>OY728124.1:22074454-32074454 GCA_963277665.1 Viscum album | reverse complement strand
TTTCCATTATTATAATTATATCATAAATATAATATTATTTATTTAAGTACACTTACATATACCATTCATGTTACATGGTAATAAAAAAATGATTCACATTGCTTCATGTGGTGGTAGTCTACCATACATGTGAACAAAGTTTTCATTTTTCAATTGATGGTAAAATAAGAAGGTGTATGATATATTAAATTTTTATAATGATTAATATTTCATGAAAATCATATATAAACATTAAATCCATCAATATGAAAATTCATGAGAGACATTGATGGAAAATAATTTATATTTATTCATGAGGTGGAAGTCCTCCATACACACGAATGATGGGTTCATTTTCCATTTTAGGGAGGTGGAGATGCACATAGTTTTTAAAATTAACATAATAAAATATTAGTATATGAGAGATAATGATTTTATTATATGATAATTATTATGTATTGTTTTAAAGAGGTGGAATAATAAATAGGACAATGCTGCTCATTTAAGAATTTTACCTCTTCTTCTAACCACCTCTTTAGGATTGTACCAAAAGGATTCATATATCAGATTTATGATAAAACCAATGTATCTAGGATTAGGGGAGGGAATTAAGGATGTTATTTGGATAGGTATTGTCTAAAAAAAATGAGGTTTTTATGTGTATAAAGGATATGATAGTGGGGTTCCCTTTTATAAGTGAGGAGGAGTGGAATTATAGTAAATACCCAAAACTATTCAATAATAGGAAGTCACTCTCAAGAAAAGTGCCTCCAAAATTGAAAAATAAATGATTGTAGGATAGATAATGTCTATATTTACATCTAACACTCAAAATAAATAGGCTTTAATTTGAACCATATTATCCCCTTTACTTATAAGGTTACTCACCTTTACCATTTTAATTTTTTTTATCATAGTAACTATTTTTTTACTTTTTTTACTATTAATTATGAAAAACAATTAATTTGACCTTATTATATAATATTAATTTTTATTATTATATATATGGAATCCATTTTATTAAATTAAATTAATATAAGTAGAATAATTTAATTTAAAATAAACCTATAGACGTGTCGAAAAAAACAATTTTTCCAGAAATGAATTTTTCAAACATAAGATGATTTTATAATAACTATATGACAAGAAATAATAATTAAATGAATTAAAATAAATATTCATAGATATATAATAAATAATTTAAATTTAAATAATTATTCATTAAGAGTTATTTTAATTATTTAATATGGATAAACATTATGCAATTTAAAATAGTTTTCAAAAAATGTATTTTTAATCCTAAAAGTAAACTTATAATATAATATAGTATAAAAATGTGTAAAATTTAATTAACTAGATAAAATATAACAAAATAAAACTTTTTTTACTCTTAAATAAAATTAAAACTATAATTTAACTTTTAAATTACTATTTTTTTAAAAAGGATAGTTTTATAAAAAACGGTACTTTTCAATATCACTAAAAAAATCAATATTTTTCAAAAAATACCAAACTTTCACCCTAAGATAATATCAAAATTATTATTTGAAAAATTTATCTTCATGTTATAATATAAATTTTATAAATTTTCCAAAAAATAATTATAATATTTTCTCATAAAAAGTATTAAAAATCATTTTCGAAAGAAACATGTTTTTATAAAATAAAATGTATTTATTAAGGATGATCGATTATTTATTAAGAATTTATAAATAAATTTATATTGATTTGAAACTTTATATATATTTTATAAAGTAGTTAAAACTATTCATACCTGCAAATTTAATGGTTAAGTTATATCAGTCACATTTAAATAATAATATTTTAATATTATATCACAGTTAATTTAAACTTAGTATGGCATGTAATGAAAACTATTAAAGAAATAAAATTTATTTATAAATATATATATTATAAATTATAGAGGTTTTATAGTTATGTATTAATAGAAGTTATTTATGTGGTTTATATGGTTTTTTCTTAAAATAATGGAAAATTCTAATTTGTGTGGATTTTTTTATAAATAATTGAAAATTGGTTTTTTTATTCTTATTAGTCATGAGGTAAACATAAACCCATAGTGGAATTGGTTATTAGGTATGGAAATATGGTGGACACAGTCTAAATCCATCTTGGATTTTTGAATAGTGGTTAAACCCAAGGTGAAGATGTCCCCTGAGTGGACATTGGTTGATGGTTAAACCCTGGGTGAACATGACCCTCCCAAGGATGCTGGTTGATGGATAAAATTAGGGTGATCATGGGCCTTGAGAGTGGTCAATATGAAACTAGAAGAAGTTGGTATGTTTCATTTCCACCTGTCATCATAGGAATGAAGTGTGTTAAGACATGGCATAGAGTATGTGCGTGGGACTGGCCACCCTATGTATGTGTAATGTCCATGTTTCTATGGATGGGATTATTGTTCATGTTTTTCAATTTTACTATTGATATTATTTCACCTCAATTGATTAAATTAAATATAGGTTAATTGATTAGTGGGATTTCATCCTATGGTTGGGTATATCAATATTGGGAGTGTTCATGCAGTATATCAGGTGTTGGAGTTGGTTCCCTAGAGACAAATTCCATTTACTTTATGATAACATTTATTAATTATTTTGAATATTAATAAACTACTTATCACATCATGATTGTTCTTCTATGTAACATAGTATGTGATAATGTACTAAGAGTATCTATCACATTAAAAGGTCATAGCAATTTTCTACTATGATGAGAACCTAGAAGTGCTATAAAACTATTCTTGAATATATGTTTTATAGATGAATGATATCATTTGAGAGAAACAAATGATACATGATATCAAGGGTGTAGACTCATAGGACTTTGAGGCACCTTCTTATGGTGTACTACCTTGGTAATATCCAGTATGGATATTATGATAACAAGACCCGCCAATAGGAAATACACATTTATTTGTGTCATTGGATGTTCCTATCTGCGGACATATGTATTGGTCCTTAAAATTTAAAATTATTATTAATATATATTATGAGTCACATACTTTGATGTATTGATGAAAATTGTGATGAAAAATGTTCGCTGTGAGGTATGAAACATTGGGTGCATCATGAGTAATATTTAATTAATGAATAATGAGAGAAAGGATTTATCCATTCTGTTCATTAACAGAGGTTAATATCTCATGACCTTTTATGGAAATGATATAGCCTAAATAAATCCATGACCATGGTGTTCTATATGAATGTTCTATTTCTGGAAAGTCAAAGAAAGAGACATCGAGCATATAGGTTGATGGCACTGGAACACAACCTACTCGATTATAGATATTGTGATAAAGGGATTATATTACATAGTAAGCATTTGTATGAGGTGACATGTCATTTCAGAATCAACTTCTTTCCCTATGGGTGCCTTGGCATGTTTCTAGATGCTAATCTTGGACTTTAGGCTGATACGCCTAATGTCACTAATAAATATTCCTAGAGGTTCACACACTAAGTGTGTCTAAAATCTCAGTTAAATAATATATTATTATTTATTATTTTTTAGGTTGAATAAATATTATTCTCGTATGTGGTTTAATAATTATTCATGTATGCTTGACCTTATATAAATATTTATTTTATGTTTACTAAATATAATATCTATTTATTTATTTGTGAATAATGCAGTGATATTTATTTAATAAATAAATAAATTTTATTCAAGGCTCGATAAATATTATAGAGGATTGGTGGATTGAGCTTAATGGTTTGGTGAGAAATGAAAATATTGAATATTATTTAATTAAACAGTATTAAATTATAATTCTCAAGACCACACATGTTGGGAAATAATAATATCACTATTATTATTTGACATGGGGGTTTTCTAGAATTAAATAAATAATAATTGCACTTGTGAAATTATTTTATTTTAACCCTAGAAATATAAATACACAATTAAGTTATTTTACTAAGACCTAATTCAGTTGTGCACAATGAATATTGGAGGATCCTCTCTAGCCCAGAGATATCCGTTATCCAATAAAAATCTCCAGAATGGTGAGTAATCCTCTGCTACTGAATCAAGGAGAATTATTTAGAAGTGATTCTTGAGGTGATTAAGGTGGATGATGTAAGCGAAAGATTCTTCAATGCAAGAACTCAGAGTCTCCTTCAGCAATGTTTGGAGATTCCTTGAACATATTTGGATCTCTGCTAGAGGAAATATACAATTAGTTTCTACAACACAATGATGGTGCACCACAGATCTGTCACCCGATTCATCAATGAAGAAATAATTCCTTAGAGGAAATTCTTTATCTAATTAAATTAATTATAAAAAATATACTTTTATCTCCTCTCACTCGGTTCTGGTGTTATTAATGTTGTTTACCTTTGATTCAATTCCATTGATCACGGAGATTAAACATCATATAGATCTTGGATTGATCATCGATCATGAAAAAAAAGTAATGTTGGGAACCACCCATCACACACTTCTGCTGCACCCGGAACCTATAAGTGGTATCAAAGAAGACACATAATTTTTATAATTATTTAAGATCATTAGTGATTTATGCATTTGAAATTTATTTTTTCAATTCAATCTTAATCTTTATTTTAATCCGAATTGTGAGATCTGTTTCTTCCTTATTCATTTCTCATAGATATAATCATACTTTTATGATTTACATAAAATCGAGGAACTCATCTGGAGGTTCCAAAGATTCTTCCCAGATAACAAAGGAGTACACACCATGTAACTAGAATTACATGCTGTGTAGTTGAGTTCAATGCACCAGGAGTTAATTTGGAAATTACTCAATCTGTTTAAATTAATGACATGTTGTTTAGTTAATTCTTACAAAGTGTGTTTACTAGGAAAGTCTGGAACACAGTCCGCCGGACTACACACTGTGTGGCCCATTGGAAATGGCGTGTAGTCCCTTTAGGTTAGAAATGGGTCATGTATTCCATACATAGCCTACCCAACCGGTGATCATGTAACATGGAGTCGACACGAAATGTGGCACATTTGACACACCATGTACTCCAATTTTTCCAAGTCACAGACTACACGCTGAGTCCCAAGGTGCGTGTCTTGGATAGACGGTGATATGTGTACACACCGTGTACTTATACCAAGTTATGAAAATTTAAAATTTATTTATTTTACTATATAAACCTCAATATATGTACATTCATGTGGTCATAATGATAGGATACACCTTGTTATAGGTTTTAATAAACATAAATATTTAAATATTTAATTAATATCTGTAGAATGTTTATATCTGCATATCATGTATGAGTTATATTACAAGTTGTTACTCTATATACATTTGAGAATAGCATGTGACCGAAAATTCATGTAATTCATGTAATCATATCTGAAGTACACATTGTGAAAGTACGTGATAATTCGTGTATTCCATATGTCACAAGAGTAAAATAGTATATGAGTATAATACATGTTGGGTAGAATCATATGGGTATTCATTGTGTTACCTCTAAGGCACAAGTTATGTACACAGTTAATTTTAAATTAATTAATTAATTTTTTTAAAATTATAATGGATGATAATCTTAAGGAAACTAAAAAAATAATTAAGATAAAAGGATTAATTAATTAAAGATAATAATTAATTGATTTGAACGTGATTTATATTAAATAATAATGATTAAATAATTGAATTCTTGTTTTATTAAATTTATAATTTGTTGCATTTTTGTGGATGATCATGAGCTGGACCAGACCTTTTGTATTTGATTGGTTTCATTTAATTTATTTTTAAATTTAATTTTTTTCCAGTGTGACTTCTCTCCTCATTATTATGTAGGATCTGTATGCCCATGGTTTCTTTTATGTAAACCCATTTTTTCCCTCACCTGCGTTTGAGTAAAAGGCTTATATAATGGATGGAGCACCCAAACTAGTAGAGGTGGTTCAAGTTCATAGCTGAGGTGAAACCAATCCAAGTAGATACAAAGGTGTATAGGTGGAAAGTTGTAAACAAAAAACTAAATTGGTTTATGGTGTTTCTACCCTTGGTAAACAGTTAGTTTATCAACTGCTAGATTAACTAACCATTAGTATATGCTCATGGTCATACCCTTTATTTTATTTATATCAGTTTCATGGCTATTACATTATGGATGTATTGTATTGATAACATAATTAATGAATTAAGAAGCATGAAATATAGAAATAAAATAAACCAGTTTATGTGTAAATATTATCTAATACATGGTTAATCACTTAAGTAATCCCACTTAATATTAACAAGCATGTGATATAGATAATAATTGGAAATTTATGCATAAAATGATAGAACCCCTTAATAAAATATTAATTCGGTTTATCCTTCCATTACTTTGATTAGAATTAAACCATAGTTCAAATTGACTAACCAGCCAAAGTTGGGGTACTTTCAATTATCATGGAATTCCAACAATAGGTTTTGGGTAGACATAACTTGGTTCACATCAAGGGTTGACTACTAAAGCAGGACTTGGTGTTACTAAGTGGCAAAGGTTGAGGAAATCTAAATTAACAATTTTAGGATTGGTGAGTCCACTTATTAGATCAAGGAACTGTGAGTTAATGCAGTTGGCATTTGGAATTACTACCTAAAACCATTCAAATTGTCTGACCAACCAAATTTGGGGTAATTAAAAGGGGAATATGGATCCTTTCCACTTGAATTTCCAAGAAACAATATATTATGATGCCAATGGTGAGGGATATTATATTTTGATAAAATATTAGGAGGATAATAAATATAATATTTATTTATTTGTATAAATTTATCATATAAAGTACAAAAATTATGAACATCTTATTTTGTAGAAACAATAATAAAATGACATCAAACATATCATTGAAATCCATAATTTAGAAGGAAAAATTTCTCTCTAGAACCAATTTCCAGGAGTGGAAAAGGCACCTACGGGTCATCCTTCACCATGAAAGGAAATTTTATGTGCTGGAAGAACCATTACTAGTTGCGTCTAGAAATTAGGAAAGTGATGAATAACTATCTCTTTATGAGAAACATATAAAAGATTCTACAGTTGTTCAGTGCTTCATACTATCATCCTTGTCCAATGAGATTTTTTAGAAACATGAGGATATGGATGCCTATTTCATTATGTCTCACTTTCTAGATCTACATCAAGAGAAGGAAAGACAAGAGAGGTATGAGATCTTCAATGCATTATTTACAACTAAGCTTGGAGAACATGCTCTAGCTAGGCCTCATGTTGTTAAACTTATCAGCTACATTGAATTCCTGGAAATCTTAGGGATTAAATTACCAGATGAGTTACATACATATCTCATACTTTAAACACTACCCAAGACCTTATCTAGATTTATTGTGAATTATTTTATGAGCAATAATGAGAAGAGTCTTTTGTAACTTCTGACCTTGATTCTCCAAGTGGATAAGGACATGGGGCATGATAAACCTACGATCCTTACGATGAAAAAGAAAAGGAAGGACAATGAAAAGGGTCCCAAGACTTATAAATAGTATAAAGATCCTTAGAACTGTCCTACTAAGAAGAAGAAGATCCATATGTAGGTAAAGGAAAGGGTGTCAATACGCTTTTCAAGTGGAAAGTCAGCCCAATGGAAGAGGAACTGCACCCAAAATCAATAGAAAACTAATGATGTGTTCGTTATTGAGTGTAATCTTTACATTTCTATACATTGGATATTAAATACATCTTGTTGCGATCAAATTTTATCCAAATTCAGAAACCAAGTAGATTCCAGAATATTTACATAGGAGAGGTGGATCTATGAGCTACCAATGGTGTGAGGATAGATACATTGTCCATTAGTGACTACCACCTTTCATTTCCAATATGAATGATTTTTGTTTTAAGAGATTGCTATTATGTACTGATAGTTTCCAAGAATATAATTTCTGTGTCAATTTTAGATACATATGTGTTTATTTTTAAATTTGGAAATAAAAGTTGTTTATTTTATAAGTAAAACATATGTTATCTTATGATGCATTTAAATAACAGTCTTTATGTATTAAATTATGAAAAAAAGTGTTAGAAATCAATAACAAATCATGTTCACATGACTCATTTAACACCCATATTTGGAATCACTATCTTGGTTATGTAAATGAGAAGCATTTGAAAAAGATTTATCAAGATGGTTATTTAGAATATTTTGATCTAAAATCACTTGATAGATGTCATGATTGTCTACATGAAAAAATAACTAAACCACCATTTAGTGGATAGGGTGAAAGGGCCAAAAAACTTCTAGTATTGGTACACATTAATGTGTGTGGACCATTTCTAGTAGAATCTAGAGGTGAATATTCTTACTTTATAAATTTTACAGATGACTTGATTAGATATGGATATATCTACTTGATGAGGTGTAAGTCCGAGTCCTTTAATAAATTCAAGGAATTCAAGAATGAAGTAGAGAATCATCTTGGTAAGAATATAAAGAAGCTTCAATCAGATCGATGTGGCGAATATCTTAACCAAGAGTTCATCGACATTTTACAAGAGTTTGAGATTCTATCTCAACTCACTCCACCTTATACAATATAGTGGAAATATGTTAGTGAAAGGAGGAACCATACCTTGTTAGACATAGTAAGGTCGATGATGAGTCATGAAGATCTTTCATTATCCGTTTGGGGATATGCATTACAAACTGTAGAATACACATTAAATTGAGTACCAAATAAAGTGGAAAATGGAATTTCCCTCGAGTTATGGAGTGAAGAGAAACCCATTTTTTCACATACTTGAGTATGGGGTTGCGAGATGTTTGTTAAGGTCTTTTTAGGCAAAAAAAAAAAAAAAACAGCGCCCTAGGGCATAAAGTGTATCTTTATAGGGTATACCAATAAAACAAAGGGATACTATCTTTACAATCCCTCATACAATAAAGTGACAGTCACCGGACAATCCATCTTTCTTGAGAGGGAGAATATCCTAAAAAATGATAGTGGGAGCAAGATTGACTTCAACGAAGTTGACGCTCAAGATACACAAGAGTTGGTATAGGAATAGATTCTACAAGTACCTGTGGAAGAAGCAGTTCTTGAAATATAAGTACTCTGTAGGAGAATAAGAGAGGTAAGAGAACCAAAGAGATATGGTTTTATGGTCACTGAGGTTGGTGACTCATTATTGTCTCACAATGATGAACCTATCTCATACAAGGAGGAAGTAGAGAGCTCAGAAGCTAAAAGATGTCTAGAAGCTATGAATTCAGAAATGGATTCTATGTTTCAGAACCAAGTTTGGGTTATGGTCTATGTGCCAGTTGATGTAAATCCTGTTGGATAAAAATGGGTATTCAAGAGGAAAATGGACATGGAAGGTAAAATAAGTACCTATAAAGAAAGGCTAGTGGATAAAGGGTTTAAATAGTGTCTAGGAATTTACTATGATTAAACCTTTAGCTAGTTTATATGTTTAAATCCATCAGAATCATAATTTATGTAGAATATTACCATAACTATGATATTTTATAGATGGATGTAAAAACTTCATTCCTTAATGGGAACCTTTAAGAATATTTCTATAGGACACAACCAGAAGGTTTTATGACTCTAGGTGATGCCAAAAGGATTTTCAAGTTATAGAGATCTGTTTATGGATTGAATCAAGCATCCAGGTCATGGAACATTCGATTCGATGAAGCCATACAAGAATTTGGTTTCATTAATAATGAATGTGAGCCTTGTGTTTAGGAGAAGAAGACAATATTATAGGGATCAAGATCATTCATGATAGATCCAAGATGAATCTTGGACTAAGTCAAAGTACATATGTTGATCATATACTAATGATATTTAGTATGGAAATATCCAAGAGGGGATTTGTTCCAGTGTCACATGGTTTACATATTTCTAAGAAAATGTGTCCCTATACATAACAAGATAAAGATAGAAAGAGTAATATACCATACGCTTCAGCGATATGGTCAATCTTGTATGCCATGTTATGTACTAGACTTTATGTTGCCTATGCACTGAGCCTAGTAGGAAGATATCAAGAAAATCTAGAAGAAAAACATTAGACTAATGTTAAAAATATCCTTAAGTATCTGAGATGAACTAAGGATGTGTTCTTAGTGTATGGAGGATATGTTGAGCTGGTCAGTAGGGGTTATACTGATTCTGGTCTTCAGACATATCAAAATTATCTAAAGTCACAATTAGGATATGTGTTTTTGTCGCAACAGAGGATCTATTAGTTAGAAGAGTTAAAAGTAGCCAGTTGTTGCTGATTCTATAGTGGATTCAGAGTATATATCAACTTATAATGCCTCCAAGGAATGCATTTGGATTTAGAACTTTTTTTAGGAGATTTATGTGGTACCTAACACCTTATCACATTGTATTGTGTTAATAATACAATGGTGGATCTTGAAAAAAATCCAAGGTCACACCCACATAAAAAGAATATACTTTAGAAGTATCACCTCTTGAGGGATTAGAATTAGAGGGTTAAAGTTACAATAATAATAGTACCCATAGAAGATAATGTTTAGGACCCATTAACTAAAGGAATATCTCAGTAGAAGTATGAGTATCATGTGAGAGCTAGCATAATGAAGGTTGTTAGCAGTTGGATCTAGTGCAAGTGAGAGTCCGTTGGAGTTGGTGCCCTAGAACTGAATTATTTTTTACTTTATGATAAACTTATATTCATTGTTTTTAATATTAATATACTTATTATCAAATCATTATTGTTATTATGCATAACATAGAATGTGATAATTTCCTAAGATTAGCTATCGCACTAAAAGGTCATAGCAGTTCCACGCTATGATGAGAACTCAAAAGTTCTATGACACTATTCTTGAATATATGTTCTATAGTCAGATGATATCATTTTAGGGAAAAAATGATATAGGATATCAAGGGTGGAGACTCATAGGAATTTTAGGCACCTTCTCATGGTGTACACCCTTGCTAATATCCAGTATGGATATTAGGAGAATGAGACCTGTCGGTAGGAAATCGACATTTCTATGTGTCATTGGATGTTCCTATCTACAAACATGTGTATTGGTACTTAGAATTTAAGATTATTATTAATGGATATTATGAGTCAAATAATTTTAAGTATTGACAAAAACCATAACAACAGATGTTCTCATTGAGGTTGGATACATTGTGTGCATCACAAGTAATATTACATTAATAAATAGTGTGATAAAGGATTTGTCCATTTGGTTCATTAATGGAAGTTAATATATTATTCCATTTGATGGAAATTATATAGCCTAAATAAATCAATGGCCATGATGTTCTATTATCAAGTTCTATTTCTGGAAAGTCAAATAAAGAGATATCAAGCGTATAGTTTGATGGCACTGGCATGAAACTTTCTTGATTTGAGATATTCTGATAAAAGGATTATATTAAAAAGTAAGTGTTCGTATGAGGTTACATGTCATTAGGACATTAAGTTATTTCTCTATGGGTTACTTGGAATGTTTCTAGATTCTATCCTTGGACTTTAGGTTGCTTTGCCTAATGCCACTGAGAAAGAGGCCTAGAGGGTCACACAGTAAGTGTGTCTGAAATCTCAGTTAAATAATATATCATTATCTATTATTTAATCTGTTCAATAAATATTATTCTTGTATGTGGTTTAATAATTATTCATGTATGATTGATCTCATATAAATATTTATTTGCAGTTTAGTGAATATAATATTTATTTATTTATTGGTGAATAAGTCAGTGATATTTATTTAACAAATAAATAGACATTATTCAAGGCCCGATAAATATTGTGGAGGAATGGAAGACCAAGTTTAATAGTCTAGTGAGAAATGATAATACTGAATATTATTTAATTAATTAATATTTAATTATAATTTTCAAGTCCAGTGCATGTTGATAAATAATAATAATAATATTATTATTTGACATGGGTTTTTTCTAGGATTAAATAAATAATAAGGGCACTTGTGAAATTATTTTATTTGAACCCTAGAAATATAAATACCCAATTATGTTATTTTCTCAAGAACTAATTCAGTTGTGCACAATGAATCTTGGAGGATACTCTCAAACATAAAGAGATCCCATCACTAAGTGCGCTCCCAAGAATAGTGAGCAATCCTCCTCCACCGGATCAAGGAGAATGCTTTGGAAGTGATTCTCACAGTGATCCAGGAGGACAACGCAAGTGAAAATATATTCTATGCTAGTAGACATAAACTCCTTCAGTGACATCTATATATTATTGGAACATGTTTGGATAACTTCTATAGGAAATATACACTTGGTTTCTACAAGGAAACGACGGTGCACCGTGGATTTATCACTAGATTCATCAACGAAGAAAGAATTTTTTAGGGGTGATTCTTTATCTAATTAATTTAATTATAAAAAATGTGTTGATCTATTATCTCTTGGTTTTATTGTTATTAATGTTTTATATATTTTATTAAATTACATTGATCACGATGACTAAACATCATATAGATCTTGGATTGATTATCGATCATAAGAAAAAGAAATGTTGGGCACCGCCCTTCAAAAACTTCCACTATGCCCGTAACCTACATCAGGAACATAGGAATCACATTTCATGTGTGTGATTTATCATATTTTATTATTTGAATACCTATACTAAGACATGGGTTGGTCATTTAAAGTTTCTAGAAACAATTTAAAAGGTGTTTCTATATAATTGTATGGTGGGATCTTACTTAATTTATCTCCTAATAGGATAATGGCATATTTTGTGATTATCCTAGGACCAATTATTATGATGTATCTGCTAAATAAAATTCAAATTACAACTTAAAGAACATTTTACTCTATAACCTGTTATTGAAATATTTTTTAGCTAAGCCTCAGTTATGAAAAATTCTGGTAATTTTTTTTATAATTAAATTACATAATGGATTGTTTTGGTCTTTATATGGTGTTAATGAAATAAAATGACATGTATAGCCTATAAATAATTTTCATATATAATTTATATTGGATAGTTTATATAAATTTTTTCTTATTATGGTAATTTTTAGTCAATTAAAAAAATAAAAAAGTAATTTTTTTGAAACCTATATATATGTACAATGTGGACCTGGTTAGTAACTAGTGTTGATCTTGTGTGTTAGTGTTTGGGGATATGATATCACCTTATCTATGTGTTGTTCCTAGTGACTTCAAGAACCGTGGAATTTTGGGTTTATACGTGATATTGTGGGTTGTGGATGAACCAGGAATTGGTATGGGAGGATATTCTTATATATATATGTGAGACCATATAGTGGGTGTTTGGAACATTGGATGCCATGTTACTTTGAGGTAGGGTGAGTTTCATCCTAATAGTTATGAATTGTGGGAGGCATGATGAGTGATTTATATGGGAGAGTCCAGCGACCTTCATTAGTGTGACTCAAGGATTAGGTATTGGTTCCTTTTGACCATCGAGCATGACCACTAAGAGGGTTCAACTAAGTTTGTGAGTTCCTATAGGTGTGTGAGGTATCAGTATATGTTTTGAACATTTATATTAGTACACAAAAGTTTCTATCAGCTTTGTGGTTTCAACCTGATATATTCCTAGGTAATTTTAAGAGAATCAAATGTGTTCTAGTATCCTTAGTATTACAACTAGTTTTGAGAGTGTCATGAATCTTCATATTTATCAACCTATTACCTTCCATGTATTATTTTGGAGATTGGATTACTAATAGTTTTTTATGGTGGTCCAAGAACTAGAGATGCATGGTAAAAAACATTATTTGAGGAAAAAGAATTAGTGGTTCTTGGGGTTGTGTAGTTTTAGGCATGTGATATTTCTTGAGGATAGTGTTATAGGTGGTATAGACCTAATGGAGTTAAAGTGGATTAGATATGGAATTCATTTTTACAAGAACACCCTTTAAACGTGTTGGTCATGAGGCATTTGAAATTTCTGGTACTCCTAAAATTTAAGGCACCTTAAGTGTGGTTGCTTCAATTGTGCATCTTATTTTTAGGTTCATGATGGCTTGGGTGTCTAGCCCATTGGAACTAAAGAATGAAACTTGAGTTTTAAGTGGTTTTTTGAATGGTTTTGGCATGGTGAGTTTCCTCTAGTTCTAAAAAACATCAAGGGTTCTCTTCACATAATGAGACTATCATGCATGAGAGGCAGGAATAGAGGAATAGGCACGTAAACCTAGTTTTGATAATATAGGACTTGATGGGGTTGAGTTAGGTTCTTGTGTTTGGGTTGGGAAGTGTCATGAAACCATTGACCATCGATGTATTTTAAAGAAAAGAGCACGTTGGAGATGAACTGTGGAATTTGACATGTAGATTAGGTGGTATATAAGTTTATGGATGTAATGCTTAAATTTGTAATAAGTCATTTATGGACTCAAAATTGGAGTGGATTTGATGATAGTCTTACAGTCATGGTGACTCAAGGTTCTGTAATAAGAAATGTGATTTTCCTATAGTCAAAACTGGAATATAGAAGGATTAGGTGTGATGAAACAATCGATCTTGGGTTTAAACCTCACCAAAAGCATTAGGGGTTGATGTGACGTATGAAGGAACATTTATTATAAATAGCGCAACATGTGTGGTTAGATGAGAGCCATTTGGGTCAGCACTCTAGGAGAGGTAAGGGATGATTCATATGGTGCAGGGTATGCTATTAGTTGTTTAATGGTGTAACCCTCATGGTTGGGAATTTTATTGACTGAATCATGAATGGAATTATATTATCCAAAAATAAGAGATTAATTGCCTATCATAATGGTGCTCAGGGGTGTGTAACATTAGCCCCATATAGCTATCATATTTGGTGATGAATAAACCATAGGATTTGGAGATTAGAAAATGGTTTTTAGATGCGAAGAAAATTATTCTTCTATGGTGGGAGTGGGAAGTTGGCATTGGTGACGAAATACTAATGCAAGGTGGATCAAGAGTGAGTGATGTCGATTAATGGAAAATTGTTATGGAATTATGATACTAGTGATAAATTGGAGAAAAATAAATCTATATTCACCAATTAATTCCTGGTATACACTTATATGTGATGTCATATGGTGTTTTAGAATCATCCTCGAGCCCAATATAGTTTGTGGTGATCCAAATGAGATAGGGTCAGTGGTTCGTCGGTGCTCGTAGTGTGGATTGATGGCCGACATGGAAAGTTGGTGGTTCATGAATGTAATTTTATCAAAATTTAGGCACATACATCGATGGGTATGATTATATTATTATAGTATTCCCTTAGGGTTTGGAAAATCATGGTTAGAGGGGTTAGTAGCATACCAGTGAGAGAATCCAAGCATTTTAAGGTAGGTCAGTCATATGAGTTTTGACTTGCGTTCTCATGTGAAGTCTGATATAGTAAGTTAAAAACTAAATTTTTCATTTAATATTAACTATGATGAGTTTTTTAGTTATTATTCAGACCTTTTTATAAAAATCAAATGAGTATAGGCCTCTTAAATAAATAATGACAAACTTCCGTTTTGGTTCAAAATCCAAAATTGAGAGGGGTACTAATGTTTTATGGGTGGTTTTATGTATGTATATTGTAGTGGATTGGTAACTACATATAGGGGTGTTTTTGGGATATATGGGTCATTTTCTAAAAATAATTTCCAATGGTGGAGGTGTCATGGAAATGTACTAGTCTATTTTTTAATGTCTTTGGGTGGGGAGAACCATAGTCTTATAGTTTAATTGCATGAAGACACCCCGAGTGTCTTAGGGTAGACATGAATGGGTGAGAACCATAATGGTGTTTTAATATTGAGTTTATGAAATGTATTGTGTTAAAAAATTTAAGCTCCTAAAATTAAAAACTTCTCTCTTGAAGAGAATCAAGAGTTCAGAGTTTTAAAGTGGCCATTCAGTATTAATTGATGACTAACATTGGTTGGAAAATTATTTTTCATGACCATGGAAAATTATAGGGGATGATAATTGTTTTAGTGGGGAGTATGTAATATCCCATTCATATGTAAATGTTTTAATTTTTTATAGATGTTTGAGTTATCAAAAAACTTAGTGGTTCTTTTCATGATCCAAGGTTTAGAATAGAATTCAGAAGGTTTAAACTACTCAAGGGAATTTTTTTATACTTGAAGAAGGGGTTTGATGGAAGAAAGAAGTAGTGGTAAACATTGGAGGAAGATCTAGGGGTAAATAATGATATTACACCACCATCGACTAGCTAGTACATATCCACCTACTAGATGGTGTAAAGGGAAGAAGCCATATTTATGGCTTGGGATTATAGGCTGGTCGATGGCCTAGGAGTGGCTAGGTGGTGGGCCACTGATAAGATGATGGAGGATACTAGCATGGATGTTTCCTCTTGGGCGGTTTTGTTTTGAAGGGATACCTCCATAATATTTAATGTTACCCTTTATACACATCACTTCATATTTTATCCTCCCTTATAGCTAGTAGCTCCTCCCCTTTCCACTACTTTTCAATTTTGAGGTCATGAAGGATATCCCTCGATTGTTGGTGGTTTCAAACACTATGTATTTCAATCAAGATATTACATAAAGGATATGAATATATTTTTATTCACCTCCTCCATCATTAATTTTAGTAGTTCCAATTTGATATTTGAAAAAATATTCCATTGGAGAATTCAGGAATCCTCTAGAGATAATGAATCATATGTACATCCTTGCCCGTGGACATCCTAAAGTGATGTATACATGACACCACCTATTGTTTTGATGTTGGTATGTGGATAAGTGGGTTTTAAAGGATTTTGGGTTCAATAAAATATTGATTCATATGTATTTTATTCTATATAATAAGGCTTTGTCCCATTGTAGTGTTTTGGGGTACTTTCAATTATCAGGGCATTCCAATAAGAGGTTTTGGGTAGACATAACTTGTTTCACATCAAGGATTGACTACTAAAGCAGGACTTGGTGTTACTAAGTGGAAAAGGTTGAGTAAATCTAAATTAATAATTTTAGGATTGGTGAGTCCACTTATTAGATCAAGGAACTGTGAGTTAATGCAATTGGAATTTGGAATTACTACCTAAAACCACTCAAATTGTCTGACCAACCAAATTTGGGGTAATTAAAAGGGGAATATGGATCATTTCCACTTGAATTTCCAAGAAACAATATATTATGATGCCAATGGTGAGGGATATTATATTTTGATAAAATATTAGGAGGCTAATAAATATAATATTTATTTATTTGTATACATTTATCATACAAAGTACAAATATTATGAACATCTTATTTTGTAGAAACAATAATAAAATGAAATCAAACATATCATTGAAATCCATAATTTAGAAGGAAAAATTTCTCTCTAGAACCAATTTCCAAGAGTGGAAAAGGCACCTACGGGTCATCCTTCACCATGAAAGGAAATTTTATGTGCTGGAAGAACCATTACTAGTTGCGTCTAGAAATTAGGAAAGTGATGAAGAACTATCTCTTTATGATAAACATCTAAAAGATTATATATATGTTCAGTGCTTCATGCTATCATCCTTGTCCAATGAGATTTTGTAGAAACATGTGGATATGGATGCCTATTTCATGATGTCTCACTTTCTAGATCTACATCAAGAGAAGGAAAGCCAAGAGAGGTATGAGATATTCGATGCATTGTTTACAACTAAGCTTGGAGAACCTGCTCTAGCTGGGCCTCATGTTGTTAAACTTATCAGCTACATTGAATTCTTGGAAATCTTAGGGATTAAATTACCAGATGAGTTACATACATATCTCATACTTTAAACACTACCCGAGACCTTATCTAGATTTATTGTGAATTATTTTATGAGAAATAATGAGAAGAGTCTTTTGGAACTTCTGACCCTGATTCTCCAAGTGGATAAGGACATGGGGCATGATAAACCTACGGTCCTTATGATGAAAAAGAAAAGGAAGGACAATGAAAAGGGTCCCAAGACTTATAAATAGTCTAAAGATCCTTAGAACTATCCTACTAAGAAGAAGAAGATCCATATGTAGGTAAAGGAAAGGGTGTCAATATGCTTTTCATGTGGAAAGTCAGCCCAATGGAAGAGGAACTACACCCAAAATCAATGGAAAATTAATTATGTGTTCGTTATTGAGTGTAATCTTTACATTTATATACATTGGGTATTAAATACATCTTGTTGCGATCAAATTTTATCCAAATTCAGGAACCAAGTAGATTCCAGAATATTTACATAGGAGAGGTGGATCTATGAGCTACCAATGGTGTGAGGATAGATACATTGGCCATTAGTGACTACCACCTTTTATTTCCAACATGAATGATTTTTGTTTTAAGAGATTCTTATTATGTACCGATAGTTTCCAAGAATATAATTTCTGTGTCAATTTTAGATACATATGTGTTTATTTTTAAATTTGGAAATAAAAGTTGTTTATTTTATAAGTAAAACATATGTTATCTTATGATGCATTTAAATAATAGTCTTTATGTATTAAATTATGAAAAAAAAGTGTTAGAAATCAATAACAAATCAAGTTCACATGACTCCTTTAACACCCATATTTGGAATCACCGTCTTGGTTATGTAAATGAGAATCATTTGAAAAAGATTTATCAAGATGGTTATTTAGAATCTTTTGATATAAAATCACTTGATAGATGTCATGATTGTCTACATGAAAAAATAACTAAACCACCATTTAGTGGATAGGGTGAAAGGGAAAAAAAACTTCTAGTATTGGTACACATTAATGTGTGTGGACCATTTCTAGTAGAATCTAGAGGTGAATATTCTTACTCTATAACTTTTACTGATGACTTGATTAGATATGGATATATCTACTTGATGGGGTATAAGTCTGAGTCCTTTGATAAATTCAAGGAATTCAAGAATGAAGTAGAGAATCATCTTGGTAAAAATATAAAGAAGCTTCAATCAGATCGATGTGGCGAATATCTTAACCAAGAGTTCATCGACATTATACAAGAGTTTGAGATTCTATCTCAAATCACTCCACCTTATACAATATAGTGGAACAGTGTTAGTGAAAGGAGGAATCATACCTTGTTAGACATGGTAAGGTCGATGATGAGTCATGAAGATCTTACATTATTCATTTGGGGATATGCATTACAAAATGTAGAATACACATTAAATTGAGTACCAACTAAAGTGGAAAATGGAATTTCCCTCGAGTTATGGAGTGAAAAGAAACCATTTTTTTCACATACTTGAGTATGGGGTTGCGAGATGTTTGTTAAGGTCTTTTTAGGCAAAAAAACAGCGCCCTAGGGCATAAAGTGTATCTTTATAGGGTATACCAATAAAAAAAAGGGATACTATCTTTACAATCCCTCAGACAATAAAGTGACAGTCACCAGACAAGCCATATTTCTTGAGAGGGAGAATATCCTAAAAAAGGATAGTGGGAGCAAGATTGACTTCAACGAAGTTGACGCTCAAGATACACAAGAGTTGGTATAGGAATAGATTCTACAAGTCCCTGTGGAAGAAGTAGTTCTTGAAATACAAGTACTCTGTAGGAGCATAAGAGAGGTAAGAGAACCAAAGAGATATGTTTTTATGGTCACTGAGGTTGGTGACTCATTATTAGCTCACAATGATGAAACTATCTCATACAAGGAGGAAGTAGAGAGCTCAGAAGCTGAAAGATGTCTAGAAGCTATGAATTCAGAAATGGATTCTATGTTTCAGAACCAAGTTTGGGTTATGGTCTATGTGCTAGTTGATGTAAATCCTATTGGATAAAAATGGGTATTCAAGAGGAAAATGGACATGGAAGGTAAAATAAGTACCTATAAAGAAAGGCTAGTGGATAAAGGGTTTAAATAGTGTCTAGGAATTTACTACGATTAAACCTTTAGCTAGTTTATATGTTTAAATCCATCAGAATCATAATTTATATAGAATCTTGCCATGACTATGATATTTTATAGATGGATGTAAAAACTTCATTCCTTAATGGGAACCTTTAAGAATATTTATATAGGACACAACCAGAAGGTTTTATGACTCTAGGTGATGCCAAAAGGATTTTCAAGTTATAGAGATCCGTTTATGGATTGAAGCAAGCATCCAGGTCATGGAACATTCGATTCGTTGAAGCCATACAAGAATTTGGTTTTATTAAGAATGAATGTGAGCCTCATGTTTAGGAGAATAAGACAATATTATAGGGATCAAGATCATTCATGATAGATCCAAGGTGAATCTTGGACTAAGTCAAAGTACATATGTTGATCAGATACTAATGATATTTAGTATGGAAATATCCAAGAGGGGATTTGTTCTAGTGTCACATAGTTTACATATTTCTAAGAAAATGTGTCCCTATATAACAAGATAAAGATAGAAAGAGTAATATACAATACGATTCAACGATATGGTCAATCTTGTATGCCATGTTATGTAATAGACTTTATGTTGCCTATTCACTGCGCCTAGTAGGAAGATATCAAGCAAATCTAGATGAAAAACATTAGACTAATGTTAACGATATCCTTAAGTATCTGAGACGAACTAAGGATGTGTTCTTAGTGTATGGAGGATACGTGGAGCTGTTCAGTAGGGGTTATACTGATTCTGGTCTTCAAACATATCAAAATTATCTAAAGTCACAATTAGGATATGTGTTTTTGTCGCAACAGAGGATCTATTAATTAGAAGAGTTCAAAGTAGCCAGTTGTTGCTGATTCTATAGTGGATTCAGAGTATATATCAACTTATGATGCATCCAAGGAGTGCATTTGTATTTAGAACTTTTTTTAGGAGATTTATGTGGCACCTAACACCTTATCACATTGTATTGTGTTAATAATACAGTGGTGGATCTTGAAAAAAATCCAAGGTCACACCAACATAAAAAGCATATACTCTAGAAGTATCACCTCTTGAGGGATTTGAATTAGAGGGGTAAAGTTACAATAACAATAGCACCCATAGAAGATAATGTTTAGGACCCATTAACTAAAATAATATCTCAGTAGAAGTATGAGTGTCATGTGAGAGCTAGCATAATGAAGGTTGTTAGCAGCTGGATCTAGTGCAAGTGAGAGTCTGTTGGAGTTGGTGCCCTAGAACTGAATTATTTTTTACATTATGATAAAATTATATTCATTGTTTTTAATATTAATATACTTATTATAAAATCATTATTGTTATTATGCATAACATAGAATGTGATAATTTCCTAAGAGTAGCTATCGCACTAAAAGGTCATAGCAGTTCCACGCTATGATGAGAACTCATAAGTTCTATGACACTATTCTTGAATATATGTTCTATAGCCAGATGATATCATTTTAGGGACAAAAATGATATAGTATATCAAGGGTGGAGACTCATAGGAATTTTAGGCACCTTCTCATGGTGTACACCCTTGGTAATATCCATTATGGATATTATGAGAACGAGACCTGCCGGTAGGAAATCGACATTTCTATGGGTCATTGGATGTTAATATCTACAAACATGTGTATTGGTACTTAGAATTTAAGATTATTATTAATGGATATTATGAGTCAAATAATTTTAAGTATTGAAAAAAACCATAACAACTGATGTTCTCATTGAGGTTGGATACATTGTGTGCATCACAAGTAATATTACATTAATGAATAGTGTGATAAAGTATTTGTCCATTTTGTTAATTAATGGAAGTTAATATATTATTCCATTTGATGGAAATTATATATCCTAAATAAATCAATGGCCATGATGTTCTATTATCAATTTCTATTTCTGGAAAGTCAAATAAAGAGATATCAAGCATATAGGTTGATGGCACTGGCATGAAACTTGCTTGATTTGAGATATTCCGATAGAAGGATTATATTACAAAGTAAGTGTTCGTATGAGGTTACATGTCATTAGGACATTAAGTTATTTATCTATGGGTTACTTGGAATGTTTCTAGATTCCAGCCTTGGACTTTAGGTTGCTTTGCCTAATTCCACTGAGAAAGAGGCCTAAAGGGTCACATAGTAAGTCAATCTGAAATCTCAGTTAAACAATATATCATTATCTATTATTTAATCTGTTCAATAAATATTATTCTTGTATGTGGTTTAATTATTATTCATGTATGATTGATCTCATATAAATATTTATTTGCAGTTTAGTGAATATAATATTTATTTATTTATTGGTGAATAATGTAGTGATATTTATTTAAGAAATAAATAGACATTATTCAAGGCCCGATAAATATTGTGGAGGAATGGAAGACCAAGTTTAATAGTCTAGTGAGAAATGATAATACTGAATATTATTTAATTAATTAATATTTAATTATAATTTTCAAGTCCAGTGTATGTTGATAAATAATAACAATATTATTATTATTTGACATGGGTTTTTTCTAGGATTAAATAAATAATAAGGGCACTTGTGAAATTATTTTATTTGAACCCTAGAAATATAAATACCCAATTATGTTATTTTCTCAAGACCTAATTCAGTTGTGCATAATTAATCTTGGAGGATACTCTCAAACATAAAGAGATCCCTTTACTAAGAGTGCTCCCAAGAACAGTGAGCAATCCTCCTCCACCGGATCAAGGAGAATGCTTTGGAAGTGATTCTCACAGTGATCCAGGAGGACAACGCAAGTGCAAAGATATTCTATTCTAGCAGTCATAGAATCCTTAAGTGACATCTATATATTATTGGAACATGTTTGGATAACTTCTATAGGAAATATACACTTGGTTTCTACAAGGAAACGACGGTGCACCGTGGATTTATCACTAGATTCATCAACGAAGAAAGAATTTTTTAGGGGTGATTCTTTATCAAATTAATTTTATTATAAAAAATGTGTTGATCTATTATCTCTTGGTTTCATTGTTATTAATGTTTTATATATTTTATTAAATTACATTGATCACGATGATTAAACATCATATAGATCTTGGATTGATTATCGATCATAACAAAAAAGAAATGTTGGGCACCGCCCTTCAAACACTTCCACTATGCCCGTAACCTACATCAGGAACATAGGAATCACATTTCATGTGTGTGATTTATCATATTTTATTATTTGAATACCTATACTAAGACATGGGTTGGTCATTTAAAGTTTCTAGAAACAATTTAAAAGGTGTTTCTGTATAATTGTATGGTGGGATCTTACTTAATTAATCTCCTAATAGGATAATGACATATTTTGTGATTATCCTAGGACCAATTATTATGATGTATCTTCTAAATAAAATTCAAATTACAACTTAAAGAACATTTTACTCTATAACCTGTTATTGAAATATTTTTTAGCTAAGCCTCAATTATGAAAACTTCTGGTAATTTTTTTTATAATTAAATTACATAATGGATTGTTTTGGTCTTTATATGGTGTCAATGAAATAAAATGACATGTATAGCCTATAAATAATTTTACTATATAATTTATATTGGATAGTTTATATAAATTTTTTCTTATTATGGTAATTTTTAGTCAATTAAAAAAATAAAAAAGTAATTTTTTTGAAACCTATGTATATGTACAATGTGGACCTGGTTAGTAACTAGTGTTGATCTTGTGTGTTAGTGTTTGAGGATATGATATCACCTTATCTATGTGTTGTTCCTAGTGACTTCAAGAACCGTGGAATGTTGGGTTTATATGTGATATTGTGGGTTGTGGATGAACCAGGAATTGGTAAGGTAGGATATTCTTATATATATATGTGAGACCATATAGTGGGTGTTTGGAACATTGGATGCCATGTTACTTTGAGGTAGGGTGAGTTTCATCCTAATAGTTATGAATTTTGGGAGGCATGATGAGTGATCTATATGGGAGAGTCCAACGACCTTCATTAGTGTGACTCAAGGCTTAGGTATTGGTGCCTTTTGACCATCGAGCATGACCACTAAGAGGGTTCAACTAAGTTTGTGAGTTCCTATAGGTGTGTGAGGTATCAGTATATGTTTTGAACATTTATATTAGTACAAAAAAGTTTCTATCATCTTTGTGGTTTCAACCTGATAGATTCCTAGGTAATTTTAAGAGAATCAAATGTGTTCTAATATCCTTAATATGACAACTAGTTTAGAGAGTGTCATGAATGTTCATATTTATCAACCTATTACCTTCCATGTATTATTTTGGAGAGTGGATTACTAATAGTTTTTTATGGTGGTCCAAGAACTAGAGATGCATGGTTAAAGACATTATTTGAGGAAAAAGAATTAGTGGTTCTTGGGGTTGTGTAGTTTTAGGCATGTGATATTTCTTAAGGATAGTGGTATAGGTGGTATAGACCTAATAGAGTTAAAGTGGATTAGATATGGAATTCATTTTTACAAGAACACCCTTTAAAGGTGTTGGTCATGAGGCATTTGAAATTTCTGGTACTCCTAAAATGTAAGGCACCTTAAGTGTGGTTGCTTCAATTGTGCATCTTATTTTTAGGTTCATGATGGCTTGGGTGTCTAGCCCATTGGAACTAGAGAATGAAACTTGAGTTTTGAGTGTTTTTTTGAATGGTTTTGGCATGGTGAGTTTCCTCTAGTTCTAAAAAACATCAAGGGTTCTCTTCACATAGTGAGACTATCATGCATGAGAGGCAAGAATAGAGGAATAGGCACGTAAACCTAGTTTTGATAATATGGGACTTGATGGGGTTGAGTTAGGTTCTTGTGTTTGGGTTGGGAAGTGTCATAAAACCATTGACCATCGATGTATTTTAAAGAAAAGAGCACGTTGGAGATGAACTGTGGAATTTGACATGTAGATTAGGTGGTATATAAGTTTATGGATGTAATGATTAAATTTGTAATAAGTCATTTATGGACTCAAAATTGGAGTGGATTTGATGATAGTCTTGCAGTCATGGTGACTCAAGGTTCTTTGATAAGAAATGTGATTTTCCTATAGTCAAAACTGGAATATGGAAGGATTAGGTGTGATGAAACAATCGATCTTGGGTTTAAACCTCACCAAAAGCATTAGGGGTTGATGTGAAGTATGAAGGAACATTTATTAGAAATATCGCAACATGTGTGGTTAGATGAGACCCATTTGAGCTGGCACTCTAGGAGAGGTAAGGGATGATTCATATGGTGCAGGGTATGCTATTAGTTTTTTAATGGTGTGACCCTCATGGTTGGGAATTTTCTTGACTGAATCATGAGTGGAATTATATTATCCAAAAATAAGAGATTAATTTCCTATCATAATAGTGCTCAGGGGTGTGTAACATTAGCCTCATATAGCTATCATATTTGGTTATGAATAAACCATAGGATTTGGAGATTAAAAAAATGGTTTTTAGATGCGAAGAAAATGATTCTTCTATGGTGGGAGTGGGAAGTTGGCATTGGTGATGAAATTCTAATGCAAGGTGGATCAAGAGTGATTGATGTCGATTAATGGAAAATTGTTATGGAATTATGATACTAGTGATAAATTAGAGAAAAATAAATCTATATTCACCAATTAATTCCTGGTATACACTTATATGTGATGTCATATGGTGTTTTAGAATCATCCTCGAGCCCAATATTGTTTGTGGTGATCCGAATGAGATAGGGTCAGTGGTTCGTCGGTGCTCGTAGTGTGGCTTGATGGCCGACATGGAAAGTTGGTGGTTCATGCATGTAATTTTATCAAAATTTAGGCACATACATTGATGGGTATGATTATATTATTATAGTATTCCCTTAGGGTTTGGAAAATCATGGTTATAGGGGTTAATAGCATGCCAGTGAGAGAATCCAAGCATTTTAAGGTAGGTTGGTCATATGAGTTTTGACTTGCGTTCTCATGTGAAGTTTGATATAGTGAGTTAAAAACTAAATTTTTCATTTAATATTAAATATGATGAGTTTTTTAGTTATTATTCAGACCTTTTTATAAAAATCAAATGAGTATAGGCCTCTTAAATAAATAATGACAAACTTCCGTTTTGGTTCAAAATCCAAAATTAAGAGGGGTACTAATGTTGTATGGGTAGTTTTATATCTGTAGATTATAGTGGATTGTTAACTACATATAGGGGTGTTTTTGGGATATATGGGTCATGTTCTAAAAATAATTTTCAATGGTGGAGGTGTCATGGAAATGTACTAGTCTATTTTTTAATGTCTTTGGGTGGGGAGAACCATAGTCTTATAGTTTAATTGCATGAAGACACCCTGAGTGTCTTAGGGTAGAAATTAATGGGTGAGAACCATAATGGTGTTTTAATATTGAGTTTATGAAATTTATTATGTTAAAAAAGTTAAGCTCCTAAAATTAAAAACTTCTCTCTTGAAGAGAATCAAGAGTTCAGAGTTTTAATGTGGCCATTCAGTAGGAATTGATGACTAACATTGGTTGGAAAATTATTTTTCATGACCATGGGGAATTATAGGGGATGATAATTATTTTAGTGGGGAGTATGTAATATTCCATTCATATGTAAATGTTTTAATTTTTTTATATATGTTTGAGTTATCAAAAAATTGAGTGGTTCTTTTCATGATCCAAGGTTTAGAATATAATTCAGAAGGTTTAAACTACTCAAGGGAATTTTTTTATACTTGAAGAAGGGGTTTGATGGAAGAAAGAAGTAGTGGTAAAAATTGGAGGAAGATCTAGGGGTAAATAATGATATTACACCACCATCAACTAGCTAGTACATATCCACCTACTAGATGGTGTAAAGGGAAGAAGCCATATTTATGGCTTGGGATTATAGGCTGGTCGATGGCCTAAGAGTGGCTAGCTGGTGGGCCACTGATAAGATGATGGAGGATACTAGCATGAAGGTTTCCTCTTGGGCGGTTTTCTTTTGAAGGGATACCTCCATAATATTTAATGTTACCCTTTATACACATCACTTCATATTTTATCCTCCCTTATAGCTAGTATCTCCTCCCCTTTCCCCTACTTTTCAATTTTGAGGTCATGAATGATATCCCTCGATTGTTGGTGGTTTCAAACACTATGTATTTCAATCAAGAGATTACATAAAGGATATGAATATATTTTTATTCACCTCCTCCATCATTAATTTTAGTAGTTCCAATTTTATATTTGAAAAAAATATTCCATTGGAGAATTCAGGAATCCTCTAGAGATAATGAAGCATATATACATCCTTGCCCATGGTCATCCTAAAGTGATGTATACATGACACCACCTATTGTTTTGATGTTGGTATGTGGATAAGTGGGTTTTAAAGGATTTTGGGTTCAATAAAATATTGATTCATATGGATTTTACTCTAGATAATAAGGCTTTGGCCCATTGTAGTGTTTAGTGGCATGGAAAAGGCTTTCGAAGGATTTTTGTTCTTGACTTTGGTATGGTAGGAGATATCAATGAGTAATTTTTTATTTATGGATAAGTCAATTATCTTGTATATTTAGGTGTAAGTTGTAAATTAATTGTGATTTGATTATGATTAATTATTTTTGGTTTTTTGGATGGGAGATAGGATCTTGTGTGGTTTAAGAATTGGTTGTTAGCCTTAGATGAGCTCAGGAAGTAGGTTGATAGGTTAGGAATTAAAAATAAATAAGTATTATCAAGAGGTAGGTTCTCCCTTAAGATTAGTTAATAGTCTTACCTTAATTTTATAGTGTTTAATTTTGTGGTCATGCCAGTTTAGATGTTCATCAACCTAGTTTAAATTAAATGTTTAGGGATAACTTCCCTATAGTTTAAATTCCCTTAGTATGTTTTCACAAATTAATGGTGATACCAATAGGGTTCCTTAGTAATAAATAGAATATGGGTTTTTGAAATAAGAATTATGAATTGGTAATTGAATTTTTATTTTGATAATGGAAATTGAAATGGGTTTTATTAGGATATGGTATTTTTAGAAATGGAAACTGGAAATGCTAAATCAATATTGGTCCTTGAAATAGTGAAACAAAACTGTTAAATGGTTTTTTCCATCACTTTGGTTTCCCCTATTAAGAATTTAAAATTGTTTAAAATGGTAAATTGTATGACCCTTGTGTTTTTCTGGATTTTTGATTTATTAATGGAAATTGTATATGGGTTTTTGTTGGTTTCAATTAAAATAAATGAAAATGCAATATTGAGTGTCTTTTTTAAAGAATAGACAATTGTTTTTTTGTTCTTGTTAGACTTAGGGTCAACATGGCTATTTGGTGGGCTTGTTTACTATGCATGGAACTAGGGTGAACATGGACCATGGGTTCCTTAGATTATTTATTTATGGTTAAATTTGGGGTGAACATATCCCACAAGTGGATGTAGGCTGATGGTTAAACTCGAGTTGAACAAGACTCCCAATTGGACACTAGTTGATGGTTAAACCCAAGGTGAAAAAGACCCCCTAAGTAGACGATAGGTCCCCAATGATGGGTATATTACTATTGTGTGTTGGTTTTTGGATGGGTATGGGTTTATTACCCTTGAAAGGAGTGGGTTGGAATAATCTTCACTATGTATTTAGAGACACCATGACACTGAATGAAGTAGGTATGTTCCATTCATAGGTGTCATCATGGGAGCTCCAATTTTGTGACTGTTTATGTTTTTATTTATAAATGTTTTAAATTAATGTATTTGGAACTATTTACATGGGGAATTATGTATTAACTTTATATATACTGTTTATTTATGGACATTGATGGTAGTGTCTTACTAACTTGTACTCACACCTTTCTCAGGTTTCCATGGAACTTGGGTACCTGAGGAGATGATGTAGGTTTACAGGTCTGGGTTTGGGCTAGGCTAATTCATGGGTGTTGGATTTCATGGACTAGACATTGGATTTGGGACCAATATATGACTAGGAACCATGTTCAGGTGTTTTTATAGATTTTTTATTTTGTGATTTTTGTTTTATGACTTCCCAACACATACTGTAAATATTTCATTCATTATGAATGTTTTATTATTTAATAATTTTATAAATTTATTTCATTTATTTTTATAATTTTATTTGGTTGGTGTATATGGATTCTGTTATTTCTATTTTTGATATACTATGATATGCAGGTATAGTCTCCCCACCATATCACCATTGAACTGTGCTGCTAGTTGGTAGCCTCTGGCTTAAGTGGAGGCATGCCTAAGGTATAACATCACTCTGATAGTCTTCGATGGTCTGTGATCTAGGGTAGTGGGTGGTTACAAATATCTTCCAATGATGCATTGTAGTAAAATCATCATGTACCTCAATAAAAATTTATCCAAGGAATCTTCCCTCATAAACAAGTTATCCATTCATTTTCTTATATCTTGATATATAATATATATTCCTGCACTGAGATGTGTGGGTTGGGGTGAGTGAAAATTTACCTAATATGATTCCCTAAATTAAATCCCAAGTATTACCATGTATGATAATCTATCTCATTCTTCCCTTAGTGGGGTTAGGTTTCCTATACCCAAAACCCAGGATGTGTGATCCCCTTCATAGTGTGTTATTATAGACAAGGTCAAGTATCCACTATAGGCCCCAAGTGTGATCCCTTACCTGTGTTTCAATATATTGTGAGTTCTCTCGGACAAGGGTTACCTTATAACCTCATGAAAAATCCATAGTCTAGTATTGAGGAAGGATATCACCCTAATACTTGGAGTATTACTTTGATCATATCTAGGTTACCTTGTTTATTCCCACTTCCCTTCATGATGCTAATCTGTCCCCTCTTGATGCTTTATGTTGGGTTATTTTGGGGTGTCTTACTTAGAATATTTATACTCACTAATATATGGGTTATTCTTTCATGTGTCATGTCTTATAATGATAAAAATCGGTATGATAGTCTTGGGTGGAATAGGAGGTGGTATAGCTTAGTTTGGATAGACTAACCATAGATAGATCCTAAAGTTATAGTCTGTTAGTAATTTTATTTTGTTAGAAATTCATAATCCTTTATAGTTTTGTAGGTTTTATAGTTTTCCCTTATATATTTATGTTTTGTTTTTTATATTCTGATAGGGGCTTATATATTATGCATGAATTTAAAATAATAATTATCAATCTTTCTTCATCATACTAGTATATGGATATGTGTGTGTATACTAGTACTTTAGGCTAAGTATTAACTTGTGTAAGATATACCTACTCGACACTGGTCACTATCCCTTTCACTATTATAGTTGTAATTATGGTATTACTTATTGATTACTACTGTCTAGGAAGGCCTTGGTGGGTTTAGTCATGATAGAGTGGTATAAGAGGATATACTTTCATAGGACCGATGTTTTGAGATATTCTATATATGAGGTTTAGTTTTGTTACTAAGGTAATGTTTTTAAAGTGTCTCAAGTTTAGATCTCAGACTAGGGAACCTAGTGATGGTGTATTATCCAACAAATCCATTAAATAAGACATTGACAACCTAATTATTAGCTCTATAAATATAAGCATTGGTTGTAGAGAAACATTTTTGCATGCATAATATAGAAATGAGTTTTTGTTTCAATGTATTTCTTGAATTGACTCCCTATATATACTATTTTGACCATGGTAAATCTTGACTAATGCATGATACCTCTACAATGACATCCAACCAAGATTCCATTGTAAGATCATGATGATGATCCTCTTAGAGATGAGGCCTCGGTCTAGGGACCTATGCAGGAGATGATTCCTTAGGGTGGTTTGTAGATAGTACCCTCACCCATTGAGTAGTTGGTTGTACTGACGATACTAGATGATGATGTATGTAGGATGATCATGGTTCAAAAGTTCCATATACACACAACACTCAGGTGTTGAGGCAATCTAGACTCCTAATAATCATATGACTAGATGGAGGTAGAAGACCAAGTTTTCCTTCCAACGAGAACCCCTTCCTTATATATAACGATCCATATAGTTAGATTTCTCCATAGACCATCTGAGATATGTTAGAGATTTATTATTCAAATACAAATGAGGTGAAACTCTCTTTAATGGAATTCAGGTGATTTTTTTGAGTGAAGTTTTATCCTGCAATGTCATGGGAAGTGAGTATCCAAGAGATTTTGGATCTCCACCAGGGTATAATGGAAGTATTGAATTACACATTAAGGTTCAATAACCTCATGTAGAAGTCTAATTATATGGTTATTTTTGGTTATATTTAATAACAATCCTTTAAACATGTACATCATAGCGATATCAGAGCTAGAGTGATATCTATTTTCATCCCTTCTTACGTTAGGGTGTTAAAACATGCCTTGGTTGTGGAGATCTTTTTAGAAGATAAATCACTAAATATTGGTTCTATTAGTGGGAACCCTAGATCTGATTCCACAATAATGGGTAGTCAATGTCAGATTGATGGATCCATGCATGTGTGGCTACTTTAGAGGCAATATTGGGATAAAAGGTTAACTGCTCAAGGATCCTAGGGAAATTTCAGTCAGTTGAAGGAGAGGAAGTGCTACTCCTCTAAGGTGAAATTCCATATCATGTAGGATTTATGGACCTATCATTTAGAATATATGGAAATGGTCAATGTTATTTTATTACTAAGTAAATAGCTTGAGCAGGGAAGTTTGTGGAGTGAAGGATATGGTATAGGAGCTGGGAGAGCAATAGGAGATGGCCAAAATTTTGACCTATTTCCAACACTACCACCCCTAAGTGGTCTATTCTAGGATCATGGACTTGGTTGTTAGGGACATGGGAATATAAAAGTAGTGGTGGTTTACATCCAAGAGGATTTGGGTATGATTCAAGATATGATATGTGTATACTCTACTTTAGTTGTAGTTTCTATAGATACATGAATGACCCACTACTTCCTTATCACAACCCTTGTTTAAGTATTAGAGATTACAATAGGGACTTTCTCATGATATTTTTGTTTATATACCTCTACCAGGGGAGATTCAATAATCACAAACATTTTAAAAAAAGTTTATTCTATATCTTGGAGGATAATTCTTAGCCTAGGATCTACTAATAATCGTGATGAGGACTTATGATGTCATATGATTAATGGAATGAATCTCTTAATTCCATGCAAATATTTATTGTTTTAGGTGTATTATTTTCTATGAATGGGTTTATGGGATGAGAATTTTCTTATTTGGTGATAGGAAATTATAGATACTCTCAACGTAGGAGGATACAATATATTTCTCACTAGTTGGATCGTATGAACCTTAGAGTAGTATACATTATTAGCCTTCTATTTCATATAGTTGTAAAGGAGTACGAGGATATTTTCACTGAGGATGTTTCATGCTTACCTCAAAATTGAGTGGTCTAATACTTCTTAGAACTTTACCTAAGACTACCCCAATATATACACCATCATATTACCTCATAGTGATTCAAGAGATAAATGTACCATTGGAGGATCTGTAGAGGAAGGGATTTTTTATACCCAATGTGTCCACTTGGGTAGCCCCAATGTTGTTCTCCATGAAGGTGGATGGTGGATTGAGGTTATGAATGTATTATCATCTCTTGAAATAGGTGAATATGACGAATAGGTATCCAATTTCATGGATCAGTGATCTCTTTGATGACCTGAAATGGGAAAAGTGGGTCATGAAGATTAATGTTAGGTCAGGTTATCATCAGCTCTAATTTAAGGATGTTGATATACCAAATACAACATTCTAATGTTATTAAAGTAACTATAAGTACATGGTTATTCCCATTTGTAGGATAAAATATCTAGAAGTGTTCATGGGACTCATGAACCACATCATTCAACCATTTTTTATTGATTCATGGTGGCCTTCATAAATTAAATCCTTATGCACTCATTGTGAGAGGAGGAGAACATGGGACATTTGAGGATAGTCCTAGACATATTTTGAGAGCATTGGATTTTTGGGAAGCTCTTGAAGTGTCAGTTCTGGATTTTAGAGGTCCATTTCCAAAGACATGTCATCTTAGAGGAGGGAGTTATAGTGGACACAAAAAATATCAAGGAAGCTTTAGAATGAGAGACACCCAAGAGTATTACTAATGTGCTGAGATTACTTTATATGGATCCCATTTTGGATATTTGTACCCAATTTCTCTACTTCCACATTACCCGTAACTTCCTTGACCTAAAAGGGTAAGTCTTTCATGTGGATATAGAAGTATCGATAGGGTATCTAGAATATGTGGGGGAGGTGGAAGAACACCCCCATATTGAGAATACTAGAGGAGAGTGTTTTGTACATGGTATTATGTGATGCCTATAGGGTTGGTCTTAGATTGGTTATAATACAGACGTAGGAGGTGATTAATTACGGGTCCCAGTAGAAAATACCCCATGAGTATAATTATATAACCCATGACTTAGAGCTAACAAAAGTAGTTTTCACCCTAAATTATTAGAGAGAATATCTTATAGTATAATGTTTTGTCATCTAATTTGACAATAAGAGTCTCTGTAATATCTTCTCATAGAAATAACCTAACCCAATACAGAGGCTATGGATGAAGTTCTAATCAGACAATGGTTTTGTGATTTAACATACTCCTAGGAAGTTGGTAGTTGTGGAAGATAATATAAGTAAGTAATATCATTGGAAATTGTCAAGCAAGGTGAAATAGTAGTTGAAAACTATGTAGTTGACCCTTGTGAATATGGGAAGATCAGTGTATCTACAGTATATGGTGGGGATCCCACCACTTCTTTAGTGGGTTAAGGATGAGAAATTTGGGGATGTTTATTGTAAGTACTTGAGTGTCCTGATATTCACATGATACGGTCATGATTACTTTTCTAAAGGTAGAGAGTATGTCATCATTTTATAAAGGATGATGGTACCATTCACTCTATGAGAGGTGGTGATGAGGGAGTTTTATATGCCCAATTATAGGTAAATATTAGAGTGAAAAAGATGTACTATGACATTTGGTGTCAGTTTTGTTGTCTAGAGATGAAGTGATGTGTAGATGAGTTCATATCATGATTCCTCACTTGAGCATAGTTAAAGGGAAATCATCTGGTACCAAGGGGTTTATCCCAACACCTTTAAGTTCCATAGTGGATGTGGGTAAGATTCTCTATGGATTTTGTGATTGGAATTTGATGATCATCTATAAGTCACAACACAGTCTAAGTGATTGTTGGTTAACTCACCAAGTTAGTCCACTTCCTAACCATTAGAGATAAAAGTTTAGAAGAGAGTTTGGGATGCCTATAAATATAAGAGACAATACATATTCATGGAGTCCCCTTGATGATTATTTCAAACTATGATGCTCAAATCACCTAATGATTGTGGAGGGGATTTCAAGAGGCTTTTTGGAAAGTGATTATAGGACTAGAGTTGGTGAATCCAATGACAGAGAAGGTACAAATCACCCCCAAATGGATGAGGACTACCCAAGACGATCAAAAATATTATGTCGACTAATAAAAAAGGAATTTGGAGTTTGATCAGGGAGACCATGTATTTATGAAGGTCTCACCTAGGCGAGGAATGTAGTGATTTTTTCATTCCGTAAAACTATCTTTGAGATTAATTGGCCTTTTCTAGATACAATGTAGTGTGAGTGATGTGGTGTACCACTTATCTATACCACTGCAGTTAGACCAACTTCTTGAAACTTTCCATGTGTCATAACTGAGGAGATACATGAACAATTTATTGCATTTTATTGACTTGGTAGATATTTACATTGAGTACGAAGTTACATATTTAGTGTACATGGTGGACATCGATGGTTGATAGGAGAAGATCATTATTGGGTGAGAGATTCCCATGTTTCATATTCATTGGGAACATGAGAATATTCCAGAGAGAACCTAGAAGTGGGAGAACCAGATGAAGGATTTGTACCCTCACTTTTTAGTAGTTTTTACTTTTTAGGATGAAAAATATATATAAAATTGGGAATATAATGAATCCATTTTTTATATTAAAGAATTTTTGATATTTTAAATAATAATTTTAATGTAATAAATCGATTCAGTGTGGAATTCTGAGTACTATGGATCGTTAGTGTTGATATATCAAAAATATTAAATATACCATATTACCAACTCATTGTTTTTTAGAAATAATGAAATATATCACAAAATGTGTCAAATATGGGAAAACTAATGAAAATGTTAAATTTAGAAAGTGTGTTTTAGCCTAGTTGAAATATAATTTTCATCGGCATTGGATGTCCCAGTCGAGTGAAATTACAAGAAAATAATAGATAAAATAAATAAATTTTATTTATTTATTTATTTATTTACGATCTAATTAATGTTTAAACTAAAAAAACAATATTTATAACCTTTTTATTAAACATTTTAGGGTTATATTCATAACCCTAGAGATTAGAGGAGAGATACCATAGGGAGAATCTTCTAGTTAGATTGTGAAGATTTTTATAGATGACAAAAAACACATCAGATTCACCAATGAATTCTCATAGGTGACCATCTTCATCAAAAATTGTTTGAATCTGAGTTAGGGTATTATTTCATGTAGTTTATTTCCAAGTTATTTTTTTGGTGATAAATAATAATCAATTATTTTAGGAATTAAATCATGGATTTTTCTTCAATTATTTTCTTAAATTTTAATTCCTAGAATCATGAATTTTTTATTGATATTTTTGAAAACCCAATGGTTCCTCATACTTTGGATTCCATAAAAAATGGGCATATGAAAAATAAACAATATTTTTTATTGTATTTTTTGTTTTGTAGAATTATTTACATGTTTTTTTATCAATCAAATTCTATGGGATGATTATTTGACTTTATTTAGGATCCTATTTGGTTGCATGTATTCATTATCAAGCTCCAAGGATCTTTGATATAATATTAAAACTGTAATGACTCATATTTTCTCAAGTTTTATTTTTATAAATTAATTGGAATATTTTTGAGACCAGGTGCTGAGATGACGTGTGTTTCCGAGGCTCGGTGTTCCCGGGACAAATCGATGAAACATGTTCAGTTTTTAATAAATCACATGAGTAGTTTTTATTTAAAATCTAAATAACTTCTAAATGGGTTTCCAGATCAAAAATTTGAGGGCACAATTGTCTTCAGAACAGTGAGTTTACCTTAGGTGAGGCCTAACATTGGACAGTGTGGGTCAACCACAAAAAGTAGTTTTTGGACTTATTGATAATAAAATATTTAATAAAAATATTTTATTTTGACGCAGTGAATCTTTTCTTTATATTTGAGTTTTTCAGGAATTCAAGGTTATCACCCCAAACCTAGAATTCTCTTGATATGATGAGAAGGAATTTCTCTTGACTATGATGGAAGATCGAAGATCATGGCTTGGATTAAAGATTGATAGATCAATGAACAAAAAAGAAATAGCATCACCCTTCATCAACAACCGATCCAAACCCTAGGTATGGTGTTATTTCTTTTTCATTTGTTCCCCATTCATAAATTTGATAATGTACACAGACCAACCCATGAACAAGTTGATCTGTGGTTTGATTGCTTGCAGGATGAGAGTTATCTTGTGGGAATTAAATGGGGTTTAGATCAGTGTGATTTATTCATTCTTCATGATCCTTATAACAAGGATGAATCGAGGCCGACACGAATGAAGTCCAAGATCTATCCTTTGGGTGCTTTTGTGATAATTTTCTCTCTCTTGTTTTTTGTATTCTTCACAATTTTATGGGAAGATAATTGTTGAACCTTTTTTTCATGGTGCAAAAATATGAGACCGAAGTTCCAACACCCCCATAACACTGCGGAGGTGCGATGGTGAAGGCATGACACTTTCAATCCAGGTAGAGCATGAGGGAAGGAAAACGGGCCACCGTTAGGGCCACCGATGATGGTGGCAGGATGTGTCCAAATGGGGTCAGTCCAGGAAGAGCATGAGGGAGAGGATTGATAGAGCGCTGTCGTGGGCGCCCTCAAATGATTAGTGTAATTTGGGGTACTTAGGTGCAGCAGAGTGGCTGACCAAGGTCGTCTCTCAAAGGAGGAAGTGAATTTAACAAATTATTAGAGGTATTCTAAAAATAAAATAAAAGATAATAAAATAAAAACACTACTTTAAAGGATTGGGGTTTGTTGTAGTTTATGAATCTAGAAGAAGTTTGCTGGAATAAGATTGTATATTTTTTTTTTGTTTTTAGTTTTGAAATGAATTTTGATTAAAATGACACAACAAGAAGATGTTTTTTTTATAAATCTATTTAAAAGGCGTAATTGATCTAACTCTACCTCTTCACTTTATTATTAATCATTATCATGTATATTAAAATTCACTTAATTATGATCCCTTAATTTCTTAAATATTGAACCCTATGAGAATTAACTTTACCACGGAGATGATGTGAATTTAACCCTAGGCTAACTTCGGAACATGCAATCGCAGCACCCTGCTTTGATTGATGTTCTAAGATTAGATTATAGTCAGTGGTAAATTAAGGCTCATATTCATTCTAGAAATTAGGATGAATTGTGTTTAGGTATTATATTTGAACTCTACAAATTTATCCTGTGTGGTATTGTATTACCGATTAAGATCGTGCTCTCACAATTTACATAAAATCCCGACCTCACGTGTTTTTGTGTTAATTGTTCAATTTCTTTCTTAGTTTCTTACAATTTAAAAACACAATTCATGGATCATATTAAGTGAATTATAGTAGCTCAATGATTCAAAATAATTAAATGAAGAGAGTAGAAGATAGATCGATTACTAAAAGACTACTCTTCCATGGGTGGCGTAATCATCGTAGAAGCATTTTGCATGTGCAAAGGTTTATAATGGGTATAACCCAATAACGCTTCTACTCAAGAATTCCAGACCAAAGAGGAAGATTAATAGAAGAATAAATTTAAAAAAAATAGAAGAAAATATAAGAAACAAAAGAAGAACAAAGAAGTTTATTACACAAATGAAAACATTACAAAATGAAGAAGAGAAGGAGGCTTCGATGAGGGGATCCTTGCTTCAAGAGATACCCCTCTTATAATGGTTGGAGAATTTGGGTGAAACAAATTATACTCTACCTCCAATCTCCCAATGCACGTCCCAACCCCTCCAAATAAGAAAAACTCCAATTTATAGAGGGGAGGGGAGGAAAGGTTACAAGTGGTTTCAAGCGTGAATGTGGAAATTCGGCCAAATATTTTAATGAAAATTGAACCGCCCATTTGACCCCCAAAACGCGTGAATTGGCCGGCCTTACAAAAGGATAAAATGTGAGGATATGGGTTATATATCTCCTCTCCAAATTTGGTCTCAATAAAAGCCCATATGTAGGAGTTATGGCCGCAATACAGAAGCTTATCCATTCTGGCGAGTCCAGCCCAGCTTTGACATTATGGCCCAATTACTCCATTAAAATGCATTCTTTTGATCTAGTGTCCTGAATAAAAGTTGTAGATAATTATGTTAATAACACTTTTACAAAATTTAAAATTCAAATAATAAATATAAAAATATTTATATTCGAAATACTACAGTGAACTATAAAGGGCAAAACTGGAATTTTCATAAAATATTCAAATGAATGATTTAATCCCAAATATTTTATAAATAAACATATTTAACACAATGTGAGAAAATTATATCATTTATTATTAATAAAATATTCAATAAAATAGTGTTTTATCAACTCCCCCACACTTACCCTTTTTCACAGCTGGGCAAAACCTCATATCAAGTAAACATCAATATCAAATCAAAACCAATTTTAAAACACATATCCTTAAGATCAATCAATTTCACACCAAGAATCAAAAGATATAATGACTCATAAAAAACCTTATTTCAAGTTCTCCATTTATATCATTCAATATATTTCCACTTCATTTATCCGCCCATGCACAAAACACTTACCTCGCTTGAATTTTCTCTCATCACTCAAATATCAATTTTTTTGCAATGTCTTTCTCATCCAAACTCATACAAGGGTCACCATAGGCTTGATAGATTCCTACATCGCTACCCGATGTGAGTCAAGGACATATGTTTATCATGAGGAATTTTTAGGGTTGTTCTGTGGCTTTCGGTTGGTAGGATTAAGATGTGAAAAACTCTGAGGCTGAATGAGGAGGGCTTGACTCTTTTGAAGCAAAATTGCATTAATCTAATTTTCACTTAAATATGGTCTGCTCTTCAATCCCCATAGTATTAATTCAACTCCATCATCATGAAAAGTCATGAAAGGTTTACACCATTCATCATTTCAGCATAAAAAATGTCAATCTTCTCAAACATGATTTTCTTGAAAGCTCCAGATGGGCACAACTTTCCACCTCAATTAGAAGCTCCAGAAAAGGCATAGCTTCACTTGTCATGAAAGCTCCAGAAAAGGCACAAATTTCAATATAATTACTTTCTTTAGCAGCAAACACATCTCTTCAGAATTTAATTTTCCACCCAAAGTATCACAGAATGTGGTGGCAAAACACAAGACAACTTCCCCCACACTTAAGCTCAACTAGATTATGCAATTTCACTTCAAGAGTTGGTTGGATAGGGAAAATTGGCTTGTAATGTGGATAACCTAACAGGATTTGCATGGCTTCTAAGGGCTAAAAGGATTAAATATTCAAGGTAGGCCATTATGAAAAAGGATTCTTTGAAATAGGGGCTTTAATACCAAATAAATGCCTCAATCATTTAAACATAAGTACCTCAAACCCTCAAGTTTTGACAGGAATAGATCAAATTATGGTTAAATCAAGTATGGTTTGGTTATCTCAAGAAGTGAGGTGAATGTAAAGAATATGAAAATAATGGTCTAGAAGCCTCATAGAAAAGTGATTTCAAATATAAAGACAGTGAGATTGGCATGGGATTCAAAATCCAGCGTACTTTTCATGAAATTACTAAATATTTGAACTTGAAACAAAGTCATTTCAACATTCATTTAAGATTAGTTTCAAGGGGTAAATTGTTTCACTTATTGATATGGATTTAAAAATGGTGATGAGAATCATTTCAGCCCAAAAGTTTCAAAAACACACAAAAAATTGTAAAATAAACACACAAAATTTGAAAAACACACAATTTTTTTTGGTTTTTTTTGAACAGGAAAGCAATTGAAATTACTAAAATAAAAGGTTCCCTCCCCCACACTTAAAATATTGCATTGTCCTCAATGTGAAACTATGAGATGATATATGCACATGAAATTCAGAATTTTTAAATAGGAAAAATAATATAAAAGTGAAAGGGTTAGGAACAGCCTGATGTGCTCAAGTGATGATGGGGTCATGCAGTGTGATAAAATCCACTGCATCAGTAGGAAGTCCCTCAATGTATCTCTTCAAACGTTGCCCATTGACTGTAAATCTCCTTCCAGTGTCCTCTTGTGTGATCTCCACAGGCATCAACTTCAGTCGTGAACTGTAGAGAAGTACTTTCTCTCCAGCATGAAACTCCCTTTGTTGGATCATTTTGTCATGAGATGCTTTTGATCTTTCCTTGTAGAGCCTTGAGTTCTCATATGATGATAATCTAATCTCCTCAAGCTCTTGAATTTGTAGCTTCCTTTGGATTCCAGCTTGGGCCAAATCCATGTTGCATTTCTTTATAGCCCAATAAGCCCGATGCTCGACTTCCATTGGGAGATGACATGCTTTCCCAAAAACAATCCGAAATGGGGACATACCAATGGGGGTCTTGTATGCTGTTCTATAAGCCCACAATGCATCATCCAAGCGCTTGCTCCAATCCTTCCTATTTGGCTACACGGTTTTCTCCACGATTTGTTTCAACTCACGATTTGAAACCTCAGCATGGCCATTTGTTTGGGGGTGGTATGGTGTTGATGTTTTGTGTGTCACCCCATACTTTCGAAGGAGGGAAGCAAAATTCCTATTGCAAAAGTGTGTCCCTTGGTCACTGATGATGGCCTTTGGTACTCCAAACCTACAGAAAATTTGAGCCTTGACAAAATCCACTACAACATGAGAATCGTCAGTCCTGGTGGCCTTGGCCTCTACCCATTTACTCACATAATCAACAACAACCAAAATATACAAAAATACAAATGAACTAGGAAAAGGACCCATAAAATCAGTGCCCCATACATCAAAAATCTCACAGAATAGTATGGGTTGTTGGGGCATCTCATGTCTCTTAGAAATGTTCCCAGTGTGTTGGCAACGAGAGCATGACTTACAAAACACATGGGCATCATGGAATAATCTAGTCCAATATAATCCAGAGTCCAAAACCGTCCTAACTGTCCGTTGGGGTCCAAAGTGTCCACCATAAGCAAGTGTATGACAGAAATGCAAAACAGACTCAAACTCATGATCGGGAACACACCTCCTAATGACTTGGTCACTACACATGTGCCATAAGTATGGATCATCCCAAAAATAAAATCTTGACTCACTCTTTAATTTTTGGACTTGATGTTTCTTTAAATTTGTAGGGATTTTAGAATCAAAAAGGTAGTTAACTAAATCAGCATACCAAGGATGCGTACCTGAGATGGTATAGAGATGCTCATCAGGGAAAGTGTCCTGAAGTGGTACCTGATCCAAGGTTTCATCCTCTAGTGTGTGAGTAAGCCTACTCATGTGGTCCGCCACCATGTTTTCTGACCCCTTTTTGTCCTTTATCTCGATTTCAAACTCTTGAAGAAGGAGAATCCAACGGATAAGTCATGGCTTTGCATCTGGATTCTTCAGGAGGTACCTCAAAGCTGCATGGTCAGAAAAAACAACTACTTTAGAGCCCAATAAATATGAACGGAATTTATCTAAAGAAAATATGACAGCAAGAAACTCCTTTTCCATGGTTGTGTAGTTTGATTGGGCTGAATCCAATGTCCTTGATGCATAGGCAATCACATGTGAACGTCCTTCCACCCTCTGAGATAAGACAACTCCAACCGCGAAGTTGGAGGCGTCACACATAAGCTCAAATGGAAGGTCCCACCGTGGGGGCTGTATGATAGGTGGAGTGGTCAGACACTTCTTTAGCTCATCAAAGGAAGTCCTACAAGAATCATCAAACACAAAATCAGAATCTTTTTGAAGTAATCGTGACATAGGAAGAGCGATCTTACTAAAATCTTTGATGAAGCGCCGATAAAATCCTGCATGCCCTAGGAAAGATCTAACATCACGCACACATGAAGGATAAGGTAAGGATGAAATAATATCTACCTTAGATCTATCAACCTCTATCCCATGTTTTGACACCACATGCCCTAAGACAATGCCATGCTCTACCATAAAATGACACTTTTCAAAGTTCAGGACCAGATTCTTCTCAATACAAAGATTCAACACCTTTACCAAACTACTTATACATTCATCAAATGAAGACCCATACACTGTAAAATCATCCATAAATACCTCCTTGTAGGTCTCAATAAAATCAGAAAAAATACGCACCATACATCTCTGGAAGGTACCTGGGGCGTTGCAAAGTCCAAATGGCATCCTCCGGTAGGCAAATGTTCCAAATGGACAGGTGAATGTAGTCTTCTCCTGATCCTCTGGAGCTATAGGAACCTGAAAATATCCAAAAAAATCCATCCAAGAAACAATAGTGTGTTTTCCCAGCTAGTCTCTCAAGCATTTGATCAATAAATGGGAGGGGGAAATGGTCCTTGCGAGTGGTCTGATTTAGTTTCCTATAATCAATACACACACACCAACTATTTTTCACCCTCATTGAAACTAAATCATATTTCTCATTTTTAACAACAGTAAAACCAGTTTTCTTAGGCACAACCTGAATTGGACTTACCCACTGAGAATCTGAAATGGGAAAGATTATACCTACCTCGAGAAATTTCTCAACTTCTTTTTTAACAACTTCCAGGAGGGTGGGATTGAGTCTCCTTTGTGGCTGTCTCACCGGTTTAGCCCCATCCTCCAAGAGAATCCTATGCATGCAAATGGAGGGGCTAATACCTGATATATCAGCCAAGGTCCACCCAATCACCCTGATGTTCTCCCTCAAAATATTCAAAAGATTTTCTTCATGTTCAAAAGGGAGATTGTTAGAAATGATAACAGGTAATCTCTCACCATTCAACAAGTATGGGTATTTCAGATTTGGTGGCAATGGTTTGAGTTCTAATGAAGGAGGGTGTAGTATGGATGGAGAAATTGATGCAACAAACATATCTGCACAATGAACATCAGTATCAGAATAAAAATCATCACAATCAGAGAATAAAGCACCAAATCCATCAGCATACTCAATAGCCATGTCATAATCAGAGTTCACATGATCAAAATCAGAATATGATTCCATTTCAAAATCAAATCTTAGAGATTATTGTTCCTTAAAAACGGGTGTAGAAGTACTCTTAGACATCAAACTAGAACCAATAATCATAATCTCCCTAAGAATAGGACAATCCAATTCCATGATGTTTTTACTTGGTGGTTCAAAATGGGAGATAACAAAAGCAGAATGGTCCTCTGAGGGGTACTTCATGGAATCCATAACATTAAATATCACAACTTCATCTCCAAACTCCATGGAAAGTGTACCCTCATTGACATTTATGATAGTTTTTGCAGTTTTGAGGAAGGGTTTACCTAAGATAATGGGGGCATGAGAACTTACCTGATCATCCTCCATGTTAAGCACATAGAAGTCTGTTGGAAAGATCATGTCTCTTACCCGAACAAGTACATCCTCAAGAACTCCCGCTGGATATGCCGTAGCTCTATTCGCCAATTGCACCACTACTCTTGTTGGCTTCAACTCACCAACCTGTAAGGAAGAGAATACAGAGTGAGGCATCACATTTATTGAAGCTCCTAAATCACAAAGAGCATCAGAGAAGTGCAACTCCCCTATGGTACATGGGATGGTGAATGTACCGGGATCCTTGCACTTTGTTGGCATTTCTAGAGTTGGTGTAATGAGTGCTGAGACATTCCTTCCAAGGTTTATCCTCTCATTTCCCTTGAGCCCTCTTTGATTGGTACAAAGTTCTTTTAAGAATTTCGCATACCATGGAATTTTCTTAATGGATTCAAGTAGAGGAATGTTGATCTCCACACGCTTGAATGTGTCCAAAACCTCTTTTTTCATTGCTTCTTCAGCCATATTCTTGGTTTGAACAACCCTGTTTGGAAAAGGAATGGGTTTAGGAGGTACATCATTAATCTTTTTCTTACCTTTATCTTTCTCCTTGGATTGCTCATCAGTTGGTATGGAATGCGGCTTCTCTAGAGTAGAGGTGAATCCCGGTGGAATGGTAGGTCCAGATGTATCATTCATTTGCTTCCCACTTCTCAATGTGATGGAACTAACATTCCCCTTTGGATTTGGAGTGGGTTGGGAAGGTAGGTTTCCATAATTCTTACTCACAAGTTCATGGAGGGCGGTGGAAATCTGACTCATTTGAGTTTTCAACTCTCTCAGCTCCGAACCTTGACTCTTCAGCTCATTCTGTTGATTAAGAACAATTTGTTTCAAAAGATCATCAGTGTTAGAGTCTACCTTGTGTTGGATATTCCCTTGTTGCTGACTCGTTGATGTTTGAGCTTCGAATCTCCTTTGGGGTTATTGGAAACCCTGTTGGTAAGGTGGAGGCTGCTGGAAGTTTGGTTGAAAAGGGGGCCTTTGTTGTTGTCCAGAGCCATACCTCATGTCTGACTGAACTTTCCACCCTTGGTTGTATACTGTATCAAACTTCTTTTGGGGATATGGTTGTTGTTGTTGCTGCTGAAATGGTCTCCCAGGGAACACTGATGCACAATCTTATGTCTCTTGTAGTTGTGGGCAACAGTCAGTTGGGTGGCTTGTCTCAGTGAAAATGCCACATGGCCTTGAAGGAGGGGGTTGGGATGTCTTTTGAGCCAATGCAATCTGCCTCACCATAGTTGCCAATTCTTCTAACTTAGTATCAATCAAATGAATTTCAAGAGAAGAAGGACTTACTTGATGTACTCCTCGAACATGTGGTATACCTCTATCACCGAATTGTTGAGAGTTTTGGGCCATTTTTTCGATCAATGCTTGTGAAGCTACTGGTGTCTTGTCCACCAATGATCCTCCAGCTGAAGCATCCACCATGCTCCTCTCCATGGGTGTGAGTCCTTCATAGAAGTACTGGATGAGTAGTTACTCACTGATTTGGTGATGTGGGCAGCTTGCACACAACTTCTTGAATCGCTCCCAGTACTCATACATTGACTCCCCTTGTGCTTTCTTGATCCCCAATATCTCCTTTCGAATGGATGTGGTCCTTGATGCTGGAAAAAATCTTTTCAAGAATAGACGTTTCAAATCATTCCAACATGTTACATCTTCAGGTTGCAAATAATACATCCAATCTTTTGCAGCTCCATCAAGTGAGAATGGGAATGCTCTTAATTTGATTTTATCTTCAGAAACATTTCTTGGTTTAAGGGTTGAGCAAACCACATTAAATTATTTCAAATGTTTATTGGGATCCTCACTAAAGAGGCCATGAAACTTTGGAAGTAAGTGAATTAACCCAGATTTTAGTTCAAAGTCCGATTCGAGATTTGGGTATGCAATACAATTTGGTTGATAGTTAACATCAGGTGCAGCCAATTCTCGAATGGTTCTACTAAGTTCATTTCCATTGTTTCCATCCATTGGTTCCTCTTTTATGTTTGAATTTGAATTGCTTCCAATTTCAATGTTTCCATAAGAGAGGAATTCACCAACTGGTTGAATATTGAAACTTCCCATAGACTAAGAATTTCTGATTCGAGCCCTAAGGCTACGTTCAATCTCAGGGTCAAGATCTAAGAGATCTTCGGGATTATTTCGTGTCATAGATCAAATAAAAATGAAAAGAAAGAAAGTGGACCATAGTAAAATAAAAATGAGAAGTTTGAGTTGATGGTCCAAAAAGAAGTAGAAGAAAATAAAAGAAGAGGAAGAAAAATCAGATTAGGTACAGAAGGAAGAAAGAAGAGAGGAAGAGAATAAAATGTAAAATAAAATAAATACCTCTAATTGGTTGAAATAATTACTTGCCTCCCTGGAAACGGCGCTAAATTGATAGAGCGTTGTCGTGGGAGCCCTCAAATGATTAGTGTAATTTGGGGTACTTAGGTGCAGCAGAGTGGCTGACCAAGGTCGTCTCTCAAAGGAGGAAGTGAATTTAACAACTTATTAGAGGTATTCTAAAAATAAAATAAAAGAGAATAAAATAAAAACACTACTTTAAAGTATTGGGGTTTGTTGTAGTTTATGAATCTAGAAGAATATTGTATAATTTTTTTTTGTTTTTAGTTTTGAAATGAATTTCGATTAAAATGACACAACAAGAAGATGTTTTTTTATAAGTATATTTAAAAGGCATAATCGATCTAACTCTACCTCTTCACTTTATTATTAATCATTATCATGTATATTAAAATTCACTTAATTATGATCCCTTAATTTCTTAAATCCCTAATCCTACGAGAATTAACTTTACCACGAAGATGATGTGAATTTAACCCTAGGCTAACTTCGGAACATGCAATCGCAGCACCCTGCTTTGATTGATGTTCTAAGATTAGCTTATGGTCAGTGGTAAATTAAGGCTCATATCCATTCTGGAAATGAGGATGAATTGTGTTTAGGGATTATATTTGAACTCTACAAATTTATCCTGTGTGGTATTGTATTACCGATTAAGATCGCGCTCTCACAATTTACACAAAATCCCGACCTCGCGTGTTTTTGTGTTAATTGTTCAATTGCTTGATTAGTTTCTTACAATTTAAAAACACAATTCATGGATCATATTAAGTAAATTATAGTAGCTCAATGATTCAAAATAATTAAATGAAGAGGTTAGAAGATAGATCGATTACTAAAAGACTACTCTTCCATGGGTGGCATAATCATCGTAGAAGCGTTTTGCATGTGCAAAGGTTTATAATGGGTATAACCCAATAACGCTTCTACTAAAGAATTCAAGACCAAAGAGGAAGATTAATAGAAGAAGAAATTTAAACAAAATAGAAGAAAAGAGAAGAAATAAAAGAATAACAAAGAATTTTATCACACAAATGAAAACATTACAAAATGAAGAAGAGAAGGAGGCTTCGATGAGGGGATCCTTGCTTCAAGAGATACCCCTCTTACAATGGTTGGAGAATTTGGTTGAAACAAATTCTCCTCTGCATACAATCTCCCAATGCACGTCCCAACCCCTCCAAATAAGAAAAACTCTAATTTATAGAGGGGAGAGGAGGAGAGGTTACAAGTGGTTTCAAGTGTGAATGTGGAAATTCGGCCAAATATTTTAATGAAAATTGCACCGACCATTTGACCACCTAAACGCGTGAATTGGCCGGCCTTTAATAAGGGTCAAATGTGAAGATATGGGTCCTCTATTCCCTCTCCAAATTTGGGCTTAATACAAGCCCATATGTAGGCGTTATGGCCGCAATACAGAAGCTTATCCATTCTGGAGAGTCCAGCCCAGCTTTGACTTTATGGCCCAATTAATCCATTAAAATGCATTCTTTTGATCTAGTGTCCTGAATAAAAGTTGTAGATAATTACGTTAGGAACACTTTTACAAAATTTCAAATTCAAATAATATATATAAAAATATTTATCTTCGAAATACTACAGTGAACTATAAAGGATAAAACTGGAATTTTCATCAAATATTCAAATGAATGACTTAATCCCAAATATTTTATAAATAAACATATTTAACACAATGTGAGAAAATTATATCATTTATTATCAATAAAATATTAAATAAAATAGTGTTTTATCAAGGATGCCAGTGGGGCAGCTAGTAGAGGCATAGCAAGAAAAGTGGGGAGCCATGTTGGAGCGACATAGCTGGTGGGCATGGGCCGTGGTAGGAGTCCACACCATTGATGGGGGACAAGGCTAGGTTCCTTGTTAGAGTAACCTATAGTGATGAGGCTGTGAGGTAGGTGGTGTGGCGGGTCAACCATGTGGAATGCGAAATGAAAAAACATCATCATAGGGGGGGACATGGTTGGGGTGGACCATGTGTGGTGTAGTGAGTTGGCCCGCAGAACGGTCCAGACAGGGGAGTCAGGCCGCTCCAGCAGCCCAGCAGGCTGGACCCAGCGACCCAACAGGCTGGGACCTGTAGGCCCAGCAGGTTGGGTTAGTTCAGTTCAGGCCGAACCAGGCTGGGTCAGGTTGGCCAGACTGGTTCAGGTCGGGCTGGGTCCGGTGGGCCGGGTTGGACCCGGACTAGACTCAGGTCATACCTTTTTATAAAAACAACCACAATTTTCAAATCATGTGCCCATTTGATGAGCTGTTTGTGGCATTGGGACCGTTGCGACGAGGCAGTCCTTTTGAGATATTCTAAGAGGATCTTTTTGGAAGTTGACATACGAAATATTTGCTTGAGGAGTAGTAATGCGAAACGGGCGGGCCGGGGCAGGGTGGGCTAAGCCCGCACGGGTTTGAGCCCGCGTGGGTTTGTCCACAAAAGCCCGCATATAACGCGAACAAAAAATTTCAAGCCCGCCCCGCCCCGCATAAACCCGCGGGTTGCCCGTGGGTTTCCCACAGACTTACCTATATTTAAAAAAAATACTATTTATAATAATTTAAATACTGTATTTTTATCATTCTTAATGGTATTTGTGGGGAGAAGTATGAATTAACAATAACTAGAGTTTTAAAGGATGTGATGGAACATTTTTTGTGGGTTAATGGTGGCATGTGGTAATGCTGATGTGGTGGTGAATTGTTATGATAGAAAGTAGGTGAGTGATCGGTGATGGGCGATGAATGATAATGTTGGTTGTGTGGTGATGTGAACAACTAAACCTGTGAATGAGTGAAATCTCTCCAGGTAACAGCCAGTTTCAGAGGAAGTTATTAGTGTTTTCACGAGGTTCTATCCAATTCTATTAATAACAAAATAAAATTAAATAATAACAAAATTAAATTGACCTAAGAAATATTATGATTATAATAACTCTTATAGAATTGAAACCATGTGCAGGGGTGAAGAGTTCCATTTTTCAAGAGATGGGTTGACAATCCATGTGAATATGGTTAATAATTTCTATATAAATAATATAATATCATATTAAAACAATAAATATAGACCTATTTAAAATTCACATGTGAATAAATGGTGAATTAATATGACCATTATGATGATAAATCATATGTCACCATTTAACCATGATTTTTTTTATTAAAAAAATTAAATTTTAAAGAAACATATATTGTAAAAATAATATTTTTTTTTAAATCGAGCCCCCGAGAAAGCCCACACCCGCCCGGGCTCAACCCGCATTTACCCGCACCCGCGCGAGCTCAACCTGCATTGGCCCAAACTCTAAACGGTCAAATTTTTTAGGCCCACCCCGCCCCACATCCTCCCTATACCCGTAAAGTCTATGGGCCGTGAGCCTGCTTTGCATCACTATTGAGGAGTAGGTTATCCTAGAACAAGCACTCTACGAGTGAAATCTTGTGGCTGGATGTGATCTTGAAACTATGTGACATGAAGAATACATGAATTTGGGGATGTGTGACTTACCAAGACTCTGTGTTTTACCGAGACTCCATGACTTGCTGAGACTCCATGTCTTACTAGGAATCCATGTCTTACTGTGACTCTGTGTCTTATCGATATTGGGTGTTCTGTAGACTACGTCTAAAAATCCTGCTATCCATTCTATAGACTAATCCCTATGTGAGCTGACCGTGTTTTGATTTGTGGTATTATTCATGTATTTCTTGGGGTATACTTCATTTATTTATTTGTGGTATACTTTGTGTAATTATTTTTTGTGTACATAATGTATTTATTAGTGGTATTTTTTTGAGGTTTCAGGGTGTCCTACTGAGTATTGTTTTACTCACCCATGCATGGGATTTTCCCACATATTTTGTGTCTTGTGTAGATGATCAACGCTTTGACATAGTTCTAGTTGGACTAGGACCAAATGGTTATTAGAGTGAACAGATAGATGAGGTGTGCTCCTGTGGCTTCAAACAACTATCCTAAACCTACCCTTCAAGTTGGGTTTTCTACAGATGAGTCTTTAGGAACTTGTACATTCACTTTGATAGACTTATTTATTTTGGTGGGCTTGTATTATGGCCCTATTTTCTTTCCAATTTCCTACTATAATACTCTATGGTTGGTATCTTAGTGTATTTATGCATTATTTACTTAGTGTTTTTACTTTCCATCATTTTGGGCTCAGATATTTGTGTGTGTGTATAGGTACTTATGAAAATACCTCTCATTGTGGGATATGGATACTTGGTGATAATCGCTAGCCCCTGGCCTATCAAAGGTGGCCTTGTATTAGTCATGTCATGGGACCCTATGGGATGGGTCGTGACAAAGTGGTATCAGAGTGGGTTCATTTCTACTTAAGGATCAGGAGTCTGTGAGGTTGGTTTGGGGAAATAGTGTTAAGTGTTTCAAGTTTGGTTTTCAGGCCAAGGAATCTAGTGTTAGTGTGGTGACCAACATATCCATACACCAGGACTCTAGAAATATATTTTTTGACTTGATACATGAAAACACTAGTTTTTGGGAAAAATTAATAGTATGTGAATCATATAGGATTTGGGTGTGTTCTCATATTCTTCTTAAGTCAGCTCACTAGGTATACTATATTGAAGGTGGACCATCTTAATCTATTTTAGGATGCCTCCCCATATAAAGACATCCAAGATTCCATTATGTGATCATGATTATGATCCACTTAGAAATAAGGGATCAATATAGGTTACTATTATAGGGATGGAAACTCTGGTTGGTTTGCCTATTGTAGTGCTGCCCGTCAAGAAGAAGTTACTGCGATTTCTATTGGATGAGGATGCATGTAGACTAAGTGCATTGCATGAGTTATAGAGGTAGATACCTCCTAGGTTTAGGGGTGATATAGACCCCCAGGCAGCTGAGGATTGGCTGGAGGTAGTTACTCATGTCTTTTACATTGTGAGGACACCTACCAACTAGATGGAAGTCCTAGCTGTGAGTCCTCTTTAGGGATTTACGGGGCGATGGTAGGGCTTAGTGACCCAAAAACACGATGAGGAGACTATATCTTGGGAATTATTCAAGTGAATCTTTAGAGATGAGTTCTTCTATGCTACATTATGCTCAGTATGCATAAAGGAGATCCTGCATATGCAATAGGGAAGTCAGACTGTGGCGGAGTACTCAATGAGGTTTATTTAGCTTTATCTCTACTCCATAGATATGGTACGAGACCTATTATTTAGGGATTAAACCTTTGATCAAGGATTATACCGAGTGATCAGGGCATCCATGATATACCTTAGCATTCCTATATATTCTGGGGTACTAGAGCGAGCTCTGCTAGTGGATAGATTTCTGGTGGAGCAAACACCAATAGTTGGAGCTACCAACAGTAACCAAGCAGCTGAGTCTTCGGTGGTAGTTAGATGAAAAAAGTAACAGGGACCCAAATGGGTCAAGAAATTTAGCAGACGACCCCATGAAACATGATTAGTGGTGTAGGGATCCCAGGGTAGAGTAAGTCAGCTAAAGGATAGGCTATGTTACTCATGCACCGGTCATGGACATTTGGAATGATATTGTCTGACCTGCCATATGGACGATCAAGAGATGGTTGAGGGACCACCGAGGAAGAGGAGGAATGAACATGGTGGTTTTAAAGGTGATGGACGTGTTAGAGGAGAATTTAGGGAATCATGAGGTGGGTGTAGGTTTGAAATATTACCACCACCACCCCTTGGTGGTCCACCATGGGCTTAGGGAGCTGGTGGATAGGGACAAGGACAACTGCAGATGATGGAGTCTTATGACCCCGATGATCTAGGGATTATTAGATGTACGATATATGTATTTTACACCCTAGATATAGTTTTGATAGACATAGATTCTAGTCATTATTTTATTTCCATGACCCTTGTTCAAGACTCAGAGATTGTGGTTGAACCGTTAACTCGACCCTTACATTTAGAGACTCATACAGGAGGGGATTTGATGATCACACACTAGTGTCGATAGCGTGACCTTACTCTTGGAGGTGAGAGTTTCTATTGGGATATCTTTGTAAAGGCGTCGATGCCTTATGATGTAATTCTCAATATGGACTTCTTATCTATAGTCCTTGCTCAGATTGACTATTTTAGGCGCATAGTGTGGTGTGTCCACAGTAATGGGACTAGGTTTTCCATTTTTGGTGAAAAGGAAATGCATGCAGTGCAGTATATACTTATTCATAGGGGGGTTCATCCTATTAAACATTAGTTGTATAGACTCACCCTCAATATAGTGGATGATAGGATTCCTCAGTTTTTTCTAGTAGTGGTAGAGTCTAAGGACGTCTCTACTGAGGATGTCCCTGAATTACCTCCCCATAGGGAGGTAGAGTTCTGCATTGATCTATACCCTGGGTTGGAATCGATATGTAAACCTTCATATTGGATGGATCATGTAGAACTTATTGAGTTGAGGTTATAGATAGAGGGCTTACAGAGTAAACGCTTCATGAGACCCAATGTTTCAGCCTTGGCGGCCCTAGTTTTGTTTTCCAAGAAGGAAAATGGGAGATTGAGGTTATGTGTGGAATTTTGGAACCCAAATCAGGTGACTGTGAAGATAAAGTATCCACTAATGATGATCAATGACCTCTTCAATCAGCTGAAGGGAGAGAGGTGGTTCTCAAAGATTGACCTTAGATCTGTCCATCATCATCTTTGTGTATAGGATGAAGATGTACCAAAGATAGCCTTCAGATGTCGGTATGAACACTATGAGTACTTGATGATTCTTTTTAGCATGAATAATTCCACAGAAATGTTCATGGGACTCATGAACATGATATTACAGACTTACTTAGACCTTTTCATGGTGGTCTTCATTGATGACATCCTAGTGTACTCAGCGATCGAGGAGGAGCACACGATACACATGAGGATGGTCTTGGACATGCTATGAGAGAACCAGATTTATGGGAAGCTCTCGAAGTGTCATTTTTGGATTCAAGAGGTCCACTTTCTAGGACACATCATTTTAGAGGCTGGAGTCGCAGTTGATCCAGAGAAGATTGAGGCAGTGCTTGCTTCAGATCCACCCAAGAGTGTTACTGAGGTGTAGAGTTTCCTAGGTTTGGTTGGGTACTATCAGAGGTCTGCACCCCACATTTCTAGAGTAGCAGTAACCTTGAAGGATTTGAAATAGAAGAGGCATCCTTTCATGTGGACATAGAAGTGCCAACAGTGCTTTTAGGAGTCGAGGAAGAAATTGACGAGTGCTCCCATCTCGAGACTACCAGAGGAGGGCATAGGGTATGTAGTGTTCTATGATGCATTAGGGTCCGATAATGGTTGTGTCCTGATACAAGGGAAAGTTATGATTGCCTATGGTTTATTCTAGTTGCGACAACATGAGAAGAACTACATGGCCCATGATCTTGAGCTAGGAGTGGTAGTATTTTCATCGAATATGTGACGACACTACCTGATGGGTGAGCGGTTTACCATCCACTTTTACCATAAGAATCTTAAGTATATCTTCTCTCAGAAGGATCTGAAATTGAGATAGAGGTGATGGCTAGAGTTCCTCCAGGACTATGGCTTCGAGATTTTCTATACTCATGGGAAGGGGAATGTAGTGTTATATGGACTTAGAAAGAGATCCAACTTGTAGTTACTGAGCAAGGCCTTATATCAGTTGGAATTGTTACATATACCCTTTGTTAATAGAGATGGATCATCTTACCTCCAATAGATGGTTGTCACCCCTTTACTCTTAAAATGATTGAAGGAGGTACAACTAGGGGATATCGACTCCGAGACCCTATGTGATTAGTTGTCTATAGGGTATGCACTTGATGGATATTTGATAGGTGTGGAGCACATATTTCTTTTCAGAGGGTGCACAATTATACCAGTGGTGTTGCAGGAGGAGTTTCTTAGGGAGTTCCACACATCCCATTTTGCGGTACATCCTGGTGTGGAGAAGAAGTACTTGGATCTCTAATGTTAGTTCTGGTGTATGGGGAGGAAGAAGTTGGTGGAAGAGTTTATTTCTTAATGACTCACTTATTAAAAAGTGAAGGCTGAGGATTAGGTTCTAGCAGTCTTGACCCAACCACTTGACGCGTCAGAGTGGAAGTGGGATGGTATGTTGATGGAATTCATGAGGATTTTACCACACTTGTCCAGGGGACATGATACCATCTGGGTGATCATCGAATGACTCACAAAGTCAGCTCACTTCCTACCAATATAGGAGTAGGGTTCAATTGAGATCTTGTGACGCCTCTACATGTAGGATATAGTTCGTATGAATGGAGTTACATCGTTGATCATTTCAGATAGTGATGCTAATTTCACATCCCGATTTTGGGATGGATTGTAGGAGGTTTTTGGGACTCAGTTATGCTTGAGAATAACATTTCATCCATAGAAGGATGACCAGACTGAGTGGAACATTCAGGTTCTAGAGGATATTCTACATGCTTACATCCTACACTTTGGTCAAAGTTGAGAGGATCACCTACCTTTGGTGGAGTCTATGTACAACAACAGCTACCACTCCACCATTGGTATGACACTATTTGAGTCCTTGTACAAGAGACTATACAGGTCACCACTTTGCTGGACTAACATAGGAGAGTCAACACTCATGGGTCCAGAGTTGGTATGTGCTACAACTGAGAAGCTGAAGATCATCCAGGAGTAGAAGAGGACTACACATAGCTTTTTGAAGATTTATGTTGATAGGAGATGTAGGACTCTATAGTTTGAGGAAGGATACCATGTGTTCCTTTAGGTATCAGCTCGACATCTATTGAAAAGATTTGGTCAGGGTGAAAATTTATCTCTGAATACATAAGATATTTTAAGATTCAACATAGAGTTGGTGAGGCGGAATACTTCCTAGCTCTACCCCTGCATTTTCATTGTGTACATGATTTCTTCCACATGTCGTAGCTGAGGAGGTATGTGCATGATCCATCACATGTCATCAACTGGGGATAGATAGACATTGATGATGAGACCACTTTTGCGAAGTACCCAGTGGAGATTGAGGATCGACAAGAGAGGATCATTCATTGGTATTTGATTCCAATGGTGTGCATTCGGTGGAAGCATGAGAATATACAAGAGAGAACATGGGAGTGGGAGACTCATATTCATGCTAGGTACACTCATCTTTTTGTTGAGTAGCCCTTATTTTGGATTTTAGGGACGTAAATCCTTAAGTTGGGTAAAATGTAATGCCTTGTATTTTCTATAGTTTTTTTATAAATTAATTAGGAAAATTAAAAGACCAGACACTGAGATGGTGTGTGTTTCTGAGGCTCGATCTTCCCAAGACAAATCGATGAAAAATGTTTAGTTTTTAATAAAACGCACAGGAAATTTTTCTTTAAAAATTGAATAACTTATAAACAGGTGTTTGGATTAGAAATCCAAGGGCACCGTTGTGTTTAGAACAACTATTTTACCATAGGTGAGGCCTAAAATTGACCGGAATGGGTCAACTATAGAAAGTAGATTTTGGACGTATCGGTAATAAAATATTTAATAAAAATATTTTATTTTGACACAAAAACTATTTTATTTATACTTGAGTTTGTTTGGAATTTCGAGTTATCACCAAAACCATGAAATTCACTTGAGATGAGGAGAAGGAAGTTCTATCGACAGTGATGATGGATCAGAGATCAGGACTTGGATTGAAGATCGACAGATCGAAGAACGACGATGACACAACTTCTCCATTCATCAAAAACTAATCCAAACCCCAGGTAGGGTGTTGTTTCTTTGTGATTAATTCCCCATTCTTAAATTCAACAACAAATGAGGACCAACCCACAAATATGTTGATCCGTGGTTCGATCTCTTCTGGGATGGGGGTAATCTTGCAGAAATTAAATCGGGCTTAGATCTGTGTGATTGCTTCATTCTTCGTGATCCCTATAACAAGAACGAATCGAGACTAACACAAACAAAGGACAAGATCCATCCTTTGGGTGATTTTGTGCTTCTCATTTTCCCCCTTGTTCTTCGTGTTCTTCTCAATTTTATGGTCGGAGAATTGTTGATCCTTCGTTTTGTGGCACAACAATACATGACCGAAGATTAGACACCCCCATGACACCGCAGAGGCACAACGGTGAAGGCGTTGCACTTTTGGTCCAGATGGAGCGCGCGGATAGGATGACATGACACTGATGTGGTGGCTGATAACAGTGATAGGATGTGGCCCGATGGGGTTAGTCTAGGCAGAGTGGGAGGGAGAGGCCTCCGATAGAGAGGTCAGAGGAGGTAGAGCGCAGTAGGCGGGGGGCTGCATCGGAGCCGGTGTGGCCGGTGGTCACATGCTATGGTAGAAGGTCGTGGCGTTAACTTGGGGACACAACTTAGTGCCATGTCGGAGGAACCCACAATGGTGAGGCCATGGCGTAGGTGGTGTGGTGGGATGACCACGTGGAACATGGCATGACACCGCATCATCACGAAGGGGCGACACACTGTTGATGTGAATTGTGTGTGGCGCAATGAACCAGCCCATAGCATGGGCCGATCTGGGAATACGGGACAATCCAGTGGCCTAGAGGGCAGGACCCAGTGGCCTAGGTCTATTAGTTTGGGCTAGGTTGGGTCGGCTGACGTTTCTAGCTGAGTCTGGTGGGTCAGGTCGGACTCGGACCAGACCCAGGTCAGACCTTTTTTATAAAAACAGCTGTAACTTTCAAATCGTGTGTCTGTTTGATGATTTGTTTGTGGAATTTGGACCCTTATATCGAGATGGTACTTTTGATATACTCTAATTGAGTCTTTGCGAAAGTTTTCATATGAAATATTTGTATGAGGAGTAGGTTCTCTCAGAACAAGCGTCCTACGAGTGAAATCCTGTGGATGGCTATGATCTTGGTAGTATGTGACTTGAAGACTACACGAATTTGGGGATGTGTGACTTACCAAGACTCAGTGTCCTACCGAGACTACATGTATTACCAAGAATTTATGTCTTACCAAGACTTTGTGTCTTAACAAGACTATGTGTCTTACTGAGACTCCTTGTCTTATTGATATTTGGTGTTCTGCAAACTACATATGATAATCCTACTTTCTGTTCTATAGAATAATACCTGTGTGAGATGACCATGTTTTCCTTTTTGGTATACTTCATGTATTTATTTTTGGAATAATTCACGTATTAATTTTTGGTATACTTCATGTATTTATTTGTGGCGTACTTCGTGTATTTCCTAGTGGCGTTCCTTTAAGGTTTCAGGGTGTCATATTAAGTATTATTTTACTAACCCCTGAATGGGAATTTCCCACACATTTTGTGACTTGTGTAGATGATCGATGCTTTGATGGAGTTCTAGGTGGACCAGGACTAGGTGGTTATTAGAGTGATTATACAGACGAGGTGTTATCCTACGGCTTCAAACAACTATCCTACACCTACCTTTTAGGTAGGGTTTTTGGTGGATGAGTCTTTAGGAACTTCTCCATTCACTTTGACAGGCTTCTTTATTTTTGGTGGGCTTATATTCTGACCTTATTTTCTTTCCAGTTTCCTACTATTATACTCTATGGGTGGTATCTTAGTGTATGTATACATTTTTTACTTAGTGTTTTCACTTTCCAGCATTTTGGGCTTGGATATGTGTGTGTGTGTACATGTACTTAGGAAAATGCCTCCTACTGTCAGATATGCTTACTCAGTGCTAGTCACCAGCCCCTGGCCTATCAATGGTGGGATTGGGGTAGTCATGACACAAGCCCCTCTGGGATGAGTCATTAAAAACACCACATATTATGGAACACCATGGATTTATTATGATTAATAAAGTCTATATAAGGATCATAGAATTTAAAATCATGGGTTTGGTGCATGTCCAACACATGGTGTGGAAGGGAATGGAACATTAGGCCAGGGGTGGTTAGAATTTGGTCATTAGTGAAGTTATAAGATTAGATAACATGGGGTATGAGCCTCTCAATTATTATTTTCAATATAATTAAATGTGATATTGGTTCATATGAAGACACATAAAAAATATTAAATTTTAATGAAATTCCACACTACACGACGTTTAGTTTAGAATAAAACACATTGTGTGGACCCCTATGTATGATGACTAGGTTTTTCACAAAGACTTAAATATATCAATAAATATTTGGTACCCACACAACCTATAACCCTTAGATAGCTATCACGTAATGTATAGAAAGTTCACACCCATTATTCTATGTGTCCACACATGAAATGTGTCTCAGGACACACCTTGTGTACTTTGGAAGTAAATGGTCTTGGGAAGAAGACACATTCCTAAGTGTCGGACCAACCACTACACATCATATATCATAACAATATGCCTCTATATAAAGTAACATATCTTGTGAGATAGAAGGACATATGAAATTCCATAATTAAGGAGATATTCCATATAACCAATTGTAAATGTTGTGTACTCATTATGAGGTAGGTTAAATCCCTTGAACACTTCAATATGATTTTCATTTATATGGGTATGTTCCCTCAGTCCAAAACTATGAGGTTTTAGTGTGTCATACCTTCTAGATCATAGAATGAGCGACCCCGTATAGGGGATAGTTCTAGATAGAGTTAGGAATCACCTCACACAACTTAAGGTGTGATCCTCAATATCATTCTTTCATTTTTTTGGGTCAGGTATCTTGTATCAAACACCTAGGACATGTGATCCCCTTCCTAGTGAGTTATTTTGGATAGGGTCCACTATACCCCATAAGAACTAGATGTGATCCCCCATTGGTGTATCAATATCACATGAATTGTCTCAGACAAGCTTTACCTCATATCCTAAAGTATAATCCCTCATCTAGTTATGAGGATAGACCTCACCTTGAGAGTTAGAGTTTTACTTTTAGAATATATAGGTCACCTTATTTATCCCCCCTTTATTTAATTATGTCCATATGAACCCCAAAAATTCTTTATGTTTGGTGATTTCATGGTGTTCTAATGAGTATGGTTATACGCACCCATACATGGGATCTATCTATACTTTTCATGGATTATGAGAAAAAAAATCCTTTCAACAGAGTCCTAGGTTAACCAGGAGAAGGTGGATCTTAGTTGGAGCTGACTAACCATGGACGAATCCTGATGTTGAGTTTTGGTAACAATTTCCTTTATTTTTTTAGAAAATCGAACTCCTTTACAGTTTTGGTGGATTATATTTAGACATTATTCATTTATGTACTATTTTTTCATACTCAGATGTGTGTTGAGATGCCATGCATGAATTTAGAGAATCTTTTAATTATCTCTCTATATTATATTGGGGTATGGAGATGCATGTATGTGTACAATTTATTTAGGATAAGGCCTCCCATGTGGGTGATATGACTACTAGGAAATATTCTCTCACACCTAGACTATTGGATATGGTCTAGGGGTTTCACTCTTGGATTATTGACATCCTTGTAAACCCTGATGGATTGGTTTGTGATAATAAACTTATGTTATATGATTACAATTTATTAAAAAAATATAAGAATTTTAAAATAACCCCTCATTAATAAATAATTATCAATTGAGTAATAAAAATAATAATTTATTTTATGAACTGAATTTTAAATATATTGGATTGTTTAATCGAGGATGAATAAATTTTAATTAAGTAATTCCTACTATAAATGAAATGACCTAAGAATAATATATATACGCAACAAGTCTATCTAGGAGAAAAGCTTATGAACATTTATTTAAATAAAATAAAAAGTAGAAATGATATGGATGATGTCAAACAAAGTGGGTTTACATCATCTAAGAAAAGACAGAGTTACATATCACAGTATAACAAATCATTTTCATAATCACAATCATGAGTGGTTTCCCACTCAAATTGAGAATTACCTTGATTGGAAATCTTAATGATCTATGCATTATTCCTTCTTGGCACCTTAGAGGACGATATGGTGTCTGTGGTTCTTGGTAGGTTAGAGTAGTCCTTATGCGAGCTTCTCTTAGTAGGAATATGAGTGAATCCCTCACCACCAGTCACCTTTTTTTTTCATGTATGATAAAATATTTATATGAAGTATGAGTACCATCCAAGCCTCAATAGGAGTGATATCACTCACCCTTTCATCATCATAGACATTCCCCCATTAATCATATATTTATGAAGAAGTAAAAATGTAGTGTATTTCTTATTGAATAGGAGCAGTATATTTATTGAGAGAAAGATATTGTGGGTTCCCTAAAAACTCCATTTGATTACCCTGACTATGGGTATGGTCATACAAGACCATAGGTAGGAAAACATTTCTATATGAGACCAACCTAGATCCATGTTTAATCCCATATTCAACATCACTTAGGGGAGAACCAAGAGTCCCCTGATCTACTTATTGATTAGCCGCATGAACAAATTTCCACTCTTATGAATTCAGTTTAACTCCAGAAGAAGTGGCCTACCCTTTAATAGGATCCCCAAAACTAGTAAAACCATGCTAATTTATAGAATCATCATCTAGAGAGTTAGAAATAAGATACTTCCCACATGTCTTCCCATTATTAACTGTAACAAGGGGATACCCAGAAGGAATATTACCTTTTGTCTTAAATAGATAATAACTTTCACATATAGTCATCTTGACAACTGTTAAGAAAATTTGTGCAGATTATAGATTTTCTGCAAGAATTATTGGTATGACCAACTACCTTGTCAGAAAAAAAATCAGGGATATTTTTATAAAAATGAAAATGATCAAATATTCCTTCTATATGGATAACACCACTTTCTTAGTTAGAGTGGTACTAAAATCAACTTCTACTAAAACTCTGAAAAAATAGCCAAAAATAGCATGCTTCGTATTTCCGTCCATTTTAATTATAACTCTAATTGATGAAGCTAAATCAAATAATATTTTAGGGGGTACTAATAAATCCAGTTAATACAATAAAATCTAACCTCTACTTGGGCAACATATTTCTTGAACTCAAATTGATTGAAGCAATAATTCCATTACCGAATCCTCATAACACATGGGTTAAAGGAAATCTAACTAAATCCCCATTCCTTCTTCCTCAACTCTGAATTTGGAAATAAAAGGTGAAAAAATCCATGCCCCATGATAATGAATTTACAATTTGAAAACCCAAATATCAAAGATAATCTGATTATCATATCACTTGATTTCGATGCTTTCTACCCTTTGGAGAGAACCACACATCCAATAAGGGAGTTTTGACAAAGCATAAGTCTTTCTAAAACTACATATGGCCATGGAATAACACGAGCAATATATCCTTGTTTTAAAATCTGACCTGTGTCATTATTACAAGGGGAGGCGAAGAGCATGATATTTGACTTTGAGGTCTTACCTTGAACTGAGGGTGTATCTTTGGAGAAAGAAACAATAAGTATCTATAGATTCAAGGAGGAGGATGGCCTCCAGACATTGTACTTGCTCAAAGAGAGGCCAACCACATGCATTTCACAAGTCATCGTCCCTCCCACACAAGAGTTGCGTTAAAATCCTATCTTAGAATATGTTCTCAATATACCCCATAAAATTCTATATACATGATATATTTATAGCCATATTATATATAATACTAATCTTTATTACCTAGGGAAGGGAAACATAAGAATGGGGTTATCTTAATTGATCAAAAATGGATAAAACATATGATATATCCACCAAGGATCTTAAGTAAACATAAATAGAGTATTTGGGTATGAGAATATAATTAAGGTATATGTATAAAACATAATAAAACAATTTCTAATGAAATATGTATTAAATAAAGATTATAAAATATTTTTTTTGAATAACTTTAGAATGAATCATAGAAAATTGGAAACATGAGGTAATAATGGTAAGTCAAGAAACATATAATAAGAATGAGGAAAGTTCATACAGATAGAAAATAATTTCTTATTTCATGGTTTACTAATAGGTCCATCATAACATATTAAACAAAGTCCCATAACATAGTAGATTAGCTTCACTCCCTATTTATATAAAGCTCAGGAATGAGGATTACTACCCAATCACATAAATTCCATTTCATGATATATAAATCATTACCCAATGAATTGGTGGGATATATAATTTTGAGTCCCACCTATCACATAATGAAAACCATATATATATGTGCCTCACGAACATAATCACATTCATATATAAACTATATAATTAATAACATATGAAAGAGGAAAAAATGATGAAAATTTCAAAAAATAGTAAATAAATAAATTTAAAAATGAAAATTGATGATTTTACTAAAATATATCCCTAGTGAAACATAAAAAATATTAATAAATATTGACATAGATGAAATGTTGTTTAAAATATCAATAGAAAATAATCTATAAAGTAATAATAAATATCATTTTAATTTTTTATTACTTTTATTTTCAAATGAATATATTTATAAATAAATCATTTTAAAATAATAAATTTAAATAAAATAATAATTAATTTTGATAACTATAAAAGCTGGTAAGTGGATCTTCATATAGAAAAGACAAAAAAATGATGGGGAAAAGTAATCATACATAAATTGTGAAAGAAGAGATTTGAATAGAATACTTTCACACTTTCATAAATAAATAAATATAAATAAAAGATAATATAAAGAAATCATATAATATGGGACAATTAAATTCAAAAGATAATATGAAAAATAGGTACATGGAAGAAAAATCTTCCCAAATAGAAAAAGTTAGAATTATAGTCCCACTTATAAGTTTCATATCAGATAAATTATAATACAATGGGGGGGGGGATAAGAATGAATTTAAATCCAATAATATAACTAGAGGAGAAGAAAATAAATTGGGGTTCTAGATTAGTTTTTTATAAAAATTCTCCCATTGGTAATTTAGACTTAGAAAATATCTATTTCAATTTGAGATTGGAAATAAAACCCCTACCTTTACTCCTGAATCCCACAGAAGTGATTTAATCTCCATATTAATAAATATATCCATATTAGATAATTATTTCAGAACCTTTTTCATATTTATTACATTTTATAATATTTAATTATAAACATTATATATATTAGTTAGTTATAGTTCATTTTAATAATCAGATTATAGTAGTTTGCATTATTCCGAAAACGTTTTTGTATGGAAGTTTCAATTAAAATTATTTAATAAAAATTTAACCATCCATGGATTAGTAAAGGTAGCGGAATAATTATTTTTAAATTATTCATAAAATCCCATATTCCTTTAATGGAAGATATTGATATGGTTGGCGGGAAGGGAAATCACAACACACATGTTTTTGGTAATTTACTGACACCACTTTGTTACATTATAATTACAATTAATTTTTATTTCACCCTTACAAAACCATATTCATAACATAAATTACCATTTAATATAAAAAATTAATAGTTAAATGATTAAAATAAAAAAAATACATTACTCACATAAAAACATTTCATTTAAAAATAACTCTTTTTGACATTAAATTATTATTTTTTGTCATTTTAAACAAATTAATAATAATTACATGACTGTTAATTCATTTATATATATATATATATAAAATAAATTTCATTAAATTTATTAATCCATATAAGAGAATTTTAACTTAAAAAACATATAATAAATAATAGAAGAATGTATTTAAATAAAAATTATTTCATTGACTATAAATAAATAAATATTTATGCCTTATGGTTCCTTAGTTATGTCATGGATATAACATATTTTTAATACTAATTATTCATTTAAATGGATCCATTTTATTTAAATAATTCACTAAAAAGTTATAATGAAATATAAATACATAATTAAGAAAGCTTCTTTATAATCAATGGTATATTCCCAAGTAAATTACTATAATTTAATTCTATAATACCACTTAATTTATTTCAAATTAATTATTTATATTAAAGAAATATATATTTTTAATTTATAAATAAAATATATGCATATGAACTACATACCAATAATTCTAAACTATTAACATGTTTATAGGTATTATTTCCAATGACTATATACCCTTATCTAATAGTTATATAACAACTATATTACCCATATCAACGCATTCCATTCTAAATTATCTCACCACAATTCTCAACACTTTAATTTTAATTTAGGATTTTATAAATTATTTTCCATTTCATGATTTTTTTTCATAATAGGTTTAGTTATACTAATTTTAGTTCTCAATAGTGAATATGAATGGGGGGATTTTTTAGTTGTAAAAATACTAATATTTTTAATTTTTGTCCCATTTTAATTTATAAAAATTCAAGTTATGTAATTATCCATGGTATATAATACATGGTTTTAACTAATTTTATTGTAATGTTCAATTATGAGTGAATAAATTGTTGTTAATTTGATTCATTTCTTGTACAAATTATTTTCTAGTCAAGTTTAAATATTTACAAACAAATGTTAATGAATGATTAACATATAGTGTAAGGAATGTAAATGTGCCTAAAACCTATGGTGTTACAATATACCAAACTTAAATAAATTTTATCATTGAAATTTTTATTATCTCTCACCTAATGAAAATAGTTGAGGATATATAAGATAAAAAAGACTCAAGATATAAATTCTAATCAGATATAAACCACACTATTTTAGTAAAGACTAGGGAACTCTTATTTACCCTCATAATAGGAAAATCCCAATATTTATTATCTTCATAAATAATTAAGTTAAATACCCATCATTATTGGGTATTAATAACCATTTGATAGAATTAATTACCATTTAGAGTTGATATTCTTCCATGCACTAATAGATGATCATATGTTGACTTGGGATATGAATTATGATAGAAATTGTGATGTTATATCTCCAGAGAGATCTAATCCATGAAAACAATCATATAAAATTCAACTAAATGGATAACTGTGACACCCCAAACCTATTTCATGTGTAATAATAATATTTCATGGTGTTACTTCGTTTAATTTTTATGCTATTTCAAACAATGATTTCAAAATAAAAACAAGACATGTTTTATTTAATTAAACACTGAAATGATTACATTACAAAAAGGCCAAAATAATTCTACTAACCTAGAATTCATACTAAGAGACCTATCAAAATAACTTGCAGACCACAAAATATAACACAAATCCCTAGAAAATAGTGGATGTCCTTTGGGTCTGCCACTACGAAGAACATTATATCCAGAGCTATGGCGACCAAACTAAGAATAAAGGGTATAATGAGTACCATCTTCGCCAAGTTGTTTTGAGTTTGGAACATCCTAATAATGTTTTTATAAGGCCTTAAAGTTAATTCTACCATTTCATCCTTTAGGTGACCGTTGAATCTATAATGGCTATAAGGCCTTATAACCGTTGGGAACTTTGTTTTTTTTATTTTAATTATTTAAGTATATTGATATTTCTAAGTGTTTTAAGTATGCATTAAAGTTATATCTTTAAACATGTTTGTAATTAAATCTTCTTTAGATTTTGAAAGAATAATTTTTTAAAGTTTAAAATGGATTTGAAATCATAACCCTTGTGTTTTAAATAAAATACCAAGAGAAGTACACACTTGTTACTTCTTGGTTTTTGGTATAAATAAATATGTTTTTGAGTTTGAAATCATACTTTGGGAAAATAAAATTAATGACTATGGTTATTTTTGGTATTTTATCTATAATTAGTGAATTAGGTATTTAAGTATTTCAAATTTTTTAAAAGTTACCTTTAAATGTTTTCACCCTTGCATAAATAAAAACAAGGTTTTAATTAAAAATATGTTTTGGATTTTAAAGATATAATACTAGTATGGGATTTCTTTTATGACATATTAAACATTGATTTTATATTTTGAAGATCTATTTTTTTTAAAACTAAAATGTTTAGAAAACCAATGTAAATAATAGTTTTGAAGGTTTTGAAAAACCATAAGAAGAAATTTATGTCCATTGGTTTTTAAATATATTTATATTTAATTGTGTCATTATGTTTTATAGAAGTGAATTATTACTTTAATAAAAAAAATTATTTACCCTAGCTAAACCCTTTCCAGCTAGGGGAGGAAACTCGAACCACTCACAAGGGAGTGGGGCAGTCAAACATTAGCTCCCCAGCCAGATGAAGATGCCCACATAAGGGCATGAGCGCCCCTACAGGCATGCATGTGTGCGTGAGTTCTAGTGGAGGCACGCACACATAGGTCTTCCGAGGTAGCGCACCATCGTGCGGGGCGGCAGGGGTGGCTGTAGAAGCGCGCCCATAGAGACTGGTATAGGGCGGTACCAGGGGGGGGGGGGGGGGTTCTGAGTGAAGTCCAGGAGATCTAAGATTATAAAGATGGCCTAGAATCCTTCCCTTTTCGATGTGGGATGGACTTTTAAATGGAGTTTGAGTCCCAGCCATCTGATCTCACCGTGCAGGATCTGGACCATCCGATCGGTCTGCCCTTCGAATCTCCTCTTCCATAGTTTTACCGCAACATTTGTTTGGACCGTCTGATCCCGTACACAGTTAATCCTAGCCCTCCATCCATTTTTAAAACCTACGTCGCACCTCAGCCATCCGATTGAGTCGTTATTTAATCTCAACCATTCATCTTTTTTTAAATCCGTAGATGCTCTTGAGCCGCTGGATTAATTTGCAGGTAATCATAGCCATCCATTATTTTCCACACCTCTCCTCGTCTTTTTATTCCTTGCGCCACACCAGTAGATTTTTATACACCCACTTTCTTCATTGTTTTTCTACTCTCGTGACACCCGATGGCCCCTTCTCTTTCTTGTTTTCCATAAGACCGACATAGTCAGTATTTTTTTAAACTAAGGTGCCTTATATCCCCTTCAAGTTGTCTTAAAATATTTTTATACACGATTCATATATCTCAACTCTTTTTTCACTTAAAACCTATGGGGTTTTTCTCCTTCCAGCGCCTCCATCAACCTACACTCGACTCCTTCTTCTTCAAACCAGGTGAGGGACTTAGGTTTTTTATTGCTTTGATTTTTTATAGTTTATATATATATATATATCCACATATATATATATATATAGTTTTTCTTAAAACCTACTGATTTTCTTGGATGGTTTTATAAAAACAAATTCTTGTTTTTAAAGGTTGTTCTTGTCATGCAAATCAAGCAAGGTTTTTATGTTTTTTCCTAAAATTAGTTTCGTTTCATATATACACATATGTATATATATGTTCTTAATAAAACCATATCGGTTTCTTTTATTAAAGGAAGAATAAATTCTACTTTAAGGGTATTCATAATGAATGTGAACCATGCTAGGGTTCGTGGTGTTTTATGTTGATGAAATTATAAATATGTATGTATTCTCACTCAAATATAAATATAGGTATCTATTTATGAAACAAACCCTCAGTTTTATATTATGATTTTCAAATATTGAACTTTAGTTTAGATTTTTTTTATTTATACGTAAATTATGTATTGGATTCTTAAGTTTTTATGAAGAACCCTTATGTGAATATAATTATATATATATATATATATTCTTTGATTCTCATATTAATATGGGTTCTAAAAGGGTTATAAAAAGATATAACAAGTGTTTTGAAGTGTGAAAGGTTTTTAAGGATCAATTTAGAATTTGTTTTAGTAATAAAAACCCGTTTATAATCACTTTATGTATATATAGATTACAAACTTATTTTCATAAGTTTAAATGGTATTTGTTATTTTAGTAAGTTGTGTGGTTGATTTTCATGATTTTTAATTTATAACTTTGGATTAAAAAGTTATAAGTATCCTTGTGTTATGTTATACATGCAAGTAATGGGTGTTTAGATAAATATGCATTCAATACCTCACATGAAATAATTTGTTTACATTTAAACTAATTATGTTTTCAACCTATGATGAATATTTCACTATGTATTATTATTTTTATTTAATTTTATGATTTAGTCCATTTGTCATTTCAATTTATCAGAGCATGATTTGATCATGAATAATATATATCTTGATATCATACACATGTATTTTAATAAATTGAATGTTTACTACCATGGAACAAGGGTTTTTAAAATTATTATTTTATGTGATAAATCAAACAATTTATTATTTATTTATCACTTATGATAATTTAGGAAATAAGAATTTAATTATTCAAAGTTGTATGGGACACTTTGAATAAGAGACAGAATTTAATTATTCAAAGAGGTATGAGACACTTTTAATAAAAGACAAAATTTAATAAATTAAAGTGGTTTGGGAAAATTTGATTTAATGAAATTTAGACATATGAGGAATGCATTGGAATTAGTATGTGATAGGTTGGGTCCTCTATAATCTCTCGATGCATCGGTAGGTATCATTATAAAAATAGATGTGGAATTGGCTGAGGCCTTTCCCAATTTGATATATGGTTTTGGTTGAGGACTTAATCATTTTTAGACGTCTTGTACGAGGTGTTGAAAAAATGTTATAGAATGTACGGAATGTGAACTTCCCTCATTATATTTATAATATTTAATTAACCAAGTGAATATTTGACTAGTAGAATATACTTGGTTAAGAGCCTGTACTTATGAGTATCAGAAGAAGTAAATGCACATGGCATAATGTTTATTTAGCACTCACCTAATGAAATTTAATACAAATTCCAGAAATTTATCTTCTATTTAATGATTTAAATTTAGTAAAGAAATAAATTAATGTTATAATTTTATGCGTGACTTTGATTATGTAATTATCTCATTTTTAAATTATGTACTTGCACTTTCGTATGACACACTTAGTATAATTAGAATAAATCTTGATTTATATGTTGCACACCATATATTTTTTATAATAATGCATATGATTGGAAAATGTTTTACTGTAGCCCTGTTAATGTTCCTTCAAATGTTCACTGGTAATTCTTGGAAAACTATTATATTATACTTCATGTATTTTAGCTTTATTTAAGAAAATATTTTATGAGTATTTTTAAACGGAAGTTTATAAAAATTTTATTTGAAACATTACTTTTAAAAAACCCCTTACTAGTAATTCTTAGGCTCACCCAATGTTTCAATTTAATTTTTACAGGTTTAGTAGATTTGAGTTACATAGATTGGTGGAAGCTTTATGAAGTCTTTTCTGTACAATATTTAAAGGATTGTAATATTTCTATTTGGTTTTCCAGAACCTAAACTGTACAGATCCTCTATATGGAACATGATTTGTAATCAATCAGCATTTAATTTAAAAAAAATTACACACCATGTTTATCAATGCACTGGATCCGAGGCTTCTGGGGTCGGGGCGTGACAATAATAATAATATTTACAGGAAGTAGATTCTCAAAAAATGTTATTAGATAGGAATTACAGATTTGAGATAAAATTATCATATCACTAGAAGTCCTTAATGATTATTCAATATCTAGTTATTGGGGTATTAATTTGTTTCTCTTAGAAAATTTTATATATTTAAACAAGTGGGTAGAACTGGATTTTAAAAAAAAGTTAATTTTAGTTTTATATTCGATAATTAGTGTGCCTTTCCACACTTATTTTTGTTACCCACATCTGTTGTTTTTATTTTACAGGATTTACTATTTTCCTTTGTCTTAGGAGGTTGGTAACATTTATTATTATCCTTAAAACTTGGTTCAGTGAACTTTTTGACATAATGTCTATACTCATTATGATTAAATATTTTCTGTTGGGTCATGAATGAGGTTTATCTTTATTACCATCAATTTTATTTCTTGACCTATTTATATTCCTTCAATATTCTTATGCTTCGTGGAATTTTCTTCCACACTTGAAGCATTTACCTGTACCTTTAAGGAAATTTACTCCATGATTATTCCCACATTTTTAGCATGTAAGATGATAAATATTATTCCCTCCATATCTTTTATTATTTAGTTTCCATGAAAATTTAATTTTCTCTTCTTTTTCCCAAAACCACAAGAATAGTGGGAGTCTCTAATTTTCATTTCCACTTTGAGAGCACATCAAAAAATTTCTTCATCATTACTAAAGTCCCTTATATATAATTTTTTTAAACATTTTCTTTTATGAAACTAAATAAACTATTGATTTTTCTTTAATGTTTAGTGATAAAACCAAAATCATACCTTGAACGTATTGTAAATTTTTCTACATAGGTTCTAATGGATTCAACTTTTTTTATTCTGCATAAGGAATGACCTCTTTATCTTAGCGTGAAGTGTTTTGGGAAAATATTTATTGAAAAATAACTTCTTAAACTCATTCCATTCTATGGAGTCAATTATATCCTCTGTACTCATATTCTTGTTTTAAGGTCAATTTTTGGTTTTTCTCAACTTCTAATAAATAAAAAATTAAAACAAACCTTTCATGCATTGAGAACTAGAGAATAAAGAATAAATTTTCTAATTTGTTAATACACTACTCAAAAATTAGTGGATCAGAAGAACCACTAAAGGAGGGTGGTAATTATAACTTAAATGGATCAATAAGAGTTATTACTACCATTTAATATTTTAGAGTTTATCATGATTCAAATTATTATTCATACATAGATATATTTTGGTTATCATAGATATGAGATATTACTCCCCAGCTCCTATCCAGTTTTATCAATCATTGAAAAATCAACAAATCATCCATTACATCCATTATTAACTTGATTCATCTAGATTCCATCAATTAACCAAACCCAAAATATTTAGTGTGATTATCAAGAAACAATAATTGAGTATGTGATAATATATTAAGGAAAATAAATCCTAAGATATTCTAAATTATGACACCTTCCTTTCTTCCTATGATATATTAAGTTTATCTTACAACAATTTTGGTTGATAATAGGCTATTTTAGTTTATATCCTCTTATTATTCAAAATATAATCCCCAAAAAATTATTAAAACCCACTCTGATACCAACTAAGGCAACCCAATGACATCATACATGTGTAATTATTCATTTTACCTAACCATTAATTAAATCTTATAATAAATCACACCCCAATACCCACAGGTTTAGTGTATTTGGATATCAGATACAAAAATAACATATTTTAAAACACTTTGAACATTTCAATATAGTTGAATCACTCTAAATAAACCTCTATATATACCATATGTTGTACTCTTATTTATAAATTGGTGAATTTAAGCATAAGAAATGGGTGATCTTAGATACTTAGTAAGGGTTGAGCATAAGAGATATCAATCAAAGATTATAAGTGATCATAATATAAAAATGAGGATTTGATAACATAATAAATGTGCATAAAAATATTATAAAAAATATTACTCAATAATAAATAGATCATAAAACATGATTCATTACATAATGCTCTTAGCATAACATACGACATGACTAACATGAGTGTGGATATAACAACCCACACGTAAGTGTCCCAAAAAATTATATGATTTATGAAATATATTTCATCACTTACATCCTAAAGAAACTTTTAGTTTTGTAGTTTTATAAAATTAGGAAATATATTACATTAAAAATTTGGTACTTCTATATAATATTCATTTTACCAGAAAACTTGTTCCTTCTAAAGAGACATTTACTTTATGCATGGTAACTCCCATAAAAAGAACATTGGCATTATTAACATTACTTCTCATCCTTAGGCCCTATAAAAAATATTTTAAAATGTGGGATGATAAAAAAATCCTAGTATGGAATATGAATGAAAATAAACCATTTATTATATTGGTAAACATAAAAATCCATAATAAATATTATCTTTTCCATAACAAATTTTTGATCTCAAATATTCATTTACATATCAGTAAAAACAAATTAATTGCTCAATAGTTTTCATAAAAATTTCATGAAAAATCATAAATAAAAAATATAAATCATGAGGGTCTATGAAAAAAAAATTAAAACTCATGAGTAACATTCCTTCAAAAACAATCCATTCACCTTAAAAAAGGTATTAATATTTAATTCTAAAAATAAGATCATTTTTAAACATTTTTCAATCATAATTTTTCCTTAAAAAACAATTTTGCCTAGATTATATAGATACATTGGGAAATTATGCTTAGATTAACCCTTATAGTGTAATAACCTAACATGATAATTACCACATCACTTAGGTATAACATATCACTAGTAAAGTATATCACTTTATCAAATGCATTGGAGAGCTATGTAGGGCTCACCCATTGTTAGATTTATATTGGGAACACCCATTATTCATATAACATTTACAATAAAACTATAATGATTATAACTCACAAATATTCCACTTTAACCATAAATTAATTATCATTCAAGAGCATGAGCAATAACACTTTCATATATCTCAGATAAATGAGTATAAATTTCTATTTCATTAGAAAAACATTTTAAAAATAAAAATCTATAAAAGAGAGAGAATATAATCCTAATTGAAAAACCATTTTAAATTTTAAAGGAATATTGGTAATTAATATCGTATAAGATAGTGTGAAAATTTAGTCAAGATGTATATGTAAAAACATTCTTTTTCACTTTGGAAAAAATAGTCAAAATGTCCCATGTGGTGAACATTAAAAAGATTCCTTTTTAAAATTTTACAAAGAAAGATAAAAATTATTAAAAATTAATTTTATAAATTTTTTATTAATTAATAATAAAATTCTTGAAACATTTCAATAAACCAATATATAGATGAAAAATAATTTTAATGAAAATTTTAAAACATAATTTTTTAAAAAAAGAACCTTACCTTGAGTCTCAACTCATTTTATTAGTAGGTTTAACCTCCTAAGTAAAAAAATTATATTAGTTTTATACTTTCTTAATAGACTTTATCAGTTTCATTAAATTATCATTATTACCTTTTTTATTTCATTTTTTAACATTTTTAATTTAGTTACAAAAATGTTTAAGTTCACATTGGATATTTTGAGGACTTTCAGTGTATAAGTCCTAAATGACTATGGTAGGTTGCTTACAGTGAAAGGGATCATGGTTACATCATATCCAGAATCATAATCAGGACAAAATTATTATTTTATTTACATTAAAATAATTTTTAGAACTACCCATGTAAGGTTTTAATGAAAAATGAAATATGTTGTATCGTGGAGGCAGTAATCCGTACGTACAATGGAGTGATGTTTCCATTTTTCTACTGGATGGAAAATAAAATATATACTATTTTAATTGTATAGAATCATAATTATGTTATAAATATTATATTTATTCATTATTTACATTCATATGGAGAACCATATAATGTGGTAATGAAAAATTAATCACATCACTTCATGGAGGTGGTATTCCATACATACACATGCACAACATTATAAAAGACAAAAAAGATAAGAATTTATGTAACATATTAATTTTTAGAATAATAATAATTTAATAAACATTATATATATTCATTAATTCTATATTTTTAACCATCCCTATGTAGCAGTTATGAAAAACTAAACACATTACTTTGTGGAGGTGGTACTCCACATGTACAAAAAGATGATGTTTTCATTTATCATAGGATTGGAGATGAGATGAATAAGGTTTTTACCAATGAAATAATAAAATTTAACTATTTTAAAGATACTGATGATATTATATGAGCATGGATATAAAATATTTGAAGGAGGTGGAAGAAGAAATAAACATGAAAACACTTGGTTAAGTGTTAGACCACTTCTTTCAAAAACAACCTTTGGACTACACATTAAGCATTATAGGAAGGTATTTTTGTGAGAAAAAAACCTATAATACATGTTTATAAAGTTTGGAAAAGTATTTAGGTATAGTTTTGTTGATCTAAATAGATAAATTGGTGTGAGGAATCGAGGAGATGATCTGCCTCTTTATAAGTGATGTGGGCGAAAATCATGCAAATATATCAAATTTTAATATGTAATATGTTTCTAACTCATTTTAAATGGATGAAAAGTTACATATATTAAAATTTAATGAGTATAAGGTTTAAATAAATCAACTAAGAAAATTTAGATAAGTTGAATTTGAATTTTGAAACTTATCCCTTAGTTTATCCCCCTCGTTAACCCTTTATCCTTAACTATGGTTACATATTTTTTAATCTTTAAGGATTATGAAAGTAATTTTAAAAATTAAAAGTGGAATAAAAATGGATCATTCCTAATATACTCAAAAACTTCCCATAAATTTTTTGAAATTATAATTTTCTAATGATTTAAAAATAATTTTTTAACATTAAAAGCCATTTAAAGTCATTTTTAGGACTATTCACAAAAGATGACTTTAAAGACAAAAATTGAATAATATAATTATAATATATAAAAATTTTACAACAATAATACATTATAAATATCCATTAAATTCATGTAATAACATTATTAATAATTTAATATTTCTTTTAATGTTTTTAATATAATTTAGTTGTTTTTTCTATTTCTTACACAAGAACTGCATTTATGTTGCTTAAGCGATCAAGGTGATTATAAAATCAATACAAATTTTAAAAAAACCCACAAATTTATTTATTCAAATTAAAAATAAACATTCATAACTATTCATAATTTCATTTCATCTTTATGAAAAAATTGATATATTAAAAGAAAGAGAGTGACGTTTTGTAATTATCCTTTACTTAAAATAATATGAAGGACATAATCAAAGGAAAGTGGCACTAAAATGAAATAGTTTTGAAGATAGTATGATTCTGTTCAACATCCAATAATCTAAAAAAAGGCATGTGATGTATTTTTTAATGCATTTTCCTATAGTTTTAGTCTCATTTAACTCATTTTACCAGTTACCTTGGCGATTCACTTTTACAATGGTTACTATTCATTATGACTAAAAGTGAAATTAACTATATAATTTAATTTTAATATGATTATTCAAAATATGGAAGATCATTTATATTATTTAATTTCTATTAGTGGTAAAAATTAATTTCAATATAAGTGTGTGAAATGTAATGAAACCATGTTTTATAAAAATACATGTTTTAAGTACAAAAATAATTTTATACCAAAATCATGTATAATGTTGATTCCTATTGAAATAATTGGATTATCCAAAATAAAATGGGACTAATTTTTCTTTAAAAGAAATAAATGAAAATGGGACATTGTAATCACTTTAAAAAAATGGCATTTTTTAAACGATATTTTTCATTATTCATCCAAAAATAATATTTTCAAAAAAATATCAAACTTCAACCTAAGATATATTTGATATGATGATATCAAAAATTATGTTTAAATTATCAAATATAATTTAAAATTATAATAAAAATTGATTTTAAATTAAAATACAAAATATAAGGAAAAACCATTTTTATAGAAAAATTACACTTTTATTATTTAAAAGGTTTTAATCCTTATTTGATTTAATTATTATTATTAAAAATTGTGTACTTATTTTATAGGAAAAAATCGGTAAATTTTACTAATTAAAACATTTAAATTTATATTTCATAACGTGGTTACTCCTATTCATACATACCAAACCAAGGGATGAGTTATAACATTCATACTTAAATAATTATCAAGTTCCTGATAAAAAGGATTTAAAAATTTTTCATAAAAAATTAAATGGTATTGATTAAAAATATACATAAGTAGAAATAAATTCATTTTAATCCTCATTGATGACTTTACCTTTTGAAAATGACTTTAATGTCTAGGTTTAGACTTGTAAACATATCATTTACAAATTATTCTATAAACCATACTTTTATCCAAATGAGATTCATTCAAGAGAAAGAGTTTCATAAATATGTTCCATCATAGGTGAGTGATATTCTACATATAATAATCAATAGATTTATCTTCATATTTCTTAAGTTTTGGAATTATTTTACCATCACGATACAGAATAACAAAAAAATATAAATACTTGAATTCATTCCATAACATAATCATAATTTTCTATTTCAGTTGTGTTTTGAGATGTTTTCCACTTTTTCTTTATCAAATATTATAATTGATGATTTTTTCATGCCTAAATAACTGAAATTTACTTTCAATGAATCATAAGATCCACAAAGGATGCAAAGTTTTTTATCTTGTTCATAGCCATGGACTAAAAAAAATGGATAGTAAAATATAAGATAATATATACTATGAATAAACTTTCATGTGAAGAAATAAAACATTAATATCAAATGTCACACCATTAACATGAAAAGTTAAACTTCAAAAATTCCATAAAAAACTGATCTTAATGATATATAAAATATTAGTGACTAAATTTAAAAACTAAAAAAAATTAGAAATATCTGATCAAAAATTATTTCGAGATCAACATAAAATTTATATCAAAACAACATCAATCACTCAAAAATTCATATAAAAAACTATATATTCCCTAATCATTTAATCTCAAAAACATAATAATATTTTTAACAAATATCACGAATCCCCAAAAATCCTCAATAAAATCATACATTATTTCAAAACTAAACTCAACATTTATACCTAAAATAAAATCCCATTTTATCCAATAATATTATATTTACCTTAATCATATAATGCTCAAAAAATAGTGAAATTATAAAAATATAAAATTAATCACTTAGCCCTAAAATAATTTTTTAATCCCATGGTAATTTATACAATAAAACATATGTTCCAAAATTTAATAACCTTTTATCCCAATTAATCATAATTAACTCAACATCAAAAATCATATTGAACTTAAAGGATATGAATAACTTTTAACTTATGTTAAAAAAATAGAATTATTCCACTATAAATAATCTTTTCACTAAAATGCCCACTAAACCCAAGGGTTGTATTCCCATAAACATCACCCAAAATATCCTGAATTATCTTAAATATACATGATATAAAACCTCAAAAGGGGTATATATTAATTTGAATTTATAATCAAACATAGACTTATAAACAAATTAAATTATCTAAAACTCTTAAAATATCATTATTTGAACCATCTTAACCTCCAAAGTTATCTAAAATCTTTCTCTGATAAAAACTATAACAATATGGACATAACCATCTATTAAATTACATGTTTTTGGGTGTATATTTTATCACATACATCCAAAAAAACTTTTTTGGTTTATAATTTTATAAAATTAGTAAATATATTACATTAAAAAGTGGTAACTTGCACACAAAGTCCATTTTAATAGAAAACATGTTCTTCATAAAGACACACTTCTTTGTTCAAGGTAACTCTCGTAACTAGAACTCTGACTTTATCAACATTCTTACTCATCTTTAAGCCCTATGAAAAATATTTGAAAATGTGGGATGGGAATAAAAAAGTATAGTAAGGGAAATAAAATTAAATAAACCCACTATTCCATCAGTAAACATTAAAAATCTATAATAAAGTTCACTATTTTCTTAATTATTATTGAGATCAAATATTTATTTACTTATCCATGAAAAAAAATTAATTTCTATATAGTTTTAATAAAAATTTAAAATAGAGTAATAATAAAAAAATCTTAATCATGAGGGTTTATTTGAGTAACATCAATACTCATGATTATCATTCCTTGAAAGATAATCCTTTCACCTTTAAAATAGATTTAAAACTTCCTTATAAAAATGTGCTCATTTTCTTAACTTTTGAAATCAAAATATTTCATTATAAAAAAACCATTGAAAGTAGATAATGTATATAAATGGGGAAATTATCCTTAAATTCAACTTTACAAGAACTATTATAATGTTATCACCTAACCTGATAATTCCCACATCTCTTAAGAGTAACATAGCACTGGAAAACTACATTACATTTCCCAATGTATTGGAAAGCTATATCGGGTTCACCTTTCATCAGGGCTATATCAAGATCACCCTTAGTTCATATAAAATATAAAATAACTATATAATGAATAAAACACAATAATATTTCACCTAAATAATAAAACTCATTTGTAATTTCATTCAAGCTCATAAGAAATAACACTTTCAGGTATCTCATTTAAATTATAAGAAATTTCAATTTCCTAATAAATTTTTTTAAAGCAATGTTTTCCAAGAAGAGAGGTAATAGAATATTATTTCAATATTAAATTTAACTTTTAGAACAATATTGGTAATTAATTAGTTTTATGAAGACATGAATATTTAGTAAAACTATATATGTAAAAAAAATTCTTTTTTTACTTTGGTAAAAATAGTCAAAATACCTAATATGGTAAATATTAAAAATATTCATTTTTAAAACTTTGTAAAGAAATTTAAAAATAGATGAAAATAGAATTTAGAATCCTTAAATTATAAATAATAATATTTTTTAAACATTTAAAATAACCTTGATATGGAAGAAAATGAGTTGGAAGGGTGATTTTAAAACATGATTTTTAAAAGAAAGTCTATTGCCTCGAGTCCCAAATCATTTCATTTATACATCTACCTTCTCAAGTAATAAAATTATATTAGATTTAAATTTCATAAGAACCTATTTCATGTTCATTACATTTTCATTATTCCCTTTATTTCATTTTTACCATGCTTTATATAGTAACTAAAATTGTTAAGTTCACATTGGAAATTTTGAGGTTGTTCTGTTTATAAGTCCAAAATGAATTTTCTAGTTTGATTATGGTTAAAGGGATAATGGTTCCATCTTACAAAATATATTAATCATTAAAAAATAATAATTATTAAATATTAAAATAATTTTTTAACCATGTATGGATGATAGACATGAAAAATGATACACATCATATCATTGTGGTGCTAGTCCACACATACACATGAGTGACATTTTCATTTTTCTACTAGATGTAAATGATGTTGTACTTGAAGAATTTTTGTTTAAATTATAAAAAAACTATAACATGTTTCTAACTTTTTAAAATTTGTTTCTATTTTTTTTTCTCATGCTTCTTTTGAGTTATGATGGAAGGTAGGAATCCATCCTAAAGTCATCTCCAGACTTGGATAAAATGCCTCTTCCACATATGAAGTAATATAGAATCACCAACAATCTAGTGCAGTGCCACAAGATATCTAATGGAATGAATATAATATTTTTGAAAATTTTGATTCCACTATAAATATAGTAGTGGTTCAATGGATAGATTGTGAGATATTATAGAGAGAAGCTGTTTCCAACAAACCCACTAGATACCTAATGGAGGCTACCGGGTACTCAGTGGAATTAGGACTTCTAGTCTGAGGGTGCATTTATTATGATAATAAGGTTTCTAGTTTGGGTATTTAATGTCATGTTTTGACCCCTTTGACACCTAAAACCTATAAAATAAATAAAATGAGGATTTGTGAGGCATGAAATACTATTAAAACATACCATGGATCAATAAAAACACTTCTTGATATTCCATGACTTCTTAGTCATCAAAAGAGTTTCATTAATCCTTTATTCCTCATTAAATTCCAAGGAAGAATAACATGAAAATTCAATTTATGAATTTTGAACATTTAAGGGAACCATAATAATGTATGATATTCATATATTATAATGAAGATCCATTGAGATTCAATTGTTTCATTAAATAATTTCTCATTTTTTGTCATTCTTTATCTTCAATCGAGCCTTTATTTATTTATTATATAACCCCTTGTATCCCTCTTTATAAATTTCCCTTATACCACCTTCTCTCTGTTACTTATCTTTTATTGAGAGTAGATACCATACTGTAACAAGTTTTCCAAATGGAAGACCATATATTTTCTCCCTCATTATCATAATTACTTTCTTAATTTCCCATTCAGATGTAGGGGAATATTTGTTTGGTTCTTGATTCTAGTTAAAACAATGTTTTATTGTTTTCTTAAATTTTCTATTCAAAAATAAGGGAAATAATTGGTTATTTATTCTTATTAAAATCATGGGGTAATATAACCTCTCAGGACTTCTTAAGGGGATTATATATAGGGGTACCTTTGTGTGTTAATGTTGACCCCTGTTATAAAATTATGTTTTCTATTTACATTTTATATTTTACTTTTCCAAAATGCTTTGAATTAACAATTTTTTTTATTTCTATTATTATTTACATTGTTGAATTTCAATTGATTTCATTATATAACTATATCTAATATAACATAAATTTATTTATTCACATTAAAAAAAAATAAAATTCAACCCCTATTTCCATTTCTCTGACCCAATAATTGGTATCAATGGGAGTGCTCTGTATTTTTTTCAAAAAATACTTTGTGTTTTTCAAACCGTGGTTATTTCAAAAATCATTTTTTTCAAAAATTTATTATTTTCAAAACCAAATCGATTTCAAAGATCAATATTTTTATGGAATATTTTTCTCCATCTTCTATTTTTGATAGGTTCAATTATCCATTTTGGAAAAAACAAATGTTTAACTATATTAGAAGCATTAGTTATCTTGTATGGAAAATGGTAATGCATGAGTATGTTTGAACTAAATATTTTTTATGAAAAATGGACTCCTTAGGATATTTCTAATTTTTATCTGAATAGAAAATCAATTAATAATTTATATTGTATCCTTGATTGAAATTACTTTAGTTTTGCATATTCTTATAAAATAGTTTATGAAAGTTAGAATTTATTATAAGTCACACATGAAGGAATGAATAAATTAATGATCACTAAATTAGAAATGTATCATCATTTTTTTAAAGTTTATCTATATATGAAAATGCATATATTAAAATCATGTTTACTTGTTTCATGAACATTTTTAATGGTATAAAATTTCTCAGTGATGAATTTACCATATTATCACCTGTGAAGAAAATCCTTTTAATTTTACCAAATTCATGAGCTCTTAAACACACAGTGATCCAAGAATCCAAATAAAAAAATATTGTGGTTGAAGAAATCATTGGATCCTAAATTATATATGAGATAATGATGAAATTCCAAGTGTTTAAAGAAGAAATAGAGGCTAAGGAAACAAATAAGAACATTTCATTTAATATAATTGAAGTTTATGACTCTTATGAAAGTGGAACCAATGATGAATGAGTACTTGAAAATATTTTCAAAAATGATTTAAAAACTCCTAAAAATAAAGAAATCATCCCAGCACACCAAAGATAAATATCTAATGAATGTTTTAGAAGTGGTGTGTTATGAATTAAACAAAAGGGTTATATAATAATAGATTTACCAATCTAAAAAAATAGGTTAACATATAAGAATAAAGGTTTTAAATGTATGAATGTTTTTACTTGGGATGACCCTTCCTCATGAAGCGACAAAAGTCTAATGTTCCATATAACACATGTTGAATAATATGTCATGGTTATTAATCCGCATACTATTTTATATTCTTATTTTTCTTACTCCTACAATCACCTAAATTATGAATACCTAAAATATATCTAATAAAAAATTAAAAAAGGCTATCATCAACTTGATTCATTATATTTTGATCTAAAAAAGATGTATAAATAAGTGGTTTTTGAAAAAAAATAAAGTTTTAATTGAAAAGGATCTTCTTTAAAAAGAAAATAAATATTTAAATTTGAAATTAATAAATAAACCCAATGTTGATGTTTTCAAAACAAAAATCAAGGATCTCAAAAGAACTATTTCAAAATTCACCCATAGTGAACACAAACTTAATATGATCCTTGGTTCCCAATTTTTTTAAATAAATAATCATGGTTTTTTATTTTCAAATATTAATGAACCTTATTAAAAAACAACTACCTTCATTTAAAATATATTTTCTAAAAATAAATTAATAACATATTATTGTAAATATGATCATTGTATCTATGAATGGGATTGAAAAAATTCTATATTTTAAGTCCTAAAATGATCCATCTTTCTTATATTATATCTCAAAAATCTAATTGTAAGATCTCAAATTTTACATGTATGTGTCTTTTTAGGTTTTGGACAAACTTTTTGGGTTTGGTTTACTTTTTTTAGGCATTGGGTTGTGAGTCTGCAAATTGGTTAGGCTGGTTTTGGTTAAGTACTGCAGAGGTGTAGAATGGTAGGCTATAGAGTGAATTTATGGTGAAAATTATATATTAATGGAATAAATTTATATTGTGGGTAACCCCAAAATACCAAGAAAAGTAGTAAAACATAGGTTTACATTGTAAGAATTATTTTTGATGTAAAATCAGTTTATTTGATTTTAATTGGAGATGGATTTTTTAGCATATATGTAAGAAGAGGGATTCATGACATAAATTCCCTATTTTTGTCTTAAATTATCCTCACCTGGACTATTTTAAAAACATTCATCAGCCTAGTGTTCTATGAGATAATTCGTAGACTTACCTCTCTTGATTTTAGACCTTCCAGTAGTGATTTACAAGAGTTCCTCTATGATCCAGAAGCTACATCTGTTAGATATTTGTATTCTAAACCTAGAAATAAAAGGTAATACTTGAAATTAATAATCTTCTTATTGTATTTTCTTTTTTACTATGTGAAGAACCCTTGATTGTACTAGCTAAACTAGATCATGATTATGATTCTTTTTTGAAGTTTATTGGTTCCGTTGAAAAGGATGAGGAACCTAGCTATACCATAGACATTGATGAATTTCTTTTGTCTTCTCTTCTTTGAGGATGATGATATATAAAAACTCTTTATTACATTTTTAAAGATAGACCAATATGTGAAATAACTACAATCACACTTGAACACCTTTAATGAAACCTAAATAACTAGATTATTCACTATTCATGGTAATTATAAGTCTTTGACCATCCTTTGTCTCCCATCAGGATCACTAGTGCTGAGATTAGACTTGCGACCACTAAGAGGTGAGCCTACCCTCAATCTTGATGAAATAGATTATTTGATGAAATGATTTTGGAATAGCATAGTATTAGGAGTTTTCTTTAATGAGGATCATAGAACAAAATTATATTTAGGACTTTAATGGACTTGGAATAATAAATCATATTTTTATTATAGATTTTATGATTTAATGGTTGAAATGATTATGATGGTATACTGGGTGAATTGATTAAAATTTTATGAGCTTGATATTTTGTTGTTTCATGTTATATAAATGTTATAATTATTAGAGGGATCTACCCAGATATTCTAAAATCCATAGTGGGTTCTGCCCAGACATGTTGTAATGCCTAGAGGGCTCTACCTGTATATACTGAAATTTTTAGAGGGATCTACCCGAACATGATATAATGACTACAGTGTTCTATCCTATTTTTTTGTAATTAGTTTTGTGCCAAACCATAGGAGCGTTGTGGTTATGTTTTACTTAGTCCTGAAATATGATCTGAGATCCCCAATATCATGTCGAAGTAGGATTGGATGGAACCAGGCTTCTTTCCAGAACTCAAGGGTTAGTGGGGTGATTTCATTTCCCGTTTCAATTTATTAAATTAATAAATCTATGTATTACTTTATTTTACACGCTGAATACACATTATGTATTTTTTTAGACACCATTAGTGGTTTCCTACTAATTTATACTCACACCCTGTTCAGGACACCATTTGGTACTCAAGAAGATTTCATGGATGTAGGTATAGACAAGGAAAAGGGACCCGTGGATGAATGTTACTTATTGAAAAGGTTAAATATTGGAGGTGGGACATAAATAGAGTTTGGGTCCGGGGTATTTGGTGTCTTTTATAGAGTATACTGGTATTTTATTTGTATGACATAAAACACATCATTTAGTAAATTTTTAGCCTAGAATTACATGGATTTTGTTATTATTGTTTGGTTGACATGTCCTTTAATATTCAATGATTTCATGATGATTATTTATATTGATTTAACCATTTTTTCTATTTTTATATTATTACATTGTTAATAATACTCTATAAAAGATGGGATAGTCTCCTAACTATATTCTTAGACCCTCACTACTATTCAGATACCTTTGGCACATGGGGAGGCATACCTAAGGTCATATAATCCACTCAAATCAGTCACATGAGGGGAATCAATCTGGGGACATTAAAAAGTGGAATCAAATATGGCTTAGTGCTTATTTAATATTACTTTACTATTTTGGAATGGTAGAAAGGATACTAGTATTATGTCAGGACTTGGAAATTAGCTCGTTTAAGGGAGTATCTAACCCATGCACAGGGAAAAATCCAACTACCCTGGGATGGGACTATTGTTATTGTTATTTGATTGTTTTTTTATGATATTTAACCTTAGGGGGTTCACATGTTGTGTTATTTTACTATTTTATGAGATTTTACTCATGGGATCATACAATATGAGATGAGTATGCATGTATCCTGATAGGCACATAGGGATATATTTTAACATGATTTGTTCATTCTAGGGACACATTTATTGCATGTAAAAAGATTTTCCAAATATACTATGAAATGAAATAATTTAATGTACTAAAAGAAATGGAATGAAATAAACTATTATGTTTTGCCAAGTCACATGTTATGCCTAGTGCAAAGGAACCTTGATCCCATGGTTCCCTATTTATTTCACATGTTATGGTGGACCTTGTTGTGTAACTTGTCTTATAAGGTGTGTATTAAACCTTTCAGAGAAAAATGAAACCTATTCATATTTTAATTTATCATTTAGAGATTGGAAATTATCATAATCCTAATATAGTTGAGATAGAAATTCCTATAGATCCAAAGGATCAGATGGATGATTATCTTCATAACAGCTTCCTAAGGGTCATGTGATCCATGGAAAGGGGGATTATTCACACCATATATTCAATGATTGAGTTTATGAGAGAGTTTTAGTTGTAATATATACCTAAATTCATGAGGAAAGGAGGCCCCCATGAAGTTGAGTTCTAGATTGAGTTAGTCCATATGATCTTTAAGAACCTAGAGAAACCCATGGATATGAGGGTGATTCTTTTTTATTATATGATGCAAGGGTCAGCCAATCATTGGTGGGATAACCTAGATAAGCATTGGTAGTAATATGAGTTATCTTATAAGGAATTTGAGATAAATTTTTTGAGAAACTTCTATCTAAAGACATTGAGGGATGAGAGGGATCATGATTTCATGTAACTAACACCAAAGGGAATGTTAGTGATAAACTATACAGGATGTTTCACAAACATTCTACATTTTTCTCTATTCTTGGTAGTTAATGAGGTCACTAGAGAGAAAAGTTTCTACAATGGAATTTATAGTATGATATAAGATCATAGGTGAACATATTTCTCCTAAAAATCTTTGTAGACATGATGAACTAGGCTCTCATCATGGAGGGAAACATGATGGAGGCCCTAAGTGGTATCCAAATAGTTTTAGTATGGTTATATAGGAATTCTATTTCTATTAGTAGGAAGTGTCACTATGATAGTTACCACAAAGTAAGTTACAGCAGATATGATAGGGAAGTAGGTACATATCCCAAAACAATGACCCTTTCCATTGCTTCTAGTGTGGAAAGTTTTTCCATAGGCCCATTGAATGTCCTTACCCCACTATAGAGTGTCATGCGTGTGGTAGGTTTGGACATATCCAGAGGTTTTCTAGGGACTCTCAATAGTAGAAAAGTTTAAGGGGATCTATATTGGCACTAGAGTTTGGAAAGGACTCAACTACCCTACAATATATAGGTATTTGGAGTTCCACTAGATGTTCAAGCCGAGGTAGGAGATGTGGTACCCAAATATAGGAGCAACAGTACCACTCAAAGGGAGTATCACAGGGGAGTCAGAATAGATCCCACGGTAGGGGGTGAGTCAATTTCATCCTATATAGTCTACTTTGAGTAATATGCATACAAGACCTTCTACCATTAGAGGTATGATTCTTATATCATATACTATTTCCTGTGTTTTTTTATATAGGAGAATCACATTTTAAAACATCTTGGTCTTGGTTGTGAGAATCTTAGATAGTATTATGACAATAAAAACACTATTGGGAGTGCGGTCAAAGGATATGAAACATTGTAAGGAACGAAATCTTGAAGTTTGTGGCTATTTTTTTTCCTTTGGGAACTTTTTGTACTAGAAATGAAAATATTAAATTTGATCCTGGGTGTGGATTTTCTACTTTAGTACCAAGAACATATTTACTATTATATGAGGAGTGTAATCTTTCAATCCTCAGAAGAAAACAACTACTTTCACCAAGGTGGGTGGGATCTTTAGGAATATCGTGTAAGAGTAATTTAGTGAAGATTGGATTGTCTTATGGCTTAGGTAGAAAGACTTGTTTTGAATTATGGTGGAATTAAGCAAGTACTTTTCCTTTAGTGGTATAACATTTTTGGGATGTCATTCCTAAAGATTTATATGTATTATTACTTGATTGGGAGATCGAGTTCACAATAAAGTTGGTGTTTGGAGTTGAGATAATTTTTATCCCTCCATATATAATAACACTAGAAGAGACTCTTCAGTTGAATGTGAATTTAAATATTTGGAAGAAAAGGGTTTCAAAAGGCCTAGTACATCTCTAGTATATTATCCCATAATTTTTTCCAAGAAGTATAATTGAACTTTGTACTTACTTATGAATTATCAGAGACTGAACCCGATGAAAGTTAGGAACTGGTATCCAATTTTTCACATTGAAAATATCTTTGATCATCTAATACATGACTTAATTTTATCTAAGATATACTTGAGGTCAGGTTATCATCAGCCGAGGGTGAGACCATTGGACATTCCCAAAACTTATTTTAGGATCATATATGTCTTATATGAGTTTTTAGTGATGTTTTTTGGTCTAACAAATATATTATTGGTATCATGGTCTTGATAAATTTAATCATCCATCAATTTCTAGATCAGTATGTGGTAGTTTTCATCAATAATTTATTAGTATACTCCCATTCTATATATGATCATGCCCAACATCTTACATCATACCGGGTACACTAATATTGTAATATATTTATGAAAATCTATCCAAATGTAGTTTTTGGATTTAAGAAGATCACTTTTTGGGTTAGGTTATCTTAGAGGGTAGAGTGTTAGTAGACCCAGAGAAGGTTGTAGCCATAATATATTAGGAATGACCCAACAATGTATTTTAGATTCAGTCCTTTCTTGGCCTAGAAGGTTACAATATGTATTTAATGCCAAAATACCTCTATCTGGAAGCACCGATGTTCCGGATGACCAAGAAATTAGTGAAGGTTGTTTGGTCATATGTTGGAATGAGGGATTTTTTAAAGACCCAAAAATTCCATATAATGTTTTTTAATTAAATGGGAATTTTACAAGTCTGTGAAAATTGATGGCGCGTGATTTTGAGGACCGGAGTGCCTGAAATGTATTTCTGAACTTTTTTTAGGTACAATCAGTAAACGTGTGAGCGGGTTTTTTCTAACTTTTGAACCGGTGCTCGGAATTGAAATATGAGGGCACCATTGAACTCGTAGCGCTGATAATTGCTTAAGGAGACCTTCACCTCGACCGTAGTAGGTCGAGGGTGGAAGTTAGTTTTTCACTTATTCGTGAAAGAATAAAATAAAATAAAATTGTGTAACATTTTATTTTCATTTGAAACTCCCATATGGATGTTAAGAGGTGGGGAACACCAAAATTAAACCTCCCATTTGAGTTTTCAGAGGTGGGGACCACCAGAACTAAACCTCCCAAGTGGGGTTATGGAGGTGGGGACCACCGAACCTAAAACCCCCAATTTGAACTTAAGGGTGGGGACCACCCAAAACCTCCTAATGTGAGAAACCTCTTGAACTCCCTCTTTAATGAGGGATGTGACCTTTTTGTTTCCCCAAAATTTATTATTCCAACCTCAATGTAATTATGATGCCAATTTAATTTGTGCCAACAATTAAATTGGGGAAACATATCATATTGCATACCTTTTCTTTTTTGGTGGAATTGGGGGAAGTGTTGGTAAAGGGAAATTGGGAGAGAACCTTGGAGGAATTATTCTTCTCCAACAAAGAACTCTCCTCCTACGAAGAACTTCGGTGCACGACTTCTACCTCGGGACATCCTCCAACGTGGGACATCTTCAATCGACGACCGTCCTTCCCTCCTCATCGACGTCAACAAACAAACTAGGTAGGGGTGTGTTTTAAATTGATCAATGTTAATTTTCATCTCACATTGAATCATTCCCCTTGAGCCGCTTGCTACCACCCTAACGCGGAGGGTACGAGGAAAAAAAACATGGCCCGACCCCTTTACAAACCTTATGGTTCTTTTGTGTGTTCTTCGCGATGGTGAAGGTGACCGGTGCCAGCGTTTGGCACTTATAGAACTCAAGAACCATGGACGACACCACAGACGATTGCGATGAAGGCAACAAATGGAGGGCGGCCGATCAAGCTGGCCACCGGCGAAGGCACGACGCGCGACCGCGCCACATGGTTAGCCCCCACGGCCTCGCCGTCCCGCAGCCCTCTGCGGCCCCCACTACCTCGCCGCCCCATGGAACTCTGCGGCCCTCTGCGGCCCCTGTGGCATCGCCACCCCATGACCCTTCGCGGCCCCCACGACCTCGCTGCCCCATAACCCTCCACGGACCACACAGCCTCACCGTCCCGTGGCCTCACCGCCCAACGACCCTCCGCGGCCCCGCAGCCTTCACCGCCCTCGCATCCTCCGTGCCTCCCTTGCAGAATTGTGCCACTCCGTGGCCCCCGTGGCACCCAGTGTGGGCCGGGCTAGATCCAGTGGGTCGGTTCGAACCAAACTGGGTCGTATCGGTCCGACCGGGTCAGACCGGACTCGGACCCGCTACGATCTTTTCTCTATATCGGCCATAACTTTGGCACCAGGCGTTCGTTTGAAAAACCATCAATGGCACTATAAAGATTGGAGAAATACAATACCTTTGGTATGCCCCGATGAGATTTGGATAAAGTTGGGATACAGTTGGGTTGGATCGAGCACGAATCCAACTGGGCCCTCGAGACTAAAAGGCTAATAACTTACAGACTGGGAATCTGATTGATGCATCGTCTGTTGAATTGAGACCCCTAAGACATGGTGGTACTTTGGTTTATTTCTTCATGGGACTTCATTGAAGTTGGAATATCAAAAAGTGGATTGAGGAGTGAACCCTCCCAGAGATGAGCAATCTTAGTGTGGGAACCCAATAGCTAGCTATGACATAAAGAATGAATAACGATCCTGTGTGGGTCAACACTGAGCGATCCTGTGTGGGTCAGCACCTAGCGATCCTGTGGGGGTTAGCACTTAGCGATCCTGTGTGGGTCAACACTGAGCGATCCTGTGTGGGTCCGCACCTAGTGATCCTATGTGGGTCAGCACCGAGCGATCCTGTGTGGGTTAGCACTAAGCGATCCTGTATAGGTCAGCACCGAGCGATCCTATGTAGGTCAACACCTAGAGATCCTATGTGGGTCTGACGATGTACTGATGATGTACTAAAATCCTCCATGGTTCTGATTATGGTTTAGGATCCTTCTTGGGTCTGCCTCTTAACAGAGTAATATGATTCAGTAATTACATCTAATCATCTCTACTACTGTACCTAAGAAATACCTGGTGTGAGATGAGTCTGTACCTTGTGGTACTTTCCTCTGTGGTAATACCTTGGTGGTATTCTTCTATGTGGCATACCCATGTGGTAATTACCTTCATGGTATTCCTTCCTTTTTGGAAAAGTTGATCTTTGGTATTTGAGTTGGACTCTGTGTTTTCCTCATGATTGGGATGGGTATTCTTGATAACTTAGGTATATGTATGTGCGTATACCCAAGTAGGGTTGTTAGTTGATTTCATGCCTTGTGGATTATCCTTGCTGGATTTTGTGAGGCCTTGAGGGTCTCGAGGTCCCTACTCAGTATCCTTATACTCACCCCTGCACGGGCTATGCCCGCACCTTGTTGTGTTTGGTGCAGACGACGGACATCACTAATCGAGGATAAGGGTACTAGGGCTAGACGGGGCTTAGAGGTGGACCATACGGCTTTACGGTACGCAGATGACATGGGAGAATGTAGAGTGATGAGGAGGTGATCTATACCTACCCTTCAGGTAGGAAACTCAGAGGACGACCCAGTAGCCGCCTTTCTTATTCTTCAGTTGTATTGTATTTCAGTTGTACTTGTACTATTACTATTGAACTTGTATTCTGGCCTCTTTTTACTTTCAACACTCTTTTTTCTATACAGTTGACTTGTGTTTTTATCTTTCTATGTGCTTGGTTGCATGTGTTTACAGGTTATAAAGGAAATGCATTCCCGATTATAGGGAATATGCCTTTCAGTGCTAGTCTCCAGCCCCTGGCCTATGGAAGGCGGGCTTGGGGTAGTCATGGCACGGGCCCCGGAGGACGGGTCATGATAGATTTCCAGAATCTATAAGAGTAAGTATGTAAATTAACTTTTCTAGTTTTGAGTAAGTGCTAAAGAGGTGTAGATTTCAAGGCTGTAGATCCAATTTATGGAATAAATTATATATTTAAAATATAAATTGCTCATAGGGGATGATCCTACCAAACAAAAATAAGTCATAAATCATAGGTTTATGTTTTAACACTAGCTTACAATATAAAATTGGTTTTTATTCGGTTTTAATTATAGGTGATGGGTTTTTCAACTTATATATAAATCAAGAGATTCAAAACATAAATTCCTTATTTATATTTCAAATTAGCCATGCCCAACCTACTTTAAAAACTTCCAGCCACCAGCCATGTCTTGAGATAGTGTATACCCTTCCCTATCTCGATTTTAGACTATCTAGCAGTGGAATAAGAGGGTTCATCTATGATTTAAATCTAGTTCCATAGGATCTGGAAAATTTGATCTTAGTGATTTGAAGTAACCCATGAAATTTATAAAATCCTTTATGTATCATCTATTTTACCATGCAGAGAACCGAGATCGAACTACCTAAACTGGATCAAGATTTGTATGTTCTTTTTTACAATTTTCCTTGTTCCATTGAAAATAAGGAGGAACCCGACTAGAAAATGAACATTAAGGAATTTCTTATGTCTTCTATTCTTTGAGTTATGTGTTCCAAAACAACTCCCTATGGATTGTTTTAAGATAAATGGTATGTCAAATACATACGATTGTGCCGAAACACTGTTCTAGTGACCCAAATAACTTTATAATTCACTATTGATGATAATCATGATTATTTAACCTTATATTGGATCCCATTGGGACCATTGGAGATGAGAACGAACTTTTGGCCACCTAATAGGTGAGTCTACCCTTGAAATTGATGAAATTTATGCCTTGATGATATGATTTTTTCATAACATAGTGTTGGTAATTATCCTGAATGAGGATTATAGAACTAAAATATTTTTTCCTTTAAAGGGATTGTCATAATAAACCATATATTTATGGTAATTCTAATGATTTAATGGTTTTAGTGATTATGATGATATACTTGGTGCATTGTTTCAAATTTGATGAAATTGAAATGTTGTTTTGTTAAGTTCTACATATTCTATAATTCTTAGTGGGATCTACCCGGATATACTAAAATTCTTAGAGGGATCTACCAGAATATTCTCTAATAGTTAGAGGGATATTCTTAGATATATTTTAATTCTAAGAGGTCTCTTACAATATATGTTGAAATGCTTATAGGTCTCTTCCTAGACATCTTGTAATTCTTATAGGAGTTTTTCTAGTTTTTTTGTGATGATATTTGGGACTGTAATGTCCAGACCTAGGTGCGACACATTGGTTCCCTGAGACGGTCAGTCACATGACCTCAAGCTTGCCTCCCCACATGCTAGAGGCTACCGACTAGGAGTGAAGGTCTGGTAAGTTGATCATGGGGAGACTATACCCCCTTTTATTAGAGTAATACACCATTAGAAATAAATAAAAAATAGAGGAAGCTTATATAATCATAAAAAACACAAATTTATCAAGATATAAAAGAAGAAAATACAATATCCAACTAAAGTAGAAAACATTTTATGTGGCTCTATTTTTTTATAGTTTTGCCACAACTTTTTACTTAATTTTTAATGATTCAATTAATTATTTAATCACTTTATTCTAAATATTTTTACTTTTGTATTTTTATTATTAAATTTGTCAAATAATCATTTTTTATAACATTTTATGTAATTATGGACCCTTAAATAGTTGTTTTATTCCTTATTTTCTTTTAATATAATTAATTTTTAATTTGTTTATTTAATCTATATTTGTTTATTTTATTTAATTTTTCATTATTAATAATTATTGAGTTTTCTAATTAATTTACTTTTAATTTTTAAAGTTTATACAACTTAGTTCGGCTTGCCTCTATCAGTGACCTTGCCTCTATCGGTGACCTTCTGCTTGTATCAGTGACCTTTGTCACTGATACTCTTTCCTACCAGTATCTCTCTTATAAGTCTAACAGTAACTTTATTTTATGTCTTACCGGTAGCCTTTAATTTAAACTACCGATAGCTCTTATTTATCAGTAGTGGTAACCCTTTTATTTTAATTTAATAACGGTGAGTAATTATTTTAATTTAATTCTGCTTGACTTTTTAATAAGTTAATTTCTAATTAAATAATTATTTAATCAACTTGATTTTAATTAATTAGGTTAGACTTTATTTTAATAATTTATCTTTAAATTAAGTTACCTTAGAATAGGTTAATTTTATTAATTAATTTATTTAGATACTCTGCCAACCAATTAAGTAATTATTTTTTGTTTTTAAATTAAATAAAATGGTTCGTCTTTAATTATTTGTGTGCAAATAGTTTATTAATTAATTAATTAATAGTTTTTGAGCATTAATTATATTATTTTATGTATGCAGATTGATATTTTAATTCATTTTTTATTTTTTTTAGTCTACCAGTAAGGTAGACAAGCTCTAACGGTGACCCTTTTCTATATCGATGACCTTCTGATTTGAGTATCAGTAACTTTTTTCTCACCGATACAACCCTTCTACCGGTAGCCTTGCTACCAATCCACACCTCGATGATACTTCACTGTATCAGTGACTTTGTTTTTATTGGTGAATTTGTTTTTAACGATGAATTTTCTTTTACCGGTGACCTTGTCACAAGTACCTTTTCCAAAATCTAATTGCATTGATATAATTTAGTTATTAATTTATTTATTTTTCATCCATTAATATAAATTAACTTCTTCAATTTCATAGTATAGTTATCTGATTAAAAGTTTTAGGTTAGTTGTTAATATAATGTAATGTTTATTATAAGTGCTATTTAATTAATTTTGTTGTTTGAAGCTTTTAAAATAAGTTAGGTTTTTGCAGTTTAACTTCTTATTACAATTAATTCTTTTAATTCTGTTGTTTAAATTCAATCTTTAATTTTGTATAATTTAATCTTGCTAATAAATTAATTAGTTAATATTTTAGTTGTGTTTTTAGTTTTATTTTTCTTAAATAAATTAATGATTTAACCATTAAATTATTAGTTTAATTATTAGTTTTTATTTGAGTTGTAGTTCAATTAACACTTGGTGATGTTTCGTGTGTTTTCAGGTTACCGGTAATTTCCTTTTTTACATTGGTATCTCTTGCACCGCTGTTTCTCTTTATTTTATTTATTTTATTTTTCTCTATCAGTAGCTGCCTATATTTTTTTTGTTCTATCAGTAGCTGCTTCTTTTCGCACTGATCAACCTTACCGTTATGTCCTTTTCTTTCTCACTGCTACAGCTACCGATAGCCCCTTTTTTTCTTTCCTCACTGATTATTTCTTTCTATCGGTAGCTACCGATACATCTCTTTCTCACCAGTTGCACCTATTCTATCATTGTTTTCCTCTCAACCCAATCATGCAGCCACATCACCTCCACCATCAGCTTTACACCACCTCCCACCAGCTGTCCGCTGCTGGGAAGAGCAGCCGAGCCGCTGTGAGGAGGTTTACTGCTGCTGGTCCGTCGCTTCCCTTGTTGCGCTGTGGAGGCCGGGCTATGGTCTGCCGCTTAAAGGAGGAGAGGAGGTATTGCTGTTGGATTCCGCCACCAGAAGTTTTTTGCAGGAGGAGGCAGCTGCTGGCTTGGAGAAGGAACCGAGGGTGGCTGCTTTCAAGTGCTGGGGAGCTGCGTTGCCGCCTCTGTTTGCAGAAGGGCCGCCGCTGTGGTCTTCAATGAAGGTCGAGGACCAAGCCGAGCTACCATGGGTGTGTGCTACTAAAGACCTCCATGCCTCTGGGAAGAGCCATGCCACACAACTGCTAAAAGAGGAGGTTCTCCGTACTGCACTTGAGCCACCGCCGCGCTGCAGGAGATGAGGCGCAGCTAGCTGGACCAGGATTTGCCTGCTGTTCTCTCAAGGAGGAGAAGCTGATTTCTGCTGTGAAAGAAGGATTCCACTGAGCTTCCACTACTTCCTTGATCGGAATGGAGGAGTCAGAACACATTACACTAGAGGGGCACCATGCTGTAGTTGTGCTATCGCACCACCTGAGGAGTACTAGGCCACAGGGTAACCGCTGTTCTTTGGGAGGAAGAGTGAGGCCGCGCCGCTGTTGGTGAATCCTGAAGCCTCAACACCACATGCCGCCGTCGCTGGAGTATAGGGAAGCCAGATCATTTTCTGAAGATGTTGTGGAGGATAAGGGGAGGTGGACCAGTTGGTTTTGGAGAGAAGACCTCCCCCTATGTGCCAGAGTTGGGGGGGAGGAAGACACAACACAAAAAATAATAATAGATAAGAATAATAATGAAATTAAAGTAAAAGTTAAAGAAGAAAAAAAGACAAAAAAAATTTGAAGTAAGGTTAAATTTACATAAAAGTTAACTCACTTAGTCAAATCAATATAAAATAATGAACTTAACACAATTAAAATTATAATAGATGGATAAAACATTCACTAAAATATAAAACTTAATTAGTAATAAATGTTTATAATAAATTAATTAACTTTTAATTGTATAATATAATTAATAATAACTATAAATAATTATAAAACATACTTATTAATTTAAAATATTTAAAAACTTCAGTATTAATTTTAATTACTTAATTAAAATAAACTAATAAACTAATTAATCTAACAAATTAATTTCTTAAATAGTAATAAGTAAATTATTAATACAATCTTAAATATTATCTTATTTATTTATTTATTTATGTTTTCAATTTTAATAACTTAGTTAAAAGTAATAAAATTAATTAATTAGTAATTATTAACTTAGTTAAATTAATAACTTTTTAATAACTTATGTTTTACCATACTTTTATTAAGTAAGTAATTATCAATTAACTAAAGTTAATTTGTGACGAGTAACATAACAATTTACTTTAAAAAAAATAATTATTTTCCTTTGAATCACATTTATTTATTCTATTTTATCTTTTCAAGTTAATTTAAGGGACTTAAATGCATCCAGGTGCATTCAACTAACTCAGTGGGAGTTAGTTAGGATGGAAAAACTCGCGCAACGTGCCAGTCACAGAAAAAGCGCACGTGTGCGGTGCACTCATGATGGACAATCCAAGTCGGTGGAAATCGAGCAGTGAAATGCAGATTATGACAGCAGGGTTTATAAACCAGAGCAGTAGCAGAATTTTGGGGGATGGACCAGGCGATTCATTTCATTCACTCGGAGAGACACACACTCGATGAACACTCGAGTCCCAGAGCAGAGCAGAGGTCTAGGAGAAACATTTGATGCGAGAAGAGGGAGTTTCCTTCTTCTGTTTTCTTTCAAATCTTTACCTCTGTATTAGAATGATTTTTATATTTGATATAGTGATAATGAACAGTATTTTAGTTAGCTAAATTGTAGTTTGAGGAGAGTTTTAGTTCTACTGGTAATCATTTTCATCCTTCTCATTAATCAATTATTCTGTGATTAGAATTGATCGGCGATATAAATTCTAATTACACTTATCTACTTTGTACCACAAGCACTGAAATTTTCTAAACTCTGTAATCATTCGGTGAGTTTGTTTATGGAATCATCTTTTAAATAATCATCTAGTAATGAAAACTTCAGCACTTACGGTGAGTTTGTGTTGTTGACCTTTTAAATCATATTTCTAGAGTTGTACGTCTTAGAGTGGTGAACTCTGAGTTGCAAAATTTCCGTGACTTAACTCCTGGTGAGGGAACTAAGTCACTTTTATCTAGTGGTATGAAGTAGTAATTCTACATGTTTAGTAGAAACAATTCAAACCAGTAGACTAGAGCAATCCCCGAGCGCTCATCTCTATTGTCTTTTATCAGCATCTTATTTTCTTCATTGCATCTTTCTTTTAGCTGTACTCTGTTTTAGTGTAGGTAGAAAAAATTTACAAGAGTTGTGTAGTTTTACATTGCAGTTTATTAAAACATAAAAAAATATATTAAAATATTAAAAAATAAATAGAAAAACCACTCCGCTGCTGACAACAGAGGAGCTTTCCAAGTTTTATTTAGTAATTAGTGTCCTAATTATCCTTCCCTGTGGGTTCGACCCTGCTTGCCACATATATAGTAGTTAGTAGGAATATAAATTTTAAACTTTGACCGAATTCAATGACAATCATGCTCAAGTTTTTGGCGCCGTTGCTGCGGTGGGCACGAGCCATTTCTAGAAGAAAAACATTAAAAAAACATTTATAAAAATCTTAAAAAAAATTGAAAAATTTGAAAACAGTATTAAAAAAACTGTTACTTTACATTCTGAGTTGTTACTGCTGAAACTGTATACTGCTTTTTGTATGAGCACAAGAAAAGAGGCTGTTAGATTAGAGCCTCTAAACCCTGAATTAGATAAACACTTAGCTACTCTAAGAAATAAGAACAAAATTGAAATGGAAAATTTAGATAATAGAGTTCCTGAGCATAATAACTTTCAAAATAACCATCCTGAACTCTTAGATGAGCATGAACGACCTAGGATGAGGGATTTTAAACTCCATCAAGTTTCAAGAAACCCATCATCCATTAGATTAAGTCCTAGAGCGAGAAATTATGAGCTGAAACAATCACACATTTCTCTATAGCCAGCATTCAATGGGATCTCTAATGATGACTCACTAGCTTTCATTAGAGACTTCTATAACACTGTGTAACAACTTCCTTTACTAGGTATCAATGAAAATGAACTTAGGATGAGAGTTTTTCCATTTTTTCTTAAATGGAATGTGAGAAATTGGTTTTTGAGCTTAGATGGGAACATTTTTGAGAATTGGGATCAAGTTTACAATTATTTTATTATGAAATTTTATCCCCAATGATTAAAAGGAGAACTGAGAACTAATATCCCTAGTTTTTACCAAGAGGATGGAGAATCTTTTCATGAAGCTTGGGATAGATTCAGGGATTTTCTTAGGCAGTGCCCCCATCATCAACTCCCATCTCATATCCTCATGGATACTTTCTATAAAGGGATGTCCTCCTCTGGACAAAATCTAGTTGACCAAGCTGCTGGAGGTAATTACAATGATAAGATTGATGAAGAACTTAGACGAATTTTTAATAATCTTGCATTGAATTCACAATATAAAAATTCAAGAAGAAAAAGAGTCAATAGAAATGTTAATTCAAACACTGGTTCAATGAATGAAACTCAAGCTCAACTGGATGAAATCACCAACCAACTTCAAACTTTAATGAACAAGAACTCGAAACAAACTGTTAACCAACTAGGATGTCAAAATACCAAAATATATTTAAGACAACAATGTACTCAATGTGGTATGTTTGGGCACTCTGAAAATTTTTGTCCTAATGTTGATCTAACTGCCCAATAATATGAAACTTCAAACTTTGTTAATTATGGTCCTAGGATGCCTAAAAAAGAAGATCCTTTTTCAAATAATTACAATCAAGGCTATAGGAACCATCCTAATTTGTCATGGAAAGATCAAGGAGACATTAAACAACAAACTTCCCCTAATTATCACAACCAACCAAGACCAAACTTTCAAAATCAACAAAGGGGGGAGCCTTCAAACACTCAAGGAAATAATGATAATCAAATGTCTTCTAAATTGGATCAGATATTAAATAAAAAAAATTCACAAGAGGAAATGTAAATGAATAAAATTAATAAATACAAAAGTCAATATGAGTCAGAAAAGATGCAAAATGATGTGAGAATGCAGAACATGGAAACACAGTTAGGAAAATTAGCTAGAGATTTGACTTCTAGGGATAAAGGTAGGTTGCCTAGTACAACTGAACTTAATCCTAGGGAGAATATAATGGATGTTGTTACTATGAGTGGGGTGAATACTCAAACTATTTCTGAAAAAACTGTAAAAAATGCCCAACATGAAAATATGTTTCAATCTGTTAATAAAAATCTGCTTTGCATACATGCTGGAAATTCACAGGAAAGTAATGAAAATGATCAAAATATGAATTTGTTACCTGAAAATCAAGATGAAACTTCTTCTAAAAATCTAATGAATAAAGGTAGAGAAAAAGTTGTGGAAGAAGTGAGAGACATACCTACTGTTTTGAAATTTTTTCCCCACCCATCCCTTTCCTTGAAAAGATGAAACCTCAAAGTAACACCAGGGATGAACTTTTTCAGTTCCTTGGTCTCCTCTCTAAGCTTCAAGTGAACATTCCTTTTATACAAGCTTTAATTCAATTCCATTCTTATCTGAAATCCCTTAAGAAAATTGTTTCAAACAAAAAGACCCTTGAAGAATTTGCTACTTACAGCCTCACTGAAGAGTGCAGTGCTGTTCTTCAAAAGAAAATTCCACCTAAACTGAAAGACCCAGATAACCTTTTCATCCCTTGTACTCTAGGAAATTCTGGTCAGCTGAACTATCTGTGTGATCTAGGTGCTAGTATCAATTTTCACCCATAATCATTGTTTAGACAGTTGAGGCTGGGTGATCTTCAACCCACCACAGTCATACTTCAGTTTGCTGATAGATCATTTACTCATCTTGTGGGTAGGGTAGATGACTTGCTAGTTGGAGTTGGGAAGCTGTTTTTACTTGTTGACTTTCTTGTCTTAGATATAGAGTGTGATCAAGAGGTACCTATCATCTTGGGTAGGCCCTTCTTGGCCATAGGTGGAGCTGTAATTGATGTGTCAAAGGGTCAACTGATATTAAAAATTGGTGAACAAGAAGAAGAGTTTAATGTGTTTAAGAATATTACGGGACCAACTTATTCTGAAAATTGTTCAAAAATTGAGTTCGTTGAAGCTGAATGTTCTTATAAAAATCAACTTGAACTCATAGAAAAATATGAAAAACAATCCTATATTGATGAAAACATTTGTGGAGTTGAAAGTATTTGTGAATCTATTTGTAAAGTTGAAAATTTTGCTATAACAACCAATCTGGAAAATCTTCCAGAACTGGACAACTGACCAGTTTCTGCTGTAGGAGAGTCCCCTGTTTCTAAACTTAGGAGCCTTTTGACTGAATTTGAGGTTGTTTCTATTAACACCAACCCTGTTGAGAACTTTTATGATACTAAAGGATATCTTCTGAGTCAACTTGATGATTCTTCTTTCATTGAGTTGTTGAAATCTGATTTGGAAAATCTAGAGAGCATACTGCCCATGCTGGATAGTGACACTATTATTTGTGAATCTGAACTTGTAATTAAAAATCTTTCATCTTTAAATACTCCTTATAAGAAATATGTTGAAAATCTTGGACCACCTAGGCCTAAGAGTCTTCCTTCAAGTGTATAACCACCTGATCTTGAGCTTAAACCCATGCCTAATCATCTCAAATATTCATTTCTAGGTGAGAACTCCACTTTTCCTGTAATAATCTCTATTGAACTTAATGAAAAACAAGAACAAAGATTGTTGAATGTGTTGAAAAATTTTAAATTTTCCATAGGCTGGACCATAGCTGACATAAAAGGAATTAGTCCTTCATTCTGTATGCACAAAATTCCTATGGAGCATGATCATAAGCCTAGGGTAGAGTGTCAAAGAAGATTAAATCCAAATATGAAAGAAGTTATGAGAGAGGAAGTAATTAAACTATTGGACACTGGAATGATATATCCCATTTCTGATAGTGCTTGAGTCAGCCATGTCCAGGTTTTCCCCAAGAAGGGAGGTTTCACTATAGTTAAAAATGAAAAGAATGAATAAGTCCAAGTTAGGAAAGCCATAAAATGGAGAGGATGTATAGATTATAGGAAGCTTAATGCAGCCACTAGGAAGGACCATTTTCCAATGCCGTTCTTGGATCAAATGCTTGAGAGGATTGCTGGAAATGAATTTTTCTATTTTCTGGATGGGTATTCTGATTACAACCAGATACCAATTGTTCCAGAGGATCAAGAAAAGACTACTTTCACATGCCCCTTTGGGACATTTTACTACAGGAGGATTCCCTTTGGGTTGTGTGGAGATCTAACCACCTTTCAAAGGTGTATGATGGCTATCTTTTCTGATATGATTGAAAGAATCATTGAGGTTTTCATGGATGACTTTTCCATTGTGGGGAGTAATTTTGAAACTTGTTTATAAAATCATGAGTTAGTTTTAGAGAGATGCATTGAAACCAACCTTGTGATTAATTGGGAGAAATGTCAATTCATGGTCACAGAGGGTATTGTTCTTGGTCATAAGGTGTCTAAGAGAGGTTTAGAAGTTGATACTACTAAGATAGAAGTTATTCAAAAACTTCCACCTCCTGTTAATGTTAAAGGTGTTAGAAGTATTCTAGGGCATGCCGATTTTTACCAGAGATTCATAAAATATTTTTCTAAAATAACTAATCCCTTGTGTTCTTTGCTAGTCAAGGATGCACCTTTCATTTTTGATGAGAATTGTTTGAAATCATTTAATCTGCTTAAGGATAAATTCACTACATCACCTATCATTACTGCACCTGATTGGAAATTACCATTTGAACTTATATGTGATGCTAGTGACATGGCTATAGGTGTTGTCCTTGGACAGAGGAGGGATAGAAAATTGTATGTGGTTTATTATACTAGCATGATGATAGATGATGCTCAAAAGAATTATACCACCACTGAAAAAGAGTTGTTATATGTTGTTTTTTCTCTTGAGAAGTTTAGACAGTACTTTTTAGGTTCTAAAGTCATTATTTTCACTGATCATTCTACATTAAAATACTTACTATCTAAGAAGGAAACTAAACCCATGCTGATTAGATTGATTCTACTATTACAAGAGTTTGAATTAGAGATTAGGGATAAGCAGGGAGCTAAAAACTTAGTTGCTGATCACTTATCTAGGCTTCCTATTACTCAATATGAATCTGAATATCCTAGGGAGATTAACTCTTCTTTCCCTGATGAGAAGCTTGTCACTGTCTCAGTCAGGAAATCTTCTTGGTATTCAGATTTTGCCAACTTCCTGGCAGTAGGTGTCATTCCCAAAAATCTATCTAATAAACAAAGAAAGAAATTCATTTCTGAACTTAAATATTACCTGTGGGATGATCCTTTATTATTTAGGAGATGTGCTAATGGTATTCTTAGGAGATGTATTCCCAAGGAATATTTGTTGCCTATCTTAGAAAGTTGTCACTCTTCACCTTGGGGAGGTCACCATGGGGGTGATAGAACTGCTCAAAAAGTCCTACAATATGGTTTGTATTGGCCTACACTCCTTAATGATGCTATAAGTTTTGTGGTTGGTTGTGATAGGTGTCAAAGGTTGGGAAATGTGGGTAGAAAGTAGGAGTTACCCCAGAAAGGTATTTTGGAAGTAGAAATCTTTGATGTTTGGGGTTTATATTTCATGGGTCCATTTCCATCATATAATGGGAATGTGTATATTCTTGTTTCTGTGGATTATGTATGTAAGTGGGTTGAGGCAGTAGCTCTGCCCAACAATCAAGCAAATAGTGTGATAAAATTTGTGAAAAAGAACATCTTTACAAGATTTGGAGTCCCAAAGGCTTTTATTACTGATAATGGAACACATTTTAAGAATTAAAAGTTTAAGGCTTTGATGGAAAAATATGGCTGTGTTCACAAAACTGGAACTCCTTATCATCCACAGTCTAGTGGACAGGTGGAAATTTCTAATAGAGAACTGAAACAAATCCTGGAAAAAACTATGTCAAACTCTAGGAAAGACTTGTATCTTAAACTGGATGAAGCTTTATGGACATATAGAACTGCTTTCAAGACCCCAATAGGTATGTATTCTTATAGGTTATTGTTTGGGAAATGTTGTTATTTACCTGTGGAGTTGCAACATAAGTCTTATCGGGTTGTTAAGGCTATGAACTTTGATTTTAAGAGTGTTGGTGAGAGGATATTTCTTGATCTGAGTGAACTTGATGAGATTAGGAGAGAGAGTTATGATAATTCAAGGATTTATAAAGAGAGGAATAAGATATTTCATGATTCTATCATTCAAAATAAGGAATTCAATCCTGGACAGAAGGTCCTTCACTTTAATTCTAAACACAAACTTTTTCCTAGAAAGCTGAAGTCCAAGTGGTCTGGACCTTTTTCTATAGTGAGAGTGCTTAATAATGAAGCTGTTGAAATTGTTGGCGAAGAAAATAAATCCATGTTGGTCAATGGGAAAAGATTGAAACTTTATTTTTAAGGGCATCCAAAGGGATTGGCTTCCTTCACTGTTCTTGAAAATTGTTCTTGAATGAAGTCTAGATAGGGACATTAAACCTAGCGCTTCATGGGAGGAAACCCATGGTTTTTGTTTTGTTAATAAATAATTTTTTTTAATGAAATAAAGTCTAACTAAAGACTTAAAATTCAGTGCTTCTTGGGAGTCAAACCATGTTCTTTTATTTGCGTTACTTTTGTTCTGTTCATATTTTACTTTGAGTAAAATCATATTGTGCTGCTTCCTGTATGCATTGTATCTGCTAGATTTTTGTTCCTGGTTTACATGTTCTATCTCAGGTTGCTGCTACTTGTGCCAATAAATGAAGTGGAATTCCCATGCTGAATGAGTAATGGAAAACCTAGTCAGGGAAGTATTTCAACTTGTTGCATTTATTTCTGCTCCTGTTTTTACTTAAAAAAATTCTGCTTGTCTAAAAAAAATCTGCTACATGTTGCTGAAGTTCTGCTGCATATCTTGCATATATATAAGAAATCCTACTGCATGTCACTATGCTATGCATAAATTCTGCATGTGCCTCTTTGCTGGAAACTGAATTTCATTGTTATTAAAATCTTTCCTCTTTTAGGAATTAAGTGTGGGGGGGTTAATGCAGGCTGAAAAAAAAATCTTGTTTTGAATCTGCTTGTATCTTTGGTTTTGAGATGAATTGAAAATATATTCACTGGACATAAATGTTTATGCAAATAATTTCTAATTAACCTTCAGATTATTTATTTATTGTGGCAAACAATCTTTTTGAACTTCATTGATACCCTTTATACATGTCATATATCTACTTAATTGAAAATCTATATTGAACCTTAATTGATTAATTGTTCTTCTCTATATTTAGAAGTCAACTTTGGGGACAAAGTTGATTTTTATGTGTGGGGGAATTGGAGGGGGTCAATTCTTGACTATGATAAACTATGTTTTAATGAAAAATCCCATCAATTGCCATTGTAAATTGATTTTTTTTTGTAAAAAAAATGGATAATTTTTTTCAAAATTCTTGCATAATTTTAAGCTTTACACCTTTCTCTATTGGGTATTGCCTTAGGATAAGTTCCTTGCTGTTAGTTAAGAGCTAGTTTGGGTCTAAAATTAATGAGTTTGGATGATTTCTGAGTGATCTTGCTTAGTGATTTGATGGAACTTCGGTTTAGGAACTACCTCTGGAATTGATATGGGTACCCATGTTTATAGAGTTATGGTCATAACTCTTGGAAATGGAAGTTTGATTTCGAATCTAGGGGAATCTTTCATCTTTAAATTATTAAAATTAATTGCTTTAATGAGCTAATGTAAATAAATTTTTTATAAATATTTTGAGATTGGAGTAATTTGGGAATTTGGGATCCCACGGTGAGTCTCTGAGACCCTAGATTCTAGGTGCGTTTCTGTTAACTCAAAGCCCTCTATACACCTTGAATAAGTGCATTGCACAATGCTTAGCACAATGATACATGGCTTGGAAAAAATAAATAAAGTGTCTAGGGTCAAAAATGATCTCATTAAGGTGAGGGGAATGATGAACTCCATATGAAGAAGGGATCAGTTGGTTTATATGAGAATCATTTAGGTTGTGTCATTGAGGTGATTAAAAAAAATGATAATTTTTGGAACCTAGGTGAAAAATTCAAAGTACAAAGTTCCTTGGTTAAGATCTTAATTCCATTTTTTTATTCCCTGTAATTTTTGGACTGAGAACCTGAGACTGGATTGAAGTGAGCCATTAAGTTGTATCACATATGAGGCATGACATCTTCATTGTTTGATGATTTATAGCTTCCTTAATTACCAGTGATAATTTGTTCTAGGGGAGGTTCATATGAGCAACATAGTTTCTAAAAGCCTATTGACATGTTTTTTAAGTCATCTGTTTTAAGTTCTGGACATGTTACAGTTTGATCTTAATCATTAATAAACTCTACTATCTTTCAAAGATAATAAAACAGGGGATTGTTTGAGGACAAACAATGTTTAAGTGTGGGGGAATTTGATGTGGCTCTATTTTTGCATAGTTTTGCCACATCTTTTTACTTAATTTTTAATGATTTAATTAATTATTTAATCACTTTATGATAAATATTTGTACTTTTATATTTTTATTATTAAATTTTTCAAATACTCATTTTTTATAACATTTTATGTAATTATGGACCCTTAAATAGTTGTTTTATTACTTATTTTCTTTTAATATAATTAATTTTTAATTTGTTTATTTAATCTATATTTGTTTATTTTATTTAAATTTTCATTATTAATAATTATTGATTTTTCTAATTAATTTAATTTTAATTTTTAAAGTTTATATAACTTAGTTCGACTTGCCTCTATCGGTGACCTTACCTCTATCGGTGACCTTGCCTCTATCGGTGACCCTTGTCACCGATACTCTTTCCTACCGGTAGCTCTCTTCTAAGTCTAACAATATCTTTATTTTATGTCTTACCGGTAGCCTTTAATTTAAACTACCATTAGCTCTTATTTATCAGTAGCAGTAACCCTTTTATTTTAATTTAATAACGGTGAGTAATTAGTTTAATTTAATTCTACTCGACTTTATAATAAGTTAATTTCTAATTACATAATTATTTATTCAACTTGATTTTAATTAATTAGTTTAGACTTTATTTTAATAATTTATCTTTAAATTAAGTTACCTTAGAATAGGTTAATTTTATTAATTAATTTGTTTAGAAGCTCTGCCAACCAATTAAGTAATTATTTTGTGTTTTTTAATTAAATAAATTGGTCTGTCTTTAATTATTTGTGTGCAAATAGTTTATTAATTAATTAATTAATAGTTTTTAAGAATTAATTATATTATTTTATGTATGCAGATTGATATTTTAATTCATTTTTTATTTTGTTTTAGTCTACCGGTAAGGTAGACAAGCTCTAACAGTGACCCTTTGCTGTATCGGTGACCTTTTGCTTTGAGTATCAGTAACTTTTTTTCTCACCGATACAACCCTTATATCGGTAGCCTTGCTACCGATCCACACCTCACTGATACTTCACTGTATTGGTGAATTTGTTTTTATCGGTGACTTTGCTTTTACCGATGACCTTGTCACCGGTACCTTTTCCAAACTCTAATTGCATTGATATAATTTAGTTATTAATTTAATTTTTTTTCATCCATTAATATAAATTAACTTATTTAATTTCATAGTATAGTTATCTGCTTAAAAGTTTAGGTTAGTTGTTAATATAATGTAATATTTATTATAAGTGCTATTTAATTATTATTTTTTGTTTAAAGATTTTAAAATAAGTTTGGTTTTTTTTGTAGTTTAACTTCTTATTACAATTAATTCTTTTAATTCTGTTTTTTAAATTCATTCTTTAATTTTGTATAATTTAATATTTCTAATAAATTAATTAGTTAATATTTTAGTTGTGTTTTTAGTTTTATTCATCTTAAATAAATTAATGATTTAACCATTAAATTATTAGTTTAAATTTTTTTTTATTTGAGTAGTAGTTCAATTAACGTTTGGTGATGTTTCATGTGTTTGCAGGTTACCGGTAATTTACTTTTTTACATCGGTAGCTCTTACACCGCTGTTTCTCTTTATTTTATTTATTTTATTTTTCTCTATCAGTAGCTGCCTCTATTTTTTTGTTCTATCAGTAGCTGCTTCTTTCCGCACTGCTCAAACTCACCGTTATGTCATTTTATTTCTCACTACTACAGCTAGCGATAAACCTTTTTTTTTCTTTCCTCACCGATAATTTCCTTCTATCGGTAGCTACTGATACATCTCTTTCTCATAGGTTTCACCTCTTCTCTCATTGTTTTCCCCTCAACCTAATCACGCAGCCACAACACCTCTGCCATCGGCTTCACACCGCCACCCACCTGCTGTCCGCCGCTAGGAAGAGAAGCCGAGCCGCTGTGAGGAGGTTTGCTGCTGCTGGTCTGTCGCTTCCCCTGTTGCGCTGTGGAGGCTGGGCTATGGTCCACCGCTTGAAGGAGGAGAGGAGGTCTTGCTGTTGGAGTCTGCCGCTGGAAGTGTGTTGCAGGAGGAGGCAACTGGTGGCTTGGAGAAGGAACCGAGGGTGGCTGCTTTCAGGTGTTGGGGAGCTGCGTTGCCGCCACTGTTTGTAGAAGGGCCGCCGCTATGGTATTCAATGAAGGTTGAGGACCAAGCCGAGCTACCTTGGGTGTGCGCTGCTGAAGACCGCCATGCCGCTGGGAAGATCTGTGCCGCACAACTGCTGAAGGAGGAGGTTCGCCGTACCAAACTTGATCCACCGCCGCGCTGCAAAAGATGAGGCACAACTAGCTGGACCGGGATTCTCCTGCTGTTCTCTCAAGGAGGAGGAGCTGATTGCTGCTGTGAAAGAAGGATGGCACCAAGATTCAACCACTTCCTTGTTCGGACTGGAGGAGTCGGATCGCACTGCACTAGATGGGTGCCATGCTATAGTTGTGCTGTCGCACCACATTAGGAGTACCAGGCCGCAGGGTAGCCGTTGTTCTTTGGGAGGAAGAGTGAGGCCGCACCGCTGTTGATGAATCCTGAAGCCCCAGCACCTCATGCCGTCGTTGCTGGAGTCTAGGGAAGCCAAATCATTTTCTGAAGCTGTTGTGGAGGAGAAGGGGAGGAGGACCAGTTGGTTTTGGAGAGAAGACCTGCCCCAGTGCGCCGAAATTGGGGGGGAGGAAGACACAACACAAAAAAGTAAAATAAAAAAATAATAGATAAGAATAATAATAAAATTAAAGTAAAAGTTAAAGAAGAAAAAAAGACAAAAGGAAAAGTTAAAGTAAGGTAAAATTTACATAAAAGTTAACTCACTTAGACAAATTAATATAAAATAATAAACTTAACACAATTAAAATTATAATAGATAGATTAATCATTCACTAAAATATAAAACTTAATTAGTAATAAATGTTTATAATAAATTAATTAAATTTTAATTGTATAATTTAATTAATAATAATTATAAATAATTATAAAACATAATTATTAATTTAAAATATTTAAAAACTTAAGTATTAATTTTAATTACTTAATTAGAATAAACTAATAAACTAATTAATCTGACAACTTAATTTCTTAAATAGTAATAAGTAAATTATTAATACAATCTTAAATATTATCTTATTTATTTATTTATGTTGTCAATTTTAATAACTTAGTTAAAATTAATAAAATTAATTACTTAGTAATTATTAAATTAGTTAAATTAATAACTTTTTAATAACTTATGTTTTACCATAGTTTTATTAAGTAAGAAATTATCAAATAACTAAAGTTAATTTGTGATGAGTAATATAACAATTTACTTAAAAAAAATAATTATTTTCCTTTTAATTGCATTTATTTATTCTATTTTATCTTTGAAAGTTCATTAAAGGGACTTAAACACATCTAGGTGCATTCAACTAACTCAACGGGAGTTAGTGAGGAGGGAAAAACTCGCGCGACGTGCCAGTCGCGGAAAAAGCGCACGTGTGCGGTTCAATCATGAAGGACAATCCAAGTCGGTGGAAATCGAGCAGTGACATGCAGATTATGATAGCAGGGTATATAAAGTAGAGTAGTATCAGAATTTTGGGGGATGGACGAGGCGATTCATTTAATTCACTTGGAGAGACACGCACTCGATGAACACTCGAGTCCCGGAGTAGAGCAGAGGTCCAGGGGCAACATTTGATACGAGCAGAGGGAGTTTCATTCTTCTGTTTTCTTTAAAATATTTTCCTCTGTATTAGAATGTTTTTTTTATTTGATATAGTGATAATGAATAGTATTTTAGTTAGCTAAATTTTAGTTCGGGGAGAGTTTTAGTTCTACTGGTAATCATTTTCATCCTTCTTGTTAATAAATTCTTCTGTGATTAGAATTGATCGGTGAGATCAATTCTAATTACACTTATCTGATTCATACCACAAGCACTGAAATTTTCTAAACTCTGTAATCATTCAGAGAGTCTGTTTATGGAATCATCTTTTAAATAATCAGCTAGTAATGAAAACATCATCACTTACGGCGAGTTTGTGCTATTGACCTTTTAAATCATCTTTCTGGAGTTGTACGTCTTGGAGTGGCGAACTCTGAGTTGCACAATTTCTGCGACTTAACTCCTAGCAAGGGAAGTAAGTCTCTTTTATCCAGTGGTATGAAGCAGTACCACTATATGTTTGGGAGAAACAATTCAAACCAGTAGACTAGAGCAATCCCCGAGCGCTCATCTCTATTGTATTTTATAGCATCTTATTTTCTTCGTTGCATCTTTCTTTCAGCTATACTCTGTTTTAGTGTAGGTAGCACAAATTTACAAGAGTTGTGTAGTTTTACATTGCAGTTTATTAAAAAATAAAAAATATATTAAAATATTAAAAAAGAAATAGAAAAACCACTCCACTACTGACAACAGAGGATCTTGCCATGTTTTTTTAGTAATTAGTAGCCTAATTAGCCTTCCCTGTGGGTTCGACCCTGCTTGCCACATATACAATAGTTAGTTGGAATATAAATTTTAAACGTTGACCAACTTCAATGACAGTCGAGGTCAACATTCCATGCTAATGTAAGTGTCCATTGTCTAAAATTTAACTAAAAGAGAGAGACTCCGACGATTCCCAAGAGGGTACTGAACCATGACTAGTTCCCTCATCCATGCTCCATCCCCAAATCATCCATCTAACTCAGGTCCTTTTCCTTTAACCTATCCAGCAACAATAATGTCTATTCAGGTATCGATTAGGCATCCCCAGTAGGGTGTGTGTCAAACTTAGTTGGCCATAACCAATGATTTATAATACAAATCTAGTCAATAATAGCGTATACAGTTATATAAAAAATAAATATAATGAATAAATAAATAGTTCATCACATTATTAAATATTCTCTACTTAACCACATAAACCCCTGAGTTCCCAAGGACACCCACACCTCAATGTCTGGTTTGTCCCATGATGGAGTTGATATATCCCCAAGGGATATCACATTTGAATATCCATGTTACCATTCCAAATATGTTCTTGAATGTCCATGTTACCATTCACATTTTACATCACATAATGGAATGAGCATTTTACCATTTAGAATTTAATATCACATAATTGAATGAGCATGTTATCATTCAGAATTTAATATCACATAATTGAATGAGAATATTACCATTCATAATTTAATATTAGATAATTTAATGATCATGTTTCCATTCATAATATGTTTTCAAATGTCTATGTTACTATTTATCATTTAATATCACATAATTTCATGATCATTTTACTATTCACAATACTTGGTCAAATGTCTATGTTACCATTTACAATTTAATATCACATAATTGAATGAGCATGTTACCATTCACAATACTTGGTCAAATTTCCATGTTATCATTTACCATTTAATAACACATTATAAACAACATCACAATATTACACACATCCCAACAAACACCAATTAATTCATCAATTAATTAATTATACTATCAATTTCAATATATCATAATTAATATCCCATTAATTATCTCATATCATGAAATAAATTCTCATAATTTATCTACAATTAAATATCTAAAATCATATATCTTAATATCTCATAATTAATTCTTCAATTTCAATAATAATCCAATTAAACAATTGGCCACAACAGCTAATCCAATTTAAGGAATTAGAACTGCCTAAGAATGCTATAAATGCTAAATCTTAATACACGTTTCAAAATCACAACTATGGGAATTGAATATTAGACCACCTACCATGATTCATTGATGAATGTTCACCCAATGCAATTCCCCAAAATTGAGCTGCATAATGGCATAGGTCAGAGTCTAGATATAAAACCTTAAATCAAGATTAACAAAATTAATATCTCTGTAATCTAGAAATAGACCTATAAACCTAGATTGATATTAACCAAATCTATTCAAGATCTATAAAAATAGAAGGTAAATTCTCATAAAAATAATGAGAGAATGAATGCATGTGAACATGATAAGAATGGGATATGATCCAAAAATCGGGATAAGAGAATATCTTTGATTAATTCTTCAAACCGCAAAGGAAAAAGGTCACAAAAACATGGAATCCCTCTTGAAATTTCTAAAATCCTAAAAAATCAAGTTTTTTTGAGTTTGGGTTGAATGAGAGGAGTTTAGGTGGTTTTGATGAATTTAAAACTAAATTTCAATCAATTAAAAAAGACGTGCATGGTTTCCTGGGTAGGGGTGCACAGTTTGGCCTAATAGTGCACCAGTTATTTTTTTGGAATGCATTGTTTTTCTTTTTAGGGAACATAGTTTTTCAAACTATGTGCCAGCTTTTTGGACCTTCACTATCTAGGGTTTCACAATTTACTAGTTTGGGGTGCATGGTATTCCCTAACTGTGCGCCAACCATGCACAACCCCATTTTCTTCCATTTTTTTTTTCAAAATTCACCCAAACAAACCCCAAAGTACAACCCAAACAAAAAGTACTCAAAACTAAAAAAAAGAACCTATAAACAATCCAGAGACAACTTCAGAAAAGTTCAAGATCTTACAATCTCCCCACCTTATAACAGATCATCCTCGAGATACACTCCCAAGGTTCTATAAGATTCCAAGCCAAAAATATTGGGCCACTAAGACATTATATCTTCTTCCATTTCCCATTTTTCCTCCTACACACATCCATGTTTCCATAATACAAAAAATATTGGCACATTCTTTCCCCGTAACACTTTCTCACTATGATCCAACACATGTATCAGATGCTCCTAAAAGGGCGTATCTACCTCAAGATCAAAAACATCCACATCAATAACATAAGAAGGGTTTGGGTGATATTGATGTAGTTTTAATACATGGAAAACATTATTCATAACACTGTATTTTTGTGGAAGATCCCATCGGTACACCACTGACCCGATTTTCTTCAAAACCTCAAATGCTCCAACAAACCTAGGCGCTAGCTTTCCCTGTCTTCATATCCTATGGTTACCCAACCTATGAGACACCTGAAGGAATACATGATCACCCTCTATAAACTTCAGTGGCTGTATCTATATATCAACACATGAATTATTAATACTTTGATCCATATCCATACTTTTATGAATCAACTACACATACTCCAATGTATCCTACATAAGTCTTGGCCCCAATAACTCTGACTCCCCAGCATATATTCAGTATAGTAGTGATCTTTATGGACTACCATAAATAGCCTCATATGGTGTCATCTATATAGTTTCCTGATAATTGTTTATATAGGAAAAATCCACTAAATCCATGGGATTCTCCCAAGACCCACCGAAGTCAAGCCTATATGCTCTTAGTATATCTTTAAGAACATGTATAGTATATTCTTATTTCCCATATATCTGTGGGTGAAAGTCCGTACTCAATAATACCTGTGTACCGAGCACCTTATGAAATCCCTACTAGAAGCGTGAAGTAAAAAGTGAGTCATGGTCTAAAATTATAGTTCATGACACCCCGTGTAGATGGACTATAACCTGAACATACAAATATCCTAGCTTCTCTACTGATAAATTCTCCCATATTGGCAAGAAATGTGATACTTTAGTTAGTTGATCCACAATAACCCAGATAGCATCATTATTCCTTAGAATCTTCAGAAGACCCACCAAAAAATCCATAGTTACATTGTCCCACTTCCATTTAGGAATAGGAAACGATTGTAGAAAACCTTCAGTTCATTGATGCATGACCTTCACCTACTGATGGGTGTAGCATCATGTAACAAACCTTTCTATCTCCTTCTTCATGCCCGACCACCAAAACTGCCATCATAGGTCACAATACATTTTTTTACACCTTTATATACCACCCACTTCAAGGCATGAAATTCTTTCATGAGCTCCTCTTGCATACTCGTAGGTACAATAACTCGATTAACTACATGAATGATCTCATCATCATATATGATATAATACGAAGGTGAATCCCCACCTTTAAGGTTTTACCTTAAGGTCAAACATTATGAATCCTCATACTTCATGTCTTTGATCTATCTCAAAAGTGTAGAATCCAAAGAAACTGATACTAGATTCATATGCTCCTGGCTCTCCTGAACCACCACATGCATATAATCCAGTAAGGTCATCATCTTCCAATTAGTTCTAGATTCCTAAATTTCATTAGTCTGAGTTCTCCTACTCAAAGCATCAACAAAAATTTTTCCCTTCCTGGGCGTATACTCCAGCTCAAAATCAAATGAATACATATACTCAACCCATATTTTCTACCAAATATTCAAAAATTGTTGAGGTAAGATTTAGATTAAACTATTGTGATTGTTAAACACTATAAACTTCTCTCCCAATAGATAATTCCTTCAACACTTCAAAGAATAAACCACTTCATCCAGATCAAGGTCAAGAATAGGGTAGTTACGTTCAAGAGACCTTAACTACGAAGACCCATATACCACAACTCAATCTCCTTGAATCAACATGAATCTTATTTAAAACCCAAAATCATCAAAATAAACCATATAATCCTCACCTAGATTAGGTAGGATCAAGATAAGTGCCGATGTAAAACACTTCAAATTCTGGAAGGCCTTCTCACATTCTTTTGACCAATCAAAATTTATCCCCTTTTTGGTCAATACTGAAAGTGGAACTTCCAAATGGGAAAATTCTGAGATTAATATCTCATAATATCCTGATAACCCCAGAAATATATGGATATTGAATAAATTCTTACGATGATTCTAAGAAACCACTACTTTAACCTTCTCTAGGTCCACAGAACCACCTTTCTCCAATATGATGCATCCCAGGAAGTGTACCTGATCAATCCAGAATACACACTTAGATAACTTGGTGTATAGCCGATTCTTTCTCAGTGTACTCAGGATGATGTCATTATATTGGTCCTAATCATTAATATTCTTGGAGTACACCAAGATGTCATCCGTGAACACCACCACGAACTGATCTAGGTATAGATAAATGATCCTATTCATCAAGGCCATAAACGTTTTTGGTGAGTTCTTCAACCCAAAAGGGATTACGAAAAAATCATACAATCCATACATTCTTCTAAAATCATTCCTTGGTATATCATAAGTCCGAACTCTTAGCTGGTGATATCCTAATCTCAAGTCAATTTTTGAGAACACACAAGCTCCCCTCAACTGGTCAAATAGATCATTGATATGTAGAAGTGGATATGGTTTATTTATAGTCATCTTGTTCAACTTTGGATAATTGACACAGAAGCACAAAGTTATTTGTGAACAATACTAGTGGACCCCAAGGTGACGTTCTTGGATGGATAAACCCCTTATCCTTCAACTCCTCCAGTTGAGTCTTGAGCACTTGAAGCTCTATTAGTGCCATTTTGTATGGTGGAATAGATACTGGCTCAACCCCTGACATGAGATCAATAGTAAATTTCAAATTCCTATTAGGAGGAATCCTTCTAAAATAGTTCCACTACTGGTGAAAAGACATCATACTTTACACCTTCATCATCGAAAAAAAGACAAGAATCCTAGGTTGTGATCTCTCCCAATTACTGAATAATTGGCCCTACTCAACCTACCTAAATATCCCACTCTCCATAGTGAATGCAATTGTCACCCTTAGGAGATGTAAAAATCACTCTACTATAGTAACAATCAATCTGGGATTAGAATGTGACTACCCAGTCCATACCCACAATTAGGTCAAAGCATGTCATGTCAAGAATATAGAGATCCCCGAGAAAATGATACTCCCTGATCTCAAGAGAACATCCCTTTAACACACAGATGTCTATATACCACAATACCAATGGTGTATCTATAGTCATTACCCTGCTCACAAACTCCACTACTAGGCTCTAAAAATTAACAATTTTTTCTAATATAAAGGACTGAGAGGCACCAATATCGAATAAGACACTATCTAAAGTAGAAGCTACAAGAATAATACATCTCACTATTGATGGTCCAACCTCTCTATCCATAAGGGTATGTTTCACCACATGAAAATGTTATTCCCCTATCCCCTATTATTCCACCTGACTCCCTTGAGTTTCACCACTCTACTACTATGGGCACTATTTCCCAGATTCACCATGTCCTCTAGCTCTACTAATTTGGATAGTAGAACTCTATTTTCTAGTCTGATAAGGTGTAGTAGATCTCTTTCCCACACTATGAATTTCTCTAGCTGTACCCTCACTAATATTTTGTCAATGTGTCCTACAAAACCTCTATAGATGTCCCATATTTCCATAATACTATCACTCTACTGGTAGTTAGGGACAGTCTCTATGATAATGGACCGACCCACCACATCGATGACAAGTCACTCCAGTAAGGCCTTGTGCAACCGAACCTCCTATCTATGTACTCTGGTTTCCACTACCATAGCTAAAGTTCTCATAATAGTGCTTCCTACTCTCAAAATCCACACCTCCTGATCATCTAGTAGTAACTATTTTTCCAGTACTGGAAGCCTCCTTCAGGTTCCCCTTATCTATGAGATCCTAATCAACCACCTTAGAAAAATTATTTAACTAAAAGAAGTTAACTTAGGACTTAATCTCACCCTTAATTCCATCCAAAAAGTGTCTCACCATATATACGTCATATCCTTCCAGCGCTAAAGAAAATCACACCTGATCTGTAAAATGTACATCATTGTCCATTACAGACATTCTCCCCTAAGTCAACCACATGAACACTGCTTCTCTATCCTGCATCAGCACCTCTGGATAGAAGTGATGCAAGATATTATCTAAAAATTCATTATATATAATTCCATCATCCTATCCAGTCCACACATGGATTTTCTACCATTGATTCACTGATCTTCATAGAATATAAGTTTCCAACTTGACCCTTCTCCTAGCAGGTATCTCCAAATGGTCAATTATTTTTTGGATTGACTCAACCAAGAACACAACTCTCTTAGGTCCACCCTCTCTAGTAAAATTCAGAGGGTGATGCTACTGAATCTCTTGTGTTAGGTCAGACATTCTCTTCTCAACCCGCCATTGTCCCCTTTCCATTATTTTCATGAATCAAACAAATTTCTCTCAGAACTTCTCCCCTGCTTCCTCCCCTGGCACTAGGGGTGCCTCAACTTCCACAACTGGTAGAGCATTACCATCCACATTCTACTATCACCCTCTCAACAATCATCATCATGAAAGGATATCTCTACAATTCTAAAAAAACATCTTAGGACTCATAACAAAACTTTACATAGATACAGAATAGGAATAAACAAAATAATTCATAATAAGTATTTTCCCCAATCCTTACCACGCAGTCAAAATAACGGCACTATCACTACCCTTAAGCATCCTACACCTAGTTCTTGGTTAAAAAGGGTAAAAATGTTCTCATATCAAATTTATCATTTAGAAAATTGTTTATTCACATTTTAAATAAATTTTTAAATCTCAATTTCATATTAAGCATCTTTTTCATTTTAATTTTTTTAAGTAAGGAAAAAAGTTAAATTTTAACAAATTACTCATAACCCATTTTCCATGAATGAATAAAATGATGCATGTCACAAAAAAATCCTAAGTTCCTAGAATTATGCATGAAAACTCAAATATAATTCTATTCAGAGCCATAATTCAATTATCAAAAAATATAATTAATATTTTTTACATCACACATCAAGTGCGTCACCCAAGGTGAAATTATATTAAACTATAACAGAAAATAGAAATAAAAATAATCGCACCCTAAGTACTTGACTTTACCCCTATAAATGGGTTTGCAACTCCCTTTCATGACCTCATAACCAAGCCCCAACTCTTCCTAGTCTCATGTCTACCTTTCCTAAAAAAGTAAGACAAGAGAAGAAAAAAATAAAATTGGCCACTCTAATACCACTGTGTAACATCCCAACTTGGGTTCCACACACCGGTGCCCCAAGCCGTCTGATCACATGACCTCAAGAATGCCTCCCCATTTTCTAAAGGCTTCCAAATAGTATCTAGGGGCTAGTAAGCTGATCAACGAGAGACTATACCCCCATTTATTATAGTAATACACTAGAAGAAATAAATAAATAATAGCAGAAGCATATACAATCATAAACAATACCAATTTCTCAAGATAAAAAAGTAGGAAATATAATATCTAACTAAAGAAGAAAACATGCCATGCTAATGTAAGTGTTAAGTGTCTAAAATGAAACTGAACATAAATACACCGACGATTCCAAAGTGGGTCTGAACCACATCTGGTTCCCTCATCAAAGCTCTACCCCCAAATAACTATCCAACTTAGGGCCTTTTTCTTTATCTTATCCAGAAACAATAATGTCTATTCTGATACCAATCAGATAGCTTGAGTAGGGTGTGAGTAAAACTCAGTAGGCCACCACCAATGATGTCTAATAAAAATCCAGTAAATAATAGTGTTTATAGTTATATAAAGAAATAAATATAATGAATAAATAAATATTTTATCACATTATTAAATATTCTCTTCTTAACCACATAAAACCCTAGGTTCCCGAGGACACCCGCACCTTAATACCTGATTTTTCCTGTGCTGGATTTGACCTATCCCCAAGGGATACCACATTGGAATGTAAATGTTACCATTCCTAATACATTATTGAATTTACATGTTAAAATATACATTTAACATCACATAATTTTATGTGAATGATACCATTCACGATTTAATATCACATAATCGAATTACCATTCACAATTTAACATCACATAATTGAATAAGCATGCTACCACTCACAATTTAATATCACATAATTGAATGAGAATGTTACCATTCACAATACTTAGTCAAATGTCCATTTTACCATTTACCATTCAATATCACATAATTAAATGAGCATGTTATCATTAAAAATACATGGTCAAATTTCCATGTTACCATTTAGCATTTAATATCACATAATTGAATGAGCATGTTACCATTAATAATATTTGGTCAAATTTCTATGTTACCATTCAAAATTTAATAACACATAATGAATAACATCATAGTTTTACATGCATCCCAACAACCATTAATTAATTCATCAATTAATTAATCATACTCACAATTTTTTATATCTCATAATTAATATCCCATTAATTATCTCAAATCATGACATAAATTTCTTCTAATTAATCTAAAATTAATTATCTCAAATCATATATCTTAATATCTCATAATAAATTTATAAATCTCAACAATAATCCAATTAAACAATTGGACACAATTTCTAATCCAATTTAAGGAATTCAAATTTCCAAAAAATGATATAAATCCTAAAGATTTCATGCACATGTCAAAATCAAGACTTAGGAAATTGAATATTAAAACACCTAATTTTTTGATGAACATTCTCCCAATGGAATTCCCCAAAATCGAGCAGCACAAGGACCTAGATTAAAGTCAAGATCTAAAATTTTAAATCAAGATTAACAAAATCAAGATATATTTAATCTAGAACCAGATATACAAACCTATATCTAGATTAATCAAATATAGATATAAATCTATCAAAATAGATGGTAACTTCCCACCAAAATAGAGAGACAATTAAGGAAGGTGAACAGGAAAGCAACAAGATAAGATCCACATACTTGTAGGGGAGAGGATCTTTGATTTGGGATTTGAATTGAAATTAAAGGAGGTTTTATGGTCTTGTAATCTCTACATAAATCTCTAAAATCATTAAAAACCAAGTTTGTCCGAGTGTGGGTTAAATGGGAGGAGTTTTGGGGGTTTGGGTGAATTTAAAGCTAATTTTTTGTAAATTAAGAAAGTCACGCATGGTTTCATGGGTAGGGGAACACAATTTTCCCAAACCGTGCAACAACTGTGTGCCAATTATTTTTTAGTGACCAATTTTTCAAACTGTGCACTAGCTTTGTGAACCCTCATTGTCCAGGGATTCATGGTTTACTAGGATGGGGCACACAACTTTCCCTAAGCATGCACCAACCGTGTACAACCTGTTTTATTCCATTTTTTTTAAAATTCACCCAAACGCACCCCAAAGTACAATCCAAATGAAAAGTACTAAAAAATTAACAAAATATTACTAGTAAAAAAATCCAATAAAACTCTAGAAAAGGTTAGAACATTATAGGGATAGACCCTAGAAGTGTTTTGGTTATGTTTTTCATGATTTTGTGACATGCTATGAGATCTCTATAATCATGTCAAAGTAGTTTTGGTCAGACCTGTGTGTCTTTTTATAACTCTAGTTTCAGAAGGGTTATTTCATATGTAGTGTTAATCTACAAAACCAATACAAATACTTATCTCTTTATTTCATGCTCTACGTATATATGTTGGATTTTTTTTACACTGTTAGAGGTGACCTACTAATTTTCACTCACACTATGTTCAGGCCGCTATTTGACACTTGGGAAGCTTTCATGGATACAGGTATGGGAAAGGGAAAGGAAACCTATGGTTGATTATTGCTTTTTGAATAAGTTAGAGTGTGGAGATAGAAAAAACATGAAGTTTGAGACCAGAGTATTTGGTGGCTATTATAGATTCTGTTAGTCTTTTATTTTTATACTATTTAACACATCATTTATTTATATTTCATCTTGGTATTACATGATTTTTTTATTATTTTATTGAGTTTTCCTTTATTCTACTATGATTTCTTGATGATTATTTACATTTTTTCACAATTTTATCTACTTCATTATATTATTCTATCATTATTGAAACTATTTTCCAGAGGGTATAGTCTCCCCACTATATTCATATAACTTTTCTACTAGTAAGTTTTCTCTGGCGTACAAGAGGAGAACTTGCTGTAAAGTAACCCACTTGAATGGGTCACATGTGGGTACATCAGGCTGGGGGAATTACACTAAGAATATTTGGGTCCCTAAATCTTTACAATCCCATGATTGTGGAACATAATTTTTTTCCTGTCCAAATTATTTTATGTTGACATTACTAGACCCTAAAGGATATAAAACTACTCCTTAAAATTATTTCTTATAGGGATTTTCCTCCAGACCTCATTGACCAATCAAATAATGAATTTTCTTTAAAATTTGGTGTTTTACCCATTGAAACTATTGATAAACTTATTCCACCTTGAGATAAATGTTTTATACTCAGATTTAGAGAGATCCTACCTATTTCCTTTCCAGAGAAGCTTTGGAAATCAATCTTGAAATCAATGAAAAAAGGGCTTTTTACTTTATTCCATTATCATTTTTTTCAAATTTTTCCTCTATTATAAAAATCATGATTTATATTATCAATCTCATGAAATTTTTCTTTTAATTATTTTAGAAAACTTAATTTATTATTCTAATATCTTTTTACATGGTCCAAAAATATTTTTTTCAAAAGTTATAACTTTTTATAGGAGTTTTTTATTCTTTTTTCTTCTTCTTGATCATGTTCTTAATTGTTATTTTTATATAGATTCTTAAGTTTAATTATTTCTCTATTTATATGAATGAATATTGGTTTTTAATTTACCCTATATTTAATATTTATTTATTTTTAAAATGAGATTTTAGTCTTGTTTAAAGGTTGATTTGAAATTATATTATCATTTCACATATCTCTAACCCTCATTCATATAAGATCCTTTTTAATAATATCAAAGGGGAATAAGATTTTGATATATGTAAAAAATAAAAAATATTTTTTTTCAAATGGAGTTTCATTAATGTGGATAAATTTATTTCGAATTTCGAAAGGGGTGGGGGGACATGGTTTCATATTTATTTGGTAAATTCTTCCTTTTTTTATCTTTTCTATCTTCCTTATTTTGATTATTATATCAAGTTTTTATGATCATCAAAATAAGAAGTTTATTTTGGTCCTTAAAGGATATTTAATTTAAAGTTCATAAAAACTATAATGTGTCTCTAACTTGTTTCAATTTTTTTATAGTGTTTTTTTATTTTTTTTTATTTATGATGGTAGGATGGAATATGAACTAAATTTGGCTTCAAAATAGGCTTAAAGGACTCTTCCATATATGTTTAAGTAGGGTGGAACCATCTACCTAGTGAAGTGCCATTATATTTTTCAGTGGCATGAGAAGAATATCCTCAGCTATCAAGTATACACTATCTAACTGGTGGAGGTGCACTAGCTATCCAGTGAGAGAAGACAATGAAAAAATACTGCCAGGAAGCCCACTGGATTACCAGTGGAGGATACTAGGTACCCCATGGAATCCGGATTTCTAGTCTGAGAGTGCATGTATTATGCCAATAATGTTCTCAGTTTGGGTCTTAAAATTCCTGGATTGACCCTCCGGACCCTAGATCCTTATGGAAGCTATAAAAAGAGGATTAGGGAGGAATAAAACATCATCAAAACATAGTGTGCATCAAGAAATATTCTTCTCAATATTTCACAACTTCTCATTCTCTAAAAGAGATTTAATGTTTCATCTTCCTCCAACAAATCCAAAAAGGAAAAATGTGAGAATTCAACATGAAAATTGTGAACATTAATGGGCACCATCTTAATGGGTTAACATTATATACTATCATTAAGAAACATCGCAATTAATTTTTTTGTGTCTTATCATTCTTTATTCATCTTATCATAAGCCTTTTTTTCTTTATTGTATAACCCATTGGCTCCCTCCCTATCATTTTTAATTTTTCTCTATCACATTCTCTCCTTTTATTATTTTTATTGAGATTATAGATTGAATTGTATTGGATTTTTCAAAAGGATAATGTTATATTTTCTCCCATATCATTATCAATTTCTTAATTTCCCATTCAAAAGTAAGGGATTATTAGTTTGTTTATTTAATAATGTTAAAACTAAGGATTTATAGTTTCTTTATTATTCAATTAAAAATCTAGGGACTTATTTATTTATTGATTCCCATTAAAATCAGGATGTTATACTCTCTCACACCTTCTTGAGGGGAGTATATGTAGGGGTACCTTTCTGTGCTATCGACGAACCCTATTATCAAATTGCCTTTTATATTTACATTCTCCATTTTACATTTTTGAAACTTTTTCAAATAATTGACTTTTTTCCTTATATGATTTACTTTGATTAATATTAATTGATTTCATTATATATCTTTGTCTTTTAAAACATTGATATATTTATTTAATTTATTTTTTAAAAAGGAAATTCACCCCCTATTCCTATTTTTCCAACCCAAAAAGTGAAACAAGGTAATTAATATTTTAATTTTATAGAATCATAATTATGTTATTAAGGATGTATTTATTTATTAGTTCCATACTTATTACTAATCATGTTATATAGTAATGTAAAATGAATCACATAACTTCATGGAGGTGGTATTATAGATCTATTCATGAGAGATGTTATCATTTTTTAATGGAAAAAAGGGGAAAAAGGTAAGTAATAGTTTATATTTATAAAATAATAATAATTTAATAAAAATATTATATATTAATTAATTTAATCTTTATAACTAGTCTTGTGAGGTAGTTATGAAAAAAAAACACATCGTTTCATGGAGGCAGTAGTCCACACGTATGCACGAGAGATGTTTTAATTTACTATAAGATTTAAATGATGATTAATAAGGTTTGCACTATAAAATTAATATTAGTATATGTGATATACTAGTGTAATTATATGATCATAGTTATAAAATATTTAATAGAAGTGGAAGAAGAAAAAATATGAAAATAGTCAGTTAAGTGTTATACCTCTTCTTTGTGAAACAAAATTTGTATTACACATTAATCTTTTTAGGTTGGTCTTTTAGTGAGACCAAAACCTATAAGAATTTTGGAGGAAATTTTTGAAGTGATTTGGGTAGATCTTGGAGATGATAAATGTCTCAATAGGTGCGAGGAAGTGAGTAGAGGAGGTTCTCCTTTATAAGATACACAGATCAAAATTTTATAAATATACAAAATGTTAATATATCATCAATGTATAACTCATTTAAAATGGATATAATGCGAAATAGATTCAAATTTAAGGAGTATAAGGTTGAAATACATTCAATAAATAAAATTTAGGCAAGTTTATCTGGAATTTTTAACCTTAAGATATAGTTTACAACTTTTTTTATCTCTTTTATACTTGAAAATAATGTATCATAATTTTAAATAAAATTCATGTAATACCATTATTTATCCAAAACATATTGATTTTATGGTTTTATAAAATAATTAATTCGATTTTTTATTTCTTGCACAAGTGTTGCATCACATTCAAGTTAATTATACCATAAATAATAATTAAAAATAGTTTACTATAATAAAAATAATTTATTAATTTTTAAAATAAATATTATAATAATTCATAAATTCTTTTTATCATTAATAAAACATATTATAGACATTTAAATAAAGAGTGTGAAATTTTTGTAATTATCCTTTACAGAAAATATTAAGGTTATAATTAAAATAAAGTGGCACTAAAATTACATATTTGCAAAGATAGTATTATTAACATTAAAATTAAATCATCTAATTAAATATAATTAAGTGTTTTATTGATTTTTAGACCTTATCCCATATTTTTAATATCGTTTCATTCATTTTACCCTTTACGGTGTTAATAAACTTTTACTATAGTTACTATTAATTATGACTAAAAATGAAATTAACCTTAATAAATAATAATAGTTTGATTATTTTAAACATGTAATATATTTTCAATGATTTATTTTTCATAAGTGGTAAAAATTAATTTTAATATAAGTGAGTGAAACACAATGAAAGAATTGTTTTTTGAAATCTATAAATTTTTAGTAAAAAAATTATTTTCCACTAAATTATTGTATAATGTTGATTATTATTTAATTAATTAGATTATTTTTAATGAAATGGGAATAATTTTATTTTAAAATTATTCTAAAATATAATTGGACTTTGTAAATACTTTAAAATATTACAATTTTTATAAAAATCAGCATTCTTCACCATTCACCAAAAATTAAATATTTTCATAAAAATATATAAAAAATTCTCCCTAAGATATATTTTAAATGATGATATAAAAATAGAAGTCCATTTTTATGAAATAAAATTTCTAAAATTCACAAAATTATCTTTTAAATGAAAGTATAGAGTATAATGAAAACCTACTTTTATAAGAAAATAACCATTATATACTTTTGTTAGTTTTAATCCTTATTTGATTTAATTTTTATTTTCCAAAATTTAATATTAATTTCCTTGGAATTATTCAATAAATTTTAATAAGGAAAACTTTTCAATATATATTTTATAATGTTGTTACTCCTATTCATACCCATTAAACCAATGATTATGTTATAATAGCCATATTTAAATAATAATATGTTTATTGAATATTATAGTTTTTTTAAGCTTGTTTTTGTTGTGTGGAACATGAAATGAAACATAGTATCATTTTTGAAGGAATATAAACTAAAATAATGGGTTATTATAGTGGAAATATTATTTAATCATCATGATTCATAAGAACATTAAATAGAATAGTTTCATAACATAAGTGTATGTAATAAACACAAGCATATAATTGATAACATATATCAAGGTAAACCACCAATAAATTCATATCATAATGTAATGGGATAAACACATACCCATTAAATAGTGGGCCTAGGATAACCGCCACATCCCATAAAATTTTGAATATGAGAAAAATACTCACTTCCCATTAAATTTTTAGAGTTGGGAAAACCACATCTATCCCACAACCATTTTTATTTGGGTTACTTATTTATATACCATCCTTATATCGTGATGTATAAAGCATTACTTAATGAAATGGGGGGATATAATAGACATACCTCCTATAAAATTATAAAAAATACATATATGGCCCGTATAAACAAGAAAAAATTCATAATCCTATCATAAATTAATTAAATCATGACAAATAAATGGGTTTCATGAATATTTACACAAATCATCATTTTATGAAATTTGAAGAAAAAATATGGATGGTATAGTTAGATCATATCCCTAGTGAAGCATGAGAAATAGTTAATAGTGATGAAAAATATTAAAAACAATATAAAATATCATTAAAATCACTTTAAAAAAATACCCATTACATTTTTAATAGGTTTTATTTTAAAGGAAATAATTATAAAATAATGGGATTAGAAATTAACTTGGAAAACCATGAAAATGTGAAAAGTATTATTTTTAATAAAAATTAAATAAGGTGGTTGGAAAATGTGTTTATGTAGAAGATGTAAAAAATAATATTCCTTTCACACATTTATAAATAATGTTAAAGACAATAAAAAATAATCCATTTGAAAAATGTTAAATATAGATTCCTTTAATTCTTTTTTAAAGAGAGAAAAGGTTAATAGAAAATTGCCTTGTAAAATCAGATAATTATAGAGAAATAAATTTATAAAATAAATAAATAATATAAACATTTTGTATAAATATTCCCAAAAAAAAGATATGGTATGCTTCACCTATAATCATTGTTTCATATGAGTTATGAACCCAAAGGAGGTGAAATACTAAGAAAAATTATAAAACCCAAAACTAAAAAGAGGAGAATAAAATATATAAGGGTTTAGAAATAAATAATATACAATTTAATTCCATGTAAATTTATTTATAAAAAAATCTTGATTTAATTTTATATTGGAAAGAAACACTTATAGTTTTGGTAAGTATTGAATCAAAACCCCTTGAATTAGGGAACCCAAGACCAATTTATAAATCACTAGGATTTCATGAAAATTATGATTAAATATATAAATTGGGTAGTATAAAAAAGAATAATAATATTGGTGTTGAATATAGAACATATCTCAATGAAAGTAAAATTGAGACGAGAAACCCTTACCTTTACTCCTAACTTCCATGAGGGCTCTTTAACCTCATTGATCAATTCACTCATTCTCAAAATGGGTAGCATTTGGAAAGATTAATTTATTCCTACTTATTGGGACCAAAAGAAACTAAATATCTAGGGAGGCTTTGGTATTTGAAAATGGGTATATATGTAAGATAGAAGCAAAGTAAAAAATGTGGTTTGGGAGGGGTAGAGGTGGGGGTGTTTTATAAGTTAGTTTTGAGAGACATTTATTGTAATACCTATTATTTAAGGTATATGGTTTTTATTTCAAAAAAGGAAAGTGTTAAATCAATTTATAATTTAATTGATGAGTGGAGGTCTCACATTCCCTCATAAACCCATTTAAAGGAAAGATTTTATGATATTTTTGGTCATTACCCTATGTTAAACCCACTTATCTCATTTTATCTTTACCATTGTAACCCAATTTTTTTACTTTGGTAACTTATTTTTATTATTGAAAATGAAAGTGACCATGTTACACAATTTAAAAACGATGATTGAAAATATAAAATAAAATTTATTAAATTCAGTTTCTAAAATTTATAAAAATTAATTTTAATTTTGGAACACATAACACATAAAAAGCTACTTTATAATAATAAATTAAGTATACAATGAAATAATTCTTATACCTTGATAAGTAATAATATTTAGAGGAATATTAATTTATTTTTTATATATTATATTAGTAAAGTTTATTAAAATAATTATTTAGTAGATATTAATTTGATTTATTAAAATAAGAAAATTCATTACACGCATAAAAAAAATTCTTAAAAAAACATCACTTTTTCTAATTAAATGATTTTATTTTTATTTATGAACAAATAAAATTCATTAAAATAATTTTGTTTAATTTTCATATATATATATACATTTCATTAAATTCCTTACACCAAATAAAGGAAATTTAACTATTTAATAAAAAATTTTAATATATAATAAATTAATGTTTTTAAATAAAATATATTTCATTGGAAATGAATAATTAAATTATTATTCATTATAGTTACTTAATTATTTTATAGTTTTTATTTATTTACATTTCTAATCATCCATTTTTATCACTCCATTTTATTGAAACCATTATTTAAAAAGTAATAAATTTAACAAAAATATAAAATAAAAACAATTTATTTAGAATTAATGGTATTTTATCAAGTAAGGTAATATATTTTAATTCAAAATAATCATTTATTTTTTCGAATATTTTTTAATGGATATTTTTATTTTTTAGCTTTTAAAAATACTTTATGTATATTAACTAAAAATTGTAAATTCCAAACTGATATTTTGTTTACTCATACTATACACAAAAAATATATACCTTTCTATAAGGGTCATATAATGGATATATTACCCTCATAAACTCATTTCCTTCTAATATATCAAGTCAAAATTCCCTTTAATTTATTTTTTATATATTAATTTTTAATATTAAATCTCTTTTTATAATATTTTTTTCATTATAGGTTTAATTCTACTAATGGTGATTTACATGGGTGACTATGATCCTGGATATTTACTAGATGTAAAAAAATTATTAATTTCTATTTATAGGGTAATTTTATTTTAAGAAATTTTAAGGGATGTATTTTTTTTAAAATACATGCTTTCATGTACTTTGGTTTTAACATTCTATTATGAATGAATAATTTTTTTTAATTTGATTCATTTATCATAGGACTTATTTTCTATCCAAGTTTCAATAATAGAAAAAATATATGAATAATAGATATATTGTTTAATTAATTAAAATGGGTCTTAAAAATATAGTTTTATATAAGGTGGGACACTTGAATATATTGAAACATCATTTATTTTGGATTTCTAGACCAAAAGTGTTTTATATTTAAATATGAATCAGATTTCCTTAAGATATCCAAAGGTTCCTATGCAAATAGTAAGGGATATCTTATTAATGAGGCATATGTTTTGAATAGAAAGAATCATACTATACAATTGGGTAGTACTTATTTCACTAATAGAGATAGAAAAATGCATTGGAATAAGAGGTTGGGGCATGTAAGTTTCTAGGGACTAGAGAAGTTATGTAAGAAGGGGATATTATCTGAGGCTACACATAGAAAAATACCATTATATGAGTAATACATTCTAGGAAAGTCTAAGAGAATCATATTCTATAGGACCATATTTAATGTAAGTTATTCACTGGAGAATGTACACTATGATTTTTAGATCTTTCTATCACTACTTCCCTTGGTGGAGCCTCATAATATATCACTTTTATAGATGAATATTTAAGGATAGTTTGGATCTATATCTTAAAGAATACTTATAATATATGATTTGTGTTGAAAACTCAGAAAAATATTTTTGAAAACTAAAATAAGAGGAATATTAAGGCCATAATAACAGATAATATTTTAATTTACCTATCAAATGACTTCACTTAGTGTTGTGAGTAAAAGGGGGTCATTATGAACTGAACTGTCATCCATACTTCACAAAAATGGGATGGTAGGGGACATGAATAGAACCATTTTAGAATGATCTAGCTATATTACTTCAATATAAATACATACCAATCATTTATTTATGGTGGTAGCTGCCATGAAATTCGACCTTATCAACTGGTTCCCATCCATTGATAATTAGTTTAACACTATAGACGAACTTTAGAGAAACCGACCTCAATCCTATGGATATCTAAGGGGTTTTGGATACATTAAATACTATCGATCACAAGTGTTTTTTTTTCAATGAGTAAATATTTATTTTTATTAAATATTATGTGGTGATTCTTGAATGATTTTTATAGATTATGAAAATAGAATTAGATTTCATACTTGTGAAATCCTCCTTGTTTACCTATAGATTATTAAACTGATCTTAAATACTGATTACATGTTTTGAAGAATGAATTTTGGAATTCATATTGGTATAAAACATTGATGAGGGATATGAGAAGGACATTCAATATTTTTTTTATTTCACTATGAATATATTAGAAGTCCATGAAAATATTTTTTATTTGCATGAAGGAAAACAAATATTCAAGAATTTTTGTGTTTTTATGAAATTATTTAAAGACCATGAAAAAATAAATTAATTTCATAAGGATTTTAGGAATAATTTTATATTAATAGTTTTATTTGAGAAAGGTCTGGTATTATAAGTTATATACTTATAATTATTCTAAGTATTTTGGTGGGCCTTTATAAAAAAATTTCTAGGGCCAAGCAAGAGAAGAGACTCGCTTAACAACACATGTGGGACCATGGATCACCACACATGAGATATATCACAAGGATAGCCTTAAGTAGATATAGGTTATTGATATAGATTGAAAATGTGTAAAGTCCTAGGCACACATGGGTGGGTGCACATAAGGTTCATGGTGCATGAGGGGTAGCGCACACCATGAGCATGTGGGTGTAGAGTTCTGGAGTGAACCCAATTACTCACATCCAGTGACTGAATAATTTTTTATACAGTGGAACTATAGAAAATTATAGATTAATGTGGGACTATGAATGATTCTAAAGTATAGATACATTTTATAAATATAGATATAACACTAGTCATCCGATCAAGGTATCTCCATCATTTGATCAATCTAATGATCATCTTCCTCCTCATGATCCACCTACTCTCTAAAACTCAGATTGACCATCATGGTTATCATGGATCAAATTTTTTTATAGATTTATATTTAATAGAAGGTTTCATCTATGTACAATCACTTAATAAGACCACATAAGGGAATTGGATTGAACATGCCCAAAAATATCGATTACATGACTGATTACTGATTGACCACATGACCATTTACCGATAAGCTATATGACCTACTATGGATTGAACATGTTTTGTTTAATCAACTATATGAGTTTAAAATTATTTCAATATATGTGATTCGAGCTTCCATTTTAATGATCATTACATTTTAAGATCGTTACCAAAGAGGAGATACTATAAGAATGTGTTTACACTGAAAAAGAGTATTCGTTCTTGCATGAGAGAGGGGATGAGTGCACTTGAAATGATCTTTCATAAACTTAGTGTTAATGTAGTTCAAAAATATAATGAGTAAAATAAGAAATATGGTTCCATGATAAAATTCATTAATCTCTTAATATAAATCTAATCCCTAATATAACATTTCATTCAGTATCATGCATGAATGCGAGGAACTCAAACTGGTGAAAAAATTTCTGTATTTTTTCCAAGACTTCGGAAAGATTAAAATCTTGATAAATTAATGAAGTATGTTTGAAATAACTTTATATGAATGCTGTTACACTTTAATTCAAGTATATTTAATGAAAAATGTAAGGTAGGGATGTTTAGGTTCAAACCAAGTTATTCGGGCATTTTATAGAGGCTAGAGTTTATGCATGTGAGGTATTAAAATGGAGAATCTCGAGTTGTGTGGGAATTTTAAATGATATTGATACATAAGTGATCCATGGGTATTGCATACTATATAGAATTTATGCACAGTGAATTTCAAAAATTGGGGAGCTCAAGACTCATTTGGAATTATTTTATGAAAAATCATGTATACCGTGGGTATGATCATAACGCATGAAGAAAGGTGAAACAATTAATCTATAGAGTATTTTAGACGAGGTTTTTCCACTTTCCATGAATTAATGCATGCTAAAATTTTGACACATGTATGTAATGCTTATTTTATGCTTTATTGAGTGTATGAGTTGAAGAAATAATAAGAATATGATTATTTATTAACTTCATGAAGAATAAAGGAGGATATTAGAATTTCATAAACAGTAATAAGGGCTATTAAAAAAGAAATAATACCCATGTTTTTTAATAATCAATTATTGAAGGATTTGGAAAGTGATTCTCAAGAAATTAATGTTTAATTATTATGGGATTTCTATCATGAAATAATACCCATGATAATGAGTAGTTGATGAATTATTTCTGATGATGTAATTATTCCTTGATTTCAATGAATAATATCACGATAAAGTATTGTGATTTATGAAATAAATGTTAAGTCATTGTATTTGATGAATTTAACCTGTGTGATGGAGGAGAAGAGACCTAGAGTGTATTGGGTATTTGAATGATCATTTTTATGAGGACTTATACTAGGATATTTAAAATGAAATTATATCCATAATAATTAGGGATATAATCATTGATTTATTTAAAAAATTTAACTAAGGAAATTACCTACTAGTAATTATTGTGGTATTTCCATGAATTATGGAAGCAATTACTATGATAATAAATATAGATTCATATTAATGATATTATTATTGTGAATATAAATTATATACAAGGTGGAAAATATTAGAGTGAGGAATATGGAACTCTGGTGCATATTTAAGGATGATTATAGAAATCTAGACACACTTAATTATTGAATAAATAGAGTAAAAACTAGGAATCTCTAAAGGAGGCACACCTGAGTATTTGAAGATTGAGAGAATAATATCAATCACTATTTAAGAATATATTCAAGGCCAAAATTAATGATTAATGTATTTATTAAAGAATGTGAGGAATTTTATAGGATAAAACACGATCTTATAGGCTCGTAAAGGAAGACTATATACTAGAAGGTTGAAGATATTTGTAGTTGTTTATCATCCCTGAAGAATATAATTTTATCTTCCAGTTGGTGATGGAAGTGGAGTAATATAGTGATACTCTGTGTTGATCATACTAGGATTCTCGATGATTGTAATCAATTATTTTATAGTGACTTATCTATGTTTGGGGGTCTAAAAAACATGGAAATGAGTATGATTTTATACCAAACCTTTTAATTATTGAGTGATACCCTCTCTTATATTACAAATTCACATGAGGTGACATTGAGATAAAATATTGTGTTGATAGATAACCTTAACAAGTTCTAGAGGATGAATTAGAAAGTATTATAATTATTAAAAATAAAACACTAATTTACTTCCTATCAGTGGTTTATTCATCCAGTGGAATATTAATTGGTATTAGAGAGGGTTCCCTCTAGAGATGAAAATTTTCTCCCTATTTTTTTATCACCTTTATAGATGTGAATATATCATGATGTTTTTTTATTTAACTCAGATGGAGAAAAATAAATATACTCATTGTGATATAAACATGGATATTTTGTTACAAGAATTGGAAAAATAGGATGAAAATAGAGTCAAATAATTAGAAGAAGAATCCAAGAGTAAAAGGGGAACCCACAATAACTGGAGAAAATATGAGTGGTAAAAGTTTTAATTATTATTTTTATTATGATTCTACTTGTTAAATCCATGGTGAAAATTTATAACTTAGTGATATTCATTCTTAATTAAAAATTAAATGTGAATAATTTTATTTATGAAGTGGTTTAGTGTATTACTGGTAAAATCAAGGGATATAGTGTTGATAAATCATAGGTAGAAGAATAGGTTGAATAACTAGTGGATAAATTAAGTAATAAGTTCATAAATTTAATCACTCTTATAGACCTAGTGTAATTAAAGGAGTAATCCATTATTAATACTAAATAATAATTTTAAAGGTATATCTATGAGAAAGTTGTTTCTAGGATTGTTTTTGTAGAATATTTTCATGCACTTGATAAATTTCATAATGTTTCAATAGAATTCAAACCTTTCAATTATTGGTTAAAAAAAGTTCAAAGGAGATTTTTAAATATTCAAAATAATCAATAAAAATGCATGAATGAAAAATGAAGAAGTTGAAAAAGTATTGTGAAGATAGGTCTAAATCTTTTGAGTATGAAAATAACACCCTCAACATAATGTGATTTGATTTGGAGGAGAGATTAAAGAATTAGGAATCACTACAAAATTGAACTTCCTACATGGATAGAAAAAATATTTTTCTACACAAATTTTCATTGATATTCATGACTCTAAAATAATATGAGATCATCCTCTAACCAAAGGGAATCAATCTCCAAGATAAGGACATCCCATATCCTGAAAACATTCTTATATACTAAGACTATTTCAATTTCTAGTAAATATTTTAAACCAAATTCTAGAAAATAATGGATGGTGAAAAATACTTATAAACCCACCATATCAAGGATGGATGATAAAATATGTATTAAGTGATTTTCACTATTAAGTGTAAAAAACATTGGTGGTTCAACTCAAAAAATGTTAACAACCTATGAAATCCAAAAAAAATATACAAAAAAATAAAAGAATAAGATTTAAAGGCTATTGTAGGTGTTGTTGTAAGTTCAAAATAAAAGATATGGATTGTTAGGATATCATGTCAGTTCAGAAAAATCATAGAAATTCATAGGAAATGGGTAAAACTAAATAGTGAATACAAACTATTGATAAAAAGCAGAATAAAATAAGAAAAGAAACATTAGTATACCTTTAGGTGTAATCAAAAGAAAATTATTGATTCAAAAACACCCAAGAATTTAAAGATATAAGAAAATATTTCAATCAGAGGCAACTTGAAAGAATATTGTGGCTCGTGTTAAATTTGTGATAAATCTGTAAATAATCTATACAATTTTATAAATTTTATACCTAAATATTGGGATTTATTATTAAATAAAGAGAAAGAACCTATAAATATATATATTCTAAAATGACTATAATGGAAATGGAGATTTCACACAAAGGAATGAAATAGATAGGAATAAAATAGGGGACAAGCTTGAGAGGAAGCTCTTAGCCTTAGAGTTACTTCTGAGAAATATAGAGGTACTACCTAATTCCAAATTAAGTTTAGAACTAACATGAAGGGAATTGGTAGATATGTTTTAGGTTGTCACTACTAGACAAAATGAAGTGATTTTCATTCATGGAGTCTACTGACTACTATGAAATAAGATAAGAAGAGTTTATCCTTTCAGGGAGATAAACTTAGAGAATAAATTTTCATTACTTAATTCTAGTGAATATAGAAATTCAAGATATATTTCCAAAATATAGGATTGAAGTTTTCCAATAATACTCAGAATCATCTATCTCTTTTTTATTTCAAAAATAATTTTTCTAGGACACTATTTATGGATGAAAATTACGAGAAAAAGTGGAATTACATATCTTACACTTAAATATTCTTTTGTGTTTTCTGATGTTTCTTGATAAATCTATTTTATACAACCCTCATTTGAGAAATAAGTTAGTTTTGAGCTGAGTATCACATATGTGTATTTTTATGAATAAAATAGAAAACCTTGATCACATCTTACTTGTTTTTACACCGAATTATCCCATATAAACTTATATTTGAATAATAAAATGATCTTTTCTTAGAAACCATGTGATATCATCCCTCACTTGAAAACTAATTATGAAATAGTGTTGAAAGGGAAGATTATGATAGTTTTTAAAAGAATAATGAGATGATATGTCTCTTACATTACCCTTGTAATTTTATTTCTAATAAGGGGTAGAAATATTTTATTTCACGTATTGAATTTAATAATATGAAGTGATATTGAAAAAAATGAAAAGGGGGAGATTTTCGAGCCAAAATGCTTCATTTTTTATCAAAGATTCTACATGTTTTTATGATTAAAGATGAAATTATGATTCTTAAAGGATATTTATGGATTAAAAAACTGGAAATAGATTTCATTATTGAGAAATCCTCCTTGTTTATCTAACGATTGGTGAATTGGTCTTAAATGTTGATAATATGTATTGAATAATTCATTTTGGAATGCACTTTGGTCTACAAAATTGATAAGGACATTGAGATGGCCATGATATATTTTTTTTATTTCATGAGGAGTTTATTTTAATGCCATGATAATATATTTTATTTTCAAGAAGAAAAACATGTTGTGAAAACTTTTTGAGTTTCCATGAAATTATTTAAATACTATATAGAAATAAATAAATTGTATAATGACTTGTGGAAGAATTTGATATTGAGAATTTTATTTGAGAAAGTCATGGTATTAAAATTTATATAATTATAATTATTCCATGTATTTTGGTGGGACTTTATTAAAAATAATTGGCTATCCCCACGAAATCCAAGAGGATAGTTCAACCACACATGTGGGACCATGAATCCTTATATAGGAGCCATCCCACAAGTCTAGCCAAATGTGGAAAGAGGCTATTGAGACCAATAACCTAAATGGGAATGCACGAGAATATATGGGTGGGTGTATAGAAGGTTAATGGTGCACGCAGTATGGAACACACCATGGTCATGTTAGTGTAATGTTCCAGAGCAGACCCAGTTACTCGCATAGAGTGATTAAAGAAACTCTTTGAAAATATAGTGGCACCATAGTGGATTCTATATTGATGTGAGACTATTGATGAATTCTCATGGTATCAGTGTTTTAAAAATGTGGATATAAAACTAGTATTCTGGTTGATGAATCTCCACTATTTGATCAAGACAAAGATCATCTTCATCCTTATGACCCGCTTACACGCAAACACTTAGATCGACCATAAGGGTTATCATGAATCAACCCCACATTACAGATTAACCATGTGCAAAAGTTTTCAAAAATATAGAAAAACCCAAAGTGACTGTACAATTTCATTGGATTGACTGTGTATAAGAGGCTTGATTAAATGACTAATTAATGATCAATTGTTGAACCATTTAACCATTGACCGCATGAATCTCTATAGATGAACTATTCTTAGTTTGATCTACTTTAAATTTTGAGGTGATTCCACTATACATGTGTTTAGATTCCATTTGAATAAGTCACTTCATTTTAATATCAAATGTAAATGGGAGATAATGTATGAATGTGTTCACACTAAAAAAATAGTTTATTCATTCTTGTATGAGAGAGGGGGTGAGTGATCTCGAAATGCTATTTCATGAATGCAGTTTTATTGCATTCATGAAACGAATGAGAAAATAAAGAGCCTTGGTTCTATGGTCAAAATCATCATCCTCCTAAGATCAAGCTTATCCTGAATCTGAGCATGAAGATAGTATCATTCATGAATGTGAGGAATTAAAACTACTACAACACTTCATATATTTTATCCAAGACAATGTAAAAAGTAAAATAATGATAAATTCATGAGATATGTTTAATATAACTATATATTCATCCCATTACACTTTCATGTTATAGATTAAATGAAAAATGGAAGGAAATTCTACTGAGGCTCATCTAGAGTTCTTCCGGCATTTTATAAAGGCACAAGTTCTTACATGTGAGGTATTTAAATGGACAACACCATGTTTTGTGGTCATTTAAAAGGATATTCATGCACATGTTATCTATGGGTATTGTATACAATGTGTTATTTATATAGAATGAATTTCAAAAATCGGGGAGCTCAAGACTCATTTGGAATCATTGGATGAAAAATCATATATATAGTGGGTATGATAATAACAAATGAATAAATTAGAAATACACAATATTTGGGTATTTAAGATGGGGTTTATGAACATTCCATGCATGAATTCATCATGTATGTTTGAGGCATTCATGAAATCTTTATTTTATTCATGATTGAGTGCATGAGTTAAAAAATAATAATAACGTAACTATTTATTAACCGTATGAAGATGAAAGGAGGATACCCAAATTTCATGGACATTTAATAAGGGGTATTAATGTTATGACCCATCCCCCAGGGCCCGTGCTGTGACATCCCCCAAGCCCACCTCCTGAAGGCCAAGGGTTGGCAACTAGCGCTAAAGGAATCAACCTGCAAGTGGGAGGCATTTTCTTTAGTACCTGTATGCACACACACACAACCATGTCCAAAATTTGGAAAGGTAAACATGTATGCCACTAATAAAAACTGAGTAAAAGTACAAACTATAAGTCAAATGAGCCAGAATACAAACCCAACAAAAGAATAACTGAAAGCAGAAAATTACATGGAAACTCTGAAAGCCATCCATTAAAAACCCCACTAGATGGGTGAGTGTATAGTAGCCGTTGGAAGACGTATAAGTATGCCCTGCCTTCATGGTTTCACTGGGCACCACCAGGTCCTAGGCCACCAAGTCCTCCATCAAGGCGACAGTCTTCTGCACCATACATAACATGTGCTGGTGAAGATCATGTAGGGGTGAGTAATAATATACTCTATAGGGACCCCAAACCAACAAGTAAATACCACTAATAAATCCACAAAGAAAACCACGAAACAAGACAGCTCACACTAGGATATAATCTAGAGTAGGAAAGTAAGACCATTATTCATATCATCGAACACCTTGGGCTACTAAAGAAATCCTCCTCAATGAGTACAGTGGGCCTGCCATGTCACAAAGAATCTACTTCCCACTAACATTGGACTATTGTGGTACACATACCTGATATACACCATGTGTATGCTCAGTCACACAGAAGCCTCTCCCCACCGTGGGAATGTCGGGTCACACAAAAGCCGCTTCCCACCTTGGCCGTACTAAGGTATTACTCTTGTCGAGTACCATGGGTCTACTGGGTCACACAGAGCTGCTCTCCACCATGGGCCTACCAGGTCACACAGAGCCACTTCCCATTGAGCCATTGTATCTATTTCACACAGGGTCACTTTTCATCAGTATTTAGGTCGGAACCAATCACAGGGTTTCCGCACACAGTGCTTTGGATTCTTGGAGAACCGCTCCTCAAACCATTAATTGAATTTCAAATTCCATTAAATAATACATAGAGTATTCCAAAATATCCACCTTGTCTATAGGGTTCTAATACCATGAAAATCTCATTAATTAGATGCGCGGTTTGACAGATATTGGTATTTTTCCAAAAAGGGGTCGGTCCAACTCGGCAGGGCCAACCCGACCCGACCCGGGTCCGCTGACCAGACCCGAGTCTGCCGAACTGACATCGGTCCGTCTTCCCAACTTGGGTCCAGTGACCTTACTCGTACCCAGATTGTCCTGGGTCTGACCCACTGGGGTGGCCCGTGCCCTGCCCGGTTCACCAAAGGCAAGCCGGTTCTTACCCGACTGGGATGCAGCTAGATGCCTCGTCCTCCCCCTGCCCTATGGGTCATCTGTGGGGTCAACTACTGCATCTCAGTCAGTTGACCCTGGCCTACCACATGCGACGTAGAACGGTGTTGTGTCCATGGTGTATTGACATGGTTGGGTTGCCGTGTCCACCCACCGCCAGTCGTCGGCATGGAGGCCGACAGCTCTTGCCACACCACCGTGGCCCAAGAAGACCACAAAACTCCTTTTGGAATGCCGTCTTAGCACACTGCCACCTGCTTGTGACCACCACCGAGGGCCCACACCAGCACGTGTACGAGTTCTTTAGTGGACTTCCAGGTCTGCTCCGGTGGTCCGTTCTTCACGCCGCTTGCGCCTATGGCCTCCTGGGGATGCCATATTCTCCACAATGGACTCAAATCCCCCTTAACTCTACTTCTAAGTCATAGTCACTAAGAATACACAAAACACACAAGGCGAAGGGGATAAAGCCTTGTTCACATCAGATCACGCCCTTAACATTATAGGTTAAAAAAAAGGGATAATAATTTGATGTTCTATCACAATTTAATCAAGTAATCCTAGTGCAAAACCCTGAGAGAATTACCCTCCTGCAAGAATGACCGATCCGTGGATCAACTTGTTTGTGGGTTGATCCACATTCGACTTTTAGAATAAAGAAGGGGGAAACTTAAAACAAAAACAATCCCCTACCTCAAAGGTTTTCATTGCTGAAGTGATCTTCCTGTAAGGATTTAAGTTCTGTTCGAAGCTGTTGGCGTTCGTCACCCTCTGGTCCCATTCTTTGAGGTGTGTTGATATCTCTAGAAATTTTCCAAAATTCATCATTCATAATTGGGGAGGATTTTCACCATATGTTCATCAAAGGAATTCCCCATTTGATTCCCCAACATGTTATCTCATTAATAGAAAAATTCATCACAACATTTCTATTACGCTGCATCATCACGTCGTTATGCTATTTCATTAATGAAACAATGTGTCTGTTTCACTTATGTTAAGGAGTCTCATTAAAGGGGCTCATCACCACCTCTTCGTTACATTGTAGTGCTAGCGTTCCACCATTCAACGGTGAGAAAAGAAATGAAAATAACTTTTTAAGTTGTTTTATTATTTTCTGAAAAGTGAAAAAACTATCTTTTCTAGTTGATCATCGCTAGTCGAAGTTAAGTCCATTATAGGCGAATCCCACCATTCTATTTTCAATAGTTCACTTGTATTTTTAATTCAAGCACCGTTTTAAAAGTTTAAAAAACCTGCTCGCCCATTTACATAAATGAACTAAAAATGGTTTAATATTCTATTGTGGGATAACTGGGCCTCAGAATCAAGTTCCACGAAAGTGTCTAGTATCTAAATAATTCCATACAATTTAAAAAAAAATTCATGGAATTTCCAGAAAATTACATTCTACCCATCTTCGATATTTATGTCCCTAAAATCCAAAACATAGACTAAAAAAATGGGGGTACTGAGCATGAATCTGAGTCTCCCACTCCCATTTGCACTCTTAGAGAATCTTGTTCTGCCACCGAACATGCACTAGAGGAATCGACTGTCCACGAAGGAACCTCTCCTGTTGATCCTCTATCTCCACTAGGAACTCAGTATACATTACCCCACTGTCAATGTACAACTCGACCTAGTCAATGATGTGCGATGGATTATGCACCTACCTCATCACCTGAGACATGTGGAAAACATCTTGCACACAGTGCATCTATGGGGGGAGATTTGGGTGGTAGTACACCTCCCCAACTTTGATAAGAATATAGAAAGGTCCAATGAACCTCATGGATTAATTTTTCCCCCTTTCAAATCTCTGCAATCCCTGTCTGGGTGAGACCCAAAGGAAAACATGGTCTCCCTCCTCAAACGCTAAGGGTCTCTACTTCCTTCCAACATATGATTTCTACCGACTATGTGTAGACCTCATCTGCTCCTGGATGATCTGTACCTTCTTAGTGGAATCCCGTACCAACTATGGACCCATGAGTCCTGACTCCCTCAATTTTGTCTAGTATAGAGGTGATTTTCATGGATGCCCATAAAAGGCCTCAAACAGTTCCATTCCAATGATGGAGTGATAACTGTTGTTTTATGAGAACTCCACCAGTGACAGGTGGTCCTCCCAACTGAAAAAAAATCAAGGATGCAAGCATGAAGCATGTACTCCAAGGTCTATATGGTCTACTTCGTCTGACCATCTGTCTTAGGGTGAAAGGCCGTGCTCAAGTGCAGCTGAGTCCCGAACGCCTCCTACAATCCCTTCCACAAAAGAGATGTAAAGCATGAATCACAGCCTAAGATGATCATCTAAGGAACCCCATGTAGCCTTAGTATCTCCTGGATGTAGAGGCGTCCTAATCCCTCTATCGATCCCTTCTCCCGAATGGGTAGGAAGTGAGCTGACTTGGTGAGTCGTTTAAAGATCACCCAGATAGAATCGTGGCCCCTGGATGTGTGTGGTAACCTTGTAACAAAGTCCATCAAGATACCATACCATTTCCACTCTGGTACCTTGAGTGGATGGGCCAAGCCTACTAGAACCTGATGCTCAACCTTCACTTGCTGACAAGTGAGGCATCATGAAACGAACTCTGCCACCACTTTCTTCATCCCAGACCACCATTATCGACATCAGATGTCTTGGTACATCATCTCCACACCAGGATGTACCGCCAAAGGGGATGTATGGAACTCCATAAACACATCCTCCCGTAACATTACTAGTACTATGGTGCATCCTCAAAAAAGGATTATGTGATCCCCACCTATTTAAAATCCCTTATAATCATATCCTGAGGATAACTAAGCACATCAGGTCTCACAATCAACATCCACAAGCTCTTCATACCTGAACCTCTATAAGAGTGGAGGAGTGACAACCATAGACTAAAGGAAAGATGCTCCACCATCACCCACAAAGGATATCTACATCATGCTAAATTTTTCGTTACCTCACTCAGTAGAGGTAGACCAGACCTCCTACTGAGTGTGTCTTCCACCATGTTCCCCTTCCCATGAGTATAGAATGTCTCAAATTCATAGTCCTGGAGGAAATCTCACCACTACCTCCCTCTCAAGTTCAGGTCCTTCTGTGAGAAGATATACCTGAGACTCTTATGGTCAGAGTAGACAGTAAACCGTTCACCCATCAAGTAGTTCCACTACATATTAAAGGGAATTAACACTACTGCTAACTCCAGGTCATGGGTCGTGTAGTTTTTCTCATGCTAACTCAACTGTCATGAGCCATAGGTGATCACCACTCACTCCTACATCAAGAAAAAACCCAATCCAGTTCCTGATGCATCGTAGAAAACTACATACACAATTCCCTCCTCTGGTAGTCTCAAGATGGGGGCACTCATCAGTCTCTGCCTCTGCTCCTGAAAACATTGCTGGAACTTCTCCATCCACATGAAGGGATATATCTTCTTTGTAAAAGCTGAAAAGGGTGTTACTACTCTGGAAAAGTTGGGCTCAAACCTCCGGTTGTATCCAACCAACTCTAAGAAACTTTGAACCTCAGTCATGCTCATGGGTGGCTCCTAGGCCAACACTTACTCTATCTTCACCAGATCCTCTACAACTCCAGCTTCTGAGAAGACGTGTCCCAGAAAGTGGACCTCCCGAATCTAAAACTGACACTTATAAATTTTACTGTAAATCTAGTTCTCTCGAAGTGTATCCAGGACTATCCGAAGATGTGTAGCGTTTTCCTCTTCTGATGGAAAGTACACCAAGATGTCACCAACGAAAACTACGATGAACCAGTCAAGTTAAGGCTATAATATCCTGTTTATGATTCCCATGAACACTACTAGGGAATTTTTCATGATGAATGGCATCACCAAAAACTCATAGTGGCTATACTGTCATCGAAAGGATTTCTTTGGTACATCATCATCCCGTACCCAAAGATGATGATAGCCTTATCTGAGGTTGATCTTTGAGAACCACCTCCCTCCCTTTAGCTGATCGAAGAGGTCATCAATTCTTGACAATGGATACTTGTTATTCATGGTCACCTGGTTCAGGCAACGGAAGTCCATTCATACCCTCAAGCTACCATATGACTTCTTGGAAAACAACATTGGGGATTCCCATGGTGAAACAATGGGCCTCACGAAGTCCTTCTCCTGTAAGTCCTCCAACTGTACCTTCAATTCAAGAATCTCCATAGGAGCCATCCGATATGATGGTGTGGATATGAGTTCCATCCCTAGGTATAGATCGATGTAGAATTCTACCTCCCTATGAGGAGGTAGTCTCGGAACATCCTTAGGGATGACATCTTCATACTCATACACCACTACAGGAAATCTTGGAACCCTCTCGTCCACCACACCGAGGGTGAGGATATCCAATTATTGAGTGATCGGATGAACCCTCATTCTATAAATTCCATCCTGTGCTGAAAAATTTCCCTTCTCTTTAGTGAAGGAAAACTTGGTCCCATCATCACAGACACACCACACTTTCTACTAATACAGTCGATCTAATCATGAACTATAGATAACCAGTCTATACCCAATATGACGTCGTAAGGCCTCGACGCCACTAATAAGAGATCCAAGCCAAAGATCTCACCACCTAGAGTAATCTCACACTACCAACATCAACGTGTAATCATAGAATCCCCTCCCGTAGGAGTCTCTAATCATAAAGATTGATCCAACAACTTTACCGGAATCTCTGAGCCTCGAATGAGGTGCATGACAAGGAAAGAGTGATTCACACCTATGTCTATAAGAACTTAATCTAAGGTTGAGAATAAATAGATCATACCTCTAATAATATCTAGAGAACCATGTTCATATGACTCCATCACTTGAAGCTGGCCTCTCCCCTATTCGCCGGCTTCCTGAGCTCGTGGTGGACCACCTGGTGGTGGTGGTGGTAGCACCTCAAACCGCCGTCTACTACCTGCCACTCATCCTGCTCCCCTACCACATCCGCCAACCTATGGACCTCCTTGCTCAAATCTCTTCCTCTACCTTGGTGGTCCCTCAACCTTCTTATGATTATCTATGCGGTAGGTCAGAAATTCATGAGCCATGTGTCCCTACCCACCACATGTGAAGCAAAAACTGGTTCCTTGCTGAATCCCTCTTCTCTGGGAGCTCTGTACTACCGACCTGAAGTCCTTGGGTCGTTCCCTGAAAGATCTGACCCACTTGGTCCCCTGTGTCTACTGCTCACTACTGAAGACTCTACCACCTAATGTCTGCTGGTGGCTCCGATTATCGGTTCCTGCTCTACTAAGAAGATATCCACAAGAAGGGATCACTCTAGCACCCCAACCTTAGTGGGGATGATGAGAGACACCATGGATGCCCTGATATCCCTTATGAGTCCATGATCAAAGGTTTGGTCCCTAAATAAATGGCCCTAAACCATGTCTATTGAGTAATGAGAGAGGTCTCTAAACCTCACAGAGTAATCATCGACTGACATGCTTCCCTACTATCGGTCAAGAAGCTCCTGTATACGCACCAACCGCAAGGTCGTGGGGAAGAACTCCACCCAAAAAAGCCGCTCGAAGTCAGCCTAAGAGAGGGTCACCTCATCATGAGTCTGAATCATCAAACTCCACCATCTCATTGTTGATCCCTAAAGAAGTCTTGTGTCTATGATCACCATCTGGTCGAGTGGCATCCTCACTAAGTGGAAGACCAACGTCACCACCTCTAGCCAGTCCTCAGCGACCTGCGGATCTGTCTCTCCCCTAAACCTAGGAGGTATCTATCTTCAGAACTCATGAAAGGTGATAAGACTATTTACATCTTCTATGGATAACATTGGTAGTAACTATCGATCAATGGGTGGTGGTAACACAGGTGCACCACCTGGAAGGGCCATCTCTAGCACAAGTCCATGAACCGGTGCCTCATCACTAGGTGGGTTTTCCTCACGGTCACACATCAGAACCTTAGCTAGCCGTTTGTTTGAAGGAATCTAGATACAAATAAAGATGTACCATAGTTAATAGATTTTACCTGGTGATATGAGAATTAAGAAGCACATGAGGAAACACTCAATTCCTATATGATGCATGCAACCATTGTTTTTTATTTATAGAGTCAAAAAACATAATTCAAGGTCCCGATGTAGGGATACGTTGGCCACCACACCAACACTGGACTCCCCGAATCTCAAAGTCAAACTCAAAACATTTAACACCATTTACCAAAAACAAAACAATGTACTCTTGGTCTTTGAGGTAGAACTGACCACCAATGATACCACTTTGTCACATCCCATCCCCTGGGGCCTATGCCATGACATCCCCCAGGCCCACCTCTTGAAGTCTGGGGGTTGGCGACTAGCACCTATGGTGTCAACCTGCAAGTGAAAGGAATTTTCATGAGTACATGTATGCAAACACACAACCATGTCCCAAAGCTAGAAAGATAAACATGTATTATACTAAACAAACACTGAGTAAAAGTACAAATTATATGTCAAATGATCCAGAATACAAACCCAACAAAAGATGAACTGAAAGAATAAAACTACAAGGAAACTATGAAAGCCGTCCACTAAAAACCCCATCTAATGGGAGGGTGTAGATTAGCCACTAGAAGACATAAGAGTATGCCCCACCTACCTGGTCTCACTGGGAACCCCCAAGTCTCGAGACACCAAGTCCTCTATCAAGGCGAAAATCATCTGCACCAGACACAACACGTGAGGGAGACACCCATGCAGGTGTGAGTAATAATACACTCAGTAGGGACCCCAAACCAACAAGGAAAAACCACAATTAAGTCAATAAAGAAAACCAAGAAACAAGAAATCTCACACCAGGATATAATCATGAGTAGGAAAGTAAAAACATCAGTCATATCATCGAACAACTTGGGATTCTAGAGAAATCCTCTTGAATGAGTATAGTGGGCCAACTGGGTCACACAAAAATCACTTTCCTCCATCCTTGTACTACTGTGGTACTCATCCCTGATAAGTACCGTGGGTTTTCTGGGTCACACAGAAGCCTCTCCTCACCATGGGCATGTCGTGTTACATAGAATCTGCTTCCCACCTTGGCCACACTGAGGTACTTCTCATATTGAGCACCATGAGTCTTTTAGGTCACACAGAGCCACTCCCCAATGTTGTATTGTCGAGTTACATATATCTTCTTCCGACTAGGCCATCGTAACTGATATACATAGGGTCTCTTGTCAGTATTATTTAGGTCTCATCCATCCATATGGTTTCTTCATGTAGTGCGCTTGATTCTGGAAGAACCACTCCTCAAGACATTCATTGAATTTAAACTTCCATTAAATCCTCCATATAGCATGCAAAAAGATTTTTCTCTTCACGAGGGTTCCAACGCTAAAAATAGATCATCAATCAGATGCCTACTTTGAAAGATATTGAAATTTTTAAAAAAAGGGGTTGGTTGGGTTTGGGTCCAGTTTGACCCGGTCGGACGGACCCGGACCCGGTTTGGCCGGGGTCTCACCCGGTCTAGCCAGGGTCTGACCCAGTCCAAACCATTGGGCTGTGGTCTAGACCAAACCCTTCCTGGTCTATAGGTGGACCGGTTCTTACCTGGTCATGACAAAGCAGGATTCCGTGTCTGCTCTCCCTACACTGCGAGTTGTCTGTGGGGCCAGATTCTCCACCAAAGTCAGTTTATTGTGGCCTTATAGATGAAACACAACCCAATTCCACATCCTTGGTGCATCAAAGCAACCAGGTGGCTGTGTCCACTAACTACCATCACGGAGGCCGACAGATACTGTCGCACCGTTGTAGCCTGAGCTGGCTGCAACACTCCTTCTGGTGCGCTGTTGTGGCACACCGCCACCCACCCACGACCACCACTGTGGGCCTCTTCCAATGTAGATGTACCGAAGATTTCTTCTATGAACCACCAGGTTCACTCTGGTGGTCAGTTATTTACACCTCTTGTGCCTACGACCTCATAGTGATGCCATCTTCCTCACGATGTCCTCGAATCTCCCTTTCCACCACTTTGAAGACATGGTCAAGAAGAATACACAAAATACACAAGGAATAGACTCTAGGTCCTTGTTGGTGTCGGACCGTTCCCTCTGCGTTAGTGGTTTATAAAACATGGGATAATTATTTGATGTTCTATCACACTTTAATCAAGTAATCTTGGTGCAAAACCCCAAGAGAAGTACCCTCCTACAAGAATGAGAAATCCACGAATCAACCTATTTGTGGGTTGATCCGTGTTCATATTTTAGAATAAATAATTGGGAAAATTATAACAAAAACAAACCAAAACCTCAAATGTGTTCTTCACTAAGGCAATCCGCCCATGAGGATTCAAGTTCCATTCGAATCTATCAGCATTCGTCACCCTCCGGTCCCGTTGTTCGAGGTGCGTTGATGTCGCTATCAATTCAATGACATTAATTGTTCATTGCTGAAGTGGATTTTCACTGTAGGTTCATCAGAGGAATTCCCCATTTGATTCCCCAACATGTTGTCTCATTAATAGAGAAACGCGTCGTAACATTTCTGTTACGTTGTGTCACAATGTCATTACACTGTTTCATTAATAAAACAACATGTCTATTTTATTTTTGTTAAGGAGTATCATTAAAGGGGATTATTGCCTCCTTGACACCTCATTGCTGCACTGTAGTGCTGGCGTGACACTGCTCAATGGTGAGAAAGAAAATAAAATAACTTTTTAAGTTATTTTATTATTTTTTGAAAATTCCAAAAACTAACTTTTCAAGTTGACCCTCACCGATCGAAGTTAAATCCATTCTAAGAAAATCCTTCTATTCTGAGTTCAACAATGCCCTCAAATTTTCAATCTAAGCACTAGTTTAAAGGTTAGAAAAACCCGCTCACACGTTTATTTAAATAAACTAAAAAAAGTTCAAAATTCTATTTCAGTTTCACCGGGCCTCAGAATCAAGTTCCGTCAAAGTGTCGGGTCTTAGAATAATTATCTGTAATTTAAAAGAAAATTACACAGAATTTTAGGGACATTAAAATTAAACAAGAAATAATAACCATGATTTTAATAAGGAATTATGGAAGTATTTAGTGAATAATTTTCTGGAAATTGATGAGTAATTATTATGGGTTTCCAATCATGAAATAATACCCATGTTAATGATGAGTTAATGAAATATTTATGATGATACAACTATGCCATGATTTCAATAACTAATATTATGATACAAGATTTTGATTTATGTAGTAATTAATGAGCCATGATATTTTATGAATGAAATATTCTTGAATAAGAAGAATAATATTCGTGTCTATTGGGTATTTGAATCAGAATTTTTATGAGGAATTATTTTTGTACATTAAACATGAAATTATATTCAGAATAATTGGGCTAATAATTTGGGATTTAATTACAAAATTATAATGATGAATGTAGTTTTTGGAAATGATTGTGGTATTTCCATGAATTTTAGAAATGATTACTATGATAATTAGTGTGGATACATATTCATGATAGTATTGTTGTGAATATAAATGATATATACAAGTGATGAATATTAGAGTGATAAATAGAGAACTATTTTGAATATTTCAAGATAATCATAGATAACTCGATACCAAAAAGTTCAAAGAATGAAAGATAGTATAAGACAATAATACCTGAAGGTGACACACCTGAGTATTCAAAGATTGAGAGAATAATATCATTCAAGATATAAGAAGAGTTTCAATTATAATAGAATTTATTCATATAGATTTCGAAGATCTTGAATAATTCTATATGAGAAAATCTGATCCCATCAGATTGCGGAGGAATAATGTCACCCAGAAGGTTAAATATATTTCTAGTTTCTGATCATACATAAAGTAGAAAATTGTATATTCTAGTTGGTGTTGGTAGTGGTGAAACATAATGGGACTCTATATTGATTAGACTAGGATTCTATGTGGTTGTAATAACTTGTTTGATTGTTAATAATATATGTTGGGGGTCTAAACAATGAAACATGGTGTGTCCTTTTACACCAAAACTTATAAATACTATGTGATGATCTCTCTTATATTAAAAATTCAACTAAGGTGAGATTAAGAGATAATTTTTATTATATTTAGAACCTTAACTTGTTTTAGAGGATGAATTAGAAGGAAATTGAATTCATAAAAATTAACCACTAATTCACCTCCCCCCACTCTAAGTGGTTTATATAGTCAGGGGTACTTGGATTATTACCTTATCAATATTTATAAGATCAAACATGAGGATGTTAAGTATATTATCATAGTTTTTCATAATGGATTTAAAGGTTATAAACTTAGGTCTAAAAAACCAGATTTTCAAAAATTTATTTTAATATGAGATGATGTGTTCCATGAGTTAGTTTATCCTAAGAAGAGACCTACCACTGATGATAGTAGTAATACACCCCAAATTAGGAATTTTGAGGTTAATCATCTAACTAAAATAGAGTCTCCTATAAAAAATCCTACACATAATCCAAAACCTAAGATATATTCTAAATAAAATTAAGATAATAGTTCATATAGTGAACCTGTTTTTTCTATTAGGGATTAATGACTTAATAGAGATCAAGATATGAGGCATATAAAACCTCCATATATGTATAACTCTATTGATATAGCTATCTTTTCATTTCATATTATCTAATATATTAGTGATTAGGACCCCAAAAATATAAGCAGGTAGTTAATGATTATGAGTATAAGCACTAAATCACTTTCATGCATGATGAGATTCATTACATAACCAAATCATACATGATCTATTATGGAAAATCCACATACTTCTAGGATAATTGGATAATTTTTCAAAAATATTACACAATAAAATCTCATATATACTGTATAGGGATGTTATTTCTTTGTAGATGGTTGATAGATTTCCACAATGGTTAGAATCATTCCACTACTATGGTATGGGTCAGTATACCTGGTCATTTTTCTCTTTAAACACCCCATATATATTGAAAGGAATCTAAGATACTATTGGCCTATTCCTTTGCATAGATGAGGTAATTAGTTTCATAGAGAACACCATGTTAGCTTGCATATGTGTGGAACTAGACATTTAAAATGATACACTAACATGTTTGGAGATTTTATGGGGGAAACATTTTATTTCTTCCATAAGTATTTATTTAATTTCAAAGTTAGCCTATATAAGGAATTCTAGTTTCATCAGTGTTTTATTTCTAATCCTAAAATTTTCTTTCTTAGTTTTATAGTTTCCCATCCTATGAATTTTACAATATAGGAGATGGTTGGTTTTTAGCTAGGTGGTTCTTTTGCGAACATTATAGGGATTTAGGAAGGCCAACAATATCCCTATATACTTGTTGAATCCTGGCATTCCTTTCACTCGTAGGGGTGGATCCATAGATTTCGTATTTCTTGGAAGCTAAGGTTTTTAGGGTGCCTTGTGATCATGGGTATTAGGTGGTCAATTAAAAGTGACCAAATTAGGAGGTTAGGGTGGTTTAGTTAGCTAAGGAAAATTAGTATCTTTATAATGATTACACCACTCTATCTTATGAGAATAATCACAAACCCTTATAGGTGGTCTTGGATCTAAAACATCAAATTTTTTAATCTCTTGGTGTGAAATATTGATAAAATACTAACCCAATGTGGGGTTTATAGATCAATTTTATTCTAGGTCCTATTTTTGGTGATATATTAATTGGGATTAAAACCATTTATTAGGGAGAGAGAAATTAATTAATGGATATATTTTTCTAAAAATTAATAGGATAGTTTTTGTTAACATTAATGTATAGTTTTTCTCAACATTAATGGATGAAAAAATGGGGATATTAACTGCATTAATTGGAGATATGAATGATGTTCCTATATTAGAGGGTGTGGTTGCTTTTTTTGGTATAATGACATTTAATTATACTCATGTAGAGGTTATTTTACAACTACCAAGAGAGTTACTAAAAATGTAATCTGATGAGAATGGGAATGGTGTTGCTACATTTATGATAACATGTGAGAATGGTTGGATATTATGAGTGAATAATTGATGATAGATCTTTGATATGATGAGATATCATGTTTCTGGTTGCATATGTAGAACATCAACAAGGAACATGTGATAAGAAATAATTATGTACTAGGGATCAATATATTTCACCCCATAGTGAGAAACCTTGATATATAGACATAAATGAGTGGGCATTCCGTTGATGAAACACTAGGGGGCCTTGATTGATAGATTATAGATAATTCATCAAATAGGTATTGAAACCAAACATCGATGATGACATATTTCTAGATCAAGATCAATGAGGTAACTAGGTTTTGTCAAATAAGGGTACATTTTTAATATATAGTTCCCCAATCATGATGTTTTGTTATAAAAGGGTGTCATTTTTCACCAAGAAAATTTTTATATAGTATAAGTATCAATTTCGAGGTGTGATTTTCACATATATTTTTCTATGTTGTCATTAATGTTCAATTTTAGGAATTTAATTGAATTTTTTACTCTCTAATTTGATATTAGAAATTTATGAGTTACCCTATGGTTTATTAATTTTTCTCATCAGGGGGTTTTTAACATTAAAATATCCCATGTGTTTATTAAATTATTTTTTCTTATATCTATTCCATATTTCATGAAAATTCTCACAATATTTTCACAAGTAAGTTTTAGCAAGGGGTAGGGAATCTCCAAAATAGTGGAATAAAAGGTGTTGGTTCATTCTTATAATTTTTCATGGGAATTAATTGTATATATTGACTTAATATCTATATAATATGATGAAATATTATATTTTGGTATGATGAAATTTAATTATACTAGTGTGGAGGTTCTTTGTTAAATAAAATGGGATTTCCTCAAGATATAGTCCAATAATAGGTGGAATTTTGTTTTTGTGTTTTCATTATAAAGTGAAACCAATGGAAATGATGTGAGAATCATTTATGGTGGATCTCCTATGAGATGGGATACCACGTTTTTGGTAGCATATATGACATGTTAACATTAAAAAGGTCAAAATAATTATCTATATGCTAGGTATTAACCAATTTCATCTAGTTCTTTGTAACCTTGAGATATATATATATTTAAAGGAGTGGGCATGACATTGATACGAGACTTATAATCCTTGATTGACTAATCAAGGGGAATTCACTAGATAGGTGTCGCAGTAACACATTAATGATGATTCATGTTGGGATCATGATCTATGAGGTAGTGACATATTTTCCTAGAAGGGTATTTTTTTCATAGATGAATCTCCAAGAATGAAATTTTGTGATAGAATGTTGTAATTTTTCATGAGGGTGATTTTTAGAGAGAAGACAAAGGTGTATTGAGGATTGGTTTTCCCATAGGTTTTCTCTATTGTCATTGACATTAATGTTTGGACATTTACTTGAATTTTATACTCTATGATTTATTATTTGAATTTTAGAAGTTTCCATATGGGTTTTTAATCCTCCAAATTAATGGTTTTTTTAATATCTTTATATTTTAAAATAACAACATGTTCAATAGTGTATACAACACACAACACTGAGTTTAAAAAAATAATAAAAAATATAAAAATATAAATATTATAGATATAACGTAGCCATTAAATTGGAGAGTATGCACCTTTTTAACCACATTATGATATATATATAAATATATATAAATACTTTTCCTTATTAAAACATATTTATTGGTTAATTATTTGTAAATAAGAACAAAATTTTTCAGTAATTTCATTTTACACTTTAAAAATATGTTTAAAAAATGGGTTTTATTGTATTTTATGAGAAAATATTATAATGATTTTTTAAAATTTTTATAAGTTATACTTTATAAAAATATATCATTTTTAAATTCATTAAATAAAAATTAATTTAGGGTGAAATTTTGGTATTTCTCTGAAATTATTTACTTTTCATGGAAAAGTGAAAATACCATTTTTTGTATATTTTTTATAAAAATGTCTTTTATATTCTTTTAAATATAGAATTATTATTTTAATTTGATATTAAATTAGTATTGGTATAATTTAGTTATAAATAATCTAATTAATTTTATATAAATATACATTATAGTTGTTTTTGGTATAAGTTTTTTATGCTTAAAACACATTTTTTAGAAAACTGTTTTTAAGTGCATATTGTTTTTCCATTTTTATTAATTAAAATAATAATTAATTACGAATGACATAAATAATATATATATATATATATATATATATATATATATATATATATATATTATCTATACATATTCATTTTAATTTTTATAATGATTATTACTAGTCATAAAGTTAATGTAAGATCACATTATATTCGAAAAATTCAACATTTCTTAAAGACTCTTTTCGTTACATTTTTAAGATTTAATCGTAAATTAAATTCTACCAATTCTATGAATATAATATTTAAAAAATGGATTAAATATTTTAATAAGGATGTTTAAATTTTTTAAATATTACCCTATTATTTTTTTCATTATGAATAGAAACCATAGTAAATAGTTTTCAACTCAGAAAAAATGGTTTAAAACCATGAGGTAAAACATTAAAATAATACTAACATGTTAATTTATTCTATTTTATGTGTGGTTTTTAAACAAAGGAGTCATTAAGGAATCAAATAATTTATTTAAATTATTATTTTGAATTAGGGAACCCTATTTGACTTTTGTGATGATAAGTTATATTTTATTCAAATTGTAAACTATTTTTCAATTATTCCATTTAATGGAATGTTTGGAAGATTTCATTAAATTTTGGATTGATAAAAATATCTAAAAAATTAATTAGTTTATTATATAACCAAAAAATATCATTTTAATCAATGTATTAATTTATTTCAAGGTAAAATAAATTTTACTCTTAAATCATGTATTTTCCTAAAAACTATTATTTCATGCATTTTCTGTTCTTATATTAAAAGTTTTTGCTACCACCTAAATAAATTAAACCTTATAAAATAGTTTCAAAATTTAAAGTCAAAATGCACAATTTTATTTCTAATTATACTTTTATTTATTTTCATATTATTATGTTATCTGGGTAGAAAGTTTAATTATCACATTTAAGGTTAAAATGAGTTTAATGTAGTTTAACTAGGGGATAAGACATAAAATGTATCCAAACCTTTCCCAAATTTGATTAGTTGAGTTTATTTCAAAAATATAATATATTATATTAAAAGTATGTTTTACTTGGATAATAATTACAATATTATGATATTTATATTATTTAATATTTTATGTAAGTCCAAGTGTGTTATTTCCCCCTATAAAAGTACACCACCTCTCATCTTCTATCCTCACTAAAAGAATAATATTTTTTTTCAGACCATCACTACCCAAATAACTTCATAACATCCCTCTTGATTATATAGTGGTATTATTTTGTTAGAATACCAACCATATAGGACTCTAGTTATAAATAAAAAGAGGTTGTCTAAAGAAGAGGTGTAACTTTTAAACGAATGTTTCAGTTTTATTTCTTCTTCTACATCCTTAAAATATTTATAGACCATGCTGAAATAATAACATCAAAACATTACATATAATTATATTTAATTATGTTAACTTAATAATCTATAAACATATCCTCTTCTATTAAATGTTAAGTGAGACCATTGTTCATGTGTATGAAAGACTACCCCTTCATAGACCTATGTAATTTATTTTCCATCACTGCCTCTCATGTATGGTTATAATGACGAATTTATTATATATATGAATTATATAAATATAATGTTTCATCTATTTTTTTCTCTTCTAATCCTCTGATAATGATAAAATTATTCCTCCATACGTTTAGATTACCACGTCCACGAAGCTATGTGATTTATTTATCATCACCGCAACACATGGATGTTATATATAAGTGTTTTTATAGAATTAATACTATATTTATGATATAATAATCATTTAATAAATAAAAAATGATACTTAATGAATTTATCTCATGTTTTTTGAAAATGAAAATGTTACTCACGTATACGTATGACCTACAATCTCTTTGATTTTAACATAATTAATTTTTCATTACCATATTTAATGGTTAGTTTAGAAAGTATTATTAATATGTAAAAATAATAATTATTTAATTATTATTATTCTAGATATGATAGAATAATTTACACTTTTACCATATTTTTCACACCAAATTGTTTTTTGGGATTATGAACTAAACATCATCAAAGCACCTGATATGGACTAAACAGATTATTTAACTAAAAAATGTCATTAAAATAAATGAATAATTATAAGGTATTAAATTATTATAATGTTCTTAAGAAACAAAATAATTTACATATTTTTTTACATAGTATTTAAAGAACATATATGGAATGTTTAGACTCGAGGTAAGTGATTTCCTCTCAATTTCCCTTCACTGAGACATATTTTAATGTTATACACCTAATTTAATATATATGGAATATATACTACCCATTTTAAATTTTATATAATTAATTTATCATAATTCATGGAATTTTAATTTGAAATTAAAATTATTTTTTCCAGGTAGATTTGAGTTGAAAGTTACCAAGTAGTAAAGGGTTTCTCAACTCAATTTTCCTTCATTAGGTTATATCACTTATTCACTAATTATATTATATCAGGATTATGTGTGAAACATGATTTTATTTATTTATGTGTTATTTTCACTTTTTTAAGATTATAAATTATTACACATAATCTCTCAATCGATTAAATTCTCAATTCAATGATATGATCATTATAAGGGATATTCATCTCATATTCTTTTTCTTTGGGACCAATATTGAATATATACCAAATTTATTTTATAGGTTTTATAAAATTCCAATTTATATATATATATATATATATAATATCATGAATTAATATTTTATCATTATATTTAACATTCCTTTCAATTCCTCTCTTTCATGAGATATTGATTCAAATGTTATAAAATCTATAAGGGTCTTTATGGTCTCAATTTCTATCCTTTGAGATAGAATTCATATCAGGATTCATGATTCATTATATATGGTTTACTTAATCTCCAATTAATTTGATTCCATAAATTTAATCATGAAAATTATGGTTTTTATATAATAATCTTATGCTCCTTCATTCAATTTATTTTTTATTTGAGCATTGACCAAATTGCGATGATTTCCCATCACAAACTTCCTTTTTTGAGACTTGTTTTTAATGATAGAACTATATTCATTTTTATGGTGTATATACTAACTCTTGAAATATAATATTATGAATATTTTATATTCATTTTACTTTATGTACATTATTATGTTCATTACATAAAAGTATTTTTTTTAAAAGGCTGAGAATGGGTTTTCTTTACAAACATTGTTTAAAATATTGTAAAGGATTTTAACTAAAAACTTCCTCCATTTTTTTTATCTTATTCTAATAATATTACTTTATAAACACAAATTATTTCGTAAATATATTTTCCATGATATTTTACCTTATTTTAAAAGTGTTTTAAATGAAATTTATTAATGATTTATGCATGGGTCTCTTTTGATTATTTTTACAATAGTTTGAAAAGAATGTTTATTTTTAACATATATGACCTAAAAATATTTTCCCAAATTCATGAACACTATTTTGTTTGATTTTTAATTTATATTTTTCCTTTTTTATTTTCAAATAAAATATTTTTCATAGTTTTTTTTAAATTTTAATAAAATATTACCAAAAGAAAAAGGTATGTTCCCTTGTTTTAAAAGAAATGTTTTAAATATTATTTTAAAAATATATTCATCTATGTCATGATTCCTATGAATCACTGGGATTATGATATTTGATACCATCCATATTATTTATTTTTATGCATTAAATTTTTTTAAATGGATTATCATGAAACCCATTTCTTTTCAACGTGTTAACAAAGTTATAAATGAATGGTATTTGTTTTCACAAGTGTAATGTTAAAAAGTGAATGATTTTAATTTTTTTATTAATGATTGGTACTTAGACATTATAAATGATTAATGGGTGAGACTGATACAAATTATATGATCAGTGAGCCCAATATAGATTATATTATTGGTGATATCCATTATATCTCTCCAATGCATTGAGTAATGTTCATTATCTTAAAAGGTGAGAAGGAGGAAGTTGACCAAGGTGGTTTCTACTATGGACTTAATTAGGATACAATTATTTGTAAAACTATTTTAACAAAAGTTATGATAATAATTTTACAAGATAACAATACATTTACTTTATCATTTTTATGTGTTTTTTGTGTTTCTTTTGTTCAATATTGACATCATATAGCTCATGATTATTGACTCTGATGAATTTGGTCATTATTAGAGGTTATTCCATATCAAATGTTTAGTGATTTTTAATTTTATGGGTATGATTTATTTGATCTTATGCTCATTCACTTCAATTTTCTCATCATACCATAATTATCATCTAATGATAACCGATGAAATTCATTTGTTAATGCTTATGTTTAAACTTACATAGAATTTGAGTTCTCCATTATTATGTTTCATTTTCCCCAGGTTATGAAGAAAGATGTTAAATTATTTTTGTATAGAATGTTTCATGTGTAAATAATTTTACTAGATACATTGAAGACATAATATGGAATATTAAAAGCTGGGTATAATGGAAAAAATAGTCACATTATGTCATTGGTATTTTTTATGTAAGAGTTCATCCTAATTTCCTAAAACTCTAAACCTAAAAGATTGTTGGGTATATAAGTGATCTAATATTTTTAGTTTGATGATATTTTTTTGGATGGTGAAAATTGGGTCACATTTATCATACTAAAATCTATAAATTTAAAGACACTGTTTTTAGCAGCGAATCTGGGAGTATAGGTTTGGGGTTATAATAGTTAGTATTAGAGAAAATGATTAAATAACTATGGATATTAAGTTGTTTTCCTATTTGGTTAACTTAACATTTATGGATAACATAATAGTTTTATATATTTAATTTTTTATCATAAGTTTAATGGAATATTCACTACCTCTATAGGTTTTGAGAAATATGTTTTCAGGTGATTAATGATACTTTGGAGACGATTTATTAGTTAGAGGTACATATAAACCTTAGGTTTATTATGAAGGATTTTTCAGAAGAATTCTATTACTTTTATTGGATATGAAAATGAAAGTTATGAAATGACATTTGAGTGTAAAAGTTTTTATAATATTGGGGTTATTGAGGTTATTTAGGAGATAAGGTTATTTATTAATGGAATGATCTATGTTGAACCTTTAGAGTTCTTATTGAATTTTTGAGTTATATGTATTATTTATTCATATGAAGGTTTTAAATTTTTTTATATTATCTTAACTTCTGATAAAAATTTCATTTTTTTAATATCTAAAGAGAAATGAAATATCTTATTATCCTTTTGTATATTATCTTACTAGTTAGAAGTTTATTTTAGTTCTTTATACATGAAAAATTCATCTTGAATACTCATCATTTTGAAAAATGGATGTTATTTTGGTGGAAATAGTATAAAGGATGAAATTATAATTTCCAAGTAAGTATACATACTATTTTTATTCTATATAGTAATGAAATTTCTCAACTTTAGGAAAATGATCTTGAAATTAAAATGTTAACCTAATTTATAATGAATCAATGGTTTTTTTCACATCACATTAGTTTATGGTTTTGGGATCATTAAATTTATCATGATCATTTATATTATAACGATTAATGATATTTATCACTATAAATCCTTATTTGGAAATTAATTTTCCATTAGTTATATATTTTCAATTACAACTAATGTTATCCTATTTTGAAACCTAGTTATGTGTTATCACTAATGACCTTTATTTTACCCTTTCCCTCTTTTCAAGAGGATGTTTTGTAAATCACTTTTATAATGTGGGTTTTCAACAAAGTTATTTTCAAATTTCAATCAATTAATTATCAAGATCAAGTTCAAATTGTGAGGATTTTATTTATTAAATGAGCGTGAATGTAATTTCCTCAAATTTTAAAATAACATTATGTTTGATATCATATACAACAAACAACATTGAGCTTAAAAAAACAATGAAATATTAATATTAAAATGCTATAGATATAACCTATCCATTAAATTGGTGGGTATGGATAGTATTAACCAAATTATGATATATATATATAATGTTTCATCTCAATAAGAATGTATTTATTAATTACTAGGACATAAACACATATTTTTTCTATAAAGACATTTAATGCTTCAAAATTATGTTTTTTTCAAAAATGTTTTTTATTTTTTAGATAAAATATTATAATTAATTTATGGAAATTTTAAAAATTTTATTTGTTAAAAATGATATCAATAATTAATTTTTAATATCAAAATTATCTTAGGTTGAAATTATTATATTTTTCTAAAAAATTCATTTTTAGTGAATAGTGAAAATTCCATTTTTTATGTTTTTTGTAAAAATTTCATTTATTTATATTTAAATGAACCATTATGATTTTAATTATATATTATATTAATTTAGGTCCCCTTTAGTTATAATTATACAATTAATTACATAGGAATTAACATTATTCTTTATTTTAGTATAAGTTTATTTTTTTGCTTAAATGTATTTTTTAGAAAAGTGTTATTAAATGCATAATGTTTTTCCATTTAAGTTTACTATAATAATAAATAATTATGAATTATTTAAATTAAATGAAAATATTATATATTTATCTATATGAATTTAAATTTATATAATGATGATCACTATTCATAAACTTTATGTAAGATCAAATTATACTTGAAAAATGCATTTTTTCTAAAAACAGTTTTTCATCGCATTTTAGGGTGTTAATATTAAATTAAATTATACCACTTAATTGAATTTAATATTGAAAAATGAATTATATATTTTGTATCAAGAGTTTTATATTTTTTAATTAGTACTCTTTTACTTTTATTCCTTAGGATTAGTAACAACAATAATTATTTTTCACCTGAATAAAAGTTGTAAAATTGGGTTAAAACATTGGTGTAAAATATTAAAATAACACTAACACTTTCCTTTAACCTATCAAATTAGGGTTTTAGACCAAATTTATCCTTAAAGTGTTTAATATTTTATTTTAAATTATTAATTCAAATTTGGGAATCCTATCTCAAATTTTTTGATATAAGTTATATTTTATTAATATTAAAAACTATTTTTGGGTCCTTACATTTAGTGGCATGGTTAGAAGATTCCATTTAGTTTTGGCTCACACAAAAAATATAAAAACCATACCTATTTTATTATTTCACCCAAAAAACTCAGGTAAATCAATTAGTTATTTTATTTCAAGGTAAATTGATTTTTACTCTTAAATTGATTATTTTTCTAAAAAAAGTTTTTCAAGTATTTTCTATTCTTATATAAAAAGTAATTAATACCCAATGTAGAAATTTAATCTTATAAAATGGATTATAAATTTAGATTCAATTTTTAAAAAAAATATTTATAAGGCCCCATTAATTGTTGATCATAAAATTAAGCTATCATGGTAATGATTAAAATTAGCACAATAAAGGTTAAATGAGTTTAAAGTATTTTAACTTGACGATAAGGATTAAAATGTATAAAAAACCTACTAAAATATAATTGGTTGATTTTATTAAAACCCTATCACATATTATCTTCGAATTTTGGGTTCCTTGTTTTCACTTGAAATTATTTTGAAATATATATATATATTATTTAATATTTTAATTAAGTCCAAGAGTGTCCTTTCCCTCCCCTATAAAAGGATACCACATCTCCTTTACTCTAAACACTTAAAGAACCATTTTTAGCCCATAAAGACAAAAATAACTTAATAAAATTAATTAAATTTTTCCATAGGTATTAGTTTTGGTAGAATACCAACATTAAAGGGCTTAAAGTGAAAAGTAAATGTGGTTGTCTGAATAAGAGGTATTGCTTTTAAACAAATGATTATGTTTTATTTCTTCTTTTTATTACTTAAAATATTCTTCAAAAATGGTGAAATAATAAAATTATAATATTACATATTTTGATATGTTATTATGTTTATTTAATAAACTATATCAATTTCTCCTTCTATCAAATGAGAAATGAAACCATTGTTCGTGTGTATGATGTACTACCACCTCACGAATCGATGTAAGTATTTTTCTGTAAATTCATATCATGGATCATTATAGTGATGAATTTAATGTATATATAGGATGATAATGAAATATTTATAATTTTTGAAAGTTAATATATCATATATTTTCTTACCTTTAAATCCATTAAAAAATTATAATGTCTTTCATGCGTACATGTTGATTACCATATCCAAGTAGTGATGTTATTTTTTATCATCACTTAAAAACATGGATAGTATACATAAGTTTTTTTAAATATATAATATGATATTTATAATATAATAATATTCATGTAAAATTAAAATAATACTTTCTTCATTTCTCTCATGTTCTTTGAAAAATGAAAACATTTCTCATGCGTACATAAGACTTACTGTCTCTATGATTGTAATGTAATTCATTTTTCATAACCATCATTAATGTTTGGTTTTAAAAGTATAAGTAATTTATAAAAATTATAATTATTCCTTTATTATTATTATTTATAGGATTTACTAATTACATATTATACCATGTTCATCCGAATAAACCTATTTTACGATTATGAATCGATCATCCTCAAAACACCTGATTTAGAATTAACTGATCATATTATTAAATATTGTCATCAAAATAAACTAAATAAACTATTATAGTATAATGTATTAATCCTATAAATGGTTCTTATGAAATAAAATAATTTATATATGTTTATAATATATTATTTAAAGGAAATACATAGAAAATATGAACTCAGGGTAAAGGATTTCCTCTCAATTTCCCTTCATTGACGCATGTTTTAATGTTTTTAAAATAATTAATTTTATATAGTGTATATACTCAAAATTTTATATTTCATATCTTGAATCCTTCACATTTAATGGTATTTTATGTTTCAATTCAAATTATTTCATCCAAGGTGATTTTTATTGAAAGTTAGCTAGAGGTAATGGGTTTCTTAACTCAATTTTATTTCTTTAGGCTATATAACTTATTCACTAATTATTTTATGAAAAGATTATATGAGAAATGGATATATTTATTTTTTTTTGGTGTGGATATACATTTTTTACACAAAATTTCTCTATTGACTAAATTATCAATTCAATTATTTGATCTTTATAAGGGTTATTATTCTCAAAATCTTTCTCTTTGGGACATGTCTTGAATGTACACTTTTGTTCATTTATAATCTTGATATGATTCCAATTGTGATATTATATCATGAATGAATACTTGATAATTACATTAAATGTTTCTTCTATGTCCTCTCTTTTATGATATATTTATTCATATTTTATAATAGTTTTTAGGGTTTTCATGGTCTCAATTTTAATTCTTCAAGTTATAATTCATGTCACACACCATTAATCATTTTATATGGTGTACTTACTATCCCATGAATGTGTTTTTACATATTAAACCATAAAAATTATTGGTTTTATAGAATCATGTTATGTTCCATCATTCAATGGATTTTGTATTTAAGCACTAACCAATTAATGAGTATTTCTTATTACTATATTATATTCATTGTTTTTTTGGTAAATACTTATATTATATCGACTAAAGGTTTTTTAGTTTAAAATGATGAATTTTTTTCTTTATAAACATTGTTTTAAAAGTTTTAATGATATTTTAGAAAATTCTTCCTCCATGTTTTTATATTATTTCATGAATATTATGTTATAAATAAAAATTATTCCTTAAATATATTTTCCATTATATCATTCCTTATTTTATAAGGTTTTAAAAGTAAATTTATTATTCTTTTCTTCATCGATCACTTTTGAATTGTTTTACAATAGTTTGAAAATAATGTTTATTTTTAACATATATAACATTAATGGATTTTACAACCATCATGAACATTAATTTCTTTAAATATTTATTTATATTTATACATGGTTATTTTAAAATGAAATAGTTTTCTAAATATTTTTAAAATTTTAATAATATATTTCTTAAAGAAAAGTGTATTTTCACATGTTTTCAAATAAATATTTTAGATGTTCTTTTAGATGTATTTTATTCTATGTTAACTTACATTAATGATTAATTTGATTAATTGAGATTATAATCTTATGATACCATCCATATTATTTATATATATGGAATATGATAATTTTTAAAGGTATTTTCCTGAAACCTATTTCTTTTCCATAGGTTAACAAAGCTATAAAGGAATCATTGTTTTTTTCATGGGTGCTATGTTGAGAAGTGAATTTTTTAAATATTTTAGTCCTGATTGGTACTTAGACATTATATATGATAAACAAGTGATCTTGGTAAAACTTATATGATGGGTGATCCTGATATATCTTATACAAGGGGTGGTCTCCATTACAGCTCTATGATGCATTGGGAAATTTTCCTTGTCTTAAATGGAAAGAAAGTGGTACTAAACCATACCATATTACCTAATGAATTTAACTAGTAAATACTTATTTTTTTAACATCTATTGCGTTACTAGTACATTTAATTTTGAGTTTTATTGACCTTTTGGTTCATTCTTAGAGTTCCCATGCATATGGGGTTCAAAATGGGTATTTTTGGGAAGACATACCACTGTGCATGGTAGCACATGGATTGTATAACCATGTGCATAACCATAAATGGGTGACATAGTTAGTGGTCTTGAGATTTTATATGGTTTAATAATTACATTTAAAAGAGTGTAACACCCAGGAGAAACTATGTGGCTTGTTTGTTGGGGAGGAAATAACCCCACATGGTTGGCACATGAGTTTTCTAATTGTATGGCCTGTCCATGTCATTTAAAAATTTGTATTTTTCCATTTTACCCTATTAAATTTTAAAGGATTTATCCCTAAATTCCCCCTATCATTTTTATCCCATTCCACTTATTGGTGGATATTCCCCTCTCATTTTGTGGTGGTTTTCCCATTTATTTCTTTCTAATTTTGATTGAGGTAAGTCAATTTCATTGAGTTTTCTTCTTCCTACCACTTTCTTCCTCTTATTTTCTATTTTAATGGATATTTGTAACCCAAGAAGGCGTTTTGGCCTAATATTTGGTGTGTTATGGAGGTTCTAGTTGGTTTTTTATGGTTTAGGTACATGATTCGTTGATCTGCCTATTCTAGGTTGTTATTATTGGAGGAAAAGATGGTATTAGTGAATATGAAGTAGGTGTCTCTATTTAAGGGTGTTTTTCATGACTTACATTTAAATTTATAATCACCTTAGGTTTTTATTATTTAAATTTACATTGAAATTATTTATTCTTGATGTGTATTCCATATTTGATTTAATTCATGGTTTGTTTCAGAAATTGGGTTTTTAAAGAGGGGATTACAAAAGGGTGTGGCATGTTTTCACACCAAGTGTTTGTAAAAGGGGCTCAAATAGTTTTTTCTGTTTTAAATGGAATAATAAAATTATTTTAGAAATGGTTTAATCATGTGAAATGTGTTTGAATGAAAGTGGGAATGTTTGTTTATGAATTTTTCTTTATAATTATATTTTCTTTGATGGGAAATTTTATCTGATTGAGTTGGAATGGAGTAGCACATTGGTCAATTGGGGTTTTAGTAAGGATTAATTGAGGTACCATGTGATCCTTTGGATAGAAGACCATGTGTGATTACATTTTAGTTTACCAGGTACCATGATATCCTATAGGTAGTAAGACCATGATAACTACCATTATTGTTTAGTATTCTTGAAGACTTATTTGGACCCACTCTTGATAGGCTTGATGGTTAAAAACCTAGGTGAACATTAATCATTTAAGATTGGTTTATATGCTCTATGTATTTGATTAGTTCCATTTTGATGTGATAAGATGTATTATGGAAACTTCCATTTATATGGTTAATTGATGATGATTATGTTTTGATTTCCCTTTCTTTTTTCATTATTTTGAGAATTTTGTGACTTGATTGTGTATTTGATCCATGTTGATAAATTTCTTGATAAACATGTTTGATTTGAAATGGAAAAACAAAGGTATTTGAAAGGATTTTTAATCAAACTGTGTTCAATGTGGTTTTGTTTTGAAAATTGTTTTCAAAATAATTTATTGGCTTACATGGGTAAAATATTTAAATATATTCATAGTAGTTTACTATCGGAAATTCTTACTCAAAAACTATATATGAATTTTTATTTATATAGATTTTATTTTTTAAGAAATAGGTAAATTAAAGGGAACCCTATTCCAGGGAAGATCCACTTAATTATCTTCATCTGTGTTTTTATGGAGGAGACACGGTCTCATGGGTTTGGCCCATGTAGAGTCATTTTTGGATTTTTTACCCACAAGGGATGTATGAATTGGAATTTTTTTCTTGTTCCAATTCATTTTAGTTTTGGTGTTTTAGTTGAGAAATCATGTATATGTCCTATTATGGAATATTTTTTATTTTATGTACATTGTTACATATGGTATCTTATTACTCCTTATTGATTACTATGAATGTGTCATTTTATGATGTTGAAGCTGGTGACGGTTGTGTGGTCATCCTATTTCATTGATGGGTCATGCTGGTTTATCATTAAAAATCTATTCCCAATATATTTCGTTACGTTAGGGGATTGTCACAAGTCCATGGTGACCGAGAACATGCTTTCGACCATGTGGTGGGCCAACTCAAATGATAGTTTGGGTTGAACAAGGTTGGATACATAACAAATTGTATCAAAGTTCTATTTGTCTAGTATTATATGGTATAATAGATCTAAGACCATATAGAATTAAAAGGTAGGAATATAGGAGTGTATGGCCTACTCTTCTTTATTTCAAAGAACAAGTTTCCATGGGTGGTATGGAATTTTGGTAATGTTTTGAACCTATTTATGTGATGTTTTGATGATATTTTGAGGTATTGTTTTGGTGTTTTTTTAGTCTTGGGGTACTACTAAAGATTACTTTCTATTTTTTTGGGGTTAAACATGGAGGTCTAGAGGAGGCTATAACATCCCAAGTTTTTGAATTGGGTTGAAAATCACTCCATTTTTTAATTTTAAATTAGTGGGGGTTTCTTTTTTTATATAGTTGATCCAAAATCAATTCGAAGAGTTCAATAAGATTTATATGATGTTATTACTTTGGTTTGGAGGCTTGGAGAGTGCCTCGAGTGATCATAAGGAGTTCTAGATGCATCAGAGGCTAGATGTCCTATTTTGGAGTTGTAGTTTAGGGCAGACGATTTAGGGTAAACCATGAAACCCCTTCCAGGTAATCATTCAGATTGTTTTGAGTTGCATAATGGTTTGACTAAACCATGAGGGTGAGGCTCAAATCCATGAAATATTTTATGCAATTATGGAAGAAGTATTCTTCATGGTTTGTGCACAGTTAGGTCAAACTATATAGAAGCTGTGTAAGCAATCCCTTTTTGGATGTAACTCAACATTGTAGCTTGCATGATTTGGGCATGGTTTGGAAAACCTATGAGTAAGCCATGTGACCTATATAATTTTTTATGTTTTTCTTTTCCTTTATTTTTCCTCTTTTCCCCCTTTCTTTCTTCTTCTCATTTGGGTCATGCACAATAGATATAAATCTTCCTCCTCATATCCTCCTTAGGATTTATTTCTCTCCTCCATCAATGCTCCGATTTTAGATCCTTCATGTGAGTCAGATGCTTCTTCATAATGATATAATCACATTAGAATATTCTTCATTTTCTTCACCTCACTAATAACTAAATTAATTTTATATTTTATCCTTATTTTTAGGTCATTTGATGGAAACTCAGATCTAATCCAAATGGCTTGGAGTAAGAGCCTGATATCGTATGCGCCTATATCTACAAGCCCAAGGTAGGTGGTGCCTATATGTTTTTTGGTTTTCATAGCCTTTTTGTGGGTGAGACTTTTAGCATGCATTTGGGTAATTTGAGTGAGGCCCATTTATACTTGTTTCTTCATATCAAAATGATCATGTGACCCTATGGGATGCCAATGGGCATGTCCAACCCTTTTTCACAAGAGCGAGGCCAGGTTAGAGGCCATTTCTCCTTGGGGAGATTTGGCATGGGGTTCCAAATCATTTTAAATTTAATTTTTTTAATAGAATTGGTTTGGTTATTTTAGTCCAAGGAATTCAAGCTCCATATACTGAATTTTTATATTTATTTTGATGATTAAACTTAATAATACTAAATTGGATTGTCTGTTTATATTGAATTCATGACGTGTAATTCAATTCCATTGAGTTTCTTGTTGATTGAAAGTGAGTTATTTATATATAATTGTTTGTGATAAACTATTGAGACCTAAGGATTAATTATGGTACTGGACCAGGGTATTGAGGTGGCATTTCCTTTAGGATTGAGTGATGATGATCACTGGTTGGGCTTGGCCTATATTTCTTGAGTGGTTCTGACCATAGGATTGGGTGCTGTGGAATTCAGATTGAGGAAGTGAGCCCATCAGGCTGGGCATGGTCTATGATATTGGGATGGAAAGGCCATCACATTTGAGAGATATGGTCTTAGGGGAACAAGGTTCCCATTATTGTGTATTAAGTTATTTATTTGGTAATTGGTGCTCACTAGAGACGTCTAAAGTTCCAAATTGAGTTGTGTGCACACATGATGACTCCATTGATGTGGTGGTTTTGACCACTCGAGTTGGTATAGGCACCCATAGTGCGTCTTAGGAAATGGTTTGGGGGTGAATTCTGTAGATTTATATGGGAAAAGTGAGGATATGTTAGTTTATAGTGATGAGGATATCAGTTGGGGGATGAAGCTCACCTTGATTGAGGCCGTGGAATTGGATTTATTTAGAGGACAGACATCACTGTACCTCCGAATTTCAAGCTACAAGCCGATGAATGCTTTGATAAGGGGTTTGAGGGACTAGATACACATGATGTTGGTATGCCTTTGGGATTTAAACACTTACTAGGGAACGAGGAGTTATGAGGAATGAGGTTCTGGGTTGATTGACTTGAGTTGGAACCCGAGGGTTTACCTTGGCCTGAAATCTAGGGTACCTTGGTCCATGGTCCAAGGACCCACTTTACTTATGGTATTATGATGCTAGCCAAGGTAGGTGATGCCTTACTGGTGGCTATTGACCACCAGGGAAGTATGTGTTTTATTTACACATTTTCCAGCTTTATGTAAATCTTATATCACACTTTCTTAAACAAAAAATATAGGTATGTACCTTTGGGTGGAATCCTACTAATACTCATCTCACACCCTAAATGGGTCCTTTGGGATGCATATAGACTTTATGAATTTACTTTCAGGTAAAGGATCAGCCTCTATAGTAAGATCTTAGTTATTGTTTCATGGAGTTTGGCACATAACCTTGAGGATGTGCCTAGATGGAGTTTCTATTTATTTTGATTTAAGTATCAACAATCTATATATGTATGACTTGTAATAGTCATCCATTAGTGACACTCTATTGTATATTTACATGTATTCCCAATTATGAAATACATGTTATCCTTATTTTTTCAGTAGTACTACAAGTGGTGTGTTGGGAATGATGCATTGTTTCTTTACTTTCAACTATTTCTATTTATTTATCACTTCCAAAATTTATCTGATATTGTTTTGCTTCTTCCATTTGAGGGTCTGGTTTGAGTCTTTCGAGTATTTCTTTCCATTATATGTTATATATTATTACTAAGACCTTTATTATTATCATTCCCAAAGGGTATAGACTCCCCAATTTACCTCTTTCACACACTCTTTTCTAGTTGGAAGCCTTTTACGTTTGAGTAGGAGTAGCTAAGGCTAGTGGAACTCATCCCGATAGTAGTGTTCTGGTGGCTAATCAGGTCGGAGATGCTACAAGTGGTATCAGACGAGTTTCTTTTACCTCTTTTTTCTTGTTATTATTATTTGGGTTATGGTAGAATGGATAATAGGTTGTGTTCAGAACTGGATTCATTACTTGTGATTGGGTTCCTGTAGTCCCATGTATGATGGATGGAGCAATTTAACATGGATGATAATTGCCATTCTATTTTTCTCATTTTATGGTTAGTTTGATTTCCACGTTTAGTGGTTTATTTGAAATGTGAATTTTTAAATTGTTGTGACATGTGACCCTTGATCTGGTGAGGTAAGGGTGATTTGGAACATTAGTCCAGTAAGGCAAGGTTTGATCAATTGTTTCTTTGTCGTTTTATAGGCACATTCTATGGTATTTCAATCTTAAAAATGAATGTATGACTTATAAAATGTTTATACCATCTTATAAAATATAAAATGCCTTGTTAAATGTAATAGTCCATAGTATGAAATTTATTATTCCATGTGGTTTTGAAATTATTTTGTGATATTCCATGTTATATATATAAATATATATATATATAAATTTCATGTAATGTGAGAAATTGGCATAACTCTTATACGAGTAGGAAAGTAACATGGCAAGGGGTGATTGTTATCACCATGTTGGGAGACTCAGTCATCGGTTGGATGTAACAATGGTTTTCAGGACAAGCATGTCCTGGGGTACTATTGAAACTTGGCTCTCTTGAGGGAGGGTATGGAGGTCATGAGGCTGTGATGCTAAGGGAAATGGTTTCAGTAGGGGAGTGTACGTGTAGTGAGTTGACATTACCTTTTTTCTGCTTTACCTATCTACATATATATATATGGGTTGTTTTTGACTATTTATGGTATTTAGTGGGTTTTTACCTAGATGGATCGGATGGAGCATCAGGAAGGTGAAGAAAGAGAGCTGGTTCATAACCATAAGGGTTAGGCATAGTAAGTATAGGCTTAGGGGAGGGCTCAGGTTGAGGTTCTAGTGCAGGCAGGTCAGCTTCCATATCTTATAGATTTTGGTCCATGGCTTGATGAGTAGCTCCATTTGAGCTTGTGCGGGTTATCTAGGGTGTCGATAAGGGTGATCAGTGAGAAGATCCATCAATGACATATTTAAATCTAGAGTTTCATTCATAGAACATTCCCCTTTTTCTGGGTGATGGTGGTCTATAGGAGACTTAAAATCAGATCGAGAACATGAAGATGATCTTCAAGTAGCTTGGAATGCCTCCAGGGTAGAGGGTGTAGTGGGTTATATACATGCTCAGACAGACAGCTATGTGTTGGTGGGATATGCAGGTTTAGTCTACCAGACACAAAGGTTTGGCCTGGAAGGACTTTGAGGCCAGATTATTCAAGGAATTCTTCTTAGAGACTCTGAGGGATGAAAGGTCTTAGGAGTCCCTAAGCCTTAAGTAGGGTTTCATGTCCATCATGGACTATGGAGTGATATTCAATGCCTTATCTTGCTTCACATCTGAAATGGTGAGTGATGAAACCTTTGGGGTAAGGTTCTTTGAGGATAGTTTACAGCATACCATTAGGGTGCAATTAAACATCTTTAGTTTAGCCATATTCTCTAACGATGTGAACCAGGTGCTCATATATGAGGAAAAAATCATGGAAAGGTCTCACCCCAGCTAAGTGGTGGATTTTGGTGATTCTAATAGTGATGATTTAGGAATTAGGAATTGAAGTTGAGATGAGTTCCTATATGATGGTTTGGCCAACGACTCGAGAAGACCGCCTCGTAGTGGCTCTTATATGGTTTTATCCCAGTGTGGGAATCCCGAACATTCCTGAACTTAGTGTGAGTGGCCTCAAAAAGAGTTTAGGGCATGTGGATAGGTTGATTATCTCAAGAGGTTCTACAGGAGGCCTTCTCTTTCAGTTGGAGATCAGGTTTAGAGGCGCAATAAGGACAATGAGGTTGGTTCTTGATCGGCCCCAGGTGAGGGTATCCAAGATTTAGCTGCATGCAGTGGCCATGGAAGAGATAGTAGAAACCAACACTTGGGTTACTGGTCAGTTTCTAGATCATCACTAGAGGGAGGTCATACCTCAGACAGTCATTATTTATGCCTGATACACACCGTGGATCTTCCAGAGGTTGAGTGGGATGGTGATTTGATGATAGTCAGAGGTACCCCGCAGGAATGACAATGATTTTATTTTGTATTATTCGACATGGCCTATTGAGGCATGCCTACTATAGGTGAACTAGGTGCATGGGTTGTAGATAGACTGACCAGATGCTGGTCCGTAGGTTGGTATCATATTATATTAGTCATGTGTGTGTGTGTATATATATATAAGGGTATAGGCACCAGGTTTTATGACTGAGCATTGATGGATGTGTGATTTTGAGGTGTTTTGTCTTCAGGGCATCAAGGATGAAGGTTTCTTGGGGTGCGAGGCATTTGGGCACCATGAAGGTGCGATAATTGATTGAGGTGTGAGACACTGAGATTTATTTTGGCCTTTGAGGTGATGCATGAACTCGTAGTGGTCTGATTTTAGATCCATCAGGTGCATCAAGATGAGTCTTGGTAAGGCTAACCTCACACATACTCTTATTTGTTTTGTTTTTACCTCATGAAGCACTTAATCTATTTGAACTATTTCACCTTATTTTCAAGGAATTCTACAGAAACTCAGATCCACTCCAAAAATATTAGAGTTATATTTCAATATCACACGTTCCAACATCTATGAGCCCAAGGTTGGTGGTTCATATCTTGATTTGTGTTTTCATAGTCATTTTGGGGGTGCGACTTTTAGCATGCATTTGGGTATTTTAAGCGAGACCCATTTATACATATTGCTTCATATCTAAATGCCCTTGTGACACTATGGGATTCCACTGGTCATGTCCAACACTTTTTCATGCAAGTGAGGCCGGGTTAGAGGCCATCGATCCTTGGGTTGGTTTGGCCAGGGGTGCCAAATCCTTTTAAATTGAATTGTTTTAATTGAATTGGTTTGGTTATTACGATATTAGTCATTCAAGCCATCTATAATGATTTTTTATGTTTATTTAGATAATGAAATTGAATCATATTAAATTGAAATATCTGTTTATATTAAATTTTTGATGTGTAATTTAATTCCATTGAGTTCCTTGTTTATTGAAAGTGAATTATATATATATAATCACCTGTGATAAATTTCTGAGACCCAAGGGGTCATGGTGATCTTGACCCAGGGTATTAAAGTGGCATAACCGTTAAGATTGAGTGATGATAATCACTGGTTGGGCTTGACTTGAATTTATTGACTGGTTTTGACCACAGGTTTGTGCCTCGTGGACATTAGATTTAGGCAGTGAGGCTGTCATATTAGGAATGGCCCATGATATTTGGATGTCAAGGCCATCAGATTTGAGAGACATGGTCATAGGGGAATGTGGTTTTGGTTGATGTGTATTAGGTTGTTTATTTGGTAACTGCTGCTCACCCGTTATGAAAAAAGCATCGAATTGAGTTGTGTTCACACATGATGTCTCCGTTGATGAGTTGGTTTTGACCACTCGAGTGGGAAGAGGCCCTAGTAGTATAGCCTAAGAAATGTTTTGGGGATTATTTCCATAGAAATCCATGAGAATGGTGGGGAACCATCGATGGATAATGACGAGTATACCTGTTGGGGGTTGAGGATGTCCATGATTGATTCCATCAACCTGAATTTATTTTGAGGAAAAATATCATTGTACCTTCTGAAGTTAGTCTATGAGAAGATAGGTTCTTTGAGAAGGGGTATGAGGGACTGGATACTAATTAATCTAGTGTGATTTTGGGATGTCATTACTTACTGGCACATAAGGTTTCAAGAGGTATGAGGTGTTGAGTAACTTGATTTGAGGTGGAAACTGAGGGTTTACTTAGGCTTGACATCAGGGGTACCATAGGCCATGGGAGAAGAACCTTATTTGCTTATGGTATTTTAGGATTGGATGAGGTAAGTGATGGATTCCTGGGGGCTTTTGAGTATCAGTGAAGTCTATGTTTACCTTATTCTTTGTGCTGATTTATGTATTTATCATATCAAACCTTCTTAAACACTTATTCTAGGTATGTACCTTTGGGTGGTATCCTACTGAGACTCTCCTCACACCCTACATGGGTCCTTCAGGACGTGTGTAGAATTTATGAATTTATGTTTAGGTAAAGTATGAGCCTTTATAGATGGATCTTAGTAGCTATTTCATGGAGTTTGGAACGAGACCTTACGATCATGCTTAGTTGAATTTTTTTAGTTTCTTTTCGGTATTAGTATGCTATATATGTATGACTTGAACTAGTTGGCCATTGGTGACCCTATTTTGTATATTGACATGTATAACCTATTATGAAATGCATGTTTTTCTTGTTTATTTTAGTATTTAAACAAGTGGTGCATCGGGAATGCTGGATTGTTTATTTACTTTTCACTACTTTTGTTTGTTTATTTCTTCTGCAATTTATTTGATATTGTTGTGATTCCTCCATTGGCAGGTCAGATTCAAGTTTGACGAGTCTTTCTTTCCACTTCATGTTATATATTTTTACTCGGACCTTTATTATTATCATTTCTAGAGGATATATCCTCCCCACTATACCTCTATCACATTCTCTTTATTAGTTGGTAGCCTTTGGCATTCGGGGTGGAGACCCTAATGCTAGTGGAAACCGAACTGATAATATTTTTTGGGTGTCTAATCAGGTTGGGGATTCTAAAGAGGCACACAATTAAGGAACATGGTTAGTAGAAAATGTGTGTATTCCATGCATCATTTCTTTCCAACTCTGGTAACACCCACATGGTTAGCGCATGCTTTTCCTAATCATATAACCAAAACATGCCTAATGGGAAATACATTTTTTTATGTTTTCCTCCTTTTTCATTTCAAGTTTCTTATTATGCTAGTGTTTTTTATTTTTTCCCACTACAAAAAAAGTGACGATCATCATCATTTTAAATAGCTACCTAATTATTTAGCAGCAGTTCCTAAAACTGTTGCACATTGCACAGTCTCTAATTAATTAGTGATGGTTTATTTGATTATGTGGGGATTTCTTTAAGTTTTATTTTTGGAAAATTTAGCAGTTGTTTGATATTTAATTAGTGGTGTTTTATTAATAAAAAACCCACTAGTAATATAAATAAAGATAAATTAACCATCATAATGCATTTAGTGGTGGCTCTTTTTAGTGGAGGTTAATCTAAAACACCACTAATTACATAAAATAATATATGTTTAGCATCTGTTACAAAAACCTGCTGCTAAATTTGTTTTGATTTAAAAAAACATTTAATAATGAACTATAAATACAAAAAAACTAACATTCTATAAACTTTAACATAAATATATAATACACCCATCATTTATATATCGCACATACATAATCATACAAATAACCACAATTATCATACGTAAGTCTCAGTCACCCCATACATCAATCAATACCTTGTTCATCAATATATACATATAAAATATGTCCAACAACAACCCTTTCCAAATATAGATCCATATCATGACCTCCACTACATCTATCTGACTCCACATCATCTCATCAACTGAAACAAACCACATCGTATCATTAACTATAACAAAAAATGAAACAAAAATTAAAACTAAACATAATAAATCATAATTACAATAGAATAATTGAAAAAATTTTAACTTACTATGAAAAATAAGAACCATCATGACTGCTTTATGAATAATGTTATGGATCATAACGATCAACCTCCTTCCTACTTCCGACACCTATCACCTATAATGAAAACCAGAATATTTAGGAGAAGGAATGAGAAAGGTAAAAGACACAAAATATATTCAGAATGATACACATAAAATTTTTTATTTTGTTAACCAAACAGAAGAAATATTTATATAATGAAAATAATATATAATGAAAAACACTTTCAAAAAAGAAACATACATATTTAAGATAAGATTCAACACTTAAAACTGAAAATAGATAAGTAAATATTCTAATTTATTTTTAAAGCGATTTTTGGTGAGATTGAAATTTAATAAATAAACCAATTTTAAGGATTTTAATATCAGAGCATGTCCTATAATTAAAAAACAACTAAGCAGTGGTTTTCCCATGACTTCACATCAATCTAAGGTTTTTTATATGGTTATTACTATTCCACGCATGTTTTAGTGTTTAAAAAAGTATATTTATAGATATAATGGGAAAACTGTCATTAGAAATGATGTTCCATCAATTCCTACATTTAAAAATTAAATATATGGTCTTTTCCATTTATTTTAGGAAAATATAATATCGTTTTCCTAGTGTGGAAACTCCACACACATTTTAGTGTTTTAAAACACTAAAAACACATTTATGACCAAAATGGGAAAACTGTCAGTTAGAATGAAGTTTTGGGAGATACTACATTTCACAATTAAATCTACATTCATTTTCTGTAGATTTCTAGACAATATGACATTTTGTATCTATTTTTTACCATTCCATGCATGTTTTATTGTTTTAAAACACTAAAAATGCATTTACATCCATAATAGGAAAACACAAATTGGAATGAAATTCTATCGGTTCCTACATGTTTTTAAATTTACAATCACTATCTCGTGATTTCAGGCCAATCCAACACTGTTTGTTTGGTTTTGACAATTCCACGCACATTTTAGTGTTTTAAAACACTAATAATGAATTTACCACCATAACGGGAAAACCTTCATTCATAATGATGTGTTTTTGATTCCTACATTTTACAATTAAATATATATTATCATATCCCCTTATTTTATAATAATATGAGGTCGTTTTCTAGTTTTGACCATTTCACACATGTTTTAGTGTTTTAAAAAACTAAAAACATATTTACGGCTATAATGGGAAAACTGTCATTTGGATTGACGTGTCATTGTTTCCTATAATTTACAATTGAATCCATGGTAATTTTCCCCTATTTTTATAGAAATATGAAATCATTTTACTTATTTTTATCCCCTTTATAAGAACCTGAATCTTTATTTCATGTATGGATCTTTATTTATGGTTGTTTTTTAGGAAAAAGGAAGAATTGGGAAATTTTATAAGTACACGCCGTGTACTTTGGAGTACACGTTGTGTACCTGGTTTCCACATGTAGCCATGTACTTGCTGTGTGGCGGACAAGTACCTAGCCGTTTGGGTGACCTAGAAGACCACCTAATCGGGAGCCAGTTGAGGCTAGTACACATTGTTTACATTAAATGAACACATGGTTTACCTTTCTTTTTAATTGATTAATCGGAGCGGGGTCACGTCTCATCTCCAGAAATACTTTCTTCTTCCATCATTTTGTACAGGAGAGAGATGAATGGTCGACAAACTTTGATCTCCTACCATTCCTTCGTTTGAGCTCCGATTGAGACGTCGTTGGGTGTGTTGGACTCCCACCGGTGAGTTATCTCTTTCCTTAGAGCCTTTCTTTCGGATTACTTCTCTCTCATGATTTATCGAGGGTTGATCGTTTTTCACCCATTTCATAGATCTACATAATTCTAGGATGATTCAAGGGCTGATGTTCATGAGTGTTCATTATACAACATCGAGGTAGGTGGTTTGTGCCTTTCTTTGACTATCTTTGGATTATATATGCTTAAAGTGACAAATACCCATGTTTGGGGTATTATGTGTTTTGGATTTTAGATCTATTTTCTACCTACTATAGTTTAATTGATTAAAAATGGGTAGTAGCATATGATTATGGTTGGATTCCATGTTTATAGGACACCCCAAGGGTGCGTTTCCTTAGTTTGACTGTTTAGGACTATTTTGCCTAGGTTGCCTATGAGGAATACCTTGTTTTCCATGCCTTAATTTGTTTATGATATAGTTGATTGATTATGTAAATTTCATGTGTTATTCTTGAGAATTTTATCCATGTAGTAGTTTTAGATTACATGTGCTACCTTGTTATGGTATGCGCATTAATCTTCTAATGGACTGTAAGATCCTTGGACCAGGAAAATTGTGGGGGTTTCCATGTTTATTTACAAAAGACTGTGAGAGAATTGGTATAGACTTTGACCCAGGGGTTATTGATCATGAGAGCTACCTGGAGGTCATTTATGATTATTTATACTATGTTGACTCAAGGGGTATTGACCATGAGAGATACCTGGAGGTCATGTATAAATTATTGATGCCATGTGACCCTAGGGGTATTGACCATGAGCGCTACCAAGGTGGTCATTTGAAATTGTTTAGTACTAGGTTTAAACTAAAGGGGTTAGACTGTGAGAGATTTCCTAGAGGTTTTTTTTGAATGATTTATTTTCTATTATGATAAGTCTTCCATTACAAAGCACAAGTTCTGACTCAGTCTTACTTGATTGTTTAGATATACTTTTGAGACATCTATTTGTTATTATAATACAAGGTGATATATAGCATAGGTTATATCATGAGGATAAATTATTCAAAGGTTTTAATAATTAATAAATTTAAATGAATGTAATTGAAAATTGCAGGACTGTTTAATTTTGAGTACTTACTAGTTCATTGCTTCATTTCTGCATATTTCCTACTATATATATTCATTGATAGGTAGGCATAGATCATTTTCTGGTTGTCTACTAGGATTCATCTCACACCCTATTTGGGTCATGCTTTTGGACTGAAACAGATTATATAGTTATAGGTATAGATAAGGGCAAGGACCCTTCTTTATCGAGTACTTGATTGCTGTTGGTGCTGGAGATCATGGGACCAAGGTGAGTCTTGCGATGTTGTTGGAGTTTACTATTTTATGTACTTTTGTTTCAATATTTTATTTCCAACATTATGACTTGTTTGGATGAATTCCTAGATACATGTGACATGCATCAATTATTTATATATGCTATAGTTTTTTATACTAGTAGTCTTCCACTGTTTAATTCTGTTGTATAGTATTAATTCTTTCACTATTGTTTACTACTTGTTTTTTGCTGTGTATACTTTTCCAATGAGGGAATAGTTTCCCCATTGTCAGACCTTGGCCCTCTCTTCTAGTCAACAACCTCTAGAATTTAGGGAAATGTTCTTGAGGTCATGTGACAAATCAGGTATGGGGAACCTTTGGGCTGCACCCAAATTCAGGACATTACAAAGTGGTATCATTGGGGTTTCTTTTATGATTTGTAGTACTATTTGGAGCCTATATACAAGAATATGAAGGAATATGTAATTGGTAATAAGCTGTGCCTGGTAGTAGCTGACCCATGTATACATAAAAACCAAGTTACCTCAAATATTTCAATTTTTCTGATTTTTCAATTGTTACAGTTGATATGATTTCCCCATTGGGCGATTCACTTGTTTTGTGTTGTTATCATTGACATTATAGAGGTTTTATATCTATTACAACCTAATGATATGAGGGTAATCCATCTCATGCATCACATATGCACTTGATTTAGATCAAACGTCATACATTTTTGTCATGCCATTTAGGGTGCATTACTAATTCCATGCTATTGTGATATATATTATGCTAGATATACATGATGTTGTGATAGATTCCATGATAGAAATACCTACTATTATATAGAGTATTGGTATATGTTAAAATTAATTTGTATGGATTCCAAAATTTGGTCACTGAGGTGTTATGGGCCCTCTTGGATTAGAATTTGGTGGATCATATTTGAACTTCAATTGAATTTTGTCAAGTTATGAGATGAATAAGGATGAAAAACTTTGATTTGCGAGAGTATGGTCTTTCATGGGTCATAATTTATCATGCCTTGGACAACATTTTATGTTTTTAAGGGTTTTAGAGAAGTTTGATAGGCCTACTGTCTGAAAACCAAGACAACACGGCGTGTAGCACTATGAACACACATCATGTGTTCATCTATTCTGGAAGAAAAAACTTTTCTTAAGTACATGATATGTACTTGGAGTACACACCATGTAGTGCATGAACATGTGACTGAATGTGTGAGTAGAGACACGAGGATGGAAAACTTTTGGTAGAACTAACCGTGTCTAGATTGTACACGATGTGTTGTAAAGAATTGTGTATCCATCCTTGTGACCAATGACATGGGTGGACGAAACTTAGGTTGTACAATCCATGTCTCTTTTATGCACGCCGTGTAGAGTTGACCATGTATCTAACCATGTGACTAATGACATGAGTGGTTAGAACTTATGTATTACATGCTATGTCCAGGGTTAAATCATTGTGTAGTGTTACCTAATAGAGAACCATGTAGTTATAGTTATGTAGAAGTACTTGGGAAGGTTAGAGAACTCAAGTAAATTTTGTGTCTTAGGAGGAACACGCCATGTGTATGGGTGTTACACAACCAGGTTTGGCAGAGGTACACACCATGTTAAAATCCGAATGGAACATGCCGTGTAGGGGTTATAAATATCATGTAAACCTATTTTGTAAACTTTAATTATTTATTTATATTTTTACTTTTATTGCACTTCTAAGTTGTTGTACTTGATAATATTGAACTGAGGTGTCCACTTGACCTTGCATATTCATTCCACCAAGACGTACTGAGGTTGTATGCCATATATAAGGCAATGATCAGACACCAGAAATGGTAGATCAGGGACTACCAGCAGATCCTCCTGTCATACCTATCTTGGCACCTACTGTTATACCAGACACAGGTGCTAATTCATAGTTACATGAATTCTTTATGAGGATGATGCAGAACTTTCAGGAAGCACCATATCCTACTCTGAATATGGTAGAGTTGACGAGGATGTTCCAGCAGCATCATCCTCCCACTTTTTAGTGGATGGAGGACCACAGGCTACAGAGTCATGGTTGAAGGACATTTTTTCTATCTTTGATCATCTAGAGATGCTTTCAGATAGAAGGGTGAAGATCAATACGTACATGCAACATGATTCCTCCAAGAGATGGTGGGATGTTGTCTCACAGGTGGTCCATCATCGGGATATGACTTGGAAAGAGTTTCATAGGATCTTCTATGACTACTTCTACCTCAAGACGTTGAGGGCCGATTGAGTCCGTGAGTTCATGCATTTGAATCAGGGTGCTCTTTCAGTGATGGAGTACTCTTCTCATTTTACAAAGCTTAAGTGCTTCACACATATTCTGGGAGGTGATGAGTTATATTAGGCTAGGTAGTTTGAGGATGGTCTCAGGTATAACATCCGATCATAGGTGAATGTCTTCAGGATGACTTCAGTGACTACTATAGTGAACAAGACGCTGATTACTGAGCACAATCTGAGGGAGTTGGGAGCTGCTAGCCAGGGCGGTTCTGCATCTAGGGCTAGTAATCCTTTGTTTGACAGTAGGAAGCACTGTAGGAAACTTCGTTTGGTGATTCCAGTAACAAGGATGTATCTACATGTGTCTTGGTGAGGTGCTACAAGTACAAGAAGAGTGGGAACACGAGACCTCAGTGCCCAAGATACCCAGTTGAGATTCGAGTTTGAGGAAAGATGGGTCATCTTCAGCGATTTTTCCAGTTTTCTCACTAGAAACTAGTGATAGGGGATTAGTTATGACTCCTCATTCAGGATCAGTACCACCAATTTATCCTCAGTTAGGGAACTGGTGTTCATTAGGCCGTTCAGGCCGAGGATGTGGTTGTAGACGTGGTAGCTAGAAAGTAGGATTTCAAAGACAATAGAGTGGATCATCTCAGGGTAGTTAGAAAGGGTCACATGGATATGGTATAGGTCAAACTTTTGAAGTGGATTAGACCCAAATGAAGAAGGATCCTAGACCTTCTACAATTATAGGTATGATTCTAGTTTACTCAGTTTTAACTTATGGTATTTTTTATATAGGGGCTTCCCATAATTTCATATCTGTTGCTATTGTGAACAGCCTCATTCTCTATATCTTTAATTTTGAGGATGTTATTATGCTAGAAACTTTGTTGGGGATTAGGATGACTACTGTACGTCAGTGCAAGGAGTTCCCTCTTGAGGTTGGCATGTGTCACTTCTTATGGGACCTCTATGTCTTAGAGATGATAGGATTTAATTTCATTCTCAGAATGGACTGGTTGGTCTCCTTTTAGGTCTTTGTTTACTACTATTACCACATGGTAAGTTTCACGTCACTAGAGGGAGGGTCGTTTATATACAAGGGTGAATGGGATGTTCAGGTGAGTAGAGTTGAACCCGAGCATCGTGGGTTGGGAGGAGTTACATCCCACATTTCTTGTTTACATCTGGATCACTAGGGGACTTCACAGATAGAATTTACTCCAGTGGAGGATTATTTCGAGGATGTCTTTCCAGATTACTTTTTAGGTTTACCTCCAGAGAGAGGTAGATTTCTCTATTGAGCTTGTTCTAAGAGAGGCACCAATGTCCATTACTTAGTATAGGATGGCTACACTAGAGTTATAGGAGCTAAAGAAGTAGTTATCGAAGTTACATGAAAAGGGTTTAATCTGACCCAGTACTTATCCTTGGGGTTCGCCTATCCATTTTTTGAAGAAGGTGGATGATACCCTTAGTCTTTGTGTGGATTATCGGAATCTGAACCTGTTGATATTTAAGAACCGATATCCCTCAACAAGGATTTATGATATATTTGATCAGATTTGAGGAGCCCGAGTGTTCTTGAAGACTGAATTGAGATCTGGTTATCATCAGTTGCACGTTAGACTATCAGATATACTACTTACAACCATTTAGAGTAGGTATGGTCTATATGAATATTTGGTTATGTCATTCGGTCTCACAAACGTGCCGACAGTTTTCATGGAACTGATGAACTGAGTGTTCCATCCTTACTTGGATTCTTTGGCTGTAGTCTTCGCGGACAATATCTTCGTATACTCACACACTCAACATGACCATTCCATCCATATTGAGATCATTTTGATCACACTTAGAGAGAATAATTTATATGTTAAGATCTCAAAATGACACTTTTGGATGGACCAAATTCACTTATTGGGTCATGTTATCTCAGATATTGGAGTATTAGTAGACCCATAGAAAGTGAGAGAAGTAGTTTCTTGGGAGGATCCAAAGAACATATTTTAGGTATAGAGTTTTCTAAGGATGGATGGTTACTACATTAGCTTTAGACAAGAATTTTCATGCTTACCAATGCCAATGACAGACCTGATTAATAAGGGGGAAAGTACTTGTGGATATATTCTTGTGATTCGGCCTTTCATGAGATGAAAGGGATATTGACTTCAGCATCGATACTAATTTTACTGGAACTAGGCAAGTGTTACTCTGTTCACCGTGATGCATCATGTATTGGGCTAGGAGTAGTGCTTATGCAAGGGGAATGAGTCGTTGTGTATGGGTCTCAGTAGTTGAGGCCACATGAGAGGAATTACCCGATGCATAATATCGAGTTGACTGTAGTTTTATATTGTTTGATATGTTAGAGACATTATCTTTTGGGAGAGAATTTTGTGATATTCAATGAACACAAGAGTCTCAAGTATATTTTTACTAAACATGATATGAATTTGAGATAGTAAAGGTGGGTTGAGTACCTTTAGTCTTATGAATTTGAGCTTGCCTACATCCCTGGGGAAGGCAACCTAGTTACTAATGTGTTGAGTAGGAGGACTCACATACAAGCAGTTTAGGAGGCCTGCAGTGAGTAGAAGGTTATGGATTTGTTCTTTGAGTGTATTTGGAGGTCCACGATAGACATGGGTAGATGTTCCTTTCTTCTATATCTGTTACCTATACTCTATTGGATCGAGTGTGGATAAGGAAACTTCTAGATTCAAAAGGCCTATTCATATGAGAGAATGTGTTGGGATAAGACCCTACTCCTAGGTGGACCATAAACAACAATGAGATCTTGCATTTTCATGGGCGCGTATGGGTGTCAACAGACATATGTGATGAGTTGATGAAAGATTTTAATTCCTCAATTTGGGAAGTTCATATAGGTGTCACCAAGATGTATCGAGATCTACACCGTTAGTATTGTGGCTAGGTATGAAGAGGGATGTAGATGGTTTTGTTATGAGATGTTTCACCTATGAGTAGGTGAAGGTAGAGCACCACTGACTAGAAGGGATTTTAAAGTAGTTAACCATTCTCTAGTATAAGTGGAATGATGTCATGATGAATTTCATGATGGGTTTACTGAGGCCGCCTCGAGGGAATGATGTGGTTTGGGTTTTGGTTGAAAAAATCACGAAGGCTGCACATTTCTTGCTGATCAAGGAAACCTTCAATGTTGATGAGCTTGGAAGGTTGTATATCTGAGAGATTGTATGTTTTCATGGGGTTCCACACTCTATCATTTCATATAGGGACACCCAGTTTACTTCTCATGTTTGGCAGGGACTACCAACGAATTTGGATACACATGTACTTTTGAGTACAACTTACCATCCCTAAACAGATGGCCAATCTGAGTGCACGATTTAGGTTTTTGAGGACATGCTTCGAGAATGCATCCTGGATTTCAGTGGATCTTGGGAGAGACATATACCCCTAATGGAGTTTGACTAAAATAACATTTTTAGGCGACGATTCAGATGACACCTTATGAGGCTTTGTATGATAGGCCATGTCGATCACCCCTATGTTGGGTGGAGGTAGGAGAGGAAGCTATGTTGGGACCTCATCTTGTCCAGGAGACCACTGAGAAGGTGGTGTTGATTCGGAAAAGGATGGCTACTATACAGTCTTAGTAGAAATATTATGATTATCAACATAGAAAAACTCTAGAGTTTGAGGTCGGAGATCAGGTTTTCTTATGTGTCACACTGAGTTTTAGACAGAGAGGATTTTGAGACATGGAAAGCTTTCACTAAGATACGTCAGGTTGTTTGAGGTTTTGGGAAGAGTCGGGATGGTTGCCTATCAGTCGTAGTTACCACAGAGGTATCGAGGTATGCACGACATCTTTCAAGTTTCTCAGCTACAAAATTACATTTCAGACCTCTCTCACATTTTTTAACCTGAGGAGGTTGATTTGGAAGTGGATGAATCCTTTGAGGAGCACCCTATTCAGATTGTGGATTTCATCACAATGGTTATTATTGGCTAGTCTATTCCAATGGTACGGGTGCCATGACAACACGAGAAGTACAGGATGAGACATGGGAGAGGGAGATCGATATACAATCACAATGACCAGATTTGTTTGAAGTTTCTTTTTCACCATATTTTGAAGGGAAATTTGGGGATGAATTGTTTTAAGGGGGGATGTTTTTAAGAACACATATTTTCATTTCAGGTATGGATATTTATTTCAGGTTTTTTTCTTAGGAAAAAATAAGAATTGAGAAATTTTCCATGTACACGCCATGTACTTTTGAGTACATGTCGTGTACCCTGTTGATGTGTGTAGCCATGCACTGGCCATGTAATGACCGAGTACATGGCCATGTGGGTGACCTAGCAGACCGCCTAAATTGGGAGCCTATTGAGGCAAGTACATGATATATACATTAAATGAAAAGGCAGTGTACTTTTATTTTTAATTGATTAATCAAAGTGGGGTCAGGTCTCATCTCCAGAAATACTTTCTTCGTCCCTTGGTTCATACATGAGAGCGATGAACAACTGAGAAACTTTGAGCTCCTACCATTCCACCATCCGAGCTCCGATTGAGATGTCGTCGGGTGTGTTGGATTCCCACCGGTGAGTTATCTTTTTCCCTAGAGCCTTTCTCCCTGATTCATCTTCTCTCATGAGTTATCAAGGATTGATCTTTTCTAACCCTTTTCATAGATCTACATCATTCTAGGCTGATTCAAGGGATGAAATTCAAGAGTGTTCATCATACAACATCGAGGTAGGTGGATTGTGCCTTTCTTTGATTGTATTTGGATTATATCTGCATAAAGTGACGAATATCCATGTTTGGGGTATTGTGTGTTTTAGATTTTATCCCTATTATCTACATGTTATGGTTTAATTGATTGAAAAGGGGTAATAACATATGTGTAAGGTTTTATTACTTGTTTACGGGACACCCCATGGGTATGTTTCCCTAGTTTGAATATTTAGGGCTATTTAACCTAGGTTGCATATGAGGCATACCTTGTTTTCCATTACTTGATTTATTTAGGATAGAGTTGATTGATTATGTGAATTGTATGTGTTATGCTTGAGAATGTTATCCATGTAGTAGTTATATATTATGTGTGCTGCCTTGTTATGATATGCATGTTGATCTTCCAATGGACCGTGAGAGCCTTGGACCAGGACAACTGCGAGGGTTTCCATGTTTATTTACAAAGGACCATGAGAGCCTTGGTGTAGACTTTGAACTAGGGGGTATTGACTATGAGAGCTACCCAAAGGTCATTTATGATTATTTATACTACGTTTAACAAGGGGGTATTGACCGTGAGAGCTAACTGGAGGTCGTGTATAAATTATTGATGCCATGTGGACCCAGGGATATTGACCATGAGAGATTCCCAAGTGGTCGTTTGAAATTATTTAGTGTTATGTTTAAACCGAATGTGTTAGACTATAATATATTTCCCAGATGGTTTTTATGAATGATTGATTTTCTGCTGTGACGAGTCTGCCAAGCCAAAGAATAAGATTGGAATTGGTCTTAGTTGATTGTTTAGATGGTCTTTTGAGATATCTATTTGTCATTATAATACAAGGGGATATAGAGATTAGGATATATCCCAAGGATAAATTATTCAAAGGTTTTAATAATTAATAAATGTAAATGAATATAATTGAAAACTGTAGGATTTTTTACTTTTGAGTACTTCCAAGTTTATTGCTTCATTTTTTCTTATTGCCTAATATATATATTAACTGACACTTAGCAATAGATCATTTAGTGGTTGCATAATAGGATTTATCTCACACCCTATTTGGGTAATGATTTTGGACCCAAAAATATTATAAGGTTGTAGGTATAGATAAGGGAAAGCACCATTCTTCATCAGGTACTTGATTGCTGTTGGAGTTGAAAAGCATGGGACTAAGATAAGGCTTGCGATGCTATTGGATTTTACTATTTTCTATAATTTGGTTTCAGTATTGTATTTCCAACATTGTGATTTGTTTGTCTTCATTCCTAGATACATGCGACATGCAACATTTATTTATATATGCTGCAGTTGTTTATACTATCAGTATTCCACTGTTTACTTCTGTTTTATGGTCTTACTACTTCCTCTATTGTTCACTAGTTGTTTTACACTATCTATACTTTTATAATGAGATCATTATTTCCCCATTATTAGACCTTGGACCTCATTGCTAGCTGGAAGCCTCTGGTGTTTGGGGAAATGCACTTGAGGTCACGTGATGAACTGGGTGTGGGGCACCTTTGGGCGACACCTGGATCCGGGACATTACACCATGACACTTGTTTTTAAAGGCTTTTGTATATTTCATAAGTGTTTATCGAGTAAAAACTGAGTAAAAAATTTCATATTGTTCTTAAACTTATGGAAAATAATCTATACTTTATTTTTGATGTGTAGGAATCAACCACAATTCAATCTAGAACAATATGTGGTCGGTATAACTTGAAATTTTTGTTTTCTATATAAAAGCTCCATTTTATATTTTTATGGATGTTGAATATGTTCTTTGAAAAGTACATGGTTGTAAAATAGAGTTAGGGATACCCAAATGAATAAAACATTAAAAATAAAAAACATGACACTTTATAAGTACATTATAAAAATTTCTCATGTTTTTTAAATTAGTTATCAAGGAATATCAAATGAATATTTCCTTTACATGAGTATCTAAGACATACATTTTCCAAGATGTAGGAATATGCCTCCAATATTTATAATTAATGAGAAACCTCACTATCTCACAATAAGGATGCCCACGAATATACCCATATATTCCATATGTTTCATCGGTAGGCACCCCAAACTTATCAAAGAGAACGATAATCTAGAAGTCCTCCAGGTCCCATACATATGTTATGTTCATATTTGTATCCCTTATATGAGTGTCTTTATCTGTTTGAGAAATTCATTAAAAAATTAATGAAATATAATGTTTTTTTTAGAAAAATGACATACATACCAATAATAGTAACCCACCAATATCCCCTATATGGAGGGGGTGAAGAACTGATCCATAACCAAAGGTGAATCAAGCAGTAAAATACCAATGAAATATGGGGAAATGGATGGATCACTAGTAGTCTCGGGAACAACAGAATCACTAGGATCCATAGAAGATAAAGATAGCAGCGACGTACTCCAAGATGAAAAAGGGATAAAATCCTATTGTTTTCCTTGTCATTCCTATATTTCAAATAGTTAAGGTTTATTAAATTTATAAATAATGTAAAACTAAAAGCTTTTAATAGAAAAAATCAAAACTAAAACAATGTATATATGTATGAAACTCTTATCAATGGGAACCTGTAATACTATTTCATTACCAATTTATACATTCAATTATCTTAATCCTCATTATCTTCAATGTTATCAACCTCAATTGTGACGAGTCCTTTATTTTTACCCTCTCTTAAAATTTATTCCATTTTTATATTGTTAGGAAAAACACTGTTCAATATTTTTTGGTTGATGAGGTTCACTATCACAAAGAAACAATTGATCTTCATTGCCAATATCATATAATTTTCTCTTCTTTATGTGTAAAAAATCACTCCAAAATTAATTTATTTCATCATCTGTATAATAAATAATCTTCTATTGTGAATATAAGATAAATGGATCATGCTCTACATGCTCACTGGTATCCATAAAGTGAGATAAGTTTAAAGAATTAAAATGTAATGAATCTTTCATTATACCCCTATCAACGTTAGCCCACTATCATTTGAATAAGATAACTGAAAATTGGCCATGATAGTTTACATCAATTATATCTATTATCTTCCCATAGTATCCCACCACTAAAAATGTAAATTCACCACTATTACAGTTTTCAAGTCTTATTCATGAGAAATTTTAAGAAACCTAAAGTCATGAATATTGTATGAATCGAATCTCTTAGCCTTCCTAAGAGGAAATCAAGAAAAAAAACCTCAAATCTTTAGATATTTCATCTCAATTTTCAAAATTAATTATCTAGGAAAAAAGATATAAGTTTCTACTTTTAAAATAGAGAAGATAATTACTCATTAATAATATGAATATGAGTATATACTTACATGATGGGTGAATCATTTGACAAGATCCTTATTAATTTTTTTGTTAATTCCAGATCATTTAGAGCTCAGACCCTTACTCACCACTTTGTTTGAAGTTGCAATTATTCAATAAATGGATCTGAAATAAAACTATTGAGTAACATATATTTATGTTCTTGTACAAACTCCAATTCAGTCAGTGTAAAATTTAACGCCTTTCTAATTAGTCATCCAATAGTTGGAAATACCGATGACTGATTTTTTTGAACTAGAATTAGTGGAGATGTCATCATCACATTTAGGAAGATTAAATCTAGTCTCAATCATATCCAAATACCTATAATATAAGGTAAATCACTCTTTAGTTATGTAACTTTTATCAATAGAGCCTTTTGGTTGAGATTTATTTCTCATATGTGATTTAAATGACCTAAGTACATGAAGAAAAAAATAATAAACATATTAAAAAAACTTATGTAATGATTTGATAAAATTGAATCCAGCAATAAAAGTAAAAAAAGTATTAACGTATCTCTCAATTGGATACATCCATCGATAGTGCACCAGTCCACTATGTATATCTTCTTCAACCAAATGAAGAGTCAAATGAATCATGACTATGAAGAATTAAGAGGGGAAATAACATCTCCAAATGACATAGTGTCAAAACAATTCTTTCTTTAAGTTTATCAAGATCAGTTGGATTTAACGTTTTTTGACAAATATTTCTAAAAAAGTACAAAAATCAACTATAATCATAATTAAGTTTCATGTAAAGTATTACACAATGTTAATAACAAAAAATACCCCATCAAAATATGTGATTAATGAATTTTCAATTTTTGTAACTTTTTATGTTTCAAGTCAAATATCCTCGATATGTTATTTAAATATAAATCTAGGAATTTTAAATTCTTTAATGTTTGAAGGAATACATATTTCTCAATATTTTTCATTGTAGAAAGATCCAAAGGATACTTACCAATCTCATTTTCCCACAAACCATGCTTTATATTCAGTGACTCCAAATCCTTACTTGTATTATGGCAATCCTTTGATTTACCCTGACCATTAAGCACTGTAAAATATTACATTGTCACATACATTATTCTCAATATGTATTACTTCAAGATTATGTTTTATCAAATTAAACTCATAATAATTAAGTTAAAAAATATAATCTTTTTATTACATTTTCGTGTTCTAGATTATTCAGATATTGTACCTTGTACTGTTTCCCCCTTCTTTAGACTAATGACATTTTCCAAATTCTTCAGTGAAATTCATTAATTTTCCCAATATTTATGAACTAGATAATACCTTTGATGACTTTCTAATTTCAATATATCCATTTAATTTTTTCTTGTTAAACCTAAATTTTTGATAATTATCAAGAAATCGACTATGACACATAAAACACCATTTTCTACTATGAGGTAATTGTTGAGGTTCAAAATCAAAATTTACAAAATGGACAAGCCAAACCAGTATGAGGGTTCCAAAAAAATAAATTTACTAGTCTAGGAAAGTCAATAATTGTCCACATTAAAGAATCATGCTTTTTTAATAGTTTTCTTTTTGAAGCATCACATGTTTCCATGCCATCATCCCATAATTCTCACAATTATTTGATTAGAGGTTGAAGGTATACATAAATATCATTTCTAGGAATTTTCTTTCTAGGAATAATCATTGAAATAATGAAATAATTCTTCTTCATACACATCCATGGTGGTATATTATAGGGGATCAAAACAACTGGCCAAAGGCTATAATTTTTACTTAAAGTACCAGAAGGGTTAAAACCATCAGAATCCAATACCAAACATAAGTTCGTAGGATCCAAATAAAAATATGGATATAGTGAAATAAACATTTTCCTTGATGTTGAATATTTTGGGTGTATCATCAATCCATTTTTACTATCCTGATCATGCCACTTCATGTCTTCTGCAGTATTAGATGACATTAATAATATTTTCAAGCATGGTTTCAAGGGAAACTAATGGAATAACATTGCATGATTTTTCTTCTTCTAATTCATCCTGGGGTTTCATTGGTTTATACTCTCACTAATGTTCATTTACTTCTTTTTACTTGTATTAAATATTTCACATTATTCTTTAGAAGAGTCTTCTCCCCATTAAAACATGTAATCATTAGGGCATGCATGTATCATTATATAATCATGTCCAAGTTTTTTGATGACTTTATTTATCTCATAGAATGATGTAGGGATCTTAGATTAACTAAATTCATCATGAATAAACATTAAAATTATGGACATTACTTTTTCAATAATTCCACATAGACACTTGATATGATACACCTTAATTGGAAAAGACTACTTCAAATACTTTTCACACCCTTCATATAGTTATTGCTTTCCATATTTAACTAATTCATAAAAATTAATTTTTGGTCACTGAAGTTCTGAGAAAGATTAACCTACTCAAGATCAACTGAAGGTTCTGTTAATCTACTGAAATCTTGGACATTTTATTCTTAAAAAAAACAATTTATTTAAAAAATTTTGAACTGAATTCTCCTATACTGTGTCACATTGTATTTTGTTGATAGTATTGTCATTATTTTGAATTTCCATGACATTTTCTTCACCATGCCAAATCCAACATACATATCGAGTAGGAAATTGTTTCAATATAAAATGATCTTTTACTTCGTTTCTATTCAACAATCACTTGAATTTACAATCAGGACACAAAAATTTTATTATACCATCCACTGATCGGTTTTCAATTGCATAATCTAAAAATTATTTCAATCCCTTGGAATAGCAAGGTGTATTTTGAGGTAAATTAGTCCAAATTTTATCCATAGGTATTGGATTTTATTCTTCATATACATTCAAATATAAATATATAATTTTTAATAAAAAAAGTACATTCAAAATTAAATAGTAATCTTTACGGGTTAGAATAAGACTAAAAAGCATGGTATTTGAAGTTAAATATATTATTGAAATAATTAATATTAAATGATGGATGTGTGGAAAAAAACTCAACATTAAAGATGATAAATATGTATCAATTTTTTATATTTTATATATAGATGATATTATTTTTATGGGATAAAAAGATAATGGTTTATTCTACCTTAGTGTTGTAATTAAGGAGGGTTAATTCCATTGAAAAATTAGCTACATTGATCAATGTTTGAACCATTTCCCATAGTCTAAATTAAGATAACTCCTTTAAAAGTATAAATAAAAATTATACTATATTTTTATATAACACACTATTGGATGGATAAAACTGATTAACATAGAATTTTTAGGTTGTTATATGTTCTTATACTTCATTTTACCATTTAAAGTCATTTTACCTGTGTAAATAAATTTCCTACAAAACTAGCCAGGGAGGGGAACCTTTTACTAGACATTTACTACACCTTATTAGTTAGTGATTTCAAATAAAAATATTTAAAATTATAAAATTTCTCTAATGTGATAAGTAATGATTCTTGAAGTTAGTCATGATTTTGGAACTATTACCAGGTATCTAGTGAATGTAGTGGAAGATTATGTTTGATATATTAATACATGTCCTTTCTCACCCCATTTTTTTATCTTTAATATTTAGGATTGGTGTTTTAATAATTATAATTTCTTATTATACAATGTTGATCCATGAGTATTCTACTCAGGATAAAGTTATTAAATCAGGGAATAAAATTTCAACTATAATACCAAGATTAAGAATTATTTGTGAAATAAAAATTAAGGAATACTAAATGAATTGAGTTAATCAATCTTATTGAGTATAATAAGTAGTGAAAAGAGGAATATTTTTGGAAAAAGCACTCACGGTGTACACTTTAAATTAAAGAATAGGGGTATAACTAGGTGTCATTGTTCCACCAATTATTGTGAAAGAATTCAAGATAAATCAGTAGATTCCAATTATGTATATTATACCAATAAAATAATTTTTAGGGATGAAGGACATATGATAATACACTTTGAGAAACCCATGTATATAATTTTATTTGAAAACTCAAATAATCAATCATCATAAAGTCACTATATTCAATGTAAACCAACATTGGTTCTTAAAAATCCATGCACACCGTTGTAAGTCATGAGTTTCCATTAAAAATTAATTTAAGAACCAAAAAAACTTTTAAATCCATGAAATCATGTAATAAAAAACATTATACCATTTTAACAAATGTTAGGTGTAAATGTAGTTGAAAATAAATTTAAAATACATGTTTTTATATAAAAAAACATTCAAATTAAATGGAAAATAACTGAAACATAATTTCCCTTTAGAATAGATTTCTATACACATATAATAATTTAATTAGGAATATAAAACCTAAGTTAAAGAAGCATGAAATCAATGTTTATTAATTTAATGAACTATGCAATAGATAAAACCAACATCTGATATGCCACTTCCACAATGTGGGACACTAAATCCCCGCAAACAAGGCCATAGAATCCTTAAGAGGTTAGGAGGAGGGGAACCGAGCTTGGGAGAGGGAGGTTGGGGGGGGGGGGTGTTTCCTCTAGGAAGGGGGAGGTCATAGGGGTTGGGGTCATCAATGAGGATGGAGGAGGGAGGTCATGGGTGGGGGGGGGTTGCATCACCACCGGGGAGAGGGGGGGGGGGTCAAAGGGTGGGGTGGGGGTCAGGAGGTCGGGTTCTCATGGGAATATGGGAAGTATAGGGGTTGGGGTCAGGTTATGTAGAAGGATCAGGGGTGGGGGAGAAAATAGGGTTTTTTAAAAAACATTCATAGAGGTTGAATGGGAACCACCACCAATTATTAAAATAAAAAATATTATGGCCATTTGATGAAACCACCGCTAACCAGTGATTTTTTTTATAGTGACCCATGATAGGGGGTTTCTTTTGGTTATTTTAATGTGTTTTGATATTGGTTAGTGATTGATGAAGCTTTTGTTTTGTGTCACTTAGATGATGGCTATTAGAATAAAATAATCACGGTATAGAGAAGGTGATATGGAGAACATACCATGGGAAACTCCTCTTGTTGATGTGACTCTATTGGTATCCATGATTCATATGATCCAATCATTGATTCAGGTGGGTGGCCAAGAGCAAACACAGACAATGGACCATGATTAGTAGTTTATGAGATATAATCCATCAATGTTCCGTGAAGATAAAGGACCCAATGATACTAAAAATTGGTTTGATCTTATAAAAAGATATTTTAGTTCTTGAAGATCCCAGAGACATCTTAAGTTGGCATTGAAACATTTGTGCTGGAAGGGATGGGTAGAAAGTGGTGGGATTCAATTGTGTTCTCGTGGAGGCATGAAGATCTTTCATGAACCACATTAAAGGTGGATTTTAATAGGTAGTTATACTCAAATACCTTTAGGATGGAGAATACCTGATTTTTTTTGAATTTGGAGAAAGGGGATCATTCGATGATGGAGTGTGCCACCCGTGTTTCCAAATTTGTGTATGTCTCTCTCGATCTCCTAAAAACTGATTATATCATGGTTTAGTGTTTTTAGAAGGGATTGAGGACATAGATTAGATCTATACTTATCCTCCTTTTTTAGAAACCTATTCAGAGGTTTTTGAAATAGAAGATATAGTAAATGATGATTTGAATAGAAATATTAGATTTAGTGGTGTTTCTTTAGTGGGAAGAAGTGATATTTCTTTGTCTGGTCAAAAATAGAAGTAAGATGATTTTAATGAGGGTATTGGAAATAATGTCCTACAGTAATTGGGTTTAGCTCATGTAGCTTATTTTGGATGTAATACAACTATTTTTTTAGTATGGTAAGGCTAGACACACCAAAAATCTTTATTCATAGACTCCAAGGATGTGCCATCAGTGCGGGCAGTCAGGGCATCTCCAATGCTTCTATTAGTTGGATCTGTAGAGGAGCGACGTGGGATACAATTTTTTGATGGGATATTAGGTTCATTAAAAGGATTACAAGGGTAGAGGATATCAACCTTATGGTAATGTGAATTATCACCAGGGGAAGAAGGCATGGGTTAGTTATAAACCAAGGAATATCGGTGTAGTATAGGTTCTTCTAGAGGATTCAGATTCCGAGCTGGCCATAGTGGGAGGTATAGTGTTTATAGGTTCTTCAATGACATCAGTTTTGTTATACAGTAGAAAATACCATCCCTTAATTTCACTAAAATTTATTTATTCTTTGGGTATACAAGATGAGTTAATTTCATATGTCATTGTAACACACCAACCTGGGTCAACTGGACCAGTCACCCAAGTCAGCCCATCACATGGTGGGGTAAAATAAAGATAACAAAACAAATATCATACATAAGGAAAAAAAAGAAATAAAATCTAAGTACATAGTAGATACAATGGGAGATAAAAATGATAAAAATGTTATAAAATAGAATGAAATAAAATTCTAGAAAAAACTAGTCTCCATGTGGCCAAACTTCACCTCCAAACTATCCCAAAATGAAATAGTAATGTAAAGAGAATCCTGAATGCAATATGATTCCCTTACCTTTTCTTGAATCTAGAAAAAAATATCTAAAACCACCCATAAGTATATGTAGGGTGTGAGAAATAAATCCCATTATGATACCACTAAGAGATATATACAAGTTTTAATAACAAGAATACACAAGTCTAAGATTTGAAATAGAATGATTTTATAAGATTTTTTTAAATAAATCAATTTAAAATCATTTTTCAAAAATTAATTGAGTTTTAAAAAATTACATGACATATTTTTCAAATATAAAAAACAAGTAGGCAAAGATACTAAAATATAAATATACATGTGATAAAACATACATGGAATAAACTATCATGAAATAAACAACCTGAAATAATAATTCACCTACCAGCTGAGCTATAGCCTATGGAAAAATACATACTATAAAATCAAAATCCTAAAAAGGAATAATATTGGATCCAAATAACATCGAGGCACACCACATACCATCTACATACAATAGGTTACATTTTAGTGGTGTCACATACACTATGGATACCAGTGTCTCTATATCAACATACTCAAGGTTCCTACTATGCAATGTTTGTCAATTTCTATTTTAAAAATCATAATCACCTTTTTATAAAAAAAATTCAAATAAAATCCAATATGATTCAATGTTTGAAAATCCATTTCCCATTTCAAATCAAGTAAATTACTTTATCAAGGAGAAACCCCCTTTAAAAGATGAAACCATTTCCTTTTCAATTCCAGAACATGCAATTACATTTCAAATCTCAATGAATTAATAATAACTATATGCAATTCAATAAATTATAATAATTGCATAGATCCACCTAACTCAAGAGCATAGAAAACCTAACCAACATTGATAATGTGGATTAGAAAACAAAATACCTTCCTTCATAAGACAAGGCATGACTAAAGATTGAAAAGGATTGTTAGAGAATAAAATATGATTACCAATACCTATAAAAAATGATGCCACAACCACAAAAAAGAGAGAAACTAAGATTAAGGATTAAATGAATGGATGAAGAGCCAGAACTTACTAATAAATTGATGAATAACTCAATCCAAATAGAAGTAAGACACCCAAAATCACCTGGGGTAAGATATTTAGACCAGAGGATAAGGCTTAAAAATGAAATGAATCCTAAAACACCCACACAACACCCTAAAAACTATTAATTGGGGAATTTCATGGCATGTAATATTTTACACTTCATGAATCCATTTTATTTTAAGTTAAACTAAAAACCCATCACCTTTTTAATTTAAAACTATATTTTCCATTACATGACATGTAGCCTTTACATGATGTGTAAATTCTCACATTGTAAATTCAACTCATGGGGTCAGTCCAAATGATATTAAATGTAGTGAAAATATATTACACATTGTGTAAATACCCAATGAATAGAAAAAATTTTGAGGGAAAAGCTAAAAATCCAAAAAATCCATAACTTCACCATCACAAGTATCCTCCCAATTCAGGTTTGAAAATACAATCACAAAAAAAATGGAAACAAAAAAATATTATCAAAACATATTTAATAAAAAGGTAATTGGGCGTTACAATCTCCCAAACATAAAAGATTTCTATCCCTAGAAAGAGCTCAAGATCCTAGATTCGTAAAAAGTGAAGGAAACTTCATCCTTATCAATGATTCCCGATCCAACATCTTGTGGTGACCTTGTCTGTACTACCACAATACCCAGATTAGGGGGATAATTTTATGGCACAATACCTTATCCATTTGATCCATAAACTGAACTGGATACTCAACCAAAGTGGTATCAAGATCAAGAGCAACATCCTCCCATCTAATCAGATGGGAAGGATTTGGTTTACACCTCTTCAATTGGGAAACTTGAAACATGTATTGTATAGAAGTTAATTCATACAGTAACAATAACCAATAAACCACCCTCCCAAGTCACTCATCAATCTCAAAGGGCCCCTAAAATCTTGGTACCATCATACTCTACTTACCCAATTGAGGATGTCCCAAGAAAGGTGAAACTCTAAGAAATGCCTGATCACCAACGTAAAACTCTAAAGTCTGACATTTATGGTATTCATAAGATTTATAATGACTCTATACCATGATCCAACATCTCTAGATAAACTTCATAACCTTTTTAGTCTACTAAACCACACTATGTCCAAACAAGGACTGCTCTCCCAACTCTTCCAAGCATAGGGATATCAACATGGCCACCCATACAATGCCTTAAAGGGTACCATCTAGATCATATCCAGGTAACTATTGTTTTAGGAAAACTCAACTAAATGAAAATTTATATCCCAAGATCCACTAAAATCAAGTACATAAGCCCAGATCATATTCTCAAGAACCTGGATAGCCCTCTCTATCTGTCCATCCATATGTGGATGATAATTTGTGCTAAATTTCAACAAGGAAGCCATTTAATCCTACAAAACTTTCTAGAATATGGATGTGAACCTTGAGTCACTATCAGAAAAAACTACATATGTAACCCCATAAATCTTCAAAATATCTAGAACATACAAGTCCCCAAGCAGTTCCTCTCTCTTCATTTCCTTTATCGGCAAGAAATGAGTTGTTTTATTGAGTCTATCTACAATCACCCAGGTTGAATACTTCCCTATAGGAGTCCATGGTAAACCAATGAATAAATCCATGGAAATATCATCCCACTTCCATAACAGAATGGGAAAATGCTACCAAAAACTTGTAAGTATTTGGTGTTCTGCCTTAGAACATTGACAAGTGAGACACCACGATAAAAAATCTGTAACTAACTGCCTCATCCCCGATCACCAATACCAATGTCTCAAATCATGGTACATATTTGTAGTCACAGGATGCATAGACTAACATGACTGGTGTCCACTATCTAGTAACTCCTATATAATGGAAAATGAAACAACAATCATTCAATGAAAGCACAAAGCTCAACTGGGAGACTAAGACAACTCACATGAGGTCTCCCCCCCATTTAGGATTTCTCCTAATCATCAACTCTTAGTGCATATCAGTTTCTCAAGTATAACTTCCTCATAAAAATACGAGTCATATTTTATCTAATCCAAGAATACATGTGCACCAACCTCTTCCAATATCAAGCTCATTTCAACAAAAAAAACTTACCAGAGACCATTATTCAACTGATTCATTCATGGATTGTGTCGTTAATTTTTTGGCCAACACACCAAGAACCACATTACCTTTCCTGGGGGTATATACAATATCAAAATCAAAGGTATAAAGATACTGAACCCAACATCTCTATTGAAACTTTAGATCTATCTAAGTGAAAACATACTTCAGGATTTTGTGATCAGAATATACCATAAATAGCTCCCAAAAGAGATAGTGACACCATGTTTTGAGTGCATGCATAAAAAACGTCAACTCAAGATCATGGGTAGGGTTGTTTTTCTCATGAGGGCATAATTGGAAAGACCCATAAGCCACAAATTCTTTCCCTATCATCAAGACACATCTAAAACCCATACCAGAAGCATCATAGAAAACATCACAACCCAAAAATGGTTCTATAAGAATCAAAACTAGTGATAATGTAAATATCATCTTCATCTCCTCAAAATATCTCTAACACTTTTCATTACATTCAGAATTTACACCATTATTAGTTAAATCTATCATTGAAGATGCATGCTTAGATAATTATCAAAAAAACCATCTATAATAACCTAATAAACACAAGAAGATTTAGATCTAAAATAAATTTAGGGATAATCCCAAGAAATAATTGCCTACACCTTTTTAGAATCAACTGATATTCCCCTCCTAGATATCATGTTACCTATATAATTCACTTCCTATATCCAAAAATCACACCTGGAAAGATTACCATACAAACAGTGTTCCCACAATGTTCAAATAATGATATTCAAATGGTCTCTATGATATCCATTTATCTTGGAGTACAACATGATATCATCTATGAAAACAACAACATAAGAGTCTATGAAATGATGAAAGACACGATTCATCAAATCCATGAATACGGAAAGTGCGTTAGTGATTATAAATGGTAGAACCAGAAACTTGAAATGCCTATATTGACTCTGAAACACTGAATTGGCTATATCCTCTTCTCAAACTCTCAACTGGTGGTACCCTGACTATAGGTCAATCATAGAAAACCAAGGATCCCCTCATCAGCTGATCGAAGAGATCATTAATTTTGTTTAAATGATACTTCTTATTAATGGTCCATCAATTCAAATTCAAATAGCCAATAAAATGTCTAAGTATTTTTTCCTTCCTTCTAAGAAAAGAGTACATGTGAATCCCATGATGACATGCTATGACGAATAAATCATTTCTCCTCCAGGTCCTCATGCTGGACTTTAATTTCCACTAAATCAGCATGTTTTATTCAATAAGATGGAATAGAAATGGTAATTGTTCCAGTTTATAGGTAAATAATAAACTTGACCACTCTATATGATGTAAAACTAGAAAATTCATCCAGAAATACCTCAGGGTATATGCACAGAACATCAGGTAGATGACCACCCAATCATGGGTCAACTACATCAAGAATAATTTCTAATAGCTGAAATGAGATTAAACCGACATAAAGAACAACCAACCCTACCCTTCCTGATCTATAGTCCCACTCACCCTATAAAACATGAGTGACCCCATTGGTAGATAAGAAATATACACGATGGTGATAAAAGTCTATATGGTACTTTTTTCTAATCATCCAATCCATGTCGATGATCAAGTGAAAGATGTCAAGATCATCACTAAAAAGTCCCAAACCACCACAAAGTCGTATATCACCACCCAAAAGATGTGACATTTGAAACCTTTTTTGGACCACCTTCCCAAAGGCATGGAAAGATCCAATAACAACGACATAAGATCTAAACAAAAACCAAACATGTAGACCAACGTTGATGATATAAAATAATGAGTATAACATTTATCAAAAAAATCTATCACCATAGAAGATGAAATAATCACCGTACGCTAACAATAGTTAAACCTTCTTAAAATTCCTTTGGACTACAATCTTATTCATAAATCCATCTGGACATAGCCACCAGGACATACCCCTTAGCTAGATAATGAGACCCACCACCCTTGGAAGCATCAACTAGGACCTGAGACCCCTTGGTGAAAGTGGATCCCAAGTTACTTACTTTAGATATCTTATCATAGAAATGATTTAGTTGGACCAATCTCCCACAAATATGAAAAGTTATAGGAGGCTCCATACACTGAGGATTGGTATGTCCATGAATCCTACATGGGTAGAAATATACAAGTTTCTTCCCTATAGAATCCTCTAAAACTATTCATGTAGAGAACTTACCACTCTTTCACTTTCTTTTCTGACTAGAAGTAGCACCCTGGCTCACTGTTGCACCCACTAAAGCTCCACCCAAGCCTGTACTCACAGATATGTCTTCCTCAACCAAATTCTCTTTATCCACTACCTCCACAAAGTCTGGAAAGAAAAAAAAACTATCATTTATCAAACATCTCAATCACATCTCTAACCTCCAAGACATCAAGTAATCATTGGTGACAAGCTTCGGTGTCAGATGCACTGACTCAAAAAATAAAGTGGAGTGATTTAGGATGGTATGATCCCCTTACTTGGACATCAGAAAACCCTAGGTATTTACTGCACATAAATTATCTTGATAAAACTACTGATTAAATATCTTATTGAAAGAATCCAATGTAATACCATCATGAAACTTAGCTTGAACTATCGATTCTCACCATCTTTTTCCTGGAACTTCAAGCATATACACGGAAAGACCCACATGATAATCCTTAGGAGTCTTAAAAAAGTTGAAGATCCTAGAAATCCCTTTTGAATATTGAGATCCTTTGTCAACACAGAAGACAGGTGGATACTGATTGGTAAATTCCGAACCATGATCCACTTCCCATCCTAGGTTCACTACAACCACTAACCCCATAATTTGAATGGTATGGATCACTACTTCAACCAGAAAAGGTTCCAATGGAGGATCCACCTATGGAACCTACCTCGCAACTTCCCCTCTTGTATTTGGAAGAGCTATTCTTGGAGGAAATTTCTATTAAACAGAACATAAAAACCTATCATCCATGAGAAAATTATAAATCCATCAAACCCAAAATAATAATCCAAAACCACACTTTAACATAATAATAATTTAAAGTAGTTATGGATCCTATCACAAAAGACAAAAAATTTATAAAGGAATAGATATATCTAAATAAATTTCACACTATTTTATTCAAATGAACTTACACAAACCTATCCCTCACACATTGTATTTAGGTTAATTTAAATAAAATTTCAATAAAATTTATTCAAATGAACCTAAATACTCAGTATTGGACTTAGTTAATATTATCTAACCACCCATGGAAACTCAGATTCAGTAATGAGAGTGATCTAACTAGACCCCTTTTTCTGTACCTACTATCTGAATTCTGATGATCCTAATACTATCCACCCAATACACTTAAACAAATCAAGTAGTGTTGAAACAATTCAAGCTGAGTATGGATATAATACAAAATTTTAACAAACCAACCCAAGTCTACATGACCAGTCACCCAAGTCATCCCATCACAAGGTGGGGTAAAACAAAGATAACAAAACAAGTCTCATTGATAAGGAAAAAAAGACATACAACTAGAGCATGGAGCAAAAAATAGGATATACAACTGAGTCAAATAGGTTAAACCAGAAAGAACAAAATTCTAGACAAAACTAGTCTCAATGTGACCAACATTCACCTATAAACTATCCCAAAACTAAATAGTAATTTAAAGAGAATCCTTCATACTACATAATTCTCTTACCTTTACCTGAATCCTGAAAAACATGGTCTACAACTTCCCACAGATAGATACCGGGTGTGAGCAATAGTGGATAATGGGATACCACAAAGTGATCTATACAAGTTCTAATACCATGAATTCACTTTTCAAATATTAAAAAAAACAATTTTACAATCATTTTTTTATAAATAAATCAAATTGAAATACATTTTCAAAAAAACATTAAATTTTCCTAAATTTCAAGCCATATCTTCCAAATCTAGAAACAAACAGGTTAAGATACTAAAATATAAAGATACGTGTGATAAAAAATCCATGAAATAAACTATCAATAAATAAGAAATAGAAAAAACAATGCACCTACCAGCTGGTCTCTAGCCTATGGAAAAATATGTACTAGAAAATCACAAGCCTAAAAAGACATAAGGTAGGATATAATTAACATCGAGGATTTCCATAGACTATCAACATACGAGCAGTTACCTCATTGTGGTGTCACACAAACTAAGGCTACCCATGTTTATCTCGATGCACCCAAGGTTCCCTCTATGATATGTTTGTTAATTTTTGTTTTAAAAACCATGGTCACATTTTTATAAAATAATTTCAAATCTGAGAAAAGCTTCTCTGGGGTTTGAAAATTCATTTTCCATTTAAAATAAAATAAATTCCATTTTCAAGGTAAAAAACCGTTTAAAAGACAAACCCATGCCCTTTTGAATTTCAATACATGAAATTCCATTTAAAATCTTAAGGAATTATCAAGAACCATAAGAAATTTAATAAATTTGAACAATTAAATAGATCCACATACCTCAAGATTGTAGAAAACATAACCACCCTTGATAACACAGAATAGAAACTATAAGATCTGCTTTTGGAAGACAAGGAAAAACTGAAGGTGAGAAAGGATTGTTAGAAAACACAATATGATTACTAATACCTATAAAAATGGTTATGCTACCACAAATTAGGGAGAAAATGATAGGGAGTCTTACCCAGAGAGATGAAAAACCTAACCCTGATGATCAATCATCATACAATTCAATCTATATGGAAGGAAATACATCCAAAATTTCCTTGGGTAAGTGATTCAGATGTGAGGAGAAGGATTCAATGTGAAATAAATCCTTAAACACCTACTTGACACCCTAAAATTACAAATATGGTAATTACATGATGTGTAATATTTTACATGTCTTAAAACCATATTTTTTTATTTATGATAAAAAAATGTTTGATTTTTAATTAAAAACCATATTTTCCCATTACATGATGTGTAACCCTTACATGAAATGTAAATTATCACAATGTGAATTAAACTCATGAGATCAGTTAAACCAAAATTACATGTCATGAAACCCCATTACATGTTGTGTAACTACCCAATTAATTGTAGAAGGTTGAGGGAAAATCTGAAAATCCAAAAAATCCCTGACTTCACCATCATAGGTATCCTACCAATTCATGGTAAAAAACACTCACCCAATAAAAAAAGGAAAACCAAGAATAAATATAATAACATACCTGGTATAAAAGGTAATGGGGAGTTACACTCATTATAGGAGAACTCATGTCTTTTAGGGTGAGTAGGATCCATGGTTAGGGAGAGAGGGACTGATTTCTTCAGAGTTGGGGTTGATATCATGCCAGTTATCTAGGTTTTTTATCAATGTTTCTGAGAAGATTTTAGTGGGTAAACTTATAGTGGTTTTGGATAGGTACCCCTATGTGTTTTATGATGTTTTTGGGGTTTTTACCCAAGTGATAGGTCAATTTCACTTTCGATATTCTCCCTAGGATGAGCTCGATTTCCTTATCATCTTATCAGATAGCTCTTACCGAGCTAAGGGAGTTAAAAGTTCAGTAAAAGTATATTAAGGGAGACGATTTTATATGTTCTAGTGTGACACTATGAGATTTTACAGTTTTATTTTCCATGAATGTTGATGGAAGCCTATGCCTATACATATACTATTGTATTCTTAACAAGGTGATTGTGATAAATAAATACATATTTCCCAGGATATATAACCTTTTTGATCAACTTAGGGGAGACCCTTATTTTTTCAAAGATTGACTTGAGATCTGGGTACAACCATTTAAGGGTATGATAAGTGGTTGTTCAAAAGTATATCTTTTGAAGATGATATGAACATTTCTATTTTTTTTTCTATTTGGGATAATCAACACTCCTATAGTTTTCAAGGAATTAATGTACCAGATCTTCCATAAATTTTTGAAATCCTTTATGGCCATGTTCATTGATGAAATCTTGGTGTATTAAAAGACATGAGGGGATTATTCTAGCAATCTAGGAGTTTTTTTATTGTCTTAAGAGAGAACCATCTATATTAAAATATATCAAAGTACTAGTTTTAGATTCATGAAGTAAATTTTATGGGCCACATGATTCTTGATGTAGGAGTATTAGTGGATCCAAAGATAGTTTGAGTAGTAATGTCTTGGGAGTATCCTGATAATGTGTTATAGATCCATAGATTTTTTAGCTTTGTCAAGAATTATAGATGTTTCATTTAAGGATTCTCTAGGATAGCTTCTCCCTTGATAACTTTGACAAAAGGGGTAGATTTTGAGTTTGATTAGAAGTTATAGATTTATTTTGATCATTTTTAGACCAATTTCACATCACCACTAAATCTAATTATTCCCGAGAATAGGTGACCTTATGCCTTGTATTGTGATATATATGGTGTGTGTTTGGGTTTTTTTGACGCATGATAAACATTTGGTGGTTTCTGGATTGCATCATTCATTCTCACATGAGAATAATTATCCCAAACATGACTTAGAATTATTAGTTATGATGAATGAACATAAGATGTGGTGATAGTAGCTCTTATGGAATCATTTTACAGTGTACTCCGATCATAAAATCCTGAAGTATATTTTCACCAATAGGGATGTTAACCTTAGGTAGAGATGATGGTTGGAGAATCTCAATAATTTTGATTTGGAGATTTCTTATACACCCAAAAAGGGGAATGTGGCCACTAACACATTAAGTAGGAAAATTCTAATACATTTTATGCAGGGATCAGTGGATGAGTGGGGCTTGATGACTCTGTTTTCTAATCTGAGACTGGATGTGCATGAGGAAGGAGGGTAGGTATTTCTAGACATAGTATAGGATAAAAACATTCTTATTGATCAAGTTAGAATTGAATAGGTATTCTACCTCAATTTCCAATAGATTAGTAGTACCATAAATTGCGGGGAATACATAGGTGATTGGAATTGGTATACTAACTATTATGTCCTTTTTAGGAGGAGGCTGGTGGTTCCTCTAAGCTTTAGGAAAGAGGTGATCTTTAGATTACATCATTCTAGTTAGGCCATTAAGCATGGGTAAAACAAGATGTTTTATATATTGATAGGTTAATATTGGTTTCCTTGGAAGAGACATGTAGTGGAGGAATTTGTTTCCTGGTTCTTGAATTGTTTGAGGATTAAAGTCGATCATCAAAGACCAACTGGGTTGTTATAAACTCTCCTAATTTAAATGAGGATTTAGGACAAGATCACTATGTATTTCATGATTGGACAACCTCTTACTCTTAGTGTGAAAGATTCTACATGGTTAATTTTTGATTGTCTAAAGAAATCATCCCACTTTCTTCCCATCAAATAGTTGATAAAGGTAGAGTACCTCAAATGCATGTATGTTCAAGAGGTTGTTTGGATTCATAGAGTTACCATGGTAATATTGTTAGATTTTGATTCCTATTTCACTTCATAATTCTATAAAAAACACTAGGATAAATTAGGAAAAGAGATAATGTTTAGCACAACGTATCTCTCATAGATGGATGGTCAGTATGAGCAGACCATTTAGACTCTGAAGGTAATATTGTGAGTGTGTGTACTTCATTTTTTTGGTTCTTGGGAAAGGAAGATATCATTTTCCATATTTTATTATAAAAATAGTTATCATTCCACAATCATGGTTTCCCCATTTGAATAGTTGTATGATAGGTTGTTCCAGTCCTTATTGTGCTAGGTTGAAGTGGGTGATCATTCCTTGGTATAACCGAGCCTCATCTTGGAGATGATTGAGATATTTAGGTTGATTAAGAAAAGTTTAGTGATATATTAGAGTCTCTAAAATTCATACTCCAACAATTATCATCACCATTTGTAGTTTTAGGTAGGTTAATTGGTGTTTCTTTGGGTATCAGTTCGACTGGGAAATCGTCGTTTGGGAAAGTAGGGAATGTTTGTGTCATGTTATTCTAATTTGTTTTGTGTTGTGGATTGTATTAGGAACCTATCATTTTGGTTGAAGTTTCAACAATGTATATCCTCAATCCATGATTTATTACACCTTTTCTAGTTGAATATATACCATCCATTACCATCTAATATGTTCACTACAGGAAAATGGGTATTTGCGACGGGGATAAATCCCGTCGCAAATAGTCCCGTTAGAAACTTATTTGCGACGGGGAAAGCTACCCCGTCGCAAAAGGACTGGCGAGCTTTGCGCGCCAAATCGCGGGAAAGTAATTTGCGACGGGCGGTTACCGCCCGTCGCAAATAACCGATGGCGGTAAAAGATATTTGCGACGACAATATACCCCCGTCGCAAATAGTATGTCGGCAGGTTATTATTTGCGACGGGACCCGTCGCAAATAACTATTTAACCGTTGACCGTAATAAATGTGGGCTAAGTTATTTGCGACGGGTATCCCGTCGCAAATAAGCTAACCTATAAATACCCCCATCCATTTTTTTTCATTCATTCTCAAACTCTATCTTCTACTTCTCTCAAAACTCTATTTTTAGAGTTCAGCGTTTCTTAAGTTTAATTTTTTTTTTCCGGAGTTGATATTGAAGTTTTCAACAACGATCAGAGATCAACCTCAGATCAATTTTAAAGGTATTTATGTTCATTTTAATTTATTATTTCTTTTAAATTTTTTATTAGTTTCAATTATTCTTAATTAGTTGTAATTTCATTATGTTTACATTGTTTTGTTACTTAATAAATTTAAATTATTAGTATTCATTGTTCATAGTTAATGGTAATTAGGAATAATTAGTAATAATTACCAATAATTAAGAATAAATACTAATAATTAGTAATAAATTACAATAATTAGGAATAATTAGTAATAATTACCAATAATTACCAATAATTAGTAATAATTTCCAATAATTACCAATAATTAGCAATAATTAGTAATAATTACCAATAATTAGTAATAATTTCCAATAATTAGTAATAATTACCAATATTTAGTACTAAATAGTAATAATTAGTAATAATTACAAATAATTAGGAATAATTAGTAATAATTATCAATAATTAGTAATAATTAAAAACAATTAAGAATAATTAGCAATAATTAGTAATAATTACCAATAATTAGTAATAATTACCAATAATTACCAATAATTAGTAATAATTACCAATAATTATCCATAATTAGTAATAATTACCAATAATTATCCATAATTAGTAATAATTACCAATAATTACCAAGAATTACCAATAATTAGTAATAATTTACTAAATTCCAATAATTATCCATAATTAGTAATAATTACCGATAATTACCAATAATTAGTAATAATTTACTAATTACCAATAATTATCCATAATTAGTAATAATTACCAATAATTAGTAATAATTACCAATAATTACCATTAGTTAGAAATAATTACCAATAATTACCATTAATTAGTAATAATTACCAATAATTATCCATAATTAGTAATAATTACCAATAATTACCAATAATTACCAATAATTACCAATAATTAGTAATAATTGGTAATAATTAGTAATAATTAACAATAATTAGTAATAATTAGAAATAATTACCAATAATTACCACTTATTAGTAATAATTAGTAATAATTACCAATAATTAGTAATAATTACCAATAATTACCAATAATTAGTAATAATTACCAATAATTAGTAATAATTAGTAATAATTAGTGATAATTAGTAATAATTACTAATAATTAGTTATAATTAGTAATAATTAGTAATAATTAGTAATAATTAGTAATAATTGGTAATAATTAGTAATAATTACCAATAATTAGTAATAATTACCAACAATTAGCAATAATTACCAATAATTAGTAATAATTACCAATAATTAGTAATAAATAGTAATAATTACCAATAATTAGTAATAATTACCAATAAATAGTAATAATTACCAATAATTAGTAATAATTACCAATAAATAGTAATAATTACCAATAATTAGTAATAATTACCAATAATTAGTAATAATTACCAATAATTACCAATAATTAGTAATAATTACCAATAATTAGTAATAATTACCAATAATTAGCAATAATTACCAATAATTAGTAATAATTACCAATAATTAGTAATAATTACCAATAATTACCAATAATTAGTAATAATTACCAATAATTACCAATAATTAGTAATAATTACAAATAATTAGTAATAATTACCAATAATTAGTAATAATTACCAATAATTAGTAATAATTACCAATAATTAGTAATAATTACCAATAATTAGTAATAATTACCAATAATTAGTAATAATTACCAATAATTACCAATAATTAGCAATAATTACTAATAATTAGTAATAATTAACAATAATTACCAATAATTAGTAATAATTACCAATAATTACCAATAATTAGCAATAATTACCAATAATTAGTAATAATTACCAATAATTAGTAATAATTGTTAATAATTAGTAATAATTGGTAATAATTAGTAATAATTACCACTAATTATTAATAATTAGTAATAATTACCAATAATTAGTAATTATTAGTAATAATTACCAATAATTAGTAATAATTAGTAATTATTAGTAATAATTACCAATAATTAGTAATAATTACCAATAATTAGTAATAATTAGTAATAATTAGCAATAATTAGTAATAATTAGTAATAATTATGAATAATTACCAATAATTACCAATAATTAGCAATAATTACCAATAATTACCAATAATTACCACTAATTAGTAATAATTAATAATAATTACCAATAATTAGTAATAATTACCAATAATTAGTAATAATTAGTAATAATTAGTAATAATTAGTAATAATTACCAATAATTATCAATATTTACCAATAATTACCAATAAATACCAATAGTTTCCAATATTTACCAATAATTACCAATAATTACCAATATTTACCAATATATTCTAATATTTACCAATATTTACCAATATTTACCAATATTTACCAATATTTACCATTATTTACCAATATTTACCAATATTTACCAATATTTACCAATAATTTGGAATAATTACCAATAATTTGAAATAATTTCCAATAATTTGGAATAATTACCAATATTTAGGAATAATAACATTATTACATTATTTGTATATTTTATTATTAATATTAAAATAATATAATTTTCTATATTATATACAATTCTCTTTTTATCTGTGTGTTTTCCGTCTCCACATGTAATATTTGCATTCTTTTTCAAAATTATCAACCTACTCGCCAATGGAGAGGTGAAAGTGAATGCAAATATTACATGTGGAGACAGAATGTTAAACACACAGATGAAAGGAGAATTCTATATAATATAGAAAATTATATTATTTTAATATTAATAATAAAATATACTAATAATGTAATAATGTTATTATTATATAATTAATATTTATGAAAAAATTATATTAGTATTATTAAAATAATAAAAAATCAATATAATATTAAAATTATCAATATTTGTAAGTTGTTTTTCTTTATTCTCAACATATTCAATCTTTGCTTGAGTGTTTTTTCTAACAAATTATTCAAAACCAGTAATGATTTTATATTTTATAGAAAAATATGGAACACTGAGACCGTCAACAGTCATTATTAGATGACCGCATATGGATAAATCAACGTAGAAATCCAAACGGTTCTGGTTTAAATCCAGTATATATAGAGGGTGTGGAGACTTTTTTATCATTTACGGCATCAAATCCAGAATTTGTTTCAGAAGGAAAAATAAAATGCCCTTGTAGAAAATGTGCATTGAGAACGTTTAACACGTTTGACAAAGTGGGGGGACATCTCTTGCGTTTTGGTTTTCAACCAGATTATGTTTTTTGGTATCAACACGGTGAATGCAGTTCCAGAGTAGGTGATACCAACTTGATTCCGGATCCATCCCGGTTTCAAGATTTAGTACATGATGTTGCAGGTACATCTGTTCAACATACAGAAACTCCGGCTGATATAGATTCAAATCCTGAGTTGGCACCGTCTAAATTTTATGAGTTGTTGAGGTCTGCTGAGGATGCATTATATCCTAGCTGCAAGATGAGAAAATTAGAAGCAGCTGCAAAATTTATGGCTATCAAATCATATAACGGAATGTCAAACACCTATTTTGAAAAGATATTTTCTTTGATTAAAACACTGTTACCCGAAGGAAATGTTTTTCCTGCAAATTACTATGCGAGTAAGAGGCTGGTTCGAAATTTGGGACTTACTTGTCAGAAGATTCATGCATGTTCAAATGACTGCATTTTATATTCTGGGGAAAATGAGTCGTTGGATAGTTGTCCCACATGTGGGAAATTGAGATATAAAGAAGGGCAATATGATAAGTCTGGTTTGATTCCTATAAAACAGTTGAGATATTTTCCTCTTACATCTAGACTTTAGCGTTTATTCATGTCTAAGAATAAAGCGACAATGATGTCATGGAATAAAGCGAATATTTCAACCGTAAAAGTTTGAATCATCCAGCCGATGGTGATTCATGGAAACATTTTGATAGAGTGAATCCATCCTTTGCTTTATAAGCTAGAAATGTTCGACTGGGCCTTTCCACTGATGGTTTCTGTCCATTCGGATCTTATGGTAGTCAATATTCATGTTGACCTGTTTTTTTAACTCCGTACAATTTACCTCCATGGATGTTGATGAAGGAGCCATATATCTTTTTGATTTTACTAATTCCAGGACATCCGAAGAAAAATATTGATGTTTATTTGAAACCATTGATTGATGAATTAAGTTTATTGTGGAGTACTAGTGTCAGTACATATGATGTTGCTACAAAATAGAATTTCATACTGAGAGCAGCATTGATGTGGACAATTAGTGACTTCCTGGCTTATGGGATGTTATCTGGCTGGAGTACACATGGTCAGAAATCATGTCCTTACTGTATGGGAGAGAACAAAGCATTTATTCTCATTCATGGAAAGAAACCTTGTTATTTTGACTGTCATCACAGATTTCTACCAGTTGATCATCCTTTTCACAGAAACAGATCTCATTTCAGAAAAGGAACAATTGAAAGGGATGGAACTCCAAAAATGCTATCAGGTTCGGAGTTAAAATCAGTTGTATTTTCATTACCTCCCATCACTTTTGGTCCCACAATAAACCAACAGAAAATTTATGGTTTTAGGAAAGAACATAATTGGATTAAACGTAACATATTTTGGGATTTTCCATATTGGTCTGATTTGTTGGTCCGCCACATGTTGGATGTCATGCATATTGAGAAGAACTGTTTTGATAATTTGTTTTATATAGTTTTGGATATGCCAGGAAAGAGCAAAGACAATGTAAATGCACGTTTAGATCTTTCCCAAATTTGCAGGCATCCAGAACTAGAACTATTTGAGAATGTCAGAACAGAAAGGTTACTGAAACCAAAAGCATCTTATACACTGTCTAAAGAAAACCATTTATTATTTTGTCAGTGGATTGCAGATTTGAGAATTCCAGATGGCTGTGCTTCCAATTTGGGTAGACGTGTAAAGAATGGTCATATTACTGGATTAAAAAGTCATGATTGTCATTTTATAATGGAAAGAATTATACCCATTGGATTAAGAGGTCTGTTGAATTATGTTATTTGGGATTCCATAACAGACATGTCTCATTTTTTTCGGGAAATTTGTGTGGGTACAACAGATTATGATGCTCTATGAAAACTTGAAGAAGATGTTGTTGTAATTATATGTAAACTGGAAAAAATATTTCCACTATCTTTCTTCGACTCAATGGAACATTTGATGTTACATTTTCCATATGAAGCCAAATGTGGAGGTCCAGTATAGTTTCGATGGATGTACCAATTTGATATATGCATGAAAAAATTGAAAAGAAAAGTACGTAACAAAGCATCTGTTGAAGGATCTATTGCAGAAGCATATTTGCAAGAGGAAATATTTTTTTTTGCTCCCATTATTTTGAATCTGAGTATCCTTCAAAACAAAACAGAATGGGATGGAACGAGAGGAATATTGATGAAATCTACAATCAATTATCTGTTTTCAACTAGCTAGATCTTGGTTTTGGTGGAGTTTATGAACGCTGGCTTTTGGATGATGAACATCACAGAGCTCATAAGTATGTTCTACTCAACTGTGAAGAGATGACATCAGTTGTACTGTAAGTGTTTATATCACTTATTCTATAATTTATGTTATAGTAAATAACTTTGTTATTTATAGGTTGTATGATAATCATATCAAGAAAAAAATTCCACAAATTACGGCAGCTTCTCTCAAAGAACGCCGACATAAAAATTTCTCTCAGTGGTTTCAAAAACTGGTAACATAATTTCTTTATCTTTTAGCAACTCATTCAATGTATAGTTTACTATATTGATAATTATTTCACAAATTTTCAGGTGTCTCGACATGCTGATAAAATTGACAAACGACTATGTATATTGAGTAACCCACCTTCCAAACTTATTAAAACTTATAATGCATATGTGGTGAATGGATTTCGATTTCATACACATGCATATGGGGAATCAAAAAAAAAACAATGAACAATGGAGTTAGCTTGAGAGGATATCATCATTGAGAAAATTAAGTTGACTTTTATGGCATACTTGATGAAATCATTGAACTCTGTTATCTTGGACAACATTACATAACCATGTTCAAATGTCAGTGGTTGGATACAGAGAGAGGTGTGCGTGTTCATCCGACTCATGGAATCATCGATATTAAATGTAAAAGTGTTCTTGCAGTAAATGAACCATTCTTATTGGCTCAACAGGCACATAAAGTTTATTACGCAAAGTAATGTGTTACATCAAGAGAGTTGACTGATTGGTGGAGTATAATAAACATCAAAATTCAAGACAATCAGTTTAGTCAAAGTGAATGTGCTTTCACTGATGTGCAAAGAATTGATGTTTTTCAAGAGAGTACTTAAAATCAATCTTTTTTATAAAGAGACATGAGTATCGATGACGGAACCCCACATTTAAGAGTTAGTGATGACGATGATGTTAATGATGTCACATATGAATTTGAAATGGTAAGAGATGAAGCAACTGGAACTCGAATGGATATCGATGATGTTGAGGAGGAATATGAAGATGACATTGACATATATGAAGATGATGATGAAGATGAACACTGATATAATTTCATGGTAGTTATATACAATCATAACTAATATATATGTATATATAATAGTAATTATCAATTATTTTCTAACAACATTAACATTTTCTGTTTCAGATGGACGACGACACATTTCGTGAGTTGGCGGATGCTGACCTGCCTTTCGATGCGGATGAGTTGCTGGAAGATGACCCTCATCCTGCAGGCGCTCCAGGGAGTACGCAGAGGGGGCGCGGTCTTGCACAATTGATGATTCCTGACCCTGTCCCCGAGCGACGTCCATGTCTTGGGTTTGATCCACACACACAGAGGTGTGATAACTTATGTGATAACCTATGGATTTTACTAAGATTTCATTAATCTATTCACATAATAAATGTTTATTATTTTTACAGTTTTCCGCATATAGCAGTTGGACAGGGCAGCGCTATTTTGCGAAACTATTTCTCTCAGCCTTGGACCACATGGGAGCAGATTCCCATTGATGTGCAGCAGGCCAAGTTCGGCCATTGGTTGGTACGTACGTAAATAAATAATTTTTATTTTGAAAATTATTTCATTTCTAACTTGATATTTTGATTTATTTATAGGGTTTATGGTATCCGATCGAGGATACCATGCGTGACGCCATCCATGAGGCACGGGAGGTGGCCATGCGTGATCGCTTTCGTTAGTTTTTGCAAAATTTAAGAAAAGCTGCCACGAAGAAAGAAGGAGTGTCAGTTTTTGACGAGTCATGTAGAGTACACCGACCAGAGTACATTTCATCCCATGTATGGGATGGATTATGCGCGCACTGGTTGAGTGATGCCTTTCAGAGGTGATCATCGGTGGGGAGGCAGAATCGGGGGAGACAGGAGGTGACTCATTGAGATGGGAGTCGTACTTTCAGTACTCATAGACAGCATGTGGTACGTACATTATTTATAAATATTTTATATAACTATAAATACTAACAGTTTATTTTTTATTCTTATAGGCTATCGAGCACCCCGATATTATGGAGTAAGACGTATATCGGAGGATGTATAGTGATCCTGCTACTGGGGAGCTCAGAGGTGATCGTCAGCGTCACATCGTGGTCAGTATTATTTGTTTTCAAGTTTAAAAATTAACTGTATATAATATATTCACAATTTTAATTTTAAATTGCAATTACAGGAGTCATATGAGGCCGCAGCGTCACAGACCCGGCCTGAGAGTCAGGCCGAGTCATCAGATCAGACCACTGGCTGTTAGTTTGATGAGGCGGCATGGATGCAGTCCACCCAGTATGCCTTTGAGAAGGGCCGGGTAGTTGGTATCAGCTCTCGACTGACTCCCGGAGATTTTTATGGCAGTGTTGCGATGTCAGCGTCTAGCTCGAGAGGAGCTCGTGCATCTTCTTCTGCTACACTGTATGAGGATCAGTTGCGATCTCAGACTACACTGATAGAGAGTCTCCGACAGGAGCAGGAGCAGATGCGTCAGCAGCAACAACAGCATGAGGAGGAGCGTCGATGCCAGCAGTAGCTGTACAAGGAGTAGATGAGTCGGTGGCAGCAGCAGCATCAGGATGAGATGGAGTACATGCGCCGACTCACTCATGCTTTAGGGATGGAGTTTCCTCCACCAGCATCTGCAGATCCCCCCCTCCCCCCTCCCCCCTTCTTCAGATTAGAGTTTGTTTTTATGTTATAAAGTTTGTTAAATCAAAATATGATTTTTTTTTCTATTCGTAGTTTCTGTCTCATTATAAAATATTAATAATATTATATTTTGAAATAACAATATTAATATGAATAATAATATTATTTATATTTTATAATATTAAATTATATATATATATTAAATTTTTTTAATATTATAATTTAATTATATTTTTTTGTAATATTAGAATTATTTTAATATTTGAATGTAAAATAATTCTATTATTTTTATATTAATTAAAATAACTTATTAATATTTTTTTTATTTATGAATTATAATTATAATATTATTATATTAATTAAAATCATTTATTAATATTCTATTATTTTTTATTTTTGAATTATAATTCTATTATTATTATATTAATTAAAATAATTTATTAATATTTTTTTATTTTTGAATTATAATTGGATTATTATTATATTAATTAAAATAATTTATTAATAATTTATTAATAATTTATTTTTTTAGTATTTGTGTTGTGATACTATGCCTGCCGCAAATAGTATTATTATTATATTGATTAAAATAATTTATTAATATTTTTAAATTTTTTTTTAAAAAAACTAATTGCTATGGGCCCGTCGCAATTTGTAGTTGCGACGGGCCCGTCACAATTATTTTTTGCCACGGGCCCGTCGCAATTACGATTTTTAAAAGTTTTCACAAATATACGGACTAATATTTGCGACGGGACGAATCTCCGTCACAAATAATACCTTTAGCAACGGGCCCGTCGTAAATAATTGTTGTTGCGACGCCGTTTTCTGCGATGGGCTATTTGCAACGAGACCCCTTCGCAAAAGCCTATTAGCAACGGGATCTCGACGCAACTGACCCATCACAAATGCCATTATTTCCAGTAGTGGTTAGAGTGTGAAAATTTGGAGCTTGATACTGATACCACCATTAGGGAGCAGCCAGTTCATATCTTAGATTATCATAACAAGGTGATTTATGGTAAGTATATCCCATTGGTCTATTTTATCTCTAAAAAATGTGTTTATAGTTATGAGACAAGGGAGTGGGAATCATTGTTGAGTGATTTGGGGCCTCCCTGGTTTTCTTCTAGGGATTATTGAGGACTTTATGTGGGAGAAAAGTGGCATGGTGGTGAGTTTTGGACACCCGTTGGGTCACTAGAACATATAATGGTTATTTTTACTTACCTTTTGGTTCATTATTATAGTTCCTAGGTACTAGGGGTCAAAAATGGAAAATTTGGGAAGACAGACCAAGGTGCACTATTAGCGCATTGTTTTTCTAGCTATACAGCTAACCATGAAAGGGTGATTCAATTGGTGATAGTGGGTTTTTCAAAGTTTGAGTGTATTTTTTTATACTACGAGACACCTAAAAGTATCCATATTACTTGTTTTTTGGGGATATATTATCCCCACCTGATTGGCGCATAGTTTTCATCACCATGATTCTAAATCATGCTTCTTATTCGGGTCATATAAAAATTGGTATTTTACCATTTACCTATCAACTTTTAAGGGTCTTAGACATTATGTTTCTTTCATATCATTCATATCCACTTCTCCTTAGTGTTTTATCTTTCCCACTCCTTTTGTGGTGGTTTCCCACTAGGTTTCATGGTGGTTTTGCTTCAGGTAAGTCAATTGTATTGAGTTTTCTTCATCCTTCCCCATTCCTTCCTATTATTATTCATTTTTCAGGGAGATGTTTAACCCTAGAAGGGGGTTTGACCAAATCTAGGGTGGGTATGCGTGTTTTTGTTGGTTTTATTTTCGTTTAGTTGTTTTAGGCCTTTATCTGGCCATTTTGAGTGGTTATCGTCAAAGACGATGAGGTTGGAAGAAAATACGATATAGGTTTCTCTATTTAAGGTGTTGTTTTCATGGATTTCCATTACATTTATAATTAACCTTGGTTTGTGTTGTGTAAATTTCCATTAAAATGATTTATACTTGATGTGTATTTATTTTTTGATGCGATTCATGTTTTTTTTGGAAATTGGGTGATTAAAGAAGGTTTTCCAAAATGGTGAATCTTGTTTTCACACCAAGTGTTTGTTAAAATGTCTCAAAGAGGTTTTATCATTTTAAATAGAATTATAAAATGATTTTAGAATTGTTTTACCTTTTTAAAGACGTTTTAATGAAATGAGTAATGTTTTATTATGAATTTGTCTTTAGAATTAGCTTTTCATGGATGTTTTCTTGTTCATGATTTTGTTGGCATGGAGTAGCACATGGCTCAACTCTGGTGTGAGTGAGGGGTTGTTTGGGGGACTATGTGATCCTTTAGAGTGAATACCATTTGAGATTCAATTTCGGTTTCCAAGGTATAATGAGAGACTTTATTTAGGAAGTCCATGAAAGATTCCATTGTTACTTACCTGGATAAAAGTATTGTTTAGACTCACTCACGATAGGCATGATGGTTAGAGACCCAGGTGAAAATTACTCATGATAGATTGATTTATATGACTTACAATTCTAGATGGGATTTGATTAAATTATAAGGAGATGAATAATCCTTCCAAAGTGAGAATATTTTATTAATGAATCAAGGAGAACTACATGTTCAATGAGGCCAAAAGTAATAAATCTAGACACCATCCACACACAATAGGACGAAACACTCGAGAGAAAGAGATCTCATGCTATGGAAAATCATAAAAGTGTTATCTTGAATATTGTTATAATCGAGGTATTTACTGACTTTATTCCCCTCATGCTAAGTGTGAGTCATGGTTTCTTGAATGACGACACTTTTGAACCTTCTAATGAAGTAAAAAATTGACCATGTGATTATTATCTTATCTTAAAGGCAGTTGATGATGACTGAGGAGTCAAATTAAATCACTACTAATGTGATATTAAGGGAAATACATATCTCCAGACCATTATTAAGTTACCCAACCTCTATAATAAGAGATTTTCCATGACCAAAAAATTATATGAGATCAATAACAACTGATTCAATGGAATCACGAACAACCCCTTCTCCATGCATGAGACTAAGAAAACTAGAGACATCATTGTTGAGCTTTAACCCACAACTAGGAGTTTTCCATATAACCCACATCTCCTAGTTAGGTATCATTTGAATTTATAGGATGATATTCCTACAAGGAAACACCAACCTTATGGATGGATCATTATCTTATATTTTTAATAGAGCATGAAGGTCCACCATGAGGCATTTGGAATGGGGATAAATGGCCAGTCACGAACTGGGCATACCTTCATAAAATGATCTATTAACGGAGTAGAAATTACACCAGAAACCACTAGACAAAAATATAGCTCATGTCTTCTGATCACAAGTGTTATTTCTCACACCTTGAAACTAAGCCTAGAAGAAATTAGAACTGGTGTTCACCTGGTTTACGAGTGTAATGAGATAACTAAATCCACTCCACACTACTTGTTTCCACTACCCTTTGAAAAAATATGCCTATAGTTTCCTCATCAGGTCTCAAAAATGGAATTTAGATGCTACATAGAACCCCTACTTTTAACCATGTCATCCATCTAAATAGATTGGTTTCGAATATTCAAAATAAGAAAATTATATTTATGCATAATTTCTTTATACCAAATAGTTCCTCCCCACTCATCTTGTTCATGGTCAACATTATAGAAATGTGGTATGCTTTAGCTGATAAGATACCTGATGAGGATTTATTATAGATAAGTTTGTCCTTAATTGAAGATTACTAGATTCTATAAAGTTACTCATTTTTTTGATGATCCACAGTGGTCTGAATGAGATTCATATTCCTACCGGCCTAAGAAAACAAAATATTGGCATAAGGACAACCTGGATATTTGAGAAGAACACCCACCTACTGGTGCATTAAGTAGTAGATCTCCCCGTGACCTATGATCAAATGAGATTAGTCTTGGATATCAGAAAATTTCTCATGAAGAACTTCTATAAATTAAAATTTTTCCCTTTCAGAGCCTCCAAGTCCTCCATGTATTTTCTGAAAATGAATTTTCCCCAGAGGAATCAGACTTCCAAGACCTTCAAATAATTTTTGGTTAGGAAGTAGTGAATGGTGTCCAGCAAATTATGGATATTGATATATGCTACCTCCATGGGTTTTTCCATTCTGATTCAAGAATCCCAATGATACCTTCATACCATGTGAACAACCTAGGTAAAATAATTCATAATTTATTTAATGTACCTCACCATAGTTGAAGGTAACTTGAGATTGGAAAAAACATGCATTAGGATAGAATATAGAACACAATTTACTATACTGATTTGGCCACTGATGGACAATAAATGTTTTATCTATTTATTGATATGAGATGAAATCTTGTTAACATGACCATTAGAATAGTAACATGACCATTGGAATAGTAACATGGCCATTATGAATAGTAATATGACTAATAGAATAGTAACCTCACATATTAAAGTATAAATAAAGTTTATGTATCTTATAAATGAAAATATTATATAATTATATCATAGTGTAAGTAAATAAATGTTTTAAAAATGATAAATTAAGAATTGGTATTTTTTTGTGCAATGTAATTGTTCATTTAAAATTTTATAATTAATATAATAATTTAAAATAAATTTTATTTCAATAAAATACATTCATAAATTAATATTTCTTTATATAGTAATTATAATATAATTGTATGAGAGTGTAAATATTTTTTTTTCAAAATTTCATCAAATAGATTATAATATTAAAATCAACATTTTTTGAATAAATAAGGATTTTAATTAAAAATGAAATTTCTCATATTTTTAAAAATATATTCATAAAATGGATTCCATTTTTTAATTTTACATGTTGAAAATTATTTATGGTGAATTTTTGGTATTTTTCTAAAATAGATGAATTTTTGGTGAATAGTGAAATGTGATAATTTTCGATATAAGTTAAATACATGAATTATTTACTCATGGATGATGTATGGATGAGATAAGAACCCATTGGTTCAAAATCTACTAAATATTTTACTTTATTTAGTCACAATAATAATCACTATTGATTGTTTTGATCCAAAAATAACAAACTAATGGATAAATAACCAAAAAACACCCCTCTCCTCCAAAATAAATACCACCCCTCACCACCTCTTATCCTCACACATTATAATCCTATAAGATTATATAAATTAGGCCTAATTCCATTCCCAATCATATTTCCCACATCCATGCACTTCTGGTCTCAAAAAAAAATACTAAACCCAAGTTCTTTAGGGGGTTCTCAAGGAGAAGAAATTCAGGAAGTAAAATCCTCTTTCATTATATTTTAATTTATTTTATTTTCTTATTCTCTCATCACCTATTATATTCAAAGAGGAATGATAATTATAGTATCATATATATAGTATATTTTTATTTTTTTTAATTTAATATACATCATTAAATCTCTTATATCCTTCTTTTATTCAAAAAATTAAAACATCATTCGTGATGTTTTGATTCACTGCCTTCATGGATGATGAGTTTTCATTTTCCGTTACTGCCATCATGTCCTACAATAAAAAAATTATTAAGGTTAAATAATATTTTAATATACATGTTATAAAATTTAACATGTAATGTAACTAATTTATAATCATGATATTAAATGAAATGATACATGTTTGTGATGGTTGTAAAAATCTCCAAAATAAATTAAAATATTTTCATCAATGTTTTGTCTAATAAATCATCCTCATACCATATAATCAAATTATATATGCGTGCATTTAAATTTTTTTAAGTTCACTAAAAATATTTAATTTCAATTATTTATAATTATTATAATTTTACTTGATCTTCCATAATAATATACAAGTAAACTGATAATGAAACCATGAAAACAAACGCTCCCGAAACAATGAAATTGAACTTTATAACTCATCAAAATGGACATAAAAGAACTTAATAAAATTATTATAAATAAAATATATGTTTAATAGGTTTTTTATTTAGTAATTAATTAATTTAATTTGATTATTTAGAATATTAAATTTAATAAATCATTCAGACATAAGGAAAAGGGAATCTCAAACCCAACCCCTTTTATTTGGGTTATTCCTCTTTCATTCCAAATTTTCAGTGGGTATATTCTTTTTAATATACCTCTAATGTAATGTAATTTTAATTATATTTTGTTTTCTAGGATATAAATTTTAATAGTCTTATTTTTTTAAAATATAATTATTTTCCAAAATTAATCTTCTTTCCTAAACACATTTTGACTCCTCTTGAGTTGTTTATTCTTTACTCAAAATGATGAATCTTATACAAAGTATGTTTTTTCATTTTTATTTGGGAACCCGATTTTTATTAATGATGGATGAAATACCTATTAAACTCATTCCTTTACATGGGTTACTTCATTAATTTTACACACACACACACACACACATATTCTATTTCGCAAGCATGATTATTTAAATGTTATGATGCAACAGGTGCTCTTGGAATTATATAGCACTCCATTGCATTGGGTAATGTGATGTGTCTCATGATATAATTTTCAATATTCATGAACATGATGGTATTTTTGTTCAAAATTATGATTTTATGATTATTCACATATGTTATGAATGAATATGATGCTAGATTTGTTCACAACTATGTGTAGTATTTGAACACTAAGACATGATGTTTCATTTTTATGAATTGCCACATTTCATGCATATATCTAATAATTACTCTCATGATTATGATGATGACCCTATTATTATGTTATTATGATGATGATTATTTTTACCCATGTTATATTTATTCATGTCCTTACTTATCCTCTTACTGGGCTTTTATCTCTCCCCTCTCTTTGATGTATATCCTCAGGTGACTGCATGTACTAAGGAGAATGTGAAGTTTAGAAGGATAAAAAATAAGAATTTAAATAAATTTTTAGGTTTTATCATTAATAAGTGATGTTATTTACTAATTTTTCCAATATATTAAACCTTCTTATCATAGTTTTGTAATTCTATTAAGTTGTTTATCTTTAAAATGATGTAATAGTTTTGTAAGAAAAGTAGGGTCAATATAGGTTCGCCATGCATAAATCCACCTGAGACCATCCTATGGGAAAAACTGAAATACTAGATTAGTTATGTTTTGGATCCATCACATATATAATGGAAACCTTATTTATATGAATCTCATTGACAAGATAGTTTACCTTCATCTTGAAACCACGACCATAGGCATTCCAAAAATTTAAGGAGACAATTGGAAAAAAAATTCCAAACTTTGGACCCTATGTCAAAAGACCCTTAATTTGGGAAGATAAACATGAAGAAGTAATTTTTTAATATGACCTAGTAAAAAAACCACTATTTAATAAAGTATATGTGAGTGGAGACTTAAAATAATCATCTTGGGAATATAAAAATGCACTACAGTTATTAAAGGTAGTGATTTGAGAGAAAAAACATGGGCCTAGATCTTGAGGGAGGGGATATAGAGTGGGGCATAAGGTTGTAAAAACTTCTCTCAGTCTTTATAATGATTGGTTCATGATTACTATACCATCTCCCAATATTATGAGGATTTTAGGGATGCCTGTGGCCCATAGGGAACCGAAGATATGCATGAATTCTACAAAAAAACTGGGGTAGAACTAATGCATGTGAACACATCCAAAAGTAGAGTGGAATCCTAGGGAAGGATGAAAAAATTAGATGATTTTAAGATGATCAGATCTTCATATGTCCTATATAGATGAGATTTAGTGAAATAAATTGGATACAATTGTGAAGAGACACCTCCAAAAGCTGATAGATTCTACAGATGAGGGTTGAGCGACTATAATGAATCCTTATTTTATACACTTTATGCATTTGATTAGTGCCATTTTGATGTGATGAGATATATTACTCCCATGTCTATTTATATATTAGATTGAAAATTATGATTTTCTTTCACTTTATTTGTTGGGTATTTTGAGCTTGTTGTTATTTGCTTTATGTTTTGAGCCATGCTGATAAATGTATTAGAAAAGACGTTTGAATTGAAATGGAAAACAAAAGGTATTTCAAAGGATTATTTAAAAAAAAATTGTGTTCAAGGTGGTTTAGTTTTGAAAAGTGTTTTCACACTAATTAATAGTGTTTTGTGGTTAAAATCCTTAAATAGATTTAATGTGGAATATTACCACAATTTATTCCTCACACCCTATATATGACTTTTGGAAATTATAGATTTTGTATTTTAGGAAACAGGTAAAGGAAAGAGAACAATATAACAGGTTGGATTCACTTGATTACCATTGATCATGTTTTTGTGGAGGAGGCCAGTCTCATGGAGTTGTCTCATGTTGAGTGATTTTGGGATTTTATACTCATAAGGGATGTATGTATAGGACTTGTTTGGTATTTTTCCTTTTATTTTGTGTTTTAGGCATTGACATGAGATACCATGTATATTTCTTATTATAGAATGTTTCTTCTTTTATGTACATTATTTCTTATGGTTCATTCTTAGTCATTATTTCTTAATTTAAATGTTTCATTTTATACTATTGACATTGATGATAGTGGTATGGTTATCCCATTTCATCGACGGGTTATGCCAGATTACCATACTAAAATTATTCCCAATATATTTTTGTTTATTATCAGTGCTTGTCACTAACACTTGGTGACTGGTAATGGCCTTCGAGCTTTGTCTCATTCCTTCTCGGGTGATTTTTTGGGTCAATACAGTTTGGTTTGTTAAAATTTCTAACATGACATGGGTTATGAAGATAATATTCCAAGATAACAACAATATTTACTTTATTCTTACTATGGGGTTTTAATGTTTTCATTGATCAAGATTAACATTACATGGCTCATGATTATTAATTTTTATGAATCTTACCTTTATAAGAGCTTATGACATGTCACATGTTTAATGATCCATGTTTTTATGGGTATGATTTATTTTATGTTATGATCATGAAGTTTGATAATTTCATCACACTCTTATGATTATCTTTTCCTCAATGATGATATTTAATTTTTAATTCTTATTTTCACCTTTATAGAGTGTTTTATATCACCCTTATTTTGTTTCCTTTTCCCTAAGTTATAAAAAATGATGTTAATTGATTTTTTCTTGGAATGGTTTCATTTTTGATGAATTTTATAGAAGATATTGAATATGATAAAATGGGTATATTATAAAAAACACTCACTTGAAGTCATCAATGATTTTATGTAATATTTTTTATTTATTCTGTAAAACTCATAACCTAAAAAACAATGGGTTTATAAGTAGTCGAATATTTTTAGTTTGATGTCATTTTTTTGGATGGATAAAATTGGGTAATATTTATCTATATCAAAGATATAAATCTAAATAATATGTTTTTATCACTTGATCTAGGAGTGTTAGTTTAGGGTTGTTATAGTTTTCCCATATTAAATAATTCTACATGTTTATTTATTTATTATTCCTTATATCTATTCCATATTTAATCAGGAATCTCAAAAACATTTCAAACAAAATTTTAGGAATGGAATTTGGATTCTATTTATAAACATTTTGGCCTTGTAATTGGGTCTTCAAAGTCGTTGTTTCAACAAATATTTTACCTTGATCATCATCTATCTGTTTTAATACTAAATTGTGTCATTGGAATCAAAGTTGACTTTATGGTGTATTCTATTTTTAGTGATTGTCGAAGATGATTCGGTTTTCAATTGTCTTGTATTTTCCCCTTGAATTTATTCTTATAGGGAGGTATTCCTTAAATTTAATGAGTTATGTTCTCTAAGTTTTGGGATGAACTCTATTCTATGATAGTGTTTTATAGGTTTTTCTATCTAATGGTATCTACAATTGGGATTTTTCTATTTTGTGGTACAATATTTGTGAAGTTACTTTTGTAGCGGAGATGGTATGAAGATTATCCTTGTTTCTAATTCAGTAAAGATTATGGAGAGGGAGAATCAGGGTTGTATTGTTTGGTGGAGTCCATAATGTGATATAGGTGGTGATTAGATCAAGGAAAGAATCATTGAGGAGTCAGACTCAAGGATCAAGATATAGTTATATGGCCAGCTCGAGGAAGCCCAATCTTCCTACAAGCACCAAAACTCTTTCTTTTTAAATTATGAAATTTAAAATTTAAAATTTCTGTTTTATACATTGGTGGATTGTTTTTTTGTTTTTTTCAAGATCATTTCCTGGTTTCTTGTATCCCATGTCATGGACATTTTTTAAATTTAAAATGGGATTGAGGAGGTCATACATATTATTATGTTTTTGGGGTAGTCTAGTGCACTACTCATAGTGGAGAGTTGGAGGCCATCCATGGGGGTCTTAAGGGTTCTTTCATGAATGCATTGGAAGTATATGTAAATGGTTATTTATTGTTCGTTAACCCTTAGTTAACTCCCATTATTTTTTATGTTTCTGATTTGATTAATAATCTTTTTAGGCAATGGTTGATATTTTGGAGGATGGCCTTGAGCTGGTGGACTCATTTGAAAAATCTCATAGACATAGATGGTTAAAGACTCCTACTAGTAGTATTGTCACCAAGTCAAAATGATGTTCCGATAATTGAGATTCATCTAAATCGTCTAATATTTTTATGAAATTAGGCATGAAGGGTAATTTTCTCCTCTCTCAATGACAATACTTCTAATATAGAATAACCAAGTCATAATACCCCATTCCAAATGTGATTTTGTTTCTAATGGATTTATTTCCTATAAATTACCCTCAGTTTCTATACTAGAAGAATGTAGAATTGATACTCTATTTTTTATTGTAAAAAAGGTATTTAATTTTAGGTTTCATGCATCACAATCCCACCAACAACCACATTTGTATTTTCTAGAGGTGTTTACTTTTAGTGGAGAAGTGGGAATACTCATAAAAACACATCACTATAAAGGTTAGGTCTAATAACCTATATTTATTATATCTATTTATTATTATAGGTGTGATCATATTTAATTGGAGGCATCATAGTAGTCTCTTTCAAGCTTTAATATATGATCATTAAATGGGTTCAACTGGGGGGGGGGGGGATTTAAAAACTATAGTGGAAAACTCAAATAATAAGGGAGGGATATTTTATTCTAGGAAATATATATAATATTTCAATTAATTTTTTCCATACAATATTATATAGGATATGGGTTTCAGGGGAGATAAGTTTACATGGTAAAATATTTAGAAATTGAATAATTGTTTCTTGATCCTCTTAGACTGATGCTTCACTAATTTACAAGGAATCTATATTTTATAAGATTATAAAGTGGCCAACATGTCTAGGGTACTCTTATATCACTATCCTCTTTTACTATAATTGAAAATAGTAAATGGGAGAAAAAATTGTTTCTTATTCTCTAATAAGTGGACCCAAGAGGACATTTTCACACAAATGGTTGGTATGTCTTGGAATAATCCCATTCAACACCATGTATTGGAGATCTTATATAGTAAGATGAGATGTCTCATGGAGGAGCTCTTATAAGGGAATAGAATACATAAGAATAAAAATGTGGGAATCAAGGAGCTTAAATATGAGATTATCCATATTGATATGAAACTGTATGAGTGTGGGATGATGTGGATTTTGTGTTTCCAGTGAGAAAAAAACTCTATAGCTGATAATTTATTAGAAATCTAAAGATAAGATAAGGAGTGATTCATATCACTATAGATAAAAGTGGGGGATATAAACCTAATATATTTACATTATTTCTTCAATGATAAAGAATATAATGGGATGTGGAACTGGAGACTAGAAGTTATATTAAGGAGGTGGGAAACTAAGTCGTGAATCATTTCAAAAGGATTATAGCATATAATATTTCAAAATGGAAGGGTTGTTATCTAATATAGACTAAAAGATATATATTATTCAATATTATTCACAAGAAATTGTAGGAAATTATAAATTGTAAAATAAAAAGGTTCCTAGAGAGGGTGATATTAAGGAGGGTAAAATTACTGTGAACCTAAATAGTGTTCCTGGATAAGAGGGATTTCCAGGTGCTTTATTTTTCACAGCTTGAGATATCATCAAATATAACCTCATTTAGTGAGTCAAATTGTTTTTAGAGGGGGTGGTGGGTGGGGTTCTTGTAGATTGGACTATGTTTGAACCACTATTCTCATTCCAATAGTAAAATACATGTTTTCCTTTAGTCACTATCATCTGATATGTCAATAAAATTACCCCTATAAAGTGATTTCTAATTTTTTTAACAATGAGATTTATTAGATAAAAACCAGGATTATTTTTAAAGAACAAAATGTTTTTGTTAAAACTAAGACCATGTGATGGTCCTTTGGGATTTCTAAGTAGATGGTGGAGGATCTCAATAGGAAAACTATTTTATCTAACATTATGTTGAAGGATGATATTGAAAAATCCAATGATAATATTTAGTAGAAAATCATTCTTAAAACAATGAGACACTCAAGTCTCTCAGAAGGAGCCTTTGTTATCCTATCAATATTCTATTCATTAACATGGCTTTTGATCTCTATCAATGGAAGGAAGTTTGGTTTCATCAAATATTCCTATATACTATGTACGAGTGATCCTCTTTAACCTACCATTTGTTTTAATGGAATATGATTTTCTTAGTAGGAATATCAAGGTAGGGATCAATGAGGAGATGTTTGTTCTATTTATAGGTAAGTTTAGATTTATGGGGATTTCCCACTTATTTTTTTGTATATGATATATTATTTTTCATCAATGAGATTTATTGGGTGGATAAATAAAATCTTAAAGGATTACTAAAAATGGATAATTGAAACAATCAGAAAAAATAAAAGAAATGTTTATATCTCTAGGTTCAATTTGAAAAAAAATCAAAAAATATAGATAAATCCTTGGAAGTGTATAAGAATTAAATCACTATAGAGTAATTGGGAGAACCTATATCTCCATGTAGGATAAAGATCCTTTATTATCAATGAGCATTTAATATAATTACTATATGTATTAAAAACTATAAGAGAAGGATTCTCTCTTTTGATGATCACATAACTCTAGTTAATAGAATAGTCTCATCGGTTCCCATGCATGTCCTCCCTATTCTTAATTCACATAAGTTGATTATTAGTAATATTGAAATAATATTGAATGATTTTACATAGGACTCTATTCAAGAGGGTATTCACCAATGTAATAGATAGAATTGATGGATAAATCCATTGAGGATGGTATATCAATCTATAAAATATAGAGGAATATATTTATTTCCTTTAAGTGAAACTTTTTTTGGAAATATTTTTATGGTTTGGGTTAGAGTCATGATTAGAAAATTTTGGCATATGGACATGAAATCTCCTCATGTGTCTGGTAAAAAATCATATCTCTATCATTTCATGATAGGTCATTTATTGATCTTATTTAATTAGGTTATATTGATAATAGAGGTGAGAAAGATTAATTTCTAAGGAGAAAATTTGTTAGGGAGAGTTTTATTTTTTATGGGAGCCTAGTCCCAGAATTCACATTTGGGAATCCAACAGCCAACGTTGATTGATTCAAGATGTTATCTATAATATCTATAAGTAATGATTTGATAGTATTTTGTTTACTAGGGAGGGAGACTGATTTTTTTACACTAAGTTGAGATTCGAGTCTTTTATATTGAGGGAATCTCATAATAGAATTCATGGTCAACAGGGTTGTATTTCATATATGGGAATGATAATGTGAAATGAAATTCTAGTGAAAATAAATTCTTATTCTGGAGTATATATAACAATAAAATTCATATATGTAATAAAATCCAAAAGAAAATTATTCATTTTTCCTCTAAATGTAGTTACTGTTTGGAACCAAATGTGAAATTTATGTAACCTTTGTTTTTTTGAAGTTGAATAGATGAAATTAATATAGAATATAATTAAGAGTTATATGTGAATTTTATTTCAATAGGAGAACCTGAAAGGCTTACTTGAATAATGTATTCTTTGATATATGGGATTCAATGGTGTTCAATGGTTAAGAATACTAGATAAAAAGAATAGACTTTTTCCTTAAAGTGGAATGAATTTAAGAATATTTCCATTGAGAAATATTTCCCTAAAGAAGTTAGACTTAGGATGGGAAAATTAATTGTAATTGACATATAAGAACAAAGATTCAATGGTTTCATATAAAGAAAACTTCACGCAATTGGAAAGATACACACAAAATTTTATCCTAGATATTGAGAGTAAAATTAATAAGTTTTAATTATTATTGAAACCAGCAGGTCAAAGGGAATTAGATTCCAATGAATTCAAATGTTAGGAGAAACTTTTTTAATGTTCTGAGAAGGTACAAATGGAGTAAACTAATGATTATTTATCCAATTAAAAAATGTATAAAAAAGTTTAAGAAGTTAGGAAATGGGAAATTATCCATTAATGAAATATGGAGGCAAGAAAATTAAGTTACCATCTTGTGATAAGTGTAGTAAAAACAATACTAATAATGTATTATAAAATTTGGGATGTGTTTTCTATGAGAAATTATTATAAATGGTAATCATCACTATAATGAAAATGATTATAAAAATAAGGAAAAGATGATAGTAAGATGCTTTAATTTCAAGGAATTAGGGAATTATGAAAATTTGTGTCAAAATATAGTCACTTAGTGTGTAAATCATCACAATAAAAAGGAAAAATGTGTACAAAAATAATTTTCAACTATTATGGTTGATGTTGGGTCATCTAATAAAGTAATTCCAGGTATATTACTTGTTTATTCAAAATTTTCACATGACCTGTTTGACTCTGTATCTCTGAATTCCTTCTTTTTTGATATATTTTTAAGTAAAATTGGAATATCACCTCATGAAAAGATGATGGAAATTTTTATGAAAACTCTAGTTGAAAATATTAAAACTGATAAGATATATAGGAATATTCATATTATTATTAGTGGGATAATATTTCCTAAAAATATTGTTGAACTAATGATAGTATATTTTGATATTATTTTCGGTATTTATTGGATTTTAGTTTATCATGAAAAGATTGATTATATATCTAATAAATTTTTATTCAATGGTTTTATACCTTTGATAACCTACCATGAATCTATTAAATTAATTAGATATGATAGGGAAAGTTACCTAGATCATGTTATTCAAAAGAAATAAATTTTTAGATTAGTGATATCATAATATTAAATGAAAATGCTGATTTTTTAATAGTTTTTTATGTTATACCTGACTAGGATGATGAATTTACTGTTGAATTTGTACCTGAGGCTAACACTATTTCAAAACCCCCTTATTGAATTGATCATGATGTTATTTTGGAATTGAAAAATAAGTTGGAAGTGATACTATATTTAGGTTTCAATAAAACTATAAATTCACTATGGGATAAACATATTTTCTTTATTAAAAAGAAATAAGGCTCAATGATACTTTTCATTAATTATTGACCCTTTGATAACATCACTATTAAGAACAAGTGTCCTTATCATCATATAGATTATTTTTTTGATAATATCCAAAGAGCACAATTTTTTCAAATATTTTTCTTAGGTTAGGGTATCGTCAGTTGATGGTGAAGAAAGAATATATTCTATATATGGAGTTTTGACCAATATATTTGAATTATGAGTTTTTAGTTATGACCTTTGTGATGTCGAATGCATCAGTTGTATTTATGGACCCTATGAATAGAGTTTTAAAGAAATATTTGGATAAGTTTGTAGTCATGTTAATTTATAATGTATTGGTATATTATAAAATTCATTAGGTTAATGAAAGTCATTGATTGATTTTTTATCAAACCATAAAAGAATATAATTTATCTTGAAAATTTGGTAAATGTGATTTTTTGTCGCATAATTTTTTTTATTTAGGATCATTATTTATAAATATGGAATAACTATTGACCATGACAAAACTAAAGTTGTTAAAGAATGTATAATACCTACAAATGTCATAGAGATAAATAGTATTCTTGGATTAACGAGTTACTTCCATTGGATTGTAATGCCCCGACCCCAGAAGCCCAGATTCGGTACATTATTACGTATCGTTAGCATGATCACAAAAGATCAAGTCTCGAAATACTGATTAGTTTAGTAGCCTTGGAAGTACTAGATACATTCATAAGCTGAACATTACATCATTAAATGGAAAACTATAACAAAATTGTTTCCATAGACAACACTGAGATCCCATAGACTGTCCCTAAAGGTCAGTTATAATATACTTCTTCGCATCCTGGGAAAAATAAAACATAGAAAGGGGTGAGCTCAGATGTTCAGTAAGGATAACAATATATCGGAAACTTTCATAAATAAGTATTAAAATTTAAGGCAATGTATAAGACCGAAACAAAATCATTTTAAACTTGAAATTTAGCATAATATGGAAAAGATAAAATCAAATAATTCCATTTACTTATTCCCATAGATATTCTACTTGTCGAATAATCACATGAAATATCCATATCCACTTTCATAATGATGGAATGCATAATGTCGGACTTTCATAATCACATAGTCAAGGCCTTGTGGTAAGACTAAAAATAAGATTTTGTCAAGGCCTTGTGCCAAGACACTAGTTTGTCTCATGAGACCTACCTATGCATCGAGGAGCTATATCAGGATCCACCCATCACTTTTGGAGTCCAATGCCTTCCCCATATGAAAAGGTTGAAACATAATCTAAACATTCGTATTAAACCTAGCGTAAAAAATGTCAATATTTTAACCAAAAACTATGAATGGTATAAAAATAGCACATACACAGTCAAACATAACTTATTCAATACAATATGGAAGATTTTATTATAATAGATCAACCTCAATAGATAATAATGAATGATATTAACATAGATGAAAATAATCATCAAAACTATTTGAGAGAAACATCCCCCTTTTTCTTGAAAACATTTAAAAGTATCACTATTTATCAAGAAGCCTTTTAAAATAGATTTTTGAATCAAAGTTTCCCATAACAATTTGATACTTTTAAAAGGAATTTTAATTTTGAAACTTTAATGTCAATATAAATAAATCCTTAAAATCATTTTTAAAACATGGACATTAATGAGAATGATTTAGAATAATAAAATTTTAAAACATTTTAAAATGATATTTTAGTTAGATTTCATAACCAAAAGAGAGATACTTGAATACAAATAATTGAGGTAATAAAAACTTTATAATATCATGGGAATAAGGTATTCATGATATACTATGTCAAAGTACATTATATACACCATATAAAAGTGAATTGGCGTATGACAACAAATAAGTCTCAATGGAATGTAGATTGAGATGAAATATCTTATAAAGACCGCATCCTTAGGTTAAGGATAAATCAATGAAATAATTATGTGTGAAAAATATAAATACACTCAATATTATTGGATATTTAGTGTAAATCAATCAGAGGACATTCACACATATTCTTGTAAAAACAACACCAATGAATTGGATGTTTAACTCAATAAATGGAGATTTAGTTAAAATTACTCTTATCAAGTTCATATCAATGACTTGAGAATTTATCAATGGAGTGATTATGTGTATCAAAATTATATCCAAAGAAAGGGAAGTGGAAATTACTACACAAATAATAAATAATTATTCCACACATAATCATGGAGTAAAATAATCAATGAAGTATGCGTAAAGCCGAATGAGGGGAAATTGAAATTTGAAATTCCCATAACAATTTGGTAACTTACAAAAAATACATCACATGAAATATGGATCATAAAATTAAGATGTAATTACTCATAAATTAAAGTATATTAAACAAAGAAGTGGTGAATAATGGAAATCTCACGACGTGGCGACGGTAAGCCATACATACACACGTATGATGAAATGTCATTCAAAAGATGGATAGAATAATGAATATTATTGTACCATATTTATAATAACATAATAGTATATATAAGATACTGGAGTTATTATTTTATAATGGAAACAACAAATAAAGAGTAAGTGGAAGAAGAAAGGAACTTGAAAGAGGTGATGAAATATTTACCTTTTCTTCGGATTCTTCCTAATGATTTGATCAAAAGGGATCCTTAGATTGGATTTATGACTAAAGGAATGCCTCTAGGATGAAGGTAGGAAAGTTTAGAGGGTATTGTGTCAGAGATTATCTGAGAAAAAAGGCTTTTAAGTTGTGAATTTTAGGGAAGAGGGAGTGCCCTTTTATAAGAGGGGTGAGGGTCACCTCAGGAAAAGCTAGAAATATTATTTTATAATAAAATTATTTTCGGATTATAATGGCTCAAAAATGAATTATTTAAATTATAAGGTGGGTATGGGTCTAAAACCACTCAACCAATAGGTTTTATAAAGGTTTGGGTCACTATATTAACCATATCATTTAGATTTAACTCTTAGTTAAATAGTTTGACATCTACCATGTCTCTTTGCATTTTTATATTATATGGTTAATAAAAAAACTATATACTTCCAAGAGAACCCCAAGTGGTTCATTAATGATATAAATATAATTATATAAGTCTTTTGGATGAAACTTATATTTTTAAAAATATAATATTAATTAATAATATATTATTTTTTTAAAACTTTTTTTTGTCAATTTTGACACTATTTGGCATTTTGTTTTTGCTAAATTCATAACAACATTATTACTTTGAAAAAATTCATCTAACCAACATAACATGTGATATTAACCTATAAAATTAGTGTAATTCATAAAAAGTTTCAAATTAAATTTATTTGGATATTTATAATATCAAATATTTTAATATTTCATTAATTAGGTAATTACTGCATCATCATTCTGTCATAAATAAATTAAATTATTTTATGTCTAAAAAATATCAATAAAATAAAATTATGTAGGAAATATTTTTATATTTATAATTAATATTTATAATCTAATTTAACTTATATATTACCCTATATTAAAAATGGTTTAATTATTAAGCTTTGAATTTAACACTTTTAACTCTTCTTTGAATTAAATAATAATAAATGTCCTAATCTAATCCAAGTGTATCTAAAGGATCATATTTTATTCATAAGGTTGTTTTTGATCTAATTACACTTATCCAATAGAATTAGGAATTGTGTTAGGGTAATAATAATATCATTTTTACCCTTAATTACCCTATTTACTTTTAACCGTGGTAAATAATAGTCAAAAGTTACTATTGCCTAAAAATTATTTTTATCTTATTGAACCAAATTTTACTTACTGATATCAACTGTTTCTCTCGAAATTTTGAAATTAAATTAACAGAAGTGGTAAAATTAAGTTTTATTCAAATTTGAAAATGCTCCTAGGAGGTGGGTAAAAGACGGTTAAAAAGTTCAATAAAATTTTTATATATCTAAAATTATTATAAACTGAACCCAATAAATTAAATTGAACAAATTTAAGTATTATGTATCTATTTTGACCTAAAATAAAATAAATTAAAACAATTAATTAATTAAATAAAAATTCAATTTTAAACTATAACTTAGTGTTTTTCACTATTCATCAAAAATTGAAAGTTTTCAGAAAAATACCAAAAATTCACCCTAAGATAATTTTGATATTTTGAATCCAGAAATGAAGTCCATTTTGAAATATAAAATTTATAAAATTTTAAAAAGTGGGTATTACTATTCATAACGGCGAGTTTGATTGGTCGTGGTGTGTTAGAATCTCAAAGTTGCGTACAATGCAAGATATTACATTATTAAAAGGGAAATATACTATAAAAGCATGGGGTGTTACATGGATTGTTCAAAACTTCTCTTAGTTATCTATCCCACTAATTAAGTTAACATGAAAATGAGTTAAAAGTTTTTTGATGAAAGAGTATCATGATTATTTCCAGTAACTAAAAAGAAGATTAGTGAATGCCTAATTTTTGGTCCAACCCTATTTAAATGGTGATTTTTTTTTCATCTATAATAATACTTTATTGAAGTGACATTTTTGTGTTCTAATATAGAATGATCACGTAATTTCATATGCTTCACATCAATGAAAAAATCTTGAGTTAAATTACCCCACTCAAGATCTAAAATTACATAATATGGTTTTTGATTTAAATATTTTGAGGAATCATTTACGTATATTATATTATGAAATATATACTAATCATAAATGTCTGAATTATATATTCACTTAGAAATATTTGAACATGAGAGAGAGTAGATAACTAGAATTGATAAAGGACTATGAATTCCTGATTCACTACCATCCTATAAGTATAAAAAATATAGATGATGATTTTATTCATAAAGATAATACTATATTAACAATGTTAAATTTTTAACATTACACTTTTCTTATTGATTTGGTAAAATTTTGACTAGAAATTACGCTTGTAGAAACATCCTCAATTTTTATTCAACTATCAGTACAATTGTCTCTACCAGAATGAATTATGGAATATAATAAGGATGGTCATGTTTTAAAAGAAAAGGTATAATCTATTATGAATGGAATGTTTCTAGAGTTTAATGTTGATGAAAAAGGGGTTATCAGATTTGGAAAGAGGTTATGTGTGCATTGTGATTCCCAGTAGAAGAGGTAATTATTAATTGAATCTCATAGATCATTTTTTTTACATTTATCATAGTATTAATAATATGTACAAAGACCTTCAGGAGTATTACTATTGAGATGTAATGAAAAGATATATTGTTGAATTTATAATAAAATATTTGACATGTCCATAGGTTAGAGCTCAACAACAATTACCGATGGGGATGATTTAGAACTTATTGGTGCCTGAGTTGAAATGAGAAAATATTTCCATGGATTTCATAATTATATTATTAAATACCTTTCTAGGTAATAATTCAATTTGGGTAAATGTTCATCGATTAACTAAATATTCTCATTTATCCCCATTCAAGATATGATGTATCTTGATCAAATTTTTTTTATACCTATAGGATATATTAATGTTACATAGAGTTACTCTCTCTATTATATTTTACCATGATGCCGGGTTTACTTATAATTTTTGGAAAGACCTTAAAAATTTATTGGGTACAAAATTAAATTTCAGTAAATATTTTCATTCAAAATCTTATTGAAAGTAAAAGATAATGATTCATACTATAGAATAAATGATTCATTCTTATTCAATGAATTGCCTTGGATGTTAGGATCAACATATTTCATTGGTAGTGTTTTCTTATAGTAACAATTTTCCCTCTAATATATTGATGGAATGTTTTGAGTATTTATATGGAAAGTAGTTTTAAATTATAGCTTATTGGGATAAATTAATTGAAAAGATTTTTTGTGTGACTATAATTGGTAGAAGAAATGATTGTGAACTTAAATATGTTTTAACAACATATTAGGATGAGTTAAAGTATGAATAAAAGTTATGTAGTTAATTAGAGGAAATATATTTTTCTCGAGGTAGGGAATCATGTTTTTCTTAATGTTTCTCTTTAGAAAAGTGTTATGAATTTTCATAAAAAAAGGAAGCTAAGTCCATGTTTCTCTAGACTATATGAAATCCAAGGTAATTGTTTCTCATTTTCTTACTAAGTGACCACTCCTTTTTTTAATATTAGGTACATGATATAGGTCAGGTTTTTTTGTTAATAAATTATGCTCATGATACATATCAGGTTTTGAGCCCTGAATTAGTTTAAGTTGGAAGATAAAATTTCATAAAAGTAGTAGAGTATTCAAATTATATCAGTTTGCATCCTTTTCCACTAAAAATTAATTTATATTAACTAAATATTTCATGTAATTCCAAGAGTTCTCCTCCCCTCACTTGTAATAAAAGGGAACCTCCTATCCTCTATTATTCCCTCTTCAAAATAAAATTTTCTCAGTAAATGCCTAAAAAAATAACTTCCATAAATCTCTCTACATGTCTTAGAGGCCTTAGTTTTATAAAAAACAACTTAATAAAAATTTTCATGAAAATATTAAGATTTTTTCTAAATAAGAGGATGATAAATAATGTACAAGATGAGTATAACTCAAGGTTTGGCGCACATAACAATAAAAAACATATTTTAAAAAGGCAAAATGAATGTTATATTTTAACATATGCATCATAAACTGATTTTACCACTCCCATAACTATTATTAAATGTTTGGATATTTTTTTAATCTCCCGTGTTTTTATAAAATAAAAATCATCATTCCCTTGTTTTGGGTATTTCTATTTTGAAAATGGGTTTTTAAAAAGAAAGGTATTTCAATAACCAATAACTTTTTTTTATATGGGATTAAATTGGTGTTTCAAGGGTTTTATAATGAAAAGTGAAATATTAAAATACATTATTCATGATATCTTCCATGGAATGTTTTTATGGTGATAGATGAGACTAATATATCTCACGATGATCAGTGAGCCTGATATAGCTCTCTATTGAATTGGGTAATGATTATGTTCTCCTGAGAATTATCTTGGATGTCGATCATATAGTTATTATAATTATAATGGTTCTATAAATATAAAATAAAATGGTACCACATGAATTTTCAATGCTTTATAATAACTTTCTGGGAAATCATTTTATTTCAAAAGTATAACTAATGACCTTTTTAAAGGAATGATTCTGCAATTTTAGGGTAAATATTAATGTTTTTAAGATTTTTTTTCATGGTTTCTTATGTTTTTTAAGAAACAATCACGATTATGATTTTCTTTTTATATTTTAAAATGAATGGTTTTATGAAAAACTTTGGGTAGTAAATCCGATTTCACGATAAAGTAAATGATTATTTAAGATTATAGTATATTATATTAAAGGAAATATCATTTTATGATCTCATGGTTTTATAATGGACTAATGTGTTTATTTTTTTTATATCCCTTACAAAGAATTTAATCTCATCCCATGTTTTTAAATTATTTTCACTGTTTTTAATGATGAGTAGGAACAAATAAGAATTTAATTTTTTATTATGGGTAAAATGGATACTAAGAGGAGGTGTCCAACTTTTATTGTATGGTTTTTATTTAATAGTTATGAAATAATTATCTAAAACTCTAAACATAAAAATATCTTTTAAATTCAATAAAGTTAATTATTTTCTGAAGATGAAATTATATGTTGAATAAGGTTCAGTTCCTTATCGTTGGTTCCCAAAAACCAATTAATTTTTTAATTTTAATTATTAGTATATTAATTAATGAATTATCAAAAAATGATTATTATTTTACATAACTTTAATTTGATATTGTACTTATAGTATTTATCTCACTGAAATATTATTATGGTTCTCTACTATAATGAGAATATAAAGATGTCATTAAAACATTGTTAAATATAGATACTAAGGTAAAGATAGCATCTATCTGATAAAACACAAGTGATGTTTTATTATTAGGTCTTTAGGGTTTATAATTTACTGATCATTCTTCCCATGAAATGTTCACTTGGTGATCACCAAAAATTAAGGTTATGAGGGTATATTTCTCTTTATAATTATACATGTTTTTGTGTCATTCTATATTCTTATATATAAGTGATTATTATTCCTTATAAATTATATTATCAATAATTTATATAATTAATTTCATAATTTGATATATGGATGAAAATAATGATTACATATGTGTATAATAAGGTAACATATATCAGGTGTATCATAAGTGGCGTGATACTAATTGAATAAGTTAATAAAGGATACGCCTCATTGGAATTAATGGAAGAATAAATCTATGGAACTTTTATTGAAATGGTACAGTTTGATTACATCCAGGGTCCTGGTAGTTCATTGATGTGTTTATTTTAGGAAATCAAAGAAAGATAAATATAGAATATTGAGTGATGAATCAAGTATGCATCATGCATGATGATATGTATGTAGAAAAAGTGATTATATTACATAATAGTGTTTCTAGGAAGGTTATTTCCTTCCCTAATGGTGTCTTGATGTATTGTAAGATATTTACCTCTGAATTTAGGTAAGATAACCTAACACCATTAAGGAAGATTCCAAGAGGATCACACTCTATGTGTATCACAAATGTCATTAAATTATATTAAATTTAGTATTAAGTGTAAAAATTATTCGCATCTTGTGGAAAGATAATTATAAAAGAAACATGGATCTCTAAAAATCACTCATGAGATATTAAAGTTTAGAATAAATGAGTTGAATTTTATCACTTGTTTATTATTTACAAGATAATAAATAAATAATTATTTTTACCTAATTTATTAAATAGATTAATATAAATATTTATTTAGTTATGTGAATATTAAAACTAATATTTATTCAATTTTTTGTGAATATAATATTTATTTATTTATCTATTGAAAAATATTTATTTATATAAATATTTTATTATTCATGTTTTGATAAATTCCATAGGTGGTTAATGTGGAAAGTTCATGGACCAATGGAAATGATATATTTAATTTAATACCATTTTAAAAAATTATATATTTATTTGTGGAATGATATTTAAATAACCACATGTCATGGGTAATAATAATAAAAATATAATAATTATTTGAGATAAGGTATTAAATAGATTACAAATATTCATAAGGACTAGTGCGAAAATTTTATTTTTAACCCTAAATATATAAAGAAGCATATATCAAAATTCTAATGGCATGAGACATGTCATGTGAAAAAAAATCTCTCAAGAATTCTCTTGATCCTAGAGAGAATAATACTACCTCTCAAGAACATATATAGAAAAAGAGAACAATATTGTAATTGATGAATAATAGGTTGAATCACTTGACTCTACCTGGATAGTACCTAGAGATTTAAGAACATCATTCCAAGATTATTGGAAAATGTTATGATATAAATATATAAGACCTATTTTCATTTCAAATGGAAATAAAAAGAATAATTAATCATTAATGGATTTTTGATAAAAAGAATTCCTGGTTTAAGGTAATTATTTTATACAATTAATTATAAATTAAATGTAAAATATTCTATCTAATATATTTTAAGGATTTGTTCATTTATTTATTCATATTTATCTATTAAAATTGATAAAAAAAATTAAACACTTTCCCACTACTTCCACTACATCCAAAAACTTTTAAGTGGTATCAAAGTTTTCACATTCTAATTTATAATTTTTTTGATCAATTTTATGCATATTTTAATTAGTTTAATTTCACGAATTTCATTATAAAAACAACAATCATGATTAAAAATTCATATGAATTGACAAATCCAAGAACATGCTAAGACATGGATTTTTTTTCAAAGATCCTATTTGGAGATGATAGGGTCACATGCTACATGGAACTAATATATAACATGTCAAAATAAATTACTTGTCAGGTACTTGTGGTTAACCACTACATTTCATGGTGGTCAGTGTGAGACTTAATTAAACATCATGTACTGATCAATAGTATGGACCAAAGATTGATAGAGATAACATAATATGTAGTTAGTTTCCATGTCGTGTTACCACCCTATGGTTTTTACCATGTATAAATTATAGAAATTCATGTGGTCAATACATGGAGTCATTACATTCCATGTATTCAAACCCAACCAAAGACCATAGCTAAACATGTAGTACATGGATTGCATATATAATATACATGTCTTGTAACATGTTTCAACCCATGAAAGGTACACATTAAGGTTTTAGGTGTGTCATGTCGTTCAAAATGTGGAATAATTAATTTGAAATAAAAAATATGCAACATGAAGATTTTTATACACATTGTGTGATTGGTTTTATTCCAAACTAAGTACACACTAATTTATTTTCGTGCCATATGGGTATACATGATTAATAATTACTACATTACATGTAATAGTCTACATACATCTCATGTACTTAACATGAATTACTATAGGTACATGTAATGTATAATATGGCATGTCATGTGGTGGTGCATGCCACATAGAATATGGCTATTGACCTACAAAACTATATGTCATGTGTATAATAACCTTCACTGTATGCCTACATGTTATGAAATTATAAAAAAACAATAATAACCATACACTTAATGTGAGACATGACATGTCTTGTGATAATACTCATCATATAAGTATAAAATTTCATTAATTTATTGAATCTAATACAGAATGTATACACTGTGTGGCCTAAAAAGTACACACCATGTGGTAAACTATTTAAAAATTAATATTTAATTTATTTAATTAATTTACAATGATATAGAATGGGAATATAATTATTTTCCAAGGTGTTTTAGGATATAATATTTTGAAAAATAATTAATTATATTGTTTGTTGATTGAGTAATTAATTCTAATAATTTTTTCTTAATCAGAATGAATTTAAATGAATACAATAAATTCTGAATATAATGTTGATTATATATTCCATAGTGGAATATAATGCAAAGAAATAAAAATACATTAAACACGCACACCCATGGACTTTACCATACAACCTGACCCTCACCCCTCCCAACACCAAACCACCCCACCACCAACAGTGGGGCCTAAAAATTCTAAATATTTAGTCATTGAAGGGTGTTATTGATCATGATATTTATTAAACTATTTATGTGTTGGATAAAGTATTTTTATTTAATTATTTATTGTATAGTTTTTTTTGATAATTTATTACAAATTGAAATGTGATGATTTGTGTATTATCTCTCATCCCTTTATTATATACATGTTTTTATTTCTATGGTTTCTTTTATGTAACCATAAACCCATGGTACCCATCATATATGAGTGGGTAAATATTTATAAAGGATAAAGCTTCCAACAATAATATCCATGCAGAGGTGAATCTAATCGAATAGATTCACTAGATAATAGAAAAATGTTACTATTTGATCCATTAATGGGCTCAAGGAGTTATTTGACATTGGTTCAAGTTTTTTTATCATCACTGGATAAACCAAACATTATTTAAAAGATCAACATCAAATCACATATATATTTTATTTTTCTATATATGGTTGTTTTTATATAATGTATGGTTTATTTGGAAGATTAAACATGATCACATAATGTTAATAAATTAAAAGGCATTATAAAGTGAATTAAAATGATATAAATATACATAAATTATTTTATCTAAAAATGTTAATTGATTATGTAAGATCCATATAATATTAAAAACATGTGTAGAATAAAATAAAAAACATTTGAATATATGTTAATAAAAAAACCTCAATAAAAATATTTTTTTTTCAGAAAATTCCTTCAATCTTATGAGTTAGGACGCTACCATAGTTAAAGTGTTAGTTTAGTTGTAGTTAGGGGAACATTAAATTATCAATGATTCTTAATAAACATAGTGATTTTAATTAATAAATTTTTTACTAATAGTAATGACAATAGTCTACTAAATAAAATTTGTAAGTAAGTGTGGAGGAAATTTGAGTATAGGATTTCAAGATTTGGGAGTCCACTGGATAGATCAAGGAGTTGTGAGCTAATGTAGCAGGTAATTAAAGCCTACCAAAATAAATTCACGTTATTTTCATGGCCTTTGTATAGGTCATGAGAAGGTAAATATAGATATTTTCCTTAAAAATATATATAAAATTGAATATTATGAATCTAATTATAGGGTTTTTTGGGATATGATAAAATAGTGGGAGCCTAATTAAATCATTAGACATCTCATATCTATAAATCAGGATAAATTATTAAAATATGTCTTTATATTGTTATAGAAAATAAAAATGAAAACTATGAAATAATTTCCATTAGTATTGGATAATGAAAATGTCATCACCCGCTCAAATTTCCACAGGTGGCACTTGCATATGAACATTTTACTACTATAGTAAAATATGGTGTATGTGCTAGAATCCCCTATTACTGAAACAGACCTCAAGGAGTGAGTGAGGGTAGATATTATGTCTATAGGAGGCACATGGTGCATAAATAAGATGATTTTTCATCATGTTGTTAGTTATTCCAATTAAGTTGAATATGAAACATAAGGACATGGACGAAAACACCATGTTAGATTACGTCTAAAACATGATAATGAGAAAGTTCATCTAATGATAAAAAATATTGTCACTGAACTTTATAATTGTAAATTAGAATATCTATACCATGATAGAGATCATGTACTCAATATGAGGAATTATATTGACCAGTTGGAAAATTTAAGCTTCTTTATTGATAATAAAATATCCATTAGTCTCATAATATCATACTTACCACATATATTCCATATATTAATTAGAATATATATAAAAATATTATATAGAATCACCTTAAAAATTGTTTTTCTATGCTTCACCAAATTGGTAAGGATTGGTTAGAATGTGATTCCTCATCCCTTATGGGGATGGAATTGATGGAAAATATTGAAAATCCTATGAAAAGTTCAGAGTCAATAATTACTTCTAAACTTCTATAAAAGAAGGAAAATATTTAGATGATGATCAATTTCAAGATGCTATCTACATCAAACGTGGAAATAAATCTTATTAAAAGGGAAAATGTAGCTAATTGAAGTAGAAGAATATGGAAAATTTTACTTTAGGTATATTTATCATTATATGAAATATTTATAATTCTCATCTTAGGTATTTAATACTATGTGTGATTCATATATTTATATCTAAATAGAAGAATAAATAAACATTATAGTGATTAAGAGTAGTTAAAATAATTTTAAGTTATTGATTGTAAAATACTCGAACCTCAGCAAATGATTATCATAACTTCAAGATTTACAAGGGGATTGAATCTTTTCATACTTTTTTATATGCAGTGTTAAAAAAATTCATTTCAATGTCATGTTCTACACATAATGATAGATTATTTAACGTTTGAAATGTATCTGATTATGGTATATCCAACTTTATTAATAGTTTGATCATAATTGAATCATAAATATCCAATGACATAAATTAATTGTGAATATAAATTATAAGAATAAAATATTTCCCATTTGGGTAATATGGTTCTTTATCAAGTAAAACTAAAATTAAATGTCAAGGATATACCTCATAGGGTTTTCAAAATATTTGTATCTAAGACTCTTAGGTATTTTAACATGATTATTTTTAATTATTTAATATAAATAAACCTTTAAAAAAGAGGGGATAGAGTCACAATGGTTCTAGAATTAGTTCAATGAGATACATGTGAACTATTCTATGTTTCATATAGAGGTAAAATCATATACTTCATGTGATTATTTTAACATATTTAATAAATATTAAGTGGGGGCAATGAATATACTTTGTAAAATAAATAAGTTACTCTAGGTGGGTTAGTTAGAGAATATCTTAACCAAGAGTCCTTCGATAATTATAATGTATAATGAAGATATTTTTAAACTTACACAGTCATATTCACATTAGAGTGATGATGATTATAAAATATGGATTGATGATAAGTCTTATCATTGTTGAAATTATTTTATTATTCCTTTAAAAACTTGTTACACAAATAGTATCATTGACACTTAACCATATTCCAAATATACTGCATAATTGATTTAATATAGGTTATAATATGAATTAAATCCATTATGTCACACCTTCAAGTGTTTTGATGCAAACTATTTTTTAAGGTTAATTTTAGAAACATACATACATCATGAAAAATATAAATTGTTTCAGATTTTATTATCCCATTTTAATAATGGTAGAACAATCCCTAAGATAAAATAAATATTTGTCAAATGATTGAATATATTTATATAATATGGAATAATTTATCTTCTGAGATAATGGGAGAAATATTGATTCAACTAAGTCAAGGATTTAGATTCACAAGAGTTTGTATAAGAAAAATTTCATCCACATGACATGGTGGGGGGAGTTGTTTCAGAGACATTTACTTTATGGGAAAGTAAAAAAAAGTTTATTTTTTTATTCACCAAGTTATTTTATTTATTATTCAATTATATTAATAAATATTTTAAGGAAGTAAAAAACATCAGCAAGATAAAATTCTACAATTGATAATAACTTCAAAATCGATTCCCTATACCAAAATAATTTTTTTATTTCTTATACTTCTTCATGTTAATGTAAATAATTTGGTGGGTATTTAAAAGGAAACTAGACACAAATAATTAATTTATACCTATAAGTAATAATTGGTTACAAACGGTTTAAAGAAATTTTAAGGTAGTGACTTTTAAAACACCTTTCCACCAATCACTTTTCTAAATTTATTAGAATTATACTTATCATAGATTCCTTATATGATAATAAAATTTTGAAAATGGATGAGTAGACCACCTTCCATAATATCAAATTTGGGGAATATTTATATATGTTGAAATAAAAGGGGTAGCGACACTAAAGAATGAAAATTTTTTAAATCCTTTTTTTTATTTTTTAAATTAAACCTCATTTTGGATTGAGTGGGAACCCTTATAGACATTGACAAAAAAAAACCTCATCACCATTAAAATACACCATTAAATATAACACAACACATGAGTCTCCATACAAAACTAAAACTAGAAACTATAAAATGGAATACCAAAAAATAAACATTAAATATTAGATCTAGGAGAATCATTTTAGAATCTAAAGGAAATGTTATTAAAGTTAATGGAAGGATAAAAGTACTAGTTTTCATTGATATGACACATTATGAAATCAAATACCGATATGTAGTAATCAATAGAGAAAAGAAAAAATCCAATTTCTAGAATAATAACCTCCCATTGTAAGAGATATCATCAGTAACATTTTCCATTTATGATTTAGGGATCTCTCCCATTATTCACTTTTTATAGGTCCTCTAGTGTCATATCTATATTAATGCACTATGCCTCATTGAATTCTCCATTATTTTCCTTACCAAATTAATCAAAGGATATTTTTATCATTTCATTTAATTGAGGATGAAATAAGAAGACCCACTATACTTCTAGAGGCACATCCAATGGTTTAGGGACTTGGTCCTTTACTTTCGATTTATGATTATGCCCTTTGGGATAGATTGTTTTCCCAAAATATATTGTCTCAAATAGTTTTTGGTAGATAGGAATAATCATTGCAACACATGTTTTTCTTCCCTATAGTCAATAAAAAACCCCTCACATAAGTTGTTACTTTTTTCATTTCCTCCTTCTAGGTCAGAATTGATCTTCCACCTGAATGTTTTTGTTATATTCGGATGAATATCAAGAGGATGTTTCCAGTTCTATATTATTATAATTGTTAGAATCCTTCTATTCTTGGATTATATTTGGACCTAAAACATGGGTATTATTTTTACTATAATCCAAAATCTTCTACTCTCATTTTATTTATCCTAAAATTTATCATTTAATCCTTAAAAATGGTTTCTAATATCCAAGAGACACTAGTGCAGAAAATGTTTTTAACGTCACCATTTTTTACGTCGGTTATATATAACTGACGTGATAATATGTGGAACGTGGTTTTTTACGTCGGTTATTTTATAACCGATGTAAAAAATGCGGCGAGTTTATTGTTAATATCGATTATTTTAATAACTGACATTACAAATCGCGCGCATTCATTTTTTACGTCGGTTATAAATTAACCGACATTAAAAACCAAAGCGCGGGGTTTTTTACGTAAGTTATTTGATAACCGATGTAATAAACGAGATATTTACAAGTTTTTTACGTTGGTTATTTTATAACCGACGTAATAAACGTGGCTTTTGAGGCCTTTTGACGTCGGTTATTTTATAACCGATGTAACAAAACAACCCACATAAGTTTTTACGTCGGTTATTGTATAACCGACGTAAAAAAATATGATTTATGATGTATTTTTTACATCGGTTATTATATAACTGACGTAAAAAACCAACACGCGGATTTATTTACGTCGTTTATAAAATAACCAACGTAAAAAAAGCCATATCTGATACATTTATAATGTCGGTTATTATAATAACTGGCGTTATAATTGTAAAAAAATAGTTTATAACGTCGGTTATTAATTAACCGACGTTATAAAACATTTAAAAAATTAACAAGCCCTGTGGATTGTCATTTACGATTTTTCGATCGACAGTCCGACGGCTCGTCTCTCTCGCACGGTAAACCCTAATCAGCTCGTTGATCTTGCTGCATTAAACTCGTTTTGCCTTCATCTTTTATCATCTTTACTCTCCTCAGATCTATCATCTCAACTCGCAACACTCAAGTAAGCCTTCCACGAATTTATTTCATTCGTTTTTTTCCCAGATAGTCTATATTTATGTTTTGCGATTTTTGTGTTTAAACTAGGTAAGATTATTCCATTTCAAACCCTCTTACCTCTTTTTTCCATCATCATCTTATTTATCATCCCTAGATCTATTAGATCGACTTGCAATATTCACGTAAGCCTCAACTACTTCTATTTAGTTTGTTTTTATTTCGCGAATGCCCGACATTGATGGTAATTTTTGTTGTCATTGACAACTAATGATCTCATTCACCTATATTACTGCATACAATTGTTATTAATTAAATGTACAAATTTGGAAATGATATTTCATGTGTTGTTGTTTCTTATGTTTATCCTCTTTTATATGAGAATCTATTAGACATATAATGTAATGGTTCTTGACCTCTATGACCCTTCGATGGATCGCTATGTGTCATGATTCCAAATAAAAATGGGTTCTGTTGAGGGATTACCCTAGTATTTTTTGAGGCCTTGGGAAAGGCCTTGAAAATATGTTTAAGATTTCTAGAATTATCCATTACCTCATTATGATATTAGTTATTTAGAAAACTTGTGATCATTTGACTAGTTGAATATCATTGGTTATTTTTAATTATCATACGATCATTTAAGTAGCCATATTTAATAATATTTAATTCCATCTCTTTCATGCTGAAGTATATATTAAATGCATATGTTTTTAGTTGTTCACCATGCCTAGTTTTTATATGTAAACCATTGTTTGGGGGGTTGCCCGGGGGGTGGGGGGCTGTCCAGAGGGTTGGGGGGTGTCTAGGGGGGTGTCCAAGGGGGTGGGTGTGGGTGTGGGGGCCTGTCCAAGGGGGTGGAGCCTGTCCAGAGGGTTTTGGGGGTTGTATGAGGGGGTGTCCAAGGGGGTCGAGGGTGGGGGGTGGTGTCTAGGAGGGGTGGGAGGTTCTGTCTAGAGGGGTGGGGGGCTGTCCAGAGGGTTGGGGGTGTCCAGGGGGTGTCCAAGGGGGTGGGTGGGTGTGGGGGGCTGTCCAAGGGGATAAAGGACTGTCCAGAGGGTTTTGGGGGTTGTCCGGGGGGGTGGGGGGTTGTCCAGAGGGTTGGGGGATGTCCAGGGAGGTATCCAAGGGGGTAGGGGGTAGGGGGTGGTTTCCAGGAGGGGTGGGAGGTGCTGTCTAGAGGGGTGGGGGCTGTCTAGGGGGTGGGGGCTGTCTAGAGGGTTGGGGGGGGGGGGGGGGGGTGTCCGGGGGGTGACTAAGGGGGTGAGTGGGTGTGGGTGGTTGTCCACAAGGGTGGGGGCCTGTCCAAAGGGTTTTGAGCATTGTCCGGGGGGTGGAGGGTGGTGTCCAGGAGGGGTGGGAGGTGCTGTCTAGAGGGGTGGGGGCTATCCAGCGGGTGGGGGGCTGTCCAGAGGGTTGGGGGATGTCCGGGGGGGGGGGGGGTGTCCAAGGGGGTAGGGGTGGGGGGTGGTGTCCAGGAGGGGTGGGGGGGTGCTGTCTAGAGGGGTGGGGGGATGTCTAGGGGGTAAGGGGGCTTCCCAGAGGGTTGGGGGTGTCAGGGGGGGGGGGTCCAAGGGGGTGGGTGGGTGTGGGAGGATGCCCAAGGGGGTGGGGGCCTGTCCATAGGGTTTTGGGGGTTTTCCGGGGGGGTTGGGGGTGATTCTCAGGTTTACTCAATTTTCTCCAATTTCCTATCAACCATGTAGGCACCATTGTTTTCTTTGATTCAATGGAATTTAAAACTGTTATATTTTACTATATTTTGTTTTAAAAATAATATTCAAGCATATTTTTTTTAAATGCCCATAGATTGGTTTTATATTTCAAAATTGTTTTACATTCAAATTATGAATTTTTTCATATAAACATATATTTGTCTTATCTTAAAAACATATATATATTTGATATTTGTTATAGGTAATAATGAGTCGAAGTTGTATTACAGTACATCAAATGAGCAATGAATATGAGGAAGGTGTTGATGCCCTTTTGGAATTTTCTAAACGAAATGTTCCAAGTAGTGACATTTTTTTCTGTCCATGCCTGAAATGTTTTAATATGAAGAATTTGAAAAGTAGAGAGATAAAAGATCATCTGATTTGTCATGGTTTTAATATGAGTTATAGCCCTTGGATTTGGCATGGTGAAACTGGATGAAATTTCACTAATGATGATGATTCGCAAGATGGTAACTCCGATGGAATTGAAGAAATGATTCGCGATATTGTAGCAGAACAAATTGTGATAGAACCGACAGTTGCGCGTCTATATGGTGATGCTGAAAAACCATTATATCATGGTTGTACAGATTTTACGGTTTTGTCGGCAGTGTTATGATTGATTAACCTGAAGGCGAAACATGGATGGAGTGACAGAAGTTTTACAGAGCTACTACAATTTCTGAAATACATTCTTCCAAAAGATAATGATCTTCCAGATTCACATTACAAGGAAAAGAAAATATTATGCCCGATGGTATTGGGAAACAAGAAAATACATGCCTATCTGAATGACTACATTATATATAGGAAGGAATATGAATTTCTGTTAGAGTGTCCTAAATGTGGTACATCACGGTATAATGTGAAAGAAAAATCACAAGCTGATGTAGAGATTACAAAGCTCCCTTCAAAGGTATTTTGGTATCTTCCTATAATTCATCGTTTCAAACATTTATTTGCTAATTCACATGATGAAAAAAGGTTAAGATGGCATGATGATGAGCGGGTATGTGATGGAAAAATACTTCATCCAGCTGATTGTCTACAATGGAAGAAAATTGATGCGCAGTATTCTACATTTGGAAGTGAAATTAGAAATCTCAGACTAGGGTTGTGCACAGATGGAATGAATCCATACCGAACCCTCAGCAGCACACATAGTTCATGGCCTGTTTTATTGGTAATTTACAACGTCTCTCCTGAAGTTTGTATGAAGCGCAAATATGTCATGTTGAGTATAATGATCTCTGGTCCAAAGCAAACCGACAATGATATTGATGTTTACTTGTCACCGTTGATTGATGATTTGAAACTGTTATGGGATGATGGTATTAGGGTGTATGATTCTTATAAAATGGAATACTTTCAACGGAATGCAGTGCTTTTGTTCACTATAAATGACTTCCCAGCGTATGGAAATTTGTCTGGATACAGTGTTAAAGTTCATAAAGAATATCCAATTTGCGAACAACAGACGCCATATTTTCAATTTTATCATGGGAGGAAAACAGTGGACATGGGTCATCGAAAGTTTTTGCCTATGAATCACCTTTATAGAAGACTAAAAAAGGCATTCAATGGCTCACAAGAAATTGATACTGCTCCAAAAACTTTATCCTCTGATTTGTATTTTGAGGGGGTGAAAAACCATTATGTGACATTGGGAAACACACAGAAATCTGGTAATGATAGACATATTTGGAAGAAAAGGTCAATATTTTTTGAGCTACAATATTGGAGGTATCATGAAGTAAAACATAATATTGATGTCATGCACATGAAGAAGAATATCTGTGATTGTTTGATTGGAACATTTTTAGATATTAAAGGAAAGACAAAAGATGGGTTGAATGCAAGATTAGACTTAATATCAATGGGAATACGTTTAGAGTTAGCTCCCAATCTTAAAGGAAGACGAAAATTTCTTCCCCTGGCTTGTCATACATTATCGAATAGGGAGAAAATTAGCTTTTGTCAGTGTCTTCATGATATCAAAGTGCCTCAAGGTTATTCTTCAAATGTAAATTTTTTTGTCTCATTGAAGGACTTGAAGTTGATAGGTATGAAATCACATGATTGTCACGTCATGATGCAACAAATTCTACCAGTTGCATTGTGTGGAATATTTTCCATTCGTGTCAGAAAGACTATAATGAAGTTGTGTTATTTTTTCAATTCAATTTGTAACAAGGAGATTGATGTGAATGCTTTGAACATTTTGGAAAAGAATGAAATTTTTATACTTTGTCAATTGGAAATTTATTTTCCTCCAATTTTTTTGATATAAGGGTGATTTTAATGATTCATCTGGTTCAAGAAATAAAGCTTTGTGGACCTACATATCTTCTTTGGATGTATCCTTTTGAATGGTATATGAAAATATAAAAGGGGTATGTTAAGAATCCATATCGACCTGAAGCCTCAATTATTGAAAAGTATATTTATGAGGAGGTAGTAGTGTTTTGTATGAGCTACTTGGCTACGGCGCAACACATAGGTTTGCCTCCATCTTGCCATGAACGAGTTAATAATGAGGGAAAGGGGATTCGTGGATTGAAAGTCAAATCATTTTCAGCTGAACAGATAAAGAAGTTAGAATCATACATCTTGAATAACATAGCAGATTCTCAACCATATATCACATTGCATATTAATGAGGTAAAATAATGTCATCCAAAGAAGAAATAAATGTGGATTTTAAATCAGCACACCAATTTTTTTTGTCATGGATTAAAAAGGATTTTCTTGGTAGATCAGATGTATCAGAGAAATTAAAATGGATAGTGGGTGGTCCATGTTTAAATGTGATAACATGGTCCAGTTATGAAATTAATGGCAATACATTTCATACAAAAGCTCAGGATAACAAAAGTGCAGTTCAGAATAGTGGTGTATTGGTATTTGCAGAAGAAATGCATTTTTCTAGTGTTAAGGAAAAAACCCAATTTCTGCATCAAGTGCATATTATGGAGTGATTGAAGATATATGGGAAGTTGATTTCTTTAAAATTAATGTTCCTGTTTTTAACTGTAAATGGTTTATTGGTAGCAACAGTGTCAGACACGATGAATTTGGAATGACACTTGTTAATTTGAATAGATTGGAAGACGCAACTGATTCTTTTATAATGGAAACACATGTAAAACAAATTTTCTATGTAGTAGATCAATCATATATTCAGTGGGCTGTTGTTTTACAAGGGAAAAAACAATATGTTGGTGCGGATGAACTTGATGAAGATGCTGATTTATGTGAGATCCCTACTTCCATGTAAAGATTAATAGAACATAATGATGAGCATGTTGAATAAATGGTTTGTGCCATAAGGAACGATCACGACGAAGGAATTTGGGAAAACAATCCATTTGTACATTCCTAAAATTACAGGTAACATATGTTTACTTCTTGTTTACATTTATTTTTTTCATAAATGTTAGATATTGTAAGTTTTTTATTTATTAAAATATGTTTTAACACAAAATAAGTATAATTTTTTGTTTGTTTTAAGTTTGTTTAGTTTACTTTATCATGTTTATAAGCATTACATGAATTATATATCTATTATTTTTGTTCAGTGACAATTACTTTACTATGTTTACCAGGTTTACCATGTTTACCATGTTTACCATCTTGACCATCTTGACCATCTTGACCATCTTTACCATTGTTTAACATGCTTACCATATTACCAATGTTTACTATTATGTAACTTAGTACACTTTTCTATTTTCTGATTACAGTAGTATTAAAATATTTGAATTTGAATATTTGTGAACTAATGTTTGTTTTTTTGATTTGAAGGATAATGATAGATCATTTAGTTGATCAACCACATGATTCTAGAGATGAGCATATTGGTCATACCTCTGGGGATGCACATTCACATGATCCTTTTACGACAAAGAGTTCAAAGGTTGGTAAACATGGGTGCACACATTTACCAAGATTATCACTTGCCTGTACGTAGGATCAGAGGATAGACATTGAGTTTGATGATGATGATATTCCTAGAGGTCCGAATGCAAAAGATTTTAAGAGTTTTGTAGCAACTCAAGCTAAGAGAAAAGTAAGAATTCTGTATGATGACTGGAGAAGTGTGGATAAAGTGATAATCTCTCAGTTGTGGGAGATGATTTTGGTAAGATCTCTTGTTATTGTTTGACTATTATTTTAATGTTTTTAGTATATATAATATGATTAACCACTTCTTTATCAGATGACATTTCATATTCCTGACACTGGAGGAGTCAGGAAGAAATGCTTATTGTTGGCTGCCAGGAGATGGAGGGATTTCAAATCAACCCTCTCATCTGATTTCATTTATTGTCATAGGAGTCATGAAAATCCATGTCGTATATATCCTTTTATAGATGAAGACACATGGAGACAATGTTTTGAAATTAGAAGAAAAGAGTCATTTTTGGTAAGGGCAATGTAAACTTTTATAAGCTTTCTTATATAAATGATCTTATGAATGTTTTTTTAATGATTTATTATTCTTAATTTACAGAAAACAAGGAAATATCATCAGGAGATCCAATCTATAAATTTATACCCTTATAGTTTATCTCGGGGAGGGTATGAATTTTTGGAAGAACAAATGATGGTGGAAAAATTTCAACAACTAAGAGCTGAGTCTTCAAGCTCTGGAGAGGTGGCCCCTCCATCCCCTCCATCTAGACATGAAAAATGGAAGAGAGCTCAGAAGGGAAAAAAAGGGAAATATCTGTCTGAAGAATTAAGAATCGTAGCTGAGAGGATTGTAATATATCTATTTTATTTATTTAAGTTAACTATTTTCTTCATATAATTTCAATCATTACAGAAATGTTCAATTAATTAATACATGACTCTCTTGAGGAGCAGAGTTCACAGGGGACATTTACAGCTACTGGGAAGATATTTTATCTGTAACATTGGGAAGGCCCAAACATCCTGGTCATGTAAGAGGATATCCGGCAGGTGTATCGGTAAGAAAAGTGTTGTCACGTTCTTCAACTTCTAACGTTGAGGGGGTTTATAAAAAAATAGAATCCTTGGAGGCTGAAGTTTATAATATTAATGCGACGATGGAGGACAAGATTAGAGCATCGGTGCAGTCTATGTTTGCAGACATGAAAAGACAATTTCAGACTGCATCTCCCACTCCTCCACCTCCCCCTACAGACTCCATTATTTATCCTCCACCTTCGCCAGTAGCTCCCACTTCCCCACCTCAGCCTGCGGACCCCATTTTTATCTTACTCCTCCGCTGCAGCTTCCTACTTATAACGAGTTTTATGTTGATGATTCTCAACATCATATAATAGAAAATGGGTTGGTATATTGTATAGTATATATAGTTCATCGTCATCAATTAGAGGTAGAGAATTAGAGGTTCACTGTATAGGATATTATAGATAGATCAGCTCGGGTACCATTACCTACAGATGAGGTGGCGACAGTTGGACATAGTATCAGCTATTTTTTAATTTGGCCATCTAGACTTCTTCGACTCATTACCATAGAAGTAAGAATTTTATATATTTTATTTTATTTTTTTTATTAAATTTGTTTTATCATTTGAAAACTAATATATTTTTCAATTTATTTTTATAGGAATACTTCAAAGGTAAAGAAATACTGTATATACCACAACAAAGACAAATGGCTATGACATCAGATACAAATTCTAGTAGTCTTGATAGATTTTCAAGATATTCAAATTTTTTGGCGGGTCATTATGAGTTTCCAATGGAAGCTCATGTTTGTGGACATGAAATAAGTGTGGGGATTAAGAAAACTGATATCATGGAACTTGTTACTGGAGATAAGTTGGGCATCAACGTAGTGAAATTCTTTTCCATGTAAGTCTTAACACCTTTTCCATATGTTATATTTATTAAAAATGTATACTTATGTATGTTTTGTATTAGGTACCTTTATAAAATTTGTGAGAGGAATGAGCTGACAGATGTATATGGATTCATGCACCCGCAATTGATTTCCCCTGAAGCATGTGCATTGAATGAGGAACAAAGAATGGTTTATATTGCTGAAAGAAATGAAAAGAATATAGTCACACAATATTGGATGATGCCTTTTTGTGAGAGGTATGAAACACATCTCTCTCAAAGAGTTAATTATCTTTTAACATAAAAAACCACTAATGTTAAATTTCCTTTTATCAGTGATCATTGGATGTTAGGGGTTTTTTTCCCAAGGGAGAAAGCACTTTATTGGATATGCTCTGTCCATGGTGCTGTGTGGGAAAGTTTTAAGAATATATTGGACAAGTAAGTTTCAATTTCTCAATAGTTTTATATAATATAATGAATTTTAAATTTACCCCATTCGTATTATTCTCTAACAGTGCATGGGCCTACTTTCGAAAAAACACAAAGAAAAGGAGTGAAAAGATCAAATATGTAAATGCGAAGGAAAATATCCATTTATAATTTGTACGTTTTGATTTATTACATAAAAATAAAATATTGAATTTACCCTCATCAAAACATAATTTTCATGAACAACAAGGCATCATCGAATGCAGATATTATATGTTAAGATTTATGTATGAAATAATAACAACTGGGAAAGTTGTGAATTTTGACCTGGTAATATTTCCTCTTAAACATTGACATAATATTTCAATTTCATTTATTCATTATACACATTAACTACTATCCTTTTCATTTGTATCTTTTTGATGACCCTCAATCCTATAATGCTGAAGACATCAAACACTTACAAGTGGAGTGGTCAAATTATTTTACAGGTTTGATTGAATTTTAGTTCTTTGTAATGTAAAATGTAATTTTGAATATTGTCATTGTAATTGTGTATTTGATAGTATTTTAGGTTGGATTTAGTTTTTTTTGAAGTTGAAAGTGTAAGTTTTGAATGTTATATATGTGAATGTTTAATTTTTCTCTACTTCTTGTTTTGGTCTACTTATGATGGTTTTTCTCGTATGGATTCTGGTATGGGTGGAGGGGTTCCAAGGGTGTGTGTGGGGGGGGGGGGGGTGTCCAGTGGGGTTGGGGGTGTCCAGGGGTCTGGGAGGGCTGTTCGGTGGGGTGGGGGGGTAGTCCAGGGGGGTGGGAGGGCTGTCCAGGGGTGTGGGATGGCTGTCCAGGGGTGTTTGGGGCTGTCCAGGGGTGTGGTAGGGGCTCCAATGAGGTGTAGGAGTGCTGTCCAGGGGGTGGGGGGGGGGGGGTATAAATGTGGGTGGGTGGGTGGGGGGGTTGTCCAGGGGAATTTAGGGCTGTCCAAGGGTGTGGTGGGGGCTCCAATGGGGTAGGGGAGGGCTGTACATAGTTTGAAGGGTATACATGAGGGTGAGGGGGGGGGGGGGTTCCCGGGGTGTTTGGAGCTGTCTAGGGGGTCGGGTGGCAGTCCAGGGGTGTGGTGGGGGCTGTCAAGTGGGGTGAGGGGGTGCTGTTCAAGAGGGTGGGGGGTTGTCGAGTGGTGTTTGGGGCTGTCCAGGGGTTCGGGGGGCAGTCCGGGGGTGTGGTGGGGGCTCCAATGGGGTGGGGGCTGTCAAGTGGGGTGAGGGGGTGCTGTTCAGGAGGGTGGGGGGTTTTCGAGGGGTGTTTGGGGCTGTCCAGGGGGTCGGGGGGAAGTCCCGCGGTGTGGTGGGGGATCCAATGGGATGGGAGGGCTATCCAGGGGTGTGAGGGGGTGCTGTTCAGGAGGGTGGGGGGTTGTTGAGGGGTGTTTGGGACTATACAGGGGTTCGAGGGGGGGGGGGGGGGGGTAGTCCAGGGGTGTGGTGGGGGATCCAATGGGGTGGGAGGGTTGTCCAGGGGTGTGGGGGAGGGCTGTCCAGTGTCCAGGGGTGTTGGAGGGCTGTCCAGGTGTGTGGGAGTGCTGTCCAAGGGGTGGGGGTATAAATGAGGGTGGGGGGGGGGGTTGTACAGGGTGGGGGGGGGGGGGTATACATGAGGGTGGGGGGGAGGGGGGGGGGGGGGGGGGGGGGTTGTCCCAGGGTGTTTGGAGCTGTCCAGGGGGTGGGGGTAGTCCAGGGGTGTGGTGTGGGCTGTCAAGTGGGGTGAGGGGGTGATGTTTAGGAGAGTGGGGGGGGGGGGGGTTGTCGAGGGGTGTTTGGGGTTGTCCAGTGGGTTGGAGGGAAGTCCAGGGGTGTGGTGGGGGCTCCAATGGGGTGGGGACTGTCATGTGGGATGAGGGGGTGCTGTTCAGGAGGATGGGGGGGGGGGTTGTCGAGGGGTGTTTGGGGCTGTCCAGGGGGTCGGGGGTCAGTCCAGGGGTGTGGTGGGGGCTCCAATGGGGTGGGGGAGGGCTGTCTAGGGGGTATACATGAGGGTGGGGACTATCAAGTGGGGTAAGATTGTAAATGCTTAAATTTTCTTTAGTTCTTTTTTTTGATCTCCTTATGTTTTTGTGGTATGATTTCTTGATTTGGTTTCTGGTTGACTCTGGGGGAGAACAGAGGACTGCATTATTTTTTTTTTAAAAAAAATTTGGCTTCCACATTGGTTATTTTATAATCGACATGATAAAGAAATCAGAAAGGGTTTATCACATCGATTATTTTATAACCGACGTGATAAAGCCCCCCGGGACTGGTTTAAAATGTCAGTTATTATATAACTGACATGATAAACCATCTCCCAAGAGTTTATCACGTCAGTTAATTAATAACCGACGTGATAAACCGGGGGGCGGGGTTTATGAAGTCAGTTATTATATAACTGATGTGATAAACGCCCCCCGGTTTATCACGACGGTTATATAATAACCGACGTTATAAACCCCACTCCCCCGGTTTTTTCACATTGGTTATTAATTAACCGATGTGATAAACATCACGATGTTATGTTTTTTACGTCGTTTTTTAAATAATCGACATAAAAAATGTTATTTATAACGTCATCCATATTAACGTCGGCTAAGAAACAACGTAAAAAATGAAAAATAACCGACGTAAAAAACATTTTCTGCACTAGTGAGAGGTTGAGAAACCTTCTTTAAATCCATTTTATTCATCGTATATATCACAGTCTACCTTTTATAAGCCTAAAATATTACCCATTTCCATTAATCAAGGTCTAATATTCCTGAATAAACTTATGATCATGAATATTATTTGGGATTTATAAATTTTGCTACGAAAATACAAATTATTTTGAAATCAAAAGCTCAAGAAAATGACTTGGTGAAGTCTTTTTTCCAGAATGCAGATCTAGGTCCGCCACCACCTCTTGAACATCCTATAACTTATTAAATATAGTTTTCACATAGGGACTAAGACTCTTGTTGATCCTGGAACTATGTTTCTAGAATCCCCAACCCATGATAAACTATTTATGTTCTTTCCCAAATCTACATCTTACTGGACCAAATTAACCGTAAAAAATTATCCCTCTTCTAGAGGAACCTACCATTGTTGAACCATAAGTCTATTCCATGGTGTTTGGGATCTATTTTTTTCCATTGAACTAGTCATATTACACAAATTGACATCTTTGATACCCATCACCATCCTTTCCATAATAACTCTATTAATTTCTACCAATTGACACACATAAACATCATCTAAATAATTTTTCATGTTGAGTTAACCTATACAAGTGGAGTGTAATAATAATATAAGAACATTTGGCCACATTGATCTTTAATCCTATTCAAAAATAGCCTTGAATTCACCTATTTTATCAAATGATCCATTCTATAAGAAATATTGATGATATCCTATTATAGTATAAGAATGAAAAAATCGACCCAATTCTAAAATCACACATATTTCTTACACTGATACACATATTTGATTCCATTTATGATAAAATACACTAGGATTTTCTAGACACAATCTTAAAAAATGCATGGGGTGATAGGGTGGTAGAGGTATTTGGTCCTACTATATAAACACATGAATCTAAAAACTAAAATCCCTAGTATATAAAGGGAAATCTGTTATTGAATAAGGGGTTAATCTAGGGAAACATCCTCAATTGGTCATGGTCATGGGATCACACCTCTAGCGTAATTCAAAGGATCACTAAAAGAGGGAGAATTGAAATCTATTAGTGGAACACAGGGTACTGTAGCATGCTATAATAAGATTATCTTCTACTCAGAAATGAGTTAGGAATTGTGAAAGGATTGGAATCCCAATGATTACATGATCCAACAACCTCAAAAATCTGATGTCCAATATGAAAAAAAACATCAATCATAGGTTAAATGCTATAAAAGTGAGCCTCAATAGAGTGATTAAGGAGAGTTAAAGATTCCATTAACACCACTATAGAGAGATAAAGTAGGGATATTCCATTTTAAATCATTATAACCTTATGTAAAAGATAATTAATTTGATATTTTAGGTGAAAATATGCATCAATTAAAGGGATAAAGGCCTGAGGGTGAGCCAATGACATATCAGAGGTTTATACCTCCACCTATAGTTGAGGTGAGATGAAATCATTTTCCATATCCATCTACTAAATAGAGACCTATTATAGGGTTAAATCATGGTGTAAATACCCATTTATGTGTAAAATAATACAAATATGGTATAAAAGATGAAAAGATCCATTTATTGGTTAAATAATGCTTCATGAACATGGAATATTAATTTTAATAAATCCATATGAGAGTGATGTTTTACTAAGAATTAATATGATAATATTTTCTATACATAATTATTGGAAGTTTTACAATTTTCTAACTGAAATATGTTATAAAATACATTTTTAAAATATATATAAGTCTTACTATTATATAAGACTAAGATGAACAATATTTTTCTAAAAATTAATTAAAGAAGAAAACCATGTCATATGAAAAAATATCTACTAAGGTTGAACAATAGGGTTTCTTAGATTTAGTTATAGCACATATATTGAAAAATTATTGAAAAATATTAATTTTAATGATGCAAGTTTAAATTATGGCCTATGTCACATTAAATAGATTTCACAAGAATATGATTTTTTAAGGAACATGAGTATATTATTTTGATAAATCGACATCCATACATTGAAGTGATTCGATAAATAATATATGACATGATATTTATAGATATTTTATATTACATATACATAAATCATGATGAAAAATATCAAATAGATCTAGAAGAATTGTATGAGGTAGTTGTTAGAACTGTGTAACTGTACTTGGGAATGTGTGAAGGATGAGTTACTGGTAATTGTTGAAGTGGGAATGATAGTTTTCAAGTGGATATAGAACTAGTTTTCTTAAATATAAAATTGAACTAGTGTCATTAATTTTCTGTGAAAATAATCAAGAGAATCTTATTGAATTCGGTGGTAGACATATTTATGTAGACCATATACTTAACATCTTGTGATGTAGCATAAAAAGAATTTTAAACAATAATTTGTTCCATGTCATGGAATTGTATCTGGAATGAATAAATAAAGTATATATATATATATTGTGATAGTATTTAAATATGTATATATATATATATACATTCCAATAAGTCAAGTTAAATCTAGATAAAAGATCATAAATACTAGAGGATAACACATCTTACTAGTTTATCTTGAAGAAATGAAATCGATGTAATAAAAATACAACACAATGGAAATATAGAAGGCCTAGTGACTATTTTTATATCCCATTAGAATCATGGATATAATGTGAGATCTAAAAAGCAATTAGTTAACAATTTTCTCAAGAGAACGTGGTAGTTTGGTGGAGATGGTTTTATAGAACCAACTAAATTTGTACATTTGATTAAAAATATATTAATTAAAATCTTATCACACATTGATTTCTCTTCTATATAAAATTAAGGTGATACTTTTTATAGTGTATTTATTTCATTTAAAGTAAATATTATTTCCCCCACTTTAATGATAAACTAAGGATATTAGGAAAATATTGTTAAAAATATATCCTATGGTCTAGATAAAATCTATCATATGGGACAAAGATAATATTTTACTATCAGGTGTTGGGGTCTTATAATGCCTTTTGACATATTTTAATAAAGTTTATACTTGGGGGTCTCTAAGAAGTAAATCACGAGGACATGCCCACCAATAAGAATTCCACATGAATATGTATTATTGGATATTTCTATTTGTGAATGTGTATATTTGTCATTATAATTGTAATTATTATTAAGGTATATCATAAATCACATAATTTTATTTACGTATGAAAACCATGATGGAATATGGTAATGATAAGGTTTCATAAATTAAGTGTATCATAAGTTACATATAATTAGTTGAATATGTCAAGAAAGGGGTTTTCCATTCAAAGTTAATGTAAAAAAATATATGTAGCACTTTAATTGAAATAGATTTGTCTAATTAAATCTTATTCCAAGGATGTTTATTGAGGATTTCATTTCAAAAAGTCAATGAACGTTTAATTCCAAAAGTATGTATCCTACTATATGATCAATTAGTAAAGTAATAGACTGTAAAGACCCGTAAATTTCAAGGAAATTTTTTTCTTAATTTTCCTTGGAATTTTAGAAGAGCGCAGTTTCTGACGGCACCTGATTCCGAGGCCAGGTGTGCCCGGAATCATTTTCCGAAGTTTGGCTCGGGTACGTTCAGTGAACGGACGAGCAGGTTTTTCTAACTTTTGAACCGGTGCCCGAAATCGAATTCTGAGGGCACCGATTAAATCGCAGCGCCGGTATTCGCTTAGAAATGCCTCTTCCGGAGTTGCGTTTGCTCAGGTGTGGTTTTTAATTTTCGGGCTTAAAGTTAAGAAATAAAATAATTTTGCGACAACTTTATTTTATTTCACTTAACCCGCTTGGAAGCCACTTGAAGCCACTTAAAGGCGGCTTGAACTGAGTTGAACTGGATAGGATGCTATCCGGAAATATCCTACCCCCTTGGTAGGATATTTGTGAGGTGGGGCCCGCACGAGCTCCGCCGTTTCTTTCCGCTAAGAAACGCACCCGTGAAAACCCGTCTTAATGAAAGTCAACCGACGCGTTTTCTAAATTCTTAACAGACCATTTAATTGGGCTGTTTCTCTCGTGAATTGAATGGGCTGTTTCTTTCGTGAATTAAATGGCCTGTTTCTTTCGTTGAATTAATTCAACGAATTAATTCAATCGTTTCTTAACCTGTTTCGTGTGTTGGCATATTAATAAAATAAGACCAACCCAAATCTTTGGAGAAGGTTTGAGAGGATTCTTGTTCTTCTTCTCCCTCGCGAAGAACACGAAGAACGCGAAGAACGCGAAGAACGCCGAACCCGGAAATCGACGACGCTTCCGTCCGTGACGTTCTTCCACGCTCCGATCTCCGATCACCGACTGTTTGAGGTGAGTGATTTCGGATTTCCTCTCAAAAGTTCATTTCTTTTGGTTTTTAACGAAACACAGATTTAAATATTAATAATTTAAATCTGTTTTTCTTGGTTCGTTGAGCTTACCGACTCAACGCCGGATTCCACGACGACGCGACGCCTCCCCGCGACGACGCGACGATCCCTCTCTTCCGCGACAATCCTTTCCGCGAAGAACGCCCGCGCGCGACGATCGACGATGTAGGGATTTTATAATTTTGGAATACCCCTCTTTATATTCCCGTGAACGTTCTTTAAAAACTTAAGAGCCAGTTTCAAATGAACAATTTTATTTTATTAAAATTGTCGGTTCATGTGTTGAACAATTTATCCCATTGTTTTTATCTAACGCGGAGGGTGCGGGTCAAACGAACACGGCCCGACAACCCTCCGCCGTTCTTCGTGTTTTGCGGATTTGGCGGGCGACGACGGAACGTGCTGCAACGGGTGTTTGATGATCCCGCAGTAAAGAACGGAACCCGGGAGGAACAACGGCGCAGACGGGAAGGAAAACAGGTCACCGGAGCGACTCCGGCGGCCCGCGGAAGCCGGCGGTGTCGCGGGTCGCCGGCGCGGCGGCACCCCGCGGGTGCCGCGGGTGTCCAGCGCGACACCCCGCGGGTGCCGCGGGGTTGTCACGCGGCACCCCGCGGGTGCCGCGGGGTTGTCACGCGGCACCCCGCGGGTGTTCAGCGCGACACCCCGCGGGTGCCGCAAGGTTGTCACGCGGCACCCCGCGGGTGTCTGGCCGACACCCCGCGGGTGCCGCGGGGGTGTCACGCGGGGCAGCGGCTTTCCCCCGCGTCGGCCGCTTGGCCGAGCCGAGCCGGACCGGCCCTGGCCGGGCCGGGCCGGGCCAACCGAGTCGGACCCGACCCGGTTCGGGCCAACCAGGGGGGGTCGGGCCGGGTCGGCCCGGGCCCGGACCCCCCCGTCTTCGGACGGACTTCGTTCAAATGGCCATATCTTGAGCTACGGGCCTCCAAACGACCCGACGTCAGTGGCAACGCGATCCTTGGATCGAGACGGTCGTTTTGGTTTATTGCACTCAAAGTTTCGGAATACTTGGGGTTCGGCCGGGTTGGTTCGTACACGAAACCAACCGGGCCCTCGGAGCGGAAACACTCATATCTTGAGCTACGGACGTCCGATTGACGTGCCGTCAGCTTTGTTGAATTCCTCTAAGTGAGACGGATCTTTTGGCATACTCCGCCCGAGGTTCGGACGCAGGTGGAGTGCGGTCGGGTTGGTTTTTCCTTAAAAACCAACCGGGCCCCTGGGACGAAAATGCCAATATCTCTCAGACCGGGCGTCCGATTGACGCGCCGTCTGCGACGTTGAGTTCCTGTTGACGATACGGAACTTTTGGATACATCAACTTCGGACTTCGTGACAGTTGATGTATCAGCCTCTCGGCTCCTGGAGCGGACCCTCCCAAACGAGCTCGCTGTGTGCGGGAACCCTAGTGCTGGCTGCGACTGCTACATCGACAGCGACGACCGTGCAGAGATCCTCAGTGGACTGCGGCGACGACTGTGCAGAGATCCTCCGTGGACTCCGACGACGACCGTGCAGAGATCCTCAGTGGACTGCGGCGACGACTGTGCAGAGATCCTCAGCGGACTGCGACGACTACTGCACTCAGCGATCCTACGTGGATCAGGGCTTCAGGTCCTGCGTGGGCCCGATCCTGTGTGGGTCCGATCCTGTGTGGGTCACTGCAGAGATTAGTTACCTATCGATCCTTCGTGGGTCCGAAAACTTATATGGATCATGGATCATCTTTATCGTCATCCGAAGAAGTATGCCCGTGTGAGCTGAATCTTCTGTTTTCCTCGATAGAGGTGGTGCGCTTGGTTGTAGCGGCAGATCCGCGATACTGGAGACGAGCGTACGGAGTACGGAGACCGTGTAGCCGGCTGAGACCTGAAGACTGCTCGACCGACTCGACTTGGAGTGAGTCGACTAGCCCAGTGGACGGAGCGCCCGGTATTTGGCGGCAGACCCACGGCGGACGGAGCGCCTGGTAGTTGGCAGCAGACCCGTGGTACTCGACTGGAGGAGTACCTCTGTAGGCTATTTGGGTGAGCGCCCGGTATTTGGCAGCAGACCCTTAGCGGACGGAGCGCCCGGTAGTTGGCAGCAGACCCACTGTACTCGACAGGAGGAGTACCTCAGCAGTCTTAGGTTAGTGAGAAGTACCTCGGAGTCGTGACAGGACCACTGTACACTTCAGAGATGGGGCTCTTCAGCAGTTATGTTTTTGATAATGAAAATCCTGGTTTGAGCTGAGTCAATGATCCTTGTGTTTCCTCTTGATTGAGATGGGTTATCTGATAATTTTCGATATATGTATGGGCATATACCTATGAGAGTTATCTGTTGAGTTTTCCTGTGTGGATTACGTTTTCCTCTCCTTTGTGGATTGTGTTGAGTTATCCTGTGTGGATTTACTGTTTACTCTCCTTTGTGGATTGTGTTGTTCTATCTTGCGTGGGTATGAATTTTGCTTTCCTGTATGGACTGGGTTGTGCTAGGGCTCGGACGTTGGAGCCGATCGGGGAATTGATGACTTAGGTATATGTATGGGCATATACCTAATCCGTGTCAGATGTTACTTCGTGATTGTATCTCTCCTTTGTGGCTTATCCTTTGTGGATTTCGGGAGACCTTCGGGGGTCTCGGGGTCCCTACTGAGTAGCTTATACTCACCCCTGCACGGGCTATGCCCGCACTTCGTGGTGTTGGTTGCAGACGACAGGCAGTGCTGATGGAGACCGAGTGTTCGAGGACTGGACGGTACTCGGAGGTGGACTACACGACGAGTCAGTACCTGGAGGTGGACCACTGGGCGAGACGTGCTCGGAGCGGACGGCGGGACCCGAGGAGCATTGGAGCTATCTGTACCCACCCTTCAGGTGGGACTTCCAGAGGACGGCTCGACGCTGCAGTTTTTACTTTCAGTTGCTGTTTTTCCTTTCAGTTGTACTTTACAGTTGGGCTTGTATTTCCGGCCCCTTTTACTTTCAGCACAACTTGTACAGTTTTTACTTAGTGTTTACTTTTCCACTTGCTTACTCTGTGGTGATTGTTTACTTTTCAAAGGCAATTCCTTCCCTTTTTGTTGGGATTTACGCCTTGGTGCTAGTCGCCAGCCCCTGGCCTATGGAAGGCGGGCTTGGGGTAGTCACGACACGGGCCCCGAGGACGGGTCGTGACAAATTGGTATCAAAGGCGGTCGGTTCTACCGCAGACTCTGATCTTTCTTCTATGTGAAGCAATAGTGTTTAGCGTATTGAGTGTGGTTATCAGTCCAGGGAGTCCAGTGTTGGTGCGGCGGCCGACGTATCCATACACCAGGACCCTGACTTCTGATTCCCGACTTAATGCACGAAAACATTGATTGCTTGTGTGTTCCAAGTTTTCTTTGTGATTACTTGTGTCAGCTCACCAGGTATACTGTTCTGACAGTGGCATACTTGTTTCCTTTTCAGGATGGCACGACGAAAGCAGCCAGCTAGGGTTCCTAGAGTAGAGCGCGACGACAGCCCGCCGAGCGACGAGGCCTCGGTACAGGGCCCGTTGACAGCAGAGGCACCGGCGGTACCTTTACCCACCGAGCCCCCGATGCTTCCAGCACTGGAAGCTGACGACGCACGACGCCTCGGAGCTCTGCATGAGTTCCAGTGCCAGCGACCACCCAGGTTCCGTGGGGAGTCGGACCCCCAGGAAGCCGAGGACTGGCTGGAGGCGGTCGTCCGAGTTTTCAGGCTAGTGAGGACACCCGCAGACCTCATGGTGATCCTCGCGGCGAGCCTACTGCACGCAGTAGCCGGACGATGGTGGAGCCTGATGCTCCAGGTACACGATGAGGCCACCCTCATCTGGACGGACTTCGAGAGCCTCTTCCGCTCAGAGTTCGTCCCGGCCACCCTCCGTGCGGTGCGCATCCAGGAGCTTCTTCAGCTGCGGCATGGCAGCTTGACGGTCGCTCAGTACGCGGCGAGGTTCACCGACCTTTCTCGGTACTCGACAGACATGGTACGGGACCCCTTCTTTCAGGCCCAGACCTTCGATCAGGGATTGAGACATGAGATCAGGGCATCGCTGATCTCTCTTAACATCCCGACCCAGGCAGGAGTGCTAGAGAGAGCCCTTATGATCGAGAGCTTCCTGGCTGAGTCCACAGCGAGACCTGCCACAGGGCGGCAGATAGCGGAGTCATCGGCAGCAGGTAGCCGACGGATGACTCAGGGTTCCAGGCAGACCAGACCTACCGGTGGCCGACTGCACGACTCAGGCTCAGTTGTGCAGGGGAGCCGGGGTGGATTCAGAGCCAGGCGTGCCGAGAGTGGGCAGTGTTACTCCTGTGGCGGGATTGGTCACATGGCTCGTGACTGTCCGACCCGCCATGCTGATGATCAGCAGTTAAGTGAAGAACCTCCCAGGCAGAGGCAGAGGTTCGACCGTGGCGGTCCGCAGGGAGGAGGCGGACGAGGCAGAGGAGCTGGCCGCGCAGCAGGAGGTGGGCGACGCTTTGAGGCTCTGCCACCACGACCACCAGGAGGTCCGCCCCGACCACAGGGAGTAGGTGAACATGCGAGAGCTCAGCTTCAGGCAGCCGAGGCCTTCGATCATGGAGCTCTGAGAGCAGATGGACAGGAGCATAACTAGTGGATACGTCCTTTGTACTTCTGGTTCCTTGTTGCTTTTGTGTAGCGTCTTGTATTATGAGCTGCAATAATAAAAGACGCATACCTTTGTGATATTTTCGTTCCTGTCCTCTTTCGTGATGTTACTAAGAGGTTCCAGTTTTGGCTGTTGACTTGACCCTCACTTGTGAGACATCTACTGGAGGAGACCAGTTACCACACACTAAAGCCGATAGTGTGACTCAACCCTTAGAGGCGAGAGTAACGGTTGGATCTCTTGGTAGTAGCGTCGAGGCCTTACGACGTCATCCTTGGTATGGATTAGTATCATCCATGTCGGGATTGACCGTATTAGGCGAAGAACGTGGTTTATCCAGGGGATGAGACCAGATTTCTCTTTTCGGCAAGGAAGAAATCGTGGCAGCTCTAGTGGGACCAGAGGTGGTTCGGGCCACGACAGAGAAGGTCCAGGTGAGCACATGGGAGTGGAAGGCTCAGATGCGTGCTCAGTACCGCCTTGTATCCCTAGTTTGTGTTGAAGCTTTATGGGGACGTAAAGCCCTGTGGTGGGAGTAATGTAAAGACCCGTAAATTTCAAGGAAATTTTTTTCTTAATTTTCTTTGGAATTTTACAAGAGCGCAGTTTCTGACGGCACCTGATTCCGAGGCCCGGTGTGCCCGGAATCATTTTCCGAAGTTTGGCTCGGGTACGTTCAGTGAACGGACGAGCAGGTTTTTCTAACTTTTGAACCGGTGCCCGGAATCAAATTCTGACGGCACCGATGAAATCGCAGCGCCGTTATTCGCTTAGAAACGCCTCTTCCGGAGTTGCGTTTGCTCAGGTGTGGTTTTTAATTTTCGGGCTTAAAGTTAAGAAATAAAATAATTTTGCGACAACTTTATTTTATTTCACTTAAGCCGCTTGGAAGCCACTTGAAGCCACTTAAAGGCGGCTTGAACTGAGTTGAACTGGATAGGATGCTATCCGGAAATATCCTACCCCCTTGGTAGGATATTTGTGAGGTGGGGCCCGCACGAGCTCCGCCGTTTCTTTCCGCTAAGAAACGCACCCGTGAAAACACGTCTTAATGAAAGTCAACCGACGCATTTTCTAAATTCTTAACAGACCATTTAATTGGGCTGTTTCTCTCGTGAATTGAATGGGCTGTTTCTTTCGTGAATTAAATGGCCTGTTTCTTTCGTTGAATTAATTCAACGAATTAATTCAATAGTTTCTTAACCTGTTTCGTGTGTTGGCATATTAATAAAATAAGACCAACCCAAATCTTTGGAGAAGGTTTGAGAGGATTCTTGTTCTTCTTCTCCCTCGCGAAGAACACGAAGAACGCGAAGAACGCGAAGAACGCCGAACCCGGAAATCGACGACGCTTCGGTCCGTGACGTTCTTCCACGCTCCGATCTCCGATCACCGACCGTTTGAGGTGAGTGATTTCAGATTTCCTCTCAAAAGTTCCTTTCTTTTGGTTTTTAACGAAACACAGATTTAAATATTAATAATTTAAATCTGTTGTTCTTGGTTCATTGAGCTCGCCGACTCAACGCCGGATTCCGCGACGACGCGACGCCTCCCCGCGACGACGCGACGATCCCCCTCTTCCGCGACGATCCTTTCCGCGAAGAACGCCCGCGCGCGACGATCGACGATGTAGGGATTTTATAATTCTGGAATACCCCTCTTTATATTCCCGTGAACGTTCTTTAAAAACTTAAGAGCCGGTTTCAAATGAACAATTTTATTTTATTAAAATTGTCGGTTCATGTGTTGAACAATTTCTCCCGTTGTTTTTATCTAACGCGGAGGGTGCGGGTCAAACGAACACGGCCCGGCAACCCTCCGCCGTTCTTCGTGTTTTGCGGATTTGGAGGGCGACGACGGAACGTGCCGCAACGGGTGTTTGATGATCCCGCAGTAAAGAACGGAACCCGGGAGGAACAACGGCGCAGACGGGAAGGAAAACGGGTCACCGGAGCGACTCCGGCGGCGCCGGCGGCCGGAGGCGGCGCCACCCCGCGGGTGCCGCGGGGTTGTCACGCGGCACCCCGCGGGTGTCTGGCCGACACCCCGCGGGTGCCGCGAGGGTGTCACGCGGGGCAGCGGCTTTCCCCCGCGTCGGCCGCTCGGCCGCTCGGCCGAGCCGAGCCGGACCGGCCCTGGCCGGGCCGGGCCGGGCCAACCGAGTCGGACCCGACCCGGTTCGGGCCAACCAGGGGGGGGTCGGGCCGGGTCGGCCCGGGCCCGGACCCCCCCGTCTTCGGACGGACTTCGTTCAAATGGCCATATCTTGAGCTACGGGCCTCCAAACGACCCGCCGTTAGCGGAAACGCGATCCTTGGATCGAGACGGTCGTTTTGGTTTATCGCACTCAAAGTTTCGGAATACTTGGGGTTCGGCCGGGTTGGTTCGTACACGAAACCAACCGGGCCCTCGGAGCGGAAACACTCATATCTTGAGCTATGGGCGTCCGATTGACGTGCCGTCAGCTTTGTTGAATTCCTCTAAGTGAGACGGATCTTTTGGCATACTCCGCCCGAGGTTCGGACGCAGGTGGAGTGCGGTCGGGTTGGTTTTGCCTTAAAAACCAACCGGGCCCCTGGGACGAAGATGCCAATATCTCTCAGACCGGGCGTCCGATTGACGCGCCGTCTGCGACGTTGAGTTCCTGTTGACGATACAGAACTTTTGGATACATCAACTTCGGACTTCGTGACAGTTGATGTATCAGCCTCTCGGCTCATGGAGCGGACCCTCCCAAACGAGCTCGATGTGTGCGGGAACCCTAGTGCTGGCTGCGACTGCTACTTCGACAGCGACGACCGTGCAGAGATCCTCAGTGGACTGCGACGACGACTGTGCAGAGATCCTCCGTGGACTCCGATGACGACCGTGCAAAGATCCTCAGTGGACTGCGGCGACGACTGTGCAGAGATCCTCAGCGGACTACGACGACTACTGCACTCAGCGATCCTACGTGGATCAGGGCTTCAGGTCCTGCGTGGGCCCGATCCTGTGTGGGTCTGATCCTGTGTGGGTCACTGCAGAGATTAGTTACCTATCGATCCTTCGTGGGTCCGACGACTTATATGGATCATGGATCATCTTTATCGTCATCCGAAGAAGTATACCTGTGTGAGCTGAATCTTCTGTTTTCCTCGATAGAGGTGGTGCGCTTGGTTGTAGCGGCAGATCCGCGATACTGGAGACGAGCGTACGGAGTACGGAGACCGTGTAGCCGGCTGAGACCTGAAGACTGCTCGACCGACTCGACTTGGAGTGAGTCGACTAGCCCAGTGGACGGAGCGCCCGGTATTTGGCGGCAGACCCACGGCGGACGGAGCGCCTGGTAGTTGGCAGCAGACCCGCGGTACTCGACTGGAGGAGTACCTCTGTAGGCTATTTGGGTGAGCGCCCGGTATTTGGCAGCAGACCCTCAGCGGACGGAGCGCCCGATAGTTGGCAGCAGACCCGCGGTACTCGACAGGAGGAGTACCTCAGCAGTCTTAGGTTAGTGAGAAGTACCTCGGAGTCGTGACAGGACCACTGTACACTTCAGAGATGGGGCTCTTCAGCAGTTATGTTTTTGATAATGAAAATCCTGGTTTGAGCTGAGTCAATGATCCTTGTGTTTCCTCTTGATTGAGATGGGTTATCTGATAATTTTCGATATATGTATGGGCATATACCTATGAGAGTTATCTGTTGAGTTTTCCTGTGTGGATTACGTTTTCCTCTCCTTTGTGGATTGTGTTGAGTTATCCTGTGTGGATTTACTGTTTACTCTCCTTTGTGGATTGTGTTGTTCTATCCTGCGTGGGTATGCGTTTTTCTTTCCTGTGTGGACTGGGTTGTGCTAGGGCTCAGACGTTGGAGCCGATCGGGGAATTGATGACTTAGGTATATGTATGGGCATATACCTAAGCCGTGTCAGATGTTACTTCGTGATTGTATCTCTACTTCTTGGCTTATCCTTTGTGGATTTCGGGAGACCTTCGGGGGTCTCGGGGTCCCTACTGAGTAGCTTATACTCACCCCTGCACGGGCTATGCCCGCACTTCGTGGTGTTGGTTGCAGACGACAGGCAGTGCTGATGGAGACCGAGTGTTCGAGGACTGGACGGTACTTGGAGGTGGACTACACGACGCGTCAGTACCTGGAGGTGGACCACTGGGTGAGACGTGCTCGGAGCGGACGGCGGGACCCGAGGAGCATTGGAGCTATCTGTACCCACCATTCAGGTGGGACTTCCAGAGGACGGCTCGACGCTGCAGTTTTTCCTTTCAGTTGTTGTTTTTCCTTTCAGTTGTACTTTACAGTTGGGCTTGTATTTCCGGCCCCTTTTACTTTCAGCACAGCTTGTACAGTTTTTACTTAGTGTTTACTTTTCCTCTTGCTTACTCTGTGGTGCTTGTTTACTTTTCAAAGGCAATGCCTTCCCTTTTTGTTGGGATTTACGCCTTGGTGCTAGTCGCCAGCCCCTGGCCTATGGAAGGCGGGATTGGGGTAGTCACGGCACGGTCCCCGAGGACGGGTCGTGACATAGACTATATTACATAGTATAATTTGTAGGAAGGTTTTTGTTATTGAGATGTTAACTTCCTTCTCTATGGGTTCCTTGACATATTGTTAGATGTTGATCATTGACTTCTGAATATTTTATATAATTCCTTAGGGAAATAGGAAAAGTGGGTCACACACAAAGTGTATCCAGAATCTCATTAAATTATAGTTAATGTAATATCAATAATAAATATAATTATCATAATGTGAAATAATAATTATTCATGTAATGCTGCTAAAAAAATCAATCATTAAATATTAAAGTTTAGAATATGTGAGTTAAATTTTATCTCTTATTAATTATTGACAAGGAACCAATTCAGTGAATTGACTAATATAAATATTTACTTATTTATATGAATAATAAAATAAATTTGTATTCATGAGTTTATTTAATATAATAATTATTTAAATATCAACTTAACTATATTTATTTATATAATTTTTTTATTATTCAAGTTTTGTTAAATTCCATGAGAGTATTACTAGATAAAGTTAATGGATTGAAGAAAATTAAATATTTAATTTAATTTAATTTAAATAAAAACTAATTTATTTATTTAATAAATGATATTTGAATAAGAGCATGCTATAAAATATAATGATATGATTATCATTATTATTATTATTATTTATAGGGTATTAATAATAATAAATATATTGGTAAGGAACTATGTGTAATTATTTACATTTAACACTAAGTATGTAAAGAGAGATATATCAAATTTAAGAGGGAATGAGACTTGTTGTGCACAATGAAAGGTTATATGAATTTTCTTCATCCAAGAAGGAATAACCCACCTATATTTCCTCTTATGAACATTGAAAGAATTTGAGAACCTTATATGGTCAATATTGAATGGCATAAAGTAGTTCACTCTTTCAAACTAGTATAAGGAGATTTAAGAATTTCCTTTATAGATCTATAGAGAACACAAGGATATAGCTGGAGGAGTCCTCATTTATATTACTAATGGAAACAAGAATGATAATAGAGTGAAAATAATTTTTTTATTAAAGATATTAACAATGGGAGGAAATTCTATTTCTAAGTCAATTTTAAATTAAATATGGAAGAACCTATATAGGATATTCTAGGGTTTTTTCATTATATTCAATAGATTTATCCATTAAAATTATGAAAACCAAAATTCAGCACTCATCCACTTCTTCCACAACTTTTAACCTTAATAAACTATCTCTTTATACTCTACCTCACCCATCCATTACATCACAAACAATATGACCACTTATCCAAAGATTAAGATTCATTCCATGACATATAATTCATTTAGGTTATCTAGGGGGTGAAATGATTTTCTATTTAGTTCATTAATAGGAAATCTATAAACATGTTTTAAAATAAAACATATCAATAATGAGGATTTTGTCTCAAAGCAAGAAACAATATTGAGATTACTAAAATAACAAATCAATAATAAATAAAGTAATAAAAGCATAGTCATGGCCATATAAAACTTCATTTTAAAACTAAATTGATCAAATAAATGTTTTACAAAATAATTTAAATTAGAATAGTAATAAAATATTATTTATTAAATAATTTTTTCACTCCTACAAAAATATTACAATGGATAAAAATTATAGTAGATACTTCAAGAATAATTGGACATATTTAGGAAACATTAACAGAGATAAAAATTTAATTTAAAATATCAATTCACTTATCAAAATAACCTATTAATTTACCCTTCATTTTATTTTTCTATAGTAAATGTTCAATATTTTATTATGAATTATAAAATAATTAACATGAACATCTCAAAAAATCCCAATTAAAAATTGATGATAGATCAGACAATCTACTTGAATAACCCAACAACAAGAACATATAATTTAAAAAATCACATATAAATTTATTAAAAAGGTTAAATAAAACTCAATAAAAAACCAAAAAATATCAATATAAATCATATGTTGATAACATTTAAAATTCAACTGATTCTTCTATAAAAAACCCCTAAATTCCATAAACCTGACTGCTATTCCCAATGTTTTTTATTTAATTTGTTTTCAATGTACCAATATGTTTTTAGTGATATAATAGAGATTGGTGATTCTTGGATGATTATTATGGATCGCATCCTTGATGAAAACCTATCTTGGTGTGTGTAATGTTTTTATTACTAAGTGCAGTATAACGGTTAACATAGATATTATCTCTAAGAGGAGTGCATAAAAAAGGATTTTTCATCATTAGTTGTTTCAAGGAAGAAGTTTTGATTTTAATTTTATTTTTTAAATTTTGTGTTTTAAAAAGAATCTTAAATTTATTGATTAAAAATGATTTATGAAATATGGTGACTAAAAAAGGATTGGATAAACCTAGTTCTATTCTACCACTATTTTCAAAGTTTACCAATTATACATATTCTATCTTTTAAGAGAGATATTACTATATTTATTCACCCTTTGGTCAAATGGGGATGTTAATATAATCCATAATCAAGTATCAATAGGTATAACCTCATTTTTATGTGTGTGGTGGTGTAACATTACCTTTTTATAAATTAAGGTAATTCCCAGTTGGGATTTGTTATTCACTAATTTACAAAAGACCTGGTCACAATTCCTCACACATGATGGCAATCACCAAGCACCAACCACCCAAACATAATATACTATATAGAAAACATATCTTAATTTGGATGGGTAAATATAGATCACCATTTATAGATATTTAAATAAAAATATTATTACCCTAGTGCAAATGAATTCAGAATTAAAAACTGAATAAACAACTAAAACCAGTTGGAAAAATAAAGAGAAAAGGTTTTATAAAACTTAAATGAAGACACTAAAATATAATAGTGGTAAAGTCTCCACTTTCATGATCATTCACAAGAACTACCCCTCCATGGATGAAGAATTTGAGTTGATTCATGAAAGGAAAGACATAGTATAATAAAGAAAACAAATGAAAAGAAAGTAGGGAAATAAATCTACAGCAGACTATCATCTAGAGATTCCCTCACTGATCGATCTCATTTACAACCCCTAGGCATAAATTCTTATTCCTTTATATCACCCTAGAGGTATCATAATGGAATTATAAATGGCTTATTGTCAATCCTGAGGGGCTCTCTATGATCTCAGGGTTATAAGAGGGTGTCCAACAATAATTCCAGCCACATATTCTGAATTTGTGTTAATAATGTGTTTTCGAAATTCCTCACACATGATGGTAGTCACCAAGCACCAACCACCAAAACATAATATCCTATGTAGAAAACATATCGTAATTTGGATGGGTAAATATGTATCACCATATATGGATATTAAAATAAAATTATTATTACCATAGTGCAAATGAATTCAAAATTAAAAACTGAATAAATAATTGAAATCAGTTGGAAAAATAAAGATAAAAGGTTTTATAAAAATTAAATGAAGACACTAAAATATAAAAGTTGGTAAATTATCCCCTTTCATGATCATTCAAAGGAACTACACCTCCATGGATTAGGAATTTGAGTTAATTCATGAAAGTAGAGACATCATATAATAAAGAAAATAAATGAAAAGAAAGTAGGGAAATAAATCTACAGCAGACTATCATCTAGAGATTCCTTAATTGAGAGATCTCATTTACACCCCCTAGTCATCAATTTATATGCCTCTATGTCACCCTGGTGGTATCATAATGGAATTATAAATGGCTTCTTGTCAATCCTGAGGGGTTCTCTACGATCCCCGGGTTATAAGAGGGCGTCCAACAATAATTCCAGCCACATATTCTGAATTTGTGTTAATAAGGTATTTTCACATCGTGTTAGTGTTAAATGAAATGTAAATTTTGGGAATTGAAATATAATATAATAAATATTTCATTCCATTAATAGTATATTCATGATGTGTAATTTTACAGACGTTATTATTTTTTACATTATTCATTCTTCAATGTTCATATCATGAATAATGTCATGATGTGAATTTATATTTTCTAGATAGTTTAGATATGTTTCCACCTATTTATTGATTTTTGATCCTTCAAATTGGTCCTTAAAGTTTCCTTTAGGTTGATTCAATTTTAATCTATATTCAAATGTCTGTTGTCACGCCTCACCATGAAGTGTTTTTAGTTAACAATATTTATATATTTTTCTTCATTTTTGATCAAACACTATATCATGTCACAAAACATAAGGTAAATAATTTTTTTGAAAGTTTAATCAATTAAATTATAAAATTAGGTCATTATAAATCCAAAATTACCAGCATAAAGTTTTTCAATAAATACTCATGATTAAAACATGATGACTGTTAGTGAGCTGATCTTCATGAAATGTGGAAAAATAACACTATATTATACAATTTGATGAATAACAAGAATTATAGTTCCAAAAAATTATAAAATATTTATATTTGGGTAAATGAAAGCCTATATAAATATAATGAAAAAATTATTTTAGTTAATTGAAGGTACTTTGGATCTCTATTGGCTACAAAATGGTTAACAAATAGCTATATAAAGGTAATTTAAGAATCCAGGGATATCCATATAATGGTTAGTAATGAAATATAATCATTACGTAAAGGTAATCATGGATTTATATTACCCATGTAAAGGTAACTTCATATGTTCTGTGTAAAGGTATCTAAGTACCTATATAAAGGCAATTTCAGTCTCACGATATATGTAAAGGAACATGCCAACTAGGAAAATGTATTCTGATGTATTTTATGTATATGTGGGTTTAATTAGTTGATGATATTTTAAAATATTCAATATTAAAAAGAAATGGGATAAATTCATCTAACACAATACCGAGCATCAAATATTAGAATTCCATGATGATTTTTATGAATTGTCTTGATTCATGAAGGAATTTTTTTGATAGTGAAGAAGTGAATGAATGAGAACATCACATGACTTCTATGCACAACATAAGACTTTCCTCTAAATTATAAGACTTTAGCCATATCATAAGTCTTTACTCCATCTTAATATCTTCACCTATCATATGAATTTGATTTTGAAATTATTTATCAATCTTCAGACTTTGAGGCATTGTACGAATATGGGGTGGATCATATTTATTTGGATCATAAGAGTTCAGATATTATGCATTTAGTGTATAATTATTTTAAATATATATTACATTAAATATATAAATAAAAATTTGATATGTCCACACCAAAGATATAGAGACCACACCATAGGGAGATGAGAAATAAACATGGAACCATGCTGTAGTATATTACTAGTAAGCATTTTAGTTCCCTTCATGTGATTATGTTTTATACTTGATAAGTTCTACACCATAGTAGGAAGGATCCATATTTAAAATCTATGTATTCAAATATTCATGCATACGTGGGTGGATAGATTTAGTATGTTAAAGAAATAAATTATACAAATTCATTTAAAGGAGTAAATTCTTGAGTATTCAAAACATTTTGATGAGGATATTTTAATGGGAATTAAATTATGAATAAATTTGTAATATGTAAAAGATAATATCTCACCTGCATCTAAAGATCATCGAGTTTTCTTATTTTGAATATGGGTAATAATAATCACATGATATTATTTTATGTTAATATATAATATGTAGGGAAAGGTAAAATAAAGTGATTGAATAGTATTAAGATAACTTACATATATTTTTCAAGAATATTTTGAGAACAAGAAACTCTATACTATCAGATATATAATTACAATAAATATAGGAGATATTTTTATAAAGAAGAAGGCATATTTCCCAATATTTAATAATAAAGTGGAAGATCCATATCAATCAATATTTAGAGTGAATTTTGAGACCAATTGAACTATTTAAAGTATTTTTTAATGTTATTTAAGGTGTATATGGGTGTAATAGATCTTATATGATTATGTAGGAAGATCAATTCATAATTGGTGAAAAAGAAACCTAGAGAATATTGAGGTATTTTTATCACTAGATCAAAACTGAGGGAATTTTTAATTGGGGTGTCTAACGAGTCACTGGAGTGGATCTTACAACTCAGGTGTCTAACTAGTTATAGAAGAGGAGTTTTGTGACTGGGGTTTATAACCAGTTTATAGAGGATTATATTTAGGGCTTCTAACCAAAAACTATGTTAACAACTTGTGTTTATAATGAAGAATCTTTTTATGGCATCTAACTAAAAGGGAAAAGAGTAGGAATTTATGATGAACCATATAAATCCAATCTGTTTCTCCCTCTATAATTACAAATTCACATAAGGTTAGGATATTGGATAATATTTAGAGGATTTATAACATTAACATGTTTAGTTGGTTTAATTTAAATGAGAACAAATTAAAAAAATAATAACACTTATTCACCCCTTCACCCACTTAATGGTACCTAATATATCCTTGGCTCTAGTGATGTTATTAGATCCCAAGGTCCCTCTAAAGATACCAATAAGTTTTAGATAAATGGATAATATCAATTATGTGAATAATAGGTGTATTACAACATTTTATTTTAATAATTATAAACAAATACAAGAATAGGATCCAACCCTACCTCATATCACTTGGAATATAAGTGAGAGACGTTGAAATAATTGGTTTTCCATCTATTTTTAAGGTGATGTTATGACTGAAGATGATAAAATAAATAAAGAATTAGATGGAATGGAATAAAATTATATATTAATGTCTCTATAATAAAATCTATTTACCAAATTCACGGGCCTTCAAAATACAAATTATATGAGGGAAAAATTAATGAGCAGTTAGGAATGAAATATCAAATCCAAAAAAGCCAAGCTATATTTTAGGATGAAAAAATTAAAGATATAAATATTGTTAATTATGAGACCATTTATGACTAATTTACAAGGATTAATGAGACTTGGGTTAATATTTAGGGTTTTGGTGATAAAGTAGAAGATTACATCATGTTTAAAAATTTGACGAGGGATTTTTCAGATTAGTTTGATTAAGAAATATCATCCCTAGAATAAATAAAATATTTTACACTAGATGAGATACATAAAATAATATTTGAATATTATATGAATAAAATACTAAGTTTTAAGTCGAAAGAAAATGATATGATGGATTTTGAGGCCATGATAAAAGGAATATTCAAAGAAGAGGAAGTTGTATAATAGAGTTCTTATAAGGATTATAAATATTTGAAAGAATTAAATAATATTATTTCTATCCTTTAAAAGTAATTTAATAAAGAAAAATTTAAGGGAAAAATAAATATTCACAAATGTACTCAAATTTTGATAGGCTCAAACAATTTTACAATGATTTTCTAAAAAAGGATGTTGAATTTGAATCTTATAAAGAAGATGAGAAACATTGAAAATAGAAAAAGGATAATAAAATAAGATTAATTATATAAGTGGGAAAATTAATTATATGGGAAATAATGAGAAAAATGATTCATCATCAAGTATATATTCATAATATAAGGTAAATTTAATTTTTATTGTTTATAAAGGTATTATTTATCAATTAAAAATGATGATTTAGAGAAAAGAATTGAGTAGGAATAAATACTAGAAGAATATTTAGAAACTGAACTAGATAAAAATACTCATATCAAGAAGGATAAGATAAATATACATATGTTGAACCAAAATATGGTTAGTTAGAAGGATACATATGATTAAAAATAAACATTCCTTATCGATGAATTTAAAAGGAATAGATTGAAGACGGCTGAGCTTGAGAAGATGGTAAGTGGTCTTAAAGAAAAGCTAGGTCAAAAGTAGGAAGCGTTTTATAAGATATAATAATTGTTTATTTTAGTTAAAATTGAGTTTAATAATTTTATATAAGACTCCCAAAATTTCATGTGGTTAACGATCAATATTCTTAAATTAGTGTGAAGAAGGTTTTCAATAAGTAAGTTGAATATGTACATAATATATCTAAAAAATAGTTCATATATCTAATAATACATCTTTTAAAAACAAGTTTCAAATTTTTTGGACCAAGAAGGAGGATGAAAGGAAGTATTACACCCCAAAGTGAGGAATAAGTGATCGAAGATGATCACTTCCCCTATGAAAAGAAGGCTTATATTGAAGCATTACAACAAAAACAACATAATGATGGAAATATTTAGAATCAATATAAAAGATAAAAGCGTCAAGGGTTCTTCCAGTTTTGTATAAGGTAAATAATAAAATATTTATTATAATGGTATAATTTGTTTTTTAGGGGATAGGAAATAACCAAATAGGTTCTTTGGGGAGGAACCAAGGGAAAAAATTATAAGGAATCAAGATAAGACTAGAAATACAAAAAATTAGTCCTCTAAAAACTGACTTGAGTATTTATAAGATATATTTGTATGATTTGTATAGGTGGGTCACAAAGCTAAGGTATACATGACTAGACTACCAGAAGAAGTTTTATATTGAATAAATATTCTGAATATAACTCGAAAAGTTTATACAAGATTATATTGAATACCAAAGTGGTAAATGAGAAGCCTAAGTAAAATGAAGAATTCATGAATTTTTTTTGAAAATTTGGATGGATCAACTGGAAAAGGATAAATAAATAGAGAAATAAAAAACATGTTCTTAATCCAATGGAAAACATATTATTTCACATGATATGGATAGTTATAATGAGAAGAAATCTAAAAAAATATATTTTAAAGTTCAAGAAAGAATATATGAGATATGTGGGAAACTTGATCATGATATGAATAATTTTATGACTATTCTTCAAGACTAAGAAGAATTGATGAAATTATTAATGAAAACATAAGGAAATAAAGATATATTGACCACTAAAGTAGATAATACAACCCTAGATAAAGAATAAATTTGATAAAAGAAAGCAATAAAAAATATTTTGAGGCTATTAACATGAGGAAAAAATGATACTAGAAATACTAAGAAGTATAGGTTAAGAGGGAACTCTTAGGCTGAATATTTCTTCCAAAATAACTAATTGGTGCCTCCTTTTCCCTAAAAACTTTTTTATTTTTGTTAAGAAATAAATAATTGAATTAGAATATTTAAGGGTTGTACATACTATATAGTAAGAAAATTGTCCTTCATGGTGTTTATTAATATCCATAATGAATAGGAGTATAAATCATCCTTTGAGGGGGAGAAACCATGTTGATAATATACTATTTTATTACTTAAATTAATTTTGAAAATTTTGGATGAATAGAAAAAATAGAGCAATGAGGTATAAAAATAACCTATACAACTATTTTTAATTATTGTATTAAATATAATTATTAAGGAGGAGTTTTAGTTGATAAAATGGTGCGATAAAAGGGGATTAATTTTACATTAACTGATATGTGTTGATAGTTTATTGATATGTGCATAGGTTATATAACCTTTATTATAAAACTATTTAAAACATCCCCTAAATTATTTTTTTAGCATGTTATAAAATTTATGGATTTTTTATGGACAATGTAGATTATATTGGTTGGTTTTATCTTGTTTTATACATTTTTATAACATTTTTACTTATAGTATATTAACCAAAAGATATTTTCTAAGAAAAACATGTGATACCATCCCTGACTTAAAAATATAAAGGCTATTACTCCAATTTGAAAATGGATAAGAGTAAGTTTGTTTGAGAATGGTTAAATGAAGAACATTAGGTAAATCCCCCATGTATTAACACTTTCAATTATTGTCAATAAGTGGATAATTAAGATTTCATGGAGATATACATATTGGCATTGGTGTATATCAGTATTGGAACAAAATCCAAAGGGGGATATTGTTGTACCTAATGTATTTAGTTGCATTTTTTTTTTCAAATTTCTCATTAAGTTATTGGTGATAGAGTATAGAGTGTTGATCTTTGGTAGATTTTTATGGATAAAATCATAACAATTAAATTGTGATGATTTTTTGTGAGCACATATTCAAGGAATCAAAGGCAGGTGTTTGTGGATGAAGAACACTATTTTCTAAAATTTTATTAAGTCTTGGAATTGATGTTTTGGAAAATAAAAAGTCTCTAAGTAAGGGTAAATTTAATGATATCTAAAATTAATCAAAAAATTTCAGTAGTTTTATAATTGTACTTTAGAACTCCACTAACCCTGTAAAGGTGAATTAATACCTATATAAAAGTAACTCAGGAATCCCCAATGATCTATATAAGGTTCAGCTATAAAATACACTAATTGTGATATGGTAAGCCAAGATTTTTATTACCTCTATAATGGTAAACTCATATGTACTACATAAAGGATAATACATATGAAAAATTAATATTAGTTAGAGGATCTATGTACAGGTACATTCTATCAATGTAAATTTCATCTTAGGTATATAATTTCTATGTAAGTCTAATAAACTATTGTGATTTCATAATATAAAATAATTTAAATAATTGAAACAAATTTAGATGATGAAACTCCATGTTTTAAAAATCATAATTCCATGATTATTTTTATGGATTATAATGGTTAAATTTGTACTGAATATGATAGTGACGAAGAGGATAAATAGGAGGATCATATGAATTATGTGCATATCTTAATCCTTTATTCTAAATTGTAAGACTTCAATCAGATAATAATATTTTTCTTTATAATACGACTTTGACCCATAATATTACTTAGATTTCATAATACTTTGTGGATTGTTATACTTTGAGGCATCATGAGACATTGAAAATGATTGTATGACATAGGATTATAAGACTTCATATCCTATGACTATAGTTTTTAAGACTTTTAAATACTTACAATATCAAATATGTTGATAATAATGAGAGAGGTCCATACCAAATAGAAAGAGGCTATTACCCAAGGAGCTAAGAAATGAAGATTCCACCACATCCTCATGTATTACCATGTGAAATTTTGGTGACTGTAGTGTGATTATGATTTGTCTATGATGATTTTTATTCCATAGAAAAAAGTTTCCATTTAAAAAATTAATGCATTTGAATATGCATGAATATATGGATGGAGATATTAGAAATTTTAAAAATTAATATCTTTTGGATGGTTACAAAAGAGGTAATACATAAGTCATTGGGAGATTTAAATTATTAAGTTAGAATGAGAAATAAATTAGAAATATCTCTAGATTATTTAAAAGAGAAGATCACACCTGTATTCAAATATAGAAGAGAATCCATATATCAAAAAAGGGTAATACCATTCAAGTGATGTTGTTCTATCTAAATATTTAATATGAAGGGGTAATGTATAATTATGTGATTGAAGAATATTGAGAGGGATTGAAAATATTGTATAAGAAGACCATGAAAACCTGATACTCTCTAATGTTAAATATAGAGAATAATACTGAATCTAAGAGATCTTTTTTCTAGAGAATAATATCTATTTCATGAGTTTTTATAAGAAATAGTAATATTGTGATCACTTAATATATGTAGTGACTTTTGAGACAAATATAATTGTTTCAAGTGGTTGATGATGTTCTTGAAATAATACATGAGTGAACCAGATCACATATTCTCATAGAGTAATATCAATTAACAATTTATGTAGAAGGAACTTAAAGTATATCGTGGTATTTATATAACTATGTCAAATAAAAAGTACTTTTTATTTGGGATTCTAACTAATAATTGATGTAAATATTGTAATTGGGGTTTATAACTAATTTTAGAAGATAATATTGAATACTTCGTTGTCTAACCAATTATTGGAGGATTTTAGTTTGTGTGTCTAACCAACAAATATTATAACAATTTCTATTTATTATAGATATTTTGTGCTGGGTTTTTAATAAACATAATAAGAAGTAGGCTTTTATATCTAACCTTGTAAATCATGTGTTCTTTTGTTACTATTATTAATAATATAAATGAGGTCCGGATATGAGATAATATTTAGATGATCATAAATTTTAACATGTACAAGTAGTTAAATTAAAAATATAAATAATTTATAATTGAATAACACTGATTCACCCCCACCCTCAGTACCCCCTAACTGATCTCAAGGATATACACTGACGAACCATCAATTCAATTTAACATTGATTAAATCTATAAAAACTCTAACCAAACAAATCCTCTTCATCCAAACAATGATCAATGAAATTTGGTTAATATTATTCGTCATATTTTAAACATTTTACATAAAAGAACTAATTTTATGCAAGGATGTCACCATATTTTAGTAAAATATTACAAAAAATCCCAATCATGGTTAATTGAAATCCTAAAAGAAACAAGATAAAAATGCAAGACAAGTGAGGGGATATATTTTAATTTTTGGTTATCCCCTGAATACTATATGACACTATGCTAGGTTCTTAGTGGCTGCCTATAGGAACCAATTGGAATTATGCACTAAAATAATCTCCATGGAATAGAATTTTAGGCCATGACATGGTCTATACCTATATCAACCATAATAGAGTTAAAGTCACTATGTCATGGTGTTGTTACAAGGAATTATTGAGTTTTTTGATAACATGTGGTCTATCCATAATCTTCTCACAAAGTAATTATGATCGAATACAATCAATATAAAATGATGATTATAAATATTTCAAACATCTATATCAAATTTTTGACTTTAAAACGTTAAATTATTTTTATATTATATGGAGTTGTAATCCATGAAGTGTTTAAGAAAAATTTTCATTTATTAGGATGACTTTTGAGCTCCCAAGAAGGGTCTTTGGATGTGATATGTAACAAGTATCTTAGTTTTTAATTTGGGTTGGTGATTCTATGATGAAAACACCTAAAATACTATTCTCTCTAGATCTCATTTACGTTCCACCTTTAAATAATTTTCTAAATGACTATGGATTTGAGAGAGGTATTAATTGAGTATCGAGTGTTACCATGATCTATGAATACCTATATAATAAGGAATATTTATATTTTTTTCAGTAATCGTGATCAAATGCTTGTTAAAATCATTGAGAGGATGAATAAACTAGTGTATGGTATGTCATTATTATCATTACTTTTCAATATTCATTCAAAATATAACGATATATTCTATGTTTAATGGTGTTTTGGAGTTGTTATTGAATTATTTTTATGTTTTAAACATCCATCCATAATCATTTAGGGGTATCAAAGAATGTTTATCAGTGTTTGGTTTTGATTTTAGAATGAATAAAGAAACTAAAAAAATATGATTTTCTAGGATCTATGTCATAACCCATGTAGAAATCACATTTTAGTTATTAAAATTGAAGAAACATGATAGAATAATTATTCAAAATGGGTTTGGTGATTATAAATATTAAAAGTATTTTCTAAAATGGTATAAAAATGGCCATTTTGGGTACGGTGGGAATTCATTAAAAAATATAGTATCATAGGACAATGATTTTTATCATGGTGAACTGATATCTATGTTGTATTAGACTTCAACATGAAGACTTTCCATGACATAATCAAATCCATTATACTTTTATGAAGTCCTCTCCCAAAAGGGTACGCTCCCCATAATGGTAGGAAAAATTGGAAATGACCAAAATAACATGAACCTAAAATATGTAAGGGGTTTTCGAAAATAGACACCAAAATATTCATAACACATGAAATTTATAAAGGACTAAAAATAAATTCATTACAATATAGCATAATCCGCTTTGGATAGAATTTGAAAGACATTTGGTTTTTATTGATATTCTAAAAAATATTCACTAATGCCCTCCGTCCAGGCATGCGATGAATCTGAGGGGGAATTTAAACTTTACCAAAGATATATTTTTAGATATAATGATATTTTAAAGTGGATTTATATGGTAAATAATTAATAAAATTGTTATAAATTATTTAAGGTAAATAAATATTAGTGTTTATTTTTTTTGAATTCTTTATAAATTTGAATATAATGTTTATATTAAGGCCTTATTTGAAATTATTATTTAAACCATTCCAAAAGGAGTTTTGGATAATGATAAATGTTTTAAATACAATCAAATATGAATAATTTATTTTATATAATTTTTTTTAAAAATATGAAATGTTTATTATCTGATAACAAATGTGTTCATAAAATATATAATAATTTAAATATAAATCAGTTCTTATTAAAAATGTAAATTATAATATTAAATATTCATATTGGACAAAATTGAATTATTTAAGTTTATCCCTACCTAAATTATAAAATTTTTATAATTTATTTATGGATAGTTCATAAATTATTTATCTCATTATTAATTATATTATTTTTTTATTTATTACTATATTTATTCATAAATATATATTTTTATATTATGAATGAATGTATGTTTTAGTTCAATTGGTTAAACTACTTATAAATTATCATACATGTATTTATGGAGCTACATACTATATATGATAAACAATTTAGTTTTATTCCCTACTAATTTTGGATTTTTATTAGGTTATAAAACTATATAAAGCATTTGATATATACAGATTATGTATTATAGTATTGATTGAATAAAAATAATTATTAAGTTAAGTATTCTAGGTTAAAGGGACTTTTCATGAGACTTCTTACAAGCCGACAGTCTTCATTATTATCTAGAAAAGTGGGGTTTGGTTACCTATGTCTCAGAGCTTACTCTTGTAGGGGTTTTTGATTTTATGTTATTATAATACATGATTAGAAAATTTTCATCTAACTTATGTAAGGGATAAATTTTGGTATGTGGGAATATATTTGTCTTTTATTTTGGGTTAGAAATATAATCTACATGTTTTATAAGGAGTTACACATCATTATGATTTAAACATATTGATTAGGTATAAGGAATAAGATTTAAATATAAATCATTAGAAGCATGTGCACATAAAAAGAATAAAATGATACATAATGGTGATATTGAATCCTATTTAAAAATATAATGTTTCAGATTACTTCTAAAGTAGAAACTTATCAAAACTTCTATTATCCAACCGGGTAGTTTCATGAAAAAATGGGGTTAGGATAGGTCATATTATGTAAGGATATAAAGGTATGAGGTGATCCTAATAGCCAGGTGACTCATTTTTATCATTTTGGGAAACTCTTATCCATAAAACCCAAAGAGTTAGTAAATCAGGGGATTAGTGTTGTGTTGATCCATATTATATACTGGGTAATTAATTTATCACTCAACCATCCATGAATCATATATGATATTATTGGGATGGCGATCTAACTAACTATCTAAGAAGTGAGTTTCATACAAATGCAGGGTAATTTTTTTAGTTAAATATATATCTTTACCCCATGGTAGGTATGATGAAATTAAAAGGGGTCATCATTCTAGCGGAAGAACATATAATAATAGTTATTATTAAATTAATGTAAAACTTGATAGTCATCTGATAAAATATTTTTTAATTGATAATTGAATCATAATCACCATTGTATATAACTTTGAGATATATATTGGAGATGAAAAAAATTAAAGAAATTCATATCAAGGATTCATATAAAAACATGATAATAGTTCTCAATAAGGGTAAAAAACTTTGTGGGGGAGAAATATATTCTTGAATAACCAACTATTGAAGTTGTTCAATAATAGAATATAGAAACTTATAAGAATAATAGAAGGATTCAATTAAATGTTTAATGGAATTAGACATAATATGGGAAAAGGAACATTAGTCACTTCTCATGTAATTAATATTATTGAGTATGAAAAATAACACGATGAGGATGAATATTTCCTTTATAGTATGGTATGGTTATGAAGTTCATTTTATTCGATGTTTTTAGATGATGTATATGCCTGAATGGACCAAAGGCCTTCATTTTTATTGATTTTTGATAACCCCCCTTTCATGTATGAGGGGGAACCCTTACAAGGATCATAGGATCAGAGATTACATGGCCCGTAGTCTTAGGAGATTACATGACCCGAAGGTCTTATGGAATTCAACCAGACTATCTATATGGAGCTACCCCTCCCTAGAATTTGCCTCATGATAGTAGCTCTCCACCTTCACATGGACATCTGGCTAGGCTTCCTGTGCAAGAACAGGCTGGTACCAATGGCATAACCATACCCTTACAAGGCCCTTAAAGTCATAGATTACATGGACCATAGGCTTAGGAGATTACATGACCCAAATGTCTTAGGGAATTCAACCAGACTATCTACAAGGAAATGCCCCTCCCCAGCATCTCCATCATGATAGTATCTCTCCACCATCACATGACTGTATGATGTATATGAGTTCATGAAATGTTTACCCTATAATCTCAAATTTATAAGGATAAATTATCATTGAATATAATGGCTATTATTTGGTGTTGTTTTGATAGTACAAGTGGGTAAAAATTCCAATCGAATTAAGAAAAAATTAGTTTATAATTAAAACAATTTCTCTTTGAACAATCAGTCAAGGTCAATGAATTCTAATTTACCTTAAATAAGAATTTATTTTTCCGTAATATGTAACTTTTTGGGATACTTAAAGGGGGTTTTGGATATTTGATGGAATTTTTATGCCAGGTATCAATATTATAGAATCAAATATTTTATTTTAAAAGGTATATGATACCAAAAGTACAATTAAAAAAATTGAATATTCAAAAGTTTAGTATCAAGGAAATAATATATTAAGATTTTAATTTTTAGTTAAATGATGATCCAAGGGTTTACTAATTGTGGGTGTAATGTAACATAATAATTAAATCTCATATTGAGCATAACAAAAGAAATTTATTTTCACCTTATTCTCTTATTTGATAAGTAAAGTTATTTATCAATAAAAAGTTTTTATGAACCATATGAGATGATGGATTTAATAAACATGGCTTGAAAATCATTATATTTTGTAACATTTTCTAAAATGAGTATAAGGATAAAGTTGGTTTTATCAGATATAAATTTTTTCATCCTACATATTCATTAAAATATAAGGGAAATATTTCTGAACATCTAATGGTATAATATTTAAATGAATAATTTCTTATTTTTTTACATTTCTCTAAATACGTAGAGTTAAATATGTGATATTTTTACAATATATTATCTATTAACATTCCCACTAAAAAAAACAAGTGTCCTTTATTATACACAAAGATGTTTTTGTATCTTATCATGATATTCTAAAGATAATATTATTTTTAAGTGGTTAATGGGAGTTTTTTTGGACGAAGAAAAGTTTTAAATTAATATAAAAAATATTATTATGGACAATGTTAAAAAAAATTCAATTTATATCCAAAAATATTTACTCTATAATAGTAAAGATAAATTTAAATAGTTATATTTAGTTACTATAATAAAGTTAATGTACCTTTATATCCTAAAATAGGTTAGGATGTGTTGGTAAAGAAAAATGAAAATAGTTATATTAAATACCAAAATGATTTCAAAAAATATTTATGGATGTGTTCCAATAATGATGATGATGATGAATATATAAAGAGTTCTATATAGGAAATAAAATTTATTAATATCATAAAATTGGGTTTTGTGAAGTAAAGTGGTTTTAATACCTAGTCAAGGAATTAAATATTAGGAATATGGTACCTAAGTATCACCATTATTTAAATTTTCTTTTATCATATATGTAACTCACTAAATGAGTTTCTTGGGTTGGTTTTATTATGTGGTCACAAAAATATGTGGAACGAATTACATTAAGGTGTAATGAGTTTAAAAAAATTTAAAAAGTGTTTTAAATATAAGGTTTATCTAGTAGTCTATCATATATTGTGTGGTTAGAAAGGATCTTATTTATTATTTTGTTAAGTATTCTTAAAATATTTTAATAATATAAAATGTATCCTATTTTATAAATGGAATACACTATATTATCATTATATCACATTGGTCCCTTATTTTTTTTAAGTGTAATGAAAAATAACCTCTAAAAATTTTATTTATCACTAAATAATTTTTATTATAAGGTATTATAGGTTATAAGAAATGGAATTATTATAATTATCACGCTTTCATATAGTTATATAGAATATGGTCAGGAGGGAAAATAAGTTTTCTATACCAGATAACCACCAAATTATATACCACATGGAGTAGAATAGATTATTTCATTGGTATTTCAGGGGTGAAAGTTTAATAGATAGATTTTTCTATAAAATAATTTGGAGAGATACCTAGCATGAGAACATTCATAATTTTATACATTTCCTACTCAAGCCTTGAGGATTAGTAAATTAGGGGTTGGTTGGGAATTTTATTGATCAAGTCATCTTTTGGTGTTTAACTAATATGATATTTTTCCTCTTGTATGACATGTATGACTCTGGGACCTATATTTAGAACGATTGAGAAGTGTACAGTTATACAGAGATAGTAAATATAATGTTCTTATCTATTTGGGTGAGTGGAATTTTATGTGACTATCTACTTAAAATGAATGACATTAGATGTATCATTAAACTAGTTTGTCTAAAATCAGATAGTCGAGAATATATGAGTAGCTATATGGGATATAAATAATCTATATCCCATGGTTACAATATTTCATGAAAAAATGGATCATATTATTTTTTTGGGAAATTGACATGAATTGGTCACCTAATTCATGCCCAAAGAAATTTATTAAATCAAAATTTTTACAATAGGAAACTTGAGGTGTAATGCATTTACACCATCAATAAATTATGGAAACAACTATTGGAATATTAAGAAGAAGTATAGATGGAACCTGCTTCACCCCTGCTCCAAGAAATGCATATGCCTCAGGAAACAACCATATTTAGAGATGTCACAAGTCCACAGTGGCGTCCAACATTATTTCTAGCAATAATAGAGCCTTCATCACCGCCCAAACGCTCATCGATGGTAACATGATTTGTTGTGAGTCATCTCAATAGGAATTATCCATTCTGATGAACCAAAATTCCAGCTGAAGATAGTCCAGGGATGTGATGAATAGTACATACTATATTCATGATTCCTCCAGAAAAGCAAACAAAGTCCTCCTGGAAATAAAGCTTCACAATGTTACTATTGTTTCATGAAGAGAGGGTTCCATGATTCTTACTAATTTTTCAAAGATAAATCCATGCTCTCATACTATTCTTTCCAAAGTCCTAATGACCTCATGATGCATAAATGATACCAGACAATGATTTTTTGTGGGCCGAAGAGCTGGATAAGCATTGAGAGATGAAGCTGCCAGACAAGACTATGCTTCTCTATGGAGAAATCTGAAAAAATAGTTTCTCCTTCCAAGCATGCCTGAGAACAAGATCATCCAGGATAGTTTCAATTCATAAAGGGATCCACAAGAACCACCCTGGCATTCCTAAGAACTAAATCTGCCTCCACCAGAATCACATCAACAAAATTCAGAAGTGCAAACATCTAGGAAAAAGGAGATAACCAAGTTAAAGATGCCGATTAAAAATCAAAGAGAAATAGACCGATGTGAATGAACAATCAAAAGCAGGTTGCAACATTGGAGAGATCATCATTTAACTAGTGAGAAGTCTTTCCAGAGTAAACCGAATCATAGGTAAAAAACCACCCACCAGCCAAGATTTTCTAGGAAGAACAGAAAACCATGTAAAGTTAAATGGGGCAACAGCCTTGGGTGAAGACCAGCAGTTCCAGCACAGAAAAAAATAAAAATGACAATCATATTCATAAATACCTTTTCATAAAATATTTCTTATGTTTATTTTAAATAAATTTACAATTATCAAATCTAAATTACATTACATAATTAGATTTTATGTAAACACAACACTGATAAACAATTTTATCAACATTTGAAATACTCAAATTTTTCAAAAAAGATTTAAATATAAAAATAAAAAAACAACTTTAGTGATACACAACCCATTAGAAAAAATTCATCAATATAAATAAAATATACACTTGAGTGACACTCATTAGTAGAGTTACCAATTATATAGTACATTAGAAAAACACTAATTAAATTATTAGTAACTTCTAATTAATTAAATTCATTCACATGAAATAATTAAAATATATGATAATTTTCATGTCTTGTGTGACACTATCTAGATAATCCATGAGTGAAAATTTAAATTGATTTCTATTTTAAGGTATATAATTTTCATACATAAGCTAATTTAATTCATGGAATGGACCAACTAACCCCTCACTTATAATACCTTTACTAAACACCCAAACACACATATTAATTGTTTTCCATTGTATCCAAGATAGAAAAAATGCATAAAGTCTACCTCTGAAGTTAAGACACCCTAATTACACATCTAATTGACTATATCCCTTAACCAAAACATGATTATATACTACATCGTAAAAACTTGACCAATATTATCTATTGACCTGAATAGGAATGATACATATCTTGGGAGAATTACCCAACATATCAAGGTTTGTGGATAACATTGAGGCTCTAAGTACAATATTAGTGAATGGTTTACCCTAAATAAAAACCTAAAGAATAATTATTATATTCTATAGAATTTTTTTTATGTCCCATTCAAATGATAGAACTTTTAAATAAAGGAAAATGGTACCCTATAATTAGGGTCCAATAATCCTAACATAAAAATAAAAAATAAAAAATCGATATGGTTATAGATAATAAATAAAAATAGTATATATATAGAAATGATATTTATACTCAAAAATAATAAAACATAATATACTCAGTCTATATACTAAAAAACATATCCTCCCAATACTATCCAGCCACACTCCACTATTGGGTAGAGTCCTACAATTCTACTTTGATATATAATAGTTCATAGACTATCCAATCATCTATCTATACAAACCTACTCATACCTTTAATACCATAAATAAATCTAAAATCGTTCTAATCAAAACATGCAAGATTTAGGTATAATGATATATTTAGAACCTCCAAGAGGATTAATATACTATAGGTGTAAATAATCAAATGAATTCAACTACATGTGGTTTTGGAATTTATGATAATTATTTATATGAAGAAATAAATAAATTGGAATAACTTTACAATGATCAACCAAAAAGACCCATTAATAAACAATAGATACCCCTCACACCACTAGGTTGAGAGATACAAAAAATATGGACTCATAACTCCAACAACAATACAAGGATTAAAATATACATTTAATATTAACATGAAATTAATAATTTTAATTTACACCACACTATCATACAATCAACCTTGTAGGTAAACTAACTAAACCTTAGTCATGAATCCAAAGAGAGTATCATTAAAAATTCCTATCATAAGGTGTGAGAAATTAATATTAATATTTTCCCTAAAAATATAACTAACTATATAAATAGAGGTGTTATAGTTTTATACCACAATGTGATAGTTAACAAATTTATTGTTGGTGATTTTGTCAGCTAATAATGTTTGTGGATGAATCAATGTTTTTAGTGATATACTATTTATTTTTTTATATAAAATATTTAATAAAAATATATAGTGTAAATGGATTTAGAAAAAAATAGATAACATTGATTTTATTTTTTTAAGGATAAATTAAAAAAATATTTTCATAATAAATCTTATATAAATATGATAGAAATTTTCAGAAAACCATATAATTATTCATACATTAATTAATCCATGGTTCAACTTTAATCATATATTATAATTTTTTAGTGTAATACTTAAAAGAATGGATAACCTACCGCTCTAATTTACATATAGTTTCATGATTGAGAAAAAAATATGGTTTCAAAATTTATAAATATACAAGCCCCAACTATATAGGATAAATTGTTTACATAAATCACATAAAACAATTTCAATAATGATTAGTTTAAAATAATCCAACCGAGAAATAAATCATGTTTATTAAAATATGTTAGAATCCCATAACCTCCATACTCAAACATTTATAATACCATAGACAAGGGAGTTACTATTACAAAAAACCAAGAGGAGATGAATAATAATTGAAAAAACTATTCAAAATCTAATTTTTCTCTTGTTCATACTACCTAGGGCCTATACTTATAATTTTTTTTATTTCATAATTTTTATATAATTACACAATTTATAGTATGTAGATGATAATTTATTTCAGTTTTTCACATAGTAATTCAATATAATTTGACCTTTAACCATATGTTCTGGGTGGGTAAGTGGTAAAAAACATGTCCATATCCACCTATATAAAATATATTGTTTGAATCAATCACAAACCACCCAAGATGTAGGTGAGGTAAATGACATGTTTAATTCCACCCTAATGGTGTGTTGTTTAATGTTAGTTGTTGGTGTGTAATCCCTTTAAGTCTAGTCATGTGTTTCTTTCTATACAAAACTAGTGATTATGAAAGTATATATAATGTATTTCATAATTTATTTATAGTATCTTATTTTTCATCTCTACAACTCTACATGATTCTTAATTTATGCTTCATTTTAAATTTTTTTGGATTTTATCAATTATTTTTATTTTTATTTAAAAATGAACAAAATAAAAAGATTAATGGTAATATTGATCAAATTTTAAATGAAAAAAGTAAAAAAATTAAATTTTGGATCATAAAATTCAAATATACTTTGAAATTTTTCTCTCCTATAATAAACTATCATTTCACCCTAATATGTTATTAATGTTTTCCTTGTTTACACATTTCATGAATAAATATTTAATACTTCTCTTTCCCTGTAAAATAAGTTCAAGAATATAATGTGTTTTGTTACATATTTACAACATATTTCAATGAATTTATTTTATAATTATTTCACCAAGAGTAACTTTCTTTATTATTACACCTTTATCATATATAAAATCTCACTTATAATATTTTTCTAGAGTTTTTATCATAACCATATTGGTTAGGTATGTTTCTATAGGATCACTTTTTTATTATTTTCTCAACTATTATTTATAGGAAATAAATAAGTCCTGAATAATTTTCTTGAAATTTATGATGTTGATGGGTGGTACATAAATGTTAAAATCTAAGGATTGAAAAGGATATAATTCTTCAAAAAAATGTTTACATAATTTATTCAAAAACTCACCTGACTAAGGCTCAAACTAGCCTTTTGTGATTATTATTTATTTTTATATTTAATTATATATATTAATATAACCATATATATATATATTGGAAAGTATACTTTTAAAGTTAATTTGTAAAATTATTACTCCCCATTTATAATACCAATGCATAGGAAAAAAACACGCCCCATATAGACACACTCTTAATTTTTATGGTTATTGTTTTTAACGATTTTCTATCAAGACCTAATAATTAAGATGCATTGGAATGGTCAGGATATTGGTACCAAATTCCCTCTTTCCCAAGTATCATGTTTTATATTCACTAAGGTGATGATGATGTAACCTTTGATCGAAATAAGAGGAAGGGATGTTGGCATGTCTCTATAAGGATCTTGTTTCCTATTGTATAATTCCCTTATATATTTAAGTATTAGTTGAGAAACCAATTCAAAATTCCATAATTATGAAGACATTAGTTAATTAAATAATTTACTACCATTACAAGGAAATAACATTTTTTGTAGAGACGATGTGTGTATTGGGGATTTGGGCACCATGATATTTATATTTCTTACTCATGTCGGAACATAAGGGAATTATATGCTCGTCACATAAGGAAATTATTGTTATATAGTTTATATCCAAGAAGGAAGGATATTTTATCTTCCTCATATTAGTTAATAAGGGAATATTATTCTTATTACTTAAGGCATCCTAAGCTTTACCTTTGTAATGACCCAAGATTTCACTGTATATTCTCCTTAAATATATAATAAATTAAATACCATGCTTCACACAATATACCAAACTATAATAGAAAAAAATTATATATTTTTAATATTTATCATTATTTTTAAAACATATCTATTTAATTACCAGCTATAAATTGAAGTAACCATATCAAAAATCAATAAAGAGAGTAAAAAAGAAATGGAATATAAAAGTGAAAGTTTTTCTTATAATGCTCACTTGGATAAAATCAGAAGGGAGGTAACTTTTCTTGGGTTTTACCTAAACAAAACTCAATCCAAAATCAGCGATTATAGTTTTAGAAAAATCATTTATGAGATAAGTTTGAGATTGTGGATATTTTCAAAAGATATATGCTCACTGAGGCACCCCAAAAACTGTAACCAGATCATACCTCATGCATATGTCTTATGTTGAGAAAAAATGGGTCATGTAAGTTTAAATTATGATTATATAAAAATGTATTAAAATATTTATATTTTTGAATATATCCTGAATTTTTATACTTTTGAAACTGTTTTTTTAAATTAACTTTACGATCAAAAAAGGTATTTTTTTTAAATTAATTTTTTTTTCAAGGAATTAAGTTTATTTTTTTAAATAATAACAATATATATAACAATAGATTAATTTTTAATTTTTAGGAAATAATAGTATTTAATTTACCAAAAAATTTTTTTCTATAAAACATTTCTCTATATTTTATGTTTTTTGAAATAAAAATTAAACTTTTATATTTTTGGATGTGAAGTTGACAGAAATTACTTCATTTATAGACTTATCATAGAAATTTTATCTTAAGATGATATTTTTATATTTTCTAAAAATGATTGATTTTTAGGTGAAAAGTAAAAAATATTGTTTTTACAAATAACATAATATAAGAATTTAATAACACCCAATGGTGGCCAATAAACTATGGTAAGTGGAATCACCTATCATAGATATTAAAATCGAACAACACCCTATGGAAATACATTAGTTGTGGATGATGATAAACCGAAATTACAATCATGATAATATTTTATTTTCCTCTTCAAATTCCATTATCAGGTTAGAAGTGAGATATGAATGTGGTTGACTATCTTTATATACTCATGGCATGGTAAGTTGAAAGGTCCCTATGATGAGTGAATACATCACTATACTGAAGGGGAAGTGGGGATCTAAGAAGTCATAAAAGAATAGAACCACAACCAAATCAATAAAATTTTATTAAAAAGTAATCACATGATTCCCAACATCTCATAATTGAATAAGTAGTACAAATTGATATTTTGGTGTATGATCAAGCTAGTTGTGGTGAAATAATGCCCTAATTGATGATAAGAGACCTGGAAAGTAACTAATGATAAAAGATCCCATAAAATTATTATAAGAATAATTATAATCCTATAACTATCTCTCTAAATTATTTATATATTGATTCATTCCATTTTTAGAGTATTTGGTTGGATACTAATTGAGTTTAAAACCAATGGGTCATTATTTATAGTGGTGTATAGATCCCACAAATAGGGAATATGAAATCACCTATAAATATAAGTATTGAAAAAAATATAGCATTGGTTGGTATGTACATCAAAGATAAAATGTTGATATTAAATTTTTTAATGATAGAGTATTAGTAATAATTTGTTTACAGAAGATGATACACATTGGAAATGTTGAAGGAGTAATCAACAAGTCATTTGATGAAGAATAGAATAATCATTCCAACTATGAAGATGTAATATGATGATTCTATATAATTAAATAATTCAATTTTAAACAACCAATTATATACCCAAATTCATTCATATTGTATAAGTACCACCTGTTGTAATAACAAACAGTGTCTCCCCAGAATACTAAGGGTGGCCCTTTAATAGGTAGTGTTGTGGGGTCAGTGACTCTAGTAGAAGAGGATGAAAATCAGGTCAAATATTGATGTTATAGGTAGAGGGATATGATCTTATCTATACCTTCTTAGTTCATGTACTTTTGGAACTAGAAATTAGATTAGACATCCCTTAATCCTTGATCATGTTTCATCAAACTATAGAACTATTGGCCTCGCAAATTCATACTAGTGAAAGAGGTTAGTTTGAGAACATTACACTTACATTTTTATCTAGAGGTTTGTTTGAGTACATTACACTTACATTCTTATCAATTTAGTGATATTCCATCCTTTAAATTATAGGTTCCCAATTCTTATAGAGGACGCCTTATAAGGAATGCATTGATAATAAGATTTTAGAATGAGTCCCATTTGGTAATGATCCCATTTTTGGGTAAACTAGATTATAATCCCCAATAAACTCATTTTATATGTTTATTTTTGAAATATTAACACTGTTGAATTTTGACTCTAGTGACTTACATGTCAAGAGGAGGTGACAAGGAGGGATTGGTCCTCAAAAATGTTAAAAATCAATATGGTATATAGGTGTATGGATCAACTAAATTCATGTAAACCATCATGTCTCAAGATGGGCCTTTAATCATTACTAACAAACATCCTCGTGAGATTCCAAGTAAAATTGAGTGAAAATACCCATAAGATTCCACTCCTCCTACCATTCCAAAATAACCTGTGATGGTACCCTCCTTTTTAGAGTGTCTACAACAACATTCCCTTTCCCCAGGGTGTGGGTGATATCAAAGTCAAATGTATGAAGGTATCCCTCCCTTTGCCTATGCTTGAGATTCATGTCTTTCTGAGAAAAGATATAGCTCAGAATCTTATGATCAAAGAAGACCATAATCTTTTCCCCAAAGAGATAGTTCCACAAACATTTATGCACAATAATTACCACCACAAGCTCTAAATCGCGAGTGGGGTAATTGTTCTCATGCTTTATAAGCTAAAGAGAGGTGTACACTACCACATGGTCATCCAATATAATAACACATCCTAAACCAGAACCAAATTCAACACAAAACACCACATACACTTTACCCGGCTCAGGTAAGATCAGAATAGGATCCAATGTCAGAAGTGGGTTCAGTTCATTTAAAGAAGAATGGAATATTGTATCCTATGTGAATTTCATCGCTTTCATAGTAAGATAAATTAAAGGTGATAGAATCATAGATAAATCCTTAATGAACTATGGGTAGTACCCAACCAGACCAAGGAAGCTTCGAATTTCAACGACATTCCGTGGTTCCTTCCAAGACATAACAAACTTTACCTTCTTTGGATCAACTGATAAGCCATGCTCATAAATTTTGTGCCCAATAACATCAATTATCAAATATAGAAACAACATTATGAAAACTTTCCATAGATATAGTGATTCCTCAGAATTCTTAGAACCAAAATGAGGTGGTGCTCGTACTCATGATTGAATTTCAAGTAATGTAGAATATGATCCATGAAAACTACCAAAAAAGTTTCAATATATTGATGAAATATCTAATTCATCAAAGCCATAAAAACTGCAGGAGCATTAGTTAGACCAAAAGGAATCATGAGATATTCAAAATGGGAATAACTTCTCTTGAATTTCATCTTCGGTATATCAAAATCTTGAACTTTGAACTGATGATAAACTGATCAAAGATCAATCTTTGAGAACCACTTTGACCCCTTTAACTGATCAAACAGATCAAACACATGGGGAAAAGGATATTTGTTCTTAATTGTTACCTGGTTCAACTTTTGATAGTCCACACATAACCGAAGTGAACCATATGTTTTATTAGTAAAGATCATAGGGGATGAACAAGGTGAAACACTAGGGCGAACAAACCCCTTTTTCAATAGGTTTTCCAACTAAATTTTTTGCCCCTTCAAATCAGCTGTTGATATGTGGTAAGAAGGCATCGATATCAGTTACTTTCCTAGAAATAGGTTAATCATGAACTCAACCTCTCTCTCTAGAGGAAGACCAGAGAATTCATCTAAAAAAAATTGGGGAAATATCAAACAAAAATAAGAAGGTAATCAACAAAATAAACTTCATCATGATCAAACACAACAATAACCAACAAACTCTTGATCTCTGAGTGGGAATTTCCTATACGACTAGATCTTGGGTCCCACTCTCCAATAAACACACAAGATCCTTCATTGGAATCAAGAAAAAAAAACATGCCAATGATAACAATCAGCCTCAGATCGATGAGAGAAAAGGTAATCCATACTAATGATGACATCAAATAGATCTAGATTAAGAATGAGAAAATCCCCAACTGACTCTGTATCGGCTATCGTTAATGAACAAGAATGACACTAAAACTCCTACGCTTTCATCTTTCCAAGAGTTGTCGCTAAATCCATTGTAAATGGTATAGGTTATTTTGGAAGTTTAATCAAATCAACAAAATTTGTAGATATAAATGAGTGGGAGGACCCAGTATCAAAAAAATCAATAGCTATTGAAGTTTCAATAAAGAGTGTACCTCTCACTATTGTCAGACCTGGATCAACATACATTGGACACTGATCTACTATGTGTAAATGATTCACCCCTAAGGCCTATGTATAGAGACCTGTAGTCTTTGATTCTTTTGACTACACCACAATAGCCTTTGGAGCCGATGATCCTTGACCATAATGAGGTGTAGTATTAGCCTCGCAGAAATTCGACAAGTGACCAACACATCCATCATTATTGCACGTCTTTGCAGGAATATGATAAGAACACCTAGTGTTCCCTCCTTTTCCGCACTGATAGAAAGTCAAAAGCATACTTCTAGATATAAAGGATAGTGCTGAGGATGATTGCTACTGAGACCCACCTCCACCACTTCTAGGATGATCCTTACACTTCCTATTCTTCCCATGCACACCACTAAAGTAGTCACTGGCTGGAAGAGAATAGGTAGTAGTTCTGACCTTGCCTGCCATATTCATCTCCGTCGTCATAGATCTATCTACTATCTCTAGATAGTTATAAATCTTCAGTATAAACACTCATGATCTGATATCTGGTCGCAAACCATGTAGGTACTTTTTAACCTTCAACTAACCATTCTTCACCATGTCTAGAAAAAAAGGAAAATCTAAACAAAACGATTTGTGTATGCTGACACCGAATGATCTCCCTATTTTATAGACAAAAACTCCAGATACTTTTCCAACATTAAAGACTCTGGAAAAAACTGTTGGATGAACAAGGTTTTGAAACCCTTCAAATGCAAGACCACGTGTCTATCTGCTTGGACCATAGAGTCCCACCAACTCTTTCTAGAACCCTTGAGTTTGAATGCTGCACACTTCACCCTAAAATTATTAGGTGTCTTCAGTAAGTTGAAGATTTGATCAATCCTATCTAACCAATCCTCCACCTCTTAAGGTTTGGTCTTTCCTTTGAGGGCTGGTGGATTATCACACATTAACTCTTGTGATTGATATCTCTCTCCTATAACTCCTGGTTGTACCTCAACAACAATGTTATGAAACCGTGGTATACCATGATCAATAGCACGAAATACCCATACAATAGTCTCGATTCGATTTTAATCTATATGTGGGTTTTATTGATAAGCATCAACTGCAACCTCCTGAGGAACTCGTGGAGGACATCTTGGAGGCATACTTCTGCACACAGAAACATAAGAACTATCAGACCACAAAAAAAATCATAGTTAAAACTAGAAAACCTATAAGAAGAAACTGTGTTTTAAAACAAAAAACAACCACCATAGATACATATCCCAACATCCTGTGGTAACTTGAGTCACATCATGATAAGAGATGGTTGATCACTTATCACAATATGCCTCCCAAGTCCCAAAAATCATATCTTAGTCTAATAGATGTCCCAAGAAAAGGATCCTTAAGGAAAGACCTCATTTGATACCAAACTGTAACGAACAGACCTGGGTTTCCCTCAAACATGGAAACCAACCCAATCCATCACATACCCAAAGGGTGTTACCGATCCCCATGGGCTGGCGACATGAACCTGGGAATCAAACAAGACAACATAGGGAACAATTTATCCTAACAAGATCAAAAGGATGAAATATATGTACTAAATAAAAACGAACAATGGAAGATGAAGAAGATAAATATATTACATAACTATAAGAAAAATAACTGAAATAAAAAAATAAAAAGTATCTAAAAACACTAAGACAAGTCCAACTGGAAAGGAATAAAAACAAAATAGCTACTCCAAATGATGGAATGGACGAACTCCCACCATCTACCCACCTACTACCCAACCAACTAATACAAACCCTTCTGCCTCACTGTGACGCCTTTCCTTTCCCTCCACTGAAAGACAAACAAAGGTCTACAAACCACAAAAGAGGTGTGCATGGTGTGAGCTAACAGGATCTGTAGGATCCCACCCTGGTGTTCCATAACAATTCTCTGTATAACAAATCCTGTATGCTCATTTTAAATAAAATAATGACATGATAAGTAGTAAATCATTTTTATAGAAAACATGGAAAATATTCCATTTTTCCCATAGTTCTATTCAAAAGAAGGTATATCAATTTCAAAGAACATTTTTACGTATCACTTTCCACAAGTATAAACATGAATATCAAGCCTAACTCAGAAATCCAAGAAATACAAAATAGAAGAATAGGTATAAAAAACCAAGGAATACTATAGGTCTAGGCCATAGACCACTCATACCATAATAATCATGTTCACAAAAACTAATACTAGAACACAGTATTAGGGAGAAGAGGAATAACCCATGAGTAAAACCCCCTAAAATGTAAATATTGGTCTACTAGAACAAAAGGACTAGAAAATAGAATAAATCCCCAAGGAAAACCTCCTTGATAATAAAAAAATAATGGACGATGGACTCAAGATAAACCTTCCACCTAAGTATGCAAGGTAACCCATATGCTCAATTTCACAGACCAATTTCATTGCTTTGAAAACCATTCAAAAACATTTCACAATTCATTTATTAAAACCAAGGAAAAACCATTACTCTTTTAAAACCCTTTTTCAACACACACAAATCAACCCAAAAAATTTAATAAATCAGTTTATAAAGACATAACATTAAATCTTATCAACATAGTCTAGAGATAGAGCCACCTACCTTAATGTTCGGTTCACACACACCCACAACAGAAATAAAAGATTAATGAAACCCAAAAAAATCAATGAAGGACCTAGAATCAAATCCATGCATCTTAGGATTGATCCAAATCTGATCATGAGAGGTCGGAAGAAGAGACGAAACCTAAATATATCAAAGAAGAATGCCCAATACCCCACAACCAACAAAGTAAAAGGACTCCAGAATGAGATCTCACAGTGAATCTAAAAGAAACCAAGAAGAAAAAATACAACATAGATCAACATATCTGATAACACAAAGCTAAAGTGCTATCGTGATCAAGCGCAATGAAGAACTAGAATGAACACTTACACATAGAGATGCACCAAATACATAATGAATATCCAAATTCGAACATATCGATCTAGAAGGTGGGGAACCTCATATAATATCATAGTAAGAGTTCTAGTTTTAGAGCCTAGAGGTTTGGGAAGAAAAGAATAAAAAAAACTACCACACACCTGACTTAAACCTGGGAATGGGCTGAGTCACGACATGTTGCCCCTGGTCACATTTTAAAGGCCACAATGGATAAGTACACTAAAAAACATGTTTCCTTAGATTAAAAATATGACATTTAAACCATATAAGAAGTGTACTCACCATTCACAATGTGTTCCAGTTAACAACGTGATATCCCCTTTCACAAAATGTATCCATCAACCAGTACCCAGTGTGTACCACATGTACAAAGCATTTAACTGCTCTACAACCTGTAGAAAATCCATAAAACCACCTCTAAGGTATTTGAACCAAAAGATAACTTAGAGAGAGGGAAAAACATACCTGATCAAGGTAACATGATGTTACATTATGGTACTCTGATAGTGGGTTTTCAAGAAACATGACATGGGATTACTCTAGATTCAAGAAACTAATAAAAGTTGATGGTGAGAATTTCACCTTTGGTGACAATGTAACAGGAAAAATAATTGGCATTGAAAAAATCAGAAACAGTAATTCAATTTAAATTTATAAAGCACATTATGTAGATGGTTTTAAGTATAATATTCTTAGAATCTCATATTTATGTAATTTTGGATTTCATGTTAAATTTTGAAATGATTCTTGAAATGTTTTCAACTGTAAAAATGTTTTTTTATTTATTGTTTTTATAAATGAAAATGTTTATACTATTAGTTTAGATTATTTAGATTCTCAAAATGTTTCCTTCTTGATTTTCTTTCATAAAGAGTCCTGGCTCTAGAATAGGATACTATGACACTATAACATTCACCCCCCTTAGAAAGCTTACTAGAAAAAGAATAGTCAAGGATCTACTAAAACTTGGGTTTCCAAATGTTAAAGTATGAAATCCTTATAAAAAAACATTTTTTTTTTCAAACCAATGAAATGAGTATCAACTTCTTAACCTCTTGAATTGGTTCACATGGATTTGTTTGGACCTTTTAGAGTTTCGTAATTAAATGGGATGCATTGTGTATATGTTTTAGTAGATGGTTTTTCTAGGTATACTTGGACTTTATTTTTGGCTCACAAGAGTGAAGCCTACTATTATTTCACCAAGTATGCTAGGTTATCATAAAACATAGTTTATTTAGGATAAAAAACTTAATAAGTGACCATGGTCTTGAGTTTGAAAATTAACAATTTGCATTTGTTTTCTCACAACGTGGCTACAATCATAACTTCTCTACTTTTAGGACACCCCAATAGAATGGAGTTGTATAAATGAGGAATAGAACACTAAAATAGATAGCATTAACTATGATTAGTGAATATGATTTAACTATTTATTGTTTAAAAGAAGCTATTAATATGGCTTGTTACATAATCAATAGAGTTTTAATTATACATATCCTTAATAAAACTCTCTATGAGTTATGGAATAATAAGAAACCCAAGATTAATTACTTAAAAGTTTTTGGTAGAAAAATCTATATCTTTAATAAAAAATATAAACTTGAAAATTTTGCATCCAAAAGTGATTAAGGAGGTTTTCTAGGTTATTAAACCTCTATAAAATCATATAGAGTCTCTATTAAAAGAACCAAGTGTGTGGAATAATCTGTACATGTAAAATTTGTTGAAATAGACCCACATGAACCTAAAACCTTCCTAGAAAATATTGAGAACAATCTATCAAATATATACCTAAATCCTAAAGATTCTGATTCGACTGTCAAAGAAGCAGAAAAATCCAGTTCTAGAAACTCTCTATATTCTAAACAAAGGGAACCCATACCTATAGATGAACCCGAGATAACCATCCATTCTTTTTCATGATCTGTTAGAAACCTTAAGAACCATACCTTATATGCAGTAGTTGGAGACTTAGATAAAGGAACATAGGTTAAATATTCCCTATGTAACCAGGTTGAACATGAATCCTTTTTGTCACAGCTTGAACCTAAAAACATCAACGATTCAATCAAAAATGAATTTTGGGTGATAGATATGTAAGAAGAATTAAATCAGTTTGAATGGAAAAATGTTTGGAAACTTGTTGATAGACCCAAATACACCTGGAAAATAGGCACTAAGTGGGTGTTTATAAATAAAGTATATTAATATAGAAATATAGTAATAAATAAAGCTAGATTAGTTTCACAAGGTTATAGTCAAGAACAAGGGATTGACTATGAAGAAACCTTGGCATGTATTTCTATACTTGAATCCATAAGAATACTGCTAGATTATGCATGGCATCTTAATTTCAAACATTATCAAATGGATTTCAAAAGTGTATTCCTAAATGGGAATATATTTGAGGATGTTAATGTTGAAAAACCCCCTAGTTTTAGAAATCCACATTTTCCAAATCATGTTTTTAAATTAACAAAATCATTCTATGGTTTAAAACAGTCTCCAAGAGCTTGGTATGATAGGCTCAACATTTTTTTATTTCCAAAGGTTTCAAAAAAGGGAATTATGATCCAACTATTTAAATAAAAATAATTTCTAAAGATTTTTTAGTTGTTCAAATATATGTTGATGGTATTATTTTTTAGATATTCAAAAAAATATTTACGTGTTTGTTTTAAAAATGATACAAAATGAATTTAATATGGGATTAATGTGTGAACTCAAACTTTTTCTAGGATTTAAAATCTTTCAAAATAAAGAAGGTATTATTTTAAACATTAGAAAATACACTAAATATATTTTAATTTTTTTGACTTAGATAGAACAAAATGTAGTGATATTTCTATGAGTACCACGTGTAAATTGGATCTTGATGAAGATGTAAAATCAGTGGATCAAAATAATCATAGAGTTATGATTAGAAGTATTCTTTACTTAACTGATGGTAAAACTTATACTATGTTTAGTGTTTGTATGTGTTCTCATTTTCAAGAAAACCCTAAAGAGGTGCATCTATATTCTGTGAAAATAATTTTCAAATACCTAAAATATACATATATCTTGGGACTATTCTAGCCTATAGAACAACTATTTGACTTAGTTAGTTATTCTGATGATGATTTTGTTGGTTAAAAGTTAGATAGAAAAGGAACCTCTGGAAGATGTCCCTTTTAGGGAAAGTCATTGGTTTCATGGTGTAGTAAAAAAAACTATGTTACATTATCTACTGCCAAAGATGAATACATAGATACTGGTAGTTTTTGAGATTAGATTTTTTGGATGAAAAAAACATTACTATATTATGGATATTAATTTATACATTTCCCTATAAACTATGATAACACAAGTGCTATTAAAATTTTTAAGAATCTAGTTTCTCATTATAGAACAAAACATATTTATGTAAGACATCAATTTTTGAGAGATCGTTATCAAAAATATGATATAAATCTTGAATTCATAAGAACTGAACATCATCTTAATGAAATTTTAACCAATCCATTGTATTTTTAGAGAATAAGTTACACCATACATGAGTTAGGAATGATCGACATTGAGCCAATAACTATCAAGGTGTCTCACTAATGATGTATCACCAATAATTGTTGATGTATCTTCAATGATGTCTCACCAAATGATGAATCAACGATAAGAATCACTGATGATGACTCACCGATATGACTCACTGATGATGACTCACCGATAGGACTCACTGATGATGACTCACCGATAGGACTTATTAATGGTGACTTATCGATAGGTATCATCGATGTGTCTCTCTAACCGATACTTTTTAATTTCTCCATCTACAAAAAACCATCTATGTTTTAATTATTTCATTTTATTTTAATAATAATTTAGTATTTTATGATTTTAAATCCCTAGATGATAAAATTAATGGTTGATCCAACACTTTTTCTCACTCTCATACTTTTTCTCTCACACTCTAACCTTAGAAACTTTCTATTTTAAACTCATACTTCCGTTTTTTTACCTCAAACCAAAACCCTCTAATATCACCAAGGGATTGAGTTAAACAAGTTTCTGAGAGATATGTGGATGATTCTAATCCATCAAAGAAGAAAAGAGATGAATATAGTCAACCTAAACCACAAACTCTTCATCCAGAAATTGCGAACCATATCATCAATCCTAAGAAAGAAGTTCACTTAGAATGCATGTTGACAAGAAAGTCTCTCTTATTAAATATGTTTCAATCTCAATTATTGTTGGAGTGGTTCTCCAACAATGAAATATAGTTTTATCCAAGGCTAGAACATGAGTTCTATCTATATGCACTATTTCTTATCGAAGGATCAGAGGTATTTTGGATCAAATTTATAGTAAGTGAAAAAAGAATATCTTTTTCATCCAAGAATTTGGAAGAATGCTTGGAGGTGCCCCTTGAGGGTACATGTGAGGATAATTAAGGAAGTGAACCTCCAAAAAGTGATATATATAATTTTTAAGAAGCTTTGGCTGAGATTACTAGAAATGGAGACCATAGAAGGCCTATAGCCACATAACTTGATGGTGAATGTAGGCTGTTGTACAAGATTATTCATCATTGGTTATGCCCTAGGAAAGGGGACTTTTCCTCTATAAAGTGCCAAGATGAATATTTTCTTTATCTATTGAAGAATTTATATAAGGTTAACATATGTATATATTTTATGGTTCATATAAGTGAAATGATAAAACCCTACTACAAAACAAATTCATTGTTTTATTCCAATATTATCTCTACTATGCTAAAAGATAAGGGTTTAGTAAATGAGGTTGAAGTGACAGTTTCAGTTCATGATGGTTTTTATCTCAACAAAAATATTTGTAAGAGAATTAAAATAAATTGGAATCCCTAGAAGAATATATGGGTTGAGAAAAATGACAAACTTAATGAGTATTTTAATCCCGTTGAACATCCCTCAAGATCAAGGAACATGGTGGATCATGTTCTATATCTAGACGAAGCTCGTGAGTATTTATATGAGGAAAATGTAGATGAGGAAGATCAAGGAAATGAGTCACCAATTGATGATAGAAGTGACCTTGATATAGTTGCACTTCCTAAAAGGATGACCTATGGTCCTTCTAGCCTTCCAAGGCCTTTTCCCACAAAGGAACTGATGGTAACTGGGGATGATAATGAGGAGACTAAAGGGTCAGAGAATGTTAACTATGTTTTTAGATCTGATAGTGATGAGGATTAAAATGGTGAAGAAGGAGAAAGTGTAAGTTAAGAAGAAGAATATGATGGTGATAGAGATGAGGAAGAAAATGAAAATGATGATGAGGAATTTGATAAATAATATGTAGAATATGTAGATGGAAGTGATGAGGAAGAAAGAACTAGTGAATCTAATAATGGATCAGACCATCCTGATGATGATCATGGTCCTATTGAAGAACCTAACGATCTTACTCTATCTTTTTTTGAGCATTCCAAACTTGACGATACTACTTTAATGGAACAATAATTTGTTGTACAATCCCATTATGTTTCTAAATCACCTGTGGTTGAGTAAATAGATCTTGATTTCCATGCACATGATGAAGTTAATATTGAAGGATAATTTTCAGTGAATCTAGTGAAAGAGTGGGTTTATTCTAGAAGGAGAGTATCTGTTGAGGGGGAAAGACAACCTAAAAGGGTGAAAGTTTATGTACTTTGTCCTCTTTATGATATAGATTTTTCTGTGTGGAGAAAGGATCTATGTTATGTGACCTTGGGTTTGTAGTAATCTGATTCATATGATATGATAGATTCTCCTACTCCTACACCTATAACAATACCTGAGCCTATAGATTATATGACAAAGGATGACTTCAATGCATTTAAGGAATATTTGTTTATTGTGGTTAAATATGTCCCTCCAGATCAACCAGCTCTAATGTCAAAGAATAGTAAAAGTGATACAACTATGATCATAGAGAGTATTGTTTCTTAGTTTGAGCCTTGGTTGATCTCAGTGTTGGAAGCAATTTTTTGAGAGAATAAATAAATGCGAAAATAAATCACTACTATGGTTTCAGACATTAATATTATAACTATTGATTATAGGTCATCTTTAGATAAGGTGGTTAAAATATTTGAGGATGCATCTTCTATGATTGATGTTTCTCAACCTCTGACTCTTGATTTGAATAAGTTGAGATCAGATATCCGAGATATCTTGTAAGGCGCCTCCACATCATCTATTTCTGTTGTTTAGTCTTCGGATGTTGAGATGATCAAAACTATAATAAGAGAAAATATTTAGACTATAATGGGTGGGATAAACCAATAAATCCTATAAAAAATTTGATAAAACAATGATCATATATATGACCTGGTAATATTTTTCACAAAAGGGGAAACTAATACTCAAGAAGAGATAACCAAGAAATTATAATTATACATTAAGAGGATTTATACAAATAATTATCTAGATAGTAATTTTATGTATTTGGTTGAAAACTTTAAGATCCATCCTGTTACTCAGGTATTCAAAGATTAAGTTAAGCAGCTTAAATATTTCACTCCTACTCATCATAAGTTTATAGAGAATAAAGAAGATTTTGAAAAGGATATGGATTATGGTGGTAAAATCATCAAGGACTTCATTAATCTGATGAAACCTTACCTGAATCATGATAGTACTACAATTTTTTCTCCAACAGCTTCTCCTCTTCAGCCAATATTGCACCATTCTACTTCTTCTTCTTCACCCTTATCACCTTTATCTAGGACTCAGTCTCAACCAATAATCCCAATTAGACTTGTCATTCATCGTGAGCTTACTGGATCTCCTACCTCTTCTAGGACGATTCTTACTCCTTCTAGTTTTACTAAAATTCCTCTTCCTTCCCTGAGTATCCACACTAACACTCCAAACAATACTTCTTCATCGTATTCTCCTACCACTGATACCTCTGATAAGGGAAATAAAGTGACAAACTCTACTTTGGTGAAGAAGCGATTGGATGAATATTTAATAGGGATCTATTGTACTATTTTTGTTACCACTTGTACTATTTTACTAATAGAATATATTATATGTTTTCATCTAATTCCTTCTTTTAATTATTTGTTTCCTCTATGATAATCCCAAATTGGGAGAATGTGTATGGAATGTGTATGTGTATGGAATGTATCACAAATGGAGTATAAGATTAAAAAAAATCCAACTAAGTGATATCTATAATTTTTGTGTTTATCATAATATTAAATCTCTTATGATCAGTATAAAATGTCTAGAAGACCTTATATCGGTCATTATAAACTATATAATGCCTTGATTTGTGATCATCATAAAGGGGGATATTGTTGGCCTCTTTTAGTTTTAATGCCCAGAAAATCATGATTAATTATGTTTTATTAAGTTACATATTGTTTAACTATGTTTACTTTTAATATTAACCTACATTCTTAGTACTTACATCATAATACATGTTACCAAGATTTGGATAAGTATAATTCATCATAACCTGACCTACCGATATCTTCTCAAAATTTTCTCTAAGGATGACCTACCTAAAAGTACCTACCGACAGAATACCTACCGAAAAAGTACCTAGCGACAGATTACCTAACGAAATATTAACTACCAACATAGTACCTACCAATAGATTATCATAAACTTCACTAAGGATGAGTCACCAATAGAAGTTAGAGTTACCAACAACATGTGTTGCCGATAGAGTAACCTACTGATAGAGTGAATGAGCGATACTCATAATTTTCTCTATGTATAAGTTCTTGATAACTGTCTGAATCACCAACCATAAAATCACATAATGACACATCAACGACTAACACATCACCTACTAATAGAGTGATCTACCTATAGATCAACCAACCGACAGTATGAGACACTGATAAATAGAGACACCGATAGTCTGAGACACCGACATACTGACCTACTGATCCTCAGACACCATCATTCCTTCCTTTTCTATTTAAATTCAAAATTACTTATAATGGTCATATTTATGAAACCTAGTTTTTTTTATTATATTAATTAGATTTCATGTATTTTTTAGACAACATTTTAATGGATTTATCAGAATAGTATGAGGTATGATGTTCTAGAGAACATGCTGCTTGTCTACTACACTATATAAAGGGAATATTTGGAGCAAAAAGGTAGTAGACAGTATTTGAGAAAATATACCGAGCTACTCGTGCACCCTAGAAAATTAAAATAACAGCTCAATGTTTACACTATGAAATACTACTGAGAGCTTAAAAGGAATAACATTTTTTCTGTAGAAAGAAGATCTCATACACCAAGTCATACACCTCACTAGAAATAGATGATAGAAGAACTCCCAACACTCTATTTTGCTGCCTGTTTTTAGAAGGCATCTCAAACCTCACATCTTCCATCTCTAAAGAGTTTAGAAGATGAAAATCACATCACACATAGCCTTTTAAACTCTATTATAATCATATTTATCTGCCTGTGTATATTGTTTACATTTCCAGAAGTGTGTGTATCTATTTTATAAACACACACTGTCTCTATTGCAAAACTAGAAGATGAATTTATATTTTCACAAACTTATCTTTTTACACATTATAATCCCATGAATAACATTGTAAGAGGTCCTTAGGTGGAAATTTGTAATTTGTACTCCCACTAGAACTTTGGTAGAGGTTTGCTGACCTGGACAGCTGTGTATACTATTTTGTACCCCAATCCAGGGTGTGGATCAATTATATTTATAAATTTCTTGGTGGTAGGTGATCACCATGTAAAGAGGACTAAGTCTCAGCTTGAGACCAAAACTCTTTTTTTATATCCATGGTTTCTTTCAAAATTCTGTTTTCACTATTTTACTGATTCATTAAAAACATTTCTTTCACTTTGATATAAAATCTTAGATAGTGTTTATATAAAAATTTGGTTTAGTAGATTGATTTCAAAAGTTAAAATAATCATCCACATTGTTTTAACTGAGAACTAAACAATATTTGAGAAATATTTTCAAAATATCAAAATAATTAAAAATATGATACTTTGGTTAACTAGGCTGTATTTATTTTAAACTAGGGTATTTTTAAATAATCATTTTAGATAGAAAATTTTATATGAACTCAATTTACCCCCTATTGAGTGTCCAATTCCGAACAACATAATTTTATCATATTTAAAAATTAAATTTGATTAAATGGAGTCTAAATTTAGATTCATAATGTGTAAATTTGGTAAGAGTATATATCTTATATTTTTAGTAAAAAACTAATAACCATGATTAAATTTTAATCAAGGTTTTTATAGCTATAAATGGACATAAGTGGACATAATTTTATTAAGTTTATATGAAAGTTATATAATATAGAATACCTTTATTAGTTTAAAAAGTTATAAATTTAAGTATATCCAAAATATTCTCACCTAACACACCAAACTCTTAGGAAATTTCATTATTACCCTTATCTAACATTATTTTACAAGCTTAAGTACACCTATTTCACCTATAAATGGTTCTTACTTCCACCACTAAAAGTCACACTCATAATTTAAAATCCCCTTACAACTATACCAATTTTAACTCTTCTAAATCCCTCATCCATGTTCATCAGACTCTATTTAGAAGAAGTTATACTAGTTAATCCATTTCTAATAAACCCTTCAAGGGAAGACTCATGACCTTAATGGGAATAATACCATCTCCCAAGTCTTTTCTTATTTAAAATCCTCCAAAAAATATATTCTAACCATATTATGACATCAAAATCACATATATTATAAATTTTAATTATATTAATGTTGGAACCATTATCTATCCCCTTCCCACCCATTCAAAAAATTGAAAATGTTTCTCATGTTACATTGAGACTTCGACCTCCATGAGCAACATGTTCTGTTTTACACAACTACCACACATGGATGGTTCAAAGAGGTTATTTAATAAATAAAAATAAAACATGTAAAATTATTCATAATAATAAAGTATTAAAAAATTTATACCTTCTACCCATTATTAAAAAAAATTAAATTTTCCATTGTGTGAACATGTGAACTACCACCTCCCAGAATGATGTGTTCTAGTTTTCATCACCACCCAACTTGGATGATTCTAAGATTTTATTTAATGAATAAAAAATATTTTTATGACATGATAATAATTATGAAAATATAAATTAGAAATTATATATATATATAATATTATTAATAAACACTCATTAAAAAATTAACCTCCTAAAACAAGCATACCAAGAGGAAAATCAATTAATTCATTATAAGACATAACTTCAGTTTTATTTATATTATGATTATAAGTTTTCCAAATTATGATTAATTGTATTACTAACATATAAATAATACAAACATACATGGATTAAAAAAATTATAGTTTATTTATAATTTTATAAAAATAAAATTATAGAAACATAATCTCTTTGATAACCAAAATGAAAAATAGATTGAAACATGTTCATGTATGGCTCGGTTTAACCACCATCATCCAAAATGCTATAAATTTCTATCATGTATGGAAATGGAATATGATTTATTTTTAATATTAATAATTAATTAATTTATATTTTTAAGGTTTTAGGTTCTAGAAATGTTATATTACAATTTAAAATAGTTATTAATAAAAAGCATGTTATTTTTTAAAGATTACTGGAAGAAGATTGTCTCTGATAACACCTTAATGATCTATTTATAATTATCTCATTGAATTAAGTTAAAATTTTATTTCATTAGTGATCATATAATTTATTACCTTAAATAATAATATAATTATTTACTTGGTATTAATGAATGAGAATCCATATCAATATTTTAAAAAATGTGTCAACAATAATAATTGCTAACTTCTGATGATGAAAATAAACTACAACTAACTAATAAATGTATTGTAAATGATTATAATTTAACTATATGAATAGTTATTAATATTAATTTTTTTTAAAGAAGTGATTAATATGGTCATGATACATGAGTTTAAATTACTTTCATGGAAGTTTGGATAAAAATTTAAGGGTTTCCACATATCAAATTTTCTTCATTGAGAATTGTTTCATATTAAACAATTATTTTATTTTATTGTGTATATAATTTCCATGGAAGTATTTTTAATATAATTATAATTACATTAATGGTATTTATAAATTCATATAATGGTATACCTTTCATGGGTTTTTTGATTTGAAGATAATGAAGTTGTAAGGTTGTTTATTAACTCTATATCCATTCATTGAGTAATAATTATTTTTATTGAACTCTATGAACATATATTGGGTAAATTATTTATAATTATTTTATTATGATTTATTCCCTATTATTTTTTAGGGTAATTACATTTTTCTATTATGAAATCTGTTTAAAATGATTATTACTTTAAAATATAGTTTTTAATGATTTTATCGCTTCAATTTTCCTTCTTTGAGCCACATTTCATATTCATCACTTATTTTCATTTGTGTGGTGTATATATTTCTAATGTATGAATTTATATCATATTTATATTGAAATAAATTGAATTTTTTAATCATTTAAATTATTTTAATTCCAAAGTAACCAAATTATTAATGGTTCTTTGAATAAAATCCCCTTCATTTAGTTAAAAGAATTATTCTTGAACTAAATTCACTAATTATTGGGTTATTCTAGTCTAATAATTTTTTATAAGGTACTTTGTCTTCCACTCTATGTAAAATTACCTTCTAAATTTAGTTGTTCTTTCTTGATGAATTTATTTCTCATAAAAGTATCACTTTGTTAATAATAACCCACATATACATTAAAGATTATTTTTCCTCCACATCAATATTATTTATTTCCATTTTTTTCACATTTATTATTTAGAAATTAAAATATGTGTTATCTCATGTGATCTAATTAAGTATGTCTACCTCTTTTCAAAATAAAATTATTACCATTTTTATAATTTGTTTTTTAAATAATGGCATTTTCAAAATGTTAAAAAGGATTTCACTTTCATGTTCATATTTTACCTTTCACATAACATTTCCTATGGATAAACTTTATGTTTTTTTTCAATGAATCGTTATTGGGATTTATTTTAAAATGGGATTTTAAAATGTTTTTCTTGTTACATTCTAGAAGTATATTTTTGAATGATACTTGAAACTTCAAATATTTATGATAATGTTATATAATGATTTAAATATCTTTTCATAATCTGGATTCCATTTTACTATTTATCTCAAAATAATATTTATCATATTAATGTATGTTTTATTAATCATAATTAGAATGATCTTATTAAATAATTATATTTTTCAATTGACCTTTTTATGTCAACCGATCCAATTCTAGAAATATTTTTATACGGTAACATTTGAAAATGTTTTAGAACCCATAATCATTTCATGGGTTCTCCATTATATGATATATGATTGATTCCTTATGGTAAACATAAGTATGAATGATTTAGGTGTATATGTATCAAATTCTCAAATAACGCATAACATCATCCTATATTTCCTTCTAGCATGATATCCTCTTCTACGACACAAACATCTCCCCTCTCTGCACTATTACGGTGCATTTTGTACTCCATTGGGTAGTACTTCTTCTTAAACCAACTTATATAGATAAATACCACGATTTTTTAATTCGAAATCCTTATAATACTCCTTTAAAATGTATATCATCATGAAATATTCTTGTGATATATACTTTCTTTTAACTAGATTAAGAATCATCTGAATTTCTCTTTGAACCTTCTTCAAAGAACTCATTTATCACAGAGATAGATATATTCACTAATAATCCTTAAACTTCATCATAACACATCATTAAAACCAATTTTCTTTTAATATATCTAGAAATTACAAGGAAATGCCTTCATTTGTAGCTTCATAATCAATATTATAAGATGTGGGTGTTTAGACCATTAAACACCCTACCAAGTAACACAATGATTAGGATATTCATCAACTTATCAATAGGATTGCATCATTAAACAAAAAATCCAATATAATTATTCTTTACTATATTTCCAACAAATTTAAATCAATGAAATATTACTTCATTGAAAACCATTTACAAAAGTTTCAACATACAAAATGTGGGATCAATTGTTTTTGAGATAACATTTGGAAAATTGATAAAAACCATATTCCTTAAATGGGTTATTTCTAATATCATATATGATTGATTTATTATGGAACACATATTTAAGGATAATTATATGTGGGACCTTATATATCCCTTCAATGTATTATTTATGGATCTGAATCTCATGAGATAAAAAATGGTCTATGAGTTATGATACATAAGTCACTAATGGGTAAATAGTTATGATATATAACCCACAAATGGGAATTGAGTTATGTTTCTAGAGTTAATAATGTGTTCGAATAAGTAATACCCAAGACACCATGTAATGTTTTAGAGTTTTTTGATTCTTGAACCAATAGGTATTGTTTTCTTATGTTTACATTTGTGCCATAGTTCCTTGTTTTCCTTTGTTTCCATGAAATGACAAAATTTTTTGTAATATGAATATTGGTTATTCTTAATGGATGATATTTATTATCTCACACTCTGATTCCATGGTACATATTGGTTTACAAGTTATTAAATATCCTTAAATGATTACATATGAAATAATATTATTATTACATGTTCTTTATAATAAGATATTTCACTCATTTTCATGTTTTATCACATTATTATAACCTTATTCTTGATGATATATTGATGTGTTTTTATCTTACTAATCATTTGAGCTCACCCATTTCCAATATTACCATTCCCCAGGTTATGAAGATGAGTATAACTTATTAGAATTATATAAAGTGTCATAGTGTGGCTAAATTTTTAAGAAATGTTTACAATTATTATAAAATATTTTTCTTATATAGCTAGTCCTTAAAGAAATTAAACCTTAAATTCTCATTATTGTGGGTTTATTATGTAATGTAATGTTTAACTTATTAAAATTATGTAAAATAAAGAGTTTTTAACTGGGGTATTCTAACTTGGTATCAAATCCTATGTGTAGTGTTAGTTTTTTTAGCACTATATTAGAAAGTGTGGGTATGAAGAAAATCATATAAATTCAAAGTAAGGTTGAGTTATTTTATGATATTAGTATTAGAGAACATTAATGAAAACCCCATGGATAAGTATAAGTATAGGATAACATCATGGAAATTAAATAAAGTATATTGTATATCATTTCATAGAAGTGAAATCTCTTTTTGTATACAAACAAGGGGATATGGGCTCTAGTATGGATGCAACAAGGGGTAAAAACCATGAAATGGATGGTTGGGTAATAACTTTATCTGCACCAAGTTTGAAACTATTGGGGGATATGATTTAGATGAATTATGTGCTAAAAAATCATCATGATTGATTTGTGTAGAATTTTATGACATAATATATAACTAATTAGGTTATAGAACCTAATAAGAATACAACCATAGAAAATTGATGTTGAACTAAAGGAGTTATAATTTTATCCAATTATATCATAGTTGAATTAAAAATGTCATAGGTTGAAATGAAGGTGTCATAAGATAATATATCTTAGAATTAATGTTCTATATTCATATAATAATCTTATCTAATTTTATTGGATATTACCATAATAATTCACATTTTAATATTTGATTCCTAATAGGCTCATGAAAATTATGTTGTGAGAGGTATGTCTATAGAAACATAAAATACTTATAGATCACTTACGAGTAATATTTGGAAACAATGGTTGAGAATCTCAATATATCCAAATTAAAAGGAAAGGGATGGGTTTCTAGTCTTATTAATGATAATAAGGATGATATATCATTATAAAATGTATCTTGCGTAATGTCTATATTATGGAAACCCTAAGTAATTTTTTTATTAGTGAGTGATAATTTAAATTTTGAGGGTATAATTTATTTAAGGGGAAGAATGTAACATACTGAGATTCTAGTACATAATTTCATTTAATTAAATACTATTTTGAATATCTTGTTTCAAATGTAACATTGAACTTAAAAAACACAATACATTTTATTTAGATAAAATATTACAATAAAAGATAAATATTAATACATTATGATAATGAAATATGTAACAAACAAATATAACATTTCATTAAAACATTTTATTATATATATGTATTTGTGTGTTATGTAATATTATTATTATTAATGTTTTTTAAATAAATTTTGATACATTTAGAAAATTTAGAGAATTATTTTAATACCAATGTTCTGATAAATTTGATCTTATTCTTATTAAAAATGTACTCAATCAAAAAAAAATATAAATACAATCATTTATTGATTAATTTTTTTTTAAAAATGAATTATAGTTTTAAAATATATTATTTATTTTTAAAAAACTTATTCATGATTGAATAATGTATAATATATTAATAATATATATAAAAAAATAATTGAATCTTCATTTAAATATTTTCACATGGAATTAAATATGAATAAATTTTTTTACAGTAATATATACATTTTTATAAAAACCTTTTTTCTAAATTATGTACTCTTATATAAAAATTAATATTTAGAAATATTATAATGAAGTATAATAAAATAATTTAGATATTTTTAATTAGAATAAGAATATATTTTAATATGTTTATATTATTTTTCAACATCAAAGATGTTATTGGGTAAATAATTTTTACCATAGTAAATAACTATTTTTCCAAGGAATTAGTTTTATATTCATTTTGTTAATTTTATATAAATAAATTCAATTAATCTCTTTTAAATTTTTTATCTAGTATTGTTTATAAATATTAAAAAAATTACAATCATTTAATTAGTAACTGATAGGAAATAATAATAAAAACACTTAATATTGAAAATGAAAATTTTCATATTTTTTTACTATATATTATGTTTTAATTTAAAACATAATTTTCATAAATTTAAAAATTTAATTATATTAAATGGATTAAAAACACTTATTCATCAAATTTATATTTGTTAAGATATTAATCTTATAATTTTATAAAAAAAATTACCATGGTTAATTTTTAATCAATGTTAGTAGGGTAAAAATGGGTAACTTAAGTGGCTCAATTTTTTTTTTAAATTTACACAATACATAAACCTTCTATGTATCATCCCAATTATTTTACACATATTATTACATGATTTTTAAATATAAATATCCAATAATAACAACCTAAATATCATGAGGCCAAATTTTAATAGAATACTAGTTTCATAATTCATCAAAAGGTAACTAAAACATGACATCATTATTTTTTTTCTTCAAAATGGGTTCCTAAATCAATTTTACCTCCTGAGAATGTATATGATAACCTAGATAACACAAAAAATAATTTAATGAGTGAAAAATGGTAGTAAGGTAATATACATGTTAATTTAACATAACATGCGATTCAATGGTATAACATGGTATGATAAAATATAAGGCTTGTGAGTAAACACATGGAAGCATAATTTAAATAAAATGGCATCATATGATCATGGTAACATAGAAAATTTGGCAGAAAAAAACATGACATAAACATGAGTCTAGGATTACTTCTTAGATAATAAAATGTGGTGGAAAAAGTCCCATAACAGAAGAGGTTTACCCCCTAATCACATACATAACGTTTCATGGGAAAATTATTTACCTAATGCATTGGATAAATAACTAGGTTCACACATCAGAACATGTTCATGATTTATGTATACTAAATAAATAAATAAATCATAATGAATAAAGATAATAATTACCCATGGAAAGAAAATAGACTGTATATTGTTTTATCATATTATAATAAAAGGAAGTTTCATAATGATGGAACTAGAGAAGTAAACATAAGTCATGTATTACCCCATAAAAAAAGGAAGAATATGATATATATATATATATATATAAAAGATACATAAGTAAATAATTTTGAATAACTCCATGATTTTAAAGAGATATATAAAGTGAGTTAGATGGAAAATGGTCATAACCCAAAGAAAAAGCGTGGTTGGGAGAGATCCCTTACATTGATCCTGATTTATCATTTGTATTCTTTATATTAATTAATAATATACTTATGTTAATTATATAATTTCTAAATAATATTTTTAAATTGTATTATTATAATTACTCATGATTTTCTTAAATAGATATTACATCATTTCTATGAATATTCATTACATTACACAAACACATGCCAGAGGATCGTAAAGGTGTAGTTCCTTTGGAAACATAGAATCATAAAAATATGGTTTATAAGTGAACTAAAACATATATTCCGAATAACTAATACCCTTTTTAGAAATTTCATATATAATATCTGTCATCATAACTTGGAGAAATGAAGCATAAGAAAGGGTGAGCTAAGATGATCAATAAGGGTAAAAATGAACTAAATAAAAATAATGTCATAATAATGGTATGAGAACAATATAATAACTTATAAAAACAATAACCTACACATCAAAGATTAAAATATTTAGTAATTTCACAATTATTAGTAGTCTATAAAACATGAATCATAAGTAAATCAGAGAACATGATCCATGAAAGCATAACATTGATATAATACATGGAATTATGGAATACAAATTTGTATAAAAAATAATTTACAAAGAATTCAAGGATCATTTCTAATTACATAATAATGCAATGGGTATACTCCACAAATAATCATAGTAGTCAAGGTTCACTCTCTAGACTATCAGAGTGGTAAAATTACCTTACTGAATTGGGTTCATATCCCATTTTAGTCCTGTTTATCTCATGATATTTCAATCTTTACCCAATTAATTGGAGGGAGAAACATGTATGGCCCATATATTAATTAAAATAAAAAATATTTGTACTAAAATATCATAAAACATTCATTAAATCAAAACCCAGGAAAAGAAATGGGTTTTATAATCATTTCATCATAGCACGACCTGTTTCAAATAAATATGTTTCCTAAACATCTTGTCATTAAAAACATAAAACATCCTGATAACTAATAATGATGGTATCAATGGTTCTTATACTCATTAATAATTATGCAACATCAAATTATATCATATTATATGGATAATTATTTTGAAATAAAAATTACTTGGACCAATTCCTCAAGAAAATAACCATTCTTTGAAAATAACCTTTTTAAAATATAAATTCATATAATATTTTGAAATTGTTTTACTTGAAAATAATATATGAAACTTATAGAGGAATATTTAAAAAATTGAGTGGTCATGATTTTCATAAATAATATTCATGTCATAAATGTTAAAATAAAGGTTTATTTCACATTTTCTATAAAAGAAAAACATTCCTTATTTGGAAAAAAACATGAAGATTCCTTTTAAATTTTTTTTAAAAAAAATCCAAACATGGGTAAAAATTTATTTAAAAAATAATATTTATGAATTTAATATTTTGTGAAAACATTTTTATAAAACATGGATATAGAAGAGAAAGTGTTGTTCGACCTAAGAGAGAAATAAAGTGGAAAAATTATTTTTGAATATATAGTACATAAATAGGGGAAAATGAATGTAACATGTATTATAAAGGAATAAATAGAGGATAATAAAATAAATTATGTTTTTTAGAATTTTATCATAATATTTAATCATTTAAATCATAACCATAAACAATCCTGATAAACAATAAGATTGTAACATCAAACCATTACCACTTTGGTAACTTTTGAATCATAACCACTATTAATGAATAACACAAAATGACACTTTAAGTATAATGAAAAGAAGTATATTGATGATATAAAATTTCCAAGGGGAGGTATATACACCTCTTAAAATAATATAGGTTCATAATATAACATATATCTCAAAGAAGGAAAATTGAGTCAAAAATTCCTTACTATAATTCTCTAATTACTTCATACACATTCAAACCTCTTTTTTAATAAATATAAGTTTATCATAAATATATTACATAAATATGTTCATATATATCATTCCATATACAATTTATTTATATATTTTATATCGGTTTTGGTTTGGTATTTTTGATCCTTTTAATTTTATCATGGTTCCATCATATCCATAGTTTTAAACATGATATAAATATCATATATTGTAATTATATATATATTTATAGTAATCCATTAATGTTATAAAATGAGTTACACCCTTCAAAGAGAAGGTACACCATATATACAAATAAAAACTATTTCCATTTTCTAGATGAATAAAAAAAGTTAGGTAAATAATATATAAAATTTACAGAGTCATTATTATTTCAAATATATCAAATATATTTATAATTCTAATACTTATTAACTTCCATATAAATAATTATTGAGAAATTAATCACATTGCATCGTGAGGCGGCAGTCCATCATAAACATGAGTGATGTTATCATATCCCCGCATAATGGAACATAAGAAGGAATGTTTGATACAATTATTCTATAAGAATAATAATATTATAAATATCTTATATAAGCAAAAAAGAAATCATTATATCCATATTTTAGATGTGTTGATGGAAAATAAATAACATTGGTTCGTGAGGTGGTAGTCAGTAGTAAACACAATTGAGTGTTACGTTTACCATTTGAGGGATGAGGAAAGAAATTTTGGTCATCCCTTTAACATAATAACATATTATTATATTTATCATTCTGAGGTTATTATATTATCATGGTTTAAGAATATTTTAAGGACGTAGAGGAAGAAATAATAGAAAAACACAAAATTTAATAATTTTACATCTTCTTTAGAGGGCCTCTTTAGGTTTATACCTAAATCCAAAATACAAGGGGTTTCTAATAAAAATAATGCTTATGGGATGATAGAAGGGAATTAATTAATATAATTGGGTATTTATTTATAAAACCAAAGGGTTTTGGAAGTTTGAATAGGATAACCGAGGGGGTGATATTTTATATGTGGGGGAGAGAACACACAAGGAATTTTTGAAAAGAATAAAGTGTACCCACATTTTTCACTTGATAAAATGATCCAAAATAGGCCATTAAATAAAATTATATGTTTTAAGGTCAAAATAGGACCCTAAAATCTGTTTTGGAGAAGTTTATTGGTCATTTCAACCCTTATCTTATTAGTTGAAGCCTTAATAAATCCATTTTAACCTTAACCATGGTAATTATTTTTTTACTATTTTCAATATTCATCAGGGTAAAAATTTAAGTTGAACTTATTATATAATATTAATTATAATTATTAAAAATATTTAATACATTTTTACAAATTCAATTCCATGAATTGGTAAAATTTAATTTATAATTAAACCACATACATGATAAAAAAGCGACTTTCCAATGAGAAAAGTGTTTAAAGGTAAAGTTTTTTATATAAAATTTAAATATGAAATTGAGAAAATTTAAAACAAAATTTAACCTTATAAATTCTTGAAACGAAAAGATAGTTTTCAATAAAAACCATTATTTTTCATTATTCATCAAAAAATAATATTTTCAGAAAAATTCCAAAATTCATATAAGGACCCGACCATAAAAACTACTTAATCTAGTAATTTACTTTAGAATTAACTTCTTTACATTACCAACAATTTTTTTGGTTTAGAGTTTTAGAAAATTAAGACATAATTCATACTTACCAACCAAAAATGATATAAATTCGGTACTACAAAAATAGTATCCATTTCTTCTTTAATAAAAAAGTTTTTAATAAAAACATGAAATATTTTCCTAAAAATTATCCACAACATTCATCTTGGATTTTTCTTTTATCTTAACCATCCTTAAACGTTGTCAAAAACATTTTAAAACATATTATGTGAAAAAAACCTCATTAAGGTTTATAAAAATAAGGAGAGAAACTTTTATTACATGAATACTTATAAACTTATGAAATATTGTTCACAAAGGTATACTTCTCACCCAATAAGTATCATATAGTTACTTTAGCAAAATCATGATATTTCCATAAAACATAGAAAAATAATAACACCAAAAATGTATCTTGGGAAATCAATTAATTAATATTATAACCCTCATTACCACCATAAATTTTTTAACCCTCATAGATACATTATTAAATAACCCTCATGGATACCTTATGATATAACTGTCACAACTACCTTATAGTGTAACCATCATAATTACAATTTGAGTAACCATTCGATCTACCTTCAACATAAACATAACAAATTAAATGGAGGTATCTATAGATACCAAAATTCATTATAATCAATGTCCAAGAACAATAAAATAATCATAAAATAAGAATACTTGCACAAAACATTCCTTTTGATTTTTTTAAAATAGAAATTTAATAGAGGATTTTTAAAGAAACTTTCCTTACAAAATATCATTTAATTGAAGTGAGAATTGATAAAAAGAAAGTAATATGTGTATAAAATATAAATTAAAATAATAAAACATAATATAAAAAAAATTAATTTCATAAATAATATTAGTACCACATAATCAATAAAGTATAAGATTAACCAAAAAAATGGAAATTTGGTTAAGAATACCCTTACCTTGGTTTTGTCTTCAAATGCGTTCAAACCTTATGTATAATGGTTTGAACAGTTATATTAATATATTAAAGAACCATATCCATATTTATAATTATTTATATGATATTCTCATAACATCTTTCCATCTGTTTATTAATAATATTTTGTTATGTTCATTAGTTCAGATACATTTATTTCATGGTTTCCATGGTTGGTTCATCATGAATTTTCTTGTTGAACGGACAAAAAACTATAAAATTAGAATGAAATAGTGTTAATATGCTTAAAAAATTTCAAATTATACCATATATAATTTTTTATTATATGAGGATGAATTATTAGATTAAATATTAAGGGGAATGACTTAATTTATTTTGGTGGTTTTCATGATCATCAAAAAGTTATATCATTTTTTAAAAAATAATGATTATATATTGGTTCTAGAACATTAAATAACTAATAATATGTATAATAAGATATTATTTAACTATAATAATGGTTTTATAACCATATTTGAAAGTTCCAATGAAAATTGTATCATTTACGATGGCGGTAAATCGACACATCACACATGATGTTCTCAATTTTAGAATGAAAGGGGGAGGATAATAAGGTTGATAATGATTTTTTTTCATAAACATGATATAATTAAAGTATATATATGATACTAGAGTTCTAATTCCACTTAGATAATGGGAGGTAAATAGAGTATAAGAAAATAAAAATAATTGAAAAGAGAATGAAAGAAAACAAAAGAGGATTTTACCTCTTGAAATCTCCTCCTTCAGAACCTCATTAAGGCCCTTGGTTTTGGAATTTTTGTGAGACCAGAAGGTCTTGGGTGTGGGTAAGAGTATTGGGAAGAAAATATTTTATAAATTCAATAATATAAAAGGATTTTAGGTGTGAGAAGAAGGGTGGTAAGGGGTGGTATTTATAATGGAGGAGAGGGTTGTTTTCCCATTATTATATTAATTAGTTTATAATTTTGGCTCAAGACTGTGAATAGTTTGAGAATTATCATTAAATATATTAAAATTTTGAAGTAGGTTTCTAGATTATGGTTCTTACATCATCGATGACTCAAGGAATAGGGTATTTCACCTACAATGTATATATACCATAAATTATTATATTTCACTATTCACAAAAAATTCATGTATTTTTGAAAAATACCAAAAAATCACCCAACCACTTTTTTATGTGAAAAATTAAAAAATTAAATCCATTTTTTGAAAATAATTTTCTAAATTTGGGAAATATAATTTTTAATTAAAATCCTAATTTATTCTAAAAACAAAAATTTTAAAACTATAATTGGTTTTATAAAACCTTGAAAAATTAATTAAGGTCTCATAAAAATTTCATATAAACTTAAGAAAACAAAATATTTATTGATGAATATATTTTATGAAAATAATTTTTATTTTAAATCCATATATTAATTATAAAATTGTAATTAAATATTTATGACTTACAAAAATACCAACATTTAATTTATCATTTCCAAAACATTTATTTACTTATTCTATGATATAAATATATCATTATTACACTTATAACATACATAAAGTTTATTTATACTCTAATAGGAAAGGTTACTATTCTATTGGCTAGATTTCTATTCCTAATTATCATGTTACTATTCCTAAGGTCAAGTTAATATTCCATTAGTATAAATTATTTAATTTCTATAAAAATCACTTTTTTCCTTGTATATTAATAATTAATTTTAATATTGAATTAAAGATTTAAAAACATTATTTTAGACGTACCTGGATTGTTACAAATTCATCCCAAGAAAATGTTTACATGGTGATTCAAAAAATGAAATTCCAATTTTCAAATAAATTTTATAAATACTTAAAATTTTACTATAATTATTTTTTAATAAAAAGAAATAAAATAATTCTTTTTAGAAAATATAATTTTTTAAAAAATATAAATACTTTACAAAAAATTAATTATTTTCTTATCAAAACATTTTATTTATAAAAAACCATTGTACTTAATATTTAAAATATGGCTATTAATATTAATACCAAAAATTTTAAATTCTAGGTCATAAAGACCATGTTAAATATTAATATAAATAGTTTATTGTGGTTTTTTAGAAATCAGTGTTGTGTGTAGCACACAAAATCGAAAAAAATTAAATTTATTAGAAATAACATATTTCATAAATCTCAGGGTGTTACATTATACCCACCATAAAATGAATTTCTCCATCAAAATTAATCACTTTGGTAAAAAAAATGAGGATAATTTTTTCTCATTACATCATCAGGTTCCCACTTAGCATAATTAATCTAGTTATTTATCCAAAAAAATGACTAGGTGAGTGGTCGCGCTTTTTAGAAATTTATCTATACGATCCAGATTCTCGAATGGGTGTTCCTCATAAGAAGGAAATTTCTCCAGTGGTATGACCTTTGATTTCATTACATATTAAGGTTCAAGTAGTTACTTACTCAGGAGAGATATATGTATCACATTATGGACTTAACAGAGATTTGGTGGAAGTACCAACCGATCGGCCACCACCTCGATACGATCAAGGATTTTAAAGGGACTGATATACCTTGGGATTAGATTTCCCTTATTTCTAAATCTCATTACCTTATAACATAGATAAATTCAAAGAAACAACTTATCACTAACTTCAAATTAAAAATATCATCAACAATTATTAGCATAACTTTTATATCAAATTTGTGCTTCCCTGGAATTTTATTGAATGGATGAATCCTTCTCTTCCATTTCTTCAACTATCTCTGCTCCCAAATAGATTACTCTATCCAAATTTATTCTACCATATTAGAGCACAACACTTATTTCCAGAGAGGTATATATAAGGATCCTTTTGAATATTTTTTTGAAGCTATTACTTTATAAAAACTCAACTAGGGGAGTGTGTTGATCCCAACCACATTTGAAATTTAGGAAAAAATATCTGAACTTATAAATTGGGTTTTTAATTTTTCTCTTAGACTTACCATATTTCTGATGATGATATGTAGTGATGAATCTCATCTCTATATCAAGATATTTCTGAATACTTTTCTAGAACTTCGAGGTAAATCTCATATCCCAATAAGACATAATTGATTGTGGTACTCTATGAATCCTTATAAATTCATTAATTTATATCATGAAAATATGATCCAATGAAAAATCATCACTGATTGGGATAAAGTGTTCTAACTTTTTAAGGTGATCTACTATAACCCATATAGAATTGTTCCCTTTAGACGTTGTTGGGAGCCAGACAACAAAATCCATTGTGATATTTTCCCTTTTATATTTTAGTATGGTTAATAGATGTAACATCCTCTTACTATTTTGTCTCAGATAATTGACTTACAAACAAACCATTCATAGAGATACAAACTCTGTGATATCTCTCTTCATGCCATCCCACTATAAATATTCTTTCAAATATCTATACAACTTCACACTTACAAGATTAATAGAGAAGTAATTACTATGATATTCCTCTTACAACTCCTTAAAATATGTTATGGGTGGAAAAAATACATGTTTCATTAACCCTATCATTCCATCAAAACAATGGTTAAACTCAAGAACATTTCACACCATTTTTGAATCTCTATATCATCCTTTTCCACCTCATTAAACATCACTTGGATGGATGACTGAACACTCATTTGAGAATGATAAGATTTCTCCCCTTCCTTCTAGATCTAAAAATCCATTGTTTAGAAATCCATAAATATTGTATCTTTTTTATCCTCATCATGGATAAGTTATTATGATCCTTTTGACTCAAAGCACTAGACACCCTATTCACTTTCCTATGGTTGTCATGTATTGATCAGTTATAATCTTTTATCAGCTCTAACCATATCCTATGAAACATGTTCAATTCCATTTATATAAATATATACTTTGAAATATTTTGATCAGTATGTATATAACATGTTTTCCTATAAATAAAATTAATCCATATAATTAATGAAAAAAATACAAAAACTAAATCTAAATCCTAGGTTGGGTGGTTTTTTCTCATAAAACATAAATTTTATTTTCGTATAAGTTATAACCATGTTATTTTTCATAAGAATTCATCGAAATCCCATTTAAGATACATCACTAAATATTATAAACCCTTATACACTTCAGGGTAATTTAAGAACAAGTTCACTAACAAATATTCTCTTCAGTTCCTTGAAAGTTTCCTCATATTCACCTGTTTGATGGAACATATATCCTTTCCAAGTTAAATTGGTGATTGGATTATATATTCATACTAAATTCTACACAAAAAATAAATAATATCCCACCAAAACAAGAAAACATTGGATCTCAATCAATTTGGTTAGTTTGGTCCAACATTCAATATCCTCCATCTTTGATTGATCCACTTACATACCCTTGTTTGAGATTATATGACCCAAAAATAAAACTTTTGCATCCAAAATTCAGACTTTGTAAAATTTACATAAAAAGTATACTTCTATAGGTTTTTAGTGAAATTTTAAAGGGATCTTCATGCTCATCCTTGATCGTTTAATAGATAAGAATATCCTCTTAAAATATTACCATAAACTGATTAAGGAAATTACTAGAGACACTATTAATAATATCCATGAAGATAGAGGGGGAATTAAAAAGACTAAATGGAATTAATATATACTCAGAGTGTCTATTAATTTTATGGATTGTTTTCTTAGGTATATTATAATTATTTACCCTTAATTGATGATATAAAAAACAAATATCAATCTTAGATATGTATTGATCTCTATGTAATTGATCAAACAAATCATTCATATGATGTAGAGGATACTTGTTCATGATTGTAATCTTGTTGAACTACCTATAATCTATGAAAAGATTCATTGATCCATATTTCATTTTGATAAATATAATGAGTTCGCCCCAAGGTTGCACACTTGAAAAAATTAATCCCTTATCAATATTTCCCAAGAGTTTCTTCTTCAATTCTTACAACTTAATCAGTTCCATTCTATAGGGAGTCTTTGAAATATGTGTGGTACCAGGTATGAGTTCTATTGAAAGCTCAACTTTATGATTTGAAATAATGATAAGAAACACTTCTTACAAGAAGTAAAAAAATCCCACACAATAAGCATATCATCGATGTAGAGTTTCTCCCTAACCATCTGAGATTGTCTCCCCTTTTTAATATTAATAAAAAACCATGAAATATATGTGAATTCCAACCGAATTTCATATATATTTCCAAATAGATAGATGATCATAGGTAAATTTGGAGTATAACATTTGGCATCCCTTACATGAAAAATAATATGTGAATTTTATAGATAAATATATTCTAAGCCTAAGATAACATCAAATTTAACCAAATGATGAATAATAAGATTTTCTTGAAGCATATTACCAAAAACCTAAATTTGAGAGGAATCATATACTTGTGGTATGATTCTAATACTATTATGGGTTTTAACTGCTAATTCTATATCTAACCATATGGGTGGCATCTTTATACCATTTCAAAATGCTTCATATATAAAATAATGGGTAGATATAGAGTCAAATAAAACATTAGTTGTTCTAGAGTGGAAGGTAAGTGTACTTTTTGAAAATCAATTATCATAGCCATCACCAAAATAGTGATTACATGATATTTCACCTTCTCCCTTAGATTAAGAAGTTAATGAAATCAATCATCATTATAATCCTTTGGATTAGGGAACTGGTTATCATAGTTCCAATAATCCTTGTATTTAAAACACTAGAGTGTGAGTGGTGAATTGAGTATAGATTTATCATTATTCATGTATTTGTTAACTTATTACAATCACATCAACATTAAATTTACATATGACCTTCCATTCCATATTTTTTTTACCAGTCTCTATAAGACAATTTACCTATGTTTCCTACCACACATAAATCATGAATTAAATTCCAAATTCTTATTTCCATGGTTTCATGTGTTTCCCTTGAACTCCATATTTCTTTGCTTATAAAAAACATGTCATTTATGTGTAAATACAATCTCTATTTCCACCTAAAGATAACATCAAATGATTTCTTTATAGGTATTAAAGTCCCTTATGAATAATGTCCTTTGGAGAATTGGTTTTAATCCATTTAAAATTAATCATCCTTACTTTTAGGAGGGATTATAATTCTAAGATCATACCTCACATGTCTTCTAAAATTTTCCTCATAGTTACCAATGTATTCATCATCCTTATTCTCTTACTCAAGTAATTCCTACTCTATTTTTTGTATAAAAAATTCAAGGGAATTATTAATTAAAAAATACACTCTTAAACTCATCCAACTCCATGAAGTCAATTCCATCTTGTTACCTTTTATTATTTATTATATTCCACCATTGATTTGTTTCACCTTCCAAATGATAGATATTAAAATTGACATTTTCATGTTATGAACACCATAGGATGGAAAATATATTTTTATTGGTACTAATGCATTACTCAGAAACTATTATATCTGTGGAACCACTAAAAGATGGTGGAAATTACCTCATGAAGGGATCAACATAATGTTTTACCCTACTTCTTTCATTTGGAATTTCAACATGATTCATATCTTGATAAGGTTTTGTGATAATATAAATGAGGTTTCATATTCGAGATCCTTAAAATTTTGGTTTCTTATAAGGAAAATCATTACATTTTCCATTGGATTCAGTATTAATATAGTTATTTCAAGTTCTATCCATCTAATAAAACCAAAAAACATAGTGCAATAAATAATAATCATATTGGGAGAACACATAGTCATGAAAAATCATTATGATGTCTAAATCAAGACACATTCTTTTAAATCCATGAAACCTAAGGTTTAAACTATATTATTAATGGTCACCATCTATTCAAATCCTTAATTATGGTCCATAAATGTTTTTAAATTAACCAAATAATATCCCTAGGTAGTTTCAAACCAGGTGCGTTATAAGGATCATTTTCGTGCACCAAGTAAGGCTCAAGTTAAACTTGATTATCCTTTTTCATAGTTATTACCCCTAGGTACATCTATGCTATTACCAAATCCACTTTCAGTATCTATATTGGGATTTATTTCTATGTAAACCACATAATTGTTTCCTTAACAAAACATTTGGATGTTACCATATACTTAAGATTATCATAAGGGCTATCACTTAAGTTTTCTCATAATCATTTCCAAATGTTAACAAAATCTATCTTTTGATACCAACTATAGAAGTCAGGAATTTTTTCAAATATAATATAGGTGATACTTATCAAGGACCTAAATGGGTGACTATACCTCCTTTGTGGGACACCCCACTATCCCCAATGGAATCCCTATCCTCATCAAGCCCTTTTACAGAGAGCCATGATTCTTCCAACACTCAAAAATCAGATTTCCCAAGGATTGAATTTCTTTCATTACCTCTAATACTAACTATAATAACCTAGGATTTTCATACATAGATATTACATAATTTTTATGCAAATTTATTACATTACACAAATACACACCTAAATATCATAAAAATACAATTCCTTTAGTGACATGTAAACATAGACAACAATTTCCTAAGTTAACTACATCTTCTCCTACTTAGTTCCTCATAACTAGAACCCTTATTTTATAGTTCACACATAATAACTATCATCATAACATGGAGAAAAGAAACATAAGAAAGGATGATCTTAGATTCTCATTAAGGGAAAATAAGGGAAATGTGCAAATATAACGTGAGCATAAGGGTATGATAAGATGATAATAACAGTTGAAACCAATACCCTACATATCAAAGATCATAATCATGGGTCATGGAATTTTGATTTGAAGTTAATATGACATAAATCATAAGGAAATCAAAGAACATGAGACATGGGAAAATAAAATTGACATAAGACAAGGAATTATAGCATGAAAAAAACATAAAAAATCATTTCTATAGAAGTCATGTATCATTTAAAAGTCTATCATAGTGGAAGGATTTCACTCCCCAAACCATCATAATAGTGATGGTTGAATCCCAAGACCATCACAATGGAAAAATCCCCTCACTGAACTGGGTTCACTTCCCATTGCAACCATATTTATCTCATGAAATTTCAATATTCACCCAATGATCTAGATGGATGTATAGGTCTCACCTATCACATAATGAAAATAATATATAAATTAATGATAATATCATAAAACATTCATCATAATAGAAACCATGAAAAGAAATGGGTTCCAAAAACATTTTATCATAGAAAATCTATGGAAAAAATGGTTTTCATGAAAATATTATCATCATAAACATAAACCATCTTCATAAAAAATAAATATGGAATCATTTGATCATATTCCAAAAAATATTATATAAATTAAAAGGATTTAATATTAAATGTAAAATTTTTTTGAAAGAAAAATAACTTGGAACAATTCTTGAGGAAAATAACCATTATTTAAACACAATATTTCTAAAACTAGAAATTCCTAAAATATTTATGAATTCCTTTTATTTGAAAATAAAAATTTAAATATATAAAGGAATATTTAAATCATTTAGTGGTCATAACATATTGAAATTTCATTCATTCTATACATGTTAAAACAAATATTCATTTGAAATTATGAGTTAAATCCAAATGTGCATTGTTTGGGAAATGACATGAATATAACCTTTAAACCATTCTATAAGAAAAGTAAAAAAGGGGTAAATATTACTTAATTTATTAATTATACAATTTTAATCATTTTTTAAAACTTTTTTAAAAGTAATGGATATGGAAGAGAAAATATTTTTCTAATAAAGATAGAAATAAATTCATTTTAGTTTAAAGAAATTATTTTTAATATTGAGTATATAAAGAGAGTAAAATAAGGCTAAAAATTTTATTCACAAGGAATAACTATTGGAGAATAAAATTCATGAATTTCATGATAATTACCTCATAATATTTCATGATCAAAATCATAATCATAAATAATCTCGACACATAATGAGATTTTAACATCTAACCCCTTCTACATTGGTAACATTTGAATTTTAAGAACCACTAAAGAATAATATTAATGAAATATTTAAATATAATTATAATAATTATATTATTGATAGAAAATTTCGAAGGTTCAGTATATACACCTCTTAAAATAATATAGGATAATAATATAACATCTGTCTCAAATAAAGAAAAATTGAGACAAAAATCCCTTACCTTAAGTATGAAATTCTTTCATACACCTTATAACCTCATGTATAATAAATATAGGTTTATTATTAATATATTAAATAAATATAATCATATTTATCATTCCATATATGATTTACTTATGAATTTTTATTACATTTTTATCAATAATTCCATGTTAAAATCACATTTCATGTAATAATTATTTAGTTTTTCATATAGGTTTTGTTGTCATGGTATTTTTTATCATTTTTATTAGATCAAGCTTCCATAAAGTAAATAATTTTAAAATTTATATATATATTTATTATATATATATATAGATTAATCCATTAAATTTAGATATATAAAATAAGTTACACCGTTCATGGAGACGGTAAGTCAGACATACCCACAAATTCTATTTCAATTATCTTGATGGATGCAATGAAAGTAAGTTAAATAATATATCAACATTAAAGATTAATTATAATTTCATAATTATCACATATACTAATTAAATTTAGAATCATTATCTTCAATGTAAAGTGTTAGTGAAAAATGAATCACATTGCTTCGCGAAACAGTGGCCTGCCGTACACACGAGTGACATTATTGTATCCAAAAAAAATAAAAAATAAGAATTAATATTTTCTATAATTAATAAATAACTATAATAGTATCATATATATAAAATAAACCCATCATTATATCCATCCATGATAGGATATGATGGAAAATGAATAACATCAGTTCGAGAGGCGACATTTCTCTGCACACATGATCGACAATTTTATTTCCAATATGAGGGAAGAGTACATATATTTGGGTCATTAAATTAACATAATAAAAAAATTATATTTAATATATGGATTACAATATATTATTAGGATTTAATAAAATTTTAAGGAGGTTTAGGAAGTAAAAATATAAAACACATGTTTATGAATTTTACTTATTCTTCAGAGAGCCTCTTTATGTTTATACCTAAAGCCATTATAGTAGGGTTTAATAATAAAATTAGGGACTATAGGATGAGAGAAGGTAATTAAATAATGTAATTTGGAAGGTATTGGGTGAAACAAGTGGTTCTAGATGTGTGAATATAAGAGGAGAGTGGTGGCCTTTTATAATTAGGGTAGAGGATAAACATGAAATTTTTAAAAATAATAATGTGTACCCACGTTTTTCAAATTATAAAAGGATAAAAAAATATTTAATATCAACCATTATATGTTTTAAGTTCTAAATATTTCCATAAAATTGGTTTTCTACAATATTCTCGGTTATTTCACCCATTTCATTTTTAGTTAACCCCCAGTAAACATGTTTTAACATTAACCAAGATAATTAATTTTTCCTATTTTCACTATTCATTATAAGGGTGTGATAACTATTAATTTTAATTTATATATTATCTTGTTATATTCAATTACTTAATCATTTAGGTATAATTCGGACTTTTGATGATGTTCACCACATATATCAAAAATAAATTTAAAAAGTTGACTAAGTTAAATGAGATTATTATTTAATCATATCTAGCATAATAATAATGAAATAATTTTAATTTTTAATATAAATTGTACTTTTGAAACTAGTAATGAATGGTGCTTACAAAAAATTAACTACGTTACAATCACAGACATTGTAGGTTATATGTATGTATGGGTAACGTTTCCATTTTTCAATGTTCATGATGGAAGGAATGTGAGCGTTATTTTATCTTTAAAAAATTATCATTATATCATAAATATCATATTATTTATTTAAATACACTTATATATACCATCCATGTGGTGAGGTAATGAAACATAAGTCACATCGCTTCGTGGATGTGGTAATACGCACATACGCACAAACAACGTTATCATTTTTATATGAATGGAAACGTAAGAAAATATATGATATATTTATTTTAAATAATGATAAATATGTAATAAATATAATATATATACATTAAATCAGTAATCATAAAGAACTATTATAGGTAATAATTTAGAGTGATTTATATTGATTCGTGAGGTGACAGTCTGTCATACACTTAAACGATGGTTTTGTTTCCCATTTTATGGAAGAGGAGGCATATGTAGGTTATTCCATTAACATAAGAAAATATAATTATATTTTATCTAATGATTCTATTATATCACCATGTTTTAATAATATTTTTTAAGGATATGTAAAAATATATAAAATAAAAATGCACTGTTTATATTGATAAATCTGCGTCGAAAAACCACCTAGGTTTCAAATAAAAGATTCCCAATGTTGATTTTTAATAAAACCAAGGCCTATAATACATTTTAAGGAAATTAAATAAGGTATTTTTGAATTTATTTTCATAACCAAAATGATCTTTAAGTATGGAGAAGAGAGTACAGGTGGTGTCCATTTATAAGCGTGCGAGGGAACACCCTTGGAAATATCCTAAAAGAATACAAAATGATAAAATAATTCCCAATAAAAAAACTTCAAAATGGACATATATTATATGGTGGTAGAGGATAATATTTAAATATTCCTGTATAATAGGATTTATAAAACATTATTTAGAAAAAGTACCCTTATCATTTGGTTTAACTCCCCTGATAAATGTGTTTTAACCTTAACCTAGGTAACTAATTTTTCAATTTTTACTATTTATTATAAAAAAATTTAAGTTGAAATTATTAATTTTTATCAATTATTTTTATTCAAAATATTTAATTTTTTATCAAATTTATTTCAAAATTTGAAAATTTTAATTTAAAAAAATGAACTGGAAAAACGTGTCAAAAAAAGGTTTTTCAAGAAATGTATTTTCTAAGAATGAGATGATCTTATATTAACTAGACAAATAATAATAATCATTATATGAATTAAAATTAATATATATAAATATAAAATATATGAATTCAAATTAAATCATTACTTATTAGGGGTTATTTTCATTTATTAAAATTTGCAAACATTATGTACTAATGACAATTTTTAGAAAACTATATTTTTATGCATAAAAATGAACTTCTACCAAAATCATATATAAATAAGATTAAATTTTAAATTTAAATAAATAATAATTACATTAATTTGTAAAAAAATCAAATAATTACTTAATTTATTTAAAATAATTGATAGTTTTACAAAAAATCAGTATTTTTACTATTCACTAAAAAAATTAGTATTTTCTAAAAAATCTATATATTTCACCCCAAGTTAAATTTGATATGATAATTTCAAAAATGATGTTAAATTTATAAAGTGAATTTTATAAATTTTCTAGATATTAATTATAACATTTTATCAGAAAAATTAATAGAAATTATTTTTGAAGAAAATATATTTTCTAAATAGTAAGATGTATTTATTAAAAATTTAGTGTTTATTTATTAATAAATTATAAATAAAATTATATTTAGCATTATATTTTTATATATTTCATTATATTGTTAATCCTATTCATACCCACCAATTTAATAACTAGTTTATAATTGCCATATTTAAATAATCATATTTTTTTGGGCTCGGTGTTGCGTGTCACATACACTATCGAATATATTTAAAAAAACATCAAGTGTTATATTCTACCATTTAAATAATTCCACCCAAAAAATATTGTATTAAATAATAAAGTGAAAATATGTGATTTTATTTTAACTTTATATCTTCCTCCAATTCCCAGGTTTCCTCTTCATATTTATGGTTCTCCTATAGTACACTGATCATGTGAGTTTCCTTATTGCATAAAACGTTATCTCTATGGTCTAAGATCTTAACCAGATGCTCCTCATAAGAGAGATAATTTTCTAGTTTACCACCTTTGAATTCAGTAGATATGTTGGATTCAGTATGAGCTTCCTCAAAATGGATACGTGGAATATGATGTGTATTTGAGAAAGGTTTATTGGGATTGTTAGTCTATAAGAAAGAACTCTAATGTGATCAAGAATCTAAAAGGTGTCGATGTACATGGGGATTAAATTTCTATTCTTCCGAAATCTAATGACTCTTTTTCATGGATATATGTGGAGAAACACTTTATCCCCAACCTCAAACTCTAGGTCTCATCGATTATTGTCAGCATAGATATTTTATTTACTTTCAGTAGTCATGATTTGTAACTTAATGGTCTCAACATTTTCTACCATTTTTTATCCATTTCAACTCCCAAAAACCATAAATTTACCAACTTCATCCAAACACGTGGGTTTTCTACATCTCTTTCCATAAAGGTCTTAATAAATATCCACTTTTATTCTTGATTAAAAATTGTTATTGTATGATAACTCTACCAGATTAATATTTTGATCTCAACCTACTTTTAAGTCCATAAAGCATGCTCTAAATATGTCTTCCAATGCCTGTATAGTCTACTTATATTGGAAATTATTTTTGGGGTGATAATTCATACAAAAGTTCAAATCATTATTTAGATCATTTTATATGATCTTCCTAAATACAGAGATAATTTTTCAATATTTTTACGATAAAATCTATAATGGTGTTCTATATAGCCTCACAACCTCTATGATTTATGTCCATGAAAGTTGATTGTGTGAGAACTGCTCTTGAATTGAAATTAATTGAGTAGTCTTGTTAAGATTATCCAAAAAAAAACCCATATGAAATTATTTCCTATTGATGTTTTTGGAAGACTAGTGAGAATGTCCAAAGGGAACTTTTTTCATTTCCATATAGGTTTGGGTAATGGTTGCATCATCCCCTTATAAATTTTCCTTTTATCCTCCACATAATGACTTATCAGACGCTTTGATTTATATTCTATAATCACTTTCTCCATATTGACCCTCCAATAGTGATCTCATAGATCTCAAAGTATTATCATGCTCCATGTGTGGATGTAGAAGGTTGATCTATGTGAATCATTAAATAATTATATATTCACCTCAAGATTTTATGATACACATATTCATGGACCAAATCTTACAACTCCTTCATCAATTTTAAACCCCAGGGATTTCTCTTTTCATAAATATTACACCATATTTTAAATTACAAATCATATCTTTGAGAATTATTTATTTTATTTAAAATGGATAGTTAATAAATCATTTAATAATATAATTATGATGTTCCATCCTTTATGGTTCCCATGTACATCCTTTTCATGGTTTAGAATATTGGATCCTTCTCAATTCTCATTAGTGATAATGTTTTTAGATCATTTATCCTTCGATAATCTTCCACATTATTTGGTTTCCTTGGATGGTAATGGATTGACCAGTTATAGTCTTTGATCATCTCTAACCATCTTCATTTTAAGTTATTAAACACCTTCTATGTGAATATATATTTGTGGATCTTATGATCACTATATATTTTACACTTCTCCTTATAGATATAATTTTCCCATATTTTCAACATAAATATCACTACAAAAAACTCTATATTAGGTGTTGGAAATTTTTACTCATGAAATTTAAAATTTATTTAGGTTTAGGATATGAAATTATCATTATGAATTAATACACAAACTAATCCCTTCTTAGAAGAATCTCTATATACGGTGAAAATTTCCCCAATTTAGGACAAAGTGAGGAATGATGTATTTATTAGCCTCTTTTTAAACTCCTAAAAGATATATTAACATTCATTGGTCTATATAAACATTAACCCATTCTGAGTTATCTTGGTTATCAGGTTTAAAAATTATGAGATGTTTCTAAAAAATCATTAGTAATATCAAGAATGTTTAAGGAAACTATAGATATCTGTTACAAATGTTGGTCTGGGACAATCCTAGATTGAGTTTATATTGTAATGGTCAATATATATCCATTTATTTGTAATAATATTCCCCAATATGGATACTTACTTAATCCACAACTCACATTAACTACACTTTTCATATATTGTTTTCTTTCACAATGCACTTAGAACATTATTAAAATACTATTCATACTCCTCCTTGCTTTTAGATTATATTATAATATCAACTATAAATACTACAAAAAATTAGTCAAGGTAATTTATAACGACTCAATTTATTATTTCCATAAAGATTTATGGATAATTAGAGAATCTAAAAGGTGTCACTGTGAACTCATTATGTCTATAACCTATTCAAAAGGTAGTTTTGGGAATATATTCCTTATACACATTTAATTAGTGGTATTACAAATAAAGGTCCACCTTAGAGAAATAAGGTTCCCCATATAGTTGATTGAGAAAGTAATCTATCGTTGGTAGGTGATAATTTTCCTTTATCCTGATTTTATTGAGTTCAAGATAATAAATGCATAGGTGAAACAAAAAATTCTTATTCTTGATGAAGAGGACTAGATCACCCCATGGTGAGGTAGTCAAACATGTAAAACCATTTTTTGGATTCTCTAGTAACTTATTATTCATCTATTACAACTCAATGGTGGTCATTCTGTAAGAATTATTTGATATTGTAAAACAACCGTGTATAAGTTTCATTAAGAACTCAACCTATCGATCATGAGGAAGACCATGAAATATTCAAGGAATACATCTGTATAATCCCTCACAATGGGAATTTCTTCAACCATGATTCTATCATTTTACTCTATCACTTGTGGTATATATGATTTCTTATATGGAAATAATATCCATTCTTTAATAGAAGGTTTTAGGGGGATTCATCCTTCTCTTTACACTTGTACAGAATCATAAGATGACTTCAGACGTGAAGAGTGATATACCTATATCAATTTTTGATGTTATACCTATATATGAACATAAAATTCATCCCAAATATAGCTTCAAACACTACTAATAGAATAGAGAAATGATTGTTTTTCAAGATTCATATCTAAAACATTGACTTTGGGGGAGTTATATACTTGGGATAAAACAGTTTCTTTACTATCTATTCTTACAGATAGCTCAAACCCATGTTTTGAGGCGGTTTTTGAATATTTCAACTAAATATGAAAGATATGATATAATTAAATGAAATATATTCATATAATACATTTATGAACTTGAGTTTATAAGGAGTGACACATTAAATATTTGGTTCTAGTTATAGTCATTTACTATATCCAAAATGTACATAGATAAGTGGACTCCCGAACTAATAAACATATAAAAGGGGAACTCAAAACATATAAATAACAACTTATAAATGATAATTGTATACTGAATTATGAGTTTTAGGTTTCAATCTAGTTTATCCATAATTATTTTTCCTATTAGATTTTGTAACCTACCAATTTGTATAAGTACTTCATAATGGTTCGTAAAAAGTTTTTGAATTTCCAAAAAAATAACCCCTAAGAGTGTTAGTCCAGGTGTGCAACAATTATTGTTAATATGAACTATATGTTTATTGATTCAAATACCAATGTACCTGTTTTAGATTTATTACCCCAAGGTAAAATTTTCTGAGATCTATATCCACCTGTAGTATCCTGATAGGGGTGTAATTTATTTGAAACCACTCACTCTATCCTTCACAAAAAATATTTGATATTTTCTTATAATTTGAATTATACATAGGGTTATAACTAATTTATTCAAGTCCTAATTCCCAAATAAAACTAGAACTTTTATTGAGAACACCTATAGTGACCCAATCCTTTTGAACATAATAGTACATTATTTTTAAACATAAATATCCAACATGTTCAACCCAAAGATCATGAGTACTAGTGTATTTTTAAGACAAGGTTCATAATACATCAAAAGGAAAATAAAAAATAAAATTGGTAATTTATTTCCCATAATGAGATTATATATCCATATGAGCTCCTAAAACTTTATAGGACAACCTGGGGAATGCATAAAAGAAAGGGGTGGGATAAAATCCATGTATGGTAATAAATACTATAAGGAAACATAAAATGTTAGTCAAAGGTATAACAAGATGTCATAAAATATATGGATCATAAGTAAAAACATATAATAATATTAAAAATTTGGCTTCATTAGATCATGGAAACATTGGATGTTTTGTAGCAACAAAAAATATGACATAAACATAATTTACAGTTAATTGCCTAGACAATATCACATGGTGGGAAAATCCCCAAAATGGATTAAGTTTACTCCCTAAGACCATACATAACTTATCATGAGATACAATTTTTACCCAATTTATTAGAGAAGTATCTGAGAAAACCCATCATAATAAGTTCATGATTTGTTTTTCCAGAAAAAGGAAATCTATCATATGGTATAAACATTAGAGTTTCCCATGGAAAGAAAATGGGCTTCATAATCGTTCCTCATATCGTAATCAATAGAAATTTCATATTGAAGGAACCTGAGAAAGGAAAATAAGGCATGTATTACCTCATAAAACTAAGGAAAAAATTCTATTTATATATTTAATATACATATATATTGAATTCAGAATCATTTAATAACTTTTTATAGTGAGAGAGAGTGTGTGAGTTAGAGTAAAAATGGTCATAACTCGAAGAAATTTATGATTTATATCCCTTACTTCAAGAATGATTAGCCAAATGTGTTTTTTATATTCCTAAATAATAAAATTATTTTAATTATTTACTTTCTAAATAACAATTTCATGTTTATTGTTCTTTTTATTTTACTTATTACCATGTTTTATTCAATTACTTAATCATTTAGGTTCAAGTAAAATGTTTTGATGATGTTATGCTTATATATCAAAAATAAATTTAGAATGTTGAATAAGGTAAAATAGATTATTATTTAATCATTTAAAAAATAATAATCTTGAAAAAATTATCATTTTCATAAATCAATTATTATTTTTAAACCAATTAGGAAACATGTTTATGAAAAATGAACTACGTTACAATCATGAAAATGATAGGTTGTATGTATGCATGATTAAGTTTACAATTTTTAGTGATCCTAATGGAAAGAAGGTAAGTTTTATTTTATATATATAGAATTATAATTACATCATAAATATCATATTATATATTTAAATTCACTTATATATACTATCTATGTGATCTGATAATGAAAAATGAATCACATCGCTTTAGGAGGTTGTAATCCACACATACACACGAACAATGTTATCATTTTTCTAAGAATGGAAAGGTAAGAAAATATATTATATATTACTTTTATAGAATTTTAAATATTTCATAAGTAACATATATATACATTAAATCCTTCATCAAAAACATTCTTGATAGGTGATGATGGAAAATGAATTATATCGGTTCGTGAGGCGGTAGTCCGCCGTACACCCTAATGATGGATTCATTTCCCATTTGATCGAAGAGAATATGGATGTAGTTTATTAAATCAAAATAATAAAATAAAATTATATTGGAGATACTAATGTTATTATATTAGCATGGATGAATATTATTTTAAGGAGGTGTGAGAAGAAATAAAATAAAAATGCACGGTTAAGAATAATATATCTTCCTTAGACAACCTCTGTAGGTTTTCACCAAAATATTCCCTAGGATTCTTTTATTATCATGATAATTACTCTAGGATGTTGTAATGGGGGTAAGGAATAGATATGTTAATTTTTTTTAACCAAAATTTTCTTGAAGCGTGTAGAGGAGAGGATATGGGTGTCCTTTTATAAGTGAGGGAGGGAACCAACTTGGAAATTTCCTATAAAATTAAAATATGATAAAGTAATTCTAAATCAAAGTTCTTCCACATGTCAATATATTCAATGGTGTAATAGGATAATAATTAAATATGTAAATTAAACAGGATTTATATAAGTTTAATTGGAATACTCTCCCTTATCTTTCAGTTTTCCCTCGGGTAAATCCATTTTAACCATTACCATTGTAATTAATGTTTATTATATTTAACATTCATTAAGAAAAAAAATTAAGTTGAAAATATTAGATAATATTAATTATGGTGATTCAAAATATTTAATCCATTTTTCCTAATTCAATTTAAATAAGTGATAGAATTCAATTTATAAAAATCAACCCACAAAACGTACATAAAAATGGATTTTCATGAAATGTACTCCTCGAGCATAATATGATATTATATTAAATCTATGGATCATAATAATAAATATAAGAATTTATATTCATAAATATTGATACATAATATATAATTATAATTTATATATTTCATTATTTTGGGTTATTTTAATTAATTAAAATGGACAAACTTTATGCACTAAAAACTCTTTTTAGAAAACCATGTTTCTAACCATAAAAATATACTTATACCAAAATATGAAATAAATAAGGTTAAAATATTTTTCATCATATTAAATATAAATAAATAATAATTATTTTAATTTAAAATAAAATTCAAATAATTACTTTATATTTAAAATAAATGAAAATTTTACAAAAAACAGAATTTTCACTATTCACTGGAAAATCAATGCTTTTCAAAAAATCCAAACAAAAATCACACTTTGTTAAATTAAAAATGATGATTTTAAAAATAAACTTCATATTTTCAAATTAGTTTTCCAAAATTTATTGAAATTAACTATAATATATTCTCACCAAAATAAAAAAATAACATTTTTGAAGAAAACATAATTTTTAAAGAATAAAATGTCTATAAAAAATTAAGTGCTTATTTAGTTATAATTTATCAATTATTTTTTATTTATTTGTATCTTTATATATATTTCCTAAATAAGTTAATCCTATTAATAACCATAAATTTAAAATCTAGGTTATCATTTTCAGATATAAATAATCATGGTTTGTTTGGGCTTGGTGTTGTCTTTCACATACACTATCAGATAGAGGATTTAAAAAAACAAAGGGTATTAAATTTTAGTAAAAATTTGATATGTTTTAATATAATACCAACATGTATCAAAAACTTTTCTTTACCTAACTCAACTAATTCTCTAAGAATTATATTTTTACTCCTTAACTAATATTATTTTCTAAGGAAAAGTCTTATTTTCACCAATAAAAGGGGCTCACTTACACCAAATTCAATCCACAGTCCTTGTTCAAAATACCCTCGAACCTATTCCCGTTAAACCTCACCTAGATACCAATTACACCTTCATGAGACTCTATTCACAATAAGTTATCACAATTTATTGATTTTTAGGAAATAATTTAAGGGAAGAATCGAGTCCTCAACGTGAGTAATAGAATCTTCTTAGTCTTTTATTATTTGTCTTTATGCATTGATAATATTATAACCATATTAATATGATTACATGTATATTACATCACCCTGAGATTTTAAAAGAGGAACATCATTTTTGATAGTGTATATGACACACAACATCAAGATTAGAATATAATGTAACACAATGACGTTATATGATATATTTCTTTTTATTTCAATTCTATCGCTTTGATAGGATGCAATGCATACATCACCATGTTAAAATGAGATGTAATACTCTGTAAAAATATTTTTATTTAAACATGATCATTATAACCTAGGTGTTAAGTTGGGAATTAATGAGACTAAATTAATTATGAAAATTATATGGTTTACACATTTATAAAATAAATTCAATGTTTATATATTTATTATAAATAAAATAAGAACCATTTAAAAGAAAAATAAATGTTTTTTTTGAAAGAATGTAAATGTCTAAAAAGCGTTCAGTCACTCTTTGCATACTTAGTTTAAAAAAAATACCAATTTTTTAATAATTATTTTAAAAAATAAACTTCATTTTTGAAATCTACATGTGAAAATTTACTTTGGGTTATTTTTTGGTATTTTTTTAAAATATTATTTTTTATGAATAGTTAATATACTAATTTTGATTTATAATTTCTTTTTCATTTAAATTATTTATAAGGTGAGATTATATTTTAATTTTTTTAAAATCAAATTTTTTCTGATTATAAGATATTTTAACTAATATATTTCATTGGAATCAATTTAATATTGAATTATGATGTAAAAACATTTTAATGTTTTGAATGCTTCTCTTTGGAAAACACATTATTTAGACATGTCTGTGAGTTTGATTTTAAACAGAATTATAACACTTTAATGATTGAATTTTTAAAAATGTATTCCATATTTGTAATCAAAATAATTTTATTCTTTAATATTGTGGACATAATTTTTTACCGTAATGAACAATGAAAAAATTAAAAATTAATTACTATAATTGAGGTAAAAATGGGTTTATCTTGGGGTTAAACTAAGAATATACATGTTAAAATGACCTAAAAATTTATACTAAACCCATTTTGTGGACTTATTTAGACATTATAACCTCTAAGGTTCTAGACTTATCTTTTTTGGATTATTTGTTCATGAGAGAAACAAGGGTATCACTTTTTCATTAAAAAATTACCAAGTGTGTCCTCTCCCCCACTTATGGAAGGACACCCCCTCTCCTCAACTCTTAACCCTTCCAAAATCTTCTGGTTCAGAAAATACCTACCCAAATTTCTTTATTAAATCACTATAACAATCCTAGAGGCCTTATTTTTATTATTAATCCCTCTTAATAAGGATTAACATATATACCTAAAGAGCCTCTTTGAAGAAAAGGTAAAATTATTAAACATGTGTATTCATTTTATTTCTTCACACACCTCCTTAAAATCATATTAAACTATGAGAATATAATAAAACTGGTATAACATATATTCCTATATGCTATTATGTTTATTTAATATTTCATATCCATCTTCACATTCATTAAACAGGAAACTAAAATGTCGATCATGTGTACGCCGTCTACCGCCTCGCAAATCGATGTAACTAGGTTTCCATCACCACCTTTAAAAAAAGGATATAATTATGGATTTAATATATGTATAAGATATTAATGAAATTATTGAACTTTTGTATTTATTATATCACTCATTCCTTCATAATTCCCATTCATTTTGGGGATACGATAACATCACTCGTGTGTACGGGGGAGTACCACCTCGCCAACCGATGTGATTCATTTTTCAATTAAAATTTAAATGGAAGGTAGGAAGAATATATTTAATGAATATATCTGATATTTATTAAATATACATACTCATGTAAATATAATATAACATATAACTTATTACCTTCTAATCTATTAGAATACAACAATGTCACTCATGCGTACGTGCAGACTACCGCCTCCATGTGATGTTGTGAAATGTTTTTCATTTTGTTTTTACATGGACGATAATTAGGATATATTTTTTTAATATAAATTATATATATATAATAATAATTACTATATCAATTCTAATTAAAATTAATTTTCCTTTCATTTTATCCATCGATAAAAAATGGAAACAACATTCATGGATACATACGACTTATCATCTTGATGAACAATGTAATCCATTTTATATCAACAAATTTTATAGATTAAACTAAATACATATATAATTAATATATATTAAATTTATATCATAGTTTAAATTATTTATATGATATATCCATGATCAATATAAAAGGACATAAATTATATAACCAAAACATACATGAAAAATGAAGCAATTATCAACAAAAATAGGGATTTTAACAAATAATTGTTAATAAACAAGTCATAAAAAGACTATAATTAAATAATATATGATATGAGATATATTATTTTTTTCTATAATATATTTATAATAAAACTATATTTATTATATAGGAGGTTTAGATAAATATTTTGGAAATCGAACTTGAGGTAAGTGTTTCTCATCTCACTTTTACTTCCGCGAGACATATGCCATATTCACCACTTTTTCCATTGTGTGGTGCAAAAAATACCCATTTTTATAAGTTATATAATTAATATATTTACCATCATGGTATTTAAAGTTTCATTCTATGTTATTCATTTCACATGGATTATGATTCAGACCTTACAAAAATGGAAAGGGTGTATTTCACAATCTCATTATTATTTAGGATAGTTTATGTTTAAGTCTCCCTTGGGAGAATTATTTTAAACTACTTAAATTAAATATATTTTATAAAAATATAGTTATTCATTATATTTTTCAATTAATATTACCATTTTACATCTCTTTAGTACTTAAAATTATTGAGAAAATGTTTTTAATAAAATCTGACTTTATTTCTCTCTTAGGCCGAAAATCTCTTTTCTTCCAAAACCATTTTTTTATAAAAAAAATCAATTTTTTTTAATATTGACCAAATTATTTATTAAATTAATTTTTTCACATTTATACTTTTTTAATATTTTAAAGGAGTCGTCATATCATTTTCAAAACAACCCTCATTTAGATTTTACCTAAAATGTGAAAAGAATATTTGTTTTTAGATTTATGAAATGAATAAAATTTCCTAGAATGTTGAACACTCAATTTTTTTAAGATTAATTTATAATTTTAAATTTTTATTTTCAGATGAAATTCATTTCAAAATATTTTTTAAACTTTTAAATTTAAAAATATTTTCAACGTGAAATGGTTATTTTAAAAAAAATGGTTTTTGATAACATTTTATGGTATTTATATTCATAAATGAATTCAATAAAAAATTATAGAAATGATCCAATAAGAATATGTTATATTGATACCATTATTATTATTTATCTTGATGGTTTATGATACGTTTTGTAAGGGATGTACAATTTTATTATCATTCACCACATTACTCTGGATGGTTTATTATTAGTTTTATTGATTAGGGTAAGTATTAATATTACATATATTATTTTTTCAATATGATTGTTTATGTTGATTATTTTTAACCCATTCATATGGGAAATTCATTAAATATATTATGTGATGGGTGGGGATTGTAATTATATAGCCCCTCAATGCATTGGTAGGTCTCATGAGACAAACCAGTTGGCCGAATTTAATAGGTATTTACCCATAAATTTAATCTTATAAGATTTTATTACCTAGAACCAGATATTGTGTACTATATGAAAATATTTATTCACTATTTTTAATATTAGTAAACACTCTATCACATCATGATTTTTATTCTACGTAACATAGTATGTGACAATGTCCTAAGAGTAGTTGTTGCACTAAAAGGTCATAGTCGTACCCTATTGTGATGAGAACACATAAGTTCAACAAAAATATTCTTAAATATCTATTATATATATAGATGAAATCATTTTAGGGAAAACATTATTGAGGAAATAATGGGTGGAGACTCATAGGACCTTGATGCACCTTCTCATGGTGTACTCTCTTGGTACTATCTAGTGTAGGATATTATGAGAATTAGAACTACTAGTAAGAAATCCACATTTATATGTGTCACTATATATTCCTATAGGATAATGTGTGTATTGAACCTTAAAATTTAATATTATTATCAATGAGTATTATAAGTCATGTACTTTGATGTATTGAAAAAAACCATGATGAACTATGTTTTTGGTGAGGTAGGATATGTTTGGTATGTGATGAGTAACATATCATTAATGAATAAATCAAGAAAGGATTTTCCCCTTATTTTCTTAAATGGAGGTTGATATCTCAATACCTTTGATGGAAATGATATATCATAAGTAAATCTATGGCTATAGTGTTATTTAGAAATGTTTGATTTCTAAAAATTCAAATAAAGAGACATTGAGCACATTGATTGATGGAACTAGCATGAAACCTACTTGATTAGAGATTTCATGATAAAGGGATCATATTAAATTGTAATAATTTATATGAGATATACTATCATTAAAACATTGAATTATTTCTCTATGGGTGTCATGGGATGTTTGTAGATTTTAACCTTGTGCTTTAGGCTGCTTCGACTAATGCCACTAGGAAAGATTCCCAGAGGGTCAAACACTAAGTGTATCTATAATCTTAGTTAAATAATAATGTATTATTTATTATTTAATAAGTGGAATAAATATTATTCCCTCACATGGTTTAATAATTATTCATGTTTTATTGATTACATATATTCTATCACCAATTATTGGAGATAATATTATATGAGTAGAATATTTAATAAATATATATTTTCTATTTAGTGGACATTTGATTTATTTATTTATTAGTGAATAATTCAATGATATTTATTTATTAAATTAATAGTCATTATTCAAATCCCTATTAATAATGTGAAGTAATTATTGACAGTATTTAATGGTATGGTGAGAAATAATATATATTGAATATTATTTGAATAAATAATATTTAATTTAATTTGTGTGTTTAGAATGCATTAAGAAAACTATTATTGTCATTATTATAGACATAGGATTTCATGTAGGTAAAATAAATAATAAAGCGAAATTGTAAAATTTATTATTCTTATCCTAGTGGTATATAAATCTAATTTTATTATTTTTTTAGCAGAGCCAATTCATTTTGTGTTGTACACAATGACATCCAGAGATAATCCTCTCAATACCTAAAGAGATCCCTCTCCAAAAAATCTCCCATGATTAGAGAGAAATATTCTTCCACCTTTCAATCTCATGTTTATAGAGATCAAAGAGAATCCTTTGGAAGGGATTCACTGGGAAATCAAAAGATAACTACGCAAGAAATGTACTCTATCATGCTAGCACTAGGATATTTCTATGGTGACATTGGGAGATTCACAGAACATGCGAGGATCACCGTGATATGGAATCTATTCAGGATTCTTAAAATGAAATGAGGGTACGATGTAGATCCAATTTCAGATCTGTTAATGAAGAAATAATTTCTCACTATACAATTCATTAATTTCTTAAATTAATTATAAATAATATGTGATGATCATGTACATTATTTCTAGTGTTTATCCACTTCTTATATTATTTGATTTAATTATGTTGATCACATAATTTATCATCATGTATATCTCAGATTAATCAGAAACCTAGACAAAAATATGACATAGGAACAACCCATACAATGCTTCCACTGCACACAAAACCTTCATGTGGTATCCAAGGGATCACATAATTATATATAACTATTTAAATATTTTTTATTGATTTATACATTTATTATTTTATTTTAATTCATGTTTAATGATTCATTGATTTCAATTTTGAGATATGTTTTATTCCTCCTTATTTCTTGAAAATATAATCTATTTGATTAATTTTAATAATGGAATAAATATGTAGATCACATCTAGAGGTTCTAAGGCGTCTGGACAAATAGCACATCAGTACATGTCATGTAACCTATAGGTACACAACTTGTAATAGTGTTTAATGCACCAAGAACTAATTTATAATTAATTTAAGTCACGTATATTTATTACATGCATTGAATTTAATTATGCACCAAGTTTTGACCAGGATAGCCTGGTGCATGGTTATCCAGAGTAAACGCCATGTATCTTTAGTACAGGTCTTGTAGTCCTTTTGTCACATATAAGACATGTATTCTCTTACACGACCTATATAACTAGTGGTTGTGTCACTTGAAAACCAAACACCATTTATCCTATGTGCACATAGTGTACTCCAACATTGTTTATGGAATGGTAACACACTGAGTACCTAGGGGTGTGTCATGGATAGATAGTGAGAAAAATACATGTTGTGTATCTCTAGTGTATACTCTATGTACTGTTACCAAATAAAAAATTTGAAAATTAATCTAATATACAATTAGAACGATATAACCATGTGTTATGTGTGGTCATTAAGTAGATAGTACACACCATTTTATGGGTTATATATATGTCTAATTAATTTCTGCATATTGTTTAGATCTATATATCAGGTATAAGTTTTATCACAGTTATTAATCAATACACATTTAACCATTACATGCTACATAAATACCATGTGTTCTGTATGCTCATTAAGTTGATAGTACACAACATTATATTATGTGATAAGTCATGTATTAAACATGTTGAAATAGAAAACAATATATGAGTATAAAACACATTTGGTAGTTCAAATGGGTAGTCACCATGTTTCCTCCAAGGTACATTTTTTAAATAGTTAATTTTAAATAAATTTATTTAATTTTTTTAAAATTATAATGGATTATAATATCAATAAAATTTGGATGATAATTAATAAAAAGTTTTTTTCAACTAAAGAAGATAATTAATCGATTCATGTGTTATTTATCTTAAATAATAATTATTATAATCTAATTTTAATTTTATTAAAATAGAAATTCATTAAATTCATGTGGATGATCATGATCCTAGAAGAGAACATTATATGTGATTTTTTTCATTTAATTTATTGTTAAATTAAATGGTTGGAATGAATGTCATATCTCCTCTTATTATATAAGGGATTGTGTTCCTAAGGTTTCTTTTGTTTAAACCCCTTAAAAAATCCTTTGGTTCCCACACCTATGTGTGATTAAAAAAATATTTAATGGATAGATATCCCAAGATAATGGAGGTAGTTCGAGTTTAGAGTCGAGTTGAAATGAATCCAAGAAAGATATATTGATGGAAAAGTAGAAAGCTATAACATTAATAATAAATGGTTCAAAGAGATTTTCCCTAGGTCATTGTTCAGTTTATCATATTTTAGAAAAACTCACCATTAGTAAAGTCTCATCATCATTACACTTTATTCTTTAATTTCTATAATGATTCATGGTTTTTTTCATTATGGATGTATTCTCGTGATCACATGAATCAACGAATTAATAAGCATTCTAGAAAGAACTTAACTAAATTATATTATGATTAGATATTATCTATGTAATAATTAATCACTTAAATAAATCAAATTAATATTAACAATCATGTAATAAAGATAATAATTGTTAATTTACACGTAAAAGACAAAATCCCTCAATTATGGATACATTAATTTGGTATAACCTTCCACTACTTTAACTAATATCGAACCACAGTCCAAAGTGGTTGACCAGAAAAAGTTAGAGTGTGTTCAAATATCTTAGAATTATAACTTGATGTTTTTTGTTGACTTAACTTAGTTATCATGAAGTTTTTTTCTGTGAAATCAATATGTATTGTAACTGAGAGGCTAAGGTTGAGGAGATCAAATTTAAGGACTTCATGATCGGAGGTTCTACTCAGCAAATCAAGGAACTATGAGCTAGTGTCATTGGCATTTGGAATTCCCACCGAAAACCCTTAAATTTGGTTTACCATTCAATGTTGGGGTGATGAGAAAGGGAATATGGATCTATTACAATAGAATTTATATGAAACATGATATTACGAATCAAATGTTGAGGGATCTTGGATGTTGCTAAAATAATGGGAGATTAATAAATATAATATTTATTTATTTACAAAAGTTTTATCAGTTAAAGTACTAAAGTTTTTCTCATCTTATTTGTAGAAACCGCAACAAAAATGATTTTAAACATATCACTGTGATCCATACCCCAGAAAGCTAACCTTATCACCTACACAAATTTCTATTAATGGAATACATTCTTAAGCATTATCCTTTTCCATGAAAAGAACTTTTATGTTCTATAAGAACCTATTTATGATGCTGAAGATAATGAGGCTAGCGAGGAAGATTTATCTATCTATGAGAAATATTTGAATGATTTCACAAATATTCAATGTTTCATGATATCATCCATGACTAATGGCTTTATTAAGCAACACAAGGACATGGTTGTGTATATCATGATGTCTCACTATTGGGATATCTATCAATATAAGGAAAGAAATGATAGATATGGGATCTATAATGCTCTATTTATAACTAAGCCCAGAGATTCTATAATACTTTGGCCTCATATAGTCATGATTAATGGCTTAATTGAACACTTAGACATCTTATGGATTATATTCTAGATGATTTGTGCCTAGATATCATAATTTCATCACTTTCTAATTAAATATATAGTTTTATTGTTAATTATTATATGATAAATAATGATAAGATTCTTTCATAACTTCTTACTTCTATTCTCTAAGTGGTAAGGGCATGGGGTGTGAAAAACCCCCAGTCCTTATACTGATGAAGAAAAGGAATAACATGGGTAAGGGGAACAAGAATCATAATGAGTATAAATCTCAAAAGAAACCTCCTTTAAATAAGTGAATGATCTTGAGGAATAGGGAGGAAAATGAGGGGGTATATTTTGCATGAGGTAAGAAAGGAACATGAAGAAGAACTGTACACAAAATAAAGGGGAAACAAAAGTTTCATTCATTATCAAATGTAATATTTCAAAATATACACATTGGTTATTAGATACATCTTGTGGTTATATAAAAAAGTATATTCTAAAATATCTATAGAGTAAAGGTTGATTTGTGAGTTTCCAATCATGCGATTTTGGCTACTATATCCATTAGTGATTACCACCTTTGATTGAAAACATTAATGATTTTGGTTTTAAGTGATTATAATTATGTACCAAATTTTACCAAGAACATAATGTATGCATCATTCCTAGATCCATATGGTTTTATTTTCATGTCTGGATATAAAAGATATTTCTTTTATGAAGACTGCATATGTTATGCTATGATGCTTTTAAATAATGTTCATTATGTATTAAATTATAAAAACCAATTATTGGAAATAGATAATGAATCATGTTCACACGACCCACATAACCGTAGATATGTAATCGCCATCTTGGTTATGTAAATTATAAGTGATTGAATAACATCTATCAATAAGGTTATTTAGACTGTTTTAAGCTAGATACACTTGAACATTTCATGCTTGTTTACAAGGAAAAATGACCAACCGATCATTTAGTGGATAGGGTGAAAAGGATATAGAGATTTTAAGACTGTTACACATTAATATGTATGAACCATTTATAAAAGAATATAGAGATGTATATTCTTAATTTATGACTTTTGATTATTTCTTGAGTAGATATGGATATATTTACTTAATGAGGTATTGGTATGAGTCCTTTGAGAAATTAAAACAATTCAAGAATGATGTACAGAATCAATATGGAAATAAGATAAATAAGATTCAATCAGATAAAAGTGGTGAATATCTTAACCAAGAGTTTATTGATTTTATATAGGAGTATGAGATTCTATCTCAACTCACCCCACCTTACACACCACATTAGAATGGTGTCATAAAATTGATGAACTATAACTTATTAGACATGGTAATGATCATGATGATTCAGGTATATCTTCCATTATCCTTTTGGGGATATGCATTAAAAACTGTAATGTATACATTAAACCGAGTTTAAAGTAAAATGGAAAATGGTGTTCCATTTGAGTTTTGGAGTGGAAATAAATATGTTTTATAACATAAATTTGTATAGGGTTTCAAGTCTCTTGTTAAGGCCTTTTCAGCTAATGAACTAGAACCCATGGGAACAAATTGTATATTTATAGTGTATCCGAAGGAAACAAATGGACACTACCTATAAAAACCCATAGAAAATAAAGTGAAAGTTTCAAAACAAGATGTATTTCTTGAGAGGGATAAATTACTCAATAAGTATAGTAGGATAAATATTGACTTCAATGGAGTTAATGATCAGCATACACAAGAGTTGGTATAGGAACAGATTCTACATATACCCATGGAATAAGTAGTTCCTGAAACACAAGTACTACATAGGAGCACTAGAAAGGTAAGAGAAAGTGATAAATTTTCTAGTAAACAATTATGGAAACCCATTATTGGGTGAAAATTATGAACATATCCACTGAAAATAGGTAGTAGAGATCTGAAAAGTTGTATGATGGAGAAAAGCCATGAATTATGAAATTGATTCCATTTATCCAAACCACATTTGGATTATGGTCAATGCACTAGTTGATGTAAGGACCTATAGAGTGTAAATGGGTATTCAAGAGAAAAAATACATGGAATGTAAATTAAATACCTATAAATCATGGTTAGTGGATAAATTATTTAAAAAACATCATGTAATTGACTATAATAATAATTTTCACTAGTTTACATGTTTAAATCCATCAGAATTTTACTTAATATAGAATATTACCTTGACTATGAAAATTTTAAGATGGATTAAAAAAATATTTCCCTAATGGGAAACTTTATGAAGATGTCTTCATGACACAAAAAGAAGGGTTTATTACACCTGGTGATGCCAAAAATATTTGAAAGTTGTAGAGATCCATTTATTGATTGAAGTAAGCATATAGGTCATAGAACATTTGATTTGATAAAGCTATAAAAGAATTTTCTTTCATTAAAAAAGAATGTGATAAACGTGTTTACCATAGGTTTAGTGGGAATGTGGTCATTTTCATAGTAGTTTATGTTGATGAAATATTACTTATTGGAAATGAAATACCAGTATTACAGTCTTTTAAGGACTGGTTGAATAAGTGTTTCCTCATGAAGGACATAAGTGAATAATCTTATATTCAAGGGATCATGATATTTCATGATAGATCTAAGAGGTTACTTGGAACAAGTCAAAGTATATGAATTTATCATATACTAAATGTATTTAGTATATAATAATCCAAGAGAGGAATGGTTCCAGTGTTATGTGATATATATCTTTATTGAAAAATGCATCCTTAAACACAACAGGATAATGATAGAATGAGTAATATCCCATAATCTTCAATGATAGTATCAATCATGTATACCAAGTTATGTGCAAGACTTTATGTTTCCTATACATTGATCATGGTAGGAATATTTCAATCTAATTGAGAATAAAATCATTGGTATGATATTGAGGTAATCATTATATCTTTGAGAATGAAAACTAACTTGTTCCAGTGTAAGGAGGAGACATGGAGCTATTCATTAAGGGTAATACTGATGATACTTTTCAAATACATCAAAATGATATAAATTCCTTATTAGGATATATTTTCCATATCTATGGAGGAACTATGATATGGAAGAGTTAAAAAAATCTAGTTTTTTCTTATTGTATCGAGGAGTCTGAGTATATATCAACTTTTGATGTAGCCAGGGAATCAATTTTGATATGAACCATTTTAATATAGATTTATGAGGAACCTAGTAGTAAATGACCTATCTTATTGTATTGTGATAATGCTGTAGTAGTGGCTCTTGCAAAAGATCCATGGTCACACTGAAAGAAAAATCACATACTCTAGAAGTATCACCTCTTGTAGGATTTTTATCAAAGGAGTGAATTTATAGTAATAAGAGTTTCCATAGAAGAAAATTTGGTGAACCCCTTAAATATAATCCTATCTTAGAAAAATAATGAGTATCATGAGAGAGCTAGATGACTAAATATAGTTACTAGTATACTCTAGTTAAAGTTGGAGTCTGTTGGAGTTGGTTCCCTAGAACCGACATCTGTGTACTTTAGCATAACCTATATTCAATTTTTTTGAAAAATAATAAACTACTTATCATATCATGATTATTCTTCTGTGTAACATAGTATGTGATATTGTCCTAAGTGTTTTTTGTTCACATAGAGAGGTTATATTAGTTCCCCTATATGATGTGAACCCATAAGGGCCACAACTATATTCTCATATATATTTTCAATAATCTAATGAAATCATTTTAGGAAAACAAATTATTTTGGATTTCAAGGGTGGAGACCCATAAGACATTGAGGTACCTTCTCAATTTCTACACCCACGGTAATATATAGTGTAGGATATTTTGAGAATGAGACCCTCTGGTAAGAAATCTCCATTTTTACGTGTCCTTGGATGTTCTCATATATGGATGTGTGTATTGATCGTCAAAGTTCAATATTATTATTAATGAGTATTATAAGTAGTGTACTTTTTTGTATTGATAAAAAAATAAGATGACATATGTTCATGGTGAGGTGGGATTTTTTGGGTGTTTCACAAGTAATATTTCATTAATGATTAATACAATCAAATATTTTTCCTTTATATTATTTAAATAAATTTAATATGTCAGGACCTTTGATGGAAATGATATAGCCTAAATAAATACATGGACATGGTAATCTATAAACATTTTCGATTTTTAGAAATTCAAATAAAGTGACATCGAGCACATAGGTTGAGGACACCAACATGCAACCAGCTTAATCAGTGATATAATGACAATGGTATTATATTATAATATTTGTGTTCATATGAAGTAGTATGTAATTATGGAATTAAGTTCTTTCTCTCTGGGTGCTTGAAATTTTCTATATTCTAATCTTAGGATTTAGGATTCTTTGCCTAATTCCATTGATAAATCAGCCTAGAGGGTTACAGACTAAGTGTATACAAAATATTAGTTTAATAATATATTATTATTTATTATTTAAGAAGTTGAATAAATAATGTTCCCACATGTAGTTTAATAATTATTTATGTTTTCTTGATCACATAAATTCTATCACTAGTTATTTGTGATAACACTATATGAACCGAATATTTAATAAATAATTATTTTCTCTTTAGTGTATATAAATATTATTTATTTAATGTAAAATAATGAAATTATATTTAAATTTTAAATAAATAATCATTATTCAAGGCCTGATAAATATTATGGAGGACCAACATGTTGTGTTTAATGGTCCAGTGGGAAATAATATATATTGAATATTATTTGAATAAATAATTTTTAATTTAATTCACGAGTTTAGTGCATGTCAATAAATAATAAAAATATTGTTATTATAGACAAGTGGTTTCATGAAGATTAAATAAATAATAAAGGTTACTTGTGTAATTATTTATTCTAACATTAGTAGTATATAAACTTAATTATTTTATTTTCTTAGAGGTTCCAATTCATTTCATGTCATGCACAATGACGTCTGAATAGAACCCTCTCAATCTCAAGAGAGAAACATCTACCATAATTCTACCAAAAAATATAGAGTGATCTTCCTCCACCATCCACTTTGGATTCTATAGAGATCAACGAGACTCCTTTGTAAGTGACTATTAGGGTGATCAAAGGCTAACAACACAAGAAATATGATCAACCATGAAAGAACATAAATATTCCTATGATGACATTAGATGATTAGTAGAACATATGTGGATGACCACTAGAAGGAATCTATTTTTGGTTTCTAGAATGAAATGATGGTATGATGTAGATCCATTTCCATATCCAAAAATAAAGAATGAATTTTCCACAAAGTAATTATTTAATTTCTTAAATAACTTAAAAATAATATTTGAGTATTATTCTATTTAGTTCTAGGTTTTATCTATTTTGTATATTATTTTATTAAATTCCATTTATCATTGAATGTATCATCTTGTAAATATCATATTAATCATAGATCATGAAAAAGATGAGTTGGGGATGACCCATCTGATGCTTCTGATATCCCTGGAACCATAAAAGATTACTTGTGAAAGATATTTATAGTATTTTTTAGATATACTAAATTTTGTATTTCCTTATTATGAAATCACTTATTAATTACAATGTGATTATTTTATTAGGAAAAATATCAATGGATAAGTTTTAAGCTCATGTTATTATGTATATGGATTAATTTGATCACATTTCATTCATTCCATATTATCTTAAGTTATTATTTAAATACCACATGTTTTAGTTATTTACCTTTCCATACAATCATTCATATTTATTAATTATATCCTACACTAAACACTTATTATCATATGAAGTTTAGTAGAAACCTTAAGAATTATATTTATGAAACCATAAATTAGGGTACATAACCCTATGATATACCTTGAGGATAATTATTGAAGAACATACTACTTTTTTAGTGAATAAGAGATTATGTTGTTTTTCCAAGTAAGAAATATTTTTCTAGATACTATAAGTGGTAATGGTTCTAACACATTAGTACCTAGGGGTAATAACTCTAAAAGTGACATGTTGTGTTTGACTTGAGAGTTACACATTACATGAAAACATGCCTTACTGAATACTTTTTTTGAATCTCTAGGGAGATATTATTGGGTTAATATACATTTTATTTAAAAACCATTATTAAGGGTTTTGAAATATTTTTATGACTTGAGAACTTTCACAAAGAAAACATGTTTTTGACTATGAGATTATCCGTGGATAAATTTTTTAATTTATGAAAATTATTTAACTAGTTTTGGGATTATAAATTTTGTTTCACAATTCAATGATCTAATCTACTGTATACTATTGTTTATAAATGATTTCTAGAAGAAGAAATAGAAACTGTATGAATTCACATACCCCATGTAGGGATTTCCCTCGTAATAAAGACAATGAATATGGGGTTGGATCTCTATCTGGAATTGATCAGATTATAACCATATTCGAGTAGCTAACTCATGTTATGAGAAAAAACATTTCCTATATGGAGCATCCAACAGATCCACCACATAGTGTAACAATGTTATACCTCTTTATACATCATAAAACACTAACATTTAATCTGACTACAAAACCATTTTTATCTGAGCTTGTATAAGTTCATTAGAGAAGATATTTCTCACTGTGGGAAGCAATAAAAGTGAGAAAGTTTTCATGGTGGGTAATTATCTCTCTAGAGATGTTGATAAATAGTGGTAATTGATTAAAAAAATATAAGGATGAATAGGGAATATAAAACATGTAATGTAAGGATTTTATAGTACACTTCTTAGATATGTATTTTCCATGATATCAACGAGTGGATATGGAGAGAGAATTCATGAATTTATGAAAAAACGAAGATTAAAATGTTGATAAATATTATACCAACATTACAAGGTTATTAAGGCATGATATGGAATACATATGTAATCCAAAGATCTATATTGTCCATTTCATTAATGGGATTAATCCAATTATTTGAAAGGAACTGGTCTCCCAAGCTTTGTCATCATGCAAGGTCATAATATCATGTGGTATCAAGAAAAAGAAGGTACGAGACAAGTCATATGTCTTCGAATAGAAGTAATAGAAGAAGGGGATTCTTGAGTAAAATATGGATAAAGGGAAAAAGGAAAATAATTATTTTCCCCCACATAATAATTTTGGAAAGAAACACCCTAATACATACTTGAAGGGAATATAAGTTTTCTACAAGTGTGGAGAGAAATTCCACCATTCTTATGTTTTCATGGACAAGAAAGAATCTAACAGTGTGCAATGTTTCAACTATAAGGTGATGGATCACTATGAGAATTAATTCCTCTTATGTTACAATAATATACTTGAAATGAAATTAAACAATCAAGGACAATATTATGATTTTACAAAAAAATTGAAGTGGAATAAGGTAATTAAGTATTTGGATTCAAGAATCATGTTGAAGAAGTATTTTATCATTATAATAATCATAAAACATAAAAGGATTTTACTATAATAATATTTAGTTAATAATTTTAGAAAATATTTTTAATGGTACCAATGATCCAGAAAAATGATTAGATAGAAAGTTGATCATTTTTGGGGAGAAAAGATTTATGTAAGATAACCTTGAATATGTCCTTGTTATTGAGATAGTGACAATTAATAGATTTTTATTGGATAGTATTGGTGATCCTAAAATTGTTTAGTGATTTGATGATTTATGTTATCTATGCATAATTTTGCTACATGTTTGAATTTTCGGAATATATTTGACAATAAAAGATTTTATTTTTTGGAAGAATATATATTTTATTATGTTTTTATGGTGAAAAAGTATTCAAATATTTTTCATGTTAAATTAAGTTTTTCTTTATGTTTTTTGGTAAATATAATGGTAAGTTTATTATGGAAATTTAGTGACCTTCCTTGGAAATTTTTTGGGCTTTGAATTTAGTCAGAAATATTTTGGTTGAGCATTAAGGTTAACAAATTATGAAATAGATTAAGTTGAATTGTGGGAGTTACTATTGAGGTATTATAGATTAATGTATTTTATTGGACAACTTTTTCTAACCATTTTGGTTTTATTAATGACTTTAGGAATAACATTTTACACTTTTATAAATCTTATAATCCATTAAAAGTTAATATTTGTGATTCGGGCATAAGAAATTTATTTTTGGATATTCATTTCTTATAGTAATAGATTAAGTGTAAATTGATTTATTCATAACCAAAGGATGATAAATACAGTAATGAAATAAAATTAAGTGGCCAACCCCAATCCATATATTAAAGCATGCATGTCTAGATGATGCTACTCGGTACAAGGAGATAAAATAGGTAGTAAGATACAATAAAAATATGAAGATCCCAAAGGATACTCCAAGAGAGTCCTGAGTACTAGATCAATCCTGTACTCCTTATCTCCCAAGTACGAGACATAAAACAATCAATAAATCCATGTAATTTCAAACCTGAAGATTTTATCAGGTACCCATGTGCAATGGTGGCCCAAGTAGGGTGTTAGATATAATACCAGTAGGTCACCACCAATGGTTTTTAGATAAATACATTTCTTCAACTATATAATGAATAGTGTTCCAGCATAGGTGAATACAAGGCGATAAATAAAAAAATAAACAAAACTCCATTCTAGGTTCCTAAATGGGTACCCAACTGATTATACCTGCTTAGGCCTAAACTGAGTGTCTGAACCAAGGGAACATGTATAAGTAATATGGTATATACATGGAATTATTTATGAAGAAACCAAAGTGTTCTAACCCCAAACTTTTTATTTTTCTTGGTAATCACACCCCTAGTACATTTTTCAATAATTATCCTATTGTATTCATAATAAAAACATTAATAATGTATTACAAGTAATCCATGAAAATCATCTATCAAAACCAATAATGGAATCCTGAGTCGATCCAAGGTGATCCATAATGGAATCCCAAAGGTTGATACAAGATCCTCTAATATAACCAATACCATAGATTCCATCAAATACGACTCATAATAGCATCCCTTGTATCACTCTTGGTATGGTAAAATCTGAGTCTGTTCTAGGTATCTCACATCTGGGACCAAGTATCACCTGAGTCGTGGATTATCCATCATTCCAATGAGCCCTTACATGGTTTATCCCCTAGGGAACTGGTGTAACCCAAGAGTATAAATACTTTTCCCAAAAAGCTCAAGTAAGGAAAACCAAGTATTGCTCCTGGTGTGTCAAGTTGTAATAATCCAAGAACATTGAGTCCATCCACAGTTTCCTTAAGTCTGAACGTATGTTATCTTATGGCCCATAAGTATCCAAGGAATAACAACAAATATTATATATCAACAAGTCATAACATATATAACCAAATAAGTAGGATAACCAATTACCCTTTAATTCAATCGAAATAATCATGCTATAAGGCATATGGAAATATGAACAAGGCATAAGACGAGATCAAGGAACAAGGAAATAGACATAAATATAAGAACTTGGATAAAAGGGATTCACACATGGTGATAAGCATAAGAAATAAAGAAACATGCATGAAGCATAAGGAACATGGAACATATCATTATAAAAGAAGTTTGGAACATAAGAAATATTACATACATCAAATAACTTTCATAAAATAGGAGGCACAAGTTAAATTAATATGAATAAATCATAATAATGAGGTATAAAAACAATGAATAAGGATTAGGGAATAAAGAATAAGATGTGAGGTGCATTGAATAAAGTTTAATGTGAATGGTCTGGTGAGAATGAATAATGAATAAAGCAATGAACATAGCCAATGAGGCCTAGCTCATGGTCTACACATCAAATTAATTCTAATTTATTGTCTTAAGGAATTGATAACTTGTATATCACACCTTGAAGGTGTTTATCAAAATGAGATATGGGGTAACACATCTTCGAAGGGACAAACACCCATGGATTGGATTTCCCCAAGAAGAACCACCATCTGTGTTGATTTAAAACTAAATAAGGTCACATTAGACATAAGAGAACCATTAAATTAAATTAATTCAAATATTGGAGGAATCAGAAGAAGGGTATGTCACACGACATGATTAAACACCATATAAATGAAACAAAACTTTAGGATAGATTATAGAACACCTAACGCATGTTTAGGATGACCCACATGTACAATATCAAGTCTCGATTTGGTCTGGTTCAGGAGAAATCAAAGAAACAGACGAACACCCTGAAAATAGGGTGAATCATATAACATAAAGATAACATAGATGAGGAGTAGATAAACTAAGAAAGGAGCTATCAAAACAAATATACTACTGAGAGGAATCAATAGATACAGACATAGCTTTAATACGACATTAGATAAAAGAGATCCTTCCATACCAAGAAGAGGAGAGGAGAGGATCTCACAGGATAAAAAGAGGAACCTAAAATGCCTAGAAAAGGGAGGACAAAATAAAGGGATTTATAATTTAAGTTCATTAAGGGTGAAATCATAAATTCACCCATCAATAAGGGGAACGTGGTTTGGCCACACTGTTGGAAAACCCATGTGCCAACCATGAAATATGAACTACCCAAGAACCCCCTCACATGAGCTGGCCACATGGTTTGGATAATCATACATAGACCGTGAAAAATACCACCATAAAAAACCTACAGAAATATAAATAGCCCTGTAGATCCTCCCACAAGGTTAGATCAGACTATGTGACACCTCCTTCTTTATTGGATAATTCCACAAAGTTTCCTCTAATGGTTGTATGGTTTTTAACAAGTCGTGCACCCTATCTTCTTCTTATTTAAAGAGGGATTTCAATCCCCAGTTCTCTCCAAACTTGAAAAAACTACCAAGGGGCCCATCAAACCTTATAAAAAGTCTAAAAAACACATTCGAGTATTCCAAATCCTAGAAATCCATTTCAAATATCAGTTCAATGAACAACCCATCCACCAAACGAAAAAAAATTCCAACTTCCCTTGGAATGTCATCTGGTCCAAAAACATGGGACACTACAATGTCCCCACCTTAAAATTTCTCATCCTTTAGAAGTATTGGGATAATTAAGATAAAATCACTCGACCTACTAAGGTCATGAAGTTTTGTTTAAATGGTTGTGTTTAATTTCTAAGCACCCAATCCACCTTTGAGCTTCACCTTAACATACGGTACATAAGATGTAGAAACTCAAGAAAAAATATTTTAAAAAAAAACTAAAAAACCAATATGGAAAATACTCGATCCTATCTTACCCAAGACATGGTCACATAATTTTCGTTTTCACCATCATGTTCATCCACTTGTAAGTCCAAAACCGAGTCATATTATTCCATTGATGGAACTATCGTTTAAAAATGCCCTTACCACTCAAACAGTTCCAATCACATGATTCTCATCTTAAATGATTATTCGACTCCCAAGTGACCTCAAAGGTTTGGTCAAGATGAAGTTTCATAAAAGTCTTGGATAACACTCACCACACTTTCCACAAAATTAAAATGTACCATTATGTGGTTCCCCAACAACTACATAGGTCAAGAGAGAGGAAAATCAATCGAACCATCTCTGGTCGACCACATTCAAAACACTTCGCTTATATGGCTGGTCTACTCCAAATTAATCCCAATGCCTTTTTGATGAAGGCAGCTCAATATTTCTCTGTGCACACTCATTGATGCATGTAACTAGATTTTGGGGATGTCCATAGCCAGAACACCCACTTTAACCTATCGTTTCTCAACACAAACATGTGTGAATTCCCGATCCATCACACATGGATTGATACACTTTTAAAAATACCTTCCAAGAACAATTAATGTTTGTAGTAACCTTGGAATCATCAACATGAGTCCAAATAGCTCATACAAGAAAACCATTAAATTTTAGTTACAAGGGAAATGTTGGTATGAGGCCAAACGTCCACATACCAAGCACACTAACTGAGTTAATAGCATCATCCACCTGAAAATAAAGTCAAATAGAAAAATTGGGTGTCCATGAGTCCACCCATAGAGTTACTACTTGAGAACTTGGGTATCAATTAGGAATAACCATGCCTCTAATCACAACAACACTTCTAGAGCGCACTCCAATAGAGACAACTCAAGAAGCCCAATGGATTTAAAATTTTAGCACAACATATAACTGATGCTCTCGCAATGTACCCAGATGATGTTAAGATAGGGAACATGATTTTCATTTATCTGATAGTACCCTAATAGGATTGTAATAGTAACCAAAATTTCCTAATACAATCCCACTATTAAGAGGACAAAGTGCTTTGTATGGTTTCAAATTGACCATATGAACTGTAGAAAGGAAGAGTAGTTGAAACATCACTAGGTGGATTGTTTTATAGAAATATAAGTTTCCCCTATTAACAAATCTCCATTAACTGGTCATAATGCCTTTACCACATGAGGTATCTCATGATCACTCAAGTATAACCACTAAGGCCCATACCCAACCAATGGTGTCTTTAAAGGTTTCACGTACATCATATAACAACATCGCCATTCTCTCTTACAGGCATAGACATAAAACAAAATATTACCAGCCACTGAAAATTTTAATCATGACTGACCATTTCCAAATTGTCTTCCATGGTAGAGCTCCCTCTATTTGGAGTAAATGGCACAAAAAATTCAGACATGATGCTCCCCACATTAGAAGTGTCCTAGTCATTGTATATGCTGAAGAAAGGATCTCACCCCAAGGAGCATGCTCCATCGACCACTGACCATGGGTCCAAGAGGTGTCCATCACACATTAACAAGAATTAAATCGAAAGTAATGATAGACTATCCACTCACAAGTGCACTCGAATGGATCTTATTTTACACATACACATGACACTCCTCCCAAGTTACATCCACGCACACTATATGATTACGAATAAGATCCAAAACAACCTGTACGGTAGTGTCATGACACCCGGTCCTCTTAGGACATCTTCATAAGAATTGGGAAAACTTTTATTTTGTCATAAACTCAAATCACCCTACTCTAAAGATGATCGGTGATCTATTAATCATATCTCCTAGCTTTAACAACTTCCATCGAACTCAATTGATTTTTTTTCCATTTTAGAAACTTGAAGGGTACCGTGTGTACCGACACATACTTCTCGATATTACCTGAGAAAATGGAACATAGCTGATACTACATATTGGCTTATTTTACCTATTCATTAAAGTATCTTATTTCTTGCACAATAGAACTAACATAGAGTCTCATTACTCCATATGAATTTAAAGAAGGATGATGACCTCCCGATTTGTCTACACTAAATAGGAACGAAAACACGGGTCATACAACCTACTAAGTGGCTGAATATACCCCTTTCTTTTCTATCCTACTAGAATTGAGATTTTTTTAATTCTCACACTTTTAGAAAAGGTCAAACAACACAAAACCAACCATCAAAATAAGGGCATCCTTTTAAAATATAAGAGTTCTATATATAAAAATGATACCCAACCAATACCTATAATTAGAAAAGGGTTATAAGAGCCTTTAAAAGGATTTATAGATCTGAGGGTGAAACCTATAACAGGTGATCCCATTACTAAAATAGAAAGAATTGACCTTATAAGGGATCACACTAAAAGTGATAATTAGGATAAAGATCCTATCACTTAGGTTTGATCTATAAAATAATAGGACTATGGAAAATATTCATATTATATTCGAAGTCGAGATCATGAAACATCAAATTACCCTTACACAAGGGCCAGATGAAGAACACCACTTAAGGTTCCATTCTATAGAATGAAATGAAGACTCATTTAATTATTTAAACATTTAAAGGTTTAGTTTTAAAAAAAAACTAAAACCCTTCATAAGGGAAAATAATCTAGATTAGAACAAAATGAAAAATAGGAATGTTATATTTAATTTAATTTTGATGGTATTTATTTTACTAAAATCACCTCATAATGAGGCCATTGACTATATAAACCCCATTAAAAACAACATTCATTAATTTAAAAAACTTCACAATTTTCTTAGTTAATGAATATGTCAATTGTAATGTATAGAGGAAAAAACCCTTTAGGTTGTAATTTGAATTTCATTGAACTAATTCCTAATATTAAAATACAGATAAACAGTAGATTGAAGATCTTTTGTTAATTAAAGAGGTCTAGTAATGGATTCCACCTTATGTTTACATGAACAATACATATAGGTGGTTGAAGGAACTTTAAATTTGACTCAACACATAGCATAAGCACACCCCCATGGTGTTTTGTAATTAGGCATGCCAAAAGAAAAGTCAACCTATGAAGGCCCTATTAAGCCATCTTGGATTCAACTAATACAACCTAAAATATTTATGCATTTAGTATTTTAAAACACCCTTTGGATGTTCATTCCATAAGAAGCATGCCCAAAAAAACCTACATGAGTATAGTTGTGCATTTAATAATTTATTCATAAGGGTCATTATGACCAATAAACAATGATACATATATTAGAAAAGGTAACCAAATTATTGATAGATCAAAATTTAACAACATGTATATTTAAAAGTTTCTAAGTATAAGGATCAAAATAGATTGTTTGGTTATATGGGTTACCACTTCTCAATTTATAAAGTTCCCATACACCTTCCAAGTTACAAAGAGCTCCCATATATCAAGAACGATTTCATCTAGGATTAAAATAAAATTAAATATCCTTAACATTTATGCAATAGGATTTATGTATATAAAGTGAATCTATAATGGTTTGACCATACAGATTTCCCTTTTCGAAATCATAAAGAACAAATACACATTAAATATTAGAAATTGGCTCCCATTTAACTACAACCATAACCGTTTCATCCTATAGAATCAATGATTCATGGCTCAAACTAATCATGATTAGGTTTTCCAACATGATGTCATCATCGATCTAAACATAGAAATATCGTTTAGGTCGATTTTATCACCTTAATAAACAATTTTAAAATTTAAAATTTTTAAATAGGAAATCTAAACATAACATTTCCATATGATTTAACATGTTAAGGTAACAAAGAAGCATGAAAATTAACCATGAAAGGATACTACATAAGAAAGTGAAGCACAAAAAATATGCTAATAAAATATGGAATAACACTCATGGAAACCATATTAATTAAATAATTACACATGTTATACACAATCATGTAATGAAATACCTATGAAGGTAAAATCTTAGAATGTTACCAAAAAACTTATCATGGAATATAACAGGCAGGAAAATAACACACAAGGCACATCAACAATTTTAAATATAACAATGCAATCTACATGGAATAGAATATGCATGGCATGTGAATTCCTATGTACCTATCATGATGCATGTTATGATACATCACTGACATACCAGGATAAGATAAAATTTCATAAATATCATAAATCTGTAAGTAGTAGAAAAAACACCAATCAATAAAGGTCAAATCAAAAATCAATTGTAATAATAAATATCATGAAGAACATTCCTATCCCTTGAAAATTGGACATTTCCCCATATATGGGTTGATCACTCCTAGGAATGAATATTTACCAAGAACCAATACTTTCCTAGTATCTTGTCTACCCGAAAAAATAGTAACAAAAAGGGAAAGGGAGGCTCTGATACCAATTTGTAATGTCCCGTCCCAACTAATAATTTAATTAGTCGCCAGAATGGTCACCACACGACCTCAAGCACGCCTCCTCATACGCCATAGGTTGACAACTAGTAGTGAGGGTATAATGGTGGTATGTTGGGGAGACTATAACCTCATTATTAGAGTCTCGCATCATTATATATAGTTTAAATCAATGGAAAATAGTAGAACTATTAATAATAAATGGAAAAGAAGTGGATGATAAATAGAATGATATAATAAAAGTGGCCAATGCCAATCCATGTAAAAATGCATGCATGTCCAGATGATGATTCAAGATACAAGAAGGAGATAAAATAGTTAGTACAATATAGGGGAAATATAAAGATACCAAAGGATTCCTCTATGAGCATCCTCAGTACTAGCTCACTGTTGTCCTCCCTAGCTTCCAAGTACACAACACATCACAACCAATAAATCCATGGACCTATGAACATGAATATTTTCTTAGGTACCCCAGTGAAATGGTGGCCTGAGCAAGGTGTGAGATATAATCCTAGTAGGTTACCACCAAATATTTCTAGATAAATCTAGTTCATACACTATATAATGTAAAATGTTCCAATATAGGTGAATACAAGGTGATTAATAAATAAATAAGGAAAATTAAATACAGGTTTCTAAATGGATACCCAATCGATTCTACCTACTTCAACCAAAGACAAATTTTTGAACCAGGGGAATCAATAGAAGTAATATGGTATATACATAGAATCATATATGAATAAATAGAAGGGGTATGACCCTGAGTTTTGCTTTGGTTTGGTGGTTAAACACTGTGAAAATACTTTCAGCATTCTCATACTATATTCAAAACAACAACAATAATAAGGCACGACAAGTAATATATTTAAATTCTACATCAAATCCAATAATTTAATCCTAATCCCAAACAAGATGATCCATAATAGAATATCAAGGGTCACTACATGAGCCTCTAATATAACCATACCACCGAGTCCATACAAGGTGAACCATAACGGCATCCCTTGTATCACTCTCGGTATATAAAACTCTAAGTTCATACAAGGTATCTTACATAGGAGGCAAAGTATCACTTGAGACATGGAATATCCATATTTCCAATGATTATGTCCTTGGTTTCTCCACTAGGAATTCGGTGTCACCTAATATTATGCATAATCCACTAGAGAGCCTGTACAAGGAAACCCAGGTATCACTCTCAGCATTTCAAGTAGTACCAAGCTAAGGATGATGAATCCATCCATGACATCTTTATGTCAAGACCCATATTCTCTCTCATCCCACAAGCTAACAATGAATAGAAACAAATATTATACATCAACAAGTCATAGAATATATAACTATATAACAAGTATATAAAATTCATCATTATTTCAAGTGAAATATCCATGGTGTAAGGCATATGTAAATATTCACAAGGAATAAGTTGGGAGAAAGGCATCAAGAACAAGACATAAACAAGGTCATTAGGCTATAAGGAAACTCACACATGGTGATAAGCATAAGACAAGAAGTTACATGCACAATGTATAAGTCACATAGAACATATATTGAGAAAATAAATTTTTAATATTAGATATATAAAATACATCAAACAAATTTCATAAAATAGGAGGAAAATGTTAAAGGAATACACATAAAGCATAACAATAAGGTATAAGAAAAATGAATAAGGATCAGATCACAAAGCATAAGATGTGAGGTGCATGGAATATGTTGTAACACACATATTATGGGGGAGTAAGCCTAAATAATAAGTAGTGAACACAACCAATGGGTCTTAACACATGGTCCGTACCACAAAATAATTCTAATTTATTATTTTAATTCATTTATTACATATGAAACCCACATTGTAGGTGTTTATTAAAATGAGTTCGAGGGAAATAAGGATTCTAAGGGTGGAACACCCATGGGGTGGATCACACAAAGGAGAAAAACCATCCAAGTTGATTCCCTACTAATTAAGGTCACATTAGACATTAGAGAACCATTAAATTAAATTAATTCACAATTAGGAGGCATCACATAAAGGTCCCAACATGTTGTCAGGACCCTACCCATGTCGGGTTTTGAGCCACAATAACCCCAAGCCCAACTCCATAAGCTAGGGATAAAGACTTGTGATGAAGGCACAACAAACTCTTGGAGGCCTTTTCCAAAGAAATTGTACACACACACACAAACAACTAAATGAAAACGTGCATAGGAAAGGAACAAAAGATAAAAAACTTCTATAAATAAACTAAGCATATGTGAAGTTCTAAATAGTAAAAGTAAATTAACATAAACTGAAAGGGGAAAATGGGAAAAATAAATTCCCCACCAGAAAAGTTCCACAACCTTGAAGTAATTAAAAGAAAAATTAAAACAACATAGAGAGCACCACCCCATAATCCCAATCTCTGAACACCATACACAGTCTAATTACCTGTATCCTTATGCTCCTCGGATGTCATAATCAACCTATCCATCACCTTCATAAGGCACGAAACGTGCAGGAAAATCCCATGTAGGGGTGAGTATAAAAATACTCATAAAGACACCCCAAAAAGGCAAAGGGGGAGCTATAAGAGATACACCGAAGAGGAAAGCAGTTGATAGAACATGGTACAATAAATAATATAGCTCAACCTAACAAGAGAGTGAAGTAAGATCATTCTAACACATGTATCTAGAAATTGTGATAAGATGACCTTCTTTTTGAGTCTTTGCTACCTATAGTAGGAGTGTAGAGTCATCCAACCATGAGAAGCTAGAGAGAGAAGTCACGTGGAATACCCCCCATGTCTTCGTCTCTCCTGAAAAGTGAGTAACCAAAACACAAGGAATAGGTATTGAAATAGGATATATATATATATGCTCAGCCAAGAAACCCAAATTATAGAGTAAGGGGATCTCCACCACATATCTCAGCCTAGAAAATTAGTATCCAACATTCCTAGAATTAACCTCCATTGATTCCCATCATCCCAAATGCTTCTCATAACTATAAGTCAAAGGGACTCAATCACTGTGCCTTGATACTAATCACTTTGGGCCACAATAACTCTCCCTCACAGTTTTTAGGGCGTGTCTAGGTGGTAAAAGTTTCCCTCTTCCCCGGGAGTCCAAAGGTACGTCAAAGCATTCCTCTTCACCATTTCACATAGTCGAGAGGTCAAATCTCAAGGTTTATGACCCATGATGAGCCCGGTTATAGGATTCTAATCTAGTAATTGGGTTTTAATCCCATAGTAGGTTAGGTGGGATCATTGCACTGAATTCAAAGAGAACCTACTGCCCATCCCCACTTGAGTTTACTACCTGGAAAGCATCATTAATGGGACCCACTACCCATCCCCAATAGATGGAATCCCAAAACATTCATCGGGGAACTTATTTGTCCATCCCTACTAGATGGTACCTCTCAGAAAGCATTGAGGAACAAAACTGGCAACCCCTACTAGATGGTACCTCTTGGAAAGCATCGAGGAACACCACTGTGCATCCTTGTTGGATGGTACCTATGTGCATGCCAAACCTAACATTCACATTGCATCTTGTAAAGTGTTACACGATGTGTATGGGGCCCATAGAATGTGTGATCCCACCTTGTCGTCTGGCCGTGTACTTAACCATTCTTGGGTACTATATTGTGAACAAGTACCCCTGGGTGTGCTAGTGTACTCCCAGAGTACATGGAACTTCTAGTTAGAATTTTGATGAGTTAATTCTAATTTTCATTGATCTGGAGGTCCAAAAATTTATTTCACTAACACACCTCCTCAAACGTCCCTAGAATATTTGACTGCATCATTTCATAAATCATCTCCACTCTCATGGGAGTGGATGCAGATCTATGTTGAGGGTTTTATTATAAAACTATATAAGGATCTTCCACCTATATTCCTTTTATATTTCAAAAATTAATGAGATAATGAAAAAGGCTCCTCACATTCAAACAGATCACACTGTTTCAATCCTTGCAAAAAAATGCACAAGATCGACTATTTAATCTCTCCAATAAGACATCCGATGGAAAGGTTGAAAATCTACGCATTGTATTTGAATGACATCCCTTGGGGCCCATTCAAAAATACAAAAATTAATTATATAGATCGCTCCATTTTTATCCTCACTAAAAAACACATGGAAATAACTACTCATTCATAGAGAATGGATACCCGGAGAAAAAGTTGTATTTCACTACAAAATGCATGAACCGAGCCTCATGGGGCCCATGACTCATACTCAATTTAAAAAATTGAATGTATTCTTGAAAAACACACTCAAATAAAAAGGTTTATCCACCATTGAGGATGTGATAATAGGAAATTTCATGAAAACACCACATCCAAAACAAGAACCCCAAATAATAATAATTATATTATTATTATTATTAAACTTATGCATTTCATGCAACCAGGAAACAAACCCGAATTATTAAACATTAAAAATGACCTATAAAGATCCTTCTCGATGATAGGAACATGTGGCCATAGACAGAAAATTAATTCGATGCTCGGTGTAGGAGATACGATCATTTAAAGCACCCTAACCTGATTTGGCCCAGTCTAGTCTGTTTTGGACAGATCACTCCTCTTGGGTTGGCCCGGCTAGGACAGAACATATTGATTCATTGGACCACATCCCAACCACGCAAAACGGCCCAATCTTTATGACCATCCCATCTAATCCTAGCCTGTCTAGACCTCTACCTCACTGGCTACACCATTATAGTTGGTCCGCCTTGGATCCCCTCGGCGTCAACGCGACACCCGACCACTTCCTTGTGAATCCTAGTGCCTGCTCCCCACCTTAGTCCCTTGCTTAACTATCCTGGTGCCCCATGTATCCACCACTCTCTATCTCTAATCAAGCCTTCCGAACACACCTCGACCACCCCACGACTCTGATCTGAGGGCCGCCTTACACAACCGACTCGCCCAGCAAGCCGTCCACCTCACACGCAGCCATTTTCTACATAGGTGGTACTTATGTGGTCCATTTCGTGGGCCACTTCACCTCCTCCACACATAAAATTTTGAAACTGCGAATAGATATATGAACCCTATGATAAGGGATTCACATAACTGGCCTCTATTCCTCGATCCCTCAGTGATTTGATGTGCTGAAAAGTAAAAGGAAACAACAACAAAGAACAAATGAAGAACATGGATTTAAGCAGGGTTCAATCATGGATCAGTGTCTATGTTCGTGAATCCATCAATGATTGATAATAAAATGATGAATTAAAATGAAAAGGAATATATTTTCAAGGAAAAGTTCAATCGAAGATAAAACAGAAAGAATCCCTACCTCGGTTGATCTATTCATCATTGATAGCGTGGTCTCCTTGCTCCCATTGCGATCCACTAACAATTTGTTGAAGCTTCCTCCTTGTTCTATAAAAGAATGGATGAGAGATAGAGAGATCTTTGTGGAGAGATAGGATTAGGGGATAACCCTAATTCTGAATTCTTAACTATTTATTTATAGAAAAAACACTAAAACCCCTGCCAACGGTCAGAGAATCAAAAACTCCAACGCCCTATCATTTTATGTCGCACCTAGTTAAGACCCCCATTACAGACTCAACAGGGGTCTCAGAATTTCAATCCGAGCTTCCTATCAAAATTTATTTGATTTGGCATTCGAGATAAAATAATTAAGTTTAAATATTTTATTTATGATTTTCCCATGGGTGACTTTTATCACAGAAGTCCCACACCGAAAAAAGGTTATTCCCCTCCTAGGGTAAAAACCATGTTCTAGACTCAACCGTGGACTCATATTTCTGATCCAAGTAACCATTTAAGAGATATATGATTTTCTTTTCATGCATAGTATAAAATATACTTAATATTTTTATAAAATTTATTCCAAGAACATAATTCCAATAAATTGAACATCGTCTCATCACCTAGCTCTAGAAATATATATAGAAATACTCCAAATTATTACATGGGGGAAAAAGGGTCTCTACATTATTACTTCCATCAATATTTTCTTTCATAAAATAAAAAAATATGGAAAGTAATTGGGATACTAAGCTCAAACTTGAACCTCCTTCTCCCAGGAAAAACCTACATGTTTCCGTGCTACCATAGCATTTAAACCAAAGGGATGTTCCATCCTCATAAGGTCTACTCCTATCAATGATGTGCAATGGAACATGCACGTATCTCCTCAGCAGAGACACATGGGAGATGTCACACAACCAATCAATCTGTTGGGGGGTAGGTAAGAAGGTGGGATACCATGACATCTCTTTGCATGGTCCAGAATGGATTGGTGAAACTAGAGGGTAGTTTTCCTTCCTGTAAAAACCTCTACATACCGTGTCACTACTGGAATCAATTTTTGTACATCTAAAAAGGTCATGCAGTTCCATCCTTCAGAATATCCATCTCATGAAACACCTAAGGATATCTGGTCACATAAGATTTCATAGTCAATAAATCACTACCATGACTCCCTTATACACTCATGAAGTGAAGGATTCATCACCATAAACTAAAGAAAAATTGTACCCTCCTTCTCTACTAGGGTTAGCTATAGGGAAGCTAAATTATCTAAAACTTACCGCATAAGGAAACCCTCAGTCTCCTACTAAGGGAATATACTACAACATTTCCCTTTCTCAGCGTATAGACTATCTCAAAGTCATGGTCCTTTAATAATTTCCAACCAGCATTGTCATCTCAGGTTCAAGTATCTCTGGGTGGAGATGTTCCTGGGACTCTGGGGGTTCAAACAGAGTATAAAGTTCCTTCCTAGAAGATAGTGTCTCCACATTCTCAAGGAGAAGATTACCTCTCTCAGCGCTAGGTAGTGAGTCATGTATTTTTGTTCATGGGTTCTCCATCACCTCGACCTGTACTTGATAACTGCTATATCATGGTTAATATTGAGCACATAAAGGTGCCAACAAATAGAAAAGGTGAGTGAACTCATCCATCCATTATAATCTAGACACAAAAAGCATATGGCATACCCTGTGTGTATTCACCTCTCTTGGAAGGAGAGTAACCTCAAAATAAAATCTTCTCCACAACCTCTAGTGACATCCCAAGAAAAGTGAGGTCAAGTAGATAAAATCCACTAGAAATTATAGGAACTTCTTCAACACTCCACTACACTACCTCGCTATGAATGCACAAGTAATAGGGACTCATCATCCTCACCTCGATACTATCCACTTTTGGGGGTGCTAACTCTACATCATGGTTTTTCCCTCATCACAAAAACATGTCTCCATGGGGAAAGGACACCTCTTATTCATGCATTCAACGTTATTTCAAACAACACCGACACCGGGTTACACTGATTCCCCACATCACCCTTGTAAAACCTCAAGTAAGGAGAAATGAGAAAAAATTACTTCACACAGTGTCGAACGAGTTCTACTAAAAAAGTAGAAAAGAAACAAGTCATACCTATTATCATCTCATGCTCTATGGGATTGTAGACATCCAAATATTGTGGTTATCTGTGGTCCTAGCTTCTAGTTTCCTGATACTGATGTGGGATGTCTTGTGGTGGTGGTGGACGAACCTCATAATGTCATCCCCCACCTCCAAATCCTCCTTCTACTCTGTTAGCACCATCTTTCTAGGGACCAACCTATCCCCACCTGGTAGATTCCTGATCACGATGCTATATCTGCTATGGCGGTCCACCTTCCATATGCCTGAGATGCTCAATATCCTTGTTCATGAAGTCTCATGACATGTGACCTCACTCGTCATGATCATTACACTGGCCCTCCCTATGATGTTTCTATGCTTTGAACTGCCTCAGCCCAAACCGACAATGTTCCTGAGACCAATTATGAGAAGGCCTCTTCTGCATAGATCTTGTCATCAAACACCTTCTAGCTCTGACAAATGTCTCATATCTATTTTTCCCTCTGCCATAACTAGCTATATGGAATCCCAATAACAGGAAGATCTCAATCACCAGTACCTACTCCAACACCCCAACATAGGTGGGGATGCATAAGGGTACAATGATAGAATGGATATCTCTATAGAGACCCTGTTCAATGTTCTGTGTAAGGAAGTAGCTGTCATGGATCATGTCCAGAATGTAGTATGTAAGGTTTGTGAACCTAGTCATGTACTCTGACACCATCATCCATCCAAGCTTAAACTGTAGGATTTCCTAAATCTGAATGGAGTGTAAGAATGAGGGGAAATACTCATCACGAAATAGTTGATGGAAGTCGTCCCACAAGATTATCAGCTCGTTGAGTACCTGAGTAACCGGGCTCCATCATCGCCCAACTGATCCATAAAAAAGGTTGGCTGTGAAATCCATCATCTGATCTGTCGATGTTCGTGCAAGCCTAAAGTGGTGGACCACCAAGTCTAGCCAAACCTCTACTGCCCAAGGGTATGACTCACTGTGAAACCTCATTGGTCTCTGGCATTGGAACTCACAGAGTATGTTCAACATATGGACATCCTCGACCTATCCTACTTGGGATTTCTGTTTCTCTGTGGGTGGAGGTGCTTCTACCTGTCCACCTGGAGTAAGGGGATCACATGATGGATCCTGAACTGAGGCCTCATCGCTCAAAGGGATATCATCACATACTAGAGTTGGTATTCTGGCTGGCAATCCTCATGGAGGCATCCTGAATGTTATCAAGGAGCACTTCAGTCAGATGAGAATATATATATATATATATGTATATATATCAACAAAAATGGGGATACAAATAAAAAAGGATAGTCAAAGACTCAATCCTATGTAATTCATGTACCATTATTCCCTACAACAAGTCTCTCAGGGTGTTGAGTCAAAAACCAGGTAATCAAGGTCCTAGTGAATGGATACATCGGCCGCCCATACTATCACGGGAATCCCTTTCCTAAGAGCCACTCTCATGAAACTTTGAAACTGTTTCCCTAAACCCAACTAATTCCTTTTTAGGGAAATGTCAAAAAAATTCACCAATGGTCGAACCAACTCTGATACCACTTTTTCACAAACCAACCCAGGTCGGGGTTCGATCCGTAACTACCCTAAGCCCAACTCCATAGGTGAGGGGTTTATGACTAGAATCCAAGGTAAAAAAACTCAATGAGGCCTTTTGATAAGAACTTGTACACACACACACACACTACCAACTCAATGAAAAAAGTGCTGAGGAACAGAACAAAATATGAAACACTACTATTAATAAACCAATCATGCATGAACTGCTAAATAGAACTTGTACAGTAATGTAAACTGAATGGGTAAAAGGGGAAAATACACGCTCGACTAGAATAGTTCCACAACCTAGAATTAACTAAAAGAAAAAGTAAATTTTTTGACAGATTCCTGCTCTTGGATCCCAAGATATGAACATTGTACATAGTCCAAGAACCTTTATCCTTAAGCTCCTCTGAACTCATGATAAACCCCTCCTTCTTCTATATAAGGCATGACATGTGTGGGGAAATCCCATGTAGGGGTGAGTATAAAATAGAAGGACACCCCTAAAATGTGAAGGGGGGATATGTAAGATATACACTAAAGAGGAATGTAATAGATAGAACAAGGTATAGTTAAGAGTATAGCTCAACCCCAAAAGTGAGTAAAGTAAGGTCATATGAACACATGTAGGCTGAAATTGTGAGAATATGAACTTCTCATTGAGTATTCGCTACTAATAGTATGAGAGTAGACTCATCTAAGAATGAGAAGCTCGACATGAAAATCACATGGCATACCCCATGCATCTTCACCTTTCTCAGAAGGAGAGTAACCAAAACCCATGGAGTGGGTACTCAAACAATATATATATATATATGATTATCCAAGAAACCCAAATTAGAGAGTAAGGTGATCTCCACCACATAGCTCAGCCTTGGAAAGTAGTATCCAACATTGATAGATGTAACCACCATCAATTCCCAGCATCTCACATGTGTTCCCTAATCTAAAAGTCAAAGGGACTCAATCATCGTGCCTTTATACAATCCACTTTGGGTGGAACTGACTCACCCTTATGGTTTTTAGGTCACGTCACAAGGAAACATCTCAGTGGGAAAAGTCTCCCTCTTCCTCATGAGTCTAAAGGTACATCAAATAATACCTATTCAGTGTGTCAAATAGTTGATATATCGCGTATCAACGTCAAAGACCCATGCACAGCCCGGTTGGAGGGTTCTACACTTGTCATCAGGTATCTGTGCCGTAGTACTTTTGGGGGGATCATCACAAGAAGTCGACAGAGACCCACTACCCAGCCCCATTAAAGGGTACTACCTAGAATGTTTCATTAACGGGGCCCACTTCCCAGCCCCACTATAGGGAAGCCTGAAACTACCATCAAGAACCACTTCCTAGCCCAGCTAATGGTAAGACTAGAACTGCTCTGGCCAATCCTAGTGAATGGTTCCTCACCACATTGTCGTGACACATAAAATTGATAGTGATTTAAATAATATTTTGTAGTCTAAGGATGACCCTAGGTTTTATCTCAAGGAGAGTTGGTGGTTTTATAGTGTGAATTTTTAATAAGAAGAACAAAAGAGTAGGTGGTTTGAAAATAGTTTTAAGAAAATGAATATATTTTAAGAGTTTAATAGTTGATAAATAAAAGTGGTGTTATATAATTATGAGATAAGGAGATCACTTTAATTCCCCTACACATATTGGATAGTTTATTATTATAAAAAAATCACATGGTTTTGTTTAATACTTTTGTTGAGGGTTGTCAAGATCTTGATTCCCCTGTTTCCTCTGAAAACATTGCACAAAGGACCAAACCTCGACAAAACAATAGTGTTGTCAAGGTTTGGAATTCAAGAAAATATTAATGGATACAAAAGAATACTAATATATTTTTTATGTGTGAGAGAAAGAGTATCCTTGTGTTTCCCAATCGTAACAACCCATGTTTCCCACTTGAAATTTCAACACAATCGGTGTTGAAATGAAAATAGGTTCACTTAATTAAACCCAATAAATGAATTATGAGGAGAAACTTGTTTAGATAAAACATAAGTAAAATAATACACACAAAAATTATACAAAACTAGTAGAGTATCAAGTGCTGAAACTCCCTCCCAAGTATGCGCAGCTCCCTCAAAATGATCTTCCACCGTTTAGCTCACCATTAAGAGGAGGAGAAGGCTCCAGTGGAACTCCTTCTTCATTTTTGATCCCCCTATGATGATAGAGGCCTCAATAACTTCTTGGATGAGGAGAGGACTCCTTTGGGTCTCCAAAATACCAGCGATTTTCCTTCAGGTCGAAATTCTAAATGGGGAGCCCAAGGAGCCATTTTATAAGAAAATGGGATGGTGGTTTTGAGCACACAGATTTCTTAAAAGCAGTTGTCACATGGGTTTTGACCACCAGACAACCTTATATCACTTTGGAGAAAATAAAAAATATTTAGCCTCATCTATTTTTTGTCTCCAAATTTTTTTTGGCACAATTTGGACAACTAGAGCCCTAGATATGGACAGATCACAACACACTACTTTTGACTTCGTGCAGATTCGGTGTGTTGATAGATCAGGTTGGTTGTGCCACCAGATGACCGAATTAGTCTTGGTTCCCTTCAGATGAAATGTAACCAAATTAATTTTGAACCAGCCCAGAAAATAAAATCCCATTGTAATGCACGGTTTAGGATCCGTGCATAGATGCATCCATTGGTGTGCATAGATCTTGTGTAGTTTGGCCCATTTTTCTTGGACATCATCACGTGTCCTTCAAATCACCTCCTCGTGCAATGAAATCATCAAAAAAAGTAACATTGAATTTTTAACAGTGATAAAAAAAATAAATGATTCAAATATGGAATGAAATTTTTTATTATTTTTATAATTTTCAATATAAAACAAGTTTAGCACAGTGGTGTAAGGTTGAAAATGAAACAGTGAATCGTGGTGGGATCACACCTCCACACCTAAACATTTGCACTCCTCAGAAAAGGCATAATTACAAAAATTATGAATGTAGATATTTATAACTTCATAATTATTTATCATTAAATGAAAATTTAATTCCTGATAGAAATGTGATCAAAGAGAAAATCACACCGAGGAGTTATTCTCAATGATCATTGAAAAAGACGTCTTAGAAATTGTATCAAATGAAATTCCAAGAGATGCATGATACCAATAAAATAAAATAATTAAAAAGTTAATCATGTCACTAATTCTCCACATGTGTGTGTGAAAACCATTTCATGATATTCTTTCCACATTTTATTTAGTAAATATAAGTTATTTTAATAATTTTCTACATACAAGATCCTTTCCACAGAACTTGACCCACATCATTTGTAATCGAATTTCAAGGCTCAGTCACTTAAGTATTCCCAAAAGTCAAACCATAAGCTCCCAACCTATATATCCCCATATGTTGTACATTTCTTCACTCCCATCATTCATTAATTTTTCAAAAGTTGAACTTGGATCAAATCTCACACTCTTCTCCCAACCCATGTTTGATCTACTCACGACACTAATTGTAATAGTTATAACAAGATCAAAGGTTGAGGAAGGGTGGTTTTTGACTTGCCCAATATACAACCCTTTTTTATGGAATACAACAGTCGGATAACAGGCACACACTCATAGGTCAATCAGGTACAATAATGAAATAGATCACATAAGGAACAAAAGTATGGAAAAATGATTTTGGAACGTAGAGAAAAATCAACCTAACTTATATTTACCTTCCATTAAGTAATAAAATTTCTCATACCATGGTTGGGTGAAAAAATATGTGGAGAGATTAAGTGAAACAATTTTCCCTTAAACTATTCACAAAAAATGGCACCATTATTCTCAAAGGTTTCAAAATGACAAAAACATTTATGTCATCGACAAAGAACTACATTTGAAAAGAAAGTCAAACCACAGTATTGAATTTTTTCTAAAATTCACATTGCATCAAAATGTTTTTAAATGCTAAAACTACATGAAATATGGAAATTCCACATGCATTTTCAATAACTTCCATGATTAAATGGGCATCATTTTCCTTGATAAATTGGGCATAAAAATGGCAATATTCTGGAACAAAGGTGAGGGGAAGGGAAGTGGTAAAGTAACAATACAATTCAGAAAACTAAGAAGAAAAAAGAAGAAGAAAGATGATGAAATTTTTTAACTAACCCAGGAATATACTAGTCCCCCCACACCTAGAGAGTTCAGTGTTGTCACTATGAAAATAGAATATTGGAAGGAAGGACAAAACCTGGTGGGTGTCATTCGTAGACTACTTATTGAACTTGTAGTTCCTCCATCGGGGACTCCGAAAGGGTTTCGTGGAAGTGCTTTAGTCGCTGCACATTAACAATGTAGGTTTTCCGGGTTTCTTTATTTTGATCCTATACAACACCAAATGGAGAGACGTTAGTAACAGTGTATTTTCCAAACCAGCTGGAACAAAGACTACATAGACACAACTTTATCCAAGAATTGTAAAGGAGGACCTTCTACCCAATGTTGAATTGGAGATGAAGTATAAGACGATCACAGGTATCCTTGGATCGATCCTTATAAATCCTAGAGTTCTCATATGCATCTCTTCTCATTTCCTCTAGCTCCTGAATCTGTAACTTCCTTTGAGAACTTGCACTAGAAAGATTAGAATTGCATTGTTTGATGGCTCAGTAGGCCCAATACATAATCTCAAAAGGCAGGTGACAACACTTTCCAAACACAAGACGATAGGGTGACATTCCAATGGGAGTTTTGAAAGCATTATGGTAAGCCCATAAAGAATCATTGAGTCTAAAACTCCAATATTTTATTTTATGTTGTACCATTTTTTAAGAATCTATTTTACCTCTCTATTTGACACCTTAGATTGGCCATTGGTCTATGGATGATATGAAATAGACACTCTATGACTGACACTATACCGACGTAAAAGTGATTGCATTGTTCAGTTGTAGAAATGAGAAACCTGGTCACTAACGATGAACCTATGTAAGCCAAACCTAAAAAATATTTGGGTTCTCAAAAATTATACAAATGACTTAGAATCATCAGTCCTTGTGGCTTGTGCCTCTACCAATTTTGACACATAATCAGCTGCTAGAATAAAGGAATTGGTAAATGGCCACATTAAGTCAATACCCCAAACATAAAAAATTTCATGAAATTTCAATGGTTGATGTGGCATTTAATTTCTTTTATAGTCCTTACCAATTCTATGAAAACAAGGACAATATTAACAAAATTCATGGGCATCCCAAAAAAGTGTTGGCCAAAAGTGACCAAAATCAAGGACTTTGTAAGCAGTCCGTTGGGGACCAAAGTAGCCCCCACAAGCAAGAGTGTGGTAGAATCTAAGAACAGACCGAAACTCACTATCGGGAACACAACAGCTAAGGACTTGATCACTATAGGTGCAATAAAGGTATAGGTAATCCCAAATGTACCAACGGGACTCATGTTTTAGACGGTCGACCTAGTTTTTGTTTACATTAGTAGGAATGAAATATACTTCCAAATAATTTACAATTTCAGCATACCAAGGAATAAAATCTTGCACTCGATACAATTTATCATGGGGGAACATATCATTTATAAGAATATAGGGGGATGAGTAAATGTTTGAGGATTGGGGAATCCTACTGATATGGTCAGCCACCACATTCTCTACTCCTTTTTTATCTCTAATTTCTAAATTTAATTCCTGAAGGAGGAGCATCCAGCGAATGAGGCGTGGTTTGGATTTTGGTTTCATAAGGAGATACCAGAGGGCTACATGGTCTTAGAACACAGTGACTTTGGAACCCAAAAGGTATGACCTAAATTTTTTCAAGGAAAAAAAATGGAAAGGAATTATTTTTTGTTGTTGTGTTGTTTTATTGGGAAGGGTCCAAAGTACATGAGGCATAGGCAATGGCATGTGGAGCTCGATCAACCCTTTGCGACAAGACCTCCCCAAATGGATAGTTAAAGGCATCACACATGAGCTCAAATGGTAAATCCCATCGAGGTGGTTGGATTACCAGGGGTGATGTGAGACTCCATTTTAACTTATTAAAGTCCTTCTCATATTCATTATCAAAAACAAAATCTTTTTCTTTTTGGAGTAACCGAGAGAGTGGGAGTAAAATTTTGTTAAAGTCACAAATTAAATGATAGTAAAATCCATCATGACCTAGGAAATACCTCACATACCATATATTTTTTTGGGAATGGTAGGGTATAAGTGACATCCACTTTTGATTTATCTTCTTGGATACCATCCCCAGAAATGACATCTCCCATAACTATACCTTGTCTCACCAAGAAATGGAATTTATCATAATTTAATACAAGATAATTTTCAATAAATTTGTGTAGGACTAAACCAATACTACTCAAACATTCATCAAAAGAGGAGCAATAAATAGTGAAATCATCCATGAATACTTCCATGAAATTATCTAGCTAATCCAAAAAATACTGACAATACATTATTAGAAATTACCTGGATCATTGCACAGACCAAATGGAATCCTCTTATATGAAAATGCGCCAAAGGGGCTAGTGGAGGTTGACTTTTCCTAATCCTATGGGGAAATATAGATATGAAAGTATCCAGAATACCCATCAAGGAAATAGTAGTGAGACTTACCCACTAGCTTCTATAGCAGTTGTTCAATTAATGGAATAGTTAAATTGTCCTTCCTACTGTGTTGGTTTAGTGGGTGATATTCTATGCAGACACGCCAACTATCCTGCACACGAGTTGGAACCAATTCATTGTTTTTATTTTTGATTACTGTAAGGAGATTTGTTTTAGGAACTAATTGAATGGGACTGACCCATTTTCTATCAAATATGGGGTAAATTATTCCAGAAGAAAATAATTTTGTTACCTCCTTTTTTACAACTTCTAGGAGGTTTGGGTTCAGTCGACGTTGTTCCTACCTCACTGGTTTCACCTCTTCATTTAATAAAATATGATGTGTACAAATTGATGGGATAATACCATGAATGTCTACAAGTATCCATCCCAAATCTTGTTCATACACCCTCAAAAGTTCAAGAAGAATCAATTCATGCTCATTAGGGAGTGAAATAACAATGATGATAGGCATCTTGTTTCCATTATCAAGATATGAATACTTTAAATCTTGAGGTAGTTTTTTAGCTCCAATTTAGTTGGATTTAGGATTTATGGGAGTGTGTTTGAAAGTGAGAGGTCACTGATCTCATCTAACTTCTCAATGGTATCATTCTCAGATGAGGAATGAGCTTTTACAAACTTAGCAGTATCATCGATGGTCATTGGATCCTCAGTGTTCAATAAATTATCAATTAATAAACATTCATGAAATTTTTCTAGAAAACTACAAAAATAAATTAATGATTCATTTACTAGCATTTATATCAATTAAGAAAACTCAAAAAGGAAATTAGAGGATAGAAAAGTTGTTTTTTCTGGAGATGGGAGTACATGAATTGAATTAACAGAGAGAGGAATGTTCTTCTGAGGGGTGATTCATGGAATCAAGGATATTGAAGTGGAAAATGTCACCACCAAAGTCCATAGATAATGTACCATTGTTGACATTAATTATGGTTTTGACATTTTTCAAGAAGGGCCCCCAATATAATCGGGGCATGTCCATTCATCCTATCATCCTATCATCCTCCATTTTAAGCACATAAAAGTCAGAAGGAAAAATTAAATTTTGAACCCTCACAAGAACTTCCTCTAACACACCAGATGGGTGTGTGGTACTCTAGTTATCCAATTGAACAATAATTCTAATGGGATTCAGTTCCCTGACCTATAATGTAGAGTAAATGGAGTAAGGCATCACATTTATAGAAGCACCTAAATCAAGAATAACATTAGAAAAATAATACTCCCCTATGGTGCACGAAATTGATAAAGTTCTGGGATCATTGCAATTGGTGGTAAGTGATGTCTCTATCAATTCTGAAACATTCCTCCCCAAGATCACATTCTTATCACCTCAATGTCGCCTTCGGTGCGTACACATATCCTTTAGAAACTTGGCATATCTTGGAATTTGTTTCACAACATCAATCAAAGGAATGTTTACCTACACTTTTTTGAAAGTATCCAAAATTTCCTTATCAAGTTCAGTTTCCTTTTTTTTTCTGGGCTGGGAGGAACTTTGTGGAAATGGAAGAGGGATTGTTGGGATAGGTGACTCATCAATAGACAAACTCTTTCCTTTGGAGGGGATTCTCTCAGGACAAGGTTCTACCTCATTTGGAGAATTTCCAATAGTTGGGATGGTGGTTTCTTTATGAGGGGATGACTCTAGTGGAGGGGTCATTTGGATTTTTTGTTTTGTTCTACTCCGAAGGGTGATGGAACTGACATTTCCCTTATCCTTAGGGGTAACTACTCGTTAAGAAGGTAGTTTACCTAACTCGTGACTTTGAATTCCCCCCCACCGAGATAACTAGTTGGACTAATTGGGTTTTAAGGTCTTGTATGGATGCCTGGGTGGTATTCTGGAATTGGAGATTTTTAACAGCAATTTGTTTCATCATATCTTCTAGGATAGGCTCATGTTTTAGAGGGGTGGTCAGAAAGTCCTTTGGGTGGTTGAGGATTTCTGGGTGGTGGTGGTGGATGACTACTCTGACCTTGTTGGTTCCATAGTTGATGAGGATGGTTTGAATACCCCTTTTCCTATGATCTTGGTTTTATTTACACCCATGATTGAATGGATAGTATGGTTCTTTCCTAAAGGGCTGGTTATAGGGGCTACCTTGAAAATATTTCCTCACAAATCTCATAAGTTTCTCTTAGTTTGGGGAATTCTCAGATTAGTGGGTGTTAGAAGAACATATTCCAAAATGGATAGGACGAGGAGATTGGGATTTCCCATGGGAATGAACAAGTTGTTGAACAAGGGTGCTCACCTCTTAGAATTTTGGGTCCACCTTCTTCTTGAAATCAGTACTTTGAACCTCATGGACACCTCGAAATGGTAGATTGGACCTTGAACTAAATTTTTGAGTGTTTTGTGTCGTGTTCTCAATTAGGGTCCTTGCATCGATTAGGGTTTAATCCACTAGTGCACCACCTATATCAACATCAATAATGTTACGATAAATTGGAATTAAACCTTCATAAAAATACTGTACAAAACGTTGATCACTTATTTGGTAGTGTGGAAAACTTGAACAAAACCTTTTAAAGAATTCCCAATATTCATGTAATTTTCCCCTTGTGATTTCCTTATACCACATATTTCTTTCGTTATAGTTGTAGTTTGAGAGGTTGGGAAATATTTTTCAAGAAAAAGGCATTTCAAGTCTGCCCAGCCTCTAATTGGAGAATTAACATAGTAAATCTAGTCTTTTGTAGTGTCTTCCAATGAAAATGGGAATGATCTGAGATTTACTAGTTCTTCATCCACATTTGTAGGTTTTAATGTAGAACACATGGTATGAAATCATTTAAGATGCTTGTGTGGATCTTCCCTAGCAATTCCCTATAATCTTGGTAATAAATGAATTAAACCAGATTTAAGTTCAAAATTGGGTGTATCGCCTTGAATTTGAATGTAAGTGGGATGGATATCAACATCTGGTGAGGTTAATTCTTCTAATGTTTGGTTGTTTTCAGAAATATTAAACAAATTAATTTCATGTTCTAATTTTCTTCCATAAGAATACGTGTTTATAAAAGTCTCAAGTTGTGGTGTGTCCTCCTTCAATGAGTTATCGTGTTCCTTTCGGGGTCGCTGACGTAGGATCCTCTCCGATTCGGGTTCGAAAGGTGGTAAGTCTACCGTGTAAGGAACAAGTCCTATAGAAGAAATAAATCAAAACACAAATGTATATGAAAAGGTAGAAGATAAAACTAATAAATATTCACAAAAATTACAAAAATATTATCAAAATCACGCACTAAAACCAAAGCACTCCCCAACAACATCGCAAAAAATTTGATCATGTTATCATGACACGTTAAATTGATAGTGATTTAAAGAAGATTTTGTAGTCTAGGGAAGACTCTAGATCATCTCTCAAGAATCTTGGGTGGTTTTAAATTGTGAATTTTTAATAACAAGAACAAAAGAGGGGGTGGTTGGAAAACAGTTTTAAGAAAATGGATTGTTTTAAAGAGTTTAATAGTTGATAAATAAAATTAGTGTTTTGGAATTATGAGATAAGGAGATAAATTCAAGTCCAATAAACATATTTGATAGTTCATTGTTTTGAAAATTTCACATGGTTTTTTTAATTCTTTGGTTAAGGGTTGTCAAGATCTTGATTCCCCTCTTGCCTCTCAAAATGTTGCTCAAAGTACCAAACCTTGACATAAAAATCATGTTTCCAAGGTTTATACTTCAAGAAAAGTGTAATGTATACCCAAGAATACAGATATATTTTGTATGTGTTAGAGAAAGGGGATCCTTGTGTTTCCCAATCAGAATAACCCACGTTTCCCACTTGAAATTTCAACTCAATCAGTGTTGAAATAAAAAGAAATTCACATAATTAAACCCAAGAAATGAATTCAGAGGAGAAACATGTTTAGAAAAAACATGATTGAAATAATAAAAACACAAATTATACAAAACTAGTAGAGTATCAAGTGTTGGATCTCCCTCCCAAGTATGTATAGCTCCCTCGAAATGAGCATCCACCATTTAGCTCACCGTCGAGAGGAGGAGAAGGCTCTGGTGGAACTCCTTCTTCATTGATGACCCCCCTATGATGATAGAGGCCTCCAAAAATTTGTGGATGAGAAGAGGAATCCTTTGGGTCTCAAAAATACCAGATCTTTTGACTCTTGGTCAAACTTCCAAATGGGGGGCCCAATGTGCCATTTTATAGGAAAATGGGAAGGTTGTTTTGAGCACATAGATTTCTTAAAACCACTTGTCACATGGGTTTCGACCTCTAAAAATCCTTACCTCGATTTAGAAAAAATATAAATGTTTTATCACCATCTCTTGGCTGTCCCAAACGAAATTTTGACAGAATTTGGACAACTAAATCATGAGATATGAATTGATCACATCACACCACTTTTGACTTCGTGCAGATTCGGTGTGATGGACAGATCAAGTCGTTTGGGACAAAATATGGATGAATGAGTCTTGGGTTACTTCAGATGAAATGTATCCCAATATTTTTTAGACAGGACCACAAAATAACAGCCCATTTGGATGCATGGTTCAGGAAAAGTGAGAAAATGGGTCCACTGGTGTGCATGGATCTTGCGCAGTTTGGCCCATTTTTCTTGGACATCATCATAGATCCTCCAAATCACCTCCTCCTGCAATGGAATCATCAAAACAAGTAACATTAACCTTTTTAATAGTGATAAAAAAACAAATTATTCAAAAATGGAATGAAATTTGTTATTATTTTTAAAATTTTCTATATAAAACATGTTTTGCACAGTGGTGTAAGGGTGAAAATGAAATAGTGAATCGTGGTGGGATCAATACCTCTTCGAAAGCATTGAGGAACACAACTGGTCATACATGCTGGATGGTACCTCTCAAAAAGCTTCAAGGAACACCACTATACATCCTTTATGAATGGTACCTCTATGCTTTCCAACCCTGAACATTCACATCGCATCTTGTAAAGTGGTACATGATTCATATGGGGCCCACACGATGTGTGGCCCCACCTCATCACCTAGTTTTGTACATAACCATTCTCGGGTAATAAATTGTGATCAAGTACTTCTAGGTATGACAGTTTACTCCTAAGGTATATGGCACATCTAGTTAGAAGGCCGACGAGTGTAAGACACACTTTATTGTTCCAGAGGGGCAAAAAAAAAACCATTCACTAACACACCCCAAACAACCCCATAACATTTGAACACAATGATTCATACATTATCTACACTCATGTGAGTGGATGTAGATCTTATTTGAAGGTTATATTCAATCACCACATAAGGTTCTTTCACCAATATTCCTTTCATGTTTCCAAAAATAATGAGATCACAAAAAAGGCCCTTTTGTGAGACATATTCAATATTCACCACATATTCCATTGTGTGGTGTATATAAAGCCCCTTTTAGTATTCTATGTACTAAATATATTAATCTTTATAGTATTTAAATTTTAATTTTAAGTTATTCCTTTCATGGGGGCTATGATTCAAACTATACCAAAATGGTAAGGGTGTATTTCGTAATGACATCATTATTCAAGATTTTTTATGTTTATGTCTCCCTTAAAGGAATTATTAGATATTTATTAAAATTAATATATTTTATTCTACTATAATTATTCATGATATTTTTCATGTTATAGTGATACTTTTACTCTATTTTCTAATTAAAATGATTGAGAAATTGTTTTCAAGAAAATGTGACTTTATTTATCTCTATGGTCGAAAATATTTTTTACAAAATAGTGTTTTCTAAAAATGTTTTAATTTTTTTAAAATGTTTTTAATTGTTTATTAAAGTAATTACTACCCATTTTTACTTTTTAATTTATTTAAATAAATATTCATGTTATTTTTAAAACAATTTCACATTAAAGTTTACAAAAAATGTGAAAACAATATTTCTTTTAATGTTTACTACATACATGGAATTTTCTTCTATCAAGACCACTCAATGTATTAAAAATTCTTTTATAAGTTTTAATGGTTATTTTAAAATAAAATTATTTTCAAAATATTTTTTAACCTTTAGTTTTATAAATATTTTCAATGGGAAAATTTTATTTTCCTCAAAAAACAATTGATGACATTTTTAAGGTGTTTCTATTCATCAATGACCTCAAAACATTATTGTACCTATGATAAACTAGGGATATGATGTATTAATACCATAATTATTATTTTTATAGATGGTTTGTGATTGGTTTGAATGAGGATGTACAATTTTATTCCCATTTACCATATTACTTTGGTTGGTTTATGATTTGTGTTTATTGATTGGGGAATGTATTAAAATTTTGTATGATAGGTTTTCAATATAAATGTTTATGTTGATTATGCTTCAACCATTTCATATAATTAATTCATTTGAATTATTATGTGATGGGTGGGGCTCTAAATTAAATAGGCCCTCTATGCATCAGTAGGTCTCATGATACAAATCAATTAAAAAAATAAAATGGGGTTTTACACATAGATTTAAACTGTATGGTGAAAGGTATTGAAGGTATGTTTTAGATGTTTGAAATTATGAATTCTCTCATTATAATAAAAGTTATTTATTTCCATGTGATTATTCAGTTAGTTAGAATATCTATGGATAAGTTTTAATCTCTTGTGATTATGTATGTATATTTATTTGATCATCACTTTTTCCTACCATATTTTATCAGGTTATTATTTATTAGATTGTTTTCTATCATTTAACTTTACAAAGTTACTATACTTATTTATCCATGATAGCTTCTGCTATATTCTTACCCTTACCGAGAACATGTTCTCACCACATCCTTATGTTTTATTTCCATAGGATACAATGTAGTTTTTTGTGACTGATACGTAAGTATATGCTACAAACAAATATGGTGTTCTCAAAGAAAACACTTTTTGTATTTTATTTTTTCAAATTTATCTGAAATCTAAGTAAGTATCAGGTTTAATAATACTACTAAACTATTTAATCCTTCAGGATGAAATTCCTTGTATCTTATCTCTTTGTAATAAAGTAGACACCATCTCTAGGATACTGGTGTTAAGTTATATACATGTATCATTATAATACTTAAATATTATTATTTTAATGGTACAACCATTTTCTACCACCTTTCTAACAAGTTTTAAATTATAAATTTTCTCGTGTTACGTGAAACCTACAGCCTCAATGAGCGACAAGTTTTATTTTTTATATCTGAATTACATGGCGTTTTTAAGTTATAATTTAATGAATAAAAATTTAATTTATAAAATTGCTGGGATTCAAAAAATATAATCAATTTCTACCTTCTCATTCTATGGAAAATTAATGCATCGTTTATTTGCATGTGTGGACTACCGCCTCCATGAATGATATGTTTTATTTTCAATAACCACCTTACATGTATGTTTATAATAATTAATTTAATGAATAAAAAATATTATTATGAAATTATTAATATTTTGGAAATATAAATTAACAATTCTACAAAAAATATTAGCAATAGCTGATTGTTGAATATTTTACTGCATAAAATGCACACACCAAGATGAAAATCGATTTATTATTAATAAGTAAAAACTTTATTTTGATTATTATTATAATTATTATAAATATTTTGAGTTATGATTAATCACCTTAAAAAATATAAATAATGTTATTACTCATATTATTAATGATATTAGAGAAAAATATTCACTTCCATTATAATAATCACTTATAGATTAAAACATGTTCTTGTTCGGGTTAGTTTAACAACCAAAATCAATAATGATATAAATTTATATCATTGATGGATATGGAAACATAACTTTTGTTAATATTATAATTTTATGAGTATTTGTTTTGTTTTATGTTTTTGGTTAGGTAATATTTGTATTTGTAAAAATTAATAAACCACAGTTATTTGTTAAAAATTATAGAAATGATCTCATTACCAATATAATCATCATAAAACCTAATAGAAAATATCATGGAATAAAATTATAATATTTTAATTCATTATTAAATATATATTATATTACCTTAAATAAATTAGGAATTATTAACATGGAATTAGAGAACATGAATTGATATACGCATTTTAAAGCACGTGAGAAATAATAAAAATCACTAACATATAATGCTGAAAATAAACTAAAACTAGATGATAAATATATAATATATAAACATAATTAAATATAATGTTATGTTATAGATATTAATAAAGTTAAAAAAATAAGTGATTAACATGGTTATCATAAATGAGGTTAAATAAATTTTGTGGAAGTTGGGATACAAATTTAAGGGTTTCATCATCTCAATTTAACTTAATTGAGGTAAGCTTAGTATTCCCCACATATCTTAATTTATGGTTTATATACATCCCATGGATTAAATGTTAATATAATCATCATTAAATTCAATTTATTTACACATCTATCTTATTTTATACCTTTCATGGATTTTTTCATTTATAGTATAATGAAGGTGAAAGGGTGTTTCTTAACACAATATCCTTTCATTGAGTTATAATTATTATTCTTAAGAATTATAATTTTATATTGGGTTCATTAAACCTTATGATTTTATAATTATAAATTCCCTATTTTTGGGTTTTTACATTTCTCTCTTATAAAATCCCTTGGAAATTATTCAAAATTAAAAAATATGATGTTTGTAATCGTCTTATCAACTCAATTTTCCTCCTTTGATACATATTCATTATTCACCATTTATTTTAACATGTTTGGTGAATGTAGATACCATTTTTTTCTTTATATCATGACTATATTGAAAATAAAGGTATTTTTATTCTCATTTAAGGTTTTATAATTCATAGGATTTTGGTTCAAAATTCCCCATATTCATAAATATTTTTGTTAACTTAACTCACTTTTGTTGGGTTATATATTTTATCATTGAACTTATTTTTTCCATTTTTGAGTTATTACAAACTAATAATTTTTTATAATTTTTTTTCTATTCCTATATATGGAAAATGAACAGTTTAATTCAATTATTCTTCCATGATTAAAATATTTTCCATAAAATTATAACATTGTTAAGAATAAATATTTTCCCTTTAATAACTATTTCCCCACCATATTAATATTCTTTAATTCTAAAATTTATTGCATATCTTATTTTTAAATCCAAATACTTATTATATCACATGATATTATGAAGTTTCCTTGAAAAATTTCAAATATAATCTTTATTAATCTTTTTACAATAAGGCTTTTCTATAAAGGTATTTTAAAAATATTAAAAATATTTTTCTTTTGCATTTATATTTTAACTTTTACCCAATATAAAATCTATTAAGCCATTATGAATTTTTCAAGACTCCATTATTGGGATTAAATTTAAAATTTTATTTGATGAAATCACATAACTTTATAAAAAATTATTTTTAAAGGAGTATTTTTTAATTTTCCTTTTTTGATAATGTGAATATTGTTTTATAGATCGTTACATGATTTGGATTATATTTTACTCTTTATCTTAAAACTCTCTATCTCCTTTGGAGTTACACTTTATGAATCAACCTAAAATTTCCCTCACAAAATACTTCTTTTTGGTTATTGAAATTTTTCTCTCAACTGATCTAATTTATAAAATATTTTTGAGGTGGCCAATTTGTATATGAACCACAATAAGAAGGGGGATGAATCTATGTTGGTAAGTCTTGATCCAATTTAAAATGATTGAATTTTATCTCATATCAATTTACTTTTATCACTTATTATGTTGAATGGATATCTCTTATTCTCCCTTTTTTTTCTCTCTTACATGAACCACCACCAAACACACACATAATGAAAAAAACTATTTACAAGGTTCACCATACAATTTTAGATGGTTATTCATTACTGGGAACTAGTTTTTTTACATTATAAAAAACCCATTAGATTCCAACTATGAGCTAAAACATGCATAATATAACCTTAAGACTCATGTTTTCACATATCCCTTCCATTCTTTGGTATATCACATAAAATGATTGATCCAACAACTTACAATAATAATCATTTGGGGTAACAACAAGAGAGTATAAAAACGTTAGATATCCGAAATATATTGATGTTCTACCTTCCATTTTTCTTCTTATTTTATTTCACATGAAAAAATCATTAATAGACTTATCTATTTTTAATGAAAAATAGAAATGAACATAATAACCTTCTTCGTCATATTTATTATTCTAACTTCACTGTATAGAAATATTTCATAAGTTATTATTCTTGAATCTTCCACATTAATGTACAAAAAGAAACTCTTCATCTTTAATACCCAAGGATTTCTTCAATTTTGAATTTGGTATTAGATATATGGTATAATACTCAAAAAAAATTCTATTATAATTCAGAATTAGATCACTTACAATCTTTATTCACTATATTTTCTATAATTTTTATATCAATATATTCAAATCATCCCTCTAATTCCATTAGTTTAAATTTAAATTTGAAATTAAAATTCAATATTCTGATTTCCTTTAACTTATTATTCAAACTGAACCTTTGGTTATTTTTCCAAATATATCATCATCAAATTAAATTTTTTGGATATTTTGGGATTTAATAATTACCACACCAATAAGATGAATCCATGTCATAATGATTTTTCAAATCTATCCATATTTAAGAAATAAAGATGTGGGAACCACCATTATGATGTGGAAAAGTTGTTCAAACCTATTATTTTTTAACTTCTCAAATATATTACAGTGTAGTATCTTTTTTGGATTGTGAAGGACTTAGAAAGACCAGTAGAACAAAATTGATCATCAAACTCACTTGTGATGTGATCTATAAACTATGGTTGGGACGTCTATATTTTCTCATAAATTCCTTATGGAATACGAGTTATGGCGCAGAGGAACCAAATTCTCTAGAGATTCTAAAATCCTATCCTAAACTAATTTCGGTTTTGAGATCATTTTCATGGTGAAAACACATTCTTTATATATATATTGTGGTAAAAATATCATTATAGAGTAGATAATTATACAAAAATAAGGTTATAAAAAATTAAACCATCCACCTCTATTGCATGGCACTCCTAAATCCTGAGAACCTAGCTGGTCCACCTATTATGACATGGACCTTCACTATGGTGTGGAGGTCTTGGATTCTCTAGGTACTAAAAATATAATCCTATAATGACTTGTGATGTGATGTTTTATTCTATATAAAAAATATCCCTCCTCTACACCATTGAGGAATGATCTATTCTATATAGTGAAAAACTTCTTCTTAACACATCTTCTACAGTGAAATACCATGAATTGTGGTGTGGAGATCAATCTACTACTTCTTTTAATATACTAGAATCATGTACTCTTATCATGATATATAATAACATTTAATTGTCTTAATTATCATCTAAAAGTGTCTCCAAACAATCTTCAAAGGTCTCTTTTTTCATAGAGATAGAAATATTCAATAAGAATCCTAAAACTCTATGAAACTCTAATATTTAAATCACTTTTTATATCAATATATCAATAACTTAAAAGAAAATAACTTCATTCACATTTTCAAAATAAACCATATAATAAATGTTTGTTTAAACTGTTAAACACTATACCATGTAACATAAATCTTACGATCTTCTTCAACTTCCCCAACAGGCTTGGATAATTCAACCAATATACCAAGAATATTATTCTTTAAATTTTCACTCATATTTGAAATTCATATAAGCCTCATACCTTATAGGTTTGATGCTGGAAGCTTGTTTTATACAACATCTTCTGTTGATGAACTCATTTGATAGGTTTTTTAGCTCTTGGGGTTTATAAGAACATGTTATAATTGGTATTATTGAAAATATGCACACATTTGTTTGAATTTAATGAGAGAAATATCTAATCAGAGCTTGGTCTAGTGATCCCTCTGTCTACAAAAAATCCCTCTTTTTCTTATTCAGGTGGTCCTATGATTTCCATATAAAATTATACAAGCTATATAATAACCTCGATCTTTATATTACATTAATACTTGATTTATTATATAAAATGACACTTAATAAAAACCAAAATATTAATAATTATAATGTATTTAGTATTTAGGTACTTTATATAATAACTTATAACATGGTATTAAAAATATTATTTAACACTTCCTTAACATGATCAAAATAATCAAACGAACTTAAAACTTCACGGGATTACCTGGGTACAAACATAAGAAAGGGGTGAGCTGTAAATATAAGTAAGGGAATAAACATGAAATAACAACAATAATATTATACATTGTTAACAATAGGCATATCAAAGGGGAATAAAAAGAGTAGGAATCATAAACATAAATAGTGAGAAAACATATATCCTGGTAATCCTAATAGAAACAAGGGAAATGTGGCAACAAATTTTAACAGTAATTTATAAACTTAGGTCAAGACTAAATCCACCCAGGCCTCATTGTAGAAAAAGTCCCTTAAAGGAATAAATTTTACTTCCTATACCAACATGACGTATCATGATACTAAACATTACCCAATTCATTGGAGCACTATCTGTTTGAACCCATATCATTCATTTCACTCTCAGGCTTAATTATTACACATAGATCATACAACAAGGGTTCATTCATAATCAATATTTATCTCAAGATTACAGAGTGTGGAATAATTATAATCTCCAAATAAATAATTATTTTTTCATAAATATGAATAAACTTGATAGAAAAAAGGGTATGGTATTCACTAGACAATTATTTTGGCATAGAAAATTGTGGTAAAATTTCATCATTATAACAACGTTGTATAAAAATTCATAAAAATGGTTAATGAGAGTTAAAATGGGTCTATAATAATTTAAAAATAAATTTGGTAGAAATAGGGATATGTAAGGACATGCCCCAAAATTAGGAAAATGAAATAGAATGCCAAATTTCATAATGATATTTGAAAAAAGAAGAGAAAGTGAGGATCCCTTAAGGAATTTTGGAATAGTAAAAACTTAGGTAAGGGTCCAAATGGGGGAGGATAAATGATATATAATTCAAATAAAATAAAATTGAAACTAATTTATTGATTATAAATTAATTAAAATATAACTATTTGTAATTAAAAGAATAAATTCCAAATACGTTTCATGAATTTGAAAGGAGGAGAGGAAGGTGAGGATACCTTACTTGAATGTGTGACTAAAAATTCTTTGGAAGGACTTATTAAGTTAATGGGGTTTCATTTTTAGGAATATAGAGAGTATAAGGTTGAGTATAGATTTTTTACAAGGATTTTTAGTGAAGATAAATGGAATCTTTGGTGGGTTTATATAGGAAATTAGGTGGATTTATTTATTATTTTGGTTTTGGAATCTACATAATAAAATATACAAAAACACATTCCATATAATAGTTTTTCTCATGGTTTCGAACAAATGGGAGTGTTTTACATTATTTTATAAGGCCTAGGGACGAACATATTACAATATTACCCTTGTTTATGTGGAGATGTGTCACACTCTTAATGAAATGATTTTAAAACCCTAACATATATCTTATGTTTTGGAGGATTCACAAAGGATTTATAAAATAAATAAGATAAATATAAAACCAAATTATTTTTTTGGTAAAAATAGATATTTGGTTATTGATACCATTTATATTACTTATTACATTACATTTGTGTCATTATGATGTCATAAAAAATATATTTATACAATATTTAATTTTTACCTGAAAATTCAACTATCTCAAAAAATTATGAAAAATTATCCATTGGATAAGTTTGAAATTTTGATTCCGAAAATAATATTCATTTTATCTAAATAAATTTCTAAACTTGTGAATTTTTACTTTTAAAATAATTATCATAATTTATTGAAAATGACGGGTTTTGGACAACAACAGTTTTCGAACCCTTATAAAAATTATATTTGACTTCATAAAAATTCTATGATATTTATATTTGAGAAAAAATTAATTATATTAAAATATTATTTATTTCAAAAATAAATAAATTAATAAAAATAAATTCATTAATTTAATATTAATATTACACTAAAATACTATTTGTGTTTTATGGAATCAAAATAAAAATCATTTATAAAGTAACAATAATAAGATAGAAATTTATTCATTATTATATAAAAAAATAATTTACATACTCATATTTCTAGGGTCTCAATACATATTCCATTAATACACCATAAAAATCCCCAAGAGTTAGGATCGTGATGGTGGGGTTTTCATGGGGCGGTTTGGAGAACATGGTTTGGTCTGGGATCTCGATGAGCTTTAACTTCTCTCATAAAAGGTTTTTCTCATGCTTATGTTGTTGGATATCAACTTGGAAATTTTCAAGGGAAAATCCCAAAAATTTTATCTCCCTTAGAAGCTCTGATACATGGGCTTCATAGGGTATGATCCTACTGGTTGAGGCCATTACTTCCTTTATCTATGTCAATTAGATTTGTTTAAAACCTTTATTTATTATAATCATGTGAAAACTATTCAATGACTATATTTTCAATGGTAAATAAAATTAATGTTTACTTTAATGAAATTTAATATAATAAAACTAAATAAATTCATGTGTTTTCTATAAGAAAATTATTTTATAATTCATTCAATTGAATTAAAAGTGGAATTTTATTTATAATAGTTCGGGTCATTACAATCTGCATCCCTTTAAAAATTTCACCATCAAAATTTTATTTTACCACACAAAAATAGATGAGGATAAGTTTTATTCATCACCTCCTCTAGTTCATACATTTAGTCTTCAAACATTAGGTTTCTCCAAAACACTTTAACAAGGTGTATTGTATAAATTCATGGAACGTTGTCTCTACGATCTAGGATTTTCATCAACTACTACTCATATGAGATATCATTATCCAAATTGTATAACCTCTGTATTGAGTACATGTGTGGGTCTAGTATGTAATTTATCAATAGGGATACATGAAATACATCATTCACGTGAGATAGGTTCAGCCGAAGTGCTAGTCGGTATGCCCCCACAATGATGTGATCAAGGATCTCAATGGGGCCGATGTATCTTGGAATAAGCTTTCACTTCTTCCTGAATCTCTTCACCTTATTCCAAGGAGATATATGTAGGAATAACATGACTCCAATATCAAACTATAGGTCTCTTCGATGATTGTCAGGATAGATCATCTCTCAACTCTAAGAAAATTTTATGTACTGCAGAATGATCTTAACCTTCTCCACCATTTCCTCAACCATTTTAGGACTTATATGGTTTTTATCCCCAACTTCTTCCAAACATGTAGATGTTCTGAACATATTAACATAAAGGGATTCATAGGGATCATTTTGTATACATGATCAGAAACCATAGTTATTAGGCAAATCATCCAATGGAATATGTTGGTCCCATCCTCCCTCGAAGTCCATAGAAAATGCTCACAATAATTCTTCCATTTTCTAAGTAGTCTGATCAGATTGGCCATAAGTTTGAGGATGATAGGCCATACTAATGTTTTTATCAGGTTTTATAGTGTGTTGGATAATTTTCCATAAATTAGAGGTGAATCTAGATTAGATACAATTTATAGTGGTACTCCAAGAAGCCTTACAACTTCTCTTATGTATAACAGTGCCAGTTGATTATATGAGAATTCCTCTCTAATTGTGATAAAGTGATATTTATTTATATTAGGATCCATAAAAATCCATATATAATTGTTTCCCTAGATGTATTCGGAAGTCCTATGGTAAATTTCATAGTGATTTTATCCCATTTCCATTTTAGTGAGGGCAATGGTTGTATCATCCACTTAGACTTATACCTTTCAGCCTTCACATACAGGAATACGTGACACTTTGATGTTTACTCAATGATCTCCTTATTCATATTGTCCCACCAATAGTGCTTATAGAAATCTTGATACATCTTTTTACTTCCTTTGTTAATGGAGAAATTTGAACTATGTGCATCATCTAATAGTTCCTAATTTAACTCAATATTTGATGGAAAACATAGTATTGATTCAAATATCACAATGAATTCTTTATTAACATTTAAATCTAAGGATTTAACTATCCTTATTATTTATACTTTCTTCTGAATTCCAACATCATTTCATTAATAATACTTTAACCTTTCCAAAATATTTGGTTGAGAAATCATTTTATAAAGGATTAATGATGTTCCCTTCTTTATGATTCCCATGTCCATACTCTTTAAATACAAGAAGATCAGATACTTCTCAATTACCATTAATGATAGAATTTTTGGGTCCTTTCTACTTAGAGAATATTCCTACTTATTTTATTTACCCGGATGGTAGTTTATTGAGTAGTTTTAATCCTTGATGAGATTTAATCATCTTTACTAGCATATATTAATCTATTTTTATTTGAATATATATTTGAGGATCTTGTGATCAGTATATACCTCACACTTCTCCACATAGAGATAATGCTTCCGAAATTACAACACCAAGATCATATCTTCCAAATCCAGATCACATGGGGGATATCTTTTCTCATGAATTTTCATCTTCCATGAAGCATTGGCTATGAATTTTTCATTATGTAATAACATAAACCATAATACCTTCTTTGAAGCATTGTTGAATACCGTGAATTATTCTCCACTTTTGGGTAGTGTGAGAACATGGGCAGTGATAAGACTCATTTTTAACTCTATGAATCATTGTAAACATTAAATATTCCATGAAAACTTGACTACCTTTCAAGTTATCTTAGTAAGAGGTTTTCAAAATTGTGAGAAATTTCTCAAAAATCAATGATAATACCTAGATAATACAATGAAAATATAGATATCTGTCACATATATTTGCCTCAAACACACTTCAATTTCCATTTTCATTGAAGGATCAAAAAATATACCATTTATTGGGATGATATTCCCCACGAATGAGAATTACTTCAACCAGAAATCACACTTACTATACATTTCATAAATTTTTTCCTTTTTCAACATCATTATCATACTTCTCAAATGCTCCTCATGTTCCTCCTTGTTTTAGAGAATATTAGAATAGAATCTATAAAGACTACCAAAAATTTGTTGAGTTAATCGCAAAAGAATCTATTCATCCTGTACATGAAGATTTCTAGTGCATTAGTGAGTCCATAATAATCAATTCAAAGGCTTATTCACCCAACCTTATTTTTGAAAAATAGGATTGGTGCACTCCATGGTGAAGCACATGGGTGTATAAACCCTTTATCCATATTCTCATGTAGTTGTTTATTTATCTTCTCAATTTCTAAAATATACATCTTATACAGTATCTTGGATATTTGAAATTCCCCAGGTATCATCTTGATGGAAATTTTGACCTCTCATCCCAGAGGAAGACCAGGAAATGTTTCTAGAAACACATCTGGGTATTCTCTCACAATAGGCCTGTATTTGAGGATGGTCCTTTTGTTAGACTGAATCATTTATTCAAGATACCCTTACTTATAGGGAAATAATATCCATGCTTAAGATGATGGTGTTAAAGAATATTCAACCTTTTTCTTTCACTAGTATAGAATTGATGGTCGATTCACCATACATAGAGTAATTTCCTTCTCGTGGAAATTTATGTTGGATCTATATAGGGAAAGTCAATACATTCCCAAAATTGCATCAAGTTCTAAGGGAGAATAAAAATGTTCCCTACGAATTTCATCCCAAAAATTTAGACAAGGTAGGAGTAATATACTTTTGATGAAATAATTTCCCCATTTTTTGTGTTTATTTACATATCAACTACCATGATTTGTGGTGGTGTCTAGGTAGTTAAACTAAACCTTTGTTATATGATGAATGTGTAAAACTAGAAACAAGAGATTCATTTTATATTCTTGAATGAATAACTTACATACCTACCACCACTTTGTATTCAGGATTCCCTTCAGCATTAGTTATGGAAAAATCTCAACCTTTCTTCCTTAGAGGTTGTTGGTTGTCTCTGAAAACCCTTAGTTTAAGAAATTGTTTAGAAAATTTTCATGGTTCTTCATAGTTGAAGTAATGGAAAATGAACTGAGGGTTAACTAGAAATTACTTTCGTTTGTGTCATTCATGGGTTTCTCCTATCAATAATTTCTATCTAGGTTTCCTTCCTTCCTACACCCAAATATTTTATTAGTTCCCTTTAGGAAATTTCCAAGATTCTTTTTTCCACACCATGGAAAAGTGGGATGTTGAAATTTCTTGGAACCATTAGATAACTCTATCAAACTTCTAGAATTAAACTCCACTTCCCGATTCTTACCCCCCATGATACCCTTGAGATTCACGTATCTCCATTTTAAATTTTAGGGCACATCATATAATTTATTCATAGATATCAAAGTCATGGATTTGTATGTACTTTTTTAAATTATTCCTTATCCCACCAAAGAAGTGTTAATCCTTTCATTCAGGGGTAATGAAAAAGACAGTGGCATATCATGAAAGTCTTGTGATGTTTTCTCTATATGTCTTGATAGATTTATCATCTCTTTTCTTGAAGTAGAGAAAATCACTTTCCCTTTTAAGTCATAAGGTATGGGGAACATATTTATCAAGAAACATTTTCAAGAATCCCTTCCACTCCATCACTTTGATCTCTTCCTTAGGATTATTATTTTTTATCAATGTCCACTACTGATCATCTTCTACCTCCAAACGATAAGAAACTAGTAGAATGCTTTATTTTTTGTAACATGGAATTATGGAGAAGATATTCTCAATGGAGTTGATCCATTTTTCTGTGATTAAGGGATTGGATGATTCATTGAAAGTAAGAGGCCTTTTTCTCATGAAGGTTTGGATCATGGATTGTAATCTATTAGGGGGGTTTCTGAGATCCTCTTGATCTGGATTTCTATTCATAACATGAGTTATCTGAGTGTTTATCAGGAAAATGTTTTCAATTACTTCCCCCACTATGTTGGGAATCTCGTTGGGGCTGTTATCACATTTCCATTTCTATTTGTTGTTGGCCAGATTCATATAATTTTCAGACATTGTCTAGAATAAAAGGACAATTATGGATGAGTGTCTTAAACTATTAAACACATAACAGGGAATCTAATGAAAATAAAGGGATAACTTATAAACTACCACTATTTCCATAATTTAAGAATTTTTGGCTTCAATATATGTTATCCATGATCTATTTCCTAACATATATTATTATGGGTATTTTATCCCCTTAATAATGGTTCATCATTTGATTTTGAATTTACCAAATCATATCCCCTAGTATTTTCAAACTATTTGGAAAGTAATACCCATTCTCGTGTACCATGTTACCCAAATCCAAGCCTGTGACACCTTTCCAGAGTTGTTACTCCTTGGTACATATCTTCCAGAACCACGTTCACTTATAGTATTTAGATAGGGATATATTTTCTTGATAAACGACCTAATATATAATAAAAAAAGTTCAGGATGTTTTATTATACTTATTCTTATCTGTAATGCCTTCCCTAAAGTTCTTTAATCCTAATATCAAAAATAACTAAACTTTTCCTCTAATAAAAACTATAAAATCCCATTTGTTTATTTTTCATTAATACATGATTTATTACATAAAATTCCACTTAATAAAACCCAAAATATCATGATGTCTAGTGTGTTTGGTAATTATATAAATTATATAAAAATATATAACATGGGATGAAAAAAATTATAGAACACTTACTTGACATGATCATAATACTCCAATGAAATTAAAACCGAATGGGATAACCTGGGGAATAACATAAGAAAGGGTTAAGCTATAATGACTAGTAAGGGAATAAACACATATTACAATAGGCATATCAATAGGGCATAAAAAGTGTAGGAATCATAAACATGAAAAGGGAGACATGATATATCATGACAATCATAAAGGAAACACTAGAAATATGGGAGAAACTTTAAACATAAAATCATAAACTTAGGTCAAGGATAAATATAATAATTTCTCAAGGTGGAAAAAGTCCCACAAAGGAATTTGGTTTACTCCCTATCCCAATATGGCATATCATGATACTAAACATTACCCAATTAATTGGCGCGCTATCTGGGTGAACCCATCATATTCATTTCATTCCCATGCTTAAGTGTGCCACATATATCATACAACATGGGTTCATTCGTCATCAAGATTTATTCAAAAATTTCAGAGGGTGAAATACATATAAGTACATCCCCAATAAATATGTATATGTGCATAAATATGAATACCCTTGATAGAAAAATGGGTATGTTATTCACTACATAGTTGTTTTGGTATGGAAAATTGTGGGGACATTTTGACATAAAAATTGCGTTACATAAAAATTCATAAAAACGATTGATGAGAGAAAAGGGGAACTGTCATCATTTAAACATAAAATGGATAAGAATAGTGAAATGTAAGGATACATCCCAACATTAGGAAATGTAAATAAAATGCAGAAGTTCATAAATAAACATGAATAAATAAGATAATGTGAATATTTCTTACCAAAGTTTGGCATATTAATGGATTAGGTAAGGGTCCAAATGGGGGAGGATAAATGATCCCAAATTAAAATAACATAAAATGTAAGGTAAAGGAATTATATTAAATTAATGATAATATAACCATTTTAAATTACAAGAACTAATTTCATATAAGTTTCTAGAATTCCAAAGGAGAAGAGGAAGGCGAAGATCTCTTAATTGAATGTGTGAGTCCAAAGGATTGAGAAGGACATATGGAGAGTTTGGGGGTGCCTTGAGAGGACTATAGAGAGTATAGGGCAGAGTATGGACGTGTTATAAAATCAACTATAATTTTAAAATCTGTATTTTCCAAGTAAATGATGATTGTAATTAAAATTTCAATTACAAAAATTTAGAAATTTATTTTCATTAAATGGAGTTCATTTTTTTATTATACATATGGAAAAAAAATTAGGCTGATTTTTTGGGTTTTTTAATATATATATGAATTTTTATGAATAGTAAAGTACGATAATTTATAGTAAAATCTAAATACATGAATTATAGAGTTAGAGATAATGTAAGGATGATGTAAGTAAAAAATATCAGACTATCCTTCATTATTTTAACATATTTAGAGATAATGAACAAAATATTCATAGTATTGATCCAAAATAATAAACTAATGAATTAATTAAGAAGAAAACACCCCTCTCCTCCACTATAAATACCTCCCCCACCCCCTATTCTCCTCAAACCTCCCCTGCTTTGAGAATTGTCCAAATTATTCCCAAAACTCACCAAAATCCCCACTCTAACATCTATGAGTTATTATTCTCATCAAAATTAGAAATCCTTTTCCCTTAGGAGGTTATCAAAGAGAAGTGATTTAAGAGGTAAAATCCTCTTCCTTTTTCATTTAATTTATTTTTAATTTCATTTGTTTTATTCTCTTATCCTTGAATTATCATGTAAAAAAGGCATGATAACTCTAGTATGTTTGATATATTAGAATTATATCATGTTAATGTAATATCCCTCCTGAAACGCCTTCCTCTTTATCAATATTTTATACGAAAAATGAAATTGTCGCCTGTGATGTGTCAATTTTCCTACATCATGGGTGATGCACTTTCATTTTCCTTTAATGACATCATTTTACTTTAACTTATAAATATATAATACTAAATGATAAAACAAAATGCATTTTTTTCGATCGAAAAAATACAGAAATTAACTTAAAATTATTATCATTATCTTTTATCTAATGATTAAAACTCAGACCATAGAAAAAAATTATTTATAATATAATTTTAACTTCTATAATATCATTAATAATATATGATAACAATTTGGGATATTTATCTACATTTTACATGAACTTACAATCATGTATACTAGAAAAACTACCATGAAAACCATGAAAATGAATGCTCTAGAATGATAGAATTAAACTCTATAACTCATCTAGAAGGATATAAATGAAAGAAAAACAATCTATAATTAATAAAATTTATTCATAAATGGTTATCTAATTGTTAATTAATGAATCCAATTTGATTATATAGGATATTATAGTGAATAAATCATTCAGACACAAGATAATGGGAATTCTCAAACCCAACTTTCTTTCTTTGGGTTTTCCTTATTTCAACCCATTTTTAGTATGGATAATTCCTTAAATATAATTTATTCATCATTATCTTCCTTTTTAAAGGGAATTTATTTTTTATAATTTAGTTTATAACAAACATAATTTTTTCCAAAATATCCCTTCTTTCAAAAGGAAACACACATTTACTTCTCGAGATTGTTTCTTCTTCACTAAAGGTTCATGATTATTATATCATGTGTTTTATTCATTATTTCATCTGGGAACCCAAATTTTATGAATGTATTCTTATGAAATAAAACCCATTTCTTTCTATTAGATATTTTATGTTCAATATTGATATATGTTCTATGTTCCCTACATGATAATGTAAATGTTGTGACGTGATGGGTGCACCCATAATTATATAGCTCAATGTGAATGATACAATGTGATGGGTGAAATCGGAATTATATAGTTCTCCAATGCATTGGGTAATGTGATGTATCTCCTGAGAAAAGTGAAATATGCATGAACTTGATTCTATATTTATTCAAAAATATATGGGGTAGTTGACTACTAAGACATGATGTTTCATTTTTATGCATTGACGCATTCCAACCATTTTATTAATGATTCCTCTCATGATTATGTTCTTATGCCTATGCTAGGATTATAATGATTGTGATCACCCCATTTTATATTGTTTCATGTTCTTATATATCCTCTTACTGGGAATTTATTTATCCTCTTTATTGATGTATATCCTCATGTGATTAATTTTACTAAGGAAAACACGAGGGCCAATAAGTAGATTAAATAAATGTTTATGTTTTATTTTTTAAATGTTATGTATGGTCATAATTTTCTCAAGGCACTAAACCTATGTATCCTAGTCATGTAATGATTTTATATTTTTTATCATTAAATTGATGTAATAGTGATGTAAGAAAAAGAAGGGTCAGTATTGTTGGTATAAGAGAACGGTTTAGTTGATTTTAGGAATTAGGATTAGAGAACCTTAGTAAAAACCCATTGTATGATAATATGTATAAGTAAGAATCCAAGATTTTTTTTTCAAAAATAATAAAAATAGGGTTCCCATAAGATATTCCTTTAGAGTTAATTTTATTAATGGATAAATTATTGATCACTCGTTGACTTATGTTTTTTTCTAACCTTTTCTATTTTTGAAAATGGTGGGAACCAGGAGAAACCAGGCCAGCAAACCATGCAAGGGACAGTGCAGTGATTTCCAAAATCGCATCCCCAATGATTTTGGAGGTGGAGTTTAAACTTTCATGGTGATTTTTACCCATATGTATCAGGTTATGAACAATAACTTGAATAAGGTGAAACTTCTACCTTAACCTAAGAGGGAACAACTAGATATTGAGTGTCTTATGCGTCAACGACCACAAATGTTTAGTGGATATTCGGATCCACCTGTTATAGAACAGTGGGTTAACTCGATGGAGAAGATATTTTCTATTCTTCACTATTCAGATATGGAGAAGGTGAATCTCAATGTTTATCATCGATATGGAGTGTCCGACCAATGGTGGGATTTGATAAAGAACACCAAGCTGAAGGAAGAAATTGAAGAGATGTATTAGGAAGTCATTAAGATAATGTTTCTTAACAAGTGTTTCCATCGAACACTTTAAAAAAATATGGAGAGATAATTTATAGATATGAAGTTTAAGGAAGGTTAATCTATCATGATCTATGAAGAAATTTTCACAAGGATTTGAATGTACGCGTTAGCCATTGCTATCAATAATGAAAGAAAAATTAATAGATTCATTAAGTGTTTAAAAACAGACCTTCAAAAGGATCTTGCAGTTTGAGACTTCGGGAGTTATTAAGAAGTTTTTTATGTGCCTTTAAAGTGGATATGAAGTTTGGATAATTTTCCCATGGCTTTAGTGATATTAAATGCAATATCTAGTTTCAAGCTAGAGAATATCATGACATAGTTGGAAGGAAATATCAACAACCCACATGTTTAAAATGTGGGAAGAAGCAACATGGGAAATTACTCAAAGGTATGGGGAAATTCTTCGATTGTGAGAGATAAGGACATAAATATCATAAATTTCAAAAAAAACATGAGGAAGTAGGATAATCTGGTCATGCAAAGGAGAGCACCACCCATGGTCCAATGCTACAACTGTAGGGAGCAAGGGAACTATGCAATCAAATGTACTAAAACTCGAGTCCTTGAGGGTAATTAGTCTTCATAGCCACCAAAGACAAAGGGGAAAGGTAAGGCTTATTCCATCACTACAGCTAAAGTGAAACAAGAAAACAAAGGCATAAATGGTACACTTCCTTTTCACTTACAAATGAAAAAAATACTTATTCTATTCTAGTTTTATGTATTACTTTATATCTTGAATGTTTGTTATAAATATTGAATCAAAGTCCCAAAAAATTTAAGTATAGATATCCATAAAATAAACTAGTGGTTAAATCATTGAAACCCAAGAGTTGGAGTTTTCTCTTATTAGCATATGTGGGAATATTCTTCCAATGAATCTCATATTACATCCCTTGTGGGAATTAGATGATATACTATGGATGGATTTTCTCTCTTAATATGGATCACACATCAAATGTTGGGAAAAGGAAATATCTTTTCATATTCCAAACCATTTCATGCTCCTCTATAACTGTAACTAAAATCATGAATATCCTTCTGAAAATCCTTCAATGGTGTGGTTGTTGATTCCTTGTGAACAAAACATACCTTACTCAAATGGTTGTGTCAAAGGAAGTTATCAACCTAGTGTAAATGCTCACTATGAAGGAATATAGTGATATAATTCCTTAAGAGTTACCCAGAATTCCCATGGACCATGAGGTATAGTTCTCAATTGAACTCATACCTAAAGCAAATCCTGTCTAAAAGTGTCTATATAGGATGGATCCTATATAACTATAGGAGTTAATGAAGTAGCTACAAGATAATTTGGATAAAGGGTTCATTCACCTGGGTGTATCGCCTTGGGGTGTTCCAGTGATCTTTGTCAAGAAGAAGGATAAATCAATTTGGTTGTGTATCGATTATCGTGAACTCAACAAGAATAACATAAAGAGAAAGTATCCCCTTCCTAGGATTGATGACTTGTTTAATCAGTTGTGAGGAGATAAATACTTCTCAAAGGTGGATCTTTATCCTGAATATCATCAGATAATGGTGAAGAATGAAGATATTCAGAAGACTGCCCTCCATTCAAGGTATGGGCTCTATGAGTTTCAGGTAATTCCCTTCATACATAAAAATTCCCCTAAAATCTTAATGTATTTGATGAATAGAGTCTTTTTACATTACCTTGAAAAAGTTTTAGTAGTGTTTAGTGATGATATTATCATATACTCTAAGAGTAAGTAGGAATATGAAGAATATATAAGGCTTGTGTTGGTGACAATAAGGTTAGATACGTTTTATTCCAAGTTCAGGAATTGACACTTTTAGATGAAAAAAGTCACATTCTTGTGAAGTGTGATCACAAGTGAGGGAATTTATATGGACCCTTTAAAAAAGGTAATTAAGGAATTTCCCAGACCAACTAGTGTCATATAAATACACAATTTTCTTGTATTATCAGGGTTCAATCGATGTTTTGTGATAAATTTATCATGATTTTCAAGTCGTCTAACTAAGTTAAAAAGAAAAGGGATAAAGTTTTTCTGGATGGATGAATATGATGAAAGCTTCAAGGAGCTAACAAATTGGTTGATCACTGCACTTGTACTGACTTTACCAAAAAGTGGAGAAATTTACTTGATATTAAGTGATATTTAAAAGAAAGGATTGAGTTGTGTACTCAGGAAAAATGATAATGTTATAGCCTACACCACACAGAAGTTGAAGATATACGAGAAGAACTTCCCAAAACATGATTTGGAGCTACCAGCTATGATTTTTCCTTGGAAATATGGAAACCCTACCTCTATGGTGAGAAGTGTAGCATATATAACGATCACAAGAGACACAAGTATATATCCACACAAAAGGATCTCAACATGTGTCAAAGGATATTGTTTGATCTTAGAAAAAACTATGGTTTCTCTATTCACTATCATCCTGGAACGATGAACAAGGCAGTTGATGCTCTTAGCAGAAAAGAACATGTTACTGTATCCATGTTGTGGATTGGGAACGACCCTATCTTCATGGATATACAATGGATGGATTGGAAAATCCTAATATAAGTTAATACATCCTACCTTTCATAAATGATTGACCAACCATCTATCCAAGATAAGATTAATGAGGCACAAAGTGATGATCTAGAGTTTCGAAATAAGGTGAATGAAACAGAGGAAGGGAAGCTGTAATAGTTCTATATTAATGATGTTGGTGTGATTCAGTTTGGAATATGTTTTTGGGTGCCTTTATCACCAAGGATAAAGAAAGATCTATTTAAAAATTCTCATAGCTCAAAATTCTATATCCATCTCAGGAGTACCAAGATACACCGTGATCTCTAAGAACACTTTGGGTGGGACAACATGAAGAAGGAGATTGATAATTATTTCACAAGATGTTTAATATGTTATCAATTTAAAGTTGAGTGATAGAAGTCAAAAGGGAATACTAAATGATTGACTATACCCGTGTGGAAATAGGAGAATTACCCTATGGAATTTTTCATAGGTCTCTTGGTGACATACAATGGAAATAATGCGAAATGGGTTATGGTGGAAAAACTCACCAAGAATTCCCACTTTATCTTTATTCAGGAAGATCTATCACATGAAAAAAGTTTTAATATAGATGTGAAGGAAATAGTGAGACTTCTCAGGGTTACACTCTTTTTTGTATCTGACCACAATCCCAAGTTAGCCTCTAAATTCTAGAGGAGTCTTCAATATTTTTTGATTGGTGAATTAAATTTTAGAATTTCCTATCACCCCTTACTGATAGAGAATCTAAAATGACTCTTTATATGCTTGAAGATATTATAAGATCCTTCTATTTAGAATTAAAAGGTGGATGAGATCTGAATATCAGATTTACTAAGTTTTCATACAACAATAACTTCCACTCAAGTATTCAGATGACTCTATATGAAGTTATATATGGAAATTGATGTACAAATCCAACCTACTGGAATGAAGTTGGAGAAAGAAAGCTACTTGCACCTAATCTTGTGAAAGAGATGCTAGAGAAGGTTCAATCCATCCAGTAACATATCACAACTGCTCAGAGTCGTCAAAAATCATTTTTGACCACCATCTAAGGGACTTGGAGTTCTATGTTGGAGATAATGTATTACTTCTAATATCACCATGGAAGATAGTAATGTGGTTTGGAATGAAAGGGAAGCTAATCCCAAGTTACATTGGCCCCTTTGGGATCCTTGGTCGCATATGAGTTGTGGACCATGGGCTTGAACAACCACTGAATATGGCTCATCTTTATGATTTTTTACATGTATCACTCCTGATAAAGTACATACAAGATACCTCACATGTAATGAACTGAAAGGTGATATAGATAGATGATGATCTATCTTATGAGGACCATCTAGTAAAGATTATAGAACAGAGAGATAAGGTTCTATATAAAAATAAAACCACATTTTCAAAGTGTTGTCGAAGAAACATAAGTATGAAGAAGAAACTTTGGAACCAAAGGAGGTGATGTATGATAAGTACCCCCACCTATTTTTGTAAAACAAATCGAGGAAAAAATTAAAAAAGTATGGAAGAACGTAAGGACCCAACAATTTTATCAATGAAATTTAATTCTTATAATTATATCATATAGTATAATCACATAAAATCACATTAATAACACAATAAAAACGTTATAAATGATGAATTAATGAAATAAAAGGTATTTCTAGAAGTTAAGGAACTTATACCAACGAAATAAAAACTTATACTTTGGAATAGTAATATGAACCTTATGAATAGTAAAGTGACCAAATGAATAGTATCCTAAACCATGAAAGTATAAATAAAATTTAGGTATCTTATAAATTAAATTATGGTTTAATTATATGATATTTTAAGTAAATAAATGTTTTAAAAATTATAAATTAAGTGTTGGAATATTTTTAAATCATAAAAATTTAATAATGATTTTATTATTAATTTAATAATTTTAAATGAAATTGATTTTAATAAAATTTATTCATAAATTAATATTTTTATGTATTTTGGTTTTAAGATAGTTTTATGAGACCTTATGTAATTTTTCATAGTGTTATAAAATCAGTTAAAATTTTAACATATGTATTTTCTAAGTAATGATGATTTTAATTAAAAATTAAACTACTCATATTTATAAATATTATTTTCCTAAAATGAATTTAATTTTTGGATTCTACACATTAAAAAATGGTTGGTGTGAATTTTTTTCTCTAAAATACTTTATTTTTATGAATAATAAAATATGATAATTTACAATAAAAGCTAAATACATGAATTATGGAGTCATAGATGATTTCAGGGTGATGTAAGTCCAAAATCAAGAACAATACACCATTATTTTAATATATTTATATATAATTCTAAAACTATTAATATTATTTATCCAAAATAATAAACTAATGAATTAATTAATGAGAAAACACCCATTTCATCCATTATAAATACCACCCCTCACCCCCTCTTCTCCTCACACATGTAAAGGTTTGTGCCATGTCAAAATTCTACCAAAACCTCTCCCCAAGAACATATACCATTTCTAGTATATATTGGTCTCATAAAAAGGCTAAAACCATTTTCATATGGAGGTTCTCAGAGAGGAGATATTTAAGAGGTAAAATCCTCTTCCATTTCCTTTTGATTTCTGTTCAATTTCATTTATATTCTTTTCTTTTCCTCACCTTATCTTATCCAAAAGACACGATCACTCCCGTATGTTTGATATAATGGAATGATATCATTTTAATTTAAAACCCATCATGAAAATACTTCATATATATATATATATCCCTGTCTGTTTTATACTAAAAATTAAATCGTCTCCCATGATGTGTCAATTTACTGACATCATGGGTGACACACTTTCATTTTCCTTTAATGCCTTAAGGGATGTTAATTAAACCATTATAATGGTTGAAACGTATTGTAAAATATATTGTAAAACCATATTTATATTCTATAACTAACTTATATACATAATACTAAATGATAAAACAAAATGAATTCATTGTCATAAAAAAACCACCAAAATTAGCCTAAAATGACCATCAGGAAATTTTATATAATTATTAATCCTCATACCATATATCAATATTCTTTATAATATCATTTAAAATTGTTATATATAATTAATAATATATGATAAAAATTCTATATATTTATCCTCATTTCACATGAACTTTAATTCATTTATACAAGCAACCAATCACGAGATCCAAGAAAACAAACACTCCCGAACGACGGAATTAAACTCTATAACTCATCTAAAAAGTAATAAATTAACATAATAAAACCATAATGAATCAAATTAATGTATAAAAGGTTATTTATTTGTTAATTAATGAATTTATTGTGATTATAATGGATATTAAAGTGAAGAAATAATTCATACACAATGTAAGTGGAATTTTCGAACCCAAATCCCTTTATTTTGGTTTTCCCTATTTCACCCCATTTTTAATGTGGATAATTCCTTAAATATAATTTTTTAAAAATTATATCACCTTTTATAGTATATAAATGTTTTCTACTTGAGTTTATAACAAACAAATTGTTTTCTAAAAGAACTATTCGTTCAAAAGAAAACACAACTTTTACTTCTCAAGATTGTTTCTTCTTCACTCAAGGTTGATGATCCTTATATCTATTATTTTATTACCTGTTTCATTTGGGAACCCAAATTTTATAAATGTATTCTTATGAAATGAAACCAACTACTTTCCATAAATTATTTTATGTTCAATATTGATATATGATCCATGTGGCATGCATTATAATTTAAATGTTGTGATGTGATAGGTGAGCCCAGAATTATATAGAAAAATGTGAATGATATGATGTGACAGGTCTAACAAAAATTATATAGTGCTCAAATTAATGGAGTAATATTATTTATCTCATGGTAGAAGTGAAATATTTTTGAACATGATGCTATGTTTTTTTACAACTATGTGTGGTAGATTACCACTAAGACATGTTGTTTCATTTTTATGCATTGCCACATTCCAAGCCTTTTCATAATGCTTTCCCAAATTATTTTGATCTTATGAATATGTTATGATTATAGTGATTATTATCACTCTATGTTAGGTTGTTTAATTTTATTATATATCATTTTACTATGATTTTAGTTGACCCATTTCTTAATGTATATTCTCAGGTGATTACTTGTACTAAAGAGAACATGAGGGTCAATAAGAAGATTGAGAAAAAAGAATTAAATAAAATTTTACATTTTATTTTGTAAATTTTATATATGTTACAAATTTTTCCAAGACCATAAACCTTTGGATCCTGGTCATGTAATTCTTTTATGTTGTTTATCATTAAAATGATTTAGTAGTAATGCAATGAAAAACATGGTCTGTATAGATTTTACCCATTGTTTCTTTTAAATTGGAGTGGTTTACATTAGATTTTAATGAAAATGGAAGAACCTATTAAAATATGACCATTGGTGATGTGGAGGAGAGTCATACTCTTGAAAAAATGATTTTTAAACCTTCAAATATATCTTACATTTTACAGGATTCACAAAAGTGTTATAAAATAAAGCAAATAAATATAAAATCACTTTAATTTAAGGGGAAAATTATATTTGGTTATGGATCTAATTTATATTACTTACTACATCACATTTTTGTCATTATGATGTCATAAAATACAAAGTAAATTTATATGGTATTTAATTTTTACTCAAAAATTCAATTGTCTTTGAAAATTAAGAAAAATTCACCACATGATAATTTCAACGTTCTAAATAATATAATAAATATGTGAATTCTCAATTTAAAAATAATGACCGACATTTATTGAAAATTATAGGTTTTTTAACAATAACAGTTTTCAAACCCTTATAAAAATTATATTTTACTTCATAAAAATTATACGATAAATTATATTTGATAAAAAATATTTAATGAAATTAAAATATTATTTATTTATAAAAACTAAAAATTTATAAAAATAAATTCCTCAATTGAATTTGAATATTACACCAAGATACTAATTTAGTTTTATTGAATCAATATAAATATCATTTACAAACTAATAGTAATAAGATGAAAATTTATTCAATATTCTGTAAAAAATAATGTAAATACTCTTATTTCTAGGGTCTTGATACATATCCCTTTAATAAACCCGTAAACACCCTAAGAGTAAGGTTCATGATGGTGGGAAATTCATGCGGATGTTCGTTGAACATGGTTTGGGTTGTGATCTTGATGATCTTGAACTTCTCCTGTAAATGGTTTCATTCATGATTTTGTTGTTGGATCTCAGCTTGGGCTAGTCAAGGGAAAATCCCACAAATGCTATATCCCTCGGAAGATCAGATAAATGCACTTCATATGGTAAGGTCCTACTGGTTGAGGCCATCACTTCATTTTTCTATGTCAATTGGATTTGTTAAAAACCTATATTGATACTAATCATATGATCACTACTCAACAACTATATTATCAATGGTAAAGATAATTAATGGTCATTTAAATCCAACTGGATATAAAAATAAAAAAATAAATGATTTTTTTCTATAACCAGATTACTTAATTAGAAATTTAATTTAATTAAAAGAAGAATTTTATTTATAAGAGTTATAGTAATTTCATTCTGACCATAGGGATTTGGGTTAGTATTCTATAATTTCTTATCCCATTTCAGAATCATTAAATTATTCAAATGTTGGGGAATTTAGTTGGTTATTACCTATATTATGATGGTAGAAATAATGTTTTTGAACCCTATTTATCTGTGTATTTGTGTGGATGTTGATGCTTCAATAATTCCAATTGAGTGTGTATGTATTCTAGATGGGAAAGAGTTCCAATACAAGAAACTAGGTTTGTTTGAGATGTGGGTTGAATTATATTCATCATGAAATTTACTGGGTCATATGATGGCTGTTTGTTGGTGGAGGTCCTTAATCCACTAATATAAGAGACACTCTGATGGGTTAGGTCCTATTGGAAATGGGTTGGAGTTATTTTCTGATGCAGTTCTGAAGGATATGGTTCAAGTTGATGATTCCTTAGACCAAAGAATTATCAAACCCCAATATTCATCCCTTAAATTGGTAGCTGAATAGTTGGGATCACATGAAACAACAAAAGATATTCCCAAACTAAAAGTTGTACACCCTTTGAATATTGATCTGAATGTTGCTGATGTTTATGTTAGATTGGAATGATATTTGGCTGATCCAGTAGTGTCAGTCTTTTCCGTGTTAGAGGGGATTGGGGGGGGGGTATGTGAAGCATAGACGGTTTATCCAATCTACGAGGAGGTTGTATGACCTAGAAATGGAAGTAATCATTTGGAAGGCTTAAATATGGCATAGGTAGTGAGTCCTAGCTATGATCCTACTCATGAGGTGGTGATCCAGATGAAAATTGAGATAGGTTCAAAGAATTTCAGGTTTCAAGAGACACTGTTCGAAAGGGGGTGGGTTGAATACATTGATTTGGCCAAGTACTAGTAATGAATTGTTAACTATTAAGTTAGGAAATCTATTTAATAGTTTGAAAATTGAAGGGAATGTCTAGGAATAATGAGAACTAGTCTTAGTAGAGGTTTCCATAAATGAAAAATTCTTTTTTAGGGAAAATTCAAACGATGAGGTCACTATCCATTTCTCAAAAAATAGTTTTGATGGATTTCAAGGTAGAGTGATTCAAATATTGAGGATAAAGAAGGGGTAATAGGGGAACTGCGATTTAGGGTGGTGAATTATGATAAAAAGGTAGAAATTAAAAGTGTGTAAGGGCCACTCCTATCTACCAAAACCAATTGAGACATGGTCTATGAAGAACTTGAGGCCCAAGGAGATGGAATTTTAACTCAATATCATTGACCATTATCAGTAGGAGAGTGATAAGCTTCATTTTGGGATCCAAATGATCGATTGTGCTGGTCCTATAGAATACGTGAATAATGGTAGTATAATGGAAGACCCAAATTAGATGCTTGGATGACAAGTGGTGGATGATCATCCTTATATTGAGCCTATCACCGATCAGGCCAACCCCACTAAGGCTGTGCTGGTCGACCAACAGTGGGAGGAATGTAAGGATGATCCAAATAATGATAAATAATGAGAGATTAACATCCACTTTGATGAAAAATGTTAGAGGAGGTCTTGCTGATTAATTCATCCCAAGAATATGCTGATATAGTACTCAAGATAATGATAATAATGGAAACTTGAAAAGAGAAGTGTGGGCGTATGAATAAGAAAAATCATATTTCGAAAAGGGGATTCAATGAAAAGAAGATAAATTTTGGGGAATATTTAAAAATGTGGTACAATATGGATTGTCATTTTAAAGACCACATCAAGGATGATCCTGATAAAAATTTAACTAATATTAAATGAAAATTAAACAGGGAGAAGGTTTCTAATAGGTTCAATTTTTTCTATTATTATGTGGTCTCGTATAGTGTCTAATACTTTTTTGTTTGAACTGATATGGTTTCTCACTTATTCATTAACTATGTTTATGAAAATAATGAAAGGTAATTCTTAGTCTCTCCTCTCCATCCTTAATTTAATTTACTTTATCCCCATTTCTCATCAATTTTTTCATTTTTCTTCCTCTACCCCTTATTGACAGGAAATAAACAGTACTCGAGAAACAATATCAATTCATAAATAGAAAAGTTTCATTATCTATTCTAGTCTAATTTTAAGTGATCCATGCCGGGTGTAGAAAATAAGAGAGTTTTATTCAGACAATTAAGATATCACTAAGAAATTGAAATGATATGAAATTAAATGATACAACCCACAAAGATACCCTTAAGAATTGTTCAATCTGAATTAGGCTATAAAAAATGATAGACATCAATTAAGATATAAATTTATCAGGAATATTAATAGGAATTCTATGTAATTACTTCAATGCAAAAATTTGAACATTCAAACATAAATGGAAGGATCCAACATCCTTGGAACATATTCATAATTGTTTTACTTATGAAAAGAAGATAAAATTGGAGTAATGTTTGAAAATGTGGTATAATATGGCTTATCCTTTTAAAGACCACATCAAGGATGATCTTGATATAATGGTAACTGATATCAAATGAAAATTAAATAGTTATAAGGTTTATAATAGGCTCATTTTTTCTATTATTATGTGGTCTCGAATAGTGTATGATACTTTATAGCTCAAACTGATATGGTTTTTCAATTCTTCATTAAATGTTTTTATGAAAATAGTGAGAGGTAATTTTCAGTCGCACTTCTCTAACCTTAATTTAATTTACCTTCTCCCCCTTTAACTTCAATTTTTTCATTTTTCTTCCTCAACCCTTTATTGATAAGAAATAATAATTACTCAAGAAATTGTATCAATTCATACTTAAAAAAGTTTCATTATCTACTCCAGTATAGTTTTATGTGATCCATGCTAGGTGTAGAAAGTAAGATAGTTTGATTTATACAACTAAGATATCCCTAAGAAATTTAAATAATACGAAAAGAAACCAGAAAACTCACAAAGGTACTATTAAGCATTGTTCAATATGAATTAGGCTATCAAAAATGATAGATACAAATTGAGATATAACTTTATCATGAATATTAACCGAATTTATATGCACCTAATTCAATTCACAAATTAGAACATTCAAACATAAATGGTAGGATCCAACATCCTTGGCACATCTTCATAATTTTTTACTTATGTCATTGATTAATTTAATTTCTCTTAATTAATATTAATTTATTATTTACAAACCAAGTACGATACATATATAATTCAAACATCATTAATGAAGTTTTCATCAAGATCCTTTTATAATATTCATAATTTTATGAGATAATAATTCTTGTATCTTCTTCAACTTATTTAATTTTTCTCCCATCAAGGATACACACACTACAATCTTTATAATAAGGAATATGTTTAATAGATAATATTCAAGATTTATATTATGATTTTACATGAAAATGGTAATATTTATATGGTTTTCTAGATTTTATAACTTTTATATATTTACCAAGGATGATCACTTTAATGTTTCTATTTGGAATACCAACTTAAGAGATAAATCCTTGATTCCATCTCATCTTCTTGTTGTCAATTATTGAAAAAACCATCTTTAATGTCATCAATGATGATTCTATATTAAATTTTTATTTAAATAACAATTGAGAAATAATTTAAGGATGTTGAATTATTCATATGTTGTTTTGTATATTTGATAGCATCCAACCTATTTTGGTTCCTCCCCATGTGATCAGGCTTCAATTTCAATTCCCTACATTGTATGTAAAAATTCAATAATCATATGTTAAGAGAATAAGATTAATCTTCTTGTTACTCAAATTCAAAATGAAGGTTGGGATTTTTTTCTCAAACCAGTTTCTCTACCTATCATGATTCCACATCTAATTTCAAATATTATTTGTAAAATGGGGTTATGGATATCATCAAGTCGTCTTCTTCCTTGTGTGAGATACTATCATTAATTCTCATTATATCTAGAATTATTTTAAATGATTATATTTTTTTGGTAATATGGTCAATCAACATTTGGAATTGTTTCATGTAGTCTATCATCTGCCACATAGATCTTCTCTAACAAAAGAGTTTTAATTTATTTCAAACGTCTCATGAAATTTGGAATCCTCATTTGGATCCTTCTATATTATTTTAGAACAATATTTTTATTATGATTATTTCAATTTATTTTTTTTCCAAAATTTATTTTCCACATAACTATATATTCTATTGAAACCTTAGAATCCTTTTTCGAGTCTCTTCATGGATTCATGAGAATGATATTCCCTTTTAACAAAACACTCCATAAATTCTTACACTTTATTTTAATCTAATTTTTATGTATCTTAATCTAAAAGGATCTCCTTCTAGTATTACTTGATATCTTCTTGGAAGAATAATGATTTAAAACCTTTTTCTGATTTCTTATTACATGTTCTTATTCCTTATTCTCATTTGGTTTTTTTCTTACTTGTATATGATACATGTTGAGTTGAACAAGAATCTCTGTGACGATAATCACAAAAACATCACATAGATATTTAGTTTCATTGAATCTATTTCAATAGGATATATTGTTCAAAATATATGGATTTTTATTCATCTCCATCTTAATCCCCCTATAACCAAACTTACTTTATGCTTCTTAATTTAAAATATTTTTTCAAAAATCCATTTTACAATTCCTAAATTGATTGTTGCCCAATAGTGACCAAACTATCATGTCCTTATATGGGGAAATTGTACCCAAATGATCTAGTATTTACCTATAACTTGTTTCTAGTATTTGTTGTTCAGGATATGTCACCTAAGATCAGTACTACCACCACCTCTTTCCAAGGAATTGGATCGAGGGAGGTATGTTATAAATGGTATCGGTTTTTGTGGATCTATCATCTTAGAGTAATAGAAAGATATTAAAATACTGGAATTTAAAATGTATAGCATCAAAAATTTATCTAACCTCTATATATTGGAAATTAAGTTACCAGGGTGGTTATGTATAAAATTTTCCAAAGAGACTTCTAGGTATGCTATCATCTCATATTGTGGGTTTATTTTATTATTATATCATATCATTCATTAAAAAAGAGACTTCCCACAAAGTTTATATTTTCCATATCCTGATTGATGATTTTTAGAAAATCATTGCAAAATATTTCTTCTTTATATTATTTTTAATATTTTAATACCACCATTTAAAGTAGGCTATGACTATGTAGTGTTTCATTATAACTTTAGAATGAATGAAATTCGTTCAAAAATAGAGGAACCCACTAAATAAAATTCCATATCCATGCCACAAAAATTCTTCACAGGCTTTCAGAAACAGAATCCCCTGATCGTTCAGGTTGATTTAAGACCAAAATATGTGGAGGCATGGATATGGAAGATGAATCAAAATTTTTATTTGTTAGGAACCTTATAGGATTTGACATTGAATCGATTGGTTTATATATTATAGGATATTGAATGTATGTGGTGGGGGTATCATTTTTCATACTAAACAGAACCAAGATCACACATTGTTAAGATTTGTTGATTTTTTAAGAAAACAAAATTGGTACCCACATCATCAAGATCACAGATATGATATATTTATCTTATTTAAAAGTCAAATAATATATATATTATGGAGTATATAGCTCAATTCATGTGGTTGATTCATTTTTATCCATAAGTTTTCAATAGTGAGTACTTTTCGGCAAGGATCTTTGAGGCATGGTTATGACCTAACATATTATCCCAATTGGTTGTCTTATATATGGAAAACTATACAGATATGATGAATGCGGTGACAGTAGTATAAAAGAATATCATGGGAACCTAGGTTGCGGGAAAACTATTAACTACATGGGTATACATGGGAGCTCTAATATAGGAAACAATATAAAGAGGGATAATTAAACTCAAGAATGAAAAATACCAAGAAACTATTCATTTAGTTCAGTACCTTTTCGACCATGCATTAATAATTAGTTGGGATGTTATTAGTGTGTATCTTAAAATCATGTCAAGTAGGATTGTACAGTGCCTATATGGGAATTCAACATTTATGGAAACATGGGACATTTACAAGTTTATTGAATAATGTATCTAAGGTTGAATAATGAAAATGGATCAATTATATCTTAGGATTCTTATTCTCATGAGGGTTGATTGATATTTCATAGTAATCACAACCAAAATTGAGTAACCCAAGGTGACTCTCATATCACACTAAAACCTCACCAATCATCACATATATAGAATAACAATAAATAATTGTCTAGTGGACCTACTAATACATTGTATGGTTTTGATAAGATAATGAAAGAGGTTCAATCTTGTTTTTTTTAGTGAAAGGAACTATTATCTTGAACTCCACTCTCATGAAGGGTTTTTTTCATACCAGAACATCCCACTCTTATTTCTACCCGTTTTTTGGATCATAAGGGATTACAAGTTGAAACAATGGATCATGTATTGAAACTTAAAACACCTTTAGACTAACATGAATACCAAGAGTTTAAGTGTACAATATATTTTATAGCTATCTATGAGGCCAAATTGGTTTTTAAGTTCACTATTCTTGAAATAGACATATTTAACCTAATTTTTTGAATGTATTGGTTGACATTATTTAAGGATTAGTTCATCTATTATGCATGTAATGTTATATTCATATATTTTGATGGTGTTATACATATATTTAAAGGATATTGGGATGTAAATGAAAGAAGAATATTTTAATTGGTACTAGTGGTTGGGACCATCTCTTACACATTGGTAGTAGTTACTTTGGAAACTATTGATGTAATCAAATATAGATATTTTCCAATAATTATAGACTAATTTTTTGATGCATTCCCCCATAATCTCTTTTGGTTAATACTAGATAGAGATGTGGAATTTATGATTGATCTATTACCTATGTAAATCCATATTTCACTTCTATATTATTGGATGGAACCAAGGAATTAATGGAATTGAATGTTCAGCTGTAAGAGGTGGAAATAAAAGGAATCATTTTAATTACTATGTCTCTGTGGGCAGCCCCTGTTCTCTTAACAGACAAAGTAGATTAAAATTTTGATTTTTGTGGATTATCATAATATCAACTATATTCAGTTAAATATTTGATGTCCTATTCGATGAGTTGATGATATTTTTGATCAATTAATGGGATCTGAGTGGTTATCTATGATTGAATTATGGTCAGGGTATCACGAACTTCAAGTTTGGGATGTAGATAATTTCAAAATAGATTTCTAGAGTCATTATGTTCATTATTAATATGTGCGTATTCCCATTGGTATTATAAATTCAGCATGTATATTTATTAAATTTATGGATTAAATATCTCATAGGCATCTTGAATCATTTATGGAGGTATTCATCTATGACATTCTGGTATATTTTAGGACTAAGGATAAACATCAACATTGATTATGAATAATTTTGGGTGTCTTTCAGGAATATAATTTTTTATATGATTGAAAAGTGTGATTTTTAGAAACATGAGGTACAGTTACTTAGCCAATTTATTTTTAAAATAACAGTCTCAGTAGATCTTGATAATGTGGAAGCTACTTTCTCTTAAAAACCATCAAAGTATATCCTTCAAATTCAATGTTTCCTAATCTTTTTAGGGTATTACTGATTCTTCGTTCATGAATTTTCGTGACTTTACTCTTTGATGATAAATTTTATGAGGAAATTAATTCCATTCCAATATAGTTATGAGTTATAGAAATCTTTTCAAGAGCATAAGGTTTGTCTTACAACAACACCCATCCTTACATTTCTAGATCCGGGATGAGGCTATGTAGTATTATTGTGATGCATCTTAATTTGTTTTGGGATGTTTTCTCATATAGGTAGATCATGTTGTATCTTATGGTTCACAAAAAATATGGGTTCAAGAGAATAATTACCAAACACAAGATTTGGAGTTAGTTATTTTATTATATTACCTTAAATTTTGGGGTTATTATCCTTTTGGTGAGAATCGCATAGTGTTCATAGATCATAAAATCATTAAACACATGTCCTCATAGAGATATTTTAATTTTATGCAGTTAATATTGATGGAATACATTCATATTTTTTAATTTAACTTTATGTATACACTAGGTAAATGGAATTTAATTGTTGATTCATTAAGTAGGAAGCCATATAGTCAGTTTTCTAAAAATGATTTATATAAGAGGAAGATTATTATGGTTATAGCTGATATTAACTTGGATTGTAATGAACAAGGTGATGCTGTGGATTTCTATCTAGTTTCTCTTGTTACTATTTTTATTGATCATGATAGAGATTCTCATACATTCAATCTAGAAATGTCTAACCATGAGGTCAAAACTCAGTGATGGGGTGACCATTGAGGGATAGTTGCTAGATAGGAGTTCTAAATTATGTTTTAGATAACTTATTATGGTTCCTCCAACTTATCAAGAACAACTAGAACTAGAGATGTGTTATTCATCTCGGAATCAATAATATGTATAATTTTATGAGAAAATATTTCTGGTGGATTAGAATGAAAATAGGGTTGGTAAAGTATATCCCAAGATGCCACACTTATTAGTGGTTCAAGGAGAAGCACCAACAACTAGCTTGTATTTTTGAATCTTTACATATACCCATGTGGAAATGGAAAAAAATGTTTTGGATTCTCTTATAGGTCTACCAATAATGGTTCTAAAACATGATTCCATATGGGTGATTGTGGAGAGACTCCAAAAGCCGACTCACTTCATCCCTATTCATGAATCTAATACGAGGGAAGACTTAACCTATTGTTGTAAAATTCTATAAGATAACAATTCCAATTGTGTCTTACTACGACCCCAAGTTTACATATCAACTTCAAAAATCCTTATAGAAATCATTTGGAGCCCAGTTTTTTTCCATGATTAAATCTTGTCATCCTCAAATGGATGGATAGTCCAAATTGAAAATATAACATACGAATACATGCTTAAATGTTAGTTTATGGATTTTTAAAGATCATGGTAGGATCATATACCATTATTATTATTCCTGTACAATAATAGTTATCAAGTCTCAAAACGTATGGATTCTTTTGAAGATTTTATGGCCATCATTTTTTTTCTCTACTTTATTGGGTGACCATATTTTCGTTAGAGTCTCTATAAGGCCATGGAATCATCATTTTGGTAGGAAAGGTAAAATATATCCTTGGAACATTATCCCATTTAGATATTGGAATGAATTGGTCATATCTCCTATCAGTTGTATTTAATGTAAATATTCATCTCTATGCATAATGTATTTCATATATCCCAATTGATGAAGTAGAAGTTCAATATTAACCATGTTATTAAATGGGACCATATTTATCTTGAGCAAGATGCTACATTGATTTATATGCCAATATAGATTATGGATAGATAGAAGAACCTTATGTGTGTGAAACGAATCAGTTTGTCATAGGATTTATGGTATTAAGGTCAATTAAGGAATAGACATGTGAATATAATACAGAAATCCTAAAATAGTGGCTCAATATATTTCAAATCAATGTCGGTCCATAACTTTCTAAGGAGATAAAGTAAAATGGTGGGGAGAATTTAACACCCCTAGTTTTATGCACATTATGCTATTATTTGATATTTTGAAAATATTTAATATTTGGGATGAGTTTTTTGTAGTATATGGTTGATTTTAGAGTGTTTAGAAGTTTTTTTGGAGGTTCAAATTTTGATCATGGTTAGGTGAAGTCATAAAAATTCTCCAAGAAACTATAAATGGGGTTTTGGGTAGGTGATTAGTTGGCACATGGTTTTTAAAAAACATTCATATTCCAGGAGAAACCATGTAAGTAGAGATAGATAGAGAATCATTGTTGGCACATGTTTTGTCAAACTATATGAACCAAATATGTAAGGGGATGTTTTCAAGATAGAATCAAGGAATTTTAGGAGCACAGTTTCCAAATGAAGCGGATCCTTGGGTATTTTCTAGTATTATGTGCATGGTTGTCACATGGTATGAAAAAATATGTAGAATAACCTTGAGAGATTCATTAGTTTCTCTGAAAAATAGAATTTAACTTTATTTTCATCCTAAAACACTAATTATTTTATATTATCTCAGGCTCTGAAACTCCTCTCCTCTTTAATAAATCATTAGAATTTTATTTTTGATCCGAATGATTTTTTTATGAATCATGGTGAATTAGATCTATTGAATCAATAATAATCCCTCATTCTTTATTATTCTCTCTAGAACTACTAATATTACCCCACAAATTTAAATATATCTAATATGTTATGGATATATCTATGTCTTATGATGCATATTTTAAATGGAATATTATTGGTATCTATTAAAGGGAAGAAGTTTCAAGGACTGATCTAGTGGTTTCTCATCCATTGAGAGTTTGGTGGATTCTCTACCACACTATATATTCTAGAACATAAAATATTTATTTTTAAATCACTCACTTGATTTTTTGAAAATACTCAATTTTTTCTACCAAAATATTTGATTTTGAAATCATTCACATTAGGTGTTTGATAAATTACTTGAAATAAAATGATATTCAAAAGAAATGTTTTTTTGATAACTTGGTTTGTGTGGTTAGCTTGAGATCATGAAATTTTATTATAGAACCATCTTAAATAGGAATTGGGACTAGTGATAAAGTGGTACATTGTAGATTCCATTACATGAATATTTGTTTATGGGACGGGTCACTTCTTTTGAGTATTAGGATTGTCATTGGGCATGGATGGTTTGTGATTTGTGAAATGATAATTCCAAGTGGTTGTGATTTATGTATCTTATTTTATTGAATTATATGGATTTTTTTAGAACTACTCTTACTTATATTTTTTATAAATATAAATGTGAGATAACATGTTCTTATTACTTATGACATGTGATGGGAAGTCATTGGGGATTACCTACTGAGTGTTATACTCACCCCTTACTTGGTAACATTGGTGTATTTTTAGATATTGTGTACCAATATATAGGTAAAAGGAATGTTCCATACTTATCTAGTGATGCATCATGATATAGTGGCCTTGGGACTTGGAGTTAGAGCTTGGATCTTGTTAGGCTGATGTTTAGGTTGATGCCACTTTTGTGTCATTTAGTTAAATTTTCCTTTTCTTTTCCGGTTTTGTACCTTATATTTTCCATATAATACTCTAATATCAATTTCAGATTTATGTTTTATTTTTTTATTTCACATACATTATATAGTGTTCCTATCTTCATTTCTTATTCAGTAGGTTGTTCTCGTATCTGGGTAAATCATCCCACAATAATATAATATATCCTTTTCACTTGTTTCTAACAATTAGGGTCCTTGGATTATCACCAAAGTTTAGAAGTTCCACTACCAGTTTCCAAGCCAATGGATGAGGGGTGGGATATTTGTAACAGCCCAATGTTTTATCAATGGAATTCCCTTGTTATAATTATGTCATATAATATAATCACATAAAATTACATTAGGAAACACAATGTCATGTCATACTTAAATTAACTACTAAATTACATGTGACTTTTATACATAATTTTTCCACTTCGGTGATTTGAATTTCAAAAATCTAACATACACAGTTGTGATGGGTAAGATGTTTGAACTCCTATAGGACAGACTTAATTTTTTGTGAATAGTAACATACCATTATGAATAGTAATGTTACCCTTATGAATAGTAATATGACCCTTATGAATATTAAATTTTCCATGTGAATCGGAACCTTACTAATGATAATATAAATAAAATTTATCAATCCTATAAGTGAAAATATGATATAATTATATTATATTGTTGGTATTTTTGTAAGTTAGGAATATTTAATGACTAATTTAATAATTTAAAAGAAAATTTATTTTCATAAAATGTATCCATAAACCATTATTTTTATTTCTAATGATTATATGATAATTTTATGAGACCTTAATTAATTTTCCAATGTGTTAGAAAAGTGGTTTTAATTTTAAAATGTGTATTATTCAAGTAAAATATTATTTCAATTAAAAATTAAATTACTCATATTTAGAAAATTATTTTAGTAAAATAGAGTTCATTTTTAAATTTTACCTGTCTAAAAATGGTTAGGGTTATTTTTGGATTTTTTTTCTAAAATACTTTAAATTTTTGTGAATAGTGAAATTCAATAATTTATAAAATATGCTAAAAAATGAATTTCTGCATCATTCTTGAGTCATGGGTGATGTTAATGGATATTGGTTCGATATAGAAATCCTTATTTACTTTATTTAGTCACGTAATCATTGTTATTTATTTTCTTTAGGGAAATTAATAAACCAATGAATTAAATATTAAGAAAACCCCTCTCCCCTCCACTATAAATACCACCCCTCACAAGCTCACACCTATCAATCTTTGTGTCTAATAAAAATTATCTTTAATTATCTTCCCAGTATCCCACCTCACTTCCAAAAGACCTTGGTCTTATAAAAATACCAAAACCTTTCCTCTAAATAGGCTCTCAATGAAGATATATTCAAGAGGTAATTTTTCTCTCTTTTCTTTCAATTTTCTTTCAATTTTCATTTCATTTCTTCTCTTGTCCTCAAATTATCTTATAAAAATTTCATTATAACTCCAGCATGATTGATATACTAGTATTATATCATGTTAATAGAATATTATTCATTATAATCCTCCACCTCTCTCTTTATAAAAATCAAATCGTTGCACGTGATGTGTCAATTTACCTACATCATGGGTGATGCACTTCCATTCTCATTCAACTCCACAAAGGATGTAAATAAAACCATTAAATGGTTGAAAATAGTTTTTAATATGTATTTTTTAACCCCTTTTATTTTATATAAATAATTTTTATTCAAAATAAATATTGATAAAGAAAAACATGCTCATTGTGATCTAACAACCACCCAAATTAACCTAAAACAACCATCATTAAATTTTTACTAATGAATAATCCTAATGGTGTATAAAAAATTTCATTATAAGATAATTTTAACTCCAATAATATCATTAATAACATTTAATATCTTTTCTTGATGTTTATCTATGTTCTACATGAACTTTCATTCATGTGTACAAGTGAACTGTTCTTGAAAACTAAGAAAAAGAACACTATAGGACAATGGATTTAAACTCTATAACTTATAAAAAGGCCCATAAAAGAACATAATGAAAACCATAATGATCCATATTAATATATAAAAGGTTTATAAATAGTTAATTAATGAATCTAATAACATTATATAGGACATTTAGGTGAATAAAGCGTCCGGATACTAGGTAAGGGGAATTCTCATGCCCAACATTCTTTCTTCAGGTTTTCCCTCTTTCACTCCATTTTCAGTATGTTTATTCTTTAAAAAAACATTTATGAATCATTATCTTATCATTTAAGTAATATACATATTTTCAACTAGAGTTAATGTCAAACATAATGTTTTCCAAAAGAACACTACTTTCAAAAAAAACACCTTTTACTTCCCACTCAAGGTTGATGGTCCTTGTATCAAATATGTTATTCCCACTTTAATTTGGGAACCCAAACTTTTTTAATGTGTGATTTATTAAGTGAAACCAATTACTTTCCATGGGTTGTTTTTTGTTCTATATTGATATATGTTCTATATTTCATGCATGATAATGAAAATGTTATGATATGAAGGGTGCACCCATAATTATACAGCTCTTCAATGAATTGGTTAATGTGATGAATCTCATGATTTAAAGTGAAATATGTGTGTACATGATGCTATATTTGTTCAAAACTACTTGTGTTAGTTAACCAATAAGACATAAGGTTTAATTTTTATACATTGACACTTTCAGGCTTATTATTAATTATTCCTATATTAATTATGATCCTATTCTTATGTTATGATGATAACGATTATTCTAATACCATGTTGTGTTATCTCATGATCCATTCTCTTACTGTGATTTTATATCACCCCCTTTTTATGTATATTCTTAGGTGATTACATGTAATAAGGAGAACTCAAGGGACAATACAAAGCTAGAGAAGAATGAATTAAATAAATTTTTATGTTTATGTTGTAAAAGTTATGCATGGTCCTAGTTTTCCCAAGATACTAAACCTTTGGATACTATTTTTGTAATCATTTAATGTTGTTTATCTTTAAATTTATGTAAAACTAATGTAAGAAAATCAGGGTTGTCATAGTTGGTAATATAAGATGGTTTTGTTAATTTTGGAATTTGGATTAGAGAACCTAAGTGAAAATAAATAGTATGAGACTAAATATATGCAAGCCCACAAGAAGATTTGATAAACATAGGGATCCCCAAATATATGCTTTTAGTCACTACTGGAAATCCAGCCTTTCCCAACGGTTCCAAACCGTTGGGAAAGGTTGCAGAACCGTTGGTATAAGTTATACCAACGGTTCAGCAAACCGTGGGAAAGTAAGCCGTTGGGAAAGGCTTTTCCACACGGTTTACACAGAACCGTTGGGATATCTGAGAAAATATCAGCCTTTCCCAACGGTTTGGCCCGTTGGGAAATCAAACTAAAATTTTCTTTCCCAACGGTTCTATGAACCGTTGGTAAAAACAACAATTATATGGGTATTCCCAACGGTTTTAAACCGTTGGGATAGGGTGTTTTTACCAACGGTTCCTTGAACCATTGGTAAAAACAGCTCAATAGAGCCTATACCAACGGTTTGAAAACTGTTGGCATAGGCTTTGCTGTGAAAATTGCACAGCAGCCTGCAATTTGCACAGCAGGTCTGGTTTTTGGGCATTCACCCTCGGTTTCAATTCAATTTTCAATCCAATTATGCCCTCGTTTTCAATTCATTTTTCAATCCAATTATTGTACCTGTAACACATATAATGCATACATATAGAGAAAAAACCAACACATACAAATAATGAAAACCAACCAACCAACACATATAATGCATCCTGAAAATATACTCATCCATAATTAAAGTAGAATTCATAACATAATTATAAACATACATAATTCATTTAGAATTCATTTTATAATTTAGATGAAAATCATATGTGGAATCCGGAATTCAATTCATAATTTGATTGGTTTTTCATATACCATATATTTTTAATAGAAATGATATCCATTTTAAACAAAATACATACATCTGGAATGATACCGGTCACACCATGACTCGGATTGAGGCGAGGTTAACTCGTACACGTCACAAATGAATCATTGATCGTTGTCCTAAAGTATCAACATATTCTGAAATCGTTTGGTCGGTTTTGCGTATGTTAGTTGTTGTTTTCACTTAAAATGAAGTGTTTTTTAAATAAAAGAGAGACACTTTGAATGGTGTCAGCCACACCGAGTCTCGTATTGAGGCGGGGTTAACTCGTACACATCACAAATGACCCATGGATTGTTGTGCTAAAATATAAACACAATAAGAATGTGTTTGGTTGGTTTTCCGTATGAATTTAAAATGTAGTCCATTTTAAAGAAAAGAGATACACTTAGAGTGGTCTCGGCCAAACCGCGACTCAGATTGAGGCGTGGTTGACTCGTACACGTAACATATGACCCATGAATCGTTGTCCTAAATTTTCAACAGATTCTGAATGCGTTTGGTCAGTTTTTAATATGTCAGTTTTTTATTTCCCTTATAATCTTGTCCATTTTAAACAAAAGAGACACAGTCAGAGTGGTACCGGCCACACCGCGTCTCGGATTTAGACGGGGTTGACTCTTACACGTCTCAAATGACCCATGGATCATTTTCCTAACGTATCGACACAATCTGAATACGTTTGGTCAGTTTTCCATATGCCAGTTGATGTTTTTCACTTAAAATGACGTCCTTTTGAAACAAAAGACGGACACTATGAGTGGTGCCGACCACACCGCGTCTCCAATTGAGGCGGGGTTGATTCGTACACGTCACATATGACCCATGGATAGTTCTCCTAAAGTTTAAATGGAAATCGAATGCGTTTGGTCAGTTTTCCGTATGTACTCAAAATGTTGTCCATTTTAAATAAAGGAGTGACACTTAGACTAATCCTGACCACACCGCGACTCAGATTCATCCCGGGTTGGCTCGTACATGTCACATATGACCCATGGATCGCTGTGATAAATTATCAAAAGACTACGAATGTGTTTGGTCGGTTTTGCATATGTCAGTTGTTCTTTGCATTTATAATCATGTCCATTTTAAACAAAAGAGACAGAGTTAGAGCGGTGTCGGCCACACCACGTCTCGGATTAAGACGGGGTTGACTTGTACACGTCACATATGACTCATGGATCTTTGTGCTAAAGTATCGATAGAATACAAATGTGTATGGTCATTCTTCCGTATGCCAGTTGATGCCTTTCACTTAAAATGACGTCCTTTTGAATCAAAAGACGGACACTTTGAGTGGTGTCAGCCGCACCGCATGTCAGATTGAAGCGGGGATGATTCGTACACGTCACATATGACCCATGTATCATTCTCCTAAAGTTTCAACGGAAACCGAATCCGTTTGGTCATTTTTCCGTATGTACTTAAAATGGTGTCCATTTTAAACAAAAGAGAGTCACTTAAACTTATCCTGGCCACACCGTGACTCAGATTCATCCAGGGTTGGCTCGTACACGTCACATATGACCCATGGATTGTTGGGATAAATTATCAACAGATTCGGAATGCGTTTGTTTGGTTTTCCGTATGTCAGTTGATGCTTTTCACCTAAAATGACGTCCTTTTGAAACAAAAGACGGACACTTTGAGTGGTGCCGGCCACACCACGTCTCCGGATTGAGCTGAAACCACCGTTCAACATTCTAATTATTGTTCATGATGTGTACGCGCAGACGGCACGTCAATCGGACGTGCGGTTTGCGCGGTACGACTCAATATTCGTGTTTTAAGTGATGCGCGCGCTTCGTAAACGCGCGTGAGGGGGGTACAAACAGGCCGAACGAAGTCGGAATGTCCTGAAATCAGACGACAAATACGGGAGAGTGATTTATGAAGTGGTCGAGCAGACGGCACGTCAATCGGACGTGCCGTGTGCCCACGGTGACCGACAACGGAGTTCTGGTGTCAGAAACGGCCAAAACGGGCGTCCAACAGTCAAATTCATAGCGGATGACCTCAGATTGAGCTGAAACCAATGTTCAACATTCTAATTATTATTCGTGACATGTACGCGCAGACGGCACGTCAATCGGACGTGCGGTTTGCGCGGTACGGCTCAATATTCGTATTTTAAGTGATGCACGTGCTTCGTAAACGCGCGTGAGGGGGGTCCAGACGGGCCGAACGAAGTCAGAATGGCCTGAAATCAGATGAAAAATACGGGTGAGTAATTTCGGAAGTGTTCGAGCAGACGGAACGTCAATCGGACGTGCCGTGTGCCCGCGGTGACCGACAACGCAGTTCTGGTATCATAAACGGCCAAAACGGGCGTCCAACGGTCAAATTCATAGCGGACGACCTCGGATTGAGCTGAAACCAACGTGAAACATTCTAATTATTATTCGTGACGTGTACGCGCAGACGGAACGTCAATCGGACAGGCGGTTTGCGCGGTACGGCTCAATATTCATGTTTTAAGTGATGCACGCGCTTCGTAAACGCGCGTGAGGGTGGTCCAGACGGGTCGAACGATTTCGGAATGGCCTGAAATCAGACGAAAAATACGGGTGAGTGATTTATGAAGTGGTCGAGCAGACAGCACGTCAATCGGACGTGCCGTGTGCCCGCGGTGACCGACAACGCAATTCTGGTGTCATAAACGGCCAAAACGGGCGTCCAACGGTCAAATTCATAGCGGACAACCTCGGATTGAGCTGAAACCAATGTGAAACATTCTAATTATTATTCGTGATGTGTACGCGCAGACGGCACGTCAATCGGACGTGCGGTTTGCGCGGTACGGCTCAATATTCGTGTTTTAAGTGATGTGCGCGCTTCGTAAACGCGCGTGAGGGGGGTCCAAACGGGCCGAAAGAAGTCGGAATGACCTGAAATCTGACGACAAATACGGTTGAGTGATTTCTGAAGTGGTCGAGTAGACGGAACGTCAATCGGACGTGCCGTGTGCCCGCGGTGACCCACAACGCAGTCCTGGTGTCATAAACGGCCAAAACGGGCGTCCAACTGTCAAATTCATAGCGGACGACCTCAGATTTAGCTGAAACCACCGTGCAACATTCTAATTATTATTCGTGACGTGTACCCGCAGACGGCACGTCAATCAGACGTGCGGTTTGCGCGGTACAGCTCAATATTCGTATTTTAAGTGATGCACGCGCTTCGTAAACGCGCGTGAGGGGGGTCCAAGGGGGAGGGGGGGTTATCCAGGGAGTTCACAAACACATAACCACTAAAAGACAACAACATCCATAAAAACAGACAATATATAAAAATAACTCAACTCCAATACTATACTACGAGTCTAGATAAAACCAACAACTAGAATAGATTAAACATCAAATCTCAAGTCAAAAATGTAACGGATCAATATGTCCCACATTAGCATCACCATCACCATCATCATCATCATCATCGCCCTCATCATCGTCCTCCTCATCGTCCTCACCCTCCACAGCGCCTTCCTCCTCGCCTTCGCCCTCCTCCTCGCCCTCCTCATCTCCCTCCTCTTCCGCATCAGACTGCTCGCCATCATCATCTTCAAGCTGGACATCGGCCTGACCACCACTGGAACTGCCACCTGGTGCACCATATATAGAATGTATCGACGACATGTATTCATCAATCGCTGGGCTGGCCTCTTCTGGAAGTGTTGGACGTAGAACTTCAATAAATTTCATAAATGCACTGTTTGCCATAACAGACTGTTCTGCCGTCTCTGTGGCCCTTTTCTCAGCCTGTTCTGCATGTGCCCTAACTTGCTGCAGCTCGGTGGCACTACAACTCGTACCTGAGGCAGGCCAATACCTCGTCGGGGCTATCCTAGGTCGGCAGCGTACTCTGCCAGAATGATCCTCTCCTAACACTTGATGTAAGTGATCAGATGGCCCAAAATTGTCTGCTTCTTGGGCATCGAGGGCCTCTAAAGCATCCTGTTACAAATATAAATATATTATTAAGTTACGAAATATATATTAAAATATAAAATCAACAGATTAAAACTTACAATCTGCTGCTGAGTCGCTTCGTTGACAGCACTTCCATCCTTTTTTCATCTACTCGAGCAAAACTGTTTTACTCGAGGCACACGTCCTTCAATATTTTGTACTTGCCTCTACAATGACATTGAAAACAAAAGTTATATAAAGACTTCAGCAAATAATTAAATAATTGAGGAAACAAAAGAAAATGTAAGTCGTAAAGAAAACTTATAAACAATTGTCATACCTGCTGCCTCTCATGATCCGGCATCGTCGTGCGTCCTAGTGTATGGAGGTATTTTTTTGCATTAATGTTTTTTTTATTTTTTCCAGATGATTCCTAAATAAAATTCGATAATGCAAAGGATAATATTAATTCAAAACTTGAAAGTTATTATTTAAATACCTCAAATGTAATTCATACCTTAAACTGGGTACTCGTCCAATGAGTAATCATCTGACGATACTGCTCTATAGGACAATCATCCACGACTGGTACCACCTCTAACTCAGTGCCAACTCTAGCACGCCAGCCAATATGCAGCTCATGCTTGTAGGCTCTCCAAAGCTCGCCTAAATCCTTTAGACGTTCCAGTCATGCACCCTCACCATCAGGAAAATTAAATCGAAGTTGAAATGAAAATATTAATTCATATAAATACAAACAAAAATTCATGGCATTAAATACAACAGATTTTTTTACCCATATCTCTGCCCAATCTCTATCTTTGACCTCATGTGGCAAATGTCTCCACGACAGCGGGCTGACGGGAATGATGTCTGAGTATTTGGCAAGCGTCGCCATAAAACTCTGACATTGCTGCCCTGTTTTCTCAACCATCTGATTGTCTTCATTATATTCCACCATAACCTGTGTGCGACGGTTCCACACCGAACGCATGCATGTACGGCCCCGCCCCCGCCTCCTGTCAGTAGATGTATCTGTCATGAAAGAAAAACAAATATTTTATCAAAACATGTTATAATGAAAATAAATATTGCTATAAAAATTTGTTAGGGTTTTATAAATATACCTGCGCTAGTCTGATCAATGAGTGGCGCCGGATCCACAGAACCTGATGGAACACCCTCTGGTGGAACAGGAGTCGAAGACGATGGAATATAAAAGCTCAGAGAGATAGAAGTAGAAGGAAAAGAAGATGGAACAGCTGTATGACCTGATGCTGACTGGGGAGTGGGAATCATCATGGGATGTGAAAATGATGGGGCAGAAGATGCAGAAGGTAGCGAAAACATGGGAGGTCTAAATATCCCGTGTGTCCCTAACGACACACCGGGATCAAAATGTGGGAAGGCTGAAATGTCAGTGGGAGGGGCAGGGTCTAGTCGGGCACGCGCAGCTCTACGTCCACCTCTGGTACGAACCCTCCTCGTTCCACCGGCCTGAGTACTAGGACCATTACTAGGCTCCTCGTCGAATAACTGTCGACGTAATGGTGGATCCTACAAAAAAGTTTACAAAAAAAATTAATCACATGACATTATATATTCTATAAATATATATATATATATATATATATATATGAAATAAAGTACTCACTGTAGGCACTAATGGTGGAATTCCCATCTCCTCCATCCGACGATTGTTCTCCGCCATTTTTTTTCTTCGTCTCTCTTCAATTGGCTTCATTTCCTACATTGGAAAACAAATATGTAATTAATTAGAAAAAGAAAATTAATGGGTAGACCAAAAAACTAAATATATCAGGGAATGAGGGGATTCATTGGTAATTTAGCTATCAATTGTTTTAGAAGAGCTTGATTGGATTTAATAAAACATACAAGTTGTAATGTTCACCAAGTTAGAAATATTGTTTTATTTTCTTTGAATACAGTTCAATTCCAAATTAGAAAATGCAATTCAAATAAAACAGCAACCAATAAACATTGAAAATTCACATAACGGTCAAGTCAGCTAAAACATATTTGTGATCAATACTAAATAAATATGAATATTACCAACCTTAACAACCCAACTCGAGGTAAACCAAAAGAATTGAGAACATGGATGAATGATTCTATATATTTCCAACCACAACTTCAGGTTCACAATCAACTCTGACAATTGAGCTATTGGAGTCATCAAAAGAAATAAATGGATTGGTTCCAATGGGAATAGGGACAGTGTCAATTCCATCATCAGCATCATCAAAAATATGTCTTGGACTTACTTCAACTATGACACCAAATTCAGGTTGAAGTTGATCTTTGACATAAAAAAATTGTTTAGCCATTGATGCCAACACATATGGTTCTTCGGTTGCAAGAGTGCGGGTCATATTAATTACTCGAAATCCACAATCATCAATAAATGTGCCATGTCTCGTCATTGAATCAAACCAATGGCATTTCATCATTGTGACTCGTCCATGCGAGTAATAATCCAATATTATTATTTTCTCAATGACTCCATAATAACCCACATTTTCAAGTCACGGTCTACTATCTGATGCACTGGCATAACAATCTGTTGTGGAAGTAACCATAATACCATCATGTTGCGTTCTCATGTTTTTGGCTCGTTCAGTGACAATAAATCTGTACCCATTGATAACAATTGATTTATAGTCACGAACCACGGTATTAGGACCAAAAGCCAAAGATCTTATTTCCTCAGAGACAGAGTCAGCAGATAAACTCAATACCTACAATATAAATGACAGTTAAACTTAAGTAAATATTGAAATAATTAATTTAAACAGTAATATTTTTACCTTCAATTTTAACCAAGCAGAAAACTCTTTGCTATGCAAAGTCTCTCTCCTTCTCAAAGATAAAGAACGATGCTTCCTATTTATCATTGTTTTATGTTCCCTATAGATAAAAAAATATGAATAGTTTAACAGATATATATGTAAGATATACATATTCAATTTTGTTACCTGATATAGTCATCGAACAAATCACAGTTGAACAAAACTGTGTGATGTGCCATCTCCCGCTCTTCATGGCTTAATGTATTCAATGTATATGATCCAGGAATTCCTCTTGTTTGAGGAAGTGATGGAAAACTGGGTTCAATTTGCTCATATTGTTCTTCTTCATTTCTCATTGGTCTGTTCATTCTTGTAGTAAGACCAGACAAATACATTGAACAGAAATCCATACATTCTTGAGCTAAGTAACCGTTCACGATAGAACCTTCAGGATGATTCTTTTTTCGAACATAAGACTTTAATGTGAACATATTTCTTTCAGTTGGATACATCCAACGAAAAGAAACAGGTCCTCCGAGAAGTATTTCAGTTGGAATATGGACAGTCAGATGCAGCATGCATGTGAAAAATGATGGGGGAAATATTTTCTCCAACTCACACAAAATTAATGGGGCATTTGTCAACATTTTTTGCAAGAAAGACTTGGACAACTTCTTAGCACAAAGATTTCTAAACAAATGGCACAACCGAATAAAACCCACCCTTACATTATTGGACAAAAGATGATGGATTGCTATTGGAAGCAACTCATGCAGTAGAACGTGATAATCATGAGTCTTCAAAGATTTTAGCTTCAACTCTCTTCTGTTGACCCATTTAGATATGTTGCTTGAATAGACATCAGGAACTCTAATAGTCTCTAATACTTCCAAAAATTGTTTTTTTTCGGTAGGTGTCATCACATAAGAAGCACATGGAAGTTTCCATTTATTTTCACTGATACGCACAGGATGTAATTCTGGTCTGATGCCCCAATCCACCAAGTCACGTCGAGATCGTAAATCATCTTTTGTCTTCCCCTTGACATTTAGAAGAACTGAAAGCAACATTTCACATATATTCTTTTCAATATGAATTACGTCTAAGCAATGACGTAGCAAATTGGTTGACCAATAAGGAAAATCAAAAAAGATACTCCTCTTCCTCCAATTGTAACAGGTTTCTGTGGAAACATTCTTTCTCTTTCCAGATTTCATTTGACCCTTCCCGAATGAAAAACTGAAATCTTTCAATTCATTAAGCACATCAGTTCCAGACATACACTGAGGTGGATCATCGGTATCTATAGTATTATCAAATCTTCAACGATTCATTCTATATGGATGATCCTTTGGGAAAAATCGTCGATGTCCCATAAAACTGAAACTACAACGATGTTTCAGTCTTCTGGATCATGTATTCTTCATACAAACTGGACATGACAGTTTTCCCTTCGTGCTCCATCCAGACATCATTGGATAAGCCGGAAAATCATTGATCGTCCACATAAGCACAACACGCATCTGAAATATGTCTTTCGAACATGCATCGTATGTGCGCACACCCACATCCCAAAGAAGTTTCAACTCTTTTATTAAAGGTTGCATGTATACATCAATATCAATGCCGGGATCAGAAGGACCAGATATGAGTATACTCATGAAAGTGAAAGATTTTTTCATACACAACCATGGGGGAAGATTATAAATGTGTATAAAAACCAGCCATGTGCTGTGTGAAGTAAGCATCTACCCAAACAGATTAAAACCGTCGCATGAAAGACCCAGCCTCACATTACGCACGTCAGCTGCAAAATTAGGATATCGAGCATCAAATCTCTGCCATGCAAATACATCTGCAGGATGAACCAACTCATCATTAGTCTTCTTTATCTCGGTATCATGCCATCTCATTTTTATTGATATGTCATCAGACATAAAAAGATTATGGAGTCTGGGGATCAATGGAAAGTTCCACATTACTTTCTGTGGAACACGGGATGGTGTTCCATCAGATTTTGACTTCCAGTGGGATGTGCCACATTTTATACATTCATTTCATTCAGCGGTTTCTTCCCAGAATAAACTGCAATCTTTCGGGCAAGCATGAATTTTGTTTCTGGAAAATCCAAGTTCTTCAACTAACTTCCATGCCATATAGTGGTTTGAGGGAATATCTGCATCATCTGGAAGTAAATCCTTCAAGAGGGTAAGAATGTAATCGATTGCTGTATTAGAAATCCCATACATAGTTTTTCCATGAAACAATCGGATTAAAAATTCCAGCTTTTTCATTTTATCGCATTGTCGATATACTGGAGTCGTGGAAACATCATTCAATTTTTTCACCCTATCAATATCATCATTTTCACTAGATGCATCAGTTTTCCTCATATCGACGTCTTCTTGAGTTGAAATCCTTTCTTTTTCATGATGACGAATTAACGGAAACTGATCATCTAACAAATTCTCCATTCCAGTCCTTTCATTTCGATCATCACCAATTTGAGATTTCATTTTCTCCCCATTGTGATACCACACAAAGTAGTTTGCTTGAAAACCATTTTTGGTTATGTCGTAGTTGAATTCTTCACGACTCAACCAAGGTCTACCAACACAATTGGAACATGGGCAGTGTATGCGACCACTATCTGAAGCATTGTGAAATGCAAAATCTATAAATCTCTCCAAATTGTTTTGAAAATCGCTTGAGATACGATCGGTTTCATACATCCAACTTCTGTCCATTCTGTAAAAAAATTCATATAAGTCATTTTGTCATAAACAATTCAATAGGATTGAACTTTAATAGAAAATACATTTAAGTAAACGATAAAGGAAGAAAATAATCATGGTATCAACTAGAAATGTGAAAAAAACATACTAATGTGTTATTGAAAAAATGTAAAACCAACAAGAACTTAATGTGTTATCACATCGGAGCATGCCTCATCCCATAACCATATTAGTAGGGTACCCTCGTGGACAGCCCCGCCCACCCCCGTGGACAACCCACCCACCCCCGTGGACACCCCCTACCCCCTAGATAGCCCAAACACCCCTGTGGACAGCCCACCCACCCCCCTTGACACCCCTTCTCCCTATGGACAGCCCCCCACCCCCTTGGATAGCACGCCCACAACCCTGGACACCCCTACCCCCTGTGGTCAGCCCACCCACCCCCTGGACAGCCCGCCCACCCCTCCTTTGTTGTACCGCTCTCTCTTGGAATTTAATGATCACAATCACTCTCATCGTGTTCTAACTTGTTTTCAAGTGTTTTGATGCTAGGAAAAAGGTTGCCCAGGAGTTGGCCCAAGAAGGCTGATAGTGGACTCTCTGAGTCCACCGGCCAGCCGGTGGTCTCTGGAAGAAGCATTGCATTCTGCCAGAGCCACCGGTCAGCCGGTGTTAGCGCACCGGCCAGCCGAAGGACCCAGGAAGTAGGCTTGCCCACTGCCTGGTGCCACCGGCCAACCGGTGGATGACCACCGGCCAGCCGGTGGAACCCAGACAGAAAGCCTGCTCTGTCTGGACCACCGGCCAGCCGGGAGCTCAGCACCGGCCAGCCGGTGGACCACCGGCCAGCTGGTGAGACACCACCGGCCAGCCGGTGTGCCCAGTCAAACTACCGTTGGGCTTTGACCAGACTTGTACTTTTGACCCCCAACGGCTCCGGAAGCCCTCCAACGACCATATTGAAGTGTTTATGGGTATTTCTCCTATAAATAAGAAATCATGGATGCCGAGAACATAACCTGATGATATTTTGATGTCTTGACGCTCTAACGAAAAATATCCAAGGCCTCTTGTGATCCATTTCCATCCTTGAAGCTTGAGCTCCCTCTCCATCAACCCACCCACCCCCCCTAGACAGCCCACCCACCCCTCCTTCACAGCCCGGCCACCCCTGTGGACAGCCCTTCCACCCTTGTGGACAGCCCGCCCACCCCCGTACCCCCCTGGACACCCCGTACCCCCCCTGGATAGCCCCGCCCACCCTCCCAAATAGCCCACACCCCCTCCCCTGCAACCCCACCACCACCACCTAGATATACCACCCCCCTGGAATGTGTAGAAATAACATAAAAATACATGATATATAGATAGCACAAAATACTCAACCTATGGGTTCACATTAACTACATAATCACACACTTCACTACTACCATAAAACACATAAACCACACCACCACCACACAAGACGCATAGCATTTCTCACATTCATTTATAAGCCACTTCATTCACACTTACATTGTCCATTCATTTAATGTTAAATTAATTAAATCCATTTACCACACATCCATTTCTATTCCATCTCATTTATTTAATATCTTGTTTTTTTTTGTTTTAACAGCATAATTTATTCCATAGATAACCAGGAAACTAATAAAACCACCACACAACAACTCACCATCTCACAATAACCATCGACACCATGTTACATCGACCAACCATATCACCAAAACAACCACGTATCACAATAAAAATATTTCACATCACAAACCACCGCACAACCAAAACCACCTCACCACATTATACACCACAACTTCATCACACAACACCTCCACACGACACAACACCACCACACATCATCACTATCATACAACTTCACATGACACATCCATGCCCACTAACCATCACATTACAACCCCACATATCACAAAGCCCAAATAGTCACCTCAATCCCCATAAAACAGCCTACAACATACAATGAAACACAACAAAAAAACTCTCATAGAGGCAACATACCCCAACTTCCACAATTTATTTATTCAAGGTCTTTTATTACATTACCCCTTTATTTAGCATGGACATTATAACACAACTGATATTCTAGGGGAAACTAATTAATTAACAAAATATTTATTCATTTCCCTATTTTACACGGTGAAATCAAATCAAAATCCAAACTTAAAACTAAAATATTAGATCAATAACAATAAAAAAGGTACCAAATGTGTATAAAGAAAAAATTACTTGATTTGAGATGATTCAAATGGGTTTTCACCTATTCGGATGGGGGATTTGGAGAGCAGCAGAGAGGTGGAGGTGGTATGATAACTTAAAACTAAAATACTAAAGCAATAACAATAAAAATAAGGAAGTATATGTGTATAAATGACAAGATACCTGATTTCACCTCTTCGGATAGGGGATTTCGCCAGAGGAGAGCGGTGGAGCGGATGAAATTAGGTTCTGTGCGAATGGGGGAGAGCAGGATTTGGGGGAAATAATTCCCAAAGGATTTAAAGAACCGTTGGGAAAGAGATGTTAAGGACCCCTTTTCCAACGGTTTGAGGAAACCATTGGCAAAGGGGTGACCCTTTCCCAACGGTTCAAGAGAACCGTTGGGAAAAGGTGATTAACACACCCCTTTACCAACGGTTTGAAGAAACTGTTGGCAAAGGGGTGGCTTTTCCCAACGGTTTCAATGAACCGTTGGGAAAGGCTTTATTAGTCCTTCAAGCCCAATGGTTTTAGCAAACCGTTGGTAAAAACCCGTTGGTAAAAACAGCATTTCCAGTAGTGAGTGTTAACTAAAAAAAGGAATAACTTATTTATTCATGACTTGTTGAATTATGTTTTCTTCTAACATTTTCTATTTTATAAAACGGTGGGAACTAGGAGAACTGGTCCAACAACTGTAAGGGGGACAATGAAGTAATTTCCCGAACAAAATCCCCAATGATTTGGGAGGTGGAGTTAAAAAATTCATAGTGATTCTTATCCAGTTGTCTTAGTTTATGAATAATAACTTGAATAATTTGGAACGTCCTCCATCACCTAAGTGTGAGAAACTGGTTGTTGAGTGTTTTATGGGGCAACGACCATTGATGTTTAGTGGATTTTCTGATTCACTAGTTGAGGAATAGTGGATCAACTCAATGGAGAAGATATTTTCTATGATTCACTGTTCTAATATGGAGATGGTTACTCTATCCATTTATTATCTCGATAGAGCCAATGGTGGGATTTGATTAAGAACACCAATCCGAGGGATGAAATTAAAGTGATAGTGTGGGAAGATAATAAGATAATGTTTCTTGACAAGTAATTCCAATGAACTCTTTGTATGAAGATGGAGAGAGAATTCATAGAGCTGAAGAAAAATGGATATAAAATCATTCACTACCTACAAAGTGAATTTCACAAGTCTTTCAATGTACACTTCAAGTTTTTATCAACAATGATAGAAAAATTGATAGATTATTCAGTGTATTAAAACCAAAAAATCAAAAGGCTCTTGAAATTAGAGACTTTATAAGTTATGAAGAAGTTGTCTGATATGATCTCAATGTGAAGATAGAGTTTGGAGAATGGTCCCATGGATATGGTGATATGAATGGGAATATGGAGTTTCATGTCGGAGGATCTAATGAGAAAGGTGGAAAGAAAATTCAAAATAAGCATCATGGGAATTTCCTCAAAGGGATGGGGAAATTATTCATGTGTGGGGGAGAAGTCCACTAATCACAAGAGTGTATAAACAACATGATAATGAAGGATAATATGGTGGAGGAATTAAAAGAACCACCCATGGTCCAATGCTACAACTATAGTGAAAAAGGGAACTATACATGCTAGTGCACTTAACCTCAAGTCCTTGGGGGTAATCAGCATTAGTGGCCACTGAACCCAAAGGATAAAAGAAAGGCTTATGCCATCACTACTTTGGAAGTTGATCAAGAAAATGAATTCCTACAAGGTAAACTTTCTATTCACTCAAGAATGAAAAAAGTCTTATTTGATTTTGGTTCTATGTATTAAATTATATCTTCAATGTTTTCTAGAACTATAGAATCGAAGCCCCAAAACCTAGAAGTAGATATATATGTAAAAACACAAAGTAGTGAAATAATTACAACCTAATTGTTGGACTCTTCTCTTATTAGCGGTTGTGGGATGATTCTTCTAGAGATTCTCTTGCTGCGTCCCTTGGTAGAATTCAACGCTATAATGGAAATGGATTGGCCCTCTTTATATAGAGAACATATCAACTATTAGAAAAATGAAATGTCTTTTCATATTCCGAATTATCCCATGCTCCTCTACAAATTCAAGGAAGATCCTGAATCTCTATTAGAAAATCCTTCAAAGGTGTGGTTGTTGGTTCGTTGTGAAGAAGCATACCTCGCTCAAATTTTTGAGTCAAAGGAAAGTGTAAACCAAACTAAAATTCCCATCCTGAGGGAGTATAGTGATGTATTTCCTAAGGAGTTATATATAATTCCACTAGATTGTGAGGTAGAGTTCTCAAAAGAACTCATACTAGGAGCTGCACCTATCTCAAAGTGTATCTATTGGATTGCTCCTATCAAACATGAGGAGTTAAAGAAGTATATGAAATAGAATTTTTAAAAAAGGGTTTTTACACACTAGTGCATCACCTTGGGGTGCACCAGTGCTCTTTGTGAAGAAGAATGATGGATAAAAGTGGCTGTGTACCGATTATTGGGAACTCAACAAGATCACCATAAAGAAGAAGTATCCTCTCCCAAGGATTGAAAACTTTTTCTATTAGCTACAACGAGGTAAATACTTCTAAAAGTTGTATCTTAATTCCAGATATCATCAAATAAAGGTGAATAAGTAAAATATTCATAATACTTCCTTTCATACAAGGTATGGGAACTATACATTTCGGGTGATGCCATTTGGACTTACTAATTCCCCTTTAATATTCATGGATTTGATGAATATATTCTTTAGAAATTACCTAGATAAATTTTTGCTATTGTTTATTGATGACATTATCATCCACTAAAATAAGAAGGAGGAACATGAAGAACATTTACAACTTGGGTTGGAAACCTTGATAAAGGATAATTTGTACACCAAGTTCATCAAGAGTGACTTTTGGATGAATTAATTCACATTTATGTGACATTTGATCAAAAGTGTGGTAATTTCTATAGACCCTTCAAAAAAAATGTAATTGAGGAATGACCTAGACCCTTTAGTGTCATAGAAATCAATATTTTTCTTATATTGGTGGGGTACTAACTTTTTTTTGTGAAAAACATTTCACAATTTTCAAGCCTGCTAACTAAGTTAACAAGGAAATGGGTGAATTTATTTTTGGATGGAAGAATGCGAGGAAAGCTTCAAGGAGCTAAAGAGAAGGTGGATTAGTGCCCCTGTATTCACATTACCAAAGTGTGTAGAAAATTTAGTGATATATAGTGATGCTTCAATGAAAGGCTTGGGTTGTATACTCATGAAAATTGATAATATGATAGCTTACGCCTCATGGCAATTGAAGATCCTTGAGGATAACTACCTAATGCATTATTTTGAGCTAGCAGATGGAATTATTGCCATGAAAATATGGTAGCACTACCTCTATGGTGGTAAGGGTGACATATATACTGATCACAAGATCCTACAGAATATATTCCCACAAAAGGAGCTAAACATGCATTAAAGGAGATGGTTAGATCTAATAAAAGACTACGATTTATCTATTCACTATCATCTTGACAAGGAAAATAAGGAATTTGATACTCTTAGTAGAAAAGGAATTGGTACTTTATCCATGTTGTGGATTGAGAAAGACCATGTATTCATGGATATATAAAGGATGGATTTGGAAATCCAAATGTAAGGGAATACATCCTACCTTTACAAAATTATTTCCCAACCATCTATCCAAGAGAAGATTAAAGAGGCACAATGTGATGCTCTAGATTTTCAAAAGAAGGTGAACACAATAACAGAAGGGAAGAAGTAAGAGTTACATATCGATGGTGATGGTGTGATTCAGTTTGGAACAAGGCTTTTTGTTTCGTCTTCACCAAGGATAAAGAAGGAGCTATGGGACAATGCACATAAATCAACATTCTGTATCTATCCTGGTAGCACCAAGATGTACCAAGATCCCTGAGAATACTTTTGGAGGGACAACATGAAGAAGGATATTGATGAGTATATCTCAAGATGCTTGATATGCCAACATGTTAAAGAAGAGAGAAAAAATTACAAATAACTGATTCAACCATTACCCATAACCATGTGGAAATGGGAGACTGTCCCTATAGACTTTTTCACAAGTCTCCCAAATAAATCTAAAGGAAATAATTTGATATGGGTTGTGGTGGAACGACTCACCAAGACTTCCCACTTTATCTCTATTTAGAATGATCTCTCAATTGAACAACTAGAAATCATATATGTGAAGGAATTTGTGAGACTGCATAGGGTTACACTCTTGATTGTATCTAGTCGTGAGCCAAGGTTCACATACAAATTTGGAGGAGTCTTCTACATGCCTTGAGTATTGAATTGAATTTCAGGATGGCCTATCACCCCCAAACTAATGGCCAATCTGAAAATACTATTTAGATTCTCAAAGATGTTCTAAGATCCTTCTCTTTAGAATTAAAAGGTAGATAGGATCAACATCTCCCATTGGTTGAGTTCTTGTACATCAATAGCTTCCACTCAAATATTTGATTTCTCATTATGAAGATATCATGACCCTCTTTCTCCTGGACAAGGGAAGAGACAACAAAGTTTCATGCCCTTCCTTCTTCAAGATGAAGGGGAGATAATGACCCCTGAGATCTGTGATCAATAAGACCTAGAGTAGTGACTATATCCAAGAGTATTGAATCCCACACAAAGTAGAAGGCATTACCCTCTTTATTGAAAACAAAATCAGGAGATAAGACAGTAAAAAACCCAAACAACACCAAACATTTATATAAAGGAAACAAAAATCCAACCCATGCAGGGTTTAAACATAAACTGTGAAAAATGTAAAACCAAATCACCAACGCAAGTACACAATGAAAGATACCAAGAAACAGCACAAAAACTATCCTGACGCCTGAGCTAGCAAAGTCCAGCATGATCCTTAATGTCATCATGGAAACCTAAAAAAAATTTACAATGTTCGGAGAGTATTCAAGTATACCCAAAAAGAAAACTAAATCCACATGTACACAAGTGGGGAACATACTAACACCCCTATGAGAGAATAGTCGAACCTAAAATCATCTACCAAGGTGTACTAACTATGCCATCATCCCCTAGGCACACTCACCAAATAACTCAATTCAAGTATGGTAGTAGTATAAGCACATCGATATTTGGGTACCCGACACTACTTTCCCACTGGTTAGATGCTCATTATTGATGGCTAATGTCTTGACACTACCACTATTCCAAAATAAAGTCCCACCTCCAGAAAATTCCCACACACACATGAGCCACAAACCACACACAAATCCCACCCATAGATTCTTGGGCCACAACCACAACCACACCACACATCTTGCCAAAAAACACCTGGTCCTCATCCCAAAGACACCTGAGAAACAAACCTATCCCAAAGGAACCTGTGCCTATCACCCACACCACAACCTACCTAAAGGAACATTGGATATATTAAACCTCAAGCCACTATATCCTTCTTGGATAAACTCGAGCGGTAATAACCCGGAATAGGGTGAGAGGAAGAATGTCAGTAACCAGCCATCCCTCCTCCCATCGGGATGTTGTGAAAGATACACTCCACCATGAAATGAGGGTGTTCATCACATGGTTCTCAACAAGGGTTGGGTGCATATAGAAATCACAAGGAACTACAATTCATACATATAGGTAAGTAAACACTCATCCCAACCTATGATTTTCAAAACAAACAACCAGCCTAGGAAGAACCACACTTTTGCTACCCCAATATGAACAACCATGCAAACATCCACAACCAGAGAATAAACCCAAGTATGTTTTCATTTAACCACTTGGAATTCATTAATTACAAGGTTCAAATTAATTTATTCTTTCAGTACCTAAGTAAATTACCATGTACAACATTTGCAACTATTTTCATAAGGCTAAAGTGTAGAGACCCGAAGCTTGACATACAAGGACATTACATTACTTTTGTGGAATACTTAGTACATAAAAAAACACACACACAAGGACCGTAATAGTTTAGTGTCTTTGGAAACTCGGAACATAATCTTCTAATCATGTTGAAAGATCTTCAACATCTCCCATAAAGATATTCCCCTTTTTTTTCTTACCTAAAACCTTTCTTTATATCCTGGGGAAAATAAAACATAAAAGGGTGAGATCAAATGCTCAGTAAGGGTAAACAAAAGAAATATCAATCACATCATATTCATAAGAATATAAAATTTTGGAAATCTTAACCTGCAAAAGAGATCATAATATCATAACATGGGATAAATCATAGTAGTGAAATGTAATCCCAATAATCATAACTTAAAACATGAAACTTTGTGGCGTACACACATAATCATAGAGAATCATTTCTTATTAGTCAAGAATCATTGCCAAGACTATCTTAGTGGACAAAATCCATTTCTGAACTGAGTTCATTCCTCGTTTCAGTCCTATTTCACTGAACCGGTTTAACATGCCGTTCCAGCCATGTATATCTCATGAGATATAAAATCATTACCCAATGCATTGGAGAGAGATATTGGTCCCACAGATCTCATAATGATACCATTCTTATGTGTGCCACCAAATCATAAATCATACATCATTGTATAACCCATGTAGTAAAAATGGGATTCTTAAACAACATGACATCATAAAACAATTCATATAAGATAAAGGAATTCATAAAAATAATTCCATCACAACATAATAAAATCAATGTAATAATAGGGATAGAAACAGAACCCTATATTATCTTATATGGAAAATAATTTTGATAAAGAACTTGAACTACATCATTGCAGAATTCAAATGCCCGATGACCTTCCTTTCGACATTTGAAACATTTACATGTCCCTTTAAGACAATCTCCACCATGCTTCTTTCCACACTTTGAGCATAAGGAAACATTCATCTTCTTTTCACCATTATTCTGAGATTTCTCCTTGAACTCCATCTTTCATTTCTTGTCAAAACTATGAGATGGATAAGTAACACCAACTTCCATTTCTACCTTGATAGCACAACGCACAATTTCTTCATAGCTACTGAAGTCTCTTATAGCTAATGCCCTTCAAAGACTTGGTTTTAAGCCACTGAAGAATCGATCAACTTTACTTTTAGGTTGGATGATAAAGCCATATGCATACCTTGCAAGCCTTGTAAAATTCGCTTCGTATATACCAACAGATTCATCATCTTTTTGCTTTAGTTCAAGAAACTCCTTCTCCATCTTTGTTTAAAGAATACGAGAGAAGTACTTATTGGAAAATAAGTTCTTGAACTCGTCCCATTCCATGGACTCAATTTCATCTCTTTTCCTCGTATTCTTGATAAGATTCCACCATTGATCAGCTTCAACTTCCAAACGATATACTGCTAAGAGGACTTTATCATGTTCAGAACATTGAAGAACTGAAAATATCTTTTCAATGGTACTGATCCATTGTTCAGAAACAAGTGGATCAGAAGACCCACTGAAAGAAGGTGGATGTTTCATAATGAAGGACTCAATAGAATATTGTTCCCTTATCTGCTCATTTGGAAGTCTATAATGATTCATAGCTTGTGTAAGTATAGCAATAAGATTTTTCACCCCGTCTACCATAACATTTTTTTGTTCAGGAGGACAATCATTGCATTGTCCATTGCATTGATTAATATGATTCCTTCGGGTTCCATCCATCATCTAAAACCCAAAAAGAATAGTGTGAGAGGCAAAAATCATGCTAGGTAAAACAACATAATAAAGGGGGAGTACCTTAAATATCTAACATCTTTGGTTTAATTCTAAGATCGTTAGTGCAATTCTAGGACTATAACCTATACTTATACTTAACCTTAGGGACATCCATATACATACCTTAGAAATATCTCTAGGGATCTCACTAAAGTTCTCGCATCCTAGTTTCCAAAGGTTGACTAAACCTTTCCTCTGATACCAACTGTAGAGACCCAAAGCTTGACGTAAAAGGACATTAAATTACGTTTTTGGAATACTTAGTACATAACAAAAACACACACACAAGGACTATAATAGTTCAGTGTCTTTGGAAACTCGGAACGTAATCTTCTAATCATGGTGAAAGATCTTCAACATCTCCCATAAAGATCTTCCCTTTTGTTTCTTACCTAAAACCTTTCTTTATATCCTGGGGAAAAGAAAACATAAAAGGGTGATCTCAAATGCTCATTAAGGGTAAACAAAAGAAATTTCAATCACATAATATTCATAATAACATAAAATTTTGGAAATCTTAACCTGAAAAAGAGATCATAATATCATAACATGGGATAAAGCATGGTAGTGAAATGTAATCCCAATAATCATAACTTAAAACATGAAACTTTGTGGAGCACACACATAATCATAGAGAATCATTTCTTATTAGTCAAGACTCATTTCAAAGACTATCTTAGTGGACAAATTCCATTTCTGAACTGATTTCATTCCTCGTTTCAGTCCTATTTCACTGAACCAGTTTAACATGCCGTTCCAGCCATGTCTATCTCATGAGATATAAAATCATTACCCAATGAATTGGAGGGAGATATAGGTCCCACACATCTCATAATGATACCATTCTTATGTGTGCCACAAAATCATAAATCATACATCATTGCATAACCCATGTAGTAAAAATGGGATTCTTTAACAACATGACATCATAAAACAATTCATATAAGATAAAGGAATTCATAAAAATAATTCCATCACAACATAATCAAATCAATGTAATAATAGGGATAGAAACAGTACCCTATATTATCTTATATGGAAAATAATTTTGATAAAGCACTTGAACTAAATCATTGCGGAATTCAAATTCCCGATGACCTTCCTTTCGACATTTGAAACATTTACATGTCCCTTTAAGAAAATCTCCACCATGCTTCTTTCCACACTTTGAGCATAAGGAAACATTAATCTTCTTTTCACCATTATTTTGATATTTCTCCTTGAACTCCATCTTTCATTTCTTGTCAAAACTATGAGATGGATAAGTAACACCAACTTCCATTTCTACCTTGATAGCACAACGCACAATTTCTTCATAGCTACTGAAGTCTCTTATAGCCAATGCCCTTCGAAGACTTGGTTTTAAGCCACTGAAGAATCGATCAACTTTACGTTCAGGTTGGATGATAAAGCCATATGCATACCTTGCAAGCCTTGTAAAATTCGCTTCGTATATACCAACAGATTCATCATCCTTTTAATTTAGTTCAAGAAACTCCTTCTCCATCTTTGTTTGAAGAATACGAGGGAAGTACTTATTAGAAAATAAGTTCTTGAACTCGTCCCATTCCATGGACTGAATTTAATCTCTTTGCCTTGTATTCTTGATAAGATTCCACCATTGATCAGCTTCACCTTCCAAACGATATACTGCTAAGATGACTTTATCATGTTCATAACATTGAAGAACTGAAAATATCTTTTCAGTGGTACTAATCCATTGTTCAGCAACAAGTGGATCAGAAGACCCACTGAAAGAAGGTGGACATTGCCTCATGAAGGACTTAATAGAATATTGTTCCCTTATCTGCTCATTTGGAAGTCTATAATGATTCATAGCTTGTGTAAGTATAGCAATAAGATTTTTCACCCCATATCCCATAACATTTGTTTGTTCAGGAGGACAATCATTGCATTGTCCATTGCATTGATTAATACGATTCCTTCGGGTTCCAGCCATCGTCTAAAACCCAAAAAGAATAGTGTGAGAGGAAAAAATCATGCTAGGGAAAACAACATAATAAAGGGGGATTACCTTAAATATCTAACATCTTTGGTTTAATTCTAAGATCATTAGTGCAATTCTAGGACTATAACCTATACTTATACTTAACCTTAGGGACATCCATATACATACCTTAGAAATATCTCTAGGGATCTCACTAAAGTTATCGCATCCTAGTTTCCAAAGGTTGACTAAACCTTTCCTCTGATACCAACTATAGAGACCCAAAGCTTGACATACAAGGACATTAAATTACTTTTGCGGAATACTTAGTACATAACAAAAACACACACACAAGGACTGTAACAGTTCAGTGTCTTTGGAAACTCGGAACGTAATCTTTTAATCATGGTGAAAGATCTTCAACATCTCCCATAAAGATCTTCTCTTTTGTTTCTTACCTAAAACCTTTCTTTATATCCTGGGGAAAAGAAAACATAAAAGGGTGATCTCAAATGCTCATTAAGGGTAAACAAAAGAAATATCAATCACATCATATTCATAATAACATAACATTTTGGAAATCTTAACCTGTAAAAGAGATCATAATATCATAACATGGGATAAATCATGGTAGTGAAATGTAATCCCAATAATCATAACTTAAAACATGAAGCTTTGTGGAGTACACACATAATCATAGAGAATCATTTCTTATTAGTCAAGACTCATTTCCAAGACTATCTTAGTGGATAAAGTCTATTTCTGAAGCAAGTTCATTCCTCGTTTCAGTCCTATTTCACTGAACCGGTTTAACCTGCCGTTCCAGCCATGTCTATCCCATGAGATATAAAATCTTTACCCAATGCATTAGAGGGAGATATATGTCCCACCCATCTCATAATTATACCATTATTATGTGTGCCACAAAATCATAAATCAAACATCATTGCATAACCCATGTAGTAAAAATGGGACTCTTAAACAACATGACATCATAAAACAATTCATATAAGATAAAGGAATTCATAAAAATAATTCCATCACAACATAATCAAATCAATGTAATAATAGGGATAGAAACAGTGCCCTATATTATCTTAGATGAAAAATAATTTTGATAAAGCACTTGAACTCCATTCTTGAGGAAAATATCCTTTCTACTTCAAAAACATTTTCCTTTCTTAACATGTCATAAAATTTTTAACTAAAAGAATTTGATTAAAAATAAACTTGAAAACTTGTAAAGTAAGATTCTTGGAAATAATTTTTTAAAAATCCATTCATGCCTTATAAGTTAAAAAAACATTCTTCCCGTACTTTTTTTGGAAAAGTCAAAAAGTACCTCTTACGAAAAACGACAAAAGATTCCTTTTATATCTTTTACTAAAAACTCAACGAAGGGTAAAATTGGATTTAAACAATTGTAGGTGGATGGAAACAATATTAAATATTTAGGAATCATGGATGTGGATGATAAAATACACCCCAGTAAATACCAAAGTATAAACAATCTCGGATAAAATGAGATTGTGATATTTTCCCTTACCTTAGGTCTGATTTGCTTCATAAGTGTCCGAACCTCCTGTATAATGATTTAAATAATGTCATTGAATTATTCCAAAATCATACTCATTGTTATGATATCATATATGGTCATATTCGTAGCTTATTATTAGTAATATTTCATTGCTACTTGTTATTCGGGTGTTTATTACTTTTTGTTCTTATGCGTGTTTTGTCGAATAAATTCTTATTCTTCTTTTTAGGTTATAGATACCTCATTTACAGAAGGTTATTACCGTTATATATATCATATTCATTCATTCAATTCATTTATATAATCATTATGCAATGAAGATCTTGTAGAACGAGTCGCATCACATCGTGGAGATGGTATTCTGTACGTACGCACGAGCGATGATATCGTTCCCATGATCGTGGAATTGTATTGGAGTGTATGTATACTATTTCAGAGTCAATATCAATTTAAAATAATCATATATATTCATTCTTTACACCATTATACCCATCCAAGTAAGGTGGTGGTGGATAATTGATTACACCACGGCGTAGAGACTGTATTCCGTACGTACGCACGCATAGGGATTTCATTTTCCGTAGGATGGATAGATAGTGAAATAGGGTTGTTTCATACTTATAATAACATATCAGTATATGAGTGATACTGATGTTATTACATCATGATGAAACAACTAAATAAGAAGAATTGGATGAAGAAATAAAGATGAAAGAATCGGTAACGGGCATTACCTCTTCTTTGAAGTGCTTCTTTGAGACCTCCTTTTAGGGCACTAAAATTGGTCTTTGAAGAAGACCAGGACCTCTAGGATGTCTCTAGGGAAGTGGAGAGAAGAAATTGGCAGGTTTTGGCCGAGCTTGAAGGCTCAAAGTGGTGTGAGGAAGAGAGGGAGGAGGTGTCCTTTTATAAGGGAGGAGAGGGGCACCTTTGGAATAACAAAACACATTATTTTATTATAAATCCAAATTCAGTTTTAAATTTCTCCAAATTGATTTATTTCGAAGATAATGTGGGGATGGGTATAAATAATCTCATACAATAGAATTTAGATAAGTTTAGGTTCCTATTTTAACCTTATCATTTAGATTTAACATTAAGTTAAATAATTTTACTTTTACCGTGTCTTCTTTTGTTCTTACACTATAAGGTTAATAAACTTACTATAAAAAGCCAAAAGAACCCCATGTTGTTTATTATTAATATATATAACCTTATCTAAGTCATTTCTCCAAACGTTAGATTTTTAGGAATAAAATAACAATTAATAATATAATATTTGTTTTAAAAACTATTTTATGTCAATTTTGACACTATTTAGTAATTGATTTTTGTGAAAATCATAAAATAATGATTAGTTCGAAAAAAGTTAATTAAATCAACACTAACATGTCATAGTAACCTATAAAATAAGTGGCATTCATAAAAAATATCAAATTATATTTATTTGGGTATTTATAACAACAATTATGTCAATATTTCATTAATAAGATAATTACTATATCATCGTTGTGTCATAAATAAATTAAATTATTTAATGTCTAAAAATTATAAATAAAATACCATTATGTTGGAAAGCCTTTTATCTTTATAATGAATATTTATAGTAGAATTTATCTTGTGTATAACCCCATATTAAAAATTATTTACTTATTAAACATTGATTTTAACTATTTTAACCCTTCTTTAAGTAAATTGATAATAAATGTCCTAATCTAAACCAAGTGGGACTAAATGGTCATATTTTATTCCTAAGGTTGTTTTTGGTCGAATTACACTTATCCAATATAATTAAGATATGTTTTAAGGTTATAATAATATCATTTTTACCCTTAATTACCCTATTTACTTTTAACCGTGGTAATTAAAAGTAAAAAGTTACTATTCACCAAAAAATTATTTTCATCTCATTGAACCACATTTTACTTACTGACATCAACCGTGTCTCTTGAATTTTCGAAATTCCACTCACATAAGCGGTAAAATTATGTTTTATGAAAAATTCAGTTTTTTAACTACCACTTAGTGGTTTCACTATTCATCAAAAATTGAAAGTTTTTAGAAAAATACCAAAACTTATGCCTAAGATATATTTGATATTATGAACTCAAAAATGATGTCTATTTTACCAAATTCAAAACATATCAGTTGCATTAATTAATTTAAAAATTAATTCCCATCATCAAAACAAATAACATGTTCTTAAGAGATAATAACTATCAAAAGATTGACACTTGTTTATGTCTGGTTTAAATGTGAAATTACATCCAATGACCAACATTGTATTAAATTGTAAAAATATATTCTAAATATACTTTAAAACCACTCTAATTAATAATTTATCACTATTAATTATTTTGATTAAAAAGGTTTTTTTAATTAAAATTTAGTAATTTTAACTATTCATCAGAAAATGAAAGTTATCCGAAATGTACCAAAATTTCACCCTAAGCTAATTTCGATATTTCGAATCCAAAAATGAAGTCCATTTTGAAAAATAAAATTTACAAAATTTCAAAAAGTGGTTATTACTATTCATAACAGCTAGTTTTAATAATATTTTAATATCATATTGTTGTTTAGTGAGACTCGGTATTGCGTACTACACACGCTATCGAGGAAGGTCGCGATTGCGTGTAATGCAAGGAAATTCAAGGATGCATGTTGTGCAAGCTCCTTTTGGTGTAGCGTACAACACAAGACATTAATGAAATTAAAAAGAATATTTTTCATAAAATCTCGGGGTGTTACATAAAGGACACTAAACACTTCCATAGAAAATAAGGAAGCAGGGGACAAGGTATGGAAATAAATTTTAACACCCATTCTTAAAAAATAGAGAAAAACTAACCTAAAATCCCACTACACCACCCCTTCTTCCTAGACACCCGTTCAACCACTTCCAAGAGTCATTCTTAAAATTTATTCCACTTAATCATGCCCTCATAACCAAAACTGGAAGCCCCGCTGTAAAACAACACCACACCCAACACACCTATAAACATGAATTCATGACACAAAACTAGTCCTAAAGCCCTTCAACACAACAAAAAAACACTTGACACACCTATAAACATGAAGTCCTGATACAACCCAGTCCTACAAACCCAGTTCCCAACCACTGCCCAAACGTAGTCCCACTACACAACTTGTTCGGCAACCAAAACATACACCAAAGGAAATTACACTACCTAAAAGTTTATCCATTACATAATAAATAAATAAATCAACATGAGTTTCCATCACACCTCTTTCACCACACCATAACAAAACACCACCAAACAGTATCCCCATTGCATAAACGTACCCTTCCCCATTCAGAAGACCAACCCCTCTATCCACCCCTATTCCTGTAACATGGTAACCAAAAAAAACTTTCCACAACCCCCACAAAGTACAAAAACCAACCAAAAATATCAAAAAAACACACCATTAAGCCAATAATAATCAGATTTTTCAAGTGGAGTTCTTAAATTCCACGTTAAATAATTGCAGTGATCACCGAACAAGTTTGATCTTGGGGAATCCATTTATTTAACAATGTATATGTGATTATGAAGATTTCATGTTACAACCATTTAACAAAGCATCAAAATAAAAAATATAACATCACCAGTTCACATGAAATGAACTCAAATGACCATGATTTTCATAATGAATATAACCACAACAAACCATAAAAATAAACAAAGATAGTAGAGAAAACAAATGACCAACATCGACCATCTTCAATTCCCTACCCGTTATCCTTTAATCACCACTCCCCTTCAATTATTTATTACTCATGCATGAAAATTATTCACCCATTATTCACAAATAATCATTATTACACCCACCCCCATGATACAGAAATAAAGATAGGTAGAGGGATCCCTACATGAAGCAACATAGACCAAAAATCCCCTTTACGCCAAGAATTGGTGATCATGTGAGTAGAAGGAAACTCCAAGAAAAATGAGAAGGAGGAGGATTTAACATAGGCACACAACTCATATAGATAGGAAGGCTCTAGGAACCCCAAGAGAAAATAGAAGAGAGTACCTCAATTTTTAGAAGAAAAAAAAGCTAGATCCTATATCAACATAATGAAACAGTTCCAAAGGAAATTAACATGGTATTGTGTTCAAGATCATACAGTGTGAATATCTCAATGTCCCAAGAGTCTTAGTACATTAATGATATACTTAATATACTTTGAAACTCCCTTAAAAATTCTCAAAAAGGATTTAAACTCAGTTTACATCAAATAAAACATAAGAAGGGAGAAACTTGAAAAAATAATGAGACTAGAAATTTTAAAAAGGACGAGACATCGTTTGGTGTGACACTGTTTCGGTGTGACACCATCATAGTGCCATGGTTACGGTGCCACTATTTCAGTATTCTATTGTATCGGTGTGCCACCATCACGGTTCCTCCATTTCGATGTTCCACCATCACGACACCACTGTTTCGGTGAAACCATTTAGTGAAACTACAATTTTTGGAAATCTCCTGAAACAAACCACTGCGAACCCCAATAACATCAAAAGAAATAGATTTTTACAAAGTAATGGATTGGGGAAATCTGGGTCATTACATTAGATACCACTCAAAATGTTCTCGTCCTTGCGAATTTAAAACCAAACTCAGAAAAAGAGGGGTATGAACAACCACCCCATATGATACCTCTCAGGGAAAAACCACCTTACATTGTTCGAAAACTGGAGTGAAAACCCTAATATCCATAAACAAATACTTGACATCTATCTTCTAACCAACTATACAAACACTAATTCCCTATTTACCAAACATATGAATTAGGGAATCCCTTCCTCCATGTCAAGATACTATCTGCTCTGGGTGACACTGACTCACCTGTATAGGTTTAATCACATCGACATTAATGAATCTCTATTAGGGATTAGGTCCTCCCCTCTCCACATGTCAAGACTTTCCACACAAAATGAAGAACAAGGAAACACCACAACTGGTAACAAACAAGGTCAAAAATTGCATCATAAAATGAAGCACAAAAGTTAAACATAAAAACAAAACATAGAACAACTCCGGGTATAGGTCACACATATGTTCCTACCCCTCCCAAGTACTCTCCTCAAGGGCACCATGCCTCTGTGACACATGAACCAAGGGAATGGTTTTTACACAAAGCACCTTCTCCTCACGATCCTTGATTCTTTCTAGTCACTCCAAGAACATTGTGTCATCCTTGATATCCAACACTCCCCATTAAATGATGTGGCATTCATCATGTAGATACTGACAGAGATGAGAGACATGGAAGACATTATGGATACTCTATATCTACGGTGGCCATGCCAGCTGATATTCTACCTTGCCGACTTTCCCCAACACCTCCAAAGGTCCGATGAAACAGGGAGAAATCTTTCACCCTCTGCCAAACCTCCACTTATCACGTCAAGGGTAAATAACACTTTTCACCATCCTATCCCTCAACCATAAACTTCTAATTCAATTCTGTCCTAACCCACCTTCTCCAAGATGAGGTAACGGACAACAAAGTGCCACACCCTTCATTATTCAAGATTAAGGAGAGCTAATGACCCCCCGAGTCCCGCTTTCAATAGGCCACGAAGTGGAAAATAACACCAAGGGTATAGAATCTCACAAAAATGTAAGGAATTAACCTCTCCAATGAAAACAAGATCGGGTGATAAGATGTTAAAAATCCCAAACACCACAAAAACTTTATATAAAGGAAACTAAAATCCAACCCATGCGTGATTTAAATTTAAACTACGAACAAATTAAAACCAAATAACCAAATAAATTACCAATAGAAAGAGACCAAGAAGCCCCACAACTACTATCCTTACGCCCGATCTAGTGAAGTCGAGTATGGTCCTCAAAGTTTTTCTGCAAACATGAAAACAGTTTTAACAACGTACGGTGAGTATACAAGTATACCCAGTAGGAAAACTAAATCCAATCGGTCTCAAGTGGGGGGACATAGTAATGCCTCTATGAGAGAACAATAAAAACTAAAATAACCTACCATGGAGTACTAACTACCCCAGCCTCACCAAGGCACACTCACAAAATAATGCAAATCATTTAAGGTAGTAGTATAAGCACAACGACATTTGGGTAACACACACCACTTTCCATTGGTTAGCAATTCATTCCTAACGACTAACATCATGATGCTACAACTCTTACAAAATGTAGTCCCACTAACACAACCTTCCTGCACAAACCTGGGCCTCAAACCACACACAAATCCCACCCACAGATGTCGGGTCTACAAACCCACAACACATCTCTCCTAAAAACACATAGGCCTCATCCCGAAGACACCTGGGAAACATACCTATCCCGCAAACACCTATGAATCACACCCACACCACAACCTTCCCTAAGGATATTGAGCTATAGTAAACCTCAAGCCATTACAGCCTGCTTAGCTATGCTCGAGTGATAAGAACCGAGAAGAGGGTGTGGGGAAGAAAGTCAATAACCATCCAACTATCCTCTCACTAGGATGTTTGGAAATACACCCTTCCCATGAAATGGGGGCATTCGGAACATGGTGATAAAAAATGGTGGGGTGTGTATAAAAATAACAAGGAACTACAATTTATATATATAGATAAGTAAGCACTCAAACCAACCTAAAGTTTAAAAAACAAACCAACCCATGTAGAACCACATTGAGAAACCGCTATATGCACAACCACACAAACAAACACAAAAAAGAAGATAAAATCAACCTCCTTTTTCATTAACCACAATCTATTCATTAATAAAGGGTTTTAGTTTAGTTTATTATTGAAATACCCAAGGAAACTACCAATCACAACATCTGCAACCATTTTCAGAAGGCTAAAGGCCACTAAACACTACCCAAGAAAACAAGGAAGTAGGGAAAAAGGTATAGAAATCCATTTCAGCACCCATTCATAATAATAGTAGAGAACAATAAAACTGTAGTGCCACTACAAACCCCATTCTTCCTAGACACCTGTTCAAACACTACCAACTATCATTCTTCAAAGTTATCCCGCTCAATCATTCCCTCATTACCAAACCCGGTAGCCCTTCTTCACAATAACACCACACCCGACACAACTATAAACTTAAAGTCCTGAAACATCCCAGTCGTGCATCCCCGCTTCACAACAACACCACACCCGAAAAACCTATAAACATAAATTCAAAACACAACCCAATCCTATTGCCCCTCTACCCAACCACTGCCCAAAAGTAGTCCCATTGCACAATGAGTTTGACAACCACAACATAAACCAAAGGAATTCCCACTTCCTACAAGTTTATCCATCAAAAAGTCAATCAATCTCTCAAACTGATATTTTTTCACACCTCTTGTACCACCCCATACCCAAATCCCACCACAAAACACAGCTAAGTAGTAATCCCACTTCACAAACATACCCTTCCCCATTTATAGGACCCTCCTCTCCGTCCACCCCCATACCCATAAAAAGGTTCTGAACAACAACTTCACAAAACCCTGAAAAAGTAAAAAATGTAACGCCCCGACCCCAGCTACCCAGAGTCGGTGCATTACTTCGTAACATTGGCATGATCACAAAAGATCATGTCTCGAATGACTGATTAGTTTAGTAGCCTTGGAAACACTAGATACATTCATAAATGTTACATTACAACATAAAGTGATAAACTAATAACAAAGTCTTCATAGTACACAGTCATATCCTCTTCTAACTATCCCTGAAGGTCATTCATAAAATACTTCTTCACATCCTGGAAAATATTAAAACATTGAAAGGGGTGAGCTCAGATGCTCAGTAAGGATAACAATATTGCGGAAGCTTTCATAAATAAACATAAAAATTTAAGGCAATGTATAACTAAAACAAAAGCCTTTTAAACTTGAACATCAACATAATATGGCAAAAGTAAAATGAGATAATGCCATTTACTTCTTCACATGGATATTCTACTGGTCGAATAATCACATGAAATATCATTAACCACTTTCATAATGATGGAATGCATAATGCCAAACTATCATAACCACATAGCCAAGGCCTCCTGCCAAGACCACAAATAAGATTTTGTCAAGGCCTCGTGCCAAGACGCTAGTTTGTCTCATGAGACCTACCGATGCATCGAGGAGCTATAGCGGGCTCCACCCGTCACTTATTAAGTCCAATGCATTCCTCATATGAATAGGTTTAAACATATCATAAACCAGAACATAATCGTATCACATAAAACATGCATAAAGGAAACATAACATTTCCACATTTCAATCACAAGATATCAATACAGCACATTGATATAATAAAAACGCTTTCAAAACCATTTTCAATACTAAAATAAAAGAAAGTTAAAACTTTGTATTTATTTTTCATTAAAAAAAATAATGGCTTGTAGAGGAAGCCGAAACTCAAATAATGGTCACGGCGGCGGAGAAGTCGTTGTCGCCGCATAAGTACGGAAAGAAAAACATTCCCTTTTTGTCATTTAGTAAAACGATTCGTATAAAAAAGATTCCTTTTGAATAAACGTAAAAGTCAAAGGGGTTTATACACCGTATAAAAGAAAGTTGTGTATAAAACCAAATATGCCTCAATGAAAGGAGATTGAGACGAAGTCCTTAAAAAGATCATTTTTAAAATAAAATAGATCTATTATGTGTATTCACTATAGGTACACATAAAGAAAGTAAAAATACAAAATAGGACATAATAATATCATGGCATAATTTGAAAGTAGGAGATTAACCCAAAGAATGGAAGTTGGGTTAAGAAATTCCCTTACCTCGTGTCCGACTTGACTCAACCGTTCTTTAACCTCCTTCAAATCAGGTAACTCTTTTTTATTTGAGCCAAAGGCTTCATTGGGAAGAATTCTGCCCAAAGTGAGGCTTCTAGGAGTAAGGGAGGAAAGTTGGGAGAGTATTTGGGTAGAGTTTTGCCGAGCCAAATGGCTTGATGGTGTGAATATGGTGGTAGAGGTAGGGGCCTTTTATAAGAGGAGAGGAGGGGCTCTTTTGGAAAGATTGAAATGTTACATTATTATACAATTATTTTCGGATTCTAAAGGTCCCACACTTATATAATTCGTGGATAATCTGATAAGGGTTCAAAATCTCCTCATCCAATAGTCTTTGGACAAGTGTACGCCTTGGATTTTGCATTATCTTCTCATTTTATTTAAATCGTTAAATAATGAGGTCATCGCTGCATCATCATGATGTCATAAATAATTTAATTTATATAATTTCTAAAAATTATAAAAAAAACTACTATGATGTAGTAAATATTTTTATCTTTCTAATGAATATTTATAGTCAAAATTTGGACTTCTGTAACCCCACTTAAAAACTGTTTTAGTAAAACAACTCATGTTTGTGACAATTTAATTTTAACATTAAATAAATATATATTTATGTCATTTTCCTACCAAAGTGGCTCCATGGGGTCCCCAAGTTGACACATGGATTTTATTGGTCTTCCATGACACATCCAATAGGGGTAGGACAAGTGTAAAGGTATTTTCATATTTTTATAATATCATTTTTACCTTAAATTTCACTAATTACCATTAATCGCGATTAATTAAACTTAAAAGTTACTATTCACCAAAAAATTATTTTAATCCCATTGAACCACATTTTACTTCCTAATGACAACCATGTATGTCGGATGTTTGAAAATAAAATCACAGAAGTGGTAATATTTCATTTAAACGAAAATTCAGTTATTTAACTACCACTTAGTGGTTTCACTATTCATCAAAAATTGAAGTTTTTCATAACAATGCCAAAATTTCACCCTAAGCTATAATTGATATTGCGAATTCAAAAATGATGTCTATTTTAAAAAATTCCAAACATATAAGTTGCATTAATTAATTTTATAATTAAGTCCCGCTGTTACAAAAAATAGCGTGTTTCTAAGAAACAATTTATATCAAAAGATTGGCAATTGTTTATATCCAATTTCAATGTTAAATTAATTCTAATGACCACCATTGGATAAAATGGTAAAAATATATTCTAATTATAATTTAAAACCACTAAATATTATAATTTATCACTATAAATTATTTTTATTAAAAAAGTTGTTTTAAGTAATTTTCACTATTCATAAAAAATTGGAAGTTCTCAGAAAATTACAAAAAATTCAACTTTGGATAATTTCGATATTACGAATTCAAAAATGAAGTCCATTTTGAAATATAAAATTTCTATAATTTTAAAAAGTGGTTATTACTATTCATAACGGCTAATTTGATTAGTCGCGGTGTTTTAGAACTCGAAGTTGCGTACAATGCAAGCTATTGCATTATTGAATGAGAAGCGTATCGTGGAAGCTCGGGGTGTTACATTCTCCCCTCCTTCAATAAATTGCGTCCTCACAATTTGAAATTTTTCTTGGAAAATAAAAGGCTGAAAATAGAAAATACCTTTGAGGAAAACCTACATCGGAAATAAGGTTAATAAATATATAACATTAAAAGAAAGCAAGATAAGTACAAAGGTCACCCAATATAGCCCATTCTAGGATTATATGAAAATATGGATATGGAGGAGAAACAAACCATCAAGGTCTGATGGAGAGTTATAGAAAACATGATTAGGAGAAAGTTTAACTACAAGAAAATCACAAACTTGTGATTGGTTAAACGGTCATTGAATCCCTAGTTGGAAAAGTTAACCGACAACATTTTTGTTTTAAGTTACCTTTTATAATGTTGAGGAATTTATTTAGGAGATTTACTAAGAACGTAAGGGAATATACATATTTGTTATGTATACTTTCATTCGTTAATAAATTTTTACCACAAACCCATCTTTTACTCCAAATGGTAACGGAACTCAAAAATATTCTTTTTATCCTAATTGTATAAGGTTCCAAATATTAACACATACCATTTAGATTAGTAAAACTATTTTGTAATAACCAGGGACTTCCTGTAGGCTAGTGGTAGGAAATAAAGGCTTGTCGCACTATGGTTGTGGGTTCGATTCCTGCAGCTTTGTCCGACGCGACGGGTTATTCCCCACCCTGCAGGTTGTCCTTTTCCTAAAACTATAGTATTATAATATTCCAAAAATAATCTTCAGAAATGCTTTAACCTTAAACAATACTATCCAAAGATCAACTTAATCCACTCCAACCTTTATAGTTATCCAAAATACCTCTGTCCAAACTTTCTCTAAAAGGTCTCTTAATTCCAAAATCAATTTATCAGATTCCCCAAACAAAGTAAAGTTTCTCTTATTGTCACATACTAATCATATTAAAACCTTACTGAAATCAACAAGTAATGCAGTACAATCCTTATATATATATCACATTATTCTAATAACCAGAATATAATCCATGAGTCCAAAAGAATCAATACATTAATTATTCCGCATCAACTGTAGTAACAGCATAAGATTGTCCTTGATCCCTTGGCCTTTTCTGAGGTAAGTTTCCCTGACTCTTAGGGAATTCATTTGCATAATTCCCTATTTCCCTACAATTGTAGAATTCAACATTGATAGCCTCTTTCTTTCCCTTGCAATCACGCGCCTGGTGACCTTTTTCCCCACATTTATAACAAACTCCCATTCCTTTTAGACAAGTACCAGGGTGATTCTTCCCACAATTATCACATAATGGAAAATCCTTCTTTCCCTTTTTCCCTTTATCTGTCTCTTGTTCCACCATTCTCTTCTTCTCTTGCTTTACTTTGTTGTCATAAGACTTAGAGAATTCCTTTTCTGTCTTGATAGCACATGAGACAATATCTTCGTATGTTGAGAACGATTGTGATACTAAAGCTCGACGGAGAAATGGTTTTAACCCATCAAAGAAACAATCAATATTACCTCTTGGGTTACGTATATAATCTGCAGCATACCTCGCTAACCCTGTAAAGTTAGCCTCATACTTTGCGAAATTCTCATCCTCCTTTTGTCTCAAACTCAGAATTGCCTTTCCACATCTGCTCGATGGTCGCGAGGAAAGTATTTTTCTAAAAACAGATCTTTGAACTCCCTCCATTCCATATTTGATACTTCATCATCTTCCTTCATGTTTTGAATCAATGACCACCATTGATCCGCATCTCCAGTGAGGCGGTAAACTGCCATGATAACTTTTCCCCTTTCATTGCTCCCCAAAGCCTGAAATATTTTCTCTAGGGAATTTATCCATTGCTCGGCTACTAAGGGATTTGTACTCCCATTGAACGTTGGTGGTTGTTGCCTCATGAATCGATCTAACATTGATCCTCCACGCTGTGGATCAGGGTGCTCCATATGGGTAAGGTTATTATTCATAACCTGAGTAAGTTGTCCCAGTATAGTGATTAGCTGATCGGCACCAGTTGCATCAACAACCCCACTATAATTATCTTGAGCAGGAGGGCAATCCCTACATGGAGTGCGTGCATTGATACGGTTTCCATTTCTTCCACTAGGCGCCATTTCAAAACAATGGAATAAACTAGATCAGTTTATGAATCAAAATACATAATCCCATACTTATAAAACACTTAACATTAATTGAACTATTTATGGATATAATCCATAATCATAAAAATGTTTTCATTGAGGAAGTATATACTCATAAACCCTTCATAATGATTTGTAAATAAAATGAGAGTTATCCTAAGAATATCCCCCAGGAGTGTCGTAACCAAGAGTGCAGCAGGGCCCGTTGTCGTGCACCATCTCCCGTTCGAGTCTAGCTCAAAGCGCTGTTTTCGGGTTTTACCCCTAGGAACATCTGTGACAGAGCCGCCTCTACCTACTCGTATCCAGACAGGGATGTATCGCTTGGAAAACTCACAAAATCTCTACAATACCAAAATTCTAGGAAGTTCTTCTATACTAATCCTCAAAGTTCATCTTAGGTCTACGTGCTCTAATCAGAGTTTATCTAAATCTAGCTTCCAAGGTTTGTACTAAACTTCCTCTGATACCAACTGTAACGCCCCGACCCCAGCTACCCAGAGTTGGTGCATTACTTCGTAACATTGTAATGATCACAAAAGATCAAGTCTCGAAAGACAGATTAATTTAGTAGCCTTGGAAACACTAGATACATTCATAAATGTTACATTACAACATAAAGTGATAAACTAATAACAAAGTCTTCATAGTCCACACTCATATCCTCTTCTGACTATCCCTGAAGGTCATTCATAAAATGCTTCTTCACATCCTGGAAAATATTAAAACATTGAAAGGGGTGAGCTCAGATGCTCAGTAAGGATAACAATATTGCGGAAGCTTTCATAAATAAACATAAACATTTAAGGCAATGTATAACTAAAACAAAAGCCTTTTAAACTTGAACATCAACATAATATGGAAAAATTAAAATGAGATAATTCCATTTACTTCTTCACATGGATATTCTATTGGTCGAATAATCACATGAATTATCATTAACCACTTTCATAATGATGGAATGCATAATGCCAGACTATCATAACCACGTAGCCAAGGCCTCGTGCCAAGACCACAAATAAGATTTTGTCAAGGCCTCGTGCCAAGACACTAGTTTGTCTCATGAGACCTACCGATGCATCGAGGAGCTATAGCGGGCTCCACCCGTCACTTATTAAGTCCAATGCATTCCTCATATGAATAGGTTTAAACATATCATAAACCATAACATAATCGTATCACATAAAACATGCATAAATGAAACATAACATTTCCACATTTCAATCACAAGATATCAATACAGCACATTGATATAATAAAAACACTTTCAAAACCATTTTCAATTCCAAAATAAAAGAAAGTTAAAACATTGTATTTATTTTTCATTAAAAAAATAATGGCTTGTAGAGGAAGCCGAAACTCAAATAATGGTCACGACGGCGGAGAAGTCGTTGTCGCCGCATAAGTACAGAAAGAAAAACATTCCCTTTTTACCATTTAGTAAAACGCTTCGTATAAAAAAGATTCCTTTTGAATAAACGTAAAAGTCAAAGGGGTTTATACACCATATAAAAGAAAGTTGTGTATAAAACCAAATATGCCTCAATGAAAGGAGATTGAGACGAAGTCCTTAAAAAGATCATTTTTAAAATAAAATAGATCTATTATGTGTATTCACTATAGGTACACATAAAGAAAGTAAAAATACAAAATAGGACATAATAATATCATGAAATAATTTGAAATTAGGAGATTAACCCAAAGAATGGAAGTTGGGTTAAGAAATTCCCTTACCTTGTGTCCGACTTGACTCAACCGTTCTTTAACCTCCTTCAAATCGGGTAACTCTTTTTTATTTGAGACAAATGCTTCCTTGGGAAGAATTCTGCCCAAAGTGAGGCTTCTAGGAGTAAGGGAGGAAAGTTGGGAGAGTATTTGGGCAGAGGTTGGCCGAGACAAATGGCTTGATGGTGTGAATAAGGTGGTAGAGGTAGGGGCCTTTTATAAGAGGAGAGGAGGGGCTCTTTTGGAAAGATTGAAATGTTGCATTATTATACAATGATTTTCGGATTCTAAAGGTCCCACACTTATATAATTCGTGGCTAAGCTGATAAGGGTTTGAAATATCCTCATCCAATAGGCTTTGGACAAGTGTAAGCCTTGGATTTTGCATTATCTTCTCATTTTATTTAAATCGTTAAATAATGAGGTCATCGCTGCATCATCATGATGTCATAAATAATTTAATTTATATAATGTCTAAAAATTATAAAAAAAATACTATGATGTAGTAAATATTTTTGTATTTCTAATGAATATTTATAGTCAAAATTTGGACTTGTGTAACCCCACTTAAAAACTATTTTAGTAAAACAACTCATGTTTGTGACAATTTAATTTTAACATTAAATAAATATATATTTATGTCATTTTCCTACCAAAGTGGCTCCATGGGGTCCCCAAGTTGACACATGGATTTTCTTGGTCGTCCATGACACATACAATAGGGGTAGGACAAGTGTAAAGGTATTTTCATATTTTTATAATATCATTTTTACCTTAAATTTCACTAATTACCTTTAATCGCGATTAATTAAACTTAAAAGTTACTATTCACCAAAAAATTATTTTAATCCCATTGAACCACATTTTACTTCCTAATGAAAACCATGTATGTCGGATGTTTGAAAATCAAATCACAGAAGTGGTAATATTTCATTTAAACGAAAAGTCGGTTATTTAACTACCACTTAGTGGTTTCACTATTCATCAAAAATTGAAGTTTTTCAGAACAATGCCAAAATTTCACCCTAAGCTATAATTGATATTCCGAATTCAAAAATGATGTCTATTTTACAAAATTCCAAACATATAAGTTACATTAATTAATTTTATAATTAATTCCCGCTGTTACAAAAAATAGCGTGTTTCTAAGAAAAATTTATATCCAAAGATTGGCAATTGTTTATATCCAATTTTAATGTTAAATTAATTCTAATGACCACCATTGGATAAAATGGTAAAAATATATTCTAATTATAATTTAAAACCACTAAATAGTATAATTTATCACTATAAATTATTTTTATTAAAAAAGTTTTTTTAAGTAATTTTCACTATTCATAAAAAATTGGAAGTTCTCAGAAAATTACAAAATATTCAACTTTGGATAATTTCGATATTACGAATTCAAAAATGAAGTCCATTTTGAAATATAAAATTTCTATAATTTTAAAAAGTGGTTATTACTATTCATAACGGCTACTTTGATTAGTCGCGGTGTTTTAGAACTCGAAGTTGCGTACAATGCAAGCTATTGCATTATTGAATGAGAAGCGTATCGTGGAAGCTCGGGGTGTTACAAAAAACCCAACCAAACATAGCACACAACCACACCATTAAGCCAAGCATATTCATATTTATCAAGATAAGTTCTTTAATTCTAGTGTAAATAGTATGGGTGATCACAAAACATGTTTGATCACGGGGAATCCATTTATATAACCAAGTATACATGATTAAGTATATTTCATGTTACAGTCATTTAATAAATAAAAAAAAATAGAACATCACCAGTGTGTAAGGAAATACCACCGATAGCCATGTTTTTTAGAAGGCTTACAGCCAGAAGAAACTTTAAAAAGAAACAAATATAGTGGGTAAAACAAATGTTCAACATCAAACATATTCCATTCCCTAACTGTTATCTTTTAATCATCACTCCCATTCCATTATTTGTTACTCTTTTAAGAAAATTATTCACCCGTTCTTCACAAAGAATATTCAGTACACCCACCCCGCATGATACACAAATAAATAGAGGCAAAAGAATCACCACTTGAAGTAATAGGCAAACAAAACTACTCTATGCACCAAGAATATGGGATATCTTGAGAAGTAGAAAACTCCAAGAAAACTGATCAAGAGGGGGATCTAACACAAGAAGATGACTAGTTTAGGGAGGAAGGCTATAAGTGCACCAATATAAAAGAGAAGAGATGGCCTCTGTTTTTAGAAAAAAAATCTAGATCCTATATCAACCAAAGGAAATTATTCTAAAGTCCATTAATGTGGGATCGTGGTAAATATCATGAGATTTTAATATCTCAAAGTCCCCAGAGTGTTTATATGTTAATGATCTACTTTTTCCTTTTAAACACCCTTAAAAATGCACAAACATGGATTTAGACTTGGTTAACGTCAAATAAAACATAGAAAGGGTGAAACTAGAAAAACTCAAGAAACTAGAAATTCAGAAAAGGGAGAGACACCATTTGGTGTGAAACTATTTCGGTGTTCCACCGTTATTGTGTCACTATCTAACTGTGCCACCATCATGGTGTCACCGTTTTAGTGCACCACCAACACGAAACCACCATTTCAGGAACACCATTTGGTAAAACTGTTGGGTGAAACTAGAATTTTTGGAAAATCTCAAAATATAACACTACATCCCCCAAGAACTATATTTTCACAAAGGAATGGCCCAAAGAAATCTGGGTCATTATAGAAGATCTGTATGGAAAGAGATGAAAAACTCTAACCTATTAGGATGATGTTGGAGAAAGAAAGCTACTTGGATCTGATATTATATAAGATATGATAGAGAAGGTTCATGTAATCTAGAAACATATCAAAGCATCTCAGATTTGGAAAAAGAGCTATTATTAAAATTTTCAAAGGTTCTTGGAGTTTGACATTGGAGATAAATTCTTCCTTCGAATATCACCATGGAAGAGAGTCATGCGGTTTGGAAAGAAATGGAAGCTAAGCCCAAGGTACATTGTCCACTTTGAGATCCTTGAATGCATATAATTCTTGGCCTATCAGCATGCACTTCCACCTAATATGGTTGATGTTCATGATGTGTTTCATGTATCACTCCTGATGAAGTACATACCATATCCTTCACATGTACTAAACTCAGTGGTGGTACATCTGGAATATGATCTCTCTTATAACGAGAAACCAGTAAATATTCTAGATCAAAGAGATAAATTTCTACGTAAAAAGATATCCCAACATATCAAATTATTATGGAGGAACCATAACTATGAAGAAGAAACTTAGGAACTAGAGGATGTGATGAAGGAGAATTACCCTCATTTGTTTATTTAAAACAATATTTCGAGGGTGAAATTTCAAAAGGGCGGAAGAATGTAATGACCCAAAGCTTTATTAATGAAATTACCTTCTTATAATTATTTCATATAGTAGAATCACATAAAATCACATTAGGAAAAAAATACCACATCATGATTAAATAAACTACTAAATTCTATGTGACTATTAAATATAGTTTTTCTACTTTTGCAATTTGAATTTTGAAAATCTGACATACACGGTTGTGATCAGTAAGATGTTTGGAGTCCGATAGGGAAAACTTAATTTTTTGTGAATAGTAACATACCCTTATGAATAGTAATATTACCCTTATGTATAGTAATATGACCCTTATGAATAGAAAATCATCCATGTGAATAGTAACCTTGGCAATGATAGTATAACTAAATGTTATCAATCCTATAAGTGAAAATATGATATAATTATATTATAGTGTTTGTATTTTTGTAAGTCACAAATATTTAATGATTAATTAAATAATTTAAAACAAAATTTATTAACATAAAATTTATTCATAAACAATTATTTTGATTTATTATGATTATATGTAGATTTTATGTGACCTTAATTAATTTTTTCGAAGTGTTAGAATAACAGTTTTAATATTAATATTTTTATTTTTCAAGTAAATTATGATTTTAATTAAAAATATAATTACTAATATTTAGAAAACTGTTTTAATAAAATGGAGATCATTTTCTAATTCTATAAGTTAAAAAATGTTTAGAGTGAATTTTTGATATTTTTCGGAAATACTTTAATTATTTGTGAATAGTGAAATTTGATAATTTACAAAATATGCTAAATGAATGAATTTATGCATCATAATTGAGTCATGAATGATGTAAATGGATATTGTATCAAACTAATGTTCCCTATTTATTTAATTTAGTTATTTAATCATAACTATTTCTTATCTTGAGGCAAATTAATAAACTAATGAATTAAATATTGAGAAAACCCATCTCCCCTCCACTATAAATACCACCCCTCACAACCTCACACCTCCCAAGCCTAGTGAATACTCCCAATTCTTATAAAATGTAATCGTAAGACCCTACCCCACTTCTATAAGCCATTTTTCTCATAAAAAGACCAAAACTTATATTCTAAAGTGGCTCTCAAAGAAGATATATTCAAGAGGTAATTTTTCTCTCTTTTCATTCAATTTCCTTTTAAATTTCATTTCTTTTCTTCTATTATCTTCAACTTATCTTATCCAAATGTCCTGATAAATCATGTATGATTGATATAATATTATTCTATCATGTTAATGTAATATTATTCATTATACTACTCCCTCTCACTTTTTTGTTATAAAAAATAAATCTTCACTCATGACTTGTTAATTTACCTACATCGTGGGAGATACACTTCAATTTTACTTCAACTCTTTCAAGGATGTCAATAAAACCATTAAATGGTTGAAAAAATGTTTTAATACTTATATTTTAAACCCTTTTATGTTATGGAAACAAATTTTATACATAATACTGAATGATAAAATAAAACATGTTCGTTGTGATCCAAAAACCTCCCAAATTAATATAAAATGATCATCATTAAATTTTAACTAATGATTAATCATCATAGTGTAAAAATAAATTCATTATAATATCATTTAAACAATTATAATACCATTAATAACATTTAATATCACTTCTTAATGTTTATCCATGTTCTACAAGAACTTCCATTCATGTGTACAAGTGAACCATTCTTGAAAACTAAGAAAAAGAACACTCCCGAACAATGGATTTAAACTCTATAACTCATACAAAGGCCTATAAAAGAACTTAATGAAACCATAATGAAATATATTAATGTATAATATTATCTTTAATTATTAATTACTGAATATAATTTTATTATATAAGACATTAAAGTGAATAATGTTTTTGGATACAAGGTAAGAGGAATTCTCGAACCCAACTTTCTTTCTTCGGGTTTCCCTATATCAGTCCATTTTCAGCATGGTTATTCCTTAGGAAAATAATTTATTCATATTTATCTTAAATTTTATGGGGTTTACATGTTTTCCAATAGAGTTTATGTCAAACACAATGTTTTCCAAAAAACCTCTTCTTTCAAAAAACACACATTTTAATATCAAATTCTCATATAAACAAAAACACACATTTTACTTCCCACTGAAGGTTGATGGTCCTTGTATCAAGTATGCTATCACATCTTTCATTTGAGAACCCAAATTTTAGGAATTTATGATTTATGAATTTAAACCCATTTCATTATTTTTTTTGTTTTATGTTAAATAATGATATATTTTCTATGTGGCATTCATGATAATGTAAATGTTATGATGTGATGGGTGCACCTAGAATTATATAGCGCAATGAAAATGTTATGATGTGAAGGGTGTGTATGGAATTATATAAATACCAAATTCATTGGATAATGTGATTAATCTCTTGATTTAATGTGAAATATGTGTGAACATTATGCTAGCTTTGTTCACAACTATGTGTGGTACTTAATCACTAAGACATAAGGTTTCAATTTTGTGAATATCCAATTCTAAGACTTTTATTAATTCTTCCTATAATGATTTTGATCATATGCCTATGTTATGATGATAATTATCATTCTCACCCCATGTTTTAGTGTCTCATGTTCTATCCTTTTTACTTGGATTTTATCTCACACATTTGTTTTGTATATCCTCATGTGATTACGTGTAGTAAAGAGAACACAAGGGCCAATAAGAAGGTAGAGAAGAAGCAATTAAATAAATGTTTAAGTTGTAAAATTTATGCATGGTCCTAGTTTTACCAAGACACTAATCCTTTTGATCCTCATTGTGTAAAGATTTTATATCATTTATTTTTAAAATTATATAAATTTATTCTATAAAAATGTTGGTCATTATAATGTTACTGTAATCTTTCTTGGTATCAAAGCATATGTACAAAGTATGTGTTTTTTGGAACCAGATATCTAATTATGTTTCTAAAGATCCTCAAAAAACTTTGTTACTGAACATACTATATTAAATCATGTTTAACAATCTTATCATTATATACCACCTTAGAGGTATGGAATATATTCATAATCATTACATAATGTTTATTGTCATTGTGGTTTCTGTTATATCAATCTTTCGATTTTCCACATAGGGATCCAATCCAAGTGTCTATATGTAATTGAATGAGAACAAATATCAATATAGATTAAGTAAATAGGTGTATCTATATTATTACTTTATTTTAATTATAGTACTAATTAGTGTTGGTCGCAAGTGTTCTTCGATACCTAGATTCACCCATCAAAGATCATTAATGGTGTCTAAGGAGCCACCTTCAAAAGAAAAAAGAGATACTATGATATCTTCCACCTCTTAATTATTAGAAGTTGAATATGGAATAATATCATGATGTTTGGGAGATGACATAGGATTACCATTATTTCATTAGGATCACACCCATCTGAGGATTCTATGAGTTCCTTAGCCATAAAAACATCATATTGATGGAGGAAAAGGTTCCAAATCCACATTTTCTACTTCAAAGATTCATATAGATCCAATTAAAGAGACTTGACAATGTTTACCCAAAATCAATCAAATATCTATTCATGTAATGATGTTTAAAAGAAAAAACAATTCATAGAGAGTTCATGGGTGTCACTTCCCCTAATAATGGATAATTCCTAATAGAATCATCTACTTGACCATCATAGGAGATCAATGTGATTTATGGTCTATATTGGTAACCATTAAGACCTAGTTATTCCCTAGATATAGAGATTTTTCCTATATGTAGTTTATTTGTAGTAAAAAAACATTATTGAATTTACCTCATAGGTTGAGAGGAATATAATTCAATCCATTAGGGGAATAAATCTATGTGTAATTATTTACTAATGGTAAATCCCCTTACCTTTTATAATATATATTGTCAATATATTTGGACTCAAAGAACTAAAAAGGGGATTTATCACCATATAATACACAAACATACCCTTAAATTGAGTGTTTCAAGTGTTAGTGATATAGATATGTCACTAATACCTGATAATGTAATCATTACCATACCAATAATGTGTTTAAATATGTGTCTTTGGGGACTACTTATAATTCTATGTCTTATATGAAATCCCAAAATTGGGTCTTCAACTTGATCATCTTGAGTAGACACTTCTAAATATTATCTTACCCTTCATTCATATGATTCGATAGAGGAAAATGAGGTTCAATATATTCCAAATAATTATGGTTTCATATCAAGATAAAATAAATTCAAAATCTATTGTGAAAATTCATGGTGAATATCAATATCTTGAAACTTTCCAGAAATATATAATGGTTGATTTCTTGGGAATGTTTAAGGGAGTCCAAGATTTACTACCTATTAGGGTTGTCTGAGAGTCATTTGAACACATCAAAAATTTAATATAGGGAACTTTCATCATACCACATGGATACTCATGATATTGGGGACTAAGGATTATAATTTATCATTAAAATGATCCTTTCTATTGGTTATAATTATAGCGAATTCTTATACTTTATTGGTCTGAAAGAGTTGATCTTCACACATCTTGAGTTTTACTAACTGATTATCTACTTGGAAATTTTTCTACTAATATGATTTGATAATAATAATGCATATAAGATTCATGATAACATTTATGTTACCACTAATCTTGTTGAAACATTCACCTTTATGTTTCTACCATATATATATTCTATGTGGAAATAATATTTGAATTTTGGGGCCAACCATTGCCTCACCATCATTTGACACTATGTCCTCCTCTATGATTATTGGGGGAAAATCCTCATTCATAAGTGTCTCCTCCATTGGTGAAGGGGTATAAAAAATTGATGATGTAAAAAACATATTTTACCTCTTTATCTAACAAAAAATTATGATTAATGGGGAAACACCCATATCTAGGTGACATGGGAAGGAAAACATATAGTGTCTGGACTAGATTGGGTACGCATAGGGGATCCTATTACTTTGATTTTTTATATCACTATTTTTTGAAATGATTTTGAGAACATTATATAGATAAATATGTCACATAAAGTAATTCATGGAGAATTTCGGTTGTGAATGATTTATTCATTCATTCCTTAATGATGATTTGTGCATGTTTGGTCAATTTTTTATCATCCAGTTATAAAATTTAAGTGTGTTTATATATAGAAATTTCTTTCATTATCATTCCTCTTCTGGTGTAGGGGAAAACCTGATCCACCTAATTTATGGGATTTCCTAACATTACTTCCATAATATTTATCATATTATAGAAGAATTATTTTAAAACCAAGAATTCCTAAATATTATTCCACAATATATGATAGTAAGGTTAGTAGTTTAGTTCACCATTCAGACAAACCACATTTATAATTTTTTACTTCAGGCAATGTAACTTGATTTGGAAATATTAAAATACATTTGGGATTATTTTTTATAATGAATATAATTAATTCCTTATATTGTCAAAATTATATTGGTTTTGTTCATTCTTCCCATATTGATGAGGGAGTTTCAATTTTAGTTACCCAAGAAAAGGCACATTATGATAGTTGGAAGGCTCAGGAGTTTGATCTAGCAAATGATTTTTTTGATCATGACTGTCATTATTCATAATTTTTTTTATTTCCCGGTGTGGAATATTTTGTTCAAGATTTATATTTGAAAATCAAAATTGAATCTTCCAATTATTAGGACACTATGGTATATTTTTAAAATCCTTCTGGATATGTTAGTTATACAAGTGATATTTGTAATGTATCATTGTGATTCCCTATATATATCTCAAGAAACTATTGTGTTGGGAAATAAAAAATAAAATAAAAAGTAAATCCTTTCCATATAGAAATGAAATTAGAGAACCTATCATTTTCATTCTTCTTTTAGTATGATAGGTTAGGAATGGATATTATCGACACCATTGAGTTGAACTGATATTAAAATATTGGACAATATCTTCCCAAACCATAATATATTTGGTATCTATATTTATGTACCATAAATAATTAGTTCCTTATATAGTTTGGAAGAATCAATCAACATTCACGTCTTCATGTTTTTCTAACATCCCCTATATAGAAGAATATTAAGACATAAAATACATAATATGACTGTTTAAATATTCAATCCCATTAGTTATTTTGAAGGTTGTATTACCATAGTTGGGAGAATGGGGAATAAAATCCTCCCATGTAGGATATGACTTTAATTCATGTCATAATAGTACTCACCATCCCTCCATAATCTTTATTCATCTAGTGAGAGATTTAATGGATTTAAGAAACTCGTTTAGTATCACTATTACGGATATAATTTGGAAAGAAATAGTTAGGGTAGACAGATATGGTTATCTTATACACACATGTCTCTAATAACTATATTGAGTCGTTCTAGGGAAACTCACAAAAAATAGTGGAAATTGTTGTGCTGATGGAGGAAACACTTAATACTTAACCAGTGTGTGGGTTCAGGTAAATAGATTTCCTTGATCTCAACTAAATAGAACAGATTATATCATCCCATTATAGATGGAAAATTATCTCTTATTTAATACGATAAATTAGATTAGATATGGTTTCCTTGTCCTGAGATTTCATTGAATGGGTATGTTTCCTTCGAGTAGTTCTTCTTTAAACTACCTCAACTTATCTATCTGGGAATTCATACTATAAGATATTATCCTAAAAAAAGATTAAATTTTTTTATGTTCTATATGTGATATTTCTATATCCACACCTTTCCATTTTTCATTAGATAATGTACTCTTATTGGGAGAAAATTGAGTGTCTATAGTATCTCCCCGGCTATGAGCCTACATTTGAAATCGAGTGTGTACAAAATGTTTAATATTTTGGTATAAATCATATTCTAAACTAATACCTCCTCATCATGTTCATCCAAAAAAAATATTTTTCTCCATTTTATCTATGGGATTTTCATTCATAATGTTCATTTATGTGAATCAAGTGGTAGAGATCAAATCCACAACTTTATGTTAGTAATATAGAGATTCACTGGTGTCTGAATATCCATCATGAAATAGATCATAATCTTCCATCAATATTTTTTTACTATAATATTTTGTGGGATTGTGACCCCTTTATAGTTTTAATTCCCTCCGATAGTTTTCATTTTGAGATGCAGGAAAAAAATTAAAAAACATTTATCCTGATTGAATCTACTATTATTTTCCCCAAATACAATTCCACATGAGGGGATAAATCTTGAAACATTAGTTTTGTGAAATTAGAAGGCTTTTCCTCTAGATCCTAACTCTATATAGATAAAAATTATAATAATTATAGTAGGAGAAGAAAATATTCTTACATCCCCATGATATGGGGTATACACATGCTCATCCACATTCATGAACGCATCTGGTTAAAGTTTTAATGGTTTTACGGGTGGTAGTAGAGGTAATAAATATCCTAGATCTATGGTTTGGGTTTCCTTATTTTTTACAACCTGATTCATTCTGGTATGTATTTTCACCTTTTGGATTTAAATCTATCATGAGCTAGTTTCATTAGGAATTTCATCTATACTAGATTAAACGTCTCAACCATTGAATGTGGTTCAACATACAAGGAACTGGATTTTAAAAAAATTAGACCACTTCTTCAATTTTTTGTAATATGGATACTCGTTAAAATCAATAAATCTTTCCCATAAAGTTCTAACTTTATAATACCTAGGTATGTTGTGATTTCATCTGAATGGAAAACTATCATATATATACCCCAAACCTGAGACCTGTCCTGAGGAAATGACATAGAAAGCTTCCTTTATTAAAGTACTTTACCGGTATATAAGGAGGGTGTATTATAGAGATACATAAAAACCAAACCATATAATTCCTGTATTAGATGAAACATCAAAATGTTTTTCATAGTTTCTTTATATCATTAAGTTGAGATTATTGAAGGTAGTTACTTTATCATATCGATTTGGGATTCCGACCCACTAAAAGGGTGACCATATTAACATGGTGGAATATCCCATAAAAACCCATGAGGTAACTAATCTATCACTCATAGAGAAAATTTTATTCATAAGAGATAGAATAAATTCTTGGAGAGTTTTAAATTAAGATGAGGTATACATTCCACTTTTAGGGTCTATGAAACATTAATCCTATATATAGAAATATGAAAAAATATGATTTTTATCCAATCTCTATCCCATTCCTTTTACAAGATGATGGAATTTATATCATATATAATGATTTATTACTAAACTATATTTGAATATAAATGTACTTTCTTATCATTTAAACAATATGATTGAGGTTATTTTGAACATCCTCATCCACATCTATGGTTTTCTATTCTGAGGCTGACATATATAACAATTATAGCCCCAGTTTTTCCATTTTTTGTGAAAAAACAATGTTAGATAACAATGATGTTATATATGTGCCAAACTTCATATTTTGTAATATATCATGATAATAGGGTAGATTTGGAATCTTTGTTACATGGGGAGTAACTTCATGATAATAATAGATTTCATTCTGAGGCGGTCCTTTGTAATCAGTGTAATGACGAGGACTTTGTTTTATCTTTTTTATTGATCACCATGAGGAGGACCTTCATAGATGTAAACTTATTTCATTTTTTTGTGTGGACTACCATAACATCAGTTATAAATCCTATCATTAAGATTACATCTTCAATGTATTCCCAGAGGATTAATTCCATAGTTAATAGCTTGATCCCCATAGGGAGGACCTCTATGGTTGCAGTTTTTTTATTATAAAAATAGAGAGTAATTACTATTGTATTATTTTTCAACACCAAAGGTAGGAAATCCGTTTTTACTAAATATTTCTTAATTTCCAAGGGAGTACCTCATTTACAGTTGACATTTTCACCATGGGGAAGACTTTTTTAACTATAATATTAGGGAAGGCCTCTATGATTATTGAAATATGTTTTCTATGTAGAGGGACTCCATGGATAATCACAATATGTATATGAGGTGAACTTAATAATGATGTATCTGGGGGGGGGAATACAAAGTTTCATGTTTGTGTTTGACCATGGGTAGGACTTCCACAATGGGTTTTATTTTAAAAATATTATTGGGTGAACCATTGTAATGGGAACTCTATGGAGGACCACCAGAACTATTGCTAGTTACATCCCTACGGGGAGTACCTCTTTGGCGATTGTTGTCTTCCAAATAGGTGAGGGTATTTTTAAACTAGAAACCAAGATATAATTTTTCAATATCATAATACTATTATCAATGGTTATTTTTATTCATCCTCAAGATTCCTTCTGGATAATTTAGAAGGTTTTAGGAACATTGATGGCCTCAAGAATAGGTTCCACTCCTTAGTCCGGATAATTAATCACCCTCAGCAGTCACTCATATTAGGTGTCTTTAAGTAAAGTAAAAAAGTGAAAATGATTATCATATATTCCACTATATCCTCTTAAGGAGTCTATCTGGGAAAAAATTGAAATGAACACTATTAATGAGATCCCTCCAAGGTAGTTCATAGGTGGTCATCTGAAGAGTGAACATCCTCTTCTATATCCGTATGATTAGGAAGATATTTTCTTCTTCACCCTTGTGAGATATTTCTGAAGTGGTTTAAGGTGGATATAATGGCCACATGTTTCTCAATGAATTTTCATTTATGGGATGATATGTGGGTCCTCATCTCTTCAACGAAATCATGGGTTTCCTCTTGGGCACAAATGTGACCATTGATGCTTTTTTTATAATAAGAGAATTAATCACATGGAATTGACAATGTTGAGTGGGTAACTGAATCCATTGTGATTGAAGGGATACATATGTCATTATGGTTATAGTTCACATCTAAGAATACACATTTGGGTGATTTAGAGGAATTTATGTTGATCCACTATTTCCACCATAAATTCTATGGAATTTGATTCTTATTACAATGTTGATTGATGATTTCATTTTAGATTTTATGGGATCAGCTGATCAGATAACCATGAATAAGAAACACACCCATGAAACATCATAAGTAATAATTCATAATAAATTGATCTCTGTCACATGTGAATTGTTTTATTTTAGTTTCACCATTTTCCTCTCGCACATTCATGCATTATATTAAAAAATGTTTGATGCAGAACTTCATTCCAAATGTATGAAATGAATAGGGTCAGCTAAATATTCATTTAGTTAAGAAATGAGATAAATAATATGGTACATTGAATCATCCCATAAAGGGTCTTATTTCCTACCTTAATAATCCCTTATAGTTTTATGACAATTCTATTGAATCCTTATTTGTAACAATACTAATTACATATGTTATGAAATCAATCATTCAATATTGTGCATTGATTTAAAAAAAAATTGGATTAGGGTCCCTATATAAACATGTATAAGATGTTATACACATTTCACCTCATTATTTAGTTACTCGCTAGTTTATATCCATACATTTTTATGCTATGGAATTTATCACTATTTAGGTTGATGGTAGATGTGATGGAGTTGAGATGGAACCCATGAGAAAGGATACCTACATAACTTAGAAAATATAAAAAAAACCCCACACACTTTAGTGACATTTAATGAGATATTTTATACCTTTTATAGTCATGTGATAAGGAATATTGGGGTTCCATTAAAGATAATGAAACCATAACCAAATAAGTGTTCTTTATGGTATGAATTCCAAAAAAATGATGCACCTTTTATGGTCATGCAACCATGACCATGCCATATTATTTTTATATTCATATGCCTAGATACTATTCTATGTTTTTAGAAGTCACGTGGGATGGACTAGTAGATTAAAGGTTTCTATAAATGGTTTATTTGCAACTTATTTAGGATCAACCCTATACATTTTAACCTAATTAATGATTCGAAATAAATAATTTTTGATATTATACTAGGATGGAGGTACATGGATGCCCATGGATCCTCTATTGGATTAGAGAGGATGACTCAAGATTTAGATGGGTGATAGGTAGATATAGTTCTGATAGAAAAAGAAATATTCAAGTAAGAAAATAGGTTTGGGATAAAGGTTCTTCCATTGATCCTAAAAAAGAGGCTGCCCCTTTTTCTAGGGAAATACAAGATTGGATATATGTCAAGGATCTTATCAATAAAGGAGGAATATCAGAGGATATTTATTTCAATATGCATGATTCCCATTACCAATGGAATATATTATTTCAGGATATCATGATGGGGTGTGTAACCCCTTTATGTAATTCAAGAGGCTTTAGAGGACGCCCAAGTGGATAAGACTCAAAAATGTGTTTCTTTGGGATAATGGGTAATTGTTAGGTTTAAAAAAATTATTTACTGCATGTAGAATACATAGAATAATGAAGTTACTAGGTCAATCTCATGTATGCTAAGAATGACCATTATAGAATAACTAGATTATATTTTATGGTGGTTAAGTGACATAATTTTGGTGTGGCCCATGATAGGTAACCTACAAAAAGGAACACCTAGTTTACTGAATTATGTGAATGGGTTCCCTGTTGGAGAAGATGGGTTCATAGGAACCCAATTAGATGTACTTATTACAAATAAAATTTTAAGGATATGAGAACTGTAATTAAGAGACCCACAAGGCTAAGAGTAATCCAGAATCATCTACCTAAGTGAATCAAAGTCCAATTGTATCCCCAGTCGACTAGGTGTAGGTACACGGAAGGAAAAATTATGTGATAGTCTGTTGTGACCCATTTTCTAAGGAGTAACCCTTTAGAAGTATCCTTCATCCTGGAATAAGGAGTTATTTGGGTGAAGTGGTATCTTAAATAACCATAAACATGAAAGGATATAAATATACTATTAATATCATTGTTTTCCCCAAGGCATTGATCATTAATTCACTTAAGTGGAAGTTTAGAAGACATGGGTTTGAAAACAAGTTGCTTAGTGAACTTATTTGTGGATAGGATTTCCTTTATTTCATTTTTGATATTTAAATTATAAGATATGGGATATTATATATTCAAGGGGAGTTAGGAATAAAAATAGCCATAGGGAAATTCTAAAGGAACCTAGTTCTTTGGAATAGATCATCCAACATGGGAATGAGAAGCACATGGCATGTGATGTAGATAGTTACTATCATGGAATGAAAACACCACTTGTGAAGAGGGAATGACATAGGTGGAACCCGTTTATTTTTTATTATTTGTAAAATATTAAAACTTCTATATAGTCTTTATAAAATTATTCCTTTTATCAGATTTTAGCGTTAAAATCTATGAAAGTACATGATGTATTATTTATTTATTTTTTATTTACTTAGTATTATTATCTCTAACTCAAAATCATACGGAATTTATTATTACTTTATTGAAAAATCTAAATGTGATCGATTTTTATGAATTTCAATTTAATGTTCTCAGAACACCAAGTTAAAAGGTAAAATTAATCAAAAGGAAAAATAGATGAAAAATATGTATAAATTGAGGATTATTTTCCCCCCTTGAATTACAACCTAAAAAAATATGTATATATATGTAAATGAGAACACACACTAGGACCCTATAACACTAACTAAGTCATAAATTGATAAACAATCCATGTAAAAATGTAATATATATAAATAACTGAAAACATATAATAAACCTTATAAATAGAAACAAATAAATATTTCCTAGGAGGAAACACTGAATATCCATAAGAAATAAAAAAATTATATGGTTGGGTGTATTGTATGGTAATCCTACTCAATTCACATTAAAAAAATAATATAATCCAAATATATTATTTCTAAACATAGTCATCAAGGAAATAAACTGAAAACAAATTGATTCAAATCACTTGGACTCACCTCGAACACCTCATAAATCATATAAAAAAAATACAGTTCACACCTACTAATCAACCCAACATTATATATATAGTCCACCAAATTAATTCTTTTACCTAAAAATTTCTCCAACATGAAAAACATATATATCACATTACAAAATACACTAGCTTTCTTATTATTATACCTTATTTAAACCACTAAATGTTAAAACTAATTCCCAAAAAACACACACACACATCCTATGAAAGTTACTTTATCAAAAATGCCTCTCCCTTAATCTTCATACCAATGAAAAAACATACACCTTAGACAATCCCATGTTAGACACCTGATTACTCTACCAATGAAAATACTCTTACCTAACCAATCTCAAATTGAATAACCATGATAGAATCCATTTTTGGTAAGGAATATTAAAATAGGATATCTAACATGATTTATCCATATGTTGGTATTGCAAAACCAGAATAAAAATACACTTTTAAATAAAAATAAATCAAATAAGAAAAAACTAATAAAAAAGAATATTAAAAAATATTATATATATATATACATATATATATTATCCTTGTGAAATATAATATATAAATTAATAGTCTAAATATCAATAACTTATGTTTAATGTATAAGTCATAATATAGATGAAATAAAAAACACATCTAACTATATGTGTTATATAGACATCCCGAAATACCTTCACCTCCATAGATTTATATAAAAGGCAATTGATGATTTTTTATAAGAGAAACTATCTTCCTCCATATATGGTAAAATATATAGCACTATATATTCTCCCTATAGGTGTACATGTATGGATAAAAAAAGACTGGGTGGATACCTCCAATGAAATTTTACATTTATATTTACAATAAAAAACATAAACACTAGTTTGAAAATAAATATTTGGAGAACCTTTTATTTCAAAATGATGAGTGAATAAAAATAAAACTCATTTCATTAATTTAAAGTTTATTTGGTTTACCATAGACATAACAAAAATTAAAATAGAATAATCAAATAGCATAATATAAAATAGATATTGAACATCAAACATCATGAATCATGATTCATGAGACAACTATATGGGGCCTAACAACACAACCTATGAATTGAATTCTAAAGAATTATAAAGTGAGAGTATTGACATGATCATAATATGACACACCTAACTAACCCATCCACATTGGGTGGAGACACCTCTATATAACTTATAAATCTAAACTTAGGTTACTAGATGTGAATAATCTCCCCACTGTCTTATTTCTCACTCATTTTCACATAGATAAGCAATCCTTCCCATGATGTTCTACTAAAACCAAAAAATCAATAAAAAAACAATGCTATAAAAAACTACCATGTCACCACTATACACCATACAAATAAACATAAATTTATACTTTAATATCCCATAATCAAAGACTTGAAAATTTCACACCTATCATCAACAACAAGTGGCATAAATAAAAACGGTGTTAAATAATCAACATAACCTTTACTCAATCCACGTATAATTATATTCCAAAATTGTATTTAAAATTAATAACATTATATTTTTTTAATTACCAATAAATGAAAAAAAATCTTTATTTTAAATTTTATGATAATACAATTCATCTATAATTTTTTCAAATCGTTTGGTGTACCAAAAAATAAGTTTAGAGTGGAAAAACACACTTCTTATATAGGAAACCCCCTTTATGACCTGGTTAAAGATAAATTAATCAATGAAAATCTTTCATAAAGGGATAATATATAATTTATATATTTTTTATACTAAATTGAATTCAATTTAGATAAATAAATCAATCAAGATTATGTCAAATAAATGGAGATTTATATAATCACCTACCTTGAGGGTGTTTAATGATATTCAACGGGTATTGTTAGAATAACACCATTACACACATACTATATAATCCTAAAAAATAGATTATCATAACAAATATTCTAAAAGAACATAATATTATAAAGCCCAAATATTGAGAGTACTCGTTAGTGAATGATATGGCTTTAAAGAAACACCAAATTTAGTGAAAACATCACATGAAAGACTGCCTTTGAATCACTATAAAAATATACCTATTATCCATGAAATATTTATCTTGTCATGAAAAACCCACCATGTTTAGTGGACCCTAGATAAACATATATATATAAAGGGTGAGATAAATGAAATGGTAAAAATTAATTAAGAATAAAAACAGAAGTTTTTAATGCTACAACCTGAATTAGTAACCTCAAGACAATGGTTATTCTATTACATTTGTATATATTACAAGATATCACATTTCACAAGATCAAATAGTTTAACAAGGATAAGAGACTAGATATATATATGATCCTTATATTATATAAAAAATCAAAAATGAATCATAAAAGTTCAATAAATCATTAATTTTTCTTTTTCATTATCCTTATATAATTCATAGTACTCTTCTTAGTTTTCTTGGGAATAGTGAGTCAAAAAATGTGAACTCATTTGCTCAATAATTGGTTGCCTCTAATAGAAGAAAACACAAAATAACAAGTAATAAAAAAAATAATTAATAAAATCGCCAATAGATGATAGAAACATGTTCATGGAATACATATTAAAGGAAATAGATAATCACATAGATAATAAAAAACTAATTCTTAGTGATGAAATGAAAAATGTTGAACATATTAATCAATTTTGAAATGCACTGTGTTGCATTTTTTGTCAATGAGGTATGTTGTTGTCAAGGAATGGATGGATGGATGTCAAGGAATGTCAAGATGTGAATGACAAAGGATGTGATGGTGATGGTGATGAAGGAGAATGGCCATGGTACTAAGATGCATGTCACTTAGGAGATTCACTAAGTGACATTGGAGATTATGGTTGAAACATTCTCTATGTATATCAGACGATTGTAGAACTGATCTTAATGTTTCAATACTTGTATCAAGATGATACTAAGTTACACCACATGAAGAATGGATGATGATGGAGCATCATCATAACATCTGACGGTTGTTGAGCTGATCTTTAAGTTCCAAGAACATGTATCAATTGGATACAATGTCACCACATTATTAGAAGACCATGCATTGTTAAGACAATGCATGAGGAGATGAAGGGGATCCATCCACAACTTCTAAGTGGATGAAGTGGATTAATGAAGTCCATGCACTAACACTTAGTGCATGTGAATGTGAAGAAGATCCAACTTGATCTCTGATTAGATCAATTAAGTTTGTTGAAGATTTTATGTAATTCAAGAGCTCGGTTGATGAAGAAACTTCAAGAATTTCCCTCCTAAGTAATGAATATATGTTGAGGAGATTGGAAGAATTCTTATGAAGAAGAAATGAAGAAATTGGAGAAAGAAAGAAGGGCACTTGGTTTGGCATTTGGCATGTTTCATATGGAGAACTTTGTTTTTAACAGTGTTTAATTCAACACTTAGCCAAAAATATGGCCACCAAGGAGGCCAGCTGAGGGATCACCCAAGGCACATATGGGTCTAAGGCGCCACGCCCATGGGGAACCCTCAAGGCCAAGGTGCTCCCTAAGGCAGAAGGGCGGGGCCGTGTATAAGCCCCGGGCCACGCAGGGGAGTGTCAAGCCCTGCGCAGCGTGAGCGCGAGGATCGAGCCCGAGGAAGCATAGTGGGCACATAGCGCGCCCGCGAGGAGCAGAGGTGGGCGCAAGAGTGCGCCCGCACAGAGAACACGGTGCGGGGCGGCACCGTGGAGGGAGAGGATTCAACTGAGCGGCTGTAGGGAGTTCTTGGGTGATAAGCCGCGTGAAAACAGGAGGTCGCTTCGATGTGGGATGCAGAATTTTTCCGCGGAGCGAATCCCAGCCGCAAGATTGATCGCGCGTGCAATCCGAGCCGCTCATCTAATCGCGCCATTCGCGATCTGATCCTGGCCGTCCGAGTGATCCGCGTGTAATCGCGGCCGCACATCTCATCTGCCGCACCCCCGATCTAATCCAGCCATCCGCCTTCAATAATTGCCTCATCCAACGGCTACGAGACCATCTTCAACCTCGAGCCCATGCCGAGGCCACCCGACGTCTCCCACTGAACCAGAGGATCTCCGACCACCGTATGTCGAGCATCCGGCCACCTTTGATGAAGCCGAAGGCACCATGGAGCTCGTAAGAGCGTAAAGAACTGATCCATGTAAAGAAATGGGCATGCATGCAATGTTTCAATGATTTTGGTCGAGGCCGAGGCAAGAAAAGCTACCGAAGGCCATTTGGGTTGTTGATCTGCATGGACAGGTATTAAAGAGGCCATGCATGCGTTCTAAAACGCATGCACGTGAAGGAGGAAAATAAAAAATGAACCCGCGATTGACAGAAGATAAAATCAAGATACGCAGAAGATTTTTAACGTGTTTGAAGTTTTTAAAGAACCGAAATCTTCGGGTGTTCGGTGTTGTATCACGCGGATGAGCCAAGGCACTCCTTGCCTATAAAAGGAGCACCCGAGATGCAGTTTTTTCTTGATGAAAATTTGTGATCCGCGAGAGCCCTCTGCCTCGCGAAGAAAGAGCCACCACGCAAGTTTACTTATGCGGCTGAAGTCCCTTGCGCGCTAACTCCTTGCGTGACAAGAAGAAGAGGCTGGGTTGTGCCAACTTGCGCCCCCCACGTTGAAGCCCGCGGTCCATTGCACTTACGGAACCTGAGGCCGCATCACCTGCGCGCCTTCGTGGTTCGTTGAGGCTTGCGCGACAGAAGCGCCCGCGGTAGTGTTGCACCCTTGCACACTTGAGCCTGCGCGGCATTTGAAGACAAGAAGAGGGCCACACCCCCTTGCGCGCCTTGATTGAGTTCGGGTATATTGAGACAAATACACTTAGTGTGTGTGTGCAAATTGAAGAGGAAGAACCCGAGGCTTGATTGTGTGTGGAAGTGAGAGAGCAGACTTAAACCTTATGTGGGTGCACATTTTGAAGAACAAGAACACCCTATGGCCATTTAAGTGTGTGCCAAGTGATAAGAAGACCACACATTGTGTGTGAAGTGAAAAAGGCCGAGAGGAAGTGTGTGCAAGTGGAATAGGCCGTAGCCAAGTGTGTGTAAGTGAATAAGGCCAAAGACCACACCTAGCTGTGTGAAAAGTGGATAACCTTGTGTATGAAAATTAAAGAACACTAAAGTGAGTGTGTGCAACAAGAAGAGGAGGAGGCCAACTCATGTGTGTGGAAAATGAAGAATAAATTTTGTGTGCAAAACAAGTGAAGGCCGAACCTATGTGTGTGCTCTAAGTGAAGTGTATACACATTAGAAGAAGAAGAAGTTCCACACTAAAGTAAAACACACTTCTAAGTGTGTGAACAATTTGAATATAGTGTGTGAAGATTGTGGAGAAGGTGTGTGCTTAAAATTGACTACACCCTTAGTGGGTTTATTGCACCAAGAGAAGGAAGAAGGGGAGTGCATGCATACATGCATGCACATGCACACGTGAACAAAGACAAATCTGGTTGTGTGCAATTAAGAAGTCCAAGACCAGAAGATCTTCAAGAATCAGAGTTTCCATGCATTCAGTGCATGAAGTTGTATTACAGTGAGACTGGACCAGACTGAAGTTAAAGATATTATTTGTCTGAGTATTCAGTAGTTGGAGAGAAGCCGGGTCATCCTTAGAAGAAGGTGATAAAGCCCGTGCAAGACGAGAAGACCTGATCAACTCAAGTGATCAGAGGTACAGATCAAGGCCAGCAGTCTTTATCCCAGGCTGCTGAAGATACTTGAAGAGATGAACAAGAAGAATAGCTACTCGTGTGACTCGAGGAGCCAGGAGAAGCCCCCTGTGAGACTCAGGGTGGAAGAAGTCTTCAGTGGGATTCTGGAGCAGGCCAGTGGGACTCTGGTAACACTGTGGGACACAGTATAAAGACCCTCCTGTGGGACTCAGGAGAGATACAGTGGGACTCTGTATCGACCATTGTAATACTAACCGATTATAATGGAGAAACCATGTTGGGGAGTATAACCAACATGGCAAGGACGTAGGCCTTTGGTGCCGAACCTTGTAAATCCTTGTGTCCAGTGCCTTTACATTTACTGCATCATTCGTGGAAAGGTGAGAGATACAAGAAGAGTGGATCGAGGCTTTAATCAGCCATAGAGGTTTAATTGATAAAGAATCAATTAGTAAAAAGTTTTAAAGGATCACTGATTCACCCCCTCCCCCTCTCAGTGATTCACACTGATCTGGGCACTTCAAATTTGGTATCAGAGCGAAGGATACCTCTAAAAGATCCAAGAGAGTCTATATGGAGTGCAGATATGAGGAAATGAAAGAACAACCTCAAATGGAGATATCTTCCAAGACTCTGAAAAACAGAATGAAGAAACAGGCAAAGAAGATGAAGAAGAAGGTTTTTGCAATCAGAGAAACTCCTTCTATGGAAAGAAATGTGAAAGTCACATCAGATGACAATTCCTTTTATCATTCTTCTGATGAAGCCTGCTCTAGCTGTGATGAAGATGGAAGGAACAATGATCTTCTAAATGAAATCAAATATCTTCAGAAGACAGTCCCCAAGGAAGTGGCAATGTGTATAGCTGCAGGCCTCCTTGATCTTCAAGAAGAAAAATTACAGCTAGAAGATGAAGCCAATTCTCTGGAAGTCCAATTGGAAAAAAGGGTTGGAATAACCAACACTCTCAGAAAGCTGGTGAAGGATAAAGATGAAACCGTTTCTCTTTGCAATGAAAGATATGAAGACACTGCTGAAGAATTGCAAAGAAGCCTTTCTGAGAAAGAATTATTTATGATAATGGTCAAAGAATTTTTACATGCACTGGAAAAATTGCACAGAGTTTCAATGGTTGTCAAAGATGCTCAACTAGAAGACAAAGTCAAAAGGGTGAAGGAGCTTGACAACTCATTGCATGAAATAAAGAAGGTGCATGATGACCAGATGGAACAGCTGAAACAGAATTGGGAAGGTAGGCTAAGATTGGTTGAGGATGAGAAGAAATCCCTCAACATGAAATGATTTGAACTGGAGGTGATATTGAAAAATCTGCAATCACCCAAAGCTGAAGCCTCCCAGTCAGCTGAAAGGAGAAATGTTGCTACTCAAGTATGCATTGAGCAGGATGATTCTAAAATAAAGACATCCTCTAATAAAAGGGCAACAACTTCTAAAAAGAAGGTACCATCCATACCATCTTGTACTCATGCTTCTAAAAGTGTTTCTACTAAAAGTGCAGGATGGAAGAATGAATCCGAACAAGTATGGATGAAGAGTGTGAAGAAAGAAAGATCTCCTGAAGCAGAAAAACAATTCAAGACAAGTACCCTACAATCAGAAGGAATCAAAAAGACAAGATTTGTGGGTCAATGTTGGTGTTGTAACAAGTATGGGCACTGTGCAAAGGATTGTTGGTACAATCCACTGAATTCCAAAGCACAGAAGAAGCCCATGCCTAGGGGGAGCAAGCCAAAAGAAAAGAAGCAGCATCCACAGGTCCAGAGACATCTGTTTACTGCAAATAGATTTGGATTACTTGACAACATCTGGGATGATTGCAAAAGTGGTCAAATAGATACATGTCAATCTCCAACTGTATCCAGAGCTCAAAAGAAGAAAAGATCACAGAACCTGGATCAGAAAGAATCCTTGGGAAGAAAACAGAAGAGAGGTGACAATGCTCCCAAGAAGATATTGAAAAAGGAAGAGAAGTCCTTGGAGTCTAAATCCAAGAAGGGTGATGCATCCAGAAGGACCACCAAGAAGAAATGCTTCTACTGTGGAAAGAAAGGTCATACCATGGATCTTTCTGAACAAGCCATGGAACTGAATAGAATCAGAATGGACTCAAAAAGACAATCAATCCAGAAGAAGTAGAAGGGATTGATTGAAAACAAGTTGCCTAAGAAAGGTCGCTTGAAAGCATCAAAAGAACCATGTGGAACTTCCAGAACTGAGGCCACACTTCCAAGTGACTTACTAGTCATATGGCCTAATCAGTTGCAACTTGCCAAAGATCTGCAAAGAGCTGAAGATGAAGTTCTGGAAATTGCTAAGGCAAAAGGAAAGAAAAAGATTTCACATGAAGATCAAGTTCTGTGTGTGAGGTGCAATCAAGTTGGACATACTAGTGATAAATGCATGATATTCATTCCAGCTCAGAAGGGATTCTTCAAAATAATGAAGATTGCACCAGGAGACTCTAGTGCTCAGAAGGCACCTAGAAATATAGGAGTCACACACAAAGAAGTTAAAGATGTGTTGAGATCCACACCAGCACAAACATCATTGAAGATCAAATGTGCAAATGTGAAGAATGGTGAAAATGGGACATCTCGGTTGAGAGAATCTTCTCAACCTTGTTGTTCACATTGATGAACCAAGGAGGTCCCATCTTATTCCCTTATACACTTGTATTTACATGTGCTAACATTGCAGGGAATTGAAGATGATGATCATTATCAGCTGGAGGATGGTTTGGACAGAATGGAATGCACCCCTTGAGGGGGAGCAAATCTGAAGAAGATGATGTTATGAGATTAATATCATCTTAAGAAAATGGATGAATGGGGGAGCTTTATCTTTGCACTGAACTTTCTAATGAGTTTTGTGAAGCATGTGCAGGATTTAGCAATTCATTGAATATCTGAAAATTTCAAACCCCTGAAGCATGATCTCACATGTATTGTGAATGTTGGATAGCATTGAGTACCTTGGTTACATCACTCTTTTTTTCTACACCGGGTTATCCCAAGTAGACTTAGAGTTGATATACTAAAGGTTCCTTTCTCAAGAGAACATGTGACATCATCCCTCTCTTAGTGATTTTGAAGAAAATGCTTTTATAAGGGAGGAAGAGATTTTTGAAAGTGAACCACACCACACCTTTTCATTTGATTGCCAATAAGGGGGAGAAAATATTGGCACACATATTGACCCATTCATATGTGCTGAAGAAGTGTATTGACAACAAATACAAAGGGGGAGATTGAAATGCACTGTGTTTCATTTGTTGTCAATGAGGTATGTTGTTGTCAAGGAATGGATGGATGGATGTCAAGGAATGTCAAGATGTGAATGACAAAGGATGTGATGGTGATGGTGATGAAGGAGAATGGCCATGGTACTAAGATGCATGTCACTTAGGAGATTCACTAAGTGACATAGGAGATTATGGTTGAAACATTCTCTATGTATATTAGACGATTGTAGAAATGATCTTAATGTTTGAATACTTGTATCAAGATGATACTAAGTTACACCACATGAATAATGGATGATGATGGAGCATCATCATAACATCTGACGGTTGTTGAGCTGATCTTTAAGTTCCAAGAACTTGTATTAACTGGATACAATGTCACCACATTATTAGAAGACCATGCATTGTTAAGACAATGCATGAGGAGATGAAGGGGATCCATCCACAACTTCTAAGTGGATGAAGTGGATTAATGAAGTCCATGCACCAACACTTAGTGCATGTGAATGTGAAGAAGATCCAACTTGATCTCTGATTAGATCAATTAAGTTCGTTGAAGATTTTATGTGATTCAAGAGCTCGGTTGATGAAGAACCTTCAAGAATTTCCCTCCTAAGTAATGAATATATGTTGAGGAGATTGGAAGAATTCTTATGAAGAAGAAATGAAGAAATGGGAGAAAGAAAGAAGGGCACATGGTTTGGCATTTGGCATGTTTCATATGGAGAACTTTGTTTTTAACAGTGTTTAATTCAACACTTAGCCAAAAATATGGCCACCAAGGAGGCCAGCTGAGGGATCCCCTAAGGCACATATGGGCCTAAGGCGCCACGCCCATGGGGAACCCTCAAGGCCAAGGCGCTCCCTGAGGCAGAAGGGCGGGGCCGTGTATAAGCCCCGGGCCACACAGGGGAGTGTCAAGCCCTGCGCAGCGTGAGCGCGAGGAGCACGCCCGAGGAAGCATAGTGGGCGCATAGCACGCCCGCGAGGAGCAGAGGTGGGCGCAAGAGCGCGCCCGCATAGAGATCACGGTGCGGGGCGACACCGTGGAGGGAGAGGATTCAACTGAGCGGCTGTAGGGAGTGCTTGGGTGATAAGCCGCGTGAAAACCGGAGGCCGCTTCGATGTGGGATGCGGAATTTTTCCGCGGAGCGAATCCCAGCCGCAAGATTGATCGCGCGTGCGATCCGAGCCGCTCATCTAATCGCGCCATTTGCGATCTGATCCTGGACGTCCGAGTGATCCACGTGTAATCGCGGCCGCACATCTCATCTGCCGCACCCCCGATCTAATCCAGCCATCCGCCTTCATTAATTGCCTCATCCAACGGCTACGAGACCATATTCAACCTCGAGCCCATGCCGAGGCCACCCGACGTCTCCCGCTGAACCAGAGGGTCTCCGACCACCGTATGTCGAGCATCCGGCCACCTTTGATGAAGCCGAAGGCACCATGGAGCTCTTAAGAGCGTAAAGAACTGATCCATGTAAAGAAATGGGCATGCATGCAATGTTTAAATGATTTTGGTCGAGGCCGAGGCAAGAAAAGCTGCCGAAGGCCATTTGGGTTGTTGATCTGCATGGACAGGTATTAAAGAGGCCATGCATGCGTTCTAAAACGCATGCACGTGAAGGAGGAAAATAAAAAATGAACCCGCGATTGACAGAAGATAAAATCAAGATACGCGGAAGATTTTTAACGCGTTTGAAGTTTTTAAAGAACCGAAATCTTCGGGTGTTCGGTGTTGTATCACGCGGATGAGCGGAGGCACTCCTTGCCTATAAAAGGAGCACCCGAGACGCAGTTTTTTCTTGCTGAAAATTTGTGATCCGAGAGAGCCCTCTGCCTCGCGAAGAAAGAGCCACCGCGCAAGTTTACTTACGCGGCTGAAGTCCCTTGCGCGCTAACTCCTTGCGTGACAAGAAGAAGAGGCTGGGCTGTGCCAACATGCGCCCCCACGTTGAAGCCCGCAGTGCCTTGCACTTACGGAACCTGAGGCCGCATCACCTGCGCGCCTTCGTGGTTCGTTGAGGCTTGCGCGACAGAAGCGCCCGCGGCAGTGTTGCACCCTTGCACACTTGAGCCTGCGCGGCATTTGAAGACAAGAAGAGGGCCACACCCCCTTGTGTGACTTGATTGAGTTCGGGTATATTGAGACAAATACACTTAGTGTGTGTGTGCAAATTGAAGAGGAAGAACCCGAGGCTTGATTGTGTGTGGAAGTGAGAGAGCAGACTTAAACCTCATGTGGGTGCACATTTTGAAGAACAAGAACACCCTATGGCCATTTAAGTGTGTGCCAAGTGCTAAGAAGACCACACATTGTGTGTGAAGTGAAAAAGGCCGAGAGGAAGTGTGTGCAAGTGGAATAGGCCATAGCCAAGTGTGTGTAAGTGAACAAGGCCAAAGACCACACCTAGTTGTGTGAAAAGTGGATAACCTTGTGTATGCAAATTAAAGAACACTAAAGTGAGTGTGTGCAACAAGAAGAGGAGGAGGCCAACTCATGTGTGTGGAAAATGAAGAATAAATTGTGTGTGCAAAACAAGTGAAGGCCGAACCTATGTGTGTGCTCTAAGTGAAGTGTATACACATTAGAAGAAGAAGAAGTTCCACACTAAAGTAAAACACACTTCTAAGTGTGTGAACAATTTGAATATAGTGTTTGAAGATTGTGGAGAAGGTGTGTGCTTAAAATTGACTACACCCTTAGTGGGTTTATTGCACCAAGAGAAGGAAGAAGGGGAGTACATGCATACATGCATGCACATGCACACGTGAACAAAGACAAATTTGGTTGTGTGCAATTAAGAAGTCCAAGACCAGAAGATCTTCAAGAATCAGAGTTTCCATGCATTCAGTGCATGAAGTTGTATTACAGTGAGACTAGACCAGACTGAAGTTAAAGATATTATTTGTCTGAGTATTCAGTAGTTGGAGAGAAGCCGGGTCATCCTTAGAAGAAGGTGATAAAGCCCGAGCAAGACGAGAAGACCTGATCAACTCAAGTGATCAGAGGTACAGAGCAAGGCCAGTAGTCTTTATCCCAGGCTGCTGAAGATACTTGAAGAGCTGAACAAGAAGAAGAGCTACTCATGTGACTTGAGGAGCCAGGAGAAGCCCCCTGTGAGACTCAGGGTGGAAGAAGTCTTCAGTGGGATTCTGGAGCAGGCCAGTGGGACTCTGGTAACACTGTGGGACGCAGTATAAAGACCCTCCTATGGGACTCAGGAGAGATACAGTGGGACTCTGTATCTACCATTGTAATACTAACCGATTATAATGGAGAAACCATGTTGGGGAGTATAACCAACATGGCAAGGACGTAGGCCTTTGGTGCCGAACCTTGTAAATCCTTGTGTCCAGTGCCTTTACATTTACTGCATCATTCGTGGAAAGGTGAGAGATACAAGAAGAGTGGATCGAGGCTTTAACCAGCCATAGAGGTTTAATTGATAAAGAATCAATTAGTAAAAAGTTTTAAAGGATCACTGATTCACCCCCTCCCCCTCTCAGTGATTCACACTGATCTGGGCACTTCAAATTTGTTAAGGCCTCGACTAAGAAATCATTACCATATCACCAACTTCTTCGGTCAAGGAATAATACATAATAGGGAATAATAAACGAAATACCAAAAACTTGTTTGTATCATGAGACTTACTCGTACATTAGGGGATAAATAATTTTGGGTGTCACTCACCACATAATCATTCCAATTGATCCATCATATGAAATAGGTTTTCTAACAATACAAATCATGATCTTCTAAAAGGGAAAAAATTAAATTTGGATTTCTTAGAAATCAATAATCATCTGTATTGAAATATTGTGTGTATGGGATGCTATTATTTTCCTATTTAATTAAATTACTTTCCCATCATAGTGAATAACCATAAATATGGTAATAATTATATGATGTCAATAAAGAAATATAATTTATCCTTGATAATTTTTATTTGGGTCAGATACCATTACTATATATGGGTATGAATGAAAATTTTGGTGAAAAAATAATTTATAGAAAAATATTATCATGGAATAGTTAAGTTTATGGATTTATTTTAGAATACTAATGTCTTAATACTATGGTATAATAATATAGAATAATTTAATCATATATTTTTAATAAAAAATCATAACATCAATACATATTGAAATGTGAAGGAATTATAAGGAATTTTAAAAAAGAAATGAAGTCAAAGGTATGAAAACCCTTAAATTTCATTTTCCCAACCAGAATCCTGAGAATTATCTAATTAAATCAATATGATTTTGGGTTTTATTGAATGATAAATGAAAATAAGAGTTTGGGAACCCTTACATCAGTTTGTATCTTGAGAATAACTATTAGGACTATATTCGATTGAGAAATAGAGAAAGATTTTGAAATAATTATTGACCAATGTCTTGTACAAAATATTATTAACAGGAAAAAATATTTAAAATTTATTTTAATGGTTTTTTATTGTAGTGAAATGGGAGGATGAGTGGGTATTTTAAGTAAAAAATAAGAATTTTTATATTAATTTATAAACATATAAATTGGACATTAGATTGTGGAAAAGTGAAATCTATTTTCATTATTATTGTTTTAATCTATGGAATTTTAAATTTTAGTCATGGTTTTTGAAATTTACAAGATTAAGAACTACACTATTAAATTGTATTATTTTTAACCCATAAAATATTATTCTTAATTATTTTTTTGAAATCCTAAAATATATTTTAGTATTTGGAAAAGTATTAATAGGATTGGAAAATAACTTTTTTAATTTAAAATATATTATTTTGTTTTATAAACAAATTATGGAGTGATAAGGTATTTTTATTATTTATTATATTCTTTTTAATTCATTGTGATATAAATAATTACCATATATGAATATATTATTTTACAATTTATATAAAACTTTGACTATCTTATAAAATTATAAAAAATCATCATTAAATAATTTTGACATGATTTTTCTAAATATGATGTAATTTTTTATAAAAAAAATTATCTATATATGATAAATTTATATATTTAATAAAACCTAGGTGAATTTCAAAATCTTGTGTTTGGGACCAAAAATTCAAAAAATCATTTTTTACTGAATCGTATTTTTTATATGACCTATATGGGTAAATATATTAATATTAATTGATCACTATAAATTATTAATGATTATAAATTATATTATAACCAAATTATTTTATGTAATTTATTGGATACTTGTATGTCTAATGATTATAATACTATTACTATTGTGTGATTCCAGTTAACACCTTACCCTTATAACAATCATATTAATACTTATATATACACTCAATTCAAATATTGATAATGATTAATATCCTTCTCATAGTTCTTGTACAATTTATATTTCACTAGATATTATTTTTATTTGTAATAGAAAATTATTTTATATATCAATAATTTTTTAGATCATGGATTACAAAAGTTCAAAATTTTAGTGGTTCCTAATATTTTAATTTTTTCTCTATCACTTATTATAGCCATTATTTTGAATTTAATTTTCTAATGTGAATTGTATTGTAATGATGTAATTAATGATCTTTTATTATGTAATGGATATTTTAATAAAATGATTATTATTTATAGTTGTATCATGGTTCTAACATTATCCCCCCTAAATAATTCCATCCCTTAAAATTTTTATATATTTTAGTCTATATAAAATTATTAATAAATTATCATAATTTTTCCTTAAGATCCAATATTTTTTCCTCTAATTTTTTATTCGTCCAATGCACTTTCACTAATTGAGTTACCTGATTCTGTAACACTTTCTCTATAATATGAATAATTTAGAAAATGTATTCATTATAATACAGTTAAGACTCCAAAAATATTTCTTTAATAGTGAGTCCATGCATTGGTTCTCCCATGTACTTCCTCAACAAATAGATACGAGAGATATCACACACATTATAAATATTTGGTGGAATATCTAAATGGTAAGAAACAACACCAATTATCATTAAAATGTAAAAATTTCCAATATACCATGGACTTAGCTTCCATCACTTACCAAAAATTATAGTTCCTTAATATGAAGATACCTTCAAGAATACTTGTACCCCAACCTGAAATTATAAGTCTTCCCAATAATTATCAGAACAAATTTTTCCCTACATTGAACAATACTGAAATAATTCTGAATTGATCAACATTTTTCAATTTTTTCTTCTATGTGTTCTAGATACTATTTTACATTCTATAAAATCATTATAGTAGGTCTGAGTACAATATATTTGACCATAAAAGTCTTTGTATGATTCCACTTGAATTCTTAATTGAAAACTATTATTGTATACAAATTCCACCAATGGTAGATATTGGTATCATGTTCGTTATAAGTCAAGTGAGCATGATATCATCATTTCATCTAGTGGTTCAATATCCCTTTTATACATTGCATGAATTTTAGTGTAATAATTAACGCTCAAATATATATATATATATATATATATTAACATTTAGATCCTTCAAAAGACTCAAATAGAATTTTTATGTGAAATGAGGGTCATGAAGAGATATAATATATATAGGTGCACCATGAATCATCAAACTTCATCAATATATATTCCTTAATGATGTTCATGGGGAAGATCCTTCCTTATGTCAAGGAAATGTGTAGACTTTTATAGAGATCTAAAATAACCCATATCATATCATTCATATTAGATACCTTTATAATCCCAGTAAAAAATGTAATATTTTAAACCAAGAATCATAAAAAATGTTTTCAATTTCTTGTATTACATTATCATATTGAAAAGGTTCTCTTAAAACCCTATTTATATTAGTTATACTAGGGTGTATGGAGAAATTTGATCAATGAGATTCATATAGTAATTCTATATTCTTCTCAGTTATTCATAGAACCCATTGAGTCCTTCCAAAATTCAATATACCATATTTATATATTAATTCCATAAAATTCCCATAATTCAAGGATTTAATATTATTCTATAAATCATTTTCATGGTTTTGGGAATTATTTATATTATAATGTAAATATGGCTATGAAATTTCATGTAAAAGGAATGATTTTTCAACTTCCCTTATAATTTCAATATCAAAATTTTACTAAATCCATGATTATCTCTTAATCCTTATCATTTAGAGAACTCCAAGATCCTTCCTATTTGATGCATCATACACCTTATTTACCTTTTCAAGGTGGTATTATATTTCACAATCATAGTCATTGAGTAATTCTAGCCAACTCCTTTGTCTCATGTTGAGATCTTTTTATGTGAATATATATATATATATATATATAATTCTTATTATGCATATATAGATCCCAAATTTCACTTTATAGATAGTGTCTTTATTACTTCAAGGTATATATTATAGTTTCTTATTCAAGATAATGAGTTAGGTAGTTCTGTTCAGTGGTGTGTAATTGATGTGATTCATAACACTGTACATTTATATCTGTATTTACTCTACTTCTTCCATTGATTCGTCATTATATATCACAAATATTTACCTCCCAAATATTAAAGTTAATATCAATTTATTGACCAATATCTTCTTCCATTAATTAAATCTATATTTGTAAAAGTTTAACTATCTGAATTTGATCCCTTTATGTGCTAAATCGGTTAACGGGTTGTCTATCCAGGTAATGTTTTCCATAAATCATTGATAAAAACCTTTTAAAAAAATAAAAAAAGGTATATAAGTTATATTCATTGTGATTTTACATTATTTTACCACATTAGTCACTAAAGGGTCTACAAATATCACATCCTTAGAAAAAATGTTTCTATGAAAAGAAATTTTCTAGATAAAATATTCACACTTAATGAATTTCCTAGATAATTGCTTCTATCAAAGAGCTTAAACAATAATTAAAAAAAGTTTCTCATGATCTTTATAATATTTATATAATATTAAGATATCATTTGTAAATATAACCACAAATTTATAAAAATAATCACCAAAAACTATGTTCATCAAATCTATAAACACTTAGGGTACAATGGTTAATTAAAAGGGAATTACTGTAGAATCCTAATGTACATACCTCATACTAAATTTATTCTTGTTATATCATCATTATTATCTCTTATTTGTTGTTAACTATAACAAAGATCAATATTTTAAATGTATTAACCAACTTGAGTTTCAAGAAACAAGTAATTAATGTATAGTAAATTATAGTTTTTATTTATAATAATGGAATTTATTTATCTATAATTAATTCACAAACTCATAAACCCATCCTTACTTTTATAAAAATAGGATAGGTTATCCCTAAGGTTATAAATTACCCTATATGAATCTATTTTCATAGAACAAATTTAATTATATCTGCATCTCCAAAAAAATCACTTAGACCATTCTATAGGGAGTCATCGATATTTTTTTCATCAATTATGAGTTTAATAAAAAATTAAACTTCACATTTATATTTATTCCAAGGTAATTATTTAATAAATATATCATCGTATTATTTCACAATAGGTAAATTATATATTCATAAGATATATTTCCCATCTATAGGCTGTGTAATATATTCTTGTTCACCCAAATGTTCATTTATATAAGCTTCAAAAATTTGTTCTATACAAGATTAACACAAAGGAACTTGTCCTAAAAAAATAAGGTATTCAATACCACATTCGAAAATTTTAGTATTCTTATCTCAATAATAAATTCTTTCATTATATTTTGAGGGAAAATACATCCCATGAATTATGTAAAATTCAAACATAAGTATAAAGATAATCTATAATTAGAGAATATTTATGCATCAAAATAGAAACATGAAATTATATCATTATCACAATAAGATTTACATTGTGTGTTTTTATTGAAAAATTATTCTTTAATATATAAGGTTATGATTTAATTTTCTTATTAAATATTCTTTATATAAATGATTTTATAGGTCTGGGAATAAATAATGTGTTTTTTAACTTCGAGTTTATGATCAAATTACCAATTATCATGTTATTTGGGAATTACATTTAAGATATATAAATTTAATAAGTCCAACTATACTCCCTTGGACTCTTTTATCATAGATTCCATTAATGTATAAGTTTTTAATTAGAATAGTTTAGCATCTCCTTGTATATGAATAATTATTTATTTTTGTCACTTATATTTTTATTTTATTCATTAGATTGAAGAAAACTATCTCCACACTAGTACCAAACCCATATTCCCTTTATAAAAATATCAAGGTGTTTATTTTTATAATTATTACGTATTTTATATTATATCCTTCCCTTTTTCTCCTTTTATATATTTCTCTACACATAGAACTCCATTATCCTTTTATTCTCTTGATTAACTTTGAAAAAATAAGTCTTATATATCTCTTTCTCAGTGTTTATAGCTCTTTCAACTATTTCATCATATGAGTAAAATTTTTAAGAGACCAAATCCCTTTAAAGGATTGGAATTACTCTATTAAATAATAGAACAATATTGTATTCTAGGTTGTGTATGTATTCCACATCTTGTATTTCAAACCATATAAAGTTACCCTATGAATCGACAATAGTTTCCTCCCCCTTTTGTATAAAATTTAGAAATTTTGTTTCCCTATCAAACCTTCTCTCTCGAGTTAAATAAACTTATAATAATTTTACTTTAAAACTTTCCCATCCCCTAATTTATATTTCTTCCCCATTATTTTTATAAATAAATGAACAAAATTGATCCAAATTTCTCATTATATGATATACTTCCTTCATAACTAGTTTCCTTTCACTATATATGAAATTAAGGGATATCTTTTCTATGGAATAAATCAAATTTTTAACTACTGGTAGACTAGAGGTTCCCTTGAATAATGGAAGTTGTTTCAAAAATATTTATCCAACATTGTTAAAAAATGTAGTGGAATAATAGGTTGTTCCATACAAGAAAGTTTATTACTCATAATTTGAGTCTACAATATTAATATAAAGATTTTTTCCTCAGACCCCACACTTCCTCATTGACATTATTAGGAGCTCAATCCCAATATATATTATAATAATTGAAATGTCATTACATACTTATCTATTGGATTCAGAATGAAACTCCAATCTATGTGGTCGTACCCCTTGACCATATCCACCGTGATCATTATGTTAGAACCAATGATCTTCTTGTTAATGTCATTCACCATCTCAATCACAATCCCAATTTCTCCCTGAATTATATTCCACTTCATGAAGTCATGTTTTTCTCTAGAAGTGGTCCAAATAAGTACACAATTAACCTTTTTATTAATGGTGGTGGTGAGTATTTTTGACACGAATGTTCATAGATAAATCGCTTTGAACTGGTTTAAAGCAGTTGGCTACCTCACTTTTGGAAATAGAAATAGTTTAGAGGAGAAAATGGATGTAGTTTATGATACTCTCCAAAATAAATAATATGGATTCATTGAACTTATTTTAATAACCTTTATTGAATAAACATAAAATGTAACCTGAAATCCATTTGAGCCTCATGTTCTTTCAATGTTCAAATAAAAAACATCCTCCTTGATTTCCTTTTCCAATAGAATTGCCTTATTATATATTTTTTATCATCATCAGTGACCTACCTCGTGATGATATTCAAGAAGTTTGAATCCATTACCTCAAAATTATGTAATCACTTAGGAGAATGAACCCTGTAAGAAGGTTCTCAAAATGCTTCTCTGTGAGTTTTTTAGCCACCTCTAGATCTCCAGTGAAGGATCCATCATCCAACATTATGTTGATAGATCTATTAGCCTTTTTTCCTTCATATATAAATAATATAATACCATATTTCTATCCATATAACTAATCTAGATATCCCTGGTCTTACCCCATTCCAATCTCTTTATCTTCAAAATTTTCCCAATTAAGATGTTTTGTTTGTATGCCATCATTTCAAAATCCTCATCCTCCCACCTATCCTAAATATTCTATTATAAAATATTGATGTTATTATTTATCTCATAATGTAGGGTATCATAGTTGGGTCTATTTTTATTTCAATCCCAATGGTGACCCCTTAATCTCTTCAATATATCAATACACTTATTCCTAGTGTTATCCCTATCCGGTTGATCGAATGAACAGTTTTCCATAAAAAATATTCTGTCTTTCCATGTCCATCTCTATAAGAAGAAGAAGTGTGAGGACCTTTTATCTTATCATTAGAGTTAAACTAGAATAGGGTAATGACTGGACATAAAACAAGGTAGATAAATAACCCTAACATGAAGATATGATTCAATACCTATAGGTTTAATAGGAATTTTACATGCCTGCTCCATATTATTTCACTTCTTTTCATGTTGTTTCTTAAAATATATAGTTCTACCGAGAATCCCATGACCATAATGCCATTTCTAGAAAGAAACTATATTAAATCATTCATTGAGATCAAAGATTAAACTACTCCCCCAATATCCTTCGATGTGTCTTTTATGGAATTGAAATCTCCACCCATGAACCATGGTAGGTTCCCTAATTTAAACTCTAATAACAAATTCCAAAACACTGCCTTCTCATGTGCTTTCCATCTTACATAAAAAATTTGAAAAGATTAGTGTTATCACTTTTGACACATTTTTATTAATGTGTTGATCTAAAACCTCCACATTTTTAATAGAAACATTAAATTTTTCAAAAATCCAAGCATTATTGTTTTTATGAAATCCATGCATCGAGTTGAAAATCCAAGCTTGTTTTCAAAAGAGTTACCAAGACCTTAGTTTTTTTTCTATTCAAGGACATCCATAATGGGAAACTACTATTCTATAACTTTAGATGAGATAAAGAAATACTTAACCTAGGGACATATTCCCCTTGAATTCAATAGGATAAAACTAATCATTTGATGGAGGGGCTGCTTTCATTATATCCTTGAAACTTAGAATAAGGAGTATCCTTTGTAATAATTATAGCCACTTCAACATTAGAATAGGTCACCATACCTCTATCAAGATAAAAATATCATCACATCCCATGATCACCATTACCTATTGATAAATTAGAAAATAAATCACCTTTTATTATTGAAGGAGAATATATCAAAAAATGATTGGGGGAGATGAACAAGATAAGAGGGGAAGAAGGATCTCTACCAAAATCAACTTCTCATATATCATAAACATTTTTCACATGATTAACTATTTTAAGGTTACCATGACCAGATGCTACTGGTTGATCCTCTAACATGACTGCTGTATCATCCTCCAAATATCCATCCTTTCAAGATAAACCTTCCAGAGAGCTAAAAGGATGATTTCCTAACCTAATAGTAGTTCCAACCAAGGGGTGAATTCCCCATCTAGACACTATGAATCCTTCCCAAGGGGGGAATACTTATAGAAACATAGTGAGTAGTATCTATCTAATATAGTATAAGGAGACCCATCACAAATAGTCAGAAACATAGATATTATACTCATAGGACCCTCTTGAGAAGGATAAATAATCCCCACCTCAAAATGGAACTCACATTATAAATCTTCACCTATGGGATTTTACCATTTGAAGAAGAAAAAACCATAACACATGTATTTAATTTCTTTGAATATGACAAAGCTTGAAGAATCATAGAGGGTAATGGAACTGGATTCATTTCCACTAAGATAATCCATTGCCTTCTTGAATGATAATATAAGAGGGAATCAGATTTGAGTAGTCTACTTCCACAGAGATACGAGTTATCAATGAGTCTTGTAAACTCCAAGTTTCCTCATATGCACAAAGAAACCCACTGAGAGATTCACCCAGTATTTGAAGGATCAGAAAGTTGAAAATAGGTAAAGGGATTATCAATAGACTATCCAAAACTACCAATAAAATGGGATCATTTCTATAAGGAATGTTACAGGAAAATCTGAATAAGGGGAACCTCCAATCTACACATTTTCAATCATCCCAAGACCACACATGACCAAAATATTTAGTGGAGAAGAATTGAATTATGAAATCATACCTATAAATTTATTACACCACCACTAGATATGAGAGACCCCAAGAGCCCACAAAATCCCATAAGAACTCCAAATGAATGGTCATAGCTGAACATAGCCAACAGGGTACAATGGTTGTATGATTTTACTGCAATATGTTATTCTAAATATTGATCAACTATGGGGAAACTAGCCACCCTAACAGAACATCTGGAAACTATGGTGATGCCCAAAATTATCGGAAGACATTATGAAGGGAAATTTGAAGAGGACCAGAGAGAGCTTCCCTAAAGGAATGGGGACCGATATTCGTACCCATTGAAATAAATGAAATCAGACCATCCAGACTCCTTAGAGAAGACTCCATGAAGAGATATTCCCAAAAAAAGATGTGTTCCCCATGATATCATTGATATCTAGTAAAGATCCACTTGTAATGGGAAATAAGGTTAACATTTTTGGTGGTGCGTGATGTTCATTCTTCAAAGCCAAGGGATTAAGTAGTTTTTCTCCAATACCATACTCATATCCTCTTCACTAACATTGGTCTTATAAACTAAAGAAGATCTAAGTATCCCACTAAGATCAGATAATAATATGAACTTAAAGAAACCCAGGTCATCCTTTGAAACATAACTAGACGGACGAGGAGAATGATGATGAGGATTAATTCTCTCCGGGATAGGCCTAACATAATCCTCATATTTATTCTCTATAATAGGACCACTATAAGGAAAATATTCTAACAATCCGACCTTATTAATCCACTCTACCAGATACTCTATAGGATCCCTCTAAAAAACTGAAATGGTAGGTCCACCATAAAATGGTTGAAATCCCCAATCATCATCATCATTATCTAACTTAGAATACTCCAATTTTAATGTAGAAAAACATAGGTATTTCTCCCCCTTAACTAGTTATCCATCCTTATATCTATAAGAGGTAACTATCTTAGTATGGATTCTAAAATCCTCTATTTATGAAGAAATTGGATCATATGTACCACTATAATCCTTGTTAGATGAAGGAGAAGGAGATACACCTTTCCACTGACCGCTGAAATATTTTCTAGACTCAGTCGTAATATGATAATTGTGTGACTATTAATCCTCACCACCTCCATCAAAATCATACTCAAAGTCATCTAAAATAATAAATAAATCTATAGTAGTATTAGAATTATACATCTCAGATTGATAACCATTAAATACCTCAGTATCTTCTGAATGATAATATTCCCTCGGCTGGCTCTATTGGGTATGGAGGTATTTCGGGGGACTAGCTACTCTATAAGAAACAATGGGGATATTATCCACATTACGTTCCCTTACTTCTTCCAATAAAATAATCATAGATTGTTCTTCCTCATATCTAACTTATTATGCTTCTTCTATAACTTTTTCGAATACATAACAACTTCATCTATATCCAATTTAGGGTCAAACATGTCTCTAGGTCTGGTATGGTGCTACACTAGTTTAAACTTATCATTAAGATAACCATTATCACCAACCCAATTCTTTCACCAATGGTTCATATTAACCCACATCCTTTTGTATGTTACCTAACTTAGTCAGAAACCAACACATTTTATCAATTTTTCTTCTCCTTTAGGTAGTAAAACTATAGTTTTCAATATAGAAGAAATTAATTTGGGATAGTCCAAATAGTTTGATATTGATAAGGGTTTGATCAAATCCTCCATATGGACCACTAGATATCTAAACAAATTTATCTTGTCTACTATTTTAATATGAGATAAGAAAGAGGCATCCTAATACCTCATGATTCTAAAAGTTCCCTTCCTATAACGTAGAATGTGATATATAAACTTGAAGAACAGACTGCATTGACCATTGAGCTTTGTAGTTATAGGCCTTCACACCGTAGCATTCCCAGTTTACTCCAACAGTGTGTCCTTAAACAAAAAATTATCTCAGTTAAGAGGGATATAACCTTGATAGCCCTTATATATACCTTTTTTTGGGACACTTAAACACCTTTCCTACTACTTCAATGAAAATATTTGTTGTTTTCCATATATCACATTCATGATAACATCCTTATTTTCTCAGAAATCATAATCTGCAAAGCAATAAAACACATCAATCAAGATCAAGTAGAATGATTGATCATTCCTGAAGAACCATTCAGCCATCCATTTTCCTAGATCACTTTCCAAATGGGTGAATTTCTAGAATCCAACCACGTGACATCTATTTATTTACCAGTGATGATAGCATGAGAGAAAAAATAAGGATTTTCAATTTTGAAATAGAATTACATGATTCCTTTCTCACTTTATTTGATATACTTGAATCATCTAGTGAAAAATTAGGGTGTTTCACTCACACAATTTCTATAGTAGTTCTAGGGATAAAGGAATAATATGGAAGGTCACTGGTTGAGAAAGGAGAAGTAAAGGGTTAAAAGGAGTAGTGAAAAGGAGGGTTCTGAAGACTCTGATTTTAAGTAGATTTTATCATTTAGGTATTCAGAATCAGAAAATAAGAAAATCATAATATTAATAGATTAATAATAAATAAAAATGATAAAAAATAATTATAGATAATATAAATAGTAGGTCTAAATGGGAGGTGTTCACGGTAGTAAACAATTGTAGTTTTCCATGCTCAAATCTGAATGACAGCATGTTATAGTACCATTTCATGATAGCATCTGGATGGTAGCATAGAAATGGTAGTATGAAATCATGACTAACAGTAGATGTCATGAACCAAGATGGTGTTTCATCCAAACCGACACTCTACCTGGCACGCAGTAAGGCCCGAAGGGAATTCTCAATCCCCAAGGGATGAAAACTAGTGTCTGGTAAATAAAATTAATCTATTGGAATGATTTCACACATGAATATAACTGTAAACATTAAAAAAACATCACATAACGGATAATCATAACCAGTCGAGATACAACAATTTTCAAATTTAAACATTTCAAATATAATCAATACCAAATGTACCACAACATAAAGGGAACAAAAAACCATCCCAAAAACCTCCATGTAACAAGAGGGACATCACCATAAAGGCACAATATCCAAAACCTATAAGAAGTGGAACACTAGAAATCGGATCCACCATCACCTCCAATATACATCTTTCCTACACCTGGTTCATAAATAACCAAGTCTATATACACCCAAAGGTGCATATAGGTTATGATAAAAATCCCAGTAGGATGCCACCTAAAAGAAATATTCCATGATATAACATTAAAAGATAAATCAACACCCAATTTTTAATAAAATCATTTGAAAACATACCAATGGAAACATTTTAATGAAAAAAATTCAAAGAACACAATTTCCCACAATAATCTTTCTAAAAAAATTAAAGTGTTCACAAGGTCCAACGTATACTGACTCTTAGCACCATATCACAAAAGCATCGTGTCACAAGAGAGAACCATGGGAAATCCCTATAGATGACTTAAAAAAATGGGACCCTATTAAACTTATACCTAAGTGATAAAAAATACTCTAAACAAAACCAACAACATCCTCATGCATGATCCACTAGAGGGGAACACATCCTAGGGTCTAGTGATCTCTATATCATAAGACAAAACTAATAGATCTCCCATGAAAGATCCACTAGTGGGAATCCCATCCTCAGGTCTAGTGTTCACTGGTCATATCACATTTTTAGTCAGTGTTGTAGAACCAATCCTTCTATAAGAATTTGGGCATTATCCTCTTTTTAATCAACCAGTACACCAGTTCTAGTTCTCCTACCTAGATATACAAGATTACATTTGTGCACAAATCCCAATTCACATATCACATAAATCATCACTTTCAAATACAAATGAAAAGAATCATAAGAAAATAAAGAAATCAACCCTTTCACAATTCCCATTGATCCAAATATTTAAACACATATGTGAGCCACCATTTTCCATAAAAAAACCCCACTTTTCATTTCAAACAGACACCAAAACCTTTGGGAAATAATTTTTTTACTAATGGAACAATTCATGAAACCCATTTATAAATATAACAAGAAGATAAAATATGAAATCCAAGAATTCCCAAGGGAAAATTTCCATTCAAATTTGTAGTCACACAAAATCCATTTTATAACATGCTCCACATCACTTTTATAATTAAAAAAATGCATTTAAGGTGCACAAAAAGGTATCCAATATACAAAAAACCAATTTCCCTTATAAAATCCACCTTAAACACATTCACACGTAAAGTGCCTTTTGAAAAAACCTTTTTACCTTTCACATACACGACAGAACAAGTTCAAGAAGAACCACAAATGAGCACACATGAAACATAACCACTTTCCTTTAAAAAACTCATTTTCATCACATGTGCATTTTAAACCATAAAAAACATGTTTCACACCACAAAAATAATCTATAGAAAAAAAATTTAAATAATAAAGAAAGAAAGAAAAACTCATATAATAATGAAAAATCAATGAATCACCTATCTCACAATTGGAAAATTATAGAAACCAGTGGAAACCCACAATTTCACCACCAAAAGACCCTATAAAGGAATCATCAAATAAAAACCATCATGATGTCACCCAACATATCAAGATTAAACCTTCATTAATTCAAATAATTCAATGGAAAAGAAGAAAACAAGAAAGGGGGAATAGAAACCCTATAAGAGGGAGAAACCAATAGATAAATGACTTACTTGATGATTACTTGAATACCAAGGCCAAAAACACCCATGGATTGATGGTCAAAATCTCCAAGAAGGTTTGGAGGAGGCTCTAGAGGATGAAAATCCCATAGGGTTCTAATTAGAGGTGTTTAGGGTTAAATTTAAAGTGGGAAAGAAGGTAATTTTATACATTTTAATGAGATAGATAGTTCACACAGTTATACTGCATGGTTTTCCAAATCATATGGCAACCGTGTATCCCTCCATGTCTAAGATGAATAATATGCACAATTAGACCTCATGTTTTTCTAAACCGTGAGACAAATTTTTGGTCATCACTATCCAAAATGGAAGTTTGTTTCATGATTTCCTAAGTAAGGGCACATGATTTCCCCAAACTGTGCACCAACCTACACCACCTACTATCAAGCCCAAAATCCTTATTTTCACAACAAAACTCATAGGGAAACCCAAAGGTAAATGTAAGGCCAAAAATAATCAAAGGAATACCTCAAAACAAAATCATGGATTTTATAATTCTCATCAGAATGAAAACATTCCACACCCAGAAAGTCATCCCAAAATATGATCAGATAAAAAAGACATATATTCCTCATAAACCCCAGACATTCACTCCCAATAATCATGATCATAAATACCATGCTTTCAAAGAATTAAAACCAATGTAATAGAATTACAATTAAGCACTCTCTCTTGAGAATCCAAATCTGAATTGGCCACTCAAACACATACAAATCATGCCCTAATTCAAACTCTTACCAATTAAAAAAATGAGATGGATATCGGTTATACTTTTTCAGTCAAGAGGCATGGAACACATCATTAATTATTGTCAACTGAGAGGGAAAATCATATCCGTATTCCACCTTAATAACTCTCCTAGTAATATAAAAAGGTATGAAATACCTCAACATTATCTTCCCTTACTAAGATGACAATGACCCAAGAGAGGAGTCACTTTTAGGAACACACAATCACCTATAGAAAACTCCAAATCGATGTGCCTATAGTCAAAATTAGACTTATGGTGGCTCTGTGCTATCAAAAAATGTTGTTTGAACAACTTGATTTTTCAGAGGTTTCCTGTACAAGGCTTGGTCCCAACATTGAGGTCCCACCCACCTCATCCCAACACAAAGGAGACCAACATAGCTAACCATAAAGAACATTAAAGGGATCCATTCAAATAAATGATTGGTAACTATTGTTATATGAAAACTCAACCAATATCAAGTGGATATCCTATGAACTGTTGAAATCAAATACATATGCCTTGAGAATATCTTCCAAAATCTGATTCTCTCACTGCATTTGACCATACATTCGAGGATGGTATGTCGTACACAATGTGACCTAAAAACCCATAACCTTTTGGCGTCCTTCCCAAAACCATGAGGTAAATGAGGGTCCCTTGCTGCAAATATTTCTGACAGCACACCATAAACCCTTAATATCTCTTGAATATTCAACCAACTTAACCTATCACCTTTGGATAAATCCCTAATTGGAATGAAGATGGATGATTTGGTTAGATGATCAATCACAAACAAAATAAGATTCCAACCACGAGGTGTACATGGTAAGCCAAAAATAAAATCCATGGAAATATTATCCCACTTACTAGTAATAATAGGTAGTAGCTATAGAAAACAAAAGGTCATATGGTTCTCTACTTTATCCTACTGACATGTGTAACATTGCGATACAAAGTTAGCTATGTCTTGCCTCATACATGGGAACCAGAATTGCTAACCCACATCAAAAAGTATCTTGGTGGTACCTGGATAAAAAGACCACTGAGACTAGTTGCTATCATGCATAACCACCTTTCAAAACAATAAATGCACCACAGAACAACCACTAAGTAGAAAATCTACATAATGGTACAATGACCACTCACAAGTAACTTCCCCACCATTTAGAAACTATATATAATGCTAGAATAATTCATCATTAGGATACTCCTTGAGAATAAATTCTATAAGGGAAGGTTCCGGATGAACATTGGCCAATAATGCACCTCCACTATGCTCCATGGTCTCCAGATGAAATAAGTATAAAACTATAAACCAAATACACCATCACCACCATGATACATTTTTCCTTTTCCTGGTTCATACATAATAAAGTCTATATACACCCAAATGTGTGTGTTGGGTGTTAGAGAAAGCCTAGTGGGATGAAACTGAAAAGAAATATTCCTTAATATAACCTTAAGAGATAAATAAACATGGACATTCTTATAAATACATTTGAAAAAAATATAAACTACAAACATTTTTAGTAAAATGCTTTCTTAATAGAAAATTTCTTTAAAAATTAAAGTGTACACATTGTCCACTCTAAACCAATGGTTAGAACAAGATCACAAAAGCAACATGTAATGAGAAATAACCATGGGAAATCCCTATACGTAACAAGAAAAAATGAGACCATTTGAACCATGTACCTTAGTGATAAAAAAAATCCTCTAACCAAAAAAACAACATCCTTATGCATGATCCACTAGAGGGGAATGTGTCCCACTGTCTAGTGGTCACTATATCCGAAGCTAAAGCCAATAGCATTCTCATGAATGATAAACTAGAGGGGATCCTATCCCAAGGTCCAGTGGAATCTGATCATATCACATGTTTTTTAATTGTTGTAGGGTCAGTTGTTCTAGAGGAATCCAGGTCTCAGCCTCTTCCGAATCAACTAGCGTACATGTTCTAGTTCACCCACAAAGAAAACTAGGGTTCCCATTGTTCTCAAATCACATTTCACATATCACATAAATCACCACTTTAATATAAACATTTAAAGAATAATAATAGCACAAGGAAATCACTACTTTAACAATTCACAATGACCTATGATAAAAAATGACACAAAAACCACTATTTACCATAAAACCCACTTTGAATTTCTCACACAAACTAAGATATTTTATAAATATATTTCACACAACATTAATAATTCATGGAACCCATTCATAAATAAAATAAGATGATAATATATTATATCGAACCATTTCAATGGGAAAATAAAATTTAAAATACATACTCATGTCAAATCCATTTTATAACATGCTTCATATCACTTTCAAAATTCATAAATGCATTTAATGTTCCCAAATAAGTATCCGATATGAAAAAAAATTAAATTCTCTTCAAAAAAAAAAAAACATTCAACACATTAACACCTCATGCTAATTTTGAAAAAACCAGAAAAACCTTTCAGATAGATCATAGAACATGTTCAAGAATAACCAAAATGAATCACACTTCAAACAAAAAATTTCCTTTATAAAACTAATTTTAATCACATGTGCATCTCAAACCATTTAAAAAAATGTTTCGCACAACTAGAACTATCCATAAAACACATTTAAGCAATGAATAAATCAAGCCAAAGTCATCTAATAATGATAAATTATAAAATCACTTACCTCACAATTGGAAAATTTCGGAAACCACAAAAAAAACACGAAGACACCATCACAATACCTTATAAAGGAAATATACAACAAGAACCGTCATGATTTCACAAAAAATATCAGGATCAGACCCTCATTAGAATAAATAACCTAGTGGAAAATAAGAAATCAAAAAAGGGGTAAGAGAAACCCTAGAAAGAGGGAGAACCCAAGGGAGAAATGAATTACTTGATGATTCCTTGATGATAAAAGGAAAAACCACACAAGGGTTGATTATAAAAGGCTCCAAGAACATTTTTTGGAGGATCCTAAGGCTGAAAATACTATAGGGATCAGATTAGTGGTGCTCTGTGGTAAAATATGAAGAGGTAAAGAAGGTAATTTTACACATTTAAGTAAGATGGATAGGTTTTGCTGTTAGCCCGCATGGTTTTACAAACCGGGAGACAATCATCTGGCCCACACTGTCTAAGAGGAACAAAACATATAGTTAGATTGAACATTTTTCCAAACCATGCGACAATCATGTGGTCCACACTTCCCCAAATAAAAATTGGTTACATAGTTTCCTGGGTGATGGCACATGATTTCCCCAAACCATGCGCCAATCATGGGCCACCTATTGTCACGACCAAAATAAATATTTTTCACTAAAAACTCATGGGGAAAACTAAGGGTAAATATAATAACAAAAATAAACAAAAAAATACCTAAAAACAAAATCATGGATCTGACAGCAGATCATCCATGGTTTACAATAATGATATATCATCTATGATAGGTACCGTTCATGTAATTTTTATCTACCAAAACCAAAATAATTTTAAGAATAAAATAATAAAGAAAAAATATCATACCAAGTTCATGTATAATATAGTGTATTCCATAAAAATTGAAATTAATTGCGATCCATTCAGTAAGATAATGTTCAGTTCCTACAAAATCAATATTTATATCATCCTTTGGAAAATAATCCCTCAAAATGATATCTTATATTAATAGGTATGGTTTCGGAATGAGACACAAGATTATTGGATATTACTATAACAATTATATTATCACAATTTATAAGTACATGTATAAATTGATATCAATAGTCCTGTCAAGTGTGTTTCATCCACAAAATCTATTCACAATAACTACCTAAAGCTATGTAATAAAATTTAACAGTGTATAATGAAATTGAGTTTAGTTTATTAATACACCAAGAAACTAGAGACTTTTCCAAATAGTGAAATTTTATATAGCATATTTTTTAATCTAACTGACAACCATAAAATTTTGTACCTGAATATCTAACTAAGTCAAATGGTTATTTTCTAGTGTAAAAATTCCTTAATAGGTAGTAATTTTTGGGTATTTAAAAATTAACTTGACCAAAAGTAAATGCGACACTTGGATTTTGTTGAATATAGGAACACATACACACATACTAAACAACATATTATATAGAAATAAATTAATTATAGTAAGATACCAATTATACCTATATAAATGGACAGTTCAACTAGTTTCCTAGTTTCATCATGATACAATTGAAACCTAATACTCATGGGAGTATCACTTCAATTAGTATTATCTAAGAAAAAAATTATAGTATCATTAGTGTAATTTCATTTAATTTAAATAATTCTATATTTATTTGGAACAATATGAAAAATAACAATGATTTTAAGTTTACCCATTAAACTAAATTCAAAATTTCTTTGTATAATTTTTTGAAATTATTTACACAAATAATTTCTAAAATATCCAAACATAATATAATCAACATTGATTTGTATAAATAACACATCATTTGAAATCATTTTAATGAATAAGGTAGGGTTAGATATTCCTTTATTAAATCCTTCTAAAATTAAAAAATCTTAGCAAATCATAATAGCATCGTAGATCTTGTTTTAAACCATTTAAATCATTTGTTAATTTAAAAAAATAATTTGGAAATTGAGGGGTTTAAAATCCAGGGGTTTTTAAAAAAAACATCATCAAATATATATAACTATTTATGAATTTACGCTTAACATCCATCTACTATAATTTTAAATTATAATCTGCTTCATTAGAAAGAATCATTATGACGGATTCAAATGTGGATACAAAGAAAAGGTTTCCTCATAGTCAATACATTATTCTTGAATATATACTTGTACAACTAGTCTTTATTTTTTTGTAATTATTATTCCAAACTCATCAAACTTGTTTCTAAACACCCATTCAGTTTCAATAGTTTAGTAGTGATTGGGTACTTCAACCAGTTCCTAGCATCTATTTCATTCAAACTGATTTAACTATTCTTTCATTTCCATAACCCAGAATTTATCATTAATTTCTTCACTGATGTTCTTAGCTTCAATCCATGACAATAATGCTAGATGTTAAAATTGGTTTTTATGTGAATATTTGGATTTTTTCCTTTATCTAGGTTACCTACAATAGTATATAAGGGATGATATTTATGATTCCTAACGGCTCTAGGAATAAAAGTGTTCAACACCTCATTTTCATTTATAGGTTCATTTTCAATATGTTTTTCAGAACTTGGAGCTTTTTTAATAAGAGTTATGACATAATTGCCACCCAGATTTAATTAATATCAATATTGGATGGTTCATCCTCCATATTTTCTCAATGGGTCTTAGGCTCTATGGATCTGTCTCATAAAACATGACATGAACAGATTCTTCCATAATCATAGTTCTTTTATTAAATACCCTATATGATTTAATGGTTGTAAAATATCCAAGTAAAATCCATTCATTGGTTTTGGATGTAGGATTTTCTATATTTTCCTTAGTATTGTGTATAAAGACTTTACAACCAAAAACTCTAAAGTAATTAACTTTTTGTTTTCTAAAAATCAATAATTCATATGGGGTATTATTTAAAAGAGGTATAATTATAATTATTTTAATTATATTGAAATATTTTATAAAAAATTATTACCAAAAATATACAAGTAAAGTGTACTCATTAATCACGACCTGAGAAATCTCTTGAAGGGTTTTATTTATTATTTCAATGACATCATTCAACTATGGGGTCCTAGGAGAAAAATGGTTATGAATATAGAAATTTTGTGAACAAAATGATTCCAACACATTATTTTCAAACTCACATCCATGATCACCCTTTATGATATTTATTCTAAATCCACAATTTTCTATATATTTAGCATATTTTTAAAAATAGTAAAGAGATTAAATTTTATGAGAAAGTAAAAAACACCCATGTATATGTTGAATAATCATCCACTATAATATAGGGATGATTTTTTCCTACTGAACTAGAAACTCATGATGGTCTAAACAAATCCATGTGAACCAACTCAAAAATTTGAAAAGTTTAGTTTTCTTTCTTTGTTTTGAATGATATTGTGCGCATGTCTCCCTTTTGATAAGGATTGGATAATTTTTCTGTTAAAAATTTTCATTGGGGTAGATATTTGACTAATAACTACCTATTTAACTTTTTTAGAGAGAGTATATTTAATTACCCTAGTACCATATTCTGAAGCCAAAATTCTTTTTGAAAGAAAATTAAACATGAAATATTCTGATGAAATATAGATTTCAACTAAAAAACATAAACATTATGATTTTTCATAGCAATGAAAACTAATTCATGTTTGAAATAAAATACTTTCACAGAATTGTTTTCAAAAATAACTTGGTAACCATCATAAAAAAATTGTAAAATGATAAGTAGATTATAATTTAATCCATTTATAAATAAAATTTTAGAAATTAAAATTTTACTAGAGTTTCTGATTGGGATGAGTCCTATTATTTTATAAATAGATATTACACCAATAGTGATATTTCCACCATAAAATTTCACAATTTAGTTAAAGGTTGAGTAGTTCCTAATCATATTTCAAGAACATTCACTATCTAGATAGCATAAGTTCTTACTGTAACTCTTCAAGCATGCATCCTATAGAAAATATGTAAACCCAAAAAGATTTTGGTACCCATATTTTCATAGGTACATAAGTGTAATTGATAAGATCATTAGAAATACATAACAATTTAACTGGTTTCCAATAAGCACCCATTAGAATTTCAGAAATTAAAAATTTACGAGTTCTAGTAGAAAAAGTAATATTAACAGAACTAGAAGAACTAGAACGTGGTAAAAGTTTTTTCTTATAGATTTTCCTCTTTTCGGGTTGTTAAAAATTCATTTAGTGTACTTGAGAATAGTTTTTACCAACAATATAGGTTAGAGGATTTCTTCCATTATTAAATATTTTAAGTTCATTATTTAATCATTAGATAATATCAATTAATTATTTTCCTTCATAATTTTAGAGTTCTAATGCATTTATATAGTAATATCAATTTTAAAATAAAAAGGCATACCATGGTTATTATTTAAACTTTTATATTTATCAATTAATTCATTAAATTTCATTTCCAACATGTTGAAATATTTTCTATGTCATTTTTATTTTCATAATGAATATAAGTAAATACATTTGGTTTAGGAGTTTTTTTACCTTATATGTTTTTTTATAAAATACATTTCTCCCTGTAATTTTGTTCTCCTCTACTTGAGTTTGATTCAATTGAACTACCCTATGAGGTAATCCATATGGATTCTGTATCCCTTTAATACCTTTCACCTTTATAGTCATACATATTCTTCTATTTGATATTTATAAATTCTTCTTTGATATGACCTTTCCTTTTCCACTCATAGCAGATTACTTCATTTGAAGAATCATCATTTTCCCATTGTTTTCTCCAATTATATTTATTATCATACATTACTCTATAATTTTATTTCTTGAAGAACTTATTATTAATATAAAACGCTTTGAACAATTTGGATAGATAATCCATTTCTTCATCAACATAAGATAGTGATTCATCATCACATGAACTCCCATATTTAATTTTTTTTGAGTTAGAAGTTTTGAAGGCTACAGAATTCCCCTTTAGTTCACCCACTTCCTCTCTGTCCAGTTATAATGTTACTTCATAAATCATAAGCTTTTGAATTTTCTCATTTAATTAAAAATTACTTACAGAACATGATTCCATTATAGAAATAGTGTTTCCTCTCCATGTTTTCGTTGACATCTCAAAATTATTATCACTTGATCATTTTAAGGGAGTTTATTTTTATGTGTATGAATCATATTGACAATTTCATTAAAATTGAGATACATATCAAAAATGGATTCATCTTAAAAGTTTCATACATAATAGTATATGTATTTAAACTCATTTATTTAACATTAAAAGTTCCTTTATGAGAAATAGAAAGTGTATCCCATATTTGGAAAGTAGTTTGACAAGTAGAGATTCTCTTAAATTCTCCCATACCTAAAGCATAGTATAAAGAATCCATAGCTTTTAAATTAATATCATTGGAAAAAATAATTTAAAAACTCCAATATTTTCTAGGATATTTAGGTATTTCATATTTATCCTAAATAAAAATCCACATATCAACCCCCTATATCAATTTATGAATTTTAATTTAAATATCACATTAAGCATAGTAGGTTCCATTAAAATAAAAGGGTGATTAGTAGCTGTTCTATAAAGCTTTCGATTATCCATAAAGATATATATTTAAATAAAATATAAATTTAGGACTTATAGGTAAAACAATATCACAGTAAAAAGTATTTTTTAAGAGTATATAATACTAAATGATTCTCCCAGTGGAAAAATAAATATGGTTATGAATTGATTTTCTAATATAATTTCTATTTAAAAACAATAATCCCTTGATTTGATTAAAATACCCATTTAAAAAATAGTTGGATTATATAATTTGATCTTTATAATAGATTCTCAAAATCTCGATCACATCTCAGTTTAAATACTTTGGAAAATACCGTAAACTTTTAAATTTATCTACTTGTATCAAATATTTTATATAAGACACTATTCGCAATAAACCATCAGAGTAACTTTTTTTTGACAAATTTAAAAATAGAAAACTGGATTGATTTAAATAAAAAAATAAGGTACATAAAATAAATCACATTGGAACTTAACAAGGGGTTCAGTCTCAAACTGAGACTTAATCCCATCCACGTGGAGATCACATTATTCTAAGTAGTTTATTCTCAAATAAACTCATTTGTAACCTGGATCGAGTTTTATAAATAATAAAAAACAAAAATTTCTTAACACAGATCATTTTCCACAATTATTTTTGGGATAAAAAAACAAAAAGGGAAGACATGACCTCTTTTATAGTTTTTCATTGTAATACAATTGATAATAACCCAAATAAAGTGTCAATAAATGAACAATTTAGCATAAAACACATTATTTTATAGAAAAATAATGTAAAACAAAAACAAAACTTGAATATAAATAATAAAAATAAAGATAAAGAGTTTAGATATTATAAAATATAGTTGTTATAAATATGAATATATTATATTTTTTAGGATTCCTTGATCCAGTTTTTTGAAGGGTCTCAAAAAAGTAGCATAGAAATTGTAGTAAAGAAGGGGATGTAGAAGTCTAGAAAATTTTCATGTTTTCAGTCCATAATTAACCAGGGTTGTTCCATATAATTATATAACTTTTTGTTTCTTTATGTTATAGAAAATGAGAGTCTATATTTATATATCCATGCATGTCAGATGGTCATGAGAGATATTATACTAAATTTATAGTACTCTAGATCCAATTATCCATTACAAGATAATAATATAAAAATTGGGATCCTTGTACTGAGCAACATATTAATAAAGGTCTGACTTTGTCTTTATGAAACTCATGGAGTAGTTTAAAAATAATCATTCTTAAATCCACATTCTTCTATACATTATTAAATTAATAAACTATAACTTGCATAAATCATTATTAAGTTATTTCTAGAAATATACAGTATCTCTCTGATGGTAGGTTCACTAATGCTAGATCCACTAGTGGTATCTATTATAAATGGTATATTTTTCTAAAAGTAACTCAAAAATATTTTAGCTTCTCTTGGTAGTATATCCATTCAATGGTAGAGGTAGATTTTACTTTTGGTCTATTTATAGAGTTTTAACTTCATGTGATGTTATATCATTAGAGTTTTTTCTTCATCTGGTGGTAGCACTATTGAACATGCAGTAAATCTGTCTAACAGTAGATTTGTCTGGAGGAAGTACCATGTGATTGTAGCAATGAGAAATTGTACCATATCCTAGTTATATAACTTAATCGTATAATTGTTTAAATAGTGGTATCTTCTTTAATTAATAGTATATTTGAGAGGTATATTTCTTTAAGTAATGTTAGTTCATTATAAATTATGGTAGATGACCACTGATAGCTTAATACTTAGTTAAATTTTTAATAGTTGTATAGAAAATAGTATACTATCATAAAACACCAAATTCAAATAAAAAAATAACAATTATGATTTTTGATCATTAAAATATATAGGCTATTTTACTAATCCAAAACTAGATAAGATTTTAGGAACTCATACATCAACAAGTATCTTGAGAAACGATCTTAAAACCAACTTTTAGAGAGAAATGGAGATACAGTTTGAAATTATTGTATGAAAAATATCTTCATAAGGATTCTTGATAAAGAAATTGTTATAAAAGTGATGATAAATTCATTGGGAGTGGATTAAAATGGAAGTATTTATAGGTATTTATAAAAAATGAGGGGAATTATTTATTAATTTTAGACATAGGACTTGGACTTTTGGTTGTAGAAAAATTGAATACCATTGGGCTTCCCAAGGTTTAAAAACATGGTATTTGATATTTTGATCCTAATTTTTTAACATTTACAAGTTTAATATTTTAAATTCTTAAATTATATTATTTTTTACATGGATAGTATTTTAATATATAAAAATTTATTTTTAAAATATAAAAATAAATTTTAGGATTTGGAAACATCATTATAGATTAAAAAATTAATTTTATATGTTTCAAAATGTATTATTTTAAGGAAAAACATATTTTTGTTTCAGAAATCCTTTATATTATTTATTTCATAATTTTTAATCCATTAATATTAAATAATACATATCATATATTAATAACATATTTTACTATTTATCAGAAAATTATTCTATCTTAGAAAATGATAAAAAAATCATCTCTGTCTAATTTTGACATGATGATTCTAAATATGAACTCATTTTTATGAATTTTTTTTATATATGATAAATTTAAATATTAAATAATTATGTTGGTGTATTCCAAAATCATGTATTTGGTGGAAAACATCAAAAAAATCTTTTTTAATGAATATTATTTTCAATACAAGTCATATAAGTGTAATTATATTAATAATTATTGATAATTAAAAATTATTAAAAATTATTATTTATATTATTTCCAAATTATTACATGTATTTTATTGAAAAATTGTATATATAATAGTGAAAATGCTACTAAAACTGTCAAATTCCAATAGACACCTTACCCTTCCAATATCCATATTACCTCTTAAATATACACTTATTTATGAAATCTTGAATGATTCAAATCATTATCTTAATTCATATACTATATTTTTTCGATTTCAATTTTTATTTTATTTTTAATAAAAATTTATATTATATATCTATCATTCCTTTTATAGTATGAACCCCCATAGTTCATGAATATAATGATGCCCTATATTATTATGTGTTTGGTAGCACTACTTGCAACCCTTATAATGAATGTAATTTTAAGATTTTTATTATATTATGATGATGAAATAAAAGGTCTTGTCCTATGTTGTGGATATTCTAATAATATTCATATTTATTATAGTCACATTTTTTTTATATACTAAAAATATTTCTATGGTGAATCATGTGTAGAGATTGGAAATGGGAGGAAGAGAGTGGGTGGGTTTCCCCCGCCCATTGTGCATCATCCTCTTTATTTAGAAAAGGGGTAGAGTCCCTTTATTATGAACTTTTGCTTACGATGATGACAATATCAATGAAAACTATGGAAGCAACAACAAAAACATTAACAATAATCTTGGTAATTATTAAGGGGTTATAGGAAACTATAACAACACGCACACCCAAGGGACATTCGACCAAACTACACAACCTCAATGGTTATACCAACCACAAAACCATAATAAAAACATTAAATCAATGAAAGTATCCTTTCATAAAAAACTAACTAGTAAGCTGATTAAAATAACAACTAAATAAGACCATTTTTTTGAAAGACCACACACCTGACCCAACAAAGGAGGCACATAGACCAAATGATCTAATCCACTATTTAACCTTACCTAGTTCCCTACCCAAACTTCTACTGCATCCTAGTCATAGTGAGACTAGTACTAGAACACAATGTCACCAATGCATGATTCCTGACACATCACCCAAAAACCATGACCAGTGCACCCTCATATGTCACCTAGCATCAAAGAAGAAAAAACACCAAATCAAGGATAAATGTAGTTATCAATGGTTTAACCCTAGATCTGATAGATGAAAATTAGTAACCGAATACCCCTTATCCACTGGATGGTTCACATAATAATAATAATAAATCTTACCCATTAATAATAATAATATATACATATTTTGAAATTTAATGGAAATCCAATAAAAACTTCACCATTATCTTTTCAAGTCAACAAAAAATTTCTAATAATAATATCATATAATAATAAAATAAAATAAATACATAACACATTAATTTTTTTTGAATAAAATTTATTCCAAAAAATTTCAAATACACGTCATGAATTATACAACTATATAAAACATCCAATAAAATAATATTATCAATCCTTAAATAAATTATATAATGTTTCTATAAATCTATAAATAAAAAATAATATAATTGATCAATTTTTAGGAATGCACTGTTACCATGTATAGTATCCACCCATGTGCCAGATCATTAATTTTACACTTCCATGACATTTTACACAAGTTGGTCATAATGCATAGTCCCAGGATCATGCACCGGATTATTCATCAGGCATAAATTTTAAATAAAATTTGGAATTTAGTATTTTATTCCGAAAATATAATATTATAAAAACATATATTCAAAATAGTAAATTAGGGGTTTAACAATTCTTCAACACATAATGATTCCTTCCCATAGAAATTCCCATTCATATCTTGTTATTAAAAATATAGTTTAATATAGATAAATAAAATATCATTCACTTTAAAACATTTACATTATATAAAATATTATTTTACGATTTTGAATATACCTCAGTTAAAAAGACCACCTATACAATTACACTTTCTTTTGGGAAATCTCCCACATAATGGATCTAAATATAATCCATCAACTTGATATAAATAATTCATTATATGAAACAAGTAACTATATACTCATCAAATTATAAGATTCAAAATACCTTTTTCTAAAATATGTACATATACTAGTGTATATTCAACTTCTTTATAAAATAAAACTTATTAAACCACTTCCATTAGTTTATAAATTCCAAAAAAATATGAAAACACAAGTATCAATTTAAAAATAGTTAGAAATACTAAATCAATGATCTTATTTAAACCCAAAAAATTTTCCATTTAACATGCGCAATTTACTAATATAACTTCAAAAGAATATTTTGAAGGAAGTTAAACTCTTTTTAACCTTTTAAAACACCATATACAAGGTTTATTGTAGCTATAATTATATATATCTTTATTTCATTAAAATTAAAATTTTGTAAAGGTCAAACAGATACCCCAATCAGAAGTTATGGTAATTTGAAGTTGTATTCTTATTTTTGATTTCCCTCAGGTAATATAACATGTGTAAAGACCATAACCAATCCATAGAAACATTCCCATGGATAAATAAATTACAAAAACAGGGCTTTAATACAATTTTCACATTATATGGCGAGTATTAAGGTTCATCAAACTATGCACTCTACATTGTAACAATTACTGGATACCATTTTATAAATTGATGGTCACCATGAAAGGTTGTACATTATACCATGAATTGTTTTATTGATATTAAATTTTGGAGGTTCATGGTCCCAAAAACCATGTAAAAAAGATATATATTTTTTCCAACATACTATACATCTGTTATATATACCCTATTGATTCATTTTTTATAATTTAATCCCCAAACATTTCAATGACACATTAAACACTTAAACCACCTATTTATGGTGTGATTTTTCTTCTCTATAGAATTTTCAACAAGTATTACTCATTTAGTCACTAATTTCATTAAAAATCCAAAAAAAATCATTGATAATCCACAAAATAATAATGAATTTTTATAATTCACAAGTAAAATAAATTAAAAACCTAACCAATATGCCCAATTCAGTATATTTCACAAGGTTTAATCCTAGATTGTCAGTTTTGAATCCATATAAACTCAAAAACAACCTATACCCCACCCATAAAAACATCAAGTAACAAATTTAAAATAAGTAATTTCAGGATATGCTTAATAAACACATCATATACCAACTTGAAATATTAATCATATGAAACAGAAATCATTATAAAATTCAAACAATTTTATATTAAATGAAATCATCACCTAAAACACCTTCATATGATGAAACAATCAGAAACTATTATAATAAATTATAATAATTGGAACTGAAAAAAAACACCATAATTTTTTTTAAATACCCACTCACCTAAACAATGCATTGTAAATCAAATTGATTAATTTTGATCAAATGTTTATTATAAAAGCACCTTGAAAATCAAATAAATTCATTTTAAAAATAATAACCATTAAATTAATCTACACACAAATAATTTTGACTCAAAATAAAATATAACTAAATACCATACCAAATAAACAATAAAATTTCAAAATTTATAAAACATTAAAATTATTTCAATTTAAATAATATTACTATCTAACTACCCAAACAATAAATCCAATCATAAGTTTCATGTATTAGCATCTCACGTATCATTCAAATATAAAATTTGAAAAAATACACACACACACACACACTCATATATATATATATATATAATATACAATATAACAAATCCAAATAGAACTTTAAAAAAAACTTATTTCACTCCTAAAAAATCAAATTTTAATTTAACTCAAATATGAATCAACTTCCACCCCTTCTAAAAACATTGAACTAAAATTTTAAAATCATTTAGTTTAAGAATATAAAGATCCTTTACACTAAAATTAGTAATTTTTATAAAAATAGAATACATATAAAACATAAAATTTAAATATATATACACACAAAATATAAATGAAAAATAATTAAAAAAATGTGATCATTTAAAAGAAAAAAAATTACATGAAAATCACTCAAAAAATAATATAATAAAATGTTCAAAATACAATAATGAAATAATAGAAATTGAGTTACATTCATCAAGATGACAATGTGTCTAAATTAATTAAAATATATAAATAACACCTTCAAACAAACCCAAAAACCATTTTTATATAACAATATAAAAAATTCAAAAAAAGAACTTTTAATTCTCATTATAAAAAACTTTATTATGAATTAATATAAAAACACATTCATGTAAAAGTTAATTTTTTAATATTTCTAAGACAACCAATATAGAAAAATTGATCACCATTAGACATATAAATAAATCATTTTATGGATCAATAAATCACCATACCAATCACAGAATTAGAAAATAAAACATATCCTAAAACACCAAGAAATGTTTTAAATAAATAAGTAACCATTTGATAAATCACTAAATAATTATAAGAGGTATCTAGTCGATCAATGAAATTTATAATAAATGTAATTATTTATAACATAGCTCATATTGAACATAATTTCTCAGGACATATCTCTACAAAGAATAAAATAAAATAAAACCCATTGAAGGGATGATTGACAAAATCAAACTCTAAACTACCCTAGTAACATGATATTCCATCATAAATAAATAAATTAGGTCTATTTATGGGTTACTTATTATGTTTTTTTGATCATATATCCACTTATCACTTGACCAACATCCTTTACATACTAGATTACCATTTTTTAATATACATGCTTGAATATCTAACCTCTATACCCAAACATGCATGCATCACAACTAAGCTACATTCTTGATCACAATAAACACAAAAACCAGTGGGAATTATTTAACCATTAAAAAATAAATATAAATGAGGGATTTAAAAAATAAATCTTTATAACATATCTATATGATGAATATTTTATGAAAATTAATCTTTAAAATATAAAATAAACCAAAAATAGATCAATTATAATAAGATAGTATCCAATCATAAAATTATCCTTACAAAATCCTTATATGTTATAACATATAAATGAAAAATATAATGATAAAACTAGTGTGGCCATTATATAAGACCTAATATAAATGAAATTAAATACACATATAACTCCAATTATCATGTGATCATCCCCTTATGCCACCACTTCTATTAATCCATGTATAAGCTAGTGTTCTATCTTTTATTAGAATTTTATACCTACAATATAAAAAAAATAAAAATATACATGCACACCAATGGTGTACATGTATGGTATATGAAATAATAAAAAATTGATACCTCCAAGAACTTTATATATTTCCTTTTAAAATAAAAATCATAAATTCTAGTTTGAAAAAAATAATGAATGTATCTGTTCTTGCATATGGTTGAGTGAAGAAAATAATAACATGATTTTTTTTCATCCAAAAATAGAGTAACTAGATTAAAAGAATAATGAAATTTCAATATAATTAATATAACAAAAAAATAAAACATCACCCATCAGGATTCATGGGATAACAACCTAAGTACAAAAGAGAAAACCTATGAATCAACTTTCAATGAACAAACATGATAGCATATTAGTGGGATATTAATGGTACACAAGTAACTAGCCAAACCTTTTCAGGAGGGAAATTCCCTCTCTAGTGAAATAATCTAATATAAGGGCACTAATAGTTCATATTATCAATAATTTTTCAATTATCATTTATTTTCCACATAGATTCTTAGGGTTTCCTATTTTATATTCTTTTCATAAAACTCGAATCAATTAAATTTCTATTTCCGTAAGAACTCAGAATAGTGTTATGTCAACTGGGGTTGATCTCAGGGAGGTGACACACTTATATTTATAATAGTATCTGAATTTATGGGTATTTGAATTAGAAAATAATTATTATATAAAGTAGATGAATTTTAAAATAACTGATAAGATCACTTGGGATGAGATAAACTCTTTGAGGATGGTTAATCACTGTTGATATTTGTTTTCACAAAACCACATCCACCGTTATTATTATTTATTTTTTTAAGAACTTGGTTCTTATTTTTGAGGTACGGGTTTCTTATTTTCCCTTTCACTTAAGTGTTTTTGAGAAAATAAGGAAAATTGGGAAAAATACCACATTGTGTGGGTACATGTCATGTAATTTCCACAAATCATGTACTTTGGCCGTGTGGGATGAGTGCACATGGCGTGTAGGCCTGTCGGTTATGAATGGTGTAAAATACTGACTACATGTCATGTACTTAGTAATTACACACCGTGTAATCAGTCTGCAGGTGAACAGTAAGGCGGTGGAGGCGGTCACCAGTAGAGAAACAGTATATGCCGTGTAATCAGGAGTACACATCGTGTACTCATGTCGAAGGATGAACAAAGATGTGGTGGAAAGAAGCCGCCAGAGGAACAGTTAAAAAAATGAAAAGTACACATTGTGTACTTGAGAGTACACACTGTGTGGTTTGTTTTTTCGCTTAAAATGGGCTGTAGCCTCCTCATGTGGTAGAGGTGGCAGTGGGTTCATTTGGAGCTCAGGAGAGATGTACGGACTTTGGAAGATCTCCTGACCACACACTAGGAACCCAATCCCTTTGTCGTCAATCTCCTTTGAACTGCACGGGTAAGCTCTTCCTTCTCCTATATCCTTTCTTACCAATTATTTCCCAATGTAAAGTTATTTGAGGTTGAATGTGAGAAAGTTTATCCCAGATCTACGTTGTTTATAGAAAATTTGGGAGGCATCGTTTGCGTATAACGATCAGGGGTGATCGAGGTAGGAGGTCTGGTGTTCATTCAATCTGTTGGGTTGTTTTTTTTGTGTACTGTTGTGCTATGAACCCATGTTTGGGGTATCGTATGGTTGAGGCCTTTTCTGATAAAATATCTAGAATTTATAGATAATCTAATGATAAATTAAAATTACTATTTGGGATCACTTCTTGGATCTAGGGCCACCCCGGGGGTGAGTTCCTCTGTTTAAATGTTTGGAATTGATACCTAAGGGTATATCGTGATTATTACATGTTTAAAGTTTTCTTGAGAGGAAATTTGGTATAAAATTTCTTGTTATGCATCGGGCTTGGCCCTGTTACTTGTGCCTGAGGAAAGTGTTTTACTTTAACCTGAGGGCATGGTTCTGGTTAGCCTGAGGGTGTAGTTATATTTATCCTAAGGGTGTGGCAGTATTAGCCTGAGGGAAAGGTGATATTTAGCCTAAGGTCGTGGTGATATTTATCCTGAGGGCATGACTATATTAACCGGAGGGCATGGTTACATTTAGCCTGAGGGAAGGGTACTGATTATCCTGAGGGTATGGTTTTGATTAACTTGGAATTAAATTATTCTGAATTGTTAAAATAATATTAAAATGTAAATGTAACTCGTGGTGATATTTACTTTGAGTACTCACTAGTTTACTGCTTTTTATTAATGCACACTATTGTTGCAGATTTTTCACTGACAGTTGGTCATAGGCCTTTGGTGGTTGCATACTGGTATTTATTTATCACAACCTATTTGGGTCATGTCTTCGGCCCAAACAGACTATATTTCTATAGGTGTCGATAGGGGAAAGGGTCCCTATACAGGTACATGATTGTTGCAGAGGAGTAATAGATCATGGGACCGAGCTTAGGCTTGCGATGCTGCTGAGTTCCTGTTGCACTGTTTTGTTTTGATTTGTTGTACTTGTACTTTGAATTCTATTGTATTGTATTTAAGTGCATCCAATTTAGGATTCTTTCATAGAAATAGTGACCTGTTTCATCATTATATATAACTATTGGTTATCTTTTAATATAGTTTTTCATTTCTTGTTCATATTGTTTACTGCTTCCGTTGTTGTATATTTCTATTTATTTCCGCCACGCTACACTTTGAAAAATGAGATCATAGTTCCCCACCATCAGACCTAGGCCCTCACTGCTATTCGGCAGCCTCTGGCATTTGGGGAAATGTGCTTGAGGTCATGTGACCAATCGAGTTTGGGGCACCCGTTGAGTGGCACCCGGATCCGGGACATTACAAAGTGGTATCAGAGCGGTTATTTTCTTTGACTTAATGTTTGGAGCCTATAGTCTGGGATAGGATGGAATAGGTTCTTGGTAATAAGTTGTGCCTGAGAGTAGATAATCCGTGTACAGGGAAAATCCAATTTACCTCATGCTTCAATTTTCTCTGATTTTTCAATTTTACGGTTGATTTGATTTTCAACGTTGGATGACACACTTTTCATGTTATATTTATATTATATACATGGTTTCTATATAGTTGCAACCCGATGAGATGAGGGTATTCCATCTCATGCATCATTTATGCACATGCTAGAAATCACATGTCATTTATAGTTTCCATATAATGTAGGTGCATTAGAAAATGCACGTTGTTGTGATAGTTGTTGTGCTAGAAGAACATGTTGTTGTGATAGAATCTCTGATAAATTCTTGGCATTTGATAGGGTATTGTTGTATGATATTTTGATAGAATGAATTCCAAACTTTGGTTTTTGGGGAGTATGGGCCCTCAATAACTGGAATTTGGTGGATCATTGACGAGTTTAATTTGTTATAACATGTATAATATCCGAAGCTTTGATTCACGGGTAGTATGGGCCCTCACAGATCATAATTTGGAACATAGGTGTTCGTTTCAACGTTTTTCTGGGTTCTGGAGTAGTTTATGAGTCTTATTGTTCGAAAAACATAGGATACACGCCGTGTAGTTCTATGGACACATGCTGTGTGTTCTTCTATTCAGGAAGAAATGAAAAAAATTTAAGTACATGCCATGTACCCTAAGTAAATGTTGTGTAGTCTATAACAGTGTTATAGGCCATGTGGGCAGAGACACAGGATAGGGATCTTTTCAGGGAACACACCGTGTACGGGTTGTACATGCCGTGTAGTGTTGATCCGGTGTCTGCATGTGTAACTAACAACACAGACGGAGAAACTTTAAGCCATACAAGTCGTGTATTCCTTGAACATGACATGTAGTGTTGACCCAGTGTCCACCCGTGTAACTAAAAACATAGACGTAGAAACTTTAAGATGTACATGCCGTGTAGTCTGACCTAGGTACCCGGCCATGTAACGAACATCAATGGTCGGTGAAGTTCATCCAGTACACTCCATGTAGATGTCGTACATGCCGTGTAGTCTTGTTTAATGTAGATCCATGTGGCTAATCCATGTTGAAGGACTCGGGCAGGGGAAGAAAACTCAAGTACACATCGTGTGTATAGAAAACACGCTATGTGTTTGGGGTGTTACACGAACAATTTTGGTAGAGGTACATGCCCATGCGAAAGACTTTAAGGAACACGCTATGTAGTTCTTATACACACCTTGTAGTCTTGTTTTGTAAAACTTGAATGTTTTCTTTCTCTTTTTCCCTTATTACACTCCTTGTTTTTAGTCCTTGATGACCTAAATCTAAGGCGTGTGTTGACTTTGTAGAGTCATGCCACCGAGGCAACCAAGAGTTGTTCACCATGGGAGCGGAAATGATTATACTCTTGAGATGGTAGGCCATGGGCTACCAGTGGATCCTCTAGAAGTGCTAGATGCGGCACCAACCGTTATACTGTACATAGGTGTGGATGCACAGTTCTTTGAAGGCTTTATGTGGTTCATGCAGACATTCCAGGGAGCACCGCTGGTTGCCACATCTATGGATAAGCTCACACGTATCTTCCAGCAGCAGTATCTGCCTACATTTTCAGGAGATGGAGGACCACAGGTTGTGGAGTCATGGCTGGATTCATTGCAGACTATTTTTGAGCATCTAGAGACTCCTCCTGGGCAGAGAGTCAAGCTCTCTACATACATGCTACGTGATTCCGCCAAGAGGTGGTGGGATTCTACCACCCAGTCTGAGCATCACCGTGACATGGTGTGGGAAGATTTTTAGACATCCTTCTATGACTTCTTCTTACCGGAGATGCTGAGGGAAGATCGAGCTCGAGAGTTCATGAATCTACAGTAGGGCGCCACATCAATGATGGAATATTCTTGCTACTTCATCAAGATTCAGCGTTTTGCACCTGTTCTGGTGGGATATGAGGTGTTGAGGGCTCGACGCTTTGAGTATGGTCTTCGATATGACATCCGAGCCCTGGTAAACGTTTTCAGGTTGCCTATAGTGCATGCTATTGTGAACCAGTCACTGATTTCTGAGCGGAACATGCGGGAAGCTAGTAATATGGGCCAGGGCGGTTCGACACCAATTTTTGGTACTAATTCTACTGGTAAGAGGAAGAGGCAGACATATTTCTCTCATGGTGGTCATACTAGCCAGAGGAACTCTTCAGTTGGTCTGATAATCTGCTACCAGTGTGGTAGAGAGGGGCACAAGAGACCTCAGTGTCCCCGTGACCCAGTGGAGTGCCGAGCTTGCGGTAAGATGGGTCATATACAGTGTTACTACAGGGCGTTTCTACCAGTGTCTAGTGACAAGGGTTTTGTACAGACTCCGCGTGCGGGAACCAGACCAGCATCTTCTTACCAGTCGGGAAATTGGAATGTTTCAGGGCGTGCATGACGAGATAATGGTCATGGTCATAGTATCAAGACACCAGAATCTCAGAGGCAGCACGGTGGGTCAGCTCAGGGTATCCAGGATTTGTCGCAGGGCCACGAAACTAGGAAGGCATATGCAGTGTAATAGACTCGAATGGAGCATGATCTCAGACCTTCCACTATCAGTGGTATTATTCTAGTTGCTTCTGTTTTATCATCTGCACTTTTTGATATGGGTGTTACACATAGTTTTATATCTATGGCTATTATGGAGATCCTTGAGCTCTGTGTTTCTTCTTCTTCTTCTTCTGATATCATTACGCTAGACACACCATAGGGAGTGGGTACGGTAGGTGTGAGTCAGTGCAAGGAGTGCCCCCTTGAGGTTGGTGGGTGTCACTTTCTATGGTACCTCTATGTCTTAGAGATTACATCTTTTTATGTCATTCTCGAGATGGACTGGTTGGTTCCCTTTCGAGCCTTTGTAGACTGCTATCATCGCAGGGTGAGTTTCACTTCACCATAGGGTGGAGATTTATTATACCAGGGAGAATGGGATGACCAAGCGAGCTGAGATGGACCGGAGCATCGTTGGCGAGGTGGAGTCACAACCTAGATTGCGAGATTATATCTGGATGATCAGGGAACTTGTCAGAAGTATTTCCCTCCAGTAGTTGATCATTTCAGGGATGTCTTCCCAGAAGACTTTTCAGGTCTACCTCCAGAGTGTGAGGTGAATTTCTCTATTGATCTTGTGCCAGGAGTGGCACCGGTGTCCATTCCTCCTTATAGGATGGATACACCTGATTTATAGGAGATCAAAAGGTAGTTAAAGGAGTTGCTGTCAAAGGGTTTCATCTGACCCAATACTACTCCTTGGGGTCCACCAGTCCTTTTTGCGAAGAAGGTGGATGGTACCCTTCGACTTTGTTTGGAGTATCATATGCTGAACTAGTTGACGATCAAGAACCAATATCCCCTACCGAGGATTGATGTTATTTTTGATCAACTTCGAGGAGCAGGAGTGTTCTTGAAGATTGACTTGAGATCCAGATATTATCATTTGCGCATGAGACCGTCAGACATACCGCTTACATCTTTTCAGAGATAATATGGTCTATACGTGTACTTAGTCATGCCGTTCGGACTCACAAACGTGTCGGTGGTTTTCATGGATCTGATGAATCGTGTGTTCCATCCATATCTATACTCTTTCGTGGTAGTCTTCGTGGACGATATCTTGGTGTAGTCTCACACTCGACATGAACATGCTACCAATCTTGAGATCATTTTGAGTATAATGAGAGAGAATCAGCAATATGTTTAGCGCTCAAAGTGCCACTTTTGGATAGACCAGATACGCTTCCTAGGTCATATCATCTCAGAGGAAGGAGTTGCGGTAGACCCAGAGAATGTGAGAGCAGTAGTTTTCAGAGTGCAGCCTAAGAACATGTTTGAGATATGGAGATTCTTGTGGTTAGCTAGTTAATATAGGAGTTGTATATAGGAATTATCCTTCTTAGTAGCGCCGTTGATGGGTTTGACTAAGAAGGGTGTGAAGTTTGTTTGGTTAGAAGCTTGTGAGATAGCCTTTCAGGAGCTGAAGGGAAGGTTGACATCAGCACCAGTCCTGATACTTCCAGAACAAGGGAAGATATATACAGTTTAATGTGATGCATCATGTATTGGGCTTAGAGCAGTGTTGATGCAGGGCGATCGAGTAGTTATGCAGAGGACTCGGCAGTTGAGGTCACATGAGAGGAATTACCCGATGCATGATCTCAAGTTGGCTGCAGTTGTTCATGTGTTACGTTGTTGGAGACATTATCTCTTGGGAGAAAATTTTGTATTGTTTACAGACCAAACAATTCTCAAATATATCTTTTCCTAGCATGACCTAAATACGAGACAATGAAGGTGGGTTGAATATCTTCAGTCCTTTGACTTTGAGCTTGCCTATACACCTAGTAAAGGTAATGCAGTAGCCGATGCACTGAGAAAAAAGACTCAGATACATGAAGTGAAGGAGTCCAGTGGTGAGTGGAAGCTTATGTCCTTGTTCTATGAGATGATTTTGGAGGTGCACGATAATCAGGGGCAAACCTATCTGTCATCCATAGATGTGACTTATACCCTTCTGGATAGAGTGAGGATGAGACAACTATCAAACTCAAAAGGCCTAGTTCTACGGGATTCGATGTCAAGTGAGGAACCTCCTCCTGGATGGACGATATGCGATGATGAGGTACTGCATTTCCATGGATGAGTGTGGGTTCCAAGGGATATACACAAGGAGCTGATGTGGGAGTTTCATGCTTCATATTGGGCTGTTCATCCCGGAGTTACCAAAATGTACCGTGACTTGAGACGTCAGTATTGGTGGCTGGGTATGAAAAGGGAAATATCTGGTTTTCTTACGAGATGTTCCACCTGTCAGCAGGTGAAGGAGGAGCATTAGAGGCCAGACATACAGTTACAATAGTTATCCATTCTTGAGTGGAAATGGGATAATGTTGCGATGGAATTTGTGACTGGGTTGTCGAGGTCACCTAGAGGCAGTGATGTCGTGTGGGTTGTTGTGGACAGACTTACAAAGGTAGCTCACTTTTTTCCAATCAAGGATACCTTCGATGTTGACAAGCTCAGGAAGTTGTATATCCGAGAGGTAGTACGCCTTCACGGGGTCCATTTTTCTATCGTTTCAGATAGTTTTGCCCACTTTACGTCTCATTTCTGGTAGAGTTTTCATAGGGCACTGAGTACACTGGTGCTTCTAAGCATAGCTTACCACCCTCAGAACGATGGCCAGTCAGAGCATACGATACAGGTTCTAGAGGACATGTTGTGCGCATGCGTCCTGGACTTTGGGGGCTCTTGGGAGAAGCATATACCCCTAGTTGAGTTTACATATAATAATAGATTTCAGGAAACTATTGAGATGGAACCTTATAAAGATTTATATGGTAGTCCATGCCGATCACCTTTGTGCTGGATGGAGGCATGTGAGGTAGCTTTACCAGGACCATGGATCGGGCAGGAGACTTCTAAGCAGGTCCAGTTGATTCAGAAGAAGATGGCTACTGCACAGTCTCATCATAAATCTTATGTTGATCACTGCAGACGACCCTTGGAGTTCGTGGCTGGGGATCAGGTTTTCTTGCGCGTTTCACCGAGTTTGGGACACAGACGGATTAGGAGATAGGGTAAACTTTCACCGAGGTATGTGGGGCCATTTGAGATTCTGGAGAGAGTTGGGTCAGTTTCCTACCGGTTGTAGTTACCATAGAGGTACGGGGAAATGCACGTCATCTTCCATGTATCTCAGCTACGCCACTCTCATTCAGACCCGTCCAACATTTTTCAGACCGACGAGGTTGATCTTTAGGTAGATGCATCCTTTAAGAAGCATTTGATTCTTATTATTTATAGGAGAACGATGGTTCTTTGATTCCAGTCAGTTCCTCTCATTCAGGTGCTATGACAGCATGACCAAGTGCAGGACGAATCCTGGGAGCAGGAGACGGACTTATGTGCTTAGTGGCCCGAGTTGTTCATAGATGTATCTTCACAACCCTTGGAAGGGAAATTCAGGGACAAATTGCTTTAAGGGGGGATTTTTGTAAGAACCTGGTTCTTATTTTTGAGGTACGAGTTTCTTCTTTTCCCTTTCCCTTAAGTGTTTTTGAGAAAATAAGGAAAATGGGGAAAAATCCCAAATTTTGTGGGTACACGCCGTGTATGTTTCCTCATGCCCTGTACTTTGTCCATGTGGGATGAGTACATAGGGCATGTAGGCTTGTCGACGATGAAGGGTGTAAAAAACTGACTACACACCGTGTACTTAGTTATTACACACCATGTAATCAGTCGGCAGGTGAACAGTAAGGTGGTGGAGGCAGCCGCTAGTGGAGTGACAGTACACACCGTGAAATCAAGAATACACACCATGTACTCATGTCAACAGATTAATAGTGCTGTAGTGGAAAGAAGCCTCTAGAGGAATAGTTTAAAAAAATGAAAAGTACACATTTTGTACTTGAGAGAACATGCTGTGTAGTTTGTTTTTTCGCTTAAAACAGGTTGTAGAATCTTCATGTGGAAGAGGAGGTAGTTGGTTCGTTTGGATCATGGGAGAGATGGCCGGAACTTGGAAGATCTCTCGACCACACATCCGGAACCTGATCCCAATGTCGTTGATCTCCTTTGAACCGAACGAGTAAGCTCTTCCTTCTCCAAGAGCCTTTTTTACCAATTCTTTCCTTAAGTAAAGTTATTTGAGGTTGAATGTGGGAATGTTTATCCCAGATCTATGTCATTCATGGACAATTCGGGAGGCGTCGTTCACATATAATGATCAGGGGCGATCGAGGTAGATGGTCTTGTAGAGACCCCAAGCCTGATGTACATGGACATTACATTACATTTGCGGAATACTTAGTACATAACAAAAATACACACACAAGGACTGTAATAGTTTAGTGTCTTTGGAAACTCGGAACGTAATCTTCCAATCATGGTGAAAGATCTTCAACATCTCCCATAAAGATCTTCCTTTTTTTATACCTAAAACCTTTCTTTATATCCTGGGGAAAAGAAAACATAAAAGGGTGAGCTCAAATGCTCAGTAAGGGTAACCAAAAGAAATATCAATCACATCATATACATAAGAACATAACTTTTTGAAATCTTAACCTGCAAAATAAATCATAATTTCATAACATGGGATAAATCATAGTAGTGAAATGTAATCCCAATAATCATAAATTAAAACATGAAACTTTATGGCATACACACATAATTATAGAGAATAATTTCTTATTATTCAAGACCTATTTCCAAGACTATCTTAGTGGACAAAGTACATTTCTGAACTGAGTTCACTCCTCGTTTTAGTCCTGTTTCATTGAACCGGTTTAAACTGCCGTTCATATGGGTGCCACAAAATCATAAATCATACATCATTGCATAAACCATGTAATAAAATGGGATTCTTAAATAACATGACATCATAAAAAATTCATATAAGATAAATGAATTCATAAAAATAATTCCATCAAAACATAATAAAATCAATGTAATAATAGGGATAGAAACATAACCCTTTATTATCTTAGATGGAAAATAATTTTGATAAAACACTTGAACTCCATTCTTGAGGAATATATCCTTTCTACATCAAAAACAATTTTCCTTTCTTAACATGTCATTCAATTTTAAACTAAAAGAAGTTGATTAAAAATAAACTTGAAAACTTGTAAAGGAAGCTTCTTGGAAATAGTGTTTTAAAAATCCATTCATGTCGTATAAGTTAAAAGAAAACATTCTTCTCGTACTTTTGTCGAAAAAATCAAAAAGTACCTCGTAATGTAAACAAAAGAAATATTCCTTACATACCATGTAGTAAAAGTCAAAAATGTGTAAAAATGACTTTAAACATACATGAAAACACTTTTATAAAACATGGACATGGATGATAGAAATAACCCCGGTAAATACTTACGAATAAGCAATCTCGGATAAAAATGAGATTTGCAAAATTATCCCTTACCTTAGGTCCGATTTGCTTCATAAGTGTCCGAACCTCCTGTATAATGATTTAAATAATGTTATTGACTTATTACATAATAATATTCATTTTTATGATATCATATATGGTTCACTTATGACTTTATATTACCCGTTCTTTTGTAAATTCCATGTTAAAGAGTGTTTTGGTTAAAATCGTTTCATTTGTCAACGGTGTTTTGACTAGTAATTATTCATATGATTACTTAGATCATGATTAATTAATTCCATAATATAAAACATGATTTATATATAATATATATACATAATATACATATATATAATACATTGATAAATGGAAAGAAATACACCGTTCATGGAGACGGTAGGCCGTACGTACACATGAATGTTGTTTTCGTTTCCTTGTTGAATTGAATTGGAGAGGATGATACAATATATCAGAATCAGTATGATGTTATAATAACTATGTATAGTTATTCTTTACACCATTATACCCATCCAAGTAAGGTGGTGTTGGAAAAACAGATTACACCATGGCGTGGAGACGGTATTCCGTACATACGCACGCATGGTGATTTTGTTTTCCGTAGGATGGATAGATGGTGAAATAGGGTTGTTTCATACATATAATAACATATCATAATATGAGTGATAATGATGTTATTACTTCATAATGAAACAACTAAAGAAGAACAAGTGGAATAAGAAATAAAGTTGAAAGAATCAGTAACGGACATTACCTCTTCTTTGAAGCGCCTCTTTGAGACCTCCTCTTAGGGCACTAAAATTGGTCTTTGAAGAAGACCAGGACTTCTAGGATGTTTCGAGGGAAGTGTAGAAGAGAATTTGGCAGGGGTTTTCCGAGATTGAAGGCTCAAAGTGGTGTGAGGAAGAGAGGGAGGAGGTGCCCTTTTAAAAGGGAGGAGAGAGGAACCTTTGGAATAGCTAAAAATATTATTTTATTATAAAGCCAAATTCGGTTTTAAATAGCTCCAAATAGATATATTTAGAAGCTAAGGTGGGGATGGGTCTAAATCCTATCATACAATAGAATTTAGACAAGTTTAGGTTCCTATTATAACCTTATCATTTATATTTAACTTTAAGTTAGATAATTTTACTTTTACCGTGTCTTTTTCTGTTCTTACACTCTAAGGTTAATAAACTTACTATAACAAGACAAAAGAACCCCAAGTTGTTTATTATTAATATATATAACATTATCTATGTCATTTCTCTGAACATTAGATTTTTAGGAATAAAATAACAATTAATAATATAATATTTGTTTTAAAAACTATTTTATGTCAATTTTGACACTATTTAGTAATTGATTTTTGTGAAAATCATAACAGAATGATTAGTTCGAATAAAGTTAATTAAATCAATATTAACATGTCATATTAACCTATAAAATTAGTGGTATTCATAAAAAGTCTCAAATTACATTTATTTGGGTATTTATAACATCAATTATGTCAATATTTCATTAATAAGATAATTACTGCATCATCTTTGTGTCATAAATAAATTAACTTATTTAAATTCTAAAAATTACAAATAAAATATCATTATGTAGGAAATATTTTTATATTTTTAATTAATATTTATAGTCGAATTTATCTTATGTATAACCATATATTAAAAATTATTTTCTTATTAAACTTTGATTTTAACTATTTTAACCCTTCTTTAAATAAATTAATAATAAATGTCCTAATCTAATCCAATTGGGCCTAAATGGTCATATATTATTCCTAAGGTTGTTTTTGGTCTAATTACACTTATCCAATAGAATTAGGACATGTGTTAGGGTAATAATAATAATATCATTTTACCCTTAATTACCCTATTTACTTTTAACCGTGGTAAAAAAAAATAAAAAGTTACTATTCAACAAAAATTATTTTCATCACATTGAACCAAATTTTAATTACTAACATCAACCGTGTCTCTCTGATTTTTGAAATTCCACTCACAGAAGTGGTAAAATTAAGTTTTATGAAAAATTCATTATTTTTAACTACCACTTAGTGGTTTCACTATTCATCAAAAAATGAAAGTTTCCAGAAAAATACCAAAAATTAGGCGTAAGATAAATTTGATATTATGAACTCAAAAATGATGTCTATTTTAAAAAATTCAAAACATATCAGTTGCATTAATTAATATAAAAATTAATTCCCGTCGTCAAAACATATAGCGTGTTCTTAAGAGATAAAAACTATCAAAAGATTGACACTTGTTTATGTGTGGTTTAAATGAGAAATTACATCCAATGACCAACATTGTATTAAATTGTAAAAATATATTCTAAATATACTTTAAAACCACTCAAATTAACAATTTATCACTATTAATTATTTCGATTAAAAAGGTTGTTTTTAATTAAAATTTAGTAATTTTCACTATTCATCAGAAAATGAAAGTTATCTGAAAAGTACCAAAATTTCACCCTAAGCTAATTTTGATATTCTGAATCGAAAAATGAAATCCATTTTGAAAAATAAAAATTAAAAAATTTCAAAAAGTGGTTAGTACTATTCATAACGGCTAGTTTTAATAATATTTTAATAGCATATCGTTGTTTAGTGAAACTCGGTATTCCGTACTACACACGCTATCGAGGAAGGTCGTGATTGCGTGTAATGAAAGTCAAGTCAAGGATGCGTGTTGTGAAAGCTATTTTTGGTGTAGCGTACAACACAAGACATTAATGAAATTAAAAAGAATATTTTTCATAAAATCTCGGGGTGTTACATTCTACCCCCCTTAAAATTAATTTCGCCCTCGAAATTTTTCGGGGTTATAAATGGTTTACTATTAGAAAGTTTCTTTAATAGAAACCCACATCGTAAAAAGGAATACCAAAACCAATCTTTAAAAACAAAAGTATGAAACGTAACGGTTACCCAAATAAACTAATCACTGGGTTTCCACATAGGTGAAAATATGGATATGGAAGAGAAATCTAACCATCATGTTCTGGTGGAGAGTGGTAGAGAACATGGCTATGGAAAAGCCAGCAATCACAAAGCCATAAATTTTTGATGATCTAAGGTACCATCTGATTCATCAGATATAAGAGAACTAGGAAAACATTTTTGGTTTTCAAGATCATTTCCCTAATGTTGAAGAATTTGAATTAGAATAAATACTTACTTTATTTTGGTACAATCTCACTGTTGTTTGTGCCTTGAAAAATTTCCACTTCATATCTTAAAGAAATGAAGTTGAATTTGTTATTCGTGAAGTGTTAACAGATCATGTGATAGAATGATAGGTCATTCCATCTGTCTCAAACAAAAGGTTATCAAAAGTTATTAAATATACATAAGTCGATGTATAGAGAGATTAATCATATATGATTCCTAAAATGGACTTATACTTCATATATCATACTGCTTAATATAATAAAACTAGTTTCTACTAAACAGGGACTTCCTGTAGGCCAGTGGTAGGCGATAAAGGCCAGTCGTAATTTGGTTGTGGGTTCGATTCCCACAACCTTGTCCGACGCGATGGGATGTCGCCCGTCCTACAGGTTTTCCTTTTTCTAAAACTATATTACAATAACATCCCATCAATAATATCGAAAAAACTTCTATCCTTAAACAATAATAACTTATGTCCAAAATAATCCATTCCAATCATTAGGCTTATCCATAATATAGTGAAAACAATTACCATAGATTTAATACCATCGTTGATCCCCATATATCATAAGATATGTCTTGTTGGTCACATTCCAAACATTTTAAGGCCTTAATCATGTATTCTCTTGAAAAATGAATACCCATTGAACCTTAGTGAAAACATGGATGCAGTTAAAAGTTAACACTTTCCACATACCAAAATCCTCAAAATTCTATATACTCAAACCATGATATCACTTAGTCCTTATATCAATCATGAGATCATGAATACAATCAAACATCTCATTATCAGCTTATTCCTTCATTATGCACATATCATCTACTTTACAAAAATATCTGAATACCCTCCATGGTTACTGGTACCATTCAACATATACTTTCAAATACTTTTAGGAAAAAACAATAGTGTAACAATCCTTAGATGATTCTTTATTCCATAGTACAATTAACTATACAAAATAATTCTCGATAAACATACAATCATTCCACTACCTTCTAAAACAACCGAATGATCTTCAACACTTCTTTCAGCTCATATATCATTTGTAGTCTCTTCATCACAATCCACATAAATACTACCCATATGACCATGCTGATTCTCTTCATGAGATTTTCCATTAGGGCATTGGTTTGCATAATGCCTGTACATTCCACATTTAAAACATCTAATCATTGTTGATGTCGTAGCAATACCATTATCCTTGTCCATGGTGTTAAGTGAACCTTTTCCTTTGCACTTACGGGCTTTGTGTCCTTCTTTTCCACAACCAAAGCATCTTCCAATTCCTTTGAAACAATCTCCCTGATGCCTCTTCCCACATGATTTACATGAGGGAAATTGAACTTTCTTTCCTCTATGATCATCATGAAACTCCATCTTTCTCTTATTATCTAAGTCGGGAAACTTACCAAAGTTAAGATTATTGATCATATTATGAGATTGCTGATTAGGCATAATAACGATGTTGGGACTTTTAGATCCCGTTTCATTTGGTTTCTCATGAAGAAAATCATTCCATTATCTATCATATCCTCCATTATCGTGAATCTTACTGTTTCCAGCCATTTTCTAAAACCAAAAAAGAATAGTGTGAGAGGAAAAAATCATGATAGGGAAAACAACATAGTAAAGTGGGAGTACACTCAATATCTAACATCTTAGATTAAATTCTAGGATCGTTACCATAGTTCTAGGACTGTATCCTATATGAATACTATCCTTAGGGACATCCCTAGACATACCTTAAAAATATCTCTAGGGATCTCACTAACGTTTTCGCATCCTAGTTTACAAAGGTTGACTAAACCTTTCTGCTGATACCTACTATAGAGACCTTAAGCCTGACGTACATGGACATTACATTACTTTTGCGGAATACTTAGTACATAACAAAAAAACACACTCAAAGACCGTAATAGTTTAGTGTCTTTGGAAACTCGGAACGTAATCTTCTAATCATAGTGAAATATCTTCAACATCTCCCATAAAGATCTTCCTTTTTTTATACCTAAAACCATTCTTTATATCCTGGGGAAAAGAAAACATAAAAGGGTGAGATCAAATGCTCAGTAAGGGTAAACAAAAGAAATATCAATCACATCATATACATAAGAACATAACTTTTGGAAATCTTAACCTGCAAAAGAAATCATAATTTCATAACATGGGATAAATCATAGTAGTGAAATGTAACCCCAATAATCATAACTTAAAATATGAAACTTTGTGGCATACACACATAATCATAGAGAATCATTTCTTATTAGTCAATACTCATTGCCAAGACTATCTAAGTGGACAAAGTCCATTTCTGAACCGAGTTCACTCCTCGTTTCAATCATGTTTCACTGAACCGGTTTAACCTACCGTTCCAGCCATGTCTATCTCATGATATATAAAATCATTACCCAATGCATTGGAGGGAGATATACGTCCCACCCATCTCATAATGATACCATTCATATGTGTTCCACAAAATCATAAATCATACATCATTTCATAACCCATGTAATAAAAATGGGATTCTTAAATAACATGACATCATAAAACAATTCATATAAGATAAAGGAATTCATAAAAATAATTCCATCACAAAATAATCAAATAAATGTAATAATAGGGATAGAAAAAAACCCCTTTATTATCTTAGATGAAAAATAATTTTGATAAAACACTTGAACTCCATTCTTGAGGAAAATATCCTTTCTACTTCAAAAACACTTTTCCATTCTTAACATTTCATTCAATTTTAAACTGAAATAAGTTGATTAAAAATAAACTTGAAAACTTTTAAAGGAATCTTCTTGTAAATAGTGTTTTAAAAATCCATTCATGCCATATAAGTTAAAAGAAAACGTTCTTCTCGTACTTTTTTCGGAAAAGTCAAAAAGTACCTCGTAACGTAAAAAAAAGAAAGATTTCTTACATACCATGTAGTAAAAGTAAAAAATGGGTAAAAAGGACTTTAAACATACATGAAAACACTTTTATAAATCATGGATATGGATGATAGAAATAACCCCAGTAAATACTTATGAATAAGCAATCTCAGATAAAAAAGAGATTGGCAAAATTATCCCTTACCTTAGGTCTGATTTGCTTCGTAAGTGTCCGAACCTCCTGTATAATGATTTAAATAATGTTATTTACTTATTACATAATCATATTCATTGCTATTATATCATATATGGTTCACTTATTACTTTATATTACCCATTCTTTTGTAAATTCTATGTTAATGAGTGTTTTGGTTAAAATCATTTCATTTGTCATCCGTGTTTTGACTTGTAATTATTCATATGATTACTTAGATCATGATTACTTAATTCCATAATATAAAACATGATTTATATATAATATATATACATAATATATATATATATAATAGATCGATAAATTTAAAGAAATACACCGTTCATGGAGACGGTAGGCCGTACGTACACATGAACGCTATTTTCGTTTCCTTATTGAATTGAATTGGAGAGGATGGTACAATATATCAGAATCAGTATGATGTTATAATAACTATGTATAGTTATTCTTTACACCATTATACCCATCCATGTAAGGTGGTGTTGGAAAAACAGATTACACCACGGCGTGGAGACGGTATTCCGTAAGTACGCACGCGTGGTGATTTCATTTTCCGTAGGATGGATAGATGGTGAAATAGGGTTGTTTCATACTTATAATAACATATCAGTATATGAGTGATATTTATGTTATTACTTCATAATGAAACAACTAAAGAAGAACAAGTGGAAGAAGAAATAAAGTTGAAAGAATGGGTAACGGACATTACCTCTTCTTTGAAGCGCCTCTTTGAGACCTCCTCTTATGGCACTAAAATTGGTCTTTGAAGAAGACCAGGACCTGTAGGATGTTTATAGGTAAGTTTAGAAAAGAATTTGGCAGGGGTTGGACGAGATTTAATGCTCAAAGTGGTGTGAGGAAGAGAAGGAGGAGATGCCCTTTTATAAGGGAGGAGAGAGGCACCTTTGGAATAACTAAACATATTATTCTATTATAAAGACAAATTCGCTTTTAAATAGCTAGAAATTGATTTATTTCAAAGATAAGGTGGGTATGGGTCGAAATACTCTCATCAAATAGAATTTAAACAATTTTAGGTTCCTATTTTAACCTTATCATTTATATTTAACTTTAAGATAGATAATTTTACTATTACTGTGTCTTTTTGTGTTCTTACACTATAAGGTTAATAAACTTACTATAACAAGACAAACGAACCCCATGTTTTTTATTATTAATATATATAACATTATCTATTTAATTTGGACGAACCGTAGATTTTTAGGAATAAAATAACAATTAATAATATAATATTTGTTTTAAAAACTATTTTATGTCAATTTTGACACTATTTAGTAATTGATTTTTGTGAAAATCATAACAGAATTATTAGTTAGAAAAAAGTTAATTAAATAAACAATAACATGGCATATTAACCTAGAAAATTAGTGGAATTCATAAAATGTCTCAAATTACATTTATTTGGGTATTTATAACATCCATTATGTCATAATTTCATTAATAAGATAATTACTGCATCATCTTTGTGTCCAACATAAATTAACTTATTTAAAGTCTAAAAATTAAAAATAAAATATAATTATGTAGGCAATAGGTTTATCTTTCTAATGAATATTTATAGTCGAATTTATCTTATGTATACCCTATATTAAAAATTATTTTCTTATTAATCTTTGATTTTAACTATTTTAACCCTTCTTTAAATAAATTAATAATAAATATCCTAATCTAATCCAAGTGGGCCAAAATGGTAATATTTTATTCCTAAGGTTTTTTTTGGTCGAATTACACTTATCCAATAGAATTATGACATGTGTTAGGGTAATAATAATATCATTTTTACCCTTAATTACCCTATTTACTTTTAACCATGGTAAAAAAGTAAAAAGTTACTATTCACCAAAAATTATTTTCATCTCATTGAACCTTATTTTACTTACTGACATCAACCGTGTCTCTCAGAGTTTTGAAATTCCACTCACAGAAGTGGTAAAATTAAATTTTAGGAAAAATTCATTTCTTTAACTACCACTTAGTGGTTTCACTATTCATCAAAAAATGAAAGTTTCCAGAAAAATACCAAAAATTAGGCCTAAGCTATATTTGATATTATGAACTCAAAAATTATGTCTATTTTAACAAATTCAAAACATATCAGTTTCATTATTTAATTTAAAAATTAATTCCCATTGTCAAAACATATAGCTTGTTCTTAAGAAATATTAACTATCAAAAGATTGACACTTGTTTATGTATGGTTTAAATGTGAAATTACATACAATGACCAAAATTGTATTAAATTGTAAAAATATATTCTAAATATACTTTAAAACCACTCAAATTAATAATTTATCACTATTAATTATTTCCATTAAAAAGGTTTTTTTTAATTAAAATTTAGTAATTTTCTCTATTCATCAGAAAATGAAAGTTATCCGAAAAGTACCAAAATTTCACCCTAAGCTAATTTCAATATTTCTAATACAAAAATGAAATCCATTTTGAAAAATAAAATTTACAAAATTTCAAAAAGTGTTTATTACTATTCACAACGGCTAGTTTTAATAATATTTTAATAGCATATCATTGTTTAGTGAACCTCGGTATTGCGTACTACACACGCTATCGAGGAAGGTCGCGATTGCATGTAATGAAAGGAAAGTCAAGGATGAGTGTTGTGCAAGATCCTTTTGTTGTAGTGTACAATACATAACATTAATGAAATTAAAAAGAACATTTTTCATAAAATCTCGGGGTGTTACATGTCTGGTGTTCATTCCAACTGTTGGGTTGGCTTTTTTTGTGTACCGTTGTGATAAAAACCCATGTTTGGGGTATCGTATGGCTGTGGAATTTGCTGATAAAATATTTATAATTGTATAGATAATCTAATGATAAATTAAAACTGATGTTTGGGATCACTATTTGGATCCAGGGCCACCCAGGGGGTGCGTTCGTCTAATTAGCAATTTGGCCTGGATACCCGAGGGTATACCATGATTTTTTCCTGTTTACAGTTTTCTTGATAAGAAATTTGGTATAAAATTACTTGTTATGCATTGGGCTAAGCCCAGTTACATGCACATGAGGGCAGTGTTTTACTTTATCCTAAGGTCATGGTTCTGGTTAGCCTGAGGTCGTGGTTATATTTAGCCTGAGGGCGTGGTTATATTAGTCTGAGGGCAAGGTGATATTTAGAATGAGGTGTAATGCCCCGACCCCAGTTACCCAGAGTCGGTACATTATTGCGTAACATTGGCATGAGCACAAAAGATCAAGTCTCGAAAGACTGATTAGTTTAGTTGCCTTGGAAACACTAGATACATTAATAAATGGTACATTACATCATAAATTGAAAAACTAAAATAACATAGTCTCCATAGTCCACTCCCATATCCCCTTCAGACTATCCCTGCAGGTCCAGTCATAAAATATTTCTTCACATCCTGGGAAAAATAAAACATTGAAAGGGGTGATCTCAGATTCTCAATAAGGATTACAATATAGCGGAAGCTTTCGTAAATAAACAAAATCATTTAAAGCAATGTATAACTAAAACAAAATCCTTTTAAAATTGAAATTTATAATAATATGGAAAAAGTAAAATGAAATAATGCCATTTACTTATTCACATGGATATTCTACTGGTCGAATAATCATATGCAATATCAATAACCACATTCATAATGATGGAATTCATAATGTCAGACTATCATAACCACGTAGCCAAGGCCTCGTGCCAAGACCACAAATAATATTTTATCAAGACCTCGTGCCAAGACACTAGTTTGTCTCATGAGACCTGCTGATGCATCGAGGAGCTATAGCGGGCTCCACCGGTCACTTATTAAGTCCAATGCATTTCTCATATGAATAGGTTTAAACAGAACATAAATCATAACATAATCGTATCACATAAAACATGCATAAAGGAAACATAACATTTCCATATTTCAATCACAAGATATCAATACAACACATTGATATAATAAAAACACTTTCAAAACCATTTTCAATACCAAAATAAAAGAAAATTAAAACTTTGTATTTATTTTTCATTTAAAAAAAGTTATGGCTTGTAGAGGAAGCCAAAACTCAAATAATGGCCACGACGGTAGAGAAGTCGTTGCCGCCACATACATACGAAAAAAATAAACATTCCCTTTTATCGTTTAGTAAAATTCTTCATATAAATAAGATTCTTTTTAAATAAACGTAAAAGTCAAAGGGGTTTATACACCGTATAAAAGAAAGTTGTGTATAAAATAAAATATGCCTCAATAAAAGGAGATTGAGAAGAAGTCTTTACCAAGATCATTTTTTAAATAAAATAGATCTATTATGTGTATTCAATATAAGTACACATAAATAAAGTACAAATACATGATAGGACATAATAATATCATGACATAGTTTGAAAGTAGGAGATTAACCCAAAGAATGGAAATTGGGTTAAGAAGTTCCCTTACCTCATGCCCGACATGACTCGACCATTCTTTAACCTCCTGAATAATAAACTAGAGTTAATTTATAGTTTCTTAAGAAACTTTTTCAAGTTTATTATTCCTTTTATATCACTTATTACCATGTTATGAACATTATGTAATTATTTAAGTTAATAACGGTTATTTTTTCGATCTTTGGTACTTGAGTCAAAAATAAACTTCTTATAATTACAAGTTGTTAATGTGGTGAAATATCCATTATATCCAGAATTACATTCATGATTTAGATATCATATATATCATATATATCTAGTATATACATTCATTCATAATATTACATAACATTTAGAGGTAAGTAATGAAATGCACCATTCATGGAGACGGTAAGCCGTACGTACGCATGAACGCTGCTTTCATTTCAATTTATTATTTAATGGAATGAAATTATAATTGTAAAAAGGTATACTATAATTACAGTATAATATATTGTATAATACCATTTACTTCATCCTTTATACATCCCACATATGGCATTAACGATTCAAATCACTTTGAGGGGGCGGTAGTCCGCACTTCCTAAAATGAAATTATCGCGTTTACCCATAATGGAAATCATAAAGGTATGCCATAAATGAAAAATACAGAATAATAAGGACAAAAAAACATAATATATATCATATATAAAAATAGTTTCATCATAATGGCCACCATGAGAGGTGTTAGAAGAAGATTGAACAATCATCGTTTCGTGAGGCAGTAATTCACCACCCACAGAAACAGTATGTTCTTTAACCATTAGAGGAAGGTGTGTGTAAGTGTAAATAAAATCATTCTCATAAAGACATCAAAGTATATTGAGGATACTGGTGTTGTTACAAAATAAAGTAAAAAAAATATTTTAGGGGGTTGGATAAGCAAAATAAAACAAAAGAACACAAGAAAAGACATTACCTTAAAATCGGGTAACTCTTTTTGATTTGAGCAAAAGGATTCCTTGGGAAAACATTTTACCAAATTGAGGATTCTAGGAGTAAGAGAGGGAATTTGATAGAGTATTTGGGCAGAGTTTGTCTCAGACAAATGGATTTTAATGTGTGAATAAGGTGGTAGTGGTTGGGGCCTTTTATAAGAGGAGAGGAGGGGAACTCTTGGAAAGATTGAAATGTTACAATATTATGAAATGATTTTCGGATTATAAAGGTCCCACAATGATATATTTCAAGGATACAGTGATATAAGGGTTCGAAATATGCTCATCCAATAGGTTTTAGACAAGTTTAAGCCTTAGATTTTACATTATATTTCCATTTTATTTAAATTGTTAATTAATGAGGTAATCACTGCATCATCATGGTGTCATAAAAAATTTAATTTATTTAATGTATAAAAATTATAAAAAAACGATCATGATGTAGGAAATCATTTTATATTTCCAATGAATATTTATAGTCGAAATGTTAACTTATATAACCCCATGTAATAATTGTTTTAGTAAAACATCAAATGTTTGTGACAATTTTATTTTTACTTTAAATAAAAAGTTATTATTGTCATTTTCTTACCCAAGTGGCTCCATGGGGTCCCCAAGTTGACCCATGGATTTTCTTTGTCGGCCATGACTCATCCAATAAGGGTAGGACAAGTGTAAGGGTATTTTCATATTTTTATAATATGATTTTTACCTTAAATTTCACTAATTACCTTTAATCGCTATTAATTAAACTTAAAAGTTACTATTCACCAAAAAATTATTTTAATCCCATTGAACCATATTTTACTTCCTAATGGAAACCATTTATGTCATATTTTTGAAAATAAAATCACAGAAGTGGTAATGTTTCATTTAAATGAAAAATCAGTTTTTTAACTACCACTTAGTGGTTTCACTATTCATCAAAAATTGATGTTTTTCAGAACAATGCCAAAATTTTACCCTAAGATATAATTGATATTATGAATTAAAAAAAGATGTCTATTTTACAAAATTCTAAAAATATAAGTTGAATTAATTAATTTTACAATTAATTCCTGCTGTCACAACAAAGAGCGTGTTTTTAAGAAACAATATATATCAAAAGATTGACAATTGTTTATGTCCAATTTCAAAGTGAAATTAATTCTAATGAACACAATTGAATAAAATGGTAAAAACATATTCTAATTATACTTTAAAACCACTAAATAGTATAATTTTTCACTATAAATTATTTTGATTAAAAAAGTTGTTTTTCAAGTATTTTTCACTATTCATAAAAAATTGGAAGTTCTCAGAAAAATACCAAAAATTCAACATAGGATAATTTAGATATTTAGAATCAAAAAATGAAGTCAATTTTGAAAGATAAAATTTATAAAATTTTAAAAAGTATGTATTACTATTCATGACGGCTACTTTGATTGGTTGTGGTGTGTGTTAGAACCTCGAACTTGCGTACAATGCAAGCTATTGCATTATTGAAAGAGAAGCGTGTTGTGGAAGCTCGGGGCGTTACATTGTCCCCTCCTTCAATAAATTGAGTCCTCACAATTTGAAATTTTGTTTGAAAATAAAAGGTTGAAAATAGAAAATACCTTTGCGGAAAACCCACATCGGAAATAAGGTTAATAAAAATATAACTTTAAATGAAAGAAAGAGAAGTACAAAGGTCACCCGAGATAGCTCATACTAGGATTCTATGAAATTATGGATATGGAGGAAAAACAAACCAACAAGGTCTGATGGAGAGTTGTATAAAACAGGATTAGGAGAAAGTAAACTACAAGGAAATCACAAACTTGTGATTGGTTAAACGGTCATTGATTCCCCAATTGGAAAAGTTAACCGAACATTTTTTTGTTTTAAGTTACCTTTCATAAAGTCGAGGAATTTATTTAAGAGATTTACTAAGAACGTAAGGAAATATACTTACTTGTCATGTAGAATTTCATTCTTTAATAAATTTTTACCACAAACCCATCTTTCACTCCAATATGTAATAGAACTCAAAAATATTCTATTTATCATAATTGTATAAGGTTCCAAAAATATTAACACATACCATTTAGATTAGGGAATTTTTTTTTAATAACCAGGGACTTCCTGTAGGCTACTGGTAGGTAATAAAGTCCTGTCGCACTATGGTTGTGGGTTCGATTCCTACAGCTTTGTCCGACGCTATGGGTTATTCCCCAACATATAGGTTGTCCTTTTCCTAAAACTATAGTATTATAATATTCCAAAAATAATCTTCATATGTGTTTTAACCTTAAACAATACTATCCAAAGTTCAACTTAATCCATTCCAACCTTTATAGTTATCCAAAATACCTCTGTCCAGACTTTCTCTAAAAGGTCTCTAAATTCCAAAATCAATTGTATCATCAGATTCCTCAAACAAAGTAAAGTTCCTCTTATTGTCACATACTAAAATATGATTACATTCATCATATTAAAACCTTAATGAAAACAACAAGTATTGCAGTACAATACTTATATATCAAATTATTCTTATAACCAGAATATAATCCTTGATTACAAAAACACAAATATATTAATTATTCAACTTCATTTGTAGAAACAACATAAGCTTGTCCTTGATCCCTTGGCCTTTTCCGAGGTGAGTTTACTTGGCGCATATGACATTCATTTACATAATGCCCCATTTCTCTACAATTGTAGCATTCAACATTGATAGCCTCTTTCTTTCCCATGCAATCACGAGCCTGGTATCCTTTTTCTCCACATTTATAACAAACTACCATTATTTTAGGCAAGTACTAGGGTGATTCTTCCAAGAATTATCGCATAATGGAAAATCCTTCTTTCCTGTTTTCCCTTTATCTGTCTCTTGTTCCACCATTCTCTTCTTCTCTTGTTTTACTTTATTGTCATAAGATTTAAAGAATTCCTTTTCTATCTTGATAGCACATGAGACTATATCTTCGTATGATGAGAAGGTGTGTGAGACTAATGCTCGATGGAGAAATGGTTTTAACCCATAAAAGAAATGATTGATCTTACTTCTTGGGTTACGTATATAATCTGCAGCATGTCTTTCTAACCTTGTAAAGTTGGCATCATACTTTTCGACATTCTCATCCTCCTTCTGCCTCAGAACAGAAATTGTCTTTCCACATCTTCTCGATGGTCACGAGGAATGTATTTTTCTAAGAAAATTTCCTTAAACTCCCTCCATTCCATTCTTGATACTTCTTCATCTTCCTTTGTTTTTTGAATCATCGACCACCATTGATCGACATTTCCAGTGAGGCGGTAAACTTCGATGACAACCTAATCCCTTTAACTACTCCCCAAGGCGTGGAATATTTTCTCTAAGGAGTTTATCCATTGCTCAACTACTAATGGATTTTTAACCCCATTAAATGTTTAAGATTGTTTCCTCATGAAGCGGTCTAACATTGATCCTCCACGTTGCAGATCAGGGTGCTCAGTACGAGTAAGGTTATTATTCATAGCCTGAGTGAGTTGTCCCAGTATGGTGATAAGCTGATCAACACCAGTTGTATCACCAGCTCCATTATAATTATCTTGAGCAGGAGGGCAATCCCTACATGGAGTGCGTGCATTTATACGGTTCCCATTCCTCCCACTAGGCGCTATTTCTAAATAATTGCATAAACTAGATTAGTTTATGTATCAAAATACATAATTTCATACCTGTAAAACACTTAACATAAATTTAACTATTTATGGATATAATACATAATCATAAAAATGTGTTCTTTGAGGAAGTATATACTCATAACCCTTCATAGTGGTTTGTAAAGAAAATGAGAATTATCCTAAGCATATCCCCCGGAAGTGTCGTAACCAAGAGTGCACCAAGGCCTGTTGTCGTGCACCAGTTCCCGTTCGAGTCTAGATCAAAGCTGTGTTTTTGGGTTTTACCCCTAGGTACATCTGTGCCAGAGCCGCCTCTACCCGCTCGTATCTAGACAGGGATGTATTCCTCAGAAAACTCACAAAATTTATATAATACCAAAATTCTAGGAAGTTCTTCTATACAAATCCTCAAAGTTTATCTTAGGTATATGTGCTCTAATCAGAGTTTATCAAAATCTAGCTTCCAAGGTTAGTACTAAACTGCCTGTGATACCAACTATAACGCCCCAACCCCAGTTACCCAGAGTCGGTGCATTATTGCGTAACATTGGCATGATCACAAAAGATCAAGTCTCGAAAGACCAATTATCTTAGCAGCATTGGAAACACTAGATACATTCATAAATGGTACATTACATCATAAAGTGAAAAACTAAAATAACATAATATCCATAGTCCACTCCCATATCCCCTTCAGACTATCCCTGTAGGTCAGTCATAAAATATTTCTTCACATCCTGAGAAAAATAGAACATGGAAAGGGGTGAGCTCAGATGCTCAATAAGGATAAAAATATAGCGGAATCTGTCATAAATAAACATAAACATTTAAGGCAATGTATAACTAAAACAAAAGCCTTTTAAACAGTAAAATGAAATAATGCCATTTACTTATTCTCATGGATATTCTACTGGTTTAATAATCACTTGCAATATCAATAACCACTTTCATAATGATGGAATTCATAATTCCAGACTATCATAACCACGTAGCCAAGGCCTCATGCCAAGACCACAAATAAGATTTTGTCAAGACCTCATTCCAAGACACTAGTTTGTCTCATGAGACCTGCCGATGCATCGAGGAGCTATAGCGGGCTCCACTCGTCTCTTATTAAGTCCAATTCATTCCTCATATGAATAGGTTTAAACATATCACAAACCACAATATAATCGTATCACATAAAACATGCATAAAGGAAACATAACATTTCCACATTTCAATCACAAGATATCAATACAACACATTGATTTAATAAAAACACTTTAAAAACCATTTTCAATACCAAAATAAAAGAAAATTAAAACTTTGTATTTATTTTTCATTTAAAAAAATAGTTATCTCTTGTAGAGGAATCCGAAACTCAAATAATGGTCACGGCGGCAGAGAAGTAGTTGTCGCCGCATACGTACGAAAAAAATAAACATTACCTTTTTTCATTTAGTAAAAGGCTTCGTATAAAAAATATTCTTTTTGAATAAACTTAAAAGTAAAAGGGGTTTATACACCGTATAAAAGAAAGTTGTGTATAAAATAAAATTTGCCTCAATGAAAGGAGATTGAGACGAAGTCCTTACCAAGATCATTTTTTTTAAATAAAATAGATATATTATGTGTATTAAATATAAGTACACATAAATAAAGTAAAAATACAATATTGGACATAATAATATCATGACATAGTTTGAAATTAGGAGATTAACCCAAAGAATGAAAATTGGGTTAAGAAGTTCCCTTACCTCATGTCCGACTTGACTCGACCATTATTTAACCTCCTGAATAATAAACTAGAGTTAATTTATAGTTGATTAAGAACCTTTTTCAAGTTTATTATTCCCTTTATATCACTTATTACTATGTTATGAACATTATGTAATTATTTAAGTTAATAAAGGTCATTTTGTCGATCTTTGGTACTTGAGTCAAAAATAAACTTTTTATAATTTCAAGTTGTTCATCTGGTGAAATATCCATTATATCCAGAATTATATTCATTATTTAGATATCATATATATCATATATATCCGGTATATACATTCATTCATAATATTACATAACATTTAGATGTATGAAATGAAATGCAGCGTTCATGGAGACGGTAAGCCACACGTACGCAAGAAGGCTAATTTCATTTCTATTTCGTATTTAATTGAATTAAATTATAAATATATAAAGGTATAATATAATTACAGTATAATATAATGTATAATACCATTTACTCCATCCTTTATACATCCCACATATGGCATTAACGATTCAAATCACTTTGAGGGGGCGGTAGTCCGCACTTCCTAAAATGAAATTATCACGTTTACCCATAATGGAAATCATAAGGGTATGCCACAAATGAAAAATACAGAATAATAAGGAATAAAAAATAATATATATCATATATAAAAATAGTGTCAGCATAGTGGCCACTATGAGAGGTGTTAAAAGAAGATTGAACAATCATCGTTTCGTGAGGCATTAATTCGCCACCCACAGAAACAGTATGTTCTTTAACCATTAGATGAAGGTGTGTGTAAGTGTAAATAAAAACCTTCTCATAAAAACATCCAAGTATATTTAGGATACTGGTGTTGTTACAAAATAATGTAATAAAAATATTTTAGGGGGTTAGAGAAGCAAAATAAAACAAAAGAACACAAGAGAAGACATTACCTTAAAATCGGGTAACTCTATTTGATTTGAGCCAAAGGCTTCTCTAGGAAGAATTTTGCCCAATGTGAGGCTTATAGGTGTAATATATGGAAGTTTACAGAGTATTTGGGCAGAGTTTGGATGATCCAAATGGCTTTGAATGTATGAATAAGGTGGTAGTGGTGGGGGCTTTTTATAAGTGGAGAGGAGGGGAACTCTTGGAATGATTGAAATGTTACATTATTAAGAAATGATTTTCGGATTATAAAGGTCCCACAATGATATATTTCGAGTATAAGGTTATAAGGGTTCTAAATATGATCATCTAATAGGTTTTAGACAAGTTTAAACCTTAGATTTTACATTATCTTTCCATTTTCTTTAAATTGTTAATTAATGAGGTAATCGCTGCATCATCATGGTGTCATACAAAGTTTACTTTATTTAAGGTCTAAAAATTATAAAAAAAAATATCATGATTTATGAAATATTTTTATCTTTCCAATGAATATTTATAGTCAAAAAGTTAAATTATATAACCCCATGTAATAATTGTTTTATTAAAACAACACATGTTTGTGACAATTTTATTTTTACTTTAAATAAAAAGTTATTAATGTCATTTTCTTACCCAAGTGGATCCATGGGGTCCCCAGGTTGACCCATGGATTTTCATGGTCGTCCATGGCTCATCCAATAATTGTAGGACAAGTTTAAGGGTCTTTTCATATTTTTATAATATCATTTTTACCTTAAATTTCACTAATTACCTTTAATCACGATTAATTAAACTTAAAAGTTACTATTCACCAAACAATTATTTTAATCCCATTAAACCATATTTTACTTCCTAATGGTAACCATTTATGTTGTATTTTTGAAAATAAAATCCCATAAGTGGTAATGTATCATTTAAATGAAAAATCAGTTTTTTAACTACCACTTAGTGGTTTCACTATTCATCAAAAATTGAAGTTTTTCAGAACAATGCCAAAATTTCACCCTAAGCTATAATTGATATTACGAATTCAAAATTGAGGTATATTTTAAAAAATTAAAAACATATAAGTTTCAATAATTAATTTTATAATTAATTCCTGATGTCACAACAAATAGTGTGTTTTTAAGAAACAATATATATCAAAAGATTGACAATTGTTTATGTCCAATTTCAAAGTGAAATTAATTCTAATGAACACCATTGGATAAAATGGTAAAAATATATTATAATTATACTTTAAAACCACACAATAGTATAATTTATCACTATAAATTATTTTGATTAAAAAAGTTGTTTTTAAGTATTTTTCACTATTCATAAAAAATTGGGTGTTCTCAGAAAAATACCAAGGATAATTTCGATATTATGAATCCAAAAATGAAGTCCATTTTGAAAGTTAAAATTTATAAAATTTTAAAAAGTAGGTATTACTATTCACGACGGCTACTTTGATTGGTTCTGGTGTGTGTTAGAACCTCGAACTTGCGTACAATGCAAGCTATTGCATTATTGAAAGAGAAGCGTGTCATGGAAGCTCGGGGTGTTACATGAGGGCATGGTGATATTTAGCAAAATGGCATGACTATATTATCCTGAGGGAATGGTTAAATTTAGCCTGAGGGTAGCGTACTGATTATCCTAAGGGCATGGTTCTGATTAAATTAGAATGAAATTACGTTGAATTGTTAAAAGAATATTAAAATAGCAATGTAACTGGTGGTGATAGTTACATTGAGTAATTACTAGTTTATTGGTTTTTATTATTGCACACTGTTATTGCACATTTTTTAGTAACAGTGGGGCATAGGCCTTTGGTGGTTTCCTACTGGGATTTATTTCTCACATCCTGTTTGTGTCATGTCTTCGGCCCAGAAAAACTATATTTTTGCAGGTGTTGATAGGGGAAAGAGTCCCTATACTAGTACATGATTGTTGTAGAGGAGTAAGAGAGCATGGGACCGAGCATAGTCTTGCGATACTGGTGAGTTCCTGTTGCACTGTTCTGTTTTGTTTTGTTGTACTTGTACTTTGAGTTGTATTGTATTGTATTGCAGTTTATCATGTTTTGGTTTCTTTCTTAGAAATAGTGACATGCTGCATCATTATATATAACTTTTTGTTATTTTTTTTTCAGTTTTTCATTTCTAGTTCATATTGTTTACTACTTCTATTCTTGTATGTTTATATTTATTTCTACTGTGATACACTTTGAAAAATGAGGGCATAGTTTCCCCACCATTAGACCTAGTCCCTCGCTACTAGTCAGCAACCTCTGGAATTTTGGGAAATGCGCTTGAGGTCATGTGACCAACTAGGTTCGGGGCACCCGTTGAGTGGCACCCGAATCCGAGATGTTAGACTTTTTGATCTCTTTAACTCATCATGATGCAAAAATAAAAAGGAACACTATATATTTGTACAAAATATTCTCCTCCAAGATAGATTATTCCATCCCTAATGTATAGTAGTTTATATCCCATGCACACACAAATCCACTTTAATAATTAAGATAAAATCTACTAGAAATGTAATGTTATTGATCCAGTTATAATAATTTCCAATAATAAGATTTGAATAGTTACCAACTTATTAAAATAGAAAACAATAACTCTTATTTTAATAATAATCACTATTGTAAATGTGTGTCTTCAAGGACTAAACAAATTTGATCTTTTAATTGTCAATTAGTCGTCAATATTTGGTTGTATATTTATTAAAAATAATTCAACTTTCTTAATCATTTCATGATATCACAATTTTTCAAAAATCCCCTTTCTTATCATTAATATATTTATAGAAAACATAATAATAAATTCACAAAACTAAATTATGGAAATTTCAATCAAATAATCAAAATCATGATACTTTCATTTTTAATTACTCAATAGAATTATGTAGATTCACTCTCCAAGATCCCAAACTGATGAAAAATTATTAACTACTCGCATTGGTCTACCACCCATTATTCTATAGTTGTTATCCAAAAATAACCATTATCTTATTATTTAAACAAATCAAATATTTCATCTAGTAATTTATCTATCTTTGGTCACCATGAATAATTCCGAAATATTTGTATTTGAAAATCTATAATAATTAAGTAGTAGTCTTTTCAATTTCTTCTCATTTAATACTATTTTAGAATCAGATTAAATCATTGATCAATCACTAGAAATACCATCTTTATTATAATATGAAAAGCGAGTCATCGTCACATTTAAAATCCTATAACTCCATTATTCCATCCAAAAATAATTTTTAAATATATCATTCACCAAGAAATACAGTCTTAGATATTAACTAGAAAATTAGATAACCCCTTATATACCGGTCGATTATCCATAAGTTTGAATTTTTAACCATAATCATGTACTATATAATTCATGTGACTTTTATTCATACACTTACATACAGGTTATTTACCCTAATATTTTACCTTTTTTTAAAAAACATTTTCACTAAAATCTTATATATTATCATGTTAACTCATTTTTTTGAGCTGTAAATTTAGAGTCACTATAACTCATCAAATTGTGACTCTAGTACATTTTCATATCTCATTATTCACTAATGTTACCTCTATGTATCCATTTGAATACTTTAATAACCCTTAGATATCAAGAAACTTACTTTGACATATCATTTTGTGACTCGGTACATTACCAATTTCTAGTCTGCTAGATCTGAACAACCCTTATGTATCTAGAGTACTATTAGATTTAATCTTACATATCCAATGAATATTTTTATATTAATAGTACTTTTTCAATCCTTCAACAACTTAAAACTCCAAAAATCTCTAGATTTTAACTATAGCCAAACCTTCTCAAAATATTCTCAGTCACATAAAAATATCATTCCCACATTTTCAAAATAAATAAAACATCATATTCAATTGTTTTAATAATATCATCTTTTAATTTATTATAAATACCCCATATTTATTCCATCCATATTATACATTATCCATGTCCTTAAAATTTCCCTATTCTCCCTCAAAATGAAAATTGATAACCACTTTTATCTCCATCATTATCAATAAAACCAAAGGTATTTGTATAAGGGGTGGTATCAGTCTCTTTACAAAAATGAATCTTGAACTAAATAACTCTAATTATATGAGGAATAACATAGTATATAAAACGGTGGTCATTAATACAGAATATATATATATATATATACAAGAAATTAAACAACAGATGCCAAAAAATAGAATCTTTTATCAAGAAATTTTAAAATTGATATTCAAAAACATTACTGAATTTACTCAATAAATAGAATAAAAACATTAAATCAAGTAGGCCTATCCCCCTGTAGTTTACATATCCCTCTTTTCAAAAAAATAATTATAAGAGGGGAATGAACTCAAGAAAATAATACCTTAACTTTGGAAAATTGGTTAAGCTCCGATTTCAAGCCACAACTTCTCAAAACACCTAGGTAAAATTGGGTTTGTAAAAATATCAATAATATTATCCATGGATGGAATAAATTAAATCTTCAATATTCCTACAACCACCTTCTACCTCATGTAATAATACTTAATATAAATATTCTTTTATCACTAATTTGTGATATATTTTTGTATATATTTATAGAAATTTTGTTATTAAAACCAATAACTAGTGGTTATTTAGTGAAAAAAATCATATCCTCTTGTTTTTTTCTCATCCATATCATTTTAGTAGTTGTTTTTTATGAAAACAAATACTTATATTTATTGTAACTCAAAGTTGATGATAATAAATTTTGGAATTTTATTTACAGAACTTCCATCAATGATGGATTCTCCATATGATGTGGACTTTATATCCTCAAAATAATCCTCTCACTTAATATATGTGAATCCATATAAATACATCACACATTTTTCTAATACAAATTAGTATAATTGGAAGTATTTATTATAGATATTATAATCCTTTTATCTGATATAAAATGTGAATCTTTTGGATTATATTAATACCTATAATAAAGAGTGATGACAAACACTATTTCTGACCATGAGGAAATCAAATATAAAAGTCAACCAATCAACTTTCTGTAATCTTTATCATTTACAAACTTTCATTATTGATATTTAATCAAATTTGTGCCTATATAAATTTGCACAGACACCCCTTTAGATTCTTCAATGCTAAACATTTTCAATTACTCCTTGGAATATTGATCATTTGAGATAGATATGTGACCAGAATCTTGGGTAATATGGAAAACTAAAAAACATTATTCCTACACAGTAAAGAAAACTAAACTTTTTTCTTTATTTTCATATAAAATTATTCTAAATTTTTTTCCACATCACAAGAAAATATAATATCATCAAAATAACTAATCACAATGAGTGATGTTTTGTTGGTATTATTCACATATAACTTGTCCACCTATCTATTTTTTGAACTCAATACTTCTCATGTATTCATCCATCTTGAAACACCATGCTCTTATATTTTTATTTAAACCCTAAAGATACATGTTTATTTTTTATATCTTGCTTCCATGTGTATCAGGAATATAACCCTTTAGTTTGTCTATATATTCCTCTTTATTTAAATTACTATTCAAAAAAAGTTGAATTAATATAATTTGAAAAAATTTAATTCTTTTTTAGTTTTATTTTAAATTAAAATTTTAATATTCCCAATCCTATAAATAGGAGATAAGGATTATTTAATTTCAATGCCTTGAATTTGTGAGTACCCTTTTCGTATATTTATTGCTTTGTATCTTTAAACATCACCTTTCTCTTCTAGTATACTCTTGAAGACACATTATTTTTATGTGATCTTATTAAATTTTATCCTAGGAATAAACTTCTATATTTAATTTTCTTTAAATTAATCTAGTGATTCATTCATGTATCAAATCCATTATCTGTGCTCAAAATCATTATGAATAGTTTGGGGTTAAATTTTTGAAAATAGTCTTGTTTGACTAGTTTTCATGATTATTATTCTTATTTTTACCCATTGATTCTAATACTCAATGATATTCTCATAATCAAAATATTTTATCAATTTATTATTTTTTCTTATAGACTTTATATATTCATTATAATTATCAATAGAGTACAAAAAATCAATATATCCACCCAAATTCTATGTATTTTCTATAATTTTATTATTAAATAATGAATTGAAAATGTCATCCTCATTATACACCATTATTTGTTTTTTATCCTCTCCATTATCAATGACTAAAATTATCACAATCCAATTTATTATTATAAAATTCTTTATGTATCTATAAGATCTTTAATTGGGTGTATAACAAGATAATATTACACTATTAGACTTCTCTTAAAACTTCAAAAAATTTATACCTTTATTCATGATCAAAAAATGATTATCAAACTATCTTAGTGTTTTAAATTTGATTTCTTTGAACCAAATTTCATAAATATTAAGATCTTAATTTCACCAATAACATATTCTATTTTTGAATCATTCTAATATTGGAGATTTCTTGCAATTAGTAATATATTGATGTGTAGTGATCTGTTTGCATGGTTATAGGAATATCAATAAGGCTAAAAGTTTTCTTTTCAATTTTTTATTTGTGGATTTTAGAGTGTACTGAACTAATGTTTAATTCCATATTTATTAAAATATCTGGAAAAATATTTTTTTGGACTACTCAATACCATTTTATAATCTCAAACACATTAAAGAGAAACTCGTTTAATTTGTAGATATGCATTTTAAACTTCTAAACATTATTGAAGAATGATATTTTTGAGAAATAAAAATAATTCATTCCATTATAGGGAATTCATCAGTGGATGTGGTGAAATATATATCGTTAATTATCGACTTCTTGGTTATGGGATAAAAAACATCAAAGAGAAAAAGCTCCAAAGGTATTCTAGTTTGGATCCCAATGCCCTTGTGTCTTTTATTCATCATGTTACCTTTTAAAAATGTTTTGAAAATAGTTATTTTGCCATTTTTAATATTTATAATTATTCAAATATCCTATTCTATAAAAAATATCATTATTAATTTATGGAAAAAATTAAAATGTATTTTATTCCATAAATTATTCTCACCTTTCAAACTCATATAGAAAACTATTTAAGGTTCTATAACTTGAATCATGTTATATTGGGTTTTAAAAACTCTTGTTATTATATGTATATATTTTAAGAATATTCACTAAAAATACATTATTTATGAAAATAATATCATTTATGTAATAGAAATGTAATTATAAATTTAATATATTATGATTTATCCAATTAATAAATATAATAATATCTAGGTTTATATGATTATTCTTAATTTTAGTCACTCCAAAATCTATAAATTTTCGTGTGATTTCACTTAAAAATGAAAAACTACTTGTTTAAATATTTAGACAATATTTATGTTAATTAAATATCTTATCACATGAAAATATAAACTATTATACATAATCCATGGATTCTCAAAGTTTCATGTATTAAATGAAACATCAATTAAATTTGTTCATTTTTTGAACAGATTCATATTAAAAAAATTAAAATTTGTAAAAAATATCATTTAAATGTTCTGAAACTAATAAATTAATTTAATATGTTTTATAATTAGTCAAACCTTCCAAAATATTATTATATAGTCTCAAAACTATTTTCTTAAATTTTCTACTAAGGCTATTAGAACGTCTAATTAATTATGATTTGCTGATGGTGTCTCACTTTTGATTTTTGATGCCTTGTTTGTCTTGATAAAGACATGTTATATTAGAAAAATTAAGGCTTATGACCAATCAGACCAATAAACCAACAATATCTTTAAAACATTATTTTCTGATAGAAATTATTTTCTTTCATGTGTTGTTGTCATACTTCATACAAAAACCTATAATGAGATGACTCCACTAATTCATTTTGTGTATCATCACTTTGGGAATTTGTGGATGATGCAGATATTTTTATAGATTTTTATCCTTCTTGATATATTTAGGTATTCCATTTACTCTAGACTTCATAGCTAATATATAATACCATTTTTATTAGATTCTTCTGGATACATGATCTTCTTTTGAGGTGTAGAAATATTAAATTTCCTTTTTTTATGTCTACATTCTTTTGAATTAAAATTAATTTTTTTTCATTGATAAATCACTCAATAGATCATCATATTTGATTTGCCTCTATATTTTTTTAGAACCTTTACATACCCTATGAAATCTCTATTGTAATCAAACATATTTTTTATTTTTTCTTCAAAAATTAAATAATATTAAATTTTAAGAGGTCAAACTACTTATACTAAGGATAATAGTGGAATTAATATGATCAATAATCATCTTTCTCTGAATATACACATGTTTTAAATTCTCAACTACTTTGACTTGAATTTCTCAATTAACATCCAATTATTCTTATTAGAGTTATTTTTGTGATCTGAATTTTCATCTTTTGGATTTATATTATTCTTTAACCCAAACATGATCTCTAATATCAAGGTGTAAGCAATTGATTCTTCCATTTATTCAATTGAAAACTCACGGTTGATTTGTGAGTCTTACTATGATGATTCGGTCTCTTCTTATTTTGATACAAAGGGTCCTTTTGAGAGTTATCTTATGTAAATTCATTAATATCACAACTCTCATTAATATAAAAAAAGTCCATCTTTAATCTATATAAAATTTTTTCTAAATTTTTTAATAACATTTTTTCTTACCATTTTGTGGAGATGGATTTTGGGGCACCCCAAACATGCCCTCCTATATCTGTTTTTAAATAAAATACTTTAATTTCTATATTTCATACCTAGTGAGATAAATCAAGTTAAACATAAATATATTTCCATAATTCATAAATTCAATCTCACAACAATAACACATTCCTAGAACCGATATTTTTAGTATTTTTGGAGATTAGAAATAGAAAAATATTATATTTCATGTTTTTTTGAATATATCTTATAAATTATATCTATATAAGTCTTTTTGGTAAATATTGTATTGTATATAATTTATTGAGGAAATGGAAAAAAAATAATGGTTTAGATCAAACACAGAGTAAGGTAAAATTAATCAGTGATTCATAAAATATTTAAATTATAAGAGTATATGAAAACATGAAAATGAGATTAATTTCATATTAAAGTTGAAATGAATTACTAATTTATGAAAACAATGAATTATATATATATATTATAATTAAAAAATAAAACAAATACCATGGTATAAGACTGAGGAAATATTAGATAATAATCTTGAACCATAGAGCATAACATAGTTATATAATAAAGGAATGTGTCTCTAACATAAGTGTAAAAATAATAACATTTTGGATCGATAATCACTATATATTTTAGTTATTTAATTATGTATCACAACCTTTTTCCCATAGGGGATTGACCATTATATCTTATTCCCTATAGCAGATCGATCATAAATTTTTTTCCCACAGTGATCTCATGAGATATAAATATTTATCCAATATAATGGGGGGTTATATAGGACCCACCTCTCACATAATTATAGTACATGAACATGTGTACCACATGAAAACATTTATAAACAATTTCATAAAAACATAAAGGGTATAAGATGGGTTTCATATCACTCTTCCAATAGGATCACCTAACATTAATATAAGAGTAGATCATGTGATACCCAAAATCTAGTCACCCTAAAAGGAGTATTTCATAAGGTAAATTTTTGGGATGATTCATAAAAAAATATTTATAGGTTATATATATTTCTATCATAAATATTAAAATAATGTCAATAAACTTAAAAAGGTTCTTTAGAAAACATTTGTAAATGAAATTTCAAGTCACATTGAAAAAATAATTTATGTGAAATTGAAATAAATACCTTTTCTACATTATTTTTAAAGAAATATAAATAATGGATGTTTGAAAAATAGATAAATGTTATCTAATCAAAATGTGTTGGGGAAAATATAATATAAAATCAAGAAAGGATAAAACCTTTTAATATTTTAAAATTATTTTTGTGAGACACACTACATAAAAAGAGTAATCAATATTATTTTTTAAAATAAGTAATAAAAATTATATATATCATAAGAAATAATATAAATTTATATTTCAAAATACTCAATTAGAAAATTTGTTGGAAGGAAGTTTATGGAAATGGAATAAAAAGGGATAATTGTGTATTATTGATATTATTCTAAAAAAAATTGTAGTTTTAAAGAAATAAAATAGTTCATTGAATATGTTTGGAATTAAAAATTTCATTTTCCCCAAAGAGATAGAATTTATCATATAATAAAATCCTAGGGTGAAATAATGCAAAAAGAGAAGAAATATGCTCATACGGAAGCACTATAACTCTAATAAAATATATTTTTAATAAAAAATAACTCAATTTTAATATTCAAATACAATAAAGATATTTAAATAACTATATAATAAACATAACCACCCTAATAACTTATTTCATAACCTTATAAATATCTTTCAACTATTTTTTTAACTAAGAGTCCATAGCTATCACAGAACTAGGCACCAGACCTAGCCCAATACAAGTCTCAAATGGAATTCTCGATCACTATATGATGGAAAATAGTTCATAGGATCATAATAATATATTTGGGAATGAATTATCTAAAAATAGAGATAAAAATGGAAGAATTTACAAATAAAACAACCCAAATAAATAATAATTATAAAGATTTCATAACCAACTAAACTAATCCAACCCATTTGCACAAATACAAACATCGTCCATAAATAGAAATATTATACTAATAAGAATAGATATAACCTCACTAAAATTAAAACAACAATAACCCTACTTGAGAAAAGGATATTCAAACTCCATGAAACCTTTGGTTTCTCACCAACACCCATCTCACCATATGTTATCCTCAAGGAACTAAGGGATGATCCAACTAAAAACCTATAACCTAAAATATATAGAAATAATCTAAAAAGAAAACTAGATAAGAAAAACATCACAAAAAAATTATATTTGATTCATAAATAAATTCATTAATGTTAGTTTGAAAATAAAACTAGAAGGTATGATTTTCAAGTATAAATTGTGGAAAACCAGAACAATTTTGTATCTAACTTTAAAAACATTATGTTTTTTTCAAAAAAAAAACTGTATTTTGAAAATAAATCCATTGGCCTATGATACTCCATGAACACACTGAACCATTTTTAAATACAAATCAATAAATCACACAAGCGTCTTTAACTCAAAATAGTTATCCAAGCATCTTTGAAAACTCATTTCCAAAGGGAAATACCCCCACACACACATGCCAAGAAGAATTTAGCTGCCACCAAGAAACACAAGGAAATTAAAAATATAAGTGAAGAAAGGAAACCTAACAATTAAAAAAAAGAGAAATAAAACAAATATGCACTATATCAAACTACCCTCAATCAATAACCATCCATAGAGTCAATGTGTCATTGGATCTACCCTGAGATCCTAATGTTTGAAGCATCAAACTGTATAAGAGTATACCAACACATGAACCAACTACTTGAATGCAATGAAGTTTAAAACTCAATTCATCCAACATCCCCACACATGTCTCATTGTTATAACATTCCCCCATCCAAGCACTTGCTTCCATGCCCAACTAGAGGGCCACTCGCAGCATGTGATCCAACTAGAATAACAAATTAAATCTCCCACTTAGTTCATAATTACACATAAACAATAAGGAATTGAGGCATAATAACACTCAATAAAAGTCTAATTCACAAGGAATACCCATAGATACCCTCACCACTAACACCCAATAATGAATATCCCCACATAAAAAATCCACTCATGGAATTACAAGAACATCCCTACAGAAGTGGAATGATAAGAATCACATAAATATAAATAAAACCCATACATATATCTACCTTATTTTTTCTAACATTAATATTACATGATTTTAATGATAGATAACATAATATCACTACAAAATAGGATCCAAAGGTTTAGTGTCTTTGTAAAATTAGGACAATACATAACCATTATCTAATAAATCATAAATATTTATTTAATTCATTATACTCTAGATTCTTATTATCCCACGTGTTCTGCTTTGTACAAGTATTAACCTGAGGATATACATCAAAATAACAGGAAAGAAAAATCCCAGTAAGAGGGTGAATATAAGATATGAACCATGGATGATCATAATAAACATCATCATATCATAATCATGGTATCATCATCATAATCTTGAGAGGAATAATTAGATAAATTTATGGAATGTGTAAATTCATAAAAATGTAACATAATGTCATAGTGGTCAAATACAACACAAGGTTGTGAGCAAAGATGGCATCATGTACAAGCATATTTCCATTTTTCTCAGAAGATACATCACATTAACCAATGAATTGGATCACTATATAATTCTAATCATAGAGATCACATCAAAACATTTACATTTGATATATAATTTCTGTCTCATCTATCACATCATAACATTTATGTTATATTTCATGCCACATTGAACGTATATCAATCATGGATATAAAATAACCCATAGAAAGGAATATGTTTCATTTCACAAAGAATACATTCATGAATAAACATTGGGGTTCCCAATATAAATATTTAATAACATACATGATATAAGATTCATCAATTATGAGTGAATAATAAACAATCACTAGAGAAGTAAAAATGTGTTTTTAGAAAGAAGATTTCTTTTGAAAAATTATTTCATTTTTTATAAAACCATATTTTAAGAATTTATATTGTACAAAAGAAAAGTTAATTTAAAGAAATGACACTCAAAGATCATTAAAGTAAAATCCATGCTGAAAATGGAGTTATAGAGGGAAAATGCAAATGAAGAGAGTTGGTTTTGAGAATTCCACTTAACTCATGTTTGAATGATTTATTTTCTTTAATATAAAATTTAATCAAATTTAATTCATTATTTAATATATAGAAAACCTCCTATATATGTAGTTTATTCATTATAATTTTATTAAGTTCATTTATATCCATTGTGATGAGTTAAAGTAGTCAATTTTATCATTCAGTAGTTTTTGTTTTCTTGTTTTTCAAGATAGGTTCACATGTATACATGGAAGGAAGTTCATGTAAAATGGTTATAATTATTCAGAATTTATATTAAATGTTTTTTATGAATTTAAAAAATCTTAATTGGTCGTATATGTAATATATTTAAATTTTATGATGATTAATCATTAGATAAAACTTTGATTATAACCATTTAGATTAATTTGGCAGTTTTTCAATTACAGTGAAATCGTTTTATTTTATTATTTAACATTAAGTATATAAGTTTGTTACATAAAATAAAAAATGTTATAAGATAAATTTTATAGTCTTTTTCAACCATTATAATTTTTTTATGAAAATTCTGGAAGGTGGTAGAGAAAAATGAAAAATCATTGTCCATGGTGGTGGTAAATCGACACACCAGGAACGATATTTTCATTTTTAGAATAAAAGGAAAAGGAAAGAAATTTGAAGATGAATTATTCCATTAACATAATAAAATTATAGTATATAAAAAATACTGGAGTTATCATTCCACTTGTATAATCTTAGTTGAGTATAGGATAAGAAAATAAATGAAATTTAGAAGAAATTAAAAGAAGAAGAAAGAGGATTTTACCTCTTGATTTTCTCCTCGTTGAGAACCAGCTCAGGGAATGTTTCAAAGGAACTGGAAGATGCTTTGGGTGTGGAAAAGAAGGACACAAAGCCCGTAAGTGCAAAGGAAAAGGTTCAGTTAACACCAGGGATGAGGATAATGGTATTGCTACGACATCAACAATGGTTAAATGTTTTAAATGTGGAATGTATGGGCATTATGCAAACCAATGCCCTAAGGGAAAGTCTCATGAAGGGAATCAGTATGGTCGTATGGGTAGTATTTATGTTGATGATGATGAAGACACTACAAATGATATGTGAGTTGAAAGAGTTGTTGAATCTCCATCAATGGTTTAAGAATGTAGTGGAATGATTACATGTTTATAATGTGTAATATTGTATAAGTAATCTCATGGTACTATGGAATAAAGAGACATCTAAGTATTGTTACACTGTTGTCTTTCCTTGAGTTTTGAAAGTTTATCATTAATGGTACCAGTATCAATGAAAGGTTATTCATATATTTTTGGAATGTAGATGATATGTGCATAATGAAGGGATAAGGAGAAAATTAAATATTTGATAGTATTCATGAGCTCATTACTGATATAAGAAGAAGGTCATATCATGGTTTGAGTATATAGAAATTTTGGATTTTGGTATATGGAAAGAGTTAACTTTTGATAGCATTCATGTTTTCACTAAGTTGTAATGGGTATTCAATTTTCAAGAGAATACATTATTAAGGTATTCACATGATTGGAATGTGACCAACAAGATATATGGGTGATTAATGCTGGTATTCACATGCTTGGTTGATGAAATTTCCAGTAATCATTCTCTTTATACTATGAGCTTGGACCGAAGTATTTTAGATAAGCCTAAAGATTGGAATGGATTATGTTAGGCATAAGTTAGTATTGTTTAAGGATAGAACTTTATTTTTGATATTATTTATGGGATGTTATAGTAATGTAGTTTTAGAAAAAGGAAAACCTGTAGGACCGGCGACAGCCCATCGCGTCGGACAAGGCTGTGGGAATTGAACCCACAACCGAAGTGCGACTGGCCTTTATCACCTACCACCGGCCTACAGGAAGTCCCTGGTTAGTAGAAACTAGTTTTATTTTATTACGCGGTATGATATATGAAGTATAAGTTCATTCTTGGAATCATATATGATTAACCTCACCATAGATGGACTTATGTATATTTGATAACTTTTGCTGCCCTTTTGTTTGAAACAGATGGAATGACCCATCATTCTATCACATAGTCTATTAATACTTCACGAATAAAAAATTCAACTTCATTTCTTTAAGATATGAAGTAGAAATTGTTCAATTCATGAACAACAGTGAGATTGTACCAAAATCATGTCAGTATTTCTATTAATTCATCAACTTTAGGGAAATGATCTTTAAAACCAAAAATGTTGTCCTAGTGCACTTATATCTGATGAACCAGATGGTACCCAAGTTCATCACAAATTTATGGCTTTGTGATTGTTGGTTTTTTCATAGCCATGTTCTCTACCACTCTCCATCAGAACATGACAGTTAGATTTCTCTTCCATGTCTTTATTTTCTCCTATATGGAAACCCGGTGATGAGTTCATTTGGGTAACTGTTATATTTCATACTTTAGTTTTTTAAAGTTCAGTTTTGGTATTTCTTTTTACGATGTGGGTTTTTATAAATAGTAAACGATTTATAACCCCGAGGAATTTCGAGGAAGAAATTCATTTTAAGGGGGGTATAATGTAACAACCTGAGATTTTATAAGATACATTATTTTTAATTTCTTTTATATCTTTTATTGTACGACACACCAATATTATCTTGCGTTATACGCAACACTGTATTAGCTTGCAGTATACGCAACACTTTTCTTGGCTCTTGTTACACACAATTTCAAGTTTGTTTGATAGAAGTTATTCTACGCAACATTGAGTGTGTATATATATATATATTCAATGTATAAATAAAATATGGTTTAATTCTGTTATATGCAACAATAAAGGAGTTGTGCACTACACGCAACCCTGACTTGGCTTACATTACATGCAATCACGACCTTCCTCGATAGCGTGTGTTGTATGCAATACCGGGTTTTACTAAACAACGATATATTATTATAATATTGTTATGAAGTATCCGTTATGAATAGTGTTAACTAAATTTTGAATTTTATAACATTATTATTTATGTTACACATTTCAAGAACATGGTATAAGAACAAAATAAATTTTTGGGGTAAAATAAGTATTTTTCAAAAAATGCGGTTTTGCCACCTTTTGATGGTGCACCCACTTTAAATATAGTTTTTGACATTTTTATATGTTCAATTTGACAAAATAAAATTCTTCTTTTGAATCAGGATATAAAAATTTACATTAGATAAAGTTTTGATATTTTTCCGATAACTTTCATATTTTAATGAATAGTAAAAACACGCTATATTTTAATTAAAAACAACATTTTTATCATAATATCTTATGTGGTTAAATTATAATATTTAATGGTTTTAAAGTATAAAAAGAATATATTTTTACCATTTAATATAATGTATGTCATTAGAATTCATTTTACCTTGAATTCGTAGGTTAAATCAATTCAATCTTTTGTAATGTTTTAAAGAAAAACTCGTTTTCTTTCGACAACAAGATTAATTTTAATTTAATTTATGCATATTTTGTGTATTTAGTTTGGAAAAATGGATTCCATATTTGGAATCAGTGTGTCCAAATTATGTTAATAAGCTACTTTTTATTTTTGGGCATTGTGAATAGTAACTATGGTAAATTTTATTTACTATAGTTAAAGGTAAATCGGGTAATTAAGGGTAAATATAAGATTCTAAAATTACCCTAAAACTTCTAAAAATCTTATTGGATGGCTAAGAGTAGACCCATATAACATAAGGGTCGGATTAGATTCATTTTATGGACTTTTTTCCATGAAAATAATTTAATTATTATTAAAACCAAAGAATGTGACAACATGTCACTTTCTTAAATATTATAAGTATAATAATTTTAATTTAGTGATAAACTTCATGAAACTTAGAAAATAAATTGTCTCCAGAAATATAATACAATTCTCTACATCATAGGAATTTATTTAGAATTTTTAGGGATTAAATAAGTATCATTTATTATGACACAAAGATGATGCAACAAATGACTTATTAATGAAATATTGACATAATTGATGTTATAAATGCCCAAATAAATGTCATTTGAGACTTTTTATGACTTAAATTAATTTTATAGGTTAATATTACATGTTATTGTTGATATAAGTAACTTGGTTAGAACTTAGCATTCGGTTATGAATTTCATAAAAATCATGTACCAAATAGTGTCAAAATTGACATAAATTAGTTTTTAAAACAAATATTATATTATTAATTGTTATTTAATTCCTAAAAATATAAGGTTCGGAAAAATGACTTAGATAAGGATAGATATATTAATAATAAACAACTTTGGGTTCTTTTGGATTGTTATGGTAAGTTTATTAACCATATTGTGTAAGAAAACAAAAAGACACGGTAAAAGTTAAATTATTTAACTTAGAGTTAAATCTAATTGATAAGTTTAAAATAATAACCTAAACTTGTCTAAATCCTATTAGATGAGAGTATTTCGACTCATCCCCACTTTAGCTTCGAAATAAGATCCTTTGGAACCATTATAAACCGAATTTGACCTTAATATAAAATAATATTTTGATAGTTTCCTAAGGTGCCCCTCTCCTCCCTTATAAAAGAGAACCTCCTCCCTCTCCTCCTCAAACCAATTTGAGCATTAAATCTCATCCAAACCGCGCGTGCGTACGTACGGAATACCGTCTCCACGCCGTGGTGTAATCTATTTTCCGCCACCTCCTTAATTGGATGGGTATAATGGTGTAATGAGTAACTATATATGATTATTATAAATTGATATTGATAATTAAATAGTATACAAATACTTCAACACAATTCCATGACCATGGGAACGATATCATCGCTCGTGCGTACGTACGGACTACCGTCTCCACGACGGGATGAGATTCATTATCCATGTTAACCATTCCAAAATGATTATAAAGTATATATAATGAATAGTAATGAAATATATGAAATGGTAAATCTAATGGATTTATGTATATATATGTGTCATCTACTTACTTCCATTCAAGACAATAAGGAAAGGAAAATAGCGTTCATGCATACGTACGGACTACCGTCTCCATGAACGGTGTGTTTCATTTCATTTATCTATCTAATATATATATATATATATATGATATAAAAATAATATTTTATATTCTGGAAGTAATTAAATCATGATATAAGTAATAATAATTTCAATAACAACAAGTCTAAACACCTACGATAAATGAAACGATTTTACCCAAAACGCTTCATTAACATGGAATTTACAAAAGAATGGGTAATATAAAGTCATAAGTGAACAATATATGATATCATAACAATGAATATGATTCTGTAATAAGTTAATGACATTATTTAAATCATTATATAGGCGGTTCAGATATGTACAAAGCATATCAGACATAAGGTAAGGGAAATATCACAATCTCATTTTTATCCGAGATTATTTATACTTTAGTATTTACTGGGGTGTATTTTATCATCCACATCCATGTTTTCTAAATATGTAATATTATTTCCATTCACCTACAATTGATTAAATCCTATTTTACCCTTCGGTGAGTTTTTAGTAAAAGATAAGAAAAGAATCTTTTTTCGTTTTTCGTACGAGGTACTTTTTGACTTTTCCGACAAAAGTACGAGAAGAATGTTTTTTTAACTTATACGGAATGAATGGATTTTTAAAACATTTTTTCCAAGAATCTTCCTTTACAAGTTTTCAATTTTGTTTTTAATCAACTTATTTTAGTTTAGAATTGTACGACATGTTAAGAAAGGAAAAGTGTTTTTGAAGTAGAAAGGATATTTTCCTCAAGAATGGAGTTCAAGTGTTTTATAAAAATTATTTTCCATATAAGATAATATAAGGTTATGTTTCTATCCCTATTATTGCATTGATTTTATTATGTTGTGATGGAAATATTTTTACAAATTCATTTATCTTATATGAATTGTTTTATGATGTCATGTTGTTTAAGAATCCCATTTTTATTACATGGGTTATGTAATGATGTATGATTTATGATTTTGTGGCACACATAAGAATGGTATCATTATGAGATGGGTGGGACCTATATCTCTCTCCAATGCATTGGGTAAAGATTTTATATCTCATGAGATAGACATGGCTGTAATGGTAGGTTATACCGGTTGAGTGAAACAGGACTGAAACGAGGGTGACTCGGTTCAGAAATGGACTTTGTCCACTAAGATAGTCTTGACAATGAGTCTTGACTAATAAGAAATGATTCTCTATGATTATGTGTGTTTTCCATAAAGTCTCATGTTTTATGTTATGATTATCGGGATTATATTTCACTACTATGATTTATCCCATGTTATGAAATTATGATCTCTTTTGCAGGTTAAGATTTCCAAAAGATATGTTCTTATGAATATGATGTGATTGATATTTATTTTGTTTACCCTTACTGGGCATTTGAGCTCACCCTTTTATGTTTTCTTTTCCCCAGGATATAAAGAAAGGTTTTAGGTAAGAAAAAAAAGGAAGATCTTTATGGGAGATGTTGAATATCTTTCACCACGATTAGAAGATTATATTCCGAGTTTCCAAAGACACTAAACTATTATGGTCCTTGTGTGTGTGTTTTTGTAATGTACTAAGTATTCCGAAAAAGTAATGTAATGTCCATGTATGTTAAGATTCAGGTCTCTACAATGATCTTATTCTATGGATATATGCCGAGGAATACCAGGTCTCCAACCTCAAACACTAGGTCACGTTGATGATTGTATAAAAATATCTTTTCCTCTAAAGGGATTCATATGGATCCATTTGAACTCTTGAGTAATAATATTATTATGAGAGAACTCAATCAGAGGATGATGTTAGTCCCATACTCCTTTCAAGTCCATATAACATGACCTCTACATTTATTCCACTGTCTGAATAGTCTTCTCAGATTGGAAATTAGTTTTAGTATGATAAGTTCTACTGATGTTCAGCTCAGTGTTTAGATCATATTATAGACTTTTCCAGAACATCGAGGTAAACCTATGATCATGATCAGATACAATTGATAGTGGTACTCCATACATCCTTATCACTACTCTGATATATATATATTTGTGCAAGTAGATCTAGTGAGATATCCTCATGAATTGTAAAAAAGTGATTTGTATTTGTGAAACGATGCGCAAAAACCCATATAACACTTTTTCCTCTGGATTTCTTCGAATGTCTGGTGACACAGTCCATGGTGATGTTTTCCCATTTCCATTTTGGTATGGGTAATGGTTGCATCATCCCCTTATAATTTTATCTATCAGTCGTAACTTATTGTCATACCATGCACCTTGATTTATATTCTATGATCTCTTTATTCACATTGTCCCACCAATAGGTCTCTTGATGATCTCAATACATATTTGTGCACCACAGATGAATAGTGAAGGTTGATCTATGTCGATCATTCAAAAAATATAACTTTATCACTAAAATTTATGGTATAACTAATCATGAAAAAATCTTATAACTCATTCCTCATCAATTTGGAACTATGAATATTTTCCATTTCTGATAGCTTGCAATATCTTATGAATTTCACATCATTTAATTGAGGATCCATTATTTTGTCTATGAGGGATGGTTTATAAATCATTAGACATAGTATTGATGATGTTCCTTCTTTAATTATTCCCATTTCCATCCTTTGAAAACATAAGAACATTGTATCCTTCTCAATTCTTCTCACTGATATTATTGTAGGATCCTTTATACTTATAGAATCTTCTACATTATTCACTTTACCAGGATGATAGTAGATTAAGAAGTCATAATAGTTGATGTTATCTAACCATAATAACTTGTTTATATTAAGATCCTTCTATTCTAACATATATTTGATCCACTTATGATCAGTATATATTTCACACATCTCTAAATAGAGAAAATGTTTCCAGATTTTCAACTAGAAGATCAAAGCTGCCAACTCTAAATCATGTGTGGGATAATTTTAGTCATGATTTTTTATCTTCCTTGAGGATTAGGCTACCACTTTATCATTTTTCATCTATAAACATCCTAATATATTCTTTTAAGAATCTCTTTATACCACAAAGAGTTCCCCACTTTTCAGAAGTGTGAGTATAAATGCAGTGATAAGCCTTCTTTTATCTATCTGAAGCATTCTTCACATTAACTTGTCCAAAAAAAATTTTCTCACTTACAATTCAGCTTGTTTATTGGGTTTTACAATAATGTTAAGTTCTTCACAAATCTATGGTAACACCTAGCTAGGCAATGGAAAATATGGATCTTTGTTACAGATGTTTTCCTAGTCCACTCTTTGATTGAGTTTGTTTTATAAGGGTCAACAAATATTACTTTTATGGTGATAAAATTCCCCAATAATGATAATTCCTATATCTATAACACAAATTTACTATAATTTTCATAAATTTTCTCTATTCAAAAGTATTTAGTACAATATTTAAATTCTCCTCATGTTCCAATGTGCACTTGTAGTATATCAGAATATCATCAACAATGAATACCACAAATTTGTTTAGGTAATCTCTAAAGACACTATTGATAAAGTTAACGAATATTTTTGGATAATTGGTGATTATTAAGTGAAAAAATGTGGACTCATAGTGTCCATACCTCATTCAAAAGGCATCCTCAGGAATATCTTCCTTGCTAACCATTAATTGGTGATATCCTGACCGAAGGTCAACCTTAGAGAAATACATCCCACCCAAACAGTTGATCGAACAAGTAATCTATATATGGAAAGGGATACTTATTATTTATCAGGATTTTATTGATCTCAAATTAATAAATTTATAGGCACATTAACACATTACTCTTCTTAATGAAGAGGGCTGGTGCACCCCATGGTGAAGAACTCGGCCATATAAAACCCTTGTATAGATTCTCTTTTAACAAATTCTTCTGTTCCTCCAACTCAATGCTGATCATTCTATAATGTGTATTTGATATAGTTAGATATGCATGATTAAGTTTAATTGTGAACTCAACTTCTCAGTCAGAAGGAATACTAAACTATTCTCTGGGGAACACATCACAACAGTCCCTCACAATGGGCATGTATTCAAAAATGATTATCTTCTATGTCTTAATAATTTTAGCAAGATATCTTTATCAAAAAGAAATAATATACACTCTTGAGATGATGTCTCTGAATAATTATCATCCCCCTCCTTACACTTGTACCAAATTGTAGGATTCCTTGGGATATGAAAAGTGATCTCCCTTTCCTAATATTTGATGATACATTTTTATAAATATTGCCAATTTATGCCCAATATAACATAAAACTCCATAAAAAGAAGTAATACAATATTTTTTGAGAGGTTTAGTCCATAAATATTAACTGGGGAAGAGTTTTATACTTTGGATGAAATGATTTCCCCCTTCTTTGTTATCACAGATAACCCGACCCCTGTATTTTGATGTGGAGTTTGAATAGTTAAACTAAACTTGAAAGATTTGATTGAATCCATAGAACCCTAAACATAAAGAAATTTTGATATTATTGAATTAATAACCAGTGTACCTATTATTATGTCATAATCAAGACCCACCTATGTAATAGTGATGTTATAAGCTTTCCCTTAATCTTCTGGATTTAGTGGATGTTGATGCTAATTACCCTCGAGTACATGAGGATTAATGTACTTTCTTGCGTAGTTCACTTCATCCCTATAGTTGAATCATTTGACCATAGGTGGTCCTATCCTTTCCTCCACCACATTTCCCATCTTCCACATGTCTCTTCTACATTCAAGATCTTGGTGGCCTTCTCTCCCACACACGAATCATTTAAACATACCTTTGATGCAATTATCATGATTCTTCATACCAAATTTTTGACATTTTAATGGTTTTTATTTCATTGCACCCTTTTCATTAAATCCCCCTGATTGAAACTACATCATGTTTTTTTCTCTATAGCCATGGGTCCATTCTATAATTTATATCACCACTTTGATATCACATCAAAAAAAATCTTTATAACTCCCATGGTTATGGTTAACTTGAGCCTTTATATGGTTTGGTTTTAAACCACTAAATAACCTATCATGTTTGTTATCATTATTGATAAAAAACCAAATCATACCTTTAAAGTGTTGTAGAATTTTCTACATAAGTAGTGAAAAATTACCCTTAATTTTTCTTCAACTCTATGAATTCTATCTGCATATTTACATGAAGAGTTAGAGGGAAATACATATTAAGAGACATTATCTTAAATACTTCCCACCACACCTCATCAATTTCTTCCTTCGAATTTAGGTTCTTAATAAATTCCCACAATTTATCAACATCTCTATCTAAATGATAAACGACCAGAGTCACCTTCTATATTTTAGAATAGTATAACATAGAAAAGATATTCTTTATTGAGTTGAACCACTGTTACAAAACTAGTGGATCAGAAGATCCACTAAATGTTTGTGGTTGTTACTACATAAAAGAATCGATATCCACTTTCTCCCTCTTAAGTGACGGAGGATTTTCCACCTTATTTAGGTTATTGTTTATAACCTAAGAAAACTGGGTAATCATTTCCATAAATTTAGAACTCCACCTCCCAAGGAATTGGGGATGTCATTTTGGAAATCCATAAATTGTCCCTCAAACATGTTGTTGTACTATTTTCTCCTAGTTCCCACCATTTTCTAAAATACATAATGTATAAGCAAAACATAAGTAAATAAGTGATGAATTAATAAATTATTCTTTTGAGTAATTAACTCTAGATTCATATTTTGAGGGATCTCTATGTTAATCATTTTTCTAAAACAAAACTTATTGGGTGATTTCATATAATTAGTTTCATACTAAGGGATATATCTAATTCTTTCTATTCTTAATTTCCAAATTAACTAAACTCTGAAATGATACCAATTATGGAGACCCAGTTTTTTTATTTCAAGACTATTAAATTATTTTAAAGATAAAAAAAATAATAGTACTACAAACTAGGATCCAAAGGTACAGTGTCTTAGAAGAATTAAGAACATACATAACTTTTAAATAATAAGAAAAAAACATTTATTTAATTAATTCTTATCTAGTTACTTATTGTCCCTCAACTTCTCCTTAGTACAAGTATTCACCTGAGGATATACATCAAAAGAAGGGTTGATATGAAATCCTAGTAATAGGATTAATAAGATTATCGAAACATGGGTGAAAACAACCATCATTATCATATCATAATCATGGGATAATTATAATAATCTTGAGATGATGTATTAGATAAAGTCATGGAAAATGGAAATTCATAAAAATGAAACATTGTGTCCTAGTTTTCAAATATCAGACATAGTTATGAACAAATCTAGATTCATGTTCATGCATGTTTCACTTTTTCCCATGAGATACATCACATTACTCAATTTATTAGATCTCTATATAATTTTATCAAAACCCATCACATTATAACATTTACATGCACTATATAATTCTGGGCGCACCCATCACATCATAACATTTACATTATCATGCATTCCATAGAGAATATATATCAATCATGGACAAAAAATAAACTATGAAAATGAATGGGTTTCATTTAAAAAATCATACAATAATGAATAAAATTTAGGGATCCCTCAATAAAGAGGGAATTAAATAATTGATATATGAATCCTCATTCTTTAGTGAAGAATAAATAATCTCAAGAGATGTAAAACAAGTTTTTTAAGAAGAAAGAGTTCTTTTGGATAAATATTTGCACTGTTCATAAAACTAGATTGGAAGATATATCACAAAAAATAAAATGGAAGGAAAATAAACTATATTTACGTAATATTAAAGAAACATCCATACTGAAAATGGAGTGAGAGAGGTAAACCCCAAAGGAAGAGATTTAGGTTCGATAATTCCCATTACCAAATATCTTAATTTTTTATACTTTTTAATATCCTATATAATCATATTAAATTAATTATTTAAAAATAAATAACCTATGTTACATGAATTTGATTCATTATAATTTTATTATGTTCATTTTTGGACCATTTTTATGAGTTAATGTGTTTAATTTCATCATTCGGGAGTGTTCGTTTTATTGGTTTTCATGATCGATTCACCTGTATATATGAACAGATGTTCGTGTAAAATGTGGATAATTATCCATAATTAATAGTAAATGTTATTAATAAAATTATAAATATTTAATTGGTCTTATATACAATTTTTTATATTTTATGAGCTTGAATAATTTGATAAAATTGTAATGATAATCATATAGATTGATTTGGTTATTTTCAATAAAAAACTCATTTTATTTTATTATTAAATAATAATAGTATAAGTTAGTCACAAAACATAAGAAGGATAAAAATAAATTTTACCATATGTTTCAACCACTATATTGGTTTTATGACCATCCTTGATGGTGGTAGTGAAAAATAAATATGCATCATCCATGATGGCGGTAAATCGACACACCACGAACGATATTTTTATTTCTAGATTAAAAGAAAAAGGAAATAGATGAATTATTAAATTAACATAACAATATTATAGAATATAAAAGATTATAGAGTTATCATTCCTATTGGATAATTTTTTTGTGAGGAGATGATAATAAAGGAAATGTAATTAAAAAGAAAATTAAAGGAAAACAAAGAGGATTTTACCTCTAGAATTTCTCCGCTTTGAGAACCTCCTTAGGGAGGACCGTTTGGTATCTTGATGAGACCACATGATACTATACATGTGGAAGGGGATTGGGACATGTATTGGGAATAAATTGGACAATATTAAAGTCATTGAAGGTCTAAGGAGAAGAGGTAGGAAGGGGTGGTATTTATAGGGGAGGAGAGGGGTGTTTTCTCATTATTTTATTTATTAGTTTTTTTATTTTGGCTTCAGATTATGAAGAGATTGAACCTTATTGATACATATATTAAAATAATTATGTATAATGTGATATTTTGTACTTACATCATCCATACATCATTTATGACTCAATAATTAATGTATTTGTCTTTTAACATAAATTATCATATTTTACTATTAACAAAAAATCAAGCAATTTAGAAAAATCTGGAAACTTCACCCTAATTTTTTTTCAACATTTAGAATTAAAAAAGGAACTTCGTTTTATGAAAAAAATATAAATATTAGAAATTTAGTTTTTAATTAAAATTATCATTTATCTATAAAATACTAATTTCAAAATTATAACTAATTTTATAAATATTTGAAAAATTAATTAAGATCTTGTAAAATTATCATATAATCATAGTACAAATTTTTTTAATTTATTCATCTATTTTATGAAAATAGTTTTTGTTTAAAAAATTATATTAATTAAAAAATGATAAATAAAAATTTGTGTTTTATAAAAATACCAACACTTAATTAATACTTTTTCAAATATTTGGTTACTTTTACTATGATATCATATTATTGTTTATAGGATTAATAAATTTTATTTTTACTTTTATAGATGAGGTTACTATTTTATCAGTTGGATTACTATTCTTAATGGTTACATTACTATTTCAAATGTCAAGTTACTATTCCAACACTATGGTTTCTTTAATTTCTAGAAATACCTCTTCTTTCATTCATTATTTATTTATAATTTTTTATTGCATTATCAATGTGATTTTTTGTGATTTATAATATATTACATAATTATAAGATGGTTATTTCAATTCATTAAATTTTGGGTCTTAAAATACGGGGGATAAACAAATCAAGAGAAATTAAAGGGTTGTCTTTCACATCAACCAATTTAAAACAAATGTACCAACTGGACCTTTAACACTAAAACATGGATGAAGATTCTAACACCTTTGTCATTTCACAAATCACCATTCCAAAACCATTTGGAAAATTATGTAAATTACCCATGCATTCAAAAAAAATACAAATCTACCCTCCAAAACGGGTCATCTTATTTGAAAATACAAAACAATGTTGAAGACCTTCATTTCCATAAAATATTTTTCCAAATAGACATTAAGAAATTTTTTAAAGGGGTAAGCCACAAACACATTTCAAACAACAATTTGAAATCCAACAAATCTCCCCTTTATAAAACACTTTGACCTCAACACCTCACTTCAAAACAAAATTCCCAATAATACATAGTTTTCAAACATTGAAAACAAAAATTTGATTCAAAATATAAGTATTACCATGGAAAATTTTTCAAAATCAATATATTCATTTAATAAGATCTTATAACCTTTAAAAATTCCATTTTAAACAAGAAAACATGTAATTCACATGAAAATCCACCTATCTCAAGCTCAAAACACGATGAAATCATTTCAAATCACATAAAATAAATTGCATATATTTACAAATTCAATGAAAATTAATTTATAGAGAAAGAAAACACAATGAATTCTAAAATTCAACAATTTCATATAATAATATGCTTGGATGAAATGAAAACCAAACCCAAACTTGTCTAATGAAATGGTGAACAGACCAACAAAGATTTAAACGGTGTTTAAAAACCCTATAAACCAAAAACCCATACATTAGATACACTCAAAAACCTGAAATTCATTCAAAAGAGATATAGGGATCATAGGGGAAGTTAAAAACTATATAAAATAGATAAAATGGGAGGAGGAAAGAAAACATGGAATAAATACCACCAAACATCATAAAAATCACCAAAGTAAGGGAAGTGGTCAAAAAAGAAGGATGGTGGAGCTTCTCTAAGGGATCCCAATAGTTGGATGATGATTTTGGGGGTTAAGATGGGCGAACACCATCTTAATATAAATAGGTAAAATGGTATATTGACCAGAAAAAATAAACACCTCGAAAAACATCATGGTTTTGTAGCATGGTTTTCCAAACAGTGTTCCAATTGTTCACTAGACACTACCTAGGCATGGAACCCCTCAGATATTTAACCTTAATAACCACAAATTTGGACATATTATCCTCCAACTGTTCCATTCATCACTTTTATAAAAAAGATTCCAACTATGCACATGCCATATAGTTTACTATGTTGTGCGTAAGTCGTGCACTGTACCCCATACACACCTAAGAGACTACACATTAACCCCTAGGAATATTTCAATTTTTAATTAATGATTCATATACCATGTTGAAAATTCATTCATATTTCAAAACAAATGAAAAAATATCTTAATGAATGGAGTTCCAATAGTTTTCTACCAACCATGCACCTTAACCATACACAGAAGGAGACCTATTATAATTTCAAAGTTATGAGTTTTAACTCCATGGAAAATCAAACCAAAACTCAACCTCATCAATGAAAAAAAAACAACCCCATAAAATTTGGGGTATCATAAAATCCCCACCATGAAATTTTCTACACCTAGAAATTATGTGGTAAAAAATAAGAGTTCCTAACCAAAGAACCTCTAAGAAAGATTCATCCTTGAAATTAAATAACATAAATCCTCAAAAAAATCACGCTGATCAACCAAAAAGTTTCAAAATTTTACCAAACAACCAAAATGGTAACATTAAACAAGAATTAATTTACATTATGGGAAACCTAGAATGGTCTTGTAATTATTTATAATTTCATTAACATGGTGGAACAAATGAAATCTACTCAGAAATGGATCTTCTGGTAACTAAGAAACCATGATAGAAACTCACTCTCAAACCAATCACCTTCTGACCCCATGAAGGAAGAAAAAAATAATCCTCAAATAATTACCTGGGATCCCACCTCAGGTCACAATACATGTGAATAAACTGTGGTCAAAAATTGGATCACCCTCACTTGGTGCATCCTCATGCTGCGCACAATAAAACACCAGCTAGTATGAAAATTGAATAGGTGGACCACATACAAAATACTTAGTTAATTTTACACTCAATACCTTCTTCATTCCCAAACACCAAGAAATATAATGGCTCAATTAGAGAATTATAGTGACCAAATATATCTAGAAATGTCCACCCAAACATACTAAGATTAAAAAATGACACTCTTATCTAGCCATAAGGAAACAAGGAAAACCTGATCAACTCCCCCAAGTTACATCCACATGGGAGGGTGTGGGAGAAATAAAAAAATAAAATAGGTAATTCCATTTTGAAACATTAAAGCTATATTTAAATAACATACCAAAATGGAACCATCCAAAAAATTTCATCAACCAAAACCAAATTTCCAAAGCTAAGATTACACCCCATAAATAGAAATATAAAAAAACAAATCCATAAAAGTATTAAACCTAAGAACTCTTAAAAAAATATTAAAAAATATATGAAGGTGACCTAAATGGAAACAATTGAGGCAAACTCAAGGAGACTTAATATATGAAGGATTACCCTGCACTAGAACCCTACACTGAAAGAACACAAGGGTATTTTCTTCCCATAAGAAATACCATTTTCTCCACGATCTGGCTTATCCTACTTATTGTCCTTACTTTTAGGGTTATCCTCACTTCCACTATACATAATTGTTGCTTCAACCACCATAATCTTCATATAATGGTCATATTTTATTTGAATAGACTTGTTAACAACCCTCTAAAAAGATGTTAGTCCAGATGCAAGTATAACGAAACCAAAATCATAGTAAAGACCACCTCAAAAGAAATGAGTTTTTTTATAATCACTGATGAACAAATTTATATAAATGAATAAAAAATTTTAAAAGCGATTAATATACTTCCTTATTGATTGATCACCCAAATAAAGGATAATGAGCTCAATAAATTTCTCTTATTTCACAAACATGATAAATAACCACTGAAAAAATCCATATTTAAAATATCCTAAGTCATAACATCCCAAAATAGAGAAGGTACCATAGAATCATACTAAAGATGACTAATACTAAAATCAAGATCTTAATAGCTATCACTTTGGAAGCTTCAAGTGTCCCAATGGAATTGAGGATCCCCTAAATCTTTTCCACACTACCCACTACTTCCACTGACCATTGAATATTGTTTAATGTTGGAAGATGTAGATTCAAGAAGTCCAATATGAGATTTTATCTAAAAGAAAGTTCTACACCCACCACTCTACTCAGATTCTTGGTAGGAACTAGAAATTGTTAAACATTTTCAATCGTTTTTTTGTGATAAACAACAACATAGACATGTCATCTTCTATAAATTCATGAAAAAATAAAAAAATATTTTCCTTTATAATCCATGAATCACTCCATAAACAATAATCCACCAATCAATGCATACATCATCACACCAAGGAAAGAAAATTATCTTTTTAGACCACCATTTTCACCAATGAATTTTGAAATTACACTCTACTTAGGTGTATTATTGAAAACAAAACTAACTCAATATTTGAAAACCAAAATCCTAGGTGGAACACACACCACCTAAACAAGGCACACTAATAAACACTTTTTGAATTTAAATTTTGTTTTTAAAACCTAGAATGCGAAGATTTCTATTTAAAAACCATTTTATCATTGAAAATACCATTTATTAAATCATTCCACAAAACAATGTTTGAAAATGAACATTTAAAAAAATACCTTATTTTTTCAAAATAAGGTTTTAAACCCAAATGAAATACAAGAACCAAACAATAACTCCAATAATTTTCACAAGAACCACATCCAAAATAGGCATCAAAAGAGTCCTTAATCCACTTACATCAAGTGAAAATCACTTTGGAAGCAATCCAGAATCAAGAGGAGTCAAAATAGGCTATCCGAGAAAGAACAATTTTTGATCATTCATTGGATGCATGGGTTGGGAAACCAAATTTTAATTGTGAAACAAACTCCTTAAAGAAGGAAGAATCAACCACATGGTCACCACATAATTTCTTAGGCTATGCGAGTAAACCATGTGGCTCAAGTGCTATCCAATTTTCACCTTGAAACTAAGAAATTATACCCAATATCACATATATATTCCAAGGGTATCAAAAAAACATCAACTCGCATAAAAATCCATTAGAAAAACAAAAATAAAACTCAAATTGAAAATTTTATACCCATATTTTCCTACCATCTTGAGGTTCAGGAAAATAAAGAGTTTTTTAGACTCTCTTAAACCTTTCCTCTCAAACTCCGACAATTTAGTCACCTTTCTACTAGGAAATCCTTGAATAAAAAGGGATAATCAATAAGCTTGGGATACTATTAAATGAAACACATAGCTTTGAAATCATTGAGTAATAAACTAGTCCAAGATTCCACCAATCCTATAAGGTCCCGAACTTAAACCATACTTAATACTGAATTAAATGAATAATTCACATTGAGGATCTTTTTAGGTTTAGAGTTTTAGAGAATTGGATCATAAAACATGTATTACATTCAACATTTAAGCAAAGTGGTTACATAAAAGATAGTATTCATTTTTCCCAACAACAGAAACATATTTAAAATAAAACATGGATTCTTTCTTGACACATCCTTGACACTATCATCATATCATGTACCTTTCCCTTGACCTGTGAAAAACATTTCAAAAACAGGGATGAGCATAAAAAGCTCAGTAACGGTTATAAAAATATGGAAAGGATACATGATTTCATATAAACATAAGAATGAAATCATACTTTACCCATAAAACATAGGCACTTTAACATACCTCATCAAATCATGAATAAATCATTGAAATCATAAGACATAAAGGTAACTTGAGGCATTCATAACATTCTAACATAGGGAGTAACCCTCTTGGTTACGTTTGGAATACCCACCACAGTATATTCCCTAAATCTATTCGGAGAAATGTTAACATTTCACTCCTTCGCGTTACCCAATGCATTGGAGAGACATATTGGGCTCACCCACCCTTAGTTTATCACAGAACCACCCGTCTTCATAACAATGCCCCTGAACCATAACATAATCGTATCACATAAAACATACATAAAGGAAACATAACATTTCATAATTTCAATCACAAGATATCAATACAACACATTTATATAATAAAAACATTATGAAAACCATTTTCAATACCAAAATAAAAGAAAGGTAAAACATGGTATTTATTTTTCATTTAAAAAAAGGTATGTCTTGTAGAGGAAGCAGAAACTCAAATAATGGTCACAACGGCGGAGAAGTCGTTGTCGCCACATACGTACGAAAAAAAAAACATTCCCTTTTTTCGTTTAGTAAACTCTTCGTCTAAAAATGATTCCTTTTGAATAAACATAAAAGTCAAAGGGGTTTATACACCATATAAAAGAAGGTTGTGTATAAAAATAAATATGCCTCAATGAAAGGAGATTGAGACGAAGTCCAATACCTCGTATCCGACTTGACTTGATCGTTCTTTAATCTCCTGAATAATAAACTTGAATTAATTTCTACTTGCTTAAGAACCTTTTTCAAGTTCATTATTCCTTTTATATCACTTATTACCATGTCATGAACACTATGTAATTATTTTAGTTAATAACGGTCGTTTTAACAATCATTTGTACTTGAGTCAAAATATGCTCTTTATAATTACAAGTTGTTCATGTATCCATTATATCCAAAGTTATAATCATGATGTATATATCTTATATATCATATATATCCAGTATATACATGAATTTATAATATTACACAACGTTTAGAGGTAATAAATGAAATGCATCGTTCATGTAGACGGTAAGCCGTACGTACACATGAACGCTACATTCATTTCTATTTCATATTTTATGGAATTAAAACATAATGATACATAATAGTATTTTAATTATAGTATCATAGAATATATAATATCATTAAATATATCCTCTATACGTACCACATATGGTATTAGAGAATCAAATCACTTTGAGGGGGCGGTAGTCCGCACTTCCTAAAATGAAGATATCACGTTTACTCATAATAGTAACCATAAATATATGCCATAAATGAAATATACATAAGCTTAAGTAAAACATAAACATATTATATATAATATATAAATATAGTGACATCTTAATGGCCACCTTTGAAGGTGATATATGAGTGTTGAACAATCATCGTTTCGTGAGGCATAAATTCTCCATCCACAGAAATAAAATGTTCTTTAACCATTAGATATAGGTGTGTGTAAGTGTAGCTCTAATAATTCTTATAACAACATCCTAGTATATGGAATATACTGGTTTTGTTACAAAAGAAATTAATAAAAAGATTTTATGGGGTTGGAGAAGCAAAATAAAACAAAAGAACACAAGAGAAGACACTACCTTTAAATCGGGTAACTCTTTTTGATTTGAGCTAAAAGGCATCCTTGGGAAGACTTCTGCCAAAAGTGAGGCTTATAAGAGTTATAGGGGGATGTGGAGAGACAAAATGGGCAGAGTGTGGCTGAGCCAAAGGCTTTGGAAGTGTGGGTAAGGAGGTATAGGTGGGGGCCTTTTATAAGAGGAGAGGAGGGACACTCTTGAAAAGTAAAGAAATGTTACATTATTTTAAAATGCGTTTCAGATTTAAAAGGTCCCACATTGATATTATTTGAGGATACATTGATAAGGGTTCTAAATACACCCATCCAATAGGTTTTGGACATGTGTAGGTAATTGATTTTACATTATCTTTTCATTTAATTTAAATCGTTAAATAATGAGGTAATCGCTGCATCATCATGGTGTCATAAATAATTTAATTATTTAATGTCTAAAAATTATAAAAAAACTACGATGATGTAGGAAATACTTTTAGCTTTCCAATTACTATTTATAGTAAAATAAATTACTTGTATAACCCCGTTTACAAATTGTTTTAGTAAAACAACTCATGTTTGTGTCATTTTTAGTTTAACATTAAATAAAAAGATATTAATGTCATTTTACTACCAAAGTGGCTCCATGTGGTCCCCAAGTTGACCCATGAATTGTCTTGGTCGGCCATGACACATCCAATAAGGTTAGGACATGTTTAAAGCTCATATCATATTATTAAAACATTATTCTTACCTTAAATTACACTAATTACCTCTAATCGCGATTAAAAACATAAAAGTTACTATTCACCAAAAAATTATTTTAATCCCATTGAACCACATTTTAATTCTTAATGAAAACCATGTATGACAGAGTTTTGAAATTCAAACCACAGAGGTGGTAAAATTTCATTTAAACGAAAAATCAGTTTTTATAAGTACCACTTAGTGGTTTCACTATTCATCAAAAATTGATGTTTTCCAGAAAAAAACCAAAACATCACCCTAATATATATTTGATATTATGAATTCAAAAACGATGTATATTTTACAAAATTCAAAACATATAAGTTTCATTAATTAATTTAATAATTAAATCCCGCTGTCAGAGCAAATAGCGTGTTTTATGAAACAATAAGTATCAAAAGATTGACACTAGTTTAAGTCCAATTTCAAAGTGAGATAAATTTCAATGACCACTATTGGATTAAATGGTAAAAATATACTCGAATTTAACTTTACAACCAATTAAAAAGATAATATAATCATATAAATAAATTAGATTAAATGAGGTTTTGAATTAAAATACAACATTTTCACTATTCATTAAAAAATGAACTTTATCGAAAAAATACCAAAAATTCACACAAAGTAAATTATGATGTCCCAATAATAAAGAATAAGTTTATTTTGACAAATAGAGATTATAAAATTGTCAAAATATAGATTTAAAAGACGGTTTTCCATCAAAAGGCAGTAAAACAATCTTTTAAAAATATTAGTGTATTCCATGCTTAAGATTGAGTTTATTCTCATTTTAAGCCTCTAAAACACTATCTAATTCATTAATAGACATAGATAAAAATATCTATTATTCATTACTTACTTGGGATGTTACATCCTTCCCCCCTTTAAAAAATTGCGTCCCCGCAATTCATTTACTTATAGAATAAGTGGGGGTATTTATCCCTCATTGCATTTTCAGATTCCCATGTTGCCTCTTCAATCATGTGGTTTTTCAACAAAACCTTTACCTAATAAATCACCTTATTCCGTAACACTTGCTCCCTGTGGTCAAGAATCAGGACTGGTTGTTCCTCATAAGAAAGTTTCTCTTCTAGCTGAACTACCTCTGGACTCAAAACATGAGATGTATCTGGAATATACTTTCTCAACATCGAAACATGAAAAACATTGTGTACCTGAGATAAACTCGGAGGTAAATCCACTCGGTAAGAAACTGATCCAACTCTCTCCAGAATTTCATATGGCCTAATGAACCTTGGACTCATCCTTCCTTTCTTACCAAATCATATCACACTTTTCCATGGTGAAACTTTTAAAAAAACATGATCACCTACCTCGAAAGATAGATCCTTCCTCCAGTTATCCGCATAACACTTCTGCCTGCTCTGAGCTGTTCTCAAGTGTTTCTGAATCAACTAAACTTTTTCCGCCAACTCTTCTACCAATTCTAGTCCCATCAACTTCCTTTCACCCACTTCATCCCAGAAAGCTGGAGTTCAACACCGCTTCCCATATAATTCTTTAAATGGTGCCATCTGTATACTGGAATGAAAACTGTTATTATAAGAAAATTCAACCAAAGAAAGACGTTGGTCCCAACTTCCCTGATAATCCATCGAACAAGTACGTAGAATATCCTCCAAAGTCTAGATCGTTCGTTCTGACTGCCCATCTGATTGAGGATGAAAAGTTGTACTAAAATTTAATTCAGTACCCAACGACTTTTGAAGGCCTTTCCAAAAGTTAAAAGTGAACCTGGGATCACGGTCAGATACAATGGAGAGAGGAACTCCATGTAACCTGAATATCTCTTTAAGATACAAACGGGAAAGTTGATCTAATGAAAAAGTCTCTCGTATAGCAAGGAAATGAGCAGATTTAGTCAAGCGATCAACAATAACCCATATTGCATTATTACCTCGAGATGTCTTCGGTAATCCCACAACAATGCCCATGGATATATTCTCCCATTTCAACTTTGGAACTGGTAAGGCTGAAGCATCCCTTTCGGTAACTGCCTCTCTGCTTTAACCTACTGACAAGTCAAACACTTCACAGTAAAATCAGCAATATCTCTTTTCATTCCATCCCACCAGTAATACTCTCGAAGATCTATATACATCTTAGTACTGCCAGGATGAACTGAAAATGGAGAATTATGATCTTCACATAACAACTCTATCTTCAACTGTGAATCACAAGGCACACACAATCTCTTCCAAAATCTCAAAACACAATCATTATCAATGTTGAATTCAGGCAACTTACACTTCTGAACCATCTCTACCTTTTTCTACAACTCACTGTCTTGCTTCTATGCTTGATTGATTCTGTCTGATAGAGATGATCTCCCTGATACCTGAAACAAAACAGAAAAACTTCCTACACCAACAACTTCTATGCCAAAGTTCATCAAATCAAAAACCAAATGATCTCATTCCAAACGTATCATGGTTAATGAAGAATTACTTTTCCGACTCAAAGCATCAGGCACTTTATTAGCTTTTCTCGGATGGTAATGAATTGTACAATCATAATCCTTGATTAATTCCAGCCATCTCCTCTGTCTCATGTTCAACTCTTTCTGAGTGAATATATACTTTAAACATTTGTTATCAGTATATATTTCACACTTTACTCCATACAAATGATGCCTCCAAATTTTTAAAGCGAAAACAACAGCAGCTAATTCCAAATCATGTGTAGGGTAATTTACCTCATGAGTTTTCAACCGTCATAAAGCATAAGCAATTTCCTGATCATTATGCATTAGGACACAACCAAGTCCTTTCAATAAAGCATCACTGTATATAACAAACTCACCATTCCTGGAAGGTAGTGCCAAAACTGGATCATTCACCAATATTCTTTTCAGTTCCTGAAAACAATCATCACATTCTTTTGTCCAGATAAACTTAACACCCTTCTGAGTTAGCTTCATAATTTGACTAGATAACCGTGAAAATTTTCTAACAAACCTTCGGTAATAGCCTGCCAAACCAAGGAAGCTATGAATCGCAGTTACATTTGTGGGTCTTGGCCATTCTTCAACAACCTTTGTTTTTGCAGGATCAACAGTTATCCCACCTTTAGAAAGAATATGACCAAGGAAAGAAATTTTTTGCAACCAAAACTCACACTTGATGAATTTACCATACAATTTCTTTTCTTTCAAGGTTTTCAAAATAACCCTTAAATGTCTATAATGCTCTTCTTTACTTTTAGAAAACACCAAAATTTCATCAATGAAAACAACCACAAACTTAACCAAGAACTCATGGAAAATTCTATTCATTAAGTCCATGAATACAGTAGGTGCATTGGTTAGACCAAAATGCATTACTACAAATTCATAATGGCCATATCTTGTACGAAACACAGTCTTTGGAACATCTGCTTCCTTTACCTTCAGCTGATGGTACCCCAATCTCAGGTCAATCTTTGAAAAATACTGAGCTCCCTGGAGCTGATCAAACAAATCATCGATATGAGGAAAAGGATATTTGTTCTCAATAGTGATGTTATTCAAGGATCTATAATCAATGAAAAGTCTCATAGAACCATATTTATTTTTGACAAATAAAACAGGAGCACCCCATGGTGATGTGCTAGGTCGAATGAAACCTTTCTCTAATAAATCTTGCAATTGCTCCTTCAACTCGAAAAGTTCAATTTGAGCCATTTGATAAGGGGGTTTTGAAATTGTCTTAGCATCAATAACTAAGTCAATAGTAAACTCAATATCCCGATCTGGTATTATTCTAGGAAACTCATCATGAAAAACATCAGGATACTCATTTACCACTAGCACATCATTAGTCTAGACAGTTCCTTTGTTTTCAACAATATGTGCAAGGTAACATTCATTTCCATATTTTACAAGTTTCTCAGCCTCTTGATATGTTATCAATAGTAAGGGTTCATTCTTGTACACAAACTGAAAGTCTTTCTGAAAAGAAACTTCTTTAGCTCTACATTCAATCTTAGCATGGTAAATAGAGATCCAATCCATACCCAGGATAACATTAAACTCTACTAGAGGTAAAACAATAAGGTTCGCAAGTAGGTTCTTTCCACGGATAAGGATAGGAAGATTCTTATAAATTATTTTTGCCTCAACATTTCCCCCAGGTGTTTTTACCACAAGTTCAGGAGTCATTTCTTGAGATGGTATTCCCATTTTACTAGAAAAGGTTTCAGAGATGAAAGAATGTGTAGACCCCTAATCAAACAACACAGTTTCATAATCTGAAAAAACAAACAAAGTACCTGATACAACTTCATTTGATGGCTCGACATCTGCTGAAGTAGTTGCAAAGGATTTCACCACCCCTTTCTGCTTGTAGTCTAACTTCTTCTAATCACTCAAGCTCTTTGTCGGACACTCATTTTCATAGTGACCCATCTCATTAGACTTAAAATATTTCACTAATTGTAAATCAAATTTGGTCTTACCATCACCCTGATATTTTTTAGTGCAATCACGAGTCTTATGTCCCATCTTACCGCATCGGTAGAACTTTCCAGAATTCAGAAGACATTCCCTAGCATGCCTTTTCCCACATTTATCACAAACTGGAAACTTAGTTTTCTTACAATCAGACCTCTTTGATGAATTCTTCCCTTTCTCCTACCACCTCGGTCTCTTCTTCTGCTGGTTGTTATAGAACACTTGATCATCAGAAAACTCTATTTCCACCTTATCATCACATCGAACAAGCTTTTCATAACTTTTGAACTCATGATAAGCTAAAGACCTTCGATATTTTGGCTTTAATACTGAGTAAAAATGATTGATTTTACTATCAAGGTATCCGAAAAAATTTGGAGCATACCTTGCCAATCGAGTGAACCTTTCTTCATAGGAAGTCACTGAGTCTTCATCTTGCCTCAATTCCAAGAATTTCTTTTCTATCCTAAGTCGAACAGCCTTAGGAAAATACTTCTCAAGAAACATACCTTTAAATTCATCCCGATCGAGAGTATCAATCTCATCAGCATCCCTGATATTTCTAACCATTGACCACCACTGATCTGCTTCATCCTCCAAACGGTAAATAGCAAGACTAAACTTTTGATTGTCTGAACACCCCATGACATCGAAAATCTTATCCAGTGCTTTAATCCACCCTTCATCTAGCACAGGGTCATATGATCCTCTGAATGATGGGGGATGTTGCCTCATGAAATGTTCCACCACTAACATGTTCCTCTGTGGTTGATCTGGCTGATCTCGTGCTTGGATACAACCACCATTTATCGCTTCATTCAATTGTGCCATTACTACAATAAACTGTTCAGTCCCAATTCGAACCATCTCAGGATGCTGATTCGGAAGGTTATTTCCTTCTGTATTCCTTCCTAGCACTGCTTCCCAGTTTCCTCTGCAGAAAACCATTCTAAACAAACATGTCTTAGATGAAGCCACATGATAATCTTCAAATGCTGTATCATTTCAATTTGACAAAAAAAAAATTTTTGGAAAATAATTTAATAAAATTCTAACTCCTAAAGTTATCTAAACCGACCTCTGATACCAACTATAAGGCCCCGACCTTAAACCTTACTTAATACTGATTTAAATGAATAATTCAGATTGAGGACTGTTTCAGGTTTAGAGTTTTAGATAATTAGATCATAAAACATGTATTACATTCCACATTTAAGAAAATTGGTTACATAAAAGATAGTATTTATTTTTCCCAACAACAGAAACATATTTAAAATAAAACATGGATTCTTTCTTGACACTTCCTTGACATGTCATCATATTATGTACTTTTACCTTGACCTGTGAAAAACATTTCAAAAACTTGGGATGAGCATAAAAAGCTCAGTAAGGGTTATAAAAATATGGAAAGGAAACATGAGTTCATATATACATAAGAATAAAATCATACTTTACCCATAAAACCTAGGCACTTTAACATACCTCATTAAATAATGAATAAATCATAGAAATCATAAGACATAAAGGTAACTTGAGGCATTCATAACATTCTTACGTAGGGAGTAACCCTCTTGGTTACGTTTGGAATACCCATCACACTATATTCCCTAAATCTCTTTGGAGAAACCTTAACGTTTCACTCCTTCGCGTTACCCAATGAATTGGAGAGCTATATCGGGCTCACCCGCCCTTAGTTTATCACGGAACCACCCATCTTCATGACAATGCCCAAGAACCATAACATAATCGTATCACATAAAACATGCATAAAGGAAACATAAAATTTCCACATTTCAATCACAAGATATCAATACAACACATTGATATAATAAAAAAATTATGAAAACCATTTTCAATACCAAAATAAAATAAAAGTAAAACATGGTATTTATTTTTCATTTAAAAAGAGGTATGGCTTGTAGAGGAAGCCGAAACTCAAATAATGGTCACAGCGGTGGAGAAGTCATTGTCGCCGCATACGTACGACAAAAAAACATTCTCTTTTGTCATTTAGTAAACTCTTCATATAAAAAAGATTCCTTTTGAATAAACGTAAAATTCAAAGGGGCTTATACACCGTATAAAAGAAGGTTGTGTATAAAACAAAATATGCCTCAATGAAATGAGATTGAGACGAAGTCCCATACCTCATATCCGAATTGACTTGATTGTTATTTAATCTCCTGAATAATAAACTTGAGTTAATTTATACTTACTTAAGAACCTTTTTCAAGTTCAATATTCCTTTTATATCACTTATTACCATGTCATGAACACTATGTAATTATTTTAGTTAGTAACAGTCGTTTTAACCATCATTAGTACTTGAGTCAAAATATGCTCTTTATAATTACAAGTTGTTCATGTATCCATTATATCTAGAGTTATACTCATGATGTATATATCAAATATATCATATATATCCATTATATATATGCATTTATAATATTACAGAACGTTTAGAGGTAAGAAATGAAATGCACCGTTCATGGAGACGGTAAGCCGTACGTACGCATGAACGCTACTTTCATTTCTATTTCGTATTTTATGGAATTAAAACATAATGATACATAATAGTATTTTAATTCCAGTATGGTATAATATATAATATCATTAAATATATCCTTTATACATACCACATATGGTATTAACGAATCAAATCACTTTGAGGGGGCGGTAGTCTGCACTTCCTAAAATGAAGATATCACGTTTACTCATAATGGTAACCATAAAGATATGCCATAAATGAAAAATACATAAGATTAAGTAAAACATAAACATATTATATATAATATATAAATATAGTGACATCTTAATGGCCAGCTTTTAAGGTGATATATGAGTGTTGAATAATCATCGTTTTGTGAGGCAAAAATTCGCCATCCACGGAAACAATATGTTATTTAACCATTAGATGTAGGTGTGTGTAAGTGTAGCTTGAATACTTCTTATAACAAAATCCTAGTATATTGAAGATACAGGTGTTGTTACAAAATAAATGAATAAAAAGAGTTTAGTGGGTTAGAGAAGCAAAATAATACAAAAGAACACAAGAGAAGACACTACCTTTAAATCGGGTAACTCTTTTTGATTTGAGCTAAAAGGCTTCCTTGGGAAGCCTTCTGCCCTATGTGAGGCTTCTAGGAGTTAATGAAGGATGTGGAGAGACAAAATGGGCAGGGTTTGGCCGATCCAAAGGCTTTGGAAGTGTGGGTAAGGAGGTAGAGGTGGGGGCCTTTTATAAGAGGAGAGGAGGGGCACTCTTGGAAAGTAAAGAAATGTTACTTTATTTTAAAATGAGTTTCGGATTTGAAAGGTCCCACAATGATATAATTAGAGGATAAGGTGATATGGGTTATAAATCCACCAATCCAATAGGTTTTTGACATGTGTAGGTCATAGAGTTTACATTATCGTTTCATTTTATTTAAATTGTTAAATAATGAGGTAATCGCTGCATCATCATGTTGTCATAAATAATTTACTTATTTAATGTCTAAAAATTATAAAAAAACTACTATGATGTAGAAAATCCTTTTATATTTCCAATGACTATTCATAGTCAAAATTATGACTTGTATAACCACATATACAAATTCTTTTAGTAAAACAACTCATGTTTGTGTCATTTTTATTTTAACATTAAATAAAAAGATATTATTGTCATTTTCCTACCAAAGTGGCTCCATGGGGTCCCCAAGTTGAACCATGAATTGTCTTGGTCGACCATGACAAATCCAATAAGTTTAGGACATGTGTCAATCTCATATCATATTATTAAAACATTATTCTTACCTTAAATTACACTAATTACCTCTAATCGTGATTAAAAACATAAAAGTTACTATTCACCAAAAAATTATTTTAATCCCATTAAACCACATTTTAATTCTTAATGAAAACCATGTATGTCGGATTTTTTAAATTCAAACCACAGAGGTGGTAAATTTTCATTTAAACGAAAAATCAGTTATTATAAGTACCACTTAGTGGTTTCACTATTCATCAAAAATTGAAGTTTTCCAGAAAAAAACCAAAACTTCACCCTAAGCTATATTTGATATTCTAAATTCAAAAAATGATGTCTATTTTACAAAAATCAAAACATATAAGTTGCATTAATTAATTTAATAATTAATTTCCACTGTCAGAGCAAATAGCGTGTTTTTATGAAACAATAAGTATCAAAAGATTGACACTAGTTTAAGTCCAATTTCAAAGTAAAATTAATTACAATGACCACTATTGGATTAAATGGTAAAAATATATTCTAATTTAACTTTAAAACCAATTCAAAAGATAATCTAATCATATAAATAAATCAGATTAAAAGAGGTTTTGAATTAAAATACAATATTTTCACTATTCATTAAAAAATGAACTTTATCGGAAAAATACCAAAAATTCACCCAAAGTAAATTTTGATGTCCCAATCATAAAGAATAAGATTATTTTGACAAATAGAGCTTATACTATTGTCAAAAGATAGATTTAAAAGATGGTTTTCCATCAAAAGGTAGTAAAACAATCTTTTAAAAATATTAGTGTATTCCATGCTTAAGATTGGATTTATTCTCATTTTAAGCCTCTAAAACACTATATAATTCATTAATAGACATAGATAAAAATATCTATTATTCATTACTTACTTGGGATGTTACAAAACCCATATCCCAAACCAGCCTGAAACAAGATCCAAAGGGCATTACTGACCCATACGGGATGGAAACAAGTTTCTAGGAATCATATAAATCCATTTGGGAATGATTCCCACAAAAAATTTTAAAAAAAAGTGAAATAAACAAATACAAGAGAATAAAAATAATTATTCCAAACAGGTCAAAACAAAATAAACTAATCACCCCATGTTCATAAATACAAACATCATCTATAAAGATAAAGGTAAATCTATGTAAAATAGATATAATATCATTAAAAATGATTGAAAAATATACCAAATCGAGATGAGCCCAAAAAAACTCCACGAAACAGTTGGGTTCTCACCAATACCCTACTTTCCCTGTGTTGGGATCAAGGAACAAGGGACCAATCCAACTACAAACCTGGGACCTAAAATATATAGGCATGATATAAACATCCAATTAGGTCCCCCGAACACCCCCCCCCCCCCCAATTACACAAAATTTTTCATAAGGTAATTCATCCATTCTTGTTTAAAAATAAAACCATAACTAAATATTTTCAAGTATAACTTATTGAAAACCAAAACAATTCTTTATCGATCTCTCAAAAAAATACAGTTAGTTTTTCAAAACTAAAAATTCATATTTTAAAAATAAACCCACCACACTAAGACACTCCAAAACGAAAAATCATCCATTTTGAAATCCAAATCAAGAACTTACAAAAGAGTCTTTAAAATAAAAATGCTTTTTCAAACATCTTTGAAAACTCATTTCCAAAGGAAACAAGACAACACACACATGGGTCAACCACAACAAAAGAGTAACCAATAATGACATGGAATATATAAATATAAGAATGAAAGGGGACTATAATAATTAATTCATCGTAAATTATACAAACACACACTTGATCAGACCCCATCAATAAATACCCAATCACGCAATCAAATTTTTATTGGGTCTACCCTGGGATTCAAAATGTGTGAAGAATCAAACCATATAAAAGTATACCATACTATAAACCATATAAAATCATGAACTTAATATAAAACCTAAATTCATTCAATTATCCCAAAAAATCATTGTGATGAAAATCCCTCTTCAAACCCTTTGTGCCTCGTGTGGCTAGGGGGAAACAGGTCGTGTGTGAACCCACTAGCAAAACAAATTATATATTCATATTAGTACAAAGTTACCCATGACCATGATGGATATGAGCCATAATAACATGAAATAAAATTATAAAAAATAATGTTCAAACATAAATAGCCTCTCCCTAACACCTAACAAGATATATCCCCATATAAAAAATTCACCCACAACATAAAAACACATTCCCACCAATGGAATATATCAAGCATCTCATAGAGATAATGAAAACCCACACAAGGGGTAAAAAATAATGGGGGCATTCAAGGGGTGTATTTCAAATCCACAATTTTAAAAAAAGTTTCTACAAGGAATTAAACATTGAAACATGGTTTGTTATTCCATAACCATTCACATTTCATAAATCAGTATTCTAAAAATCATTTGGAAAATGATGGAAATTACCAACACACTGAAAATATTTCAAATGTACCGTCCAACATGTGTATTCTATTTTTAAAATAAAACTCAGGTTCCCAGACCATTATTTCGATAAAATACATTTCAAAAGATACATTATATAATTTTTAAAAGGTTAAAATCACACAAACATTTCAAATAACCATATGAAATTCAACAGATGGAACTTTTATAAGACACTATGTGGTTAATGACTAAATTTAAAACAAAATTCCATTTAAATCATATATTTTACTCATTAAAAGACAAAATTGGATTCAAAATTCAATTATCACCATGAAACAATTTCAAAACATTGTGGAAATTTTACAACAACCTAACACTTTTAAAAAATCCATTTCAAACATGAAAATATTAAATTCACATGAAAATGCACTAATACCATGATCAAAATTCCATGAAATATTTTCAAATTAACTGAAAACTATAAAAAATATTTATAATTTAAATAAAAAATAATTTAGAAATTAAAATCAGACTTCAATTTTAAAAATCAAACAATTTCCTAATAACACCTAGTTGGAAGAAGAGAAACCAAGCCTAATGTTTTACCTTTAACTAGGCCCACACCAATAGAGACAAAAATAGCATCTAAGAACACTAGATAGTAAAACTACCATCATTAAATACAAATGGGACCATAAAATCATTCATAATACATCTAGGGTTCAAAGGGGAATCAAAAACCAAGAGAAAAGAGAGAGGAAAGGGAAGAAGGGAGAAAGAGAGGAAAAAATAACTCAATACCTATTAGAAATATCCATTGAGAAGGAAAGGATCAATAGAGGAGGAGGGTAGAACTCCTTTAAGGCATCCAAGAGTTGGTCAATGTGTTTTTATAGAAAATGGGTGAAACCCATCATTATTAGAAAAGGGAAAATCATAGATTCTCAAAAATTAAACACATGGGAAAGCCACATTATTTGGATAAAAGGTTTTCTAAAAAGTTCAATGGCCATTTCCTAGGATAGGAACCCCTCACATGGTTCATCGTTTTCACCACATGGTTAGAAAAACTGTGATCTAAATGTTCCACTTATTACTATCAAAAACCAAAGGCTAAATGCATTCTTTCAACATGGTTTATCAAGTTGTGTGAAATCCATGCACCACACCTCATACACACAATGGAGCCTACACGTTTAACACTAGAATGACATATTTTGTAGTTAACCATGAAAATATCATGCAAAAAAACCATGCATTATTCAAAATGAATTTAAAAATACCCTCATAAATGGGGGGTCTACATATTTTCACTCTAACTGTGCACATTAACCATTAACATAAGAAAATCTCTCAAAATTTCCATGTTCTGAGTTGAAACTCCCTCGAAAATAAAACTGAACCTAAACCTCATTAAATAACACAAAACCAAAAACATTGTGATATGTGGGGTGTAAAATTTTCTATTATTTAATTATATTCATTTATTATAACTTCATTATGTAGTTAATATTTATTTTCATCATTGTTTCATAGATGTAATTTAATAGAGGTAATAAAATCATTATTTGTTTCCAATTTCGTCATTCCTAGATTATAAAATATATTTAATAAAATCCATTATTTATTAATCCCCATGTTAATTTTATTGAAACAATGGTCATAGTTTGTGAGAACAAGATTTATGATTAGCATATTTCAGATAACTTTCTAGTATCAATAGATTACATTAGAATGATCATTAATTTTTTTCATAATTTTATTACCATATTCATGTAACATATTAATTATTAATGTTATATGTATTAATAAAATTTATTTTAGAACCCTTAATGTAAGGAACTGATAAAAAACAAAATATGTCATTCCTGGAGGTTATTGTTCACACGTAACACGAATGATATTTTCATTTTTCAAACGATTTGGAGGAAGGTAAAAACTGGTTATTTCATCAACATAATAAATTTTAATTATACCTATTATAATTTTGTAAATATTTTATATTTGTTATAATTTATTTGTAGGAGTTTTAGGAATAAAATATTGAATATAAATGAGAAATGACTGATTGGGAGTTTTTACCTTGCCCTATAAGATAACTCATTGAGAATTCTTGGAATGGTATTTGGGCATGATTATAATATCTAGGAAATATAAATGATATATAGAGTGATCTGGGAATATTTTGGTTGATATAAATGGCTTATGGTGTTAGGATAGCTGGGGTGGTGAAGATCTCTTTTTATAAAAGAGAGTGGTGGTGTTCTGGTAAAAAAACAATTACTTTATATTAAAGGCATGCCACTTTCAAAGACAAGTGGAACCAATTGAGTACAATAATGGATATGGGGAATTTATTGGATGATACAACACTCATTAAAATAAATATGGTTTAATTATTTAGATATTTTTTAAAATTAACCCTTAATTTAAGTATTTTTCATAATTCACTTTTACCACAATAACTCATTTTTATTATAAATAACATATTATTATGAGTAAAAAGTAAATTTACATTGTTACCTAATTTGGAAGTTATTATTTCAAATATTATTTCAATTTTAGAATGTTAAATTTCCATAAGTGAAAAATAATAGTTTTTAAATGAAAAATGTATAATTCTTAAAACATTTTTTGAAGAAAATATAACTTAGTTTGAAAATTTTACAACATAGTTACCTAAATAAAACATTAAAATGTTAAATTTATAATATTACCTATTAAACACATTTTTTTGATGAAATGTTTTTAGAATGTTTTAAGTAACATTTATTTATGTTTTTGTCATAAATGTTATGGTATTTCTAAAAATGGAATTTGGTATTATTCACAAAAAAATAGTATTTACAGAAAACTCCATAAAATTAAACTTAATACAATATTTTATGATGATTCAAAAAACTAATTTCACTTTCTAAATTTAAAATTATTAAATTTAGTATTTAATTTCTAAATGGAAACATAAAATGTGATGAGAAATGTTTTTATAAGAAAATGACAATTAAAATATTAGATGATATTGATCATATTTAATATAAATAAAAAAATTAAATTATTTTTAATATATTATTCATTCTAAAAATATTATTTATCATCATTTATACATTATATATTTGGTTTCTTAAAAAATTCATAGTGGATAAAAATTAAATTTTTAGTGGATTTCATTTTAAAAATGAATTTATTTGTATTACTTTCCAAGTATAACTATTGGATGGATGTATATAATAATAACATTTTTATTTAAAAAAACTGTATTTTCATTTAAATTTTTAAATGTTAAATATATAAAATGAATCATGTTAAATATATAGATAATATTTATTACATTAATAATTACATGTTTATATCAACATATCCTCTACTTACATAACCCCTCATAATATCTTTTTAAGATATAAGAACAAGATAAGTGGTTATGGTTGGCATTTGTGGAACTTCATATAACAAAGATCTAGATATTTCCATGAGCCTTAACGTCTAATTTAAACAATTTCACTCAAAATACACTTGATGAAGTTTGTCTTGGGCTTGTTCTAGGGAGAACCCTAGTAATGCTACCTCACTTGAAATCTCAAATAAATGATTTTCATAAGTAATAATTATACTTCTTGATTCCACTTCATCTTCTTTCTACATGGATTTCATAATGTTATTAATTATGTTCATACCTTACAATTTAATATCTATATTATAATGGTCAGATTTTATACTTAAAATTACTTCTTAATAAAGAGTATCATGGTTTGTCTTGGATTAACGTTGTGTTTGAAATAATTTATTCAGAATAAAATTTATTTAATGGTAAATTAATACTAAAATCTTAGGGTGTTACATCCCCCCTAAATAAATTTGTTCCTCATCACTAAGTAATTACAATAGATAAAATTATCTATGAAATGGACATGATTCAATATAAAATTTCTAATGAGATATCATCCTTACAAACTTAGGTAATAATATGAAACAAATATTTTTCCTCATAATGGTAATGTCCCTAATATTGAGTTTCTCTCAAATAATTTGTGCTAATTTCCCATTGGGTTTAGCTATTATAACCCATAAAATTAATTTTCAAAGAGAGTTCTTAATCAGTCATGACCTAATATATTATTCTATTTGTAGGGGATTTCTAGAAACCAAAAAAACACATAGTAAGGCACCCTAGTGGGTCAAGAATCACCCATCCCGATAAGAAATGGAAATTACATAGTGGACCTATTTTATTACATATGATGGACTGAATTTCCATTATACCAAAGGCCATTACATCACCCAAAGGCTCAATTTCTTGAAGGCCTAGATATGTTCAGAAGGCCGAATAGAGTATCCTTATTTATATCGTGTCACTAATCAAACAACTTGTCACCCCCTTCCACTAATCATCGAACTGTTCCTCCATTCTAATAGATAATTATGGGATAACATCGAATATGAAATGTGATTTCCCTATTTTTCTAATTAATATGGTCTCTATGTGGATACCTTAAATTCATTTCCAAGATCACATAAAATACATATTAATTAAGTATAATAATTTTTTTACATGGTATATTCCCACAACATGAACTTAGGACTCAATAATCATACAATAATAATTTCTCTTTGATAATTCCATATTAAATCCTTAGGTAGTTGAATTGATTCTCTTAGAAAATATCAAAGATATAAAATATTATATAAAACTAGAATCCAATAAGAAAACCATAAACCTAGAGTTGATAATAAGTATACATTAATTATTAAGATCCCCTTAAATAGTGGTTATTGAAATTGATATTCTTTATTCCCTTCGTTTTAGAAATTATTGGGCTCTATTATCTTCATTTTCACTAGGATTGAGGCAATGGTTTTCATAGTTCCAAAACTATTTTCATTTAAATCATTAAACATTAGGTGGTACCATTATAACTTCCATTTTATTAGTATTTCTCTTTGTCTATATTTTAAATTCGTGACCATGATGACCAATCCTTCCACACATGAATCGTTTTATTGATCCCTTCAGAGATTCCATTGAGTGCTTCTCTATATATTATTGGCACATATGAAGTTGAATATTATTTCTTCTATGTTCATTTCCACCTAAATAAAAACAAAAAACATATCTTTCTATTCTTTAGTGAGTCTAATATTTTTTAAGGTTCAGGTTGTTAATAATAACTCATTATAGATGGGTGATATTAACAACAAGAATTTAAACATAATATTCTATAACAATTGGTCACTCATTGGAACAATAACCCCATTACACATCATATCCCATGTCAAATCTATTTCCCCTTACTCTATAAATTACTTAAATAAAGTAATGTATAGGTATTAGAAGAATTAAATTATTTTATGTGTAAAAGGAAACTACATCCTTAAAATAAGTAACTCATAAATGACATGAATAATCTAACTTATGAATCATTATGTTTCAATATAGTTTATTCACTAAGACACTCATATTAGTTTATCTAACCTAATGAGTCATATATTACATAATTAAATTTACTTTAAATATTTTATAATTTTTTATAAAGAGAAAGTGAATCACCAAATAGTACACCTTAGGAATGTCAAAATGGGTGTAAAATTGGGCACACATGTTGTGTAACAAGTGACGATTAAGTTAATAATAAATAGGCCATTTTCTAGTGCTAATAAAAAACTAAAAATTTCTATAATTTATATCAAATGAGTTTACTCAGGTATAAATAATATATATCTATATAATTCATTGATTACATCACACATAATAGTAAATTCTAAAACTCATAAGGTTTAGTATTTTTTTAGACTAGATGCATAGAAAAATTATTTTATATAATTTCTCAAATATCTCCCAAAAGGAATCTCTACATAAGAAATCCTTCTAAATTTTATCTTGTATATAATTCTCTATGGGTATGGTAAACAAAAAAGTGTAAAATAAATGATTAATAAGGGATAAATGATCAACATTTCATTAAATACTTTTATAATAATCATATGAGAAAACATGTGTACTAGAGAAATAACTAATTAAAATGAACATGGAACAATAATGGTTTTATACAAGACATAATAAAATCTAATGGAATCTCAAATCATCATATAAAAACCTTGGAATAAGTGTGTGGAAATTTTATTTAATAAAAATAATCCATATAGCATGTCATAAGAGTATAAAAAAGGAATGTTCCACTAAAATAAATGTAGAAATTATAACACAATTGATCATTCATCATGACCTATTTCCATTAGTGTATCAATAATCACAACTTTTTTCCCTTATTGGATCGAGCGTTACATCTCATTTCCTATAGTGGATCACACATCGTAACTTGTTTCCAAAATTAATCTAATGAGATATAAATGTTTAACCAATATATCAAAGGGTTATATAATACCTAAACATTATATAATTATAATATATACACACTTAGTTCGCATGAAAACATTCATAAATCATATATTAATAACATGAAGGATATGAGTGTTATATGTCTCTTCCAATAGTTTTTAATAACATGAATATAATAGTTATATAAGTTGATATAAAAATTCAATCCCCCCAATAATAATATTTAATAATTGGGATTTATAGGTTGATTCATAAAACATTACTCACAATGAGAAATATCTATTGGATTTAAAGAGTAAAATATTTTCAATATGTCTAAATACTATTTATAAAACATTTCTTATTTAAATTATGAGTGAATTTCAAAATGATATTTTTTTTCAATTGAAAATAAGAAATTTTTAGACATTATGTAAAGAAAAATATAAATAATGGGGACTTGAAAAAATATATAAAAGATAGCTAAATAAAATTTGGAGTTGATTATAATATATATGATCATGAAAGGGAAATAAATTTAGATATTTAAAAATCCATTTGTTGAAACCCACATCATAAAAAGAGTTATCATGATTATTTTAGAAAAGTGGTAAATAAAATAGGAATTTAAAAAGAAATAACACATTCTTATATTTAAAAATAAAAAAATAGAACATTGGTGGGATTGAATAATATGGATATATAAGATAATGTTCTTATAGAAGAGGAAAAGAATTATTCTTAGAAAAATTATACTTTTAAGAGAATGAAATACATCCAAGAAAAATCAAGAAATAAAAAATTTAATTTTACCAAGATAGAAATTGAATGTATCATATAATAAAATATGAATGTGGAAGAACCCATAAAATAGATGAAATAAGTTCAAAAATAATAATTGTTTCTCAATGAAATGATATTTGATTTAGCAAAGCACTTTAATTTAACTGTTAAATTCCACTAAAGATATTTAAAATATTGTATAGTAAAAATAAACATATTAATAAATTATTGAAAAAATTATTCATATAAATTAAAATATATATTCATTTATTATAATCATTCATTATACCATCATTATCTACTCAATGTTTAATTTCATCACTAGATTTTAGTAATTTAAATTTTTGGGCACATTTTTCATAATGGGGATGTCAAACACAATTATTTGAAACCATTTTCATCATTATTATTTTATAAATGATATTAAAATGATCATTTTAAATGATTTATGCATCGTGTGACACTATGGGAATAGTTTGCTATAATGGGATTCATGACGAGCTTGTTTTGGGTAATTTATTGATATTAATTTATTAAATTATAATAATTGTTAATTTTTTTTAATCATTTCACAAAAATATTGATGAAATTCATTTATCATTAATGTCATATTTAATCATCAAATATTTTTTTCAACAATAAATTTTTTGGGTTGAAAAATGAAATATATCATTCATGGGTGTTGTAGGCTGTAAGCAATAGGAGAGACATTTAATTTTTCTAAAAGTTAAGAGGAATGTTGAAAATGGTTATTCCATAAACATAAGAAAAATTATGTATTCTTATTATAATTACGTAATTATGTTATCATTGGGTTAATATATTTGTGGGAGTTAGAATAATAAATAAAATAATTAAAATGAAAAATAAGTGACTATGAGTTTTGACCTTACTTCATAGGGAAGCTCATTTAATAATTTTATAATGTTCTTTTGGTGAAATGAAAACATATAGAACATGGTTAATAGGTTATTGTAGTTATTTGGGGATATTTTAGTCAATATAAATGGAATATGGTGTGAGGATAAGCAGGGTGGTGAAGATAATATTTTATAAGTGAGAGAGGTGGTATTTTTGGAAATACTCACTATATTATGTTAAGAGATGTCACATTCAAATATATTTTGGTTAAATAATGGAAAATAATGCATAGTGGATTATTCTTGGATGGTAAACCTCTCATACAGAAAAAATAATGTATATGGTTTGAGATATTTTAGGCCTTTTCCCCTAAATTTAACTTTTTACCATAAATTACTTTTACCTAGGTAACTCATTTTTCTTAACCTTCAAAAAATAGTTTTCTTACTAAAAATTATGGTTCACTTATTATATAATTTGGATGTTCTAACTCTAAGTATAAAATAAATTTTATAATATTAAATTTTTAAAAATGTTATAAAAGTTGATTTTAAAAGAATAAGTGTATAATGTATAGAAATTATTTCAGAGAAAAATATAACATATGTTCAAAAATATAAAACATAAGTTTCAAAATTAAAAATTATATTTTTAAAATTATATATTTACCCAAAAAATAATTATCAGGTCAGGAAAAAGGTTTTATGAATTGTTTTGTCGCATTTATAACATGCTATTGTCATAAAAAGAAGTGGTGCTTATAAAAACAATATTTTGTACTATTTAACTAAAAAACCATTTTAAGAAAAATTCAAAAATTTCATCATAATATAATTCATTATTTTTTTATTCCCAAAATTAATTTTATTTTGTAAAATTAAATTAAAAAAAAATTATTTTAACTTTTAAATAGAATCATAAAATTTCATGAAAAATGGTTTTATATTGAAATTAATTTAGAAAATATAAAGTATTATTGTTCTTATTTCTAATAAATTAATATCTAAATTATTTTAATTGTATTATATGTATTAACAATATACTTTTTCATATTCATCCAAAAATATATATTGTATTTTCAAAAATATGCATAGTGCAAAAAAATATAATTTTCACTAAAATACATTTTAAATAATAACATGAATTTATTATTTTACTTGATAAATAATAACTATTTGATGGATATATATATATCCTAAATAGTGTTTATTAAAAATAAATGTTTTTCTTAAAAAATGTGAAATATTAAAAAAACACATCATATATTTAAATATAATATTTATTACATTGAAAATCATAATTTCATATCATCTGACCATATACTTATATAATCCCTCTAAATCTCAATATATGACCTAATAATAAGATAATCAATGATGGATTTTTTGGGTGGTGCTTCATCTAACATGGATCTCATAACCCTTTTCTATGAACTCAAATGACTCTTGAAAACAATTTCACTCAATCCAGACTTGAGAGATTTTATCTTGTGCTTAGTAATGGGAAGACCCTAGTGACAGTACCTTCATCCCAATATCATATAAATGATCCCCATAAGGGAGAATTATTCTACTTGTTTTCATTTATGTTTCTTTCAACATAGGCATAATAACGTGTAATTTTTTTATTCCCATCAATTTAACTACTATAATATAAGAATTATATTTAATAATAATATTTTTAACTTAATAAAATATATTGTGGTTCATATTGGCTCATTGTTTCATGTGAAACAATTTATATTAAATAATATTTATTTAATAGGAAATTATACTAAAACCTCCGGATACAAGAGTATTCTCTTAAAATTTTTACACTTCCTAGAGGATGCCTTCACAAGTTTATCGCCTTTCTTTATATTCATAATTTAAAGAGGAAACTTGGTATAAAATGAAAAAAAATTCTATATTTAATTAACTCAAAAGGTTTTTTTCCCATAATACTTACCTTTCACCTTTTTGAAACATATTGACAATTCAGAGATGGTGTGAGCACAACCTTATATATTTTCATCTTCATGAGAATAAATGTTCTCATTATCAATTATAAAGTTCTTGAAAGCTTTGAAACCAATTGTTTTTCATTATTTTACATTATTTTGAGATAATATACTCTTTTAATATCATATTTAATGAGATTACCATAAATTTCTTTAATAGTGATTCCATCAACATAATTATATTTACATGATAAGATATTGTCATCAAACTTATCTAGAAAAATTCTCTTGATATTATTTACCATAATAAAGTCTTCAAGACATTATCCATTTCCTTTAATTATGTTGATAAAAAATTAAAACCGATAAATATTTCATTGAAATATTTATTTTCAGGAATTTTCATATCTTTAAACTATTGTCAATAATTTTTTATTTTTCTTCCTTTACCTTCTTTCTTCCATCATAGATACTATATTGTCTTCCAAAATATAATCATTTTTTTCTGTCACATATTTGTTTTATCTCTTTCTTAAATAACAAGAAATGTATAGAATTACTTTTCATCACATAAATTTAAATATTATTTTTATCAAATTAAAATTAATAAGATGTTGGTTTTGGAATTGTGAAACCTGCAAGAACAGAATCAAGAACATCGAGGCCAAGTGGAAAAATATAAGGCACCATTCCTCCCTTTTATAAATGAAATAATTTCAAATAAATACTAAAATTTCTTTATGATTGAATGGTTTTTATTTATCCATTAATATTTAAAGCGAGATTTACCATAACAAACCTATGATTTGATAAAAATTAATAATATCACTTGGGATGTGATCAAGACTGATAGGGGTGAATTTGTAATGTTTTTTTCTCACAAAACTACACCTACCCACCAACTTATTTAGAACTTATCCCTTTTTCTAACCATGGTTTGAGAAAAAAATAACAATGTAAATTTTTTATGGATGTTCACCTCTATGATTGATTTATATATCCCTAGTGTATGATTGTTTTTATCCCATGCACATGAAATTATATTTTCAAATCAAGAAGAAGATGCATACAAGAGAATATCCTTAAACCTATTACATTTTCTATAAACAAGAAGACTTAAAAAACATAATTTATATAATTGAAAAAATGACCACTTATTTACATATTAATCAATAGTGTACTAAAAAAGTGTTATCTTTTTTCCTTATCAATTATTTTGTAATATTCAAACTTCTCCTATTTAAAAATTATTTATTTTTCTGAATCGTTGTATCCTCACTTTTCCTTCATATATTTCCTTTATTAAAATTTATATATTACTAAAATAAAATAAAAATTAATCAAAAAAATAAATTATGGAAATTTCAATTAAATATCCAGAATCATGATAATAGAATTTTAAATTCCTTAATAAAACAAAATATATTCTCTATCAATGATCCTCTATTCCTAAAAAATTCTCAGATCTATATGTGGGTAAACCTCCCATGATCCTCATCTTCATTTCCAAAAATACCAATAATCCTATTAGTTAAACTGTTCTAATATTTATTCTATTAATTATTCCAATAATAATCACTATTAATGATTTTCAAATTATTCTATTTTAAAATCTATAATTATTAGGTTGTGATCTTCTCAATCACTTCTCATTTAATCCTCCTTTATACATGGATTGAATCTAGATTTAACCACTAAAAACACGATATTAATCAATGAAAAACAATATAGCATCATTACCTTTTAAATTTCATAATCCTCATATTATTTCAAACTAATAATCCATACAAATCCCATTCTCTATGGAATTCACTCTTATGAATCACTAAAATATCATAAAAAACGTTCCATATAGGTATTTTAACCATATTGTTGAGTGGTGTAATCTTACACATGTACTGAATAATTCATGAGACTCCTATTTCTACCATTATATAGATATTTTTTACCATTATGATTTATAATTAATGTGGATACACATCGATTAACACTTATTTATTCACCTGTTAACTCTTCCATATACACTGAAAATTTAGAATAACTATTATATATCACATTAAAACTCCAGTACTTTTTTATATCTCATTATACCCCTTTATTATCTTTATATATCACTTAAAAACTACGATAACCCTTTTGTATCATGTAACATACATTGAAATATCACAATGTGACTTGGTGCTTTGGAAATTTTCAGTTTTCAAGTTTTGGATAACCATTGTGTTTCCAAAGTACTATGAATGTCAATTTTATGTATTTAATGTTGATTCCAAATTAATCACATTTTTAATGTTCTTTTTCAATTTAGTAGAAACATGAAACTCTAAAACATCTAGAATTTATCTCCATCCAAAGTATCTCCAATTATTCTCAACCACTTCAAAATAAAATTCCCAAATATTGAAAAAAATACAACATTATCGGCATAAGTTTAATGAAAAAATTAAACTTGGTAATAACCAAGATAGTTCAGGTTTGGGAGATCTCCCTCAGTGAATATGGAAGTGCATTGGGTTTCTTATGATCATGTTGATTACACAATATCTTGGATCTATTCTGTTATTTGAAATCCCTCCTTTTGAGGTGGCTCAGGATTTTTCATGGTTCAATGGAACCCAGATTAGGATTTCTCGTGATTTTCTTATGAATATGTGTGCTGTGAAGGGTTACTCATTTGATATAGTGTTATCTTTCACTGGTTAATATTTCAATAAGATGGAGTTGGATGTTGAATGCAGAAAATAATAGGTTAATGCTAGAGATGATAAATATGATTTATTGTTCCGGTAGTTAAAGGTGTGGATATTGGAATAATTCAGCTAGTTTCTTCCTATTAAAAAAGTTTATCCTATAAAACAAGTGATAATGAGGATCTAGACAACTCTAATATATCTTCATAGAAAAATCATGTCTTATATAGGGTAGATGAGGCTATGATTGACTCTCAAGACATATTTATTCGAATTAGAAAGGTCAAAGGTCATATTTAGGATTTGTTTAATGTTTTATATTTGGATGTGGTCTGATAAGGTGTTATAGAGAGTGTGTCCAAGGATTCAAGAGATTATTATGGAACCTAGAAATATGAAAAGACATATTAGATAGGTTTCCATCCTATAGATCTAGGTCGTGGATATAGTGGAATTAATTGGGAGGCTATATATAATTAGAGTCCTTTTTCTCAAAGGGATATTATGAAAAACCATGGTCTGAATTTGTAATGTATGTGTACAGTTGATTTGTACGACCCCATGCACCTCCATGAATTTGTTTTCCCATTTTAATAAAAGAGGATATGACACTGGTCTTTTAAAAAAATGAAAAATGATATACCCTTTGTTTTATGAAGGTTTGGAATTTATTGTCAACTCAGTTTGGGTAAATGTTTTTTATTTGAGTTATAAAATCTTCTACAACTGGAGAACAAGTCTGATGAATTTCATAAATAAATCAGATGATATGGGTAAAAATAAAGGTTTTAGTTGAGCTAAGGATTGTTTAAAGTCCTTGAGGATATCAAAATCTCATTATAAAGGAAGAATATAAGTTAGTATGAACTAAAGAGCATGAAGGCATATAGAGTAAGGGTTTTACCAGAGGTTTTTTTAATTTCAATTTTAAAAATCACATGTTGTTCTTTAAATTTTATAAATATCACATTGGATTAATACTAATATCAATTCATGTTTATTTACTAGAAGATTATGTTTTTTAAAAGATAATTAAATGTCAAAGATCTTGGAGAAGAATTAAAAGATGATATTTTATTTCACTAGAACATTTAAAAATGGGTGTCTATAGAGTAAATGGATATATAAGAGTTTTTATAATATATAGTTTTAATTCTATGTTGTTGAAACATATTTCGATCCTTGAAATCATATATTTTATTTTAAATCTATTCAAAGTACTATATATTATAGTATATGGAGTTGATATGAACCATATGAAGAATGGAAAAAAAATATGAAGTATACCAAATTATATTCACTAAAATATTCCATGTGCCTTCACATGATCATTGTGAAGTCACAAATAATTTTCATGACGTTGGGATGGAAATTAAAAATGTGATATTATTGAAGGAACTCTTGTGATTCAAACTGAGATTTATGGGACGCATGAAGATTGTTAATGATAAGAAGTGAGGGATTTACCAAATCAAAACATTGATATTATCATAATATATTGAGGGATGTGAATGAAAAACATGAAATGATAGGGAGTTTTAAATTTGAGGGCATTCCCTTGTAGGATTTATTAAAGTAATCCCAACTATAAAGGGGATGACCACATTCAGAGAGAGGTTGCTAATGAAATTTGGAATTTTTGAGTGAATTAAATTATCAAAAACATGATAATTATTCATCGGTAGTTACACTGGATCAAATAATGATAATTTCATATTGGGGAGACCATGATTAGAATAACTAGTAGATACAAGCCCAAGAAGCTAAATATTAGAAAATTTTATTATGTGAGAAAAATTGTATTTTTCTATAGGAAATGATCTGAGGAAATTTCATATATTTTTACTCATGGTAAACAATATAATCATATTTTTTAGGATAAATTAGTGAGATACGGACCTTGACGTTAAGTTTGATCCCATTATAGACCATTTTAATTGATAATTGATTACATTGGAAAGTCAATGACTCAGATATCCTAAGAACTATAAGGAGTAGTTACACTCATTAAGACCCAACAATGTAAAAATATATGTGAACTGTATTCCTATTTACTTTACTACACATGAGTAAGATTTAAATTTATTATGTGAGTGGTTCAAGAGCTTAAAAATTCATAGAGGTTAAAATAAAATAAAAGGAAGTTGTAAAAATAAACTAGTGGTTCACCCCCCCCCCCCCACTAACAGTTCATCCATTCCTATGTATCACAAGTGGTATCAAATTGGGTTCCTTATTTTGGATACATTTTTAAGATATGTATCACTAAACTTATATTAATATTCTAGGTATACCTACATTTTGTGGGAAAAAATCATGAGTGGAAGAATAAGAAGATACCCGATCTCTAATCCCATAGCTTGGAAGTGGTGGATACTACAACAATTGGTTTTCCACTAAGAGAAAAGGACACATCGATGATTTTTTTAAAATAAGGAATGTGTATATATATATATATTATGTTTTATAGTTTAATTATCATGTGTTTTTTATAAAAATTTTACTATAATATGAAAGGTATTTAATTAGATAAGGATTGTTTAAATAAGCTATAAATTATCTTTGAATATAAGGTAAATGTAAAGTGAGAAAAACATAAAATATAGAGAATTTAGTTTGAGAACATTAAGATTGATAGTTAATAAACCATAGATGATTCTTTCACAAGATTCAATGTGTTGGAATCCTCATGTATTAATCATGTTTTAATGATCACATATCTAATTTAGTCTGTAATCCATGTTAACTTTTGGAAATATATCTCACATCAAATGCACAGTTTTTTAGTAAAAGCTATCCAAATATCATAAGTTCTATACACTCAGTTTAAATACTATATACTATCTTTTGATCTACATTATAACGACTTCTCTAAAAATGATTGAGTTTAATCCATTCCATAAATATCACTGCTTAAGTCTGAATACATGTATTTTCTAAGTATGAGAAACTGTGAACAAGAGACACCGTGACATCGAGACATCATGAATAAGAAGACACTATGAACAACCAGACACTGTGACATCCAGACACCGTGAACCAGACACCGTGAAAAACTGGACATCGTGTACAAGACACTGTAAACCAGACACTATGAACCAGACACTGTGAACCAGATAATGTGATCCAGACATCGTGAACTAGACACCATGAACCTGACACCATGAACGAGACATTGTTTCCATAACATACAACGATACTATTTCTTAATATGTTTTGTCATCTTTCAATTTAATATTTAATGGCCATATTTAAAGATTTTAAATGCACTAACATAATTAATATTTGTTTGTAGACATGTCATCTGATTGTATGAGGTATGAGGTGCACAATAAATGCAACCTGTCGGCTCAAACACATTCACTACAAGATAAAAGAGTAATGCGGCCAAAAAAAAAAGAGCAGTGTCGCATGATACTAAAAATTAAAACAAGCGGGTGGGCATGAGAATGAAAACGAAGAATAAAATTAGAGAATTATTGAAGAAATAATTGTCTCATGCAACTCAATGCTTCTGGAGAACACACGAAGCTCAATTGAATCATAGAATCGAGAACATCTTCACACTGTCAAACATCACGAAGATCACAAGCTGAATCTGTCAGACTTGTGACACTCTGTTTTCCCAATGAGGACTTTATTTATGAATCTAATTCATCTTAGAAGTCTAGAACTGCAAAGACTAACATTTAGAGCATTTCTAAACCTATCTCAATATTTCTGCTCTGTTGTGTGTCTTTTTACTAGATTTCTAGCAGTGTGTGTATCTTTATAACAACACACTCTATCTCCTGCATAAAACTGAAGGATACAATATATCCTTACTCAAATATCTTTTTATATTTTTATACCCACTGATAAGTTTTGAAGAGATCCCTGTGTGGCCTGGTTGTTTGTTTAAACGAAGAACTGTGGAAGAGATCCTTGTACAACCTAGACAGTCTTATGTACTGTTGTTTATCACTGATCCAAGGTGTGTATTGAGTTTTTAATATAAAATTCATGGTGGTAGGTGATCACCAAGTGGAGTGTATTAGGTATCAGCTTGATACTGAACCACTTGTTTCATATCCTCAGTGCTGCTTAATTTAGTCTTCTCTATTTTACTGCTTTACTGTAACATTCATAAATCACTAAATTTACATTGATAGTTAATCATGGAAAGAAGTTATAATTTTCTTTTCTTAGAAGAATAGCTTCAAAAGTAATATTATTAATGGACATTAAGATTAATGAGTATTAATCAATCTTTTAAGAATTTATTTAAATAGTAAAACCTTCATAACTGTATTACTTTAATTAACTAGGCTGTATTTAACCTTATTAGGAACACTGTTTAACATTACATTTTAACCAAATTTTTTTATAGATACTCAGTTCACCCCCCCCCCCCCCCTGAGTAATCTACTCCGACAAACATTTGGTATCATAGGTTGTTTATTAAGAATTTTTTAACCTTATTCAACTGTGATTGTAGTTATACTTCGAAGATCTATAAATTTTTATTAATTCTAAATTTCTAGTTTTTTCAATGTATTTCTGTATTATGGATAATATATTGGAATGTGCTGCAACAAACATACCACCATTCTTTAATAGAACAAACTATTCTCAATGGAAAATTAAAATGAAAATGCATGTAGAAGGTATGGGTTTTGAAATTTTGTCTTCCGTTATGTATGAATATAAGAATCTTGCTACAGATAGAATCACATGGGATGAACCTGTCAAAACTGCCTACAATAGAAATTGCAAAGCTATGAATGCTTTACACTGCTACTTAGGAGATGAAGAAATCAATAAAATTTAAACTTATAAAACTGACCATGAAATTTGGGATACCCTATCTATCTCACATAAAGTAACATCTAGTATAAAAGAAATGATACTTAATACTTATACTATTAAATATGATAACATTAAAATGAAACTGGATGATCTTATATCTGACATGTATATTAGGTTCAATGAGATTATCAACACAATGATTTCTCTTGGAACAGAAGTCACTGCCAAGGAACAGATCATGAGAATTCTCAGATGTATGCCTAATAGATGGATAAGAACCACTGTCTCTAATAGAGAATCATGCGACATCAGCAAGATACTTGTAAAGGTACTCATGGGGAAACTGTTCATGTATGAAAAAGATATGAAATTCAACAAGGAAGATGATATTTAACCAAAAAAGAAATTTGTTACATTCAAGACCACCACCTCTGAACACAAAGACATAGGAAAATTGGAAGCTTTTGTAGAAAGTTACAGTAGTGAAAAATCACCACCTGACAGTGATGAGAATATGGCTCAATTAGCCAGAATATTCAAAATATTTTATAAGAAGAATAATTTTTTCCGAAATCCTAACTTCAATGGAAAATATGACCAAAAAGGAAGTTAGAAGAAGGTTTGGAAAAGAAGTGAAAAGACTGGTGACATTGTCTTCAATGAATGTAAGCTCAAAGGACATATCAAGGATGACTATCCAAAGCTCAAGTAGAAAAAGAGATATGAGGACAAGGATAAGAATTATAAAAAGGAAAAGGAAGCAACCTGGAGTGCATCTGAGGAAATTTCAAGTGAGTCAGAAACATCACATGATGAACAAGCTAACAAATCCAATATGTGTTTTATAAAAAACACATCTTAGGTAACACTAGACTCTCCTGTACCAAATATATACTATTATGGAGATGAGAGTGACTCTTAAAATATGAATAATGAAGAAATGTTTGAATACTATAACATTCTTGATCAAACATGCAATGAACTAAAAGAAAAATATAAATTATTAAAGAAACAATATGATCTTATTATGATTGTTAAATCTGAACTCACAACTGAAAAAAAGAGAAATGTTCAATTTCTCCAAGAGAACAACAAATTAAAAATGTCTAATGAGCAATTGAAGAATGAAATATAAATTCTTTCCAATTGGAAAAATACCCTTACTCAAATCCTAGTTTAACTAATTTCCCCTAAATACAACACTGGCATTGGTTATCAACCTGGTAAAACAAATCATGGTATAGCAAATTTTGTTTCTAAATCTTGGAAATATAGTTTTAATCACAGTTCTAGACACTAGTCAACTAATTCAATTTATGATACACTTTCCACTATTTCAAGTTTTTTTTAGAAAAAATAGAGTTTATTTTTCAAATAATTTACATAATGCTTATAGAGCTTATTATTAAAATTACTGGACCCAAACAAATATGGGTTCCAAAATCTGTGTTTGCTTAATCATTCTGTGGGAAATATGCTTAAAGAGTTCCTGTAAAATTTTATGGTACTTAGACAGTGGATGTTCAAGACACATGACAGGAGACTAATTGTGCTTCAAGAACCTAATAAAAATAGATGGAGGTCATGTCACATTTAGTGATAATTCCAAAGGAAAGATTATTGGCCTCAGCTAAATCAGTAACTCTAACTCAGTTTTAATAACTAAAGTACTATTTTTTGATGGAATAAAATATAATCTGCTTAGTATCTCACAATTATGTGATGATGTATTTCATGTTAGATTTGAAAATGATGCTTACAATGTCTTTAATTCTAAATAAGAAATTGTGTTTTCTGCATTAATAAATGGAAATGGTTACTCTGTTAACTTAGATTCCATAGCTTCTCAAAATGATTCATGCTTAAGTGTATTTCATAATGAGTCTTGGATCTGGAATAGGAGACTAGGACACTATAATATTCACTTCCTTAGAAAGCTAACTAGAAAAAGCTTAATAAAAGACTTACCCAAACACGAGTTTCCAAATGAAAAAGTGTGTAATCTCTGTCAAAAGGGAAAAAACATAAAATTTCCTTCAAACCAAAGAAAGAAGTGTCAAATTTTCAACCTCTCTAATTGGTTCACATGGATTTTTTTGGAACATCTAGAGATTCTAGATTAAATGGTAAGAACTGTGTTTATGTTCTTGTCGATGACTTTTCTAGATATACTTGGACCTTCTTTATGGCTCACAAAAGTGAAGCCTGCTCTTTTTTTACTAAATATGCCAAGTATATGGAAACTCTTAGTGGAATTAGAATTAAACCCTTAAGAAATGATCATGGTTGTGAGTTATAAAATTAATAATTTTAATCATTTTTCTCACAAAATGGTTATAGTCACGATTTTTCTACCCCTATAATACCACAACAAAATGGAGTTGTAGAAAGAATAAATAGACATCTGAAAAATATTTCTAGAATAATACTTAGTGAATATGACCTACCTATTAATTTTTGGGATGAAGCAGTCAATACAGAATGATACATAGTCAATAGATTGTTGATCTGGCTGATGGAAACATTCTCTGACGGTGCTCTCGCTTCTACAACAAGGGTTTCCTCCCTCACTGACTTCTTTTTCCTCACCATCTATAGAGTTCTTGGGTTTTCTCTATGAAGCCTCCAGTATCAATATTGATCTCTGAAGTCCTTAAACTATTTCTTCCCCTCTATCACTTTGACAGCTTCATTTTCCATCTCCATCCATGACTTCTTAGATTTTCTCTCTTTGCATTCATGTTTTTGGGTTTCACTACTTCTCTAAGGTATTCGATCTCTGTTTCTATACACTTTCAATTTTTCTTTGTGCCTTTATATATTCTCTTCCTTGAATGTCCCTTAAAATTTAGGTTTTTTGTTCCCCACCCTTTTTTTCTTCTCCTCACGTGGCTTTTCATTTCATGGGTTTTGGATTTGGTGGATCCAATTATGTGCATCCAGTTTTGATTCTTCATCTGGTGAAGGCAACTTCTAGTGTTTCATCCTCCCAGTATCCACTCAGGATATGTTGAAATGCTTCTTGTGATGTTATATATTGCTGGTTTGGTGATCCAATCAATGTTTTGGAGAATGGTGTTGTTTGGTGGTGAGGCCTTAGACTGCATCCTCTCTACTCTGGCCTCACAATCCTTCGCTTCTATCATGGTCGGATAGGTGCAGTGTCCTTAAAAGTGGTTTTGGGATGTGAGGTATGAGAGTTTGATGGTGTTATGGGCTCGTTCTTCGTCAACTGGTAAAGTCCTTTTGGTTTATTTGGTTGGTGTTTGTTCACTGTTGATGTTTCGAGGAGTTTCTTGAGATTTTTCCAACAAAATCCATCATTATTCTCTGCTCTGGTGCCAGTTTTTCATCCTTCTCTCCGAGGTGGATTTGATAGGTGGTCTCCATGGTTCTCTGGGAAGTGATTTTGTGCGGGCGACTTCGGGAGAGATTTGGTGAGGACAAATCAATCTTCAACAGCGAGTTCAACTTCGTTGATGTTGTATATGGTGGTTCGCAGTGAAGCGACTCACAATGGATGTCGGAGAACTGGCCAACAGTGACAGCTAATGAGGAAGATGTCCTGGGGATGTGTAGACATGGTGGTTGTGATGGTAAGGATATGTCAGGTCGGCGACATGATGATGGCGTTAAGGTGAGTTTCGAGGTCCCCTCGTGATACCGATTGTGGTGGGTAGCTCATGGATCAACAAGGTTTTTGGCAGTTTTTTAAATTTGGGGTTTGGAATTTGAATTTGGGTTTTAATTTTGAACTTTGTGTGTCATGTGGATGGGGATATGAATTAAGGGTGTATTTTTATGTATGTTTTCCCACTTTCCTAAAAAGCGGATTTTTTAAAAAACTACAAAAAAATGGTTTGTGGTGGTGGTAAAAAAAAATAGATTGTTGATCAGACCTATTCTTAAAAGGACGCCATATGAATTATAGAACAATAGAAAACCCAAGGTTAACTACTTCAAAGATTTTGGTTGCAAAGTCTATATTCTTATTAATAAGGACAATCTTTACAAATTTTCATCCAAGAGTGATGAAGGTATCTTTTTAGGATATTCCATGTCTAGTAAAGCCTATAGAGTGTTCAATAAAAGAAATAAATGTGTGGAATAATCTGTTCATGCCAAATTTGATGAAATATATCCACATGATCCTAAAACCATTATAGAGAACCTAGAGGATGATGTATTAAATCTAAACATTAATCAAAAATCCACAAATGATTCTGTGAAAGAATCTGTGAAAACATCCAGTTCTGGAAATACCTTAGACTCAAGTCACAATGAACTCGAACCTATTTATGAACCTAAAATCACTAGTCCCTCCTTTTCTAGAGCTGTTATAACTCTTAAGAACCATCATTTAGATGCTGTTGTAGAATAACCAGACAAAGGAACTCAAACAAAAGATTCTCTTAGAAATCAGGTTGAACATCAAGTCTTCATGGCACAACTTGAACCTAAAAACATTAATGATGCTATCAATGATGAATTTTGGGTGATGGATATGTAATAAGAACTTAATCAGTTTGAAAGTAACAAATTTTGGAAACTTGTTGAAATACTTAAGGAAACATTCACCACAGTCACTAAATGGGTGTTTTGAAATATGGTAGATGAAGTTAGTAACATAGTTAGAAATAAGGTTAGATTGGTTGCACAAGGCTATAGTCAAGAAGAAGAAATTTACTATGAGGATACCTTTGTAACAGTATCTAGACCTGAAGCCATAAGAATACGTCTTGCTTATGTTGTACATCTAAATTTCAAACTATCTCAAATGGATGTTAAGAGTGCATTGTTAAATGGGTATATAGCTGAGGATGTCTCTGTTGAACAACCACCTAGTTTTACAAACACCCATTTTCCAAAACATATTTTTAAATTATAAAAAGATTTATATGGTTTAAAACATACTCCAAGAGCCTGGTATGATCGGTTGAGTACTTTTCTTATTTCCAAAGGTTTTACAAAAGGAATAACTAATCTTACTATTTTTATAAAATGAATTTCTAATGATATTTTAGTTGTTCAAATCTATTTAGATTACATTATCTTTTGATATTCAAGAAATTATTTCTGTATTGATTTTTCTAAAATGATTATAAATGAATTTGAAATGAGTTTAATGGGTGAACTAAAATTCTTTCTCAGATTTCAAATATTTGAATGTTATGATGGTATTATTTTAACTCAAATTAAATACACTAGAAATATTCTAAAATATTTTGGATTTGATAGAATTAAAAGTAGTGACACTCCCATGAGTTCCACTTGTAAGTTGGATCTTGATGAAGATGGAAAATCTATTGATCAAACAACTTATAGAGGAATGATTGGAAATTTAATCTACTTAACTGGTAGTCAACATGACACTATTTTTAGTGTGTGTATGTGTGCTTGTTTTCAAGAAAATCCTAAGGAATCTCATTTAAATGATGTAAAGAGAATTTTCAAATACCTCAAGAATACACCCAATCTAGGATTGTTATATATTAGAGGATAATATTTTGAATTAGTCAGTTATTATGATGCTGACTTCGGTGGATATAAGTTAGACAGAAAATGCACCATTGAAACATTTCACTTTTTAGGCAAGTCACTAGTATAATGGTGTAGTAAGAAAGAAAATTATATTGCATTATCTACTACTGAAGCTGAATACATAGTTGTTGGCAGTTGTTTTTCACAAATCTTGTGGTTGAAACACAAATTACTAGATTATGGATATCAATTTAGGCATGTACCTATAAATTGTGACAACACAAGTGCTATTAACATCCCAAAAAATGATGTTTCATGTTCTATGACAAAGCATATTGATGTAATACATCACTTTTTGGGAGATAATTATCAAAAAAGTTACATCACTTTGTAATTCATTGGTACTAAGTATCATCTTGCTGATATATTTACCAAACAATTAAATTCTGAAATAATAGACTACATCATACCTGAACTAGCCATGATAAATCTTAAGTAAATGTCTTATAGGTTTATATCTTACTGTTGTATATATTATTGTTTCATGTTTACAGTCTCAAATTTAGTATTTTTTTTATTACTATCTGACAATCACTGTCTCACCATAAGGTTTATTCACTATCTCACTGTAAGGGTCAGTCACTATATCATCGTAAGGTTCAGTCACTATCTCACCGTAAGGATCAATCACTATCACACCGTAAGGATCAATCACTGTCTCACCATAAAATTCATTCACTTTATCACCATAAATACCTGATATGGTCCCACCAAAAAGATTCTTAATAATATTTATTTACAGAGTAGAAACCGTATCGTGGTAATTATTCATTTCACCTTTTTATTTTCCTGTGCTTTTACTTTTGCGATATTTGGTATTCCTATATGATGAAATAAAGGAAGTGTCACTTGTCCTACACTTGAGCTTTTTTTATTCACTCAATTTGTAACCCTTCTTGAATCCTTCAACCCTTCTCTCTATTGAACCTTCAGTTAATTCCTGGGATGAAATTCCCTTCATCATCGACTCCTGAGAGAAATAGCTCAAAGAAGATGAAGATCGCACCTAATCTAGCACCCGAAGGTCCTCTAAATCCAAATCAGGTGAACCGAGTATTATTACCTAAGAAAGAGATATTCCCTAAGTAGATTCTATCGAGTAAGTCACTGGTTTTGAAAGTTTTAAAAGATAAAGTTTGGTTAGAATGGTTTTCCAAGAAAGAAAGACCTATCTACCCTAAGCTTGTGGCTCAATTTTATATGTATGTTAAATTACCCATTGATTCGGAAGATGGTTATACTATGAGAAACTGGATAAATGGATAGAAATGCACATTCTCTTCAAGGTTATGGGCTGTATTCCTTAGGATACATCATGAAGGCATATGTGAGGACTATCAGAGAGGACCTCCTCCTTCCAGTGAATTCTTATTTTTGGAAGATGATATGAAAAGCTTAACTAGAAATGGAATTAGGAGGAGATCCATTGCTACTGAATTGGATGTAGAATCTAGATATCTGTTTAAGTTTATACAAAACTTGATTAGACCCAGAAAAGGTTATTTTTATGTACTAAAATATCAGGATGTGTTTCTGATTCATATTATGAAAATGGGCCTAAGATCAACCTTTGTAAGTATGTCATACACCATATGTGTGAACTGATCAAAACCACATCCAAGTAAACCTCCATTTTTTATTCTCGTCTTTTCTCAGCCATGCTTCATGCCAAAGGTATGGTTGGACCTAATGAAGAAGTTATCAATGATTGTGAGTTCTTCCTTTCAAAAGTCATTATCAAGAGGATGAAAATCAATTAGAATCCTTGGAAAAAGGTTTGGGTGGAAGACAATGATAGTATTTATGAAAAGTTCAATCTAGTGGAACATCTCTCAAGACCAAAAGATATTTCTGATCCTGGTTTGGAACCAGATGAAGTTGTTGAGTATTCTGAAGAAGAAGAAGAAGAGGTTGTTTTCCCTCCTAGGGTAACTGTTTCTGATAAGGAAGACAATACTCTAGTCAATCATGTAGTAAGTGAAAAGGAAGTACCTACATCTAAAGATATTTTTAATATGAAAGATTAACCTGAAGTTGAAATAGAATATATTGTCAAATAATCCAAAAAGAATCCTATGGAAGATCTTATTGAATAATAATTACATGTTATGTAAGAAGCTGTCCTTGAAGAACTCCCAATGTAATAATATGTTCCTGAAGTCATTCCGTCAGATGAGGAAAGACTGGAGATAGATTTTCAGTTGTCTAGACATGAAATGAGAGAGGAACTAAGAGATGAATTCATGGAAATAGATCAATCCCCTAAGCCTATCAGTCCTTAGAATGATGCAACAGTTGAGGGGGAGCAATACCCAAATATGGAATCTATTGAAGTACCAAACCTGATTGATCTAAGCCCTATAGACACTCAGTATAAATTCCCCAACTTTTATGATGTGAATGACTCCCAGGAAGTCTCAGTAAAAGGCCTTGACCTTTCTATTATGTTTCAATTGAAATATGTGTTTAATCTTGCCCATGAAAAAGAACCTGATCCCGTATCCATCCATATCTATGAACCTTCACTAGAACAACCCTCCTTGGTGAGTAAAGATTATCTAAAAATATTTGGATCTACCCTTTTGTATGGAGTTGAAAAACTCTTGAATACCCTACCAACTCCTGTAACAAATCTAAGTGAGAGAGATACCTCACTATTGTTAGAAAATGTTATTTTGTAGATTCAGCCAAAAATGATTCATTAGATTCATGAAGTTAGAGTTGAAAACAGACTGCTTAGTGATGAAGTGAGTACTAAAAGAGGTATATTTGAAGATATGTAGAAAGTGATGATTTCGAGATCAGAGCTTGCTTCTCATCCTGTAGAGCCTATTGTTCCTCAAACCCCACAGAATGTTGCCTCTGAAATGCAAACTCATTTAGCTTCCTTAGCTGAATAAGTCGCAGAAATAAACAAACCGATTGTAAAATAAATGCGAGAGATTATTTCTAATCATAAAAAGCTCACTGATGAGTATAAGGTGTGCCTTCAAAAAGTGCTAAATCAACTAAAATATCTCACCTTAGTTGTCACTGCTTCTAAGGCATCTGGACAATCATCTCAATCATCCTTTGATAGTGACCTGCTTAGAACAGTGGTAAAAGATGAACTTTAGACTGTGCTTAGTGGTTTCAATAAATATACACTATCTAAATTTATCAAGAACAGTTAAATAGTTCTTGATTTGGTCCAAATCAATTCAGAAATTGCTAATGATGCTAATCAAAAAATTTAAAATAAAGTGGATTTCTACTTTAACTAAATCTTCTCTAAGATTGACATGACCAATAATTTCAAATATCTTGTTGAAAATATGAGGATTACTCATGTTACTCATTCTTTCAAGAGTCAAGTCCAAAAGATAACAGATTTCACTCGTCTGTGGGATAAGTTTATGGAAAACATGGATGGATTTGAAAAATATATTCAGTATGCTGTAGAGATCATTTCTGATTTTATTAAGCTTCTGAGGTCCTATCTTCATGTACAGAGTATTGCCACTATTGCTCTTGCGGCTTCAGCTCTAAGACCTAGTTTTCCTACATTCCCCTCTGTCCTAGCCTACACTTCTTTGTCTTTCAGTTAGTCACTGAGTCAGATCATGCCTATGATCCATGATCAACAACTGCCTCGATCTTCTACTACACCTACTCTGGATCCCTCTGTCTTTGAATTTATTCCTTTACCTTCTCTCTCAACAAGATCAATCCCTTCTTCTACTTCAACCTCTGCTCATATGTATTCCTCTTCTGTTGTTGTTGCTAAGGGAAAAGAGAAGACCAACCAGTGGAGAAGTATAGTGGTTACTCTATTTTGATAGAATCTTCTTAACTTTGTTTTACTTTTTGTAATGACCCTCTTTTTATCTAATACATTATGCACTTTTCTTGTATCTCGTGTATTTATTTTTCTTGTAACTTTTTAATAATCCCAAAATGGAGATAAGTCTCTATAGGATAACACTCACTCTATATGTGTTATATGCACATTCGAACTATATTGTTAGAACAAATATACACTCTAAACATACATGATTTGTGATTATAAAAAAGGGATATATTGTTGGACTCCTCATGTATTAATCATGTTTTAATGATCAGAAATCCAATTCAGTCTATAAACCTTGTTAAATCTATGAAATCTATCTCACATCAAATGCACAGTTGTTTAGTAAAATCCATCCAAAGATCTTAAGTGTTATACACTCAGTTCGGTTAGTATATACTATCTATTGATATACTTTTTAATGACTTCTCTGACAAATGATTGAGTTTAATCCATTCCAAAGATATCAATACTTAAGTCTAAATACAGATATTTTCCTAAGTTTGAGACACCATGAAAAAGCAGACACTGTGAACAACCAGACACCGTGACATCCAGAAACCATGAACTAGACACCGTGAACAACCAGACACTAAGAACCAAACACCGTGAACCAGACCCCATGAACCAGACACTATGAACCGGACACTCTGAGCCAGACACCATGAACCAAACACTGTGAACCAGTCACTATGAATGAGACACTATTTCCATGTCATAATGTGACACTATTTCTTAATATTTTTTATCATCTTTCAAGTTAATCTCGAATTGTTATATTTGAAGATTTTAAATGCACTGAAATAATTAATATTTCTTTGTAGACATTTCATCTGAAATTACGATGTATGAGGTGCAGAATACAAGTAACCTGTCAGCTCAAACACATGAACTCCATGATAAAAGTGTATTGCAGCCCAGAAAAAAAGTGAAGTGTGGAATAACACTAAAAAGGGAAACAATCGGGTGGGTGTGATCATGAAAACAAAGAATTCACTGAGATAATTCCTAAAGAAAGAATTGTCTCTTGCAACTAAATGCTACTGGAGAACACATGAATCTCAATTGAATCCCAGAATCGAGAACATATTTACACTTTCAAACATCACAAAGAACACAAGATCGATCTTTCTAACTTACAACACTCTGTTTACCATACAAGGACGTGATTTCTTCATATACTTCATCCCATAAGTCCACAGCTTCAATGACTAACATTCAGAGCATTTCAAAACATATCTAAATATTTCTTCTCTGTTGTGTATCATTTTACTAGATTTCGAGCAGTGTGTGTATCTATATAACAACACACATTTTCTCCTTCATAAAATTGAAGGATAGAATATCTCCTTACGCAAACATTTTTTTTATATTTGTATACCAACTGATAAGTGTGGAAGAGGTCCTTGTGTGTCATGGTAGTTTTTTCCCACAATGATCTATAAAAGAGGTCCATGCGCGACCTGGACAGTCATGTGTACTGTGTTTAACCCAGATCTAGGGTGTGGACCATTTTTATTTATATAAACTTCTTAGTGGCAGGTGATCACCAATGGAGTGTATTAGCTCTCGGCTTAAGACTAAACTAGTTATTTCATATCTATAGTGCAACTTAATTTATTCTTCTCTATTTTACTGCTTTACTGTATAATTCAAAAATCACTAAATTCACTTTGATAGTTAATCTTAGAAAGATGTTAAAATTGGATTGACTTAGTAGAATAGTTTAAAAAAATATTAATAACTGACATTAAGATTACTGAGCATTAATCAATATTCTATGAAGTTATTTAAAAAATCAAACCTTCATAACCATATTACTTTGATTAATTGAGCAGTATTTAACATTTTTAGGAGCACTATTGAAGAATAATTTTTAACAAGAAATTTTTATAGATAATCAATTCACCCCCAATGTGTAATATACTCCAACTAGCACAATAAAATCATCAGTAATATTCTAGGATTAAATTCACCATGAAAAACTCATTTATAGTGATTAAATTAATAAGAAATTTCCTTGATAGACTCGATCTTAACGTCTCATCCTTGGAGGTTAGAGAAGCTGAACTTTAAAATATTTTAGTGGTGTTAGAAATGATGAATGATCAATATTTTTAGAAAAAGTATTAATAATAAATGGATTTTTTATTATTAAATAAAATAAAACTTATTTAAATAGAATATGAAACATTCAATGAATCAAAAGAAAAACATCACATGGATAAGGAGTTTAAGAGAGTAATATCTCTTATTTATTAAAATTTTATGAATGGTAAACGAAAATACAAGTGAAATATTCCATTGAAATGTTTGAGTGTGGTCGAGTTGGGAACCCTACTGTCAAATTTTCTAAATAAATTGAAATGAAGATCAAGAAGATTAGACTAATGAGAAACCTAAGAAAAAAGTCAAATAAAAATACAATGGTATTTAGAAAAGTATCTAAAATAATAATTTCTTACCAAAATAAGAAACGTTTTTATTGAGAAAAAATTAAGACAACAAATTATAAAATTTGTACCATCTATTGAAGAAATTCTTGTTGAATGTTTTGAAATTTATTGATTATATAAAATATGCATAAGCTGCGAGTAAAGAAGAAGAAGTGTTTAAATAAAATTACAAAGAATCCATGTTGAAATAATAACATGAAGCCTATCTTGAGAATAATATTAATCTTAGCGAGTAACATCACCTATTGAAAAATAAATTAAATAAGAATATTCAATTTCAATAATAATTTATTAAAATGTATAATTAATACACTGAGGAAATCAATTAAATCAATAATAAGGTGGTCATGTAGGGAAAAAAATTTAAAGATAAAAGTTAGAACCCCACAGAAAGAAATATTAAATGGGAATGAAAAAAATATAAATTTATTGAATTTTAAAAAACTGTGATGAATTTAAATGATGATTTCAACAAATCAACATATGTTAATGTTGAATCCTTATAAGAAATTGAAAAAGATGATCTGGAAAAACAGGTGAAAGTTGTTCCATCTAAATATAAAGATAAATAATTTTATACTAATAATTAATGTTTCTTATAGTTACCTGAACCTTTTTACCAATATTATTACCCAATTATTAAACTCAAATATCCATTAATACAACAAAAGGATTATAAAGGCCTTGTGCCTTTGTAAAACCAGGTTCATAGTATATCAAAGGAAACTAAAAAATGGAACCGTAATTATATTCTCTATTGTGGGCTCCTAAAATAAATTTTAGCTTCAAAATATGCATAAGATAACTTGAAGAATACATTAAAGAAAACAATAATCCAAAAGGCCTAAAAATGGAATAATAATGATAAGGAAACATAACATATGATTCGTAGGTATAAAATGATATTATAAAAGATAATGAACATGAGAAATCAACGAGAGAATATTATAAAGAGCATGGTATTATATGAACATGTAATCATAAGAAAGTGTAACAAATATAAATCATGTCATAAACATAATTCAAGGTTAACTACTAAGACAACATCACATGGTGAAAAAGGTACATAATTTATTGGGTTCACTCCCTATTCCTATATGTGACGTCTCATGAGACAAATACATTACCTAATGCCTTGGAGGGATGTATAATTCTAAAACAACTAGTAACACTCATATTATGTATGTCCATATGTTTACCCCATAGAGAAATACATCATAAAGAATAAACAAAATAATTACCCATGGTAATAAATTGGTTTCATAATCTTGTGTCATAACATAATGAAAAGTGATTTAAAAAAATGAGTTATATAAATAGTAAAAAGGATTGTATTACACCTAAAACGATAGTAAAATTACTTATGTATATATTTGAGATACATATATATAATTTATAAACATTCCATATAATGAAATATATAGATATAGTGAGTTAGAGTGAGAGTGGTTATAACCTAGAGATAATGGTGGTTTATAGAGATACCTTACCATGATACCAATTTATAATATGTGTTATTTATCCAACTAAATAATAAAATTATGTTAATTATTTTCTAACCTAGGATCATTTTTCAATATTATTATTCATTTTATTTTATTCATTACCATTTAAAATTAAATTTCATAATCATTTAGGTTCATGTCGAATGTTTTGATATCATATGTACAAAATCTATTTAGTAAGTTGAATAAGGTCTGTGATATTATTAATTAATCATATCCCAAATAATAATAATAATGTAATAAATATTTTTATACATAAATTATTATTTTGAAACCAATCATTAATGATGTTTATGAATAAGGAACTATGTTACAATTTTGGAGATGACTGACTATACGTAAGTATAATTAAAGTTTCTATTTTTAATGATCATTATATAAATAATGTAAGTGTTTTTATTATTTAAATTATGATAATTTTATCATAAATATCATGTTATTTCATTAAATTAACTTATATATACAATCAATGTGATGTAGTGATCAAATAAATGAGTTGCATCAATTCTCCCGGTGGTAGTCTATTGTGCACTAGAAAAATGTTATCATTTTTAATGGGTTGTAATTATAGAAACTGTATAACATATTAATTTTCTAGAGTGTTAAATATTCCATTATTTTTATATGTAAATGTTAAATCAATCATTATTAACATCTTTGAGAGGAGAATATGGAAAACAAATTACATCGGTTCGCGAGGTGGTAGTTCACCACACAAACGATCGACAGTTTTGTTTACCATTTGATATGATATGATATGAATGAATATTATAACACTACCATAATAAAATATAAGTATATTAGAGATAAATATTTTAATATATTGTAATTTTTAAAAAATAATTGAAGGTGTAAAAATAATCAATAAAAAAGAAGGAGCTCAGTAAAGACGATTACCTTCGTTTAGAAGAACCTCCTTTTTATATCTTATTAAGGATGATAATATAGGATTTTTTTTTATAAAATAATCTCTAAAATGAGGATAATTATATTTGGGATATATTTTGGAAGGTTTTAGAGGTTTTAAGAAGATATAATATGGGATTATCTTTTATAATGGAGGAGTGGGCTTCTTATAAATACGCAAAATTATTCAATAATGGGAAGTCACCCTCATGCCAAGTTCTACAAAAATTGAAAAATAAATTACTCATAGAAATAAAATTCTTATAATAACAACTATATTAAAAAATAAACATCTTTTAATCATGTTGTTTCATTTACCACAAGGGATACTCACTTTTTACAAATATAATTTTTCACCATGGTAACTAGTATTTTACTCATACTACTATTCTTTATAACCAAAATATTAAATTGACCATATTATATAATATAAATTATTCTGATTAAAAATATGGAATCTATTTTATCAAATTAAATTTCAAATAATATGCATAATTTCATTTAAAATAATACTATTAGACCTGTCAAAAAATGATATTTCAAGAAATGCATTCTTCATGCATAAGATGGTCTTATAATAACAATATAATAATTAATAATTATTAAAATAATTTAAATTTAAATAAATATATATATATATATATATATATATATTTTATTTAAATCATTCCTCATTATGGGTTATTTTAAATAATAAAAATGTTAAATCATTACACAATTTAAAATAGTTTTCATAAAAATGTGTTTTAATCCTAAAAATTAAATAAAATTAAAATATAGAATAATGATGATTTAAATGTAATTAATTTGATGAACTTTAACTAAAAACACTTATGTTATTTTTAAACCCAATTAAAATAACAATTTATCTTTCAAATTACTTAATTTATTAAAAATACAAGAGAGTTTTATAAAATATAAAAAAAATCATTATTCAATGAAAAATCAATTTTTTTGAAAAAATATAAAAAAATAAACCATATTTAATATTGATTACATTATTTTAAAAAATATTTCTAATTTTCTAAAATAACATTTCTAAAATTTCCAAAAACATTAATTGTAATATTTTCTCACAAAAAATAAACAAAAATAATATCTGAAGAAAACATATTTTTTTAGAATAAAAACATTTATTAATAAATGAGTGCTTATTTCCAATAAATTTATAAATTTTATAAACAATTTATACCTATTTCATAAATTAGTTAATACTTTTAATACATTATAATTTAATGTCAAGGTTATAATGTTTATTTAAATAATTCTGGTTTATTTAGGTCTAGTGTTTTGTATCGCATACACTATCGAACATAGTTTTCCAATTTATAAATTTGGGGTGTTACATTTTTACCCCCTTAAATAATCTCAACCTTGAAATTTTTTATTAAATATAATGGTAAAAATAGGTTGGGGTACTTCTTCTTCATCACCTTTTCTGGATCTCATGTTGCTTCCTCAAACTTTTGGGTTCACCCTACCACTTTAACAAGGTGAGTTTTACTCTTACATTGTACTTTGTCTCTAGGATCTAATATCTCCACTAGATAATCCTCATATGAAAATTATTTCTACAACATTACCACCTCTTGATTCAGTACAAGTGTGGGGTCTGGTGTGTACTTTCTCAAGAGGATTATATAGAACTTCTCATGTACTTTAGATAGGTTAGGTTTAAGTGTTAGTCGATAGCCCAATGCTCTTATGAGATCGATGATATCAATGTGGATTATGTATCTAGGACTAAGAATTCCTATTTCACAAACCTCAAGAATCTCTTCCATGGTTAAATATAATTGAAAACCTTATCTCATAACTCAAACTCCATGTCTCATTGATGATTATCTGTCTAGTTTTTTAGTCAAATTTGCATTGATTTCATGTGACGTTGAATATTTTGATCCTTATCTATCATATATAGTAGAATACCAGGTCCCATAATATTATTCTCCCAAAATGCATCCTTGAATCCCAGATTCCAACACAAATTCCCATACAAAGACTCATAAGGTTCCATTTGAATGTTATAATGTAAACTATTGTTATTTGAGAACTCTACAAGGGGAAGGTGTTCATAAAAAAATAATATGAAATATATTGAACATAATATCAAAATATCCTAATAGAATTTGGATGGTTCTCTCAGACTAACCATATGTTTGAGGGTGATAAGCAGTACATAAGTTGATTTCTATAACGAGTTCATGTCGAAGGAGTCTCCAGAACGTTGAGGTAAACCTGGGATCTAGATTATATACAATGTTGAGTGGAACTCAAGAAAATATTAGCACTTAAATTATGTATATCATAGTGATATTTTCAACAGATAAATATTCCTTAATATTAATGAAATGTACATACTTTGTAAGGTGGTCGACTACCACCCAAATGACATTATTTCCTTTAGGTGTCCTCACGAGTCTTATAACAAAATATATGGTTATTTTTTCCCATTTACATAATATTATGAGAAATGGTTTCATAATTTTCTTAAAATTCAATTTTTAATACATTATTAGTATTACATACCAAGCATCAAGATATAGGTTCCATAATTATCCTCTTTATGTTATCCATCGAGAATTTTTTTCCTCAAATCTTTATACATCTTAGTGATTCATGGATGAATAGAGAAGGATGTGCTATATGAATCATATAGAAGCTAAATATTCATTTATTGTATTTATAGAACTCATATCTAGTGAATAATCTTAATATTTAAAAAATACTATGTTTGATAGCGTACAAGATACGCAACACCGAGGTTAAACGTTCAAGTAAATATTAATATTAAAATATGATCATCATAGGCTTGCCATTAAATTGGTGGGAATGAATATTATTAAGAATATTATGAAATATATAATGGTACTACTCATATCTAATGTATTAATTAATGGGTTTTTAATAAGTATTAGTTTTTTAGTAATGTCATTTTATTCTTCAAAAAAATAAATTTTCTTCAAAAATGAGTTTTATTTGTCTTTATGGGTCATTATTATAATTAATTTCTTGAAATTTTAGAAACTTTTTTTGTTAAAAAAAATATTTTTAAACTTTTCTCTTAAAAATTATATTAGGATGAATTTTTTTTACTTTTCTCAAAATATTTATTTTTCATGGAATATTGAAAAATACTAGTTTTCATTAAAAACTCTATCGAATTTTAAAGTATTTATAAGGGAACAATATGTTTTTTTATTATTATTAAATTATAAGTAGCTATTTTTTATTTAAAATAATACAATTACCATTTTTAATGGATTTTATACTTTAATTTAGTATAAAACAATTTATTTTTTAAAAGGGCACTTTTTAAAAAAATGTTTTTCATTGCGTTTTTTCGATTAAATTTTGAATTATGTTATAAAAGTTATATGATTTGAATTTTTAAAAATGGATTAAATAATTGGAATTAGTGGTTTAAATATTAATTTATATCCTCCCTTTATTTTTTTGTTTAATATGAATAGTATACTTAGTAATTTTATTACCACGATAAAGTTTAAATTAAGTAATTTAGGTTAAAAATGAAATAAGAAGAACCATTAAATGACCCAAACACATACCTAAATCTTATTTTATGTGTTTATATAGACCAAAATCATACATAGGTACAATATATCCCATTATGGTGCCACTAGTATGATATTATGACCTTTATAGTAACTTATTTAGGGAAAAGTCAAACATATCACACACTTATTTTTAATAATTTTAAAATTTTTTCCTATGGTGTCATCAAGATGATATGTTCAATGATAAATTATATTTGGAAATATAATATATTTATATTCATCATGTTAATTTATTTTTTATTTTTAGTGTCCAAATAATTACCTTAAATTCTTTCACTATGCTGATGCAATAATTATTTAATTAATGGAAAATATCAAATATGTGATATTTAACATATTTAAATAAATATAATTCAAGATAATTAATGTGATACACACATTTATATTATCTAATGACATTTTAGAGATTTAATAATAAAATAATTCTAATAATAAGTGTTGTCTTGATGTTATTAAATTCAATGTAATAAATAGTTCTAAAAATTGACATTATGGATATTTTATAGTAAACTATGTTTTATTAAATAATATAAAATTTAAAAATAATTATCATTCATTAAAGTGATTAGTATAAGGATTAAAATATTAAACATAGTACAATTGTGGTAATTGTTTCATTTATAGTAACTATATTGACCCTCAAAGAGTAATAACCCATGTTGTCACAGTAATAGTTAAAAGGGTTAAATTTGGTTTAAAACCAAAAGATAACGATATCAATATGGTAAAAACCTGTTTCAATTTTATTGTATTATTTTATTTAGACCCATACTTGTATTATATTTTAAATAACTCAGTTTTTGTCACTTTAAAATTAAATATTAATTTATATTTCTTTAATATTTATAGAAATTCTATGAGTGGCCCTCCCTTATCTTAACAAAGGGAAACTCTTATTTTCATTTATTCACACTTCAGACCACATTTGGATCAGAACATGTATACCCAAATAACTTCCTATAATCCCTTACCTCATTATAAATTATATATTTTGGTAATAACACCAATTGTATAAGGATTATGGTATTAATCAAAGGTGGTTTAATAAAGAAGATGTATAGTTTTTTATGGATGTTTTAGTTTTTTTCTTATTAGACATCCCAAAACCTTATTCAACAGATATGAAATAAAAAATAATGTATCCTAAATATATTTAGACATTATTATGTGATATTCATTACCTATATCCATATCATATTCAATAAAAGGGTAAAAATAATTCATCATTCGTGTGTGAAGAAGACTACTGCCTCACTAACTGATGTAATTAGAATTTCATCACCTATACACACATATTATTTTTAATGGAAAAATAAAGTTTATTTTAATAATTAATAATAGAGTGTAACACGGATTTTCTCACTTGATTATCTTTCTCATTTTCTTACATACTTAATATAATTCACTTAAACTATTTATTTTTTGTTATTTTTTAAATTCTATTAAGGAAATTAAATTTTAGAAGATAAGTGAAATGATAAATTTTTTTCTAAAATTAAATGATATAATGTGACTTGAAAATAAATACATTAGACTTTTTTGTATGGTTTTTGGGTTCCCTCATTCTCTTTATTGGTGTTTAATTTTTTTGATAGTTTAGTCATTAAATTTCACTCTTAAACTACTATTCTTTCATTTAGTGGAGAGAAATATTGAATGTGTTCAGAATTATAAATTTCATCAACTCATGTAATAAAGGTTGATGTCACACCTCAATTAAGGTTGTGACATCTCTATGGACTTGAATTCATAATTTTTCATTTCATCCACTAAATGGATCAACTTCACCATGTTAAAATCTTATGTTTAGTAGGATGGAGATAAAATATTTAAACAAAAATAGAAATGAGTTTGAGTTCAGTACCATAGTGGAAAATTTCCATACTCATGAAATTCACTCTTGATCACCAAAAACATAAATAAAACATATGAATATGCATTCAGAATGAAATGGAAACACCCCTTAACTACTTCAATCCATGCCTTGGGTTAGCCACACATTTTGTAGGGTAAGAGGCCACATTGGGAAAAATTAAAAGAAGAGAAGAGAAGAAGAGAATAAAAAGAATAGAAGGAAGATATATAATAATAAAATAAAATAATAAAATAATTAATGAAGAAGGATAAACACATAAAATAACTAAAATAAAAAAAATAATTAGAATAATAAAATAATAAAACAAAAAAATGAAAACAAGAAAGGAATTAAAAAATAAGAAGATGATGAAAGGATGAAAAATATGGTTGTGAGTGGAAACTTATAGAAATATTCCTAAATTTTTATTTAAAAACGAATTAAAATTACATGATAATAAAAATAAATAGAATAAAATTAAAATAAAATAAAATAAACCAAAGGAAAAAATGGTGAACATTTTTGGCCTCATCAGCCTCCTCCTCCCAATGGAGTGAACTCTCTTTTAGCAGTGGGAAAGGCCTCCTTTGATAGAGGGGGGGGGGGGGGGGGGTAGGATCATCGTTAATATCTTCATATATTTATTTTATATATTGGTTTCAATAAGGATATTTATAATACTTGAATTTAATCCTCCTAAAATATTTGGATTTCAAAAATCATAGCATGGACCAAGCCTTGTTGGAGAATCCTTCAGTGTTATTAGAGGATGACTGATATGGCAGTTCTCTTAGAGGATGTGGTAGAAACATATAAGAATATTATATTGCATCGATGGAAGTTGAGGTCTCCTCATTCATCAAACCATTAAAGTGGATAGATGAAACTATGATTGATGTTCAGGGAACCTGTTAAAGGGTTCAGGAGTGATCTATTTTGATCTTGGGTGGTGAGAGTGGAGACATAGCTTGGTTTTATGCATTTTTTGAAATTACCAGGGTGTTTCCTAGTGATGTAGTGGTGTCTGGTGGCATTAAGAGGCAGAAATGTGAAAATGAAATGTGGTGTGTTCTGGATAAGTGATAAGAGGTAGGATTTTAAAATGTGAACAATATATTTGATAATTTATGTCCAATATCGAATCGAACAGAAGGGACCTTCCGGCTTATAATCCAAAGTGCAACAACTCTGGTTAGATTTCCTAAAGTAGGGATAGGCTCCCACATACAAAACCATGAAAACAAATGGGTTGAGCTGCACTGCTCTACCTATTAAGGCCTTTGGTACTACTATGCTCAAGCTAATCCACTAGTTCACATGCCCATGCCAACTTGTGCAGGCTCTCTCTGCACCATGCTTGGTTGGATGAGCATATCCATGCCTGGATATGTCTTCTGCTAGATAGGTTGAGGGCCTTCTATCTTGGAACGTAATTTTTTATTTAACACCTAAAAATATATGATAACATTATAAATAGAGTTACTATCACTTTAAAATAAAAACGTTGAATTTTAGAAAATATTTTTTAATTGAAAACCATAATTTAAATCGAAATTTGTCCTTTGTCACAAAATTCTTATTACTTAATAATTCTTTGAAAACTATGGTAATTTAGATCAAAAATCCAATTAAGACCATTGAATTTTTTATAAAATTTTCTTGAAATATGTGTATGTCAAATACCCCCACACTAAAACATTACTTGTCCCTGAGCATAAAATCTCTACATTGAATTCAAGAGGTCTCTAATTCTACCAATTTTTAAATTTTAATATTATAAAATATAATAGTTATCAATCTTAAATCAAAATTTCTAATGTAACATAAAATATCAATTTAATTTCCCATTTTTTCAAAGAATCAATCAATTCAAGTATTTTACATTCTCCATTTTGAAAATGTTAGAACTTCTTTTCTCATTGATTCATGTTCGTTAATTCGTTATTATTAACCATTCCAAATCATGATTTATCTCTATTTTAAATCTTATCACTCATCTCTAATGATGTAATTCAAGTAGAGTTTTTCTCATATTATAAGTACATGATTTTAATCCATAGTCTTGTAAAGAAACTCTTTTTTATACTTTGTAAAGACAAAAGGAACATAAATTCATGAGGACTTATAATAAAGATTAATATGTCTCTGAGGAATAAGGTTGGTGTGAATTGATGTTTAAAATTATTTATTAAGGAGGTGGTTTCTCTCTTAATATGAAAATCAAGATATCAAAATAAAAAGTTTAATGACATTATCCCATTTAATGTATCAACTCACATTTCTCTTAAAACTCAAGGTAATGTCATCATCAAAGTAAATCATAATGAATGATTTGTGAACCTTCTTGAAATTTTCACATGTTTTCTTATTTTTCAAATAATTTTTCATTTTTTTCATTTTCAAATTTATTCCAAAAATATATATCACAAAAACCACATAACCACATAAGATTAAATCCATTTTTCGAGTAAGGTGACTTTTGATTCTTCTAAGTCATAACCCATTCTTATTGTTTTCAATTTTTCAAGAAGGTAAAAAAGTGAAATTGCAATGTATGAATCAAATAAAATTTATCATTACCCAAAGTAGCACCCCATAATTTTTTCCTTACTGTTTATTTCATCTCTTCTACAATGATTCCCTTCACCGAGAAATGTTATCTTAAAAATATCATGAAAATACTAAGAGGATGGTAGGAATGAATAAAAATGGGATGAAACATGGATAATTCCTAACAAGGTTATTAATGGTTTCTATGGTTTAAACAAATACTTTTGTAATGTTGGTCTTTTAAGGACAAGGGATTATCTAAATATTACTCAACCATTTTAAATGTTTTCTTCATTGTCATAGATTTGATAATTTCAAATGAAATTTATAGTAGGTTGTCCCAAGATCACTCAAGTAATATAATCAAAATAAAATAAGAATTATATGGTCTATAAATCCTCTTTAGAATAGAAAATATGATATTCAAAAATCACTCGGTGAATGAAAAATAATAAAAAATCAACTCACATGAATTTTATAAATTCAAACCATGAAAATTGATTGCGAAATTTTATTTACAAGAAATAATGAATTCCCTCAAATCATGAGTCCTTAGTTTAATATCCATTCTTAAATTTAATAATCTAATTATCTATTTACAAATTCAATGTCATTAGCATTTAAATATTAAACATAGAATCACTTAATTCTTTAGAAACACATGTCTCCTAAAAAATTCATATAAAGAATAAATTCTAATATAGGAATTCAATTTTTCTATTTAAATCATAGAATATTTTGTTGGAAAAAAATGTAGAGAGTGTGAACTTAAATAATGTAATAATAAACTCTATTTTATATGAATATTAATACTCTTTACTCCTTGACTAATTGGGGGTCTTCTTTGTTCCATCATGGTCCCACAAAAGATAATTACTCAATGAAGCACATGGATCATTTATTTAAAGATTGAATAAATAAGAGGGAGTAGGGGACATACTCCACTAATCCTAAAAATAATATTGAAATATAATTTCCTAGAAATAAAATAAAAGGATTATTCATGGTATGATCCCCACAAGTGGGCCTATAATTCATACTTCCTCTAGAAGGTAGTACTAGTAGTTTTCTATAACTTGATGTTAGTTGGAGGTTTAATGACTTAAACCACCACATGTGGATTTTACCAACATGAACTTAATATTTCTCAATGAGGAATGATCCATGGATAGAGTATAAAACTTTATACCCCTTAAAAATTAAGTATAGCTTTTATGGAAGGGATATAATGATTTTTGAATCATCCTCCTTCTTGGTTTTTACTTATGTATCCTTATCCTTTTACAGTGTTGGATCAATATAAGAAGCATCAATTGAACATTTAAAGGGAATGTTAGTGTTTCTTTTATGTAAAAAAAATTAAATTTGAAATATTAATAAGTAATTTATACCTTTCAATATGAGTAACTTCAATCTTGATTTACTCAAGCTTAGAAAAATTGACTTCTTCATGGTTCTCGTCAAATGTATGTTCATAAAAAATTTGGAGCTCAATGTATTCCTCAATAGGTGCATTTTCATTTTTATTATCTTCCTCTAAGGTATAGAAAATAATGTCGTAATATCAAAACATAAATCTGTGGGAATCAATACTCAATTAATATTGAAAAAAATTAAATTAAATAAAGTTTGAGATAAGTTCAACTCCCTGAATTGGTTTAGATTAAATCTCCTCTTCTGTGGTGAATTGTTTCTGGAGTTGGATGGTGGTAAGTGGTGGTAGGTAGTCAAAATCATCCATTGTTTCTTAAAATTTCAACATATTAGTGGTTTTTTCATCTTTTATGGCAAGAAATAGGTATCTAGGTGTTGATTCTTAAGTCATATAGATGGGAAGATCACATTGAATTACATCTTCTACCTATTTATGCTAAAACAGATCATAATCTTTTCCCATATTCCAATCATCACATGAGTATTCATCTTTACTCACTATAAATTCAAGATATTCTTGAATCTGGTTCCTCAAATGGTTGGGTTTTTTATATTCCTTGAGTTTGGCCTCAACATCTTAGATGTCTTCAATGAAATTGGGAAAACTAGTGGCATTCCTTCTTAGCCTCGAATATTTTTAAGTTAGTTGAGATTTCATTAACCATTCTCATTAATTCTTGATGCAGGATTCATGTCTTTATACCTATTTTCTTATACTTGACCATTTTAATGAGATAATCAACCCTTAATTAGATAGTTATATTAGTATGGTCCTCTTGTTATTCTCGCACATCTTAGTAATTGTGTTATGAATTGAAAAAAAAAATCATTTGAAAAAATCATAGTTAAATAAGTTTTATGGGTTTTTAAACAATGAAAACTATATTAAATGTGAAAAATAAAAACTTTGCAAGAACTGATCAGATCCTTCATAAAAATAAATTTTTTACACATTCCTTTCATAGGGAAGAGTAAAAAAAATTTATTTTACTAATATAGAATATAGGCTAAGAAAGATCATCTCCCTTGAGGATCTTCCTCATTTTTCCAACTACATAATCTAATTCACCTAAACTAATTCTTTTTTTTAATTATTTTAAATAAATTTAATTTTAGAATATAAATGAAATTATAAAAAATATACAAATATAAAATAGCATAATGACATTAGAAAAAAAAGAACATGGACTTTGTGGTTCGGTTTATGGGTTCCGTCATTCTCTATATTGGTGTTTACATTTATTTTGATAATTGTGTCATGAAATATCACTCTTAAACTACTATTCTATCATTTATTTGTGTAAAATCATGAATTCCCTTATCAATTTCAATTATACTTCCTCGTGTAATCAAAGTTGATGGCACACCTCAATCGAGATTGTGACATCTCCAAATACCCAACTCCATCATATGTCATTTCATCCACTAGATGGTTCGACTTCATCACATTAAGAGTTTATGTTTAGTGGAAGAGTGGGAAAAGATTTAAACAAACAATAGAAATGAGTTTGATTTCAATGCTGTAATGGAACATCTTCACACTCAATCTCTTCACTATTTCTCACCAAAAACACAAATAAACCATATGAATTTACCTGAGTAATGAAATGGAAACACCACATACCACCCCTAGTCAAATCCTCGGGTTAGCCCCTCATTTTTAAGTTAACTATTCACTGTGTAAAAAATAAAAAGAAGAAAAGAGTAGAAGAGAATAAAAAGATTGGAATAGAGATAAAGAAATATAAAATAAAATAAGAAAATAAGTTGAGAGGAAGGATACACACATAAAATAACTAAACTAATAATAATAATAATGAAATAAATAAATATAAAAAAATAAAAAAATTAAAATAATAAAGGAATTAAAATAAGAAGAATTAGATGAGAGGAATAATAAGATGGGTGTAGGTGGAAACATTATAAAAATATGCATGATTTGTTTTTATAAATGAATTAAAATTACATGCGAATTAAATGAAATAACGCAAAATTAAAATAAAATAAAACAAAACAAAATTAAAAATGGGCTACAACATAAACATCCTCCTCCCAATGGGGAAAAATATCCTAGAGTAGCAGGAATTACCTCCTTTTATACAGCTATGGAGGAGTCTTGTTTATATCTTCATATATTTATTTAAGATCTCAATTTGAATAATGATATTTTGAGAATCTAAATTAAAACCTCCAATAATATCAGGATTTCTAAAATCATAGCATAGAACGATCCTTAGAAGGGCCTACTTTGATGTGCATGGTAGAGAGTTGATGTGGTATTAATACTGGAGGATACAGAAGCAGTAGCCGATAACAGTTCATGGCATCAGTGGTAGAAGAGGTCCCCTCCTTCATCTTCTCATTGAAGTGGCTTATTGAAACTCAAAGTGATGGTCATGGAGCTCGTCTGACGGTTTAGGAGTGACCCAAGGTGGTCTTGTAGGGTAAACGTGGTGGCATATCTTGGGTTCATTTTTTATAGTGGTGGTTATGGAAAATCCTTGTGATTTAGTGGCGGTATGCGATATCATGCGATAGAGGTGAAATGTTGTGAGGCATAGTGTTTTTTTAGATCTAATAATGGTGTGTTTTTAAAATGTGATTAGAAACTGGGAAAATTTATGTGCCACATAAAATCAAATATATGGGACACGTTTTATTATAATTCATAGAACATAAGTATTATCTAGATTTTCTACATTAGAGACATGATCCCATATACACACCTAAACCCAAAAATGGGCAAGCCACACCGCTGGGAACTAATGGGCCTCCAGGTCCACTATGATCATGATAATCCATTGGTTCACATTCCCACACTAGCTCATGAGGGCTCTCCCAGAGCCATTATTGGACATCTATTCTTATTCAGGCCTAACTATGAGGCTTTCTAGCTAGGTTGAGGGCCTTCTTTGTTGGGTACCTAATTTTTTGCAAACACCTGAAAAGATATGATATCATTATAAGTAGAGGTAATAACACTTGAAAATAGAAACTTATAATTTCATAAAATAATGTTTAATTGAAAACCAACAGTTAAATTCACATTTATTCATTATAATTAAATTCCTAAAATAGAATAACATGTTGAAAAATATAAGAATTTAAACGAAATATCCATTAGGAAACATTGATTTTTTTTTAAAAAAAATGCATGAAATCTATGTTTGTTAATCACTATATTTCAAGTAAGAGTATAATGATAGAATTAATGTCCATATATGTCATTCATGACATAATTATCATTTTTAAAAGATAATATATCATTTCATTTCATACCTTCCCATTCCCATAAAAATGATAACGTTGTTTGTACGTATATGTTGACTACCACCTCTATGAAAAGATGTTATTTGTTTTCCATAATCATATCAAATGAATGATATATATAAGTATATTTGAAGAATAAATATGATATTTATTATATTATTATCACTATGTAAAGATTAAATACCAATTAACTTCTTTCAAATTGTTTTTTGAAAAACAGAAATGTTACTCATGCGTACATATGACCTACTCTCTCTATGATTGTAACATAGTTAATTTTTTATAACAATATTTAATTTATAAATTAAAAATCTTAATTTATATATATAAATAATAGTTATATTATTATTATTATTATTCTATAGATGATGGAATTGTGACAACTTTGACCATAGTCATCATACTAAAGTCATTTCGGACATAAGTACTGAATACCATGAAAACATCTAACATGAATTTAAATAATTAAGTAATTGTATACAACCTAGTAAAAATTGATATAAAAAGAATAAATAACATTCAAAACATTCTTAATCAAGTACGAAATTAACATAAGTTTATTACTTAGGAAGATACATGACATATGTGATGAATCAAACTTCATATATGATACGTTCTTTTAAAAATTATTCTTTTAAAGTTACTCTTTCATTTTATTATAAAATTAAAAAAAGAAATTTTTTTAACTTATAAAGAATGATTTTATTTTCCTACCTTCATGGAACCTTAATCCTTTGAATATTAATTTATAATTTTTATAATTTCCCATTCCAAGAAAATGTTTTTCTTTTATATGTGCAAATTATTTAAAAAAAAATAAGTGATTTAAAAATAAAAAGTTTATTTTCATTAATAATGATTTTATAATATAATATTTCATGATTTATATTTATGATATGGTTATTGGGAATTATTTATGAGGTAGGTGGTTATATTATTAACCATATATGGGTGATTATGATATTAACCATGGATGGGCAGTTACATTGTTAACGAAGGATGGGTGGGTATGTTAAAACTTCCAATGCATTGGGTACTTTGGAGAGAACTATTTAATATATTAGTCATTCCTTTTATAATATTGATATGGAAAATAATATCCCAATATACCCACTTAACTTTTATATGCCTGATAATGAATTTTCATGGAAATTTTTTGATATTGGAAAGTTAAGATAATGATATTTTTTAAAATATGATTCCCTTTTCTTGGTAAATATTCATGTTTAAATAAATGGGTTTTTATGTGATTTCATGTTTTTTACTAGACAAACATTTTTATTTATTTTATTTCCATTACTTATCTTTTTTTCTAATTCTATTTTTCTAAAAATCACGGGGTTTAAAGATGTGTGTGGTCAAAGAAGAATTCAAGTTTAAATATGTGAAAAAATTTCACGAAAAAAAATCATATTTTATTAAATGTTTTATATTAAAGAGAAATTATTACTGAGTAGAGGTGTCATATTTTTAATATATTTTTTTGTTAACCAAATTTTCTAAAACAAAAAACTTAAAAGATCCTTCGTATTGTAAGAAAGTGAATTCTAGTCCAAAATCACTAGAATAAGATGTGTTTTAGGTCGGATCCTTATATTTTATATCACAGGACGGTTTAGAGAAATTTGAAGATTAATAATTTTTAAGTATGGGTAATTTTTATCAGTATATTATTTAGTAAAATCTATGTTTTGTATTTATTTTAGATCTTTCAAACTCAACTAAAAATGGAATGAAGAGGATCCTAAACAATATTTCTATCTCCTTCTCATGACTTGCTTCTAATACTTATTACAAATCCTTGTCCTTATGATTTTGAAACATTTTATGACATATAACTATCCTATAAATAGTTTTATGAAATATCAAACACCTCATATATACCTTGAAAAAACCATGGTTAACGGGTTCTTTTTAATCAAATCCTAATTTCCCAGTTTTCTCATCTTTCCCAAAAAGGAAAATATCATCGAGGAATTTTAAAATATTTTACCCTGTCACAAGACTTTAAAGAATATTATGATTTAAATATAGTTTCTGATAAAGGATACACTCATGCAATCTATTTATATTTGTTTTTGACTTAATGTCTAATTGGTCATACTTATTGTATTTTAAAAGGAACCTTACTAGTATGTTTTAAAACAATCTCAGTATGAATTTTTTATAAATATCATTTTTTGTCAGTTTTTCTAAAACATATGTCATAAAAAATATTTCTCAAAACTTTTTCTCTGCCAACATCCTTAAAACCCAAATTTCACATGGATTATTTAAAAAAATGTAGCATGGAACTTTGATGAATTTCTAAATCATTTTTTTAATGTATGGATCTTCTATCAACCTGAAAAAAATGATACTGAAATCAAGTGGCAACAATAATCAAGGTACAACATTCTTTTATCGTGTAACATTTTTATAATAGGGAGCTTAAATTTCAAATGTTGAGATATAATATAATTAATGAATTAAGGAGTTATGGTAGTTATAGATTGGGATGAAAAATAAAATGTATGACATAAACATTGAGGTTAAAAATTTATTGGTAAGGACGAATATATTAATGTTTTTTTAAGTATGTTTATCATATTTATAGTAATTTTATATAAATTATATATTTTTAGAAAAGTAAATCTAGTAGAATGGGTGAAAACACATCTCATAAGTCATGGACACGAGGTATGAAACCATAACTAAAGGGTGACACAGGTGCAACATCTACCATTGGCCAATATGATGTCTTTATTAGTATAAAATATTCTCTTTAGTTTAACAATATGATGGATAAAATTAATGTTTATTTTTGAAATATATGATTTAGAAAAAAAAAACCATGTGATTATAAAATGATTTGGTGATTAAGTGATTAATGTTATTTAGAATGACATTTACAATTTTCAAGACTCTGTATGATTAAGGTAAATAGAGTAAAATGGGGTTTAATCTGAGGAATAAAGGTTGAAGTGTATTTTAGAAGAATATATGGTTTTATTTTCGATATATGGTGATCCGGTTTATTTAATGAAATAACTATCATATCTTGGAGATTATGTGATTTAGCCAATTACATTTTTGGTGTGATACATTAAGAATGATTGATGTTATTTAGATATAAATGATAAAATTTATGTTGGAAGACTATGTGATCAAATCCATATGATTTTTTAGTTTCAACCATATTCTAAAATATTTTTGAGGACTTTTAAGGATATTTATTTTTTAATGGTCTAACTTGAATTTTGGGTATTACTATTGAATTTATGATATTAAATGTTGTTTAGTTTAACTTTATGGTATATTTATTCTGTAAATTATCTTTTATTTTAGTAACCATTTTAGTTGTGGTTAATTACATAAGATGATAGGAATAAATTGTATTTATTTTCGGGATTATATGATTTTTTTTTAAAACTTGATTCGAGTGTTTTCGGCATGAAACACTCAAACTCGTCATTTATAAAAAAGGGTAAGTTTGTGGAGGAAATTTATTAAAGGATGAAATTATTCTATTAAAATTATTTTATATCCTTATTATCTTAGTATATATTGTAATTGAATTATTTAACTCTAGGAAATGGATCTTGAAATAAAAACATGAACTGTTTAATTTATTACCAAGAAATCAAGGGAATTTTTACACATCACATATTTACAATTTTATGATCGTTAACTTTTTCATGACCATGTCCACATTCACTGTTTATATGTCCTTGGGAATTTGTTATCTTGCACATTTCCAACTTTTCTATTCCCACTTTTGATATCCTATTTGGAAACCTAGTACGTGTTGCTCTATATAAAAATCCTAATTCCCATTTCTCTATTATTAACTAGAATTTTATTTAATCCTTTTTACAATATGGTAGTTCAAAAAAGGAATTATTAAAATTGAAACCCCTTGATTCTTTACAAGACTTCAAATAAAAAATTTCTTGTAATTTCATTTTATTCTTAAAAAAAATTCTTCAAAAATGGTTTTTTTTTCTTTTTATGGGTGATTATTATAATTAAGCTCTAGAAATTTTATAAAATTTTTTTTATGTTTTTTAAATTTAAAATGTAATAATTTTCTTATTATAAATTTTTGAGATTTTTTCGAAAAATATTTATTTTTCATGGAATATTGAAAAATACAGACTTTTATTGAAAATTGTATCTTATTTTAATGTTTTTATAAGGTCAGATTATGTTTTATATTAGTTTTAATTTTTAATTTTTTTAAATTTTATTTAAAATAATACAATTATGGTTTTTGTAAAATATTTCATACTAGAATTAAATGTAATAATATTTTATTTTTAAAAAATGCATTTTTTAGGAAACTTTTCTCATTTCATTTTTAGGGTTTAATTTTAAATTAAATTCAAAAACGTATATTATTTCAATTTTGAACAATGGATTCAATATTATGAATTAGTAGGTCTAAATTTATTAAATATGTAACACTCCAAAAATTCTAAAATAATAACTTTTTATTCGATAGAGTTTATGAAACGAAAAAACAAGCAGAGAAATGAATATAAAATCCTAACGCCTTTGGATATATTTAATATTTAATTAAATTTAATTTATTCTATAGCTTTCAATGCACGCAATATTGAGTTAGCTTGAATTTCAGGTAATACTGGGGTTTACTGAATACTATTAATATTATTGTTTAAAATGAAAATTGTCTACTAGATACTAAATTGGAAGTAATGGATATAATTAACTAACTTATGAAAATATATATTCTAAATCATTTATTTTCAATTAATTATAAATGAGTATGGAAACCAATTTAATATAAAGGAAATGGTTTTATAGAAAAACTATTTTTATGTGAAGAAGATGTTTTATCTTAATAAGATAAATTAATTACTATTAATAGATGGTTTTAATGAAATATTATTTATTATATATTCAATAAAATGTTTTTACATTTATCTAATAGATTTTAATTTCATAAGATAATAATAAACCCAATTTTATGCCTAAAAATATGTATTTTTCTAAAGGCATTTTCAAAACCTTTTAATGACGGTTTTGTTTTAAAAATAATTTTTGACAATTTTATAAATTATATTTGAAAAAAATAAACTTAGTTTTTGAAATTACAATTAAAAAATAACTTAGGGTGAATTTTTGGTATTTTTCTCAGAAGTTTCATTTTTTATGAATAGTGTAAATACAAGATTTTAATTGAAAACTACCTTTTAATTTAATAATTTATAATCTAAAATTATTTTATGAATTGGTATTAAAGTCAAAACAGTAAAATTATACATATATTTACCCAATTTAGATTATTTTAATCATTTCTATATTGAATTTAGACATGAAAAGTTAGTAAAACATTGATCATTTTCACTTTAAAATCCACTTTATCATCCTCTCTATGGGATTAATTATAAATTAATTTTGTCAAGAAATATGTTTTTAATTTAAAAAAATGGTTTCCATATTTAAAAAAATGATAATTTATAATATCTAATAAGTCAAACTTAATTTCTTACTACAATTAATAATGAAAATAATTAAAATTAATTACCACGAATATGTGAAAAATGAGTTTACCATGGGACTAAAATTTAAATTTAAGGAGAAAATTACATATAAAAATACATAAAACCCATTTGATGGACATATATAAACCATTAATAACATAAGATATATTTTACTATTTATTGGGATCTTATCCTTTGAAACTGACTTTTATAATAAGTTATGTGAAGAAAAAGAATAAATATGATTCTTTTCTTACATTAAACTTGTTTATTTCTTTGGGATAGAAAAAAATTTATAATATATGTTGGGTTATCTATATTTGATTAAAATATAAGATAATGTTTTACCATTTTAATTTATTCTAGTTCTTTACGATTAATTAATTATATTAAAGGCTTAAGAAACGCAAATGCAGTTTTCATTTTTTTAATAATTAACTAAAATTAATGACACTAAAAAATATTAAAAGTGAAGTAAATTAAATGAATTATTATCTTAAATTAATTTTTTTGATGATGAAGACATTTTAAACTATTTTTAAATTAATATATTTTTATTTCATCATCATATTAGTATTTTTTAAATTAAAATTAAATAAAAAAATATAAAATTTGGCATTAATTTTTTTTATAAATGATATTTTTTAAATGATTTAAAATTAAAAAAAATCCAATATCCTATCACGTGATTTTTTAAATTTAAAAAATAAAAAATATTTACTATTCATGTACAAATTTATCTTTTATAATGAACATATTTACCCCAATATAGTAATTACTTTATTAGCATGGTTCGGGTTAATAAAGTTATTTTTCACACTACATGCGCTTATGTTCAAGTTAATTTCCTACACACTTGATATTTTAAAAAAAAAATTATATATCAGTTTTATAATTTTGGGGTCTAAATTTTCTATTAATATTCACTTTTATTTGTTCTTAATGGATAAATTACGTGGGCTAGAAATTAGTTACCTTGATAAAAACAAAATTGATAAAAATTAGGAAAACATAGAAGTTAAGGAAAAACATGATAAAAATGTTTTTATTTTTGTGTGTTATATGTTTTTCAAGACAATATCTACCCTAAAATCCATTATTTGTAAATTTTGGATGCACATGTTGTAAGGGATACCTCCCAATAGTGAATACTTTTGTGTATTTATGAGAATTTCACTCATCCTCAACTATAAAAACGAACTCACTCCCTCCACTTATTCACACATCTATATCCATTTGTATTTCCCATTATATTCATAATTAAATCCCAAAATTGACTCCCCTATATCCCATAAAACATGTTTTTATCATAAATAAAACCTTTCAACGATTTAGTTCAAACCTAATGAGGAAACACAAAGAATAAGTAATGTTCTTCTAAAATATTTTTTTATTTCCTTATCCACCTCCTCCAGATATTTATTTCATGATCCTGTAACAACATTAAAAATTTAACATATACTGATAGATTTTTATTTTAATGTTATGACATAAAAAATTATAGACTTCTATAAAATGTGTCACGAAATCTTTATTTGTGTGTATATTAGACTATTGCCTCTCGAACTGATGTCATTCTTTTTTCTATTAACACCGTTAACGATTGGGAATAATGATGTATTTACATTTTATATATAATATATATGATCTTTTTATTTTTTATTATTCTATAATTACTATATTACATATACCTTCTTTCTTTCTATTTTGTGGGAATATGATAATGATGCTTGTGTGTATTGTAGGCTACTGCCTTGAGAAGTGATGTGATGCCTTCATGAATTAGATGGAATGTATTAAGGATTAGTTTAATAAAATTATGTGATATATATGACAAAAAAAAGGAAAAATAAATGATAATATATATATATATATGTAATTTACTTTAATTTCATTCAATATGATAAGGAAAATGGAAACAACATTTAAGTGTATGTATGGCCTACCGTCTCTAAGAATGTTTTATTTCACTTCCTACCACAAAATTTTATTTATTTATATTAATTCATATATAATTAATATATATTATATTTACATAATATTTTAAATTCTATTGATTTTTAAATCATGATCCATGTAAGAGGAACAAAAAATAAAATGTCAAAACATACTCGTAAAACAAGGCAATTAACACCTAAAATAATGAAAATAATGAACACTTATTTACAAACTCATGAAAGTTATTATAAAATAATAATATATGAGATTATAAATAATAATATGGTTCTTTTAAAAGTTTATATCATACTTAAACCTATTATATATGAGGTTAAATGGTGTTCAACCAAAATGAATAATAAGGTAAAGCATTTCATCTCAATTTATATTCCATTCATACTTATTTTTTATTATTCCTCAATTAAATTATATGGGGTGGATATATAGCCACATTGAAATATAATATCATGAATACATCATTATTCATCATATTTTAAGTTTCAATTTGAATTATTTCATCATAGGTTATTTTATTTAAAAATTAAAAAGTGATAAACGTTATTGTGAAATCTCACATTATTTTGTGATTGTAAACTTTTTCTTGAAACAATCACTTTTTTACAATATTTTTTCATTGTATATTTCAATTTTTTTAAATTTACATATTCTTGGGTGATGTATATTATTATTTCCTAATCCATATACCATTTTCATATATATATATTTTAATGTTATTTGATTATCTTGGGAAATGTTGATAAATCCACATTCTTTACTCAATGCAGATACTCAATAAGGAATATTGTTCATGAAATAAATTGATTTTTTCATATCTGATGAATTATTTATACTAGATGTTATTGGTGAGGCATGTAATTTGTTTAGCCCTGCAATGTTTTGATTGGTCTTATGAGACAAATACGTTGGACAATTAAATGGGTTTCTATGTGAAGTTTTAAACAATCTTGTGAAAGGTCTTAATGGAAAATGTTTTCATGTTCCTCAAACATGACATCCAATAATTAAGAATTACATTTATTGAGAATTTATTTATTATTATTATTATCCATGATATTTCTACTATGAACAAATTATATGACAACATCTCATTCTCATTTTATTGATTAAATAGTATGTGTTTCAGTTAATTACCTTACATATATATTATACCTTATCCTGATATTTATGTGGAATGTGTGTTCAATTATCTACCTTTCCATTTTTATTATTAATAATGATTAATTATATATTCAACTTTAGTTAACCCTTACTAAGAATTTATGTTCACATTTTTTGTCTTTTCCCCTAGTTATGAAGAAGAACTCTATGAATGAGTTTTCAAGGATGTAGATTAATATATTGTTATTATGTATTATGTTTTATTTTCATTTCCCAATGTAAAATGGGTATCGTGTTTTTATATGCTTCTCCAAAACTGTTAAACCAATAAGTCATTCCATATTTGATTCCTCATAATCTTTCTAATGTAATAAGGTAAGGCATCAGCACCAGGATTTTAGGGTCAGTTTCGTTACAGATGGTACCAATGGAATCTAAGTATAAATTTGGGAGATATAGTTTTTTAAAACATAGATTAGGGAATGTAACTCTATTATTGAATTTTATTATGTTTATAGAATAATATAGTAATTGTTTTGGTAAGGTATAGATTATTTGGGTCTTCCTAGCTTTACATATTTGTCTAGATACTACAAATGGATGTGGTTTTGACACCAATTTTACTAGGGGTAAAAAACTCGGAAAATTTCCCATCGATATTGACTCATTCTTGACCTGGTACATGAAAATAGGCCTTACTAAGCACCGTGTTTTAAACTCTTGGGTGATATTCTTAAGATGATTCACATTTTCCTTAAAAACCATTACAAATGATTTTAATGTAAAGATATCCCCAAAGGAACCAAGATTATAATTCTCATATAAGTAATGCATAATTTTTATGCTAAGTGATACATTATATTTGGAATTATATATTATGATTGATAATTTTATAAGATAATCCAACATATTTAATTACTTATAAATAACACTTATAATATATAAGGGTATCAATACTCATGGAATATATAGGGATTTCCTTACTGAGGAATCTCATATATATGGTATTGGAACCGAGAAAGTTTTGAATATATTACAGAATCTTAATAATGCTTTGACACATAACCTTTTCTAGATGGATAAACTTATTATTTATGGATATTATCTGATAACGAATCACTTTATGCAATAGATCCCCCCCTTATTTATTGGGACTATTGATACAATGACATATAAGAAATGGATTAAGTATTTGGAGAAGATATTTATGGAATTAGGATGTGGTGAAAATAAAATGGTTACACTTGTAATGTATTTATACAATGTATATTCCAATCAATGGTGGTGTTTTTATCCAGAATAATAGGGTGGAATAGGAAATTAAACTCATGGAATGAAAATATTTTAAGGATTCATTCTTCAAAAAATATTTTCCTCGTGAGAAAGAAACTGAGTTGAAGGGGAAGTTAATTTTCTTAATGAAAAATGAATAATATAGTGTTTCATATTAAGAGTATACTTTTAAAATATTACCTAGGTATGTTATGAATTACATGTGAAATAAAGAATTCAATATTGAACACTTCTTTGAATTTCTCAAGCCTAGTATCATAAGGGTGCTGGTGTCTCAAAAAATTTATTTATATAATGAAATAATTTTACGTGTTATCAATATAAAGAAATAATTCTCTAGGACTTATGGATTTAATGGGAATAAAAATAAAAATATAATGGGAGATAAAATGATAGATAAAGGTAAAAAGGGAAAAAGGTTTTTCAAACATATGAAAACTGTAGAAATAATCACCGTAGGAAATAAATTAAGGAATTGGGAGTCTTTTATATGTGTGGAGAAAAGGGTCACTAGTTAAAAGAATGTAAAGTGGAGAAAGAAAAATCATTCATTAAGTGTTTTAACTTTGAGGAGATGTAAAACTAGACAAATTAATTCCCCAAGTATTAAGGTAATATACCTCATACAGAGCTAAGGGATCAGGGTCAAACATTTGTTATTGATATAACCAAAGTTTGATGATTAAGGTGATTATGGACCGGGAAATTCCTTGAGGGAAGGGGCTTGAGCCCTTCTCTCAGGCCTTTTGATCTGCAAGGAGAAGGGATTGGCAGTTTCAGAAATTGAATCTGATTCAGAGGTCCTGGTTAAGGCGGTACAAGGAAGGTTTGGGATTCCTTGGGACTTGACTTACATTATTCTAAGGTACAAGGCAGAATCCAACCATGGAAGGCTTATCCATCACAGCTGGAGAGAAGCTAACTTCGTAGCCGATTTACTGGCCCGCCAGGGCAGTCAGGAGGATCCTCTTGTGGTTTTTGATAGCCTCCTCTCTCCTCCCCTAGAATTTCAGTGTGTGGTTAGAGGGGATTCCCTGGGTCTGCACCATTTTCGTCCCCCTTGAAGGGTTTTATTATTTGTTTCTCGTTTTTGTTAAATATTAATAAAAAATAACTTTCAGTCAGTATTGTGGTACTATTTCATTAATGATTTGAAAGTGTATGTTAAATGGTACTGATGAATAATAAAAATGATTTGGTGGCATCTTGAACTTATTGTAAAACATGTTATTTAGGGAAATACAATCATTAATATATTTTCAATGATGGTGTAATGATTTTTGGAAAAAGATATGATTGATATCAATAAATTAAATTTGATATTACTAACTACCTTGTAATTGATTTTAATGTTTTGGATCATAATATTTTGGAACGGTCATAAGGTTATCCATTTATGAAATGGTTTAAGTTAATCCTTGGATGAGGTTTTATAAGTTAATTTAATACTTCACCATATGAAGCAACCTATGCTAAGAGATGAAGTAGAAATATTTTAAGCCATAACTAAATGATAAGATTGTTTTTATGAAATATAAATATATCAAATAATTTTTTTTTATTCATAGAGGGTAAAATAATTCCTCAAATCTTGGGAAAATGGTCTTAAAACAAAACAAATTCCCTATTATCCACATTTTTAATGATATCAATGACCTTTTGACACCTCTATTTTATGGATTTTTAGTCGTTAACTTTATTAAGAACATGTTCCTTATCGCTCTCCCTCAATATTTGAGTGTTAGTTTTCTCTTCAATGTCCTTTTTTTTATTTCCCACCTATGATATCCCATCTGGAAACCTAGTTATTTTATTATTCTAGTTGACTTTTGTACTTCCTTTTCTCTCTTATTAAGAGGATATTTTATTAAAACATTTATGATGTTGTTTTATCAGTAATGGTATTTCCAAATATCAAACCATAAAATTTCAATATCATGTTTAAATTACGAAGACTCAGTTTATTTAATGTGGGGAGAATGTAACACCATAAAAATTCTAAAATAATAACATTTTATTGGATAACGTGTATGATATGTAAAACCAAGCATATAAAAAATATAAAATCTTGAGAACTTGTGTTATATTTATTATTTTAAATAAAATATTGAGATAGGTTGTGTAACACGGAAGAATTAGTTTTACTAAATTCAATTAATGTTTTCATTTGAAAAGAAAATTATATCCTACCTATTAAATTGGAGATAATTAATAATAATATATAAATTATTACAATATATGGTTGAACTAATTGGTTACTAATGAATTGGAAATTAATATGAAAACCAAGTAAATATAAAGGATATTTATTTGTAAAAAAATATATTTTTAGGTGCCAAAGGCATTCTATATTAATAAGACAAACTAATTACGATTATTGGATGGCGATAATAAAATTTATATATAATATATTTAGTAAAATTTCTTTACACTCATCCAATATATATTATTGGAATAAGATAAGAAAAAATCTAATTTTATGCCTAGAACTGTATTTTTCTAAGGATAAATTTTCCACCTTTTAATGGAGCACTGGTTTTAAAAATAAATTTTGACACTTTTATAAATATTATTTGAAAATATAAATTTCATTTTATAAATAATAATATAAAAATTAACTAAGGTTGATTTTGTTATTTTTTTAAAGTTCAATTTTTTATTGAATAGTGAAAAATATTAGATTTTAATTGAAAACTACATTTTCAAATTAATAATTTATAATTTTAATGTAAGTGTTAGCTCCACAAGGATGAATACCTTGAGAGGGGGGGTGAATCACGGTATGACTAATTTAAAATTAACACCTGTTCTGATCTTGTTTCACTGTTAAGAAAAACACTCTTCTCTCTCTTTCCTGTTGCACAAAGTAAACCGAAAGTAAATCATACACAGGACACAACAATTTTACTTGGTTCACCACAAAGGGATACATCCAAGGAGTATACGCCGACAAGTTTCCGGTCGTATCAATTCCACTAAACTTCACTATATGTGGATTACAAAGTTCGGGCTAGATCACTTCTATGCCCAGACTCACTACCTTTACAAAGTTTAGGGTCAGCTCACTACTTTCCCAAGGGTCACTCCCTGTTTCTCTCTCTCTGTCTCACTGCCGGTGGAGAGGAGCACCTTCTTCCTCTTCCTAAGCTCACTACTCTAGAAGGGAATCCACTCACAGTTTATAGACCTATAGGTCTCTTCATTTTCATGAGATAATGCATCTTCAACTGTTGATAGATGCTCTGTTGAATTCCAACTTTCATCCACTGATGAATACCTCTTTGCCTCTGAACACTGGGCAATTCCTTTTGGAAACACCTTTGCAAAGCACCCTACTTCACGAAGTTCCCAATTTCACGAAGCTCAAACAAGCCTTCGTGAAGATCCTGCCTTTTCACAAAGCACTTTCGCGAAGCACTTTCGCGAAGCACTTTCGCGAAGCACTTTTGCGAAGAACTTTCACGAAGCTCAAGCTGTCTCAAAGCAACGTCGCTCACGAAGCTTACTAAGCCAATGCGGAGCTCGCAGGTTTCACAGAGCTACAATAGCTGCCACGAAGCTCCTTTTTCGCGAAGCATACTGGCTCCGCGAACCACCTTCGCAAAACGAGAGAAAATGATCTTCTCTGAAAATTCTCTCTACTTCTCTCGAGGGGGTCGGCCTCTATTTATAGGCGATTCCACCGACCCTCAAACTTTCCACGCGAAGTCAACGCCACGTCATCCTAAATCGCGAATCTCCGAAGTTTCTGCTGGAATTCTGTCCAAATCACGAAGCACCATGGCAATTTTCTGTTCGTGGAGCTCGTCGTAATCGTGAAGAATCACCATCAACATTCCTTCGCGCCTTCGCCGCGAAGCTCCCTCACAAAGCCCTTCACCGCCGCGATGCGCTTCAACTCTGTCGTTCGCGAAGCTTGATGTAATCGTGAAGAATCGCCTCCTACATTCTTCTGGTCTTCACGAAATCTAATCCATGCATCCCATCTTTGTGAAGAATCGCCACCTTGTACTTCTCTTTTGTACCGCCTCCATATCGTCCTTTCCTTTGTCATCATTCTTTGTCAATAAGGACTGTCAACAAATTCTCAAGAACTCGACAATTCTACATGGAAACCTTCTTTGTCAACAAACACAATCAACCCAAAAATACTTCAATGTTACCTTGAGGGATTTTTTCCCAACAGTAAGACCCTGGGTTTTTGAACCAGAAAAAATTCCAAGGGAATTTTAATTTTTTTTAATTAGTGGATGATTCATTTTTAAAATGGATCATTGGAACTAAAATTAAAGAGTTGTAATTTTTAAAGTGATGTTTTCAGAATTGGGTGGAGGAAAAACAACATTCCTAAGCAGGTCGAGGAGTTTTGAGAGCACCGGACTGGGAAGGGTAGATTTTAAAGAACCTTGAGAGCGCATATAGTTTTTCTAAAACCATGAAGACCATAGTAGTAATCGTGTTTCTTATATCAGCTGATGGATATGTGTTTCTCATAGGATGCACACAGTTTGTCAAATATGCTCCTAACCCTAACGCTTAGTGTTAGAGGGAGTATCAACACACTGTTCATTGTACGGTTTGTGCATGGTCTGATAACTGTGCGGGTCAAACCGTGTGAGGTACCTTGGTTCCCAGTAAAGTGGCACATGGGTGGTGTATGATCTATTAAACCGTTCATCCTAAACCATTCACTGATACAATATTTTAAAATATTAATATTTTAATTAATCATACATAAATTTTAAAGAGGAGAATTAGGGTGTTTCTTCCCCAGTTTGGGTCGCAATATACTAGCCCCTCCCCTCTCCATCTCAACGCATGATTCCCTTATATGGCACCCAACTACAGCTTTTATTTCATTTGGATTTCCACCAGTTCTTTGTCTGAATCTCCTTGGTAAGGATTTTTCCTCCCCCACCTCTCTATTTCTGGACAATTCGAGGTCTTTATATCTCCCTATATGGTTCGTCTAAAACCTAAGCTCAGGGTTTGATCTGATTTTTGTTGTTCTTTGAGAATTAGGTCATGAAAAAGACTCATTGGGACTTGTGTGTCTGTGTTCCAGAAATTACCTCCAAAGGTGAGATGGTTCGGGATGTTTCAGTTCGTTATCATCATTTGAGGTAAGGGTTTAAACCCACTATTTTTTTTTGCAACCCTAATTTGATAATCTTACGGTGTTTATGGGTGGTTAGAATTGTTTTAAGGATTTTTGATCAATTTTGGAAGGAGTACATGCAAGTACACACACACACATATATATATATATATCAGGTATATATTCCCTCATGGTGTAGAGAATACGTTCAGTGGTTTAGGGGTATATATATGTATATGGAAGTTTGTGCAAGTGAGTGGAAAAAAACTTGAGTTAGAAAGAATCATGTGTCATTGAGTTGTCTTATCCATCTTTTGAGGTAGGATCCCTATCCTTATCCTTTTAATTTAATAATTATTTAAGTACTGATTGAGATAAATTGAATTTTGAGTTTCGTAGTTTAATGGAACTTAAAAGCTTGATTGAAATTCTTAAATGTGGTAAATGACTTGTTAATAGATAAAGTTTTGTTTTTATAATAAAACCCCTCCAACTGAGGTGTGTTACCTTCAAAAAAAATGTATTCATAGTTGTTATATCATGCTTAGTTATTTTTTGATCTTTTCATATGTTTTCTTATTGGCATTGATATATGGTATGTTATTTCATGGCCCTTTGAATGTTATTAAATGAATTACCCACAAGAGATAAATGAGGACTCGACCATGTATTTGTTATTAAGCAAGTAATTATTATTATATTACTAGTTTCCCATGTAATTATATTAAGTCTATTCTAGGTGTGATATATTTTCAAACATGATTCACTCATTAGGTTTCTTGTTTAAATGTAACTTGAATGGATTTGGACTTGGACACCCTTAGGTGTAACCTTTTAACCCATGTCATGGGTTGTCAATAATGTAATTGATTTTTATATCAGTTCGTAAAATAAATGAATTTAATGGGATGGGATGAGTGATTATGATCCTTAGACCTTATTTTATGTCATTGCTTAAATAATAATGAACTTCCTAGTATGGATAAGCCCACGTGAGTTTAATACTACCATGTCATGTTGTAGTTTAGTAAACTTGAGAATATTTATATAAATAATTTCCAATGTGATTTAAATGATAACTAATCCATGTGATAGATTGATAGTATTTTTATGATTGTTATATTGAAATTTTCCATGTAAGTATTTAATGGATTTTGAATTAACATGCCCATGTAAGTTAAAACGTCATAATCCCTATAATAGTTTAATTTACATTTGTTTCATGTTATGATAAGTATGCCCACTTGAGTAAATGAAAGGTTGAGCCTTATGAGGTTGGTCATTTCTTGAGAAACCCTTGTGAGGTGTGTTATATCATATTCTCTTGGTTTTGACCTAGGCATGCATAATGAAGTGTTTAAATGAATTTAAATGATTGAAAGATAAATAAAATTTAGTTAATCGTGGATTAAATTTAGATTTACATGGAAGGGACCATGTGACTATTTTACTTTTATAACTTGAGTTAATCGTGGATTTGTCTTAGAAAACTCAACGATGGGCTCAAGAGGTTAAATATGATTAAGAAATGGGTGAATCCAGATTCCAATTAAGGTATACCATGGATGGTCTCAAAGAGTTTCAACTTATTCTATGGGTGAATCATGGATCCAACTGATGGATTCTATAGATGGTATCAATGGTTAAATATGATTAATCCTTGATTGAATCGTGGATCCAATTGAGTGATGACATGGACTAGATCAATGGTTAAATATTGTAATATGCAGAGTGAATCATGGATCCATTAAGGGATGTCAAGTATGGGATCAAGAGGAATTGACTATATGTCTTTATTGACACTGGGGGATTCTTTATAGGACTTCCAAGTACAAGCTCAGTTGTCATATACATTATATCACACCTAGAGAAGTACCAGGTCCCTGAGAGGTTTTCTAGGGACGAGCATGTAGAGTAGTGGTTGATATTATACCAAAAGTGATACTTGAATTCCATATTAGTATTTTCAAGGACACGATCAAGTTATAAATATTTTAAACAAGATTGAAGTGACTTATTATGCGTCTCCACGCCGAAGAACATGCTTGGATTTGGTATAGACTTATATAGTATAGATGGCCTTCTGAGTCATTTTTTTGTGTTATTAGTTATATGGGGTATGTTGGACTTTAGCTGTATCTTGATATTTAGAAATTAAATTAATAGTACTATGTGACTCTTTATTAAATAAAATTCATTTTAAATTAGTATATTCTTATGAAGGATGTTACTTTTTAGTACTTCCTTACCAGTTGAATATATACTTGCAGAACTAGTTTTGCACAAAATATGATGGATTAGGCTAGAAAATGGGGGTGCTGGACCACTGAGTTTTATATCTCACACCTTGCTCAATTACCTTTGGTTCTAGAGTATACCTACTTGTTATAGGGATTTATACCTTTCTTTTGTGGTATTTCTTGTATTTAGAACTATTAATATTCTATATTCAGTTTTTATTACAATTTTCTTTTGCTGCTTTGATTATTTCTGTATATTGCTTACATCGATATCTACGTTTTATAATATATTTAATTTTTCACACTATGATATTGAGGTTATAGTCTCCCCACCAAACAAACTTTTAACCCTCATTATTATTCAGTAGCCTCTGGCATATGGGGTGATGCGCATGAGGCCATGTTTTGATTGGTTTCACTACCTATTTAGTGGTAAGTCGGGCTAGAGTGTTATAGTTAAATTATATTCTTAATGGGTTTTAAAGTCACAGTATATAGAATATAAATCTATTAATCCAATTTAGGTCATTTTAATCATTTTATAGTAGAATTTTTATTTAAAAACATAGTAAACTGTTGAACATTTTCCCTTTAAAACCCTAATTTATCCTCCCATACATGTGATTTATTTTAAATTAATTTTTTTAAGTTATGTTGTTTGAATTTGTAAAAATGGATTCAATATTTAAAAAATATATAATTTATAATATAAAATAATTCCAAATTAATTATTTACCATATTTATTAGTGAAACTAATTAAAATTTATCACTATGATTAAGAGAAAAATGAGTTTACTAGGGGACTAAACATTGAATTCAAAAAGAAAATGGCCCAGAAACATATCAAAACCCCATCATATGGACTTATTTATATTCTTAGAACCATAGAATATATTTCAATTAGTAATTGGGATACTATACCCTGAAATTGACCAATATAATAAGTTAAGTTAAGAAAATGAAAAAAAATGATTATTTTCTTACTTTCAATTTCTATAAAGATTTGGGATAAAAGAAAATATAACATATGTTCAGTTATGTATATACTTTTGAAATATAAATGAGTTTTTTATCATTAAAATTTATTTTAATTTTTTGGAGAAGATTTAATTACTTTATATTCTTAAGAAACGCTGACATAATAATTATTTAGTTAATAATTTTCTAAAATAAATGATACTAAAAATATTAAAATTAAAGTAAATTGAATGAATTATTGTTTTACATTAATTTTTTAGATTATTAAGTCATGTTAAATTGGTGTTAAAATTATATATTTAAACTCCATAATTGTATTAATATTTTTTAATGAAAATTAAATAAATAATGTAAAAATTGACACTAATTTTATTTTAATATAAATGATATTTTGTTAAAATATTTAAAATTTAAAATTATAATATCTCCAAGAAAATTATTTTAAAATATTAATAAATATCAAATATAGATCATTAAAAAATAAATATATCTTTAATAATGAACATATTTTCCCCTAAATAGTAAAAACTTTGTTGGTGCGGTTATTGTTAAAGCATAATTTTTGCGCTCTATATGTGCCTATGTTAAAGTTAATTTCCAACACACATGAGGTTTTTTATTTCACATAATTTAAATAGAATATTTATAATTATTGGATCTAAATTCTATACTAATTCTCATTTTATTTTAATCATTATGTATATATTAACTTGTTTGAAAATTTATTTACCTTAATAAAAACCAAAATGGTAAAAAATAGGGAAACATTAATATTATAAAATAACATAATGAAAATGTGTTTTTTTGGAGGATTTTATTGACCATAATTCCCATAAACTCCATTAGTGGTCAATTTTTGAGGTATATTAGCTAAGGTTGACCTCTTAGTAGTTAATAATTTTGATTATATATAAGAATTTGACTCCTACTCAACTATAAAAAGAAGCTCACTGCCCCCCACTTCTTCACAACGATCAACCCATTTTTATTGACCAATATCCACCCAAAGAACACCAAAAATTCCCCTACCTAATACTATAAACCTTTTTTGGGTATAAACAAATAATTTAATGATTTAGTTAAAACCAATGGATAAAACAAAAAGAAGAGGTATTGTTCTACAAAAATCATTTTTATTTTATTAACTTCTCCACCTCCTATAATTATTATTCTTCCATAATCCTATAATATCCTAAGTATATTAAATATAATAATATTTTTATGTCAAGGGTATGATCTATACATTCACACACTTCCATTAAAGGGGTTACAAATTCATTGTTTGTTTGAATGGTGGATATCCACCTCGCAAACCAATGTCTTTCGTTTTTCCCTAACCAGATTTCAAGGTTGGAAATAATTATGGATTTATAGTTCATATATAATATATATGATTTTTATGATTTTTTTTCATACTTTATGTATTATATTACACATACCTTCATTATTTCCATTTCATGGGAATGAAATAACATTTCTCCTTTCACGATGGACTATCACCTCATGAGAAGTGATGTTATGTGTTCCCCCATAATGTGTATTCTGGTTAGGAATCACTAATTCCTAATGGTTTCTAGTAGAATTATTTATTGAACTAGAAACACCCAATTGTCCTGTATCCAAAGGGACCTGATTTCCAAAGGTAGGTGTTCATTGTATTTTTTGACCTATGATACTTAAGAAATTTTATTGTTCGAGAGTATGGGAGTTCGGGATCATTGCACCTTTAGGGGGACATTATTACCTACTATGGGACTCTCTTATAGATTTAAGATATGTTCATGAATCTTTATTAATTTATGAATCATAATGTAGGTTTCCCATGAAATTTGAATTTAATTATTTAGAATGTGTGGAATTCAAAATCATTAGTATTTATTTGAGGTTCTTCATCAATAGAGATATCTATATGTATTCAAGGTTATCTATCGATAATATCATCTTATATAGTACTTAGTTAATCTTTATCCGTTGTTACTATGATGTTGGTTTTTTATCCAACTAGTGGGGCACTCTAGAATTTACGGTTATCTAGGTAGTCAAATGTCACTCTAGAATTTATTTTCATCCTGCGAGACATAACTTTACTTCTCTATTTATTATCATATAGGTAGATGAATAATGTTTTAATGTTGGGATCGTACCCATATAGGGGATACCTTCGTAACCTCATGAATGGAATCATAACCCTCATAGTTTGGTTCTTCTTAATGGGACACATCATAACATTTATGTTCATGTGATAAGGACCTAACTGTATAGTTTAAATTCATGTGTTAATGAACTATATGTGAAAGTTTCCTAGTCAAATCTTGGTGTGGTAATTTTACTGAAGCACCCCAAGGAACCTGGAAAGGATATGACTTTTTATGTTAGATTAGACCCTACTAGGAATGTGGCCCAGAGAGAATAGGGTTGATTTGTAGTATTGGGATTGAACCTTAGGAAGGCTTCTTATGTAACCTACTTAGATTGGAATCAAAGCCCACGTAGTTTGGTATGTCTCATAGGGCAGTATGGCCCTTTGAGAGAAATAGGTTAGAGATCACTCATAAAGAATATTCCCTTATAACAGGGTCCACAAGTGGTTTCTTAATTCATAGAGATATAAGGGGGGCTTAATTTGGGGCTTACTCATAATGAGGATACCCGGATTAATAGAATTAGGATTGGATTCCTAATGAGATTTTCTGGTGACCTTGGGACCTATGTGAAGGCTTCTAACATATCACAGTTATGGTGGGAATCGGAGTTCTCTTAGTTCAAGAAACCAGGTGGATTGTGTAGATGTTGTGATCATCATATGTCTCTAAGTCCACGTGAGTCATGATACCTATAGGTAGCAAGAGAATGTGAAAGATTCCAAAAATTCACACACATTCATTCATCTTCTGGTAGATGAGGTCGGGCCTACAGTGAATGAAGTCAGGGCGATGATGGATGAGGGTGCAGAGCAATGAACCTTTCAATATGAAATGATGTTGAAGGTAATTAGGTCCTCCCCAAAGTACTAGGGGATTACTCCATGATGGATTCTATAAAATTGGGTGCTTACTAAGGGAGTATCTAATCCCATATAGAAGGGAAAAGAAAGTGTGAACCTTATCCTCCCTATTATGAACCCAGGGATCTAGATGCCAGAGTCGAAGAGGGGAGGATAGAGTCATGTCCTTATAATCTTAGACTGGTAACTCAACAATAATTTCCTTAGGGTAAAATTCCACATGACCATTGATATTCAAACTTACATACAACCCAATAATCCTGACTCTCTTATAAGAAAAATGTGAAAAATATCTGATCATAGAAAGACATACCCAAATGTTAGACACGCTGATGTACCTTTTTTAATGTCTTGGTAAATCAGGAAGTTTTGGTGGAGGTTTCAATTTGTTTTCTCTTTCAGACTAGGAAGCCAAAGAAGGGGAGGCACTTCTATAGGTTTCTTAGAAGAGGCCTTCAAGGATTTCTCACGTAGGTGGTATTCATAGGTATGTCATGTAGGTATGCCGCTTTGGTATTCCCCAACGTTTTTAAGAGGAACTAAAAAAAGATTAACACCGGAAGGATAAGCCTATGAAATCTTGATATGAATTGGGTGATGGACTATCAGGGAAACAACACTTGGGTGAGGTCTTAACTTAATCACCATGGGTGTCCCTTGATGTCTTTGGAATAATCTCACGTAGGTATTTCCTTAAGGAAAGGACCTTGAATACATGACTTCTTTATATGTAAGGAGGGTCCTCAAACAAGTATCTTTTATTTTAGACCCTGAAGGGACTTTGATCTGGTTTATCCCTTTTAATTCTATATTATCTCATGTTTTAGAGATCTACCTGAGGAAATTATGGGGACCTGGGTGATGGAGATACAAAATAAGATATTTAAGAGTTTATACGACTTTTTTAGTTTTTGAAATGGGGATCCCAAGGGTCCTATTTATCAGTAAGGAGGGGGCTGGATGAAAGGGGTTTTCCCATGAAAATCATGGGAATAGAACCTTTTTGTATATCCCACACATAAGGGTACAAAACATACACATCAACATAGGTCCCCAGCATAGGTACTCTGCACAGGTCCTCAACATAGGTGTTACGCCTTTACGCTATTCAGATAGGAGTTGTGTCAGTCTCTTATTGTGTAGGTGTTTTGTGTAGGTGCACAACATAAGGGGGCTTATCGAACCACCTTGGAAATCATACTTCCCCATACCATGAGGGATACGCCCCTGAACCCCTACCAAGGATCAGTGTTGGGCATTGGTCTCGACCCTTTGGTATGCTTCCTTCCCTACTATCACTAACCCCCATGAAAAATAGCTAGTCGAGCCATGAACTATTCACGCCCAATATAGGACTATTTGGGTTGCGGTATATAAAAATCCAATATGCTCCTTCCTCCTCAAAGACTTATTTTACTCAAACTTATTATTTGGTGTCTAAATAAGGTTCACATCTTCAATTATATAGAAAAGTGCATGGAACAAATTTCATGGTGTCTTCAAAATCCCCCCTTATAATTAGATTCTATTAGAATGAAAAGAATATTGTTATAAGGTAACATTATGTAACTTTGACACATTCCATTATTTTTTTGGTCACGGAGGTACGTCAATCTTGGAATGATGCTCTAGTTTTTACCTAACCCAAGGGGTTTAGAGAGAATAGGTTTACTGTTGTTAGTTTCTATGTAAAACCCTAATTGTTTTGACTATTGACATTTATTTGTTGATATTTCCTAATCCATGTAGAGTGTTGTTCTAGGGAGAAGAGAATAAAATTTTTTCTAGAGTTCCCTTTGCTGGTTTTCATCTTAGTGAGTACTATGTTTCTTTCTTTGGTAGTTCAAATTCATGCATTTTGGACTAATAAGTCAAATGATTTAGGTTTAATTTCATTGACCATGAATTTTAAGATTAAAAACCCAAACAGGGTTGGATGGCTAGGAATGTACCGATATTCTACAAATATGTCCAAGGGGAATCTTGGGTCATGATTTTTTTTGCCTCCAAATCTAAACCATTAGCATAAGAATATAATATTTCACTCAAGAGAAAAACTTTTACAACCATTTGACAAACATGTTATGGGGGCTGTGTTATACAGGGCCAGCTAGGGCATGTGCTTCATACCCAAATAGTGGTATCCTTTGGCTGACATGCCCTTTATGTGGGTGAGTTTTATAAAAATCCCACTGGGGAATGTATTTCATAGGTTGGTAAAATATTTATTAAGAATTTATCATTCTATTTCTAATAGAAAAAGAAGTTTAAATATTTGGATTTCTCAATACCACGGTGGGTGTATTTTCTAAGGAAGTATTCCAAAGAATAAAAGGGGCCATCTATGCCAACATATTCCATGAATATGAAGCCACTCCTGCATGAATTTTATTTGTTAAGGAAGTCACATTTTTTATAAAGGGGATTTATAATATTATGTTTTTCAGTTTAAAGTCATGCAATAAGGAAATTGTGTTGTGCGGCTTCAACTTGTGAAGTAATGACATTATGCGTTGTAGTTTCAAGTGATTCAGTAAGAAAATTAAATAATTTTTTGATAATATGCTATGTTTTTTCAAGTCATGCAGTATGAACATTATGTTGTGTAGATTAAATTCATGCCACAATGATGTTATGATTTTTAGTTTCAATTTATGTGACAAGGACATTAAGGGATTTTCTTTCGGGTCTTTATATTTGACTAAATATTTGATGGTTTTCTAATTCATTATGATTTTTCTGGAAATGTGATACCATAATCTAGTATATAAATGAAGAACTATAATCTGTGATTTGGGGATTTCCAAACCTAAATAATGACATAGGAAAAGGGATAAACGAATTCAAGGAGGTCTCTTTCAAGAACAAAGTTACCGCTATTTGAAAAACCTATTATGGGGTTTTTATTATGAAAATACCACTAGGTAATATAATATATATCCAAATGGTTTCATCCTTTGGATGATAGGACAATTATGTATGAGACTCATGAAAGGCCAACTAGTGGTACATACTACGTAGTCAGGTAAAGGATCTCTCAAGAATTATGACATTATATTCCCAAAATCCAATAAAAGTTTGTGGAGATCGAGAATTCCCAAGAACAGATTTTGGTTTTTTGGATAAAAGTGCTTGAATAGTAAAGGGGTATTTCAAGTATATATTTATATAGAATCATAGAAATATTCTCTCTATGAAGGTCTTACCCAAACGTAGGAAACTTGGTGCCTGTAATTTTAGGCCATACGACTTAGACCATAATATTATGGAAATAATGGAGGATTATGTTGTTGAATAGACCCAGGTCATTCCAATATGATTTGAACATATGGATATGAAAACATTAAGCCATGGTATTAGAGACATTCAGTCTGGGAGAAAGGATATGAGAAAAATACACAAAGGATGACCACATTAAATTGGGGGCCCCTGCATATCATCATTAAAGCTTAAAGGGTCGGAAGAGGATTCTCCCAAGAAAAAGTTATCACTATTTAAAAACATGTTATGGGGGATTTATTATACAGGACCAACTGGGGAATTTTATGCATATCCAAATAGTGGCATATTTTGGTTGATAGGCCCATTATGGGGGAACTTATGCAAGGCCACCTAGGGACACGTACTACATTGTCAGGAAAAATAGCTCTCAGGTATCAGAAATTCTGTCACTAGAAGATAAGGAAGGATTATGAAGATATAAAATTATTCAATATCAGGAGTATAAAATGTGAAATGTACAATTTTCAATGCACAAGGGATGTATTTTAAATGATATTGACCATGATTTTGGAGTCTCTTACATAGATATGACTCATATGTATAATGGGGACATCTTTTTTTTCCAGGGTGGGATCTCTAAGTAGAGGATCCAAAATAAATGTTCCTGCATATATTTTTGATTATATGCAGGAGGGGGAAATTTATTTTATCCATTGTTTGGTACTAGGATCTAAGGCCTAGTCTTCATTAAAGATCTCAATGGGATGATAATCAAGCCACATGTAGTTTTCTAGGTAACATGAATTTTAATGTCATGGGACAAGGAAATTATATTGTGCAGTTTAGAGTCATAGAGAAAGGACATTATGGACTTTTATATGAACTCAAATTTGAATGTTGCGGCCAAACTAGGGTATATGGCTTAAGTGTCACTATGTATCTTTCCAAATCAAGAATCAATCCATGCATAGTTCTTATTGGATAGAAGTTAATGTACAAGGTGTGAACTTGTATCTTATTTCCTCATGTAGATATGACTTATACATATGAGAATAGATTTTTTATATATCATGTTGTAGTTTTTCCAAGGATTAAAAATCTAGACATCACTATGTATCTCATAGGGATGAGAATCAAGTCACACGTAATAAATAACCATGTTGTTTATCACCATGTGATGTGGATGTTAAGTGATTGGAATGTGAAAAAAATAATATTATATTTGGACTAGGGGTAGGGCCCAGGTGTCACTACGTATCTTTCTACAGAAAGAATCAAGCCACACATAGTTCTTAAATAAATGTTCCACCACACTAATTGAATTCACAAGTGGGGAGTGATAGGGGTTTCTTTAATACAATTTCATACATAAGATGATAACTCATATTAAAATCCTCATGTAGATCTGAATCATATATGGGAGAAAAGAGGCATTAATTGAATGATGGTATGGTTGGGTCTAAGAGTGAATGTCTGGATGTCACTAAATATTTCATATAGATGATAATCATGCAATACATAGTTGTTGAAAGAGTTTCCCATGTAGGAATGATCTATACATAGGGAATGGGGGATTTTTCTTATTCTCATATAGACCCGAGATAGGAGATTTGGGTGTCACTATGGTTATAAATAGAATGAGAATCAAATCACACGTAGTTCTTTGTACTTCCATGCAGTTTAACATCATGTGGTATGGATGAAGGTGAACAGATGTGAAATGACTACATATCTCATGACAATGATAATTGAACCAAATTTAGTTTTCTTTAATTTTGAAAAGACTGTGCAGTTTAAAGTCATGTGAAGAGGACATATGTTGTTTTTTACGGTCTTATAGATAGGACCATTGATAACCCCAAATATGAATTGAGATACAAGATTTATACAGAGAAGTTCTTTACCCAATTCCCAAGCCCACATGAGCTGTACTTAGTGTGAGAAACAAGGATTTGTAAAATATTATTTTGAAACATAATGGTAAATAAAGTGAAATATAGGGTTCTAATGATTTAATGATGTACGAGCTAGGATATAGGGCATGGGTGTCACTACGTATCTTGTAAGGGGAAAGAATCAAGGAACATGTAGTTCTTGAAATTTTTCATCATATCATTAGTTTTTTACATGGGCCTAAAGAAGAAGTCTAGGAATCATTATTTATCTCATTATAATAAGAATCAATTAACAAGTCTTGGAAGATATCCTTACATAGATCTGACTCATGTATGGGGAAAAAGAAGGGGGTTTTCTCTTCCAAAATCGCAGTTGGGGCCAGGTTTGGAGATATGGGCATCACTACGTGTCTTGTTGAGGAAAGAATCAAGCCAAAAATAGTTCATGAAACATTTCATGTAGTTTAACATCATGACTTTTGGAAGGATATTAATTGATCTAAAAAGATAGAAATATTGTGCATTGGATAGGGTTAAAACACAGGTATCACTACATATCTCTATGGGATGATAATCAAGCCACACATAGTTCTTGAAACATTCCCTATATAGGTTTTATTCATGCATACATGGGATGAAGGGGATTTTTTATTTTTTTCAGGTATGGGAAAAATATTGGGGGTCTGGGTGTCTTTATATATCTTATTGGAATAAGAATCAAGTCATACATAGTTCTTGAAAAGATCAATCCCCATACCAATTGAATTTGATATGAGATGAGAGGGATTGTTATACATTGTAGAATAATAATTATGATCAATACACATAAGGATATGAGAATCAAACCATGTATTCGGGAAGAGTTATCTTTATAAGTTTGGTTCATATATAAGAAAAGGGGAAATAAATTTCATTATGGATGTGGCTAGGACCAAGATTGGAGATATGGGCATCACTAATTATCTCACCAAGATGAGAATCTATCCACATGTAGTTCTTGAAGAACCATTCAGTTTAACATCTTGAATAAATGACTTGAAGTTACTTACTATGAGAAAATGTTACATATGGACAAGGGAATAAGAGCCAAATGTCACTACATATCTTTCTATGGGAAAGAATCAATCCACATCTAGTTCTTAAATAGGGTTCCCTATGCAGATCTAATTCAAACAAATAGAAAAATGGGGATCAAGTTCCACAAAGGGGTGGTAATGATGTGAGTAATTCTTTCACATAGAAGCTAATTCATATTTTATAAGAACATAAGGAATGAAAATTTTTTATTTCTTGGGGGATTTCATAACATAAAATGAAGTAGATGTTAATAATACTATTTAATGTTGTGTTGCGAGGAAAAATGGTGTCATGCATTTTAATGCCATGTGACAAAAAATAAGGGGTTATGCAGTTTAACATTGTGCAGCATGGACATGTATAGTACTATGTAGTTTAACATCCTATGGTTAAGAAGTTCGTTTATATTCATTTTAACATCATGCAACTAGGATATCATCTGTGTAATTACACAAAGTACTTCTTCATAAATCTTGCATTGGTTAGAGTTTTAATGTGTTATACATCCATTGAGATTAGGGAATAATCTCTATTAGAGTGGACATTATGTATGTAGTAAGGTCTTTCCCATTATGTATCATGATTTGGAGGATTCAGTCCTGGTATCAACGAATTCATGAGGACTAATACCAATTCCTCTTGATGAAATGAATAGAGACAAACTTTTTGGTTAAAATCTCATGCTATTCTATTCTAATATAATTCTAGGTGATGCATGGTATGTAATCTATTTTCATTTAATCTCTCTATCTCATCTAGTCTCTTATGTAACTTCTCATCTATAGATAAATGGTCATAGAAGGAAACTCATAGAGAAGGAAATTAAATTTCAAGGGGCATGACCGCTTCAATTTCGTATACCAATGAGTATTCAGTTGCTCATGTGGCAGTACAGGTAGTAGTCCAATAATCCCAAAAATCATGCAAGATTTTATCAGACCAATACTTTTTATCTTTGTCCACCATATTTTGAATTATATTTTATGGGGTCTTGTTGAAATCCCCTATCTATCAATTGGATGTTTCATGATAGCAGGATGAATGGTTGGATTTGATATTGTGTTCCTGATATAATTTTACTACCATATTAGAATAAAATTAGGTACTTTTTTACATCAATATGGTATAAGGGACACCAAATACGGTGATGATATTAGCTTTGAAAAATATAACTACGCTTTTGGCCCTGAATTCTTTAAGTGGTATTTCATCATACCATTTGGAGAATAAATTAGTAGTTATAAGAATGTACATGAACTTCTTAGCTGTAGCTGGATGATAAGGTCCCACGATATCCATTCCCCATGGATAAAATGTACAGCAGTATTTAGTGGTATATAGAAACTCCTGGTTTTTGTGGATGGAATTGTCATTTACCTTGTAGTTATGAAACTTATTGGTGAAATTTGTGCAATCCGGCATCATCGAAGGCAAACACATATCCAAGCCTTCAGATTTGATCATAAATTCTATTCCCGAACTGATGGGAACCATAGGCTCTTTCATGTACTTCTTTAATGATAGTTATAGTCTCTTTTCCATTAATACATTTGAAGATAATTCCAAAAAATCCTCATTTGTAAAGGATCTTTCGGTAATCTAGACCACCAGAAAGAGTGAAATTAACTATTCATTGTTGGATATTCTGTATTTAAAATCTATATGGTGGAAGTAACCCATTTTGGAGATATTCCATGATGGGTTCCTTCAATCACATGGAAAGACCATATGGCTCAAAAATAGTAGTGATTTCATTGATTTCCTTAGTTTTGATTTGAAAAAAAGGTAAAACCACATGATTATGGGAAATGATGATGATTTTTTTGTCCAAATTTAGATATTCCAAGGTTGTGGATATATTTTTTAATGGATCATCTTGGGTGTTTTATGATCACATGACATAAGATAATGTTGGCTCTGAGAGAAATTTATCAAATAACCCTCAGTAATATTCATACAGGGTAATTAGCTATTCTTTTTTGATAGATTAATCCCCATTGATCTATTTGATTACCAATTTTGAATCACGTTTCACTTCTAGGTGATTTATTGGTACCTGGTGTACTAATTATGGGTCTGCAATGAGAGCATGATACTCTTCCTTGTTGTTAGTACCACCTTATGATAATAGTATGGAATATATAAATTCTTCCTTCTCTGGGGACATAATCATAATCCCTAACCAAACCTTGTTGAGATTATGGTCTTCTATAATCTTCCCATTTGGACTTCTAAAAGAACCATCAATGTACATTTCCCATATTCAGGAACTATCTTTAATAAAGAATATATCTTCATTAAGAATTTTAGTATTCACTGATGTCTCTTCCAAAAATGGGTGTTCAGCAAGGATCTATATTAAGGCTTGTCCTTTTATAGATTTTTGAGGCACAAACTATATATCAAACTATTTTAAAATAACTACGAATCATACCAGATGCCCCTCAATAATATGACGATTGATAATAAATTTGAGCTAGATATTGTGAGATACCGATTGGACCTTGTGATACTGCAGATAGTGCCTCAGTTTCTGAACTGCAAATATTAATGATAGGAATATTTTGTCAATATTTAAATATCAATTCCATGCGTCGATCATGATTCAAATGAGATAGTAATGGTTGTTTTTAATCCCATCATGGTTATTTTGTTCAATAAAGGTTCTTAGTGATCACTCCAAGTCTATCACATAATGAGTGAGAAACCATCCTTCAACATGTGGAATCAATAAAGTTGGGCACGAGATTTATTTCATGAGGGTATCAAATGCTTCTTGGCAATCATTGGTTCATTGATATGTGACTCCCTTATTCATCAATTTGGTTAATGGAAAACACTTTCCCTCTAGATTGCCTATGAAGCATCAGATGTAGTCCAAGTATCCTTTATTTCCTCTCAACTCTTTCAATATTTGAGGAGGTTACATGCCAAGGATATTTATAGTATTCTCGAGATCAACTTTAATGTCACGATAGTATATAAAAAAACTAGAATTTTTCCCATGGTTACCCTCATAGAACATTTCAAGGGGTTCAAAATTAGTTTGTGTTTCCAAAGATTATTGGATGTGGTCTCTATATCATCCAAGTGATCAGATCATTTTCTGTAATTAACCACTAGATCATCCACATAGCATTCATTGAACTTACCCAAGAAGAGTTTGAAAATGTGATTTATTACACATTGATATGTCACACCAAAATTTGTCAATCCAATGGGAATTTCCCAATATAAAAATACACCAGAAGGGTACTTGAATGATATATATTATTAATATTATGGGGCCATAAATATTTGGATATACCCATAGTATCCATCCATGAAGGAGAGATCTTCGTAGCCAAAAATTTCTTCAGTAAAAATTTTTGTGATTGGAACCGAGAAGTCATATTTGGGAATATTCTGATTGAGATCTCTTAAATCAATGCCTAATTTATTTTAAAATTATTATATTTAACTGGGACAATATTGGATAACCACTTTGGATATTCCACTTCATAGATGAAATCTTCTTTGATAAGATTTTCTACTTCAGTCTCATTCTTGGAGGCATAAGTAAGGTGTGTTCTTCTTGATGATTTTTTGTATCCCTGATGATCTTCTGCTAATCCCAAATGATGGGTGGCCACCTCAGGGTCAAGACCTAGCATCTTTGGGTAATTCCATGAAAACACATCCAAGTGTTGTTTTATAAAGAAAGCATGAACCTCTTTATCTTTAGAATTCAGGGATGTACTAATCATATTGGGGTGTGGATATTCTCCCGTCCCCAGATTTATTTCTATAATCTCATCCAAAGTGATCGAGACACCTTCCTCAAATGATGGAGGGGAATCCCTGAAGTTTTAATTTTCTTTTTATTCTTCATGAGTTTCTTTTTTTGCCTCTTCTTGAAGGGTAGATGATGGAACAATACATTTAAATCTATGGAAGGAGTCCGTATTTGGACATCCTAAAGAGGAGGCAACCATCTACGACTCAACTAATGATGAAGGTTCTTTTTGATGTTCTTAAGGAAAGATAATGGGTTGTGAATTGGAATCCTTATATTTTTTCATGAGTGAAATAACTTATTCTAGCCTGGATGATGAATTAGATGCTTTCTGAATTTTGGTAAAGGGAATGAAGATATCTTTATTTAGGATTTCATCATTGTTTGGTAAATAAATGATTTATCTTATGATATAAGGCTCAATTTCCACAAATGAAATTAAGGAATCCACTAAATGAGTTCTTGGATTTAGGCCCACCCTTTCAATTTGATTAATTGGTAGTAATTAATATGCTCTAATAAACTTGAATCAGTTAGGTAGGATCATTTCCAGACCATTCAGAGCATTGATTCTACTTCCATCCTTCTCTATGGTCTATATTTCCTTTCTGTGACAGAACTCTGTATTACTATACTATGATTCACATATCTTGAATGGGTCCTTATCCCCATGAAATTTCCCAATTTGACCATTGAATAAATACTTGAGACATTGGTGGTATAAAGATATAATATCCACATGTTGATATAGCTAATTCCTTCCCTATATAATTTTTAAAGTTGTTTGTAGTTGGTAAACCATGAAATATAAATTAGATACAAGATCCCCAAAAAGTTTTTTATGTGTAATCTCACCCAGAGGTTCTTGTTCATTGTTCTCATAACATTGCAACATCAGAGTGGAGGGAGACAAGTTAGATTCAGTGAGACCTAGCCAGAAAAGTTTATGGATGATACTGAGGTTGACTCCAAATCCATTATAAATGAAGGATTGTTAGATGTTGGTATCATTAACCCTACCAGATAAATACAAGGTCTTGATTTGTTCATGTACAACATCATCCTCATCTTGGTTCATGAAATATATGACTGCATGATATTCTACCGGTTTATTCTCTATATAGTAAACCTCAGCAGTAGAGACCTTGGTTTAAAACTCTCTAGGACTTTCTAAAGCCTCAATAAGTGCATACTAAATATCTTTTGATAAATTCAGAGCATCCAATATTGATAACTTGTTTGGTACATGGGCCAGTTTCTTCCAAATTTCATACTTCTGGTCCAATGTTATGTGTGTTCAAGCATAGAGATTTGGTTTTGAAAGAGTCATGGAAGTTAATTCTCCTGATTTAGATGGACCATTTATCAGAGTAGAAGCTATAAACACTTCTTCTCTGGGTGGGTTAATCTAGCTAGGTGTTCCTACCTAGTGAGAAAGTGGTGTTATAGCCTCTAATTGGTCTTCCAAGATGATCATGTCGGGGCCAACCCTATTTTGTGAGGAAGAATTCACTTGTTCTTTCTAAGCCTACTGAAGGGATCTCCCATGAGTTTTTGCTATATAAATGGTTCAGGTAGGGGTGTAATTGAAATTTTGGCTTCTAACATACCCACGTATACCCCTGTATCCTTGAATTTGATGGCCTCTTCCCCTAGTTCCCCAATCAAGTATAAGGAATTCAGTTTCAAAATCAAAATCATCATTTTCATAGGGATCCATTGAGCGAATAAAGTTAACATAACTAAATATTAACTCCATATCTAATAAATATTGTTCCATAAATAACTATTCTTGTTGTGCCATTTGGTGGGGTAGTGACAGTGCTTTTGTGACAGTTGGCATGAAATATTCCAAAATCAAGGACATCTTTGGCCTTAACATGATACTATCTTCTTTGAATACTCTTTATCCTTTTGATCATGTCTCTTCTTTGAGAATTGGATTTTGGAGGAATGATCTTTTAATGAAGATGGATTTGTTGCAGTGGAAGGGGAATGAGGCACAGTCAGTTATTTCAATTATTTTTGTATAATTTCATGAGTTAGATTTATCATTTTCCTAATCGTCCAAAAAAAACATCTGCACATCCTTTATTTTGAATTCCTTTCACTTGTCTTCTTCCTCTGGATCGGTAGTAGTAATGCATGATACCTGGTCTAGTGAATATTTGAGCTTCACCTACTCAAATTCCACCATCTTTTGTAGGAGGTATTTAAAAACAAAATAGTTTTGTATGGGGTTCCTTGAAATATGATTAAAGGGGCAATAATTTTGGAGAACTTTATCTCCATCTTTTTTTCATCTTCGTGGGAATTGGTAACCGAACAAAATTGTTTTTTGAAGATGAGCAGAATTATTCGGGGACTTTTTCATTTTGAAAAGAATATACCTTGTTTTTATCTCCTCAAACTATCTCTACCTTTGATCTTTTTGATCATATTGATGAGGTTCTCGTTGCTTCTGATGCGCATGAGGTGATTTCATGTAGTATGATGAGGGATTTAAAGAAAGAGAAGGTACAGGTTCTTGATTGGGTATAACTATATCAGTCTTTAATTTTCCATTTCTCCTTCTCAGAGATAATGAGATTACATGAGAAATATATTTGGTTTCCACAATGGAATTCTCAACTTATTGGGATATCGAACAAGGTATTGAAACCCTCCTGTAGATTTCATAGGCATTAGTGGTGTATGAAACTCATCGTGGAGATTTTTTACCCAGATTGGCAGAAACTCTTTTTGAGGGAGTGGTAGGTTTATTGAATATGTTAGTCCCTCCCATCAGGAAAATAAATCTAAAACTCTTTCATTTTCCATTTATTTTTAGTTTGTAAGATCAAATACTATATTCTTCTACAACGTTGAGCTGAATTGGATAATGAATTTCTAATAGAGGTCTTCCCATCCAGTAATGGATCAATACTGGAAACATTTATACTAGAAAAAGGTTTCCCTCTATATTGATTGCACAGAACATTTAATCATTACAAATTCTTGTTGTTGAGGGTTCCCCATTATGGGATCACAAAAAGAAAAGAAAATGCATCAAGTGTGGCTTCGGATCTCCCAAACCATTAAAGATTGGAAATGTGGTATTCAAAATGTTTTTTGATGGAGGAATTGGATCTACCCATTATGGGTGTGCCTTATTTTCCGATTTTATTGGTGCACATAATCCTTCTATATCTTCCAATCAAGTTTTAAATGACTCAATTTTATTCATAATCATTCATGGAATATCTGGTAGAGCTAGGACCTGTACAGGTATAGTAGCTAGAGCCTAAATTGGTGCAGCCACTGGTAGGACCATTGGTGGTGGTTTTGTTCAAAATTTTTTGGATAACCCATGATTAAATGCAGCTAAGGATGTGTTTGACCATGTTATAGATATGTACTCAATGAATGGAATTCATTATTTGCATCAGTAGTTGCAACAAACCATCTTTACTAAGGTGCTACTAATGGAAGAACAAGATGATGATCTTCTTGTGGATCATGTCCGGAAGGAATGCTACTTTGGAGTAAGTTCACATTGAGTATCTTCAACTCCTTTATCTCTTCATCTTATAGATAAAGTCTTTCTTCAAGTGGAAGAGATTGACCTTCTCTAGGGGGAAGGTGAGACGTACTCGGTGTAAGATCGCATGTATTTATAAAATAATACTTTTCTTATGTTTATTAATATTTATTAATAATATATTAATTTTACGTTAAATGAGATGATTTTTCCAATATCATACTCAACATGCAATAATGGGTTTCTCTGAAATCGTACGTTGCACACAACTTTGAGTTATACTTAAAATAATATAATAATATCATTATTTTAAATGGTATTTAACACCTATCCATTGTATTTGATGGAATTAATATAAATAACTACAATATGATTATATATGTTTGTTAACTGTTTTTACATTTATCAAATACATTTTAGAGGCGTAAAATGAGAATGAATCAAATTTTAAGCATAAAATACTATAAAATTTTTAAAAGGTCGGTTTACCACCTTTTGATGAAGAACCCTTTTAAAAACAAGATTTTTATACCTTTATATCTTCAATTTGACAAAATAAACTTGTTATTTAAAAGGGGGACATTAAAATTTACCATGGTTGAAAATTTGGTATTTTTCTGATGATATTCATATTTTAATGAATAGTAAAAAACACTGCTTTTTAATTCAAAACTTTATTTTCATATAATTTAATTATATAGTTAGATTGTACTTTAAATTGGTTTTAAAGATTAATTGGATTATTTTTTTATCATTTAATCCAATTTTCTTCATTGGACGTAATTTCACATTTTAATTGGACATAAACCCATGTCAATCTTTTAGTAATTTTTTCTTCTTAAAAACACACTTTCCGGTTTTGACAACAAGAATTAATTTTAAATTAATTACATTAAATTTATATGTTTTGAATTCATAAAAATGGATTCCATTTTTGGAATCATAAGGTTTAATTTTTTAAATAGGTGCATTTTATTTTTGGACATTATTAATAGTAAATTCAGTAATTATTTTTTTATTTACAATTGTTAAAAGGTAGATCAGGTAAATAAGTGTAAAAAAGAATTTTATAATAATATAAAACTACCTGAAAAAATTTCCTAATGATATTGGGTGATATATTTCTGACCATGAGCATCCTTAGGCCAGACTGTTTCCATTTGGTAGCCACTTGGATGTGAAAATGACATTTTATGGTTATTAATCTTAAAAAAGGGAAATATAACATTAACATGTATCTTTAAAAAAAACATTATATGGGGTTATATAAGTGATATATTCTACTATAAATATTCATTATAAATATATAAATATTTCCTACATCATGATAATTTTTTATAATTTTTAGACATTAAATAAATAAATTTAATTATGACACAATGATGATGAAATGATTGCTTCATTAATAATGGATTCAAATAAATGATATTATTAATTTTAGATTTAAATAAAATTTGATTATTATGATTCCATTCACTAATTTTATGGATGTTAATAACATATTAGATTTAAGTTAATTCCTTTGGTTGAAAGTAATCAAGTTGTAATGACTTTAACAAAAATCTGTTACTAAGTAGTATCCAAATTGATATAAAAGTGTGTTTAAACCAAATACTATTTTATTAAATTATATAATAGTCCTAAAATATAACATTCATCCAAATGAATTATATAATGTTACAAATTTCATTAATTATCCACTTATGGTTCTCTTGAAATTTTATAGTAACTATAGTTAAGATATATTATTAAAATACAAGAAGACATAATAAGATTTAATGTTTTTAACTAAGGGTTAAACCAAAAAAAATGAATAAAAAATATATTCAAAACATGTATCAAAATTATTTTATTATAGTTATTCGAACCAAAATCGTCTTATCTTTGAAATAAATGAGTTTGGGACCATTTTAAACTAAAAAAAATTATAATAAAATAATATTTTGAGACTTTCCTAAAGTGACCCTCCTCCCTCTAATAACAGGACACCACCTATACCCACTTACTCACACATATAAAGACCTTTGGAATATCCAAATTCTACTAAAATAATATCCTAGCATCCTTCCCTTCCTAATACAATCCTTACCTTGTTCCTAATGTAAATTAATAATGTTTTTCGACTCAAATCAAAATAAGTTACCCAATTTTGAGGTAACGTTTTCTCTCAAGTTAATTTCCTTTACTTTACTTCTACACTCTTTATGATCATCTTATTATTTGATTAAATAAAAACCCTAGTATCCACAATACACCAGGATTTTTTTATGAGAAGTTTTCTAACTACACTTACACACACCTCCATAAAATGGATACGAACATACTATTTATGGGTACGGCAAACTACTACCTCACGAAACGATGGTTGTTCAATTTTACCCTACCTCCTATCATGATTTCCATTATGATGGAATTGTTTTTATATGTGATATATATTATATCTATATTGTCTCTATATTTATTTAATTTTTATTTACATCATACCTCTATGCTCTCCATAATGTGTAAATATGATAATTTCATTTGAGGAAGTGCAGACTACCACCCCCTCAAAGTGATATGACACGTTCATTCCATACATGGAACATATAAATGATAGACGTAATGATATTATTTAATGTATATAAAATATGATATTATATTAGAATTATAATATACATAGGTATCATTTAGTTTTCATTCCTTTAATATGATAAATAAAAGAAAGTAACGTTCATGCATATGTACAACCTAGCATATCCATGAACGGTGCATTTCATTTTTTATCTCAACATATTATGGACTATTATTAATACATATATACTTGATATATATGATTTTAAAATCATGGATAATATTATGGTAATGATGGACTTTTGACTACATGGGAAATTTACATCAAACTAGTTCATTTTCAACTCAAGTACCAAATATCGACAAAACAAATGGTATGAACTTGAATAATTATCTGATTGTTATAAAAAGGTAATAAGTGACATAAAAAAATAATGAAATTGAAAAAGGTTCTGAGAAAAGTATAAATTAACTTATGTCTTTTATTTAGGAAGAACAAGTAACATACGTGATGATTTGGACTCAAGGTACGAGACTTCATAACAATAACCTTCTATTGAGGCATATTTTGGATTATAAATGACTTTATTTTATATGATGTATAATTATACCATTTTTAATTTAATTAAATGGTTTTCAAGAGGAATATTTTTCTACAAAGCATTTTAATGAATGAAAAAATGAATGTTTCTTTCTAACGCATGCGGCGACAATGACCTTTACGCTGCCGTGAACATTATTTGATATTTGGTATTCTTAACTAGTTATAATGTTTTTAAAAGGAAAATAATTACCAAATTACGTTTTTATGTATTTTGGTGTTGAAAATGGTTTTGATAAATCATTTATTATGTCAATATCTTGAGATGATATATTGTGATTGTAGTGTAGAAATGTTATCTTTCCTTTCTATTGGTTTTATGTGTTATGATTATGTTATGGTTCTTGAAAATTTCTTATGTATACAGGTGGTTCCATGATAAACTAAGAGAAAGTGAGCTTGAGATATCTCTCCAATTAATTGGGTAACGTAATAGAGGAAAATGTTAAGGTATATCTTAATAGATTTAGGGAATATGCTGTGATGACTATTCCAAACACAACCATGAAGGTTACTCCCTATGTAGTTATGAAAGCTAAAATGTAAGCATGTTATGGATTCCAAAAGTTAACTTTATGATTTATGACTTCTATTAGTTATTCATAAATATTATGATTTCATTATTTATGTTAAATAGATTATGTTTTATGAGTAAAAAATATGATTTCATTTATTTTAATGTTTTCATGGACTAATGTATGATTTCCTTATTTTATAACCCTTACTGAGATTTTTATTATTATCCCAGGTTTTTTAAATGTTTTTCACAGGGTATAAAGAAGGGTAAGAGAAATTAAGAATTCATGAATATTTTTATCAAGAAAATAATTATAGTTTTTTAAGGCGTTTTATTGTTATAAAAAAATGGGATATAGTAAAAGTGACTAATTTGTAATATATGAAGTGTAATTTAAGAGTTATGGCCGAATTATCTAAAAATCTAAACCTAAAAAGATCCTCAATGTGAATTCCTGACTTGACTCAAGATTATTTAGTGTTTAAGGCTAGGGCCTTATAGTTTGACCTTTATCTTTATCCATGTTTGGTGCCTTGAGAAAAAGGATGAAGTGGATTATTTGAGGGGATGCCTTGATTCCAGGAAATATGATGATTATGGGTATGCACACCACCTTAATTTTCATCATTATAGACCATATCAAGAAAAAATAATTCCCTCTTCTAATTCCCCTGATCTGGACTAATTTTCTAGTGGATCTTCCATATTGGCATTAATGACATTCCCCGGTGCATAATCCATTGATGCAATTTTGTCAATATCTTTGTCAGATCACCTTCTTCTATGCCCTCCATGAGACTTTATTCACCAATATACAAGTATCCCGGGAACAGTTTGGTATACAATAATCTAAAGGTAGTCCTTGGATAGTTCAATTGTGTGTTTACTTTGCAGATTGTTTCCTAACCAAGAGAAAACTGACATCCGAGGAGGAGGGGATTTTAAATGTGAAAAATAACCCAGAACCACGCATTAGGGAGGTCCATCTTCTTCTTTATCAACCCTTTGGGATCTATTTCTTGGATCCAAGGTTTGGGTTATAAAAACCATTGCCCTACGTACTGGGGTGGTACCTGAACTGTTAAGCCCGATATCAGCGTGACTACTCTTCTAATTTTATGAATTTTGGTCCTAACATTAACTAGGTTCATTATCTAGAACTCACTTAAATCAACTATTTTGGAAGAATGTGGGGATATTTCAAATACATGTGCAATATGATAGTTAACATCCTCTAAGTGGGAGGCATGGTTAATGTTCTTAAATGCCTGATGAAAAATTATCTCAATAGTTTCATCTCTTTGGTACTGACTTTTGTGAAAGTCATTCAAGGCGTATTATTGTTGAACTTCTCTTTGGCGGTGAATAGAATTTATTTATAGTACCTGGCCTGGGGAAATAACATTGCATGAGACCAGTTTCAACATGATTTATTAGGTTTGGAGTGCAGTGGAGAAAAATTCTCTATGGGAATCCCATCCTCTAATATGAACACTATATGGTTTTTTAACAGTAAATTCTTTCATCCTCATTAATGAAATGAGGCATGCATATTAAAGGGTCTATTATTTCTTCTCAGTCTTTGGATTTTGGGAAACATAGAGAGTTTCCAAGTCAATTTGGCACTGCAACCCTTATATTACCTTGATATGACTTTGATATTAATTATATGGTAATAATTTTACTTTCATATAATGAAGAGTCTTCCATATGTTGAGGCAGATATCATAAATAAAATCTTCTACTAACAATCAGGGAATGTTTTATTGAGAGGTGGACAAAGGATAGAACATTACTATTATTTCACCCTTAGCTAGTTGTTTCCTCATTTTCAACATATCCACTTTTTTATTTTTTATAGGTTTCTCAACTTGTTCCGACTAGAGATGATGCTTCATGATTTCTTTATCACAAGAAATGGGATCAATTGGTATTTTATCTACAATATTAGAAGGAAAATTACCCAAGGGAGGTTTGAATAATGAGTGTCTTCTTAGTCTATCTTGTAGATGATAAATTATTTCACCTGAAAGTAACAAGGCATCAGACATGACAACCTTATGATTGAAAGTGCCTCAAGATAAGAGGGCTTTCTCATCACTACACTGTTATTTAGATAATTCTCTTGAAAATGAAAAACACTACTAAATAGAGAACATTAAAATTATATTTTATCATGGGGAGGTTCACCATGGTGGATTACAGTAAGGGAAAAATCGTATTGACCCTTGATCTTTTAGCCACAAGGAGGGTTTTCGTGGCTCTCATCTTGATATAGGTTATCTAGATTTACTAAATTGTCAGGAAGAAATCCTTCAGGATGAAGTGTCTGATGAGGAACATCATAATTACTTCTACTAATCCTGTAGTTTGGTAATGGGAGGGTAGGATCATGAGCTTCAATATGTAAATGTTTGAGGGCTTCAAGAACACCAGAATTATGATGAGCTAGATCAATGATCGACTATCAATTCTACACCTGTGCTTGGTGAGACATCTACTTAGATGCCTTCTTACATCAGTTAGGTCCACATGCTAGGAAAAGTGGTAATCATGGATAGTTTTATGTTCCTGCCTTGGGTAATCATTAGAATTGGTCGATTATCTCCAATTGGAATGGGTGTCTGTTTCCAATCCAGTTGTCTATATGATATAGGGCAGTGTCCCCCATAACCCTCCTGGATTGTGACATAGGTGTATATCTACCCTAAAATGGCATGCAGATGAGTAATCCTAGGTATGAGGATAAAAAAATTTATTCTTCCCTCTGGTATTCCGGATTTCACCATTATGATATTCTAGAAATATTCTAGGATATAGGTAGGAATTTGTGACTTCCCTTTCACCATTTCAAAAATTCGTTTGGTGACTTCAGCAGCCAAAATGGGAATATACAACCATTATATATTTGGAGTAGGTTTATGTACCTAATCATATATTCCCTTTCCAATCAATGGATACTAACTGTCCTCATGTGCAGGAGTGGAGAGTTGAGTCTTCCCCAAGTTTGTTATAGGAGCTTTCTGACTGACATCTCAGGGTGCTTCCATACAAGACTGTTGGAATGCTTGATGGATGACGGTAGGTGTATGTGCCTGATGGCTTTTTTTCACCAACCATGGTTGGAATACTTCAATAAGTGTCATCAGACAAGACTGCTTGTAGATTTAGTGAGTGTCGGCAGGTGTATGTTCATTCTTACAAGTTGTTTCCACATTTGGTCGGTGGGATTCTTTGAATGTGTCCAGATGATTCTACTGACTATCTAATATATTTTAGGAAGGTGTGTGTTCCTTATCATGGTGATCCGCTAAATTTGAATGGTGGTATTGGTTGGGCACCTCCAGAAGAGTCTTCTAATTGAATGAATTAAGGCACATGGGTGTACACGTCCATTCAATGTTTTCCATCAATATGGGTTGATGGAAATATCCATAAGGGAAAAGGTATGAACCTACTACCTATTGACCAATTGTTGTCCTCGAGGGTTCATCTTGAATTCTTGGGTCTAATGGACCTGGTTTGAATAGACGAAGATAGTACCCCCATCAAGTTGAGGGTTTACGGTCGTGCATCGTTGGTGGAGGTTATTTTTGGAAGGAGCCTTCAGGAAAGGCTCTTGTGTCTTCGAGACAAGGCCATGGGTGGAAACTTGGTCGACCTACTAAGAATAGTGGAGGTATTGGTGACTATGTTTTGGGGATAAACTCTAAAAATTTCTGAAGATGGCAGTTGGCACCATCTGTGCCCGGACCACTGATCATCTTTGACCTGATGATCAGTGGTCATTCTTGAACTGGAGAGCCTATTGGGAAGCCTATGAGGTTGGAATGGTACTATTTTGATGGTACTCTTGGACCAATGTGTTGGATACCCAATGTTGAAGATGTTGATTTGGTAAAGTCATACTTTAGGCCATTGAGGATCCTGCTTGTGTAGAAACCATGGCATTCACAGGTGAAAACTTGAAGAGGACATTTGGAATGAAGGGAGCTCTTGGAAGAAATTTCCTATGTATATGAAAAATACAAATAATGAAGTCTAGAAAAGTTTTTTATTTTTTATGAACACATGCATGATTGATTTCTTTATATGAACTACAATTATCAATTGATAGGGGTCTGATAGGTGGGTAATACTATAATATTGGTTAAGGATTCACGTTGGATTCACTATTTTTTGTTTTCCCCGAAATGTGTGTTCTGATTATGAATCACTACTTCTAAATGGTTTCCATTAGATTTATTTATGGTACTTGAAACACCAAATGGTTCTATATTCAATGGTATTTTCATTCCATGGGCATGTGTTCATTAGGTTTGTTGACCTATGATACTTAAGAACTCGCATTGGTCAAGAGGATGGGAGGTCAGGCTCATCACACCCTTTAGGGTGGAATTATTCCCTACTCCAAGACTCTCTTATAGATTTATGATATGTTTGTGAATGGTTATTAATTTTCCAAGTGTAATATAGGTTTCCATAGAAATTTGAAATCAATTATTTAGCACGTGTAGAATTCAGAATCCTGTATTTTTATTCAAGGTTCTTCATAAATGGAGATATCTATATGAATTTGAGGTTCTTTATCCATAGTATACTTTTATATACTACTTATAGATACATTATCCATTGTTATGATGATGCAGGTTTTTAATCCACTGAGTGGGGCACTCTAGAATTTATGTTCATCCATGTAGGCAAATGTCATTCTAGAATATATTGTTATCTAGGGAGACAAAACTTTAATTTTGAGTTTATTATCATCTAGGGAGACTAAAGTTGTTTTGATGTTGGTATCTTAGCCATGGATGGGATACCTATATATCTTTGTGAAAGGAATCAGAACCTTTATAGTTTGGGGTCGCTTAATAGGACCCATCATACCTTTTAAATTTGTGTGATAAAGACCTAACCATACAGTTTAATGTCATGTGGTAAGTAAATATAGGTCGAAGGTTCCTAGTCAAAGCACGGTGTGGGGCTATTCTAAATTAGCCTAATTAACTTAGAAATTATATGAGTTTCCATGTAATATTATACCCTACTAGGAATGTGGTCCAAATAGAAGAGGGTTGATTTGGAGTGTTGGGTTTAAACCTCAGGGCAGCTTCTTACATATCCCCCTTGGATGGTAATTAAATCCCACATAGTTCAGCAAGTCTCACAGGGGACTATATACCTTTGAGATAAATAGGTTGGGGTTACTCCAAAATATGATTCCTTTGTAATAGATTCCATGAAAGATGTCTTAACTCATCGATATTTAAGGGGTACTTAATTCAAGGATTACTCTTAAGGAGGATGCCTGGATTAAGGGAATTAGGGTTGGATTCCTGAGGAGGATTTCCAGTGAGCTCAATCCTTATGTTATGGATTCTAATGTATCTCATTTATGGTGTGAATAGGAGTTCTCATAGTTCAATAAATCAGGTGGATTTTGCTGATGTTGTGATAATTAGAAATCTATAAGCCCACATGATTCGTGCTTGGTGTGAGAAACAAGAGAATGTGAAAGATTCAAAAAATACACACACATTCCTTCCTCTGTTAGTGGAAGATTCTGATTATATGATGAAAGGAGTTAGTGAGAATATGGATGAGGGGGTGGAGCAATGGAACATTCATTGTGAAATGAAGGTGAAGGTCATTGGGTCCGGCCTAAAAGGCTAGGGGAATACTCTAGGAAGGATGCCCTAAAATTGGGCGCTTATCAAGGGAGGATCCAATACCATATGGAAGGGAAAAGCATGTGTGATCCTTATCCTCCCTGGTGGGAACCCAAGGCTTTCTATCTCGAATATGAGGAGGGGAGGATAGATTCTTACCCTCGGAATCTGAGACTAAGAACTACCCAACACTGTCCTATGGGTATGTTTCCATGTGAATTTAGATATTCAGACCTAAAAAAATACTGAGAATACTGACTCCCTTATAATAAAAATGTGGGAAACATCTGACCATAGAAATACCAACCCAAATGGTATACATGCCTATTTTCCTTTCCAAAAGGTTTTGTAAATCCAAAGGTTCTGGTGGAGGTTTCAACTTGGTCTCTTTCAGACAAGGAAATCAAGGAAGGATAGGCCCTTCCATGGGTGTCTTAGAAGAGGCCTTAAAAGATGGCTCGTGTAGGTGTTCCACATAGGTATGACGTGAAGGCAAGCCTCACATGTCCAAGGAGGAACTGAAAATTTCTTAAAACTTAATGGATAATCCTGTGAAATCTTGATATTCATTGGGCGATGGACTATTAGGGAAATAATACTTGGGTGAGGTCAAAACATAAGCACCATGGGAGTCCCTTGATATCCTTGGAAGAATCTCACATAGGTCTTTTGTTAAGTAAAGGACCTTGTTTAGGTGACTTATTCTTATGGAAGGAGGGTCCTCAAACAAGTATCTTTTATTTTAGACCCAGAAGGGACTTTGATCTTTCTTAACCCTTTTAATTATCTCTTATCTTGTGTTTTAGAGAGATACCTGAGAAAATTCATGGGACTTGGGAGAAGGATCTATGCAATGAGATCTTCAAGAGTTCTTCTGAATTTTTCATTTGTTGAAATGGGGAGCCCAAGGGTCCAATTTATAGGCAATGAGGGGGATGGTTGAATGGAGGTTGTTCTCGTAGATCATGGTCATATATCCTCTTTGTAGATCCCATGTTCTAGGGTGTAAAACATATAAAATCACTAAGGTCCCTAGTATAGGTCCTCTATGTCGATACTCAACCTAGGGGTATGACATTAGGTTATACTGGAAAGAGTTCTATTGGACTCTTGTTGTGTAGGCGTGCTATATAGGTGCACCGTGTAGGGGGGATTTTCAATCCACCTTGGCAAACATAATTTTCCATACCACCGAGGATGCGCCCTCACAACCCTCATTAGGATCAGTGTCGAGCTTTAGTCTCGGACCTTCGGGTCATCACCTTCAATTCCTCCACTTACTCCCATGTAAAATGAAGAGTCACACTGTGATCTTTTCAACCCCAGTCATGGACTTTTTGGGTTGTGGCACATGGAAATCCAATATGATAATTCCTCTATAAAGAGGTATTTTACATAAACTTAGCATTTGTTGTATAAGTTAGGTTAACATCATCAATTCTATAGAAAAGTTCATGGAACACATTTCATTGTGTCTACAATAATTTTCATTACTTTATTTCAATGTGAAAAGACAGTGGAAATAACATTCATGTGCACGTACTGTTGGGACCAAGTTGAATGGAGAAGAACGTTTGAAGAGTTAGCCTTTGCAGAGTGTTGTATTTTGTTGTCAAAGAAGATAAATCAATTCACTTTATAGAAGAATCACAAATCAGATGTCACAGGAAAGATTGGGTTTGCGTGCAATATGGAACGCGGTGCAGAATTTTGCACGTAATTGGTCCTTCATGCTTAGAAGGATGAAAAATGGAAAAGGCATGAGGTGCGTGAAATATTGAAGCATGGTGTGAAATATGAAGTTTCATAAAAGAGTTTTTACGCGCATGGAGGAGGTTTTACGCACGGCTTTGTGTTTTTCGCGCGGGGTCAAAAATGCCTATAAATATGAGGCTAACCCTTCTCATTTGAAAATGCTCGACACTTAGGAAAAAATCCTGAGCTCTGGTGCGCGTAAATTATACGCTAAGTGAGTTTCACAAAAAGAGAAAAAGTTGAGAGCAAAAGGAATGTTGCGCGAAAACGTTTTTTCGCGCCAAATGGGGTTTTTACGTGCAAGCCATTTGAATTGCACGCAAGGCACCCTAAAGGCTGCGCGAAATATCTGGGGTCTTCGCACAAATTCATTTGTGCGCAACAGAGTTCTTACCGGCTTCTGGGTAAGAAAGTGAAGATTTTTACTTCAAGGAATACATCTGTTCAATTGTAAAGAAGCACTAAAACATTGTGTTACCTATTTTGTGTTTAGAGGGAGCACACGAACTATTGGATTGTTTTCAAAGTGCTGCACGAGTGTAAGGGTATATCCTACTCGTTGTATTCCACATCAAAGAATTGTTTTCTAGTGGATTGTGTGGTACTGGATTGTTTCTGTACCATACCAAGGACGTAGCTACTCTTGTTGAGTAGTGAGCCTTGTAAATCTTCTGTTCCTGTGGATGTGTGTGTTCTGCAGGGAAGAAACTCTTTAACAAGAGGCGAAGGTTGTTTCAAAAAGGGTAAAATTAAAAAGAAAAAGATATAACTGATTCACCCCCTCCCCCTCTCAGTGATACTTGGATCCTGATTGGGAACTTCACGTACAAGGTACCATCTCCATGAATGTTGTATTTCATTATCTACCAAAAAAATTTGTAGATTTCTATAAATTCATATAAACTGAATATATATATGATATTTAAATCATTGTTTAAATTCTTGAGATGATGAAATCATGATCTATGTTAGAGGAAAAAAATAAAAACATACTCAAAAAACAAGGAAATTAACACCTGAAATAATGAAAATAATGAATGATTATAAACAAACATGTGATAAACATTTATAAAATAATCATATATGATATTATAAATATTAATTTGGTTATATTATAAGTTAATAAAATTATTAAAATCATTATAAATTAGGTTGAATATTTTTCAACCAAAATGAATAATAAGGTAAGGGATTTAGTACCAATTTACATTCCATTGAAAATTATTTATTGTTAGGAACTAATTCACTTATATATGGTGTATATACTACTACTTTGGAAAGTAATGTCTTTAATACTTCTTTATTCTTTGTATTTTTAGTTTTAATTTGAATTATTTTATCTGAGAGGGTTTTATTGGAAAATTACCAAGTGATGAAAGTTATTTGGAAATCATACTTTCTTTTGTGATTGTTAAATTTCTCTTGAAACAATCACTTTATTGTATTCATTTTTCATTGGGAATTACAATTATCTTAAATATCCATGGTTCTGGGTGATGGATATGATTACTTCCTAAACTGTATACCATTTTCACATATAATGGTTACTTTGAAAGTTATTTGATTAAATGGAGAAATATGGATAAATCTTTATCCTTTACTCAATACGAATATTTGAAAGGGAATATTGTCAATAAATTAAATTGATTATTCAATATAAGAGGAATTATTTTGAATGGTGGTGATGTGTGGGGCACGAAATTTATATAGACCCTCGATGAATCGATAGGACTCATGAGATAAATCAGTTTTAAAAATTAAATGGGATTCTACATATAATTTAAAACCATATTATGAATAGTCTTGGTTGTATAGGTTTTCATGTGTCTCATACGTGATGTCCAGTAATTAAGCATTGTCTTCATTGAGAATTTGGTTATTATTATTATTATTATCCATGATATTTTAACTATGAAAAGGTATATAAATGAATTTCATTATCATTTTATCGATTAAATGTCATTTTTTAGTTATTTTCCTTTATATATTGATTATTCCTTATCCAAATATTTATGTGGAATATATTTTCAATTATCTACCTTTCCATGTTGATTATGACTATTTATTCAGGCCATATTTTTTTCAAACATAACCCTTATTGATAATTTTATCTCACCATTATTTTTTCATTCCACAGGTTATGAATAATATATCATTCAAGGAGTTTTCATTGATATAGTTTATTAACTTTTTCTATGTATTATGTTTTGTTTTATTTTCCCATCATAAAATCAGTTTCATGTATGTATCTGGTTCTCCAAAACTGCTAAAAAAATATGTCCATTGGGATTTTATTCCTTATAATCATGAAAATATAATAATGTATGTCACCAGCTCTAGGATTCTTGGGTTAGGGTAATTATAAAATTAGTCCATTTTATTTTTTTGGACAATATAAATAGTAAACTTTGTAATTTTATTACCACATTTAAGGGTAAATTGAAAAATTTAGGTTACAAATGAATTAATAAGAACCATTAAATGACCAAAACACTTATCTAAATGTTATCAGATGACTATATCATGACCATAATAATTCAAGGGTCAAACTTATAACCTTTTGGATACACTTGTAAGAGATTATGAAGTTTATATTATTTTATTTAAATAAAAGTCAAACACTCCACACTGTAGTTTTTAAAAATTATAACACTTTTAATATGATTTTATCCAGAGGATATGTTAGAATATAAATATTATTTTGAAATCTAATAGATTTATCTTATTCATGTTAATTTATATTTAATTTTTAGAAAATAAATAATTACATTAGATGTTTAAAAAATGTCGATTTATTAATTGTTTAATTAATTGAAAGAAAATTCATATTTAAATTATAAAAATAAATAAAATATGAGATAACTAATATAATAAAATTATTTTTTAAATAACCTTGATGTGTTAGAGATATTAATAATTTTTTTTTAAAATTATATGTTTTATCTTGATATTATCAAAGTCAAAATAAATAATAGTTATTAAAATTGACATTATGGATATTTTATAGTAAGTAATATTTTAAAAAATGATATAAAATTCCTAAAAACTAGTATTGGGTAAATTTATTATGATAAGGTTTAATATATAAGTCATGATAAAATTATAATTATTTTTTTCATTTTGTAGTAAATATTTTGACCCTTAAAGAGTAAAAACCAATTTTGACACAGTAAGAATTAAAGGGGTTTAATTTTTGTTAAAACAAAATAATAAGGGTATAAATATAGAAAAAAAATTATAAATTTTATTTTATTTTTTGAATTATACCTATACACATTTCCTCTCATAAATAAATCATTTTGGATCCTTTTTTAATTAAAAATTATTTTATATTAATTTAATATTTTTAGAAATTCCAAGAGTGCTCCTCCCCTTTATTATAAAAGGGCACATCTTCTTCTCATTATTTCACAAATAAATCCCCTTTTTCTTCCTAGACCTAAAAAAATACCTTCCAATATTCCCTCCCCTAATTCTATCAGGCTTATTTTAGGAATATCTTCAAACATGGAATCCATCCTCTAAGGAGAATGAAGATCCCAAAGGATGGTTACATTCAAAGATGGAAGCAAAATAAAGTTGGGTCAATGTTTTTGGAATATAGAAAGCCTAGTGATAAAGAAGTAGAATGAAAAACAATGAAGGATTATGAACTGGATTCTCAAGGGGCCAGAATTGTAGGGTTGTTTTTGAGAAAGGGGAAATAATGAATTATTTTTCCTGGTAACTTTCTGGTCAAGAAGTGGGGGGGGCAGGAAGATCTCTCAAAGATTATTTAAATAATATAAAAACTATAGCTACCATATCATTTGGTAATATAAAGAGAATTGGGATATAATTAGAACTCAGGAAACCCTTGATGGTTGAAGGGGTCAATCGGGTCTCTCGTAAGAGGGGAAACTAGTCTCCAACCGTGCATAACAAGGCACCTCATGGAACCAAGGTTTGGGATCAGGTGGGTGAGAAAACGGATAATAGAGTGATTTTAAGTGAATAATTTGTATTAGAATAGGTATTAGTGCATAAATGATAATATAGTGGCATAAAAATATAATTGGAAGTAGATAATATGGGGTTTCTAAATATTGTTCTTCATTATAATGAAGAACATCTAGAAGGATTCATCTGCATCAATTCTTCGAGATAACTAGTTGATATAATTTATGAGAGAAGACTTAAAGTTGATACCAATGAGGTTAAATGGGAGTATATACACAAACAAGACCAAATTTGATCTAGGGTATTCAACTAATATAAAATCAAATTAGAGTAATTCATACATACATGGGATAGAATGGATAATCATTTATAAGAACTTATCAATGATGACTTGGATATCTAGGTAACTTCACCTTAATAATAATTATGTAGGGATTATATTTCAGGAAATATTAGTCTCTTTTAGTAAATATGTGAGTTCCTTCAGTATATTGTGAACTTTATTTTGTCCTGTATGGTTCCCTGTTTCTCCCTTAATGTGGCTTTGAAATAAAAGTTTATGTTTGAGTGAAAGGAAGAGGTTTAGTTTTTTATACATTTTTTAATTTTGTTTTGTATTCCACATAATTAAAACCTTATTAAACAATGATAAAAAAATAAGTTTATTATCCTTCATATACTTATATTTTATTATGTTAGTGGAATAAACTATCTCTATCTTTTCTTCCATAAAATAGGAAATGAATTCATCATTAGTGTGTATGAAGAGCTACTACCTCACGAACCGATGAAATTTATTTTCCATCACCATATATCTAGACTAGTAATAATGATTGAATGAATTTTTATATATGATATTCATGAAATATTTATCCTTATAAAAATATAATTTATTATATATATTCTTACCATACCACGCACATGAAAATGATAACGTCATTCATGAGTATGTGTGAACTACCACCTCCATGATGTGATGTGATTATATTTTCATCACCACATCACATGAATGATATATAAAATTATATTTGAAGAAAAAATATTATATTGATTATATTAATATCATTTTCAAATTATAAAACAATACTTAACTTCTTTCCATAATGATCATTGAAAATAGAATCAACACTCATATGTATGTACAACCAACTATCTGTATGATTGTAACATAATTAATTTTTCATAATCATACATAATAGATGGATTTAAAATTATAATTGATATAAAAAATATAATTATTTCATGATTATAATTATTTAAATATTGAATAATTTCCACTTTAACCATATCCATTACACCAAATTCATTTTGGACTTAGGTAATGAATATCGTCAAAACATCTAGCGTGAACTTAAATAATTAAGTAATTTCATATAACATGGTAATAAGTGATATGGACTGAATAATGAAAATAAAAAGAGTTTTTAATCATATATAAATTAATATAAGTTTATTATTAATTTATCTTAGATACATATGCGATGAATCAATCTTTATGTAAGGAAATTTATTTATTTTTTAATCCTTTTTTAAATTTTACTCTTTCATTTTTTATAAAGGTCAAAATGTAATGATTTTTAACTTATATAGAATGATAGTATTTTCCTACCTAAATTTCATATTAATTAATTTATTCTTACTTGAAAAGTTTACATGGTTCTTTTCAAATATTTTTTTCCCTTTTTATGTAAAAATATATCTAAATAAGTATGTAATTTCAAGATGAAAATGTTATTTTCTTTAAGAATATTTTTATTACACAATATTTCATGATTTATGTTTATGATTTTGTTATTGGGATTTTTTTTAAATGACGTTTGGTTTCATTATTAACCAAGTATGGTTGTTTACATTATTTACCAAGGGTGGGTGGTTATGTTATTTCCAAGGATGAGTGGTTACGTTATAACCTCTAATACCTTAGGTACTCTGAAGACAGATATTTACCGTATTGGTTATTAAATTTCTAATGGTTCTATGGAAAATGATGTCCCAATATACCTACTAAAATTCTATAATTTTTCTAATTATTTTTCAAGGAAGTTACTTTATTCTCAAAATTTAAGGTAATGAACTTTTTGAAAAAAATGATTCCCTTTTCAGGGTAAATGATGTATGTTTAAAGAAGTGGCTTTTCATGGGATTTCAGGCTTTTTATTGGAATAACATATTTATTTCTTTTATGCGCCTCCATATTATTTTTATGATCATCACACATTTTTGAGAAAAATCATAGTGTTTAAGGATGTGTATTAATAATGAATAATTCATGTTGAAAGGCATGTAGATTTTTTATGAAAAGAAAACATGTTTCGTTTTAAATGTTTTAGATAATGGAGAAAATTGTTATTGAGTAGAAGATTAATATTTATAATATGTGGTTTTTATGTAATATTTATGACCTAATTCTCTAAGTAGATATATCTAAAATATCCTCATGGTTGTAAGAAAGTTAATTCATGTAAAAAACTACAACATTAAATATTTAAGGTTGTGTCCTTATATCTAGGTTTGAATCTTTATAACCCCGTATTCTTCAAAGTTGAACATTGGAATATTTTTTACCTTTTTTATAGCACCTCATTTTCTTTATGGACTTCAATGATCCTATCAAGAATGGATTTTTGAGTAATATTTGAGAAATTTATAATGTATATTACATTACAATTCTTGTATCCCTAATTTTAAATTCAATGAATATTGGATCCTTTTCAATTATCATCCTCGATAAAATTATTGGATCCATTATACTTAAAGAATATTCCACCTATTTTGAATTCCTATAATGGTAATGGATTGAATAGTGAAAGACCTTGAATAGATTTAACCATATTAATTAGAATATGTTATGATCCTTCTTTTTTTTGATATATATTTTAGGCTCATATGATACATTTATATTTCACACTTCTCCCCATGGAGATAATGTTTCCAGATATTAACATAAAGATCATTATTACTGACTCCAGATCATGTGTTGGAAATATCTTCTAATTAAATTTAAACTACCTTGATACATAGGCTATCAATTTATCATTATTAATTAGTAAAAACCCCACACCCATATTTTAAGTATCATTTTATACCCAAAATATTTCTCCAATTTAGAGAAACAAGAGTACTGATGTAGTGATAAGAATTATTTTCAACTCCTTGAATCTCTATTTACGTTCACTAGTCCAAACAAAAACTTTACTCCCTTTTTGAGTTAGATTGGTTATTGGGTTTTATAATCATGATAAGTTCCTAAAAAATCATTAGCAATGCACATCTAGTCTAAGAAAACTATGAATATTCCTTGCATATTTTGTTCTAGGCTATTTCTAGATCACCTTTTTCTTATAAGGGGCCATAAATTTTCATTTTATAGTGATAATATTCCATAATAATGATACTTAATTTATAGATAACTCACTTTTCTTGTACTTTGAAAATATATTTTCTATTCTAAAAGCCTTTAGTACTGTATTAATATTCTCTTCATGCTCCTCCATGTTTTTTTTGAGTATATCTAAATATAACATACAAATACTACCAAATATTTATCAATGTAATCTATAAATGAAATATTAATTAAGTATATAAATATTTATGGAGAATTATTGAGTTTTAAAGGCATAATTATGAACTCATAGTGTCAATACCATTATCGAAATGTAGTTTTAGAAATATCTTCCTTCTTCACCCTTAATTAGTGGTATCCTGACCGAAGGTCCACCTTACAGAAATATTGTTCTCTACACAGTTGATCGAATGAGTCATATATTTTAGAAGGGGTATACTTGTTATTTATTGTGCTTTTTGAGCTCATGATAATCATTATAGAGGTGAATTGATCCTCCTTTTTTGATTAAGAGGATTGGAGCCCCACAGGGAAGCACTTGGGCATACAAACCCATTATCCATATTCTCATGTACTTAATTCTTAAACTCCTAAAGTGAAACAATTTTATAATATAATGTGTCTTAGATACTAAAAAATATCCACGAATAATATTTATATAAAATTCAACCAATCAAATAGGAGGAAGGATAAGTAATTATTCATAAAATACCTCTGTATAATGCCTCGCAATGGGAATGTACTCAAGAAAGATCTTTTCTATAGTATAAATAATTTATGAAATATACACTTGATCAAAAGGAAAAAATATTCATGCTTTAGATGATGATACCAAATAAGATTCAACCTCCTCCTTACACTTGTATATAATTGTAGGGAGATTCATGACTTGGATTGCGATTTACTTCTCATGGAATTTTATGTTTCCTCTACATAAAAAAATTAACACCATGCCTATAATTTTATTTAATTCCACTTAAGAAAGTATTTTAAGGATTGTATGGAATTTAAAACTGAAAAAAAGATATAGGACGAGTTAGATGAATGGGATGAAATAATTAACCCATTCCCTATCTTCACCAATAACTCATCTTCCATGTTTTTTGTGGGTGCTTCAATAGTTTTAGTAAAAAAATTTGATATTAAAGAATGTGAAGAAAAGAATAAAAAAGTAATTTCACTATTCTTGAATAAATAAGTAGAAAACCATTCACAAATTCACTGTCAGGATCCACCTTTGTAGTTGTGATGACATATGCTCTACGTTTCTCTATAAGACTTTGAGCTTATTGTCTTCAGTTATCATCGAAAACCTTTAGATGATCACATTAGTTCACATAGTGTCATTGTTACTTGCAGATAAAACATTGGAAAAAAATCATGGGGGGTTTGTTAGGTCATTAATTTCTTCAATTTCATTGGTGGGTTTCTCCCATCAGAAATCACTAGTTTGGTACTCTTCCTTCCCACACCTAAAGAACATATAGGTCCCCTTTAGAATATTTATAAGATGATTCTTCCAACACTTTTGAAGAGTGGGGTGTTGGAATTTCTATCCACCATTGGAATTGTCTATAATACTTCAATAATTAAACACAATATTCCAATTCTTATCCCCAGGAGAAACTTGATATTCTCTGATATCCATTTAAAATTTGAATTTATATAATAAAATTTCTTCATTTCTATCAAATTATAAATTTACCAAAGCCTTTCAAAAACATGGAATTATCCCACTAAATAAGTGGTTAAATTTACATCCATGGTAGCTAGAAAATATATAGTCATATTGTAAAAGTCCTGTAAATTTTTCTTTGTACACCTCTATGGATTTTTTATCCTTTTTTATTAAGGATAAGGAAATAACTATCAATTTTAAGTTGGAGAGTTTGAGGAAATTATTTAGTGAATTTTTTACAAAAATTCTTTACACCCCATCTATTTGATCTATTCCTCGAGCTTTTTTTTATCAAAATCCACCATTGATCATCTTCCCCCTCCATACAAAAAATATCCCATACAACATTCTCTATCGAATCGCATTGAAGGATAAAAAATATCTTTTCAATGGAGTTAATATATCGATCCATAATTAATGGATCAGAATATGCACTGAATTTTGAGGACTTTTTCACATAAAGGTCTCAAATGCAACATGGTATCTCTTAGGGGGATTTAGATGTTCCTCGTAATTCATGTTTCTGTTTAAAACATGAGTTCACTAAAAAATTATGTTCATGAAGTTCCCAAATCATAATTCTATCTTTCTAGGAATCTCATTTTGGAAATCATCAAATTTCCTCTCACATGGGTTATTGATTGAATTCTCTTACTTCCATCCGTTGAATAATAAAGGGAAAAATTAGGGATGATTATTTTTAAACTATTAAAATCTTATATGGAAAACTATGAACATTAAAGAGATAAATCATAAATGATATATATTCCCTAACTTTTGAATGTATAGGTTTCAATCTATGTTATAAATGCTCTATTTGTTGATATGAAATTGTATGCACATTTGTTCCTTTTAAAATGGTTATTAAAGAGTTTGTGTATTTCAATGACATATCCCCTGGGAGTGTTAAACCAGGTGCCCAATAAGGCCAACTGTTGTGTACCATGTTATACGATATCCAATCCCAATGTTTCTTTTTCAGAGTTATCACCCCCAGTACATCTATTCCAAAATCATGTCCACATGTAATATTTAGATAGGGATGTACGTTATGAAAAACCAATCACTCTATACTTTACCGAGACTCTAAGATAATTTTTTATAATTAGTATTATCTTTATACATATCCCTAGGATTCTCATTAATGTTTTCTTTTCCTTGTTCTAGTGGTTAACTAAAACATTTATCTAATACATACTTCTACAAGAAGAAACCTTTAACACACATCATTAGATAATTATTAATCATAAATATCCATTAATATAATATAATCATCCTCAAGTCCTAGCGTCTATTGAATACTAGGTTCAAAATATATTGAGGAAACTAAAATATGTCATCCTTATTTTATTCTCCATTATGGGATCCTAAAATCCATTTTTTCACCTAAATCTGCATTGGATAACTTGGGGAACACATGATATAAATGGGTTCTCTAAAAATCCCAAAAATATTACAAACATGATAAAGAGACATAATATGTGAGTTAAATGTGTAACATAGTTTTATAAAAGATAAGAAACATGAGAAATATATGGGTGTGTAACAAAAAAAGAAAGATATCTTAAGATCCTGAAAACATAGAAATGTTCCAACAACATAAATCATGACCTAAAAATAATTCAAGTCTAGCATCTGAGAAAACATAACATGGAGTATATATTCCCATTATTAATTAGGTTCACTTTATAATCCCATACATGAAGTCACATGTGACAAAAAATTACCCTATGCATTGGAGGGGTATATAATTCTAGGAACACCCATAAAAGTCATATTATATACATGTATATGTGTTCCACATATGTAAATTAATCATAAGGAATAAATATAAAAAAATACCCATGGGAATAAATGGCTTGCATAATCTTGTCTAATAAAAAAATCAAAAGAGATTTCTTAAATATTGGATTTAAGAAATGTTGATAATGACTAAATTAACCCATGAAATGAATATAGAATTATCTAGGTATAAATTTAAGATAATTTTATACATAATTTAGATGCCTTCCATATCCATAAGTAGAGAGATACAGTGAGTTAGAGACAGAGAGAGAGAGAGTGACTATAACCCAAAGAAAATGACTGTTTAGAGAGATATCTTACCTTGATCCAGATTCATCATGTGTTTTCCTTATCGTACTAAATAATAAAAATATTTCAATTATTTAAATTCTAAAGAACCTTTATTAAATTTTATTATTACTTTATTTCATTAATTACCAAAACATGTTAAATTACTCAATAATTTAGATTCATATCAGACGTTTTGATGATGTTCGGCTCATATGTCCCAAATCACTTTAGTAAGTTGACTATGGTCAAAGATATTATTAATTAATCATATACATAATAATACTAATGAAATAATTATCTTTTTATTCATAAATTATAGTTTTTAACACAATAATTAATTATGTTTATGAAAAAATGAGCTATATTACAATTATGGTGGTGGTAGGTCGTACGTACGTATGTGTAACACTTCCTTTTTTCAATCATAATGATAGAAATAAGGTAACTATAATATATATACATAATAAAGTAAGGTTTTTTTATGGCATGTGTCAACTCCAAAACATCTCCCATCTCTACCCAATTTCCTCCCTCTAGTTTCCCTACCCCTCAACCAGGCTCCCTGTCACGATTACCCTTGCCCTAATCTCCGATATCCACTGCGCCTCCATTTTTCCTTCCTCGTGATCAACATATCCCGCTCCATGTGCTCCACCTTCGATTCCTCTGCCTTCACTTCAGTTCCTCCGCCTCTATCTCCTCTGCCTCCGACTCCTCCGACTTCGGCTTCTCTAACTCCGGCTCCTCCGTTATCTCCTACAGTTCCAGGATAAATTCATCTCCTCCAACATCTACCTCCAACGCCTTCAATTTTTTACTTTATCATCAATTAGGTAGTCTTCCTCTATCTACCATCTCTCTCCCTCGATCCAATCCTTTCACTTCCTACCCAAAATCCCACCATAAAAATGATACATTTTTAAGAGAAAAAAAACTAAATGAAAAACCACTCAAATATGGATCATCGGTCACCATCACAAAGAGTAAATTGTTATCTAAAAAATGAGGTGAAATCTAAACAAGGTGAATGTTGCTACTCAAACCCAACTCTCATACATTCGATACCATGTTTATTTTAATATTCAGTTACTCTGTCTTCCCTATTTCAATAAACGTTCTTTGATGGATGGTGCATTTTTAAGATTATCAACATCTAACATTTTGAAGTAAGGGTTTTCAGTGCTTCCCATTCTAACGATGATATGGTTTCAGTAAGCTTCCATTAAGTGCTCTTATTAGTGTCTTGATAGGAGGAGGAGGTATGATGAAATAGGAAGCTACATTGATCATTGCAGTGCACCAGTGGTGAATTATCATAATTGTGCAGTAGAATTGTATTTTCATCTAAGAACGCATCCTATATATGCCTCTTAACGTGTTTTTTTCCTAATTTTCATGCATTCCATAATTTCCATCTTGATGTGTTTTTGAACACATGTGAGTATGATTCTATCTTTTTACTCTTTTAAACTCGATTTATATTTGATTAATGTTTTTCACATAACTATTTTTCATTCTAAAGACTGAAAACTTTCATTTTTTTATTGTTTTGTTACACTAAATCTATATGAAATAATTTTTCCCTATGTTTTAATAGTTTATTTTATATGTTTTCTCCAAATATAATTTTATTTTATTTATGGTAATAATATTCTTTTCTTTTTTTTGAAGATGAGATAACAAAACCGTCATTGACTATGATTCTGTTAGTTTTTTGTGCATATTTATTGTTATAAACCTGAACTTTCACGTGCTTTTAGATGGACACCTCACATACATGGCTTCCAGACCAAGTTCATTCCCATGTTCACCGATGATGACCTCATGCACATCTCCTTTTGGTTATTTAGATACTTTTTATGTATTTATAATTTATGTTTCATAGTCATTTAACTATTTTGACACAATATATTAATATTATCCATTTCTCAACACCACCAAATTAATTCCCAAGACAGATTATTATGTTCCAATTTATTCATTAGCGATATACCTTAGTTTGTTGATGCATTATACAAAATTTGTCCTTTGTTTTCCCTATGGTAACCCATCAAGTCGTCTACATTTGATATTATCTACTACAAACCAACTATAGTTAGTTTATCATTACTCTTCATTTTTTAGTATTTCTCATTTCTTAATAATTTTCTTATTTCATTACAATACATATGTTTTCCCCATTAACCAATTACAATATCTATTTCAAATTTTCAGACAATATTTATTCACATATCTATCTACATATCCAAATCTTCGCAACATGTATGTTATCATAATATCATGGAAATAATCTCCCCTTCAATTTTTGGTATTTTCTATTAATTAAAACATGTTCATATGTTATTACAATAAATTTGTTTTTTAGATTCACTAATTAGGGAATCTATTTCATTTTATTCTTTGGTATTTATTCACCTTTTCATTATTTGATGCACGTTCTACCAAATGCAATGTTATTCCTGATCTATGATTTGACTCTACATTACATGATTATTAAAACGGTGCTGAATTACCTTACATGTCTTCTTTGATTTAGGTTTCATTATCATCATCTTTTGTTTTTGAATGTAACGGTATCATGTTTCAATGACGGTATTTTAGTGGATAAAAGGGTTCATTAAATTTTTACTATATCTTTAATGATTTATGAAACCCAATTATATTTTTTTGCAGTACTACTCATTAAATCATTAAGATGTGTTTTGTATCATCATCATCATTCTTCTTTATAAACACTAAGAATAACATTTGTATCAGAGATTTACTTATTTTATCTCTTCTATAATTTTTTTTCTATTACTATATGGTTGAGATTTTTTATTATTTCAGTACAATACATATTTAATTCCAATTCATCATTTTCAACAACTATTTCGTTAATAAAGATGATATTTATTCACCTATTCTTTTTTTTTCAGGGTTCACTCTTTCTTCAAGCACTTAAAAATGAGTTTCAGTTTAGGTATGCATAAACTACATTATTCACTAGATATTATATTTCTTTTTTCTCTCCTTCAGACTGTAAGTACTCTTGATTACTGATTTTTATAAAGTTTTTTCATTACATGTATAAATTTAGGGCTTGATCATTTTGGAACTGAAATTCTGGCTCAGATTTTTTGTACTTTTACTTCTATAGAATTATATTTTATTTACTTTATTGTTTTAACAGTTTTGATTGAGTTTATTTTAGGTTTTATGTATAAATATATAATGTTGAAGTTGATCAATCAATTGGAGGGTTTTGGTGGCCTAAACCACCAGGTTCCCCTTAGGATCCTACCGAGGCCCCGTTATGATGTGCTAGGAAGCAGGTGCTTCTGTTCTCTACACTAACAATTTGGTAAATTCCCATTAGAGGATAATATGTAGTTATTTATACTCATAAATGTTTAAGATAAATGTTATGATTATTTTCTTGATAAAGATGCAATGTTAAGGGAGTATTCATCATGTCTATCTTTGGAGGACTATTAGTGGGTAGCTACATTCCCCACCGGATTTGGTTGTTACATATACATGATAGTTTTATGTTAACATATTTTACGAGAATATAATGTTTCCATTGATTGTGTTTTATAGACAAAAAAACCCAAGGTGATTTAAAGTTTCTCTGTACTGGTGATCTCCCACAAGCTTAGAAGTTTGATTTCTCTATTTCTCAAGATTTTAGGTTTGATTTCTCTCTTCCCTCTTTCTCCTTTTTCAGCAATTTGAATTTCTAAACATCAGAAATTCTATTCTATTTGTTGACTGACATTAACAGGACAAATTTTCCTAAAGTGATTGGAGTTCCGCTTCTACAAAGTGCATAATTTGGATTTTGTTTCTACTATGTTTTTATGATTACTGGATTTATGGATGTCAGATTGGGGTGATATTTTCTGATTTGGAAGGATTATAAGATTATCGAAAATTGTCATAACTGCATAAAAGTATGGCTCGATCATTTTAGAACTCAAATGTTGGCACAAAGCTATTGTATTTTTTATACTATAGAATTATATATTCTTTGTTTTATTCTCTTAACAGTTTCAATTGAGTTTATTTCAGGTTTTATTTTTGAATATAGAAGGAAGAATTTGATCAATCAATTGGAGGGTTTTGGTGGCCTAAACCACCAGATACCCATTTAGATCCTACTGGTGCCCCACTAGGATGTGCTAGGAAGCAGGTACTTTTGTTCTCCACACCAGAAAAATGGTAACTTCCCATTATAGGATAATATGTAGTTTGTTATACTCACATGAATTTAGGATAAATGGCTTTATTTTTTTCTTCATAATGTTAGGGGGTATTATGCATATCTATCATTGGAATAATATTAGTGGGCAGCTACATACCCCACTAGATTTGGTTGTTGAAGATTTATGTGAACATCTTTTATGGTAATATATTGTTTACCTTGATTGTTTTTGATAAGCAGAAAAATCCACGATGCCTTGAAGATTCTATGTACTGTCAATCTCCCACAAGCTCACAAGTTTGATTTCCCTATTTCTCAAGATTTTAGGTTCAATATTTTAGGTTTTGTTTCCCTCTTCCCTCTATCTCCTTTTGTACTTTAGGTTCATATTTAAAGATGATGTTTAAATTTTTATGATTAAATATTAAAGTATGGTATACCAGGATTACACTTCATAGGTTGTGGGGTAAAACACATGAATGATCATTCTATTATAAATTATTCCATCATGAATTTCTGTAAAAAAAATAGCTTTTATTTTCTAAGATTAAAAAAAATTACAGGAATATCATGGTGTATATACTATTGTCACTATATTTATTTGTGGTTTCTACTTATTTATTTTATGTTTACATTCATTATTTTGATTATGAAAATTCAGGTACACTTATTTTAAACATTTTTTCCATTGCAGAAAAGTATGCTCCATGAATTTAAAGATTGATATTTGTAAAGTGTGACATAATTTCTGGGTAACATCCTATAACTTTAACTTACTTTTAATGATTGATACAGTTCTAAAAATACAAACATCAATACTTATTTTGTATATTTTGAATTTACAATATCCATTTGAATGTTCTTTTAATGTAGGTATTTTTTCTAGGCTCTAACATACCTTTCAGGGATTTTATGATTCATCATTACACATAAGTTAATGAAATGGATGATGGATCACATTAGTAGATAATTTATTTATAAGTTTTACATGGTACATTGTTTGATTAGTTGTCTAAAAATATATTCTTTTATTCAATGTAGTGTATTGGTATATTTTCACTATAGTGTCTAGATTTTTGTATACCAATACTGTTTACTATAAATTCATGAAACTGATGTGATTTTTTCATAATAAATAACTACTTTAAGTATTATTGAATGTAATAAACTCCATAGATTAATAGAAAAAAACCATTGAGATTTGTGCAGGATATTGATTTAGTTGAGTTCTAAATGATAGACCCCAAAAATCAAACTATTTATTTTGAAATATATGGAACGATGTTTGGAAGATTTTTGATACTAGAATACAATACTATCATTCTATTATAGTATAATTATTTATATTATTATAACACTACTACAAAAAATAGAATGATGATGTGCAGAAGTAAGTCACTTACCGTCAAAACTTCATTACTGAAACAGGAAAAAAATGCATCAAATCTCCAAAAATTCAGAGGCTGGGGATCCTCTTGACTCTTCAGAGGAAGAGTCAGAGGATTACGGAGAAGAAGAAAAGAGTTTAAAAGGCCAAGTCGGAGGCTGTTGACTACCAAAATCTTCTTTCATAGAGGATCAGGGAACATCGAGAATTCAAGAGTGAGAGCATAGGCAAGAGAATATAGATCCAAGATTTGTGTGGCTTCAAAGACTTCTACTACTGCTTCAGCTTAATTCATTGGAGAGCCATTTTTTCTATCCTTCAATTGTATATTGTTTATGTTCAGTTGTATTTTCATGAATTGCATCGGTGTAATGTTAATTAATCATTGATTTTCTGGAATAATGTTTGATGTCTGTGGATTTCTAAGGTTAAATCAAGTATATGATTATTTTGTTCTGTATAGGTATGTACAGTTTAAAAATATTTCCTCCATTCATCATTATTTTAAATGATATAATATTTAAATTTCATTACAAAAAAATAATGACTTTACTATTATTACTCATTACCATTTGTAGAAATAATTAGTATATACTACCAAGAACCCAAGTAATCAGGTCCCCTAACATAAACCCAAAACATTAGGCCCCCTTTTCAATTTCATTTATTTCTGGGTTTCTGATATGCTTATTTGTAAAATGTGAGTTAGGGTTAATTGATGGTTTTCTATGGTGCAGTTCATTTGTGACACGGTAAAAAATAACCATGGGGTGGACATTGTGTGACGATGGGGATTAGGTGGGAATTGAAGATGTATCTCTGATTATGGATGCTATATATTGGGTGATCTGGTTCTCTACTGGTGGTGGTGAAAGTACAAACCATGACCCTGTGGTTTTTGAGTTCTGAGATGTGTATCCTTTGGAGGTCGTACAGGATTCTTTTATCATATGCTCTGCTATCCCATCATCGATGGTCTGATGGCTTCCAGGTTCCATTCTGTGGAGTCACATGTTGATTTCTCCATGCTGTATATTATATAGGTTTGGTAATCTGTATTTTCTTGAATGATTTTTTACCCTTATCCATTTAAAATGGATCGTTTATGAAAACAACTGTTGGATATAATCATTTATTGTGATGTTAATGCTTTTTATATTGTTTTAGTTTTTAAGTATATTATAACTTTTGGATATAATCATTTATTGTGATGTTAATGCTTTTTAACCATTCAGTGGAGTCGCCTGTTGATTTCCCCATGTTGTATATTATATATATTTGGTTATCTGTATTTTGTTGAAATGGTTTGTACCCTTATCCATTTAAAATGGATCCTTTATGAAAAAAATAGTTGGATATAATCATTTAAAATTGATCACCTTTTTATTATCTCCTATTAAAATTTCTCATTTTATCTTTTCTCATTTTGATTATTAAAACCACTGTCTTATCTTTTAGTTGTCAACACTTTATATTTCATAGTAAAATATATATATATATATTGAATGTTTCTTGAAATGTATGGTAATTCTTGTAATTTACATCTCCATCCTCAAAATAGATTCCCATTCCTTTAGATTTATCCTTATTGTTTTCTACTATATCGATGATCTCTTAATACTTTCTACACTTGTGTTCTAATAATATCTACCATTAATCATCATTTTATTCTTAAATTTATATTGAGTTCACTAACATAACAATATTTTTTTGAATGATGCAAACTCATGTGATTTGAAAGAAAACTGAATAGTCTCGTGCATTTGCACGGGCAAAATACTTGTTTTATATTAACCGAGTGATATTTATATCCTAAATATTATATTATTTCATCAAATAAACTTTCATACCATCCATTTTATGTGGTGATGAAATAAATGAACCATACAACTTCGTGAGGCGGTAACCCTCCGTACAGACGAATGTTGTTATCAATTTCAGTCGGTGGTAAGGTAGTAAATTATATGATATAATAATTTTCTATAATGTTAAATATTATAGTATTATAATATATAAATATTAAATCAATAAATATGAACATCTATGAGAGGAAATTATGGAAAATGAATTACATCGGTTTGCGAGGAGGTAGTCTGTCATACACACAATCGATAGTTTCATTTCCCATTTGATGAAAGAGAATTTGGATGAATATTATTACATAAAAAATAAAGTATAATTATATAGAAGATATGGGTTTTATTATATTGGAACTTATAATATGTAATTAATGGTGGAGAATAAATAACTAATAAATAAGGAGCTCGGTGAAGACGATTACAATCTCTTAGAAAAAACCTCCATTGGAACTCTTATTAAGGACCAAAAGGATTGTATTTTGCAAAGAAAATAAAATCTATATTGTGTATAATAATTTCAGAGTGATATTTTTGTAGGGTTTATTCAATCAAAAATTCATGGGAGGTGTGAAGAAGAGAGTAGAGGGGTGCACATTAATAAGGGATGAGGAGTGGCATTCTGGTAAACACCCAAAACTATTCAATAACAGAAAGTAACTCTCATGAAAAGTGCATCAAAAATTGAAAAAAAGGATTGGAAGATATATATTTACATTCCATACATATAAAATTCCAAATAAACATGTTTTAAATTTTTATTTTCTTTCTCTCAAAGGATACTCACTTTTTACCATTTTACATTTTCCCCACGACAACTAGTTTTTTAACTTTATTATTATTCACTATGAAACAAAATTTTAGTTTACAAAATTATATTATATTAATTATTTTGATTCCAAACATTTAATCCATTTATAAAGTTCAATTCATAGAATTGGTAGGATTTAATTCAAAATAAAACCATCGGACATTTCAAAAAATGGTATTTTAATAAATGAATTTTTCAAGCATAAGATGATCTTATAATATATTTTCAAAAAATAATAATAAATAAAAAAATTTAAATTAATATTTATAGATATGTCATATATAAATTTCAATAAAATAATTCTTAATTAGGTGTTATTTTAATTATTTAAAATATAGAAAAATTATTCCCTTTAAAAATGTTTTCAAATAAACATGTATTTAAGCCTAAAAATAAACCTATATTAAAATCATGTATAAAGATGATTTTAATATAATTAATTTGATTAATTTTAACTAAAAAATAATTATGGTATTTTTAAAATTAAATTAAAATAATATTGGAACTTTTAAATTACTGAATTTATTAAAAAGACATCAGAGTTTTACAAAAAATTGGTATTTTTAACTATTCACAAAAAATAAATATTTTCTGAAAAATCCCAAAACATTCACCCCAAGATAATATTTATATTATAATTTGAAAAATTATGTTCATTTTATAAAATAAAGATTCTAAAGATTCTAAAAAATTAAATTATAATTTTTTTCACAAAAAGTAATAAAAAAAGTTTTGAAGAAAAAATATTTTTTAAGAATAAAAGACTTTATTAAAAAATGATTTTTTATTTCCTAAGAATTTATAAATTTAGTATAAAATTTATATCTATTTTATAAATTATTTAATCCTATTCATATCCTCTAATTTAATGTCTAGTTTATAATATACATTTGCAAATAATCATGATTCATTTTGGTTCAATGTTGCATGTGACTAAAGGTATCAAACATAGTTTTCCAATTTATAAACATAACATGTTACATTTATCCAGAAAAAATGGGATTGTGTGGATTTTGAATAACACCATCAGTCATTCTATCAAAAAAATATGATTCATACATAATTTATGAACTGCCAATGACCATGTACCCTAGTGGTACATACTCCTGTTTGGCATCCAAAAGACCCAGGATCAAATCCGGGTAGGGGAGAATTTCAGGTGATGTAGAAGTACTGTAGCAGGGCACTGTAGCAGTACTGTAGCAGCAGAGGAACTGTAGCCGCGGTGACACTGTAGTGGTGGAGGGACTGTAGCAGGTACTGTAGCGGTGGCTGTACTATAGCAGGTACTTTAGCCGCGCGGGTACTGTAGTAGTATTGTTAACTGAGGGGTCCTTTGGGCCAAAAAATGGGCTTTCAATCCTTGTATTCTGGCCACTTGGCCTTGGGCCTTCGGGCTATGTAATGGGTCTCCCTCTACCTAGTCTAAAGAGGTCTTTCCTTTAAATAATAAATTGAGGCTTCAGCCCCAAACTTTAAAAAAATACATAATTTTTGAAATAAATAACATCTATGTTAGAAGAAAAATGTTTTTATATCTACCAATGAACAAACATGATAGTTCTATAATCATAAATTCTATCAACCAGGAAGATATGTGTTCAAATAAAATTTTCGGTGATGTACAAACTAAAATAAAAGGCTGAAAATTTATATAAAAACATATTACCTTAAAGTAAATCATTGGTTTGATGGGGATAAACTCTCTAACATAAGATAATGGAATTATAATGATGATACAAAATAACTCAAAGAAATATGACTCGAAAGTCATGAATTATTTGATAAAATTGTTCACTTTTTGAAATATTTAATGAAACATCTTCGGGGATAGGCTCCATACCCATATATATTATTTGATAAAATTGTTCAATTTTTGAAATATTAAATGAAAAATCTTCCGGGATAGGCTCCTTGCCCTCGAGAGAAAAGGTAATAGTTAAAAAAATATTGATGAAAAGTACCAAATAGTTGAAGTCACATTGAAATATAGATAGAAAGAGAAACAATATATTTTTTATTGTATATTATTTATTAATATGATATGTGATGTTAAAATAACGAGGAAATTTTATAATATAATAGAGTATTCAATAATCTTTGAAATGATTTTTCCTTCAAAACCAAAGGAAGCAGCACTACTACCATAAATAACCAAAAGTTAAAATATAAAATGTTTAATTTGTTGATGGACCTAAAAATAACATACTAAGTATATGGAGATTATGAGATGGGGTACAAGAGGAAATTTATGGTGAAATATTTTGATTTGTTTAGAAGTCTTTTCCTAATGAATATCAAAAATATAAAATTAGGAAAATTAGATGAAAAAGATATAAAAGTAATTTTCATGGTTTACTCAACAAATGGAAGAATCTACAGGTGTTGAAAAAAATGATTATATAGAAAAATATAATCATGTGATGTTAAATGTATTGAAAATAAGTTCAACACAAAGGGTAAAGAAAAAGTTGAAAATTATCATCCAATAGAAGATAAAAAAGGATATTCTCTAAAAAATATTGAAGTGAAAGGAATCCCTGATTCTAATATTGAACAAAAATGATATTAGTAATCTATTTTTAAATATGGTTCTATAAAAAATAAAAATAAAATGTTATAAACATTACAAAAGTTGGTTAAATCAATTAAAATTATCATAAGTGGGGATGCTTCAGTTCAGATGAGGAGAAATATGAGAATTGGCCTTCAAAATGGAACTTTTCTCTTAAGTTGAACCAAAGTTAGCATCAAAATAAGTTAACCTCAAGGTATTTAGAAAGGGTATAAATGAAATATTAGATAAAATTTAGAAACAAGGACACCTAGTAACTTTTTCCAAGACTAGAATGAAATAATATTATCATAACAAAATGGGTGGTCAGGAATAAGTTTAATAAAAAGTGAGAAGTTTCAAATAAGAAATAAAGGTTGTATTGTGAGGGATATTTATAGGTGGAAAGTATTGATTTTTCTAAAGATTATTCCCATATTTAATGGATAGAGACTGTCTGGATAGTTTTATATATTTATCCCCATCATAAATATAGGGTTTATTATATGGATTTAAATTTATCATTATTGAATTGTGAATTTAAAGATGAAGTTTATATTGAAAAACAAGAGGTATTTACACTTTATAGGGATGGAAGTATGGTTTTTATAATCAATAAATATTTATATGGGTTTGAGTACTCCCATTTTTCATGGTACTCTAAACTTGATAGTTTCTTGCATATATTCATATTTTGAAATTCAATGTTTGATAAAATAATATATGTCAAGGAAGAAAATTTTAGAACATTGATAGTCATTTTAAATTTTGATGATAAAATCTTTTCTAGTGTAAATGATAATTAATGTATGGAGTTCTCATAGAAAATGAAAAGTTACTCTAAAATTTAAATTCTTGGGAAGATAAATTTATTTCTCATGCTATATACTGAACAAAATAGAAGATATATCTTCTATTCACAAAAAAAACAACTTAAGGGATATTTTGAAGAAATTTTATGTGGAATATTCAATGTAAATTACTAATACTATCTATATAGGAGTAAATATGAGTAATTATGAATCATGTAAAAGTGTTAATCAAAGATACTTTTAGAAGTTAATTGTAAGTTTGATATATTTTACTATATCTTGGCCAAATATTTTGTATACAAATACATTTATTTTCATATATCAAATTGGTTTAAATGAATCACACTTGATGGATGCTAAAAGGATTTTTAGGTATGTTAATGGAATAACAAAATTTTCTTTGACGTATCTAAGAACTAATGATTTTAACATAATTTGAATTACATACACTAATTGGGATTTTAATTTCAATTATCAAAAATCAATGTTTTTGGGAGAATTTTTTGTTTATTTGAACAGAAAAAAACATAGCAACCTTGAGTATCGTGTAATAAAAACATCTCACTACTACCCATTCTTACACTAAAATGTTATGGGTCAAAGTAAAACTAGAATACATCAAAGTGAATGTTGAAAATCTTTTGAAAGTTTTTATGATAACCAATGTGAAAATGATATTTCAATAAATCCCATACAATACACAAAATCAAAATATAGTGACATCATGTTCAATTTCATTAAGGATAAAATATCTTCTATGGAAATAAAGTTGGATCATATTTTAAAAAAAGGATCAAATTACTTACATTATCACTAAATCCATTACAAGGGAAATATTTAAGGAATTGGTTTTAAACATCATTTTTATACTTTACCTATCACATAATAGAATCTAGAGTATGTTCCCCCATTATGAATTAGATATTATTGTCAATGAGAGATATTGGTGAAGCTTTTTATCAAAAAGAGGATAAAAAAAATTTAATATCATATGATAATATGTGGCTAGGTTTCTTATAAAAATAGGGATGAAAGGTAAAGTGTATATATTAAGGTGGAGTACATAAAAACAAATAGGAAAAAAATCTTGTCATTGAGTGATGAAATTATCTCAAAATTGCTTGAACTAAAACTGTAATTTTGGTAATTTTTTCCTTTAGAAAGGTTATGATTTGGTATAAAATTACAAGTGTTGAGTAATGAATTTTTTTTTTGTTTTTAAAAAATCTAAATGTGTTGACTAAATTTCCTCTGGGATTATGAACTTGATATATTTATTTTCAACTCTACTTTGAAGAATGTTTGGAGTTGGAATTTAAAATTTTTAAAATTCATAGAAGTGGCTCTGGAGGCTTTCATAAGTTTACAAATTTATAAGAGTAAAGATAAATTATTTAGTCAATAATACAATTTATATAATTTTATAATGTTGTTATAAGTTCATCATAAAATATATCCAAAAGTCCGGATGAATGGAGATAATAAAGTCATGGTGAGTAGGAGTTTTATTGAAATTTTCTCTAAAAGTTAAACCATATAGTTCATAATATATTCTTTAATTGTTTTAAATATCAAATTTTTTGAATACTAATAGTTATTTAAGTTTTGTTTTTCAGATATTGAGTTGATTGTAAGAATTACACTACTAAATCTCTAGTGTAAAAAAGGAAATATGTCATTTTATTTCATTGGAAGATAGGGAAATATAATCCAAAGGTATTAGTTGATCAAAAATTGTATTAGTAAAATAATATTTTAACTCATTATGGTTGCAACTGATTCAGATTATTGAAAGAACATGTTTCATGTTAGTGATATTAATATCCAAAAGGTTTTATTAACTTTATTTGAGTTTAACTAGAGGTAGAAATGGAATATTTATATATTGAATTCTACATCAGAACATCCACAAAGAGATTTTGAGTGACATCATCTAAACATTTTTACATGACAATAATTTTTGATAATATCGAGATGGACATTCAAAGTTTGATATTAATGAAGGAAAGTTCCCGTTTCAATTACAATTTTTTGGTAATTCGTGATGATTGTTGGAACTAATTTTTTGGGGGATTTGAATATGTCAAACTCTGATATCCCCAGAAGTAATTGAAGGTCATTAACTAAATACTTGAAGTGAGTGGTGGTTTAAAATTTGAGCCTTTTCACTCCATAGATTTATCATACTAAATCCAACTATATATTAGAGGAACTTATCAATATTAAGGTTACTGATGACAAAAAAACATTTTTATTGAATAATATTATTATGGGATTTAAATAAATTCAATGGAACATATAGTGGGTCACATAATGAGTTTGATAATTTGAGGATACAATAAGTTAATGAACCGGTAAATACAATTTCAAAACATGTTTTAGAAATTGATGTGTGTGACAATAATTTGTTTTTCTATTAATAAGGGTTAGAGAAATTTCCATATCTTGGAACATAAGGGGACTAATATAATATTATTTTAAATAGGCATAAGTGTGAGATGAACTTTTGGATTCAAGTTTATCTCTTCCAAAAACATTATAATTTTTAATATATTATTGTGTAATATATGTGACTCAAATATCACGATCATAAAAATGAGTGTGTAACCTCATTAGTTCCAAACATTCTAATAATATGTCTATAATTATTTCTTGTTTACTTTAAAGTATACAGGTAAGAGTGATTTTTGTTACATGAGTAAACCAGTACCTTAAAATTTTATAGGGGTTTACTTAATGTTAATGTAATTTATAAAAATTAACTATTTATTCACCCCCTCCGTAATGGGTTAACTATTCATTGGTATCACATTAAGTAATGATGGCTAGCCAAAATTCAAACCACTAGTGATGCTTATATATTTTTCTAATAATTCCACATTAAGAATACATTTTAAATGATTAATGTGCAGTCATGTTCTATGCATAGAGGGTAGGATATCCATTTGAAGAGATGTGGCCTGCCTTTATGGATTTTGTGTGTGGTGTGTGTGTCTGTGTTCAACATAATTGTACCCCCAAGCACCAAATATATACCTAGACATATTATTAATTATATCTGAATACAAACTTTTATCACAATATCAATTAAGAGTTCAAAAATTTAAGTAGTATATATAAAAATATTTATAATTATATATTGTTCCAATTCACAATCCTAATTAATCGAATAAAACACATCAATTAATTATATTTTTTAGATGAATAAAAATCAAACAATTGTAAATGATTAAGGATGTCTTCACACATCAAAAATATAATCATATAAATATATATGAATTCAATAATTTATAATATGAAAACAATAAGATTAAAAAATAAGGACTTGTAGAAGATATCACTAAGTACCACCCAAGGTTTGGTTATATGATAATTTAGTTTCTTTTGGTAGAACAAAACATCTCCTCCACCTTTCATTCTCTCTCTTTCTTGAGTAAAAAAAGTAATTTTTTAAAATAGTTTTCTTATTTAATGGAAAACCCTTTAAAATGGGATTCATCCAATTACATGTAAAATATATTAACCATTTATGAAATACCTTCACTCTAAAATTGGTCCTTATGAAGAAACTCAAGTTTGGTTTCTACTGAAATCTAGTTTAAATCCCATCACCCTAGATCCATCCTCTAAATAAAATCATTTCTATCAGATTTATTCCACATCAAAATGAGTCTCAAAATTTATATTATATAAGGAAGACTCAAATTATTAACACAATATCCTTTTATTTTTAAATAAATTTGAAAAACTTAATCAATTTCGCATATACATAATCAATCATCATCAACCTCTAACATCACAACACAACATTGGCCTCACAATTTTATTAAAAAAATAACATTAAAAATTAATTAAGCATCTAGGGCAAATTAATATCTAGAAAAGTTTCCACAAAATACAAAATTTTGAGAATTTATATCATCAAGGAAACAAATAATTAGCCTTGTTTTTTTATCAAACAACTCTTTAACGGATTACCACCAACATATCATCACCAAATGTGGAACCATATTCAATATTATTCCATTATAATATCAATATAAAACAAAATTGTGACTCATGATATCTATTTCCACTACTTTATTTCCTTTAGTAAAAGAATCACTGTGTCCATCCACTTAATATATAAATCGCGGTGTAAATTCATTTGTCTACTATATTTTATCCCTGATAAAAATATTGTGCATGATTAGATTTTTTTTAATTATATGTGACGAAATATTATATCTTATGAGCATGGTATATTCCAGATTTAATCTTAATCTACTACCCTTAAAATGTGTCGGATATTTCATACTCACCCTCTTTACTTTTATATATAATCATACATAGCTTGTGCATAAATTTTTATTTCGAACCCCTCTTTATTTTCTCATACATGAAGAGAATTTAACTCAAAAAACCTCATGTAAGTATGAAAAAATTTTTTATTCATAAATGAGTATGGAAAATTATTCTTATACTAACCACTGGACAACATAAGATCCCAATAAGCATAATTTGGCCTCATTAATCTATATATTCAAATTACCTCAAATTATATTCAAACAAATATCTTTAGGAAGTAGAAAATTCTGGAGGTACATCTAGCATGCTACATTGGTGAAGATGGTGCTCAAACGATGATGATGGTAGTTTGTTCTTTGATATATATTATTGTGGTCATTCTTTATTTTACAGGATTATGGGCTCTCCTCCATTGGAGTGACGGATTCGGTCGGCATTTTTTCTGGTGGATGATTGGTGCTATATTGATTGGTGTAGATGATGGTGATGTTGAAGATGGTGATGTTGGTGGAGTGATAATGGGGCCAGTGATGGGTAATGTAACCCTCATGTCACTTTTTATGTGTTTTTTGAATTGAGGAGTCATGGAGCGGTGCAGTTCTCAAAGCACAAACATTCAGTTTTGGTGTTTTGAATTTCCAAATTTTTTTACTTTGGCATGTAAACTACTACAAATTTGGCCTTTATCAGTGCTAAAAATGGCCTTTATCAGTGCTAGAAAAAGTACTGATAAAGCCGGCGAAGATAAAGGGGGGTCCCCTTTATCAACGCTCCGAAAAGCACTGATAAAAGGGGTCTTTTATCAGTGCTGATAAAGGGGTCCTATATCAGCACTTCCTTTTTCAGCGCTTTCATTTTAGCACTGATAAAGGACCCTTTTATCAGCACTTTTAAAAAAGCGCTGATAAAAGTTAAAAAAAATTTAAAAATACTGCCAATTGGGGGGGCTTTTCTAGCACTTGATCCCCCCCTTTTACAGTGCTTTTCTGTCCCTATACAGCACCCCACGCACCCCACGCACCCCCTTCACCCTTTAACAGCACTTGCTGCTATATTCCCCCATGCGTGTGTTCCCCTGCATCCCCCAGGATTTGAACTCGAGACCTCCCCCCTGCACGCATAAACCTTTACCACTACTCTATTTTGATTTGTCTTCCATTTCATGATATATATATATATATAGTTATATTTATTCGTATAGTAATATATATTTATATTAATATATATATATATATTTATATTATAATATATATATATATAGTTATATTAATACATATATAGTTATATTAATATATATATAGTTATATTAATATATATATAGTTATATTAATATATATCTATATATATATATATATATTTAGTTATATTTATTCGTATAGTAATATATATTTATATTAAAATATATATATCGTTATATTAACATATATATCGTTATATTAACATATATATAGTTATATGAATATATATTTATATCAAACCCTCAAGATTCATCCTCATTTGGCGCCTTGATCATAATAGGATCCCCACTGATGTGTGTCTCCAATCTTTTGGGATCACTCTTTGTTCTAGATGTCACATTTGCAACCAACATCGTGAAGATGCTAATCATTTGTCCCTATCTTGTGCTACAGCTGCTGCTCTTTAGAATTACATTTCTGACATTTTTGGTTGCAGATGGTCTCATACTGAATCTATTTGCTCACATCTTCAGCTTTGTGTGAATTCAGATTCTTCTAAAGAAGTCAGGAATTTTATTCTGGCTGCGGTTGCTGAGCTCCTGCATGTAATCTGGTATGACAGAAATAATTTTATTCAGAATAATTGTTCGTTCAATCTCAATGCAGGTAAAATGCGTATCCTCACTGCTATAAAGGATGTTGCCTCTCTTCAGAAGGATCATTGTGACAACTCTGTTGGTGACTTTGAGATCCTTCATCGTCTCAAAATTAATGGATCATATAGGCCACCCCGTCGCACCTTTGAAGTCTTCTGGCAAGCTCCATTGCCAGGATGGATTAAAGTGAATGTTGATGGAGCTTCTAGAGGTAATCCGGGTTCGGCAGGTTGTGGTTCCATTTTTAGAGACTCGCATAGCAGATGCCTTGGCTGCTTCTTTGGAGGTTGTGGCACGTCCTCGGCTCTGGAAGTGGAAATGTTGGGAGTTATTCATGTGGTGGACTTTTCCATACAGAGGGGTTGGAACAACTTGTGGATTGAATGTGACTCAACCACTATTGTTCAAGCTATTTGGAAGGGTGTGGTGCATCTTGCTTGGCCGCTCACTTCTCGATGGATGAAATGTCTTGCATTGCTCAGGAACATTAACTATATTGCCACTCATGTGTTCCGTGAGGTGAACATGGTTGCCGATAGTCTCTCCAACAAGGGGCTTTCTCATGCCACTACCTGGTTGGATTTTTTGCCTGATGATTTTCTCCCTTTATTTAATAAATATTGTAATAAGTTTCCATCTTTTAGACTATTGTAACTCTATTCGTTATGCAATAAATTGTGCCTTGGTCTTTGACTGAGGCACCACCTCCAAAAAAAAATATAGTTAGATTAATATATATATATATATATATTAATATATATATAGTAAAATTAATATATAGGTATATAAATATTCATATATTTTTATTTTAAATAAAATGTATGTTAGTTATTATTTATATAAATCTAATATATTTTATATGAAAATATATTTTATTATTTATAATTATAATTAAATTTTTAGGTGTGAATATATAAAAAATATGAATATATTGTTATATATTTGATTATAAATAGTAGTTCATTATAAAAAATGATGAAATTTCAAAGACATAATATCAATATGAATGTAATTCCTTGGAATAAATTCAGTCCTCACCAAAAAAATCCAATAATATCCCCTTAAACGAGGCTTAAATCCACAAAATGATAAACAATCGGGGTGCCCCGACTAAAAACTCAGTTTTAGAGGCCTTCTGGGCCTCTTTTGGCCTCAAAAATCCCTTTATCAGGGTAGCCCTAATTATAGAGACATAGAGCTCGTTGCAGGCTTCGATTTGATATGTGGTAGAGCTCAAACGGACACTCGGATCAAAATTTATGGTCGTTTGAAGTTTGAGTTTCGTTTTCAACATATTTTGGATCTTTATTAATTTTTTTTGAATTTCTTTAGTCTTCAAATTGTTATTAAATGACTATTACTCCATAATGATTAGAACATTATTAATTAAAAATATTTTTTAAATTTTTTAAGAATCCATTTTCACTAAATATCTAATATATTAAGTATAATAAGTGTAAATGTACATTTATACTTATCTATAATATATTTAAAAAATATATATTATATTTATATATCAATATAACTATATTTATATATTAATATATTAATATATTTTTAATTTTTTTTTGAAGCCAACCTTTTATCAGGGCTTTTAAAAAAAGTGCTGATAAAGCCCCCTCCCCCTTATCAGCGCTACTAAACAAGCACTGACAAAGTGGTGTCCCTTTATCAGCGCTAAAAAAAAGCGGTGATAAAGGGTGCTTTTATCAGCACTTTTATTAGAGCTGATAAAGGAACCCTTTATCACCGCTTTTTTTAGCACTGATAAAGGCACCCCCCTTTATCAGCGCTTTTTCGTTAGCGCTGATAGGGGGCACTGCGAAAAATTGTTCTTGTGGTAGTGGTAGTGATGGTTGTTTTTTGTTTTGGTTTATTTTTTGAGTGAATTGTATTGTCTTGGAATTTTTTGAAGTTTCACACTTTCCCTTAAAAGTGTTTTTAAAAAATAATAAATGGATTTGGATCCAAAGAATTAACATTTTATGAGTAATTTATTAGTGAATAACTGATGAAATAAATAATAAAACTGAACCTTATAAAAAACTAAAACATTATTTTTTATATCCAAATTAAATATAAATACCATAATAAAATTAACATGTTCAATAATGAAAATATTTGAAAAGTTAAAATAAAAGTGGCTTGGATGACCAGATTCAACTAATAAAATTCAATCCCCTATGAATTAAAATAGTAAGAAAATGATACCCACATTTTCTAATTAAAATATTTTTATCAATGAAGATATTTTCAACTTTAAAAAATAACCAAAACTGAAATGGAAAATTAAAAGCAGAGAGTTTAAAATTAAAGTTCTACAAAATTATTCAAGTTTTCACTTAATTTCTAAGGATGATTACTTAACACTACATAATAAATAACAAATAATCTAATAGAGAATAATTTACTAAATATTACTCCTTAAATATATAAAGAGTGAATATGATGATCAAGTAATAAATAACTCTTAATAATTGTAAAAAAAATCTCCATCATTCAAAATTGAATTACTCACACTACCAACTAAGGATTTAAAGAATTTATTTTAGATTTCTTATGAAATAAAATTTTAAACTGAATTTACTGTTATTCCAAACATAATTATTATAAAGTGTGAACATGCTTCTATTTTCAAAAAAAATGTTTTTTCAAAATAACTGTAGAAAATTATTTAACTACTGGTTTCATAGATAAATAGAGAATAATTAACCATTTAAAATATTGTAGTCATGAAAAAATGTTTTAGAAATAATTAATCTTTAACATATAAAACATGTATGATTTCAATTCACTCGATGATATCATAGAAAAAACATTTAACTCATTTTATCACAAAAAGAGAGTCACTTCCCCCGTATGACTTTTTAACATGATCCCCAACATTGATGTTTAAAGAGGAGAAAACATTAAATTTCAAAAATATTTTGAATTAAATAATCATTGATATGAAAAACACATCACAATGAAATTAAAAATAGAAATCAAACATAGTTAGCACTTTTCAAATCATCATTAAAAGAAAAAAAATCAATCATATGTATCATCCCCCACACCAATATTTTTCCATGTGTAAAGTTTTAAATAATGAAATATTTTTAAATGAAAATAAAGAAATAATATAATGAAATAAATGGGGATACAACCTAGGTATTTTCGCATTCAAATATTAATCCATATTTAATCTTGGACATCAATAATATGTAAAGTATCTAACTTTTTTATGTATAAAGTAAGTGAACCAAATATTATAATATTATAATTTTAATAAATGAAAACCAAAAAACAAAAGTAACACTGAAGGGTGTGTTGTCTGTTTTATTATTTAAAACTAGACAGTTATAGTGGTGTATCTTCAGTCTGTTGGAGGATACGGTTTCCTTAGGATAAACCACTTTATTTTAATAAACATTTAAAAAAAATTAAGATTTAATAGAACTCCGGGTATAGTAATCATTAACCTCTCTCTTTAATGGAACTACTTATTGTTAAATAGAGGTGGAAACAATTTATAGTGGTTTTCCACATCTTCTCCTTCTCTCTTAATGGAGAGAAAAAAAATTACACAAGACATTTGGAAGTTAATACATATTATTCTATAAGAGGAAATATTTAATAATATAATCTCTTATTAGTGCTTCATCTATGTATTTCATCATTAGTGTGTAGAATAAAAATATTTAGGACAATTCTTAAAGGGTCTTGGCCATCTATTAATTGGCCTACCACTTTTATAGTGGTTTTATTTTCTTCACTTAATGATAAATACGAGGATAATTAATATATACATATTTAAAATAGAACTTGATCATGTATTTTAAAGAATGATAATTTAAAAAAAATGAATCTATGTTGAGTTAAACTCCTTCAAAAATATCAATTGGTGGATCAAACATATTCACTAACCATGTAATGAAGGTATAGGGTTGAGGATGAATAAATGGCTATAGAAACTCCTTATATTCAAGTGTGTTATATTCCTCTTTATGAATGTAAGGTGAATATTGTTATGTTTTTTGTACAGAGTGATTATACTACTACTATGTGATAAAAGTTGGGAAACAAATTGATATGTAACTGAGTTCCTTGTCCAAAGTCTCAAGGTACTCAATGTTCATTTTTCTTTTAATTCATTTAAATAGTCTTGAATTGTTTCCTGCTAACATCCTAAATAAAAACCTATAACTAATCTATAAAAAATATTATGATTTCATTCATGGTGATATTTATTATAAATCCATTTTTACATCTTAGTAATTTAAATTTTTTTGTAAATAATAATATGTAAAATGTGAATTTTGACTCCCTAGAAATGGTACCAAATTGGATAAATTTATTTTTAATTAATCTCAAATGAAATAAATTTCTAATTTTCCTATGAATGAACTATATTGGAACATAACCTATGGTTAATTTCGTGAAGGCCACATAATCACACACAAATCATTCTGTGTCATTTTATTATATCTATTTTCTAACAAATACAATATTATATGAATGCAAAGGAATTTATACTGAAAAATAGTGATAATATAAATAAGAATAAAGTAATAATTTTGGGTTTTGGGAATGAAAAGTAATAAAATTATGAAATAATGGATATAGAAAATTTTAATCACTAGTGAATCTTTCCTTCATGTCTAATAAGTCCTCTAAAAGAGTAAATTTTCAATGATGCATTCAAAATTATGAACCTATAATTTAAATTAATTATGAAGTGTTGGGATCCCTATTTCAATCATAGTAAGTAATATATTTTTTAATAATAATGTATTTATATATTCATTAATAACTAACTATTATGTAATATAAATATACATTATTTTCATAAACTTAATTAGGAATACTACATACACAATTTATATCACTAATATTTGGTTTGAATTCACTAACCCAATTCATCATATTAGAATATATAAATAGATTGTATTCTATTAGGTGAAGGGAAATGAAATTATTATAAAATTGTGAGAAAGATAAAAGATATATAAAATAAATTCATCATTATATAAATTAAACAATCCATAATATTATAACAATGAGAGTAAAAATTGAGTGGCGTGGAGAAAAGAATCATTAAGGATGACCCAACATTAGGTTACATAGGATTTTAACCTAATATATAAGAACTAAATAGATCCACTACCATTGATTCTCTCTCATGATTGAGAAACATAAATCTTTTTTCATGAATTATAATATTCTTGAATGGTATTACCTTTACAATGGGATTGAATAGATTTTATATATATTAAAGGAATCATATTTAAATCACCCTCACTCTATGATGGGTCCAAAAAGAAGTATATCAAGATTTATTGTTTAAACAACTTTAATTTCACTCAATTCACTCTAAATTCATCCCCAAACTAAAATCATACATGCACATGAAATTACACATTCATAAGAATATGGATAATTTTTTTAGTCTTGGTACAACTCCAGTTAGTAACTCATTATCATCTAAATTTTAATAATCTTTTAACAACTCAATTGATATCACCTATACTTAATCAAATAATATAAACCTAAAAAATCACCACTTGATGTTAGCTTCATTAGTTCTTTAGAGACTTCTAATTGTAAATTCATCAAGCATTTATGGAACATTAGTATCTAGTTATGTTGTGACAAAAATCATAAATTTGATCACCCATATCTATGTAAAAATAAAACAAATCATTCTTTTCATTATTGAAAGACTCTCTATCTGAAATTCACCCTTATACCAGCACCAAATGCAGCTCCATATTCGACTTAATTCCACTATAATCACGCGAAGAAATGAAATGTTACCTAGATTGTCTCTTCTCACTCATATCCTTCCTTTTTAAACTAATATCTATGTTATACCTCTGGATTTATCAACATCGGCAAGTATTTGTTTATCTACTAAATTTTACCCCTAAAAAATCTTAGAGAGTGTCAATTTTTTATTTTTAATCATACATGAGGAAATGTTGTATCATATATAGCCTTTTACCTAACTAATTTAGTGATACCCCAAAAACCTCATTTAATGTTTTATATTTCATATATAACCCATTAACTTTATAATTTAATCATATACATTCTCCCTTTAATTATTATACTACAAAAATTATTCTTTAATATTAAATGAAGATAATTAAACTTGAAAACCCATACAAAAGTAGGATAAAATAATTTATTCATATTTGATATGGGAAAATTATTCTAATGTCATGAAATGGACAACCTAATATCTCACAAATCATAATCAATCATTATTAATCAAATTCATAAAATTACCTTTTATTATCAGAAATATATATTTTTATATTGCATAAAATTCAAACAACTACTCATCAACATTCAAATAATGATTAAATTGTGATATATTAAAATTATCTAAAAATATATCTTGAGAATGAAAAAAATAATAATTCCAGAATGTTATATTCAATTTTAAATCATATATTTGTTTCATGAAAATACAATTATTTAAATAAAAATCCTTTTTTAACAAAAAACACACTCAGAATAAGAATATGCATTAACAACAAAGAAATAATATATTATAAAGGATTTATTGGTGAATAAAATATGAAATAAGTCACAAAATATAGAAAAATAAATCAACTGCACATTCCTTTTTTCTCTCATGAGAAATGTGGAATATAATTATTAAATTAACAAGGTCCAAAATTAAAATAGTTAGAAGTCAAAAATCAAAGTGACATTCATACATAGATTCTGTTAAAATAAATAAATCCTTTATGAATTAAAATAGTTATAATAATACATTACACTTTTCAAAATAATAAATTTTAGTTGATTAAGATAGTTTTTATTTAAAATAAAAAATAAAAAAAATGAATTTGGATGTTCGGATCAATGAGTTTCAAATTCATGTTCTAAATAATTATAAAAACATTCACTTACATTACAAGTTTGAGTATTAAATATAGAAAAATAAATAACTCATAATTAAAAAGATTAAAATTGAACTATAAATATACTTTAATATGTGATGAGTTATTGTATTCATGATCCAATAAATACTTGTTCATAATATAAAAAATACCATTCATGATCTTTCAAAATTATGTTACCCACACTCTCATCAAAGGATTTGAATGTTTTCATTTATATTTATCATGAAATGTAACTATAAAATATATTGAAATTTATTTCGAACATCTTGATTATAAAATATTAATTTAATTCCATCTTTAAAATGACACAAATTATATTTAAAAAGAAATGATGAAAATTATTTATCAACATATTTCATAGACAAATAAAGAAAAATTAAGCATAAAAAGTACTCCTGTTAGAAATTAAATATTTGAAAAAAATTCTTATTTGATATAAAAAATATTTATGATTTTAACTTATCAATAGTATAGGGAAAGGAAAAAAATTAGGTAGTTTATCATAAAAATAGATACCCTTATCCCACACTTATTTTCAACATTTTTCTGAATGTTGTGTTATATGATAGATAAAACAGTAATTTTCAAAATGATTTTAAATTTTGGCATAATTTATACAGAAAAAAGGTCACAACGGATTTCAAAATTATTTGGAAACATTACTTCCTACATGTATATTACAACAAGAATCAAGAGACAAGTTTTCATGATTATCATTTCCCAATATTATTTGGTTTCATGTGTAAAATTTTAGATAGTAGCATATATTTAAATAAATTTAAAGTAATCATAACATAAAATAGATGATTAAGGATATAACTTAGGTCTTTATTCATTAAAAATTGCTTCCATTTTTTATATTAATGTTATTTGGAATATACCCAAACTTTAATTTATTTACCGAAAAATGTGAAAAAACAAAAATCATTAAATTTAAAACAAAACAAAAAAAATTATTCTGGATAATCCCCATAAAACGATATTTTATTTTTAAATACATATTTCTTAAAATCACATTGATTTATCCTCATCCAATTATGAGATATTTCTCCCTAAGAGAAACCACCCCATTTGGGTTAAATTTTCATAAAAATAAATATTTAATAGAAATATATGAATATCAATCACATCCACCTCATTTATATGGAAATAAGTTTTATTAGATTGAGGGGGTAAAAAGTAATAGTGGTTCTAATCCTCTACTTTTGATCCTCTAATTGAGAGAAAAATATGACAGTGTAATCTAGTTGGAAACCAATACCTCTCCTTATTTTAAAGGTCCCATTTAACATTATAACCACTACCTAGTACTTACTCTATATATTTATTAATAAATATTGCCTATATATAGAATGAGTAAACTTATCCACTGGCTATTGCCTTATCTTCATCATTGGTCAATTCTATAGTGGATTTATTTTCTTCATCGGATGCTAGAAACAATTAAAAAAATTAAAATATTAAACAAGGGATTTTATTATGTATTTTAAATAGTTATAGTTCAATAAAGAAAGTATCTATGTTATGTTCAACTCCCTTCAAAATATTTTTAAGCATATCAAACTCACTCATTGACCTTCATATGATGGTTAGGATTAGAGGTATTAGATTGGATTTCATCAATTCCTCAACTTCTATTGTATTGAATTATTCTTAATATATTGAAGGAGTATCTTCTTATTTTAGTGGAAAGGGTGTTTCAACTACCAGTCTATCTAAAAAATCAGGATACATCACTTATAACTCACTTAGTTACTTATCCAAAGGTGCAAGGTACTAAATGTTCCTTTTTTATTTTAATTCATTTGCATCCACGTTAAATGTGTGCTCCTCATATCCTAAATAAAAAATATAAGTTCTATTTGAAACAAATCATTGATTTTATTCTTGGAGGATTTTTATTTTAAATACATTATTTAGATTTTAAATTTCATTATGTTTCTCATAAAAAATATTTTATGAAAACTATATTTTTTAACCATAAAAAAATAGAACAAAATTATATTGATAGACTTATTATAAATCTCTAATAAATTAAATTTCTATTCTTCCTAAGAATGAAATATAATCGCACAAGACCGAGGATTGATCTCAAGGAGGATACATAGTAATATATTATCTTCTATGTCACTCTATTGTATAATGTTTCTTAAAAAATACTATAATATGAATTTTTTATAATATTTTTTAAAAAATAATGATTTTATAAAATAGGTGAATGTAATAGTAAAAATTTTATGTTTAGGGATATAATGAATTTAAATTAAAAATGGTATCTATATAATGTTTTATCAACTAGTGACTCTTCCCTAATTTTCTAATAATTCCTCTCTAATTTATAGTTCCAATTATGAATTCAAAATCATGATCCATGAATTTAAATCATCAAAGAATTAAAAGGATCACTATTAAGGCACTGGAAAATAAAAATACCAGATATGGCTATAAAAACACATCCATTAATTACTGTAATTGATACAAGAATTGAAAAACCAAATAATATTACATATTATCATTGAAATTAAACATTTCATCTCAAAAATGTTTACACATAGTCCAGGAACCTAAAATTTTAGTGTATTTAGAGATCAGATAATTTAGAAAATTATTCAAAAGTTTTCTTCAACATATCCAAAATAATCACCCCACAAGACTTCCTTATAATCAAAGTAGTAGATATAATTATATGGGTAATTGAAAAAAAAGTAATAAACTCAAATACTCACTAATTTAAAACTTAACAATGTGTCGTGAGGGGGTTTAATCTTAATTATAGGATAAAACATGACCATGGTATAAATATAAGATTACAAAAAACAAAGAGAAACATTAGATTTCCAAAACCACGATAAATAAACATATAACCCCAAATGAACAAACATATACCATTACATAAGAAAGAAAAGACATGAGACAGTAATAAAGGGTTATGGAATATAATATAGGCTTGTCTGATAATATAAAATTGTAGAATCATGTGGGAATGTTTCATAACACTGAAGGATATAAAAAAGTATAGAAAAAATTACATAGTAAATCGGGAATCATAATCCTTCCTCCCATAAAATTTTGGATTAGGAATCAAATTCCAACAACCCATAACAAAGTCAATTAGGAATCAATTTCGTACCACCCATAACATAGTGGATTAGGAATAACAATCATACCTCCCATTAAAGATCTAGTATTAAAAATAACATCCCATTTTATCTCATGTGATATAAAGCCACAACCAATGCATTGAATATAGATATTAAACCCTTCTAATCAATATACACACATATGTATTCCACATGAAATCTATCATATACCCTGTAATGAAAAACAAATGGAAAGAAAATTGGTTTCATATATTTCTAAACAGTATCACATAACATAACAAAGTGATAAGATTGGTTAATACCAAATTTCAATAGCACAAAATAATTTCATCATAAAATCACATATATTATGATCATAAAATTTACACCATAATATATTAAAAATTTTTATATGGATATCATAGGAGAAAATGTATATCTGTTAAGTGATTAATAAAGCTTCCTTTAAAAAATATTTAAGTAGAATTATGAATATCATAGGAGAAAATGTATATTTTTTTCTAAATTATAAATTAGATAATTGGAAGGATGAAATAATACATATAAGTATGAAAAAGATCCATTAGAAATGATAAAAATTATTCTTAATAATATCATATTTTTATGAATTGTGAAATCCGTCCAAGAAGAAAACATTGATGTGTATATTTAAACTACCATACATGAAGAATTAAATAAAATATATTATCATCATATGATGGAATAAAAAAATCATGTAATACTATAATCCAAAATGGATGATTATGACATAGGGAAATGAGTTGAGTTAAGTGAACTCCTTACAACATTGGTGAATTTTGAATAAAAAAAATTGAAAGGTAAAACATGAAATAGACTTGTAAACCACATTTATTTTGGTAAAATTAGGATAAAATACATCTATACGGTATTATATACAACAAATAAAATAGTGGTGAAAATATAATGTGTCTCAAAGATAGGAAATTGTGTTGAGAAAACCCTTCTATTTACTCTCGACTTCCACAAATGTGATTTAACCTCCTTTATAATAAAAATAAACATATTAATTATTTAATTTATATACTTTTAAATATCTGTTACATTTTATACACTTTAATTATAATCGTGCATTGTATTTTCATCAACTAGTTATTGTTTATTTTCATTGTTAGATGTTACTACCATTTATTTTTGTATACATGTTTAAAATGCCAGTGTCAATCCATGTTGTTTGATATCAATTTTATCACTCCTATATTATATAAGGTGTTGTATTAAATGTTCCATAATGATTTATAATGTTATAAATTCATTATATTAGAGTTTAAATTAGTATTTTTTAGGATAAAGTTTTTGAGAATCTTGATTCAATAATATTTAATGAACAATAAGTTGTATGTTAATAGAGGGTTATATTTTACAATATTTAATAATTAATCTTTCTAGAAGCTTAATCATGTCTTAAATATAGTTTTTTTATTAAATACATTCTTATAACCATCTAAGTAATGTGTGGATGAAAACAACAATACACCATTTATTGAAGTGGTAGTCACCACATAACATGAATACCATTTTCATTTCCTAATGGATGGGAGAGATAAAGATAATGGTTTTTATATATCGGTACCCAAGCCGCTTACATATATCATCACATGATTTTTAACACAAAAATACATAAAAAACCAAAAATATATTGAGTTTTAGTGTCTTTAGAAGACTAGGTTCATATAACATATATATTAAACTAAATTGAAATAGTTGTTTAATATGTGTAAAGATCATATAAATAACTTTTAGATTATAAAACTACATAGGATTACAAGGGGAATAAATAAAAATATATAGCTAGATATAAATCCTAATAAGGGAATTATCATGATAATGAATCATAACACGTGAGTTAAAAGGAATAAAATTATGTCACAAAAGATAAGGATTGTGAATAATCATATGGGAGGATTACATAAAGATGATGGAATCACAATATCATGGACATATATGAATGTGGAAATAATATAAAAAATGACATAAGTATATGTTAAGTCTCAATGCCAAGATAACATAACATGGTAGATAGAGTCCCATCATGGATTAGGTTTACTCCCAAATCTCATACATATCATCTCTTGAGATATTAACATTAACAATGCATTTTATTGTTATCTAGGTGCACCCATCATCGCATGTACATGTATATTTATTAAATATAATGGAATCAATCACATTAAATAAGAAAACTAAAAAACCATTAAAAGTAATGGGTTACATAACATTTCCCAGATAATATTCAAAAGTTATTTTATAAAGATTACAAAGAGAATAAGGAACTAAATATTTTGTATATTAATATTTTAATCAGTAATAAAATGATGAAAATATATAGTTAATTTGAATAATATTGAAGAGAACGGGTAGATAATTGGTCATAGAAATGTACCTTTAAAATAATGTTTTAAGGAAGTGGTAAAAGTATTTTAATTAATGAACAAATATATAATTTTCCTTGAAAAATAGAGGTAAAAAAGAATGATTGTCCTAATAATAGTTATTATTTAATAAAAAAATCAATGGGAAAATAATTTAATAGAGTGTGACATGAATGTATTAAGGGGTACAAAAGTTCCCCTTAATTATTTTTGATTTTAAATAAGGTATTGAGAAATTAAAATAAGGTATGTATAACCCTAGAAAAGAAAGGGGGAATAATCCAGGTCTATATATAAGACACATGTATCCATAATTTATAATCATTTAACACTTTTAATTATATATATAATGATAGGTAGCGAGAGAGAGGAATAACAAAAAGAAAAGAGGGCAGTTTAGATATTTCCCTTACCTTGTTCCATTAACTTACTCGGTATGATCTCCTAACTACCTGAATAATAATATAAAATTTATTAAGATAAAATTTCATCTATATTTTATTTATTACTATTCTTTTAAATTTATTTTAGATCATTTTATTATGATATTATTTGTATTCATACTCTCCTAACGACTTTTGTTTCATAGTTCCAATGATTCTTTAGTTTGTGGATAATTATTGAATTTATTTTCAAATGGGAATAAAACTCTAGAAGTGAAATTAAATGATTTTCATTTCCTTCAAAAAGTTTAAATGTTCTGAAATATCCATATGTGTTCTGTTAATGGTAGTTTTACTAACCGTCCTGAATACAATTATTTTTATTTAATCAAATTTGTATTAATACATTCAAGAATAAGAAATAAATTATAATATACTTATTATCATAATATTTAAAAATAATATTATTTCAACAACCAAACATTAATGGGATAGAGAAAAATGAAGTTTTTTGTTCATTGATTTAGTGAACCCATTATAATATGAACAATTTTTTTCACTTCAGAATAAAAATATGGATTGATAAATCATATTCCTTAATATAATAAAGTTGTAGTGTATTTATTATATTTGATTAATTATGTCATGTTTTTGGAGTAATTGAGGAGGAATTCGAAGAAGATAATATTAATGAATAGTTCAGTTAAAAATATTACCTCTTTGAAAATCCTCTATAGAATGAAACCTTTCGACACCTTAGTAATATCTTTTGGTAAGACAAAAACTCCTTGAAATTATAGAGATATATAAGTAGATATTTAGTATGGACATGGATAATAAACTATTCATAGTATGTGTGGGGAGAGGGGGTAGTGAGGGTGGAATTTATTAGAGGTTTAGAGTAGAGTTTTTGAATTTAATATTCATTCGTTTATTATTTTGGTCAAGACTAACAATAGTGTTTCTTCTTATGATGAGATAATGTAATTTTTTCATGTGTGTTTGATCTAATATTTTATTACATCATCCACCACTCACAAATTATTATCTTTAACATATAATGTTAAAAACAAAATTTTTTTGTATTTCAATATTCACTAAAAATTAAACTATTTTAAAAAAAAATTCCAATGACAATTTTTTATGTGTATATTCCAAAAATGAAATTCATATTATGAGAATTAATTTATTTGTATTAGAATTTTGATTTTTTAATTAGATTCTTTTTTATTTCAATAATATCAATTTTAATATTATGATCCATTTAATGATGCTTTGAAACATTGCATATAGTCTCATAAAATAATTTTATCATTATATTAAAATTAAATATGATCTTATAAACCTGTTTTAGTAAAAAAAAATCTTTTAAAATTTTATATTTATCATAAAAAAAATATATGTGTTTTATAAAAATACAAACACTAATTTTATCATTTAATAATTTTTTATTTGTTTTGTGGTGTAAATTTACTATATTTTAATATTATGAGATAAAAAATTATTATTTTATAATTTGATGAGTCAAGTTATTATTTTAACGTGGAAGTTACTATTACTAATGGTTATATAAATATTCTAATGGTCATATTATAGTTACATAAAAATGGTCGGGTAATAGTCTGAACATAATTGTCACATTTCCCTTGACACCCTATATATACTCAACTATTCTTATACCTCATCATTCACTACTTCTATTACAAGGATCTATAATTATTTAATAACTTATATCTTATTCTTAATTCTTTTCTTAATCATTTTGGGAGGAGTGATATATATAGTAGAATTTAAGTATATGGAGTTTACATTAGTGTGTCCATTATTATTTTTCATTAACCTACATATGGTGATCCTAACTGTTATTGTCAACCATATTTAATGATTCCTATTATTTTTTTGGAATGTAATAGTATTTCTATGTGAATTTATCATAAAAAATAATAAAATATTCATAGTGAGACATGAGTTATTTTAAAAATAGAAATAATTTATGGGTCTTTACATTATTCTACACTATATAATTATTTTCCTACTAGATGGTGAATGTTCTTGTTGAATTTAAACCATAGAATCCCTACCTCAACTTTTGTCTTAGTCATGTATTGAGAATTGGTTCTCTACTTCCATAAACTGAATTTAAATATTACCAATTTTAGTAATTTATGGTTGGTAAATTTTGTACCACTATTTGGATAATCTTTCGTGGATCTTGTTATATAACCTTGGTTATTACTTATTGGAACCATCTTTAGGAATTATTTACATTCAAGATTGTTCTAGATGGTTAACAACGACCTTTCTTGGGGATTATTGGAATTATTCAACATCTTGATGGTTATTATATTAGTGAAAATTCTTGGATGAGTTTCTTTAATTCTTGAATTAATGATCCTCCATTAGAATATCAGTTATTAAACTCTCATGTGACATTAGGTATGGTTTTTAGGTACATGGGTGTGATCTTATTTTAGTTGGATACCTTCTGGAAGAACTGTAACATTGACTTCTATGATCTTGAGGTTAGAAGTTCTTTACCATTTAGTATCCATGTACGTGAATGTTATCATGATATGATATTGTGTGCTTATATACATGAACCATGGTTGAGTTTGATTATGTGTGCAGCCCGTGAGTCAATGTTTGATGATTAATCACATGGTTTCATTTTCATATTCCATGAGGTCTGTGTTTGAGTATGATCACATGTGTGATTTTTTGTGTAGCTATAGACACCCATGCTTGTAATGTTTTTGTTTCTATATATTGTATTCATTTTATGTGTGATGTATACCCAATGGAGGTTTGTATTATGTTATCAATTGACAGGTGGACCATTGTGGATTTGTTAGCCCTTTTCGGGGGAGGTTTTTGACATGAGGCAAAGATAATGGAGGACCAAGGCATAGGAAGGGGAAAGACAGACTTGACGCTTGACCTAAGACAATGTTTCATGACACGAGAGCCTTATGGACTTATGGATTGACCTAATACTCTTTTCCTTCTGGATGTTCATGGGATACATATAGAGACTTTCGATTCAATTCTATTCATAACTTTTTCTTATGTTAATATAGAGATGAATTAATTATAGTAAATAGTTTTTAGTGTCTTGGTTAGAGCATGACCTCTCATTATGTGATTATATAGAGTTTATTTTACATTTATTTATTATCTTGACTTACATTCTAATTCTCGTTCACCCATGTTCAAGATGTATGGGTGGAGCACTAATGGTATTATACTCAAACCATGCACTGACATCTCATTGCATGTGTTGAATTGATGTTTAGGGATATAAGAAATGGAAAGTCCCTAATGATAGAGAGATATGAGACAATTAATGGTGCTCAAAGGTGGTATTGGGATAGTTTTTGGAGTGATACTGTTGTTCTTTATTTGTTTAATTGTTTTTATCACTTTGATTTATTGATCATCTACTTTGGGGGTACTTGGTTTATTATTCTGTATGACATAATAAACATTATATGCCATTGTTATGGGATTTATTTTATTACATTATTTTTATGTTGTGTTATTATTATCTTTACTAATACTAATGATATAATCTCCCCATTAACTATGTTCAGACCCTTTATTCTAGTCGACAAGCTCTTACATATAGGGAGACTCGCTTGGGGCCTTGTGGCATTACATATTGAACCCAATAATTCAATTTCAGGAATTAGAAATTTGTATTAAAGGATATTTTCCATCACTCTTTCTTAAAGGATATTTTCCATCACTCTTTCTATTATAATTATAGTTTTATTATTTCATCTTAATTATATTGTGTTGTTATCATTTTATGGTATTTAGATGCATTCATTCCTTACAAGTAGACACTTATGTAATGGGTTATATACATATATATACATGTTGAGTGATTCATGAAATTCATTTTTTTTACTAAAAATTAATTTTTTTATTTTCTAAACACTTTTGAGGAAAAGGTGAGAAACCAAACTAGACGTCACCACTACACAAATTCACCACAAGCATTTCATCAGTTCCACACTTCACCATTCCACCACTCATGAAATACAAAGACATTCACCACACCAAAACAATCCATTCAAGCATTCCAATGAAAACTTGCTCTAAGAAACCACGAACCTGGGAACACAAACAATAGAACAGCTGACCAAACCTTAGATCTGGCTTCTTCAAACGTCCACTGATGATACCATCAACACCATCCCAAATCCACCAACCGAAAACAAGAGTTCTCCCAAACCTCAAGCGATGTGAGGTGGACCTCCGGGGAGAAAAAATCCACCAAAGTCAGTTGAGAAAACCAGAATGAAGAAGATCAGGTTGTCCTGCCGCTGCACACTCCTCCACAAACAACCACAGCCGTTCAACAACACCACTAGCATCAGATGACTTTCAAACTTGCAAGACCAGATCAACCCTTCCAAATAGAAGATCCATAACCTCCCTCCTCTGAGCAGCAACGGACCGACACCACACCACCTCGGGAACACCAAAGCCGCCACTGACCCTCGTCAGCCTCGGTTCAAATGAGATCTAAAGCCGAAACTGATGAACCTCCACTGGGAAGCCTCACCGAGAAACGTCACCTCCAGAACAACCACCGGGGTAAAAACTGGAGCCGATGATGAGCCTCACCGGTCTCAGGCCTAACGAGATCTGAAGCCGATGCAGAAGAACCACCACTGGTAAGCCTCACATGTTTTTATGTTTTCTTCTATAAATATCTCTGTGTGTGTGTGTGGGTTAATGTGACTATTGTGTGTGTACAGAGAGGCTTTTGTTGTACTATGGGGTTTTTCCTTCTTATTGTGGGTAGCCTCCTAGGATAGGTTTTTGCAGGAATCCCTTATGGGATCCTTATAAATTCTAAATAAATTTGATGTAATAATTCTTAATGTTCATTTGATTTTTCAAAAAATACAACCTTGGAGATACATTACTGGATAACTTGGTTTAGTATGCCATATTACCTCTGTAAGGGAGGGTGTTTTGGTTCTATCACTAATTGTGTAAGAGGATACTCATACACCCATCGTATTGTTTTAGGATAAAGGGAAACATCAGTCAAGAGTTTTCTACATAATGATTATTCATAGAGGAGTAGATACAAATTCTATGGTTGATTATGCACTAGACATCTAACTCCATCACCATCCATCCTTATAGGATACTAAAGGCTTGTGGGATGTTGAAGAATATATCAATGTCATTGAGGGAATATTCAATATAATAAAAACCCAAGAGTATTAAAAGTCTAAGTTAGCTTCTTTTATACTTCTAGGACCCTCTAAGATCTATTGGGGAATCTTGAACTTGGATGGGAGTCATTAAGGTTAGATTTTGATAGAGTTTAAGTACCTTACCATTAGGGGATTAATTCTTGTATAATAAACCTAGATCAATATCAATAGTTCATGGATAATTTTTATATATCAATGAAGGTTTTTTACTTACTTGGAACATTTCAAAAAATTTATACAATTTTCTCCTATTTGGATGAGAATGAGGTTTATAAGTCAAGGAAGTTTGATATTGACCTCTGACTGGAGTAGAAATTCCAAGTCATGTAACACCCCATAATAAAAAATTGTTAAATGACTAAATAATATGGATCATGTCAAGAAGGTGAACCTTCCTTTTTGGGAGCCTACCTAATTAGAACTCCATACTTAAGTGTGCTTTTCCTGGAGTATAGATCAGGATGGGTGACCTTCTGGGAAGTTTCCTAGGGGGTGTGTGAGTGAAGACAAAGCACACTGGAATGGACATGTTTTGTCTTGTGGGATGTTTTGGCTTGTGGGGAAATTCATTAGTCAGATGACACGTTTGAGCACATGGGTGGTCCCCAGGGTGGGGACCATATGTCTGTTGGGGAACTGGTGGTACCTAGTAGGCTAGTACATGAAGACAATTTTAAGGTGGGGTGTCTATGCTGTCATCGCAACCTAGCCTTAAGTGTGTTGCACTTCTTGCGTTGAGATATAGGGCCCACAATGAGGACATTGTGATCTAAAGTGGGTGAATGTAACACCTCATAATTATAAAGGGTAAAGTGGCTTAATGATATGACTCATGTTAACAGGGTGAAGCTTCCTTTTAAGGATCCCACCTGATTTGGACTCTGCAGTTTAGCATGTTTGGCCTTGAGTAAAGAGCAGGATGGATAACCTTCTCGGAAGCTTCTCAAGGTGCGTGTGAGTGAGGAAAAAGAACACCAAAAAGGACATGTGTTGTCTTGTGGGTACACTCATTAGTCAGATGACCCATTTGGGTATGTGGGTGGGCCCTATGGTGAGGACCATGTGTCTATGGGGAAATTGGTGGTACCTAGGAGGACAGTACCCAAAGACTATATTAAGGAGGGTTGTTTGTGCTATCACTGAGACCATGTTGTAAGAATTCAGGTACTTCAACACAAAGAAATATGTATATTTTATTTAAAAATACCTTATTATTGAGAAGAACTGGTAGGAGTATAATGTTGCTAGTTTTCTTCAAGCCTTTAGTGGACTTCCTAGTGACACCTTTGATAATAGGAAGTAGAAGGTAGAGGATATGAAATAGAGTAACATTGGATAGTTGTCAAAGAATTGGAATTTTTAGCACGTTTTATGGGAGGAGTAGGTCCTTAGGGTTTCAAATATGGATAGAGTTGGAATTATCTGAAATTTTCCCAAGGACTCAGATAAAGTGTCACTGATGAGGTAAGATGGGTCATATTAAGTAGTTTATGTGAGTGTGGTAGGGATAGGTTATCATAAGGGTTTGAAATAGATACAGACTATGACATAGGGTTTTGGATGGGGTCCTCAGACACATAATCAGACCCCACAAACTTCAGTGACCTAAGTGATTCACACACTGTATGGGAAATGATGTGGTTCTTAATCATGAATGATGTATGCAATAGACTTGGTTTTAGTTGTCTGTGGAATGGGACCATTGACTATCTATGGTAGAATCTTGATTACATCTATACTTTATATCACTCTTATTGATATTATTTCCCCCCATTCATTTCTATCTATGAAAATAATTGTTGGTCTAGACTTACTTGTCAAGTTATCTTCTATATTTTTTTCTACTGATTCACCCTTGGGAATAAAAGTGTATTGTCTTAAAATACGTATGGGGTGTTTCATAGTAGTTTTTGTAAAAGGAAATTTATGAGATTTCATGATCCTTGAGATAAATTGCTTCGATGTGATCTTTGACATGGACAAGATTAAAAGTTATTAGTTTCACATTGAATCCTACCAAAGAAATGTATTATTTACTACACCCAAAGGGGATAATGTTATTTTGAACACTGATTGGGATATTAGAGAAGGTATAGTGTGACAAGACCAGACTCGGGTTTGAGATATTATAGTTCATGCGGCTAGAATCGTTCTTACGGTAAACCCAGTAGTAGATTCTTATTTTCCTCCAATCATAGACCTTTATAAGTATTTCTTTCTAAATGAATTTCAAGGTACAACTTGATAATTTAGAGTTAAAAGGTTTTATTAGATTGTTAACAGCTCTTTGGAATGTTCCCATGTTTTACATAGAGAAAGTGGGAGATTTTATTTAGCTTTTTGTAGAGTAAAATATGTTGAACCACGTAACCATGATGAATTGAAACTCACTATAGTGGATTGATTACACATTTGACTAGTTGTATGGAGCTTGATGTATCACCAAGATGGAATTACAATAATTCTACCACAATATTCATGTCAGAGAGAATAGTATTCCTATGATATCATTTAAGAGTATATATAGATTGTATGAGTATCTCTTCATTGAATTCATGCTAATACATTATTCATCCATGTTAATGGATCTCATAAAAATGATTTTTTATCTTTAAATAGGCTCCTTCGTTGTGGTTTTTTTTTTGAAAAAATATTCATATTCTCTCATAATTGAGGTATGCATGAAATGAACCTTGATAATGTATTGGGTATTGTTCAGGAATATCTTCCTTATTCCATGTTGTTAAAGATTCTCTTTTGGATTCAAGATGTGTCATTCCTTGGGCATGTGATCTCTAAGAAGCTAATTTATATTTACTCATATATAGTTGAGGTGGTGATTTTTTAGGATCAACCCAAAAATGTGTAGAAGAAAAGAAGTTTCCATAGTTTAAGTTTGAACTATAGATATTTCATACATAACTTATCATATTTTAAAGATCCTATTAATAGGCTTACAAAGAAAAGATTGATGTTTAAGTGGAATGGTCAGTGTGAGGATGTGTTCCTCAAGTCTAATAGAAGATTATGACACCCCAATACTTACATTACCATAGACCAGGACTGGTTACGTAGTGTACTATAATACCTAAGAAGTTGGGTTGGGTGTTGTGATGATGAAAAGAGGCCAGTAGCCACCTGTGGGCCTCATCAACTATGACCCCATGAGAGGAACTGTAACATCCCAGGTAAATAAATAATATTACATTCTAAGGTTTATCAATATTAGTGAATAAAATGTTAATATTAGTTTAAAGGTAATGCTATGCTCGATGGTGTACCCAATACACAACAACAAGTTTCTTTGAAATCTTACGTTGCACAATAATAATATAATAATATTATAATAGTTAACGCCTAGTCGTTGTAATAGAGGGAATGAACAGAAATAACAACAAAATGATTACATATGTTTGTTAAATATTTTTACATTTGTCCAATAAATGTTAGAGGCTTAAAATCCAAATGAATCCAATTTTAAGAATAAATACTCTAATATTTTTAAAAGATTGTTTTATAGCCTTTTGATGGCGAAACTTTTTTAAATCTACATTTTGACAATTTTATAAGCTCTATTTGTCAAAATAAACTTATTATTTATGATTGAGACATTGAAATTTACTTTGGATAAATTTTTGGTATGTTTCTGACAGTGTTCATTTTTTTTAATGAATAGTGAAAAATATTGCATTTTACATCAAAACTGCTTTTTCATCTAATTTAAATATATGGTTTGATTATCTTTTTAATTGGTTTTAAAGTTTAATTAGAATATATTTTTACAATTTAATACAATGGTTTTCATTAGAATTAATTTCACTTTGAAAATGGACAGAAACAAGTACCAAACGTTTCATAGATATTACTTCCAAAAAACTCGTTATTTGTTTTGACAACGGGAATTAACTATATGATTTATTAATTAAACTTCTATGTTTTTAATTTTTTAAAATGGAAATAATTTCTGAATTTTAAATATAAAATATAGCTTAGGGTTAAATTTTTTAATTTTTCTCATAATGCTTTTTTTTAATGAATAGTGAAAAATATAGGTTTTAATTCAAAACTGCCTTTTCATCCAATTTATTTGTACATTTAGATTATCATTTTAATTGTTTTTAAAGTATAATTTAATTATTTTTTTATCACTTAATACAATTTTTTTCATTGGAAGAAATTTCACTTTTCAATTGGATGTAAAAACAAGTCAATCTTTTGATACATTTTACTTCTTAAAACCCGTCTTTTATTTTGACAACGGGATTTACTTTTAAATTAATTACTACAATTTATGTGTTTTGAATTTGATAAAATTGATTCCATATTTGGAATAATAAGTTCCAAATTATATAATTAAGACTCTTTTGTTTTTAGACATTATGAATAGTAACAACGGTAATTATCTTTAATTATCGTATTTAATTAGTAATCGGGTAATTAAGGGTAAGAAAATAATATCATAAAAATATAAAATGACCTCAAAATGTGTCCTAATTCTATTGTTTGTGTCTTGGACTACCATGGGATGTCTTGTGCCAACCTTGGGACCCCATGGAATCACTTTAGTGTGATAGTGACCTTTTATCATATTTTTTTAAAGAAAGGAAAATGTAACCAAAGTATGTAACACCTAAGTAAAATACTTTAAATTTTGTCTACATAAACTATCTCTTAGAATATAAGTAGTCATTATAAAGATAAAAAGATTTCATAAATCATAGTAATTTTTTATAATTTTTATACATTAAATAAATTAAATTATTTATGACATCATGATGATGCATCGATTACCTCATTAATGAACGATTTAAATAAAATGAAAAGGTAATGTAATATCTAATAATTACACATGGAAAAAACCTATTGGATGAGTATATTTTAAACCCTTATCACCTTATCCTAGAAATATATCAAATTGGGACCTTTAAAATCTGAAAATCGTTTTAAAATAAAGTACCATTTCTTAACTTTCCATGAGTGCCCCTCCTCTCCTCTTATAAAAGGCCCCCACCTCTACCTCCTTACCAACACATCTCAAGCCTTTGTCTCGTCAAAACCCTTCCCATTTCATCTCTTAACATCCATATATTCATCATTGAAGCCTAACCTTAGGTAGAAATCTCCTCAAGTAACCCTTTTGGTTCAATCCAAAGGGAGTTACCCGATTTAAAGGTAATGTCTTCTCTTATGTTCTTTTGTTTTATTTTGCTTCTACAACCCACTAAACTCTTTTTATTACTTTATTTTGTAACAAAAAAAGTATATTAAGAATACTATTCTGTTTTTATAAGAATTATTGGAGATAAAATTACACACACATGCGTCTAATGGTTAAAGAACATACTGTTTCTGTGGATGGCGAATCACTACCTCACGAAACGATGATTGTTCGATATTATTTTAACACCTTTAAAGGTGGCCATTGTGATGTAAATATATTTTATATATGATATATATGGTATTTATTTTTTATATATGATTCTTTATTTTATATTTAAATCATACCTTTATTCTTTGCAGGTTGTGCAAATGCGATAATTTCATATGAGGAAGTACGGACAACCGCCCCCTAAAGTGATGTGACTCGTTCATGCAATACATGGAATGTATAAAGAATGAAATTAATAAACTTATGTGACCTATATAACATATATATTATAATGTAGTTATAATATACATATCTCTCTCAGTTATTTTTAATTCCATTAATATGACAAAGAAATGAAAGTAGCGTTCATGCGTACGTACAGCCTACCGTCTCCATGAACGGTGCATTTCATTTCTTTTTATCTCCAGATGTTATAAAATAGTATAAAATGAATATTTACTGGATATATATGATATTTAAATCATTAATACTATTCTGGAGATGATTTAATTATAACTACATTGACGATTCTTTTCAAACAAGTTCATTTTTGACTCATGTACCAAACATCGACAAAAACATTTGATATGAACTCACATAATTAACTAATTATTATAAAATTATAATACTTTATATTAATTGAATAATAAAATTTAAATGAGGTCCTAATGAAATTATAAATTTACAAAAGTTTATTATTCAGGAATATAAAGAAACGAACAAGACAAGTCAGACTTGAGGTAAGGGATCTTACCTCTCTCTTTATTTTTAAGTACTCTTTTTATGTAACTTACTTTAAGATCATCTTTCTTATGATGGGGGATGTTCTTTTATATTTCTCTTGCTTTAAATTTTATTTTAATATTATTATATACCCTATTTTATCTCATCAATCCATTTTTGGAAGTTTTATGTGGCGCTGTTAGGCTGCTGAATTTTCGTAAGGGGATTTTCATCTCACTTTTTATTCCTGTGAGGTTCATGATACATTGACCACTATTTCCTTTTGTGTGCTGTATTTACTGCCCATTATATTAATATTTGTATAATATAATCTCATTTATGGGTAGTTACATCTTCATTGTATGACCCTTCTTTCATGGGGTGTATGTTTCGAAAGTTTCCCAAATCAGTAAGGGAACCTTTCACACTCCTCTTTTAAAAAGACTTATTTTGCTATGTCTTTTAATTTACATCTTTTTATGTTGGGATATGTTCTTTTATATCCTTATTGATGTAAATTTTATGTCCAAGTGATGAGATACCATTTTCTCTCTCATTAACTGATTTTACGAATTTGAAAGTGACGCGGTTAGGTTGTCGAATTTTACCAAGGGAACTTTTTAACCCAATTTCGATTTATTTGGGTTCAACATATAGTTATTGAATATGTCATCCTTTGAATATGTGAGAATTACCTATGGTTTATTTACACTAAATATCCACTTATATTGGGTGTATTTATATTTGTCACACATAATTATGAGATTGATTTATCCTTAATTTAAGGATACCTTCTTTATAAGGGATTTCATCTCATTTTACAATTCTATTGAGAATTCATTGTTGTTATGCACCAATTCACTCTTATATAGTGTATATACTACCGTTGGGAATAATATATCATGAATCCCTTTATTCTCATGATATTATAAATTTCTGATTGAATTTTATTCCTCAATTATTGTATTCAAGTGTCTCTAATTTTTGTAAAAACCCTTTAACTAAAATATCGCTTTAAATGTTTTAATGATTTGTTCTTATTAATATCCATGTTTGAAAAATGGTTTTATGGATTTATTTTTATGGATATTAATATTTTAAAATGTCAAAATATTTAAGGTGGTATGGGACACTTTGATTCAAAAATATTCTTGCTAAATGTTTCAAATGGTTTTAAAAATGGTTTTTTTAATGGATTCATTATTTCAATATCTTTAAATGTTATATTGTTATTACAATATGGGAATGTTATCCTAATTTTGTGCTTAAGTTATGTTCTATGATTATGTTATGGTTCTTGGGCATTGTTTATGAATACGTGTGGTTCCGTGATAAACTAAGGGTGGGTGAGCCCGATATAGCTCTCTAATTCATTGGGTAACGCGAAGGGGTTAAACATTAAGGTTTCTATGAAGAGTTTTATGGAATATACTGTGATGGTTATTTTGAACGTAACCATGAGGGTTACTCTTTACGTAATAATGTTATGAATGACTCAATTTAACTTTATGTCTTATGATTTCTATGAGTTATTCGTAAATCTTATGATTTCATGAGGTATGTTAAATTGCTTATGCTTTATGAGTAAACTATGATTTCAATGATTCTTATGTATACATGGAATAATGTTTTCTTTCCGTATTGTTATAACCCTTACTGATATTTTTATACTCATCCCAAGTTTTTTGAAATGTTTTTCATAGGACATAAAGTTAAATTGGGTCAAGGACGGGATCAAGGAAATGTCAGGTTGTCTAAAACAAGGAACTAGACATGACTCTTTTGTTCAAGAGTTTATATTTTTGTGAAAAAAAATGGAAGCTGAGTAGATGTGTCTACTTTGTAACCTTTGAGATGTAATAGTTATGTCCTAATTCTCTAAAACTCTATACCTGAAAATATCCTCAACATGAATTATTCATTTAATTCAATAATAAGTAATGTTTAAGTTTGGGTCCTTATAGTTTGTATCAGAGGTCGGTTTAGATAACTTTAGAGGTTAGAGTGTTGTTTAAGAAAAAGTGACATGTTGTGTATAACCACAATGGTTAGTACATTAGATGGAGTCATTGTTTTTTTTTGAAAGTTAGAATGAGTTTAAGATAACTTGGATAAGTTTATCTTAGTGTTTATCTACCTCTTTATTATATGATGATTTTACTGATTTACTCACACTGACCTTTTTGGTTTTAGTAAATGGCTGGATTTAGCAGGCACCAAAGTAACAGTGGATTTGAAGAAAACACAAACGGTTTTATGAAATAAAAAGTGAATGATATGGGAGCTGCAATGAGAACTCTTGTGGTTATCCTCAACCAACTATCTGGAGTCATGATTGACCACCTGAACCTTAGTGACTTTTATAAGGCATCGTATATGCGAGAGACAAATCCCTATGGAAGTTCAGGTAATAATCATAAAAGTTAAGTATGTTAAAAAACGATGTGTTAAATACGTGGAAATAAACACATAGTAAAATGTTTCAAAGGGACAGAAAGACGCTATATATGTGTAAATGAAGGTCATAAAGCAAGAACCTTCCATGGAAATAGGAAGCATCTAGTTGACTCTAGTAAAGGGAAAGAAGTTCTTTCTGAAGGATAAATTGAATGTTTTAAATGTGGCGGGCATGTTCATTATAAAAACACATATCCTACAAAAAAAATTCGGGAATGGGGTCACCAAGATCATACAAATATTAATTTACCAATACCTAATTCCATTCCGATTAAGGATGAAGAAACTGACAATGACCAATGAAAGGTATGGATTATTTCTTAACATATGTTTTCCTATTATTGGAATCTTAGGATATGATTCTTGATTTTTTTTGTAGGAAAGAAGTATTTCAAAATAAGTTGAAATGGAATGGCTAATAGATCCCGAAGAATGTTGAATGAGTAAGAAGTCAACATATAATGGATTCAAGAGTTATGGTAGATTTTAGGATGGTGAAATTCTTAGATGTATTAAGTCTCTTTTGATGATGGGGTTACATTAGAAGACTTTTTATAGTAACCCTGATGTTTGATATACGAAAATTTTATTCATGGAATAATTATCCTTTCTTTTGTGGATATAGTTATAAAGAACCATTTGAGTTTATATGATCCTTGAATTTGAGGCAATTACTGGTTAATACATTTTGGGTTGCAAAATTAAAGTTATTAGATAACCATTGTGGTTAAAATATGTTATAGTTATTTTTGAATATTTTATCTCTTTTGGGGGAAATGTTTTAAGAATTATATAGTTTTGGAAAAAAGACAAAATGCAAACCATGTGACAACCCGTCGCGTCGAACGAAGCTGTGGGAATCGAACCCACAACCAAAGTGCAATTGGTATTTATCACCTACCACTCGACTATGTGAAGTACCTGGTTAGTTTGAATGATTATTTTTAGTTAGATGATTTTATGAATTAAGATTAAGTTGATTTTGGGTTATCAATGTAAATGATTATCCTATCATGGAGGATATGTGATTAGGTTAATTACTTTTCAGTATGAGACTGTAAGAGTAACAGATGTTATTTTGGAGAAATTTTTTAAGATTTATCTTAGGAGACTATGTGATTAAATCCTTCAGAGATTTGGATTTCAATATTAGTTTGGTTTACATTGAATAATTTTATGGATATATATTTATTGAATGGTCTTTGTTGAACTTTGGGTTTCGTTTGACAAATTTTGCAGATTAAGAATAGTTTTTCTTTTTTGTAAAAAAAATATCCTTTTTGGTTATTATCTGATCTCGTACTAAACTTTTTGGTTTTGTTTTGGTTGATATCTAAAGACATGGGAAATATATAGTTCTCTTTTATGGATTAGGTGATTCTAAAGAAGTTTATTATAGTACTATTAATGCGAACAAGTCTTCTAAAATACTCGTCTTTCAGAGAAAATATGAGTTTGATTAAGGAATCTAGTAAAAGATGAAAGACTATGTGACAAGTAAGTATGTTTCATTATGATTTAGTTAAGATCAAAAATAAATTCCTCAATGAAAAGTAACTTAAAACAAAAATGTTGTTTGTTAAAGTTTCCTACTGGGGAAATGAATACCGTTTAACCCATCACAAGTTTGTGATTTTCGTGTGGTTAACTTTTTCCTAGACATGTTTACTATCACTCTCCATCAGAACATGACCCTTTGTTTTCTCCTCCATATCCATATTTTCCTACTTGGAATCCTAGTATGGTTTAACTCAGGTGACCTTTGTACTTCTCTCCCTTTCTTTTAAAGTGATAGTTTTACTAACTCTTGTTCTGATGTGGGACTTTCAATGAAGTTTCCAGTCCCAATTTTTAAATTGCGAGGACGCAATTCCCAAAAGGGGGGAAGGATTTAACATACCAGGTAAATAAATAATATTGAATTCTAAGGATTATCAATATTTTGGAATAAAATGTTAATATTACTTTAAATGGAATGCTATGCTCGATGGCGTACCCAATACGCAACAACGAGTTTCTTTTAAATCTTACGTTGCACACTAATAATATTATAATAGTTAACGCCTAGACGTTGTAATGGAGGGAATGAACAGAAATAACTACAAAATGATTACCTATGTTTGTTAAATATTTTTACATTTATCCAATAAATGTTAGAGTCTTAAAATCCAAATGAATCCAATTTTAAGAATAAATACTCTAATATTTTTAAAAGATTATTTTACCGCCTTTTGATGGTGAACCTCTTTTAAATCTAAATTTTGACAATTTTATAAGCTATATTTATAAAAATAAACTTATTCATTATGATTGGGACATTTAAATTTACTTTGGATAAATTTTTGGTATGTTTCTGACAATGTTCATTTTTTTAATGAATAGTGAAAAATATTGCATTTTACATCAAAACTGCTTTTTCATCTAATTTAAATATATGTTTAGATTATATTTTTAATTTGTTTTAAAGTTTAATTAGAATATATTTTTACAATATTTTTCAATGGTGGTCATTAAAATTAATTTCACTTTGAAAATGGACATAAACAAGTGCCAATATTTTCATAGATATTACTTCCAAAAAACCCGCTATTTGTTTTGACAGCAGGAATTAACTATATGATTTATTAGTGAAACTTCTATGTTTTTAATTTGGTAAAATGGACATAATTTCGGAATTTGAAATATCAAATATAGCTTAGGGTTAATTTTTGGTATTTTTCTGATAATGCTTTTTTTAATGAATAGTGAAAAATACAGTTTTGAATTCAAAACTCCCTTTTCATCCAATTTATTTATATATTTAGATTGTCATTTTAATTGTTTTTAAAGTATAATTGAATTATGTTTTTTTCACTTAATAAAATTTTGTTCATTGTAAGTAATTTCACTTTTCAATTGGATGTAAAAACAAGTCAATCTTTTGATAAATTTTACTTCTTAAAAACCCGTCTTTTGTTTTGACAACGGGATTTACTTTTAAATTAATTACTACAATTTATGTGTTTTTAATTTGATAAAATGGATTCCATATTTGAAATCATATGTTCCAAATTGTGTAATTAATACTCTTTTTCTTTTGGAAATTATGAATAGTAACGACGGTAATTATCTTTAATTATCGTGTTTAATTAGTAATCGGGTAATTAAGAGTAAGAAAATAATATCATAAATATATTAAATGACCCCAAAATGTGTCCTAATGATATTTTTGGTGTCTTTTCAGACCATGGGATTCCTTTTTCCAACCGTGGGACCCCATGGAATCACTTTAGTGTGATAATGACATTTTATCATATATTTTTTTAAAGAAAGGAAAATGTAACCAAAGTATGTAACACCTAAGTAAAATAATTTTAATTTTGTCTAAATAAAAGATATCATAGACTATAAATATTAATTGGAAATCTAAAAATATTTCCTACATCATATTATTTATTTTATAATTTTTATACATTAAATAAATTAAATTATTTATGACATCATGATGATGCAGCGATTACCTCATTAATGAACGATTTATATAAAATGAAACGATAATGTCAAATCTAAGACTAAAACTTGGAAAAAACATATTGGATTAGTATATTGAGAACCCTTATCACTTTATCCTCAAAATATATCAATGTGGGACCTTTAAAATCTGAAACTCTTTTTAAAATAAAGTAGCATTTCTTGACTTTCCATGAGTGCCCCTCTTCTCCTCTTATAAAAGGCCCCCACCTCTACCTCTTTACCCACACCTCTCAAGCCTTTGGCTCGGCCAAACCTAGCCCATTTCATCTCTATACATCCCTATCTTCATCATTAAATCCTCACCTTAGGCAGAAAGCTCTTCAAGGAACCCTTTTGCTTCAAACCAAAGGGAGTTACCCGATTTAAAGGTAATGTATTCTCTTATGTTCTTTTGTTTTATTTTGCTTCTCCAACCCCCTAAACTCTTTTTATTCCTTTCTTTTGTAACAAAACAAGTATATTAAATATACTAGGATGTTTTTATAAGACGTATTGGATTTACACTTACACACACATTTGTCTAATGGTTAAAGAACATACAATTTCTGTGGATGGAGAATTACTGCCTCACGAAACGATGATTGTTCAATATTCTTTTAACACCTTTAAAGGTGGCCATTATGATGTCACTGTATTTTATATATTATATATATGGTATTTATTTTTTGTATATGCTTCTGTATTTTATATTTAAATCATACCTTTATTCTTTGCATGTTGTGCAAATGCGATAATTTCATATGAGGAAGTGCAGACTACCGCCCCCTCAAGTGATGTGACTCGTTCATGCAATACATGGAATGTATAAGGAATGAAATTAATGAAATTATGTGACCTATATAAAAAATATATTATAATTTAATTAATATATATATATATATATATCTCAATTATTTTTAATTCCATTAATATGACAAAGAAATGAAAGTAGCGTTCATGCGTACGTACGGCCTACCGTTTCCATGAACAGTGAATTTCATTTCTTTTTATCTCCAAATGTTATGGAATAGTATAAAATTAATATGTACTGGATATATATGATATTTAAATAATTAATACTATTCTGGAGATGATGTACTTATAACTACATGAACGATTCTTTTCAAACAAGTTCATTTTTGACTCATGTACCAAACATCGACAAAAACATTTGATATGAACTCACATAATTAACAAATTATTATAAAATTATAATATGTGATATGAATTGAATAATAAACTTTAAATTAGTTACTTAAGATATTATAAATTGAAAAAAGTTTATTATTCATGAATAAAAAGAAACCAACAAGACAAGTCGGACTTGAGGTAAGGGATCCTACCTCTCTCTTTATTTTTAAGTACTCTTATTATGTAACTCACTTTAAGCTCCTCTTTCTTATGTTGGGGATGTTATTTTATATTAATATTGCTATAAATTTTATGTTAATATGATGATAGACCCTATTTTATCTCATCAATCCATTTTTGGAAGTTTTATGTGGCGCTGTTAGGCTGTTGAATTTTCATAAGGGGGTTTTCATCTCACTTATTATTCTTGTGAGATTCATGCTACATTGGTCACTATTTACTTTTGTGTGGTGTATTTACTGCCCATTATTTTACTATTTGTATAATATAATCTCATTTATGGGTAGTTACATCTTCATTGTATGACCCTTTTTTCATGGGGTGTACGTTTCGAAAGTTGCCCAAATCGGTAAGGGAACCTTTCACACTCCTCTTTTAAAAAGAATTATTTTGTTATGTATTTTAATTTACATATTTTTATGTTGGGATATGTTCTTATATATCCTTATTGATGTAAATTTTATTTCCAAGTTATGAGATACCATTTTCTCTCTCATCAACTAGTTTTATAAATTTTAATGTGACGCTGTTAGGCTGTCGAATTTTACCAAGGGAACTTTTTAACCCAATTTCGATTTCTTTGGGTTCAACATGTAGTTATTGAATATGTCATCCTTTGAATATGTGTTAATGACCTCTGGTTGTTTTACACTTAATATCCACTTATATTGGGTGTATTTATATTTTTCAAACATAATTATGAGATTGATTTATCCTTAATTTAAGGATACCTTCTTTATAAGGGATTTCATCTCATTTTACAATTCTATTGAGACTTCATTGGTTCTATGCACCAATTCACTCTTATATGGTGTATATAATATCCTTTGGAATAATATATCATGAATCCCTTTATTCTCATGATATATTAAAGTTCTGATTAAATGTTATTCCTCAATTATTGTATTCAAGTGTCTCTAATTTTGGTAAAAATCCTTTAACTAAAATATCACTTTAAATGTTTTAATGATTTGTTCTTATTAATATCCATGTTTTCAAAATGGTTTTAAGGATTTATTTATATGGATATTAATGGTTTAAAATGTTAAAATATTCATGGTGGTATGGGAAACTTAGATTCATAAATCTCTTTATTAAATGTTTTAAATGGTTTTGAAAATGGTTTTTTTAATGGATTCATTATTTCAGTATCTTAAAATGTTATATTTTTATTACAATATGGGAATGTTATCTTTCCTTTGGGATTAATTTATGTTCTATGATTATGTTATGGTTCATGGGCATTGTTTATGAATACATGTGGTTCCGTGATAAACTAAGGGCGGGTGATCCCGATATAGCTCTCCAATGCATTGGGTAACGCGAAGGGGTTAAATGTTAAGGTTTCTCCGAATAGATTTAGGGAATATAATGTGATGGGTATTCCAAACGTAACCATGAGGGTTTCTCCCTATGTAAGAATGTTATGAATGCCTCAAGTTACCTTTATGTCTTATGATTTCTGTGAGTTATTCGTAAATCTTATGATTTCATGAGGTATGTTAAATTGCTTTTTCTTTATGAGTAAAGTATGATTTCATTGATTCTTATGTATTCATGGAATAATGTTTTCTTTCCGTATTGTTATAACCCTTACTGAGCTTTTTATGCTCATCCCAAGTTTTTTGAAATGTTTTTTACAAGACATAAAGTTGAATAGGGTCAAGGATGGGATCAAGGAAATGTCAGGCTGTCTAAAACAAGGAACTAGACATGACTATTTTGTTCAAGAGTTTTTATTTTTGAGACAAAAATGGAAGCTGAGTAGATGTGTATACTTTGTAACCATTGAGTTGTAATAGTTATGTCATAATTCTCTAAAACTCTAAACCTGAAAAGATACTCACTGTGAATTATTCATTTAATTCAATAATAAGTAATGCTTAATGCTGGGTCCTTATAGGAACTACTTAATGCTTGAATTGTAGTTGGAAATTGTGGTCCACACTCTAAATTTTTGGAGATATTATCTATTAATTGAGACTTTTTTATACATAGACCACCAGATACTGATAAAAATATTATCTCAATTGAATTTCAACATGATCCAAATGTGTTGGGTGGAGTATCTACTTATATGTAACTTTGAGGTAGATTATGCTCTAGGGAAGGGTAATGTTATTGCAGATGGTCTAAGTAAGAATACACTATAAACATAAGAGTTGGGGAGTATCATTTTTAAGAGGAATGTTTTCTAATGAGTTTTATGGTGTATCATCATATGGATTCATTATGTTATCATGTTGTTGTGACAAATGAACCATTAGTGATCACATATTCTATGTTGGACCATGTGAAAGTGATCCAGAAGTCATATCCTGAGTTTTTGGGGATTTAGAAATTCTTGGATATGGAATGGTTAGGTTCCAGGATGGTTCTTATATGATGATGATGATGCAAAATATGGTCATGAGATGTTATTTGTGATATCTTCCTTGGGGTAATAGCTGAGGAGAGACTTCCATTCTTCAAAATATGTCATGCATCTTGGGTCGATGAAGATGTACCATTATATTCAATGTCACTTTTGGTGTCTAGGTATAAAGAGAGACATCACTGATTCTATTTCATGATTCCTTACTTACTAGAGGGTACAGGTTGAACATAAGTATCATGGTGGTTTACTTCATCCACATTTAGTGCCTATGTGTAAGTGGTATGATGTGATGATGGACTTCATGATGGGGTTACCCAAGACATAAAGGAGTTGTGATGTTTTTTGGGTGATAGTCAATCAGTTTGTTAAAGTGGACCATTTCTAACCAATCTAAGAGACCCACTCTATAGAATAGTTGGGAAAGATATTTGATTGAGAAATTATATGACTTCATGGAGTACCTTTCAGTGTCATATCATATTGGGATGTGTGTTTTGTGTCATTATTTTGTAAAATCGTATAGAAGTCCTATGAGACTCAACTAAAGTGGAGTATATTATATCATCCACTACTCAATTCATAGACAAATAGGATGAAAAATATCCTTCAGGTTCTCCTCTAAGAATGATCATATACTGATCAAATCATATGACCTTATGAATTAACTATTGGTATATAGGTTCTCAGGTGGGTGTCACCTTGGTTGGGGAAACTCCATTTATGAAAGTAGGGTAAGTTGGTGTTATGGTTTGTGGGACCATTTAAGATCATAAAAAAAATCATAGTTGTGGATTTCCAACTAGACCTTCCTCATCATTATTGAGTAAGGCATGACATGTTCTATGTTTCTCAGTATTAAAGGTACATGATTGATCCTATGCATGTGATTAACTACTTTCATGTAGATTTGGAACTAGAAACATATTTTGGGAATCTCTTGGTGTGGATCATTGTTCAGAGTGATAAGGTGTTATAGGGAAGTATTTTTTCACTTTTTCGTGTCTTATGGAAACATAGACAGGTTGAGAAGAAAATATGGGAGATGTATTCAGTCATTTCACATTAGTGGCCTAAGTTATTCGGTGATACCACTAAAGATGGTTCTCAAGGATGAGAATACTTTTATGGGGAGATTTAAAATCCTTGTATTTTCTATTTCAAATATGAAAAATCATTATTTCCATCCTATTAATTATGTTTTGGTTTCATCCATATTTTGGTGAGAAATTTGAAGATTTATAGATTCATTATTTGTGATTTATAGGAATTCATGATAAAAAATGGGAAAAAGAATGGCCATGGTGTAGGGAATGGTGGTCATAGTATTTGAAATAGGTATCCAAAATGTCTTATAGATGGTGTTTCCTGGTCATGGTTCTTGTGGAAGGGTGTTGTGGGTTACGGACTCAGAGACCCCACCATTCCCATTTTATAGGACATAGTAAGGGAAAATGGTTAGAAACCTACCACATTACCATTGTGGGATGGCTATTTTGTGACATCTCAAAAACATCCCAACTATGGTCAGGCCGAGTTGGAAGGTGTTGCAGTATCAGTTGTTTTGAAATGGGATTTTTTTCCTTTTTTTGGATCTCATCGGTTTAAAAAGAATAAAATCATGGAAATTAATTATGGGGTCTTGAATGTGGTTGAAATCGGTTTCCTACCCTCATTGATCCATTTGGTCCTCCCCTGTTTGTTAGTTCTTTGATATGGCCTATTTTCAGACAATTTATGGAAAAACATGGGAAACCCACCTGGTGTTGACTTATGGACTTAGAGGGCCTCTATTATTCATAATATTTTTTCCCAACCATAATATAATAATCAAATATTGGAATATGGTGAATATTCTTATTAATATGGAATCATGGAAGCCTTTTATCTTTTCCTTTGTTGGTCATACTTTGAGAAATGGTTTTCTCTATCCTTTAAGTAGATTTAATGAATATGAATGTCAGTAATTGAAATTGGGTAAGTGTTATTCCACCCTTTGGATTGACATTCTTAAATATCATTCTAGAAATTTTTTTATTCCTTATTAGAACCTTTTCTAATAATTCTTAACATTTATGATTGTTCTGGTTGTGTAAAAATGACTATTTTTAGTGATCGTTTGTGTTCTATGATTTCTTGGTGGTGATTCTATCAGTTACTCTTCTTTGGTGAGTATTTTTCATTCTATACTTAATATTACTATATTAGAATATCTATTATTAAACTCGCATGTGATAATATAGATTGTTCTTAGGATCATTAGGAGTGATCTTATTGTGGGTGGATACCTTCTTGGAAAACCTTGATGTTGATGTCTACGATCTTTAGGTAGTATGCTCCTTACCATACAGTGTACATGTATATGAATGTTAGAATTATATGATATAGTGTTCTTATGTTCATAGAATATGTTTGAGTTTGATCTCATGTGTGTGTAGATCATTAGACCATGTTTCATTATTGATCTCATGTGCGTGCTTGCGTAGCCTGTGAGACTCCTGATCAAGTATGATCACATTTTTGTGTGTGTTTCTATATGTGTGGCTACCAATACTCATGATTGGTGTGACTATATGTGTTATTATTGTTGTGTGTGATTTATGGCCTCTGAAAGTTTTTCTAATGTAAGTAATTGATAGAAATAAATTCATGGATTGTTTATCCCATAGAGTGGGAGTGCATGCGATGAACATTATGGAGTACAAAGACATATACAGGGGTATTAAAACTTTGAGTCTTAACATGAGACATAGTATCTGTACATGATGGCCTTATATCCTAACCCAAGGTTGTGTCATATTATAATGATCTTATGGCCAGATTGTGAGAGCTATGGGTCTTCATGGCCTTATGTCCTAACCCAAGACTCTTGACCTTGTGACCGTTGTGGGGTACATATTGTAATCTTATGGTTGACTTAGTTCATGACTTTTGTTGTGTCTATAGTTCTATCATGAAGCTGAAGTATCCATGGTTGAGGGTTGGTGGTAACTCTATAGTGTAAATCCACTGAATACCAGAATGTATGTTATGGCATGAACATTTATTATTTATCATTATATACACTCTTTTGCATCTGCACTCATGTTAGGGATGAATTTTTGGTATCTAATTCGGTGTATACTCTCACACTTGATGGGAATCTCAATGTTCATGAAAACTTCACTATCAGGGAAATAGTAAAGGGAAAATCCCTCGAGATAGGGATCTTAGGGACGGATCAAGTCACTCAGGGGAAGTACAAGGAAAACTCCAGAGTTATGTCATTGTGTTTTGTTTATATACATGTTTTTCTCACACTCAATTATAGACTTACCACTTCGAGGATCCTTGGTTTATTATTCTATATGACATAAGATAATTTATATGATATTTGGTAGTGTTACTTTTATTATATCATTTTATCTTTTTTGATTAAAATATTTATTGATACTCATGGTATAGTCTCCCCACTAACAGTGTTTGAACCCTCTATGCTAGTCAGTAACCTCTTGTATTTTGGGAGGTGAGAATTTTTACATGTGGAACTCTAGATCGAACCTGGTGATTTGGTTACAACCATTACATACCACCATTCAATTCAATACATGTTATGGATTTGATATATACTTCTCTAAGAGGGATATGTGGAACACATCATGTACATGAGAAAGAGTTGGTGAGACTACTAGTTGATAGGCTACAACTCTGATGTGATCAAGTATCTCAAAGTGGCCAATGTAACTGGGACATTTTTTTCCTTGCTTCCCAAATCCCATGACTCCATTCCATAGATATATTTTGAGGAACACATTATCACTAACCAAAAAATCCAATTCTCTTTGACGGTAATAAGTATAACTCTTTTATTGACTCTGATCTATCTTGATATATTACTCAATATTGATTCCATTTTATACTATTTATTTAAATATTTTTGGTCTTAGTAGATTCCATTCAATGAATTTATCCCATTATGTTGGTTTTATGAAACTATTCCCATAAAGGGATTAACATGAATCCCTTTAAATTCTTAATGGGAATCTATTATTTCATGAGAAATCAACAAAAGGAATATATTGACCACAACCTCCTTCAAATTCCATTGAAAAAGATTTAAACATATCCATAATTGTTTATATTTTTCTATTAGATTGGACATCAATTTAGGGGTGAGAAGTTATAATGAAATCAACTCAGTGTTTAGATAATGTTAGATATTTTTCTAAAAATGTAAGTAATCAATGGATATTGATCTTATACAATCAGTAGTGGGTTTCCATATATCCTCACCACTTCTCTAATGTATAATATTTCATGTTGACCGAGGGATTTGTCTGCTCAAATTTTAATGAAAGGAGAATTATTTATAATGAGATACAATAAAACCCATATAGAATTGTTTCATTTGGATTTATTTAAAAGAACTATGAAAAAATCCGTGGTAATGTTTTTATATTTCCATGTAGGTATGGGTAATGGTGACATTATCCCCATGGAATTTTTACTTTTTTCCTTCACTTACTAACATTCCAAGAACTTTGATGTATATTCTACAATCTTCTTATTCATATTTTTCAACCAGTATTACTATCATAGATCCAGATATATCTTTATACTCCCTGATTGGATAGAGAGACTTGATCTATGTGCATCATTTAATAGATCCTTATTTTAATCAAGATTTTATCGTCATCTTTGTCATGAACCAAATCTTATATATCCTTATTTATCAATTTTTAACTATTAGGAATTCCTTTTTCTTACATATTTCACCTTATTTAGTATTTATAAAACATCACTTTAAGAATCATTTATCTTCCTCTAAAAGGATTGTTGAGAATTCATTTAATCTAGGTAGGATTTTGATCCTTATTTTATGAGTCCTAAATACATCGTTTTCAACTGTAAGATGATTAGATACTTCTCAATTATAATTATTGATAAGTTTGTAGTATAATTTCTACTTAGTAACTCTTCCTTTTTATTTGTCTTACCATGATGGTAATTAATTGAGAATTCAAATTCCTTGATTAGTGATAATGTACCATCCCGGACCCAGAAACCACTCAATTGTACCCCAAGCCCATTTGGGTACATGGCCTCAAGCACCTCTCCCCAAATTCCAGAGGCCTCTAACTATAAGCGATGGACTAGGTGAGTAATTAGTTTTACAATTTCCTCATTACTAGAGTATTTCACAATGCAAGACAATAATATCCATATAGAAGAAGCAGATGAACAAGTGTGCAACTGAAAAGAAACAAGGTAGGGATATCAAATCAAACCAGCAGTGTCCCATATATATAATGTTACAGATGATAAATGTCTCTAAGAACATCCAAAACAAGTACAAGGAAATAAAATATAGTACAAGTTTCCAAAAGATCCAAAAAAACCAAAAAATATGTCTCATTAGCATTTCAAGCCAAGGCTTGGTCCTATACTCCCCTTCTCAAAAGAAATAATCAATAATTCATGTTAGGGGATTTCCCCTATTAACACCTGTAACTATATAATTTTTTTTGGTTACCCAAGGGAGGCATAAGTAGGGTGTGAGACAACTTCATAGTAGGAAACCACCCAAGATCTATTAAATTATATGGTGTGAAATATAACAAATTAAGCAGGCAAGCAATAAGGAAAAGTAAAGTTCCCATGGAACATCCATCACTAAGCATGTGAAACAAACTAGCTTCTCAAGGATTTCTAAATAACCAATTCCATCACCTATACAAGGAAGCTACAATAAATATAAATAAACAATATGGCCTCACCGTACTCCCATACATATAAATTTAACCACATCCTTTCTGCGTAAAAAGACGTTTCATAATTATCCACAGCCAAGACATTCAACAAAACATGTTAGTAGTTGGGGTTTGGCTTAGTGGTAAGTACCACTTAAATCAATATGAAAAATGGTGGTTCAAAACCCATTGGGCGCAAGGTACTGTAGTAGTACTGTAGTGCACTGTAGCAACGGCAGGCATTGTAGCGGCAGCAGAGTACTGTAGCAGCGGTGGGTACTGTGGAGTACTGTAGCAGTGCGGTACTGTAGCATTACTATTCACATAATGGGCGTTGGGCCAAAGAAAAGGGCCTATGGGCCATGTAATGGGATTATTACCCACTGGGCCTTCGGGCTATGTAATTGGTCTCCCTCTACCCAGTTAAAAGAGGTCTTTGCTTTTCTTTAATAATAAATGAGGCTTCGACCCCAACCTTTTAAAAAATTCAACCAAACATGTTATAAAATCCATAGTCGTGTCATATGTCAAGTATCATACCATGAAGGGATGGATACAAGGTGTTATGAACCAAGGCATTCTCATTGATTCCTAGGAGCATCTTGGTGGAAACTTATTATAGGCACTGGTCGGAGTCATAGGATCATGTCATACCAGAAAAGTCTTATGTGAGTCCAAACATGCTGAATCAAAGGGGTAGAAAGACCCAAACAATCCAACGATGTCAAGGACAAAGGGGAATAATAAAACCAAGGCATTTAGTATCACATTCATGATCCATGGATAGTAGTCAATTTTATTCATACATTTACCATTTCACAACATTTCATTCATCATACATGATTATACCCACTCAAGCAATCAATTTACATTCAAACATGTCACATGTGTATACCAACCCATTCATCTCAATTTACATTCAACCATATAACATGGGTATACCCACCCATTTATAACAAATCCTAATAAAAAAAGTCACATGGTATAAATCAAAGAGGAAAAACCCCTCCTAAAAAATCTATTCCAATTCCATTTTATTCATTTAGTCAAGGAATCAACATTCTATAGAGGCATCCAATCTACAATTTCTTTAATTAATTTCAGTTCATTTATTTAAGAGCTTCCTATAATATGGAAAGCTTCAACTCATCCCATGGGTGGTTCAAAATGTTATAAACAAGGAAATTCTAATAGGCATATCCCATGGGAGACCATAGATCAACCAATTGCAACCTAAGCATCATAAAAAACCTAAGGGAATCCATAATAGGTCTTATTACATCTATCTTAACAAACCAATTAAACTTTGGGGCCACACCAGAAATTCCAATGGGTGGCATAATGGCTGATAGCTCTATAAAGCACCAAAACTTGAAAGAAATTTATATAACACCTAACTTAGCTCTATAGTGGAGTGATCATCCAGTATCAAGTCCTGATTCAAGTCAATTTAGGATAAATTTAAATAATTAATGAAGAATGAAAAATTGGGTCATATTTTCCTAAATCCAAACAGAAGAACTCATATTTAGAATAATGCATAGTGACTAAAAAGGAAAAAAAATCTTACTGGCGTAGATCAAATGAGATTGACATCGAAAAAAATGGAGTTCAGATCAGTAACTGGGAGAAAATCCAACCCTATTCCCCTTGGGGGTGCTCATGAATGTGAGAGAGGTGTGAGATGAGGGCTGTATCAAAAATTAGAGGCCCTACCACTATTTTTAAATATTTTACTTGGGAATTTACATGATTTGTAAATACCTTACACGCCATGTAACTCACATGTTCCCTCCCCCAGAAATCCCCTTACATGGAATACAAGTTCATTTCCATACGATTACACACCATGTAATTGAAATACACATCGTGTAATCCAATTACACATCATGTAATTAGACTGCAGAAAAAATACAAACCTCTAGCCTCTTCCCTCCAAAAAACTCCCCAATCGTTCCATGGGATGACTTAGTGTCTAATCCAAAAAAATAAGAGTTCAACAGAACAAAAATGATATATACCTCAAGAAAAACCTAATATCTTACATCTAACCATCTTAATTAGAACATATGAATCTCCCTCTATCTGAATATTCATTTTAGTGTCTTATGATTTGTATATATTTAAATCTTATGCCCATAATTATAATTCCATAAAATCTTCAAGGGGAAGATCTCTGTATCTAACTACAGATCATGATTTGGATTGTTGTTCTCATCAACATTAAACTATATTGAGGTGTATTCTATTAATTTATCATTTTATATCTTCACACAACTCAATCCCTTCTCTAAAGCACCATTGTATACCACAAAAAATTCCCCACTTTAGGGTAGTGTGAGTAGTAGTTCATTGATAATCCTATATTTTAATTCCATAATGGTATATTCACATTCATAGGTTAAAATAAACTTCACTCCATTACAAGTTATCTTGGTCTGTGAGATTAAAAATCCTGAGAATTTCCTCACAAATCGTTGATTATACCCAGTTAGCCCAATAAATCATCAAATATTCATTACATATACTGGGTTGGGACACTCTTCAACCATACTTTCCTTCAAATTATCCATAGATATCCCCTTTCTATTGATAAAAAACACAAATAATGTTACTTTATCAATCCAAAACTCACATTTATTATAATTTTCATATAAGTTCACCTTTAAAGAAGTGTTTAGTGTGGTACTCAAATGATCCTTATGTTACTCCTTACATTGTGGGTATATTAGAATACCATCTATAATTACTACCAAAAATTGATCAAGGTAGTCTCTAAAGCCTCTATTCATCAAGTCCATGAATATTTATGAAGAATTAGTTGGTCTGAAAGAAATCACTATGTATTCATAGTGTCAATACCTTATATGAAATGTAGTGTTGGTAATATATTCCTTATTCATATTTAATTACAGATATCCCTTCCAAAGGACAAACTTAGAGGAGTATCAGGCCCCACATAGATGTCAAACAAATAACTAATCTTTTGTATGGGATACATATTATTTATCATCATTTTTTGGGGTTTATAATAATCAATATATAGGTGAATTGGCACATCTATCGTCTTGATGAAGAGGATCAGTACACCACATGGTGAATAACTATGGTGTATAAAACCCTTTTTCGCATTTCCTTATAATTGTTTCTTTAGTTCTTATAAATCAATGGTTATTATTCTATAGGGAGTCTTGGATATGGGTAGATTTATATATATAAGTTCAATTTTTATCTTATATTTATTTCATGAGGAAGACCAGGAAACTCTTTAAGAAATACAGTAGTACATTCCCTCATAATGAGCATGTCTTCAAGAATGATTCTCTTTGTTATCATAGTCATTTAAGCTTGATATGATGTCTCATTAGAAAATAAAATTCATGTTGATAAGAATATTCAAAATGATATTCATTACCTTATTTACACATTTATATAATTAGAGGATGAATCTGAATATGAAGAGTTATTTCTTAATCCTGAAATTTGATGTTGGATTTATATAAGGAAATCCAATCCAAGCCTAGTATAATAAAAAACTCCACTAAAGGTAGTATGAAAATTTTGATAGGAGGTTCAGTCTAAAAACATTTACTGGGGAGTATTTATATACTTATGATGCAATAATTTCCCCATTTTAGGTTCTCACTGATAACTCAACCTATATTTTTTTAGGTGGTTTCTAAACAGTTCTATTAAAATTTCATGATATGAAAGAATTTATAGAATGAGGAATAAATAATATGTTCTCCATTTTTGAATGAGTAACTATCATATATACCACCACTTCATTATCAAGGTCCACCTAATCATTAGTGATAGTATAATTCATTCCTTTCTCTCTATGATTTAGATGTTGTTATCATAGACTATCTCTGATAACACTTTTCTTAGGGTATTTTTTTTATAATTCCTATGTTCCTTCTAACTAAAACATTGGATAATAGGATAAGGACTGATTGGAACCTAATTTTTTTCCATCTCATTATTGGGATTCTACATCTCCCTTTGGAATTTATTATCCCAATGACCCTATTTTCCACACTTGAAGAATCAGTATGTTACCTTGAGAAAGTATCCTAGATTCTTCTTCCCACACTTATGACACATGTAAAGTTGTATTTTATATCATCAATGGGATTTAATCATTAATAATTCCAAATTATTTTCAGGAATATTCTTCGATTAATGTATTAAGTTTCTTCTTTACGAATCTTGTTCTTGATTAGTGTGTGCCACTAATCAGGTTGTCCATCTCAGTGATAAATGTTTAGTGTGGATTTCTCTTGTTCAAAACAGTATAGGATAGAAAATATCTTCCCAATGGAGTTAATATATTTTTCCATTATGAGACGATAGAAATATCCACTAAAGGTTGGAGTCCTTTATTACATAAAGAAATAAACCAAGACATTATATTTATTAGGAGAAGTAAGGTGTTCCACAAAATTCATGTTATTATTCATAACATGATTCAGTTAAGAAATTACTTCTATAAAGTTCTTGGATCCCACACTCATCAATTTTGGCATAAAATTAGTGAAATCATCATATTTTCTATCACATTGGTTGTTGGAAAGATTCCTCATATTTCCCCCCATTAACTAAAATAAAAGAAAATTGGGGATGATAATACATAAAATAATAATCATATAAATAGTTAAATCATAAAATTATAAGTAATAACTTATGAATAACATTTATATCATAACTTATGAGTCTCTAGGATTCAATATACGAATACATGGTAATTTTTGTTAGAGATTGGGCCTCAGAACCATCTTTCTTAGTACTTGATAATATTTATTCTTAATTAACGAAGTTTTAAAATAATATATGGATTATTATTCTATGTGATATTTGTGTGTGATAATTTCCTTAGAATATATGTCACACCGATAGGTCCTATAAGTTCCCCAACTTAATTAAAACCTAGAGATTCTACGACATTTTTCTTGAACCTTATTCTACAATTGAATGATGTTGTCTACTAGGACATAGAAAATACAAGATATCATAGGTAGGAGACTCATAAGATAATGAGACAACTTATCATGGTGTTCACCTTTGGTAATATCTAAGATAGTAGGTTATAAGAATGGACCCATCAAATATAAAATCAATATTTCCATGTGTCATTAGATATTCTTATATAAAAATGTATATATTGATCTGTAGATGTTAAAATTATCATTAATGAATATCATGAATCATCCAATTTTATGTGTTGTCAAAAACTATGAAGACATATGTTTGTGGCCAGGCAGCATATGTTGGGTACATCATGAGTGATATTGCATTAATGGAGAATGTGAGAAATGATGTATCTCATTTATCCCCTAACAGAAGTAGATATCTCTAGCCATTTTATGGAATATAACATCTTACATAAATCCATGCACATGGTGTTTGGTTGGTGAATTAAATTATTAAAAGTCAATGAAAGATACATTGAGCATACAAGTTGATGAAACTGACATGAAAGCTTCATGATTAGTGATATTGTGATAAAAGGTTTATATTATAAGGAAAACATTATTATGATGTTGGAAGTTTTTGTGGGGTTAAAATATTTATATATGGATTCCTTGGTGTGTTTCTAGATTCTAAAATTTGACATTAGGAGGTTTTGAATAATTCTATTGATAAAGTGTCTAGGAGGGTCACAAACTATGTGTATCCTCAATCTTAGTTAAATTCAAGTTGTGAATTTAACTGGTTTGAATTAATAATATTTATTATGGTTTGGTTGATCGCCATAATTTATTAACAAGTTATTCAAAATAATAAAGTGAGATATATGATAATAATAAATATTATTTTGCATGATTGACAGACATAATATTAATTTTATTTTTCATAGAATAATTTAGTGACATGTATTCAATCAAATATCTATTATTTGAGGATTGGTAAATATCAATAAGGGAATGGAGACTGAGTTTAATTGTACTAATAAAATAAATGATATTAATTTATATTCTTAAATCATTGCATATTTATAGTGGGTAATAATATTATTAATATTATTAATGGACATGGTTTCGTTTAATAATATTAAATATGGTTGGGGTCTTGTGTGAGATTTTTAAATCCTAAACCAGATATAATAAATAATTTTATATCCATCTCAATTTTCTCTTTGTTTTCTCAATATATAGGGTGAGATTGGATCAAGAACTATAGAGCTCTCTCCTATCCTTATCTCTCAATATTTATAGAAAAACACCAAGGGTTATTCATCCTTCATGAAGATAACAGTTGTGATCAACCACGAATAACACATGTGATTAGGATTAGCTATACTGGAATCTGGTGGTTCAATGACATTGTAGGGTCCTAAAAAATCTGCAAAGGAGATTCTACACAAATCCCTAAGAAGTGTGGCAAATAATCATAGAAGGGACACAAACAGGACCGGTTCGCGAACTGGTCCCATGGAAGCGCAGAGTGGCCAGGCCCCGTGAGGCACCCCCCTCCGCGAACCATTATCCTCCACGACTCCCTCATGGGCATGTTCATCGGCCCCAAGCCAAGGCCTTCACCGGAGCCACCGGATGGGCGTGGTTTAACTTTCAAGAGCATCAGCGCGGAATTTTGAGTTCACATACCCATGGTAAATAGGGGCAAAGGGGTTTCCCCGACCCTTGAGCAGATTCCTGAACCATTCCTGGGTTCACATTCCCACAGTAATGTGGAGCCTGAGCTCGGGAATCCCTTTTCTGCCCCTCCACTTGTTGAGGATTCCTCAAATATGGTAAAATTGCCATCAAAAGGAAGCCCTCATGCACTGTAAGAGAAGATATGGGCACAGAAGCACCCTCTTTCCCTCTCCCGCTAGGATTTGTCACCCCGAGCATCCATCTCGGAGTAAGCCCCGACCTTATTGGCCTCCTCAGAGTGTAAGCCCCAATTCATCATCCTGGGCCGCTCCATGCGTAAGCCCCACTCCGCTTCTCATGGATGCAAATTTCACGATGTGATCCTCTAGTCCCTGCTACCTATTGTTTCTCACACCGAGCATGAATCATGTGGGCTTAGAGTAAGCATCGACCATGACATCCTACCATGAGCCTCCTTAGAGTGTAAGCCCCAATCCATCATTCTGGGCCTCCTCAGAGTGTAAGCCCCAATCCATCATTCTAGGCCTCCTCAGAGTGTAAGCCCCAAGCCAAAGTGAACTACGGGGACTTTGATCCATGCCAAAGCATGGTACGTAGGAAGCCTCCATGAGTTTCAAGCCCACCACTCGGTCATTTCTTCACATCGAGTTCCACCCTCGTCCAGCATGATGTTAAACTATATATACGAACTACGTGGACTTTGATCCCTGCCTCCTAAGCAAGGTATGTAGGAAGCCTCCCTGAGATTCAAGCCCAACAACCGGTCGATCCGATCATCTCCATATCGGTTCACCGCACCACCCCTAGTGCCGCCTCAAGTGAGTTCCAACCCTTCGGGGTCCTTAATCCAACGAGGGATGGTAAACCTCGGGCATAAATGATTCCGAACCCCTACGTCCAGTTGACTGTTTCCCACCAAGGTTAAATCCGTGGATACTATGTTTTGGTATAAACCAAATATTCACGAACATATGAATACGTCTCAAATATATAAGAGAGTCCCAGAACATGAAATAATTCCCCCCAAAAAGGGTGTGATGAGCCCGACTTCCCATCCTCTCGACCAATGGGAGTTCTTAAGAGTCGCTGGTCAAACCATCCGGAGAACGCCATCCTTTGGAAAGTAGGTCCATCAATCATTGGATATCGAGCCATTCGGGGTTTCGTGGACAAAAACCAGAATGAAACAAAAAATGGTGAACCCGATGTGAATATTTCACAAAACATGATGGATTCAACTTAATCCCACCCTATACCCCCCAATGATCTAAAAAAGGTCCAAGAAAGGTCATTAATTACACATGGGATTATGAGATGCTGCTTTGACGAGTTTTCTGCTTGTATTTGCTAAAAATTTTTGCAGGCACTACTTTCAGAACTCCCTTCGATCCAATGGAATCGCAAAGGAACTCACAAGTGCACGTTTCCAACATCACAAGGACGAGACTTACTCAACAACGGAGGACCCCGTCACCCACCCAGCATCTTCAACGCTGGGTTTCAGATGCACTGATCCGAGAGTAGCATGTGAACGGTACTCTCCCAACTGTTGAGGTGGCCATGCACGCCCTCCAATCTGCCAGAACTCTCCAGTCGCCTGCCCAGCAGTGACCGCAAAGGCGGATCCAAAAATCCCCTATCACTGTCTCCAACCATTTAGAGAATCTATCCACGGAACGGGACAATGCGTACCTCCCTTATCTTAGGGAGGCAGATGAGGTCGACGTTGAGGACTTCATCCCCACCGAACGGGGGTTACGATCCAAGGCCCCAACTGGAAGGCGTCATCATGGTCACGCCACGACTCAACATCCTCATGCCGAGGAGGATGTCTCCCCAAGGATTCAGGCCCATGATCCCAGAGATCCGGCCCCTCGGACCGCTCGACGAGGGTGGCAGACGTACAATCGGGGACCGGTCATCACCTTGGTCCTTGAGGAGGATCTCCGCTACCTAGCCATAGAGACGTACTACGAACAGGCACCTACACCTGTTCGCTCCTCCCAAGCCCGCCATCCAGACATGGCGGCATCATACGAGCCGATGTGCATCCCACCAAGCTCCATCAAGCCCATCGCTCACGCAGGACGACACTTACTAGGAAAGAACCTCTCCCTGCCCAGGGTCATGAAGCCCAACAACCTGACATGGTGGCGACCCAGCACCTGCAAGACCAGCTCCCGATAGTTGCTTCAGACGCCCGCCATCTAGATATGGTGGCGATCAACAAAGCCCGTCACCCAGATGTGGTGGAAAATCATAGGCGGGCACGTCTCCCCGCCAAAAAAGGCCACCGACTCGATACAGTGGGAAACCAATATATGCAGGGAAAACTCCCTACAGATGCAAGTAAAGCCCACCACCCCGATGTGGCAGCAAATGGAGAGAGAAACCAGCGTATCCTAGTACAGGGGCAGATTCGTTCACCTACCCCGACACAGGAGAATTTTCAGTACCCACTGAACACTGGAGGACCAGAGTAGGATATTCCAACACTGATACTGGAATGGGCCTTCATACCTGTTCGAGCCAAAGATGTATCTTTGCATATCCTAGCAATGATGGAGGAGCAGTTATCGATCCCAGATCATATCATGCAGACTTGCCTGCATGTAATTGCTTCAGCGACAACAGCAAGGACTCGAGCCTATGATCTCATCTTCCCAATTGAGGCAACACATCTAAGAGACAAGATATCCACCTCGAAGCATATCTTCATACCTGATTCTACCCAGGAGGGTCACCGGCCATATTCTGCGACGTAAGGGAAACCAAATCGAGCAGCTTCACTCATTACAACTTGGGGACACCCGTACATCACAGTGGATGCTCCAGAGTAGGGATATATCCCTGCTAAAAGTCAAGATGTTTGTCGGCGTATCTCGGAGGAATCCCGGGACCCAATTGGACAGGGACCCAAAGGAGGTTAAGGCCATTGTCAATAGCATATAGTCCCCGCTGCCCGCAAAAGAGCACCCCGAACGCGCCAAAGGTAGCCGAAAAATAAATAGCGGGTTCATAACTCAGCTCTACTGGAATCTGGGGTTCCTGATGCCTCTAAGCACGCATCAAAGGCTCGAAACCCTGCCCACCCATTACCAAATTATGGGAGCGGCAATAGCAGTTATGAAGGTTCGCCCCGCAATGTCGCTACCAGCATCTCTGAAGGTCCTCCTCATAGAACTCGTGGGGGCTTCCCCTGTGAGCATATAACGATCAGTCACAAGAGCTTATCTCTTGATACGTGACATGGAGACACTCCACATGACCAGAAGATCGAGCAGCATGAAGGTCCTCCACTTTCTGCAGTCCACCCGGAAGGTCCTCCCCGGGGTATACACTGAAACCACTCTCCATGCAGTGGGACCACAAGTTGTGATGGTAGTCCTCACTATCATAGTCGCAACTACGTAGGTCCTCCCCGTAGTGACGTCTCGTCATGACAACAAGGCCCTCCCCTTGTCGTGGCCTGCCCTGAAGGTCCTCCCCAGGGGTCACGCAGCAACGGAACTCCACGCAGCCAGGCATCAGGTCACGATGGAAGTCCTCGCCACCCTGATAACGGAGGTCCTCACTGTAGAGACGTCAAGCAACGAGAAAGCCCTCCCCTCATTGAGGTACATTCTGGACGCCATCCCCAAGATGTATCCCACAGATATTCTCCATGCGGCAGCAGTAATGGTAGTCCTCACCATTTCTGCAGCTGTGGTGGTAGTCCTCGCCACCACGACTGCCATTACGAAGGTCCTCCCCGTGATGGCCCCAAGCAACAAGAAGGTCCTCCCCTTGTTGCGGCATGTCCTGAAGGTCCTCCCCATGATGGTCATCCTCACCATGATGGCAATTTCTGCGAAGGTCCTCCCCGTAATAACGCTACACATCCAGAAGGTCCTCCCCTTCCTACAACATGCCTTGGAGGTCCTCCCCAGGGTGTGCACTGCAAAATTCCTCTATGTAGTGAAGCGTCAAGCAGTAATGGTAGTCCTCGCCATTACGGTCGTCATTGCTAAGTTCCTCCCCGCGATGTCATATTATTTTGATAGGAGGGCCCTCCGCCTACCGAAGAAAGCACCGAAAGGCCCTCGTATGCCGAGGCACTCCGAAGGACGGGATCGAGCATGTCAGATTCCCAGCTTGTCGCTAGCGATGCCCTTCTTCGATCAAGATCTGTTCCAGGGCCACGTTCATCTTTTGAACCACCTCAGAATCTCCCACAAGACAATTTGATACTTACTGGTCCCACTGCCTCCAACTACAGTGAGCGCCTTAGTTGGGATGATCAGGTAGAGGAATCACTGGCGGAGGTGTTTACCGATATGCTGCACCTGAGGAAACGACTGGCCAGGAATGATATACCAGTTATGTTTTGGCCCACAGCCACCTCTCAGTATGACATACCTAGGGAGATGTCTGAAGAATGCATACACGACATCCGCCACAATCTATGGATGACCCTACACCGGCTAAAATCGAGCTTCTTGCCCTATTACGGGTATGTAGACCACGTTAAGACGATGGGGGACCTCCTGCATCACATTGACCTGAAGGCCCTTTCCTCGACATGACAACAACGCCCCGAGAGGCGCCAAGGGAATATGGAGGCAGCTTGCCTCCATGCACTGCACGAACTACGCCGCCTCATTACTGATTCTCTTATGGGAGTCCATATCAAGGGATGTGGGGAACACGGATCTCTTCATTTCACTCCGCTCCCCACCCAGAATAACCAGTTCGGTATGGTGTCTTGCAACGTCATCACATCGAGATGGAAATCGCATGGACCCCCTGTTCAGGATAGGCAACACACCCAACATAGTCAGGCCTTGAGTAAGTCCCAGAAGCATCAGGCACGGCGGGAATGATCCATTCAAGAACTCCGGAATCAGACCACCGAAAGCATCCAGCAGGCCTCTCTCCTAAGAGAGGCCAATCAGCGATCTTTGTCTGCCTCTCCAAAAGGGACATATTCACAGGTTAATTTGGCACCAGATCTGGTTCACCCCCGGATGGGGGCACGTGAGATCAGACAGGTCGTGATAGCCGCAGCCACTGCCACAATCCAGGTTCAACCCCAGCATGCAGGGTTGGGGGCATTTTTAACAAAAAATTCCCCCGTAAGACCAATAAAACTGGGAAGCGACTCAACGTCCAGGGAATGGAGCCAACCCCATCCCTCAGGGTTGGGGGCATTATTACCCCCTCAACAACAACCTCCCCCACGAGAGTTGGTATTCTCTCGTATAGGGAGGACAGTCAGAAGAGGAGGCTCACGTCCTATCTCGTCATATGAATCATCATCCCCTCTGAGAGAAAGGTGCACCGTAAGGTCACATCAAAGAGATCTCTGTGTCACACTTAGTCAAGGAGTCTGACAGCAATCCCAGGTCATGAAAGGGAAGGATAGCCAAAGACGCGGTAGATCCTCTTCCTATTTGGAAGATGACATCCCTTCTACCCCGCAATATGCATTCATCAACACCATAGAGGCTAACCCCGTGGGTGACACTAGAGAAAATGAAAATCCGGACGGATTAGGAGATGACGGTTCTAGTCAGGCTGTGACTCACAACGAACCCCCAGGTGTGCACACCCGGAACCAGAGGGCCTCTTTTAATATGGTCGCCCCTTCAGCTAACCTCCCTCTGCCTACCCTGCGAGCTTCCAACAAGGATAAGAATAAAGGAATGGTTACCCTTAACCCGTACCCTTCTCTAAATAAAAATGAGCCACTTCTGCTCGAAGATAGGTTCGCTCGACGGGAAGAAGAGATGTAATAATTGAGACAACTTAACACCGAGCTACTCCATAGGAAGCGCTTTATTGAAAGTGAATCCCAAGAAGAGCCACATCATGCACTCCCATCAAGTGCACCTCAAAGGCTAAGGTTTTCCCCGGAAAACGAAATACGGACAGGGCTCCTATCTAATGAGGCGCCTAGCCCGTCCAACTACCTAAATGTGGATGATGAATACCAAGATTTTCTTCCACTTCAGAGGCAACCAGAGAAAGTACACCCGAACCCTCTGAGGGTGCCCCAAACGGAATATGCACCCTTGGTGCCAGCCAACCTAGATCCTCAGGCAATGCCACGGGCTATGCCTGCCCAGGAATGGGCCCAACATGATGTAAACCAGGGACTCACCAACACCAATGAGGCACTAACAACTCTATTGGAAGTGATGGAAGGTCGACGCGCTCCGATACAGCCATAGCGAAAACCCTACCCAGACTGGGTGACCAACACACCACCTCCACCCAATTTTTGGAGCCCTGTATTCCTCATATTCAATGGATCAGTTTATCCAGAGCAGAATTTGATGCACTAAACATCCTATTGCGACCCTATGATGGGAACTCTGGAACAACAAGAAGTAGTGAAACTCAGATGTTTCATATGGACCTTTCAAGGATCCACCTTTTTCTGGTACATGAGTCTTTCGGCCCAGTCGATTATGAGTTGGGAGGACCTCCGGCAGTAGTTCTTGTACCACTTCAGCTCAACGCTACCAAAAAAATGGTCAGTGATCTCATGAACTGCATGTAGAGGGAGAAAAAAAGGGTCTCAGATTTCATTTCCAGATAGAAATTCCTGACCTATTATCTGAATAGACCAATGCCTCAAGATGAGATTCTAGCCATATGCATCGATAATCTTGGAGATGATCTACGAACACCGCTCATACCAGTGGAGTGAACCACTGGATTCCGCCATCTCTCGGCCATTGCCCAGAGAATTGAGGACTCCCCGCAGCAGAAAAATTCGAAGTCCTGAATAGCCTTGCAGGCTCCTGCGAAAACAGCACCTAGAGCTGAAGCGTTCGCTGTCACACTCAAGCCGGCCCCTGTGCCTGCTCCACCACTCAGGCCTCCACCAAATCGTCAAGGGCCCCCTACACATCAGTGGCCGCCCCCGCCTAGACGGGATGATCAAGGAGGACCAAAGAGGAACCAGTTTGAGGAATAAAGACAAAACTTATACTCGTTCTAAGATGATCATGTTTGTGGCTACTTCATTGCCGCCATGAACTGCAACATGCTCCGCCTCCCAGAGCCAGGGAAACCTGAAGAAGTCGGTCTCAATGACTGGCCATATTACTACCCCTACCCTCGGATATTGGGGCACAGTATCTGAGAATGTTTTATCTTCAACGAACTCCTGTAGAGGTTGGTAGATTCTGGACAAGTTGAGCTGGGACCACCCCCCAGCACATGTGGCATGTATCTCTACCACTGACTCCGACAAAGAGGAGGGGTGGCAGAAAGTCACCAGTAAGCAGGGGCAGAAATTTGACAACTGGATGACTCTGAAGACTATCAACCGAGCCCAGGGAATACTCTGATCTCAACTACAGTAGCCATTGTTGCCACCAATAGCCCATGATGTTGCACAGCTGACCACATCGGCCTCACAACCCTCCACAAGCCGGCCATCCGGACAGATTCAAAGGAGGAAACAATCACAAGAGGAGTAGTCCACGACGGGGCCAATGTTAGTCCCGAACCTGGCCGAATTCAGGCCCTGGAATTTGGAACCACGGGCACCGAACCACCAAATGGCACCATTAGAGACAACCGACCAGGTTGACCAGTCAGAGGATAAAGAGCCAATTTTTGGTTCTATCAACATCACCCATATCATGGAATCATTACCTGATGAAGGGTATGATTACGAACACGAGTTCCCTGCACGAGGAGCCGGGAGGAGGAACCGTAGAGGTAGAGGATACCAGGGGAGGTGCAGCCATGGTCGAAACCAACCCTATGGTTGGAACCCAGCCCAGATGATCAATATTGAAGAAACCCAAGGGAGAACCCTTAAATGGGCTCATTAGGAGAGGGAATGCCCCTCCACTTCCACAAGTGGCCACTCTAGCCCTGTTATTTTGTGATACCCACCAGAGGAGGAGCAAGTGTCTGGTAACCTAGTGTGCACAAACAGACCAGCCAGGCCAAGTCCTCAAAACGCGGGAACACCATAAAAATCTGTCCCCGTGACCGGTCCCTCCTCATCAAATGATCCATCTCTCAAAGCACCTGCCAAGACTCTCCCGTCAATGGAGAAGCGTCGGTTGATGGAGTAGAAATACGACATCCTTAAGTAGCTGGCGTCAGTACCGGCCATGTTTTCAATCCTGGATACCCTGGGTTTGTCAGCCGACCTTAGGGAAGCGCTTATCAAAGCTTTGATCATCCCCCAGGTGTTTCAATCTGAGGTAGATGTCGTCGAGATTTACCGAACAGAGATTGGCCTGGCTAAATGCAATACGATGATTTCCTTCACCGATCAGGACGAAGATTCCATCATGCAAGGACACATCAGACTACTATATGTGTCTGGCACACTGAATGGTGTTGATATTTGAAAAGTCTTTATAGACAATGGATCTGGAGTTAACCTCCTTCCCCTACAGACACTTCATAGGTTGGGCTACAATGAGGACGATCTAATTCCCTCAGCCACAACTTTTTTGGGTTATGAAAAGAGTGAGTAGAAACCAATGGGACAGATTAAGCTAAAGACTCATTTTGGTGACCTGGTAGCCTACACAGAATTCTTGGTGGTTCGACAGAGCACAACATTCAATGCCCTGCTGGGAAGGCCGTGGCTCCATAAGCACATGGTTGTTCCTTAATCATACCACCAGTGTATCAAGTACTGCGTAATTGGAAAAATTGGGACGTTGCACGCTGACAAGGCCCCTTTCAATCTCTCCAAGTCACATTACATCGACAGCGGTTTCTATGAGCCAAAGAATAAGAAGCCTTTGGTCAACGGCGTCGACTGGATCCCCGCTCCAAATGGCCTGGAAATGGTCCTCGATAACCCCCTCAGGAAGATTGCCAGAGATTATGTCCTTCCCATCAACCACATGGAATGTAGGAGTTCAAGTCCAGACATGCATCCGGATGTCCTCATGGCTTCAGCCATGATGGTCAAGCCTGACAATGAGGGAATATCTACCAACCCTCGATTTGGGGATGAATTCTCAACCAGGGATGCCCACGATGCCTCTCCCTCAAACCCAAATAGGCTTAGACCGGAAACTCTCTCCTCGTCAGATCAAGAAGATGAGGACTTGGGAGAAGAAGAGGGGGAAGAACTCAGAGATGAATCTCCCGCATTTTCGGAGGGTATCTCCACCACTATGGACGAACTCAGGGAAATAAACCTGGGTACTGAAGAATACCTGAGGCCCACTCTCATTAGTGCAGCCATGTCCCTAGAAGAACACGAGGTATATACCTCCTTCCTAAGGAAACACCGGGATGTCTTCTCCTGGAATTACACAGAAATTCCAGGACTTGATCCCGAGGTAGAGACGCATCACCTGGGTCTTCCAAAAGACCACAGGGGCTACAAACAGTCCTCTAGAAGGACACACCCCTCACATGCTGCCAATATAGAGGCTGAAGTCAATAAGATCATTAAATAAAGATTCATTAGGGAGGTCCAATACCCCATTTGGTAGGACAATATCGTCCCTATCAGGAAAACGAATGGGCAAATCTACATCAGCATTGACTTCATAGACCTTAATCGGCATTGTACGAAATATGACTTCCCGGTTCCAATCACAGAGTTGCAAATTGATGCAACGACTCGGTATGAGGCTCTATCCTTCATGGACGACAATTCCGGATATAATCAAATCAGGATGGCCCGAGAAGACGAAGAATCCACTCCCTTCAGGGCCCCTCAAGGGGTATTCTATTACAAGGTAATGCCCTTTGGTCTCAAGAATGGTGGTGCCACATATCAGCGTGCCATGCATCAGATCTTTACGCCATTCCTGGTAAAATTCGTTGAATGTTATGTGGATGACCTAGTGGTCAAGTCCAGACAGTGCTCGGATCACCTGTCGGACCTTGAGACTGTCTTCAACAAGCTCTGGCAGCATAGCTTGAAGATGAACCCCTTGAAATTCGCCTTTGGGGTTACCTCAGGGAAATTCCTGGGCTTCATCGTACGCCATCGTGGGATCGATGTCAACCCTGAGAAGACGAAGGCTATCCTGAGGCTTCCACCAACTCTAAATCTCACTAAGATGAGGGGATTCCAGGGAAACCTAGAATATATTGGGTGGTTCATAACCAACCAGGCAGGCAAATGTTTTCCCTTCACCAGGTTGATGAAGAAGGGGGGCACGTACCAATGGACGGATGACTACCAAGAGGCGTTCAACAACTTGAAGAAGTACCTCTTAATCACACCCATTCTCATGCCCCTGGTTGAAGTAAGACCTCTCATTCTATATGTGATGACCCTAGAGCGATCACTGGGAGCCTTCCTCACACAAAAGAACAACGTCTGCAGAGAAAAAAATATCTATTACCTCAGTCGAACCATGATTGATGTTGAGACTCGATACTCAAATATCAAGAAGAGCTATCTGGCCTTGGTCTTCGCAGTTCAAAAGCTGCAACATTATTTGTAGCATCGTGAGGTCTATTTGATCTTGTGGAGTAACCCACTCAAGTAAATACTTAGTTTCCCGATGCTAACCAGACGCCTATCCCGATATGCGGTAATCCTGCAACAGTTCGACATCTGGTTCGTGCCTCAAAAATCGATCAAGGGCTAGGAATTAGAAGACTTTCTGGCAGAGCACCTTTCAACAGGGACCACTGCACCAGACACTGAACTACCTGATGAAGATATCTTCTCAGTTTAAGAGGAGTTCCCAGCATGGGAAATGTACTTTGACGGCGAGTCCCGAAGCCCCACCGGGAAGAGGATGGAGGATCCCAGATTCAACAAAGTGGTCCTGGGGGTAATACTCGTGTCCCCAGAGAAGGTAGTCCTGCCATATTCCTTCCTCCTATCAGAGGGATGTACAAACAATGAAGTGGAATATCAAGCCCTCATTGCAGGCCTAGAGCTCGCACTCTAGGAACAAGTACAACACCTTAAGTTAAAAGGTGACTCGGAGTTGGTCATCAAGCAAGTCAACGGTGACTATGCTATCAAAAAGGTGGAGTTGATCCCCCTGTTTGACCATGTCTAAGGGCTAATGAAAGAGTTCTCCACAGAACTGACATTGACTTATATTCCCCGGCCCCAAAACGCTCAGGATGATGCATTAGCCAACATGGCCACAACCCTAGTCGACCCTGACCGGGATGAAACGGTCATCAACATTGCTCACCGTCGAATGATATTGCCATTTGATCAATCTAAGATAGAATAAATCCACGAATTCATCCCTTTCCCCGGGCCATATGATCCTTCCACTGGCTAGATGATCCCCATCACGAACTACCTTCAATGGGGAGAGCTTCCATCAGATAGGGCTGAACGAGAGCCAATACGGAGAAGGGAAATCAATTTTGTCCTATATGGCGGCACGGGTCAGCAAGAGGTCCTCTACAAACGAGGCCTCGATGGAGTGCTCCTCATATGCATCAGCGGAGAATAAACCGCCGTCGTCATGACAGAAGTACATGCGGGAGCGTGCAGAGCACATCAACCGGGGACCAAGTTTTCCTATCAGGTCCGAAGGCTTGGGTACTACTGGCCTATAGTGGCACGAGACTGTGAGTGCTTTACCGCGAAATTCCACTCATGCCAGATTCATGCCAACTTCATACACCAGCCCCTGGAGTTACTTCATCAAGCTAAGTACTCCTAGCCATTTTTTCGTCTAGGGGATAGACGTCATGGGACAATATCCTCCCACCACGGCCAAACAACTGAAGTATGTCCTCAAGGAAACTGACTTCTTTTCCCAATGCACAGAAGCCATACCCCTCAAGGAAGTCGGGGAAATAAATATTGTCAGCTTCGTGAAGACCAATATCATCACCAGATTTGGTGTCCCTCATACTATACTGACGGAAAATGGCACCAATTTCTGCTCTACTGAGTTGGAAAAGCTATACCATGAGTATGGTATCAAGGCTAACCACTCATCCCGCTACCATGCTGTGGCCAATAGACAGATAGAATATTTTAACAAGACCCTGTCCAACATCCTCCAAAAAATGGTGGATAAGGACAAGAAGTCATGGCCGGATAAACTCCTTCATGCATTTTGGGATTATCGAACCACAATCTACACCGCTACTCAGTCTACCCTGTACTCATTGGTGTATGGCACAGATGCGATTCTACCCATTGAAATCCAACTTCCCTCACTCTGTGTTTCCATCTGTGATCAATTATCTGATGATGAGCAGTCAGAAAAGTGGCTAGATGAATTGGAATAGCTAGAAGAGAAGCGACTGCACACTCTGCACCACCTGGAAGTGTACCAGAATCGGATTGCACGAGCCTTCAACAAAAAGGTACGCCTCCGGTCTTTCTTGGAAGGAGAATGAGTGCTGGTACTCTGGACCCCAATGATACCCAGCAAGAACATCCAAAGTTGGAGCCCAAATGGGAGGTACCATATGTTGTACATAAGGTCTACTCCAACGGAGCATATGACCTAATCTCCGTGGATGAGAAATTTACAACCGCTCCTACAAATTTGATATTCCTGAAGAAGTATTTCACATAGAAACCGAAAATGGAGTTTGTCCTTACCACATGACATTAAACTGCATGGAGTTCGTCCTTACCGCATGACGTCAAACTGCATGGAGTACGTCCTCACCGCATGATGTTAAACTGCATGGAGTACATCCTTACTGCCCGACGTTAAACTGCACGGATAATAAGAGTCAATAATGCTCCCTCCCCTTGTGTACAGACCAAACCTGCATGGGGTGTATTCCTCATCCTTACCGCATGATGTTAAACTGCATGGAGTTCATCCTAACCGCATGACATTAAACTACATGGAGTACGTCCTCACCGCATGACGTTAAACTGCATGGAGTACGTCCTTACCAAACGACGTTAAACCACACGGATAATAAGAGTCAAGAATACTCCCTCCCCCCGTGTACGGACCAAACGTGCATGGGGTTTATTCCTCGTCCTCACCGCATGACATTAAACTGCACAGAACTCGTCCTCACCGCATGATGTTAAACTGCACGGAACTCGTCCTCAGCGCACGATGTTAAACTAAGAAGAGCCCCCTTATTTTTCTTTTTATTTTCACGTCAGGTCACCTATGTCCTTACCATACGACGTTAAAATGCACAGAGTACATCTGAGCTACATGACGTCAAACTACTAAGCACCCAACGGTCCAAACTCTATGACCTTAAGATTAGAGTATTTCATCATCACCGCATGACATTAAACTCCACGGACAGGGTGATTTAAAAATTCCCTCTTCCCCTGTGTACGGACCAGACCTGCACGGGGTGTATCGTCTTTCAGATAACTACGTGAGGCTTGATTCCTGCCCTCACAGGATACGTAGTGATGCCAGAATTCCACACCCTAGCCCAGCCACCTCAAAAGGAGAAACAAAAATGCTCATTCCCCCGTGTACGGACCATAGTTGCACGTGGTGTATTCACGTCCTCACCGAATGACGATTAAAATGCATGGAATCCAATAATACCCCATGTCCTAACCACATGACCTTAAACTGTATGGATGTCGTCCTCACCACATGACATTAAACTATAAAGATTTCAGAGAACTACGTACGTCTTGATTCTTGCCCTCATAGGATACGTAGTGACACAGGGATCCCCTATCCTGGCCCAGCCACTCCCTAATAAATGCCTTCTCCCCCCCATGTATGGACCAGACCTGCACGGGGTGTATCCCTCTTCCTCACCGCACGATGTTAAACTGCATGGACAACGACTTTTAACAATGCCCCTTCCCCCATGTCCAGACCGGCCCTGCACAGGGTGTACTTATTTCAGAGAACTATGTGCGGCTTTATTCCTTCCCTCGCAGGATACATAGTGATTCCAAGGTTCCCCATCCTGGCCCATCCCCCCTGAATAAAAAATAAAAATGCCCTTTCCCCCCGTGTATGAACCAAACCAGCATGGGGTGTACTTCTCGTCCTTACCGCATGACGTAAAACTGCATGGATAGAAAGATTTAAAAATGCTCCCTTTTCTCCATGTATGGGCTAGACCTGCACAGGGAGTATTTTTGCGTCATTTCCACACGACATTAAACTACATGGATGATAATGTTATAAATTTCCCTTTCCCCCGTATACGGACCAAACCTACACGGGGTGTATACTTCATCCTCACCGCATGACGTTATACTACACTGACTTTCTCCTCACCACATGACGCTAAACTGCACGGACTTCATCACGACCCACCCAAAACACATGGCGATACGAGATGGAGATACTCCTTGCAAATTTGGATGCATCCCCTCCATACAATAGACTCCATGACCTAGAAGCTTATGGATCTTCATAACCACTCATGGCCATCTGAAGTGGAATGTCATCGACCCGTGGACACCTTTGCATGACTATGCATACCATGCCCTCAGTGGCTCTGCGTAATGATATCCCCTGGCTCGTCTACCAAAGGAAATATTTCCAAGGGCGGTACTCTTCCTAGCCTCGTACGCTTACTGGCTTCAAAGCCCCCATACCATACCTCTTGATCCAGAAGTTTATGGCAAAGTGGTTTACAAGTTAATTCCACTTTTCACATCCAGGTGTTGCCAGGGTATCCCTATTTGGCTATCCTATGTGTCTGTCAGTGGTTCACATAGCGACCTACATCAATAAACATCAAGCCCGGACTAGGCTACTTTGACTCGACGGACAATTTCAGTCAAGATGTTTCTTGTATACCTGAACACCATTATCCCCACATGCCAAACACTGCACTATGAGCAATCGTGGATTCTAATAACCATTCATGGCCATCGGAAGTGGAAAGTCATCGACCCGGGGACACCTTTGTACGACTATTCATACCATGCCCTCAGCGGATCTGCATAATGATATCCCCTGGATCATCCATTAAAGGCAAGATTTCCTCAGGCGGAACTCCTCCTAACTCCATACGCCTACCGGCCTCAGAGCCCACACACCATACCTCTTGATCCGGGAATGTTCAAAGTTGTAGTTTACGACCTTCATCCCCCACCTTGTTCCAAGTATATCAGAACATGTTGACTCAGTTATCCTCCGAGTGACTGCATCAATAGTCACCCAATGGTCCGAGCTCTATGACTGATAAACTAGGAGTACCTCATCCTTACCACATGATGTTAAAATGTGTGGAATGAAGGCACACCCCCACCCACAAAAGAAATAAAATATCAACACAGGGGGCTCTTTGAAACTCAACAAGCAACTAAGGACGGATATCCTCAACATGTCCAGATATTCTCCTACCAAATGACAGACTTCGTGGCCCGGATAATCGCGGATCCTCATAACCATTCATGGCCATCGGAAGTGGAAAGTCTTCGACCCATGGACACCTTTGTATGACTATGAAAACCATGCCCTCAGTGGCTCTACATATTGATATCCCCTGGCCCGTCAACCAAAGACAATATTTCCACAGGCGATGCTCTTCCTAGCTCCGTACGCTTACCGGCCTCAGAGCCCCCATATCTCCTTTCCCGATCCTAGAATCCCCAGAACCATGATTTACACCAATTGAACCCCCCCCCCCCCCCCCACACGTCTGGAGAATGTTAAGGTATTCAAGGCCAGTTACATTCTGATGAAGAGTAGCCTTTGAAAAAATACCCCCCGTCCTCGCTGCATGATGTTAAACCGCATAGAAAACTGCAAAAATATCCCCCATCCTCGCTGCATAACGTTAAACTACATATAAAATGTCCAAAATACCCCCTTCCCTTACTACATGATGCTAAACTGCATAGAAACCTTCAAAGATGCCTCTCATCCTTGCCGCATGACACTAAACCGTGCGAATTATGTCCCAACCACATGACGACAAACTACACGGTCATACTCGTCATGGGTTCAATGAGAAACATAGGTTTTTTTTTCTATCCTTTAGTACATGGGCCATACCTGCACGAACCACCGCCTCACACCAGCATGAGAAAGAATTACTTCACCTATTCTCGGGAAGTTCAGTCCAGATATTTCCCCCATATTCAGGTACCCTCTCATCAAAAGCCATACTCTATACTCAGAAAAAGCCGAACTCTCATAATCCACCACTGGTGGTCCCAAATATCAACTTCCCTGAAGTTTCTTGGCTATCATAAGTGGATAGTTTTTGACTTAAGGACACCTTTGTACGGCTGTGAATACCATTCCCTCAACGGCTGTGCATATTGATCACCCCTGGCTCATCTACCAAAGGCAAAATTTCCTTAGGAAATGCTTCTCTCTGTATGTCTCTTGGCCTCTGATCCCCCATTTCTATCCCGGGATTCGGAAACCCTCTGAGCCACATTTTACCAACCTCTTTCATAACCCTTCCTGAATATAGTGGAATGTCCTTAACAATATTACTGAGAACTAGTAGAAGTCGTTCCATTTTAAATGATATCCCAGCTACATGACTTTAAACTGCGTCAAGCCTCAACCATCCCTTATACTAACTAAATTCGTAGGGAAGTGGTATCCGGACCATGATCTTGATTAGTACAGATATTCTCAAAACCCTTTCAGACGTCAAATTCATTTTCCATGCCACCCATGGTGGTTTCCATAAGCTGAACATCCATAAAGTCCCCTGGCCATCAGAAATGGATAAGTCTTTGACTTAAGGACACCTTTGCATGACTATGCATACCATGCCCTCATCGGCTCTGTATATTGATCATCCCTGACCCACCTACATAAGGCAAGACTTCCTTAGGCAATTCTCTTCCTAACTCTGTGCGCCGATGCGTCTCCCATGCCTTGAGACATGCCCTGCATGTCATCCAAACATGTTTTCCCCCACGTGTGTCGGAAGAGTATTGAGACATATTTTAATCAGTTGAACCCTATTAGGGCCCTCGTCCCACCATATTTGGTCAAAGATGTTCGACCTAAAACATCAGTAGTGATAGTCTTGATAGTGGGACTTTAAACTGCTCACAAAAGAAAGAGGCACAAAGCTTGTTAGGCCGAAAAACCAAAAAGGGAGACCTATGCAAAAGTAAGGTTATACCCACTGGGTCAATACTAAATGGGCTTAGGAAAAATCAGGGCATTAAATGAAAAAAAAGGAGAAAAATACAAAAAGTCTGTGGGGTTGATAGAGCGCTGTCGTGGACGCCCTCAAATGATTAGTGTGATTTTGGGGTACTTAGGTGCAGCAGAGTGGCTGACCAAGGTCGTCTCTCAAAGGAGGAAGTATATTTAGAAAACCTTTTTAAATGTATTCTAAAAATAAAATAAAAGGGAATAAAAACAATATTTGAAAGTATGGGGGATGTTTATAGTTTATTAATCTAGAAGAAGTTTTCTAGAAGAAGATTTTATATTTTTTTTTGTTTTTAGTTTTGAAATGAAGTTCGATTAAAATGACACAACAAAAAGATGGTTTTTTAGAAAATATTTTAAAAGGCATAATCGATCTAACTCTACCTCTTAATTCACTTATTAATATTTATCATTTAAATCAATATCCACTTAATTATGATCCCCTAATTTTTTTCCCTCGAACCCTATGAGAGTTAACTTAACCACAAAGATGAAATTACTTAAATCCTAGGCTAGCTTCGGAACATGCAATCACAGCACCCTGCTTTGATTGTTGTTCTAAGGTTAGCTTATGGTCAGTGGTTAATTAGAGCACATATACATTCTAGAAATTAGGATGAATTGTGTTTAGGGATTATATTTGAACTCTGAAAATTTATCCCATATGGTCTTGTATTACCGATTAATATCGCGCTCTCACAATTTACACAATTCCCAACCTCGCGTGTCTTCTGTTAATTGTTCGATTTCTTGTTTAGTTTCTTAAAATTTAAAAACACAATCCATGGATCATATTAAGTGAATTACAGTAGCTCAATGATTTAAAATAATTAAATGAAGAAGGAGAGAGGTCGATCGATTACTAAAAAGAACTACTCTTCCATGGGCAGTGTAGTCATCGTGGAGACGTTTTGCATAAGCAAAGGATTGAAAGGGTAGAACCCAATCTTGTCTCCACTATTGATTCCAACCCAATTATGAATATTAAGAGAATAATAAGAGGGAAGAACATAGAAGATTATTTGAAGGAAAATTCAAGAAACAAACATGAAATAAAACAAATACAAAGAAGAGGTGGGAGAGGATAGCCTTTTGGGAAGAGAGGTTTGAGCAATTGATTACTTCTTCTAAGAGTTTTGAGGGGCTCCCAAGAGACAACCTTTCGGCCACATCTTCCCAAATCATCGACCAGCCCTCTCAAAGAGTTAAAACCCCCTTTAAATAGAGTTTGTGAGGTCTAGGGATACATAACTTTTTAAGTGTGAAATGAAAAACTCGGCCAAATATTTTATTCCAAGTTTCACTGCCTAGTTTACCTCCAATACGCGTGAATTGACCGGACTTAGAGAAGGATGGTTTGTTCCAAACATGTCCCCGAGTTTTCCTCAAAATATGGCCTCAATCCAAGCCTATATGAAGATGATATGGCCCAAATACTGAACCCATGTCCATTCTGCCGAGTCCAGCCCACCATTGGATTAATGGACCTTTTACTCCATCCAAATGCACTGTTTAGCTCTAGTGTCTTGAATTAAAGTTGTATAAAATTAGGTTCAGAACATTGTTACAAAATTTCAACTTCAAATAATAAATATAAAATATTTTTCTTCGAAATACTACAGTGAACTGTAAAGGGTAAAACTGGAATTTTATCCAAATTTTCAAATGAATGATAAAATCCCAAATATTTTATAAATAAACATATTTAACACAATGTGAGGAAATTATATCATTTATTATCAATAAAATATTCAACAAAATAGTGTTTTATCAACTCCCCCACACTTACTCTTTTTCACTCCTGGGAAAAAACTCATGTCAAGTAAACATCAATATCAAATCAAAACCAATTTTAAAACACATATCCTTGAGATCAAACAATTATTCACCAAGAAACAAAATATATCATGCCTCATAAAAAACCATTATTTCAAGTTCTTCATTCATATTATTCAATATATTTCCACTTCATTTATCCTCCCATGCATAAAACACTTACCTCGCTTGAATTTTCTCTCATCACACAAATATCAATTTTTTTGCAATGTCTTTCTCATCCAAACTCATAAAAGGGTCACCATAGGCTTAATAGATTCCTACATATCTACCCGATGTGAGCTGAGGAAATCTGTTTATCATGAGGACTTTTCAGGGATGTTCTGTGGCTTTCGGTTGGTAGGATTTAGATGTGAAAAATTTTGAGGCTGAATAAGGAGGGCTTGACTCTTTTTGAATTAAAATTGCATTAATCTAATTTTCAATTAAATATGGTCTCCTCATTAATCCTCATAGAATCAATTCAGCTCCATCATCATGAAAAGTAATGAAAATTTTACACCATTCATCATTTCAGCATAAAAAATGTCAATCTTCTCAAACATGATTTTCTTGAAAGCTCCAGATAGGCACAGATTTCCACCTCAATTAGAAGCTCCAGAAAAGGCACAGCTTCACTTGTCTTGAAAGCTCTAGAAAAGGCACAACTTTTAATATAATGAATTTCTTCAGCAGCAAACACATCTCTTCAAAATTTAATTTTCCACCCAATGTTTCGCAGAATGTGGTAGCACAACACAACATAGCTTCCCCCACACTTAAGCTCAACTAGATTATGCAATTTCACTTCAGGAGTTGGTTGGATAGGGAAAATTGGCTTGTAATGTGGATAACAAAATAGGCTATGCATGGCTTCTAAGAGCTACAAGGATTTAATATTCAAGGTAGGACATTATAAAAAAGGATTCTTTGAAATAGGGGGTTTAATACCAAACAAATTCCTCAATCATTTAAACATAAGTACCTAAAACACTCAAGTTTTGACAGGAATAGATCAAATTATGGTTAAATCAAGCATGATTTGGTTATCTCAAGAATTGAGGTGAATGTAAAGAATATGAAAATAATGTTTCAGAAGCCTCACAGGAAAGTGACTTCAAATATAAAAATAGTGAGATGTGGCATGAGATTCAGAATTCAGTGTACTTTTCATGAAATTACTAAATATTTGAACTTGAAACAAATTTATTTCAGCATTCATTTAAGCTTAGTTTCAAGGGATAAATCGTTTCACTCATTGATATGCATTTCAAAATTGTGATGAGAATCATTTCAGCTCAAAAATTTCAAAAACACAAAGAAAATTGAAAAATAAACACACAAAATTTGAAAAACACAATTTTTTTTTGTTTTTTTTAAACAGGAAAAAAATTGAAATTACTAAACTAAAAGGTTCCCTCCCCGACAATTAAAATATTTCATTGTCCTCAATGTGAACCCATGAGATGATATATGTAGATGAAATGCAGAATTTTTAAATAGGACAAATATTTTAAAAGTGAAAGGGTTAGGAACAGCCTGATGTGCTCAAGTGATGATGGGGTCATGCAGTGTGATAAAATCCACTGCATCAGTTGGAATTCCCTCAATGTATCTCTTCAAACGTTGCCCATTTACTGTAAAGCTCCTTCCAGTGTCCTCTTGTGTGATCTCTACTCCACCATAAGAAAAAACATTAGATACAATATAAGGAACTAACCATCTAGAACGCAACTTACCAGGCATCAGCTTCAGTCGTGAACTGTAGAGAAGGACTTTCTTTCCAACATGAAACTCCCTTTGTTGGATCATTTTTTCATGAGCTAATTTTGATCTTTCCTTGTAGATACTTGAGTTCTCATATGATGACAGTCGAATCTCCTCAAGCTCTTGAATTTGCAGCTTCCTTTGAATTCCAGCTTGGACGAAATCCATGTTGCATTTCTTTATAGCCCAATAAGCCTGATGCTCAACTTCCACGGGGAGATGACATGCTTTCCCAAACACAATCTGAAATGCGGACATATCAATGGGGGTCTTTTATGCTGTCCTATAAGCCCACAATGCATCATCAAAGCGCTTGCTCCAATCCTTCCTATTTGGCTGCACAGTTTTCTCCAAAATTTGTTTCAACTCGCGATTTGAAACCTCAGCCTTACCATTTGTTTGGGGGTGGTATGGTGTTGATGTTTTGTGTGTCACCCCATACTTTTGAAGGAGGGAAGAAAAATTCCTATTGCAAAAGTGTGTCCGTTGGTCACTAATGATGGCCTTTGGTACTCCAAACCTACAAAAAATATGTTCTTTGACAAAGTCCGCAACAACATGAGAATCATCAGTCCTAGTGGCCTTAGCCTCCACCCATTTACTCACATAATCAACAGAAAACAAAATGTACAAAAAACAAAAGGAACTAGGAAAAGGGCCCAAAAAATCAATTCCCCAAACATCAAAAATCTCACAGAATAAAATGGGTTGTTGGGGCATCTCGTGTCTCCTTGAAATATTTCCAGTGTGTTGGCAACAAGAACCTGACTGACAAAACACATGGGAATCATGAAATAAGCTAGGCCAATATTATCCAGAGTCTAAAACTTTCCTAGCTGTCCGTTGGGGTCCAAAGTGTCCACCACATGCAAGTGTATGATAGAATTACAAAATAGACTCAAACTCATGATCAGGAACACACCTCCTAATAACTTGGTCACTACACATGCGCCTTAACTATGGATCATCCCAAACATAAAATCTTGACTCGCTCTTTAATTTTTGGACTTGATGTTTCTTTAAATTTGCAGGGATTTCAGAGCCAACAAGGTAGTTAAGAAAATCATCATACCAAGGATGCGTACCTGAGATGGTATAGAGATGCTCATCGGGGAAAGTGTCCCGAAGTGGTACCTGATCCAAGGTGTCATCCTCTAGTGTGTGAGTAAGCCTACTCATGTGGTCCGACACCAAGTTTTCTAACCCCTTTTTGTCCTTTATCTCAATATCAAATTCCTAAGGTAGGAGCATCCAAAGGATAAGTCGTGGCTTTTCATCTGGCTTCTTCAAGAGGTACCTTAGACCTGCATGGTCAGAAAAAACAACTACTTTAGAGCCCAATAAATATGAACGGAATTTATCTAAAGAAAATATGATAGCAAGAAACTCCTTTTCTATGGTAGTGTAGTTTGATTGGGATGAATCCAATGTCCTTGATGCATAGGCGATCACATGTGAACGTCCTTCAACCCTCTGAGATAAGACAGCTCCAACCACGAAGTTGGAGGCATCACACATAAGCTCAAAAGGAATCTCCCACCGTGGGGGATGTATGATAGGTGGAGTGGTCAGACGTTGTTTTAGCTCATCAAATGAATTCCTGCAAGTAACATCAAACACAAAATCAGAATCCTTTTGAAGTAATCTTGACATAGGAAGATAAATCTTACTAAAGTCTTTGATGAAGCGCCGATAAAATCCTGCATGCCCTATAAAAAGATCTAACATCACGCACAAATGAAAAATATGGTAAGGATGAAATAATATCTACCTTTGATATATCAACCTCTATCCCATGTTTTGACACTACATGCCCTAAGACAATGGCATGCCCTACCATGAAATGACACTTTTCAAAGTTCAGGACCAGATTCTTCTCAATACAACGATTCAACAACTTTCCCAAACTAATTAGACATTCATCAAATAAAGACCCATACACTATAAAATCATCCATAAATACCTCCATGCAGGTCTCAATAAAATAAGAAAAAATACTCACCATGCATCTCTAGAAGGTACCTATGGCATTGTAAAGTCCAAATGGCATCCTCCGGTAGGCAAATGCGCCAACGGGACAGGTGAATGTATTCTTCTCCTGATCCTCTAGAGCTATAGGAACATGAAAATATCCAGAAAATCCATCCAAGAAACAATAGTGTGTCTTCCCAGCTAGTCTCTCAAGCATCTGATCAATATATGGGAGGGGGAAATGGTCCTTACGAGTGGACTAATTTAGTTTCCTATAATCAATACACACACGCCAACTGTTTTTCACCCTCATTGGAAGTAACTCATCTTTCTCATTTTTAACAACAGTAACACCACTTTTCTTAGGCACAACCAGAATAGGACTAACCCACTGAGAATCTGAAATGGGAAAGATTATACCTGCCTCAAGAAATTTCTCAACTTCTTTTTTAACAACTTCTAGGAGGGTGGGATTGATTCTACTTTGTGGTTGTCTCACCGGTTTAGCCCCATCCTCCAAGAGAATCCTATGCATGCAAATGGAGGGGCTAATACCTGATATGTCAGCCAAAGTCCACCCAATCACCCTGATGTTCTCCCTCAAAATATTCAAAAGCTTTTCTTCATGTTCAAAAGGGAGATTGTTAGCAATGATAACAGGTAATCTCTCACCACTCAACAAGTATGAGTATTTCAAATTTGGTGGAAATGGCTTGAGTTCTAATGAAGGAGGGTGTAGTATGTATGGAGACAATGAAGGAACCGAAATATGTGCACAAAGAGAATCGGTATCATAATATACATCATCAAAATCAGATAATAAAGCATCAAATCGATCAGCATACTCACCATCCATGTCATAATCAGAGTGAACATGATCAAAATCAGAAAATGAATCCACATCAAAATCAAATCCAAGAAAGGATTGTGTATCAGAAACAAGTGTGGAAGTGCTATTAGACATCAAACTCGAACCAATACTCATAATCTCCCTAAGAATAGGACAATCAAATTCTATGGAGTTTTCATTTGGTGGTTCAAAATGGGAGATAACAAAAGCAGAATGGTCCTCTGAGGGGTACTTCATGGAATCCATAACCTTAAATATCACAACTTCATCTCCAAACTCCATGGAAAGTGTACCCACATTGACATTTTTGATAGTTTTTGTAGTCATGAGGAAGGGCCTACCTAAGATAATGGGGGCATGAGAACTTACCTGATCATCCTCCAGGTTAAGCACATAGAAGTCTGCTAGAAAGATCATGTCTCTTACCCGGACAAGTACATCCTCAAGGACTCCCGCTGGATATTCCGTAGCTCTATTTGCCAACTTCACCACTACTATTGTCGGCTTCAACTCGCCAACCTGTAAGGAAGAGAATACAAAGTGAGGCATCACATTTATTGATGCTCCTAAATCACAAAGAGCATCAGAGAAGTGAAACTCCCCTATGGTACATGGAATGGTGAATGTCCCAGGATCATTGCACTTTGTTGGCATTTCTAGAGTTGGTTTAATGAGTGGTGAGACATTCCTTCCAAGGTTGATCCTCTCATTTCCCGTGATCCCTCTTCGATTGGTACAAAGTTATTTTAAGAATTTTTCATACCTTGGAATTTGATTAATGGCTTCAAGTAGAGGAATGTTGATCTCCACACACTTGAATGTATCCAAAACCTCCTTTTTCATTGCTTCTTCAGGCATATTATTGGTTTGAACAACCCTGTTGGGAAAAGGAAGGGGTTTAGAAGTAACATCATAAATCTTTTTCTTACCTTTATCTTTCTCCTTGGATTTCTCATCAGTTGGTTTGGAATGTGTCTGCTCCGAAGTTGAGGTGACTCCCAGTAGAATGGTAGGTACAGATGTATCGTTCATTTGCTTCCCACTTCTCAATGTGATGGCACTAATATTCCCCTTTGGATTTGGATTGGGTTTGGAAGGTAGATTTCCAGAATTCTTACTCACAAGTTCATGGAGGGCGGTGAAAATCAGTCTCATTTGAGTCTTCAACTCCCTTATCTCTGAACCTTGACTCTTTATCTCATTCTGTTGATTAAGAACAATTTGCTTCAAAAGATCATCAGTGTTAGAATCTACCTTGGGTGGGGTATTCCCTTGTTGTTGGCTTGTTGATGTTTGAGCTTCAAATCTTTTTTGGGGTTGTTGGAAACCCTGTTGTTAAGGTGAAGGCTGCTGGAAGTTTAGTTGAAAAGGGGGACTTTATTGTTGTCCAGAGCCATACCTCATATCTGGTTGATCTTTCCACCCTTGGTTGTGTGTTGGAGAAAATGAATCAAACTTCTTTTGGGGATATGGTTGTTGGTGCTGCTGAAATGGTCTCCCTGGGAATACTACTGCGCAATCTTCTGTTTCTTGGAGTTGTGGTCAATAGTCAGTTGGGTGTCTTGTCTCAGTGCAAATACCACAAGGCCTTGAAAGAGGGGGTAGAGATTTCTTTTGTTCCAAAGCAATTTGCCTCACCATAGTGGTCAATTCTTCCAACTTAGTATCAATAAAATTACTTTCAAGAGAAGAAGGACTTAACTAATGTACTCCCCTAACATGTGGTGTACCTCTATCACCAAATTGTTGGGAGTTTTGGGCCATCTTGTCGATCAATGCACGTGCAGCTACTGGTGTCTTGTCCACCAATTCTCCTCCAGCCGCAACATCTACCATGCTTCTCTCCATAGGTGTGAGTCCTTCATAGAAGTACTGGATGAGTAATTGCTCACTGATTTGGTGATGTGGGCATCTTTCACACAACTTCTTGAATCACTCCCAGTAATCATACATTGACTCCCCTTGGGCTTTCTTGATCCCTGGTATCTCCTTTCGAATGGATGTTGTCCTTGATGCTGGAAAAAATCTTTGCAAGAAAAGACGTTTCAAATCATTCCAACATGTTACATCTTCAGGTTGCAAATAATACATCCAATCATTTGCAGCTCCATCAAGTGAGAATGGGAATGCTCTTAATTTAATTTGATCTTCAGAAACATTTCTTGGTTTTAAAGTTGAGAAAACCACATTAAATTCCTTAAGGTGTTTTTTTGGGATCCTCACCAGATAAGCCATGAAACTTTGGAATAAGGTGAATTAATCTAGATTTCAATTCAAAGTATGATTCGAGATTTGGGTATGCAATACAATTTTGTTGATAGTTAATATCAGGTGAAGACAATTCTCGAATGGTTCTATTAAGTTCATTTCCATTATTTCCAGCCATTGGTTCCTCTTTTATGTTTGAATTTGAATTTCTTCCCATTTCAATGTTTCCAGAAGAGAGGAATTCACCAACTGGTTGAATATTGAAACTTCCCGTGGACTGGGAGTGTCTGATTCGTGCCCTAAGGTTGCATTCAATATGAGGGTCAAGATCTAAGAGATCTTCGGGATTAGTTCATGTCATAAATAAAATAAAAATGAAAAGAAAGAAAGTGGACCATAGTAAAATAAAAATCAGAAGTTTGAGTTGATGGTTCAAAAAGAAGTAGAAGAAAATAAAAGAAGAAGAAGAAAAATCAGATTGGGTAAAGAAAGAAGAAAGAAGAGAGGAAGAGAATAAAATGTAAAATAAAATAAATACCTATAATTAGTTGAAATAATTACTTGCCTCCCCGTAAATGGCGCCAATTTGATAGACCACTGTCGTGGGCACCCTCAAATGATTCGTTTGATTTTGGGGTACTTAGGTGCAGCAGAGTGGCTGACCAAGGTCGTCTCTCAACGGAGGAAGTAGATTTAGAACAACTTTTTAAAGGTATTCTAAAAATTAAATAAAAGAGAATAAAAACACTATTTGAAAGGATGGGGGTTGGTTATAGTTTATGAATCTAGAATAAGTTTTCTGGAAGAAGATTGCATATTTTTTTTGTTTTTAGTTTTGAAATGAAGTTCGATTAAAATGACACAACAAAAAGATGTTTTTTAGAAAATAATTTAAAAGAAGTAATCTTTATAACTCTACCTCTTCATTCACTTATTAATCATTATCATTTAAATAAATATCCACTTAATTATGATCCTTTAATTTGATATCCCTCTAACCCTACGAGAGTTAACTTAACCACAAATATGAGATTACTTAAACCCTAGGCTAGCTTCAGAACACGCAATCGCAGCACCCTGCTTTGATTGTTGTTCTAAGGTTAGCTTATGCTCAGTGGTTAATTAGGGCACATATACATTCTAGAAATAAGGATGAATTGAGTTTAGGTATTATATTTGAACTCTACAAATTTATCCTGTATGGTCTTGTATTACCGATTAAGATCACGCTCTCACAATTTACACAATTTCGGACTCCGCGTGTCTTGTGTTAATTGTTCAATTTCTTTTTTAGTTTCTTACAATTTAAAAACACAATACATGGATCATATTAAGTGAATTAAAGTATCTCAATGATTCAAAATAATTAAATGAAGAAGGATATAGGTCGATCGATTACTAAAAAGAATTATTCTTCCATGGGCGGTGTAATCATCGTAAAGAGATTTTGTGCATAAGCAAAGGATTGAAAGGGTAGAACCCAATCTTGTCTCCACTCTTGATTCCAACCCAATTAATAAGATTAAGAGAATTATAATATGGAATAACATAGAAGATTATTTGAAGAAAAATTCAAGAAACAAACATGAAATAAAAGAAATAGAAAGAAGAGGTGGGAGAGGAGAGCCTTTTTGGAAGAGAGGTTTGGAAAAAGGATTACTTCTTCCAAGAGTTTAGAGGGGATATCAAGATACACCCTTTCGTCCACACCTTCCCAACTCCTCGACCAGCCCTCTCAAAGAGTTAAAACCCCCTTTAAATGGAGTTTGTGAGGGCTAGGGATATATAACTTTTTAAGTGTGAAATGAAAAAATCGTCTAAATATTTTATTCTAGGTTGAAACACCTAGTTGACCTCCAATACGCGTGAATTGACCAGCCTTCCAGAAGGATTATTTGTGTCCAATCATGTCCCCAAGCGTTCCTCAAATTTTGGGCTCCATCCAAGCCTGGATGAAGATGGTATGGCCCACATACTGAACCCATATTCATTCTTCCAAGTCCAGCCCACCATTGGATTAATGGACCATTTACTCCATCCAAATGCACTTGTTATCAATTGTGTCCTGAATAAAAGTTGTAGAAACTTACGTTAGGAACTCTGTTACAAAATATCAAATTCAAATAATCAATATCAAAATATTTATCTTCGAAATACTTCAGTGAACTATAAAGGGTAAAACTGGAATTTTCTCTAAATTTTCAAATGAATGATCAAATCCCAAATATTTTATAAATAAACATATTTAACACAATTTGAGGAAATTATATCATTTATTATTAATAAAATATTCAACAAAATAGTGTTTTATCAGGGGTTTTTCTACAAACCCTAGAAATAGTCAAACTATGCTTGTTGGACCCCATGGTCCAGGCAAAAGTTAGAGCTTGATTTATTTTTAGTCCTCGACTCAGATTATTCTATGTTTAGGGAGTTAACATATGCAGCAATCATGCCAAACAGTTTCTATCATAGGAAAAGGCGACAAGAGCACTAAGGATAAATGTTTCTTTGTTCCATAACAAAGTGGGTGAGAAGGGCATCCACAATCCGGAGCCTCCCCTAGTGCGAAAAGTTATTACAGGAGTTTTTTGGCAGATTCACAAAGCTGTATCAGGAGCTGGTGAGAATTATCGATTGTCTGAGAGAGATTCTGATGTAAAACTGTCTTAGCTTCTGCACCAGCCCACAATTCTTCTTCCTCCTGGGATGGCTTTGTGCTTTCCCTCATTTCCTCCTCTATCTGCCACTCCCCTTCTCTGATCATGGCAGAGATGTTGGCATCTTCGTACTTTAGCCGTCGTATCTCAGTCCTTTGCACCTCCAGGTGAGAACGATGCTCAATAACTTCTCTCTGAAGCCTCGCGATGACCCCAGCGTGGTCATGAGCCTCTGTTAGGCAGAGCTGTCGAGTTGCGGAAAGGTGGGCTTTGGATTGGGCAGCGGAATGTCGAGATTCGAAATCACCTAGCCTCTCCCGATCAGCGACTAGCTGGTTGACTATGTCATAAACACCATGATAGTCAATGCCATCAAATCCCAGTAACATTAAAAAATTGCGTAGCCTCGGTAATTTGGTCGGCATCTTGACAAATGGAGTTTGAGAGATTAATCTCTAGATTTTCTCCCTAACCCTTTGGCGAGAGGGCCGAAGGCTGGAGAGGACTTGTTGATCGGGCTCAGAGTCACTCCCTGATGAAGACACATATTCTGGGATAAACTTCACCAAGGAGGGATCCAAGGCGACCTCACCCGCAAATCCTGGCACTGTGGTAGCTTCACCCCCGACTGGTGACACAATTGTTAGCACCAGAGGTTGTGGTCATGAATCCCAAAAGCCAATAAGACAGATGAGTACCCCTAATTATAAAACGGAAGAAAAAGGAGTCAGTTTCAGGAGACTGAGGAACTTACTACTAATCAATGAGGCATCGACATCTGCAAGCTCTGCACTACCACAACAGCCACTTGAAGAGGATTCCACATCTTAGATAGGAAAAGGGAATATGGGGAGCCCTCAGAGGGGTCCAGGAACTGAGGCCATGCCTAAGGCCAGCAGTCTCCAAAGTCATCCCCAAATGGTCGCTTATGGAAACCAAGCTCAAAGGAATCACTCCCCCGGTAAACAAGATAATGGCCCTCTCCGGGTTCCCAACAACTGGATTAATGGTAGACTCTTCCTCCATCATCATGGAATCCGTTGGGCCTGGGACATTTGGCTCCATCAGATCTGGATCCCCCTCAGCGATCATGGGCTCCCTGTCATCCTCCACAATTGAAAAGGTTATCTGATCAGTAGGGGTCTCGGATACCAGTGGTTCCTCCTCTAGCATATCTCTTACTAGTGAATGCGGTATTAGAGCATCCATATCATCGGCCCCTCCGACAGGGCTCACCATCTCGTCACGCCTGTGCGTGGTTACGGGTGATTCCACAGACATCAAGGAGGCTGAAGGCAGAACTGCTTGGGTAGCCAAAGCCAGACCCCCGAGTGGCCCTGCACCACACGTCAAACAGTTAACGACTGGCGGAGTCTAAGAATGCAAGTTGGCGATTGAGAAAATGAGAAGTCATGATTACCCGACGTTCCCTATTTGATCCATTCCGATAAATGGAATCCCTATCACCATCTCTGGATATGCCCAGGGGACAGTTCACCCAGCATTCTAGAAGGAGCAGGAGGAGGAAAAACCCTACCTGAGTCTGCGATGACCGCTTCCATGAGCTCAGCTGCGCCAGGGGACCCTTCCTTGCCGACACCTATGGGTGAAAGTGCATGCTCCCCTACCGCAGTACCACAAGGGGTATACTCCAGAGAAGTAATTACTCCCTGAGATTATTCGGAACCCTACGTGAAAGGGAAGAAACCTTAGAACCTCCATGATAAAAGAGGGAAAAAGTCAGAATGGGCGAGCAGAGAAACCTCTTTTTCAGGGTCAGACAATTCGTGATGTCTAATCATCATAGACACCTGGATGCTCCCATAGAGATGATTCCTAAGTGAATGAATGTACTAATCCATCTCCATTAATGAGGCTACTATTTCATCTAAATCCTCCTCCAACATCAAGTGGGGTGGAGTGAAGATCGTCCCAATGCACGGAAGATTAAGAGGGCCGGTTTGAAGAAACTCCCAAACTTCTTCATCTGAACCACTGACCCTCAGGTCATCCCAAATCCTCCAAGCCTCTGGGAATGCGGCCATGGCATGAATCAATGACTGGGGAGGATCATCTTGAGAAAGTCGAGTGGAGATAGAGGCTGGTAAGGGCGCCAATGGCTGTATTTGTGTTTTGAATCCCGTCACCGCCCTAGAACTCTCTAGGGCTACCTGCGAACGGGACCTCACGGGTAGGGAGGGGAATTCCCTGGATTTAGCCATGACGGGGAGATCATCAAAATCATTTCCCCCTGAAGAATGGTTACTTCCTTCCCCCTCTTCATCAGTCACTGGATGCAGCATGGCCTGGACTCGGGGGGTTAATACCGCGTGACCCTAGCGCGCGTAAATATAGACCTCAAGGTCCCAGAGATATCGAATGACCCTCTCGGGGTCCGTGTCATAAATAATGTCAGTGGGAGCAGATATGTAGCTCAGCCCATCAAAGGCTACCTTTGATTTTTGAAGATACTGCCTCATAGGACGGGGGGCTGGATGTGAATGGCTGACCGAGCTTTGAATTCGTCTGATTGGCCCCAAGCCATCAGAAAGGCAGCATCAGCAGGAATAACTACCCCCCTCCGGGCAGCCTCAAGGGAATGAGAAGATACACCTCTGTCTGTCAAGATCTTCCCAGGAATCACGGGACCAGCAGGGTGATGAAGGATTTTGCCCTGCCTAGTTGGAGTACCATCCTCCTTTCACTTCCTTTTTCCCTTTGATGGCTTGGTACATGAGATGGTGTGCACCAATGTCTCTAGCTGGCCATTTGGGTATGATTGTACCCAGGAGTCATCATAATGCTTAGATAATAAAGGCATGGAGTCCGCATGCGTGGGGGTCATAACCTCATAGCCGGTATCCTCCCGGGTAAACATTAACCACAATTGTCTGGCTGCCATTAAATGACGGTTCTTGTGAGCACCATTGAGTTCGGGGGGATACTTTTCTTGGACACATCCAAATTGGCGCCCAAATCGGCAAGGCGCGTACCCCTCGAAGATCAGTTCTCTATCGATGCGAGCCACTAGAATACCCTATTGGGGGGAGAGGAGGTAGCCCCGCTTTCTAAACTCTTCTGTTATGGTATTTGTAATTTCCCTAGCCAGGGAAGAAAACATATGAAAATTGAAATGGTCATAATTTGAGATTCGACTTGATAGCAGACACTTGTTCTAAACTGTCTGTTGACTATCCTTCTCTTGGGACGCCCACTCTTGGGGCATAACCCCACTGGTCAGTTTCAAGTATGGCCGAAATGCGGTGCCCGGAATTTGAAGAGGGTTGATGAAGGAATAACAATTATTGATGTGTATGCTTAACCATCCCCAAAGAATTTGGAAAGGGCTAGCCACTCAATTTGGCCGGCTCCCATCAGTAATGTTACCAAGCAACCGGTAAATCTAGGCCAGTACTGGGACGATGAGGTTGATAACGTTACTGGTAGCCAATTGTGCTGCCATGAAAAAAGTGGTGACCCTCACACCACCGTCCCCACGTATGGGTAATAAACAGCCACTTAAGAACATGGCCAGAAAAGCTGTCAGGTGGAGCAATCGATCGACATCCGGAATAAGCTCCCAACCCCAGCCGTGAAAGTCGCCTTGCTCCAAAATCATCCGATAGCGGGCCCTCTATTTATGGGACTCCATCGTAGGGAAATTTATGGGCCTACATGGGAGAGCCACTAATTCTTCAGATTTGTTCTCTCTCACAAAATCCTTGACCCATTTACAGTATGCGACGAGCTGTTTTGGAGATATATCCTCTGAGTGCTTTTGAGCCTGATTAATAAGCTGCTTCACTAGGGGGGGGGTCCTCTTTTTATTCTCCCACATAAAAGAAGGTGGCAGGAACTCTTCATACATACTCCCAATGACAGGGACCCCCGAAATCTGAAGGTCATCCCATAGACTAATGCCCACTTCCCCATGGACCAGATGGAAGGTGTTTTTGTCCGAGCTCCAATGACTCATAAGTTTCTTAGAGAGGGATTGAGGTTGGTGGGTATAGGTTTGGGACACCCAGGCATCTTTATACAAGTCCACGACTCGAAACTCTTCCCCAAATTCTGCGCAGCTCTGGTGAACCCAGAAGGGCCACCCCCAATCCAGTGACTTAAATGCTCCCCCCGGTCATAGATCCCGATTCGCTGGCCAGCCATGCTGGTCGCTTACCATGGAATTGTGAGCAATACTCTGATATCAGTGAATTGTTCCTTCCTGTTGACGTGGTTCTCCTGTTGGAGATACTAGAAGGTGATTCAACATAGATCCGACAGCTGTACCCCTTGAGGCAGGCCGCCCGCCAGCAGGTATCACGAATTGAGGGATAGTAGCGGTAAATATCCATGCTTCAAGATTGTTATCACGGGATGGTTTCAGAATCGGGGTATCAGACAACTAACCGAACCCATAGGCAGGAAGGTTGTTAGAAAAATGATACTCTTTTTGTGATTTGGAGAGTCGTTCGGTAAGGATGGAAGACGGTAGGGAATGGTAGACTCCATCTTGAACAGAGTTAGCCATGTCCTTCAGGCGTTGATCATCAATTGGGAGCGGCTCTGCAGCAGGCCTCGGTACAGAATGAGGGGGAACCATATTTTCTCCCTGCACAGTAGGAGCGAACAATTGGTTAGTCTTGAATAAAAATCTGGACATGGAAATAACCGGATATATGGTTAAAGGGGCCTTCATAATCAAAATCGTCAAGGAGGCTTTAGAGGATGGTTTGCGATGACATCATCCTGTGAACCAGACCTTTGAGAAATCAGTCCGTGAAGCCCTGGCCCGTGGATCGTTGGCCAGGAAACCGCAAACCAAGTCACTCCGCGGAATTTCAATCTTGAGTTTATTCGGAAGACTCATATACTTTTTAATGTTCGAGAGATTTTTAGTCCACGGAGCATCAAAACTGCGAAGCAAGTTCCTCTGCAGCCTGTCATCACTTACTTTTTAATTAGTTAAGAGTAATGGTTTGCGGTTGAGAAGTTGGTCAGCGGATGAAGGGGACCACGAAGAAGGAATGGTTTGCAGAGGTCACTAATGGTTCTCGGACAAGGCACTTCGCGAAGGAGAAAACACGCGGAGGCGAAGGAGCTCTGGTTTCGCAAGGAATTCGGTAAAGGACAAGTGAAGGAATCCCCATATTTATAGGCATAGTCCCCTATCGGGTCCACCTTTCTACCACAAACCATCTTAGTTTCAGGATCACTCTGCATCGGAATGGCCTCCTCTTCGTTCCGATCGGACCCCATTCCGATGGGGGGCATTTGTAGGGTCCTAAAAATCTGTAAATGATATTCTACCCAAACCCCCTAAGAATTGGGAAAAATAATCAAAGAAGGGACACAAACAGGACAGGTCCATGAACCGGTCCCATGGAAGCGAAGAGTGGCCAGGCCTCACGAGGTACCACCCCCTCTGTGAACCATTTTCGTTCGTGAAATGGAGGCGGAGAGCCTCCACGGTCGCGAGGCAGGATGGGCGCCAGTCTGGTTCACTGTCATAAACCGCCCCAACCGCAGACCGCATCAACCGGTTCAAGACGCACCCGCTGTCATTCGCGGAATAGAGGCGGAACCCTCCGCAGCCGAGGAGCACTTCCTGAGTTCGCCTCGTGAAGGGGGGGGGGGCGTTCAATACCCACCACGAATCGTGGATTGACCAAGTCGGCTGTGAACCGGGTATTTGGTTATGGGCCTCTGCAAAAGGTGTCGTATGGCCATAGATACATCCCTTTCCCCAATCTATAAAAGGGGACCAAGGGGGAAAGAGGAGGAATAGATCGGAAAACTGGAATCAGATTCGGAGGGACTGAAGATTTCGAAGGAGATCGGTTGAAGGAAGGCTTCGGATTTCGCAAACAGTGAAATTCCCATCCGCGAACCACAGCAGGTATACGAATTAACTAGGAATTGGAAAACGCATAATAATTTGGTGAACCAAGAACCTAAAACTAACAAAAAAGGAGAACCGCGAACCATACCCCCTCTGAGGATGACTTCCCCACGGACCAGGCAATTTATGCCTATTTTCTGATCCGTCATACCGTGTAGCACTCTCCTACGCGGGCGAAGCCCCGACCGACGAGCCTTTGATCGGAGCCGCCCTTGGCCGCCTCTGCCTGCCTGGAACCCTCCGCAAACCACCCTGGTTCGCATATTGAACACGAAGCCGCGAACCACTCTGGTTCGCGGATTGAACCCAAAACCACGAACCACTCTGGTTCGCGGGATGCCAATCAGTTCGCAGACCACCCAGGTTCGCGGACGGCTTCTCCAACCGCGTGTCACTTCCCCGCGCAAAGGTTACCACCACCCATACCTCTCGGTGGCTCGCTAAATACTTCGATGTTCTCATTTACAGAGCCAGGTAAAATCCTTCCGATCAAACCAAGTCCTTCGCGACTCCCTCATTGACCTATTCATCGTCCCCGAGCCAAGTCCTCCACCGGAGCCACCGGATCCGCATGGTGTAACTTTCAGGCGCATCAGTGCGCTATTTTGAGTTCACATACCCACGGTAAATAGGGGAAAAGGGGTTTCCCTGACCCTTGAGAAGATTCCCAAAGCATTCCTAGGTTCACATTCCCATGGTAATGTGGAGGCTGAGCTCGGGAATCCCTTTTCTGCCACTCCACTTGTTCAGGATTCCTAGAAGATGGTAAAATAGCCATCAGAAGGAAGCCCTCATGCACTGTAAGAGAGGAGATGGGTACAGGAGCACCCCCTTTCCCTCTCCTGCTGGGCTTTGTTGCCACAGGCGTCTATCTCAGAGTAAGCCCCAACCTTATGGGCCTCCTCAGAGTGTAAGCCCTAGTTCATCATCCTAGGCCGCTCCATGCGTAAGCCCTAGTCCGCTTCTCACGGACGCACCTTTCGTGACGTGATCCTCTGGTCCCTGCTGCCTCTTTTTTCTCACACCGAGCATGACTCACGTGGGCTTAGAGTAAGCATCGACCATGACATCCTTCCATGGGCCTCCTCAGAGTGTAAGCCCCAATCCATCATTCTGGGCCTCCTCAGAGTGTAATCCCCAATCCAATGTGAACTACGGGGACTTTGATCCGTGCCAAAGCATGGTACGTAGGAACCTTCCACGAGTTTCAACCCCACCACTCGGTCATTTATTCACATCGAGTTCCACCCTCATCCATCATGATGTTAAACTGTATATACGAACTACGTGGACTTTGATCCCTATCTCCTAAGCAGGGCACGTAGGAATCCACCCTGAGGTTCAAGCCCAACAACTGTTCGATCCGATCATCTCCATATCGGTTCACCGTGCCACCCCTAGTGCCGCCTCAAGCGAGTTCCAATCCTTCGGGGTCATTAATCCAACGAGGGATGGTAAACCTCAGGCGTAAATGATTCTGAACCCCTGCGTCTAGTTGAACATTGCCTGCCAAGGTCAAATCCATCGATACTATGTTTGGGTATAAAACAAATATTCGCGAACATATGAATACGTATTAAATCTATAAAAGAGTCTCAGAAGAGGAAATAATTCCCCCAAAAAGGGTGTGATGAGCCCGACTTCCCATCCTCTTGACCAATGTGAGTTCTTAAGAGTCATTGGTCAGACCATCCGGTGAACGCCTGCCTTTGGAAAGCAGGTCCATAAATCATTGGATATGGAGCAATTGGGAGTTTTGTGGCCAAAAACCAGAACGAAACAAAAAATGGTAAACCCGACATGAATCTTTAACCAAACATGACAGATTCAACTTAATCCCACCATGTGCCCCTATATGCTCTAAAGGAGGTCCAAGAAAGGTCATTAATTACGCTTGGGATTATGAGATGATACTTTGATGGGTTTGCTACTTGTATTTGCTAAAATGTTTTGCAGGCACTACTTTCAGAACTCCCTTCGATCCAATGGAACCGCGAAGGAACTCACAAGTGCATGTTTCCAATGACGTAAGGACGAGACTTACTCAACAATGGAGGACCCTGTCACCCACCCAGCGTCTTCATTGCTGGGTTTCAGACGCGTTGATCCGAGAGTACCATGCGAACGGTACTCTCCCAACGGTGGAGGCGACCATGCACACCCTCCAATCCGCCAGAACTTGCCGGTCACCTGCCCAGTAGCGACCGCAAAGGTGGATACAGACAGCCCCTGTCGCTGTCTTCAACAGTTTCGGAAGCCGATCCCTGGAACAGGACAATGCATACCTCCCTTATCTTAGGGAGGCAGATGAGGTCGGCGTTTAGGACTTCATCCCCACCGAACAGGTGTTTCGCTCCAACACTACAAGAAAACAGAATATTTGCGAAGGGCGATTTGCGACAGGATCCCGTCGCAAAAGACCTTTTGTGACGGGGCTCCGTCACAAATCGCGCGTTGCAAAAAAATGGCGTCGCAAATAGGTGTTTTTGTGGCGGTCTCGTCGCAAAAATAATATTAGTGACGATATTTTTCCCCCGTCGCAAATTGGTTTTCGTTTATATTTAAAAAATGTATTTGTGACGGGCTGTCGCAGATATATTATTTACGACGGGCCGTCACAGATATATTATATGTGACGGGCCGTCGGAGATATATTATGTGCGACGGGTTGTCGTAGATATATAATTTGCGACAGGTTTCTGACCCGTCGCAAATGGAAAATTTAAAAAATATTTGCGATGTAGGTATTTGCGATGGACCGTCGCAGAAATTGTTTTTACGATGGGTATTCTTCCCATCGCAAACGAGACAGTAAAAAAAATTTACGACGGGACACCCGTCGCAAATACTAAAAAATATAAAAATAATAATTAATACAAATCGTATAATATTATATAAAAATAATAATATTATTAATAATATAAAAAAATTCTATTATTATAATATAAATAAAAAAAATATAAAATATAATTATGAAATATTAATATAAAATAATAATAATATGAATATAAATAATATAATATTATATAATAATACAAATATTAATAATTTAAAATTTTAATATAATAATATTATTATTAAATTTTGTATATAATAATAATAATATTATTAATAATATAAAGAAATTATATTATTATAATATTAATAATATAAATATATATATAATATAATTATGAAATAGTAATATCAAAAAATAATAATAATACGAATATAAATAATATAATATTATATAATATTAATATTAATATTAATAATATAAAAATTTAATATAATAATATTATTATTAAAATAAACATACATATTTATAAAAAAAATATTAATATTATTAATATTAATAAAATTATAAATTTATAAATTTTTCAATATTAACAATAACAATAAAATACCAAAAGTAATATTACTAAAATAAACAGACATTAAAAATAATACTAATAAGTAATAAAATATTAAAAAAATAAAAACAAATTAAATCATGCAATATTCATACCAATATGAAAGAGGAATTGTAAATAGTTAATATGACAATAAACTACGAACTCAAATGTTTATTACATGTAAAAAAATCAATGGGGGGTGGATAATCTGGAGAAGGTGGTGGAGGAAACTCCATCCCTAAACTATGAGTCAGACGACGCATATACTCCATCTGCTCCTGATGTTGCTCCTCATATCGATGCCTATCCTCATTCTACTACTGACACATCTTCTCCTGCCATCGACGCATCTCCTCATCATACTGCTGACGCATCTGCTCCTGCCCCTGACGGAAATCCTCTATAAGCTGACTCTGAGCACACAACTGCTCCTGATACTGTGAGGCAGAAGATGATGTCTCTCCACAAGCTCCTCTCGAGCTGGACGCCAACATTGTAGTAGTACCATAATAAGATGAAGGAGTCAAATGAGAGAGGATACCAACTACTCGGCCCTTTTCGAAGCCATATTAGGTCACCTGCATCCATTCCGTCTCATCGAAATGGTGGGCACTACTCTGATCACCCGTCTCGTCTTGACTCTCAGCCTATGTCTGAGAGGTCACGACCTCACATGACTCCTTAAGTTTCAATTAGAAATTAAAATAATGTAAAGATTATATGAATTTAATTTTCAAACTGAAAATAAAATAATACTGACCACAATCTGACGTTGGCGGTCACCTCTAATCTCTCCAGAAGCCGGATCAGTGTACATCCTCCGATAAACGTCGTACGTCATAATACCAGGCTTCTCAGCTTCCTATATGAATATAAAATAAACTGTTTATATTTAAAATTGTATAAAATATTAAAAAAAAGTACTTACTAGATGCTCTCTATGCACACTGAATGTACGACTACCAGCTCGATGCGTCACCTCTTGTCTCCCCCGATTCTGTAGTCCCAATGCAGATATCCTCTGAAACCCACCACCCAACCAGTGTGTACATAATCCATCCCAAACGTGAGATGAAATGTACTCTGGTCAGTGGGATCTACATGACTCATCAAATTCTGTCACTCTGGCTTTCCTCACAGCCGCCTTTCTTAAATTATGCAAAAACTGGCGGAAACGGTCACACATAGACACCACCCATGCCGCGTGGATAGTGGCACACATGCTCTCGTCGATGGGATACCATAAACCCTAATATAAATTTATTAATGAATTAAATTTCAAAATAAAAAATATTTAATTATGTACCAGCCAATGATTGAACATGGCGGCCTGCACATCAGCGGGAATCTGATCCCATGTGAGCCAGGGCTAAGAAAAATAATTGCGCAAGATAGCGCTCCCCTGTCCAAAAGCTATATGCGAAAAACTATTGAAAAAGAAAAAATAATCAAACAATTAGAATATAAATAAATTATAATGAATGGTAAAGAAAATAAAAAGGTTACCATACCACCGCATGTGCGCATCAAATCCAAGAGGAGGACGTCGCTCCGAGATAGGATCTGGAATCATAAGTCTGGCAAGACCACGCCCCCTCCGAGTTCTCTCTATAGTGCCAATAGCCTGAGGGTCATATGACTCAAGAACCTCATCATCCATATGTAGATCAGCCTCCAGCAACTGAAGATACGTTTCTGAGTCCATCTGAAACATGAAATTATTGTTATTAGAAAATAGTTGAAAATAACTATTATGTATAGATATATATTTGTTATGATTCTAACTAGCAATTTACTGTGTCAATGTTCATCTTCATCATCATATTCATAGTTGTCAATGTCAATGTCTTCATCTTCCTCATCAACATCATCAATTTCCATATTAGTTTCACTTTCATCATCTCTTGTCATTTCAAATTCAGTTGTAACATCATTGACAACATCGTCACCATCGACCCTTAACTGTGGGGTGTCATCATCAATATTCATGTCTCTTTATGAAAAAGATGTGTTTTGAGGATGGTCATGAAAAATTTCATTTCCTTGCACTTTAGTGGAACCACATTTAGTTTGAGTAAACTGATTATCTTGAGATTTAACTTTTATTATACTCCACCAATCATCCAACTCTTTTGCAGTAGCACAGTATTTTGCATAATAATTTTGATGTGCTTCAAGAGCCAATAAAAATGGTTCATTTACTACAAGAAGACTTTAATGTTTAATATCAACAATTCCCTGAGTCGGATGAATACACAAGCCTCTCTCAGTATCCATCCATCGATATTTAAACAATGTTACATAATTCTGTCCCAAATAACACAGTTCAATAATTAGTTCAAGCATGCCGTAAAAGTCAACTTCTATATATCTATGATGTCATCCCTTCAAACAAACACCACTACTCATTGTTTTCATTGATTCCCAATATTCACGTGTATGAAAGTGATAACCATTCACCACATATTCATTATAAGATTTAACCACGTTGGATGGTGGGCTACTCAATATACGCAATCGACTATCAATCTTATCAGCATGTACAGATACATGAAAATTTGTAAAACATTTATCACTATTACAAGTAATAAATTGATTTTATATGTAAAACCAAAAAATAATGTACGCTACCAGTTTTTGAAACGAGTAGGCAAATTTTTTTTGTCGACGTTTTTCTAAGCCAGCTGCTGTAATTTGTGAAAATTGTTTCTTGATATGATCATCATATAACCTATAATTACAATATGATTAATTTACTGTAACAGAATCTATAGAATAAGGGATTGGATCACTCAATGTAAAATTGGTGAAATTTATTTACAGTTGAGTAGAACATATGTATGAGCTCTATGATGTTCATCATCTGAAAGCCATCTATCATGAACTCCACCAAAGCCATGTTCGGGCTGATTGACAACTGATAATTGATTGTTCATATCATCATCAAAATTCCCCTTGTTCCAGCCCATGCGGTTAAATTTTGAGGGATATTATGATTCAAGATAATGAGATAATAATAAAGGAATTTCCTCTAACAAATAAGCTTCAACAATTGAGACTTCAACTGATGCTTTGTTACGTACTTTTTTCTTCAATTTCTACATGCATCTCTTAAATGGGTACATCCATTGAAACTGAACCGGACCTACACATTTTGCTTCATGTGGAAAATGTAATATCAAATGTTCCATTGATTCAAAGAAAGTCGATGGAATGATTTTTTCCAGTTTGCATATAATTACAACAACAACTTCTTCCAGTTTTATTAGTGTTTCATAGTCTGCTGTCTCCACGCACATGTCTCGGAAAAAATAAGATATATCTGTTATCGAATCCCAAATCTTGGAATTCAACAAACCTCGTAATCCAATAGGCATAAGTCTTTCCATTATAACATGACAGTCATGACTTTTTAATCCAGTAATATGACCATTTTTAACACATCTTCCCAAGTTGGAAGCATAGCCATCTGGAAGTCTCAAATCTGCAGTACACTAACAAAATAATAAGAGACTCTCTTTGGTCAGTGTATAAGCTACTTTTGGCTTCATTAATCTCTATGATCTGACATTTTCAAACAATTCAAGTTCTGGTCACCTACAAATTTGGGAAAGATATAATCATGCATTTACATTATCTTTGGTTTTACCCGGTGTATCCAAAACTGTATGAAATAAATTATCAAAAAGTTCTTCTCAATATGCATGACATCCAACATGTGTCGGACCAACAAATCTGACCAATATGGAAGATTCCAAAAATTGCTCTGTGTTGTCCAATTGTGTTATTTCCCAATGCCATGAATTTTCTGTTGGTTTATTGTCGGTCCAAAAGTGATGGGAGGTAATGAAAATACAACTGATTGTAACTCTGTACCTGAGATCATTTTTGGAGGTTCATCTCTTTCAATTCCGCCTTTTCAGAAATGAGATTTATTCCTCTGAAAAGGATGATCGATTGGAAGAAATCTGCGATGATAGTCAAAATAGCATGGTTTTTTTTCCATTCACGAGCATAAATTCTTTTTTGTCTCCCATATAGTAAGGAAATGATTTTGGACCATGTGTACTCCAGCCAGATAACATGACATATGCCGGGAAGTCACTAATTGTCCACATCAAAGTAGATTTCATTAAAAAATTCTATTTCGCAGCAGCATCATATGTACGAACACCATGACTCCAAAATAAATTTAACTCATCAATCAATGGTTTCAAATAATCATGAATATTCTTTTTCGGATGTCCTAGGATTAATAATGTAAAAAAGATATAAGGATCTTTCAACAATATCCATGGAGGAAAATTGTACGGAGTTATAAAGATAGGCCAACAGGAATACTGACTACCAAAAGATCCAAATGGACAAAAACCGTCAGTAGAAAGACCCAATCACACGTTATGGGATTCTAAATCAAAAGAAGGATGTACTTGATCAAAATGTTTCAATTAATCACCATCAGATGGATTAATCAAGCTTTTACCATTTGAAATATTGGTTTTTTTCCATGACATCATTTTCGTTGTGTTCTAAGACATAAATAAACACTTCAACCTGGGTGTAAATGGGAAATATATCAACTGTTTTATAGGAATCAATCCAGACTTCCCTGATTGAGCTTCTTTATACCCTTATTGTCCACATGTGGGACAACTATCCAGCGACTCATTTTCACTAGAATATAAGATGCAATAGTTTGAACATGCATGGATCTTCTGATAACTAAGGCCCAGATTACGAACCAGTATCTTGCTCTCATAATAATTAGCAGGTATCACGTTTCCTTCAGGTAACAATGCTTTAACCAAAGACAATATCTGATCAAAATAGTTATTTGAAATTCCATTATCTGATTTAATAGCCATAAATTTTGCAACTATTTCTAATTTTCTTATCTTGCAATCAGGTTATAATTCATCCTCAGCATACCTGAACAACTCAGCAATTTCTGATGGTGCCATCCCGGGAGGTAAATCAACATCATCCTCGATTTCAGTTTGTTGAACAGATGACCCTGCAACATCATGTACTAAATTCTGAAACCATGATGGATCCAGAATCAAATTATTAGTATCTTATCTGGAACTTCATTCACTGTGTTGATACTAAAAAATATAATCTGATTGAAAACCATAACGCAAGAGATGTTTCCCAATGATTTCAAATGTCTCAAACATTCTCAGAGCACATTTTTTACAAGGACACTTTATTGACCCTTCTGAAACAAATTACGGGTTTGATGATGCAAATGATAAGAAAGCTTCAAGACCATAAACATATACAGGATTTAAACTCGAACCGTTTGGATTTCTACACTGATTTATCCAAACACAATCATCTAATAATGATTGGTGTTGATTTCCTTGTTCCATATTCATATATATGTTTCTAAAAAATTTAAAACCATTACTTTTGTTAAATAATTTTATATAAGAAAAACAATATCCTAAAAGGAGAAGATCCATAATTATAGTTATTTATTAGTAATTACCAATAATTATAGGAGACACAGTTAGTTTTTAATCATCCCCACAAATTATTATTAATTTAGAGATACTTAGCAATACTTGGCAAAATGAAATATGCTTGAATAATGAAATAAAATTTTGTAATCATCGTTGTGGATATTGTATTACTGACTATTCTTATTTGTTTCCAGCAGATTGGTGGTAGCTATTTTGCCTGAAGACTCATCTCCTTGCAAGGAGATGTGTCGTCAGGAAAAACAACCTCTTTTTTCCGACAGCTCACCTCTTTTTAACTTTCTTCCGACTGAAATCAGTATGAAAAACTTGCTTTGACATATGTTAGAGCACATTTTTCATACTGATTTAAGTGGGATAAAGTAGCAAAGATATGAAACGTTAAACAAAAGGTAGCCACAAATCCACTGGAAATTGTGCCAATTTATAACCATGTACTCGAATTTATTTGATTTTTGATTAATTATTTCTAATTATTACTAATTATTAAAAATATCAATATTTCCAACAGATTTTTCTCTATTCTTAACATGTTCAAATCTTAAAGGGTCGTCAATTTTCAGGTCATGCCCCATAAAAATTTTGTGTCAGCCATGTCCAATGTAAACTCTATAATTGTCCTTACATGGTTGATCACCTCACAAGTAGTGTTGCAATAGGACGACACAAGTAATGTCGTTCTCATATTTAAGAATCATTTCGCATGACCCTTTACATAGATCATTCTTCTTTGAAAAATTAAGAGAACTTCAGTATCATTCCCTTAATTTTTCTAGAAAGAATGGTCTATATAAAAATTCATGTGATATGATTCTTATAGATGTGAAAGACATGACTTGGTTTGTATTATTGCAATGCTACTTGCGAGATGATCAACCAAGCAAGAACAATTATAGAGTTTACATTGGACACGGTTGACGCAAACTTTTTATTGGGCATGACCTGAAAATTGGCAACCCTTTAAGATTTGAACATGATAAGAATAGAGAAAAACATGTTTAATTGTAATGTCTTATAAATTTTTTATAATTTTAATAATATTGATATTTTTTTTAAATATTAAACATATAATAATAAAATAATTATATTATTAGTATTATTTAATTATTAATATTAGATTAATATAATATTTTATATTATGTTACTATTTATGTTACTAATTATATTACTAATTATGTTACTAATTAGTAATACGAAGATATGCATATAGGACGGGTGGTTAATCAATCATTGAATAGAAAAACAAACATTATTGACCGCTCATCTACCTCAAATTTCTTTTCATTTTTGTGTTGAGGTTTACAAGAAACTTCTACCTCCACATGTAATATTTGCTTTTACTGTCAAAATTATAAACCTTCTTCCCCTCTATGTTGGTGAGGAGGTTGATAATTTTGACAGTAAAAGCAAATATTACATGTGGAGGCAGAAGTTTCCTATCAAGGCTCAACACACAAATGAAAAGAAAATTGAGGTAGATGAGCGGTCAATCATGGTTACTAATTTTCCTAATTATTTTTAACTGTTTTCTAATTATTTTATTTTTAACAGTTTCTTAATTATTTTATTTTTAACTGTTTCTTAATCATTTTATTTTTAACTGTTTCCTAATTATTTTATTTTTAACTGTTTCTTAATTATTTTATTTGTAACTGTTTCCTAATTATTTTATTTTTATCTGTTTCCTAATTATTTTATTTTAACTGTTTCCTAATTATTTTATTTTTATCTATTTCTTAATTATTTTATTTTTAACTGTTTCCTAATTATTTTATTTTTAACAGTTTCCTAATTATTTTATTTTTAACTGTTTCCTAATAATTTTTATTTTTAACTATTTCCTAATTATTTTATATTTAACTGTTTCCTAATTATTTTATTTTTAACTGTTTCCTAATTATTTTTAATTTTTTCCAAATTATTTTTAATTGTTTCCTAATTATTTTATTTTTTATTTATTATTTTTAATTGTTTCCTAATTATTTATAATTGTTTCTTAATTATTTTTAATTGTTTCCTAATTATTTTTAATTGTTTCCTAATTATTTTTAATTGTTTATTTTTAATTGTTTCTTAATTATTTTTAATTGTTTCTTAATTATTTTTAATTATTTCTTAATTATTTTTAATTATTTCCTAATTATTTTTAATTGCTTCCTAATTTTTTTTAATTGTTTCTTAATTATTTTTAATTGTTTCCTAATTATTTTTAATTATTTCCTAATTATTTTTAATTGTTTCCTAATTATTTTAATTTTTTCCTAATTATTTTAATTATTTTTATTATTCTAATTATTTCTAATCAATTAAATCTAATTATTTTCGAATTATTTGATGATTATTTTAATTAAATCTAATTATTTCTTAATTACTTGATAATTATATAATTATTCCTAATTAAATATAATTATTTCTAATTATTTCTAATTAAATATATTTATTTCAAATTATTACCAAAACATCCTCCGGGAGTGTCGAACCAAGAGTGCAGCAAGGCCCGTTGTCGTGTACCAGGTTACCCCGAGTCAAGCTCGAAACACCTTGTCAGAGTTTTCAATCCTAGGTACATCTGTGCCAGAGCCGCCTCTACTTGTTCGTATCCAGACAAGGATTATTTGATACAAACACTTAATCTAATTATATTATATAGCTACTAAACATTCTATTAAAAAATTAAAAATTAAAAATTAAAAATAAAATTAATAATGTAAAATAAATTAACCAATAAAAAAATATAAATACCTTCGATATTTTGAAGTAGTTTGCGCCTCCTAACTCCTTCTCTCCTCTTCTCGTAAGAAAAAATTAAAACGAATGAAATTCTCTACTTAGAACAGGGAGTTAAAGAGAGAGAGGAAGAGAGATCTGAATGATTTGAAAAAAAACGGATGGGGGATATTTACAAGTTAGAATATTTGCGACAGTCTTATTTGTGATGGTATCCCGTCGCAAATACCTTCGCCCGCATTAATTACGAGCGGCGGTTAAAAGGGTTTTTGCGACGGGCCCGTCGCAAATAGCTGCCTCCCGACAAACTATTAGCGATGGGTGGATATCCCCGTCGCAAATTTTTATTTATCGCCGCCGGTATTGGCGACGGGCCCCGTCACAAATAGCTTCACCTGCATTTATTACAGGCGGCGGTTAAAAAAGTTTTTGCGACAGGCCCGTCGCAAATAGCTGCCTGCCGACATACTATTAGCGACGGGTAGATATGCCCGTCGCAAATTCCTATTTATCACCACCGGTATTGGCAACGGCCCCCGTAACAAATAACACCGCCTGAATATTTTTTTGCGATGGGACAATTACCCGTCGCAAATAGTATTTACCACTACTGGGTAGTTGCGACGGGTAGAAGGCGACTATCGTAAATAGGATTCCCGCGTTTTGGTGCGCAAACCGCGTGATATCTATTGCGACGCGTCTTGTATCACCGTCGCAAATAACTGACTATTTGCAACGGGAATATATTCCCGTCACAAATACGTTTTTCGTCAGAGTTTTTGCGATGGGAATAAATCCCGTTGCAAATACCCCATCGCAATAATTGGTTTTTCTTGTAGTGCAAGGCCCCCGCCGGAAGACGTCATTGTGGTCACGCCGCGACCTGACATCCTCACACTGAGGAGGATGTCTCCCTGAGGATTCAGGCTCACGCTCCCAGAGCTCCGGCCCCTCAGACCGCACAACAAGGGTGGAAGACGTACAGTCGGGGACCAGTCATCGCCCTGGTCCTTGAGGAGGAGCTTTGCTGGCCAGCCACGGAGACGTACCACGAACAGGAACCTACACCTGTTCGCTCCTCCCATTCCCACCATCCAGACATGGCGGCATCATACGAGCCAGCGCGCATCCCCACCGAGCTCCATCAAGCCCGTCGCTCACGCAGGACAACACTAATTAGGCAGGCAGCTCTCTCTGCCCAGGGTCGTGAATCCCACAAACCTAACATGGTGGCGACCCGGCACCTGTATGAACAGCTCCCTACAGTTTCTTCAGACGCCCGCCATCCTGAGTCGGTGGCCTTTGTTGGCAGGGAGACGTGCCCGCCTATGATTTTCCGCCACATCTGGGTGGAAGGATTTGTTGATCGCCACCATATCAGGATGGAGGGCGTCTGAAGAAACTGTCGGGAGCTGGTCCTGCAGGTGTCGGGTCGCCACCATATCAGGTTGGTGGGCTTCACAAACCTGGGCAGGGAGAGGTGCCTGCCTAGTAAGTGTCGTCTTCCATGAGCGACGAGCTTGATGGAGCTCAGCGGGGATGCGCGTCGGCTCGTATGATGCCGCCATGTCTGGATGGAAGGCTTGGGAGAAGCGAGCAGGTGTAGGTGCCTGTTCGTGGTACGTCTCTGTGGCTGGGTAGCGGAGCTCCTCCTCATGGACTAGGGTGATGACCGGTCCCCGACTTTACGTCTTCCGCTCTTGTCGGGCGGTCTGAGGGGCCGGAGCTCGGGGAGCATGGGCCTGAATCCTCGGGGAGACATCCTCCGTGGCGTGAGGATGTCGGGTCGCAGAATGACCATAATGACGTCTTCCGGTGGGGACCTTGGAGCAGAACCCCTGTTCGGTGGGGATGAAGTCCTCAACGTCAACCTCACCTGCCTCCCTAAGATAAGGGAGGTACGCATTGTCCTGTTCTGGGGATAGGCTCCCAAAACGGTTGGAGACAGTGACAAGGGCTGTCTGGATCTGCCTATGTGGTCGCTGCTGGGCAGGCGACCAGTGAGTTCTGGTGGATTGGAGGGTGTGCATGGCCACCTCCACCATTGGGAGAGTACCGTTCGAATTATACTCTTAGATCAGCGCATCTAAAACCCAACGTTGAAGATACTGGGTGGGTGACGGGGTCCTCCGTTGTTGAGGAAGTCTCATCCTTGTGTCGTTGGAAATGCGCACTTGTGAGTTCCTTTACGATTCCATTGGATCGAAGGGAGTTCTGAAAGTAGTGCCTGCAAAACATTTTATCAAATACAAGCATCAAACTCGTCAAAGCGGCATCTCATAATCCCATGCATAATTAATGACCTTTCTTGGACCTCCTTTAGAGAATAGGGGAGAACATGGTGGGATTAAGTTGAATCTGTCATGTTTGGTTAAAGATTCAAGTCAGGTTCACCATTTTTTGTTTCGTTCTGGTTTTCAGCCATGAAACATCCAATGGCTCCATATCCAATGTTTGATGGACCTGCTTTCCAAAGGCAGGCGTTCACCGGATGGTCTGACCAGTGACTCTTAAGAACTCACATTTGTCTTGAGGATGGGAAGTCGAGCTCATCACACCATTTTTGGGGGGAATTATTTCCTGTTCTGGGACTCTCTTATAGATTTAATATGTATTCATATGTTTACGAATCTTTGGTTTATACCCAAACATTGTATCCACAGATTTAACCTTGGTGGGAAACGGTCAACTGGACGCAGGGGTTTGGAATCATTTATGCCTGAGTTATAACATACATTGTTGGGTTAATGACCCCGAAGGGTTGGAACTCGCTTGAGGCGGCACTAGGGGTGGTGCGGTGAACCGATACAGAGATGATCAGATTGAGCGATTGTTGGGGTTGAACCTCAGGGAGGATTCCTATGTTCCCTGCTTAGGAGTCAGGGATCAAAGTCCACGTAGTTTGTATATACAATTTAATGTCATGCTGGACGAGGGTGGAACTCGAAGTGAAGAAACGACCGAGTGGTGGTCTTGAACCTCATGGAGGATTCCTACGTACCATGCTTTGGCATGGATCAAAGTCCCCATAGTTCACTTTGGCTTGGGGATTACACTCTGAGGAGGCCCAGAATGATGGATTGGGGCTTACACTCTAAGGAGGCCCAAAATTATGGATTGGGGCTTACACTCTGAGGAGGCCCATGGTAGGATGTCATGGTCGATGCTTACTCTAAGCCCAGGTGTGTCATGCTCGGTGTGAGAAACAAGAGGCAGAAGGGACCAGAAGATCACGTCGTGAAAGGTGCGTCCATGAGAAGTGGATTGGGGCTTACGCATAGAGTGGCCCAAGATGATGAATTGGGGATTACACTCTGAGGAGGCCCACAAGGTCGTGGCTTACTCCAAGATGGATGCCCGGGGCGACAAAGCACAGCTGGAGAGGGAAAGGGGTTTCTCTTATGCCCGTCTCCTCTCTTACAGTGCATGAGGGGTTCCTTTTGATGGATATTTTACCATCTTCGAGGAATCCTCAACAAGTGGAGGGGAAGAAAAGGGATTCCCAAGCTCAGGCTCCACATTACCGTGGGAATGTGAACCCATGAATTCTTCGGGAATCTGCTCAAGGGTCAGGGAAACCACTTTGCCCCTATTTACCATGGGTATGTGAACTCAAAATGGAGTGATGATGTGCCTGAATGTTATACCACGCGGATCTGGTGGCTCTGGTGCAGGCCTTGGCTTGGGGCCGATGAACAGGCCAATGAGGGAGTCGCGGAGGACTTGGCTGGATCGGAAGGATTTTACCTGGCTCTGGAAATGAGAACAGAGAAGTATTTGGTGAGCCACCGAGAGGTATGGGTGGTGGCCCCTTCATGCGGGGAAGTGCCACATGGCTGGAGAAGCCGTCCGCGAACAAGGGTGGTCCACGAACTGATTGGCGTCCCGCGAACCAATGTGGTTCGTGGCTTTGGGTTCAATCCGCGAACCATATTGGTTCGCGGATTCGGGTTCAATCTGCAAACTAGGGTGGTTCGTGGAGGGTTCCAGATGAGCAGCGGCGACCAAGGGCGGCGCCGATCGCAGGCTCGTCGGTCGGGGCTTTGCCCGCGTAGGAGAGTGCTACGCAGTACGACAGATGGGAAAATTGGTATAAATGCCCTGGTCTATGGGGAAGTCATCCCCAGAGGGGGTATGGTTCGCGGTTCTCCTTTTTTGTTATTTTTAGGTTCGTGGTTCAACAAATTATTATGCATTTTCCAATTCCTTCTTAATTCGTATACCTGTTGTGGTTTGCAGATGGCAATTTCACTGTTTTCGAAATCCGAAGCCTTCCTTCTACCGATCTCCTTCCGAATCTCCAATCCCTCCGAATCTGATTCCAGTTTTCCGATCTCTTCCTCCTCTTTCCCCCTTGGGCCCCTTTTATAGAGTGGGGAAAGGGATGTATCTGTGGCCATATGGCACCTTTTACGGAGGCCCACAACCAAATACCCGGTTCATAGCTGACTTGGTCAATCCGTGATTCACGGTGGGTATTTAATGCTCCCCCCATCCACGAGGCGAACTCAGGGAGTGCTCTACTGCTGCGGAGGGTTCTGCCTCTATTCTGTGAACGACAGTGGGTGCAGCTTGAACCGGTCGACGCATTCCGCAGTTGGGGCAGTTCGTGATGGTGAACCGGACTAGCGCCCATCATGCCTCATGACCGCAGAGGCTCTCCGCCTCCATTTCACGAACGACAATGGTTCGCAGAGGGGGGGTGCCTCGCGGGGCCCGGACACTCTGCGCTTCCATGGGACCGGTTTGCGAACCGATCTTGTTTGTGTCCCTTCTTTGATTATTTTCCCCAATTCTTAGGGGATTTGGGTAGAATCTCATTTGCAAATTTTTTAGGACCCTACAGACATTGATCAGAGATTGGGGTGAACGTGTGGATCACAGCTAGAGGAATTAGGTACTTGAATCCTACAACGCAATGGTGATGCGTTGAATTTCATTCCATTATATCATCATATAATGTGAATTTACAAGTTGAGGTTATTCTATATCTACTAATAAATTAATTATGAATTACATGTGAAGATCCTCTACCTATATTTTCAGAGTATTAATGTAGTCTATTTAATGGAATATTTTCATTGGACATGGTCAAGTGATTATGTAAAGAAATATTATACATTATTTCACACTAAAAGGTTTGTTGGTCATGACATCAAAAGGATTCTTCCACTATTCTTGAATCCTACATGTTGTATCAGAGTGATCACGAGTTTAATTTATAAATTTTTATTATTTGTTGTTTAATTTCATGTGATTTGATTTTTGATTTACTGAAATTGACTCATTTTAATAATCATGAATCATCATATCTTATTTTATTTATTCTCTATTATATAATCAGAAATATAATAAGAGATATTTATAGAGATATATATTGAAATATATATCTGGAGATATATGTAGATTGAAATATCTTGATTGAAATATATATAGATAAATATATATATATATATCTCTAGGTAGATTAATCTATAAAGATATCAATATAAATATCTTGAAAGATATCTATAGATATATCTTAATATATATATATATATAAAGATAAATATATGGATAGATATATCTTAAGATATAACTAGATATAAATTATTGTGATGGATGGAATTACAATAAATTTAATTCATTGAATAAATTCATGAAGAATTATCTTAATTAAATAAAATACAATAAATTTATAAAAATATTGAAAATGTATACTCATTACATGATCATGTGTCGATGATCATGAGATTATACCAGCCCTTGTTTTTTATAGTTTTATTTTTATTTATCATTTATTATGGTAAACTAATTATTGATGGCATGTGATTCATCCCCTCAAACTTATTATGTGAGGGAATATGTGCAAGTGATTCCTTTTTTTTATACCCCCACTTTATCCAATCCATTGGATCCTCTCACCCATGTAAGAGTAAAAAATTATGTAAGTATAGATCTACCAAATGAGAGGAGATTGTCTGAGTTAAGGATATGGGAAAAAACCAATCAAAGTGATACATGAGAGGAATGTTATAATGTTTTAAAATTAAAGGTGGTATAGTTCAAGGTGTTTTCCCCTATGGTCAAGGGCTATTTTATCAACCAAGAGATAAATTAACTGATTAGAGAATCTCATGATAATGTCACAAATATTTTATTTCGATATATTTTGTGGTTAATTATTAATGTTTTTGAATTCTAAATGATCACCTAACAAATGAATTAACAGGCTCATAACAAAGAATAAAATATAACTGGATTGTGCATGAATATTTTTTCATATTTGGTTAATCGCTTATGTAAAATTCAATTAATATTAACAATTCATTTAAAGGATAAAATGATCTTTATGAATTAGGGTAAAAAAACTATCAAACTAAAATATTAAGTTAGAAAATCCTTCCATTACATAAGTGATAATTGAAAGCATAGTTCAAAGTACTTGAGAAACCCTAGTTGGGGTGCTTTCAATTATGATGGAATGTTTTTCTTGATGTTTTGTGTCGAATTTACTTAGTTTACATAAATGGTTGACTTACCAAATAGTACTTGGTATAACAAAGAGGAAAATGTTTATAAAATCATTAAAAAATAGGATTTAGGATTGGGGATTCCACTCAATAGAACATAGAACTACAAGTTAATGTGGTTGGAAAGTTATGCCTACCAAAAACCCTTTTAAATAGCTTGATATACCCAAGTCTGGGTTATGAGAAGGGGTTTTAGGATACTTTCCACAAGAATATCTAACTGATATTAGATTTTAAAATTAATGTTGTGGGATATTTGGTTTCAGAAAATAAAGGGATATTTAAAAACATTAATGAAATTTAAATTTGTTAATCTATTTTTTGGTAATCAAAACAAGTACTAGTTATCTTCTCTTAATTTGTAGAAATGGAAAATCAAACAAATTCAATGATATCATATAGATATATAGAATATAAGTATGATCTTATCAAAGGTTTGAATTTATAGGAATGTTATTGGATCATTCTTGTTATACTACACCACAAAAAGAAATTATACATACTAGAAATTCCACATCACGAGTCACTTTCCAAAGATTAGAGTGAGGGAGAAGTGTTTCTCTATTTGAATAATATAGATGAAATTATGGATGTCCACGGTTTTTGTAACACCCGAGAATTTTATGTTATATAAATCATCAAAGGAATCTTTTTCTACACACAACACTTGCTTGGCTTTCTTTACACGAAATCACGACCTTCTTCGAGATCTTGCGTCGTACGCAATACCGAGTTTCACTAAACAATGATATGCTATAAAATATTATTAAAACTAGCCATTATGAATAGTAATAACCACTTTTTGAAATTTTATAAATTTTATTTTTCAAAATGGACTTCATTTTTGAATTTGGAATATCGAAATTAGTCTAGGGTGAAATTTTGGTATTTTTCTGAAAACTTTCAATTTTTGATGAATAGTGAAACCACTAAGTGGTAGTTAAAAAACTGAATTTTTCATAAAACTTAAATTTACCACTTCTATGAGTGGAATTTCAAAAATCCGAGAGACACAGTTGATGTCAGTAAGTAAAATGTGGTTCAATGAGATGAAAATAATTTTTGGTGAATAGTAACTTTTTACTTTTTTTTACCACGGTTAAAAGTAAATAGGGTAATTAAGTGTAAAAATGATATTATTATTACCCTAACACATGTCCTAATTCTATTAGACAAGTGTAATTCGACCAAAAACAAACTTAGGAATAAAATATGACCATTTAGGCCCACTTGGATTAGATTAGGACATTTATTATTAATTTATTTAAAGAAGGGTTAAAATAGTTAAAATCAAAGTTTAATAACTAAATCATTTTTAATATGGGGTTATACATAAGATAAATTCGACTATAAAAATTCATTAGAAATATAAAAAGATTTCCTACATAATGGTATTTTATTTGTTTAAATAATTTAATTTATTTATGACACAAAAATGATGCAGTAATTAACTTATTAATGAAATATTGACATAATTGATGTTATAAACACCAAAATAAATGTAATTTGACACTTTTTATGAATTCCACTAATTTTCAAGATTAATATGACATGTTAGTATTGATTTAATTAAAAAAATTCGAACTAATCATTCTATTATGATTTTCAAAAAAATTAATTACTAAATAGTGTCAAAATTGACATAAAATAGTTTTTAAAACAAATATTATATTAGTAATTGTTATTTTATTCCTAAAAATATAAGGTTCGGCCAAATGACTTAGATAAGGTTATATATATTAATAATAAACAACTTGGGGTTCTTTTGGCTGCTTATAGTAAGTTTATTAACCTTATAGTATAAAAACACAAGAAGACACGGTAAAAGTAAAATTATTTAACTTAATGTTAAATCTACATGATAAGGTTAAAATAGGAACCTAAACTTGTCTAAATTCTATTGGATGAGAGTATTTCGACCCATCCCCACCTTAGCCTCGAAATAAATCAATTTGGAGCCATTTAAAACCGAACTTGACTTTATAATAAAATAATATGTTTAGTTATTCCAAAGGTGCCCCTCTCCTCCCTTATAAAAGGGCACCTACTCCCCCACTTCCTCACACCACATTGAGCCTTCAAGCTCGGCCAACCCCTGCCACTTTCTCCTCTCCACTTCCCTAGAGACATCCTAGAGGTTCTGGTCTTCTTCAAAGACCTATTTTAGTTCCCTAAAAGGAGGTCTCAAAGAAGCACTTCAAAGAAGAGGTAATGTCTGTTACCGATTCTTTCATCTTTATTTCTTCTTCCACTTCTTCTTCTTTAGTTGTTTCATTATGAAGTAATAAAATCAGTATCACTCATATACTGATATGTCATTATAAGTATTAAACAATTCTATTTAACCATCTATCCATCCTACGGAAAATGAAATCACCGCGTGTGCGTACGTACGGAATACCGTCTCCACGCAGTGGTGTAATCTATTTTCCACCACCACCTTACTTGGATGGGTATAATGGTGTAAATAATGACTATATATGACTATTATAAAGTGATACTAATTCTGAAATAGTATACATACACTCCAATGAAATTCCACGATCATAGGAATGATATCATCACTCGTGCGTACGTACGGAATACCGTCTCCACGATGTGATGCGACTCGTTCTACATGATCTTCATTTCATAATTATTATATAAATGAATTGAATGAATGAATATGATATATATTACACTAATACCATTATGGAAATAATGTATCTATAACCTAAAGAGAAGAATAGGAATTTATTCGACAAAACATACCTAAGAACAAAACGTTATAAACACTCGAATAACAAGTAGCAATGAAATATTACTACTAAGAAGCTAAGAATATGACCAAATATGATATCATAAAAATAAGTATGATTCTGGAATAAGTCAATAACATTATTTAAATCATTATACAGGTGGTTCGGACACATACAAAGCATATCGGACCTAAGGTAAGGGAAATATCACAATCTCATTTTTATCTGATATTGTTTATACTTTGGCATTTACTGGGGTTTATTTTATCATCCACATCCATGTTTCCTCAATATGTAATATTATTTCCATTCACCTACAATTGTTTAAATCCTATTTTACCCTTCGGTGAGTTTTTAGTAAAATATATGAAAGGAATCTTTTGTCGTTTTTCGTACGAGGTACTTTTTTGACTTTTCTGAAAAAAGTACGAGAAGAATGTTTTTTTTAACTTATATGGTATGAATGTATTTTTAAAACATTATTTCCAAGAAGATTCCTTTAAAAGTTTTCAAGTTTATTTTTAATAAACTTCTTTTAGTTTAAAATTGTATGACATGTTAAGAAATGAAAATGTTTTTGAAGTAGAAAGGATATTTTCCTCAAGAATGGAGTTCAAGTGTTTTATCAAAATTATTTTCCATCTAAGATAATATAAGGTTCTGTTTCTATCCCTATTCTTACATTGATTTGATTATGTTGTGATGGAATTATTTTTATGAATTCCATTATCTTATATGAATTTTTTATGATGTCATGATGTTTAAGAATCCCATTTTTATTACATGTGTTATGCTATGATGTATGGTTTATGATTTTGTGGCACACATAAGAATGGTATCATTATGAGATGGGTGGGACCTATATCTCCCTCTAATGCATTGGGTAAAGATTTTATATCTCATGAGATATACATGGCTGGAACGGTAGGTTATACCGGTTCAGTAAAGCAGGAATGAAACGAGGGTAACTCGGTTCAGAAATGGAATTTTTCCACTAAGATAGTCTTGGAAATGAGTCTTGACTAATAAAAAATGATTCTCTATGATTATGTGTGTATGCCACAAAGTTTCATGTTTTATGTTATGATTATTGTGATTACATTTCACTGCCATGATTTATCCCATGTTATAAAATTATGATCTCTTTTGTAGGTTAAGATTTCCAAAAGTTATGTGCTTATGTATATGATGTGATTGATATTTATTTTTTTTATCCTTACTGAGAATTTGAGCTCACCCTTTTGTATGTTTTATTTCCCCAGGTCAGGAATAAGGTTATTAAGTAGAATATGCCAAAAAGGGACTCTAGATATGATGAAATAAATGGGAGGCAAAGTAGATGCTTTATGAACCAGTTTTTTATGTTTCCTAGTTTCTAAAGACAATACACCTATACGGTCATTTCTTGGTTTTGTTATATGTTGTAATAAGTGTGCTTCAATTCTGAAGTAATAACAATGCATGTAAAATATGGGTCATTATAGTTTTATGTTATCCACCATGTCAAATGAGATTTTAAGTCAATATATGGAAAGGGATGTTTATGGAATCATTTCTCACCTTATGGATCTTTATTAGGAGAAAGAGATATCAACGAGATGTGAGATCTCCAATGTATTGTTAACATGAAAATTAAAAAAGTCTACGATAGATTGGGAACATGTAGTCAAGATGATTGGAAATATTGAGCACCATGAAATATTGGATTTTGAGATCCCTAATGAGATGAGTAAATATCTCACTCGATCCTCACTACTGAAAAAATTATTTAGTTCTATTCTGAATTATAATAAGAGAAATCGTGATAAGTCACTTTTAGAACTTATTACACTGATTTTTCAAGTTGATTGTGACAAGGGGTGTCACAAAGCCACTTTCCTTATGGTAAATAATAAGATGAATAACAAGGAAAATTCACCAAGGACTCATCCCAAGACTAAGGCTCTCGAAAACTATCCTTCCAAGAAGAAGAATATCCAAAGGCGAGGAAATGAACAAAAGGTAGTAAGTTTTTCATGTAGAAATCAATTATTCTAGAATAGGAACTACACTCAACCAAAAAAGAAATGGTAATATTCAGGTGAGTTCATTATTGAGTATGATCTTTCCTTATCTACTAGTTGGGTATTGGATAATTTCTATGGTGCACACATTTATATCCAAATACCAGAACCAAGTATATTTTAGAAGATTACTAGGGATGAGGTGGATTTACGGACTATTGGACAACCATATCAGATTGCCTTCATGATTAATTTTTATTTTTAATAATTGTTATTATGTTCCTAGAATTACCAAGAACATAATTTATATTTCTTGTTTCGATTTAGAAGGATTTATTTTCAGATTTGGAAATAAATTTTTTTTCTTTTGTAAAGATAGTATATGTTATGGTTTGGAAAAATTGAATATGATTATTTATTTATTTAATTATGGAAACCAAATTTTGGAAATTGATAATGATAAAAATAAATGAAACTCATATGACACCCGGGTATGGAATCACTATATTGGTCACGTAAATGAAAATCATCTGACAAAGCTCAATAAATATGGTTACATGGAATAGTTTGATCATAAGAGACTTGAAATATGTCACATGTTTTTATAAGGTAAGATGAACAAACCACCATTTGGTAGTCAAAGTGAAAAATCCACAAATCTTTTATATTTGGTACACACTAATGTGTGCAGACCTTTTCAAATAGAGGGAAGAGGTGGATTCTCATATTTTATTACTTTTACTAATGACATCAGAAGGTATGTTTAAATAAACATAATGAAGTATAAGTCTGAATCATATGAGAAATTAAAAGAGTTCAACAATTAGTTTCAGAACTATATTTGTAAGATTATACAGAAAATTTGATTAGATCATTGTGGTTAATATTTAAACCAATAATTTATTGAATTTCTATGGGTGAGTGGGATTTTATCTCAACTTACCCCACTTTATAAAATTTAGTGGAATTGTATTAGTGAAGGGAGGAATCATACCTTGTAGGACATGGTAAGGGAAATTATTATTCATGTAAGAATTTCATTATTATTTTGGGATATTCATTATAGAAAACATTAAAATAACTGAACTGGGTACTCAAAGAGGATGAAAATGGTATTACCATAAAGTTATGGAGTGGGAAAAAATAATTTCCTCACATGTTAATGCATAGGCATGAGAGGCATTTGTAAAGGATAGCTCAAGAAGAAAACAACCACCTAGAGGAAAAAAGTTTATCTTTATAGGCTATCAAAATAAAACTTAGGGATACTATCAATACAAACCTTTATAAAATAAAGTGATTTTTTCAACATGGTATGTCTTTCTTAAGAAGGAGAAAATCCTCTAGGAGGATAGTATAATAATTTTTAATTCATTGAATTTGATGCTCAAGATATAAAAGAGTCGGTACAAGAACTGATTCCATAGATCCCCATGGAAGATATTATTCCTAAAACAAAAGTAATCAGTAAGAGTGATAGAGTGGTTAGAGAAACATAAAGATATGGTTTTCTATTTATCGATGATGGTAACTCATTGTTGGACAATGATAATGACCCTTTCTCCTATAATGAGGTAGTAGAGAGATCAGAGGCAACAAGATGGAAAGAATACATGAATTTTGAGAAGGATTCCATATATCAAAACCATGTTAGGATTTTGATTGATCCACTAGTGGATGTAAAATATGTTGGGTGTAAATGGGTATTTAAGAGAAATATGGACATATAAGGTAAAGTAAAAAATCTAAAATGAATTGATAGTGGATAAAGTTTTTAGATACTGTTAAGTAATTGGATATGATTAATATTTTTCTCTAGTTTACATGTTTAAATCTAACATATCTGTTTTTCCATAACAACATACCATGACTATGATATTTAGAAAATGTATGTCAAAACTGCATTCTTTAACATGAACCTTCAAGAGGATGTGTTTATGACAAAACCATAAGTTTTTGTGACTCTTAGAAATTAAAAAATGTTATGAAATTTTCAGATATCCATCTATGTATTTAATCAATCATCTAGGCCATGGAATATTCTATTTTATGAAGCCATAAGAAATCAATTTTATTTAGAATTAATGTGATCCATGTGTTTATAAATATTTTAGTTGGATTACATTTGTTTTCATAGTAGTATATGTTGATCAAATAATACAAATTGGAAAAAAACTGTTCTAAAAAGATTTTAAGGAATATTCGAGAAATTGCTTCTCCATGAGGTACTTAGGTGAAGTAACCTAAATTATTGGGGACAAGATCACGTGTGATTGATACAACATGCTTCTTGGACTACGTCAAGGTATATAAATTGAATAGATACTAAAGAGATTTGATATAGAAAAATCTAATAGGGTATTAGTGACAACATCACATGGTATACAAATTTTCAAGAAAATGTGACCTTAGACACAAGAGGAAAGAGAGAGAATGAGTAATATTTCATAATCTTCATCGATAGGATCTATCATGTATATCATGTTAAGTATGAGGCTTTATATTTCCTATTATTTGAGAATGGTATGCATATATAAATCATGTCTAAGTGAACTGAATTGGACTATTGTTAATATTATTCTTAATTATCTTAGATGAACTAAGGATAGCTTCCTAGTGTAAATGGAATCTCATGTTTTTATTACATAACTTTTCACACCATTGTATAAACAGTTGATATTTTCAGGTTCAGTTTCTTGGAAATAAGGTAAATAATATATGAAAACAAAACAAATTATTCTAAAACAACTTGAAATACATCTTCATGTGTTCACTCTATGTTAATTTTACTCCAACTCATATCATGTGGACATATATAAAAGGAAATGGGCGAGAAAGAGGTTTAGTAATGGAAATAATAAAGAGATGTATATGTAATGTGGTCTCGAGACATAGAAATAAGAAAATAAGGCATAAAAATAATACATGAGAATGAGGTATCGCATAATAATAATAACATGAATAATAACATGGAAATGTAGCTACAATATTTAAATGAGACAATCATAATCATATCATGATGGTTTATCACCAAGGTGTCATAAATAAAAATTACCAAGGTTATTCACCAAGGAATCATATATCATGTCATCTATAGATATTAAAATGTTTACACAATACATTGGATAACTATCATGGTTCACCCTTCATATGTCTTAATGTCATGTGATCCACATAGATAATAATAAACCATTTCATTAATAACCCTTGGCTAATAAATAACCGGTTGTTTATAAAAAAATCTAAGCATACAAAAGATATTAAATACATGATCATTACGTCATTTTAGACCCAAGAAAGGATGTGTGAGTTATATTTAAATCCCTGAATTAAAAACCCATTTTTAAATATAATTTAATACCAATAGAAAATAACATATTTTTCGGTATTTAAATAAAAAGGAAAAGATAATTACTCATTTAAAAGGGGAAAATTTGAGAAGAAAATTCGACAGCATGATAGGTATAAAACATGGATTTAGAACATGGTAAATTGAAAGGGTACAATGGTATACCATTTATATGAGATAATTTATACATTAGTGGGATGATATCAAGTGGAAAAGGGATTATTTTTTTGTAAATTGGAAGACATACCACAAAAGGACTCTTGAATGGAAAAGAGAAGTGAAGATTTCCCTTGCCATAAAGAGTTGTTCCTAAAACATGAAGATGGATCCTTAGGGCCTGAGGAAACTTTGGGGGATTATTTGGGGGGGGGGGGAAATCCCCATAACATCATGTAGGATATAATGGGAGTGAATGAAAATGGATAAATGAGTGGGTATTTATAAGATAAGTGGAGGATTTGTTTAATAATTTCCAAATACAGGTCTATGAACACTAGGTTGTGGAAATGAAAAACCATTAGCTTGCCCACAATGTTTTCTCATGGTATTGAAAATATTGGTAAAATTTAATTTAATTTTAATAAACTCAAAATTAAATTCATTTTAAAATACTTATTTTTTCATGAAAAAGTAAATATTCCAAAAAGTAACGTTTTTAAGAATCAAATTTTCCTTTTTTGACTTTGTAAAGTAAATTACTGTTTTAAAATTTTAAAAAAATCTATTAAAATACTTAATATTAATAAAATAAAATATTATTTATCATGGATTATTTTTAATTAATTATTAAATCATTATAATATAAATAAGATTTCATAAAATATATTAAAACCATAAAACAACATTTTTTCTATTTAAAAAATAATGTATTTTAGAAAATTATCATAAACTAAAACTATCCAGATTTTGACATACACATTTAAAAAAACTTATGTTTATTGTTTCATAAAAATTATCTAAATATTATAATTTCAATTTTTATAATTATAAATACTTATTTATTAAAAACATAACTTTTAGGCCTTAATCATATTTATGACATTTATAAAGAAATTCCTAGGCCTTTATAAAATTATTTAATAATTTATTATTTAAATAAAAGTATTTTTAAAAGACCATTTCATTAAACCAAATACTATTCATAATACCTTGGTTATAAAAAAAATTATATATCTTTTCTTGAAAACACAATTTTTTTTATTTATGTTCAAAAATCAAATTATCATATTCATCTAAATTAAACATATATTTTATTAAGAAAAACTATTCTTATGAGGAATTGGTCGAATATTAATTTTTTTTATAAAAATAAAATTACACTATTTGTGTCTGTGTTTGGGACACATACCCCTTATTACACCCACATACTCCCTAAGGGTAATTTTTGTGATGGTTGTAGTTCTGTGGGGTTCCTTGGCTAACATCGATTGAGTGGTGATCTCCGCTAACTTTAACTTATACCATAGGAAATTTAATTCCATCTTTACATATTGATGATCATCTTGGGTTTGGTAAAGGTAAAAGACAAATAATGACACCACCCACCCATGTTCGGACAAATGGGCTACCAACGGCCCTCATCTAATAGTTGAGGTCATTAATTATCCTTTAAATATTAGTTATATTATGACAATTCTACTTCTAAACACTAATTATAATAAAATAATTATCAATAAGGTATAGTTTCAAATAGTCATATTGAACAACAATCATATTGGCTATCATTTATATAACTATCAAATACCAACTATCACATTTCCATTTATACTCTATAAATATAACTTCATTCTTTCACTCAAAATTCACTAAAATATCTATTGAGGTTCAATTTTCATTTTTATAATACTTTTATTGGTTTTTTAATATTTGTTTCTATAGTATTTTCATTGGGGGTTATGATTCTAATACATTGGGGAAATCCATACTTTCCAATTTTTTCTATTCTATTTAAATTCTTTTTTTAGATGAAATGCTTGGAATTTTAATCAGTTTCATAGATGAATAATGTAATAATATTTATTAAAATTATAAAATTTTGTTGGTTTCTCTTAGTTTTTTACATGTATGATAAATTTATAATACGCAAATTTATTTAGAAAACAAATTCATTTCGAAAGTCTAGGTTGTTACATTATTCCCCCCCTTAAGAAAATTCATCCCTGAAATTTCAACTCATTATCTCAATTGAGAATAGGTGAGGGTAATTCTTTCTCATTGTCTCCTCCAGACCCCGCATAATTTCCTCATTTTTATTGTTCCTCCACAACACTTTTACAAGGCAGGTATTCATGCTACCTAGAACCATATATCTAGGGTCCAAGATCTCCACCAGCTTCTCCTCATAAAATAATTCATATTCTAGTTGTACCACCTTCAGATTCAGTAGATATGAGGGATTAGGTATGTACATCCGCAAGAGATATATGTTGATTACATCATGAACTTGATAAATATTTGGATAAAGTTCTAGATAATATTCCACTGCTCCTATGCGATCAAGGATTTCATAGGGCCTAATGTAGCTGGTGTTAATCTTCCCTTTCCTTCCAAATAACATGAATCTCTTCCATGGTGATATTCGAAGGAAAACATTATTTCCAACATTAAAATGTAGGTCCCTTAGACAGTTTTCTACATAGATCTTCTGCTGACTTAGATCAAACTTTATATGTTATTGGACGGAATGAACCTTTTTTTCATCTCTTGCACAAGATCAAGCCCATGTAATTTCCTCTCACCAACATCATCCCAATGAGTAGGATTTCTACATCACTTCCCATATAGATATTCATATAGTGTCATTTAAATACTCTAGTGGAATCTATTATTGTATGAGAACTCAACTAATGGGATTTGTTAATATCGTCTACCTTTAAATTCCATTGAGCATGTCTTCATCGTGTCCTCAAGTTTTTGAATAGCCCTTTTAGATTGGCCAATATTTTGGGGGTGATAGGTCATGCCAAAATTCAATACAGTATTCAAAGATTTTTTGATACTTATTTACAATTTAAATGAGATCCTTGGATCACAATTATAAATAATAGAATGTGGAACCCCAATAAACCACACCAAATCCATTATGTATATCTTTCCAAGTTTTTCAAGAGAGAAATCTTCTAGAATAACTATGAAATGAAAACTCTTGGTGAGATGATCCACTATAACCCTTATCAGATTGTTTACATTGTATTTTTTGGGAGAATCGTAATGAAGTACAGAGTGATATTGTCCCACTCTCATGTTGGTATGGGTAGTGGTTACAAAACCCATTTAGGGATTTATTTCTCTACCTTAACTTGATAACATACTAAGCACCTTGTACTATAGTAAAAAATATTACTTTTCATATTATCCAAACAATAATAATCACAAATGTCCCTATACATTTTAGTTCTTCCAGGATGTATAGAGAATTTAGATCCATGGGATTTATCTATAAGATCCTAATTTATCTCTAAGTTAGATAGAACACATAGCCTTGAATGGAATATCAATACAACTTCTTGGTAAATATTGAACTCAAGAAACTTACCATTATTTACAACATCTAACTTCTTTTAAAATAGGTGTTGTCACAAATCTCTTCTTTAGTACTTGGAAACATTTTTCAAAAAAAATTCAAGATGAACTTATCCCCTTTTCGAGTTAACATGGTTAGTGTATTAGAAATTCATGAAATGTTTTTCAAAAATCTCTTATATTATCCTGATAAACCAATGAAATTATGAATCTTAGTTACTATTATAGAATGAGGATAATCCTTTATATCCTTTGTATTCATAGGTTCAACTGAGATTACTTTATCGGTTACTTATGAATTTTGAACTATATCAGAATATCATGGATAAAAACTTCCAAAAATTTATGAAGGTTATCCTTAAAAACTATATTCATTAAATTCTTAAATATAACAGGAAAATTATTCAAGCCGAAGTTCATAAACATAAACTCATAATGCCCATATCTTGTTCAGAAGGAAGTCATTGGAGTATCTTCTTTCTTCACCCTCAATTGATGACACCTAGATTTATGGTCAATCTTTAAAAATAATTGAGCCCCACAAAGCTGGTCAAATATGTTGGGCATGTATTGTCTCAACTATACTCTATACATCTTATTGATTTTGATGCTCAGAAATACCCTTTTTTATTTTACTAATGGTATTACTTTAAGTGTATTTCATGAAATTAATATTCTTTATAATCCTTATTTTGTAATTATATTCAAACATATTATTCATATGGAATATTCGTCAAAGTGTTTGAAACACTCTTAAGTGTGTTCTGGAAACATTGTTCTTATTATATGTTGAATAACATAATGTAAGGAACAAACCCTAGGTTTGTATTAAACCTTATGTGGAAAGATCTTCACGTATAGTTAATCAACCCTACATTGAAAAAACATATGGCTAAAGAACCTTACGTTTGGATGAAACCTTACATTTTACAATGATAAAAAGTATAGTTAAAGACCCCTATGTAAGTATGGAACCATAAATTTGAGAAGCAAACATATGGATCATTAACCTTGATTTTTTTATCATCCTTACATTATCAAACTTACATTCGAAGAATGAAGGCTGCATATTTTAACCCTATGTTTGGTATTTTTTGATTTTTTTTACAGAAACTTACCTTTGGTTTTTCAATATTGGAGATCTGAATTTCTCATTTTATCAATGTTTCACACAATGGTATTTGTGGAATATTAAGATTATTTAAATATCTTTTTAGAATGATTCAAATCTTATTTTGATTGACTCAAAAAAATTGTATTAAATAGAGAAATTATCTCTCATTATTTTGGGAAGTTAAGAATACTCTAATCTATCTCAAGAATCTAAATTCTTACGATTTATCTGGTGATTTTCTTAGATCTGTAATTGAAAAGAAGGATCTATGCTTTATTTATTCTATCAGTTTATTTTTTCAATCTCAATGTGTATGATTCAAAGGATAATATATATATATCGAGATATATATTGAGCCATATATTGAGACATATATTTGTGATCAAAAATCAATTCCTGTGAAGATCTTTTACAGATCTACTGCATTAATCATCCAGACTCTATTTTATACAAAAGAGGCTACAATTGAGATATAAGTGTTCTGAATCTAGTATTTTTTGAAAGTATACTGCTTCTATTTATTTCTATTTTTATTGAAATATCTATTAAATATGGATTAATTCAGAACAACTCTTTCTTTAAGAAAATGTTTTCTGAATAAGAAGTTTTTTCTACTGTCAGTTATTGTTACAACTATGATGTCAAACCAGAAAATTTTGAATCAATATCATTTTATTGAGAGTTTTAATTTCTCATACTTAGTTTTAGTGGAGTGTCAACTTCTTTATCTAAGTTGTGGTTATTCGGTTCCCTATTAAAGAACAAGATAACTCTAGTTTTAGACTTATTTGTATAGGTTTCAACTACCTACACTCATTTGGGGATTGGTCTTATGATATGATGACTTGACTATTGAAATTCACCAAATTCATAGAGAGAGTAATTGGTGGAGTGGACTATGAGATATTTATTCCTCAAACCACTATAAATATCCATGTTCTGTATTTCTATTTTTACTACTTCTTATACTTTCATATAGAATATAAACACTACTTATCTGCATAATCATTATTCAGAATCAAAAGGATGAATTGTGAAAGATTTTGGAAATACATAATTCACTCTCTCTTGTGTATATTTTTATATTCTGACCTAACAATGGGTATCAAATGAGATCTTTTAGAAAAAATTTCAGACACGCTAATAGTATGAGGTCTATACAAAGATGGAAATGGGTGATCAGAGAAAAGGAATGTTGATGGTTCATTCTCCTTATTTTAATGGTGAAAATTATGGATGCTAGAAATCATGGATGATTATAATTTTGTTGAATCTAGGATTCATAGTCTACTCTAAGATCATTACTCCTTATATAATTCTAAAAAATCCTGCAACTTGGGCTACTGCAACAAAACATGATTATCAAACAAATTCTAAAGAAATTAATTTTATTATATGTGGTCTTAAACCAGATGAATTCAATCGTGTCTCACAATTTCTTACTGCTTATGAAATGTGTTAAACCATTTTAGTTTCCTATGAAGGAACATAAAATATAATACAAATGAGGTATGCAACAGAAAAGCAAAAATTTGATACATTCAGAATATTAAATGATATAGTATCAATCAGATGAATGGAAGGCTCATAATGATTATCAATAATATTACAACCTTAGGTGATCCTACCAAACAAGAAAATAAAGCTTTGAAATTACTTAGAGTACTACCTACTAAATAGAATGGTATATTAGATGCAATTCGTCAATCATCACCTGTCAAAAATCATACAGTGAGATAATTATTTGGGACACTAATGATGTATAAAGTTGAAATAAAATATTATGTTGAAGATCATAAAGTCTTAGTGAAAAATGATAATAATTATTTAAATATAAAATCATAGAATTAAATAAAAAGAATAAAAAAAGAAGTCAAAGTTGAAAATAATTCAGATACATTTGAGTCTGAAATGGAATTGGATCAATTATCCAGAATGTTTAACAAGTTTTATAAGAAGAAAAAAGTATTCAGAAAACCCTTCAAGAGGGATGAGAAAGACTTAAGAGAAGTCAAATTCTATGAATGTAAGAAATTAGGTCATATAAGACCTGATTGTCCTCAACTAAAAGGTGAAAAGATAAAGATATAAAATACATATCATAAAAAGGTTAATTATGAACATAAAGAAAAAAAAGAGAAATAAAGGTTACTTAGAGTATTTATAAATACTCCATAAGATCATCAAAATCTGATTCAAAAAATAAAGAATCAAATCTAAAAGAAAATATGTTATTCATAGAATAATAAAATAATAAACGAAACAATTATTCATCTAATCCTAATTCATATTCTGATTCAAATTATTCAAATAATAAATTTTCTGCCTACTGAAAAATGCTAGAACGAAAATATGACTCCCTATTAAAGAAACACAAATATTTAAAGAATATTCCCAATTCTATTTGAGGAGAAATAGATTCCTTACTTAAAAAACATCATGATTTAATTTATAAATTTAACTCATCTACCACAATTTTTTCTAATCATGAAAATAATATTAAAGTATTACAAGATGAAGGAGAAAATTATAAAAGTGGTTCTCTCTTATTTACAAAATGAGAAAATATTCTGAATAAACTTATTGGAAAAAAATTCATTAGAAATAAAACATTTGTTATATGAAGTAAGGGTGAAAAATATAAAATATTTAATAATTATTTCTTTCCCCACTCAAAAATTGTTACTTGTAATTTTTGTAGAACTGAATGACATATAATAAAAAACTATTATTTAAGAAATTTTCAAATAAGTGGAATTAAAAAAGCACTTGTTTCAAAATGTTTATCTAAATTAAATGATACTTGTTATGAAAAAACAAAGAAGATCTAAATTCCCAGATATCTGCTAGCTAGCACTTCTGGACCTAAGGGAATATGGGTACCAAAACAATCTCTGGTTTAAATTTACTTTATAGGAAATAAGTCATAGAAAAAGAAAATATATATGGTATATGGAAAGTGGATTCTCTAATCATATTATTGGAAACTCATCAAACATCAATAAATATACTCAAATAGATAGAGATCTAGTCACCTTTTTTTATAATTCCAAAGCAAAGATAATTGTATGTGGAACTGTTGGAGATCCAAAAATAGTCACAATCAACAAAGTAGTATATATAAAAGGGCTGAAGAATAACTTAATAAGTATCTCTCAACTCTGTGATGGTGGATATTATATTTGTTTTTCTAATTTTTTTTGTTATGTATTAAAGATAAACTACTTATGTTTTGAGAACCTAGAAATCATAATGTTTATACTTTGGATTTAAATTACTTGTGTAAATAGAAATTCAATTTTTTTAACTGCTATGATAAATGAGTCTTAGATATGGCATATGAGGCATAGTAATTGTAATATTTATGATTTTAATAAATTATCTAATTAATAGTTAGTTTTAGGCTTGAGTATGATAGTGACAAATTTTGTGATTCATGCCAAATTGGAAAGTAACACAAATCTTCCTTCAAATCTATTAACAAAATTACTATATCAAAAACTCTATAATTTATCCATGAGGATCTATTTATACCATCAAGAGTAGAAATTTTGTTCGGAAAATTATATGTATATGTTTGATTTGATTAATATTCTAGATTTACATGGGTCTATTTTCTAAAACATAAAATAAAGCTTTTACTTTTTTGAAAGTTTCTGTAAAATTGTTCAAAATGAAAAATATTTTAAGATAATTTTGTCATGAAGTGATCACGGTGCAGAATTTTACAATCCATAATTCAATTATTATTGTTCAAATCTGGGTATTTAACACACCTTTTTTCACTAAGAACTCCTCAAAAAAATTGAGTTGTTAAAAGAAAAAACAAAACTATTCAAGAAATGGCTAGGACTATATTGAATGAATATATTATTCCAACCTACTTATGGGAAGAATCTATAAGAACAACCTGGAATATGATGAATATAGTTTTAATTCGGTCAATATTCAAAAATACACCTTATGAACTTTGAAATAAAATAATTCCAAAAGTAAAGTAATTTAAAGTTTTTAGATACAGGTGTATATCCCGAACACTAAGGATAATATTGGTAAGTTCAATCCAAAATCTGATGAAGGAATATTTTTAGGATATTCTGCTATCTCTAAATCCTATAGAGTGTTTAATAAAAACTCAAAAATTGTTGAAGTATCATTCCATATGACTTTTGATGAAACTGACCGATTTATTAAAGAGAAAGATCAAACTAATGGAATTATTGAATCTTCTGACAACATGAAACATGAAAAACAGAAAAATGATTTTGAAAATAATATAAATAAAATTAAATCTAGTTCATAAGAAAATGGTACTGATGAACCTAAAATTATTTTACCAAGATAGTCTAGAACCCTAAAGAATCATCCTTTAGAAACTGTTATAGGAGACCTAGACATGTGAATAAAAATTAGAATAAAAACAGGAAAGCGAGTTGAATTATCTACCTTTCAGTATCAACTATAATCTAAATATTTATAAGAATACTGAAGAAGATGAGTGTTGTATGTTATCAATGAAAGATGATCTAAAAAAATTCAAAAGGAATATTGTTTGGGAATTAGTTGAAAGACCATCAAATTACCCAGTTATTGGAACTAATTAGGTCTTTAGAAATAAACAAGATGACAAAGGGATTAAAAATAGAGGCAAATCCAGATTAGTAGCTAAAGGATATAATCAAAAACAAGGTATAGATTATAATGAAACATTTTCCCCTGAAGATTTATTAGAATTAATTAGAATTATTTTAGGGTTTTCATCTCATACAAACATTAAATTATATCAGATGGATGTTAAATTAGCCTTTTCAAATCATTATTTAATGGAGGAAGTTTATGTTGAACAACCTACTGGTTTTGAAAATTCTCAAAAACTAGATTCTGTTTTTAAACATAGAAAATCTCTTTATGGTCTGAAATAATCAGCTAGATCATGGTATGAAAGATTAAGTACTTTTATTTTGAAAAATAGATTTATTGTTTGATTGGAAGATCCAACGCTTTTTAAGAAAACCCTTTTTTCTAAAATATTATTAGTTCTAATCTACGTTGATGATGTTATTTTTTGTTCAACCAATGAAAAACAATGTAATGATTTATTTAAAACTCCTGAAAAGATAATTTGAAATGAGTATGATGGGAGAATTGAACTTTTTTTTAGGACTTCAAATTTATCAAAAAGATTATAGAAATATTTTAAACCAAAGTAAATATATTAGTAAATTATTGAAATAGTTTAGTCTTGAGAATAGTAAGTCATATACAAATCCCATGGGTACCAACATAAAACATGATTTGGATGAAGCTGGAAAACATGTGGACAACAAGTTATATAGAGGTATGAGTAGTATTTTATTATATCTTACTATTACCAAGCCTGATATTATGTTTTCAGTATGTTTATGTGCTATATTACAATAAAATTCTAAATAATCTCATCTTATTATTGTCAAAAAAATTGATATTTAAAAGGAATTATTTTCAATCTCTTATTTATCCAAAAAAATATGATTTTAATTTAATATCATATTAAGATTCTTATTTTGGAGGATGTATATTAGATAGAAAAAGTACCTTAGTAACGTACCCATTTTTAGGAAAATATTTATATTTATGGTCAAGTAAGAAACAACACTCAGTTTCCCTATAAATAGCCAAGGTTGAAAATGTATCGGTGGATAGTTTTTGTGAACAAGCATTGTGGATGAAAAACACACTAATGGACTTAAGATTAAATTTTAACAATGCACCTATTTTATGTTTAAATAAAAGTGCTATTAATATTTCAAAAAATCCAATAAGTCATTCAAGAACTAAGATTATTAATATTAGGAATCATTTTCTAAGAGATCATGTTCTTAAAAAGGATTTATCTTTAGAATTTGAAATAGTAAATATCAACTAGCTTATATTTTTACTAAACAACATCCCACTATAAGTTTTTATTTTATTAAGGAGAGTTACGTTTATTTAATTTTTAAATAAATGTTAATCTTTTTAATCTTTAAATTTTTTATTTTTTTATTTATTCTATTTTATTTTATCTTTATCCATTTATTTATTCTAGTTTATTTATGTTAAATTTATTTTCTAGTGACATTAAATTTGTTTTTTATAATATATTTATTTTTTCAATATATTTTAGTAAATTTATTTTATCTTAAATTTATTCGCACTGCATGCTTTGAATTTTTTTAATAATTATCTTACATAATGACACCGATAAAAAGGCACTGTTAGAAACGTTTGGAATACCTAAACCTTACATTTCTCAAACCATTTCCAATATCAAAACCATCATCAACCTTCATTTACCTCTGTTTTCTTTTGAAACACTAGAACCCAGAAATCTAAGAGATTTCATTTCTGAAAAATAATAAAAACTAAGAGAACCAATGTAGGTGAATCCATTGACCTAAAGCGTCAGAGATGTTCATGAATAAAGTTTTTACAAAGAAAAGTAGTTGATTTTGAATGGCTCTATTAGAAAAATCTCCTCTTATAAAAATCACTATCTTTTCAAGGAATTGAAATCTATGTTCAATGTGGAAAAATTAGAGTTAATTTTTGATGTATAACTGAAATGTTTCTATAATAGTGTTTGGTTTAGTTTTGGTGATTCGGAATATACATTTTTCATAAGAAAATAAGATAAAAAAAATTCAATTTCTTCTACTGAAATTTCTGAAATTTTAAAATGTCCTCATGAGGGGTTCTTTCATTTCAATCTATTGTCTATCGGAGATTAGGATATTAAGTTTGAATACATTATGTCTTTTCTATTTGGTTCAACAAACAAAAGGAAACTGTTTTTCAAGGATCTCAAGGTAGACTGGAAAATCTTGGTAAAGTTTATTCAAACAGGAATAGCTCCAAAGTGGGCTGAGATGGAGAAGATTCTATATCCAGACATGTATATCATATTTCTATTTTTAAGTGAAACAAAGATAAATTTTCCAAGATATATATTCATTTATTTTCATTATTACTATCAAAAAGATGCTAGGATGACTTTTTATCTTTATGGAAGGATAATCTCTCAAATTTTGTTTTAGAAATGAATGATTTGTTTAAAATATTCTTGAATAAAATTTCATCACAACAACATACTCAATGTGGGAACTTTGAGGAAGGTTGGTTTTTACTGGAGTACAGTAAAATGAAAACTCTTTCTAGTTGGTGTAGATGATCAAAAAATAATAGGATCTTTTTCTCAAGGGGAGAAAAGTACAATTGGGAATGAAGGTATTGGGGAAACAAGATGTGACGGAATTTTTAAACCAACACAAAGAATATTAATATTTGTCGAAGAAAAATAAGAAGGAGAGGAAGAAGAGGTTGTGGAAAAAGAATTGGTTGTAAAACCACAGAAAAGAGCAGATATACCTACTAAGGAACATATGTTGGGTTTAGGTAAGGCTATCAGGTCACACTAAAATAAATATATCCTTTATCAGTGCTATAAAAGTCGATTAACAGCGCTAAAAAACACTGTTAATCGAGGTGAGGATAAAGGGGGTCCCTTTTATCAGTGCTCTGAAAAGCACTGAAAAAGGCCCCTTTTATCAGTACTGATAAAAGGCCCCTTTTATCAGTTCTTTTTAAAAGCGCTGATAAAAGTTGAAATAATATTAAAAAAATTAAAGAAAATATTTTTGCGATTCGGGGGGGCCTCAACAGTGCTTGAATCCCCCCTTTAACAACACCCACTACCCATGGTATCCCACACACGCCCTAGGAAATCTCCACCCAACCCCAACCCCATTTAACAACACTAGGTAATTCCCCACACCTGCGTGTGCGGCTTGCCTCCCCCAGGATTCGTACTCAAGACCTCTTACTTGTGCGCCTAAGCCTTTACCACTCCACCATATTGCTTTGCTTTTCATTTATTAATACATCTAGTTGTTTATATATATATATATATACATATTTAGTTATATTTATTCTTATATTAATATCTATATATATAGTTATATTAATATATATATCAGTATATTAATATATATATATATATATTAACATATATATATATATAGTCGTATTAATATATACATATACCAGGAAAGTTCAGTCAGAGGAATAACCTCTGACCATTTATTAAAAGAAATAAAAAGTACAGTAAATAAGGATGAGGGCGAACATCGTGCCCATATATTTATTTGTATATTAATATATATTAATATATATTTATAAGATTAGTTTTAAATACATTTATATAATATGTTTTCTTATGTGTGTTTTTATAAATAAATAAATAAATAATTACCTACATATATACAACACACACACATAGATATATATTATATGTATATATGTAGGTATAATTATGCATATTTATATATATTAACAAATATTATATATTAATATGTATATAAAAAAGTCCTAGAAATGCGGTCTCGAAAAACCTAACATAATCGCAGAGTCATTGAAAAAGATATAACTTCTTCTCTGAGTGTTTGTTTCAGCTCCGTATTTAGTTAAACTGAATCTCATGGAACAAACTACGATAACATAGGTTCTGGAGGCCAAATAGACATACAGATCCAAATTTATGATTGTTTTAATAAAAATTTGACAGGAGCCCGGACACAGAAACTGAGTTTTGGAGGCCTTATAGTGGTTTTGGGGATTTTCAGATCCTAAATGTGACTGAGACTTTGTCTCATTCAATTTTTTGCATAGATCTCTTCACTTTCTTCCATTTTATATGTGGTAGAGGCCAAACAGACACCCGTAGTGAAAGTTATGACCGTTTGAAGTTGCCCTTTTTTTCTGGAGTTCTATAACTAATATATCTTTCGCTCCTCTAATCTTCTAATGGTTTTGACATGACTTGTTCGTCACGTGTTTTGTGAGATTCTATTTGACTATTCGCGGTGCTCAAACAGACAAACAGAGCAGAAGTTATGCTTGGTTTAGTGAGTTGTTGGTGTCTTAGGTTTTTAGGAGATATGAGAGTTGCAAAATTTCAAACGACAATAACTTCTGCTCCGAGTGTCCGTTTTGGATATACCACTTATCAAATAGAATATTGCGACAAGTTACACACTCTGGTGATCACCAAAACCCCTTCTGACATTCTTTGAGGTTCAAAAAATCCCAAAAACCATTTGAATGGTCATAAGTTTGGCTCTGGGGGTCTATTCTGCCATAACTTTTGCTTCGGGTGTCCGTTTTCCCTCAACCACATATCAAATCAAATATTATGACTAGACCTAAACTACAGTGACCATTATAACACCTTCTAATATTCTTAATGGTATAAAAAGGTCTTTAATCCCTACAAAATGCCACAATTTCTACTGTGGGGTGTCAATTTTGGGTCTTTGACATATCAAATCGATATAAAACACATTTTAAAAAATAATTATTATATTTATATCAATATAAATATACTTATATATAATTATATTATTTTTCATGATTTTTTTTGAAATATACACATTTATCAGCGCTAGGAAAATGGGCGCTGATAAAACCCCCCTTTATCAGCACTACTAAAAAAGAGCTGATAAAAGGGGGGTGATTTATCAGTGCTAAAAAGGCCCTGATAAAGGGTGACTTTTAACAATGTTTTTTTAGCACTGTTAAAAGTTCCCTTTATCAGCAATTTTTTTAGAGGTGATATAGGCCCTCACCTTATCAGCGCTTTTTTAGCCCCATTAAAGGGGTATCACTTCCCTTGCCCCATTTTGTGGTAGTGTCAGTACATTTGGAAGAAACTTTTCTTGAGGAAGATCAACATGTTGAAATCCAGATAAGAGATCTGTAGAACGTTGTTTTACCAATTATTTAGGAAGAATATCTAGCTATTTAGGAAGATAAATAATTGATCAGATCTAAAAATGTGGAAACTAAAATTTTTGAGAATCTAATTTTCACAATTTTTGATCATGTGGATAAGATACCATAATCTAAAATTGAAGAAAAAACAGAACTTATTGATCATTTGTCATATTCAAGTTAACAATCTATTGAAATGCTAGTGGAGAAGTCTGTGGAAAGGTCTCCTTTAAGATATTTAGCAATTGTGGCAGTTGGTCAGTCATAACATACAGATGAAGGGACATCTGATTTTGTTACAAATCCAATTGAGGAGCTTGTAATTAAGTTTAATAAGTATCTTGAATATATTTTCAATCTATTTCAAGAGATTTAAGTATCAAGGAAAAAGTTACATGAACTTACAGAAAATTCTGCTTCCAAAAATTAATTTGAAGCTTTCAAGAGAGAGATGCAGAATGTAGCTGGAAAGATAATGACTAATGTTGTTTATAATTCAGAGTTTTTTTATCTTAAGTGGGATTTTTGGAGTCCGGTTGAATCAATCAAGATTAGTGTTGGTCAGACCAGTACATTTACCTACGCTCATACTAGCATTCTAGATCTGATTTGAAGATTTCAGGAAATCACTACTGTCATGGAAGATTTGAATGATTGTCTTCAAAATCTCAAGAGCAATAGTGCTCCTCTGTTAATACTTTTGAACAATCATAAATTTTTAATTCACCAACTAACTCAGAATAAAAAATGTATCAAATTTCTATTGAACAAGTTTATAGACAAGTTGGATTTGTTTATGCAGCAAGAGGAAAACTTGCATGAATTTTTAAAAGTCAATATTGTTGATAATTTTCATATAAGTCAAGGTTTAATAGTTTTTATTATCCAGTTAGAGTGAAGTCTTATAAAGAAGTTAAGGTTACTTGTGGTAGAGCTGAAAGATATGTTTAAAAATGCTCAAAATCCTTAAAACCATAACTGAGCCAAATTTTACCCAATCTTCTTTACCCTAAACATTTCAGTTGACTAAACCTATTTCCTATTCATACTGATTATTATACCTATATAATTTTTAATAAATAAAATTTTCTTGTTTTTAATTTTTCATACTTTATTTCATATTATTTTATGATTATGTCTCAACTGAAAAATACAGTCTTATTTTTTAAAACATATTATTATAACATTCACTCACTGATCTGTACAAAATTAAATGCATTTTAATCATTTTTCTATACATTCTTTTTGATATCACAAAAAGGGTGAGAAATTTTGATAAAAAAGCATATCCATTTATCAAAGTAATTCTATCAAATCAAATTTTGAATTATTTTATTTTAATTGTTTGAAAAATTCTAAATTCAATTATTAATTTTATTGGTTCTGTGATCATCAAAAAGGGGGAGATTATTTGGAATGTATTGTCTCAATAAAAGTCTATAAATCTTATTGATTTTGATGCTCACAAATACCCTTGTTTGTTTTACTAATGATATTACTTAAAGTGTATTTTAGGAAATTAATATTCTTTATAATCCTTGTTTTGGAATTATATTCAAGCTTATTATTCATGTGGAATATTCATCAAGGTGTTTGAAACTCTCTTAAGTGTGTTCTAGAAACAATGTTCATACCATACGTTGAAGAACATAATATATGGAACAAACACTACATCTGTATTAAACCTTATGTTAGAAGATCACCGTGTATGGCTTATCAATCCTACCTTGAAAAAAATGTATGGATAAGTAACCTTATGTTTGGATGAAACCATACATTTTACAAAGATAAAATGTATGGTTAAAGAACCCTATATAATTATGAAACCCTACATTTATGAAGTAAATGTATTGATCATTAACCTTAATTTTGGAATCAAACTTAATTTTTCAAGATGAAGTTTGGAGAATGAATTCTACTTAGTTAAACCCTATATTTGGTATTTTTTCATTTTGTGAAGTTACCTTATGTTTCATTTTTCAATATCAGAGATTTCAATTTACAATTTTATTATAGTTTCGTGCAAAAGACTTTGTGGAATATAATGATAATTTAATGTTCATTTTTGAATTATTTAAAGCTCATTATGATTGATTAAAAAATAGTATTAAATAGAGAAATTATCTCTTATTCTTAATGGAAGTTATGACTTCTCTGAGATATCTTGGGAATTTGAGTTTTTACGATTTATCAGGTGATTTTTTTCGATCTAGAATTAAAAAGTAAGCACTCAGGTTGGTTTATTCTATCAGTGTATTTTTTCTATATATGTGTGTATGATTCAAAGAATAATATATATATTGAGATATTTATTAATCTATATATTTAGACACATATTCATGACTGGAACTTTATTCTTGTGAAGATATTTTACTGATCTACAGAATCAATCAATCAGACTTTATTTTCTATAAAAGAGCATACAATGGAGATATAAGTGTTCTAAATCTAGTATTTGATGTAAGTATGATTCTTCTATTCGGTTCTATTTTTATTGAATGATCTATTTCAACTATATTGCTTCGGAACTTCTCTTTATAAAAGAAACTATTTTCCTAAGAAGAATATCCATCTACTCTCAGTTGTTGTTACAACTGTGAAGTTCAACCAAAACCTTTTTAATCAATATCTTTTTATTTAGAGTTTCAACTGCTCGTAATCAGTTGTGGTGGAGTATCAGCTTCTCGATCTAATATGTGGTTATTAGGTTCTTTATTAAAGAACTAGAAGGATCTATTTTTAGCCTTATTTGAAATGGTTTCAACATCCTACACCCAGTTGTGTGTTGGTATTATGATATGAGGACTTGACTAGTGAAATTCACCAAAATTGTATAGGGAGTAATTGGTTGATTGGACTAGAGGATATTTATGCCCCAAAACACTATAAATAGTGGTGTTCTAAAGTTATGTTTAATACGGTTCTCATACTTTTATACAAGAAGATAAACACTGATTATCCGTATAATCATCAGTCGATATTAAAAGGTTGAATTGTGAAGATATTGAAAAGACACAATTCACCCTCCTCTTGTGTATATTTTTATATTCCAACATAAAAAAGATCATCAATACTTTGGAGAGGGTATGTTTTCTTCACTATGATCCTGTTAAGTTCTCTATAATCAATTCATAGCCACACTGATCCATCCTTCTTCTTTACAAAGATAAAAGGTTCTTCCCAAGGGTACACATGAGGTCTAATAAATCCCTTATACAAGAAGATATTGAACTGCTTTCTTCAATTCCTCTAACTCTATATTTTCCATTCTATAAGGGGTCTTTTATATCATCTTGGATCCAGGTATGAGTTCAATGGAGAACTATACCACTATTTCTAAGGGAGTTCAAGGTAACTCTTCGAGAAATATGTTAATGTATTCTTGAATGATGGGGACATTCTCTATCTTGATACTTTTATTTTCTTCTCCCTCTTCACAAATTATCTCATTAAATAAGGCTATGGGAGGTGCTTCTAGGAAAAGATCAGGTCGGGATATGTATCCTTTGAAAATTACTAGGGGTTTTGTATTCAAGAATACTAAAATTTATTTATATAGTTGATCTTAGCATTATAATTTGGGATTTATTCCAACCCTAGTATAGTGTTGAATTCCAACTGGGGAATGACTAGTATATTTTCGAGGACATTGTACTCACCATAGTTAATAATAGAGTTTCTATACACTATTTATGTTTTGATAATTCTTCTAGGAGTCTTGAATGATAAATCTACTTCTAGAAGTTCATGGATTAGTTCTATATTTTTTGAAAACATGGATGATATAAAGAATGTGTAGAACCAGAATCAAACAATGTACTTACTAGTTTTAAAATCAAAATGAGTTTACCTTCCCCTAAATTGTTCATTGCATCAACTTTAGTCATCATGATAGCTAATGACTGACCTTTCACCCTGGCCTAAGCTGAGGTTGATGGTGGCTCCCCTCCATTATCTTCAGATTTGGACATTGATTGTAAAAGTTCCCAAGATACTCAAACTTGATGCATTAAACTTCTGACAGGACCTGCACTATATTCAATTTTTCTTTAGTGTTTATGAGTTATGGCTTCACCTGTCCATGATTGTTTTGAGAAATATAGATATATCTTCAAAACTTGTAGCACTTTCCACTACCAAGAAAATAGTTCTCTTAATGTTTCTTCCCAAATTTTTTCATGTGGGAATTTTCACTTTATTTTATCCTCTTTCTTGATCAAAGTTCCTCTCTCAGTTTGGATACATAGATATCTTATTTTCATTAAATCTATGTTACTATTGTGTTTCTATGGACTCAAATTAAACCTTCATAGAACTATACACTATATCTTCATATATTTCATAATCTTAATTTTGTAAATTCCTCTACTGATGGGGTCACAGTCTATAGAATAATCGGTCAATAATTCCCTTAGGAACCAAAACTAAGTTAGAGGTGTATTGAGAAAGTCTTGAGAAGTCCATTTTAAAGACTCCCATTGATTTATTTTCCTTTGAATTCAGTTCCTGGAATTCCTTTTTTTTGTTCACATTAAACAGGGAAAGTATTTATTGAAAAAGAATCCTTTGAACTATTTTCACTCTATAGTGTTGATATCCCGTCTTGGATTCATGTTTGTAATCAATTTTAACATCTTTCTTTGAATCGTACTACCAAGGTTACTTTACCTTTCTCTGAACAACATATTATGGAAAATATATTTTCTATAGAGAAAATTCATTATTTAGAAACCAAAGGGTTCGTAGATCATCTGAAATAAGTTGGTCATTGATGAATTAAGGACACAATGGAATGTTATTCCCTTCAAGGTTAATTTAATCTTTCAACTTGATTCAAATTATTGTTCATAACTCGAGTTAGTTGATTCATCATCATCATGAAGTTTTCCATTGTAGCTTATATTGGAATTTCATCACTGCATCATTAGTTTCACTCATCATTTACATGGTTTTTCCTATTTCCCTCCATTTTCTTAAAGAAGAAAACCTTAGTGAAAAAATTTTATTTTTATGAATATTAAAATCCTAAAATTATTTTATGGCATAAAAAATCATGCTTAAATATGTAATTAATCTATTCTAATAATAATTTCATTATATATATATATATATATCATAATGGTTCATAAAATTCTTATGATTAACCAAAAATATCCACTAGGAGTTCCAAACTAGGAGTGCATGAATACTTATTGTCATGCACCAATTCTTGTTTGAGTCTATATCAAAGTTTAGTTTTTTGTTGTTACCCCTAGGTACATTTGTTCGAGAGCCACATCAACTTGTTTGTATCCAAACAAGGATTTAATTTCTCAAAAACCACTTACTTAATACATAACCAAACACTATGTTTTTTTTCATATATTTATACTTTTCCTTTGGGTTCTTCTTAATGTTTATAAAAATAAATAGTCCTTACTTTGATAGAAAATATGGAATCCCTCCCTTTATTATATAACTGTTCATTTTATTGTACAAACAGAGGATCTTTTCAAGTTTAGTTTCTTCAAAATAAGGTACATAAGAAATAAAACAGAAAACATTATTCTCAACAAACTTGAAATACATATTCATGGGTTCACTCTTGGTTACTTTTACTTCATCTCTTATCCTGGGGAAATAAATCAAATGAAAGGGTTGAGCAAGAATCCTGGTAAGGGAAATAATAAAGATAAACATATAGTATGTGATCTTGACCCATACCAATAATAATATAAGGATTAAAGATAAGACATGAGAAATAGGCATACCATAATAATAATAAAATGAATCATAACATGGAAATATATCTATAACATTTAAATTATGCATTCATAATCATATCACTAAGGTTCCGTAAATAAAAATTACAATGGTTATTCACCAAGGTATCGTATAACATGTCATATCTAGAGATTAAATTCTTTACCCGATGAATTAGAGTTTTTTCAGGGAGCACCCTTTATATGTATTAATTTCTTATGATCCACATATATCATAATAAATAATTTCTTTAATAACCCATAGAGAATAAAGAATGAGTTTCTTATCAAAAATCTCGGTAGAAAAAAAGATATTAAAGACATGATCATTATGTAATTTTAAACCCAAAAAATGATATGTGAGTTTCATATTTGTAAATAACCAAATAAAAAATACATTTTTTATATTTATTTGAATACCCACAAAGAATAAAATTGGTTTGGGTATTCAAATAAAAAGTAAAATAGAGTTACTAATGTAAAATAGGAAATTGTGAGAAGAATATTCAACAGCATGATGGGTATAAAACATGGTTTTAGAAAATGGTAAAAATAGAGGTTAAAGGGGTATCACTTTCAAAAAAGACTATTAATATAGTAGTGGGATAATAAAAGGTGTAAAAATGGATTTTCTTGTAAATTTAATGAAATAAAATAAAAAGGACTGTCAAATGGAAAAGAGAAGTGAATATTTTCCTTACCTTGAATAGTTGTTCCTAAAACATATGGATGGAACCTTGGGGCCTTGCAGAAATCTTTAGGGGAATCCTTGGGAGGAAAAATAATTATAAATACTTGTATTTAGTATTGGTAGTTATTAGAAATGGTGAAATAGTGGGTACTTATAGGGGAAGTGGAGGATTTGTTTAATAATTTCCAAATATAGGTATTGGAAAACTAGGTTTTGGAAAATGAAAAACCATTGGCTTACCCATATATTTTGCTCATTGTATTAGAAATTTGGGTCAAATTTAATGTAATTTTAATCCACCAGACTAGAAATTAATTTTTAAATACTTATTTTGGCATGTAAAAGTAAATATTCCACAAATAATGTTTTTTAGAATCACATTTTCCTTTTTTGACTATGGAAAGTAACTTATAGTTTTAAAAATTGAATAAAGTATACTAAATAAAATTAAAAAAATAACATATTAATAGTCATGGATTATTTTTAATTAATTAATAATTTTTATATAAATATGATTTCATAAAATATACCGAAACCCTAAAACTATATTTTTATCTATTCATGAAAAACTAAAGTATTTTATAAAATTTAGATAAATTCATAATAACAATATTTTTGATATTATGATTTCAAAAAATATGTTTATTTTATCAAAAAAATCTCTAAATATGAGAATTTTAATTTTTAAATATAGAAATCCTTGTTTGTTAAAAATAACAGTTTGGAAGGCATAATAATATTTCTGACATTTAAAAAAATTAAGTCCTTTATAAAATTAATTAACCATTTATTATTTAAATAAATGTATTTTTAAAAGACCATTTAATTAAAACAAATACTATTTATAATACCATGGTTATAAAAAAAATTATATATTTTCTTGAAAAATAAAATTATTTTTTATTTGCATCTAAAACTCAAATTGTCAAATTCACCTCAATTAACAATATATTTTTCTAACAAACTCTATTATCAAGAGGAATTAGTGGATTAATAATTTTTATTTATACAAAGGAAATTTTAATTTATGTGAATAATGTTTGGACACATAGTCCCTTATTACACCTGTATATCCCTAGAGAGCAAGGTATTCGATGGTGGTTGTTTTTTGTGGTTCCTCACCTAACATCGACCTAGTGGTGATCTATTCTAACTTAAACTTCTCCAATAGGAGATTTCATTCAATATTCACTTGTTCAAGATCAGCTAGGTATTGGTTGAGGGAAAATCCCAAGGACAATACCTCCCTCCCAAATTTTGAAAAATGGGCTTTAAACGACCTCACATTATTATTTGAGGTCATTGATTCTCCTTTCTATACAAATTATCTTATTAATTACTACTTATAAACACTAATTATAACTATATAATTATCAAATAAGGTATAGTTTCCAAAGATCACATTGTCCAATAGTCATACTGACTATCTTTCATATAACATCCAAATCCCAATGGTCACATTTCCCTTTATACCTTATAAACGCCACTTCATTCTTTCACTTAGAATTCAAGATAATATCTCTTAAGATTATATTTTAATTTTTAGAGCCTGATGATTGGTTTACTAAAATTTTGTTTTATTTATATATAATTTGCAGTGGGGGTGATGATTCTAGTAGATTAGGGTTATCCATACTTTTACATTTTAGCTATTCTATTTTATATTTTTTTTCTAATTTTAATTTTTGGAATTTCAATTAGTTTTATAGATGTCCAATGTAATTATATTTATTAATGATATAAAATTTTGTTAATTTCTCTTAGTTTTTTATGTACATGATAACTATATAAAATATGAATTTATTAAGGAAAAATATCATTTAAAAAGTCTAGGTCATCATAGTGTATAGAGGATATGAATATTTATTCATCAAGAGTTATACATATTCTAGTTTTGAGAAATATCAAAATGATCTAAAGTCACAATTAGGATATATATTTTGTCTCAATGAAGGAACTATGGGCCGAAGTAGTTCTAAGCAGTCTTCTATTTTTGATTCTATAGGGGAGTTTGATTATATTATGGCTTCATATATAGAAAATGAAGCATTATGGACTCATAACTATTTCCAAGAGCATGATGTGGTTCATAGTAGTAAATATCCTATAACTATTTTCTTTTATAACTCTACAGTTGTGGCTCTCTCCAAGTATCTAAGGTCACACTAAATTACCAATCACATACTTTGGAAGTTTCATCTCTATGGTGTTTTTTGTCAACATGGTGAAGTTACGATGAAGAGAGTATACATAGAGGAAAATGTGGAAAGCCCTAAATAAAGGATTTATATCTGTGTAAGCATTAGTACCATGTGATATCAAGAGGATTGAAAGCTTTTTTCTTTTAGATTTAGTGTGATTTGGAGTTTTTTGTAGTCAGATCCCTTGAACCAACTTTTTTAGTACTTGATTACATGTATTATTAATTAAATAAGTTTTCATATGACATATTGATTATTCTCCTAAATGATATTTTTATGTGATAATTACCTTAGAATATATGTCATACTGATAGGTAAAATAAGTTCACTTATATTGTGAGATCATAGAGGTTCCATGATGTTGTTCTTGAAACTTATTTTATGGCTGGATGATATTGTCTAATGGGACATAGATAATATATTTTATTAGAGTTAAGAGGCTCATAAGACATTGAGACACCTTTTAATGGTTTTCAACTTTGGAAATCTCTAAAATATGAGGTTATGATAAGAGACCATTCAAATAATAAATCTAGATTTCCATATGTAATTAGATATTCTTATATATAGACATTTGTATTGATTTTTACAATTTAATATTATCATTAATGAATATAATGACTTGTACACTTTGATGTATTGACAAAAACCATGATTACATATATTCATAGATAGGTAGGGTGTGTTGGGTGCCTCACAAGTGATATTGAGTTAATGGATAATGTGAGAAATGATTTATTTCTTATGGCCCCTAATAAAAGTAGATATCTTAGTCCCCCTAATAGAAGATAACTATCTGCATAAATCCATGGAAATTATGTTTAGTGTGTCAGTTTAATTCCAAAATATAAAAGAAATATCCATTAAGAGTATAGGTTTATGGAACTAGAATTAAATATACTTGAATTTAGATATCATGACAAAAGGATTATATAACACAGTAAAAATCCATAGGGGGTTGGACGTTGTTGCAACATTAATTTATTTTTCTATGGATTCCATGGAGTGTTATTGGATTCTAATTATATACTTTTGGTGATTATTAATAATTCCACTGATACAGATTCCTAAAGGGTCACATGGTATGTGTATCCACAATCTTAGTTAAATTCATGTGATGAATTTAATAAGATAAAGTAAATAATATTTTTTTTTGTTTGGTTGATCACCATAATTTAATCACAAGGTATTCAAAATAATAAAGTGATTTGATGATAATAATAAATACTACTTTTCAAGTTTGAAAAATATATCATTTATTAAATTTATCATATAATAATGCAGTGACATTTATTTAATAAAATATCCATTATTCGAGGATTTGTAAATGTCAATGAGACAAAGAGGACCGAGTTTAATGGTATGAATAATATAAATTAAATTTATTCATATTCTTAAAGAGTTGTACCACCCAATAAAATATTTTATTTTAGAATCACTTTTCCAGAAAAATTGGGAAAAAGAGAGTACATTATTCAGATAATTCAAACATTATAAGAGATAGTTATGTCATTCCATAAAAATTTAAAACAGTTAGAGTTTTTAACCTTATATAGATTCCATTCATTGGATGTGACCTCCATTTCCAAGTTTTCCATTATGAGATCCTAAAATGGATATTCCATCTTATCCTAGGTCTTCATTTTCTCTTCTATACTTGTCTTACACCAATTGAAACCATGAATCAAAATCTGATTCTGTTTATCAATCCACGTGGATTTTTTATCGCTCAAATCGATAAGAAATAGTATTTTGAACATTCTGGGTGTGTTATTATCTGAAAGTTTTATCATAAAGGAATATTCTATCATTTTTTAATTAGAGTTCATGTTGAGCTCTTGGGAGAAGTTTTCTTCTTCATCCTCATTTTAAACATTCACTGATTCATTAGATGAGGGTTCCCCTACAGGCGATTCTAGCTTCTCATTAGCCTCTAACTCCACACGTTTTGCAGAGCCTTTGAACTTACTTTTGGAGTTTTAATTTGAATTAGTCAAAACTCTTTAAAGGGAGTTTAAATTTTTTGAATGATCTTGTAACTAGAGCGATAGGTAAATTTGAATAGTCTATTTTTTGTGTGCCCTCCGCGTATGATTAATAAATCCATCTAAATCTTTGATTCAGTTCATTCATTTATTTGTGGAAGATCTTAAATAATTATCTATAGGAATGAGAAATTTATACTAAGCAGATTAGGAGTCTAACTTAGAAATCTTCATCATTCTTCTTTCCATGAGCAACATCCACTGCAATTCATTCTTCAGAGGCGTGGAAAACACTATCTTCTAACACCGCAAAGAGATTGTAAGAACTGTAGTGAGTGATGGGAGTAGAATAATTAGGTCTATCCTTTCCAGGACTCTCCCTGATCACTACAATGTTTCCTTTAGGAGTGTTACCATCAGGTGTCACCACGTCTGCACGTGTAGTAAGGATCCTAGAGTAGCTTCTCGGGGCTGCACATACCCCAAGATCATCTCCCTACAAGGGATTCTTGATACCCAAATCACAACACAGCCTATAAAAAACCTATATAACTCTTGGTTATGAATATAAAAGATGAACTGTTTTCTGTAAGATCGATCCAGCTTCTCCAGTGCCCAACTGACCCCACTCAGTATTAAATGGCGATTCATTTTTATCCCTCGGGGGAACCAAGGTAGGGACACCCTGAGGATGCACTGATAAGCCTCCGCAACATCATCATTTTGGTGCCAATGTATTTATCCTTCGACCTTGACGTAAATGGGGTCCAACAGACCCTTCATGACATCCACTTCAACACAAATCCTCAGAGCTATAGGGTGACAAGAAGTGTGAGTTCGAGAATCCAAACAAAGAAAATGACCTATCATGTTTCCAATCAACCAGAGCATCATCGGATTCTAGAACGGTGATGGGAGACCAAGAAGTGAAATCCAGATTGCCAAAGATGGGGGGGTCATGCTTTAGAAGAAACTCGAATGACCATCAGTAAAAGGATTCAATAGAGGGTCATTTCTTCCTAAATCGAGCGACTAAAGAATGTTCCAGTATAAACTTCTTTAAAAATCAGACCGAAAATAACGCAATTCACCCAAGAACTACAGAGCTCTCTCCTCAAATTATCTCTTAGTATTTTAAGATAACACCAAGAGTTATTTATCCTTTATAAATAGAAATTTCTAACCAACCAAGAACTATACAAGCAATCAGGATAGGTTGTACAAGCACCCAACTATTCTATGACATTGATTATAGATTTTGGTTCACATGTAGATCACGAATATATTAATTCTTCACTTTATTCCTATAATGAAATTATATTGTGTTGAATTTCATTCCATCATATTATCAAATAAGTTTTAATTAGAAGTTGAGGTAATTTTATATCTACTCAAAAATTAATTATGGAATACATGTGAAGATCCTCTCCCTATGGTTATAGAAAATTAATGTGGTCTATTTATTATATTTTTCTTATTTGACATAGTCACATAATCGTGTAAATAAATGATTACATGTGATTTAAGACTAAAATATCAGTTGGTTATAACTTCAAAAGGATGCATCCATTGTATTAAATCCCTATAATTATTCTATTATGTTTTTAATAAAAAATATAATAATGTTTTTTATAATTGTTCAAAATATATTTTGAATTTACTAAAGAATATTCTCCAGGAGTGTCAAACCATGTTAGGAGTAATGCCTCTTTTCCATTCACTAGGTACAAGTCAAGTTAACACCCAATGAGCCCTCTCAATATTATTACCCCTAAGTGAATCTATGTAAGATCCATATCAACATTTAGTAACAAGATTGGTATGTCATTTATCATAAACCACTCTCTAAATATTTCACAAAAAATTATGGATATTTTCCTATACTTATACTTAACCATAGGGTTTTTAATAATGCTTTATTTTCCTTATCCTAAAAAATAACTGGAACTTTATTTGATACCAACTATAGGGACCCAATACCCATATTAGTATCAATACATGATTTTAATCATTAAAATACATACACTCAACCTTTATGATCTATAGGTCTAGTTTCTTTGGGATACTATGTTCATATAACATCAATATTTAACAAAAATAAAATATATTTATTTTAATTTCTATAATGAGATAATAAATCCCTTTGATATGCTAAAACTGAATAGGATAACCTAGGAAATAAATAAATTAAATGGTAAACTATAAACCTTAATAAGGCTATATTCATGATAAAGAATCATAGCTTATGAGTTAAAAGGCATAACATGATTTCCTAAAATTCAGGGCTCATGAGTAATCATAGGGGATCATTAAATAATGGATATGTAATCATTGGATCATAGAAACATAGGAATGTTGAAACAATATAAAACATGGCATAATCATAAGTCATGGTTCACAACCAACACAACAGATCATGGTGGAAAAAGTATCCTCATGGATTAGGTTTAATCCATAATCCCATACATATAATATCATAAGATATAAAAATTACCCAATACATTGGAAAATTATGAATATGAACCCATCATAACATGTAAATATATATGTGTTCCATGTATTGGAATCAAACATAAGGTGTAAGAATTATAAAATCCCAAGGAACTTAATGGTTTATAAAATCTTGACTTAAATAATATTCAAAGTATATTTCATAAAGATTATAACGAGAAGATAGAATTAAAATTTTTGGATCTTAATATATGAATTAGAAGGTATATCTCTCTAATATGGAGTTTATTTATGATAAATATTGGGAAAGGGTATAGAATTGGGTATAGAAATTTACATTTAAAATAATGTTTTAATGAATGGTTAAAAGAATTTTAAAGAATTAAAAAATGTGGAATTTCATATGAATATCAGAGTTAAACTTGAATGATTATCCCTAAAATAATTTTTATTTAGTGAAAACATGAAATAGGAAAATACTTTAAAATAGTGTCATATGAAATCATTAAGGGGTAAAAAAATCCTCGTAATCGGGTTTTATTTCAAAGATGGTATTGAGAAATGAACATATTTCACGTATAAACCCAGAAAATAAAGGTAGAATATGATATGTTTATTTTAAAATACATACATATATATATTTATAATTTATAAAAATTCTATAATGTTAAATAAATATTGAATGATTGGTAGAGAGAAAGGGGCATAGACTAAAATAAATTGGGTGGTTCAAAGAGTTCCTTTACATCAGATGCTTAACTAACTTAGTCAAATATCCTAAATTCCTAAATAATGAAATTAAATTAATTAATTACTTCACTAAGAACACTTTTAATCAATATTTTATTTATTTCAAATATTTTAAGTTGGTTTAAAATCATTTTGTTAAGAAATTATTTTTATTACTACTCTTCTTTAGGTGATTGTTTCAATGTTCCAAAGTCACTTTAGTTTATTGATAATTATTGAAATTCATATCAAATGGAACTACAAATTCAGAAGTAAAATAAAATAATATTCATCTCCTTACCAACATTTAAATATTCACAAATATCCATATGTCTTATGAAATACATATTATTCATTAAGTATAAACATTATCATTATACAGTTAGTTTATTTAGGATTTCATACCAACCATCATGAACTAGATCTATTTTACTTAATTAACTGATTATTAATACATTTAAAAAATGAAATAATTTATAATATAATTATTATCATCATATTTACCCCTAATATTATTTCTATAAACATCCATAAATGAGGTGGAGAAGAAAGAAGTATGGTTTTCAAAGAGGTAATAAAACCACCATAATATGAACAATCATTTTTGTTTTATATTGAAAAGAAACGATGATTGATATTTATTATTTTTTTAAAATAATAAAATTATAGTATATTTATTATAATAGATTCAATATTCCATGTGGAATGGAATAAGATAGGATTAGGGATAAGAATTGAAGACTAAAGGATAGTTTGATTAATAACATTACCTCTTTGGATGTCATCTCTTGAATGACACCTTAAGAAAAATTAGTACGGTCCTTTGGGAAGAAGAAAACTATAAGGATGTTGGAAGAGGTATGGATATATATTTTTAAGTAATATGGGAAAGCTAAGAATATTTTTAAGTGTGGGGATAAGGAGTAGTGAGGGTGGTATTTATAAGGGGAGGATGAAAGATTTTGAATGTAATATTCATTAGTTTATTATATTGGATCAAGACTAATAATATTGTTGATTCTTATAACAATATATTGTAATTATTTCATTTGATTTTGAGATAATGGTTTCTTACGTGATCCATAACTCACTAATTCATGTATTTAACTTATAATTTTAAATACTAAATTTTATAGTATTTTTCTATTCACTAAAAATATAACAATTTTAGAAAAATACCAAACAAATCACCCTAACCATTTTTTTTATTTTTAGATTCTAAAAATGAATTCCATTTTATATAAATAATATTCTAAATATTATAAAATTAAATTTAAAACATAATCCTTATTTATTTTAAAAATATCACTTTTAATATTATGATCAATTTTCTGACCCCTTGAAAATTTACGTATGGTATCATAAAATTAAGTTATAATTTTATTGAAAATTAATATTTTTTATGAAACAGTTTAATGCATAAAAAATATTTTAAATATTTATTTTTATCATAAAATATAAATAAAACGTTTTTTAAATAAAAACACTAATTTTATCATTTTAAATCATTTATTTATTAGTATCAAGATGTAAATTTGTTTCTCTTTCATTTTTTTAGAACCAAAATAGTATTTTTTTTTTAAATTTCATCAGTCAAATTACTATTCCAATGGTCAGATTATTATTTATAATGGTTAGATAATTGTTCCAATGGTCATATAACTTTCACATTGAAATAGTCTGGTAATTGTCAGATCCTTATTCTCACATTCACCTTTTCACCCTATATATACTCCATCATTTTCATACCTCATCAATCATTACATCACTTAACTTGTTATATACATCCCTTAATAATTTGAATCATATTTCTCACACTTCTCTTTATTTTTATATTCTTTAGGGTAGGAGTGATCTTTATGGAAGAATTTAAGTTTATGGAGTTAATATTACTCTGTGTATTATTATTTTCCATATACCTCCCTATAAAATTACAAGCTATTATAGTCAACATTATTTTATGATTTTTAATGTTCTAATGAAATGTAAAATTATTTATACGTTCATATATAGAAAAAAGGCTTTATATACATATATATTACATAATTGTTTTGTGAATATTCATTGAATTACACAAACACATGCCTAAGGACCGTAATAGGTTACTGCCTTTGGAATCTTAGAAACATAAACACTGGTCCATAAGTGAGCTATATCATCTCCCAATACATTCTTCACCACTATCACCCTTCTTATAAATATCATATACAATACATATCATCATAACCTGGGGAAAGGAAACACAAAGGGGGTTTGATTATATGCTCAATAAGGGTAAACAAGGTAGATACAAAAGCATAACATGAACATAAGGTTATGATAACATGAGTATAACATTTAAAAACCATACCATACATATGGAATATAATAATATTGAGTAATAAAATAATAGATGTAATTTCAAAAGACATGAATCCTATGGGAATCAAATAACATTATCCATGAGAGTATTATTTACATAAGACATGGAATTTGTGGAATACATATTAGCATAGAATTTTATTTCCATGTTATTCAAGTTTCACTTCAAAGACGATCATAATAGATAAATTAATTTATTAAACCAGGTTCACTCTCTGTTCTAGACCTATCTTACTAAACCGTGTTTACTCCCCATTCTAGACATGTTTTAATGAACCAGGTTCACTCACTGTTATAGCCTTGTCTTATTGAACCAGGTTCACTTCCCATTCTACTCTTCTCTATCTCCTGAAATATAAATATTTTCCCAATGAATTGGGGGTAGACATAGGTCCCACCCATCACATAAGGAAAACCATATTTATATGTGCCAAAAGATCATAAACGTTCATCATATCATAACAAATTAAAATAAATGGGTATCATTAACATTTAATGATATCAAAACCTATGGAAAAGAGATAGGTTTCATAATCATTTAATCATAGAATAACCTATTAAAAGAATCAGGTTTTCTAAATATTTTATCTTGGTATAACCTATAGAAGGGAAAAAGGATTCATAAAAAACTTTTAATCATAAGAATAAACCATTCAGAGAAAGAATATGAATGGTATCCCTGGATCATATCCCCAGTAATTCATAGGTAATGTCAATATGTTTTATCTTAGATGGAGAATTATTTTGATCAATCATTTAAAACATTTCTTGAGGAAAATATCCTTTCTGCTTTAAAAACACTTTTTAAAACATAAATCATTTTCAAAACTTTTTAATTTGAAAATAACTTTTAGAATTTATAAATTAATATTCAAAGAAATTATTTTTTACTATGTTAAAAAATTCTCTTCATGTTTTATACGTTAAAATTATGATTCCTTTCATGTTATCAATAAATTAAAAAATATAATTATTTGAAAAAATACATAAATATTAATTTAAAAACATTTTAAAATAATTAAAACATGTGTAAAAATGTGTTTTAAAAATCATTATATATTAACAAAACATTTTTGAAAACATTTAAAAAACATGATTTTGGATGAAAATATATTTCTGACCGAATAGAAAAATATATTATGGTTTTATTAAAAATTCTTTCTTTATAATTTTGAGTACAAAAGAATGTAAAAATGGTACAATTATTTGAATATATCATTAATAACCAATTGAAAATGAACGTCATAAAAATTATTTAGAGGTGTATCATGATATCTCAATCATTTGATACTTAATCATAAATATTCCCAATAAAAAAAGTTATTGTAACATGAAATATTTACTAATTTGGTAGCCTTGGATCATAATATCCATGAAGTAATCACATAAAATGAAATATAAAATATCATTAGGATGAATAAATTAATGATATTAAATGTCAAAGGGTATGTATATACACCCCATTAATGGTTATAGGTGTATAACATAACATACATCTCAAAGAAAGAAAATTGGGGGAAAATCCATTACCTTATGTCTTGAATTCCATCGTACTCATTGAAACCACCTATATAATTAATATAAGTTTATTATAAATCTATTATGGAACCATTTTCAAATATATAATACCATATATTATTTTCTTATGACTTTTATTACCTGTTTATTAAAAATTCCATGTTAAAGTTATGTTTCAGGTAATAAATACTTTGTTTTTAGTATATGTTTTGATTTGTTATACTTTTTTTTCCTATTTCTTTGATCATTATTCCATCATATAAAAAATTTAAACCATTATATAAATATCATATATATTCATTTTATATTTATTTAGGATAACCCATAAAATTTAGTTATATGAAATGTAATATACCGTTTATGGAGATGGTATGTTGTATATATGCATGAATTTTGTTTCCATTTTCTTGTCAAATTAAAATAAAGAAAAGAAAAGAAAATAATACATTTTATCACTACAAAATCATATTTATGTCATATATATAATTTTTTTATTAAACCCATCCTTAATATATTCAATGTAAATAGTAAATAAATCACATAGATTCATTAGGAGGTAGTCCTCCATACACACAAACAACAGATCTTTCATTTTGACCAGCCTTGATAGGTGTTAATGGAAAAATGAACCACATCAGTTCGCAAGGTGGTAGTCTGTCATACACACAAACAATTATTTCGTAACCCATTTGATTGAAGTGGATATTGTTTTTAGGTCATTACTTAACATAAAAAAATATATTTATATGAAATATACTAATATTTTTATGTAATCATGATATAAAATAATTTAAGGGTTCGGAGGAAGAAATAAAAAAAGTTCTTATTGATGAACATCACCACTTCTTTAGGTATGAAGCATAATTTTTCACTACAATTCATCCTACGATGGATTTATGCACAAAATAAAGATTTTAGGATGTGGGGAGGGAATTTTGGAAGTGATTTGAGTAGGTATTATCTTAACCAAATAGTTTTGAAGGTGTTAAGAAGGGAGGGTAGAAGGTGGCCTTTTATAAGTGGGGGAGAGGATATAGTTAGTATTTTTTGAAATAAAGAGGTTCTCACGCATTTTTCATATGTTACAATGGTAAATATTATGAAAATATTAAACCTTAGGTGTGTAATGGTTTAAATATTTCAAGAAAGTAGTTTTTATGAATGTTTATTTTTAAATTTGACCCTTGACTTTTTAGTTTAACCCCTGGTAAATAAACTTTTACCTTAACCGTATTAACTAAATTTTATTGCATTCAGTATACAATTTGGTAAAATAATTATATTGGACAATATAAAACTTATAAATTATTCTTATTGAAAATATGGAATCCATTTTCCAAATTCCATTAAAAAAAGCAGGAAAAATAATTTAAAATTAATCTTGTTTACATGATGAGAAAGTGGGGTTTTAAAGCGAAAATGATCAAAAGTTTACAAACCGTTTATATCCACAAAAATGAAATTGGATAAAATTACCTAATTTGGATTCATGGATGTATAATAAATCTATTTTTACTTTAAAACATATTTAAAATATAATTTAATGTTGTAAATATATTAAATAAAAAGGTAGTTTTTAATTTAAATTCCTTATTTTCCACTATTCAAAAAAATATCAAAAAATAATTTTAAGATAATTTTGGCATTATGAATTCAAAAAACAATTTTATTTTATCTAATTCATTTTCTAAATTTTTAACAAATTAATTTTATTATTATTAACAAAAAATAAATAAACACATTTTTTTGAAAAAACATGATTTTTTAAAACATATAAAGTGTTTATTGAAAATTATTTATTTTATTATCAATAATTATATTTATATAAACAATTATACATAATATTCAAAAAAAAATTATTATTATTTATATCACTAAGTTTAACAGCTAAGGCATAATGGTAATGTTTAAACAACAAATTTAATAATATATCAAGGTTTTGTTAAAATTCAATGTTGTATGTATCATAAGATAAGAAAGTGTTGAATGTAGCATAAATATAACTTTGTGTTATATATAACATAAGCATCAAATAATTTTAATTAATTCAAAAAAAACATAAAATCTAAGTGTGTAACATTCTACCCCATTAAAATTAATTTCTCTCTCAAAATCCATCACTTTAATACAAACAAATGAGGATACTTATGCCTCCTCATATCCTAAAGTTCCCGTATGTCATTCTCAAATTGGTGGTTTTAGAAAAACAACATTGAGCACGTGTGTGGTCTTGTTTCAAATAACTTTCTCTATATGATCCATAATCTCCACCAGTTATTCCTCATAAGAAAGATATTGATCAAGCAGTATGACCTCCAAGTTCACTTCATGTGAAGGGTCAAGTATATACTTTCCCTGAAGAGATACATGGAACATGCTAGGGACTTGAGATAGGTTTTTTGGAGGATCCAGGGGATAGGCTACCATCATGATGTGATTGATAATTTCAAAGGGACTAATATAACTAGGTCTTAGTATCCCTTCTTCTTGAATCTCATACCCTAATTCTATAGATAAATCCTTAGAAGAACCTTATCACCAACTTCAAATTATAGATCACATCAGTGATTACCAGCATAACTTTTTTACTGATTCAAATCTTTCTTGATTTGTTACTAAATGGCTTTAACCATCTCTTTCATTTATTCAGATGTCATGGGTCATCATATCTTTATTTCTCAAACTCTATTCCTACAAGTTGGAGCTCTACATGCTTTTATATGTATGGATTTATAAGTAGAAATCTAATTTATTAAGTGAAAGATATTATTGTAATAAAACTCAACTAGATTAAGGTATTGATCCAAACCACCTATGAAATCCAAATAACAAGATCTCAACATGTCATATTGGGTTATAATTTTTCTTTCATACTAACTATCTTCCATAGGATAAAACACAGAATTGAAAATCAATGTCGTATCAAAATCTTATTGAAGTCTTCACCAAAATTTTGATGTAAACCTCAGATCTCGATCAGATATAATGGAATTTGGTACCCTATTCATCCGTACCAATTCATTATTGTATATCATGGAAAAATTATTTAGAGAGAATACTTCTCTGATAAAAATGATGTGTGCTAACTTTTTATGATAATCTACTACTACCTATATATAATTATTTTCTTTATACAATCTAGGTATTCCAATAAAAAAATACATGGTGATGTACTCCCATTTTCATTATGGTATGAGTAATGGATGCAAAAACCCCTTGTAATTTTATCTTTCATCCATAACTTGTTGACATAACAAGTAGTGAGATACAAACTCTATGATATCTCTATTAATTTCATCCAACCAGAAGTATTCTTTTAAATCCATATACATCTTCACACTTACATGATTAATAGAGAAAGAAGAACTATGAGATTCCTCTAATAACTCCTTCTTTAAGTCTGGTATGCAAGGAATGCATACATGGTTCTCAAACCTTATCATTATATAATTATCAATGTTAAATTTAGGTTTATCTTGATACTTATTTTTTTGCTCTACATCTTCCTCCTACACTGCTCTAAGATTTACTTGGATGGATGGTTGAACTTTCAGTTAATAAAGATAATATTTTCCTCTTCATTCAATATTTCTATCTCTAGCCTTTGAAAATCCAAAAAAATGGTTATTTTGCGATCCTTGTCATGGATAAGCTATCACAATCCTTTCTACTCAAATATTTGGTCACCTTGTTCACTTTCCTAGGGTGGTAATGTATTAATAAGTCGTAATATTTAATCATATATAACCATATTATTTGTTTCATATTCAAATCCTTCTATTAGACTATATAATTTAAACTCTTCCAATCCATGTATATATATCACACTTTTATCTATAAAGTTAATTCCTCCATATATTTAATGAAAAAATTACCCCAACTAACTCCAAATCCTGAGTTGTGTAATTTTTCACATGAACCTTTAGTTTTCATGAGGCATATGTTATAACCATATTATTATAGATTAAAACGCATCTCCATACATTCTTGGATGAATCAACAAAGAATACAAAACCTTCTATACTATTGGGAAATGTAAGAACATATGGGATGAATAATCTTCTATTCAATTCCATGAGGTTTTCCTCACATTCATCTATCCAGAGGAACTTGACTCCCTTTTGAGTTAACATGGGAAGTGGATTAAATATTTATAAGAAATCATCAAAAAACTATATATAATATCTTGATAAACTTAGGAAACTATGAATATAAGTAACCATGGTTGGTCTTATCCAACTTTAAATAGTCTTCATCTTTGATGGATCTACTAATATACCCTCTCATGAGATTATGTGACCCAAAAATGAAACCTTTTGTAGCCAGAATTCCCACTTTTTAAATACTTCATACAATTTCTCCATCCTTATGGTCTTTAGTAAAATTATAAAGTGGTATTAATCTCTTCCTTTCTATTTTAATAAATAATAATATCATCCGTAAAGAGTTCCAAAAACTAATTAAGGTAATCTCTAAAGATAATATTCATTAAATCCATGAAGATATAAGGGGTATTAGTAAGAATGAAATGCATCACTATATATTCAGTGGCTATACCTTATACAGAATGTTGCCTTGGGTAAATCCTCCTTCTTAACCTAAAATTGTTGATACCCAAAATGAATTTCAATCTTGTAAAAGTATTGATCTTGACCAATTTCATCAAACAAGACATCAATACAAGGAGTGGACACTTTTTCATAATTGTGATCACGTCCATCTCCCGAGAATCAATGGAGACTCACATTGACACATCATTCTTTTTTTAAATAACATGTGCACCCAAAGCTGACACATTTGGATTAATAACTCCCATTTCAAGGTTTACTAGGATTTTATACTTTAATTTATACAACTCAATCAGAACCACTCTATTGGGAGTCATTGAAATTGGTGTGGAACTAGGCATGAGTTATATTGAGAACTCAACTTAACATTTTCAAAGAAGTCTAGGAAACACTCTAGAAATAAATCAAAAAATTCATGAAAAATAGTCACATCATTGATGTCATTTTTTAACCCAACCAATTGAGATAAAAATCCATTCTTAATGGGAATTAATACCCATACAATGGATATGGTACCCATCATAAATTCATACTTATATTCAATGTTGATAAATGGTCATTAGCTGGTTTCAAATATCAAATATGAATTCCCTTCCTCAATAATTAATGTGGAATTTATACAGCTAACTCCAAAACATTCCTAGGGGTAAATAAAATCCAACCATGTGAAGAATGGAAATATTTTTAGGAATAAAATTCCCACCAATTTCAACTAGAGGTGAATCATGGACTTGAGATTTGATCATCCTACCATTAAATGTTTTCACTTCTAATTCTACATCTAATAATTTGGGTGTAATTTTGATACCCTTATAAAATTATTAAGATATGAAATAATGGGTAAGTCTAAAGTCAAATAAGACCTTATTAGTTCTATAGTTGATATTAATATTACCTTTTACTGCATCATTATCGCACCACTCGTCAGAAATAGTGATCGCATGATATTTCCCCTTATCCCTCTACTTAAGTGGTTTCTACCCTCGATCATCATCATTAACCCTCGAGTTTAGGTATTGGTTAGCATAATGCCAATTATCCTTACACTTGAAGTACTCAAGTGTGGGTGGTTCGTTTTTAGCCTTCTCTCTATTCACATCATTAGATAACTTGTTCTCATCAATTGAGCAATCAATTTCCTATTGACCATCCCTTCCAAACTTAAAAAATGTACTAGTCTATAAAATTTAATTTACTCAATGATTATTTCCACTCATTGATCATAATGGAAACCTCATTTTCTTCCCTCCATGGTTCTTATATTTTCCATTGAACTCCATCTTCCTTTTCTTATCAAAACCATGAGATTGATATGTAACGCCAACATTCATTTCCACCTTAATAGCACATTGAACAATAAGTTCATAGCTACTAATGTCTCTTATGGATAATACCCTTAGGATAATTGGTTTTAATCCATTGAATAATTTATCATCCTTACATTCAAGTTTGATAAGAATATCTGAAGCATACCTCTCAAGTCTTGTAAAACTTTCCTTATAGGTACCAAAATATTCATCATCCTTTTTCCTTCACTAAAGGAACACCTTCTACATATTTTTATAAATAATACAATGAAATTACTTACTGAAAAATAAGTACTTGAACTCATCCTAATCAATGGATCCTGTAACGCCCCATAATGATAAAGGGTTAAATGACTAAATGATGTGACTAATGTTTACAAGTTGCACTTTCCTTTTTAGGAGCCTACCTGATTAGAACACTACAGTTAAGTTTTCTTGGACAAGATTAGTGATTAGTATGGGTGACCTTCTGGGATGTTTCCCAGGGTGTGTGTGAGTGAGGAAAAAACACACTAGAAAGGACATGTGTTGGCCTATGGGTACATTCATTAGTCAGATGACCCGTTCGAGCATGTGGGTGGGACCTAGGGTGGGGACCAAGTGTCTGCGAGGAAACTGGTGGTACCGGGAGGGTAAGGACCAGAAGGACATGTTAAATTCAAGGTGTTTGTGCTGTCACCAGGACCTAGTTGTCACATTTGGTATCAGAGGAGGAACCCAGACTTAATTTTGGTGCACTACTTGGGTTGAGATTTAGAGCCCACAATGAGGAAGTTGTGCTCTAAAGGGGGGGGTGATAGTAACACTATGGAATGATAAAAGGTTAAATGACTAAATGATATGACTCATGTCAACAACTTGTACCTTCTTTTTCAGGATCCTACCTGATTAGAACTCCACAGATAAGAGTTCTTGTCCTGGAGTAGTGATTATGATGGGTGACCTTCTGGTAAGTTTGCTAGGGTGTGTGCGAGTGTGAAAAACACATTAGAAAAGACATGTGTTGTCCTGTGGAGACATTCATTATTCAGATGACCTATTTGGGCATGTGGGTGGGCCCCATGGTGGGGTGTCTGTGTTGTCACTAGGACCAAGTTGTCACGTTAGGTATTAGAGGAGGAACCCAGCATAAAGTGAGATGCACTACCTGGGTTGAGATAAAAGGCCCACAATGAGGACGTTGTGCTCTAAAGGGGGTGATTGTAACACCCCAGAATGATAAAGGGTTAAATAAATAAATGATATAACTCATGTCAAAAATTTGAACCTTCCTTTTCATGAGCCTACCTGATAAGAACTCCACAGTTAAGTGTGTTTTACATGGATTAGTGATTAAGATGGGTGACCTTCTGGAAAGTTTCCCAAGGTGTGTGTGAGTGAGGACAAAAAACATTAGAAAGGACATGTGTTGGCCTGTGGGGACATTTATTATTAGTCAGATGACCCGTTCGGGCACGTGGATCGGCCCCAGGGGGACCACGTGTCTTCGGGTCAATTGGTGGTACCTGGCGGGCTAGGACCCAACGACCATGTTAATGGTGGGGTGTATGTGCTGTTAAAGGGACACAGTTGTGGTAAGATCTGGCCAGGAACTCAATCACAACTTTGGTGTTTATGAGTGATGAAATAACACACTATGAATGACAAGTGTCAACCTGTGGGGACATTCATTAGTCATATGACCCATTCGGGCACGTGGGTGGGACCTAGGGTGGGGTGTATGTGCTGTCACTGGGACAGAGTTGTCACATTTGGTATTAGAGGAGAAACCCATCGTTAAGTGTGGTGCACTACCTGGGTTGAGATTTGGGGCCCACAACGAGGTTGTTGTGCTCCAAAGGGGGGGGGGGTGAATGTAACACCCCGACTGATAATGGGTTAAATGACTAAATGATATGACTCATGTCAATAAGGTGCACCTTCCTTTTGAGGAGCCTACCTAATTAGAACTCCATAGTTAATCTTCTTTGGGCTGGAGTAGTGATTAGGATGGGTGACATTCAGGGGAGTTTCCCAGGGTGTGTGTGAGTGAGGTAAAAACACACTAGAAAGGACATGTGTTGGAATTTGGGGACATTTATTATTAGTCAGATGACCCATTCGGTAATGTGGGTGAGTGAGGAAAAAACACACTATAAAGGACATTTGTTGGCCTATGGGGACATTCATTAGTCAGATGACCCATTCAGGAACATGGGTGGGCCCCAGGGTGGAGTGTATGTGCTATCACCAGGACCCAGTTGTCACATTTGATATTAGTGGAGGAACCCAGCCTTAAGTGTGGTGCACTGCCTAGGTTGAGATTTAGGGCCCACAATGAGGATTCTGTGCTATAAAGGTGGGGGGTGATTGTAACACCCCATAATGATAAAGGTTTAAATGACTAAATTATATGACTCATGTCAACAAGGTGCACCTTCCTTTTCAGGAGCATACCATATTAGAAATACATAGTTAATCTTGTTTGGCCTAGAGTAGTGATTAAGATGGGTGACCTTCGGGGATGTTTTTATGGGAGTGTGTGAGTGAGGAAAAAACACACTATAAAGGACATATGTTGGCCTATAGGGACATTTATTATTAGTCAAATGACCCATTCGGGCATGTTTGTGGGCCCCAAGATGGGGACCACGTGTGTACGGGGAAACTGGTGGTACCCGGTGGGCTAGGACCTGATGGCCATGTTAAAGGTGGGGTGTCTATGCTATCATAGGGACATAGTTGCAGTAAGATCTGGCCAGGAACTCAATCACCACTACCTCCTAATTCCTAACTAGATTTCACAAATTCATGCTCACTTAAAGGCTATATGCTTAACCTCCCTTTAATACCATTTTTTCAAGAACTAACTCGATTACCCTAGTAAACTGATTGCCGAGTCGGCCCTGACATAGCCCAAAGGGTGTTCCCGATCCCCACAAGTCGGTGACTAGCACATGGAATCACACAACATTCATGTGGGAATGATTTGGAACCAATAATGAAGAAGAAAAGAAAACAAGGTAGTATGCATAATAAAAAAAACTCCACTGGGAGTGAAGTACTAGAATTCAACAAGGCATAAAAACCCCACACTATGAAAACCCAAGTACAAAAATGGGAAAAACAACCTTAAGTTCCCTAATGACATAACTCGCCAATACCAAAGCTCAACAGCTAGATCCATCTCCGGGAGATCCCTTCCCTTTTCTTAAACCTAGAAAAAGAAAGTCTATAAACACCTGAAGGCAAAATTAGGGTGTAATCCTAAGACCAGTAGGATACCACCAAAGATTCCATAACATATTACAAATATATATTATCAAAATAAAAGATTTAAATTTTAAATTAAAAAGTGTTGGAAATTCAAAATCATATTTAAACAAATCATTTTATACATTTTCAAATGATGGAAATAAATATTTTAAGCAATGATTTTACAAATGATGGAAAATTTCTAAAATAATGGATTATGTAAAAAAATTATATAAAATATCTTAAATAAATTTAGAAGGCATGTAAAGCAGTTCAAAAGAATTGGAATACATTTATATCTCAAATATAAATAAACAAGCGAACAATATGGTCATCTTCCAAAAGATACGATAGTATTAACCGACTATAGGATTCTGTACTCTCTATGTGAACTCAGCAAAATGTGTATACACACATCCCTATAACACAGGCCAAAGGTGAATAGTCACCAACCCATCAGGGATGTGACCCACCATAAGTATGTTTTAGAATGTTTTCGTAGTGTAGAGTGTATCCAAATAACTCACTAACTACCTAATGCTTGCGTGTGATCTTACATGATGGGTGAACTATATTAAGACTGTTTAAAAATATGATCAATCTAATTCTTCCATTTGAAAAGCACCAATTTTTTTCCAATCAAAACAAAAATAGGTTTTATTCGAAAACATGCCTTTTTAATAAGATAAAACCATTGGGTTTCTATCAAGTCATTTCAAGACATTTTCTCCAGTTTAAAATCCATTCTAAATCAATTCCATCATTAGACAATTTATTTCCACAATTAAATTAAAAAAATTAATTGAATTCATTTCCATCAAATCTACAATTTAAATTAAACTATTTAAATCAGCCAAATTCCATAAACACCAAATTCAAATATCTCGATTCAATGGAATCTTTTTTTTATCAATTTAATTGAAATAAAATTTGACCAATTGAATTTAAATCAACAATTGAAATAAATCAAGAAATACAAGGATAATCAATTTGGCTAATCAGAACGGAACCACCTACCTTAAGTTCGCCTATGTCAGCGGTAATGATAAACCACCCAGTGTGGTTCAATAAACCTCCTCACGACATTATTATCATAAGTTTAGACACACCAATACTCGACGTTTGTCATGGGTTCTGAGAATCAAAACATCTATTTTATTTCAAAAGTAAAATATTACACGTGAATACATTTTCTCTCTCTTGGATAATCTTTGGATTATCATTTTATGTTAACGTATGCAATCTCAAGAAATATCTATACGAATAATTATAAACCCCATTCTTTAATTATATCCCTCTATTTTATTTGATAAGGAAATAAAAAATTACATGCGATTAAAATTTCTCTCTCCAGGATAATCTATATATTATCGTTTTATGTTAACACATGCAATCGTAATATTTTCCTCCGATTAATTATAAACCACATTCTATATTATAATACCTTTAGATTTAAAATACAACACATGAGGTAACCCTTTGTAATTACTCATTGATAATTTAAATAATTATCCTTCGATAAATTCTTTTAAAAATTATCATTTGGAAAACTCACGATTATCAATTGATTATTCATTGAAATTATCATTTGATAATTATTTATAATTACCTGTTGAAAATATTTAAATTATTTTTTGATAATTATATTAATTAGCCTTTGATAATTTAGTGCAATTATCCTTTAATAAAGCAAGTAATTATCCCATGATAATTTCAATAATCCATGTAACATGATAATTACCTTATAATTATCCATTGATAATTCTTTCCATAATTACTTACAATAAGATATGTAATTTTCCTTTAATAATTCAAAACAATTAAAGTATGACAATTTTATAAATTATCGCTAAATAAAAACATGTGATTATCTTTTACAATTTATCCATGTATAATTATTTAATGATGATTTTTCACAAATTATCCATTTATAATTTAGAAATTATCCAATAATAATTTATTTTCAAAGATCTATTAAATTGTGAAAAAATGGATCGAGGAATATCTTGCTGCCTTCGAAACGAAAAATATTATTTGATTCTGCTTGTTGAGATGAATTCAACAGTACTGAAAGTGCACAATTCTGATCAAAACAAAAAAGTTATTGAATTTAGAATATTTACAGAATAATAAATAAATTTAATAAATAAAATGGAACACTCATGGTTCTTCTTCAATCTCTCGCTGCACAAAGGTTAGAAAATCCAGGATAACCATTTCCAAGATTTTGAGTATTGAACGGTTGTTCAAGAGGGTGTTTTGCGAGCATCATAGGACAAAAATATCGACCAAAAAGAATAATCAAGACCTATGGAGATTTTAGAACCTTAAAAATTCAGCACCCTCAAAGAACTTTTAAAACACATGATTTCAAATATTAATCAACCCAAAAAATAATGTGGAGTCATTAATTTCACCTAATCATTGAGTTGCAACAGAAACGGGTAGAAATAGTGGTGAAATGAATGTTTCTTAAATCAAATGTGACCATCAATGGCCACTCATGTGCGGTGAGGAAGGTGAGATAGTTTTTTTTATTAAATTTGGTTTAATTATTAAATTAATAAATGTATTTATTTATCTTAAAAATTAAATAATTTCAAACAACTAATGTAAACAAATTTGATTAAAAAATCCTAAAACAATATAAATTAAAACCATATAAATTAAAACCATAATTTAAAACATTCATTTTAATCTTCTGTTTCAACCAAAATTAATTGCGGACTCATTTATTTCACCCATTTAAGGTGTTTCAACTGAAACCGTTGAAAACAGTTGAAAAATGAAGGCTCTAGAATGTTAATCGGTTATTAATGGTGGAAACGCCGTTTCGGGGAGAGGATGAACAGTAACATCTATTTTTAATTAATTTATTAAATTTAATTATTTATCCCAAATATTAAAAGTTACCAAACATCCATTGCACAAAAAAATTATACACTTACTAAGGTAAACACTCCATTCCGAACCCAATGGTGGTATCAGATTTATGAAACGATAAATCTTTTGAGAGATATTAATGATTTATAATTTAAAAATCGGATTAAATAATTAATTAAAATAAAAATATTATTTTTACAAGTGAGTAATCCAAATTCCTGACTCTTACCAATGTTATACACTTTCTACAGAAAACCCCTCACTTTGGACCCATCAGTGGCCCCTTATTTCTCAAGTGATGAACGATTTGAGAGATATTAATGATTTATTAATGAAAAATGGGAATAATTAATTAATTAAAACAAAAAAGGGTTATTTTTTCAAGCAAGGCATCTAAACACCAGATTTGAACAAATTTTATACCTTCTATAAAGTAAACACCAAGTTCTGAACCCATCAGTGGTCTCATATTTCTCATAAGACACATTATTTTTGAGTTATTCAAATATTTTTAATAAAAAGTTCACACTTAATATATTATGTTTAATAATTTTATTTCATCTTCACCGAGCTTTTGTGGGCCTCGAAAGCTCATACTTACTCAGTGTTTAACTCAGATAATATTTAATAGAAAATTATAGAGTGTTAATTGGGTGTTTTACCATTTCATGACGTGTTCAAAAAAAATGAAACTCTTCACAGATAAACCATTTTTTTCTCATTTAACGTAATAATAATTTTACATAAGATGGTTTAGGAATACAAAAAATAGTAATGGGATGTTACAAACTCCCCACTATAGGAACTTTTTGTCCCATGAAAGCCTAAGAAGAACCATGTAAAAAAGATAAGGTTATTGTTATCTCATCAGTGCCTCCCTCTATCACTTCTCATGAGAATTAGAACTATACTTCCATGTCATATAGACACTAGGTATCATCCTCCCATGAAGTACCTTGGTGTCAGAATCTACAACCATGATCAGTTGATCAATCACAGATAAAATAGGTTCCACTTCAAGATTACACCAACTCAGAACATGAGATGGGTCAGACAAATGCCTTCAATTCTGAGATACATAAAACACATTATGTACTGATGTTAGTTCAGCGGTGGTGCTAAATGGTAAAAAAAATTCCCCACCTAATCAAAAACCTCAAAAGATCCCACAAAACAAGGAGCAAGCTCCACTAGCCTCCTAAGACGTCGATGAATCAGTTGGGGTGAATCCTTCAAGAATATAGGGTCTCCAAAGTAGCTACTTGAAGTTATCGAACATCTTAGTGCTTCCTGGGTGAAAACCCCCTTGGTAAAAAATAATCCCCTATTATAGCCTTCCTTGTTTGTAATGGTGCGACATAAATGTTTTGATAACACAGAACAACCTCTTTCGAGAACGACCACTAAGCATGAGTCTCCCCACCATAAAGAGAGTCTCTAATTCTTATAGAATTTGTCAATAAGCTTATATTCTTTAAGAATCATCTCTAGAAGAGAGGATGTTATAGAACCATCAGCTTTCGTGGAAGATAGACCCGATGCTGCCCAAGATGATACACTTAGGTTAATGAAGGATTTTTCCAGAAGATCGTCCAAAGGGGACATTAGTTCTTTTAGTTCAGTTGGATACATTTGGTAAGTGGTGAAATAAATTGGTTGAGTACCGGGCATCAAGTAAATGGAAAAATGAAACTCCTTTAACAGTATGAAACTAGAAAACCAAAATGAAACATTTGAGGAAGCTCAACGATGACTGGAGGGAGATCACTACTCAATGAATCTTGCTTCAGATCAAAATTAAACACTGATATCACTTTACCCAACTCCGGATAATAAGGTATTACTCTACTCGACCTTGGGTAACATTATTCTTGAAGGACAAGAGGCACACCACTTGGTGTAGTAATATAGACCCATCAAAGATAAAAATAATTCTAGGATTTATTAGTAAGGAGTCAATCCATCCCGAATATAACGTTAAGAAATTTCAAATAGAGTACCAAAAATACACCAAGAATGTTTGACAGAAAATAGAGAGAAGACACAAGAGGGATTACAGAGACCCTTCTATGTCTTTATACCATGGGGTATAGTAATATCCATTTCACAAGATAAAAACTTCATAGGAAGATTAAGAAGATTAATAGAATGGGTTGAAATAAATAAGTGAGATGCACTCATATAAAAAATAAGAGTAGTCACTAACGATAAATACATATAAATGGTACCACTCGTGATCTTTGGACCAGTATCTTCTTCCTCTGTAGACTCTTCCACTATGTGAAGAAGCTTCGTTCTGGATGCCTATGGTTAGAACCCTTTTGTATGTGAAGCATTTGATTGACCATATTTTTTGAAGTTGTTAATGATCTTGTGTCGTTGCGTGGAGTGATAAAGTTGTGTTAGCCCATCTATAGGTCCCCCAAACCTCTGCAGGAGCCACAGTTCTTTCAGCCTGTTCATGCTTGAAAAACTCCACAACTTTAGCCAACACTATTGACTCTGGATAGAACTATTCGGTAAAAAGAACCTTGAATTCCTTCTAATCTAAGCCCTCATGTTTATTTGTCGTCATTATCACGTCCCACCATCTCCTTCTTGGTCCCTCAAACATAAAGGTGGAACACTTCACCTTGATCTCATCTAGTGTCTACAAGAACCCAAACAGAAGTTCAATCATGCCCTACCATTCCTCAGCTTGTTACGGATCAGTTGAGACTTTAAAAACTGATGGTTTCTTATGAAATAACTCTTGAGAATAATTTCAAATAGAATTCCCCCCAGGTTCCATAGCTGGAGCCTGAATAGGGATTAGAGATGGTGATTATCCCAGAGCTTGGACAATGTACACAATCACTCTAACTAGGCTGGCGTCCATAACATGATTCACTGGATGAGGTTCAGTAGTATCCCTTTCCTGGATTTGATTCACACATCTTCTTGGAGGAATGATGTTTCAAAACATTATATTCAATAGGAAGACATTATATTAACACTCAAATTGAGTGACAAGAAGAATTATTATCAACAGAAGGAATAAACAAGATTTGGATTTCACTCTATCCAAATCACCATAAGGAAAAGACAGGAACTACATAGCAAGATGTCATTCCCTAACCACCCCTAGAAACTTAAGGTTCATTGTGGTGAGAGCTAGCTAGACACTCAATCACAACAAAATATTTTGTCCTAACAAGATTTCACAAATGTATACTCACTTCAAGGCAAAATTCTCAACCTCCCTCTAATACCATTTTGTCAAGAACCAACACGGGTTCTCGAGTAACCCGATTACCGAGACGGCACTGACATAGCCCAAAAGGCATTCCCGATCCCTACGGGTTGGAGACTAGCACCAGGCATCACACAACATACAAGGGGGAATGATTTTTCCACCAACAATGTGGAAGAAAAGAAACAAGACAGTGTGCATAAACAAAATAAAACTCCACTGGGAGTGAAATACCGGAATTAAACAAGGCATAAAAATCCCAAAAGTATGAAAACCAAAATACTAAAATGAAAAAAAAACAACCCCAAGGTCTATAAGGACACAACTCACCAAGACCAAAGATCAACAGCTAGATCCACCTCCAAGAGATCGCTTCTCTTTTCTCAAACCTAGAAGAAGAAAGTCTACAAATACCCAAAGGAAAAAGTAGTGTGTGAGCCTAAGCCTAGTAGGATACCACCAAAATATTCCATAACAGATTCCAAATATAGATTATCAAAATTAAATCTTTTAGTTTTAAAGTAAACAGGTTTGGAAATTCAAAAGAATATTTAAACAAAAAATGCTATACATTTTCAAATGATGGAAATAAATATTTTAAGCAATTATTTTACAAATGATGGAATATTTACAAAACAATGGCTTATGTAAAACATTTATATAAAATAGTTTATATAAATTCATCAGGCATATAAATTACTTCAAAACAATTGGCACACATTTATATCTCAAATATAAATAAACAAGCGAGCAACATGGTCATCTTCCAAAAGGTACGATAGTATTAACCAGCTATAAGATTTTGAACTCTCTATGTGAACTTAGAAAAATGTGTATACACATATCCCTATGACACTGGCTAAAGGTGACTCCTCACCAACCCATCAGGGATGCGACATGCTACAATTATGATTTAGAATGATTTCATAGTCTAGAGTGTATCCAAATAACTCACTAACAACCTAAGGCTTTCATGTGCTCTTACATGATTGGTGAACTATTTTAAGACTGATTAAAAATACGATCAATATCATTCTTCCATTTAAAAAGTTCCAATTTCATTCCATTCAAAACCAAAATAGGTTTTATTAAAAAACATGCATTTTTTCACAGGATAAAACCACTAGGTTTCTATCAAATATTTTCAAGCCATTTTCTCTAGTTTGAAAAACATTCTAAATCATTTACATCATTACAAAATTTATTTCCACAATTAAATTCAAAGATTTAATTGAAATCATTTCCATTAAATCTACAATTTAGATTAAACAATTTTAATCAGCCAATTTCCATAAATAAACCCAATTCAAATATCTTGATTCAAAGGAATCAGGTTTTTATCAATTTAATTGAAATAAAATTTGAGCAATTGAATTTTAATCAACAATTGAAATAAATCAAGCAATAAATGGATAATCAATTTGGCTAATCAGAAAGGAAACACCTACCTCAAGGTCGCTTATTTCTGTAGTAAAGATAAACCGCACAGGGTGGTTCAATACACCTCCTCATGATATTATTATCGTAAGAATCAACACACCAATACTCGACGTTCATCATGGGTTCCAAGAACCAAAACATCTTTTTATTTCATAAGGAAGTAAAATATTACACCTGATTACATTTTATCTCTCTTGGATAATCATTAGATTGTTGTCTTATGTTAACATATGAAATATCAATAAATATACATAAGAATAATTATAAACCTCATTCGATAATTATATCCCTCTATTTAATTTGACAAGGAAATAAAATATTACATGTGATTACAATTTCTCTCTCATAGATAATCTCATGATTATAGTTTTGTGTTAACGCATGCAATTGTAATATTTTCCTACGAATAATTATAAACCACATTCGATATTATAATATCTTTATATTAAAACAACAACACATGTGGTAACCCTTTTTAATTATTCATTAATAATTTAAATAATTATCCATCGATAAATTCTTTTAATAATTATCATTTGGAAAACTCACGATTATCACTAGATTATTCATTGAAATTATCATTTGATAATTATTTATAATTACCATTTGAAAATAATGAAATTATTGTTCAATAATTATATTAATTTTCTTTTAATAATTCAGTGTAATTATCCTTTAATAAAAAAAGTAATTATCCAATGATAATTTCAATAATCCATGTCACATGATAATTACCTTATAATTATCCATTGATTATTTTTTTTCATAATTATTTTCAATAAGATGTGTAATTGTCCTTTAATAATTCAAAAAAAATTATTGATTCAAAATTTTATAAATTATCCCTAGATAAAACCATGTGATTATATTTTAAAATTTATCCATGTATAATTTTTTTATGATAATTTATTAAAAATTAACCATTTATAATTTAGATAATATCCATTAATAATTTATTTTCAAAGATCTATTGAAATGTGAAAAAAAGTGATTGAGGAATATCTTTTTTTCTTCAAAATAGAAAATATTATTTCATTCTGCTAATGGAGACAAATTCAACTGTACTAACGATGCCCAATTACGATAAATAACAAAAAAGTTATTGAATTTTGAATATTTGGAGAATAATAAATTATTTAAATAAAATAAAATAAATAAAATGAAACACTCACGATTCTTATTCAACATTCGGCTGCGCAGGGGTAAGAAAATCCAGGAAAACCATTGCCATGCTTTGGAGTGTTGAACAGTTGTGCAAGAGGGCGTTTTGAGATAATTGGAGGACAAATAGATTGACCAACAATAATAATCAAGACCTATAGTGATTTTAGAACCCTAAAAATGCAGCACCCTAAAAAGACATTTAAAACACCCAATTCCAAAAGTTAATCAACCCAAAAATGAATGCGGATTCATTAATTTCACCTAATCAATGAGTTGCAATAGAAATGGGTTGAAACGGTGGTGAAGCGAAAGTTTTTTAAACCAAAGGTGACCATCAATGGCTGCTCACGAGCGGTGAAGAAGGTTAGATAGTTTTGTTTTATTAAATTTGGTTTAATTATTAAATTAATAAAATTAGTTATTTAACTTAAAAATTAAATAACGCCAAACAATGAATGCGAACAAATTCTATTAATAAATCCCAAACTGGATAAATTAAAACCACAATTTTAAACACTCGTTTTCATCATCTGTTTCACCCTAAATTAATTACGGACTCATTTATTTCACCCATTTAAGGCATTGCAATTGAAAATATTCAAATCAGTTGAAAAATGAAGATTTTATAAAGTCAATCGGTCATTAATGGTGAAAACACCGTTTTGGGGAGAGGATGAATAGTAATATCTATTTTTAATTAATTTATTAAATTTAATTATTTAACCCCTATATTAAAAGTTGCAAACAACCATTACACATTAAAAGTATACACTTCCTAAGGTAGACACTCCATTCCAGACCCAATGGTGGTATCATATTTTTCAAATGATGAACCGTTTGAGAGATATTAATGATTTATTATTTAAAAATCGGATTAATTAATTAATTAAAATAAAAAATGTTATTTTTTGTGAGTGAGACCTCCAAATGCCTGATACTTACCAATGTTATACCCTGTTTAGGGTAAACCCCTCATTCCAGACATATCGGTGGCCTCATATTTCTCAAACGATGAACTGTTTGAGTGATATTAATGATTAATTAATGAAAAATAGGAATAATTAATTAATTAAAATAAAAGGGGTTATTTCTATTTAATAATTTTATTACATATTAATCAAGCTTTTTTGGGCCTGAAAAACTCATACTTACTTAGTGTTTAACTCAGATAATCTTAATTAAAAATTATGGAGTGTTAATTGGGTGTTTTACCATGTCGCGATGTGTTTAACAAAAACACAACTTTTCACTATTAAACCATTTTTTCTCATTTAACGTAATAAGAATTTAACACAAGATAGTTTAGGAATACCTAAAACATTAAAGGGATGTGGCAACTAATGTGACAAATGGGTCCCTGTGATAGAACAGGCACCCTGCCTTTAACATGACCACAACCTAGAGAATATTTAATTGAAAATTATAGAGTGTTAATTGGGTGTTTTACCATTTAGAGATGTGTTTAACAAAAACACAACTTTTCACTCATAAATGATTTTTCTCATTTAACTTAATAATAATTCAACACAAGATGATTTAGGAATACCTAAAATAGTAATGGGATGTTACAACTAATGTGACAACTGGGTCCCGGTGACAACATATACACCCTACCTTTCACACAACCATAACTCAAAGAATATTTAATTGAAAATTATGGAGTGTTAATTTTGTGTTTTACCATTTCACGATGTGTTTAAAAAAATGAAAATTTTCACTGATAAACCATTTTTTCTCATTTAACGTAATAATAATTTAACACAAGATGATTTAGGAATACCTAAAATAGTAATGGGATGTTACATCTAATGTGACAACTGGGTCTCGGTGACCACATAGACACATCGCCTTTAACATGACCATTGGTTCTTGGCCCACCAGGTACCAGCAGTTGCCTCGTAGACACGTGGTGCTCACCTAGGGGCCCACCGACGTGCTCGAACGTGTCATCTGACTAATGAATGTCCCCACAGACCAACACATGTCATTTATAGTGTGTTTTCTCCTCACTCACACACACTCTATGAAACTTCCAAGAAGGTCACCCATCCAAATCAATACTCCAGGACAAGAATGCTTAACTATGGTGTTCTAATCAGATAGAATCCTTAAAAGGAAGGTGCACTTTGTTGACATTATTCATATCATTTAGTAATTTAAACCTTTATCATTATGGGTTGTTATAATAATTTTTTCTCATTTAATGTAATAATAATTTAACACAAGATGGTTTAGGAATACCTAAAACTGTAATGGGATGTTACAAATAATATGACAATTGGGTCCCGGTGACAGCACATACACCCCGCCTTAAACATGGCCATCGGGTCCTGGTCTGCCAGGTACCACCAGTTGCCTCGCAGACACAAGGTCCCCACCCTAAGGCTCACCTACATGCCTGAACGTTTCATCTGACTAATGAATGTCCCCAAATTCCAACACATATCCTTTTCAGTGTGTTTTTTTCTCACTCACACATAATCTGGGAAACTTCTCACAAAGTCACTCATCCTAATCACTAATCCAGGCCAATCACGCTTAATTGTGGAGTTCTACCAGGTATAACCTATTGCCCTAAAGACATGTGGTCCCCAGCTTAGGGCCCACCCACATGCTCAAACAAGTCATCTGACTAATGAATTCCCCCATAGGCCAACACACGTCCTTTTCAGTGTGTTTTTTCCTCACTCGCACATACTCTGGGAAACTTCCTAGAATGTCACCAATCTTAATCACGACTCCAGGCCAATCAAGCTTAACTGTGGAGTTTTAATCAGGTAGGCTCCTTAAAAAGAAGTTTCACCTTATTGACATGAGTTATACCATTTAGAAATTTAACCCTTTATCATTTTGGGGTGTTAAAATCACCCCTCCCCCTTAGAGAAAAACATCTTCATTGTGGGCCCTAAATCTCAACCCAGACAGTGCACCACACTTAAGGTTGGGTTCCTCCTCTAATACTAAATGTGACAACTGGGTCCTGGTGACAACACAAACACCCCACCTTTAACATGCCCATCGGGTCCTGGACCACCCGGTACCAAAAGTTACCCTACAGACACTTGCTCCCCACCATGGGGCCCACCCATGTGCCTAAACGGGTCATTTAACTATTGATTGTCCACACCCACACAACATCCTCATTGTGGGCCCTAAATATCAACCTAGGAAGTGCACCACACTTAAGGTTGGGTTCCTCCTCTATTACCAAATCTGACAAATGGGTCCTGGTGAAAGCACAAACACCCCGCCTTTAACATGGTTGTCGGGTCCTGGCCCACCTGGTACCACAAGTTGCCCTGCAGACACGTGGTCCCCACCATGGGGCCCACCCATGTGCCTGAACGAGTCATCTGACTAATGAATGTATCCACCCCATACAACATCCTCATTTTGGGCCCTAAATCTCAACCCAGGAAGTGCACTACACTTAAGGTTGGGTTCCAGGTCCGCCAGGTACAACCAGTTGCCCCGTAGACATATGGTCCCCACCCTAGGGCCCACCCACGTGCCTGAACAAGTTATCTGAAAAATGAATGTCCTCATAGGACAACACATGTCCTTTTCAGTGTGTTTTTTCCTCACTCGCACATAATATGGGGAACTTAACAGAAGGTCACTAATCCTACTCACTACTCTAGGACAATCATGCTTAACTGTGTAGTTTTAATCAGGTAGGCTCCTAAAAAGGAAGGTGAACCTTATTAACATTAGCCATACTATTTAGTCATTTAACCCTCTATCATCTGGGGGTGTTACAATCACCCCCTCTCCCTTAGAGCACAACATCCTCGTTGTGGGACCTAAATCTAAACCCAAGAAGTGCACCGCACTTAAGGTTGGGTTCCTCCTCTAATACCAAATGTAAAAATTGGGTCGTGGTGATAGCACAAACACACCAGCTTTAACATGCCTATCGGGTCCTGGCCCACCTGGTACCACAAGTTTCCCCGTAGACACATTCTCCCCGCCCTAGGGCCCACCCATGTGCTCGAATGGGTCATCAGACTAATGACTGTCCCCACCCCACACAACATCCTCATTGTGGGCCCTAAATCTCAACCTAGGTAATGCACCGCACTTAAGGTTGGGCTCCTCCTTTGATTCCAAATCTGACAACTAGGTCCCGGTGGCAGCACAAACACACCACATTTAACATGGTCATCGGGTCCTGGCCCACCTGGTACCACAAGTTTCCCCACAGACACGTGGTCCCCACCATGGGGCCCACCCATGTGCCCAAATGGGTCATCTAAAAAGGAATCAATATCTTACCACTGTGGATCCAATGAGACAAACAATTCTTTGATCATACTTCGAAAAGAAGAACATGATGAAATAATATCACATGATCTCAATGGGGATCAAATTAGGAGAAGAAACCACTAATGTCTACTAGAATGATCATAGGGAAAAATAGAATCGGTTAAGACATTTCATTAAGGGTAATTTAGTAATTTCACTAAAAATACTGGGTCGTATGGTTCGGCCACACACTTGGCCAAACACTACACCGATTGTGCACCTTCTGCTATGCTATGGGGTCACCCACATGGTTAGGATGCACAATTATGAAAACTGTGTGAAAACTATGAAAATCACTTCAGAAACAATTTCTGTAGTCTCAGCATGGGCGTGTGGCCCCTGAAAAATGGTTAGAAAAAATCATTCCCCTTCTTCAACCCACTATCTAACCCCACATGGTTTTGAGAGACCATGAATGTTGGGTCTCATAGTTTCTACTAACCATGTGGCCTAAGGCTTTTATCCACTGACCAGGGTTCTGAGATGCGAACAAGTCCCAGAAACCCCCTGAAACCTCTATAACCTCATTAGGCATTCGTATTAGGTCCATAATTAAAAATTAGACCAAATTTAAAAGTATCCATTTTATATATAAAAACCAGGTTCTTATAATATCGATTATTAAACATTACATCTCGAACAAATTCAAACACAATCCTAGAACCTGAAGGTTTAGTTTCTTTGGAGATCATCTTCTAAAAAATCATATTACAAAATATTTCTTTAACATCTCCCACAAATCTTCCACTCAATAATTCCTTTAAAAATTAATCACGTATATAATTTCTTGGTAAAGTTAAAAACAAAATGAGTAGCCCAGTTCACACAGAGTATGCCCTAGAAGAGGATCAGAGCATCAAGAATAGTAGTCACCAGAATAAGAGCTAACCAAATTGGAAGAATGAGAGGGTATGGCTACAACCATCAGGACCAGGAACCATGCAGCTTTTTTATAGGGAAATTCTATCCAATCGGAAAATAAATGTGGGGATCTAGGTAATTAATGATGCAAAAGCTGGGTAGGGGAATTTCTAGTGGGTTGGGCCTATGGGTCAAGTATTGGGTATGGTATGCCTCAGGGCCTTCGGGTCATGTATTGCGGGTCATGTCGGGCCTTGAGACTTAAGTCTAAGGGTCATGTATGGGTTCCCCTTTATCCCTTAAAAAGGGGAATTATCCATAATAAAATAATAAATAAGGCCTTCAGGACATTCGGGCTAGATAACAATCAAGGTCCATAGAGTATAACATAAGCATGTGTCATAACATGGAATGTGAATAACCTGACCCTAGTAGTCTAAAGTTGGTGGTTATTTTATTAAATTATAATAAGATACAACAAATCATATCCTGAAGGACTAAAGAGTTTCGTAGTCTTGGTAGAAAAGATATGTACTTGAATCCAAATTACATTTAAAAATAAATAAAAAAACTATTTTCTTTGAGAACTCCATTATTCCACTTAGTATATCCCTATATATCAATCACAAAACACTTATTAGTACCTTGGAGAAAAATAAAACATTAAAAATGGATGAGATCAGATGATTAGTAAGGGTATGCATTCAGTGAAAGCTATCATGAATAAATAAACATAATCAATATGGAAAGATAAATCACTGAAACATATTACATTTAAACAATTACTTGAGAATAATATATCAAGAATAAAGGATGATGGAAAAAAGACATGAAACTAATCACATGATCTTGAATATTATCCATGGATATTGTAAATATTCAAATATTCACATAGATATAAATAAGTGATCTCATAATGATGTAACGTATAATTATATACATCTGAATCCTATTAGAAATACCTTCCACAAAACAGTTTAAATCAATAGGTAGAAACACATCTAATTTGGACAACTGATTGGTATCATGGGACCTTTAAATGAATCTAAGGGAAATTTCATTCTAGGCCACACCCATCACTTAATAATTCTAATGAATTCATAATATGAATGTGGTAAAACATAAAGAACAAAAACATTCTTATTGAAAAAATGACATATGATATGCTGACACATATCCCAATTGATAAACATAATAATAAACCTTCCATAGAAATACGGTGAATTGTAAAAAATTGTACATACCTAGTAAATTTGATCATAAAATATACATAAAGAAATAATGGTATCAATATAACATATCCCTAGTGAATTATAATAAAAATAATAAAGGGTTGATGTTGTAAATGAGTTGATTTACCATAAAAATATCCTCAAAAACATTCTTAGGGAAAATAACCTTTTCACTTTGAAAATCACCTTTTAAAACTAAAAGTTCATAAAAAAATTTAAAAATAATTTTCTTTTAATATTACCTTAGGAACTTATAAATTAATCTTTAAAACAATTCAGGGTTTGGACATTGGGAAATTCTGTACATGTCGTACAAATTAAAATAAATATTTCTTTCACTTTTTCGGTAAAATCCAAACATGCCACATTTGGAAAATGACATGAAGACAACATTAATTTTTTTTAAAAAAATAAATAATAAAAAAATATTTACTAATTATTTTGTATAATGTTTACAAAAAATCAAAACATTTATAGAAAACATGGTTTCAGAAGAAAAAAGTATTTTCAATTGAAAAGAGAAATGAAGTCAGATTTTATTAAAATAGTTTCTCAAATATGTTAAGTACAAAAGAGAGGAATATGGTAATATTACTATAAAAATTCATTAATAAAAATAGTATAAGAATATTACATGGGTTTATTAGATAATTATCCAATAATTTCCTTCAATGTGAATTCAATAATAAACAATCTCGATTAAAATAAGATTGAAATTAAAATCTCTTTCCACTTTGGTATCTTTTAAATCCTAAGACCCATAAAAGGAATAAAATAAAATGAAACATTAAATACCATAAATATAAATTGATTCATGATATAAAATATGAAAAGGGTCAGTACATACACCACACAAAGGAATAAGTGGTGAATATGGAAAATGTCTCCTGAAAGTAAAAGTGACACGAGGTAACCCTTACCAGAGGTTCGAATTCCTTCATTTGTGTCTGAAACACATTTATAATAAATATATGTTTATTATAAATATATTATAGAACCATAAATATATATATTATATCATGTATTATTTACTTATAGTCTTTTATCACCCATTTATTAACTATTCCTTTTTAAAATCACTTTTGGAGATGATAATTGCTTCGTTTTTCATGTATATTTTTATTTGGTAATTTCAGTAATTTTACATTAATCATGGTTATATAATATAAAAAATTTAAAACATGATATACATATAAAATATTTTCAATATATAGGTATTTATAGTAATCCATAAAATGTAATGATAAAAATGAATTATATCGTTCATGGAGACAGTAAGTCATATGTACACATGAACAATATATCCATTTTCTTGATAGATATAACCAAAGTAAAGAAGATATCAATACCCCTTTAAATTATAATTATTATTTTATTTATATAATAAATATTAATCAAATATATCTTTATTACTATCTAGGTAAAAATTAAATGAAAAACATTTCACACCACTATGTCTAGGTGGTTGTCCACACATACCACGATCAACATTATTATTTTACAATAGATTAGAAGTTAATAATTAATATGTGATATTATAATTAAATAATTACTTTAAGGACATAAATATAACATATGTTCATTCACTTTATCATTATTAACAACCATGTAAAGTGAATGTCAAAAACAAATCACATCGATTCGTGAGGTGGTAGTCCACCATACACATGCGCAATGTTATCGTATCCCCATAGAATGGGAAGTAATAAGGCATATGTGATTTCATAATTCCATAATAATAATAATTTCATAATTATCATATAAATATTTGAAATACATCCCTATACACAACCCTAAAAGGTGGTGATGTAAAATGAATTACATCGGTTCTCATGGAGGAAGTATGATGTACACACAATCAATGGTTTTATTTCCCATTTGATTGAATTGGAGATGGATATAGGTTATCAAATTAACATAATAAAATCTCAGTATATATTAGATAATGTTTTTCTTATTTTGGAAAATTTGGAGAATATTAGAAGTAGTTTGAAGAATAATTAAAAGGAAAACGCATAGTTAAAAACGTTACCTCTTCTTTATGATACCTCATTAGGTTTTAGATAATGCCTTACTAGATTGTCTTTATAATCAAACAATTACTTTAGGATATTTTTATGTGATTAAGGAAGATATTTGGGTAGGTCTTGGTGGAACCAGAGTTCTTTTTGGAGTGTGAAGATGAGAGGAGAAGGGGCCTTTTATAAGTGAGAGAGAGGACACTCATGGAATTTTTCCAAAGATAAGGAGACACAAATGTTTTTCTTATTCCAAAAGCCATAAAAATGGGTCATTCTAAAAAATTAGAGGCTATAAGGTCAAAATATTTTAATCCAATTAGTTTTGTACATGTTTTATTTCGATTTTATCCCTTATATTCTTATTTTAATCCCCAATAAAACCATTTTTACCTTAATTGCGGTAATTAATTTTAACAGGTTTCAAAATTAATTATCTAAAAATATTAATTTTACCTATTAGATAATACAAATTATTCTAATTAAAAATATGGAATCCATTAAAAATTAAAATAACAGAAGTTTTAGAATTCAATTAAAAATTATACCATAAAATGCGGTTAAAAAGTGGGTTTCCAATGAGAAAACTCTCATAATTATTGAATCTTTAAAATCAAAATTCAAAAAGAAATTGATGCCACTAAAAAATCCAAATCACATAAATGGAAGAATTCCTAATGTCTCAAGATATTTTTTAAAACAAAAATGGTTTGAAAAAGTTATCCAATATAATACATTAATATATATTACATCAATATTAAATAAAAACAATACATAATCTAATTCATAAATGATTAACCTTCATACTCATCAAAAATGTATCTGGAAAAATTCAATGACTAAAAATTGATAATTATGGTCACTAAATCAAAATTATATTCCATATATAATATAAAGTTTATCTTAAAGAACCATTACAAATATTTGAATACCTTGATCACCATAAAACCTTAATGAAAACATGCATGCTTCCAAAAATAAAATATCATGTTTTCTAAAATATTTCAAAATTCCATACATGCAATAAACTCTAAAAAAGATGAAAAAATCCATCAAATCACTTACCAATTCCAATTTCGTCAATACTATAACACAAAAATCACTTTTTTATTATTATTTAAACATTGAGAACATATATATGGTTATCTTCTCCCAATACTGTGTTTTTTAATAAGTTAATCTTGGCACTGAATCAATTTTCTTCGTCACCGATACCATTTAACATATGATCCAAAATCTTTACAGAAAAATTATTATTGTATAATTATTATACAGTTCATAATTCTAATAACCATAACATCATTGATAAAATACTCCTGTAAAATAATTCATCAATCCAAATACATAAAAACATTAATTATTCCACTTTTTTCATAGTAATATCATAAGATTAACCGTGTTCACTTAACATCTTCTAAGGTATATCCCCCAGAAACGTAGGTTATTCTCTTGGAAAGTGTTCCGTATATTTAAAACTAAAACACTGAAAATAAAAGATTTCTTTCTAACCCATGAAATCCCAAGAATGGTATCCTTTCACTCCATTCTTATAGAAAACTCTCATTCCCGTCATAAAAGTAATAAGGTATTTCTTTACATAATTATTACAAGGGAAAATCCTTCTTTCTATTCAACCCTTTATCTATATTTTCTCAACCAAACTCTTATTCTCTTTCATCAGTTCGAAGAAATAAGACTCGGATAATTATTATTTTTATCTTCATAGAACATGATATTATATCCTATTATGAGAATGTTAGGGAGACTAGTTCCATTCGAATAATTAGCATAATCCCATCAAGGAAAGAATCATTGTTACTCCTTATATTATGTACATTGATATGGTTCACATCCCTTCAACTATGACTCATTTCAAAATAATAAAATACAATATGTTATATCATAACATTATGTATCAAAAAGTATAATATCAAAACTAGTGAAACACATAACAAAAAATTGATTAAGTTATGCTTCGTTAATCTCATAATCATAAACATAGTTTCTTTGGAGAAGTTTTCAAATCATTAAAAATGATATATAAAGAATATTTTAATTAACCAAATAATATCTCCTAAGAGTTCCAAATATTTAATACAATAATACAAGTTTTCATGTACCGAGTGATGCTCAATTCAATCTCGATGTTCCATTTTTTGAGTTATTATCCCTTGGTACAGTTGGTTCAGAACCATGCCTGCATATTGTATCTAGATAGGGATGTATTTCAAGTAAAACCACATAATCTATACCTTACAAAAACTTTAGGATGTTATCCTTTAGATAGACTTATTTTTAAAGTAATTCACACGGTTATATTTCTTAATCTGTGTTTTCTTAAATCTATTTCCCATGATTTTTACTAGACATCATCTAATACAAACTATAAAGACCCCAACCCCATTAGTCAAGAGTTGGTGGTTACTTTATTACATTGTCATAGGATACAAGGAATCACATACCAAAATACCAAATAGTATATTAATCTTGGTAAACTAGATACATACATTAATTCACATTAGAATTAAAAAAAGCACAAAATGTATTTTGTTTTAGAATTACATTATTTTCCTTAGCGTATCCGTACATATCAATCACAAAACACTTCCTAGAATACTGTGGATATTAAAATATAAGAAATGGGTGAGCTCAAATTCTTACTAAGGTTATGTGTATTGTTGAAGTGATCATTAACAAGTAGGAATAATTATTATTGAAAGACAAATAACCAAAACACATGACATTTAAACAATAACATGATCATAATATTGTAGTAATAAAGGATGATCATGTAAAGCCATATAAATAAGCACATGAGCTCAAAACATACCCATGGATATTTTAACTAATTGAATAATCACAAGGACATAAATAACAAATCTCATAACAATGTAATTCATAATTCTTGACATATGAAACATGTTGTCATGACCATTCACAAGACAATTTAAAAATGTGGGTAGAAACCCATCTAATTTGGCCAACTGATTTTTCTCATGAGACATGTCGATGAATCGAGGAGCTATATAATTTTGAGCCCCACCCATCACATAATATGTTTAACTAATTCCTCAAATTAAATCGATATAACATAATTAAAATAAATATTCATATTGGAAAACTGAGATATGAAATTTTAATACTTACCCCAATCAATAGACATAAACATAAATCATTGAGAGGAATATACTGAGTGGTAATAAAATTGTAAATCCGTTGTAAAATTAATCACAATACATCCAATTAAATAATAAGGATGGTATCAATAAAAAATATCCCCAATATATCATAATTGAAATAAAGTGTTTATGTTAATGATAAATTTAATACAATAAAAGTATCTTTTAAAACATTCTTAAGTAAAATAACCTTTTCACTTTCAAAATCACATTTTTAAACTAAATGTTTGAAAAAGTTTTTCAAAAAAATATTCTTTGAAAATGATATTTGTAACCTATAAAGTAATATTTAAAACATTTATCAGTCATGAAAGTATGAAATTTTCTATGTTTCATACTCATAAAAACAATGATTCCTTTAAAATTTTTGGTAAAATTCAAACTGACATTGTTTGTAAAATGAAATAAACAATCATTTAAAAACAATATTTAAAATGAAATGTATGGGAAAATTTTTCTTTAAAAAATAATATGTAAAATTTTAAAAAAAATTAAAATATTTTTAGAAAACATGGTTTTTAAAGAAAATGGATTTTCAAATGAAAAGAAAAATGAAGATGAATTTTATTAAAAACATTTTCTCAAAAAATTTACTTAAAAAATAGATGAATAAGGTACCATTACGTGAAAAATTCACAAATAAATATAGTATATCAAAATTATAGGGTTTTATTTGACAATTATCTAAAAAAATCCTTCAATATAAATTCAAATATATATTATCCCTATTAAGTTAAGATTGAAACGTAAATCACTTACCACTTTGGTAAATTTTTAATCGTAAGCCCTATTAGATAAATAACATAAAATGAAACATTAAATACCATAAATAGAAAGATATTAATGAATTAATATATCAAAAGGGTTAGTATATACACCACACAAATGAATCAGTGGTGAATTTTTATGTTTCCCACAGAAGTAAAATTAAGATAAGAAAATCCTTAGCTCGGGTTTGACTTCCTTCACATGTGCTTGATCATATTTTATAATAAATATAGGTTTAGTTTAAATCTATTAAATAACTATAAAAATATATATTATACAAAATATTATTTAATTATAGTCTTTTATCACCTTTTTATTAACGACCCTTTGTTAAAATCCCTATTCTAGGTTATAATTTCTTTATTTTTTGTGTATGTTTTTGTTCAATAATTTTAGTATTTTACTTTGATCATGGTTTTATCATATATAAAAAACTAAAACATGATATATATATATATATCTCATAGATTCATTATATTATTATTTATTTTAATCCATATAAGTTGATGATCGAAAATGAATTACACCCTTCATGGAGACGGTAAGCCGTACGTATATATGAATGATGTTTTCATTTTATCAATGGATGAAATAAAAATAAACAGAAATAATAATTCACTGTTAAATAATCATAATTATTTTATATATATAATTTATATTAATCAAATCGATCCTTATTACAATCCATGTAAAAATAAAATTAAAAATATTTCACATCGTTGTGTAGAGGTTATAGTACATGCGAACGCATGAGTGACATTATTTTCTTCCAATAGATCAGGAGGTAAGAAGATATATATGATATTATATATCTATATGTATATTTAGGTTATAAAAATCACATATATTTGTTAAATTTATCCTTATTAGCTTCCATGTAAATCTTAATTGAAAACAAAATCACATCTTTTTGTGAGGCGGTCGTCTGCCGTACACACGAGTGATATTATCGCATCCCCCAAGGAAAGGAAATTAAGAAGGTATATGTGATTTAATAATTTGATAAGTATAATAATTTAACTAATATAATATAAATATGTTAAATAAATAATTATATTTATCCTTTAAAGAGGCTAGGGTTTCCTTCTCTTTCCTTATCCTTCCCCCTCCGGCCTAGATCGGTTATGGCGGCTCCTTCTGGTCTCGGCTCAGTCCTTGCTCTAGTGTGGCGTGATGGGATCCGGTGGAATTTGGCATGTCTCTGGTCCTTGGTCTCGACATCTAAGTTCTGTTCCACTACTTTGGCTCAGCGTGATTCGATGACGACGCGACCTGGTGCAGTTCCGTGGTGGTGGCGCGGTTCCGATGGGGTTCGGTGAATCCTTTCTTTCTAGCATCGTTGGTGTCTCCGCTTGGCTCACCGTTGCATTCAGGCGATGCCTCTGGTGGTCTTCCTAGAATCATCTAAGCAGCTCCACCTTCTCATTTCGTCTAACGCGTCTAGGTGAGGGCTCTGGTTGGTTTCCAATGAGCTCGGCGTCTGATCTACAGTGCCTCGGAGGGGGGAGGCATTGGGTTTCCTGTTGTGTGTTCTTCTGCAGACTTTGGTTGATTTCTGGACTCTCAGACTTTGTAAGGCGGCTGATGCTTAGATTTTCTGATGAGTTAAGGATTTTTATTTTTTCAATGGTAGTTTTTTTGCTTCTTTATTTTATCTTGGAGGGGGAAGTTTGTGTAGCCGAACTCGATCACTTAGAACATGCCCATAGGATGATTCAGAGCCAGCAGTTCTTCTTTTCAGGTGCTTTTTAGACTTGGTTGTTTGAGAAGGAATGGAATTTTCCATCGGATCAAGCATTTCCTTGACACAGGACACCTGATTGGTGATTTTCCTTGCAACGTTAGAGTTCTTGAACATGTTGTTTTATGCTGGGTAGGACTGTTCTGGGATTCAGTATGGTTTTTATTGTTTTTGACCTTCGGGTGTGATTATCCTTAGTCCATGAAGTCATTTGGGTTTCCCCCTTCTTACCATAAAATGGGGACTTATCAATAATAAAAATATTTTAGGAGTATTATAATCAATTATAATAATAAGTGAAATGAAAATTCATAGTTGAATATTTCATTTCTTCATCGGGGAACCTCTTTAGGTTTAACCTATATCCTTCCTAGATGGGATATCTAATCAAAATATTACTATAGTATTTTGTGATGGAATTAAAGAAGGTATTTTTCTATTATTTTCTGAACTAAAGGGCTCTGGGAGTGTGAATATGAGAGGAGAAAGATTGACCTTTAATATGTGAGGGAGAGGACACACACGAAAGTTTGGAAAATTTAAAGTGATAATCACATTTTACTAATGAAAAAATACTCTAGAATGGGTCATTATAACACATTAGAGGTTATAAGTAATAAATATTTCTATAAAATTCTCTTTGGACAACTTTTAGGTCATTTTAACCCTTATCGTCTTTGTTTAAACCCCGGTAAACCCATTATTAACTTAACCATGATAATTACTTTTTAATTTTTAACTATTAATTATGGTAAAATATTAAGTTGAACTTGTTAGATGATATAAATATTTACATTCCAAATATGGATTCCATTTTTACAATTCAATTATCATAAGTGGAAGAATTCAATTTAAAATTATGCTCACAAACATTACGAAAAAGTGGGTTTCCAAAGATAAAATTCTAAGAAGTATGTAAGGTTTAAATATAAAAATTCAATATGAAATTGATTACACTAAGAAAAAATGAATTTATTATAATATAATTTTACTCATTTTACACTAAATCCACATTAAAATATAATTTAACTTTGTAAATAATTAAAAAAAAGTCAGTTTTCTATAACAAACTGTATTTTTCACTATTAATCAAAAAATTAAACTTTTCAAAAAATTATAAAAATTTCAAACAGATAAAATTTTGAAATGAATATTTCAAAAAAATTAAATAAATTTAAATAAATTTTTTAAATATGGTATAAAATAATTTCAAATTAAGTGCATATTGAGAGAGTAAGACACCTTTTAGAAAAATACAGTTTTTCATAAAACATTTCTTTTACATTTAAATGATTTTATTTTTATTTAAAATAAATGGATAACCAATGAAAAATTATAACCCATATATTTTCCATAATTTAGTTTTCCTAGCCATTCCATCCAATTTAAGATCAAATTTATATTGGTAATGTTTAAGTAATAATTTAATAGATTATCATATTTGGTTTAAACCCAGTTTTACATGCATCACAAGATATTAAATAGATTGAATTTATTTAAAAATAAATATATCATAAAGTCTTGGGTTTTTATATTATCATTAAATATTGGTGTTTTCTTTCATACACTTTATTTTACATGATGTTCCTCTTTTAAAATCTTAGAGTATTTCATGGAATAGACTCATAGCATGAGAATGTGGTATATGAGTATGTCACAAATACATGAATAGGAAAATATTACTTGGTGGATCATAAATTAAGATCCTGCATCCCATAACATAGTGAAACAGAATTCAAAATTCAACAACCCATTACACAGTGGATAAAGAATCATGTATATGCCACACATATCATAGTGGATCAAGAATCATTATCTTGCCTCCCATTATTGATCAAGTAACATAACTCACGTCCCATTTTTACCACATGACATATTGAAGCTTAATCATTTCATCCTAGAGAGATATAGTACCCCAACCATCAAAATTCCTATATATTTGTTCCATATAAAATATATACCATAACATATCCTAAAAACCTCATTGAAAGAAAATGGGTTTCAAATAATTCCTAAATGAAACAACATAACATGACATCAAGAGTAGACCAACCGATATGAAAGTACAATATTCAAAAATAAGTTCATATTAAAATCACATATTGGATGATCATAATATTCACACCATAATATATGAAAAATATATATGGAGACAAAAATAGAATCTAAACCATAAAAAATAGTTTTATAAAATGTTTCTTATCATTAACATAAAGGGATAAAGTTATGAGTCACTTTGAAAAAATCATTCTCTAGCATGTGGAATGAAGAAAGTTTTTTAAACCATACTATAAAATAAATCCAAATTATGGAACCTTTAAAAATAAATAATTTTTCCCAGAGGAAATGAAGGGTGGGTGAAAAAATATATGAAGCTTTTAAATAATTACTTTTAAATATTTTAAAATAACATTATTGAAACCCACATCATTAAAACTATATTAGTTGTTCTTTTTTAAAATAGGTTAGGAGAAGTTTTAATATCACATATGATAATAGTTGGGTTTACATAATAATATAGGATAACATTTTTTTGGAATAAAGAATATGGATATTGAATAGAAATATCTATTATAAAGGAATGGGATTATTTTAACTCTATGATATATTTATTAAGTGAAAATTAATCAAAGAACAATAATTTGATAAGAAAATATAAATTCACATAAAATTGGAAGGAAATAAAATATTTTATCATCATATTTAAAAAAACAATTTTTAATACCATATTCAAAGAGTAATAATTATGAATCAAGGAAATGAGTTAATTCAATAAAACCCCTTACAACTTTGAGAACTTTTGAATCAAAAGACAATGAAAGATAGAACATAAAATAGAATTTTAAACCACATTAATTTTAGTAAATTATTGTAAAATAATACTTATTTAAGTATATACACCATAAAAAATAAATAATAAGCTGTGAAAATGGAATATGTTTCCAAGAAAATAAATTTAGATGAGAAAACCCTTACTTTTAATATCAGCTTCCATGAAAGAAGTTTAACCTCTTATATAATAAACATAACTATATTAATAAAAAATATATTACTATTATCATTTATATTACCTTTTATATCCTTTAATTATAATCATTCTTTATACATTCATTATATATTTAATCTTTATTTTCCTCAATGAATTTCAGAACGCTTGGTTGTTTCGTACATGTTTTTTCATGATGATATTGATCCCCATTTTTTTAAATAGGGTTCATCATTACTATATTATTTATTGAATAGTAATATATATTACATAAAATTTCATAATGTTTTAGTTTCATCACAAGATTTTTTTATTTATGATTCGTGAAGGAAAAATCAGCGATGATCTTGTTTCAACAATTTATAACAAACAAAATGTTCTATATTAATAACGAGTAAAATATTAATATAATGACTAATAAGTATTTATAGAATATTAAACATGTATTAAATATCATTTTTATTCATAAAGTTTATTCTTATAACCATCTGTGTTAGGATATAATGAAAAATGAAATGCGTCATTCATGGAGATAGTAGTCCTCACATTAGGTGAGTGTCATTTTCATTTATAATTATATTGGAGGGAGGTAGATAATGATCATTCAATAAATATAAGAATAATTATGTATAATAATGATACTTATTTAACTATATTTTTATGTTTATAAATTTTTTTGGAAGATTTTGGATGAGAAAAATGGAGAAGAAATTCTTAGGGAGTTGATAATACTCACATTGAGGGCTAGAATCTTCTCTATAAGGATTGCTTGGAAATGGATAAATTAGGATACATTCTTATATCTAGAAGTGGATAAATGTGGAATAGTAATATAAGGATTTAGATATGGGAATATGTTTTAGGGTATTTGAAAGGATAAGTGTTTCTTAAAGAGTTTGAAAGTGATATCATTTTATAAATAAAAAAGAGGGACATTTCCTTGGAAACATAAGTTAGGTGAAGAGTAAAGATAGAATCACATGGAAGTTAGGTAATTTAGGTTATGAAATTTTGGTGATAAGTGTTTCAATTAATTCGAAAACTAAAAAACTTATTCTATATGGTTTATGTGGAAATTTTATTTTCTAAGCTTTGTGTCGTGGCATATACCCTTTATTTTACCCATTAACCTAGATAAAATATTTAATTGGACAATTATCCTTTTACTAATAAAATATAAGATAACCCCTCTTAACAATTTTCAATATTATGAATATCAATTTTGACTAAATTTAATAAAATTAAATTTATAAATATGAGAGAGTTTATTTTTAATTAAAATATTTTATATAGAAAGATATTTTTAAAGAAAAATCAATTTTAAATATTAATTATTCTTATTCATATTTTCTATAAATTACTAATTAAATGATTATTAATATATGTATATTTTTGAAACACTATATTATATTAATTAAAAAGATATAAATTTATTTAGATAAAAAATTGCAAAATATTTATAAAAACAATTCTTTTAAAATAAATTTTTTATCATGAAAAATAATATTTACTTTAATTACTTAATTTTAATATATTAAAAATGAAAAATATAATATTAAAATATATATATATGTTTTTTAAATATAATAAAACAAATTTTTAAAATAAATTTATAGAGTTGATAAAAATTAATTTTAATATAAGCACACATAACAAATAAAAATAATTTTATGGAAATTTATGTTTTAAGAATAAAATGAATTTTTTATTACTTACCTAGTACTAACTATTATATGGATGGTAATTTATTATCTTTTCTATAATATCAATTAATTTAATTAAAATATTTTTTCAGTAGATATTGATTAAAAATACTCAACTCATTAAATAAAACAGTTCTTTTAAAAATATCATCTTTACATTAAATAATCATCACTCAACACCATTAGAATTAATTATTTATATTCTAAAATTTTAATTTTCTAATTAAAATTATAGATAAATTTTTTTAAAATTTCATTAATAAATCATATCATACTTTAATAAAATTATAATATAACACATAAAAATATTTTAATTAAATATTATATATGTTTTTCAACATTTATTATTTTTTCATTATATTATTTTATATTTTTTACTAACGACACATCAATTAAATATACATATCAGATACTTGAATATCCAATTAACATATTTTTAATGATTTTATTTCCCAATGATTATATTTTCATTGACCACATTTCCCTTTATAATAGCTATATTACCAATTTATCTGCAAAATTACATCAAATTCATCTAAAGGATGAGTAATATGATTTTCAAAAATCATATTCTGTAACACCACAATATTTTATAATGTATTTTTATTTTAAATAAATATTATTTTTAATATCATATACGACACACAACACCGAGCATAAAGAAACCATGATTTACTATCAAAATACTATTATTTAAAAAAGAACTGTTATAACCTTGTCAATATTTTAGTGGGTATGAATATGAGTAACCATGTTATGAATTATATATTGAAAATATTTAATTATTTAAATGTATTGATTTGTATATAGGAATTATGTACACAATTTTTAATTAGAACAATCAAATCATGTTAGGTGAAGAAAAATTAATTTTTAAAAAGGTATTTTTTTCTATAAAATAAGGGTTTCATTATATTTTAAATCATTAATTTAAAATATTGATTTTATAATTTTATAAAATTAAATTAATATTTTTATTTTTCATATAAAAATTATATTTGATTTTATTTTTATGATTTTTCAAAAAACAATTTGATTTTTGGGGGAATAATGAAAAATAATGATTTTACAAATAATTCCACTTTTATAACATTATTATGTTATAAGAATGAATTAAAAAAAATCCAAAAAATTATATAGAAAATATATATTTAATAACTAATATAATTTAATTAAACATATTATGTCAAACTTACAAATCTATATTTTATATTTTATAAATCTAAGAGATGTTTTTATTCAGATAAAAACTTTTTAGGTAGTTCTATTTTAATAATGCTTCCACAATGTTCCATTATATTTTATTTTTATTTTAAATTATAATATATCTCAATTTATTTAAAATAATTTTATTATTTCAATGTTAATCATCATTTTATATTATTTTTATATAAAATCATTTCTTTTACGTAAAATGGGTAATTTTTTAAAAATAGTTTTTTGTTTCATTTTGTAAAAATATATTAAAGTTAATTTTTAACACTTCTATAAATTGAATCATATAAAATTTATTCTATATTTGGGATCATCTTATTATAAATTCATAAGGAGTTCCATTTCTTTTTTAAATAATTAATAGTAACCATGATAAAAGTTTATCTCCTCGACAAAGAGTAAAGTAGGTTAATTGGGGTCAAAACTATAATATATGGTCTATAAATATGTTAAAAACTTTTTATATTTAGTTTTATAAGTTTATTTCTTCCAAAATTATCATATATTTTAAAATATGGAAATTTTTTGTCATTTTCCTATGATAATGACCTTTATATTATTTTAAGTAAAGAAAAAGTAAAAAATGTCACTTTCTTTCTTTCAATATCTCTAATATGTATTCATATGAATACAAATTTGTTATTAATAGTTATAAATTATTATTATAAATATGAATAAATTATTTTTATTATATTTTTTTAAAAAAAATTGGTAATGGTATAATTAAGTAAAATACATATGCATCGCTAATGCAGCGGTTGTGAAAGCAGGTGAAAAATCAAAGTAAATAGTATTAAAATATTTTAAGTGATTTATTTTATATGTTTTATAGCATTGAATGATTTTTATGGATAAAATTATAGGTAATTAGTTTTTTTAAATGTTAAAATTTTAACTCTAAGGTAATGTTATTGTTTCTAAAGTACAATTATGTGAATAGTCTAGAAAATGATTTTAAAGATATATTATGTTAACAAATATTAATTTAATTGTTTAAAAAATAAAAAAATATAATTTTTCAAATGAAATCCAAAATATTGATAATATCATCCATTTTTCACTTATGATTCATTTTCATATTTATAATGGCATTATTGACCCTTAAAGACTAAGTACCTTTTACCATGGTAACAGTTAAATGACTTAAGAAGTGGTTAAATAGAAGGGATAAGGGTTAAAATAACGAAAAAAATGTCTAAATCCAATTGGTTGAATATATTTATACCCAATATCATCTAAACTTCTAAATTCATACAATTTTGAGCCACTTTTCGAGGAAAGTATCCTTAAATTATTTTAATTTTTTTTAATAATTACTAGTGTGCCACTCCCCTCACTTATAATATGGAACCTCATATCCTCTCTTATTCACACCTTATTGGTCCAATTAGATCAACCAAACCATGATAAAATCGAATTTATCTTTATTATCTATGTTATATTTTTTTATCTTCTTAAAATTACAACCCTAGGGTCCCCAAGAACAGAACCAAATGTGGTTTCTCAAAGAAGAGGTGATCGTCTTGACCAAGTCCTTTAAATTTATTTCTTCTTCTACCTCTTCAAAATATTATATAATTGTATTAAAATTGTTAAATCAAAATAATTATATTATTTTAATGATATTTTGTTAATATAATAACCATTATTTACTTATCATCCATCCCAATGGAAAATGAGAATGTCATCGTGAATACATACGGACCACCGTATCCATGACCTACTTATTTTATTTTTCATATTGCCTCAAATGGATGGTTATATAGATGTATTAAATTATTCTATATTATTTTAATGAAATTATTATAATTATTTAATGATAAAATATTATCTACCTTTAACCCTCACATCTTTTGGAAGATGATAATTTCGCTCCAGTGTATGTAAGGACTAACACCTCCACTGAGTGATGTGATTCATTTTTCATTTTTTTGTATATATGGTCATAAGGATGAATTTAATTAATTAATATGATATATTTGATATAATTATGAATTATTTGATTTATTATTTACATTTAATTCATTTAATCCAAGGAAATGTGAAAACATCACCCATGCATACGTGTGGACTAAAACCTCTACGAAGTGGTAAAATTCATTTTTCATCGTCATATTTTAATGGTTATAAACGTATATATAATTAAAAAATCTGATACTAATTACATGATTATTATTGTAGAGAAAATTTTACCACGGTAAAGTTTTAGGGATCAGAACCTCCAAACCAAAACATGAATGAAAAATAGAACAAGAACACCCAGGAATATGATTTTATTGGGGAATTATTAATAAATGAGTATTTTTAAATTATTATTGAAACAAACTAATAATATAAGGATGAATATAGTTTTGGTATATATTTATAATAAATCTAAATTTACTATATAGGAGTTTAAGATTGTGTACGAAGAAATTTTGGACATGGGGTATTGGTTTCTCATATAACTTTTATTTTTATGAGATATATGCCATCTTCACCACTTATTTATTTTTTTGTTGTTTATACTACCCAATAATTTATTTTATGACAACTTTCATAAAAATTAAGGGTATTTTTTAATCAAACTAAGGTTATATCTTTCATGATTTTTTGATTAACAGACCATCAAAACTGTATGAATTCTTTGTCTTGATATTGTTTCATCAAGACATGTTTCATATTGTGCACATATTTTTGTTTATATTGTGTAAATACTGGACCATTGATATATAATATCATGAATATAATAATAATCATCGTATTTTATTTTATATTTTATCTTATTTTCTTCAAGGGTATTATGATTCAAAAGTTACTAAAGGGGTAAGTGTTTATGTTACAATCTTATTTCTTTTCAGCAATATCTATGTTAAATGTACTTTAAGGGAAGTTATATGATCTCTAAAAATTAAACACCATATATTTTATTCACTTATATTTATTTCTATAGTTTTTTCCTCTAATTTTCCTTTCTTTGGTACTTAAAAATATCAAGAAAATGGTTTTAAGAATAGACAACCTAATTTCCTCATTTGGGTAGGAATCTTTCTCCTTTAAGTCTATGTTTTCATAAAAATGAATTTTTTTATCTATACTTAAATTATTGAAAAAGGATATCTTCACACATTTTAATTTTTATATAAATAATTAAAAGTAATCTTTTTAAAAAAAATATATATGAGTAACTTTGGAATTTTTACAAAAGTGTGAAAAGAATGAACTCTTTAATTTATACAACATGAAAAAATGTTCCGACTATCATAGACATTCTTTTATTTTATGATTGTTTAAAAAGATACCATATTAATTTTATAAGAAATTATTTTTCTCAATATTTTGGGAATTTATAATTTGTAAACATACTGAAATAAAAGTGTATTTTCCCATTTTTAGAAGAAATGTTTAAATGTTATTATAGTGGTATTTTTCAGTTATGTTAACATAATTTATGAATGTTCATGATTTACTAGGGATATAATCTTATGATACTATCCAGTTTATCTATCATTATGGATAATGATGATGTTATTTTGAATATTAATCTATGAAACCCTATTAAATCCCCATAGGTTAATTAAGCCAATATGAAATTAGGAATGCTTTTACAAGACCATACACTTCCTTTATCTAAATGGTTATGATAATACGATGATGATACATTTATTAACCCCATTTGTTTTATATTTTTTTATGATATGATGAAGTTATAAATGTTTTTATGACATTGTAGAATATTTATATTTAGTTTTCACTGTGTGGTAATTGGGCCCAAAATTATATATCCTTCCAATGCATTAGGTAAATATTGATATCTCCTAAGACAATAAGAACTATAATATGGGTGAACCCTTTTTAGTTAAGTAATTCATTAACTATGATAGTCTTGTAAGTGATCCATGAATAAGAAATTATATAATGATGAGTTAACCATGTTAATTAAGGTACTTTTTCCACTATGATAATCTTGGAAGCGATCCATGAATAAGTAATTCATGGAAATGAGTAATTATTTCAATCCACTATGAGATTGTGTACACTATGATAATATTGGTGGTGATCCTTGAAATATTATTTGATTTATTATGTTCTTGTGTATGCCACCAACGTATGTCTAACGCTTGTTATATGTTCTCATGGTTAAATTTACTATAGATTATTACACACTCAAATGAGTTATTTATTTTTTATGAAAAATAAACATGTTTGATATATAGATAGATAATATTTAATTAACCGGATATTAAGGTTGTAAGTCATGATATATCTCTTATACCCATATTTTTTATGTGAAGGTTTTTTCTTAACTCTCTAAAACTATAAGGCTAAAAGTTCTTGGGTATGTAGGTGACCCAATGTAGGGTATTCATATTATAATTATGGATGGTTAAAGTTGAGTCACATTATATGGTATCAAATCTAGTATGTAGATATCATATTTTAGCTTCAAATTTGGGTATATGGGTTTCGCGCTATCTTATTTCATATCAATATAGGATTTAACTAATTTTAGAGGAGATAAACTTATCATATAAGGATAATTTTAGAGTTAAGGATACCATTATGGGTTGATAATTTTAAATAAGATTATATGTTTAAGGAAAAAAATACTATTTTGAGGTTTAATGTGTTAGTAATTTAGGGTTACTAATGCCATTTTGGGATATGTAATATTTGATTGAGGTATATGTATCCCACTAGTTTAATATGGGATTTAGTGTAACTTTATTCAATAAGAATGTAAATGGGGAAAAGTTTAAAGGTATATATAAATTTTAAGGCTAATAAATTCTTTAATGAATAGGTAATTATATTAAATATGAATATATAGGTTATCAGATTTTGTGAATATATGTTTAGATAACCACTATAAAGACCTAGAACCATGTATCCTAATGTTGGTGGTTAATTTATTACATTGGTATAATATACAAGATATTATATCTTAAAGGGTTGAATGATTTAGTAGTCTTGGTAAACTTGTTTCATACTTGAATGTCACGTTACATTTTAAAACATAAAAATAAAACATTAAAAATTTTATATTCTATATCTTTGAACACATTTGAAGAAACCTTCTCTATATCCTGGGGAAAGGAAATAAAATAAGGTTTATATTAAATTCCCAATATGGTTTTTTTATAATAGAATCTATCATAAGTAAATAAGGTATAATCAATATGGAAAGGTAAATAACTAAAAACCCATGCCATTATATTAATAACTTGAGAACACATAATAATATGGTAAGAATAAATGATGATAATGTAATTCCATATAACTAATAACATGTGTAAAAAACTTTTCCAAAGATATCATAACTATTTAAATAATTACATGAACATCAATAACTAATCTCATATTAATGGAATGCATAATTTTGGACATCATATATAAACTTACCATCAAAGCCTTATGTCAGGACATCATACATAAAACAGGAAAATCCTCATCCAAATACAAAAACAATTTTTTAATGAGACCTACTAATGAATCGAGGGGCTATAGTGGAGATCTCATGTTTCTTACTAAGAAACATTAATTCATCGTATAATAAATGGGAATAACAATTCAATACATCATCAACAAAAACATTTATTTTGAGAAACTATAATATGAAATGTTAATATTTCCCCCAATCAAACTAACCATAAACTATCAAAATAAATAATATGGATGGTATCATTAAAAAAAATACCTTTTTGGGAAAAAGTAAAATTAATGGTTGTTTTCGTTGATGAATTGAAATACCATAAAATATCATTAAAACATTCTTGGGAAAAATAATCTTTTAAATTCAAAAATCCTTTATAAAAACTAAAAATTTCAAAAAATTTAGTAAAACATTTAATTAAAAATATCAATGTAAACATGTAAAGGATTCATAAAATTATTGAGATGTCATAATTGCAAGAAATCTGGTTCATGCCAATTATGTTAAAAAAATATTCCTTTCACATTTTCAGTAAAAAGTCAAAATGGACCTTATCTGGAAAATGACAAGAAGATTGAATTTTAACCATTTTTTTAAAGTTAAAACAAGGGTAAAATTTATTTTAATAAATAAGAGAGTAGTATGTAAAAAATGAAAACATTTCTATAAATCATGGACATGGAAGAAACATATTCCTGACTAAAGAGCTAATACATTCTCTTTTTCATAAAAACAATATTTTTGATATTTTGAGAAAATTGAAGAGGAAAATTAATGTTAAGATTATAAACATCACAAAATAACTAAATAGGAATAAAATATATTTTTTTTAAGTTATAAATATTATATAATTTCCCTATCAAATACTTAAATATAAACACTACTGAATCATGATGAGATTGTGAAATAAACCATCACCACATTGGTATCTTTGGAAACATAACCCCCATGAAATAAATAAAATGAAAATAAACATTAAATACCATGGATTTAAATATATTAATTATATAATATATCAAATGATTATTATATACACATCATAAAATTAGATATTTGAATAACGTAGCACATGTCCCAAAGAAGACAATTTGAGATAAAGAACTCTTACAATGATCATAATGTTGAGGTGAGAATTAATCAATAAAGTGATTATGTCAAGATAATCTAAATACATAAAAAAATAATTTTATGTAAAACATATATAAAAAATTACATTTCACATATAATCTTGGAATAATATAATCAACGAATAAGTGATATAACCCAATGAAAGAAAATTGTGTTATGAAACCCCTTACCACTATGTAACATTCAAATCACTCCCCTTTAGATGAAATAATTTGAATTGAAACTTAAAATACCATGAATTATGAATGATTTAGGATATAACATGTAAATACTGAAACATATATACCATATAAAGGAAATTATGGGTTTAACTTTCAAAAATCCCTCAATAATGGGAAATTTAGACAAAATCCCAAACCTCAGGTCTAACTCAACACAATGTGTTAATTATTTTCCTTCCTAAGATAAATTTTATTATTTATTATATATTTTATTTTAATTAATACAATGTTATATTTATTTATGTAATCTATTATGTTCCCATCATATTTTTTGATGATATTCAATTCATATATCCAAAATGACTTTGGTAGTTTGATTATGGTAAAAGTGGTTATTATTAAATAATATATATAATAATAATCATGTAATAATTATAATTTTTATACAACAAAAATATAATTTTAAAACCAATCATGAATTCTATTTTTGAAAAGTTAACTATGCGATAATCATTGAGACGGTAGGTCGTGCATATGCATGACTAACACTTCAATTTTTCAATGATCATGATAGAAATAATATAAGTATTATTTTAACTTTATATAATAATAATTTTATAAAAAATACCATATTATTTTATTAAATAAACTTATATATACCATCCATGTGAAGTAGTGTTGAAAAATAAATTACATTGCTTTGTGATGGTGGTATTCAACACGTATGCACAAAATGATGTTATTATTTTTCAATTAATTGAAAGGTATGTAAATATAAGACATATTAATTTTAAATAATGTTAAATATGTCAATAATATCTTATATATACATTAAATTTGTAAGAACTTGGGTTTTGAGCCTGTAAGACTTTGAAATTTTCTTGATGTTATTCCAGAGCAGTGCGTTCAGACGACGTGTGATTCTGAGCCCTGATGTGACCAGAATTAAATTTTAAGTGCATTCACACTAGACATGCCAATTAAACAGAATAATTCAAAAATGGTTGCTCGGATGGGAAAATCTATGGCACTGTTGAGTCTGGAGTGTGTCGTTTACCCTAGGAGGGGTGAAGCTTTCGCGGGCGTGGCCCTTTTGTGGAAAACGCCACCAGGGGAATTTTCGTAATTTTGCGGCCTTAGGCGTGAACTTTATAACTTCTAAATGGAGGCTCGGATTGAAATTATGTGACCACCTTTGTGCTCAGAATGTTAATTTTACCCTAGAGGTGGCTTAACCATGACCCCACCGAATGTTCGGGTACGGGCCTACTGGTGGGTGTTTATGTGTGTTTCCCTGCTTCAACACATCCCCCCTTCTTCCTCCTTCGTTTTTCTCTGTCGAAAGCTCTCCCAAGAAGGGAAAAAACTTCTTCAAGCTCCTCCTCCTCCCCAGCACGGTGGTTGTGGCTCTGGGGGACCATTCGTGAAGCGACGGGCTACGCCCTGTGAGGTATGTTCGTGTGTTTAGTTTTTTTTTAATTCTGCATATACTTTGTAATCATATTATAGCATCGATATGCAGTTTAATTTTAGAGCGAAGGCCATATTTGAGTAAGGCTTGATTTGAGACTTCCAAAGAGTCTTTCGGATCGAATTGTCGAGTCTTGGGGTGTCTTGGGTGACCCTGAGAAGTGTTCCGGCCAAAAAGCCCCATTTCCGGCAGTTCCAGGCCGGTCCGGAGGCTCCGCAAGGTGGTCCGGTGGGCGAAGGCGGTGGCGCGACTCCCCGGCGATAGCAGCGGCGAGACTCCCCGGCGGCAGCACGGGCTTCCCCAGGCGGCAGCGCGGGCTTCCCCGGGTAGCGGCGTGGCCCTTCAGCGGTCGGTGGGGGGAGTGGGACGGTGACCCGGTGGTCTGGGTCGTAGGAGCTCACATCGTCCGGCTTCGCCGGTGGGCATGAGACATGACACGGAGGGCATCGCGACCCCGTGAGATGATCAAGACCCACAAAGCACGGATCTACTGGAAAAGGAGCCGGACCGGCTCGTGCTAGTCTGGGTAAAGTCGCGCGGCCCGCTCGGTGAACCGTGACCCACGGTGGACCGGGCGGTCCGGGCGGCCGAGCTGTGGACTGCCGGTCTAAAGGGGGGTGTACTGACTGAACCGGTCCAGCCCTCCTCATTAAGTATTGTTTAGCGTCTCTCCAGGATTCTTCTTTTGGATGGCGCAAGCACATCCGATGTCCGTTTTAGGCGTCGTTAGTGGCATTGTGACCCTGGAATCGAGATGAAGTAGTCCCGGGTGGTTTTAGGCATTGAAGCTAGAGAGGAGGCATGGGTCCCACGAGCCGTCTTTTAAGCTGTGTGAAGCATTTTACAACTTTTTCATCAGACGTCCGTTCGGGGTGAATGAATAGTCGATTTGGCGTGTTTTTTCAAGAGCATCGTGATGGTGTAGTTCGCCCGACCCCTTTCGTGACCAAGGTGTGGTCCCAAAGATACATTGTACGGGCATCAAGCGGTGTTAAATAACTTTTTTGTCAGGAGTCCATTTCTAGCGAGTAAATAGTCTATCTCATGTGTTTTATATGAGGATTACAATGGTGTAATCTGTTTGGGCATGCAGAGCCTCTTTCGAGATCTCATTAAATATTGAAACATGAAAGTGCATTGGTCGAAGGTTCCTTTAATGCACATTGAACCAACGCACGGTAGCGATGTTAGTGACACTTAGTAATGGCACGAGCAGTGTGGAATTATTAGAAAAGTTTTGGGTTTACCCTCTAGCGGGGATGGGCAGTGGGTTACCCACCGACGTACCAGGGTTTACCCTCCAGCGGGGCTAGGCAGTGGGTTACCCGTTGACCTTAGGGTTTACCCTCAAGTGGAGCTAGGTAGTGGGTTACCCGTTCATCTTAAGGTTTACCCTCCAACTGGGCTGGGCTGTGTGTTACCCAATGACCTCTTAGGGTTTACCCTCTAGCTGGGTTGGGTAGTGGGTTACCTGATGACTTCTTTCAGACTCATCCCTTTCTATGTGGCTAGTCAGTAACTTTTATCCATGATTACCGGAGCAGGACCCTTGGTTGTACGGTTTAGTGATGAGACAACTTTGACGTGCATGACTGTTGGGAATCAGTGATGGATATCCATAGAACTGTTGGCGACTTTTCTCGGGCTGAGCTTGGAGATGGAGATCCCCTTACGCACTTGTTCAGGTTTCTTTTTGTGCATATATATATATATATATATATATACACCCTACTTTTTTTCCCATTCCTTGGGTTCAGTTACTTTCCTTCTAGGAGGGGCAAAGACGTGTGGGGTATGCCATGTGCTTTCTGTGTCTAGCTTCTCTTGGTTGGACGAGTCTACTTCTTTCCTTCTATTGGGTTGAGCTTCACTCTCTGTATTGTACTCTTACACTGTTCTTTATTCTATCTACTGCTCACCATTTTAGTACCTCCATTGTTTCTCCCTCAAGCTTTTGGGGCATCCTACTGAGTATCTTTATACTCACCCATGCTTGGGCTTTGCCCACACTTGGTGTGCCCTTGCAGATGACAGACAGTTCGATCAAGACTACGAAGGAGTGTAGAGGACACATGAACTTGGGTTGCATTCAGTGGTCATAGTAGGACTTTCAGGTGTGAGACTCACCAGTTGTTTAATTTTGTTTACATGTTGCCGGGTCGAGGCACCTTTTGGGTTCGGTGCGTGTTTTTTCCTTTTTCTGTTCAGTTATATTTTCAGTACTTTTTAGCACTTTACTTTTTCTATTTAGAAGTTGATGCATGACTGTGGTTGGGTTATAGTTTTTTGTCCTTCAGTTTTCTTTTTTACTATGCACTTCTGCATCGAGTGGGTTGTGTGTGTGTGTATAGGTACTTAGGCGAAGGCCTCCCCGAGATCGTTACACCTTCGGTGCTTGACGCCAACCCCTGACCTATGGAGGCAGACCTAGGGTAGTTGCGGCTCAAGACCAGTAGGGTTGGGTTCGGACAAAATGGTATCAAAGTTGGTTCATTCCTTGGGGCGTTGTTTGGACGTCCCTAAAAGGGAATTGGTTGAGATTTAGGGAAATAGTGTCGACATGTCTTGAGAGCGGCTCTTAGGCCAAGGCGTCTAGTCATGGTATGGGCAGCCTACATGTCCATTCACCAGGACCCTGATAACCCGCTTGTCGACTCGGCACACTGAGACGCTTGTTGCAGGAAATTTGGAACATGCATCCGGTAGGATTGAGTCTTTGCTTATCCTTTTTGAGTCAACTCCCCTTTGTTATTACTGATATATATATATATATATATATATATATATATATATATATATGCTTATCTGGTCGCGGTAATCCTTTATAATTTTCAAGATGCCCCCACGACAGGAGCTAGCCAGGTTACCCTCTCCTATTCGTGATGATGACCTGGCAAGCGACGAGGCGTCAGTTCAGGGACCCTCATGTGATCCCCTTCTACCCAGTGGCTCAGAAATAGCTCCTCCATCTAGAGAGCGGCAGTTAGTACTAGCAGCACAGTCCAAGGTTGAGTGCAGGCTGACTGCGCTTCGAGACTTCCAGCATCAGTGGCCGCAGAAGTTCCACGGGGACCCAGATCCCCAAGTAGCTGAAGATTGGCTAGAGTCTGTGGGCCGGATTTTCAGTATGTTATGGACACCAGCGGACCACATGGTAGCCCTATCTTCCATCCTTTTCCTCAGTATGGTTAGGCGTTGGTGGGGGTTGGTTACGCAGACCCAAGACGAGTCGTCTCTCATGTGGGATAGCTTCCAGCAGCTCTTCCGGGAGGAGTACTTTCCCTCTTGTTTACGCTCCATTTGGATTTATGAGCTTATGGAGATGAAGAAAGGGGGATGACTGTGGCACAGTACTCGGACTGGTTTACCAATCTGACAGGCTACTTGTAGGTTATGGTCCGTGATAGTAACTTTCGGGCGTGGAAGTTTGAGCGGGGTCTTCGCAGGGAGATCCGTTCTACTGTAGTGCCCCTATGCATCCCTACTTATGTTGGGGTACTAGAGCGGCGCTCATGATAGAGATCTTCTTGGTTGAGGGATGCCAGTTTATAGGGCCTAGTAGTGGCCACTTCAGAGCAGAGTCTTTAGTAGCAGGCAGGCGGCAGAGAGCAGAGCCTAACTCTAGGAGACCATTCTATGAGTAGACTCAGGGGAAGGGTCGTACACCGCAATGGTGTCGTAGAGCACCGGGGTAGCCAAGAGAGATCCGGTTCTATTCTTGTGACGGATGGGGTCACCTAGTGCGGGACTACCCGACCAGGTGTACTGAGAAGCTGTGGCAGGCTGTGGGTGCACCGTAGCGGCAGAGGCAGCGCCGTGACCAGGGATCTTCTAGACGAGGACAAGGTGGTCCTCTGGGAGGTGGAGTAAGAAGAGCGGTAGGACCTGGAGGTGGGGGATGGTGTTTCGAGGTCCTTCCACTGCCACCACTTGGCGGCTCACACTATGCTCAGGGATCTAGCCGTAGGGACCGAGGACAGCTTCAGGTTATGGGTGTTCATGACCCCCCCCCCCCCCCACCAGCACATGAGATGGTCCGAGGTACGCTTTGTGTTTACTCTACACTTGATTTAGTACTAGTAGACACAATCACCACCCACTCTTTTATATCGCTGCTTTTGGTATGGGAATTGGAGCTCTCAATAGAGGCGCTGACACCCACGCTTAGCCTCGAGGTTCCTACGGCAAGTACATCGTTAGTGACATTTGTCTGCAGATAGTGCGAGTTGTCGTTCGAAGGAGAGAGTTTCACATGGGACCTACTTTTCATCATGATGGAACCTTATGACATCATCTTGGGCATGGATTGGCTTTCCATGGTTCCTGACCAGATTTATTGTCAGCGTAGACTAGTCTTATTCATCTATTCTAATGGGTTGAGGTTCACCATCCTTGGTGAATGAGACCTTGTGGAAGAGAAAACGGGTACTCTGAGCAAGAGACCACAACCGTTTTATCATCATTTGGCGAGCACAGATCTCATATCATCAGACGCTACAGGCACTTGGATCCCTACTGTTACAGAGGACTACATGGACGTATTTCCCAAGGATGTCCTGGGACTACCTCCGAGGCGAGATATGGAGTTCTGCATTGACTTGCAGTCGGGGAATGCCTCGATATCATGTGAATCATATCAGATAGCACCCACAGAGCTTCGGGATCTACGACTTCAGTTGGAATACCTTCATGAGAAGGGATTTGTCCGGCCTAGTGTGTCCCCCTGGGCAGCTCCGGTTTTGTCTGTGAAAAAGGCATATGGGATTCTGCAACTTTGTGTAAAGACCCGTAAAATTCAAGGAAAATTTTTTCTTAATTTTCTTTAGAATTTTACAAGAGCGCGGTTTCAGACGGCACCTGATTCCGAGGCCCGGAGTGCCCGGAATTAATTTCCGAAGTTTGGCTCGGGTACGTTCAGTGAACGAACGAGCGGGAATTCCTAACTTTTGATCCGGTGCTCGGAATTGAAATCCGAGGGCACCGATGAACTCGCAGCGCCGATATTCGCTTAAAGAGACCTTTTCGGAAGTTGCGTTTGTTGCGGGTTGAGAGTTTCGTTTTGGGGTTTTTAGTTTGAGTTAAATAAAATTGTGTAGAACAATTTTATTTTTAACTTGTTAAAACCTATCTAAGGAGGTTGGGAGTGGGACCCACACCCACTTAACCTCCCTTGGGAGGATTAAGTGTGGTGGGGCCCACACGAACCCACACCTTTTCAACTCCCCACTATCCCTCTTAATGGCTTGATAACTTAACTTCTTTTTAATTATACAACTCTTGTATATTAAATAAGTGAGTTAATTTTGGGGTTAGCCATTTTGAATTTCAAACTTTTGAAATTCTTTTATGTTTTGTAATAATAAAATAAGATGTTATCTTATTTTATTTTGGGTTGATCGTTTGTCTTCTTGAGAGGTGGAGAGCTCCTCTTCTTCTTCTTCAACCTCAACGAAGAACGCGAAGAACGTCGTTCTTCAACGAAGAACTTCTCCGCCGAAGAACACGATCCATCCGCGACGCCGTATCCGCGACGCGACGTTCTTCTTCCGCGTCATCCCTTCCGCGTCGGTTTTCCGCGACGAACGCCTTCGACAACAACTCTTCCTCCGACGTCAAAGGAATCGACACCGATTTTCCACGACTCCGTCAACGTGCGACTATCGAGGTAAGGGTTCTTGAGTTCGATGTTACCTTTTATTTGACTTTCCGCAAGACTTGACGAGGAACGCCCTTTTTCCGACGAAGAACGCCGCACCGCTCTTCTTTGTCTTTGGTGTCAACGAGAGAGAACACCGCACCTTCCTCGGACAACCTTCGTCGGCGTACGGGGATTCGCCAACGACGTGCCTCTTCGGACGCGTCTCTTCGTCAACGGAATTGACGAACGACTACCGCGACACCCGACCTCCGCGACGCCGTCTTCCGCGGAGCGTAGCCGAACCTTGAATCTTATACCCGAGGTAGGGGTTGTTGGTTCATTATTTCTTTATTCTTTTCCTTGAACGTGGATCTCGCATGTCTAACTTGATGCTTGATTGTTTAAGTTGCGTTATTAATTTAACGAGAGGGGGCCGGACCGCACGAACACGGCCGAACCCCCCTCCAACGTTCATGTTTATTCATGCGGGTGGAAGCAAGTAGCGTGGTGCCGTCGCACCACGCGGATGATCGTACAATTAATTTACGTGGCGCCGTCGCGCCGCGCCGAGGGAAAATCTTCAAGAACGCGACGCCGTCGCGCCGCGTTGAAAAGAATCGAAGCACGGCGAAGGGGCGTGGTGCCGACGCACCGCGCCGGATGACGAACGCCGTGGCCGGTTCCGGGCCGCGGCGGGACGAGAAGACCGCGGCCGGTTCCGGGCCGCGGCGGGACGAGGAGACCGCGGCCGGTTCCGGGCCGCGGCGGAAGGGAAGACCGGCGGCCGGGCCGCCGGCGTCGGAAGCCGAAGAACGGGACCGGAAATTCCGGTCCCGTTTGAGAAAACCGGCCGGCCAGCTGGCCGGCCGGATGTCTTAAAAACCGGGGGAATTAATCCCCCGGCCATCCTTTAAAACCCCCCTCTTAATGAGGGGGGGGGGGCGGTTCTTGAGGGAAGGGGGCAGCCGCCCCCTTTGGATCGGCGCCAGCAGGCCCCCCCACGTGAGGGGGGGGGGGCGGTTTGAAGAAACCGGCGCGGCCTTGTGCCGCGCCACCTTGAAGAAACCGCGGGGCTTAGCCCCCGCGTGACCCACGTGCGGCGCTAAGCGCCGCCGCCGCCAGCGCGGCCCGCCGCCGCCGCCACCGCGGCCCGCCGCCGCCGCCGCCGCGCCGCCCGCCGCCGCCGCCCGCCGCCGCCGTCCGCCGCCGTCCGCCGCCGCCGACCGCCGCCGCCGGCCGCCGCGCCACCCCGGGGGGGGGGGGGGGGGGGGGGTCGGCCCGGGTCGGCCCGGACCCGGACCCCCCCGTTTCGGACCAGTTTCGGTTTTTGGCTCATAACTTGAGCCTCGGACCTCCGATCGACGAACCGTCAGCGGCAACGCGATCCTTGGATCGAGACGGTCGTTTCGATATATCGCACTCAAGGTTTCGGTTTACTTTGAGTTCGGCCGGGTTGGTTCGTTCACGAAACCAACCGGGCCTTAGGAGCGGAAACGCTCATATCTTGAGCTACGGACGTCCGATTGACGTGCCGTCAGTCGCGTTGTGTTCCTTTTAGTGAGACGGATCTTTTGGCATACTCCGCCCGAGGTTTGGACGCAGGTGGAGTACGGTCGGGATGGTTTTTCCATAAAAACCCAACCGGGCCCCGGAGACGAAAATGCCAATAACTCACAGACCGGGCGTCCGATTGACGCGCCGTCTGTTTCGTTGACTTCCTCTTGATGAGACGGAACTTTTGACATACTCCGCCCGAGTTTTGGATGCAGTCGGAGTATGGCCGGGTTGGATTATACCCAAAATCCAACCGGGCCCCTGGAACGGAAAAGCTGATATCTTACAGACAGGACGACCGCTTGACGAGCCGTCAGCGGCGTTGGTGGTTACGTTGAGTAACGGTCCCTTTGAGTTTACCCTATGGGAGTTCGGGGTACAGTTGAGATACGGCCGGGATTGGTTTCGCTCTCGAAACCAACCGGGCCCCTGGGACGAAAAGGCTAATAACTCACAGACCGGGCGTCCGATCGACGCACCGTCTGTTGCGTTGAGACCCCTGTGACGAGACGGACCTTTGAGACACTTCTTCGTGGGACTTTGTGATACTTGGAGTATCGACCAGTAGCTCGTGGAGCGGACCCTCCCGGAGACGAGCGTGCAGAGTACGGAGACCGTGTAGCCGGCTGAGACCTGACGACTGCTTGACCGACTCGACTTGGAGTGAGTCGACTAGCCTAGTGGACGGAGCGCCCGGTACTTGGCGGCAGACCCACGGCGGACGGAGCGCCTGGTAGTTGGCAGCAGACCCGCGGTACTCGACAGGAGGAGTACCTCAGTAGGCTATCTGGGTAGCGCCCGGTATTTGGCAGCAGACCCTCAGCGGACGGAGCGCCTGGTAGTTGGCAGCAGACCCGCAGTACTCGACATGAGGAGTACTTCAGCAGTCTTAGGTTAGTGAGCGGCGGCCTCGGAGTCGTGACAGGACCACTGTACACTCTAGAGACGGAGCTCTTCAGCAGTTACGGTTTCGATAATGAAAATCCTAGTTTGAGCTGAGACTTTTTACTTCATGATTGAGATGGGTTATTTGCTAACTTTGGTATATGTATGGGCATATACCCGGGTAGTGGTTATCCGTCGATTTCACAATCCTTGTGTTTCCTCATGATTGAGATGGGTTACTTGTTAACTTAGGTATATGTATGGGCATATACCTAAGTAGGGTTTATCTGTTGAGATCTTCTTGTGTTTATCCTTGTTGATTTTAGTGAGACCTTGAGGGTCTCGGGGTCCCTACTGAGTATCGTTATACTCACCCCTGCACGGGCTATGCCCGCACCTCGTTGTGTTGGTTGCAGACGACGGACAGTGCTGACAGAAGCCGAAGATTCAAGGACTGGACGGTACCTGGAGGTGGACTATACGACGAGGCGGTACCTGGAGGTGGACACTGGGCGGGACATACTCGGAGCGGATGGCGGGACCCGAGGAGCAGAGGAGCTATCTGTACCCACCCTTCAGGTGGGATTTCCAGTGGACATCTCAGCGTAGCAGCTTTACTTTTCAGTCGCTGTTTTCCCTTTCGAGTTGTACTTTACAGTTGGGCTTATATTTCCGGCCCCTTTTTACTTTTCAGCTCTTCTTTTTGTACTTAGTGTTTTACTTTCGCTTGTACTCTGTGGTGCTTGTTTTCTTTATAAAGGCAATGCCTTCCCAGTTATTGGAATTTTACGCCTTTGGTGCTAGTCGCCAGCCCCTGGCCTATGGAAGGCGGGCTTGGGGTAGTCACGGTACGGGCCCCGAGGACGGGTCGTGACAAATTGGTATCAGAGGAGTTCGGTTCTACCGCAGAACTTATAACTCTGATGTTTCTTTCTGTGAAGCAATAGTGTTGAGAGTACCGAGTGTGGTTTTCAGTTCAGGGAGTCCAGTGTTGGTGCGGGCGGCCGACGTATCCATACACCAGGACCCTGACAACTGATTTCCGACTTTGTGCACGAAAACACTGATTGCGTGTGTGTTTTCAAAGGTTTTTCCCCTTAAAACAGCTCAAACCAGGTCAGCTCACCAGGTATAATCGTTTGATCGTGTTACGTTGTTTCTTTCAAGATGGCCCCACGACGGCAACCAGCTAGAGCCCGGAGGGATGAGCGTGCTGACAGTCTGTCGAGCGACGAGGCCTCGGTGCAGGGCCCTTTGTCAGCAGTGGTACCGGCGGTAGCTCTACCCGCCGAGCCCCCGATGCTTCCAGCAGCAGCCGCTGACGATGCACGTCGCCTCAGCGCACTGCATGAGTTTCAGCGCCAGCGACCGCCCAGGTTTCGCGGGGAGACGGATCCCCAGGCTGCAGAGGACTGGCTGGAGGCAGTGGTACGAGTGTTTAGGCTAGTGAGGACACCAGCAGACCTCATGGTGATCCTCGCTGCGAGCCTACTACACGCAGCAGCAGGTAGGTGGTGGAGCCACTTGTTTCAGTTTTGCGATGAGATGGACTTCGCATGGGAAGACTTCGAGACCTTCTTCAGGGTGGAGTTTGTGCCAGTATCTCTACACCCCGAGCGTGTACAGGAGATTCTGCCTTTGCCGCGTGATTTTCGATCAGAAGCCGAGTCATCTGTGGGCAGTAGACAGATGATGCAGAGGTCCAGGAGGACCAGACCAGCAGTTGGGCGAACTCGGGTTTTAGGACCGGTGGTGCAGCGCACCCGGAGTGGGAACAGAGCTAGCCGTGCAAGGAGCAGGTTGTGTTACTCATGCCGAGGAAAGGGACATCTGGCACGTGACTGTCCGACTCCCGATCCGCAGGCTTTGGGAGAGCCACCGAGATAGAGGCAGCGACAAATGCTTGAGCAACAGTAAAGAAGGTGGACAGGGGAGGAACTAGTGGATACGTCTTTTGTACTTCTAGTTCCATGTTGATGTTGCTTTTGTGTAGCGTCTTGTATTATGAGCTGCAATAATAAAAAGACGCATACTTTTGTGATGTTTTCTTCCCTGTCCTCTTTTGTGATGTTACTAAGAGGTTCCAGTTGACTGTTGACTTGACCCTCACTTGTGAGACATCTACTGGAGGAGACCCAGTTACCACACACTGATGCCGACAGTGTGACTCAACCCTTGGAGACGAGAGTAACGGTTGGATCTCTTAGTAGTAGCGTCGAGGCCTTACGACGTCATCCTTGGTATGGATTAATATCATCCATGTTAGGATTGACTGTTTTAGGCAAAGAATGTGGTTCATCTAGGGGATGAGACCAGGTTTCTCTTATCGGCAAAGAAGAAATCTCGCAGCTCTTATGGGACCAGAGATGGTCCAGGCCACGTCAGAAGAGGTCCATGTCATCCAGGAGCGGATGAGGGCAACACAGAGCCGGCAGAAGTCATACGCTGACAGGAGGCGGAGGCCACTAGAGTTCGAGGATGGTGACCACGTCCTCTTGCGGGTCTCACCTCGACGTGGTATTCGGAGATTTGGCCGAGGCGACAAATTATCTCCGCGCTTCATCGGACCCTTCCAGGTCCTCTACAGGATTGGTGAGGTGGCTTATCGCCTGGCTCTACCACCTCAGTTGCACCGGGTGCACGACGTCTTCCACGTGTCTCAGTTGAGGAGATACGTGCACGACCCGACGCACATCTTTGACGATGGGGCGACTTTTTCGGAGGTCCCGGTGGAGATAGAGGATCGACAGGAGCGGGTCCTACATGGGCGATCGATTCCTCTTGTGCGCAACAGATGGCGGCACGAGAATCTCCAGGAGAGCACATGGGAGCGGGAGGCTCAGATGCGTGCTCAGTACCCTCTTTTGTTTCCCTAGTTTTTGATGTAGCTTTACGGGGACGTAAAGCCCTGAGGTGGGAGTAATGTAAAGACCCGTAAAATTCAAGGAAAATTTTTTCTTAATTTTCTTTAGAATTTTACAAGAGCGCGGTTTCAGACGGCACCTGATTCCGAGGCCCGGAGTGCCCGGAATTAATTTCCGAAGTTTGGCTCGGGTACGTTCAGTGAACGAACGAGCGGGAATTCCTAACTTTTGATCCGGTGCTCGGAATTGAAATCCGAGGGCACCGATGAACTCGCAGCGCCGATATTCGCTTAAAGAGACCTTTTCGGAAGTTGCGTTTGTTGCGGGTTGAGAGTTTCGTTTTGGGGTTTTTAGTTTGAGTTAAATAAAATTGTGTAGAACAATTTTATTTTTAACTTGTTAAAACCTATCTAAGGAGGTTGGGAGTGGGACCCACACCCACTTAACCTCCCTTGGGAGGATTAAGTGTGGTGGGGCCCACACGAACCCACACCTTTTCAACTCCCCACTCTCCCTCTTAATGGCTTGATAACTTAACTTCTTTTTAATTATACAACTCTTGTATATTAAATAAGTGAGTTAATTTTGGGGTTAGCCATTTTGAATTTCAAACTTTTGAAATTCTTTTATGTTTTGTAATAATAAAATAAGATGTTATCTTATTTTATTTTGGGTTGATCGTTTGTCTTCTTGAGAGGTGGAGAGCTCCTCTTCTTCTTCTTCAACCTCAACGAAGAACGCGAAGAACGTCGTTCTTCAACGAAGAACTTCTCCGCCGAAGAACACGATCCATCCGCGACGCCGTATCCACGACGCGACGTTCTTCTTCCGCGTCATCCCTTCCGCGTCGGTTTTCCGCGACGAACGCCTTCGACAACAACTCTTCCTCCGACGTCAAAGGAATCGACACCGATTTTCCACGACTCCGTCAACGTGCGACTATCGAGGTAAGGGTTCTTGAGTTCGATGTTACCTTTTATTTGACTTTCCGCAAGACTTGACGAGGAACGCCCTTTTTCCGACGAAGAACGCCGCACCGCTCTTCTTTGTCTTTGGTGTCAACGAGAGAGAACACCGCACCTTCCTCGGACAACCTTCGTCGGCGTACGGGGATTCTCCAACGACGTGCCTCTTCGGATGCGTCTCTTCGTCAACGGAATTGACGAACGACTACCGCGACACCCGACCTCCGCGACGCCGTCTTCCGCGGAGCGTAGCCGAACCTTGAATCTTATACCCGAGGTAGGGGTTGTTGGTTCATTATTTCTTTATTCTTTTCCTTGAACGTGGATCTCGCATGTCTAACTTGATGCTTGATTGTTTAAGTTGCGTTATTAATTTAACGAGAGGGGGCCGGACCGCACGAACACGGCCGAACCCCCCTCCAACGTTCATGTTTATTCATGCGGGTGGAAGCAAGTAGCGTGGTGCCGTCGCACCACGCGGATGATCGTACAATTAATTTACGTGGCGCCGTCGCGCCACGCCGAGGGAAAATCTTCAAGAACGCGACGCCGTCGCGCCGCGTTGAAAAGAATCGAAGCACGGCGAAGGGGCGCAGTGCCGACGCACCGCGCCGGATGACGAACGTCGCGGCCGGTTCCGGGCCGCGGCGGGACGAGAAGACCGCGGCCGGTTCCGGGCCGCGGCGGGACGAGGAGACCGCGGCCGGTTCCGGGCCGCGGCGGAAGGGAAGACCGGCGGCCGGGCCGCCGGCGTCGGAAGCCGAAGAACGGGACCGGAAATTCCGGTCCCGTTTGAGAAAACCGGCCGGCCAGCTGGCCGGCCTGATGTCTTAAAAACCGGGGGAATTAATCCCCCGGCCATCCTTTAAAACCCCCCTCTTAATGAGGGGGGGGGGGGGGGGGGGGGGCGGTTCTTGAGGGAAGGGGGCAGCCGCCCCCTTTGGATCGGCGCCAGCAGGCCCCCCCACGTGAGGGGGGGGCAGTTTGAAGAAACCGGCGCGGCCTTGTGCCGCGCCACCTTGAAGAAACCGCGGGGCTTAGCCCCCGCGTGACCCACGTGCGGCGCTAAGCGCCGCCGCCGCGGCCCGCCGCCGCCGCCAGCGCGGCCCGCCGCCGCCGCCACCGCGGCCCGCCGCCGCCGCCGCCGCGCCGCCCGCCGCCGCCGCCCGCCGCCGCCGTCCGCCGCCGTCCGCCGCCGCCGGCCGCCGCGCCACCCCGGGGGGGGGGGGGGGGGGGGGGGGGGGTCGGGCCGGGTCGGCCCGGACCCGGACCCCCCCGTTTCGGACCAGTTTCGGTTTTTGGCTCATAACTTGAGCCTCGGACCTCCGATCGACGAACCGTCAGCGGCAACGCGATCCTTGGATCGAGACGGTCGTTTCGATATATCGCACTCAAGGTTTCGGTTTACTTTGAGTTCGGCCGGGTTGGTTCGTTCACGAAACCAACCGGGCCTTAGGAGCGGAAACGCTCATATCTTGAGCTACGGACGTCCGATTGACGTGCCGTCAGTCGCGTTGTGTTCCTTTTAGTGAGACGGATCTTTTGGCATACTCCGCCCGAGGTTTGGACGCAGGTGGAGTACGGTCGGGATGGTTTTTCCATAAAAAACCAACCGGGCCCCGGAGACGAAAATGCCAATAACTCACAGACCGGGCGTCCGATTGACGCGCCGTCTGTTTCGTTGACTTCCTCTTGATGAGACGGAACTTTTGACATACTCCGCCCGAGTTTTGGATGCAGTCGGAGTATGGCCGGGTTGGATTATACCCGAAATCCAACCGGGCCCCTGGAACGGAAAAGCTGATATCTTACAGACAGGACGACCGCTTGACGAGCCGTCAGCGGCGTTGGTGGTTACGTTGAGTAACGGTCCCTTTGAGTTTACCCTATGGGAGTTCGGGGTACAGTTGAGATACGGCCGGGATTGGTTTCGCTCTCGAAACCAACCGGGCCCCTGGGACGAAAAGGCTAATAACTCACAGACCGGGCGTCCGATCGACGCACCGTCTGTTGCGTTGAGACCCCTGTGACGAGACGGACCTTTGAGACACTTCTTCGTGGGACTTTTTGATACTTGGAGTATCGACCAGTAGCTCGTGGAGCGGACCCTCCCGGAGACGAGCGTGCAGAGTACGGAGACCGTGTAGCCGGCTGAGACCTGACGACTGCTTGACCGACTCGACTTGGAGTGAGTCGACTAGCCCAGTGGACGGAGCGCCCGGTACTTGGCGGCAGACCCACGGCGGACGGAGCGCCTGGTAGTTGGCAGCAGACCCGCGGTACTCGACAGGAGGAGTACCTCAGTAGGCTATCTGGGTAGCGCCCGGTATTTGGCAGCAGACCCTCAGCGGACGGAGCGCCTGGTAGTTGGCAGCAGACCCGCAGTACTCGACAGGAGGAGTACTTCAGCAGTCTTAGGTTAGTGAGCGGCGGCCTCGGAGTCGTGACAGGACCACTGTACACTCTAGAGACGGAGCTCTTCAGCAGTTACGGTTTCGATAATGAAAATCCTGGTTTGAGCTGAGACTTTTTACTTCATGATTGAGATGGGTTATTTGCTAACTTTGGTATATGTATGGGCATATACCCGGGTAGTGGTTATCCGTCGATTTCACAATCCTTGTGTTTCCTCATGATTGAGATGGGTTACTTGTTAACTTAGGTATATGTATGGGCATATACCTAAGTAGGGTTTATCTGTTGAGATCTTCTTGTGTTTATCCTTGTTGATTTTAGTGAGACCTTGAGGGTCTCGGGGTCCCTACTGAGTATCGTTATACTCACCCCTGCACGGGCTATGCCCGCACCTCGTTGTGTTGGTTGCAGACGACGGACAGTGCTGACAGAAGCCGAAGATTCAAGGACTGGACGGTACCTGGAGGTGGACTATACGACGAGGCGGTACCCGGAGGTGGACACTGGGCGGGACATACTCGGAGCGGATGGCGGGACCCGAGGAGCAGAGGAGCTATCTGTACCCACCCTTCAGGTGGGATTTCCAGTGGACATCTCAGCGTAGCAGCTTTACTTTTCAGTCGCTGTTTTCCCTTTCGAGTTGTACTTTACAGTTGGGCTTGTATTTCCGGCCCCTTTTTACTTTTCAGCTCTTCTTTTTGTACTTAGTGTTTTACTTTCGCTTGTACTCTGTGGTGCTTGTTTTCTTTATAAAGGCAATGCCTTCCCAGTTATTGGAATTTTACGCCTTTGGTGCTAGTCGCCAGCCCCTGGCCTATGGAAGGCGGGCTTGGGGTAGTCACGGCACGGGCCCCGAGGACGGGTCGTGACACTTTGTGTGGATTATCATCATCTAAATCAAGACACGATAAAGAACAAGTACCCTTTTCTGAGGATTGATGACCTCTTAGACCATTTGAGAGGTGCGAAGTGGTTCTCCAATATTGATCTTTCATCCGGCTACCACCAGTTGCGGGTTTGTGAGACTGACATCCCGAATTTGGCTTTCCGTTGTCATTATGGGAATTACAAGTTTCTAGTGATACCCTTTGGCGTGATGAATTCCCCCGTTATTTTCATGTCTTTGATGAACCAGATCTTCCAGTCATAATTGTACCGGTTTTTGGTTGTCTTTATTGACGACATACTCTTCTACTTTGCAACGGAGGAGGAGCACATGAATCATTTGAGGATGGTCCTAGACTTACTCCGGGATCACTAGCTGTATGGGAAGCTCTTGAAGTGTCAGTTCTAGATTCATGAGGTTCCCTTTTTGGGGCATGTCATTTCAGAACATGGTTTGGTTGTAGATCCCACAAAGATAGAGGTTGTGTTTGCTTGGGAACCACCCAGGAATGCCTTAGAGGTGCGGAGCTTCCTTGGTTTGGCAGGGTACTACAGAAGGTACGTGGAAGATTTCTCTAGTATTGATGCCCCTTTGACAGCATTGATACAGAAGGGATGACCGTTCACCTAGACTGATCCATGCCATAAGGCCTTCGAGAAGTTGAGGAAAAGGATGACTAGTTCTCCAGTGTTGAGGTTGTTAGAGGATGGCGTTGAGTTCGTGGTGTATTGTGATGCTTCAAGAGCTAGGATTGGGTGTGTTTTGATGCAGTAGTAGGAAATGATTGCATATGGGTATAGGTAATTGAGGCCTAATGAGCATAATTATTCGATTCATTATTTGGAGCTGGTAGCGGTGCTCTTCGCCTCGAGGTTATGGAGACACTACCTTCTGGGTGAGAATTCTGTGGTCTACTAAGACCACCAGAGACACAAACACGTCTTCACTCAAAGGGGTCTGAATTTGAGGCTGAGGCTCTAGCTGGAGTTTCTACTGGACATTGATTTCAAGATAGTCTACACTTTAGGTAAGGGAAACATAGTAGCAAATTCCCTTAGCAGGGTGTCCCAGGATCGACTAGTGCGGGCAGCTTCAGAGCAGTTGGCTCCCCTACAACTGACCTCAGTGAAGCAGGAGGGTACGTCTTTTCTGTAGTCGATGGTGTTGACTCCTTCGCTCCTTGAGCGTGTGAGAGAGTCGCAGCTGGGGGATTCCGACAACGAGGTACTGTGTGATCAAATATCCACAGGTGTCACACCCGATGGGTATTCTGGAGGAGGGAATCATGAGATCCAATTCTAGGGGTGAGCTGTAGTACCAGTGGATATGCGGTAGGAGGTGATGTGGGAATTTCACACTTCTCCCTTGGATGTACATCCCGATGTGGGGAAGATGTACAGATACCTTCAGCGGTAGTTTTGGTGTTCTGGCATGAAGCGGAGTGTAGCTAAGTTTGTTTCTCGGTGTCTTACCTGTCAGCAAGTGAAGACAGAGCATCAGGATCTCGTATGGTTGTTGCAGCCCCTTGATATCCCAGAGTGAAAGTGAGATGGCATATCTATGGACTTCATCACAAGGATTCTGTGCACAACAAAGGGCCATGATTCCATTTGGGTGATAGTGGATCGACTCACAAAGTCGGTGCATTTCCTTGACATCAGGGAGCAGAGTTCGGTGGAGAGTCTAGGGTAGTTGTATGTTCGTGAGATTTTCCACCTTCAGGGAGTACCCTCTAGAATCGTCTTCGACCGTGATACATGGTTTACGTAGTGATAGTGGCGAAGCCTACAGGAGGCATTCGGGACTCAACAGTGGATGAGTACATCTTTTCACCCCTAGACGGTCGGGCAGACCGAGCACACTATCCAAGTGTTGGAGGATATTCTCAGGGCGTGTGTGTTAGACTTTTTCCTAAGCTGGGAGGATCACCTTCCATTAGTGGAGTTCACATAAAACAACAGTTACCACTCTACTATCAGCATGAAATCTTTTTAGGCCCTCTATGGGATACCCTAAAAGTCACCGTTGTGCTAGAAAAAGGTTAGGGAGACCTCTCTCGTGGGCCCAGATATGGTGCAGGCGATGACAGAGAAGGTGAAGGTCAGTCGTGAGCAAATGAGGATAGCTCAAAGAAGACAGAAGTCCAACGCAGACCGTCATCGCAGACCTTTAGAGATCGAGTATGGGGACTATGTCTTTTTGAGATTCTCTCCACGGCATGGATTACAGAGGTTCGGTCGGGGAGGCAATCTATCCCCGAGGTTCATTGGTCCCTTTAAGATCATGCATAGGGTTGGTGAGGTTGCATATCGTCTTTCTCTACCCCAACAGCTGGAGAGGGTGCACGACGTCTTCCATATGTCGCAGTTAAGGAAATATGTGCACAACCCCACACACGTCATCGACTGGGGAGAGCTATACATTTAGGATGGAGCCACCTTAGCGGAGCACCCGGTGGAGATTGAGGAATGGTAGGAGCAGACCATGCGTGGATGGACCATTCCTTTGGTTTGAGTGTTGTGGCAGTACAAGAGGGTACAGGAGAGCACTTGGGAACGGGAGAGCCAGATGCGGGCTCAGTATCCCGAGTTGTTTTTGTAGTTTTGTTTTTTGGGGACGAAAAACTTGTAGGAGGGAATGATTGAAAATCCTGGTTTTTGAGCATGTAAGGCTTTGAAATTTTCTTGATGTTATTCTAGAGCAGGCCGTTCAGACGACATGTGATTCTGAGCCCCGGTGTGGCTAGAATTAAATTTTTAGTGCATTCACACTAGACATGCCAAATAAATAGAATAACTCCAAAACAGTTTCTCGGATTGGAAACCTGAGGTCACTGTTGAGTCCGGAGTGTACCGTTTACCCTGGGAGGGGTGCAACTTTCGCAAGCTCGACCCTTCTGCAGAAAACGCCACCATGGGTGTTTTCGTAATTTAGTGTCCTCAAGTGTGAACTTTATAACTTCTAAATGGAGGCTCAAATTAAAATTCTGAGACTGTCTTTGCGCTCAGAATGTGGATTTTACCCTATATGTGGCTTAACCCTAACCCCACCGAAAGTTCGGGTATGGGCCTACAGGTGGGTGTTTAAGTGTGTTCCCCTACTTAAACACATCCACCACCACCCCCCCTTCTTCCTCCTTGGTTTCTCTGGAGAAATCTCTCCAAAAAAGGGAGCAACCTTATTCAAGCTCCTCCTCCTCCCCATCAAGGTGGTTTCGGCTCCGCTGGACCGTTCGTGAAGTGACGGACTATGCCTTGTGAGGTAGGTTAGTGTGTTTTGTTTTTTTAAAATTCTACATCTACTTTGAACTCAAATTAAAGTGTAGATATGCTGTTTAATTTTTGAGTGAAGACCATATTTGATTAGGGCTCTATCAAAGTTTTCCAATGAGTCTTTCATATTGACTTTTTGAGTCCCAGGGTGTCCGGGGAGACCCCGGGAAGTTTTCCGGCAAAAAACCCTCGTTTCCGGTGGTTCCAGGCCGGTCCGGTGGCTCCGCGCGGTAGTCCGGCAAGCAACGGTGGTGCGGCTCCCCAGCGGCGGTGCGAGCTTCACCAGGAGGTGGCGTGGGCTTCCCCGGGTGGCGGCGTGGACCTTAGGTGGTCTGCGCGGGCGAGAGGGATGGCGGCTCGGTGGTTCGGGTCGTGGGAGCGCACATTGGCTGGCTTCACCGGTCGGCGTGCGGCGTGCAAGACCAGGGTCGTCGCAACCCCGGGAGCCGGCCGAGACTAGAAAAGTGCGGGTCTTGTGGAAAAGGAGCCAGACCGGCTTGTGCCGGTCTGGGTAAAGCCGCGTGGCCCGTGCGGTGAACTGTGGGCCGTGGTGGATGAGGTGGTCCGGGCGGCCAAGCCGCTGACCATCGGTCTGAAGGGGGGTGGATCGGCCAAACCGGTCTAGCCCACCCCGTCTCCGTCCGTTGGCATTAAAAAGCCTCTAAATTGCTAACCGGATGTCGGATTTGCACGCCATCTACGGAGACGTGATCCTAGGATTGAGATAGAGATTTGGAGATGGTCTAAAAGATTTTTAATTCCTGAGATGGGGGCTCGGTGGTGCGAATGCCCGTTAAGTATTGTTTAGCGTCTTGCCGAGATTCTTCTTTCGGATGGCACGAGCACATCCGAAGTCCATTTAAGGCACCGTCAGTGGCGTTGTGACCCTGGAATCAAGAAAAGGTATTCTAGGGTGTTTTTAGGCATTGAATCTAGAGTTGAGGCATGGGCCCCACGATCCATCTTTTATGCTGTGTGCAGCGTTTTACGACTTTTTATCAGGCGTCCGTTCAGGGTGAATGAATAGTTTATTTGACATGTTTCTCTGAGAGCATCGTGATGGTATAGTTTGCTTGACCCCTTTCAAGACCGAGCTATGGGCCCCATGAGACGTCGTACGAGTATAATGCGGCGTTGAATAACTTTTTTCATCTGGAGTCCGTTTCCAGCGAGTAAATGGTCTATCTCGCATGTTTTTTCGCAAGGATTACAATAGTGTAATTGGTTTGGGAATGCAGAGCCTCTTTAGAGATCTCATTAAATGTGGAAACATGAAAGGGCATTGGTCATAGGATCCTTTGACACACACCAAACCAAAACACGGTAGCGATGTTAGTGACACCCAGTGATGGCACGCATAGTGTGGAGTTATCGGACCAATTTCGGGTTTACCCTCTAGTAGGGTTGGGCAGTGAGTTACCCACTGGCGTACTAGGGTTTACCCTCCAGTGGGGCTGGGCAGTGGTTTACCCATTGAACTTAGGGTTTACCATCCTGCTGGGTAGGGCAGTGGGTTACCCGACGACCTCTTTGGGTTTACCCTCGAGGTGGGCTGGGCAGTGGGTTACCCAATGACTTCTTTTAGACTCAAACCATTCTATGTGGCTATTCATTAAATTTTCTCCATGATTACTGGCACGGGACCCTTATTTATATGGTTTAGCGATGAGACGACTTTGACGTGTGGGACTATTGGGAATCAATGATGGATATCCTTAGAACTATTGGCAACTTTTCCTACGCTGAGCTTGGAGATGGAGATCCCCTTACACACTCGTTTGGGTTTCTTATTGATCATATATATATACACCCTACTTTTGTTCCCATTCCATGGGTTCAATTACTTTCTTTCTAGGAGGCACAAAGACGCGCGGGGTATGCAACCTACTTTATGTGTCTTGCTCCTCTTGGTTGGATGAGTCTACTTCCTTCCTTTTGTTGGTTTGATCTTCACTCTCTCTATTGTACTCTTACACTATTCTTTGTTCTATATACTGCTCACCATTTTAGTACCTCCTTTGTTTCTCCCTCGATCTTTTAGGACATCCAACTGAGTATCTTTATACTCACCCCTTCTTGGGCTTTGCCTGCAATTGGTGTTCCATTGCAGACGACAGATAGGTCAATCGAGACTATGAAGGAGCATATAGGACACATGAGCTTCGGATGCATTCAATGGTCATAGTAGGACTTTAAGGTGTGAGACTCACCAGATGTTTACTTTTTTTACCTGTTTTCGGGTTGTGGAACCTTTTGGGTTGGGCGTGTGTTTTTTCCTTTTTCTGTTTAGTTATCTTACTAGTACTTTTCATCACTTTACTTGTTATATTTAAAAGTTGATTCATGATTGTGGTTGGGTTATAGTTGCATGTCCTTCGGTTTTCTTTTTTACTCTGCACTTCTGCATCGAGTGGGATGTTTGTATGTATACAAGTACTTAGGCGTAGGCCTCGCTGGGATCATTACTCCTTCTGCGCTTAACGCCAACCCCTAGCCTATGGAGGCAGGCCTGGGATAGTTGCGGCTCATGACCAGTAAGGTCGAGTCATGAAAAAATTCATCATTATATCCATATATGAGAGGCAATGATAGATAAATAATTACATCGGTCTGTGAGGTGGTAATCTGCATTACACTTGAATAATGGTATTGTTTCCTACTTGATAAAAGAAGAAATGTGTAAAGATTATTAAACTATAATAATAAAATATAATTATATGGGAGATTTTTATTTTAATATATCATCATGTTATAATAATAATTAAAGGAGATCTAAGAATAAATAAAACAAAATTATTTGGGCATGAACGATACCTCTTCCTCAAACAACCTCTTTAGGATTGCACCAAAGGTCGCCCTAGAGGGGTTTTCCAATAAATAAAGACCTATATTATGTGTTAAGGGAATTATTTAAAGAATTTTGGAAAGTATGTACTTAACAAAAAGGATATTTTAGTGTAGAGAGGATAGGATAGGAGCTGTCCTTTTATATAGGTGGATGAAACCCACATAGAAATTTCTTAAATGAATACAAAACGAAAAAGTCATTCTTAAGAAAAATTCTTAAAAATTTCCATACATTAGGAGGTGGTATAGGATATGGTATAAATATTTCTATAAAAAATCATTTGTTTAAGTTTATTTGTAAAACTTACACTTATCTTTTGTTTTAACACCACCCTAAGTAAGCTTTTCTACAATTAACCACGATAATAAATTTTACCATTTTTAACATTCATTTTGGACAAAATTTAAATTGACCTTATCAAATAATATAAATTATTTTCATTCCAAATATATAATACATTTTACCAAATTAGATTCAATTTTTTTTTAAAATTAACTCAAAATTAAACCCGTAATCACGGTGAGAAAGAAATTTTCAAAAGAAATGGTATTCCTTAATAAATAGGTTTTTATATCAATTTTCATCATAAGATCGATTAAAATGACCAAAATTGGATTAATAATAATATAATTAAAATAATTTTAATTTTAAAACAATATTAAAACAAAATGGAACTTTTAAAATTCTTTAAACAAAGTGATAATGTTTTCTAAAAATTACTATTACTCACTATTAATTGAAAAATTAATATTTTCAAAAAATTCTCACAAATTAACATTAATATAAGTTTTAAATTTTGATTTCAAAAATAGATTCAAAACACGTTGAAGATAGTGTTTTTTTAAAAAAAAATGTATTTTTTAAGCCATATATGATCCTATATTAACTATATGACTAGAAATAATCAATATATATATTTAAATATATATAAACAGATATAAAATATTAAAATTTCATTTAAATATTTCCTTATTAGTGGTAATTTTAATTAATTAATATGTATAATATTTATTCACATTAAAAAAATTTCTAGAAAACTATGTTTTTAAGAATAAAAATAAACTTAACCCAACATCCTAAAAATTGATGATTTAAATAAAATTAATTAGATTATTATAAATAAAATTTTTAATATCTCCCTTAAAGTATAAATACAAAATGTTATGTAAAATCTTAATTTCATTATTTAATAAAAATAAATGATAGTATTTTAAAAATCTGTAATTTTCAATATTCATTGAAAAAATCTATCATATTTCTAAACTCCAAAAATATCACTCTAAACTAATTTTTAAGTGATGATTTACAAAATAATATCATCTTTATCAAATAAAATTTCAAAAACTTCCATAAATTAATTATAACATTCACTCAAAAAATGTTATAAATTTTTTTGAAGGAAATATATTTTTTATGTTTAAAATGGCTTTACCTAAAACTGAATGATTATTTACTAAGAATTTATTAACACATTCATATTGACTATATATTTCGTAGAGTTTTTAATCTTATTCATTCTCAATAATTTAAAATCTAGGTTATGAAGATCATATTTTAATAATAATATTTCATTTTTTATTGAGGCTTGGTGTTGTGTGTTGTATATGCTATCAAAAATAACATTCTTCAACAAAAATATTAGTGTATTATATTCTCCCCGCCTTTAATAAATTTAATCCTCTCAATTTGAAATTTCAATCAGAAATAAAGGGTTTTACATTTGAGAATTTCTTTATGTAAAATCCATATCATAAAATTGATAGTAAAACTTCCTCTTAAAAATAGAAAATTGAAATATAAAGGTTATCGAGAATAATTAAAAACTATTTTTCCAAATAGGATAACATTGATGGAAAGTGAGAATATGGACATAGAGGAGAAACTGAATGTCCAAATAATGATGGAGAATGGTAGAGATCATTGATCATAAGAAATTGAACTGTCAATAAAAATTTAATGACCAAAAAATTATAAAACAATAGTGGGATAAAAGACCATTGTTTCATCAGAAATGAATATAATAGAATAACATATTTATTTCAAGAACCTTTTCCTAAAGATGGGGAATTACTTTACCATGTAGACTAAAAACATAAGTAATTATACTTTCTTGAAAATTAAAATTTCACCCTTTAATCAATGAACACCATAATTTTATATTTTGTTCCATGCGATAAGTATTCAAGATGAATTTTTTTATTTCTAGATCACTAAAATTAACTCTCAACAAATCATATGATCTATAAAAGAGCTAAAATACTATATATATATATCTAATTATTTACCAAAATCAATATCATTAGAATAAGTTAAGATATTTCCTAAATTGAATAAACCTTCATATAAAGAAATATTACATTAATTTAAAAAATTCAACATCCAAACCCAAGGTTTGACACATATCATTCCATATATAAATGACCTTAAATCCTAAATAACATAAAAACATCAACATTAAAGAATGTTTTAACCACAAATTTTATCTCATTACCTTTAAATTGGGCTTCCAAATACATAATAAAATTCTTCTCAAATAATCCTTCCCCTTAAACCTAATAGTTATATATATATCAAAACAATAAAATATCTCCAAAAATATCATTAACCAGTTAAAATTATAAAAGTTAAAAAATATTTGATCTTATAACATTTCTAATAAAATCAACATAACATTTATCTATTAATCCATTTTATTAAAAATGATATCATATTTACCTGTCCTTCATGCAGGCCAATGATAGGTGATGCACCATTGGTTCTTATAGGTTGTGGGTTCAAGACCCACGACCTTACTATATGCGATGGGTTATCTCTTGATATACATGTTGTACAATTTCTAAAACCATATTAATATAACTCCTATAATTTTCTAAAAATAATGATTAAAATCCTCAAAATAAAATTAATCATAAAATAATTTTTTAACCACCAAGGTTTTCTATAGAGCGTATTATTTTTTTCTCTAAAAATTAAATAGTCTTAATTGACTATTATTACATTAACATTAATGATCATATTAACCAAAATGGATATCAACAACTTTAAACTTATGTATACAAAATAGAAAATCATTTGTATCAAATAAACTTCTCACTAAAATAATTGTTTTACATAAGGGTAAAAAATTCCTAAAACAGTAATTAAAACTCAATAAATGTCTCCATAGTACTTCCATCACATAAACACATATAATGGGAATATGTGAATTTAATATTATAATCAATCATAGACTTATTAGACCATAATGTTACCTAAAATTATTAAACTATCCTCATCAAAATCATAAACTATGTATCTCTCTGTAATTTCCATAATGTTTTTCATAGGGTTATGTTCACTAATATATTCTTTTCCTAAATATAATTCTCAATGTTTCTCATAAACTTTCTCAAATACCAACTATTAGACCCTAACCCCATTATCCCCAAGATGGTGGCTAATTTATTACATTGTAATGAGATACAATATATCTCATCCCGAAGGACTAAATGGTATATAAATCTTTATAAACTACATAAAATCTTTAATCTCACATTAACTATAAAAATATAAAAATACAACACAACGAAAGAAAATATTATGCATCCTAAAACTCAGTGAAACATTCCTTCTTCATATCCTATGGAATGGAAATACAATAAAGTGAACTTAAATACTCAGTAGGGGTTATGTACCATGGATAATAACATGATTAAATAAGTTATAATCAATATGTAAAGTTAAATAACTAAAAACACATATCATATAATAATTAACTTGTGCATAAACAATAATATATTAGGAGTAAATACTGATCAAGTAATGTTATATAACTATTCACATGAGCTTTAAACTTATCCATGTATATCATAAATACTCAAATAATAATATGTACATCAATAACAAATCACATAATTGTGGAATGCATAATGTGAGATCGCATAAACTTTTCGTCAAGGCCTTATGCTAAGACAACGTATATAAAATAGGTAATTCCTCAACAAAATACTCAAAATAATTTATCTCATGAGACCTAATAATGAATAAAGGGTATATAGAATTCCACTTCTTTTAATTGTTTTTTCAATTCATTCATCGTATGGAAGCGAAGAATAAAAATTAAATACATAATCAACATGAACATTCCAATACAAAAACTAGCATAAGAAATATTAATATTTCCTCCAATAAAACTAATCACAAACAATACATGAAAAAAAATAAGGGTGGGATCATTGTAACATATCACCATTAAGGAATAAGTAAAATAAATAGTTTTTTTAATTATGAATGGAAATACTATGAAAACATCAATAAAATATTCTCAAGGAAAATACCTTTTGAAATTTGAAAATCAATTTCTAAAAAAATTGTAAAATATAGGGAAAATATTTTCTTTTAAAATATATATGGAATCTTGGAAATTAATATTCAAATTATTGAATGGTTATAGTGGTGGGAAATTCCGATCTTTCTGAGTAAGTTAAAGAAAATATTAATTTCAATTTTTTGGTAAAAATCCAAAAAGTACATTTTTTGGAAAATAATAATAAAATTAAATATAAAACATTCTTTAAAAATTAAAACATGTTGAAAATGACTTTAAACCATCATATAGTATTATTAAAATCATTTTTAAAATTTTCATTGGAAAACAAGGACATGGAAGAAAAAGATTCATGAATAAAGATGAAATAAAGTTTATTTTTTACAAAAATAGTTTCTTGATCTTTTGAGTAATTAAAAGAATAAAATGAAAGGAAAAATTATAATTTTTTAAAAAATAACTATAATATAATAAAATATATTTCTTTTAAAATAGAAATATCACATATTTCCCCCATTGGAGACTTAAACATGAATGACCCTAAATAATGATGAGATTATGAAATAAACCCTTACTACTCTGGTATCTTTTGAATCATAACCACCATAAAATAAATAAATTTATATGAAATATTAAATACCATGAATTTAAATATATTATTGATATAACATATCAAATGGGTAGTAGATACACCTCATAAAATAATATAGGTGTATAACTTTGCATATGTCCCAGAAAAGATAATTTGAGATGAGGAAGCATTACAAGAATCATAACATTGAAGTGAGAATTAATAAATAAAGTGATTGTACATAATAAATTTAAATCCACAAAAAAATATGTAATTATATAATAAATAAAACAAATTCAATTTCCAACAAAATCTTTACATAATATAATCAATGAAGAAGTATTATAACCCAATGAATGAAAATTGAGTTATGAAATCCCTTACCAATTGTTAACTTTCAAGTCAAATCCCCTTGGTTGAAAAAAATTAAATTGAAATATAAAATATTATAAATTATTAAGTTTTAAATATAAAACATTTAAAATTGGAAACATATACAACATATAAAATAAATTTGGTTTATAACATTAATATATGCCTCAATGAATGGAAATTTTGACAAAATTCCTTACCTTAGGCCCAAATCGTCACATATGTTTTTTATATTAATGAATAACATATTTATGTAAATTATTTAATTTATTAAGAAAAAATAATAGGGCTTATTATTCCATTTTTTTATTTAATACCATTTTATATTTTATTATGTAATCAATTATGTTTACATTAGAAGTTTTGACGATATTTAATTCCAATATCTAAAATGACATCGGTAGTTTAACAATAGTAAAAGTGGACATTATTCCATCATCTACAGAGTAATTATAATGAAATAAGTATGATTTTTAAACATCAACTATAATTTTAAAATCAATAATGAAATATGGTTAAGAAAAATGAACTAAGTTACAATCATAGTGATGGTAGGCCATGTGTTTTCATGAGTAACATTTCCATTTTTCAATGATCGGGATGAGAAGAATATAAGATTTATTTTATATATAAATAATGATCATAATATCATAAATTAAATGTTATTTTGGTAAAAAAATATTATAAATTCAATCCATGTGATGCGATGGGGAAAATGGATCACATCACTTCAAGCATGTGGTAGTCCACACGTACACTTGAATAACGTTATCATTCTTCAATATATGGAAAGGTAAGTAAATATATGATATATTAATTTTAAATAATGATACATATTTCATGAATATAATATATATATATATATATTAAATACACTATTAAAAATTTACATGAGAAGCAGTGATGGAAAACGAATTATATCAGTTTGTGAGGTGGTAGTTTGTCAGACACACAAACAATAAGTTCGTTTTCCACTAGACAAAATATATGATTGCTAATAGTGATGTCATTAACATAATAAAATCTCAACATATTATAGATACTTATTTTATTATATCATAAGGTTAAAATATGATTTTAAGTATATGGAATAATATATAAAACAAAAATTCTTAGTTAAGAATGATATCTCTTCTTCGGACAACCTATTTAGGTTTATACCAAAATCCTTCCTAGAAGTTTTTTTATAATCATACCAATGCCTCTAGGAAATAGTAAGGGAAGTAAAGAAGCTCTTTTATAATTTTTTGTACAATAAGAAATATCAATAATTTTTTTAGGGATAGGATAGGAGGTGTACTTTTATTAACGAGCAAGGGAACCCACTCAGAAATTATCTAAAAGAATACAAAATGAGAAAGTCATTTTCAAGAAAATTATTCCAAATGACCATATATTATAATTTGGGATTGTATAATGTATAAATATTTCCATAAAATATGATTTATAAGAGCTTATGTTTCAAAAGTTTAATTAAAATTTTGTTTCAACCCTCACCCCCTGATAAACTGGTTTTAAGCATAATCTTTTAAATTAATTGTTTTACTATTCATTGGACAACAAATTAAGTAGAAATTATTATATAATATTAATTATGATGATTTAAAATATTTTATCCATTTTAACAAATAAAATTTATATAAGTTATTTAATTTAATTTTAAATTAATCCTGTAATCATAATGAAGGTTTTCTAAAGATAACGTTTTCCTTATGTATAAAATTTTTTATATCAAATTTCATCATAATATTGATTAAAACAACCTAAATTGGATTAATAATAATACATTAGAACAAATTTTACTTTTAAAACCATATTAATAAAAAATATAACTTTTTAAATTGTTTAAATGAAGATATTTGTTCAATAAAAATGGTATTTTACACGATTCATCAAAAAAATAAATCTTTTTTGGAAAATTCTTGAAATTTAACTTAAAAATTATTTTTACGTTTTCTTTTAAAAAATAATTTAATTTTTTTATCTAAAATTTCTAAAATATCCAAAATTATTTTTTAAATAAGTGCACAAAACATGATGAAAATGGTTTTTTAGAAAAATGCATTTTTTGAGCGATTGATGCTCTTTTATTAACTCTATTACAAGAAATAATCAATATATGAATTTTTATTCCCATAAATACAAATAAATTATATAAATTTTATTAAAATATTTACATATTATTTTTATTTTATTTAATTAAAATGGATAAACTTTATACAATTTAAGAACTATTTTTAGAAAATTATGTTTTTAAGTAAAAAAATAAACTATAAAAAAATAAAAAAAATGATTCAAATGATATTAATTAGATTATTGTAAATTAAATTCTTTTTATTTAAAATTAATAACAAAATATAATATATTTGGACTTTTAAATTTGTATATTTGATGGAAGTAAATAATAATATTTGAAGAATCAGAAATTTACACTACTTGCTGAAAAATCAATCATATTAGAAAAATCTCAAAATTTCACTCTAAGATAATTTTGAAATTACAATTTAAATAAATTATATCATTATTATAAAATATAATTTATAATTGTTCTGGAAATTAATTATAATATTCACACACACAAAAATAATAAAAACCATTTTTTAGGGAAACATATATTGATGAACAAAATGGATTTACTAAAAAATGAGTCATTTTTACTAAATATTTATAAATACATTTATATTAATTAGGAAATTCATATATACTGCAAAATTAGTTAATAATTTTCATATATTCTATTTTAATGGAAATGTTATAATAGTCAAATTTAAATAATTATATTTCATGGTTATTTTAGGCTCAGTGTTGCATGTCGTATTTGCTATAAGACATTATTTTCTTCTTTTCAAATATGAGGGTGTTTCAAAAACATAATTTGAAATTAATTTATTGAATATGTTAATATATTTATTTTATATGAATTACAAAATATTGGAACAATTAATTGATTAAGGAAAATCAAATATTTTTTCTTGGATAAAATTTTATTTGGGGAATAAATATTGGTACTACTTGCTGGATCATATATATTTCTTTGTGTTTTAAGGTTATTTGTGTTATTTTAGAAAATTATTAGTATATTTTGGATTATAAATGACTATGGCATATTCATTTTTGTTATGTGACTTTATGAATGATTAATTTTACTTAGGGATAAATATTAAGTTGATGTTGGAAAAATATGTGCGGAAATATTTCAAGTTTTTAGGTTTTGAAATTGGAGATACATATTTTGGAAGAATTTAGGGTTAATCATCGATGAAATGTTTTATGAAAAACATTTAGTGTTATTTGTTCAGGATTTGGAGATTAATATAGTATTTATTCATATTGGATATTATCTTAACTTTTGTAATCCATTTTTGGTTTCTTATAATTATTTGAAAAAAGATGAATAATTTTTCATCCTTTTATGGATCTTATGATCTATTAAAAGAAAATTTTAGTGCCTCGTGCGTGAAAAAATCACTATTTATATTTATCTTATGACATGAAGCAGGGGTGTAAAACTGCTCAAAACATAACAAATTGATAAGAGTATAGAAAAAAAGTAATTTATATTCTCTAACATTATCTATCTTGATGGTAAAATAATTCCAAAAACTCAAGAAAGTATAGGATAAATCTATTGTTTCATATATGGAAAATATTTCTCAGCTATTAATGTGTGATTTAAAAAACTCATTCTAAGATCCTAACCTTTTTTGGAGACCAATTGGGAATTATTTCAAGTAATCGTTAACCTTTTGTTTATTACACTTTTTTAGGCTTTACATTGTGGCGTGTTTGGGTGAAAAGTTTGAGAAAGATGGAAGAAAGAGGGTAGTGCATGGTTAGTGAACGATTAGGTTAAACTATAGACCCAACCCAGAAAACCGTGAAAACATAGAAAGAGTGGATTCACTTATCTAGCACATGGTTTATAAATCTGTGCACCCCTAAAGTAAAAACATTTAACCCACCCCAAATGATACATATAGTTAAGGCATGTGGTTAGGGAAAATAATGACACCCCTACCCAGCAAACAATGAAAGAATTTTTCATTCAATTGAAAATTATATTTTAAATCACCTTAGCCCTTGAAATAAACCCTATTTGACCTTAACTTAGACCATACCATCTCCTCATGATTTCAGAGAATCCTGGATGGATTATAAGCCTTATCGATATCCTTTATTCATGATTTGATGCTCATATCAGATATCTACACCCCTTCTGGTAAGATAATCCTATAGCACTTGGTTTCCCGTTCCTCTTCCTTTCTTCTCCCAACCTAGGAAGGATTTTTCTTCCTATTTTGATTAGATCTATATCAAATATTTTTTTATCTAGATCTATAATTAAATTATCTTGATTTTTTTAATCTTGATTTAGTTTTTTAGATCTGGATATCATTCTAAATCATTGTACTGCTCAAATTTTGGGGATTTCCATTGGGGAATCATTCATTAACAAATTAATGTTGGTGGTATATAATAAAAATCCCAAAGTATTGATTACAATTATGTGTATTTAGTTATTTAATTTCTATTATATTTTTTGAAAATGAGTTCATGATTAAATTAATTGAATAAATAAAAATTGGTAATTAGGGATATTGGAATTCTAGATTGTGAGTAATTAATTGTGGAATTAATAATGGGATATTAGTATTAATAAATTGAGTAATTATTTATGTAATTAATTAAGGTACATTGATATTTTTGACTTGGTTTATTAATTGGGGAATTAATTAGGGGATATTGATATTTTTGAATTAAGTAATTAATTATGGAATTAATAATGGGAAAATGGGATTGAGAATTAAAATACAAATTTTTTAATTAGTAATAGGATTTAGAAGATTAATTATTTTTTATTGAATTAATTATATTGAGAAGATTAATTAATTTTTGAGTAAATTACTATGATTGAAAAGATTGATTATTTTTTGGGTCAATTAATAAAATTGAGAAGATTACTTAATTTTTTATTTAATTAATAAGATTGAGAATAATAATTAATTTTTTAGATAATTAATAGGATTGAAAATATTAATTACTTGTTGAGTAAATTAATGTGATTTAGATGATTAACTAGTAATTGAGTTAATTAATGATATTGGGAATATTAATTAATTATTGATTTAATTAATGATATTGATATGATTAATTAATTATTGAATTAATTAATATAATGTTGAATGGTAATAATGGAATTCATATGAGAATTTAAATAAAGAATGTTAATGATGGAATTATAAAATATGACATGAAATATAGAATGTAAATAGAAGAAATTATGAGATATTACATGAGATATAGAATGGTAATAGTGGAATTCTAGGAAATGATATCCCTTGGGGATAGTTTAGACTCCGATATGGGCTGAAGCGGGTATTGAGGTTTGAGTGTCCTCAGGAACCCATGAAGTTATGTGGTTCAATAAATAATTATTTGATAATGTGATAATTTTTTATTTATACATTATGATTATTTATTTATACAATTGAATAAACTATTATTGACTATATATTGTTTTAGACACTTTTAGTGGTGGCCTACTTAGTTGTACTCACCCTACTTGGGATTCCTAATTAGTACCCAAATATATTTCATTATTTCAAGATAGGTTAAGGGAAAAGGCCCTATGTTATATGGTTGATTTGGGAATAGAGCACGAATGAGGGAACTAGATGTGGTTTAGGATACTCTTAGGTGTTTTTAGTGTCTTTAATTTTGAGTTTAATTTTGAAATGTGGAACGTACCTTAGCATGAAATATATAGTACATATTTTTCATATTTTATTTCTAATTTTGATAATATTTTCACTATGATAAAAGAGGGAATAGTCTCCCCATGATAGATATTAGACTATCTCTCCTAGACCTCAACCTCTGGTATATGGGTTGATGTACTTGAGGTCATGTGACCAACTAGCTCGGGGCACTGACATGTGAAACCGAGTTCAGGACGTCACAAAGTGGTATTAGAGAAATGTTTTCTTTTCTTTTCTTTTGTATTACTATTTGGGAAAGGTATACTGGAGACTAGGAAGATTAATGGCTTGATTATTATTTCTTGAATAGGAGAAGCTAACCCTTGTAAATAGGAGAACCCATGAACCCAAGGTGGGATTGTTTTTAGTGTTTTCAGTTGTTATAATTGAATATTAGTTCATCTTGGGTGATGCACTTATGGTGTGATGTGATTTTTATTTTTAGATATTTATTTATATTTGACTTGTAATATGGTAAGGCATGATATTGACAAAGCATGCATCATTATATGCACTTAGTATTACTTTGTTACATGGATCATCTTAGGCATTCATGAGAAAATGATTTTTGTGTAAGTTGTTGAACTTGAACTGTTTTGTTTTTGTTACATGTGAAATTGAACTAAAAATAGTGCCTAACATGAGATATAGAAAAACTATAAAATGATGCATGATGAGACTAAATGGGCATCTATATGGAAAAATTGAATAATAAAAATTAGTTTCCATTTGTCAACATTGACCTAGATGTAAGATGGTTAAGTGTAGTGTTAACTCCATGACTTTGACCGTGTGTCGGGGTTTGGGAAAAAATACATGTTTTTCTTAAATGTGGGTTCCAGAATATGTTTTAATGTTGATAAAGTATACTAAGGTTTATGTTTGGATTGTAGAGTTATCCCTCTATGATGATGATTGTTGAGAGGACGACATGAGGACATATATTGAGATAAAACTATTGTGGTGAAACCTGAGGCACTAATAGTACCAGATTAAAAAGATAGAGATAATTTCTAAGAGAACTTCATTCAATTCATATAATTCATGGAAATAGATCTAGGGCGGGTTGTGATGAGCATGTCTCACTTGATGATGGAGTTTCATTTATAGCACATTGTAAATTTTACTAGAGATGTTGGACATAAGGGAGTTGAGTTCTATATTGGGTCTATACAGACTGCACTTGACCACTTTTAGATTCATAATTACAATAGTGTCAATATGGCTTCTGATATTCTATAAGGATCAATATAGCACTGGTGGAACATTCAAGTTCTGACTAGAAATTCTCATGGTATGTTATAGAAGGAATTTTCAAAGAGGTTCTTAGAGAGCATCTATCCAAAGATGTGGAGGCAATAGAGATTAGTTGAGTTCATGAGGTTGACTCAAGGGATTATGTCTGTGATGGACTATGCTAGATGATTTACATATTTGTGCTAGTAGTGGATGAGACAACTTCAGTAAAATGATTTCAGGAAGGAAATAAGTGTTAAATTAAGTCCCTGGTGAACATATTCATGTTGGAGAGGTTTTCAGAAGTGCTGAATCAGTCTCTCATAGCTGAGATGGACATGAAAGAGGATTTTAGTGTAAGACCGATGTTTTCTACTGGATGATTATGAGGTACATATTTTGAGAGTAGGAAGTTTCATTATAAGAATACTAACTAGATTAATGGAAAAAGGAGTGTTCTAAGGGAAAAGTCAGTTTCATAGGACCTTTATATAGTGATTCTCCACATATGTGGTTGACCAGGACACTTTCATATATACTTTCCCTAACCATTAGTGGAGTGTTGATCTTGCATCAAGACAAGACATTGGCAGATGTTCTGCAAGAACCCATGATAGACCAGTATGGATGGGGAGGATACAAAGAATCATAGTAAAGGATCAGGATCTTATACACCTTATCATGCTTGTAATTAGAGTTATATTGGTCATGGAATTAGAGGCATTGAATGTATTAATTCTTGGTAATAGTGCCCATATCAACATAGTGGTGTAGCTCAAGGTACTAAAACTGCATCACGGGGAAGAGGGGTAGGATAGTTTCATGTGGGGCAGCCTACACTTATGGATACCAAGGATAGACGATTGATAGTGATAGGTACTATTATTATATATTCAACATTATCTAGTGCCTTATTTAATATTAGTTCCTCTTATTCATTCATTTATTCAAAACATATTGATGGTTTGACCCTCATGGTGGATTTCATGAGTGGGTTGTTAACAATAGATACACCATCGAGAGTACACTATAAGGAAATCTTCTTGTTCATGGGTTGTTCTCTTGAAGTTGGAGAATATCATTTTCTGTGGAATATATATATTCTTGACAAGTCAAGAATAAACCTAATTTTGGGTTTGGACTATTTAGTATCATACTGAGCCTATATTGATTTTTTCCATCGGATAGTGAATTTGACGTCTCTTAAGGGTGACAATTATATTCACCCTGGAGAGTGGAATATCCTGGTAGACCAAGAAAGGCCAAGTAATCAACAACTAAGAGATCTTACATCCTAGGTTTCTAGTATAATGATAGATGAAGGGAGCGTTAAACATGATATATTTCCACCTATGGTGGAATGGTTTTAGGATGTGTTTCTTGAATACTTTTCAGGGATACCATCTGAGCGAGTTATGGAATTTACTATGGATCCCATGCTAGGATATGAACCAGTTTCTATTTCACTATATAGAATAGAACCTATAAAGCTTCAAGATCCCAAGACTTATATAGATGAGTTGATGGATAAGGGGTTTATCCATTCGAGTATTCCACCTTGGGTATCACCAATGTTGTTTTCAAATACGACTGATGATAATTTGGGCTTGTGTGTCGATTATCGAAAGTTGAACCTGATGAAAGTGAAGAACCAATATCCACTTCTGTAAATAGAATATCTTTTAGACCAGTTGAGTGGATCTTGTGTATTTTCCAAGAATTACTTGAGATCAGGGTATCATCAGCTAAGAGTTCAAACTTCTGATATACAAAGGACTGCATTCAGAATAAGGTTTGGGCTATATGATTTCATCTTAATATTTTTTTGGGTTGATGAATAAAGCAAAAATATTTATGGACTTGATGAACACAATCTTCCATATGTACCTAGATCATTTTTTCACAGTGTTTGTGGATAAAATCTTGGTGTAATCAAAGACTCGGGATGATCATTCCCAACATCTTAACATCATCCTGAGTGCACTAAGAGAGAATCCACAATACGCCAATCTATCTAAGTGTCTATTTTGGACTGATCAGGTAGAGTTATTGAGTCACATTGTCTGGGAGTAAGGCATGTTGGTGGACCCATATAAATTTTAGGTTGTGGTTTCTTAGGAGCATACCAAAAATTTATTCTATATCTGTAAGTTTAAGGGATTGGCTTGATATTATCAAAGATTTATCAAGGACTTTTCCTGATTAGAAGCACCACTTTCGAACTTGAACAAGAAGGGGATAAAGTTTGAATGGTCATAATCTTATGAGGATGATTTCCAAGAGTTGAAGAAGCACTTTAAATTAATAGAAATATTAATCGTACCTGAGTTTGGTGAGAATTACATAGTGTTTTTTAACACTTATGGGATTGGTCTTGGAATAGTGTTCACGTAGGAAGATCAATTTGTGGAATATGGGTCCTAGAAGTTGAGGCCACATGAACAGAATTACACTACATAGAACCGCAGTTTGGATTTAGTAGTTTATTCTTTGAAGTGTTTGTGGAATTATCTGTTGGTCCTAGAGTTTACTATGTTTACCAATCCTAAGAGCATTAGGTATATATTCTCATGGTGATATTTGAATACTCATCAACATAGATGGGTTAAGTATATGAAATATTTTAATTTTGAACTAGCATATATTCATGTGAAAGGAAATATTGTTTTTAATTAGTTAAATAGAAAAACTAGGACTATGGTTATTCTTAAGTATAGAGTTGAGTGGATGATGATGAATCAACTATAAAAGATACATGTAGTTGTTTGGAATAATCAGGTGTATATGAATCTGGTATCAATTTAAATCTATCCTACACTTTTGATATGGATCATAGATAGGTAGTATTAGGGTCCAGAATGTTTATATTTAAGGAGAATCCTTGTTGGTGTGGAGACACCTTCATACTGGTTGATAGATAAGGATAAGATCATCTAAGTCAGGAATCATATTTTTGTGCCTATGAGTATGAGGGAGGAGTTTATACTGGAATTTCATGTCTCAAAGTGGGAAGTATATCCAGTTGTTAACAAAATTTACTAACACATAAGATGATAGTTTTGGTGGTCATGCATAAAAAAGTAGATAGTAGGGTCCAAGACATGATGTTATACATGTAAACAGGTGAATGAGGAGCATCAGCAACCTAGAGGTTTACCACAGCTATGTCCCATTAAACAGTGTAAGTGGGATGACATGACAATGGAATTTTTGGTAGTTACCCCAAGAACGCCTCAGAATAATGAAGCTACTTGGGTTATTGTGGACATATTTATGAAGGTAGCACATTTATTTCATATAAGATAGAATTTATAAGTGGATAATTTGTGAGATTTGTATGTTCAAGTGATAATCTATTTGTACTTGGTGCCACAGACTATAGTTTTAGATCATAAATCACATTTTATATCATACTTATAGATGGTCTTATATAAGTTGGTTGGTTCATAGGATTTTTTTAGTATGACTTTCCACCTTTAGATAGATGGGAAATCAGAGCATACTATACAAGTGCTGGAAGATATACTGCGATTATGTGTTTTAAACTTTAGTGGATTATAGGAGAAGCACATATCCTTGGTGGAGTTCACCTATAAATAATTTATCAAGATACTATTCAAATGGAACCATAATATTCTCTTTATATTCGTCCATTAGGATCACTTTTATAATGGATAGAGGCTGGTGAGTTAGAGTTATTGGGACCGAGTCTCGTATAGGAGACATTGGAGCAGGTCTAGCTTATTTAAAACCCTATGGTTATGGTTCAGAGAAGACAAAAGTAGTGTGATTATAAATTTGGATTACCCCTAGATCTTGTAGATGGTGGTCACGTATTCCTTTGGGTGTCACCCAGGTTGGGTCACCACAGGATGTAGACACATAACAGGCTGGCACCCAGGTTTGATGGGCCATTTGAGGTTGTGGAAAGAATAGGGCTAGTGGCGTACTGATTGGTTCTTCCATAGAAATTCAATGCTATTCATGACAATTTTTAGGTCTCGCAACATTATCAATATTACCTAGAACCTAATCCTGAAATCGATTTGGATGATGTTGCGCTCGATACTGATGTTTCCTTTTAGGAGTATATGATACGTGTGTTGGATCAAAATGAGAAAGTGTTGTAGGGAAATACCATATAGATGGTTTTTTTATTGTGGAATAATGGTTATGTTTAATATGAAACATGGTAGAAACAATCATGTATGAGGGCTCAGTGGATCGACCTTTTAGGCTCAGAATCTTAAAGACTCTTGGGAGTACAAATCGAGCATGAGTTGTCATTAGATTGAGAGATTGTAAGATCCCAAAATTTTCTTAATATGAATCAAGATTGATTTTAGGTAATTTTTCACCTTGTTTATAGTAATATTTTTTTGGTTTTTATTTGAGGGTGTGTTAGGGAGAAACGTTTTTGAAAAATGGAAGAAAAAGGGTAGTGCAAGGTTGGCACGTAGTTAGGGAAAACTGTGCACCCTAGACCAAAAAACCATACAAACCCAAACATAGGGGATTCGTATAGCTGCCACACGAATTCGCAAACCATGTGCCCTAAAAGGATTAATCGTGACCCCCCCCCCTCAAAGAGGTGCACCATTAAGGCACATGAATAGGGAAAACAATGCACCCCTACCTAGAAAATTGTGTGTGACTTTTTAATTCACATGAAAATTTGATTTTAAATCACCTGAACCCCTGAAACTCACCCTACTTGACCATAACTAATACAAACCCCTCTATTAAAAATTTCAGAGCCTCTTGGATGGATTCAAATACTTCCAAACCTCTATTCTTTGCGATTCGAATCCCGAACTAAAGATTTGTACCCCTCCTAGAAAGAGAATCCTATCCCGCATGGTTTCTCATTCCTATTCTTTTCTTCTCACATCCTAGGAAGAGCTATTATTCTTATTTTGAATCTATCTGGATCTAGGATTATATATCAAGATATAAAATTAAAGAATCATAATGTTTTCAATCTTGAATTAAGGTTTTATATCTGGAACTCCTTATATGTTGTTGTACCGCCAAGATTTTGGGGATTTCCATTGGGAAATCATTCATCAATAAAGTGGGGTTGGTGGTCTATAATCCAAATCCCAAAGTCTTAATTGAAATTTTGTGAATATAATTATATAATTCCTAATATATGTTAAGGAATTGTGTTCATGATTCAATTAATTAAATTGGTGAATTAATTAATTAAGGTAAAATATGAAACTAAGGATATCGGGATTGTATATTGTGAGAAAATTAATTTAAAATTGATTAGGGGATATTGATATTGTTGAATTGAGTAATTAATTTTGGAAGTAATTATGGTATATTGAGATTGTTGAATTGGGTAATTAACTATGCCATTAATTAGAGGATATTGATATTTTTGAATTTAGTAATTAATTGTGCAATTAATTGTTGGAAAATGGGATTGTGAATTAATGTAAAAATTATTGAATTTTTAATAAGATTGAGAATACTAATATATTTTTGAGTTAATTAATAAGATATAGAATATTACATAATTTTTTATTTAATTAATGATATTGAAAAAAATAATTAATTATTGAGTTAATTAATATGAATGAAAAGATTAATTAGTTGTTCAGTTAACTAATAAGATCAAGAATATTAATTAATTATTGAGTTAATTAATAGGATTGAGAATATTTTTTAATAATTGAGTAAATTAAGAGGATTGAGATGATTAATTAATTGTTTAGTTAATTAATGAGATTAAAATAATTAATTAATTATTGATTTAATTAACGATATTGATAGCATTAATTAATTATTGGATTAATTAATGAAATGATGAATTGTAACAATGGAATTAATATTATAATTGAAATCTATAATGGTAATGATGGAATTTTGAGATATGACATGAAATATAGAATAGTAAAAATGGAATTTTGAGATTTGAGATGAGATATAGAATGTTAACCGTGGAATTATTTTAAATTATATCCCTTGGGTATATTTTAGATTTTAGCATGGGTCGATCATGTTTTGAGGTTTGGGTGTCCTCGGGAACCTGGTAAGTTATGTGGTTAAATAAATAATAAATTTATATTTTTATAATTGTTTATCTATGCATTGTTCTTATTTTTTTATACAACTATACACACTATTATTGATTGGATATTGTTTTATACGATATTGGTGGTGGCCTATAGAGTTGTACACATACCCTACTCAGGTTTCTTGATCAGTACCCAAATAGATTTCATTTTTTCATGACAGGTTAAATCCAAACTCCCTGTATTAGATGGTTGATTTTATAGTGGATCATGGATGAGAGAACCATATTTGGTTTGAGACCCGATTAAGAGTTTTTAGTGTCTTTAATTTGAGTTTAATTTTGAAAAAATGTCACATACTTTATCATGACATAACAACTTCTTAGTTTTGATATTGTATTTCTAGTTTTGTTTATCTTTTTATACTGTTTTTATTTGGATTAGAATATCCTTTGGTAACTTTGTTGTTATTTTTAATTTATTTCTACTTGGGTATTACTATAATAAAAGATGTTATAGTCTCCCCATGATCAATATTAGACCCTCGCTGCTAGTTGGCCACCTCTGGAGAACTCGGAGGCGTGCTTGAGGTCATGTGATCAACCGGCTCAGAGCACTATTATGTTGAACCTAGGTTAGTATGTCACACTTATTAACAAGTATGAGTCTGTCAATATTAAATGTATAATTTAAGAAATATTTAATAAATTATAAGTTTCCTCGTATTATCCAGTACATTAAAATCCTTTTCAAAATGAAATGTATTCTTTGAGAATTAAATATTATTTCTTTCTACTTTTGTTCACTTATCTCTCACTCCTTATAGTTGATTCTAAAAATTCTTTAAAACCTGTTTATCTAACATGAGATAAAATTACAAGGATCTGATTTATTTATGGGGGTATAATTTAACTCCCCAAAATTTTAAAATATATTTTTATTTTAAATAAATACAATTTTCACTAGTGTGTACCACAAGCAATAGTAATCTTGAATGAACAGTCATATACTATAGAAATATAATTATTTAAACATTATTATTAAAAACTACTAGTTAGTTTATAATGTATGAATAGGGGTAACGAGATCATGAAATATATAATGAAGAGTTTTACTTATTTAAATTTATTTATTATTATTTGGGAAATAAGTAATATATTTTGAATGATAATAATTAAATCACATAAGGTTAATAAATTTTAATGTTTAAAATATTAATGTTTCTATAAAACATGTTCCTTATATTTTGAATTTCGATTTTAAAATATAAATTTTCAGATTTTTCAAAATTAATTTGATGAAATAAAATTAATTTTTTGATCCATGAAATCTTAATTATCTTAGAGTGATTTTTTTGTATTTTTCTGATATAGTTGATTTTTGGATGAAAATTGAAAAATATCTATTTTACAAATAATTTAAATTTTATTACATTATCATGATATAAGAATGAATTATAATTTTATGAAAAAATTTTTAATAGCCTAAATATATATTTAATAATTAGTATAATTAATTTAAAAATATATTTTTTAACATAGAAATATATGTTTCACATTTTGGAAATCTGAGTGTTGTTTTTATGAAAAATTATATTTTTGGTACTCTTCATTTTATCTGGTTTTCAAAAGGTTATTTTTATTTTTGGTTTATTTAAAGTAAAATATCCCACATTTTATATATTATAATTTAATTAATTAACTTAGAATCAATATATTACCTTATTTTTGTATAAAATCAATTCTTATGCATAAAACAATTATTTCTCTAAAAACAGTTTTTATTGCATTTTGTAAAATTATATTAAATATAATTTAGAAATATTATGGTCATTGAATCATAGAAAAAAAATTATATTTGGAATTATCATTTTTTATTGGGTAATGGTTTCCATTTCTCTTTTTTCAAAGGTAAAAGTACTCATGGTAAAATTTTATCACCTTAGTAGAGGGTAAAATGGGATCATTTGGCGTTAAACTATGGGATAAGGGATAAAAAATATTAAAAACATTATTTTAAATAATTTATGAGTTTATTTTGATAAAAATAATACTATATTAAAAAATATGGAAATTTTTTGCATTGTTACTTTAATTATGACCTTTATATTATTTTAATTAAATAATGCAGATAAAATGTCACTCTCTTTCTTTTAATATCTCTAATATTTGTTAATAAGAATTAAAAGTTATTTTGAATGGTTCTAAATGGTTATATAGAATATTAATAAAATATATCATAGTAATTTTTTTGTATTTTTAGTAATGGTACAACTACAAAAAATGATTATGAATCACTAATGCAGTGCTTGTGCAAGCGAGTGAAAAATCAATTGAAATAGTTTAAAAATAATAAAAGTGATTTTTTTGACAAGGTAGTGTATTTTATGGTTTTAATGGATCATAATTATAGGTAATTAATGTTTCAAATATTAAAATTCTAACTCCATGTTAATGTGTATGATCTTAAAATTGTATTATGTGAATAATAATGAAGGTGAATTTAAGCATATTTTATGTTAAACAATAATTAATTAATTGTTTTAAAAAATATATAATTCATAAAATTCATCATATAAATGGTAAATTTTAGATAATATCAACCATTTTCAACTTACTATCCACTTTCCTTTTTATAATGACATTATTAATTCTTAAAGGCTGAGTATCATTTTACCATGGTATGGTTTAAAAAGGTTAACAATGTGTTAAACAAAAGAATGAAGTGTGAAGATAACCTAAAACATGTATAAATTAGATTGGTTGAATTTTTTATATCATATAAAATCTAAAAAACTATATTTAATCTATTTGGATATTATTTTCTAATTATGTTATGTTATATTATTTTAATGTTTAGAATAATTACAAATGTGCCACTCCCCTTGCTTATAAAAGGGCACCTCATCTGCAATCCTTTTCACACATTATTAAGACACTAAGATAAAAAAAACCCTACTAAAATATATTATAAATTTCTCTATTGAAATTATATATATTCTTTTATTCTTAAAATTTCAACTAAATGGTCATTAAGAAGTGATCTAAATGAGGTCTCTCAAAGAAGAGGTAATCATCATCACCGAATCATTTTATGATTTTTTTCTTATTACACCTCCTCTAAATGTTCTTTAAATGTATTAAAATATTAAAATAAGTCACATTAAATTAATTTTATTTTATTATTTTAATATAATAACCATTATCTATTTATTATCCATCCCAATGGAAAATGAAAATGTTATCATACGTACATATGAACTACCATCTTCCCAACCAACTTATTTTATTTTTCATCACCGCATATCAAGGATGGTTATATAGATGGATTTAAAGATTTTATTTTATTTTTATGAAATTATTATGTTTCTTTAAAGATAAAATATTATCTAACTTCTAACCCTCCTATCTGTTGGAAGAAGATAATGTTTCATGTCGGTAAGTGTGGACTACGACGTCTATGAAATGATGTTATTCATTTTTCATTCCCACTTTATATAGATGTTAATATGGTATTAATTAATTAATATATATGATATATATTATAGAATTGTTATTATAGAAAGGTTAATTATTATTTATCTTTATTTTATTTTATCCTTTAAAAATTGAAAACATTACTCATGCATATATGCAGACTATCACCTCCATGAAGTTATATAATTCATTTTTTATAACCAAATTATATAAATGGTTATAAAATTGTATATACTGAATAAATATGATAATTATGAAATGAATATTATTTTGGATATGATGAAACCATGACCAGGGTTCAAGGATAATAATAACAAAACAAAACATGCAAGAAAAACAGAACAGTGAACACCCAGAATAATGGTTTTAAGGAGGAATTATTGATAAATGAGTAATTTAAAATTTTTGATGAATAATATTTAGTAATATAAGTATGGATATGGTTATGTTATAAATTTATAATAAATTAGAATTTATTATTCAAAAGTTTTTGTATATATTTTCAGAGTGTTGGGACCTATGGTAAGGGTTTATCGTCTTACTTTTATTCTTGTGATACATATGTCATTTCCACCACTTGTTTCTTTGGTTGGGTGTAAATAGATCCTGTGAATTTATTTTATTATTATTTAAATTAAAATTATGTGTTTTTACTAATAAATATAATTTTATCTATTTCTTGTGGTTTTTATTTATAGATCACCAAATATATCAAAAAAATTCTTTTCAGTATTGTTTCATTGTTAAATATTCCATGTTATACACTAATTTTTGTTTATTTTATCAATATAAAACCTTTTATATATATTATATCATGAATATATTTATATTAATGGTATTTAATTTTCTACTTGAAACTATGTCTTTCAAGGGTTTTATGATTCAAAAGTTACAAAATTGGTAAGGGTTTAAGTTATAATCTCATTTCTTTTCAGTGTTATCTATGTAAAATTAACATTGAAGAAAATTATATGATAACAATATTTGAAAGCCAAAAATTTTATTCAATTATTGTTATTTCTAGGTTTTTCATTTTTTTCCCTTATATTTTTCTCTATTTGGTACTTTAAATTATCAAGAAAATGTTTTCAAAAAATAACGACTTTTTTTCACTATTTTGGTTTAGAATCTTTCTCCTGTATGTCCATGTTTTCAAAACGTTTTTTTCAATATTTTTATCAATAATTAGGTGTTTGTGAAATATTATTTTTCCTAAATTTTAATTTCTTAATAGATTAATAAAATTAATCTTTTCAAATTTTTTATGTATGACTAGATTTTCACCTTTAAAAAAAGTGTGAAAATATTGTTCTCTTCTAACGTATATGGTATGAAAAAAATTTACCATCATCTGGAACATTATTTGATTTAAAGATTCATTTAAAATTTTCTATCATTTTTTTCAAATAATATATTTTCACTAATATTATGGTAATGTTTATTTTTTAATAATACCAAAAGAAAATGATATTTTCCCTATTTTCAATGAAATTTTAAAAGGCTCTCTTAAAGAAATTTTTTCCAATTTCAATATCATTTAAGGATTTATATGCTTCACCAGGGTTATTATATTATGGTACTAACCAATTTATTTCTATGGATGTATTTTTATAAAGATTTTTTAAGGATTATTTTATGAAACTCGTTACTTCCCCAAGGGTTAATTAATCCATGATGGAATAAGGAATGTTTTTATGATAGCATACACTTCCATTTTCTGGATAGATTTGATAGTGTGATGATGAAATTTTATAAAAACTGCTGTTATGATGAAATTATAAATGATCTTATGATATTGTAGAACAATTATGTATGGTTATAATTATATGATGTGTTGGCATAGAATTATATAACCCTCAAATACATTGTATAAATATTGATATCACATGAGATAATATGAACTGGATTGGGCAGTGGAACCAGTTCAATAAGGGATTATTTCTACAATAATAGTCTTTTCAGTGATCCTTAAGTAAGAAAAATTATGGAATGGAGAGTTAAATCAAACCAATTTTGGACTTTTTACACTATGACTATCGTGGTAGTGATCATTGATAATGGAATTGATGGGAATGAAAAGTGAACCCAACCCACTATAGGACACTCTCCACTATGATGGTATGGGAAGTGAGCCTCGACTAAGGAAATTATTTTCATTACTATTTTTATTCCTAAAACTTATAACCTATGAATATAATGTTTTTTCATCTCTCGTGATTTATTATTGATGATTTGACACTCTTATGAATTGTCTCTTTTGATATGAAAAAATATTATACCATGAATATTGATTAAAGATCTTTAATGGATTAGGTATGAATTTCATAATTTATGATCATTATGTCATACCCTTATGATCATATTATCCTTAAATATGATTATCAATTTCTATCTTATAATGATACCTTTATTTAGAATCTAAAATTTCCCTTTATTATATTTAAATCTCCCTAGGTTATTAAGAATGATATATTATAATATAAAACTACTGGAGAATAATGTTTTCAGAATTTTGGGGAGATACATAAGTATTCTTATGGAGAAGAAAAATCTAGGTATAAATAGAAAAATACCCATATGGAGAAAACTGCATGGGTTTTCTAACATAAATGGTTTCTCTTAAAATCTCAAAAACTCTAAACCTATATGGTGTTGGTTATGTATGTGACTCAATGTTATATCTTGATATTGTAATTATGTATGATTAAAGATGGATTGCTTCAGTTAGTATAAAATCTAGTATATAAATATAATGTTTCTATAACCATATCAGGGTGTAGGGATGTTTTGTTGTACGGGTTTTGGGTTGTCTCACATTCCATTAAACATCAATGTGGGATATAATTACCATAAAACTAAAATTTTTGAGCAAAATTTCAATATCAAATCATCTGTCATGACCCTCCTTCACTAAAATGAGGGGAGGGTCAGCATATTGTCAGGACCATCCTTCTTTAAGTTGATAGAGAGATAATGACCACTTAGACCCACCTTCAATAGGTCCCGGAGTGGCGACTAGTACCAAGGGTATAGAAATTTCTCACAAATGGAAGGCATTACCCCTTTTTGTTTTATAATATCGAGAGAGGAGATGATGAAACTCAACAACACCAAGGTAATAGAAAGTAAAGCCAAAAATAAACCATTCCCACATGCATGTTCCAAAAGTAAAGCCAAAAAGTACAAAAGGTGACTACAAAGGTAAGTACCAAAGAGGAAAAGCAACAACTGCAACTGCCCCAAAGGTCCGAGCTAGTAAGGTCTTGCATGATCCCCAAAGTCCTCCTAGAAACCTGAAAGCAGTTTTATATACATAGGGTGAGCATACAAGTACACTCAGTAGGAAAAACCAAAGACTCTCATGCACAAGTGGGGGAACGTACTAAAGTTCCATGAGAAAAGAGTAAACCAAACACCTATCAAGGTAAACTATCCACCCCATGCCTCACCAAGGCACACTCCCCAAATAACGCAAGTCAATTAATATATATAATCATAGCACATCGATTTTTGGGTACCCCACACCACTTTACCACTAGTTATTGAGACATCCTACGCATCGGACCAATCCCGCCATTCTCACCGCAGTCCCACTGCCACACCCGCCCGCACACACCTGGGCCACAACCACACGCAGTTCCACTGCCGAAATCTCACCTGCACACACCTGGGCCACAACTATCACATAGTCCCACTGCCGAATTTCCCTCCCGCACACACCTGGGCCACAACTGTCACATGTAACCACGCCTGCAAACACCTAGGCCAGAACAACCACCACCACGCTCGAAGACACCTGGGCTAGAGAAAATCAACTGCCACGCCCGAAGACACCTGGGCCTCATCCTGAAGACACATGGGAAACCACCTGCCGCACACACCTGTCCAACCACCACACTACCCCGCCTGAAGGTTCTTGGGCTAATAATGGACCTCAGGCCATCACAGCCTGCCCGAAGATAATTGGGCAATCCGGGAAAGGGAGCAGAAAAGGAGCTAATAACCATCCACTAAGAATAGGGTTGGGAAAAACACCCTCCCACATGAAATGGGGGTGTTCGGCACTAAGTTCTCAACTTGGGTGGGGCGCGAATAAGAAACACAAAGCTACAAGTATATATATATATATATAGGTAACAAGCACTCACCCAATGCTAGTTTTTTCTTCAGACAACCTACAGATCACAACAGCACTCAAGTCCAAGTCACGACTCTCCCCAACAAACCCATTTTTCCCATTATTATTTCACATTCAGTAATAATGTTTAATTTTAAGCACTACTGGGAAACTAGTAGGCATAGGCATAAGTCCAGGAATGTAAACAGTCAAACATCAACCAAAAGGCCCACACCCGGTTCTCAACAACAGAGGATTCAACCCCAATTCGTGATCTAAACAAGTGACCACCGGGTCTTAAATATAACAAACACCGGATCTATACCAAAAGGGGATCCCATCCCCAGTTTCATTACCAATGAAAGCATAAAATAACAGGGGATCTCATCCCCTCCCACATCTCCAGCAATCGGCCCGAAAGGAAAACAACCAACTACGACCACCAACACAAGTCAGGGCCATGCCCGTATTTTCAGATTTAAACGACTTAACATACTCCATGATTTCAAATTACGTGTGTTCTAACCGGGAGTTATCACACAAGGGTTGATCCTAGTGCTTTCAATTTATTCAGCCGGATATACATGATTAACCAATTCAATTTTCACAGCAGGAGTTTACAACCACAAATAATCCATTTAAAACATCAGCAGGGGTTCATTAGTGCACAAACAAAGACCACCAACGACCTCGATTTTCAGAAGGCATAAGCTAGCACAACTCAACAAGATGGTCAGAGAAGAAACAACATCAAAAATATAAGACAGCATCAATGATCACAACCCCCTCTTTCTTTATAGAATTCGTTCATTATCTTTAATTAGGTCTGGTTTACCCAATCCTACAGAATCAAAAGCACGCCCACCACGCATGATACACAAAAGAGAGAGGCAAAGGAGAAATTCCCTACTTGTTGATAGGTGATTGGCTTCTAGGCTGGGCGCAGAACTTTACGGATAACAATGCACCCGATGCACCAGAAGCTGTTTGTGAAAAGCCACGATCGAGGAAAAAGAAACCACCACTAACCCTTAGTTTATAAGAGCTGGGGACGGTTGAGGTGAAAAAGTGAAACCGCGTAAGGCACAGGGGTCATGGGTTGACCACGCGGCTCCACTCCTCATAAAAAGGGTTCGGGTGGTTTAAGATGACTCATGAATTGATTAAGTATTTAATTAAAACTCTTATGTGCATTACGGGTCTTTAAAACATGCTTAAACGAGTCAGAATAGGGTGTAAAATTCGCAAAAGGAGCACTACTGGAAACAACTCGACAAGGTCGGGTGACGCTGATCGGTCTCACCGATCGGTCTCACCGAGACGTCACTCCTTTAGGACCCGGATTTTGGAAAAGGGAAGGACCAAGAGAGTCTGGGTTATCACATCAGATACCTCTCAAACTATTCTCATCCTCGATAATTTAAACAACCCAGAAAGGAAGGGCGGGTCCGAACAACCACCCCGAAAGATACCTCTCAATAGTGAACCTCATTGTTAACTAAGAACACCTTCCTGTCACGAACCAAGCAACATACCATGCCAAACTACCCGGGCATGTGGGTTGGGGAGTCTCATCCCCCATGTCAAGATATTATCCTCTTTGGGCGGCACTGACTCTTCCGCATGGGTTTAATCGCATCCACCTTAATGTATCTTGATTAGGGGTTGGGTTCTCCCCTTCCCCATAGCTGGGGCTTTTCACACTCAAGCAGAGGAAAGAAAACCAGTACATTTCATAGCCAAAAGACAAAACGTTCTACCACAACAGTTACAACAAGGAACAAAACTCAAAACAACTCTGGGTACTGGGTACGCATCTGTGCTTCCCTCTCCCATGTACTCTCCTCAAGCCCACTATGTCTCCACAATACACGAACCAAGGGGATGGTTTGCCTGCGAAGCACCTTCTCCTTGTGATCCTCAATCACCACTGGTCTCTCCACAAAGGTCACGTCGTCCTCGATGTCCATCTCACCCCAATCAAGGACGTGTGAATTGTCGTGTAGATACCGATGGAGCTGGGACACATGAAAGACATCATGTATCCTTAGTAGCAGTGGTGGTAATGCTAGCTGGTAAGCCACTTCGTCGACCCGCCGTAACACTTGGAAGGGTCCGATGAATCTGGGAGAAAGCTTACTCCCTTTGTCGAACCTTCGCTACCCACGGTGAGGGGAGACCTTCATGAAAATGTGGTCCCCAACCTCAAACTCCAAGGGCCTCCTCCTGGTATCAGCATACGACTTCTGTCGGTCCTGGGACGCCTTCATCCTTTCCCGTATGAGCTGAACCTTCTCTGTCGTGTTCTGCACCACCTCCGGGCCAAGGATGCCTGCATCTCCTACTTCGGTCCAACACACAGGCGAATAGCATGGCCTCCCGTACAAAGCTTCAAACGGGGCCATGCCAATGGTAGAGTGGTAGATATTATTGTAGGAAAACTCTACCAGAGGAAAGTATTGCACCCATGATCCTCATGAGTCCAGAACACATGCCCGCAACATATCATCCAAGGTCTGGATGGTGCGCTCTTTTTGTCCATCTGTCTGGGGATGGAAAGCAGTGCTAAGGCGTAACTGGGTGCCAAATGCATGCTGAAATCCTCTCCAAACTCGCGAGGTAAACCTGGCATCCCTATCTGAGACTATGGACTTCGGAACTCCATGCAACTGCACCACCTCATCCACGTACTTTCGTGCCAAAGCATCCACAATACTCAGCTCCCTGATTGCCAGTATGTGAGCCGATTTTGTCAACCTATTCACTATCACCTAGATGGCGTCGTACCCTCCTTGGACCTTCGGTAGTCCCGTGACGAAATCCATCGAGATGTCATCCCACTTCCACTCAGGGACATCTAGAGGTCGTAGTAGGCCGCCTGGAACTCGGTGTTCAGCCTTCACTTGCTGACACACTAAGCCCATGGCCACAAACTCTGCCACCGCTCGCTTAACACCGGGCCACCAAAACTGTCTCTTCAAACCCTAGTACATCTTGGAAACTCCTGGGTGTAACTCCAGGGGTGAGTTGTGGAACTCACTGAAAACCTTGCCGCGCATAGCCTTCGGGACAAACAACCTTTTCTGGAATACCATCCGGTTCTGACCATCCTCTGTCCATCCTTCCGGAGCATTGCCCTGGTCAACTTGGTCACACATCACTTCGCACTCTAGGTCTCCCCATTGAGACTCCTCCACTTGCTGAAACAGGTATGACTGCACTGTCATCTGATATAGGCAGCCTCTGCCGCTATCCATCTTCGTGTTCAGGTGTAAGGCATCCAACTCCTCCACCACCTTCCAGGTGTCTGCCGACTCTCGGACCGCATCCTTCTGTGTCCTCCTGCTCAAGGCATCAGCCACCACATTGCCCTTGCCCTTAGTATAAGAAATCTCGAATTCGTGATCCTAGAGGAACTCCACCCATCTCTGATGTCGCAAGTTTAAGTCCCGTTGGGAGAAGTTATACCACAAGCTTTTCTGATCCGTGAAGACCACAAAGTGTTCCACGATGAGGTAGTGTCTCCACAACTTTAGCGCAAAAACGACTGATGCAAGCTCTAGGTCGTGGGTGGCATAATTACGCTCATGGGAACGCAGCTAACTGGACCCATAAGAGATCACCCCTTGTCGTTGCATCAGCACGCATCCCAGACCCTGTCCTGAAGCATCACAGAACACCTCATAAGCCGCCCCTTCTTCTGGTAATCTCAGCACTGGGGCACTGACCAACCTCTCCTTCAGATAGCTGAAGGCTGACTGGCACTGCTCACTCCATATGAAAGCCTGGTCCTTCTTGGTCAGAGCCGTCAAAGGGGCTACTACTTGGGAGAAGTTGGGTACGAATCTCTGGTAGTAACCCACCATCCCGAGGAAACTTCGGACTTCCACCACATTCTTGGGTGCTGCCCAAGAAACAACTGCCTCAACCTTTGATGGGTCGACCGCTACCCCCTGCTCAGACACTACGTGCCCAAGGAAGTTCACTTATCGTGTACAGAACTTTCATTTTGACAACTTCCTATAGAGATGGTGCTGTCAGAGGACCTCCAAAACTATCCTTAGGTGCTCTGCGTGGTCCTCCTCTGATCTAGAGTAGACCAGGATGTCGTCGATGAACACAACCACGAACCGATCTAGGTACTCCCGAAAGATGGAGTTCATAAGCCCCGTAAACATATTCGGGGCGTTCATAACACCGAAGGGCATGACTACGAACTCGAAGTGTCCATACCTGCACCTGAACGCTGTCTTCGGGATGTCCCTCTCTTTCACCCTCAACTGGTGATACCCAAACCATAGGTCGATCTTTGAGAACCATCCTGCCCCTTTTAGCTGGACAAAAAGATCGTCTATCCTCGGAAGAGGGTAGTGATTCTTGATCGTCACCTGATTCAACCTCCTGTAGTCTATGCACAACCTAAGACCACCATCTGCCTTCTTTGCAAATAAGAACGGAGCACCCCACGATGACGCACTCGGTCGAACATAACCTCTCTTCATCAGATTGTCAATCTGGATCCGCAACTCCCGTAGCTCCGAAGGTTCCATCCAGTAAAGAGCCATCGAGATTGGACGAGCGTCGGGCTGCAGGTCTATCCCGAACTCGATAACACGTTGAGGGGGTAGAGTCGTCACCTCCTTAGGAAAGATGTCCATAAACTCACGGATGATCTCTGGAACTTCCACCATTTCAGCATCTACTGATTCCACTGTCAGCTCGGTCAACAAGGAGAGGAGAGGTTCCTCTGTCCTATTTCCCTTCAGACTGCTCCGCTCGCCGGTGAAGGTAACACACCGGTCGTCCAAGTCTGAGAACACCACCCTTCTTTGGAAACAGTAGATTATGGAACACATAGAAAATAGCCAGTCGATGTCTAGGATGACATCGTATGGCTGAATCTGTAGCAGAAGAAGATCCCTAACCGACTGTTGTGGCCCTATCATCAGTCTACATCCCCGACAAATGAACAAAAAGTCGGTCTGACCTCTGACTGGTGTGGTCAACACCAGGGGCATTGGAATTCTATCGGCATCTAGACCCATGGAACGGGCTAGACTGGGTGAAACAAACGAGTGCGAAGCTCTGGTATCGAACAAAGCATAAGCAAGAGTGCTAAACAAACTGATCATACCTCGAACAACCTCTGGCCCTGCTGGAACTACTACCTCTATGGCGTGTAACTATCCACGCCCAGCTCCCCTGCCCCTCGGCTGTCGGCCACCTCCCCGACCATGCCCTGGTCGAGGTCCCTGTGGGGCGCCCTGAGGTTTGCCTATTCCTACGTCTGCCCTCGGAGGAGCGGGATCTCGCTGTCCCTGCTGCTGCTGCTGGAAAGGTCTGGCTGGAAGCTGCTGCTGGGGCTGTCCGCCACCGCCATACTACACCCAGTCTGGGAACTAACTCCATAGATGTCCAGGACTCCCACAGATGAAGCACCGCGGTCCTGGGCCCGAAGGAAAAGGGCGAGGGCCAGGGGATCAAAACTGAAACTGCTACAGTTTGCTCCCTGCGGGTCGGAACCTGGAGGGTCATGACGTTGGAGGCCTGGTGCTGATGGCCTTCCCTTTCGATGGTCCCAGCTGGATCCCCTCTCGTGACACTCCTCCTAGAGCATGCATCCTATCCACCACTTCGGCCTTCTTCTGGACCTCCAAGTACGTCGGTAGGGTAAAGAGGGTAACAACATACTAGAGGGAGGGTCGGAGCGCCTCCTCCAAATGCCTTTCCCGAGACTCCTCGTTAGGAAAGAGGTCCGGAGAAAAATGTAGGAGGTCCTTGAACTTGATCCCTAGCTCCCTCACGAACATACTCCCCTACTGGAGGGAGAGTAGTTCTTGCCTCTTTCCTGCCTTCATCGTCGAGGAGAAGAATTCCGCCCGGAACTCCCTCTCGAAATCCTCCCAAGCCACCTCAGACTCTCTCCTCTCTCCCAGGTAAAGCATCCACCACTGACGTGCCGCTCCCCGCATCTGGCTAACGGCCAGAGGAACCCAGTACTCGGTTGGGGCCCGAATCAGGCCGAAGACTATAACTAGATCCTCTAGCCAGCCTCCCGTCTTCATATCGGAGGTGCTGCCCTCATACTTCTCGAGGGCCTGTCGCTGGAAGGCCCGAAGAGTCTTCTGCCACTGGTCGTCCTCATCCACTCGATCAGCTCTCTGCCGATCAGCCAAAGTAGTCTGTGGGGCCTCGATCACCGGCACCACACGTGGTCATCTTCCAGGTGCCATAGCTGCAAGGTAAACAAGGAATGCCTAAGACCAAGTAGTGCAGAATATCGTTCTTAAAACTTCTTAAAATTTTAATTTATTCTTAATTCCCAAGACATCCCAGAAACACAAGAACACAAGTCATTATGATGCATGTACCTTTCCTAGGGTCTCTACCCTGCAATCAGTGTGGCCTCACTTGATCGTTCGGTAGGTCCAGAGTCCTTGCATCGGATCACGGGGGGCCCTAAAATCCCGTGTCCTAGCCGGTCATTCCTGGCCTAATTCACACGCCAAGGTCACCCAACACTGTTTCCTTACCATCCCATGCAATCCTCACTGTGCCTAACTCCAGATTCCATCCTATCTCTCAACCATCCACTTTGATACCATTCTGTCACGACCCGCCTTCACCAAAAGGAGGGGAGGGTCAGCAGATTGTCAGGCCCTTCCTTCTTTAAGTTGAAGGAGAGATAATGACCCCGAGACCCGCCTTCAATAGGTCCTGGAGTGGCGACTTGCACCAAGGGTATAGAAATTTCTCACAAATGGAAGGCATTACCCCTTTTTGTTTTATCAGATCAAGAGATGAGATGATGAAACTCAACAACACCAAGGTAAAAGAACGTAAAGCCAAAAATAAACCATTCCCACATGCATGTTCCAAAAGTAAAGCCACAAAGTACAAAAGGTGACTACAAAGGTAAGTACCAAAGATGAAAGGCAACAACTGAAACTGCCCCAAAGGTCCGAGCTAGTAAGGTCATGCATGATCCCCGAAGTCCTCCTAGAAACATGAAAGCAATTTTATATATGTAGGGTGAGCATACAAGTACACTCAGTAAGAAAAACCAAAGACTCTCATGCACAAGTGGGGGAAGGTACTAAAGTTCCGTGAGAAAAGAGTAAACCAATCCCTCCATTCTCACCGCAGTCCCACTGCCACACCTTCCCGCACACACCTGGGCCATAACCACACGTAGTCCCACTGCTGAAATCCCGCCCGCACACACTTGGTCCACAACTGTCACACAGTCCCACTTCCGAATTTCCCACCCGCACACACCTGGGCCACAACTGTCACACGTAACCACGCCTGCAAACACCTAGGCCAGAACAACCACCACCAGGTCTGAAGACACCTGGGCTAGTGAAAATCCATTGCCACGCCCAAAGACACTTGGGAAACCACCTACCGCACACACCTGGCCAACCACCACACTACCCCGCACGAAGGTTCTTGGGCTAATAATGGACCTCAGGCCATCACAGCCTTCTCGGAGATACTTGGGCTATCCGGGAAATGGAGCAGAAAAGGAGCTAATAACTAGCCACTAAGAATAGTGCTGAAAAAACACCCTCCCCCATGAAATGGGGTTGTTCGGCACTAAGTGCTCAACTTGGTTGGGGCGCGAATAAGAAACACAAAGCTACAAGTATATATATATAGGTAACAAGCTGTCACCCAAAGCTAGGTTTTTCTTCAGACAGCCTACAGATCACAACAGCACTCAAGTCCGAGTCACGACTCTCACCAACAAACACATTTGTCCCATTCTTATTTCACGTTCAGTAATAATGTTTAAGTTTAAGCACTACTGGGAAACTAGTAGACATAGGCATAAGTCCAGGAAAGTTAACAGTCAAACATCAACCAAAACGTCCACACCCGGTTCTCAACAAAAGAGGATTCCACCCCAATTCGTGATATAAACAAGTAACCACCGGGTCTTAAAACTAAAAACCACCATATCCATACCAACAGGGGATCCCATACCCAGTTTCATAACCACTGAAAGCCTAAAAGAACAGGGGATCCCATCCCCTCCCACATCTCCAGCAATCGGCCCGAAAGGAAAACAACCAACTACCACCACCAACATAAGTCAGGGCCATGCCCATATTTTCAGATTTAAACGACTTAACACACTCCATGATTTCAAATTCCGTGTGTTCTAACTGGGAGTTATCATAGAAGGGTTGATCCTGGTGCTTTCAATTTATTCAGCTGGATATACGTGATTAACCAATTCACTTTTCACAGCAAGAGTTTACAACCACAAAAAAGCCATTTAAAACATCAGCAGGGTTTCATTAGTGCACAAACAACGACCACCAACAGCCTTGATTTTCAGAAGGCATAAGCCAGCACAACTCAACAAGATGGTCAGAGAAGAAACAACATCAAAAGTATAAGACAACATCAACGATCACAGCCCCCTCTTTCTTTATAGAATTCGTTCATTATCTTTAATTAGGTCTGGTTTACCCAATCCTATAGAATCAAAAGCACGCCCAACCTAAATGATATACAAAAGAGAGAGGCAAAGGAGAAATTCCCTACTTGTTGATAGGTGATCGGCGTCTAGGCCAGGCGTGGAACTTTATGGATAATGATGCGCCTGATGCACCAGAATCTGTTTGTAAAAATCCATGATCGAGGAAAAAGAAACCACAGCTAACCCTTAGTTTATAAGAGCTGAGGACGGTTGAGGTGAAAATGCGAAACCGCATAAGGCGCGGGGGTCGTGGGTTGACCACGCGGCTCCACTCGTCACAAAAAGGGGTCGGGTGGTTTAAGCTGACTCATGAATTGATTAAGTATTTAATTAAAACTCTTATGCGCGTTACGGGTCTTTAAAACATGCTTAAACGAGTCAGAATAGGGTTTAAAATGCATAAAAGGAGCGCTACTGGAAACAACTCGACAAGGCCGGGTGACGCCGATCGGTCTCACCGAGACGTCACTCCTTTAGGACCCGGATTTTGGAAAAGGGATGGACCAAGAGAGTCTGGGTCATCACATCATCATGGTTGTGATTTTATACTCATAGAAAACCTCCAAGATATATCAGAGTTTCTAAAATAATAATCCAATGAGTCATCCACAAATCTGAATTAAAGAATAAGAGTAATTTAACTATAATTATCCAATTTAGTGGCATTAATTTCATAGTTTCAACATTTTTCCATTGATATTAAATGTTACAAGGGGCTATTATCCTCTCTAACCATTCAGTTAGGGAATCAATTACCAAAATTACTAAACCACTTGAATATATACACTGAATTATTATTGGTACAATAAGAATAACATTATTTTCTTCTATCATGTCAACTAAACTCTTCATTTTTCCGAAGTGGTTGGTTTCTTGATGAACCCTATTAAAATAAATAAAACTTCCAGTTCATTTGACACACTTCCCAATATATTTCTAGCAATATTTTTTTGACACGCATGAAATTGAAACTTTTCCCTCCATATACATTATCACCTGAACCTCCATGAAACTTTAAATTTATCTTATGTTTGAATATTAAACTAGGTTTAAATTATTAATCAAAACACAATATCGTTTCTTAATAATTACTAAAATATTTTTCACTCTAACTCTTATTCTATTTTGTTGTTCATTAAAAAAAATCACTACATTTTCCATTATACCCATTGTTAACAAGGTTCATCCTTGTTCTATCTATTACTTTAAACAATTGAAATTATAGGTATAATAATATAGGAATCAAAGATAACTATAAACTCACAATAATTAACACATAAATGAAATGCATATCCTAAATTATAAATCTCTATATTTCAATCTAGTTTATCTATAGTCATAATCCAATTAGGTTATGTAACCTCACTAATTATATATTAAATAATCAAATTACATTAAAATACATCTTAATGTGTTTTAAATAGAATATAAATTAACCAAAATAATATCATATATGAGTTGAAAGAAAGTTTTGTAGTTAGGCCCACTTTTTGTACACTAATTTAACACCAAGTTAATACCCAACTAAACATTTTCCAAGATTATTTCACATAGGTGCATCTATGCTGGAGATTTCATCTACTTTTTTTTTCCAAGTAGTTTTTTTATTTTTAGAAAAACGCACACTCTATACTTTAAAAAAATATTATTTTTTCTATATTAATAATTTTATTTAGGTTTTTCACTAATTGTTTCTAGTTCTAATACCTAAAATTAAGTAAACCCTACTTTGATACCAATTGAGACATTATAGGACATCACTATTAGATCTAGTGCTAAAAAAATTCATAAATTACAAACCATTATACCAAATTAAACTACCTAATTAATTTTACATATCATCCCAACAATTAAAATTTACATCTCACAAATTTTCACACACAATCCCATAACCTAATGGTTAAGTTTCGGTAGATATCATCTACTTAAAAATATTATTAAACAATATTTCTTAAACATATCCAAAAATTCTCAACATAAGGATTATTTTAAAAAATAACCAAACATATAATTTCCTAGGGAATTGTAAAATAAAATATTGAGTGGGATTAAATTATTTGTAAGAGTAAACTTATCAATGATTCATAGAGGTGTTAGATCTTAATCATATGATAAAACAAGAACATGGGAGAAACACATGATTACAAATAATATGGAGCAATAATAGTATTCCATAAGAATGAAAGATAAAAATATTACCATGAATGAATAAACATATACCATGTAATAATAAATTAGATACATGAGATAATAATCAAGATTCATGGAGCATAACATAAGAATGTGTCATAACAAAGAATTATAGTATAGCCTGGGAATGTGGTGGAAGAGTGTGGTGAAAATATAATCATAAAAAACATTATATAGTGAATATGGAATCACAATCTTATATCCAATAAAAAAGTGGATCAAGAATCTAGATCCCACCTCCCATAACATAGTTGATCAAAAATCACGAATTTCATCTCATTGTGGGTCAAGTACCAAATCTCACAACCTATTTTTATATTCTTAAATATATAAACTTATAAAATTAATTATATGGAAATATATAGCCCCACCCATAAATATAAAAACATATACATGCCATATGAAATCATTCATATGAAAAATCATGAAAAACTCATGAAAATATGATCTATTTCATGTCATTTCCCAATAGTATTACTTGACATGACATCAAGAGTATATTAGTCGATAACAAAGTTCAATATCCTAAAATAATTTCATCATAAAATCACTTAGAGTATATTATAAAATATAATCCATAAGATACAAAACATTTTTATAGGGTAAATTTGAAATGAAAAAATAATAAAAATTGTTTTTAGAAAACCTTTTATATCATTCACATAAAGAAACAATGTTACAAATCACTCTAAAAAATAATTTTCAATAAGAAGTTATTTTCATAAAAAAAATAAAAAATAAATACTTGTAATGGGTCATTAAGAAATAAACAATTTTTTCTACAATAAATGTGAAGTGGAAGATAAAATAAACTATATATTAATGTGGAAAATAATACCTTTTAAATATTTAAAAATACCTTTATTGAAACCTGTATTATTAAAAGACTAATGAGTTTTAATATTTAAAACAGGTGAGTAAAACTTTTAATACCATATTAGATAATATATATTTTGTTTTCTAAATAATAATAGATAAAATTGGATGAAATAATTAATTTGGATATGGAACAGAAAGTGTCATTAGAAAATATGGGAATTATTCTTAAAAATGTCATATATTTATAAAGATAAAAATTATTCAATGAAAAATAATTTTATGTGAATACTTAAATTACTATAAAATAATAAGGAATTTCAATATAATATCATAATAGTATTGAGTAAAAAAATCTCTCAATATTATAGTCAAATAGGAATGATTAAAACTCAAGAAAAATATTTGGGTCAAGAAAACACCTTGAAACATTAGTTTCTTTCTTATCAAAAGCAGATAATATCAAATTGATTTTCAAAAAAATTGAATTTCAAATAAAATATTATAAAATTCATCTATATAGTAGTCAATTCACTACAAAAAATATAAAACAAGTGAATAAAATGGAATATGTCCCAAACAAATGAAATAGAGATGAGAAAACTATTAAATTTATACTTTAATTCCATGAAATAACTTTAACCTACTGTATAATAAACATATCCATATTATTAAATTGTTTCACAAACTTATTCATATTTATTAAATTTTAAACCCTTTAATTATAAACATTCATTATAAATTCATTAGCTAATTATTGTTTATTTTTATCATCGGATATTAGTACCTCTGGTTATTTCATACAAGCTTTTTAATGTAGATGTTGATCCTCATTCTTTGATACCAAGTTCATCATTCTTATATTATTTATGGAACTTTAATAGATTCTTAATAATTATTTATAAAGATATAATTTCATTCAATGGATTTTATAGTTATGATTTATGAAGATTAAATAGGTGATGGACTTCTTTTTATAATTTTTAACAAAAAAAGGTGGTATATTAATGAAGGGTTAGATATTAACAGAATTCATAATTTATAATAATAAAATATGGATAATTTAATAAATATAATTTTTATTCATTTAATATATTCTCATAAATATCCATGAGAAGTGGTAATGAAAAATGAAGAATGTATTCCATGGATGTGGTCGTCCACACATAATATGGATGTTGTTTTCATTTACCAGTGGGTGGGAAGGATATAGATCATGGTTATTACATCAAAATAATAACATTTAAGTATAAAAATGATATTTATTCATTATATTATTATTTTTAGAATAGTTTTATAGTAGGGTGGATGAGAATAAATTGAGAAGAAAATGTTAGGGGGTAGGTAATACTCATATTGGTGGATTGAATCATCTCTATAATGAAATATTTTAAATGTAAGACATAGAAAAAATTAATTTATCTAGGGGATTTTAAAAGTAGAATAGGGGTTTAAAGGAGTTAAAATAGGTATATTTTTAATGTAATTTTAAAGATAAGTGTGTATTGAAGTGGGTGGAAGTGAGCTCCTTATATGTGGGGATGTGGTTAGTTTCCTTATAGACTCAAGTTAAGTGAAGTGTAAAGATGGAATCACATGGGGTTTAAGTGATTTACATGAGTAAATGTTTAAGATATATGTGGGTATGACTTTATCCCCTTAAGAAGATTTTATAGAAGCTTTATATTTCATGTTGATTTAGTAATATTTGATCCATGGTAGATTAACTCATTTTTACCCTTTAACTTTGATTAAATATTCACTATAGTAATTATATTTTTAATAAAAAATATAAGATAAACCCTATTAAGAAATTTCAATGTGATGAATCCATATTTGGAATCAATTTAATCTAATTAAATTTCAAAATATTAAAAAATTATCCTTTAAATACAAAATAATTAATATAGAAAACATTATTTATACTGAATGATGAATTTTTAAATATTAATTACTCTTATTCTTATTTTCTATAAATTAATAATTAAATATGTGTTAATATAAATTTTCAATAATTAAAAAGTGTGTTAAAATATTATAAAAAAATAACAATTTATTAATATAAAAGTTACACAATGTTTATTAAAAAAATCTATCAAAAATAGTTATTATACCTTGGTAACTAATAGTTTATTTATTAACGTTTTTTTATATTGAAAATAAAAATAAACTTATTAATAAAATTGAATATTAAAATTTAAAATATGTTTAAAAAATTAGACAAAATTTCTAGAGTTGATAAAAATAAATTTTAATATAAACAAGCATAACGCTTAAAAACAACCTTAGGAAAATATATCTTTTAAGCATGGAATGAATTTATTATTATTAATAGACTTGTGAAAGATATTGTATTTAAGTTGATTTATTTTATTTTTTATATTATCAATATATATCATTAAAACTATTATTTAATAGAGTTTAATTAAAAATATTTAACACTTTAATAAGAATCTTAGAAAAACATCACCTGAATATTAAATAATATTCACTCAATACTATTAAAATAAATTATTAATATTGTAAAAATTTGATTTATTTAATAGAATGATATTAAAATATTACTTATAATTTTATAAATACATCATATAATATATTAATAATAATACTAATATGTAACACATAAAAATTATTTTAAAAATTAATATTTTAATGAAATGTAATATCTAGGATTTTTCTTTTTTATTTGTGTATTATATTATTTTAAATTTGCTATTTACAATAAAAACATACAATACACCCATCAAATACATGTATATACAATGACTGTATTTACATCAAACATATTTTCAATGACCATATTTCCTTTAAAACATCTATATCAACACTATTACCACATATAAATTCATTCAATTCTTAAATAATAAATTAAAAATATCATTACCTTAATTTTCATTTTATATTTCATGACATGATGTATCCATTGATATGTTTCTTTCTCATTATAATTTTTGTTATACTAATGGTGATCATGAGGGGAAAAGATGATCTGAAGGAGCTCCTAGTTTTAATGATATTATTCTTTCTATTTATTATCCCATTTTTGTTAATTCACCTTTAATATATTTAATCATGTATGGTATATAGCCATCCAAGGAATGTTATACTTATTATTTTGTTAGTTCCTTATAATATTCCATTATGATTGTATAAATTAATGTTAATTTCAATCAAATATTCTATATATTATTTCTAGTCAAGTTTAGTTCTTATGAAATAATAAAAAACAATTTTATGAAATGATATCTTGTAGTTTAAATAAATAGAATATTTCTTAAAATCTAGGGTGTTAAAATTATTTCGATAATAGTAGGTAATATATTTCTCAATAAGAATAAATTTACATATTTGGGGATCATAGATTATTTAGTATAATTGAATAAAAAATATTCTCAAAACCGAAATATAGAGTTGATAGATTTAATGTCACAACCCGACCCTACTGGTCTTGAATCCCAACTAACCCAAGCCCGCCTCCATAAGCCAGGGGCTGGTGACAAGCACCGAAGGCATACCAATATCAGGGAGGCCTTTTCCTAAGTACCTGTACACACACACACAACCCACTCAATCCAGAAGTGCATAGTAAAAATAAAAACAAAGGAAAAATAATTATAACCCAACCACATACATGCATCAACCTCTAAGTAGGAAAAATTAATGTGCTGAAAATTACTGACAGATACTGAACAGAAAAAGGGGGAAAACACACTCCCAACTAGAAAGGTTCCACAACCCGGAAACAGGTAAACAAAAGTAAATAGCTAGAGAGTATCTAACCTGAAAGTCCTACTACATCCACTGAACGCAGCCCGAGCTTCGGTGTCCTCTACCCTCCATAGTCTCAATCGACTTGTCTTTCTTCTGCAAGGGAACACCAAATGCGGGCAAAGCCCAAGTAGGGGTGAGTATAAGGATACTCGATAGGATGCCCTGAAAGCTCGAGGGGGGAAAAAGTTCTACTAAATAGTAAAAAATAGACTGAACAATGTAAGAGTACAATAGAGAGAATGCAGCTCAACCCAAAAAAATAAAGGAAGTAGACTCATACCAACGAAGAGGAGCTTGACATGGAAAGAATCCGGCATACCCCGCGTGTCTTCACCTCTATTAGAAGGAGAGTAACTGGACCCAAGGAGATGGAAAAAGGTAGGGTATATATATATATATATATTCTCAACAAGAAACTCGAATGGGTGCGTAAAGGGATATCCATCTCCAAGCTCAGCCTAGGATAAGTCGCTAAGAGTTCTAAGGGTAGCCATCACTGATGCCCAACAGTCCTGCACGCCAAAACTGCCTCATCGCTAAACCGTACCACCAAACTTCCCGCTTCGGTAATCACAGAGAAAAGCCACTGACTAGCCTCATCGAAAGGGGATGAGTCTGAAAGAAGTCTGCGAGTAACCCACTGCCCAACCCAACTGAAGGGTAAACCCCAAAAGATCGTCTGGTGACCCACTGCCTAACCCTGCTGGAGGGTAAACCCTAAAAGGTCGTCGGGTGACCCACTGCCCAGCCCTGCTGGAGGGTAAACCCTAAAAGGTCGTGGGGTGACCCACTACCCATCCCTACTGGAGGGTAAACCCTAAAATCAAAGGGTAACCCACTGCCCAGCCCCACTGGAGGGTAAACCCTAAGTTCAACGGGTAACCCACTGCCCAGCCCTGTTGGAGGGTAAACTCAGAACTGCTCTGATAACTCTACCCTTACTACACCATCACTGAGTGTCGCTAACATCATGACCATGACTTAGGTCGGAGTGCGTCAAAGAAACCTCTGACAAATGTCCTTTCATGTTTCTACATTTAATGAGATCTCGAAAGAGGCTCTGTACGCCCAAAACTTATTACACCATTGTAATCCTCGTGGAAAAACACATGTGATAGACTACTTACTCGTCGGAAATGAACTCCCGAAGAAACATTTATTCAACACTACTTTATGCCCATATGGCGTCTCGTGGGGCCCACACCTCGGTCCCAAAAGAGGGAATATAAACTGCTCCATCGCGATGCCCTCAGAAAAACACGCCAAAACGAATACTCATTTTCCCTGAACGGACGTCTGATGAAAAAGTTGCAAAACGTTACTCACAGCTTAAAAGACTGCCTATGGGGCCCACACCTCAACTCTGGATTCAACACCTAAAACCACCCTGTATCACTTTGTCTCGACAGTACGGTCACAATGCCGCTGATGGCACCTTAAGAGGACTCTGGATGTGTTCGCGCCATCTGAAGGAAGAATCCTGACGTAGTAATTAACGAGCGTGATGCACCACCGAGCCCCAGTCTTGGGAATTAAAATTTACTTAGTCCATATCAAAAGATTCGTCTCGAGTCGATTATTACACTTCCGTAGACGGAACACAAAACGGACACCCGTAGTGGAAGTTACGGGTGTCCGAAGTCAAGGGGACGAACCCCCTTGGGCCTGACCGGCCTGGTCCGGCTGGTCCACCCGGCCTGGGCCGACCCGTGTTCCACTGTGCTGACCAGCCCTCATGGTCAATCGCTGGTCCGCGCGGAGACCCACTAAAGTCGGGTCTCAGTTTCCTCATGGGGTCGCGGGCCTCGACCCCCGATCCACCCTCGTCGTCGACCTCGCCCGCTGCCTAGAGCCCACCGCGCCGCGCGAAGCTGCCGCCGCCTGGAGCACGCTGCACTGCGCGAACCCTCCGCCGCTGAGGAGACCACCGCCATGCTGAGGAGCCCGCCACCGCACCCCCACTCAAGAAACCACCGACGCCTCTAGAATCCTGGCGGACCGCCGCACCGACCACCGGACCGCCCCTAGAACCGCTAGAAAAAGGAGAAAACGGCCAGAATACTTCCCAGGGTCACCCCAGACACCCTAGAGATGAAAAATTCGATTCAAAAGGATTGTTCGGAAGATAAAATTGATCCCTACACAAAAATGTGCTTCTCTCAACGATCATATAGCATTTCGATGCAAAATATTTCATTTGAAGGGTTGCGAGAATTAAAAAAATTGAAAACGCAGGAGACTACCTCGCTGGGCGTTGCCCGATGCTTCACCAACGATCTGCCGGAGCCACCACCCTTTTTGAAGAGGGAGAGGGAGGATTAAAGGAGGTTCTCTCTTGTTGGAAATAACTTGAGCCAAGTGGAAGAATAAGTGGGAGAAGAGGGTGGGGGTGGTGTGTTTAAATAGAAAACACTAAAACCCCGCTAGTTGGCACTGTACCCGAACTCTTGACGAGGTCAAGGTTAAGCCACCCCTAGGGTAAAAACCACATTCTCAGCACAACGGTGGTCTCGAAAGTTTAGTCTGAGCCTCCATTCATAATTTATATAGTTCACGCACGGGGATGCTAAATTACGAAAACACCCCTAGTGTCGTTTTCCACAGAAGGGCCGCGCCTACGAAAGTTATACCCCTCCTAGGGTAAATGGCACGCTCTGGACCCAAAGGGGCCCCTGTTTTCCCCATCCGGGCACCCGTTTTAGAGCTATTATATTTATTTGGCGTGCCTAGTGTGAACGCACATAAATTTAATTCCGGCCACACCGGGACTCAGAATTACACGTCGTCTGAACGCCCTGCTCTGGAATAAAATTAAGAAAATTTCAAAGTCTTGCAGGATAAAAACCTAGGTTCTTACATCATTCCCTCCTTCAAGTTTTTCATCCCCGACAAACAAAACATACAAAAACAAATTGGGATACTAAACCCGCATATGGCTCTCTCGTTCCCAGGTGCTCTCCTGCACCCTCTCGGGTTGCTACAGTACACTAACCAAAGGAATGGTCTGTCCATGCAGTGTCCGCTCCTTCCGGTCCTCAATAACCACCGGGTGCTCTGTAAACGTGGCTCCATCCTCAATGTCCAGCTCCCCCCAGTTGATAACATGCATGGGATAATGCACGTATTTCCTCAACTGCGACACGTGGAAGACTTCATGCACCCTCTCTAGCTGTGGGGGTAGAGAAATACGGTAGGCCACCTCACCTACCCTTCGCACGATCTCAAAGGGCCCAATGAATCTCGTGAACAGCTTACCTCCCCGGCCGAACCTCTGTGTCCCACACCGTGTAGAGACTCTCAAAAAGACATGGTCCCCTTTCTTGAATTCCAAAGGATTACAACGATGATCTGCATATGATTTCTGTTTCCTATGAGTCATCCTCATCCACTCACGAATGACCTACACCTTCTCTTTCGTCACCTGCACCAACTATGGGCCCACGAGGGAGGTCTCCCCAACCTCTATCCAGCACAAAGGTGACCTACAAGGTCTCCCGTAGAGGGACTCAAAAGGTTCCATGCTGATATTAGAGTGGTAAATGTTGTTGCACATGAACTCCACCAAGGGTAGGTGATCCTCCCATCTCAGGGCAAGTCTAACATGCATTCCTTGAGCATATCCTCCAATAACTGGATAGTGCGCTCAGTCTTCCCGTCCGTCTGGGGGTGAAGTGTTGTACTCATCCGCAGCTGGGTATCGAATGTGCCCTGCATGCCTTGCCACAATCAAGACGTAAACTTCACGTCACAGTAGGAGATGATCATCAAGGGTACTCCATGAAGGTGGATGATCTCCCAAACAGACAGCTTCCCAAGGCTCTCCACCGAGCTCTGCTCTCTGATGAAAAGGAAGTGCGCCGACTTTGTGAGTCAGTCCACTATCATCCAAATGGAATAATAGCCCCTTACTATACGTGGAAGCGCTGGGATGAAGTCCATAGATATTCCATCCCACTTCCACTCTGGGATATCAAGGGGTTGCGACAACCCTCTCAGAACTTGTTGCTCTGCCTTCACCTGCTGACTGGTAAGACAGCAAGAGATGAACTCAGCTACGCTCCACTTCATTCCAGACCACCAAAATAGCCGCTGAAGGTCTATGTACATCTTTCCCACATAGGGATGTACATCCAAGGGAGAAGTGTGGAACTCTGGAATCACCTCCTCCCGCATCTCCAATCGTACTACAGCTCGACCCTGGAACAAGATCTCGTGATTCCCTCCTTCAGAATACCCATCAGGTGCGTCGCCCGTGGATATATGATCACATAGTACCTCGCTGTTGACATCCCCTAGCTGCAACTCTCTCACATGCTCAAGGAGTTAAGGAGTCAACACCATCAACTGCAGAAAAGTTGTACACTCTTACTCCACCAAGGTCAGCCATAGGGAAGCCAACTGCTCTGAAGGCTCCCACACTAACTGAGCTTGGGACTTCCTGTAAAGAGCATCAGATACTACATTTCCCTTCCATAAAGTGTAGACTATCTCGAAATAAAAGTCTTGCAGAAACTCCATCTAGCGCCTCTGCCTTAAATTCAAATCCCTTTGAGTGAAGGTATACTTGAGGCTCTTGTAGTCTTAGTAGACCACAAAATTCTCACCTAGAAGGTAGTGTCTCCATAAACTCAAGGCGAAGACCACTACTGTCAGCTCCAAATCGTGAGTCGCATAATTCTGCTCAAGGGGCCTCAACTTCCTCGACCCATATGCAATCACTACTCGTTGCTACATCAGCACGCACCCGAGCCCAGCTCCTGAAGCATCACAGTACACTATGAACTCAATGCCCTCCTCTAGCAGCCTCTACACTAGAGCACTAGTTAACCTCAATCTCAACTACTCGAAGGACTTCTGGCACTGATCAGTCCAGGTGAACAGTCGTCCCTTCCGTATCAATGCGGTCAAAGGGGTGACAATCCTAGAGAAATCTTTCACAAACCTCCTGTAATACCCTTCCAAACCAAGGAATATCTACACCTTTAACACATTATTGGGTGGCACCCAAGCAAGAATTGCCTCTACCTTTTTGGGATCTATAGCCAATCCCTGCTCCGTAATAAAATGCCCCAGAAAGTGAACGTCATGAATCTAGAACTGACAGTTCAAGAGCATCCCATACAGCTAGTGATCCCATAGTAAGTTTATGACAATCCATAAACGCTCTGCGTGCTCCTCTTCCATCACGGAGTAGATTAGAATGTCTTCAATAAAGACAACCACAATCTGGTCCAAGTATAGCTGGAAGATCTGGTTCATCAAAGCCATGAAAATGGTGGGGGTATTAGTCATGCCAAAGGGCATCACCGGACACTCGTAATGACCATAACGACAATATAAAGCTAACTTCGAGATATCAGCCTCACGAACCCGCAACTGGTGGTAGCCGGATCGAAGATCAATCTTGGAGAACCACTTCACAACTCTCAGCTAGTCAAAGAGGTTATCGATCCTCGTCAAAGGGTACTTGTTCTTTATCGTAGCCTGATTCAAGTGATGATAATACACAAAAAAGTCGCAGACTCCCATCTTCCTTTTCACAAACAAAAAAGGAGCTACCCAGGGGGACAAACTGGGACTGATGAATCCCTTCTCACGAAGGTCGACCAGCTGAATTCGTATCTCTCGAAGCTATGCGGGTGTCATCTGATAAGACGCACATGATATCATAGCAGTCCCTGGCTGCAAGTCAATTCATAACTCCATCTCTCGCCTCAGAGGTAGTCCCAGAAAATCCTCGGGAAATACTTCCATGTAGTCCTCTACAGAATTAGGGATCTAGGTGAATGTAGTGTCTCCTTCTCTGAGAGCCATGCTCTCCAACTAGTGTGAAAAAGGTTGGGGACTCCTGCCCAGAGTACCCATCTACTCTACCACAAGGTCTCGTTCACCAAGGATGGTGAATCTCGTCCCATTAGAAAACACACCTCTGACTTGTCTGTGATGACAGTCGATTTGGGTGTGAACAATAGAAAGTCAATCCATGCCCAGGATAACGTCTTAAGGTTCCATCGTGATGATGAGAAGGTACCACGTGAAAATCCCTCCTCTGAATGATAGTTCGCACTGTCTGCAGATAAAGGTTACTAGCGATGCACATCCTGTAAGAACCTCGAGGATAAGTGCAGGTGTCAATGCCTCTACTAGAAGCTCTAACTCCCGTACCAAATAGAAAAGATATAAAGGAATGGCTGGTGCTGGTGTCTACGAGTACTGAAGCAAGCGTAGAGTAAACCCAAAGCGTACCTCGAACCATCTCGTGTTCTGGGGGGGTCACGAACACCCATAACCTGAAGCTACCTGCAGCCCCTACCACCAACTCCCTGAGCCTGGCATGGGCCACCCGGCGGTGGCGGTGGAAGGACCTCGAAATTCCATCTCGTACCTCCAGGTCATGCCACTCTGCCTGCGCCTCCTCCCTGAGGACCACCCTGTCCTCGCCTAGTGGATCCCTGGTCACGGCGCTGCCTCTGCCGCTGCTTTGCGCCCACTGCCTGCCACTGTTGCTCGGTACACCTGGTCGGGCAGTCTCGTGCTAGGTGACCCTATCCATCACATTCATAGAACTAGATCTTTCATGAATTCCCTGGTTCTCCATAGCCCCACTATAGTGTACGGCCATACCCCTAAGTCAGCTCACGGAAGGGCCTCCTCGACGGAGGATCTCCTCTCTGCCACCTGCATGTCACTGAAGACACTCTTCTAAAGTGGCCACTGCTAGGCCCTGTCAGGGGGAGACCCTCGGCCTAGAAGATCTCTATCACAAGCACCCTCTCTAGCACCCCGACATAAGTAGGGATGCACAGGGGTACTACACTAGCATGGATCTCCGTGCGAAGACCCTACACAAACTTTCGCACCCGGAAGTAACTGTCGCAGATCATATCTTGTGAATAGCATGTCAAATCTGTAAACCGAGAAAAGTAATATGTCATGGTAATCCCCCCTACTTCATCTCTAGAAGCTCCTAAATATGAACTATGTGTAAACAAGATGGGGAGTACTCCTCCTAGAATAGCTTCTGGAAGCTATCCCACGTGAGAGACGACTAGTCGTGGGTCTGCGTAAACAACCCCCACCAACGCTTGACCGTCCTGTGGAAAAGGCCGGTAGATAGCGAAACCATCTGGTCCAATAGTGTATGTACCAGCCTGAAAATTAATTCTATAGACTCTAGCCAGTTCTCTGCTACCTGGGGATCCGGGTCCCCACGGAACTTCTTAGATCACTGACGCTGAAAGTCTCAGAGCGCACTCAACCTGCACTCAACCTTGGCATGTGCTGTCGATACTAACTGCCGCTCCCCAGGAGGAGGGGCTACTGCTGAAGCACTGGGCAGAAGGGGATCACGTGAGGGTCTCTAAACTGATGCCTCGGTGCTCGTCAGGTCATCATCATGAACTGGAGAGGTTAACCTGGATGGTTGTTTTCCTGGGGGCATCCAGAAAATTATCAAGGATTACCGCGATCAGATGAGCATATATATATATATAACAGTAATCACAAAGGGGAGCTAACTCAATAAGGACATTCAAAGACTAAATACTCTCGGATGCATGTTCCAAATTTCCCTGCAACAAATGTCTCTGTGTGCTGAGTCGACAAGCTGGTTATTAGGGTCCTGGTGAATGGATACATCGGTCGCCCGTACCATCACTGGACACCCTGTCCTGAGAGCCACTCTCGATAAAAGTCGAAACTATTTCCCTAAATCCCAACCAATTCCTTTTTAGGGATGTCTGAATAACAACCCAAGTAATAAACCACCTCTGATTCTACTTTGTCACAACCCGACCCTACTGGTCTCGAGCCGTAACTACCACAAGCCTGCCTCCATAGGCCAGGGGCTGGCAACAAGCGCCGACGATGTAACAATATCAGGGAGGACTTTGCCTAAGTACATGTATACACAAACACACAGAGCCCACTCAATGCAGAAGTGCAAAGTAAAAAAGAAAACCAAAGGAAAAATAACTATAACCCATCCACAGACATGAATCAACCTCTAAGTAGAAAAAATTAAAGTGCTGAAATGTACTGAAAGATACTGAACAGAAAAAGGGGAAAACACGCGCCCATCCAGAAAGGTTCCACAACCCGGCAATAGGTAAACTAAAGTAAACAGCTTGAGAGTCTCTCACCTGAAAGTCCTACTATGTCCACTTAACGCATCCCTAGCTCCTGTGTCCTCTCCGCTCCTCCATAGTCTCAATCGACTTGTCTGTCATCTGTAAGGTAACACCAAGTGTGGGCAAAGCCCAAGCAGGGATGTGTATAATGATACTCAGTAGAATGCCCTAAAAGCTCGAGGGAGCAAAAAAGAAGGTACTGAATGGTAAACTATAGATAGAACAATGTAAGAGTACAATAGAGAGAATGCAGCTCAACCCAACAAAATAAAGGAAGTAGACTCATCCCAACTAAGAGGATCTAGACATGTAAAGCATGTGGCATGCCCCGTGTGTCTTCACCCCTCCAAGAAAGAGAGTAACTGGACCCAAGGAGTGGGAAAAAGGTAGGGTATATATATATATGCTCAAAAAGAAAACCGAACGAGTGTTTATGGGGATATACATCTCCAAGATCAGCCTAGGATAAGTCACCAATAGTTGCAAGGGTATCCATCACTGATGCCCAACAAAACTGCAGGCCAAAACTGCCTCATCGCTAAACCATACCACCAACCATCCCGCTCCGGCAATCACGAAGTAAAGCCACTGACTAGCCTCATCAAAATGGGATCAGTCTGAAAGAATTCATCGGGTAACCCACTGCCCATCCCAACTGGAGGGTAAACCCCGAAAGATCGGCGGGTGACCCACTGCCTAGCCCTGCTGGATGGTAAACCCTAAAAGGTCATCGGGTGACCAACCACCAAGCCCTGATGGAGGGTAAACCCTAAAAGGTCATCAGGTGACCCACTTCCCAGACCTACTGGAGGGTAAACACTAAAATAAATGGGTAACCCACTACCCAGCCCCGCTGGAGGGTAAACCCTAAGGTCAACGAGTAACCCACTTCCTAGCCCTACTGGAGGGTAATCCCGGAACTGGTCTGATGACTCTACCCTACCCACGCCATCACTGGGTGTCGCTAACATCGTGACCATGCATTGGGTTGGAGTGCATCAAATAAACCTCCAACCAACATCCTTTCATGTTTCTACATTTAATGAGATCTCAAAAGAGGCTCTGCACGCCCAAACTGATTACACCGTTGCAATCCTCGTGAAAAAACACGCGAGATAAACTACTTACTCGTTGGAAACGGACTCCCGACAAAAAATTTATTCAACACCACTTCATTCCCATACGACGTCTCGTGGGGCCCACACCTCGGTCCCGAAAGAGGTCGGGTGAACTGTGCCATCTAGATGCCCTTATAAAAACACACCAAAACGACTACTCATTTGCCCCATCCGAAGGAAGAATCCTGTTATAGTACTTAACGAGCGTAACGCGCCACCGAGCCCCCATCTTGGGAATTAAAATTTACCGAGACCATCTCAAAAGCTTCGCCATCGACCACGCCTGCCGCCTGGAGCCCGCCGCGCCGTTAGAAGCCGCCTCCGCCTAAAGCCTGTCGAGTCGCGCGAAGCCGCCGCCACTAAGGAGGCTGATGCCGCACTGAGGAGCCCGTCGTCGCGCCGCTATCCCGAAAACCACCACCGTCGCGGGATGCCCACCGGACCACTGTGCCAACCACCTGACAGCCCTTGGAACCGCCGAAAAAAAAGAGAAAATGGCTTGAAAACTTTCCGGGGAGACCCCAGACACCCTCGGACTCGAAAATTTGATCTGAAAGGATTGTTGGTAAGATACAATCAAGCCCTACACAACTATGGGATTCACTCGATGATTGGACATCATTTCGATGTAAAGAATTGCATTTGAAGGGGTTGTGGGAATTATAAAATTGAAAACGCACGAGCCTACCTCGCTGGGCGTAGCTCGACGCTTCACCAACGATCCTCCGGAGCCGCCACCCACCTTAGATAGGGAGAGGGAGTCTTGAAGGAGGTTCTCCATTGTTGGTAAGAACTTGTGCTAAGGGGAAGAACTACTGGGAGAATAGGGTGGGGGTGGGGTGTTTAAATAGAAAACACTTAAACCCCCACCAGTCGGCCCCATACCCGAACTCTTGATGGGGTCGAGGTAAAGCCGCCCCAAGTGTAAAAACCACATTCTGAGTGCAACGGTGGTCACAAAAATTTAATTCAAGCCTCCGTTCGGAAGTTATACAGTTCACGCCCGGGGTCGCTAAATTACAAAAACACCCCTGTTGGTGTTTTCCACAGAAGGGCCACACCCACCAAAGTTATACCCCTCCTAGGGTAAATGACACGCTCCTGAATCAACTGATCCATCAGTTTCCCCATTTCATCAACCATTTAAGAGCTATTCCATTTACTTGGTGTGCCTAGTGTGAACGCACATAAAATTTAATTTCGGCCACATCGGGGCTCGGAATCAGACACCGTCTGAACGCCCTGCTCTGGAATAACATTAAGAAAATTTCAAAGTCTTACAGGCTCGAAAACCAGGTTCTTACATTTAAAAAGTATATATACAATAGATTCCAACCTTATTTGGTTTGAATTAATATACAAGAGTCATCTGATTAGAATATATCAGTCAATTATACACAAATAGATGGATGGAAAATAAATTATTATAAATGTGTAAGGAAGTATATATATATATAGTAAATATGATTATCATTTTAAGAATTAAATAATCAATATTATAAAAATAATGATAGTAAACAATGGAAGGCTATGACGAATCTATCAATAAGGATAACCCACAGGTTGGTCATAGAAGAGTTTATCTTATCATGGTTGAATGAAACAAGTCTTAAAACATTGATTCTTTATCTATCTTGTGTTCCATATATCCTTTTTCAATAACTTTAATTTCCTTTAATGGGAATCCCTTTATTGTATAATTTTTACTCTTTTAGAAATATTAAAGGAATCATTTGGAAAATACCTTCACTCAAAAATAGGTCTAAATTCATAAAACTCAAGTTGTCTTTCAACTAATATTTAGTTTAACTCCATTCTCCCTAACGTAATCCTATAGCTAAAATTATTCCTAAAAAATGTATTCCATGTCAAGAAGAATGTAGAAGTTTTTCTAGTCTTAGTATAACACTAATCATCAACTCAACATTATTTTAATATGAATCATCTATGAAAAACTAAATTGATATCCCCTATAATTCAGCAATCAAAATCAATCGATAATATCACAACACGACACTAGATTCATTAGTTCTTTATCAACTTCTCCTTATAAATTAATCATGCATCTATTCGTCATCAAACTCTAGTTCTGTTTCACAAAAATCAAAAATTTGATCGCTCATATCATGAATAAAACTGACAAATAAGATACGGTATTTTATTCGTCAATAGTTTCTTCATTATAACAAAACCAAACATAGCTCTTCCCCTAATTAGATTCTATTATAATTTTAATATATATAAAACTAAAACCCATATTTTATATTTCCATACATCTCCTTACTTTGGTTAAGTTAAATAAATTTCTTTTTAATTGATTTATAAACCAAGATGTAGGTTTATTTCTCTACTAAATTTTATCCCTGATAAAAAACCTATACATGTTCTGATTGTGAATTTAAATAAAACATGAGGAAATTATGATTGTAAAATTGCATGTTATATACATATTTCAATATTTTATTTCTTCACCTAAGGAAGTTTGATATTTCATATAAAACCTATTTACATTTTAATTTAATTTTACATAACTCACACTTTAATTATTATATGTTAACCAACTCTGTTTAGTCTTGTGTGAAGAGAATTAAATCAGAAAACCTTTCATGAGTTGGTAAAAATGGTTTATTCATATGTGAGATGAGAAAATTATTCTTATGGAAACCATTAGCTGACCCAATATCCCAATATACATAATTCATTCTCTTTAATAAATTTATTTAAATTTCTTGAAATTATCTACAAAATATATTTTAAGGTAGTGGAGAATTGAATCAAGTATTCATCAATATTTAAATGTGGATAAAATGATTATTTTTTTAAATTATCTGAAAATAGATCCTCGTAATGAAAAATATAATTAATTCACCAATTTAATACTAAAACTAAAAATATATATTTTTCTCATTAAAATACCTGAATTTAATCCCCAAAACATTTATTAACTAAAATAAACTAAGAACAAGAATATATATTAATACATATGAATTAACATATTGCGAGTAATTTTATAAGTAAATAACATATGAAATATTTTTAAAAAACAAGATAAATTATTTCCCATAAATCTTTAATCAAACCCAAACACCGAGAAATCAATAAAACTTATTAAAAAATATTTTAGGTCAACATTGTACTCCTAAAAAATACACCCTTTAAATGTCCATATTATTACAGAAATGTGAGAGATTAAATGATAAGTGATTCGAGAAATAAGAGAAAATGGGGTGAAAATAAATAATATAACAATAATACATAATAATTCACTTGGTTTGAGAAGAATACTTACATATATAGAGAGTTACAAATGATATTCATTATATCGAAGATCACAATTAAAGGTAAAACATAGTACACAAAACCATAGATTGAAATAAGTTCATAAATAAATGTGGTACAATAGTGACTCACATTTCTATAACACCTTGATTTATATAGTGTCTAATAGTACTATAGTACTTAATGTCAGTGTATTTGGTTATCTCTACTACATTACATTGTGTTATTATCATGGGTTATCTATACTATATTACCTACAAAATTTATATCAATGAACTTTGGACTATGTAACCTCGTATAAGGGGTGTTTCCCTCTAAAACCCTCAAACACAACACTATGGATGTTAAACTGAAAAACATATCAGATTAGTATATGTTATGAGACTATAGATATAGGATCAAATATGTGTAATTTATAGACCTCCACTATTCTAATATCTATCACTTAAACCAACATAATAAATTTTTACACTTATCATCAATAATATGGGTTGCAATTAAAGAGGATATAAATAATCAACATCACCATTACAGAACCCAAACATGTCTTAATATTCCAAAAAAAATTTAAAACATAAAATTTATCATTATAAATTTCCTATCAATCAAATTACTATTTTTAGTTTCAATTATATCATCATAATTCCAAAAAAAATTATCAGACACTTGGTGTCCCAAAACATGTTTAGATTAGAAAATACACTTCCAAAATAACCATTTATGACATATGTAAATCCAAAGTAATGAAATAATTTCATGATACCATCATTGGTAATTTTTAATTGTGTGTTATTTATAATAAATAAATTTAAAAAAACATATAAGGTTATATGAAATAAATAGAAAAGTATAGAATCACTTGATTATAGGGAGTCTCATGATATACAATGGGTATTATCTATATAATATTATTCCAAAATTCAAAGATTTTTTTAAAAAAAATCTAAATAAACTAAAACATAAAAATAAAATAATCTAATAAATATTAGCAAGGTAAAATACTTACTAATTACTTACATGGTAGTGGAGAAATTACAAACAGATTTTAATAACCCATAGATGACTCTGCTAGAATCGCTGAAAAAATAACAATGGTTCAAGGATGTTTCACTATAACATGGTGAATCCATTATGTTACATGAATCTTATATATTTAAATATTCAAAGGGAAGAAGATAAATAATGGGAGAAATGTAAAATGGATACGAGAAAGAAAAATTAAGGGATATTTAAACCTTTTTTCCATTGAGGAACTCCCAAAGATATTGAAGAAGAGAGGAAGAGGGGAGTTGGTTTCCCCACCCCACCCATTATCATCCTAAATAGGGAATAAAGGGCTCAGAGACCCTCCCTTATAAAATATTGAATATGGTTGTGGTTTTTGTAGTGGCACTGGTGCTGGTAGTGATGATGATGATGATATATATAAAATAATACTAATTATATATACATATATTTCTATGTCCTGGAAATAATATAATAACAGCACCCATCCTATTTCAAGAAAATAAAAACTATCTAAAAATATTAAATTATAAAAATGAACTAATAAAAATACATAATACATAACATCATCTATTTTTAATATAATTTATACAAAAATATTTTCAATACACTTTTGGAATTACCTAACCATCTAAAATAGTTAATAAAATCATTATATCAATCCAAAAACTGATTATGGAAAGTCTTGAGAATTCTAGGAATGAAAATTGAATTTTTGGATCATTTTTTAGGTAAGTTGGGTTTTCATTCATGGTTTTTGTACCATCCACAAGGAAATAAATTTAAAATTTCTTAAAACATTTATATTACATGGTCTCAATGAATAGTCTTGGTAACAATCATCAAACAAAAAATTTAAAAAAATTTAACTACTTTCATCCAAAAATTTATATTTTAATTAAATATATTAAAAATAGTTAAAGTTAGGAGTCACACCCAATGATCACCTGGTCATAGAGTAAGTGGCGAAACATCGATAGTTAGACATCTGATACCTAGTATCACAGTATAGGCACCTAGTGGAAGCCTGAAGGCACCACCTTTATTTAATCCTTCTATAAATATAAAAAATTCATACTTAAGTATTTTCCTCACATCTTCACATATTCAAATGTTTAATTTAAACTCCTAATAAATAACAAAAATTGATTTCCTCTCAATCCAAACTCAATAAATCGAGCAAATGTAGATTTTTTACATTTAGTTACCAAATATAAATCCAAATGATCAATTGTTTTCCAAATTCAACCCATCTTAAATCTCCAAATATAAAAAATAATATCTAATTGAAATAGTGATAGCATTTGTGGTTGTAATATAATGGTGAAAATACATGATATTATAGATTCATTAGCTATAGTGTCATTCCCTAATGATGTGGTGACTGAAGGGTTGTGGAGGGATGTATAACATACAAAACATAGCATAAGGATAACTCCCAAACATGATTAATTCAATATTCTATTCAGATATTTGGAATAAATAATAAAATTAAGAAATATCGGAATATTTTCAATAGTTGATCTGATCAATACAATACTATCACAAAAGATTGATTGAGTTCACTAATGAGAAACCAATGGATTCCTCTTTCCAAAGGTATCCAAATACTTTTTGAATCTCTTAATTTTCAAGAAGGTTCCTTAATTACCCAAAATGAATTGGATCCTTTATATTAAATGATAAGATATCGTTAGAGCAAGTGAAAGCTTCATTGATAATTTTTATGCTATAGATCGACACCCATATTATAGGATTCTATTTATATATCCATCTACAAACACTCTTTGGAACTCAAATGTTCATCTATATTGATGATGTGTTTCACAAACACGCAAATTTGATAACCCTTTATAACGTACAACTCAATTATTTTAAAAATATTTTAATGTTTGAAATATTATTCTATATATTAAAAAACATCTAACCAATATCACATAATGATTAAAAAAAGTTTGATAGCTAGTGTCGAATATAGATTATATACCAAACATTATCATATAATTTGATAATTTCCATGAAAAACACTATATAACGGTTACACTCACCACATTTTTTATATCCCAAGTTAGTTCACTATGATTTCTAAAATACCACATCATCATGACTCCTTTAGTGAAAAATTCCCACAATATCTTACTTTCAGTAAGGCCTCATAGAAATAGTACGCTTTCAACTTATGTCACGTCATAAATAATAACATGTGAAACTATATCTAAAACTCCTTTTAGATATCTTCCAAAACTCATTTTGGAAATTTTATTATACATTTCCACTAAAATATACATAATATATAATAACTTGGGAAAAAATCCAGAAAATCTTCTAGAAATCCTCCAAACACTTTTATAAAAGCTTTTAAGGTTTCATAAATGTGATCCTCATTTTCAAGACCATAAATTGTGGCCCCACATGCCTTTATATCATTCAAAAAAAATTTATTCTCAAATAAATAAATTTATGAAAAGGAAAACCTCTAGAAAAGAATCAATCCTACTCAATCTATAAAAGGATATGATGTGATTTCTATAAAAATCATATATCTCCATACCAGTATCCATGTATTATATCGTATACAAGTATTCATAATCATATATTCCCTTTTTCCAAGACATTGAGTGAAAATGGGAAATAGAGTATTCCAATCCCGTATAGTTTATTCATATGTTCTCGATTCTCTAAGTATAGACTAATCAAGTTCATGAATACATCACATGTCATTTATCTAAGTGTATGAGCACATCATATACACCTCATGAAGATGCGAAATAACATGATATGTACCTTATCTTGGTATGGTCATACACTTCCATAGATCATATCAATCGATGACCTATATATCATACTTTTCAAATAAGAGTATAAATCCTAACATGGTTAAGTCTCAACCAACAAAATTTTCAGAAACTTTCCCAACCATACCCTAATTATTTAATCCTCAAGGATTATATAAGAAAGGTATAAATTTATTAAGATTCACATTATATGTATCTTTACAACCTTAGGTTCAAGTATTTAACAAAAAAACTGCACCCTAATTATTCTAAATATATAGTTTTTGGAACTCCATTTGGTATGCTTGGTATTTATCTACTGTAAAATACTTCTTTTATGCCTTATAAGAATATGACATATCACTATATGAAATTCAATTCATGATAAACTTTACAGTTTGTTAGAACCTAGAATAATCCATGATTAAAATTGGTTAGTTATAACTCAACTTTATACTTTCATAGATCAATTACCATTTCAATTTATGAAATATATGAAACCAACATGAAATATTGGAAAAGTGGATATTACCTTTAGTATAAAAAAACTCATTTCAAATTCTTAAACTCTTATAAGAATACTAAAAACAATTCATATGTGTATTTATGATCATATAAAATATAATAGAATACTAAGGAGTTATTATGTTTTCAGTGCATTTTTGGTTTCGTTAAACTCATTGTATATTCATGAAATTCAAAACACATCTCTATATGACTATCTAATGAAACAATACCAATAAATCCATTTTGTGAGTAACATCAATGAAGTGGTTTTTTAAATAATGGTGGGAGAAAAGAATAATGTTCTGAAGGCACAAATCTATGAGTATAGTATTCAAAATTCATTAATTTAAAAAAAATATTATAATGTTAATAGATTCTACTCTCTACATATAACTCCTTTTAAGTTTATCATTATCATCGTGGAACTTCTCCTAAAAACATTTTCTTCGAGATTAGTTTTGGTAACTAAATGTGAATTTTTTCCATATATTATCCTTATTATTATGTCACAAAATCATAAAGGATATATTGAGGCCTTAAATTTATTAAAATAACTAAATTAAACCCATTATATTTATGTTTAATGATATTACTTAAACTATTTTAGGATATTAAGTGATATTTTATTTGAATTTTAATCGATATAATATTATATTTATTATATTTAACTTTAGTAAATCCAAAAATACAACCAATATCCTCTTTGAACATATATTATCTCTGGAATATTTGGATAAGATATACAAAGTTATTTGTTCTTGTAAATAACACTTATTTTCTTCAGTGGGAATATTTAGCAGATAAATAACTATATCTATATCATATTTTGTATTCTATGTGTTTGAATAGTTATTCCAAAAAGAAGACTTTATTCTCAAAAATATGAAAATGAATAGTGGCGAGGTCAAATCCCTCAAATTTTTACTAATATCTCATATAAATTATTTTATCCCTGGATAAAACTTGTCTTATCCTTATCTTCTTTAAATGAATGTTATAGAGTTTTAAGAACCATAAACCATGTTTATTATCTCATTAATTCAAAAAAAACTATATTAACAAACAAATTCTATTATATAATATAAATGATTTCAAAATACACATCTGTTATTTGGATTCATCCAAGGATAAAATATTCTTTTTCATTTAACACAAAGATAAAACAACCCTTTTCTTCAACATTTGAATACAAACCTTACGCTCCAAAAATTATTACCAAGATTTTAAACTCTAGTGTATTTATTCTAGTAGTAAGAAGATAGTGATTTGGAATTATCCTTTTGAAAAATAATATGTGGAATAATGTTTAGAAAATTATATCACAGAAGCACCTGAAATTTGTGTATTCAAAACTAAGAAGGCACAAAACCCAAGATACACATAAAATCACCAAAATTAAACATAGAAGAAATATTCAAAACATAATATAATCAAGAATGAACACACTAACTCAAAATGGAAGTATAATATTTTATATTTTTTGGGGTTTTCCATATTCATGAGATAGACACTAATTATTTTATTAGATATAGAAGAAGAAGAAGAATAGAAACCCCCAAAGATAACACTACCCTAAATAATATAACACTACTCGAGAGAAATAGGAAGTAAAGAGTGAATTCACCTGAACTACTTCTAAGTAACCCAACTATAAAATTTATAATCCAATACTATCACTAAAACATGTTTTCACACTATATAAAACATAAACATCACTATATAAATCATGAATCCAAATCTATTATATTTCTAAACAAACCATCTCAATAAAACTTTTAGTGAATAGTGAACGAACTTCAAGAACTCATCTATAAGCCTCCGACTCTTGAAACTACCTATATCTTAGTGAAGTTCTGAACACTATGTTTAGGATTCACTCTATTGGAAATAAAAGTATAAAACTCACCAGATCATTTTCTTTACACATCCAATCCTAAAAATATATAACTTGAAAACTACTTTCATGGATTCATTCCAAAAGATTTTTATTTAGTTTTTTCCCATTTTCTATAGAAATATACTATGAGTCTTTCTAATCATCAAAGCCCTACTGAGGTATAAAAGTACCCCAAACCGTTCAAGTCTATGATTATATCATTATATCTCATGGATTTTGACTTCTACCAACATTTTTTTTCCAATAACTCCATATTATAGAAAATTCTAGATGTATCAATACTTCAGATAGATTTTTTTTATATGAGTGAAATACTAGATTCTTCCCTAGATGGATTTTTGTCGAACAATCACATAAAAACACATTTTATAAATTTATTTTGAGTTCCTCTAAAAAACCGTCAATCAAACTAACTCCATATCTACTTCTATAATGAATACCTACTTAGATTTTAAAGTAGGAAGGGAAACTATTTGTTGTAACCTTGAAATAAAACTTATAGTCATTCCTCTAAAGGGTAACACAAAGTAATTCGTGATCTTCCCTGTATATATATATATATCCAACAAAATTTATAGAATAATAACATTATAATGGATCTACTATTATGAAATATAAGGATAGTTATTTTGTTCATTTGAGATATCATAGATTCCACTTTACTGATTCTCAATATGAATTTTCTAGATTCACCATAAACCTACTGACAACTCCTACTCCATGTAAAATGTCTAGAATTTTATAAATCATGGAGTACATAAAACTTCCAAACAATTATGAAAATAGAATCTTCACAATATATTTAGCCTCAAATTATATTTTATATATTTATTCTATCTAAAACTTTATATATCTGGCCAATGGGTTATTCACTATCTTAGAATCAAACCTTATACATATTTCCAGAACATTTTAAATGTAATCGTTCAGTGATAAGTCCAATGATTTGGTTTTCTAGTCTCTTTAGATCCACATCACCTAAATTCATTTAGGTTCACAAAGATCATTCATCTCGAAGATTCCCAATACATTAGTTTTCAACTCTTTAATCTATTTAATATTTAAACCCATCATGATCATATCTACCATATATATGATAATAATGATGAAAATCCATTCATTAAAAAATATATTTTAGAAGTAATAATTCACATTACACCAAAAAATTCCTTCTCTTTAATAGGGCATCAAACTTATGATTCCATTTCCTATTTGATTTATTCTGCCCATAAAAAAATTGACCATACACAACAGATTACTTTTGTATTACATAGATCACTTCAGTTATCCTTGAATATTTCTTCATATAAATCACTATGATAGAAATATATATTCTTATCTAATTATTTAATATATAGGTCCTATAAAGTAATGAAACATATAACCAATAGTTTTTTGACTAACAACCATAAAAAATTTAATAAATCCACACCATATTTTTGTTAATATACTATCACAACTAACCTATACTTGTACGATTTTATACTTTCATATTATCATTTCATATAAAAAACCCATTTTCTATACAGAACCTTCTTCCTTATAGGAAATTATTTTATATTAGATGTTTCATTGAAATAGAAAGACTCTATTTATTCCATCATCAAAAATAGACACTAAACCAAATCATAGATAATTATCACCTCTTCAGTTATTTTAGGTTTTCCTTCATCTATAAGGACCAAATAGTGATGATTGGTTCTCGACATTTTCACTGATTTTATAATCCTATTGCACCACCTCAATTTAACATGAGGTTCCTCTCATTCTAGAAAACCATCTTCAGAAACACTTCCATGAGTTTCCACAGTCATAGAGCATTTTTTATCCCGACTAGATGGTACTTATGGAATTTCAGTACTCCTTAAACTTTTTAAAACTATCGATCATGTATTTAGATCTACTTTGGAAAATTTTGTGGATTCTTTGATCTCAACCACATATTCTACTCTGTTTTGATTCCCCCAATCAATCATCTCATTGAATAGAAAAATTATGTTTCTACTGATCTTCCATTATACTTTATCTAAGATAAAAAAATCAAAATTATTTATGACCATAGCCTATGACAAAACATGCTCAGAAATTCATTTCAATCATATTCCTTTCCCTTGAATCAATATGGACATATTCTAAACTTCCAAAAACGTTCAAATGATAATCATTAATAAATATTCTATCCCACAGTTCTTACAGAAAATTTTTCCCTAGTGGTGCAGAAGGAATCCAATTCAAGTGATAATTAGTATTATTAATAGTTTCATCCCAAAACTTATTTGGATATCTAATATTTAACCTCATTTCTCTATGATTCCTTATTCAGTGTCCTTTTTTTACCACAATATTTTTCTCTTATTTCCCTATAACAACATTCTCTCACTAAATTACTATATTCCAAAAAAATATCTATAATTATCAAAATTCTAACTCACCTAGATTTTACAATATTATTTACTTTATATTTCTTCTGGTGTCTTTACTCTATATCTCACCATCAAGTAAATTTTTTGAAATTCTTAAATTTATTCTTAGGGAAAAACTCCGAAACATTTTTTGTTGAACTATGATGAAGATAACATAGTATGGTGACCCTATATGAAAATGAACTATAGTGAAGCCAAAAACATCAATGCAAACAAAATCTCGCTTCTGGGTTTTGAATTTCCTTTCATTTTTAATGACAAAACCTTCTTCACATTCCCAATTATACAACTCTCTCTTATTTTAAACTTTATAATACCAATACCTAGTACACATTTATCTACAAATACATAATTTTCTTCACACTCAATATCGTAATACGAAAATTATATGAAACTCCACTTCTATAAGTTTATGTTCCAACAATCATTAAATTATCTAGCTTTACTATTATATATTATGTTATATATTTAACACCTTTTGACACTAAAATGGATTCCCATGTGAAGTTCCACATTCCATCAAAATAATTAGTACAAAATTACACTTTATCAAAATAACCTAATAAGATTAGGTTCTTCTATAAACTGAGTGTGTATTAAACTTCATGAAATTTTGGAAATCCTTTATTTTCAATTTGAACTTTCACATCAACTTTTCCAATAATCTTAGGAGATTTATCATTCAAAAGGTAAACACTACAAAAAATCATGAAATATAGTTAAACATTATCATATCTTATACATATAGTGAAATGAGTCCCAAAAATCAGTAATCCATGATTCTAATAGGAATTTTGGGGCTTACCAAGGTGGAAAATAATATGTGTAATCATACATGAAACCTAAGTTCAAAACTAGAATGGAATAAATTTATGAGATATTATAGTGGGACCACATCATTATAATAGTGGGAGTATTATAACAGGTAACTATAATAGTGGTAAAATTCACCTAAACTAGGTCTTAGGGTCATTTATTAGGCCTATAGGACACTGGTCCTTTAGGAAATTATTGTAGGGTTGTTAGACTGTATTATAGAAACCTTAGGATAATGGATCATAGTGGTAATAGTCACCAAGAGGAGCTTACCAAACAAAGGAATTTGGAGGGATAAGGAAGAAACCCTATTGGGTTTATACCTTATGTAGCTCTCCATAAGTCAAGGAAAAACTGACTATATTCTTAGGTAATGAGCTATGAAAAGGCATTAAAGATGTCATGTAAAGGGAAAATTCTAGTGTAGTCTTATCAAGTTTATAATGATTTTATGTCTATATGCCTTCAATTCAAGTATTATAGGCCTCTAGGATAATAAAGAGTTCCCTCTTAACCTAGTTAAAAATAGGGTGTATTTTTTAAATACAAAATATATAATTTGAGCATCATTTTAATGGAATATTAACACTTATCAGTAAACTAATTTCCTCCTTATCTAGGTATTTATAAAACATATAGTATAAATTATTCCACAATTGAATCTTTAGTATTTTCAATCCTTATTCAAGTGTCCTTATTCCCATAATTCAAGCTTATGGTTCCAAACCCAGTGAATCTTCTTCAAATTTTAACCCTCTTATCTTCACTATCATTTGGACCATTTCTTTTTAATAGAACCTCATCTACCTTATTTCTTTAATATGGTTCTTTTAGGAGTATGAAATTCATTTCACCTTATCTCCTCATTAAAATTGGGATCATGAATTTCCTCAAAATATATGATAGTTTTACCATGGGAATAACATATAGTAGTAACCATCACATCCTAATATTATGGAAATGATGAAAGAATAATCAAAACCTGCTCTGGCCATCCAAACTTCACTCCTACCTATTCCAAAAAATTACAAACCATATTTATTTCAGTGACATAGTTATCCAAAAACATTCCTTATGATATAATCATGCAGAAAGTTTTTTTCAACACAACCACTTTGTTTATAATAATTTTATTACAACAATATATTTTCTATAATTTTTATCAACTCTTGAATAGTCATTACCACTTGAGTGTTGAAGAAAAATTTATTTGCCAATATCATCTAAACTATTTCCAGTGCCTTCCTACCAAGACATTCTCATACTATATTCTCCATTCCTACTAGTTTTACCCCTTAATTGAATCTAAAAAAAATTCTATAACTGATATTCCTTAATATGTATTATCTTTAGTCTGAGATATTATCCAACCGAGTGCTTTAAATCTAACTAAACCACAATTTATCATAACACTCATCGTTCCCAGCATACTGTAATCAATAATTATCCTTATAAAACGTCACTTTTAGGAAAACAATAGGATCTTTTTATTCTAGAGTCACTAAAAATAAAATTATTCAGAACATAGAATGCATATCACTCAATTCATGCACTGAATCACTATACTCAAACAAAAAATAATAATTTTTGAAACTTGAAACAATGAAGAAAAACACACTCACCCAGAACAACCACATAAGAGTTTACATGGCCTAGGAACTTCCCAACTCCATGGGAGAAGCATTTATACTCTTATTATAAATGAAAGAAGAATACAACCCCCCCCCCATGAGTTACAAGTTCCCTAAATATTGAAACATTGCTCAAGATAAATAAAAAGTTAATATAACATTCTCTAGCCTTCATCTAAGTGACACATCCCTACTATTTATACTTGATTCCTATCAATAATACATGTTCAACTATCATATAAAATATGTGTTCCATGAAACAAATCATAAAGGCCACCACCACCAGCCTGCTGACTAAAATGACCCCTATAAACTCCTAGTAAAAAATGAACTAACTTTAAAAACTCATCCATAATCCACCCACTTCTGAAACTACATACTAGACTTACTGGTCCCATGCATCTTTATTACTTCCCATGTTTTATAGGAGTTATGAAACACATGATCAGGATTTAATCCTTCTGAAATGAAAGTTAAAAAACAACCAAAAACTTTTCTTCACATAGAAAATAATGACTTTTAAGACATATTTAAAGTAAAACATATGTAACACATACCCTAAAAAATAAAATAATTAATTTTATAACACAAATAAAAAACATAGAACCTCTATAGATTTTCACAAATCCCCTTCATGTATACTAGAAAATTCCATAATATGTAAACATTTGCCTTTTCTTCCTTACTTTTCCTTTAGGATTCAATTCTATTGAATGGATACTAAAAGAAACATTATTGGACTATCCAACTAAATTTTATTCTTTCATTTTGAACTTCTACCCACATGCACTATCGGCATGACCCCAAATCATAAACATAATTTTTCATGCGCATATTTCCTCAATACTTAGTGAGAACATGGTAAATATTTATAGTACTCATTCACCTTATAGTAAAATGTACAAAAAATGATTATAAAATGTACTTTATTTTCAAAATAAGCATTAAGGGAAAACACCAGTCACTCCAAGTTGTTTTCATATATATCATATTGACTAAAATCACTTTGGTCATCTTGTATATAGAAATTCCTTTTAAACCTTATGTAAATACTTTTATACTTCAAAAAATAATTTATTAGTTCCACCTATTGATGTACTTCAACATTAGGTTACTCAGGTTGGAGCTACACTGACACATATAATTTTCATACTTTATTATGAAAAAAATTCATGCCCTATAAAATTTTATGGGTTTATTTTATTAAAACTTTTCTACTCAATCATTGATTTCACAATTTTATTTTTAAAGATAATACAATTTTATATATAATACAATATTTTATTATATGAGTATAATATTTTACAATCATTTAATGTATTTTATAAAATATTATGCCACTAAAATGATGTCCAATTTTAAATCAATCATAATAATTAGTGTGTCAAAATCCATATTCATATGGACTTACACTAATTATTATGAAAATAATATGTGGATATATATATTGTAAAATAATACTAGTAATATCAAAAATTAATCTTGGACAGTTGAGTTGACAAATCATTGTCCCATTAGTAAAAATTGAGCTCTTAACATCATTTTTTTATATTTAATATTCATTAAAAAGTTATATTGATGCATCCAACATTCAAATGATTTTTCAATTTCAGTTATGTAAAACTAACATTGTAACACCATTGGTTTTTATAAAGCATATTCTTTCTATAAACTATATGTTTTTAATTTTAATTTACATTTTTTTCTATTTTTTAAAGGAATTGAAATTTATTAATAAATAAGTCATATAAGATATGAAATGAAACTCAAAACACTTTATCCATTTATAAGTGGAATGTAAAAAAATGAATAAAAAATTAAGTATCTCACAATATAGGATTATTACTCATTGTGGATAAAATAAATCAATAAAAAGTGCACGAATAAATAGGAACTGATCAAAAGAAATGAATAAAATATTCACAACTAAGAAATCCTCTAGATCATCTTAATCCTTTAGGATCACCAATATCCAAACAAATCCTATAGTGGGGAATATCACCATGAAAGGGGATAGTGTTATGAAAAATTTGAAACATGAAATAAGAACATTTTCTTATGACGTAAATGAATGATTTAGTAAGTATATATATGAATGATATATAGTAATTGTAAATATAGTAATTGAAAATATTTTCATCAAAAATATGGTAATTATTCATATATCCAATAGGTATAATGAATCCATTTATTAATAAGTAGTAAATTTAAAACAATTTTACACACAGTGAAATAAAAAATTGATATTTAAAATATTATATATATTTATATATATTCATTATGTAAAAATATTAATATTATTATTAAAATATAATATTATAAAATTCAAATAAAATATTTAATATTTATGGAGTTGTGAAAAAATATTAATAAATAAATTTCATGGTATTTGTTAATGTTTATTTAACATAAAATTAATAGTTGTTTATTTTCATGGAACTATTTTTATAAGTATTTTATATTTTATTATCATATATTTAATTGAATAATATTAAACTATTATTATATATGAAATAATATATTAACATATCTTAACTGATAATTCGATATGAAATAATATTAAGAACAACTTATATTTAAATATATAGTTTTTCAAAAAAACGTTTTTATTTATATTTTGTATTTTCATATATAAGATAAATTTATAAATTCATTGAATCATAATTTGATTAAACTAAATGAATTTTTTTTATTTAGGATTTAAAAATGTTCTTAATATTAATTTTTTTTTTAAAAAGGGGTTTATTTTTAGTCGAAAAATATAGTTTTGGAAAAAAAATATAATTTTTAGGATTTTATCAATACGTAAGAATATCCTAAGAGAATAAAAACCAATTTAAGTAATAAAATATATATTTATGGAATAAATTTATTCATTTTAAAATATTATTTGTTCTTCGAAATTTTATTTCCAACATTTTTAAAACTAAATTAAAATGTCACGTTAATAAAAATTATTTTCAGTCTTTTCATCTAATTATGTGTTTCGATTGTGAAATTCAGTTTTTGATTTATTTAAAACCCACTTAAATTTTATTTATCTTATAATAAAAAAATATATTACATAAAAATTAATATCTATGATAAATTTTTATCATACATTAATTCTTACATTAAATAACAAACTTTCCCAAAAAAATTTATTTTTACATTTTATGTGCGTTTATTTTAAAATTAAAATTTGAAAACATTAAAAAAATGGTAAAATGATATAAATTTGGAAATAATAAGTTTTAAATTTGTAAAAAGGTCAGAAATTAATTTTTTCCCTTAATATTAATTACTATGGTTAAAAATTAATTACTAAGATAAAGTAAACAAGGGTAAAAGTAAAAAAACAAAAAGAAACAAGACTAAAAACCCACTAGTTTTTCTCCAAAATAATTGGATGAGGATAATCTCAACCCAAACACTCTTTCCCAAAACTTTTTTCATTTTTGATCCATTTAAATTTTAATTTTATAATTACATTATTAAAAATGTAATGGTTACTTTGAAAACTATACTTCCCATAACACATAAAAGGGTAACATTTTCACCACTTCAAGACTCACCAATCCTTAAAATTTGTTCTTGAAACTATGAAAAAGTACACCTCATATAAACAAATAACTCTTTCCAAAACTTATTTTCACCATTATTTATCATAATACCCTCATTTAAAAGGAGAAATCCTAGGAAAGTTCAAGTTCCTAATGTGATTACTGTTAAATACTTATCTTTTAGTCTTGAAAATAATTATTAAAATTATTATAGATGAATTAATATGATTGTATTAGTATCCTTTAAATACTTTAATCTTATTATATTATTTTTATTATCACTATCTATTAATATTTTCCATCCATTAATAAAAATGAAACTGGTGTTTTTGAATACATGTGAACTACTGCCTCTATGAGAAACGTAATTCATTTTTCATCACCAACCATTATTTATGGTTCATATAATAGATTTAATGAGAATGTATTTTAAATACTCAGCCTTAAAAAATATATAATACTATGTTTTAGGTCAATAAGTCATTCTCTTGTAATTTAGTATCTTTATGGTTTAGAGTTTTATTGGATTAGGCCATTGACCTTACATAAATAAATATTACATCAAAAAATGTAAAATTCTACTTAGTACCCATTTTTTCCACAAAACAAAACTTTTATGGTATAACAAGTTTTATACTATTGATAGATCTTCACAATTTTCATCTTGAACTCATCCTATATCCAAACAATCCTCAAAAAACTATGGAAAACATTTTAAAACATGGGATTAGAACAAAAATATTAGTAAGGGACATATAAATAGAAAGAAAGAATCATATATGTCCATGAATAATTATAAAAAAATCCCTTTCCAAAAAAAACTCTGGGCTCAAAATAATCATTTTCTAACCTAAGAATTCAAATTTTCTTCCAAAATATTTTCATTAAAAAATTTATAAGAAATAATAAATGAAAAATAAACCTCATAAAGGTTCCTTTTGGTTAATGAAAAAATTATGGAAACCTTTTCAAAAAATTATACATTTCACCATTATGAAGTTGAATATGATTTCCTTTAAAAATAATCTCATAAGTAATCACAAATGAGAATAACATGAAGAAAATTATATCATAATATCATTGATACATAAGAAATATGGAAGCAACAAAAAACAATACATAATTATAATTTAAATCTAATTACTAAGACAACATCACATGGTGGGCAGAGTATCCTCGTGGATTAGGTTCAGTCCCCAATCACATACATAACATCTCATGTTAAAAAGACTTTACCAAATAACTTGGAGTGCTATCTAGGCACACTAATCATAATATATTCATGATTAAGTGTGATAAAAAATGAAATCAATAATAAAGCATAATCATAAAAATTATAGATGGAAAGAAATGGGTTTCATAATATTTCATTTTATCATAATTAACGGAGATTTCATAAATAAGACATTATAGAAATGTGCATAAGGAAAGTGTTACTTCATTAAGGAATGAATAATATGATTGGTATGTATGTGAGAGATATATATATTAAATTTAGACGAATTCCATTTAAAACACTTTTTAGAAATACAGAGAACAATGTGATATGAGTTTTTTTTATTGAAGAAAAAATTTAAAATTAAAAAAGAATACAAATATAAAATAACGTAGTGTAGTGGGAAAACCATTGACACCATATACATTAAAATTGAACATTCTTTCTTTCCTTTGTAAATAAAGTAAAAATATTCCATATACAATACATAAAAAGATTTATTTTTAAAATATTTGAAAGGAAGTGAAAAATGAAAAAAAAATTATATAATTAATTTATTTCCATATAAATTAATCAATAAAATACCATTAGTAATATGGACATGGAAGAGAAATGTTTAGAAAATAAATCTTCAAAAAAATTTAAAATGAGGTTCTTAGAGTAAAGTGTCTCTTACATCTTGTCTGACTCATCACATATATTATTTATATTCCCAAATAATAAACTTATGTTAATTATTTAATTTTTTAAGAATATATTTTAACTTTATTATTTCCTTATTTTATTTAATACCATGTTAGATTCAATTAATAAATCAATTAAGTTCATCTCTTATGTTTTTATGATATTGGACACATAAGTACATAATAACTTCGATAAGATGAACATGGTCAATGAGGTCATTATTTAATTATCCTTAGATTAAAAATTACAACATAATTATATTTTTTATATACCATATATACTTTTAAAACCAAACATGGAATATGGTTATGAAAAATGAACTCTTTTACAATCATGGAGACGGTAGTTTGTACATATTTATGAGTAACATTTATATTTTTCAATGATCATGATAGAAAGAATGTAATTATTATTTAAAAATTAATTAATTATAATTATATAATAATTTTAATATCATTTATTTAAATACACTTATTTATAGAATCAAAGTGATGTGGTTATGAAAAATGAATCGCATTACTCCGTAGAGGTGGTAGTCAACATGTATGCACGAATGAGGTTATCAATTTGAAAAAGATGGATGTATAAGAAATTAAAGGATATATTATATTTTAATAATGGTAATTATTTAATTAATATCATATATATACATTAAATCTTCATTATAACCAATGGTGAAAATTGGTGGTGGAACACGAATTACATATGTTCATGAGGCGGTTGTCCACTGCACTTATGAACGATGGTTTAATTTCCAATTTAATGGAAGAGAATATGGATGTAGGTAACACCATTAAAATAATAAAATATCATTATATGTTAGATAATTATTTTATTATATAATCAAGGTTGAATAATATTTAATTACTTTTAAGAAAAAATAAAACAAAAACAATTTGTTAAGAGCTATACCTCTTCTTAAGATTTCATTACACCTTAATCCCTCTAAGGTTGCCAGTATACCAAATCCAATCTCTATAGAACATGGTAAGGGATGTCAGGAAGGGATATTTTTTCAGGTATGTTTAGACAAAAATTTCACTTGAAGTGTGTACAGAGGCGGAGGGTTCCCTTTTATAAGTGAGGGGAGGGGTAATCTTCGAATATCTTAAAGTATTAAATTATTATAAATTAATTTTCATTTTCAAAAGGATCTAAAATCATATAATTTGAATATGATATGATTATGGGTTTACATTCAATAATACAATAAATTTTTTATAGGTTTAAATAAGTTTTTTACCTTATCTCATTTTTTAACCTGTGTTAACCCTTTTTGACAAATTTCTCTATAATGAATGTTTTACTCTTTAAAGGTTAATATAGTTACTAAAAAAGAAAAATTGTTCCATAAATGGAACGTAGAGGATTTTTTAAATATATAACAGTCACTTGTCCTAATATAGTATTTTTATTAATATTAAATAATTTTAAAAAATAATATTTATTATAAAATAACATTAATTTTAGATCTATTAATTTAATTTGACTTTAAAAACAAATGACAATAACGAAATTAAAATATAATATTTTCACAAAAATATAACATTTTATATTTATACCAAAAATTTGAAATAAAATAATTAATTTAAATTATATTACATTTAATATTTTTTAAATAATTTATTTTATTTTTTTATTCCTTGAATAAATATTGTTTCAACATTCTCTAAGAATTTAAGGAAATTATTTCTTTACTAAAAATTAAAAATAAAACACCATGATAAAAATCATTTATATTTCTAATAACCTTTTTATAACCAAATATAGCCTATCTTTATCGTTATTTCAAAAATATAGAGAGGATAAAAAAAGATAATGACATTTTTTACTTTTCTTAAAATAAAATAATATAAAGATAAAAATCAATGAAATGTGGCATGAAGTTGCCGTATTTTTAATAATGGGAAGTAAATGTCCAAACACCACTCATAAAATAGGATAATAGTTAGTGTTAGGGATAATTCTTATTCCTTATTATGTTATTTTTATCCTAAATTACCTAATTTATCTTTACCATGGTGAAAATTATTTACTATATTTACTATTCATAATGACAAAAACTAAAATTGAAATATTTACAAAAGTTGTAACTAATGATTAAAAATAGGGAATCCATTTTTCAAGATTAAATTTATATAAGATGAGTAAATTAATTTAATCTTAGAATGCAAAATGAAATGAAATTAGTTTTTTAGAAAAGTGGCTTTTAAGTATAATGTTTTATACCAAATAAAAGTTTAAAATTATTTACAAAGACTATAAATGGATTATTTTAAATAAAAATTAAATAATTAAATTTTAAAATAGATATAAAGTATAATTTTAATTTTTAAATACTTTAAATGAAAACAAATTCTTCTATAAAATTCAATATCTTTCACATGAAAAATATTTTTTTTAGAAAAATCTAAAAAATTCTGTAATATCCCTTGATTTTATGAAATATATTCATAAAAATTAATTTAAATTCTTTTATATCTTTAGTTACATGAAATGAAAATTTTATCATTTATTATACACAACACCAATTTTATCTTGTGTTTCACATAACATTGAGTTTCTTCAATGAATTGTGTTACCTGAAAGGCTAAGTCTTATCGAGCAACAATACACTATTAATATTATTATGTAATATAATAGTTATCACCAATCTATTGGAATGGTGAGAATAAATAGGGTTAACTTAATTGTAAAAATAAGGTTCACAAATTTATATATAATGAATTTATTGGTTACCAATGAATTATAAATGAAAATAAAAACCAATTGAATGTAAAGGAATTGTTTAAAAAAAATATTTTCACAACTATAAAAGAGGCATTTAACAGTGCTAAAATAGGCCTTTATCAGTACTGAAAAATTAATAACAACCAAATCATGGTTAAAATCCCCGGGATTTTAATAGCGCTAAAAAATTACTGTTAAATTCCTCCTTTAGCAGCTCTAAAAGAGCATTGTTAAAAGGGTCCTTTAACAATGCTTTTTTAGCGTCGTTAAAGGACCCTTTTAACAGAGTTGATAAAGGCACCACTATTAAATGGGGTAAATTTATATTTTTTTCATACCTCCATGAGCCCAACCCATTTATCAGTGCTTCCATGATACCATTAACAATTCCCCCCACCTCATAATAGCTATTTCACCCCACGTCCAATTTTATCAGCACTTCGAGAATTTTTAACCTCATGCGTGTTCGCCTAAATTCAAACCCTACACCTCTCCATCGAATACAGAATTCCTTTATCACTACACCATGTTGTTTTTTCCTATTTAATGACATTTCTATTTATTTATTTATATATATATTTAAAAATATTTTTTATTCATATATTAATATAATTATTTTTAAATATATTTATAAAATACGGGTGTTTGTGATATATATTTACTTATATTTATTTAAATATACTATATATTATATTAATTTATATATACTAAAATATATTATAAATATATATCCTTTTATTAATACACACACATATGTATATATAAATATTATAAATATATTTTTATAATGCACAAAATGGTTATATAATATTTTAAATACCTTTTTAGAATATTTATCTATCTACATATATTTGAATATACAAATTTATACATATTTTTTAATTATTATTACACACATGGTTATATATAAATATTAATTATATAGGTATATAGATACTTATAATTTAATTTTTATAATGTGAATAAAATGGGTAATTTTTTATTTTAAATAAAATGAATAATAAATTTTTATTTTATATATTTAAAAATAATTTTTTACATAAATATGTTGATATATGTATTTATACATGTGATTTATTATAAGTAAATATAAAAAATATCCATATATTTAATTATAAATAAAATTACACTGTGAAAAATGATAAAATTCCCAAATCATAATATCAATAATAATTTAATTCCTAGGAATAAATTTGGTATCCAATGAAAAAAAGGAAAATATGATCTCATTAAACAGGGCTAAAAATCCATCGAATGCTAAACAATTAGGGTTCCCTGATGATAAAACCTATTTTAGAGGCCTTAGGGGCCTCTTTTAATGTAAAAACAATAAACGGGTCCCCAAGTAAAAATGGCATAGAGCTCGTCGCAAGCTTCAATTTGATATGCGGTATGGATCAAACAGACACCCAGATCCAATGTCGTGTTTGTTTGAAGTTCAAGTTATGTTTTCTAGTTACTTTATATCTTTTGTATTTTTTTTTATTTTTTTCATCCTCAAATTGATATTAAATGACTATTAGTTGGTAATAATTAGAAAATTATTAATAAAAAAAATTAATTTTTTTCTATAATCTATATTCACTAAATATCTTATATATTAAGTGGAAATGCCTATATCCCTTTTCTAAAACATATGTAAAAAAATATTTTATATTTATATCAATATAAATATATTTATATATTTATATATTATTTTTAATTAAATATAATTCTGTTGAAATATAACATTTATCATCACTAGTAAAAAATTAATGATAAATGGGGGTATTTATCATCACTTCTAAAAAAATCTATGATAACCCCCCCCCCTAGGCACTTTTAAACAAGTGCTAATAAACACCCACATTAATCAGTGCTTTTTTGAAAGCGATGATAACAGGTGGGACTTTATCAGCGCTTATAAAATAAATTCTATAAGGGTACCCATTTCATAGTGCTTTTTTAGAACTATTAAATACCCCTTTAATGGTTCTTTTTCTAGCACTGGAAAAGGGGGTCTTTAATGGTGATTTTAACTAGCAATGTTAACGACCTAGTATAGGATAAACATAGTTTTATAGTACTGTTTTATGCCTGTAAATGTGTTATATCATAAGAAGTAAAATTAATCTCTATTAGTGAGATATATTAATGAAATTTATATATTATATAGTAAAAAAATTTACATTCATCCTATAAATTTAATTAGCATAAAATAAGAACCAATCCAATTTTAAGCATGAAAAAGGTGTATTTTTTTAAAAGGCATTTTCACCTTTTAAGGGAACACTTGTTTTAAAAATAAATTTTAACAAATTAATAAATTTTATTTATTTAAATACATATCATTTTTAAATAATAATAACAAAATTTACCTTCGGTGAATTTTTGGTATTTTTTTGAGATGTTTTATTTTTTGATTAATAATGAAAAACACTGAATTTTCATTGAAAACTGAATTTTCACCTTACTTATCTATACAGATAAATTATATTTTAAAATTTTTTAAAAGTATAATTAGTTAAATTATACATAAATAAATCAAATTTAGGTTATTTTAACGAATTTCACATTGAAATTTTATATAAAAACATTTCAAACTTTTGAACTTTTATACTTTTATACTTTAAACTCACTGTTTCGTCCCATCTGCTAGATTAATATTAAATTAAATTATATCACTTCTATGATTTGAATTTTGAAAAATGGATTAAATATTTGTAAAAATAATAATTTATAATGTTTATTAAGGTCAGCTTAGTTTTTTTAAAAAAACTATTAATGAAATAAATTAAAATTAATTAAAGCGATTAAGGTAAAAATGATTTTATATAGTGGTAAGACTTTAATCTTATTGGGCCAAATAACCTATAAAATTGTCCAAAAACCATTTTTGCGACATATTTTTACCATATATTATATTTTATAAATAATGTTTTTATTATTTGAGGCACATTATGTAAGGTATGCCTCCCAATAGTGTTTACCAGTTTGTATTTACCAGAATGCCACTCCTCCTCCACTATATAAAGGCATTCACTCTTCCCTTCTATTCATACAAATCAAGACATTTGGATCATCCAAAACATACCCAAATAAACTCCCAATATGCCTAATCTGATTATATAATCCACTATTTTGGCATAAATAAATCCAAGGATTCTCTTTGGTGCAAACTAAAAGGAGTTACCCGAAGAAGAGGTGATGTTCTTCAACGAGCACTTTTATTTTGTTTCTTTCTCCACCACTTCAATTATTTTCATATATTAATTATATAATAACCTATGTATGTAAAATATAATTATATTTTTAATGTTAACTTTATGACATGAAACTTTACACACTTTCATCAAATGTGATACGCAATCACAGTTCATGTATACGGTGGACTACCGCCTCGCAAACCGATGTCATTCGTTCTTCCATTATCACCTCTCAAGGTTGGAAATAATAATTTAAATACTATTTTTATATAATATTTATGATATTTATGATTTATTTATTCTTATTGGATTGTTATATAGTACATATCTTCATAATTTATATTTTTTGGGAATACGATAGCATCGTTTGTACTGCCTCCTCAAAGCGATGTGATTTGTTCATGCTTAAATGGGATGTATTATAGATGGTTTTAATAAAAATATATGATATAAATGAATTAAATATTGTATTCATGACATAATTATCTTTATTTAAAGATAATATATCATTTTATTCTTACCATTTCACACACAGAAAAAGTGATAACGTCGTTCATGGATGTGTGGACTATCGCCTCTTTAAAGCGTTGTGATACTTTCATTCATCAGCATATCAAGATAATGATATATATAAGTATATATAATTAAATAATAGTAATTTTTTATATAATTATCATTCTATAAATACAAATTTTAATTTCCTTCTTTCTATAATGATCATTGAAAAATTGAAACATTACTCATGCATATGTATGGCCCACCGCCTCCATGATCATAGCGTTTTGTTTAATTTTTCATAACCATTTCCATTTTTTGGTTTAAAAGAATAATTTATGTGTAAATATTATTATTATTTATGATTATTATTCTATATATGTAAAAATAATTTCACATAGACCTTATTTAACTTACCAAAGTCATTTTTGACACATATATCGAATATGGTCAAAACATCTGACTTAAACTTAATTAATTAAGTAATTGAATGTAACATTTAAATATGTGAAATAAAATTAATAATAAACTTGAAAAATGTTCTCAATAATGTAAATAGTTAATATAATTTTATAATTAAATAAAAAAATACACACTTGATGAATCATTCTCAAGGTAAGGGACTTCGCCTCAATTTCCTTTTGTTGAGGTATTTCATGATTTTACGAACCTTTATTATTTTATAGGGGGTATATACAGGCCCTTTGAAAATTCATATCATTAATATATCTATAATCATGGTATTTAATATTTTTTAATGTTATTATTTCATTAGTATTATGGTTTAAATATTTCCAAAGTGATAAGGGACTTTCCTTCTAAATAAATCATCTTTTGATGTTTTCATTCAAACTCACTTTACAGTTTTTTTCTAAGATTTAAAATGATTATTAAAATGTTTTATTTGGACATAAAAATTTATGAAGTTAATTTTATTTCTTTTTTAATTTATTTAAAATGTTTTCAAAATGAATATTTTTTTCATCTTAAACTGAACGTTTTAGCAAACAACAAATGAAAAGTCCGTTTTTTTAGTACGGTTACAATGGGATTCCATGTTGTTATGACTTTTATTAGATTTATTAACTCATTTTAAATATTTCTTGATTTCTTAAATTAAAACCCTTATTTCATTTTTTGGTTATTTTAGTATTAAAAATGGTTTTTCAAATAATTTTTTGTTTTGGCATTGAAAATGGGTCTTTAAAAAGAAATAGTATTTTTATCTAAAGGTGTTTTCATATGATTCTAAAGAAGTTTTTAAATGGTTTTATTATTTAATTGTTATGAAAAAATGTTTCTTAATAATTATATGAAACAGGTGAGACTAATACATCTTATATAAATGTTTTATCCCCACTATAAAGACCTCGACCCCTGTATCCCAGAGTCAATGCAATACCTTTTTACATTATTATAAGAAACAAAGAATGAAAATCCTAAAGGACCGAATTGTTTAGTTTCTTTAGAAAACTAGATACAACCATAATTTTTACATTACAAATTGAAATTAGAAACAACATTGAAACTCTATTATAAATATCCATAACCTCCTAGATTGTCCAACCAAGTCATTCATAATATACATCTTCGTATCCTGGGGAAAAATAAAACATAAGAAAGGGGTGAGTTAAAATGTTCAATAAGGTTAAACAATAAAGTGGAAGATATAAAAATAAACTACAAGGTTAGGTGAATATCAAAAAACACATGTCATTAAAGTATAAACATGAACATATTATTAAAGGAATAAAATTTGATCAAATTCTACCATATAAAAAATCCCATGAGAATAAAACATAACCTCATATATTATACTAGATGAATATTCACATGGATTTATAATTAAAAACATCATAATGTCATTAATTATAAACATACAGCTAAGGCATTGACCAAGACACCTTATATTAATGGGTAAAAATTTGGTCAAGTTTGTCTCACGAGACCCACCGATGCAACAAGTGGATAAAGAGGCCCCCACCTGGTACTTAATAAGTATAATGAATTCATAGTATGAGAGGTGTGAAAAATATTAAATATATAAATTCATATTTAAACTATCATTTGAAATGTAAATAATATCCCCAATCAGTAAACAAAATCATAAACTATCCACAGTAATATGGTGAATGGTGTCAAGAGAGTAAGAATAAAACATTAAATAAAATATGTTATATGGTAACTTAAGAGAGAAATATAAATTAAGAATAACATTAAAAAATATTTTATTGAAATAGAAGAAAATACTCTAATAAAATAATTGAAAATGTCTTCATAGAAATACCCTTTTACTTTGGAAAGAATAGTTCTTTTAGAAAACCATTAGTATTTTTAATAAAACTTTGATTATAAATATGTATATCCCAAAACTAAAAGGGAATGAAATTATATTTTATGAAGAATATTCGAAATTAAATTTGGAAACTAAAGTGAAAACACATAAAAAAGAGTGTTTAAGAAAAATTATAAATGAACCACTTCAGTGCGGTTTAAGGGAAAATATAAATGAGTCTCCAAAGAAGAAAAAGAAATAATTGTTTAAATAAAACTAGAAATGAAATATTATTGTTTTTTATGATAGAAATATAGATTTTATAAAAATATTTTGGGACTAATACATATTTTTTAGTGTACTTTAAAATGGATAAGAAATTGGAATGTACCCTTTAATCGGGGTAGCTTTTCGGGAAAAATTAAGAAGGGAGCATTATAAAATATGTATTTACCCATAAAAAAAGATGAAATAATATGGATACATGATTTGGGAACATATACGTATAATTTATAATAATTATATAAAAATAAAGAAGAATTACATTTTGGTAAAGACTGTGTGTGTGTGTAACCCAAATGAAAAATCGAGGTTCGAGAAGAAACCATTACCACTTTAAAAATAATAAAACCATATTACCCATAAAATTAATAAAAATTAAATGAAACATTTATTATAATGAAAATAAATATATTAATGATATTAAAAATCAAATGGAAGTATAAATACATCACACATTATAAATATTGGTGAATAAGGAATATCTCACAGAAATGAAAGTGAGATGAGAAAACCCTTACCTTATGTGTGAAAGTGTTTTGAAAATTCCGTTAATGTCATGGATAATGAAGTTAGAATCATTAATAATTTAATTAAGAACCTAATAAACATTTATTTTATTTATTATAATTTTATTAAGTTCATTTAGACCCTTTTTTATTAGTTATAATATTTAATTTCGTTATTCAGGAGTGTTTGTTTCCTTGGTTTTCATGATTGGTTCACTTGTATACATGTATGAAAGATTATATAAAATGGAAATAGTAACCCATAATGGAAATTATATATTATTAAAAACATAGAAGATATTTCAAGTTATTATATATCATTTCTCAAAATATTAGGATTATTCATTAGATAAATCATTAATGATAACCATTTAGATTATTCTGGCATTTTTTCATCATTACAAACTAGTTGTGTCTTATTAATTAATATTGTGTATATATACTGGTTTAAAAACATTAAATAAGTTTTATTACATATATTAATGTTCAGTTTAACTATAAAAATGGTTTTATGACCATAATTTAAAGTATAATTAAAAAACTAAAACTCTTCGTCCATGAAGGCTGTAAATCGGCACCTCACAGACAATGTTTCCATTTTCAGAATAAAAAGGGGAAGAGAAAAGAATTTATGGTTGATATACCATTAACATAATAAAATTAAAGTATATAAAATATATACTATACCTATCATGTCACTTTTTACAGGGGAGTTGAGGGAATGATAAAAAAAGAAATTAAAGGGAGAGAGAGAAGGTTTTACCTCTCGACTCTCGCCTCCTTGAGAACCTCCTTAAGGGACTTAGAAATGGTCTTTTGCAGAGGTTGGATAGACCAAAACATGGGGGAGAGTTTTTATAGAGTAAATGTTCTGAATATAATCAATCTTAATTTATTTCGAGGTGTGGGGAGAAGAGATAGTGTTGGGTGGTATTTATACTGAAGGTGAGGGGTGCTTTTTTATTATTTAATTAATTTGTTTATTATTTTTGGATCAAGACTATGAATAATGTTGGTTTTTCTGAATAATATAGTAACTATACCATGTGAGTTAGATATAATGGTCACTTATATCATCCCTGACTCAAGCAAGATTTAATATTTTACTTCTTTACATATAATGTTAAATTTTGTAAATTAGTGTATTTCACTATTCATCAAAAAATCTAATATTTCAAAAAACTTCCAAAAATCCACCCTTATCATTTTTCAACCTATAAAATTAAAAAATGGACACCATTTTAATAAAATAATTTAATAAAAAATTAAATTTCATTTCTAAATAAAATCTTCATTTATTAAAGAAAATATAAAATTTAATAATATAACCAATTTTATGACACTTTGAAAAAATTAATTAAGCTGCATAAAATTATATTATAATCATAATATAAAAATATTAATTTATAAATATATTTTTTGAACATAAAATTTCTTTTAAAACATTATATTATTTAAAAAATTGTAAAAAAAAACATTTACACTTTTCAAAAATACCAACACTTAATTTATCATATTATAACATTAATTTACTTATACCAAGATATAAATATATCATATTTTCCAATATTAGATACCCAAATTTAATTACCATTTTAATAGGTTATATTACTATTCTATTGGTCAGATTACTTTTCTTAATCATCGTATTACTATTCCAATGGTCAAGTTACTATTCCATCAGTATAGGTTCCTTAATTTCTAGAGAAACTTATTCTTTCATTAAGTATTCATTTTTAATGTTTTTATTTTGTTCTCTATGTGATTTAATGTGATTTATATTATATAACATAACTATAATAAGGGAAATTCCATTGATAATATTTTAGGTCATTACTTTCTCCCCTCCTATAACAAATTGCATCCTCACAATTTAAACTTGTGATTAGTAATAATGGAGTTGTAATTTTAGAATACCCTTATAGAAATCCAACATCGTAAAAAAGCTTAATAAAACTACCTCTTAAAAATTAGGAAAGGATAATGTGATAATTACCAAAAAACTAGGTGTCACTATAGGAGAACCGTAGTGGAAAGTGAAAACATGGGCATAAAAAATAAATATAACTATCAAGTTCCAATGAAGAGTGATATAGAACATTATCGTTAGAAAGTTAACCACCACAAGACCATAAATCTATGATTCGTTAAAAGACCATTGATTTCTCATAAAAAATTATAAACTGATAGCATTTTTATTCCAAAATCATTTTCCTAATGTTAAGGGATTCCTCTACTATATATATAGGCACTTGAGAAAATAAAATAACTTGATTTCATTACATTTCATAAGCCTGATCTCATACGTTTTTTTGTGATTTGATCTATTTCAAATTCATTTCATACACTATAAGAAGCATATTCATGATAAAGTTTTTCACACCTGAAGCAATTTTAACAAATCATATAGATCATAAGTCATTCATTCGACCTTTAATTGTTTGATGAAACCAAAAAGGTTAGAGAATGTTATCAATGAATAATAATTCTAAAGTTTAATTTGATCCATTTCATAAGTATTTAATCTTAAGACTCATCCAAAATATGTCTTTCCACATTAAACAACCGAAAATTTAGAAATAAGGTTGAAAATTTTCCAAAATCAACTTAACATTAGATTTTTCGAACATAATGTAGCTCTTAGTCCTATATACCAAATATATTAATACCTTGATCACCTTAAAAAAATTAAGGAAGACACGTGTGCTTCCAAATCCATAAATAATAAGTACTTCAGTACCATCCTTATATATATAATGATTCTTTACCCAAAATATATTCAAAACATAATTATTTAATCCAAAAACAATAATACTTTAATTATTCTACTTTTACTATCGTAACATCATAATCATGACCTTGATCTCTTTATATCTTCTTAGCTATATTCCCTTGAGTCTTTGGATATTCATTTTCAGAGTGCCAAATCTCCTCATAGTTTAAGAATTGGGTATAGAAAAATTCTTTCCTTCACTTTAAATCATGATTGTGGCGGCCTTTTTCTCCACATTTTTTGCAAACACCTATTTCTTTAATTAAGTACCATGGGGTTTCTTCCCAAAATTATCACCAGAGAAAAAAATCCTTCTTTTGTTTCTTCTCCTTATCCATTTTTTCTCTTTCATCCTCTTCTTCTCTTGTTCACCTTATGAACCATGAAAGTTTTAGAATTATTTCTTTGTTTTGATCACACAGGGTTCTATATCCTTGTATGATGAGAATGTTTTGGAGACTAGTGCTCCTAATAGAATTGGATTAAGAACATAAAATAAATGGTCAATATTTCTCCTTGGAATACATATGTAGTCCAAGGCATGCCTTGTTAACCTTTTAATTTTGGCTTCATACATAGCAATTTTTTTATCCTCTTTCTGTCTCAGACTCAAGAATTGTCTCTCATTATACACTCGTTGTTCTCTACGATAATATTTTTCCTATAAAAGTTCCTTAAAATCCTTCAATTCCATATTTGAAATATACTCTTACTCCTCAGTTCTTTGAATCAATGAACACCATCGATCTGCATCTCCAAAGAGATGATAAACTACCATGATAACCTTCCCCCTTTCGTTACTTCTAAAAGCAAGTAATATCTTCTCTAAAGAACTTATCCATTTCTTAGCTAAAAATTAGTTTGTACTCCCATATAATTATGGAGTTTGTTGTCTCATAAATCAGTTTAACATTGTTTATCCAAGTTTTGGATCAGGATACACCATACGGTTAAGGTTATTTTTCATGAACAGAGTCAGTTTTCCCCGTATAGTTATAAGATGTTCAGCACCAGTTACAGCTCTAGATCCAAAATATTTATATTTCATATTATATTCATCCCTATATGGATTACATGAATTGATATAGTTTACATTCCTTCCAATGGGATCCATTTCTAAATTATAGGACACACTATATTAGATCATAACATTATGGAACATACTGGATAATCTAAAACAAGTGAAACATTTATCATAAATTAAAAATCTATTCATAACTAATCTCATAATCATAAACATGGTTTCTTTGAGGACATATTTAATTTGAGGTCATTCATAGTGGTTTGTAATAAAAATGTTAATTATCCTAATAATATCCCCCAGGAGCGCCAGACTAGGTAAAAAGTAAGGTCTTTTCTCATGTACCAGGTTATATCGAGTCAGGCCCGACACACGTTTTTAGTGTTGTTACCCCTTAGTACATCTATTCCGGAACCACATCAACTTGTTGTATCTATATAGGGATGTATTTTTAAGAATACCCTCATAATATCTACCATAACAATATTATAAGATATAATTCTATGACTATCCTAAAATTCTAACTTAGGGTTATGTTCACTTATCTATATTTTCTATATCTAGTTTCCAAGGTTTCTATAAAAATTCCTTTGATAACAACTATAAATATCCCAACCCCAGTAGCCCAGAGCTGGTGCCTTACTTTATTAAATTGGTATCATAAATAATGAATTCACATCCCAAAGGGCAGGATAGTTTAATATCTTTGGAAAACCATATATAAACATAAGTTTTGTAGTACAACTTGAAAGGAAAATCAACATAGCAACTCTATTGGAAACATCCAAAAACTTCCAGATTATCTTTCAAATTCATTCATAATATATATATTCATGTCCTAGGGAAAATTACAACATAATAAAGGGGTGATCTCAGATGATCAGTATGGGTAAAAAATATAGAAAAATATATAAACAAAAATAATAATTCAAGGATAATATCTAACAACACATGTCATTAAAGCGTAATCATGAACATATTATGGTAAGAATAAAAATTGATCAAAATGATTTTATATAAATAATCACCTGAGAATAAAACATAAACATGGATATTATACTAGTCTAATAATCACATGTATTATCAATTACTAAAATCCAAATAATAATATTCATAATATTTTATACCATACACATATTTTTAAGTATTTGGAAAAGTCATCGAACATAAATGGGTAAAAACATAGTCTAGTTTGTCTCATGAGACCTACCGATGCATTGAGCATCTATAGTGGGCCTCACCCATCACATAATAATTCAAAATGATTACTAATATGAAAGGGGTGAAATATAATCAATATATAAATTCATATTGAAACAATAATATGAAATGTAAACTATATCCTCGATCAGTAAACATAGTAATAAACTATCTAGAGTAATATTGTGATTGGTATCAAGACAGTAATCATAAACCATTCAATAAAATTTGGTAGATGGTAACATAAGAGATCAATATCAATTAAGACTAAATTAAATATAGGGTACAAAATTTGATGAAAATATTCTAATAAGATCATTGAGAAGTTCTTGAGAGAAAACCATTTACTTTAGAAAGATTAATTCTTTTAGAAAATCATTCTTACTTGACATAAAAATAAAATTGTAAATATGTATATAAAAAAATAAAATGTAATAAAATTATATTTTAGGAATAATATTCATACTAAAATTTGGAAAATGAAGTGAAAATGGGTAAAAATAGTGTTTAAGCATCTTTAGAAATAATCCACTTCAACGCGTTTCATGGGAAAATATAAATGAGTATTTAAAGCGAACAAAGGAATAATTGATTGTATAAAACTAGAAATTAACTAAGATAGTTTTTAATAATACAAATATATATTTTACTTAAAATATTTTTGGATTAAAAAATATTAAAGAGGGTACTTGAAAATGGGTACGAAATTGGGAAATTCCCTTTAATTGGGTCTGGTTATCGTGAAGAATTGAGAAGGGAACATTATAAAACACATATTTTCACATAAAAGAAAGATAAATTAATCTAGATACAAAATTTTTTTAAATATAAATATAATTTAAAATAATTTTATAAAAATAAAGAATAATTTCATTAGTGTAGTGAGAGAATGTGTGTAACCCGAATGCGAAATGAAGGTTTGGGGAGAAACTCTTACCACATTGGAAATAATCAAACCGTGTGACCCATAAAATTAATGAAAATTAAATGAAACACTTAATAAAAAGAAAATAAATATATTGATGATATGAAACATCAAATCTAAATATACATACACCATAAATGATAAATAATGGTGAATAAGTAATATCTCACAGAAATGAAAGTGAGATTAGAAAATGTAACACCCGAGACTTTTATGTTATATAAATCATCAAAGGAATATTTTTCTACACAACACTTTCTTGGCTTGCTTTACACGAAATCGCGACCTTCCCTGATAGATTGCGTCGTACGCAATACCGAGTTTCACTAAACAACGATATACTATTAAAATATTATTAAAAATAGTTGTTATGAATAGTAATAACCACTTTTTGAAATTTTATAAATTTTATTTTTTAAAATGGACTTCATTTTTGGATTCGTAATATCGAAATTAGCCTAGGGTGAAATTTTGGTATTTTTCTGAAAACTTTCAATTTTTGATGAATAGTGAAACCACTTAGTGGTAGTTAAAAAACTGAATTTTTCATAAAACTTAATTTTACCGCTTCTGTGAGTGGAATTTCGAAAATCCGAGACACACGGTTGATGTCAGTAAGTAAAATGTGGTTCAATGAGATGAAAATAATTTTTGGTGAATAGTAACTTTTTACTTTTTTTACCACGGTTAAAAGTAAATAGGGTAATTAAGGTTAAAATGATATTATTATTACCCTAACACATGTCCTAATTCTACTGGATAAGTGTAATTCGACCAAAAACAAACTTAGGAATAAAATATGACCATTTAGGCCCACTTGGATTAGATTAGGACATTTATTATTAATTTATTTAAAGAAGGGTTAAAATAGTTAAAATCAATGTGTAATAAGTAAATCATTTTTAATATGGGGTTATACATAAGATAAATTCGACTATAAATATTCATTAGAAAGCTAAAAATAGTTCCTACATAATGGTAGTTTATTTGTAATTTTTAGACATTAAATAATTTAATTTATTTATGACACAAAGATGATGCAGCAATTATCTTATTAATGAAATATTGAAATAATTGATGTTATAAACACCAAAATAAATGTAATTTGACACTTTTTATGAATTCCACTAATTTTCTAAATTAATATGACATGTAAGTATTTATTTAATTAAATTTTTTCTAACTAATCATTCTTTTATGATTTTCACAAAAATTTATTACTAAATAGTGTCAAAATTGACATAAAATAGTTTTTAAAACAAATATTATATTAGTAATTGTTATTTTATTCCTAAAAATCTAAGGTTCGGCCAAATGACTTAGATAAAGTTATATATATTAATAATAAACATCTTGGGGTTTTTTTGGCTTTTTATAGTAAGTTTATTAACCTTATAGTATAAGAACACAAGAAGACACGGTAAAAGTAAAATTATTTAACTTAATGTTAAATCTACATGATAAGGTTAAAATAGGAACCTAAAGTTGTCTAAATTCTATTCGATGAGAGTATTTCGACCCATCCCCACCTTATCCTAGAAATAAATCAATTTGGAGCTATTTAAAACCGAACTTGACTTTATAATAAAATAATATTTTTAGTTATTCTGAAGGTGCCCCTCTCCTCCCTTATAAAAGGGCACCTCCTCCCTCTCTTCCTCAAACCACTTTGAGCCTTCAAGCTCAGCCAACCCCTGACACTTTCTCCTCTCCACTTCCCTAGAGACATCCTAGAGGTTCTGGTCTTCTTCAAAGACCTATTTTAGTGCCCTAAAAGGAGGTATCAAAGAATCACTTCAAAGAAGAGGAGGTTCGCACATGTACAAAGCATATCGGACCTAAGGTAAGGGAAAATATCACATTCTCATTTTTATCTGAGATTGTTTATACTTTGGAATTTACTGGTGTGTATTTTATCATCCACATCCATGTTTCCTCAATATGTAATATTATTTCCATCAACCTACAATTGTTTAAATCCAATTTTACCCTTTGGTGAGTTTTTAGTAAAGGATATGAAAGGAATCTTTTGTTGTTTTTCGTATGAGGTACTTTTTGACTTTTCTGACAAAAGTACGAGAAGATTGTTTTTTTAACTTATACGGCATGAATGGATTTTTAAAACAATATTTCCAAGAATCTTCCTTTACAAGTTTTCAAGTTTATTTTTAATCAACTTCTTTTAGTTTAAAATTGTATGACATGTTAAGAAAGGAAAAATGTTTTTGAAGTTGAAAGGATATTTTCCTCAAGAATGGAGTTCAAGTGTTTTATCAAAATTATTTTCCATCTAAGATAATATAGGGTTCTGTTTCTATCCATGTTATTACATGGATTTGATTATGTTGTGATGGAAATATTTTTATGAATTCCTTTATCTTATATGAATTGTTTTATGATGTCATGTTGTTTAAGAATCCCATTTTTACTACATGGGTTATGCAATGATGTATAATTTATGATTTTTTGGCACACATAAGAATGGTATCATTATGAGATGGGTGGGACCTATATCTCCCTCCAATGAATTGGGTAAAGATTTTATATCTCATGAGATAGACATGGTTGGAACGGTAGGTTATACCGGTTCAGTGAAACAGGACTGAAATGAGGGTGACTCGGTTTAGAAATGGACTTTGTATACTAAGATAGTCTTGGAAATGAGTCTTGACTAATAAGATATGATTCTCTATGATTATTTGTGTATTCCATGAAGTTTCATGTTTTAAGTTATGATTATTGGGATTTCATTTCACTACTATGATTTATCCCATGTTATGAAATTATGCTCTCTTTTGCAAGTTAAGATCTCTAAAATGTTATGTTCTTATGAATATGATGTGATTGATATTTATTTTGTTTACCCTTACTGAGCATTTGAGATCACCCTTTTGTATGTTTTGTTTCCCCAGGTCAGGAAGAAAGTTATTAAGTAGAATATGCCAAAAAGGGACTCCAGATATGATGAAATAAATGGGAGGCAAAGTAGATGCTTTATGAACCAGTTGTTTATGTTTCCCAGTTTCTAAAGACACTATACGTATACGGTCCTTTCTTGGTTTTGTTATATGTTGTAATAAGTGTGCTTCAATTTTGAAGTAAAAAAACAATGTATGTAATGTATGGGTCATTATAGTTGGTATCAGAGGAAAGGTATAGTCAACATTTGGAAACTATGATGTGAAAGCCTTAGTAAAAACCCTAAGGATAAGTCTAAGCATAGAACACAATCTTAGTGTTTTAGAAATGGCCATGAATAACCTAGGATAAGACCTTAAGTGTGAAATTTTATTCTTGATTATGTGGTTTTCCTATTATAATTAGTGTTTCTCACACTATTCTTCTTGATTTTAGTCAATGGCTGGAACCCGAAGGAACCGTGTTAATGCGGAATGCGATGGGAAATGAAATGATTGTCCCCCTGAGCAACTAAACATTATGGGAGCTGGAATGCAAAATCTTCTAGCCATGCTCACACAACTTTCTCAAGCTATGAATCATGAAGGACTTCCAAATGAGCAAAAGAAGGAGCAACATTCTGTTGAATCCTTCATGATACAGCGTCCACCTTCATTCAGAGGGTCTACTGATCCATTAGTTGCTGAATAATGGATTAGTACTACTAAAAAGATATTTTCAGTTCTTCAATGTTTTGAGCATGATAAAGTCATCTTAGCAGTGTATCGTTTGGAAGGTGATGCTGATCAATGGTGAAATCTTATTAAGAATACGAGGCAAAGGGATGAAATTGAGTCCATGGAATTGGACGAGTTCAAAAACTTATTTTTCAATAAGTACTTCCCCCGTATTCTCTGAACAAAGATAGAGAAAGAGTTTCTTGAACTGAAGCAAAAGGATGATGAATCTGTTGGTACCTACGAAGCAAATTTTACAAGACTTGAAAGGTACTCTTCTGGTATTATTATCCAACCTTAGAGTAAGATCGATCGATTCTTTAGTGGCTTAAAACCAAGTCTCCGAAGGGCGTTATCCATAAGGGACTTCAATAGCTACGAGGAAATCATTCGATGTGCTCTCAAAGTCGAGATGGATATTGGAGTAACCCATCAGTCATATGGGTTTGATAAGAAGAGGAAAATGGAATTGAAAGGAAAATCTAAAGAGCACACTGAAAAGAAGACGAGCTTTCTCTTATGCTCAAAGTGTGGAAAGAAACATGGAGGGAGTTGTCTTAAAGGGACATGTAAATGTTTCAAATGTGGAAAGGAAGGTCATCGGGCATTTGAATGCCGCAATGATGGGAAGAAGATGTCTAATGATCAAAACAAAGGAAGGGATACACAGAATGACCCTACAACACTTCAATGTTTCAAGTGCAAGGAGATGGGACATTATGCGAATAAATGCCCTAATCCAAGGGTTGATGATGATGGTCAACGTCAACAAACTCTTAAGGCTAAAGACAAAGGAAAGTCACATGCAATTTCTATCAGCGATGTGGAGTACGATAACGATGTGGTTAAAGGTACACTTACCATCCACTCTAAAGTAGCAAATGTTTTATTTGATTCTGGATCCACCCACTCCTTTATTTCTGAAGAATTTTCTAAGGGTATCACCGTATTACCTCAACAATTAGATGTTGAGTTAGCTGTGACAACACCTAATGGCACAACAGTCACATCAAAAGTTTATAATTATTCTCCGATTGAAGTTTGTGGGAAAGTGCTTCCTGCAAATCTTGTGATCCTCCCTATAGTGGAATTTGATGTGATTATTGGCATGGATTGGATTTCTCTACATGGAGCTCATATCAATTTCCAAATAAGGGAAGTCACATTTCATATTCCAGATCAATTTATGATCGTCTATCAATGCAAGGATGAACATAACCTTCCAGTGGAAATTTCTTCCATTTTATGGGTATTGATTCCACTAAATGAAGGTTATTTATATCAAATGGTTGGTGAGAAACTCATGATTAAGAGTATTCCCATTGTATGGGAGTTTGATGATGTCTTTCCGGAGGAATTACCGGGTCTTCCACCAAATCGTGAAGTTGAGTTTTCAATAGAACTCGTACCAGGTTCTTTGCCTATTTCATAGACACCTTATAGAATGGCCCCAATTGAGTTGCAGGAATTGAAGAAGCAGCTCCAATAGAATCTTGATAAGGGGTTCATACGCCCTAGTGCGTCACCTTGGGGAGAACCTGTTCTGTTTTTTAAGAAGAAAGATGGATCAATGAGACTCTACATTGATTATCGAGAACTTAACAAGATCACTATCAAGAACAAATATCCTCTCCCGCGCATTGATGACCTATTTGACCAACTACGCGGAGCTCAATACTTTTCCAAGATTGATCTTCGTTCGGGGTATCATCAATTAAGGGTCAAAAGGGAGGATATACCAAAGACGTCTTTCCGTACAATGTATGGACACTATGAATTTATAGTGATTCCATTTGGTCTTACTAATGCCCCTGCTATCTTCATAGATCTGATGAATAGAGTCTTTAGAGACTATCTTGATCAGTTTGTGGTAGTCTTTATAGATGATACTCTTGTCTATTCAAAGAGAAAGGAAGAACATGAAGATCACTTGAGAATTATATTGAAGACCCTGAGAAAGGAGAATCTTTATGCCAAATTTTCCAAGTATGAATTTTGGCTTCAAAAAGTTGCATTTTTGGGTCACATAATCTCAAAAGAGGGGATATTTGTGGATCCTGCAAAAATAGAGGTTATCGAAAGATGGTTGAGACCAACAACAGTAACCGAGATCCGAAGTTTTCTTGGTTTAGCTGGATATTATTGACGTTTTGTGAAAGATTTTTCACGAATATCTAATCCACTCACCAAGTTGACTCGGAAAGGAGTTAAGTTTGTTTGGACGGAGGAATGTGAAGAGAATTTCAAGGAGTTGAAAAGAAGGTTATCCAGTGCACCTGTGCTCACACTACCTTGTAGTGGAGAAAGGTTTGTGATCTACAGTGATGCATCCAAGAAGGGATTGGGGTGTGTTCTTATGCAAAATGATATGGTGATAGCTTATGCCTCATGACAGTTGAAAATACATGAGCAAAATTACCCAACTCATGATTTGGAGTTAGCTGCTGTAATCTTTGCATTAAAGATTTAGAGGAATTATCTTTATGGAGAAAGGTGTTATATTTATACTGATCATAAAAGTTTAAAGTATATTTTCACACAAAAGGAGCTGAATATGTGCTAAAGAAGATGGTTTGAACTGATTAAGGATTACGACTGCTCAATCCATTACCACCCTGGGAAAGCAAACAAGGTGGCAGATGCATTAAGTCGACAAGACCACGCTAGTTTATCCATGATGAGGATCACAAAAGATCCAATATTTGTGGATTTACGAAGGATGGATCTTGGAATTATAATGAATGGGGAAAATTTGTATCTTTCTCAAATGAATGTTCAACCATCTATACATGTGAAGATTAAAGAGGCACAGAAAGAAGTTGTCGAGTTACAAAAGAAGGTGAGAAATGTTCCTGAATTCAACCATGATTGTGATGGGATAATAAAGTTCAGGAATAGGGTTTGTGTTCCTCCCATCCCAGAATTAAAGAAGGAGCTGCTAGATGAGGCTCATAGTTCTTCATTCTCTATCCATCCTGGAAGCACGAAGATGTATAGGGACCTGAAGGAGTAATTCTGGTGGGATGGAATGAAAAGAGATGTTGCTGAATATGTCTCTCGATGCTTGGTTTGTCAACAAGTTAAAGCTGAGAGACAGAAGTCTAAGGGGATGTTACAACCATTACCCATACCTGAATGGAAATGGGAAAACATCACTATGGACTTTTGTCACAGGACTTCCTAAAACATCCAAAGGCAATAATGCTATCTGGGTCATAGTTGATCGTCTTAGAAAGTCTGCACAATTCATTGCTATTAGAGAGTATTTCTCTCTGAATCAGCTTGACAGGATATATGTAAAGGAAGTGGTAAGATTTAATGGAGTACCACTTTCTATTATATCTGATTGGGATCCGAGATTTACCTCGAAGTTCTGGAGAAGTCTTCAGCATACTCTGGATACAGAGTTGAGTTTTTGCACTGCTTATCATCCTCAGATAGACGGTCAGTCTGAGAGAACAATTCAAACTCTAGAAGATATGTTGAGAGCATGCTCTTTGGATTTTAAAGGTGGTTGGGATCAACACCTACCTTTGGTGGAATTTTCTTATAATAATAGCTTTCACTCTAGTATTCAGATGGCTCCTTATGGACCTCTCTATGGAAAGAAATGCAAGACTCCAACTTGCTGGGATGATGTTGGGGAAAGAAAGCTATTAGGACCTGATCTCATTGATGAAATGGTTGAAAAGGTAAGATCTATTCAACAACACATAAGATCAGCTCAGAGTCGACAGAAAAGCTATGTCGACAACCGAAGAAAAGACATAGAGTTTGAAGTGGGTGATAAAGTGTTCTTACGAATATCTCCCTGGAAGAGGGTCATGAGATTTGGAAAGAAGGGGAAGTTGAGCCCTAGATATATCGGTCCTTTCGAAATAATGGATCGTGTTGGGAAGGTAGCTTACCGATTGGCGCTTCCACCAAATCTCTCTCAAGTTCACGATGTGTTCCATGTATCTCTCCTGAGAAATTACATACCTGATCCTTCACATGTACTCAGCTTAGAAGTTGTACCGCTGGAGCAAGATCTTTCTTATGAAGAACAACCGATAGAGATTCTGGATCTTAGTGAAAAAGTCCTACGAAACAAGACCACTCGATTGGTCAAAGTTTTATGGAGGAACCACCAATTAGAAAAAGCTACATGGGAGCTTGAGGATGGGATGAGGGAGAGGTATCCTCATCTGTTTGTTACAAAGTGACAAATTTCGAGGGCGAAATTCCTTTTAAGGGGGGTAGAATGTAACACCCGAGAATTTTATGTTATATAAATCATCAAAGGAATCTTTTTCTACACAACACTTGCTTGGCTTTCTTTACACGAAATCGCAACCTTCCCTGATAGCTTGCGTCGTACGCAATACCGAGTTTCACTAAACAACGATATACTATTAAAATATTATTAAAAATAGCTGTTATGAATAGTAATAACCACTTTTTAAAATTTTATAAATTTTATTTTTCAAAATGGACTTAATTTTTGGATTCGTAATATCGAAATTAGCCTAGGGTGAAATTTTGGTATTTTTCTGAAAACTTTCAATTTTCGATGAATAGTGAAACCACTAAGTGGTAGATAAAAAACTGAATTTTTCATAAAACTTAATTTTACCGCTTCTGTGAGTGGAATTTCGAAAATCGGAGAGACATGGTTGATGTCAGTAAGTAAAATGTGGTTCAATGAGATGAAAATAATTTTTGGTGAATAGTAACTTTTTACTTTTTTTACCACGGTTAAAAGTAAATAGGGTAATTAAGGTTAAAAATGATATTATTATTACCCTAACACATGTCCTAATTCTACTGGATAAGTGTAATTCGACCAAAAACAAACTTACGAATAAAATATGACCATTTAGGCCCACTTGGATTAGATTAGGACATTTATTATTAATTTATTTAATGAAGGGTTAAAATAGTTAAAATCAAAGTGTAATAAGTAAATCATTTTTAATATGGGGTTATACATAAGATAAATTCAACTATAAATATTCATTAGAAAGCTAAAAATATTTCCTACATAATGGTAGTTTATTTGTAATTTTTAGACATTAAATAATTTAATTTATTTATGACACAAAGATGATGCAGTAATTATCTTATTAATGAAATATTGAAATAATTGATGTTATAAACACCAAAATAAATGTAATTTGACACTTTTTATGAATTCCACTAATTTTTAAAATTAATATGACATGTTAGTATTGATTTAATTAACTTTTTTCGAACTAATCATTCTGTTATCATTTTCACAAAAAATTAATTACTAAATAGTTTCAAAATTGACATAAAATAGTTTTTAAAACAAATATTATATTAGTAATTGTTATTTTATTCATAAAAATCTAAGGTTCGGACAAATGACTTAGATAAGGTTATATATATTAATAATAAACAACTTAGGGTTTTTTTGGCTGCTTATAGTAAGTTTATTAACCTTATATTATAAGAACACAAGAAGACACGGTAAAAGTAAAATTAACTTAATGTTAAATCTACATGATAAGGTTAAAATAGGAACCTAAACTTGTCTAAATTCTATTGGATGAGAGAATTTCGACCCATCCCCACATTAGCCTCGAAATAAATAAATTTGGAGCTATTTAAAACCTAACTTGACTTTATAATAAAATAATATTTTTAGTTATTCCAAAGGTGCCCCTCTCCTCCCTTATAAAAGGGCACCTCCTCCCTCTCTTCCTCACACCACTTTGAGCCTTCAAGCTCGGCCAACCCCTGCCACTTTCTCCTCTACACTTCCCTAAAGACATCCTAGAGGTTCTGGTCTTCTTCAAAGACCTATTTTAGTTCCCTAAAATGAGGTCTCAAAGAATCACTTCAAAGAAGAGGAGGATCGCACATATACAAAGCATATCGGACCTAAGGTAAGGGAAAATATCACATTCTCATTTTTATCCGAGATTGTTTATACTTTGGAATTTACTGGGGTGTATATTATCATCGAAATCCATGTTTCCTCAATATGTAATATTATTTCCATCCACCTACAATTTTTTAAATCCAATTTTACCCTTCGGTGAGTTTTTAGTAAAGGATATGAAAGGAATCTTTTGTCGTTTTTCGTACGAGGTACTTTTTGACTTTTCCGACAAAAGTATGAGAAGAATGTTTTTTTAACTTATATGGAACGAATGGATTTTAAAAACAATATTTCCAAGAATCTTCCTTTACAAGTTTTCAAGTTTATTTTTAATCAACTTCTTTTAGTTTAAAATTGTATGACATGTTAAGAAAGGAAAAATGTTTTTGAAGTAGAAAGGATATTTTCCTCAAGAATGGAGTTCAAGTGTTTTATAAAAATTATTTTCCATCTAAGATAATATAGGGTTCTGTTTCTATCCCTATTATTACATGGATTTTATTATGTTGTGATGGAAATATTTTTATGAATTCCTTTATCTTATATGAATTGTTTTATGATGTCATGTTGTTTAAGAATCCCATTTTTACTACATGGGTTATGCAATGATGTATGATTTATGATTTTGTGGCACACATAAGAATGGTATCATTATGAGATGGGTGGGACCTATATCTCCCTCCAATGCATTGGGTAAATATTTTATATCTCATGAGATAAACATGGCTTGAACAGTAGGTTATACCAGTTCAGTGAAACAGGACTGAAACGAGGGTGACTCGGTTCAGAAATGGACTTTGTCCACTAAGATAGTCTTGGAAATGAGTCTTGACTAATAAGATATGATTCTCTATGATTATGTGTGTATTCCACAAAGTTTCATTTTTTATGTTATGATTATTGGGATTTCATTTCACTACTATGATTTATCCCATGTTATGAAATTATGCTCTCTTTTGCAGGTTAAGATCTCTAAAATGTTATGTTCTTATGAATATGATGTGATTGATATTTATTTTTTTTACCATTACTAAGCATTTGAGCTCACCCTTTTGTATGTTTTGTTTCCCCAGGTCAGGAAGAAAGTTATTAAGTAGAATATGCCAAAAAGGGACTCTAGATATGATGAAATAAATGGGAGGCAAAGTAGATGCTTTATGAACCAGTTGTTTATGTTTCCCAGTTTCTAAAGACACTATACCTATACGGTCCTTTCTTGGTCTTGTTATATGTTGTAATAAGTTTGCTTCAATTCTGAAGTAAAAAAACAATGTATGTAATGTATGGGTCGTTATAGAAAACCCCTACCTTATGTGTGAAAGTGTTCTGCACTTGAACTTAATGTCCTATATAATGAAATTAGGTTCATTAATAATTTAATTAAGAACCTATCAAAAATTTATTGGATTTATTATAATTTTATTAAGTTCATTTATAGCTTTTTTGATGAGTTATAAGATTCATTTTCATCATTTGAGAGTGTTCATTTCCTTGGTTTTCATGATTGGTACACTTGTATACACGTATAAAAGATGATGTAAAATAGAAATAGTTTACCAAAATTAGAATTATATGTTATTAATGAACTTAAATGATATTAAATGGTCTTATATATGATTTTTTCAGATATAAGGATGAATCCTTAGATAAAGTGTTAATGATAACCATTTAGATTATTTTATGATTTTTTCAATCATCATAAACTAGTTTTTTCTTATGAATTAATATTATATATATATATACTAGTTATATAATATTAGATAAGTTTTATCACATATATTAAAGTCTATTTTAAGCAAAAAAATGGTTTTTATAATCATCATTGATGACATAAATAAAAAATGAAAATGTGTCGTCCACGAAGGCGGTAAATGGGCACCTCACGAGCGATGTTTTCATTTTTAGAATAAAAAGGGGAAGGTAAGATAATTAATGGTTACTATACCACTAACACAATAATAGTACAGTATATCAAATATTATGGATTTATCATGTTAATTAGGACATCAGAGGTGAGTTAAGGATAAAAACATAAAATAAAATGAAAGAGAGGGAGAAAATTGTTTACCTCTTGAGTGTCGCCTCCTTGATAACCTCCTTATGGGACATGGAAATGGTATTTTCATAAGAAGAACAAGACCATAACATGGGGGAGAGTTTTCAGAGAGTAAATGGTCACAATATAAAAAATATTCAAGTTTTTTTACATGTGAGGACAAGGGGTGGTCATGGGTGGTATTTATAGAGGTGGAGAGGGGTTTTTTATTATTTAATTCATTTGTTTATTATTTTGGAACATGAAAATGAATACTATTGGTTTTTTTACTAAATAAAAAAACTATACCAAGTGAGTTTGAGATAATAGTCCCTTACATCATCCATAACTTAATAATGACTCAATATTTCTCTTATTTACTTATAATGTTAAATACCTAGAATTATCGTATTTCACTATTCACCAAAAAATTATATATTTTAGAAAAATCCAAAAAATTCACCGTAACTATTTTTTCAATATTTAGAATTAAAAAATGAATTACATTTTATGTGGATAATTTTATAAATTTAATAAATTTATGTTTTAAATAAAATCATAGTTTATTTGAAAAAACACTGAATTCAATATTATAACTGATTTTATGAAACTTTGAAAAATTAATTAAAGTCTCATAAAATTATCTTATAATCATATTAAAACAAAATATTAATTTATGAATATATTTTTGGAAAGTAACTCTTATTTTAAAATTTTATATTATTGACAAAATTTTAAATAAACATTTATGCTTTACAAAAATATCATCACTTAATTTATAATTTCTAAAACCTTTATTCACTTATATCGAGATATAAATATGGGATAATTTAATTTATAAGATGCCCAAATTTTATTTACACATTAATAGGTGAGGTTACTATTATATTGGCATGATTTTTATTCCTAATGGTCATATTACTATTCTAATGGTTAAGTTAGTATTCCATCGATATAAGTTTCTTAATTTATAGAAATACTTCTTATTTCATTAATTATTCATTTATAAAGTTTTTTTTGTCTTATATATGTGATTTTATGTGATTTATACTATATAACATAATTATAAGAAGGAACATCTCATGGATAAAATTTTGTGTCATTACACCCATTATAGCTCATAGGTGAGCCCAATATAGCATATACGAAGGGTTGATCCCCATTATAGCTCATGAGAAATTGGTGATCCTGATATAGATTATAAGAAGGTTTGATCCCCATTACAGATCATGGGTGAGCTCATTATATTTTATACGAAGGGTGATCCCCATTATAGATCTCCAATACATTGGGTAATGATTATATTGGAATTCGGTTTTAAGGATATTCCAATTAAAAATGTGTTTTGAAAGTGTTTTATGTATATTTTACTCTAACTCAACTAAAATGAGTTTTAATTTCTTATTATGGGTTTTAAATTATTTCATTGATAAAAAATGTTTGTGTATATGTGGGTTTTATTTTGAAATTTTTTTATTTCTTTCACTCAATGAAATTAATGTAAAGGTAAATATTTCATGGGTTTTCTTGTTTTCACTAAACTAATAGTCTTCTTTCAGTTTATATCCCTTACAAATATTTCCTAATCATCCCAAATTTTAATAATTTTTTTTTAGTGTTTAAGGATGGGTAAAGAAAAGGAATAAGTCAAGTTGAATGTTTTGGAGGTTTTCCATGAAAATAAATCATGATTTATTTTAAATGTTTTATATTATGGAAAAAATGGATATTGATCAAAATTGTCGACTTTGTTTTTTATTTTTTTGTTATATATATATTATGGACTAATTATCTAAAACTATGAACTTTAAAAGATCCTAAATGTTAAAGAAATTAATATTCTTGACATAAACTCAATATTATGTAATGATTAAGCTTAATTACCTATAGTTGGTATCAAATAAAATGTTTGGATAAATTTATAGGTTTGGATAATATTGATAACTTTCCCCTCAAAATATTTTATATTATAGTTATGTTATAATGATATATTATTTAAATGTTACCATGTTGCTTCATATAAACTGTGTCTTTTGAGAATGGTTTTCCCTAGAGGAAACAAGGAACTTTTATTGGGAAAGAACTGAGAGGAAAATATCCTTCCAAATCAGCATCAAAATATGGTTGGAATTGGAAAAAACCAATTTATTACAGTGATGGCTCAGTTAAGCCAAGATATTAATGGTGGTGGTGTCCATGCTAGAGAGTAACCCAATATACCATGAAGGAATATGTCAATATTGGATCATTTCAAGAGGAAAAATGACCAATCATTCAAAAAAACATCTAAACATGTGGTAACAAAAGGGTGGATCAATACCATGGAAAAGATATTTGAATTCATGGGATATTCAAAACATAAAAAGGTAACTATTTCCATCTATTGTTTTAAAGGTGAAGATAATTAATCCTTGACTTTGGTTAAGAATACTAAATAGAATGATGACCTTGATTCTATGGAATGGTAAAAATATAGTGATATTTTCCCTGAGAAATATTTCACTAATATTATTTAGTTCAGTATGGAGAAAGAATTCTTGGAAATCAAGAAAAAATACGAGTCTTTTGTGGCTACATATAAATAAAACTTCACAATATTTTCTAGGTATGTGTGAAAATTTATTCAAGAAATTGATTATAAAATTAAAATATTTTACTCAATATTACAACCAAACTTATGATGATCATTGTCCATACAGAAATTCAAAAATAATGAGAAAGTTATTTATTGTGCTGAGAAAGTTGAGATGGAGTGTTTTGAAACTTACATCGCACGAGATGAAAAGAGTAATAAATGGTCATGGTGCCAAAAAATAGTTAAGAAACCAACTAATAATTATATAGGTAAGACCAAAATTTGTTCCAAGTGCGGTAAAATACATTTTTTTGAATGTATGTTATGATCTAGAAAGTGGTACCAGTGTTGTAAGTTTGATCACAAGGTTCGTGACTGTAAAATAATATTCCTGAACAATACAAGAATGAGGTGAAAGGTATCCAATTGATAGTGATATTTTTTAGTTTCAAGGAGTTGGGACATTATACTAAATTCTTTTCCAATTTACTTACTTAGTGTGGAAATCACCATGACCAAATGAAAAAAGGGGATGAAAAATCATTTGTTACTTTTACCGTAGATGTTGGTCTATATGGTGAAGTGGTGACAACTCCTGGGAGATATGTTTTTTTTATGGTTAGTTATAATATAAATGTCTTAGGGACCCCTATGTTTATGTTTTAAGTAATTAAAATACTTTTTGATACATTTATTGAGTTTTTATTCATATTTTAAGTATATTTTTAGGGGGAAATTTATTTGAGTAATAATACCTTTTCATTTTATAGAAATAAGTTTGACAGTATTGATAAACTTTAGGGTTAATATGATCACTAATGAAATTTTAATAAATATTTTTAATAGTAAATATTAATGTCGAACCATTTGTGTTACGTATGTGTTATAGAGATTAATTTATTATATTACATAATGTGTGAAAACCATAATGATTTTGGAAAATTGTTAGTTACAGACAGAAAAACAGTTCACTATTTTATGGCTACTACGATCTGTTAAAAGTTAATTTTAGTACTTCAAGCTTAAAAAAAGATTCAACTTGAATACACATCACTTGGGTAAAAATTTTATATATTTGTGGCAATCGATTAAAGTAAGAATATCTACTCATAATGTAAGTATATTTCCTTATGCTTGTAGTATAAATGGTGAAGGAACCATTCAACATTAAGAAAATTATATTGAATTTTTTTTATCCAATTACCATAACTTATGATGATATCAATAAACTTTTCCATGCATATATGATTGGGGATTTTGTTAAAATGGACTTATTATTTACCATGTTCTTTGTCACTCTCTATTAGTCCATGGGAATTAGTTTTCCTTTCTAAATTCATCTTTTAATTTCCCACCAATGTTCTCCCTTTATGGAATCATATTTATAAATGTATTAAGATTACCTTTATGTTTCTCAATTTCCCTTTTTAAGGTATTTTTTATTTATTTAATTTTAATCATGTGTGTTTGGAAAATTAATTCTATAAATTTCAATCCTTTGATAACTAATACGAATTTTGAGGGTGAAATTCATTTTAAGGGGGTAGGATATGACATCCTAAGATTTTATGAAATATATTTTTACAAATTAATTTAAACTCTTTTATAGATTGATTTCCAAAAAAATCATAGTTTATATTTCATTATACGCAACACCATATTTATCTTGTGTTGCACATAACATCGATTTTCTTCTATAACTTTCTTTATATGCAAGGTCGATTCTTATCAAACAATAATATAATATTTGCATTATTCTTTTAATATGATAGTTATCACATAAATTTTCAAATAGGGGGAATTAATAGGATTAACTAAATTTTGAAAATATTGTTTACAAATTTATATATAATTAATTCATTCTTTACCAATTAATCATAAATGAAAATAAAAACCAAATGAATATAAATGAATTTCTTTTACAAAAAAAAACTAATCTTATACCACAAAATCATTTTATATTACTAAATTAAATTCTTCACTATTAGTGAGATATATTAATGGAATTTATATATTATATATATTCAACCAAATTTCTTTATATTCATCCAATAATTTTGATAGACATGAAATAAGAAAAAATCAGATTTTAAGCATGAAAAGTCGGATTTTTCTAAAAGGAAGTTTTCTACCTTTTAATTGCACACTATTATTGAAACTAACTTTTTACACATTTATAAATTTTACTTGAAAAAATTAAATTTAAATTTTAAATCATAAAATCAAAATTTAACTTCTGTGAATTTTTTTTATTTTTCAAAAAAGTTTCATTTTTTGATGAATCGAAAAAACACAGAATTTTAATTGAAAAATACATTTTCATCTAATTTATTTATATAGTTAAATTATATTTTAAATTTAATTTAAAAAATTATTATAAAATTAAACATAGTTAAATCCAATATAGGATATTTTAATCCATTTCACATTGAAATTGGATATAAAAACATTTCAAACTTTTTTACTTTTTTACTTTAAAAAATGTTGTTTCGTCCAGTCTGTGGGATTAAGTTTAAATTAAATTATGCCACTTCTTTGATTAGAATTTTGAAAAATGGATTCCATATTTGGAATAAAAATAATTTTAATTTATAGTAATTTCAACTTAGTTTTTTACCAAAAATATTAGTGAAATAAATTAAAGTTAATTAAAGCGATTAAGGTAAAAATGAGTTTACTTATAAGTTAAACTTTAATATTAAGGGGCCAAATAACCTAAAAACGTGTCCAAAACAAATTTTATGGACATATTTATAAAATATCCCATATTTTATTTAATATAGTTCATTATTGGAGGCACATTATTTAAGTTATACCTCTCAGCACTATTTACCTTTTTGTATTTACAAGAATGTCACTCCTCCTCCACTATATAAAGGAATTCACTATCCCTCTATCCTAATAGATTGAAAAAACATTTATCATAAAAACAATAAATAAATAAACTCTCAAAATAACCCCTCTAATCCTAGAAACCTATATCTAGACATAAAGTAAAAAAAGGAATTCCTTTGGTGCCAACAAAAGAGAGTTACCCGAAGAAGAGATAATGTTCTTCAACGAGCACTTTGGTTTTATTTATTTCTCCACAAATTAAAATATTTGTATGTAATGATTATATAAAAACCTAAGTATATTAAATATAATTATATGTTTTAATTTTAATTTTACTACCTAAAACTTCACACACTTTAATCAAATCAGATACACAATCATCGTTCAGGTGTACAATAGATTGTCTCCTTACAAACCAATGTCATTCGCTCTTCCATTAACACCACTCAATGTTGGGAATAATGATGGATATATAATTATTATATGATATTTGTGATATTTATGATATATTTATTATTATTTAATTAATATAAAATTCATACCTTCATTCATTCGTTTTTTTTTGGGAATTCGATAACATCATTTATAGACGTGTGGACTACAGCCTCCCCAAAATGATGTGCTTCGTTCAGGCTTTCAATTGAATGAATTAAGAATATTTTTAATAAAAACATGTGATTTGAAATAAATATGTATGATATTAATGGTATAATTATATTTTTGGAAATATAATATATCATTTTATTTTTACCATTTCACACACTGAAAAAGTGATAACATCATTCGTGGACGTGGGGACTTCCACCTCCTCAAAGAGATGTGATTCTTATTTTTGCATCACCACATAAAAAGAATGATATATATAAGTATATATAATTAAATAATACAGTATTTATGATATAATTATCATTCTGTAAATATAAATTTTATTTACCTTCTTTCTATAAGGATTATTGAAAAATGGGAACATCACTCATGCGTATGTACGACCTACCTTCTCCATGATCATAATGTGGGTTCATTTTTCATATCCATATTAAATGATTGGGTATAAAGTAATAATTTATATATAAATATGATTATTATTACATGATTATTATTCTTTATATGTTTAAATAATAACCTTATTGACCTTAGTATACCTACCAAAGTCATTTTTGATACCTATGCCGAATATGGACAAAAAATCTCACCTAAAATAAATTGATTAAATAATTATATTTAGATTGTTAATAAGTGGAAAAATAAACAATAAACTTTAAATTTTTTATCATGAAATTAATTAATTAATATAATTTTATTATTCAATAAAATAAAGACACATGTGATGAATTGGACTCAAGGTAAGGTACTTCTTCTCAATTTACTTTTTTTAGGCATTTCTTGATGTTTTGGTCATTCATTTTTTTATAATGTGTATATACATCCCCTTTGATAATTTATATTATGAATTTATTTATTATTATGGAATTTAATATATTTTTTAATGTTATTATTTCATGGGTATTATGTTTTAAATATTTCTAAAGTGATAAGGGACTTTCTTTCAAAATAAATCATATTTTAATGTTTTCCATAAAACACTCTTTCTATTTTATGTCCAAGATTAAAAATAAATATTAAAATGTTTTATATGGACATAAAATATTTATAAAGTTGTTTTTTAACTCTTTTACTTTATTTAAAAGGTTTTTAAAATGAATCTTTTTATGCAGCTTAAAAGGAATGTTTTTTTTTAAAATAAAAAAAGAACATTCATATTTTTAAGGTATGGAAGAAATGACCTTTCATGTCGTAACAATTTTAATTTGATTCCTAGATTTATTTTAATGTTTAACTATTTCCTTAAACTAAAACACACTTTCCTTTTATAGTTATTTTGGTATTGAAAATGGTTTTTCCAAGAAAATGGCGTTTTTTGTATTGGAAATGTGTATTTCAAAGGAAATTTTATCTTTATCTGAAAGTGTTTTTTATATGTTTTTAAAGGAGTTTCTCAAAGGTTTTTAAGATTAAAGTGTTTTAACAAAAAGGTACTTGGGCATTATACAAACGATTGAGCTCGATATAGCTTATATGAAGTGTTGAGACCCATTATAGATCATGGTTATACCTGATATAGCTTATATGAAGGGTTGAGCCCCATCATAGCTTATTATAAATGGTTGAGCTTGATATAGATTATACAAAGGGTGATCCTAATTATATATATCCAATATATTAGGTAATGATTATTTTAGAATTCTCCTATATTGTTATTCCAATTAAAAGGGGGGTTTTAAAATGGTTTTATGTATATGATGCTCTAAGTAACCCAAACAGATTTTTAATTACTTTTTATGGGTTTTAAATGATTTATTTCAGTAAAATGTATGTGTGTGTTCTTTATTATGAAAATTGTTTATTTCTTTCTCTCAAGAACCTTGATTTAAAGGTAAATATTTCATATATTTTCATGTTTTTACTGAACTAATGGTTTCCATTATTTTTATATACCTTATAAGTATTTTTTCCTCATCCAAAGTTTTTAAAATGCTTTAAAATGGTTTAAGTATGGGTAATGGAAAGGAAGAAATAAATTTAAAAGTCATAGAGATTTTATAATAAAATAAATCATGATTTATTTTAAAAAATTATATTATTGGGAAAATGGATACTAATTGTACGTGTAAAAGTTTCATTTTATGGTTTTGTTTTGTTTGATTTATGCTCTAATTCTCTAAAACTTTAAACTTGAAAAGATCCTAAATGTAAAAGAAAGTAAAATTATTGACTTACAATCAAAACAATATAATGATTAAGGAAAAGGCCATATAATTTCACCATAATATAATTTTGATATTATCATTTTAAAAATTACATCCTTATATTAAATATTTTTTAAAAAAATTTATAGAAATTAATTATAATATTTTCTCACAAAAGGTAATAGAAACCATTTTTGAAGAAAACAGATTTTTGACGAATATAATGACTGTACAAAAAAATAGTGATTATTTACTAAGAATGTATCAATACATTTATATTGACAATGACCTTTATATATTTATTTGATAAAGTAATTTATATTATTCATACCTTATAATTTAATGGCTAGGTTATAATGGTCATATTTAAAAAATAATATTTAATTGTTCGTTTAGTCTTAGTTTTGCATGTCCTATACGCAATCAAACATAGTTTTATTATTATAATCTCAACATTTAATATTATACCAGCATACATTTAAAAAATTATATCCTCTCAATTGGAAATTTAAGTTAGTAATCAAATGTTTGACTTCTAAAAATACCTTTTTTGAAATTCCACATCATAAAAATGGTTAACAAAACTTTTTTGGAAATGAGGGAAAAGGTAAGTATGAAGGTCATCTAGAATAACTCATACCATGTTTACAAATAGTTTAAAATTAGTGGGATATAAAAATATAGACATAGAATAAAAATAACTGTCCAAAATAAGGATGAAGACTGATAGAGACATTGATCACAAGAAAGTGAATGACCACAAAACCATAAACTAAGAAGGTGTAAGAAAACACCATTGATTCTTTGGATGTGAATATAGGATTACATTTTCTTGAATATCATTATCCTATAGTTGAGGAAATACTTTACCATATAGATTAATAACATATAGAAATATACTTACTTGAAAATTATAATTTTATCCTCTAATTAATTTCCACTATAATATCATATTTTACTTCTACTGATGAGTATTCAAGATGAATTGTTCAGGACTAAATCACTAAAACAAACTTATAATGGATCAAAAAATCCAAAAAAGGATTAAAAGTTATTCCTACTATCATTATACATTAACAAAAACCAAAATGGTTAGGACAAGATAATTCTCAAAATTAATAAACCATCATATGAATAAATACCACATTAATCATCAAAGCCTCAATAATAACACCCAATGTTAAAATTGGATCATTTTATAAATAACTAACCTTAAAATTCTTAAAAATAATATAGACTAAGATTGAAACACAAAAATAAAAATGAATTTATCATATATTCTTCCCATATATGTTCATAATATATCTCCAAATAACCTCAATCACTCTTAAAGTCTCATATCTAAAATGTATATTTTTCAGCCATTTAATTTCTATGAAATGATAATTATTTCCATAAGTAACTTGAATCACCAAAAATCCATATCAAAATAATATATTATTCCAAAATTTTAATTTAACATTTATTATTCAAATAAAATCCCATAATATTTTGTTTACCCTGATAATATAATGTTCTAAAAGTAACACTAATTAATTAATCAAAAATTCATTATTTAATCCTATGTTTATCTATTTGATAAAATTTAAGTTCCAAAAATCAATTTAATCTTTATCTGTTAAATCGCTTAGGCATAAAAAAATAAGTGTGCACTAATTAGTACATCACATAGGCTAGTGGTATTAATTTCACGCATGCCTCCCTTCAGTTGTGGATTCAAGCCTTGCAGCCATGATAGATGTTATGAGTGGTCACCCTCCCGCTGGGTTTTCCTTTTACTAAAACTATATTAATATAATTATTATAAAATTACCAAAAATATGTTGAACATACTCAAAAATAACCTTTATATATTCAATATTAAATATTTGTTTATCCTTAAAGTTTATCTCACACCTTTCTATATTCAACCATAAAACTGTAATAGTATTCTTCTGAAATAATCCTTAACATTAAACTAAAAGTTTACATATACCTCAACCAAATAAAGAATCTCTCAAAAATAATTATTCAACTTAAATCTCATAATTTAAAAACTAAAAAGGGGTGTTTATGTCATTGAAATTATGATCAACTTTAAAATTATAAACCAATAATGGTATCCATAACTCCTAAGTTAACCTCAAATAAAAACATCAAAATTTAAAAGGTTATCTAAACCTTTACTCTAATACCAAATATAAATATCTAGCCTTAAAAATTAAATAATATTGAGTTTTAAGTCAATAAATCATTCTCTTACATTTGTGTATCTTTATGTTTTAGCATTTTAGAGTATTTTTTCATCACCCCGACATAAATAAATATTACATCACAAAGTTTAAAATTCTTCTTTGTTACAATTTTTTCCACAAAAATAAAATTTTAAATTATAATAAGTTATCCTTTCACAACATATCTTTAGATTCTTCATCTTGGCCTCATCATTCTCCCTACTTATCCTTAAAAAATTTCAAAAAAAAATTAAAACATGGTATGAGTACACAAATCTTAGTAAGATTCATATTAAAAGCAATAAAGAAACTTGTTAGTACATAAACAGTTAAAAATTTATTTTTCAAAAAAATAACATTGGGTTCAAAATAAACATTTCCTCACCCATGAAATCAAATTCTTTACCAAAATATTTTCATAAAAAATTAAATAAGAAATATTAAAGGCATAATAAAACTCATAAATTTTTATTTTTAATAATGTAAAACTTATGGAAACTTTCTCAAATTTTTTTTTACATTTATCCCCTATGAATTATCATATACATTCCTTTAAACATATGCTCAAGAGTAGTCATATGGGAGAATAACATAAAGAGAATGATATCATAATATCATGGAAACATAGGAAATATGGTAGCACCATACAATCTGAAATAATAATAAGTCAAGGTTAACTATAAAGAAAACATCACATGGTGGATAAATTACCATCATAAAATAAGTTTACTCTCTAATCTCATACATAACATCTCATGGGACAAAAACAATACTCAATGCATTGGAGAAAAAATCCTCCAATATTATTTTATCCACAAAATGAAATCAATCATAAATAATTATTATTATTATTATTTAAAATGGAAAAAATCCTTTCATAATAATGCCTCCTATCATAATCAAAGGATATTTCAAAAAGAATGCATTTCGTAAGTGAGCATAAGGCATGTATTACATAAAAAAGGAATGGATAATAATCAAGTAATATATGTGAGAGGTATATATTAATAATTTAGAGGCATTAAATAACATTGAATGTAGATAAAAATTGATTTAGATAGATAAATTTCATAACCTAAATAAAAAGTGGTTTAGATATATTACTTACACCCATAATTAAAACAATTTCAGACATCAAAATATTCATTCCATTTCAACTCATTTTTAAAAATACATAAAATAAATAGAAAGAGGATTTTTTATTGAATAAAAAATGGGATAATATAATGTAATCTAAACATCAAATAATAGTTGTAGAGGTGGGAAACATATCCACCCCACTAAGGCCCCGGGACTGGATGGATTCCACACCCTATTTTTTAAACAATACTGGCACATCATCGGTCCCATCATATGAAAAATGATAAAAAAACATCTGGGCGGGGAATGAAAGCATTACCGCCATCAATGAAACCATCCTCGTCCTCATTCCCAAAATCAAGAAACTTCAGGAAATCCCTGATTTTAGACCTATCAGCCTCTACAATGTCTCTTATAAGATATTCTCAAAAATCCTTGTCAACTGGTTGCACCCTTGGCTTCCTAATATTATCTCCAAAAACAAGAGCTCCTTCGTAGCCTAGAGACTGATTATGGATAATGAAATTTTGGCCCATGAAGTTTTCCACTCTATGAGATCACGCTCCAAAGCGAAAAGAGGAACCATGGCCTGGAAACCAGATATGAAAAAAGCCTATGATAAAGTGGAATGGCATTTCCTAATTGGTGATGCTGAAAATGGGTTTATGCACTAAATGGAAAGATATTTTCATGCACTGCATATCGACCGTCTCCTTCAGAATCAAGGTCAATGGGGAGCTCACCAGAGGATTCGCCCAAACCTGTGGCCTATTCCAGGGAGACCCCCTCTCCCCATTTCTCTTCATCTTGGTGGCTGATGTTTTTTCTAACCTTATTTCTAGGGCTGTATCCTATAATTCTATTCATGGGGCAAAGGTCTGTCATGAAATCCCACCAGTTTCACATCTCTTTTTCACTAACGATTGCCTCCTTTTCACCAGAGAACCTATAAATAATTTCTGAGTGATCAGCCATGCGATCCAGAAGTATGAGAGGGCGTCTGGACAGTCTATCAATCACGACAAGTCAGAAATATCCTTCAGCGTAGGGGGGAATATTTCTAAGAGAGATGAACTGTGTGTATTCGTAGGCATCAATATAGTTGATATACACTAGAAGTATCTTAGGCTACCCACGGTGATTGGCTGGAACAAAAAAAGAAATCTTTTCATCTCTGGTGGACAGGATTGAGAAAAAAATTCAAGGCTGGACCCCAAAACACATATCCAAAGATGGAAAAGAAACCCTCATTAAAGCTATCATCCATTCTATCCCCATGTATTTTATGTCACTGTCTAAGCTCCCGGTGGCCATCGTCAATCAGATCCATTCACATACTACCAAATTCTGGTGGGGGAAAATGATGGAAGGAATAGACCCCACTGGATGGCCTGGGAGAAACTCTACAAACCCAAGTCGGAGGGAGGGATGGGATTCCTGAATCTTCTTCTCTTCAACGACGCATTGTTGGCCAAGAAAGGATGGTGCCTTATTAACCGTCCATCATATATTTGTGCGTGGGTACTTTGAGCTAAGTACTTTCCCCAGACGGACTTCCATGGTTAATCCCTTGGCCCCCGTCCTAGCTTCCCCTGGATTCTCATTTGGGGGCCCCAGAAATCTACTGGAGAAATGGTTGGGTTGGAGGATTGGGAATGGCTCATCAGTCAACATCTGGACCGACCCATGGATTTTTGATAAGGATGGTATGCGGGCCACATCACCGGCCCAACTAGTTCTTAAAGATTCCACTGTCAGCTACCTCCTCCTTGACCAGCGCCCAGGGTGGTGTTTGAAAAATATCCAAGAATGGTTTACTGAAAGAGACCAAATAATTATCCTGAGCATCCCCCGGGTCCCAGATGCAGGCCCCAACCATATTTTCTGGACCAATGACATTTTAGGTGACTACACGGTGAGATCTGGTTATAGACTTTCCCTAGGAATCCACTCTCTCGATAGTGTAGAGGGAACATGGAAATTGCTTTAGAAGCTCAACGTCCCCCAAAAAATTCACCAATTTTGGTGGCAGGTGTGCACGGGCACCCTCCATACCTTTAGCCTTCTCTTTTTCCGACATGTGGCCAGTGCTGAGTCCTGCCCTTTCTGCCCGAATGTTCCTGAAACGCCTTTGCATGCTATCATTCACTACTCGGGAGCTAAGTAAATTTGGAATAAATGGGGCCCGACTTTATATGCTTCACTGCACATTGCCTTTGACCTCCCTGATCTTCTGATGTGTTGGTGTTCCTCTCCCTCACCGATTAATGCAGGTTCACTTTGCATGCTGGCTTGGATCATTTGGGTTTGGCGTAACGACGCTGTTTTAAACCACGTTCATAAACCTCCTGAGTTCTGGATTGAATGGGAAATTTTATGGATTGAGAGATGGAAGTACCACAAAGGACACTTTATTCCAGGGGTGGCCCCCTTCCGTCCCCCTCATTAGAAACCCCAGTTAAAGGGATTCTTAAGCTTAACATGGACGCGGCTCTCCCTATAGACAGGCTTGTTGTTCTCAGTATCCTGGCCCGAAATCATCAGGAGAGAATAATTCCTGCAAAACTTGAATCACAGCATGCCTTCTGGGAACCTCCTGTAGCTGAGGCCTCTGCCATCCTTAAAAATATGATGCTCGCTATGGAAAGGGGATGGGGGTATATCATCATTGAGTCTGACTGCCTCACGGTTATCGATGCTATTAACCACAACAATGCTGGACTCCAACCATTTGGCTCCATCATCTGGAGGATTTTCTTGCTTCGCCAAGGCTTTTCTTATTGAACCTTCTCCTTTACCAAAAGGGAAGTAAACAATGCGGCCCACAAGCTGGCGGCCTCAGGCCCCTTCGATGACAACCAGCTCTAGCTGGACAATTTCCCTTCATGGTTATGCATTTCTACGGCTGTTGATCTTCGTCAATAATGTTATTTGTTCTCCTTTTCAAAAAATAATAAAAAATATTTTTAAGAATATATACATGAATGATAAATATTTATAAAATGAATATTTGGTACATTTAAAATTAGGTTTTTAAAGTAAAGTGTCCCCTGCCTCAAGTCTTACCCATCATGTATGTTCTTTATCTTCATAAAAAATAAACTCTTGTTAATTTTTGACTTGATTAAAAACCTTTTAAAGTTCATTATTACTTTTATTTTATTTAATATTATGTTATATTAAATTACTTAATCAATAAAGTTTACACCAGATGTTTTGATGGTATTTCGCTCATAAGTCCAAAATGACTTTAGTTGGTTGATAATGAAAAATGAGGTCATTATTTCATAATATAATTAATAATAATCATGAAAAAAATATCATTTATATAAATAAAATATACTTTTATAACTAACAATTAAACATTGTTATAAAAAGATAACTATTTCACAATCATGGAGATAGTATGCCACACACACGCAAGAGTAACATTTCCATTCTTCGTTGATCATGATAAAAAAAAGTTAAGGGTTATATGATACATAAATAATGATTATTATATCATAATTATCATAATTTTTATTTAAATAGACTTATATATATCATACATTATATGGGGTTATGAAAAACGAATCATATCTCTTCGTGGAGGTGTTAATCCACATGTACACACGAATGATATTATTATTTTTCAATGGATGGAAATGTAATTAAATATATGATATATTATCATTCCTAAATGGTAATTATTTCCTTATTATAATATGTTTATGTATATATATATATATATATTAAATCCATCATTATAAGTAGCCATCAGATGTGGGGATGGAAAATGAATTTCATCGGTTCACAAGGCACTAGTCTGTCACACACACAAGTAATTGTTCTGTTTCCCATTTGATGGAACTGGAGATGGATATATGTTATTCCATTAGAATAATAACATATAATTACATAATATATGATGATATTATTATATTATCATGGATGAATAATATTTTAATGAGGTTAAACAAGAAATAAAACTAAAACATTCGGTTAAAAGTCAAACCTCTTCTTTAGAAAACCTCTATTGATTTACAATTAAGGCCCTATAAGATTTGTATTTTCCCTAAAACCATATAAATCATTGTAAGTGAATTAATTAAGGGTTTTTGGTCAGAATTTTCTAAACCAAATTTCTCTTTATGTGCATATTAAAGAGGATAGGGGTTTCCTTTTCTAAGTGAGGGGAGGGTCACTCATGTAATTTCATAAAGTATTAAATTAATGTAAACCAATTTTAATTTTTAAACGGATAAAAATGATATAATAAGAATATATTATGGGTATGGTTGATATAATATAATACGATAATTTTTTTACAAGTTTTAATTAGTTTTTTCCCCTTATCTATTTGTTTTAACCCGTGTTAATCCTTTTTTGAAATTACTATGATAATGAAGTTTTTACTCTTTAGGGGTCAATATAGTTACTATAAAAATAAAAAAGGTCCATAAATTGATAAAATTTTATATTTTTAAACATATAAAAATAAATCGTCTGAAAATAAGATTTTTATGAATTTTAAATCATTTTATAATAAATTCTTTATTAAAAAATAACATTAATTTCATTTTTTGTACTAATCATTTATGTTGACTTTGAAAACAACATGAATACAAAAAAAATAATATAATCATTTAACACATCCCCAAAATATTATAGTTTCAGAAAAAAAGCATGGAACAAAATAATTAATTCAAATTATAATAATTTTAACATTTTTTAAATCATTTATCTTATTTTAATATTAGTTCTAAAAATATTATGGCTTCATTGAATAAGTACTTAATATTGTTATTTCATCATAAAAAATTTAAAAAAAACAAGATAAAAAAACTATTTATCTTTCATAAAACCCTTTTACAACCTAACATATGCTCTTTTTAACTCTATCTCCAAAATTTAGAGATAATAAAAAAATAGAATGAAATTTACTTACTTTTATTTACATAAAATAATATAAAAGTAAAAAAATCAATGAAATATGGAACCAAGTATTCATAGTTTCTAAAAAATACATGTAAATTTTGAAAAACACTCATCCAATAGGTTAAATTCAATTTTTAGGGTTGTTTTTAGTCCTTATCATATTATTTTTAACCTTAATTACATGATTTATCCTTAGAGTGGTAACAATTGTTTATTATGATTACTATTCATAATGAAAAAAATAAAAGGATACTATTTACCAAATTTGGACCACATAATTCAAAAAAAGGAAAACATTTTTCAGGATTATATTTCTAGAAGTGAAAAAATAATAATTTAAGACTAAAACAAAAAATGAAACGAAAAAATCTTTTCATAAAATTTCCTTTTTAAGTATAAAAATGTTTTTCTAAAAATATAAATTATAAAATTAATTAAAAAGAATATAATTGTATTATATTTAATCAAAATTATCTAATTAAATTTTAAAACAAATCCAAAATATAATTTTAATTTGTAAATACTTTAAATGAATATACAATTTTCTATAAAAATCTGTATTTTTCACTATTCATTAAAAAATCAATCTTTTTCTGAAAAGTATAAAACTTTTACTATAAGATAATTTTGATATGATAATTTAAAAAATTGATTTAATTTTTACCAAAATAAATTTCTAAAATTTATATTGATTAATTATAATATTTTCTCACAAAAATCAATAAAATTAATTTTTAAAAAAATATTTTGGAGGAATAAAATGACTTTACTAAAAATTGAGTGACTATTTAAAAATAATTTATCTATAAATTTATAGTGAGTAATAATTATATATATATATTTCATAATGTAGTTAATCTTATTCATACTCATAAATTTAACATCTATGTTATAATAGTCATATTTAAATAAAAATATTTCGTGGTTTATTTAGGCTGAGTATTGTGTTTCATATACGCTATTGAAAATAGTTTTATTTTTAAAATATTGGGGTTTAAAAGATATTTTTTAATGAATTTATTATGTTTTTGATATTTTAAATTACCATTATCTAAATATATATCCTTACTCATTAAATAAATAAAATGTGTCACCAATTGGGTCGATTTAACTGCCTAGGTAGATGATGTTATAATGATTATGTCATAAATGATTATGGGATCTCATATAATGTCAATAGAATGTAATAATTTTATACTTAATATGTATTAATGATTCAAGTATAGTTTGGTTAATATTTAAAGTATTTATTAATATATCACCTTTCGATGATTAAACACATTAAAAACTAGTTCATCAAGATTTCCATTTTCAGAAGTGATATTCTTGTCCTTTACCTAATGAAAATGGGAATTGAGTAACAATTTAAATAATGATTTTTATATCTCTAATGATATAATAATTATGAGACTTAAACCACTTTGTGAGAATTTATCTAATCCTCATTAAGTTTTTAGGAAATAAACATCCAAAATTTCTAATAACTAATTATAAAAATAAGCTATAAATGTCTAATATACTACTAATAAATGATAATAAATGAATCATATTAGATGGAAATTGTAATGAAAAGAAATTTTATAAATGAAACTTTTAGTTTCAATGAATAATTTAATTTTTACGAGATGAATTTATAGAAAACGCATTCACTACTTCAGTTATTTTGGACCGTTATGTGGTATGGAACATTTAAAATACCATTAAGCATCATAACCATTGATAATATATCCATTTCCCAGCAATTAATAAGATTTGTATACTAAGGGTTTTGATAAAGTCTATTTTACATAAAGAAAGTAAGTGATGGCCCCAACCAGTAGAATCATACCCTATAAATACCATTTATCAGAGCTTCTTAGGGAGATATCATCACTTAGATTTCCCCTTGACCACTAGTAATCTACAATGAAACAACTAAATCATAAGATAAATCATTTATATGATAATTTCAAGCTCATCTTGATCAATTTCAAAACCATGTACACTGAACTACCCTAATAAAATATCACAATCGTACACTTTACCCTTATGGAGAATGTTGTTGTAATAAGGGGTTATATATCTAGACCCTAACAGCATGACACTATATATTTTTATTTTAAATAATGATCATGTTTATTCCTTTACTTTATAAATGATTAAATAATTAATTGGATAAAAATTATATTTTAACATGATGAAACTTGAAAGGTATTTTTGGAAAATATGTCATTTCAATCAAGACACTCTTTTTGATAAAAAATTTGCAAAAAAATATATTTAAATAAAATATTATTATAAGATGATATTTATTAGTTATAAATGATTATATAATTTTATGAATTCAAATGTAATTTTTATAATGGTCGGAAAACTGTAATTGTCAAAAACCAATATTTTTCAATAAGTGGTGATTTTTTATTTAAAAGTTTAAATTATCATATTGATAGAGTTTTTTTAATGAAATTAATATTTTTTTAAATCTTTTTTTCGATATTATCCAATGGTTAATTTTTCATAATTTTCTGAGAGAGGAAAAATTTTGGGTAAAAATTAAATACGTATAACTATACAATGTATATTATGACAACATAAAAACTTAAAATTGTTGTGATATAGGCCATAACATTTATCCACAACGAAAATATTCTTTCACTATTAAAAATGTGTTTTTAAGTAATTTTATTTATTTTATAAATCATTAATGAATCCTCTAAATCCTATATTTTATTTTATGGTTTTATAATCAATTTTTTAAAAATATGACTCACTTCTACGTCACTGAGGATATTATTCTAATGTGTTCGGTTCTTAGCCTTATAAAATAATGAAAAACACTCAAATTTTTCATAAACCATGGGAAAATAATGGTATGGTTTCTTTTTTGGATTAGTTTTTTATATAGAGTCCAAAACCTATGTTTAGTAAGTATTAAAGAATTACCCTATATTTTTCTATATAAACTCACGCAAAATCCCATTCATATTCACTAAAACCCCTTGGAGTATGAATTTGTTTCCTTCCCAATATAGAGACCTAACAAGGTTCCCCTAAGTTCATAATAAACTCCACTAAAGAATTTAGAATCACCCTCTTAAGTAAAGGGATCCCCTCCTTCTCTTCTTTATTCAAGAACCCACTTTATATTATTCCTATTGTTTCCAATTGTTCATGTGGGTATAAGTTCTCACACATATATATTATTGTAAGTACTATTTACAATTGATGAAGTGCCCCTTTCATGCTCGTTTAACCCTTCTACGAATTCTCATGTACCCACATTATTCTTTCAAAATTTATCCTATGATTTTTTATGTCAAATATTTATGTTATAAATACCCATCTTCATTTCCACTCTGGGTTTTTCACCTAGTTTTACCTATCATTCATTGATTAGTGATTTACATTTATGTAACCCATTCTCCATAATCATGGGGTTAAAGTTTATTAAAGGCATCCTTATGTTGTATGATCTATGAGGCACACTTATACATGTACATGATATGAAAGTGACAGGTGGGCCCAGAATTATATATCCCTCCAATGTATTGGGTGATGTTTTTATAACAAGATAATCCATGTGTGTTTCATGGGAGATAATACTAAATAAATTGTGTTATGATTTCTGGGTAGTTAGACTTGACTTATTTTTATGATTTCATGTTTTATGATGTTGTCACATTCTTATTTTTCCTTTATGTTATCATGTTATATCATGCCTCATTATTCAATATTATTATTCTCACCCCTCGTATGTTACCTTGAAATTAATCTTGGTTCACATGTAATACTTTACCATATGTTATTTTTTATTTAATCCCTTAATAGGATTTATAGCTCACCCATTTCTAATGTATGTCCTTAGGTTATCCAATGTAGTTTTAGAAGATCCAAGTAATATAAGGTCGTTTTTCATATTTTTTAAATAATTATGTTGAACCCATATTTCAAGTTCATGTTCTAAGTAAATAATTTCCTAAAGATACTAGGCCTCTCAATCTTATAGGGTTGTATTAAGTGTATTTTTATGTAATAAAACATGAATTAATGGGTAATAAAATATGATTTGTCATTGAAATGTTTATGAATAAGGTTATAAAATATTATATTATATTGTTATGTATTTTTACAAGGAGGTTATATCACATTCAACTAATCAAGAATAAATTTACTGGGTTCTTTGTTTCATATTTAATTTCATGAGACCTATTTCTTAATGTGCACCACGATACCTATAATATGATATGATTAATGAATAATAATTTTATTTTACTATATTCAAGGGGTTTGAAGAGAAATCTCATGTAATTTTTTTAAATATACATAAATTTATATGATACCTAAATTAAAAGTGGTTTTGATCAAAATGTTACTCAACCCGTAAGGGTTCATTTACAATCTTATTTTTAAATTAATATTGTTTTTAAAAGGTAATATGTATATGTAATTTTTATTCTTTATAAAACATCTCATGATTTCCCTTGTATATCCATGAGGTTTTATACATTTACTCGATAATTCAATACCCCTTGACTCGTATTTTACCCAAAGTGTTTCTTGTATGTGAAAATGGCCTTGTCTCTTCTTTTTTTCTAGGAACCTCCCTTTTTCCATGTCCTAGTTCATTGGATAATTTTTAAAATTTCTTTATCTATACATTAATAATTGATTGAGGTCGTTTTCTACTAATTTATCTTCTTCAAAAAGTTTTAAACAAATTTTTACCATTTTTTATATGGGTCATTTTAATCAACATATAAAAATAATATCTTTTTAACATTTTCTGTGTCAGCATGTATTTCCACCATCTTTAGCATCTTCAAGGATACATATTTCATAAAATTAAATGATTATATAAAATAACATATTATTCTCCTTTATTTAAAAAATATTTATACCATTAATGTTTTTAAAAATATTATGCATATTTTTTATTTCCAAACAGATTTTTCATCATGCTCCTAAAAATGGATTTCATCTAAATATATATTCTTTAACTTACATTATACTTGATAAAATATCTTCTCTAATTGGGTGACCTATGTAATTTTCTTCAATTTTAAAGGAATAATATATCAATTCCTTTTTCGTTCCTAATTATTCACTATGTGTGATCTGAAAATTTCACACAATGCCTTTATTTTTCCAATACCATTTTTTTTATTCACTTGATTGAAGTGTCTTCACCTATATTTCATACATCGATTGATTTGGGGTAATTATTGAATTAATCATATACACTTTATATATATTTTGATTATAACATATGCTTTATTATCTTGATTTAATTGTATTTACTGATAAAGTTACCTGATGTCATTAGATATCCATTTTATTTACATGGGTTCTTTATGATGTTATAAGTTCTCGATTTCAAGTGAAAATTATAAGTATATATGATGAAATGTGGGTAAAATATTGCCCTCCAATACATTATTTAAATGTTTATATATAATTTGATAAATATTCATGAATATATTTTAGTTTCTTTTATATGTGGGAACTGATGGAGTAGCTCATGAAATTAATGTTCCTTATACTAATGTTTGTTCCAAAGTTGAAATATATTTCATAGTTTAATTATTATTCAAAATATGGTGTCAATATATCATGTATCATGTTTGTTTATTAATTTTTACACACTCTTTTTGTTCACTTATTATATTATTCAAATTCATATACCTTTAATTACGCTCTATAATTTCTTGGGAATGAATTTTATTATGTATCAAGATTATACCCATATTCTCACCTTCTGTTCACTTATAATATTTTATTGTTATCACTTATTATTACCCTTACTAAGCATCTAAGATCACCCATTTCTTATATTTTCTAATTCCACTTGTTACAAAGAAGAGTATAATGTTTAACAAGTAGGGGAGGCAGTCTAGTTTTTTTTAATTATGAATAAATGTCCACAAGGGTTGTAAAATAAGTTGCTTGTGTAGATTTTACTCAAATAAATTAAACCTTACATTATAGGGATTGTGTGATTGTTTTTTATATGGAATTTATACCTTTTTAAAATGTTTTAAAAAAAGGGATGTCTTTCTTGGGTCTCTATAGTCATTCCAAGCTACTTTCATAAATTTTTTACTAAAAAAATGATATTGAAAGTATAAAAATAAACTATTATAAAATATATCAAACCAATACCAGTAACATTAAATATAGTGGAACAAATATCTTAAAATTATAGTGAATATTTATAAAAATACTCATTGTTAAATATTTAACCAAAATAGAAATTTCCATATAAAACTTAATCGTATCTAAAAATAGTTTTCAAATGAATTTCAAATGTGAATTAAATCATTATTTTTATAAGTTGTAATATCATCAAAATCACTCAAAAATAAATTTTTTAAAATTAATAATTCAACATATTAATGTGAATCATAAGATTTGTAATAGAACTAAATTTATGAAAATATAACATCATTCCGGTTATGATAATATCACAAATGAATATTAAAACATAATGGCCCCATCCAACACATTCTCTTTGATGATGAAACTATAATTATGAAACAAAACATTCCAAATATGAAACATTATATATATATATAAAAAAATAAAGAAATAAACAATATATTTATATATACATGTGCTTTCACATATTTAATATTATTTGGATTCTTTATCAGAAAGAGAACATCATTAAACTTTTCCCAAGACTAGTTTTTTCGTATATCAATTCAAAAAACATATACAAAAATAAAAAAAAATTAATTAAAGAACAAATAGAGTATAATAAAACTTATGAATTTAATAATTTTTTAAAACTTTTACGAACTCCACCTAGTAAAGAGAATAACCAATATTTCATGCATTATTTTGGTTAGAATATGAATAACATCTAATTTCCACTAAAATATAAAAATTTAACATTAATTAAAATATAATAAATAGTAATTCATAAATATAATACCCTTATTACCTATCATGTAATGGAAGAAACCAACACCCAATATTTATATTTTTTTAATCATTTTTATATATATATATATATTAAACTCTAGCATTATATTTTATATATTACATATCAATTAAAATGTATTTTGTATATCTAAAAGCATATGTACAAGCATTATTGTTTTGGGTGAAAATAGTTCAGTGATACCTAATTAGATAAATAAAATTCCTTATAATTTACATTTCTTTAAAAAGATATAAATTGAAGTATACATACCTAGAACAAAATTGAAATATGGGTACAGAGATATCACCACCCACAAAAAGATCCATGATATCATATTAAAATATACTTAACTCATATCCTCACCCATATATGTCATCAATCATCCAAAACTCATAATATTATGCGAACAAAAAACAATTCTGTGGAAACAATTAGCCCATCCGAAACCAGAGAAGGATCTCAAGGTGGTGGTTTCTAAAACTTTTATTTATTTGGAACTTATTAAATTGATTTTAGATACTCCTATATAAGTTAAATGTCAGAAAAAATTATATGTAATTTTAAATAAATTTAATTAAAAAATAAAAAATGTATACCGAATATGTCAACTAAAAAAGAAGGCTAGAAGGCCATAGTAAAAAATGACCCACACTATCTTTAACTTTGGACAACTCCTTTGTAAGATGTTGATTTTTCATAGAGGTATGGATTCCTTTAAATTACTATTTAATCCTCTTATTTTACTCTAAAAAAGTGATTAAGTTACTAAGGAAGGTTTCTGGAGCACCTAGGGACTGTTCAGAGCCCGAAGCTTTGGGTTTTGGAGAAAGAACATAAGGTGAGAACTTAAAGTGTTGTTATTATTAACCATCTAAATCAACCTTGTGACCCATATATGGATGTTCATGGATATTTTAACCATGTTAGGTAGGACAAATGGCTATAAAAAACATTCAATAAATTTCATGTTTGTGAACATTGTTGGCACATGATTAGTTTAATTGTGTTCTTAACCAAGTGTCGGGGTAGTGGACTTGGACATTAAGAACACATAGGTTGTCCATGGTTTGTAAAACCATACACCAACATGTGTGAGGGTATGTTCCAAATATATATTGGTGGTGTGTGGTTGGCACACAATATCTCCAACTTTGTGCACATACCCTACGAACCTTAAAAATGGTTAAAATTTCAATTTTTCCCCTACAATTCTTAAATTTTCTTCCTCCATTTTTCTTTCCCAAATTACATAAAACATCCTCACTCACATTGAAATATATCATTTCACTCCTTCTTTAGGAATTGATCCTTCTACCTTAAATTCCATCCTAATAAAACATTGTTATTCCCATTAGATTTATCTCAATAAGTTTTTTAATCATCTTTAATTTTTTCTTCCTTCACCCCTCTATATGGAATGTTAAATCCATGTGATATAATATGCCCTATTTTCATGGTGATTATATATTTATATGATTCATCCCTTTTAACCCAAATTTGAGGCTGAAACAGGATGAGGAATCTACTATCTGTCTAAGGTTGGTGCTTTAACACTTTTTCCTAACATCCTGGATGTCTATAACATGCGCCACTATTCCATGGATATGAAATTTTCATGCATTGAATATAAAATAGGTTTTTTATTTTAATTAAATGTTAATATCATGATAGAGATACTTCATTAGGTCCTTGGAATATTCATAGGTTGTCTACCTCAACTAGTGCCACACCTTTGGGTATGTTTATAATATTCCCCTGATAGTTTATAAATTACTATGAGATGAAACCACCTCCTTGATGAATTTGGTATATTTATTATAATCCAAATAAATGAAATGATTAAATTTTGAGATTACACCCATAACTATATATAATTAAATGAAATGTTAAATGAGTTATATTGATTCTCTTCCCTTATGATAAAGTAAGTGAATAAATGTTTAATTATTATTTTGATTATCTAACCTTGGAATTTGATCATTATGACATGATCAAGGAAAGTATAGGAATGATGCATCATGCTCCCTTGTAATTAGATGTTAAAAAAGATGCTCTCTGTCATTTATTGGGTTGTTAGACATAATTTTTCAGGATACCATGGATATAATTTTAAACATTATAGTTCACATCATTAATTGAGATATAATGGCGATGATATTCTGTAATCCTGGTGAGATATTAGGGTTGATACCCATGTCTAAATATGAGTACTCTATGGAATTATATGTGGAAATGTATTTTATAAACCTCAATTACTCTTCACTATTTAGATACTTACATATATATACCTATAAATATATATAGACACATATTTATGTATATATCATGACACTTTCTCTGAGACATTTTTCCTTCAGCCAAAGAAGGTGGTATGAGATGGGTATCCAGTAAGGAACCCATACTGACAATGTTTATTTATTTTCTATAATTACTCATCATACATGTACATTGTACATTTATATTCATGAAATGGGTAGTTTTTTACACCATTAGTGGTGGCCTACTAAGTTTTACTCAAACCCTATCAGGGTTACCGATTCGTACCCAGACATACTTCATGGATGTAAATAAGAACAAGGAGAAGATTTCATGTCATAGATGCCTAAATATCTATTAGGATGGGAGATTGGTAGGGAATGAATGATCCAGTTCTTTTGGTTCATACTGTATATTTATTGGTGTTTTTTATCTTTTTTTACATGTATCATATTGTACTTCTTCTTCCATGTATGCCTTATTTCCCTTTTTATAAAATCATGAAATATTTTTTTGAATATGCTATAGTATATGGTTCTAATTATGATTTATTTATGTCTATTATAAAATTTAGACGATTCCCAATTCATGGTTTATCATTTTTATTGTTTTGTTCTTCATTATATTTCTTATGTTATTTTTTTATTTGTTAAATCACTATTGTGATCCACTTAGGAAAAGAGGGTATAGTCTACCCACCATACCATCATTGACCCTCACTGTTATTTGGAAACTTATAGTCTATAGGTAGGAGCACTTGAGGCTATTTGGCCAATTAGGTCGGGTTACTTATGAGTTAACTAGGTCCCTGACATTACAATGCGGTATTATAGACTTCTTACTTTTGACTTAGTATTTTGGGTTTGTAGCCAGGAGATCCAAAATGTATTGGAATTTAGTAATGAACCTATGCCTAGGAGTATCTAACCCATGTATAGGGAAAATATAAATTTCCCTGGAAGGGACATATTATTTTTCACCTGTTACAATTGTACTAATTTCAATTTTGGGAGACACGCGTGATTTTTTCTTTTTATTTTCATCATTATTTTGGATTCTCTATTATCCTTGTCCAGATATGGCATGTCGGTATTGTCTCATGTATAATTATAGGAACTTAAGGATTCATGTGACCTGTTTATTTTATTTCCTTTATTTCTTATGCTACCTATAGTTGTTACATATGCCTTCGTTACTATATATACATGTTCCACTAACATCTTCTATAGGGAAGGATATATTGGTCATTTAATGTGTCTTCATAAACCGAAGAAGTGTTTTACCACATATATTAATGGTGTCTCCAATTTAACCATTTTAAACATGTTAAAATTATAAGGTCTTGGTTTTATTATCTAAGAATTTTTTAGTTTTGATTACATAGATTCTAATTGTAATTTATAAATGGGGATCCTCAATAAATTGTGAATGTTGATCTATCTAATCAAGATAACGTGAATGTAATAGTTATATCCTTAGACCGTATGTAAAGGGTTGGTTGAAGTTACATGATGTTCCAATTATAACTCATAAATCGTAGGCCTTTATAACTTGGGATTGGTAACTTATCTAATTAGACTATGATCTATATTTATTTATAAAAATCCTTATAAACTCCTGATCTCTAAGAGTTTAAATAAAATGGTTTCCATTAAATGGGGATTCTAATTGCAACATAAAAAGTTTTTTCCTTTATAACATGACATTTATAATCCACATGCCAAAACCTTGTTTATGAGATATAAGACCTTAACCCAGACCTGAACTTAGTAGTCAGAAACTAGGAGAGTCTCTTATTATTATTTAAGATCTTCAAAAACTACCTAGACCATGAATTAGAATAATATATATGGGTAGTTTCTCTGGTATAATAAGGATATATACTTGTCAAATTCCTTACCTATGATCATTTTTGTTTTAAATTTGAATCCTGAGGTTTTTTCTTGGCATTGTATAAATATTCCACCATAACAGCCTCATATATAATGATAAGAGGGTGGCAACAAAAATCTTTTGGAGTTAGTGGAACCTTCACCACTACTGTTACATCCTATAGTGAAACCTACAGCGCCTCCTACTATTCTTGGTCTATGAATAAATTCTCAATTTTGATAGGGTTTCTGAGGGATATTGTATTCAATACATGGATATATGTTACCTTTATCTTCCATGGTTTAGCTGAAATGAGATTTCCATAAGTAGCATCCACCTATGTTAAGGACGGATGGTGTCCCCCCGAGCTACTAAAAATTGGTTGGAATGGATGTTATTTATTTTTTTAGTATATGGAAACAACTCTTAAAAGGATAGTGAATATTTTATCATATATGCTTCAGGTATATACCAAGAATTTGTGGGATGTTATAACCTAGGAATACCATCACTATGATATGATATGGAAGGACTTACAGACGGCCTTCTATGATTGTTTTTTCTCCTCAGATGTTGAGAGATTACTGATTAATTGAGTTTATGAATATGGATTAAGTTGAAATTTCCATAATGGATTATCTATCATACTTCACTAAGCTTCAAGTATTTTCACCAAGTCTTGTTGGTGATGAGATTTTGAGGGCAGGATAGTATGAGGATGGGATCATGTATTCTATATGATCTATGGTGAACATCTTCTATTTGACTACCATTTCTGAAATAGTAAACTTGTCCCTTACCATTGAGTAAAAATTGAGGAAATTGGAAGGTGTGAGTTGTGATTTTTAATTATCAAGGTGGGAAAGTGGAGCATCAAGTGGTTTAAATCATTCCCTAGAGTTTACTCATAAAATTAGTGGCAGCTAGAGGGTTCACACTGAAAATTAAATGATCTTCCACCAATGAGGGAATCCATGACTATCACAAACCGTCCTAGAGGGGGCCATGCTGTGACTACCCCAATCCCGCCATCAATAGGTCATGGGTTGGTGACTAGAACCGAGAAGGCATATCCCACAAATGGGTGGCATTTTCCAAAGTACATGTACACATGCACACATCTTCAAGCCATAAAAACTGAAATGTAAAAACACTAAGTAAACAAATTCATGTATGCAGTATATCCCAACCAAAAGAGTAAAATAGGAGAGTAAAGTGGAGTAAATTAATTTAGGACATAATATAATTCCACCAAAAGAAAAGTATGTAAACCACAAAGTCCAACCTATAGAAAAATGTATTGGTACACCTGCTCAAATCTATAGGAACACCTCAGCCTACATGAACTCACAAATATTTGTCCAGTTCTGGTCCACCCATGACTCTACCAAAAGGTCACTCATCTACACAAGACACAACACATGAGACAAAATCCCATATAGGGGTGTGTAAAACAACACTCAGTAAGGCACCTCAAAACCATAAAGGAAGACCAAAAAGTAAATACCTCATGAGAAATACCACAAAGGAAATAACACACAAGAAATACCACAGAGTAAATACCATGAATTAATAGTATAGTATGCTCTTTAAATATATAAACCCTTGACCCATATATCATGAATATCCAGATATAATCTCTCCAATGAGACCAAAAGTCTCAATGAGACACACAGTCTCCAAGAGACACATAGTCTCAATAAGAAATACAGTCTTTGGGATTCACACAATCTCCATGAGACACAAATTTTCTATAAGACAGAGTCTTTCAGAGTCACACAGTCTCCCTGATACACTCAGTCTTTATAAGACACACATTCTTTGAAAGTCACACAGTCTCCATGTGACACCCAATCTCTATGCCACAACCATCCATATGATTCCTGTCAAAGCATGCTCTTTCTGGGAGAACCTACTCCTCAATCCATTACATCGTATGTACACATCCAAAAAAACACACTTATGATATATAAAAACTCTCATCTAATTGCAAGGGTCCCAAAACTATAGACATTTCACCAAACGGAAACATGGTTTGAAAGTTATGGAAATTTGAAAATTCAAAAAATGGGTTCACTTGATCATGGACCGACTGATTCTGGCCTGAGTCTGACCCAGGTCCAACCCGGCCTGCTTCATCTATCCCCAACCCACTTTTTGGCAAAACATGTCTTGTTTCTGGGTTTAGTCCACATGGTGCATCATCGCGTCCAAGGTTTCACCTCGTCTCGCGGGCTCTGCACCTACCGATTATGTCATCACTGTTCTCCTCTCCCTCTACTTCCATGGGATTTTACTCCTCCTCTAGTGGTCGAAACTCTGAAATGAGATCTCTTATATGATCCTCAGATCAAGATCTACATCAATCTAACATTAGTTTTTTCTTACCACCAATCTGGGGGTTTGATCACGTTCGGAGTCTCCTAGAAATTTGATATGTGACCACAAGGTTCCAATAGAGATTAATGCCATGAACGGAGGAGAGAAGAATCCAAAAAATTTACAAATGAACGAACCCCCACATTTTTTATTTCAACCTCAATTCATTCCCATTATAATTAATAATGATGAAGAAATAATCATAAATATTTATCTCCAATTAAAACCCCATAATCAATCCCAACCCACAACAAGGATAGAACAACGGATCAACCTTTATATGGGTTGGTTTTCATTTTTCATTGAATTCAAAAACATGGAATCATGAAGTAAACAAAAACCATACGATGAGTTGGATCGATCTTTGAAAAGGAGCAGTTACTTGGCCATCATTGACGAGATCCTCCAACTTTGTTGGCTTGATGATCTACTATATGATCTTTAATCTGTCATCATTCATTGGGGAGGGTTGTTTATCCTTGATTTAGAGGAATTCTATGGTTATGAATATAACCCTTAATTATCTGACAAAGTATTATTAAAAAAGAAATTCCACTACATCATTATGTAATTTTAAATAAAATAAAACTCAATTTATTTTATTCTTTAAAATATCCAAAAAATACTTTTCACAGTCGACCCACGTTGGTATGTGTTATGCCTCATCTAGGGAAACAACCACATTATGAACTCAATGGTGGTCTCTGATTTGCAGTCTGAGTCACCGTTCATGAGTTATTAGGATTTTAAAATAAAATAATTTTATTTAATTGTTTTATTTATGGTTACATTCTTGGTGACTTTTTCATCACATGACTTGTTCTAACCAAAGTGAGGTCACGCATAGGGTAAAGCCTCCATTTTTTACTCAACAGTGACCTCAGATTTCTGATACTTGAACCAGTTTAAAAGATATTACAGTTTTCATTAAAATTTCACACATGTTCCATTAAAAACTTCACATTTTTCAAAAAATTGTTCCAAGCACACTAGACCTCATAATAGAACTCTGTCTTAGTGCCTGGTCTCAGAATTTTCCAAAATAATTTCCAAAAATAAAATCATGAAAATCAAAGTCATTAAATACACTCCACCTTAGGGTTTTACATACCTGAAATATAAAAAAAAAGGACTACTCAATAAAATAGGGTATTGAGCATGAATATGAGCCTACTAGTCCCATGTTCTCTCCTGTAGATTCTTGTACTACCACCGAATGTGCACCGTAGGAATCAACTGCCCACAAACGATCCTATACTATCGATCCTCAATCTCCACCAAGTAATTAGTAAAATTCATCCAATCGTCAATATCCATCCATCCCCAGTCAATGATGTGTTATGGGCCATGCATGTACCTCCTCAGCCATGAAATGTGGAAGAATTCGAACACCCACTCTCATAATGTAGCTAGATCTAAGTGGTACTCCACATCACCAACTCTATGTAGAATCTTGAAAGGGTCAATGAACCTCAGAGATATCTTATCGTTCTGACCAAATATCCATAATCTATATCAAGGTGATTCCCTAAGGAACATGTGGTCTTCTTACTCAAACTCCAAAGGTCCCTATCATCTATCAGCATAAGACTTCAGGAAGCTATATGTAGTCTTCAACTGCTCCTGTATGATATTCTCATTCTCTGTAGTCACCTACACCAACTCTAGGCCTATAAGTGTTGACTCCCCTAGGTTATTCAAACAAAGTGGTGACGTATAGGGTTTCCAATTCAATTCCTAGAATGGTGTCACAAATATGTCATAATGGTAGGTGTTTTTGTAAGAAATCTCTTCTAAAGGTAGGTGATCCTCCCAACTGTTTCCAAAATATAGTATGAAAGCACGTAGCATGTCCTCCAAAACCTAAATTTTAAATACTTGACCTAAGTTTCCAAAAATTTATGCCTTAATTTATTACATTGGCATGATTAAAAGAAATTCATATCTCAAAGTAATTAATAGTTTAGTAGTTTTGGAAAACTAGATACATACATAAGTTAAACATTACAACTTGAAAGGAAAACAATATAGAAATTCCCTTGACAACATTCAAAACTCATAAGTTATCCCTATATGTTATTGAAAATTTATATATTCGTGTCCTAGGAAAATCAAATATAAGAGAGTGGTGAGATCAAATGATTATTAAGGGTAATAAATATTGTGTAAGATATCATAAACATAAAAATTAGGCAAGGTGAATAACTAAAAACACATGCATTTAAAAATAAACTTGAACACATTTTGGCTTGAATAAGAGATGAATAAATAATTCCATAATAAAGCATAATCATGGGTATTCTACTAGTCGAATAACCTCATGAAATTTTAATTACTATTTTCATAATGAGTTAATTTATAATTTCGTACATCATAACCATACCATCAAGGCCTCATGCCAAGACTATAAATAACCATTTTTTCAAGGCCTCGTGCCAAGACCATAGTTTGTCTCATGAGACCTAATGATAAATAAAAGGGATATAGAGGTCCCCACCCATAAATTAATAAGTAAAATGAATTACTTGTGAGCATGGGGATAAACATAAACAACATATACATTCATATTAAAACAAACATATAAAATGTAGATAACTTCCCCCAAACATTAAGCATAAACACTAACCATTCGGAGTAAATTCTTGAATGGTTTCAAGTTAGCACATCCAAATTAAAACTAATCATAAACCATTCAATTAAATATGGTATATGATTTCATAAAATATTAATCCAAATAATACATAAGAATCAACAAGAGTGTTGAAATATATGCAGATACTCTTACAAAATCATCGAGTAATTTTTGAGATAAATACTCTTTTACTTTGAAAATAAAAGTTATTTTGGAAAAAAAAAATGTTTGTATAAAACTAGATGGTAAGTAAGATAGTGTTTTCATAATAAAATAAGTGATTTTGAAAGATAATTGTTGATAAAAACAGATTATATAATGCCCTTGAAAATAGGTTAGAATTTGAGAAATTCCCTTGAATAGAGCTTGTATTTCGGGAATAATTTTTGAAAGATCCTTTTAAAACATATTAACTAACCATAAATGAAATTATGATTCTGGTTGGTACACATATACAGAACATTAAAGAATAATTTACGAGGATTAAATATGAATAAATAATAATTTAATTAAGGTAATTAGAGAATAAGAGTAACCTGAATGAAAATGGTGGATTGGGTAGAAAACTGTTACCTTAAGTCTGATGGTGTTCTTCAATTAATCTTAGTGTCCTGGATAACCAAATTAAATTCATTAATTGATATTTTCAGGACATTTTATTTATTTAATTTGTTTATTATATCCTTATTAAGTTCATTCAAATCCTTCTTTATGGGTTTAAGAGGATTAATTTTATTGTTTGGGAACATTTCCTTCCTTGGAATTCATGACCATTTTACTTATATATATATGTAAGGATAAACATGTAAGATGATAATGGTTGTAGATAATATAATTTCAATATTATTTTTTTGCATAGATTATATTACATGTTTATAAAATTAATTTTTTTATTGGGATTGAAGATGAATCATTATATAAAACGTTAATGATAATTGTTTGGTATAATTGATAATTTTTTATCACAACGAACTCATTTTGATTTATAAATTAATATCATGTGTACAAAAAGATTTCCAGAACCTTAGATAAGTTATAATACATATATTATAGTCTGTTTAAATCATCAAAATGGTTTCATTACCATAATTTAGGATGGTAATAGAAATTGAAAACTCGTTGTCCTTGAATGTGATAAATTAACACATCTCAAATGGTATTTTCATTTCTAGTTTAAAAGAAAGGGAATGGATAGATGATGATGAATTATTCCATTACCATAAAAAATTTATAGTAAATTTAAGGTACTATTGTTATCATAAGATTTGTATTAAATTATGTAAGTAAAGGAAAAGGAAAGAAATGAACTCAAAATAAAAGAAATGAAAAGAGGAATTTACCTGATGAAGTTATCTTTCTTGAGAGCCTCTTTAGGAAAGAGGTTTTGGTCTTTTTATGAGACCAAGGGAAATTGGATGTGGGGAATAGATTGGGAGGAGATTTTATCAGAATTTAGACAATGAAAAAGGCTTGAGAGGAGTGAAGAGAATATGGAGTGAGGGGGTTTATAGTGGATGAGAGGGGTGATTTTTGAATATCTTATTCATTATTTTATTATTTCTCTCAAGATAACAAATAGTGTTTGTTCATGTAACCCATAATATTAATAAGTGAATTTTAGTTTCAAACAATTGTTCTTACATCATCCATTATTCTAGAAATAGTGAATTTAACTGAAAATGTATATATATGGTAAATTACCGTATTTTACTATTCATAAAAAATTCAAGTATTTCATAAAAATCACAAAAATCACCCAAACTATTTTTTGACGTGTAGAATTCAAAGATGAACTAAATTTTTTAAAAATAATTTTCAAAATATAATTAATTTTATTTATAAATTAAATCATAATTTATTCAAAAAATAAAAATTTTAAAACTATAATTCATTTTATATCACCTTGAAAAACTAATCAAGATCTCATTACCTTAAAACCTTAAGATAATAAAATAATAATATTATTTACTATTCATAAGGGGCATATTAGTATTAAAATTACTATTAATAAGGGTATCTTACTATTCACCAAAAAATTAAGCTTGTCTTATCAGACTCTAAATATCATACTGAAAGCAACCGTGTATGCCAATTTTTCAAAATTCAAATCACAAAGGTGGAAAAATTATGTTTAATGGATAGGTTATGACAAAATGGTATTTTTTAGAGAATCAATGTTTTAGGAATAATATATTTAATTTATTTATAAATCCTTAGGTTGTTACATTCCCCCCCCCCCTTACCAAAATTTCAACTTAAAAATTATTAGAATGTTACCTCACAAAAAGATTTGGGTAGTTATTCATCATAATCTCCTTCCCATGTTGCTTCTTCAATTCTATGATTTTTCCCAAAGTACCTTTACCAATCGTATTGTCTGATTCCCTAACACTTGTTCCTTAGTTTCTATAATCTAGATAGACTCTTCATAGTAAGATAATTTAGGTTCCAATTCTATACCTTCAGAAGTGAGGACAAGCATTGGGTCTGGAATGTACTTTCTCAACAATGAGACATGGAACACATTGTGTACTTTATACAGGCTAGGTCGCATTTCAAAATTATAATCCATGACTCCAACTCTCTCGAGAATTTAAAAAGATACAATGTACCTAGGGCTCAATTTACCTTTCTTCCCAACTCCTATAACATCCTTACATGGAGAAGCTTTAAAGAAAACATGATCTCCCATTTGAAATTTCAAATCCTCCCTTCAATTATCAGCATAGCTCTTTTTTCTACTTTGAGATACTTTGATATGGGTTTGAATAGTATTTACTTTCATTGATGTTTTCTCTACAAGCTCTAAAACCACACACTTCCTTTAACTGAATTCAGCCCAACATGTTGGTGTATGAAATCTCTTTCCATACAATTCTTCATATAGTCCCATTTGAATGCTTCAATGGAAACTATTGTTGTAGGAAAACTCCACCAAAGGTAAATACTGATTTTACATACCTTAAAAATCAATTGAGAATGATATTAACATGTCTTAAAAAGTTTGGATCGTCCTTTCGGATTTCCCATCATTTTGAGGGTGATAATAAGTACTCAATTGAAGCTCAGTATCCAAGGATTTCTGAATACTTTTACCAAATTTTGATGTAAATCGAGGATCTCCATCAGACACTATTGAAAGAGGGTCTCCTTGAAGTTTAAAAATATCATTGATATAGAGTCGTTCAAGGCTCTCTAGTTTAGAATCCTTCCTTATAGCAATGAAATGTGAAAATTTCATAAGTCGGTCCATAATTACCCATATTGTATCATTATTTCATGGATTTTGGGGAAATACAGTGACAAAATCCATGTAGATGTCATATCATTTCCATGTAGGAATATTAATAGGTTGCATGAATCATCTAGGATGTTGTTGTTTGTCATTCACTTGTTGAAAGACTAAACATCTTGATACATAATCAGCAATTCCCAGCTTCATATTGTCCCACTAGAAATGTTCCTTCAAATCGATTTACATTTTAGTGACACAATGGTATATTGAGAAAGTCAAACTATGGGAATCATCCAATAACTCCCTTTTATCTTGGGTATATCTAGAATGCAAATCCTCTTCCCAAATTTCATAATTTTATCTCTGTATATGAAGTCTTGCAACTTCCCATCATACACAACACTAATTTTCTATTGAAGATTATTATCATTAGGCTGATAACTTTTAATTCTTTTGAATAAATATGGTTGGGCAACCAATTGAAAAATTAATTATGTTTCACCTTTTTTATAATTCCCATGTACATCCTTACTAGATCAATGAATATATGATCCCTTTCAAACCTAATTTTGTTTAAAACTTGATGATCCTTCCTGATCAATGCATCAAATAAATTATTTTCCTTTCTTGGGAGGTATTGTATGGAACAATAATAATCCTTGAGTAGTTCAATCCATATTTGTTTCCTTAGGTTCAGTTATTTTTTGATAAGATATATTTTAAACTCTTTTGATCCTTATACATCTCACATCTTTCACTACAAATATAGTGTATCCATATTTTTAGAGAAAAGATCACAGTATCTAACTCAAGGTCCTGAGTATTATAGTTTTGTTCATGAATTTTTAACTACCTCAATTCATAGGAAATAACTCTATCATTATTCATGAGGACACAACCAAGTCCTTTATTTAATGCATCACTATAGATCATAAACCAATCATTCTCTGATGGAAGAGTTAGGATCAGAGAATTCACTAATATCCTATTTAGTTTTTCAAAACATTACTCACATTTTATTGTACATATAAACTTAACCCCTTTATGAGTAATATTGGTTAACAGGTTGGCTAAACAGGGGATGTTCTGAACGAAACACTAATAATAACCTGCTAAACCAAAGAAACTATAAACCTCAGTTATGTCTGTTGGTCTAGGCCATTCCTAAATAGACTTTTTATTTGTAAGATAAATGGATATTCCATCATTAGATATAATATGTATATGAAAAGAAACTGATTGAATCCAAATTTCAAACATTCTAAACTTTCCATATAATTCATTTCTTCTAAAAGTCTTTAGAATAACGTGCAAGTGATTTTCATGATCTTTGTAGCTTTTGGAGAATACCAAGATATCATAAATAAATACCACAAAAAAATCATCAAGATATTCCTTGAAAACCCTATCATTAGATCCATGAATATAGAGGGTGTATTTTTCAGTCCAAAATGAATTATTATAAACTCATAATTCCCATACCTAATTCAATATGTTGTCTTTGAAAATATATTCCTTCCTCCCATGAAACTGATGATATCTAGATCGAAGTACAATATTTGAAAAATATTGATCTCCATGAAGTGATCAAATAAATCATGAATGTGAGGTAGGATATACTTTTTATTTATTGTTATAGCATTGATCTCCCTCTAGTCAATGCACAACCTCATATATCCATCTTTCTTTTTAACGAAAAGAACGGTGGCTCCCCATGGAAAAAAACTAGGTAGAATAAATATTTTATCACACAATTACTCTAGTTGTTTCTTTAGTTCTACTAATTTCATAGTGTTAATTCTAAAAGGATCCATTGATATAGTTGTTGAACCATGAATTAAATCAATTGGGAACTCAACTTCATGCTCTGGAGGATTTCCAAGGAAATCCTCTGGAAAAATATCAATATATTTTTTCATAATAGGTACGTCCTGAATATGAACATTTCATTACTCACTCATAGATATAGGGTTCCCAACCTCCCCAAGAACTGAATTCATTAGAGCTATAGAGGGCATATCTACATGAGAATTAGATGGTGATGTTTCTACCCTAAAGATGAGGGCTTCCACATCATCCTCAAAAATTGTAACTTCCTTCTTCTTGAAATATATTTTTTCATCATAATGGGAAATCCAATCCATACCTAGGATTATATCAAAGTCAATAATTGGTATGATGATAAAAGTAGTAGATAAAGAACGTTTATATGCCATAATGGGGACTTCCTGACACATCTTTGTTGTAATGATACTTCCCTTAGGTGATTTGACTGAAAACTGCCTTATTAAATCAAATTCGAAATATATAATTTTCTTGGAAAACATGGAAGATATGAAATAATTCGAGGATATAGAATCAAATAAAGTATTGTATTAGTATGAGTAAATAATTAAATTACCTTCCACTATATCATTAGGGACTTCAATATCAGCAGTTTTGATTTCATAAGCATGGTCTTGCTCCCTTGGCCATCTTTGGGGAATGTTTACTTGATGCCTAGGAAAATCATTTACATAATGTCCCCTATACTTAAAATTGTAGCATTGAACATTGGTAGCATCATTATTTCCATTACAATCCCAGGATAAGTGGTATTTTTCTCCACACTTGTAACAGACACCCATACCCATCAGCCAAGTACCAAGGTGTCTCTTCCCTCAAATATCATAGGGTGGAAGGTCAACTCTTCCCTTATTACCCATTTCCTTTTTTCATTTTCCACAGTTTTCATCAGCCATCTTCTTCTCTTGATTTCCATTAAAATCATATGACTTAGATAATTCCTTTTCAGTCTTATAGAACATGAGACTATATCTTCATATAATGAGAAACTTCAGGAGACTTGATCCCATCATAGGGATAGATTTAAACCATAAATTAATTGATAAACCTTTCTCATTGGATTATGTATGTAGTCTGAGAAATGTCTTTCTAACCTTGTGAATTTAGTTTTATACTTTTCAACATTCTCATCCTATTTTTTCCTCAGATTAATAAACTAACTTTCCATATATGCTCCTTGTTCATGAGGGAAGTATTTTTCTAAGAATATTTTATTAAAATACCCCCATTCCATTTATTCTATTTCTTCCTCATTCTTTGTGTTTTGAATTGAATACCACCACTGATCCATATCTCCCAGTTGACAATAAACTTCCATAACAACTATCTCTCCATCGTTACATCCCAAAGAGAGAAATATCTTCTCTAATGAAGTTATCCACTGCTCCAATATGAATTGGTTTGAATTCAAACTAAATGGTGGAGGTTGTTGTCTTAAAAATTAGTCTGAAATAGCTCATCTATGATGTGGATCCGGATGATCCATATGGGTAAGGTTATTATTCATAACCCAAGTAAACTGTCTGAGTATATTTATAAGTTGCTCTGCACTATTCATATCACCATAGACAACATCATTATCTTGAATCAGAGGTAAATCCCAACATGGGACATGAACATTCACATGGTTTCATTTCCTTCCACTAGGAACTATTTATAAATAATTTCATACACTATATTAGGTTATGATTCATAATATATAATCTTAACATAGAAAAATACTTGTATAAATTGAAATCATATTCATATCTAATCTCATAATCATAAACATGGTTTCTTTGAGAAAAAAAATTACATTTCAATCCTTCATAATGGATTGTAAAGAAAATGTGAATTATCCCAAGTATATACCCTGGGAGTTTCAAACCAGGTTCATAGTAAGGACCATTGTTGTCTACTAGGATACCTCGGTTCAAGCCTGAAACTCCTTGTCGGAGTTATTACTCCTACATACATCTGTGTCATAACCATGTCCACTTTTAGTATCCAGACAAGGATTCATTTACTAGAAAGATCCACATAATCTATTCCTTACCAATATTCCGATACATTATTTTATGTTTATCCTCAAAGTATATCTTAGGGTTTTGTTCTCTGATCTACGTTTTCTAAATCTAGTTTCATTATTTTCTACTAAACTTCCTTTGATACCAACTATAATGACCTTGCCCTGTTTCCCATAGTCAGTGCCTTAACTCATTACATTTTCACGATTACAATAAATTTGTATCCAAAGGAACAAATAGTTTAGTAGTTTTGGAAAACCAGATACATACATAAGTTCAACATTACAACATGAAAGGAAAAACAATATATAAATTCATTTGGAAATATTCATAACTCCTAGGTTATCCCATCATTTCACTCATAATATACCTCTTAATGTCCTAAGAAAATAAAACATAAGAAAGGGGGAGCTCAAATTCTTAGTAAGGGTAAGAAATATAGTGGAAGATGTCATTAGCATAAACATTAGGCATGGTGAATAACTAAAAACACATTCCTTTAAAAAAAACTTGAACAAATTGTGGTAGGAATAAGAGATAAATAAATAATGCCATAATAAATCATAATCATAGGTATTATACTAGTCGAATAAACTTGTGAACATTCAATTACTAATTTCATAATGAGGGGATGCATAATTATTCACATCATAACCATAACATCAAGGCAACGTTACATGACCATAAATAACCATTTTTTCAAGGAAACTTGCCAAGACTGTAGTTTGCCTCATGAGACCTATCGATGCATAGAGGGTCTATAGCGGGGCCCACCTATGAATTACTAATTCTAATGAATTCCTTATATGAATGGAGATAAACATAAATAATATATAAATTCATATTGAAACTAACATATCAAATGTAGATAACTTTCCCCAAACATTAAGCATGAACACTAATCATTTAGAGTAAATTGGTGAATGGTTTTAAGATAGCACATCCATAGTCAAAATAATCATTAAACATTCAATAAAATATGGTAGATGATATCATAAAATATTAATCCCAATAATGTTTAATCATCAATAATAGTATTGAAATAGATGAAGATACTTATATAAAATCATCAAGTAATTCTTCAGATAAATACTCTTTTACTTTCAAAATAAGAGTTCCTTTGGAAAACAATATTTTTATAAAACCAAAAGTGAAGTAATATAGTATTTTTATAATTAAATTATTTATTTTATAAAGATAATTTATCCTAAAAACATATTGTATAGTTCCCTTGAAAATAGGTAATAATTTGACAAATTCCCTTGAATCGGGCTTGTATTTCGGGAAGAATTTTTTAAAGATCCTTTTAAAACATATAAATCCCCATAAATTAAATTAGGATTATGGATGGTAAAAATATATAGAAGAGTAAAATAGAATTTATGAGGAGTAAATATGAATAAATAATAATTTAATTGTGGTAATTAGAATAAGAGTAACACAAATGAAAATGGAGGTTCGGGTCGAAAACCCTTACCTTAAGTCTGATAGTGTTCTTCACATGATCTTAGTGTCCTGGATAACAAAATTAAATTCATGAATTAATATGTGAATAACCTATTCTTTATTTAATTTATTTTTTATATCCTTATTAAGTTCATTTATTTCCTTCTTGATGGGTTTAATAGGTTCAATTTTATTGTTTGGGAGCATTTTCTTCCTTGGTATTCATTACTAGTTTAATTATATACATGTAAGGATAAACATGTAAGATGAGAATGGTTGTCCAGAATATAAGTTTTATTTTATTTGTTAATATAAATAATATTACAAGGTTATAAAATTCATTTTGTTATTGGGAGTGAAGAAAAATCATTATATACAAATTTAGTGATAATTGTTTGGGTTAACTGGCAGTTTTTTATCACAACGAACTCATTTTGATTTATAAAATAAGTTCATGAGTACAAAAAGATTTCCAGAACCTAAAATAAGTTATAATACATATATTATAGTCTGGTTAAATGATAAAAATTGTTTCATGATTAGAATTGAATATGGTAATAGAAATTGAAAACCTATCGTCCTTGAATGTGATAAATTAACACATCACGGATGCTGTTTTCATTTCGAGTATAAAATAAGGGCAATGAACAGATGATGATGAATTATTCCATTATAAAAACAAAATTCCTTTACATATAAAGTAATATATTTATCATAGAATTTTTATTAAATTATGTGAGGAATGAAAAATAAAATAAAGGAACTCTAAATGAAAGAAATGAAAAGAAGAATTTACCTCTTTATGTAATATTCCTTGAGAGCCTCTTTAGGGGATAGGTTTTGGTATTTTTATAATACCAAGGTCTTTTGGAAGTGGGGGAGGAGATTTGGAGGATATTTGAGTAGAATTTTGATAATTAACAATCCTTAAGAATATTTAAGAGAAGAGGGAGTGAGGGGAGTTTTTATAGTGGATGAGTGGGGTGAATTTTGAATATCTTATTCTTTATTTTATTATTTCCCTCAAGACAACCAATAGTGTTGATTAATGTGACCCATAATATTAATAAGTTCATGTGAGTTCTAAAAAAGTTTGCTTACATCATCCATGATTCTAGGAATAGTGAATTTAACAGATAATGTATATATACGGTAAATTACCTTAATTTACTATTCATCAAACATTCGAGTATTTTAGAAAAATCCCAAAAAGTAATCAAAATCATTTTTTTATGTGTATAATTCAAAAATGAACTCCATTTTTGTAAAATAATTTTCAAAATATGATTAATTTAATTTTTAAATAAAATAAATAATTTATTCATAAAATAACAATTTTTAAATTATAATTCATTTTATATCAAATTGAAAAATTAATCAAGATCTCATACCATATCCATGGATTAATGTGTAAGATCAGTAAACCATTCTATGTACTCCTCCACATTTATAATTCCCTTCGCAGATGTTGAATCTTCTATATGTGCACTAATCACAATGTTGCTGGAAATAACTCCTCTCTGAAGAGACGCTCAAATTCTTCCCAAGAGAGAGTCATCTCATCATGTGTTTGGGTCGATAATCTCTAACATCACCCTGCATAGCCCTAGAAAAGATTTGTGGTAAGGAATGTCACCAGTTCGGAAGGCATCCTCACAAGGAAAAAGACAAGGGTAACTACATCTACCCAATCCTCAGCTACCTGGGGGTCTAGTATACCCCGATACTTGGGAGGTCACTCCCTCTAAAACTCATGAAACATGCTCATTATTAGTGCATCCTCTGCTGATAGTTCTAGTAATAGATGTTTCTATAAGGGTGGTGGTATAACTGGTAAACCACCCAGAGGTGAAATCTCTCGTACTGGTCCCTGTGCTGATGCATCATTGCTAGGAGGATCATCCTCATGATAACATAATGGAATCCAAGATGGTTGTCTCTGTGGGTTCATCATATAATAAAACAAGATTCTCCTTGGTCAATAGAGTATATTTGGAGAGATGGATCAAGAAGGATATGGAAAACAAAACCCATTCTTATATGATGCATGTACAATTATTTTTTTATGCAACCAGTGTTTTCATGTACCAAGTCTAAATGAAAAAATTAGATTATTGGTCTATAGATACGCCGGATGCCAAAGAAACACTATATTCCCAATCTTGAAATCTGAAATCGAAACACTGAACATTATTTCCCCAAAAAAAACTCACAAACTCTTTTTCCTATGGTATAATTGACCTCCTTTGATACCACTCCATCACGAACCATCCCAGAGGGTCTTATGTCGTGATTACCCCAATCCCACCTTCATTAGGCCAAGGGATAGTGACAAGCACTGAGAAGGAATATACCACAAATGGGAAGCATTTTCCTAAGTACCTAAACCCATGCACACATCTTCAATCTACAAAAGATGAAATGTAAAAATTCTAAGTAAACAAATGAATACATACACTGTATCCCAACCAACAGAGTATGATAGGAAAGTAAAGTGTAGTAAACTAATCTAGGCCAGAATACAATCCCAACAAAAGAAATGTTTGTAAGGCACAAAGTCCAACATGTAGACTAAGGTACTGGGACTGTTTATCAAAGTCATCGGAACTCCTCAGTTAGCCTGAACTCACAAAGATCTTTTCGGTCTTGGTCTTCCCTAGACTCTATCAAAATTTGATTCATCTACACAAGACAAGACATGTGCAGACAAAGACTGTGTAGGGGTGAGTAAAACAAAACACAGTAAGGCACCCCAAAACCAAAAAGAAAAACCACAAAGGAAATAAAACATAGGAAATACTATAAAGGAAATACCACATAAGAAATACCACAATTGAATAGTATAGTTAGATCCTTATGGGTGTATGTACAAGGCCTATATAAAAAAATATTCATATATACTCTCTCAAATGAAACACATAATCTCCATGAGACACACAGTCTCGATAAGACACGTTGTATTTAGGAGTCACACAGTCTCAATGAGACACATAGTATCTATAATACACGCAGTCTTTAAGAGTGACATAGTCTCCATGATACACACAATCTCTCCAAGACACATGGTCATTGGGAGTCACACAGTCTGCATGAGACACCCAATCTCTATGTCACAACCATCCATAGGATTCCTCTCAAAGCATGCTCATACCATGATAACCTACTTCTCAATCCATTAGGTTGTATTCAAACTTATATAAAATCCCACTACGGATATATCGAAATTATCATCTCATCACAAGGTTCCCAATATTGAATATGATTCATCAAACGGACACACAGTTTGAAAGTTACAGGCATTTTATAATTCAGAAGGGTTTTGACTGGATTGTGGACTGACTAAGGTAGTTGACTACCTTGATCTACTTCCTGGTCTGACCTCCCTCGCAGTGGATCATGCCACGGTAGCACGGTCGACCATGGCCTAGTCCGGCCGCCCAGGTCCGAACCAGCCTCGGGTCTGACCCAACCCGGAGTCCAACCCGACCAGCTAGGTTATTCTATCCTGCTTCAGCTAGGCCTGACCCCATTTGGTGTCCTGGTCCACTCACCTGACCTAGCCCATTTTTGGGTCTAGTCTATACAGTTTTTTTCTACGTCTGAGGTCTCCATGCTCCGCTGCATCTGTGGTTACCACACACCACTACTGGCTCCAGGCAACACCCCTCTTCTTTTTTGGTCTGCTACTCCTCCTCTATTGGTCAAAACTAAAAAATTAAATCTCATATTTGATCCTTGGGTCACAAGTTAAATTGATCTATCCTTGGTTTCATCTTACCATCAATCCGATGGATGATCACCTTCAGAGCCTCTTGAGAATTTAAGCTAAGACAACTAGGGTCCAATGTAGAATAACGCCATGAACAAGGGAGAAAAGAATCACAAGAACACCCGAAGGAATGAACCTTGGACTTTTTTCATGTCTACCTCAATTTGTTCCTATTATAAATATGAATGAAGAAGAAATAATCACAAAGATTTATCTCCCATTAAAACCCCACAATCAATCCCACCCTACAAGAAAAATCAAATCATAGATCAACATATTCATGGGTTAGTCTGTATTCATCATTGAATTCAAGAATGGGGCATCATGAAAAAAAACACCCTACCTCGAGTTTGATCAGTCATTGATGAGGAGTAGTGGTTTTTTCATCGTAAACAATATCCTCTAACTTTTTTGGCATGACAATCCATGATCTAATCTTTGATATATCATCATTTGTTAGAGAGTTTTCTTTCTCCACATTTTAGAGGAATTATAGGGCTATGGTGATAACCCTTAATTATATAAAAAATTATTATTAAAAAATAAATTTCATTGCGTCATCATGTAATGTTAAATAAAATAAAACTTAATTTATTTTATTCTTTAAAAAGTTCCAAAATTTCATTTCACAGCTAACCGACATCGATCGATGTTTGGCCTCACCTATGGAAAACACCATGTTGAAAACTCAACTGTGGTCTCATATTTTCAATCGGAGTCACCATTCATGAGTTATTAAGATTTTAAAATAAAATAATTTAATTTAATTATTTTATTTACGGTTATATTCTTGGTTAATTTTTCTTTAATGAATCATGCCGAACAAATGTAGGCCGTGCCTAGGGTAAATCAATCAATCTAAACTCAACGGTGCCCTTGGATTCTGGATATAAGTTTTATTTCAATGATATTAAACCTTTTTAGGAAAGTTGTGAGCACATTCTATTAAAAATTAACATTTTTCAATGAATTTTTCTGGGCACACAGGTCCTCAAAATCACACCCCGTCTCAGTGCCTAGTCTCGGAATTTTCCCAAATAATTTCTAAAATTAAAATAAGAAAATTTTGAGTTATTAAAATGTCACATAAATACTCAAAGAAACAAATAATTAGTTGGGTGTTGATATTATGGAAGAATGATCCATATTTAGTGATTTTGCAGAGCCTTTCCTCCATCACCAAGTAGAAGAGGATCTACACCCAATCTGGCTTTAGAAGTAGGATTTATAGCTCTGTGTCATGAAAGAAATCTAAAGTAATACCCTCCATACAAGAAGAAGAGTTGGATATTGTCAAGGAAGTCAGAAAATAGATATGTAATGCATATAGATCAGACATACTCAGGGTCGAGAATCGGGCTAGTTATATGTTTTGTAGTTGACACCTAGGGAGAAAAATGGTTGGCCTTCTTCTATACAAGATATGATTTTAAAAGCCTCTACTTTAGTATCTTCTTTATTTGATACTATTCATACCCTTTCAATAATATTTGTGGAAAATATGGAAAGTATTATCCTTGATATTGAGTATTTTTGTGGGGTAATAACTCTTGAAAGCCCATTTGGAAGTTGATTAAAAGGTGTATGTTGATGTAATTAATACCCCCCTTGAGTAAGGTGGAAATCATTTCATATTGAACTTATTCATTCTCAAGAATACATCCTTTAACATTATACTCATGATGGACTAGTTAGTTCATTTCATACTCATGTTGATTGTTATTGTCGAATTTTGTCTTTCACATCGCCTAAGGGTTGTAATTATACTCATAAACAGGAATGGGATGTCTGAGCTAGTGAATTTGGACTTCAGCATCATGGGATGGGTGGAGTAACGGTACAAATTTCAACTCTCTTTCTTAATGATTCGGGGTCATTTTAGGTATATCTCCCTCCAGTGGTGAATAATTTCAGGGACATCTCTCCTACTGAATTTTCCAGGATACCTCTAGATAGAGGGATAGATTTCACCATTTATCATGTTCCAGGAGCATCACCAGTGTTTATTCCTCTTTACAGGATAGAACCTATTGATCTTTAGGAACTCAATAGGCTGTTGGATAATCTAGAAGCCATATTTTTTATCTGAATCAATACCTCTCCTTGGAATTCACCTGTAATTTTAACCAAGGAGGTAGATGGAACCCTCAAGATCTGTGTGGATTATAAGAAACTAAATCATCTTACAGTTCAGAACTAGTATCTTTTACCTTTTATTAATGACCTCTTTGACCAGTTTTGAGGAGCTCAAGTTTTCTCAAAAATATATTTGATTTCTTGTTATCATTAGGTATTATTTAGTTTTTTAGACATACCTAGTACTTATTTTTGAAGAATATATGGCTTATATGAGTATCTGTTAATGTCGTTTAATCTCATGGATGCATTGGTAGATTTCAGGGATATGATGAGTCAGGTTTTCCAATCGTATCTATATTCCTTCATTGTGGTTTTTTGGATGATATCTTGTTATATTCTCACACTCCATACAATTATACCACACACATTGACATCATATTAAGTACACTAAAAGAGAATAGGTTGTATGAAAAGATCACAAATTTCCACTTTTGGATTGAAAAATTTCACTTCCTAGGTCACATAATCTCAAAATCGAGAGAATCTATGGACCTAGAGAAGGTGAGAGCCATGGTTTCCTATGAGAATCCCAATAATGACTTTGATATTCATATTTTATGGGGGTTTTCCTTGTATTATAGGTTCTTTATTCCGAATCTATCATGCCTTGTAACACCTCATAAAATTATTAAAAAGAATTTTTTATAATTCCTATGGTCTGAAGTGTGTGAGAAATCATTTTAGGAGTATAAAAGAAGATTTACTTCAACACCAATATTGATTCTACTAAAGTTAGGAAGAAGCTATATAGTTTATTATGATACAACAAGCATTAGGATGGGAGTAGTTCTGATGTAGGGTAAGATATTCATTGAAAACATGTCTCATAATTTGACGCATCATGAGCCCAATTACAAGACACAATATCTTGAGATAGTGGTTTTTGTTCATGACTTTTATTTTTTAGGCATTATTTATTGGTAGAATGGTTTATAGTGTACACAGATCACAAAATCCAAAAATAAATATTCACATAGTGTGACTTGAATCTCAAATAGTGATGATTGGTTTAGTACCTATAATATTTCAATTTTGACCTTACCTATATTCCTGTGAAGTGTAATGTAGTGTCTAATTATTTGAGTCAAAATACTCTAACATAAATAGTTCATAAGGCTAGTAGTGAATGGAAGTTAATGGAATTGCTTTCAGATATATATTCATAGGTGTAAGACCATATCACGTATCTGGTACTCACATTATATCAGTGACCTATTCACTTTTATATTGATTGAGGATGAGGTGTATTTCAAATCATAAGTTCTTGGTCTTACAAGAGATTGTTTCAAGCAAGGACCCACTGCCTAGTTGGTTTGTTGGTAAGGATGAGATCTTACACCTTCATGGATACATTTTGGCTCCTGGAAATGTGTGAGAGGATTTTATATGAGAGTATCATGTATCAATAAGGGAAATACATCACGGTATTACCAAGATGTGCCATGATTTATACTTCCAGAATTGGTTTCCAGGTAGGAAATGGGAGATAGCTAGTTTCATTACTTGGTGTTCCACCTACCAATAGGTGAACTTAGAACACTAGTAACCAAAAAGTATTTTTTTTCATTTCTTATTCTAGAGTGAAAATGGGACAATATCACTATTTATGTTTTGTTTGGAGTATCAGAATCACCTAGTGGTGGGGACACTATATGGGTTACTTTGGACAAGATGATAAAGGTCACCCAATTATTTCCTATTAGAGAAACCTTCCCAGTGGATGAAATGGGTAGAATTTAAGTCAATGAGATTATAAAACTTCATGGAATCACTAACACTATCATATCAAATAGGGTTGATTGCTTAATGTTGTGATACTAGTAGGGGATTAAAATGGAACTAGGTTTATAGGTACTATTGATTATAACTTATCAACCAAAACCAATGGTCGGGTCAAGTGTATAGTACATGTGTCATTGGACATGCTCTAAGCATATGTCATTGATTTTTTGGGATCATGGGAAAACCAATTGGATATTTCTAAGTTCTCTTACAATAACAGCTTACAAGATACTACAAATATGGATCCTTATGAGGCCTTATATGGTATGTACTTCCATTCACCCCCATATTGGCTAGAGGTTAGAGAGGTAGTGTAACGACATGAACTATTATAAAAAAAATTCCCCTTTTTATTTGATTAAACGTATCATTAAGTAATATGGTTAACGAAAACATATGAACTTATTTTGTTCTATTATATCTAATTGGATTTAAAATACCATTAAGTATCATTACCATTGAAAATATAGTTGTTGAATAGTGATCATGTGATTAGTATAAATATAGGTTTTTAACAATCTAATTGATAGAGACAAAAGAAGTGATAACCTCAACCAGTAGGATCGTACCCTATGAATCTTATTTATTAGAGCTTCCAAGAGAAATAGAATCTATGGTATTTTCCCTTGACCAATCCTTAGTTGATATCCAACAACTTAAGCATGAGTGAAACCATTTACAGTAGAATTTCAATCTCATCGAGATCACGGGCTAAACCATGTTCTTCGAACCACCCCATGAATGTCCCACCATCATGAACCTTACTCTTAGGGTGTATGCTAGTTTATTAAAGAGGTATGTATCAACACCCTATAAATAATAATATTTATATAATTTTGTATATAATAATGAATATATTTTCATCCTATTATTGTAAATTTTTAAATGATTTTTATTTTGATACAATAAAGCACAAATTGTATTTTTGGTTAATATTAAAATTTAATTAATGAATTTATGAAATTAATGGATTCTTTAAATAAATATTATTTTAATAAAATATTATTAGAAATAATTTTTATCAAATATAAATGATCATGTAATCAAAATTACTTTTTATAAGTGTTTGAAAATTGTTATTGTCAAAAAACCCAACATTTCTTAGTAAATGTGGATTATATTTTAAAATTGAAAATTCACATATTTATAAAATTATTTAGATAAAAATAATATTATTTTTTTAATAATAACTTCGAAGTTATACAATCGTGATTTTTTCAAAATTTTCATAGACAGTCGAATGTTTGGGTAAAAAATAAATACTGTATAAATATATGTTGGGTTTTATGACATAATAATGATGCAAAAGTGATATAATAATTGGTATAAATTGTATCAATGACTTAATATATGTTTTCCCTTTAAAATAATGTGGTTTTAATTTTATTTTATTTATTTTGTAAATCCATTATGAATCCTCCCAAACATATAATATATTTTAAGGTTTTAAAATCCTTTCTTTACGAGTGTGACTTACCTCCACATAATCAAGGGAATTATTTTATTAAGTTAGAACATTGTAATTATAAAGTAATTAAAACCAATCCCATCTGGAAGAGACCATGGTAAAAAAATTTGTTTGTTTTATGCTTTTAGATATTTTATTAAGTAGAGTCTAAAACCTAAATAATAAAGAAATCCCCCACTTTTTTAAAATAAACCCACTTGAGATCCCATTTTTCTTCATTAAACTCCTTAAAACATCACTAAACTCTACTCTAAACAATATAGATTCCTCCCAAGGTTCCCCCAAGCTCTTAATAATCCCCTCCCAATCTATGGCATCACAAACTTAAGTAAGGGATCATCTACTCTCCTCTTTTATCAAGAACTTATTTTATGTTATGTCTTTTAAATTCCATTTTAATATATTGGGATATGTTCTTATAAATAACACTTAGTACCCATTTGATTTATAAATTAATATATCCCCATTCACACTCACTTCTTCTTCCTATGAACCCTTATGTACTCCAGTTACAATGTAGAAACTTTTTAAGGGTTCTTTCCTATCTCTTCTTTATGAATGTTTCATCAATATCATATAACTTATATTTATAATTACTCATGTAGATACATGTCTTTACATGTCCCTGTTACTTTAAATTTCACTTATAAATGATTATAGACCCATTTCTCTCTTATCAGCCCATTTAATTAATTTTTATGTAATGTTGTTATGCTACAAAAATTTTACCGTGATTTTCTATACAAAAAACATTGTGTACTAAATACCATAACCATTTTTTTATCAAAGTTTTTCACATTTATGTACATATAATTATTTATTAGGGACTTACATGTATTTATTTCATATTCCTTTACTGTGTAATAAATTATGATGATGAATGAATCCATGTTGTATTATCTATATGGAACACTTAAGCATGAGTATGAAATGAATATGATTGGTGCACCCAGATAATGCTCCAATGTAGTGGGTAATGTTTTGTATCATGATATGTCATGTTGGTATAGGGAGTGAACCTAATTCCCTTATTTTACATTTTCCACCATGATTTATTGGTGGGTATAGCCTTGGTATATGTTTATGATGCAGTGTTTTAAGTTTTTCCAACTTTCCTATGTTATAATTATCATGTTATATCATGTATGTTTATTGATTCTTATAATTCCTACAATTTTAATGCCTCATTGATATGCTTATTGTTTAATAGGTATTATCCTCTTCACTTTATTCCATGCTAATTCACTTACTGGGCTTTATAGCTTACCCATTTCTTATATTTTTTTCCCATGATATCCCTTGAAGGTTTAACTACAAAGGATTATTATGAACATATTAAGGAGTTTTTCATTAAATATGGTGTATTTCATGTTTTATGTTGTTATTTAATGTAGATAATTCAATAATAAACTACAATTATTAATATTGTGGGTTTTATTAAGTGTAATTTTATGAAATAAATCAAGTATTAATGAATAATAAAGAATTGGGTTGTTATAGTTGGTATCAGAGCCAGGTTTAGTTATTTATTAGATTAGGATTATAGAACTATATAAAAATCCTTAGCTATAAGACTAAGTATAATAAAATATCCCTAAATTTTAGTAAATATAAATTAATTGGTTTATCAAGAAAATATACCCTTTCTAGATAAAATAGGTGGACGTGGTTCTAGCATAGATGAAACTAAGAGTAACAACTCTGACAGGGTGTTCCAAGCCTAACTAGAGTAACCTAGTACAATAAAACAGAACATAATGTGCACTTGGATTGACAATCCCAAGGTATATTATTTCATAAATTCATAATCTCATTAAGAACAATTATTAAGGGAACAAAAAAAATACCATAAGAATATATGTTAGAAAATAGATCATGGATAACATATATTCAAGCCTAAAATTAATATGTTAAGGAAATAAATTTAATTTATAGGTTACCCCATTAATTTCATTGGATTACCTTTTATGAGTTTAATAGTTTAAAAACAATCACCCCAAGTTTTCCTTTTATTCTAGACAATGGATTGAAATATAAGGAATCAGGAAAAAATAAATACGATGGTCCATGTGATGAATGCCTCTAACAGGATTCCAAACTTGATAGGAGTAAGAATCAAGAACTTGTTTATGATAATATCTGAGCTAACTCAGGTTTTGAATAAAAACCTGGATCAGAAGGAGCATCTAAACCCCCCTAAGAGTGGACAAGTTGTAATCGAGATCTTCATGTGAAAAGGGCCTTATACTTTCAATGGATCATCCGATCACCTAATCATGGAACAATGGATCAAATCCATTGAGAAGATCTTCTCTGTCCATCAATGTTTTGAATAAGAAAAGGTTATTTTTTCTATTTATTTAATAGAGGGAGAAGTTGATCAGGGGATGACATTGATCAAAAATATGTAGCCGAAAGAAGATATTGAAGCAATAGAGTGAAAGGAATTCAGGGAAATTTATTTTTGATAAATATTTTCCTCACACACATCATCTAAATATGGAAAGGTATTTCCTCACACTCAAGAAAAAAAAGATGATGAATATATTGGGGAATATTAGGTAAAATTCACAAGACTTTTACAATACACCTCCAATTTTTTCGTCACCCATGAATGCAAGGTTGAACACTTATTTTGTGGGATAAAACCTAGTCTAAAAAATCCCTAGAGATCTATGACTTAGATAGATATGTGGAAATCATCAGATGTTCCCTCAAAGTGGAGATGGAGATTGAAGAATGTCAAGGGTATCATGGGGATAAGAAGAATAAAGTTGAGTTTAATTCTGGAATACCAATGGAGAAATATAATAGTGACAAAAAATTCCAACATCCCACATGTCAAAGGAGTGGGAAGAAGCACCCCATAAATTTTCTAAGGTGGTGAAGAAATGATTTAAGTGTGGGAAATTAGGGAACCTAGATAACATCTACCAACATGTGAAACACACTAATGAAATCGAGGGAAGGAATACACTGGTCAACCCTTAGTGCATTGTTCATTTCTTTATCTATAAGGAACCATGGAACTTTTCAAACCAATTCCATAATCCAAGGGTTTTCATATACAACCAGCATCCTACCAGGCAGCAAGGGTATGCTTTTTCCATCACAATTGTTGTGGTGGATTCCAACAATGAAGTGGTGATAGGTACTCTAGTTATTCATTAAAGAATTTTGAATGTACTTTTTGATTTAGGTTCTATGAATTTAATCATATCAAGAAAGTTTAGTAGCATTATTCAAACACCACCTCAAATATTGGAATTATAGTTATTCGTGAAAATGGAAAATGGGGAAATTATTGCATCCCAAGTATATAATTCATCCCATGTCAAAATTTATGGGTTGAACTTTCCAAAAAAACATTTTCATACTACCTTTGATGGAATTTTATGCAATTATAGGCATGTATTGGCTTTCCCTATATAGATCAAACATAAATTTCCACAAGAATGAAATCACTCTCCATATGGTGAATTGAATACTTATTCTATACAAGTGCAAGGACGAGGATGAATCTTCATTAGAACCATCATCTCAAGCATGGATAATATTTCCTTATAATAAAGAATATATAGCTCAAATGATTAAGTCTAAGGATAATATCGTCCTCAAATACATTCCTATTGTGAGGGAATACACATATGTGTTTCATAATGAATTTTTTGATCTTTCTCCTAACTGAGAGGTTGAATTTTCAATCGAGCTTACATCTGGGGCGTTTCAAATATCCAAGACTCTATATATGATTTCAGTTGTGGAACTTAACGATCAAAATAAAAAACTATAGGAGAATATGGATAAAAGTTTTATATGCCCACGTGCTTCACCATGGGGTGCACTAGTCCTCTTAATAAATAAGAAGGATGGGTCAGGGATCCTTTTCATTGATTATCATGAACTCGACAAGATCATGATAAATAACAAGTATCATTTTCCATGGATTGATGACTTGTTAAATCAGCTATGTGCTGCACAATACTTATCCAAGGTGGATCTGTAATCAGGAAATTACCAAGTTAGGGTGAAGAAGTAGGATATCCCCAATACTATGTCTTATAAAAGTTATGGGCACTATTAGTTCATTTTAATTCCATTCTAACTCACTAATGATCCACCAATCTTCATGTACTTGATGAATAGATTCTTTAGAGATTACCTCAAGAAATATTTGGTACCCTTTATAGATTATATTCTAATATACCCTAAAACCAAGGAGGATCTAGAGGAGAACTTGAGCACTATGTTAAAGACCTTATGAAAGGATAATTTTTATGAAAAGTACAACAACTGTGAGTTCGAATTGAATGAAGTCTCGTTATTTGGGAATATCATCAAAAGCAATGGGATATCTATAAATCCTTTGAATATAAAAGAAATTGAAGGATGTGTGAGGTCAATATCTATGATAGATATTTGTAGTTTCCTTAGGTTAGTGGGATATTATCACTGATTTGGGAGAGATTTCTCTTGATTTTCAAACCCTCTTACCAAGATAAATAAGATGGGATTCAATATTTCTTAGAATGATGAACGTGAAGAAAGCTTCAATGAGTTGAAAAGGAGGGTTATCACTACCCCTATGCTCACACTACCAATAAGTGGAGAACTTTTGGTGATATTAAACGATGCTTCCATGTAGCTATTGGAATGTGTGTTGATGCAAAATGAAAACTTCATAGACTATGCTTCAAGGAAGTAGAAATTTCATGAACGAAACCATCCCACGCATGATGTGGAGTTGGAAACTGTGATATTTTCATTGAAAATATCGCAGCATTTTCTCTTTGGGAGAATTGTGAAATATATACAGATAAAAAAATTCTCAAATATATATTCAAACAGAGTGGGATGAATATAAAATAATGAATATGGTTAGAGATGGGCAAGGAATATGACTACTAAATTCATTATCATCCTGGTAAATAAAATAAAGTGGTGGATTCTCTAATAGAAAGGATCTAGCAATTTATCATTAATGAGTATTGAAAAGGGTCTAATATATATATAATTGAAGTGGATTGACATGAGAATCATAAATAATGGAACACCATTAATCCTTTCACAACTGATTTCTCTTTCATATCTTCTTGAAAGGTTAATGTATTCTCAAGAAGATGATGTGGGAATATAGAAGAACGTGGAAACCATAAGAAAAGTTAAATCCTCAGAGTTTAATGTTAATAAAGAATAAATTGTGAGATTTTGTTCAAGACTACTTGATCTATAAAATCATTAGTTAAAAAAGAAACTATTAAAGATGCACATAGTTCAACTTTCTCCATTCACCTAGAAAAAAAAGGATGTATTGATATCTACGAGAGAACTATTGGTGAGACAACATGAATAAGGATATCGCTAAATATACATCAAAGTGACTAGTATGTCAGAAACTGGAGGATTAAAGGAATAAGTCTAAGGGGATGATGAAACCATAACCCATAACAACATGTAAATGGGAAAACATCACCATGGACATTGTCACTAGACTTATGAAGACATCCAAAGGAAACAATGATATATAGGTTGTTGTGGACTGTCTTACAATGACTACACAATTTATTGTGATTCGACAGGATTTCTCACTTGATCCACTTTTACATATATATATTAGAGAAGTGGTGATGATTCATAGAGTACCACTATATATTATGTTTTATTAAGACACAAGATTCACCTCTATGTTTTGGAAAAGTCTCCAACATGATCTAAACACTATGTTGAGCTTCAGTATGGCTTATCACATCAAAAATTATGTCCAATATGAGTGTACTATGCAAACACTTGAAAATATTTTGAGAGCATTCTCAATTGACTTAAAAGGAGGATGGGACCAACATCTTCCTCTGGTCAAGTTCTCTTATAACAACAGTTTCTACTCGAGCATCCAAATGGATCCCTGTGAAAATGTTTATGGGAGGAGGTGAAGAACACCTATATTTTGGGATGAATTTGGGGAACATAAACTCCTAGGACATTAAATGGTTTAGGAAATGGTGGAAAAAGGTTAAGACCATTCAGCATCACATCATGTCTTCTCATTACAGACAAATGTTTTATGATGAAAATCACCGACAAAACCTAGAGGTTGAAGTTGAAGACATGGTCTACCTCCTCCTATCTATATGGAAAAAATTTATGAGATTATGGGAAGAATGGAAAGATTATTCCAAGGTGAATCAGCTCTTCTGAGATCCATGATTGCATCGGAATTGTGGTCTATCAACTAGAACTGCCACCAAACCTACGGTAAGTACATGATGTATGCCATGTATCTCTCTTAAGGAAGTACATTCCAGACTCATCACATGTACTCAATCTGGAGGTGGTACCATTAGAAAATGAAATTTCAAATGAAGATCAACTGGTGAAAATCTTATAGCGTATAGAAAAAGTTCTATGAAATCAGATAATGAACCTTTTTAAAGTGTTATGGAGAAACAAAAAGTGTGAAGAAGTAATGTGGGAACCAAATGATGTGATGAATCAGATTTAGACTCATTTTTTTAGAGTGGAAAATTAAAATTTTTATGGTGTAATTTTTAAAGGGCTGAATATTTCAACAACCCAAACTATTATAAATAAAATTCCCCTTTTGATTAAATTAAATTTCTTACTGAGTAATATGGTTATAAAAAACACGCGCACTTATTTTATTTTATTATATCAAATTGTATTTAAAATACCATTAAGTATCATTAACATTTATAATATATCCATTGAATAGTGATCATGTGATTATTATAAATATAGACTTTTAAAAATCCAATTGACATAATCAAAAGAAGTGATGACCTCAACCAGTAAGATTGTACCCTATAAAGCCCATTTATCGGATATTCCAAGGGAGATGGCATCTCTATGATTTGAAATTGAATAATACCAAGATGATATCCAATAACTTAAGCATGATATAAACTTTTTATGGGAGAAGTTCAAACTCATCAAGATCACAGCCAATACTCTGTATTCTGAATCGCTACAAAAAAGTCCCACTAACATGCACCTTACTCTTAGGGTGTATACAGTTTTATTAAATGGATATGTATCAAGACCCTAGAAATATGAATATGTACATAATTTTTAATATAATAATTAATATACATTCATCCTATTATTATTACTTTATAAATGATTTTTAATTTAATACAATAAAGAACAAATTGTATTTTTTTGTTAATATTCAAATTAAATTAATGAATTTAAGAAATTAATGGATTATTTAAATAAATAATATTTTTATAAAATATCATTATTAAATAATTTTTATCAAATATAAATGATCATATAATCAAATGTAATTTTTATAAGTGTTGGGAAATTGTTATTGTCAAAAAACCCAGCAATACTTAATAAATGACAATTTTATTTTAAAAGTGAAAACTAAAATATTTAGAAAATTATTTATATAAAATTAATATTATTTTTGGAATGAGACCATAAAAATTATCCAATGATTAATTTTTCATAATTTTCTAAGATAGTCAAATTTTTAGATAAAAATTAAATACAATATAAATATAATTTGTGTTTTATGACATCATAATGACCCAAAAGTGATTTAATAATTAATATAAATTGGATCCATTACCAAATATTTGTTTTCCATTAAAAATAATGTGATTTTAATTTAATTTTATTAATTTTTTAAATCCATTATGAATCCTCCAAAACTTAAAAAATATTTTATGGTTTTAAAATCATTTCTTTAAGAGTGTGACCCACCTCCACATAAGCAGAAGAATTATTTTATTAATTTATGATTTTTACCTTATAAAATAATTAAAACCACTCCCGTTTGGAAAAAACCATGGGAAAAATTTTATGGAATATTTTTTTGGATATTTTATTATATTGAGGCCAAAACCTATATAATAATAAAATCACTTGTTTTACTATATAAATTCACCCAAACTCCCATTTCTATTCACTCAAATTCCTTTTATCATGACCAAACTCTACCCTTCATTTTATATAGTTCTACCAAGGCACCCAACAAGCGCTAAAGAAGCCCCTTTCAAGCCTTTTGAGTCACACACTCAAGTAAGGGATCCTCCACTCTCATCTTTTATCAATCACTCCTTTTATGTTATGTCTTTTAACATTAATTTGCATAGGTTGGGATATGTTCTTCTATATCCAACTTAATTCCCATTTTATGTATAAATTATGACCTCCCCTTTCACTCCCATTTTCCCCTCCTATTAACCCTGATATACACCTGTTACCATACAAAAACCTTTAAGGGTTCTTTCCTTTCTCTTCTTTATTAAAGTTTCATCATTATAGTATGACTTTAGTTTCCAATTACTCATGTTGGGAAATTTATTTATATGTCTATATTACATTAAATTTAATTTATAAATTATTAGATACCCCCATTTCTCTAATAAACCCATTTTATGAATTTTTATGTGACGTCGTTATGCTGCTGAAATTTCACAGCAATTTTCTAGGACAAAACAACTGTGTAGTGAATACCATAACCATTTTTTTATAAAAGGTATTCACATTTATACACATATAATTATTTATTGGGGGAATAAATTTATCTATTCCACATTCCTTGATCATGTAATAAATTACGATGATGAATTAATCAATGTTGTATGATTTATGCGGCACACTTAAGCATGAATATGAAATAAATATGATGTGTGCACACAGATAGCACTCCAATTCATTGGGTAATGTTTAGTATCACGATATGTCATTTTGTAAAAGGGAGTGAACCTAAATAATTTATATTACTTTTTCCACCATAATTTCTTGGTGGTTTTAGACTTGTAGTATGTTTATGATGTAGTATTTCAAGTTGTTACTACATTTCTCATGTTATTATTATCATGCTATATCATGTCTCTTTGTTCATGTTTATGATTCCAACTCTTTTTATGAATCATTGATATGCCTATTTCTAACTTGTATTATCCTCTTGATTTTATTCCATGATTTTTCCCTTACAGGGATTTATATCTCACCCCTTTATTGTATTTTTCCCTAGGTTATCCCATGCAGTTTTAAGTACAAAGAAATATTATGAACATCCTAAGGGGTTTTCATTAAAGATGGTGTATTTTATGTTTTAAGTTGTTATTTAATGTACCTAATCCCCAAATACACTAGACTTATCTATATTTTCGGTTTTATAAAGTACAATAATAAGAAATTAATCAAGTATTAATGTGTAATAAAGAGATGGTCTGTTATATGAAGTGCTATTAAGACCTTGTATTTTTCAAGAGACTTTAGAGTGGATACATATTATTAGGAAGAATATGTATACATCTCAGAATAGAAATAATTTTTATTCCAAAAATCACCTCCAAACATTGGATGTGGTAGATTGGAGCTTCTTTTGTGTTTCCCCTAGACTAGGGAATCGAATAATTCTATGGTAGGGTAAGTTATCACATCTATCTTTCAGCAATTTTTTGATTCTGGATAGGGTAAAACTAGTGGATTATCTGACATCACTCCTTATAAAATATAGGGATATGCATGATATCTTCCATGTTTCTCAGAAACATCACCATCATTAGGACATGTCTAATGTTTTTTATCCTTATGATGTTGATTTGGATGTTGATACACTATTTTAAGAGAATCCTATATATATGATTAATAAGAGAAAGAAAGATCTTTATAGTAGGTCAGACCCTCTAGAATGGGTGTTATGTTAGTGTGGATCTGTATAGGATGTGACCAAGGAGTGAGTGGTTTATGTACATACTCAGTGGATAGAATTATTATCAGGTGTTTCTTTAACACCATTAGAAGGGAAACTCTATGATTAGTTGTTTTAAGAAGGGGGAATTTTAAGATACAATATTTTTAAATAGGTAATAATTCCTTTAAATTATAGTTTAAACCTAATTTTTTCTTTAATAAAATATCTTAAGGGACTAAGTAAGGGTTCGGGTACATCCATGGCTTGTTCAGAGCCCAAAGCTCTGGTTTTTGGAGAAATCACATGAGGCGCGTGGTTAGTATTAACCATTAAACTCATCCATGTGACCCATATATATAGTTACATGGTTAGTTTAACCATCTGATTTTGGAATCATGGATGTGAAAAACTTTCAATAAATTATAGGTATATTGAGCATGGTTTAAGCATGGTTAGTTTAACAATGTTTCTAACCATGTTAGGGGGTGGAGGTCTTGGACAATCAATACACATGGGTTGTGCATGGTTTTTAAAACCATGATCCAAGCCATGTAAGGAGGTGTGCCACTTATATAGTGGTGGTTCGTGGTTAGCTCATGCTTTAGATAAATATGTGAACCTTAAAAATGGGTGAAATTCCCATTTTCCCTTACCTTTTTTAATATTTATTCCACTCTTTTTATTTCCCAAATCACATAGCACCTCTTCCCTCATGTTGAAAGATCTCACTTCTCCATCCTATACGATTGAATCCTCCTCCCTTATATGATGTCTTAATCAAATTTCATCAGTCTTGTTGGATCCATCATTGAAATTTCATCAATAATCTTGAGTATTTTCTTCATTTACCTCTTTTTATGGAATATTAAGTCCATGTGATCTAATATGTCTAATTTTTATGGAATTTATCTATTCTTATAATCCCACCCATTCTATCCCAAAATAAAATTCTAAAATTGGATGAGTATTCCACTTCTAATATAAGTTAGGTAGTCTAGCACTTTTCCCTATAATCCTTCATGTCTATAACATGCATTGCTGTGTCATGCACTATACATTTCTGAGTGTTGTCTCAAAAATTTATTCTTTGTATTAATTAAATGTCTATATCATGATAGAGATTTTACCTTATGTCTTTAACATTGTATTTGGTTTTCTACCTTGACTAGTACCACCCCTTTGGGTGTTTTTATCATATGACCATGATAAATTATAAATTCATATGAGACCAAACCACCTCCTTAGTGGGTTTATCCTATTTATTATGATTCAAATGAATGAACTAATTCAATTTTGAGGTTACACACAGGACTAAATGGGATTAAATAGTATTTTAAATGAATTAAAACCCATCTCTTGAAATATGATTAATAGTGACATGAAATTTTAAATTATTATTATGGTTATCTGACCTTGGAATTTGGCCATTGTAACATAGTCAAGGAAAGTGTTGGACAAGAATCTTCACACTCCCATGATGTCAGATGATAGAAAATATGCTCCTCATCAATTATCAGGATATTGGACTTGACATTTAAAAATCATATTGATAGTATTTTTAACATGATGTCTCACATAATTTATTGAGATATAACAAAGATGATATTTCATAATCCTTGTTAGATGTTAGGGTTGATACAACTATTTAAATATGAGGCCTCTATGGAATTATACAAGGATGTATGGGTTATAAGACTTGGGTATTATCCATTGTTTAAATACTTATATATATTTGTGCCTATATATATACACACACACACACATTTATACATGTATCATAAAACTTGCTCAGAGACATTCATGTTCCGGAAAAATAAGGTGGTATCTGAATAGTATCTTGTGGAGAACCCAGACTAGAAGAATTTATTTATTTTCTATACTTATTCATCATACCTTCACACTAATCATTTATATTCATAGACTTGATAGTGCTAAAAAATGTTTGTGGTGGCCTAATTAGTTTTACTCACACCTTGTTTGGGTCATCGATTGGTACCCAGATAGACTTCATATATACAGGTGGGAATCAGGGGAAGCTTCGGGCTATAGATTCTTGATTATCTATTAGTATGGGATATTGGTTTTAGATAATGGATCTAGTTCTCATGATTCTCATTGATAGTTTTTATTTTTTTATATTTTGTTTTACATGTATTGTATTTAACGCATTCTGTTATGTATGCCTGATTTCCTTTTTGTACAACATCATGATATCATTTTTTATATGATATTGGATATGGTTTTACTTGTAGTTTATGCATGTATGCTATTATATCTAGATTATTATCATTCTATTGTTTCTCTTTTTTATTGTTTACATGTTTCTTTATATTTCATTTTTGATTTTTTATTCATTATATCACCATTGTTCTCTACTCTTTTGAGGAGGTTATAGTCTCTGCACCATACCATCAAAGACCATCATTGATAGTTATCAGCCTCTAGCATATAGGGAGGCCCTATTGAGGCCATGTATCCAGTAATGGTAGTTTAGTTATGAGTGAATCGGGTCTGGGACGTCACATCCTTGATCTAAAATAGAACTAGAGTAGTTGGATCAGTAATATCACACACCACTACTCTTATCTAACATCGCCGCATAAGCTGTCGATGTATTTATTCCCTTAAATTATGTATGGTTTTTTACACTGTAGTATGTAAATTGGGATCCCTAGTGTGCAAATCACATTACATAATTAAGTATAAAATAGGAGGTGGGGAATCTGGGTAGGAAGGTTGCATCTATCATGCCATTACTACAAACATAACATGTACAGATGACTTAATATGTAACACCCAAGGTAAATAAAGAATATGAAATTTTCATATTTATCCATATTTGTGAATAAAGTTTTAATATGACTTTAAAGGGGACGCTATGCTTGATGGCGTACCCAACACGCAACAACGAGTTTCTTGGGAATCTTACGTTGCACTCTAATAATAAAATAATATTATTTTAAATGGTAGTTAACATGTAGTTTTTGTATTAGAGGGAATTGATAGAAATAACTAAAATATGATTATATATGTTTTTAAATGTTTTTACAAGTATCCAATAAAAGATAAAGGCTTAAAATACGGAAAGAATTCAATTTTAGACGTATATGCCCTGGTTTTCACTAAAGGTTCACTTATCGCCTTTTAATGGCGAACCGTCATTAAATATAGTTTTGTTCACTCCAAAACATTCTATTGGACCAAATAAAACTCTTCTTAAGAATCGGGACATCAAAATTTACTTTGTGTAATTTTTTGGTATCTTTCCGATAAAGTTCATTTTTTTAATGAATAGTGTAAAATGTTGTATTTTAATTCAAAACCTATTTTTAATCTAATTTATTTATATATTTAGATTATATTTTTAATTTGTTTTAAAGTGAAATTAGAATATATTTTTACAATTAAATCCAATAGTGTCTGTTGGAATTAATTTCAGTTTGAAATCAGACTTAAACTAGAGTCAATCTTTTGATACTTATTGTTTCATAAAAACACGCTATTTGCTCTGACAGCGGGAATTAATTATTAAATTAATTAATGTGACTTATATGTTTTGAAATTTATAAAATATAATTCATTTTTGAATTCTGAATATCAAATATAGCTTAGGGTGAATTTTTGGGATTTTTCTGAAAAACTTCAATTTTTGATGAATAGTGAAACCACTAAGTGGTACTTATAAAAACTGATTTTTCCGTTTAAATGAAATTGTTCCATATTTGTGTTTTGAATTTCAAAAATACGACATACATGGTTGTCATTAAGAAGTAAAATGTAGTTCAATGGGATAAAAATAATTTTTTGTTGAATAGTAGCTTATTAATTTTTTAATCATGATTAGAGGTAATTAGTGTAGTTTAAGGTAAAAATAATGTTTTAATAATATGAAATGAACTTGAAACATGTCCTAACCTCATTGGATGTGTCATGGCCGACCAAGAAAACCCATGGGTCAACTTGGGGACCCCATGAAGCCACTATGGTTGGAAAATGACATTAATATCTTTTTATTTAAAGTTAAAGTAAAAATGAGACAAACATCAAAAGGTTTTACTAAAACAATTTTTACATGGGGATATACAAATCATATTTTTGACTATAAATATTCATTGGAAAGATAAAACGATTTCATACATCATAGTATTTGTTTTATAATTTTTAGACATTAAATAAATTAAATTATTTATGATATCATGATGATGCAGCGATGACCTCATTGTTTAATGATTAAAATAAAATGGGAAGATAATGTAATATCTAAGACCTACACATGTCCAAAACCTATTGTATGAGTGTATTTAGAACCCTTGTCACCTTATCCTAGAAACACATCAATTTTTTACCTCTTAAATCTGAATACCATTTTAAAATAAAGTGACTTTTCTTTACCTTCCAAGAGCGCCCCTCCTCTCCTCTTATAAAAGGCCCCCACCTCTACCTCCTTACCCACACTCCCAAAGCCTTTGGCTCAGCCACCCTCTTCCCATTTTGTCTCTCCAATTCCCTATCTTACTTCTTGAAGCCTCACTTTGGACAGAAGTCTTCCCAAGGAAGCCTTTGAGCTCAAACCAAAGGGAGTTACCCGATTTTAAGGTAATGTCTTCACTTGAGTCCTTTTGTTTTATTTTGCTTCTCCAACCCCCTAAACTCTTTTTATTCATTTCTTTTGTAAAATATACAGTATCATATATATACTAGTATGTTTTTATAAGAAGGATTCGAGCTAAACTTTCACACACCTACATCTAATAGTTAAAGAACATACTGTTTCCGTGGATGGAAAATTTCGGCCTCCCGAAACGATGATTGTTCAACATTCTTTTAACACTTTAAAAGGTGTCCATTAAGATAACACTATATTTATATGTGATATATAATATTTTTATGATTTCCTTAAGCTTCTGTATTTTTCATTTTGGGCATACCTTTATAGTTTCCATTATGGGTAAACGCGATATCTTCATTTAAGGAAGTGCAGACTACCGCCCCCTCAAAGTGATTTGATTCGTTAATACCATATGTGGTACTTATAAAGGATATATTTAATAGTATTATATATGATTCCATACTGAAATTAAAATACTATTATGTATCAATATGTTTTAATTCCATTAAATATGAAATATAAATGGAAGTAGCGTCCATGCGTACGTACGGCTTACCGTCTCCATGAATGGTACATTTCATTTCTTATCTCAAAATGTTACGTAATATTATAAGTACATATATATAATGGATATATATGTAATATATTACATCAAAATTATGGATATCATTCTGTAATTATAACATATATATATATCTCATTTTGTTTTAATTCCATTAATATGACAAAAAAATGAAAGTAGCGTTCATGCGTACGTACGGCCTACCGTCTCCATGAACGGTGATTTTCGTTTTTTATCTCCAAATGATATGGAATAGTATGAAATGAATATTTAATGGATATATATTATATTTTAACCATTAATAATATTCTGGAAATTATTTACTTATAACTACATGGGCAATCTTTTTTCAAACAAGTTCATTTTTGACTCATGTACCAAACATCGGCAAAAACGTCTGATATGAACTAACATTATTAAACAATTATTATAACATTATAATATGTGATATGAACTGAATAATAATCTCTAAAGGAGGTACTTAGGAAATTATTAATTGGACAAAGTTTATTATTCAGGAATATAAAGAAACAAACAAGAGAAGTTGGACTTGAGGTAAGGGATCCTACTCCTCACTTTCTTTTTAAGTACACTCTTTGATGTCATTCCTTTTAAAGATCATCTTTCTTGTTATTGGGATATTATTTTATACTAATCTTACTGTAATTTTTATGTTCATGTGATGAGAGACCCTATTCTCTCTCATCAATCCATTTTGGAAGTTTTCAGTGGTGCCATTAGGCTGCCGAATTTTCGTAAGAGATCTAACCTCTCTATTTCTCTTTAAGTACTCTCCTTTATGTCACTTCTTTTAATATCCTATTTGTTTTGTTTTGGGATGTTATTTTATATTCCTCTTTCTATAAACTTTATGATAATATGATGAGATACCCTATTTGATCTCATCAACCCATTTTTGTAAGTTTTATGTGGCGTCGTTAGGCTGCCGAGTTTTCGTAAGGGATTTTTCATCTCACTTTTATTCTCGTGAGATTTACGCTACATTTGCCACAATTTCCTTTGAGTGTTGTATGTACTGCCCATTATTCTACTCTTTGTGTAATATACTTTCGTTTATAAGTATTTACATCAATTATTTATTGTCCTTCTTTCATGGGGTGTATGTTTTGAAAGATACCCAAGTCGGTAAGGGAACCTTTCACCCTCCTCTTTTTTAAAAAGACTTCTTTTGTTGGGTCTTTTAATTTACATATTTTTATGTTGGGTTATGTTCTCATATATCCTTATTGATGTAAATTTTATGTCCAAGTGATGAGATACACTTTTTATCTCTCATCAACTCATTTTGATGTGACGCCGTTAGGCTGTCAAGGGAACTTCTTAACCCAATTTCGATTTCTTTGGGTTCAACATGTAGTTATTGAATATGTCATCCTTTGAATATGTTTGAATGAACATTGATTATTTTACAATTAATATCCACTTATATTTTGTGTATTTGTTTGTCACACATAATTATGTAATTGATTTATCCTTAAACCAAGGATACCGTCTTTGTAAGGGACTTCGTCTCAATCTCCTTTCATTGAGGCATATTCTGTTTTATACACAACCTTCTTTTATATGGTGTATAAACCCCTTTGACCTTTACGCTTATTCAAAAGGAATCTTTTTTATATGAAGCATTTACTAGACGACAAAAGGGAATGTTTTTTTCGTACGTATGCGGTGACAACGACTTCTCTGCCGCCGTGACCATTATTTGAGTTCCGGCTTCATCTACAAGCCATACCATCTTTTTAAAAGAAAAATAAATACCATTTTTTACTTTTCTTTTATCTTGGTATTGAAAATGGTTTTCATAATGTTTTTATATCAATGTGTTGTATTGATATCTTGTGATTGAAAGGTGGGAATATTATGTTTCCTTTATGCATGTTTTATGTGATACGATTATGTTAAGGTTCTTGGGAGTTATTATGAAGACGGGTGGTTCCATGATAAACTAAGGGCGGGTGAGCCCGATATAGCTCTCCAATGCATTGGGTAACACAAAGGAGTGAAACGTTAAGGTTTCTCCGAAGAGATTTAGGGAATATATTGTGATAGGTATTCCAAATGTAACCAAGAGGGTTACTCCCTACGTAAGAATGTTATGAATGCCTCAAGTTACCTTTATGTCTTATGTTTTCTATGATTTATTCATGGTTTGATGAGGTATGTTAAAGTGCCTATGTTTTATGGGTAAAGTATGATTTCATTCTTATGTGTATATGAACTCATGTTTCCTTTCCATATTTTTATAACCCTTATTGAGCTTTTTATGCTCATCCCAAGTTTTTTGAAATGTTTTTCACAGGTCAAGGGAAAGGTACATGATGTGATGATAGTGTCAAGGATGTGTCAAGAAAGATTCCATGTTTTATTTTCAATATGTTTCCGTTGATGGGAAGAATGAATACTATCTTTTATGTAACCACATTGTTTAAATGTGGAATGTAATGCAAGTTTCATGATCTAATTCTCTAAAACTCTAAACCTGAAAAGATCCTCAATGTATAATCATGTAATAACTCAAGATTAAGTAAGGTTTAAGGCTGGGGCCTTATAGTTGGTATCAAATGTCGGTTTAGATAACTTTAGAGGTTAGATTATTCTCTAAGCATAAGTGACAGTACCATAATGGATAGGATTTCAGAAAGAGTCCTAGTTTTAGATAAAGTGAATGAGTAAGTATATCTTAGTGTTTACCTTCCTCATTAGTACATGATGGTTTTGTTGATATACTCACACTAAAATTTATGTTTTTAGTGAATGGATGGATCTAGCGGGCACCAAAGAGACAACAGGTTTGAAAGAAACTGTGGTGGTTCTATGATTAAGATACTGGATAAAATGGGGGATTCAATGAGGAAAATTGTGGTTGTTCTAAACCAACTATCAAGGAGTCATGATCAATAACTTGAACCTTGGTATGTTCTATAATGAATCATGTATGAGATGACCAATCGATGTAGAACTTCAGGTAATAATTATAAAGGTAACAATTAGAGTTTATATGATCCTTACTTTTGAGGTAATTATGGGTTATTATATGATATGTTGGAAAATGAAAGGCATGAGATAAAATTGAGGTTAAATTATGTTATGATCATTTTTGATGATTTTATCTCTTTTTGGGGAATGATTTAAGAATTATATATTTTTGGAAAAAGGACAACACGTAGACCATGTGACAAACTGTCGCGTCGGACAAAGCTGCGGGAATCGAACCCCCAACCAAAGTGCGACTGGTATTTATCGCCTACCACTGGACTACGTGAAGTCCCTGGTTAGTTTGACTGATTCTTTTTAGTTAGATGATTTTATGAATTAAGAGTAAGTTGATTTTGGGTTATTTATGAAAATGATAAACCTATCATGGAAGATATGTGATTAGGTTAATTACTTTTCAATACAAGACTTTAGGAGCAATTGATGTTGTTTGGAGATAAATGTTACGATTTAACTTGGAAGACTATGTGACTAAATCCTTCAAATATTTGGGTTTCAATCTTAGATGGGTTTACTTTAAAGAATTTTATGGACAAATTGTTTACCGGATGGTCCTCGTTGAACTTTGGGTTTTGTTGGACAAATTTTGGAGATTAAGCATAGATTTTCTTTTTAAAGGGTTATCCTTTTCTGGATTATCTGACCTTGTACTAACCTTTTGGTTTTGGTTTTGGTTAAAGCCTAAATAAATGGGAATTATATATTTCTATTTGGTGGATTAGGTGATTCTCTAGAAGTTGATTATAGTAATCTTAATGCGAACAAGTCTCCCTAAATACTCGTCTTTTGGAAAAAATATGAGTTTGATTAAGGAATCTAGTAAAAGTTGGAAGTCAACATGACAAGTAAGTATGTTTCCTTATGTTTTATTTAAGCTCAAAAATAAATTCCTCAATAAAAAGTAACTTAAAGAAAAAATGTTGTCTATTAACTTTTCCTACTGGGAAACCCAACACCGTTTAACCCATCACAAGTTTGTGATTTTCTTATTGTTAACTTTCTCCTAAACATGTTTTCTATCACTCTCCATCAGAACATGACCCTATGTTTTCTCCTCCATGTCCATATTTTTCTACATGTAATCCTAGTATGGGTTAACTCGTGTGACCTTTTTACGTATCTTTCTTTATTTTAAAGTGATTGTTTTACCGACTCTTGTTCCGATGTGGGACATTCAAGGATGTTTCCAAGCTCAATTTTAAAAATTGCGAGGATGCCATTCCCAAAAGGGGGGAAGGATGTAACACCCCAGGTAAATAAAGAATATGACATTTTTATATTTGTCCATATTTGTGAATAAAGTATTAATATGACTTTAAAGGGGATGTTATGGTCGATGGCGTACCCAACACGCAACAACGAGTTTCTTGGGAATCTTACGTTGCACTCTAATAATAAAATAATATTATTTTAAATGGTAGTCAACATGTAGCCATTGTATTGGAGGGAATTTATAGAAATAACTAAAATATGATTATATATGTTTTTAAATGTTTTTACATGTATCCAATAAAAGATAAAGGCTTAAAATACGGAAAGAATTCAATTTTAGGCGTATATGCCCTGGTTTTCACTAAAGGTTCACTTATCACCTTTTGATGGCGAACCGTCATTAAATATAGTTTTGTTCACTCTTAAACATTCTATTGGACAAAATAAAACTCTTCTTAAGAATCGGGACATCAAAATTTAATTTATGTAAATTTTTGGTATCTTTCCGATAAAGTTAATTTTTTTAATGAATAGTGTAAAATGTTGTATTTTAATTCAAAACCTCTTTTTAATCTAATTTATTTATATGATTAGATTATCTTTTGAATTGGTTTTAAAGTGAAATTAGAATATATTTTTACCATTAAATCCAATTGTGGTCATTGGAATTAATTTCACATTGAAATCATACTTAAACTAGAGTCAATCTTTTAATACTTATTGTTTCATAAAAACACGCTATTTGCTCTGACAACGGAAATTAATTATTAAATTAATTAATGTGAATTATATGTTTTTAATTTTATAAAATAGACTTCATTTTTGAATTCTGAATATCAAATATATCTTAGGGTGAATTTTTGGGATTTTTCTAAAAAACTTCAATTTTTGATGAATAGTGAAACCACTAAGTGGTACTTATAAAACTGATTTTTCCGTTTAAATGAAATTTTTCCATCTTTGTGTTTTTAATTTCAAAAATCCGACATACATGGTTGTCATTAAGAAGTAAAATGTGGTTCAATGGGATAAAAATAATTTTTTGGTGAATAGTAACTTATTAAGTTTTTAATCGCGATTAGAGGTAATTAATGTAGTTTAAGGTAAAAATAATGTTTTAATAATATGAAATGAACTTAAAACATGTCCTAACCTCATTGGATGTGTCATGGCCGACCAAGAAAACCCATGGGTCAACTTGGGAAACCCATGAAGCCACTTTGGTTGGAAAATGACATTAATATATTTTTATTTAAAGTTAAAGTAAAAATGAGACAAACATGAAATGTTTTACTAAAACAATTTTTACATGGGGATATACAAATCCGATTTTTGACTATAAATATTCATTGGAAAGATAAAAATATTTACTACATCATAGTATTTTTTTATAATTTTTAGACATTAAATAAATTAAATTATTGATGACATCATGATGATGCAGCGATGACCTCATTATTTAACGATTAAAATAAAATGGGAAGATAATGTAATATCTAAGACCTACACATGTCCAAAACCTATTGGATGAGTGTATTTAGAACCCTTGTCACCTTATCCTTGAAACACATCAATTTGGGACCTCTTAAATACGAATACCATTTTAAAATAAAGTGACTTTTCTTTACTTTCCAAGAGTGCCCCTCCTCTCCTCTTATAAAAGGCCCCCACCTCTACCTCCTTACCCACACTCCCAAAGCCTTTGGATCGGCCAACCTCTGCCCATTTTCTCTCTCTACTTCCCTATATTACTCCTTGAAGCCTCACTTTGTGCATAAGTCTTCTCGAGGAAGCCTTTGAGCTCAAACCAAAGGGAGTTACCTGATTTTAAGGTAATGTCTTCACTTGAGTCCTTTTGTTTTATTTTGCTTCTCCAACCCCATAAACTATTTTTATTCATTTCTTTTGTAACAAATACAGTATCATAAATATACTAGGATGTTTTTATAATAATTATTCTAGCTACACTTTCACACACCTACATCTAATGGATAAAGAACATACGGTTTCTGTGGATGGCAAATTTCGGCCTCCCGAAACGATGATTGTTCAACATTCTTTTAACACATTAAAAGGTGGCCATTAAGATAACACTATATTTATATGTGATATATAATATGTTTATGTTTTCCTTAAGCTTCTGTATTTTTCATTTTGGGTATACCTTTATGGTTTCCATTATGGGTAAACGTGATATCTTCATTTAAGGAAGTGCGGACTACCACCCCCTCAAAGTGATTTGATTCGTTAATACCATATGTGGTACGTATAAAGGATATATTTAATAGGATTATATATGATACCATACCGGAATTAAAATACTATTATGTATCATTATGTTTTAATTCCATTAAATATGAAATAGAAATGGAAGTAGCGTTCATGCGTACGTACGGCTTACCGTCTCCATGAACGGTACATTTCATTTCTTATCTCAAAATGTTACGTAATATTATAAGTACATATATATAATGGATATATATGTAATATATTACATCAAAATTATAGATATCATTCTGTAATTATAACATATATATATATATATCTCATTTTGTTTTAATTCCATTAATATGACAAAAAAATGAAAGTAGCGTTCATGCGTACGTACGGCCTACCGTCTCCATGAACGGTACTTTTCGTTTTTTATCACCAAATGATATGGAATAGTATGAAATGAATATTTACTGGATATATATGATATTTTAATCATTAATTCTATTCTGGAAATTATTTACTTATAACTACATGGGCAATCTTTTTTCAAACAAGTTCATTTTTGACTCATGTACCAAACATCGGCAAAAACGTCTGATATGAACTAACATTATTAAACAATTATTATAACATTATAATATGTGATATGAACTGAATAATAATCTCTAAAGGAGGTAATTATGCAATTATTAATTGACCAAAGTTTATTATTCAGGAATATAAAGAAACGAACAAGACAAGTTGAACTTGAGATAAGGGATCCTACTCCTCTCTTTATTTTTAAGTACACTCTTTGATGTCATTCCATTTAAATCTCATCTTTCTTGTTATTGGGATATTATTTTATACTAATCTTACTGTAATTTTTATTTTCATGTGATTAGAGACCCTATTCTCTCTCATCAATCCATTTTGGAAGTTTTCAGTGGTGCCATTAGGCTGCCGAATTTTTGTAAGAGATCTAACCTCTCTCTTTCTCTTTAAGTACTCTCCTTTATGTCACTTCTTTTAATCTCCTATTTGTTTTGTTTGGGGATGTTATTTTATATTCGTCTTTATATAAACTTTATGATAATATGATGAGATACCCTATTTGATCTCATCAACCCATTTTTTTAAATTTTATGTGGCGGTGTTAGGCTACCGAGTTTTCGTAAGGGATTTTTCATCTCACTTTTATTCCTGTGAGATTTATGATACATTTGCCACAATTTCCTTTGAGTGGTGTATGTACTGCCCATTATTCTACTCTTTGTGTAATATAATTTCGTTTATGAGTATTTACATCAATTATTTATTGTCCTTCTTTCATGGGGTGTATGTTTTGAAAGATACCCAAGTCAGTAAGGGAACCTTTCACCCTCCTCTTTTTTAAAAAGACTTCTTTTGTTGGGTCTTTTAATTTACATATTTTTATGTTGGGGTATGTTCTCATATTTCCTTATTGATGTAAATTTTATGTCCAAGTGATGAGATCCACTTTTTATCTCTCATCAACTCATTTTGATGTGACGCCGTTAGGCTGTCAAGGGAACTGCTTAACCCAATTTCGATTTCTTTGGGTTCAACAAGTAGTTATTGAATATGTCATCCATTGAATATGTTTGAATGACCTTTGATTATTTTACACTTAATATCCACTTATATTTGGTGTATTCGTTTGTCACACAAAATTATGTAATTGATTTATCCTTAAACCAAGGATATCGTCTTTGTAAGGGACTTCATCTCAATCTCCTTTCATTGAGGCATATTCTATTTTATACACAACCTTCTTTTATATGGTGTATAAACCCCTTTGGCTTTTACGCTTATTCAAAAGGAATCTTTTTTATACGAAGCATTTACTAAACGACAAAAGGGAATGTTTTTGTCGTACGTATGCGGCGATAACGATTTCTCCGCCGCCGTGACCATTATTTGAGTTTCGGCTTCCTCTAAAATCCATACCTTCTTTTTAAAAGAAAAATAAATACCATGTTTTACTTTTAGATTATCTTGGTATTGAAAATGGTTTTCATAATGTTTTTATATCAATGTGTTGTATTGATATCTTTTGATTGAAAGGTGGGAATGTTATGTTTCCTTTATGCATGTTTTATGTGATATGATTATGTTAAGGTTATTGGGCATTATTATGAAGACGGGTGGTTCTGTGATAAACTAAGGGCGGGTGAGCCCGATATAGCTCTCCAATGCATTGGGTAACACGAAGGAGTGAAACGTTAAGGTTTCTCCAAAGAGATTTAGGGAATATACTGTGATGGGTATTCCAAACGTAACCAAGAGGGTTACTTCTTACGTAAGAATGTTATGAATGCCTCAAGTTACCTTTATGTCTTATGTTTTCTATGATTTATTCATGGTTTGATGAGGTATGTTAAAGTGCCTATGTTTTATGGGTAAAGTATGATTTCATTCTTATGTATATATGAACTCATGTTTCTTTTCCATATTTTTATAACCCTTACTGAGCTTTTTATGCTCATCCCAAGTTTTTTGAAATGTTTTTCACAGGTCAAGGGAATGGTACATGATGTGATGATAATGTCAAGGATGTGTCAAGAAATAATCCATGTTTTATTTTCAATATGTTTCCATTGATGGGAATAATGAATACTATCTTTTATGTAACCACTTTGTTTAAATGTGGAATGTAATGCAAATTTCATGATCTAATTCTCTAAAACTCTAAACCTGAAAAGACCCTCAATGTATAATCTTGTAATAACTCAAGATTAAGTAAGGTTTAAGGCTGGGGCCTTATAGTTGGCATCAAAGGTCGGTTTAGATAACTTTAGAGGTTAGGGTATTCTCTAAGCATAAGAGACAGTACCATAATGGATAGGATTTCAGAAAGAGTCCCAGTTTTAGATAAAGTGAATGAGTAAGTATATCTTAGTGTTTACCTTCCTCATTAGTACATGATGGTTTTGTTGATATACTCACACTGAAATTTCTGTTTTTAGTGAATGGATGGATCTAGAAGGCACCAAAGAGACAACAGGTTTGAAGGAAACTGTGGTGGTTCTATGATTAAGATACTGGATAAAATGGGGGATTCAATGAGGAAACTTGTGGTTGTTCTAAACCAACTATCAAGGAGTCATGATCAACCACTTGAACCTTGGTATGTTCTGTAATGCATCATGTATGAGATGACCAATCGATGTGGAAGTTCAGGTAATAATTATAAAGGTAACAATTAGAGTTTATATGATCCTTAATTTTGAGGTAATTATGGGTTATTATATGATATGCTGGAAAATGAAAGGCATGAGATAAAATTGAGGTTAAATTATGTTATGATCATTTTTTATGATTTTATCTCTTTTTGGGGAATGATTTAAGAATTATATAGTTTTGGAAAAAGGACAACATGCAGGCCGTGTGATAAACTGTCGCGTCGGAAGAAGCTGCGGGAATCGAACCCACAACCAAAGTGTGACTGGTATTTATCGCATACCACTGGACTACGTGAAGTCCCTGGTTAGTTTGACCGATTATTTTTAGTTAGATGATTTTATGAATTAAGAGTAAGTTGATTTTGGGTTATTTATGAAAATGATTAACCAATCATGGAAGATATGTGATTAGGTTAATTACTTTTCAATACGAGACTTTAGGAGCAACTGATGTTGTTTGGAGATAAATGTTACGATTTAACTCGGAAGACTATGTGACTAAATCCTTCAAATATTTGGGTTTCAATATTAGATTGGTTTACTTTGAAGAATTTTATGGAAAAATTGTTTATCGGATGGTCCTCATTGAACTTTGGGTTTTGTTGGACAAATTTTGGAGATTAAGCATAGATTTTCTTTTTAAAGGGTTATCCTTTTCTGGATTATCTGACCTTGTACTAACCTTTTGGTTTTGTTTTTGGTTAAATCCTAAAGAAATGGGAAGTATATAGCTCTCTTTGGTGGATTAGGTGATTCCCTAGAATTTGATTATAGTACTCTTAATGCGAACAAGTCTCCCTAAATACTCGTCTTTTGGAAAAAAAATATGAGTTTGATTAAGGAATCTAGTAAAAGTTGGAAGTCGACATGACAAGTAAGTATATTTCCTTATGTTTTATTTAAGCTCAAAAATAAATTCCTCAATAAAAAGTAACTTAAAGAAAAAATGTTGTCTATTAACTTTTCCTACTGGGAAACCCAACACCGTTTAACCCATCACAAGTTTGTGATTTTCTTATTGTTAACTTTCTCCTAAACATGTTTTCTATCACTCTCCATCAGAACATGACCCTATGTTTTCTCCTCCATGTCCATATTTTTCTACATGGAATCCTAGTATGGGTTAACTCGGGTGACCTTTGTACGTATCTTTCTTTATTTTAAAGTGATTGTTTTACCGACTCTTGTTCCGATGTGGGACATTCAAGGATGTTTCCAAGATCAATTTTAAAAATTGTGAGGACGCAATTCCCAAAAGGTGGGAAGGATGTAACACCCCAGGTAAATAAAGAATATGAAATTTTCATATTTATCCATATTTGTGAATAAAGTATTAATATGAATTTAAAGGGGATGTTATGCTCGATGGCGTACCCAACACGCAATAACGAGTTTCTTGGGAATCTTACGTTGCACTCTAATAATAAAATAATATTATTTTAAATGGAAGTTAACATGTAGCCGTTGTATTGGCGGGAATTGATAGAAATAACTAAAATATGATTATATATGTTTTTAAATGTTTTTACATGTATCCAATAAAAGATAAAGGCTTAAAATACTGAAAGAATTCAATTTTAGGCGTATATGCCCTGGTTTTCACTAAAGGTTCACTTATCGCCTTTTGATGGAGAACCGTAATTAAATATAGTTTTGTTCACTCTTAAACATTCTATTGGACCAAATAAAACTCTTCTTAAGAATAGGGACATCAAAATTTACTTTGTGTAAATTTTTGGTATCTTTCCGATAAAGTTCATTTTTTAATGAATAGTGTAAAATGTTGTATTTCAATTCAAAACTACTTTTTAATCTAATTTATTTATATGATTATATTATCTTTTGAATTGGTTTTAAAGTGAAATTAGAATATATTTTTACCATTAAATCCAATAGTGGTCGTTGGAATTAATTTCACTTTGAAATCAGACCTAAACTAGAGTCAATCTTTTGATACTTATTGTTTCATAAAAACACACTATTTGCTCTGACAAAGGAAATTAATTATTAAATTAATTAATGTGACTTATATGTTTTTAATTTTATAAAATAGACTTCATTTTTGAATTAAGAATATCAAATATAGCTTAGGGTAAATTTTTGTGATTTTTCTGAAAAACTTCAATTTTGATGAATAGTGAAACCACTAAGTGGTACTTATAAAAACTGATTTTTCTATTTAAATGAAATTTTTCCGTCATTGTGTTTTGAATTTCAAAAATCCGACATATATGGTTGTCATTAAGAAGTAAAATGTGGTTCAATGGGATAAAAATAATTTTTTGGAGAATAGTAACTTATTAAGTTTTTAATCGCGATTAGAGGTAATTAGTGTAGTTTAAGGTAAAAATAATGTTTTAATAATATGAAATGAACTTGAAACATGTCCTAAACTCATTGGATGTGTCATGGCCGACCCAGAAAACCCATGGGTCAACTTGGGGACCCCATGAAGCCACTTTTATTTGAAAATGACATTAATATCTTTTTATTTAAAGTTAAAGTAAAAATGAGACAAACATGAAATGTTTTACTAAAACAATTTTTACATGGGGCTATACAAATAATATTTTTGACTATAAATATTAATTGGAAAGATAAAACGCTTTCCTACATCATAGTATTTTGTTTATAATTTTTAGACATTAAATAAATTAAATTATTGATGACATCATGATGATGCAGCGATGACCTCATTATTTAACGATTAAAATAAAATGGGAAGATAATGTAATATCTAAGACCTACACATGTAAAAAACCTATTGTATGAGTGTATTTAGAACCCTTTTCACCTTATCCTTGAAAAAAATCAATTTGGGACCTCTTAAATCCAAATACCATTTTAAAATAAAGTGACTTTTCTTTACCTTCCAAGAGTGCCCCTCCTCTCCTCTTATAAAAGGCCCCCACCTCTACCTCCTTACCCACACTCCCAAAGCTTTTGGATCGGCCAACCTCTGCCCATTTTGTCTCTACACTTCCCTCTCTTACTCCTTGAAGCCTCAATTTGGGAAGAAATCTTCCCAAGGAATCCTTTGAGCTCAAACCAAAGGGAGTTACCTGATTTTAAGGTAATGTCTTCACTTGAGTCCTTTTGTTTTATTTTGCTTCTCCAACCCCCTAAACTCTTTTTATTCATTTCTTTTGTAAAAAATCCAGTATAATCAATATACTATAATTTTGTTATAAGAAGGATTCGAGCTACACTTTCACACACCTACATCTAATGGTTAAATAACATACTGTTTCCGTGGATGGAAAATTTCGGCCTCCCGAAATGATGATTGTTCAACATTCTTTTAACACCTTAAAAGGTGGCCATTAAGATAACACTATATTTATATGTGATATATAATATGTTTATTTTTTCCTTAAGCTTCTGTATTTTTCATTTTGGGCATACCTTTATGGTTTCCAATATGGGTAAACGCGGTATCTTCATTTAAGGAAGTGCGGACTACCGCCCCCTCAAAGTGATTTGATTCGTTAATACCATATGTGGTACGTATAAAGGATATATTTAATATTACTATATATGATACCATACTGGAATTAAAATACTATTTTGTATCATTATGTTTTAATTCCATTAAATATGAAATAGAAATGGAAGTAGCGTTTATGCGTACGTACAGCTTACCGTCTCCATGAAGGGTACATTTCATTTCTTATCTCAAAATGTTACGTAATATTATAAGTACATATATATAATGGATATATATGTAATATATTACATCAAAATTATGGATATCCTTCTGGAATTATAACATATATATATATATATATATATATATCTCATTTTGTTTTAATTCCATTAATATGACAAAAAAATGAAAGTAGCGTTCATGCGTACGTACGGCCTACCGTCTCCATGAACGGTGCTTTTCGTTTTTTATCTCTAAATGATATGGAATAGTATGAAATGAATATTTACTGGATATATATGATATTTTAATCATTAATACTATTCTGGAAATTATTTACTTATAACTACATGGGCAATCTTTTTTCAAACAAGTTTATTTTTGACTCAGGTACCAAACATCGGCAAAAACGTCTGATATGAACTAACATTATTAAACAATTATTATAACATTATAATATGTGATATGAACTGAATAATAATATATAAAGGATTTACTCAGGAAATTATTAATTGACCAAAGTTTATTATTCAGGAATATAAAGAAACGAACAAGACAAGTTGGACTTGAGGTAAGGGATCCTACTCCTCTCTTTCTTTTTAAGTACACTCTTTGATGTCATTCCATTTAAAGCTCATCTTTCTTGTTATTGGGATATTCTTTTATACTACTCTTACTGTAATTTTTATGTTCATGTGATGAGAGACCCTATTCTCTCTCGTCAACCCATTTTGGAAGTTTTCAGTGGCGCTATTAGGCTGCCGAATTTTCGTAAGAGATCTAACCTCTCTCTTTCTCTTTAAGTACTCTCATTTATGTCACTTCTTTTAATCTCCTCTTTGTTTTGTTTGGGGATGTTCTTTTATATTCATCTTTCTGTAAACTTTATGATAATATGATGAGATGCCCTATTTGATCTCATCAACCCATTTTTGTAAGTTTTATGTGGCACTGTTAGGCTACCGAGTTTTCGTATGGGATTTTTCATCTCACTTTTATTCTTGTGAGATTTATGCTACATTTTCCACAATTTACTTTGAGTGGTGTATGTAATGCCCATTATTCTACTCTTTGTGTAATATAATTTCTTTTATGAGTATTTACATCAATGATTTATTGTCCTTCTTTCATGGGGTGTATGTTTTGAAAGATACCCAAGTCGGTAAGGGAACCTTTCACCCTCCTCTTTTTTAAAAAGACTTCTTTTGTTGGGTCTTTTAATTTACATATTTTTATGTTGGGGTATGTTCTCATATATCCTTATTGATGTAAATTTTATGTCCAAGTTATGAGATACACTTTTTATCTCTCATCAACTCATTTTGATGTGACGTTGTTAGGATGTCAAGGGAACTTCTTAATCCAATTTCGATTTCTTTGGTTTCAACATGTAGTTATTGAATATGTCATCCTTTGAATATGTTTGAATGAACTTTGATTATTTTACACTTAATATACACTTATATTTGGTGTATTCGTTTGTCACACATAATTATTTAATTGATTTATCCTTAAACCAAGGATACCGTCTTTGTAAGGGACTTCGTCTCGATCTCCTTTCATTGAGGCATATTCTGTTTTATACACAACCTTCTTTTATATGGTGTATAAACCCCTTTGACTTTTACGCTTATTCAAAAGGAATATTTTTTATACGAATAATTTACTAAACGACAAAATGGAATGTTTTTGTCGTACGTATGCGGCGACAACAACTTCTCCGCCGCCGTGACCATTATTTGAGTTTCGGCTTCCTCTACAAGCCATACGTTCTTTTTAAAAGAAAAATAAATTCCATGTTTTACTTTTCTTTTATCTTGGTATTGAAAATGGTTTTCATAAAGTTTTTATATCAATGTGTTGTATTGATATCTTTTGATTGAAAGGTGGGAGTGTTATGTTTCCTTTATGCATGTTTTATGTGATACGATTATGTTAAGGTTCTTGGGCATTATTATGAAGACGGGTGGTTCCGTGATAAACTAAGGGCGGGTGAGCCCGATATAGCTCTCCAATGCATTGGGTAACGCGAAGGAGTGAAACGTTAAGGTTTCTCCGAAGAGATTTAGGGAATATACTGTGATGGGTATTCCAAACGTAACCAAGATGGTTACTCCCTACGTAAGAATGTTATGAATGCCTCAAGTTACCTTTATGTCTTATGTTTTCTATGATTTATTCATGGTTTGATGAGGTATGTTAAAGTGCCTATGTTTTATGGGTAAAGTATGATTTCATTCTTATGTATATATGAACTCATGTTTACTTTCCATATTTTTATAACCCTTACTGAGATTTTTATGCTCATCCCAAGTTTTTTGAAATGTTTTTCACAGGTCAAGGGAAAGGTACATGATGTGATGATATTGTCAAGGATGTGTCAAGAAAGAATCCATGTTTTATTTTCAATATGTTTCCATTGATGGGAAGAATGAATACTACCTTTTATGTAACCACTTTGTTTAAATGTGGAATGTAGTGCAAGTTTCATGATCTAATTCTCTAAAACTCTAAACCTAAAAAGATCCTCAATTTATAATCTTGTAATAACTCAATATTAAGTAAGGTTTATGGCTGGGGCCTTATATAATATGTTTATCTACAGAGTGATTCATATTTTTTTGTTCATACTTAATGGAAGAAACTTCTCCCTTGTATTCATCCTCCAAATATGTAATACAAGGATGCTCAAAAACATTTATAATACCAACACATGTCTCATATCTTATTACACAGCCTCAGTGATCTTCCTTTCATAAAGTAGTAGCTAGAATGTCCATTATACCATTTAGGATAGAAGTCACCAACATTTTTTCCTCAAAATGTAATTGTGAAACAATATATTAAAATTTTATATTAGTTTGATCAATTTTAGAAATATTCATGTTTAATAAAAATAAAAATAATTTTCTTAAAACATTGTCAACTAATTTTCTTGAAGGCTCTATAAGAAACTTTCCCTATTTTTTCATCCATGAAATTTTTCATTCTTCATAGTGAGTAGGGGTGATAAAGGGACAAAATTAACCTATTTAGATCCACTGATATATTTTTCTATTAATGTACCAAATTTTCAGTAATCATTTTGTCCTATAGAAACTGATACCCTCTGTGTGGTAAAGTATGATGGTATACATTCATTGATTGGATCTCTCGGTGAGATCTCTTGGTGTTCTATTACTTAAGAACAAATGAATAAGTCATTAGGTGATAAAATAATATTTTACAAATTGATTTTATATAAAATAATTAATATAACATAAAGTCTTTTGATATCTCTATTTTGGATACATATTTTGATGGATTTTTACATATGAATTCATTGAATATTAATTTCTTTAATATACGATACATGCCTCTTATTAATGTTTTGAAAATTATTATGTAAGAATGAAATTTAGAGAAATATTAATAAAAACATGGAAAATGAGGAGAAAAAGGACACTTCACACTGTGAGTGAACCAAAGAGGAGTGACACTGGATTTTAAAGATGAAAGAAGCTGGAAATTATGGAGCAGAACTGGTACACGTCGTGTACTGAGAGTACACAATGTGTAGTATCAATTAATGAAATGTTACAGACCATGTAGAACAAGTTTTGATGAAGTAACATCTTGTGAAATACAAGTACACATCATGTAACTCTAGTACACAATGTGGCCAAAGTCAAACCAGCATACGAATTTTCCACAAATTCGACATGGTGGAGGAAAAATCAGATATGAAGCACACGACGTGTATGGCAGGTACACGTCCTGACAATGAAGTTGTGTGAAAAAAATATTGGTCCACTGGTTTTGATGGGAAAATCCAATAAAATTTACCATCGTCAGACTTTCTAAGGAATTAGAGGATACTTTGGACCTGAGGGAGGAAGATCAACCCCTGAGAGTTGTCATAGGATTCCACCATAGTTAGGTTTTGTTTATGTTTTTTTTTCTTTTCATTGATTTAATTTTAGAATTATTTATAGTTTAATACGAATTTATATTTTCATTCCTTCTCCTTCTCCTTCACTCTTTTATAATCTCTCCAATGTGGGTATTGGTTTATTCATCGTCGGTGACAACCTAGTGGTGATTGGCTAAACCCCATAGGGGAGAGCAAGACTGGTTAAAGGGGGTGTATACCATCATTGATTGATTTACCTTTTCTCAAAAAGATTATTTCATTAGATATTATCATGTTTTTCTTGCATGTTTATTTTATTCATCCTTGAATCATTTACCATATGTTTTAATAATGAATGAACCCTAACATGATTGATATAATTTGTTCCTGATCATTGAATTGGATTACTCTTCTATATATGGAAATATAAACTAAATTAAATCTAGATATTTTGATTCATTTGACCAGGATGAATTGGGATTCTAGGGTAGTTTAATAGGGAATGAACATTTTTCTATCAATGAAACTATTTGGTTGCACGAATATTTAATATAATTATTTTCTAAGTAAAGTGGAATTAATTTATTTATAAAACTACCCAAAGAAACTGATTCCCCTCTATTTATTTTCTCTATTTGAATTAATTTATTTTAATTATAAAATTCATTTTATAAAATCAAACAAAAATTTAACTGACTCAACCTTTGGTCTAGAGTTGTCATCGTTGCATTCCCTGATCTATGTGGGTTCTACCTCATGATTCTTCTATACTACACCTTTGTAGTTAGTACGGTTCTGGACATTATAAATTTCTAATTTTACTTACACCTAGAGGAATTAACGATATCCTTCAGTATCATCAAATTTTCACACCGTTGCTGGGGAGAAGATAAGCATTACAAAAAACTCTATACCAATTTCATTGGTCAAAGATGTATCTCATCCCATATCTGTTTACTGATTTTAGTTTATTTAATTAATTTTGTAGAAATTTTTTTAATTATATATTATGATTTTGGTATTGTTTCATAGTGTGCAGTATGAGTTTTCAAATTACCCAATATTATGTCGCACCACCTTCAAAAGACAATGAATATTTGGAGTATCTGACGGCATGGAAAGCACTGAATTCCTCCCTCTCACTGGTGAAAATGTTTCCCAATTTATTTGTATTTATAAACCTGTACTTCAGGTATGGGATTTCATTTTTTTCCTCCCCAAAAACATAATATAATGTAATGTTTTTTAAAATATTCCCACCAAACTACCACATAATATAACCCCATATTCTTAATCTCATTCATTTCTTAAAAGTTTAATGTTTTCTATATTTGAATATATATTTGAAAAATCAGATAAAAAATAAATCAGTTTAGATATTTTAACATTAGAAACTCTAAAATTTAATTTTTCACCATCTTCTCGATGCTCCTACAGTCAAGATGTAAAGTGATAATTCTATAATGTCTATTCATATCTATATAACTCCTACACTAATCTGAATATAATCTAACAAGGTTATTATTATCATAAAATTAAATTTTTATTCTCTACTTACCATGAGAAAGTGATTGTTTTGGTAAATGTGTAATCTCACATCTAATAACTTTGGTTTTCATATTCTTAGGAGAATAATAATACTCAATAATGGTAGGCTTACGAGCAGGGTGGAAAATAATTTAAAAAATAATTATTTCATTAAATAATTTAATTATTGAAGATATGTAAATATGAAAGAATGTACACATACCTTATTGAATTTTCATTTTCCTCCATGAATGTTATATAAATAGATGTATGTAATGAAATTCTATATACTTGTATATTATTAGAATTAAATGATTATTGAAAATGATAATTTTTATTTTTAAAAATAGAATGGAAATTTTATCAATTATGTTAAATAATACACTTAGAGGAAAGAGTATATCTAAAAATTATGAAACCAAAAATATCCAAGTAAAAAATAGTGTCATGATATGTATATATTTCATAAAAAATAATGATATTAGGGTTTTTTCCTTTAAAATGTAACTACAACTAATATATTTAAAAAATAATTAAAAAATGGAAAAAATAATCAACATCTATATATTTAAATATCCTTGATTAAAATATTATTTACATGTGTAAATTTTATAAAAAATAATGATATTGTGCTTCTTCAACCAAAAAATGTTTAACGGAAACCGATGAATTTAAAATTTAACACAAAAATGAATGAAATGATCCACATCTATAGATTTAAACCTACAAGTTAAAAAAACATTTCTTACGAGTTTAGGTTTTAGAAAAAAATATAAAATACATATTTATTTGAATAATTTGGAGTAACAAATTGTTTTTTCATATCCCTTCAATGTAGTCACTTTTTATAGCATGGACTATGTCTATATCACATTCATTGTTATCATTAGGTAATTATTTAATAAATGAAAAAACCTCACATAATTTCATAATATCATCAACATCATTATCACCCAAATGAATCTTTTCCCTTATAAAATGATAAAAAACTATTAATTCGATGGTTTGATAACAAAAATATTTTCTTCGGATGCATATCCAAGATAAATGGTTCCTCTTTGTTACTAAATCTTTTTGAATGGATGAGGTTAAATCCATATTCATTACATTTCCCACTATTATCACATTCAAATCAATTAAACTTGCACACTGGTACTCAAAATTTAGTACAATCAATTTCTCATATATCCTCAACAACATTAAAATATAATGTTGATGGAAAATGGGTTTTTAAATTTTTTTCTCACAAAATTGAATGCTTCAAAAAAATCATTACTCCACTATTTAGAATAACACACTTGTCATCCAAATGTATTGCATAAAATGTGTAACTATCAATATAAAAACAAGGTCATTTGATCATCTTTACACATAGTCCCCCTGCAAACCATTTCGATGTTTCTGATACATATAAATTAGTGTTTTCTTTCTCCTTAAAACATGAAAAAGATGTATTTTATGTTCATTTATAAACCAATTTTCATTTATTTTAGATATTCCACCCTAAATATAGAAATATGTGATGATATATATGTTTTAACATTACCTATTTTCTCTAAAATTTATAAATATGCCAATATAATTTCATCACATGAAATTAAATTTAAAATTAAGCCACAGATCCCTTTACTTTCACCATAAAATTTCAATTGTTGAGATGTAGGGAAACCAATGTACTCTAATTAATATAAATAATCAATATAATACTCAATCACCTCTTCTGATATATATTTTAGAATAATTGAGGCTTCTTGTCAATATATATTTTTAACATATCCCTTAAAATTTTATATATATACTTCAAAAGGATACATCCAACATAAATAGACAGACTCATATATTCTTATCTCTCACAAAAACTAATAACCAGATGAATCACTACATCAGAAAATGTAGTGGAAAATTCATTTATGGTCAAAATGAAAACAACTTCATTCTATAACACATATATAAAATTTTGTTCTATTAATTTATAGAAAATGGAATTGAAAAATTAACACAACCTGATGATGGAATCTCTAAAAGGTATATGTAATGTGCCACATACTAAAAGTGATTGTGGTTGTTTTATCAATACATGATAGTCATGATATTTCATACCAATTAACTTTAAATACTTCAATGACACCAAATTTTTCACATTTTAATATTTTTCACTAGATACTTTAATACCATGAATGCATTAACAAAAACAATATTCTCACTATTTCTTAATGAGTGATAGTCGAGAGGTAATTATATCCTATTTTCTTTCATTGTGGGAGATAACTCCAAACATATTCCCATGGATATTAAGTCAAATATTTCATGAAATCAATCTTTTGTCTTTTCTTTTGTGGCTAAAAAAGTTCTAATCAAACTATCTCATATGTTTTCATAACATGAATGTTGTGTTTTACCTCTAAAGATATATAATAAGGTTTCTCGACTAAGATGAACCATTTCCTCTATGTTTTTTTGAAAAATAGGACTTCCTTTCATTCCCATGTACATTGTCTTTCTTATATTCTTCAATTTATGATATTAAAATCACTTCTTCAAAAATTGGTTAAGCTTTATGTTCTTTAACATTATATTCATTTATGTTTCTATACATAGTAAAGTCATTTATATTGAACATTATAATATCATACACAATAAAATACCCTTTATTGTATGCATTAAAAAAATGTAATCCCTTTCACCCATATAAATTTCAAATCATTATTCAATGGTGATACATAAAAAATATTTTGGTCCATCAATAATCAAGATCATAATATCATATTTTTTATTCATACATATCTGTGGAGAGACGTTGTAAACTACCAATAAAAATAGGACATGAACTATACTGTCTATTGGGGCTCTAATATAGAATCATTTCATCTATGCATAGTATTATTCTGAGATTTATAACATTGTTTCCAAAATCAAGAATTTTTTTATCAAATATATTCTATTTTCATGAATCACTAAATTAAGACATGTTTACATCATAGATAAACCCATCTATATTCCATTGTAGCTTCTTTTCATTATTTAAATTTATAAATAGGTTCTTCAAATAGGGAATTATTGGGAGATACCAAATTCCTTAAGTGGTAGTTTTGTTTCATGTTCTTGAGAATAAAACATAGTGGTATTTATCAATTATTTTATTTCATATTGTCAAATATTTATGAAATTATGATAAACTTATATATCTATTCTTATATAGAAAACAATCATTGGAGATATCATGTATCTTTTTATAACCAAACCTCACTGAGAATAATATTTATTTTTCATAAAAAATAAAATATAAATTCTTGATACCTTTCATAAGTAGCTATTTTAAAATTTCAAGTAATTCATTGAAACTTGTATCACTTACACCATGTATTTCTTTCAAGTTAACTAATATGGACTATTTAAATTATTATAAATTTAGTGAAACCTAGGAACAATGGTTTCTCAGTATTTCCATAAAATCATTTAGTGTGTGTTGTTTTATTAATGGTTTCAATGCTTACACCGTGAAAGAATTATTCAAGATGATTTTAGCATCCCGGTCTGAATGACTATGAAACTAGTATCTAAACTAGTTTCCATATGACCTCAAGTGTGACTCCCTTTAAACTAGCGGTTTCTGACTAGCTGTGAGGGTCTAATGAAAGTATGGTGGGTAGTCTATACCCTTAATATCATTGTCTCATAGTAGTACAAGGGATAAATAATAAACATAAAATAGTAGAAGTAGTAATAATAAATGAAAAGGGATTGTAAAAATAAAAATATGAAAAGAAATGGACAATTCAAAATATTCATTTATGCATGCATGTATGGATGAAAATACTTAACTAAACAGTAAGAAAATATCAAGTGGTATAATATATTGCATAAATAATAAAAGGAATAAAAATACCCAAGTGCAGTCTCCATAAATAGAATCCCAAGTATCGCTCTAGGGGAATAAAAAATACCCATCACTATCTAAGTTCGTCCATGGAAATCCCTAAATGGAATCCCAAGTATCACTCTCAGTATGGTGTGAAGGAATCCCTTTGTGCTCATTATAGGTATCTCACATATAGGATGGATTATCGCTTGTATCCTGGGATTACCACATATGCACGATCAATTCCATGGATTCTCCCTTATAAAATTGGTATTCCTCATGTGGATGGATAAAACTGAATGGTGATCCCATCCAAGGCATCCTAAGTATGACTCCTAGTGTATGTATAAAATTGGTAACCTATGATCTCATCCTTGGCATTCCATAGATAGGGGACCCAAGTACCAACAAAGGTATATATAAGAATTCATTTTAATCATTTAAATTCAATTACAAAATAAATTTCATGCCCCTAAGCATGTATAAGGCCCCAGCCTTAAACCTTACTTAATCTAGAGTTATTACAAGATTACACATTGAGGATCTTTTTGGGTTTAGAGTTTTAGAGAATTAGATCATAAAACTTGCATTGCATTCCACATATAAACAAAGTGGTTACATAAAGATAGTATTCTTCATTCCCATCAATGGAAACATATTTAAAATAAACATGGATTCTTTCTTGACACTTCCTTGACACTATCATCATATCATGTACCTTTCCCTTGACCTGTGAAAAACATTTCAAAAAAACTTGGGATGAGCATAAAAAGCTCAGTAAGGGATATAAAAATACATGGAAAGGAAACATGGGTACATATATACATAAGAATGAAATCATACTTTACCCATAAAACATAAGCACTTTAACATACCTCATCAAATCATGAATAAATCATAGAAATCATAAGGCCTAAAGGTAACTTGAGGCATTCATAACATTCTTACGTAGAGAGTAACCCTCTTGGTTACGTTTGGAATACCCATCACAGTATATTCCCTAAATATCTTCGTAGAAACCTTAACATTTCACTCCTTCACGTTACCCAATGCATTGGAGAGCTATATCGGGCTCACCCGCCCTTAGTTTATCACAGAACCACCTGTCTTCATAATAATACCCAAGAACCTCAACATAATCGTATCACATAAAACATGCATAAAGGAAACATAACATTTCCACCTTTCAATCAAAAGATATCAATACAACACATTGATATAAAAACATTATGAAAACCATTTTCAATACCAAAATAAAAGAAAATTAAAACATGGTATTTATTTTTCTTTTAAAAAGAAGGTATAGCTTGTAGAGGAAGTCGAAACTCAAATAATGGTCACTGCAGCGGAGAAGTCGTTGTTACCGCATACGTACGATAAAAAATTCCATTTTGTCATTTAGTAAAACGCTTTTATAAAAAAGATTCCTTTTGGATAAACGTAAAAGTAAAAGGGGTTTATACACCATATAAAAGAAGGTTGAGTATAAAACAAAATATGCCTCAATGAAAGGAGATTGAGACGAAGTCCCATACCTCGGGTCCAACTTGACTCGGTCGTTCTATAATCTCTTGAATAATAAACTTGAGTTAATTTCTATTTGTTTAAGAACCATTTTCAAGTTCATTATTCCTTTTATATCACTTATTTCCATGTCATGAACACTATGTAATTATTTAAGTTAATAACGGTCGTTTTAACGATCATTGGTACTTGAGTAAAAAATAAGCCCTTTATAATTACAAGTTGTTCATGTATCCATTATATCCGGAATGGTATTCATGATGTAGATATCATATATGTCATATATATCCAGTAAATGCGTGCATTTATAATATTACATAATCATTTAGAGGTAAGAAATGAAATGCACCGTTCATGGAGACGGTAAGGCGTACGTACGCATGAACGCTACTTTCATTTCTATTTCATATTTTATAGAATGGAATCATAATGATATAAAGTTATATTATAATTACAGTGTAATATCATATATAATATCATAACTCCATCCTTTATACGTCCCACATATGGTATTAACGAATCAAATCACTTTGAGGGGGCTGTAGTCCGCACTTCCTTAAATGAAGATATCGCGTTTACCCATAATCGAAACCATAAAGGTATGCCCAAAATGAAAAATACAGAATATTAAATAAAACATAAACATATTATATATCATTTATAAATATATTTTCATCTTAATGGCCACCTTTTAAGGTGTTAAAATAATTTTGAACAATCATCGTTTCGGGAGGCAGAAATTCGCCATCCACGGAAACAGTATGTTCTTTAACCATTAAATGTAGGTGTGTGTAAGTGTAGCTCTAATAATTATTATAAAAACATCCTAGTATATTTAAGATACTAGAGTTGTTACAAAATAAATGAATAAAAAGTTTTTAGGGGGTTGGAGAAGCAAAATAAAACAAAAGGACTCAAGTGAAGACATTACCTTAAAATCGGGTAACTCCCTTTGGTTTGAGCTCAAAGGCTTACTTGGGAAGTATTCTGCCCAAAGTTAGGCTTCAAGGAGTAATATAGGGATGTTTAGAGACAAAATGATCAGGGTTTGGCCGAGCCAAAGGCTTTGGGAGTGTGGGTAAGGAGGTAGAGGTGGGGGCCTTTTATAAGAGGAGAGGAGGGGCACTCTTGGAAAGTAAAGAAATGTTACTTTATTTGAAAATGATTTTCGGATTCAAAAGGTCCCAAATTGATATAATTATAGGATAAGGTGATAAGAGTTCTAACTATACCCATCCAATAGGTTTTGGACATGTTTAGGTCTTAGATTTTATATTATCTTTCCATTTTATTTAAATCGTCAAATAATGAGGTCATCGCTGCATCATTATGTTGTCATAAATAATTTAATTTATTTAATGTCTAAAAATTATAAAAAACTACTATGATGTAGAAAATATTTTTATCTTTCCAATGACTATTTATAATCCAAAAGATCATTTATGTAGACAAAATTAAAAATATTTTACTTAGGTGATACATTCTTTGTTACATTTAACATTCTTTAAAAATAAAAAGATAAAAAGTCACTTTCTCACAAACGTGATTTCATGGGGTCCCCAAGTTTGGCACAAGGTATCCCATGGTCGGCCATGAGAAAACCAGTATCATTAGGACACATTTTGGTGTCATTTTTTATTATTATGATATTATTTTATTATCCTTAACTACTCGATTACTCATTAATCAAGATAATTAAAGATAATTACCGTCATTACTATTCATAATGTCCAAAAACAAAAGAGTCTTGATTACATAATTTGGAACTTCTGATTCCAAATATGTAATCAATTTTACCAAATTCAAAACACATAAATTTCAGTAATTTATTTAAAAATAATTCCCTTTGTCAAAACAAATAGCGGGTGTTTTTTTGAAACAATATCTACGAAAAGTTTTTCATTAGTTTATGACCAATTCCAAAGTGAAATTAATCCTAATGACCACCATTGGATTAAATGGTAAACATATATTCAGATTAAACTTTAATACCAATTAAAAATATAATCTAACCATATAATTAAATTAAATGAAAAAGCAGTTTTGATGTAAAATGCAATATTTTTCACTATTCATTAAAAAATGAACATTGTCAGAAAAATACCAAAAATTTATCCAATGTAAATTTCAATGTCCCAATCATAATGAATATGTTTATTTTGACAAATATAGATTATAAAATTGTCAAAAGTTTGATTTAAAAAGGGTTTTCCATCAAAAGGCAGTAAAACAATCTTATAAGAATATTTGTGTATTCCATGCTTAAGATTGGATTTATTTTCATTTTAAGCCTCTAAAACACTATCTAATTCATTAATAGACATAGATAAAAATATCTATTATTCATTACTTACTTGGGATGTTACATCCTTCCCCCCTTTAGAAAATTGTGTCCCCGCAATTTATTTACTTATCAAATAAATGGGGGTACTTATCCCTCATTGCATTTTCAGATTCCCATGTTGCCTCTTCCATCATGTGGTTTTTCCACAAAACCTTTACCTGATTAATCACCTTATTCCATAACACTTGCTCCCTGTGGTCAAGAATCTGGACCGGTTGTTCCTCATAAGATAGGTTCTCTTCCAGCTGAACTACCTCTGGACTCAAAACATGAGATGGATCTGGCATGTACTTTCTCAGCATCGAAACATGAAAAACATTGTGTACCTGAGATAAACTCGGAGGTAAAGCCACCCGGTATGCAACTGATCCAACTCTCTCCAGAATTTCATATGGTCCAATGAACCTTGGACTCAGCTTTTCTTTCTTACCAAATCGCATCACACTTTTCCATGGTGATATTTTGAGAAAAACATGATCACCTACCTCAAAAGAGAGATCCTTCCTCCTGTTGTCCGCATAACTATTCTACCTACTCTGAGCTGTTCTCATGTGTTTCTGTATCAGCTGAACTTTTTCTTCCAACTCTTCTACCAATTCTGGTCCCATAAGCTTTATTTCACCCACTTCATCCCAAAAAGCTGGAGTTCGACACTGCTTCCCATATAACGCCTCAAATGGTGTCATCTGTATACTGGAATGAAAATTGTTATTATATGAAAATTCAACCAAAGAAAGATGTTGGCCCCAACTTCCCTGATAATCCATCGAAAAAGCTCGTAGCCTATTCTCCAAGGTCTGAATTGTTCGTTTTGACTGCCCATCTGATTGAGGATGAAAAGTTGTACTAAAATTTAATTCAGTACCCAACGACTTCTGAAGGCCCTTCCAAAAGTTAGAAGTGAACCTGGGATCACGGTCAAATACAATGGAGAGAGAAACTCCATGCAACCTGACTATCTCTTTAAGATACAAATGGGAAAGTTGATCTAGGGAAAAATTATCTCGTATAGTAAGGAAATGAGCAGACTTGGTCAAGCGATCAATAATAACCCAGATTTCATTATTACCTTGAGGGGTCTTCGGCAATCCCACAACGAAGTCCATGGATATATTCTCCCATTTCCACTCTGGCACTAGTAAAGGCTGAAGCATCCCTTTTGGTAACTGCCGCTCTGCTTTAACCTGTTGACAAGTCAAACACTTCATAGTAAAATCAACAATATCTCCTTTCATTTCATCCCACCAGTAATACTCCCGCAGATCTCTGTACATCTTAGTACTGCCAGGATGAACTGAAAACGGAGAACTATGAGCTTCACATAACAACTCTCTCTTCAACTGTGAATCACAAGGCACACATAATCTCTTCCCAAATCTCAAAACACAATCATTATCAATGTTGAATTCATACAACTTACCTTTCTGAAGTAGCTCTACCTTTTTCTGCAACTCACTGTCTTTCTTCTCTGCTTGCTTGATTCTGTCTGATAGAGATGATCTCACTAATACCGGAAACAAAACAGAATAACTTTCTACACCAACAACTTCTATGAAAAATTTCATCAAATCCTTAACCAAAGGATCACGTTCTAAACGCAACATTGCTAATGAAGAATTACTTTTTCGACCCAAAGCATCAGCCACTTTATTTTCTTTTCCCGGATGGTAATGAATTGTACAATCATAATCCTTGATTAATTCTAGCCATCTCCTCTATCTCATGTTTAACTCTTTCTGAGTGAATATATACTTTAAAATTTTGTGATCGGTATATATTTCACACTTTACTCCATACAAATGATGCCTCCAAATTTTAAAAGCGAAAACTACAGCAGCTAATTCCAAATCATATGTAGGGTAATTTACCTCATCAGTTTTCAACTGTCGTGAAGCATAAGCAATTACCTGATCATTCTGCATTAGGACACAACCAAATCCTTTTAATGAAGCATCACTGTATATAACAAACTCACCATTCCTGGAAGGTAGTGCCAAAACTGGAGCATTCACCAATCTTCTTTTCAGTTCCTAAAAACAATCATCACATTATTTTGTCCAGATAAACTTAACACCCTTTCGAGTTAGCTTAGTCATTGGACTAGATAACTGTGAAAAATTTCTAACAAACCTTCGGTAATAGCCTGCCAAACCAAGGAAACTATGAATCTTTGTTACATTTGTGGGTCTTGGCCATTCTTCAACAACCATTGTTTTTGCAGGATCAACAGTTATCCCATCTTTAGAAACAATATGACCAAGGAAAGAAATTTGTTGCAACCAAAACTCACACTTTCTGAATTTCCCATACAATTTCTTTTCTTTCAAGGTTTTCAAAATGACCCTTAAATGTCTTTCATGCTCTTCTTTACTTTTAGAAAACACCAAAAATCATCAATGAAAACCACCACAAAGTTATCCAAGAACTCATGGAAAATTATATTCATTAAGTCCATGAATACAGTAGGTGCATTGGTTAGCCCAAAATGCATTACTAAAAATTCATAATGGCCATATATTGTATGGAACGCGGTCTTCGGAATATCTTCTTCCTTTACCTTCAACTGATGGTACCCCGATCTCAGGTCAATCATTGAAAAAAACTGAGCTCCCTGGAGCTGATCAAACAAATCATCGATATGAGGCAAAGGATTTTTGTTCTTAGCAGTGATGTTATTCAAGGCTCTATAATCAATGAAAAGTCTCATTCAACCATCTTTCTTTTTAACAAATAAAACAGGAGCACCCCATGGTGATGTGCTAGGTCGAATGAAACCTTTCTCTAATAAATCTTGAAATTGCTCCTTCAACTCTAAAAGTTCAATTTGAGCCATTTGATAAGGGGGTTTTGAAATTGGCTTAGCATCAGGAACTAAGTCAACAAAAAACTCAACTTCCCGTTCTGGTATTATTCCAGGAAACTCATCAGAAAAAACATCAGGATACTCATTTACCATTGGCACATCATTAATCTGAACAGTTCCCTTGTTTTCAACAACATGTGCAAGGTAACATTCATTTCCATCTTTTACAAGTTTCTCGGCCTCTTGATATGTTATCAACAGTAAGGGTTCATTCTTGTACACAAACTGAAAGTCTTTCTAAAAAAGAAACTTCTTTATCTCTACATTCAATCTTAGAATGGTAAATAGAGAGCCAATCCATACCCAGGATAACATCAAACTCTACTAGAGGTAGAACAATAAGGTTTGCAAGTAGTTTCTTTCCACAGATAAGGATACGAAGATTCTTATAAATTCTTTTTGCCTCAACATTTCCCCCATGTGTTTTTACCACAAGTTCAGGAGTCATTTCTTGAGATGGTATTCCCATTTTACTAGAAAAGGTTTTAGAGATGAAAGAATGTGTATACCCCGAATCAAACAACACACTGGCATAATCTGAAAAAACAAACAAAGTACCTGATACAACTTCATTTGATGGCCCGACATCTGCTAAAGTAGTTGCAAACGATTTCACCACCCCTTTCTACTTGTAGTATAACGGCTTCCCATCACTCAATCTCTTTGTCGGACACTCATTTGCATAGTTACCCATCTCATTGCACTTAAAACATTTCACTAACTATAAATCAAATTTGGTCTTACCTTCACCTTGATCTTTTTCAGTGCAATCACGAGCCTTATGTCCCATCTTACCACATCGGTAGCACTTTCCAGAATTCAAAAGACATTCCCCAGCATACCTTTTCCCACATTTATCAAAAACTGGAAACTTAGTTTTCTTACCATCAGACCTTTTTGAAGAATTCTTCCCTTTCTCCTACCACCTCGGTCTTTTCTTCTGTTGTTTGTTATAGAACACTTGATCATCAGAAAACTCTATTTCCACCTTCTCAGCACATCGAACAAGATTTTCATAACTTTTAAACTCACGAGAAGCCAATGACCTTCGATATTTTGGCTTTAATCCTGAGTAAAAATGATTGATTTTACTATCAAGGTCTCGGATAAAATTTGAAGCATACCTTTCCAATCGAGTGAACCTTTATTCATAGGCAGCCACTGAGTCTTCCTCTTTCCTCAATTCCAAGAATTGTTTTTCCATCCTAAGTTGAACAGCCTTAGGAAAATACTTCTCAAGAAAGATACCTTTGAATTCATCCCAGTCGAGATCATCAATCTCATCAGCATCCCTAATATTTTTAACCATCGACCACCACTGATCTGCTTCACCCTCCAAACGGTAAATAGCAAGATTAACCTTTTGATTGTCTGAACACCCCATGAAATCGAAAATATTCAGATGATCCTCTGAATGATGGGGGGTGTTTCCTCATGAAATGTTCCACCACTGACATGTTCCTCTGCGGTTGATCTGGCTGATCTCGTGCATGGATACCACCACCATTTATCGCTAGATTCAACTGCGCCATTACTACAACAAACTGTTCAGTTCCAATTCCGGCCATCTCAGGATGTTGATTCGGAAGGTTATTTCCTTCTGCATGCCTTACTAGCACTGCTTCCCTGTTTCCTCTGCGGAAAACCATTCTGAACAAACATTTCTTAGATGAAGAAACATGGTAATCTTCAAATACTATATCACTTCAATTTTACCATAAAAAATATTTTTGGATAAAAATTTAATAGAATTCTAACTCCTAAAGTTATCTAAACCGACCTCTGATACCAAATATAAGGCCCCAGCTTTAAACCTTACTTAATCTTGAGTTATTACAAGATTACACATTGAGGATCTTTTTGGGTTTAGAGTTTTAGAGAATTAGATCATAAAACTTGCATTGCATTCCACATATAAACAAAGTGGTTACATAAAGATAGTATTCTTCTTTCCCATCAATGGAAACATATTTAAAATAAACATGGATTCTTTCTTGACACTTCCTTGACACTATCATCATATCATGTACCTTTCCCTTGACCTGTGAAAAACATTTCAAAAAAACATGGGATGAGCATAAAAAGCTCAGTAAGGGATATAAAAATACATGTAAAGGAAACATGGGTACATATATACATAAGAATGAAATCATACTTTACCCATAAAACATAAGCACTTTAACATACCTCATCAAATCATGAATAAATCATAGAAATCATAAGACATAAAGGTAACTTGAGGCATTCATAACATTCTTACGTAGGGAGTAACCCTCTAGGTTACGTTTGGAATACCCATCACAGTATATTCCCTAAATCTCTTCATAGAAACCTTAACGTTTCACTCCTTCGCGTTACCCAATGCATTGGAGAGCTATATCGGGCTCACCCGCCCTTAGTTTATCACGGAACCACCCGTCTTCATAAAAATTCCCAAGAACCTCAACATAATCGTATCACATAAAACATGCATAAAGGAAACATAACATTTCCACCATTCAATCACAAGATATCAATACAACACGTTGATATAAAAACATTATGAAAACCATTTTCAATACCAACATAAAAGAAAAGTAAAACATGGTATTTATTTTTCTTTTAAAAAGAAGGTATGGCTTGTAGAGGAAGCCGAAACTCAAATAATGGTCACGGCAGTGGAGAAGTCGTTGTCTCCGCATACGTACGACAAAAGATTCCCTTTTGTCATTTATTAAAATGTTTCATATAAAAAATATTCCTTTTGGATAAATGTAAAATTCAAAGGGGTTTATACACCGTATAAAAGAAGGTTGAGAATAAACAAAATATGCCTCAATGAAAGGAGATTGAGACGAAGTCCCATACCTGAGGTCCGACTTGACTCGGTCGTTCTTTAATCTCCTGAATAATAAACTTGAGTTAATTTATACTTGTTTAAGAACCATTTTCAAGTTCATTATTCTTTTTATATCACTTATTTCCATGTCATGAACACTATTTATTTATTTAAGTTAATAACGGTCGTTTTAACGATCATTGGTACTTGAGTCAAAAATAAGCCCTTTATAATTACAAGTTTTTCATGTATCCATTATATACAGAATGGTATTCATGAGGTAGATATCATATATGTCATATATATCCAGTACATGCATTCATTTATAATATTACATAATCGTTTAGAGGTAAGAAATGAAATGTATCGTTCATGGAGATGATAAGCCGTACGTACGCATGAACGCTACTTTCATTTCTATTTCGTATTTTATAGAATGGAATCATAATTATATAAAGGTATATTGTAATTCCAGTTTAATATCATATATAATATCATAACTCCATCCTTTATACGTCCCACATATGGTATTAACGAATCAAATCACTTTGAGGGGGCGGTAGTCCGCACTCCCTTAAATGAAGATATCGCGTTTACCCATAATGGAAACCATAAAGGTATTCCCAAAATAAAAAATAAATAAGCTTAAGGAAAACATAAAAATATTATATATCATATATAAATATAGTGTCATCTTAATGGCCACCTTTTAAGGTGTTAAACGAATGTTGAACAGTCGTCGTTTCCGGAGGCAGAAATTCGTCATCCACGGAAACAGTGTGTTCTTTAACCATTAGATGTATGTGTGTGTAAGTGTAGCTCGAATAATTCTTATAAAAAAATCCTAGTATATTGAAGATACTGGAGTTGTTACAAAATAAATGAATAAAAAGTTTTTAGGGGGTTGGAGAAGCAAAATAAAACAAAAGGACTCAAGTGAAGACATTACCTTAAAATCGGGTAACTCCCTTTGGTTTGAGCTCAAAGGATTCTTTGGGAAGACTTCTGCCCAAATTGAGGCTTCAAGGAGTAAGAGAGGGATTTGTAGAGACAAAATGGGCAGGGTTTGGCCGAGCAAAAGGCTTTGGGAGTGTGGGTAAGGAGGTAGAGGTGGGGTCCTTTTATAAGAGGAGAGGAGGGGCACTCTTGGAAAGTAAAGAAATGTTACTTTATTTGAAAATGATTTTCGGATTAAAAAGGTCCCAAATTGATATAATTCGAGGCTAAGGTGATAAGGGTTCGAAATATACCCACCAAATAGGTTTTGGACATGTGTAGGTCTTATATTTTACATTATCTTTCCATTTTATTTAAATCGTCAAATAATGAGGTCATCGCTGCATCATTATGATGTCATTAATAATTTAATTTATTTAATGTCTAAAAATTATAAACAAAATACTATGATGTAGTTAATCATTTTAGATTTACAATGACTATTTATAGTCCAAAATATCATTTATGTAGACAAAATTAAAAATATTTTACTTAGGTGATACATTCTTTGTTACATTTAACATTCTTTAAAAATAAAAAGATAAAAAGTCACTTTCTCACAAAAGTGATTTCATGGGGTCCCCAAGTTTGGCACAAGGTATCCCATGGTCGGACATGAGAAAAACAGTATCATTAGGGCACATTTTGGTGTCATTTTTTATTATTATGATTTTATTTTATTATCCATAACTACCTGATTACTCATTAATTAAGATAATTAAAGATAATTACCGTCGTTACTATTCATAATGTCCAAAAACAAAAGAGTCTTGATTAAATAATTTTTACCTTCGGATTCAAAATATTTAATCCATTTTACCAAATTCCAAACACATAAATTTCAGTAATTGATTTAAAAATAATTCCCGTTGACAAAACAAATAGCGGGTTTTTTTTAAACAATATCTACAAAACGTTTGGCATTAGTTTATGCCCAATTCCAAAGTGAAATTAATCCTAATGACCAAAATTGTATTAAATGGTAAAAATATATTCATATTAAACTTTAGGACCAATTAAAAATATAATCTAACCATATAATTAAATTAAATGAAAAAGTAGTTTTGATGTAAAATGCAGTATTTTTCATTATTTATTAAAAAATGAACATTGTCAGAAAAATACCAAAAATTTATCCAATGTAAATTTCAATGTCCCAATAATAATGAATATGTTCATTTTTACAAATATAGATTATAAAATTGTCAAAAATTTTATTTAAAAATGGTTTTCCATCAAAAGGCAGTAAAACAATATTTTAAGAATATTAGTGTATTCCATGCTTAAGATTGGATTTATTTTCATTTTAAGCCTCTAAAACACTATCTAATTCATTAATAGACATAGATAAAAATATATATTATTCATTACTTACTTGGGATGTTACAGCATGACAAAACATAAATCAAGTTTAAAGAAATAAATCGGACTATGTACCTAAGTATGATACATCCATACTGATTTAACATTTCAATTTCAAGAATAAGAATTTCATTCTTATAAAAATAAATTTAATTTATTAAGTGTTCCATTAAATTATTAATGAATATCAATAATTTAATTAAATTATTAAGACCTCGTGGACTGCCCATGGAAAATATCCCTATACATACAAAAGGTAATAAATAGGGTATGATAATAGGAATACCAAACAAGAATCTTCAAATTCATTTAATAATATAAGGTGTCAACCATTAAGGTTGTGGTTCAGTTACTCGGAGTTTATATAGTGGAGGGCTACAACCTTTGACATTTGAATTAATCAACTTGTAGCATTTTATAAGACTGTGAACCTCGATTAGGGGACGTATTAGAAAATAGTTAATTAATTAATTAGGGTCATTGAAGGAATGACCAACAATAATGAAAATTTAATATACAATGGCCAGTAGAGTTAGGGTGATAGGTTCTACATATTTAATTTCACATTTAAGAGTCATTGCATGGAAATACTAGTACATGGAAACAAAAACACACTTTATAAATCAACGAAACATTAATGGAAAGATATATAACACCTAACATATACAAAGGAAACTTTCCTCATTCAATATTTAGGATTTATTTTATCTGGTTCGATAGAAATAAATGAAACAAAAAAAACACCCAGAAAATAAGTATAAATAGCTCACAAAAAAGTAACATAAAATGAGATAATATAAATGAATAAAAGAAGAATTAGGTCTCATATATTCCCCAAGTTCTATCCAATTCACTTTATGGTACTCGAAAAAAACACCATATGGAGGATATCCCTCTATACCTAGGTAGAGAGGAGGAGCTTCCATGGGAGGAGTGTTGCACATGAGAAAGAGGAGAAGAGGGGAAAAATAAAAAATAAAATGATGTAGGGAAAGGGGGAATTTCACACAACTTTAATGATGAGAAAAGTTCTTCCACCTAATTATACAACTCGTGTTCCAACCATGTGTGATACACTATCCAAGGAACCCCCTCGCACAGGCTGGCTGCACGGTTTGGCTAACCGTGCCCAGCCCATGAAAAAGCCCTCTGTCAAGAATCTGAAAAAACACATCATGGTCATGTGGATGATCTCGTATGGTTAGAACAAACCATGTGAGACATCCAACTCCACCGGATTAGATGCACAGTTTCTCTTGGAGGATTTCATGGTTTTAAACAAACTGTTAACCCCTGTCAGCCTTCTCTAACACTATGGTTTCAGAGACCGATGCTCTCTAAACTTGATTAGACACCTGAGCCACCTCTCAATACTTCAAAAAATATATAAACAACATATTAAATTATTCCAAATCATGGATTTTCACTCTGAGACTTGGTTAAAATAACATACTGTCTACCAAATGATAAAATTCAAATTCCATTCGAATTTCATCCAGTCTAAAAATATGGGACGCAATAACCTCTACACAATATAACTTCTCATCCATGAGAATCCTTGATGAAAAAAACAAAAGAAACACCTAACCAACAAATTTCATGAGTCTTTGTTTAAAGGTCCATGTTTCATTTTAAATTCCAAACACACCTCTAAGCATCACTTAAAGCGTATGCTAAAAGATCTATTAAAACTTGAGTTAATGCTAGTTTTTAGAACTAAAACATCAAGATAGAGATTAAATGATCTTGTACAACTAGATACATGATCACATCTTTATCACTTTTATTTCCACAGCCTATGGTTCTTTACACCATAGGTTCTACCAAAAAAAGGTCAATTCCGAGTCACAGTACCAACACCGTCAAAATTGTATCTTTAGGCATGTTTGTTGGGTTCTAACTATGATCATAGCATGATTCACATATTGAACAAATGGTCAAATAAAAATCTACCTAATTTATCAAGGTATAGTCATATTTTCATGAATCACCCAAGACAACATTCAAATTACACCCATTTTATCTTGATAGTGTGCATAAAATGGTTCCTCACTGACTGTATTCATTAATACCTAAGGGAATAAGTTGAGCCACTTCTGGATACCTACACTCAAATGCTTATATTAGAAATAAAAAATATTTATATGATTTATATCATGATATATTTAACTAATGTACCTTAATATTTTCTCTTATAATTCTCACCATAGCCCGTAATCGTCTTCGGGTGACTTCTCTGGCCAAAACACCCATCTTCATTATTTTCCCCCAGCATGAACATGATGTTTACATGATCTAGAAAACTTGGATTGTCACTATAAAACATCTCATACAAGCCCAAATGAGGCTTAGGGTAACCTCGGAATCATTCACTAATAACCAAGGATCTCATCTAAGGTATTCCATATTCAACTTTGGTACAAATCCAAAACATCCACATATCATGAAAACTGACTAAGGCCAAAGATGAATCTATTGGGAAATAAGGTCGAAGGGTCAGTTGGTGTCCCAGAGTATATCTAAGGCATTCCTACTTTGGAACCAAATTATCATTCAAGACTAACCATTCCTCGATAACACCCACGCTTCTAGTGTGGAACTCTGGTGGAGTATATTTACTCACTTAGAAGGACATTTTAAATTTAGCTTGATGTGAAACTAATTCTCCCACAGTGTATCTATAATGATGTCAATATTAGGTATATGATCATCACTAAGACAATAGTACACCAATAGGATTTGAATGATTTCAAAAAAGGAACTCAGACACTCCCACGACATCATGGATGAAGTGTTTGGTAAGGTTTCAAACCAACCATTTAAAAATGCATACAAAAAGGTCGGTCAAACCTATTAGGTTGAAATATTTGGAAGATCTCAGCTTCCCCTAAAAATCATCATCCCTAATTGACCATTATGATCTTACAACTAATACATCCCCTAATTAATCATGTATAACAAATGTATGTCATCCATGAATAGTGAAATTTTTCAAAGGTTAGTACGCATCCAACCATTTCATCGTCATGCTGCCTTACAATAACTAATAAGTTATTAGACTTACCATCCTCAAGGAATTAAAAAATAGAACTTCACATTTCCAAATGTTCATCATTTCTTGTTTTAATTCTACTTGGAAGGATGTTTTTAATCATAATTTAAGTGACACTTCCCCCCTTAGGGGTGTCCTAGTTGTCAGACTTACTAAAAACATAGATTCATTACACAACACATGCTCCCTCAACCCTTGTCTATGGGTCCTGGACAAGGAAAACATGATTTTACCCAGTGTTAAACCAAAAGGAGAGACAAACTAGCCGCTTACTAGAGCACTAGTCCATATTTAATTTAGACATACACATGACACTAATCTTGAGTTACATCCACATACACCATAGCATTAGTCGTAAAAGCTAAAACAATTTTCCATCATGTCAAAACACATGATCCTTTTAGAACATCATCCCAAGAATTGGGACACATTTTATTTCTCTAGTGTGCAGTTCACTTTACTCTAGATATGTTCAACGATACAAGTATAATAGCATAAGGCTTTAAACTACTACAGTTGAATTCATATAATTTGTTGCATCATTTATCAACTCAGCAGGTACAGTGTGTATAAAAACATATTACCTAAAGATTCACTAACATAATGGAACATCCTTGATACTAACCATATCATACGCACCATGGGTTTAAATACTTAATAATAACAAGATAAAGGGGACCTATGAGGGTCCTGATCAAACAAGAATAAATCTGACATACAAGGTTCCCATCAAAACATCTTAGGTTCATCAAAATGCAACCCAAATCATAATAAAAAAATTAGATTTAAACAACCTTACTAGGATCATTTAACCATAATTTTTCACCATGACTAACCTAATTGGGTTGAGTCAAGCCTATCTCACAACTATAACAGTTCAAGATCAGCTGACTTATATCAATTCATGTAAAAGGACCATAAGTAACCAATTTAGATAGAATTTAATGTTTAACAATCTTTTATATTTATACAATGTTTTCTAGGTATATAAATCTCTTAAACATTGATTCAATTATATGGGTTATCACTTCCAAATTTATTAAGATCGCAAACACTTTATTGGCTACCAAATTTCTCCCATTTAATTGAAACTAGTATATTTCAACCTGTGATACTAATGGTACATGGATCAATATTTCGGGATTAGTTAGTTAAGGTGTAACCATCAATCTAAGTCGGAAAAAACTATTTAGGTTGATTATGGAACATTAATAACCAATTATTTAATAAAATTATAACTTTTCATACTACCACGAGTATTAAAGATAGATAAACAAGGAAATTAATTGTAGTAAACTCCTACATAAACAAAAAATCACTCAAGCATGGTACATAAGAAAGGGTGATAAATAAATCATAGAAGAATGCTTTGAAAAAAACACACTAAATAAATCACATATCATGTTATACAATCAATCATGCTAATGAATTACCTAATAAGGTATAAATCTAAGTATGTTACAAAGATACCTAACATGGTATACAGTATTCATGATAATAAACACATAAATAATATCATTCAATGCAACTACATGGAATGTCATATGCATAGAATGTAAATCCCTATGTTTCTATAATAATGCATGTAATGATATATCCTTTACAACCAGGCAAATGTTAAATAATAAAATCTCATAAATCAGTAAGAAAAATAAAGTACAAAACTCACTCAATATGAAATCACAATCAACTATAATAACGAATAGCATGGAAAAAAATCCCATACCTGACTGCATATACATTTCCCCTTACATGGGTTGATCACTCCAATATATGGCTATTTACCAAGAGAAAAAATATTCCTAGTCTTCTTTCTACTGTCCCAAAAAAGTAATAAAAAGGAAAATAAAGATCTGATACAACTTTGTAACATCCACACCAGACTGACTATGAAACCAATAGTTGTACCGATCACCAAATGACCTCAAGTGTATCTCCCCATATACCAAAGGTAGAAAACTAGCAGAAATGGTCTAATGATGGTATGGTGGGGAGACTAAAACCTCATGATCAGATTATCACAGTAGTATAATAAATAAATAATCAACATACAATAGTAAAAGTAGTAATAATAATTAAAAAAGTAGCAAAAGAATAATAATATATAAACAAATGGCCAATTCAAAATATATATCTATGCATGCAAGTATGGATGAGGCTACTTAAATAAATGGTAAGAAAAAAGAAATTTATAAAATATAATACATAAATAAGGAAAATAATAAAAAAACTCAAAGGGTGGTATTCACGAGCATCAGGAGTACCAGCTCAGTCTTGGGCCCCTAACTCCTAGGTATAAATCACAGTACAAGAAAAGAATCATGATCCTGCAACTAATATGGTCTTCTCAGGTGCCCTAGTGTAATTGGGTCCCAATAAAGGTGTAAAATATAATTATTATTCCACCACCAATGGTTTCTAAATAATAATCATGTCTATGAATATAAATCATAGTAATGTGCAGGTATGATAGATAAATAGTTAAATAAAAAATTAAACAATCCAACTCTGGTTCCTAAAGGAAACTTGTCAGACCCAACCTACATCTTCATAAGTTTTAATTCCTATTAACATTAGTAAACATATACAAATATGATATGCACCGTCATAAAATAAGTATAAATAAAGGAACAAGCCCAAGAATGTGATTTTTCTGGGCAGATGCATCCCTATATAATAGATATGTGATCTTAATCATTAATATTTAAGACATAATTATAATTTAATAATATGCACCCTGATTCCATCTGAGGTGATCCATAAATTGAATCCTAAGTATCAATCTATGGGAACGATAAACACTCATCACTGTTTGAGTTATTCTAATGGGATCCATAAATGGAATCCTATGTTCACTCTCAGTATGGTGTAAAGAAAAAACTCTAAGCTCATCCCAGGTATCTCATATATGGGACCAAGTATCACATATATCATGGGATTACCATATATCCATGATTTCATTTATAGTGTCTCCCCTAGGGAACCAATGTTGACCATGTATAAGGAGGAAAATTCATTGTGAGTGTGTCCAAGGCATCCCAAGTATATCTCTCACCATATGTGTAAAATAAGCAACCTATGATCCTTTCCTTGGTGTTCCATATATAGGAGAACCAAGAATCTCCCAAGGTACATATAAAAATTAATTTTACTCATTAAAATTCAATTACAAAATAAAGTTCATGTCCCTAAGAATTCCTCAACATAAATCAAGTGTAAGGAAATAAATTGGACCGTGTACTTAAGCATGCCCCATCACCAGACAAGAATACTCCAAGTGGGACATAACTATTTACAATTTCAAATTCAAGAATAATAATTTTCTGCTCATAAAATTCCATTTAATTCATTAAGTTATCCCTTCAATTATTAAGGAATATCGATCATATAAATAAAGTATTAATCCTAGGTGGACTTCCCCTAGAATATATCACCATTCATGAAAAAGGTATTAAAAAGGTCACGATAATATGAATACCACACATGAATCATTGAATTCATTTAATAAGAGAAGATTATAACTCCTATTATGTTGGTTCAGTCATTAGAAGTTATTATAGCAGAGGGTTACACCCTTAAAAATTCCTATTTATCAACTCATTTCATTTTATTAGACAATGAACCTCAAAGATGGGTTTTATTAGAAACTAATTAATTAATTAATTAGGGGAATTTAAGGAATGGACACCAAAAAACAATTTAATATGCAAGGAACACTAGAGTTTGGGTGTTAGGTTCTAAAATTTAAATTATAAATTTAAGTGGTATCACATGAAAATACTAGCACGCGACACAACAGAGAACTTTATAAATCAAAAAAAACACTAATGGAAATCTATATACCGCCTACCTTATAACATGGAATCTTTAATCATCCAATATCAAGGCTTGGTTTGGTCTGGTTTGATATAAATTGAATAAATGGATGAATACCCTGAAAATAGGGAGAATTATCTTACACCAAAAATAGCACAAAAGGATATGAGATAAATTAAGAAAATATGAAGGAGGAGTTATAAACTCACAAAGGGTTATCCAAAAACCTTGACAGCACTCAAAAAAGAAACCATATAAATGATATCCCTCTATACCTAGGAGAAGAGGAGGTGATTCAATGGTAGTGGTGTTATGTATGGGTCATAGTTGAAGAAATGGGAAGATAGAAAAATAAAAGGCTCTAGGTAAAGGGGGAATTTCACCCCACTTTAATAAGGAGTATATTTTGGCCACATGGTGGGATAAACCATGCACCAACCATTTATGATCCACTACCCAAGGAACCTCCACGCACAAGTTAGCCACTTGGTTTGGGTAACTGTGCAAACCCAGTGAAAAATCCCTCTGTCAAGAATCTGCAGCACACCACACATCCATGTGGTTCCTCTTGTACGATTATACCAACTTTTGAGAGACCTATGTCTCTACTAGATTAGTCACATGATTTATCCTAGAGGATTTCACGGTTTCAGAAAAACAATGTTCCACTATCTTCCTTCTCTAACTTTGTGGTTTCAGATCCCGACAATCTTGAAACATGATGAGACACTTAAGGCACCTCTTGAGCCTTCAACAACGTCTAAAAAACACATTCAAGTGTTCCAAAACTCGGATTTACATTATGATACTCGGTATAAATAATATCCCATCCACAAAATGATTAAATTTAAATTCCTTTCGAATTTCATCTAGTCTAAAAACATGGGATGCTAGAATGGTCAACTATCTCCTGCTATAAATATTCATCAATAATAGATATTGTCTAGTTTTATTATTCACTATATCAGATCTATCATTTATAATTATGACTAAAATAATTTATAATAAAATGGACTTTGTTTTCTTGGTACCATTATTTTCTCATATTCAAATACTTTAACTATGGATAGAAAATTATTTCTTTTTTCCATGATTTAATTAATAAATTTTATGAAATTTTTATCCCATTTCTCATTTTTATCACTACTTTATCATGTATTTATCCAGTTTCATTTCTAAAATTACCTAAAATGAAAATATAATATATGAATTTGTTAAAAAATAAATTTTATCCCCATTGGATGGATTTTGTTTTCTTTAAATAAGGAATAAAAACATGGTTTTGAAAAGATTTCAATATGTGTTTTTAACTAGCCGTGAATTTTTTTAGGTACTTCCATGTCAAATGGAAATAGCATTTTGAGGCCAAAACATGGAGATCTATCTTGGAAAAATTTTAAGACACTTGGAATCATTCTAGAAAAAAAATAGATTATATATGTGATGATTGATGTGCTTCTCTTTATCAAAATTAAATCAATTTTTGGTGAATTAATTTACACTAGTTTATAAAATTTATTTAGTGGTTCTAATATTATTTATATGAGTTTTGATCATTTGTAATTATTTAGAAATAGACCAATATTTTCCAGATTAATTTGAAAAAATAATGGAATCAATGTCCTAGAAATGAATTTTTGGAAAATTGAAAAGTAATTTATCCTATGCATAAAACATTTCATCTATGCAGCTAAAGTTTGAATCAATAGAAAAGGAAATTATCCAATTAATAATAGATTATGGCTAGCATGTAATACAATTAACATGAATAAGTCATTTTTGAGAAATTGGACACTGAATTCCTCTAGAAAAATTATAATTCACCAATGCATGTGATATATTATGTATTATAAAGTGAATTGATCTACACAATCAGTATATATGATATTTTTTAAATCCCTGAAATTTTTATTGTGCAAAAAAATTTCAAAGGATAATGTCATATGATGTAATAAATTTTGGAAAGGTCGTAAGATATTTGAGAAGGTTAAAAGATATTTTGAAAACCTATATGATATTTCTATGCTCATTTGATATTCACAGTTAAAATAATTCTAGAAAACCTCAAACTGAAGAATAATTTTTGAATTTTGATGGAGAATATCATGAATTTTCAGAATAAATATTCTAATAAAAAACAAAATAATATGATGTTGTTAAGTTAATTTTCATGGATTAACTATCATGATCACACTTGGATCATGATTTAAGATGATATGAAATAGGAAATAGATGATTAAGAATAATGTCATTCTGAGATTAATCCGACCATATTGTGGTGTAGTATAAATCAGTTTTTTGGTAACCTTGGTTTTCAGAATTTTATATAAATCATACACTTGTAAGAAGCGGTGATTTGGAACATGTCATGGTTCATAGTTGGTAAGAAATTTTATTTTTCCACATCATATGAATTAAATAGTCATTTTTTCATGGATTAAACAGATGAATATTTGGGTGATTTAAATACATATACTAATTGAGTTTTAAAATATAGAAAATCATGAAAACATCAAGGAGGATTTAACTTCTATTTATGATGATAATATTAGACATTTTTTTCATATTTTAATGTATCAAGAATGTAGAGGATATTACCTTACTATAAATATAATTTTATACAAGATTTACAAGAAAAAAAAATATTTCCAAAATCATTCATCTCTCAACGGATTAGGAGTTCAAGCAATATAATATATAATACCTTTTATTCACATGAGGATTCAAATAATATCAATATTTATAGTTTTTTCATAAATTAACTATAGATATGAATATTCACATGATATTTTTCGAATATATAATGTATAATGTTTTAAATAAAGATATTATTGTGGAGTTTTCTGAGTGAATTTTGAGAGCTATGCTACAATAATATATCAAAGGAGGAAGAAGTAGAATGAATCTAGGATACATTTAGGAGAAATAGGGTCTGATGTGCCTGACAATATGGGAAAACTGAGGAATAATCAGATCACCCTGAATCTAGAGAGAGGTTTGAGACTAACAAACATATTCATGTAGTTGTATAAGTTATTGAATTTTTAAATTATTAGATATTTCGATGCAAACTATTCATAAATGGGTATCTATTTATAAAATATTAATAATAAACCAAGAGAATATAAAGAAATTTTTTCATTAGATAAAAATTAAAGGATATTTTGATTCGGGTGTCAAACAAATCACTAAAGTGGAGTTTGAAATGGGGGTGTATAGATAATTTTTGAAGAGGATAATTGTGACTGTGGTGCATAACTAGTTACTAGATTATTATAGTTGAGGTGTCAAACCAACAATTTTTGTAACTAATTATATTAATTGTGGTTGATCTATGATGGGGTTTCTAACTATATTGGTAAGTAGTTGGTATTTAAGGTCGAACTTTATAAATCCTTATGTGCATTCTTCAATTATTTTATCCCATTTATGCCATTATGGGTGGGATAATTTTTTTAGAATGAATCGTGACCTTAAAAAATCATAGAGGTTTGCTTAAAAGACGATTAAATCATAAAAAGAGAAATAGATCGTAGATTCAACCCCTCCCCCTCTCAATAATACAACTAGTCCTTGGGTACTGCAATTGGTATCAAAGAAAAGGTCCCCTTTGATTGATCTATGAAGTTATTGATGATCAAAAATATAAATTTTGTGAATAATAACAATTTTATTACTTTTGATAGTTTAACTATCAAAGATGGAGGAATGGGATTCAACCCTACCTCTTATCGCTTGGAATGGAAGTGGGAGATGCTATAATTGTGAGTTTTCCAACAATCATTGTAGATATTTTTGTGAAACTTTTTGAAAAAGATAAATATAGATATTAATGGTAGGGATCAAAATAAATTTTTTATATCCATTTTATAAAATGTATATTAAAATTTCATTTGACTTCAAACCTCTAAGAAAATATGGGAAAAGTTAAGAAGTAGTTATTAAGGTAATGTTGAAGTTGGAGAAGAAAAGATATACACTTAGAGGATTGTGTTTCAAGATATAAAAATGATATATGAATAGAATAATGATGACTTATTCACGAGATTAAATGAGATAGAGAAAAATATATAAGGCTTTGGTAAAAATATGGATGATTCTACTATTTTAAAGAATCTTATGAGAAATTTCCTAGGAAGATTTTATCCTAAGGTTTCTACTTTGAAGGATGGGAATGATATATCCTTATATGAAACTATCAATATTCTCATATCATAAAAAATGAAATTGTAACTATATTTCAATAAGGAAAAAAATAAGATATTTCTTTTGAATCCATGAGAAAAGGTAGATTCATAAATAAGGAACTTATATAATCAAGTAATTCTGAGGAGTAGGATGATGATGATGGAGAATTCAATAATATTTATTCCCTTATTTCAAAGAGATTCAGAATATGAAAGTAAAAGTGTAAAGTAAAATAATTATTAAATTGAATGATTTTTAATGTCAAGGGATACTTTTCTTATAACTATCCAAAGAAAAAGGTGGTTGATACTAAGTCATATTATGAAGATAAGAATTATCAATAATGTTAAAATTGTAATAATAATAAGATGTATTTTAGCAATATGAAGATAAATTTGACAAGAAATTATAAGAAAGAAAAATAATTAGTAAGTATTACTATAGAATATGAAATAAATTTAAATTCCCATAATGAAAAATTATTTCATTAAAAAAGCAGTGATGGATAAAAAGTGTTGTGATACATTCAAACTGGTTGATAATGTTAAGGAAAAAATCCTAACTATTTGTTCTAATTAGTTGGAATTATCAGAAAAATGGAGAAATTGGAGAAAAATGGAATTGATAAAGGAAACAAATTAAGTTCACAAGAAGAGGATAAAAATATTGAAAATATATCACTATGTGAATAATTGAAATTTTATGTGATTATATGTGGGAGAGGTGGGAATATAGGGAATATTATGGAATATTGTATGAAAATCCTTTAATCCCAATAATAAATAATGAGAAGTATAATGGAAAAAATGAAATGAAGTTGTCTCAAAAACAAGGGTAAAGAAAACCATTTCATATAAATAAGAAATTTAACAATATAATATAAGAAAGAAACATACTAAAGTTGTTAACAATAGAAGTAGTGTTGAGTTTTGAAGAAAAGAGAATCTTAGGTTGAGATAAATGTCTCATAATTAGTGCTACTTAAAATAAATCAAGAGGCACCTCTTTATTCTCAACTTTTATTGTTTATTTGTGCAAACTTATAGGTAATTAAAGGAGAGTAATTAAGTCCATCACTATTAGGACTACAAGGAAAATATATCCTCATGGAGTATCCCAACTATCATAAAGTAAATGCAATAAGTGAATCTATTGGGGGATTGAAAACCTAAGATGGAGTTATCAAAAAATAATAAGATCTATGAATCAGGAAAATCTAGAATCTATGGACAGACCCATGAAATCTTAAAATTATGTGATCGATCACACCTACAACCCTTTTTTTATTTTGTCAAATATGTTTCTGAATAGGGTCTTGGGTGATTAAAATCTAAAAAGTGGAGTCACATGTCTTACACTTGAATGTGTTTTTGTGTTTGTTAATATATACAAGACTAAATGGTTCATCAAAAATCTATTTTTATATATCCCTTAATTTGAGATATTTCTTAGTTGATATCACTTGTTAAACATATAATAGATATCCCTTATGTCTTAATGATATTTTTTTTCTAAGATTGGTTTTCCCACATAGGTATAAATTAGATCAGATAAAGGTTTGTGGCTAAGTATGTATATCATGTCATCCTTATTTCAACATGTTCATGAAGGTTATTAATAAAATTTGAATTAGGAGAATAATTTATTTAAAGATTAAGAAAAAAGATTAAAAATATAAATAACACTTTATTTTTATTTATCTTCAATTAGTGGGGGAAAGGGAAAGGCACAAATAATTAAAAATGAATTGTTTGGTGGTATTAACAAAAAAATACATAAGGAGAGATTTTTATTCCCAATGGATGTATCCTATTAGTTTTCAAAAAGGAATACCACCAAAGTGTTGATAATTTTTCAATACGTATTATTATGTAGTTATACAATTTTTGAGGTACCACCATGTAAAATGGAAAATAAATTTGAGGTTTCAACTTAGAGATTCATCATGGAAAAATTGAAAGCACTTGGAATGATTCAAAAGGAATAAGAATTTGTATATTAGGATTGATGTAATGTTCTTCGAGGAAATAATAGAAAGTATAGGTGGATGAATGTACACTAGTCTATAAAATTTTAAAAGTGGTTCTGATATTGTTTAAGATGATTTTTGATCATTAAGAATTACTTGACAACATCCCAAGAGGTTATATATTGATTTGAAGAAATTTTGGGATCACTATTCTAGAAATGATGTTTTGGAAAATGGAAATTAAATTTATCTTACACATAATAAATTTCATTTATAAAACTAATTTTTTATGAAATAGAAAAGTTATTATTCTATGTGTAAGATTTTTTTCCAGTGTGTATGACATTTGACACACATAAATACATTTTGGGGAAATGGTAAAGAAAATTCATCTGTATGGATGAGAATTCACCTACACATATGATATTTCACTAATGTGAAATTCAATTAAAAAACATGATCCATACGTATGATATTTTATAAATATCCTATAATATTTGAGTTATGCAAAAAAATCAAAGGAAAATTCCATTTAAATTATTGCATTCTAGAAAGGTTGTTAGATATTTGAGGATGGTGTAAGACATTTTTATTTCTTGAATAATATTTCTCGTCTCCCATGATATTCACACATAGAGAAATTTTGGGAAAATTGTAGACTGAAGAATAATTTAAGAATTTAAATGGAGAATATAAGGAATATTTTGACTAAATATTTTGATTAAAAGGATATAAAATTATATGATTTTGTGAAGATGATATTCAATTATTAAATAACATGATTACACATAGATCATGATTCAATCTAAGATGAAAGATAATATAACCAAGGAAGAACTATTCCATGATGAGAGGAATGTGACAAAAAATTGGTTTATTATTAGTGATTATTTTGGTCATCAAGGTGTTGATATTTTTATATGAAAGGTACACCAATAAGAAATGTAAAGTTGAAACTTGTCGTGGTTTATAATTGATGGCCATTTTTAATATTCTATATCATAATAATTAAAGATTAGTTATTTAATAGAGGAAACACATGAATCTTTATGTGATTTCTATAATAATTCTGAATGATTTTTAAAATAGATAAAATCATAGAGATTTATTGGTGGATTTATCTAATAATTTTGATGATAATATTGACCATGTTTTTGTCTATCTTAAACTATCAAGAAGACTATGGAGTTTACCTTAACTTAAATAGAATGTTGTTTGGTATTTTTTAGAAAAAATATCCCCATAATTATGCATCTATCAGTGGATGATGAGTCCCATAAAAAACATTAATCTACAAGGATATTAAGAAAAATATAATATAATATCTTTTATTTAAATTAAGAATCAACTACAATTGTGATTTATATAGTTTTCATAAATGAAATATTGTGAAAAATATTCACATGAAATTCTGTGAATATATGATGTATGTAGGTGAGAAGAAATATATTAATGTTGAAATTTTCAATAAATTATTAGAGTTTTGCTATACTAAATTATTGAAGGAGGAAGAAGGGGATCAAAGTTGAGAGATATTTAGGAGAAAGAAGACCTGCTGAACCCGAGTATTTGAGAAGACTAAGGAATAACTGGATTACCTTGAATCTCGAGTGAGCTTTGTGACCAGATCTAAAAACATGGTTGATGTTAATAATAAATCAATTTCATATCTTAATAAAATTAATGACTAGACTTTATGGAGCTAAATTAACTATGTTTATTTTAAATAATTTTTCAGTCTAAAAAATAGTTTTTTCTAACCAAATTATTTTTCAAAAATTATATTGATTTATTTAAATTTTAAATTTTTAAATTTTAAGAAATTTTTTGATAAAATTAACTTAATTTATTATATTAGAATATTAAACTTATCTTAAATTGAATTTTTTGGATTTTTCATAAAGATTTATTTTTTGGTGAATATTGAGAAATAATGATTTTTATATAAACTTTCATTTATTTTCAAATATTTAAAAAGTACCATTATATATTGGAATAGATTTAAAGTAAACTTGATTACCTTTGAAATAATATACTCCAATTAATTCTATAGTAATCATCATTATACTTTATTTTGGTATAAATTCATTTTTAGGATTAAAACAGATTTTTCTAAAAAACGTTTTTCATGGATATTTCCATTATTATATTAACAATAATTTCTGGAACATATAAAAAATAAATCTTAAGAACATATATTTAATATTTGGAATCATGAGTTTTATATTTATTAATGGTTTCAATTTCATTTTTTTTATAAGGAATAGTTACCATGGTAAAAATTAGTTATCAAATAAAAGGGTAATATGGGTTAATTATGGTAAAAACTAAAGCTTATCTTAATTATTATTGTATGATATTATTTTTAACCTTATAAAATTATCATAAAATTTTAATTTATTTTTTTCCACTTTCCTATGAAAAATAATTTATATTATTTTAGATCATTGAATAATAACAAGACTGCCACTCCCCCAACTTACAAAAAATGCACCACCACTCAACCTTTTTCAAATAAACTAACAAAATTTGCTCAAAAAGAACTATAAAAATTCCTTAACAAAATCTATACCACATTATAGAGGTTTTTTCATCACCTAAGGATCAATTTTTGAATGATTATAAGGTAAGCCAAATAAGGTCTTCCAAAGAATATGTATAACAATTAATCAAGTTTTTTTCTGTTTATTTCTTCTTCTACCTCCTTTCAATATAATTCCAACATGATGATATAATAAAATAATTATTGTAAATATAATGAAATGTTATTATTTTTATGGAATAACCCTTTTTAATTTCTTTTCCCATCCTATATGAAATGAAAACTCCATTCATGTGTTTGTGTGGACAACCACCTCCATGAAGCGATGTGTTTTTTCATCACCGCCTCACATGGAAAGTTATTACATTGGATTTAATGAATTCATAGTATATTCATGAAATTATTATTATTGTGTAAGGTAATATATTTCTTTCCTTATTTCCCTTTAATCCATTACCAAATGATAATGTCACTCATACATATATGTGGATTATCACCTCCATGAAGAGGTGTGATTCATTTTTCATATCCACCTTTAATGGTTGGTAATAAAATTTTATTTAATGTATAAAAAATATAATTATGTCATTATTAATATTTTTGAGGTGATTTAACTAGGACCCCTTTTAATATAGTCAACCTACCAAATCTGATTTGGTATTATGAATCGAACATCCTCAAAACATCTGACATAAAACTAATCAATTTAGTAACTTTTTAAGAAAAGGTAATAAATGAAAAAAAATAGAGAGATTGTAAAATGGTAATAAACTAAAAAAGGAACTTAATAAAGTAAATAATAAATATAATTTTATTATATAGGAATTAAATAACGTACATGGTGACTCGGACCCGTAAAAAGTGATTTTCAATAAAACCTTGTTTAAATTTCTTTAAAGTTTTATTTCTCAAACTTTTTCCTCCATATATAGGTATTATGAAATGATTCAATAATTTTAATAAAATGGTGGTCTAAATTTATTTTAAACTATATTTTTTATTCCTTACATTTTTTTGCAAATGTATCTTGGAAATGAATCTTTTTTTAACTTATGTGACATAAATAGAATTTCCCACTATCATGAATGTTATTCTTTAAGGAAATTACTATAAAACATTTATGGGTTTTAAAATAAAATATTATTTACCACTATTATATAAAATTTTCATTATAATAGTTTTCAAAGAAAAAATGATATTTATTTTTTTTACTTAAATCATGTAATTTCTTATGGATATGTGTTAAATAGAATAATTTATGATATTTTATGATGTAAATGAATTATTATTTATTATTTATTTCTTATATGGTTATTTTAAATTATTCATGATGATGAATGAGCTAGATATAGCTCTCCAACACATTGGGTAATGATTTTGTTATTTGAGGAATATATGTAGTAATTAATTGAGTGTGTTATTCTATTTATAAGATTTCCTGTAAGAGTTATTGTAAGAGTAATATTAATATGATGTCACAAGGCTACTACATGAATTTTCTATGATGTAAAATGATGTTTCATGGAATTATTTTGATTTTATAAGTAAATATAATGATATTTTGATTAAATGAAACTTTATTCCACTTTTATGAGATAAAATTGTTTTTTCTATAAAAAAATGATGAGTACTCATGTTTTACAAGAAACCCACATGATTATGATTTTAACATAAAGATGTATTATGATGTGTGTTTTGAAAATATTTTTTAAGTGAAGTTTATTTATTGAGTAATTAAATGACTATTTTGAGATAAATGTTAATTATAAAAGAATTTTTTATGGGATTTCATGATTTTCAAAATGGACTAACGAGTTTCATTTTTTTGTATTATTTATTGATACTATTGTGCTCATCCCATATTTTGAAATGTTTTTCATAGGAATTAAGGATGAGTAGTAGCTATATAAAGGTATATCTTTTCTCTATGGGGATTTATCTTAAAATAAATAAACGTGTTTTGGATGAAATAAGAGTTCCAATTTAAGAATCTTGTTTTTGTTGAAAAAATGGACATTGAGAGGAATTTTCCACTTCATATTATAAGGGTTTATATTTAAGAGTTTATTTTAATTATATAAAACTTTAAACCTAAAATATCATTGTAATATAATAACATTCAATACTTTCTATTAAAATCATAATTAGGGTTGCTTACAGTAATGAGTGCTTATAGTTGGTATAAGAGTAAGGTTAAAATAAATTTAGAGGTTAGGGTATTATTAAAAAATGAAATTTATGATATGTTAATATATGTATTATATAATCAAGGGAAAAAATTGAGGGTTGACAGGTTTCATCATTTATTCTGGGTCTATTTTAGAATGGTTTTCTATAAAAAAATAGAAAAAATAAAGGGGAATGTCATCATGAGGATAATATCATTCTAAATTAGTAACCTAGAATATATGGAATTATAACATAAAAGTTTTTAGCTTTATTAACTCTGTTGACACAAGATTTTAATAGTGGCACCCATTCCATAGAGAAACTGAACTCTCTATACATAAATATGTCAATAATGGATCATTTCATGAAACAACACCCTCCAATATTTGGTCGAACCTCAAATCCATTTGTATCTGAAGGATAGATCAATACTCTAGAAAAGATATTCAATATTTTGGGTTATTTGGAACATCAAAAAGTAACTCTTATCATTTATGATTTTTAAGAATAACTATATTAGTGGTGGTTATTGGTTAAGAATACTATGGAAAAAAGATGAGATTAATTACATAGAGTGGATGGTATTAATGGATCTTTTTCATTGGAAGAATTTTTGAAAGGTAATTAAATTTGGGATGGAAAGAAAAATTTTCAAACTAAATTAAAAGGAGGATAACTTTATTGCTTCCTATGAAGAAAAAATTAATATATTTTCTACGTATACATCATATTTTATTGTGTACAATGATAGTAAAGTATAAAGATTTTACGTAATATTAAAACCATGTTTATGAAGAAATTTAGAATCATGTGAATTTAAAAACTATGATAAAGTTGGTATGTGTGCTAAGAAGGTAAATATGGAGTTTATTGACTTTTATAATTACAAAGATAAGAAGAAGTTTGGGTGTCATTCAATGGGAAACAATTCATCAAAAAAATATGAAGTTAAAAGGTCTAAATTTCCCTCTTATGATAATTATGGTTTAAAGAATATTTGGGACTTTCTTATGAAATTAAGAAAGTATTATCAATATGGTATGTTAAGAAATTTGGTTTATGATTTCTAAAGAAAATAATCATCGTTATAATCAATACAATTATGATAATAAGGAATTGATATGTATTAAATAAAATGATATGAGACATTGTGTTGATTCATGTCTGAACAAAATAATGAATTTTGGGAATCGTCAAGACCATAAGCAATAGGGTGTCACAAATTCTTTCTTGAATACCTTGAGAAATGAATGAAAATAAAATGAACTAGTAATAGGTATATTACTTTTTAACTCAGATTGTACCAAAGTCGTATTTGATTTGAGGTATATAAATACTCTTATTTCTAGAAAATTTTATTATAAAATGGAAATAATACCTTAATAAATAGAGAAATAACTTTTATTAAACACTCCTTGTGGATGTATTAAGTCAAAAAATATTTATAGATATTTTTATATTATTATTTGTGAAATGGTTTTTCCTAAAAAAATCTTGACTATTGTTGAGTTTGATGTTATTATGTGTATGTATCGGTTTTCAGTTTATCATGACAAGATAAATTATAGAGTTAAATAAGTTATATTCAGTTTTGAGAGTGAGTTTAAATTTTTATATAAAAATTAGTTCATACCAAAAATAAAATATCAATAAGCTATGAAATGTATTAAAGAGTGTAGTGAATGTTATCTTGATCATATTGTAAAAAAAAGTGATGTTGTTTAAAATAGTGATGCTCTGAAAGTAAATGAATATATGGATGTATTTATTGATGATTTACCTAGAGTTATTCCTAATCATGAGTATGAATTCACTATTTATGTAGATCCATAAAATAATCCATTTTAAAAACCACCTTATCTAATGGATCCATTAGAGTTATTGGAATTGAAAATATTGTTACAGGAGTTTCATGATAAGGGTTTTGTTAACCCTAACACATTACCATATGGTGATCGTATTTTTTTCTTAAAAATATGGATGGTTCTATGATGATTTGCATTGATTGTAGAGAACTAAATAACATTATTATTAAGAAAAATTATTTTTCATTGAATATAGATTAATTTTTTATCAACTTCAAGGAATGAGGTATGTTTCAAAGATTGATCTCATATCTGGATGTCATCAGATGAAAGTAAAGTAGGCGTACATTATGAAGATAGTTTTTCATAATATGTATCAGTACTATGAGTTTGTGGTTATTCCTTTTGGGTTTACTACTGCGCTCACTGTATTCACAAAAATTATGAATAGATTTTTCCATGAGTATTTAGATAAATTTTTGGTTGTGTTTATTGATGACATTCTAGTTTATTATAAAAGTTATGAGGAACATGAGAAACATCTATTTATTATATTTCATACTTTAAAAGATAATATGTTGTATGTAAAACTTATAAAATGTGAATTTTGGTGAAATCATATTTAATTTCTTGGGAATATTCTTTCTAAAAATGGAATAACTTTTGATCTCTCTAAAACTAATGTGGTGGAAGAGTTTCCAAGACCTATAAATTTCACTAATATTCAATTTTTTCTTAGATTAGTGGGTTTATACTGATGATTTGTTTAAAACTATGATTGGTTATCTTTCCCACTAACTAGGTTAACTTGAAAAGGAGTTAAATTCATCTAGACAGAGGATTGTGATGAAATGTTTTAGGAATTAACAAATAATACTAGTTAATGATATAGTGTTAGGATTTTCTATCAATAAATATTGATTTTCTTATCTATAATTATGCTTCTTTTAAGTGACTTGGTTGTGTCTTTATGAAAAATGGTCAGGTAATTAAATATACTTCATGAAAATTGAAACTCCATGATCATAATTACCCTATTCATGATCTTTAAGAGGCTATAATAGTTTTTAATTAAAAAATTTATATACATCTTTTTTATGGGTTAAAATGTAAAATATATATTGAAAATAAATTTTAAACTATATATTCACTCATAAAGAGTTTAACGTGAATAAGAGAAGATGGTTTCAACTGATAAAGGATTATCATTTGATGATTCACTATCATCTTGGTAAAGATAACAAAGTATATGATTCCTTGATTCAAAAATATAACTCATCATTAGTTATGCTACATCCAAAACATCATCCTTTAGTTAATGATTTAAATAATTTTGGACTATAAATTGTGTATACAGGATCTCCCTCCCTTTTGGTTTAGGTTTAAGTGAAGTCATATTTTTTAGAAATAAGTGAGCATACTTGTAAGGAAGATTGTGGTATGTATGAAAGAGTAGATTTTGCTAAGAATGTCCAGTTTCCTAAATGTAGCATCGACAAAAAAGGTTTCATAATATTTGTAAAGAGTTAGTGTGTGCCAATTGATCCCTAATTAAAGAATGAATTGTTGAGTGAAAATCATAGAGCTCTATTTTTTCCATATCAACAACACTAACATTTATAGTGACCTTAAATAATTTTTTTATTGTAAAGGAATGAAGAGGTATATTTTTTATTTTACGATGAAATTTTTGAATTATCAACTAGATAAATATGAGTGGAACTTAATGAAAGGGATGCTTCGGCCTTCTCCAATGACTAAATGGAAATAGGAGATTATATGTATTGATTCCTTGGTAAGATTACCAAAGCTATATTGAGTTGATAATGCGATTTGGGTTATTGTTTATATATTAATGAAATATATGAATTTTATTCCTATTCAAGATACTATGTGTTTGGATCATATTTTATAGAATTTATAATAAGGAAATTATAATGTTACATGGAGTTCCTATTTCTATTGTATCTTACCAGGATCATAGATTTACCTTAAATTTTTGGAAAGGACTTCAAAACTCATTGGGTAACAAATATAATTTCAGCACATCATTTCATATATAAACTAATAGATAGTCAAAGAAAATGATTAAAACATTGTATTATATACTTCAAGAATTCTCATTAAATTACCATAGAATTTTGAATTAGAATATTTCAGTAGACTAATTTTATTGTAATAAAATTTTTCATTCTGATATACAGATAGAACCTTTTTAGGCATTATATGGAAAGAGGTGTTAAACTATGGAATATTGGGATGAAGTAGTTGAGAGGAAGTTTTTGGGATCATAATTTTTAGAACAAATGGTTATGAAGGTAAATATGATTTAGTATCACATGAGGTCAACTGAAAGCATGTAGAAGAGTTGTGGAAATAATAAAATTAAATACCATTTATCTCAGGTAGGTGGTCATGTCTTTCATAAAATATCTCCACAAAAAGGTGTTATGTGTTTTTTAAAATGGATAAAGTTATGTTTGTGTTTTATTGAATAGTATGAAATTCTAGAAAAGGAATTATCATTTTCTTACTGATTATCTTTTTCAATGAGTTTATCTCAAATGTTTGATGTGTTTCATGTTTCGTACTTAAGGAAATATATACCTAATGACTCTCATGTTTTGATCCCTAAGTTGGTATAGTTGGAAGAGAAACATTATTATAAGGAAAAGATAATGAAAATTCAAGATCATAGAGATCGTGTGTTATGGAATAAGGTAACAATCATGGTTAAATTTTCTTGGAAGAACTGCCTGATTGAGGAAGCAATATTGAAACCTAAAAAGGAAATGAGGGGAAAATACACTCTCTAGTTTATGTAATGAATAAAATTATAAAAACACAATTTATTGAAGGTGGATGATGTGAAAACCCAGGTGATGTTAATAATAAATCAATTTCATGTCTTAGTAGTATTCAGTAATATGTTTTATGGAGTCATATTCAATATACTGATTTTAATAAATTTTTTAGCCAAAAAATAAATAGCTTTTTCAAACTAATTTTTTTTATAAATTAAATTATTTTATCTAAAATTTAAATTTATAGATTTTGGGAATTTAATTTTATAAAACTGAATTCAGATTTAATATCATAATATTAATGATATCTTAGGGTGATTTTTGATATTTTTTTAAAAAGATTTATTTTTTGGTGAATGGAAAAAAATATCGATTTTTATAAAAACTATCATTTATTTTCAAGAATTTTAAAAGTTAAGTTAAAATTTTTTATTGGTTTTAAATTAAAATCAATCTCATTTTACGAAAAATAAACAAAATAAATCCATAAGAATTTTAATTAAACTTTTTTAGCATAAATTCATTTTTAAACTTAGAGACGCATTTTTCTAAAAAACCGGTTTTCATTGCATTTTGAATTATAATATTGAAATTAATTCCTATAACTTATAGAAATTGAATATTGATAAATTTATTTCATATTTTTAATCACGAGGTTTGAATTTATTAATGATTTCAAACTAATTTTTTTTCATAATGAATAGTTACCATATTAAAAATTATTTACCACTGTAATGGGTAATACATATTAATTAAAGTAAAAACTAAGAGGTACGATCAAAAAATATTATATTAGTTATTATTTAATGATATTATTTAAAAAATAATCACCTTATCTTTAGAAACACATGCTTATCATACCTAAATATTGCATCATTTTTTATGAACATTTATCACTTTACCCAAACACACACCTGAAGACCGTAATAGTTAAGTGGCTATGGAAACATGGAACACAATATTCTAAATTTAGTGAAAGATCTTCAATGTCTCCTAAAAATATATTACACTTTATTACACTTCACAAAAATACCCTACTTATACCTTTGTTCATAACCTAGGGGAAGGATTCATAATAATGGGTGGGATCAAATTCTCAATAATGGAAAACAAGGGAGATACGTAAGCATAACATGAACATTAGGGTATTAGAACATGATTATAACATATGAAAATTATACACTTAATATAAAATATAATTATATTGAGTCATTTAATAATCATTATATTTTCAAAAGATATTAATCAAAAGAGAATCAAAGAACATGATCCATGAGAAGGATACACTGTTATCCCTAGTGTCAACTCTTTCCTCATAGTGTAATGTGTTCACACCTTAAACCATCAAGTATTCAAGGTTCACTCACAAGACCATCATAGTGAAAAAATTCCCTTACAAACTGAGTCCACTCCCCATTCTAGTTCTTTATATCTCATGAGATGTAAATCTGTACTCAATGCTTTGGTGAGAGATATAGGTCTCACCCATCACATAATGAAAATCATATATATGTGTGTCCTAAGATCCTAAATACTTAATCATATCAAAACCCATGAAATTAAATGGGATTCATGAACATTTTCTCATATCATAACTTATGGAAAATAGATAGGTTTCGTAATTATTTCATCATTTCATCATATAATAACTCATGAAAAGAAGCGAGTTTCATAGGAGTTCTGTCATGGTATAACCCATGGAATAGAAATCAGTTTCATAAAAATCACGTCGTTATAAAAATAAACCATTTAGAGAAATAATAATAATAGAGTACTCGGATTGTTAAAAACATTTCTAAAAATTATTTTTGAAAACACTATTTTGGAAGAAAACGGATTTCTGACCGAAGATAGTAATAAATCATATTTTCAATAAAACAATTTTTAATTATTTTAAGTACAAAAGAGTGAAAAAAATAGTACTATTACTTGAAAATATTATGAATAACCAATATATAAGAAAATTAATGAGTTTCATGAGATATGCATCATAATATTTTGTTATTAGAAATGTAATCATAAACATTCTTGATAAATGATGAGATTATAACATAAGATCTTACAACATTGGTAACTTTGAATCATAAGACCCATGAAGGAATAAAAAATATTAAACAAAAATTATCATGAGGATAAATAAATTCATGATATTACATTCCAAATGGGTTGTATATATAACTCATAAAAGAAAATGGTTTTATAATATAACATATGTCTTAAAGAAGAAAAATTGAAACAAAAATCCCTTACCACATTGATAATATTGAAACTATAAGACCCATGAAAGAGTTATACTCAAATGGATATGTAAACACCAAAACATTATGTATAATAATTATAAAATACATTAATGTACAATATATACACCACATAAAAGAAATATGTGGTGAATATGAAAATTGTCTAATATAAATCAAAAGTAAGATGGGAATCTCACTCTTTAAGTCTTAACTTCCATCATACATGTTAAAACCTCATGTAAAATAAATATAAGTTAATTATAAATATAATAAAGAACAAAAAATATATATATTATACTATATACTATTTTCTTATGACATTTTATTACTAGTTTATTAACAATTCCCTGTTAAAGACACGTTTTAGGCAATAACTGGTTTGTTTTTTGTGTATATTTTGATTTGTTATATATTAGGTTTTATTATGTTGGTCATGGTTAAATAATACCAATAATGATAAAAATGATATAAAGATAATATATATTCATTATTTATTTATTTATTTATTTTTAGTAATCCAAAAAATTTAGATGTAGAAATTTAATGCACCGCCCATGGAGATTGTAAGTCATACGTACGCAAGAATTTTGTTTCTATTTTCTCCATGGGTTGAAAGAAATAAATATAAATAAAATATTATCAACAAATAATCTTTTTTATGTTATATATATCACATATTTTCATTAAATGATTACTCATTACCTTCCAATTAAATCGTTAATGAATCACATCACTTCGTGAGGTTGTAGTCTACCATACACATGAACATTATTATCGTATTCCCACAAAATGTGAAGTAAAATAGTATATGTGATATAATGAATCCATAGGTACAATTATGTTATAATATCATATATATATATATATATATATACACTTTATATCCATCAGCACACACAACCATGATAGTTGGTAATGGAAAAACGAATGATGTTCGTTCATGAGGTTGTAGTCCGCCGTACACATGAATGATGATTTTTTAACCTAATTTAAGGAAGTGGAGATAGTTATAGGTTATTACATAAACATAATAACATATAATTATATATAATTTAATAGTTTTATTAAATTGTAATTTTTAAAACATAATTTAAAGTGGAAAATGAAAATGAAAGGAAGAAACGTAGTGAAGACAATTACCTTCTCTTAGAAGCACCTCTTTTGGATCTCTTATTAAGGACCCTAGTGTTGGTTTTCGAGGAGGACCAAAATAAATAGAACATGAATATGGATTTTTGTGGGATTTTTTCATGGTTTTTTTAATCTATATTTCTTTAGAGGTTTAAATAAGTGAAGGGCGGTGGTGGCCTTTTATAAGTGGGGGAATGGAACCCACATGGAAACTACACGGAAATCTCCCAAAAGACTCCAAAATAATAGTCATTCCCAAGGAAAAAGATTTCAAATGACCACATGTTCTAAATTTTTAAGTATAATATTAAACTATTTACAACCAATAGGATTTATACATGTTTTTGGTTATTTTTAACCCTTATCTTTTTAGTTTGACCCCCAATAAACCCATTTTTACATTAACCGTAGTTATTAACTTTTACTATATTCACTATTCATTTTGGTCAAAAATTAAGTTGAACTTATTATGTAATATAAATTTTCCTGAGTAAAAATATGGAATCAATTTTTAAAAATTCCACTCACATAAGTAGAATTTCTTAATTTAAAATTAATCTTGCAAATTCAATGAGAAAGCGAGTTTTCAAAGTGAAAATGTTCAAAGGTTTACAAAGATTTTATATCAAATTTCAATATCAATTTGATTCAAATGAACTAAATTTTATTAATATATATATATATATAATATAATTTTAATTTGAAACTAATTTAAAATATAATTAAACTTTATAAATAATTTAAACGAAAAGGTAGTTTTCGATTGAAATTCGGTATTTTTAACTATTTAATAAAAAATTAATCGTTTTAGAAAATTTCCCAAATAAAACCTAAAATAATTTTGATATTATTATTTGAAAAATAAAGTTATTTTTATCAAATAAATTTTCTGAAATAGGAAGAAGAAAAATTGTGTGCGCAAAGCGTGACTAAACCAACTTTTAGAAAAAATATAGTTTTTAGAATACATTTCTTTTTATTTTAAATTATTCTTATTTTATTTAAAATAAACAGATAAAAATAATCTTAATATTTTATTTAGTACTATTCATGATTGCTAACTTTTTCATTTAGGTGATAATTATCATATTAAATAATAATATTTTAATAGTATGTCATGTTTCATTTGAACTTAATGTTGCATGTAATATAAGCTAAACTTGGTATTATTTCTAAAAAAAGAAAAATGTAGTGTTTCATTTAATACAAGATAATCTCATTGTTTTCTGTAATTCAATAAAAACTCTGTTTTTGTGTAACATAAACTAAAATTTGTGTTTTCTCAGCACAATCTTGACTTGGCGTTGTGTGTAACATAAGTTATCAAAGAAATTTAGTTTGAAAAAAAAATATGTCATAAATTATTAGAATTTTATGTTATATTTTAACTTTAACTAGATTATTTTAACTTTACCATGAATAAAACATTATATTATTTTAAAACATTAAATAATTAAAATAGTGTCACTCCCCTCACTTATAATAGGAAACCACTTGTCCTCTCTTATTTACGTTCATTGATCCATGTAGAAAAAAATATCCCTACCCAAATACTTTCCTAACATACCTCCCTATATCATAGAGTTCATTTTATAACAAAAAAAATCTTATAAGTATTAAAGTGTAATCCAAAGGAGGTTTCTCAAAGAAGAGGTATAAATCTTAACCAACTGTTTTAATTTTTATTTCTTTTTATACCACCATAAAATATTCTTTAAAAATGGTGATATAATATCATAAATATATTAAATATATTAAAATTTTATTAGGTATAGGGAAAAACATTGTTTTATCTACTTTTAGTCCTATGAGAAATTAAAACTTCATTTATACGTACGTGTGGACTACCACCTCCATGAAGTGATGTGTTTTTTTTCACACAACCTTACATGGATGGTTATTAAAATGGATTTAATGAATATATATTATATAAATGAAATAATTATTATTACAGAAATGTAAGATATTAATTACCTTATTATCAATCTATTTGTTGGAAAATGATAATTTTTCTCGTGCATACGTGTGGACTACCACATCCACAAAATGATGTGATTCATTTTTCATATCCACCATTTATTGATGGTTATAAAATTGTATTTAAATTATAGAAATGATATTTATTTCATGATTAATATTATAGATATTATGTATACATAACCCTTTTCACCATGGAAACCTACCAAAGTTATTTTTGGATTATGAATTGAATATCCTCATAACGTCCAACACGAGCTTAATCCATTTAGTAAATATATAAGGCATCGTAAAAAATGAAGTATAAGGGATTATGATAATTAAATAAACCTAAATATTTTACTAATAAATTAAATAATTAACGCAATTTTATTATAATTAAGTTAAACAATTTACATGGTGAGTCAAACTTGAGGTAAGGTATTTTCCTTAAAAACTTGATGAAAATATCTTAAGGTTTTCTTTTCGACATTTTTTAATCCATATCTAGGTTTCTTAAAGTGTTTCAATAATTTTATTATTATACAAATTTTTTTAAATTCATTTTAAATTGTCTTTTACATTCCTTAAAGTGGTTTTAGAAGGTATTTTTTTAATGTTTTCTAAATGGTTTATTTATTAAAAAGTGTGAACGTAATTTTATTAATATATACATAATTAATGGAATTTCCCACAATCATGAATGTTATTATTATGACTATTCCTATACAATTTTTTAGTATTTTTTAAAGAAGATATTACATCCCATTATTTTGGGAAATTTTCATTATTATAGTTTTCAAGGAAAAGGTATTTTTATCTTTTTTACATTAATCCATAAATTGATTCTATATATGTGTTAAAAAGAATACTTTATGAGATTTTATAATCTAAATTCAATATTATATGTGTTTTATGTATGTTATGGACCCTTTACATTGTTCATGATGTTGGTTGATCCCAATATATATCTCTAATTCATTGGGTAATGATTTTTTTCTCTAGGGAACATATATTGTAATAAAATGAGTAGGTTATTAAATTTCATAGAGTGCTTGTATGGGTAATTGTAAGAGTGATATGAAGATGATTTTACAAGGTACCAACATGATTTTTATATTCTTATAACTAATTTTTCATAGAATTCTTTTAATTCAATAAGGTATGATAATGAGCTTATAGCTAAAGGAATTTTTAAACCCCTTTTAAGGGTGAAAAGTATTTTTTTCAAGAAAATGATTTCATCGGTACTCATGTTTTATAAGAAACCCCCCTGATTTTGATTTTTCCTTTATGATTTATTATTATTTGTTTTATAAAATGATTTGGTAAGGGAAGTTAATTTATTTGGAAATTAGATAACTATTTTGATCAAAATTTTAATTATAAAAAAGAAGATTCAATATGGGATTTCATGATTTTCAAAATGTACTAGTGGGTTTATTTATTTTTTATCCCTTGCTGATATTTTTTTTCTCTTCCCACATTTTCAAATGTTTTTTATATGGATTAAGAATGATTGTGAAGACTGGAAAAGTCGATCTTTACTCAATAAAGATTTATTAAAAAAGAACAAAATTCTTTTTTGAATGAAACGTGATTATAAATTTAAGAATCATATTTTTGTGGAAAAGATAAAAATTTAGTTGAAGTGCCTGATTTATATTAGAATGGTTTTATATAAAAAAAAATTCATGATTATCTAAAACAATAATCCTATAAACTCATATAAATTTAATAAAATTAAATACTTTTAATTAAAATCATAATTATGTGTTCATTAATGTGATACTCCATTATACCATCTGGCCTTTACAAGTGGTTCTTGAAGTTATTTAAGTTGTACATGGATATACCTATTTATCCAACATATTTATAGAGGGAGATAAATTTATAATGGTATAGGAAAAAACCTAGAGAATATCAAGATATTTCATTCATTGGATTAAAATTTAAAGAACTTTTGATTAGGGTGTCTATCCAGTCACGGAAGTGAAGTCTATAATTGGGGTGTATAACCAATTATTAAAGAGGATATTTGTGATTGGGTTGTATAACCAATTTTTTATGGATTATAGTCGGGGTTTTTAACAAATCTTTGTTTTAACCACTTGTTTCTTTTAGTGGTTTTTTAGTCATGGGGTGTCAAATCATCATGAAAATGATTCATCCATTAAGGTTGAACCTTGTTAAACCATGTGTACCTTATTCTATCCTTTTATCTATATTAATGATAGTAAGGGTGAGATATGTATTTGAGTTTAGATAAAGGCCTTAACGAGTAACAAAATTTTGGTTAAAATAGGAGCAACTCATAAAAATAAAAATATATCACTAATTCACCCCTTATCCTCTCATTGGTTCAACTAAGACTTATGTAATTCAATATAAACATTTAAAAATATATATAAATAGATAAAAATAAATTATATAGGCATATAAATATATAAACATGCATTAATTTATAAAAAAAATTATGACTCAAAAGTAATTTATAACCATAAAATAATTTATAAGCAAAAATATTTATAATGACGCATAAAATAAAAAATTAAAAACCAATTTACGATGGATCTTCACTATGTTCAGTCGATAAAATTATCACAAGAACATATCTTAGATTATGTGAAATTTTTTTATGGCTTCTCTTTCATATTCAATTTCTTCATCTATCTCATGGATTCATTTAACCTATATTGGGAGATATCATTCAAGTATGTTGAATGTCAATATTTAAAAATAAATAAAAATATTTTGAATAACCTAAAACCTGGGGGTGATTCATAGAAATTTTCTCTCTCAAAAATAAATGTAATTTACTTTTTATAGGTGCTTAATGTGTCAGATCCCTCCAATGATGTTCTCCCAAGATATCCTTTGTTCAAAAAAATAGAATATGGTGGATTATAGGTGATTACAAATAAAAAATATCTTAAATAAAGGCTTGATATGTATAAGTTATCAATCCTTGGGTGCATTACATAATAAAAGGTGTAAAACCCTGGGTCTTTCATAGATTTAAATCTAGGATTTTGCATTGTTGGGGAAATAGAAATTGAAAATTGATCCTAATTGGAAAGTACTTAATTAATATTATTCTAAGAAGAAAATAATATCTTAGTTTAGCCTAGAAAATTAGGATCTTATATCTAAATTAAGGTGTTTTTTGGATCTCAAAATGAGATATCAATTTTAATCCATAAAACCAAAGTAATTCTACAGCTCATATTTGGTTTAGGGTTTAGGGTTTGAGATAGGTTTTTTGGCATATAAAAATTCTCAACTATCTTTATTCTTATATATATTACCATTTGGAATTGGACTAGTGCACCCAAAATAGAGATCTAGGTCTTTATTTTAGGTTCTTCATTGATGTAAATTTGGATTCAAAGCTACCAGATGTTATCAGTTTCATTTCCAATGATCATAAAGCTAAATTCAAGGTTGAGTATGAATACATTCCTCCTTTCGGTGATGTTTGTATAATTTTGGCCTATTTAATATTCAACTAAAAGGTGATCATGAAAAAGTTGAAACAATATTCATAAGATAATGACTATAAATAGGTCGATAGGAAGAAAAAGGTTAAAACTGATTTCATGGAAAAGGGTAATCCCTTGAAGGTAAATGACTCTGATAAATGGGTGAAATCTAATCAAGTTATCAACCCACTCTAAAAGTTACATCCAAAAAATCTCAGGCTATGTTAATTGATGAAGAGGAAAGGGAGAATAATAACTTTGTTCCACATAAATAATTCAATAAAGGATCTATTTATTTGGTGACTAATGTGGGTGATAATGATCTAAAAAATAATAAATATTCAAAAATTTCATTGAAATTTCTCAAAAAATCTAGAATCTTGTTAATTATATTCAAAATGAATCCAATATTGAGTGATTTGATCCCCACAAGGTTGATACAACTTTTCATCAAACAAATGGATGTGGATATAACTCCTTATGAAGATAGTATGATAGGTGGTACTTTGTCAACTCAATGAATTTATAAATATTTTATCTTTGATGTATCCTTGGAACATACAGATCACATTAAAAATGATATATTCCAAGAAATTGATGTTCCTAGAGAAATATTAGATAATTTAATATTTAAATAAACAACTAAAATTGAACAATATTATATTATTAACAATTCTTCATCCTTAAAGGAATATAAGAACTTCAATAGGGTTTATATTATTTCCACTATGACTACTAAGACATGTGTTAAGGACAAAAAAGATGTTACTACTCAGGAGCTTCAAATGTACACAGTGTTATGGATGCTAATGGAAGAACTAAAATCACTTCATCTCCTTTATAATTTAATTATGTGACTGATGATATTAACTCACCTCTAAAGGATACAAGACAGTGAGAGTTTTATTCCACTATAGATGGTGAGATTGGAGAGAATGATGATATGGTGTATCCTATTTTAAAAAAGTATGGTGTAATTATGAATTCATCAAGGAAAAGGAACCCAGGAGGAAAAAATAAAGTGGTATCCGACCCCAAACATAAATATAAATGAGGATCCTTTTTTGTAATTTTCAAGGTCTGTTCAACCTTAAAAACCAAATTCTCTTAGACACTTTATTCAAAAGAATAAACTAAAACTTGTGGGTTTATCTGAACCCAAAAGGATCTATTCTATAAGTATTTCATCTATTAAAATTTTAGTTTATCAACTTATTGACATAAATAATTCTTCCATATAAATTAAAATAAATTGGGTATTAGAACATTCCAGTCTTAAAGGATCAATTCCTATTAACTCAGCTTAATATATCGTTACTCTTGGTTTTAATTGTAAGGGAATACGATAATTTTGTTCCTTTTTGTAGGATTTCAATATTTATCATCACTAGAGGATCTTATAGAAGAAGTTGAAATAACTGACTGGATCAGTCAATTGACCATGAACTATACTTGGGGGATTCAATGATATTCTCAACCTTTATGAGAAAATGGGTGTCACTAATTTTGTTACATCAATTAGAGAACTAAAAGAATGAATTGAAAGTATCATTGTTTTTTAATTCAATTTTTTGGGTTCCAGATACACTCGGTATAGAAATAATCTTAATAAAATGGTATAAAGCAAGCTGGAAAAGAATTTTTTTTCAATGAAGATGCACTAGATTTTTATACCTCTATTACTGGTACTACTCTTTCTCAAATTAACTCAGATCATCATCCAATTTTTGTTAATATTGTTAAAAGATATGTGAAACATATTGTAAAATTCATATTCAAAAATTATTAGATTTTATATCCTAATTGAGAAATAAAATTTAGAATATCTAGAGTTCATTCAATTATAAGGATTTGGCCTTGGATTGTGTCCAGAAGATTAAATTCCTCAAGAGGAAGATGAAAGAATGGATTAGAGATTATTTTAGATCTCTTGATAAGAACATTACTCATTTTAAATCCAATCTACTTATCAATTAATAGAATAAAACATGTTGTGACTTTTCCATAGGTATTGAACAAGAAATAGTTGTTTCCCATGATCTCAATGGTTTATTACATCTTAATGAATTCGTGTAGAGGGGTGTTTTCAAATTTATATGTCTTAAGGGTGGAAATAGAAATACCAAAAAATGTAAAACCCTTCAAAGAGTTAAGAAAATAAATAGGCCATTATCCATTTTTAATGATTATGGAAATTTCTTTGAAAATAGTAAAAAACTTACTAATCATGTTGTCTCCTTCTACAAAAATCTATTTAATGGTCTAAACAGCTACTCTGGTCATATTGAGGATACAATTCTCATGCTTTTCAATCATTAGGGCACTTCAAGACTTACCTAAATCCCTCTTCACTTTGAGATCAAGGAAGTTATATTTGGGCTTTATTCTGGAATCTCCCCTAGTATGAATGGATTCACTAATCTCTTTCTTCAAAACATATGTTGGGTTATTCATTATGATGTTTGAAGAATTGTCAGTCAATTTTTTAATGTGGTCATATCATTCACTAAATCAATTATCAATTTATTTTCCTCATACCCAAATGGGTTAATTTCAATTAAATTAACCTCTTTTAAAATGTGTCTCTTGTCCACATGACCCATCAAATTGTTGGTAAAATTTTCACTAATAGGCTTGATAATATTTCCCATAGGATTGTTTCTTCAAATAAGTTTGTTTTTATAAAAGGAAGGACCATACATGACCACCTCATGATATACTTGGAATGTGTCAACCTTTTTAGGAAAACCACCATAGGAGGTAACATTTCTCTAGAACTTGATGTTAAAAATAATTTTATATGATGGATTAGGATTTTATTTTCAATGTCCTCATTAGTTTTGTTTTTTATGATAATTTTATCAAGTGGATAATAATCCTCATGAGAAATTCTCAAATCTCATTGATTATTAATTCCCCTCCTAAGATTAATTTTTTATGTTCCTGAATAATCATACAAGTTAATCCTCAATTGTAAATTTTTCTCTTAATTGTAGAGGAATATCTAAGCAAGCTTATTCTCAATATAGTGGAGAAAAAAAAATAAACCCATCATAGCTACCATAGTTTTAGGTGCACTAATTTATTTATTATATATTGATGAAATCCTTATATTCACTCAAGGGGAAAAGAGAAACATCAATAATAACAAGGATCCTCTTCTTCACTATGAAAAGGTTTCAAGTTAGGTGGTCAGTTGGAAAAAATCATTCTTATACTTTGGAAAGAATATCAGTATAGACAAAAAGTGGACATCATTAATGGGTATCAAATTAGAGAAGTAGTGTTTCCTTTTACTTATCTTGGTGTTCTTATATTTTTGGGAAGTCCTCATTTTTTCTATTTCACTCACATTTTTGGATTAGATTAAAAATTAGTTGGATTATTGGAAAGGTAAATTTTTATTGATAGATGGTATGGCCTACCTTGTGAAAGCATTCATTATTTCTAAATTTGTAAATTCTTTCATAGTTTGTAAGTGTTCATATTATCTTCTTGATAAAATAAATATTTCCATTAAAAGTTTCATATATAGTGGGATTATTCTTCAAAAAATGTTAAGTACCTAATGATCATTGAATCACTGAGAATGGGGTGAATTAGGGATAGTATTTTTAAAGATTTAAACATTAAGAAACTTAACCCCTACATATTTTTCGAGTTTATACCTTACCAACTTTTAGTAAACTCAAACACATGAAAATTTAAAAAAATAAAAAAGCCATACAATATTTACAATCTTCAGACTCGATGTGATAACTTACATCATTTCCATATCCACCCACATGGGTCTATAGAAGTTCTCTATAATTATAAATTGAATAAAATTTTGTGTAAACTCTCATTAAAAACATTCTATCTCCTAATAGGAATGATTATACTAACTCCCATAAATTTAAAAAAATTATTATGAAACATAATCAATAGAATAATTTTTCAACTTTTATAAAAACTCATCCATAAGGGGTCTGTTGGGAATCTTTATCCGGTCTATCCACTTCCAAATATTCTCCTTCTAAAAATAGTCCATCTGGTGTGACTTCATCCGATAGATACCATCCATTTTACCTCTACTTAATATGTTCCAATCTCAAACTTTATATCCATCCCATTTAAAAAAACTTATGCTTCTCAAACTCTGTATATGGAATCTCTCTCTATTTCAATGTCTAGTAAACCTCTTTCTGGTAATCTAATATTTCTTCTATCTCATCTTTAGATAGAAGCCTCTATCTGAAAGCTCTTCTCCAACATGAAACTCAAATTTGTTTGGAATATCATTTTGGAAACAAAATATATAACATTACAGATTTTATGCATGATTTAATAGTCACTAACACACTTAAATACCATTTTACCCTCTACCTCTATTTGTAGGTGATCCAAAAATAGAAAAGGTGGGAAACCGAAAATGTTTCCCACTCACCCAAATTCATATATAAAAATTATCAAATAATTAAACTTCATTTTAAGACTTCTATAAACTTTTCAATTCTTACAGAGTCTTCTTGAATCTTCTTCTGTTCTTTAGAACTTCAAAATTATCAAATATACTCAAGTTAAAACATTACAGAGTTTTTCCAAACGTTTTATCTAGAAATTGATTGTCTAAAACTTCTCCATCTAGAAATATTTATCTATCTAGTTATCTTGACCAACATGAAATATAAAACATTGATTCATTTTGTTCATTGTTTCTTATTTCAAATTTTGTAAAAAAAAATCGGATGGAAATACTTATGAAATATTCATTCAATGGAATTTCTTACAAAAATATCATTAGATGGACTTTCTTAACAAGAGCTTCAAAATATCACAAATTTTAGAATCGATATTCCTCTATTATATTTTATGGTCCCGCTGAAGTAAAAACTATCTCAAAATAAAAAAAACTTTTCTCTCTCTATTTCTCCAATACAACTGAAGATGGTTGACAAAATTATTGCAACTTCTAAAGAATTTAGCTGTTTTCACCATCCCTATTTGGTAGCAACTTCAAAATATATGAAACTTTCCCTATATAATTTTTTTTCATTATTATATATTTGTTATATTCTACGCGAAAGCCTGTATCCAATAATAAACTTGAATTCATATATTTTTTATTACCTTTCTCCATTCTCTCAAGTTTCTTCACACAACTTCAAACCTCTTCAATATATTTTTCTATAAACTTATGTTCGGAACTCTGGTGTTCTATATTTTGGTTTTTAAACTGATATTAAAATGGAATAATTGTGATTCATAGATTTATCTCACATTTTTTATACACTAAATATCTCATAAAAACAAATATTTTCAATTTTCATAAACATCATCTTTGTATCTTTCAATCTAGTCATTTTGGCACAACAATTTGATCAGGTCTATCTGCTACATCAGTCTGATCATGTTTATCCAATGATTTTTGACTAATTCTATTACATATAAAGTTCCTTCACACCAACTCATACTTTCTAATAGAATATCAGTTTTGGTGGTTAATCTAATGGATAATCTGATCAACAATTTCTTCAATATTGAGGAAAAACAAACTTCATGCTTTCTAGAAACATTTCCATCCAAATAATTATGTCCATAAATTTCAACATTTCACATAACATCTTATGTTGTGGCTCTATCTGATAACTACTTTATGATATGTATATAAAATCTCTATGTCAGGAAAACTACAACTCTTCTTTCTTCAAAAATCATTGACTGTGAACTTCTTTCATGATGTTTAGTCACATTAAAAAATAGTTTTAACATCATCTTGTTTAGGGAGTAAGAAATTTGAAAGTTTCAAACATACTAATTTTCTTAATTATTTTCTCTAACAACTCTGTTAAAAAAATATATCCAGACTTTCTAACTTTCTTAGTATGATTTATAGCAACAAATATTTTCTTGTTTTAGAAAAAATATTTTAAAAAAAGTTTTAATAGTAAGAAAAAAAAACTTTATTAGAAAAACAAAATAAAGGATCGCTAACCTCCCCCTCTGTATTTGTTGAAAATATTCATTAAGATTTTTTAACACTCTTTATTTTTCATCACTCTGACCTTTTAACAACTCAATTTTGTAATAACACAAATTTTTTTAACTTTTTCCACAATGAATTATTTCTAAAAAGAGAGTAAACTAACAAAACAATACTAGATAAAGTAATGTTTTTGAATAAATTTCATCCCTTGGTGATAAGAAAATTTTTGGGGATGTTATAATAAACTCTCCCTCAATTTTTCATTCACTCACTTTACTTATTCTCCCCAGTTTTAAAATAATTACATACTCAAAAGTATTTAAATAATAAAATTACTTATATCCATATTTTAGGATAAATTAATCTCCCCCTTTTTAAATATAATTCAAATCATGGTGGGGTTATTCATTAAGATGTTTAGTAAGTCTTAAGTGAAGGCTAAACATGAAGTTACAACCTTAATTCTTCAAATATTTCTTTTGGAATTGAATTTGTGAAAACATTAGAAATCTAATATTTTGTAGAGATGTATTCTTGAAAAACATCTCTACTAGCAACTTTATCTTTTATAAAGTGAATTTTAATATAAATGGGCTTTGATATTGAGTTTTGGATAGTATTTCAAGATAGATTAGTGGTACTCTAATTATCAAAAAAAATCTTCAATGATGTAGAAACTTTCAATTTAAAATCTTTCACCTGAATATTCAACCAAAATATTTCAGTAAAAGCCTATGTAGCTATAATATATTATAATTGTATTGTTTCCAAAGTTTCTAAACTATGTTTCTAACTATAACAACTAAAAAAAAAATTCTCCTAAGTAAAATTTTCTTCCATAAATTTATTTTATTTCATTTGAATATCTCGCTAAATCCACATCAGAATAACTATGAAAGTTTATTTCAAAACTTCTTTTGTATAATATCCCATATAAATTTGTTCCTTTAACATATATTATAATTCAATTTTCTACCAACATATGAGATTATTTTAAATCACTCTAATAACTAGAACATAAATTCATAGGATAAAAAATTATAGGTATTGAGGTTATAAGGTAAATAAAACTTCCTATCAACTTTTGGAAATATTTTTAATTCCCACTTTTTTTAGCTTCATATTTAATCAACTTTGTGATCTCTAAAATCTAAGTGGAAATTTATTAATAATATTTAATACCAAACTTTTGTACCAACTCATTGGAGTACTTTTCTGGACATTAAAAATTGTATTTTTCCTTTTGTTAAACATGTAAATCAAGGAAGAAAATTAATTCTCCTAACATTGACATCTCAAAATTATTCTTTATTTCCTCAAAAAATCTTTAAAAAATTTATTAATCTCTAGAAAAAATTATATCAACCACATAAATAATTAAAATTAGGTTTCATGAATCCTATTCTTTCACATAGAAGTTTTTTTTAGCTTTTCTATTAGAAAAAATCAAATTTTTCAAAAAATTATCCTGTTTGGAATACCAAGAACATGGGTCTTATTTTATCCCATAAAATGATTTCATCAATTTAAAAACCTTTCTTCCATATTCATCAAGAAGAAACCCATGAGGTTTTTCAATGTAAACTTCTTCTTCAATATCACCATTAAGGAAAGATGACTTTACATCCATCTAATAAACTTTCTAACTTTGATGTGCAGACACTAATAGAAAAAATATAATAGTTTTTATCCAAATATTCCTTCAATAAATTCACCAATTATTTGTGTTTTACTTATTATTAAACTGATTCAAATTAAATTTGTGAAATGAGTGATGTTTGAATTCTTAATCTCAACCATTTTCTATTCTGAATTAGAGCTTTCTAATCTGAAATTATATTTTCAATTTAAGCTGATGGATCTGGGAAAATCAGAATCATACAGTGGTGGGTGATATATTAAAATTTATTTTAATATTTTAATACATGAAACAAAATGTGAGGATATTACACATCAAATTTATAATTAATTTATTTGATATTAGAATAAACAATTACCTTTACTTATAAACATTTATTTGTTGATGATGATGATCATCTAAAAAGAACCTTTCAGATTACCTTCATTTCACTTGTAAGGATCCAAGGGTAGAATACCTATAGCGGTGATCCACACGTGCTCCAATGATCTCTGATCAATGCCACTCAATATTTAGGTTCTAGTATGATGAATTGATTATCTTGTGTTATTCATTATTGATCACTAGTTCTTCAATATTGAAGAAATATCTATTGTGTTATCATTATTAATAGGGAGAGAGATTGAGGAGTCACAACAGAATCCATTGTTCACTAAAATTCTCTATTTTTGATATTTAATATCATATATAATAGATATAACTATCTATTTATAGATATATGGTTTAGGTTAAAATATTATTTAATTGTATTTCAGCCATTAAATAACATTTAAAACCCTTAATAATCCTCATTACATATAATAATATTATTCATATTATTTTTTGGCATGTACTAAATTGTGCAATACAAATATTATTTAACCATCTTATCAATTAATATTTTTCTCCAAAATCGTTCTTGGTCCATTAAAACGCCTCTAGAATTTATTGAACACTCGAAAAAATATACTATTCAAAATACATTGAATAAATATTTAATAAAATATTCAAAAAATAAAATAAATATTTTACACAAAATATGGTGAATAAATATTTTATAAATATTCACATAATCAAAAAAATTATTTATTAGAAAATAAGTAATTATTTATTACATTCTGAATATTAGAGATCAATAAAACTTGAATAAAATTATTCCTTGGTCATACGAATAATATTTATTATAATAATTAAAATCAAATGGAATTTAATATATTTCATGGTAAATACATAGTGTGTGACCCTCTAGTATTCTTTATCATCGGCATTAGGCGTTCTTGCCTAATGTCCAAGATTACAATCTAAAAATGGATCAAGGCACCCAAGAGAATGAACTTAATATCATAATGATGATAAACAAATATGAACGCTCACTGTGTAATATAATCCCTTTATCTCAATATCTCATAAATAAGGTTGAATATCTATGTCACCAACCAATATACTCAATATGTCTTTCTTTGACTATCTGACCATGGCCATAGAATTTTGGGTGGTAGTTCTATTCTAATCAAAGGGAATAAATATCAGCTTCTATAAATATGGAATGGATAAATATTTCCTCAAGTTATCCATTAATGACATGTAAATAATGACACACCCAACATACCCTAATTCCTTTAAAAAATTTCATGATAGTTTTGGTTACTAAATCTAAGTTTGTGAGTCATGAAATGCATCAATGATTATATTAAAGTTTATAGACCATTACACACACTTGGAGATAGGAATATCTGATGACACCAAAACATATGGAATTCCTACTAGTGGTTATATCATCATAATATATCATCTTGAATATTACCAAGTGTGAACATCATGAGAAGAATCCTTATCCATTTATGAGTACTCACACCTAATAATCTATGTACTAAGTCTCCTATCATAGTATGTTATCCAACCACATAATATTATTTAAGAATTTCATCATAGTACATCAAGGTTCTCATCATAGTTTGGAAATTATATGACCTTATCAATGATACATATACTCTAGGACATTATTAAATTAGAGTCATGTAGGAAAATGAACAATACGTAATAATAAGATTTATTAATATTCAATATATCAAATATACATGTAATCAATGTAAAAATAGTTATTCCTAGGACACAAACTCACACATAAACTTATTTTATAAGGTATTAAATTTAAAATTGTCTCTTCTAAATTCACTTTCCTCATCACATGATTCCTCGAAGTCTAGTTATACCTATTCTGGATCACTTTCACTTTTTTGGAAATCTTTAATCTATCTTATTCAACATTTTCAACATCCCTTGTTATGGAATTTGGGTTTTTAATAACTTTAAAATCATAGGGTTCCACTAAATTATGTAAATGTTGGTTCCAAACTTTAAACTTCTTCAGTTGGGTGAATATCCCATGAATATTTCTTCCTCATCTTTTTCATCAAATTTACCAAGATCTATATTTTTTATTTTTAGTAAACAGGGACTTCCAAAACCATGAAATATTTCACTAATGGTTTTTTTATACAATGCTTCATAGGAAGTCTTGTTGGTTTCGACATTAAAAACTTTGGTTTTATACATGTACAGTAGTACTAATAGCTCTTCTCTGGTATAACTTTGAATTTTTTTATTCTTCTAACATGTTTCTTCCCATTTCCACCAAAGTTATATATTTTATTTGGGAATCTCTACTTTGTTGAGGGGTGTATGGATAACTATATTGATGTTTGATTATATGAATATTTAGATAATATTCAAAATAATTACATGTGAATTTTGTACCATTTTTAGTTTTCTAATTTTTTATATAAAACCCTGTTTTTCTTTCAACATATCTTTTAAAAGATCTGACCGTTTCTACAGCCTATGGTTTATGTTTCATAAAAATAATATTGGTCATATAAGTGAATTCATCAATAATAGTTATAAATTAAAAATATCCTTTTCTTTATTTATGTCTCATCAATACAAAAAGATCTGAGTGAATAATTTTAAGAGTTATCATATACTAAATCTCAACTTTCTTATGTATTTTACTAGTCATTTTCCCTTTTAGAAAATATATGAAAACATCATCTTCTCTTCCTTTCAATGCTAGAAAACTTCATACAGAATCAACTTTAGAAATTTTGTTCATTCCTTTATAACCAATATTCCCAAGTCGATGATACCACAATTTATTTTCATCTCCATCCCTTAGATAATAGGATTCACAATGTTCTCTAATCTGGAAAATATTTCCACTCGTTCTTTATCCTTCAGTTTCAAATTTTTTATCTTTCACACTTTTGATGATATAAGTGTTTTTTTAAGATACCTTATTTCCCATCATCATAATGTTGACTTTCACTTAGAAAGTTGTGTTTTAGCCCATCTATAAATATAACTTCCTTATATTTTAACATTTATTCTTCAATATCAGTCGTTCTAATTCCTCTAATTTTGAAGGAACTATCATTCATGAAGCCAACTTCTCCAAAATTTCAATTTTCAACATCTTTCAAGATTTTAAAATATACCATCATGTGTGAAGAATAACCACTAGTAATAATACATGGGTTGTTCATTTTATTTTATTTTATTGTTATCTCAACAAAAAATATTCTTTCCTTGACTTTATTCTTTCCATATTTTGTTTCTTTTCTAGCATAAGAACTTTTCCTTATAATAATTTTTATAAATTCTCTAGTATGGTGTCTAACTTGGTCATATCTTCCACAAACTTCTTCTAGTCATTCAAAATTTTTTCTATTAGAATTTTTCTAATATATAAATAATTCACTTTTCTAACTTTCTATGTTTTAGGAAAGTTAATCATTCTTATTCTACTATTATTTCCCATATGTTCATACCTTCTTCTAGAAAGTGAAAAATTATTCCAATAGTTACACGTCTTGTGCCAATAGATTCTTAAGAACCAATAAAACCATCAAATAGTCTATTTTTGTATAAGTATGATCTTTCTATATAGCGATTTTTTGAGGTTCATAACTAATTTTTTCTGTAACTTTCTCTAGTAATGCACCATATTTCTTACAGATGTAATTATCAACTTTTTTGAATGTGATATATTTTTCACAAACCTTCTCAAGAAACATTTTCCAAACACATTTATTAACACCTAAAATGTGATAAAAATCATATGATATAGTATTTTTTGAAGGTTTATATTTCACCAGATTATTGGAATTTTCTTTTTATGTAGTTCTATATAAGTCATATTTTACTTTAGAAGCCTTTTTAAAATTTTCATTTAAATTTCTTAAAGACCTTTTAGCCTCAAGGAGTTTTAACTACGTTTTATTAACTTGATCTTCCTTTTCATCCAAATTCTTACTGAGATCTTCAACCATCTTTCCTATTCATAATTTCTTAGTTTGTATCCTAAGATCTCCTAGATATATTATTCTATTTTCTCATAAATATATTTTCTTCCATCAACCATTTCTCTACTATCTTTCATCCTTAGTCATATTTATTTCTTGAAAGTTCTTTTTTTCTTAATATATGAAACAAGTTCTGATCTAATCTAATATTTTCAGTAGTATTTTTCACCTCGTTCTTCTTCACTATTTGATGAATCTTCCTTTTTAACTGGATTTATAAAAAGGTTCTAACTCTTTATAAAACTTCCTCTTCTGATGAATTGTTTTCTGGGGATTCATATTCTATTTTTTTTATTTCGTCATACTTATTTTATTTCTAATGAAAATATTCGTTACACTGGTGTAATTATTTTATTTCTTGTATGTTTTACCAAACTTCTTCCACTGAGTTTTTTCTTTAGAAAGATCTTAAAATTAACTGAATTTATTTTTGGGGTAGTTTACAGAAAAATTCTAGATTCAACCACACTCAAAAAAATTTAGAGTAATTTTTCCTCCATACTTTCCACTCTCTCTTTGATAATTATTTGAGAATAAATACATGATTTTTTTATTTCAACTCATCATCCTTTTTATCTTCATAATCATAAGTAATAATATCTTTAGTATCTTGAATTTTCATTACTCTCATAGATTCAAATGCCATCTCATATTTTCTATTCTTTTTGAATTAGGGATCTTTTCTCATCGCATAAGAAATTTAAAGTTATGTAATTCATCAAGTGATAAATCTTATTTATCTTCTAAAGAATAGATTTTTGAATCAAACCTATCTAGAAAGGTTCTCATGAGTTTCCTAATAATTTTAAAATCATCCAAGATATCTATAAAACCTTTGATGTTGTAAACAACTTCATTTACTCTAGTTATGTACTCATTAATTTTTTCTTCATCTCTCACTATTAAGCCTTCAAAATTACTATTCCAGATTTGTAGCTTCACTTAATTCACTTTATTATTAACTTAAAAACCCTTCTAGGCTTATCCCACATTATTTTTCTATTTTTATACCCATAAACGTCATGTAAACAATTTTTAATAGATATATAAGTATATAATTTATAAACTTTTCATTAACTTCAATGTTTATATTTTTATAAAAAGTCATGGGAGAATATTTATTAATGGGTGGAAACCCAATAGTTGTTTCATCTATAACCTCAAATCCAAGAGATATAAGGTAGGTTATCATTTTATTTTTCCATCCATAATAATTTTTACCATCAAAAGTATAAATTCCCTTACTTTTGAAGGAATTGATATTATAAATGATAAGGATACAACATGGGAATATAGATCTAATACCACTTGAAGTACCTATGGATCATAGAATGGATGAGAAGTGTGGTTGAATCAGTGATAGTATTTTTAAAAATTACAACATTAAGAAACTTAAAACCTATAACTTTTTAGAGTTTCAACCTTATCAAATTTTAGTAAAGTAAAATTAAAGACAATATAATAAAATAAATAAGTCACACAATATTGAAAAGTTTCTACCTTAGTGTGAGAACTTACATCTTTTCCATAGCCACTCCCATGGGTCTATGGAAATTCACAGTAATGATGAAGTAAATATAAATTTTGTGTAAAATCCTATAAAACACCTTCTATATTCTAATATGAATGATTATAATAACTCACTTCTATGTAAAAATTTTCTTACAAAGCTTGATTCATAGCATAATTTGTAACTTTTATCCAAAATTCTCCATATGGGGTCTATTCAGAATCTCTATATGATCTACCCTTTGTCCAAAATTCTCTATCAATAAATACTTTATCTGGTGTGACTTAATCAGGTGGAAACTGTCCATTTCACCTCTTCCTAATTTGTTCATGTTTCAAACTTTATATCCAACTTATTTAACAAAACATGTTCTTCTCAAAATCTTAGCACAAAATCTATGTATGTTTCACTATTTGGTAAACTTATTTCTAGTAATATGATCTTTTTGTTATCTGATCCTCTGACTGAAGCCTCTAACCAGAAACTCTTATTTAACATAAAACTAAAATTTGGTTGGAAACTTATTTATAGAACTAAATCTGTAATGTTTTATATTTTATTCATGGGTGAAAAGTCTCTCCCAAACTTATATACTATTTTACGTTACACCTCAATTTATAAGTGATTTAAAAATATCAAAGATGAAAAACCTGAGATGTTTTATGACTCACACAAATTTATATATCTATATTTATTGGATATTTTAACATCATTATAGTTCTTCTAAAACCTTATCAAATCTTATAAAGTCATCTAAAATCTTATTTAATTATTCATAACTTCATATATCTTAACTATACTCAAATTATAACTTTATAAAGTTATTCCAAAATCACTTTCTGGAAATTTATTGTCTGAAGCTTCTCTATCTAGAAATCTTCATCTCTCTGGTTCTCTAGACCTACCTGAAATATAAAACATTGATTTAGTTTGTTCAATGTTTCTCAGTACAAACTTTGGAAACAAGTTATGTCCAATGGACATCCTTATGAAACATTTTTTCAATGTAATTTCTTATAAAAAGATCATATGATGGAATTTATTAACTAGAGCTTCAAAAATTCAACCCTTTGAACTTAATTATTCCACTTTCAGATGTTAATAACCCATTTTATTAAAAACTTTTTCAAAAAAAAACAAATAAAAAATTTTCTCTGTTCATTGCTCCACAAAAATTGAAGACGGTCGACTATATTATTGCAACTTCTAAATACATCATTTGTCTGTGCCATCATTATCTGGTAGTAACATCAAATGATCTGAAACTTTATCTATTGGAAATTTTTTTCCACTAATCTTTATCTTTTCTAGTATAACTATGATCCCAATTATAATAACAAACTTGAACTCATATCTTTTTTAGAAACATTCTTTATCTGCTCAAGTCTCTTCCCACGGCTTCAAACTTCATTAAGATCTTTTTCCAGAAACTTTTTTTCAGAGATCTAATGTTCTCTCCCTTGGTTTTTTATGGGTATTAGATTATAATAAAACATTTTCCTAGAGTTATCCCAAATTTTTATACACCTAAAATGTAGATACCTAGTTTTTTCTTATAAGACTTTTAAATATTTCTATATATATTTACAGAGCGAGGCGCAGAGATGGTTTGCGATTCTGATGCCCGGTGTGCCCATAATTAATTATATAAAGGTAGTAAATATATTTTATATTATGCACACATGACACCACAAAGAAAATGTGATAACCCTCAAATGGTTGATGAGATCAGAAATAAAAAACCACAATTGTGTCCAGAACATGGGGTTTTCCCTAATAATGACATAAAGTGAGTCAGCACTGGACGTTCGGACCCCTCACTCATTAGTAGTATGTTTAAGTGATTAATTAATAATTAAATTAAATAATTAAATAATTGTTTTGACCTAGTGATGTGTTATAAATATATTATTATGAAACTTTTTCCATATTTGGTCTTATAACCTTAAAATCACCGGCAAGATCTCCCCTCCTTCTTTTCATTGGTGAATCGAATTGAACAACGACAAAACTTCCAGATCTAGCATATCAGGACGAAAAGAATGAAACATATCCTTAAAATCATTTTGTTAATACAATATTTATCAGTGATTTATTCAAAATAGAAATATGACTCATCAACTAGTGTTTTATTCACTTTTTATTAAATGGTTGGGAAGATCCACCTTAAACCTTGGATTTGTGCCAATTGCAGCCTCTGCATATGCCCGCATATATAAATTAATTTTTATTTCCATTTTTTCAAATTTGAACCACTCTTTATTGATTTATTGGCCCAAAAAAATGGTCCTTGATCAATTGGCTTACTTTATTGTTCCTTTATACCATTATTATTTGTGTTCTTCACATGCTTGATCCCCACATCCCCGATTTGACAATTGGAAGGTGGCGCGGAGATCGATCGGCCCTCGAATATGCGGAGGATCAAAAAAATGTGAAAATTTTAATGATATGAGAATATATTTGGAATTATTGTGAGGTGAGGATGACCAATTCCATGTTCAAACATCAATAAATTTAAACGAGGATTGTTGGTGGTGTGTGAAATGGATGGAAAATCCCCCATAAAAAATTATGGTTGATTTCTAGTGAATAATGGCTAGAAATCATGAATCATGGTTAGATACATTATATCTAGGAGGAATAGATGTGGATCTATGGTGGTGGTACTTTATTCAAATCATGAAGATTGCATTTTTAGACCAAGGGTTTCTGCAGAAAACTCGACTACATGTCGTGTAGTGGGAAGAACACATGTCATGTAGCCCTTCCCCAAAGGTGGCTATGGTTTGAGAACTCATAAGAGGGGCACATAATATAGACCACATAACATGCCATGTACCCTATCTTGGTCAGACAAATTGTGTGACGGGACACACAGACAAGATGTTTTGTGGAATTACACATCAGAGGGAATTTCGTGATTCGTAGTACACAGACACAGGGTTTGGCACATAGACACAAGCCATGGACACAACCCTAGTCCTAGTTAACTAGGACATGATGTATAGTACACCTACATGGAAATAAATTATACATGGAAAGAAATTATACATGGATAGAAACTCGTGTGTCGAGAAGAGACACAGTTAGGCTATGAAGTGGGGTCACATGTCATGTGGGTCCCCTCGCATGATGTGTACTCCAAGAGCTCTTATAATAAAACTTCAAATGATTGTATCTCCTTTGTTTGAATTCAAATTTTCGCCCACGAATATCCTATCCAAATTGTTTTTTAACATATAACAGGATGGTTCCCTTAGTTTCTTCTTTGGAGATACAATGTGAAATGTTTCAGGCATAGAATGCACCAAGGAAACACCTACTGGTGGTAGCGATCATATAAGATCACCAGTGCTTTTGGATGTTACCCTCCGGAAGGGTGGGGAAGTAGAGTTCACCAATGACCTCTTTATGGGTGTTACCCTCTAAAGGGGATGGGAAGTGGAGTTCCTAGATGACCTATTCCAGAAATTACCCACTAGAAATAATGGGTAGTGGATTTCCCTGATGAATTATTCTGGGCATTACCCTCCACTATAACTGGGCAGTGGAGTACCCCGATGACATTCCCAAGTTTTACCCTCCAGTAGATATGGGTAGTGGAGTTCCTCGGTGAATACCAAAGTGGAAACCTCTTATTCTAGTAGGGAATTAGTCCTCTATTTATAAATTTTGGACTCTCAACTATATGGACAGTGACGAGATGTGGTTTCATTTAGATTTAGACACACAAGGAAGAGGGAAACTTTCCCCATCGAGACGCATTCTTGTTAAGTGACCTATAACTGTGTGGGTGAGTCAGTGCCACCCAAAGAGGATGGCATCAATATGTGGTGATTGAGTTCCTTATACTTGTGTGTTTAGTGCGTAAGTGTGAGATATTGGGCATCATTAATGAAGTTTTGTAATTATAGGATACTCTTATTCTTGGGATGAGCTATGAGATGGTGATCCCCTTACTTCATCATTAGAAATTATTTAACTGAGAATATATATATATATATATATATATATATATCCTTCTTTGGTACCACTCCTTGAGTTTAGTCACTCTCCTTCCAGGAGAGGCATAGATGCATGGGGTATTCCACATGATTTTCATGTCTATCTTCTCATGGTAGGATGAGTCTACTCTCCATATATAGGTGGGGAAGACTCGATTTTTAGTTCATATACTCATCCTATTTATCCCCTTATGATTAGAAGAGCTTACTTTCACTTTATTTTTGTTGAGTTATACTCTTTTTTTGTACCATCTGCATCTAAAATATTTCTCTTCTTTTGTATCTCTTACTGTTCTCCCTTCAAATTTTGAGTACTATTGGGTATGTTTATACTCACCCCTACATGGGATTTTCTCACACATTTCTTGTCTTATTCAGACTACAGACAGGTTGACCATGACTGTAGAGGATCTTAGGGATACTGGGTGCTTGGACCGCATACGGTGGTCATAGCTTGGGATTCGAGAGCTTGGCTCTCTCAAATTTTTTACTTTTCCAGTTTTTTGTCAGGTTGGGAGACATTTTCTATTGAACATGTATTTTTCCATTTACTTTCCATACTACACTACCATGATTTTTTATTGTCTAAAGGTTCATGAATGCTTGTTTTATTCTTATAGTAGTATTACATCTTTTATTCTTTACCTCTTCACTCTTGCATTGAGTTGGATGTGTACGTGTGTATAGGTAATTAGAAAAAGGCATCTATGAGTTAGTTATTCCTTTAGTGCTTGTCATCACCCCATGTCATATGGAGGCGGGCTTGGGATATTTTCAGCTCGAGCCTCGACATGGGTTAGGTCATTAAAAATTGGTATCATAGGTGTTTAGTCCTTGGAATGTTGTTTGGAAAATCCCTAAAAAGGATTTCATTTAGTTTTATGGAAATAAGTTCAAAGTATCTCGAGTGTATCTCTCAATCTAGGGAGTCCATTGATGGTGTGATGACTGACGTATCCATTCATCAGGGCCCTGATTACCTTCTTGTCGACTCTGCATGATGATATATTTATTACAGGGATTAATGGTACATGAATCATATTGGATTGAGTCTTTGACTATCCTTCTTGATTCATCTCTCCATAGTTGTCTATATATATATATATATATATATATACTAATCTGACCATAGTACTCCTTGATAACTTTTAGGATGCCTATGTGACGATATCTAGATAGGATACTAGATATGGTTCATGACGAAGACCCTATGAGTGATGAGGTCTTAGTTCAAGGTCCATCATGTGACCCCCTTCCTCCAGGTGGGTAGGTAGGATCACCTATAATTGTTGAGAAGTAGATCATCCTAGTTGAGTAGGCTGAGTCTGTGTGCAGGCTTAGCACACTCTACAAGTTCTAGCATCTGAGACTGCTGAGGTTCCATGGCGAGCCAGATCCCCAGATAGCATAGATTGGATAGAGTTGGTGGTCTATATCTTCAAGATTATTTGAAAATCGACAAATCATATGGTGCAACTGGAAACCAGAATTTTCCACATAGTAGTTGGGTATTGGTGTAGCCTCATTGTGTAGATGCATGATGAATCGACACTCTCATGAGATGACTTCCAACAACTGTTCTGTGAGGAGTACTACCCTTCCTAATTACACTCGGTATGGATCCAGGAACACCTAGATCTTCAACAGGGAGGGATGATGGTGGCTAAGTACACATTGAGGTTCACAGACCTTACGCACTACTCCCTTTACATGATCAGATATGGCTACTTATGATCATGGAATTTTAATCAGGGACTCCATCGAGATATTTGAGCCACCATTGTTCCATTGGGAATCTCCACCTCTACTAGGGTGTTGGAGTAGGAACTTGTGATAGAGAGATTTATATCAGAGGGATTCCAGGTAGCCAGAGTTGTCATTGGGAACAACAAAGCTAAGTCGTCTACAGCAGCTAGTAGATTTTGGGCTCTAGGATCTCGGAAGAGGAGACCCTTTTATGTGTAGGCTCAGGAACATGGTCGTATGGGGTTGAGCCAGCATATAGAGGTATGGTAGCCTATAGATGGGAATGTTTTACTTGTGATAGGTGAGGTTACATAACCCATGATTTCCTAATGAGGCATTCTAAGTAGCATAAGTAGATAGCTAATGGACCTCCATGACAGAGGTAGTATCATGTTCGGGGTTCTCTCAGGCATGGGCAGGGTGGTCCTTAGAAAGGTGGAGCTGGAAAAGAAGTAGGATTAGATCTGGTTTGTGTATTTTGGTATGATATCCTTCCACCACCACTACCAGGAGGCCCAAATCAGGCTTAGGGAGCTAGTGGTCAGGTCCACGGACAGCTACAGACCTTGGATGTCTATGACCCCACAGCGCATGACATGATTCAAGGTGAAATATGTATTTATTCAACACTTGCCTCAGTATTAGTAGACACAAGTGTTAGTAATTCCTTTTTCTCTAGACTCTTGGTGCGAGATCTAGAGATCCCAATTCAAACACTTTCATAATAGATTCATCTGGAGGTTACTACAAGGAATTTTTTTTTTGTATCTTTCATATGCCGACAGTGTGAGCTATTTCTTGGTGGAGAGAGGATCATGTGGGAAATTTTTATCATCACGATTTAAAATTAAGACATTATCTTTGGTATAGATTGTCTTTCCATGGTCCACTACTAGATTTACTGTCACCGAAGATAATTCAAACTCTTGTGCACTAATGGGATGAGATTCTTTTTTTTTTTTTGAGAGAGATCTCATGATAGGATAGGCGGATGCTTTGAGAAGGAGGTTTCATCCTATAACCCATTATTTGGTGAGTGTGTCCCTTGGTGCAGTAGGATCTTCAGGTATCTAGGTTCCTTCAGTTGTATCGGATTATATGGATGACTTTCCTGAAGACATTCTGAGACTACCTCCAAGGTGGGAGATGGGTTTTTGCATTGACTTGCATCCTGGGACTACCTCAATATCTAATGTGGCATATAGGATGGAACCCACCAAGCTCTGTGTAACGACCCAGAATTTTGAATAATTTTTTTCCCTAACTTTGTGTGTTAGTTTATTTTATACTCAACAAAACTATTTCATTTAATAAAATTAGTATAATTAAAATAAGACCGTTGGGTTTCGACTGTTATATGACCATTGACCAATATGATCGTTGGAAACTAAATGTTGTGATTATTGTCTATAAATACAAGTGATATTGATTAACTAATATAGAAAGAAGATTTGATGGCCCCATATAGAATTCTCTTGCTGATCAAAGCCCCTCTGACGGAACTCGGGAAGGAGGTAGCACCTTTGGGCTTTGCTCTGGACCAAACCCAAGCCGAACTTTATCATGTGAAGCTGGAATGGAACCACCTTCACAAGAAGTTCAAGCTGATAGGAATCACTACTCGGGAAATGTTGGCCGAGCCACCCCAATATTCTATCACCCTATCACACATTACTCTTAGGTCCTATTCTAGTGTTATAAGTGGTTATGTAACGAGACCGTAACTTCCTTGTGTAATCCTTTGATTTAAAAAAAAATTGTGATGTCTTCTTATGGGGAAGTTTGTGAATTTTCAAATGTCTGGATAAATATAGTATGCATATTATTAATGAATTTTAGAAAAAGGATATTTTAAAAATATTTTATGTAAACCATAAATAATTAATAATGTGTATTGATTTTCAAAAAAATGGTCTTCTATAGTTATGTTTAGTAAGAAATTTAGAGTCTAATAAGATCAACTTAATTTTTGATGAATATTAAATTATGAATAGTGATTTTACACTTATGATTAGTAATGTGATAAAATGGATTAAGTAACCTCACTTAAGAAAGTATTAATATAATCCAGGAACCTTGATTAAGTAATGTGATTCAATAAAATAGGTAAATAACTCTTCCAAAAAGTACAGATAAAGTATTAGTTTTTTTGGGTGAATAGTGTTTTTACTTAAAAATTAAACAAAAAATATTTAGAAAATTATTTTCATGAAATTTAGTTCATTTTTTAATTCAGAGAATTGATATTTGGTTAAGGTGAATTTTTGGGATTTTTCTGAGAAAGTTCAATTTTCAGTGAATAGTGAAAATACAGTTTTTGAGTTTCGGGTGTTTAATGAAATCATTAAGGATATAATAATTATGAAATAATTCTGGTTGACTTATGAATAGTAATATAAGGTATGAGGTGTCCCAAGTGGCCAATACCATGGGAAAATACCATGGGAAAGATTATGGGTTTTCCAAATACCACAGATGAGGTGTCCCTAGGCAATTAATGCCTTGTCCCCTCACTTCTCCAACATATGCCAAGAAATTCCCTCATTCATTTCATTTACAAATCCTCCCCCATAAATTTATGGTCTATTTACCTCACAAGGAGTCCTACCAAGGTTCCCTAAAGCCTCCCAAGGTCCCAACCTTCATGATTTCGAAGTTACTCTTCAAGGTAAGGGATCCTACCTCTCTCTTTCTTTTCAAGTACTCTCTCTTATGTCATTTCTTTTATGCTCCATGTTCTTATGTTGGAGGATGTTATTTTATATTAACCTTAATTTAATTTTTATTTTCATATAATGATAGACTCCCTTTTACTCTCATAATTTCATTTTCTAAATTTTTATGTGGCGCTGTTAGGCTGCCGAATTTTCGTAAGGGATTCTTTCACCCTTCTCATTTTCAAAGTTCTATTTTGATGTCAAGTCTTTCAAGTTCCTTTTTCTTATGTTGGGTTATGATATCTATATAAATTATACTATCCTTTTTTGTTCATATTATGAGATACCCTATTTTATCTCATCAATTCATTTTTTAGAAGTTTTAAGTGACACCGTTAGGCTGCCGAATTTTCATAAGAGAAATCTTATTTTGTCTTCCTTTCAAGTTTTTCATTTCATATGGTATGTCATTAAAATTTCATTAACTTCTTCTTATATCCTTTATATTATGTCCCTATACTATTTTATGGATCATTTATGAATGGGTGACCATGACCCCTCTCTTTTCAATGTTTTCTAAAACCCTAAAACATAGCCGTTATGCTGTCGAATTTTCGTCTCAAAATGCCTCTATCTTTTTCTCAAATTATTTTATTTTATTAAGTGTATACTCAAAGATATTTCATATAAAGGGGTATTCACATATATACCAAAATTTTCTATTTTAAATTCGTGGATTTACATTCATTAAACTCGGTTTCCTTTTCCATGGGTTTAAAGTGACATAAAGATCATATCTTAAAATTAGTTTTTAAAACGTTATGATTATGAAATGAAACCCATTTATTTTATATTATATGCATTATTTATGAAATGTTTTATGATGATATATGTGTCTCACATGATAATAAAGGAAAATTAAGTTTTTTCCCTGATATCACTCCAATGTATTGGATAAAGTCTTAATCTCTAGAGATGACCATTTTAAGGATACCTTGGTGAATAGCCTTGGTAATTTTTTTTAATGACACCTTGGGGATGGACCTTGGTGAAACAGAAATGATTGTCTAAGTTAAATGTTTTAGCCACATATTCAAGTTATGAAAAATGTTATTTTTATTATGATATGCCTTGTGATTTCTTTCTCATGCCTTAAAGTTCTTTTTCAGGACTTTATTGACGTATCTCAAGTTCACATATTAAATGTTTCCCCTTGTTTCCCTTATTGGACCATCTTGTCACCCTTTCCTTTGATGTATTTCCCCAAGTTATGAGATGCAGTAATGTAAATAGGATAAACCTTTTATGAAGCCTTACAAGTGGTTTAGAAGAATGTTTATGTTGTTTTCATGTATTATGATCCTGATTTCCAAGACACTAGACTTTAAAGATCCTCTGTATGTAAAATGTAATGAAAGTTTATGTAATAAAAAGGTGGGATGCTATAGTTGGTATCAAAGGATAGTTTAGTTATTTATGGAAATTAGGATATGAAAATTTTAGGAAGAACCCTATAGAAAAGTTTAAATATAGGAAATATTCCTGGTATTTTGGTGAGTATTGAGTAAGTGGTTTATCAAGGAAATACATCCATGTCTGGATACGAGTAGGTAAAGGTGGCTCTGGCACAGATGTACATAGGGGTAAAACCCAAAAACACTTCTTTGAGCTATACTCGAATGGGAAATGGTACACGACAATGGGCCTTGCTGCACTCTTGGTTACGAAACTCTTGGGGGATATGTTTGGTTAATCGCTTGCTTTTTATGAATCGTTATGAAGGAATTATAGAAAAATGTAATTGTCTAAGCATGAAGTTTTAAAACATAAAATCCATTTTAGTTAAAAGATTCATAAATGAAATAAGTTTCTCACAAAGGATTTATTATTTTAGAACATGTACCCATCGTCTAGGAATACCTTGATGTATTTCCTGAGGAGTTACCCAGACCTCCCCTAAAAAGAGAGGTAGAGTTATCCATTGAACTCAAACCTGGATCTCATATGATGTCAAAGACCCCCTATAGGATGGAAAATGTGGAGCTAGATGAATTAAATAAAAAACTCTGAGATCTTTTGTAGAATGGGTTTATCCGACCAAGTGTGTCTCCTTGGGGAGAACCAGTTCTCTTTGCGAAGAAGAAGGATGGATCGATGCAGCTATGCATTGATTATAGAGAAATGAATCAAATCACAGTGAAGAACCAATACTCTCTTCCAAGAATTGATGACTTATTTGACCAACTTCATGGGACTCAATTCTTCTCTAAGATTTATCTTCATTCTGGTTATCATCAATTGAGGGTGAAGAATGATGATATTCCAAAAATTTCTTTCCAATCAAGATATGGGCATTATGATTTTTATGCTATTCCCTTCGAAATGACTAATGCACCTTCTATTTTTCTGGATCAAGAAAATTTTATTTTGGAAACTTATGTTTTATCAAATGGATATCCTTTGTATAGGAAAATTATTTGTTGATTAAATGATAAAGGTTATTTTGGACGATTTTTTTGCTTTTGGAGTACTATATTCCTAAGGGAAATAAAATACTACATGATTTAAATCGAGGAGGAATGGTTGAATTTTTTTGTAATAATTTATGTATTTATTGTGGACATATGGTGATTTGGGTTATTTCTAGAAAATGATGAACCTAGCATAGAGAATATGTGAATAGGTTAATTACACTTTAGTATGAGACTTTAATAGTAGTCGATGTTATTTAGAGATAAATGTTAAGATTTTTTTTGAGGAAGACTATGTGATTAAATCCTTTTGAGTTTTGGGTACCAATCTTAGTTTGGATTATTCTGAAGAATTTTAAGGATGATTGTGTATTGAATGGTCTTTCTGGAACTTTGGGTACTTTTGTTGAATTTTGGAGATTAATAGTCATATTTATTTTTATAAAGGATTAACCTTTTTAGGGATTATATGATCTCTTACTAACTATTTTAGTTTTAGTTGATCACTAAAGACAAGGGAAAAATATTTTTATCATTTTGTGGATTATGTGATTGTCTAGAAGATGATTCTTGTGCTTTTTATGAGACCAAGTATTTTTGAATGCTCATTGTTTGGAGAAAAGATTAGCCTTGGTGGAAAATTATTTAGGGGTTAAATTCTACTTGAAGGTAAGTATATTTCCTTATGTTTTCATTCTATGTAGTTAATGAATTCCTCAAGATTATCAAAAGTAACGTAAAACAAAAATGTTGTTGGTTTACGTTTCCTAATGGGTAATCAAAGACCGTTTAACACATCTTAAGTTTGTGATCTTCTTATGGTTAATTTTATCCTAATCATGTTTTCTATCACTCTCCATCAGAACTTGACCCTTTGTTTTATCTTCCATATCCATGTTTTCCTACATGGAATCCTAGTATGGGTTAACTCAGGTGTCCTTTTTACTTCCCTTTCTTTCTTTTAAATTAATATTTTTACTGACTCTTTTTCCGATGTGGGAATTTTGATGAAATTTCTGATCCCAATTTAAAAATTGCGAGGACGCAATTTCTTAAGGGGGGGAGGATTTTAACAACCCAAAATTTTTAATAATTTTTTACCCTAACTTTGTATGTTATTTTATTTTATACTCAGCAAAACTATTTCATTCAATTAAATGAGTATAATTAAAATAATACCTTTGGGTTTTTACTGTTATATGATCATTGTCCAATATGACTGTTGGAAACTAAATGTTGATATTATTGTCTATAAATACAAGTGATCTTGATTAATTAATATAGAAAGAATATTCGATGGCCCCATCCAGTATTCTCGGGCTGATTAAAGCCTATCTGACGGAACTCGGGAAGGAGGTAGCACCTTTGGGCTTTGCTCTGGACCAAACCCAAGACGAACTTCATCATGTGAAGCTGGAACGGAATCGCCTTCACGAAAAGTTCAAGATGAAAAAAATCACTACTTGGGAAATGTTGGTCAAGCCGCCCTAAGATTATATCACCCTATCACACCTTACTCTTAGGTCCTATGCTGGTGTTATAAGGGGTTATGTAACGAGATCGTAACTGCCTTGTGTAATCCTTTGATTTAAAAAAAATTGTGATGTCTTCTTATGGGGAAGTTTTTGAATTTTCAAACGTCCGGATAAATATAGTATACATATTATTGGTGAATTTTAGAAAATTATATTTTAAAAATATTTTATTTCAACAATAAATAATTAATAATGTGTAATGATTTTCAAAAAATGGTCTTCTACAGTTATGTTCAGTAATAAATTTAGAGTCTAATAAGATCAACTTAATTTTTGATGAATAGTAATTATGAATAGTGATTTTACACTTATGATTAGTAATTTTATAAAATGGATTATGTAACCTCACTTAAGAAAGTATTAATATAATCTAGGCAGCTTTATTAAGTAATGTGATTCAATAAAATAAGTAAATAACTGTTCTAGAAAGTACTGGTTAAGTATTAGTTTTTTCAGGTGAATAGTGATTTTATTTAAATATTAAATTAAAAATAATTAGAAAATTATTTTCATAAAATGGAGTTCATTTTTGAATTCATAGCATCGATATTTGGTTAAGGTGAATTTTTTGGATTTTTCTGAGAAAGTTGAATTTTCAGTGAATAGTGAAAATACAGTTTTTGAGTTTCGGGTGTTTAATGACAACATTAAGGATGTAATAATTATGAAATAATTCTGGTAGACTTATAAATAGTAATATAAGGTATTATATATCCCAAGTGGCCAATACTATTTTCAAATACCATTGTAAATCCCATGGTTTTTTCAAATACCACCGATGAGGTGTCCCTGGGCAATTAATGCCTTGTCCCCTCACTTCTCCTATAAATACCAAGAAATTCCCTCATTAATTTCATTTAAAATTCATCCCCAACTAAGTTATAGTCTCTTTACATCCAAATTATTCCTCCCAAGGTTCCCTCACACCTCCCAAGGTCCCGACCTTCAAGCTTTCGAAGTAAATCTTCAAGGCAAGGGATCCTACCTCTCTCTTTCTTTTCAAGTACTCTCTCTTGTGTCATTTCTTTTATGCTCCATGTTATTATGTTTGAGGATGTTATTTTATATTCACCTTATTTTAATTTTTATTTTCATATAATGAGAGACCCCCTTTTACTCTCATCATTTCATTTTCTGAATTTTTAAGTGGCATTGTTATGCTGCCGAATTTTCGTAAGGGGTTCTTTGACCCTTCTCATTTTCAAAGTTCTATTTTTATGTAAGTCTTTGAAGTTCCTTTTTCTTATTTTGGGGTATGATCTATATGTCCATAATAATTTCCTTTTATGTTCATATTATTATATTTCCTATTTTATCTCATCAATTCATTTTTTAGAGGTTTTAAGTGACGTCGTTAGGCTGCTGAATTTTCATAAGAGAAATCTTATTTTATCTTCTTTTCAAGTATTTCCTTTCATATGGTATGTCATTAAAATTTCATTACCATGTTCTTATATCCTTTATATTCTGTCCCTATACTATTTTATGGATCATTTATGAATGGTTGACCATGACCCCTCTCTTTTCAATGTTTTCTAAAACCCTGCAACATAGTCGTTATGCTGCCGAATTTTCGTCTCAAAACGTCTGTCTCTTTTTCTAAAATTAGTTAATTTTATTAACTGGGTACTCAAAGATATTTATTCTACAGGGGTATTCACATATATATCAAAATTTTCTATTTTAAATTCTTTTATTTACATACATGAAACCTTCTTTCCTTTTCTGTGGGTTTAAAGTGACCTAAAGATCATATCTTAAAAGCAGTTTTTAAAACATTATGATTATGAAATGAAACCCATTTATTTTATTCTATATGGTTTATTTATGAAATTTTTGATAATTATATATGTGGATCACATGATAATAAATACAAATTAAGGGTGCTCCCTGATATCTCTCTAATTCATTGGCTAAAGACTTAATCTCTAGAGATGACCATTTTAATGATACCTTGGTGAATAACCTTGGTAATTTTTTTTAATGACACCTTGGGGATGGAACTTGGTGAAACAAAAATTATTGTATAAGTTAAATGTTTTAGCCACATATTCAAGTTATAAAACACGTTATTTTTATTATTATATGCCTCGTGATTTCTTTCTCATACCTTAAAGTTATTTTTCATGACTTTATTGATGTATCTCATGTTCACATGTTAAATGTTTCCCCTTGCTTCCCTTACTGGGCCTTCTGCTCACCCTTTCCTTTGATGTATGTCCCCAAGTTATGAGATGCAGTAATATATATATGATGAACCTTTTATGAATCCTTAAAATTGGTTTAGAAAAATTTTTATGTTGTTTTCAAGTATTATGATCCTGATTTCCAAGACACTAGACTTTAAAGATCCTTTGTATGTAAAATGTAATGAAAGGTTATGTAATAAAAGGCAGGATACTATATCTGGGATTGATGGTTGCATTTGGAGGATCTTTGTGAGAAATGTTTCATTAGAAATAGTGTGTCCCCCTAGGTATCTCTTGTCTTGTTCATGAAAAAGGCGGACAAGAGATTATGGATTTTAATGGATTATCACTGCATGAACCAGACCACGATAAAGAAAAAGTACACCTTCTTGAGGATTTAATACCTCTTTGACTAATTTTGAGGTGTGATATGGTTCTTGAAGATCTATATTAGGTCCTTTTATCACCAATTGAGTGTTTTGGAGGATAATATTCTAAAGTTGTCATTTTAATATTGCTACGGACATTATGAGTTCCTAGTAATGCACTTTGGTGTAAAAAATGACCCCGGTGTGTCTATGGATTTGATGAACCGGGTCATCTATCCATACTTGGACAATTTCATTATTTTTTTATTGAAAACATACTCATATACTCTATAATATAGGAGGACCATGCAGAAAACTTAAAGAAGGTTCTTGAATTTCTTTGAGAGCACCAGCTTTATGGAAATCTATCGATGTTCCAGTTCTTAATACATGAGGTTCACATTCAGGGGCATGTCTTTCTGAGAAAGGTTTATATATGGATATGGAAAATATCAAGGAAGTTATTTCTTGGTATCCACCCAAGAACATGTCATAGGAGTGGAACTTACTTAGCTTGGCAGGGTACTATAGGTGGTTCATGGTAGACTTCTCTAGAATCACAGCCCCTTTGACCACACTAATGCAGAAAGGGAATCCATTTACCAAGTATGAGAAAATCCATATGGCCTTTGAGGATTTTATATAGAGGATGATGAGTTATCTAGTGTTGAGACTACAAGATGGGGGTGTGGAATTTTTATGGTATTATGATTCCTCAGGAGATGGGCTCGATTGCGTGTTGATGCAGCATCAGGAATTTGTTACATATGGGTAGAGGTAGTTGATACCCCTTGAGTAGAACTATGCTAATAACAACATAGAGTTATAAGAAGTATTCTTCAGAATAAGGATATGGAGACACTAATTTCTGGTAGATCACTTTTTGTTTTACTAAGACCACCAGAGTCTCAAGTACATCTTCATGAAAAGAGACCTGAACCAAAGACAATGGTGTTGGTTGGAGTTCCTGAAAGACCTTTTCTTTGAGATGGACTATACTCCATGGAAGAGAAAAGTTTTACTATACTCCCTTAGAAAAAAATCTCATGGTCTCTTAGTGTAGGAACCTTCAAAGCAGTTATCTTCCCTATAGCTGACCCTAGTGGAGCGGGAGGGTACAGCTTTTCTTCGGTTGATGGTGTTGAATTCTCTACTTCTAAAGTGAGTGAGAGAGTCCCAACTGGGAGACATTGACTGTGTGTTTTATTTTGACCCAATATCAATATTTGACTCACCATATGGATATTCTGAAGGAGATAATCACATAATCTTATTTCATGGGAGAACAATGGTTCAAGTTACATTGTGGGAAGAGGTTATGTGGTATTTCCACACTTATCCCTAGTTATACATCCCAACATGGGGAAGATGTATAGAGATATTCAGTGGAAGTTTTGGTGGTCTGGAATGAGACAAAGCATAGATGAGTTTTTCTCTTGGTGCATCTCCTATCAGCAGGTAAAGGCTGAGCACTATGTTCCAATGGGTTTGTTTCAGCCTCTTGAGATTTCTAAGTATAATTGGGATAGAATATCCATGGACTTTGTCATAGGGCTTCCGTACATAGTGAAGATCCATGAATCCATCTAGGTGATTGTTGACTGACTCACAAAGTCATCACACTTCATTTTCATCAGGGATCAGAGTTGGGTGGAGAGTATGGGCCATTTATACATATGGGATATTTTCTGCCTTTAAAGGGTACCCTCAATGATTTTCTTCAATCATGATGCGTGGTTTACATCACAATTGTGGAGAGGCCTGCAGGATACATCCAGGACCCAATTTTGGATGAGTCTATCTTTTCACCCACATATCGATGGGTAAAATGACCTCACTATCCAAGTGTTAGAGGATATGTTGAGGGCTTGCATGTTAGACTTCGGCCAGAACTGGGAGGATCACCTACCCTTGTTATAGTTTTCATACAATAATAGCTACCACTATAGAATTAGCCTGGCACCTTTTGATACCCTATATGGGAAATGTTTTATGTCACCCTTATGCTGGATAGAGATTGAAGAGTGAACCTAGCTGGGCCCCGAGATGGTGTAGGAAACAATAGATAAATTCCATGTTATCCATGATCGAATGAGGATAGCCCAAAGTATAAAAAAATATGACATAGATCATCTTTATAGGTGATTTGATTTCGAGCAGGGAGACCAAGTTTTTCTGAGTGTCTCCCCATGAAGAGGAATGGGGAGGTTCAAGTGGGGAGGCAAGTTATCCCCTAGGTTCATTGGGTTTTTCGAGATCAGGAAAAGGGTTGGTGAGGTTACCTACCACCTCACCCTATCCCCATCATTGGAGTGAGTGCATGACATCTTCTATGTGTCACAGCTGATGAAATGTGTACATGACACAACACACATCATTGAATGGGGTGAGCTGTATATCGAGGATGGAACTACCTTTGTAGAGAACCCGGTGAAGATCAAGGATCACTAGGAATGAACCATGAAAGGATGAACCATCCCTTTGGTCCATATGTTGTGGTAGCATGGAAACATGTAGAAGAGTTCCTAGGAATAAGAGATCAAAGTGCAGGCTAAGTATCCAATGTTTTTTCCTAGCTTTTCTTTTTAAGGAATAAAAGGTTGAGGGAGGGAATAATATAGATACCTATTTTTTGTATAGTAATAATTTTAAATATTTCTATATATATTTCCAGATCTAGGGGTTGAGACGACAAGATATTTTAATGCCTAATGTTCCTGGAATTATTTTTATAAATATATTAAACATATTTTATATTGTGCATGCATGATACCTTAAATAAAATGGTATAACTCTTAAATGTTTGATCATATCATAAATATGAGACCACGATTGTGTCTCGAACGTGTTTTTTACCTTAATCTATACATAAATTGAGTCAGTGTGGGACTTTTAAACCCCTCGTACGTTGGCAGTACATTTAAGTGATTAATTAGTCATTAAATTAATTAATTAAAACATTTATTTGACCTAGTGATATTTTATAAATATATCATTATAGAATTTTGGCTAGGTTTGGTCTCATAACCCTGGAATCACCGGCGAGCACCCCCCCCCCTCTTTACATTGGTGAATTGAATTGAACAATGATGAAACTTCAAGATCAAGAACATCGGGATAAAAAGAATGAAAAAAATACTTCCAATCATTATGTGAATGTTTTCATCATTAGTGATTAATATAAAATATATTTTTTACTTGTAAATTGGTGTTTTATGATATTTTAATGAAATGGTTGATCAGATCCATCTTCTTCTTCTTTGTATTTGTGCCAATTACAGCCTCTGTATGAGCCCTCATACAGTAATTAATTTTTATTTCAATTATTTTTTAATAAGAACTAAATGTTCTTGATTAATTGGACAAGAATTATTGGACTTAATAAATTGAACTTAATTCTTATTCCTTTATCCCATTATTTTTTTTGTTCTTAAACAATTGGATCCCCACAGTCCTGGTTTAATAGTTTTCAGGAAGTGTTGAGCTCAATCGGGCCCCTAAATTGCTAGAGGATCTATGAAAAGTGAATGGTTTGATGATCCAATAATAGATATAAAAATTTTGTGTGGGTATGATGACTGATTAAGTGTTTAAACATAAATAAATCGAAAGGAGTATCATTATAAGTGTGTGGAATGAATGGAGGAACTCCCACAATGAAGGATGGTCGATTTCCAGCAAACGATGCCTGGAAAGCATGAATCGTGGACAGATTCATGATATTAGGGAGGAATCGAGGTGGGGTATATGTTAGTGGGGAATGATTAGAAGTGTGGAGACCATATTTTTAGATCTGTAGGTTCAGTAAAAATCATGACTACATATCGTGTGTTGGGAAGAACACATGGAGTGAAGCCCTTCTGTGGCGGTGGCTAGGGTTTGAGAACTCATAAGAGGGACATTGCATGCAGTCCACCTCACACATTTTGTAACCTATCCTATTTGGACATCCCATGTTATGGGACAAACAGATTAGAATTCATGTGGAAGTACATGGCATAGAACATGTCGTGTACCGAAGTACATGGACATGAGATCTGGTACATAGACACGACCAGTGGACACGGACCTGGTTCTGGTTAACCAGGACACACCATGTAGTCTACCTACATGGTGTGTACTTCTACACAGGTAGAAACCTCTATGTTGACTAAAGAAATGGATATGTTATGAAGTGGGGCTACATGTTTTGTGGGTCCCCTCACATATCACGTACTCTTTGAGCTCTTCTAAGAAAACTTTGAAGAACCATATATTCTTCATTTGAACTCGGATTTTGGCCCCTGAATATCCTATACTAGCTATTTTTCTATGTAAAATATGGCGGTGCCCTCAATTTTGTCTTTTGAGATACGATGTGAAATTTTCTTATCTTGGCATGCACTAAGGCGATACCCAATTATGAATGTTACTGTAATGTATCGCTAGTTCTTTCCGAGTGTTACCCTCCAGTAAGGCTAGACAGTGGAGTTCCTCGGTGAACTCTTTTTGAATGTTACCCTATAATAGGGATGGGAAGTGGAGTTCCTCAATGACTTATTCTAGGCATTACCCTCTAGTAGGGCTGTGAAGTGGAATTACCTGATGAATTCTTCTGGGTTTTACCCTCCAGCAAGGCTGGGTGGTGGAGTTCCCCAATGACATTCCTGAGCATTACCCTCTAGTGGGGCAGGTAATTGGAGTTCTTTGGTGACTACCAGAGTGGAACACAAATATTGTACAAGTTCATGGGTCCTCTATCTAGAAATTATGGCCCCTAGAATGTGTGGAACATTGACGAGATGTGGTTTGATGTAGATTTAGACTCACAAAAAAGACATAATTCTTCCCCTCTGAGATGCATTATTGTGACACAACCTAAAACTATGCTGAAAATTTAGTGTCATTCAAAATGGATAGTATCAATTTGTGTTGATTGATCTCCTTCGACTTGTTTGTTAAGGGCATACGTGTGAGATATTGGGCATCATTGATGAAATTTTCAAACTGTTGGACACTCTTCTTCTTGGGTTGAACTGTGAAATGGAGATCCCCTTACTCCCTTATTTGGGATTCTTTTAATGATCATATATATATATATATCCTTATTTATCACCCACTCCTTGGGTTTTGTTACTCTCCTTCTCGAAGAGGCAAAGACGCACAGGGTATTCCAGGTGATTTCTATGTCTAGATTCTCTTGGAGGGATGAGTATTCTCTCTAACTATAGGTGGAGAAGGCTCAATGGGTAGTTCACATACTCAACATGTTTATCCCCTTATGCTTGGATTATCTTACTTTCACATTATTGGGTTGGCCCCTACTCTTTCATTGTACCTTCTTCATCTACTATCTTTCTCTTGTTTTGTATCTCTTAATACTCCCCCTTCAGGTTTTGGGGTGTCCTATTGGGTATGTTTATACTCACCCCTACATGGTATTTTCCTGCATGTTTCTTATTTTATGAAGATGATAGACAGGTTGAATATGGGTATAGAGAAGCATAGGGTGGACCGCGTATGGTGGTCCTATCTTGGGATTTAGGAGCTGAGCTCTCTCACCTATTTTACTTTTCAAATTTTATGTCTGGTTGGAACACATTTTTGGTTGGTCATGTATTTTTCTCCTTTAATTTTCAGCTTAGACTACTATACTTTTATACTGTCAAGAGGTTCATTCATTATTTATTTATTTTAATATCATCATTTCATCTTTTATTCTTCCCTCAACACTCTTTCATTTAGTTGGTTGTGTGTGTGTATAGGTGCTTTGAAAAACTCCTCCTGAGGTTAGTTATGCCTCCAATGCTTGTCTCCACCCCCTAACCTAGGGAGGCAGTCTTAGGGTAGTTGTGGATCAATCCCAGACATGGATCAGTTCGTCACATAAAATATCATCAAAATAAATATTTTTACTTTTCAAAAACATTAGTTCTGCATTATCCAATCTGGTCAGTCTGTTATATCAGCCTGGTTAGGTCTTTCCACTACATCGCTCTGATTAGGTTAGTCTGATGATCTATTTTTGAGTCCATTGAATCAAATTTTTCTTTTCACCAACTCATACTTTCTAACAGAATCATCATTCTATTATTTCGCCTAATGGATCATCTAATAAGAAACTTTTCATTTCTACAATATTTAGAAAAAAACTTCCCTTTTCTCTATAAATTTTTCTATCGAAAGAACTATGTTCAGAAATATCAACATTTCACAGAACATCTTCTATTGGATCTCTTTTCAGTAACCACATCAAGAGCTACATATGAAACCTTTATGTCTGGAAAACTAAAACTCACCTTTCTTCAAAAATCAAAGACCATGAAATATTTTCATGATGTTTAGTAACATTGAAAAGCAATGTTGAAATCATCTAATTTAGGGAGTAATATAGTTTTAACTTTCTAACTTACAGATTTTCTTAATTATTTTCTCCAAAAAAATTGTTATGAAGTTTATCTAGACTTCTTAACTTTCTGAACATAATTTCCAGAAAATCAAATTTTTCTTTTTTATAAAAACACATATTAAAAAAATTGTTATTGGTCAATAAAAACAAAACATTGTAATAAAAATGACATAAAGTATCTACAAAAATCTTAACACAATTCCATGGAAGTAGTGTTCTCATCCTATTGACCATGGAGGTCTAAGAATAAAAAATATTTTCAAATTCAATCAATCTTTAGGGGAACATTTTATATGGAGTATAATCAATAGGAATTAAAAGTATCTTGTATTTATTAGATCCATATTCCTATATAGGCTCAAATATATAAATCCTAACTATATGGACTCCTCTATATGGCCTTCTCTCAATGAATATTTCTCCAATACTTCAGCTCACTTGAATTGGCCAGATAGTCTAAATTCCTCCCTTAATTTTTGTTTGGAAATTTTGAAAGTTATGTCTCTCATTGATCTATTTAATCCTACTAATTCACAACTAGAAATTAATGATTCTATTAAATGGAAAATGGAAATTTCCTTGGATGAGATTCCTGATCAAATAAAGAGTATGGTTTTAAATATCAACTTTATTAATGGGGATTACAAGATCATCTTGGAGCTTTCATTCAGTGGTATTATTACCTCAAAGATGAATTATTTAACTACAACAGTTGGTCATGAAAATAGAGTGTCTGGTTGTATGTGTATAAGATAGGTCTTGCCTTCAAGATTCACTCTATTGTGGAGACTCATGTATCCCAAGTGTAACACCCCGAGATTTTATGAAAAATATTCTTTTAATTTCATTAATGTCTTGTGTTGTATGATACACCAAGATTACCTTACGCTATACACAACACCGTATTAGCTTGCAGTATACGCAACACTATTCTTGGATCGTGTTACACACAATTTTGATAATAGTTATTCTACGAAACATTGAGTATATATATATATATTCAATGTATAAATGAAATATGGTTGTATTATGTTATACGAAACAATGAAGGATTCTTGCACAGCACGCAACCCTGACTTAGCTTGCATTACATGCAATCGCGACCTTCCTCGATAGCGTGTGTTGTACGCAATATCGGGTTTTACTAAACAACGATATATTATTATAATATTATTATGAACAAGACATTATGAAAAGTATTAACTAAATTTTGAATCTTATAACATTATTATTCGTCTTACACATTTTCTAAAACATGGTATAAGAATAAAAAAAATTCGGGTAAAATAAGTATTTTTCAAAAAATGCAGTTTTGCCGCCTTTTGATGGCGCACCCACTTTAAATCTAGTTTTTTAAATGTTTATAAGTTCAATTTGACAAAATAAAATTATTCTTTGGAATAAAGAAATAAAAATTTACTTTTGATAAATTTTTCATTTTATTCTGATGACTTTCATATTTTAATGAATAGTTAAAACACGCTATATTTTAATTAAAAACAACTTTTTTCATCGTAATATCTTATGTGGTTAAATTATAATATTGATTGGTTTTAAAGTATAAATAGAATATATTTTTACCATTTAATATAATTTATGTCATTAGCATTGATTTTACCTTGAATTCATAGGTTAAATCAATTCAATCTTTTGCAATGTTTTAAAGAAAAACCCGTTTTCTTTCGACAATGGGTTTAATTTTAATTTAATTTCTGCAACTTTTTTGTATTGAATTTGGAAAATTTGATTCCATATTTAGAATCAGTGGGTCCAAATTATGTTAATGAGATACTTTTTATTTTTGGGAATTATGAATAGTAACTACGGTAAATTTTATTTACCATAGTTAAAGGTAAATCGGGAAATTAAGGGTAAATATAATATTATACAATTACCCTAACACTTGGAAAAATCCTATTGGATGACTAAAAGTCGACCCATATCACCTAAGGGTCGGATTATATTCATTTAATAGACTTTTTTCCATGAAAATAAGTTAATTATTATTAAAACCAAAGAATGTGACAACATGTCACTTTCTTAAATCTTATAAGTATAATAATTTTAATTTAGTGATACACTTCATGAAACTTAGAAAATGAATAGTCTCAGGAAATCTAATACAATTATATACATCATAGAAATTTATTTATAATTTTTAGGGATTAACTAATTATCATTTATTATGACACAATGATGATGCAGAAATTGTCTTATTAATGAAATATTGACATAATTGATGTTATAAATACCCAAATAAATGTAATTTAAGGCTTTTTATCAATTTAACTAATTTTATATGTTAATATGACATGTTATTATTGATGTAATTATTTTTTTTCTCACTAATAAATCTTTTATGAGTTTCACAAAAATCAATTACTAAATAGTGTCAAAATTGACATAAAATAGTTTTTAAAACAAATATTATATTATTAATTGTTATTTTATTCATAAAAATCTAAGGTTCTTCCAAATGACTTAGATACGGTTATATATATTAATAATAAACAACTTGGGGTTCTTTTGGCTTGATATAGTAAGTTTATTAACCTTATATTGTAAGAAAACAAGAAGACACTGTAAAAGTAAAATTATCTAACTTAAAGTTAAATATAAATGATAAGGTTAAAATAGGAACCTAAACTTGTCTAAATTCTATTGGATGAGATTATTTCTACCCATCCCTACCTTAGATTCTAAATAAATCAATTTGGAGCTATTTAAAACCGAATTTGGCTTTATAATAAAATAATATTTTTAGTTATTCCAAAGGTGCCCCTCTCCTCCCTTATAAAAGGGCACCCCCTCCCTCTCTTCCTCACAACACTTTGAGCCTTCAAGCTCGTCCAACCCATGAAAAATTCTCTTCTCCACTTCCCTAAAAACATCCTAGAGTTTCTGGTCATCCTCAAAGACCAATTTTAGTGCCCTAAAAGGAGGTCTTAAAGAAGCACTTCAAAGAAGAGGTAATGTCTGTTACCGATTCTTTCATCTTTATTTATTCTTACACTTCTTCTTATTTAGTTGTTTCATTATTAAGTAATAACATCAGTATCACTCATATACTAATATGTTATTATAAGTATGAAACAACCCTATTTCACCATCTATCCATCCTACGGAAAACGAAATCACCGCGCGTGCGTACGTACGGAATACCGTCTCCACGTCGTGGTGTAATCTATTTTCCACCACCACCTTACTTGGATGGATATAATAGTGTAAATAATAACTATATATGATTAATTTAAAGTGATATTGATTCTGAAATTGTATACATACACTTCAATACAGTCCCACGATCATGAGAATGATATCATCGCTCGTGCGTACGTACGGACTACCGTCTCCACGACGCGATGAGATTCATTCTCCACTTTAACCATTCATGAATGATTATAAAGTATATATAATAAGTAATAATGAAATATATGACATAATAATGATACTGGATTTATGTGTATATATATGTATGTCATCTACATAATTCCATTCAACTCAATAAGGAAACGAAAATAGCGTTCATGCGTACGTACGGCCTACCGTCTCCATGAACGGTGTATTTCTTTCCATTTTCTGATTTATTATATATATATATATTCTGAATATATATTATATATAAATAATGTTTTATATTTTGGAATTAAGTAATCGTGATCTAAGTAATCATATGAATAATTACAAGTCAAAACACGGACGACAAATGAAACAATTTTACCCAAAACGCTCTTTAACATGGAATTTACAAAAGAACGGGTAATATAAAGTCATAAGTGAACCGTATATGATATCATAACAATTAATATGATTATTTAATAAGTCAATGAAATTATTTAAATCATTATACAGGAGGTTCGGACACTTACAAAGCATATCAGACCTAAGGTAAGGGAAATATCACAATCTCATTTTTATCCGAGATTGTTTATTCTTTGGTATTTACTGGGGTGTATTTTATCATCCACATCCATGTTTCCTCAATATGTAATATTATTTCCATCCACCTACAATTTTTTAAAACCTATTTTACCCTTTTTTGAGTTTTTAGTAAAAGATATGAAAGGAATCTTTTGTCGTTTTTCGTACGAGGTACTTTTTGACTTTTCCGAAAAAAGTACGAGAAGAATGTTTTTTTAACTTATACGGCAGGAATGGATTTTTAAAACATTATTTCCATGAATCCTCCTTTACAAGTTTTCAAGTTTATTTTTAATCAACTTCTTTAGTTTAAAATTGTATGACATGTTAAAAAAAGGAAAATGTTTTTGAATTTGAAAGGATATTTTCCTCAAGAATGGAGTTCAAGTGTTTTATCAAAATTATTTTCCATGTAAGATAATATAGGGTTCTATTTATATCCCTATTATTACATTGATTTTATTATGTTGTGATGGAATTATTTTTATGAACTCCTTTATCTTATATGAATTGTTTGATGATGTCATGATATTTAAGATTCCCATTTTTATTACATGGGTTATGCTATGATGTATGATTTAAGATTTTGTGGCACACATAAGAATGGTATCTTTATGAGATGGGTGGGACCTATATCTCCCTCCAATTCATTGGGTAAAGATTTTATATCTCATGAGATAGACATGGCTGGAATGGTAGGTTATACCGGTTCAGTGAAACAGGAATGAAACGAGTAGTGAACTCGGTTCAGAAAGGGACTTTGTCCACTAAGATAGTCTTGGCAATGAGTCTTGACTAATAAGAAATGATTCTCTATGATTATGTGTGTATGCCACAAAGTTTCATGTTTTAAGTTATGATCATTGGGATTACATTTCACTACTATTATTTATCCCATGTTATGAAATTATGATCTCTTTTGCAGGTTAAGATTTCCAAAAGATATGTTCTTATGAATATGACGTGATTGATATTTATTTTGTTTACCCTTACTGAGCATTTGAGCTCACCCTTTTATGTTTTCTTTTCCCCAGGACATAAATAAAGTATTTAGGTTTAAAAAAAGAAGATCTTTATGGGAGATGTTGAAGATCTTTCACCACGATTAGAAGATTATATTCCGAGTTTCCAATGAAACTAAACTATTACAGTCCTTGTGTGTGTGTTTTTATTATGTACTAAGTATTCTTAAAAAGTAATGTAATGTCTATGTACATTAAGCTTCGGGTCTCTATAGTTGGTATCAGAGGAAAATTTTAGTCAACCTTTGGAAACTAGGATGCGAAAACGTTAGTAAGATCCCTAGAGATATTTCTAAGGTATGTCTAGGGATGTCCCTAAGGATAAGTATACGTATAGGATATAGTCCTAGAACTATGGTAACGATATTAGATTAAACCAAAGATGTTAGATATTGAATTTACTCCCCATTTATTATGATTTTTTCCTCTCACACTATTCTTTTTGGGTTTTAGAAAATGGCTGGAAACAAGATGATTCACGATAATAGAGGATATGATGGACAATGGAATGATATAATTCATGAGCAACCAAATGAAATGGGATTTGGAAGTCCAAACATCATTATTATTCCGAATCATAAATCTCATAATATGATCAATAAAGTAAAATTTGTTAAGTTTCCTGACTCGGCTAATAAGAGAAAGATGGAGTTTCATGATGATCATAGAGGAAAGAAAGTTCAATTTCCCCTATGTAAATCATGTGGGAAGAGGCATTAAGGAGAATGTTTCAAAGGAACTGGAAGATGCTTTGGGTGTGGAAAACAAGGACACAAATCCAGTAAGTGCAAAATAAAAGGTTCAGTTAACACCAGGGATGAGGATAATGGTATTGCTACGACATCAACAATGGTTAAATGTTTTAAATGTGGAATGTACAGGCATTATGAAAACCAATGCCCTAAGGGAAAGTCTCATGAAGAGAATCAGTATGGTAGTATGGGTAGTATTTATGTTGATGATGATGAAGAGACTACAAATGATATGTGAGATGAAAGAATTTTTGAAGCTCGGTCAGTGGTTTAAGAATGTAGTGGAATGATTACGTGTTTATAATGTGTAATGTTGTATAAGTAATCTCATGGTACTATGTAATAAAGAGACATCTAAGTATTGTTACACTATTGTCTTTCCATGAGTTTTGAAAGTGTATGATTAATGGTACCAGTATCCATGAAAGGTTATTCAGATATTTTTGGAATGTAGATGATATGTGAATAATGAAGGGATAAGGAGAAAATTAAATGTTTGATAGTATTCATGAGCTCATGACTGATATAAGGATAAGGTTATATCATGGATTGAGTATATAGAATTTTTGGATTTTGGTATGTGGAAAGAGTTAACTTTTAACTGCATTCATGTTTTCACTAAGGTTCAATGGGTATTCATTCTTCAAGAGAATACATGATTAAGGTATTCACATGTTTGTAATTTGACCAACAAGATATATCTTATGATATATGGGGGATAAATAATGGCATTCACGTGATCATTTTCTTTATACTATAAGCTTGGACCGGAGTATTTTAGATAAGCCTAAAGATTGGAATGGATTATATTGGACATAAGTTAGTATTGTTTAAGGATAAAACTTTTTGATATTGTTGATGGGATGTTATAGTAATATAGCTTTAGAAAAAGGACAACCTGCAGGACGGGCGACAGCCCATCGCGTCGGACAAGGCTGTGGGAATCGAACCCACAACCGAAGTGCGACAGGCCTTTATCGCCTACCACTGGCCTACAGGAAGTCCTTGTTTAGTAGAAACTAGTTTTATTTTATTAAGCAGTATGATATATGAAGTATAAGTTCATTTTTGGAACCATATACGATTAATCTAACCATAAGATGGACTTATAACTTTTGCTAACCTTTTGTTTGAAAGAGATGGAATGACCCATCATTCTATCAAATGATCTGCTAACACATCATGAATAACAAATTCAACTTCATTTCTTTAAGGGATGAAGTGGAAATTGTTTAATTCACGAACAACAGTGAGATTGTACCAAAATCATGCAAGTATTTCTTTTGATTCATCAACATTAGGGAAACGATCTTGAAAACCAAAAATGTTGTCCTAGTTCCCTTATATCTGATGAATCAGATGGTACCTTAGATCGTCAAAAATTTATGGCTTTGTGATTTCTGGCTTTTCCATAGCCATGTTCTCTACCACTCTCCATCAGAACATGATGGTTAGATTTCTCTTCCATATCCATATTTTCACCTATGTGGAAACCCAGAGATTATTTTATTTGGGTAACCATTACGTTTCATACTTTTGTTTTTAAAGATTGGTTTTGTTATTCCTTTTTCCGATGTGGGTTTCTATTAAAGAAACTTTCGAATAGTAAACCATTTATAACCCCGACGAATTTCGAGGGAGAAATTCATTTTAAGGGGGGTAGAATGTAACACCCCGAGATTTTAGGAAAAATATTCTTCTAATTTCATTAATGTCTTGTTTTGTATGCTACACCAAGATTACCTTGCGCTATATGCAACACCGTATTAGCTTGCAGTATATGCAACACTATTCTTGGATCGTGTTACACACAATTTTGAAAATAGTTATTCTACGCAACATTGAGTATATATATATATATATATATATTCAATGTATAAATGAAATATGGTTGGATTATGTTATACGAAACAACGAAGGATTCTTGCACAGCACGCAACCCTGACTTAGCTTGCATTACACGCAATCGCGACCTTCCTCGATAGCGTGTGTTGTACGCAATACTGGGTTTTACTAAACAACGATATATTATTATAATTTTATTATGAACTAGTCGTTATGAATAGTATTAACTAAATTTTGAATCTTATAACATTATTATTCGTCTTACACATTTTCTAAAATATGGTATAAGAATAAAAAAAATTCAGGTAAAATAAGTATTTTTCAAAAAATGCAGTTTTGCCGCCTTTTGATGGCGCACCCACTTTAAATCTAGTTTTTGACATGTTTATAAGTTAAATTTGACAAAATAAAATTATTCTTTGGAATAAAGAAATAAAAACTTACTTTGGATAAATTTTTCATTTTATTCTGATGACTTTCATATTTTAATGAATAGTAAAAACACACTATAATTTAATTAAAAACAACTTTATTTATCATAATATCTTATGTGGTTAAATTATAATATTGAATGGTTTTAAAGTATAAATAGAATATATTTTTACCATTTAATATAATGTATGTCATTATAATTGATTTTACTATGAATTCGTAGGTTAAATCAATTCAATCTTTTGCAATGTTTTAAAGAAAAACCCGTTTTCTTTCGACAACGGGATTAATTTTAATTTAATTTCTGCAACTTTTTTGTATTGAATTTGGAAAAATGGATTCCATATTTATAATCAGTGGGTCCAAATTATGTTAATCAGCTACTTTTTATTTTTAGGAATTATGAATAGTAACTACGGTAAATTTTATTTACCATAGTTAAAGTTAAATCGGGTAATTAAGGGTAAATATAATATTATAAAATTACCCTAACACTTGTCAAAATCATATTGGATGACTAAGAGTCGACCCATATCACCTAAGGGTCGGATTAGATTCATTTAATAGACTTTTTTCCATGAAAATAAGTTAATTATTATTAAAACCAAAGAATGTGACAACATGTCACTTTCTTAAATCTTATAAGTATAATAATTTTAATTTAGTGATACACTTCATGAAACTTCGAAATTTAATAGTCTCCAGAAATCTAATACAATTATATACATCATAGAAATTTATTTAGAATTTTTAGGGATTAAATAATTATCATTTATTATGACACAAAGATGATGCAGAAATTGTCTTATTAATGAAATATTGACATAATTGATGTTATAAATACCCAAATAAATGTAATTTAAGCCTTTTATGAATTTAACTAATTTTATATGTTAATATGACATTTTATTATTGATTTAATTAACTTTTTTTAACTAATCAATCTGTTATGAATTTCACAAAAATAAATTACTAAATAGTGTCAAAATTGACATAAAATAGTTTTTAAAACAAATATTATATTATTAATTGTTATTTTATTCCTAAAAATCTAAGGTTCTGTAAAATGACTTAGATAAGGTTATATATATTAATAATAAACAACTTTTGGTTCTTTTGGCTTGATATAGTAAGTTTATTAACCTTATAGTGTAAGAAAACAAGAAGACACGGTAAAAGTAAAATTATCTAACTTAAAGTTAAATATAAATGATAAGGTTAAAATAGGAACCTAAACTTGTCTAAATTCTATTTTATGAGATTATTTCGACCCATACCTAACTTATATTCGAAATAAATCAATTTGGAGCTATTTAAAACCGAATTTGGCTTTATAATAAAATAATATTTTTAGATATTCCAAAGGTGCCCCTCTCCTCCCTTATAAAAGGGCACCCCCTCCCTCTCTTCCTCACAACACTTTGAGACTTCAAGCTCGGAAAACACCTGAAACATTCTCTTCTCCACTTCCCTAGAAACATCCAAGAGTTTCTGGTCTTCCTCAAAGACCAATTTTAGTGCCCTAAAAGGAGGTCTTAAAGAAGCACTTCAAAGAAGAGGTAATGTCCGTTACCGATTCTTTCATCTTTATTTCTTCTTCCACTTCTTCTTCTTTAGTTGTTTCATTATGAAGTAATAACATCAGTATCACTCATATACTGATATGTTATTATAAGTATGAAACAACCCTATTTCACCATTTCTCCATCCTACGGAAAACGAAATCACCGCGTGTGCGTACGTACGGAATACCGTCTTCATGCCGTGGTGTAATCTATTTTCCACCACCACCTTAATTGGATGGGTATAATGGTCTAAATAATAACTATATATGATTACTTTAAAGTGATATTGATTCTGAAATAGTATACATACACTCCAATACAGTCCCACGATCAGGAGAATGATATCATCGCTCGTGCGTACGTACGGACTACCGTCTCCATGACGCGATGAGATTCATTCTCCACTTTAACCATTCATGAATGATTATAAAGTATATATAATAAGTAATCATGAAATATATGACATAATAATGATACTTTATTTATGTGTATATATATGTATGTCATCTACTTAATTCCATTCAACTCAATAAGGAAACGAAAACAACGTTCATGCATACGTACGGCCTACCGTCTACATGAATGGTGTATTTCTTTCCATTTACTGATTTATTTTATATATGTATATTATGAATATATATTATATATAAATCATGTTTTATATTCTTTAATTAAGTAATCATGATCTAAGTAATCATATGAATAATTACAAGTCAAAAAACGGACGACAAATGAAACAATTTTACCCAAAACGCTCTTTAACATGGAGTTTACAAAAGAACCGGTAATATAAAGTCATAAGTGAACCATATATGATATCATAACAATTAATATGATTCTGTAATAAGTCAATGACATTATTTAAATCATTATACAGGAGGTTCGGACACTTACGAAGCATATCGGACCTAAGGTAAGGGAAATATCACAATCTCATTTTTATCAGATATTGTTTATTCTTTGGTATTTACTGGGGTGTATTTTATCATCCACATCCATGTTTCCTCAATATGTAATATTATTTACATCCACCTAAAATTGTTTAAAAACTATTTTACCCTTTGGTGAGTTTTTAGTAAAAGATATGAAAGGAATCTTTTGTCGTTTTTCGTACGAGGTAATTTTTGACTTTTCCGACAAAAGTACAAGAAGAATGTTTTTTTTACTTATACGGCAGGAATGGATTTTTAAAACATTATTTCCATCAAGCTTCCTTTACAAGTTTTCAAGTTTATTTTTAATCAACTTCTTTAGTTTAAAATTGTATGACATGTTAAAAAAAGGAGAAAAAAATTGAATTTGAAAGGATATTTTCCTCAAGAATGGAGTTCAAGTGTTTTATCAAAATTATTTTCCATCTAAGATAATATAGGGTTCTGTTTATATCCCTATTATTACATTGATTTGATTATGTTGTGATGGAATTATTTTTATGAACTCCTTTATCTTATATGAATTGTTTGATGATGTCATGATATTTAAGATTCCCATTTTTATTACATGGGTTATGCTATGATGTATGATTTAAGATTTTGTGGAAAACATAAGAATGGTATCATTATGAGATGGGTGGGACCTATATCTCCCTCCAATTCATTGGGTAAAGATTTTATATCTCATGAGATAGACATGGATGGAACGGTAGGTTATACCGGTTCAGTGAAACAGGAATGAAACGAGGAGTGAACTCGGTTCAGAAAGGGACTTTGTCCACTAAGATAGTCTTGGAAATGAGTCTTGACTAATAAGAAATGATTCTCTATGATTATTTATGTATGCCACAAAGTTTAATTTTTTAATTTATGATCATTGGGATTACATTTCACTACTATGATTTATCCCATGTTATGAAATTATGATCTCTTTTGCAGGTTAAGATTTCCAAAAGATATGTTCTTATGAATATGACGTGATTGATATTTCTTTTGTTTACCCTTACTAAGCATTTGAGCTCACCCTTTTATGTTTTCTTTTCCCCAGGACATAAAGAAAGGATTTAGGTTTAAAAAAATAAGATCTTTATGGGAGATGTTGAAGATCTTTCACCACGATTAGAAGATTATATTCCGAGTTTCCAATGACACTAAACTATTATGGTCCCTGTGTGTCTATTTTTTTTATGTACTAAGTATTCCGCAAAAGTAATGTAATGTCTATGTACGTTAAGTTTTGGGTCTCTACACCAAGATCCCAATAGATTATTGTATTCAGAAAATTTTTGTTCCTATTTTTTCTAATTGAATTATTCTTAATCATCACATGGAAGATATTAATCATATTTTTCAAAGTTTTGTCACCAAAACAGCACTTTTGAATGATGTCTTCGATTTCTTTGAAGTTTATATTATGTGAACAACTGTGATATAAGATCATGGTTTATCTTGTTTAAAGCTTCCATTATTGATGTAGTTACTTAATCACTTCCTTGTAGCCTATGATAATGTGTTTCATATTATTTAGCATATTCAAAACAAACTGCACCATGACTATACATCTTTCAACATTTAGTGAGAAGTTGTGCAGATCATGTTTGTTGTTTAAAATGAAAACTTATTCAAATATTACATTGTAACAAATCTATTAATAATATTTTAATTCATAAATAGTTTAAAAAATTTAGGTAATTTTAATCATCCATTTATAACCTTTGAAGTACTATGGATTCCTCCTTTATCTAAATAGATAAAATAAAAAATAGATGAATCATTAAGAGGAAATCTAGGACCTTTAGGCTATGGATCCATTTTTAGAAATTATAATGGGGATTTCCAGAGATGTATTTATAACCCAAGATTTACTACGACATCTCTTGATTCTAAAATTCTTAGCATGTCTAATGTGATTGAAATGGAAGGGCATCAAGATTTTTGTAATCTATGGCTGGAATGTGACTCCACCACCATCATACATGGTATCAGGAATGGGAAAATTCATTTATCATGGAATCTTACAACTTGATGGATGAAATTAATGAAGAGCATCTCATCCATGAACTACTTTATTACTCATAAATATCATGAAGCTAGCTATCTGGTTGATGGTATTATAAATAAATTGGTGACTACTAATGAATTTATCTGGTCTATTTTTTTACCAGATGATGTTTTCCCATTATTTCAAAGAGATTCTTATAAGATTCCATTCTTTAGACTTGTGTAATTTTTTTATTCAATACAAGAGTCTTTTCCATCTAGACTAGTTATCAATTTTCCCTCCAAAAAATATTTATAAAAAAACAATTTTAACCATTAAAAAATTATAATGACAGAGAATATATAAATACAAAAAATTATAAATATTTACAACTATAACCAAAAAAATTATAACCATAATTTATAATCGCCATCAATTTATAATCAAAACAAATTATGACCAAAACTAAATTATAAAAATGAAAAATTATAACTAAAAATTGTAAAATTTAATAAATAAATGAATGAATAAAATTTATCACTATCAAATAAGTGATAAATATTATAAAAATATAAAACTAAAAAATTATTTACAAATTATAGATATTTAGGAAGAATATTTGCAACTAATAGATTTGAATCACAAATAGATGAACTTCATATTACAACCAATTAAAGATAACTATGAAGGAAAATAGATATTTAATAAAGATAGTGATGATGGAATTTTAATAATACAGTTATAATGAATGTTTGATGGGAAAAAATCAAGCAAGGGTAACCAAACCCAAAGGAAGAGGGTGAAAATACCAAAAGAGAGAAGATAGCTAGAATGAGACTCTAGTGATTATAAATTGAGCGACTATAAATCAAATAAAAATTATTGAGGGAATTGAAAGAAGAAATTGTGCAGTCATTAGTTATAGAGGTTATTAATTCTATAATCATATGGAAAAAATGGCATGTGATGAAAGAATCCCATGTTTTTTAAAGGTTTTTTATGTCGATATTTATATAACTGATGTCAAATGTATGGTTTTTACATCAGTTATGTGATAATCGACATCAAAACTATCACTGATGGGATTTTAAACTCCAGTTAATAAATAACAAATGTAAAAATATTCTCAATTTTCTTTTTAACATCAGTTATGAGATAGTTGAGGTAAAAACTCTGATATAAAATATAAATTTTCTACTAGTTTCCAATCCACTGTATGGATTATCTCAACTCTATTACTCTGGTATCCTAATGAAAAAATGTGGCACCAGACATTTAGAAACACCTCATTACTTGATTTTATAACATAATATTATATATGAGAACCTAAAGGTTAGGTTCTCAAATACTGAATGATCAAGGTATTGAAATTTGTTTCCTTTGGAAAGAATCTAACACTTAATATTTTTAAATAGTATTTAATCACACCTTTTAATATCATCAATTCACCTTACATGTATGAATAATTTTAAGGATTCCTTTTGTAATCTCTATTCCTTATACTAAATCAATATGTATAAACCATATTAATGTGAAACTCTTTACATGACTTATAAACAAACTAAATTTATGGTAGAAAGAAACTAAACCAATTATCTTACCCAATATGTAACTCCTTAAATGTATGTATGATAATTTAAAGGTTTAGTTTAACAACTTAAACTAAAGCATACATAAATTCATTTTATAAAATTTATATTCTTGATAAATAAAGTGAGGAATAAAGTAAATAAAAAATAATTCAAATACCTAAACATGAGATAAACATTTATGAACAATTCATAAATAAATTGTAAACAATTTCTAAATTAAGCATAGATAAACATGACCATTTAAATTTTTTCTAATTTGAACTCTTCATATAATTATTTATATGGTTTTAATCTGAAATCCTTTATATTTTATAAATGCGTGAAATTTATGTATACTTTTATTATCAGAAAATTAACATTTCATAATTTATTCACCTAATTATATAAATCACACATTATTATAAATAAAGTTACTAATATAAAAAATTTATAATTACATTTATGATCTAATCATAAATCAATATAAATAATTTCATTTTCACCTGATTTTAACCATGTAAGTTCACTTTAAGCCATGATCGCATCTACCAAAAAAAATTGGTATGGTTTAAAGTCTAACCCTCATTGGTAAACATTTTGATAATTTCAAAAAAAATCAAATTTTAAAAAAAACATTATACTCAAAATGGCTTGCTCTATGGTATAGTTCATTTCTTTTTGGTCCAATGGAAACATCATAAATGGTGACCATTTTAAAAGCCATTCAGAATCATGGCTATACTATGATAATAGGTGTTAGGGATTTCCATTTTTTGTAGATGGAATTTTTATCGTGGAATTTTAGGATATTGTTTCTACTATACAATTCATTTTAAGAAGGTTAATTGAAGTCCCAAAATGGATTGGCCACTTCTATTTTGGCATGGCCTAAACTATTTTTTAATATGTCCATAACATAGTGATGTAATAACCATGGTGTAGAGCACCATTGTATGACACTCTATTTTCCATGGATTTTGTAAAGACCCGGAAATTTCAAGGAAATTTTTTTCTTAAATACTTTGTAATTTTACGAGTCTGTGGAATCTGACAGCACTTGATTCTGATTCCTAGTGTGCCCGAAATAAATTTCCAACGTTTATCTCGGGTACATTCAGTAAATGAACGAGCGGTATTTTCTCTCTTTTGAACCGGTGCTCGGAATTGAAATCTGAAGGCACCAGTGAACACGCAGCACCGGTAATTGCTTAAGAGGACCTTTACCGAAGTTGCATTTGCACGGGAGAAGAAGTTAATTTTTGTGGATTAACTGATAGGTGAATAAAATTGTGGAACAATTTTATTTTTATATCTTAAGTGGTTATAACCTACATGGGGAAGTTAATGTGGGACCCACTAACATCCTAACTACCCATATGAGGATAAATGTGAGGTGGGGCCCACATGATCCCCAACCCTTCACATTTCCATAACTCTCATAAACTCCCCATTTAAAACTTGTTAACTCCCTTTAATTAAGTAACTCTCCCTCTCTCCCTCTTCATTGCATGCCAACACACACATTAATTAATTAATGGAAACTCTTCATTAATTAATTAAGTGTCTAAATTTTGTAAATTTGAATGCATGGCATGATTTAATAAAATAAGGGAATCTTTATTTTTTTGGGTTGGCATGTTGTGTTGAGATTTTGGGGAGAGATCTCTTGTTTTATTTGAAGAACTTAATCCTCAACAAAGAACGTCAACTCTTCAACGAAGAACATCGACTCGGTGACCCCGGTTTCTTCATCCTCTTCTTCCTTCACAACAAGGGAGCAGACACCGATGAGGGAACTCACCAACGATGTCACGCCATTCAATATTCTCTCCGTGAAAAAAAGGCGAGATGCCACTTCCTCCTTGGATGCTCTCCGTCGGCGTCTACGAACCCTCATCCCGCGACGCCAATGCTCATCATCTTTTGTTGAGGTAGGGTGTGTTGATTCAATTTTCTTGAGAATAAAATTGTTCGTTGTGTTTCGTGAACCTTGTTCATTCTTGGCCATGTGATACCGTCTAACGCGGAGGGCCCGAGCTGAATGAACACGGCCCAAAAACTCTCTGCTGGAACTTTATTCCTTTGGAATTGGCAACTAGAGGCGGAGCAAAAAACACGGCGTCATCACGCCATGCTGGGATTGTGATGAAGGAAACTGTCATCGTCGCACCAGTTGTGAGGAATGAACCACAACCTGCAACATGGGCCACTTTGGTGGAAGAACCGGCCGGCCCGTCGGCCGGCCGGGCGAAGTGGAGTCGCGGTGCCAGGACGACGCCGCGTTGGAGGACCGGTCGGCCCGTCGGCCGGTCGGGCGGTGCGGGACCGCTATTGACGCTCCTTTTTTGTCACAGAGTCTAAACGAAATGAAAAGGGAAATACCTCAAACAAAGAAGATTCATCCTTTGAATAAACATCAAAAAAAAGATAAAGGGATGAACAAGGAGAACATTGCCCATAGGTCACGCAAGTTCCAGCATGGTCGTGCAAGTATACTTGTGCGTCGCCCAAATGGTCGCACAGGTGACTTGCGCGCCCTCTTTGAAAATCGCCCAGGGTCTTCTCCAACCTATAAATACCCCCGGTGCCCCCCATTTGAAGGAGGATTTTTTCTAGAATTCAGATATAGAGCTCTGAACACCCAAGTCTCTTCTTCAAGTCGTACGAACACTTCTAAGGTAATTCTTTACCTAGAGTGGAAGGTCTAAACAAGAGGAATAAGTTCTAAGTGTTAGAAATCACTAACACTTGTGCACCTAAATGTTTTTCCCTTAAGGGAAATGAACACACTTGCCCGCCTCCTTACCGATTCATTAAAACTTGCGCGCCACTCTTCTGAAAGTACCTCGGGATGATTCTAAAGGCTTTGGTCAAGAATCTCCCAAGTATTACTCTAAAGGTCAAGGATCGCGAAAGTACGCATGTGTCGCGCAGGTATACTTGCACGACCAATACTTTCACACCCACGCAGTACCTGCGCGCCTGCCAGGACTTGCGCGCCCCTCTCTTTTTGGGTGCCTTTCCTTCCCATTTAACCCCTCTTATGCCATTCCACCTCTCCTATTCAAGATTCAGTCTTCAAGACACTCTTCAAATCCATTTATGGAATGTTTTCTTGATTGACTTCTTTATCTGAAAGGATATCCGTGTAACATCTCTCAAAACTTAGTGATTTTCACATATTTATGTCACTAAAGTTAGAGAGTTCATTCATTCAACCTCATCCTTTAAGATGAGATAATCCTTAACCTGGGCCTCCTTTTCAGGAATAATCCCCTGTCCAAATCCTCATTAATTTGGGCCTCCTTTTCAGTAGTAATTCCTAAGTACCCTAACCTGGGCCTCCTTTTCAGGAATAATCCCCAGTCATAATTCCCCAAATTTGAGCATCCTCCTCAAGAATAAGTCCCAAACCTTAATTCCTTTAACCTGGGCCTCCTTTTCAGGAATACGCTCCAGTCTCAAATATGGGCATCCTCTTTAGGAGTAAGCCCCAAGTCCCTTAATTTTCAAATCCCTTTAACCTGGGCCTCCTCCTTAGGAATAATCCCCAGTCTTAATTTCTCTTAACCATTCATAATTCCTTTTGATATGGGCTTCCTTCTCATGAGTAAAACCTAATCATAAGTCCCCTCTTAACTTGGGCATCTTCCTTAGGAGTAAGCCCCAAGATTAGAGTATCCAAATCTCCATGAAGTAGATATACCTTTATGGACCCTGTTCATGGATTTCTTCCCTGAAGTAAATCATAATCCTTATCTATTTGGGCATTCATACATACATAATCCCAACATCATTGCATGGCATAATTGTTTGGTTTCACCAATACCTCTTGTTTCTCACACCGAGCATGACTCACCTGAGCTTAGAGCATAAAAGTAATCATGACATCTTCCTTTGAGCCATCAATCATGCAGAAACATCATACTCCCTTATTCGAACTACATGGGTTTTGATTCCTTTTCCAAAATAAAGGATATGTAGGTAGCCTATCAGCGGGTACGATCCAAACTCTGAAATAATCCATGTCCTCCTGAATGAAAATAAACTTCAAGTGCCCCACTGAGTGGCTTTAAAACCAGTATGGTCATCATAATGACCAAGAGACTTTTATGTATTTAAGAATACCATCAACTAAGAATCTATAACAAATACAGATGATTCTCTATCGATGAAGAACCTAAAATACATATAAAAGATTCTCTAAATTTCCTACATATTCAATCATTGATTTTCAGATCTAAAGGAAATCTGATTTTATACTTGGTAATGTAATAAGGATTCATGAACATAACTTAAATCTATAAAGAGAGTCCCAGAGTAGACAATAATTCCCTCAAAAAGGTGTGATCAGTCCGACCTCCCATCCTCTCGACCAATGAAAATTCCTAAGCCTCATTAGTCCACAACTAATGAGCGCCTCCCTTTGGAAAGTAGGTCCAAATGGATATGGAATCATTGGATGTTTCTGGTTCTACGAACAAACCCGTTAGAAACCGATTGTAATTTTTGACACTTTAATCAATGAGGTCATCCCCAATTCCATAGGAAACAAAAAATGGTGAACCTGATGTGAATCTTTAACCAAGTTAAAATGATGCTTTGCTTATTTGTTATGCCCCTATTTAAACTCAATAACAGGGCCAACAAAGAAATCAATGACATATTTTCTCATCCAAAAGATGTAGTGGTCGGACTTATCATGATTATGTAGGTTATATAAAATAGGCACTCTTTTCCAAGATCTTCTGCATTTCCAGAATGGATTATCTTAAGTTCACATACGTGAATACGTCTGCCGTGAAAACCTCTGCTGCGAAAGGCACTGCTGCTACTTCTGTTGGATCATCATCCGCTCTGAGGACGACATCACCTACTCAGCGTCTTCAACACTGGGTATCAAATGCACTGGTTAAGGAGTGCTGTCAAAATGGTATTATTCTGACTCTATAGGCCACTCGACAAGCCCTCCATGTCAATAATTCAACCTGCTTGTCTGGATAGCGACGACCAGCGATCAAGAAGTAGGCGGTGCTAACCACCGTTTCCAACCGTTTCGGGTCGTTATCCCAAGAACGCAATCACCATTCACTCCCATATTCTGAGGAGATGAATGAGCAGGTCCATCAAGGCCTTAATTCAGGGAAGCATAAGTCCTTCCCGAGGGGTCCCATCAACAATTTCTTCCAGACTCGTGCGGCAGTGCGCCTTCAACATGATGAGGGTATCGACTCCAGGCGTTCGGCTCAAGTTCCTTGAACCCGAGGAGGAAAGATGAATCGCCAGAGGCGAAATCCGGTCAACAGTGAGCAGGTTCTTAGCTCTGCTATCTCTGGAGAAGTCCATCAACCTAACTTAGTGACAAGAAATGAGCAGGCACATACAACCATCTGTTTTAATTTCGTTGTCCAGCAGACTCGTTTGGCAGCATCACGCCAATCCCGCCAGGCAATTACGGTGGAGTACTATAGGCAGGGACATACACTTGTTTATACGTCATCAGCTAGTCAGCAGGCTCGTCTGACTACATATGATGGATCTTTTCAACCACATTCAGCGAAGTACAATCAGCAGGCATATACACCTGCTATTATTGATCAAGCCTACCAACAGTCTTGCTTGGTAGCACTTGGAGAAGTCAGTCAGAAAGCTCCAGCGACAAATAGGAGTCAGACTCAACTCTCTGCCCCCACACTTGAGTACTGTCAGGATTCAATGACAGGAAAAGGAGGACAAGAGCAGGCACACACACCTACTCAAAGCACGGAATGGACATATATCCTTGTTCCGATAGCTGAAGTCACCAAGCATATTCTATCAATGGTGAAAGAGCATAAACAAATCCCTGATCATATTCTGGATGCTTTCCAGGATATTATAATAGCTTCAATAGGATATCAGGGAAAGACACATAAATCTATCCCTACCAGTGGAGTGACAAATCAACAGTTCACTACGAAACAGACACACACATCGGTTCCAGTTCAAGAGGTTTGTGGGGCGTATTCCCCCATATCATACGTACAACCAAGTCAGGAACATACACCTGATTTGAGTAGATATTGTCAGCCTAACATGGCCATCTCTCCTGATCAGGCACATACACCTTCTCAGAGTATCCACTTTCGTCAACAAGTGTTTTCCAAGGTGAGTAAGAAGGCGTCTAATAAGAAGACCCACCCAGCACATTCAAGAGATCAAGAGTCAATCTGTAACAAGGCCTTGCTCGATGCTGGAGTTATTGAATCCATCATACAAATATCTATTGGAATCCAAGATTCTACTCCCTCATTTCCCAATAGTGGGAACATTAATTCAGAAGGTCTTCAACAGACACTTTCTCATGAAGGCTTGCTTCATGATAGTTCGGTCGATCTTGAAGTTTCATCTTCAGATGAGAGCTACAATAACCCTCTGTGTGGCCAGAAGACCAATTAGAAAGAGATATCATCTTTTGTTGTAACCCACCATAGTGGTCCTCCCCATGATGATGAATTTCACTACGAAATACCTCTCCGTAGTAGTGATGCATATTTCCCGAAAAATGCTCCAGTGGACAATGTAGTGCCAAGAAATCCCTCTTATCTTGAGGCACATGCAAATGTGAAACCAGTCATGTCTGATGCTTCATCGCTAGAATGTGAAATACTTTCTCAACAAGAAGATAGATCAGGGTATAGGTCGTTCTCTGAACCACCCCTAAGTCATACATCTTCTAGTTTGATCAGTGAATTCTCTACCAATATTGTTGAATCCGACGAAGCAATAAGGAAACACCGGCTCTGGTCAAATCAGGTAGAAGAATCTTCATTGAATGATAAAGAGGAAATTATGAACATGAGAAAACAACTTGCGAAGGGTGAAGTGCCAGTTATGTTTTGGCCTCTGGCTGACTCTCAGTATGACATTCCAGAGATGTTGATGGAAGATGGAATTCATGATATCCGTCTTAATGTATGGAAAACTCTCTGTCAGTTGAAAAAGAAAGTATTATCTTATGATTAAAATGAAAATCATCTAAAGATAATAGAAGGGTTAAAACGTCATATTGATTTGGCATCTCTATCAGTCTCTCGATATCCGAAGTCTGAAAAGCAGTAGAGAGCCCTTCAACGTTCATGCCTTGGCGCACTAAGAAGATTACGCCAGTTAATTTCCAATGCCCCATCTGGTATCCATGTTAGAGGATGGGGTGTTCATGGAGCACTACATTTCACTATACTCTCCAGTTAGAAAAGCCAGCCAAAAATGGTCCCATGCAATGTTATTGCCCATAGCCGGCCACAGTCAATGGGTTTTGTTTGTCATCAAAAACTTGCTCAAGAACGGGCTTCAACTAGTTCCTCTCAAAATCAAGAATACAGAGAACAAGTTGTTGAATTACTCCTGCATCAAGAAAATGAGAATATTGAACAGGCCTCTCGTATGGAGCAAGCACGTCATCAAGTGACAAAAGTGTCAGAAATCATCCAACGGTCTTTTGAACCTGGTGATAAAAGTGGATATCGATTGATGCATCCAGCTAATTTCCGGACTAAGGTCTGCAAGATCAGGAGAGCTCTTAAAAATGTCTTAGACATATCATGTCAAGAGCCATCCCAACTTTACAGACTAGGGACTCTTTTAACCCAACCCTTGGAATCAACAAATAGGATTCAAGGAGTTGAGCAAAGGCAGCAGGAACATCCCCAGTCCACTGAACTGGGGACTTTTTCAAATCATCAATCCCCTCCTCAGCGAAAGTCGGTCTTCTCTTGATTGGGGAAAAATCCACAAGAGGAACTAAGAGAAAAATTATCAGGAGATTCTCTCCAAATTACGGTTCTCCAAGAAGTTCCTAAGGGATCAAATCAACAAAAGGTAATGTCTCATCAAGGGCATGGCAAAAGACAGTATCATAGAAATGCTGATAGAAGGGATATGATTTGTTATGCATCAATTAATGTCATTAATTTCATTGTTGCTGATCCTCTAGAACATGAGGCTCACTCAGGGGACTCAGATGAAGAGGTTCCTACTCCAGAAGTTGTACGCACAGACACAAATGAAGAAGGTGTGCGTACATGAAATCAAAGGATTACCCAGAATCTAGGTAATCCTTCAAGTAACCCACTTCCCCCTCTCCAAAATGGAGATAAAAAGGGGAAAGGAAAGAATAAAGTTACATACCCTTCCTCTGGAGAAGGCCAGTCGCTCTCACTAGAGCAAAGATTTTCACAACAGGAAGAAGAAATGAAGGAATTGAGGGGGATGAATGCAGAACTACTTCAGGGCAGTCTTCTTCCTAAGCGTGATGGAGTCAGTCAGTCAAAGGAATTTGTTGCAGTTACTGTGATGGATCGAGAATATCCTCCTTTATTAGTACACCCTCACAGGTCTAATCCTATGGGTAAAGTGCAACAACAATTGGCAATGATACCATCAGTTGTAGTACCAGCCACCACATCTGTACCAGCTCCAGTTATTGCATCTGCCCAAGTCCAAGTTCAACTGGATGTTTCTCAAAAGTTAATAACTACCATTGAGTCATTAACATCTCAGTTAGAGACTATAGAAGGGAAGCGTGCACGGGTTCAACCAGAAAAGAGAGCTTACCCTGAATGGGTAGATTCAATCCTTCCCCCATCAAGTTTTGGTAACCCTATATTCCCTATTTTCAATGGATCAGGTGATCTTGAACAGAATTTGATGCATTATGTGTCTTTTTGTGATCCAATGATGGGAACTCCGGAACAGCAAGAAGTAGTGAAACGCAGATACTTCGTGCGAACCTTGAAAGGACCAGCTTTTTTCTTTTACACAAGTTTGCAATCAAGGTCAATTACTAGGTGGGAAGATCTTTACCAAAAATTCCTTCTTCAGTTCAGCTCAACGTTGCCAAAGACAATAGTTTTTGATATTACAAACTATAAGAAAAGGGAGAATGAAAGGGTCTTATATTTCATTGCTCGCTGGAAGGGATTAACATATTCCCAAAGATTAGCACTCCCTCAGGAAGAAATGTTTCCAATCTGTGTGGAAAATCTGCGTGATGAATTACGCACGTTGTTGATCCCTATGAAATATACAGGGGGGTTTCGAGACCTTACTTAAATAACTCAACAGATTGAAGATTATCTTATAAAGACTAAGGATAAGGCTCGTATAATTCCATCAATTCCAGGAAGAAGAATGGGTAAAGCAGATACTGCTACAGTTATGCTTAAACAAGCACCTGTACCTACTTCTACTTCAAAACCTTCATCTTCTCGAAGGGATCCACCTCCTGAGCGCCAACAACAAAGGCCGTTTCTTCAAGATGATCAAAGAGATCAAAGACAGAAACAATTTGATGATCTAAAGAGCAAAACATACTCTTTCAAAAATGAAAAAGTTCCTAGTTACTTCATTTCGGCTCTGGAAAATAATTTGGTTCAGTTTCCAAGGCCCAAAATTCCAATCAAGGAAGGAGATGAAGATCGTCCCAATTATTTCCCCTTTCATCAAATGTTGGGGCATCCCATCCAGGAGTGTTTTGTCTTCAAAGACCTCCAGAAAAAGATGGTCGACTCAAGACAAGTCAAATTAAAAGTTTCTTTAGCTCAGGTAGCAGGTGTTACTGATACAGTTCCAGAGGAGGAAGGTGAGTGGAAAAAATTTAAGAACAAAAATGCACAAAAATATGATGATTGGATGTTCAGAAAGACAAACAACTGAACTCATGCTATTTTGTGAACGCAATTGAAGAAACCAATTGTGCCTTCTGCCATGAATGTTGCAGCAAAACCCTCTTCATCAGAGGGAAAATCCTCAAATAAATGGCATGATTCAAAGAAAGAAAAATAATCAGAAGAAGATGAGTATGTGTCAAAGCCTAAGTTGTCTTTGACTCTGGCATACTTCATTCCATATACTTCAAATTCACGGGCACCGCCCCACCAAACGGCATAGCCTAAATAGGCTAATCAGGCAGAGTCTTCATCGGATGAAGATTTGATTTTTGGTTCTGTTAATATGATTCAATTAACAGATCCATATGCCAGTCGCATTTTCAATTTTGATGAGCCCTAATTCCCTATATCAAATAGAGGAATCAGAGGAAGTTCTAGAGGCTCAGGATACAGGGGAAGAAATGGATCTTTCAGAGGCCACTATTCCAATTCTACCCCTACTAGAACTGTGTATGCGGCAGAAACTCGTTGTAGAGCCCTTCAACGAGCTCAACAAGAACAAGAAAGTTCTTCCCCACAAGGCATACTCAACCCTAGCACAATTATTCTGGAATATAGGTTGAAGGTTCCATATTCTTCCTCTTAGCAAGTAAATAGACCTAATCGGTCTAATCTTCCAAAGCCATGAGTATTACCAACTCCTATCCTGATACAAGATGCATCAAATTCCAAGGCATAAACTTTCAAGGCACCTGCTAAACCACATGTTCCTATTAGTAAATGCAGACCTTTGGATCAAAAGTATGATATATTGAAACACCTGGCCAAAGTACCGGCTAAGTTATCAATTATGGATGCCTTGAATTTATCAAAGTATCTTCGGGAGGCACTCATTGAGGCTTTGTCAAGTCCTCAGGAGTTTGATACTGAAATTGTTGTAGCTGAATTCTACCATGTAGAGAATAATCCAGCAGAATGCCATGCAGTAATATCTTTTACTGATGAAGATGAAGATTATGTCGTGCATGAATATATTAGACCTTTGTACTTATCTAGAACGGTTAATGGTATAGAAATCTGAAGAGTTTTCATTGATAATGGTTCAGGAGTCAACCTCATGCCCATTCGTACACTTCATCAATTGGGCCTCACAGAATCTTATTTATCTCCTTCTACTTTGATTTTACAAGGATATGATAACAATGAACAAGAACCACTGGGCGAGATTACACTCAGAACTCAGTTTGGAGATCTTGTGTCCAATTCAGATTTCATGGTTGTTGATCAAGACTCATCCTTCAACATCTTTCTTGGAAGACCCCGGCTACATCGGCATGCGGTTATCCCTTCATCATACCATCAATGTCTCAAGTTTTGTTTCGATGGTCAAGTTGGGACATTATATGGTGATAAGGCCTCGTTAAATACATGTCAATCTCAATACATTAAGTTATAATTCTACCACATGAATGGAAAGGAGGAATCCACAACAAATAAGATTACCAAAGTTAATGATTCACATGGTTTCGAAAAGATTCCAGTAAACCCATTAGCACATGTGAGTACAGATTATGTTTTTACTATCAGTAAAATTATAGGATAGACCCAAATCAAAATACTCTTATGGAAAGATCCATAATGTCAATTACAGCGATCAAGCCAGATAACATGGGAGAAATTGGTGATCCACCAAGCAATGATGAAATCTCAAATGGAGATGTCTTCATTTCATTTGCTGAAATCTAGAAAGTCTATACTTCACCAATCAGGCTAGGTAAAGTTATAGCAATGTCATAGGTAAACGATGATGTCGATTCTCAATCCATCATCTCCTCTTTATTACCCAAAGAAGACCCTTCATCATCAATCGGATCGGAAATGAAAGGTTCTTCTTCAAGATGTGCAAATTTTTACATCGCTTTTGATCCTGGAAATTCTGCTTCATCATCTACTATGCAAGTGGAAACAGAGGAAATAAAACATGTTGAAGAAGAAGAGGAAGATCTCATGGATGCTCCTCCAGCATTTGAAGAGGGTATCTCTACCACTGTGTATGAACTCAGAGAAATCAATCTGGGTAGAAAAGAAGATCCACGCCCCACTTTAATCAGTGCGACCATGACTCTTGAAGAGAAAGAGATGTATATTTCTTTTTTAAGGAAAAATTGAGACATATTTGCTTGGAACTATATAGAGATGCTAGGTCTTGATCCTGATGTTTCCAATCATTGTTTGGGTTTACTAAAAGAACATCTAGGATTCAAACAAGATGCTAGAAGAACACACCGAACCTATGCTTCCAAAATTGAGGCTGAAGTGGATAAGCTCATCAAAGCTAATTTAGTCAGAGAAGTTCAATATACCAAGTTGTTGACTAATATTGTCCCAGTGAAAAAGAAGAATGGGAAAATTAGAGTTTTCATTGATTTCGGAGATCTTAATCGGCATTGTCCTAAGGATAATTTTCCAGTTCCGATTACAGAAATCTTGATTGATGCGCAGCTGGATATGAAGTGCTTTCCTTCATGGATGGATATTTTGGATATAATCAAATTCGGATGGCTCCATAAGATGAAGAATATACAGCCTTCATATCTCCTCAGGGTGTGTTTTGCTATTGGGTAATGCCCTTTGGCCTAAATAATGCAGGTGCAACATATCAGCATGTCATGCATCGTATCTTCAAACCCTTTCTGGGAAAGTTTGTTGAATGTTATGTGGAAGATTTGGTGGTCAAATCCAAACAATGTTCTAATCACTTGGCTGATTTAGAAGTCATATTCCGCAAACTTTGACAACATAATTTGAAGATGAACCCCTTAAAATGTGCTTTTGGGGTAACCTTGGGGAAATTTCTTGGCTTCGTCGTACGCCATCATGGTATCGAGGTCGATCCTGAGAAAACAAATTCAATCCTTGGCATGTCACCTCCTCGAAATTTGAAATAATTGAGAGGAATTCAAGGACACCTAGCCTATATTCGGCATTTCATTGCCAATTTGGCTGGAAAAAGCTTACCCTTAACCAAATTGATGAAGAAGGGAGTCACTTACCAGTGGAATGAATATTACCAAGAAGCATTCTATATTCTCAAGAAATATCTCTTGAGTCCACCGGTACTTATGCCACATGTTGAAGGAAGACCACTTATCCTCTATGTGACAGCTCTAGAGCGATCATTGGGTGGCTTTCTTGCTCAGAATAATGATGTTGGGAATGAAAACAGCCTCTACTATCTCAGTCGGACTATGCTTGAAGCAGAAACCCGGTATTCAAGTATTGAGAAGTGTTGCCTGAAATTAATCTTTGCAGTTTAGAAGTTGATACACTACCTGCAACATCATGAGGTCCAATTGGTATCTCGCAATAACCCGCTCAAATTCATCCTTAGTCGTCTGATGCTTACAGTATGTCTGGCAAGGTGGGAAGTTATCTTGCAGTAATTTGATATTCAATATGTGTCTCAAAAGGTGATAAAGGGCCAAGCTCTGGCTGATTTCCTTGCTGAACACCCTTTAGTGGAAGACACATCTTCAGATATTGAACTCCCTGATGAGGAAGTTTTCTCTATTAAAGAAATCCTTCAAACATGGTAAATGTACTTTGATGGTGCTTCCAGAAGTCCAACCGGGAGGAAAATGGAAAATTCTAAATTCAACAAAGTTGGCTTAGAGATTGTACTCATTTCTCTAGAAAAGGCATTGTTACCTTATTCCTTATTATTGTGGGAAGGTGGTACAAATAATGAAGCGGAATACCAAGCTCTCATTGCAGGATTGGAGTTGGTGCTTCAAGCACAAGTGAATCACTTAAATGTGAAAGGTGATTTTGACCTGGTAATCAAACAAGTCAATGGGGATTATACAATCAGAAAATAAGAACTAATCCCTTTGTATGATTACGTCAGAGAGTTAATGGCGGAGTTTCCTTCGGAACCGACATTTTATTATGTCCCAAGATCATAAAATGCCCAAGCTGATGCACTGGCTAATATAGCCACAGCTCTGGAAGATCCAGATCTGGATGATACAACCATCAGTATTGCCCACCGTCGTACAATTTCACCTTATGTTCGATCCAGAACAGATGAAATCAATGAAATTAGTCCCATCTCTGAACCATATGGTCACACTATGGGATGGATGGCACCTATCAGGGAATACCTTCAAAATGGAACACTTCCACCAGATAGAGTCAGGAAAGAACAAATCCAGTGACGTGTGGTCAACTTTACTCTTTATGATATCCCAGATCACCTAGAGAAAATTCTCTATAAGCGTGGTTTTTATGGATTTCTCTTCAGATGCATTGATGGTGAAGAGACAATGGTTGTCATGAAAGAAGTGCATGCAGGATTTTGTGGTGCCCACCAGTCTGGACATAGACTGTCTGATCAGATTCGAAGGCTTGGATACTTTTGGCATTCAATGATACGAGATTGTGTTGATTTCACAAAGAAGTTTCATTCATTCCAATTACATGCCAACTTCATTCATCAACCCCCAGAGTTGCTTCATAAAACTAAATACTCATGGTCATTTTCCACATAGGGAATGGATGTGGTGGGACCTTACCCTTCAGCTATGGCCAAGCAGTGTAAGTATATTCTTATTGCTACTGATTTCTTTTCCAAATGGGAAGAGGCAGTACCTATCAAGGAATTCAGTTCTAAAATCATTGTTAGCTTCATCAATTCTAACATCATTACCATATTTGGTGTCCCTCATACCATATTTACGGACAATGGCACCAACTTCTGTTCATCCGAGGTAAAGAAGTTGTATCAAGAATACAAGATCAAATCCAAACATTCATCTCGGTATAATGCAGCGGCCAATGGCCAAATATAAGCCTTCAACAAGACTCTGCCAAATACACTAAAAAAGATGGTGGATAAAGATAAGAAGTCATGTCCTGATAAACTCTTTCATGCTTTATGGGATTATCGGACCACCACCCGCACTGCAACGCAGTCAACTCCATATTCACTGGTATATGGAACGGAAGCAGTCTTTCCCATTGAAGTTCAATTACCTTCGCTCAGAGTAGTCATTTGTGATCAATAATCTATATATGAACAATCTCAAAAGAGATTGGATGAATTGGAATAGTTAGATAAGAAAATATTGTGCACTCTGCATCACTTGGAAGTCTATCAGAATCTAATAGCACAAGCTTTCAACAAAAAAGTTCATCTTCATTCATTAGTTCAGGGAGAATTGGTATTAGTTCTCAGAACTCCAATGATACCAGGAAAGAAACCTCCCAAGCTTGATCCAAAATGGGAAGGACCTTATTCAATACATAAGGTCTATTCCAATGGAGCTTATTCTTTAATCTCAATGGATGGAGAACTCATCACTACTCCAACCAATGCCAGATTTCTGAAGAAGTATTTTGTATAAACAAAAAATACATCATCCACGGTCCATACATATGACCTTAAACTATTTGTATTACTTTTGTCCCAAACGATGTTAAACTATGATGTCCTAACTACATGACGCTAAACTGTACATAAGTCCCTTACGTCCAGCAAGACGTTAAACTGCATAATCAACGGTCCATGCATATGAACCTAAACTATTTTCAAGTCCATTACGTCCATTACAACTTTAAACTGCATCATCCACAGTCCATACATATGACCTTAAACTATTTGTATTACTTTCTTCCCACACGATGTTAAACTGTGACGTCCTAACTACATGACGTTAAACTGTATAGAAGTCCCTTACATCCAGCAAGACGTTAAACTGCCTAATCAATGGTCCATGCATATGATCCTAAACTATTTGCAAGTCCCTTACGTCCAGTATGACGTTAAACTGCATCATCCACGGTCTATACATATGACCTTAAACTATTTGTATTACTTTCGTCCCACACGATGTTAAACTGTGAAAAAGTTCCCTAATTCGTCCAACAAGACGTTAAACTGTGTCCCCTTCATCGTATTTGCTATATGACGTCAAAATATATAGCAATGGTCCATACATATGACCTAAAACTATTTTCACTTTTTTCCAACATGACATTAAACTATGAAAAAGTCCTTAATACGTCCAACATGACGTTAAAATGTGTTCTGTTTTGTCCTTACTGCATGACATTAAACTGCATAGTCCTCTTTTTGTCCAACATGACATTAAACTGTGTTGTCCCCATCGACCTAACTACATGAAGCTAAACTATACAGAAAGTCCTTTGATATATCCTACATGACATTAAACTGTACTTTGTCCCTGCTACATGACACTAAACTGTGCAGTACCAATAGTCCTAACTGTAAGACTTTAAACTGCATAGTCCATTTATATGTCCTACATGACATTAAACTGTGCATTGTTAAGATTGTTGTTACCTCTTGTTTCTCACACCGAGTATGACTCATGTGAGATTAGATCAAATTTCAACCATAAAACCCTCTCTAGGACACTATCCACGCATAAGTCCCAACATCATTTTTTAGGCCGTTGTCCCTAAGAACAACTTGATCATTAATTCATTATTTAATTGAACTACGCGGACTTTGATCCTTGCCTTCCAGGCTGGGTACGTAGGCAACCTCCCAAGGTTCAAGCCCAAGACCAGTCTCTTCACATCAGTTTACCTCCATCTCATATGATGTTGATTCGTGAAACCGTCCCCCGAATCAATATCTTTACATTGGTTCACTTTCGTCCTTGCTATATGACGTTAAACTATACAGTATTTTTTGTCCTCTATGACAATAAACTACAATATTCTTTGATACCCTCACCTGAGAGGGGATCATTATTTACATTGATTTTTTCAATCATGTTTCATTCCAAAAAACTATGTGCATACATGGAAATGCCCGAACCCTTTTATCTTGGGTTAAACCATCATTTCACTAAAGTCCCCTTTCACCCTTCACATGTATGAACCAAATTTGTACAGAGGGTATTTATATAACTACGTGGGTTTGATTCCCATACTTATGGGATACGTAGGAACGTTCGAGTGTCCCTCGAATCCTACCTCAAGTCTTTTGGGCCTAACCCCAAATTCCACTTTCACTCCCTTGGCTGAAAAGTCCCCACGAAAACACACCCTATGTATTTCTTATAAATGGTCCAAGATCTATGACCCTAAACTAAGATCTCCTATATTGTCGTCCTGCACAACGTTCAAATGTAGTTTAAGAACTATGTATGGCTTGATTATCATCCTTATGGGATACGTAGTGAAGTCCAACATTTCAATTCAGGATCCAGCCACAACATGATTATGGTTATCATTGATCCGTGTATCTCTGCATACATTGGAAAATACCCATATTTATGTGTCATAATCCTAATCTTGAATAATTCCAGATCTTCATAACCCTTTTCTTGACATCTGGACACAAAATGTCCAATTTCTGAGAATTCTTTTGCTTGACCATGCAGCATGTTCCCTTAGGCGGCCTTGCATAAACAGTCTACATAACATATGTGTTATCCAAAAGATGTTATTATTTGACTATGCAGCCAATTCCCTTAGGTGGCCTTGCATAATTCAACCCCCTAATGGGTTTGTCAAATAGTGGTAACTTCATTCTTGGGAGGAAAATCTCTTTTGTCCTTGGTTGTCTTAATGACAATATGTAGGGATCCGAAAAAAATGTCTATCTTTAACATATCTGTCCCATACTATTTTTCATGATCTGAAATTATCCAAGTCTATGTTTTATATTTTCCTTCCCTATGTTTGGGTCAGACCTTCGTAGGAGTAACATTCATCCAATTCTAAGGAAATCCTGTTTGGAAATATCTTCTTCATATTCAAGTACTTCTTTCCATACAGAAAACTCTATACTTTGGAAAAGTTGAATCCCCATAAGCTTCCACTGGATTTTTAGCAGTAGAAAAGTAAATTTCTAAGAGTTCTTTTACCTGACTATGCAGTACGTGCCCTTAGGCGGGCTTGCATAAACACTCTACATAACGGACCTGTCAGCCAAAAGATTCTATCATTTGACTATGCATCCAATGCCCTTAGGTGGCCCTGCATAATTCACCCCCCTAATGGGTTTGTTAAATAATGGTAACTTCATTCTTGGGAGCTACTTCTTCTAATACCTTTTTAGCTCTTTTTCATATTATTCCTCAAATTCAAATTTTCTTAAGTCATAGTTTACATATTTTCCCTCATACTTGAGTGTGGTAATATGTTTTCAGATAAATTGTCAAGGAATTGAGTCAATTTTAATCCATTTCAGTCAAAGCTATTTCGACCTTAAACATTAGCCTCTTTATGTCCGATGTGCATGACTTTAAACTTCCCACAAAAGACAAGGGAACTCTAAATAAAAGTCAAGTTCGAGTTCACTAAACATAAATTTTGTATGATTTAAGTAATATTGAGCAATTAAAAGACTCAAAGTTTGTAGGGTTATTTATAATAATCCTAGTAAAAATCAAACTATGCTTACTAAGCCCATTGGCCCGCCATACCCTACGCACCCTAATTTCCTTTTGATTCTCTTTTTCCTCAGAGTCAAATCCTCATTCCTTTTTTGATCCAACTCTGAGGGGGGACTTTTTTTGATGCTCCTTTTTCATCACAGAGTCTAAACGAAATGAAAAGGGAAATACCTAAAACAAAGAAGATTCATCCTTTGAATAAAAATAAAAAAAAAAGATAAAGGGATGAAGAATGATAACATTTCCCATAGGTTGCACAAGTTCCAGCATGGTCGCACAAATATACTTGCGTGCCGCCCAAATGGTCATGCAGGTGACTTATGCGCCCTCTTTGAAAATCGCATAGGGTCTTCTCCAACCTATAAATACCCCCGGTGGGCCCCCCATTTGAAGGATGATTTTTTCCAGAATTCAGATATAGATCTCTGAATGCCCAAGTCTCTTCTTCAAGTCTTCCAAACACTTCTATGGTAATTCTTTAACTATAATGGAAGTTCTAAACAAGAGGAATAAGTTCTAAGTGTTAGAAATCACTAACACTTGCACGCCTAAATTTTTTGCCCTTAAGGGAAATGAACACACTTGCGCGCCTCCTTACCGATTCATTGAAACTTGCACGCCACTCTTTTGGAAGTACCTCAGGATGATTCTAAAGGCTTTGGTCAAGAATCACCCAAGTATTACTCTACAGGTCAAGGATCGCGCAAGTACCCATGTGTGCGCAGTTATACCTGCGCGACCAATACTTGTGCGCCCACGCAGTACCTGCGCGCCTTCCAGGACTTGTGTGCCCCTCTCTTTTTGGGTGCCTTTCCTGCCCATTTAACCCCTCTTATGCCATTCCACCTCTCCTATTCAAGATTCAGTCTTCAAGACACTCTTCAAATCCATTTATGGCATGTTTTCTTGATTGAATTCCTTATCTTAAAGGATATTCATGGAACATCTCTCAAAACTTAGTGATTTTCACATCTTTATGTCACTAAATTTAGAGAGTTCATTAATTCAACCTCATCCTTTAAGATGATAGAATCCTTAACCTAGGCCTCCTTTTCAGGAGTAATCCCCAATCCAAATCCTCATTAACTTGGGCCTCCTTTTCAGGAGTAAGTCCCAAGTCCCCTAACCTGGGCCTCCTTTTCATGAATAAGCCCCAGTCTCAAATATGGGAATCCTCTTTAGGAGTAAGCCCCAAGTCCCTTAATTTTCAAAACCCATTAACTTGGGCCTCCTCCTTACGAATAAACCCCAATCTTAATTTCTCTTAACCAGTCATAATTCCTTTTGATCTGGGCTTCCTTCTCAGGAGTAAAACCCAATCATAAGTCCCCTCCTAACTTGGGCATCTTCCTTAGGAGTAAGCCCCAATATTATGTTTGTGCACGTGCATATTTCCTTTAATTTGATTTCATATGATTTTGTTTGATTACTTTTATTATGTATTTTGATGATATCTTAATTTATGTTATTTGGATTTTTTCTTTGATTCTTATCAAATTTTAAATATAATATATTTATCTATATTTTATTAGTTAATGAGGAAGTTTGAAAATGCTTATCTATTTCTCAAAAATTTAATGAAGTTGCTACTATGTTTTTAGAAACTCTACATTTCACTATTTTAAAACATTTAGGTATTTATTTTACTGAAACTTGTACAGTCGTCCTATTTGCATGAAACTTGATTCTATGGAACGATAAAATGTTCATCTTGATTTCATTAGTTTACATCAAAGTCTAAAAATATCTTTTGAATGGACTTTTAATTACTTGAAGTTCTGATATTCTGTTTTGAAGTAGCAGTTTTTCCAGAATTGGTTTGCTTCTGTTTCTTAATGATTTTAGGAACTGTAGATGTCGGTTTTAATTGATTCTTTTTTTTTGGAAATATAATGAGTTTTTATACAAATCATTAGTTTTGACCGAATTCTGAATCTACTGTTAAGAGCCCTTAAAAATACGTTTAAGTTTGTCACAACATTCTGTCCAGATTTTTGTTTCAAAAGTAAGGTTCATTTTTGTTTCAAAAGTAAGGTTCATTTTTGTTTCAAAAGTAAGGTTCATTTTTTATTTCAAAAGTAAGGTTCATTTTTTGTTATCAAAAGTAAGGTTCATTTTTGTTTCAAAATTAAGGTTCATTTGTTATCAAAATAAAGGTTCATTTGTTATCAAAAGTAAGGTTCATTTTTGTTTCAAAAGTAAGGTTCATTTTTGTTTCAAAAGTAAGGTTCATTTTTGTTATCAAAAGTAAGGTTCATTTTTTATCAAAAGTAAGGTTCATTTGTTATCAAAAGTATGGTTCATTTGTTATCAAAAGTATGGTTACTGTTCATACCCTATGTTACTGTTCATACCCTATGTTACTGTTCATACCCTACGTTACTGTTCATACCCTACGTTACAGTTCATACACTACGTTACTGTTCATACCCTATGTTACTTTACTATTCATACCCTACGTTACTTTATTATTCACTCCGAAGTTATTGTTCGCTCCAAAGTTATTGTTCGCTCGGAAGTTACTATTCACTCGGAAGTTACTATTCACTTCGAAGTTATTGTTCATTCCGAAGTTACTGTTCATTCCGTGCAATTGTTTTTAAAAATTGATTTTCTGCAAATATATAGATTATTTTTTAACGATTTTTTTTGTAAAATCCTCATTAAATATAAGGATCATAATGAAAGAGTTTTTGATGTTTTTAGTGCTATATTTAGAGAGAAAATTTAATAATGTTCTTCAACGTATTTTATAAATAAATTTGGACGTTTTAAGATGGTTTAAATTTAAATGTTTGAATTTAATTACAGAATTTGCTGCTAGTTTTCAGGAACTATTTTGACTTCGTTTAAATCATTTTAAATGGATTTAAAGTTCTGTTTTGAATCATTCAATGCTTTTATTATTCTGGATATTTTATTGGATGACTTGTTCAAAATATATTGAATTCCTCTATTAGATATTTTATTCTACGGGAATAAATAAGCATCGGTTCTGCTATTTTCCGGGAGATATTTATGGGATCTCTTAACTTAATTAATTTTGAATGTCCTAAGGAAGTAGAGTTGCTGCATTTGCAAGATATTTTTATTCTCTATATATATAGTTCTCTCTTGCAGGAAAAACAACAACACAATACAAAGAGAAAGTGTTGTGAACTTTGAATCTGTTGTGCATTTGCAACGTCCTGTTACACTCTACTTCACCACCTGCTCAGTCTCTCAAGCGCTGAATTAATTCTACTTCGACTACAATTTCATTGACGAGACGTGCTAAACTAAACCTCAAGAACCGGTACCTGTGCTTTAATTTTTATCTTCTCTTTCATCTAGTTCTGAGTCTGTAACACTACTTCCCATCTCTCACACGCACTCTTATTTTTCTGTTTATGCTTTTGCACACAAAAGCATTATTTGTTATTCTTTTTCTTTGGGTTGTGACTCCCGAATTCTAAAGTCAGGATCTTAGGGTTGTGACTCCCTGTATCTAAAGTTAAGACTGTTTGGGTTGTGACTCCCAGTATCTAAAGTCAGGTTGTAAGTGTTGTGACTCCCCACACAAAAGTCAGTGTCATGGTTATCCCTCTACTATAAAAGTATTTTGTAATTGGGTTATGATTCCACTTTAAAAATCATTTTTAGTGCACACGTATCTCTCACCGAGTAGAGAGGTATAAGAGTAGAGTAGGCCCACTTTGGACTGAACTACTATAAAAAACATCCTTGCGTTATTTATTTTTTTCCGCTGCTAATTAATTTTAATAATTAACTTTGATAATTAATTTATTTGATTAAATTTTTAATCTGGTCTATTCACCCCCCCCCCCTCTAGACCATCTTCCATTACCCTGTCCGGCCTAACAATTGGTATCAGTGGATAACCTTCTTAAGAATAGTTTTTCTCTATATTTATATTTCATTATACTTGGTCGTTCCTTCCTGAAGTTATCCAATAATTTCTTTTATCTGTTTTTATATTTTATTGTGCTAACCTATTCCTAGACCTCACAGTCTAAGGATAAAGATCTTATAAGATGGCAGGATTGAACCCGAATGATGCCTAGATTCCTTAGAAGCCCCCACATTTTGATGGCAATGATTATGGATGCTGGAGATCCCAAATAGAGGCATACATCAAACAGTTGAGCATTGAGCACTGGTCTATCATGTCAAAACAATACACACTGCCTGAAGCTGATCCAGATACTCTTACAGGAATTGATGCTACTAGATATGTCTTAAATTAAAAAGTCATTAATATTTTATATTGTGCTATTAACAGAAGTGTTTTTATTCATGTTTCTGCATGCAAGATAGCTCATGAGATTTGGAAGATTTTTCAAGTTACTTACCTTGGCTCTGACAAATTGATCTGAACCAAACTTGGAATGCTTTGTCTTGAGTATCAAGACTTCAAGATGGGTGAAGATAAAACTGTAAATCAAATGTTCCATAGATTCACAAGCATTGTGAATGGAATGAATTCACTTGGAGAATCTCTGGAAAATCCTATACTTGTTGAAAGAGTCCTACGAGCATTACCAAAGAAATGTAATGCAAAGAAGGTTTCCATTGATGAAAGTAAGAACTTCAAAGAGTACACAATTGATTAATTGATTGGATAACTACTACAATATGAACTGGAACTGAAGAACATAGTTGATGAGGAGTCAACAAAAAGAAAAGGTATATCTTTTAAGTCTATAAGTGTTATTTCTAATAATTCTTCAGATTCTGATCTATAGGATATTGAAAAGGAAGACATGGCTCAAATTGTAACTGGATTCTACAAAAGAATGAAAAAGAAAGGTTTCAAAAACCAGTTTAGTAGAAATCCTCAAAAAGGAAAAATATAAGGGAGATAAGAAAGGTGATACAAATTACAATGCTTCAGATGTAACTTGTTATGAGTGCAGGAAGAAAGTTCATATCAAACCTGATTGCCCTAAACTAAAGAATAAAGACAAATACAAAAAGAAGGATAGAAAGGAATTGGCAACCAGCTGGAGTTTTACTGAAGAATCTGATTCTAGTGAACAATCTGGAAATGACAAAGAATATGACAACTTGTGTTTCATGGCATCACTAGATAAGGTTTGTAACTCTAATTATTATTCTGAATGTTCTGATTCTGAATATGAATCCGAAAACCCCAATTTTTTTGAATTAAATAGAGAAATTGAAAGATTAAGAAAAGATATTTTCAAAGCTCCTGATTTATATAATAAACTTAAAGAAAATAATGAAAAACTTATTTCTGGAAATAAAGTAATTTTTCAAGAAAATAAAAGGTTAATAAACACTGCCTCTTCTTCTCATTCAACAGTTTATGATAATTTGAAAACTGCTCAAGATTTGAATGAGAAATTTAAAAAGGAAGTTGAATGTCTTAAACAAAATTTATCTACTTTTATTCAAGGTCATGAAAAATATCATGAGATGATGTCTTTGACTAAAACTGATAAAAATAAATATGGTTTTGGTTATGATAAAAGATTACCTCAAATGTATAAAATGTGTTTTGTTAAAAGTAAAAATAGTTGTACTTCAACTGTTACTTGTTTTAAATGTGGCATGAATGGTCACTATGCCAATGATTGCTCACTTAGATTTAAAAAATCTTTGGGATTTACAAAAACTAATATTTCTAAATCGTTGTTATCAAGAGTACCTTACAATACATGTTTAAATTTTGTATGGGTACCTAAAAATTGTATTACTAATTCTATTGGATCCAAAGTATCTTGGGTACCAAAATTGTCAATTAATTGATTTTTGTAGGAAAAATGCCTTGGATGTCTCAAGAACGACATATGGTACATGGACAGTGGATGCTCTAGGCATATGACTGGAGACCCATCAAAATTTACCACATAAAACACATTTTATGGAGGCACTATTACTTTTGGAGACAATTCCAAAGGCAAAATAAAGGTTTTGGTAAAGTTGGTATTTCAAATTCTACATTTATTTCAAAAGTTTTATATGTTGAAAGTTTAAAACATAATTTAATTAGTATATCACAGTTATGTGATGATTCAATGGAAGTTAAATTTCAAAATGATAAATGTTTAGTTTTTTAAAGATGATTCTTTATTATTTTATGCTAATCGAAAAGATAATATTTATACTATTGATTTTTCTAAACTAATTGTTCAACATGTAAAGTGTTTGAATGCTGTACAGAATGAAAACATCCTTTGGCACTGACGTTTAGGACATGTTAATTTTAGATTGTTGCATAAGCTCTCGAATCATGAGAATGTTTTACATCTTCCTTCTTTGAATAAAGAACAACATCATGTTTGTGACGCCTGCATGAAAGGGAAGCAACACAAAATTTCTTTTAGACCTATCAATCAGATAAGTACAAATAAGCCTTTACAGTTAGTACATCTTGATTTATTTGGTCCAACTCAAATTTCTAACCTTGGTGGAAAGAAATATACTTTAGTTATTGTTGATGATTATAGTAGATTTACTTGGGTATATTTTCTAGCTCATTAAAATGATACTTTATCTAAATTCACTGCTTTCTCTAAATTAGTTCAAAATGAAAAAGGTTGTATGATTATTTCTATTCGTAGTGATAAAGGAGGTGAATTTCATAATTTAGATTTTTAAAAATTCTGTGAAAACAATGGATATTTTCATAATTTATCTGCTCCTAGAACACAACAACAAAATGGTGCTGTAGAATGGAATAATAGAACTCTTATTGAAATGGCTGGAACTATGTTAAGTGAATATAATCTGCCTAGATATTTTTGGGTTGAGGCTGTTTTTGCTGCATGTTATATTTCAAATAGAATTCTTATTAGACCTTTTATAAAGAAAACTCCTTATGAATTATTCAAAAATAAAAATCCTAAAGTTGGTTGTTTTAGAGTTTTTGGATGCAAAGTTTTTATTTTAAATTCAAAGGATAATTTAGATAAATTTGATGCTAAAAGTGATGAAGGTATTTTTCTTGGTTATTCTAATAACAGTAAAGATTATAGAGTTTATAATAAAAGAACGATGGTTATTGAGGAGTCTGTTCATGTTATGTTTGATGAAAATAATGTTAACATAAATTCTGATTCTAATGTTATTGATGATGAGTTTAGAGATTTTAATTTTGGTGAAGATTTTCCTCAAGATAAGAGTGAATTAATTGAGGGGGAGCATACTCATTCTCAACCTGATCCAAGATCGTGGATGATTCACAAAGATCATCATGTTGAAAATGTAATTGGGAATGTTGATTCTGGTGTCAAAACCAGAAATTCTATTTTAAATTATTGTGCCAATTCGGCTTTTATTTTTGATTTTGTTCCTGTTGATATTTATGATTCTTTAAAAGATAAAAACTGGATTATTACTATGCAAGATGAATTAAATCAGTTTTTTAGAAATAATGTTTGGAATTAAGTAGAATTGCCTGAAGATAAGCAGGTAATTGGAACTAAGTGGATCTTTAGAAACAAGCTAGATGAATCTGGACAGATTTTCAAAAACAAAGCCAGACTTGTTGCTCAAGGATACTCTCAAGAAGAAGGTATAGACTTTGAAGATTCATTTGCACCTGTTTCTAGGTTAGAGTCAATTATAATTTTTTTATCCTTTGCGTGTTTTAAAGGTTTTAAATTATATCAAATGGTTATAAAAAGCGCTTTCTTAAATGGTTTTATTACTGAAGAAGTTTATGTTTCACAACCCCCAGGTTTCGAAAATGAAAAATTTCCCAACCATGTTTTTAAATTATCCAAAGCTTTATACGGTCTCAAAAAATCACCTCATGCTTGGTATGAAATACTTTCTTTATTTTTATTAAAAAATGGTTTCATGAAAGGAAATGTTGATCCCACTCTTTTTATTAAAAGATCTTCTGATGATATTTTAATTGTTCAAATTTATGTTGATGATATAGTTTTTGGATCATCTAGTGACATACTTTGTAATGATTTTTCTTTATTGATGTCTTCTGAATTTGACATGAGTTTAATGGTAGAATTAAAGTTTTTTCTTGGACTTCAAATTTCTCAAAGGAAAGATGGATTTTTTCTTAATCAATCTAAGTATACTAAAGATTTAATTAAACTATTTGGTCTTGATTCCTCTAAATCCATGAAAACCCCTATGGGTACTAATTGTAAATTAGATAGTGATGCATCTGGTAAATCAGTGGATTTAACAGTTTATAGAGGTATGATAGGTAGCTTGCTATATTTAATAGCATCTAGACCTGATATCATTTTTAGTGTTTGTTTATGTGCTAGATTTCAAGATGATCCTAAAGAAAGTCATATTAAATCTGTTAAAAGAATAATTAGATATGTTAAAGGAACTGTTGATTCTAGTTTATTTTATCCAAAATATAACTGTTTTGTTTTAACATATTATTCTGATTTTGATTTTGGAAGCTGTAGAATTGACTGAAAAAGCACATTAGGTATGTTTCATTTTTTGGGAAAATGTTTAATATCTTGGCCATCTAAGAAACAATTATTTGTTTCATTATCTACTGCAGAAGCCGAGTATATCTCTGCTGCTAGTAGTTGTGCTCAATTTTTATGGATTAAGAAAACTATATGTGATTTTGGTCTTTATCTTGATAAACTACCTATTTATTGTGATAATACATCTGCAATTTCTCTTTCTAAAAACCCCTTACAACATTCTAGAACAAAACATATTGATCTTAGATTTCATTTCATTCGAGATCATGTGAATAAGGGTGATATTGTTTTAGAATTTATCCCTTCTAAAAATAAGCTTGCAGATATTTTTACAAATCCTTTAGACTCTTCTCAGTTTAAGAAAATTAAATTTTCTCTTGGTATGTTGGAATTTTAAATTTTATTTGTTGTATTTGTTTAGGGGGAGCATGTTTTCACTTTTTTTTTATTTACAAAAAGGGGGAGAAATTTTGGAGAGAAGTTTTGTTGTGAGAAATAATTTGGATTTAATCATTTTAAAAATTCATTTATGGTTTAAATGTTTTGGTTTTGTAATCAAACAAAAAGGGAGAGATTGTTTGTGCATGTGCATATTTCCTTTAATTTGATTTCATATGATTTTGTTTGATTACTTTTATTATGTATTTTGATGATATCTTAATTTATGTTATTTGGATTTTTTCTTTGATTCTTATCACATTGGAAATATAAGATATTTATCTATATTTTATTAGTTAATGAGGAAGTTTTAAAATGCTTATCTATTTATCAAAAATTTAATGAAGTTCCTACTATGTTTTTAGAAACTCTACATTTCACTATTTTAAAAAATTTAGGTATTTATTTTACTGCAACTTCTATAGTCATTCTAATTACATTAAACTTGATTCTATGGAAAGATAAAATGTTTATCTTGATTTCATTAGTTTATATCAAAGTCAAAAAATATTGTTTGAATGGACTTTAAATTACTTGAAGTTCTGATATTCTGTTTTGAAGTAGCAGTTTTTCCAGAATTTTTTTGCTCTTGTTTTTTAATGATTTTAGGACCTATAGATGTCAGTTTTAATTTATTCTTTTTCTTTTGGAAAGATAATGAATTTTTATACAAATAATTAGTTTTGACCGAAGTCTGAATCTACTGTTAAGATCCCATAAAAATTCGTTGAAGTTTGTCACAACATTCTGTCCAGATTTTTGTTTCAAAAGTAAGGTTCATTTTTGTTTCAAAAGTAAGGTTCATTTTTGTTTCAAAAGTAAGGTTCATTTTTTGTTTCAAAAGAAAGGTTCATTTTTTGTTATCAAAATTAAGGTTAATTTTTGTTTCAAAAGTAAGGTTCATTTGTTATCAAAAGTAAGGTTCATTTGTTATCAAAAGTAAGGTTCATTTTTGTTTCAAAAGTAAGGTTCATTTTTGTTTCAAAAGTAAGGTTCATTTTTTGTCTCAAAAGTAAGGTTCATTTTTGTTTCAAAAATAGGGTTCATTTGTTATCAAAAGTAAGGTTCATTTGTTATCAAAAGTAAGGTTCATTTTTTTTATCAAAAGTAAGGTTCATTTGTTATCAAAAGTAAGGTTCATTTGTTATCAACAGTATGGTTACTGTTCATACCCTACATTACTGTTCATACCCTACGTTACTGTTCATACCCTACATTACTATTCATACCCTACGTTATGGTTCATACCCTACGTTATTGTTCATACCCTACGTTACTGTTCATACCCTACGTTACTTTACTATTCATATCCTACGCTACTTTATTATTCGCTCCGAAGTTATTGTTCGCTCCAAAGTTATTGTTCGCTCGGAAGTTACTATTCACTCCGAAGTTACTATTCACTCGGAAGTTAATATTCACTCTGAGTTACTATTCACTCAGAAGTTACTATTCACTTCGAAGTTATTGTTCATTCCGAAGTTATTGTTCATTCCGTGTAAATTTTTTTTAAAATTGATTTTCTGCAAATATATAGATTATTTTTTAACAATTTTTTTTGTAAAATCCTCATTAAATATAAGGATCATAATGAAAGAGTTTTTGATGTTTTTGGTGCTATATTTAGAGAGAAAAAATAATAACATTCTTCAACGTATTTTACATAAAAATTTGGACATTTTAAGATTGTTTGAATTTAAATGTTTGAATTTAATTCCAGAATATGCTACTAGTTTTTAGGAACAGTTTTGACTTCGTTTAAATCATTTTAAATGGATTTAAAATTCTGTTTTGAATCATTAAATGCTTTTATTATTCTGGAGATTTTATTGGAAGACTTATTCAAAATATATTGAATTCCTCTATTAGATATTTTATTCTACGGGAATAAAGAAGCAACGGTTCTGCTATTTTCAGGGTGATATTTATGGGATCTATTAACTTAATTAATTTTGAATATCCTAAGGAAGAGGAGTTGCTGCATCTGCTAGATATTTTTATTCTCTCTATATATAGTTCTCTCTTGAAGGAAAAACAACAACATAATACAAAGAGAAAGTGCTGTGAACTTTGAATCTGTTGTGCATTTGCAACATCCTGTTACACTCTACTTCACCACCTGCTCGGTCTCTCAAGCGCTGAATTAATTCTGCTTTGACTACAATTTCATTGACGAGACGTGCTGAACTAAACCTCAAGAACCAGTACCTGTGCTTTAATTTTTATCTTCTCTTTCATATGGTTCTGAGTCTGTAACACTACTTCCCATCTCTCACACGCACTCTTAATTTTCTGTTTATACTTTTGCACACAAAAACATTATTTGTTATTCTTTTTCTTCGGGTTGTGACTCCCGAATTCTAAAGTCAGGATCTTAGGGTTGTGACTCCCTGTATCTAAAGTCAAGACTGTTTCGTTTGTGACTCCCAGTATCTAAAGTCAGGTTGTAATGGTTGTGAATCCCCAAACAAAAGTCAGTGTTATGGTTATCCCTCCACTAGAAAAGGATTTTGTAATTGGGTTATGATTCCCCTTTAAAAATCATTTTTAGTGCACATGTATCTCTCACCGAGTAGAGAAGTATAAGAGTAGAGTAGACCCACTTTGGACTGAACTATTATAAAAAACATCCTTGCGTTATTTATTTTTTTCCGCTACTAATTAATTTTAATAATTAACTTTGATAATTAATTTATTTGATTAAATTTTTAATCTGGTCTATTCACCCCCCCCCCCCCCCTCTAGACCATCTGCCATTACCCTGTCCGACATAATAGATTAGAGTATCCAAATCTCCATGAAGCACATATACCTTTATGGACCTTGTTCATGGATTTCTTCCCTGAATTAAATCTTAATCCTCATCTATTTGGGCAGTCATACATATATAAGCCCCACATCATTTCATGGCACAATTGTCTGGTTTCACCAATACCTCTTGTTTCTCACACCAAGCATGACTCATGTGAGCTTAGAGCGTAAAAGTAATCATGACATCTTTCTTTGAGCCATCAATCATGCAGAAACATCATACTCCCTTATTCGAACTACGTGGGTTCTGATTCCTTTTCCAAAACAAAGGATATGTAGGTAGCCCATCAGCGGGTATGATCCCAACTCTGAAATAATCCATGTCCTCCTGAATGACAATAAACTTCAAGTTCCCCACAGAGTGGATTTAAAACCAGTATGGTCATCATAATGACCAAGATACTTTTATGTATTTAAGGATACCATCAACTAAGATTCTTAAACAAATACAGATGATTCTCTATCGATGAAGAACCTCAAATACATATAAAAGATTCTCTAAATTTCCTACATATTCAATCATTGATTGTCAGATCTAAAGGAAAGCTCATTTTATACTTGGTAATGTAATAAGGATTCACGAACATAACTTAAATCTATAAAGAGAGTCCTGGAGTAGACAATAATTCCCCTCAAAAAGGTGTGATGAGTCCGACCTCCCATCCTCTCGACCAATGCAAATTCCTAAGCCTCATCAGTCCACAACTAATGAGCGTCTACCTTTGGAAAGTAGGTCCAAATGGATATGGAATCATTGGATGTTTCCAGTTCTACGAAAAAACCCGTTAGAAACCAATTGGAATGTTTGATCCTTCAATCAACGAGGTCATCCTCAATTCCAGAGGAAACAACCACGGTGCCAGGAGGGCGCTGCGCTGGAGGACCAGCGGCCCGCCCATGCGGGCCGCGTGCACCGAAGACCGGCCGGTCTAGGTTTTTGGTAAGGGCGGCACCGCCTAGCGCCGCCGGTGCGAAAAACCGAGGGGGTCATGCCCCCCCCCCTTCCCTTTAGAACGTGCTCGACCAGCCGGCCAAGCCAGCCGGGCCGAGCCGCGCCGGGCCGCGCCGGTCCGGGCCGAGCCGCGCCGGGCCGCGCCGGTCCGGACCGAGCCTGGCCGCACCGGGCCGAGGAGTGCTGCTTCGGGCCGCGCCGCGCCACTTTGGGCCGGGCCGCGTTCCTTCGGGCCGACTTGAGTATTCCCTTCAGACTGGTCCAACACCCCTGCTGGGTCGGACCCGTCAAACTGGTTCAACCTGACCCGTCGGCCCACTGGGCTAAACGGGTCGGGCCTATTAATCACTTAAACGGGGTTAACTTAAAGACCGCGCATCCAATCGACGCGTTGTCTACGGAACTAGGACTCTTTCGACGATACGGTCCTTTTTCGATATTCTAAGTGAGTTTCGGATAATTTTGGATATCGTCCGGGTTAGAAACGAGCATATTTTTAACCGGGCCCCTGGGATGGAAAAGTCTATATCTCTCAGACCGGGCGTCCGATTGACGCACCATCTATTGCGTTGAGTTTCTATTGGCGAGATGGAACTTTTGGATACATCAACTCTAGACTTTGTGACAGTTGATGTATCGACCCTCTTTTCTCGTGGAGCAGACCCTCCCGAAATCGTGCGTGCTATGTGCGGGAACCCTAGAGCTTGCTGCGACTGCGAAGACGATGACGACTGTACTTGGATCCTACGTGGGTTCGGCAGCGAGGATGACTTTACTTGGATCCTACGTGGGTTTGGCAGTGAGGACGACTATACTTGGATCCTATGTGGGTTTGGTAGTGATGGTTACTTTACTAGGATCCTATGTGGGTTCGGCAGCGACGACTTATGTACTTTGATCCTAAGTGGGTTCGGTAGGGGGGATGATTCAGAGGCTATATCTATAATCTCCACCCCTCTTCGTGAGTAGTATACATGTGTGAGTTGTGTCTTGACTTTTAGTCATTATCAACGATGTGATTGATTTTCTTTCCTGTGTGGACTGGGTTGTGCTTTCCTATGTGGAATGGGTTGTACTTGGGCTTGTGAGTTGGAGCCGAACTCTAATTGATGACTTAGGTATATGTATGGGCATATACCTAAGTAGAGTTGGTTGATACTTTGTGTTTGTATCATTCCTTTGTGATTTGTCCTTTGTGGATTCTGAAAGACCTTCGAGGGTCTCAGGGTCCCTAATGAGTATCGTATACTCACCCATGCACGGGTTATCCCCACACTATGTTGTGTTGGATGCAGACGATAGACAACATTTATCGAGGTGGAGTCTTGTGGAGTGGGATGGTACCTGGAGGTGGACCACTTGGCGGGATGTACACGGAGCGGACGGCCAGACCCGAGGAGCTAAGGAGACCATTTGTACCCACCCTTCAGGTGGGATATCTGGAGGACGACTCAGTGGTTGCTGGTTTACTTTACTTCAGCTATTCTCTCTTTAATTTTGTACTGTACTTTCAGTTGGGTTTGTATTCTGGCCCATTTACTTTCCAGAATTTACTTTTGTACTCATTTTACTTAGTGTTTACTTTAGCTTGTGTACTCTATTGTGTTTGATTACTTATATAAAGGAAATGTCTTCCCTTTTTATCGGGATTTACTCCTTTGGTGATAATCGACAGACCCTGGCCTATGGAATGCGGGATTGGGTAGTCACGGAAAGGGCCTCGAGGACGGGTCGTGACAAATTGGTATCAGAGGAGTCGGTTCTACTGCAGAACTTAGGACTCTGATAATTCCTTCTCTGTGAAGAAATAATGTCTAGAGTATTGAGGGTGGTTATCAGTCCAAGGAGTCCAGTGTTAGTGTGGCAGTCGACGTATCCGTACACCAGGACCCTGACTTCTGATTTCTGACTCAGTGCCTGAAAATATTGATTGCATGTGTGTTTCAAAAAATTTCTTTGTGATTACTTTGTGTCAGCTCACTAGGTATACCGTATTAACCGTGGTGCATCTGTTTATTTTTAGGATGGCCTCACGACGGCAGCCATCTAGGGTCCTTAGTTACGTGCGAGATGGCATCCCACCGAGCGATGAGGCCTTAGTGCAAGGCCCCATTACAGCGGAGGCAACAGCGGTACCTCTACCCGCTGGGCCACTGATACCACCAGCCCTAGCAGCGGAGAGTGCATGTCGCCTGAGTGAACTGCATGAGTTTCAACGTCAGAGGCCGCCCAGGATCTGTGAAGAGACGGACCCTTAGGCAGCTGAGGATTGGCTGGAGGCTATCATGTGAGTCTTCAAATTGGTAGGGACACCAGCAGATCTTATGGTGATCCTTCCGGCAAGTCTCCTGCACGCAGTTGTAGGTAGATGGTGGATCCTGATGCTCCATGTGCACGATGAGGCATCTCTACTTTGGACAGACTTCGAGAGCCTTTTCCTCTCAGATTTCATTCCAGCCACCCTCTGTGCGGTGCGCATCCAGGAGTTACTATAGCTGCGGCAGGGTAGCATGACAATAACCCAGTAGTCGGCGAGATTTACCGACCTCTCGCACTACTCCATGGATATTGTACGGGACCCACTCTTCCGGGCCTGGACCTTGGAGCAGGGACTGAGGCATGAGATCAGGGCTTCGATGATCTCCCTCAGCATTCCGATGTAGGCAAGAGTACTGGAGCGAGCCCTTCTTGTGGAGAGCTTCCTTGCTGAACCTACTCCAGCAGCGAGGCCTACCGCAGGGCGACATATAGCGAAGTCTTCTGCAGCCGACAGTAGACAGATGTCGCAGAGGTCCAAGAGGACCAGGCCATCTGGTGGGTGACCTCAGGATACTGGTTCGGATGTGCAGGACACATGTAGCAGAGCCAGTCATACGAGAGGCAGACAGTTCTATGCATGCGGCGGGCAGGGCCACATGGCTCGTGACTGCCTGACCCTCCATACAGAGGAGCAGCAGATAGTTGAGGGACCACCTAGTTAGAGGCATATGTTCGACCGTGGTGGTCCCCAGGGAGCAGGCAGACGAGGTAGAGGAGCTGGCCAAGCAGCGGGTGGTGGGCGACGCTTTGAGGCTCTACCACCACCACCACCAGGAGGTCCATCCCGACCACATGGAGCTAGCGGACAGAGGCAGGCTCAGCTTCAGGTAATGGAGGCTTACGACCACGGTGCACCTGAGATGATTCGAGGTACTATCTGTGACTACTCCACCCTTGTTTCAGTTCTTATATACACAGGAGCGAGTCATTCTTTTATTGTCGCTGCCCTTGTTCGGAGCTCGGAGATTCCGACGGAGCCGTTGGCTCGAACATTATGGCTAGAGACTCCTACGGGAGTAGACTCGACGATTACGCACTGGTTCCGGCAGTGTGAGCTTACTCTAAAAGGAGAGACCTTCGGGTGGGATCTTCTTTTAGTGGCGTTTAGGCCTTAGGACATCATCTTGAGCATGGATTGGTTATCTATAGTCTATGCTCAGATCGACTGTATTAGGCGCAAAGTGTTGTGTGTCCACACAGATGGGAGCGAGTTCACCTTCACCGGTGAGAAGGGAGCCTTTGCAGCGTAGGATGGACTTACGCAGAGGAGAGGGCAGCCGATCACACATCAGTTGGCTAGTCTCATTCTCGGAGCAGTTGATGTGCGGAGTCCGAGTTTTCCTATTGTGGTGGATCAATTCACGGACGTTTTTCCTGACGACGTTCCAGGACTACCTCCTCGCAGAGTGGTAGACTTCTATATTTACCTGTACTCCAGGACAACCCTGATATCTACTACAGCATATCAGATGGCTCCCACTGAGCTTCGTGAGCTGCAGGTACAGCTGGAGGACTTGCAGGGCAAGGGATTCATCTGACCCAGTGTTTCACCCTGGGCTTCTCCGATTTTATTCACCAAGAAGGCGGATGGGAACTTATGACTGTGTGTCGACTACGGTATCTTGAACCAGGTGACCGTGAAGAACAAGTATCTACTTACAAGGATTTATGACCTCTTTGATCAGCTAAATGAAGCACGATGGTTCTCAAAGATAGACCTTAGGTCAGGCTGTCATCAGCTCAGAGTTCGAGACGAGGATGTGCAGAAGACGGCCTTCAGGTGTTGGTATGTCCACTATGAGTTCTTGGTTATGCCTTTCGGTATAACCAACGCTCCAGTAGTTTTCATGAGTATCATGAATAAGATCTTCCAGCCTTACCTCAATCGATTTGTCGTAGTCTTCATCGACGACATACTGATTTACTCAACTACTGAGGAGGATCACGCCTACCACTTGTCAGTTGTACTGGACACACTCTGAGAGCACCAACTTTATGGTAATCTCTCGAAGTGTCAGTTTTGGATTCGAGAGGTCCACTTCTTAGGGCACATCATCTCTGATGCGGGAGTTACTGTGGATCCTGCGAAGATCGAGGCAGTACTTTCTTGGGAGCCACCCAGGAGCGTGACGGAGGTGCGGAGTTTCCTAGGTTTGGCTAGGTACTATTGGAGATTTGTGCCAGACTTCTCCAGAGTTGCAGCACCTCTTTTAGCTTTGACAAAGAAGGGGAAACCCTTCGTGTGGTCAGATAGATGTTAGCAGAGCTTCTAGGAGCTGAGGCAGAGATTGAACAGTGCACCCATCTTGAGGCTACCAGAGGAGGGTGTAGGGTACGTAGTTTACTGTGATGCATCAGGGACTGGACTCAGGTATGTCCTGATGCAGGAGCGGGCAGTGATCGCCTATGGTTCATTACAGTTGAGGAAGCATGATCAGAACTATGCTACCCATGACCTGGAGTTAGCAACAGTGGTCTTCATCTTGAATATTTGGTTGCACTATCGAATGGGAAAGCACTTTACAGTATATTCTGACCACCAGAGTCTCAGGTAAATCTTCTCATAGAAGGACCTGAACCTGAGACAGTGGTGATGGCTCAAGTTCCTCCAGGACAATGACTTTGAGATAGTCTATACTCCTAGAAAGGGGAATGTAGTAGCTGATTCTCTTGGTAGGAGATCGGGAATTCAGATACTTAGATAGGCAACGGATCATCTAGTCACGTTGTAGATATCCTTTGTGTATAGAGATGGATCAGCCTTTCTACAGTCACTCACAGACACTCCTCCACTACTACAGCGGGTCAGAGAGGCACAACATGGGGACATTGACTGTAAGATGCGACGTGCTCAGATATCCACGGGGCAGGCACCTGATGGTTTTTATGTAGGAGGAGAGCAGGTCATCCTCTTTAGGGGACGTACCATGGTACCAGTTGCATTATAGGAGGAGGTGCTGAGGGAGTTTCACACTTCCCCTCTAGCGGTATATCCTGGAGTAGTGAAGATGTACCAGGACCTCAGAAGACAGCACTGGTGGCCAGGTATAAAGAAGGATATGGCAGAGTTCGTTTCATGATGCCTCACCTTCTAGTAGGTGAAGGTGGATAACCAGGTACCGGGAGGCTTGGTGCAGCCCTTAGAGGTCCCGGAGTGGAAGTGGGATGGCATATCCATGGATTTCGTGATAGGGCTTCCACGTACTTCCAGAGGACATGACTCCATCTGGGAGATTGTCGACTGACTCACCAAGTCAGCCCACTTTATACCTATTAGAGAGTAAGGCTCAGTGGAGAGATTGGGACGCCTATACATTTAGGATATCATACGGCTTCATGGTGTGCCATCGTCTATCATCTCTGATCGATATTCCCGCTTTACTTCCCGGCTTTGGAAGGGGTTTCAGTAGGAGTTTGGGACACATCTATGCTTGAGAACCACCTTTCATCCTCATACGGATGGCCAGACGGAGAGTAACATTTAGACAATCGAGGACATGCTCCGTGCATGCGTCCTTGACTTTGGTCGTAGATGGGAGGATCACCTACCCTTGTTGGAGTTTGCATACAACAACAGCTACCACTCTACCATCGGTATGGCACCATACGAGGCATTGTACGGTCGACCATGAAGATCACCTCTCTGCTGGAATGACCCTGGGGATTCAGCACTCGTAGGACCAGAGATGGTCCATGCTATGACGGAGAAGGTGCAGATCATCCAGGAGTGGATGAGGACTGCACAGAGCAGACAGAAGTCCTATGCTGACATGAGGCAGAGACCACTAGAGTTTGAGGATGGCGACCACGTTTTCTTACAGGTCTCACCTCGATGTGGATTACAGAGATTTGGTTGGGGCGGCAAGTTATCTTCGCGCTTTGTCAGACCATTCCAGGTCCTCAGCAGGGTAGGGGAGGTGGCTTACCGGCTGGATCTTCCACCTTAGTTGCACCGAGTGCATGACGTCTTCCATGTATCTCAGCTAAGTAGATACGTTCAAGACCTGATGCACATCATTGATCACGAGGAGCTGGACATCGATGATGGGGAAACTTTTTGCGGAGGTCCCGGTGGAGATCGAGGATCGACGGGAGCAGTTCCTACATGGATGGTCGATTCCTCTTTTGTGCATTTTTTGGCAGCAACAGAACCTCTAGGAGATCACATGGGAGAGGGAGACTCAGATGCGTGCACAGTACCCTCATTTGTTTTCCTAGTTTTTGATGTATCTTTACGGGGACGTAAAGCCCTAAGGTGGGAGTAATGTAAAGACCCATAAATTTCAAGGAAAATTTATTCTTAAATAATTTGTAATTTTATGAGTCTATGGCTTCTGATGGCACTTGATTCCGAGGCCCGGTGTGTCTGGAATCAATTTCTGAAGATTAGCTTGGGTACGTTCAGTAAACGAATGAGTAGGATTTTCAATATTTTAAACTGGTGCTCAGAATTTAAATATGAGGACACCGGTGAACTCACAGCGCTGGTAATTGCGTAATAGGACCTTTACCTAAGATGCGTTTGCACGGGAGAAGAAGTTAATTTTTTTGGATTAATTGAGAGGTGAATAAAATTGTGGAACAATTTTATTTTTATATCTTAAGTGGTTATAACCTACATAGGGAAGTTAGGGTGGGACCCACTAACATCCTAACTACCCATGTGAGGATAAATGTGAGGTGGGGACCACACGATCCCCAACCCTTCACATTTCCATAACTCTCGTAAACTCCCCCTTTAAAACTTGTTAACTCCCTTTAATTAAGTAACTCTCCCTCTCTCCCTCTTTATTGCATACCAACACACACATTAATTAATTAATTGAAACTCTTCATTAATTAATTAAGTGTTTGAATTCTGTAAATTTGAATGCATGACATGATTTAATAAAATAAGGGAAGCCTTATTTTTTTTGGTGTTGGCATGTTGTGTTGAGATTTTGGGGATAGAGCTCTAGTTTTATTTGAAGAACTTCAACCTCAATGAAGAACGTCAACTCTTCGACGAAGAACATCGACTCAGAGACCCCGATTTCTCCGTCCTCTTCTTCCTCCATGACAAGGGAGGATACACCGATACGGGAACTCACCAACGAAGTCACGCCTTTCAATCTTCTATCCATGAAAAAAGGGGAGACGCCACTTCCTCCTCGGACGCTCTCCGTCGACGTCTACGAACCCTCATCCCAGGATGCCAATGCTCATCATCTTTTATTGAGGTAGGGTGTGTTGATTCAATTTTATTGAGAATAAAATTGTTCGTTGTATTTCGTGAACCTTGTGCATTCTTGGCCATGTGATACCGTCTAACGCGGAGGGCACGGGCCGAAAGAACACGGCCTGGAAACCCTCAACTGGAAGTTTATTCCTTTGGAATTGGAAACCGGAGGTGGAGGAAAAACATGGTTCCATTGCGCCATGTCGGGATCATGATGAAGGGAACTGGCGTTGTCATGCCTGTTGTGCGGTACGAACCGCGGCCCGCACCGCAGCCCGCTTCGGTGGAAGAATCGGTCGGCCCGTCGGCCGGCCGGGCGAAGTGGAGCCGCGGCGCCAGGAGGGTGTCGTGTTAGAGGACTGGCCGGCCCATCGGCCGGCTGGGTGGTGCTGGACCGCGGCGCCAGGAGGGTGCCGCGCTGGAGGACGGGTGGCCCGCCCATGTGGGGAGCGTGCGCAGAAGACTGGCCGGTCTAGCCAGCCAGTTTTGGAGAAGGGCGGTGCCGCCTGGTGCCACCGATGCAGAAACCCCCCCCCCCCCTTGGAACGCGCTCGGCCAGCTAGCAGAGCCAGTCGGGCCGCACCGGGCCGAGCTGGGCTACGCCGGGCCGGGCCGCGTCGGTCCGCGCTGGGCCGAGCTGAGTCGGGCCGCACCAGGCCGGGCCAGGCCATGCCACTTCGGGCTGACTGGAGTATTCCCTTCGGACCGGTCTGACACCCCTGCTGGGTCCGACCCATCAAACTGGGTCATCCCGACCTGTCGGCCCACTGGGCTAAATGGGTCAGGCCTATTAATCACTTAAACGAGGTTAATTTAAAGACCGCACGTCTGATCTACGCGTCGTCTACGGCACTAGGACTCTTTTGACGAGACGGTCCTTTTGCGATACTCTAAGTGAGTTTCAGATAATTTTCGATAACGGTCGGGTTAGAAATGATCATATTTCTAACCAGACCTCTGGGACGGAATAGCCTATATCTCTCAGACTGAGCGTCCGATTGACGTACTGTCTGTTACGTTGAGTTCCTATTGGAGAGATGGAACTTCGGTATACATCAACTCTAGACTTTGTGATAGTTGATGTATCGACCCTCTTGGCTCATGGATCGGATCCTCCCAGAATCGATCGTGCTGTGTGCGGGAACCCTAGAGCTGGTTGCAACTGTGACGATGATGACGACTGTACTTGGATCCTACGTGGGTTCGGCAGTGAGGACGACTGTACTTGGATCCTACGTGGGTTCGGCAGTGAGAACGACTATACTTGGATCCTACATGGGTTCGGCAGCGATGGTTACTGTACTGGGATCCTACGTGGGTTCGGCAGTGATGACTTCTGTACTTGGATCCTATGTGGGTTTGGTAGGGGATATGATTCAGAGGATAAATCTATCATCTCCACCCCTCTTCATGAGTATTATACCTATGTGAGCTGTGTATAGACTTTCAGTCATTATCAACGATGTGATTGACTTGCTTTCATGTGTGGACTGGGTTGTGCTTTCCTATGTGGATTGGGTTGTACTTGGGCTCGTGAGTTGGAGTCGAACTGGAATTGATGACTTATGTATATGTATGGGAATATACCTAAGTAGAGTTGGTTGATACTTTGTGTTTGTATCTTTCCTTTGTGGTTTTTCCTTTGTGTATTTTGGGAGACCTTCGGGGGTCTCGGGGTCCCTATTGAGTATCATATACTCACCCCTACATGGGTCATGCCCACACTACGTTGTGTTGGATGCAGAAGACAGACAGCACTGATCGAGGTGGAGTCTTGTGGAGCGGGACGGTACCTGGAGGTGGACCACTTGGCGGGACGTACACGGAGCGGATGGCTGGACCCGAGGAGCTGAGGAGACCATTTTTACCCACCCTTCAGGTGGGATATCCGAAGGACGACTCAGTGGTTTCTGGTTTACATTACTGCAGTTGTTCTCTCTTTACTGTTTTACTGTACTTTCAGTTGGGTTTGTATTCTGGCCCATTCACTTTCCAAAACTTACTTTTGTACTCAGTTTACTTAGTGTTTACTTCATCTTGCTTACTTTGTTGTGTATGATTACTTATATAAAGAAAAGTTCTTCCCTTTTTATCGGGATTTATGCCTTTGATGCTAATCGCCAACCCCTGGCCTATGGAAGGCGGGCTTGGGGTAGTCACGGCACGGGCCCCGAGGAAGGATGATGATAGATTTTCATCGATTCCTATAACACCCAATTATAAGAGGACTATGTTGAGATCATATGGAATAAAAAATATAAATTCCTATTTCACAAAATATTTATATCGCTATCCTGTAAAATGAAGAACCAAATGGGTGTTTTTCTTCAACAAATTTCATGGTACCTAGAAAATGTTTTTTCCATCATTCTTTATTCATTATAAAATCAAACCAAACATTAATTGATTGGATCTAATACCATTGAAGAGTTATGGATGAATTTAAAACATCCAAAATATACCAAAAGAAAAACTCTTAAGTATGATTAAACCTAGAATAAATTTATACATATGGAATAAATAATAAAATAAAAATAAAAATCCATACCTTACACCAAACAATACGGGTTTTACAATCTGATCACATGATCTTGATCAAGATTACTGATGAGAAACCAATGGGTTCCTCCCTCCCAATATATATATAGACTGCACAAATATCCTAACACTCAAGAAGGATTCTAATATATCCATGGTCTACTATAATCTCCAAGTTAAAGAATGGTTGAGAGAGAAAGAGTAAAGGAGATCTTTGACTGAGGAGTTTTATGTTAGAGATTAAGACTCATGCCAAAGGATTGATCCTATTTAAATTTCTATCCAAATTCCCAATGACATTATATTATAATGACTTAATTGAGTATGATATCCAATGTGGAAGACTAAGGTTGAACCAAGCATTATCACACAATATGATAATTACTTTGTAAATAACTACATTCTCGTGACACTCACCATACCATGATGTATCCCATGGTAGGATCTGAAATGGTCTATGCTACAATATCATGGTGGTTTCTTTAGTCCACAATTCCAATAGTGATCATAGTTGGATTGAGTACTGAATATTTTTTATAGTAGAAAACTAGAATCATATGTTAGTTTACTCCTATGGTATACATATTTTATTTAGAATTATTTTTAAATTTATTTAAAACTTTACATATATAAAATTTTTATAAGAATATTAAAAATTTAAAAGTCTTCATTTCATAAAAAAATAACCTTAGGAACCAGTGGATTCAAAGACTACTTATTATGTATCTAAAGGATTGTTTTTATTATCTTTCAACACTTTTGTTTTAGATAATGTTTATCAATTTCTAAGGACTTTTGAAATTTATCCAGAAGATTATAAAACCACTACAATGAAACATGATATTATAGAACTTATTATTACTATTTATCTAATCATAGAAGTGCTATCAGTATTTTACTTATAATTCTATTATCATATTTATTTTTATTATAATTAATTAAGTTGTACCATTTTCATATTATTGATTAAATAAGTATCTCTACACTCTTTTCGTCCAAAATGACAGAATTTATTTTTATGGATTCACGGGAACATATTATATTTCATTAATATTGTTAAATATTTAATAATATGAAAAAAAAAATATATCTAAATGTTTTATGTGACAAAAAATATAGTTATAAATGTTTCTATATCTTGTGATGTATGAGAATATATTTTACAGAAACCTGTTTCAATTTTTTCCATTTGTTTTTTATTTTTTATTTTAATAAATATTGGTTGTTATATGTTTTCTATTATTAAGAATTAACTACTTATTAGTGATTATATTTATTAAGTTTCATGTTTAAACAGTTTAAAGAAATATTACAATTTAATTTTTCTTATTTTATTAGTTGAATAATTTCACAAATTTTTATTTTATTACTATTTTTAACATCAAATTTCTAGTGGTGGTGTAAGGTCTCACTATTGTAAAAATATCTTACACAGATTATTCAAAACCTAGAAATAAGTTGTTGTTACAATTTACTTCTCCACAGCCAGAACTTCTGGGGTAGTAGGTTTACTTCCATGGTTTAATAAAAACCATGGAAATAGAAACCTATTTCCAGTATTTTTAAATTATAGAAATGAGGTGTTCATTTTATTCATAATTACCACATTTAGTAAATCCTTCCATTATGTGGCTACTTTCATAGTTTTCAAAACATGGTAATGGATTATAATTTAAAAAAACTACTATAGAGTTTTTATCTCATAACTCATGGAAGCATACAAGAAATAGAAAAAATCAAAAAATGCATATTTTTAATTTATAAATGATATGTTTATATACTTATTATGAAATGTTAAATATTAAACATTTATTATTTTTATCATTATACAATAAAAAATTTGATAAAATTTGGTGAAAACTATTTCCGTGATTTTCAAAATTGTAAAAATAGTGATCACTACAATAACCTTGTTTTTATGATTCAATGAACCATAAAAATAAGGTTTATATTTGGTCACTATTTCTATGGTTTTCAAAAATCAAGGAAATAGGGTCCTCTATTATCAAGTTTTCTACAAACCGTGGAAATAGAGGATCTACTATCACAGTTTTTGTAAATTATATACACAATTTTAGTAGTTTAAGGTTCCAAGGTGTGTCAGAAATGGTGGGCAGGTAACCTATTATAGTTTATCAAAGGTTTCAATGGAAATATTTGAATAAATTGATGAAAAAAACCTATAAATCTCCTTGATAGGATATTTTACATTTAATTTATAAACAAGAATAATCCCAAATGTGATAATCCTATCAATAAATTTTTGTTTCCACTTTTTTCATGCTTTTATTGTAGTAGAGAATCCATGTGAGGATTGTTATAGGTATATCCAAACATGCTATATTAATCTTCTGATGATGATATTTAATCTTTGGGTGCTAGTTTGGAAAATATAAGTGATTTATATTGTTCGTTATTAACTGTAACAAAGGGTTATCAAATTCTCCATGTGTTCTTAAGAGGGAGAGTGGAGGAAGAACCTCTTTAGGGTTTGTGATAACTCTAAAGATATTTTTTTCGTACACAACAACTACTTCATGAAAGATGTTATATTTAGGTATTTTTACTTAACTTTAATAATTGATAATTGTAAAATGACTCTTTATAAAATATTTAGTAATTACCCATGTATACTAAAAATAATTTTATAGTTATATTATCCCATGATAAAGCACTTATTTAAATATTTTTTGTTAAATAAAATAATTAATATTTATTTAAATTATATTAAATAAAGTATATCATTTTCATTAGGTAATTAACTCCACTCAAAAATTATCCATAGAATTTATTTAATCTATAGATAATAAAATATTTAATCAAATAAATATTATTCATTCAGTAAAGAAATATTATATTCATTAAACTCATGAATAAATATTTATTATATATTCACACAAATAAATATATATTATATCAATCTATTCACTAAACAAGTGAATAATTAAATATTTATTTATTACCTTTTGAATAATAAATAAGAGATAAAATTAAACTCACATATTCAAAACTCAAATATCTCATGATTGATTTTACATGATGAACAATACATAAATAACTATTATTTTACTGTATGAGAATAGTATTTATTATTAATATTAAATTCAATATAATTTAATGAGATTCTGGATAAAATTAATGTGTTACCCTCTAGTTCTATTTATTAGTGGATATAGGTGAACTTACCAAATATCTAATATTAGTGCCTAAGAACACGTCATGGTACCCATGGAGAAATAACTTATCATTTCAACTATAACAACATTTCTATGAATGCTACTATATAATTTTATCCCTTTGTATCTATATCACATAATGTAGGATATATACTTATGTCATCACACTAAATGAATGAATTATATTTCTTTGAATTTACAAAATGAACTCATCTATAAACTACCATGGCCATGGATTTAATCAAACATTTCCATTTTAATAAAAGGTCCAATGATATCTTCCCTCATTAATATTTAAGGGGAAAATAGTTTATTAACTTATTAAATTAATATAATATCATTTATGACGCACCCAATGTATGCTACCTCAATATGTGTATATGTAATCATGGTTTTTATCCATATATAAAAGTACAATATTCATGATATAAATTAATAATAAGCTAAAGGGATAATAAACATATCTATATATATGGATATCTAATAAGACATAAAACATGTGAAATTTTTATTGGTGGTTTAGTCTTTATAATAACCATTCTTATAGGTTACAAAGTGAGAATATTATAATAATAATTCTCAATTTCTTATAAGTCTCCAATACATGATAGTCAAAAATCATTTGTGTTCCATCAGACAGATGTTATCTAAACCATATGACATATGTTTAAGAATATTTTCATAGAGTTTATAGTTTATAATTATAGAATATAATTATTATAAACATTAAATGTTAAAATTACTCCTAGGATATTATCACATTAATTTTATGTATAAGAATAATATTCATATGATAATATATTAATAAATATCCTAGTAATTGAAGGTATAAAGTTAGTTGGTTCTAGGGAACCAACTCTAATAGACTCCCACTTACACTAGATACCCATTACTAACATTGGATAACTCATTAGTTCTCGCATGATAATAATACTTCTATTGAGGTATGGCCATTGTTTTTTGGCCTTTCACATTCTTATATAGATAATCTACTTATGGCAACTTCACTTATCTCAATAATACTCAGAAGAGTTTATATCCCTAAGTATTTACCTTTTTCCCTCTATTATAAACTTTAGTTCTTGGATAGTAAATAAGTTATAATATTATCACAATATATATTGTGATTTTACTATAATTTCATAATACAATTCCGAAAACTAGAATAAATCATTTCTTAAACTACTTCTTAAGCTACATCAGAAGCCCCAACATACTCAGTCTATATAGATATGGCTAAAATTATATTTAATAAGCTTCTCTATCCTATTTACTTATCCTTACTATGATATATAATATCAAATTGATCGATATGGAAGCTAGTTTTTTATCCCATTTACAAATATAATTCACACGTTTTCAATTACCAATAACTTTCCCTTCACACTTTTACAAGTACTATTGGATAGTTTTGACTACAACCTTATACAGTTCTTGGTTTTTTTATATTTTCTCAAAATATTATATTAATAGGAAATATCAAATCACTAAATTTATCATTTAATATTTGATAGATTCAAACACTTATGCATGTATAATTTTATTCATCATAATAATTCCCTCTTACACATTAACATGTTATCTTGTAGAAATTTATGACCTATAACATTGGTAACAATTTTCTATTTTAATTCTATATCTTTTATTTTTAAATAAATTATCAATATTTGTACCATAAATTAATATAATCAATCCCATAGATCTATCTTAGTATATTTTTTTTCTCTACAACTTGGGGTACTACTTTAATTCATTCTTAGATAAATACTCTTATATTAGTCTTAATTAACCATAAGACTTAATATATTTTTTCCATATACTATAAACATATTTGACATGGAAAACTATATCACCCACTGCCCCACCACACACACACACTAACCTCTTGTAGAAAAAAGCCTCACATTTATTCCTAATAAAACCAACCTCTCTTATAGATTAATCAAAATTAATACTTCATGATCATGATGATTTCTTCAATCCATGGATCTCTACAAATGTTCTACCTTATTATAATTAGTTTGTGTCATCAATCAATATATTTTCATCATATAGATATATTATAAATGATTTACATTAATTAATGTGATATTGATATAATTTTATAAATTTCATGATCATAGAAGGTTTATATGACAAGAAGAATTCTACTAGATCTTAGCATGATAACTAGTTAAAAGGTTTCATCATATACAATTCCTTGATATGTTTTGAAACTTTCATTAACTAATAATGATTTATAGGTACAAAATTTTCCATCCATGTATAGTTTCTCCTTGAATACCCACCAATGGATTTTCATCATATATAGAAATAACCAAAATACAAAACTAGATTTTGGTGTATGGAATCCATTTATGATTTTATATCAACTTAACAATTTTAGATTGTTTCTATTTACAAATTTTTTATTGGATAAGTATTCATTATTCTTGTTGAATAATATTTCACCTAATTTGGTGTGTATGAAACAACATCTTGATTTTATATTTACTATGCAGTATGTGTCACTAGGAAAAATTCTCCCACTAAAATGTATAGAGTTAGTGTTCCTATGATACCTCATGTTCATATGGATCCTTGAATTCATTTAATTTTAGATTTCATCCACTATCTAAAAATATAAGTGTTTACCTATTATATAAATATTTATAATCACTTGACTAATACCTTTTTATCTTATGTATAGTTATATCCTAAGTAGTTTTTATGATAATTAACTGAGATACACTTAGTATTTTATTTATGTAAGTTTGTTTCTAAAATTATATTTAAAAAAAATTATCATAAAAATAAATTAATCTAGGACATAATTTCATGAACCACCCAAAGTCGACCCTGAACTGGTAACTCAAGCCGGTCTGTGACATGGCCCGAGGGGCATTCCTGATCCCCACAGGCGGGCAACTAGTGTCGGGCATCAAAATTTAATCAGTGGGAACGATTTGGCCCATAAAGACAAATAAACAAACAAGAATAAATAGAATAATAAAACTGAACTCGAGCGGAAGAAAAAGAGAATAAAAGGAATAGCTCAAAGTACCTCCACGTGACCTTCTAGGTCACCACCCAACCAAAGGCCAACCTTGCTCCAATAATGAGCAAATCAACCAAGAAAATCTGAGCAAAGGAAACCTGCAACTGAAATGATAAATATAGGCATGGGCATTAAAAATGATCATTAGGGTTTCCAAGATAAAACACATAATCCAATGTCTCCTTTTCCAAAACAATCCATTAACATGAGTTTGAAATACAATTATAAAACTAGGTTTTTCATGTTTTAATAAAACAATATCATTTACCCATTTTAAAAACCCAATACACACCACGTTCCATTTCAGAAACAAATTACAATTTTTCAAATAAATCCAAACAAGGAAAACAAGGAAGTGCTAAAAAAATAGGTGACATTATGAGTTGGAAAAACAAGTATAGCTGAAATTAAACAAGTAAATAAAAGGCAAACCATGGGTGATTCTAAATATCCCTAAAAGACCCCTGGACGTACTCATTTTTGGAACCACCTGCCAGCATATGGTGAAGCTCCTAAGTCTATAACCAACTGGATTCCTTATAACTAACCAACCAATGGAAAATCCAGCCTGGCCTAACAACCAATCCAGGGGTACCGACCCATCTAATCGGGTTGATTAGAAACCGTCACTCAATTATCTAAAATATGCTTAGGAACCCATAGTGGTTATAATAATACTATGTAAGTAGGAAGGCCCTCACACACATGACTCATCTCACCACACTAGCCTACCCCAAACACGGATTCTTCCTATGCGTTCACCCATAGAGGGTTACCCTAGACAAGAGCGCCCCCAAATACACATTCAATCATTTCACATTTACGAAGTGCCAACCAAGCTGTCATTCCATGAAATCATTAAAACCATTTGGTACCTTTTTCAAAATATTAAAGTTTCTAAATGGGCATACAATAATCCAAATGTTGTCATGTCAAATAGTCAATGCACACATTAGACTAAAGGTGAAAGTGCCAAACGAGACTTTGAGTTGACATGTCTAAATCCATTTACCCAAAACATCTTACCAATACTTATTTTAAATTTATAAATCTAAACGATCATGGTTCTTTCTAAACTCACACCAAAGTAGGTTTCAAGTCCAAACGGATAAACCTTAAGGAATACATTGAAAACCATTTTAAGAACCACACAAAAGACCCAACCTCATCTGGAAGGCATGAACCATTTAGAAAACCAAACTTTCAAGGAAATGTCAATTTAAAACACCACATTCATTTGACAACACATCCATGTGTGCACCTAGTTCACCCATGGATGTTCCAACATCTAGTGGCACCCTAAAGATCCAAAGAGACACTTAGATGCTTCTTTCACAAAATTCCAATTGAATTTAAAACATAACTCACCAAAAAAATTATAAATAATTTTGTAAACAAACCAAAAAAATTATAAATGATTTTATAAACTAGATAACTAGTTTATAAAAAAAATCAATGAACAATCCAACCAATTTGTAAACACTTTTACACACCAACCAAGCAATTTTTTAAACAAACTAAACAATTTATAAATAGATTTATAAACAGACCAAATAATTTTATGGAAGACCATAAATCCCACTTTGAAGAACAATAGTATTTAAAATAAACATCCTAGGTATCTTAACTTGAGAATTTTACACAATTCCCTAGAAAAACTCATTTTTAGTAAGTTCTAACAAGGAAACAACAATAATCACATAAAAACATAGATATAATAGAGGTGCAATTAAACTTTGAGAGTCAATTGAAGACATGAAAGTGTCAATGAATCATCTCGGAAAGGAAATATTGGAAACGCCTACCTCAATGGCATGCGAGCGCGATGAAACTCTGATAGAAGGTAGAACAATCCCTCAAGAACTAACCATGAATGCTGAAAAGCGATAAAAACACATGAAATACAACCCAAAATAGTATTAGGATTTATCGACATTAAATAAAAACACTAAATATGAAATGAAGGGAAAATAAATAAATAAATAAATATACCATAGGAGGCCCCTGCCAGCCGGAGCAGGAGAGGAAGCGCGAAGGACGCACGACAAGACTAGTGGGGTCTGAATTAAGGAGCGAAGGGGGGTTTTCACGCTATTGTAGAAGGGAAACGACAAAGTGGTTGGAGCATGGCCTGGTCGGAGGTGTGGCGGGGCGAGGCAGATACAGGCGGGGCTGGAGCACGGCTGTTGGACAAAGGCACGGAGGGTGAGGGGTTGCAACCTAGAGCAGGGGGAAAGGCGGACCTACAGGAGGAAACAGGATGGCTGGGGCGAGCGCAGAGGATCCAGAGGCCAGGTGTGCGGTGGGGGAAAGAGGTGATTAGAGCTGCATCTGGGGTGTGTCGAGGGTGAGGGTGGAAAGGGTGAGGCACTGGGGAACATTCAGGATCCTAGAGGAGTGCAGGGATGGCTCGCACAGCCAGCGGGTAAGGGGAAAGTTGAGGAGGGATAGGGGAAGGCCAGAGGGGCCTGGCCAGGTGCTGGGTGGCTTTCTGGAGCACGTCGGCAAGGGAAGAGGGGTGAGGTGAACATATTGCTAGACTAAGAGTGAGGCCGGATGGGGCAAGTGAGACAAGGGGAAAATAGGGGGAACACCAAAAGTTGGAGGAGAGGGGACCTGAAGGGTGAGGCGCTGGAGAGAACGGTTGGGCGATGGGGGCTACACGAGGAGAGAAGCAGAAGGGAAAGGGTTGGTTCCTTAGGATTTTGGGTTTTCCTCTCTTTTTTCATTCTATTATAATAATAATAATAATACAAATAATAAAAATAAAAATAATACTATAAAGAATAATATAAATAATAATAATAATAACAATAATAACACCTTAGTAATATGAATATTATTAATTAAATAATAACATTATTATTAATACAATTTAAATATTTAACCCGCTTTATTTACATAAAAAATTATTTATTTTAATCTTTAGACATTTACACGGGCACCCAAGAAAATGATGCGGCTATTGCCCACTATTCGGTGACCGCGCATAGGTCCTAAACCCACTAATAATATTAAACAAAAAAATTAAGCTGGGACCCAACCTGGAACTTGGCACAAGAACCTGGAGCCAAGAAATAGTAAAATAAAAATAAGTTTAAAAGTTAGGTGTGACACATAATGTATTTATTTAATATTGTAACATATATGATATCCATTATCAATATAGTTGGAATATAGTTTTTTGTTAACACTACTATTTTAAAAACATATTGAAATGGGATGGAGCCAAGACCCCTTTATTAAAATAAGTTAAACAATATGAGAGCATAGGGTCTGACAATATTCAAAATAATCAAACCATACCAAAACATATCTTGAAAGGAATTATTAAAGACTATATCTACAAGTAAGACTAGTCATAGGTCCTCCTTTTACTACCACTATCACTATGATGTGTATAAGGTAATGTGAGTTTTGGAATAGATCTTCTCTATATTTAAATGATCAATAAATGCTTGCTTAAGATATTCTATGACCAACCATCCAGAAGGATCTTATATCTTTACCAATTATATTCACTACTCCACTTTATATTCATAAAATAACTTAAATGAATCTGAGGAAGTGTATAAATTTACCACTAGGTTCTCCATAGAAAATCTCACATGTATCTTGCTAAAATGATTCTAAAAGATGTGTGGTAATAACATATTTAATCTATAAAGTTTTACTTGTCTTAAAACCTTACAATTAATCTTGTCAAAATACCAAATATTTCTAACTCTAAATAGTCAAATACACACTTTTTTATATCCTTAATATTTAATTTTAATTTTAATTGACAAATAATTATCCTTCTGTATATGGTTATTATTTGAGTCTTATATTTTATATTCATCGTTAATTTGAAATATTATACATATACAATTCAAGTATTATTAAAATATTCATTAAGTATGATATATTATTGAAACATTCATTTCAAGTATGAAATAATGTCTCGTTGTGTCTTGATTTTGAAACTGAGAAATAAAATTTGGTAACACTCAGTAAAAAACAATATTTTTATGAAAATAAATCCACTCAATAATCTTGATGTTGTGATATTCATTAATTAATTTATGATTCAAGGCCCATCAACCATTTGAAGACTAAACTTAGTTATTGTAATGTTTCTGGTCTTCCTTAGTTCTTATATTTAGATAGAAATATCTGAATCAAATATAGTATTTAATACCTAAGAAGATAATTATAAATATTAAATGTAATAATGAATATACCTTAAGTAGAAGCTCCTATTTACTTATTCTTCAATTGATTACAATTACTCTTCTAGTGAACTTTCTGGAAACATGTGAAGAAGATAGCCTCTTATCCATTTCTCTCCCAATGAATCTTTTTCCACTTTGATGGTCATTGAAAAATAACCATTGAATCTAAACTTGTTATAGATGTTTCAACCTTATCCCCCATTTCATTAACCATAAGGGGTGAGGAACCATATTCCCACCAATCTCTATCAACTTGGATAAGCATAATAAAAATATTCTTGAGAAACATCTCTATATTATTCATTATATAGTACTTAATGACTTTATAGAATCTTGGTGGTAAGGATGAAAATATGGGATTAATGGATAATCTATTATCTATATAGAAGACTATAATATCTAACTATTTAATATACTTCAATATCATGAATGTGATATCACTATCTAGGTACTCACCTTCTAGATTAAAATTTTATAATATAGGGACAATCTCATTTATCTTTAGCCTCTCGTTTTCCTTTTTTAAGTTCATTGAGATGAGTTATCATGGTTTATACACCCTTGTATTTATGTTTCATCTTTATATCTTTGGATATAACTAATAACATGATGTAACAAAAATCTGAAGCATCTTCTATGTTCCACTTATAGGATTCCTTTTCACATTCTCTCAATTTTTTAGTTTTCTAATAAATAATACATGCACAAGCTCCTATCACACTCGTAGAAATCTATTTGAGTGAGAGAAATTTATTTTTCCAGGAATGATCATAATATTTCAATGGGTTTTCATTTCATTTTTCTATAATAAAAAATATGATTTTAGTGCTTTATATTTACTACCAGTAATGATGTAATTAATTAATTAATTATTATCCCACTATTTTATCAAATCCAAATATATCTCACTATTGGATTCATAATGTCTAGCCATTTAGAAATTTTACTTTAAAATATCCATATTTCCCTTCAAATAACCCAAACATAGGCCTTATAAAAATTTTGAAGGTATTTAGGAAGGTTATTATTTTCAAATGTATTAGCTCAAAAATTATTGATATGTTTCATGGACTACTTAATCCTGAAATCCTAAACTCGAATTTCTTTTATTATTGCCTATAAGATACACTAAGTTTTGTTAAATAAATCAAGCCTTGATATTAACTAGGTTATTTAGGTCCAAGACATTCACTAGAACTCCCTAATATTTAAAAGCACCCTGATAATGGATGTACAAGTACTTCGAACTATGGTTTCATTCTAACCCAAGTAATGGAAATCATCTTCTCAATTAATATTTTGGTTAATATATTTATTAAAATATTTCATAAATATTATTTATTACATTCTTTACATTCCTGTTAATATTATGTGATTTCTATATAATTAATTAACCTTCTACAACAAAATATTTTACACATAATTATTTTATTTTATTTTATATTTAGATATGTGGTTAATTTATTGACTTTATATGATCGTTTTTAATCATCTAAATAAATCATGCATCACATAAATATATAAAAAACCAGGATGGGTCAAAATAAAATAATTATATGAAAGGATTATGAGATTTTATCTTTTTGTTGGTTTATTGAGCATTGATAAAAACAACTTCAACACTATAAATAATACTCCTAGATACCATCCTAGGCTCAAGTTATAACATTTTTCCATTTTCTTATATATATCCTTGGTATGATTTGTTATAGTTAGTTCTATTTAATAAACTACTATGAACATTAGATTAAAAAATATTCATAGATTTGAATATTAATATTATCCCATGATGACCATTCTTATGTATGGAATCCATGTGATAATTTCCAAAGAAAATATATCACACTGAAAGTCCGTAGAATTGTCCTTCTATGATGAGAACCTGAATTATTATGATAGTATTCTTAAATATATTTTCTATAGCTAGATGATATTATTTAACAGGATGAAAATGATACAGACTATCATGGTTGGAGACTCAAAGGAATTTGAGACACTTTCTCATGGTGTATGTCCTTGATAATTTTTAGAGTGTGGAATTATGAGAACATGACCCTCCAATAATAAATCCACATTTATTGTTTTCATTGGATGTCTCTATATGAAAACATTTGTAATGGTACTTAGACTTTATGACTATTATTAGAACATATCATGAGTCACATGCTTTGATGTATTAATGAAACCTATGACAGCATATGCTCATAATGAGGTGGGATATATTGGTTACAATATGAGTGATATTTTATTAATGAATAATCCAAGAAAGGATTTATCTCCTCCATTGTTTAACAGAAGTTGATATCCCAGTCCCTTTGATGGAAATGGAAATTCCAAATTCATTCCATGTCCATATAATTTTTTCAACAATTTAATTTCAATGAATTCAAAGTAAGAGACATCGAGCACATAGTTTGATGACACCAGTATGAAACCTACTTGATTAGAGATATAGAGACAAAGGAATTATATTACATAGTGTAAGTTCGTATATGATTATTTTCATTTTGGACTTTAACTTATTTATTTATGGGTGCCTCGTCAAGTTATTAAATTCTAATGTTAGACTTCAGGTGTAAAACCATAATGCCGCTATAAAGGGGCCTAGAGGGTCATATATTAAGTCTATTCAAAACCTTACTTAAATTCTATTTGAATTTAATATGTTTAATTAATATTATTCTCATAAGCTTTTTAATAATTATTTATGTTTGTTTGAACATAAATATTCATTTACCAATTATTCAAGAGAATATTATGTTAGTTGAATATTAAATAAATATTTATTCACCAGGTAATTATTAATTACGAGAATATATAATATTTATTTATTATTAATTATTTTCAAGTTAAAAAATAATTATTTATTTTTTTAAATGGATATTCAATAAATATTTATTCACTATTTTAGTGATTATAATATTTATTTATTTATTGGAAAATAATGTAGCGATATTTATTTATTTAAATAAATAATCAATATTCAAGGTCTGATAAATACTGAGTAGGATGAAGGTTATGTTAAGGGATCAATGAGAAATGACATATTAAATAAATATTGGTTTATTTATTTGAAAAAAATAATATTTATTTTATCTATGAATTTAGTACATATAAAGTAAATATTATTATTATTATCATTTTAGACAAGGGGTTTAACGAGGATTTAGAAAATTAATAAAGTCCTGGGTGAAATTATTATTTATCTAACCCTAGATCTATTTAAGCCTGATTATTTCATTTCTAAACTAAATGGTAGTTGGGAACAATAAAATCCAAGAGATAATTATCTCAAGACCTAGAGAGATCCTCTCCTAGAATTCTCTCAAGAACAAAGAGTTTTCCTCCTCCACTATCCTCTCAAGAATATAGAGATCCATAAGATTACTTCCACTGAAATTGATTCATGTGGTGATCATCAAAAAATGACACATGTTTAATAATATTCTACTCCATCACCCATGTATTTCTATAGTTATGTTCATAGGTTCATGTTTCACATTTAGATCGTCACTATAAGGATTCTACCCTTGAATCCTCTATACAAAATTAAAAAATAACAAGAAGTGTACTCTTGATTTATTAAATAAGAAAGAAATTATGTTTAACTTATTTATTTATACAAATAAATTAATTATAGATTATATGTGACGATCATTCCTTATTGGTTCTACCATTCTTGTTAATTAATCTTTGAATTAATTTTATTGGTCATTACATCCTTCTTCGTTTACATCTCAAATTATTTTTTTGTTGCACAAAAAAAGTTGATTTGGTAATTTCCTAACATAAACTTCCATTATAGAGAGAAACATCATGATTTTTTAGGTTTATAAATATAGGTTATCACTTATTAAATGAAATAGAAAGAATTATAACACATAAATTAGGATCACCAATAAGGAAAAATTGAAACCATTCTATAAATATAATCAAAAACGTTTTTATACCTTACACTAATGAACATAGATGCATCAAACATCAATCACATGCTTGATTAATACCACTCAGGATAAATCATATGAATTCTACCTCAATGGGGTATCCAAGTATTGTACTAAATCAATCGATACTATAGCGAAATTCCTCCTCTTTCAATGACTTGGTAGTGCGTTTCTAAGTAAAGGAGAATAAATAAAATAGATTCTCTAAGAGAGTGATTTAGCCAAGTATTGAAAAATATTGCATGAACCTCAATAGTAGGTCAATAAAGTTCTATATATATTGTTCTTGGGACAATCCTAATGTTATTCAATCATTTACTCATTCATTTTATAAGGAATTAGTAATAAAATGTCCTAGTCAATTAACTCATCCAAATATTTCCTCAAATGAAAAATTACAATAAATGATGGTCATTATAAGAGAATTTTTATTTCATATCATAACATTTTACTTCCATATAAATCATGTAATGAAAATAAAATCATATAATAAAATACAATGCATCATGATTTAGTAAAGTAGTGTCATACAATATCCATATAATATATAAATATATATACCCCAAATACATGCAGAAAACAATTTTGTTACATTAATGTCATATTCAATGACATGTTATATCATACCATATGATATATAATATATATATATATAATGGATTTAGGGTATATCATCAAAAATTTATCACTTTCACTAAATCCTAATATACTTATTTTTATTTCACCTTATTGTGTATCATGTACAATAACTTGTGAAAAAATATCCAAAACCCTTTTTAGAGATTTCAAAATAACTTTTGGAAAGATATAATTAACCATAGAATGTATCAAATCAAATGTAATACCATTTTAATATCCATACAAAATAGATTTTAGATAAACTATAAAACAGTTTTCAAGAATCTCTCCTAGTTTTGTAAACCTCATTTACCATTTATTCATCTATAAAGTGTGACCCCATGGGCCTTTATAACATTGAAAAAAAATATGAATCAAAAAATCCATAAATTTAAGCAAACCGAATCCTATGGAAAATCATCAATGTTATACAAGCCACAAAGGTTTTGATCATGATCTCTACTAAACACTTGTATCTCTGTACTTGCATCCACTAGTTTCCTCGTATGTAATCATGAATTTTGATATGATCTTTTTAACTAAGATAATGATTTTCCATGGGACATGGAGTATATCAATCCCTTATAGCCTCCTCATAAGTTCTATATTCTCCAATTATAAACAGATTAGGTCGATGAATACATCACATATCATTCACCATTATGGATGAGAATATCAAATGTCCCTCACCCAAATAGATAATAACATCATATGTACTATCTAGGTACAATCGTACACTTCCTCAATCTGTCTCAAATGAGGGCCCAAATTTCATACTCATCATATGAGAGTAAAAATATCGTATTATTTAATCTATAACTAACTACATGATTAAAACCATACCCAACCACCCAAAATTATCTAGCACTCAGTTATTTCATAATATTGGTATCAAAGTATGAAGGTTTTAATGTTAGTTATCTCACTAACCTCAAGTAGTTGGTAATCTAAATATAAACCATGAACCCTAGTATACCAAATACATGGTGTATGACTCTCCATGCGGTATATACTTTGGGTCATCCAAAGAAAAAAACACATTTTATGCCTCATGATAATATTCCATATCTTGATACAAAAATATTAATTATACTAACCTTAACATTTTATCACAACCTATAATACTCCATGATTGATATTGATTAGGAATAAATAAATTTCATACTTTCATAGGTTTATTATCATTTTACATCAAGATACCTATATCAGTATATGTGTGTGTGTGTGTGTGTGTTTATATTTATATCACAAAAGTGAAATAACTAAAAAGTTGAGATTTCCTTTTGGGTAACATGATACATTTTATATTCTAAAACTCATTTAATGATACTTAATAAAACCATAAAAAATATTATTTCAAACTTATAATCTATGATATACAACAAGATTAGCCTTATCTTTGTTACACTATTAAGGGTTTTGATAAAATCATTACATAAATATGTAATTACTTTCATATCTCTATGTGTCCATCTAATAAAACCTTACCACTAAACACTTTAGTTAGTAACATCTATAAATCAATCTAGTATAAATAATGGTGAGATTTATGAGTCACATTTCTAATTTTTAACTCCATTAACATATTCAAACTTCTTAACTTCCTAATATAAAAGGATATAATGTTATTAACTTATGTTTTTAACTTATAACTCTTTATAAATTTATCATCATCATCATTTTTTGATCAATTCCATCAAAAATTTCCCTTAAAAGTGACAGTCACTTTGTACTTAGAATTTTATAATACTTTATTTGTTAACATTGAACTTCTCAGATTCCAAACATACTCCTTATAGCCTCTTAGAAACTATATTATATTTAGAATATTGTGATAAGAGACAATAACTTCTTTATTCTATGAAATAATACTTATTTACTTTAGTGATAATATTTTAAAAAATAAATTATTATATCCATATCGTATTTTTTATTATTATGTGTTTGAATCATTTTCTTGAAAAAAAATATTTTTATTTAAAATATGCCACTGAAGGGTGGTGGGATAATATCCTTCATATTTTAACAAATATATCATATAAATTCTTTTATATTTTATGAAACATTCGTATCTATTATTTTTTCCAAAACATATTATATATTTTAATGATTCATAAACCATGTGCATAGAAACCATTATCTCATTTTTTTCATAACAACACTTTGCTAATAAAAAAATAATCTTATCATATATGATAAATGAGATAAATATACATATCATTTATTAAGATCCATATGATCATGATATATTCCTTTATATTTAGATATTTTATGTAGAAACCCTTTAAATTATTAGTTAAATTAAACTAAAATATTTATAAATCCTTACTTTGATTTTGAAATAATGTATATTCACAATATTTGTAAATTATACATTTTGTATCACATACCATTAAAAAGTGAAGAATTAGTTCATATAACACTAGTACCTAATATGAAAATTCTAGGGATTTTCTCAAACCCCATTGGTTTTTTTTGGAAAAGTTTATCCCATGGAATCATTACTCTTATATCCTAACAACCCCCAGTTTTAAAGACCATGATTCTCTAATTGAAGAAACATGGATGGACTCTCCAAATAACTTTTATTCTCCTAGTTTAAACTTTAAATCACTTGTAATATCAACACATTACCAAAATCTAAATATCATATACCTTTTTCATTTATCCTCATAACTTTGAGAAAATAGGGTAAAATTTTCTTATTTTCATTCTCATTAACAGAACATTTCCATAGATGAAAAAAGAATAAATTTCACAGTGAGAACAAAATTAAAGTAACCATTAGTGAATAATTTAATGTTACTAATAGTCTTATATATTCAATTTTTCAAAAAAAATTAATATTTGGTTTATTTTGGAAGGTGTTTCTCTAACCCATAGAATTAACTTTTCTTAAGAACAATTATTAAGTTTTGTATTAGTTAATGAATTTTATTAGATTAAGATTCTCCTTTGAAAGATTTAATCTCAAAGGTAATTTTGATAATGATAATTATATTAACATACAATATAAGTTTTTATCAGATGTGTATCATGTTTTATGAAATTTAAAATAATACTTTTATGAAATGTGCTACCATTAAAATGATTACCCCTTTTAAAATAATCATATTGATTAGTGATATAATTTCTATATTTCATTATGCTTTGGGTCACTTTGGAATTTCTCTCGTCACATAGTAATTTAGGTAGGGATTTATCCCAATAATATCATATATAACTATAGTATAGTTGAGTGGATAAAACTTTATTAAATCCATCATGCGAATAAAATCAACTTTATTCTTCTAGTAACCAAATCTTATTAGGGTTTATCAATTAAATTTAACCTAAATAAAATTAAAATAACTAGAACCCAAACCTATTAGGGTCACTTGATACTTCATTTTCAAACAAAAGATAATCCATGGGAACCCACTTTGGCATGACCTACTTAGTTGAATGATTGAGGTCTTGAAAATTTCCACTTTTGAAGGAATCTTACACTTAGTATTTTAAAGGGAATTTAATCTCATCATCACATATCTTATATTCCCTTTTCATATTCATGATTATAATTATTTAGTTGGAAATAATATTTCTTAATCTATATCAATATGAACAATTCAAATTGATATTTAATTATTTACGCAACTCATAAACAAGCTAGAGTTGATTTGGGAGAAAACTAAATAATTTATCATACCAAGCATGCTACTCCTTAGATTCATGTATGAAAACTTAAAATTAGTTTAAGAATTTAAAATAAATAATATCCCATAATTCATAATATAAAATTTTATATTTATGAATAATAAATAAGGAAATAAATTAGATAAATAGGTAATTCAAATATTTAGACATGAGGTAAACATTTATGTAAAAATCATAGATAAAGACATAAAATAAACGCTATAAATTTTTATATTAATTATGTACATTCAATAATTTCATAAATATAAAATTTTATTTTTATTTTCAATATTAATTATTTCTAATTGTTAGTTATTTGTATTTACTTTAAATATATGATATTAAATTAATTATAAACATTTTATGATCAGATTTCTAATATGAAAACTATTTTCATAATCCGAATAACATATATTAATTATTATTTAAACCTTGATCAAATCAATCAACAAAACTTATTTTGATGTGGTTTAAATAAATTTTCAACATAATTCTTTTAATTTAATCAATTTAAATTAATTATTATGAAACATTCATAATATTAAATATAAAATCTTTTATAAATTTGCCTTATTTTTTTAATTTATAAACACCTTATTATTCCTATTTATAATTTCTATATAAAAATTTTATATATAAATTATAAGTCGTGTTATATAAATTGAAAAGGTATTTTCAATATTAGCTTTTAATATATGGATATTTATTTATTAAATGTTTCATAAACATTTAATTAATAAATTATAAATGATTTATAATTAATTAACTATATAATCACATTTATAAATTATTAATTATCCCCAAATACCTTTTATTATGATTTATAAATAATTTTATTCAATTTTAATTTAAAACAATGAAAATAAAAAAAATTATATACCTACCATTTTTAATGATATAAGTTGATTCGTATGAAACAAAATACCTTCTGTGATTAACATAGTGAAGAGAGACTATCTATTCTTAATAGTGTATCAATATCTTTTGATATGGAAGCCTTTTGGGAATAAATCTATTCCTCTAAAGCCTACATAATAGAAATGTGGAGCTATAACGACCATATGCCACAACATGAACCTCATGTAGAGTTAAAACAAGCATTGTGTGACATTAAATTAGTGAGTAAACTCTTGTATATGATTTAACTAATGTTTTGTTTTAACTATATAGGATTAATCAATGGTGATCATCTTTTTTCACACCACATTAAAATAAGAATTGTGTCAAATTAACTTAGCAGGTGAACCCTTCCACAGGATTAACTCCACACATAACAAATAGTCATGGAATATGATATTCCGCTACAAAAAATAAACGTATTGCCTCACTACTAGAAATTTTCCCTATACCAACAGACATATACCAATAGTTTTTAAAAACTATTGTAATTTGGTACATATACTAATGGTTTGGCCGAAACCATTTATATAGGTATCATAGAGACACCCTATATTTAAGGTTTTCAAAAACCATTGGTATGGGTACATATACCATTGGTTTGGCTAAAACCATTTGTATAGGTATCATAGAGACACCCTATACCAACGGTTTTGGAAAAGCTGTTACTATATGTGCCATCTATACAAACAGTTTTCCCATAACTGTTGGTATAGCTTCCATAATAAGACCCTATACAAATGGTTTTGTAAAAACCACTGGTATAGGTTATAGATATACCAACAGTTTTTTCAAAACTGTTGGTATAACTTCCATAATAATCCCCTATACCAATGGTTTTGGGAAAACCATTGGTATAGGACCCAAAATTATCAATAACTATAACAATAGTTTGGAAAATAATTGGGTCAGTGAGATATAAATCAGAGGTTCTCAGATCAAATCTAGATAATATTATTTATTTTAAATTACCTATACCAATAGTTTCTCAAAACCATTTTTATAGGTCTATACCAAAAAATATAGGCCAATTGTCCTCCAAACTGTTGGTGTAGCTTATACCAATGGTTCCAAACCATTGGTATAGGCTTTTTCCATTATTTTCTGGTAGTCATTACTTATAATAAGCTACTACGTAGGATTCCATTGGTTGAAAATCATATTTAATAATAATAATATATATTTATTTAATAGATGTGATGCTTTGTTTTGCATCATTTATTTGATTCCATCATATGCTATGATTGGTCCATATCATGCACTATAATACATTAAAAATGATGGTTTGAACTTTTTAATATTCTATGATTTCCCATATCATATTTGATTCCCAAAATCCATAGAATAAATTATAATTATTATAATAGAACATCCAATACAATATAAAAAGTGATAAAAATATATATTCATTTTAAACATGATTTTTGGAAGCATATGTCATAGAATGTATCATATATGATGGATAATTTAGTATTTTATATTTTACAAAAACTAAATTTGAAATTTATTAAGGGGGAACCTATATTAGCTCTCTAATTTCCTTGTGATAAGGGAAACCCATGAAAATATGAACCCGCATTTTTTACAAGGGATGGAAGAAAACCCTGAAACTATTGCACATTGGCTATAACATGTGTCTCATGTTGACCATCCAACCTCACCTTCCTACACCATTTATAGAGCCTCCTGGAATATGAAATATGTCATGTACTAGTTCCAGAGTTGATGTGTATCCTTGTCATCAAGACTATAAGTTCCTATGGTTTTCAATGGTGCCATTAAAAATGATCATCCCATAATAGGGCCAGGAGAACGAGGGACGAAAAAAAGGGTACAGGAACCATGAGACACACCCACTAGAAAGAGCAAGAGTAAATTTTTAACATGATCTCAAACCATAATGAGGGACATCGTAATAGAATAAAATGACATCTAAAATGCTGAATTGGGTGTTAAGGGCATAGAATTGAAAAATCATGTCTATGATAGTGAGCAATGAATGCAGTGGGTAAAACCATTAGATAGAAACTAAAAACCATAGAAAAATAGGAAACCCAAAAAACCATATAATTATAATACTAAAAAACATATAAAACCATTGAGAAAACTTGGTTGGGAGTCATACACAATCTATTGAGCAAGAAGGAAAGGTGATATGTTGAATAGGACCTTCTGCTACCGAAAGAAGCCACAACATACCACAAAAAAGGGAAATTAAAAACCTAACTACCTCTATCTGAGTGAAGTGACACCAAAAACATAGAGAATAAATATAGAGCATGAGATCCTATTAAATGTAGTTGTTTCCAATCCTCCATCACAAAATCATATATATGATACCAGAGGGACATCCAACCAAGGATGTCATAGTATTTTTTATAAGTTTGATGGAAGTACCAATGCCCATCTCGGAATCAATTGACACAAAGTAGGTGAGAAAAAAACTTGGATGATGGAATCCAATGAAAGAGAGAAGAACTGATCAGAATAAACTTATTTCCAGATAAGGGTTTGGTGGAAAGGAAGATAACACCGTCGAGATTAGCCAAAAACCCTAGGAGCACAGATCACCCAGAGAGTGCATCATTATCTTCCCCTAATTAAATAGATTTGATGGCACTGTTAGGTTTATAAGGATATATTAACAGTTAACTAATGTAATATTAATCATTATAAACCACAAATCAGGATCATCATGTAAGAAATCTGAACCATGTTTTTTAAAATGAATAATATATATGTGTGTGTTACATCGATGAACACATTAGTATGAAACTTCAATCATATCCTTGATGAAGACCATTCAATAGAAATCATATGAATACTCCTTGTGTAGTTTGTCCATAGTTTGTACTAAACCACTTGACACTCGAACATGATTCCTCCTCTCTATATGACCTATTAGTGCTTTATTGGGTAAAATGTGATAAAGAATATATCTTTATTGGGAGAGAGACTTGGTGAAGGTTTGGGAAATCCGGCATGAACCTACATCTAATGATAGTATGATCCTATATATATATATATAGTGATTATGAAACTCCAAATTGATTCATGTATTTTCTCATGAGTTTTATAAAACATGAGTAAATAGAAACATCCAGACCAATTAAATCAACTCAATGTTTCATCACATGAAACTTTATAATAAATGGTAGTCAATGTAGAATAATTTGATTATTGTCTCATAAAATTTTACTACTTTATCAATCATATAATGTTAAGGTAATCATATAATATGATACAGTGCATCAAGATTTAATAAATCAATGTCATACGATATCCATATATCATATAAAACTATATACCCCAATTGAATGTAAAAACAATTTTTTTGCATCCATATTGTATTAAGAAACAAGTTATATCATGCCATATGATATATTATATATATATATATCATATAAATATATATATATATAAAGGATTTAGGGAATATATCCTTTAGGATTCATCTCATTTAGGGTTCTAAATAGTCTCCTCTCTATGCGTGCTTCATTCTTTACAAATGATTACTCGCTCACAAGTGAGGGGTATAAGGGGTTTATGGTTATATAAAATAATACTTCACGCATACAGGCCCATAAATTATTATTAAAACCACATATTGCAATAGTTGGATTTTTTTCAAATGAATATTAATTTGGAGTACTAAGATGTCTAGAGGCATGACTGGAGATATCCTTTGAATATTTTAGATGTACTAGGAACAATTCGTGGCATGAACACATGGGCCACACCTTGAATTTAATAGAAATTGGAAATTAGAAAATTATCCCACTCATATTTAAGGTTATTTTTCTGAATTAATGAGATTTTTTTTGTGGAATTATAAGGTTTTATCCTTTTTATTTTTAGATGAATAGGCATCCATACTCTTGGGTGTGGTTCATATTGTGAATAGAACTTGGAATAATTTTATTTTTTATAGACTTTTGAAGGGACCCAAGAAATGAAATTTTGGTCATACCTTATGAGGATCATGCTGGGAAGAATGATCAAAAGGTGTGTTTTTTAGAAGCAGGTAGTCACACTTACCCAAGGATAGTCATGTCAAAACTAGTTTCAGTTTTGAGAAGTTTTGATGGGTATAAACCAAAACGTTTTTCCATAGAATAGTAATAGGATTCATGAATGTTAACCTAGGTATTTTTAATCAGTTAATAAATAGAATGTTTCATGAAGTAGGATTTGATGTCATGATAGAAGGTTTGTATTTAGATGGTTATAGATATCATGTTGTAGATTACTTAAAGATAAAATATGGTTTTTGTTAAGAAATATATATCTGTATAATTGAATGAAATCATATCCTGGTGTATGATAGCACTCCATATACAAGGATCTTCTAATAAGGTTCACACCATCAAAATGGAGGTCATTCAATGAAGATAGTTAATCCAAAAAATAAAAACAATTTGAAATTATCTCAGAAATCATGGAGTTAGTTGGCTTAATGGGTATTTAATGGATGGTTTGAAGGATCATAAAGTGGGTTATAGATGAAAAAGTCATAGGAAAAGTTTTCAGAGATATAAATATTTATTTATAGAATGAAATACTCAAATAAAATATGGGGGAGAAATATTGACATATATAGGCGGGAAAGAGAAAGGGAACTTGTAATGACCCAAGTACTTATAAAATAATTTATTTTCATTCTGAAATTAAATAGTTAAATTTATTATAAATGTATAATGATATAAGAGGTATTTACAGAGATTAAGGAATCTATAAAAGTAGAATAGTAACCTCACTTATGAAAGTAAAATTAAAATTTTTGTATCTTATGAATTAAAATACAATATATTTATTTCATGGTATAAGTAAATAAACTTTTTAGAAATGATAAATTATGTATTAGTATTTTTGTGAAAAATATTTTTTTTAGAAATTTTTTAATTAATATAATGATTTAAAATAAAATTTACCTTCATAAAATATATTCATAAATTAATATTTTTTTTATCTTACAGTTATAAGATAATCTTATGATACCTTAATTAATTTTTCAAAGTGTTTTAAAATCAGTTATAATTTTAGAATTGGTATTTTAGAAAAAATAATGATTTTAATTACAAATTAAATTTCTATTATTTAGAAAATTATTTTCATAAAATAGTGTTAATTTTTTAATTTTACACATTTAAAAAAAATTGGTGAATTTTTTGTATTTTTCTAAAATACTTGAATTTTTGTGAATAAAGAAAGATGGTAATTTATGGTATTTAATAAATTAGTTAATTATTGAGAGATGGGTGATGTAAGAATGATGTAAGACCAAAATATAAAATTCTAATTCATTATTTTAATATATATAGTAATAATTCTCAAACTATTCATAGTCTTGATCCAAAATAATAAACTAATGGATAAAATAATCAAAAAACATCCCTCACCTCCACTATAACTATCACCTCTCACCACCTATTCTAATAAAACCTAAAATCATTGTATCTAGTATAAATTATGTTCAATTCCCTTACAAATCCTCTTACCCACATCCAATACCTTTTTTTCTCACTAAAATCCCAAAACCACGTGCCTTAAAAAGGTTCTCAAAGAGAAGAATTCAAGAGGTAAAATCCTCTTTCATTTTCTTTTATTCCCTTTTCAATTTATTTTATTTTATTTTATCTCCTCGCCACCCCTCATACAAGTGACATGATAACTCTGGTATCCTATATATACTAGAATTTTATTTTTTTTAATGTAATATCCATCATCAAACCTCTCCTCTACTACACTTATTCTCGAAAATTAATGCATTGTTCGTGACGTGTCGATTCACCGCCTTCATGGATATCGAATTTTCATTTTATTTTACCGCATTCAAGTGTGGTAATAAAACCAATATTATGGTTAAATAATATTTTATTATACATATTATATGTTATATAATTTTCTAGAACCAATATGTAAACATGATATTTAATAAAATGATATAAGTTCACGAAGGTCATAAAAATCACCAAAATAAATTAAATCATTTTCATTAATGTTTTATCTAATGAATCATACTCATACAAAAGAATAATATATGGTATCATTTAAAATTATTTGAACCAATTAATACCATTTTATTCCACTACTGAAGTTTTTCTTCCATTCGATAATAAAATCTAAAATGAACCAACCATGAAAAATATGAAAATAACACAACCAAAACAATAGAAAAAACAAAATATTATTTATAAATGGGTGGAACATTATCATTAAAATATCATATATAGTATTATAGATATTAATATAGTTCTTTAATATATTAATAAAACTCTTTAAACATTTATACTGGAGTTTTAAACACTTTTTAAGTAAGACAAACCTGAGGTAAGGGGCTTTTCTTTAAAAATCCTCTTTTAAATTTTTATTTTTAAAAAATTCAAAAGGAATGTTTTTATGATGTAAGTATTCTTATTTTATAATTATTTTATGGTTATTGAGAATTTTTTATGATGAAGGGTGGTACCTATATCTCCCTTCAAGTCATTTGGTATTTTTATGTTAAAAGTTGGCTATAATAGTTATTCCAAGTGTAACTGCGATGATTAAAACATAAGGTAGCCATGAGGGTTACATTGTAAGGTATTTGTGAGGGTTACAAATCATATAGTAGTTTCAAGTGTTATAATATAAATTAATTAATTCCCTAAGTTACCTAAATTTTTTATTTATTTTCTCCATGTTTTATGGAAATATCTTGTTTTCACAAAGTAGTATATGATACTTTACGGGTGAAAAGTTTGTTTTTGTAAAAATAATTTCATATGTTTATAGTATTCATGGAATAATGGTTATTTTCTTTTTATATACCTTATTGAGATTTTTTTATCATGCAATGTTTAAAAAAATAATAGGTTTTTAAGTATGGTTAAAATAAAATAAGAATCTAAGTTGAAAGTCGTGAATATTTTTCATAGAAAAATTCATGTTTTATTAAAAACTTTGGTTTTATGAAAAAAAATGGATATTATATTAGTAGTACTATTTTGTATTATTGTGGGTTGTTATGTATGAATAATGTACAAATTTTCTAAAACTATAAACAAAAAATATCTTTGGTAATGTAAAAGTATAGTCTAGTTTAATTAACTATATTGTGTAATATTTAAGGTCAAGTCCTTATAATTGGTATAAAAACATGGTTTAGATAATTTTAGGGGTTAAGATCATGTCAATAGAATGACAATAAATTATTTTTACCTTATGGTTAATTTTAAATGGTATAGAATTTCAAGATTACCATGCTGTTTTTTATAAGATATGTCAATTCAAAATGGTTTCTATAGAAGAAATAGGGAAACTGAAGTAGGAAGGTGCTGATAGAATGATATCCTTCTGAATCCACCACTTGGAATGGTGGGAATTTTAATCGAGTAGTTTTTTATAGTAGTGGATCAGTTGATGTAGGTTAAAAATGGTAGTGGCATCCATTCAAGTGAACAACCATAACTGCCACAAAGGAACATCGTGATAGTGGAACATTTAATGAGGCAACACCCTCCTAATTTTAGTTGATCTTCTGACCCAGCGATGGATGAAGGGTGGATTAAAGCCCTTGGAAAGATATTTTATATCATGGGGTGTTTGGATAATCAAAATTATATTCTTTATATTTATTATTTTGAAGTTGAATCTGACCATTGGTGGTACATGGTCAAGAATATTAGAAATAGTGAGGATATTGATTCCTTGGAATGGGATAAATTTAAGAATTTGTTCCTTGAAAAATATTTTCCTATGGTAGTTCGACTTAGGATGGAAAATAAATTCCTTTAATTGAAACAAAAAGAGTAACATTTAATAGTCGTGCATGAATCAAACTTCACTTTATTTGAAAGGTTCTCTCTGAATCTCATTCAGGAACTTGATAGTAAAATCAATAATTTTTACATTAGATTGAAGCAAAGATATCAAAGGTAATTGGCCTCCAATGTATTTAAAGGTTATGAGAAACTTTTTAAATGTGATGAGAGGATATAAATGGATTTTATTGATGATTAGATGTACTTTAAAAACCATTATAATAAAAGGTCGAGATGGCAGTAAAAGTGTAAGAATCAATAAAAAAATATGAAGGTAAGAAAATACATTTTCCAATTTCTTAAAAGTGTGGTAAAAACACATTGGGGAGTTCCTTAACAAAACCATGAAGTATTTCAGATGTGTTAAGTTTGTACATATGGACTGATATTTAAATAAAAATGATCTTAAGATTAATTCTAATAATAAAACATTAAAGTGTTTTAAATGTTGTGAGATGGGGAATTATGAAAATACATTCCCAAAGAAAGATCTGATTGATAGAAAGAAACCAGATTATAAGTAGAAAGGTACAATAAAATCCATTGTGATTATATTAGAAAATTTTGGGTCATCTAATAAAGTGGTATCAGGTACTTCATTTACTTATATTCTTCTAATGTTTTGTTTGATATGGGGTCTAGATATTACTTTATTTCTAAAAAGAATTTCTACTATATTGTAAATTTCACCTCAAGAAATGAAACCAAAACTTATAGTTAAAACAGTAGGGGAAATATTGAATAAAAAGGAATTATAAAAAACTTCCTATTGTTCTCTATAGAAATAAATTACCCCCAAACCTTTTCGTTTTTTCATTAGTAGAGTTTGATGTTATTTTGTGTATGGATTGACTTTATTTTTATCATGCTAAGATTGATTGTAGAGATAAGGAAGTTTTTCATAAAGAGTTTTAGTTTGTATACAAGAATAAACCCATGCCATTGATAACATATCAGGAAGCTCAAAAATTGTTAAAATATATAAATGAAATTTATCTTTCACACTTTATTGAAAATAAGGGAACTATTCAGATTAATGAACTTTTAGTGGTAAATTAATACTTGGATGTTTTTTCCAATGAGTTGGTCAGTTTTATACCTGATTGGGAAGTTAAATTTACCATTAAATTATGTCTTGATTCTAAGCCAATTTCATAACCCCCTTATCGAATAGCTCAAGTGGAACTTATTGAATTGAAAAAGAAGTTACAAGAGTTTCTGGATAAAGGTTTCATTCATCCTAGCACTTCATCATGGGGTGATCCTATTTTTTCATTAAAAAAAGATGGTAACATGAGACTTTTCAATGATTATAGAGCTTTGAAAAACATTAATGTTAAGAATAAGTATACAATTTCTTGTATCGATGAATTGTTTTATTATCTTCAGGGTGCTTAGTATTTTTCCAAGATTGACTTGAGATCCAGGTACCATCAGCTGAAGGCGAACAAGGATGACATTATGAAAATAGATTTTTTACTAGATATGGGCATTATGAGTTTTTTGTTATTCCCTTTGGTTTGAAAAATTACCATGTTGTATTTATAGATCTTATGAATATAATTTTCCATGAATATTTGGATTAGTTTGTTGTTGTTTTTATTTGTTATATTTTGGTTTATTCAAAAAGTTATTAGGATCATAAAAAACATCTAATGATTTTCCTCTAAACCCTTAAAGAAAAGAAGTAATACGGGAAATTTAGAAAATGTGATTTTTTGTTGCAATAGATTTCTTTTCTTGGGAACATTGTAAATAAGGATGGAATAATAATTGATCCCATCAAAATAAAGGGGTTAAATTTATCGATAGTTTTTTTAAAAATTCAAATTTATCTATCTTGTTAACTAAGTTAACAAAAAAATGGGTTAAATTTATTTGGATAGAATAATGTGATGTTTTTCAGTAACTGAAGAGGTTATTGGTGAATGCTCTAGTTTTGGCCCTACCTTTCATAAATGGTGATTTTTTCATCTATAATGATGCTTATTTGAAGTTACCTGGTTGTATTCTGATGCATAATAATCAAGTAATTTCTTATGCCTTAAGACAAATAAAACATCATGAGTTAAATTATCCCACACAAGATTTGGAAATAGAAAGTGTGATTTCACTTTAAAATTTTGGAGACATCATTTATATATTGAAAATGAGAAATATATAATGACCATAAAAGTTTTAAGTATATATTCACCCAGAAGTAACTGAATATGAGGAATAGAATATGGCTAGAACTGATAAAGGATTATGATTTTATAATCAATTACCACCCTAGAAAACAAAACAAATTGGCGGGTGCCTTAGGTCAAAAAAATCATGCTACATTTACCATGTTAAATTTGGAACATTACACATTGATTAATGATTTGATGAATTTTGGCTTGGAATTTTTTGGAATAGAAAATTCCTCTATTATTTCAGGTAATAGTACAGTTGTCTTAGTTAGATAGAATTATTCAAGTACAGAGTTATAGAAAAAGGTATAATTGGAGAAAAAGGTAAGTTTCCATAATTTAACAATAATAAATATTATATTTTGAGTTTTGGGGAGAGATTATGGGTGCCTTGTGATTCATAGTTGAATAAATAGTTATTAAATGAAGCTTATATATCTTCGTTTTAGTTCATCCCGGCAGCACTAGGAGGTACAGAGACCATCAAGGGTATTACTGGTGGGATAGAATGAAAAGAGATATTGTCGATTTTACCATGAATTGATTGAATTTTCAATAGGTTAAATTAGAGTGAAAACTACCAAAGGGTATTCTTCATACTTTTCCAATGCCATAGTGGAAATAGGAAAATATATCCATAGACTTTGTGGTGTGACTACCAAAAACTTCTCAAGGTAATAATTTGATTTGTGTTATTGTTGATCAAATGACTAAATCTACACATTTCCTTCCTACTAAAAATACTATGTCTTAAGATAAAATTTATAATTTTTACCTCAAATAGATTATAAGGTTACATGGTGTTCCAATCTCCATTCTATCTTATCGTGATCCTAGTTTTTCTTATAAATTTTGGAAAGGCCTTTAGAAGTCGTTGGGAACTGAATTAAATTTTAGCACTGCTTTTCATCCTCAATATGATGGATAGTTAGAGAGAAAAATTTATATATTGGAGGATATTCTTCAAGATTGTTCAATGAATTACCATGGAATTTGGCATCAACATCATTATTTAGTTGAGTTTTCATATAATAACAGTTTTCATTCCAGTATATAGAAGGAACCATTTGAGGTGTTATATGGTAAGTAGTGTCGAACTCCATAATTTTGGGAATAATTCAGGGAAAGGAAGTTTATGAGAGATGAATTAGTAGATTAAGTGGATGATAAAGTGAATATGATCTAGAAACACATGAGGATAGCTTAGAGTAAGAAGAAAAGTTATGCGGGTAACAGGATGAAAGGCTTTTCTTTCGAGGTAGGTGATCATATTTTCATAAAAATCTCTCATTGGAAAATGTTTATGCATTTTGATAAGAAATAAAATCCAAGTCCATGGTTCCATAGACCTTATGAAATCCTGGAGATAGTTGGACCAGTTACCTATCGAGTAGCTTTGCCTCTGAGTTTATCTCAGGTACACAATGTTTTTCATGTTTCAATGTTAAGAAAGTATGTTCCAGATTCATCTCTTCTTTTTTAGACCGTAATTAGTTCATCTAGAAGATAACCTTTATTATCAGGAAAATCTTATTTACGTTCTTGATCATGTAGATCTAGTATTTCAGAATAAGGTAAGTCATTAGGTTAAGGTTTTGTGTAGAAACCACATGGTTGAAGAAGCAACATGGGAATCTGAAAATTCTATGAGGGAAAGGTATTATCACTTGTTTAATAAGTAAATAAAAATTGTGAGGATGAAATTTCTAGAAGGTGGGTAGAATATAATTACTCAAGTACATATAAAATAAGTTTTTGATTCTGAAATTAAATAGTTAAATTCATTATCAATATATAATGAAATAAGAGGGATTTATAGAGACTAAGGAATCTATACAAGTATAATAGTAGCCTCACCTATTAAAGTATAAATAAAATTTAGGTTTCTTATCAATGGAAATATAATATATTTATTTCATGGTATAAGTAAATAAAAATTTTAGAAATTATAAATTAAGTGTTGGTATTTTTGTGACTCGTGTTTTTTAATTTACAACTTTATAATGAATATAATGATTTTAAAGAAAATTTATCATTATAACACTACTGAAAAATCAAGTTATACCCATGGTCAAAAACCGTGGCTATAAGGGTCAAAACTGTGGCTATAAGCTATATCCATGGTTCTAGATAGTCGTGGAACACATTGGTGTGGCTATAGCTAAAAGCTATAGCCACGATTTTATTGGGATATAGCCATAGTTGAAAAATGTGGAAATTGCCCCCATTACTATCCACTGTGGAAGTTAGGCTATAGAAATGGTTGTCCACCATGGAAATAGGTCTATATCCATAGTTTTAAACCATTACTATAGGACAATTAAACCGTGGATATAGCCCAAAAATAATGTGCGCCTGCCCAGATTCGATCTTTGTACCTCCACAATGTGCACCATCCACCTTTCCACTACACCACAGATGCCTTTAGGTATATATTTATATATATTGTTATATATATTATTAAAAACTGTGTCTATATCATAAAAACTATGGCTATAACCCTTCTTGCCATTTTTTTGCAGGTTAATTTTTTTCCAAAGAAAGGGCGGGAGACCTATAACCAAGGTTTTGAGGAACCATGGCTATATAAAATGAAAAAATACTCTATATCCATAGTTTTATACAAACTGTGGCTATAAACCATGAAACAATACTCTATATCCATGTTTTTACCAAAACTATGGATGTAGTCCTTGGAAAAACACCTTATATCCATAGTTTACCAAAACCATGGCTATAGCCCTTAGAAAAAGACCTTATAGTCGCGGGTTTAACCAAATTGTGGCTATAGACCTGGTAAAATAAATCTATAGTCACAGTTTACCCAAAACGTGGCTACAACGCTCAAAAAAATCATATAGCCACATTTTAGTGAAATGGTGGTTATATCCTTCAAAAGTATACCCTATATCCATGATTTTACGTAAAATAGTGGCTTTATCCTTGGTATAAAAACCTATAGCTACAGTTTTGGAAAACTATGGCTATATCCCAGTTTTATAGTAGTCTAAAATAGGATCATAAATTAATATTTTGTTTTCTTATGATTATAAGATGATTTTATGAGTCCTTAATTATTTTTTCAAAGTGTTATAAAATCATTTATAATTTTAAAATTGGTATTTTTTGAATAAATAATGATTTTAATTAAAAATTAAATTTCTCATATTTAAAAAATTATATTCATAAAATGAAGTCTATTTTGAGTTCTATACATCGAAATAAAATTGGGGTGATTTTTTGTGATTTTTCTAAAATACTTGAATTTTTTGTGAATAGTGAAATACAATAATTTACAATATTTAACAAATTCATGAATTATTGAGTCATAGATGATGTAAGTATGATGTAAGCCTAAAATCTCAAAATATAATATTTTATTTTAATATATTTATTGATAATTCTCAAAATATTCATAGTCTTGATCCAAAATAATAAAATAATGAATAAAATAATCAAGAAACACCCCTCTCCTCTACTATAAATATCACCCCTAACCACCTCTTCTCATAACACCTCAAAGGCTTTTATATTGTTTAATTTATACTTAATTCCTTTCCAAATCCCCTTATCCACATCCAATACCTTTTGGTCTCACCAAAGGCCAAAACTAAGTGTCTTAAGAAGGTTCTCAATAAGAAGAATTCAAGAGGTAAAATCCTCTTTCATTTTATTTTATTTTCTTTTCAATTTATTTTCTTTTCATATTATATCCTAACCCAACCTAATACAAGTGAAATTATAACTCTATTATAATACATATACTTTAATTTTATTATGTTAATGGAATATCCATCATTAAACCTCTCTTATTCTCCTCTTATTCTAGAAAATGAAAGCATCATTTGGGATGTGTCGATTCACTGCATTCAAGGACGTGTAATATTCTTTTTCTTTTACCACCTTCAAGGCTAGTTATAAAACATTAATTATGGTTAAATAATTTTTTATTATACATGTTATAAGTTATATAAAGTTCTTGATTCAATATATAAACATGATATTATGTAAAATGATATAAGTTCGTGATAGTCGTAAAAACTGCCAAAATAAATTAAATCATTTTTATTAATATTTTATCTAATGAATCACCCTCCTATCAAAAAAATGATATATTGTATCAATTAAAATTATCAAAACATATTAATACCATTTCATTCCACTTATGAATTTTTTCTTTTATTCGACAAGAAAGTCCAAAATGAACCAACCATAGAAACCGTGAAAAGAACACACTTGAAACAATGGAAATAACAAAATATTATTAACAAATTGGTGGAAAGTTATTATTAAAATATAATATTATTTATTATATATATGAATATAGTTCTTTAATATATTAATAAAACTCTTTTAAACCATTATACATGAGTTTTGAACACTTTTTAAGTAATGAAAATCAGAGGTAAGGGACTTTTCTTTAAAAATCCTAGTTTATTTTTTTATTTTTAAAAAATTCAAAAGGAATGTTTTTTTATGGAATTATTCTTGTTTTATAATTATTTTATGGTTATTGGGAATTTTTTATGATTAAGGGTGTGACCTATATTTCCCTCCAATTCATTGGGTATTTTTATATTATAAGTTTGTCATAATGGTTATTCCAAGTGTAACTACGATGGTTACAACATAAGGTAGCCATGAGGGTTACACTGTATAGTAGTCATGAGGGTTAAAAATCATATGATAGTTGTGATGGTTTCAATATAAAGTAATTAATTCCCCAAGTTACCCAAATGTAATATTTATTTTTTCTATGTTTTATGGAAATATCTTATTTTCACAAAGTAGTGTATGATACTTTATGGGTGAGAAGTATGTATTTGAGAAAATAATTTCATATATTTATAAGTATTCATGGACAAACTATTATTTTATTTGTATGTCCCTTACTAAGATTTTTCTTCTCATCCTATGTTTTAAAATGTTTTTCACAGGGTTTTAAGGACGAGTAAAAGAAAAGAAGAATCTAAGATGAATGTTGTGAATATTTTCCATCGAATAATTAATGTCTGATTAAAAACTTCTGTTTTATGAAAAAAAAAATGGATACTATTTTAGTAGTACCATTTTTTATTCTTTTGGGTTGTTATGTAAGACTTATTTCCTAATTTTCAAAAACTCTAAATCTAAAATATCTGTGGGAATGTATAAGTGTATTCTAATTGAATTAACTAGATTTTTTAAAGTTTAAGGTCTGGTCCTTATAGAAATGCAATTGGAATAACTATTAAATAATGGTAATTTAAGTAATAACTAAATCAGAATGACACCACACTCACTAGATTTTTTTTAGATAATATTTATAATAAATAATCAACAAACATATTCATGTATTCCTTGTCTCTATTTACTTCACAAATAGATAAGAAGAGAGAGTTCAAATATAATTGATAGTATGATTTTCCTAAATTATCATAACACATATAGTTTGTAGAGTTAACCTATAGTATGCCAACACACCATCTACTTATGCTCCTTGTATTATCCCTTTATATTGAACCAATTAAAATTATCAAGTCCCGGATTTTTAATTTCTTCATCTAAAAATAATATGTGTGTTTTAAGACTAAAGGTTTTAGTTGTTCTTAATAATATTATAATAAGATCTAGAGTGGAGGAAGAATAATTAAACAAACTTATTCACCCCCCCCCCCCCCACCCACTTCCTCCCTCTTAAGTTGTATTGTGAATTTGGGTGTAATAAGCTTTATCAGGGTCATAAGGTTCTTTTATAATGAATATATCATTTGAAATATGTTATTATGGAAAGCACATTTAATGAAAACTTGGTTAATTTGTTCTATAGTTATCATTTATAGTTATGAAAAAATAAAATTATATCTCACTTATGATATGTTGGAAATAATGCTTTATTCTATAATGATTCATAGGATACAAGTCAGTAATATTATGGTAGTTTCAAAAACTAAAGTCAATAAGAATGTTTATGATACTGATGAAAAGGCACAAAATTCCATAATTGTATCCTTATCGAACCAAATATATATGAAAGGTATGGACTTCACATTACCAAAATCCATGTGGGATAAATTTTCCAATATTAATAAATGAGATATCATAGAAAAAGAAGTGAATATAAAAGTATTATATAACAAGCTTCTTAATTTGAAGATGATAACTAATGAAAATATTTATGGTTTCATCAACCAACTCATTAAATTTATGTGACCATCTATGGACATGGTGTGAAGATAAAATATCTTGAAATCTTGAAAAAAATCAAAATACTAACTCCTTTATACAATTACAAAGTGTTATCCCATAAAGAGAAAGATCTCACTTAAATTACTCTTAATGATATTCATATAATGTTATTGGCTTATAAAGTTCTAGTAAAACCTAAAATCACATCATGTCAATCATTCAAAGAAATTACATTTAAATCCATCGATAATCTAGAGATGCATGAATTTGGAAGCAATGGTGAAGATATTTCTGGTGATTTATATCACTAGTATCAAGTAAATTTAGTAGTAAAAGGACGATATGAAGGTAAATTACCATTTTCAAGTTTCAATTGTGTAATTTTTGGGCATATTTCGGAAATATAGACAACGAAGCATAAAAATGGAGGTGAAAATAATTTTTTTCTATCACAGAATAAAACATTTATTATAAAGTGAAACATTAAATTAGGAAATCCAACTGGAATAAAGTTCTAGAAAAAAAATTATTAAGAAAAGAGGAAGAGAGTGATGAAAATTTATTTTAGGATGATGAGGTTTGATTATTTATAGATACAGAAGATAATATAATAGAAACTATCGAAAAATATATATATAATTAAGAATAAATACCAAACTAATGATTTGTTTATCTAAAAGTTAAACTCAAAGAGAGACTTAAATAATTGTACATTAAATGTAATAAAAACCATAATATCAGGGGCCTACTAAAGGAATCATCACACTATGTTGATCATCTTGAATTCAAAATTAATCAGTTAAAAAAACGGGTGGAGAAACTAGTTACGGTTTCGGTAGCCTTCGAAGTATTGGTTGATTTCAAGAAAAATATCAAAGGGAACGTGCAAATAATTGAATATCTTAATACTCATATAAAATAGAGGATTAAAAGGGTTGAATCCCATGATGAATAATTTGTGTACTTAATAAAAAGTCTTGATGTTGAATTAAAAGTGTATGGTGGTAAGAAAAAGAATAAATTTTGAAATTTTACTGATAAGGAGTTAATAAAATGAGAACGAAGAGGTTAAAAAATTGGTGATAAGATCATAAATAAGCATAGGCCATGAACTATGAATAATATTTAGATCAAATGTAAATCTAATACATCCCAGGTAGTAGGAGTCATTATACAATATAATGGGCATCAAAAATTTGTTGAAACATCTCAATTAATAAATATTCTTTAATAGTCAACAAGTTACTACAATGCTATAAATGTGCAGAGAGGAAGAAATGATAAAACTTGCCCCTCATGAAATGAAAATTTTTTAGCTATCACAATCATATAATGACCTAGTGTGTACAGTTAGATAGTTATTTGAGTGTTGAATCTTCCATGAGTCCACAATGAAGGATGATAACATATCCTATAACATTATGTAAAAGTTAATTTTATAGATATTATTATAACTACTCTAATTTTGTTCACAAAGCTATAAATGGTAGAAAATAGATAATTAAAACTTACTCTAAATAAAGTTAAACATAAATACTAGTTGAAAAACTATATATATAATTCACTTGAAAAATATTTTATATCCTTTAGAGTAATATGAATATGATCTCACCACTTACAATAAAGAGGATGAGGAGAGACCAACATATATCTTGAATAAATTACGCATTTATTACAAATAAAAGAGGGAGAATGATAATTCAATCTTGATAGATATTTCTATCCAAGAAACCAAAAACAACAGTATGTAGATCCTTGATAGTGGGTGTTCATCTCACATGACGAGTAACAAAAATCTCTCAAATAATGTGAATGAAAATGTTGAATATATAGTTATATTTGTTAATGAAGAAGCTCTAAAAATCAAGTTAAGTGGAAATACAAGGCCGGATAGATATGTAATAAAAATAAAAGTTCTTTTTGTTGATGGTATTTGACATAACCCATTGAGTGTTAGTCAATTGTGTGACTAAATACTTTCAATTCAAATCCAATACAAAGGGTTATCCTAAAAAAGAAAAAAATAGACTCTATAATGAGTGGATTAAGAATGAATGAAAATATATACCAGGTGAATAGCAAGGAAACCTATGTATCCTTTTATTGTAAGAATAAAAAATCTTTTATAATTAAAGTCTCGGAGATATAATTCAATATTAAAATATAAAATAGAGATTCAAAATCTGATATGTAATCATAAAAAGGCATGTGATTTTTTTATGAGGGAAACTTTTTAGAAATCAATATTGATAAACAAATAAGAGGTACTCAAATATTCTAGATCTGATCCACACCTATGTGTGTGGACCAATGAATATCTGCATAACATCTGGTGATAATTACTTCATTATATTTATGAATGACCATATTATAGAAGGAATCATTATGTTTCTATAGGAAAATAATGAATGATTGAGTAAGTAAAGAAGTTTTGGAGAAGATCTAAGAGTAAAACAAAGAAAGTGATCAACGTTCTGTAGTCTGAAACCGGTATAGAGTAAACCTATCACCAGGTATAAAACAACTTATAAAATCACAGATAAGTATGAATTATCATCAATATGAATATCACAACAAGATTAGTGAAAAGTAATAATATAATAGTGAACAACATGGCTAAGACATTTCTCACCAAAAGTGGTATCTCTCATCACTATTGTAAGTAGGTCATGAAAGTGGTTGTATAAGTATATAATCAGGTTTTTCTAATATCCATGTATAAAAAGACTTCATATATGATGTACAATGGCATAAAACAAATGTTGAATCACTTTAATTATTCCAAAATAAGTGTTATATCCGGAACATGTATGGAAATAAAATAAAATATAGAGATATAGTAGAGGAAGGGGTATTATTAGGCTAATCATTCAAGATTGAGTCCTATAAATGTCTCAAAAAGAGGCTTATCATAATTGTGGAAGGTAGTGATGATAAAATTTTTGAAGAAAAATCTATAAGAATACCTAAAATTTCATATATAAGTGCATTATACAATGAATAAGAAGAATTGGATAATAACTATAGTGGGATACAAAGTCCAACATGTGAAGAAGAAGATTTTGATGCTAAATCGGTGGATAAAGAAGATGTTATATAGAGTCAACCGGTGACTCTATATATATGAATTACAAAATAGATCACAAGAAATTCCAAGCACATTATGTATATATATTACATTATTTTACATAAATATTTGTTACATATCATAATAAATGACACCCTATAACCTATAGGTTTATTGTCTTTATAGGTTAGATGCATAAAATATTATTTAAAACACTCTGAACATTTATCCATACACACACCACATTAGACCCCCTTCAATACATTTAATATGTTATGCTCTTCTTCATAAATTAGGGAATGGAAAATAATAAATGGATGACATCAAATGATTGGTAAGGGTTAAACATAAGAGATATCAATTAAATATCATAAGTGATCATAAGACGGTCATATTGGTATGAGAATGTGTATGTAAATAACCTGATATAATCAAACAAAATAAAACATATATATTAACTCATGAATCAGGTATAAGATTTTTGTTATAACATTTGACATGATTCAAAAAAGTATGGAAACATAATTTATTAACCATGAGTTAGATAACATGAAATAAGTATATTTTATAACATAATAATGTTTCACAAATATAAGAATTCAAATCATAACATATATCAAGGTTAACCACCAATGCATTTATATAATAATTCACTAGGCTAATCACCTTCCCATAACATACTTGACTTGGGCTAAAAAATTGTGTCTCACAACATTTTTTACTTGGTATAACCACCTATTCCCCAAAACCTTTTAAACTTAGAAAAACCACCTACTCCCCATAACCTATTGTACTTGGGTTAACCACCTATGTTCTATCCCGATCCCATGAGATATAAATCTCTACCCAGTGAATTTGAGGCTATATTAGACCCACCCATCACATAATGATAAACCATGAATATTTTTTCCACATGAATATGGAAACATTCATAAAACTAGCGTAGCTTAATTAACTTATTATGAGAAATAAATAGGTTTCATGAAGATTTTCACAAAATAAGGTCATAAGTCAACTAGATAAAGAAGGTGGATGGTGTCATTATATAATATCCCCCAATGAATTATGATCTGCATTAAATTACATTGGCATATAAGAAAAAAATTATGAGTATAAAAATTTACTTTGATATATAAGAAGAAATGAAATTTTCATTTTTTATATATTTTATTTTTAAAAAAAATTATAAAACAACGAAAATAATAATTACTCTATAAAACCATGAAAAATTAGGAAAAAAATATTTTTAACTAAAACAAAAGTAGATAATGGAATAATTTGTTCATGTAGAAGACATTAAAAAATATTCATTTCACACTTTCATAAATGAATTAAAAGATAATAGAAAATGACCCATTTTGAAAATGTTAAAAAGTGATTCCTTTAATTATTTTGTAAATAGTGTAAAATCCAGAAAAAAATAAACTTAAGAAATCATTTAATTGTATAGAATAAAATTTATAAAATAAAATAATTAATAATAACATGGATAGGAAATATTCCTAACCGAAAAGATGAGATAAGGTCTACTCCACTTATAGTAGATCATTCATTAGAATTGTGAACTAAAGGGAGGTGAAATGGTAAAGAGACATGTAAATTTAAGAAATAAACATAGGAGAATAAAATATATTGGGTTTTATATATATATAAAATACACATTCCCCCTATTTAAATTTAGTCACAAATATTCTTGATTTTAATGTGAGATGGGAAAGAAACCCTTACGGATTTGGTGCCTTTTAAATAAAACCCCATTGAAATAGAGATCCTTAGATGGATTTTAAAATATATTCAATTACATTATAAGTATAATAAAATTAATACATGTTTCATTATATACACCACACAATAAAATATAGGTAATCAATATGGAGCATATCTCAATGAAGAGAAATTTATATGAGAAACCCTTACCTTTTCTCCTGACTTCCATGAAGGAGATTTAACCTTCTACATAAGATGGATAAACATATTAATAACTTATTTTATAATTTTATTCATGTATTTTACCTTTTATACACTTAAATTATAATAATTACTTATACATGTATTATTTATATATTATTCATTTTCATTATCAGGTGTTAGTAACTTTGATTGTTTCATACAAGTTTCATAATGATTCTTTCAATCCTAGTTATTTGATAACAAGTTAATCATTAAAATATTATTAAAGTTAGTGAAATCATTTTTTTCCAATTATTTATTGAGTCCCATGTTCATTTGATGGAATTTATGGTTATTTTTCATGGGAATAGAATACACTATGAGTATGTTTCGTGTAATTTTCCAATAATGACGAGTTTCTTTATAATGACTATTCACTTTTTTGTTACATTTCCTAGAACCATATTCATAAATTAAATTAATAATTAATATCATAAATTTCCATTATTAATGGATTAAAACTTATTCATGGTGAAAATGATGATGTTGTTATAGCATCATTCACGTTGGTGGCTGAACTGAACCAAAAAAGAACATGTTATGCTAATGAATGGGAAATAATTTAGTGTTATATAATTTTAGTGTCATTTTATTATTATAATAATGATGTTAATAGAACAAAATTAATTTTTATAATTATATTTTTAAATATTTTAGAGGAAAACATAATTGAAATTTTTTGAGAAGAACTTGGATACCTACTTTAAAGAACTTTCTCCTCAAAATTGGTTAATTCAGAATGAAGGATTTAGGTATCCTTAATGAGACCATAAGAAACCCAAAATTCCAAGAAGTATTTATTAAAGGAAAAATTTTAATGTATTTGAGTTATAAATAAAGGCAAAGAGTGGTTTTAGAGGGGTAGAGGAGGGATCCTTTTGTAGGTGAGTTTTGAGTAGAATTTCTATAGATACTCATTCATTAATCTATAAGGTTGTCATTTAAAAAAGGATTAAAGGGAAAATAATGGATAAGGGATGATGGTAGTTATATAATTACCTCATACACCCATTTAAAAATAATTTTTATGTTATTTTTTATCATTACCCTTTGATAAACTCATTTACCTTATTTTACTTTTATCATACTAACTCAATTTTTACCTTAGTACCTTATTTTTATTCCTAAATATGAAATTTATATTATAAAATAATTTATATATGATGAATCCGAATATTAAATCCATTTTATTGTATTTAATTTTTGAAAGTGATAAATTTTATTTTTAATTCAAAAATGCATTATGCATTAAAAATAATTTTTAGAAAAAGAGTATTTTTAAGCATAAAATTAATTTAATCTTTTATATTGACAATTAATAATATTTATATGAATTTATATTTATTTAATATATATAGTATCAATAAATTTCAAAAAAATTATTCTTTAGTAGTGATTTATTTAATTTATTATTATGATAAAAAATACATTACACACATAAAAACAATTATTTGAAAAACATATTTTTTAGCATTAAAAAATTATTATTATTTATAACCATTTAATACTAATTTCTTTAATGTTAATTCAATTTTACATATATATATATAAATAATAAATTTAATTAAATGTATTTCTCTAGATAAGACAAATATAAATTTTAAATTAAAACATATAATATATAACAAAATAATGTTTTTAAGCACATCATATTTCATTGGATATGAAAAATTAAATTATTTTTATCTATAGTTACTAAATTATTTAAACTATTTAATATATTTAATTTACTAATCATTAATTTTTATTTCTCCATTTTATTTAAATTATTCTTTAAAAGTTATAAATTTTTTAAATATACATATTTTATAAAAAAAATATTTAGAATAAAATGTATTCTTAAAAATTTATTAGCATCTTTTTATTTTATTCCAAATTCATTTTCATTATTTCAAAAAATAATTATTTATAATGATTTTTTACATATAAATAAACTTTTTATATATCAACTATACATCAATAATTTTAAACTAGTAACACGTTTACTAGTATTATGACCAATGGTTATATGAATGATAATAACACTCATATAAATGATTATTACCCACTTTTCTTCCTATAAATTCATTCCATTATAACTTTACAAAGAACATTCTCATTCCTATAGTTTTCACTTTGGATTTTACAAAATGCTTTCTCCTTTCATGATGTTTTTTGTTTTTGTAGGTTTAGTTTCACTAACAATGATTCTCAAGGTTGAAGATAATTTGGTGGATTTTATAGTTATAATAATATTATAATTTTAAATTTATTATCCCATTTTAATTTACATAATTTTAAGGTTTGTAATTATCTATGGTATGTAAAACATAGTTTCTTATACTTTTGTTGTAATGTTCCTTTATAAGTGAAAAATTATTATTAATTAGATTCTTTATTGTATGATTTGTTTTCTACTCAAGTTTAAATAATAGAAAAACATATTTATGAATGATATAAATATATTTTAAGTAAATAAAATGGGTTCTTATCATGGGGTGTTATGTTCTCACCCCTTAAATAAATTGGGCCCCCACAATTTTAATTTTATCTCACTCATGAAAATAGTTGAAGGTGTCCATAAGAAATTCAGTGGTCAAGATATAATCTCTAATGATATATCAACCTCATTATCTTAAATAAGACTATGAAACTAATATTTTCCCTCAAAATAGGCAAATAACTAATATTAAGCTTCTATACAACCATTTAAACTTAATACCCTTTATTATTGAAAATTAAGACTCATATAATGGAAGTAATTATCATAGGGAGTTCATAGTCAGTCTTCCACCAATAGATGATCATAAGTTGATTATGGATATGAAATGTGAATTCCCTATTCTAGAAATTAAAATTAAATCTTGTAGAAAGAGTCAATCCATGACCGAAACGAAATAAAATTAAACTAAAGGTAGAATAGTAATATTTATAGGAAGAAAATTCCCCAAATTTCTATTATATAAGAGTTATATACTTAGGATGAAATCATTAAAATGCTATGAATTTTCATTGATAATTTAATATCCATCCATTAGGGATATTAATTAATAGTCTTATAGACACTTTAGTGCATGAAGGAATTAATAGAGCTAGGCTCAAATAAACTTTTTTCAATATTGAGTGTACCTATAAACACCCCAATATCATCATTCTTTATTGAGTCCCTTACATAAAACAAACTGGTTAGCATGAGTACTAAGAAATTATAGCCAAAGTAAGAAATCATATGATAAATAAAATGAATCATAATATGTCCTTAATTATAACACCTTTTATCTCAACCTATAATATTTTATGTTCATTCTAAATCACTTTTTGTTCATCATAGGTTTTTTTAGGTTTAATCCACTTATTCTTCATAACTTAATCCCAAAAAATAACTAAACCTCACTCTAATACCAATTTATACAATCAAACCACATCATGCATACATATTATATCATTTTATATGAATATTTATTAAAATTATAATAAATCGCACCCTAGAGGCAATATGTTTAGTGTATTTAGAGATTAGATACATAAATAACTTATTTACAACACTATGAACATTTCTCTATAGTCTCACCACACTATACCCCCTTCTATAAATTTCATATGTTATATTATTCTCCATAACCTAGGAAATGTAAATATAATAAAGGGGTGATCTTGTATGCTTAGTAAGTGGTGAACATAAGGGATATTAATCAAAGATCATAGGTGAGCATAAGATGAGTATATGTGTATAAGAACATAATCAAGGTGTGTGGACATAAAATAAGATAATAATTCCTAAAAAAACATATTTCACACATCATAAATCATCGAATATGGATTTTGGAATAACATAATATATTAGTGAAGGGAGTATAAAAACATGAGTTAATAATCTTGGTTCATGATATCATGACATAGGTACACTGCATAACCTAAGAATGCTTCACAAAAATAAGAATAAAAATCATAACATATGTCAAAGTTAACCACCAATACATTAATATCATAACGGACAAGCAAACCACTTTCCCATAGCATAATGGACATGATCTAACTATCTGTATCCCATGACATTTTGGACTTGGTCCAACCACCCAAACCCTCTAACCTTCTGGACTTGGGTTAACCACCCACGCCCCATAAACTTTTGGACTTGGTATAACAACACATATCTTATCCTAATATCATGATATATAAAAATTTACTAAATAAGTATAGGGATATATAAAATACACCCTTTATATAATAATAATAAACCATACATATTTGTTCCACTTGAACAAGAAAACATTCATAATCCCATAATAACTTAATTAACCCAAATGGGTTTCGAAAATATTTCCACATAACACGGTCATAGTTCGTATAGAGAAAGAAGGTGGATGGTATAAGTAAACTATATATTTATTTAATCATAATAAAAATTAATGGATATTTACATAGTTGAAAAAAACACTTCTTAAGTTCATAAAAAATATATTGATAAATAAGAAGAAATACACTTTATATTTTTTATAGATTTTATATTAAAAGAAAATAATTTATAAAACAAAGGGAATAAAAATTAATTTGAAAAACCCAAAATATTATAAAGGAATATTCATAAATAAAACCAAAGTAGATGGTAGGAAAAAAATTTCATGCAAAAGACATTAAAAAGGTTTCCTTTTACACCTTCGTAAATAAAGTCAAAGACAATATAAAATGATCCATGTGGAAAATGTTAAAAAGATTATTTTTATTATATTGAAAATAAATTCAATTAAAAAATAAAATTAACTTAAGAAATCATGTAAGTATATATAAGGATATTTATAAAAAATAAATAATTTGAATAGGGAGGAGAAATATTCTTAGTCTAAAATACGAAATATGGTCAGCTCCACTTATAGGAAAACGTTCGGTTGAATTGTGAACCAAATGGAGGTGAATTGGTAAAGGGAAATTTGAAACTAATAAAAAAAGATAGAACATGGAAATTAATGGGATTTTAGAGATATATGGCATGAATTTTCTCCCAAAGTAAATTTAGTCATAAACAGTCTCAATCTCAAAGTGAGATTAGAAAGAAACCCTTATGACTATGATAACATTTGAATAAAAATCTCTTGAAAGATATATCCTTAGATTTATTTTTAAATATATTTAATTGCATGATAATTAACATAAAATAAATCTATGAATCAATACATACATCACATAATAGATGATAGGTGGTGAATATGAAGTATATATTAATAAAGGGAAATTGAGATGAGAAAGCCTTACCATTCCTTTCAACTTCCAAAAAAGGCACCTTAACCTATTTTATAATAAATGTAACCATATTAACCACATATTTAAGAAAATTTTTCATATATATTACCTTATATACTATTTAATTATAATCATTTATTACACATATGATTGAAACTTTGATTTTTTTTTACAAGTTTTGTAATGGTGATGTTGATCCTTGTTCATTGATAAAATTTTATTCATTCCCTAATTAGTCTAGGTAGTATAATAACTATGAAAAAATTATTTATTCAATCACATATTCATTTTATGGAAGGTATGGGTATGGTTCATGGTAATAGAATCCATATGCAACATGTTTCGGGTAGTTTTGGGATAACAACAAGTTACTTTTTCATTACTATTCATTTTTGTATCACTCTTTCAGTACCATATTAAAAATATAAATTACTCTGTTATATAATATATTACTATTATTACTATATTTCAATTTAATCATGATGAAAATTATGATTTTGGTATAGAAATGTTCATGTAGGTGGTTGAACCTACCCAAAACAAGAACATGTTATATTAATTAATGAGTAAGTGTTTAGGGTTTTGTAATAGTCGTATAATTTTCAAAAAATAATGATTATTTTAATATAACATAATTATATTGTATAATTAGATTTATATATTTGATATGATAAGGTAATTGAAAAATTTAGATATTAACTTAGATAATTTCTTTGTTGAACACACTCCTTCTCAAGAGGGGTTCCTTTATAACAGTGGATTTAAGACTCCTTCTTGAGACTATAATCAACCCAAATGTATAGAAAGTATTTTGGATTATAAAATGGTCAAGTATTAAAGAGATAATTTAAGTGAAATAGTGGTTTTAAAGGGGTATCGGAGGGTACATTTTATAGGTGATTTTTGAGTGGAGTTTTTCTAAAATACCCATTCCTTAATGTATAATGTTGTCATTAAAAACTATAAGAGGAAACAAGTGAAAATAATAGATAAGGGATGAGGGAAGGTTAATAATTTCCTCATAAACCCATTTAAGGATAAGTATTTATGATATTTTATTTTTTTATTCTTTGTTAAACACATTTACCTCATTTTATATTTACCATGGTAACTAACTTTTTACCTTGGTGATTTATTTTTATGCCTAAGAAATGAATTGGACTTTATTAGATAATTTTGATGTGATAATTATAAATATGAAATCAATTTTATTTGACTTAATTTCTAAAATTTATAAATATAATTTTAATATATGAATTCATAATTCATAAAATGCAATTTTTAGAATAAAGTGTTTTTAAGCATAAAATGAATTTTTTTTATTACATTCCATGTAATAATATTTAAATGAATTTTAATTTATTTTAATATATATATTGTCAAAATATTTCATTAAAATCATTATTTAGTAGTGATTAATTTATTTTACAGAAATAAAAAAATACATTACACATATAAAACAATTATTTGAAAAATATATCTTTTTAACATTAAATAATTTTATTATTATTTCTAACCAATTAATAATTCATTTTAATAAATAAATTATATAGAAATTATTATTTAAAATTAATAAGTTTAACAAAAATAAAAATTTTTTAAAAAAAATTCTTTAGAATAAAATGTATTTTGAAAAATGAATTAATATATTTTTATTCTATTCTAAATTAATTTACCTTATTTCAAATAAATTATTTATTTTTATTGGTATTCTACCCAATAGTTATATACCCTTTAATAATGGTCATATAATGGCTATATTACTCTCATTGCATCCTATAAATTCATTTATTTCTATCTTAAAAAACACACTTATAATTCAAATTGTTTTAACTTTGGATTTTACAAAATGATTTCTCCATTCATGATGTTTTTTTTCATTGTAGATTTAGTTTCACTAATAGTGATTCTCAAGGTTGAAGATGATCCAAGGTATTTTCTAGTTGTAAATATATTATTCTTTCATATTTATTATCCTATTTTAATTTATTCATTTATAAGGTATTTTATTATCCATGGTATGTAATACATGGTTTCATGTACTTCTCTTTGTAATGTTCTCTTATGAGTGAATAAATTATTGTTAATTTGATTATTTTCCTGTATGAATTATCTTTTAACTCAATTATCAATAATAGAAAATAATATCTATAAATTATATACATATATTTTAATGAAAAATGGATCTTAAAACATTGGGTATTATAGTTGAGTACTAAGAGGTTTTATTATGTATGGATTGAAACAAGCACCATGATCCGGGTATGCTCGGTTGGACAGTTTCTTAAAGAATTCGTAATTCAAAAGAGGTGAATTTTATCATAATATTTATTTTAATTAAACCAAGGAAGGATAGTTCAATGGTTCTGGTCTATGTTTAGGATATCATATTTAGTGGAAACAAAAACAATAAATAGAGGAGTGTGGAGTGTGTGTGGTTGGCGAACTCAAATTTTTAGATGTTAATGATCCGAGAACTCGCTTATTTTATTGAATTACAAGTTAGTCGGAAAAAGTTAATACACATTTGTTTCCCCAATAAAATATTTTAATGAGATGATAAAGAAGTTATACGTGCATGAGAGAAAGAAAATTTCAACACTGATTATAGTTAGAACCAAGCTTTGGAAACATTAAGAAGGAAGAGTAGTTGACCAAACACTTTACCAAAGTATTATTAAAATATTATTGTATTTCAAAAAAAAAGACCAGATATTTTTTTTTCTACATGAATGGATTCCCACTTTCAAACTAGTCTCAATGAGTAGTATATATTGGTTTGGAAATGTATCAAAATATATATTAAAGTCACACTTGATTACGGTTTGGTATAATGTGCAGGGAATAAAAAAGACTTGTATTCCTACTCAAATAAAGATTAGGATAGAGATATTATAGATATAAAATACAAAATTACATGATAATTTTACTATAATAAATTGAATTAGATGGATAAAAAATAAGTGAGAGAGGATTTATCTTAGTACATCTTAAGTACAGTATATTTCAAAAACAATACCTTTTATACAAATAGCATGGATGAAACTAAAACTAGAGGATCTTGTGGAGTATGTGAAATTTCTCATGGTAGTCCATTGTGACAACCAAAGTGTGATTAAGCTAACAAAGAATACAGTATTCATGAAAAAAGAATATCAATATATGGTACCATATAATTAAGTAAATATTATAGTAAATGATTATCAAGATGGTATATATGGGTATAAATTAACAAGTGGTAAACATATTCAAAAAAACTTTTAACTACACCCGCATTTAAGAAGCATCAGTTGAACCTTGATTTTCAAGCACCACCCTTAGCTTAAAAAGGTTTATAAATACCTATCTCTCCATTATATATAATTTTTTATTTGGAAATTTTTTGTTATTATAGTAATTTATCTTAGTTGAGTATAAAAATATCCAAATATATGTTGTCCATGGTGACTTGGAATCAGAAAAAGGTTTTGATTAATAATTATGGAAAATATTGTAGTGATTAATTATTTATCTTATTTCCTAAAATGATCTTTGACCCACATAGGCTTGAAGAATTTGTTACTATTTTCTTAGTTTTTGTATCATTATAAGTTTCAATAATAATTTTATATTATTATAACTAAAATAAGAGAGCCCTTTAAATTTTATTATCAAAGGGGGATAAATACAATAGGGGTTCAAAAGGAACATAGTTTAAATGAATAAATCCAAAGGAACATATAGAAAATTAATAAATAAGTAGGATTAATAGAAAAAAATACAAAGGGGGTATTATTTAAATGATAGGTTTTAATGCTTTGATTTGTTTTTAATTGGATGTCTATTGGGAGTATGAAGAATTATAGATGCACGGATAGAGATATCATATTAAGGTTTGGGAAGTAATAGTAACAGGTCATGTAATTAACACATAGGACACACTTTTAATAGAGAATAAGTTGGAAAAATTAAATATTCCTCCATTCATATGTAATGTTATTTTTCTCCAGGCATGATATTTTTTGTGGAATTGTAATATTTTATCCTTTGGGTTTTTGAGAAGAAGATATGACCATGTTGGGGGTGATTTCCACATTGTGAAGAGACCTTAAAATAATTTTAATGGTTCTATATTTTTTAAAGGATCTATGTTGTAACATAGTGGTCACACTATGTGAGGAATATACTGGGTATAATATTGAGAATATAGATTTTATGAAGAGTGGGTAGTCGTGCTTCTTTAAGGATAGTCCTGCCACAACTATTTTGAGTCCTGAGAAGTTTTTAAGGTTCCACTCCATGACATATACGCATGGAAAAGTATCATTAGCAATAAATTTTAGGCTTGGGACTATTTAGAGCTTAATTGGGAGAATATTTTATGAAGTTTGGTTTCATGCCACAATATATGATTTGGATTGTGATAGTTATAGAAAATACATTGTGGAATTCTTATGGCATAAATGTGGGGTTTTCTAAGAAATGTGGATGTGTAAAATTGACTATAAACATATCATGGTGTAGGACATAATTTCATAATCAAGGGATATCTCATAAGGTTCACACTATAATAATGGAGGTCATGTCATGAAGATAGTTAAACCAAGAAATACCACAAATTAGAATTTATCTCATAAATCATCTAGTTGGTTAACTTAATGGTAGTTAATTCTAGTTTAAAGATCCATTAAGTTGATTACAAATAAAAAATTTGCGGGGCATGTTTTTGGAGGGTTGAATCCTTATTTATATAATTATCAACATGAATAAAATAAGAAGGAAAATTTAATATCCCAAGTTTTTATATACCTTTTTTCAAATAAATTAAATTTTAATTTATGTCTTTCAATGCACTAAGATAAAAATACCTTTCACACAGAACCGGCTCGGCATACTTTACATGAAAAACTAACTTGATGTATGTTACACACAACATCAATGTTTCTACAAACCATCATTTTATTGTTATAATTATTTTAATGAGATAATTATAACCTAGAAGTTAAAATAAGTTATATTAATATTCATAATTACTTTAAAAAAATGTAATATATAAATAAAAAATATTGATAATGAAAGATATAATTTATAGAAAATTCCTTATATGTTTAAAAATACTATTTTCTCCAATTAACTACTTTTAATGTCTTTCTATTGAAAATAATAAAATTAATTTTAGATTCATTAAGAAATTGAATTTGATAAAATAAACTTCTTTTTTGAATTCATAATTCATAATTTCAGTGGGATTATTTTTAAATTAATTTCTACTAATTATATGATTAGAATTTGGAAATATAGATTACATATTTGGAATCATAATAATTAATAATGTCTAATAAGTTCAACTTAGTTTTTTACCAAAAATATTACTAAAATTGATTAAAATTAATTACAATGATTAAGATAACAATTAGGTTAATAAATTACTAAACCTTAAATTTAAAAGACAAAACGACCTATACACTTGTACAACACCAATTTTCATGAACTTATTAGGCTATGAACCTTACATTATTTGGTTTTTCTAGTTTGTTATGAAATTTGATAGGTACAAATGTGGGTACACCTAACTTGTTTTCAAAAATGCCAAGTGTGTCATTTCCCTTCCCTATAAAAGGCCACTACATATCCCACTTATTCACACTTGTAAAACCACTTAGGTTAGGAAAATTTATTCCCAATAAAAATCCCAAAATTCATCCCTTCCTCCTATAATACCCCCCTTTGGCAGAAATCAATCCAAGGAATCCTTTTGGCATAAACCAAAAGGAGTTACCTGATTAAGAGGTAACGACTTCTCTCAAACTTCTTTCTTTTAATTTATGTATCCACTCCCTACACTATCTTTATTACATGATTGTATGAAAACACTAGTATATTAAATATATTGTGATTTTTTTATGATAATTATTTTACCTACACTTACACACATCTCCATCTAATTGGTAACAAACATAATGTTTTTGTGCACAGTGAACTACCACCTCACACAATGGTGATTATTCATTTTCCCTTACTTCATCTCATGGTGGAAATTATGGTGGAAAATATATTTATATATATTATATATTATATTTATTATGTATTTAATATTATTTAATCCTTTTAAAACATATATCTGTATACTTTACATTTGGTGTAAATACAATAATTTCGCTTGAGGAAGTGTGGACTACTGCCCCCTCAAAGCGATGTGATTCATCCACAAACTACATAACGATGGGTTTAGTGAACTTATATGATATATATGATATAATTATTATACTTTAATAATGATATATATATACACACATATTTCATTTACCTTCTTTCTTTCAATATGACAATAAAAACAGAAACAGTATTCAAGCGTATGTACGGCTAACCATCTCCATGAACGGTGTATTCCATTTCATACTTCTATATTATAAATAATATTACAACACAAATAAAATAAATATAAAATATATTTGTATAATTATTTACAGTCTATAGTTCATTATATAAGTATAAGGACCAAATATATAACAAATTAAGATAAATGAGAAGAACAAAGTTAATATTACCCGAAGTAAAACCATGACATAGGATTGTTAAAAAGTAGGTAATATAAGGTCATAATAAAAGAATAAATGGTATTAAATATAATAATATGGTTCTATAAAAAAAATATAATAAACTTATAATTATTATAAGGGAGTTTTTAATGAGTACGAATAGATTCAAGACACGAGGTAAGGGGATTTCATCTCCCTTTTTATTTCTGTGAGATACATGCTTTATTCACCACCCATTCCTTTCATGTGGTGTGTATACTACATGTGGATGTATTCAATGATTATTATACTTATATTTATTGGTATTATATATTAATTAAATTATATTTATTTCATTTGGTTAATTTTTCAAAAGCTACCTAATCGGTAAGACAGTTTTGTCTCAATTTTCCTTCTTTGACACACATGTTTTATTATGCACCTACATTATTTTTTGAGGTGTATATGCTTACATTTAACATGTTATATCATGAATATAATTATTTTAATGATATTTTAAGCTTCATATGATTTCAATTTATTACATGTAGATTATGATCCCAAGTTACAAAATTATAAGATTTTATTGAAACAATCTCATCGCTTTTCGAGATTGTTTATGTTTATACTTCCTTTGATGAAATATTATGATACATATCTCAATAACACTCATGAACTTATCCTACAGTTATTAATGATATATTCATGTTTTATTAACAATTTACACTCTTTTTTACTTAATATATTTAAGAAAAAAATGAATGAAAATATGATTGTATTTCTCTCCTCAGTCAGAAATCTATTTTATTCAAAAACCATGTTTTCAAAAATGTTTACAAATGATCCTAGAAGAAAATTTTCAAGGAAAAAATGTATTTTAAAATTTTTTATGGTTTTCAAATATATCTTTATAAGTTTTAAAATCTATTTTTAAATAAAATGGTTTTCATAAATGTTTTATGTTTTAAAACGGGCTTTTCAATGTAGAAAGGATATTTTCCTCAAGAAATGTTTTTAAAAGATATTTAAAAATTATTTCCCATATAAGATATAATATGTTGGTATTACTCATGATTTTTGGAGAAATTATTTATTTTTTCCATTCATATTATTTCTATAAATGGATTATGTTTTGATAGTATAATGTTTATGAAAGTCATTTCTCTTTCATGGGTTATATAATTTTGAAACCCGCTTCTTTTCATGGGTTATGTTTATGATGAAATTATTATGAAACCTGTATTTTTTCATATATTATCATATTATTACATTTTTATAATAACCATTTCATTTTAAGGGTTAGTATATGATTTTTAATGATCTTTTTTAGTATGTATGTATGATTTCATTATGAGATGGGTGGGACCAATATCTCCCTCAAATGCATTGGGTAAATATTTATATATAATGAGATAGAATAAGATGGTCTTTGGAATGACCCTTTACTACTAAGATGGTCATGGGAGTGAACCATGACTACAAATATGGTATAAGGAGTGAACTCATTCTACTAATATGGCCATGAGAGTGAACCATGACTATCAAGATGGTATGGGGAGTGAACCTATACTACTAAGATGGTCTTGGTAGCGATGCTTTGTCTACTATGGAAATCATATTATATGCTTATGTGTCTTCCATAATTACATGTTTTATTCATATGTTATGCTTTCATAGATTATATTCTTTATTTCCTTATGATTCATGTCTTATAAACTACCAAGATTTATGCAATTATTCGGGTTTATGATCTTTGATATGAAAGGTTTGATCTTATATTTTCATGATCATGTTCTCATACCCTTATGCTCATGATTATGCTTACGCATCTCTGTAGTTTACCCTTACTAATCATCTGAACTCACCCCTTTGTATGTTTCCTTCCCCCATGTTATGAAGATATGTATTATGTTTGATGTGTTTAATATGGTTTCTAGTCAAGAAGAACCTAGTGGGAGATGATGTATCTCATTTATGCACTAGTGTTTATGTTTCTGTGTTTCCAAAGTCGCTAGACTAGTACAGTCTTTGGGCATTTGTTTTTATAATGTTTTAAGTATTCTGTAAAAGTTATGTAATGTTAATGTATGAAAATTGAGGGTCACTATAGTTGGCATGAGATCAAATGATTTTTGGAACTTTGGAATATAGGGTGAGAAAACCTTAGTGAGAACCCTAAGGTCATGTCTAGATATAAGTCTAGGGATAAGGAAAATAATAGGAAAAGTTCCTAGAATTTTGGTAAAGGATATAGTGGTTGGTTTCCTAGAAATACTTATTTGTTTCGATAATACAAGTGGATGTGTCTTTGGAATAGATATACCTAGGGGTAAAAACTCTAAAAATATTTTTTGGGCCTCACTCAGGGTAATCTGGTACATGAAAATAGGTCTTGCTGCACTCCTAGTTTGACACTCCTAGGGGATATGCTTTTTAAATTCATAAACTCTTCATGAACCATCATGAAGTATTTAAATAAAATTTGGATATAAATAACCTAGGATAAATCTAAGGTGTCATGGATTAAGAAAGGCTTTATAATTTTGACATACTATAAGTGACTTTTCATGGTTATTTTGTTCCACAATATGATAAATATTTTTTCTCTATTCTTTTGGTTTTAGTCAATGGTTGGAACCTAAAGGAACCATGTTAATGGTGATTGTAATGGACAATGAAATGAATGTCCTCATAAGAAACTTAATACTATGGGAACAAGAATGAAAAAACTCATTTTTATTCTCACACATCTTTCTCATGCTATGAATCATAGGGGACTTACAAATGATAAAGGGAGGGAAAAAAATTATATGGAGTCTTTCATAAGGTAAATCCCCCTTATTTTATATGGTCTCATGATCCACTTGTTTCTGAACAATGGATTAGTACTACTGAAAATATATTAAAATATTTAAAGGCTTTTGGGCCGTTTGATGGACTACTGAAAATATATTCTTCATTCTCCAGTGTTTAGAGTAAGAGAAAGTCATTCTGGATGTTTATCATTTATAAGGTGAAGTGGACCATTGGTGGGATCTAATCAAGAATATGAGGTTGCGAGATGAGAATGAATCCATGGATTGAGATGACTTAAATAACTTATTTTTTAACAAGTAATTTCCTTATATTCTTCTTACCAAGTTGTATAAATATTTCCTTGATTTGAAGCAAGGGGGTGATGAATTTTTTGGTACATATGAGGATAATTTCATGAGACTTATGAGGTATGCTTCAAGAATTATAATCCAACTAGAAATTAAAGTTGATAAGTTCTTCATTAGATTAAAGATGAGTCTCAAAATGGAACTATCCATAGGAGACTTCAGTAGATATAAAGAGATTGTGTGTTGTGAAATCAAGGTTGAAATGGAGGTTCAAGTCATGTATCAATCCCATGGTTTTGATAATAAGAGGAAGATAGAGTTTAAAGGAAAATCTAAAAACCGGGAAGAGAAGAAGATGATATTTCCTTTATGATCTAAGTGTGGGAAGAATCATAGAATAAATTTCCTTAAGGGGTCTAATAAATGTTTTAAGTGTGTAAGAAAATACCATCGATCATTTTATTGTTAAAGTAATGAGAATAAGTTATAAAATAGTGTGAATGGAGAAAAAACAACACAGAATGCACCTCCCATGATTCAGTGCTACAAGCGTAAGGAGAATGGGAATTATGTTAACTACTGAACAAACCCAAGGTTTGGTGATGATGATCGATGCTATAAACCTATTAAACTATGGGATAAGGGGAAATCTCATGCAATCACTATTTCTTGTGAGGTTTATGATAACAATGTGATGAAAGGTACACTTACCATCTTCTCTAGAACTGCTAATGTCATATTTGATTCTGGGTCAACCCACTCTTCCATATCTAAAGAATTTTCTAAGGGTGTTAACATTCCTTTAAAACAATTAGATGTGGAATTAGAAGTGAAAACCCATAATGGTATGATTATTTAATCCTAATTCTATGATTGCTCTCTGGTTGATGTTTGTGGGAATGTGCTTACTACAAATCTTTTCCTTCTTCATTTGGTTGAAGTTGATGTCATCTTAGGCATGTATTGTATTTCTCTATATAAATCCCACATCAATTATCAAGGAATGGAGGTTAAGTTTAATATTTTAAAATCTTCTATGATCATCCATCCATGTGATAATAAATATGAACTTCCTTTGGATATAGCATCAAGTGTATGGATATTAATTCCCATTTAGAAGGGTTTTTTAATATCAAATGATTTGGGAGAAAATTGACATTGATGATATGCCTATTTTTAGGGATTTTTTGGATGTATTTATAAAATATCTTCATATCCCTCCACCAAAATGGGAATTTGATTTCTCAATATAACTCATACCTCATTCCACACCAATTTCAAAGACTCTTTATAGAATGGTTCTAATTAAGTTTCATGAATTGATAAAGAAACTCCAAGAAAACCTTGATAAGGGATTCATTCAGCCAAGTGTGTCACCTTGGGGTGTACATATTATTTTCGTAAAAAAAATAAAGATGGATCAATGTGAATATTCATTGATTATCAGTAGTTTAATAAGATCACAATCAGGAATAAGTATCCTCTTCCCCATATTGATGACTTGTTTGATCAACTACGTTGAGCTCAATAATTTTCCAAGATTGAACTTCATTCTGTATATAATCAATTAAGGCTCAATAATGAGGATATACCCAAGACAACATTCCGTACAAAGTATAGACACTGTGAGTATATGTCCATTCCTTTTGGACTTACTAATTCCCCTACTATCTTCATGGATTTAATAAATAGAGTCTTTAGATATTACATCAACCAGTTTGTGGTAGTCTTTATAGATGATAATATTATCTATTAAAAAATCAAGTAAGATAATTAATATCACTTTATAATTATACTAAAGACCCTAAGGAAGGAGAAGATAAATGAAAAATTTAAAAAGTGTGAATTTTGGCAGCAAAAGGTTTCATTTTTGGGTCACATAATCTCAAGATATGGTATATCAGTAAATACATAAAATACAGAGGCTATTGAATGCTATCCTAGAACAACCATAGTGAATGTGATCTTTATATTTCTTGGTTAGGCCGGATTTTGTCGATGGATTGTGGATAATTTCTCATAACTATCCAATATTGTAACCAAGTTAACTTGGAAGGGTGTCAAGTACCTTTGGAAAAATGAACGTGACAAAAATTTCAAGGAGCTTAAGAGAAGGTTAGTATAAATTGGATAAGGGTTTGTAATCTTTATTGATGCATCCAAGAAAGGTTTGGTATGTTTTATTATGCATAATAACATGGTTATAATTTATGACTCATAAAAGATGAAGATTCATGAGAAAAATTACCAAAATCCTGATTTGGAGTTAGTAGTGGAAATTTTTCATTAAAGATATAGAGGAATTATCTTTATGGATAAAAGTGTGATATATATACAAACCATAAAATTCTGAAACATATATTCACACAGAAGGAGATGAACATGTGCCAAAGAAGATGGTTAGATTTGATAAAGGATTGTGACTGCTCAATTCATTACCACCCTGGGAAAGTGAACAAGGTGGCCAATTATTTGAGTTAGAAGTATCATGTTATCTTATCAATTATGAGGAACAAAAAAGATCCCATATTGCGGGATTTTAAAAGGATAGATCTAGAAATCCAGAAGGAAGGGGGGAAATATTATCTTTCTAAAATAAATGTTCAACCCTCTATCCAAGTGAATATTAAGGAGGTGCAGAAGGAATATTTAGAGCTAAAAAATAAAGTTAGAAATTTTCCTGAGAATAACCTTGATCAGGATGGAATGATAAGGTTTGGGAACCGTGTATGTGTTCCTTCCATACCATATTCTAATAAGGATATGTTAGAGTAAGCTCATAGTTCTTCATTATCTATTCATCTCATAAGTAGTAAGATGTATAGGGACTTGAAAAAATACTTCTAGTGGGATTGAATGAAGAGAGATATCATAGAGTTTTTATCTCGGTGCTTGGTATGCCAACAAGTTAAGGCAGAAAGGAAAAATTCAAAGGGGATGTTGCCTCTATTACCCATACCAGAATGGAAATGGGAGTACATCACTATGGATTCTGTCATTGGACTACCTAAAACCTTAAAAGGGTTTAATGATATATGGGTGGTATTTAATCACCTTACTAATTCACCATACTTTATCACTATTAGAGAATACTTATCTCTAGATCATCTTGATAGGAAATACATTAAGTAAGTGGTAACGCTACATGGAGTACCACAATCCATTATATAAGATCAGGTTTTGAGGTTCACCTCAAAGTTATGGAAAATACTTTAGTAATCACTTGATACAGAGTTGATTTTTAGCACTACGTAACATCCTTATAAGGATGGTCAATCTAAAAGAACAATTAAAACCCTAGAGGATATGTTGAGATCTTGATCTCTAGATTTAAAAGCTAGTTGGGATCAACACCTTCCACTAGTTAAGTTTTACTACAAAAATATATTTCAATCAAGAATTCATATGGAACCTTATGAATCCCTCTATGTGAAAAAATGTAGAGCTCCAATGTGATGGGATGAGGTTAGTGGAAGAAAGCTATTAAGACCTTAGATCATTGAAGAAACGGTTGAGAATGTTACAACCATTCTATAACATATCAAGGCAACACAAAGTCCGCAAAAAAGTTATACTAATAACCAAATGTGTAATCTAGAATTTGAAGTTGGTGAAAAGTTATTTCTATAAATCTCTCCTTGGAATAATTTTATGAGGTTCAGAAATAAAGGGAAACTAATCCCAAGGTATATTGGTCACTTTGATATTCTTGATTATATCGGGATAGTATCCTATCTCTTGGAACATCCTTAAAATATCTCTCAATTAAATGATGTGTTCCTTGTATCTCTCTTGAGGAATAAAATATCTGACCCACCACATGTACTGAACTTAGAGTTCATACTGTTGGATCAGGATCTTTCTTACGAAGAACAACCAGTTGAAATTATGGACCAATCATAGAAAGTTCTACGAAACAAGACCACTCGCCTAGTCAAAGTTTTTTGGATAAATAACCAGTTATAGGAAGCTACATGGGAACTTAATAATATGATGAAGTATGAGTATCCTCATTTTTTTACTAGAGTGACGAATTTCAAGGGTGAAATTTATTTTAAGGGGGATAGAATATAACACCCTAAGTTTTTATGGACCTATTTTTTATAAATTAAATTTTCATTTATGTCTTGAAATTAACTAAGTAAAAAATTCCTTTTATACGGCACCGACTCGTCATACATTACATGAAAACTCAACTTGGCGTACGTTACACGCAATACCAATGTTTCTACGAAACATCATTTTATTATTATAATTATTTAAATAAGATAATTATGAACTATATGTTAAACTTAGTTATATTAATAGTAATAAATACTTTTCAAATATTTTTTATAATTATTTTATACAAATAAAACATATTGATATTGAAATATATCATTTATGGTAAAGTCCTTATATGTTTAAAAATATTATTTTCTCAAATGAAATACTTTTAATGTCCTTATATAAAAAGTGATAAAATTAATTTTAGACACATTCAAAAATTGAATTTGATAAAATAAACTACATTTTTGAATTTATAATGTCTAAATTATTTTAGGGTTAAATTTCGGGATTTTTCTCAGAAACTTCATTTTTTGATGAATAGTGAAAAATAATAAATTTTAATTCAAAACTATTTTTCATATAATTTATTTAAAAGGTTAAATTATATTTTAAATTAGTTTAAAATTTTAATTAGATAATATTTTTTATAAATTATTTCAATTTAGGTTATTATAACCATTTTCACTTTGAAATTGGGTATAAAAACATAACAAACTTTTAGACGTTTTTGCTTTAAAAACCCGCAGTGTCGTCCCATCAGTATGATTATTTTTAAATTAATTTATTAAAATTATATGATTATAAGTTTTAAAAATGGATTACATATTTTTAATCAGAATAATTTATAATTTATAATAATTTTAACTTATTTTTTCACCAAAAATATTAGTAAAAGTGATTAAAATTAATTGCAATGATTAAGCGAAAAATTAGGATAACAAAGTACTAAACCTTAATTTTAAGACACAAAACGACCTAGAAACTTGTCCAAAACTCATTATCATTACATTATTTATAAATAAACCCTCCATTATAGAGTTTTTTTGGTTTATTTTGACTTATTTTAAATAAAAACATGGGTAAACCTAACTTGTTTTCAAAAAACTCCAAGTGTGTCCTTTCGCTTCTCTATAAAAGGCCACCACCTATCTCTATTCTTCACACCTATCAAACCACTTAGTTTCAACAAATATCTTCCCAACAAAATTAAGAATATATCTCCCTACCTAATAGAATCATCCCCTTGATAATAAATCAATCCAAGTAATCCTTTTGGCACAAACCAAAAGGAGTTACCTGATAAAGAGGTAATGAATTCTCTCAAACTCCTTTTCTTTATTTTCTTTCTCCACCACCTACACTCTCTTTATTACATGATTTTAGAAAAAACCAGTATATAAGATATACTATTATTTTTTTATGTTAATGTTTTTACCTACACTTACACAGACCTCCATCTAATGGGTAACAAACATATTGTTTATGTGCACGGCAAACTACCACCCCACAAAGTGATGATTGTTCATTTTTCCTTACCACATCTCATGGGGGTAATTATGATGGACAATATATTTATATAATTTTTGTATTATATTTATTATGTATTTAATATTCTTTAATCCTTTTCTAAAACATATCTTTATACTTTCTATTTGGTGTAAATATAATAATTCCGTTTGAGGAAGTGTAGACTATCACCCCCTCAAAGCGATGGAATTCATTCACACACTACAAGGAATGTATTAAGGATGGTTTTAGTGAAATTATATGATATATATGATATAATAATACTAATATAATAATTATATATATACACATATTTCAATTACCTTATTTCTTTTGATACGACAATAAAAATGGAAACAATATTCATGTGTATGTACGGTTTACCGTCTCCATGAACAGTGTATTCCATTTCATAATTATATATTATATAGATTATTATAACACACATATAATGAATATAAATTATATTTATATCATTATTTACATTCTTTAAATCATGATATAAATATAAGGACCAAATATATAACAAATTAAGACACATGTGAATAACAAATAAAGTATTACTCGAAGTGAAACCTTAACATAGGGTTGTTAACAAGAGGGTAATATATGGTCATAGTAAAATAATATATTGTATTAGATATAATAATATGTTTAATTAAAATATTTATAATAAAAATATATTTATTATACAGTAGGTTTGAATGAGTACTATGAGATTTAAGACACAAGGTAAGGGGATTTCATCTCACTTTTTATTTCTGTGAGATACATGCTTTATTCACCACCCATTCCTTTTGTGTGGAGTGTATACTTACAAATTATATATTAAATGATTATTATAATTAAATTTATGGGTATTATATATACATTATATGATATTTATTTCATGGTATTAATTTTTTAAAAGCTACCAAATCGGTAAGACAGTTTTGTCTCAATTTTCCTTCTTTAAGACACAAGTTTTATTATGCACCTACATTCTTTTTCGAGGTGTATATACTTACATTATACATGTTATAACATGAATATAATTCATTTCATGATATTTAAAGATTCATTTAATTTCACTTTTTTATATGGATAGTATGATCCCAATTAACCAAGTTATAATAGTTTATTGAAACAATCTCATTTCTTTTCAAGATTGTTTATGTTTATGCTTACTTTGATGAAATATTATGATACATCTCTCAAGAAAACTATTGAATTTTCTTCTAATATGTTTATTCATGATATATTCATGTTTTAGTACCATTTTTTCACTCTTTGGTACTAAATATATTTAATAAAATGTTTTTTATGAAAATATGATTGTATTTCTCTCTTCGATCAAAAATTTATTTTATTCAAAAACCATGTTTTCAAAAATGTTTTAAAAAATGTTGTAAAATGGTCCATTAAGATAATTTTCAAGAAAAAAAATATTTTAAAATATTTTATGGTTTTTTAATCTTTCTTTATAAGTTTTAAAATCTATTTTCAAAGAAAGAGGTTTTTAAAAATGTTTCATGTTTTGAAAAAAAAATCAATGCAGAAAGAATATTTTCCTCAAGCAATGTTTTTAAAAGATCTTTAAAAATTATTTCCCATATAATATAGAATCTTTTGGTGTTAATCATTCCTTTATAGGGAAATTATTAAATGTTTCCATTCATATTATTTCTGTAAATGGATTATGTTTTGATGGAATCATGTTTATGAAACCTGTTTTTCTTTCATGGGTTATATTCTTATGAAACCCGCTTATTTTCATGGGTTATGTTTATGATAAAATGATTATGAAATCTGTTTTTTTCATAGGTTATGATATGATTACATTTTTATAATACTCATTTCATTTCATAGGTTATGATATGATTTTTAATGATCTTTTGGAACATGTATGTATGATTTTATTATAAGATGGTGGGACCTATATCTTCATCCAATGCATTGGGTAAAGATTTATATCTCTTGATATTGACTAATTTGGTCTTGAGAATGATCCTTGACTACTAAGATGTCCATGGGAGTGAACCATGACTACCAAGATGGTATGAGGAGTGAACTCATGAAACTAAGATGGACATGGAAGTGAACCATGACTACCAAAAGGGTATGGAGGTGAACCTATAATACCAAGATGGTATTGGCAGCAATGGCTTGGATACTATGGAAGTCATATTATATACTTATGTGTATTCCAAAATTCCACATTTTATTACCATGTTATGCTTTCATGGATTATGTTATTTATTTCCTTATGATTCATGCCTTATTAATTACAAAGATTTATGACTTGATTAATGTTTATGATAGTTAATATGTAGAGTTTGAACTTTTATTTTCATGATCATGTTCTCATACCCTTATTCTCATCAATATGCTTTCGCATGTCCATTTTTTACCCTTACTGAAAATCTGAGATCACCCATTTTTATGTTTCCTTCCCCCATTTTATAAATATATGTATTCTATTTGATGTGTTTAATAAGGGTGTTTGTCAAGAAGAACATAGTGGGAGATGATATAGCGCATTTATGTATCAGTGTTTATTTTTTCATATTTCCAAAGGCACTAGACTCATATGGTCTTTCGGTGTCTATTTTAATAATGTTTTAAGTATTCTACAAAATTTATGTAATGTTAATGTATGAAAAGTGATGATCACTAAATAAAAATATTAGAAGATATATTAAATATTGAAAAGGGATCATTATGGGGATAACTATTAATGATTGGGAATTGAAGGAAGAACCAAAACACAATGAAACCACCCTCACTAGATTGATGTTTTGTTTTTATAAAGAATAATTATAAGTGATTATTATATTTCATCATTATTTATTCCTTATCAGTAATCATTGTATAAAGATATAAGAAGAGGTAGTTCCCTTAAGATCAATACTGAATATTTATTAAACTATTGTAACATATATAATGTGTAGTGTTAACCCATGGTACGTTGGCACATCATTTTTGTATTATCCTCAGACTATAACTTTGTGTTAAACAAAGTAAAATATTAATGTCCATACATTTTATTTTTTATATACTAATATTGTATGTTTTTTTAAGACTAATGTGTTTGATTTGTTATTTTTAACATGAGAATAAGATATAGATAATAGGAATAATAATTAAACACCCTAATTCTCCCCCCCCCCCTTATTGAGATGTATTTGGACTATGGGTGTAAAAATAATAAATGATGTAGGGATGATATGAAAATTATTACATTTAATTTAATAATAGTTTATCACATAAAACCATGAAATAAATTATTAAATTAAATATATAAATCCAGCACATACATGGGTTAGTAGATCTCATGATCAATTTTAACATGCAATGAGTACAAATTGAGACTTTCTGGATTTCATTTCAATTCATTATAATTAAGATAAATTTACTAGGACTAATTAATTAAATAAATATTTATCTTAATTTTTATCCAAATTTTCCTTGAGGTATAATAATATTATCATCCTGTATTATTTTAAATAAATTAAAAAATAATAATTTTAAAATAATTAAGTACACAACATGTACTTTGGATTCCATGAATAATGTACCATTTGTGTCAGATTAAATACATTATTTTAATATAATAATTACATGGAGTGTACTCTCACTTGACATGTCATGTGAATCATGATATGTATGGTTATTATTGTGTATTGGTCACTTATACAATATGAATTCTTACACGACATATCATGATATACACAGTGTTTAGTTTTGTAGGTCATATTGTGTAGTCTGTAAAGTGTGTATGTGAAGGAGATATACCCTAAATCCTATATTGTATGAAATGATATAATCATGTTTTAGGGTATAACATGTATAAATAAAAATTATATTCACTCAAATCCATGTCTTTTAGATTTTGAAAAAAAACATTTTCGGTTGAGTCAAAGCCTTATAAACAAAATAGTCACCATAATTTCAAATTCACCAAAATTACAAGACCCTTATTTCAAAAATAAGATCACAACAAAATCCAAAACTCAAGACCAAATTATAAGAACCAGAGGGCCTATCCAGTCTGAATAAAAGGAATATTATATTCTTTGGTCTAGTTATATCATAATTCTTGATATAAGATATTAATCCACTACCTTTTTTTATATCATAATCTATGATATATAGATAACATATGTACATTGAAAAGGAACCTTATAATTAAGTATTGGAATATTAAATTAAATGTTTTAGAAGATATTCCATCTAAGATATCATTAGACTAAACATTTCATATAATTAAATGTATGGAAGTTTGTCTTAGTTGAGTGACTATAAATGGGTTGTAATTATAGACATTTCATATACATTTTATGAAGTACATAATTAAATGAATGGAATGACTTAGAATTTATCTCCATACATTTATAAAAAGGTTTAAACCATTTTATGGGGTCTATGATATTCTTTCATATAGATAGGCAAAACTCTATCTTAGTGATGTTCTCTTTATTCTTCACTATTTCCCATTAGAGATGTTAACATATCATGAGTGAAGGAGTGATCCCACCTAAAAATCTAGTGATTTTTATCTAACCTATGGATACACCATGAAGAGAGGATTACTTTTATTTATCTTTTGTGATATTCATTTTCACATCCTCACCCAGTTCACTCTATGAATAGTAACCAAACTGGTTTGCGATAAGGCCTCAAGCACACCTCCCTATACACCAGAGACTTCTCACTATCATTGATAGTCTAAAGGTGGTTTGGAGGGGATATTATGCCCTCTAGATAATTACTAAATACAATGGAAGCATAAATAAATGAAATTCCTTGAGAAATTAAATCATCCCATTAATAATAAATAGCCAAAAGCCACTACCAGTATCATATACAATGATGATATCATGATGTTGTAAAAAATGGGAAGTGGGTATACAATATAATAAATTTTTCACAAAAATAAACCAATACTAAAAAATAAACAACACTAGCATCATGATCACTATCTCAGTGCTCTGCTCCTGTAATCCATCCTAGTAAAGAAGATCTGTCATCCATAACCAGGTGATTTCCCTGATCCGGACCTATATACAAGTAGTCTATTCAGGTACCAAACATATTCCCAAATAGGGTGTGAGTAAAAATTAATAGGATACCACCAACGGTGTATAATTCAAATCCAATTTTTTAATATAAAATGTAGTAGTGTGCTGGTATATCAAAAGTGAGCAGTAAAGTAAATAAAAACTAGATCAAGCTTAGGTTCCTCATTAAACCCCTAGCCAACTATAGATACTTATTCCTAAGTCGAAATGTCTCTAAGCAAGATAAATTTGATATGCTCTACAGTCCTATGACCTGTGTTAAATAACCAATTCATCTACGTTACAAGATAATCAAGTTGGGTCTCATATCTAAAAGTGGGAACCACCCCAAGAATCTAACTCAAGGGGAAATGGAATATCATGTCCAATAATTTCTATAAATAATGATAAGGAACATCATGTCTGATAACTTAGAATGATGTGTCTAATAAATCCCATTAAATAATGGAAGGTAACATCATATCCATTAATTTCAAAAAATAATTATAAGGAACACCATATTGAATAATGAGGAATGTCATGTCCAATGGTGAGGAACACTATTTCCAATAATTTCAATAAATGATAAGGAATTACATGGATAATAATAAGGAACATCATATCCAATGATTTAAAAATAATAATAATAATTCCTTATCCATAAATTTAATAAATAATAAGAAATGTTTTGTTTGTAACTTAAATAAATCAGTGAGAATCACCATGTCCATCACTGATTAACCATTCATAAACATGCATGTTTCATTTAATAATTTAACATAGTCCATGATTATTATCCCTTCTAATTCACAATAAAATTAAAAGGAATATAACCCATTCCATTGATCAATTCAATTTATACCACTAGACTATTTTATTTTTATAAAAAAATCCATGGGTAACATCCATGACAATATATAGTCATCCTAATTAAATCCATTGTTTTATCTAGAAACCCATACACTTAATTATATTAAACAATTCATTTAAAATGACAAGGGCCACATGAAGGTATTCAATAATTTGACAATTAATTTATTTCAATTAAAAATTCTACCACCTGGAGTAAATCTCCACTCAATTTATCAATTTTTGAAAGAAAAATCCATTTAATAATTTAATAAACTCATTTATTATCATTTAATAATTTCCCTTATGGGTAATCAACCCAAAAAAACCTAATTGGTTTTTTGGTCAAATAAAAGCAATGGCCATCATGGATAAATAATAGGATATTCTCAAGGGGTGATCCAAGTCAATCTCACAACTCTCTAACAATGTCAACATTTTTATGAAGGGGTCTAGGTCATGGTCTAGAAAACTAATTTCGGGAATTTCACAATTTAGAAGCAACGCGTGAAAATCTTAGCAAGATGAACAAAAACACTTTATAAACATTCTAGACTTTTATGGAAAAGAAATGGACTACCTACTTGGGGGTTATAAGTCTTTACTCATCCATTATTGAACTTTAATTTAAGTAAAAACAAGATAAATTGAAATAATAGAAAAAATACCTAAAAATATGGCATATTATCTATCATAAAAATATAATCCAAGATGGTGAAAGAAAGTGAGATATGAAAGGAGAGGAATCATATAATAATCTAGGTTGATCCAACACAACTGATGGTAATTCATTATGAGTTCAGATGAGGTAGAACCATTAAAAACTAGGTGGAGATACAAGGGGAGATCAAGTGGATGATTTTCATGGAAATTATGAGAAAATAAGGAGTAAAAAATTTAAATAATGGAGGTGAAAAATAAAAAATTCACACTACTTAAAGAGGTGCATAGTTTGGCCAGATGGTTTGGTTAACCATGCACTAACCATGCACCCCCACTGCTCAAAGTCACATGGCCTCACATAGCTATGTGGATAATTTGAAAAACCATTCACATCCCATTCAGATATATTATCCAAAAGCTTCACCCCCTCACATGGCTAGCTTCATGGTGAGACAAACCATGTGAAACCTGTGTCCCTCACCTCTAAAATTGTCTATACATTTCTACATGAATATGTGGCCTCAGGTGCAAGGTTTCAAAAATTGTGGGATACCCCTATAGGGCCTCATGGTTATAGTGCATGGTTAGCACTAATCATGCACAAACAGTGCACCTCCCTTTTCTTTCCAAAAATAGATCTTTCTAATCCTGATGCACTTGAAACTCATTCAAGATTCCAAGACATATCTCAATAATTTAACCCCATCAAAAAGAAATAGTTTTAAGTGTTCCAACTCTCAAAATTAACTTTTGAATGTCAATTTAATATTTATACCATAAACCAAATGAAAATTAAAATTCATTTAGATTTTATCAACTGGTTCAAAACACAAGTCCTTGAAACCTATCCACCTTAGAACTCATCACAATGAAGCACTGATGGTGAATTAAAGCATAACCCAACCTACTTACGTCAAAAACTCTGGATCAAATAATCGTGTTTCTTTTCCAAACACCCAACACACCTATGAACATAACTTTTAAATGTATGGTACTTAAGATGGTAAAACTCGAGCTAATGCTCATTACTGAAGTTGAAACATCAAGATGAAACTTACTCAATCTTTAATAACCTAACACGTGATCAGGGCATTGTCTCTTTCATCAAACATCCTATGGTGCTCCCCTCCATAGGTTCTAGCTTTATTCGTCTCATTATGAGTTAGGGTACTTCCACCACTGTGATTGCCTAGAAAAACACACCCTCAATATTCTATAGATGCTCCTAGAATGTTATCATATTTTTAACCTAATCATACATGAGGAAACTTCCTTTGATTCATAATTTGATTGAAATGGTCAAATTACGATTGACCACACTTAACCTAGTTGGACTAGCCTTTCCTTTAAAATCCTCATCCAACCATTAGACTACACTCATCTCAAATAATGGTGTGCTTGATGTAGTTTCCCACTAACCTTATAAAACCTTTCAATAGAACTCAACCACCTCTGGAAAACTAATTCTAAAAACACTTGACTTCAATAGCCGACACATCCCAAAACCAAATCCAAATCCTTTTTTCTAAGGCTCGATGAGATAACTCTAAGAATGCTCACTGAATCTCACACATGACTTCCAGTGAAATATCTTGGTTGAGCCATCATTTTTTCATCATGAATAAACATAAACATCGATGAATTCTTAATCCAACACCCTAGGATCATCACAACTAACTCAGTCCTAACACATGAAATTAGACTTCACCCTAGTCTGTATTTGAACCTACACCTAGAATTTACCAAGAAATCCAAATATACCTTGTTTAATTTACCTAATGGAATAAAGAGCTAAAAACTCTCTAATGACTTGTCATAAGGTATCATGAACATTCTCACATGATGGTCACCCACCAGTAATAAACTTCTTGCTCCCCACCTTAGGATCATTCTTGTATTCATACCAACGAAATGGTTTTTCTTGATTACCACAACTCATGACCCGTCCATCCTCAAATATAACAACTGGAATAGATAATAATCCACTCATCCTTGAGAGTTAAAGAAACATCACCCATCGCATCTTTCAGTGTTTTAAGAACATTACTCATGGAATTCATCAAGTTATTACTCACAATGAGGATCAACACCCTCAAATGGAAAAAGGTGTACTCCCCACCTTATGGATTACCTCAAACTTCTCCTCAAGTGCGACTCACATAGAGTCCCTCCATCAAACTAGGAAATACGTTTAGATAGATTCATGTATAGATAACTCCCTCTCAATGTACTCAAAATGATTTCAATATATTGGACATGATCATCTCTAAACTAGGAGTACGTTAAGATTCCATAAATAGGCATGTATTTCTCTCTTAATCCACACTCACATCAACCAAGTTACACTTGCATCAACCAACCCTTGACACCACATCTCTAAAAATGCATATCAAGGTTCACACATGGTTCAATCATCTCATAAAACCTATTTTAATTCAAAATTATCCATTATAATAGGAACTTTATTTAATTTTACCCAAAGCTTCACGTTTCCTTACCCACAAACATAAAATTATAACTTTTGATCCATGGCTCATTCTCAATGGAACACTAGCGTTCCACATCAACTAGTTTACTATACAAACCTAGTAAAAAATAAACTCATCATATACAATAGGTTTACATACAATACACTAGATTAAAGTACCACACCACACTCCCATTATTCATCTATCAATAGTTCCAAGATGACCGTACTACACGACATTTTAGTTTTAACACACCAGGAGATCCCTTGTAAGTCCTCTTAAAAATTGTGTGCCTACCTAAGCCATGATTTACCAAATGACCACCCACTTCACGACATCATTTCAAACAATAGAGAATCAATAGCACAAAAAATATTCAAATGGTATAGGAACCCAACAATCCTTCACATTGAAACTAATCTTGATACCCCTTAACCTAGATACTTCCCCAAAACTACATGAATCTTAATGCCTATATCACAAAACCCACACACCATTCATGCACAAGTCTTGAAATGAGCATAAAACCAAGATCACTACCTTAAAGGAAAACATAAACTTGGTCTAACCTATCTCATAGGTTTTCTTGGATCAAGCTAAAGGTATATGACTCAGATAGGATTGAGTTAAAGCTAAGGACCTCTAGGTCTCTCACATAACTCTACCGATCAAAACTCAAAAGATGGCCACCAGGTCTATCCACATATCCCTAAGATCTCTTACAGGAAAACCATATACCACTTAAGTGTCTCTATTACATGTCATGTAATGAACCTATAAAATCTCATTAAAGAGGTAAAACTGGAAGTGGGTAAAAATATCATCAAACTAAAAAGGTCAAAACCTATCAAAAAAGGTATAACAGCATCATCTTCTAAGAATTTTCCTACTAGGCCCTGATTCCCTCATAAGTAAATACTCCCTCGAGGTTCATAATATGAACATAAAAAGGATAAAGATATTACACTCACCGGGTATCCATATACAATAATAGCTCCTCAAGTTTTAACTCACCGACTAACCACCCATATACCTGGGGGTGTAGTTCTAATAACTAAGAGTCCTACGAAACTCAAACAGTCAAATAATTACACTTAAATTTCCAATAAAATTAGCTCAAAAGTCTACCAATTTCCTATCTCCAATAGTGATACAACAATAGGATAGTCCCTCATTTAATCATAACATGTTAACCATTAAACTTGATTCATGCCTAAAATATCATTAGGCTCTACCACCTATCATTTAAGTCTGGTATAACAGAAAAAGAAACAGAGATCCACAGGTAACATACAAGTCCCCGTTCAAGAAATACCTCAAGGAAAAATCAAAATTAACCCTTACATGCGGGTCCATGCTATAAACAACATTAAAATGTTTCATTTAATACATTACATCATTTCAAATATATTATAAACATTAAAAAATATCATATATATGATTTAACAAGTACCCATTATAAAAAAAATGTTTTTCAAGATGTAATTGGAACTTTATTTAGCTGAAGCCTCATAGAATTATAGGAAAATTATCTTATAATTTCCTTTTGGTAATTTATTTAAGAATAATTTATCATAAATGTTCTTGGTTAAATAAATTTTCAATTCCAATTTATAGAGGAAAACGCACTATAGGTTATAATTGGAATTTTAATTAACTTAAGCCTTGTAATAATAAATCTCAAAACATATAAAAGGTATTTTATCATTTAAGGTAAGTTCATTAAGTAAGATTCCACCATACACTTATATATAACACCATATGAGTTGCAATTAACAATTTAAATATCCATCCCTTTTATCACAAGTATACCCCCATGGGGTTAAGAAATAAACATGAAATGAAATAAAGGTGACCTACGAGGGGATCATCAAACTAACATGGGTTCGGTTATATGGGAATTCATTCCCAATTTCTAGATTCAACACTCTATAAATTATAATTGAAATCCCATTTTAAGTGAAACCCATTAATAATCAATTTATAAAAAATTTGTCACGCTCTCTATAGGGTTATCTCATATAAATATGACGTTAAAACTCACCTAAAAGGATTGATTCAATCATATAAGGATTTAGTTATATGGTTCACCATTTCGAAGTTATAAAGGTGCACAGTATTTATAAGATTCAATTGGCGCACCATTTAACTAACATCCATAATAAATGACCTAAATTCATTAAAAACTAAATAATTCCATTGAAATTTAAAGTTTTATTCAAGTGAATTCATTAACCATTTAAAAATCATTCCTTTTATTTAATCAGTTTTAGGTTAGTTAGAAACAATTTCATCATCAAGATTTGTGGGAAAATTCATTTTAGGGTGATGTTGACAGTTTATTTAACAATCCTTGCATCATATCCATGATAAGAAAAGCTATCACATAAGTAATGAATATAGGTATACAAGGTAGTTAATCAAAAAATCATGGTATTCAATTAAGCATGATAAATTATCCCACAGGCATGGTATATAGATAAGCATGATAAGGACATGTGAATATTATGTACCTGAAAATGGTGCATGAAACCACCTATTCTCTTTACATACCAAGACAAGTGGTAAATATTGTAAATCATTAACTAGCATAATTACATCAATTAATCAAGGTGAATTAATAATAAACTTTAAAAAAATAGAATCAACAATGTTCTCATCCTTAAAAACTAGATCTTTCTCCCATGCATGGGTTGGACAAACCCAGACATGAGATATTTACCAAGTTTTGACACATTCCTAGCCTCCTATCTACGAGTAAAAAATAGTAAGATAAGGAAAATAGATCCCTAATATTAATTATAACTTCTTGACTTGGTACACTCTATGAATAGTAAATGAATTGGTTAGCAACAAGGCCTCAAGCACACCTCCTCATACGACAGAGGCTTGTGACTAGCAACGAGGGTCTAATGGTGGTATAATAGGGAAACTATACCATCTGGATAATTATGAAATATAGAAGAAGCATAAGTAAATTAAAGGTATCTAGGAAGTAAATCATCCCAAAGATAATGAATATATAAAATCCACAATTAGTATCATATATAATGATGATATCATGATGCTTTACAAAATAGGGAGCATATATACAATACAATAAATACTACATAAAAATTAACCAATATAGATTGAAAAACTCCACTAGAATTGTGAGAACTAGCTCATTCCTATACTATGGTACTCCATCCTAGTAAATAATATTTATCATCCATAACTGGGAGCTTTTGCTGCTCTCAACCTATATATAAGTAGTTTGTTTGGGTACCAAACTGCGGTCCAAATAGGGTGTGATCAAAACTCAATAGTCCACCATCAATAGTGTCTAATGAAAATCTAGTCTGTGAATATAAAATTTAATAGTGTTCAGGTATATCCAAAGTGAGTGTTAAAGTAAATAAAAATTGATTTGATTTCAGGTTCCTCATTGAAACCCTAATTGACTAAAGCTTCTTCAGCCTAATCCATAATGTCTCTTAGCAAGTTACATTTAATGTGAACTATAGTCCCAGGACCCATGGTAAATAACCAAGGCATCAATTTAATATTATAATCAAATAGGATCTTATATCTAAAACAGGGCATCACCCTAATCATCTAACTCAAGGGTACATGGAATATCATGTCCAAAAATTTCAATAAATAATGATAGGGAACGCCAAGTCTGATAACTTGGAATGATGTGTCCAAAAAATTCCATTAAATAATATAAGTTAACTTCATGTGCGATATTTCAATGAATAATGATAAGGAATTCCATTTCCAATAATTAGGAACTCCATTTACATTGATAAAAAATTCCATGTCTAATAATTTAAATAAATTATAAGTAACACCATGTCTAATAATAAGGAATGTCATTTCCAATGATTTCAACAAATAGTAAAGAGTTCCTTTACCCCAAATTTAATAGATAATAAGAAAATATATATATGTTACTTCAATAAATCATTTGGGATCACCATGTCCATCACCACTTAACCATTCATAAACATTCATGTTTTATTTAATAATTTAACATAGTCCATGATGAGTATCCATTCCAATTCACAATACAATCCTAAGAAATACAATTCATGCCATTGAAAAATTAAATTTATACCACTATATAATTTCATTTATAAACAAAAAATAAGTCCATGGGTAAAGTACCTGAAAATATAAAATCATCATAACTAAATCCATTATTTCCTATATAAACTCATACAATTAATTCTATCAACCAATTCATTTATAAGATAGGGGTCACGTGACGGTATTCAATCATTTGACAATTCATTTGTTTCAATTACAACTTCTACCACCAAGAGTCAAGATACACTCAATTTATTAACATGTGAAATCACAATCCCTATTGTAAATCAATCAACTCATTCATTATCACTCAATCATTTCCCATATGGGTAATTAACCCAAACATACTTAAGTTGAATTTTGGACAAATACAAGAAATGTATTTCATGGATAAATAATTAGACACAACCAAGGTGTGATCCAAGTCGAGGTAACAACCCTCCAAAAATGTAAATGTGTGTAAGAAGGGTTTTAGGTCATGATCTAGACAATTAATTTAAGGAGTTTCACAAATTAGAAGAAATGATCTGAAATCCCGGTGTTCAGCACAATGGAAACACTTTACAAACATGATAGTATTTTAGATAAAATAAATGGACCACCTACCTTTTACTTAGGAATATTTACTCATCCATTATATACCTTTTATTAGATCTAAAATTAGAGATATTAGAGTAATAAAAAAACACCCTAAAAATAGGGTATATGAGCACATGTGGAAATAGCATCCAAGATGGTGAAAGAAAATGAGATAAGAAGGGAGATGAATCATAGACTAACTGAGAGTGATCCAAAACCATCAAGGGAGTTTGATTCTGATTTTGGATAAGGGATAACCATCAAATCCTAGGTGTAGAGCCAAGGGGGAGCTTGAGTGGCTACTATTCATAGGAAGTTAGGGAGAAAGAAGGAGGAAAAAACTTAAGGGTTGGAGGGGGAAATAGTAAATTCCCACTATTTAAAGGGGTGCACGGTTTGGCTAACTATACACCAACTATTCCCACCCACTTTCTAAAATCACATGGCTTCAAAAGGCTAGGCGCATGGTATAAGAAACTGTGCACAGTTTGTGTGGAGATATAGTCTAAAATCTCCACCCCCTTACATGGCTAGGTGCATGGTTAGAAAAATCGTGCATAGCCCATATGCCTCACCTCTGTAATTATCTACAGATTTCCCCATGACTTTTCTTCCTCAGGTGAAAGGTTTCACAAATCGTGTGACTCCCTTATAGGGTCACATGGTTGAGGTGCATAGTTAGCAATAATTATGCGCAAACTGTGTTCTTCCCTTGTCATTCCAAAAACCGGTATTTTGAATCAATATGCTCTTGAAACTAATCTGGGATTTTGGGACATATCTCATACCTTTAAACCCATCAAAAAACAACACTTTTAATTGTTCTAACTCTCGAAATTACCTTTTAAATATTAATATAATATTTATCATATCCACCAAATGAATATTCAAATTCATTTATATTTTCCCAACCAATTCAAAACACAAGACCATACATTATCCAAACACATTTTTTGAAGAATAAGGAGTAGTGGCAGTGGCATCTATAGTGCAAGGTATGCATGATAAAAATTTATTCATTTCATATACAAAATGGTTTCAGGTTTCATGAATGGATTTCTTGGGTTTATGGTTTCTTATTTCTTCTCCTCCATAGATTAAGTGTTAACATATCCTTATAAACCCAAAAGTTTTATAAGAGATTTACCATAATATTTGATTCTTGAAATCATGTTTAAAATGAAAACTATTATTTCATATTGTTATTGTAATGGTTATCATTAAAAATTATTTATTATTTACTCTGTGTCATTTGGCCCATGACATATGATATTGTATATCGCAGGCAACACTATAGTTCATTTAATTTGGTTTTATGTGAGACCCAAATGCACCGGGTTATTCTGACATGGATTTTATATCATAATTTAGAAACTCTCTCATCTTATACAGGTCACCGCAACACAATTTAATATGACGCAGTCCAACATTGATTAATCCTATACAAATATCGAAATTCGTATTGGTTATTCCTATATAGACCACATATATCATAAGTCAGAGAATCCATGAATATGTTACGTGTTGGTTAATTATTACATAAGATTGTAGAATGTTGTTTTTCCTTACATAAGTTGCATGTTGAAAGCTGATTCAAGGGTTAATATAATGCAAGGTCGGCGAGCGTCATTTTATTCTTACGTAGGTCAGTCGGTGGGGATTAATATTATGAAAGGGGTATGGTGTAAGCCTTTATTCCATTTTTCACGTGTTAATATTACACAGCCCAACCAGTATTTGTTTTCCTTATGCGAGATGTGTGATATCATTCTGTACGATATAGTGTATATTTTCAAACATGATATACATCAAGAAAAATGTTATTTTTTAAATTTTATTTATAATTTAATTAAATAAATTACAAATTATATAAAAATTTATTTTTGGATATTTATTTAATTTATAATGGTGTTTATAAATTAAGTAATTATAATATATATATAATTAATTAATTTTTTATGAAATATTTTTTAAATAAATATCCATATTATTAATTATTAATATCAAAATACCATTTCATATTATATAGCATCAATTATAATTTATATATTTTTTTATATGGAAATTGTGAGGGTAATTTATAAAAAAAATATTTACAAATTATAAAATATGGCTGAAATGTAAAAATTTTATATTTAATTATGAAGTGTTCATAATATGTAATTTAAAGTATTGAAATTAAAGGCATTATAAAGAAAATTTATTTAAACCTCATCAAAAGTAGTTTTGATGATTGATTTGATCAAGGTTTAAATAATAATAAATATGTTATATTTGGATTATATAAATTATTTACAAAATAGAATTGAAATATAAAATATTTATATTTCATATAATATTATATATTTAAATTAAAATCCATATAATGAATAATATTAAGGTGTTCATATTGTAAAAATAAATATAAAATCTTTATATTTAGTTAAATTATGGAATTTTCTTAATATATAGTTAAATTATAAATTGTTTATAAATTTTTATTTTTGAATTGTTCGTACATAGTTTATCTCATATTTAAATATTGAAATTTTTCATTTATTTAAAAAAATTCCCAACTTTATTCATATATATATATATATATATTATGAATTTTCATGTATACTTTTTTCAAATATATTTAAATTGCTTCTATAAATTTCCATATATACATATAAGGAATTACATGCTAGGTATGATAGTAAATTTAGTTTATTTTTACCTTAACTCTGGTCTTTCCATGAGTTTTGTAAATATTTACACATCATAGTGGATTCAACATATTATTTTGGTGGGAAAAAATAGTATTTCAAACATAATCATTAGAATTATGCATACATGTGAAGGGAACAACATGTGATAAGATGGTGAGATTAAATTCTATTTAATGGTGATATTAAATCCCATTTAAAAATACCAAGTGTTCTATTCCTTTTAATGAAAGAACATTTTAATACCTCTATTATTTAAATAGTTAGGTGATTTCAAAGTATGGTACCCATAGATTATCTTGTGTAAGTCTTGGTGTAAATGGCTAACCCTAACAGTTAGCTAACCAAATCCCACTCTGAGATTTGGGTTGCACTTAGCTGGGAAACCATAAGAGTTTGGATACCTAAGGAATAGTGTTGTGTTTATACATATGATAAATTGTTAAAATATTCATATATGATATGATTAGGAAAATTCCCAACCTAAATAACTAAGTGGTGAGAGGAACACCAAAGCGAGATCATTGCTAAGTGAAATATAGATATTGGACCACCAATGGATATGATGGATTTAAAAGGGTTCATCATTTTAGTGGAATAATATTTAATAAAATTACATGTTACAGGAATGTAAAACATAATAATCATCTAATAAAATATTTTTTATAGATAAATGGAATCATCATCATCCAATTTAACTTTGAGATTAATCCTTGAAAAAGATAATCATAATGTATATAAATCCTAATGTTGGTAATTTTATACCCTGGCCTTGGATACTTATTTATTTTTTCCCTTTCTTGGACTTGGATATTTTTGGTTGAGGTTCGGGTTAAATCCCATTTTATATTTTTTTATTTTGAAAGTTCGGGTGGCACTTTCAGTTTGTGCATGTGCACCGCACAGTTAGTAGAAAATGTGCGGTTCAGACTAGGAAATTGTGCATTAGGTCTGGGAGGTGTCCAGAAGCTACCGTATAGTTTGCGTATGGTCGTATAAATTGTACGGGTTGGTTATGCGGTCGGTTCCTCCTTAGATAGAGGCTACTTCATGGTTGGTGCACTGTTTGGTAAACCGTGCAGCCAAACCGTGTAGTCATGTTCGGTCATTAAAATCTTAAAACCCTACTTTATCTATCCCTACCTTTTATCCTAAAATATGGATTCCTCCTCCCCTCTCATTTTTTCCTCACCAAGAGGTCCTTAAACCCCTTCTCCATTAGCTATCTTCCCTCAATGGTCTGATCTTCAAGCTTTCAAGGTAAATTCTTAGGGTTTTGGCCATTTCCTCCTCTATTTCTCATTTTTCTCTCTTTATTATTTGGTTTCCCTTATTTATTCTCATTTTTGAGCCCTAATGGATAAGTTTTATGTTTGGTTTGTTTTTCTTGATATTTAGGGTGTGCGGTTTATTCTTCGGGGTGTATCCTTCCTCCTCTGAGAGTTTCATTGCATTCACACACCTCTGAGGTAGGTGTTTCCATGTTTTTCCTTTACAATGAATTACTTTGGTTCTTGAGTTATTTAAAATAATTTTTTAACATTATTATCATGCTTATGAGACCCTTACCTATCCTGTTAGGAAGTTTTGTAATTGGTAGGTTTTATTAAAAATAGGATTTCAAGTAATTCTTGAATTATACCAAAGTGATTATTCAAACTAAATGTTTGATAAAATGTCATATATTATTTTAAAATAAAATTGGGTTTTTTGTGAAGTTTTGGGCCTTGTTTATGTTATAAGATCATTGTTGTATTTTAAGATGGTTTTTCATGTGTAAATTGATAATTTCTTAAGGCTCGAAACTTATTTAAGAATTATTATTTTGGTTATAAAATATGTAGTTTTTCTTTAAAATTGGTTTGTAAAACTTAATGGATCTTTATTATATTCCATCAGATGTGGTCACACCCATCTATTATTGGGATGCACACATGGGTGGGCACACAAATGAAAATGTTTTGGCTTGATTTTTAAAACCCATATTTCACAACCTTTTCCCCTTCTCTCTTTCTCCCTCATTCAAACCCAAAATGTATCTTTGTCTCAAATGGCTCGAAGGGGGTTTTTAAATGTTGTGTTTGAAATTATAATCTGTTTTTGTTCTATAAAATATGTTGGGTTTCTAAATGATAGGGAATCCCATTTGGAATCATTTATTATCTTGTGAATTTCTATCTTGGTTTTGGAATAGTGTGAAAGTGGAATTGGTTTTGAGAATGTAAAGGCCCTTTTGGAAATTGCTTGTGAAAATGGATTTTCACTTTGTTTTGGGAATGTATTGATAATGTATTTGTGGTGTAAAGTTAAAGGATTGTTTGGAGAACTTATATGTTTTAAAGAAAGGGTTGAATGTTTATATGATGTGACAGCCCGTTTGGAACCTTGGATGATATGAAATGTATGTATATGTATATATATATATATAGTGGGCACTCCTATTGGGGATTTCCCTATACAGGTTATCATGTAGGTAGTGCCTGTGATGGGGGTAGGCAAGTGAGGTGGTGGTAGGTAAGATGAGTCACACATGCGATGGACACCAACTTACATAGTATTACTACCACCATGGGTTCCTCAGAATTTTTTAGAGGATTGAGTCATGGTTTTTTTCCATCATCGATTAGACATAATGGTACCCCCTGGATCACTAAGAGTACATGTGGGTTATGCCTCTGGATTTGTTAGTTGAGGGCGGCTATTTGGTTATAGACATAGGGGTTCCACCATAATTCGTCAGGTGGTTCCAAACTGAGTATGTCTAGGGGTCTCTCTAGGGATGTTTAGGATCACTCATGGTTACTATCTATGATTTTTTGTTTTTATTTTGATGCACTTTATTTTTTACTTATACTGATAGTTTATTTTCAGTATAGCCTAGTATTGTTTCACCTAGGAATTTGGAGTGGATTTTGGTGTTAAAAATATAATCTACTTTGAAAATAAGATACGATGTGTGTTGGATTTTAAAATGGGAAAAGATATGTATGCTTAATAAAATGTGAAAAGACCGATTTTATACATGTATTTAAAAATAGTGTTGACAGATTGCTTTCAGGAAAGGAAACACATGGATTCTATGGTGACTGCCAACTAAGCTGTCTATATCACACCAAACTTGTACCACTCGGTGTCGGTAGACCCAAGATGTTTTACAGGTTCTCCTTTTGTTCAGGTTTTATGGTTCGAGTTGTCCCTTGGAGAAGGTTAGTAGAGAACGGTGGTGACTTTTAGGTCACATGGATATCATGGTAGTGAATTTTAGTTTCTAGTTTTGTATATATTTTCTATTTAGTTCGATTATATCATGTAACCAAATCTATTGTTTATTTATTTAAGATTTAGTTTTTGGTTCCGCGTGTTTAGTTTATTTTATTGATCTTGGTATTTTGGGCTAAAAGCATTCCCTCTTATGTTTTTTTTATTCTTGACACTAGTTTCCATCCCTTGGGGATTGGGAATGCACTTCAATTCATGTCTCGGACCGGGTCGGATATCGGGTTGGATGGCATCTCAACCTGGTTTGGGACAAAATGGTATCAAAGGAGGTTCTTGTTATTATAGGTGTCTGTTAGTTGAATATTAGGACTTTCAGGACTCAGGAGGTAGGTACGTGAAGGGCATAATGAACCCTTTATTGTTCTAAACCTCGAGTTTCCAGGGGTAGTCTAGTATTTTAGTCTTCTACTTTTGTTTTGGATTAAGGGATGACAATGAAGGAAATTCGGTGTCATTTTGTGATCTCACATAGAGTAGTGACCCATGTGGAGTCTTATTGAATGGTTCATGGTCCTCTTGGTGTTATGACTTACTTGGGTCATGGCACACTACTATGTTGTCGGATTAGAAATAAGAAATAGTTCCTCATTTTGGTAGTTCGTCGTAAGTTTTGTTTTGTTTTGGTTCTGGTTGGTGGAAGTGTATTTTGAAAATGAAAATGGTTTTGAAATGAAAGTGACTTATTCTAAATGGTTTTAAATTTTTAAAGTGGGTTGGGTTATTGATTTAAAGATTAGGGTATAGGGGATATGTTTTTTTTGTTTAGGGTTTAGATTTTTGGATTTAGATTTTATGAATTAGGGTTTCAGGTATACGGTTTCGGGACTGGGTTTTAGGGTTTTGGGGAAAAGAATGTGGTTTAGAAATGGAAACTGGTTTGTTTTAAGTGGTTTTGAAATTTTCCAGGTACTTTTTAAAGGAAATTGTTTTGGTTTGATAATCTGGTGAATGTTTGGATTTTCTAAGGAAATAGCTTGGGTGCAACCCTTGGTGTTTCTTATGAATGTTTTCACATGTGAGGGTATATATGGAAAGGACATGTTGGACGTGTGGATAAAAATGGATGAACGCATGTGTTGCTGTTTATAGGATTTCATGGGTGTGTGTTTGAGATCAAAGTCTTGGCCTTATTTTTCAAAATTAATTTTTAAAGAGGAAAATGATTCTAGAAGTTGATTTTTTTTATAATGTGGGTTTTGGTTTTGTGAAAACTGGATTTGTATTTGTAAAGTGGCCTTGAAAATATGATGTTTTGAAAATTAAAATGGGAATGGTATTTTGAAAGGGGGATTTTGGTTGTATTTGTATGTGTTTTTTTTGAGTCATCTGTATTGTCTCAGGGTGTTCTTTTTTGTTATTATTTGTTCTGATGTTGGTTTTGGTTTTGTGTTTTTCGTATTGATCAGAGAATTTCACCCAGAAAAGTTTCCAAAATTTCTAATGGGTCATGTCCAGTTTTGGATTCTTCTCGAATTTCATCTATCCTTCATGGTGATTGAGGTCCATTAGAGGCAGTGGAATGGCTTTACAATGTTGATTGTGTCTTCAGATCATTAGGGAATCCTAAAGTTATTAGAGTTCGTGTAATCATGGGTTTGCTTGAGGGTCCAGTTTTGGACCAATGTAATTTGGTTTTCCCGTCATCATTGGGAGTTGGGGTGGCATAGTAATTGTTTAATACCAATTTATTCCAAAGGTTTATACATGAGGAGGTGAATTCTAGGAAGGTGTAAGGGTTATGGGATGTTCAGCAAGGCCGTCAAACCGTGAAATCTTACATTAATCACTTTAATGAGTTAGTTTCCTATTATATGGAGGTGGCATCGCATGATCTAATGAAGTATTATACTTTCATTTGGGGTATTCATCTAGATAACAAGGTGAGGTTACTCTATTATAAGAACCTTATGAAAGCCTCTGTCGTGGCCGCTCTCAAATGATGTTCGGTTTCGAGTTATTTAGGTTCAGCAGAGTGGCTGACCAAAGTCGTCTCTCAAAGGTGGAAGTAATTTAAAAAACATATTAAAGGTATTTTGAAAATAAAATTAAATAACTTAGACACACTACTTGAAAGGATTTGGGGTTGTTTATCATTTATAAAACTAGAAGAAGTTTTCTGAAAGAAGATTTCATTTTTTTAAAGGAATTTTGATTAAAAAGATACAATGAGAAGATATTTTGTTAGAATATATTTTAAAAGGTGTAATTGATCTAACTCTACATTTTAACTTAATTGTTAATAAATATAATTATAATTAATATCCACTTAATTATTATCCTCTAATTTGTTAACCCCTGAACCCTATTAGAATTAACTAAACCATTAAGATAAAATGAATTAAACCCGAGGATATCTTCGGAACATGCAATCGTAGCACCCTACTTTGATTGATGTTATAAATCTAGCTTATGGTTAGTGGTAAATTAGGGCATATATCCATTCTGGAAAATGAGGATGAATTTTTTTTAGGGATTCTATTTTAACTCTATAAATTTATCCTATGTGATTTTGTTTCACCGGTTAAGGCCGCGCTCTCAAAATTCACACATTACTCGACCTCATGTGTTTTTGCATGAATCATTCAATTGCTTGCTTAGTTTCAATTAAATTAAAAACTCAATTCATAGATCATATTAATTAAATTACATTATCTCATTGATTCAAAATAAATTAATTAATATGGTTAGAGGTAGATCGATTACTAAAAGGAACAACTCTTTCATGGGCGATGTAGTCATCGTAGAAACATTTTTCATGTGCAAAGGTTAGAAAGGGTAGAAATCAATATAATTTATACTATTTATTTCCATCCCAAAGAGGAATATTAAGGAATAATAAAATATATAAAATCATGTTAATACATAATAAAATATAAGAAATAAAAGAGGAACAAAGAATTTTATTATGTAAACATAAATATTACAAAGCAAGAAAGAGAGAAAGGCTTCGATGAAGGGATCCTTGCTTCAAGAGATACCCCTATGAGTATAAGGAATTCCATAATCTCTAATGTGTTGAGAGGACTCCTCTATAACTCCAAAATGGCATCACTTCACTCCTTTTCCTATCTTCCAAATGGGGTTCCCAAGGTGTCAATTTATAACCAAAATGGGGAGTGGTTTGGGGCACCCAGTTTTCAAGATACCACTTGTGTATCAGTTTTGAGTCGTTAAATGGAATTATCTCAAGTTTGAAAATATATAAAAGTTTTATACCCTCCTCTTTAATATTTACATGTCAATTTTTGAGGCCAATTTAGGATGACAGCATGATATATGGCCTAAATACAGAACCAAATCATTGACTTCGTGCCGATTTTTTCCCCTGGACATATTGGTTCAAATGAACCCCTTAATGAATGAATTGGGATTTGGTTCCTTGAGATTGGTTGTAGCCCATGAATATTTGGAGCGTCCAACAAAATGTAATATCATTTAGAGCTACATATTTTGATAACTGTGCAAAAAAGTGGACAGATGTCCTTGGGCTTCCATGTAGTTTGGATCATTTCCCTTCTGGAGCATCTCTAACCCTCCAAATCACCTCCTCCTACAACAAAATCACCAAAACAATAATAATTTTTCTTTTTAACAGTAATAAAATTTTAATAATTGAATCAAATGGGATGTTCAATTTGAGATAATATTTGTAATTTTAAATACAAAACTAGTTTAAAAGAGTGATGTGGGGGTGAAATAAAGTAGTGAATTGTGATGCGATCACCTTCATTTTGAGAAGTTGGTAGATGAAGAATTTATAGCTGAGTTTGTTTCTGGAGTACATGGAATTGTAAATCTGATTCATATTTTCATTCATGAAGGTTACCCTTATGGCGAGGCATGCCAAAGTAACCTGTCTCTAAGGAGTCATCTTAATTGGTTTTGTCTTCCAGTTCTTCAAGTCGTTCTCTTGTATTCCATCAGTGTGGTAGGTTTGAACATTCAATGTCATCATGTCACATCCCTCTAAAGACCTTTCATCATTGTTTCCATTTGGTTCCCCTAGATAAGTTCTTTAGGAAGAATTTCTCTAATAAGGATTCCTAATAGAGGTATGCTTGAACCTAACCATTTTTCAGTAGATGCTTCAACCATCATATCTCTAGCCTCAGGTCTCAAAGTGAAACTCGTGCATAGTTGGGAGTTTTTAAGGGGGTGTGAAACAGTGGCCCATCTTTTATCTTCTATTTTGGAATGGATACATTAAATTTTTCTTTGTACTTGTTTTCCTGTTATTGTAAGTTCATCATTTCATTGTAAATTTATGGTGGACTTGTTCTATTATAATCCAAGTAGTTTTGTCAGTTTGAATGTGGATTTTTTAATCATCCAATTTTCTTTGAGTGTGTTTAACCCTTTTGTTGGTTTTATTTAGTATAGTGTGGTTTATTTAAAGTCATTGAGGTTATGGAATTAATGGATAGTGTTTCCAGTTTTGGGTTGAGTTCTCTTTGTGGGTTCCCCTAGTGTTGGGGGTTCAGTTGGTGTGGGGAAATTTTGAGTTCCAATGGTGGTCATGTTTCGTTCGTGTTGTGGAAGTGAGATATGTTCATGTTGTAAGCTACCTAGTTCTTTGTTAAAATGAAGGTGTTGTTTGGTTAGTGTGGAGAGGTTGAGTTAGTTCCTGGGGTCCCAGTCTCCTGGGTCGCTCCGTAGTGGGTTTTCCATTTAAGTCTTAGTAGTGTTGTTTGGGTTCTAAGGTTCCCGGTCTAGTTGAGTTCTTATGGTGTGGAGAACACCCTTGTGTTATCCCCAAATCCTCGAGAAATGGTTTCTTCCATATTGGTCGGGTGTGACTGGTGGAGTAAATTGTCCCCCTGAGGTTCTCAGCTTCTCCCGGTTTTGATCAGGTATGGATTTGAGTTTTGGTTAACTTTTTTCTTGGTGACTTTCTGGAGTAAAAATGTTTATGTGGTGGAAAAAATTGTCACACCCCAACCTCAGATACTTCTTTATCATATCCCCTTATTGGTCTTGTATATTTCTGATTGAGGTTCGGGTTAATTCCTAGTTTAAATTTTTTAATTTTGAATGTTTGGGTGCCTCTTTCAGTCTATGCCCAAGCACTTCTCGGTTGGTAGAAACTATGTGGTTCAGCCTAGGTAATCATGTGGAAGGTATAGGAGGTTTCCATAAGATGTTATATGGTTTATTCACGATCACACAAACCATTCAGTTTGGTCATGTGGTTGGTTCCTTCTCGGGAAGAGGCTACCATACGGTTGGCGCACAGTTTGGTAAAACGTACAGCCAAATCGTGCAGTCGTACCATGCCATTAAAATCTTAAAACTCCACTTTATATCTCTCTCCCTTTTATCCCAAAATTTATATTCCTCCTCCCCTCTCAATATTTGGGCACCAAGGGGTCTTGAAACCCCTTCTCCCTTGGTCATCTTCCCTCCATGGTCCGATCTTCAAGCTTCCAAGGTATATTTTATGGTTTTTGGCCATTTCCTCCTCTATTTCTCCTTTACTTTCTTTATTCTTTGGTTTCCCTTAGGATTTCATACCATGGACCAACCCTAATGGTTAGGTTTTATGTTTGGTTTTTTTTTTCTTGATATTTAGGGTGTGTGGTTTATTCTTCGGGGTGTGCCCTTCCTCCTCTGGGAGTTTCATCGTATTCACATGCCTCTGAGGTAGGTGTTTCTATTTTTTTCCTTTCCAATACATTACATTGGTGCTTGAGTTCTTTTATATAATTTTTTAACATGATTCTCATGCTTATAAGACCCTTACCTAGCTTATTATGATGATTTAGAATTGGTATATTTTATTAAAAAAAGGATTTCAAGTGATTCTTGAATTATGCCTAAGTGATTGTGTACTTTAAATGTTTGAAAAAATGCCATGTATTATATTAAAATAAAATTAATTGTCTTGTGAAGTGTTGGGCCTTGTTTATATTATAAGATCATTTTTGGTTTTAAGATGGTGTTTCGTATGTGAATTGATAATTTCTTAAGGCTCAACACTTATTCAAGGCTTATTGTTTTGGTTTTAAAATATGTAGTTTTTATTTAAAATTGGTTTTGGGAAATGAAATGGATATTTGTGATGTTCCATAGAATATGGTCACACCCATGTGTGCTTGGGATGAACACATGGGTGGGAACATAGATGAAAATGGTTTGGATTGATTCTTAAAACCCGGATTTCACATCCTTTTCTCGTCCTCTCTTTCTCCCTCCTTAAAACCCAAATGTCTCTTTATCTCAAATGGCTTGAAGCTTATTTTTAAATGTTATGTTTGAAATTATGGTCTTCTTGGTGTTATATAAAATATGTTGGGTTTCTAAATGATAGGGAATCCTATTTAGTGTCGACGAGCCCGTACCCAAGTGGTAAGGGCTCCTACTTGGCATCCAAGAGACCCAGGCTCAAAACTGGGTGGAGGAGAATTTTCAGGGGAACTGTAGCAGTACTGTAGCAGTACTATGGCAGTACTGTAGCAGTACTGTAGTAGTACTGTAGCAGTACTGTAGCAGTTACTTTAGCAGGTACTATTAAGTACTATTTGTTACTGTAGCAGCCGGAACTATTCACCCGATTTGGGCCTTCGGGCCACCGGTTTGGGCCTACAGGTATCATGGGCCTTTGGGCCATCAAAGACCTTCGGGCCACAAGGCCTTCGGGCCATTGAAGACCATGAAGTAGACCAGGTCACACAGAACATTCCCCAAAAGAGGATCAGAGCAATAGTAGCAGTCACTAGAAGCAGAGCTTAACAGATTGAAAGAATGAGAGGGTATGGCAACTGGCAACGGGACCAGGCACCGTGTAGCTTTGTACGGGGAAATGATAGCCGATCAGAAATGCAGGTGGGGAGCTAAAGGCGATCAATGATACAGAAGCTGGGGTGGGGCAGTTCTAGTGGGTTGGTATTACGGGTCATGTATGGGCAGTGTATGCCTATGGGCCTTCGGTTCATGTATTACGGGTCATGTCGGGCCTTGTGCCTTGGGCCTACGAGTCATGTACGGGTTCCCCTTCAACCCTTAAAAGGGGTATTATCTTTAATAAAATAAAAAAGAAGGCCTTCGGGCCATTCAGAGGGAATCCTATTTAGCCTCATTGATTATCTTGTGAATTTCTTTCTTGGTTTTGAAATAGTGTGAAAGTGGAATTGGTTTTGAAGACATAAAGGCTCATTTGGAAAGTGCTTGTGAAAGTGTCTTTTTACTTTTTCTTTGAAATGTTTTCATAATTATATTTGGGGTGTAAAGTTAAAGGCCCATTTGGAAAACTTGTATGTTTTAAAGAAAGGGTTTAGTGTTTATATGATGTGATGGCCTAGTTGGCACCTTGGATGATATGACATATATGTGTACGTGTATATATATATATATAGTGGGAACTCGTATTGGGGATTTCCCTATATAGTTTATTGTATAGGTAGTATCCGTGTTAGGGGTAGACAAGTACGGTGGTGGAAGGTAAGATGACTCACGCATGTAAGGGCCTCCTACTTACACAGTATTACTACCATCATTGGTTCTTGGGAATATTTTAGATGGTTGAGTGATGGTTAATTTCCAGCTTCAATTAGTCAGGTTAGGACCCCTTGGATCACTAAGAGGCTAGGTAGTTTGTGCCACTGGATTTTTTAGTTGAGGCCAGCAAGTTTCTTATAAACTTAAGGGCTTCACCATACACTGGAAGGTGGTTCCGAACCGAGTACATCCAGGGTTTTCTCTAGAGATGTTTAGGATCTCCCATGGTTACTATATATGATTGTTTTTTGGTATTTTGATACACTTTTTTTATACTTTTAGTTTATTTTCAGAACATCCCAATATTTTTTCACCAAGGTATTTGTTTTGGTTTTTGGTGTTAAAAATATAATCCAATTTGAAAATGAGATACAGTGTGTATTCAATTTTAAAATGAGAAAATCTATGTTTGCTTAATAAAACGTGTAAAAACCATATTTTATACATGTATTTTAAACTATTGTTAATATATTTATTTCAGGAAATGAAACAAATGGATTATTTAGTGATTTCATATTGAGTTATCTAGCTCACACCCTACTTGTACAACTCAGTGTCGGTAGAACTAAGCTCTTTTGATGGTTCTCCTTTTGTTCAAGTTTTTTGGTTCGAGATGGATCTTGGATAAGGTTAGTAGAGTATGGTGGTGACTTTGAGGTCACATAGAGATCGTTGTAGAGAATTTATTTTCCATTTTTCTATAAATTTTTTGTTTAGTTTGATTGTATCATGTAACTGAATATTTTGTTTATTTATTTAAGATTCAATTGTTGGTTCTTCATGTTTAGTTTATTTTATTAATCCTGGTATTTTGGGATAAAATCATTCCCTCTTGTATTGTTTGTATGCATGGAAATAGTTGTCAGCCTGTGGGGATTGGAAACTCCCTTTGGCCCATGTCTCGGACTGGGTCGGATGTCACGTCGAATGGAATCCCAGCCTAGTTCGTGATAGGTAACTTAAGAAAAGTTCTTAAGTAATATATATTTTATGTGTTAGAAATATGAATTACTAAATAAAAAAATGGTTGAAATTGTTCAAAAAATGAATCTAGATTCTTAAGAGAATCCTAGAATGATTCACTGAATGATTCATTAAGGATTTTTTTTCTATGAAAATCATCTTTTTTTCATCAACGAAAATGTTCCAACAATGTGAGTGTATTCATGAAATTTTTTACCCTATTTTCCCAAAGTGTTGAGAATAAATGAAATAAGGCATAAGATGTCTTGGTTATAGTACTATATAAAAAGCATGAGTGGGTAAAAGTTCAAATTGAAAGAAGAAAAGTTATTTCTAAAGTCCAAAAATGTTTCTTCTAGAAACCAATCACGGTCATTTGAAACCTAGAGAAATCAAGGAGGATGAGTAATGTTTCCATATAATGAAATTTTCCAGGATACCTAAAGAAGTTTGTGAAACTTCATCAAATTTCCATGTCATTTATCCATGTTATATAAATTAATTCTTTAACTTTGAATGGCATGTGATACCAAATGTATACTTTATAAATTTTTTAAATATAAAGGCGTTCAAAATCAAGGGAAGAATTGATAGATCTTGTAGTATTCATTCAATTTATGAAGTAATGTGTTTCTAAATAAAATATTTGAATATAAAGAAATATATCAAGCATGGATAGATCTAAGTGAAATATGAGTATCTTCATCTCAACTTTATTCTATAATAAGATAAGTTTTTTACTAAAAAAGAGTTTTTGTAAACAATATAAAATGATGGATTCAATAAAAATGGTTTATGATCCATCAAATTTTATAAAACGTTTTGAGAATAAGATAAGGATAAAAAAAATTTATCTAGGATAAATTTTTTTACCTAGATGTTTTCTGAAATATGATGAATTGATATCCAACCACCTTTAATGGAATATTTTAAATAATAATCTTGTGAACGTGAAAATGATTCAAAAACATAAAATATAATATTTTATATGTGTACAATATTTTATTTATTATATATTTCTACTAAAAGTAAATATGTTTTATTTCTTAAAAATAAAGGATCTTGTATATCTTAGCATGATATTTTGACAAGAATATAGTATAGTGTTTAAGAGGATAAAGGGAGAATGTTTAAACTTAGTGAAGTTCAAATTTAACAAATAAAGGATTATATCAATCGGAACTTAAAGTAAAATTCCACTTTAAATAAAAAAAATAATGGAAAGGGATCCAAAGAATGATTTTGATATACTTATAAAGATTTATAAGTTGATAACATAAGTTATTAAAATTGTAACATTTAATGTTGTTGATTTAAGGAGTTTGAATATGTTCAAGAAGCTAAGAATTTAAAATATGAATCCTAAGTATAACTATTAGTTAAAATATATTGATTCAAAGATTTTAGTCACTAATGAGTTTAGTGGGGGATAATAGGATGATCACATAGATATGTGAAAAGAATTACATAGAGATGTAATAAGGATAAAAATAAACCCTAAAAGTGTAGAAAACATAAGGTTGATATGGAAGTCTATCATTTGTGATATGATTAGTCTAGAACTTAGGAATGGTTTTATTAATGTTATTAATGAGTTTAAGAATATAAAATGTATCATTTTATACAAAATGTAATATCCAGTTTATCATTATTTCATATTGGTTGTGTGTCTGTGTTTCAGGAAGTGAAATTATAATTGTCCTATTAAAGTATGACTTTGAGTTATCTCTAACCAATGTTCAAATTTTAGAATTATAGGTTGGGAAGAAATGTTGTTAGCATGACTAATATTATTGCATTGAGATGCATAATAGGCTCATATGGAACAAAACAAGTTTTTTGTACTGGATGGACCACTAAGTATATATTGAATGGAGTGTCATAAATTATGTCTTTGGTATACTAGGGGTTCATGGTAAATATTTAGAGTTCTGAATACCCAAGGTTGGTGAGATACCTAGAAATAGAATCTTCATACTTTGATACCTTTCTTATGAAAACCTTTAGGCTTTACTAATCAGGGGCTAGTTGGGTATGTTTTTTGTAACACCCCAAGCTTCTACGGTACGCTTCTCTTTGAATAATGTGATAGCGTGTGTTGTACGCAACATCGAGTTCTAACACACCACAACCAATCAAACTAACCATTATGAATAGTAATACCTACTTTTAAAAAATTTATAAATTTTATCTCTGAAAATGGACTTAATTTTTGGATTCGGAATATCGAATTTATCCTAGGGTGAAATTTTGGAACTTTTCGGATAACATTTATATTTTGATGAATAGTGAAAATTACTAAATTTTAATTAAAAACAACTTTTTTAATCGAAATACTTTATATTGATAAATTATGAATTTGAGTGGTTTTAAAGTATATTTTGAATATATTTTTACCATTTAGTACAATTCTGGTCATTGTACATAATTTAACAATTAAACCAGACATAAACAAGTGTCAATCTTTTGATAGTTATTATCTCTTAAAAACACGCTTTTTGTCTTAACAACGGGAATTACTTTTAAATTAATTTCTGCCACTTCTGTGTTTTGAATTTGGAAAAATGGATTCTATATTTGGAATCAGGATGTTCAAATTGTGTAAATAGGTAACTTCTATTTTTAGACATTTTGAATAATTACTTCGGTAAATATTTTATTTATCATGGTTAAAGGGTAAATCCGGTAAATAAGGGTTAAAAAATAATATTATAATAATAAAAAATTACCCTAAAACGTGTCCTAACCTTATTTTTTGATACATTTCTGACCATGGGCATCTTTGGGTTGATTTTGGGACCCCATGGAGCCACTTGTAAGTGATAATGACACTTTATATTAATTAAGTTAAAATAAATACAAAAATGACATAAACATATATCTTTTAGAAAAACATTTTTTACATAGGGTTATATATGTTTTATTTTAGATTATAAATATTAATTAGAAAGATAAAAATATTTCCTACATAATGATATTTTATTTATAATTTTTAGACATTATATAATTTAATTTATTTATGACACAATGGTGATGCAGTAATTACCTAATTAATGAAAAATTAGAATAATTGATATTATAAATACCCAAATAAATATAATTTGAGACTTTTAATGAATTAAACTAATTTTCTAGGTTAATATAACATGTTAGGATTGATTTAATTAACTTTTTTCAAAGTAATAATTCTGTTATAATTTTCGAAAAAATCAATTTTCCAAATAGTTTCAAAATTGACATAAAAGAGTTTTTAAAACAAATATTATATTATTAATTGATATTAAATTCCTAAAAATCTAAGGTTCGACCAAGAGACTTATATCATGATATTTTTATCATTAATGGACCACTTGGGGTTCTCTTGGAGGTATATAGTAAGTTTATAAACCATATAATATAAAAATACAAAGAGACATTGTAAAAGTGAAACTAATTAACTAAGAGTTAATACTTAAAGATAAGGTTAATATATTGACCCAAACCTGTATAAATTCTATTGGTTGAGTGGTTTTCGACCCATACCCACCTTAACCTTTAAATAATACACTTTTTATTCATTAGAAACCAAATATGAATTTATTATAAAATAATATTTCTATCTTTTCCAAAGGTGCCCCTCGCCCCTCTTATAAAAGGGTACTCCCCCTTATCATTAATTCACACCTTCAAAGCCTTTTGGTTCAGCCAAACCCTGCCCAAATACTCTCTCAACTTACCTCACTACAACCTAGAGGCCTTAGTTTGATCATAAAGCCAACCTAAGGATCCCTTTTGATCAAATCAAAAGGAAGAACACGAAGAAGAGGTAATGATTTCACCACCCTTTTTCAAGTTCCTTTCTTCTTCCACTTCTTCTTTCTTTGTTATTACCATTCTAAAATAATAACTCCAGTATATTATATATAATTTTATTTTATTATAAACATGGTACAACCATATTTCAGTATTCTATCTATCCTTTGAATGACATGTCACCATACGTGCGTATGTACGGCTTACCGTCTCCACGTCGTGGTGTAATTGTTATTCAAAATATTATTATTTGGATGGGTATAATAATGATGTGTAATTCATGTAAATAATAAATATAACATGATAATGATTCTTTATATATGATATACCATCCAATTAAATATTATTTTAATATCAAAATAGTGATATTGTCACTCGTGCGTACGTACGGACTACCGTCTCCATGAACGCGATGAGATTCATTCTCCATCGTATCCATCCAAGTATAATAATCATTTGATGATTAATAATAGTATCTAAGGACTTGATATAATTCTGGATATGAATAAGATACAACCTATCCATGACAAACACGTCTTACGTAACAAAACGTATAAAAGAAAACGAGTAAGTTAACACCCGAAACAACGATAATACTAAGATATTATTAACAAATCAATGTTAAAAGATCATATATGATATCATATTAATGTATATGATTCTTGTATAATTTAATAAAAATTATTTCACCATTATACATGAGGTTAACCTACCCTCAACCAAAAAAAAGTATAAGGTAAGGGTTTATTTCGCAATCTCTTCATTATCCGAGGTTGTTTATACGTAATAATCTACTGGGATATCTTTATCATCCACATCCATGTTTCTTAAAAATGTTTTTTAAAACATTATTACTATTTTACAGAATATGGGTTAAAGTCATTTACACCCATGTTTGACTTTTTATAAGAAGTTTATAAAGGAATCTTTCTATCATTTTCCAAACAAGGTCCTTTTTAACCTTTTCGACCGAATTAAGGTAAGAATGTATTTTTTAACTTATACGAAGGGTGCGGCTATTTTCTGCCGTTATAAAATCGTCGAAGCTTCCCTTACAATCTTATAAGAAAATTTTCAAAGTAAATGTTTTATTTTATAATTATGTGACTCTTAAATGATTTCAAAATATGAAGAGATATTTCTCTAAAAATAGTTTTGATTTCATCTATGTCAACATCCTTTGATGGATTTTAAGTTTATTTGGAGTTGATTTATTATGATACAAAACTTCCATATTGTATTGATGGTTTTGTGATATGTTTGACTGTGGATGTGTTATTTTTATACCATTCATGGTTAAAGAAGAAATTATTGAAATTTCTTATGCTAGTTTTAATACGAATATTTATGTTATGTTTAAACCTGTTCATAAGAGGAATGCATTGGACTCAATAAGTGACGGGTGGAGCCCGCTATAACTCATCGATGCATCGGTAGGTCTCATGAGACAAACTAGTGTATTGGCACAAGGCCTTGACAAAATCTTATTTGTATTCTTGGCATGAGGCCTTGGCTATGTGGTTATGATAGTCTGGCATTATGCATTCCATCATTATGAAAGTGGTTATTGATATTGCATGTGATTATTCGATTAGTATAATATCCATGTGAATAAGTAAATGGAATTATTTCATTTTATTTTTTCCATACTATGTTGAAGTTCAAGTTTAAAAGGCTTTTGTTTTAGTTATACATTGCCTTAAATGTTTATTCTTATTTATGAAATTTTCCGCTATATTGTTATCCTTACTGGGCATTTGAGATCACCCCTTTTCTATGTTTTATTTTTCCCAGGATGTGAAGAAGTAAATTATGAATGACCTGTAGGGATAGTATGAGGGGATAAGAGTGTGTACTATGGAGACTATGTTGTTGTAGTTTTCATTTTTATGATGTAATGTAAAACTTTATGAATATATCTAGTGTTTCCAAGGCTACTAAACTAATCGGTCTTTTGAGATTTGATCTTTCTTGTGATCATGCCAATGTTATGTAATAATTCACCGACTCTGGGTAACTGGGGTCAGGGCGTTACATTGTTAATCATTATATTAGTTGGATATTAACCAATATTATATTTTTGCTCTCATATAATGGTTGTGACATTTGGGACCTCTATTGAGATATATTTAGGAATTTTATGGTCAAACATAGATAGTATATATGATGTGATTATCTATTCAAGTTAGGGTAATATGATGTTATCATCTATAAAGGTGAATAGCATGTGATGTATTCATTGAACTATTCATTCTATACTCAAATAATAAAGAATGTATAAGTTTAATATATGGTATTAACATGAACTATGTCCCATGGACACTAAATGTTTTGTAAAAATGTATTATATGAAAATTGAGGCTTGAATATGATGCAGCTAATTGACACGAGTAAAGATATACATGTGTTTGATGGAGATCACGACAGATCCTTTTATAGCTTGATTAGAATTGATGTTTTTCGAGAGTTTTCTCTTAGATTTCATGTATAAATTCATGTATTTATGTTTATTTTCAATGATACAAAGGATAATGGGGTTACACTTTGTGTTTGACTAAATAGGGATTGAGTTTGACTTGGAGAGACACCCTAAAAGTGTTTTAGAGCTAATTAAAAAGACTTTTGGATGGGTATTCAAAAGGTATTTCATATTATTTAATACAAGGTGAAGTTAATGATAACTTTACAAAAGTGTTTTAGAAGATATTCATAAGGTGTTTTGGATATAGTTTCACAAGGTATTGTATATAATAAAATATTAGGTGAAATAGAACTAAGTATTTAAGGAATTAGTGGAAGTGGGGGATTGAAGGAGATATTTCCTAAACCCTATATTGTATGAGATGATATAAGTACTTCATAGGGTACGAATTCATTAATAAATGACATATTTTATGCATTGATTTGGTTATATAATAAGTCTTGATATAAGATATGAATCCACCTCCTTTATCAAGATCATAAGCTAAGATATATAGATATTTTATGGGAATTTAGAGGGAAATTTGTGATTATAAATTTTTAGATTTAATTTAACATTAGAGAATATCTTCCACACAAGTTATCATTAGACAAAACATTTCATATGATGAAATATATAGGATTTTGGCATGTTTGAGTGGTGAAAAGGGAGTTAGAATCCTATATAGATACTGAAAGTCACACTGGTTGTTCCTATGTAGACTACACATGACATAAGACACAAAAACTGTGTGTATGGGATTTTTTAGTTAATTCTTATGCAATACTGTTGCATGTTGTTTTCCCTTGCATAGGTCACATCTCATAAGCTTCTTTTCAAGTAAATATCACACAAGGTCAGCGAGCATAATTTTATTCTTATGTGGGTTAGTGAGGACGTATTAATATTACACAAGGGATATATCATAATTTGTTATTCCTTTTGTTTGGTGATAATATTACATAGCCAACCGGATATTTTTTTCCTTACACGAGTTTCGTAATATCATTTTTTATAATATAGTGTATATCATTAAAAATGATATACATAGAAAACTTTTTTAAAAAAATTTAATTAATAATTGAATAAAATAATTTATAAATAGTATATAAATTATAAAAAAATGTATTTTGGGATATTTAATTAATTTATAAATGTTTTTATAAATTAATTAATTAATTATAAATTTTTTATAATTAATGAGTTAAATTTTTATGAAACATTTATTAAATAATTATTCATAATATTAATTGTTAATATAAAAATCTATTTTTTAAATAATTTTACATGACATTTAATTTAGATATAAATTTTTTATATGTAAATTATAAGGGTAATTTATAAAAAAATTATAAATTACAAAATAGGGCTAAAATGTAAAAGGGTTAATATTAAATTATTAATTATTCATGATATTTAATTCAAAGTGTTCCAACTAAAGGACTTATTTAGAAAATTTATTCAAACCATGTGAGAAGAAGTTTTGATGATTAATTTGATCAATATTTAAATAATAACAAATATATTATATTTGGATTAAATAAATAACTCAGATGATATAATTGAAATATAAAATGTTTATATTTCAAATAATATAGTATATTTAAAATAACTTTCATATAATGAATAGTGTGAAGGTATTCATATTGTAAAAATAATTATAAAATGTGTATATTTATTTAAATTGTGTAATTTCCACAATATGTGGTTAAATTATAAATTGTTTATAATTGTTTATTTATGAATTGTTCATATATAGTTTATCTCATGTTTAAATATGTGAATTGCTCATTTATTAAAATGATATTCCTTTATTTATTTATAAATATGATTGTTATGTTATGAATTGTGATGTGTTACTTAATTCAAGGGTGTTTAAGTTTCTTCTATAAATTGCCATACATGCATCTAAGGAGTTATATACTAGGTATGATAATGGATTTAGTTTCCTTTACCTTTAACTCTAGATTTTCCATGAGTTGTGTAAAGAGTTACACATCCATATGGTATAAACATGTTAGTTTAGTGGAATGAATATAATTATAAGATAAACCATTATAATCATGAATAAATGTAAAGGGAATAACATTAGGTAAGATAGTGAGATAAAATCCCATTTAAAAATACTAAGTGTTAGATTCTACCTAATGTAATCCCATGTTAATCCCTCAATAATTACACCTGGTAGGTTCTACCAAATTAGGGTTCCCATAGATTATCTTTTGTAAGGAATAGTGGAAATGAATAACCCTGATAGTTAGGTAACCAAATCCCACTCTGTGATTTGACCTACACTTAGCTAGGAATACCTAAGAGTTAGGATAATGGAGGAATAGTGTTGAGTTTATACATATGATGGATTGGGAAAAGAGTTTTCCACTCAACCATCCATGAGTCTTATATGATATGATTATAACAATGCCCTGACTAAATAACTAAGTTATGAGATGAACAAAAAAATGATATCATTGCTTAGTGAAATATGGATCTTATCCCACTAATGGATATGAACAATTTAAAAGTAGTTATCATTTTAGTGGGAGGACGTTTAATAAAATTACATATTAAATGATTGTAAAATATTATACTTATATAATAAAATTTTATGTTGTATATTAATGGAATCATCGTCATCTATTTTAACTTTTAGATTAATCTTTGAAAAGGATAAGATTAATTTAGGAAACTCCAAAGACTTGTAACATAAGAAGATTTATTAAGTAAGATAGATTCTATGTGTTAGAGAAACACCTTCCTAAATAAAAAAACTATTGAAGTTGTTAAAAAAATCTAAAAGCTTAGGAGAATCATATAATGATTCACTAAATTTTTTCTTAAGGATTTTTCAGGCTATGAATTTCATTCTATTTTCATCAATAGAAATTTTCCAACAATGTGAAGGTATTTAAGAAATTTTTTTCTCTTTTTTCTCAAAGTATTGAGAATATATGAACTAAGGAAAGAAATTTTTTTTTGTTCTAGTAATGTATAGATTCCATGAGTGGGTAAAAGTTGAAACTAAAAGAATAAAAATTATTTATAAAGTACAATAATGTATCTTCTTGTATTTATTCAAGGTCAATTGAAACCTAGACTTTTCAAAAAGTATATATAATGTTTCTGTATAATGGAATTATCTAATATACCAAAATAGGTTTGTAAAACTCTATGGAATTTCCATTTTAGGTATCAGTGTTATAGAAATTAATTCTTTAGTTTTAAGGGTATGTGATACCAAATTTATCCTTTGTAAATTTTTTAAATATAAATAAGTTTAGAATTAAGGGAATAATTGATAGATATTATAGTTTTCATTTAATTAATGAAGCAAAGAGTTGATTCATAAAATATTTGAATGTAATGGAATATATCAAACTCAAATAGAAGTAAAGGATGTGTATATTAATCTCATTTATCTTATATAATAAGATAAGTTCTTTACTAAAAATATTTTTTATGAATAACATAAGATGATGGATTCAATAAACATGGTTTATGATTCATCAGATTCTATAACATATTTTGAGAATAATGTAAGGATAGAAATGTTTTATCAAGGATAAAAAAATTTATCCAAATGTTTTTTAGAATATGAGGAATTGAGATCCCACCACCTTAAGTGGAATATTTTAAAGAATGCTCTTATTTTCAAAAACATTCTTTAAATATAATGAGTATCATATTTGATATGGATAAAATAGTTTATTTGTTAAATATTATTAATGAAAGGAAATAAGTATTATTTTCTAAACACAAAGGGGTTTTGTACATTTTCATGGCATTCTAAAGATAATATAGTGTCCAAGAGGAAAGTGGTATAATTTTTAGACTTAGAGAAGTTCAATGTTCAAAAATAAAGGATTATATAAATTAAAACTTAATGTGAAATATCACTTTCAAGGAAAATAGTTGATAGAAAGGGTTAAAAATAATAATGGTGATACAATTATAAAGAGTTATAAATAGATAAAATAAGTTTGTAACATCATAACATTTTATGTTATGGAGTTAAGGATTTTGAATATGTTCAAGGATTTAAACATTATGAATATGATTCATAAGTCTCACCATTATTCAAACTATCTTACTTCATAGATGTTACTCACTAAAGAGTATAGTGGGAGGGTTTTAAAATATGGTCACATTGATATGTGGTAGGAACTACATAGATCTGTAATGAGGATAACAAAACCCTAAAATTGTAGAAAATATAAGGTAGATATAAAAATCTATCATATGTGATATGATTAGACATGATATTATGTATGATCTTTATAATGTTTTTAAAAGATATGTATCATTTTATATAAAATTAAATATACACTTTATCATTCTTTCAAGTTGGTTGCATGTGTTTATGTGGTATAAATATTTATCATGAAGTGAAATTATAAATGAACTATCAAAATTAATACCTTGAGTTATCCCTAACTAATTTTTATCATGGATTATTATAGGTTATAAAAAAATTTAAGGTTGGAATTATTATGATTATTGTATCAAGATACATAATATGCTCATGGGTATAGAATCTGTTTTGTGCATTGGATGTCCCAATAATTATATACCACATAGAATGTTATAAACAATGTATCTAGTATACTAAGACTTCATTGTTCATATTTGGATTCCTAATTTTATGTGGTTGGAGAGATTCTTAGCATGATAAACTGCATACTTTGATACCTTTATTATATAATAATTGATGATTATCTAATCAGGGGTTGGTTGGGTATGTTGTTTATCATGTCGTCAGTTAGAGCTTAATCAAGATGGAAATTTTCCTCTCGTATGATGGGTATAACATTTGGGACCTCAATTAAGATAGATAGTATAATTTTATGGGAATACCTAGATAGTATATATGTTGTTATTATCTATTTATGTGAGGTAAATGTGATGTGATTATCCATAAATATGAATGACATGTGATGTATTCAACAATATGGTTTGTCTATACTTAGAGAATCAAGTCTATGTGATTTGGATATATGGGATTGAAATACTATTTGTCTCATGGTCACTTGATGTCTTAAATAAATGGATCATATGAAAATTCATTCTTATATACGATGCAGCTAGTCGACATAGGTATAGAGATACATATCTTTGACAGAGATCATTCTAGATCCCTTTATAAATTCAGTAGTATTGATGATTTTATATAATACTCTCAAAGATTACATTTATTAATTTAGGAATGTATATTTATTATCAATTCTACAAAGTATTGTGGGGTTTCACATTGTGGTTAACTGAATGGATGTTGATTTTGACTCATAGAACTACTTTAAAAGTGTTTTAGAGTTAATCAAAAAGAGTTTGGTCTAGGTATTCATAAGGTATTTTATATGATGTGATAAAAGTTAAAGTTAATGATTGTTTTCCAAATTGTTTTGGAAGATATATATAAAGAGTTTTTTATATGGTTTCATAAGTTATTGTATATTATGTAATTTAAGGTGAAATTTCACTGAGTTTATAAGTCTTCAGTACAAGTGGTAGATTGATGGAGATGTGCCTTATATCACATATCATATGAGATGATATAATCATGTATTAGGTTAATACATTCTTGAATAAAAGTAATATCATATGCCTTGGTTTAGATATAACGTAAGGATTGATATAAGATATCAATCCACCACCTTTTCCAATATCAAAAGATAAGATATATAGATATCGTAAGGTCATTCGGAGGGAACCTTATGATTAAGCATTGGAAGATTTAAATTAATATTTGATGAGATCTTCCATGAAATATATCATTTAAATAAATATTTCATAGAATGAAATTTATGGGATTTTTTCTTGATTGACTAGTTACAAAGGAGTTATAGTTGTAGTTATTTACTCATAAATTTTGGAAATACATGAGTAAATGTCTGAAATGGCTCTAGAGTTGTATCTAGATTTATATAAAGAGGCAGTTCCTATTTAATTGGGTGTGAGGTATTATTTTATTCATACAATTGAAACTCTACCTCACTGATTCCCACTTTATTCATCACTATTTACCACCCACAATTTGAGCATATTATGAGTGAAGGAGTGATCTCACCTAAATAATGGGAGATTTAGGTTTAACCTGTGGATACACCACAATGGTTATATTCCTTTGATTTCACCTTAGTTATATTATACAACCATGGATGCTGAATAATAAGAAGTAATGGTAGTGGAATCTATGTTAAAAGGTATGCATGACAACGGTTTCTTCAATTCTTATATAGTGAGGATTTGAGTTTCATACATGAAGTTATTAGGTTTGTAGTTTCTTATTTGTTCCAATATATAGATTAAGTATTAATATATCCTTATAAACCCAACAATATAAACATGTGATATGCTATAATATATGCAAAATGTACCACTGGCAATGTGTGTGAAGTACATGACTTGTAATTAAAATGTTACACATGATATAAATATGGAATTCATCTAGAGAATAAAAATTAAGCATGTATACCCATATGATATCCCGAAAATCACTCATCATGTACCTAATGTGGAACTACACATAGAACACCATGTTTACATCCATCAACACATTGTGTAGTTTTTGTCTCACTTAGATTATCATGTGTGTTAACCCACAAAACATGCCTAAAAACTCAGTGTGTATCTTGCATGAGTTGTCATGTTCTACATGGATTATACATCCAAATACATGTCATATAGTCCATTTATGGTCACTTAACTTATATGTCTATCAATACATGACATGTAATGATTCCATATATTTGACCACATGTCTTTTCATGATTTATATGAAGTCAAAACCATGTATGGTTACATGGTGTGTATGTCAGCTTTACTCCATGTAATCTTTATTAAACAGAGTGTGAGCTAGCGGTTAATATGTGACATATAATGATTTCATGTACTAAAACTCACGGGGATCCAATATTTATGTTGACTACACCTTTTTTGAGTTAACTAAAAGTACAAGGTGTGTAATTTACCATTAAAAACTATATATTCATGTAATGTGGTTGGTAATATTATCACCTATAGATAGGATCTTCAAGAAATATTCACATGTATTGGACTATTCTTGGCCATATGAATTTAAATTAATGTCTTATCTAGACTTTGGATTAAGAATGAAATTCTAGAAAACAAAACCAACATAAAAATAAATAAATTTATCAAATAAATTATAAATTATAATGTAATCATTATAATACCAACTGAAGGTATGAGGGAACAATGAAAATGGTGGGTGGGTGCCAAATTTTTGTTTTTAATTGGTTTCAATGGATAAATCATAATAAATTGAAGAACACAACCCCAAAATATCCTATAGATTATATTTCACATTTAATTTATAATAAATTTAAAACAAGTATTACCTCAAGCGTGGTAATACTCTTGATTAATTTTCATTATCTCTCTTATCATATATTAATTTTGGTGGAGAATATAAGAGAGGATTCCTATAGGTGTATCCACACATGCTCCATGAATATATGGATGATGATATTTAATCTCTGTATTCTATCATGTCTGATACAAGTGATTTACATCATTCATTAATGATCTCAACAAAAAATTCTCTTATTCCCTATATGTTCTTGGTATATATGGTAGAGGAATAATCTCTATGAGGCTTAAGATAATTATGGAGAGCTTTTTTTGTGCACAATATCCCCTCTTGAAAAATTGTATATGTTGAAATTTATACTTATTGTTAAAATTTGATAATTATGAAATGGCCCTTTATAAAATATTTATTTTAAGTAATTAACCATGTCAAATAATAATAATATTTTTATTATTATATCCCATGACATGCACTTATTTAAATATCATTTATTAAATAAAGTAAAGTAATATTTTTTAAAATTAATTCAAATCAAATATATCATTTTTATCAATCCATTAAATCAACTCATTAATCCTCTATCGAATTTATTGAACCTTTAAATAATAAAATATGTAATCAAATAAATATTATTCATTCAATAAAAAATAAATTTTATATTTACTAAATATGTGAATAAATATTTATTTTGATATTCAGATAAATAAATAAATATTTATATTAATTTATTCACTAAATTTGTGAATAAATAAATATTTATTAATTACCTTGTTAATAATAAATAAGAGATAAAATTCAACTCACGTATTCTAAACTCGAGTATCTTGTGATTGAATTTATATGATCAACAATACTTGAATAATTATTATTCCACTAGATGATAATAATATTTATTCTTAATATTAAATTTAATATAAATTAATGAGATTCCATATGAAATTAGTGAGTGACCCTCTATGCCTCTTTCTTGGTACCAATAAGTGAACTTACCTAAAGTCGAAGATCAATGTCTAGAAACACATCAAGTCACCCATAAAGAAAGAAGCTAATATCACAACAACAACAACCTTAACACTAATGTGTAATATAATACCTAAGTTTTGATATCTCATCAAGCAGGATTTATTCTTATTTCATCACTCTATATGATTAATTTATCTTTATTTGACTTCTTGAAATGAACTCATCAGTAAACTGTTATGTGCGTCGATTTAATCAAACATCTCCATTTCAATCAAAGGGATTAAAATATCTTCTTCCAATAATTTTGATGGGAAAATCCATTCTAGATTCATTTAATTAATGTCATGTCACTAATAATGAACCCAATGTATATTATCTTATTTGGTGAATCATGAATGATGTGTTATTAATGGATAATTTAGGGAAGTATTTTTCCCTTCCCTATTTATAGAAGCTGATATCGTAGCCCTTTGATTGAAATGGAACTATCTCATTACATTTCATGGTCATAGTGTAACAATTTTTTATTTCAAATAGTCAAAGAAATACATATCAAGCTTATAGGTTGATGAAATATATGTGAAACCTACTTGATGACATATTGAGATAAAGTGATTATATTACATAGTTAGCACACTTATGTGGTTGTCGATGTTATGAAATTAAGTTCTTTCTCTTAGGTGTCTTGACCCATTGCTAGACATTAATCTTATACTTTAGGGAATATTGTCTATTTCCAATAAAAAATAATCCTAGAGGGTCACGCACTAAGTGTTTCTGTTGATATAAATTAAGTTCTACTTAAATTTAATTAATAAAATAAATATTATTTTTAAGACTGAGGTATAATTTTATTCATGATTTATCGATCACAAATATTTATTGAATATTTAATAAATATTTTTTCTAGTTTTTTTGATAAAGTATTTATTTATTAATAAAATATTTATTAGGGTATTCAATAAATAACAAGGAGTTAGAGTGGACTTAGACCGTGTCCAGAAATGAATATTAATTTGAAATTTGGTAAATTAATATTTATCATTCCATGATTGAGAGAACATCATAAAAAAATATTATTATTACTATATTGCATGGGGTTTGATAAGGATTATTATATTATTTAAGGTATGGTATGAAATTAAATAATATTTTAATCTAAACCATAGCTCTATAAATATATCATTATGTCTATTGTATAGGGTTAATCAATATTTGAGAATAATTTTGCACAATAGATTTCTCTCTCAATTACCTATCCTCTCTTCCTCTCAAGAATGAAAAATTCTCGAAAGATTCCTTTAATACCTAAGGAACTAGAAGTGATCAATATGAATAACAAAATATGACTGATTTGTAGTGTTATCACCCAAAGTTCCATCAGTGATGCACAAAGATCAAATCAAAACATGTGGATCACTGCTCTAAGGATTCTACACTTAGATCCTCCATACACAAAAAAAGGTAATCATAAAAGGGTTTCATACGATCTATAAAAAGATTCATTGAAAATAAATACTTAGATAAATTATTCTTTATTCATATATAATATAAATTAATTATAAATTTAATGTGAAAAGATCATCTTTGGGTTCTGGGTTCTCTTATGTCAATATTTGGTGGAAAATGTCATTTTTCGTGGTGTTTAAGTCATGAAAAATTTGTGAATGATCCATAAAATTGAAAAAAAAACTTTATATTTATTTCACCCACTAAGGTGATTTCATTACACCTAGAACCTTAAAGTTTTATAAAAGGGGGTTAGGTTTTTAATTTTTAATTATTTATTTGATTGTTGATTTATATACATAATAGTGGTTAGATATTTCATTTCCAGAATATTCATTCTTTAATATGATTTTAATTAGCATATGTTCCACATATTAGTCATCATCATTCAATGTTTTTTTCCTAAATGACTAAAAACATATTAATAATGAATAAATATGTCATCAGGAAGTGCCAAGAATTTTGACTAGTAATACTGGGTTATATGGTGTGTAGCTGGAGTTCATGTCGTGTACCTAAGTGCACTACATATGGATGTGTTGTTTTATACAAGTAATTCTAATAAGTAACTACACATGGTGAATTTATTTCACACTTCATGTATACTGGGGTAGTATAGAACATGGTTTTTCAGATTACACGACATGTAGGAAATGTACATGTCAAGTAGTCTACACGATTTAGCAGTGAAATTTGTGCAAACCATGTGGCCAAATAGAAGGTCAATATTTTAATGAAACTGATATCTTGAATAATTAATGAAATATATTATCTATAGTCATCATACATGGTGTTAGGCTCGTTATTTCATATTTATGAAGTACACTCTGAGTTCTTCGGTGAGTCAAGAGGACACATGGAAAGCGAAACACACTGCAAGTAGTTAGAGTATATGTCTTGTGGTCCCACATTCTAAGAACATGTCAAGTCATTCAGTGTGTTTCACAAACACAAAACAAGCATGATACATCACATGTATCTAGTTATTACACACAGTATAGTCAAAATGAGGTACACACAAAAGCCTCGGGTGTTTATCCTGGGTACATAGAAATCGAGGAACACAGTGTGTAGCTCGTAAGTACACATCCTGTAGTCTCCCAATAAAGGATATAGTAAAATTAAATTAAAAAATTAATTATAGAATTAAAACCTTATTACATTGATTGGAACCAAATGTGTTTGAAAATTCAATTAACATTTTAAATATTTTTAAATGTTCAATTTATTTATTTTAATTATCTATAAGTATTGGTCATGATGTTTATTTTCCATAAATAACTTAATGATGGGTATCTCCAAGATAATTTGGATGGTCATTAAGATAAATTAGAATTAATTAACTAATTAATGTAAGAACATTTATCTTAATAATAAATAACATATATAAATGAATATTATCCAGTGTACTTTTTCATAATAAGCGCATGTGCATGACCAATCATGAACTTGACCAAGACCTAGGTAAGTGTTGGAATTATTTAATTTAATTTATTGCATGGTTTTTCAATTATTAATTATTAAATTAAATATGATGGAATGTGAGTCATCCATCCCTCATTTATAATGTAGGACATGTGTATCCAAGGTTATTTATGTAATTCTAAAAAACCAATCATTTGGTTCCCCCCACTTTTGTGTGAATTATAAATACATGTAATAAAATAAGTGTCCTAAGTTATATGGATATGGTTACATATGGAACTGAGATGATTCTGACCTAGACAATACATTGGTGGAAAGGTGGAAGGATGAAACTCGTTCCAAAACTAGTATAATGAGTTCTCCCCTGTGTCATATGTTGATTTATTGTCCTCTTAGTAAATAAACTATAATAAAGCTCATGATTGAGTCATTTATTTATTTATTTCTAACAAATGAATTACTTATTTTATGGATTCCAGGCCATGATCATATAAATAAATGAATTAATGTGAAAAAATGGAATTCAAATAAATTGATTATACGTAAATGTTCTATCAAACATGATTAATCACTTAGAAAGATCAACTTAATATTAAAAATACATGTAAAGGATAAAACAAGATAAAATTTACACATAATAAAGAAAATCCCTCAAATATATATTAATTTAGATTCAACCTTTCATCATCTGAATTAAGATAAATCCATAGTTAAAGTTTCGGGTGTTGGAGTTGGTGGTCTAGAACCAACTACTTTGTACTTTATTCATTAATAAAAGCCTTATCACATCTTGATTGTTCTTCTGTGTGAAAATGCATGTGATAATGTCCTAAGGACAGCTGTTGCATTAAAGGGTCATAGCGGATCCCTACTGTGATGAGAACCTAGAATTTCCATAACACTGTTCTTGAATATATGTTCTATGGTCGGATGATATTATTTGAGGGACACAAATAATACAGTTCATTAGGGGTGAGGACTCATAAAAATTTGAGGCACCTTCTCATGGTGTGCACCCTTGGTAATATCCAGGACGATATTATGAGAACAAGACCCGCCAGTAGAAAATAAACATTTCATAGTGTCATTGGATGTTCCTATCTGCAGACGTGTGTATTGGTCCTTAGACTTTAAGATTATTATTAATTGGTATTACAACTCGCGCACTTAGATGTATTGACGAAAACTGTGATGACACACTGTTCGTAGTGAGGTAAGATATGTTCGATGTGTCACGAGTAATACTGCATTAATAGATAATGTGAGAAAGGATTTGACCCTTCTGTTCCATAAGAATCATACTTTCCATATTAGCTTACCATGACTACAAGATTTTGAAAATGGATGTCAAAACAACATTCCTTAATAGGAACCTTCAGGAAGATGTTTATATGGCACAACCAGAAGGTTTTGTGACACCAGGTGAAGCCAAACAGGTTTATAAGTTGCAGAAATACATTTATGGATTGAAGAAAGCATCCAGGTCATGGAACATTTGATTTGATGAAGCCATAACAAAATTTGGTTTCATTAAGTACGAATGTGATCCATGTGTTTATAAGTGGTTTAATGGGAATGCGATTGTTATCCTAGTAGTATATATTGACGACATATTACTTATTGGAAACAATGTACCAGTCTTACAGTCTGTTAAGGGCTGGTTGAACAAGTGTTTCTCCATGAAGGACTTAGGAGAAGCAGCCTACATTCGAGGGATCAAGATCATTCATGATAGATCCAAGAGGCTGCTTGGACTAAGTCAGGGTACATACATTGACCAGATACTAAAGATATTTAGTATGGAACAATCCAAGAGTGGATTGGTTTCAGTGTCACATGGCCTACATCTTTCTAAGAAAATGTATCCTCAGACACAACAAGAGAAAGATAAAATGAGTAAGATCCCATACGCTTCGGCTATAGGATCCATCATGTATGTCATGTTATGTACCAGGCTTGATGTTTCCTATGCACTGAGCATGGTAGGCAGATATCAAGTAGATCCAGGAGAACAGCATTGGAATGTTGTTAAGACTATCCCTAAGTATCTGAGAAGAACTAAGGATATGTTCCTGTTGTATGGAGAAGAAGAGGAGATTGTCATCAGAGGGTATGTTGATGCTGGTTTTCAGATAGATCAGAACGATTTGAAGTCACAATATGGATATGTTTTCTGTCTCAATGGAGGAGCTGTGAGCTGGAAGAGTTCAAAGCAGCCAGTTGTCACCAATTCTATAGTGGAGTCTAAATATATAGAGGCTTCTGATGCAGCCAAGGAAGCCGTCTAGATTCGTAACTTTGTCCAGGAGCTTGATGTGGTGCCTAGTAGTAAAGATCTCATTACATTGTATTGTGATAATACTGCAGTGGTGGCTCTTACAAAAGAACCAAGGTCACATCAACGGACAAAGCACATACTCCGGAAGTATCACCTCTTGAGGGATTTCTATCAGAGGGGTGAAGTTGTTGTGAGCAGAGTGTCCATGAAAGAAAATGTGGTGGACCCCATGACTAAAGGCCTATCTCAGCATAAGCATGAATATCATGTGAGATCTAGTGGGTTAAAGGTTGTTAACAGTTGTCTCTAGTCCAAGTGGGAGTCTGTTGGAGTTGGTGGTCTAGAACCAACTACTTTGTAATTTATTCATTAATAAAAGCCTTATCACATCTTGATTGTTCTTCTGCGTGACAATGCATGTGATAATGTCCTAAGGACAGCTGTTTCATTAAAGGGTCATAGCGGATCCCTGCTATGATGAGAACCTAGAGGTGCCATAACACTGTTCTTGAATATATTTTCTATGGCCAGATGATATTATTTGAGGGACACAAATAATACAGTTCATTAGGGGTGAGAACTCATAAAACTTTGAGGCGCCTTCTCATGGTGTGCGCCCTTGGTAATATCTAGGAGAATATTATGAGAACTAGACCCGCTAGTAGGAAATACACATTTCATAGTGTCATTGGATGTTCCTATCTGCGGACATGTGTACTGGTCCTTATACTTTAAGATTATTATTAATGGGTATTACAACTCATGCACTTAGATGTATTGATGAAAACTATGACGACACACTGTTCACAGTGAGGTAGGATACGTTCGGTGCATCACGAGTAATACTGAATTAATAGATAATGTGAGAAAGGATTTTTCCCTTCTGTTCCATAACGGAAGTAGATATCTGAGGCCCTTTGATGGAATTGATATAGCCTAAATAAATCCATGGCCATGGTAAGGTATGGGTGAGTTCAATTCAGGGAAGTCAAAGAAAGAATAACCGAGCACATGTGTTGATGGCACTAGCATGAAACCCGCTTGATTAGAGATATCAAGACAAAGGTATTATATTACATGGTAAGCATTCGTAGGAGGTGGCACGTCATTGCGGCATTAACTTCTTTCTCTATGGGTTCCTTGGAGTGTTTCTAAATGCTAACCTTGGACTTTAGGTAGGCTTCACCTAATTCCACTGAGAAAGAGGCCTAGAGGGTCACACACTAAGTGTGTCCATGTATCTTAGTTAAATATTAATTTAACAAGTTAAATAAATATTATTCCCGACTGTGGTTTAATAATTATTTAAGGATGCCTGATCGTATTTATTTTGACACTAGTTATCCGAGAGAATATATTGTGGGCGAAATAATATATATTTATTAGCGAGTAATGCAGTTAGATTTATTTAATAAATAAATATCCATTACTAAAGGTCTAATAAATGTGGTGGAGAAAAATGGAAAATAAAATTACACGTTGTGTATATTAAATATACACACCGTGTAGTTTTATGGAAAACAAGTACACGCCGTGTATTAATTATTACACGTCGTGTAGTTTTCTAGTCAGGATTTTGAGGATATAATATTGTTTTATTAAATGATATTAATTATAATAAACAAGGGAGCATGTCAAGGAATTAATAATTCGACATGAGATTTCAATAAGAGTTAATGAAATAAATAAAACGTGTAACGCGTTTATTTATTGTCATAACTCTATTAACCTCAAACTCGATTATAAATATCCTCACAACCCCAACACTTTTCCTGAGCCATTGTTGTGTACAACGGATTTGGAAATACTCTCAAGCCAAGAGAGAATTCCCTTTCCACCAAGAACGCCCTCAAGTTACGAGAGCGAGATCCTCCACCGGATCAAGGCGGTCGAAGGCGGACATCGCAAGCGAAGGTTCTTCTGTGCTAGCACCCGGAGATCCCTTCGATCACGTCCATAGATACGTGGAGCACATGTGGATCACCACTAGAGTAATCCTATACTTGGATTCTATGATGCAACAACAGATCACAGGATTGTGACCAGAGACATCGACGAAAAAGAATTCCACCGAGGTAATTCTTGTGAATTAATTAAATTAATTATAACCAAATTATTATGATCCTATCTCAATGGTTCTGGGACTCTTCTTTTATTTTTCGTTATTCATTCCATTCCAAATATCTGGTGTTTTATATCATGATGGATCTCAGATTAAACGTTGTATAATGCTAAAATTAAAGTTGGGCAAACCCACCAATGCGCTTCCGCTGCGCCCGAAACCTACATCGGGTTGGCCTATGTTAGGGGAACTTTTAATTATCAGGAAGTCATAATTAAGATAGTGAGTTGACTTAATCTAATATGTATTGGGTTTAATTGATAATGTATTTCTAATACAATTTTGGAGGAAAGGTGTTGAGGAAATCCCAGTTAGGATTTCTAGATTGGGGAGTCCACTCAAAGGATCAAGGAACTGTAAGAACATAGTTGGAAAGACCACCTATCTAAATACTTTATTTTAATTTTCATGTCCTACATATAGATTATAAGAAAGGAAATATAGATACTTTACACTAGAATGTATTAAGTGATGGGACATTCTGAGTTCAGTCTTGAGGTCCTTTGAGACTTGATAAAAAAGTGGGAGATTTGATAAAATTAAATTCATCATGTCTCATGTAAATTGTAATATAGAAAATTAAAAATGATATGATCTTTTATAATTTTAAAATAATGGAAATTTTATCATCCACATTATCCATGTGATTTAGATTGGAGAAATATCATCTACTCACTGACAGTAACTTCCAGGAATGGTTTAAAAATCTTCAGGTTTTGTTGTTCTATAAATAGAAATCAAACATGCTAGAATTCTCACCGTCTAATTTGCCTACTAAGGAGAAAAGTGTTGATGAGTTTGATATCTATGATAAACACGTAAGTGGTGTGATTGAAATTCAGTGTTTCATATTTTCATCTATGTATAGTGAACTCATGAAGTCTCATAAAGACATGGATTCTTATATCATGCTCTAACATCTATGTGGTCTATATAAAGAGAGATATAAACAAGAATGGTTTGAGGCATCCAAGGATCTCTTTCAAAGTAATCTTGGAGAGGGTGTGTCATTTAGGCCTCACGTAGTCAAACACATTGGCTATATTGAGTGCCCGATGGTTTTAGGGTTTAAACTGCCTAATGAACTGTGAACTGATCTCATTATTACATCATTTCATCAAAGATTCTCCAGATTAATTATTAATTTTAATATAAAAAACATTGAGTAGTATCTTCCAAATATTATCACATTTCTTCTCCATGTTGATAAGGATACAAATCACAAAAATAATTTCATTCTTATGGTGAAAAAATAAGGAAAATTCAGGCAAAGAGCTCTAAATCTAAATCTCCTTTACAATTCCCTTTCAAGAAGAGAAGGATCAAGGAAAAGGAAATATAATAGGATGTTTTTTGTTTTTTAAGCTGTAAGAAGGTCCATTAGAATAAAAAATCCACCTAGGAAAAGAAACAAGTGGAATCTTCAGGTAAGTTTGTTATTGGGTGTCATTTATCTATTTCTATAAATTGGGTATTAGATATAGCTTATGGTTCTCACATAAGTATTCAAATATAGGTACCAAGTATATTTATAAATATTGAATAAGGAGAGGTATATCTACAATAATCCAATGGATCCAAACTTATTATTGTGGATATTAGGGACTACCACCTCACATTTCCAACTAGAATGATCTTGGTTTTAAAAGTTTGTTATTATGTGTCATCCATTACCAAAAGCATTTTTTTTTGTATCCATACTTGATACAGATGTATTTATTATCAAATTTGGGATTTAATGTTCTTATTTTATAAATATATCAATTTTTATGGTAATTAATATTTAAATAATGGTCTTTATGTGTTGTATTACTCAAACCAAGCAATGGCAATTAATAATGAAGTTGCTTCACATGACTCATACCACACCCAACTTTGGCATCATAGACTATGACATGTAAACAAAAATTATTTGACTAAATTGAACCAAGATGGATATTTTGATTATTTTTTACAAAAACCGCTTAGTGTATGCCTCTCATGTTTACAAGTCAAAATGACCAAAGCCCCATTTTTTGGAAAAGTTGATAGGGATAAGAATATTCTTGAATTAGTTAACACCAATGTGTGTAGACCATTTACAGTTAAATCAAGGGGTGGGTACTCATACTTAATAAATTTTACTAATGATTTAAGTAGATATGGATATGTCTACTTAATGAGGTATAAGTCTGGTTCCTTTAAAAAATACATTGAATACTAGAATGAAGTTTAGAACCAGCTTGGTAAGAAGATTACAAAACTCCACTCAAACCATGGTGGAGAATATCTTAATCGTGACTTCATATATTATTTATAAGAGTTTAGGATTCTATCTCAAATCACTCTAATTTATACACCCCAATGTAATAGTGTATGAAAAAGGAGGAACCAAACCCTATTGGATATAGTGAGATCAATGATTATTCATGTGAGCCTTCCATTATCCTTTTGGGGATATATATTACAAAAAATATCATACTTACTAAAACAAGTGACAAATAATGTGTAAAATGGAATTCCATGCCATTTTTTGAGTGGAAATATACTTTTTTTTCATACTTATATGTGTGAGGATGTGAAGTGTTTGTTAAGGATTCTTTAGGAAACAAATTTGACCTCAAGGAACAAAATGTATCTTTATATTATATCCTAAGGAAACAAGGGGATGTTACATATAAAACCCTTCAAATAAATATTTTATGTCTGATAGATGTCCCAAATTCTTTTATAAGGATAAAATTTCCAAAATAGATAGTGGGAGTTAGATAAAATTTGATGAAGTCTAGGCTCAGGATACACAAGAGTTGGAACATGAACAAATTCCACAAATCCCTATAGAAGAAGATGTTCCAGAGACACAAGTACTATGTTGGAGTATGAGAGTCTAGAGACCCAAAACAGTATGGTTTTCTAGGCCTTAAGGATGGTGACTTGTTTTAATTTTATAATAATGATCCTTTAACCTATAAATAAGAAGTAAGTGGCACATATTTTTTCAAGTGGCAAGATTCCATGAATAATGAAATAGATTATATATACCAAAAACAACTCTAGATTTTAGTAGATCCTCTAGTGGATGTGAATCCTGTCAGTTTTAATTGGGTATTCATGAAGAAGATGGATACATATGGAAAAGTTACTACTTATAAGGCACAAATAGTTGAAAAAAGGTTCAAATAGTGTCAAGGCATATACTAAGAAAAAACATTTTCACCAGTTGCAATGATGAAATCCATTATAATTCTACTTTTCTTTATGTATTTCCATGACTATTAGATTTAGAAAATGGATGTCAAAATATCCCTCCTTAATGGGAACCATTATGAAGAGGTCTATATGAAACAACCCTAAGGTTTTTTGAATCAAAATGATTCCAATAATTTATGAAAATTTCAAATATCCGTTTATGGATTAAAGAAATCATCTAGGTCATAGAAAATTTAGTTTGATGAAACCATAACGAAATTTGGTTTCACAAAGAATGAATGTGATATTTTTGTATATAAGTGGTTTAGTGGGAGTGTGGTCGTTTTCTTAATAGTACATATCAATGACATATTAATTATTAGAAAAAAAATACAAGTTTTATAGTATGTTAAATATTGGTTGAATAAATGCTTCTCCAGAAGGAATTAGGAGAATTGGTATATATTCTTGGGATAAAGATCCATCATGATAGATCCAAGAGGATACTCAACATAAGACAGGGTACATACATTGACAAGATACTAAAGATATTAAGTGTGAAAAAATATAAGATGGGATTGTTTCCAATGTCACATGGAATTCATCTTTCCATGAAAATGTGTCCTTAGACACATGAGGAAAGACATAGGATAGTAAGGATTCCATACTCATCTATGATTGGGTCAGTCATTTATGTTATGATATGTAATAAGCTATATGTCATCTATTCATTAATTGTAGTAGGAAGTTATAAATATGAACTTGGTGTTCACCGTTGAATGGTAGTCAAGACTATCCTTATGTATCTGATGCGTACTAAGAATATGTTCCTAGTTTATGGAGGAGATGAGGAACTAGTCATCATAAGATATGTATATTCTAGTTTCCAAACTGATCAAGATGATCTAAAATCACAAACATGATCCACCTTCACTCTCAATGGAAGTTTTGTGAGTTATAAGTTCTCAAAGAAGGTTTTGGTAACAAATTCTATAGTAGAGTTAGAGTATATTATGTATTCTGAGCCAACTAAAGAAGTAGTATGGATATAAAACTTTGTCCAAGAGATTTATGTGGTTTATAGATGTAAGGAACTTATCATACTCTATTGTGATAAAACTACAGTGGTGGTCCTTTTCAAGGGGCCAAGTCCATATCATTAGACTAAGAACATACTTAAAAAGTATCATATTTTGAGGGATTTTTCTCAAACAGGTGAAGTCACGGGGAGTATAATTTCCATGGAAGACATTGTAGAGGACCACTCAACTAAATATTTAACTCAACAGAAACATGATCATCATGTGAGATCTAGAAAACTGAAAGTAGTATGTAGTTAGCTATAGACCAAGTGAGAGTTTGTTGGAGTTTTTATTCTAGAACCAATAGTATACACTTTGAGGTAGAACAATATCAAATAGAGGACCCATGCCCTCGTGCATTTGGGGGGTAACACTTAATAGGTAGTGGACTCTCACCCTAGTTCATCATGGGGGTTCCACTCAGTAGGTAAAGGACCCACACCCCAGTTCATTAGGGGGTTCCACTCAGTTGGTAGAAGAACCACTCCCTAGTCTATTATAAAGGTTCCACTCAGTATGTAGAGGACCCACACCCTAGTCCATCAAGGTGGTTCCACTTAGTAGGTAGAGGGCCCAAGCCCTAGTCCATTAGAGGGGTTTCACTCATTAGGTAGAGGACCCATGCCCTAGTCTTTTAGGGGGTTCCACTTAACCAGTTTAAGGATTATAGGAGTCCCACACCCTAGTGTAGTAGGGGGTTTCCAACCCTATCCTATAACGAATCATACTTTACATACATTGATATTAATTCAAAATTTAAGAATATTAATTTAAAAATATAAAAAATCCATGATAGGACTGTATAGGTCTAGTGTCTTTAGAAACTGGAAAACATAAATAATTGATTCATAAGACATCTTCATTGTCTCCCACTTATTTCATCATAACTATACCCCTTTTTTACATATCTTATTTAATACCCTTATTCATGACCTGGGTAAAAGAAACATTTGAAAGGGTGAGATCAAATGCTCAGTAAGAGTATACAAGGGATATATCAATCATATCATAATCATAAGACAAAAGAACATAACATTTTAAAATATTATCCTGTATATGAAATATCATGATATTATGCCATGGGATAAATCATAAAAGTTCATAAGAATAAACTAATGTAATCCCAAAATTCATAACATAAGACATTAAATTTTGTGGCATACACATAAGCATATAAAATCATTTCATATTAGTCAAGGCTCATTTCCAAGACCAACAAAGCGGACAAAGTCCATTACTGAACTGAGTTCACCCCTCGTTCCATCCCTGTATTACTGAATCAAGATCATTTCTCATTCCATTCATGTCTATATCATGAGATATAAATATTTACCCAATGAATTATAGGGATATATATGTCCCACACATCTCATAATGAAATCATTTTTATGTGTCACACAATAACATAAATCATTCATCATAACCTAAGTCATAAAATGGATTTCTTTAAACATCATTCCACCATAACATAATCTATGTAAAACAAATTTATTTCATAAATATCATTACATCATAAACACAATAAAACCATAGGAAAAATAAGGATATTATAATTTAAACATAACCTTATTAAATATTTCCATATTAGATGGAAAATAATTTTGATATAACCCTTGAAATTAATTCTTGAGGAAAATATCATTTCTTCTTCAAAAACGTCTTATTTTCTCAAAATGCTATAAAATTTTAAAAGAAAAGAATTTATTTGAAAATAAACTTGAAATAGTGTAGAGTAATTTTCATGGAAACATAGCATTATGAAAACGTAAAAATCTATCCATGTCATATTAGTTATAAAAATTATCCTCATAATTTTGCCAGAAAAGTCAAAAAAATACCTCGTATCAAAAATGACAAAAGATTACTTTCATACCGTTTAATAAAAAACACCAGTGGATAAAATTGACTATAAAAAATTTCATAAGAATATAAATAATATTTTGGAATATATGATTAGGAATCATGGACATGGATGATAAATATACCCCAGTAAATACTTACGTATAAATAATCTCAGATAATAATGGGATTGCGAAATTATCCCTTACCTTAGGAACGATTTTCTTTGTATGTATCTAAACCTCATGTATAATGATTTAAATAATTTCATTGACATATTTCAGAATCATAGTCATTTTTATTATATCATATATGATCATATTATCATCTGTTTATCAGTAACATTCTTACTCGTCCATCGGGTGTTAACTTCTTTATTTTCTTACGCGTATTTTTTCGTATAAGTTCTTATTAATCTTATTAGGTTATAGTTATATCATTTAAATAATGATCTAATTATAATATATATCATATTTATTCATTACATTCATTTATATAATCATTCTTTAATAAAGATTGTGTATAATGAATAGCATCGCATCATGGAGATGGCAGGTCGTACGTACGCACAAGCAACAATATCATTCTCATAATTATTGAATGGTATTGAGTTGGATGGTGTATAATATTTTAGAATAAATTTTATGTTTTAATAATAATAAATAGTTATTATTTCCATCATTATACCCATCCAAGTAAGGTGGTAGTGAAAAACAGATTACACCATGGCATGGAGACGGTAAGTTATACGTACGCACACGTGGTGATTTCATTTTTCGTAGGATGAATAGAAGATGGAATATGGATGTTTTATAATTATAATAAAAACTAATTATATAATTTATACTAGAGTTATTAATTTATAATGAAAAAACTCATGAAGTGGAAGTAGAAGAAGAAATATGTTTGAAAGAATCGGTAGAGGAGATTACCTCTTCTTCAGCGTGCCCCCACTAAATCTTCTCTTAAGGGAACTAGAGTTGGTATTTAGAGAAGATCAGATCATATAAAACATAAATAATTAAGTGTATAATAAAAATGGGTATGTTATGGAAAAGTTTTAAGACTCAAATTGAAGTGTATAGGTGAGAGAGTAGGTGCCCTTTTATAATTGAGGTGAGGGCCACTTTTTGGGATCTCTAAAAATATTAATTTATAATACAATAAAAACTCATTCAAAAACCTTCAACATGTCAAAATTTTGAATACTATATGATATAGGGTTGTAACATAATCAACCAATAAATTTTATACATGTATTTATATCAATTAAAACCTTATCATTTTAATTAACACTTAGTTATTCATTTTAATTTTTAACTAGGGTAACAAATATTTCAATGTTAAAAGGGTGAAATATTTACATATTTGATGTCAATTAGACCATAAATAAATACCTTAGATAATTTTATACCATATAATAATTATTATATATTTTAAAAAAAAATATTAATTTTAAATAATTTAATAAAACATTATTTTGATAAACAAACAATAGTTTCAATTTTGACACTATTCAATTCATTGATTTTTAAAAATATTAAGATAATAAGTTAAATTCTAATCAACTATTTTATTGTTTTACTAAGAGGTTAAGGTCATATATAAAATTAATTTTACGTATTAATTATCCCAAATTATATTTAGTTTAATATTTTTAATAACATTTATTTGATATTTCCCTTAATAAAATAACTAATACAACAGTTTTTTGTAATTCTTTAATATACATATTTATTGAATAAAAATTAAAAATAAAATACTATGAAAAATATAAATTCTCTATATTTAAGAAGAATAATTATAATTGAATATATCTTCTATAAAATCCAACATTAAAAATGTTATATTAATTAAAACATGAATGTGAAAACTTTAACATTACTTTAAATAAAATATTATAAGTGTCATAATCTCTTATATAAGGCTCCCAATGGTCAGTAAATTTAACCTTGGATGGTTATGGTGTAGATATACTCAACCAATAAGATTTGGTCAAGTTTTTGGGCCTTTTAATAGTTATTATCATTTTAATAATAATTATTTTATTGATCTCTCATCAATTAAGTAATTTCTCCATCATTAAAGTATAAGTCTTTAAGGTAATTATTTATTTCCTAAAAATTAAAAATAAATTATCATGATAAATAAAAATATTTTATCTTTAAAATTAGGATTTATAATCGAATTTATCTTATTTATAACATTCTTTTAAAAATAATATATTTATTAAAATTTGAGTAAGACAAATTTAATTTTTCTTTAAATAAAATAAATTAAATTCCTAATCTCATCCAACTGACTTCCAAAGGATGCCATTTCGATGCAAGGATGAGTTAGGTAGAAACACACTCATAAAATCATATTAATACAATTGTTAGGGTAATTTCATAATATTATTTTTACCCTTAATTACTCAAATTATCTTTTTATTGTATTAATAAAAATTACTGAAATTACTATTCGTAATGTCCAAAAATAAAAGTAAGTTGTTTACATAATTTAGACTTACTGATTCCAAATATGTAATCCATTTTTAAAAATCCAAATCACATAATTTTAATTTATTAATTTAAAATTAATCATGCTTTCGGAAAGAGAGAATGAGTTTTAAAAGTAAAAATGTTCCAAAAGATTGAAATGTTTTTACATCTCAATTCAATGTAAAATTAATTATAATGACAAACATTATATTTAATGATAAAAATATATTATATTTATACTTTAAAACCATTAAATATTATAATTTAACCAAATAAATTATTGTTATGAAAAAAAAAATTCAATTAAAATTTAGTATATTTTTATTATTCATCAAAACTTGAAAGTTACCAGAAAAATATCAAAAATTCATCCAAAGTAAATTTTTATATCAGGCTTCCAAATAAGACTTTTATTTTTATATATAAAAATTTTTAATGTGTCAAAATTTTACTTTAAAAAGGGTTTTCCATTAAAAGGCGATAAAATTACCCTTTTGAAAAATATAAGTTTTTATAAATCAAATAGATTTTATTCATACCCTATGACAAAAAGATATGTTGTATTAATATCAAAAATATTTTATTAAGTATATAACATATATATTTAATTAATTTCATTTACTAATAGTAATTCACTCAATTTTTTAATACAAAAATACAAATATATAATTGATTTATATTTTTTTCATAAATAATTGGTAGCCAATGAATTGTCCATACATTTTCATAAGTTATTTATATTTATTCTTGATAACCTAAAAACTAGGTTAAAATGGTAATTTTATACTAAGTTCGTCTTGCAGTTTGTTGAACTAGACCCCTTGTTGACATATCTTATTTAATACCCTTTTTCATGACCTAGGGAAAAGAAACATATGAAAGGGTGAGCTCAAATTCTTAGTAATGGAAAAAGGGAGATATCAATCATATCATAATCATAATACATAAGAACATAACATTTGAAAATCGTATCTGCATATTAAAGATAATGATATTATGCCATGGGATAAATAATAAAATTTTATAAGAATCAATGAACGTAATCCCAAAAGTCATAACATGAGACATGAAATTTTTTGGAATACACATAATCATAGGAAATCATTACATATTATTCAAGGTTCATTGTCAATACCATTATAGAGAACAAAGTCCATTACTGAACCAAGTTCACTCCTCATTCCAGCCATATACTACTAAACTGAGATCATTTCCTATTACATCCATGTCTATCTCATGAGATATAAATCTTTACCCAATTCATTACAGGGATATATACATCTCACCCATCTCATAATGAAATAATTATTGTGTGTTCCATAATAACAAAAATCATTCATCATAACCTAAGGAATAAAATGGGTTTCTTTAAGCATCATTCCACCATAACATAATCCATGTAAAATAAATGGATTTCATAAATATAATTTCATCATAAACACAATAATATCATAATAAAAATAAGGATATTATACTTGAAAAATAATAATATTAAATAATTCCATCTTAGATGGAAAATAATTTTGATATAACCCTTGAAATCAATTTTTAAGAAAAATATCCTTTCTTCTTCAAAAACATTTTATTTTCTCAAAATACCAAACAATTTTAAAAGAAAATAATTTATTTTAAAATAAACCTAAATTCTTGTAGATTAATATTGATGTAAATATTACATTATGAAAATTTAAAAATTCACTCATTCCGTATAAGTTAAAAAAACATTATCCGTGTACTTTTGTAGAAAAAGTCAAAAAAAGAACCTCGTATCAAAAATGATAAAAGATTCATTTCATACCGTTTAATAAAAATTAATAAATGGATGAAATTTACTCTAAAAAATTTTAGAATAACAGAAATAATATTTTTGGAATACATAGTTAGGAAACATAGACATTGATGATAAATATACCCTAGTAAATACTTACGTATAAACAATCTCGAATAATAATGGGATTGTGAAATTATCCCTTAACTTAGGTATATTTTTCTTTGAATGTATCTAAACTTCATGAATAATGATTTAAATAATTTCATTTAATTATTTTAGAATAATATTCATTTTTATGATATCATATATGATCATATTATCATCCGTGTTTTAGTAACTTTTTTACTCATCCATCGGGTGTTAACTTCTTTATTTTCTTATGCATGTTTTTTCAGATAAGTTATTGTTCCTATACTTAGGTTATAGTTATATCATTTATATAATAATATTAGTATAATATATATCATATTTATTCATTCCATTCATTTATATAATCATTTTTTATTTAAGATCGTGTATCATATCACATCGTGGAGACGGTAGGTTGTACGTACGCACGAGCGATAGTATCATTCTCATAGTTATTGAATGGTATTGAAGTGTATGGTGTATAATATTTCAGAATCAATATAATGTCATAATAATCCTAAATATTTATTATTTCCATCATTATACCCATCCAAGTAAGGTGGTGGTGAAAAAAAAGATTACTCCACAGCGTGGAGACGGTAAGTCATACGTACGCACGCGTAGTGATTTCATTTTTTTCATAGGATGAATAGAATATGGAATATGGTTATTTAATAATCATAATAAAATATCATTATATAATTTATACTATATTTATTAATTTATAATTAAACAAATTGTGAATATTAAGTATAAGAAGAAAGAAGTTTGAAAGAATCGGTAGATGAGATCACCTCTTCTTCGACGTGCCCCATCTAAATCTTCTCTTAATGGCACTAGAGTTGGTCTTTAGAGAATACCAAAACCTCTATAATGTGTCTAAGAAAGTTTATAAGGTAAATCGGTAGGGTATGAATGATATTTGAGGATCAATGTGAAGTGGAGAGGTGAGGTAGGAGGTTTCCTTTTATAAATAAGGCGGGGCACTTTTGGGATCTCCAAATATATTAATTTATAATAAAATAAAAACCCATCCGAAAACCTCAAAAATTTCTAAATTTATAAAATGATATGATATAGGTTTGTAATCTCATAAAAAAATAAATTTTATACATGTATTTCAGTCAATTTAAACCTTATCATTTTAATTAACACTTAGTTATTCATTTTAATTTTTAACTAGGGTAACAAATATTTCAATATCAAAAGGGTGAAATATTTACTTATTTGATATTAATTGGACCATAAATAAATAACTTAGATCATTTTATATAATATAATAATTATTATATATTTTTTAAAAGAAATATGACTTTTAAATAATTTAATAAAACATTATTTTGATAAACAAACAATAGTATCAATTTTGACACTATTCAATTCATTGATTTTTAAAAATATTAAGATGAAACTTTAACCTCAAAAATAATATTTTATTATATTTATAATAGGTCAAGTGAATCTTTAAAATTCATTTTACATATTAATTATCCCAAATTATATTTATTTTTTTATTTTTAATAAAATTTATTTGAAATTTCCCTTAAAAAATAACTACTACAACAGTGTTGTGTAATTATTTAATATGCTTATTTATTGAATAAAATTTAAAAATAAAATACTATGACAAATATAAATCCTATATATTTTATAATAATTATTATAATTAAATATATCTTATGTAAAATCCTACATTAAAAATATTATATTAATTAAAACATGAATGTGAAAACTTTAACATCACTTTAAATAAAATATTATAAGTGTCATAATATCTTCTATAAGGCTCAAAATAGTCAATAAATAGACTCTTGGATGGTTATGGTCTAGATATACTCAACCAATAATATTTGGTAAAGTTTTTGTGTCTTTTAATGGTTATTATCATTTTAATAATTATTATTTTATTAATTTCTCATCAATTAAATAATTCCAACATCATTAAAGTATAAGTCTTTAAGGTGGTTATTTATTTCCTAAAAATTACAAATAAATAATCATGATAAATAAAAACATTTTATATTTTAAATGAGTATTTATAATCTAATTTATCTTATGTATAACCTTATTTTAAAAATGATATAGTTATTAAAATTTGAGTAAGACGTATTTAATTTTTCTTTAAATAAAATAAATTAAATGTCATACTCTCATCCAAGTGGCTTACAAAGGATGAAATTTCGACCCAATTATAATTTAGTTATAAATGAACTCATCCAATGATATTAAGACAAGTGTTAGGGAAATTTCATAAGATTATTGTTCCTTTTAATTACCTGATTTACCCTTTTACCGTATTAATAAAAATTACCAAAGTTATTATTCATCATGCCTAAAAATAAAAGTAAGGTATTTATATAATTTGGACTTACTAATTCCAAATATGTAATCTATTTTTCAAAATTAAAATCACATAAGTTTCATTAATTAATTTGAAATTAATCTCATTCTCATAAAGAGAAAATGGGTTTTAAAAGTTAAAACATTGAAAATTTATTAATTTGTAGTATATACATAATCATATAAAATAATTTCCTAATTATTTAGGGTTCATTATGAAAACTTATCAAATTATATCAGGGGCGGCTGCACCTTCTAAGAGGGACACACTTCCATCCCCAGTGTCATCTCTTTCCTCATAGTGTAATGTGTTCACACCCTAAACCATCAAGTATTTAAGGTTCACTCCCAAGACCATCATAGTGAACAAAGTCCCTTACAAACTAAGTCCACTCTCCATTCTAGTTCTTTATAAAAATATATTCTATTTATACTTTAAAACCATTAAATATTATAATTTAACCATATAAATTATTTTGATGAAAAAAATTGTTTTCAATTAAAATTTAGTGTATTTTTACTATTCATTAAAACTTGAAAGTTATCAGAAAAATATCAAAAATTCATCCAAAGTAAATTTTTATATCCTGATTCCAAATAAAAGTTTTATGTTTTCATATAAAAAAATATTAATGTGCCAAAATTTTACTTTAAAAGGGGTTTACCATTAAAAGGCGGTAAAATTATCCTTTTGAAAAATATAGGTTTTTATACATCAAATAGGGTTTATTCATACCCTATAACAAAAATATCTATTGTATTAATATCAAAAATATTTTATTAAGTAGATAACATATATATATATATTTCATTAATTTCGTTTACTAATTGTAATTCACTCGATTTATTAATACAAAAAAACAAATATATAATTGATTTATATTATTTTCATAAATAATTGGTAGCTTGTGAATTCTCCATACATTTTCATAAGTTAGTTATATTTATTCCCGCTAACCTAATGGCTAGCTTAAAATTGTCTTTTTATACTAAGGGTGCCTTGTGGTTTGTTTAAACTCATGATTGTGTGCAATGTAAGTTATTGAAGAATTAAAATTATTTAAAGAAAATATTTCATAAAAACATCTAGGTGTTACATGGCCTCTCTCTGATGATCCCTCCTTGTCACTCTCATTGGAAAGCATCGCCTAAAGAAGCATAATTTCTGGAACATTCCATGTCATATCTCAAAACTCACTATAAAGTCTACCATTACATTCTTCATGGAAAACTACTCTAGATAGGCTACTCGAAGGCCAAAATCTAAGTCCATACGAAAGAGATATAAAAGGTGGAAGTTTCAAATAGGGTTACACGACATGTATGGGTTTCACACGGCATGTGGTCCCACTCTACTTCATTGAAGTTTTTCTTATCTAGTCATGGCTCAGAGGCCATGTCACCATACATGGCATGTAAGGGGGTCCACACAATGTATCTCATCCACCTGGGGCATTCCCGTGTGCTTCTGGTCGTGCTTGTGTCTGTCGGGTCATGCCCGTGTACTTGGTCATGCATAGCTAGCACACGACTTAGCCACTTAGGTAGTATCACATGGTGTGTGCGCCATCCAAATTTTTTATGATTCTTATCTTCCCCTCCATAGTTGGTTGGGGCTACACGACGTAGGTTTTTTGACTACACGTCGCATAATCAACTTTTTCACAAAAATTATAGTTCTTAATTAAGTTCTCCAAATACACACCCTCCACCATGAATTACACCATTTAACCACCTATAACTAGTGGTATTCACTGCTACCATCAATTCTTTCCCACAGGTGGCTAGAAATTAAAAACTGGTCATTCACACGAAGCCTACAGGTCACCTGACTCTGTCTACCGCTTGATCCCATCATCATTCTAGATTTTGGATTCAGGTAGAATCACCCAAAACCTATGATACATCCCAATACATCCTATATTTTTTAATACATTAATTTTGGTCACAACATCTAAGAATTTGGTTATTCAATTGCACTCAAACCCACCCCAGCAAAGTCGAATTGTAACCCCGTAGTCCAATGGTGAAGGACGCAAAGAACAGAGGGGGTGAAGAACATAAAAAAGTGAATCTATCATTGGACAATAATTATTTTACAATAATCATAAATTTAGTTTTATTAGGGGTGATACCATGTGAAATAATGGAATAATTATACTGGATCAATATAATCAATAAATCTTGGGGTTCATGTGAAGATCAATAATCATAGATCAAAAGTAGATAAAATACATGCTTAATATTTTAATTGATGGAGGAAACTACAATTAATGGTACCTACATCGATTATGGATTAATCATTGGTGAATAATTAATTCTCTAGTAATGGAGAAGACCCATTGGGTTTCTTGCCTATCGATCCACCTTGATCTGATTTCTCATTATCTTCCAATGTGATCCTCCAATGAAGAACGATGAATCTATTCCTATCAAATCCTCCCAGGTTTATGCATCTAACCCTATAAATTTTCCATAAGAGTTAATTTACATAGGATTTAGATTAGCTCATTTAAACTAAAATAAATAAATTTAATTATTTATTTTAATTAAATGCACTGCGAATGGTTGTATCAACCAGATATCTAGTACCAACCAACCTTAGGTCACACCTAGGTTAAATACTGCATTTTGGATTCATCGATGGTCTCACATTTCCGGTATAAGGCTCCACTCAAAATATAACCCATTATTTATAAAAAAATACATGCGCTTGATATTAATATATTTATTATTTTTATAATATCAATTTTGAGCTTACGAGACCTCGTAATCTCGTGTCCTCTCAGCGCTTGGATCCAAAAATATTTATTAATATATTTAAAAGTCTTATAAGGAAAAAATAGGGTCATTATATTATTCCCCCTTCATGAATTTTCATCCCCAAAAATTAAAATATAAAAAAAATGTGGTTATGCTAAGCCCGCATATGGTTATCCCGCTCATAGGATATATCTTGCGATCTCTTATGTTTCCATAGCACATGAACCAAGGGAACGGTCCATCCTCATGGGGTATTATCTTGTTTATCCTCAATCGCCACTAGGTACTCTATGAAGGTGGCTCCATCCTCAATGTTTAGAACACCCCAGTCAATGATGTGGATGGGATCATGCACATATCTCTTCATTTATGATGCATGGAAGACATCATGAACCCGATCCAACTATTGGGGTAAGGTTGGGTGGTAAGCAACCTCACTAACCCTCCATAGGATATCAAATGGCATGATAAACCTTGGGGATAGCTTTCATCTGTGACCAAAACTCTTAAATATTCATCATGGGGGGACACACAGGAAAAAATGGTCTCTATTATCGAATTCCAAGGGGCTACAACATCGATTTTCATAAGTTTTTTCTCATATATGGGATATCCTCATCTGCTTGTAGATAACCTGAACTATACCCATCGTTGTTTGCACCATATTTGTCCCAATAATAAATGTATCACCAATCTTAATCCAGTATAAGGGTAACATGTAGGGTCTCCCATACAAATCCTCAAATTGTGCCATGTTGATCAAAGAGTGATTTTTATTATTATAAGAAACCTATTCCAAAGGAAATTGATTCTAAAAAATCTATCTAAAGTTCAAAAAATATCTCAACATATCCTCCAATTCCTAGATAGTGTAATTGGTATGTCTATTCTTATGTGGGTGAAATTTCCTAATCATCCGCAATTGGGTCTTAAATTCCTCTTGTAGGCCTCTCCGTAACCATGATGTAAACCGTGTCACAGTCAGATACAATCATCGAGGGTAACCTAAGGGTGTAATTTTGGCCCGACGGCCTGAAAGCCCAACAGGCCCGACCCGGAAGCCTGAACGGCCCGGCCCAGCAAAGCCCGTGTCGAGCCAGGCTGGGCTCGGGTCGTAGGTTCATCAGGTCGGGACTGGGCCTATCCAAGAAGGCCCACGGGCCAGGCTGGGCTAGCCCGAAAAATCCCAGCCCGCTGGCCCATGCGAAGCCCATCCCGCTGGCCCGTGCGAAGCCCAGCTCCTGTAAAAAAAATTAACAAATAACTGCTGGTAGGGAGATTCGATCCCCCTACCTCAAGCTTCCAAAGTTGCGTCTGGACCAATTGGTCCAGGTGGTGCGCCTGTTATATTATCACTAGAATTTATATATATGTATATATATATATATCATTATATATTAACAAAAAATAATATATATATATATATACATATTATATATTATATATTAAATAATGTGTATATATATACATATAATTATAATGTGTGTGTGTGTGTACAATGATATATAATTATATATATATATATATAATAATGTATATATATAAACAAAGCCATTAATAATATATATCAATTAAGTGTGGCTTTTAACAATCCATTAATAATATATATATATATGATTTAATATAATATATATATAAACAACGCTATTAATATATATATATATATCAATGATTTAATATTATATATATATATAATAACTTGTTGTATATTAATAAAAAAATTAACACTCACCTAATGATGTTCGTGCACGTCCCGCAGCCTCATTAATTTTTTTAAGTATGTTGCAACTTGCATTTATTATATATAATATACATTTATAAATCTATTTAGAAAAAAAATAACCACCCACTGCAGTGCACCCCCTACCCCTAATTATTATTTTTACAATTTTCTCATATTACATATATATATATATCAATAATTTAACATTATATATATAATAACTTATTATATATTAAAAAAATAACACACTCATCCAATGATGTTCGCGCACATCCCCCAACCTCATTAATTTTTTTTAAATATGATGAAACTTGCATATTATATATATATAAATAAATCCATTAATAATATATACATCAATGATATGATAATATATATATATATATATTAAAATAAATCCATTAATAATATATATATATATTTAGCTATTAATAATATATATCAATTAAGTGTGGCTTTTAAAAATTCATTAATATATGGGTGTGTGTGTGTGTCAATGATTTAATATTATATATATAATAACTTATTTTATATTAACAAAAAAAATAACACTCACCTAATGATGTTCGTGCACGTCCCCCAGTCTCATTAATTTTTTTAAATTATGTCGCAACTTCGTATATTATATAGAAATCTAATTTGAAAAAAAAATAACCCACCCACTGCGGCGCATCCCCCAACCTCTAATTATTTTTTTACAATTTTTTCATATTATATATATATAATAACTTATTATATATTGACAAAAAAATAACTACTCACCCAATAATGTCCATAAACCCCCAACCTCGTTAATTTTTTTAAAATGTGATGAAACTTGCATATATTATATATACTATATATACATATATAAATCTATTTAGAAAAAAATTGACTCACCCACTACTATGCACCCCCTAAGGCTGTAATTTTGGCACGGCCCGAATAGGATCGGGTCGGGTCGGGCCTACCCTGCAAAAAAAATTAAAAATCATTTTAAAAAATATTTTAAATTAAACAAACGCTTAAAAATAATTTTCATAAATAAGTTAAAAAACATAAATGTAAAAGAAAATTAAATAAATAATAAAAAACGTTTAAATAACAATGCTTTGAACCCACTACACACTACTGCGCACCCCCAATCCCTAATTAATATTTTTTTCAATTTACACATAATACATATAAATTCATAGACATATATAAATCTATTTAGAAAAAAATAACAAATCCAACCACTGTAAAATGTTAATAAAAAAAGTTTTTACATAAAACATGTTAAATGTTTAAAAAAATACATGTAAAAAACATGTGTTCAAAAAAAACGTTTTAAATTAATCTTCTAAAAATAAATGTAAAAACATTTTAAACAAGTGTTAAAAAATAGTTTAAAATAAGGTTTAAATAAAAATGCTTTAAAAAAATTTTTAAAAAAAGTTTTTTAAACAAACACTTAAATTATTTTTTTAAAAACAAACACTTAAAAAATACTTTTTACATGAAAATATGAAAAATGTTAAATGTTTTACAAAAATACTTGTAAACAACATGCATTTAAAAAAATTAAAAAATATTTTAAATTAATCATTAAAAAATGTAAAAAACATTTTAAACAAATTTTAAAAAATGGTTTAAATAAAAACTTTTAAATAAAAAATTTTAACAAATGCTTAAAAAATTATAAATAAGTTAAAAAAATTAAATGTAATAAAATCTTTTAAATCAATTTTAAAAATGCATTTAAATAACAAGGCTTTAAACTCACCCATTTTTACGCACCCCCCAAAACCCCTCATTAATTTTTTTTACAATTTGAAAATAATATATATAGTTTCTCAATATATAAATCCATTTATACAAAAAAAACATATCCACCCACTGTAAAATGTTAATAAAAAATAAAATAAACATTTTTACAAAAAACATCCGTTTAAAAATAAATGTAATTTTTTTAAAAAAAAATGTTAAAAAAATGTTTAAATAAAAATGTTTAATATAAGTTTTAAAATAAACAATCATTTTGAAAATAATAAAGGCCCACCATGACCCGACTCAAAAAAGCATGGCCTGACCCGAAAAAGCCCGGCCCAAATAGTGGCCAGCGGCCTGATTTTTTGCATGCCAGGCCTGGCCTAGCCTGGCCAAAATTACACCCTTAGGTAACCCATGTATTTAGACAATCTTCTATATATACAACTATCCCATAATCTCCACCAAACTCTACTCCCTGATGGAAATTAAGTGTGCTAACTCTATGAGTCAATCAATAGTATGGTGCTCAAACTTTACCTTCTAACATGAGAGACATCGAGATATAGACTTGTCAACACTCCACCTTATGTCATCCCAAAAAAAACTACTACTAAAGATCCTTATACATATTCTCTACACTAGGATGTATAGCCAAATGAGAATTTTTAAACTCTATCATCACATTTTCTCGTATCGTGATTGGAACCATTGTCCATCGTTGGATAAGGATGACATGTTCCCCTCCTTTCATAAAATCCACCTAGTGAATCTTCTGAAGATATCCAGTTATAAAAAACCTCACAGATAATGTCTACCAATTGATCCTCCTCCACATATTTTATAATTGAAGGAGTCAACACCATCAGTTGAAGATAAGTTTCACCCTTATCCTCTATTAGGGTCAACTGTAAAGAAGATGACTTCTCAGACACCTCCTCCATCAAGTGAGAATGAGACTTTCTACTGAGGGAATCTTCCACCACGATTCCCTTCCCGAGAGTATAAACTATCTTGAAGTCATGGTCTTATAGGAACTATAACCAGTGCTTATGTATCATTTTTAGATCTCTATAAGTGAAAATATACCTGAGACTCTAATGGTATGACTAAACAAAAAAGTTCTCTCCCGGAAGATAGTGCCTCCACACCATTAAAGAAAATTCTACCGCTACTAACTCCAGGTCGTGAGTTGTGTAGTTCTACTCATGGGGTATCAACTGCCTCGACTTGTATACAATAACTATTCTCTTCTATATCAATATGGAGTCGAGCCCATATATTTTGGAATTTCAATACACTACACACTCCACGCCATCCTCTGGTAGTCTCAACATAGGAGCACTGTTCAACCTCAGCCTCAACTACTCTAAGGCTCCCTCACACTAATCAACCTAGGTAAAAATCTACCCTTTCTATGTCAAGGTACTCAAATGGAATAAAATCCTAGATAATTATTCCACAAATCTCCTATAGTACCCCGCCAAGCCAAGAAAACTCTATTCCTTTGGAACACTCTTGGATAGATCCCAAGAAAGAATTGCATCTCTATGTGAAGATATACCTGAGGCTCTGATGGTATGACTAAACAACAAAGTGCTCTCCCATAAGATAGTGCCTCCACATCCTCAAAGAAAATACTACCACTACTAACTCCAGGTCATGAGTCATGTAGTTCTACTCATGGGGTCTCAACTGCCTTGACCCATATATGATCATTATCTGCCTCTATATCAATACCTAGTTGATCCCATCTCCAGAGGCATCTCAATACACTACAAACTACATGCCCTCCTCTGGTCATCTCAACACAGGAGCACTAGTCAACCTTAGTCTCAACTGCTTAAAATCTCCCTAACACTACTTGGTCTAGGTAAACGAATACCCTTTTTATGTCGATATGGTCAAATAGGCTACAAGCCTAGATAAATCTTCCATAAACCTCTTATAGTACCCCTAGAAGACAATAAAACTCTATTCCTATGGTACAATATTGGATGGATCCCAAGAAAGCATTGCATCAATATTTACTAGGTCCATAGCTAATTTGTTCTTAGATATAAAATTCCCTAGAAATTGAACCTTTAGGATCTATAAATAACACTTCAAGAGCTGTCCAAAAAGTTGGTGCTCCTAGAGTAAGTCTAGGATCATCCTCAAGTGCTCTGCATGCTCCTCCTCTGATGCAGAGTATATGAGTATGTCATTAATGGAGAAACCCAAAAAAATTTATAAGTATGGATGGAATATCTATTTCATCAAATCCATAAACAAAATGGGGAATTCATCACACTAAAAGACATCACTAGGAACTCATAGTGTTCATAGAAACATTTCAAGTCCATATTTGGAATATCAGCCTCATAAACCCTTAACTGGTGGTATTGGTACCTGAGATAAATCTTAGAGAACCAACTTGCACCTCAAAACTAATCAAATTGGTCATAAATCCTTTGAAATGGGTTCTTTTTCTTTATTATTTCCTATTTTAGGTGATTATGATCAATATAAATCCACAAACTCATGTGCGCCTTTTTCATGACCAACACTAAAGCTACCTAGGGGGACACACTAGGTCTAATAAAACAATTATCTTAAAGGTATTCTAACTAAACCCTCAGATTCTAGATCTTTATGGTGTCCATATAATATGTTTTAGAGGATATCTGTGTCAATCCAGGGTGCAAGTCGGTGTAGAACTCCATCTCCCACCTTAGAGGTAGTCCCGAAACTTCCTCAGGGAATACCTCCATAAAGTCCTCCACTACTTAAGAGATCCAGTGCCTAAATATCCTACTTCACCAAGAGATAAAATCAAAAACTTATGGGTGATGGGTTTTAGACTCCTCATCATAAGACCCACTCACTCATCCATGATATCTCTCTCACCCACAAAGGTGAATATCATCCCATCTATCCAAAGGCATTTGACCCACCTGTAGTGACATTTGAAATGGGATCAAACTATGTAAAACCATCCCATAACAAAGATGAAACCATGTGGTTTTATTATTATGACCAATAGGTCACATGTGAAACTCTCTCCACTAAATGATAGCTCACACCATTAGAAAATAAGCGATATTGAAGAATTTCACCCAGTCAGAACCTCGTGCAAAAGATGCTCTGCTAAGGTCTCTATGGGGATCTCTAGATCTCTCACAAGGGATATGTAAATGAAAGAGTGTATCTCACCTATGTATACATGTACTAGAGAAAGTTTATAATGATCATAGATCCTACCTTATATCATCTCATGAGCTGTCGGGTCATAAGCCTCCAGGACCTGCAGCTGCCAGCAGCCCCGTATGCTAGCTCCTTAAGCCTGGTGTGGGGATCTTGGTGGTTGTGGTGATATTAGCTCATAATATCTCCCTCTAAAATCATTTCATCCTCATATATCCCCTCTTAATCCTATACCATCTCTACCTCCCTTTGGGTTGCCCTGGCCATGACTGGGATAACCATGATCATGGAATTTCCTCTACCATGGCATTTCATCTACTGCTTGTCTTCCCTTCTTAGAACATTGGATTGGGAAATAATGTGTCATGTGACCATGCCTGTCACATGCATAGAATTTCCCCACTCCAGACTTACAAGGTCATATTTTTGAAACCTACATTGCATGTCCAGTTTATTAAGACTGGCCATGGGAAGATCTCCTGTACTGAGATCCTGACGACTGGAACCTACTAGATACTGCACACGACTCAACCCCATGTCACCCACTAAAAGCTCCATCTACATGTAATCCCTTAGATAGGAAACTCACAATCACCATCACCCACTCTAAAACTTCATCATAGGTGGGAATGCATGGGGGGACCACACTATCATAGATGTCTCTATGGATACCCTACTCGAATTTTCATGCTCAAAATTAAACATCTCAATCCATGTCTATGGAGTACCACATATGGTTATTTAACCTCTCAGCATACTTGTAAACTGCCATACTACCCTTTTACACCTCCATAAGCTCCTAAATATGAAATGATCACAATCGTGATGGGTAGTAATCCTCACGAAATAGTTTTAAGAATTCATACCATGATAGTGTTGACTCATCATACGTCTATGTGACTAGACTCCACTAGTGTCATGCTGCTCTATGGAGAATACTGGATTCCAGTGCAACAATCTGATCAGTCAGGGTCTGCATGAGCTTGGAGACTTGGATCAATTACTCAAGACATTCCTATACTGCTTAGGCATCTAGCTCACCGTAGAACTTTAACGTCCTCTAGTGTTATAACTCACATAGTGCGCTAATCTTGAACATGTCCTCAACCTTCTCTACTAGTACAATATTCTACTCAATGGGCGAGGGTGCTACTACATGTTCACCTATAAGAAATATATCATGATATGGCCCCAGAATTGAGGCTTCATCACTCAGCGTATCATCGTCATGATCCTGAATTGGTAACCTGTCTAGTTGTCTTCATGAAGAAATCCTGAAATTGATCAAGATTTACCATGGTAAGATGAGAATATATATATATATATATATATATATATATATATATTGGGAGTTGAATCAAGAAGGACAGTCAAGGTAGTCAATCCTATATGATGTGTGTATCATTATTCCCTACAATAAATGTCTTAGTATGCCTAATCAATGAGATGGTAGTCAAATTCCTGGTATATGGATATGTCAATCGTCGCACTAACACTAGGTTCCCTAGCCTAAAAGACACACTTGACACACTTTGACATTGTTTCCCTATGTTTCCATCCAATCCTCACTATGGGTATGTCTCTACACTGACCCAAGTATGAACCACCTTTGATACCACTCTATAACAACCCGACCCACCGGGCCCCACCTAGCCAATGGAAGGTTGAGCCTCCACAACCCCAAGTCTACCTACATAGGCTAGGGTATGTTGAAAAGAATCGATAAGGCATAACATAAAATGGGAGGATTTTCCTAATGTTCTTATACACATTCACTCAACTATCTCTATGAAATAGTGTAGAGGAATAATAAATGAAAGTAATATCTAGATTTGTCTATGTATACAATAACCTCTGGGGAATACAATCAGAGTGTGATAGAAAAAAACAAAAAGGTAAAAGGTAAAATACATGACCAACCAGAAAAAATCCCCAACCTGAAAAAAAAATGGAATAGAAAATAGCTGAGAGAGCCTGAATCCTGATCTCTAATCCCAACCACTATACGTGGTCTATGCACATGAGTATCCCTATAATCCATTGAAATTCCCATTGATATTTCCATTATCTTCATAATACATGACACATGTGGGAAAAACCCATGATAGGGTTAGTATATACATACCTAGTAGGACGCCCCGAAAACCCAAGGGGGTGAAATCAAAGATACGATATAAGTAGTCAGCTCAACCCAAAGAACTAAGGAAACAAAACCCAAGAAAACATATAAATTCTCATGAAATAACCCATATGATAGATAAAGGGTGTCTATAACTCATATCCTATCCTAGATCAATGATTCATCCAATAACTCTAAAGGGTTCATCTCTAATGCCCAACATCTCTTGTATCTGTTGAGGTAACTATGTGGTGGACCCACAAATCACCACTATGTTGTACAATCGAAGAGGAACAAACTACAATAGAGGACCCATTCCTTAGTGTGTCAGGGGGTTTCACTTTATAGGTATATAACCCACTCCCTAGTCTATCAGGGGGTTCCACTCAGTAGGTATAGGAACCACACCCTAGTCCATCAGGGGGTGACACTCAGTAGGTAGAGGACCCATGATCGATTCTGTTAAGGGGGTTCCATTCTGTAGGTAGAGGAACAATTCCCTATTCCTTAAATTTTTTCCACTCAGTATGTAGAGGACCCATTCCCTAGTCTATCAAGGGGGTTCCACTCAACCAATGTAAGGATTACAGGGGGCCATGTCCTGGTGCAGCAAGGGGGTTTCCAACCTCGGTCTCTCTCTAATGACCCTATTTGATCAATTCCATTTTCAAGCATCACCTAAATAAGTGACGCACTCATAAAATTCCATTTCATATATATATAAATCCATTATTAATAATAGCATCATGTTCTACATAAAAAATATCTCAAGATAGGCTACTCATGGGCTAAAATTCGAGTCCAGATGAAGGAGATACGCAAGGTGGAAGTATAGGGGTATACAATGTGTATGGGGTCCACACGGTGTGTGATATCTCTCTAATTCCTATAAATGTTATCCTCTAGTCATGGATCAGAATCCTTGTCATTGTACATGGTGTGTAAGGGGGGCCACACTGTGTGTCTCATCCACCTGGGGCTTTCTTGTGTGCTCCTGGTTGTGCCTGGGTCCATCGGGCCATGTATGTGTATCTAGTTGTGCACATAAGGCACATGGCTTAGCAACACATGGAGGGTCACATATAATTTGGGCCTAGCCATGTTCTGTGTGACCCTCATCTTCTCTGAAAACCTATCTACCGTAGCTGGGTGGGGATACACGGTGTGTGTTCTTCAACTACAAATTGTGTGGTCGACTTTTTCACATAAAGTCTGTATCTTCACACGATTCTCTAGATCAGCACTTGATACCATGAATCCCACTATTTTATCACCTAAATACTGGTGTTATTTTCCTCTCTCCATCAATTTAGGCCCTCTTGTGTTCAAAAATTAGAAACAGGTCATTCTCACTAAACCTGCATGCTACTCGACTCTGTTTATCGATCGATCTCATCACTTCTCCAGATCCCTAATCCACAAATCATCACCTATAACCTATGATCCATCCTCATATTTCCCATCCATTTATCACACATGAAACTTCCATGAATATGAAGGTTTTATCACACTCTAACCCACCTCGTTAAATTCAAACCATGACCCCATAGGCCAATGGTAAAGAACGCAAATAACAGAGGGGGATGAAGCACATAAACAAAGTGAATCTATCAATGGAAAATCATTCTTGGACAATGATCATAAATTGGGGATTGACATGGGTGATAACATGTGCAACAAGAGACTAATTATACTGGATAAATATAATCAACAAAATGTGGGGTGCATGAAAAAAACAATTACCACGAATCAAAAATAGATAAAATTCATGTTTAATATTTTAATCAAGAGTGAAAAAACAAATTGATGATCCCTACCTAGATTATGGATTTATATTTGGTGAAGAATGTGTTCACTGATGATGGAGAAGACTCCCTACATTTTATGTCTGTAGATCCACCTCAATTCAATCTCTCGTTGTCCTCTAATGTGATATACCAATGAAGAAAAATGAATCTCCTCATATCAAATCCTCCCAGATTTATATGGATAACCCTTGTGATTTTTCATAAGAGGATATTTATAGAGGATTTAGATTAGGTCATTTAAAATAAAATAAATAAATTAAATTATTTATTGTAATTAAGTGCTCTTCCAACGACTACCTCAACCAAACATCTGGCACCGACCAACCTTAGGTTATGCTTAGGGTAAAATTAATGTTATGTATTCAAAAATGGTCTCAAAATTCAAATATGATGCTTATCTAAAAATATAACCTATTATTTATGAAAAAATGAATGTTTGTGATATTAATATATTTAATATTTTTATAATATCATTTCCAGGCTCACCGGGCCTCAGGATTTCGCATTGTCTCAATGCATGGCTCTAAAAATATTTCTTAATACATTTTAAAGTCTTACAAGGAAAAAATAAGGTCACAAAATCATCAGATATTCCTATCTGTGATCATGTGTAATGTTCCTTATACTTTAAGATTATTTTTAATGCATTTCATAACTCACGCACTTAGATGTATTGTCATAAACCATGATGATAATAGTTTATGTAGAATTGGGGTACATTGGGTGTGTCAAAAATGAGATGTTATTAATGGATAAGTTGAGGAGGGATTTATCTCTTCTATCTTTATGGAAGTTGATATCTCATACCTTTAATTAAAATAGAACCATTACGTTAAATTTTATGGTCATGGTGTAATGACATGTTTATTTCAAATAGTCAAAGAAAGACGTATCAAGATTATTGGTTGATGTCATAGATGTGAAACCTATTTGATGAGATATTGAGAAAAATAGATTATATTACATAGTGATTACTCGTATGTGATTGTTGACATTGTGACATTAAGTTCTTTCTCTTGGGTTTCTTGACCCATTGTGAGACAGTAATCTTAGACTTTAGGTAACCCCATATAATACTAATGAGAAATAATCCTCTAGGGTCACATGCTAAGTGTTTCCATTTATCTAAATTAAATTACATTTGAATTTAATTAATGGAATAACTATTATTCTCAATATTGAGACATAATTTTATTCATGTTTTATTGATCACACGTATTTATTGAATATTTAATAAATATTTATTCACTAATTTTTTGATAAAATATTTATTTATAAATAAAATATATATTTAGGTATTCAATAAATTTCTAGGAGTTGGAGTGGACCAAGACCATTTTCAGTGATGAATATTAATTTGAAAATCATTAAAATAATATTTATCATTGTTTAAGTTAGCATACACCATAATATAATAATATTGTTACTATTATATTTCATGGGGTTTGATAATGATTATTATATTATTTAAGGGGTGGTACAAAATTAAATAATATTTTAATTTAAACCCTAACTCTATACATAGATGGTTATGTCCATTGTGTTGGGTTAATTGATATATGAGAATTATTTCCCATAACGTATTTCTCGCTAAATTTATCCTCCTCTCTTCCTCTCAATAATGAGAAACACTAGAGTGATTCCTTCAAGATGGAAGGAACTAGAAATAATCAATAAGAACAACACAAGAAGATAGATTTATAAATCTAGCACCCAACATTACATTAATGTCTCTCAGAGATCAAAGGAGCATGTGTTGATCACCACTTGAGGGATTATACACTTGAATCATCCCTACGCAATAAAGGTAATCTGAAAAGGCACTATTATATAGTGAGAAATATCAAGCACTACCATTTATCAGTGCTATCTAAAAGCACTGATAAAGGGGGTAATTTTATGAGAGCTAACTAAAAGTGAGGATAAAGGGGGTACTTTTATCAGTGCTAGAAAAAAGAACTGACAAATGGTTCTTTTATCGGCACTAAAAAAAGCACAGATAAAATACCCCCTTTATCAATGCTTTTTGTAGCACTGATAAAGGGGGTATTTTATTAGTGCTAAAAGAATGCTGATAAGGGGTATTTTATCAACACTTTTTTTAGCGGTGATAAAAGGAACCCTTTATCATCTCTTTTTTTAGGGATTATAAAGGTATATTTCATATAAAAAATTACATATCATTAAAAATTATATATTAATATATAAATGTATTAATATTGATAGAAATATAATATATTTTATTAAATATGATTTATATAAAACTAAATATTATTTTACACTTAATATATAATATATTTAGTAAAAAATGGCTGGTAAAATAAGTAAAAAATAAGATTAATTAACAAATTACTAATTATGGAGGAATAGGAAAAGGTTTTATTAGAGCTTTGCGGTGGCTATGGTACCCCAGATCATCCGCAAGGTGTCAATATGCACTCTTATACCATGATTCATCTGGTTGACTAGAAAGGACTATATTCTTCAACGAAGGTTAAGGAATGTGTAGACAATGCTTTGAAGAGTTTCTTTTCATTTTCTGGTTTCTCGAGTGAATCCTTCTTCTTTATTAGGGACCGTGTTTCATAGTACATCATCAGAGAAGGCTCGATTTCTCAGGTATCATCCTTGGATGGAGCTGTTGTATCATGTATTGATCTTTGAAAACACTCATTTCTGGCTCACATCTTACTCTCTAAAGGTATGAAACCTTGGAAAGTTGTTGATTTAGTTGAACGATTAACTTCTATTTTTGGGTTTTATACTTTAAATGTGTCTTGCTTGGTTGTGGGTTATTTCATATTTTGTTTCCTTATACAAAGTTGAAAAGTCATGGTTGGAGTTTGGGTTATGTTAATCTTAGGCCAAGAACCCTAATAGTCCATGAATAGAATCTAAATTTCAACCTTAATGACTTTAAAGATACTTGTTAATAGATTTGGATCAAAATTCACGATTTGAATTGGGTCTTATGGCATACAAATATTTTATTTGATATTACTTATTCAATTGGAATCCTGATTAGGATGGATAATGTGACAAAGATGGTTAGTTATGGCCATTATGCAAGGGTATTGGTCTAAGTTGACTTAAGCTCAAATTTTATTAATAAATTCATTCTCTCTACACCTCAAGACGAGATTAATATTAGGATAGAGTATGAAAAAAGTCCACTTTTTGTGATTCGTGTCAAATTATTGGTCATTATTTATCTAGTTGTAGAAGAGAAATAATTTGTACTCATTTTCAATTAAAGGGTCATTATCTCTTGTATTTTCAAAGTAAGGGAAGTAATGTGGCCACCCAGTCTACTGAAAATCATGAAGAAAATCTTCTTACAGTTGATAATCATGACTCTTCCTAGAAGAAAATGAAATCCATAAGTGAACAGACTCAAGATATTGTTGTAGGTTCCTCTCAAGGAATCTAAATGATTGTTATTGATGGTCCTCCTCAGCGTAATGGATGTGCTGATGGCTCTAAGATTGGGAATGTTTCTCCTTATAAGGTCTTTTTAGATACTTCCCCAGCTCAAATGGTTGATAAACCGAAGAAGTCACGGGATGATATAGCATAATAAAATCCACTAAATTCTACTGGTTTTACTTTCAAGGATGTTTTAATTAGATACTTAAGGGATGATAATGATGGTGAAGACTCTGATGATAGCCAAGCTACATTAGAGGACTCTACATAGGCTGATGTGGATTACTCTATGTGGCAAGAGAAAAAAAATGATCTATTCTAAATATTTCAAACGTAAGGATAAATTTGATATTGCCTCTTTTAAAAACAAAAAGGCTCTTTCTCCTCAGGTGAGAGCCTTCTCTGCCCCTATTATATCTTTTGGTAAGGATAATATTCCTCCCAGAAAGATTGGTTCTTTAAATCTCTTTGGATATAACTCAACTTCAATGGTAAATAAACTAAATGATTTATCTACTCATCCTATAGTTGACTACATTACTGATTTAGTTTTTATTGAAAATGGTATAGAGACTACTATTGTGTGTAGTGTACCATTGGTTTCTAAGGGTCTGGGGTTGGTACCTAAAGCTGGCCAGGAAAAGGAAATCTCAAATGTTGCTCCTCAAAATTCCTTAGTACTGAGGAAATGGAATACTGAAGGGACAGAAGATACCACTATTTCTATAAATCCTACTATTAAGCCTATTATTGAAGATATAAATGCCTCTGATGTTTCATCTCTATAGGTTTCTGACCTTGCCTTTTTGAGTACACAAGGAAGGAAGGCCCTCTCGGATACCCCTGCTCTTCACTTGTCTTTATGTATAATGGGAGATGAACATGTTATGGGTTATAATAAAAAATCCGTTGGTCACTTATTAATAGGTAAGACCAAAACCAAGAAGTGTATTGTTCTCATTTTAGAGAATGATCAAGGTATATGCAAGTGCATGGACACGGATGTAGGGGAAATGGTAGTCCACTCAACTTCTCCTTCCATGCAGAATGTTGGATTTTTCCATTCTCTTGACATGGGTGATCTAGGGACATTAGAAATAGAGACCCTCAATATGGACAAACCATTAAATTCCTACTCCTTAATAGGTCCTGATTTTTTCTCTTCTTACAAGTTTAAATCAGGTTCGAAGGTGGATACATTAAACCCTTTTGGCCTTCTTGCATCCAGTAGTAGCGAGGAAGAAAGTCAAAGTGATCTAATTCCTGGTACAAAGGAGATGATGACTATCATTTATACTAGACTTCATAATGATGGTCATGGCCCTTTGTTGTAGTCTAAGTCATGGATAAGGGGAAGGAACCCTCGGGGTAAGAGCTATTTATCCTCTCATCATAGCATGAGCACTCACTCTCGAGGGACTTGAACTTTTTTGTTTTTTGGATGTTCCTATATTTTTGTATGTACTTTTCTTGTTTTATATTTAAATAGTTCTTCATACCTCAACCTTTTATAAAAAAAATTACTAATTATTAATGAGAAATATTCATTTAATAATAATTTTATTACATAAAAAATAAATTAATTAATGAACGATATAAGATAAGTTGAAAACATGAATTGAACTTCAAACAACCATAAATTTTGATTAGGGTATCTATTTGGGATCTACCACATATCAAATTGAATTTTGTGAAGAGATCTATGTTGTGTTGACCTAGGGAGGCCTCATTATGTAACAAAACAATTCAAGTCTTCTAGAAAATCTACCTAATTCATCTTATCATGGTGAGGTATAACAAAGATAAAGGAAACAAGTAATGAATATAACCAAACAAGGCATACAACTAGACTAAAAAGTAGAATAAATGAGATAAAACCAATATCCATACAATCCAATCCAAAATGGATAAACCATAAAGTATGAAAAATATAAGAACAGCAAGATCCATGTGACCAATATCCACCTCCAAACCATCCTGATCAAATACAGCAATAACAAGAGAATCCATCCTGCTACAAGATTCCCTTCCCTTTACCTAAATCCTATAATAAAACATCTAAAACCACCCAAAGGAAAATATAGGGTGTGGGAACAAATCCCAGTAGGATACCACCATGGAGTCTATATAAGTTCTAATAACAATAATTAAATGGTTCTATCTTTTAAAACAAAATAGTTTTATAAATAATTTTCATAAATCTAAACCCATTTGTAAATCATTTTACTTTGGTTTTTCATAAAAGTATTTAATATTTATAGATCTATAAATATGAAAATTCTAAGTTATATAATGGGAAATAATATTTATACTATATAAGGTAAGAAAGTAAACACACATCTATGACATAATCCATCATGTGAAACCATGTGATACAACCTCAAGTGAAAACCATGTGAGCAACAATCCATGACAAAAACCATCATATAATAAATAAACCATAAATGAAAAAGATATATGTATTGGGACCTAGCCTATGGGACAATGTATTATACATAATAGAACCTAAACTAGGAATATGTTGATACCAACCAATATCGAGTCCTTCCACAGTCCATCGATATCCCAAAAGTAACCCCTAGTTGTTTCACACTCACTTGGGTTACCCATGTCTATTTCCCAATGCACCCAAGATTCCTAATGTTACAAGTTTGTCAAAAATCCATTTCAAAAAAAAATATCAAAATTTATAAAAAAATCAAATCCAAACCAATCTGTTTTTTTGTTTGAAAATCCATTTACAAATCAAAATCCCTACTCAAGCATTTAATCAAATGCTTGCTGTGAAAAAAGCCAGTTTTTAAAGAAAACCCCTTTAAAACATTTTTCTTTCCAAGAAATCCAATGAAATAAAAAATCACTTCAATTCAATGAATAATTCAAAGGAAATTTACAATAATAATAATAAATTCATATAATTAAATCATTTTATAGAAACACCTAACTTAAGAACAATGGAACCTTATCCCCTTTCAAAAAAAGAGATTAGAAAACCACATATTATCCTTCATAAGATAAGTCATTATAAGAAACTACAAAGTATCGATAGAAAACACCAATCGATCACAAATCTGAACCACAACTGCAGCTAATACAGCAACTGCGGCCAAAGGAAAAGAAGAAATGGAAGGATTCTTACCCAGAGAGATGAATCGCAACCACAGTGATGATCAGTCACCAAAAAAATGATCCATAATGAGTGGAGACCCTCAAATTCATCCAAAATCACCTACGAGTTTAAGAGGAAGGTTTATGGATTGAATGAAACAAAAATCAACCGCACGGTGACTTAAAACCAAAAAACATGATAATTACATTGTGTGTGGTCCCATTTCATGTCCTGTAATCCAAAAAAAACACCAAAAAAAGTGTCGCCTCATATTAAAATATGGATTTTTACCTTATACAATGTAAACCCATTTTAAATGTCGTGTAAATCTCTCATGCCTTGAACCAGATTCCTCACACCTACCTAGAAACTAGTTCATAGCATGTAATCTTATTACATGATGTTTAAACACCCAGTAGATAGTGTTTTCCCTAATTCTCTATAAAACCCCAAACAAAAATGAAACCAAAAACAAAGTAAAAAATCAAATGTAATAGAAGTTAATTGGGTGTTACAATCTCCCCACTATAAATACTTTATGTCCCCATAAAGTCCCCAAGATCCTAGATCTACAAAAAGAGAAGGTCGTTGTTTTCTCATCAACAATTCTTGCTCCCACATCTAGTGGTTATATTTTCTGTACTTCCAAACTACCCTAACCAGATGAATCATTTTACCCAGACTAGAGGAATCTCATCCCCAATTGTCCAGTAATCTCAAATGGGCCCACAAACCTCATTGCCAACTTACCCTACTTACCTGACTGACGATGTCCCAAGCAAAGTGAAACTCTATGAAAGACCCAATCACCAAACTCAAACTCATGTGGCCAAAGAATACGGTCCACATAAGATTTATGATGAATTTTTTTTATGAACAACCTCTTATAGATCAATTTCACCCTTTCCATTATCTCCTGAACGAGACTTGGTCCCAACAAGTATCGCTCTCCCAACTCTGCCCAACAAAAGGGAGATCGACATGGCTACCCATACAATGCTTCAAAGATCACCATATTTATAAAATATTGATAACTATTATTATAGGAATATTTTACAATAGGAAAATTATTTTCCCAAGATCCACCAAAATCAAGAACGCGGGCTCGAAGCATATTCTTAAGAACCCAGATAGCTCTCTATATCTATCCATTCATCTGCGGATAATAATCCATTATTAATTTCATTTAGGAACTTATAAACTTCTATAAACCTTTCCATAACCTAGATGTGAACTTGGGTCCCTATCAGAAACAATCACATAGGGAACCCTATGAAGTCTCACAATCTCTTAGATGTACAATTCCCTGAGTTGTTCCGCTTTCTTCATCTCCTTGATAGCTAAGAAATGAGCCTATTTTATAATTTTATCTATAATAATCCAAATTACATCCTTCCCACTTGAATTATATGGAAAAACAATGATTAATTACATGTAAATATCATCCCAATTATATACTAGAATGGTTAAAGGTTTCAAAAAATGAGCAGGTCTCTAGTGTTCTGCCTCAATTTTTTAACAAGTAAAACACCACGAAACAAAACCTGAAATCAACCGCCTCATACTTGACCACCAATAGTGATGTATCAAGTCATGGTACATCATGGTATCCCGATGATGAATATTCCAACATGACTGTTTTCCACTATCCAACAACTCATACCTCATAGAAAATGGAAAAACTAACCTACTACATAAGCACAAAGCACCATTGGGAGACTAATACCACTCACCTGAGTTCTCCCCATCATAAATGATTTTAATAAAGAGTTGGAACTTGGTGTCAACAACCTTATAAAGATAAACCCACTCATCAAAATTCAATTTATATTTCATCTTGTAACGTCTCAACTCAAGTGTCACTCAAAGGTTCCCCGAACCTAGTTGGCCACATGGACTTAAGCATGCCTCCTCATATACCAGAGGTTTCTGACTAGCAGGAAGGGCATAGGGTGTGTCCATGGGGAGACTATCCCCTATAGTTAGAGTGTATCACAATGGATATATAATAATAGTTAAATAATGGAGTCATAATAGTAAATAAATAAACTTGCAGTGAAAGTTAAGGATAAACATCCAACAATATAAGAATCAAATCAAAGATGAATCGTATAAAAAAAGATGATGATACATGTCATGTCTCTGCAAAACTAGAAAATGGGTATACATAATAGTAGGAAATTCATGTTATACAAAAGAATAAGAATAATTTCCAAAAAATATCTGAGCATCCCAAGGACTGGCCCGGTTATCTGCTACCAAGATCCATCCTAATGCAAGCAATCAAGATCAGGTGTACAATGTGTAACTCTTCCCCTTATCAACACCAATATACATATAATCTTCCCAAGTACTAATGGAACCATGGATAGGGTGTGAGATAAATCTTAGTAGGCCACCACCAATGGAAAATATACCATCCAGTCTGATAAATATAAATTAACATTATACAGGTACATATAAATGAAAAGAAAAGATATAAAGTTAACCCATATCTGCTTTAGCCTCGGCTGGTAACATATCTAAACATGTAATCATTTAATTAATTATATTTTATTTTATAATAAGTGAAGTAATAGGATCCAAGTTATAACCAAGGAATTCTATAATAATAATAAATAGTAAGAAAGGATCCAAGGTAATAACCAATGAATCTTTGACCTCAAGGGTTGATCCAACTCACTAATAACATGCAGCCTGGCCATAAGGGGGTCTGAGTGTAATCCAAGGGGGCTCATCCAAGGAATTCCACTGTAAATAGTTATAACTGATTCTAAGGATCTCATCCAAGGTAAGCATAGGATATTCATGATTGGGACCAATGGATTGAATCCATGGAACCATGTGTCCAAAGACATCAACCTGGTTCCAAGGAGTGTATCCAATTCATCCTAATATTTGTAAGATAGTGAAGAGATCATATGGATTCATAGGCATTAATTAGTAGACAAGGACCATGTTCCAAGGTGGGTATCTCCCTTGGAAATTGTCTCCTTGAATCAGAATGGAATCCTCTAAGTGCTCAAGGAATTACCTCAGGAATCCAAGGCTAGATTAAGTTTGACCACTCTTATAAAGGTAAAAAGGTCCATATGCAATAGGAAACTTATAATAATTCATTATTTAATTTAGAAAATGTAATACACATTCCATTTAATAAGTTATTTGGTTCATTATGTTACCTTTCATACTATGTGACAAAGATAATAGGGCATGCAACCATTTACTCCATTAATTACATATTAATTCATTGGGTTCATTCCTTTACCTTTCATAAACATTACAAGGTGGGATAAGGACATGAAATTCAATTATAATTAACTAGGCCAAGTGATACATATAACATGCTTACCATGTATGATTGGGTTTAATTTATTATATTAAAATGCTTACCTTATAAGGTTCAAGTGATACTATGATGTAATAGCTATTAATAATTCATTCATTTGGTTCAAATACTTACCTTTAATGAGGTCAAGTCTAGCTCACCTGAATGGTGGCACAAATTTTCATGAAAATACACTAAAGGCATAAAAGTGGAAACACCCTACTTTGGGTGGTCATTGTTTAGGTTATAACCTCCAATGATGTGATGATCATATATAGATGGAGCTCTAGAATACGAGCACATTAACTACAAGCATGGCATATGAATTTAATAAGCATCACCCAAAAAAAATAGGGTGCACACAACTCTAGTAGTTTATAAAATAGTGATACATGAGGGATGAGTAATATACCACATACCTTGAGCTTGTGGAACTCTCCAGGTCCAGTATCAACCCTTAGTTTTTCCTGGATTGGAAGAAAATGGAAGAACATATCAATGCCCTAAAAATAGGGCATATGATCATGTATCAAGATAACTCTATATAGGAGAAGATAAATGATAATCAAAGAAATATAAATGAATATCTTACCTTTAGGATTCCAACATGGTGATCAGATCTTAAATTGGAGTCTGGACGATGAATCGGTATCAAAATCTATGAAGAGAGGAGTTTGAGAGATCAAATGGGAGAAATTAGGTATTGTTGTGCACTGGAATGGGAAAATAGGATAAGGGGTAAGATTATTATATTTATAAGGTAAAAATGGTAAATTCACCCAATAATTATAGGTTCACAAGGTTTGGCCGTACTATTGGACAAATCATTCACCAATCGTGCACCTCCCACTGCTTAAGGAGGGACACACACAGTTTCATATTCATGGATTGACTAACTATGTTCATAGCTCTATTAAAAATAGTAGGTACCCATGCATGGGTGTTCACCCTTGGTTTCACAGTTTCCTCAAACCATACGGCCTCCTAAGTCCCGCTTTCCATCCCTCACATAGTTAGGGAAACCATGTAAACCGGTTCATACAATTTCTATTAACCATACGACCCAGTCATTTTCTCCACATACTGGGGTTCCGAGCTCGGAACCATCCTTGGACACCCAAAAAAAAAAATTGATCCCATTAGGAATCCATATTATGTCCCAAATAAATAATTATATAGAATTTAAAAGGATCTATACCTAATTGAAAAATCATGTTCTTACGATCTTCCCCCATTAAAGGAACTCATCCCTAAGTTCAGCTTCCAAGGGAAGGGAAAAACTTTCTGAGAAAAATTATGACCACTGAGCATGTATGTCAGCCTCCCTCTCCCAAGTCTCATCTTGGACATATCCATTATTCAATAACACCATACTAAGTGGACAAACTAACCATAGAGATCCTTTTTTCTCCAGTCAACGATGCGCATAGGATACTCCTAAAAAGAATCATTAGTGTCTAGCTCTACCTCCTTGGGATCAAAATTATGAGATGAATTTTCATGATAACAACAAAGTTGTGATACATGGAAGACATTGTACATGGAGTGGTACCTCTGAGGTAATAATATTTTATATGCTATTGGCCCGACTCTCTCCAAGATCTCAAATGCCCTGAAAAATCACAGCGAAAGATTCCCTTGCCTTTGTATCTATCTATTCCCAAGCTTGGGTGATACCAGCATAAAAATATGATCCTCAACCTCAAACTCAAGAGACCATCTACAGTGATCATCATTCATTTTATTTCTAGACTAAGTAGTATACATAAGATTTTTGATCAACTAAACCTACTTTTAAGTCTCATGTATGATACAAGGACCTAGTTGCATTGTATCTCCTTCCTCTAATTGACATGGGGGTGAATGGCATACCTACCGTACAAGTCCTCAAACAGATCCATCTGAATCATATCCTAATAGTTGTTATTATAGGATAACTCAATGAAAGGGATATTATTCTTCTAAGAACCACTGAAATCAAATACACATACATAGATCATGTCCACTAAAACATGTATCATTCATTATAACTGTCCATGGGTCTGAAGGTGAAATTTTGTGATCAAGATCACCTGGGTACCCATAGATCTATGTAACCCCTACCATAAATTTGATGTAAAATAAGTATCATTATCTAAAATGATAGTAAGAGGGGGACATGTATCTATATGTTCTCATGAACATATAGTATTCCCAGCTTATTAACTAAGAAAGTCTCCTAGATAGGAATAAAGTGGGAAACTTTCATCAGTCAATCCATGACTGCCCAAACTGTGTCACTACCTCAAGACAATCTTGGTAAGCTGACTACAAAGTCCATGGAAACATTTTCCCATTTCTATTTTGGGACTAGAAGTGGTTGTAACAAGACAATAGCCCACTAGTTCTATTCCTTCACCTTCTAATAGGTGGAATACCTAGTGATAAAACTTATTATCTAACATTTCATCCTAGGACACCAATATTGGCGTCATGTATCTTGATACATATTGGATATTCCTAGATGAACTAACCACTAAGAATCATGGGACTCTTACATCAGTTCCTCTCCCATATCCATAGGAACCTAGATGTTCCCATGTATACATAACATATCATCTCCATCTATATACCAATATGAAGGAAGGTCCTCACCAGAAATTCTCTCCCAGAGAACCAAGCCTTTAGGATTATAAAACTACATATTCTTTACCCTATCAAGGAAGGAATAGGTAACTGCCAAGGCTATAAGATATGACTAATCAATACTCTCCTGAAAGTCCATATGCAACTCAGAAAAGAGGGACATCAATTTCCATTCATCATTGGCTTCTCGAATATCCAATGCCAAATTTTTCTAACTCAGCACATTTACCACCACATTTCCCTTTCTAGGATTATAGGTAAACTCAAAGTTGGACGAATGAAGATATTTGACTCATCTCCACTATCTAAGATTCAAGTAACACTGTGAAAAGATATATTTGTAGATCTTTTGTTCTGTATACACCACAAAGTGCTCAACCATATGATAGTGTCTCCATCATCGTAAGGCATGGACAACAACTAGTAGCTTGAGGTCATGCATTGGGTAATTTCTCTCATGAGGCGTCAAATCTTATGATCTGTATGCAATGAATTTATCCTCCTGTATCAGTACCGCACCCATTTTGATTCTTGATTCATCATAGAACACTGTATATCCTCTTCTAGGCTCTATAAAAATCAGAATTAGTGCCAAAAAAATTCATTTCATCTCCTAAAATGATTTTTTGCATATTCTGACCATAGGAACTTCAAAAACTTATTTGTAAGACCCATAAGAGGTGAAAATGCATTAAAAGTCCTATATAAAATGCCTATAATATCCATCCATCCCCAAAAAACTATATATATCAAACATGTTATTGGTATTCTTCCAAAAAACCATAGCACTCACTTTCTCTAGGTCAACTGATACTCCTGATTCCAAGATAATATGAACCAATAAGTGAACTTTGTCGATCTAGAAGTGACACTTAGAAAGCTTGGAATAAATTTGGTGCTCTCTCATTGTATTCAAAACGATATCAAGATGTCTAGCATGGTCACTCCACATATGAGAATACACCAAGATGTCAACCACAAAGACTATAACTAAGGAATTCAGATAGGAGTGTAAAACCCTATTCATCATATTCATAAAAATAGTATGTGTGTTTGTAATACCAATAAACATAATGAGATGCGTATACAGACCGTACCTTCTATGAAACGTTGTGCGAGGTATGTCTGAAGGTCTAACTTTCACCTGATGATAACCCGATCTCGGTTCATTATTTGAGAATACCCTAGCTCCTCAGAGCTATTCAAAGAGATAATTTATACAAGGTAATGGATATTGGTTCTTAACCATAATCTAGTTCAGTCGTCGGTAATCTATGCATAGTCTAAGGGTCTTATTCACATTATTGGAAAAAAAATCATGGGTGAACCCCAAGAACAAGTATTGGTTATGATAAAGCCTTTAGAATCTAGATCCTCCAACTATCTCTTGAGCTCTTGGATCTTAGTAGGTGCCATACTTTAAGGAGTAATAGACACTAGAGATACTCCTGGAATAAGTTTGATCATAAAATATATATCTCTCTTAGGAATTAATCCAAAAAAATCATTAGGAAATACTTCCCTGAAATGATCTACTACAGGAGGAAAATTTGAAATATGTATTCCTTGATCCTCCATGAAAAGACTAGAAACCCGAGCAGTCACTACACCTATCCCATGATGCTCTGGTCTAGCTCTATTGGATTGAATATCCCACTCACCCTTGTGGAGATAAATTCTAACCTATGGTGATATAAACGATACCCTAGGGAAATATAATTCCACATAGGCATGATATGGAACTAACCAATCTATATCGAGAATGAAATCAATACCCTTCATCTCAAGGATGAAGAGGTCTCGTAATAAGGGATAATTGTCTACCTTAAGGGAGAAGTCCCTATATTGGCATATGCCCTTAGACTATACACCCAATGGTGTGTCTAGGGTTATCACCCCCACAGAATAAATGAATTTCCGGATCAAGAATTTCCACAGTCGATTAAGAGATAAAGGAGTAATAAGTGATTTTATCAAATAAAGCAGATACAATAGTAGAGGCTACTAGAATAGTACCTTGTAATATAGATGGTCATGAACTATGATCCTCAGGTATCAGTTATAAGGCATGAAGCTGACCTAATCCACAGGCATGTGATACAGTTGGACTACCTTGAGCAAGTCCTCTCTATCATCGTTGATAATCATAAGTCTTACTACCATGGCCATAACCTCCTCCTAATCATGTCCTATCAGTGCTGCTCTAACTCCATGCCTGAAGTGGTGTAAAATATCCTTCCCTTGAATATGGAGCTAGTGTGGAGCCTCTTCCACTATAAGTAGATGGAAATGTATGATAAAATCTCTAAATATTCCCTATATAATCGCAAGCATGACACTCTAAAGGGTCTCTATCACACTAAGGCTTCGGATTCCCCTATCATCCACACTGATGGCATATATTGGAGCTGCCATTGTGGATACTCTGGCTACCACTACTCTGATAAGAAACCTCAAGGGAATACTTCTTGCTATCAGAATAACTACTAGCCTACCTCGGAACTGAACCTGTGTTCCCATAACTATCACCTTCCCTCAGGTTGCGCTCAGTGAAAAGGTCCTAGTTCATGATCTCAAAAAAATTAGTTAGTAGAAATACATTCACCTAAGTATGGATGGAATAATTAAGCCCATCCTCAAAGTTTTGTGCTCAAAAAATCTCATCATTGACTAGAATTAGTGGAAATCATTTTAACTCAGTAAAATGTTATGAATAGTTCATAAAATGCATAGAATCCTACTACAAATTAATTAACTCACCATCTTGGTCAGTTCTCAATGTCTGAGTGAAAAATTACTCATAGAAGATAGTCTGGAAGTTAGCCCAGACCATACCTTGATGACAACCAGCCTGGTTAATCACATCCCCCCAGCACTTGTCTAAATAGCACAATATATAGGTGGTAATCTTGACTCTCCTCTCTATAGTCATCTCCAGATGCTCAATGATAGACAGGATAGGCTCTATCCAATACTCAATATCCTATGGACTAATATCCCCTAAGAATATGGGGGGATTCTACTTCTGTAACTCACATGTTAGACCAGCCATCATAGGTGCGGGTTATGGAGCACCCTACATAGACTGCATAAAATATAATAAACCCTTGCGAAGTTGAGTGTCAGTTCCCAGTTTAGGTATAACAGGAGGTGCCTCAGGTGGCACTACCAGAGGGATCATTGGTGTCTTAGGGCCCACCACCCCATATAGTGGTTGTCGCCACCCTCTTGGCGCATGACTCAAGGATGTCATGGTGTCATAGCTCTACAAATTCCAAGCACATGCCTAAAAAAATATTTTTAAGTAGATAGAATCACTATAGAAAGAATTTCATAAGAATAAGTTATCACTGCTCAAGGTACAACCCCAACTGACCACTTAGAAGGCTAGGTATTGGTAAGTTTTAAGTTTGATTTACATGGGTTCCAATAAGTGAAAGGGTCAGTCACACTCTTCCTATTCATTTACTAGAAAACATTTGATTTTTATAAGTCAATATTTACTTTTACATTTTTCATTTTCTTATTTACATATAAAAATGTTGATTAAATGGATCGTCATTCCCAATGAATATGGTCCCATACACCTTATCACTGAAGTTTATAACCATTCAATTTCAATTTAACCATGTCTATATTCAGACTCAAAATGTAATGGGTAATATATAATGGATTGACTCAGTAAATTACCCATTACAATACATGAGGGGCCATACACCTCTTTAATTAAAACTAGCAATCACTCAATCACATCCAAGGAGCAGCTCATGTAACCAGAGGTATATAGATGACACGGGTAGAAACTATCTATTTAAGATGACACCATCAACCTATATAGGAAAACATTATTTATATTGATGCTGACACTTTAAATAACCAACTCCCTATCCTATAGAAGATGTTAGTAGAATAGGAATATATACAAAAACCATGGATAACTCAACAGTCACAGGAAACACAATAAATTCAAGAAAAAAATGAACCTATATGGCATGGAATATGTTTGGAATGTGAATTCTAGGTGCTTGATATGATGAATGTAATAATGATTCTTGTCGTATCACGGCAAGGTAAATTTCTATAAAGCATATCAAAATCCATAATTCAAGTGAATCACCTAATGTTGAAAGTATATCAACTATAATAAGTAGAAATAGAGCAAAAATTTACCATTCCAAGGAAACTTGGTATTTACCCCAAACATTGATTAACTACTCCCAGGCTACTGACTAGCAACAAGGGTCTTGGGTGTGTCTATGGGGAGGCTATGCCCTTTGGTCAGAGTGTAGCACAATAGATGTATAATAACAGTTTAATAGAAAAAGTATTATAAATAAATAAATCGGAAGTGGAAGGTAAGGATAAACATTTAACAGTATAACAATCAACTCAAAGCTAAATCATATACAAAATAATGATGATACATTTCATGTCTCTACAAAACTGGAAAATAGATATACATGGAAGCAGGTAATACATTCTATACAAAAGAAGCAAAAAGAATCCAAAAAACTATCTGAGTATCCTAAGCACTAGCCAGTCATCTAAAACCAAGATCCATCCTAACATAAGCAATCAATACTAGGTGTCCAAGGAGGAATGCTTCCCCTTATCAACACCTACATACATATAATCTGTTCAGGCACCAATGGCGGCCCAGATAGGGTGTGAGATAAATCTCAGTAGGCCACCACCAATGGATTCTAAACCATCCATTTTGAGAAATATAAACTAACAATGTGCAGTTATATATAAATTTATAGAAAATATATAAAGTTAACTGATACTTACTTCAGCCACTGCCACTAATGTCTCTAAACATGTAATCATTTAATTAATTATGTTCTAGTTTATAATAATTGAAGTAAGAGGATCCAAGGTGTGAAAAAGGCATCCTATAATAATTATAAATAGTAATAAGGGACCCAAGGTAATAACCAAGGCATCCTTGACCTCAAGGGTCGAGCCAACTCAGTAATAACATGCAGCCTAGACATAAAAAGGTCTGAGTGTAATCTGAGGGGCATCACCCAAGGCATTCCGCTATAAATAGTCCTAACTGTGTCCAAGGATCACATCTAAGGTAAAAATGGGATAATCATGACTGGACCCAATTGGGTGAATCCATGTCACTGCATGTCTGAAGACATCAAGATGGATCCAAGGAGTGTATCCAAGGCATCCTAATAACTGGAAGATAGTAAATGGATCCTACAACATCATTCTAGACATCCTCTAGTGGATAAGGACCATGTTACAATGTGGGTATCTCCCTTGGAAATTGGATCCTTTAATCAAAGTGGTGTCCTCTAAGTGCACAAGGCATTCCCTCAAGAATCCATTGATGTCTCAAGTATGACCACTCTTATAAAGATGAAAAGTTCCATATGAAATAGACACCTTATACATAATTAATTATTTAATTTTAGGCCATGTCATGCTCATTCCATTTAATAATTAATTTGATTCATTCCATTTACTTTCATACTAAGTGATAAGGAAAATAGAACATGCAACCATTTATTACATTAATTACATATTCATTTATTGGGTTCATTATTTTGCCTTTCATAAAAATGACAATGCGGGATAAGGACATGCAACCACTTGTAATTAAATTATAATTAACTAGGCCAAGTGATACATATAACATGCTTACCATGTGCAATTTATTTTCATTTATTATATTAAAATAGTTAACTTAGAAGGTTCAAGTGATAATATGATGTAATATCCATTAAAATTAATTTTTTTAGTTAAAACACTTACCTTTAATGAGTCCAAATCTAGATCATTGGAATGATGGTGAAAATATTCATAACAATACACTAAAGGAATAAAACAAGAAACATACTACTTGGGGTGGTTTTCATTGAGGTTATAACCTCTAACGATGTAATGATCATATATATAAGGGGAAATAGAATATGAGAACATTGATTACAAGCATGGCATATGAATTTAATAAGAATCTCCTGATGAAATTTTCATGAACACAATGACTTAATTTATAAAACTACAATACATGAGGGATGGGTAATAGACCACCTACCTTCAGCCTATGACACTATCCTCATCCAGTATCAGCCCTTAGTTTTTCATGGATTAGATTAAAATTAAGAACGGATCAACACCCTGAAAATAGGGCATATCATCCTGTATTAAGATAACTCCATCAAGGAGAAGAGAAATGATAAATGAAGCAAAATGAATGAATAGATTACCTAGAGGATTATAGCATGATAATTGGATCTAAAATAGGTGTTTAGATGATGAATCAGGATAAAAATATATGAATAGGGGAGTTTGAGAGCTCCAATGGGAAAAATGAGGGTTTTTTGTGCGCTAGAATAGGAAAATAGGAGAATGGGTAAGATTATAAGATTTTTTAAGGAAAAAATGGAAAATTTTCCCAAGAATTAAAGGGTCATATGGTTTGGCCTCACAGTTGTCCAAACCATTCAACAATTTTGTGCCTCCCATTGCTTAAGGTGGGACCCTACATGATTTCATGTGCATGGTTTGACCAACCATGTGCAAACTATGTGTATGGATATGATAAAAACTGCAAGTACCCCCACATGGGTGTGCACCCCTGACAGTACAATTTTATCATATCGTGCAGCCTCCTAAGTGCCACTATCTATCTCTCTCATAGTTAAGGAAACTACGTGGACTAGATCACATGGTTTCTACTAACCGTGAGACCCATTCCTTTTCTCCACCGTTCGGGAATATGAGCTTTGAATAAGCCCCAGACACCCATGAAACAATTGTGACCCCGTTATCCATCCATATTAGGTCCAAAATAAATAATTATATCAAATTTAAAAGGATCCATACCTGATTGAAAAAATGGGTTCTTACACATCTAAGACAAGAACACCTATCAACCATCCTCTTCCACTCCCAATATCATCTCAGTAAATAAACTTATTAGAGAAGACTCCTCAACTGATTCCTTTACGGATTTTATTGGTAACTTTTTTCTCAATACATCAGCAAACACATTACCTTTTCTAGGAGTGTATTCAATATCAAAATTGAAATTCTGAAGATACTCCACCCAATGTCTTTGTCTCAAGTTTATATCCCTCTATGTAAAGATGTATTTCAGGTTCTTATGATCATAATACACTATAAACTACTCCCTAAAGAGATAGTGATTCCAGGTTTTGATTTCATGCATAACCACTTCCAACTAAAGATCATGGGTAGGGTATATCTTCTCATGAGGGTGTAACTGGCATGAGCCATAGGCCACCACATATTTCCCATGAATTAAGACACATCCCAATCCCATACCAGAAGCAATTTAGAAAACCTCATAACCCAAACTTGGTTTCAAAAGAATATAAACTAGTCTTGAAGTCAACCTCACTTTAATATCCTCAAAATACCTCTAACATCTTTCATTCCATTCAAACTTTACACCCTTATGGGTTAAATATTTCATTGAAGATGAAAACTTAGAGAAATCCTGAACAAAACCGCATGTAATAACCATCCAACCCAAATAATATTTGGATCTTAAACACATTTTTGGGTTGCTCCTAGAACATAACTACCAATACCATTTTTGGATCCATTAAGATACCCCTCTCAGATATAACATTCCCTAAAAACTTTACTTGTTGAATAAAAAACTCACACTTGGAAAGATTACCATATAAATTATGTTCCCTAGAAGTTCTAATAATGATATATAAATGGTCCTTGTGTTCCTTATCTAACTTAGAGAACACTAATATATCATTCATGAACACAACAATAACAAAAGTCCAAGAACTAATGAAATGTCTAGTTCATCAACCCCATAAACACTACAGGAGAATTAGTGAGACCGGATGGCATAACCATAAACTCAAAATGCCTATATCAACTCCTAAATGTTGTCTTAGTTATATCCTCTTATCAGAATCTCAACTGGTGGTACCCTGACTACAGGTCAATATTTGAAAACCAACATTCCCCTCTAAGCTGGTCAAAAATATCATCAATCCTTGGCAAAGTATATTTATTGTCAACGGTCTCCCAATTCAATTTTTGATAATACACACAAAGTCTGAGGGGGCATATGCCTTCATATAAAAGAGCATAGGTGAAGCCCAAGGTGACATGATATGATGCATAAATCCATTAGCATCTAGGTCTTAAAGATATACCTTAAGTTCTACCAACTCAGCAGGCGTCATATGATAAGATGTAATAGAAATTTCTATCATACCATGAAGTAAGTCAATAGTAAACTTATCCTCTCTCTGTGGTGGTAAACTAGAAAAATAATCTCGAAAGACCTTAGGGTATACACACACCACCGAAGGAATTTGACTACCCAAATAAGGGTCAATTAAATCAAGAAACATCTTTGATAGCTGGTGCAATATTATCCTAGCATAAGAAACAACATGCCCTTCCCTTACCAATATAGAGTCTCACTAACACTAAAAAACATGAGTTAACCCATTGAAAGATAAGAACTGAACTTAGTGGTGATAACAGTCTATCTAGGCCTTAACGCTTATCATCCAATCCATGCTAATAATCAAGTTGAATATGTCAATATCAAGAACTAAAACGTCTCACACCACCTCAAAGTCATATATCGTCACCCGACATGAGGGACACTTGAAACCTTGTTCAAACCTCTTTCCTGAATGTGTGGAAATATCAAAAAAGTATGGAATAAGTTCTGAATGAAATACCAACATGTCAACTAACTTTGAAAATATAAAAGAGTGAGTAGTACCAATATCAAACAAATATTTCACCATAGAAGAAGAAATAAATACCATACCTCTAACAGTATATAGCCCTGCATAGATTCCTCTTGAACATACTCAGTCACATAAATTTGTCTAGTATTATCCACATGAACATCCCCCTTGTCCTAATGATTAGACTCACCACCCTTGGAAACATTGGTATAAACCAATAACCCCTTGATGAGAGTGGATCCAGCCTTAATTCTCTAGGAAATCCTTTCATAAAAACACTTTATATGGAATGATAATATGAAATGATGATAAGTATTAGTAGCCTCCATACATCTAGTCTTGGTATGGCCATGACTTCCACATTGATAGTAGAAAAACTACTACTATCCAAAAGAAACCCCATAAACTTGCTTGAAGAAAACTGACCACCTTATGCTTCCTCTTATGACCATAATATATGACCTGGATAATAACTACACCAACTAAAGCTCCACCCAAACATGTCTTCCCATATATGTCTACCTTAGTCAAATCTATTTTGTTGACCACCTCCAAAAACGTCATAAGGCATGTGAGAATCAAAATTGACTGAATATCTGACCTCATTCCTAACTCAAAACTATGATAATTTAGGTACTCATTAGTGATAAGATATGGTGCTAGATATGCTAGCTCCTCAAAATGGGTAGAATACTCTAGAATGGTATGCTCCCCCTACTCCAAGTTTAGAAACTCTCAAGTATTCATTTCATGTAACTTCTAAAGATATAACTTTTGATTGAATATTTTCTTGAAGTAATTCTAAGTAAGATCCTTGTGAAACTTATCTTTCATAATAGATTCCCACAATCTCCTTCTCAGTTCCTCAGGAATGTACATGGAAAAACCCACCTTAGAATCTATAGGTGTCTTCATGAAGTTAAATATCCTCCCAATCCACTCAAGAAACTCCTAAGATTCATAGGTTCCTTTGTCACCATGAAAGATGGGTGGATGTTTCTTAGTGAATTAATATCCATGATCCACCACACATATTAGTTTCCCAACACCCACTTAGACTAGAGTCTAAATTGTGCATATTATAGCTTCTGCCAAATAAGGTTCCACTAGAGGATTCACCTGTGAATCTTGTCTCGTAGATTCCTCTCTCAGATTTGGAAGATCTCTTCTAAAAGGCATTTTTTAACAACATAAGAAAAAAACTCAACCAGTCATGAGAAAATTATAAAATCATAGGTCCAACTTCATGTACCGACATCAAAGCTTTAAAACAAAAGGATTTAAAGATATTATAAATTATAGTGATCGAAAGACGACACTTTAAGAAGGAAAAGGTCCATTTAAATAAAATTCCCATATATTTCAACCAAATGACCTTAAACACCAAGTCTCTACCTGGTAAAAATTTTCCGACCACCCATGGTAACTCAAGTTCAGACACGGAAGTGAGCTGGTCAGGCACCCTCCTTCACTTACTGCCTGAATTCTGACAGTATTAAATCCTATCCATCAAAGACATAGAACCACACTCATTTAGTGTTAACACACTTAAATATATGTATATCTCTAATACTAAATTGTATTAGACCAACCTGGGTCTTCTAGACAAGCCACCCAAGTCGACCTGTCACAATGAGGTATAACAAAGATAAAGGAAACAAGTCTTGAATATAACCAAACAAGACATAAAACTAGAGTAAAAATTTAAAGAAAAGAGATAAAACCAAGATCCATACAATTCAATCCAAACCAAATAAACCATAAAATATGATAATACAAGACCAAAAATCTCCATGTGACCAATAGTTACCTCCAAACCATCTCGACCAAAGGCATCAACAATAAGAGAAGCTATAATATTAAAAGATGTCCTTCCCTTTACCTGAATCCAGGAATACAACATCTATAACCAATAAAATTAAAAATTAGGGTGTGATCACAAAGACCAATAGGAACCACCAAAGAGTCTATACAAGGTATAATAACAAGAATTCAATAGCTCTAGCTTATAAAACAAAACAGTTTACAAAGCATTTTCATAAATCCTAAACCATTTGTAAATCATCTTCCTTTGGTTTTTCATAAAATAATTTCATATTTATAGAGCCTGAAATATGAAAAATATAAGTGATAAAATAGGAATTAATATTCATACTTCATAAGGTATGCAAGTAAACACACATCTATGAAATAATCCATCATGTGAAACCATGTAATACAACCTCAGGTGAAAACCATGTGAGTAACAATCTATGAAAAAAAACCATCATGCAATAAATAAACCATAAATGAAAAATAATTCCACATTTGTCCCTAGACTATAGGACTACATACTAGACATAATAAATCCTAAATCAGGAATATGTTGGTATTAACCAATATCGAGTCTTGTCACATTCCATCGATGTCCCAAAAGTAATCCCCAATGGTCTCACATTCACTAGGGTTACCCATGTTTATTTCTCGATGTACCCATAGTTCAAAATGTTCCAAGTTTGTCAAAAATACATTTCAAAACCATGCTCACAATTTATAAAACATTTTCAAATCCATGCCAATCTACTTCAGTGTTTGAAAACCCATTTCCAAATTAAAATAACCACTCAAAATTTTAATCAAACACTTGGTGTGAAAAAACCAGTTTTTAAATAAAAAACATTTAAAAATATTTACCTTTCCAAGAAATACCTTGAAACCACAAATCAATTCAATTAAATTAAAACCCCAAAGGAAATTTACAAGAATGATAATAAATTCATAGAATTAACCCATTATATAGAAACACCTACCTTAAGAATGATAAAACTCCATCTACTTTCAATAAAATAGATTATAAAACCAAGGATTGGCCTTCATAAGACAAGGAATGACAAGAAATTTTATAGGATTGATAGAAAACACCAATCGATCACAAATATAAACCAAAACTAAAATCAATGTAGTAACCGCTTGTTGGAGTTGGTGTCCAAGGAACAACTGTTTGTACTTATATTACATGTATATTTGATGTATTGAATATTAATAACACTTATTGTTACATATTGATCAGTTTCCTACATAACACTAATTTAATAATATCCTAGGGTATATATTACATTGATAAGGTCATAACAGTTCCCCTCTATGATTAGAACCTTGATGTGTTATGTTGATATTCTTAAATAGTGTTCTATGGTTAGATAACGTACTATGATGGGACACATATTACATAGACTATCAGGTGTGAGTACTAATAAGAAGATGAGGCTTCTTCTAATAAAGTTTGCACTTAGTAATCTCCAATATGGGAGATTATGATAACAGACCCACTAGTAGAAATTCTACATGTTATGGTGTCATCGAATATTCCTATCTGCCAACGTGTGTGATAGTTCTTAAACTTTAATATTAATATTAATTCATGTTACAACTCACATACTTATTTTTATTTCATAAACCATGATGATAAAATTCCATGGCTAAGTTGGATATGTTGGGTGCGTCATGAGTGACATGTCATTAATAGATAAGTCGAGAAAAGATTTATCCCTTCCATATTTTTGGAATCTGATATCTTTACCCTTTGATTGGAATGGAACCATCTCCCTAAATTCAATGGTCATAGTGTAATGATGTGTTTATTTCGGATGGTAAAATAAATACATATTGATCATATAGGTTGCTGAAACGGATGTGAAACCTAGTTGATGAGATATTAAGACAAAGAGATTATATTAAATAGTGAGCATTCATATGTGGTTGTCATCGTTCCAACATTAATATCTTTATATTGGGTTCATTAACCCATTGCTAGATAGAAATATTGTACTTTAGGCAAGCCCAACTAATTCTAGCGAGAAATAAATCCTAGTGGATCACACACTAAGTGTTTCTATTGATCTTGATTAAATTCTATTTGGATTTAATTATTGGATTAAATATTATTCTCAAGACCGATGAATAATTTTAGTCAATTTTTATTGATCGCTAATATTCCCGAGGTAATAAATAATTATTTGTTTATTAATAAATAATTTATTTGATTACATGAATATATATAAAATATTTATTCTCTGGATAGTGAATAAAATATTTATTTTATTTATTTAATATTTCAATAAATATTTATTCACTAGATTGTGAATAAAATTTTTATTTATGTATAAAATATTTATTTAGTTGTTCAATAAATTCTAGAGGAGTTCGAACAGACCAAGGTCGAGTATGATGATAAATATTAATTACAAGACCATTATATATTATTTGTTATTGTGCAACTTGGTGCATGCCACAAAATAATAATAATGATATTATTATTATGTGGCATGGGGTTTATTAATGGTTTTAAATGTTATTTAATGTACATAATGCAATTAAATAATATTTTAGCATAAACCCTAAATCTATAAATAGACGGTTATGTCTATAGTATATTGCATCCAAAAAATTGAGAATAGAGAATTGTTGTGCAGAATGAATTATCTCTCGACTCCTCCTTTGATATCCCTCTCAAGAGAGAGAAGTGAAAGATATATTTCTTCAAGATCAAAGAACAAGTGATCAGGAACAAAAAACACAAGGCATTTGATTTTCCACTCTAGCACCCACTGATCGAGTGGTGTTGGTCAGAGATCATTCAAGCACATGTGGATCACTACTATTTAGATTTTATCCTTGGATCCTCACAATGCAATGAAGGCAATCCAAAAGGGTCTTCTCAGATGATCAACAATCATCAATGAGTAAAGTTCCTAATATTGGGTATTTATTTATTCAGATATTAAATAAATTGATTATAAATTTGACGTGCAAGATCATCACTCATAGTTTCGAGAAACGATTATTAAATAGAATTTCAATATATCACCCACCATCGCACTCTTCCATTGCACCTAGAACCATCAAGTGGTATCATACACATTTAAATTTATAATTATTTATTTGATTGTTGATCCATACTCAATCATGGTTGAAATTTAATTTCTTATTATTCTTTCTTTAATCCAATTTGAATTAATATTATTTAACATATTAATCATATTAATTCAGTGTTTCATTTTTTTAAAGGTTTAATAATAGATGAATAATGACTAGAGATTTCATTGGGAAGTGCCAAATCTTTGGTTGGTAAAATTGGGTTACACGGCGTGTATCCTGAGTACATGTTGTGTACCCATACGCATTTTACCTAGATGTATTGAGAAGTTAATTACACATGGTACATTTATTGCACACCACGTGTTAATCAGGCCAACCTAGAACATGAAAAGCAGATACATGGCATGTATCTGGTATGTACACATTATGTAGTCCAGCCAAGTTAACACGTTGAAGCCTCAAGCATGTGACTTGGATACATGGAAACCAAGGTATATGGAATGTAGTTGGACTGTACATGCCATGTAGTCTCCCATTAATGGATAGAATTAAAAATTACATCAAATTGAAAATTACATAATTAAAACCTTATTTTATTGATTGGAACACCAAAATGATTTTAAAATTTTAATAATGGGTTTAAATAATATTAAATGCTCAATTAATTTATTGTAAATAATATTTCATTATTGGTTGTACCATTTATTTTCCATGAATACCATAAATGATGAGTATCTCCAATTAAGATCATATGATCATTAAGATGAAAGGGGGTTAATTAATATAAGAAAATTTATCTTAATAATAAAGAACTAATAAAGAAATAAATGTTATTTGGTTACTTTTTAGTATTTGTTGCATGTATGACCAATCATGATCTTGACCAAGACCTATGTATGTGTTGGGATTTATTTAATTTAATTTATTACATGGGTTTTCAATTATTTAATATTAAATTAAATGATAGTCTTTGAGTCATTCCTCCCTACATTATTATGTAGAACCCATGTGTCCAAGGATATTTATGTAATCCCCTTTAACCAATCCTTTGGTTTCCCTCACCTGTCTGTGAGTAATAAATAATTGTAATTAATAGATCATATTAAGGTGTGTGGAGGAAGTTCAAGATGAAAACATGATAATGCCAACTCGGTGATACATGGATATACATGTGGAATGTTTCAACTCATTCCATGACCCAAAAATGAAGTTATTCCACTAGGTCATAAGTTGATTTAATGTCTGATCATTGAATCAACTATTAGATAAGCTCATGATTAGTTTATTTACTTTGTTTATTTCTTTCTTTTGATGCATTATTTAGTTTATGTATGTAAGACCATAGTCACATAAATGAATGAATTAATATGAAAAGACAAAAATTAAATAAATGTATTATGCATAAGTGTTTTATCCAACATGATTAATTAATTAAGTAACATCCACTATTAACAAGACATGTGAAGGATAAAACAAGATAAAATTTATGCATAAATTAATTAAAATCCCTCAACCTAATATTGATTCATACTAAGCCTTCCATTAATTGATTGGAAATGAAACCATATAACTAAGTGTAGTACATGGCCAAATTCTAGACACTTACTTTTATCGGGGAGTTCTCGTGAAATTTTTGGGTTGACTTAACCAAACATGTATTGAGTTTAATGTCCAAATTTTATTAAATACAAATTTTTAGGAATGTTTTGAGGAAATATAAGTATGAATTTTAGGATAGAGGAATCCACTCAATGGATCAAGGAGTTGCAAGCCTATAGTTGGAATGACCGCCTACTTAAATTAATTTCTTACGGTTTTCATGGATAAAGTATATATCATTAAGAAAATTAATGGGGATCATTCCCACTATAATTTCATAGAAACTAGACATTCCAAGTTCAATGGTGAAGGATGTTGGGACTTTATAAAATAGTAGGAGATTTAATAAATTTATTTATTTATTTATTATTTCTCACATAATTTGTAATCAATAAAAGTACTAATAATATGATCTTTTAATTGTAGAATAAAATGAAAAAATCATAATCCACACTATCCATATGATCAATACTAGAGAAATACAATATCCTACCTATCTGTAACTTTCATGAGTGGTTTAGATACATTCAGGTTGTGTTATACCATGAACAAAAATTTTATGTGATAGAATCCTCAATACCTAATTTTCCTTCTAAATAGGTGAGTGATGAAGAGTTACTTGTCTATGAAAAACATTTGAGTGACACGTTTCACATTAAATGTTTGATTCTTTCATCGATGTCTAGTGAACGAATGAAGTATCATGAAAACATAGATGTGTATAGCATTCTTGAGAACCTCTATAGTCTATACCATGAGAGAGTTAGATGAGAGAATTTTGAGATTTCCAAGGTTATTTTTCATAGAAATATTAGAGAGGTTACCCCATATGGGCCTCCCATAGTCAAGATAATTGGCTACATTCATCTCCTAGAGGTTCTAGAATTTACACCCCCTGAAGAACTGGTCACTGGTCTCATTATGGTATCACTCCCTCAAAGATTCTCTAGATTTTTTTTAAATTTTAATATAAAAACATTGAGAAGTCTATGTCAAATCTTCTCACTCTTATTCACCAATTTGATATAGATAAGAATCAAAAAAATCATTTCATCCTTATGGTGAACAAATGGAAAGGGAAAGCAAAGAGCTATAACTCCAAATATTATTCACACTCTTACAATAAGAGAAATATCAAGGGGAAAGAAAGGTAATATGATATTGTATATTTCTCATATAGAAAGAAGGGACACTAGAAGAAAAATTGCTCCCAGTCATAGAAGCAAGTGGAAGATTCAGGTTCATTTTTTATCAGGTTTAACTTATCTATTTCTAAAAATTGGGTATTAGATACAACTCGTGGTGATCACATATATATTCAAATACAGGAACCAATTAGATTCAGAAATATTGACGAAGGGGAGGTAGATCTATGAGTATCTAACAAATCTAAACTTTTTATTTTGGATATTGGGGACCACCACCTCACATTTCCAAATAAAATGATCTTGGTTTTAAAGGGTTATTATTATGTAACTTCAATTACCAAAAACATTATTTATTAATCCATACTAGATTAGGATGAATTTATTTTCAGATTTGGAAATAAATGTTGCTTATTTTATAAAGATAACATTTGTTATGATAAGGCACATTTAAATAATGGTATTTATGTGTTGTATTACAAAAACCAAGTAATGGAAGTCAATAATGAAGTTACTTCACATAACTCATACCACACCCAACTTTGCAATCACTGTCTAGGTCGTGTAAATGAAAAGCACTTGACTAAATTTCATCAATATGGATATTTAGATTCTTTTGAACTAAAACCACTTGGTGTATGTCATGCATGTTTACAAGGAAAAATGGCCAAATCCCCATTTAGTGGGAAAGGTGAAAGGGATAAATATCTTCTTTAATTAGTTCATACTGGTGTGTGTGGACCATTTCTTGTTGAGGCAAGGGGTGGGTACTCATACTTCATAACTTGTACTACTGATTTTAGTAGATATGGATATGTCTACTTAATAAGGTATAAGTTAGATTATTTTGATAAATTAAAGGAATACAATAATGAAGTTGAGAACCATATTCATAAGAAGATTAAGAAACTCTTCTTAGACCATGGGGAATAATATCTTAATCAATACTTGATTGATTATTTATAGAAATTTGGGATATTATCTCAATTAACTCATCCTTATACACCTCAATGGAATGGTGTGAGCAAAGGGAGGAACCTCACCTTATTGGACATAGTGTGATCAATGATGGGTCATGTGAGTCTTTCATTATTCTTTTGGGGATACGCGTTACAAACAGCAACATGCATACTAAATTGAGTGCCAACTAAAAAAATAGATGGTATACCATACCAATTATGGAATAGAAAGAAACCTATATTGTCTTACTTACATGTGTGGGGTTGTGAAGCATTTGTTAAGACCTCTTTAGGTAACAAGATTACACCCTGAGGCACAAAGTGTATCTTTATACACTACTGGAAATTTAAGTATTTGTGACGGGGCATTTGTGACGGGACCCTGTTGCAAAATGTCATTTACGACGAGGTCCCATCACAAATTCTTCGTTGTAGAAAATGGCATCGTAAATACTTTCACAGAGTTTTTTTAAAACAATCTATTGCGATAGACCCGTCGCAAATAGTAGTTGCAATAAGAAAATATACTCATCGTAAAAACTTAAAAAATATTTTTTAATACGGGAAAATATACCCATCGCAAAAACATTAAAAAATAGAAAAAAATTAATATTTATAAAATAATATTTATAAAATAATATAAATAAAATAATAATAAAAAATAATAATAATAATAATAATAAATCTCAATATTCGTAAAAATATTAAAAAAATAATAATAATAATAATAAAATAATAAATAAATAAATGATAAAAATAACTAATAAAGTAATGAAATATTAAAAAATTAAATAAATAATAAAATAATAAAAACACAATATTCACAATAATATAAAAATGCACTAAACCATGAGTCAGACGTCGCATGTACGTCATCATCTGTTGGTGTTGTTTCTCCAGTAATCGACGCATCTTCTCCTCTTACTATTGTTTTTGTTATTATCGGCACGTCACATTCTTCCTGCCCTAATATATACCAGTAACAACATGCATCATATTGAAGTGCAGTTGGTTCTTACACGTCCCAAAGTCTCAAAAAATTCTTAACTGCCAATGTAACCATGCTTCCATTGTCATTCTATATCGAACTGCCAACTCTACATATTGACTCAATTTTATTAGCTGAAATTTTTTCCCCATTATTGAAAGTCAAGGAGAAGAATAAGCTCATGTGCCCGTTATATCATGAGAAGTCGCCACAATGGGAACATGAGATTCCTTTACTCTCTTCTCCTTTAAAAACAAGAAATTTTTTCAGTTAACAAAATTGAATCTATATGCAGCATGGGCAGTTCGACAAAGAAAGAAAATGAATTTGGAAAACTTGGTTGCATTGGTAGAAAGAATCATGTTATCTATTTTGTGACTTGTTTTAGATAGTTGAAAACAAAACATGACTTCCTAAAAGATCTGTGAAAAAATTAATTACGTATTAGATAAAAAATATAAGGAAATTAACTTACAAATAGTAGATAAAATGATGACAAAATTAATTGAATAAGTAGTAAGAATTTTCCTTTTCGTGATGGTTGTATTCATTTTTGACATATTTCCTAATTACAACCATTTATTGCTATCTATTACTATTTATTACTATGTAATACTATTTATTAATATTTATTACTGATTATGACTGATTATTACTGATTATTACTAATTATTACTAATTATTACTAATTATTACTGATTATTATTGATTATTACTGATTATTAATGATTATTACTAATTATTCCTATATATTCCTATTTATTCCTATTTATTACTAATTATTCCTAATTATTCCTAATTATTACTAATTAATCATATTTATTACTAATTATTCATAATTATTACTAATTAATCTTAATTATTCCAAATTATTACTAATTATTACTAATTAATTCTAATTATTCCTAATTATTACTAAGTAATACTAATTATTCTTAATTATTACTAATTAATCCTAATTATTACTAATTAATCATAATTATTACTAATTATTAATAATTATTACTAATTATTACTAATTAAATCCTAATTATTACTAATTAATTCCAATTATTACTAATTATTACTAATTAATTATAATTATTAATAATTATTACTAATTAATTCTAATTATTAATAATTATTACTAATTAATTCTAATTATTACTAATTATTACTAATTATTACTAATTAATTCTAATTATTACTAATTATTACTAATTAATTCTAATTATTACTAATTAATTCTAATTATTACTAATTATTACTAATTATTCTTATTTATTACTAATTTTTCCTTTTTATTACTAATTATAACTAATTATTCCTGATTAATCATATTTATTACTAATTATTCTTAATTATTACCAATTATTCCTAATTATTACTAATTATTCCTAATTATTACTAATTATTACTAATTAATCTTAATTATTATTAATTAATACTAATTGATACTAATTAATCCTAATTAATCCTAATTAATACTAATTAATCCTAATTAGTCTTAAATATTACTAATTATTACTAATTATTACTAATTAATTCTAATTATTACTAATTATTACTAATTATTACAAATTATTCCTATTTATTACTAATTGTTACTGATTAATCCTATTTATTACTAATTATGACTAATTATTCCTAATTATTACTAATTAATCATATTTAATCCTAATTATTCCTAATTATTACTAATTAATCCTAATTATTACTAATTAATCCCAATTATTGCTAATTATTACTAATTGATCCTAATTATTCTGAATTATTACTAATTAATCTTAATTATTACTAATTATTACTAATTAAATCCTAATTATTACTAATTATTACTAATTAAATTTAATTGTTACAAATTAATTCTAATTATTACTAATTAATTCTAATTATTACTAATTATTACTAATTAATACTAATTAATTCTAATTATTACGGATTATTACTAATTAATTCTAATTATTACTATTTATTACTAATTATTACTAATTAATCATAATTATTACTAATTAATTCTAATTATTACTAATTAATCCTATTTATTACAAATTATTACAAATTATTACTAATTAATCCTAATTATTACTAATTATTACTAATTAATCCTAAATTTATTGCTAATTATTCCTAATTAATTCTAATTAAACATATTTATTACTAATTATTACTATCAACCCATGGTCTTCGTCGTTTCCGGTATTACTAATTATTACTAATTAATATTGATTATTACTAATTATTAATAATTATTAATAATTATTACTATTTATTCCTAATTATTACTAATTAATCATATTTATTAGTAATTATTACTAACTATTCCTATTTATTACTAATTGTTATTAATTATTACTAACTATTACTATTTATTACTATTTATTTCTAATTATTACTACTTATTAATATTTATTACTAATTAATCATATTTATTACTAATTATTTCTAATTATTACTATTTATTACTATTTATTACTATTTATTACTATTTATTACTATTTCTTTCTATTTATTTCTAATTATTACTAATTATTACTAATTATTACCAATTATTACTGTTTAATACTGTTTATTGTTGATTAATCATATTTATTACTAATTATTTCTAATTGTTACTGACTGTTACTATTTATTACTATTTAAAAATATTTATTTCAATTTACTACTTATTAATGCTAATTTTACTAATTATTGCTAATTATTACTAATTATGACTAATTATTAATGATTATCAATAATTCTTCTAATTAATACTAATGACTATTGATTAATAATAATTAATATAACAATTAATCAATACTAATTAATACTAAGCACACGTAATTATTTGTAGAAAAATAATGCAAAATAAAACGATTTAATTCTAATTTAATCTAATTGAAACTAATAAAGAATAAATATAACTAATATAAAATAAAGAGTTAACAAAAAATAAAAGATAAAGATAAATACCTTAAAACCGAATCTTTCGGATGATATAAGCTGCGAATATTGCTCCGATTTGGAACTTTAAATTTTGAAAAAATTTGAGAGAAAAAATGTAAGTAGAGAGAGAGAGAGGTGGAGAAAGGAATGGAATGGGAGAAAAAAGGATGGTGGTATATATATGTTAGACTATTTGCAATGGGAGTATTTACGACGGATCCCATCGCAAATGCTCGTTAAATAGGAGTTGTGGTTAAAATGGTATTTGCAACGAGACACGTCGCAAATACCCACCTATCGACATAGTATATGCGATGAGCTGGATCTTCCGTCGCAAATACTAAAAAATGTCATCGGGTATTTGCGGTGGGTATAAAAACTCGTCGTAAATACTCTTCTCGCGGTTTGACGCGCAACTCGCGCCAAGCATTTTGCGACGAGGATCGTGTCCCGTCACAAATAGTGCTTTTTGGCGGGGTACTTGCGACGGGATTCATCCCCGTCGCAAATAGCCCATCATAAATACCCATTTTCCCGTAGTGATAACCCGGAAAGTCTGTCAGAGGAAGAAATCCCCTGACCATTTATTAAATAAAAGAAAACGTACATAAGCGCAAAACAAAGGACGCAGACGAACAGCTTGCCCGCATCCAAACATCAGTACCAACAAAAACAAGACAATTACATATCATAATAATCATAACCTTCACCACCGCCATAGTCAAGGATTTCCTCTGTAGTAGCTGATTCCCATTCTGAGTTCGTTTCATATTTCTTCAAGAGTTTGGCATACTGCTCTCTGAGCTTCAGCTGTTCCAATGATAAATCCTCTTTGCTGGAATGTGCACGACCTTTCTTAGACACAAGTACCGCTCCTCTTTCCTTATTGGATGAAGACCTAGTGTTTACCAGCTTTGGAAGGTAAGAGTAATCCTTCCTTGCTTTCCTCCTTGGTGGCACAGACTTAATTCCATCACTTTCAGATGTCCCGCTTCGCCCACCTTGAACAATGTCACTATAAGAAGGTCTGACCACTCCGTTGTTTTCTTTGTCACTATCCGAGCATCTTCTCCAATTTTCTATTCTCTTCACAGAGGTAGAATTATTGACTCAGTCGTCCTTCCTCACCGAGACATTTTCTGCATTAGCCAGTATCCCTCTCACTTTAGAGTTATTTTTATGCTCAATCAATGCAGGAGATTGCCCTGCCACAACACCACAACCACCATGCAAATTCATCTCAGATTCAGTCGTGCCAGACTCCACATGATTATTGAGAGTGATCTGCATCATATCAGACAGTTTGGGTCTCTCCATCACAGCAGGAACATTCTCAGTTTCTAAGCATGCAAACCTATTGTCTGTTACACAGCAGCCTTGCACCTCATTCCTATTATCCGACTCCAATAGGGAGCAATCAGCACCACTGGCCATCGCGGACATCTTTCCAAACCCAAGGTCACTCGCCAACCTCTCAAAAACACGCTTCACCGACGGGTTAGCAGACACTTGCATCTCTTTCAGTCCACTTCCATTCACAGGATCTTCTACTGGGTTCCCCTACCACATGTCCTGCACCTCCACCTCATCCAACGCATCTTCATCCACCACTACAACCAGAGATTCATCAGCCACTGCAGCCAATGCTTCATTAGCCACAACAGCTCCATTTCGATCACCTCCAGCACAAGTACCCTCATTGCTTCCCTCCATCTTCATATGCACCAACTGAGGATCCTCACGTCTAGTTTTTGGTTCTGCATCACCAAATCAAACCTCTCCAGTACAAACACCCTCACTGCTAGATGCACCACTAGATGCACCGGCCCAGGATCTTCAAGCCCGGAAATTTCCTTCCTTACCATCACTGAGTGACTTCGGCTTGTCTTCCCCTTACGGAAAACCAACTCTGTGTGGCCAAATCTCAAACAGGAAGAGCAGTATCACATCCAGGATTCAAAAACAAATTCTTGTTTCCACCGAAACTCCTTGCCATCAGTTATCCAAACGCAGGTCACCGGATCCCTCACAACATCAACCTTAACACAGATTCACGGGAAAATTGGATGGCACACCACCTCAGTGTGGAGATCCAAGCACAAGTAACGCCCCACCATATTCCCAATAACACACAGAATGGACGGATTTTGAAAAGAAAGGGGTAAACCAGGGAGACTTACCCACGTCGCAATCATTGAAGGGTCGCGCCTCATGCGAAAGTCAAAGATCCAACAGAACAGGTAGAATGAAGAGTCCTTGCATTTCCGAGGAGCCCTGGACCAGGCCTCAATCAAATCCTCCTCCAAACGAAACCGGATCATGAAGTGTTTCTGGTCAAGCAAGCCAACAACTGCGCGCATCCGCAGATTCCATGCTTCAGCAACAAATTGATCAAACACATCCACCAAGGGATGATTAAGTCTGAAGCGTGCAATCAGGTTGAGACGGCACAGATCTGATGCATTGTTTAACTCCGATGGAAGCAGAGTCAGAATGGGTGCCTCGCTAAAAAAAACCAAGAACCTTCAGAGACAGTCGGATTCGCGAGAATGGAGAAAGGGGATCTATCGAAGCCGGGAGTGCCCTAACCTTCCCAGGAGAAGGAGGACGTGAAACTCCCCCCTCCGACGCGGAGGGGGGAGAAAACCCCGGCAGCATGCGACTAGGTCATCCGTCATAGGGGAGAAGCGAGAGAAGCCCTGACTCAGTCCAAACGAGTTGTGGGTCAAAACGAGTTGTGGGTAATGAGGTATTGGTGATTGCCACACCATGCTTATTCTGGGCCCCATTCACCACCTGTGTGCCGCTCGTCCCCAGCTAAATTCGAGTGTGGCGAGACTCTAACCTGTGCCAGTTCTGTTTCCAGGGAGTGGCCGCCTTAAGAAATGAGTTTTGGGTAACGAGGTATTGGTGATTTCCACACCACGCTTATTCTGGTCCCCATTCACCACATGTGCACCGCTCCTCCCCAGCTAAATTCGAGTGTGGAGAGACTCGAACCTGCGCCAGTTCCATTTCCAGGGAGTGGTCACCTTACACAGTACCACTAATCCAACCCCGTTCAGCTAAAACGAGTTGTGGGTAAAGAGGTATTGGTGATTTCCACACCACGCTTATTTTGGGCCCCATTCACCACCTGCACGTCGCTCATCCCCAGCTAAATTCGAGTGTGGTGAGACTCGAACCTGCGCCAGTTCCGTTGCCAGGGAGTGGCCGCCTTACATGGTACCACTAAGCCAACCCCGGTCGGCAAAAAGAGTTGTGGGTAATGAGGTATTGGTGATTTCCACACCACGCTTATTATGGGAACCATTCACCACTTGCGCGCTGCTCGTCCCCAGCTAAATTCGAGTGTGGAAAGACTCGAACCTGTGCCAGTTCCGTTTCCAGGGAATGGCTGCCTTACACGGTACCACTAAGCCAACCCCGGTTGGAAAAAGAGTTGTAGTTAACGAGGTATTGGTGATTGCCACACCACGCTTATTCTGGGCCCCATTCACCACTTACGCGCCGCTCGTCCCCAGCTAAATTTGAGTGTGGAGAGACTCGAACCTGTGCAATTTCTGTTTCCAGGGAGTGGCCGCCTTACATGGTACCACTAATCCAACCTCAGTCGGAGAATGAGTTGTGGGTAATGAGGTATTTGTGATTTTCACACCACGCTTATTCTGGGCCCCATTCACCACCTGCGCACCGCTCATCCCCAGCTAAATTCGAGTGTGGTGAGACTCGAACCTGCGCCAGTTCCATTACCAAAGTGATAGGATACCCTAAAGAAACAAAAGGATGTTGTTTATACAATCCTTTAGGGCAAAAAAATGTTGTGGTTGATAAATGTCCCACATTTCTTGAGGAATATCTTATATCTAAAAGAGATAGTGGAAGCGATATAAACTTAAATAAAGTCCAGGCTCAAGATACACAAGATTTGATATAGGAACAAATTACACAGATCCCTATGTAAGAATAAATTGTTCCAAAGACACAATAACTACATAGGAGTAATAAAGAGGTTAGAGAACCAGAACAATATGTTTTTCTAGTCATCGTGGATGGTGACTCGTTATTAGTTGATAATAATGATCTTATAACCTACAAGGAATAAGTAAGTGGAACAAATGCTTCTAAGTGGCAAGAGGCCATGAATTCTGAAATGGATTCCATGTGCCAAAACCAAGTCTGGATTTTGGTAGAACCTCCATTAGATGTAAAGCCTATTGGTTGAAAATGGGTATTTAGGAAGAAACTGGACATGGAAGAACAATTTGGTACTTATAAGGTGTGATTGGTTGCAAAAGGGTTTAAATGGTGTTAAGAAATTGACTACAATAAAACCTTTTCACCGATTGAAATGATGAAATCCATCAGAATTATACTTGTCATTGCACCTTGATTATGAGATTTGGAAAGTGGATTTCAAAATATCATTCCTTAACAGGAACCTTCAGGATGATTTCTATATGACACAACCTGAAGGTTTTGTGATTCCAAAGGATTCCAACAAGGCATGGAAGTTGTAAATATGCATTTATGGATTAAAACAAGCATCCATTTCATGAAAAAATCATTTTAATGAAGCTATAATGGAATTTAGTTTCATAAAGAATGAATGTGAGGTGTGTGTTTATAAATGGTTTAGTGGGAGTGTAGTCGTTTTCTTAGTATTATATATTGATGACATATTACTCATTGGAAATGAAATACCATTCTTACAGTCAGTTAAGGTGTGGTTGAATAAATACTTATCTATGAAGGAATTAGGTGAGGCAACATATATTCTTGGGATCAAGATTCATTTTGATAGATCCAATAGGTTTCTCGACCTAATTCAAAGTACATACATTGACAAGATACTAAAAAGATTCAGTATAGAATAATCCAAGAGGGGATTTTCGTCAATGTCACATGACATTCATCTTTCTAGGAAAATGTTTCCTCAGGCACATGAGGAAAGAAATATAATGGTAAGGATTCTGTACACATCGGTGATTGGGTCAATCAGGTATGTTATGCTATGTAATAGGCTAGATGTCGCCTATGCATTAAGTGTGGTGGGAAGATACCAAGCTGGTTCAGGTGACCACCATTGGATGGTAGGTATCTAAGTTATATTATGGATATGTTCCCGATTATGGAAGAGATAAAGAACTAGTCATTAGAGGATATGAAGGTGCTAGTTTCCAAACTGATCAAGATGACATGAAGTCACAAATGGGATACATCTTTATTTTGAATGGAGGTGTTGTGAGCTGGAAGATCTCAAAGAAGGTTGTGGTCACAGATTCTACAACAGAGTTTGAGTATATTTCATCTTATAATTTAGTTAAATAAGTAGTATGGATGCACAAATCTGTCTAAGAGATTGACATGGTACCTAGAAGTAAAGATCCTATCATAATATATTATGATAATACTGTAACAGTGTATCTTACAAAAGAGTTGAGGTTACATCGATGGAAGAAACACATACTTCAGAAGTATCATCTCTTGAGGGATTTTTCTCAAAGAGGTGAAGTTTCAGTGAGTAGTATTTACATAGAAGAAAACATGGTGTACCCCTTGACTAAATCCTAAATTCATTATAAAAAATGACTATTATATAAGGTCTGGTGGACTGAAGGTAATCGGAATTTGGATCTAGTCTAAGCGGGAGTTTGTTGGATTTGGTGTCCTAGGAAAAACTATTTGTAATTTAATTACATGTATATTCGATGTATTGAATATTAATAAAACTTCTTATTACATATTGATTGTTGTTTTTTATAACTCTAATGTAATAATTTCCTAGAGTATATGTCTCATTGATAAGGTCTTAGTAGTTCCCCTCTATGATGAGAACCTTGATGTGCTATGAAGATATTCTTAAACAATGTTCTTTTATTGGATAACGTATTATGATGGAACACATTGTACATAGACTATCAAGTGCAAGTACTCGTAAGAAGATGAGGCATCTTCTCATAAAGTTCTCACTTGGTAATCTCCAAGACAATATATTATGAGAACAGACCTGCCAGTAATAATTCTACATGTTTTGGTGTCATCGAATATTCCTATCTACGAGTGTGTTTGATGGTCCTTAGACTTTAATGTTATTATTAATGAATGTTAAAATTCATGTACTTAGATGTATTTCATAAACCATGACGATAACAGATTATGGAGAAGTTGGATATGTTGGGTGTGTCATGAGTGAAATTTCATTAATGGATAAGTCGAGGAAGGATTTGTCACTTCCATCTTTATGGAAGTTGATATCTTATCACTTTGACTGGAATGAAACTATCACCAAAAATTCCATGGTCATGGTCTAGCGATGTGTTTATTTCACATAGTCAAAGAAGCATGTATCGAGCATATAGGTTGGTGACACATATGTGAAACCTGCTTGATGAGATATTGAGACAAAGAGATTATATTACATAGTGAGAGTTTGTATGTGGTTGTTGTTGTTGGGACATTAAGTTCTTTATTTTTTGTGTCTTGGCCTGTTTCTAGACAGTAATCTTGGACTTTAGGAAAGCTCGCCTAATATCAACGAGAAAGAATCCTAGAGGGTCACACACTAAGTGTTTTCATTGATCTCAATTAAATTCTATTTTAATTTAATTATGAGAATAAATATTATTCTCAAGTCTGAGAAATAATTTTATTTAGGTTTTATTGATCGCTAATATTCATAAGGTAATAAATAATTATTTGTTTATTAATAAATAATTTATTTTATTATGTGAATATATATATATAATATTTATTCACTAGATTTTGAATAAAATATTTATTTTATTTATTGAATATTTTAATAAATATCTATTCACTAGATTTTGAATAAAATATTTATTTATGAATAAAATATTTATTCGATTGTTTAATAAATGTTATAGGAGTTTGAACAGACCAAGACCAGTACTGGTGACAAATATTAATTAACAAGATCGTTACATAATTTTTTTTATTGAGTAAGCTAGCGTGCACTACAAAATAATAATTATTATATTATTATTATGTAGCATGGGGTTTATTAAAGGTTTTAAATGTTATTTAATGGTCGGTATGCAATTAAATAATATTTTAACATATACCCTAACTCTATAAATAGATGGTTATGTCTATTGTATATTGCATCCAAAAATTGAGAATTGATAATTGTTGCCCATAAAGAATTATCTCTTGAATCCTTCTTTTATCTCTCTCTCTCTCTCTTAATAACGAGAAATGCAAGAGAGATTTCTTTAAGACCGAATAATGAGCGATCAACAACAAACAACGCAAGACATTCGATTCTCCGCGCTATCACCCGGTGATCGAGTGGTATTGCTTAGAGATCATTGGAGCACGTGTGGATCACCACTAGAGGGATTATTGTCTTGGATCCTCATAGTTCAATGAAGGAAATCTGAAAGGGTCTTTTCATATGATCAACAATCATCAACGAAGAAATTTCCTAAGCCCAGGTATTTATTTCTTAAAATATTAAATATAAAGTAATTATAAATTTGACGTGAAAGATTCCTTCTCATGGTTTTGGGAAATAATTATTAAAAGAAATTTTAATATATTTCCAACCACTACATGATTCTGTTGTACCTAAAACTATCACCACGACCAAAGGTGAAGAAGAAACAGAAGGATTCTTACCCGGAGAGACGAACCACTATCACAATGATGGTCAATCACCGAATGAATGATCCAGAAGAAGTGGAGATCCCCATATTCATCCAAAATCACCTGGGGGTTTGAGAGGAAGGGTTATGGACTGAATGAAACACAAATTAGCCACACACCGCCCTAAAAACACAACCGTGAGAATTACACAGTGTGTAATGCCATTTCACGTTGTGTAATCCAAAAAACCCAAAAAACATCATCACCTCGGATTTAAAATCCATATTTTTACCATTACATGATGTGAACCTTTTTTACATGGTGTGTAAACCTATCATGCCCGAAACTTGATTCACGACACTTACCCAGCGACTGGTACATGGCGTGTAATCCCATTACACAGTGTATAAAAGCCCAACAAATAATGCTTCTCCCAAATTCTCTACAAAAACCCAAAAAAAAAAGGAAACTAAAAAAAAGGACAAAGAAAACCTGGTTGAAGGTAATGGGGTGTTACATAGTCACAGTTTTTCAAGGTCAAAAAATGCACAGAAGGTCTCCAAACCGAGCTTTTAGTTTGGGATACCCAATTTTTTTAATATTCGATGAGATTTAACCTTAGTTTTAGAGAGTCTTTTTGTCTTTTTTCAATGGATACTGAATTTATTCCCAAGGCCTACATTCATATAGATATTATGGTTTTGACATTTTATCATTTTTCATATTGAAGTTTTATTTATAATTAAATATATACATATTTAATTATATTTACATATAATAAATAAATTGTGCGAATAAATATTTAAAAATATTTACATAAGAATGCATTTTTAAATATATAAACCATATGAAAATACATATTTAATCTTCAATTTATTTAAAATAAAAATTATCCATTTATTTAGCTTATAAAAATGCTTTAATATCTATACCTATACAAGTAATGTTTATATATAAATATGTGTGTCAAAAAACAAATATATATTTATGTGTATATTCTAAAATATGTAAATAAATACATAAATGTAAATATTTGTGTGTGTATGTGTGAAATATAAATGTGTATATGTGTGTGTGTGTGTGTCAATATTGTGTAAATACATCATATATAAATGTATTTTTATAAATACATCATTATCATTAAATATAGTTTTATAAATGTATTTACAATAAATATTTATAAATACATTATAAAATATTTATATCTAAATATACAATTTTACGTAAATATGTATAAATATATATATATATAGACATATAAATATGTATGTAAGGTAAAAAAATTATATCTAAATAAACAATATATAAACATATTTTAAAATTTTATTTTAAAATAATTATATAAATCTTATGGAAATAATTATTATCCATTTTATTTAAAACAATATCTAACCATTTTTTACATTAGAAAAATATATGAATATATATATACTTATACAAATGTAATTATAATGTTTATATATACATATGTGTGTATATTAATAAATGGATATATATTTATATTTATATTTTAATATATATAAATGAATATTAATATATAATATATTTAAATAAATATATGTGTTTTTTTTCACAAACAGAGGGAAATAAATTAAGGGGACCGGAGGTCTGATGTTACAAGAGATAACAACCATGGAGGAAAATCATCCAACCAAGTGACAAAACAAAAAGTGATACTCCTAGTGACCAAAAGATGAGCAACTTTGTTCCCCTCTCTTTTAATAAGGGATAAGGAGCAAGCCGCAAAGTGATGGAGCATAGATCATATCTTCAAAATCATAGGGCCAAATGATAGAAAGCTAATGTCCATTGTATGAATAACATGATAACCATAAGGCAGACCGATTCAACGGTGATGGGATTCCATCCTCTCTCGATAACAAAGGATATTCTGACATAAATTGCATGGGATTCAACTAATGGGGGTCCCATATGGCATTGAGAGAGATGTAGTGAGCCGCAATGATATGACCAGAAGAATTACGGGAAATGACTCTGGTGTTAGTAGTGTCGTTCCCGGGAAGGGAAGAATCAATGTTGATTTTAAGGACATCAAGTGGTGGGGGTGTCCATGTGCAAATGAAATGATGAGGGCTCAAGATGGTCTTCTGGTTGTCCTGGTGATTCCATGCATCCAGCCACGTCTTATCCCATTCCACCCAAACAAAATGTGGTCTGGAAATCTGGCTAAAAACATGATCATTTCATCGTATCCAAATGAACATGAAAAAGTGCATAAAGAAGATATCATCGCTGCCGGAAAAGAAGAAGCCCAAGCGACCATGAGTGTAGGAAGATCAGGGGTCAAGGATAAATATCAATCAACATTAGAGCACTAGGAATTCCAAACCAATCTAGCACCGGGGTAACAAATGATTGCATAAAAGGGAGACTCCAAAGCATTCATGCAAAAAGAGCATAAGGGTTCATCAACAACATGGTGGTGAAAAAGGAACTGCATGGAGGGGAGAATACCACAACAAATATACCACAAAAAATAATAGACTTTGGGAGGGACTAAAAGATGTCACAAAGTTTTCTAGAGCTTCTTGCCCCTCGAGATTTGGATACCGTGAGCCAAGGCATAGCCAGATTTGACAGAGAAAGTGATAGAATTATCTTTGCACCAGTAAAAGCTATATTATCCCATATCATTCAAGCATAGGATGATCAAAATAATATTTTGATCTCTTTTTTTGAACCACTTTCCAAGATTCTCTTTGCACCATCCACTCCCGGATGTGTTAAAGAGAGAGAAAACGTAGTGTCTTCAAAACCAGGGACTACCAGAGAGGTCTCCATTAAACCATCACCATCAGGAAGCCATAGATCTTTTCAGATTCTCACTGATGATCCATTCCCTATCCTACAGCAAAACCCATACTAGAGAAAAGTGCAAGATCCCCCAATACATCTCCAAAGTAAGCTAGCACAAGGACCAACAGACGAGGCATAGAAATCAGATTGGGGAAATTACTTGGCTTTGAGAATCCAGGCACAGAGAGAATTTGGGTGAAGGACAATCCGCCAACCTTGTTTAGCCAAGAGGGCATCATTGAAGTGGTTAAGGTCCCTAAAACCCATCCCCTCATAGGCTTTGGGCATGCGCAGATTATTCTAAGCCATCCAAAGAGTATTATTCTTCCCATTATTACTACCCCACTAAAAGTTGGCAATGCGCTCATGGATGTGATCGGTGATACATATCAGGAACTTGAAAAGAGACATGATGTAGCATGGGATTGATTGTAGAACAGATTTAATAAGCACTTACTTCCCAGCTTTAGAAATCTTATTAGGAGTCCATCCCTGGATCTTTTTAGTCACCCTGTTAATAATATTTGAAAACACATATTTTTTTGGAACGATCAATGATTGGAGGGATCCCGAGATATTTTTTATTCTTATTAACCACCTTCACTACGGGAAAAATGGGTTTTTGCGATAGTTTATTTGCGACGGGGATAAATCCCGTCGCAAATAGTCCGGTTAAAAACTTATTTGCGACGGGCAAATTCCCCCGTCGCAAATAAGTAGTTATTTGCGACGGGTTAGCTTGCCCCGTCGCAAAAGGACTGGCGCGCTTTGCGCGCCAATTCGCGGGAAGGTTATTTGCGACGGGCTGTTACCGCCCGTCGCAAATACCCGGCGGCGGTAAAAGATATTTGCGACGGGAATCTACCCCCGTCGCAAATAACCGGCGGCGGTAAAAGCTATTTGCGACGGAAATCTACCCCCGTCGCAAATAGTATGTCGGCAGGTTATTATTAGCGACGGGTCCCGTCGCGAATAATTATTTTACCGTTGACCGTAATAAATGAGGGCTACGGTATTTGCGACGGTACCCGTCGCAAATAACACTATTTGCGACGGGTATCCCGTCGCAAATGATCTAACCTATAAATACTCTCCATCCGTTTTTTTCATTCATTCTCAAACTCAATCTTCTCCTTCTCTCAAAACTCTATTTTTAGATTTCAGAGTTTCTTAAATTTAATTTTTTTTTCCGAAGTTGATATTGAAGTTTTCAACAACGATCAGAGATCAACCTCAGATCAATTTTAAAGGTATTTATGTTCATTTTAATTTAGTATTTATTTTAAATTTTTTATTAGTTTCAATTATTCTTAATTAGTTGTAATTTAATTATGTTTACATTGTTTTGTTACTTAATAAATTTAAATTATTAGTATTCAATGTTCATAGTTAATGGTACTTAGGAATAATTAGTAATAATTACCAATAATTAAGAATAATTAGTAATAATTACCAATAATTAACAATAATTAGTAATAATTACCAATAATTACCAATAATTAGTAATAATTTCCAATAATTACCAATAATTAGTAATAATTAGTAATAATTACCAATAATTAGTAATAATTAGTAATAATTAGTAATAATTCTTAATAATTATCAATAATTAGTAATAATTAGTAATAATTAGTAATAATTCTTAATAATTATCAATAATTAGTAATAATTAATAATAATTACCAATAATTAGCAATAATTGGTAATAATTACCAATAATTGGTAATAATTACCAATAATTGGTAATTATTGATTGTCCATAATTAGTAATAATTACAAATAATTATCAATAATTAGTAATAATTACAAATAATTATCAATAATTAGTAATAATTACCAATAATTATCCATAATTAGTAATAATTACCAATAATTAGCAATAATTACCAATAATTAGTAATAATTAATAATAATTACCAATAATTAGTAATAATTATAAATAATTACAAATAATTACCAATAATTACCAATAATTAGTAATAATTAGTAATAATTACCAATAATTAGCAACAATTAGTAATAATTACCAATAATTAGCAATAATTAGTAATAATTACCAATAATTAGTAATAATTACAAATAATTATCAATAATTAGTAATAATTACAAATAATTACCAATAATTAGTAATAATTACCAATAATTAATAATAATTACCAATAATTACCAATAATTAATAATAATTACCAATAATTACCATTAGTTAGAAATAATTACCAATAATTATCCATAATTACCAATAATTAGGAATAATTACCAATAATTAGGAATAATTACCAATAATTAGGAATGATTACCAATAATTAGGAATAATTACCAATAATTAGGAATAATTACCAATAATTAGTAACGATTTGTAATGATTGCCAATAATTAGTAATAATTATCAATAATTAGTAAGAATTATCAATAATTAGGAATAATTACCAATAATTCGTAATAATTAGTAATAATTGGTAATAATTAGTAAGAATTACCAATAGTTACCACTAATTAGTAATAATTAATAAAAATTAACAATAATTAGTAATAATTAATAATAATTACCAATAATTCGTAATAATTAGTAATAATTACCAATAATTAGTAATAATTAGTAATAATTAGTAACAATTACCAATAATTAGTAATAATTAGCAATAATTAATAATAATTACCAATAATTACCAATAATTACCAATAATTACCAATAATTACCAATAATTACCATTAATTAGAAATAATTACCAATAATTATCCATAATTAGTAAAAGTGTTCTCTCAGTAAATGAACCATTCTTATTGGCTCAACAGGAACATCAAGTTTATTACGCAAAGTACTATGCTACATCAAGAGACTTGACTGATTGGTGGAGTGTAATAAAAATCAAAATTCGAGACAATCAGTTTAGTCAAAGTGAATGTGCTTTCACTGATGTGCAAAGAATTAAAGTTTTTCAAGAGAGTCATCAAAATCAATCTTTTTTACAAAGAGACATGAGTATCGATGACGACACCCCACATTTAAGAGTCGGTGATGACGATGATGTTAATGATGTCACATATGAATTTGAAATGGTAAGAGATGAAGTAACTGGAACTCGAATGGATATCGATGATGTTGAGGAGGAATATGAAGATAACATTGACATATATGAAGATGATGATGAAGCTGAACACTGATAGAATTCCACGGTAGTTATATACAATCATAATATATATATATATATGTATATATATAATAGTAATTATCAATTATTTGCTAACAACATTAACATTTTCTGTTTCAGATGGACGAAGAGACATTTCGTGAGTTGGCGGATGCTGACCTGCCTTTCGATGCGGATAAGTTGCTGGTAGATGACCCTCAGCCTGCAGGCGCTTCAGGGAGTACGCGGAGGGGGCGTGGTCTTGCACGATTGATGATTCCTGACCCCATCCCCGAGCGACGTCCACGTCTTGGGTTTGATCCACGCACACGGAGGTGTGATAACCTGTGTGATAATCTGTGGATTTGACTAAGATTTCATTAATCTATTCACATAATAAATGTTTATTATTTTTACAGTTTTCCGCATATAGCAGTCGGACAGGGCAGCGCTATTTTGCGCAACTATTTCTCTCAGCCGTGGACCACATGGGAGCAGATTCTCATTGATGTGAAGCAGACCATGTTCGACCATTGGTTGGTACGTACGTAAATAAGTAATTTTTATTTTGAAAATTATTTCATTTCTAACTTGATATTTTGATTTATTTGTAGGTTTTATGGTATCTGATCGAGGATACCATGCGTGACGCCATCCACAAGGCATGGGAGGTGGCCATGCGTGATCGCTTTCGTCAGTTTTTGCACAATTTAAGAAAAGCTGTCACGAAGAAAGAAGGAGTGTCAGATTTTGACGAGTCATGTAGAGCACACCGACCAGAGTACATTTCATCCCATGTATGGGATGGATTATGTGCGCACTGGTTGAGTGGTGCCTTTCAGAGGAGATCATCGGTGGGGAGACAGAATCGGGGGAGACAGGAGGTGACTCATCGAGCTGGGAGTCGTTCTTTCAGTACTCATAGACAGCATCTGGTACATACATTATTTATAAATATTTTATATAACTATAAATATTAATGGTTTATTTTTTATTCTTATAGGCTGTCGAGCACCCCGATATTACGGAGTACGGCGTATATCAGAGGATGTATAGTGATCCTGCTACTAGGGAGCTCAGAGGTGATCGTCAGCATCACATCGTGGTCGGTATTATTTGTTTTCAAGTTTAAAAATTAACTGCATATAATATATTCACAATTTTAATTTTAAATTGCAACTACAGGAGTCATATGAGGCCGCAGCGTCACAGACCCGGCCTGAGAGTCAGGCCGAGTCATCAGATCAGACCATTGGCCGTCAGTTTGATGAGGTAGCATGGATGCAGGCCACCCAGTATGCCTTCGAGAAGGGCCGGGTAGTTGGTATTAGCTCTCGACTGACTCCCGGAGATTATTATGGCAGTGCTGCGATGTCGGCGTCCAGCTCGAGAGGAGCTCGTGCATCTTCTTTTGCTACATAGTATGAGGATCAGTTGTGATCTCAGACTGCACTGATAGAGAGTCTCCGACAGGAGCAGGAGCAGATGCGTCAGCAGCAGCAGCAGCATGAGGAGGAGCGTCGACGCCAGCAGCAGCTGTACGAGGAGCAGATGAGTCGGTGGCAGCAGCAGCACCAGGAGCAGATGGAGTACATGCGCCGACTCACTCATGCTTTAGGGATGGAGTTTCCTCCACCAGCATCTGCAGATCCCCCCCTCCCCCCCCCCCCCTTCAGATTAGAGTTTGTTTTTATGTTATAAAGTTTGTTAAATCAAAATATGAATTTTTTTCTATTCGTAGTTTCTGTCTCATTATAAAATATTAATAATATTATATTTTGAAATAACAATATTAATATGAATAATAAAATTATTTATATTTTATAATATTAAATTTTATATATATATTAAAATTTTATAATATTATAATTTAATTATATTTTTTGTAATATTTGAATTATTTTAATATTTGAATGTAAAATAATTCTATTATTTTTATATTAATTAAAATAACTTATTAATATTTTTTTTATTTATGAATTATAATTCTAATATTATTATATTAATTAAATCATTTATTAATATTCTATTATTTTTTATTTTTAAATTATAATTCTATTATTATTATATAAATTAAAATAATTTATTAATAATTTATTATTTTTATTTGTGAATTATAATTCTATTATTATATTAATTAAAATCATTTATTAATATTTTATTATTTTTTATTTTTGAATTATAATTGGATTATTATTATATTAATTAAAATAATTTATTAATAATTTATTTTTTTCATTTTTTTTAATAGTATTTGCGACGGGATACTATGTTCGTCGCAAATAGTATTATTTTTATATCCATTAAAATAATTTACTAATAGTTTTTAATTTTTTTTAAAACATAATTGCGACGAGGCCCGTCGCAATTACTCTTTTAAAAGTTTTTACAAATATACGGAGTAATATTTGCGACGGGAAGGATACCCGTCGCAAATACTATCTTTAGCGACAGGCCCGTCGCAACTAATTGTTGTTGCAACGGCGTTTTCCGCAACGGGCGATTTGCGACGGCCCCCCGTCGCAAAAAGCCATTTGTGACGGGATTCCGTCGCAAATACCTGTTTTTCTAGTAGTGCTTGATGGATGAGAGAATGTTGAGGGCATCTTTCCTCTCATGTAGTACTCTAGAACTAGAGGAAATTTCATACTTCTCTAGATTAATAGATTACTCAGATGCTTTCTCATAGTGATGAATAAGGTGAAAGATTGAAGTTCACTCTTCCTATGTAGCTTTTGCAAAAAAAAAGACGATCATCGGCAAAAATAAGATGAGACACAAAAAGGTTATGTCTACACACCTTCGCCCCATGGATAATTTTGTTTGTTGCAGCATCTAAAAGAAGGTTAGAGAAAACATCGACAACAATAATAAAGATGAAAGGGGAGAGAGGATCCCCTTGGCGTAGGCCTCTGGAGGGGAGGAAAATTCAAGAAAGGCCAACATTGATCTTGATTCTATAAGACACAGTAGTGACACATTGCATAATGTTATTAATCCACTTTGGAAAAACCCATATTTTTCATGATGAAATGTAGAAAAGGTCATTAAACTATATCTTACGCCTTGGTCATGTCAAGTTTCTAATCCACGATACCTCTCTTGGAAACTAATCGAGTCTTCAGGGAGTGAAGGATCTCATGAGAAACAATGATGTTATCAATAATAAGTCTTTTAGGGATGTAGGCGCTTTTATTTTCAAAGATGGCTGAGGGATTCATGGACCACATCCGATTCAACAGAAACTTAGAAAAGATATTATAAACCATGTTACATAAGCTAATAGGTCTAAAATTAGCATCTTGGGGGGTTGGAATAATAGTGATGGTGCTTTCATTCAGGGAACAAAAGTCAGATTTTCCCTCCCAAAGCTCCTTCATAAGAGTCGAGATATCCTTACCAACCAGATGCCATAATTTTTTTAAAAATAGGTAATGAAAGCCATCCAATACAGGGGCCTTGGTTGATTGGATTTGATTGAGTTCCCTTAGAATTTCATCATTCGATGGATTTCTTGTAAGATGGGAATTCATAGAATTCGTGATCACATGTTTAATGTAGGAAGCAATAATTGATGATGAAGAAGGATCGCCCGCCTTATAGATCTCCTAGAACAAGAGAATAATAGTTTCATGGATCTCTTCCTCCTTGAAAGTGGGGTGGCCTTCCAAGTTGTTAAGACTGGTGATAGAGTTCTCGTAGCACCTTGCCAAGGCCTTCTCATGGAAGTAGGAATTGTTGGTGTCGCCCTCTTTGATGTGACTATCACATGCCTGCATAACCCAATATCTTTCCTTGGTTTGAAGATCCTTATCCATCTATGTTTCCAAACGTCCGATTCTGGATAAAACGGTATCAGATGTTGGACAATAGTAAAGGGTTTTAAGGCTCCTTTTGATGTTTTTGCATACCAAATTTGGTTGACGATACTTACAAAAAATCCATTTCTTAAAATTAGTTTCCACTTTCTAAAGCTTATTCTCAGTTCCATAGTTTCCCGCATTCCAACATGAGCGAACAATCTCCTCACACTCTTTGTATTTGGTCCAAAAACTTTCAAACTTGAAGTTCATTTGTGAACTTATTTCCTTTGGCCATGCGAAGTATCTAACAAGATAGGACAATGGTCAGAAGTAGTAGTGGTCATGTGAGAAACTTGGAATTACCTGAAGGTGTTGGTCCACTTGATCATACCCATAAATTTTTATAACCTTTCAGCAATACAAGTGTTTTTTGAGTTTCCTCTAAACCAGGTAAAAGGAGTACCTGTGTACCCCAGATCGACAAGATTGGCTTGGTGAGTTGCTTGTTGGAAGTCAAGCATTTGGGAGAGGGGTCTGTTCACTCCACCTCTCTTCTCATTATGAAACAATATTTCATTAAAATCACATCCAAGGAGGAGGGGGCTAGATACTTCTCTTGCAAGGAATGGAGAATCTTCCAAGATTTCCATTTTTTCCTTTGAGACAGCTAGCCATAGAAACCAATGAAGCTCCAAGTCGGGGTGTTAGGCTGGTGAATGGAGGTAGCCACATGGTTTGGGGAGAAATAGGAGATTATTACATCCATGTCCTCTTTCCAATGGAGGCAAAGGCCCCCTGAATGGCCAAGGTGGGGGACTGAAAAGAAACTTTGAAATACTGCATTTTTTGCGATATTATTTGTGTCCTTGTTTTCCAATATGGTTTCAGACAAGAAAACCATAGTAGGGAAACTTTTAGCGCAGCGACGCTGAAGCATCTGAACTGATCACAGGTTGCCAAGCCTGTGACAGTTCTAGCATAAAATAATCATTGGGATAGGCGGGGCTGGTTCACTCTAGCCTCCACCTCTGAGGTTTCAAGAAGGGATTCATCTTATGTTACTCTCCATCTTTTGGGGAATTTCTCACAAACCAAAAAGTCTTCCATACATCTTTTAGACCAACTATTTTTCACCATGTTTAAATCGCTTCCACAATCCCCTCTTGGTTTCTTCTTCCACATCCGTTTCATTTTTTGTCCAGATACTTAGGGTGTAACGAGATACTCATTTAGATCCAGGAGGGGAGAAGTATCCCCAGGGAGCGAGGGAATGGGGATGTTTGGGAGATCTGAGCATATTTGTTCTGGATTAGAGGGGGGTTTATTCTTGTCAACCAGTGTAGATGCCATTTGAATAAGAGGTATCAGCTTCACTCAAGATGGGTAGGTAATAGGGATCTTTAAGTTTCCTGGATCATCAGAAGTGACCCCAAAGCCTTGGTTTTTATCCTCATTTGGTCGGTAGTGGTCCCTTTTATCTAGAGGGACATCAAGCGGCCCCAACATGATCACTCTGTTTTGATCTGATGAAGACTGAGCAATGAAAGCTTTGAAAAATTTGTCTATATCCTTCTTTTTTCAGCTTTTGGAGTCAACAAACCACCCAAGTTCTTGGTGCGCATCCACGGGCCATACTACAACAAAATATTTCCCGCTTCACCTGCTATTTTTTTGGACCAGTCTTTCTCTGCATGCCCCAAGAAACCACAAAAGAAACAAAAAACTGACAACTTCTCATATTTGAACGAAATCCAATTGTTTGATCCCTCCATCGATAGAAAAATACCGTGCATGAGGGGTTGTCCAATGTTAACCAGAACCCTGATACAAACCGCAAGTCCCCAATGAATGGGGTCCAACTGATCCCATTCTATGAATTCACCAATATGTCCACCAATATCCCACATAGTGCGTTTAGTTCCCCCACAGAAAGGGATTCCCTTTAGGTGTATTCGGAAAAGAGATTTAGAAAAGTTGATATTTTGGATATCAGTCCCGCTAACCAGATCTTCCATGAGAATAATTTGATTGTCGAAAGACCATGACCACCCTTTTAGAACCTATTGTTTATCCTTGTCATTGAAAAATTGAAGATAAGCCGATTTCCTCCAACTTCTCTAATAGCCACGCCTTCGTCTAAACGTCGTATGTTCTGCAAGATATTTTTCAGGGCACTGATATTGAATCAGCAATCGGAGATGAGTTTTTCAATCGTAAGGAGGGACATTTGATGCAATAGGAATGAGTCCCCATTCTTCTTAGTAGAAATCTTCATTTTCTCTCTCTCTGTCAAGGAAAGGTTTCGCCATCGGTTAACAAGATCATCGTCCATCTCACCGTGATCGAAAGAGGGGAAAGAACTGGCACTAGAAAGGAAGAGAAAGAATTGATCAAAAGCCACGAACGTCAACGACACCGGCCAAGGGGACTTCGGACCTAGGAAATCCTAGGAATCGGAAACCCTAGGAGAACCCTAGAAGGGATCTCAATGAATGAGAGATTCAATTACCTTCTCTTTTAAATATAAGTGTCTGTGTGTATATAAATATATCATGCACACGCATAGTTTCTTATATTTTATAAATGTATTTAAAAATAATTATATAAATATATATAAGTATATGAATAAAAAAGATGTATGTAAATATATATAAATAAATAGCAATATCGTAAAATATAGAACAAAACAAGTTGGGGTAGTGGTAAAGGGTTTTGAAATACACAAGGGAGGTCACATGATCGAGTCCAGGAACACGCGTAAGTGAACAGTTAGCTGGAAAATGGAAAGGCAGTGACAAATGGGCCTTGCGAGTGCTAAAAAAGTGGGGTGTGTGAGAGTGGGAGTAGGTGGGGGTGGGGAGTGCTAAAAAATTCTGTTTTTTCAAATTTTATTAACACTAAAAAAAGTTCTGATAAAGAGGTTCTTTATCACAGCTAAAACAAAAGCGGTGATAAATGGGTGGCGAGTGATAAAAAGATTCTTTTTTTGAAATTTTATCAGCGTTAAAAAAATGATAATAAAGGGGTGGCAAGTGCTAAAAAATAATTCTTTTTTTCAAATTTTATTCGTGCTAAAAAAAGTGCCAATAAAGGCGATTTTTATCAACGCTAAAACAAAAGTGGTGATAAAAGTTGCATTTATCAATGTTTTGTTAGAACTGATAAAAATACCTTTTATCAACACTTTTTGTTGGTGATGATAAATGAGGTCTTTATCAGTGCTAAAAAAATGTATTGATAAAAGGTATCTTTATCGGCGTATTTTTATAGCATTGATAAATATTGAGGTTTTTTACGGCACTTATCTTAACAATGTTTTTTTAGCATTGATAAAGTCGTTTTTAAGCATGCTCTGTATTAGTGAGAGTTTCAGACAATCAACAACTTCATTGAAGAAATATCCTCAAATCGTGCATTCTTTCTTTAGATATAATATAAATTAATTATAAATTTAACATGCAAATACCCTCTCCGGTTTCCAAGTTCTCTTATGTCAGTATTCGTTGAAAATATTCACCACGTTTCATTATAATGAAAAATCAACAATGATTTATGTTATATTCAACTTTGATCATATAAAAAAAATCACAACTTTCACTTTAAACAATAATTTATATACTATTTAATTGTTTGGTTTTAATTACAACGATTAAGAATGGATAAGATTAGCAAAACTCATCAGAACTAAAAAACTGAATTATACAATATCCATCAACCGACTTAAACCAGTTAATTGCCGAATTTTACGGGTTTATGTCATTTAAATAACCGATGTTAAAACTTGTGTTTCACAAGGATTCTTTTAGGAACCAACATGAAACAAAATAGTTATTTTTTAAAATATATTATCATTTTATGTTGGTTTTTTATAGTAAATGATGTTAAAGACCTTATGCCACATCATTTAGTTCTAAAAACCATCATGATCGGCGAGTTATATTATATTTCAAGTATTCAGAGGAAGTATTTCACGTCAATTATTATAATAACCAACATCGTAAATAGATTTCAACATCAGTTATAAAAAATGACATGAAAAACATATTTACCATGTCGATTGTAATGAAGCCGGTGTTAAAAAAAACTAATTACTATTAGTTGCAAATGGGTTATTGAATTTAAAGTTGCATTAGATTGGAGTTATTTAATAATATTGGAGGTATGATAATTAATGAGTGGGTTATTTTTTTTTTAATATCTATACTTTAAGGAGACATTAAATGTTTCTTAACATCATTAATGTGAAGTTATAAATTCATGAGGAACTGTAAATCTTATTTATGAAAAGTTGTATCATAATAAATATTTTCCTACTCGCACCCATGATGTTGTGCGAGTTAAGAAAGTTTGAAAGAAAAGAATGAAGTGTTGTGATTAAATACTATTAACGATAACCGTCATTTTGATATTTCCCGTCAGAAAAAAACAATTTATCTTTACTATCGTGAATTTTAAATCAAGTGCTTGTTTTATAAAAAAAACAAGGTAGAAAGATATTATTTTTTAAATGATTATAAAATCAAACTAGTGATTATCACACACGCCGGGTTAATTAAAAAATCAAACTATCATCATCATGACAGATTTAAAGTCTAATTAAGAGACCTGTAACTTGATCCGCACGGCCAAATCTCTGCGGGAGTTTGTTCAGGCTCGGGGAGGGGAGAGGAGAGGGGAGGGGAGGAGTGAGAGTGTCTGAGATGGAGAGCCGGGGCTCCTCCTTCGCCACCTTCTCCGTTTACCTCCGTGCGCTGGCCGACACTCCGCACCGGATGGCCAATCGCGCTCTAGCTATCTCCAGCCCCTCGGAGGAGATGAACGGAGTCCGGAGTCGCTCCGGCGCTTCATTGCAGCGCCGGCTGCGCTGGTTCGATCTTATCGGATTCGGCATCGGCGGCATGGTCGGCGCCGGCGTCTTCGTCACCTCCGGTATCGCATCGCGCCAGGCTGCCGGTCCCTCCGTCATACTCTCCTTCCTCATCGCCGGCCTCAGCTCTTTACTCTCCGCCTTTTGCTACACCGAGTTCGCCGTCGACATGCCGGTCGCCGGGGGCGCCTTCACTTACATCCGCGTTACTTTCGGTCCGGTTGACTCGACTCAATTTTCTGTCAACAGTGACTTATCCTTGATTTTCGTACTGTAATCATTCCATTGATTCCGAATGTCGCAGGAGAATTCGCGGCGTTTTTAGCCGGAGCGAATATTATAACCGACTATGTCTTATCAAACGCTGCCGTGTCTCGGAGCTTCACGGCATATCTGGCGACAGCGTTCGGCGGATCTTCAGGAGATAACTGGCGGATAACTTTATCATCACTTCCCAAGGGGTTTAACCAAATGGATTTCGGAGCCGTTGCCATTGTTTTGATCATCACCCTCCTCATCTGCTACGGGTACGAATTCCCCGGGAACACCATCCGCCTTCTTTCGAAGCGTCCGTCATTCAATAAAATCGAATCGATTTCTAATTTTGCAATCCAGAACGCGGGAGAGTTCGTTGCTGAACATGCTGCTGACGGCGTTGCACCTGGCATTCATCGCTTTCGTGATAGTGATGGGATTCTGGAAAGGCCACCGGAAGAACTTGGTGGAGCCGGGGAATCCGAATCACGCGGCGGGGTTCTTCCCGTACGGCGCTGCCGGCGTGTTCAACGGCGCGGCGATGGTGTACGTGAGTTACATCGGGTACGACGCGGTGTCCACCATGGCTGAGGAGGTCCGGGATCCGGTCAAAGATATCCCGATCGGTGTGTCGGGGTCCGTGACAGTCGTCACCATCCTTTATTGTTTAATGGCTGCATCGATGTCCGTCCTGCGTCCGTATGATCTGGTAATTTCCGATTCCTTCTCGGCCGTATAAAATTACTGTTAAAACCATCAGATTCGAGAATAATAGTACAGTCGATCTGTTTTTTTCTTGATCAAAATTTGAACGCTGTTCCTTCTTTTAATTTCTTGATTTTCATCTGCTGATTTCGCTCATAAACTAACAAGTCTCAGAGATCATTCGAGTTCTGCAATTAAATTTGGAATTTGATCCTGTTTGTGCAGATCGATCCGAACGCACCGTTCTCTGGGGGCTTCGTGGGGAAGGGGGAGGGGTTGGGATGGGCCGGTAGGGTGATCGGTGTGGGAGCCAGCTTCGGGATCCTGACGTCGCTGACGGTGGCGATGCTGGGACAGGCGCGGTACATGTGCGTGATTGGGCGGTCCAGCGTGGTCCCGCCGTGGTTCGCCGTGGTGCACCCTTGGAGCTCCACGCCTGTCAACGCCTCGGCATTTTTAGGTCAGTCGTCGCTCGCCGTTTCTTTCGATAATGATTGGATTTTTTTGCTCAGTGCTCTGCTCTGCTCACCCACTCCCGCCCCACTCTTTGTGGTGATTCCCCCAAGAGTCAGGCCGTTGTGGGTAGGTCCCATCTCGACCCGTTTCTGTTGGGATTTGGGCTCCTTGTGCACGAGTCCTATTTTTATCCGCATAAAAAAATCTATACCGATTGCTGCATTAAGTCTTTATTAAGACTTCATTAAGCACTTAATTTCAACTGAAGTGCCAATGTGCTTTTAATATTTATTTTCTCAACTGCTTGCTTTGGTTGATACGTATTTGATTGTCATTACAATGCATGCTTGACGCATCTAAAGATTTGAACTTGATTTTGATGAGAAATCTTCTTGTTCCCAGGGGTTATCACGGCATCGATTGCTTTATTCACGGATCTAAGCATCTTGCTTAACCTTGTATCCATCGGAACTCTTTTTGTCTTCTACATGGTGGCAAATGCGGTCATATATCGACGATATGCCATGCATGAAACAGCAAATCAGTGCCTGACCAAATGCTTCCTATTTGTGTTCTCCCTTGTATCCACCTTCTTCACTCTCACGTGGCGCTTCTTTCCAAACGGAAACCCCAAAATCATAATGCTCCTGATCTGCTCCATTGTTGCGGTCATAAGTCTACATGCGTTCAACTACAGGGTCCCCCAGGGCAGGAACCCGGAGGCGTGGGGGGTCCCCTTGATGCCGTGGTTGCCTTCCCTCTCCGTCTTTGTCAACATATTCTTGCTGGGCTCTTTGGATGGCCCTTCCTACATCCGTTTCAGCTTCTTGTCAGTCGTTTCACTGCTTGTTTATGTGCTGTATAGTGTACATGCAAGTTATGATGCTGAACCTATGCCCAAAAACGACATTGAGGTGTTGGAGGAATCTAGAGAAATTGATGGGGCTCAGAATCTCATTTATTAACTGCGATGGTGTGAAAGCATTTGAAATGTAGTTGATGAGAATGAGTGGAGGGATAAGGTATGTGTATATACGGGCCTCCCTAGACCATTAGCACTTTCCAAAAAAATTGTATGGAAATATTCAATGGGTTATCCATATTCAGTCGTTATCCAAGTTTTTATTCTAAAAAAAAGATCTTATTTTATTTTAGATGTTTGTCTATTTGGAGAGTTGGTGTGGATTCGGTCCTCAACAGAATCCATATGGCATGGACCACCCCCATACGTTACTTCCACTATTTTTTTCCCTTTCCATTTATGTCTCATTTCATTGTTTTGTTTTGTCCACTGCGAACTGGGATCGCCCACTGGGGGCATGTGGTCCCCTCTTAACGGACTTCTTTAATTAGTTCTGTCTGGAGACATTTGAATGGGGTTTTTTAGGCGGATGGGTTTTTTTTTTTTTATTAAAATGGGTCTAGGTTTAGATTAATTAGGTAAAAGGGTTTATTGAGCGCCACTTCAAGTGGCGCTCAACAACTCGGGTGGCTAGCGCCACTTCAAGTGGCGCTTTGCCACCTTTTTTTTTTTCTGGTTTTGTTTTATTTCTTTTTTTTAATTGTTTTTCACCTCATCTCTTTTTAATAAATAATTTCAAAATAAATAAATAAAATTTTGTTTTCTTTTTTTTTTGTTTTAGTTTTTTTCCACCTCATCTCTTTTTAATAAATAATTTCAAAATAAATAAATAAAATTTTAAAAATAATCTTATAAATATGTATTTAAAAATGCTAAATTAATTATTATTATATTTATAATTATATAATTATTAAATTATATTTATGTATATATATAATTATATGTGTGTGTATAAATATAATTATGTATATATATAATTAAAAATAAATATTTATAAATATAAATCTATTTATATATATTTTTTAAATAAAAAATATATTTGTAATTATATAATTATAAACTAATCTTTAAATATAAATATTTATAATTATATGAATATGAATATATTTAAAATATATAATTATGAAAATATTGTTACATATATATTTAAAATTTATTTATAAATATATTTAATATTCATATATAAATATATATATATGTGTGTGTGTGTGTGTGTGTGTAAAATTATATTTATAAGTATATTTAGAATTATATTGTAATTATAGTTATACTTGTATATGTATAATTATATATTTATACATGTATATATTTACATAGTTATAAGTAACTATTTATAAAAAAAATTGAAATATTGTTAAACATATAGTCTTTCAATACCACCTACTTGAAACTTAAAAATGTTTCAAGTATGTGACTTTGAAAGCTTATAAAATATAATCTAAATGACCAATATGAATGAAACTGAAAACATGTATTAAAAATATACTAAATAGATAAAAATAAAAAAATTACGTAAAAAATGTCGATAGAAAATATTTTATAGGCTTTTAAAACCACCTAGTTGTAACTTAAAAATGTTTCAACTATGTGACTTTGAACGTCTATAAAACATAATTCATATGAACAATATGAATGAAACTTAAAACTTGGATTAAACATATACTGAATAGATGAAAATAAAAAAATTACGTAAAAAATGTCGATAGAAAATATTTTATAGGCTTTCAAAACCACCTAGTTGTAACTTAAAAATGTTTCAACTATGTGACTTTGAACGTCTATAAAACATAATCCATAGGACCAATATGAATGAAACTTGAAATATGGATTAAACATATACTAAATAGATGAAAATAAAAAAAATACGTAAAAAATGTCGATAGAAAATATTTTATAGGCTTTCAAAACCACCTAGTTGTAACTTAAAAATGTTTCAACTATGTGACTTTAAACGTTTATAAAACATAATCCATATGACCAATATGAATGAAACTTGAAACTTGGATTAAACATATACTGAATAGATGAAAATAAAAAAATTACGTAAAAAATGTCGATAGAAAATATTTTATAGGCTTTCAAAACCACCTAGTTGTAACTTAAAAATGTTTCAACTATGTGACTTTAAACGTCTATAAAACATAATCCATATGACCAATATGAATGAAACTTGAAACTTGGATTAAACATATACTGAATAGATGAAAATAAAAAAATTACGTAAAAAATGTCGATAGAAAATATTTTATAGGCTTTCAAAACCACCTAGTTGTAACTTAAAAATGTTTCAACTATGTGACTTTAAACGTCTATAAAACATAATCCATATGACCAATATGAATGAAACTTGAAACTTGGATTAAACATATACTGAATAGATGAAAATAAAAAAATTACGTAAAAAATGTCGATAGAAAATATTTTATAGGCTTTCAAAACCACCTAGTTGTAACTTAAAAATGTTTCAACTATGTAACTTTAAACGTCTATAAAATATTATTATTTTATATACAATAATTAATTAGTTAGTAATATAATTATTAATTATTATTTTTCATTATAATTATTAATTATTAATGGTTAACTCGCTGTGACAAATTTTGTTTATATTGTACCTGTACTTTATAATTTAATAGTTAATTGAAATAAGTTTGTATTTAATAGATTTTTGATTTTCTTGTTATTTGACTTAAACAACAGTTACTTATCATAGTGAATAAGTTTTTTAATATATACAACATTACATCCAAAAACATCAACGACGATGCCCCCCGGTACCACAACGCGGTGTCTGAATGTCACGTCCTCTCCGCGTCCGACGTCCATGTCGCTCCGGTGTCCTCTCTGCAGGTTCCTCCTCTTTCGGTGCTTCTGGTGCCTCCTCATGATGCTGTGTAGAGGACTGACCAAAATCATGTGAGGACGCCCCAAAATCATGTGAGGATGCCCCAAAACCATATGGGGTGACATATGGCTCTGAAGCTCCTATAAATGGTAAAAATGGGGTACTGAAGAAGGCCTCGTCGGGAGGAGAGGGGGCCGCCATAAGCTGTGTGACTGCACCCAGATCGAAGTCCATAGTAGTCTGCGGAGACGCCATATGCGGTATATAAATGTCTCCCTGCTGTGCAAAATCATCAGTCGGCTGGGCGAGATCGTCTGTCTGTGGTGCGACGACATCTGCAGGAGCCGCTCTCGGATGTCGATGTGGTCGCCTCTGCCCCCCCGGATGTGCTCGTCTCTGTCGTCCAGCTGGCAGCGGCGGTGGCGGTGCATCCTCCTCAGCAGGCATAGCAGGGACATCGTCATCCTCAGGTGCTTCTGCCTGAAGATATGGATCAGGATATATATGTGGCTCCTCATCAAAAAAACTGTCACGTATCAACCAGAGATGATCCAATAGAGCCACCACATCCCGATGAACTACCTCCCGCAGAATATATGCATGCTCCTGAGGCTGCGTGGAATGTGCAAGCTGACCAATGGCGTCTGCCTGCAAATGAAATGACAATCAAATTAATATCAAAAATGAGTTAAACAAAATTAATAAATCTTAGTAAACATACCAATCGCTGAATGTCAATCACCTGACGTGTAAGGTACATGATGGTATGTCGTCGATACCAGTGTGCATAATCCCCCTGATCAGATAAATGAGAGTGTGATGTGATATATCCCTGTGGAAAGATACTGAATCGGGCACGCCTGTCCCAAAGCTGGATATAAGATGCATGATGTCGCCGCCAGTCTGTCGTCTGTCTACCTATAAGCACAATCGAATGTAACTCGGTAGACTGTTGTGGTGCCAAGGGGATATGCTGTATAAAACCGAACTGGCACATGACCCGGTCTGGCTGGTGCCACTCAACGATGTGGAAGTGAATGAGTGGTACTACTGCAGCACGATCTCCAGCCAAAGATGTGCAGTATAGTGGAAGTGATGCGTAGACATAACCTGTATAAGGAGTCCATGAAACCTGAAATGTAAACTCAAAAAATAAGTCATATAGTAGCATGATAATTTTACTGAGATTATATTGAAATAACTTAAAATAGTGATAACAAAACAAATTTTCCTAAAAAAAGTATTGTTTAACTTACATCAGCCGGCACTATAGCATCGAATATCTGTCTGAAGCTGTGCACACTATGTCTCGGAGTATGTGCAAACTTCTGAGACTGACTCCACCTGGTGAAAAAAGAGTAACCTACGGTAAGTTTATAAAAAACAATAACAAAAGTACTAAATAACCGAAAGTAATGACGTAGACATACCATCGTCCCCGAGGACAGTCCTGAAGTAGCTCCGGTGCAAGCGGTGCGACAACTCGAGGAGCGATGCGTGGAAAATGCTCCCAGGCCCACATCTGTACTAACACCATGCAACCTGCAATCTGATGTGAATCGGCCTGACAACTGGTGCAGAGAGATATGTACAGATGTGCTAATACAGCGGATCCCCAACTGTATGTAGCAGTCTGATCCAGATCCTCAAGTAATGGGAGGTACATCATGTGTACCAAAGCGGTGGAGTAGTCGACACACAACATGCCTCGAGCAGCCGCAAAATGTATGCACGTGTGTGCTGAAGAAGCGTCTCCTCGTCTGCATCATCTGGAATGACGTCGAAATGCTGATCGAGCCACCTCATTCGCAAGCGCGAACCCTGGAGGACACCCCGTGCGCCGATGACGTCAATGCCTAGCAGCCTCTGTATGACTGCAACCCAATCGCCGGTACTGGCCCCCGTAACTGCATCTCCATGGATAGGTAACCCCAGCATGTAGGCGACGTCCTCTAATGTAATAGTCATCTCCCCCTCTGGGAGATGAAATGTGTGTGTCTCTGGCCGCCATCTCTCAACCAATGCAGCTATCAAATGATGGTCGATAGTCTTGAAGTCACACATAGCGACTCCATAAAAGCCTGCACGTCTAAGGTATGGACAAATAGCTGCCGGCGGTGCCTCGTGATGGAAACGGTGCGCTCTCCGAACATGAAGATGTCTAACAGGTCGTCGCGCCAACACATCGCGCAACACGTGCGTCTCCTGGCAAGATAAAAGTGGCTGCTCCATCTGAATGTGCAAACAATAAAACATTAATTTCATGTAAGTTATGACTTTTATCATGTAAGATATGTAATTTAGCATATAATTTTGAAAGAAGCATAAACACATTGGGTTAGTTGTTGTCTCCCGTGTTGGGGTGTTGGGGTGAAGACGTTCAGAGTTTCCTCGTTTTTGTTTTGTAGTCACTGTAAGTTCATCTTTCATTATAAAAAACTGATGACATTTTCATTTAATAGTTCAAATGGTTTTGGTTTCTTATACAGGTACATTCCTTTTTTTGAGTTGGTGTTGTTTGTTTAAAGCTACTCATGTAATGTTGATCGTTCGACAAAAAATGTCACGTGAAATTGTGGTACATTTTCCAAAAATTACCCTATTTACAAGTACAACAAATATGATTAAAAATGGTGAAATGATAAAAATAATTACATGTACAAAGTTTTACAGTAACTGATAGAGTACGTGATTCATTTTAACCATTAGATGATTGCCCTATGTGTCTAGTAACAATAGAAACATCTTTGCAATTTTGTCATGCCCCTGAGTATAAATCAACCTCAAAAGCTCTAGATAATTTTTCTTGGTAAGGTGAGATGAGAAGGGAGGTATTATACCATCAGGAAGAGAGATTCTAGAAATGTGCAATGTTATGACAAACCTTTAGATGAAATGTGTCAGTTCCCCACTAGATGTGCATGTTTCTTCAAAATTTTCAGGCTGGAGATAATCCACCATAAGTTTCACATAGCCTTATGTCTTCCATGGATTAATGTCAAACACTTCAACCAATTTGTTTACTTTATGGGGAAGTAAAACCTCATTCCTTTGAATATGCACATTACCATGAACATATAAAATCATCATTTTGCAAGAAAAACTACTAATCTCATGTTCACTGAAATACCCCTTAACGTAAGAATGATACAAATAGTGTAAGTACCCAATAGCAAGATTCCAATCCATTTTGAAGGATAATGGGGATGACAAGGAAACATCAACCCCCAGGCCCACCCCTTCCACCCATTCAACCAACTTCGGTAACTCCTATAGAAGTAGTTTTTCAAAAAAATGAAATGTCACACCACCACAGCTTCCTACATCCATATTAACCCCCCAATTCAGTTTCATTAAATGTGGACAGTCCCCATTTTTACCAAAGTCAATGATGCACTATTAAACCATCACTTTTCAACCCCCGCCTCAAAAATACAAAATGCTTTGAGGGATGAGAAATGATTCGGTGCATTTTAGAACATTGAAATGTGTCGAATCATTTCTCATCCCTCAAAGCATTTTGTATTTTTGAGGCGGGGGTTAAAAGTGGTGGTTTAATAGTGCATCATTAACTTTGGTAAAAATGAGGGCTGTCCACATTTAATGAAACTGAATTGGGGGGTTAATATGGATGTAGAAAGCTGTGGTGGTGTGACATTTCATTTTTTTGAAAAACTACTTCTATAGGAGTTACCGAAGTTGGTTGAATGGGTGGAAGGGGTGGGCCTGGGGGTTGATGTTTCCTTGTCATCCCCATTATCCTTCAAAATGGATTGGAATCTTGCTATTGGGTACTTACACTATTTGTATCATTCTTACGTTAAGGGGTATTTCAGTGAACATGAGATTAGTAGTTTTTCTTGCAAAACGATGATTTTATATGTTCATGGTAATGTGCATATTCAAAGGAATGAGGTTTTACTTCCCCATAAAGTAAACAAATTGGTTGAAGTGTTTGACATTAATCCATGGAAGACATAAGGCTATGTGAAACTTATGGTGGATTATCTCCAGCCTGAAAATTTTGAAGAAACATGCACATTTAGTGGGGAACTGACACATTTCATCTAAAGGTTTGTCATAACATTGCACATTTCTAGAATCTCTCTTCCTGATGGTATAATACCTCCCTTCAAATGGTTTTGTTTTCTTATACAGGTACATTCCTTTTTTTTTTTGAGTTGGTGTTGTTTGTTTAAAGCTACTCATGTAATGTTGATCGTTCGACAAAAAATGTCACGAGAAATCGTGGTACATTTTCCAAAAATTACCCTATTTACAAGTAAGACAAATATGATTAAAAATGGTGAAATGATAAAAATAATTACAAGTACAAAATTTTACAGTAACTGATAGAGTACATGATTCATTTTAACCATTAGATGATTGCCCTATGTGTCTAGGGAAACGTGTCTTCGTATGACCTTCCTGGCGGCATATGTTGCACCGCCGTCCAGCTGAATGTTCACTAGGCCAATCCATCTCATTCCGAATACGAGTCGACTTTGGCATCCCTTTAGGTCGAAGTCTATTGCTGTTCGGTAGAAGCGTGGGTGCGCCATCAGGCAGCTGAAAATTCTGATATTCCCCGATTGGCATCCACGGAGTATTGTAGCAGGATTTGATGCTCTCGATTCGATAAGATGGATCAACGAACTGCTCCCAAGATACGTGTACGTAAGCACATGCAGCAATCACATGGCCGCAGGGATATATCAGTGCCTGAAAGTTGCCACAATCACAGTAACGCTTCTCCAATAAAACAACTCGCACACGACCATTGCTATATGCCATAGCATCACCGGGCTCAGCGACCTCAAATCGTTGCTCTGGACGATTAAATGCAGTTACACGGTAAGTTGTGGCCTCCTGAAGAACTGTATCTAGCTCGCGTTGGAAATGGTATCCATAGCGCATCCCTCTGTTCAAGCCCTCTTCAGCTTGCTTTCCTCATTCCAGAAAGTACTTTACACTACGATAGAAGGTCTCTTGTACCAACCCTGAAATTTAGATTTACGACATTATACAAATATTATATTATAATAGTAACTCTTCTGAGTAACATATATTGAAATATTCGTATTTACCTGTGATAGGTAGTTTTCGAACACCTTTGAAAACTCCATTTATACATTCTACGATGTTGGTCATCATATGACCATATCTCCTCCCATCATCATATGCCAACGACCATTTCTACTTTGGAATTTGCATCATGTAATCATACACTTCTGGATTCACTCTGTGGATATCTTGAAGACGCTCCTCCATCCTTTGTTGTTGAGGCTCATATGCTATCATACAAACAGTCATCTGAACAGTTATGAAAATAACTACGACAAAAACATTTTAAACAGAAAAGGATGTTCATACCAATTTTTAAGATTGCCTTTTTCATCGACTCATTCTTGAACTTCTTTCGCAAATTGCTGGCAATGTGTCGAATACAGTATCGATGATGGGCATATGGTGGTCTCCACGAAAGACCCTCAGACTGTATCGCCTCCTTGATTGCACGGTGGCGATCAGAAATAAGACAAATCTCTTCTGCATCCGTAACAAACTCTCGGAGACATGCCAGAAACCAGCTCCATGATGAGAAGTTCTCTTTCTCCACAATTGCAAATGCTATAGGCAGAGGGGCTCGATTTCCATCTTGTGTGGAGGAAATCAATAAAGTTCCGGTATACTTTCCATACAGAAATGTGCCATCAATTTGTATGAACTGCTTGCAATGTCTAAAAGCCGCCACACATGGTAAAAATGTCCAAAATAATCTATCAAACACAACCATTGAGCGGTCAAGTTGGTTCTGTTGGTTAACATATTCAACTGTATGTAACCGATAGACTATTTGATTATTGTGGCGTAGAAGCTCCAACAGTTGTGGTAGAACTCGATAAGAGTCATCCCAATCACCATACACTTTCACAATAGCCTTTTGTCGTGCTGCCCATGCCTTCCAGTAAGAGATTCGATACCCAAAAAGCTGTTTGATTCGCTCAATGACCAGAACCACGGGGACATCTTGACATGCTCTAATCATTTCAACAATAATAGTTGAAACAAACTCAACATCTAATGAAGAGTGTTCCTGTGCCAAGATTGGGTTCACACATGTGTGTGGAGTAAATCTAGTGATGCGCCAGCTGTGAAACGTGTTATCAATAATAGCTCGCAGACGCATTTGACAGTTCGATTCAGATTTGTCACAACGGATCAAATAATAAGATCTCTTTGACTCTTCTACAACATATGAGTAATGTCTTTCAATGTGATATTGTTTTATCACATTTTTCATTGCTTCTTTGCTCTCAAACTCTCTGCCAATATACAGAACATCGTTATCTGACACTCGATTTATGCCACCAATGATTCCTGGAAATTCTGAACTAGGAGTGATAACTGAATAATCAAATTCTGGCAAGCGATTCATGCCTTCAGTCGACCAGGAAGCCAATAGTGGAGGATGGTTCAATGGTCAGTTGAACCTCGCATGAGTTGGTACAGACTGATCTTCCGCATGCTCTTCTTCTTCTTCAACTTCCTCTTCATCTTGTTCAAAATTGTCATCATCCTCAAATTCATCAACCAATGCATCTAAAGTATGTGGAGGACTATCCATTGAAACTGTGGCTGATGGGAATGATGGAATAACTACTGATGCTGATGGAACGTCTTGATGTGAAGGAGCATATGACATAGTTTCATGAATTTGAGATGGGTCAACTTCCAATGTCGATGGAACCTCCATTGTAGCTATAGTGACATACAACTCCATCATTTGATTCTCAGGTATATACTTAACCAATGAAAGTATATATTCCCAATCATCATCATCATTTACCGGATAGGGCACATGCCAAAACCTATCTATAAATTGAAGATGTCTGAATGTAATGGACTCTATTACTTGATTCCTCGCGAGTTTTAACCTCCGGTGAATTTTCCTTTGCACAGCTTCCAAAGTAGTACATCCTCCAAGCATCACAACAGCTTCTGGATGTATACTATAACTGCATCCTTGTTCTGTCTCAATTATTTGACCGTTGCAATAAATATAAGCGGCGACCATCTTTTTTATCTAAAAGAAACCACTGTTATTAATTAAATCTGATTAAAGAATCAATTTATGTATGCATGCTTCTAGTAATTTAGGTTGGAATCCTAATCCCTCCACCAAATCAATATGTTCAACCCATATTGATGTGTAACTATTTACACAACCCACAAGTTTGTGTTACTTACCCAAAAATAGAAGTCAAATATATTTATACATATCCACATGCATTATATGCATGAGGTACACGAACACGTCATGTAAAAGCATAGAGTTATATGAAATTGAAAGTCTCCACATGAGTAAGCCCGGAGCGACAGATAGCCAACCCCATTCACTTTCCTAGACAAGGCAAGCCTCCAGGAAAGTAGGTGGTCCGAACCAAAGCCCCTCTACCCGGGGATACTTTACTCAAGAGAGCAATCATTTCATGATAACTCTAACACTTAATATGCAAAAAATATATTGAACTACTAAATTCAAGTTCATAACTTCAATTACAAACCGAGGTCAAGGTAGATTGAAAACTAAATTCATTATCATTCCTAGAATGTAATGCAAAGGTATATTCCATAGGCAATTTACTACTACTTGGCTAATTAATATAACTACTTCGCTAGTTAATATAACTACTTCGCTGAATAATATAACTACTTCGCTAATTACCTAATTATGGTTAACTAATTACCTAATTATGGTTAAGTAATTACCTAATTATGATTACTTAATTAACTAATTATGCTTAATTAATTAACTAATTATGATTAATTAATTAACTAATTATGCTTAATTAATTAACTAATTATGATTAATTAATTAGCTAATTATGATTACTTAATTAGCTAATTATGATTACTTAATTAACTAATTATGATTGATTAATTAACTAATTAGGATTAATTAATTAGCAAGTGATGATTGATTAATTAGCAAGTAATGATTGATTAATAACCTAATTACAATTATTTAATTACCTAATTATGATTAATTAATTACCTAATTATGATTAATTAATTAACTAATTATGTTTCATTAATTACCTAATTATGATTAATTAATTAGCTAATTATGATTAATTAATAACCTATTATGTTTCATTAATTACCTAATTATGATTTATTAATTACCTAATTAGGATTAATTAATAACCTAATTATGATTAATTAATAACCTAATTAGGATTAATTAATAACCTAATTATGATTAATTAATAACCTAATTAGGATTAATTAATAACCTAATTATGATTAATTAATTACCTAATTATGATTAATTAATAACCTAATTATGATTAATTAATAACCTAATTATGATTAATTAATAACCTAATTATGATTAATTAATTAACTAATTATGATTAATTAATAACCTAATTAGGATTAATTAATAACCTAATTATGATTAATTAATTAACTACTAATGATTAATTAATTAACTAATTATGATTGATTAATTAACTAATTATGATTAATTAATTACCTAATTATGATTACTTAATTAACTAATTATGCTTAATTAATTAACTAATTATGATTAATTAATTAGCTAATTATGATTACTTAATTAACTAATTATGATTAATTAATTAACTAATTAGGATTAACTAATTAGCTAATTATGATTACTTAATTAACTAATTATGATTAATTAGTTAACTAATTAGGATTAATTAATTAGCAAGTGATGATTGATTAATTAGCAAGTGATGATTGATTAATTAGCAAGTAATGATTGATTAATAACCTAATTACGATTATTTAATTACCTAATTATGATTAATTAATTACCTAATTATGATTAATTAATTAACTAATTATGTTTCATTAATTACCTAATTATGATTAATTAATTAGCTAATTATGATTAATTAATAACCTATTATGTTTCATTAATTACCTAATTAGGATTAATTAATTACCTAATTATGATTAATTAATAACCTAATTATGATTAATTAATAACCTAATTAGGATTAATTAATTACCTAATTATGATTAATTAATAACCTAATTATGATTAATTAATAACCTAATTATGATTAATTAATAACCTAATTAGGATTAATTAATAACCTAATTATAATTAATTAATTACCTAATTATGATTAATTAATTAACTAATTATGATTAATTAATAACCTAATTAAGGTTAATTAATAACCTAATTATGATTAATTAATTAACTACTAATGATTAATTAATTAACTAATTATGATTAATTAATTAACTAGTTATGATTAATTAATTAATTAGTTATGATATTAACTAATTATGATTATTTAATTAACTAATTATGATTATTTATTACCTACTTACCATTAATTAATAACCTAATTATAATGAATTGATTAACTAATTATGATTCATTAATTAAATAATTATGATTAATTAATTTGCTAACTATGATTAATTAATTAGCTAATAGTCATTAATTAATAATCTAATTACATTTAACTATTTACCTAATTATGATTAATTAATAACTTAATTATCATTGATTAATCAACTAATTATGATTAATTATTTAACTAACTAATCATTTCATTATCTAATTACATTTAAAAAAACCATACTATTTATAAAATACAAACATTATATACTAATTCTATAAATTAAACAACTAAATTATTAAATAAAACTATTAAATAAATTTAAAGAAAGATTTACCTCAAATTTGTGACGACGTAGGTACACAGGCAGAGCAACCGAAGAGGCAAGGCTTCACCGCAACCGAAGAACGCAAGAAAAAAGTTTGAGAGAGAGAGAGAGGAAGGGATAGGGAGGGAGGAATGGGGGTGGGTGAGGTAGGAAGTGAGGAATGGGGTGGGGGGCGAGGGTCCTATTTATAGGATGGGGGGGTGTTTCGGCGCCACTTCAAGTGGCGCCGAATTGATTGGGAAGAAGGGTGCAGCGCCACTTCAAGTGGCGCTGCACGGTTTGCATTTATTTTTTCAGCGCCACTTCAAGTGGCGCTGCACTCTTCTTCCGCCAAATTGGTGGAGCGCCACTTGAAGTGGCGCTCCAATTCCGAAACCCTTGAGCGCCACATGGTTTGGCGCTCAAGAGACCCACTTACCTAATTATTTAAACGTTTGACCCATTAAAAAAAAAACCCTGTCGGCAAATTTTGCCCATTTGAATGCAAAACTAAGCACAGATGATATCTGCCATCATTCTTATTTCTTTTTTTTAATACATTAGTCGATATTTAAGAAAGAAAGAAAAAACCACCAGTCTGTATTTTTGCACCATCAAATATTGTTTTATTTTGGAAATTCTAAACAAATCCTTTTCTTTTGCACAATAACTTCACCTGACCCATACAATTCATTTGTATGTACGCTTCCTAACCCTTTAGCTCTTCACTCACTGATCTTCAAATCCCATTTAATCATCTTGATTGTTCCACTCACAGACTTTCATTAGTCCCTTTAATTATTTCTTTCTTTAATAAATAGATCCATAGGTCAACAAAACAATATCCACTCAAGTTAGTCGTATTGACTTAATCAAACCAAAAGAAGCAAGAATGTTGGTCATTGTATTGACCCTTGATGCACAATATGTTGTAAATTGGTCACCTGTATACCACAGGGACACTATAAATGTACCCCTTTTATCATTATTTTTTTAACGCTATAAAGGGGACCCTATTTATCAGTGTTTTTTTTAATATCAATGATAAATGAGGGTCTTTATTAGCGTTTTGTCTTTATCGGCGCTTTTTTACTGACGCTGATAAAAGTTATATTTCAAAAAAATCATTAAAAATAATATATTAATATATAAATATATTTATATTAATATAAATATAATATATATATTTTAAATATGTTTTAAATAAAGCTAAACAAACATTTACACATAATATATAAGATATTTAGTGAAAATGACTTATAAAACAATTTAAAAAATATTTTTAATTAATAAATTTTTTAATTATTATTGAGTAATAGTTATTTAATAACAATTTGAAGATAAAAAATCAAAAAATTAAGAAAATATCTAAAATAAGTTGAAAATGTAATTTGAACTTCAAACGATCATAACTTTTGATATGGGTGTTCATTTGGGTTTTACCCCATATTAAATCGAAGTCTGCGATGAACTCTACACATTGGTGACATAGAAGAACCTTCTGTCACATTTTTTGGGGCAAACAAAAGTCCAGAATGCCTTCAAAAATGAGTTTTTAGTCGGGGTACCTCAATTTTTTAACATTCTATGGAATTTCAACCTCGTTTAAGGGGGTCTTTTTACTCGTTTTCAATGGGGACTAAATTTATTCTTAGGGATTACATTCATATTGATATTATGGTTTTGAAATTTTATCTTTTTTCATAATGTACTGTTATTTATAATCAAATATATAACAATATATACATATTTTTTATATATTCACACATAAAAATTTAATTTTATAAATAAATAATTAAATATGTTTACATATAAAATATATTTCTCAATATATAAAAATTATCTAAATAAAAAATAATATCCATTTTATTTAAAATACAAATGTATGAATATTTATATACATATACAATTAATGTATACATAATGTTTATATATATAAAAATATATTGTTGTGTGTATTGACAAACATAAATATATTTATCTACATATTCTAATATATGTATATAAATATTAATATATAATATATGCAAATAAATATAAATATGTATAATTATATTTATAGATGCACACACATATATAAATATATATATGTATGTATTTATTTATTTATAAACACACACACACACAACATATTTTATATATGTGTGTGTGTGTCTATATATATATGGATGAAAAATGTAACGAAATATATATAAATATACAAATATATCATAAAACAAAGAACAAAATAATATAAGTGAGTATCAAAGGCGCGAGATTATGAGGGGGAGGTCTCAGGTTCAAAACTCAACAAAGGTAGGGGCGCACGTGGGCATGTGAGGGAGTACATAATGTTGTTGGGGGGTGTTCCCATCGTTGTTAAAGGGGGTGGGGGAGGCTAGACATGCATTGTTGAAGGGGGGCGGGCATTGATAAAAGGGGGGTGGGGTGGTCCTCCCTCCAGAATTTGCAGATTTTTTTTACTTTAACAGTGTTTTTTAGCGCTAATAAAATGGACACTCTTTTAATATCGCCTCAATTATCAGCGTTTTTTTAGTGTTGTAGATGTTTTTTTGCACGCTTTTAAAGGTCATATCTGCATAATTGATAATTCAAATGAAAAAAATGTTATTTGATAAGAGTTATTCTTGAAATAACACAAAAATCAAATTTCAGTAAATGATAGTGTTATAAAAAATGTATCATTTAGTTGGTGGTATGAAATCTGAAGATACATTGAGGCCACTCTTCAGAGAATTCATTAATTCCATTGTATCTAAATTCATCACAATACAAGTCTTGGCAGAGCTAAAAATAGTACTATTTATCAAATTTAGAAAAGGATAATGTAAGTAAATTATGATGTGTGCCTCAGTTTGTGTATATAGATATAGACATATACCTTTTAAGGATTTTTTGATCTAGTGATATCTTTTATATATCTTATCACGCAATATCTACATTTAAGTCTTTTCGTCTTTTGATGTGAAGTAATTAAAACAATCAAAATAAATAAAATCTATACTTACCAATAATATATTCAATAATTATTGATGATTACTTGAATTATGTTCGAAGTGTAGGCCTTGTCATATTTTGTGAAACATGGGATGAATGGATTCTTTTATATAAAGTACAACACGACAACCCTAAAAATGAAGTAAAAATATTAATGTAAAAAAAATTAAGTAGCAAAAAGATACATGAAATTAAATATTAACAAATTCCAATAAACATTGGTGGTTTATGGGTCCCCCATCGGTAGAACGTGACAATATTATATTCAATAATGGGGTTTAAAGTGACTAATATCAAATGGTCCCTGTAAAATAATAATAAAAGTTAAAGTATATGTTATAACAATCATTATAATAAAAACACCAAGCAAGATCTTAGGAATAAATGTCTAACTTAAACTATATGAATGTATCGCATAAATCTTGTGATTGTTGTCTCACATGATTATCAAACATACCTTAAAATGAAATATTTTTGTATGGAGGGATAAACACAAACCTTCAATGCTACAAAATCATGGAAAAAGGCGTTGGTTTTTATCAATGGTCACTACCACAAATTGGTACAAGGACACCGCCGACCATTATCAGCGCTCAGAAAAACACGCTGATAAAAGAGAAGCCTTTATCAGCGCTAGTTAAAAGCGCTGAAAAATCTATCGTTTATCAGCGCTATTATTAGTGATGATAAAAGTTTCTAATAAAAAATATTATTAATTTATATAAAATTATTATATTCATATTCAGAAATAATGTTTATTTATACACATTAAATAAAAAACGCATGTTTATAATTAATATATATTTTTTAATAATTCAAATATATATATATATATATAATGTTTTAAAAAAGTATTTATAAGATTATAAATATATATTCAAATAATTATATGATTATAATAAATTTTATTAAATAAAAAATATATTTATTATATTTATAATTATATATTTATTATTATATATAAATAGTTTTTAAAATATATATAATTATAATTATATATACATATACATATATATATTTAAATAAATATATGTTTCCAATGAATTTAGTCAATAAATATATGGACGCATGAGTATAATTAACGTGCATATGTTATGTATTCATCATGAATTAATATTCATTTATACATGACACTCTTATTATTATTATTCACGTTGTCCATATGTGGTGACTCATTTTTTATTATCTATATAGTCTACTAGGTATTTGATTCCTTCATATTAATCCCATGAATCTATTCTCATAAATACTTATAAAATTAAAATAAATATATTTATTATATTTATAATTATAAATTTTTAATTATATATAAATACTTTTTAAATATATTTATTTATAATTATAATTATAACTAAATATATATATATATATATATTTAAATAATTATAAAATTACAATAGCTACATCTATTTTTTTTAATAGGGTTGAGGCTCGAGGGCCTCTTTATTAAAGAAATTTAAAAAGTGGAAGAGGGACATACAAAGACATAACATTCCAAAACACAATAAGGTGAGGGGCTCAAGTAACTTGTGACCTGGTGCTCATACTGTGGTGAGGGAGTCTCCCACCTCGGCCACGAGGAGGTCTTCCTCTTCTCCCAGTTTTGGCTGTCAACCATGGTCCACCTCCATCATCCAAGAGTTCATCATTGACTGTCATCATTTCTTTCGCAGCGAGTGCACTTTCAGATTTTTGTACTTCTTCATCACTTCTTGCGGAGGCAATCAAATCAAATGAGTTGCAAGTATTCACTTTAGGGTGAACTTTGTCCCTGGATTGGACATAAGTTCTGCCAGGAGCAGAATGGTCATCTCCTTCCTCTTTAGATTGGCAGGTGACAGTAGGACTGAGAACCTTCATGCCTTGTTGATGTCCAGAAAAAGAGATTTGTTGAACCTGATGGAGAGTAGAAGTCCTGCCACAATGAACAGAGGTCTTTTCTCCATCAGCAGCACGGTCTGGAATATCTACAGACCCCCTACCCTGCTTGGAAGATGAAGCCATTAATGCAGAACTCCTGTTAAACATTGGGTGAAATATTTCGTTGTAAGAGCCAGCAGCTCCAAACTCCTCGCCCTGCTCAGGAGGAGCAGCCAAATCTTGATCTTGAAGGGCAATTGTAACTGGATTAATACCGCTGTTTGGTTCAGCAGAAGAAACACATGGCAGGATTTTGTTGCAAGGGTCACCTATTCCTTTCCCATCAAGAGATGAGGAGGGCCTTATGGGAGCAGGTTTCACCAAGTTAGCTATGATTGTCTTTGACTTCCCTTTACGAGCTTTGGCATCAACCATTTTCCTTTCCTGCCACAAGTTGGAATCCACTTCATCCTGAACCGATACCTCTTTTTCAGCCTGACTGTCAACAGAATCCACCTCATCATACTCATTCACAAGTCCTTTATATAAAGCATCTCTAAAGGAGCCAATTATACAAGGCTTATTATCGTCATCAACCAAATCAGCCCATGTCTTTTTGGTTACAGGGCATTCCTCCAATTTGTCCTCTACTCGGAGGAGGGAAGTATCCTCAGGTTTAGTTTTATCAATAGGGTTTAACTTCTTGTTTGAGGTTTCCAATTCAGTCTTTGTCTCTAACTGAGGGGGCTGGGTTAGAGTCAAAGATGGAGCAACAACACTTTGGTCCTTGGGCAAAGCTGCTGCAAACAGATCATTTTCATTCTTTGGTTTCCTACAACATTGAGTTGAGTCATGGCCTTTATTATCACAATTGGAGCAGATAGAGCTGGCCCTACAAACCTCAATAGAGTGACCCACTATGCCACATGAGTCACAGAAGGGGGGGATTTTTTTCATATTCAATTTGTAAACATACCTCATCTTGAGGCGTGGAAAGAATCACCTTATGAATGAGAGAAGTATTGAGGTCAATTTCAACCAGTACTCTAGCGTAATGTTCGAAACTCACCCTCTCCGTACGTAGCCAGATCCATTCTAATGGGGACTCCTATTGCTGAAGTAATGTCAAATAGTATCTCCGGGTGCCAAAGGACTCAGTTTAAACCATAAATTTTCACCCAAACCTGGGCACAGATTTCCTTAAAATCATTCAAGTTAAAGTTCAAACTCAAATTATGGATTCTCAATATCCCCGGTCTCAAATTCACTATACCCGCACTCCATGCTATTCCCTTCAACTCCGCAGAGGGGAAAAGAACATGGAAGAAACCTCTGTCGAGTGAAATGCATTTGAAATCCGAGAATCCCCAAACAGAAGAAAGATGAGAAATCAGATCGTTTTGTTTCCAGGGTTGCATACCTTTTGGAAGAGAAATGCAGGCAATGAAAGAATATTTGCATAAATCCATTCGCTCAGCGATTGCTCCTTCCGAGGCCGAGACATGTGTTGTATCTCCTTTGCGGATAATTCTCTGCGAGACTCGTTCCTTGATTAGGGCAAACGAACCGCTCGAGAATTCAGAGAAAGAAGAGAAGCCGACCGATTCGCTTCCATTTTGATTTTTATGGATCGCTGATCTGAAATGCTCTGAGTGATGATTTGAAACATAGGAGAATAGGTTGAGACTCCGTGGATGATCAGAGCCGATGCGATCCGCGAAGAGGTCCGGTGGTTTCCGCTCCCGTTCCATTCCTTAAGATAAATTTGCTTAGATGTTAGTGATGATCATCTACAATAGCTACATCTATTATAATTATATATATATATATATATATATTTATGATTATATACAAATATTTATAAATATATTTATTTATAGTTATAATTATATATATATATGTAAATAATTATAAAATTATAATAAATATATTTATTATACTTATAAAGTTATAAATATATATAATTAAATAAATATATTTATAAATAAATACAAATATTTACAATTATAATTCTAAATAAATATAGATATATTTAAACAATTATAAAATTATAATAAATATATTAATTATATATATTTATAAAATTATAATTCTAATAAATATATTTTTTATAATTTTATAATTATTTTAATAAATATATCTATAAATATATACAAATATTTATAATTATAATTCTAAATAAATATAGATATATTTAAATAATTATAAAATTATAAGAAATATATTAATTATATATATTTATAAAATTATAAGTATAATAAATACAGTTCTTATAATATTATAATTATTTATATATATATATATATAATAAATATATTTTATATAAATATATAATTTAAAAAATTATATTAAATATATATTTATTTAAATAATTATAAAATTATAAGCACTGTATTGTAGTTGGAGTTTGTCTTAGTGAGAAACACCCCATAATCCTACATGAAAAATGGGGGTTCAAAATCCATTGGGTGCATGTTACTGTTGCGGTACTGTAGTGGCACTGTAGCAGCGAAGACACTACTGCAACAACGACTCTATAGCGGCGACGGACACTGTAGCTGTAGTCGCGACAAACATTGTAGCAGCGGCGAGTACTATAGCAGCAGGGGGGGGAGGGGGTATAGTAGTAGTAATATTCACAGAACGAGCTATGGGCTACATGCCCACTGGGTCTTCAGGCCAAATATATATAATGCAATAAAGTAGGTGGTTGGGTGGGTTATCCCTTGGGCCCCACCTTTCAGACCTGTGTGTGTGCGGTGTATGTGTGTTTGATATAATTGTACCCCCAAGCACCTAATATATAATATAAGAACTATAATTATTATACTTATAATTTTATAAATATACAAAATTAATATATTTGTTATAATTTTATAATTATTTAAATATATCTATATTTATTTAGAATTATAATTATAAATATTTGTATTTATTTATAAATATATTTATTTAATTATACATATTTTCAACATTATAAATATAAGAAATACAGTTATTATAATTTTATAATTATTTAAAGAAATATATATAAATTTATAGTTATAAATATAAATAAATATATATTTATAATTATATATAATAAATATATTAATTATATATAATTATAAATATAATAAATATATTTATTATAATTTTATAATTATAAATAAATAAATATTTATTTATAATATTTATAATTTTATAAATATATATAATTATATAAATACATTTATTATATATATAAATATATAAATATATATAGTTATAATTATAAATAAATAAATATTTATTTATTATATATATAATTTTATAAATATATACAATAATATAAATAAATTATTAACATTATAACTTTATCAGCACTATAATTTTAGCGCTGATAAAGACACCTTTTTATCGGTGTTTTTTTAGCGATGATAAATGTCTATCTTTATCGGTACTTAAAAAACACTGATAAAGACGTGTTTTATCAGCGTTTTCTATTTTGGCGTTGATAAAATATACATTTATCATCGATTTTTAACTAGTGCTAATAAAAGCTTTACTCGATTTTATAAATGAACCATAACAGTCAGCTTCTTCTCTCGCACGCTTCAAGCCGACCCCTGCCGCTACCAACCCCTCCTCTGCCTCCGCCAACCCCTCCTTTGCCCTGACCCCCCCACTGCCGCTGTCGACCCCTCCTTTGTCGCTGACCCCTCCTTTATCGCCGACCCCTCCTCTGCCGCTGCGAATCCCTCCTCCGCCGTTGCGAATCCCTCCTCCGCTGTTGCAAATCCCTCCTCCACCGCAAACCCCACCTCCGCCGCCGAGCCCCACCTCTGCAACAAACCCCTCCTCCATTGCGAACCCACCTCCGCCGCGAACCCCACCTACGCCGCGAACCCCTCCGCGGCCTCCGTTGTCGTCATCGTCATCGCCTACCCCGACTTCGCCTCCGCCGAACCATACTATTGCCGCCAGACCTCCAAATCTAAGGTATGTTCTTATTTGATTTGGAATGTTTAGATAGTGAAAGATTAATTATAGGGTTTTCGTGTTCGGTTTTTTTTGATGTATGAATTATGTGTTTGGTTTGATTCATTAGTGTGAGACAATTGTTTTTTGATTGGTAAAATGTTTGATTGATTTTTTGGACATATTCTATGAAACTTTTCATAATTTTCTATGTATTGTTGTATAGGACTTTGGTACAATTAAAATTGCTGAATTTGGATTGATCTAAATGTTAGAACATGTTTGGACGAGGTGGTTTGATATATTAGAAACATTATAGGGATTGTTTTTGGTGAGAAGTATCATGATTGGTATTATAATAGAGTGATTCTCGTGAGTAGTTTGGATAAAATATATTTTTTTCAATGGATAAATAAGATAAAACACTTTTGAGTTGGAATTTATAGTGAAAGTGGGATCTGTGTTTGGGTTTTGATTAACATTTTTATGATTGATTTGGGATGAATCGAGGTGTTTTCTATGTATAATTTTCTAATATATATTTGAAATTTTATCATGTTTAATTATGGGTGTTGATATGTAAGTGGATGATTTAATGGACGTTATACCATGTTGACATGATAGTTTTATAAATGTGTTTCATCGATTATTAGTGTTGAGATTTTAGAAAAACATCATGGGAATATTTAGGTAGAGATGCGAGAATTCTAGAGACATGAGTTATAACATTATTAATTAACTAGCCCAAATGACCCGAAGACCTTCATTTTTATTGATTTTGATAACCCCCCTTTCAAGGGATCAGAGAGAACCCTTACAAGGCCCGTAGGCTCAGAGATTACATGACTCATAGGCTTAGAAGATTACATGACCCAAATGTCTTAGAGAATTCAACCAGACTATCTACAAGGGACTGCCCCTCCCCAGCATCTGCATCATGATAGTAGATCTCCCCCTTTGCATGGTCGTCTGGCTAGGCTTCCCGTGCAAGCACAGGCTGGTTCCGATGGCATAGCCATACCCTCTCATTCTGACAAATCCATTTGGCTTTGCTCTGGTGAGTGCACCTTCTCTGAATCCTCTTCTAGGGCTGCTCCTTTTTTGTAGTCTGTTTGGGGCAACTTCATGTGGCCCGAAGGCCTTGAGGTGGCCCAAAGGCCTTAAAGGTGGCCCGAAATCCCTACTGACCCGAAGGCCTAGGTGGCCCGAAAGCCTTAAGGACTCCAAGCCCAAACCGGTGGCCCAGGGTGAATAATTCCAGCTGCTACAGTACCGAACAGTACCTGCTATAGTAACTACTACAGTGTCTACTACAGTACCCGCATAGTGTACAGTCTGTTACAGTACCTATACAGTGTATAGTCCCGCTACAGTACCTGGACAATGTACAATCCTGCTACAGTACCGCACAATGTACAATCTTGCTACAATACCTGCTACAACACTGCTACAGTGACCCCTAGAAATATGCCTCTACATGGTTTTGAACTTGGGTCTTGTGGATGCACTTAAGGATACCTCACGAACTGGGCTGAGGCTCACGTGCAGTTATAAAATTATTATCACACATTTATAGTACCTCTATCTTAGGTCTCACACCAGCTACTGGAATTGCCTTCTCGATGAGGCCAATAATGGTGAGTTGATTGTATTTCATTTGTATTACAACAATATTCTAGTGTGATGATTCCCTTAATTTTTCAACTTAGATTATATCCTTAGGCCTTTGGTAGGTACCCCTTAATGGTTGATGCTTGATATTTTATTATTATTTTATCTTATGGTTGTATCTTGGTAAATTATATTTTCTTTAAAAGAAAAATATATGTTTTGTTAGTTTTATTTACTCAACCCGATGTAATAAAATTATTTTCACTATTTCCCATAAAACTAGAATTTTTTGGTTTGTCTTAAAAAACGAATGGTATAAAATCTTTGATGATATCCTACTAGGCTCTTTGTTCACACCATACATATACACATTGGTGCGTATATAGACTTAGCTGTCTATGATACAGGTAAAAGGAAAGGGTCACACTTTTATAGTGGTGTTCTACAGTCACTTGTTAAAGATATAATGATAATGAGATGTAGAGATCACTACAGAGCATAAAGAGACAATATCCATTTTGTGTTATTTTAAGATATTTACTATAAATTACCTCTTTTGAAAATAAATTTATTTTTGGTTTACCTTTATATTTTGGATCATGTGTAAACCTTTTATAGCTTTATATTTTATAAAATGTTGGTTATTTTTGATCCATGTATCTTTTATAAAGTGTTTCTCTTAGGATTTATGCCTTTGTGAAAATGCCTAAGTGACCCTTTTAAAATGATTCAAGTGTTTTGAAATGTTTCTTAAAAAATAATATGTATCCAACATACCCTTTTTTAGTTTTAAATAGCTTTAAAATGATTTAAACACTTGGCATGGACTTAGGTTGCATGCCAAGTGTTTGTCAACTCACCCGATTGGCTTTCATAAAGGGATGTGAATGTTTTGAAAGCGTATTTAATGTTGGTTTCATTTTAACAAGGGGTGTCATTTCAACTACATTCTGCCTGGTAATACGTTGTTTGACGATACACAGATTTATCACTTTGATTGACAATTTTTATTTATGAAACAACAAGTGAGTGCTGGAAATAAGGAATGAGCAACAAAACTGTAACGTCCCGGATCCAGGTGCCACTTAACGGGTGCCTCGAAACTGGTTGGTCACATGACCTCAAGCGCATTTCCCCAAACACCAGAGGCTGTCGACTAGCAGCGAGGGCCCAGGTCTAGTAGTGGGGAAACTATGCCCTCATTTGTCAAAGTGTAGTGCAACGGAATAAAATATACAAACATACAACAATGGAAGCAGTAGACAATATACAACTGAAAAGGACAACTGAAATAGAAGAGAACCATCAGTCATAAATATAAAGATGCAACATGTCACAAATTCTATGAAAGTAGTCAGAACAAGATACACAACAATACAATAGAATACAACTCAAAGTACAAGGTACAACCAAACAAAACAAAGCAGAGTAAACAAAATGCAACAACATCGCAAGCCTAAGCTCGGTCCCATGCTCTCCCACTTCTCTACTACAATCAGGTACCTGTATAGGGACCATTGCCCTTATCCACACCTGCAGAAATGTAATCTGTTTGGGCCGAAGACATGACCCAAACAGAGTGTGAGAAATAAATCCCAGTAGGCAACCACCAAAGGCCTATGCCTAACTGTCAGTGAGAATGTACAACAACAGTGTGCAAAAGTAAATGCAGTAAACTAGTAAGTACTCAAAAGTAACTATCATTACCAGTTTCATTTCCATTTTAATTATTACTTATCAATTCAATATAATTGAATTATATTAAAATGCACATTGCCCTCAGGCTAAACAGAAGCTTTCCCTCAGGCCATTCAGAACCTTGCCCTCAGGCGAAATAGAATCTTTCCCTCAGGCCTTGCCCTCAGGCGAAATAGTACATTTCCCTCAGGCCTTTCCCTCAGGAGAAAAAGAATCTTGCCCCCAGTCCTTGCCCTCATGCGAAATAGTACCTTTCCCTCAGGCCTTTCCCTCAGGTGAAACAGAATCTTGCCCTCAGGCCTTGCCCTCAGGCAAAATAATACCTTGCCCTCAAGCGAAACATAATCAAGTAACTGGGATGATCCCAACACATAGCAAGCATTTATATAAATTTTCTCTCAAGAAAAAGTAATGCACAACATAATCATGGCATACCCTCGGGTATCCTGGCCAAACGGCTAAATAGAGGAACGCACCCCCGGGGTGGTCCTGGATCCAAGCAGTGATCCCCAAACAATAGTTATACATATTCATTAAACTACCTATGCAATTATAGGTATTTAATTAAACAAGTCCTCAGCCATACGAAACCCCAAACATGGGTGCGTGGCACAATGGTACACAAAACACACAACAATTGGAATTTAAACACCAGACCACCTACCTCGATTGTCTCTGATCGGTATACGCGAACAACACCTCCCGAATCGTCCAAGAATGACGTAGATCTGGGATAAAATAATTCCCGTTCAAACGTAAATAACTTCCCTTTGAGGAAGAATTGGTAAGAACAGCGCAAGGAGAAGGGAGGGCTTACCCGTATGGTCCCAACGTGATCGACAGAAGCAGAAATGAATTCCCGGTGCATGATCGGTTGATCCTCCAAGGTTCGGCCACCCTCCCGAGCTCCTCCGGCGTTCTAATCTTCCTCTATGAACAGAGGAGGCTACTGCCCATTTTAAGCAGAAAAAACAAACTACATGGCGTGTACTCCCAAGTACATGACGTGTACTTTTCATTTTTTAAACTGTTCCTCTGGCGGCTTCTTTCCACCATGACACTGTTCATCTGTCGACATGATTACACAATGTGTATTCCTGATTACACGGCGTGTACTGTCACTCCGCTGGCGACTGCCTCCACCACCTTACTATTCACATGCCGACTGAATACACGGCGTGTAAATACCCTATACACGGCATGTAGTCAGTTTTTACACCCTTCATTTTCGACAGGCCTACACGCCCTGTGTACTCATCCTACACGGCCAAAGTACACGACGTGTGGAAAAGTACACAACGTGTAGTCAGAAATTTTGGGATTTTTTCCATTTTCCTTATTTTTCTAAAAAATACCTAAGGAAAAGGGAAAAGAAGAAACTGGTACCTTAAATATAAGAACCGGGTTCTACGAACTTACCCCCTTAAAACATTTCGTCCCCGAATTTCCCTTCCAAGGGTGGTGAAGATAAGCTCAGAATAACTCTGGCCACTAAGCACGTACGTCGGTCTCCCGCTCCCAGGTTTCGTCCTGCACTCGGCCATGCTGCCATAACACCCGTACGAGAGGAACTGACCGGCCTCAGAGAACCTTTGTGCTCCTATCAACGATACGAATCAGATGCTCCTCAAAGGATTCATCGATCTGAAGCTCAACCTCCTCTGGATGAAAGACGTGAGACGGGTCTGGATGATAATGGCGCAACTGAGATACATGGAAGACGTCGTGCATGACCCGGTACCTCTGTGGTAACTGCAACCGATAGGCAACCGGCCCGACTCTCTCCAGAATCTCAATTAGCCCCACATACCTCAGTGAAAGTTTACCCTGTCTCCTGATCCGCCTATGTCCCAGCCTCGGTGAAACACGTAAGAACACCTGATCCCTGACCACGAACTCCAAGGTTCATCTGCGGCGATCAACATAAGATTTCTGACGAGACTGCGCAGTATCCATCCGCTTCAGAATGAACTGGACCTGCTCAGAAGTCTCCTGCATGAGGCATGGTCCCAGCAAAGCTGCCTCACCTGCCTCTAACCAGCACAAAGGTGATCGGCATGACCTACCATATAAAGCCTCGTAAGGTGCCATCTCAATAGTTTCATGAAAACTGTTATTGTAGGAAAACTTGACTAGGGGTATATGATTTTCCCAAGAGCCCCCAAAGTCCAGGACGCATGCACAAAGAATGTCCTCCAGCACCTGTATCGTACGCTCTAACTGGCCTTCGGTCTGAGGGTGGTAAGCTGTCCTCCAAAGCACCTGTGTACCCAGTTCCCTATGAAAACTCTTCTAGAAACGAGACGTAAAACGGGCTTCCCTATCTGAAACGATAGAACGAGGGACCCCATGGAGACGCACTATCTCTCGGATATATGACTTCCCGAGCTCGTCAACAGCGAAGGTCTACTTGATCGGAAAAAAGTGAGCTACCTTTGTGAGTATATCCACAACAACCCACATGACATCATTGCCTCGAGGTGACCTCGGTAACCCAGTCACGAATTCCATCGTGACATCATCCCATTTCCACTCTGGGATGAGTAACTGCTGTAACAGTCCAGCTGGCCTCTGATGCTCTGCCTTCACCTGCTGACAGGTGGAACATCTCGTAACAAAACCAGCTACCTCTCTCTTCATACCCGACCACCAATACTGACATCTCAAGTCATGGTACATTTTGGTAACTCTGGGATGCACTGCCCAAGCTGAAGTATGAAACTCTCGCATCAACTTCGGACGTAAATCCCCTGGAAATCACACTCATCCATGGAAACTAAAAACTTCATCATCGCCTACCGTCCAACCAGGAGGAGGGTCCTCACTTTCCACTGACTCCTGCAAAACTAGGCCTTCTGAATCCAATAGCTGTTTCATCCTCACTCTATCCAGGAGGGTAGAAGTCACAACTAAGAAAGAAAGATAGGTCTGCCCCTGACTTTCATGCACCTCAAAATGCATCTCAGAGAACAAATCCATAAGTTTCCACTCACCACTGACCTCATGAACTGCTTGTATTTGAGTCTTCCTGCTCAGTGCATCATCTACCGCATTACCTTTACCAGGTGTATAGGCAAGCTCAAAGTTGAAGGACTAAAGGTATTCAACCCATCTTCGCTATCTTAGGTTCAAGTAACGCTGAGTAAAGATATATTTGAGACTTTTTTGGTCGGTGAAAACCACAAAATGCTCTCCCAAGAGATAATGTCTTCAAAAGCGCAACACATGAACAACTGCAACCAACTCGAGATCATGCGTCGGGTAATTCCTCTCATGTGGCCTCAACTGCCAAGACCCGTATGCAAAAACTTGATCACCCTGCATCAACATTACTCCCAGCCCAATACCTGATGCATCACAGTAAACTGTATAGATCTTCCCTTGCTCTGGAAGTATCATGACTGGTGCTGATGTCAACCTTCCCTTTAGCTCCTAAAAGGCTGTCTCACAAGCTTCTGACCAAACGAACTTCACACCCTTCTTAGTCAAACCCGTCAACGATGCTGCTAAGTGAGAGAAGTACTGTATAAAATGCCTGTAGTAACCAGCCAGCCCCAATAAACTCCGTATCTCAAACACGTTATTAGGCTTCTCCCAGGAAACTACTGCTCTCACTTTCTATGGGTCTACCGCAACTCTTGCCTCTGAGATGATATGACCCAGGAAGTGTATCTGGTCCATACAAAAGTGGCATTTTGAGAGCTTAACATACAACTGATGCTCTCTCAGTGTACTCAGAACGATCTCAATATGGGTAGCATGGTCGTGTCAAGTGTGAGAGTACACCAAGATGTCTTCCACAAAAACCACCACAAAAGAATCCAGATAAGGATGGAACACACGATTCATCAGAGCCATAAAAACTGATGGCGTATTCGTGAGACCGAACGACATAACCAAGTACTCATAGAGACCATATCTGCTTCGAAAAGCTGTAAGCGGTATATCCGATAGTCTAACGCGTAACTGATGATATCCAGATCTCAAGTCAATCTTCGAGAACACTCGTTCTCCAAGAATTTGATCAAAAAGATCATCGATCCTTGGCAAGGGATATCGGTTCTTGACCGTCAGCTGTTTCAACTTCCGATAATCCACACAAAGTCTGAGGGCACCGTCCACCTTCTTTGCAAAAAGGACAGAAGAACCACAAGGAGAAGTACTGGTTCAGATGAAACCCTTTGCCTGTAACTCCTCCAACTATCTCTTGAGCTCCTACAACTCTGGTGTATCCATCCTATAAGGAGGAATAGACACCAGTGCTGCTCCTAGCACAAGCTCAATAGAAAAATCCACCTCTCATTTCGGAGGAAGACATGAAGAGTCGTCTGGGAATACATCCTTGAAATGATCAACTACTGGAGGGAAATCCTTCCGATATGATCCCTGGTCATCCAGATATAAACTCGAAATCTGGGCTATCACACCACCTCGCCCATGATGCTCGGGTCCATCTTGACTCGCCTGGACATCCCATTCACCCTTTTATAGAAACTCTTTGCCATCTGGTGACGTGAAACTCACCCTATGACGATAGCAATCCAAAAAGGCTCAGAAGGGAACCAACCAGTCCATCCCGAGAATGACATCATACCTTGTCATCTCTAAGACATAGAGGTCCCATAGAAAGTGACACCCACCAACCTCTAGGGGGAACTCCCTACACTGATGCACACCAGCCGTTGTAATCCCCAACAGAGTGTCTAGCGTCATAACATCAGAAGAAGAAGAAACACAGAGCCCAAGGATCTCCATAACGGGCACATATATAAATCTATGTGTAGTAGTCGAATCTAAAAGTACTGAAGAAAAAACAGAAGCAACTATAATAGTACCTCTAACAGTGGAAGGCCCGGGATCCTGCTAATGTTGGGTCTGTTGCACTACATATGCCTGCCCAGTGCCGCAGCCCTACAACATAGCCTGACTACCCTGAGCTGACCCGCCCTGCTGTCTCTGAGATCCTGGTGTCTGGCTACCACGACCACGACCACCACCTCTGCATGTATGTCTTGATGTATCCCAATTTCTTGACTAGAAAGAAGCTGTTGGCCCTAATCCTATACGCAGAGTCTTCACAGAACCCCTCTCACTAGCCACTGGTAGGATTACCTTGCAAAAACGCTGCAGATGACCCATCTTGCTGCAAACTCGGCACTCCACTAGGTCACATTGACACTGCGGTCTCTTGTGCCCCTCTCTACCACACTGGTAGCACATTACCGGACCACCTGTAGAAATCCTCTGGCTAGTACTGCCACCGTGAGAGAAATTTGTCTGCCTCTTCCTCTTACCGGTAGAAATAGTATCAGAAACTGGTGCTGAACCACCCTGGCCTGCACTACTAGCTTCCCGTAAGTTCCTCTCAGTAATCAATGTATGGTTCACAATAGCATGTACCGTAGGCAACCTGAAAACGTTCACCAACGCTCGGATGTCATACCGAAGACCATCCTCAAAGCGTCGAGCCCTCAGCATCTCATCTCCCACTAGAACAGGTGAAAAACGCTGAAGCTCGGTGAAGCAGGTAGAATAGTCCATCACCAACATGGAACCCTACTGCAGATTCATGAACTCTCGAGCTCGATCTTCTTGTAGCGTCTCATGAAACAAAAATTCATAGAAGACTACCTGAAAATATTCCCACACCATGTCTCTGTGATGCTCTGACTGGGTGGTAACATCCCACCACCTCTTGGAGGAATCATGTAGCATGTAAGTAGTGAGCTTGACCCTCCACCCCGGAGGTGTCTCTAGATGCTCGAAAATAGTCTGCATAGAATCCAACCAAGACTCCGTAGCCTGTGGTCCGCCATCCCCTGAAAACATAGACGGATGCTGTTGCTGGAAGATACGCGTCAGCTCTGCCATAGATGTGGTGGCCTGCGGTGTTCCCTGGAAGGTCTGCATAAACCGCATGAAGCCTTCACAGAATTGTGCATCAGCACCTGTGTCCGGTATAGCGGCTGGAGATGCATCTGGATCTGCTGGAGGATCCATTGGTAGCACATGGACTACCATATCTGGATTATACTCATTTCCACTCTCCTGGAGAACAACTCAAGGTCATCTTGGTGGCATGACTCTACAAGGTCAAACACACACCTTAGATCAAGATTTATCAAGGACTGAAAACAAGGAGTGTAAGAAGGGAACAAGGAAAGAAAACTTTCAAGTTTTACAAAACAAGACTACACAACGTGTATAATAACTACACGACGTGTTTCCTCAAGTCTTTCACATGGGCGTGTACTCTGCCAAAACTGGCCGTGTAACACCCCAAAACACACGACGTGTTGTCCACACACACGATGTGTACTTGAATTTTCCTCCCTGCCCGAGTCCCTCTACACGGCTTAGTCACACGACTATCTTTTAAATGAGACTACACAGCGTGTATAAGATCTACACGGCATGTACTGGACGAGCTTCACCGACCCATGTTGTCCCTCACATGGCCGGGTACACAACTCAGACTACACGGCGTGTTACAGAGAGACACGACGTGTACGATTTAAATTCCAACTGCCCGTGTCGTTAGTGACACGACCAGCTACTCGGATGAAACTACACGACGTGTTACAACCGCACACGATGTATACACAACTCCGTCTTCCCAGCCACACGGTCAAGTCCACACGGTCTTTCCTTGGTCAAGACTACACGACGTGTCCCACAGGTACACAACGTGTTCAACAAGAGGTAACATCGACCCGTGTTGTTAGCGACACAACCAGGTACCTGAGTCAGACTACACTGCGTGTTCAAGGTAGACACAGCTTGTATGTATTAAGGTTTCCTCTATCCGTGTTGTTAGTTACACGGGCAGACACCGGGTCAACACTACACGGCGGGTACAACTGGTACACGACATGTATTTCCCAATTTTCTACCAAGTGTCCCCGCCCACACGATCTATGACACGGGAAGATACTACACGGCGTGTACTGAGGGTACACGACGTGTACTCAAAAAGTTTTAATTTCTCCCCGAACAGAAGAACACACGACGTGTGTCCATAGAACTACACGACGTGTATGATGGGTTTTTCAGACAGTAAGCCTCAGAAACTTCTCCGGAGCCCAGAAAACACGGAAACCAACACTGAAGTGCCAAATTTCGATCTGTGAGGGCCCATACTCCCCGCGAATCAAAGTTTGGCATCTTATGCTCGTTATAACAAGTTGATGATCCACCAAATTCCAGATAATGAGGGCCCATACTCCTCAAGAACCAAAGTTTGGCTTTCATTCTATCAAAAACCTCACACAACAATACCCTATCAAATAGTAGGTATCTATCAAAGCAGCTATCACAACAGTATGCTTTTCTAGCACAAAAACTATCAAAACAACATGCAATTCCTAATGCACCTACATGGCATGGAAGAATGCATGACATGTGATATCTAGCATGTTCCTAAATGATGCATGAGATGACATACCCTCATATCAACGGGTTGCAACCAAATAGAACCCAAGTATAACATATAAACAGCACAATCACAAGTGCATCACCCTATGGTGAAAATCAAATCAACTATCAAATTTGAAAAATCAGAAAAATTGCAATTACCGAGGTAGACTGGCTTTTCCCAGTACACGGGTTAGATACTCCTGGGAACAACTTATAACAAACTAACATTTCTGTCTTATCCCTGAATAAGGCTCTAAACAGTAAGTCAAAGAAAAGAACCCCTCTGATACCACTTTGTAACGCCCCAGATCTGGGTTCCACTCAACGGGTGCCCCGAACCCGGTTGGTCACATGACCTCAAGCGCATTTTCCCAAATGCTAGAGGCTACCGACTAGCAGCGAGGGCCTAGGTATGATAGTGGGGAAACTATGCCCTCATTTGTCAAAGTGTAGCACAGTAGAATAAAATATACAAACATACAACAACGGAAGCAGTAAACAATATACAACTGAAAAAAAAACTGAAATAGAAGAGAACCAACAGTCATAAATATAAAGATGAAGCATGTCACTAATTCTATGAAAGCAGTCAGAATAGGATACACTGTAATACAATACAATACAACTTAAATTACAAGGTACAACCAAACAAAACAAAGCGGAGTAAACAGAATGCAGCAGCATCGCAAGCCTAAGCTCGGTCCCATAATCTCCCAATTCTCTGCTACAATCAGGTACCTATATAGGGACCCTTTCCCTTATCCACACCTGTAGAAATTTAATCTATTTGGGCCGAAGACATGACCCAAATAGGGTGTGAGAAATAAATCCTAGTAGGCAACCACCAAAGGCCCGTGCCCAACTGTCAGTGAGAATGTGCAACAATAGTGTGAAAAAGTAAATGCAGTAAACTAGTAAGTACTCAAAAGTAACTATCACTACCAGTTTCATTGAAATTTTAACTATTAATTATCAATTCAATATAATTGAATTATATTAAAATGCACCTTTCCCTCAGGATAAACAGAAACTTTCCCTCAGGCCATTCAGAACCTTGCCCTCAGGCCTTGCCCTCAGGCGAAATAGAATCTTTCCCTCAGGCCTTGCCCTCAGGAGAAATAGTACCTTTCCCTCAGGCGAAATAGAATCTTGCCCTCAGGCCTTTCCCTTAGGAGAAATAGTAACTTGCCCTCATGCCTTGCCCTCAGGTGAAATAGAATCTTTCCCTCAGGAAAAATAGTACCTTTCCCTCAGGCCTTTCCCTCAGGCAAAACAGAATCAAGTAACTGGGCCGAGCCCAACACATAGAAAGCATTTATATAAATTTTCTCTCAAGAAAAATCAATGCACAACATAATCTTGGCATACCCTCGGTTATCCTGGCCAAACGGCTAAACAGAGGAACGTACCCCCGGGGTGGTCCTGGATCCAAGCAGTGATCCCCAAACAATAGTTATACATATTCATTAAACTACCTATGAAATTATAGGTATTTAATTAAACAAGGCCTCAGCCACACGAAACCCCAAACATGAGTGCGTAGCACAATGGTACACAAAACACACAACAGTTGGAATTTAAACACCAGACCACCTACCTCGATCGTCTTTGATCGGTATACGCGAACGGCGCCTCCCGAATCGTCCAAGAACGACGTGGATCTGGTATAAAATAATTCCCGTTCAAACGTAAATAACTTCCCTTAGAGGAAGAATTGGTAAGAACAATGAAATTAGAAGGGAGAGCATACCCGTACGGTCCCAACGTGATCGACGGAAGCGCAGATTCCCAGTGCGTGATCAGTTGATCCTCTAAAGTTTGGCCGTCCTCCCGAGCTCCTCTGGCGTTCTAAGATTCCTTTGTGAACATAGGAGGCTAATGCCCATTTTAAGCAAAAAAAAAACTACACAGAATGTACTCCCAAGTACACGACGTGCACTTTTCATTTTTTAAACTATTCCTATGGAAACTTCTTTCCACCGCGACACTGTTCATCCGTCGACATGAGTACACAGCGTGTACTATCGCTCCGCTGGCGGATGCCTCCACTGCCTTACTGTTCACATGCCGACTGAATACACGGCGTGTAAATACCCTATACACGACGTGTAGTCAGTTTTTACACCCTTCATTTCCGACAGGCCTATACGCCCTGTGTACTCATCTCACATGGCCAAAGTACACAACATGTGGAAAAGTACACGGCGTGTAGTCAGAAATCTTGGAATTTTCCCCATTTTCCTTATTTTTCTCAAAAACACCTAAGGAAAAGGGAAAAGAAGAAACCCATACCTCAAATATAAGAACCATGTTCTACAAAAACCAACATACCCCTAACGTAAAGCAAGGATGAGGTAAGATTCAATTGGAAAAAATTTGTATGTATTTTAAATCTTCCATAATAATTTTATGTGATATGAAACAACAACATAATTATGTTCCTCTGTTTATGTGCAGATCGATGACTCCAAATCCAAAACCACTTTCATACCATGCCATATATTATGGAAGAAGGAACATGTAAATAAATATGGGATACTAATAGATGAAAACACACAAAAACTATGGAAAACAATGTGTAAGTATGACTTAATAAAAATTTGTTTTACTTTAAATTTTTATTCCATAACAATGATTACTTATTTTACTATATTTTCTATCCGACATAGTCACAGGAATTAGTAATACCTGTACCAGATGAACACCTACTATCGGTGGCCTTGAAGTGGCCAGAACAGTATGGCTGCATCAGAGGTGCATGTTTTGGGGTGACACCCTAAGCATATCTTGAGAAAAAAAACAAAGGATGATCAAAGTGAAGAAATGAAACAAATGAGAGAAAGAATAGCCACCTTTGAATAAAAATTCAAATGGAAGAGAGAGTTGCTAGAGACTTTTATGGGGGGAAGCAAAGAGAAGAAACAACTCAATATCAACCATCGCGTGAAGAAAAGGTTTCCTTGGATCTCTGCGGTGGCTATGGTACCCCAGATCACCCGCAAGGTGTCAATCTGCACTCTTATACCATGATTCATCTGGTTGACTAGAAAGGACTATATTCTTCAAGGAAGGTTAAGGAATGTGCAGACAAAGCTTTGAAGATTTGCTTGTCATTTTCTGGTTTCTCGAGTGGATCCTTCTTCTTTCCTAGGGACCGTGTTTCATAGCGCATCATCAGAGAAGGCTCGATTGTTCATGTGTCATCCTTGGATGGATCTGTTGTATCATGTACTGATCTTTGAAAACACTCATTTCTTGCTCGCATCTTACTCTCCAAAGGTATGAAACCTTGGAAATTTGTTGATTTATTCAAACGATTAACTTCTATTTGGGGGTTTCTAGACTTTAAATGTGTCTCAGTTGGTTGTGGGTTCTTTCATATTTTGTTTCCTTCTACAAAGTTGAAAATTCATGCTTGAAGTTTGGGTTATGTTAATCTTAGGCTAGGAACCCTAATTGTCCATGAATAGAATCTAAATTTCAACCTTAATTACTTTAAATATACTTGTGAATAGATTTGGATCAAAATTCACTATTTGAATTGGGTCTTATGGCATCCGAAGATTTTATTTGATATTACTTCTTTAATTAGAATCCTAACTAGGATGGATAATGTGACAAATATGGTTAGTTATGGTCACTATGAAAGGTTATTGGTCTAAGTTGACTTAAGCTCAAATTTTATTAATAAAGTCATTCTCTCTACACCGCAATATGAGATTAATCTTAGGATAGAGTATGAAAAATGTTCACTTTTTTGTGATTCGTGTCAAATTATTGGTCATTATTTATCTAGTTGTAGAATAGAAATAATTTTTACTCATTTTCAATTAAAGGGGAATGATCTCCTATATTGTAAAAGTAATGGAAGTAATGTGGACACCCAGTCTACTGAAAATCATGAATCAAATCCTCTTACAGTTGATGATCATGACTCTACCAAAAGAAAATGAAATCCATAAGTGAACAGACTCAAGATATTGTTGTAGGTTCCTCTCAAGAAATCTAAATGATTGTTATTGATGGTCCTCCTCAGCACAATGGATGTGCTGATGGCTCTAATATCGATAATGTTTCTCCTTTTAAGGTTTTTTAGATACTTCCCTAGCTCAAATGGTTGATAAAATGAAGAAGTCATGAGATGATATAGTAGAAGAAAATCCTCTAAATTCTACTGGTTTTACTTTCAAGGATGTTTTAATTAGAGACTTAAGGGATGATGATGATGGTGAAGACTTTGATGACAGCCAAGCTACATTGGAGGACTCTGCATAGGCTAATGTGTATTACTCTATGTGGCAAGAGAAAAAATGATCTATTCTAAATACCAGAAACGTAAGGATAAATTGGATATTTCCTCTTTTAAAAACAAAAAAAAGGATCTTTATCCTCAGGTGAGAGCTTTCTCTTCACCAGTTATATCATCTGGTAAGGATAATATTCCTCCTAGAAAGATTTGTTCTTTAAATCTCTTTGGATATAACTCAACTTCACTGGTCAAAAAACTAAATGATTTATCTTCTCATCCTATAGTTGACTACATTGCTAGTTCAGTTTTTATTGACAATGGTATAGAGACTACTATTGTGTGCAGTGTACCATTGGTTTCTAAGGGTCTGGGGTTGGTACCTAAAGCTGGCTAGGAAAAGGAAATCTCAAATGTGTGCAGTGTACCATTGAATATTGAAGGCCCTCTTGGATACACCTACTATTCACTTGTCTCCAGGTACAATGGGAGATGAACATGTTATCGGTTATAATAAAAAATCTATTGGTCTCTTATTAATAGGTAATACCAACACCAGGTAGTGTCTTGTTCTCATTTAAGAGACTGATCAAGGTAGATGCAAGTGCATGGACACGGCTGTAGGGGAAATGGTAGGCCACTCAGCTTATCCTTCCTTGCAGAATGTTGGATTTTCCAATTCTCCTGACATGAGTGATCCAGGGACATTAGAAATAGAGACCCTCAATATGGACAAACCATTAAATTCCTACTCCTCATTAGGTCCTAATTCGGTCTCTTCTTATAAGTTTAAATTAGGTTCAAAGGTGAATACATTAAGCCCTTTTGTTGGCCTTTTAGCATCCAGCAGTAGTGAGGAATAAAGTAAAAGTGATTTGATGCCTGGTACAAAGGAGATGATGACTATCATTTATACTAAACTTTATGATGATGGTCATGGACCTTGGTTGTAGTCTAACTCATGGATAAGGTGAAGGAACCCTCAGGGTAGGGTCTGTTGATCCTCTCATCAAAACATGAGCACTCGCTCTCGAGGGACTTGAACTTTTTTGTTTTTTGGATGTTCCTATATTTTTTTATGTACTTTTCTTGTTTTATATTTAAATAGGTCTTTGTACCTCAACCTTTTATAAAAATAATTACTAATTATTAATGAGAAATATTCATTTAATAATAATTTGATGACATAAAAAATAAATAAATTAATGAACGATATAAGATAAGTTGAAAACATGAATTGAACTTCAAACAACCATAACTTTTGATTAGGGTATCTATTTGGGATCTACCACATATCAAATTGAATTCTGTGAAGAGATCTATGTTGTGTTGACCTAGGGGGCTCATTTTGTAACAAACCAATTCAAGTCTTCTAGGAAATACACCCAATTCATCTTACCATGGTGAGGTATAAAATATATAAAGGAAACAAGTATTGAATATAACCAAACAAGACATACAACTAGAGTAAAAAGTAGAAGAAATGAGATAAAACCAATATCGATACAATCCAATCAAAAATGGATAAACCATAAAGTATGAAAAATATAAGAACAATAAGCTCCATGTGACCAATATCCACCTCCAAACCATCCTGATCAAATACAATAATAACAAGAGAATCCATCATGCTACAAGATTCCATTACCTTTACCTAAATCCTATTATACAACATCTAAAACCACCAAAAGGAAAAAGTAGGGTGTGGGAAAAAATCCCAGTAGGATACCACCATGGATTCTATATAAGGTCTAATAACAATAATTAAATGGTTCTATCTTTTAAAACAAAATAGTTTTATAAATAATTTTCATAAATCCAAACCCATTTGTAAATCGTTTTCCTTTGGTTTTTCATAAAAGACTTTCATATTTATAGAAACACCTACCTTAAGAACAATGGAACCTTATCCCCTTTCAAAAAAAGAGATTGGAAAACCACATATTAGCCTTCATAAGATAAGTCGTTATAAGAAACTACAAATTATCGATAGAAAACACCAATCAATCACAAATATGAACCACAATCGTAGCTAATACAGTAGCTACAACCAAAGGAAAATAATAAATGGAAGTATTATTATCCAGAGAGATGAATCGCAACCAAAATGATGATCATTCACCAAAAAAATTATCCATAATGAGTGGAGATCCCCAAATTCATCCAAAATCACCTATGGGTTTAAGAGGAAGGGTTATGGGATGAATGAAACAAAAATTAGCCACACGGTGCCTTAAAAACAAAAAACATGATAATTACATTGTGTGTGATCCCATTTCATGTCTTGTAATCCAAAAAACAAAAAAACCACTGAAAAAAGAGTTGCCTCATATTAAAATATGGATTTTTACCATTATACAGTGTAAACCCATTTTAAATGTTGTGTAAACCTCTCATGACCTAAACCATATTCCTCACACCTACCTATCGACTGGTACATAGCATGTAATCTTAGTACATGATGTTTAAACACCCAGTAGATAGTGCTTTTCCATGATTATCTATAAAACCCCAAAAAAAATGAAACCAAAAACAAAGGATAAAATCAAACCAAATAGAAGGTAACTAGGTGTTACAATATCCCCACCATAAATACTTTATGTCCCCGTAAAGTCCTCAAGATCCTAGATCTACAAAAAATAAGGTCATTGTTTTCTCATCAACAATTATCACTCCCACATCTAGTGGTTATCTTGTCTATATTTCCAAAATACCCAAACCATATGAATCATTTTACCCAGACCAGAGGAATCTCATCCCAAATTTTCCAGTAATCTCAAACGAGCCCACAAACCTCAGTGCCAACTTACCCTACTTACCCGACTAACGATGTCCCAAGCAAAGCGAAACTCTATGAAAGACACAATCACCAAACTCAAACTCATGTGGCCAAAGAATATGGTCCACATAAGATTTATAATGAATTTGTGTTGTGAACAACCTCTTCCAGATCAAGAAGAACACAAAAAGTATGAGGGATGGAATGCGATGCGCGGTGATTTTCTGGTGATTCTTGGGAAATTATCTTCTAATGGAAGACCTTGAGTGTTACTTTGATCCGAGGGAGGTATTTGTTCCTCCTGTGAAGAAGGTGGGTAGATTCGAAAAGGAACCGCAGGTGCCTGGTACTAATATGTCGATCGAGTCACTTCCAAATGTTTCAAAACCTAGTGCCTCAATTCGATTTTTCTCTGTCTCTCTTGATGATTCGGAGTCTTCTTGCAAAAGAATCACAAGAAATGGTCTCATTGACTATGTGGAAGCTAAACCTAAAGTTTTAGAGGATCATCTCGAGATATGTCAATATTCTATCCTTTTTAGAATCTCGGCGACGCGTAAGCAAACACCCTGGAAGCTTGAAGAACTTATAACTCGAGTTCAACATCACTGGGGGTTCAATGATTGGATACTGGTTCCAATCGGTAAAGTTTTTTATCATGCAGTTTTCCCTTAGGGGGAGAAAAATTTGATGGCTTGGGGTTTCGGTCCTATCCCGCTGAAGCCTGGATTCCTCTCCTTATAAGAATGGAACCCTCTCTCATATCCTCACTCTTCTCAAAATACTTTCTTCCAAGCCTGGATATGTATTGATGGACTCCATTGGTTCTTATGGCATCCCTCAATTCTACGGGATTTTTCTACTACAGTGGGGAGGCCGATCAAATTGGGAAAAGAAACCGAGAAGGCATGGTATGGTCATTTTGATAGAGTTTTAGTTGAAATTGAATTATTAAAGGATCTAATTAAAAATGTCTTCTTGACTGCGGGTGATTACAAACTTGAGTTATCAATCCACTTTGAATGGCTGCCAGCTTTCTGATCTTCTTGTTTTCAAATTGGTCACTTTTTTTATAATTGTCACAAGAGCACACAATGATCTAACTGCATGAGGTATGGTCACTCTTCTAATACATGTGGATTCCTCTCTGATGGCACAAAACAACTACAAAGGGATGGTCCCATGAAGACAAAGCAGGTGTACAAACACAAAGAGGGACCAGTCTTTGTTAAGAACCAGAATGGTAGTACCTCCTTCCTAAATATAGTCAAGAAAGGGATTTGTAATAGGGATGATCACAACAAGGGCACAGAGCAAGAGGCTTCCAGGTCTGAGAAGGCTGCCAGTTATGTACCTTGTGTGCCCGCTACAGATCATAGTAAGGGAGAAGAAGGTGATAATAACACATGGACTTATATGGATTTGGAAGTAGAGAAAAAACAAGTTAAACTAGAAAATTAAATCCAAACTAGAGTGGATATTGAAATGAGGGAAGATATCATGATCAAGGCCAAATGAAAAGGTAAGAGCAAGGTATTTGAAAGTGATGGTTTTCAATTGGTAATACCTAAGAAACCCAAATTTTCTAGAAACTATGTTGCTTCGGGCGAATCTAGCAGAATGGGGATGACAACCGTGAATGACATTTCTTGTTTCCCTTATGAACAGGTTTCTATAATGGCAGAACTTCAACAGGATCCTATGATAGCCCCTTGCAAAGTTCTGGTTTAACAACATCCCAATGTGCTAACAATTCTAGCTTCTTGTTCAATAATGAATGTAGAGACATTGCTATTGGTTACTCAGGATGCACTGAATTCTCCTGATCTACAAGATGATACCATGATTGATCATGAAGGTACTCTTCCCTTGACAATTCAATAAATTGACACTGTGAGGGAAAAAGAGGGGATTAATAAAATTGTAAAGGTACATATGGAGGAGTATCCCTCTAACTTTGATAAAGAATTGATGGAGGGACCTTTCCAACAAAACAAAACTTGGAAACGAGGTCGGCATCCACGAAGTCGTGGTAGAGGGCGCAGACGTGCGGATTGGGCTGCTCTAAAAGAGGAATTACAACCCTCGACAGACTCTGACTCTGAAGACACAGACATTGAAATCCTTCTCCAACAGTCAAGAAGCTTAGAAGAGATTTACTCAAGAGGTCATGGTCGTGGGTGTGGAAGACGGGTAAATTGGAACGATATACGAGATCAAGAAATTAAAATTGGAGATAATATTAGGAAAAAACTCAGTATTTGATCTCTTCGATGAGGGCAGTGCTATCCTATCTAATCCCATACTCGCTCCCTTGTACTATTTATTTCATTTATATTTTAGGGGATTTGACCCTACCTTTAAAAAAACAACCTCTTCCAGATCAATTGCACCCTTTCCATTAACTCTTGAACGAGACTTGGTCCCAACAAGTATCGCTCGCCCAACTCTTCCCAGCACAAGGGAGATCAAAATGGCTACCCATACAATGATTCAAAGAGAACCATATTCATAAAATCTTGATAACTATTGTTATAAGAAGATTTGACCAGAGGCAAATGCTTTTCCCAATATCCACCAAAATCAAGAACGCGGGCTCGAAGCATATGCTTAAGAACCCGGATAGCTCTCTATATCTATCCATCCATCTGCGGATAATAATATATGCTTAATTTCATCTAGGAACCCATAACCTTTTATAAACCTTTCCATAACCTGGATGTGAACTTGGGTCTCTATTATAAACAATCACGTAGGGAACCCTATGAAGTCTCACAATCTCTCAGATGTACAATTCCCCGAGTTGTTCCGCTTTCTTCATCTCCTTGATAGCCAAGAAATGAGCCGATTTCATAAGTTTATCTATAATCACCCAAATTACATCCTTCCAAATTAAATTATATGGGAAAAAATGATGAATTCCATGTAAATAGCATCCCAATTATATACTAGAATGGTTAAAGGTTTCAAAAAATGAGCAGGTCTTTAGTGTTCCGCCTCAATTTTTTAACAAGTGAGACACCGCGAAACAAAACCTGCAATCAACTGCCTCATACTTGACCACCAATAGTGATGTATCAAGTCATGGTACATCATGGTAGCCCCATGGTGAATATTCCAACATGATTTTTGTCCACTATCCAATAACTCCTGCCTCATAGAAAATGGAAAAACTAACCTACTACATAAGCACAAAGCGCCATTGGGAGACTGATACCACTCACCCGAGTTCTCCCCATCATAAAGGATTTTAATAAAGAGTTGGAACTTGGTGTCTAAAACCTTATCAAGATTAATCCACTCATCAAAAGGAAAGTCATATTTCATTTTGTAATGTCTTAAATCAAGTTTCACTCAAAGGTTCCCCGAACCTGGTTAGCCACATGGCCTCAAGCATTCCTCCTCATATGCCAGAGGTTTCCGATTAGCAGCAAGGGCATAGGGTGTGTCCATGGGGATACTATCCCCTCTAGTCAGAGTTTATCACAATGGATATATAATAATAGGTAAATAATGGAGGCATAATATTAAATAAATAAACTTGCAATGAAAGTTAAGGATAATCATCCAACAATATAAGAATCAAATCAAAGTTGAATCATATAAAAAATGATGGTGATACATGTCATGTCTCTAAAAAACTAGAAAAAGTGTATACATAATAGTAGGAAATTCATGTTATAAAAAAGAATAATAATAAATGCCAAAAAATATCTGAGCATCCCAAGAACTGGCTCGGTCATCTGCTACCAAGCTCCATCCTAATGCAAGCAATCAAGATCAGGTGTACAATGTGGACCTCTTCCCCTTATCAACACCTACATACATATAATCTTCCCAAGTACCAATGGAACCATAGATAGGGTGTGAGATAAATCTCAGTAAGCCACAACCAATGGAATATATACCATCCAGTATGATAAATATAAATTTACATTGTACGAGTACATATAAATGAAAAGAAAAGATATAAAGTTAACCCATATCTGCTTTAGCCTCAGCTGGTAACATATCTGAACATGTAATCATTTAATTATTTATATTTAACTTTATAATAAGTGAAGTAAAAGGATCCAAGTTATAACCAAGGCATACTATAATAATAATAAATAGTAAAAAAGGATCCAAGGTAATAACCAAGGAATCCTTGACCTCAGGGGTTGAGCCAACTCAGTAATAACATGCAGCCTGGCCATAAGGGGGTCTGAGTGTAATCCAAGGAGGGTAATCCAAGGCATTCCACTATAAATAGTTATAACTGAGTCCAAGGATCTCATCCAAGGTAAACACAGGATGGTCATGATTGGGACCAATGGATTGAATCCATGGCGTCATGTGTCCAAAGACATCAACCTGGTTCCAAGGAGTGTATCCAAGTCATCCTAATATTCGTAAGATAGTAAAGGGATCATATGGAGTCATTTTAGGAATCCATTAGTAAATAAGGACCATGTTCCAAGGTGGGTATCTCCCTTGGAAACTGTCTCCTTGAATCGGAATGGAATCCTCTAAGTGCTCAAGCAATTACCTCAGGAATCCAAGGCTAGATTAATTTTGACCACTTTTATAAAGGTGAAAAGGTCTATATGTAATAGGAAACTTATAATAATTCATTATTTAATTTATACAATGTAATACAAATTCCATTTAATAAGTTATTTGGTTCATTCTGTTACTGTAGATGCCGAAAAAGTCCGTAACTCCTAGAGGAAGTTTCGAACGGACGGAGCGAAGTCATATTCGGACTCAGAGACCCAGTTTGGAGGACCTGGAAGTGGTGCGCGAAATTAAGGAGGACTTGCGTGTAAAAATGATGTTCACGTGAAGGACTCCCGGGATTCACAAAAAAGAACCGGCATGGTGCACAAATTTGCGCATCCGGTTCCGCGAAGGGAAGCCTTGCGCGTCCACTGGTTTTGGAGCGGAAGATTTCACGTGCTGCCTGGATTTCGTGATGGTGAATGCCTATAAATAGAAGGCGACCTCAACCGTTTCGGGGTTGAGTAATTCAGACCAGCTCCCGTGCGCGCAATTCGGACTCTCGCGCACGCAAGATGACTTTCAGGTAATTCCCCTTTTCGCGCAACCTTGCCCCGGGGTTTGCCTTTGTGCGCAACCCCACTGGATTAAGTGAATTTTCCAACTCCTCTGGGTTCTTCCTTTGCACGCAATCCTTGCCCCTTACACGCAGTCCCTTCCAATTGTGCGCAATTCCTTCCAATTGCGCGCAATCCCTTCCAAATTGAATGCAATCCCTCTAATAGGTTTCTCCATGACTTAGGGATCGGCCATTACCCCCGCGCACAATCCAATCTCATTGCGTGCAATTCCCTATTCACGCGCTATCCTTCTGCCCCAATTGCATTCCATCCCGGTGTTTTGCGTGCAAACCTTCTCTTTGCGTGCAAAACCCAGGACCCCTCACCTTGACGCCCCTTGAGTGCCTCTCTGCGCCGGCGCCCGATGTCTTTCATACCGGGCATGCACGCCATGCGTTGTTTTTCTGTACGGCCTTCCAGGCTCGTACAAAGTAACCTCAAGGTCCCTTAGGTGGTGTTTCCCATTGCGTTTCTTTGCCTTATTCTTTTTCGCATAGGCACGCTAACGGCTATTGCTTCTTCGCATAGCCACGCTAACGTGGACCCCTCGATGGTTCGCCCTGTGGCCCCCCTTCACTACGGCCTTGCCGATGCCTTCCCTCCCACAAGGAGTAGAGGGTGTTGGTCATATAATCCCTAGGGGTGTGGAGCAGACCCACCTCGTCTAAGCTGCAAGACGTTAAACTGCCAAGCACCTCATCCTTAACACATGACGTTAAACTGTGGTCCGACCCCGTGCCTCGCACGCAGAGTCCCCCCAGCTCGGACATTCTTTACGCCTCTCGTCTCCATGGAAATGGATTCTTACTCACATGGAATTATATCCTCCTTTTGGAGTGGCCTTTTTCCACGGGGTAAGGACTACCTCAGAGCATAAGCCCCTAACCTCTCTTGAGAAAGGTTGCACCCATGCACCTCTGTACTTCCCCACTTCCAAGGCCAGTGGAGCCCCTTTCCCACTGTGCTTTGTCGCACCACGGGCCTCCATTCTGGAGTAAGCCCCAGCACCAAGGGCCGCTAACCACACGTAAGCCCCCGTTTCCTCTTTGGGCCGCTCAATGCGTAAGCCCCTTTCCGCTTCTCACGGATTCACCCTTTGCGACGTGATCGTCTGGTCCCTACTGTCTCTTGTTTCTCACACCGAGCATGACTCACGTGGGCTTAGAGTAAGCATCGACCATGAAATCCTCCTATGGGCTGCCTCAAAGCGTAAGCCCCATTCCAGCGAACTACGGGGACTTTGATCCATGCCAACGCATGGTACGTAGGAAGCCTCCACGAGGTTCAGGCCCACCACCCAGTCATTCCGACTTCTTCACGTTGGCTCGCCAACACTTTGGGCTGCCTTAGAGTGTAATCCCCAAATTCCTCATCCCACATGACGTTAAACTATATGCCCTCATCCTGCATGATGTTAAACTGTATGATCCCGTCCCGCATGACGTTAAACTGTATGCCCTCGTCCCGCATGACCTTAAACTGTATTCCCCGAACTATGTAGACTTTGATCTGTGCGAACACATGGTACGTAGGAAGCCTCCACGAGGCTCAAGCCCATCACTTAGTTGTTCCGACCCCTCCGCATCGGTTCACAACCACCATTATGGGCCGCCTAAGAGCGTAAGCCCCATACCTCACACCCACATCTCATCCTGACCTCTCCCTCAAGCCCACGTGCCTCGGGAATCTCATGCCCTATCCCAAATATCTTATTTCCTCTAGGCTCCAATCCATGCGTTCATTCTCATGGGCCGCCTCTTCAGGTGTCCCACCGTATCACCGAACTATGCGAACTTTTATTCCCTGTCATGAGGATATGTAGGAAGCCTCCATGAGGTTCAAGCCCGTCACTCCATCACCCATCCAGATCCTTACCCGGGCCGCCGCATCCCGGTGGGATCATGCCACCTCATTCCACTCCATAGTATCCAGGAAGCCGCCCATGTGCTAGCCCCAACATCGGTGTTCCCCCTAGGGGGTCCTTCAATCTAATCCACTCTCAGTGTTTCGATCAGTCCGATCTGTCTCCACCAAACGTTAAACTCGCGCCATACCCCATGTTAAACATGGGAAGCTGAGAAAAACCTCAGATGGTACACAATTCCCCACGTTCGATGTGGGATACCTCAGGCTTCCGCGCCCTCAAGAAGCCCTATAATAAGGGACATAAGACAGACATGCCAATCCCCTAGCGTCAAGGTGCACCAACGACACCCCAGCGTGACCATTCTCCTCACCGAAGGTTGCTGCCCCGACCAGACCCCTTGGAGCGTCTAGATGGAAGCAGCATAATTAACTGGCATCCATGTAGATATGGTGCTGGGAACGAGCTTCACAAACCCATCTTAAATCTATGAGGGAGACCTGGACTAGGTGACGGTCTCCGAGGAGGAATCCACGGAAGGAAGAACCGACATCCCATCATCCCGGTTTCGATCAAGGAGCAGACGTCCCTGAACAAGTAATGAATGTCGCCCGCCTTTGGAAAGCGGGAATGCGGGGCCTCAAGCCACGTGTCCTCCCCCGCGTGATAGACATGTGCGCACCCCGGTGTAAAAGCGTCGGAAACAGAAAATGGTGAACTCGACGTGAATCTCTTCTCCTCAATATGGGGACTGGTAGCATTCGGGGTGTCGGAAGATTAGAATGTCACCAGGTCCGGGAACCTAGCACCGGGACGTGAAACCCGCCAAGGGTTTAGGCAGTCAGGACGTTGAGCACTCCGTTCTGTGACGTCGTCAGAGTGGATCCCTCTCACCTACCACAGAAGACAGAATGACGTTGGGCTATTGGTTGTCGATTTCTTTTCCTGTTAGTACTAATGGGTTCATCTCCCTGCTTCTAGGAATCCAATCGCTGTATCTGGAGCTCGATCGCCACCTGCCCACCAGCACAAGGGCAGGGGCAGTACCGACGCGGCCACCCTGCGTGGCCCCACCTTTTCCACAGCTTCTCCAACTCCAAATACCGCGACTGTCGGGAGCTCAGGCCCCCTCTCCCCATTAGAGATCATCCAATGAAGGGTGATCAACGACCTGGTTCATAGGTAAGAGGAGGAAGGGGTCATCCCCACTAGGGGCATTGCCCATTTGGATCTAGAGGCAGCTGCGCCTCACCACCATCGTCGCCCCCGAGGGCCGCTCCAGGATCCATTTCTTCCCACTCCGATGTTCAACCGTTTCGGGAGCCTATCCCCAGAGCGCCTTGACACCTCCCTTCCCTACACCGATGAGGTAGGGGATGTTCGGGTTCACCCGATCGGAGACCCGTTCCAGGGGTTCATGACAAGGGCCTCCGCCAGGCTGCGTCGACATCGCCACCCGACTCCCCGGACCGAGGAGCAGGAAATCTCTGTGCCCGCACAACTGGATCCAACCCATCTGACCCAACGCCATCATCGGGCACAAGTGGAAGAGAATGCCTGCCCTGGGCACCAAAATCAGCAACCACCGTGGCCCGAGCCACTACTGACTCCTGTTACCAGACCCCCGCATGTGCTAAGTAGGGGAAGTTACATGCCCGACCCTGATTGAGGCCCCGACCGCCCCACAGGCAGGTTGGGCCGACTCTCTCGGTCGCTGGCACAAGCAGTGGCCATCGCAGACCAATTCGCGGTAGTTCCATCCAGTGTGAAGGCCCACTTCGTGCCACTAATCTGGAAAGGAAAAGACTTCCCCGTGAAAACTATGCTCCGGGTATGGCTCTTTCCAGTGCCCACTGAACTGGGTACGGGTTCACTTCCCCTATCACTGGCCGTGAGTATGGAGTCGTTGCATGTCTGGTCGCTCACCCACATGGAGGTCCTCCCCATGTCCCTTTCGACATCTATACCGGTGCTTCCCGCACCCCAGCCTTCAGTCCTCTCTTCCCCAGAACTATTGCGGCTAGAGGACTCCATGAAGGAGATAAGACCTGCCCCGAGGAGCCACCCAAGGGCAGGAAAGCGGGACGTCATCGCCGTAAGAGGAATGTCAGGGAAGTCCGGACGAAAATCAAACCAGTCCGTTTCTCGGACTCTGAGGCAGAGTACAACTCAGCGATGGTGCCCTCCCCCGGTCCTATGAGCCAAGAGAAAGGGTGGGGACACGGCACGTCAGCCTCGTACTCCTCGAATGCGAGATCTGTACGATCCCCACCTCCCTCCGGAGGTATATCCAGGAGGACGAGGACTTGGCGTACTCCCAGGGGTCAAACTTGCAGTTACCGCTGGCCTCCCCGGAAGCACTTTCCACCTCGGTCAGAGAGGGGGGAGAACTTTTCTGGGGACCGACAGAAGAGTCGCGACATGACACAACCTCGGAAAGAACTGAAACTGTGATAGGAGGCCCATTCGCCGGCCCATCCTATCGCGACGTGGCATCCAAGACACTACAACCCTTGGAGGACGACTTAGGATTCGGTGGCCAATCGTCCTGCTCGCCGTATTCTCCGCCAGCCATCCCACCAGCCCAGCGGCCTGCCTCGGCACCGTTGCCAGTTACCCAACCATTCTTTCTTGTTGAGAAGGGGAAGTAAGGTCCGGATCCTGAACCAGAGTCATGGAGCTTCTGGACCATCCTCGCAGCGGGCCACTTCCCCGAAAAGTTTTGGTCGGTCGTAGGATCGGATTTTGATATGCCAGAGTCGCTCACCCCGGGAGAGTTTGAATGTTTCCACCAGACTCTCCGGGTTACTCACTCTTGTCTTCTCCATCAGCTAGTGCCTTATCCCGGGAGTCAAGCACATCTCGAGGATATTGGTGAGCAGTGTCGTCGGGTTGACCTGGCCGCGCTCCCCGCGGTTCGGCACCCCGAGTCACTTGGCCACCACAGGGCCCTCTAGCAACAATGCATCTAGAGTTTTCAAGTGCTTTGAAAAGTTATCGAGGAGGCCACACCCCACACGCACATCCGTGGATGGGGGTAGTACGCTGCCCTTCTTTTCAGTACGATTCGCCGACAGCCCGACTCACTGGGAGGCTCTGAAGGAATGCCACCAAGGGCAGTGGCGGCCAACATGGACGACCTTTTGGGTGAGTGAAACGGTGTGGAACTCCTCGATGGGGACTCACCCCCTGAGGAAAATCCACTAATGGACCCATCTGGGAGGATTACTCGCCAACAGAGGAGCCTCCTAGGTCTCCCCACACCCAACGAGGCATTAACACCGAGCCGAAACATCGGCAAGGGTAAAGAGCACGTCAGGGCTGTCAAGCTCACCGACCCATCTACCTCTGTAAAAAAGGCAGAGGAAGATCCCAAGAAGGCCTCGCTGTGCCAATAGCTTGCTGAGCAGAAGAGGTTGGTTGATGAGCTCTTGGCTGAACGCATTGTAGAGCGGCGGCCTGACTACGGTAATCATAGGACAGGACAGCAGGGGCAGGAGCAACTACCCCTTGATGAGATTCTCCTAGGAAATCGTGATCATGTCATGTTCGCTGACAAGGGAGAGGCTGGAGCTCATGGAAAGAGGGCGTGATACATTTCGTCGAACCCTCCTGAGCGGCGTGATCACCTAAGGGACCCCGCTCGGTTTCCTCCCATTGCCCCGAGAGTCGCTCTGCCTGCCGCCCCGCAAGTTGCTGAGCTTGAATACCGAATTGAAGAGCTCGGAAATGCGCTTGTGGTTAGGGATCCCCGTCAGGATGGGAACCCACATCCATAGGATCCAATGGAAGCACTCATCGCCCACTTAGAGGCTTTGGAAACTCGGCAAGTGGCAATCCCACCAGACAGTAAGCCATACCCATCATGGGTGGATGACATGCCGACCCCGCCGGGATTTGGGAACCCCACTTTTGCCCCCTTTAATGGGACCAGAGACCCGCCACAACACTTGGACCACTTCAACTCAAGGTGCGGGCCTATTTTAGGGACTCCGGCACAGTAGGAGGCCACCAAGCTCCGTTTCTTCGTTCAGATGCTAGAAGGACCAGCATTCATTTGGTACAGATAGCTCCCTGTCAGATATGTGACTAGCTGGGAGGACCTTCGCAGGAAATTCCTCTACCAGTTCAGTTCCACAACTCGGAAGACGAACATCACAGACCTCTTCAGGTGAAAACAAAGGCCCGATGAGCGAGTCGCGGACTTCGTCGCCCGGTGGAAGGGGCTCACGTACTCCCTTGACATGACACTAACTCAGGAGAAATTACTGAAAATGTGCGTAGGGAATGTTAAGGTAGAGTTGGTTCCTTCTTTGATCACTTAGAATTACCCCGGAGGGTTCCGGGACTTCTCAGAAAAGGCTCAGCACCTCGAAGAAGCCCTGCAATAGGCCAGTCAGGCACGCCCGCTACCTCCTGTAATCCCTGCAAGGAGAGCTTCCAGATCTGAGCTCACTGTTGTGGCCTAGATAGAGGCCCCCATGCAGCTAGAGTTGCTACCAGTAAGGCCAGCTTCGCATCCCCATAGGGGTCCACCCCCACGGGCGCAGCCTCCAGCCCAGCAGAAACCGCCTTAGAATCGGCAGGTGCCTCCGCGTAACGCATCGCCACCACCTAGGCGTGATAATCAGGCTCTGCCTCCTCGTCATGCTCCTATGGCCCCTCGTCAAGGCCAGCCTCCTAGATCCCCCTGTCCAGACAGAAGGAATCGGACTTACTCGTTCGATGAGGCCCAGGTTCCCGGTTATTTCCGTAGTGCCTTGGAGTAGAGAATCGTACAGCTGCCCGAGTTCCGAAAGCCGGAAGAGGCACATCTCACTGATCACCCCAACTACTGCCCTTATCACCAGACCCTAGGGAACACCATCCAGCGATGCTACATGTTCAAGGACTGACTCCAAGACCAGATTGAAAACAATATAGTCAGGTTGGGCCCAGCCCCGGCACAAGTAGCATGTGTCTTTTTGAGACCAGAGGGCGGTAGTGGCAATGAGGATGAGTGGCAGTAGGTTTCCGACCATGGGTCCCGGAAGTATAATGATTGGATGGCCCGAAAGACAGTCTCCCATGCCCATGGCATCATTCGTACCCGCCTAAATCATCCAGAGCTCTCAGAATCTACGAGCGCTACCTTGGCATCGTCATCCCAGCCTACCTCTTCCCACAAGAGCAAGTGGCGGTGCAAGAAGAAAGAACGTGCCCTGCCAATACCATCATCATATCGCACTCTTGGAGATTTTATGCCCCCAGAAATGGGGATCCCTCCGAGACTCCGTCTGGTAATGGATGACTCCTCGAGTGATGGTTCGGGGTAGCTTCGGTTAACACCATGGAGTTGGTAAATCCCTTTTTGACTCCCGACGATGAGGATCGTCAGGTGGACCTTCCCAATGTCCCCAGCCGTCACCAACGTCGGTGGAGCCGCAGCTACGTGAATCGTCAGGGCATGGCAGTTGGTACCTCTATCCAGGCCGTGCATGCCACTGAGACTAGGCAGCAAGCCCAGTACATAGCTCAGCACACACGGACCCTTTATCCGGTGTCGATAGGTTCGCCTATACCACTGTTTGTGTTGCTGGATCAGGCAGAACCACCTCGGCCGTACAATGACCAGCTCTTACCTACCACCAGTCGACCCCAGCCTTCCGGTCCTAATCCGACAGCCGCTCTCTGGGCTTCGACTAGTGAACAGCCAGACGTGCCTAGTACCAGTCAGCCACCAGTCTAGCCGACAGGGCCCGTCATGCCTCCAATCGCATAGCAGCCTTCTGTAAGCAGAAGCTCGCGTTTGGCCCGAAAGTATGATGTCCTGAAGCACCTGGCCAGTATTCCAGCAAGGCTCCCTATCCTTGAGGCTCTTCGCCTGTCATCTGAAATGTGTGAGGCACTCACCGAGGCCCTAAGGAGCCCCCTCCAGTTTGAGATGGAGGTAGCGGCTGCAGAATACTTCCACGCCAAGGTGATTGGGAATGTCGAATGTCAGGCGGTTATCTCATTATCAGGTGAAGATGAAGACCCCCCCATACAGGGGAACATTCGCCCACTGTACATCACCGGCCAGTTCAATGGTGTGGAAGTCCGACACTGTCTTGTTGACACAGGTTCTGGGATTAACCTAATCCCAACTCGGACACTATGGAAGATGGGGTTGTCTGAGGATGATCTAACTCCCTCCGACCTCAGGATCTAGGGGTATGACAGGACCGAGCAAACTCCACTCGGCAAGATTCGCTTGAAGACCCAGTTCGGTGGCCTAATTTCCAGCACTGAATTCGTGGTTGTCTCTCAGGACACCACCTACAACGCGTTGATGGGCAATCCGTGGATCCACCTTCACGCAGCGGTCCCCTCATCGTATCACCAATGCCTCAAATACTCCCTTAATGGTCGAGTAGGTGTGCTCCAAGGAGATTCATCTCCTTTTTCCTCTTGCAAAGCCCATTATCTGGACGCCGACTATTACAAGAGCAAGGACAAGCAGATCCTGGAGGGTGAGGTCGAGCCTGCCACTGTTACAAGTGATCCCTGGGCAGGTTTGGATGATGCTTATGTCTTCCCAATCCATCGGTTGGAGGCCACAACCCCTGACATGGAGCAGTGCTTTGTTTTTTTGAGTACCAGAGGAAGGCATATTCCCAGGTCCAAGCAACGGTGGAAAATAACCTCATACTCCTACACCAACTAGGCCCAAGTAATTCCCAAACCTCCTACCCCTATACGATATCAGGACGTCAGGATCATGGAAATGGCGGTACATCATACGTGTCTGTTTCGCCGGGCCGGAATCGACCGGCTCAAGACAACGCACCACTACTGCTTCGATGTCATAAAGCATGGCCCCTTGGGCCGAAGACCAGATGGGATTGGATCAACCGCCTTTGTCTCCATGGTCTCCGTTGTGCATGAGTCTCCTGATGTGATGACTACTACCGCCCAAGCTGGCACCAGCTTCCCATCAGTGCCTGGCAGCCCCGAAATAGCTCCCCCCATTGATGATCCCTCCACAAGTGGAGAGGAGGACATGGAAGATACTCACCCTACCTTTGAGGAGGGCATCTCCACCACGGTCGACGAGTTAGTGTAGGTGAACCTTGGTAGCGAGGTGGACCCAAGACCCACATTGGTCAGCGCCGCTATGCCCCCCGAGGAGCGGCAACATTACGTAGACTTTCTTAGACAGCACCGTGATGTGTTCGCTTGGAGTTATGATGAGATGCTAGGATTAGATCCTCAGGTAGTCGTCCACTGCCTTGGCCTTTCGGAAAACCATCGCGGGTTCAAACAGCCTCCCAGAAAGATACACCCCTCTCACGGTGCCCTAGTTGAGGCCGAAGTTGATAAGATCATCAAATCCAACTTTGTCAAAGAAGTTCAGTACCCCCGGTGGCTAGCCAACATTGTTCCTTTCAGGAATAAGAACAGACAAATCAGGGTCTGTATCGACTTCTGTGATCTCAATCGCCACTGTATGAAGGATGATTTTCCCCTTCCAGTGACAGAGTTGTTGATTGATGCCACGGCCGGGTTCCAAGACCTCTCCTTCATGGATGGGTATTCCGGGTACAACCAGATCCAGATGGCCCCATAGGATGAAGAGTTCACTGCCTTCAGGGCCCCCCAATGTACTTTCTATTACCTGGTTATGCCCTTCGGCCTGAAGAATGCGGGTTCCACCTATCACCGGGCCATGCATTGCATATTCAAGTGGATCCTCAGCACACTGGTGGAATGCTATGTGGACAACCTGGTGGTTAAATTTCACCAGTGCCAGGACCATCTTAAAGACCTTGAGAAAGTGTTTGGCTTCCTCCGTTCTCGCCGCCTGAAGATGAACCTATTGAAGTGTTCCTTCAGGGTCACCTCCAGAAAGTTTCTTGGATTCGTTGTCAGATACCGAGGCATCGAGATCGACCCGGAGAAGATCAAGGCCATCAGCCAGATGCCTCCCCTGAGTAATATTCGGGAGCTTAGAGGCCTTCAAGACCACTTAGCCTATATACGCTGATTAATTGCGAATCTGGCCGGAAAGTGTAATCCTTTTTCCTGGCTCATGAAGAAAGGTGCCACCTACGAGTGGGATAAAGAGTGTCAGACCGCCTTTGAGGAAATCAAGCAGTATCTGCTCCAACCTCTATTCTTGATGCCACCCATTTCCATAAAGCCTCTGGTCCTTTATGTGACCACCCTGGAACGATACCTCGGTGCACTTATCGCCCATAAGAACAATAAGGGAACAGAGAATATCCTCTACTACCTCAGCTGCATGTTCCTCGATACAGAAATTAGGTATTCTCCCATCGAGAAGAGCTGCCTGGCGCTCGTATTTTCCATATAGAAATTGCGGCACTACTTGCAGCACCACGAGGTAAAACTGGTCTCTCAGGTAGACTCGTTGAAATACCTCCTGAACCGACCTATGTTGACTAGCCGACTAGCGCGGTGGGAAGTGATCCTCCAGCAGTTCGACATCAGATTCGTACCTCATAAGGCTATCAAAGGACAGGAGTTGGAAAAATTCTTAGCTTCTCATCAAACCTCCGCGGATCAGCCACTGGATCTAGGCTTTCCTGATGAGGCAATCCTCTCAGTCGATCATGTCATCCCATGCTAGTAGATGCACTTTGATGGTGTCTCCCGGAGCCCCACCAGTAGAAGGCTCAACGATCCTAGGCTCAACAGAGTGGGCCTAGGTGTCGTCTTCATCACCCCGGAGAAATTAGTTCTTCCGTATTCATTCTTGTTGTCAGAAGGCTGTACCAAAAATGAGGCAGAATATCACGCGCTCATCACTGGCCTCGAGTTTTCTCTCGAGATTGATGTGCCCCATCTGCATGTGAAAGGGAACTTTGAGTTGTTCGTCAATCAGGTCAATGGTGACTATGTTGTCAGAAAGACAGAACATGTGCCATTGCTGGAGTCCACCCTCCGTCTAATGGATAAGTTCCCCTATCGGCCAGAGGTCATTCATATCCCCCGGTCGCAGAACAGTCGAGCAGATGCTTTGGCCAGCCTGGCCGCATCACTTGCGGAGCCCGAACAGGATGACCTAATTATCCACATGGCACACCGGAGAGTCATTGCTCCTGTTATTCCGGAGGATGATCGTGGCCCGCGGGTGAACCATCTCACCGCTGGTGCCCCTACGTCAGGATCCCCGGGGACTTCAGATGCAGTAATCGAGACAGTTCCTGACTGGAGGACGCCCTTGGTTGAATACCTCCAACACGGAAATCTTCCGTCGGACAGAGCCGAGCGCGAGCGAACCCGATGCTGCACACTGCAGTTTACCCTTCAGAGCAATCCCAGCCTTGAGCAGGTCCTTTACAGGCGCGAATTTGATGGTGTTCTCCTCCTTTTCCTTCAAGGAGTCGAGATCCCACAGGTCATGCAAGAAGTTCATGCTAGTTCCTGTGGCGCCCATCAGGCCGGGTCGAAGTTGTCCCACCAGATTCAAATGCTGGGGTACTTCTGTCCCTCCATGATCTACGACTGCATCGAGTTTTCCAAGAGGTTTCATGCGTGCCAAGTTCACGCTAACTTTGTGCATCGGCCACCAGAGCCTCTTCACACTACCAAGTATTCTTGGCCCTTTGCAGTCTGAGGGTTGGATGTCGTAGGACCTTACTCTCCAGAAACGGCCCGCCAGTGTTGGTTCATTCTGACCACTACGGATTTATTTTCCAAGTGGGCAAAGGCAATTCTGCTCAAGGAAGTCAAATCCCATTCTATCACTGACTTTGTGAGCTCTAATATCATCTATCGATTTGGAGTCTCTCACGCTATCCTCACGGATAACGGAACAAACTTCCGAGCATCCTAACTGAAGAAATTGTACGCCAAGTACAACATTCACTCTAACCACACCTCCTACTATCATGCACAGGAGAATGGACAGATCGAGGCGTTTAAAAAAACCCTCTCTAACATTCTGCAAAAAATGGTTTTTCAGAATAAGAAAAGTTGGCCGGACAAGCTCCCCAACGCTCTCTGGGATTATCGGATGACGACTCACAATTCCACCCAGGTGAATCCATATTCCTTGGTGTATGGAGCTGAGGTGGTCCTGTCCATCGAGATTCAGTTTCCCTTCTTACGCACGGCGGTCTACGACCAGCAAGTGCCAGATAGAGTTGCCGAAATCCATCTAGCTGAATTGGAAGCGCTGGATGAGAATAGGCTTTGCGCTTTACATAACCTGGAAAGGCATCAGAGAAGGATGGATCGAGCTTTCAACAAGAAGGTTCACCTTCACTCTTTCCTACAAGGTGACCTGAAACTAGCTCTCAGAGCGCCAATGATTCCCGGCAGGAAACCACCCAAGTTGGAGCCCAAATGGGAGGGGCCTTTCATCATCCATAAGGTCTATCCCAATGGTGTGTATTCCCTGGTGACTATGGATGGTGAGCGTGTCACTCCTCCCACCAACTCCAGGTTTCTCAAATAGTATTTTGCCTGAATCCTTGGGTCTGAGTTCTAAGACCTAAAACTAAGATCCTTCTGCGGTCCCGCATGACCCTAAACTGTACCTGGTCCTACATGACCCTAAACTGCAACCACGGTCCCCCATGACCTTAAACTAGATTGTGGTATAGCACGACCTTAAACTAAACTTGGCCCCATGTTTGGGCCCCTTTGGTCCAAGTTCTAAGACCTTAAACTAAGACCCTTATGGTCTAGCATGACCTTAAACTGCATGCCCGTCCTCACTACAAGACGTTAAACTGCAGGCTGGTTAGGCATCCCTGATCGAGGCCCAGCCTCAGGCCCCTTGGCCTTCTCGGGCCTCTCAGCCCCAGCCTTCACCCAGAGCATGTGGTGTGGGATTATTCCCTCATTCACGATGGGTTACCCACCGCGCCATGCACACTCCCTGGAAGAAATACTTCTTATCGTCCAACATGACATTAAACTGTACTTCAAGAACTACGTGCGGCTTGATTCCCATCCTTATGGGATACATAAGACCGCCTAAACACCTAGATTTCAGGTCCAACCCCATCTCTTGATAGATCTCATGATCTCCCAGTCACCTCGGTCTTTTGGCCTATCCTTCCCCGCAGGGGGATATATAGGTGTGATACAGGGTCTTTGGCACCATGCCCCCCCTCCTCCCAGGAATCCTCCATCTTTTGGCCGCTCTCAAACCAAGCCATTAAAACCTTTCCAATGGTCTTCTAATGTGTTCAGAGTACTTTGGTCTAGGACCTGGAGTGTCAGATTCGACTTAGGCAAGTTTTAGTCCACTTGCCAAGCTTCATGCTCCCTTTCATCCGGGCCCCCGTTATCTCTCACACCCGGAGAGACCCCCAAAAAACGGCCTGGATACAACGCGTAAGGGCTCTTCTACCATCACGGGACAACGCCCTCGAGGGTTCCGGGAAACAAATTGATACAAATACCACGTTGCGAATATGGTCAGTGGTTGATACTCATTTTTTTGCCCCTATCTTTAGGCTAACGTGACAGGATGCTGTGTTGCGAACATGGTCAGCAGTAATCCTCAGTCGTCACGCCGGTTCCTTCGGGACCTGAATGTTGGTTGCATGATTCACATTACGTTCCACCCCACCGTGCCAAGGTGGAATCTCGACACTCCTTGCACTAACCCTCAGTGCACCCCCACACATCAGACGGACCAAGCTGCGTAATGGTGTCTCTCGGGGCTCCTGCGATCTGAGCGCTAGAGTATGTGCTTGGGTTTTTTCTCTAAGGATTGCGTGTAGCTTGACCCTCATTCCCATGGGAAATGAGGAGCCACCCAGAAATTGTGTTTCGGGCCCAGCTTAGCTGGGAGCTAGCATCTCCTACCCCCCTTATTATTGAACCCTCACCGGCCCCTTGGCCCGAGGCTCATCTCTCGGAGTCGCACGTAGTAATGGCATGGGATTATGTCCTCATTCACATTGGGTATGCCTCATCGTATCATGCGTATTTCCCAAGTCCAAACCATATGACCTTAAACTGTGCTGTTTGGTCCTACCACATGACCATAAACTGTGATGATATCATCCTGGCCGCACGACGAAAAATGGCACTGCATTGTGATGACCTCCCCATGGGGGACATCACGTCGGGTATTGGTCGATTTCCATACTATTTTCAATGCCTGTTATGGCTTTATTATTGTGGAGAATCCAGGAATTTCTACCTTAGGACAGTCTCCCCATAAAAGAAAAACCATTCACCTTCAAGGACAAACAAGATATATCAAAATGCCACTTCTTTTGGCACGAGGGCTAGACCCGCATGTCTCCTTCTTCCTTTGCGCATGCACCATGTCATGCCATGCTACCTCTCAAGAACTATGTATGGCTTAATTCTCATCCTTATGAGATATGTAGGAGCACCTGGGCACTTCCCCATGGGCCCAGCCTAACATTTCGTCTTCGGTCCCTCAGCCTAAACACGTCCCCAGGAGCACATAGTAAGCAGGGCCTCGCCCTCATTCACGTCGGGTTTCGCAACCACTTTACCGTGTGTCTCCCATTCCCCTTATCCTTGGGTATGAGTTCTAAGACCTAAAACTAAGATCCTTTTGCGGTCCTACATGACCCTAAACTGCATTTTTTCCTATATTTGGGCCCCTTTGGTCCGAGTTCTAAGACCATAAACTAAGATCTCCTAAGAACTACGTCTGGCTTGATTACCATCCTAAAGGTATACGTAGGAATTCCCAAACCTTTTGTCTTTGGGTTCAGCTAGAGTTTAGCTAGTTCGTCTCTTCGACCCCGCTTTTGGGACCCCAACTACGGGACTGCATCGTGTAGTGCGGGATTATGTCCTCACTCACGTTGGGTTTGCAATAGCTGCACCCCACACACCCCGTTCTAAGAATTAGCCTTCTTGTCTTATCGTCCTACACGACGTTGAACTGTGCTTCAAGAACTATGTGTGGCTTGATTCTCATACTTATGAGATACGTAGGAATGCCTAGACATTTTGTCTTGGGTCCAGCCCCAGGGATTACCAAATCTTGTCCCTCCTTACTGTCGGCCCCTCGGCCTGACTTCTCAGGGAATGGTGTAATCACGAAATCTACCCCTAATAAGTTTGGGATTCCCCATAGTGATGATGGGAAGTGACAGTTCTCTCACCAAAGAGGTCCTATCTGAAAATTGGGACGATCCGTGACCAGGTTGGTACGTCCGCCTAATGCGCCTCCGCCACGGTGGCGCAATTTTGGGAGTGTTGGACTCTGTTCGAACAAACCACCACTCCACTTTCTACGCTTTGTGTGCCCCTTTATTCGGATCCTCGTTCTATTTCATGTTTGATGAGACCCCCCTAACAGTATGGATGATATAATTTGGTCCATCTGCTGCAACAATATGGATGATAGACCTTTGGTCCCCCTATTGTAGCAATATGGATGATTGACCTACGGTCCGCCTCCTGTCCTGGGCCAACATCCCGGAGGACTGGTCATGTTTTATGGGACCCCCTAACAGTATGGATGATAGACTTTGGTCCGCCTGTTGCGACAATATGGATGATAGACCTTTGATCCACCTATTGTAGCAATATGGATGATTGACCTACGGTCCGCCTACTGTCCTGGGCCAACGTTCCGGAAGACTTATTCGAAATATTTGAGTTAGGCCCCGTGTTTTGAACATGGTCATTGGTCAGCCCTCGTTTATTGTTTCCATTTCAGGACAACGTGACATGGATGCTGTGTTTCTGCTACGGTTAGCAGTTATCCTCCATCACCACGCCACCTTCATAATGTTCCGAATTCGGGTAATGTAATTCAGCTTTTCCATATCCCTATGTTCGGATAGATTTAAATGCCCCCAGCATTTCCCCGCTCGTGTGTTAAGTCATGTTGAGGAGACGATATATCGATCGGTCTGAGGTTCCCCCCGTCGGCTGGACCTCCCTCTCCTCTTCAAAGATCCAGGCCAGATGTCGGATGCCTAAAGCCTGGTTAACACCCCACAGTTGGATGGAATGATAACACGATCACCCTTTATTCCTCATGTTGGGTGTGACCCACAGGAGCTTAGGGGTGAGTTTTTATTCATTTCAGAATTATGGTGAGCATATTAAACCAAAGGTAAAGATAAATAGATTGGTTCATACATCGGATCAATATTTTAAGCAGTGGAAGAAAAAGTTCATGAGATGGCCAAAACAGAACCCTCAGGGATCAGCATGCTGGATTGATCTTTCCAACGCCGCTACCCTTTGGATGGTAGCCTCCAGGACTACTTCTCGCTCCTTGAAGACCCTCTCTTCATCAGCAGCTGCAGAGCGCAGCTCGCCAACCCTAGCTTGTGCCTACGCCCACTCGGTTTGAAGTAGGTTCATTTGGTGACTCGCCTCCATCAGTTGTTCTTGGGCGCCAGCTAGTTGGGCCGCCAGTTGTTCCACGAGCTCAGAGCACATTGCAATGAAGGCCTCCTTCTCTGCTGCCTTCCCTTCGAGGTGATGGACCTCCTGCTCCACCCTCAGAAATGCTCAGATGCTCACCGATCTTTCCCAACACTGGGTAACGTCGGTGCGCCGGCTGCTCTCGCGTATCTTCTCATCCATGTAATCACGGACTGTCAAATGAAGGCATTGAGCGTCAGCCCCTCCGGCGCACAGGAAGCGCATCCAGGTCTGAAGTGATCCCATCCGCCTCAGCCAATCCGACTGGGGATTCCGGAGAAAGCGCTGGATACACTTCCACCCTTTGCGCCGTGTCATCTGGCTCTCCCCGGCTGCTTCTGAGTCTGAGTCGTCTACCTCCTCGGGATCAGTGGGCCGATACATAGGAAAGGAAACTAGCAGGTCGGTAGCAGGATCTGCCTCAGGGATGTCTTCATGAGGAATAGGATCCTCGACGTCCGGGCGACCTTCCTCTCTCACCCTGACAGCGACGGTGCCTCCGTCAGCTTCCGGCCTCGCCTCAAGGACAGCACCGCTGATGTCCGCCGCCCCCTTCTCACCAATTGTTGAGGCCTACTCAGTGCGGGGAGCATGTTTTGAATGAGGTGGTATGTCTACCACTGGTCTGCTCACGGACGGCCCGGGCTCCGCAGCCTGACGAGCCTCCAATGTTGAGATCACTGCGCAGGGCATACCCTGATTAGTTGGTATCTTTTGATAACAAGCGCCAGTAGTGAATTGTGGGACTTACAGGAACCCAGAGCGTCAGCCTACAGTGTTCCGGCAGCTACAGGAGCTGCTATGACAGGAGACCCCTCTGCGCTTGTCAATTCAATGATGGGCATCGGAGCCCCATCCTGTCCCACCGATTCCTCTCCTCCCTCTATTGGGGACGCCTGGTCAGCACCTAGGTGCTCCTGAGGGAGATAGAGAGATGAATTAGAAATTTCAGAATAGAATAGATGAAGAAGGAAGATGATTAAGGATTGAGACAAACCTCGAGTATCTCGGTTATGTCGAGATTAGAGCCGACAATATCGCTTCTCTCCCAGAGACTCCCTTGGTAGGCCGCCCCCTACGAACCCTCACCTTCAGGTTCTCCTTCTCCTTCACCTTCTCCTTCATCTTCTCCTTCTCCTTCATCTTCTCCAGTATCCTCCTCCCCCTTCGATTCATCGTCACTGTCACCTTCTCCCGGCGGCATCACTTCTGGATCATGCTCTTGGTCGAGCATCACTTTCACTAGGAAAGGTGGCTCCGCACGCCGACCCCTTTGGTGCGCGTATGTGTCCATGTCCATCAAATAAGCATGCCACCGATGGAAGTTCACTCTATCAGTAACTCGAATAATCTTGACCTCCAGCAGCTGGATCCCATTCTGCATTATCTTCTGCCAGACGGCTTCAACGCCCAGTGATTACCGCAGGGTCATCCAGGCCGACCACAGTGCCGGGAAAATTGCATCTTGGGAAGGTTCAAGCAAGTACCTTATCTTCTTCCTGGGTATTTCTTTGGCTGCCTCATGTGACCCCCCTACGGGCAATGAGGTCGTGGCAGCACCGTGTGATGTTCCTGTCGCTGAGGTCCCGGCCTGCGCAGGCCTCGCTGCCTGACGCACCCCCGGTTCCCCCCTTCTAGCAGCACATTTTCTGCTCCCCCGCCGCCCGGTTTCTGCGCTGGTAGTTTCGAGTTGCCAGAATCGCTTGCATAAAATCCCCTCAGGGTACGCAATGGTCCAGTGCTCGGCATACTCAATTGCTAAGCCAGCGTCGACCCCGGTGGGAGGAAGAGTAATGACATCACCGGAGCTGAAAGTGGTGAACATCAACCACATCTGGCGCAGAACGCAGGGATTCTTCTCCTCCCAGACAGCCATGAATACCTTCTTCGGCATTATTTGGAGGCACCTGAATTTCCTGGCGAATCGGGATGGCACGTAAGGCTCGCAGATCACCTTCCCGTCGATCCGAGCCACGAGCACCCCGCCCCGGATGCTCTGAAAATACTCATGTTGTTCCAGCGAATCTCGCCCATTGTCCACCATCTGGACGATTGGGGTTGGGAACGGGCTGAAGTTGAAGTTGGTGTGGTTACCAATGCGGATCCTCACACCCTCCTCATTGAGCGTCATCGGCGCCACCCGGGCGATGTTCAGCAGGGACGGTCGCAGGCCATTGCCTGGAGGATGGATGGCCTTTGGGAAAGTGTACCCGCCTAGATGATCCGCCACCCAGCCGTGGAAGATCTAGAAGGGGCCACATACCCTCTGAGGCGACCCCCCTCGTGAGATGCATCCTAGGATGGCATACAGCTTGGCCAGAACGGGGACCCCAAAGTTGAAATATTTGTTGGCGGCCATGGTGCCCGCCATCACCAGTGTTGCTGGACGGACGCCCATCCTCGCGTCCTGCACCGGCAAGAGCCACCCACTCAGGAAGGCGACGAGGAACCCGACGTACCAGACGTTCAGGTCTCGGGCCTCAATGATGCGATAGCCCCATGATTGGTATTTCCCCGCCTCCAGGGTCCTCCAATACGACCCATCCTTGCTCCTCTGAGCCGCGGTTGGGCACCGTTTACCCCGTCCCGGCATCTTGATTGTCGGATCTTTCTCTAGGATCTAGCTAAACCAGCCCTTGTAGGCAATGTCCTTTAGGAAGTCCTTAACCCCCAGCCTCTCTTTAGCCATCTCCAACATGTGCCACATCAGCATGGGGGTCCGTGACCTGTCTTCCCAGGTGTTCTTTGGAGGAACGAACTCGTCATATTGGTATCCCTATAGTGGGATACCTCCGATGCAGTGAACGTCCCAGAGGCTGATGCCAACTTCTCTATGGTGAAGGTGGAATGTGTTGGTATCAGGAGACCACCGAGTGAATAGCTCCAGCCCGAGCTCAGGTTGACGGTGGAAGTGGAACTGCGATGTCCATACCGCCTCGAACAGGACAATATGCCGCAGCTCAGCCCCAAACTGGTCGCAAGTATGGCGAACCCAGAATGCCCAGGCCCACTCATTGGTAAAGTTTCCCTCGGACCGCAGGTCTCAATCTTTCAGCCAGCCCTTAGTTTCATATGTGACGCTCTGACGGAACGTACTCGCGTAGAGGGCCGGAGAATTATCTGCGATAGGATCATCCCCGGTAATGGTTCTGGTCCTCAGGTTCAGGACATATACATCCATGTGCCTGGTTTCCCTGGAAGGATGGTTGTTGTTGGTGATGTTGTAGTGAGGAAGCTCGTCCTCACGGGTCACCCATGACCATGGTGTGTCCACCTCGAAGCCCGGCAGGGGAACCTCCTCCAGGATGCCAAAGTTCCAGAGCGGGAGGTTGTCAGACAGGGGATACTCCTTCTGGGCTGGGGTCAACATATTGAACAAGGTTAGGTTGTTGTAAACGATCACCTTGGCGCTATAAACCTCCTCATTCTCCGCTATTTCGGCTCTACGAGTTGCAGCTTCCCCCTCATCAACTTGGTTTGCATCCATCTCGAATATTTCGGGAGTTTCACGAAATCAGGATGAAATGCGTGGAATCAGGGAGAGTTGCGTGAAATCTGAAGCTTCGGTGCGAAATCCAGGAGTTGGGCGCGCAATTAGCACACTAGGCATGGAATATCCTGAGTAGGCGTGCAAATGCGGCCGAAATTCAGAAGGAATTACGCGCTTCCAAAGCATTTTTACGCGCAGCCGCGAAAGTAATTTTGCACATGAGAGCGTTATGCCTATCGCGCGAAAAATCTTGAGTATGGAACTTGGGACCCAGCGCCCCTTTTTATAGGCGAGGCCAGGGTTCCGCGCCGCGCGGAAAGCAAATTCCACACTGATCCGTCGTTTTGCGCGCCCCGTCAAATTTTTGCACGCAAAATGCCCAGGAGATGCACTACTTCGAAGTTTCGGCATTTCTCTCAGAATCCGATCGTTGCGACCTCTCGTCGATCCAATTCCGAGGGGGGCATTTTTAGACGCCGAAAAAGTCTGTAACTCCTAGAGGAAGTTTCGAACGGACGAAGCGAAGTCATATTCGGACTCAGAGACCCGGTCCGGAGGACCTGGAAGTGGTGCATGAAATTAAGGAGGGCTTTCACGTAAAAATGATGTTCGCGCGAAGGACTCCTGGGATTCATGAAAAAGAACTGGTGTGGCGCGCAAATTTGCGCGCCCGGTTCCGCGCGGGGAAGCCGTGCGCGCCGACTGGTCCTGGCGCGGAAGATTTCGCGCACCGCCTGGATTCTGTGACGGTGAATGCCAATAAATAGAAGGCAAACTCAACCGTTTCGGGGTTGAAGAATTCAGAACAGCTCTCGTGCATGCAATTCGGACTCCCAAGCATGCAAGATGACTTCCAGGTAATTCCCCTTTTCGCGCAACCTTGACCTGGGGTTCGCCTTTGCGTGCAACCCCACTGGCTTAAGTGAATTTGCCAACTCCTCTGGGTTATTCCTTTGTGTGCAATCCTTTCCCCTTGTACGCAATCCCTTCCAATTGTGCGCAATCCCTTCCAATTATGCGCAATCCCTTCCAAATTGCATGTAATCCCTTTGATAGGTTTCGCCGTGACTTAGGGATCAGCCATTGCCCCCGCGCGCAATCCAACCCCTTTGCATGCAATCCTCTATTCGCGCGTTATCCTTCTGCCCCAATTGTGCTTCATCCTGATGTTTTGCGTGCAAACCTTCTCTTTACGCGCAAAACCCAGGACCCCTCACCTTGACGCCCCTTGGGGTCCTCTCTGCGTCGGCGCCCGATATCTTCCATACCGGGCATGCACGACATGCGTTGTTTTCCCGTACGGTCTTCCAAGCTCGTACGAAGTAACCTCAAGGTCCCTTGGGCAGTGTTTCCCATTTCGTTGTTTTGCCTTATGCTTCTTCGCATAGGCACGCTAACAGATATTGCTTCTTCGCATAGCCATGCTAATGTGGACCCCTCGATGGTTCGCCCTGTGGCCCCCCTTCACAACGGCCTTGTTGATTCCTTCCCTCCCAAAAGGAGTAGAGGGTGTTGTACATGTAATCCCTAGGGGTTTGGAGTGAACCCACCTCATCTGAGCTGCAGGACGTTAAACTGCCAAGCACCTCGTCCTTAACACATGACGTTAAACTGTGGTCTGACCCCGTGCCTCGCACGTAGGGTCCCCCTGGATCAGACATTCTTTATGCCTCTCATCTCCACGGTAATGGATTCTTCCTCACATATAATGATATCCTCCTTTTGGAGTGGCGTTTTTTCACAGGGGAAGGGCTGCCTCAGAGCGTAAGCCCCTAGCCTCTCTTGCGGAAGGTTTCACCCATGCACCTTCGTACTTCCCCACTGCCAAGGAGAGTGGCGCCCCTTTCCCACTGTGCTTTGTCGCACCACGGGCCTCCATCCTAGAGTAAGCCCTGACACCAAGGGTCGCTAACCACGCGTAAGCCCCTTTCCGCTTCTCATGGACGCACCCTTTGCGACGTGATCGTCTGGTCCCTACTGTCTCTTGTTTCTCACACCGAGCATGACTCACGTGGGCTTAGAGTAAGCATCGACCATGACATCCTCCTATGGGCCGCCTCAGAGCGTAAGCCTCATCCCAGTGAACTACAGGGACTTTGATCCATGCCAACACATGGTACATAGGAATCCTCCACGAGGTTCAAGCCCACCACCCGGTCGTTCCGACTTCTTCATATCAGCTCGCCAACACTTTGGGCTGCCTCAGAGCGTAAGCCCCAAATTCCTCATCCCGCATGACGTTAAACTGTATGCCCTCGTCCCGCATGACATTAAACTGTATGCCCCGAACTACATGGACTTTGATCCGTGCTAACGCATGGTACGTAGGAAGCCTCCACGAGGCTGAAGCCCATCACTCAGTTGTTCCGACCCCTCCGCGTCGGTTCACAACCACCGTTATGGGCCGCCTCATAGCGTAAGCCCCATACCCACCATCATGGGCCGCCTCAGATCATAATCCCCATACCTCACACCCATGTCTCATCCAAACCTCTCCCTAGAGCCCACGTGCATCAGGAAGCTCATGCCCTAGCCCATAGATCTTACTTCCTCTAAGCTCCAATCCATGCATTCATTCTCAGGGGCCACCTCTTCAGGTGTCCCACCGTATCACCGAACTATCCGGACTTTGATTCCCTTCCATGGGGATACGTAGGAAGCCTCCATGAGGTTCAATCCTATCACTCCATCACCCATCCTGATCCTTACCCGGGCCGCCACATCCCGGTGGGATCATGCCACCTCATTCCACTCCACAGTATCCAGGAAGTTGCCCACGTTTTGGGCCCAACATCAGTGTTCCCCCTAGGGGTCCTTCAATCTGATCCACTCTCAATGTTTCGATCAGTCTGATCTGTCTCCTACAGACGTTAAACTCGCGGCATACCCCGTGTTAAACATGGGAAGCTGAGGAAAACCTCATATGGTACACAATTCCCCGCATTCGATGTGGGATTCCTCGGGCTTTCGCGCCCTCGAGAATCCCTATAATAAGGGACAGAAGACATACATGCCAATCCCCCGATGTCAAGGCACGCCAACGACACCCCATCATGACCATTCTCCTCATCGAAGGTTGCTGCCCCGACCAGACCCCTTGGAGAGTCTCGAGGGAAGCAGCGTAATTAACTGGCGTCCATGCAGATATGGCACCGGGAACGAGCTTCACGAACCCGTCTTAAATCTATGAGGGAGACCCAGACTAGGTGACGAGCTCCGATGAGGAATCCATGGAAGTAAGAACCGACATCCCATCATCCCAGTTTTGATCAAGGAGCAGACGTCCCTGAACAAGGAACGAATGTCGCCCGCCTTTGGAAAACGGGAATGCGGGGCCTCAAGCCGCGCGTCCTCCCCCGCGTGACGGACGCGCGCGCACCCCGGCATAAAAGCGTCGGAAACAGTTACCTTTCATACTAAGTGACATGGATAATATGACATGCAACCATTTACTACATTAATTACATATTAATTCATTGGGTTCATTCCTTTACCTTTCATAAACATTACAAGACAGGCTAAGGACATGAAATTCAATTATAATTAACTAGGACAAGTGATACATATAACATGCTTACCATGTATTATTGGGTTTAATTTGTTGTATTAAAACACTTACATTAGAAGGTTTAAGTGATACTATGATGTAATAGCCATTAATAATTCATTCATTTGGTTCAAATACTTACCTTTAATGAGTCTAAGTCTAGCTCACCTGAATGGTGGCACAAATTGTCATGAAAATACACTAAAGGCATAAAAGTGGAAACACCCTACTTGGGGTGGTTAGTGTTGAGGTTATAACCTCCAATGATGTGATGATCATATATATATGGGGCTCTAGAATACGAGCACATTGACTACAAGCTTGGAATATGAATTTAATAAGCATCACCCAATGAAATTAGGGTGCACACAACTCTAGTAGTTTATAAAATAGTGATACATGAAGGATGAGTAATATAACACATACCTTGAGCCTGTGGAACTCTCCACATCCAGTATGAACCCTTAGTTTTTCCTGGATTAGAAGAAAATGGAAGAACATATCAATGCCCTAAAAATAGGGCATATAATCATGTATCAAGATAACTCTATTGAGGAGAAGATAAATGATAAACAAATAAATATAAATAAATATCTTACCTTTTGGATTCTAACATGGTGATCAGATCTTAAATTGGAGTCAGGATGACAAATCGGTATCAAAATATATGAAGAGAGGAGTTTGAGAGCTCAAATGGGAGAAATTAGGTATTGTTGTGCACTGGAATAGGAAAGTAGGATAAGGGGTAAGATTATAATATTTATAAGGTAAAAATGGTAAATTCACCCAAAAATTACAGGTTCACAAGTTTTGGCCGCACTATTGGACAAATCGTGCACCAATCGTGCACCTCCCACTTCTTAAGGAGGGACCCGCACAGTTTCATGTTCATGGATTGACTAACTATGTGCATAGATCTACTAAAAATAATAGGTACCCCTGCATGGGTTTTCACCCCTGGTTGCACAGTTTCCTCAAACCATGCGGCCTCCTAAGGCCCACTTTCCATCCCTCACTTGGTTAGGGAAACCATGTAAACTGGTTCGTACAATTTCTACTAACCGTATGAACCAGTCCTTTTCTCCACATACTAGGGTTCCGAGCTCAAAACTATCCTTGGAAACTCAAAAAAAAAAATTGGATCCCATTAGGAATCCATATTATGTCCCAAATAAATAATTAGATAGAATTTAAAAGGATCTATACCTAATTTAAAAACCATGTTCTTACGATCTTCCCCCCTTAAAGGAACTCATCCCTAAGTTTACCTTCCAATGTAAGGGGAAAACTTTCTGAGAAAAATTATGACCACTGAGCATATATGTCAGCCTCCCTCTCCCAAGTCTCATCTTGGACATAGCCATTCTTCAATAACACCATACTAAATGGACAGACTAACCATAGAGATCCTTTGTGCTCCAGTCAATGATGCGCATAGGATACTCCTAAAAATAATCATCAATGTCTAGATATACCTCCTTGGGATCAAAATTATGAGATGAATTTTCATGATAACAGCAAATCTGTGATACATGGAAGATGTTGTACATGGAATGGTACCTCTGACGTAATAATAGTTTATATGCTACTGGCCCGACTCTCTCCAAGATCTCAAATGGCCTGATAAAGTGCAGCGAAAGATTCCCTTGCCTTTGTATCTATCTATGCCCAAGCTTGGGTGATACCCATATAAAAATATGATCCTAAACCTCAAACTCAAGAGGCCATCTACAGTGATCATCATTCAATTTCTTTCTAGACTGAGTAGTAGACATATACTTTCTGATCAACTAAACCTACTTTGAAGTATCATGTATGAGAAAAGGACCTAGTTGCATTGTATCACTTTCCTCTAATTGACATGGGGGTGAATGGTATAGCCTACCGTACAAGTCCTCAAATGGATCCATCTGAATCGTCTCCTAATAGATGTTATTATAGGATAACTCTATGAAAGGGATATTCTTCTCCTAAGAACCACTGAAATCAAATACAAATACCTAGATCATGTCCACTAAAACATGTATCATCCATTTTGACTGTCCATGGGTCTAAAGGTGAAAGGTTGTGCTCAAGATCACCTGAGTACCCATAGATCTTTGTAACCCCTGCCATAAATTCAATGTAAAATAAGTATCATTATATAAAATGATAGTAATATGGGGACATGTATCTATATGTTCTCAAAAACATACAGTCTTCTCAGCTTATCAACTGATAAAGTCTCCTAGATGGGAATAAAGTGGGAAACTTTCATCAGTCAATCCATGACTACCCAAACTGTGTCACTACCTAAAGGTAATCTTGGTAAGATGACTAAGAAGTCCATGGAAACATTTTCCCATTTATATTTTGGGATTGATAGTGGTTGTAACAAGACAATAGGCCACTGGTGCTCTGCCTTCACCTTATGATAGGTAGAACACCTAGTGATAAAACCTATTATCTAACATTTCATCCTAGGACACCAATATTGGTGTCACGTATCTCGATACGTCTTGGATATTCCTAGATGAACTACCCACTGATAAGCATGGGAATCTTGCATTAGTTACTCTCTCATATCTATAAGAACCTAAATGTTCCCATGTATACATAACATATCATCTCCATCTATATACCAATCTAAAGGAAGTTCCTCACCAGAAATACTCTCCTAGAGAACCAAGCCTTTGGGATTATAAAACTACCTATTCTTTACCCTATCAAGGAAGGAATAGGTAACTACCAAGGCTATAAGATATGACTAATAAATACTCTCATGAAACTCTATATGCAACTCAGAAAAGATGGACATCAATTTCCATTCATCATTGGCTTCCCGAATATCCAGTGCCTAATTTTTATGATTCATCACATTTACCACCACATTTCCCTTTCTAGGATTATAGGTAAACTCAAAGTTGGAAGAATGAAGATATTTAACCCATCTCCACTATCTAATATTCAAGTAACACTATGAAAATATATATTTTTATATATTTTGTTCGGTATACACCAGAAAGTGCTCACCCATCAGATAGTGTCTCCAGCATCGTAAGGCATGGACAACAACTAGTAGCTTGAGGTCATGCATTGGGTAATTTCTCTCATGAGGCATCAAATTTTATGATCTTTATGCAATGAAGTTATCCTACTGTATCAGTACTACGCCCATTTTGATTCTTGATGCATCACAGAACATTGTATAGCCTCTTCTAGGCTCTATAAAAATCAGAATCAGTGCCAAAAAAAGAATTAATTTCAGCTCCTAAAAGGATTTTTCGCATACTTCTGACCATAGGAACTTCACAAACTTATTTTTAAGACACATAAGAGGTGAAAAATGCATTAAAAGTCCTGTATAAAATTCCTATAATATCCATCCATCCCCAAAAAACTATATATATCAAACATGTTTTTGGGATTCTTCCAAAAAACCATAGCACTCACTTTCTCTAGGTCAACTGATACTTCTGATTCTAAGATAATATGAACCAATAAGTGAAATTTGTAAATCTAGAAGTGACACTTAGCAATATTTTCATAAAGTTGGTTCTCTCTCATTGTATTCAAAATGATATCAAGATGTCTAGCTTGGTTGCTATGCATATGAGAATACACCAAGATGTCATCCACAAAGACTATAACAAAGGAATCCAGATAGGAGTGTAAAAACTTATTCATCATAGTCATGAAAAAATTAGTCATTCTTGTAATACCAATCGACATAATGAGATACTCATACAGACCGTACCTTCTACGAAAAGTTGTGTGAGGTATGTCTGAAGGTCTAACTTTCACCTGATGATAACCCGATCTTGGTTCATTCTTTGAGAATACCCTAGCTCCTCAAAGATATTCAGAGAGATAATTTATACAAGGTAATGGATACCAATTCTTAACCATAATCTAGTTTAGTTATCGGTAATCTATGCATAGCCTAAGGGTACTATTTGAATTCTTGGAAAAAAATCATGGGTGAACCCCAAGAACAAGTATTGGGTATGATAAAGCCTTTAGAATTTAGATCCTCCAACTATCTCTTGAGATCCTGGATCTTAGTAGGTGTCATACTTTAAGGATTAATAGACACTGGAGATACTCTTGGAATAAGGTTGATCATAAAATATATCTCTCTCTTAGGAATTAATCCAGAAAAATCATTAGGAAATACTTCCCTGAAATGATCTCCTATAGAAGGAAAATTTGAGAGATGTATTCCTTGGTCCTCCATGAAAAGACTAGAAACCCGAACGGTCACTACACCTATCCCATGATTCTCTGGTCTAGATCTATTGGCCTTAATATCCCACTAACCCTTGTGGAGATAACTAGTAACCTATGGTGATATAAACGACACCCTAGGGAAATAAAAGTCCACATAGGCATGATATGGAACTAACCAATCTATATCAAGAATGAAATCAATACCCTTCATCTCAAGGATGAAGAGGTCCCGTAATAAGGGATAATTGTCTACCTCAAGGAGGAAGTCCCTGAACTGGCAGATGACCTTAGACTATACACCCAATGGTGTGTCTAGGGTTATCACCCCATAGAAGTAATGAATTTCCGGATCAAGAATTTCCACAATTGATAAAGAGATAAAGGAGTAATAGGTGATTTTATCAAATAAAGCATATACAATAGTAGAGGCTACTAGAATAGTACTTGGTAATATAGATGGTCATGCACTATGATCCTCATGTATCAATTGTAAGGCATGAAGCTTACCTAATCCATAGGCATGTGATACAGTTGGCCTACCTTGAGTAAGTCCTCTCTATCATCGCTGATAATCATAAGTCTTACTACCATGGTTATAACCTCCTTCTAAGCCTGTCCTATCAGTGCTGCTCTAACTCCCTGCCTAACACAGCGTAAAATATCCTTCCCCTGAATGTGGAGCTAGTGTGGAGCCTCTTCCACTAGAAGTATATGTAAATGTCTAATAGAATCTCTAAATATTTCCCATACAATCGCAAGCATGACACTCCAAAGGGGCTCTATCACACTGAGGCTTCAGATTCCCCTTTCATCCACACCGATGGCATATAATGGAGCTACCAGTGCAGATACTCTGACTTCCACTACTCTGATAAGAAACCTCAAGGGAACACTTCTTGCTATTGGAATAACTACTAGCCTACCTCGGTACTGAACCTTTGTTCCCGTAACTATCACCTTCCCTCAGGTTGCGCATAGTGAAAAGGTCCTAGTTCACGATCTCAAAAAAAATAGTTAGGAGAAAGACATTCACCTAAGTATGGATGGAATAATTAAACCCATCCTCGAAGTTGCGTTCTCACAAAATCTCATCATTGACTAGAAGTAGTGGAAATCATTTTAACTCAGTAAAATGTTATGAATAGTTCATAAAATACATAGAATCCTACACTAAATTCATTAACTCACCATCTTGGTCAGTTCTCAATTTCTGAGTGAAAAATTACTCATAGAAGATGGTCTGGAAGTCATCCTGGACCATACCTTGATGACAACCAGCCTGGTTAATCACATCCCCCCAGCACTTGTCTTAATCGTGCAATATGTAGGTAGTAATATTGACCCTCCTCTCTAGAGGCATATTCAGATGCTCAAATATAGATAGGATAGTATCTATCCAATACTCAATATCCTATGGACTAATATCCCCTAAGAATATGGGGGGATGCTACTACTTGAAATCACATGTTAGATCAGCCATTATAGGTTTAGGTTATGGAGAACCCTACATAGACTGCATCAAATATAATAAACCCTCATGAAGTTGAGTGTCAGTGCCCAGTTTAGGTATAATAGGAGGTGCCTCAGGTGGCACTACCGGAGGGATCACTGGTGGATCAGGGCCCACCACCTCCATAGCGTGGTTGTCACCACCCTCTTGGCACACGACTCAAGGATGTCATGGTGTCGTAGCTCTACAAATTCCAATCACACACCTAAAAAAATATTTATAAGTAGATAGAATCACTATAGTAAGAATTTCATAAGAATAAGTGATCGCTTCTCAAGGTACGACCCCAACTACCCACTTAGAAGGATAGGTATTAGTAATTTTTTAAGTTTGATTTACATGGGTTCCAATAAGTGAAAGGTCCAGTCACACTCTTCCTATTAATTTACTAGAAAACATTTGATTTTTATAAGTCAATATTTACTTTTACATTTTTCATTTTCTTATTTACATATAACAATGTTGATTAAATGGATCGTCATTCCCAATGAATATGGGCCCATACACCTTATCACTGAAATTGATACCCATTCAATTTCAATTTAACCATGTTTACATTCAGACTCAAAATGTAATGGGTAATATACAATGGATTTACTCAGTAAATTACCCATTACAATCCACGAGGGTCCATACACCTCATTAATTAAAACTAGTAATCACTCAATCACAGCCAAGGAGCAGCTCATGTAACTAGAGGTATGTATATGACACGGGTAGAAACTATCTATTTAAGATGACACCATCAACCTATATAAGAAAACACTATTTATATTGATGCTGACACTTTAAATAACCAACTCCCTATCCTATAGAAGATGTTAGTAGAATAGAAATATATACAACAACCATGGATCACTCAACAGTCACATGAAACACAATAAATTCAAGAAAAAAAATGCACCTATATGGCATTGAATATGTCTAGAATGTGAATTCTAGGTGCTTGATATGATGCATGTAATAATGCTTCTTGTCGTATCAGGGCAAGGTAAATTTCCATAAAGAATATCAAAATCCATAATTCAAGTGAATCACCCAATGGTGAAATTATATCAACTATAATAAGTATAAATAGAGCAAGAAATTTCCATTCCAAGGAAACTTGGTATTTACCCCAAACATGGGTTAACTACTCCCAGGCTACTGACTAGCAACAAGGGCCTTGGGTGTGTCTATGGTGAGACTATTCCCTTCAGTCAGAGTATAGCACAACAGATGTATAAAAACAGGTTAATAGAAAAATTATTATAAATAAATAAACTGGAAGTGGAAGGTAAGGATAAACATTTAACAGTATAACAATCAACTCAAAGCTAAATCATATACAAAATAATGATGATACATGTCATGTCTCTAAAAAACTGGAAAATATATATACATGGAAGCAGGTAATACATTATATACAAAAGAAGCAAAAATAATCCAAAAAAATATTTGAGTATCTCGAGCACCAGTCGGTCATCTACTACCAAGATCCATCCTAACATGAGAAATCAAGACTAGGTGTCCAAGGAGGAATTCTTCCTCTTATCAACACCTGCATACATATAATCTGCTCAGGTACCAATGGTGGCCCAGATAGGGTGTGAGATAAATCTTAGTATTCCACCACCAATGGATTCTATACCATCCATTTTGAGAAATATAAACTAACAATGTGCAGTTATATATAAATGTAAAGTAAATCTATAAAGTTAACTGATACTTACTTCATCCTCTGCTGCTAATGTCTCTAAACATGTAATCATTTAATTAATTATGTTTCATTTTATAATAACTGAATTAAGAGTATCCAAGGTATGAAAAAGGAATCCTATAATAATTATAAATAGTAATAAGGGACCCAAGGTAATAACCAAGGCATCCTTGACCTCAAGGGTCGAGCCAACTCAGTAATAACATACATCCTAGACATAAGGGGGTCTGAGTGTAATCTGAAGGGAATATCCCAAGGCATTCCACTGTAAATAGTCCTAATTGTGTATAAGGATCACATCTAAGGTAAACATGGGATAATAATGACTAGGCCCAATTGGGTGAATCCATGTCACTGCATGTCTGAAGACGTCAAGATGGATACAAGGAGTGTATCCAAGGCATCCTAATACCTGGAAGATAGTAAATGGATCCTACAGCATCATTCTAGGAATCCTCTAGTAGACAAGGACCATGTTCCAATGTGGGTATATCCCTTGTAAATTGGATCCTTGAATCAAAGTGGTGTCCTCTAAGTGATCAAGGCATTCCCTCAAGAATCCATGGATGTCTCAAGTCTGAACACTCCTATAAATATGAAAATTTCCATATGAAATAGACACCTTATATATAATTAATTATTTAATTTTAAGCCATGTCATACTCATTCCATTTAATAATTAATTTGGTTCATTCCATTGACTTTCATACTAAGTGATAAGGAAAATAGAACATGCAACCATTTATTACATTAATTACATATTCATTTATTGGGTTCATTCTTTTACCTTTCATAAAAATAAAAATGTGGGCTAAGGACATGCAACCACATGAAATTAAATTATAATTAACTAGGCCAAGTGATACATATAACATACTTACCATGTGCGATTTATTTTCATTTATTATATTAAAATAGTTAACTTAGAAGGTTCAAGTGATAATATGATGTAATATCCATTAAAATTAATTTGTTTAGTTAAAAAACTTACCTTTAATGGGGCCATGTCTAGATCACTGGAATGATGGTGAAAATATTCATAACAATACACTAAAGTAATAAAACAAGAAACATTATACTTGGGGTGGTTTTCATTGAGGTTATAACCTCCAACGATGTGATGATCATATATATAAGGGGATCTAGAATATGAGCACATTGATTACAAGCATGGTATATGAATTTAATATGCATCGCCCGATGAAATTGTCATGAATAGAATAACTTAATTTATAAAACTAAAATACATGAGGGATGGTTAATAGACCACCTACCTTGAGCCTATGACACTATCCTCATCCAGTATCAGCCCTTAGTTTTTCATGGATTATAATAAAATGAAGAACGGATCAACACCCAAAAAATAGGGCATATCAGCCTGTATTAAGATAACTCCATCGAGGAGAAGAGAAATGATAAATGAAGAAAAATGAATGAATAGATTGCCTGGAGGATTCTAGCATGATAATTGGATCTCAAATAGGTGTTTAGATGATGAATCGGGATAAAAATATATGAAGAGGGGAATTTGATAGCTCCAATGGGAAAAATGAGGGGTTGCTGTGCACTAGAATAGGAGGATGGGTAAGATTATAAGATTTTTTAAGGGAAAAATGGTAATTTTTCTCAAGAATTAAAGAGTCATATGGTTTGGCCTCATGATTGTCCAAACCATGCACCAACTGTGTGCCTCCCATTGCTTAAGGTGGGACCCTACATGATTTCATGTGCATGGTTTGACCAACCATGTGCAAACTGTATGCATGGATCTGATAAAAATTGTAAGTACCCCCGCATGGGTTTGCACCCCTGACAGTACAGTTTCCTTATATCGTGCGGCCTCTTGAGGCCCACTATTTATCTCTCTCATAGTTAAGGAAACTACGTGGACTGGATCACATGGTTTCTAATAACTGTGAGACTCATTCCTTTTCTCCACCAGTCAGGAATTGAGCTTTGAATAAGCCTCGGACACCCATGAAACAACTGTGAACCTGTTATCCATCCATATTAGGTCCAAAATAAATAATTATATCAAATTTAAAAGGATCCATACCTGATTGAAAAAATGGGTTCTTACACATCTAAGACAAGAGCACCTATCAACCATCCTCTTCCACTCCCAATATCATCTCAGCAAATAAACTTATCAGAGAAGACTCCTCAACTAATTCCTTCATGGATTGTGTTGGTAACTTTTTTCTTAATACATCAGCAAACACATTACCTTTTCTAGGAGTGTATTCAATATCAAAATAGAAATTCTGAAGATACTCCACCCAACGTCTTTGTCTCAAGTTTATATCCCTCTATGTAAAGATGTGTTTCAGGTTCTTATGATCAGAATACACTATAAATTGCTCCCTAAAGAGATAGTGATTACAGGTTTTGAGTTCATGCATAACCACTTCCAACTAAAGATCATGGGTAGGTTATATCTTCTCATGTGGGTGTAACTGGCATGAGCCATATGCCACCACCTATTTCCCATGAATTAAGACACATCCCAATCTTGTACCAAAAGCATTATAGAAAACCTCATAACCTGAACTTGGTTCCAAAAGAATATAAACTAGTCTTGAAGTCAGCCTCACTTTAATCATCTCAAAATACCTCTAACATCTTTCATTCCATTCAAACTTTACACCCTTATGGGTTAAATATTTCATTAAATATGAAAGTTTAGAGAAATCCTGAACAAAACCGCATGTAATAACCAGCCAACCCCAAGAAGATTTGAATCTTAAACACATTTTTGGGTTTCTCCTAGAACATAACTACCAGTACCATTTTTGGATCCATTGAGATACCCCTCTCAGATATAACATTCCCTAAAAACATTACTTCTTGAATAAAAAACTCACACTTGGAAATATTACCATATAAATGATGTTCCCTAAAAGTTCTAATAATGATATCTAAATGGTCCTTGTGATCCTTATATAACTTAGAGTACACCAATATATCATTCATGAACACAGCAACAACAAAAATCCAATAACTAATGAAATATCTAGTTCATCAACCCCATAAACACTATTGGAGCATTAGTGAGACCGGATGGCATAACCATAAACTCAAAATGCCTATATCGACTCCTAAATGTTTTCTTAGTTATATACTCTTATCAGAATCTCAACTGGTGGTACCCTGACTGTAGGTAAATATTTGAAAACCAATATTCCCCTCTAAGCTGGTCAAAAATATCATCAATCCTTGCCAAAGTATATTTGTTGTCAATGGTCTCCCAATTCAACTTTCGATAATACAAACAAAGTATGAGGGGCCCATATGCCTTTATATCAAAGAGCATAGGTAAAGCCCAAGGTGACATGCTATGATGTATAATTCCATTAGCTTCTAGGTCTTAAATATAGACCTTAAGTTCTACCAACTCAACAGGCGTCATATGATAAGATGTAATAGAAATTTCTATCATACCATGGAGTAAGTCAATAGTAAACTTCTCCTCTCTCTGTGGTGGTAAACTAGAAAAATCATCTGGAAAGACCTCAGGGTATACACAAACCACTGAAGGAATTTGAATAACCAAATAAGTTTTAACTAAATCAAGAAACATCTTTGACAGTTGGTGCAATATTATCCTAGCATAAGAAACAACATGCCCTGCCCTTACCAATCTAGAGTCTCACTAACACTAAAAAACATGAGTTACCCCATTGGAATATAAGAACTGAACTCATTGGTGATAACAGTCTATCTGGGCCTTAACGCTTATCATCCAATCCATGCTGATAATCAAGTTTAATATGTCAATATCAAGAACTAAAAAGTCTCACACCACCTTAAATTCATCTATTGTCACCTGACATGCGGGACACTTGAAACCTTATTCAAAACTCTTTCCTGAATGTGTGGAAATATCAAAAAATTATGGAATAAGTTCTAAATGAAATCCTAACATGTCAACTAACTTTGAAAATATAAAAGAGTGAGTAGTACCAATATCAAACAAATCTTACACCATAGAAGAAGAAATAAATACCATACCTCTAATAGTAGTTGGCCCTACTTTAGATTCCTCTTGCACTTACTCAGTCACATAAATTCTTATAGTATTATCCACATGAATATCCCCTTGGCCTAAGGATTAGACTCACCACCCGTGGAAACATTGGTATAAACCAATAAACCCTTGATGAGAGTGGATCCAGCCTTAATTCTCTAGGAAATACTTTCATAAAAACACTTTAGATGGCGTGATAATATGAAATGATGATAAGTATTAGTAGACTCCATACAGTTAGTCTTGGTATGGCCATGAATTCCACATTGATAGCAGAAAAACTACTACTATCCTAAAGAAACCCCATAAACTTTCTTGAAGAAAACTGACCACCCTTGTGCTTCCTCTTATGACCAGAAGATATGCCCTGGATAATAACTACACCAACTGAAGCTCCACCCAAACATGTCTTCCTAGATATGTCTACCTTAGTCAAATATATTTTGTTGACCACCTCCACAAAAGGTCTTAAGGCATGTGATAATCAAAATTTACTGAATATCTGACCTCATTCCCAACTCAAACCTATGATACTTTAGGTACTCATTAGTGACAAGATCTGGTGCCAAATATGCTAGCTCCACAAAATGGGTAGAATACTCCAGAATGGTACGCTCCCCCTGCTCCAAGGTTAGAAACTCTCAAGTATTCATTTCATGTAACTTCTAAAGATAGAACTTCTAATTGAATATTTTCTTTAAGTAATTCTAAGTAAGATCCTTTTGAAACTTATCTTTCACAATAGATTCTCACTATCTCCTTCTCGGTTCCTCGGGAATGTACATGGAAAAACCCACCTTAGAGTCTTCAGGTGTCTTCATGAAGTTAAAGATCCTCCCAATCTGCTCAATAAACTCCTAATATTCATGGGGTCCTCTATCACCATGAAATATGGGTGGATGTTTCTTAGTGAATTAATATCCATGATCCACCACACATATTAGGTTCCCAACACCCACTTGGCCTAGAGTCTAAATTGTGCATATTATAGCTTCTACCAAATAAGGGTCCACTAGAGGATTCACATGTGAATCTTTTCCCATGGATTCCTCTATCAGATTTGGAATATCTCTTCTAGAAGGCATTGTTTAAAAACATAAAAAAACTCAACCAGTCATGAGAAAATTCTAAAATCATATTTCCAACTTCATGTATCGATATCAAAGCTTTAAAACAAAAGGATTTAAAGATATTATAAATTCTAGTGATTGAAAGACAACACTTTAAGAAGGAATAGGTCCATTTAAATAAAATTCCCATATATTTCATCCAAATAACCTCAAACACCAAGTCTCTACCTGGTAAAAATTTTCCGACCACCCATGGTAACTCAAGTTCAGACACGGAAGTGGGCTGGTCAGGCACCCTCCTGCACTTACTACCTGAATTCTGACAGTATTAACTCCTATCTATCAAAGACATAGAACCACACTCATTTAGTGTTAACACACTTCATTCTATGCATCTCTCTAATACTAAATTGTATTAGAACAACCTAGGTCTTCTAGAAAAGACACCCAAGTCAACCTGTCACAATGAGGTATAAAAAAGATAAAGGAAACAAGTCTTGAATATAACCAAACAAGACATAAAACATAGCAATGCAAAGCGGGCCCACGACTTGCGGGATTTGCGGGTATGGGACGGATGTAGGGCGGGGTAGGCCTAAAAATTTTAACCGTTTAGAGTGCGGGCAAATGTGGTTTGATCCCGCGCAGGTGCGGGCTTGCCCGCGGGCCTGATTTAAAAATATATATATATTATTTTTACAATATATGTTTCTTTAACATTTTAGTTTTTTAATAAAAAATCATGGTTAAATGGTGACATATTATTTCTCACTGTATTGCTCATATTAATTCACAATTTATTCACATGTGAATTTTAAATAGGCCTATATTTATTGTTTTAATATGATATTATATTATTTTTATAGTAATTATTAACCATATTCACATAGTGTGTCAACCCATCTCTCGAAAAATGGAACTCATCGCCCCTGCTCATGGTTTCAATTCTATTGGAGTTATTATAATCATAATATTTTTTAGGTCGATTTAATTTTGTTATTATTTAATTTTATTTTTTTATTAAGAGAATAGGATAAAACCTCGTGAAAACATTATTAATAGCTTCCTCTGAAACTGATCGTTACCTGGAGATACTTCATTCATTCACGGGTTTAGTTGTTCACATCACCACACAACCAACATTATCATTCATCACCCATCACCGATCACTCGCCTACTTTCTATCACAACAGTTCGCCACCACATCGGCATCATCGCATGTCACCATTAACCCACAAAAAATGTTCCATCACATCCTTTAAAACTCTAGTTATTGTTAATTCATACTTCTCCCCACAAATACATTTAAGAATGATAAAAAATACATTATTTAAATGATTATAAATAGTATTTTTTTGTAAATGTGGGTAATCCCGCGGGAAAACCGCGGGTTTATGCGGGACGGTGCGGGCTTGAAATTTTGTTGTTCGCATTATATGTGGGCTTTTGCGGACAAACCCACGCGAGCTCAAACCTGTGCGGGCTTGGCCCGCCCCGCCCTGGCCCATCCGTTTCGTATTACTAATAAAACCAGATTAAAAATTGAAATAAAAGAGATAAAACCAAGATCCATACAATTCAATCCAAACTAACTAAACCATAAAATATGATAAGACAAGACCAAAAATCTCTATCTGACCAATAGTTACCTCCAAACTATCCCGACCAAAGGCATCAACAATAAGAGAAGCTATAATATTAAAATATTCCCTTCTCTTTACCTGAATCCTGGAATACAACATCTATAACCAACCAATGTAAAAATTAGGGTGTGAGCACAAAGCCCAATAGGAACCACCAAAGAGTCTATACAAGGTATAATAACAAGAATTCAATAGTTCTAGCTTATAAAACAAAACAGTTTATACAGCATTTTCATAAATCCTAAACCATTTGTAAATCATTTTCCTTTGGTTTTTCATAAAATAATTTCATATTTATAGAGCCTGAAATATGAAAAATATAAGTGATAAAATAGGAAATCATATCCATACTTCATAAGGTAAGCAAGTAAACACACATCTATGAAATAATCCATCATGTGAAATCATGTAATACAACCTCAGGTGAAAACCATGTGAGTAACAATACATGACAAAAACCATCATGCAATAAATAAACCATAAATGAAAAATAATTACACATTGGTCCCTAGACTATGGAAATACATACTAGACATAATAAATCCTAAACCGAGCATATATTGGTATTAACCAATAAGGAGTCTTTTCACATTCCATCAATGTCCCAAAAGTAATACCCAATGGTCTCACATTCACTAGGGTTACCCATGTTTATTTCTTGACATACCCACAGTTCACAATGTTCCAAGTTTTTCAAAAATACATTTCAAAACCATGCTCACAATTTATAAAACATTTCCAAATCCATGCCAATATACTTCAGTGTTTGAAAACCCATTTCCAAATTAAAATAACCACTCAAAAATTTAATCAAACACTTGGTGTGAAAACACCAGTTTTTAAATAAAAAATATTTAAAAATATTTACCTTTCCAAGAAATCCCTTGAAACCAAAAATCACTTCAATTAAACTAAAACCACAAAGTAAATTTACAATAATGATAATCAATTCATAGAATTAACCCATTATATAGAAATACCTACCTTAAGAATGATGGAACCCTATCTACTTTCAACAACAGGGATTATAAAACCATGTATCAGCCTTCATAAAACAAGGAATGAAAAGAAATTGTAAAGGATTGATAGAAAACACAAATCGATCACAAATATGAACCAAAACTAAAATCAATGTAGTAACCGCTTGTTGGAGTTGGTGTCCAAGGACCAACTATTTGTACTTATATTACATGTATATTCTATTTATTGAATATTAATAACACTTATTATTACATATTGATCATTTTCCTATATAACTATAATTTAATAATATCCTAGGGTATATGTTACATTGATAAGGTCATAACAGTTCCCCTCTATGATGAGAACCTTGATGTGTTATGATGATATTCTTAAATAGTGTTCTATGGTTAGATAACGTACTATGATGGGACACATATTACATAGACTATCAGGTGTGAGTACTAATAAGAAGATGAGGCTTCTTCTAATGAAGTTTGCACTTAGTAATCTACAAGATGGGAGATTATGATAACAGACCCACCAGTAGAAATTCCATATGTTATGGTGTCATCGAATATTCCTATATTCCAACGTTTGTGATAGTTCTTAAACTTTAAGATTAATATTAATTCATGTTACAACTCAAATACTTATTTTTATTTCATAAACTGTGATGATAAAATTTCATGGATAAGTTGGATATGTTTGGTGCGTCATGAGTGACATTTCATTAATAGATAAGTCGAGAAAAGATTTATCCCTTCCATATTTGTGGAAGCTGATATCTCGACCCTTTGATTGGAATGGAACCATCTCCCTAAATTCACTGGTCATAGTGTAATGATGTGTTTATTTCATATGGTCTAATAAAGACATATTGATCATATAGGTTTCTGAAACAGATGTGAAACCTTCTTGATGAGATATTAAGATAAAGGGATTATATTACATAGTGAGAATTCATATGTGGTTGTTATCATTGCGACATTAAGATCTTTATCATGGGTTCATTAACCCATTGCTAGATATAAATATTTTACTTTAGGAAAGCCCGACTAATTTCAATGAGAAAGAAATCCTAGAGGATCACACACTAAGTATTTCTATTTATCTTGATTAAATTCTATTTGGATTTAATTATTGGAATAAATATTATTCTCAAGATCGATGAATAATTTTATTCAATTTTTATTGATCGCTAATATTCCCAAGGTAATAAATAATTATTTGTTTATTAATAAATAATTTATTTGATTACATGAATATATATAAAATATTCTCTTCTATGGATAGTGACTAAAATATTTATTTTATTTATTGAATATTTCAATAAATATTTATTCACTAGATTGTGAATAAAAATTTTATTTATGTATAAAATATTGATTTAGTTGTTCAATAAATTTTAGAGGAGTTCGAACAGACCAAGGTCGAGTATGATGATAAATATTAATTACAAGACTATTATATATTATTTGTTATTGTGAAACTTGGTGCATGCCACAAAATAATAATAATGATATTATTATTATGTGGAGTGGGGTTTATTAATGGTTTTAAATGTTATTTAATGTACATAATGCAATTAAATAATATTTTAGCTTAAACCCTAAATATATAAATAGAAGGTTATGTCTATAGTATATTGCATCCAAAAAATTAAGAATAGAGAATTGTTGTGCACAATGAATTATCTCTCGACTCCTCCTTTGATCTCCCTTACAAGAGCAAGAAGTGCAAGAAATATTTCTTCAAGATCAAAGAACAAGCGATCAAGAACAAAAAAACACAAGGCATTCGATTTTCCACTCTAGCACTCACTGATCGAGTGGTTTTGGTCAGAGATCATTGAAGCACATGTGGATCACTACTATATAGATTCTATCCTTGGATCCTCACAACGCAATGAAGGCAATCCAAAAGGGTCTTCTCGGATGATCAACAATCATCAATGAGGAAAGTTCTTAAGCTTGGGTATTTATTTATTCAGATATTAAATAAATTAATTATAAATTTGATGTGCAAGATCATCACTCATGGTTTCGAGAAATGATTATTAAACATAATTTCAATATATCACCCACCATCGCATGCTTCCATTTCACCTAGAACCATCAAGTGGTATCATATAACTCGCATTTAAATTTATAATTATTTATTTGATTATTGATCCATACGCAATCATGGTTGAAATTTTATTTCTTATTATTCTTTATTTAATCTGATTTGAATTAACATTATTTAGCATATTAATCATATTAATTCAGTGTTTCGTTTTCTTAAAGGTTTAATAATAGGTGAATAATGACTAGAGATTTCATTGGGAAGTGCCAAATCTTTGGTTGGTAAAATTGGGTTACACGGCGTGTAGCCTGAGTACATGTCATGTACCCATACACATTGTACCTAGATGTATTGAGAAGTTAATTACACATGGTACATTTATTTCACACCACGTGTTAATCAGGACAACCTAGAACACGACAAGTAGATACATGGTGTGTAGCTGGCATGTACACATCATGTAGTCCGGTCGAGTTAACACGTCGAAGCCTCTGGCATGTGACTTGGATACATGGAAACCAAGGTATATGGAATGTAGTTGGACTGTACATGCCATGTAGTCTCCCATTAAAGGACAGAATTAAAAATTACATTAAATTTAAAATTAAAAAATTAAAACCTTATTTTATTGATTGGAACACCAAAATGATTTTAAAAATTTAATAATGGGTTTAAAGAATATTAAATGCTCAATTAATTTATTGTAATTAATATTTCATTATTGGTTCTACCATTTATTTTCCATGAATACCATAAATTATGAGTATCTTCAATTAAGATCATATGATCATTAAGATGAAAGGGGGTTAATTAATATAAGAAAATTTACCTTAATAATAAAGAACTAATAAATAAATAATTATTATTTGGTTAATTTTTAGTATTCGTTGCATGTATGACCAATCATGAGCTTAACCAAGACCTATGTATGTGTTGGGATTTATTTAATTTAATTTATTACATGGGTTTTCAATTATTTAATATTAAATTAAATGATAGTTTGTGAGTCATTCCTCCCTACATTATTATGTAGAACCCATGTGTCCAAGGATATTTATGTAATCCCCTTTAACCAATCCCTTGGTTTCCCTCACCTATCTGTGAGTAATAAATACTTGTAATTAATAGAGCATATCAAGGTGCATGGAGGCAGTTCAAGATGAAAAAATGATGATTCCAACTCAGTGATACATAGATATACATGTGGAATGTTGTAACTCATTCCATGACCCAAAAATGAAGTTATTCCACTAGGTCATAAGTTGATTTAATGTCTGATCATTGAATCAACTGTTAGATAAACTCGTAATTGGTTTATTTACTTTATTTCTTTATTTATTTCTATGAATTATTTATTTTATGTATGTAAGACCGTAGTCACATAAATGAATGAATTAATATGAAAAGACAAAAATTAAATAAATGTATTATGCATAAATGTTTTATCCAACATGATTAATTAATTAAGTAACATCCACTATTAAAAATACATGTGAAGGATAAAACAAGATAAAATTTATGCACAAATTAATTAAAATCCCTCAACCTAATATTGAGTCATACTAAGCCTTCCATTAATTGATTAGAAATGAAACCATATAACTAAGTGTAGTACATGGCCAAAGTATGGACACTTACTTTTATCGGGGAGTTCTCGTGAGTTTTTTGGGTTGACTTAACCAAACATGTATTGAGTTTAATGTCCAAATTATATTAAATACAAATTTTTATGAATGTTTTGAGGAAATATAATTCTGAATTTTAGGATAGAAGAATCCACTCAATGGATCAAGGAGTTGCAAGCCTATAGTTGGAATGACTGCCTACTTGAATTAATTTCTTACGGTTTTCATGGATAAAGTTTATATCATTAAAAAAATTAATGAGGATAATTCCCACTATAATTTTATAGCAACTATACATTCCAAGTTCAATGGTGAAGGATATTGGGACTTTATAAAATAGTAGGAGATTTAATTTATTTATTTATTTATTTATTATTTATCACATAATTTGTAATCAATAAAAGTACTAATAATATGATCTTTTAATTGTAGAATAAAATTAAAAGATCATAATCCACACTATCCCTATGATCAATACTAGAGAAAGACAATATCCTAACTGGCAGTAACTTTCATGAGTGGTTTAGATATATTCGGGTTGTGCTATACCATGAACAAAAAATTTATGTGATAGAATCCTCAATACCTAATTTTCCTTCTAAATAGGTGAGTGATTAAGAGTTACTTGTCTATGAAAAACATTTGAGTGACACTTTTAACATTAAATGTTTGATTCTTTCATCGATGTCTAGTGAACTAATGAAGTATCATGAAAACATGGATGTTTATATCATGCTTGAGAACCTCTATAGTCTATACCATGAGAGAGTTAGATGGGAGTCGTTTGAGATTTCCAAGGTTATTTTTCATAGAAATATTAGTGAGGGTACCCCATATGGGCCTCCCATAGTCAAGCTAATTGGCTACATTCATCGCCTAGAGGTTCTATAATTTACACCCCCTGAAGAACTGGTCATTGGTCTCATTATGGTATCACTCCCTCAAAGATTCTCTAGATTTGTTTTGAATTTTAATATAAAAAAATTGAGAAGTCTCTATCAGATATTCTCACTCTTATTCATCAAGTTGATATAGATAAGAATCAAAAAAATAATTACATCCTTATGGTCAACAAATGGAAAGGGAAAGCGAAGAGCTATAACTCCAAAGATTCTTCACACTCTTACAAGAAGATAAATATCAAGGGAAAAGAAAGGGAATATGATATTGTCTATTTCTCATGTGGAAAGAAGGGACACCGGAAGAAAAATTGCTCCCAGCTTTAGAAGCAAGGGGAAGCTTCGGGTTTATTTTTTATCAGGTGTAATTTATCTGTTTCTACAAATTGGGTATTAGATACAACTCATGGTGCTCACATATGTATTCAAATACAGGAACCAATTAGATTCTGAAATATTGACCAAGGGGAGGTAGATCTATGAGTATCCAACAAATCTAAACTTGTTGTTGTGGATATTGGGGACCACCACCTCACATTTCCAAATATAATGATCTTGGTTTTAAATGGTTATTGTTATGTGACTTCAGTTACCAAAAACATTATTTATCAATCCAGACTATATTAGGATGAATTTATTTTCAGATTTGGAAATAAATGTTGCTTATTTTATAAAGATAACATTTTTTATGGTAAGGTTCATTTAAATAATAGTCTTTATCTGTTGTATTACAAAAACCAAGTAATATAAGTCGATAATGAAGTTACTTCATATAACTCATACCACACCCAACTTTGTAATCACTGGCTAGGTCATGTAAATGAAAAGAACTTGACTAAATTTCATCAATATGGATATTTAGATTCTTTTTAACTAAACCCACTTAGTGTATGTCATGCATGTTTACAAGGAAAAATGAACAAAGCCCCATTTAGTGGGAAAGGTGAAAGGGCTAAATATATTCTTTAATTAGTTCATACTGGTGTGTGTGGACCATTTCTTGTTGAGGTAAGGGGTGGGTGCTCATACTTCATAACTTGTACTACTGATTTTAGTAGAGATGGATATGTATACTTAATAAGGTATAAGTTAAATTCTTTTGATAAATTCAAGGAATACAATAATGAAGTTGAGAACCATCTTCATAAGAATAAACTATGCTTAGACCATGGGGAAGAATATCTTAATCAATACTTCATTGATTATTTATAGAAATTTGGGATATTATCTCAATTAACTCATCCTTATACACCTCAGTGGAATGGTGTAAGTGAAGGGAGGAACCTCACCTTATTGGACATGGTGAGATCAATGATGGGTCATGTGAGTCTTTTATTATTCTTTTGGGGATACGCGTTACAAATAGCAACATGCATACTAAACCAAGTGCCAACTAAAAAAATAAATGGTATACCATACCAATTATAGAATAGAAAGAAACCTATATTGTCTTACTTACATGTGTGGGGCTGTGAAGCATTTGTTAAGGCCTCTTTAGGTAACAAGATTGCACCCTGAGGCACAAAGTGTATCTTTATACACTATTGGAAATTTAAGTATTTGTGACGGGGCATTTGTGATGGGACCCTGTTTCAAAAGGTCATTTACGACGAGGTCCCATCGCAAATTCCCCGTGTAGAAAATGGCATCATAAATACTTTCACAGAGTTTTTTAAAAAACTCTATTGCAATGGACCCGTCGCAAATAGTAGTTGCGACGAGAAAATATACTCATCGCAAAAACTTAAAAAATATTTTTTAAGACGGGAAAATATACCCATCACAAAAACATTAAAAAATAGAAAAAATTTAATATTAATAAAATAATATAAATAAAATAATAATAATAATAACAATAATAATAATAAAACTAATAAAATAATATTAATATAATAATATTATTATTAATATTAATAAAATTAATATTAATAATAATAATAATAATAAATCTCAATATTCGTAAAAATATAAAAATAATAATAATAATATAATAATAAATAATTTTAATTTTAATGAAATAATAAATAAATAAATGATAAAAATAACTAATAAAGTAATGTAATATTAAAAAATTAAATAAATAATAAAATAATAAAAACACAATATTCACAATAATATAAAAACACACTAAACCATGAGTCAGACTTCGCATGTACGTTATCATCTATTGGTGTTGTTTCTCCAGTAATCGACGCATCTTCTCCTCTTACTATTGTTGCTGCTATTATCGACACGTCACATTCTTCCTGACCTAATATATACCAGTAACAACATGCATCATATTGAAGTGTGGTTGGTTCTTACACGTCCCAAAGTCTCAAAAAAGTCTTAACTACCAATGTAACAATGATTTCATTGTCATTCTATATCGAACCGCCAACTCTATATATTGACTCAATTTTATTAGCTGAAAATTTATCCCCATTATTGAAAGTCAAGGAGCAGAATAAGCTCATGTGCCCGTTATATCATGAGAAGTCGCCACAACAGGAACATGAGCTTCCTTTACTCTCTTATCCTTCAAAAACGAGAAAGTTTTTCAGTTAACAACATTGAATCTATATTCAGCATGGGCAGTTCAACAAAGAAAGAAAATGAATTTGGAAAACGTGGTTACATTGGCAGAAAGAATCATTTTATCTATTTTGTGACTTCTTGTAGATAGTTGAAAACAAAACATGACTTCCTAAAAGATCTGTGAAAAAAAGTAATTAAGTATTAGACAAAAATGATAAGGAAATTAACTTATAAATAGTAGATAAAATGATGACAAAATTAATTGAATAAGTAGTAAGAATTCACCTTTTCATGATGGTTGTATGCATTTTTGACATATTTCCTAATTAAAGATATTTATTGCTATTTATTACTATTTTTTACTATTTATTACTATTTATTATTATTTATTAATATTTATTACTGATTACGACTGATTATTACTGATTATTACTAATTATTACTAATTATAAGTGATTATTATTGATTATTACTAATTATTAATGATTATTACTAATTATTACTAATTATTCTTATTTATTCCTATTTATTTCTATTTATTCCTATTTATTACTAATTATTATTAATTATTCCTAATTATTACTAATTATTACTAATTAATCAAATTTATTACTAATTATTTCTAATTATTACTAATTAATCTTAACTATTCCTAATTATTACTAATTATTACTAGTTAATCCTAATTATTCCTTATTATTACTAAGTAATCCTACTAATTCCTAATTATTACTAATTAATCCTAATTATTACTAATTAATCATAATTATTACTAATTATTACTAATTAAATCATAATTATTACTAATTAATTCTAATTATTACTAATTAATTCTAATTATTAATAATTATTACTAATTAATTCTAATTATTAATAATTATTACTAATTAATTCTAATTATTACTAATTAATTCTAATTATTACTAATTGATTCTAATTATTACTAATTATTACTAATTAATTATAATTATTACTAATTAATACTAATTATGACTAATTATTTCTGATTAATCATATTTATTACTAATTATTCTTAATTATTACTAATTATTCCTAATTATTACTAATTATTCCTAATTATTTCTAATTATTCCTAATTATTCCTAATTATTACTAATTATTACTAATTAATCTTAATTATTACTAATTAATTATAATTAATACTAATTAATACTAATTAATCCTAATTAGTACTAATTAATCCTAATTAATCCTAAATATTACTAATTATTACTGATTATTACTAATTAATTCTAATTATTACTAATTATTACTAATTATTACGAATTATTCCTATTTATTACTAATTGTTACTAATTAATCCTATTTATTACTAATTAGGACTAATTATTCCTAATTATTACTAATTAATCATATTTAATCCTAATTATTCTTAATCTTTACTAATTAATCCTAATTATTACTAGTTATTACTAATTAATCCTAATTATTACTAATTATTACTAATTGATCCTAATTATTATGAATTATTACTAATTAATCTTAATTGTTACTAATTATTACTAATTAGATTCTAATTATTACTAATTAATTCTAATTATTACTAATTAATTCTAATTATTACCAATTATTACTAATTAATACTAATTAATTCTAATTATTACTAATTATTACTAATTAATTCTGATTATTACTATTTATTACTAATTATTACTAATTAATCCTAATTATTACTAATTAATTCTAATTATTACTAATTAATTCTAATTATTACTATTTATTACTAATTATTACTAATTAATCCTAATTATTACTAATTATTACTAATTAATCCTGAATTTATTGCTAATTATTCCTAATTAATTCTAATTAATCATATTTATTACTAATTATTATTATCAACCCATGGTATTCATCATTTCCGGTATTACTAATTATTACTAATTAATATTAATTATTACGAATTATTACTATTTATTAATAATTATTAGTAATTATTTCTAATTATTACTAATTAACCATATTTATTAGTAATTATTACTAATTATTCCTATTTATTACTAATTATTCCTATTTATTACTAATTGTTATTAATTATTACTAATTATTACTATTTATTACTATTTATTTCTATTTATTACTAATTATTAATATTTATTACTAATTAATCATATTTATTACTAATTATTTCTAATTATTACTATTTATTACTATTTATTCCTATTTATTTCTAATTATTACTAATTATTACTAATTATTACCAATTATTACTATTTATTACTATTTATTACTGATTAATCATATTTATTACTAATTATTTCTAATTGTTACTGATTGTTACTATTTATTACTATAAAAAATATTTATTTCAATTTACTACTTGTTAACGCTAATTTTTACTAATTATCGCTAATTATTACTAATTATGACTAATTATTAATGATTATGAATAATTCTTCCAATTAATACTAATGACTATTGATTAGTAATGATTAATATAACAATTAATCAATACTAATTAATACTAAGCACGCGTAATTATTTGTAGAAAAATAATGGAAAATAAAATGATTTAATTCTAATTTAATTTAATTAAAACTAATAAACAATAAATATAACTAATATAAAATAAAAAAAAAGTTAACAGAAAATAAAAGATAAAGATAAATACCTTAAAACCGAATCTTTCGGATGATATAAGCTGTGAATATTGCTTCGATTTGGAACTTTAAATTTTGAAAAAATTTGACAGAAAAAATGTAAGTACAGAGAAAGAGAGAGGTGGAGAAAGGAATGGGATGGGAGAAAACACAGATGGTGGTATATATATGTTAGACTATTTGCGACGGGAATATTTACAACAGATCCTGTCGCAAATGCTCGTTAAATATGAGTTGTGGTTAAAAAGGTATTTGCGACGGGACACGTCGCAAATACCCACCTGACGACATAGTATATGCGACGGGCTGGATCTTTCATCGCAAATACTAAAAAATGTCATCGGGTATTTGCGACGGGTATAAAAACTCATCGTAAATACTCTTCTCGCAGTTTGATGCGCAACCCGTGTCAAACATTTTGCGATAGGGATCGTGTCCCGTCGCAAATAGTGTCTTTTGACGGACTACTTGCAACGGGATTCATCCCCGTCGCAAATAGCCCATCGCAAATACCCATTTTCCTGTAGTGATAGGATACCCTAAAGAAACAAAAGGATGTTGTTTATACAATCCTTTAGAAAAAAAAGTTTGTGGTTGATAAATGTACCACATTTCTTGAGGAGGATCTTATATCTAAAAGAGATAGTGGGAGCGAGATAAACTTCAATGAAGCCCAGGCTCAAGATACACAAGAGTTGATATAGGAACAAATTACACAGAGCCCTGTGTAAGAAGAAATTGTTCCAAAGACACAATAACTACTTAGGAGTAATAGAGAGGTTAGAGAACCAGAACAGTATGGTTTTCTAGTCATCGTGGATGGTGACTCGTTATTAGTTAGTAATAATGATCTTCTAACCTACAAGGAAGAAGTAAGTGGAACAAATGTTTCTAAGTGGCAAGAGGCCATGAATTCTGAAATGGATTCCATGTGCCAAAATCAAGTCTGGATTTTGGTAGACCCTCCATTGGATGTAAAGCCTATTGGTTGCAAATGGGTATTCAGGAAGAAACTGGACATGGAAGAACAAGTCGATACCTATAAGGCGTGATTGGTTGCAAAAGTGTTTAAATAGTGTCAAGACATTGACTACGATGAAACCTTTTCACCAGTTGAAATGATGAAATCCATCAGAATTCTACTTTTCATTGCACCTTGATTATGAGATTTGGAAAGTGGATTTCAAAATAGCATTCATTAACGGGAACCTTCAGGATGATTTCTATATGACACAACCTGAAGGGTTTGTGACTCCAAAGGATGCCAACAAGGCATGGAAGTTGTAAATATGCATTTATGGATTAAAACAAGCATCTATTTCATGCAACATTCATTTTGATGAAGCTATAATGGAATTTAGTTTCATAAAGAATGAATGTGAGGTGTGTGCCTATAAATGGTTTAGTGGGAGTGCAGACATTTTCTTAGTATTATATATTGATGACATATTACTCATTGGAAATGAAATACCATTCTTACAGTCAGTTAAGGTGTGGTTGAATAAATACTTCTCTATGAAGGAATTAGGCGAGGCAACATATATTCTTGGGATCAAGATTCATTTTGATAGATCCAAGTGGTTTCTCGACCTAATTCAAAGTACATACATTGACAAGATACTAAAAAGATTCAGTATAGAATAATCCAAGAGGGAATTATTGTCAATGTCACGTGACATTCATCTTTCTAGGAAAATGTGTCATCAGGAACATGAGGAAAGAAACAGAATGGTAAGGATTCCATACACATCGGTGATTGGGTCAATCAGGTATGTTATGTTATGTAATAGGCTAGATGTCACCTATGCATTAAGTGTGGTGGGAAGATATCAAGCTGGTTCAGGTGACCACCATTGGATGGTAGGTATATAAGGTATATTATGGATATGTTCCCGATTATAGAGGAGATAAGGAACTAGTCATCAGAGGATATGAAGATGCTAGTTTCCAAACTGATTAAGATGACATGAAGTCACAAATGGGATACATCTTTATTTTGAATAGAGGTGTTGTGAGCTGGAAGAGCTCAAAGAAAGTTGTGGTCACCGATTCTACAACAAAGTTTGAGTACATTTCATCTTATAATTCAGTTAAATAAGTAGTATGGATTCACAAATCTATCTAAGAGATTGACATGGTACCTAGAAGTAAATATCATATCATGCTCTATTATGATAATACTGCAACAGCGGATCTTGCAAAAGAGTTGAGGTCACATCAATGGAAGAAACACATACTTCAGAAGTATCATCTCTTGAGGGATTTTTCTCAAAGAGGTGAAGTTGCAGTGGCCAGTATTTCCATAGAAGAAAGCATGGTGGACCCTTTGACTAAATCCTAAATTCAGTAGAAAAAATGATTATCATATAAGGTCTAGTGGACTTAAGGTAATAGGAATTTGGATCTAGTCCAAGTGGGAGTTTGTTGGAGTTGGTGTCCTAGGAAAAACAATTTGTAATTTAATTACATGTATATTCAATGTATTGAATATTAATAAAACTTCTTATTACATATTGATTGTTGTTTTTCATAACTCTAATGTAATAATTTCCTAGAGTATAGGTCTCATTGATAAGGTCTTATTAGTTTCCCTCTATGATGAGAACCTTGATGTGCTATGAAGATATTCTTAAACAATGTTCTTTGATTGGATAATGTATTATGATGGAACACATTGTATATAGGCTGTCAAGTGCAAGTACTCGTAAGAAGATGAGGCATCTTCTCATAAAGTTTGCACTTGGTAATCTCCAAGACAATAGATTATGAGAACAGACCTGCCAGTAAGAATTATACATGTTTTGGTGTCATCGAATATTCCTATTTATGAGTGTCTTTGATGGTCCTTAGAATTTAATATTATTATTAATGCATGTTAAAATTCATGTACTTAGATGTATTTCATAAACCATGATGATAATAGTTTATGGAGAAGTTGGATATGTTGGGTGTGTCATGGGTGACATTTCATTAATGGATAAGTCAATGAAGGATTTGTCACTTCCATCTTTATGGAAGCTGATATCTTGTCACTTTGACTGGAATGGAACTGTCACCATAAATTCCTTGGTCATGGTTTAACGATGTGTTTATTTCATATAGTCAAAGAAACATGTGTCGAGCATATAGGTTGGTGACACATATGTGAAACCTACTTGATGAGATATTGAGACAAAGAGATTATATTACATAGTGAGACTTTGTATGTGGTTGTTGTTGTTGGGACATTAAGTTCTTTATTTTTGGTGTCTTGACCTGTTGTTAAACAGTAATCTTGGACTTTAGGAAATCTCACCTAATGTCAGCGAGAAAGAATCCTAGAGGGTCACACACTAAGTGTTTTCATTGATCTCGATTAAATTCTATTTGAATTTAATTATAAGAATAAATATTATTCTCAAGTCTGAGAAATAATTTTATTTAGTTTTTATTGATCGCTAATATTCATAAGGTAATAAATAATTATTTATTTATTAATAAATAATTTATTTGATTATGTGAATATATATATATAATATTTATTCACTAGACTATGAATAAAATATTTATTTTATTTATTTAATATTTTAATAAATATTTATTCACTATATTTTGAATAAAATATTTATTTATGAATAAAATATTTATTCGGTTGTTTAATAAATGTTATAGGAGTTTGAACAGACCAAGACCAAGACTGGTGACAAATATTAATTAACAAGACCATTACATAATATTTTTTATTGAGTAAGCTAGCGTGCGCCAAAAAATAATAATAATTATATTATTATTATGTAGCATGGGGTTTATTAAAGGTTTTAAATGTTATTTAATAGTCGGCATGCAATTAAATAATATTTTAACATATACCCTAACTCTATAAATAGATGGTTAGGTCTATTGTATATTGCATCCAAAAATTGAGAATTGATAATTGTTGCCCATAACGAATTATCTCATGAATCCTTCTTCTCTCTCTCTCTCTTAAGAACAAGAAGCGCAAGAGAGATTTCTTTAAGACTGAATAACGAGCGATCAACAACAAACAACGCAAGACATTTGATTCGTCGTGCTAGCACCCGGTGATCGAGTGGTGTTGCTTAGAGACTATTGGAGCACGTTTGGATCACCACTAGAGGGATTATTGTCTTGGATCCTCATAGTGAAATGAAGGAAATTCGAAAGGGTCTTTTCATATGATCAAAAATCATCAACGAAGAAATTTCTTAATCCCAAGTATTTATTTCTTCGGATATTAAATAAAGTAATTATAAATTTGACGTGCAAGATTCTTGATCATGGTTTTGGTAAATAATTATTAAAATAAATTTTAATATATTTCAAACCACTGCATGCTTCTGTTGTACCTAAAACCATCACCATGGCCAAAGGCGAAGAAGAAACAGAAGGATTCTTACCCGGAGAGACGAACCGCAACCACAATGATGGTCAATCACCGAATGAATGATCCAGAAGAAGTGGAGATCCCCAAATTCATCCAAAATCACCTAGGGATTTGAGAGGAAGGGTTATGGAATGAATGAAACACAAATCAACCACACACCGCCCTAAAAACACAACCATGAGAATTACACAGTGTGTAACCCCATTTCACATTGTGTAATCTACGAAACCCAAAAAACATCATCGCCTTAGATTTAAAATACATATTTTTACCATTACATTAAATGAACCTTTTTACATGGTGTGTAAACCTATCATGCCCTGAACCAGATTCACAACACCTACCTGGCGACCAGTACACGGCGTGTAATCCCATTACACAGTGTATAAACACCCAACAGATAGTGGTTCTCCCTAATTCTATACAAAAACCCAAACAAAAAGGAAACTAAAAACAAAGGAAAAAATCAAACCTGGTTGAAGGTAATGGGGTGTTACATAGTCATAATTTCTCAAGGTCAAAAAATGCATGAAAGGTCTCCAAATTGATCTTTTAGTTTGGGATACCCAATTTTTTTAATATTCGATGAGATTTCACCTTAGTTTTAGAGAGTCTTTTTGTCTTTTTTCAATGGATACTGAATTTATTCCCAAGGCTTACATTCATATAGATATTATGGTTTTGAAATTTTATCATTTTTCATATTGAAGTTTTATTTATAATTAAATATATACATATTTAATTATATTTACATATAATAAATCAATTGTTCAAATAAATGTTTAAAAATATTTACATAAGAATGAATTTTTAAATATATAAACCATATGAAAATACATAATCTTCAATTTATTTAAAATAAAAATTATCCATTTATTTAGCTTATAAAAATGCTTTAATATATATACCTATACGAGTGGTGTTTATATATAAATATGTGTGTAAATAAACAAATATATATTTATGTGTATATTCTAACATATGTAAATAAATACATATATGTAAATATTTGTGTGTGTATGTGCGAAATATAAATGTGTATGTGTGTGTGTAAATGTGTGTGTGTTTGTGTGTCAATATTGTGTAAATACATCGTATATAAATGTATTTTTATAAATACATCATTGTCATTAAATATAGTTTTATAAATTTATTTACAATAAATATTTATAAATACATTATAAAAAAATTATATCTAAATATACAATTTTACGTAAATATGTATAAATATATATATATACATATAAATATGTATGTAAGGTACAAAATTTATATCTAAATAAACAATATATAAACATATTTTAAAATTTTATTTTAAAATAATTATATAAATCTTATGGAAATAATTATTATCCATTTTATTTAAAACAATATCTAACCATTTTTTACATTAGAAAAATATGTGAATATATATATACTTATACAAATGTAATTATAATGTTTATATATAAATGTGTGTGTGTATTAATAAATGGATATATATTTATATTTATATTCTAATATATATAAATGAATATTAATATATAATATATTTAAATAAATATATGTGTATTTTTTTCACAAACGGAGGGAAATAAATTAAGGGGACCGAAGGTCTGATGTTACAAGAGATAACAACCATGGCGTAAAATCATCCAACCAAGTGACAAAAACAAAAGAGATACTCCTAGTGACCAAAAGATGAGAAACTTTGTTCCCCTCTCTGTTAATAAGGGAGAAGAAGCAAGCTGCAAAGTGATGGAGCATAGATCATATCTTCAAAATCATAGGGCCAAATGATAGAAAGCTAATTTCCATTGTATGAATAACATTCACAACCATAAGGCAGACCAATTCAACGATGATGGGCTTCCATCCTCTCTCGATAAAAAAGGATATTCTGACATAAATTGCATGGGATTCAGCTAATGGGGGTCCCATATGGCATTGAGAGAGATGTGGTGAGCCACAATGATATGACTAGAAGAATTACGGGAAATGACTCTGGTGTTAACAGTGTCATTCCCAGGAAGGGAAGCATCAACATTGATTTTAAAGACATCAAGTGGTGGGGGTTTCCATGTTCAAATGAAATGATGAGGGCTCGAGATGGTCTTATGGTTGTCCTGGTGATTGCATGTATCCAGCCACATCTTAGCCCATTCCACCCAGACAAAATGTGGTCTGGAAATCTGGCTGAAAACATGATCATTTCATCGTATCCAAATGAACATTAAAAAGTTCATAAAGAAGCTATCATCACTGCCGGAAAATAAGAAGACCAAGCGACCATGAGTGTAGGAAGATCAGGGGTTGAGGATAAATATCAATCAACATTAGAGCACTAGGAATTCCAAACCACTCTAGCACTGGGGCAACAAATGATTGCATTAAAGGGAGAATCTAGAGCATTCACTACTACAAATACGGGCAAGGGAAGCGCCCCCTTATATCAGCGCTAAGAAAAACCGCTAATAAACGTTACCCTGTATCAGCGCTAAAATTTTAGCACTGATAAAGGAGTTCTTTATCAGCGCTAGAAAAGCACTGATATAGGGCCTCTTTATCAGTTCTAGAAAAGAACTGATAAAGAAACCATGTATCAGCGCTACAATTTTAGTGCTGATACAGGGGTTCTTTATCAGCGTTTTTCTAGCACTGATAAAGAGGCCCTATATCAGCGCTAGAAAAGCACTGATAAAGAACTCCTTTATCAGCGCTAAAATTTTAGCACTGATACAGGGTAACCTTTATCAGCGCTAGAAAAGCACTGATATAGGGCCTCTTTATCAGTGCTAGAAAAACACTGATAAAGAAACCATGTATCAGCGCTACAACTTTAGTGCTGATACAGGGGTTCTTTATCAGCGTTTTTCTAGCACTGATAAAGAGGCCCTATATCAGCGCTAGAAAAGCACTGATAAAGAACTCCTTTATCAGCGCTAAAATTTTAGCACTGATACAGGGTAACCTTTATCAGCGCTAAAATAGTGCTGATAAAACCTTAGTGCATTTTTTTATAAAGTCGGTCGCATAGTGCCCTCATTTTATCGTGACCTAAAGCTCTCGCGGTAATGGAACCCTGCGACTCTCCTCTACCGCCCACTGAGATCACGTTGCCGGACCTCCGTCGCCCTCGCTTCTCGTTGCTGGACCACCGTCGCCCGCTGAGTTCGCGGTGCCGGACCTCCGCCGCCCTCGAGCTTCAGTTTGCCGGACCTCCGCCGCCCGCAATGCTTTCAAGCTTTGGTTTGTCGGACCTCCTTTAATGCATGTTTTCCAAATATTTTTTCAATATTGTTATCCTCTCCCATTTTTATATCATTTTTTTAACATGCTTTTTTATTCTATGGGTGAGTATTATGGATTGACCGATTGAAGAAAATGAACCATACTTGATGGAAAATGATGTAAAGGGGATGATTCACATGTGTTTACTAATTTTCATTATATTTATCAAGAACGTGGTGCTTGTTTACTTTTATTGTTGAAAATCATCATTGTTTTTTGGTGGGGTTGTTTGATAAGTTTTTTCTTAGTTTGGTTGTGATAGATTCCATTGGGGGGAAATGTGAGATGGTTGAGGTGGTAAATCGTGCAGTGGGGAAGCATCAACCTTTCCATTGTTAAAAAGATGTAATGAGTGGGTTATTGTGGGATATGACATCGTTAGTTGATATGGGTTTTCCTTTTAGTTTCCCAGTGACATAGAATATAGTTGTTAATGATGAAATTGAAAAGGGTTTGGTGGGAATTGAATAACTTCATGGATAAAAATGAAATGGTGGCTATAAAACTATACTCACCCCCTACGCGATGAGTGTATCGGGTGGTTCCCTCTTCTAAAATTCAAATATGTGAGTTCTTTTACTGATATATAAACCTATGACCACTCTTAATTTAGGAAACATCCAACTCTAGGTGATAATCCTAGGTTGCCTTAGGTGACGATAATATGAAGTCCCTATGTAGGTTATGAGGATTGTGGCTAGCCCAAGGAAACAGATTCAAGCCTGAGTGATTTCCCCAGTAGAGGCATCAAAAAATTACCCATGATCCCAAATATCCAATTCAAATGGGCCTTATTGTATGGGAACCATACATATTAGGCCATACTCTAAATGAAAACATTCCCGCACATAGAGGACCATATTCACTAAGTGGTCCATACTCCTACTAGTTGAAAAAACCCTATACCACATAGATTCGTATTTTTTGTGAATCCAAAATACACTCATTAGGCTATATCCCATTTTAGTTATACCAAAAATGTCTTATCACACATATTTACCATACTAACTTTCACTTGGTATCATTCGAAAAATCATCTATACAACTTGATGTTAAACTATATCAATTATTTATTATTAGAAGTACATTGCACATGGTTGTGATAAATACCCTCAGTGCATTCACTAACCCATGACATGTTGGAGTATGGTTTTAGGGGGTCACTACACTATAATCTACTAACCAATAGAGGGGTCTAAATGGGTATAGGCCATGAAATGGTGTTATCAAAGAATTTTATTAGGAGATATGATGGGGTTTGATGTTAGGAACATTTGAGGATTTCAATGGTTTGGTTTAGAAAGTATTTCATTTGAATTCATTGGTATGTTTTGGGTGTACCTTTCCTTAGGTTTCAAATTATGCTCTTAGTGGTTCTTCATGGTTAGTGGTTGTAGTCTCTTATTTGGGTGAAGGGATGTGTTCTTAGTATATTTCCATCTTATGATGTTATTCATGGTTAGTGGTTGTAGTCTCTTATTTGGAGATGTATGATGTTCTTGGTGAGGGTCACTATCTAGCTAGTGGTGTCATTGTATATGAGAAATCATCGATGTAGTTGGAGATGTATGATGTTCTTCATTTGAGTAGACTCATTTAGATTCTGAGTGGTTTTTTCTATACTATATCTTATTTTTGGGATTCATTTGTTTCATGAATTCATATTTTATCCATTTGAAGTTGGTTAGACATTTTTTGATCATTTTGAAGCACTAAATAACCCTATTGATGAAAATAATATATGGAATGGATGGTATCTTGTTGTGAATTAACCTTTTTCATTGAAATAAATTAGGTTTCCTTCTACCATTGGTGGATTTGATATTATAAATGAAAATCATGGTTTAAAATAAAGATAAGTTGATTCTTTAAATAAAATTCCAAATGGTTTGGCATGTGTTTGTTTATTGAATTTTTTTGGGAATGATTTCCAAAATAAATTAAAATTTATTGTTTTTAAATGGTTTATGGTATTGGTATTTTAAAAAATTGAAGGGGATTGATTTTCCTTTTGAAAAAAATACCTTCTATCCCAACCACCATCCATTGTTTTTTGGGGGTGACTTTAATGTCATTTCCAACCCAAAGGAAAGGAAAGGTAGAAGACCATTCCAGAGGAAGGCTATCATGGAGTTTGTTCAGTTCATGGCTGGGAAGGGCCTCATTGATCTCAGCTTCTCAGGTGACAGTTTCACCAGGTGCAATAACTGTAGGGTCTATCACCGCTTGTGGAGTCTATTGGATAGGTGTCTAGCCAACATGAAAGACACTAACCTATTCTCAAATACCATGTTTTTTCATCTTGTTTGGGGTATTTTGATTCACTCCCCCCTTTTGGTTTCCATTTCTTCTTGGCATGATCATCAGGAACGGTTTTACTTCCACCAGCAGTGAGTATTTAGGTATGATGATATTGAATGTAGGGCAGAGACCTAGGAGTGGTAGATGTATCATTCTTGATTATTCTTGTGTTTGGTCTGGGGTGATTTGAGGAAACTATAATGAATCTAAAGTAATTATATTTAATGAATATGAATAAATACTAATGGTTAGGCTCTATTAATATCCATTTTTATAAGTAAGTGGTTCTATTCTACTATATTTGGAATTCTTGTTTTGTGTACTTGAACCATAAATACTAATATTTGAGATTCAAATAGGATAGAGATGAATAAATATTGGATGGATGTTAATCGTTTAACAATAGAGTACGAGAACGGAGTGAAAGAGTTCATCAAGTTTGCAAAGGATCATGCAAAGGATCCTTCTCAAATCCTTTGTTCGTGTTTACATTGTTGTTATTCTAGACTACTTACTCCAGAGGAGTTGGAAGAACATTTGATATGTCACAGAATAGATCTGAGTTATAAATGTTGGAATAAACACGGAGAAAAAGCGAATGTAGCTACTGGTTGGGATAAAACTGCATTTTATGGATCTTCAGATATGAATACAAATATGGATAATGAAGAAGACCATAGGGAGGATGTGATTACAGATGTTAATGATGATGAAGATCGTATTGAGGAAATAACAAAGACAATTCAAGATGAACTCCGTGATTGCCCAAAATTGTTTGAGAAGTTAAAAGAGTTGTGCAAAGACGCCATTGTATGCTGCTTGCACTAAGTATACAACATTGTCAGTTGTACTGAAGTTGTATAAATTGAAAACAGGAAATGGATGGAGTGATGTCAGTTTTACGGAACTACTTGCTCTTTTGAATGACATGCTCCCGGAAGATAATGAGCTCCCAAGCCGGACATATAAAGATAGATGAATGCTATGCTCGATGGGAATGATTTCTGAAAGAATACATGCCTGCCCGAAAGACTGTATATTGTTTCTCAAAGAGAACAAATCACTTACAGAATTCCCAAAGTGTGGTGCTTATTGATACAAGAAAGATAAATCCAATCCTACGAAAGTTGTATGGTACTTTCCAATCATTCCAAGGTTTAGGCATCTATATGGAAGTGAAGAAAGTGAAAGACAATTGTCGTGGAATGCAGATAAAAGAAATAAAGATGGGTTATTACGTTATCTGGCTGACTCTCCTCAATGGAATAAAATTAATCATGAGTATCTTGAATTTGGAAAAGAGCCGAGAAACCTTCGTCTTGCGTTATCTACAGATGGAGTGAATCCTTTTGGTTTTCAAACCAGCACTCATAGTACATGGCCTGTTATGTTGGTAAATTATAACTTGCCACCCTGGTTATGCATGAAGCGGAAATTCATCATGTTATCTATGCTTATATCAGGACCAAAACAACCAGGTAACGATATTGATGTTTATCTGGCTCCTTTGATCGGGGATTTGAAGTTATTGTGGGACTCAAGTGTAATGTTGTATGATGCTTATAAAAGTGAATACTTCACGTTGAGAGCGATGTTGTATGGGACAATAAATGATTTCCCTGCTTATGAAAATTTTTCAGGCTATAGAATTAAAGGAACTCAAGGGTGTCTCGTGTGCGAAAAATATACAGAATCAATTAGGTTGAAACATTCATCGAAATCTGTGGCACCATGTTGTCACTCGGCAACACGTGCCGATTGACATAGATTCATGGCACCATGTTGTGTCTGGGCTGAAGGCTATGATATGGGAAGAAATTATGGTAACATTATGAATTTATTTCTTTAATTTACTAGAAAATAAAATAATGAAACAATGTCTTACTCTTCTCAATCTCTTGCAGAGTACATTTATAGTAGACGATTCACACAAGGATTATGTACTAAGTCTTGCAGGAAATATTCATCGAGGTTTTCGCACTATTTTAACAAGATGTCACCTCAAAGATTCTAAAGGTAAAATAAACCCACACCCACCCATTGTCTACACTCACCAGATATCCCAAGAAGCATGGGATGCATTTATTGGTCGTCGTGGGGATGAGAAGTTTCAGGTACATCGTGAGTGATAATACGTTGTTTGAGGATACCTGTATTCATCACTTTGATTGCCAATATTTCATTTATAAAACAGAAACTTTGTACTGAAAATAAGGAATGTGCTTCAAAACCAACATACCCCTATCGTAAAGCAAGTATAGGGTACGCTTCATTAGAAAAGAAAATGGTACGTATTTTAAATTTATAATAATATTGTTAGGTGCCAATAAACAACATCATAATTATTTTTCTATGTTTATATGTAGATTGATGAGTCTAAAACCAAATGCACTTCCATCCCACGTCATGTGCTATGGAAGGAGGCACGTGTGAACAAAGAAGGGAATTTAGTAGATGAGAACACACAGAAAGTGTGGGAAATATGTGTAAGTATGACATGACGATAAAATAATTTGTTTAAAATTGCTATTATATAAAAATAATTAGTTATTTTCCTATATCCGAAAGTAACAGGAATCAGCTACTCCTATAGATGATACAGACCTATTATCGATGGCTTTGAAGCAGCCAGAAAAATACGGTCGTGTCAGAGGTGCAGGGTTTGGGGTGACACCCCGAGTATATTTTGAGAAGAAGAAAAAAATGGATGATACAGATGAAAAATTGGAATAAATGAGCGAAAAAATAGCAACCCTTGAAGAACAATTGCAATGGCAGGGAGAGTTTATAGAAACTTTTATGGGTGGGAAGCAAAGGGAATTCACAACTCAAGAACAACCACCGCATGAACATCCTGCCCCACCCCCCACCAGCTTTGAGGTGAGCCATTTGCCTCAAAGAACTGTCTTAGCCGTGGTAATCAATATTCTAATAATTGTTCCCATGAAATATGAATCAGACAAAAACTGATAATTTTTATGTACTCATATTCTACAGGGTGATAATGATTGTGATTTATATCTTTCAACACCCACCTATCACCTTGTAGCGAGGGCTGTAGTGTTCAATATCCCAAATGCCACACTGCATAATAGACCACTTCTGAAAGATCATCTGAAAGTGACGATTACTGTAGCTCGTGAGCCAAAGGCAGAGCTACCTATTCCACTTGATGACGATGATATTCATACGGTCGAAAAGGCTATTGGGACATTCATTTCATGGTTGTCACAACTTGTAAGATTACATGCGTACAAAGAGGTATTTATTTCCTTTTCTTTTCAAGCTAAACCCTTAACAATTAATGAAAAAAGGGTCTGAACCAATGATTGTTGTTATAGACGGAGAAAGGGAAGAGGGTGACAAACGTCGGCTCAAAACCATCTAAAGGATCAACCAACCGATCCCAAGGAGCTACTGAAAGCACAATAACACCACCAGTTCTCTATCCACATTTACTAGCATTGAAGACTCATGTGGATATGAAGCTAAAAGATGGTAATAGTCATATAGTGGTTTTCGAAGAGAATATATATGGAGAGGAAATTCAAGATTTCGTTGCTACTGAAAATGTAAATGAAATCCTTGAAAACGGTTGGCTAGGCATTACAGTTGTAAATGTATATATGAGTTATGTTTCCATGAATTGATTTTCGAAAAGCTTATCTAATGTGAAAATTATGACTAAATGAATTTTATATTGTTGACAGACGCATTTATGAAAAACAATTGAAGGAATTTTCCCATGAGCCAAGATTTGGATTGGTTAGTCCTCATATCACATCAACACACCTAACAAAAACAGATCCATCAAAAAGGGATGCAATAGTGAACGGCTTGCTAAAAACATTTGAACGCAAGATTACAGATGAAATACTTTTCCTAATACCAATCATGCAGGGGTAATACTCTACGATTAAAGCATATCAATTATATTTTAACTTCTTTTATTACTTATTCCTTTTTTTGTTTTTAGGAAACATTGGTTGCTAATTGCGGTGAACTTGGATACTCTGAAGATTTATTTTCTGGATTCAAAGCAAGGATATCCATCAAACCGACCAAACATGATGGAGTTTGTGAATCTGTAAGACACTACATCTTACGTTTTAGGTCTAAACATCAAGTAATATAATTTATATTATCTTTTACTGAGGATTATGTTATGATAGGGCAGTGTATCATTATAATCTAAAAAAAGGAATGAGGACAGGGGCTAAGCATAGGGAGGCGAGCAAGTACTACGTCTGGAAAAATATCAGGGTATATATAATAAAATTTCACTATCCAAACACATCTCAACACAAGTTACTTTTTCTCCTAATGATAAATTTTATTTGCAGTGTCCAAAACAAACAAACGATAATGATTGCGGTTATTATGTTTGTAAATTTATGAAAGAGATCGTTTTTTATCAGCAAACTAGCATCCCTAAAGAGGTATTTTTAAAAACAACTACTAGTTCGTTTAAGTTATTTATTAATTCTTTATTTTTTTATTTTGTAGTACTACTCTGACTGCCGAAAAGCCTCATACTCACAAGATGATATAGATGTGTTTAGAAAATATTGGGCCACATACCTGATGGAAGATTGTACACAAATACAATGAAGATCTGACTTGGGGACATGTACAATTTGTGGTCATTTTTGAGAGGGGTTAAGGGGATCAAAAGATGAAACATTGTTGTATGTAAATGTTCGTAGGAAAATTGTAATTGTTATTAAATAAAACAGCCTTTCTTCAATGATTCATTTTCCCATTTTAACAGATGATATGCACCAGCAACATGCAATAATGCTAAACCACTCAAAGGCTCTCTATTTTGTTTAAAATGGACAAGATTTTAAGTGAAAACAACAACTGACCTACAGAAATCTGACCAAACGCATTCGGATTGCATTGATCTTTTTTAATAACGATACAAGGGTCCTTGGTGACATGTACGAGTTAACTCCACCTCAATCCGAGGCATGATGTGGCCGTTATCACTCAAAGGGTCTCTCTTGTTTAAAGTGGACAAGATTTTAAGTGAAAACAACAACTGGCCTATGGAAATCCGACCAACCACATTCGGATTGCATTGATCCTTTATAAAAAAGATTAAAGGGTCCTTGGTGACGTGTATGAGTCAACCCCTCCTCAATCCAAGGCACATTGTGGCCACTAGCACTCAAAGGGTCTCTATTTTGTTTAAAATGGATAAGATTTTAAGTGAAAACAACAACTGACCTATGGAAATCCAACCAAACGCATTCAGATTGCATTGATATTTTATAAGAATGATCCAAGGTTCCTTGGTGACGTGTACGAGTCAACCCTGCCTCAATCTGAGGCACAGTGTGGCCGCTAGCACTCAAAGGGTCTCTATTTTGTTTAAATTGGACACGATTTTAATTGAAAACAACAACTGACCTACAGCAATCCGACCAAACGCATTCGGATTGCATTGATATTTTATAAGAACTATCCAAGGGTCCTTGGTGACATGTAAGAGTCAACTCCACCTCAATCAGAGGCACGGTGTGGCTGCTATCACTCAAAGGGTCTCTATTTTGTTTAAAATGGACAAGATTTTAAGTGAAAACAACAACTGACCTACGAAAATCCAACCAAACGCATTCGGATTGAATTGATATTTTATAATAACGATCCAAGGGTCCTTGGTGATGTGTAAGAGTTAACTCTGCCTCAATATGAGGCACGGTGTGACCGCTATCACTCAAAGGGTCTCTCTTGTTTAAAGTGGACATGATTTTAATTGAAAACAACAACTGACCTATGGAAATCCAACCAAACGCATTAGGATTGCATTGATATTTTATAAAAACGATCCAAGGGTCCTTGGTGACATGTAAGAGTCAACCCCTCCTCAATACAAGGCACAGTGTGGCTGCTAGCACTCAAAGGGTCTCTATTTTGTTTAAAATGAACACGATTTAAATTGAAAACAACAACTGACCTATGGAAATCTAACCAAACGCATTAATATTGCATTTATCTTTTATAAGAACGATCCAAGGGTCCTTGGTGACTTGTATGAGTCAACCCTGCCTCAATCTGAGGCACGGTGTGGCCGCTATCACTCAAAGGGTCTCTATTTTGTTTAAAATGGACAAGATTTTAAGTGAAAACAACAACTGGCCTATGTAAATCTAACCAAATGCATTCGGATTGCATTGATATTTTATAATAAAGATCCAAGGGTCCTTGGTTATGTGTACGAGTCAACCCCACCTCAATCCGAGGCACGGTGTGACCGCTAGCACTCAAAGGGTCTCTCTTGTTTAAAGTGGACACAATTTTAATTGAAAACAACAACTGACCTACGGAAATCTGACCAAACGCATTAGGATTGCATTGATCTTTTATAAGAATGATCCAAGAGTACTTTGTGACATGTACGAGTCAACTCCAGCTCAATCCGAGGCACGGTGTGGCCGCTAGCACTCAAAGGGTCTCTCTTGTTTAAAATGGACACGATTTTAATTGAAAACAACAACTGACCTACGTAAATCTGACCAAATGCATTTGGATTGCATTGATATTTTATAAGAAAGATCCAAGGATCCTTGGTGACATGTACGAGTCAACATCACCTCAATCTGAGGCACGTTGTGGCCGCTATCACTCAAAGAGTCTTTATTTTGTTTAAAATGGACAAGATTTTAAGTGAAAACAACAACTGACCTACGGAAATCCGACCAAATGCATTCGGATTGCATTGATCTTTTATAATAATGATCCAAGGGTCCTTGGTGATGTGTACGAGTCAAACCCACCTCAATATGAGGCACGGTGTGGCCGCTAAAACTCAAAGGGTCTCTATTTTTTTTAAATGGACACGATTTTAATTGAAAACAACAACTGACCTGCGGAAATCCGACCAAACACATTCGGATTGCATTGATATTTTAAATGGGGGGTCATGGAATGTGATCTATTAGGTGCATCATATATATCAAGTCATGTTTGTCCTGTTATAGTAGGGTGATCATGTGTTTGGGTCTATGATACTTATGGGCTTATATCTGGATGAAAATACTCCCATTTGGGAGGGTGGATATGCTTATGGGTCTTATTCCTTAAATGAGAATACTCTCATAGGGAAGGGATGAGATGTATATAGGTATTATTCCCCAAATGAGAATACAACCATAGGATTGGGATGATATTCTTATCGGGAATATTCACTAAATGAAAATAATCCCATAGGGGAGGGCTGAGATGATTATATAGATTATGCCTCAAATGAGAATACACACATATTGGAGGGTTGATATGCTTCTAGGGATTATTATTTGGATGATAATACTCCCATATGTTAAAGAATATATGCTTCTTAGTATTATTCCCTAAATAAGGGTACTCCCATAGTATAGGGATGAGATCCTTGTAGGTCTTATGCCTCGGAATTGGAAGAACACATATGGGTGGTCTGAGATACTGTTGAGGGTATTCCCTGGATGAGAAAACTCCCATAAGTGGATTTCCATAATGAATTATAAATAAAACTCACATATTGGAGGTCAATGATAATTATGTATATAGTGGGGAGAGCATGGTATATTATATGTTTTGTGTGGTTCCTATGATGTACTCAGAGAAACCCTAACATTGGATGAAGTAGGTATGGTTGATCAAGATTTAATACTTGAGAATCAATGTGTCTTGATGTAGATGGGTTAGGACTTGGTCAAACTATATTTTTATAATATCGACACGATCCTTGTGAAATACTTGGTAAAAGTTCAGCACTTGGAAAATTAATTTGGGTTTAATCATGGTCATGGATTTGAGGATCAATGATGATTTTTTTATTAGTTTTATTCCATTTCTTTCTCAACTAGGTTGTGCATATTGCCTGATCATGCACTTACAATAGCCTATTGTAGGTTTAATATTGGGGGTTTATTAATGAGATTCATCTCCCCCCCAAGTATGTGCACCTCAGTGTGTGTACAAACCTTATAACTTCTTTGAAGTTGAGAACATGATGCATAGTGGATAGAGAAAAGTCCAAAGATTTATGTATTGATAAAACACACCCATGTGGAGCCTTAGGATTGAACTAGAAAGCCCCTCAGACACCCCCTACCCCCCCTTGGACAGCCACCCAAAACCCTTGAACATCCCCCAAACCCCCTGAATTCTGAATTAATTTCTTTAAGTACTTGATTAACTTATAAATTATGTGTTAATAGTGTGTGGGTATAATTTTTGTATGGGTATACTTGGTCTAATTTGCTTATGATTTATGATTTAATTTTGTATGGGTATACTTTCTTTAATTGGCTTATTGAGATGCTGTTTTTTTTTGCAGGTGTTCGGGTGTGCTGCTGCAGATTTATCCTAGCAGCAGAGAGGGCGTTTATCAGCGCTCTTTTAGCGCTGATAAAGGTTTGTTTTATCAGTGCTCTCTTAGCGCTGATAAAGTCTACCTTTATCAGCGCTTGTTTAGCGCTGATAAAGGGTTGTTTTATCAGCACTTTTTTAGCACTGATAAAGTAACCCTTTATCAGCGCCGAGCTTTACAGCGCTTTTTTAGCACTGTTAAAGCCCGTTTTTAGCACTGTTAATGCCCGTATTTGTAGTAGTAATTCATGCAAAAAAGAGCATAAGGGTTCATCAACAACATGGTAGTGAAAAAGGAACTGCATGGAGGATAGAATACCACTGCAAATCTACCACAAAAAATAATAGACTTTGGGAGGGACTGAAAGATGTCACAAAGTTTTCTAGAGCTTCTCGCCCCTCGAGATTTGGATACCGTGAGCCAAGGCGTAACCAGATTTGACAGAGAAAGTGCTAGAATTATCTTTTCACCATTAAAATCTATCTTATCCCATATCATTCAAGCATAGGATGATCAAAATAATATTTTGATCTCTTTTGTTGAACCACTTTACAAGATTCTCTTTGCACCATCCATTCCCGGAAGTGTTAAAGAGAGAAAAAACGTAGTGTCTTCAAAACTAGGGACTTCCATAGAGGTCTCCATTAAACCATCACTATCAGGAAGACATAGATCTTTCCAAATTCTCACTAATGAGACATTCCCTATCCTACAGAAAAACCCATATCGGAAAAAAGTGAAAGAGCCCCAAATATATCTCCAAAGGAAGATAACACAAGGACCAACAGACGAGACATAGAAATCAGATTGGGGAAATTACTTGGCTTTGAGAATCCGAGCACAGAGAGAATTTGGGTGAAGGACAATTCGCCAACCTTGTTTAGACAAGAGGGCATCATTGAAGTGGTTAAGGTCCCTAAAACCTATCCCCTCATAGGCTTTGGGCATGCGGAGATTATTCTAAGCCATCCAAAGAGTATTATTCTTCCCATTATTACTACCCCACTAAAATTTGGCAATGTGCGCATGGATGTAATCAGTGATACAGATCAGGAACTTGAAAAGAAACATGATGTAACTTGGGATTGATTGTAGAACAGATTTAATAAGCACTTACTTCCCAGCTCTAGAAATCTTATTAGGAGTCCATCCCTGGATCTTCTTAGTCACCCTATCAATAATATTTGAAAGCGCGTATTTTTTGTAATGAGTAATTATTTGAGGGATCCCAAGATATTTTTTATTCTTATTAACCACCTTGATGGCTGAGAGAATGTTGAGGGAATATTTCCTCTCATGTAGTACTCTAGCACTAGAGGAAATTTTAGAATTCTCTAGATTAATAGATTACTCAGATGCTTTCTCATAGTGATGAATAAGGTGAAAGATTGAAGTTCACTCTTCCTCTGTAACTTTTGAAAAAAAAAAGACGATCATCGGCAAAAAGAAGATGAGACACAAAAAGGTTATGTCTACACACCTTCGCCCCATGGATAATTTTGTTCATTGCAGCATCTGAAAGAAGGTTAGAGAAAACATCGGCAATAAGAATAAAGATGAAAGGGGAGAGAGGATCCCCTTGGCATAGGCCTCTAGAGGGGAGGAAAATTCAAGAAAGGCCAACATTGATCTTGATTCTATAAGACACAATAGTGACACATTGCATAATGTTATTAATCCACTTTGGAAAAAAACCAACTTTTTTCATGATGAAATGTAGAAAAGGTCATTCAACTATATCTTATGCCTTGGTCATGTCAAGTTTCTAATCCATGATACCTCTCTTGGAAACTAATCAAGTCTTCAAGGAGTGAAAGATCTCCTGAGAAACAATGATGTTATCAATAATAAGTCTTTTAGGGATGAAGGCACTTTTATTTTCAAAGATGACTGAGGGATTCCTGGACCGCAGCCGATTCACCAGAAACTTAGAAAAGATATTATAAACCACGTTACATAAGCTAATAGGTCTGAAATTAGCAGCCTGGGGGGTTGGAATAATAGTGACGGTGCTTTCATTCAGGGAACAAAAGTCAGATTTTCCCTCCCAAAGCTCCTTCATAAGACTCGAGATATCCTTACCAACCAGATGCCATAATTTTTTGAAAAATAGGGAATGAAATCCATCTAGTACATGGGCCTTGGTTGAGTGGATTTGATTGAGTGCCCTTAGAATTTCATCATTCGACGGATTTCTTGTAAGATGGGAATTCATAGAATTCGTGATCACATGTTTAATGTAGGAAGCAATAATTGATGATGAAGAAGGATCGCCCACCTTATAGATCTCCTAGAACAAGGGAATAATAGTTTCATGGATCTCTTCCTCCTTGAAAGTGTGGTTTCCTTCCAAGTTGTTAAGGTTGGTGATAGAGTTCTCGTAGCGCCTTGCCAAGGCCTTCTCATGGAAGTAGGAAGTGTTGGCGTCGCCCTCTTTGATGTGACTATCGCATGCCTGCATAACCCAATATATTTCCTTGGTTTAAAGATCCTTATCCATCTATGTTTCCAGACGTCTGATTCTGGATAAAACGGTATTAGATGTTGGACAAGAGTAAAGGGTTTTAAGGATCCTTTTGATGTTTTTGCATACAAAATTTGGTTGACGATACTTACAAAAAACTCCATTTCTTAAAATTAGTTTCCACTTTCTAAATCTTATTCTCAATTACATAGTTTCCCACATTCCAACATGAGTGAACAATCTCCTCACAATCTTTGTATTTGGTCCAAAAACTTTCAAACTTGAAGCTCATTTGTGAACCTATTTCCTTTGGCCATGCGAAGTATCTAACAAGATGGGACAATGGTCAGAAGTAGTAGTGGTCATGTGAGAAACTTGGAATTACCTGAAGGTGTTGGTCCACTTGATCATACCCATAAATTTGTATAACATTTTAGCAATACAAGTGTTTTTTGAGTTTCCTCTAAATCAGGTAAAAGGAGTAATCGTGTACCCCAGATCGACAAGATTGGATTGGTGAGTTGCTTGTTGGAAGTCAAGCATTTGGAAGAGGGATCTGTTCACCCCACCTCTCTTCTCATTATGGAACAATATTTCATTAAAATCACATCCAAGGAGGAGGGGGCTAGATACTTCTCTTGCAAGGAATGGAGAATCCTCCAAGATTTCCATTTTTCCCTTTGAGATAGCTAGCCATAGAAACCAATGAAGCTTCATGTCGGGGTGTTAGGCCGGTGAATGGAGGTAGCCACATGGTTTGGGGAGAAATATGAGATTATTACATCCATGTCCTCTTTCCAAAAGAGGCAAAGGCCCCCTGAATGGCCAAGGTGGGGGACCGAAAAGAAACTTTGAAATACTTCATTTTTTGTGATATTATTTGTGTCCTTGTCTTCCAATATGGTTTCAGACAAGAAAACCATAGTAGGGAAACTTTTAGTGCAGCGACGCTGAAGCATCCGAACTGATCATGGGTTTCCAAGCCTACGATAGTTCTAGCATAAAATAATCATTGGGATAGGCGGGGTTGGTTCACTCCAGCCTCCGCCTCTGAGGTTTCAAGAAGGGATTCATCTTATGTTACTCTCCATCTTTTGGGGAATTGCTCACAAACCAAAAAGCCTTCCATACGTCTTTTAGACCAACTATTTTTCACCATGTTTAAATTGCTTCCACAATCCCCTCTTGGTTTCCTCTTCCACATCCGCATCATTTTTTTTCCAGATACCGAGGGGGTAACAAGATACTCATTTAGAGTCAGGAGGGGAGAAGTATCCCCAGGGAGCAGGGGAACGGGGATGTTTGGGAGATCTGAGCATATTTGTTCTGGATTAGAGGGGGGTTTATTCTTGTCAACCAGTGTAAATGCCATTTGAATAAGAGGTATCGACTTCACTCGAGATGGTAGGCAATAGGGATCTTTAAGTTTCCTTGATCATCAGAAGTGACCCCAAAGCCTTGGTTTTTATCCTCATTTGGTCGGTAATAGTCCCTTTTATCTAGAGGGACATCAGGCGGCCCCAACATGATCACTCTGTTTTGATCTGATGAAGACTGAGCAATGAAATCTTTGAAAATTTTGTCTATATCCTTCTGTTTTTCAGCTTTTGGAGTCAATGAACCACCCAAGTTCTTGGTGCGCATCCACGGGCCATACTACAAAAAATATTTCCCGCTTCACCTGCTATTTTTTTGGAGCAGTCTTTCTCTGCATGCCCCAAGCAACCACAAAAAAAATTGACAACTTCTCATATTTGAACGAAATCCAATTGTTTGATCCCTCCATCGATAGAAAAATACCGCACATGAGGGGTTGTCCAATGTTAACCAAAACCCTAATACAAACCGCAAGTCCCCAATGAATGGGGTCCGACTGATCCCATTCTATGAATTCACCAATTTGTCCACCAATATCCCACATAGTGCGCTTAGTTCCCCCACAGAAAGGGATTCCCTTTAGGTGTATTCGGAAAAGAGATTTAGAAAAGTTGATATTTTGGATATCAGTCCCGCTAATCAGATCTTCCATAAGAATTATTTGATTGTCGAAAGACCATGACCACCCTTTTAGAATCTATTGCTTATCCTTGTCATTGAAAAATTGAAGATAAGGCGGTTTCCTCCAACTTCTCTAATAGTTGCGCCTTCATCTAAACGTCGTATGTTCTGCAAGTTATTTTTCAGGGCACTGATATTGAATCAGCGGTCGGAGATGAGTTTTTCAATCGTAAGGAAGGACATCTAATGCAATGTGAATGAGTCCCCATTCTTCTTAGTAGAAATCTTCATTTTCTCTTTTTCTATCAAGGAAAGGTTTCGCCATCGGTTAACAAGATCATCGTCCATCTCACCGTGATCGAAAGAGGGGAAAGAACTGGCACTAGAAAGGAAGAGAAAGAATCGATCAAAAGCCACGAACGTCAACGACACCGGCCAAGGGGACTTCGGACCTAGGAAATCCTAGGAATCTGAAACCCTAGGAGAACCCTAGAAGGGCTCTCAATGGATGAGAGATTCAATTACCTTCTCTTTTAAATATAAGTGTTTGTGTGTATATAAATATATCATGCACACACACATTTTCTTATATTTTATAAATGTATTTAAAAATAATTATATAAATATATATAAATATATGAATAAAAAAGATGTATGTAAATATATATAAATAAACAACAATATCGTAAAATACAGAACAAAACAAGTTGGGGTAGTGGTAAAGGGTTTTGAAATACACAAGGGATGTCACGTGATCGAGTCCAGGAACACGCGCAAGTGAACAGTTAGCTGGAAAATGGAAAGGCGGTGACAAATGGGCCTTGCGAGCGCTAAAAAAGTGGGGTGTGTGAGAGTGAGAGTAGGTGGGGGTGGGGAGTGCTAAAAAATCCATTTTTTCAAATTTTATTAACGCTAAAAAAAATTATAATAAAGGGGGTCTTTATCATCGCTAAAACAAAAGCGGTGATAAATGGGTGGCGAGTGATAAAAAAATTCTTTTTTTGGAATTTTATCAACGTTAAAAAAATGCTGATAAAGGGGTGGCAAGTGCTAAAAAATAATTCTTTTTTTCAAATTTTATTCGTGCTAAAAAAGTGTCAATAAAATGGATTTTTATCAGCGCTAAAACAAAAGTGGTGATAAAGGTTGCATTAATCAACGTTTTGTTAGAACTGATAAAAATACCTTTTATCAACACTTTTTGTTGGTGATGATAAATGAGGTCTTTATCAGTGCTAAAAAAATGTACTGATAAAAGGTATCTTTATCAGCGTATTTTTTTTAGCATTGATAAATGTTGAGGTTTTTTACGGCGTTTATCTTAACAATGCTTTTTTAGCATTGATAAAGTCGTTTTTAAGCATGCTTTGTATTAGTGAGAGTTTCAGACAATCAACAACAACTTCATTGAAGAAAGATCCTCATATTGTGTATTCTTTCTTCGGATCTAATATGAATTAATTGTAAATTTAACATGCAATACCCTCTCTGGTTTCCAAGTTCTCTTATGTCAATATTCGTTGAAAAAATTTGTTTGTCGTGGTGTTTACGTCATGGACAATTAGCAAATGATCCATCAAATTGAAAAAACCATTATAGTTATTTCACCTTCCAAGACACTTCTGTTGCGTCCGAACCTTTACTTTCGATATGGTTTGATAGCATATATTCACCTAAGCATTGCATATATTCACCACGTTTCATTATAATGAAAAATCAACAATGATTTATGTTATATTCAATTTTGATCATATAAAAAAATCACAACTTTCACTTTAAACAATAATTTATATACTATTTAATTGTTTGGTTTCAATTGCGAACGATTAAGAATGGATAACATTACCAAAACTCATCATAACTAAAAAATTGAATCATACAATATCCATCAACCGACTTAAACGAGTTAATTGCCGAATTTTACGGGTTTAAGTCATTTAAATAACCGCTGTTAAAACTTGTGTTTCACAAGGATTCTTTTAGGAACCAACATGATACAAAAGAGTTATTTTTTAAAATATATTACAATTTTATGTTGGTTTTTTATAGTAAATGATGTTAAAGACCTTATGCCACATCATTTAGTTATAAAAACCATCATGATTGGCGAGTTATATTATATTTCAAGTATTCAGAGGAAGTATTTCACGTCAATTATTATAATAACCAACATCGTAAATAGATTTCAACATCAGTTATAAAAAATGACATGAAAAACATATTTACTATGTCAATTGTAATGAAGCCGGTGTTAAAAAAAACTAATTACTATTAGTTGCATAATGGGTTATTGAATTTAAAGTTGCATTAGATTGGAGTTATTTAATAATATTGGAGGTATGATAATTAATGAGTGGGTTATTTTTTTTTAATATCTCTACTTTAAGGAGGCATTAAATGTTTCTTAACATCATTAATGTGAAGTTATAAATTCATGAGGAACTGTAAATCTTATTTATGAAAAGTTGTATCATAATAAATATTTTCCTACTCGTACCCATGATGTTGTGCGAGTTTAGAAAGTTTGAATGAAAAGAATGAAGTGTTGTGATTAAATACTATTAACGATAACCGTCATTTTGATATTTCCCGTCAGAAAAAAACAAATTATCTTTACTATCGTGAATTTTAAATCAAGTGCTTGTTTTATAAAAAAAACAAGGTAGAAAGATATTATTTTTTAAATGATTATAAAATCAAACTAGTGATTATCACACAAGCCGGGTTAATTAAAAAATCAAACTATCATCATCATGACAGATTTAAAGTCTAATTAAGAGACCTGTAACTTGATCCGCACGGCCAAATCTCTGCGGGAGTTTGTTCAGGCTCGGGGAGGGGAGAGGAGAGGGGAGGGGAGGAGTGAGAGTGTCTGAGATGGAGAGCCGGGGCTCCTCCTTCGCCACCTTCTCCGTTTATCACACAAGCCGGTTGACTCGACTCAATTTTCTGTCAACAGTGACTTATCCTTGATTTTCGTACTGTAATCATTCCATTGATTCCGAATGTCGCAGGAGAATTCGCGGCGTTTTTAGCCGGAGCGAATATTATAACCGACTATGTCTTATCAAACGCTGCCGTGTCTCGGAGCTTCACGGCATATCTGGCGACAGCGTTCGGCGGATCTTCAGGAGATAACTGGCGGATAACTTTATCATCACTTCCCAAGGGGTTTAACCAAATGGATTTCGGAGCCGTTGCCATTGTTTTGATCATCACCCTCCTCATCTGCTACGGGTACGAATTCCCCGGGAACACCATCCGCCTTCTTTCGAAGCGTCCGTCATTCAATAAAATCGAATCGATTTCTAATTTTGCAATCCAGAACGCGGGAGAGTTCGTTGCTGAACATGCTGCTGACGGCGTTGCACCTGGCATTCATCGCTTTCGTGATAGTGATGGGATTCTGGAAAGGCCACTGGAAGAACTTGGTGGAGCCGGGGAATCCGAATCACGCGGCGGGGTTCTTCCCGTACGGCGCTGCCGGCGTGTTCAACGGCGCGGCGATGGTGTACGTGAGTTACATCGGGTACGACGCGGTGTCCACCATGGCTGAGGAGGTCCGGGATCCGGTCAAAGATATCCCGATCGGTGTGTCGGGGTCCGTGACAGTCGTCACTATCCTTTATTGTTTAATGGCTGCATCGATGTCCGTCCTGCGTCCGTATGATCTGGTAATTTCCGATTCCTTCTCGGCTGTGTAAAATTACTGTTAAAACCATCAGATTCGAGAATAATAGTACAGTCGATCTGTTTTTTTCTTGATCAAAATTTGAACGCTGTTCCTTCTTTTAATTTCTTGATTTTCATCTGCTGATTTCGCTCATAAACTAACAAGTCTCAGAGATCATTCGAGTTCTGCAATTAAATTTGGAATTTGATCCTGTTTGTGCAGATCGATCCGAACGCACCGTTCTCTGGGGGAATCGTGGGGAAGGGGGAGGGGTTGGGATGGGCCGGTAGGGTGATCGGTGTGGGAGCCAGCTTCGGGATCCTGACGTCGCTGACGGTGGCGATGCTGGGACAGGCGCGGTACATGTGCGTGATTGGGCGGTCCAGCGTGGTCCCGCCGTGGTTCGCCATGGTGCACCCTTGGACCTCCACGCCTGTCAACGCCTCGGCATTTTTAGGTCAGTCGTCGCTCGCCGTTTCTTTCGATAATGATTGGATTTTTTTGCTCAGTGCTCTGCTCTGCTCACCCACTCCCGCCCCACTCTTTGTGGTGATTCCCCCAAGAGTCAGGCCGTTGTGGGTAGGTCCCATCTCGACCCGTTTCTGTTGGGATTTGGGCTCCTTGTGCACGAGTCCTATTTTTATCCGCATAAAAAAATCAATACCGATTGCTGCATTAAGTCTTTATTAAGACTTCATTAAGCACTTAATTTCAACTGAAGTGCCAATGTACTTTTAATATTTATTTTCTCAACTGCTTGCTTTGGTTGATACGTATTTGATTGTCATTACAATGCATGCTTGACGCATCTAAAGATTTGAACTTGATTTTGATGAGAAATCTTCTTGTTCCCAGGGGTTATCACGGCATCGATTGCTTTATTCACGGATCTAAGCATCTTGCTTAACCTTGTATCCATCGGAACTCTTTTTGTCTTCTACATGGTGGCAAATGCGGTCATATATCGACGATATGCCATGCATGAAACAGCAAATCAGTGCCTGACCAAATGCTTCCTATTTGTGTTCTCCCTTGTATCCACCTTCTTCACTCTCACGTGGCGCTTCTTTCCAAACGGAAACCCCAAAATCATAATGCTCCTGATCTGCTCCATTGTTGCGGTCATAAGTCTACATGCGTTCAACTACAGGGTCCCCCAGGGCAGGAACCCGGAGGCGTGGGGGGTCCCCTTGATGCCGTGGTTGCCTTCCCTCTCCGTCTTTGTCAACATATTCTTGCTGGGCTCTTTGGATGGCCCTTCCTACATCCGTTTCAGCTTCTTGTCAGTCGTTTCACTGCTTGTTTATGTGCTGTATAGTGTACATGCAAGTTATGATGCTGAACCTATGCCCAAAAACGACATTGAGGTGTTGGAGGAATCTAGAGAAATTGATGGGGCTCAGAATCTCATTTATTAACTGCGATGGTGTGAAAGGATTTGAAATGTAGTTGATGAGAATGAGTGGAGGGATAAGGTATGTGTATATACGGGCCTCCCTAGACCATTAGCACTTTCGAAAAAAATTGTATGAAAATATTCATATGGGTTATCCATATTCAGTCGTTATCCAAGTTTTTATTCTAAAAAAAAAGATCTTATTTTATTTTAGATGTTTGTCTATTTGGAGAGTTGGTGTGGATTCGGTCCTCAACAGAATCCATATGGCATGGACCACCCCCATACGTTACTTCCACTATTTTTTTCCCTTTCCATTTATGTCTCATTTCATTGTTTTGTTTTGTCCACTGCGAACTGGGATCGCCCACTGGGGGCATGTGGTCCCCTCTTAACGGACTGCTTTAATTAGTTCTGTCTGGAGGCATTTGAATGCAAAACTAAGCACAGATGATATCTGCCATCATTCTTATTTCTTTTTTTTAATACAGTAGTCGATATTTAAGAAAGAAAGGAAAAACCACCAGTCTGTATTTCTGCACCATCAAATATTGTTTTATTTTGGAAATTCTAAACAAATCCTTTTTTTTTTTGCACAATAACTTCACCTGACCCATACAATTCATTTGTATGTACGCTTCCTAACCCTTTAGCTCTTCACTCACTGATCTTCAAATCCCATTTAATCATCTTGATTGTTCCACTCACAGACTTTCATTAGTCCCTTTAATTATTTCTTTCTTTAATAAATAGATCTAGGTCAACAAAACAATATCCACTCAAGTTAGTCGTATTGACTTGATCAAACCAAAAGAAGCAAGAATGTTGGTCATTGTATTGACTCTTGATGCACAATATGTTGTAAATTGGTCACCTGTATACCACAGGGACACTATAAATGTACCTCTTTTATCATTATTTTTTTAACGCTATAAAAGGGACCCTCTTTATCAGTGTTTTTTTAATATCAATGATAAATGAGGGTCTTTATTAGCGTTTTGTCTTTATCGGTTCTTTTTTAGTGACGCTGATAAAGGTTATATTTCAAAAAAATCATTAAAAATAATATATTAATATATAAATATAAATATATTAATATAAATATAATATATATATTTTAAATATGTTTTAGATAAAGCTAAACAAACATTTACACATAATATATAAGATATTTAGTGAAAATGACTTATAAAACAATTTAAAAAATATTTTTAATTAATAAAATTTTTAATTATTATTGAGTAATAGTTATTTAATAATAATTTGAAGATAAAAAATCAAAAAAATTAAGAAAATATCTAAAATAAGTTGAAAATGTAATTTGAACTTCAAACGATCATAACTTTTGATATGAGTGTCCGTTTGGGTTTTACCCCATATTAAATCGAAGTCTGCGATGAACTCTACACATTGGTGACATAGAAGAACCCTCTGTCACATTTTTTGGGGCAAACAAAAGTCCAGAATGCCTTCAAAAATGAGTTTTTAGTCTGGGTACCTCAATTTTTTAACATTCTATGGAATTTCAACCTCATTTAAGGGGGTCTTTTTGCTCGTTTTCAATGGGGACTAAATTTATTATTAGGGCTTACATTCATATTGATATTATGGTTTTGAAATTTTATCTTTTTTCATAATGTACTGTTATTTATAATCAAATATATAACAATATATACATATTTTTTATATATTCACACATAAAAATTTAATTTTATAAATAAATAATTAAATATGTTTACATATAAAATATATTTCTCAATATATAAAAAATATCTAAATAAAAAATAATATCCATTTTATTTAAAATACAAATGTATGAATATTTATATACATATACAATTAATGTATACATAATGTTTATATATATAAAAATATATTGTTGTGTGTATTGACAAACATAAATATATTTATCTACATATTCTAATATATGTATATAAATATTAATATATAATATATGCAAATAAATATAAATATGTATAATTATATTTATAGATGCACACACATATATAAATATATATATGTATGTATGTATGTATTTATAAACACACACACACACAACATATTTTATATGTGTGTGTGTGTGTCTATATATATATGGATGAAAAATGTAACAAATATATATATAAATATACAAATATATCATAAAATAAAGAACAAAATAATATAAGTGAGTATCAAAGGCGCGAGATTATGAGGGGGAGATATCAGGTTCAAAACTCAACAAAGATAGGGGCGCACGTGGGCATGTGAGGGAGTACATAATGTTGTTGGGGGGTGTTCCCAGCGTTGTTAAAGGGGGTGGGGGAGGCTAGACATGCGTTGTTAAAGGGGGGCGAGCATTGATAAAAGGGGGGTGGGGTGGTCCTCCCTCCAAAATTTGCAGATTTTTTTTTACTTTAATAGTGTTTTTTAGCGCTAATAAAATGGACACTCTTTTAATATCGCCTCGATTATCAGCGTTTTTTTAGTGTTGTAGATGTTTTTTTTTTTGCACGCTTTTAAAGGTCATATCTTCATAATTGATAATTCAAATGAAAAAAATGTTATTTGATAAGAGTTATTCTTGAAATAACACAACAATCAAATTTCAGTAAATGATAGTGTTATAAAAAATGTATCATTTAGTTGGCGGTATGCAATCTGAAGATACATTGAGGCCACTCTTCAAAGAATTCATTAATTTCATTGTATTTAAATTCATCACAATACAAGTCTTGGCAGAGCTACAAATAGTACTATTTATCAAATTTAGAAAAAGGATAATGTAAGTAAATTATGATGTGTGCCTCAGTTTGTGTATATAGATATAGACATATACCTTTTAAGGATTTTTTGGTCTAGCGATATCTTTTATATATCTTATCACGCAATATCTACATTTAAGTCTTTTCGTCTTTTGATGTGAAGTAATTAAAACAATCAAAATAAATAAAATCTATACTTACCAATAATATATTCAATAATTATTGATGATTACTTGAATTATGTTCGAAGTGTAGGCCTTGTCATATTCTGTGAAACATGGGATGAATGGATTCTTTTATATAAAGTACAACACGACAACCCTAAAAATGAAGTAAAAATATTAATGTAAAAAAAATTAAGTAGCAAAAAGATACATGAAATTAAATATTAACAAATTCCAATAAACATTGGTGGTTTATGGGTCCCCCATAGGTAGAACGTGACAATATTATATTCAATAATGGGGTTTAAAGTGACTAATATCAAATGGTCCCTGTAAAATAATAATAAAAGTTAAAGTATATGTTATAACAATCATTATAATAAAAACACCAAGCAAGATCTTAGGAATAAATGTCTAACTTGAACTATATGAATGTATCGCATAAATCTTGTGATTGTTGTCTCACATGATTATCAAACATACCTTAAAATGAAATATTTTTGTATGGAGAGATAAACACAAACCTTCACTGCTACAAAATCATGGAAAAAGGCGTTGGTTTTTATCAGTGGTCACTACCACAAATCGGTACAAGGGCAGCGCCGACCATTATCAGCGCTCAAAAAAACACGCTGATAAAAGAGAAGTTTTTATCAGCGCTAGTTAAAAGCGCTGAAAAATCTATCGTTTATCAGCGCTATTATTAGTGATGATAAAAGTTTCTAATAAAAAATATTATTAATTTATATAAAATTATTATATTCATATTCAAAAATAATGTTTATTTATACACATTAAATAAAAAACACATGTTTATAATTAATATATATTTTTTAATAATTCAAATATATATATATATATATATATAATGTTTTAAAAAAGTATTTATAAGATTATAAATATATATTCAAATAATTATATGATTATAATAAATTTTATTAAATAACAAATATATTTATTATATTTATAATTATATATTTATTATTATATATAAATAGTTTTTGAAATATATATAATTATAATTATATATACATATACATATATATATTTAAATAAATATATGTTTCCAATGAATTTAGTCAATAAATATACGGACGCGTGAGTATAATTAACGTGCATATGTTATGTATTCATCATGAATTAATATTCATTTATACATGACACTCTTATTATTATTATGCATGTTGTCCATATGTGGTGACTCATTTTTTATTATCTATATAGTCTACTAGGTATATGATTCCTTCATATTAATCCCATGAATCTATTCTCATAAATACTTATAAAATTAAAATAAATATATTTATATAATAAATATATTTATTATATTTATAATTATAAATTTTTAATTATATAAAAATAATTTTTAAATATATTTATTTATAATTATAATTATAACTAAATATATATATAAATATATTTAAATAATTATAAAATTACAATAGCTACATCTTTTTTTTTTAATAGGGTTGAGGCTCAAGGGCCTCTTTATTAAAGAAATTTAAAAAGTGGAAGAGGGACATACAAAGACATAACATTCCAAAACACAATAAGGTGAGGGGCTCAAGTAACTTGTGACCTGGTGCTCATACTGTGGTGAGGGAGTCTCCCACCTCCCACCTCGGCCACGAGGAGGTCTTCCTCTTCTCCCAGTTTTGGCCGTCAACCATGGTCCACCTCCATCATCCAAGAGTTCATCATCATTGACTGTCATCATTTCTTTCGCAGCGAGTGTACGTTCAGATTTTTGTACTTCTTCATCACTGCTTGCGGAGGCAATCAAATCAAATGAGTTGCAAGTATTCACTTTAGAGTGAACTTTGTCCCTGGATTGGACATAAGTTCTGCCAGGAGCAGAATGGCCATCTCCTTCCTCTTTAGATTGGCAGGTGACAGTAGGACTGAGAACCTTCATGCCTTGTTGATGTCCAGAAGAAGAGATTTGCTGAACTTGATGGAGAGTAGAAGTCCTGCCACAATGAACAGAGGTCTTTTCTCCATCAGCAGCACGGTCTGGAATATCTACAGACCCCCTGCCCTGCTTGGAAGCTGAAGCCATTGATGCAGAACTGCTGTTAAACATTGGGTGAAATATTTCGTTGTAAGAGCCAGCAGCTCCAAACCCCTCGCCCTGCTCAGGAGGAGCAGCCAAATCTGGATCTTGAAGGGCAATTGTAACTGGATTAATACCGCTGTTTGGTTCAGCAGAAGAAACACATGGCAGGATTTTGTTGTAAGGGTCACCTATTCCTTTCCCATCAAGAGAAGAGGAGGGCCTTATGGGAGCAGGTTTCATTCACCAAGTTAGCTATGATTGTCTTTGACTTCCCTTTATGAGCTTTGGCACCAACAATTTTCCTTTCCTGCCACAAGTTGAAATCCACTTCATCCTGAACGGATACCTCTTTTTCAGCCTGACTGTCAACAGAATCCACCTCATCATACTCATTCACAAGTCCTTTATATAAAGCATCTCTAAAGGAGCCAATTATACAAGGCTTATTATCGTCATCAACCAAATCAGCCCATGTCTTTTTGGTTACAGGGCATTCCTCCAATTTGTCCTCTACTCGAAGGAGGGAAGTATCCTCAGGTTTAGTTTTATCAATAGGGTTTAACTTCTTGTTTGAGGTTTCCAATTCAGTCTTTGTCTCTAACTGAGGGGGTTGGGTTAGAGTCAAAGATGGAGCAACAACACTTTGGTCCTTGGGCAAAGCTGCTGTAAGCAGATCATTTCCATTCTTTGGTTTCCTACGACAGTGAGTTGAGTCATGGCCTTTATTATCACAATTGGAGCAGATATAACTGGCCCTGCAAACCTCAATAGAGTGACCCACTATGCCACATGAGTCACAGAAGGGGGGGGGGGCTCATATTCAATTTGTAAACATACCTCATCTTGAGGCGTGGAAAGAATCACCTTATGAATGAGAGAAGTATTGAGGTCAATTTCAACTAGTACTCTAGCGTAATGTCCGAAACTCACCCTCTCCGTAGTCAGATCCATTCTAATGGGGACTCCTATTGCTGAAGTAATGTCAAACAGTATCTCCGGGTGCCAAAGGACCCAGTTTAAACCATAAATTTTCACCCAAACTTGGGCACAGGTTTCCTTAAAATCATTCAAGTTAAAGTTCAAACTCCAATTATGGATTCTCAATATCCCCGGTCTCAAATTCACTATACCCGCACTCCATGCTCTTCGCTTCAACTCTGCAGAGGGGAAAAGAACATGGAAGAAACCTCTGCCGAGTGAAATGCATTTGAAATCCGAGAATCCCCAAACAGACGAAAGACGAGAAATCAGATCGTTTTGTTTCCAGGGTTGCATACCTTTTGAAAGAGAAATGCGGGCAATGAAAGAATATTTGCATAAATCCATTCGCTCAGCGATTGCTCCTTCCGAGGCCGAGACATGTGTTGTATCTCCTTTGCGGATAATTCTCTGTGAGACTCGTTCCTTGATTAGGGCAAACGAACCGCTCGAGAATTCAGAGAAAGAAGAGAAGCCGACCGATTCGCTTCCATTTTGCTTTTTATGGGTCGCTGATCTGAAATGCTCTGAGTGATGATTTGCAACATAGGAGAATAGGTTGAGACTCCGTGGATGATCAGAGCCGACGCGATCCGCGAAGAGGTCCGGTGGTTTCCGCTCCCGTTCCATTCCTTAAGATAAATTTGCTTAGATGTTAGTGATGATCATCTACAATAGCTACATCTATTATAATTATATATATATATATATATATATATTTATGTTTATATACAAATATTTATAAATATATTTACTTATAGTTATAATTATATATATATATATATATATGTAAATAATTATAAATTATAATAAATATATTTATTATACTTATAAAGTTATAAATATATATAATTAAATAAATATATTTATAAATAAATACAAATATTTACAATTATAATTCTAAATAAATATAGATATATTTAAACAATTATAATAAATATATTAATTATATATATTTATAAAATTATAAATATAATAAATATATTTGTTATAATTTTATTATTATTTTAATAAATATATTTATAAATATATACAAATATTTATAATTATAATTCTAAATAAATATAGATATATTTAAATAATTATAAAATTATAAGAAATATATTAATTATATATATTTATAAAATTATAAGTATAATAAATACAGTTCTTATAATCTTATAATTATTTAAATAAATAAATATATATATATATATAATAAATATATATTTATTTAAATAATTATAAAATTATAAGCACTGTATTGTAGTTGGGGTTTGTCTTAGTGAGAAACACCCCGTAATCCTACATGAAAAATGGGGGTTCAAAATCCATTGGGCGCATGTTACTGTCGCGGTACTGTAGTGGCACTGTAGCAGCGAAGACACTACTGCAACAACGACTCTATAGCGGCGACGGACACTGTAGCTGTAGTCACGACAAACATTGTAGCAGCGACGAGTACTATAGCAGCAGGGGGGGTATAATAGTAGTAATATTCACAAAACGAGCTATGGGCTACATGCCCACTGGGTCTTCGGGCCAAATATATATAATGCAATAAAGCAGGTGGTTGGGTGGGTTATTCCTTGGGCCCCACCTTTCAGACCTGTGTGTGTGCGGTGTATGTGTGTTTGATATAATTGTACCCCCAAGCACCTAATATATAATATAAGAACTATAATTATTATACTTATAATTTTATAAATATACAAAATTAATATATTTTTTATAATTTTATAATTATTTAAATATATCTATATTTATTTAGAATTATAATTATAAATATTTGTATTTATTTATAAATATATTTATTTAATTATACATATTTTCAACATTATAAATATAAGAAATACAGTTATTATAATTTTATAATTATTTAAAGAAATATATATAAATTTATAGTTATAAATATAAATAAATAAATATTTATAATTATATATAATAAATATATTAATTATATATAATTATAAATATAATAAATATATTTATTATAATTCTATAATTATAAATAAATAAATATTTATTTATAATATTTATAATTTTATAAATATATATAATTATATAAATATATTTATTATATATATAAATATATAAATATATATAGTTATAATTATAAATAAATAAATATTTATTTATTATATATATAATTTTATAAATATATACAATAATATAAATAAATTATTAACATTATAACTTTATCAGCGCTATAATTTTAGCGCTGATAAAGACACCTTTTTATCGGCGTTTTTTTAGCGGTGATAAATGTCTATCTTTATCGGTACTTAAAAAACACTGATAAAGACGTGTTTTATCAGCGTTTTCTATTTTGGCATTGATAAAATATACATTTATCATCGATTTTTAACTAGTGCTAATAAAAGCTTTACTCGATTTTATAAATGAACCATAACAGTCAGCTTCTTCTCTCGCACGCTTCAAGCTCTCGCGAAAGCCGACCCCTGCCGCTACCTCTGCCTCCGCCGACCCCTCCTTTGCCCCGACCCCCCCACTGCCGCTGTCGACCCCTCCTTTGTCGCTGACCCCTCCTTTGTCACCGACCCCTCCTCTGCCGCTGCGAATCCCTCCTCCGCCGTTGCGAATCCCTCCTTCGCCGTTGCAAATCCCTCCTCCACCGCGAACCCCACCTCCGCCGCCGAGCCCCACCTCTGCAACAAACCCCTCCTCCACTGCGAACCCACCTCCGCCGCGAACCCCACCTACGCCGCGAACCCCTCCGCGGCCTCCGTTGTCGTCACCGTCATCGCCTACCCCGACTTCGCCTCCGCCGGACCATACTGCTGCCGCCAGACCTCCAAATCTAAGGTATGTTCTTATTTGATTTGGAATGTTTAGATAGTGAAAGATTAATTATAGGGTTTTCGTGTTCGGTTTTTTTTGATGTATGAATTATGTGTTTGGTTTGATTCATTAGTGTGAGACAATTGTTTTTTGATTGGTAAAGTGTTTGATTGATTTTTTGGACATATTCTATGAAACTTTTCATAATTTTCTATGTATTGTTGTATAGGACTTTGGTACAATTAAAATTGCTGAATTTGGATTGATCTAAATGTTAGAACATGTTTGGATGAGGTGGTTTGATATATTAGAAACATTATAGGGATTGTTTTAGGTGAGAAGTATCATGATTGGTATTATAATAGAGTGATTCTGGTGAGTAGTTTGGATAAAATATATTTTTTTCAATGGATAAATAAGATAAAACACTTTTGAGTTGGAATTTATAGTGAAAGTGGGATCTGTGTTTGGGTTTTGATTAACATTTTGATGATTGATTTGGGATGAATCGAGGTGTTTTCTATGTACAATTTTCTAATATATATTTGAAATTTTATCATGTTTAATTATGGGTGTTGATATGTAAGTGGATGATTTAATGGACATTATACCATGTTGACATGATAGTTTTATAAATGTGTTTCATCGATTATTAGTGTTGAGATTTCAGAAAAACATCATGGGAATATTTAGGTAGAGATGCGAGAATTCTAGAGACATGAGTTATAACATTATTAATTAACTAGCCCAAATGACCCGAAGACCATCATTTTTATTGATTTTGATAACCCCCCTTTCAAGGGATGAGGGGGAACCCTTACAAGGCCCGTAGGCTCAGAGATTACATGACCCATAGGCTTAGAAGATTACATGACCCAAATGTCTTAGGGAATTCAACCAGACTATCTACAATGGACTGCCCCTCCCCAGCATCTGCATCATGATAGTAGCTCTCCCCCTTTGCATGGCCGTCTGGCTAGGCTTCCCGTGCAAGCACAAGCTGGTTCCGATGACATAGCCATACCCTCTCATTCTGACAAATCCATTTGGCTTTGCTCTGGTGAGTGCACCTGCTCTGAATCCTCTTCTGGGGCTGCTCCTTTTTTGTAGTCTGTTTGGAGCAACTTCATGTGGCCCGAAGGCCTTGAGGTGGCCCAAAGGCCTTAAAGGTGGCCCGAAATCCCTACTGACCCGAAGGCCTAGGTGGCCCGAAAGCCTTAAGGACTCCAAGCCCAAACCGGTGGCCCAAGGTGAATAATTCCAGCTGCTACAGTACCAAACAGTACCTGCTATAGTAACTGCTACAGTGTCTACTACAGTACCCGCATAGTGTACAGTCTGTTACAGTACCTATACAGTGTATAGTCCCGCTACAGTACCTGGACAATGTACAATCCTGCTATAGTACCGCACAATGTACAATCTTGCTACAATACCTGCTAGAGTACTGCTATAGTGACCCCTAGAAATATGCCTCTACATGGTTTTGAACTTGGGTCTTGTGGATGCACTTAAGGATACCTCACGAACTGGGCTGAGGCTCATGTGCAGTTATAACATTATTATCACACATTTATAGTACCTCTATCTTAGGTCTCACACCAGCTACTGGAATTGCCTTCTCGATGAGGTCAATAATGGTGAGTTGATTGTATTGCATTTGTATTGCAACAATATTCTAGTGTGATGATTCCCTTAATTTTTCAACTTAGATTATATCCTTAGGCCTTTGGTAGGTACCCCTTAATGGTTGATGCTTGATATTTTATTATTATTTTATCTTATGGTTGTATCTTGGTAAATTATATTTTCTTTAAAAAAAAAATATATGTTTTGTTAGTTTTATTTACTTAACCTGATGTAATAAAATTATTTTCACTATTTCCCATAAAACTAGAATTTTTTGGTTTGTCTTAAAAAATGAATGGTATAAAATCTTTGATGATATCCTACTAGGATCTTTTCTCACACCATACATATACACATTGGTGCATATATAGACTTAGTTGTCTATGATACAGGTAAAAGGAAAGGGTCACACTTTTATAGTGGTGTTCTACAGTCACTTGTTAAAGATATAATGATAATGAGATGTAGAGATCACCATAGAGCATAAAGAGACTATCCATTTTGTGTTATTTTAAGATATTTACTATAAAGTACCTCTTTTGCAAATAAATTTATTTTTGGTTTACCTTTATATTTTGGATCATGTGTAAACCTTTTATAGCTTTATATTTTATAAAATGTTGGTTATTTTTGATTCATGTATCTTTTATAAAGTGTTTCTCTTAGGATTTATGCCTTTGTGAAAATGCCTAAGTGACTCTTTTAAAATGATTCAAGTGTTTTGAAATGTTTATTAAAAAATAATATGTATCCAACATACCCTTTTTTGGTTTTAAATAGATTTAAAATGATTTAAACACTTGGCATGGACTTAGGTTGCATGCCAAGTGTTTGTCAACTCACCCGATTGGCTTTCATAAAGGGATGTGAATGTTTTGAAAGCGTATTTAATGTTGGTTTCATTTTAACAAGGGGTGTCATTTCAGGTACATTGTGCTTGGTAATACGTTTTTTGACAATACACAGATTTATCACTTTGATTGACAATTTTTATTTATGAAACAACAAGTGAGTGCTGGAAATAAGGAACGAGCAACAAAACTGTAACGTCTCGGATCCGGGTGCCACTCAACGGGTGCCTCGAACCCGGTTGGTCACATGACCTCAAGTGCATTTCCCCAAACACCAGAGGCTGTCGAATAGCAGTGAGGGCCCAGGTCTGGTAGTGGGGAAACTATGCCCTCATTTGTCAAATGTAGTGCAGCGGAATAAAATATACAAACATACAACAATGGAAGCAGTAAACAATATACAACTGAAAAGGACAACTGAAATATAAGAGAACCACCAGTCATAAATATAAAGATGCATCATGTCACAAATTCTATGAAAGCAGTCAGAACAAGATACACTGCAATACAATACAATACAACTCAAAGTACAAGGTATAACCAAACAAAAAAAAACAAAGGAAAGTAAACACAACGCAGTAGCATCACAAGCCTAAGCTCGGTCCCATGCTCTCCCACTTCTCTGCTACAATCAGGTACCTGTATAGGGACCCTTGCCCTTATACACACCTGCAGAAATGTAATCTGTTTGGGCCGAAGACATGACCCAAACATAGTGTGAGAAATAAATCCCAGTAGGCAACCACCAAAGGCCTATGCCTAACTGTCAGTGAGAATGTGCAACAACATGTGCAAAAGTAAATGCAATAAACTAGTAAGTACTCAAAAGTAACTATCATTACCAGTTTCATTTCCATTTTAATTATTACTTATCAATTCAATATAATTGAATTATATTAAAATGCACCTTTCCCTCAGGCTAAACAGAAGCTTTCCCTCAGGCCATTCAGAACCTTGCCCTCAGGCCTTGCCCTCAGGTGAAATAGAATCTTGCCCTCAGGCCTTGCCCTCAGGCCTTGCCCTCAGGCCTTGCCCTCAGGAGAAATAGTACCTTGCCCTCAGTCCTTTCCCTCAGGTGAAACATAGTCTTTCCCTCAGGCCTTGCCCTCATGCAAAATAGTACCTTGCCCTCAGGCCTTTCCCTCAGGCGAAACAGAATCTTGCCCTCAGGCCTTGCCCTCAGGCGAAATAGTACCTTGCCCTCAGGCGAAACAGAATCAAGTAATCGGGCCGATCCCAACACATAGCAAGCATTTATATAAATTTTCTCTCAAGAAAAATCAATTCACAACATAATCATGGCATACCCTCGGGTATCCTGGCTAAACGACTAAATAGAGGAACGCACCCCCGGGGTGGTCCTGGATCCAAGAAGTGATCCCCAAACAATAGTTATACATATTCATTAAACTACCTATGCAATTATAGGTATTTAATTAAACAAGGCCTTATCCATACAAAACCCCAAACATGGGCGCGTAGCACAATGGTACACAAAACACACAGCAGTTGGAATTTAAACACCAGACCACCTACCTCGATTATCTCTGATCGGTATACGCGAATGACACCTCCCGAATCATCCAAGAATGACGTAGATCTGGGATAAAATAATTCCCGTTCAAACGTAAATAACTTCCCTTAGAGGAAGAATTGGTAAGAACAACGCAAGGAGAAGGGAGGGCTTACCCGTATGGTCCCAACGTGATCGACGGAAGTGGAAATGAATTCCCGGTGCGCGATCGGTTGATCCTCCAAGGTTCGACCGTCCTCCCAAGCTCCTCCGACGTTCTAAGCTTCCTCTATGAACCGAGGAGGCTACTGCCCATTTTAAGCGGAAAAAACAAACTACACAGCGTGTACTCCCAAGTACAAGGCGTGTACTTTTCATTTTTTAAATTGTTCCTCTGGCGGCTTCTTTCCACCACGACACTGTTCATCTGTCGACATGAGTACACAATGTGTATTCCTGATTACACAGCGTGTACTGTCGTTCCGCTGGCGACTGCCTCCACCACCTTACTGATCACATGCCGACTGAATACATGGCGTGTAAATACCCTATACACGACATGTAGTCAGTTTTTACACCCTTCATTTTCGACAGGCCTACACACCCTGTGTACTCATCCCACACAACCAAAGTACACGGCGTGTGGAAAAGTACACGACGTGTAGTCAGAAATCTTTGGATTTTTCCCATTTTCCTTATTTTTCTCAAAAACACCTAAGGAAAAGGGAAAAGAAGAAACCTGTACCTCAAATATAAGAACCGGGTTCTACGAACTTCCCCCCTTAAAGCAATTCGTCCCCGAATTTCCCTTCCAAGGGTGGTGAAGATAAGCTCAGAATAACTCTGGCCACTAATCATGTACGTTGGTCTCCCGCTCCCAGGTTTCGTTCTCCACTCGGCCATGCTGCCATATCACCCGTACGAGAGGAACTGACCGGCCTCAGAGAACCTTTGTGCTCCTATCAATGATACGAATCAGATGCTCCTCAAAGGATGCATTGATCTAAAGCTCAACCTCCTCGGGCTGAAAGACGTGAGACGAGTCTGAATGATAATGGCACAACTGAGATACATGGAAGACGTCGTGCATGGCCCGATACCTCTGTGGTAACTGCAACCGATAGGCAACCGGCCCGACTCTCTCCAGAATCTCAAATATCCCCACATACCTCGGTGAAAGTTTACCCTGTATCCTGATCCGCCTGTGTCCCAGCCTCGGTGAAACACGTAAGAACACCTGATCCCTGACCATGAACTCCAAGGGTCGTCTGCGGCGATCAACATAAGATTTCTGATGAGACTGCGCAGTAGCCATCCACTTCTGAATCAACTGGACCTGCTCAGAAGTCTCCTGCACGAGGCGTGGTCCCAGCAAAGCTACCTCACCTTCCTCTAACCAGCACAAAGGTGATCGACATGGCCTACCATATAAAGCCTCGTAAGGTGCCATCTCAATAGTTTCATGAAAACTGTTATTGTAGGAAAACTTGACTAGGGGTATATGATTTTACCAAGATCCCCCAAAGTCCAGGACGCATTCACGGAGCATGTCCTCTAGCACCTGTATCGTACGCTCTAACTGGCCTTCGGTCTGAGGGTGGTAAGCTGTCCTCAGAAGCACCTGTGTTCCCAGTGCCCTCTGAAAACTCTGCCAGAAATGAGACATAAAACGGGCATCCCTATCTGAAACAATAGAACGAGGGACCCCATGAAGACGCACTATCTCTCGGATATACGACTTCCCGAGCTCTTCAACACCGAAGGTCTCCTTGATCGGAAAAAAGTGAGCTACCTTTGTGAGTATATCCACAACAAACCACACAACATTATTTCCTCGAGGTGACCTCAGTAACCCAGTCACTAAGTCCATCGCGACATCATCCCATTTCCACTCTGGGATGGGTAACTGCTGTAATAGTTCAGCTGGCCTCTGATGCTCTGCCTTCACCTGTTGACAAGTGGAACATCTCGTAACAAAACCAGCTACCTCTATCTTCATACCCGGCCACCAATACCGATGTCTCAAGTCATGATACATTTTGGTAACTCTGGGATGCATTGCCCAAGCTGAAGTATGAAACTCTCGCATCAACTCCTCACGTAAATCCCCTGGAACTCACACTCATCCATGGAAACGAAAAACTTCATCATCGCCTACCGTCCAACTAGGAGGAGGGTCCTAACTTTCCACTGACTCCTGTAGAACTAGGCCTTCTGAATCCGATAGCTATCTCATCCTCACTCTATCCAGGAGGGTAGAATCACAGTTAAGAAAGAAAGATAGGTCTGCCCCTGACTTTCATGCACCTCCAAATGCATCTCAGAGAATAAATCCATAAGCTGCCACTCACCACTGGCCTCATGAACTTTCTGTATCTGAGTCTTCCTTCTCAGTGCATCAACTACCGCATTACCTTTACCAGGTGTATAGGCAAGCTCAAAGTTGAAGGACTGAAGGTATTCAACCCATCTTCACTGTCTCAGGTTCAAGTCACGCCAAGTAAAGATATATTTGAGACTTTTTTGGTCGGTGAAAACCACAAAATGATCTCCTAAGAGATAATGTCACCAACAGCGCAACGCATGAACAACTGCAACCAACTCGAGATCATGTGTCGGGTAATTCCTCTCATGTGGCCTCAACAGCCGAGACCCGTACGCAACAACTCGATCACCCTGCATCAACACTACTCCCAGCCCAATACCTGATGCATCATAGTAAACTATATAGCTCTTCCCTTTCTTTGGAAGTATCATGACTGGTGCTGATGTCAACCTTCCCTTCATCTCCTGAAAGGCTGTCTCGCAAGCTTCTGACCAAACGAACTTCACACCCTTCTTAGTCAAACCCGTCAATGATGCTGCTAAGTGGGAGAAGTCCTATATAAAATGCCTGTAGTAACCAGCCAACCCCAAGAAACTCCGTATCTCAAACACGTTCTTAGGATTCTCCCAGGAAACTACTGCTCTCACTTTCTCTGGGTCTACTACAGCTCCTGCCTATGAGATGATATGACCCAGGAAGTGTATCTGGTCCATCCAAAAGTGGCTTTTTGAGAGCTTAGCATACAACTGATTCTCTCTCAGTGTACTCAGAACGATCTCAAGATGGGTAGCATGGTTGTGTCGAGTGTGAGAGTACACCAATGTGTCATCCACGAAAACCACCACAAAATAATCCAGACAAGGATAGAACACATGATTTATCAGAGCCATAAAAACTACTGGCGCATTCGTGAGACCGAACGGCATAACCAAGTACTCGTAGAGACCATATCTACTTTGAAAAGTTGTAAGCGGTATATCCGATAGTCTAACACGTAACTGATGATATCCAGATCTCAAGTCAATCTTTGAGAACACTCGTGCTCCAAGAAGTTGATCAAAAATATCATCGATCCTTGGAAAGGGATATCGGTTCTTGACCGTCAGTTGGTTCAACTTCCGATAATCCACACAAAGTCTGAGGGTACCGTCCACCTTCTTTGCAAAAAGGACAGACGAACCCCAAGGAGAAGTACTGGTTCAGATGAAACCCTTTGCCTGTAACTCCTCTAACTATCTCTTGAGCTCCTGCAACTCTGGTGTAGCCATCCTATAAGGAGGAATAGACACCAGTGCTTCTCTTGGCACAAGCTCAATAGAAAAATCCACCTCTCGTTCCGGAGGAATACCTGAAAAGTCGTCTGGGAAGACATCCTTGAAACGATCAACTACTGGAGGGAAATCCTTTCGACACACTCCCTGGTCATCCAGATATAAACTCGCAATCTGGGCTGTCACACCACCTCGCCCACGATGCTCGGGTCCAGCTCGGGTCTCCTGGACATCCCATTCGCACTTGTATAGAAACTCTCCGCCCTCTGGTGACATGAAACTCACCCTGCGATGATAGCAATCCAAAAAGGCTCATAAGGGAACCAACTAGTCCATCCCGAGAATGACATCATAGCTTGTCATCTCTAAGACATAGAGGTCCCATAGAAAGTGACACCCACCAACCTATAGGGGGAACTCCCTACACTGATGCACACCAGCCGTTGTAATCCCCAACGGAGTGTCTAGCGTCATAACATCAGAAGAAGAAGAAACATAGAGCCCAAGGCTCTCCATAACGGTCACATATATAAAGCTATGTGCAGCAGTAGAATCTAAAAGTACTGAAGACAAAACAGAAGCAACTAGAATAGTACCTCTGATAGTGGAAGGCCCGAGATCCTGCTCATGTTGGGTCTGTTGCACTACATATGCCTGCCCAGTGCCGCAGCCCTACGACATAGCCTGAATACCCTGAGCTGACCTGCCCTGCTGTCTCTGAGATCCTGGTGTCTGGATACCACGACCACGACCACCACCTCTACATGTATGTCCTGATGTATCCCAATTTCTTGACTAGAAAGAAGCTGTTGGCCCTGCTCCTGTACGCAGAGTCTTCAAAGAACCCCTATCACTAGCCACTGGTAGGATCGCCTTGCAAAAACGCTGCAGATGACCCATCTTGCTGCAAGCTCGACACTCCACTGGGTCACGTTGACACTACGGTCTCTTGTGCCCCTCTCTACTTCACTGGTAGCACATTACCGGACCACCTGTAGAAATCCTCTGGCTAGTACTGCAACCGTGAGAGAAATCCGTCTGCCTCTTTCTCTTATCGGTAGAAATAGTATCAGAAACAGGTGCTGAACCACCCTGGCCTGCACTACTAGCTTCCCGCAAGCTTCTCTCAATAATCAATGCCTGGTTCACAATAGCATGTACTGTAGGCAACCTGAAAACATTCACCAGTGCTCAGATGTCATACCAAAGACCATCCTCAAAGCGTCGAGCCCTCAACATCTCACCTCCCACTAGAACAGGTGAAAAATGCTGAAGCTCAGTGAAGTGGGTAGAATAGTCCATCACCGACATGGCACCCTACTGCAGATTCATGAACTCTCGAGCTCGATCTTCTTGTAGCGTCTCATGAAAGAAAAAGTCATAGAAGACTACCTGAAAATCTTCCCACGCCATGTCTCTATGATGCTCTGACTGGGTGGTAACATCCCACCACCTCTTGGCAGAATCATGTAGCATGTAAGTAGCGAGCTTGAACCTCTGCCCTGGAGGTGTCTCTAGATGCTCGAAAATAGTCTGCATAGAATCCAGCCAAGACTCCGCAACCTGTGGTCCGCCATCCCCTGAAAACGTAGGCGGATGCTGCTGTTGGAAGATACGTGTCAGCTCTGCCATAGATGTGGCGGCCTGCGGTGCTCCCTGGAAGGTCTACATAAATCGCATGAAGCCTTCACAGAACTAGGCATCAGCGCCTGTGTCCGGTATAGTGGCTGGCGCCGCATCTGGCTATGCTGGAGGATCCATTGGTAGCCCATGGCCTACCATATCTGGAGTATACTCGTTGCCTCTCTCCTGGAGAACAACTCAAGGTCATCTCAGTGGCATGAATCTACAAGGTCAAACACACACCTTAGATCAAGATTTATCAAGGACTGAAAACAAGGAGTGTAAGAAGGGAACAAGGAAAGAAAACTTTCAAGTTTTACAAAACAAGACTACACAGTTGTATAATAACTACACGACGTGTTTCCTCAAGTATTTCACATGGGCGTGTACTCTGCCAAAACTGGTCGTGTAACACCCCAAAACACACAATGTGTTGTCCACACACACGACGTGTACTTGAATTTTCCTCCCTGCCCGAGTCCCTCTACACGGATTAGTCACACAACTCTCTTTTAAACGAGACTACATGGTGTGTATAAGATCTACACGACCTGTACTGGACGAGCTTCACCGACCCATGTTGTCCCTCACATGGCCGGGTACACAGCTCAGAATACACGGCGTGTTCCAGAGAGACACGACGTGTACGATTTAAATTCCAACTGCCCGTGTCGTTAGTGACATGACCAGCTACTCGGATGACACTACACGACGTGTTAAAACCGCACACGGTGTGTAAACAACTCCGTCTTCCCAACCACACGGTCAAGTCCACACGGTCTTTCCCTGTTCAATACTACACGACGTATCCCACAGGTACACAGCGTGTTCAAGAAGAGGTAACATCGACCCGTTTTGTTAGCGACACGACCAAGTACCTGAGTCAGACTACACTGCATGTTCAAGGTAGACACAGTGTGTATGTATTAAGGTTTCCTTTGTTCGTGTTGTTAGTTACATGGGCAGACACCGGGTCAACACTACACGGCGTGTACAACTGGTACACGACGTGTTTTTCCCAAATTCTACCCAGTGTCCCCGCCCACACGGTCTATGAAACAGGAAGATACTACACGACGTGTACTGAGGGTACACGGCGTGTACTCAAAAAGTTTTAATTTCTCCCCGAATAGAAGAACACACGACGTGTTTCCATAGAACTACACGACGTGTATGCTGGGTTTTCCGTACAGTAAGCCTCAGAAACTTCTCTATAGCCCAGAAAACACGGAAACCAACACTGAAGTGCCAAATTTTGATCTGTGAGGGCCCATACTCCCCGCGAATCAAAGTTTGGTATCTTATGCGTGTTATAACAAGTTGATGATCCACCAAATTCCGGTTAATGAGGGCCCATACTCCTCAAGAACCAAAGTTTGGCTTTCATTCTATCAAAAACCTCATACAAAAATACCCTATCAAATAGTAGGTATCTATCAAAGCAGCTATCACAACAACATGCTTTTCTAGCACAACAACTATCACAACAACATGCAATTCCTAATGCACCTACATGGCATGGAAGAATGCATGACATGTGATATCTAGCATGTTCCTAAATGATGCATGAGATGACATACCCTCATCTCATCGGGTTGCAACCAAATAGAACCCAAGTATAACATATAAACAACACAATCACAAGTGCGTCACCCTATGGTGAAAATCAAATCAACTGTCAAATTTGAAAAATCAGAAAAATTGCAATTACCGAGGTAGACCGGCTTTTCCCTGTACACGGGTTAGCTACTCCTAGGAACAACATATAACCAACTACCATTTCTGTACTATCCCTGACTAAGGTTCCAAACAGTAAGTCAAATAAAAGAACCCCTCTGATACCACTTTGTAACATCCCGGATCCGGGTGCCACTCAACGGGTGCCCCGAACCCGGTTGGTCACATGACCTCAAGCGCATTTTCCCAAACGCCAGAGGATACCGACTAGTAGCGAAAGCCTATGTCTAATAGTGGGGAAACTATGCCCTCATTTTTCAAAGTGTAGTACAGCGAAATAAAATATACAAACATACAACAACGGAAGCAGTAAAAAATATACAACTGAAAAGGACAACTGAAATAGAAGAGAACCAGCAGTCATAAATATAAATATGCAGCATGTCACTAATTCTATGAAAGCAGTCAGAACATGATACACTGCAATACAATACAATACAACTTAAAGTACAAGGTACAACCAAACAAAATAGAGCAGAGTAAACAGAACGCAGCAGCATCACAAGCCTAAGATCAGCCCCATACTCTCCCAATTCTCTGCTACAATCAGGTACCTGTATAGGGACCCTTGCCCTTATCCACACCTGTAGAAATGTAATCTATTTGGGCCAAAGACATGACCCAAATAGGGTGTGAGAAATAAATCCTAGTAGGCAACCACCAAAGGCCCGTGCCCAACTGTCAGTGAGAATGTGCAACAGCAGTGTGAAAAAGTAAATGCAGTAAACTAGTAAGTACTCAAAAGTAACTATCACTACCAGTTTCATTGAAATTTTAACTATTAATTATCAATTCAATATAATTGAATTATATTAAAATGCACCTTGCCCTCAGGATAAACAAAAAATTTCCCTCAGGCCATTCAGAACCTTGCCCTCAGGCCTTGCCCTTAGGTGAAATCGAATCTTTCCCTCAGGCCTTTCCCCCAGGAGAAATAGTACCTTGCCCTCATCCCTTTCCCTCAGGCGAAACAAAATCTTGCCCTCAGAAAAAATAGTACCTTTCCCTCAGGCCTTTCCCTTAGGTGAAACAGAATCAAGTAACCAGGATGATCCCAACACATAGAAAGAATTTATATAAATTTTCTCTCAATAAAAATCAATGCACAACATAATCATGGCATACCCTCGAGTATCCTGGCCAAATGGCTAAACAGTGGAACGCACCCCCAGGGTGGTCCTGGATCCAAGAAGTGATCCCCAAACAACAGTTATACATATTCATTAAACTACCTATGCAATTCTAGGTATTTAATTAAACAAGGCCTCAGCCACACGAAACCCCAAACATGAGCGCGTAGCACAATGGTACACAAAACACACAACAATTGGAATTTAAACACCAGACCACCTACCTTGATCGTCTCTGATCGGTATACGCGAACGACGCCTCCCGAATCGTCCAAGAACGACGTAGATCTGGTATAAAAGAATTCCCATTCAAACTTAAATAACTTCCCTTAGAGGAAGAATTGGTAAGAACAATGCAAATAGAAGGGAGGGATTACCCGTATAGTCCCAACGTGATCGACGGAAGCGGAAACGGATTCCCGGTGCATGATCAGTTGATCCTCTAAGGTTCGGCCGTCCTCCCGAGCTCCTCCAGCGTTCTAAGCTTCCTTTGTGAACATAGGAGGCTGCTGCCCATTTTAAGAGAAAAAAAACTACACGACATGTACTCCCAAGTACACGGCGTGCACTTTTCATTTTTTAAACTGTTCCTATGGAGACTTCTTTCCACCGCGACACTGTTCATCCGTTGACATGAGTACACGGCGTGTACTATCACTCCACTAGCGGCTGCCTCCACCGCCTTACTGTTCACTTGCCGACTGAATACACGGCGTGTAAATACCCTATACACGACGTGTAGTCAGTTTTTACACCCTTCATTTCCGACAGTCCTACACGCCCTGTGTACTCATCTCACATGTCCAAAGTACACGACATGTGGAAAAGTACACGGTGTGTAGTCAGAAATCTTGGTATTTTCCCCATTTTCCTTATTTTTCTCAAAAACACCGAAGGAAAAGGGAAAATAAGAAACCCGTACCTCAAATATAAGAACTGGGTTCTACAAAAACCAACATACCCCTAACGTAAAGCAAGGATGAGGTAAGCTTCAATTGGAAAAAATTGGTATGTATTTTAAATCTACTATAATAATTTTATGTGATATGAAACAACAACATAATTATGTTCCTATGTTTATGTGCAGATCGATGACTCCAAATCCAAAACCACTTTCATCCCACGCCATATGTTATGGAAGAAGGAACATGTAAATAAATATGGGATACTAATAGATGAAAACACACAAAAACTGTGGAAAAAAATGTGTAAGTATGACTTAATAAAAATTTGTTTTACTTTAAATTGTTATTCCATAACAATGATTACTTATTTTACTATATTTTCTATCCAACATAGTCACAGAAATTAGTAATACCTGTACCAGATGAACACCTACTATCGGTGGCCTTGAAGTGGCTAGAACAGTATGGCCGCATCAGAGGTGTGGGTTTTGGGGTGACACCCTAAGCATATCTTGAGGAAAAAAACAAAGGATGATCAAAGTGAAGAAATGAAAAAAATGAGAGAAAAAATATCCACCTTTGAATAACAATTCCAATGGCAGAGAGAGTTTCTAGAGACTTTTATGGGGGGAAGCAAAGAGAAGAAACAACTCAATATCAAACATCGCGTGGAGATCTCGCCCCACCCCACTAGCTTTGAGGTGATCTATTTCCCTAAAAAAACTATCTTAGCCAACGTAATCAATGTTCTAATAATTATTTCTGTGAAATGTGAATAAAATAGACACTGATACCTTTCCTGTACTGATATTATATAGGGAGATAATGAATGTGATTTATATCTATCAACACCCACCCATCGCCTTGTAGAAGGGCTACTGTGTTCAATATCCAAAATGACATGCTACACAACAAACCACTTCCAACAGGTCACATGAGAGTGTCGATTAGCATAGCCCATGATCCGAGCACCGAGCTACCTATTCCAATTGATGAGGAAGATATTCATAAGGTCAAACAAGATGCTGGTGTTGGACGGAGAAAAAGGGAGTGATGGCAAGAGGGGGGGTGAATTGCCTTTTAAAAAAATGATTAACAAATTAAAATCAAAGTTAAAGGTGCAGCGGAAATAAAGAGGCAATCACACAAGAAATTGTTAACGGAGTTCGGCCAAAACCCGGCCTACGTCTCCGCTCCCAAATCAACCGTTGAGAGATTCTACCGCTTGCTTTTCAATGGTTTTAGCAAGAAACCCACTAGACTTTACAGGTAGTCTAGAACCTATTATAGCTTGCTTTTAGTGGTTGAGCAAGAACCCACTAGCCTTTTTAACAGGTGAAGGCTAGCTCACCGATGAATCAAGCCTTTTAAAAGGAAAGGCTTGACTAACCTCTTCACACCTTAAAGGTGGTGTGAAAACCCAAATGAAAGGAAGATGAGAGAAAGAGGGGTTTGTAGGCACAAACCCAAATTGATGCTCAAAATAAATAAATAATGAAAAACCGTAATGGGGAAGACTTGGGCGCCAATGGATTGATGGAGCTGATGAAGGGCGCTCCCAAGCTTCTTTGATGGAGCTCCTTGGATGTGGAATTGAGTTGGAGCTATTGGAGTTCCTTGGAGGAATGCGCCAGAGGTTCGCCAAAATGATCAAAAATGTGTCCGTGGGCTTCCTTAAGTTTCCGGGGCTTCAAGGTCCTTTATTTATAGAGGGGGAACCCTCATATGGCCGTTAGAGGCCTTTGGAGCCATTGGAGAGGCTTTCGGAGCCGTTGGAGGCCAAGTGGACATGCTGGTCAAAAGCCCAACGACTAGTTTGACTGGCTCCACCGGCTGACCGGTGCTGATCCACCGGCTGACCGGTGCTGATCCACCGGTTGGCCGGTGTGTGAAAAATGGAGAGGGCTTCGGATTCAGGCTCCACCGGCTGGCCGGTGGTGAGGCCACCGGTTGGCCGGTGCTGAGGCAGTAGCTTCCACTATTCATCTGGGTGCCACCGGCTGGCCGGTGCTGAGGCCACCGGTTGGCCGGTGCTGAGGCAGTAGCTTCCACTGTTTGGGCTGGGTGCCACTGGCTGGCCGCTGGTGTGACACCGGTTGGCCGGTGGTCTGGACAGAAGGATTCCTTCTGTCCAGGCTTCCATCGGCTGGCCGGTGGTGAAGCCACCGGTTGGCCGGTGGACTGAATTTCAGTCCACTTTTGGCTTTTTGCCTTCTTGGCCTTCTTGGCCCAATTCCTTGGCAATATTAAATCATTCCTATCATCCAAAAACACTTGAAACACTATTAGAAAAACAAGAGGGTGATTGTGATCATGAAAATAAAACCACGAGGGGTTTGAGAGGTACAACAATCTCCCCCTATTTTGATGATCACAATCACCAAAACAAACAATGTAGAAAATGAAATGAAAAGCATGCTTTAAAAGATTTCTCCCCCAATCAACCAAGAATTTCTCCCCCTTTGTGATTATCAAAATAGCACGGGGCATAAAACTTGATTGAGGGAAAAGTATTGAAAAACAAGATAGAGATTTTAAACCAAATGAAATTTTTGAAATTTGAATTGAAAGTTTTGAATCAAGAATTCAATAACAGTTTGAATTGAAAGTTTTGAAAAGAAAATTGAATAATAGTTTGAATTGAAAGTTTTGAAAAGAAAATTGAATAACAGTTTGAATTGAAAGTTTTGAATCGAAAAATTGAATAACAATTTAAAAAATTTGAAACCATGTGTTGAAATTGAAAGTTTGAATTGAAAATTTTGAAATTGAAATCAAAAGGGCTTAAACGATCCTAACTCCCCCTAAATAAAAACAACAAATCACCGGGGAGAGGTTTTTGAAACCGAGACAAATTTTGGCCCGGAGAGACTCGCTAGAAGGGATTTTTCAATCCACACTTGTCTAGTGGCGGGTCTTCTCTTAAAAAATTAATCATTAAAGAAAATAGACTTGGGCCTACCATACCGGGCATTTTTGCAATTGCACTCATAAATTAAGTGCCCGGGTTTTTTACAATAATTACAAAATTTAAATTGGGAGCTCCCCCTTACAAAAATAGTTGGAGCATGGGAGGAGGAAGCTTGCTTGGAATAGCCAAGCCCTTGGGTGGTTCTAGATAAACATTGGGAACCAAGCAAATTGTTCAAATTTTGTTCCCCTTGGGTGAACTTGGCTAGAGTCTCCCTTAGATCTTTGATGGTTGATTCCATGGAATCAACATCGGGAAGATTTTGGATTTTGAGGGTCAACTCTTCCTTCTCTTTAAGAAGTTGTTTTTTTTCGGAAGAGAGTTTTTTGAAATTCTTTTTTAAAGCAATAAATTTGGAAGAAAGTTCGTGAAAACCTTCCTCCAATTGATCTCTAGCATGTTGGAGATCCTCGTACGATAAATTATTTAAAGAATTTGAAGAACAAGAGGATGAGGAGTCGGAAGATGTTACCTCATGGAATGCCATTAGGAATTTGTTACCGTTGTCGCTCGAGGAGGAGGAGGAGGATGATGTGGAGCTATCACTCCATGTGGCCTTGAAAGCCTTCTTCTTCTCCTTTTGTTTGGCCTTTTTCTTGTTGAGTGGGCAATCGGGCTTGTAATGGCCTTTCTCGCCACACCCGTAACATTTTACCTTGGGCTCGGATTTTTCGTTGGATTGAGCCTTGCGGGATTTCTTCTTCTTGTGCTTCTTCATGAACTTGTGCATTTTGCGGGCAAGATTCTCCATTTCGGAATCGCCGCTTGAAGAAGATGAAGATGATGAGGAGGATGAGATTTCTTCTTGTTGAACTTTGAAGGCGATGTTCTTTGGAACTTTAATCGGTTTGCCTTCTTTTTCAGCTTGCCTCCTCATGGTGATCTCGTATGTCATGAGGGATCCGATGAGCTCTTCGACCGGCATGTTCTTGATGTCCTTTGCTTCTTGAATTGCCGTGACTTTCGGAGCCCATGAGCTTGGAAGGATCCATAGGATCTTCTTGACCATGGTTTCTGCAGAAATATTATCTCCAAGAGATTTTCTACCATTGCAAACGTCAGTAAAACGAGTAAACATTTCAGAAATAGATTCATTTGGATGCATGGAGAATGATTCAAAATCTTGACGAAACATATCTAATCGAGTATCCTTTACTTTGTTGGTCCCCTCATGGGTAACCTCCAAAAGTTTCCAGATTTCATGAGATGTAGTGCATGTGGAAACTCGATTGAACTCATTTCGGTCAAGGCCGCAATGTAGAGCGTTCATGGCTTTGCCATCAAGCTCGAAATTTCTAATATCGGCTTGAGTCCATTTGGATTCATCGGGGGAAGAGAGGGTGTAACCTTGCATGACAATTTTATAAATGGGATAACCTATGCTTCTAAGAAAAGTAGTCATGCGGGTTTTCTAATAATTATAGTCGGTTCCATCAAAAAATGGAGCATGACCCAAAGAAAAGACTTCGGGGGCAAAAGAGGTTGATGCCATCACAATGGAGCTCCTTGGATGTGGAATTGAGTTGGAGCTATTGGAGTTCCTTGGAGGAATGCGCCGGAGGTTCGCCAAAATGATCAAAAATGTGTCTGTGGGCTTCCTTAAGTTTCCGGGGCTTCAAGGTCCTTTATTTATAGAGGGGGAACCCTCATATGGCCGTTAGAGGCCTTTGGAGCCGTTGGAGAGGCTTTCGGAGCCGTTGGAGGCCAAGTGGACAGGCTGGTCAAAAGCCCAACGGCTAGTTTGACTGGCTCCACCGGCTGACCGGTGCTGATCCACCGGTTGGCCGGTGTGTGCAAAATGGAGAGGGCTTCGGATTCAGGCTCCACCGGCTGGCCGGTGGTGAGGCCACCGGTTGGCCGGTGCTGAGGCAGTAGCTTCCACTATTCATCTGGGTGCCACCGGTTGGCCGGTGCTGAGGCCACCGGTTGGCCGGTGCTGAGGCAGTAGATTCCACTGTTTGGGCTGGGTGCCACCGGATGGCCACTGGTGTGACACCGGTTGGCCGGTGGTCTGGACAGAAGGATGCCTTCTGTCCAGGCTTCCATCGGCTGGCCGGTGGTGAAGCCACCGATTGGCCGGTGGACTGAATTTCAGTCCACTTTTGGCTTTTTGCCTTCTTGGCCTTCTTGGCCCAATTCCTTGGCAATCTTAAATCATTCCTATCATCCAAAAACACTTGAAAAACTATTAGAAAAACAAGAGGGTGATTGTGATCATGAAAATAAAACCACGAGGGGTTCGAGAGGTACAACAGCTGGAACATTCATCACATGACTGTCACATCTTGTAAAAAAACATGTCAACAAGGAGGTATTCATTTCCAATTTATTTTTCAACCTAAACCTTTAACAATTAATGAAAAAAGGTTTGAAATGATGAATGTTATTATAGATGGACAAAGGGAAGGAGGTGAAATAAAAGATCGGATCAAATTTCATCTAAAGGATCGACCAACTGATCGAAAAGATCTACCAAAATCACCTTTACCCCGCCCATTCTATATTCGTATTTACTATCATTTATGGTTCATGTGAATACAAAGTTAAAAAATGGTCATACTCACATAGTTGATCTTGAAGAAAATATGTATGGAGAGGAAGTTCAAGACTTCATTGGTGTTGAGAATGTAAGTTAACTCCTTGACTATGATTGACCAGGCAACTCAGTTGTAAATGTATACATGAGGTATGTTTTCATGATTTGATTTTCCAAAAGATAATATACTATATTAATTATGAATAAATACATGTAATATTTTTGGTAGGCGTATATATAAAAAACAATTGAAGGGATTTCCCCATGATTTTTTTGGACTCGTTAGTCCTCACATATCCTCTACAGAACAATCAAAAATAGATTCCAAAAAAGTGTATGAAATAGTGGTATGCCTAGTCAAATCGTTTGAAAGAAAAATTATAGATGAAAGAATATTTTTAATACCAATGATACATGGGTGAAACTATACAATTTAATCATATAAAATATATTTTCATTTTTTTCATTACTTATTTATTTATGTCTTTTAGGCAATATTGGATGCTCATTGCGGTCAATTTGGATACTCCAAAGATTTATTTCCTGGATTCAATGCATGGATATCCAACAAACCGACCACACATGATGGTGTTTATAAATTTATAATACACTACATACAATGTTTTATAACTTAACATCAAGTTATATAATTTAGATTATGTTTTAATGAGGATTCTATTATGATAGGGTGATGCATCAATATCATGAAAAATAAGGAATGGGGCCAGGGGATAAGCACAAAGACCATGACAAGTACTAAGACTAGACAAGTATTATGGTATATATAATAATATTTCACTATCCCAAAACATATCAAAACAAATTAGTTATTCTCATCAATGTTTCTTCAGTGTTCGAAACAAAAAAATGTAAAATATTGTGGTTATTATGCTTGTAAATTTATGAGAGAGATCATATTCCATCAAAAAACTAGCATCCCTGAAGAGGTATTTTCAAAGAAAATTACTATTTCATTTAAAATATTTATTAATCCTTTGTGTATTTATATTTTTCCAGTACAACTATGACTATTGAAAAGACTCATATTCACAAGAGGATATAGATTTTCTTAGAAAAAAATGGGCAATATACCTGATGAAAGAATGTACACACATAACATAAAGGTGTGACTTCTATAGAAGTAGTGTATTGTTTCATATTTATGTTTAATTTATTTTTTTAGTATTATTCATATAAGAATTATTTTCTTATATAGGTGGATTCCTTTGTTCGAGTCGGGGTGGTCTTTTTGAAGATTCTCATGCTCGTGAGAGATAGGACTTTGAGGCTACAACTTAGAATTCAATGAGAAGGTAAAGTTTTTTTTAAATATACTATGTTTTTCCTCATAATATTATCTGTTAGATACTGCACTAAGATAATCTAAGTGATTATTTTTATTTAAAATTGTCATCATTTTATCTACAATTTGTAAGTTAATTTCCTTTTTTATCTAACACTTATTTAGTTTTTCCACAGATCTTTATGCTTTCCATTGCTTCTCTTTGTTGAGCTGCCAAAACTGTATAGATTTGATGTTATTTGGTAGAAAAACCTTTCTTGTTGAAATCCAGGAGAGTGAAGGAAGCTCATGTGCTCATTGTGGTGGATTCTCGTGATATAATGGGCACATAAACTTCCTCTACTTTCTTATATTTCAACAATGAGAAAGATTTTTCTACTAAGAACATCGAGTCAATATGCAATGTCAATAGTTAGATAAATAAAGACAATAGAAATCATGATAACATTAGTATTTAAGGTTTTTTTGATACTTTGGGATGTGTAGCATTCAGCTACACCTAAATCCGACACATGGTGTCACATGTATAACTCTAAGTACTTCTTTTTATTTAAAATTGATATAAATTTTAGTAAAAAAGACAACCGACATACTCAAAAATGAGAAAAACTATTCAGATTGTTTTAATACTTTAAGACAATGGTCCATAAGTAATTTTTTACATGTAGGAATCATCCGAACCTCAATCAGATGCACGGTGTTCCCATTATGACTCAAAGTTTCTCTTTTTATTTAAAATTAACATTAATTTTAGTAAAAAGAACAACTGGCATACTAAAATCCAATAAAACACATTCAGATTATTTTGATACTTTAAGAAAATTATATATAAGTCATTTTTGATGTATAGGAATCAACCATACCTCAATATGATGCACAATATGACCGGTATAACTCAAAGTGTCTATTTTTATTTAAAACTGACATTAATTTTAGTAAAAAGAACAAGTGACATACTAAAAACCAAGAAAATGAATTTAGATTATTTTGATACTATAGATCAAATATCCATGAATCATTTGTGATGTGTAGGAATAAACCACACCATAATTTGACGCACGGTGTGACTGGTATGAATAAAAGTGTCAGTTATTATTTTAAAATTGACATTTTAGTTCAAAATGTGTCACTCAATGAAAACCAAGAAAACATGCTCCGATTGTCTTAATAATTTCGGAAAGAGATTAATAAGTCCTTTGTGACGTGTATGAAGTAGCCTCACATCAAACTGACATAAAATGCGACCGATATGATTCAAAATGCATGTTTCTAGTTTGAAATAATATTTTAGTAAAAAAACACAACTTGCATACTAAAAACTGAGAAAACACATTTGAATTATTTTGATACTTTAGGAAAATAATCCACGAGTCATTTGTGATGATAGGAGTCAACTGAACCTCAATACAATGCACAATATGACCGGTATGACTCAAAGTGTGCATTTTTATTTAAAATTGACATTAATTTAAGTAAAAAGAAAAATTTACAAACTAAAAACTGAGAAAACACATTCATATTGTTTTGATACTCTAGGAAAACTATCTATGAGTCATTTTTGATGTGTAGGAATCAACCAAACCTCAATCCGACACACGGTGTGACCAGTATGACTAAAATAATATATTATTAGTTTAAAATTGACATTTTAGTTTAAAACACATCACTTAATGAAATCCAAGAAAACGTGATCCGATTGTCTTTATAATTTAGGAAAACAATTCATAAGTCATTTTTGATGTGTATAAAGTAGTCTCACATTAAACCGATGCACGACGTGACCGGTATGACTCAAAATGCGTGTTTCCTGTTTGAAATGACATTTTAGTAACAAAACACAACTAGCATATTGAAAATTGAGAAAACACATTCAAATTGTTTTGATACTTTATGAAAATGATCCATGATTCATTTTTGATGCATAGGATTCAACCAAAACTCAATATGACTCACAATGTGACCTTTATGACTCCAAGCGTGTCTTTTTATTTAAATTTGACACTAATTTTAGTAAAAAGAACAAGCAACATACTGAAAACTGAGAAAACACATTCATATTATTTTTATACTTTAGGAAAATTTTCCATGAGTCATTTGTGATTTTTAGGAATAAACCACACCTCAATCAGATGCACGGTGCGACCAGTATCACTACAAGTGTCTGTTATCAGTTTAAAATTGACATTTTAGTTCAAAATGCGTCACTCACCGAAAACCAAGCAAACAATCTTCATTTGTCTTAATAATTTAGAATAATGATTCATAAGTACTTTGTGATGTGTATGAAGTAATATCATGGCAAAATGATGCACGATATGACTGATATGACTCAAAATATGTGTTTCAAGTTTGAAACGAAATTTTAGTAAAAAAACACAATTGACATACTAAAAACTGACCAAACACATTCATATTGTTTTGATACTTTAGTAAAATGATCCATGAGTCATTTGTGACGTGTAGGAGTCAAATGCACCTCAATACGACGCACAGTGTGACCAGTATGACTCCAAATGCATATTTTTATTTAAAATTGACATTAATTTTAGTAAAAAGAACAAGTGACATAATGAAAACCAAGAAAATACATTCAGATTGTTTTTATACTTTAGGAAAACAATCTATGAGTCATTTGTGATGTGTAAGAATCAACCCCACCTCAATCCGATGCACAATGTGACTGGTATAACTCCAAATGTATCTTTTTTTTAAATATTGACATTTTATTAATGTATTCTTTCATATTAATGTTTAATTTATATCTTTATAGTATTACTAACATAATATTTGTTTTCTTATATAGGTGAAATATTTTTTTCAAGTTGAAATGATTTATTTGGAAACTGATACCATGGGGGGATATTTTTGAGAGGGGATCATGGACGTCCAAAGATGAAACAATAATGTTTTTAAATGTTTTTTGGATAATTGTAAAAGTAATTATATAAAACATTGTTTAAAATATATATAGAATTGTTTTTTTTGTATATAATATGGGTAGATATTTTTTCATTCATTATGTCACATTAAATATATATAGAATTATTTGAAATTACAGGTTTTTACTGGGCGTAATGTTATATTAACAACACATTACAACTAGTTAGAACCTCTATTAACGCTATTTCAAGCGCTAATAAAGGGTGGCCTTTATGAGAACTAAAATAGTACTAATAAAGGGGTTCCTTTTTCAGTGCTGCAATTAACAATGCTTTTTTAGCACTATTAAAAGCCATTTTCACAATGTTAAAGGCCATATGTGTAGTAGTGGGTTCTTATAAGCACTTGTAAAATTTAACTTTTATTGGTATTAAAAATAAGTGTTGATAAAATTCTACTATTATCAGTACTTATTTTAGCGCTAATAAAATCCACCCCTTTATCATCGTTTTATTTAGTGCTAATAAAAGTATTATTTTATCGATATTAGTAATAACGATGATAAAATATTCATCTATTTATTTTAAGTGAAATATTTATATATCTTGATTATAATAAAATACGTGTGGATTTAATGTCTACATGAATTAATTAGACTTTTAAAATTTTATAAATTTTAATACGAATTTGTATATATTATTGGCATTATTAATATATATATGTGTGTGTGTCGTATTTATATCTATGAAAAACAAATAATTTTATCTAATTTAATTAATATTATCTTATATAGAAATTATAATAATATTTATATTATATGAATTGTATATAGCTGGATATATATACGCGTGTGTTGGTTCACTTATTACACACACACATGTCATTGGGTTCTTCAGACACAGACACTTATGTATTAATATACGTGAATAAATATGTACAATCATATATATAAACCAGTAATTAAAAATGTAATAAATTAAATAAATTTATAAATTTAAATTATATTTATAATTTTAGAAACTTTCAAAGTTAAAATCTTTTATATATTATTAAAATGTAATTAATATTATTTTGTATTGAAATTCTAACATACTTCATATTATATTTGTATACATTACGTAATTAGTATTGTATTTTTAAAATATGAAATATTATTCATATAACTATAATATTAATTTTTCTTACATATATAATAAAAAACTTAAAATATAAATAATAAATTAAATATAAATAATAATGAATAGTATATATATTTTTTGAACACAATTGATAATAAATATAAGTGGAGTCCAAAGATCGATTAGGTGCCACTGAGAGGTGGGGGGGGGGGTCAATTAGCGAGACACTCATTTTAAAAATTCTCTTATAATTTAACCTCTTGAACTTGTTAAGGTTATCGATCCAATAAATATTATCTCTAAATATCACCTTGAGCATAATTGTAATATTAGAGCGAGCAACACACAACATTTATAAGGTTTGACTAAAAGGCCTACTCCTTTCCATGTTGGTTATACCTCCCAACATTGATTCTCCACTATCTCCAACACAACTTCTACAACACAGAATCATCCATTAGGCTATGTCTACTCCCAAAGTCCATTGGAAGACATCTTCACTTCTACATGGATAATCCACAACTAGAATTATCTTCAACATTCTAGATGGCCATCTTCCTCCACAAGCCTACAGGATTAGGTTTTCTCATGTACAATTCATCAAGGTCTTCAACAAATACATGTAGCATGCCTGTTGGCCTTGAAACTCTTATTAGATCTTTAATGATATAATTATCTCAATAATTGAATACTAAATCACACAAGTTTCTTCTTCTTTAAAGGACCCCGACTTCAAAGTTTTTCTTTCTTCAATACAAATCTATATTGGGATTCTCAAAATTCTCTTACACAATGGATTCAATATTCTCACAATTTTATACACACAAATATTCATCACTTTCATGCGCACATTTAACCAAAAGAAAACAACTATTATGCAAGTGATATCTAATTTATTCCATGATTTAAATGTGTTATGAATAAAAAATTTACTTTTTCTCAATTTAAATACCCATAGGTCTGGGTATTTTTATTTATTCTTCAAACTCATTTTAAAATACAATTTTCCTTGGATGATATTTATTTCTTTAAATGGTATAATTCATTAATTTATTCGTCTACAACATAAATTCACATGGTATATCATCATGGAGGCAATGTGGCCTTCATTTTAAATACATGAATAAATCAGTTTTCCTTCATTATTTCTCACATAGATATTATCCTCTTCAACTTATCTCATGTTAACATAGTATCAAACAACCTACATTTGATCCTAATTTAAATACCCATATCATCATGCAATATCCTTCATTATCACCCATAGTATGCATGACTCATAGTTTTAATACCGCATGCATGAATATTGCATGCAATGGATTCTCAGACGTAACATTTCTTTATTTTCTCATTTGATGTATATACATGCAAGTGAAACTACATGTATATCAAATTATTTCAAACATACCTGTGAATTAATCCAAGATTTATCACTAGAGAAGTTCTCAGTTAGATATTTTTCAACTCATTCATAGAATTTTGCTTATATATATATCTCATACTTCCCATGATGCATGTATCAAGTTTATGATGATCACATCCATCATTAAAACATGACATAAATCTTGGAAAGATCATAGAAGTGGATCGGTTCATTTCCCATGGCTTGGAATGATCTATGTGACTTGTAAATATCAGAAGAACCATGAAAATATGAACCCTAAAATGTGGGATGAAGATGATGACTTCGACCTTGATCAAACAACCCATATTAATTCCATCTGATGACAGCACTTATATGTGTAACATTTTAATGTGGGTGAACAGTACCCCACAAAAACTTGTCCCACATCAAAGTAACTATTGGTTGAGAAAAGATATATAAACAAAGAACTTACATTCAGTTGGAAGATGTGAGTAGCCTGAGGTCCACTCCTGGAACCACACCTCACACACTACTACACAGAAATATGCTGCTTCGTATGATGGCTTTGGGACCTCTATACACACACCTATACCCCACCGTGTGCACACCTATGTGCCATTTTGTGCACACCTGACTACATATATAAGCACTTTCATACATGCCACCGTGATAGCTCAGTGAGCTAGCTCTCCCGTGTGGTTGAGGCCTCCTCCTATAATACTAGATTGAGCTAGTTCCTCTACTTTCTTGGATGGCCAGTTTTTTTAGTAGACTCATAAAAAATAGTTAGTAAAAATATCATACAATTCTAATCCAAAACTCAAAATTATTCTTAAAATATTCCTCATGATATATATATATATATATGTTGCGTATAATTCTCAATTAAAAATCCTTATGAAATTATGGAATTTTGCATAACCTTCTTCAATTCCTCTTCTTTATCTTCTTCAAAATGTTGTAAACAATGTGTCATCATTGATAAAAGCCTTTGACATTAAAGGAAAGTTAAAAAATCATCAAAATTTCATATAGAACTACTCAATAATGAAATCTGATGCCATTAAATGATTCCATAACAATTCTACAAGCATCATCACTTCACATATTGAATCACTGAAAACAAATGCAACACTTGAGCTCAACAATCCCCATTTTTATTTTATTATCAATATCAGCACACATCATAAAATTTAATATGTGGTGCTCAAATATTTCCCACCTTATTTAAAATCAAATGAAAAGGATAAGTGTGGGTCTTCCCATCACATATTTCTTCTAAAAAACACCTTCTATTTTTTTAAAGGAAGGGATGATATCACATGATACTTAACAAAGAACCCTTAGTTAATCAACTCTAAGTTTAAGTGGGCTAACTCAGTGTAAAAAACAATAAAAATATAACCAAGGCTATATAATCTATACATAAAATACTCATATGTGATACCATGCTCAGAAATAATCAAGATAAGGGCAGTTAAGATAAGAAATATATGATCCTATACATACGTTAACAAACACATCAAAAATTTTAGGTACACAATAGTAACTACTTTTTATCATATTTTCATAAACCAAACACCCCTTAATAAATATTATTAAGGAAATTAAGAATGAGAGATGAGAGTGTGATTGAAATACCTTAAACTCCATTATTACCAGGCTGTCCAGAAAATTCCAGATTCATATAAAAATGTTTTTTCATCCTTCTTTCTCAAAATCCCCCCCTCAAGGGGTGCACTTCCTCTTTGTTAATTTCACTATAGTTATAACACTCCATGAAAGTCAATATCATGATGATATCCAAAAGTGGAATCCTCAAATTTCTCTTTCAATTCCCTACATGTAAGCTCAAAACATATAAAATAATAGGGAATAAGTAAGTACCTTAATGTATCTTAGAAGTGAAATTCAAGGTGGGAGTTTCCTCTCAACCTGGGCCATTCTCCTTTTCCAATTTTGGCCTTTCCTTTATGTGGAATATTCTTTTCCATTGAAGTAATTTGAACACATGATGTTTTAGGTACATTAAATTTATTCAAGAATAACTCCCATTTTTTTAGGTAAAATCTCTATGCAGTTGTGTGGAGCATGTGCAAATTTACCCCACCTTTCACATAAGTCACCATATTTCTACAAGTTTCCACTGATTGACATCTTTTCTTATATCTTTGAATTTTTGGAAATTTTTTAATTAAAGATTTATTTTTGTTTAATCCTCATTGCATACTCATTTTTTCTTTTATTTTTTACTTCTACTTTTGGTTAGATGGTTGGAACTCAGTTATGCCTCAATATTTCTTTCCACCCTTAGACAGATGGGTAGGTGGAACTGACTATCTAGAAATTGGAGGATATGTTGTGGGAATGCATCTTGGACCTTGGTGAATATTCTCTATGGGGATTGCCTTTGGTTTATTTTTATTACAATAATAGCTATAAATCTTCCATTATAATGGATCCATTTGAGGCATTTTATGGGATACTATTTCATTCTATGTTGTGTTTGAAGGAGATTAGGGAGGAATCAGTTCTTGGACATGATGTGATGTAAAGAAAGACATAGAAGGTTTATCTTGTTCCTGAGAGGATGAAAGTAGTGTAGGACCGGCATACATCTTATGCTGATCATAGGATGTGGCCCTTGGATTTCGAGGTTGGAGACCTTGTGTTACTAAAGGTTTCCCCTTAACATGGGCAGTGGAGGTTAGGCAGAGGGAGTAAGCTTTCACCCAGGTTTATTGGGCCCTTCAAGGCGTTGGGGTGAGTTGGCAAGGTGGCATATCAGTTGTAATTTCAACCATAGTTTAAGAGGATCCATGATGTCTTCCATGTCTCTCATCTTCATCATTATCTTCACGATGACTCCCATGTCATTGTATTGGAGATTTGGATATTAATAACAATGCGACGTTCATGGAGCTTCCAGTAGAGATCCAAGACCTCCAAGAGAAGGCACTATATGGATGGACCATTCCTTTGGTTTATGTGTTTTTGAGGCATGGTGGCCTAGAGGAGAGTACTTGGGAGTGAGATATGTATATTAATGCCTAGTACCTAGAGTTGTTTTGAGTTTTTCTTTACAATATTTTACTTTGTGATGTGATGTTTGGAACTTGTTTTATCTGATGAGCTATTTTCCCTATTTTGTGATGTGTATGGTGTGATGTGTGGTAAAGTTATGACATATGAAAAGAGGATTAACTAATTCCTAACTGAGATGAATTAATTGTGATGTGATTAAACCCCTACATGTGAGTCAATGTAGCCCAAAGTGGATAGTATCTTGACCTGGAGGACAAAATTTCCTAATTCGTGCGTTCGGGGCGGTGTAGATAATTAATTACGATGGTTGTTGGTTTGGGCTGCATAGAGGTTGAGATGGTTGTGTGGTGGTTGTGTGGTAGTGTGGTTGTGTGAGATAATGTGGTTTGTGTCTGTGTTGTTATGAGGTTGTGTGGTATGTTTTGTGGCTATTTGGTTTGGTGTGTTTGGTTGGTGGTAGCATTTGAGGTATGAAAAGATCTTTGAGAGGTATCTCATGAAGTGGTTGTTCAAACCCCTTTTATTATAGAATTAGTTTTGGATTATCAAGGGAGAGAATCATTTAATAGGTATATGATGTAATGGTACATGACTTAATAGTTTTTTACTTTGATCCTTTTGGTGGTTGGAGGTGTTTATAAGATGTTCTAAGAGTTTTTGGAGGAGGTTGGAGGTGCAATAGAGAGATTGTAGGAAATACATGTTTTAAAATTAGGGTTCAAGGATTGCGTAGGACCGGTTTATGACGTGTAATAAATCAGTTGATTAATCCTTTTAGGTGATGCATTTTTCAGCAGAACTTAAAATCATATAATTATCTAACATAAAAGGGGATTACACATCATGTAAATCCCTGATGTAGTGCAGTTATAAAGTTTTGATCACTCATCCATTTTCTCAAACCATATGTTTAGTATTACCTTATCTCATTCCATGTGATTCAGAGGCTTCCTCTTCAAGTTTTTGGGATTCCTTTCGATGGTATTTGATTCTCAGCTTCCCATCATCAATCTGTGTTGAGTTCTCCTCTCGTTCTCATTTGTTTCCTTCTATTATTATTTGAGGGTTTTCTACGATGGTGTTTTTTAGTTTGGGTTGTGTGTTTTCGATGTATTTTGATGACCCCTTATTGTATTATAGGGTTATACGTAGTTTCTCATGGTTTGGTTGTGGTTGGAAGGTGTTTCTTCTTCATCTCGTGGTGTGAAACGAGTGGGAAAGCTTCTTTTGAGGTAGCGAATCCATCATTTCTCTTTATTGCGTAACACGTGAGAGGGGTTTTATTTTTTTACCTATGAGTTATATTTGTTCTAGATTATTTATAGATAAATAACCAGTTTAATTGAAATTGAAAGGGGAAAAGGGGAATGTTTAATATGCTTTTACAACTTTTATATGATTGTAATATTGTGGATTGTATGGGCTTGATGATCCACTAAAAATTGTGACCATTGGGGGATTTGTTTATAATGTATGATATGTATTATGACTGATATGATTTTTTTATGATTGTTATGATGTTACACTAAAATTGAAACTGGATAACCATTTATATTTGGTAAATAAAATTGTTTCCCTAGGATTTTTTGTTTGTGTGATAATGACCCTAAAATAAAGTGGAATATGATAAAAACCACTTTATAAATCTGTAAAATGATCTTGATGTGTTTTGATGTGCGGACGTTCTTGTGGGGAGGCAATGTGTAGTTTGGGAATGTTGGGGATGATGGGGTTTTGGCTGTGATTTTGGATCAAGGAGGTGGTTTGTTTGCATTGTTTTTTAGGTGGTGAGGTGTTTTTTTGTTCATACTTTTGGGGTGGTGAGGTGGTTTGTCATTTGTGCTTTTGGGGAAGTAAGGTGTCTTGTTTTTCAATGATTTTTGGGAGTGAGGTGGTTTATTGGATGTTCTACTGGGGTGATGAGGTGATGGTACAATGGGTATGTTGATCTGTTTGTGATATGTGGTTTATTTATGCAAGATTCCTAGGTAGTGATGGAATAAATAATTGTTTAATAATGATTGAAATAACATGGTTTGGTTTGGTTAATGGTATGTGAATGGTTAATGAATAATTAAATTATGGGCTATGTGGTTAAATATGGTTGCTTCTATATAATGAAATGAATTGGATGGATAAATGATTTTGGTTGGGGATGTGGCTTATGTCTTATTATGCAGTGTTATTCATTTAGAGGTGGTAGAAAAAGTGATGGTGTTGTGAGTTTGTTATATTTTGGTTTTGAACCCATATATTAGGATTGAGTGTTTGATATTATATATATACTTTTATATTCTTGTGATTTATACATAAACCCCACCCATATCCAGCACTATGTGCCAACACCTACATAGTCATGCAGGGGATGTTTTTCCTGAAATCCAGTGAGGAGTACGGACGGATGGGTACCCATTCTTTCCTGCTATCTCTTCCAGGTGAGGTAGGTATTGAACATGATGTGATGTTTTAAGGTATGTTAGTGAATTTTATTGTGGTTGTGATAGCCTAGGTGTCTTTGGGATATATGTGATGGCCTAAGTGTTTTTAGGTGATATGTGAATGTTCTTGTGGGGTTGTGGCCCATATATTTTTAAGGAGAGATGTGATATGACCATGCTTATGGGGAGTCTTATAGTGGGGGTCATTCATGGTAGGAGGATGGAACTAGGTTTATGTCCTACATGTTTATGATACCCTACTACTTTGGTTACAACAGTGATTATGACAACCTAGGTGTTTTTCGGTGAGATGTGATGTGTTTGTGCTTGTGGGGTGACAAGCCTAGGTGTCTATAGGCGAGGTGTGTTGTGACTGTGCATGTGGGGAGATGCAGTATACAAAAGAGATGGGAGGGCCAGAACATATGATATTGGGGTGTAAGAGCGACATACCAGTGGGAAAGCAGTGTGGGGTACCCTTATCGATATGATTCATGTTATATTATATTACTTGACTTTTCTATTTAGTGAGAATGACTTAGTGAGGTTGGGTTTGTTTAGTATACTTTTATAGGTGCTGTTTGGTTTTGCTATTTTCTCACGGGTGTATTAGTATTATTATTTCACACGTGAACAAGAGACTTTGGTTTTCCTACTAAGTATAATTATATGCTTAGCCTACATATATAAAACTTTTTTTCCAATTTCTAGGAGGATTATGTAGACTGTGCTTGATATTAATATCTTAGACTTTGGATATCTTCTATGTCGTTACTTTATCTTTGGTTTTGGGTATTTACTTTTAGAGGTTTTTATTTTTATAAATTCTATTTATCCATGCATTGTGGTATGGATTTGATTTCTTTTTATATTATGTCATGGTGTTTCTTGTGGATGATTCATCTTATCTATCGATCCTATTTTGTTATATAGGGTAATGCCTCCCATAATTGAGATTTTTATACCCTTGATGCTAGTAGGATACCTAAGGCTTACTGGAGGTGGGATTCGAGGGTCATTATCTCTCTCCCTCATTGCGGTATATTTGGAGGGAGGGGGTCGTGACATATGCATTTGATCTCGAAACCCTCTTATTACATGGAACCAATTGAGATAAAATAGCTCAAGATCCAGATAGATGATCTAATGAAGAAGGGTTTTGTTCTCTCTAGTGTTTCTTTATGGGAGGCCTCCATGATCTTTTCCAAGAAGGAATATGGTTCACTTCATTTATGGATTCATGAACCAGATATTCCATCAGTATCTCTACAACTTTATCATTGTGTTTGTGGATCATATCCTGGTTTATTCGAGATCCTAGAATGATAAATAGCACATTTTGAATATAGTTTTGGAAATATCGATGGGTAACTGTATTTATGGAAATCTTTAAAAATAAAATTTATAGATCTAAAAAGTGAAGTTCTTAGGGCACGTTATTTCTGAGTATGTCCTTTCAGTCAATCTTGAGAAGGCAAAGGCTATTTTTTCATGGGAGGATCCCTAGAATGTCTTCAAGATATGATGATTCCTAGATATTTCTAGATACTATCAGTGGATCATCAAGGATTTCTTGAATTTGGCATCACATTTGACTACTCTTACAAAGAAAGGGGAAAAATTCACATGGTATGATAAGTGTCAGACTTCTTTTGATGAATTGAAATGGATTCTAACATCATCTAGTATTTTGATCTTTCATGATATTGGTAATGGATATGTGGTATAATATGATTCTTATAGTACTGTTCTAGGTTTGATTATTGTGCAGGATGATCACTTTGTATCCTATGGATCCCGTCATCTACAGTCGCATGATAGAAACTACCACACTCATGATTTAGAGATCACTATAGTTATGAATGTGCTTAAATATTGGTGACACAATATTTTTGGGGAGAGGTTCACTATATTTTCTAAACATAATAGTTTTTGCTATATATTTTTCAGAAATACTTAAATATCTAGAAAAGTTGATGGGTGGAATATCTTCATACATTTGATTTTGATACCACCTACACCTTAGGTAAGGGGAATATCACCCTGGATGCTCTCAGTAGGAAATTTCTACCACATGCTATCTTGGAATAAAAGGAAGAGTAGAACATTATGGGGATATTCAATCAGTTTCATATGGATGCATGAGAGGATGTTTTAGGTATGGTTCAAAATAGTGTTCAATTATCATCATCTCTCTTTGAGTATATTCTTTAGAACCAATCACAAGATGATGAGTTTAAAGGAATCATAGATACTTTATATAGTGTAGAGACCATTTCTAATTGGTCTCTCACTTATGATAGTATTATCTTCTTCAAGGATTAGTTTTTCATCCCATCATCCATGAATAATTCAGTGTTTCATGATTATCATAGTTCTTTATGGTTAATTCACCATGGAACTATGAAAACTTATTATGACATGAGATGATGTTTATAGGTGCCAGGTATAAATCATGAAATTACTTATTTTGTGTCCCATTGTTACACCTAGAAGACGAAAAAGGTAGAGTACTTAAAGCCTTATGGATTTCTCTAGCCTCTTATAGTGTTAGTTTGTAAATGGGATGAGGTGTCTATGGATTTCACTATCGGATTACCATAGAATCTATGAGGGAAGAATTCTATCTGAGTGGTGATTGATCGGTTGAAAAAATCAGCACATTTTATTCTTATTGGGGACACCACCAAACTTGAAGATTTGGGTAAGCTATATGTGAAATAGATCACGAGGTTTCATGGGCTTCCCTCTACTATCTTCTTAGTTAGGGATCCCAAGTTTACTTCCAGATTCTGGAAGGGTCTCCAAGAAGAGATAGGGACTTAGGTTAGGTTGAGTACAACTTACCATCTATAGATAGATGGATATATGGATCATGCTATTCAAATTTCACCAAGAAGAGATAGGGACTTAGGTTAGTTTGAGTACAACTTACCATCTATAAATAGATGGATATATGGATCATGCTATTCAAATTTCATAGGATATGCTCTGTGACTCTATCTTGGACTTTGATGGATTGTGATATATCCATCTAGGACCGGTCAAGTTTTTATATAATAATAGTTACTAGTCATCAATAAAAAAGGATCCCTTCAAGAATTTATATGGTCACTTGTGTAGGGAACCTTTTTGTTGGTAAGAGGTGTGTGAGAACTATCTTGTGGGACCAATTATTATTCAATATACATTAGTGAGGATTCAAGATACATATTAACACTTGGTTATAGCTCAGATTTGATAGAAATCATATGCTAATCATCAACATCATCCAATGGATTTTTCTATTGGTGATCGGGTTTTCTTGAAAGTATCTCCTTGGTTAGGTCACCATTGGCTGGGTAAATAAGGGAATATGGCTATGAGATATGTTAGACCATTTGAGGTCTCTAATATACTTGGTCTAGTTTCTTATTGATTGTAATTATCGGATCAATTGATAGGTATACATGATATTTTTTTCATATCTCATCTCAGGAATTACCATTCAGATCCTTTCCATGTTCTAAGTTAGGAGGATATTGAGTTGGATATAGATGTTTTGGTTATGTAGTAACTAGTGGAGATCATTGATTCTTAGATGAATGTCTTGTGTGAGAAGTATATTCTATTGGTCAAAGTGTTATGGTGGCACAAATAAGATTCTCAAGAGACATGAGAGCATTAATCGTCAGTGATGGAGTAGTGTCCTAACCTATTTTTGGAGCACCCTTCTTCAGTGTGAAATTATAGGGATGGAAAGACCTATTATGGAGATAATTTTAAAATATTTATTTATTAACTCTCTATTTTTAATTTTTAAGAGTTTATTCTTTGGGTTTGGAGGGAATTGGAGACAACAAGGATCTTTCTGTAGAAATCTGGGTTGGGCACTAGCTATAGAAAAAATTCACATTGTGAATGGATGATTCATGATGTGAATCTATCCCTAGGTTAAATACATGAATGTTGGGTTCATGAAATTAAAGAAATACATGATGTGAATCCAATTCACATCATGAATTGGTAACTCAGGATTTTTAATTTGAGGTGATGCCTTTTGCAGCATACATGAAACCACATTAGTTCACATTGTAAATCAATGATTAATGATGTGAATTGTTTATGCTCTATGGATTTTTATACACTACAAGCCTAAATCCTAACTCATTCAATGTGAAGCCTCTCCCTTAAACCCTAGCTCTCTTCCAGGTGTTTTTAGACGGAATCTATCTTTTTGAATCGCTCTTTTTAGTGCCTTGATCTTCAGTGGTGGGTTTCTTCTACTTTGGTGAGTTTTTGGTTCTCTCTTCATTTATCCAAGTTTTGGAAGTGGCATTGGGATGTGGTTATGAAGTTTATGGATCAGTTTTTGATTTCTATTGATGCTTTGTAGTTTCCTTCATGATTTTATCTTCTGAAGTTCGGTTCTAGTGTTGGTTGTGGTGCGCCACATGGGTTTATCAAGGTATGTGTTGATATAACCTCTCTGATAATAATTTTTCTTATGAAATTCGATTCTAATATGTAAGAATTGATTATAGGGCCTCATTTTGTTGATCATCATTCCTTTCCTTCTATTTCTAGTGTGTGAATATCATTATGGGTATTATGAAACCAGAGTTTGAGGTAGGTGGTTCCATCTCTAGCCTATGTTGGATGAACCATAATTTCTCTTGGTTTTATAAATTGTTTTATAAATAATTATAATGATACTGGATTGATTGAGTTTTTTTTGTGTAAATGGGTTTTTTTGAGAAAAGATGGTTTTCTCCTAATTTTGGTAAAATAAATGTGGTTTTCAAAGAATTGTGAAATGGATTGTGAAATAGGTTTTAAAAGAAGGTTTTGATGGAAAAAGGGTGTTTGAAATTGTATTGTGAAATGTTTATACCCTTTTTAAATGATTTTATAAATACAACACATGGGAGCCTTAGGTACTTAGGTGGAACATGTAGTAGTAGGGATTGTCCTTTGGTATTGTATGGGGGTTCACTTTCTAATGTGTTATTTCATTCCTAGATCTCTATGAATTTGGATATAGGACTTGATTAACATGGTAGGAGGGTTCAATTTTTTAGATGTTTATCAGTACACTAAAACCTGATGTATGAGTTTTAGGGACTTGAAGTATGCACTAGTCCTGATTAATGTATGAGTGACCTAGATAACATGACCGTAAGTTATCCTTGGAGTGTTTTACCATTTTTATTTGGTTTGTTACTTTTTTTATTTGATATACCTATTTTTTATAAATGTAACTATTTTATGGAAATTATTCTTTGAAAACTTTTTACTTGGATTTGTTTTAAAACTATGGAAAAGGGGATCTATTTACCTTGATTTTGATATAAAACTGTTTAACTACTTATCATCACTTTTTTTCTATAAATTGAGCATTTTGGGATTATTATACAGATACTTGACATGGAACACCTGGGTGATATCCTACCAAGAATGTCATCTCACACCCGACACATTACCTTAGGAATATGTAGACATTGTATTGTCTTTTGATGTAGGAAAAGACAAGTCTACAAAGTGAAGAGGTGGGGTTTATGTCTGCTGGGTACGAGTAACTAGTGGTGAGATGGTGGGACATTGTCCACATGTCACATGGAGTAGTTTTTTTTCATTTTAGTTTTCATTTTTGGTTATTGGACACATACCTTAGAGTTTTATCTTATTGATTTTGATTTGTATCGCTACAGTTATCACTTATTTGGTTATTTCATATTCCCTTATGGATATTCTTTATTCTTTAGTATGTATATATTCCTTGTGACTTGTTTTAAGTTATCCTAAATCATTCCTAGTGATTGTTGTTCAATTCCCAGGTGCTAGTCTTCAACCTATGGGGATCGGGAACGCCCTTTGCGTATGTTATATATTAGCTCAGATACCAGTTTTTGAGGGTATCCTGGGTTGTTTTGTTATAATAAGATAATTTTTAAAACCATTTATATCACTATAGAGTATATATAAAATAAATTATATGAATTTTATTAAATTAAACCACTGAAGATGATATATATGATGATTATTTAATAAAAACCATCATATATATACCTGTATACCATAAGGTGCTTTATCTGAGAAATAACATACCAACTATATAATACAAATGATAAAAATGATGTTGATATGAGTTCTTTAAATAATACAATAATAAAATTTCATTAAATTTTAGTGTTATAAAAAATGTATCATGTAGTTAGTGACACACAATATAAATACATATTGAACCCACTCTTCCAAGAATTCATTAATTTCATTGTATATAAATTTATCATAATAAAAGTCTTGGTAGCACTACAACTAATACTAATTATAAAATTTAGAAAAATATGATGTAATTTAATTATCATGTGTACCTAAGTTTATACATATATATATAGACATATACCTTTTAAGGATTTTAGTTTCTCTATGAGTAATGATATCTTTTATATATCTTACCACACAATATCTACAGTTGATTCATCTTGGTTTTTAAGGTGTAAAATTTAAATAAAACAACAAAAATAAATAAAATCTATAATTATTAATAATACATTCAATAATTATTGATGATTTCTTGAATGATGTTCCAAATATATTCCTTGTCATATTCAATAAAACACGTGATAAACATATTCTTTTATATAAAGAACAACACCACGACCCTAAAAACAAAGTAAAAATATTAATACAAAAAATAGTAAATAGAAAAAATATATATTAAATAAAATATACTTACATATCATAAAATCACAATAAGAATTGGTGGTTTCCAAGTCCCCCATCATCCGAATTGTAATGACCCAAACTTTTATAAATGAAATTTATAACGACCCAAAAAAATTTATTATTGAAAATTACTCTTGGTCTCTTTAAATGTCTTCTTATGGTTATGTAAAAAGTATGAATTTATTTGGTTTTATGTTTTGGATTTTAAAATACCATAAAGAATTGTGTCTGTTGCTAATATAGCCGCTGAACAATGACTACATGATTAGTATAAATATAAGGCTTTAACAAATCTAATTTACTTAGACAAAGGAAGCGATGGCCTCATCCAGTAGACTTGCCCCATACGAAGCCCATTTTTCAGATCTCGTAAAGGAGGTGGATTCATTGGGCTTCACTCTTGACCAAGCCCAAGCTGAGCTTGAACACGTTAAGTTTGAGCAGAACTGACTACGAGAGAAGTGGAAGTTAATAGAGATTACCACCTGAGCGATGTTATCCAAGCCACCCCAAGAGTCTATCACCATCGCACACCTTACCCTTCGGTCTTATGCGGGTGTTATAAGGGGTTATGTAATGATACCCTAGCATTATGACTATGTACATTATTATTGTATAGAGAATATATATTATTTTTATTATTGTTACTTTGTAAATAGTTTTTAAAGCACAAATGGGGTTTTTAGTTAATATTCAACTAAGAAAACTATTTTGATGAATTAATGGATTTTTTAATTAAATAATATTTTAATAAAATATTATTATTATTAAATTATTTTTTATTAAATAGAAATTATCGTATAATTTTATGTATGAAATTGATATTTTTATTAAGGTTTGAAAGTTATTTTTGTCAAAACCCTTGAATTTTTGATAAATGTCAGTTTTTATTTTTAAAAATTCACATATTTAGAAAATTATTTAGATAAAATGAATATTATATTTGGAATCAGGACATCGAAATTATCCAACGGTGAAATTTTCATAATTTTATGAGAATCAAATTTTTGGGTAAAAATTAAATACCGTTTAAATATATAATGTGTTTTATGACACCATAATGACCCAATAGTGATGTAATAAAATAATATAAACATTATGTTCGGACAATATATGTTTTTACTTTAAAATAATTTTATTTTGGGTTTGTTTGATTTATTTTAGAAAGCTTTAGTGGACCTTTCAAGGCTTATAAAACATTTTGTCTTTTTAAATTGTTTTCCTTGAGAGTGTGACTCACCTCCATATAATCAACCCTATTATTTTAAGATTTTCGGCCATTTTCCTTATAAAATATTGTTTTCCACTCCCCTTTGGAGAAAACCATGTGCAAAAACCATGGGATGGTTTGTGGTTTTGATTAGTTTAAGGTGAGGTGTCCCAAACCTAAATAATAAAGAATTCCCTCTCCTTTCCTATATAAACCCATCCAAGATCCCACTTACTCTTCAATAAAATCCTTTGGAGTTCGACCAAACCCTGAAATCCTATATCTAGAATCCTCCCAAGGGGCCCAAAGCTCCCAATAAGCCTCTCTCAAGCCCCTCCCAGGCCTTTGGGATCACACTTATAAGTAAGGTGTTTCTTCCTTTCTCATTTTTGTCCAATTTTCTTTAAGCTGTTATGCCCTTTTTTTTAAATTAAAAATGTTGGCATATGATTTATAACCTCCACCATACTTACCTATTTATGTTTGGATTATGGGACACCCCTTTCTCTCTCATTAATTCCTCTCATGTACACCCGTTACCATGCCGAAATTCCGTGAGGATTTCTCTCTCCTCTGTTACATCCAAGTAATTCTTTTGTATTATGAATCTAAATTGCATTATGTTTGTTGGGACAAGTATATATATGAACCCCTTTATGTTAATTTCATGTAAATATTATGAGACACCAATTTCTCTCTCATCAACCATTTTCATGAATCCTTATGTTACACCGTTATGCTGCCAAAATTGCACCACATTTTTCCAAGCCAAGATCATTGTGTAGTGAATACCATACCCATGTCTCTATCAAGGGTATTCACCTTTATGCACATATACATATTGAATGATAATTTCATGTATTTATTCCACATTAAGTAATCATGGAATAACTTATGATTTTGATTGATTCCATGTTTTATGATCCATGTGACACACTTATGCATGAAATGAAAGGTTTAAGAAGGGTGCGCCCTGATAGCACTCCAATGCATTGAGTAAAGTATAGTATCATGATATGTCATGTGAAATGGGTGTTGAATCATGATAATTAAAGTGAAACTAGGGTTTACTCATGCTTCATGTGCAATGAGGGTTTACTCATGCTCCTTATGCAATGAGCCTTGGCTCATGCTAATTCCATGTTAAGTGTTGTTGCCACATTTCCATGTTATGATTATCATTCTTTATCATGAATTTATTTTCATTTTTATATTGTTATCCATTGATATACCTATTGTCTAACACGTATTTTATTCCTCATGTTATTCCATGTTTATTCCCTTACTGGGATTTATAGCTCACCCCTTTCTTATGTGTGTCCTTAGGGTATCCCATGCAATGCTAAGTACGAGGGAATGTAGTGGTCATGTGAAGGAAGTTTTCAATAAAGATGTTGTATTTAATGTTTTAATTTGTTATTTAATGATACTAATCCCCAAATACACTATACCTCTTGATATTCTATGTTTTATCAAGCAAATTTTATGTAATAAATCATGTTTTAGTGTGTAATAAAGAACAGGGTTGTCATAGTTGGTATCAAAGGATAGGTTTAGTTATTTTTGGGATTAGGATTAAAAAACCCTAGTGAATCCTTAGAGACAATACTAAGTATAATAAAAACATCCCTAATTTTTGGTGGTTATTGAGTAAGTGGTTTATCAAGCAAATACATCCTTGTCTGGATACGAGCAGGTAGAGGTGGCTCTGACACAGATGTACCTAGGGGTGAAAACCCCGACAAGGAGTTTTGGGCTTGACTTGGGGTATCTTGGTACATGACAATGGTCCTTTATACACTTTTGGTTATAACACTCCTAGGGGATATGCATTGGTAAATTCACAAGCTTAGTATGAACCATTATTAAGGGAATAAAAAAAGTCCCTTAAGAATATATGTTAGAAAGTAGATCATGGATAACATAGATTGAAGCATATAGATTCATAAGTTAAGGAAATAAAATCTATTTATAATTCATATATTTTTGGATTACCCTTTATGTGTTACCCCTAACTTTACTTTTATCCAATGTCTGGCAATAGGAGGACTCGAGCTAACAACTGATGTGAAGACCAATGCGATGACTGTTCTAATGAGATGCCCAATCTGATGGGAGTGAGAATCGTGAACTATGTCACGATACTCTCTCAGTTAACTCAAGAATTGAATAGAAACATGGGTCAAGAGGAACATTCAACCCCCACCCCCAAGAAAGAACAAGTTACTATTGAGAGCATCATGAGACAAAGGCCTCCTACTTTTAATGGATCATCTGATCCCTCAATCGCCGAACAATGGAACAACTCTATTGAAAAGATATTCTCCACCCTTCAATGTTCCTAATAAGAGAAGGTTATTCTGGATGATTATCGTATGGAGGGTGTAGCTAATCAATGTTGGACATTGATAAAAAATACGAAGCCTGAGGAGGAGATCAAGGCGTTGGAATGAAAGGATTTATGGGAGATGTTTTTTGGTAAATATTTTCCGCGCACCCTCCGGCTTAAGATGGAAAGGGACTTCCTTGAACTCAAGAAAAAAGATGAAAAATCTATCTAAGAGTATGAGGAAAACTTCACAAGGCTTTCACGATATGATTCCAGCTTTTTTGTTATCCCCAAAGGCAAGGTTGACCACTTCTTTGGTGGGCTGAAACCTAGCCTGCAGAAAGCCCTGACGATCTGCGACATTGACAGCTATGAGGAAATTGTCCTATGTGCCCACAAGGTTGAAATAGAGATATAAGAACCTTAGGGGTATCACGAGGATAAGAAGCGTAAGGTGGAATTCAATTATGGCGGTCCGATGGATAAATCCAACGGTGCTAAGAAAATCTAGTACTCCACTTGCCAAAGGTGCGGAAAGAAGCACCTGGGAAATTGCCTGAAGGGGATGAGGAAATACTTTAGGTGTGGAAGAGAAATGCACCTGGATATTAACTATTGGCATGAAAAACCCACGACTGTGACAGAGGATAGGAACACTCTGTTCGACTCTCAATGCGTTGTTTATTACTTCAACTGCAAAGAACCAGTGCATCTTAAAAATCAGTTCCCTAAGACAAGGGTTTTTGGAGGCAACCAACAACCTCCAAGGCAGTAAGGGTGAGCTTTTTCCACCACTACTGTCGAAGTGAACCCTGAAAACGAAGTGGTGATAGGTACACTAGTTATTCATTCAAGAATAGCGAATGTACTTTTTGATTCACGTTCTATGCATTCTTTCATATCCCAAATTCTTAGTAGAACAATCCCACCACCACCACAAATCATGGAACTAAAGATGTCGGTGAGTACAACAAATGGGAAAATCATTGCTTCCCATGAATATAACTCCTCCCCTGTCATAATCGATGGATTGAACTTCCCAGCAGACCTCATCATACTTCCTCTGGTGGAATTTGATGCAATTCTTGGCATGGATTGAATTTACCTATATAGAGCCAACATAAATTGATGTAAGAGGGAAATTACTCTCTATGTGGATAAGCGACCCCAGATTCTGTACAAGTGTAAAGAGGAAGATGAATCTTATTTAGCTTCATAATCTTAAGTGTGGATATTACTGCCCTATAAGCATGTATATCTAGCTTATATGATTGTGTCTAAGGAGGAAACTATCCTTAAAGACATTCTTATTGCGAGGGAATTTGATGAAGTGTTTCCCAAGGAATTGCCAGGTCTTCCTCCTAGAAGAGATGTTGAATTCTCAATTGACCTTATACCTAGGGAGTTTCCAATATCAATGAATTTGTATAGAATGGATTTTTTGGAGCTTAAGGAGCTGAATAAACAACTATAGGAGAATCTAGATAATGGTTTTATACTCCCAAGTGCTTCACCATGGGGTGAACTAATCCTCTTCGTCAAGAAGAAGGATGGGTCAATGTGCCTTTGCATCGATTATCATGAGCTTAAGAAAAATCACGATAAATAACAAGTATCCTCTCCCATGAATTGATGACTTGTTCGATTATCTGCGTGAGGCACAATACTTCTCCAAGTGGATTTGAGGTCGGGATATTATCAAGTGAGGGTGAAGAAGGAAGATATCCCCAAGACTGCTTTTCGTACAAGGTACATGCACTATGAATTCATAGCAATGCCTTTCGGACTCACTAATTCTCTAGCAGTCTTCATGGACTTGATGAATAGAGTCTTTAGAGATTACCTTGACAAGTTTTTGGTAGTATTTATATATGATATTATAATATACTACAAAACCAAAGAGGATCATGAGGAGCATCTAAGAACTGTACTAGAGACCTTGCGAAAGGATAATCTCTATGAAAAGTACAACAAGTGTGAGTTCTGGTTGAAGGATGTCTCATTCTTGGGCCATATCATCATAAGAAATGGGATATCTGTGGATCCCTCCAAGACAACTATAATAGAGGTATGGACGAGGCCAACATTGGTAAAAGACGTCCATAGCTTCTTGGGGTTATCTGGATATTATCGAAGATTTGTGAGAAATTTCTCACGATTGTCCAACCCTCTTACCAAGCTAACTTAGAAGGGAGTAAAGTTTTCTTGGAGTGATGAATGTGAAGAAAGCTTTAAGGAGTTGAAAACGAGGATTATCACTACACTCGTGCTCACTTTACCCACAAGTGGAGAACTTTTTATGGTATTTAGTGATACTTTGAAGAAGGGCCTGTGCTGTGTGTTGATGCAAAATGACAAAGTCATTACCTATGCTTCAAGGCAATTGAAAGTTCATGAGTAGAATTATTGAACACATGATCTGGAGTTAGCTGTGGTGATCTTCGCTTTAAAAATTTGGAGGCATTATATCTTTGGGGAGAAGTGTGAAATATATATGGACTAAAAAATCCTCAAGTATATATTCACACAGAAAGAGTTGAACATGCGCCAATGAAGATGGTTAGAGCTGATCAAAGACTATGACTGCTCAATCCATTACCACCCTAGGAAAGAGAACAAGGTGGAAGATGCTATAAGTATAAAGGACCCAATGGTTCTATCATTGATGATAATTGAAAAGGATACAATCTTCTTAGATTTGATGAAGATGGACATGGGAATCATAAATAAGGGAACATCATCAATCCTTTCACAAATGATTGCTCAACTATCTCTTTTGGAAAAGTTAAAGGATGATCAAAAGGATGATGTGGGAATTTAGAAGAAAGTGGAAGCTATTTTAAAAGGTAAATCCTCAGAGTTCAATGTTAATGAAGAAGAAATTGTGAGATTTGGGAAAAGACTATGTGTTCTATCAAGTCTGGAGCTGAAGAAGGAACTTTTGGATGATGTACATAGTTCGAATTTCTCTATTCACCCAGGAAACACAAAGATGTATTGAGATCTTTGAGAGAATTATTGGTAGGATAATATGAATAAGGAGATTACTAAGTATACATCAAAGTGACTGGTGTGTCAGCAAATGAAGGAAGAGAGGAAAAAGTCTAAGGGGATGATGCAACTATTTCCCATACCAGCATGGAAATGAAATAACATCACCATGGACTTTGTCACTGGACTTATGAAGATATCCAAAGTCAAAAATTCAATATGGGTTGTTGTAGATTGTCTTACAAAGTCTGCAAACTTCATTTCAATTAGGGAGGATTTCTCATTGGATCAACTGGCACATATATATATCAGGGAAGTGGTAAGGATGCATGGAATAACACTATCTATTGTATCCGATCGAGATCCAAGATTCACCCCTATGTTTTGGAAGAGTCTTCAACATGATATAGATACTGAACTGAACTTTAGTATGACCTATCATCCTCAAACTGATGGCCAATCTAAGAGAACTATTTAGACAGTGGAAGATATGTTAAGATCCTGTTCAATGGACTTTAAAGGAGGATGGGATCAACATCTTCCTCTAGTTGAATTATTCTACAATAACAGTTTCCACTCGAGCATCTGAATGGAACCTTATGAATCCCTATATGAGAATAGGTGTAGAACACCAACATATCAGGATAAAGTTGGTGAGCGTAAGCTACTAGGACCAGAAATGGTTAAAGAAATGGTGGAGAATATGAAAACCATTCAGCAGCATATCAAGGCAGCCCAGAGTTGATAGAAGAGTTATATAGATAACCATCGACAAGAACTTGAGTTCAAAATTGGATACATGGTATTTTATGCATATCTCTATGGAATAAGGTCATGAGGTTTGGAAAGAAAGGTAAGTTAAGTCCTAGGTACATCGGCCCCTTCGAGATTCTTGATCGTGTCAGGGCTATGGCCTATCGACTAGAACTTCCACCTACCATGACCAAAGTACATGATGTCTTTCATGTATCCCTCTTAAGGAAGTAAATACCAGACCCTTCACATGTACTCTCTTTAAAGGTAGTACAGTTATAGGATGATCTTTCTTATGAGGAGCAACCGGTGAAGATCTTAGATCATAGAGAAAAAGTTCTACGAAATAAGACAATGCCCCTCATCAAGGTGTTGTGGAAAAACCACAAGTTTGAAGAAGCGACATGGGAATCAGAGGAAGTGATGAAGCCAAGTTACCCACATTTTTTTAGAGTGGGAAAAGAAAATTTCGAGGGTGAAATTTCTTAAGGGGGGAAGATTGTAACAACCCAAAAAAATTTATTAATGAAAATTCATCTTGGTCTATTTAAATGTCTTATTATGGTTATTTAAAACTTATGCACTTATTTGGTTTTATGTTTTGGATTTTAAAATACCATTAAGACTTGTGACCATTGCTAATATATCCATTGAACAATGATCACATGATTAGTATAAATATAGGGCTTTAACAAATCCAATTTACTTAGACAAAGGAAGCAATGACCTCATCCAGTAGACTTGCCCCGTATGAAGCCCATTTTTCGGAGATCGGAAAGGAGGTGGTGTCATTGGGATTATCTCTTGACCAAGCCCACACCAATCTTGAACATGTTATGCTTGAGCAGAACCGACTATGGGAGAATGGAAGTTAATAGAGATTACCACCCGAGCGATGTTATCCGAGCCACCTCAAGAGTCTATCACCATCGCACACCTTACCCTTCAGTCTTATAAAGGTGTTATAAGGGGTTATGTAACGAGACCCTAGCACTATGACTATGTACATTATTCTTGTATAGAGAATATACATTCTTTTTATTATTGTTACTTTGTAAATAGTTTTTAAAGCACAAATGGTATTTTTAGTTAATATTCAACTAAGAAATCTATTTTGATGAATTAATGGATTTTTGAATTAAATAATATTTTAATAAAATATTATTATTATTAAATTAATTTTTATTAAATATAAATTATCGTATAATTTTATAAATGAAATTGTAATTTTTATTAAGGTTTGAAAGCTGTTTTTGTCAAAACCCTTGAATTTTCGATAAATGACGGTTTTTATTTTTAAAAATTCACACATTTAGAAAATTATTTATATAAACTAAATATTATTTTTGGAATCAGGATGTCGAAATCATCCAATGGTGAATGTTTCTTTATTTTCTGAGACAATCGATTTTTTTTGGGTAAAAATTAAATACCGTTTAAATATATAATGTGTTTTATGACATCATAATGACCCAATAGTGATGTAATAAAATACTATAAACATTATGTTCGGCCAATATATGTTTCACCTTTAAAATAATGTGATTTTGGGTTTGTTTGATTTATTTTACAAAGCTTTAGTGTACCCTTCAAGTATTATAAAAATATTTTCTCTTTTTAATTTTTTTCCTTGAGAGTGTGACTCACCTCCACATAAGAAACCCTATTATTTTAAGATGTTAGGCCATTGGAATTATAAAATATTATTTTCCAATCCCATTTGGAAACAACCATGGGCAAAAACCATGGGCTGATTTGTGGTTTTGATTAGTTTAAGGTGAGGTGTCCCAAACCTAAGTAATAAAGAATTCCCTCTCCTTTCCTATATAAATCCACCAAAGCTCCAACTTCCTCTTCACTCAAATCCTTTGGAGTTCGACCAAACCCTACCCTCCTCTATATATAATCCTACCAAGGTGCCCCAAGCTTCAAATAAGCCTCTCTCAATCCCCTCCCAAGACTTTGGGATCACACTTCCAAGTAAGGGATTTCTTCCTTTCTCATTTTTTTCCAATTTTCTTTAAGTTGTTATGGCCTTTTGTTTTTAATTAAAAATGTTGGGGTATGATTTAAAACCTCCCCCATACTACTCTATTTATGTTTGGATAATGGTAGACCCCTTTCTCTCTCATTAATTCCTCCCATTTACACTCATTACCATGCCGAAATTCCATGAGAGATTTCTCTCTCCTCTTTTACATCCAAGTAATTATTTTGTATTATGCATCTAAATTACATTATGTTTGTTGGGACATGTATCTATATGACCCCTTACTTTCCATTTCATGTACATATGACGAGACACCCATTTCTCTATCATCAAACATTTTCATGAATCCTTATGTCATGCTATTATGCTGCTGAAATTGCACCTCATTTTTTCAAGCCAAGATCATTGTGTAGTGAATACCATACCCATGTCTCTATCAAGGATATTCACCTTTATGAACATATACATATTGAATGGTAATTTCATGTATTTATTTCACATTACTTAATTATGGAATAACTTATTATTTTGATTGATTCCATGTTATATGGTCCATGTGGCACACTTATGCATGAAATGAAATGTTTAATAAGGGTGCGCCCTGATAGCGCTCCAATGCATTGGGTAAAATATAGTATCATGATACGTCATGTGAAATGGGTGTTGAATCATGCTAATTCAAGTGAAATAAGTGTTTACTCATGCTTCATGTTCAATGAGGGTTTACTCATGCTGCATGTGCAATGAGCCCTGGCTTATGCTAATTCAATGTTAAGTGTTGTTGCCACATTTCCATGTTATGATTATCATGCTTTATCATGCCTTTATTTTCACATTTCTATTGTGATCCATTGATATGCCTATTATATAACATGTATTTTATTCCTCATACTATTCCATGTTTATTCCCTTAAAGGGATTTATAGCTCACCCTTTTCTTATACATGTCCTCAGGTTATCCCATGCAATGCTAAGTACGAGGGGATGTAGTGGTCATGTCAAGGAAGTTTTCAATAAAGATGTTGTATTTCATGTTTTAATTTATTATTTAATGATCCTAATCCCCAAATACACTAGTCTTATCGGTATTTTATGTTGTATCAAGTGAAGTTTATGTGATAAATCATGTTTTAGTGTGTAATAAAGAACATGGTTGTCATAAAATTCCATTTTTAATGAATAAATTAATTATTAAGTAATGTAGTAATAGAAAACACATGCACTATTTTAGTTATTTAGGACCTTTATATAGTATTTCATATTTAAAATACCATTAAACATCATAGACATTGATAATATATCTGTTGTATTATTATAATAAGTATTAGTATATTAAGGGTTATGATAAAGTCTAATTGAAAATGATGGATCAAAGGATGGCATCAACCAGTAGGATCATACCCTGTGATTACCATTTATCAGAGTATCCATGGGAGATAACATCACTGGGATTTTACCTTAACCAAGACCAAGCTGAGATTTAGCAACTAAATCACGAGTGAAGCTATTTTGAGGAGAAGTTAATGCTTATCGAGATTGTGTCCCAAATAATATTCGTCGAACCACCCCAAGAAAGCCCCACCATCGCACACCTTACTCTTAGGGAATACACTGGTGTAATTAAGGGATATATATCTAGACCCTATTAGTATGAATTTTCATATTTTAATTATTTATACAATAATTATTATATTTATCCTTTTTATTATTATTTTATAAATGATTAAATAACAAGTTTAATAAAAATTAGATTTTGATGCGATAAAACACCAATTGTATTTTTGGAAAATATATAGTTTCAATCAATAAACTATTTTTGATGAATTAAATATATTTTTAAATAAATTTTATTTTCATAAAATATTCTTATTAAATAATATTTATTTTAATATAAATGATAATAATGTTTTTTAAAGTCAAATGTAATTTTTATAAGGGCCAGAAAATAGTTATTGTAAAAAAACCAGTATTTTTCTATAAATGTGGATTTTACCTTAAAAGTATAAATTCTAAAATTTTGGGAATCATTTGGATAATATAAATATTATTTTTTAAATTATCACATCAAAATTATCCAATGGTGAATTTTTTATAATTTTCAGAGACAATCGAATTTTTGGGTCAAAATTTAATACGGTATAAATATATGATAAGTATTACGGCATCATAAAAGAAAAAAAGTGATGTAAAAAAACTATAAATAGTACCAACAACAAAAATTATGTTTCCCCTTTAAAAAAACTTTTTTATGTTATTTTACTAATTTATTAAACCCTTATTGAATCCTCCAAAACATATATTATATTTTAGGGTTTTAAAATCAATTATTTATAAATATGAATCACTTCTATATCACCAAGAACGTTATTTTAATGATTTTTTCTTGTAATTATAAAATAATGAAATAAAACTATATTTGGTAGAGACTATGGGAAAAAACCATAGGTTGGTTTGTGCTCTGGATTAATTTATTATATAATTTCCAAAACATAAGATTAAACATTTATAAATAATTCCCCTCTATTTTTCAATATAAACCCACCCATCCTCCCATTAGTCTTCACTAAAAACCTTTGGAGTCTAAATTTACTCTGTATTTACCTCTATATATTCATCCTAAGGTTCCCCCAAGGTCTTAATAATATTTTCCCAAGCTTTTAGAAGCATCATTTGAAGGTAAGGGATCCTCTCCTTCTCCTCTTTATTCAAGCACCTTCTTTATATTATGCCTTTTGATTTCCAATTTTTCATGTTGGGATATGTTTTCATACATACCTATTACTATATTTATTAATTCCAAGTGATGATAGACCCCTTTTACTCTCATTTAACCCTTCCATGAATCTTTATGTACCCCCATTACACTATTGAAATTATCCTATGATTTTCTATAGTGAATACCCATACCCATTTCTACTCAATGGTATTTACCTAGATGTATCTATCCTTAATTGATTTAGGAATTCAATGTATATAACCCAAAATCCTTAATAATGGGGTTAAAATTGAATAAAGGCATTCTTATATTATATGATATGTGTGGCACACTTATGTACATACATGATACGAAAGTGATAGGTGGGCCCAAAATTATATAGCCCTAAAATGCATTAGGTAATGTTTTTATATCATGATATTGCCTGTATGGTTCATGATATGTTATCCTAATAACACTATTTTATGTTTTCTTATATTTCAGCCTTGAATTATTACTATTATATCGTGTTTTATGTTGTTGACACATTCCTATGTTCCCTTCATATTATCATCATATATCATGATTCGATGTTCATGTTGATAATTATAAGCCCTTTTATATCACATTTATATGCCTATTGAATCAAATTTATTACTTTTATAATGTAATTATTTGATTATTCCCTTACTAGGTTTTATATCTCACCCCTTTCTTATGTATGTCCCCAGGTTATCCTATGAAAATTTAGAAGATCAGGGAAAATTATGGGCTTGTTATGGAGTTTTAGTTTATGTTATTATGTTTCTATTGAAAGTTGTTATTATATGTACCTAATTACCCAAATACACTAGGCCTCATGATCTTATGGGTTTGAATTAAGTGCATATTTGTATAATAAATTATGAAATAAATCATATTAAAGATATGATTTTTCATAGTTGGTATCAGAGGAAAGTCTAGTTATTTTTGGGATTAGGATTAGAAAACCCCAGTGAAAGCCTTAGGGACAAGACTAAACATAGGAAAACATCCCTAAATTTTGGTAAAGTATAGAGTAAGCGGTTTTCAAGAAAATACATCCTCTTATGGATACTACAAGTGGATGTGGCTCTTGAACAGTTGTACCCAGGGGTAATAAACCCAAAAAGGTGCATTGGTCTTTGACTCAATTGTCACTTGGTGCATAAAAAAATTAATTTCTACACACCTGGTTTGACACTCTCATGGGATATGATTTTTTGAATTCACAAGCTCCTTACCAACCACTATAAAGGGAATAAAAAATTCCCATAAGATTTTATTTTTGGAAATAGATCATGGATAACTTATATTGAAAGCTATAAATTCATATGTTAAGGAATATATTTCATTTACGAGTTATCCCTTAAATGTTCACAGTTTCCATTCATTTGTTTAATATTTTAAATTATTATCCCTAATTTTACCTTTATTTTATTCAATGGTTGAAAATATGAGGAACCAAGTCAATAACCAATGTGATGGAAAAAATGATGACAACCCAAATGAGATGCCTAACTTAAAGAGAGATAAAGTAAGACATCCTGTGATTATAAAAACCTGCTATCATAAGTTATGATTAACAACATGTATATTGTCGAATCTCAAAAATGTGAAATAAGAAGAGGAAATAAAATCATGTAAGTTCATGTTATAAAGGTGATAAAGGAAAGAAGAACTAATTTTATGAATATCAAAAATACAGAAAGCGAAACCAATGGAAATGTCACAAAGGAACTGTAAGATGTTTTAAGTGTGGAAGAATTGGGAATAAAGTATAAAATTACTGTGAAAAATGAATAATTCTATTAACATAATGGAGGTAAATAATGTTCAATATAAGGTAACATCAACAATTAATTTTAGTAAATGTTGGAAACTTGGGAATTATCCAAGAAAATCCTCTACTCCAAGGGATAAAAGGATGAAGAGCACCAAAAATATACAAGACTAAGAGAACAAGGAAGTTCATATGACATGAAAATCACAGAGATATATCATGAAGATTTAATTATACTTAACCTCTACTACATAGTTAATTATGTACTGTTATTCAATTAATGCCACACTAGCATATATAGTATGTTTTCTAATAAAATCAAGTCACCTCCCCAAATGATTTGATATCACTGGTGATTTTTTTTGATTATTGTATCACGCATTGAAGTTTGTGGGAATATTAATCTTGAAAATATTATCATTATCCCTTAAGTGTAATTTTATGTTAGATTTTTTTCCTTTTATAGATCCAATATAAATTTTTGGGATAAGTAATTCACCCTCGATATAAAAAATAACCCTATGATTCTATATAATTGTAAGGAAGAGAATGGATCTACTTTGGAATCATCATCTCAAGCATGTATATTATTACCTTATAAGTAAGTGTATCTAAATAAAATTATTGAGACTAAGGAAACAATAATCCTTTATGACATGCCCCTTGTGAGAGAATATGTTCCTCAAGGAATGAACTGGTCTTCCTCTAAAACTAGAGGTTGAGTTCTCAATCAAACTTTTATCAAGAGAAAGTAAAATTTATAGGGCATGTTATCACCAATAAAGAGATTCATGAGGATCCATAAAAAATAGATTCAATTTAAGGATATACCAAACCAATATCTATAAGGGAAATTCATAGTTTCCTTGGATTAGTTGGGTACTATCATTCATTATTGAGAAAATTCTCACAACTGTTAAGTCTATTAACCAAGATAAGTCATAAGTGAGTTAATTTTGTGTGTAATGATGAATGTTAGGAAAAATTTAAAGAGTTGAAGAATAGGCTAACCATTGTACCTATGCTCACATTACCCACCAGTGGGGAAGGATTTGTGATCTAAAACGATTCATCCAAAAAGGTATTAGGTTGTGTACACATGAAAGATGAAAAAGTGATAGTCTATGCATCACACCAATTAATGACCTATGAGTAGAACTACCAAAAACATGATCAAGAATTGACTATAATGATACTTTTATTGAATATTTGGTGACATTATCTGTGTGGAGAAAAGTGTGAAATATATATGGATCATAAAATCCTCAAGTATATATTCAAACAAAAGGATATTAATATTTTCCAATGAAGGTGGTTATAACTGATCAGGGATTACGATTATTCAATCCATTACAATCTCGATATTGCGAACAAAGTGGTAGATTCTATAAGTAAAAAGGATCCCGCAACCCTATCCATGATGAGGATTGAAAGGGATATAGTCTTCTTGGGAATGGAAAGGATGGATATGGGAATAATAAAATGATCTTCATCCTACCTTACTCAAATAACTGCTCAAACATCCATTCTTGAGAGGATCAAAGAGGACCATAAAGATGATGAGGTTCTATATAAAAAGGTAGTGAATATTCTTGAGTTTAACTTTGTTAAAGATGGATTTAAAAGGTTTGGAACCTAGATATGCATCCCATAAAAACCAGATATGAATAAGGAACTTCTATATGATGTATATATTTCATCATTATCTATTAATCTAGGAATCACTAATATGTATAGATATTTGAAGCAAAAATTTTAGTTAGATAACATGAATATGAAAATTTCTGAATTTGTATCTCAATGCTTGGTATAAAAACAAGTAAAAGTAGAGCGATATAAGTATAAGGTTATGATGAAACCATTACCCATACTAGTATTTAAATAAAAAGAACCATGGATTTCATCATAGGACTCCCTAGGACACCTAAATGTAATAATGTAATTCCCTATAGGTTATTTTCGTCCACCTTAGGGGGGCTCGCATTGTTTGTTTGTAGTTGAGTCTTCTGGAATAAAAATAGTAATGTTGGTTGGATGGAAATTCCCTATAGGTGGTAGTTGATCACCTTATAAAGTTTTCATACTTCATTTCTATCAAGGACGATTTCTCTCACAAGTAAATTTAAAATAAGATTGGATGGAGTTCCACTATCTATTATATCTGATCGAGATATGTGGTTTACCTCAAGGTTCTAGAGGAGCCTTCAACAAACGTTAGATATGGAGAAGAGTTTCAATACTACTTATAACCCTCAAATGGATGGTTAGTATAAGAGAACCATTCAGACTTTAGAGGATATAAGGATATCATGTTAAATGGATTTATAAGAATATGGGGATCAACACCTTCCCCTAGTGTAGTTCTCATATAACAACATTTTCAATTCTATAATTCAAATGGCACCTTATGAGGATCTATATGGGAAAATGTGTGAGACTCTAACATGCTAGGATGAAGTTAGAGAGTGAAATATGATGGTACCTGATCTTATCCAAGAGATGACAGAGAAGGCTCAAACCATTCATCATCATATGAAATCCATGAAATTTTGATAGAAAATCGATGTATACAACTGTCGATGAGACCTAGAGTTTGAGGTTGGAGATAAGGTGTTCCTTTATATATCATTGAGGAAGATATTCATATGGTTTGGGATGATGGGAGATCCTAGTTCTAGTTACATTTTCCCCTTTGAGATCCTTGATCACATTAGAGTAGTGGCCTATCAACTAGATCTCCCACCTAACCTATCTCAGGTACATGATGTGTTCTATGTATCCCTCTTGAGGAAGTATATACCAGAACCCTCACATGTACTGAATACAGATATAGTACCATTGGATAATGATCTTTCATATGAGGAGAAACTGGTGAAGATCTTATATCACAGAGACAAAGTTCTATGAAACAAGACAACTCACCTAGTCAAAGTGTTGTGGTGAAACCATAATTTTGAGGAAGCGACATGAGAATAGAAAGAGGTGACGAAAATGAAGTACCCTCATATGTTTTAGTGTATGAAATAAAAATTTTGAATGATAAATTTCTGAAGGGGTGAATAATGTAAGGACCCAAAATTTTATAAAATAAATTCCATTTCTAATGAATAAATACATTATTAAGTAATATAGTTATAAAAAACACATGCCCTACTTTGGTTATTTTGGAAAAATATATAGTCTTTTATATTTAAAATAAAATTAATAATTATATACATTTATAATATATCCATTTTACAATGACCATTAATATTATTATATTAAGGGTTATGATAAAGTCCAATTCACATGGATGGAAGAAGCGATGGCCTCGACCAGTAGAATTGTACCCTATGAAGCCCATTTAACAAAGCTTTTGAGAGAGATGACATCAATATGATTTTCTCTTAGACAATCATAAGATGATATTTATCAACTAAAGCATGATTGGAACCATTTATGAGATAATTTTAAGATTATCGAGATCATGATCCAAATTATATTCATTGAACCACTCTAATAAATCCACACCATCTCACACCTTACTATTAGGGCATACACTAGTGTAATAATAGGCTATGCATCTAGAACATAGTATTATGGATTTTTATATTTTTATTTTTAATAAAATAATGATTATATTTATCCTTTTTATTATTATTTTATAATTTATAAAATAAAGAGTTTGATAAAAATTATATTTTGATGCGATGAAACACCAATTTCATTTTTGAGAAATATATAGTTTTGACCAGGAAATTATTTTTGACAAATTCAATAATTTTTTAAATAAAATTTATTTTAATAAAATATTATTATTAAATAATATTTTTTTTAAATATAAATTATAATAAAATTTTATGAAGTTAAATGTAATTTTTATAAGGGTCAAAAAAAATTATTGTAAAAAAACCAGTATTTTTTGATAAATGATGATTTTGATTTTAAAGCGTGAATTATAAAATTTAAAGAATTATTTATATAAAATAATTACTAGTTTTAAAATCAACATGTTTAAATTATCCAATGGTGAATTTTTCCTAATTTTTAGAGACAACCGGATTTTTGGGTCAAAATTAAATATGATATAAATATACGGTATGTATTATGACATTGTAAAAGAAAAAAGTGATGTAATAAATACTATAAAGAGTGTCAATGATCAAAATTATTTTTCCCATTTAAAATAATATGTTTTTGATATTAATTGATTAATTTTATAAACCCTTAATGAATCCTCCAAAACCTATATTATATTTTAAGGTTTTAAAATCATTTATTCAAAAACATGACTCACTTCTACATCACCAAGGGTATTATTTTAACGAGTTAGGTTCTTGGAATTATAAAATAATTAAATAAACCTCTATTTGGTAGAAAACATGGGAAAAATCCATGGGTTGGTTTGTGGCTTGTATTAATTTATTATATAGAGTCTAAAACCGAAGATTAGGAATTAGTAAAGAATTCCCCTCTCTATTGCCATATAAATTCACCCGACATCACATTACTATTCACTAAAAACCATTGAAGCATGATTTTACTCTTAAATTACCTTTCTATATCCCACCCAAGGTTCCCCCAATCTCTCAAGAAGATCATCCCAATATTTTAGAAGTGCCCTCTCAAGGTAAGGGATCCTTTCCTTCTCCTCTTTATTCAAGCACCTTCTTCGAATTATGCCTTTTGATTTACAATTTTTCATGTTGGGATATGTTTTCATAGGTACCTATTACTTTAATTATGATTTAAAAGTAATAATATACCCCTTTCACTCTCATTTGACACTTACATGAATCTTTATGTACCCCTATTATGATGTCCAAATTATCTTGTGATTTTCCATGCCAAACATTTGTGTAGTGAATACCCATCCACATTTCCACTCAAAGGTATTAAAATATATGTACATATCCATCATTTATTTGGTAATTACATTTATGTAACTTACACATATTAATCATGGGTTTAAAATTTATTAAAGTCATTCTTATGTTATATGATCTCTATGACACACTTATGCATGTACATGATATGAAAGTGATGGGTGAGGATAAAATTATATATCCCTCCAATACAATGAGTAACATTTTCATCTCATGATATGAAATTTATGGTGCACATGAGATTAATTTAATCACACTATGTTATGTTTTATTGGTAGTTAGCCTCAAATTATTCTTATTATTTCATGTTTTATGTTATTTCTACATTCCTAGGTTTCCATTATGTTATCATCATATATCATGCTTCGATGTTCATGCAGATGATTCTAACCTATTTTATGTCTCGTTGATATGTATATTGATTCAAATGTATTACTTTCATCATGTTATTATTTTATTATTCCCTTAATGGGGATTATAGATCACCCCTTATGTACACTCCCAAGTTATCCCGTATACTTTTAGAAGATAAAGGGAAATCAAGGGCATGTTATGGAGTTTTAGTTTATGTCATTTTAATTCTATTGCAAGTTGTTATGATATATAACTAATTACCTAAATACACTAGGCCTCATGATCTTATTAGGTTGTATTAAGTGTATCTTTATATAATAAATCACAAAATAAATTATATTTAAGATATGAGTTTCCATTCGAATCAAGGTAGATTATGAAAATATTCTATTTAATAATTGGGTTTAAAGTGACTAATATCCAATGGTCCCTATAAAATAACAATAAAAGTTAAATTAAATTTTATAAATATCATTATAATAAAAAAATATTACTATTTTAATCATGGTCATAGGAATAAGTGTAAGATTATAACTATCCTTATGCATGCATCACATAAATCATGTGATTATTTCTTCACATGATTATCAAAAATAATAAAAAATGAACTAATTTCATATGGAGAGACAAAAACAAACCTAAAATGATACAAAATCATGAAAAAATGTGTGGGATTTTATCATAACTTCTTATAAGCGCTTATAAAATTAAACTTTTATTAGTGTTAAAAATAAGTGTTGATGAAAGCTACTTTTATTAGCACTTTTTTTAGAATTTATAAAGACCACACCTTTATAAACGTTTCATTTAGTGTCAATAAAAGTATTATTTTATTATCATTAGTAACAACAATGATAAAATATTTATATTTTTATTTAAGTTGAAATATTTATATATTTTGATTGTATTGAAATATATGTGACTTTAAGTTTAAATGACTTAATTAGACTTTTTTTTAAATTTTCATATGAATTGTTATATATAATTGATATTATTATATATATATCATATTTATGTATAAAATAATAATTAATTTTATTCTAATGCAGTTAATATTATCTTATATAGAAATTATAATAAAATTAGTATTATATGCATTATATATAGTAGGATATATGTATGTGTGTGTTGGTTCACCTATTACACACACAAACACACACAAATCTTAGGGTTCTTTAAAAAAACACACACACATGTATTAATAAATGTGAAAAAATACATATAGTCATATATATAAATCAGTAATTGAAAATTCTACTTTAATTAAATGAATTTATAAAATAAAATTATATTTAGAATTTTAGAAACTATCAAAATTAAAAAAATTATATATTATTCAAATATAATTAATATTATTTTGTATATAAATTTAAACATACTTAATATTATATTTTTTATACATTATGAAATTAGTTATATATTTTTAAAATATGAAATATTATTCATATAAATATAATATTAATTTTTCTTACATGTATAATTATTATTTTTTAAAATATAAATATTACATTAAATATAAATAATAATGAATAGTATATATATTATAGCACCCCAGACCCTCAATCATGGATATTGTGTTTAAAAACATTTTATTTAGACAATGGACTTGATACCAAGTGAGATAAACTAAGCTAAACATATATTCATTTTATATAATTTCTATAAGTTAAAAATTACATCTAACAAATAGTCACATAATCCCAATAATGAAAGGTTTAATTTATTGTAGGGATATTATATAAGCAACTTATTTTACAAAACTTATGAATATTTATCTATAATTGAGTTTCACTAGACTCTATTTTAGACTTTTTACAAGTTATACTCATCTTCATAACCTAGGGAATGGAAACATAGGAAAGGGGTTATATCAAACTCTTAGTAAGAGAAAACTTATCAATATGTCATCAAGGGTTAGATCATAAACATATGAGAACCACGATCATGAGAGAAATATCTTATTAAAAGAACATGGAATAATAAGAGTTTTCTATAAGTTATGATAGTGGAATAAGAAATCTCAAATGAACAAACATGTATAATGACATAAGAGTGTGAGATAAGTATGGAAACATGGCATAGGGAAATTATACCATAAGTTCAAGGAATCATAAATATGTGTGAATGAAATAAATCATAACATAATAGGAATAATTCAATGGTCACCGTAAAAACAAAAGAAAATAGTGTGCTTAGGCTAACCACACATGCACCATATTCAATGCTCACGGCTAGGACAATATAATATAGTGTGCATAGGGTAACCACTTGAACACCATAGTCAAGGTTCACCACTAAGACAATATATCATAGAGTGCTTAGGTTGACCGCCTATTCAACATAGTCAAGGATCACAACTAGGAAAACATAACATAAATTTCTTAGTCCAACCTCCCAAGCACCATAGGAAAGTCTCACCATTAGAAAAACACAACATAGTGTTCTTAGGTCAACCATCCATGCACCATAGTCAAGGCTCACCTCCAAGAAAACATAACATAGTGTGCTTAGGCTAACATTCTGTGCACCATACATGGTATATCATGAGATTAGATCATTACCAAATGAATTAGAGTGCTATCAGGGAAAACTCTTCATATTAAAAACATCTATATTCATATGTGTTCTTCAAGATAAAAAAAACATACATAAATCATGGTCATGATAAAACCCATGATAAGGATGTGGGTTACATAATCTTATCTCAAATAATGAACAAAGTATAAATCATAAGGATTCCAAAGATAAGAAGGAATTAAATCATTTTGGACATTCATACTTGAATAAATAATCAGTGGTATTAAACATGGAGTTCTAATGTATAAAAATTCATGATAAGGGTTGGAAAAGAAATAATAAAAATGAACAACTTAGGTAATGCTTTATGAAATAAGTAAAGGAACTTTTAAAGAAGAAAAGAGATTATTATTTTCCTTTATTCTAAAATTGAATCATGAGGGTTTTACATAAAAAATTAGGGTTTTAAAAATATATTCATGATTAAAAAACATTTTATGGAGGTGGTACTTGACATGAAATATTAAATCATGAAGTTCCCTTAAACCAGGTTTACTTAAAAGATAGAATCATGAATGGAACTTAAAAATGCATTATCCCAAAAAAATAATGTTACATTTAACTAGATATATATGTAAGGAAAATATACATATAATATGGATTAAATTAATGATAATAATATAGGGTAAAACAAATAAAAATAAAGATAATACGTAACTGAAAAGTAATTAAGGGGTTCAGAAGATCACTTACCTCGAGTCCTGATTTTCTCTATGCATGTTCTTAATTTTCTAAAAAATAAAATTATGTTTATTAAAAAAATTACTATAAATATTTTTCACATATATTTCATTTTAAGGTCTATTCATTGTCTTTTGTCATACATTTATTGAATAGTTTTCCCTTACATCGGTTACTTGAGGTGGTTCGATCAATTTCTTTGAAACTACCTTAGTATACTGAACGTGGTAAAATGAGTTATAATATAGATTCATAATCTACATAATTTTATAGGTTTATGTATTTTATTATTCCATTATCATAAAATATATATAGTTTTATAGGATTTCCCAAAATGGACTCAAATTAAGATATCCATCTTAATATGTTCATTTAAGGTGGCTAAGTTTACTATGACTCTTTATTATTAATACCAATTACAGAATTCATAATATTATCTTTAAATAATATTAATAGTTTAATAAATATAATTTTTATAAATTAAATACTTTTTTAATGTCATCTGTTTTAGGTGGTAATGGAAAATGCTATACGTTATTTTGTGGATGTGATAGTTCGCACATACACACGGACGACACTCTAATTTTCCATAGAATGGGAAGGATTTAGAAATAAATAAAATTTATTATTTAATAATATTAATAATTTTATAAAAATTACATTTTTTTCATAAAATAACTCTTTTGAACCATCCTTATACAATGGTTATGAAAATAGTACACGCTGTTCATGGCGATGGTAATCTGCAAGTACGCGTGGCGACGTCTTCATTTTTAGAATGGTTTTGAAGGAAGGTAGAAAAGTGATATTTCATAATAATAATAAAATTTAATCATATTAATAATACTTATTTTATCATACTTTCATGGATATAGTGAATTTGAGATGCTAAAATAAGAAAAAAATCAAGAGAGCTCGGTTGAGAACATTACCTCTCCCTTCGGATGTTCTCCCTTGGGTAACACCTTAATTATATTTAGATTGATATATTGGAAATAAAAAGGATTCTAGGATATGGGTGTAGGGTTAATGAGATACTAGGTTAGAGTCTTTTTTGAAATAATAGTGTAATATGGATTTAGAAATGTGGTGGTGAAGGGTGATATTTCATAGTGAGAGGAGTGACATTTTTATAATAATATAAAGAGAAAGTAATTATTCAAGGGTTAAAAGGATCCAATAATGGAAAATAATGAATTAGGGAAATTTTAAGGATGAAATAACTCTCATAAACTCATTTTAATACACGTTTTTAACATATATTAGGTTTTTTACTATTGGTTAAATCATTTTTAACTTAATTTACCTTTACCACGATAACTCATTTTTATTTAAGTAATTAATTTTTATAAATAAAAATAAAAATGATATTATTAAATAATTTATACCTAATGGTTCCATATATGTATCCATTTTTTTGAATAAATTTATATGGGTGATAAAAATTAATTTTAATATTAGCACATATAATGTATAAAAACCCATTTTTAGACAAAGTGTATTTTTAAGAATAAATTTTTTGTTTATGATAAAATTATCAATGTTATTGGTTTAATTAAAATTAATAAGTTTTTTATTAAAATAATAGTAATATGAAATAAAATTAAATCCAAAACATAATTCAACATTGTGATATCATAATCAAATAAAAAGATGAAAAATAGTTTTTATTAGAATAATTGATTACTTAAGTTTCAAAATGTTAAACATGGGTTTTCTAAATTAAACATAGTATTTTAAATGAATAATTTTACATCTTAAAAACATTCATGGACATGAAAAATATTTTATAAATATATTAAGTCATTATCAGACCATGATAATGTAAAAAAATATGGTATTAAATAAAGTTGCATTTTCCACTATTCACATAAAAATCAATATTTTTAGAAAAATAAAAAAACAACCCTAACATAATTTTTAAATGGTAAATTAAAAAAATAAGTTCATTTAATCAAATTTAAAATCTAAATTTGATATATTTATCTTTTAAATGAAAATACAAAATATAAATTTTTTTTTTCTTTATAAAAAAATAATCCTTTAAACTTTAAATGTTCTTATTCTTATTTCATAACAATTTATAATTAAATTAGTGTTAATATATTAGTTTTAAATGTTAATTATTATCAGATTCATCTTTTAAAATAGAAAAATTTAATTTATTATGTAAAATAAACATTACTTTAAAAATAGTTCTTTGAAAAATATCTTTTTTCACGTTTAATAGTTTTAGTCACATTTTATTAATTAATTATTTTATAAATCTTAAATTTAATCAATACATAAATAATTATTTAAAAATAATAATGATATGTATGGAATTTAAATATATGTTTTTATAATAACGAAATTAATTATCTTTTTTATTTACTTGAGGCTTTATTGTTATTTTAATTTTCTCATTGATGTTTCACACCATATTGAATTATTTTAATAATGTATGTCATGATCCATTTTAGTTTTGTGTTGTGCGTAAAACAAGATATAAAATGTAGTATTAATTTATTGGAAAAATATATTCCAAAAATTTTAGGGTGTTACATCCTCCCCTTAAAGAAATCACATCATCATAATTTTAATTATCACGTACTTGTGAAAATAGCTTAGGGTATATAAAATATAGACACAACTTAAGATATAATTTCTAAAAATATATAAACATAGTAATTATATCATTTTTACTCATAATAGGTTAATACTAATATTGATATTTTTCAAATCATTTGAGGTAAACATGCCTTATGATTAGGTAACATAATTCCTATAATAGAATTAGTTTTCCAAGAGATCTCATAGTCATGATTTCATTAATAAATGATTATAGGTTAGTTTGAAATATAAAATATGGTTTCCCTATTTTTTTTGATTAATATGGATTCAATGTTTAGATGGCTAATAAATTTCTATAATCACATAAAATTCATCTAAATTAAGGATAATAAGACTTTCATGAATCATAATCCAAAAAACCTTGAAGAAGATTCATATACCTTGGATATAATAATGATACCACCAGGTGTTCTTATTAATAATTCAATAGCTAATATTTGGTGAAAATTTACATGACACAATAAATCAAAAAATATAGAGCAAAGAATTAGTATAATTAACACTAATTAATTATCACCATCAACTTCAACAATAGTTGTTGCATAGGATTTAATTATTTTCATGATCCAGAAGGTTTTTGGTGTCGATTATCATCTTAACCCATTGGATTGGTGCATTGGTTTTCATAGTTCCCAAATTCCTCACATCCAAAACATCAAATTTCTAGTGGATCATTGGGAAGAGCATTATTTTTCTCCATCTCATTAACTAAACTCTTCATTTTTACTCAATAGTTGTGTGTAAGATAAATAACTCTACCTCACTTGAAACATATCGTCATCCCTTTTATATACTTAATTGGGTACTTTTCCCTGTATTTTTGACATGTTAAAAGTTTAATCTTCTTTACTCTATAGTCTTTATCATATGAACTTCCTTGGAAATTTATCCATCTCTTATTTTGTGTGTTTAGAAGTTTGAAAATACTTAAGTTATTAATCGTAACTTGAGATAATGGGGTGCACATAACCACAATATTTTCAATATTTTATTCTATCCCATTCAGATTCTCATTAGGATAATCACTACTTTTACCATTGCACCCATTGTTAACTCAGTTTCTCCTTACTCCATCCATTATTTGAATAATAGAAATTTAAAGATAATAATTTGATAATCTTATAAAAAGGAAAAGTATTAACATAAAAATGATAAGTTATAAATGACATATGTACCCAAACTTATAAATTTCTAGGTTTTAATATAGGTTATTCACTAACTTTTTATTAATATGTTTTCTAAACGTACTATAAAAAGATTCTTAAATCAATCATAATAGTTCTTAAAGAGAATGTTAGTCAACCAAAGAATATCCCTCAAGAGTTTATAGCTATATGTGCAGTCTTAGGATCACTTATCATGCACCAAGTAAAGATCAAGTTGATACTCAACCAACATTTTTCAGGGTGATCACCCCTAGGTGCATATTTTCCACATCCAAATCCACTTTCTAGTATCTAGATAAGTATTTAATTTCTCAAAAACCAAAACATCTATACCTTAACAAAATGTTAGTATGTTATCATATAATCACACTTCTATATATGGTTTTCACAAAAGTTCTCTTATCATAATCCCTAAAATAACTACAATAATTCTAAAAAAATTAAACCCTACTATAATACCAACTATTGAACCCCAAACCTGCACTACCAGATATGGTTCTTAAGAGCACATTCTTTAAATACTTTATTTGATACAAAGTGATATGAACTAAGCTAAACATATATTATTTTTATATAATTTTTATAAGATAAAAATTACATCTCACAAATATTCACAAAGTCCCAAGAATGGAAGGTTTATTATCTTTTAGGACTAGATACATAAGAAAATTATTTCCAGAACTTATGAACATTTATCTGTAATTGATCCACACTAGTCTCCCTTATAGATTTTATATAAGTTATAATCATCTTCATAACCCAGGTAATGAAAACATAATAAAGGTGTGAACTTAAACACTCAGTATGGGAACACTTATAAATATTCCATCAAGGGTAATATCATGAGAAATATCAAATAAAATAACATGGAACAATAATCATTTTCCATAATTCATGATATAAGATCATGAAATATCAAATGAAAAACATGTACCTCAGAATAAGAGTGAAAAAATCATGGAAACATGGAATAAGAGAATGACATCACAAGTACATTGGATCATAAATATGTGTCAACAACATAAATAATAACATCATAATCATAAGTCAAGGCCCACCACCAAGACAACATAACACAATGTGCTTAGGCTAACTTCCCATGCACTATAGTTATAGCTCACTGCCAAGACAACATAACATAGTGTACTTTGGCTAACTTCTTGTGCACCGTAGTCAAGGGTCCTTTCTAGTACAACATAACATAGTGTTATTAGGATACCTGCCCATGAATTATATTCAAGGATCACCCCCAATATAATAACCCCATCTAAACATACTGAAATATTAAATTGATACAACGATTTAATTAATACATCACACAAATAGAAACACAACCCAAGGACCTAAAATTTTAGTGTATTAGATACTTGAAACCTAAAAAAACTTATGTTACATGTTTTGAACATTTATCCATAAAATAAACACCCTATTAAGCATTCTATGAGATATAATCATCTTAAAATCTTAGAGACTAAAAAACATAATAAGGGGTGAGATCAAATTCTTAGTAAAGAATAACACATCAAAAGGCATAATGGATAAATCATAAACATATAGGAAATTATGTATAAGGAAAATATCAAACTTAAAAGATCATAAATAAAAAATTATTAACCATAAGCATGAAAGATAGACATATCATCTCAAACGATAACACTTTTACTATGTAATAATAAAAATAAAACATGAAGAATATAACATGTGATGGATTTGGTTCTCTAGAACCACTTTTTTTTTGTAATTTATGATAACTTGTATTCATTTTTTTAAATTTTAATAAGATCCTTATTACATCATGATTGTTATTATACATAACATAGATATAATAACGTCTTAAGAGTAAATGTCACACTAAAAAGACATATAATTTTCTTACTATGATGAGAATCTAGAAGTGCCACAACAATATTCGTAAATATATATTATATATCCAGATGCAATATTTATAGGGACAAAAATGATATAGAATCTCAGGGGTGTAGGCTCATAGGACTTTTGGGCACCTTATCATGGTGTATTCCCTTTGTAATATCTAGTGTAGGATATTATGAGTATGATACCCACCAGTAGGAAATCTACATTTACATGTGTCATTTGATGTTCCTATCTATGGATGTGTATATTTATCTTTATACTTTAATATTATTATTAATGAGTATTATAAGTCAATTACTTTGATGTATTTATAAAAACAATGATGACATATGTTCGTAGTGAGGTAGGATATGATGGGCGCGTCATGATTAATATTTCACTAATGAATAATGTAATAAGGGATTTGTCCCTTCTGTTGTTTAATGGAAGTTTATATCTGAGGAACTTTTATAGAAATGATATAGCCTAAATAAATCTATGGTCATGGTGTTCTCTAGGAAAGTTCTATTTATAGCTTGTCAAAGAAATAGACATAGATCACATAGGTTGATGTCATAAGCATGAAACCTACTTGATTGGAAATATCATGATAAAGTGATTATATTAAATAGTAATCATCTGTATGTGGTTTTATATCACTACGTCGTTAACTTCTTTCTCTAAGGATTCCTTATCGTGTTTCTAGATGCTAACCTTGGACTTTGGGATGCTTCACCTAATACCACTGAGAAAGAGGCTTATATGGTCACACACTAAGTGTATCTAGGACCACAATTAAATAATAATAATATTATTTTTATTTAACAAGTTGAATAAATACTATTATCTCACATGGTTTAATAATTATTCATGTTTTATTGATTGCATGTATTCCATCACCAGTTATTTGAGTGAATAATTTGTGAGTAGAATATTTAATAAATATTTAGTTACTATTTAGTGAATATAATATTTACTTATTTATTGGTGAATAATATAGTGATATTTATTTATTAAATAAATATTCATTATTCAAGGTTTGATAAATAATGTGGAGGAATGACAGACCAAGTGTAATGCCCCGAACCAGAAGCTCGGAGCCGATGCATTATTTTATTACATTGGCATAAATGCATGGAATCAAATCCTGAAGGATCGACCAGTTTAGAAGTCTTGGAAAACCATATTACATACATGACACCCATAATACATTAATAAAACAAAATAAAACATTATACAATATAAAATGAAATAAATTGAATCCTTGAAAGATTATACAATGTTTTCTTCTTCATAACCTGGGGAAAATAAACATGAGAAAGGGGTGAGATCATATGCTCAGTAAGTACTACTAGAAACTGAACCTATCCCCACGGTTTTCCCCAAAACCATGGGGATAGACCCCCCTTTACCCACGGTTTTGGAAAACCGTGGGTATAAGTGACTTTTCATGACCTATACCCACGGTTTGCCAAAACCGTGGGAATAAGGGGGTCTATCCCCACGGTTTTGGAAAACCGTGGGGATAGGTCCTGAAAGGTCACCTATACCCACGGTTTCCCAAAACCATGGGTATAGGGGTCCCTATCCCCATGGGTTTGGGTAAAACTGTGGGGATAGGTCTGGGATAAAATACCTATACCCACGGTTATGAAAAACCGTGGGTATAGGTCAATTTTGTGTGCGCGGGATTTTTTTTTTCCGCGGGAAGGAATTTTTTTTTGGCGGGAACCCTATACCCACGGTTCCTCCCTCTATACCCACGGTTTTTATAACTATATTTAACTAAATATATATGTATATATACATATATGTGAATTTAGGGTTGTGGTTAGATGTTGTGTTTGCAGCGAAGAGGTTGCAGGATCGAAACTCGGCGCCTGCATTATTTTAGGACCTATACCCACGGTTTTGAAACCGTGGGTAAAAGCCGTTGACACCGTGGCAATTGTCTATGTTTTGGTGACACTGTGGCAGGACACCTATACCCACGGTTTTGGAAAACCGTGGGTATAGGCTGGGGACCTATACCGACGCCGTTCCAGCCCACGGTTCCCAAAACCGTGGGTATAGGCTATACCCACGGTTTTGGGGGCTATACCCACGGTTTTGAACCGTGGGTATAGGCTGTTTTTCCAGTAGTGAAGGTTAAGAAATAGAGAATAAGATATTTTAAACATAAACATTAGGCATGGTTAATATCTAAAAACACATGCCTTTAAAAATAAACTACACGAGTATAACATGGAAGGAATAAAAACTGGATAAATAATGCCATAATAGAACATAACCATGAGTATTCTAATAGTCAAATAACCACAAATACTATCAATGTCTAATTTCATAATTATGGAATGCAAAATTTGGGACATCATAACCATACTATCAAGGTCTCATTCCAAGAACATACATAAACATGTAAAAACCCAAACCAGTTTGTCTCATGAGACCTACCGATACACTGAGGGGATATAGAGGGCCCCACCCAACATTTAATAATTACAATTAATTCTTCATATGAAAGGGGTGAACATAATAAATATATAAATTCATATTGAAACTAACATATTAAATGTAAATAACTTTCCCCAATCATTAAACATACACACTAACCATTCAGAGTAATATGGTGAATGGTATTAAGATAACACATCCATAGTCAAACTAATAAGAAACCCTTAAAAAACATATTATATATGATATCATAAGATATGAACCTTAATTAAGTACAAGATTCAATAAATGATGTTGAAATAGATGGAGATACTTTTAAATGAGACCATTGCAAAATTCTTGAGGAAATAATCCTTAAACATTCCATAGTGTCCCATACCACCTTGAAACATTCAAATCATAATCACTTAGAATATCATGAGAATAATGAGACTCTTGATATGATATACCAAAGGGAAGTACATAAACCACATGCAATGAATAAGTGGTGAACAAGGAATATATCTCATAAAAGTTAAAGTGAGACGAGAAAAATCCTTTCTACTTTGGAAAGAAGTGTTCTTTTGAAAAATCATTTCTATTTATCATAAAATCATATTTTAAACATGTATAACCCATAAAATAAAAGGGAAAAATATTGAAATTATATTTTAGGTAAAAATGTTTTCCCACTAAAGTGAAATCATGTAAAAAGAGTTTTTAAAGAAACTTTAGAAATGAAACATTTTAGTGTGGTTTAAGGAAAATATTAAAGAGATTTTAAAGTATAAAGGGTTGTTAGTTTTCATAAAAACAAAAAAGAACCAAGATATTTTTTCATGATAAAATTTGTGATTTAATAAAAATAATTATGTATTAAAATAGATTATATAGTGAACTTCAAAATAGGTAATAATTTGAGAAGTTCCCTTGAATCAGACTTGTTTATCAGGAAGAAATTTTGAAAGGTCATTTTAAAACATGTAACTCCCCATAAAAGAAAGAAGATTTATAATTTTTACACATATATAAAACATTAACATAAAATTTATAAGGAGTAAATAAGCATACTTAATAATTTTGTTGCGTTAAGTAGAGAATAAGAGTAAACTGAAAAAATGGGGGTTCGGGTAGAAATCCCTTACCACTTTGTAATCAACTGAATCATATGCCCCAAAATCAATATTAAAAAAATGATACATTTAGTACCATGAAAATAAATATATTAATGATATGATAAATAAATGATCAGTATAAATATACCATACACTATAAATAATAGTGACTAAGGAATATCTCACAGAAATGTAAGTGAGATGAGGAAACCCTTACCTTATCTTCGACTGAGTTATGAGCTTGAACTTAACATCTTGGATAATCAAATTCAATCCATTAATTAATTAATTAAGAATATTATCTACATTTATTTGTTTTAGTATAATTTTATTAAGTTCATTTATGTAATTTTGGATGAGTTATAAGATAAAATTTAATCACTCATGAGCATTCAATTCCTTGTTTTTCATGATCTCTATACTTGTATATGAGTATGGAAGTTCATGTGGAATTATTATAATTATCTAGAATTGAATTTATATGATAATAATTAACATACAAAATATTAAATTGTGATATAATTCATTTTTTTATATGGTATGAGGATGAATTATTAGATAATACATTTAGTGATAATCATTTATGTAACACCCCAAGCTTCCACGATACGCTTCTCTTTCAATAATGCAATAGCTTGCATTGTACGCAAGTTCGTGATTCTAACGCACCGCGACCAATCAAAATAGCCATTATGAATAGTAATACCCACTTTTTTAAATTATATATATTTTATATTTCAAAATGAACTTCTTTTTTGGATTCGGAATATAGAAATTAGCCTATGTTGAATTTTTGGTATTTTTCTGAGAACTTCCAATTTTTTATGAATAGTGAAAAATACTTAAAAACAACTTTTTTAATAAAAATAATTTATAGTGATAAATTATAATATTGAGTGGTTTTATAGTATAATTAGAATATATTTTTACCATTTCATCCAATGGTGTTCATTATAATTAATTTCACTTTGAAATTGGATATAAACAATTGTCAATCTTTTGATATATATTGTTTCTTAAAAACACGCTATTTGTTATGACTGCGGGAATTAATTATAAAATTAATTAATGAAACTTATATGTTTGGAATTTTGTAAAATAGACATAATTTTTGAATTCGGAATATTAATTATAGCTTAGGGTGAAATTTTGGCATTGTTCTGAAAAACTTCAATTTTTGATGAATAGTGAAACAACTAAGTGGTAGTTAAAAAACTGATTTTTCATTTAAATGAAACATTACCACTTCTGTGATTTGATTTTAAAGAATCCTACATACATGGTTATCATTAGGAAGTAAAATGTGGTTCAATGGGATTAAAATAATTTTTGGTGAATAGTAACTTTTAAGTTTAATTAATCGCGATTAAAGGTAATTAGTGAAATTTAAGGTAAAAATGATATTATAAAAATATGAAAATACCTTTAAACTTTTCCTACCCCTATTGTATGAGTCATGGACGACCAAGAAAATCCATGGGTCAACTTGGGGACCCCATGGAGCCACTTTGGTAGGAAAATGACATTAAAAACGTTTTATTTAATGTTAAAATAAAAATGTCACAAACATGAGTTGTTTTACTAAAACAATTTTTAAATGGGGTTATACAAGTAATATGTTTGACTATAAATATTCATTATAAAGCTAAAAAGATTTCCTACATCATGATATTTGTTTTATAATTTTTAGACATTAAATAAATTAATTTTTTTATGACACCATGATGATGCAGCGATTACCTCATTAATTAACGATTTAAATAAAATTAAAAGATAATGTAAAATCTAAGACTTACACTTGTCAAAAACCTATTGTATGATTATATTTAGAACCCTTATCACCTTATCCTATAAATATATAAGTGTGGGACCATTAAAATCCGAAACTCATTATATAATAAAGTAACATTTCATGAATTTCCAAGAGTTCCCCTCCTCTCCTCTTATAAAAGGCCCCCACCACTACCACCTTATTCACACCATAAAAGCCTTTTGGATTTTCCAAACTCTACCCAAATACTCTCTAAACTTCCCTCTATTACTCTTAGAAGCCTCACTTTGGGCAGAATTATTCCCAAGGAATCTTTTGGCTCAAATCAAAAAGGGTTACCCGATTTTAAGGTAATGTCTTCTCTTATGTTATTTTGATTTATTTTGCTTCTACAACCCCTTAAACTCTCTTTATCCCTTTATTTTGTAACAAAACCAGTATCTTCAATATACTAGTATGTTTTTATGAGAAGTATTTGATTTACACTTACACGCACCTACATCTAATGGTTAAATAACACACTGTTTCTGTGGATGGCGAATTTCTGCCTCACGAAACGATGATTGTTCAAGACTCATATAACACCTCAAAAGGTGGCCATTAAGATGTCACTATATTTATATATGATATTTTTATGTTTTACTTAAGCATCTGTATTTTTCATTTATGTCATACCTTTATAGTTTCCATTATGGGTAAACGCGATATCTTCATTTTAGGAAGTGCGGACTACCGCCCCCTCAAAGTGATTTGAATCGTTAATGCCATATGTGGGATGTATAAAGGATGGAGTAAATGGTATTATACATTATATTGTACTAGAATTATATTATACCTTTATATAATTATAACTTCATTACATTAAATACGAAATAGAAATGATAATAGCGTTCATGCGTACGTACGGCTTACCGTCTCCATGAACGGTGCATTTCATTTCTTACCTCTAAATGTTATGTAATATTATAAATGATTGTATATACTGGATATATATGATGTATATGATATCTAAATCATGAATATAATTATAGATATAATGGATATTTTACCACATGAACAACTTGTAATTTTAAGAAGTTTATTTTTGACTCAAGTACCAAAGATCGACAAAACGACCGTTATTAACATAAATAATTACATAATGTTCATAACATGGTAATAAGTGATATAAAAGGAATAATAAACTTGAAAAGGGTTCTTAAGCAACTATAAATTAACTCTAGTTTATTATTCAGGAGCTTAAAGAATGGTCGAGTCAAGTCAGACACGAGGTAAGGGAACTTCTTAACCCAATTTCCATTCTTTGGGTTAATCTCCTACTTTCAAATTATGTAATGATATTATTATGTCCTATCTTGTATTTGTAATTTCTTTATGTGTAATTATAGTGAATACACATAATAGATCTATTTTATTTAAAAAAATGATCTTTGTAAGGGACATCGTCTCAATCTCCTTTCATTGAGGCATATTTGGTTTTATACACAACTTTCCTTTATACGGTGTATAAACCCCTTTGAATTTTACTTTTATTCAAAAGGAATATTTTTATACGAAGCGGTTTACTAAAAGACAAAAGGAATGTTTTTTTACATATGCGGCGACAACGACTTCTCCGCCGCCGTGACTATTATTTGAGTTTCGGCTTCCTCTATAAGCCATAATTTTTTTAAATGAAAAATAAATACCAAGATTTAATTTTCTTTTATTTTGGTATTGAAAATGGTTTTGAAAGTGTTTTTTTATTATATCAATGTGTTGTATAGATATATTGTGATTGAAATATGGAAATGTTATGTTTCCTTATGCATGTTTTACGTTATATGATTATGTTATAGTTTATGATATGTTTAAACCTGTTCATATGAGGAATGCATTGGACTTAATAAATGACAGGTGGAGCCCGCTATAGCTCTTCGATGCATCGGCAGGTCTCATGAGACAAACTAGTGTCTTGGCACAAGGCCTTGACAAAATATTATTTGTAGTCTTGGCACGAGGCCTTGTCTACGTGGTTATTATAGTCTGGTATTATGCATTCCATCATTATGAAAGTGGTTATTGATATTGCATGTGATTATTCGACTAGTAGAATATCCATGTGAGTAAGTAAATGGCATTATTTAATTTTATTTTTTGCCATATTATGCTGAAGTTCAAGTTTAAAAAGGATTTTGTTTTAGTTATACATTGCCTTAAATGTTAATGTTTATTTATGAAAGATTCCACAATATTGTTATCCTTACTGAGCATCTAAGCTCACCCCTTTCAATGTTTTAATATTTTCCAGGATGTGAAGAGGTATTTTATGAATGAACTGCAGGGATAGTCAGAAGAGGATATGAGTGTGGAATATGGAGACGTTGTTATTGTAGTTTTTCACTTTATGATGTAATGTAACATTTATGAATGTATCTAGTGTTTCCAAGGCTACTAAACTAATCGGTCTTTCGAGACTTGATCTTTTGTGATCATGCCAATTTTACGCAATAATGCACCGACTCTGGGTAACTGGGATCAGGGCGTTACAGTTGGTATCAGAGGCAGTTTAGTACTAACCTTGGAACATAGATTTAGATAAACTATGATTAGAGCACATAGCCCAAAGATAGACTTTGAGGATTAGTATAGAAGAAATTCCTAGAATTTTAGTATTATAGAGATTTTATGAGTTTTCCAAGAAATACATCCCTATCTGGATATGAGCAGGTTGAGGCGGCTCTGGCACAGATGTACCTAGGGGTAAAACCCGAAAACACTGCTTTGAGCTAGACTCGAACGGGAACTGGTGCACGACAACGGGCCTTGCTGCACTCTTGGTTACGACACTCCCGGGGGATATGCTTAAGATAATTCTCATTTTATTTACAAACTACTATGAAGGGTTATGAGTATATACTTCCTCAAAGAAAACATTTTTATGATTATGGATTATATCCATAAATAGTTCAATTTATGTTAAGTGTTTTGCAATTTTGTAATTATGTATTTTAATTCATAAACTAATCTAGTTTATGCCATTGTTTAGAAATGGCGCCCAGTAGGAGGAATGAAAACCGTATCAATGCACGCACTCAGTGTAGGGATTGCCCTCCTGCTCAAGATAATTATTGTGGAGTTGGAGATACAACTGGTGCTGAACAACTTATCACCATACTAGGACAACTCACTCAGGTTATGAATAGTTACCTTACTCGTATGGAGCACCCTGATCCGCAACATGGAGGATCAATGTTAGACTGCTTCATGAGGAAACAACCGCCAACATTTAATGGGGGTACAAATCCATTAGTAGCTGAGCAGTGGATAAACTCCTTAGAGAAAATATTCAATGCCTTGGGGTGTAGCGAAAGGGAGAAAGTTGTCATAGCAGTTTACCGCCTCACTGGAGATGTCGATCAATGGTGGTCACTGATTCAAAACACAAAGGAAGATGAAGAAGTATCAATTATGGAATGGAGGGAGTTTAAGGAAATTTTCTTAGAAAAATACTTTCCACATGACCATCGAGCAGATATGGAAAGACAATTTCTGAGTCTGAGATAAAAGGAGGATGAGAATGTCGCAAAGTATGATGCTAACTTTACAAGGTTAGTGAGGCATGCTGCAGATTATATACGTAACCCAAGAAGTAAGATTGATCGTTTCTTTGATGGGTTAAAACCATTTCTCCGTCGAGCTTTAGCATCACAATCTTTCTCAACATACGAAGATATAGTCTCGTGTGCTATCAAGACAGAAAAGGAATTCTCTAAGTCTTATGACAACAAAGTAAAGCAAGAGAAGAAGAGAACGGTGGAACAAGAGACAGATAAAGGTAAAAAGGGAAAGAAGAATTTTCCATTATACGATAATTGTGGGAAGAATCACCCTGGTACTTTCCTAAAGGGAATGGGGTTTTTTTACAAATGTGGAGAAAAAGGTCACCAGGCTCGTGATTGTAAGGGAAAGAAAGAGGCTATCAATGTTGAATGCTACAATTGTAGGGAAATGGGGCATTATGCCAATGAATGTCCTATGCATCAGGGAAACTTACCTTAGAAAAGGCCAAGGGATCAAGGACAATCTTATGCTGTTACTACAGTTGAAGTGGAATAATTAATGTATTGGTGCTTTTGGACTCAAGGAATATATTCTGGTTATAAGAATAATGTGATATATATAAGTATTGTACTACAATACTTGTTGTTTTCATTAAGGTTTTAATATGACGAAGGTAATCATATTTTTAGTATGTGAAAATAAGAGAAACTTTACATTTTTTGGGGAATCTGATGTTACAATTGATTTTTGGAATTTAAGGACCTTTTAGAGAAAGTCTGGATAGAGGTATTTTGGATAACTATAAAGGTTGGAATGGATTAAGTTGAACTTTGGATAGTATTGTTTAAGGTTAAAACATTTATGAAGATTAGTTTTTGAATATTATAATACTATAGTTTTAGGAAAAGGACAACCTGCAGGTTGGGGGATAACCCGTCGCGTCAGACAAAGCTGCAGGAATCGAACCCACAACCATAGTGCAACAAGCCTTTATTACCTACCACTAGCCTACAGAAAGTCCCTGGTTATTACAAAATAGATTTCCTAATATAAATGGTATGTGTTAATACTTTGAACCTTGTACGATTAGGATAAATATAATATTTTTGAGTTCCATTATCTTTTTGAGTGAAAGATGAGTTTGTGGTTGAAATTAGTTGAAGGTTGAAGATCTACTTGTCAAGCATATATATATATATACCTATCTATTATTCTATGAATAAACTAATTCATAAACTTTAGTAAAGGGATATTAAAACAAAAAAATGTGTTATCCTAATACCTTATGTCTTGTTGAACTGATAATATTTTAAATCAACATAGATTAAGGGCTTCGAGCCCTCAATTTTACAATTGTTTGTGATTGATGACCACAATAACTCCCTACAAATATTTACATTTTTCCTCCAATTATATGTCCCTAATTTCCACCAATGTTCTCCTTATCGAGATCATAATTTGGTGGTGACTTTTTCATTTCCCTTTCCCTCTTATTAAGGCTAAATTCTATTAACCTTATTTCCTATGTGGGTTTTCCACAAAGGTATTTTCTATTTTCAACCTTTTATTTTCAAAGAAAAATTTCAAATTGCGAGGACGCAATTTATTGAAGGAGGGGATAATGTAACACCTCGAGCTTCCATGATACGCTTCTCTTTCAATAATGCAATAGCTTGCATTGTACGCAAGTTCGAGATTCTAACGCACCACGACCATTAAAAATAGCCATTATGAATAGTAATACCCACTTTTTAAATTATATATATTTTATATTTCAAAATGAACTTCATTTTTGGATTCGGAATATAGAAATTAGCCTATGTTGAATTTTTGGTATTTTTCTGAGAACTTCCAATTTTTTATGAATAGTGAAAAATACTTAAAAACAACTTTTTTAATCAAAATAATTTATAGTGATAAATTATAATATTGAGTGGTTTTATAGTATAATTAGAATATATTTTTACCATTTCATCCAATGGTGTTCATTAGAATTAATTTCACTTTGAAATTGGATATAAACAATTGTCAATCTTTTGATATATATTGTTTCTTAAAAACACGCTATTTGTTGTGACAGAGGGAATTAATTATAAAATTAATTAATGAAACTTAAATGTTTGGAATTTTTTAAAATAGACATCATTTTTGAATTCGGAATATCAATTATAGCTTAGGGTAAAATTTTGGCATTGTTCTGAAAAACTTCAATTTTTGATGAATAGTGAAACCACTAAGTGGTAGTTAAAAAACTGATTTTTCATTTAAATGAAACATTTCCACTTCTGTGATTTGATTTTCAAAAATCCGACATACATGGTTGTCATTAGGAAGTAAAATGTGGTTCAATGGGATTAAAATAATTTTTGCTGAATAGTAACTTTTAAGTTTAATTAATCGCGATTAAAGGTAATTAGTGAAATTTAAGGTAAAAATGATATTATAAAAATATGAAAATACCTTTAAACTTGTCCTACCCCTATTGTATGAGTCATGGCTGACCAAGACAATCCATGGGTCAACTTGGGGACCCCATGGAGCCACTTTGGTAGGAAAATGACATTAAAACGTTTTATTTAATGTTAAAATAAAAATGTCACAAACATGAGTTGTTTTACTAGGGGTTATACAAGTCATATGTTTGACTATAAATATTCATTAGAAATATAAAAATATTTCCTACATCATGATATTTTTTTTATAATTTTTAGACATTAAATAAATTAAATTTTTTATGACACCATGATGATGCAGCGATTACCTCATTAATTAACGATTTAAATAAAATGAAAAGATAATGTAAAATATAAGACTTACACTTGTCAAAAACCTATTGGATGAGTATATTTCTAACCCTTATCACCTTAGTCTTTAAATATATAAGTGTGGGACCTTTAAAATCCGAAACTCATTATATAATAAAGTAACATTTCATGACTTTCCAAGAGTGCCCCTCCTCTCCTCTTATAAAAGGCCCCCACCACTACCACCTTATTCACACCATCAAAGCCTTTTGGATCAGCCAAACTCTACCCAAATACTCTATAAAATTCCCTCTCTTACTCTTAGAAGCCTCACTTTGGGCAGAATTCTTCCCAAGGAAGCCTTTGGCTCAAATCAAAAAGAGTTACCCGATTTTAAGGTAATGTCTTCTCTTATGTTATTTTGTTTTATTTTGCTTCTCCAACCCCTTAAACTCTCTTTATCCCTTTATTTTGTAACAAAACCAGTATCTTCAATATACTAGTATGTTTTTATGAGAAGGATTTGATTTACACTTACACGCACCTACATCTAATGGTTAAAGCACATACTGTTTTTGTGGATGGAGAATTTCTGCCTCACGAAACGATGATTGTTCAACACTCATATAACACCTGAAAAGGTGGACATTAAGATGTCACTATATTTATATATGATATGTTTATGTTTTACTTAAGATTCTGTATTTTTCATTTATGTCATACCTTTATGGTTTCCATTATGGGTAAACGCGATATCTTCATTTTAGGAAGTGCGGACTACCGCCCCCTCAAAGTGATTTGAATCGTTAATGCCATATGTGGGATGTATAAAGGATGGATTAAATGGTATTATAAATTATATTGTACTAGAATTATATTATACCTTTATATAATTATAACTCCATTCCATTAAATATGAAATAGAAATTAAAGTAGCGTTCATGCGTACGTACGGCTTACCGTCTCCATGAACGGTGCATTTCATTTCTTACCTCTAAATGTTATGTAATATTATAAATGAATGTATATACTGGATATATATGATGTATATGATATCTAAATCATGAATATAATTATGGATATAGTGGATATTTTACCACATGAACAACTTGTAATTTTAAGAAGTTTATTTTTGACTCAAGTACCAAAGATCGAAAAAACGACTGTTATTAACATAAATAATTACATAATGTTCATAACATGGTAATAAGTGATATAAAAGGAATAATAAACTTGAAAAGGGTTCTTAAGCAACTATAAATTAACGCTAGTTTATTATTCAGGAGCTTAAAGAACGGTCAAGTCAAGTCGGACATGAGGTAAGAGAACTTCTTAACCCAATTTCCATTCTTTGGGTTAATCTCCTACTTTCAAATTATGTAATGATATTATTATGTCCTATCTTGTATTTGTACTTTCTTTATGTGTACTTATAGTGAATACACATAATAGATCTATTTTATTTAAAAAAAGGATCTGTGTAAGGGACATCGTCTCAAGCTCCTTTCATTGAGGCATATTTGGTTTTATACACAAATTTCCTTTATACGGTGTATAAACCCCTTTGACTTTTACTTTTATTCAAAATGAATCTTTTTATACGAACAATTTTACTAAAAGACAAAAGGAATGTTTTTTTACGTATGTGGTGACAATGACTTCTCCACCACCGTGACTATTATTTGAGTTTCAGCTTCCTCTATAAGCCATAACTTTTTTTTTAAATGAAAAATAAATACCAAGATTTAATTTTCTTTTATTTTGGTATTGAAAATGGTTTTGAAAGTGTTTTTTTATTATATCAATGTGTTGTATTGATATCTTGTGATTGAAATGTGAAAATGTTATGTTTCTTTATGCATGTTTTACGTTATACGATTATGTTATGGTTTATGATATGTTTAAAACTGTTCATATGAGGAATTCATTGGACTTAATAAGTGACGGGTGGAGCCCGCTATAGCTCCTCGATGCATCGGCAGGTCTAATGAGACAAACTAGTGTCTTGGCACGAGGCCTTGACAAAATCTTATTTGTAGTCTTAGCACGAGGCCTTGGCTACGTGGTTTTGATAGTCTGACATTATGCATTCCATCATTATTAAAGTGGTTATTGATATTGCATGTGATTATTCAACTAGTAGAATATACATGTGAGTAAGTAAATGACATTATTTAATTTTATTTTTTTCCATATTATGATGAAGTTCAAGTTTAAAAAGGATTTTGTTTTAGTTATACATTGCCTTAAATGTTAATGTTTATTTATGAAAGCTTCCACAATATTGTTATCCTTACTGAGCATCTGAGCTCACCCCTTTCAATGTTTTAATATTTTCCATGATGTGAAGAGGTATTTTATGAATGACCTGTAGGGATAGTCAGAAGAGGATATGAGTGTGGACTATGGAGACGTTGTTATTGTAGTTTTTCACTTTATGATGTAATGTAACATTTATGAATGTATTTAGTGTTTCCAAGGCTACTAAACTAATCGGTATTTTGATACTTGATATTTTGTGATCATGCCAATGTTACGGAATAATGCACCGACTCTGGGTAACTGGTGTCGGGGCGTTACAGTTTAGATTATTACAATGTTTATTGATCATAACAAAATCATTTTGTTTTATCATTTAGTATTATGTAAATATGTTAATTATTGAACATAAAAATGGATATATTATAAATTTTATAATTTTTATCAAACATTAAAATGGTTTCATGAACAAATTTTAAGAATAATGTGAAGAACGAAACTTCGTCGTCCACAAAGGTTATAAACTGGCACCTCCCAGATGATGCTTTCGTTTATAAAATAAAAGAGGGAGAGTAAGAAAATTGATAAGGGTTATTACATTAACATGACATAATTCTAGTATATAGATGATACTGGAGTTATCATGATCAATTGAACATAGGAGGTTAGGATAGAATAAGAAAATAATATAAATTGAAATGAAATTAAATGAAAAAGGAAGAGGATTTACCTCTTGAAATAACCTCCTTGAGAACGTCATTAAGGGAAAGGGTTTTGGGATTTTGGAAATACCAAGGGCTCCAGGATATGGGTAGGGTCTAGGTAAGATTATTTAGGAAGAACTTTTAGAATATTCAAGGCTTATAGGAGTGAAGAGAAGAGGGAGTGAGGGGTAGTTTTTATAGTGGTGGGGAGAGGTTATTTCTCATTATTTTATTCATTATTTTATTATATTTCTCAAGACAAGAAATAATATTGATTCTTGTGATAAAAAATAGTAATAAGTTCATGTGAGTTTGAACCAATGGCCATTTACATTATCCATGACTCAATCATGATGCAAAAATCCATTCATTTATATATACCGTATATTACCACATTTCACTATTCACCAAAAATTCAAGTATTTTTGAAAAATCCCTAAAATTCAGCCGATTTTTTTTGATGTGTAGAATTTAAAAATGGACCAAATTTTATCAAAATTATTTTATAAATATTTAAACTTTTATTTTTAAATGAAATCATCATTTACTCTAAAAATACAGTTTTTAAAACTAAAACTGATTTTATAACACCCTAAAAAATTAACTAAGGTTTTATTAAATTATCCTAAAATAATAAGGCAAAAAAATATTTATTGAGCAATAAATTTTATGAAAATTAATTTTATTTTAAATCAATTTATTAATTTAAAATTTTAATTAAATATTTATTACTCACAAAAATACCAACACTTATTATTAATTTTAAAACATTCACTCTCGTTTATAAGGTGTCTAAAATCTATTTATACTTTAAAGGGTGAGGTTATTATTCATAAGGGTAATATTACTATTCATAAGGGTAACATTACTATTTATAAGGGTATATCACTATTCATAAGGTTCAAGTTACCATTCACCAAAAATTAAGTTGAGCCTATTAGACTCTAAAAAACTTATTGATCGTAATCGTGTATGTCGGTTTTCAAAATTCAAATCACAAAAGAGAAATAATCAAGTTTAAAAACTAGGTTATAACTATAAAAAAATTGTTTTTTCATAGAGACTCAGTGTTGTGTTCATATAAGCTATTTAATGAATTGAAATTATTTATGAATAAATATACCATAAAATCTTAAGGTGTCATATTAATAATGAATAAATTCATAACATAATTTAGTATTTATAAAACTAATAATAATATTCAATATTTATATTATTCTTAAAATATTTAATTAAATAATGTATTGATAAAAATTAATTGAATAAATATATTCACATTAAAATATTCTTCTACAAAATAGTACTGTAAAATAGTATTCGTTTTTTAGAACATTAATTCATTAATTTGAAAGCTATAAATTATAATTATTTATAGGTATTATTATTAATAAAACACTTAATTTTAAATTATTATTTCTCATATATTAATGAATTTAAAATTATAAATAAAATTGATCGGGTGTTACATTATTCCCCCCTCAACAGAATTGCATCCTCACAATTTGAAATTTCACTTCGAAAGTTAAAGGTTGATACTTGAAAATTTCCTCATGGGAAACCCACATCGAAAATAGGGTTAATAAAATATCCTCTTAAAAAGAGGTTAAGGGAAATGAGGTGATCATCAAAAAAATTATTGTTTCGAATGGGGTGATATTAGTTGGAAGTAAAATCCTAGACATGGGAGGAAAATAAAACTATAAAGTTTTGATGGAAAGTGATAGAGAACATGTTCAGATGAAATTTGATTACTACAAAACTATAAAATTATGTAATGAAAAAAAAAATTCATTGATACTATAAAATATGATGATCCTTGAGTTGAGTAATTATTCCACTCTTTAAGAGTATAAATATACATTTCTATTTTATAAATACAATCTTATCCTTTAATTGCACCTTGAACTATCTATACTTCATCTCTTATCACATGTTGCATCATGTGGAGAAGTAATAAATTAACCTCTAAAAAATCATACAATGATAAATATAAACCATTATTAAATGGTTAAAACTTCAAAAATATAATGATTCGACACTTTAGAAAGAAGGTCTCTGAATATCCAAGATGAACTTATCATTATCCCTTAATCAACATGAAGCAGCTCTAATTTTTCACATTCCAAACATGTGAATAACTTCATCATGATTCATCTTAAAATATGATAATAAATCAAATTATCATAAACCATTATTGGAAACATTCATTCATCTATATTCCTTAAGTATGATACATGTTATTGGATATATTCCTTAAATCCAAAAGTGTTGTAAACTCCATCGATGACAGCATAAACCACTTATCGACAATTCATTAATCCGTTCCAAGGTATTAAAAACTTATCCAAATCAATCATTTATTCATAATTATATTAACATTATAAGTATATTTAGGGTTTTATTTCCATCAATCATGTGTTTTAAAAAAGTTTAGCTTTTTACTGAATAACTTTTCTTAGTACCATTCAACTTATGGTCTAAAATCCTTAATGAAAAAGCACTGCATTACAATCCTTATATATTCCATAATTCTTATAACCAATACATTGATAATAAAATATTCAAATTAAATGATTCTTGACTAAGAATATTAATAATTCCACTTCAGCTGCACCAGTATCATAACTTGATCATTATCCAGTTATATTATTTAGGGTATATTCCTTTGATGCTTGGGACACAGATTTTCATAGTGTCCCATATCCTTAATGTTGAAGCATTGTACATTGGAAACATTTTTCTTAACCTTGAAATCAAAAACTTGGTGTCCTTTTCCTCCACATTTATAATAAACTCCCATTCCCATCAAGAATTAACATGGTGATTATTTCCACAATTATCACATGTTGGGAAACCCTTGTTTCCCTTATTCCCTTTATCCATACTTTTATCTGCCATCCTATTATTGTATTTCTTCCCTTAAAATCCATATGAATCAAAGAATTCTTTACACTTCTTGTGAACCCATGATAATATTTCCTCATATGATGAACATACTTGGGTGACTATCTCCCTTCAAAATGATGTCTTAATACCATGAGAGATATGATGATTCTTACTCTTTGCATCACATGAATTGGTGATGTTATCATTCCTTCTACTAGGATCCATTTATAATAAATTGCATATAATATATTAACTCATAAAATTATTAACTTTCTATAACTCTAAACATGGTATAACTTGAAACAAAAATTTATACATCATAAATCTTAGAACCATATACTTTAGATACTTTGGGGGAAAAAATCCTTTATAATTGTGGGTAAATTAAATGTGGATTTTCCTAAGAATATCCACCGGGAGTGTCAAACCAGGTGTGTAGTAAGGCTTGTTGTCGTGTACCAGGTTACCCTGAGTCAATCCTGGATTATCTTGTCGGAGTTTTTACTCCTAGTTACATCTGTTCCAGAATCACATCCACTTGTAGTATCCAAAAAAGGATGTATTTTATAGGAAGATCTACATAATATATTCCTTACCACAATTCTAGGTTATTCTTATATGCTCATCCTCAAGTATATCTTAGGGTTTTGTTCACCAATCTAAATTTTCTAAATCTACTTTACAATGATTCTACTAAACTTCCTTTGATACCAAGTGTAACTCCCCGACCCTAGAAGCATGGAGCCAGTGCATTATTTTATTACATTGGCATGACTACAAGGAATCAAATATCGAAGGACCGACTGGTTTAGTAGTCTTGGAAAACCATATTACATACATGACACCCATAATACATTAGGAAAACAAAACAAAACATTATACAATATAGAATGAAATAAATTGAATCCTTGAAATATTATACAATGTTTTCTTCTTCATAACCCAGGGAAAATAAACATAAGAAAGGGGTAAGCTCAGATGCCCAGTAAGGGTAAGAAATACAACATAAGATATTGTAAACATAAACATTAGGCATGGTGAATAACTAAAAACACATTCCTTTAAAAATTAACTACATGAGTATAACATGGCAGGAATAAAAATTGGATAAATAATACCATAATAGAACATGACCATGAGTATTCAACTAGTTGAATAACCACATGGATTATCAATTAATAATTTCATAATGAGGGAATTCATAATTCAGGACATCATAACCGTACTATCAAGGTCTCATCCCAAGACCATACATAAACGGTTAAAAACCCAAACTAGTTTGTCTCATGAGACCTACCGATGCACCAAGGGGCTATAGTAGGACCCACCTGACACTTACTAATTCAAATTCATTCCTCATATGAAAGGGGTGAACATAATCAAAATATATATTCATATTGAAACTAACATATGAAATTTAAATAACTTTCTCCAATCATTAAACATACACACTAACCATTCAGAGTAATATGGTTAATGATATCAAGCTAGAACATCCATAGTCAAACGAATCAGAAACCCTTAAAAAATATTTTAGATGATATCATAAGAGATGAACCCAAATAAAGTACAATATTCAACAAATTATGTTTACATATATGGAGATAATTTTAAATGAGACCATTGGAAAATTCTTGAGGAAATAATCCTTAAACACTCCAAAGTGTCCCATACCACCTTGAAACATTCAAATCATAATCAATTAGAATATCGTGAGAATAATGAGACTCTTGATATGATATAACAAAGGTAAGTAAATAAAATAAATGCAAGTAATAAGTGGTTATCAAGTCATATATCTCATAAAAGTTAAAGTGAGACGAGAAAAATCCTTTTTTACTTTGGAAAGAAGAGTTCTTTTGAAAAATCATTTGTATTTGTCATAAAATCAGACTGTAAACATGTATATCACATAAAGGAAAATGTAAGAATATTGAAATTATATTTGAGGTATAAATTTTTTCTCACTAAAGTGAAATCATGTAAAAAGAGTTTTTAAAGAAGCTTTAGAAATGAAACATTTTAGTGTGGTTTAAGGAAAACATTAAAGAGATTTTAAAGCGGAAAGGCATGTTAGTTTTTATAAAACCAGAAATGAACCAAAATAGTTTTTCATGATAAAATTTGTGATTTAAAAAAAACAATGATGTAGTAAAATATACTATATAGTTCACTTCGAAATAGGTATAAATTTGAGAAGTTCCCTTGAATCAGACTTGTTTATCAGGAAGAAATTTGGAAATGTTCTTTTAAAACATGTAACTACCCATAAAAGAAAGATGGTTTATAATTTTTACACTTATATGGAACATTAAAATAGAATTTATGAGGGGTATATAAGTATAATTAATAATTTTTTTGAGGTACGTATAAAATAAGAGTAACCCGAAAGAAAATGGGGGTTCATATAAAAATCCCTTACCAATTTGTAATCAATCGAATCATATGGCCCAAAATTAATATTCACCAAATGATACATTGAGTACCATGAAAATAATGATATTCATGATATGATACATCAATTGGTAGTATACATACACCATACATGAAAAATAGTAGTGAATAAGGAATATCTCATAGAAATGGAAGCGAGATGAGGAAACCCTTACCTTAAGTCCGAATGAGTTCTGCACTTGACCTTAATGTCCTGGATAATCAAATTCAATCTATTAATTAACTAATTCATAATATTATATACATTTATTTTTTATTATAATTTTATTATGTTCATTAATGGAAATTTTGACGAATTATAATGTATAATTTAATCACTCCTGAGCATTCAATTCCTTAGTTTTCATGATCGGTATACTTGTATATGAGTATAGAGGCTCATGTGGAATTGGTATAATTCTATAGAATTGAGTTTATATGATAATAATGAACAAACATAAGATTAAATAGTGATATAATTTATTTTATATATGGTATGAGGATGAATCATTAGATAATATATTTAGTGATAATCGTTTAGATTATTACGACATTTATTGATCATAACAAACTCATTTTGTTTTATCATTTAGTATTATGAAAAAATGTTAATTAAAGAACACAAAAAGGGTTATATTATAAGTTTTAAATTCTTTATCAACCATTAAAATGGTTTCATGAACATATTTTCATAAGAATTTGAAGAACGAAACTTCATCGTCCACGATGGTTGTAAATTGGCACCTCCCGAATGATGTTTTCATTTATAAAATAAAAGAGGGAGAGTAAGGAGTTTGATAATGGTGATTAAATTAACATGAAATAATTATAGTATATAGATGATACTGAATTTATCATGATCAATTGGATATAGGAATTTAGGAGAGAATAATAAAAGAAGATAAATTGAAATGAAATTAAATGAAAAAGGAAGAGGTTTTACCTCTTGAAATAACCTCCTTGAGAACCTTCTAAAGGGAAAGGTTTTTGGTCTTTTGGAAAGTAAAAGTGATCCTAGAAGTGGAGAGGGACTATGGAAGAGTATTTGGTTATAACTTTCAGAATATTAAAGTTTTAGAGGAGTGAAGAGAATAGGGAGTGAGGGGTGGTTTTTATAGTGAAAGAGAGGGGTTATTTCTCATTATTTTATTCATTATTTTATTATTTTTGTCAAGGAAAGAAATAGTATTTATTCTTATGACTAAAAATAGTAATAAGTGAATTTGACTTTCAACCAATTTCCATTTACATCATCCATGACTCAATCATGATGCAACAATTCATTTATTTACATATACAGTAAATTACTATATTTCACTATTCACAAAAATTCAAGTATTTTAGAAAAATCCCAAAAAATCACTCGAATAATTTTTTGATGTGTAAAAATAAAAATTGACTCTATTTTATAAAAATTATTTTCTAAATATGTTAAATTTTATTTTTAAATAAAATCATCATTTACTCAGAAAATACAGTTTTTAAAACTAAAACTGATTTTATAACACTGAGAAAAATTAACTAAGTTCTTATTAAATTATCCTAAAATAATAGTAAAACATAATATTTATTAAGGAATAAATTTTGTGAAAATTAATTTTATATTAAATAAATTTATTAATTTAAAATTTTAATTAAATATTTATTACTCACAAATATACCAACACTTATTTATTAATTTTTAAAACATGCACTCTCATTTATAAGGTGTCTAATTTTTTTATAATTTCATGGGTGAGTTTACTATTCATAAGGGTAATATTAGTATTAATAAGGGTAAAATTACTATTTATAAGGGTACATTAATATTAATAAAGGTCAAGTTACTATTCACCAAAAATTAAGTTGATCCTATTAAACTCTAAAAAACTTTCTGATCACAATAGTGTATATCCATTTTTCAAAATTCTAATCACAAAAGTGGAAAAATCAAGTCTAATATCTAGGTTATAACTATAATAAAGTTTTTTTCTTAGAGACTCTGTTTTATTGTGCATATAATCTAACTAATGAATTCAAATTATTTATGAATAAATACAACATAAAATCTTGGGGTTTCATATTAAGAGTGAATAAATTCATAACATAATTTAGTATTTATCAAAATAATTATAATATTCCATATATATATTATTCTGAAAATATTTAATTAAATAATCTATTAACAAAAATGAATCAAATACATATATTCATATTAAAATATTCTTTTACAAAATACTACTGTAAAATAGTATTTGTTTTTTAGAACATTAATTAATTAATTTGAAAGCTATAAATTATAATTATTTATAAGTATTATTATTAATTTAAACACTTAATTTTAAATTATTATTTCTCATAGATTAATGTATTTTAAATTATAAATCAAAGTACTGGGGTGTTACACCAAGTTTATAGGTCAGGTGGGAAATAAAATATATTGAATATTATTTGAATAAATAATATTTAATTTATCTCATTTGTTTAGTGAATTTCAAGGAATAATAATAATAGTAATTATAATAATAATATAGGACATGGTGTTTTTCAAAGATTAAAAAAGATAATAAGGGCGCATATTCAATTATTATTTTCTAACCCTAATGATATATAAACCCAATTATATTATTTCTCCAAGGAGATCACATTCATTTGGTTTTGTATAACGAGATTTGGAGAGAATCCTATCACAACACTAGATATATCCCTCCCCAAGAACGTTATCAATAATGGAGATTGATCCTCCTCCATGACCACTCTCAAGTCTAAAGAGATCTAAGAGAACCCTTCCTTGAAGTGATTATTATGATGATAAAAGGTGAACAACACAAGTATTAGGATTTGTTGTGCTAACACCTAGAGATTCTTAAGATGATGTTTGGAGGTTTGTGGAACACGTGTCGATCACCGCTAGATAAAATCTATTCTTTATTCCTGTAACACAATGATGGTATGATGCAGAGACAATGTTAGATACATCAATGAAGAAAGAATTCATCATAAGGTAATTCTATAATTAATTTAATTAATTATAAATAATATGTGATGATCCTATTCTTTGGTTCCAACATTTTTTTCTCATCAATATTCTTTGATTTAATTCCTTTGTTCAAAATTTTTATTTTCATATAAATATCAGATTAATCATCAATTACAATAAAAATATGAGTTGGAAAAGCCTGATCTGGTGCTTCCAATGTGCCCAGAACCTTCAACACAGGCTATGGAACATAGAAAAGAAAGTGGTACAATCATAAACATAGGATTTATTAAATTTTTGAACCTACCTACCTACCAGCATGTTCATACATAAAATTGTGAGTAGTACTAAGCACAATCACACTCACCCTTTTTGAAGTTAGCTACCTACTAACCTATTTACAAGACATTTCAATCTCATGATATATAATACTCTACCCAATTCATTAGAGGGAGATATAGTAACCACCCATATAATAATCTATACATTTTCATGCCACTTGAAAAAAATAATTACATCATAAAATAACATATAGAAAGAAAAAATGGGACTCATGAAATTATCAAATGGTATCTTATAAAATAGATTCAAAAATAAAATCAAATGATACCAAAACTTGTTCACTCTAATGAAATAAATTATAAGAGAACATAGAAGGTGAATAATGAAACACAAAACCATCATAGGTTAATATTTTAGTGATAGAGATGAAATCAGAAGTGAAACATTTGTTTTTAAAAAAGAATTTCCTTAAAACCCTTGTAAATTGATTAAAAAACAGAGTTTAAAATCATTTGAAAAATAGTTTTATTAATGTTTAAAAGATATTTTTAAAATATTATTTATGGAAATAAATAATATTGAAATAATAATTATCTTATATAATAAAATGTGGGTTAGAAGATAAAATATAAGTGATTGAAATTAAAAACCTTTTATACCAAAAAATTATACTTTTTTTGAAACCGACATTATTTAAAGAGATGATAAACCTTTATTTTAAAATTGGTAAAGATAAAAATTAGGGTAAAAAGAGATAAAACATAATATATTTCCAAATAATATGGAAAACTTAGGTGGAAATGGAATATATGTACATGGAAAAGTATGGTTCATTAAAAAATATAGAAATTATTCTTTTCAATATCACACTTTATGAATGAAAGAATCATATAAGAATAAATGGATATAAAACATGATTACCAAGAAAATACATATGGATTATATCAAAAATATAATAATACAGATTATTATAACCGACTTTTAACAATAAGTTTCAATAAAAATGGAGTATAAATCAATAAAAGTTAATTGAGTTATCAAAACCCATACGAATTTAGTATTTTTTTTTGAATCAAAAGTCATTGAAATATTGAAAATAATATATATCTATAAATTCCATGAATTAAATCATGTAGTATTCTAAAATAAATTCTTGGGTAGTATATACACCATGGAAATATAAAATTGGAGCATAATAGTAAAACATTTCTCAATGAAGTTACATTGAGATGAAAAACCCATACCTTGTTCTAAATTCATTCTGCACAAGATCTTTTCTTCATGAATAATAAAATTAAGTTTATTTGATACCTTATTAGTAAAATTATACTTATGTATTTAATTTAATATGGTCTATTTATTATCATATGATATTTATTTATTATATTGTTTTTTCTTATGTTTGTGTGAAGATTGAATCAATGTCGGCTTATTTTGCTAATTTTAGTGGTCAATGATGATATTTTTACTAATGAGATAAATAGTTAATATGAACATTACAGAAAATAAAATAAATATTTAAATACTTAATAAATTATAATGATATTATTATTTATGTTCCCATAGTCATCTATGATAGAGTTGTATAAAATTTATTCAAGGAGGTAGTTAAACTAACCTAAACATGAGCACACTATATATCGATTAGTGAGTAAGTTAAATAAGTGTATAATACCATTATAACAAAACAATAATGATATTATTTATGCGTTTTTAAGTTTTTTAAACATATTTAAAGTGTTTTTTATACATAGAGAAAAATAATATACAAAATAAAAAATGTTACTTCGTGGAGGTGGTAGTCCGCACAACGCACGATTAATGTTCTATTGTTTTTATAAGTGGATGGAAAGGAGTAAATAATTATTTTTAATTAATATAATGATATTTTAGTATAATTATGATAATTATTTCATTATATTAATAAGTTTAGAGATGGTTTAGGAAATGTTATAGTAAAATAAATACTAAGAAAAAGTAATACTCAGGATAGAAGCTTGAATTTTCTCTTGTAAAACTCCTTAGTGTTGAAGGACTTAAGAAAAATAAAGGTGAATATAAGTATATGAAGGTAGGATATGGTTATATTAGGGTAAAATTGGAAGAGTTTCAAGGATAAATTATAATTTAAGGAGATTCTTTAAATGGTGGGGATGTTACTCTTTTATAAGTGAAGAGAAGTGTAGTTTTGGGAGTAACCCATACATTTTCAATAATGTAAAGTTAACATTGAAGGGTAAATGGACAAAAAAAAAAAGAAAAAGGAAGATTTTAAACTGATTTTGGGTCTAAATAACCTCAACCAGTGATTTATGAGACAAACTTGAGTGTTTTAGGGGGTTTTAATTTTCCTTTTTAACTTTTACCCTAATTTACTTTTACCTTGTTAATTATTTTTTAACCTTATTGACTAATTTTAATGAAAAAAATTAAGAATTAAAATTTTACCTAATTAGATACTTATAATATAAAATTTTAAAATAATTTTATCAAATAAAATTTCCAAGGTTGTGAAAAGTTAATTAAAAAATAAACACACTTAATCATGTAAAAATAGTTTTTAAGAAAAGTGAATTTTTATGCTTAAAATTAATGTGTAAGATGTAGTTATTGAAATTATGAATTTCCATGATATAAATTGGTTTACTATAAAAAAAATAAAATTTATGATTCTTTCATGTAAATAAAAAATCAAATCTCCACTTGAAAATACTTGATTCAAAGAAAATACCAAAAACAATTTTTAATAAACTAACATTTTAATTTAGTTCTAAAATGTTATAAATATGATTTATATGGTCAAAGAATATATTAAAATGAATACCATTATTAAAAAAATAAATATTTTATTACTTAAAGCGGTTTTTAAACTCACAGTATACTCTAGCATAATGATAAAATTATAAAAATTATATTTTTTGTAAAAACCATATTTTTTGACTAAAAATTAATCTTTGTTGAATAAACTCAAAAAATAATACTAAGTATATTTTTATGTGAGGAATTAAAAAATTAGTTTTATTTTATCAAATTGATATTATAATTTAATTGAATTTAGGTTCTAAAAAATAAATAAAACAAATATTGAAAATAATTTCTTTAATATTAACTCATATTAATTATTTATTATCTGAATATAATAGATTTTAATGGTTTTCAAACTTAGGGTTTATTATAGATTTATTAATAGCATTATTCTATGATTTTTTGGTTTTTATATGATGGGTGCATTGCATAACGTACGTTATTGAACATAACATTAGTTTTATATAGTCCAGAATTTTAGGTCGTTACATTTTTCACCCTTAAAATAATTTTATCATCAAAATTTTATTACATAGTGGAAGACATGTGAGGGTAATTTTTCTTCATTACATCCTTATGTTTCCACGTAGCTTCTTAAATCTTATGGTTATACCATATAAAATTGACTAGATGAGTGGTATTGTTTTGTAGAACCTTGTCAATTTGATCCAATATCTCTATAGGTTATTATTCATAAGAGATTTCATGTTCCAGTTTCAAAACTTCTGACTTCAGTACATGTAATATATTTGGTATGTACTTCCTCAAAAATAAAACATGAAAGACATCATGCACTTGGGATATGTGAGGAGGGATGTTTAAGTGATATGTTATGAGCCATACATGACCAAGGATTTCAAAGGGAGAGATGTATCAAGGGATCAAATAAACTTTATTACCAAATCTAATAACCCATTTACATGGAGATATTGGAATAAACACATTATCACCAACTTTAAATTATAGATTTCTTCGATGATTTTTGGTATATCTCTTTTTCAAGTTTTTTCCATTTTTATATTCCATTGAATGTTTTAGACCTTATTTGTCATTTATTAGACAAGGCTAGGCCCTATAAACTTTATTTTGTTAGGAACCATCCTAGATAATTAGCTCAATTGGTACCCCATTTTGTTTTAGAACAACCCAAAGGGAATTCATAACCACCAAAGAATGTCGACTAAATCATGGGAATCAAAAAAATAATAATAATATTGAACAATTTCATTACAAAAATAACCAAACAAATGAAATCAGCTAATAAGAATCCATAATTAGTCATAAATAAGAAACACTCATCATAAGAAAAGTACCAAAAGTAGATAATTGCAAATCCCAAAATAGTAAACCAAGATGAGATATCATATATCTAATAAATACATCATCCCAATATCTTCTTGTAATAGGTGTATCATATACCCTACCTATCATCCAAAACTCACAAGGTCCCACTAATCAAGTACACCCACTGAATATAAGAAATAATTTACATTTTCTTGGACCTGACATAAGAAAGTATACAAAAAACCAAATCCCAAAGTAGGGCGTGATCAACACAAGCCCAGTAGGACCCCACTAAGAATTCCATAAGCGATCCATATAAAAGAAACCAAATATTATCAATTTTAAATAAAACATTACATGATAATATGTTCACAATTCAAAACCAAAAATTATTTTCAAATCATTTCAATGGAAGGTATAAAACATGTAAAAAATTTCATTTCCATCAAAATAGGCATGAATAATAATTTCTATCAAAACATGTATGAAAAAACAATTTCATAAACACTGTAAGGAATAAATAATTTTGAATCATAGTACCATGGTTATAACCCACAAGGTTAGTAAGATCAGATCACAAGGTTTTAAAAAATCTTATTGAAATATAGATCCTAGTGTATAGAATTCCCAAGATCCCAAGCCTAGGAGTAATAAGAATCCTACCCAAATAATGAACCCCCTACCCTCCTTGAGTTTCTCTTTAAATTGTTATCATCAATCCATTTCTTGGTAGAGTTAATACATTCCTAGTATGCATATCCTTCCACCTAACTACACAAGATCCCATGTGCTTCAAAGAAATAAAACATACTAGGGGACATCATTTATTTCAATCAGTCTCAAATCATTTCAATAATTATTTCTAATAGAAACAAGTTCTAGTTTCAAAACATTCCATTTCATTTAAAAAACCAATATAAATGGGTTTAATCAAAACTCATACCTTTCAAAAAAATTTATATTATTTAAGATCCATAAAAAATTTCATACCTTATCTTCTCAAAATCTATCATCAAAATCATTATTTAAAACATTCATTTCAATTAAAGATCATTTTTTTAGAAATCAACACTTTTTTTCAAAATCCATTTTCAAAAAGATTTCTTCACACATACCATGCCATTTCAAAAACAATTATCAAAAGGCTCAAGTCATGCCTTTTAATTTAATTAAAAATAAATTTCAAATAAAGAAATCAAAAATAGTTTCAATTAGTAGGAACTACATCATGAAACCAACTACCTCAATTCACAATATCATCAATCACCCCTAAGAGATCCATAATTGAAAAAAGAAAAATCGGATAAAATCAATCAGGATAGAATCTTAGAAACATGAATCCAAAAATTAATATTTTAGTTCCCCAAAAACATAATAATCCACCTCTCTCAAATAAGGAGATAGACTAGGAAAGTATAAATCACAATTAAACATAGGTTATACTTACCTACAAAGATTAAATACTTCAATTAGTACTTTGATTTGTGAATATTTGAGGTTAGAGAGGGTAAAATCACCTCAAGAGATCATCCAAGGTTTTAGGGATTGAATAACATTTAAAGGACAAGATAGTAGAGTTAAAAAAGGGGTTTCGGTAATTAAAATAAAAAAATTGGTAAAATTAAAATAGGTTGCATAGTTTGGATGCACGGTTTGTCAAACTATAGACCAGCCAAGTTCCCATTTCTGTTATTCTAGAAGATCCATACAGTTTTGTCATACAATTTGACAAACCGTGCACCAACCATGAAATACATCTCTATCCCAGGACACATGGTTTAAGGGGAAGGCCACATGGTTTTCCTAAACCATGTGGCTAACCTCGTAGCCTACTCTAGAACTCTAACCCAAGGTGTATAATTTCCTGGGCATACCCTCATGGTTTTACCTAACCCTGTGATAACTATGCACAAGTTCAAAAAGCACTAAAAATTTAAAAAATTCACCCAAAAAACCCATGAAAATCCCAAAGTAAAGTACCAGAAAGCAAGAGTCAGAATGTTATAATTATCCCTACCATAAATTCTCTCTTATCCTAAAAATCTAGTCAATAATAGTAGTTTATAAAGATATGAGGCCACTAATCTCTCATAGACATGTAATTCTCCCACATATCATGATAATTAGAACCATGATACCACATAACTTGAACTAGAGGTATATAATTTCCATAGAGAACCTTTATATGAGATTCAACAATCTGAACTGGCTACTTGTTCATCAACATATTAGGTTTCACATCAAGGTCCTCCCAATTCTAAACATGAGTCTATTCTGATGGATATTTTATAATTTGTAACATTTGGAACACATCATGGATAAATTTAATCAGAGGTAGAAAATCCAAAATGTAATCGACCTTCCCAATCCACTTAACAACCTCTAATGGTCCTACATATCTCAGTGATAATTTATTCTTTTTTCTAAGACATCGACAACCCAATCAAGGAAAGAATCTGAAAAACACATGGTATCCAACCGAGAAATCCAAAGGATGTTTATTTTAATATATATAATATTTTTTTCTAGGTCTTTGATATCACAAATCTCAATCAAATCACTTGTATATTCATTATCATATATTATATGAAAATAGGTCCCATAAGGGAAACTTCACCAATCTCTGACTAATAGAGTTTGGATTTACAAGTTTGGCCATACAAGGCCTCAAAGGGTTCCATTTTAATAGATGACTGGTAGATTCTATTGTAGGAAAAATCAAATAGACCCAAATGGAAATCCCAAGATCCTATAAAGTCAAGAACATAAGAAAAATCATGTACTCTATAATTTATATACCCATTCCATATGACTATATGTCAAAGGTTGGTACACTGTTCTTGACTTTACTTGGGACCCCATCACCTCCTGGAGGCCTCTCTAAAATTGATAAGTGAACCAAGGGTACCTATCAGGAATAATGGACAATGGAACTCTGTGTATTCTAAAAATATCCTGCACATAGAAATTTCCAAAGTCCTAAACATTGGTGGTATCATGAATAAGAATAAAGTGACCTGATTTGGTTAACTGGTCTATTAGCACCCAAATATCATTATTTTCTCAATGAGTACATGAAAACCAAAAAAAAATTCCATTGATATCTCATACCACTTCTAAGTTAAGAAATACTAGGTTAAAGAAAATCCAAAGGCTTCAGATTCTCAACCATGACCTATTGAAATGTATAGAAATGAGAAAAAAAATCAACAATGTCTCATTTCATACCTATCCACTAGAAAAAATTCCTCATATCCTAAAACTTATTCTTCATTCCTTGGTGAAATTCCCACTGGGAATGATGACAATCCCTTATCACAACCTTTCTCTTAGGGGAATAAATTAAATAAATATCCCTAATGAAAAGGATGCCCTATAAAGATAGAGTCCATTCACTGATGGTCTCCGTACCATGTATAGAATACCTAATACCTCAGAACCCATCATCAAGTTGATGCTCCTAGTGGATTATATTTATATGAGAGTATGTTAATTGAACACTAGCCAAAACAACCTCAGTCTCATCCTCCCGAAATCCCAAATGATTACGAGAAAAGAGATCCATGATATTCCACTCCCATTATAATTCTCTCATTTTCTAGGATTACAGTTTCCCACTCAATCATTAGCAGCAACATTCCCATTCCTAGGGGTGTAGGTGATATTAATGTCTAAAGTTTGAAAGTACTTCGCCCATCACCCATGATAGAGTTTCATATAATTTTATGAGAAGATAAAAATAAAGGTTTTTTATAGTAAATAGTAAACCATTATTCAAAAAGGTAGTTCTAATAACTCTTAAGAGAATTTATCATTGTTGTGAGTTACATATCGTTAGTTGGAGTTTTTCTCATGAGGTTGAAGTTGAAAAGATCCATAATCTACTCTATGATCACTCACATGATAATGAAACCCAAACCTAAACCTAATGGATCACAAAATAACACCTAGCCATACCCGATATCTAGAAGAATCAACAATGGAACTGAAGAAAAACAATGGTTTATATAATTAAAGAATGACTAACATTTCTTTTCCCAAATGAACTTCACTCCCTTCTGAGTGAGAGAAGCCAAAAGAGAATCTAAATTTAAGAAATACTTTTTGAACTAGTGGTAATACCCTACAAAATCCCAAAATCTCTAAATATAGAAGACATTCTACAGTTCCTCCCATGAAAAAATAAATTTCACCATTTCATGATCAACTGAGATACCACAATCTGAGACAACACGCCCCAATAACATCACTTCCTAAATCCATAGTTATCAATTTTATAGATTTTAATAAAGTTATTGATTCGTTAAGAAGTCCAAAACTACTCTCAAATGATGCACACAATCCTATTTGGTTTTATAGTAAACCAATATGTCATCTATTTATACCACAACAAAAGAGTTGAGATATTGGTGGGAAATACTATTTATAAATTCCATAAACAAAACATGAGTATTGTTTAGACCAAATAAAATAATAATATAATAATAGTGGACATAAATTATCTAGAAATATATCCTTGGGATATCACACACCTTGATACCATTCTAGTGATAAACAGACTAAGGATCAATTTTAGAGAACTAATTCACCCCTTTTAGCTAATAAAAAAATCATCAATTCAGGGAAATCGATACTTGTTCTTGACCGTAACCTGATTGAGCTTTCTATAATCAATACACAAGTGAAGGGTTTCATCATCCTTATTAGATAAAATCACTGGTACTGCCCAAGGTGACACATGGGTCAAATAATTCCTTTGAACATTAAATCATCCAACTTATCCTTTATTTCTTGTAGTTCAGTTAGTTCCATATAATATGAAGGAAGAGATACTGGATAAGTAGCTAACACAATTTGAAAAAAAATTTATACCTCCCTCTCTAGTAGAAGACCATAAAATTCTGATAGAAACACTTCTAGAAAGTTAGAAGCTAGTGGATAAAGTTCACGACATGAAGCTTCCTTCTCCAGCTCAATAACACATAAGGATAACATCCTTCCAAGATTCCACAGAGGTGGTCCAGATAAGCTAGTCATCAGGTCCCATTCTACCTAAATAACCTGAAATTATACATCAGGGGAAGAAAGTGACACTCACTAATGATAACATTCAATCCAAGATTTATTAGACACCAACCAATTCATTCTAAGAATGAAATATAGAGTATTCATATCAAGAAGAAAACATTCCCTAACGAGCTCAATTAAGGATAAAGAGAAAGTGCAAGAGGGTATTAGAGACCCTAATATCTCTTTGTACCAAGCAGTATTAAAATTTCTATCACATAAGGAATGAGTTATATAGTAAGTTTCAACAAGTCCATGATATGGGTTGCTATGAAAGAATGAGAGGCACTGGTATCAAACAAAGTAATCACTAAAGATGAAACAATAGTAATTGTACCTCTTACTATCATAATATCTACATCATTTTACACTGGAGACTCATCCACTACATTCAGAATATTCATTCATGATGCCTATGGCTATAAACCCATTTTTTTGAAACATATGATTATTCCATAGATCCTCTCCATACTGATAAGCCTGTTCCATAATTAGGAGTGGTAGAAACATGTATGAACCTATGCAAGTGACCTAAGTGTCCACATGAGCTAAAAATATTTTCTACATCTTTGCAAGAACAATTAAATTTCCCAACCTTTCTACATTGGAAACAAGTCATTGGTCCTCTACTAGTCACTATAGTATACTTGGAGTAAGTATGTTGCTGAGGAACACCGATACTATTTCCACCATGAGAGTCATTATGCTTTCTATTCCATTTAAATAAATCACAACGTAAATGGGCACAATCCCTTTATATATGAATTTCATCACAAAAATATATAATCTATTTATATAATCATTTTAACATTATCGGGAAAAAGACCTTTATATAAAGATTTCAAAAAAATTGGGTACAAACACTTTATATAAGTATTTCAGTATAATTAGGTGCAAGAAATTTATATAATAGTTTTAATATAACCAACAAGAATACCTTTGTATAATAATTCCAACATAACTGGGCACAAGCCCCTTATATAAGCATTTCAACATAACTGAAAACAAGCCCTTTATATATGAATTTTGACATGACAAAGATTCATAAAAATAAAAAATATAAGTAATCCATTTATAATACCAGACACCAATATAAAAAACATGTTCTAAAATCCTTTTTTTCCAATTCATTAATTAGCCAAATAACTTTCCATTAACTAAATGCAAGTCAAAATTCATTTAAACCAAATTACCAACTATCACAATAAATTCAACTATTCCTTTTTCCCTTTATCATTATGTAAAATTACCATTAAACATGTAATCAAATCCATGTTTTATTAATCATTTATACCAATTACAATTATATTCCAAGTAACCACTTTTAATCCATGTTATTTATTATCAAGACAACAATCACAATTACTAATCTAGGAAATTTCATGTCAATCCAAGTTCCTAATTCACATACAAAACCATATAACATGTTTAAACCAAAATATATCCAATATCCATTTATTCAAAGGGATCTAGGTTTATTTCCCTTATGTTAAAACCATGTTTCAAGGGTTGGCACACCCCTTGGGTGGCTATAATTCTAGGTATCAACACCAACAGACCCAGGAGAGTCTGAGGGAGGTTTAAGCATATGAATTTTAATCAAATTAGATTATTACCAAAATCATTAGGTCATTCACACATCATTATGGTGTAATAATACTTATTTAACAAATAATAAAAGCATAATAGATAAAATGTAGATGTCCTAGACCACCCATCTCAATCAAAGATTATCCACTTTAATGCTAAGGGTCGACATAAACTGTGAAGTCTCTCCAAGTTCGTCCTATCTCATATTTTTCCAACCAAATCGTCTATAATACTTGATCACATAAATCATTCCAAGAAAAAAAATATAATTAATTATAGTAATTAATTAATAAAATTATAGCTTGACATAAATCTGGTTAACTCACTAGGTCATTCCGTCATACTAAAACCATCAGCAATAGGGTGCATTCTACTCCTGACGAAACCCTAGCTCTAGCCTAAAAAAATAGACATTTAATTTTACCAAAAAATAGTTAATAAAATCAATTTATATTAAATTCCATTTTAAAAATTGAAATAGATTCATACTTTAATAGATCGATATGAAAATGCAGGTAGACATCATCTCGGGATCCCCTCATTATAGGATGAGGGAAATCCCTAAAGAAAACTAGTGATTTCACCAACATCTGGTGAAATTAGTATTTTTAACCTAAAAAATATCTATATTTAGTGACAATAAGGGAGAAAAAATATGGAAGTATGAATGAGGAAGAATCTTACCTCTAACGCTGTCGAATCACACCCAAGAATGCCAATAATAGAGAAAACAATAGGGGGTAAGAACTAGCCGAGCACCTCATATGTGTCTCTTTCATCTGATGAAGGAAGAGGGTCCAAGCCCCCTATTTGAAAGAAAAAAACTACCTATGAGAAATTAACGATGTGGAACTTGGTTTCAAATCTTTATTTTCTTGACCAAAGGTCTTTATTGGGCCTGTGCAGCCTGTGTCATGGCGTGAAAATATGTTTCATGCTATGAATTTACAAGTAGATCCCCCTGTATCTATTTTTCACATATTTAATACCCTCGGCTACACCCCATGAAACACATTCACATTGTTAATCATATTCACAATGTGAATGGCCTCCTATGGATGTTTTTAGTATCCTAATACTTCTTTTCCTCATACAGTGCTTGCCTTAACCCCTATAACTTCCACCAAAACTTAAACCATGTCTAGAAACACCATTTTTTGAAGTTTAAACCCTAAAAAAATCCAATAGATTCTTATATTTCCAAATGAATCATTCACCCATAGAGAAAAATTCAAACTTCTATTGAACTTATCAACCGCATGGACATGAGTTTTGAAAATTTTCCCACCATATAATTTTACATCCCCAAGAATCCTCGATAAGGATTTACTAGATAAAACTCATTTACATGGGTTTCCAAACCATGCTCAACTCACCATGTTCAAATCAGGAATTCTAAATGAGCTTCTTTTGTGAGACTTTAGACACAAGGTAAAATATTTACCAAAACTTAAGCCACTATCCACTACCAACACTGAACTCCCATATGATGATTCTGACACCCACCTATTTCTAAAACACCATTATTTCATCATAAAACTAATAAAAAGGTTCATAGTGCTCCCCACCATAGAAACTAACTTTTCGTGATTGTTTCCAACCCATAACATTCCTCACTATCAAAATTTCTTATCAAAACATGTTCTCAGTGGTCCAATTACCAGTTCAACATAGATTCTAAACCACTATTTCCTAACATAGACAAAACAACTTCTAGAGTTGGTACCAACTCACATCTCTGATTTTGAGCCAAAAAATGTGTATCCACTATACATGCAGTGGGACCACATATGTCGAAATTCCCTTAGAGGGTTCCGAAAAAACTTCAGAATACTCCATTAGTACCCAATACAATGTACCCAAAATATGGTACCAAATTCCCTTTATTTTCTAAGAATTTATCCTAAAATTAAACCTTTAGAATCTTTCATCACATGTAACCCCATAAAACATGTCATAAAATATTTCATCTCCTGTTTCACCCCCTAAAAAAATTCATGAAATAAGGATTAAAATGTTACATAAAGCAACAAAACATGGAACACCCCACTAAACATTTCATGAGTGGATCACCCCATGAAACATGTCATGAAATGAGGGGCACCCTATGAATCATCTTCTGACCACATGAAAACATCCCAATATTGATGCCAGCACACTGAATCCATCCAATGTGTCATATGAATTTCAATATGGTGTTTTCACAAAACCAAACAAATTAGAATTCCCATCTTGTATATGTTCATATTCTGCCTCGACCATCCAATGGATGATTCAACCAAGACAATATCTATTCTCACTAAGGGTCATCTTCCAATAGCCTTTGGTGATATCCCCACCACATGACTTTCCTTACACTAATATGTGATTGTAAGCCCAAGGAGGCCCTTCATCAAACCATATATACATTTAGGTAGTTAGGTATATATCTAAATCAATCTTATCATACTTAGGATGATGTCAAGATATTGGACATGATCTTATCTATATGGGGATTACACTTAGATTTCATCAACGATTTCAACAAAAAACCCATCCATTTATGATGTCACCTATTATTTCAGGGATACATAAAAACTATTCAGAGGTCCTAGGTCTCTATTTCCACAATCACCTCATCAACTAATTCAAGAGGGACTCATTATCCAAAAATCACTAACACCCTGTGAATCTATACCAAGAATCCATGAACAAAATTTTATTGTGACACTACCACCACCACCACATTGCAAGAGTTCCTCCACCATGCATAGAATGATTAACTATGGAAATGAAAAGGATCCACCATACTGATCCAAATCTAAAAAATTCCAAAACTATTCCATTATAGCACTTTGGATTCACTAAAAACAATGACGCTTACTCCCGCGCCACCCACCCAGGAATCCTAGATGGCTTCCCATATATCTCTCACATGCCTACCATCTTGGAAGTTTACTTGAATCAAGTTCAAATACATGATCACCCATAAACTATGGTATCTTTACAAGATTAGAAGAATTTATCCACACTCTAACCACCCTTGAATTACCCATCTAAATGTCATCATCAATTCCTATACTAAACAACATCATAATCATAGGTTCAGACATCCAAATGATGTCATCCCTCAAAACTATCCTTAAAGACAACCACAAGCACTCAAGGTGCTTACCTTATAAGAAACCATGGAATAAAAATGAAATTTTCATAGAATTGATGGAACTTACCATACATAGATCCTGTAATCTAAAAACATTCAAAAAATCTAGGTAACCCCTCTAATGGGTCACCATAAAAAAAACAAAAACATTAAGCGAATAGGGTTAGAGTCAAAACTAAGGGCCTCTAGGTCTCCCACCTATCCCTACTGATCAATTCTTAGAAAATCCACTTGGTCGAACCACACAGTCTATAAGTCATCCTATTAGAAGATCACAACTCATGAGGCATCAAGCATGATCCCATAGAAATGCCATATGCCATCATTATGTCTGAACAACCACCTCCAGGGTCTCAAAAACCAAAGGAATCAAAATCCAAACCAACTCCCCATAACTAAGGTACCCATCCTCTCTAATCATCTACACATTAGACTGCTTTATGGAGGACTAATCCTCATAACCAAACTCAAATAGGAACCACACAAAAGGGGTTATAAGCATAGTCACTATGTTCCATACTGACCTTACTAGGGTCACCACACCTCCTATGCATGAGGACTGAGTCATCATCCTCATTTTTAAGAATCTCACTATAGATCCACATAACCATTCACCGGAAAGAATCCATATACAATCCAAACTAATTGAGTATAGTTCCACAAAGTACTTATACATGAAAGATCTTATGATAAGTTCTTGACAGTTGAAGTTAATCTACCTCTATCATTAGTGAATCATACACTAAAAGTCCTATATGTCATGTGAATCTGATGTTCCTAATATGATGCATAAGATGCCTCTTGCCTCTGAGGCCCAAGAGTCAAAATTAACTCATTGGATTCTTGAAAACAAGAAAAGATCCAGGTATCCATCATAAATCAAAATATACAAACCAAATGTGTGTATCCCAAGGATAAAATCAAATAAAACAGTATAATTTTTTTTAAAAAAACACACCCATGCCCTAGATCACTATATAACCAGTGACTATACGAGTTTTCCATATTACCTCAGGCACACCTCCCCGTATGCTAGAGGCAGTCAACTAGCAGCAGAGGTATAATATGGTATGGTAGGGAGACTATACCCCATAAAATAGGGTTCACAATTAAAAAAACAAATATCATCCATGGAAATAAATAACTAGTGTATACATAATGAAAATATATCCAAATGTAATGTAATAAATGCAATAAAGGCCCAAACAATGTTGCAATACAATAAAGTCCTCCCACTAGTCTGGTTACATATAAAGACCAGAATAAAATAAATAAAACAACATGGATTCCCTACATCTTCAATACTAAACATATCCCATGATCCATGTACTCATCTGAGCTATCCTGCTCGACCAAACCCGAGTCTCAGCCCAACCTGTACCTATAACAAGTGAGGAATGCTTGGGTACCCAAGTGCAATAGTGTCTAGAGTGGGGTGTGAGTAAAAATCTCTAGTACACCACCAACGGTGTCTAAAAAAATCTAGTCTATGCATATAGTACATGTAATAATATGATAAATAGGGGTATAAATTTAATAAATTAATGCTGCACATGAAATAAACATGTTGACTCTTAAGTTCTGAGTTGATACCCGGAGCCACCCAAATAGCTTCAACATGTTTCTAGATATCTCTGAGCACGTCACCTAACTATACCAACCATAATTATAACCCTACTAGGGTATAACCCAAAAATAATGACCACAAAATTGGGAAGAGCCCTATAATAATCACAACATAACCATAAACAAGCTCTTTATATAATAATTTCAGAATAACCAGGCACAAGCCCTTTATATAATAATTTTTTAATAGTTAGGAACAATCACTTTATATATAAATTTTATCATAACTTGTAACAATCCCTGTATATAAATATTTTGGAATAACCAAGTGAAATCCTTTTATATAATTATTTCAGCATAACTGAGCACATGACCTTTATATAATCATTTCAGAATATCTAAGCACAAAACCTTTATATAATCATTTTAGTATAACTGGTCACAACCCCTTCATACAATAATTTTAGAAAAACTGGGTGCAAGCCATTTATATAAGCATTTCAGCATAACCAGGTGAAAACCCTTTATATAATTATTTTAGCATAACCGAGAAAAAACCCTTTATATATGCATTTCCACATGAAAAAGCGTCATAACAAGACAAAATCTAAACAAAATTTTTTCAATACAAAATAACAATATAAAAAACATGTTTCACTACTGGAAAGATGATCTTTCCCAACACTTCTATACCAACGGTTTGTAAAAACCGTTGGTATAGCTACCATTTCCCAACGGTTCACCAAAACCGTTGGGAAAGCCATAGATTTCCCCACCTTTCCCAATGGTTTGGAAAACCGTTGGGAAAGGGTCACTCTTTCCCAACGGTTTATGCTAAACCATTGGGGAAGGGTGTGTTTTGAGCCTCTTTCCCAACGGTTCACCAAAACCGTTGGGAAAGAGTGACCTTTTCCAACGGTTCACCAAAACCGTTGGGAAAAACCACCCAAAAAACCAACCTTCGGCCTAAAAAAACTCAACCCACCCCTAACCTATCCCAACGGTTTTGAAAACCGTTGGGATAGGTTCTTTAATTTTTTTCCAGATCTACTAACCGAGAACATTATATAAATCAAAATTTTAAATAATTATGATAATACATATATATATTTATGAAATTATGTTTACAAAAGTGATGTTAGCTTAGTGGTTAAGTCGTTCGATTATAAACGAGGGGTCCTGGGATCAAATCCCAGCAGATGTTTTATTTTTGGAATTTATATACCAACGGTTTCCAAAACCGTTGGTATAGGTCTATACCAACGGTTTTTTGAAAACCGTTGGTATAGACCTATCCCAACAGCTTACTTGGTTATGGTTCTCCAAATCGTTGGTATAGGCTATACCAACGGTTTGGAGGCCTATACCAACGGTTACAAACCGTTGGTAAAGGTTAGTTGTCCAGTAGTGTTTCCAATGCCTTATTTTCTAATTCATCAATTATACAAATAACATTCCATTAACCAAATGTAAAGAAAAATTCATTTAAACCTAATTACTAACTACCATAATAAATGTAACTATTTCGATTTCCCATTATTATTATGTAGAATTACTATTACACATGTCATTAAATCTATGGTTTATTAAGAATTTATACCGATTTCAATTACATTCCAAGTTACCACTTTTAAGCCATGCTATTTATTATCAAGCTAATCATCATAATTACTAAGTTAAGCAATTTTATGTGATGGAAAGTTATCAATTCACATAACAAACCATATCGCATGGTTTAACCAAAATATATCATATATCAAATTATTAAATGGGCCCTATGTTTATTATTATTTAGTTCCAACATAATTTGAAGGGTTGGCACACCCCTTGGATGGCTTCAAGTCCAGGTCTCAATGCTAACAAACCCAATGGGGTCCAAGGGAGGTATAAGAATACGAATTCCTGATAAAGTATAGGATTACCAATTTCTTTAGTTCACACACACGATGCTCTGAAACAATCATAGGTATTTCACATACTAGAAAAACAAAACATTCCGAAAGGGAGTTGTCCTAAAAAACTTACCTCGAACAAATATTTTACACTTTAATTAAAATGGCTGAGAATAGTTTCTAAGGCCCAAAAATCTCATCCAGCCTAATCTTTGTCTAACCATAACTGTCTTAGATCCTTGAGATCCTATCTCATTCCAAGAAATAATAATTAATCAATTATAGAAGATATAATTAATTAAATTAATTCTCAGAATAACTCGGTTATTACGTCATGCTAAAACCATAATCAATATATTGCATTCTACATCCAATGAAACCCTAGATATAGGCTATACAAAAGACCCATTTAATTTTACTAAAACGACATTCAATAAAATATACTTAGAAAGAAACCCTTTGGAAAATCAAAATGGAGTCATACCTTAATGGATTGATGTAAAAATGTATGTAGACATCATCTTAGGATCCCCTTTTTCTAGGACAAGAGAAATCCATGAAGAAAACTAGATATTTCACCATCCTCCAATGAAATCACAATTTTTAACCTAAATTAAAATCTCCAAATTTAGCAATTACGAGGGAGAAACAACATAGAAGGAGGAATGGGGAAGAATATTACCTCCAATGCTGTTGAGTCACACACAAGAATGCCAAGAATGAAGTATAAATAATGGAGGGGAAGATCCGACTGATCCCCTACCATGCATCTCATTCATATAATGAATTAAGAGGGGCCAAGACCCCTCTTTAAAGTAAAATAAACTACCAAAGAGAAATTTGTGATGTGAAACTTGGTTTCATGTCTAAATTTCTTGACAAAATTCCTTTAATGGGCCCAAACAACCTATGAAACATCATGAAACATAGTGTCACACTTTGAATTCTTGGGAAGAGCCCCTTGTTTTCATTTTTCACATCCTGAACACCCTCAGATGTACCCCATGAAACACATTCACATCATGAATCATATTAATGATGTGAATGGACTACTATGGCTATTTTTAGCAGCCCAACACCCCCATTACTCCTCCGATGCTTGCCTTAACCCATAAAACATCCACCAAAACTTAAACCATGTTTTAAAACACCATTTTTAGATTCTTAAACCCTCAAAAAAACATTTTTATTCTTGGATTTCCAAGAAAATCATCCACCAATAGATAAAAATTTAAAATCCTATTGAAATTCTCAATCTTTTGGATGTAGGTTCTTATTGTTGGAAAGAAACTTTCTCATAACATACCCCTAAGTCCCAAAAATCCTATCTCCTATCAATAAGGACTTCCCAAACTACATACCAACATTCAATAAGGGAATTGACCTCCTTTAATACTAATTTTTCATTAACCAACCTAGATAACCTGCTAAACAGGTACTCAAATCAATCCTGACACACCTCAAAGGGAATTTCTAATCCCCATAGGCTGGAGACTAGCACATGGGTATAAAAAAAAGGAGGGAACAATTTTGAAAAAAAATAACCAAAAAATGAAATTAGTAGATAAAAATCCATAATCATTCATTATACAAAAACACTCATTTAGAGAAAATTACCATAAGTAGATAATTATAAATCTCAAAATCCTAAACCAAACCGGTACATAAAATATTCAAAAATGATATCATACCAATATCTCCTTATAACAGGTGGATCATATATACTGAATATCACCATCAACTCCCAAGGTCCCTCTAATCAAGAAAACCGACCACCTCTAAGCAGTTTTATCCCTTTTACTAGACCTAGCATAAGAAAGTATACAAACACCCAAAGGAAAAAATAAGGGTGTGAGAAAAACTAGCCTTGTAGGATACCAACAATAATTACTTAATAAATATATATAAAATAAACCAACTATTCTCAATTTTAAATAAAAATGGAATGATAATAATTTCTCAATTAATAACAAAACATGTTTTCAAATCATTTCAATGGAAATTATAAAACATGTAAAAAATTGAATTTCCATCAGAATAGGAATGGATAATCATTTCTATTCAAACATGAATTAATAACTCATTTTATAAACTCTAATAGACATAAATAATTTTCAATCATGGAACAATGGTTATAAGACTCAAGGTTAGTTAGATCAATTCATAAGGTTCTATTCAATCTTGGTGAAACAAAGCTCATATTGTTCACACATTCATAGATACCAATCCTAGGGGGAATAGGAATCCATTCCAAAGAATTAACCCCTACCCACATCAAGTTTTCTATTTGTGCTGTCACCATCAATCCATTTTAATGTAGATATAATACATGTCATCTATGTATATCCTTCCCCCTAACTATGTAGGATATCAAGTGTTTCAAAGTAATCATATATACAAGGGGATATCATTCATTTCCATAAATCTTAAATAATTTCAATCAATCATTTTAAATATCGCTATGTTTATGTTTTAAAACATGCAATTTCATTTCAAAAACCAACATAAAATGGTTTTCATCAAAATCTATTCCTTCCAAAACAATTTATCTTATTTAAAATTCATAAAAAATTTCATACCTTCCCATTTCAAAAGTCATTATCAAAATCATTCTTTAAATCATTAATTTTAATTCAAGATTATTTTCCAAAAAATAAACACTTTATTCCGAAATAAATTTTCAAATATATTTCATCCCACACAGACTATACCCTTTCAAAAACATTTATCAAAAGACTCAAATAATTATTTTAAAAATAAATTAGAAATCCATTTCAAATAAAGAAAGAAATAATATTTTCAATTGATAGAAATTTTCTCACAAAACAGCCTACCTCAAGTCATGATATCATAAATCACACCATAAGGGATCCATAATTGGAGAAGGAGGAAGGGATCAAATTAACCAAGAGAGAATCCTAGAAACACAAATCCAAAAATCAAGATTCAGATTCATCAAAGACACAATAATTCACAATTTAAAATAATGAGAGAGATAAGGAAAGTATAAATCAAAAATAGAAATAGGTTATACGTACTGAAAGAAATTCAACCCTTCAATAGAAACTTTGATTAGAAAATATTCATGGTTGGAGGGGAAAAAATCATCTCAAGAGAGAATCCAAGGTCATAGGGTTTGAATGTGGTTTAAAGGATAAGAGATTATAGTTAAAAAGTATTTTAGGTATTAAAATAAGAAAATCAGAATAATTTAAACGCCTTAAATGGTTTGGAAACGTGATTTGTAAAATTGTGCACCAACCATGAACCCCTTTCTAGGATTTCATAAGAACCAAATGATTTGGTCACATGGTTGAAAAATAGTAAAAAATTTACCTATTCTGGGCTACATAGTTTGAGGGGAAGACCGTATAGTTTTCCTAAACCTTGTTCCTAACTGTAAACTCTCCATTAGGAATCCAACCCAAGGTGAAAAATTTCTTAGGAATATCCACATCACATTCCAACCATTCATAGGACCAGAAACCACTAAAAATTTACAAAATTCACCCAAAAAAGTCTTTGAAAAGACCCAAATAAAATATGTGTTGTAAACGCGGGTTTCATAGACCCAACTTGAATAGTAATTTTTGATTATCATATCATATAGACATTGAGTTATACATGATGTATTCTTACCATAATAGTGATTATATTTCATCATCCACTATTTACATGTTAAAATCCTTGGATTACTTATTGTATCAAAAAGTTATAGTAGTTTTGAGGATATAATGAGAACCTAGAGATACCATGACTGTAATACTAAGTATATATTATATAGTCTAGATACATCATGCTAACTGGACATAGATGATTTCTGACCATCAGGTGATGGGGGATCATAACCTTTGAGACTTCTTCTTATGAAATTTTTACTTGGTGATCTCAAGTAAAATATATCCCGAGGACATACTTGCCAATAGGAACACCACATGTTTCAACTGTCATTGGTAGTTCCTATCGACAAACACACATAACAGTCTCCTAACTTGATATTGTTATTAGTGTATACTATTTAATTACATAATTTGATTTAATAGAAAAACTATGGAATTGATGTTGGGGAGAGGTAGCTCGTATTGGCTATGCTATTGGTTGTATGAAATTTATTTAATAATCAAGATATATTTTTTCACCTCTGAAAGGAAGTGATATATCAGGCCTGGTTGATCAGGATGGTAGTACCTTCAATAAATCAATATCCATTGTAGAATAAGTTTAATCCATCTAGTTTGATGAATGAACAATAAAGTAAGAAAGGATAAATGCACAAAGTGTGGATAATGCTTTATGTGATATCGAGAGACTAAGAGATTATATTTCATAGAGTGTGTTCATAGGAAAGGTTATCATTTCTATGAATTTTAGTTATCTCATTGGGGTCCTTGATGGGTTTCTTCACTCCAGTACTAGTATATGAATAATATTCACTGCTATCAAGAAAAGAGTCTAGAGTGTCACACACTAAGCGTATTCAAAATCCTGGCCTATTATTATGAATAGGAGTGTAGGACACAGTGGACCCCCCCACTAGGGTCTTTGGGTGTCTATGAATATAAGATCGCTATGAATAAATAAGTTCATATTATTCAAGTTAAGAATAATTGTTATGGAATTTATTTATTAAACCTATTCACAATATATTAAGTGAATACATGAAAAAATATTATACGAATGAATATTTTTTTAAAATTCAAGGTTTGTTTAATATTTAATAAAATGAAGAGTTGAGTTAATAAATAAATTTTATCATATAATATATTTACCACATTATAGGAAAGTTATTAATAGAAAAATTATGTTTTGACATATTTATTTGGTCAAAACATGTTTATAGATTATTTAGTGGGTAATGCATATCCGGGTGTTGGGGAACCATTTCCGGGTATTTTTTACCTCACCATTTATGTGGGAGGAGGATATCATTAAGGTCACAATTGACTGTATGAATTTGAGATCCACTCTATCATCCATCCTAGATCCTAGAGGTAGAAACACTGGATCTAAGCCTTTCTTCCATGTTCTTCTTCACAGATCGAAGGATCGACATTGTGGTGATTATCAGGATGCCAAAGGTGTCATTGGATCTCTATAATGGCACTCGAATTTCAACAATCATTGCTCCCAAAAACATTCAAATAACATGTGGAGAATATATAGGGATATTAATTCTGTTCCCTCAAGTAGAAGATGCTGGTATGAGTAGTTTTCAAGTGCGGATTAAGATTAAATGAGGTAATTTTTTGTTTTATTTTTGTACTTAAACCCTTTATGCGAGATCCTCGACTTCCATGCCAAGTTGTGTATCACCAGAGATGATGTAGTTATATTGATCTAGTGATGAAATATTTTTAATGATTATCCCATATGATTCCTCTTCATTCCTCAGTACTCTCAATTGGTATCAAAGAGATCATGTGAAATTTTTTATGCCAATTAAAATTAAGTTTGTGTTAAATTTTTAAGAGGGAATAACTATGATACCAATGTCAAATATTGCATTTCAATATAATATTGGATAAAAAATTTGTGTTTGTTTGATGTTTTAATTTAGATTTAAATCAATGTTTATGGGTTCATTTTTTTTAATTTTTTTAAAGAACATATTTATTTATATGTTATATTTTTACTCATAAGAGATCGTTAGTTACAATTTAAGGTGAACCCAAATTCTGACCAAAATTTTGGTGGATAGAATAGTATTTTAATTATCGAGGTTCATTCCATGGCATTGAATTTTTTTTTCAACAAGCCTAAAACCATAGGATTTGGAAATTTTATAAGAAAAGAAAAGGAGTTTTTCTAGGCTTTTTGTAAAATCAAAAAAAAAAAACCAGAGGGGGAATTTGTGTAGACCTACTTATTAATTTTAAAAAAATACTAGGAATGGGTGGATGTATGTTATAAATACAAATATTGAAAAATAAAATTCAGTAAGGGGAGATTAATATGATATCTTTAACTTGAAAAAAATACAACCCATTAATGCGACTGTCAGTGTAGAGATAAAAGGGGACTTTATTGGGGTAGAAGTGATTAATATACACCAACATAATCATCACTGTGCACCTCCAACATCCATAAAAACCTCATGGTAGCCTCCCACTTGGCCCATTTCCCGACCCCCTGCATCGCCTCGCACTATCGGCCTCCCCGCAACGATACTCCTGTCGTATGACCATCTTCACACCGCTCTGCCACCTCATGTTACTAAACCCTACTTGTACGGCCACCTCCATAGATTCCCCCTTACCATCAGCCTGACTTGTTGAATACCACTATGCTCAAACTCTCCCATGGGCACACCCCACCGACCTCCCTTACTCAGTTCGCCGCTAGAGCCGCTGCTTGGTTCTCGAACTTACCCCTTTGCCGGCTAGTCCTGCCGTGCACCATCCCTACTAGCCTACCCATGGACAAGTTAGGTGAGTCCCTTTTTGAATTGAATAACCCATCCCAAGCCCATATTTATCTAGGAATCCCTTTTAGGGGAGTTTATGGACACTCAGATCTAGGTATTGTTATTTAAAATTTCAAAAATTCAGGGAATTTTTTTATATTGGTTTAAAATTTTTTCAAGGGCCTTGTGATAATTATTTAACTAATTAATATTAGATAATTTTATTTTAGTTTATTTTAATTCCAATAAAGTAGAATTTATTGTAAAATTAATTTTATATCGAGTGTATTTTACTTGCTAACTGATCTTGTGCCAAGATCGACCAACGTACGTTTAAAATTTAATTTATTTAATTATTTATTACAATTTTGTGTGATTCATGTAATAATTAAATTTATTTTTGATGGTATACGTATCTTATTTTCTCACTTTATATGTATAAAGGTATGAATGTCAATAATAGGTGTATTTCATGTGTATTACACATTGCTGAGACCCCCTTACTTGCATATGAGTGTTACGTATTATGATGAGTACATTATAAGATGTAAATATTTACGAGACGAAATGGTATTCCATATGATATGGTGTTACATTGTATTGGAGTGATAAATGCGATACACATCATAAATGACTCAGTTATTTTACCCATAGGGTCACCATTGATCCATTGAGAATAAATTTATCAACCAATATCAAATTATGATGATCAGTCACAATGTTTATTTTATTTATGCATCATTTTTTATTTTTGTGTGTACAAAATTTTATGCGAACACATAAAATAATAATAAAATAATGAATAGATTAAATCAAACAAATAGGTGATGAATTTTTTCTGTTTATTACATAGTCCTGTTGTGAGTGCGATCACACAGTATGTGTATATTTGATAGAAAATGATTTCATTAATCAAGAAATAATAAAAACCCTTTAAAGAAATATTAATCTATAACACCTTCCATAATTTGAATTTGAATAAAAATGGGTGTATGAGGATTCTCAACTGACCTGGTTGAGGGTTCCTTCTATTTCTAGGAACTATTATGAAAGTGAAGAGTTTAATTAACTAAATATAAAAATAGAGAAGTATCCATAGATAGCTTGTTTGAAAATAATTGAGTAAATAAAGTTTATGATTTTGATAATCCGAGACTTCAATCAATAGTTCAAGGTGCTGCTAGTTAATTCTATTTTCCCGTCAAATGTCTAGCTTGAAACTCTTTGAGTAGGGGCATAACCATAGCTTGGATTGTGAGGAGAGGTTTTAGGGATCCTTTATACTTTAATACTCAAGAATATAGGTTTTCAAAATCTAGTAGTGAGGTCTACTAGGGTTAGATAAAATAGATGGATACATTTAATGATTTAACCCATAATTCCTAATCAGGAATTAAGATAAAAGTAATAATATGATAATGTTTATTTTTGTATAAAATGGAAAGTAATACCACATATATATTGTAATCATTTTTTTGAAAACAACATGTCATATCTCATGTGAATTTATAAGTGTAGTATAGGAACTTACACATTGCAATATAATATAGTAAATTCAAGTTACTAGATTCCCCACAATCTGTTGAACCACCTTAAGAAGAAAGGGTGATGAAGATACTTTAAAGAGATACATGCATATCACATTTGATGTTTACATCATAATTCCATCATCAATTTCCAATGGGTTGTGGATATATTATGAGTAAATGGATGATTTCTCATTTCATATTATATATGAAAAATATTTAGAGGGTAATGTGAATAAATATATGATGAAGTGATTATTACACTGAATATGTGTAAATTGAAAGATCGATCAAAATCATTCAATATATCCATTTATTATATCATTTTCACCCAATTAATCAAATTACATTTAGGATATCAATAAAATAATTATAGATAAAACAAATCATTATCTTTTTGGTAAGGTTTTACATGAACTTAAAGAAGAATTAATCTTTAGTTCTTATGGTGAAAAAGTTTAAAGATAAGGAGAAAATTGTGACTGAAAGTGTAATGCCAAAGTCACCTTCACAACATCCTTAAAAATAAAAGAAGAAAATCTTCTACAAGAGGAAATTTTCTTTATATGTCATGAGATAAGTAAATAGAAGATTAAATGCAATGAATTAAAGAATAACCAAGTAATCAATTCAATATAGAGTTGATTTATTTTTAAACTCCATTTCCTTATACACATCAGAGTCTTGATGCTAGTAAGGAAGATCGATGAAGAGTCTGACATGAAAATATTGGTTAATAAGATGTAGTATGTAGTTATTACTAAACAACCATTTCCTTAAACACATCAACTTCATGATGTATATAAAAGGCTCATTTAGACTCACATACATTGTATAAAATTCCATTATTTTTCTAGACTTGTTTTGAAAATAGCGACGTTATACCATAACAATAGGAAAAATATAACGAAAATGGATATAATATGAGCTATAATTTGAAATAAATTCATAATTTCATAATAAAATGTGTCTAATTGAAAAGGGTTTGTTAAGGATATGTTAATAAATAAACTCACATCAATAATAACACATTACTAATCAACAGTAATTATCCTAAATTTTTCTAAGTATATTGCAGATATCCCAATGATAGAGAAAGTTCTAATTAAGTAATAGAATATATTTATATAAAGGGTAAACATCTATATTTGAGATAGTGGGAAAAATATTGACTTGGATTTAGTAAATTCCATAGATGCATAAATAGTTGGAATGAGAAAAATTTCCACAATATCTTTTGGAAAAAGAATGTTATAGAGACACATACCATTTAGGAAGAATAAAACCATAGTTATGGTTTTATATTCATTGTGATGGGTGATACATTATTCATTTAGAATAGTAAATTCTAATAGTAAGAAGTAAATGGAAACCAACTATGATTGAAAATTTTATTAAAATTTAATAACGAATTATATATATCAAATACAGGTGCTTAGAATTTTGAATGTTTAAAATATTGATACTATAGTGGTATTCAAGAGAAATTTACATGGGTGGTACAGCATTGTTAGCAATAAGGATCGATTGGTTACATCAAGTCATTGTGCCTAAATACATTATAATTATACCTATTATAGTTACTTTATATGATCATTTTATTTTTAATTTGATGCCAAGACCACCTTTATTGGAAATTGTCTATATGATACAACTAGAAATATTTGGTGACACTATAGAATTCAAATAAGGGGTGAAAGTTACAAAAATCCGGTTTTGGATTGAAGTAAGAAACAATATCATAGAATATTAATTTGGAATTAATTTTTTCCATATATTTATAAGAGGTTAGTTGAAGTGGTGTTATTTTCAAAGTAAAATATGATTGATAACATATAGAAAACATCTATTGGTATTATAGTTAGTTAAAACCAAAATGAAAGTAAATATACAAAGATTGCCTTAAAGTAGAAAAGTAAGATCTTGGAAACAAGATACACTAAGAAAAACCTAATGGGTTGATTATACCAATTCAAAGTATATATAATGATGAGATATTGATAAAATACAAGTTGGAAAAATTATAGAGAGAATTGTTACCAATGTAACATGGAATAAATATCTCCAAGGAGACATGTATGAGACATAGGAGGAGATTAATATGGGGAGTGGAATTCCATATGCTTTTGTGATGTATTAATCACATATTCCATGCAATGTACTAGATGTGATATTTCCAATATAAAATTTATGGTAGGAAAATATCAGTTGAATCTAAGATAACTGCACGATGATCAGTAAGAACTATCCAATTATACCTGAGAGAATAAGAGAATTGTTACTAGAATATGGAGAGGAAGGGACCCTGTTTTTAGGAGGCACAAACTAGTATTTATTTATATGAATATGATCCAATATCATAATCAATTTAAGGTAATGAGTAAGAAAAGATCATTCATTCCATTGGTATCCATATCTTCAAATGATGAGTGTGTTGCAACATTGGATGTAGCTAAATAAGTAGTGTAAAATACGAATGATTTGTTCTAGTTCTTTGAATATTTCCTAGTAAGTAAAGTTTTATTGTAATATAAATTATAATGATCCTACTAATGGTACTAGAAAATATGTCAAGTTTTGATAGTGGAAAAAATGAATACACTCAGGGACATTATATCTTGAGGAGTTTTAATCAAGGAGGTGAAACCACAAATATTAGAATAGATATACAATAGAGACATGGTAGGCCTATTGACTAAATCCAAAACTCAGTAGAAACATGATCTTATCATGTTATTTATAACGATTATAGTTAGAGAAAGTTTGATCCAATGTAATTGAGAGTGTTGTAAAAGTGGGTTCCCTATAACTAACTTGAACTGTAATTTTTGATTACCATATCATGCATATTATGAGTTACGCATGATATATTGTTTCCATAATAGTGATGATATTTATACATCCACTATTTATATGACAATATCCTTGTATTAATTTTCATATAAATAGTTTATAACAGTTGTTAGGATATTATAATGACCCATACTTTACATACATTGATATTATTTCAGAATTGAAATATATTTATTAAAACATATAAAAAAACCATAAGAGGGGTGAGGGTCACTTTAGGAAACTCTCAAAAATATTAATTTATAATAAATTCAATTTCGACTAAAAATGGTCCAAAAATTATTTAATTAAAATATAAGATTATTATTTTTCTAATACCCATCATCCAGTAATATTTATACAAGTTTATAATATTTTTTTATCCTTATATTTTTGGTTTAACCCTTATTTTACCCTTTTTAATCTTACCATGATATCATGTCATTTACACATTGTGGGTTAATGTAATTACCATATCCTGTAAAACGACCCAAAAAAAGTTATTTATGACATGTTTGGACTTATATTAACCATTTGGATGAATATTAGATTTTTAGGATTTTAATACCATTTAATAAACTATTTTATGTTTTAAGTTATAAATTGCTTCAATTTTGGACACTATTCATACTTGACTTTTTAAAAATTCATAAAAACTTTATTCCTTAAAAAATAAGGCATTAAATCAAATGATAATATGTCAATGTCATCCAGAAAATTCGTCGATGACATCAAAATAACCAAATTACATTTTTTAATATTTATAAATTCATTTATTTAAATCTTTAATTAATGAGGTATTCACTACATCATATTTGTGTCATAAATAATACTATTTATATAATCTCTAAAAAATTTAAATAAAATAACATGATATATTAAATGTTTTTACATTTCTAATGAATATTTATAAGAAAATATACCAGTTATATAACCCTATATTAAAATCGATTTAGTGAAAGTTATATGTTTTGGTTATAAATATCTTTACTTTAAATTAATTTTTATAAAATGTCATTTTCACATCCATGTGAATCCATGGGGTCCCAAAATCGACCCAATAATTCCCATTGTTGGAAATATTTCATCCAATATTATTAGGAAAAATTTTAGGGTAGTATTATATTTTTAAATTATTATTTTTTTACCCTTATTTACCAGATTTACCCTTTAACCATGGTAAATAAAATAGACTGAAGTTACTATTTAGAATGTCAAAAAATAAAAGGTACCTATTCACACAATTTGGACCTTATGATTCCAAATATAGAATCCATTTTCCAAAATTCAAAACACATAATTAGTGGTAATTGATTTAAAATTAATCCAGTTGTTGAAATGAGAAAACAAGTTTTAAAAGTTAAAATATTGCAAAAGATTGAAATGTTTTTACCTATGAATTCAATGTAAAATTAATGATAATGACTTAAATTATATTAAATGGTAAAAATATATTCTATTTATACTTTTAAACCACTAAATATTATAATTTAACCATATAAATTATCTCTATGCAAAAAAGTTGTTTATAATTAAAATTTAGCATATTTTTACTATTCATCAAAACATGAAAGTTATTAGAAAAATATAAGAAATTTTTCTAAAGTAAATTTTTATATCATGCTTCAAAATAACATGTTTATGTTGTCATATAGAAATTATTAATGTGCCAAAATCTTAATTTAAAATTGGTTATCCATTCAAAGTTATAAAATTGACCTTTTTTTTAAAAGGTTCTTTTACATAAATAGGGTTTTATTCATACCCTATGACTAAAATATCAATTGAATGAATATCAAAAGATATTTTATTAAGTATATAACACATATATATCATTAATATCATTAACAAATGTAATTAAAAAAATAGAAATATCTAATTGATTTATATTTTTCATAAATAATTAATAGCTAAATAATTCATAATGCATTTTCATAAGTTAATTATAATTATTCCCGCTGACCTAAAAACTATGATATAAAGGTATTTTTATATTAAGTGAATATTGCGGTTCGTTTAAACTCATGATTGTGTGTAAAGGAAGCTACTGAAGGATAAAAAATATTTATAGAAAATATTTCATAAAAATGTCTGAGTGTTACAACTATAATGAGAACCTTGAGATACCATGATAGTAATATTTAACATATGTTATATGGTATAAACACATCATACTAATTGGAAAAAATGATTTTTTAATACAAGGTTATGGGGAATCACAAGAATTGGGACTTATTATCATGAAGTTTGCACTTGGTGATCTCGAGTAGATGAGATAACGAGGACTAACCTGCTAATAGAAACACCACATGTTTCAGGTGTCATTGGTAGTGTCTATCTACAAAAACATGTAATGGTATCTTGGCTTTATATTATTTTTAGTGTATACTACTTTATTACATACATTTATTCAAGAAACAAACTATGGAATTGATTTTTTAGTGAGGTATATTTCATTAGATAAACCATTGGTGCTATGAAATTGATTGAATAATCAATAATTTTTTTTCTTCTGAAAGGAAGTGATATATTAGGCCTAGTTGATTGGGATGGTGTTACCATCATTAAATCCATGGCCATAGTAGAATAATGTAATTAATTCCAGTTAGATCAATAAAAAACAAATAAAGGAAGTATTATTAAAACTGTGCATCCTATTTTATGATAAAACACGAGATAAAGAGATTATATTGAATATCATGTATTTATAGGAAAAGTTCTCATTTCTATGAATTTTCCTTCTCTCCTTAGGGACTTTATGAGTTGCTAAAATCCTCTCCCATTCTTGTAATAATATTCACTACTATCAAGATAAGGCCCTAGAGGGTCACACACTTAGCATATTCAAAAGTTTGTACTATTCTTATGAATAACAGTATAGGAAATAGTGGTTCCCCACCACCAGGGTCTAGGGGTGTCCATCGATGAAAACATAAACCACTTATCAACAATTCATTAATCAGTTCCAAGGTATTAAAAACTTATCCAAATCAATCATTTCTTCATCTTTATATTAACATTAGAATTATATTGAGGGTTGTATTTCCCTCAATCACGTGTCTTCCAAAATTTTAGCTTTTTACTGAATATATTTTCTTGGTACCATTCAACTTATGGTCTTAAATCCTTATTGAAAAAGCACTACAGAACAATCCTCATATATTCCATAATTCTTATAACCAATACACTACTAATAAAATATTTAAATGAAATGATTCTTGACTAAGAATATTAATCATTCCACTTCATCTGCAGTATTATCCTAACTTGATCATTATCCAGTTACATTATTTTGGGTATATTCCTTTGATGCTTGGGATACAGATTCTCATAGTGTCCCATATCCTTATAGTTGAAGTATTGTACATTGGAAACATTTTTCTTAACCTTGAAATCAAAAACTTGGTGTCCTTTTTCTCCAAATTTATAATAAACTCCAATTCCCTTCAAGAATTATCAGGGTGATTCTTTCACCAGTTATAACATGTGGGGAAACCCTTTTTTCCCTTATTCCATTTATCCATCATTTTCTCTTCCATCCTCTTCTTGTATTTCTTCCCTTCAATTCCATATGACTCAGAGAATTATTTACACTTTTTGTGAAAACATGATAATATTTCCTCATATGATGAACATACTTGGGTGACTATCTCCCTTCTAAATGATGGCTTAATACCATGAGAGATATGATCCTTCTTACTATTTTCATCACATGAATTGGTGAAGTTCTCATTCCTTATTATAGTCTCCATTTATAATCGATTCCATATAATATATTAGCTCATAAAATTATTAACTTTATATAACTCTAAACATGGTATAACATGTAACATAAATTTATACATCATAAATCTTAGAGCCATATACTTTGGTTACTTTGGGGGAATAAATCCTTTATAATGGTGGGTAAATTAAATGTGGATTTTGCTAAAAATATCCACCTGGAGTGTCAAACTAGGTGCGTATTAAGGCCTGTTGTCATGTACCAGGTTACCCCGAGTCATGCCTGGAACATATTGTCAGAGTTTTTACTCCTAGTTACATCTGTTCCAAAATCAAATCTACTTGTAGTATCTAAACAAGGATATATTTTCTAGGAAGATCCACATAATATATTCCTTACCACAATACTAGAATATTCTTATATACTAATCCTCAAGTATATCTTAGGGTTTTGTTCACTAATCTAAATTTTCTAAATCTACTTTCCAAGGATTCTAATAAACTTCCTTTGATACCAAGTGTAACGCCCTGACCCTAGAAGCATGGAGCCAGTGCATTATTTTATTACATTGGCATGAATACAAGGAATCAAATATCGAAGGACTGACTGGTTTAGTAGTCTTGGAAAACCATATTACATACATGACACCCATAATACATTAGGAAAAGAAAACAAAACATCATACAATATAGAATGAAATAAATTGAATCCTTTAAATCTTATACAATGTTTTCTTCTTCATAACCTGGGGAAAAGGAACATAAGAAAGGGGTAATCTCAGATGCCAAGTAAGGGTAAGAAATACAACATAAGATATTGTAAACATAAAAATTAGGCATGTTGAAGAACTAAAAACACATTCCTTTAAAAATAAACTACATGAGTATAACCTGGAAGGAATAAAAATTGGATAAATAATACTATAATAGAACATGACCATGAGTATTCAACTAGTTGAATTACCACATGGACTATCAATTAATAATTTCATAATGAGGGAATTCATAATTCAGGACATCATAACCATATTATCAAGGTCTCATTCCAAGACCATATATAAACTGTTAAAAACACAAACTAGTTTGTCTCATGAGACCTACCAGTGCACCGAGGGGTTATAAAAGGCCCCACCCGACACTTACTAATTCAAATTCATTCCTCATATGAAAGGGGTGAACATAATCAATATATAAATTCATATTTAAACTAACATATGAAATGAAAATAACTTTCTCCAATCATTAAACATACATACTAACCATTCAGAGTAATATGGTGAATGATATCAAGATAGAACATCCATAGTCAAACCAATCAAAAACCATTAAAAAAAATATTTTAGATGATATCATAAGAGATGAACCTAAATAAAGTAAAATATTCAAAAAATTATGTTGACATAGATGGAGATACTTTTAAATGAGACCATTGGAAAATTCTTGAGGAAATTATCCTTAAACATTCCAAAGTGTCCCATACCACCTTGAAACATTCAAATCATAATAAATTAGAATATCATGAGAATAATGAGACTCTTGATATGATATAACAAAGGTAAGTAAATAAACTACATTCAACCAATAAGTGGTTATAAAGTCACATATCTTCTAAATGTTAAAGTGAGACGAGAAAAATCCTTTTTTTACTTTCGAAAGAAGAGTTCTTTTGAAAAATCATTTGTATTTGTCATAAAATCAGACTGTAAACATGTATATCCCATAAAAGAAAAAGGAATAATATTGAAATTATATTTTAGGTATAAATTTTTTCTCACTAAAGTGAAACCATGTAAAAAGAGTTTTTAAAGAAGATTTAGAAATGAAACATTTTAGTGTGGTTTAAGGAAAACATTAAAGAGATTTTAAAGAGGAAAGACATGTTAGTTTTCATAAAACCAGAAATGAACCAAAATATTTTTTCATGATAAAATTTGTGATTTAATAAAAATAATGATGTATTAAAATATACTATATAGTTCACTTCAAAATAGGTATAAATTTGAGAAGTTCCCTTGAATTAGACTTGTTTATCGGGAGGAAATTTTGAAAGGTCCTTTTAAAACATGTCACTCCCTATAAAAGAAAGATGGTTTCTAATTTGTACACTTATATAGAACATTAAGACAGAATTTATGAGGGGTAAATAAGTATAATTATTAATTTTTTTGAGGTAAGTAGAGAATAAGAGTAACCCGAAATAAAATGGGGGTTCAGATAGAAATCCCTTACCACTTTGTAATCAATCGAATCATATGGCCCCAAATTAATATTCACAAAATGATACATTGATTACCATGAAAATAAATATATTCATGATATGATACATCAATTGGTAGTATACATACACCATACATGAGAAATAGTAGCGAATAAGGAATATCTCACAAAAATGGAAGCGAGATGAGGAAACCCTTACCTTATGTCCGAATGAGTTCTGCACTTGACCTTAATGTCCTGGATAATCAAATTCAATCTATTAATTAATTAATTCATAATATTACCTACATATATTTTTTTATTATAATTTTATTATGTTCATTTATGGAAATTGTGATGAATTATAAGGTATAATTTAATAACTCGTGAGTGTTCAATTCCTTAGTTTTCATGATCAGTATACTTGTATATGAGTATGGAAGTTCTTGTGGATTTTGTATAATTCTACAGAATTGAATTTATATAATACTAATGAACAACCATGAGATTAAATGGTGATATAATTCATTTTTTTTATATGGTATGAGGATGAATCATTAAATAATATATTTAGTGATAATCATTTAGATTATTACGACATTTATTGATTATAACAAACTCATTTTGTTTTATCGTTTAGTATTATGTAAATATGCTAATTAAAGAGAATAAAATGGGTTATATTATAAGTTTTAAAATATTTATCAACCATTAAAATGGTTTCATGAACATATTTGAAGAAGATTTTGAAGAACGAAACTTCATCATCCATGATGGTTGTAAATTGGCACCTCCCAAATGATGTTTTAGTTTGTAAAATAAAAGAGGAAGAGTAAGGAGATTGATAATGGTGATTAAATTAACATGAAATAATTAAAGTATATATATGATAATAAAGTTATCATGATCAATTGGATATAGTAGGTTTGGAGAGAATAAGAAAAGAAGATAAATTGAAATGAAATTAAATGAAAAAGGAAGAGGATTTACCTCTTGAAATAACCTCCTTGAGAACCTTCTAAAGGGAAAGGCTTTTGGTCTTTTGGAAAGTAAAAGTGCTCCTGGAAGTGGAGAGGGACCAGGGAAGAGTATGTTGTTAGAACTTTTATAATATTAAAGGTTTATAGGAGTGAAGGGAATAGGGAGTGAGGGGTGGTTTTTATAGTGAGAGAGAGGGGTTATTTCTCATTATTTTATTCATTATTTTATTATTTTTGTAATGGAAAGAAATATTAGTTATTCTTGTGACTAAATACAGTAATAAGTGCATTTTAGTTTTAACCAATGACCATTTAAATCATCTATGACTCAATCATGATTAAAAAATTCATTTATTTACATATACAATAAATTACCGTATTTCACTATTCACAAAAATTCAAGTATTTTAGAAAAATACCAAAAATTCACTCGAATAATTTTTTGATGTGTAGAATTAAAAATTGATTCTATTTTATAAAAATTATTTTCTAAATATGTGAGATTTTATTTTTAAATAAAATCATCATTTACTCAAAAAATACAATTTTTAAAACTAAAACTGATTTTATAACACCGAGAAAAATTAACTATGGTCTTATTAAATTATCCTAAAATAATAGTAAAACATAATATTTATTGAGGAATACATTTTGTGAAAATTAATTTTATTTTAAATCAATTTATTAATTTAAAATTGTAATTAAATATTTATTACTCACAAATATATCAACACTTATTTATTAATTTTTAAAACATTCACTCTCATTTATAAGGTGTATAATTTTTTTATAATTTCATGGGTGATTTTACTATTAATAAGGGTAATATTACTATAAATAGGGGTAAAATTACTATTTATAAGGGTACATTACTATTCATAATAGTCAAGTTACTATTCACCAAAAATTAAGTTAATCCTATTAGACTCTAAAAAACTTTCTGATCGCAATAGTGTATGTCCATTTTTCAAAATTCTAATCACAAAAGTGGGAAAATCAAGTCTAATAGCTAGCTTATAACTATAACAAAGTGGTTTTTCTTAGAGACTCTATTTTTTGTGCATATAATCTATCTAATGAATTGAAATTATTTATGAATAAATAAAACATAAAATCTTGGGGTTTCATATTAATAGTGAATAAATTCATAACATAATTTAGTATTTATTAAAATAATTATAATATTCAATATATATATTATTCTGAAAATATTTAATTAAATAATATATTAATAAAAATGAATCAAATACATATATTCATATTAAAATATTCTTTTACAAAATACTACTGTAAAATAGTATTTGTTTTTTAGAACATTAATTAATTAATTGTAAAGCTATAAATTATAATTATTTATAAGTATTATTATTAATTTAAAAACATTATTTTAAATAATTATTTCTCAAAGCTTAATGTATTTAAAATTATAAATCAAAGTACTGGGGTGTTACACCAAGTTTCTAGGTCTGGTGAGAAATAAAATATACTGAATTTTATTTGAATAAATAATATTTAATTTAGTCCATTAGTTTAGTGCATTTCAAGAAATAATAATAATAATAATAATATAGAAATGGCGTTTTTCCTGGATTAAGAAAGATAATAAGGGCGTATATTCAATTATTATTTTCTAACCCTAATGATATATAAACCCAATTATATTATTTCTCCAAGGAGATCACATTCATTTGGTTGTGTATAACGAGATTTGGAGAGAATCCTATCATAGCCCTAGAGAGTTCCCTCCCCAAGAACGCTATCAATAATGGAGATCGATCCTCCTCCATGACCACTCTCAAGTCTAAAGAGATCTAAAAGAACCCTTCCTTGAAGTGATTATTATGATGATAAAAGGTGAAGAACACAAGTATTAGGATTTGTTGTGCTAACACCTGGAGATTCTTAAGATGTTGTTTGGAGGTTTTTGGAACACGTGTGGATCACCGCTAGATAAAATCTATTCTTTATTCCTGTAACAAAATGATGGTATGATGTAGAGATAATGTTAGATACATAAATGAAGAAAGAATTCATCATAAGGTAATTCTCTAATTAATTTAATTAATTATAAATAATATGTGATGATCCTATTATTTGGTTCCGACATTTTTTTCTCATCAATATTCTTTGATTTAATTCCTTTGTTCACAATGTTTATTGTCATATAAATATCAGATTAATCATCAATTACAATAAAAATATGAGTTGGACATGCCTGATTTGGTGCTTCCAGTGTGCCCAAAACCTTCAACATAGGCCATGGAAAATAGAAAATAAAGTGGTACAATCATAAACATAGGATTTATTATGTTTTTTAACCTAGCTACCTACCAACGTGTTCATACATAAAATTGTGAGTAGTACTAAACACCATCACACTCACCCTTTGTGAAGTTAGCTACCTGCTAACCTGTTTACAAAAAATTTCAATCTCATGATATATAAGCCTTTACCAAATTCATTAGAGGGAGATATAGTAACCACCCATATAATAATCTATATATTTTCATGCCACTTGAAAAAAATAACCACATCATAAAATAACATATAGAAAGAAAAATGATACTCATGAAATTATCAAATGGTATCTTATAAAATAGATTCAAAAATAAAATCAAATGAAACCAAAACTTGTTCACCATAATGAAATAAATTATAAGAGAACATAGAAGGTGAATAATAAAACACAAACCCATCATAGGTAAATCTTTTAGTGATAGAGATGAAATCAGAATTGAAACATTTGTTTTTAAAAAAGAATTTCTTTAAAACCCTTGTAAATTGATTGAAAAAAAGAGTTTAAAATCATTTGAAAAATAGTTTTATTAATGTTTCAAAGATATCTTAAAAATATTATTTATGAAAATAAATAATATTGAAATAATAATTATCTTATATAATAAAATGTGGGTTATAATATAAAATATAAGTGATTGAAATTAAAAACCTTTTATACCAAACAATTATAATTTTGTTAAAACCCACATCATTTAAAGAGATGATAAACCTTTATTTAAAAATTGGTAAAGATAAATATGAGGGTAAAAAGAGATAGAACATAATATCTTTCCAAATAATATGGAAAAATTTGGTGGAAATAGAATATATGTACATGGAAAAGTAGGGTTCATTAATAAATATGGAAATTATTCTTTTCAATGTCACACTTTATGGATGAAAGAATCATATAAGAATAAATGGATATAAAACATGATTACCTAGAAAATAAAGATGTAATATTTCAAAATATATTAATAGGTATTATTATAACTGAATTTTAACAATAAGTTTCAATAAATAGGAGTATAACTCAATAAAAGTTAATTAAGTTATCAAAACCCTTACGAATTTAGTATTTTTTTGGATCAAAAGTCATTGAAAGATTGAAAATAATATGTATCTATAAATCCCATGCATTAAATCATGTAGTATTCTAAAATAAATTAATGGGTAGTATATACACCATGGAAATATAAAATTGGAGCATAATAGTAAAACATTTCTCAATGAAGTTAAATTGAGACGAAAAACCCATACCTTGTTCCAAATTAATTCAGCACAAGAGATTATCTTCATGAATAATAAAATAAAGTTTATTAGATACCTTATTAGTAAAATTATTCTTATATATTTAATTTAATATGGTCTATTTATTATCATATGATATTTATTTATTATATTGTTTTTTCTTGTGTTTGTGTGAAGATTGAATCAATGTCGGCTTATTTTTGTAATTTTAGTGGTCAATGATGATATTTTTACTAATAAGTTAAATAATTAATATGACCATTACAGAAACTAAAATAAATATTTAAATAATTAATAAATTATAATGATATTATTATTTAATTTTCCATAGTCATCCATGATAGAGTTGTATAAAATTTATTCAAGGAGGTAGTTAAACTAACCTAAACATGAACACACTATATATCGATTAGTGAGTAAGTTAAATAAGTGAATAATATCATTATGACAAAAAAATAATGATATTATTTATGTGTTTTTAAGTTTTTTAAACATATTTTAAGTGTTTTTCATACATAGTGAAAAATAATATACAAAATAAAAAATGTTACTTCGTGGAGGTGGTAGTCCGCACAACTCACGATTAATGTTCTCTTGTTTTTATAAGTGGATGAAAAGGATTAAATAATTATTTTTAATTAATATAATGATATTTAAGTATAATTATGATAATTATTTCATTATATTAATAAGTTTAGAGATGTTTTAGGAAATATTGTAGTGAAATAAATACTAATAAAAAGTAATACTCAGTTTAGAAGCTTGAATTTTCTCTTGTAAAACTCCTTAGTGTTGAAGGCCTTAAAAAAATAAATGTGAATAGAAGTATATGAAGGTGGGATATGGTTATATGTGGGTAAAATTGGAATATTTTCAAGGAGAAATTATAATTTAAGGAGAATCTTTAAATGGTGGGGATGTTACTCTTTTATAAGTGAAGAGAAGTGTAGTTTTGGGAGTAACCGAGACATTTTCAATAATGTAAAGTTAATATTGAAGGGTAAATGGAAAAAAATGGATAATGGAAGATTTTAAACTGATTTTGGGTCTAAATCACCTCAACCACTGATTTATGAGACAAACTTGAGTGTTTTAGGGGGTTTTCATTTACCTTTTTAACTTTTACCTTAGTTCACTTTTACCTTGTTAATTATTTTTTAACCTTAATGACTATTTTTAATGAAAAAAATTAAGAATTAAAATTTTACCTAATTATATACTTATAATTTAAAATTTTAAAATAATTTCATCAAATAAAATTTCTAAGTTTGTGAAAAGTTAATTAAAAAATAAACACACTTAATCGTGTAAAAATAGTTTTTAAGAAAAGTGCATTTTTATAATTAAAATTTATGTGTAAGATATAGTTATTTAAATTATGAATTTACATGATATAAATTAGTTTATTATAAAAAAAATAAAATTTATGATTCATTAATGTAAATAAAAAATCAAATCTCCACTTGAAAATACTTGATTCAAAGAAAATACCAAAAACAGCTTTTAATAAACTAACATTTTAATTTAGTTCTAAAATGTTAGAAATATGATTTATATGATCAAATAATATATTAAAATGAATACTATTATTAATTAAATACATATTTTATTACTTAAATAGTTTTTTAAACTCATAGTATACTCTTACATAATGATAAAATTATAAAAATTATATTTTTTTGTAAAAACTATATTTTTTGACTAAAAATTAATCATTGGAGAATAAACTCAAAAAATCATACTAAGTATATTTTTATGTGAGGAATTAAAAAATTAATTTTATTTTATCAAATTTATATTATATTTTTTTGAATTTAGTTTTTAAAAAATAAATAAAAAAAATATTGAAAATAATTTTTTTTAATATTAACTCATATTAATTATTTATAATCTAAACATAATAGATTTTAATGGTTTACAATCTTAGGGTTTATTATAGATTTATTAATAGCTTTCTTCTATGATTTTTTGGTTTGTATAAGATAGTTGCATTGAATAATCTACGTTATTAAACACAACATTAGTTTTACATAGTCTAGAATTTTATGTCGTTACATTTTTCCCCCTAAAAATAATTTTATCATAAAAATTTTATTAGATATTGGAAGACATGTGAGGGTAAGTTTTACTCATTACATCCTTATGTTTCCACATAGCTTCCTAAATCTTATGGTTCTACCATATAAAATTGACTAGATGAGTGGTCTTGTTCTGTATAACCTTGTCTATTTGATCCAATATCTCAGTAGGTTATTATTCATTGGAGATTTCATGTTCTAGTTTCAAAACTTCTGACTTTAGTACATGAGATATATTTGGTATGTATTTCCTCAAAAATAAAACATGGAAGACATCATGCAATTGGTATATGTGAGGAGGGAGATTTAAGTGATATGTTATGAGCCATACATGAACAAGGATTTCGAAGGGAGAGATGTATCAAGGGATCAACTAAACTTTATTACCAAATCTCATAACCCATTTACATGGAGATATTGGAATAAACACATTATCAACAACTTTAAATTATAGATTTCTTCGATGATTTTTGGTATAGCTCTTTTTCAACTTTTTTCCATTTTTATATTCCACTAAATGTTTTAGACCTTATTTTTCATTTCTTAGACAAGGATAGGCCCTATAAACTTTATTTTGTTACGAACCATCCTAGATAATTAGCTCAATTTGTACCCGATTTAGTTTTATCACAACCCAAAGGGAATTTATAACCCCCACAGGATGTCGACTAAAGCATGGGCATAAAAAAAAATAATATTGAATGATTTCATTAAAAAAATAACCAAACAAATGAAATCAGCTAATAAGAATCCGTAATTAGTCATAAATAAGAAACACTCATCATAAGAAAAGTACCATAAGTAGATAAGTGCAAATCCCAAAATAGTAAACCAAGATGTGATATCAGATATATAATAAATACATCATCCCAATATCTTCTTGTAACAGGTGGATCATATACACTACCTATCATCCAAAACTCTCAAGGTCCCAATAATCAAGTACACCCACTGAATATAAGAAATAATTTACATTTTCTTGGACCTGATATAAGAAAGTATACAAAAAACCAAATCCAAAAGTAGGGTGTGATCAACACAAGCCCAGTAGGACCCCACTAAGAATTCCATAAGCGATCCATATAAAATAAACCAAATATTATCAATTTTAAATAAAACATGACATGATAATATGTTCACAATTCAAAACAAAAAATTATTTTCAAATCCTTTCAATATAAGGTATAAAATATGTAAAAAATTACATTTCCATCAAAATAGGCATGAATAATAATTTATATCAAAACAGGTATGAAAAAATAATTTCATAAACACAGTAAGGAATAAATAATTAGGAATCATAGTACCATGGTTATAATACCCAAGGTTAGTTAGATCAGATCACAAGGTTTTAAAAAATATTATTGAAATATAGATCCTAGTGTATTGAATTCCCAAGATCCCAAGCCTAGGGGGAATAATAATCCTACCCAAATAATGAACCCCCTACCCTCCTTGAGTTTCTGTTTGAATTGTTATCATCAATCAATTTCTTGGTAGAGTTAATACATTCCTAGTATGAATATCCTTCCACCTAACTACACAAGATCCCATGTGATTCAAATAAATAAAACATACTAGGGGCCATCATTCATTTCAATCAGTCTCAAATCATTTCAATAATTATTTCTAATAGAACCAAGTTCAAGTTTCAAAACATTCCATTTCATTTAAAAAACCAATATAAATGGGTTTAATCAAAACTAATACCTTTCAAGACATTTTATATTATTTAACATTCATAAAATATCTCATACCTTCTATTCTCAAAATTTATCATCAAAATCATTATTTAAAACATTCATTTCAATTAAAGATCATTTTTTAGAAATCAACACTTTTTTTCAAAATCCATTTTCAAATAGATTTCTTCATAGATACCATGCCATTTCAAAAAAAAAAAAATCAAAAGACTCAAGTCATGCTTTGTAATTTAATTAAAAATAAATTTTAAATAAATAAATCAAAAATAGTTTAAATTAGTAGGAACTACGTCATGAAACCACCTACCTCAATTCACAATATCATTAATCACCCCTAAGAGATCCATAATTTAAAAAAGAAAATGGGATAAAATCAATCAGGATAGAATCTTAGAAACACGAATCCAAAAATCAATATTTTAGTTCCCCAACAACATAATAATCCACCTATATAAAATAAGGAGATAGATGAGGAAAGTATAAATCACAATTATACATGGGTTATACTTACGTACAAAGATTAAATACTTCAATCAGTAATTTGATTTGTGAATATTTGAGGTTAGAGAGGGTAAAATCACCTCAAAAGATCATCTGAGTTTTTAGGGTTTGAATGATGTTTAAAGGACACGATAGTAGAGTTAAAAAATGGGTTTCAGTAATTAAAATAAAAAAATTGGTAAAATTAAAATAGGTTTCATAGTTTGGATGCACGGTTTGTCAAACTATGCACCAACCGTGTTCCCATTTCTGTTATTCTAGAAGAGCCATATAGTTTTGTCATACAATTTGACAAACTATGCACCAACCATGAAATACATCTCTATCCCAGTAAACATGTTTTAATTGGAAGGCCACATGGTTTTCCTAAACCATGTACCTAACCTTGTAACATACTCTGGAACTCCAACCCAAGGTGTATAATTTCTTGGGTAGACCCGCATGGTTTTCCCTAACCATGTGATAACTATGCACAAGTTCAGAAACCACTAAAAATTTAAAAAATTCACCCAGAAAACCCATGAAAATCCCAAATTAAAGTAAGTACTTGAAAACAAGAGTCAGGATGTTATAATTCTCCCCACCATAATTTCTCTCTTCCCCTAAAAATCTAGTCAATAGTAGTAGTTTATAAAGATATGAGGCTACTAATCTCTCGTAGACATGTAATTCTCCCACATCTCATGATAATTAGAACCATGATACCACATAACTTGAACTAGAGGTATATAATTTCCATAGAGAACCTTCATATGAGAATCAAAAATCTGAACTCGCTACTTGTTCATCAACATATTAGGTTTCACATCAAGGTCCTCCCAATTCTAAACATGAGTCTATTCTGATGGATATTTTATGATTTGTGACATTTAGAACACATCATGGACAAATTTAATCAGAGGTATAAAATCCAAAATGTAATCCGCCTTCCCAATCCACTTAACAACCTCTAATGGTCCTACACATCTCAGTGACAATTTCTTCTTTTTTCTGAGACATCAACAACCCAATTAAGGAAAGACTCTGAAAAACACATGGTATCCAACTGAGAAATCCAAAGTATGTTGATTTTAATATATATAATATTTTTTCTAGGTCTTAGATATCACAAATATCTATCAAATTACTTGGATCTTCATTATCATATATTATACCAAAATAGGTCCCATAAGGGAAGCTTCACCAAACTCTAAATAATAGAGTGTGGATTTACAAATTTTTCCATACAAGGCCTCAAAGGGTTCCATTTTAATAGATGACTGGTTGATGCTATTGTAGGAAAAATCAAATAGACCCAAATGTAAATCCCAAGATCCTCTAAAGTCAAGAACATAAGAAAAAATCATGTACTCTATAATTTATATATCCCATTCCATATGACTATCTGTCGAAGGTTGGTACACTATTCTCAACTTTACTTGGGACCCCATCACCTCCTGGAGGCCTCTCCAAAATTGATAAGTGAACCGAGGGTCCCTATCAGAAATGATGGCCAATGTAACTCTGTGTATTCTAAAAATATCCCATATATAGAAATTTCCAAAGTCCTCAACATTAGTGGTATCATGAATGAGAATAAAGTGAAATGATTTGGTTAACCGGTCTATTAGAACCCAAATATCATTATCTTTTCAAGGAGTACATGAAAACCCAAAAAAAATTCCATTGATATCTCATCCCACTTTTAAGTCAAAAAATACTAGGTTAAAGAAAATCCAAAGGCTTCAGATGCTCAACCATGACCTGTTGAAATGTATATAAATGAGAAACAAAATCAACAATGTCTCATTTCATACCTATCCACTAGAATAAATTCCTCATATCATAAAACTTATTCTTCATTCCTAGGTCAAATTCCAACTGGTAATGATGACAATCAATTATCACAACCTTTCTCTTGGGGGAATAAATTAAATAAAGATCCCTAATGAAAAAGATGCCATATAAAGATATATTCCATTCACTGATGGTCTCCTTACCATGTAAAGAATACCTAATACCTTAGAACCCATCATCAAGTTGATGCTTCTAGTGGATTATATTGATATGAGAGGATGTCAACTGAACACTAGCCAAAACAACCTCAGTCTCATCCTCCCAAACTCCCTAATGATTATGGGAAAAGAGATCCATGATATTCCACTCCCTTTATAATTCCCTCATTTTCCGGGATAACAGTTTCCTAGTCAAATCATTAGCAGCAACATTCCCTTTCCTAGGGGTTTTGGTGATATTAATGTCCAAAGTTTGAAAGTACTCTGCCCATCACCTATGATAGAGTTTCATATAATTTTATGAGAAGATACAAATCAAGATTTTTTATTATAGTAAATATTAAACCATTATTCAAAATGGTTGTTCTACTAAATCTTAAGAGAATTCATCATTACTGTGAGTTACATATCGTTAGTTGGAGTTTTTCTAATGACGTTGAAGTTGAAAAGATCCATAATCCACTCTATGATCACTCACATGAGAATGAAACCCAAACCTAAACCTAATGGATCACAAAATACCACATAGCCATGCCCGATATCTAGAAGAGTCAACACTGGAACTAAAGTAAAATAATGGTTTAAATAATTAAAGAATGAATGGAATTTCTTTTCCTAAATGAACTTCACTCCCTTTTGAGTGGGAGAAGCCAAAAGAGAATCTAAATTTAAGAAATAATTTACGAACTAGTTGTAATACCCTACCAAATCCCAAAATCTCTAAATCTCAATGACATTCTGCAGTTCCTCCCATGAAAATACAAATTTCACCATTTCATGATCAACTGAGATACCCAAATCTGAGACAACATGCCCCAATAACATCACTTCCTAAATCCATAGTTATCAATTCTATAGATTTTAATAAAGTCAGTGATTCATCAAGAAGTACAAAACTACTCTCAAATGATGCACACAAGATGTCATCTATTTATACCACAACAAAGGAGTTGAGATATTGGTGGGAAATACTATTTATAAATTCCATAAACACAACATGATTATTTTTAGACCAAATAGAATAATAAGATAATCATAGTGGCCATAAATTATCTAGAAATATATACTTGGGATATCAAACACCTTGAAACTATTCTAGTGATAAACAGACTACAGATCAATTTTAGAGAACTAATTCACCCCTTTCAGCTGATAAAAAAATCATCAATTCAAAGAAATCGATACTTTTTCGTGACCGTAACCTGATTGAGCCTTCTATAATAAATAAACAAGTGAAGGGATTCATAATCCTTATTAGAGAAAATCACTGGTACTGCCCAAGGTGACACATGGATCAAATAATTACTTTGGAGATTTAATCATCCAACTTATCCTTTATTTCCTTTAGTTCAGTTAGTGCCATATAATAGGAAGGAAGAGATACTGGCTAAGTAGCTGACATAATTTCAAAAGAAAATTCTACCTCCCTCTCTAGTAGAAGACCATAAAATTCTGATAGAAACACTTCTAGAAAGTTAGAATCTAGTGGATTAAGTTCACCACATGAAGTTTCCTTCTCCAACTCAATAACACATAAGGATAACATCCTTCCAATATTCTGAAGAGGAGGTCAAGATCAGCTATACATTAGGTCCCATTCTCCCTAAATAATTTGAAAGTCTATATCAGGGGAAGAAAGTGACACTCAATAATGATGACATTAAATCCAAGATTTATGAGACACCAACCAATTCATTCTAATAATGAAATCTAGAGTATTCATATCAAGAAGAAAAAATTCCTTGATGAGATCAATTTAGGATATGGAGAAAGTGAAAGAGGGTATAAGAGACCCTAATATCTCTTTGTACCAAGAGGTATTAAAATTCCTATCACATAGGGAATGAGTTATATAGTAAGTTTCAACAAGTCCATGATATGGGTTGATATGAAAAAATGAGAGGCACTGGTATCAAACAAAGAAAACAATAAAGATGAAACAATAGTAATTGTACCTCTCACTATCATAATATCTACATCATTTTACACTGGAGACTCATACACTACATTAAGAATATCCATTCATGATTCCTATGGCTATAAACCCATTATTTTTGAAACATATGATTATTCCATAGATCCTTTCCATACTGATAAGCCTGTTCCATAATTAGGAGTGGTAAAAACGTGTAGGAACCTATGAAAGTGACCTAAGTGTCCACATGAGATACAAATATTTTCTACATATTTGCAAGAACACTTCAATTTCCCAACCTTTATACATTGGAAACAAGTCATTGGTCCTCTACTAGTCACTATAGTATATCTGGAGTAAGTATGTTGCCGAGGAACACCAATAATATTTCTACCATGAGAGCCATTCCGCTTTCTGTTCCCTTTAAATAAATCACAACGTAACTGGGCACAAGCCCTTTATATATGCATTTAATCACAAAAATATATAAGCTATTTATATAATCATTTCAACATTATCAGGGAAAAGACCTTTATATAAATATTTCAACACAACTGGGTACAAACACTTTATATAATTATTTCAGTATAATTAGGTGCAAGAAATTTATATAATAATTTTAATATAACTGACAATAATCCCTTTGTATAATCATTCCTGCATAACTGGGCACAAGCCCTTTATATAAGCATTTCAACATAACTGAAAACAAGCCCTTTATATATGCATTTTGACATGACAAAGATTCATAAAAAGAAAAAATCTAAGTAATCCATTTATAATACTAGACACCAATATAACAAACATGTTCCCAAATCCTTTTTTCCAATTCATTAATTAGCTAAATAACATGCCATTAACTAAATTCAAGTCAAAATTCATTTAAACCAAATTACCAACTATCATAATAAATGTAACTATTCCCATTTACCTTTATCATTATGTACAATTACCATTAAACATGTAATCAAATCCACGTTTTATTAATCATTTACACAAATTTTAATTATATTCCTAGTACCACTTTTAATCCATGTTATTTATTCTCAAGACAATCATCACAATTACTAAGCTAGGAAATTTCATGTCAATCCAAGTTCTTAATTCACATACAAAACCATATAAATTTTTTAAACCAAAATATATCCAATATCCATTTATTCAAAGGGATCTAGGTTTATTTCCCTTAAGTTAAAACCATGTGTTAAGGGTTGGTACACCCCTTGGGTGGTTGTAAGTCTAGGTCTCAACACAAATGGACCCAAGAGAGACCGAGGGAGGTTTAATCATGTAAAGACCCGAAATTCCATGGAATTGTTTTTTCTTAAATACATGGAAATTTTATGAGTCCGCAGTTTCTGACGACACTTGATTCCGAGGCATGGTGTTCCTAGAATTAATTTCTGAAGTTTTGTTCGGGTACGTTCAGTAAAAGTATGAGCAAGTTTCTATATCTTTTGAACCGATGCTCAGAATTGAAATCTTAGGGCACCGTTGAACTCGCAACGTCGGAAATTGCTTAGTGAGACCATCACCGCAGTTGCATTTTAACAAGAATAGAAGTTAGTTTATGGGGTTTTTAATTAAATTAAATAAAAATAAAGGTGTTACTTTATTTTTATTTGTGGCGGTTTAATCCTCCAAGGGGAGGTTGAAGGTGGGGACCAACTGCGCATAACCTCCCTTGGGAGGATATTTTTTTAGTGGGGACCACCCGTGCCGGAGCCCAGAACCTGCTGGCTGTTCAGCCAGCTGGACAAGGCGGGACCCTTCAGGTCCCGCGGTTACCAGGCCGTCATGCCATGCGTCGGCCGTTTTGGAAGGCATGTGGGTGTAACCCCCCCTCCCATGGGCGGCCAACCGGCCACGCGGGCCAGCCACCAGCCACGCGGACAGCCGCCAGCCACGCGAGCCAGCCAGCTGGAAGGGCCGCCCTCAGCCGGGCTGCTCACGTCTAGGCCGCCCTCGATCGGGCCGCCCCTAGGCTTGGCTGCCTTTGGTCGGGCCGCCTTCGGCCGGGCGGCCTTCTGGCGGGCCGCCTCGGGCCGGGCCACCCTCAGGCCGGGCCGCCCGTCGGGCCAGGCCGCCTCTTCAGGCTAGATCATTCCCTCGGCTCAGGCCACTTCTGCGGACTGAGTTGGACTCCGGTATATATAGGGTCGGGCCGGGTCGGACCGACCAGGTTGGACTGGACCCGGACCCGTTTGGCCAGTTTACACCTTTTCGCCCCTATCTTGGGCTATGGGTGTCCGATTGACGAACCGCCTGCAACGATGGAATTATTAGAGCAAGAAGATTCTTTTGGAATACCCCACTTGTGGTTTGGATGTAGTTGGGGTGTGGATGGGTTGGTTTGAACCTAAAAACCAACCGGGCCCATAGAACAGAAATGCTAATAACTCTCAGACTGGGCGTTCGATTGACACGCCGTCTGTCGCGTTTAGTTACTTATGATGAGACAGAACTAAGAGATACATAAAATCAATAATTCATGGTAGTTTATGTATCGACACTTGGCTTGAGGAGCAGACTCTCCTGGAATCGAGCGTGCTGTGTGCGAGAACCCTATGGCTGGCTGCGACTGAGATGATAAGATCCTACGTGGACCTACTACTGTACGAGGATCCTCCATGGGTTCGACAATGATGACACTATACTAGGATCCTCTGTGGGTTCAACAGTGACGATACTGTACCAGGATCCTCCGTGGGTTCGACAGTGATGACTTCTGTTCTGGGATCCTCTGTGGGTTCGACAACGTTGATACTGTTCCAGGATCCTTTGTGGGTTCGATAGAGGAGATGATTCAGAGGCTACATCTAATCATCTCTACCCCTCTTCATGAGTTGTATACCTATGTGAGTTGAGTCTTGCCTTTTAGTTGTTCTCATCGAGATGATTGACTTTACTTCCTTTGTGGAATGGGTTGTGCTTGGGCTCGTGTGTTGGAGCCAGACTGTGATTGGTAACTTAGGTATATGTATGGGCATATACCTAAGTAGGGATGGTTGATACTTCGTGATTGTATCTTCCTACTATGGTTTATCCTTAGTGGATTCTGGGAGACCTTTGGGGGTCTCGGGGTCCCGTACTGAGTATTGTTATACTCACCCCTGCACAGGCTTCACCCGCACCTTGTTGTGTTCTATGCAGATGACAGTCAGTTGTGATCGAGGCTGAGGGTGACAGACCTGAGGCTGCTCAGAGGTGGAATAGACGGGACGTATCTCAGGGACGAGTTGTTTGAGTTCCGTACCTACCCTTAAGGTAGGATTCCCCGGTGGATGATCAAGGATCTATTTTTCTTTTTTACTTGAACTTGTACTTGTTGTTCCGTTGGGTTTGTATACTAGCCCACTTACTTTAAGCACAATTTTCTTTTCTATATTAGTACATATTGCTTCTACTGATTATGTTCAGACTGTGTGTGTTACAGGTTTAAAGGAAATGCCTTCCCCTTTTATCAGGGATTCATCTTTGGTGCTAGTCGCCAGCCCCTAGCCTATGGAAGGCGGGCTTGGGGTATTCACAACATGGGCCCCGAGGATGGGTTGTGACAAATTGGTATCAGAGGAGTTGGTTCTACCGCAGAACTTGGACTTTGATTATTTTAACAGCAATAGTGTTAAGTGTTTTGGGTGTGGTTATCAGTTTAGGGAAACCGGTGTTGGTGCGACGATCGATGTATCCATACACTAGGACTCTAGATTCTGATTTCTGACTCAGTGCACGAAAACAAAAATTGCGTGTGTGTTTCCTTTGAAAAAAATTTCTTTGTGATTACTTTGTGTTAGCTCACCAGGTATATTGTTTTAACCATGGCGCACCTGTTTCTTTTCAGGATGGCCCCACGTAGGCAGCCAGCTAGGGTTCTGAGTTTCATACGAGATGGTAGGGCACTGAGCGATGATTCCTCGATGCAGGGCCCCATCACAGGGGAGGTACCAGCGGTACCACTACCCACTGGGCCACCGATACCACTAGCTCCAGCAGTAGAGAGTGAATGCCTTCTGAGTGCATTGCACGAATTCCAACACTAGAGGCCGCCCAGGTTTAGGGGAGAGACGAACCCACAGGCAGCTGAGGATTGGATGGAGGCTGTTGTGAGAGTTTTCAGATTGGTAGGGACACCAACCGACCTCATGGTGATCCTTTTGCGAGTCTCCTACATGCAGCAATAGGCAGATGGTGGAGCCTGATGCTCGAGGTTCATGATGAGGCATCACTACTCTGGGTAGACTTTGAGAGTCTCTTCTGGTCATAGTTTGTTCAAGCCACCCTTCATGTGGTGCAGATTCAGGAGTTACTGCATCTACAGCAGGGTATCATGATGATAGATCAGTACTCAGTGAGGTTCACCGACCTCTCGTGCTACTCCACGGATATGGTACGAGACCCATTATTCAGGGCCCAAACCTTCTAGAAGGGACTCAGGAATGAGATCAGGGTTTCGATAATCTCCCTCAGCATCCTGACATAGGAGGGGGTGCTGGAGAGAGCCCTTCTTGTGGAGAGTTTTCTTACTGAGCAATCACCAATAGCGAGACCCACCACAGGGCGACACATAACAGAATATTCTGTAGTCGGTAGTAGACAGTTTTCTCATAGGTCCAAGAGGACCAGACCATCAGGTGGGTGCCCCCATGATACAGGTTCGGTTATACGGGGCACACAAGTCAGAGCCAGTCATACGAGGAGCATGCAGTGCTATGCATGCAGCGGGCAGGGCCACATGGCTCGTGACTACCCAAACTGCCATGCAGATGAGAAGCAGATAGTAGAGGGACCTCCCAGGAAGAGGTAGAGGTTCGACCGTGGTGGTCCGTCGGGAGCAGGCGGATGTAGCAGAAGAGATGGTCGAGCAGCAGGTAGTGGACGATGATTTGAGGCCCTACCACCACCACCACCTGGAGGTCCACCCTGACCACAAGGATCTGGAAGACAGGGGCGGGCTCAGCTCTAGGCAGTTGAGGCCTATGACCACGGTGCACCTGAGATGATTTGAGGTACTATCTGTGTCTACTCCACCCTTGCTGCAGTACTTATAGACATAAGTGTGATTCATTATTTTATTGCAACTACCCTCATTCAGAGCTCGAAGATTCTGATAGAGCCGTTGGCTCGATCCTTACGACTAGAGACTCCTACGGGAGCAGAATCGATGATTACACATTGGTTCTGGTAGTGTGAGCTTACTCTAGGAGGTGAGAGCTTCAGCCGAGATCTCCTCATAGCGATGCTGAGGACTTACGGCGTCATCTTGGGTATGGACTATTTATCCAAAGTTCATTATGAGATTGACTGTATTAGGCGGAAAGTGCGGTGTGTTCGTGAGGATGGGGTGAGGTTTACCTTCACCAGCGAGAAGGAAACCTTTGAACCGCAGGATGGACTTACCCAGAGGAGGGGGCAGCCGATCACACATCAGTTGGCTATCCTCATTCTCGGAGCGGTTGATGTGCGGAGTTCGAGTTTTCCTGTTGTGGTGGACCAGTACGTGGATATTTTCCCTGACAATGTTCCAGGACTAGCTCCTCACAGAGAGGTGGACTTCTACATTGACCTGTACCCCAGGACGAGACTGATATCTACTCCAGCATATCCGATGGCTCCCACCGAGCTTCGTGAGCTGTGGGTATAGTTGGAGGACTTGTAGGGGAAGGGATTCATCTGGCCTAGTGTTTCTCCCTGGGAAGCCCCGATTCTGTTCTCCAAGAAGGCGGACGGGAGCTTGAGGATTTTTATCGACTACCATCCCCTGAACCAAGTAACCGTGAAGAACAAGTACCCACTCCCAAGGATTGACGACCTCTTTGATCAACTCAAGGGATCATGATGGTTCTTGAAGATAGACCTTAGGTCAGGCTATCACCAGCTCAGAGTTATAGATGAGGATGTGCAGAAGACGACCTTCAGGTGTTGGTATGGCCACTACGAGTTCTTGGTTATTCTCTTTGGCGTAACCAACGCTCCAGCAGTGTTCATGAGTCTCATGAACATGATATTCCAGCCTTACCTCGATCGCTTTGTCATAGTCTTCATCGATGACATACTGATCTACTCGACTACTGAGGAGGAGCACGCCTACCATTTGCAGGTAGTACTAGACACACTCCGAGAGCACCAGCTTTATGGTAAGATCTCGAAGTTCCAGTTCTGGATCCGATAGGTACACTTTCTGGGACACGTTATCTCGGAGGCTGGAGTTGCAGTGGATCCAGCTAAGATTGAGGCAGTGCTTGCTTGGGAGCCACCCAAGAGTGTGACAGAGGTACAAAGTTTTATGGGATTGGCTGGGTACTATCAGAGATTTTTTCAGACTTCTCCAGAGTTGCAGCACCGCTTTCAACATTGATAAAGAAAGGGAAACCCTTCGTGTGGTCAGAGAGATGCCAACAGAGCTTTCAGGAGCTGAGGTAGAGGATTAATAGTGCGCCCATGAGGCTACCAGAGGAGGGTGTAGGGTACGTAGTTTACTGTGACACATCAGGGACCGGACTCGGGTGTGTCCTGATGCAGGAGTGAGCAGTGATCGTGTATGGTTCTTGGCAGCTGGGGCAATATGAGAATAACTACGCTACCCATGACCTGGAGTTAGTAGTAGTGGTCTTTGCCTTGAAGATGTGGCAACACTATCTTATGGGTGAACACTTTATAGTCTACTCTGACCACCAGAGTCTCAGGTACATCTTCTCATAGAAGGATCTGAACCTGAGATAGCGGCGTTGGCTTGAGTTCCTCCAGGTCTATGACTTCGAGATACTCTATACTCCTAGGAAGGGGAATGTAGTTGAAGATTCTCTCAGTACGAGATCATGCATTCAGTTTCTCGGAGAGGTGACAAAGCAGCTGGCCGCGTTGCAGATATCCTTTGTGGATAGAGATGGAGTAGAATTTCTATAGTCTCTCACAGTCACTCCTCCACTTCTCCAGTGAGTCAGGGAGGCACAGCGTGGGGACGTTGACTGTGAGACGTGATGTTCTCAGATATCCACAGGGTAGGCACCTGATGGATTTTCTGAAGGTGGGGAGCACGTCATTCTCTTCAGAGGACATACCATTGTACCGGTTTCACTTCAGGAGGAAGTGTTGAGGGAGTTCCACACATCTCTTTTAGCAGAACATCCAGGAGTGGCGAAGATGTATCGGGACCTCCAACGATAGAACTGATGGCCAGGTATGAAGAAGGTAGTAGTAGAGTTTGTCGTAGGATGCCTGACTTGTCAGCAAGTGAAGGCGGAGCACTAGGTTCCAGCCGTCTTGGTTCAGCCCTAAGAGGTCCCAGAGTGAAAGTGGGATGAGATATCCATGGATTTTGTGACGGGAATTCCACGTACATCCAGGGGACACAACTCTATCTGGGTGATTGTCGACCGACTCACCAAGTCGGCCCACTTCCTATCGATCCGAGAGCAGGGTTCAGTAAAGAACTTAGGATTCCTCTACATACAGAAGATCGTATGAATTTATGGTGTGCCATAAACGATCATATCTGATCGATATGCTCATTTCACTTCTCGACTATGGAAGGGGTTACAGGAGGCTTTCGGGATGTAGCTTCGCTTGATCACCGCCTTCCATCCTCAGACGGATGGTCAGACTGAGAGGACCATTCAGACTCTCGAGGAGATGCTTCGTGCATGCGTCCTCAACTTTGGTCGTAGCTGGGAGGATCACTTACCCTTGTTAAAGTTTGTGTATAAAAACAGCTACCACTCCACCATCGGGATGACACATTATGAGGCACTATATGGCTGACCTTTCAGATCGCCTCTGTGCTGGACTGACCCCGGGGAGTCAGCACTTGTAGGACCAGAGATGGTGCAGGCTACGACGGAGAAGGTGCAGATCATCCAGGAGTTGATGAAGACTGCATAGAGAAGACAGAAGTCCTATGATGATAAGAGATGGAGACCACTGGAGTTCGAGGATTGTGACCACGTCTTTCTATGGGTCTCACCTCGACAAGATCTATAGAGATTTGGCCAAGGCGGCAAGTTATCTCTGCGATTCATCAGACCTTTCCAGGTCCTCAGCAGAGTAGGCGAGGTGGCTTACCACTTAGCTCTTCCACCTCAGTTGCACTGGGTTCACGACGTCTTTCACATATATTAGCTGTGGAGATACATGCACGAACCATCCCACATCATCGACCATGGGGAGATGGACATCGATGAGGAGGCGACTTTCACGGAGGTTCTAGTGGAGATTGAGGATTGATAGGAGTGGGTCCTGTGTGGATGGTCGATAACTCTGGTGCGCATTCGCTGGCAGCATGAGAACCTCCAGGAGAGCACATGGGAGTAGGAGGATCATATGCGTGCTCAGTACCCCCTTTTGTTTCCTTAGTGTGATTTGTAGCTTATGGGGACGTAGAGCCCTGAGGTGGGGAGAATGTAAAGACTCGTAATTCTGTGGATTTTTTTTTCTTAAATAAATGGGAATTTTACGAGTCCGCAATTTCTGACGACGCTTGATTCCGAGGCATGGTGTGCCCAGAATCAATTTCTGAAGTTTTGTTTGGGTACGTTCAGTAAACGTACGAGCGGGTTTTTATATCTATTGAACCGTTGCTTGGTATTGAAATCCGAGGGCACCGTTGAACTCGTAGCATCGGTAATTTCTTAATGAGGCCATCACCGCAGTTGCGTTTTAACAAGAATGAAAGTTAGTTTATGGGGTTTTTAATTAAATTAAATAAAAATAAAGGTGTTACTTTATTTTTATTTGTGGTGGTTTAATCCTACAAGGGGAGGTTGAAGGTGGGGCCCACCCACGCATAACCTCCCTTGGGAGAATATTTTTTAGTGGGTCCCACAAGATCTTCTTACCCCCTTTAACTCCCCTTAATTAATTTGACACCTCTCTTCATTAATTGGAACTCCTCATTTTCTCTAATTTTTGAATTTGAACCATTCCTTAGCATTAATTAAATGAGTTGCCTCATTTAATTAAACACAAATTTGTGTTGTTGTGCCAAAGAATTAATAGAGAATATCCCTTATTATTTTTTGGTGGTTGGGATAATCTTTTGGAAAAGATTGAGAGAGGAGAGCTTCATCCTTCCAATGAAGAACCACCGAATAACGACGAACTTCTCCTTCGATCTTTGGCCAATCCAAAAGAGAAGGAGTCACCCACGAGGAACACCGACGATGCGCCATCCTTGGATTCTTCTTTCCCGACGTCAATGAAACGACGCCACCTTTTCCCACGACTTCATCAACAAACAATCGTCAAGAAAGGTAGGGGTTTGATTAGAATTCTTTTTTTTGTTCTTCGTCGTTCAAAACTTAGATTATTTATGCTGAATGATATCGCCATGACGAGGAGGGTTTGGACCTCACGAACATGGACTGACCCTCCCCCTTTGGTTGTTCTTGTTTGTTGACGACAAAGGCAGAGGCGAAGAAATGGTAGCCGGCTTTGGGCCGACCGGGAATAAAACTGGCGGCGCAAGGCCGCCGGGTCGCCAAGAGGCCGCGACACCATCATACAGCGTGGAAGGGAAGCCACGACCATGAAAAAACCGTGGCAGAGGCACGCGACACTGTCACACTGCGTGGAGGCCAGTAGAGGGCCGTGGCCAGCCGGGCCATAGCGGAGGGGCGCGACGCCATTGCACCGCGCCAGTGTTGCGGAACTGTGGCTAGGGCAGGCCACAGTGAAGGGGCGCGACGCCGTCGTACCGCTCCAGAGCCCAGAACCAGCTAGCCGCTCGGCCAGCCGGATACGTAGAGACCCTTCGGGTCCCACGGTTACCAGGCCGGCGTGCCATGCGTCGACCGTTTTGGAAGGCAGGGGGTGTAACCCCCCCCTGGATGGCCAGTCGGCTACGCGAGCCAGCCACCAGCCACGCGGTGAGCTGCCAGCCATGATGGCTAGCCAGCCGTTCGGGCTGCCCTCGGCCGGGCCGCCCCTAGGCCAGGCCGCCTTCAGCCGGGCCATTCCTAGGCCGGTCCGCCTTTAGCCGGGCCGTTCCTAGGCCGGGCCGCCTTCAGCCGGGCCGTTCCTAGGCCGGGCCACCTTCAGCCGGGCCGTTCCTAGGCCGGGCTGCCTTTGGCCGTGCCGCATTAGGTCGGGCCACCTTCTGCCGGGCTGCCTCGGGCCGGGCCCCCCGTCGGGTCGGGCTGCCTCTTCGGGCCGGACCGTTCCCTTGGCTCAGGCCGCTTCTGTGGACCAGGTCGGGTTGGGTCGGATTGACTGGGTCGGACCGGCTCGGACTGACTGGGTCGGACCGGCTCGGACCGACTGGGTCAGACCAGACCCGGACCCATTTGGCCAGTTTATACCTTTTCGCCCCTATCTTGGGCTACGAGTGTCTTATTGAAAAACCGCCTATGGCGATGGAATTCTTGGAGCGAGATGATTCTTTTGTTATACCCCACTTGAGGTTTGGACATTGTTCGAGTACGAATGGGTTGGTTTGAACCTAAAAACCTACTGGGCCCCTCGAACAGAAATGCTAATAACTCTCAGACTGGGCGTCCGATTGACACGCTGCCTGTCGCGTTGAGTTCCTTATGATGAGATGGAACTAAATGATACATCAACTCAAGAATTCATGGTAGTTGATGTATTGAAACTTGGATCGAGGAGCAGACCCTCTCGGAATCGAGCGTGCTGTGTGCGGGAACCCTATGGTTGGCTGCGACTGAGATAATAGGATCCTACGTGGACCTACTACTGTACCAGGATCCTCCGTGGGTTAGATAGTGATGATACTGTACCATGATCCTCTGTGGGTTCGACAATGATGATATTATACCAGGATCCTCCGTGGGTTCGACAACGATGGCTTCTGTACTGGGATCCTCTGTGGGTTCGACAACGCTGATAATGTTCCAGGATCCTACGTGGGTTCAGCATAGGAGATAATTCAGAGGCTACATCTAATCATCACTACCCCTCTTGATGAGTTGTATACGTATGCGAGCTGAGTCTTGTCTTTCAGTTGTTCTCATCGACATGATTGACTTTACTTCCTTTGTGGAATGAGTTGTGCTTGGGCTCGAGTGTTGGAGCCAGACTGTGATTGGTAACTTAGGTATATGTATGGGCATATACCTAAGTAGGGATGGTTGATACTTCGTGATGGTATCTTAATACTGTGGTTTATCCTTTATGGATTCTGAGAGACCTTCAGGGGTCTTGGGGTCCCCTACTGAGTATTGTTATACTCACCCTTGCATGGGCTTCGCCCTCACCTTATTGTGTTCTGTGCAGATGACGGTCAGTAGTGATCGAGGCTGAGGGTGACAGACGAGAGGCTGCTCAGAGCTGGACTAGACGGGACGTACCTCAGGGATAAGTTGTTCGAGTTTTGTACCTACCCTTCAGGTAGGATTCCCCAGTGGATGATCTAAGAGCTGTTTTCCTTTTTACGTATACTTGTACTTGTTGTTCAGTTGGGTTTGTATACTGGCCCACTTACTTTCAGCACACTTTTCTTTTATATATTAGTACCTGTTGCTTCTATTACTTATGTTCAGACTGTGTGTTATAGGTTTAAAGGCAATGTCTTCCCTTTTTATCAGGGATTCACCTTTGGTGCTAGTCACGAGCCCCTGGCCTATGGAAGGCGGGTTTGGGGTAGTCATGACACGGGCCCCGAGGATAGTTCATGAGAAATCATATGAATTATAATCAAATTAGATTATTACCAAAATCATTAGGTCATTCACACATCATTCTGGTGTAATAATACTTATTTAACAAATAATAAAAGCATAATAGATAAAAGGTAGATGTCCTAGACAACCCATCTCAATTAAAGATTATCTACTTTAATGCTAAGGGTCGACATAAACTGTGAAGTCTCTCCAAGTTCGTCCTAACTCATCTTTTACCAACCAAATAATCTCTAATACTCGATCACATAAATCATTCCAAGAAAAAAAAAATAATTATAGTAATTAATTAATAAAATTCTAGCTCGATATAAAGCTGGATAACTTGCTAGGTCATTCCGTCACACTAAAACCATCAGTAATAGGGTGCATTATACTCCTGATGAAACCCTATCTCTAGCCTAAAAAAATCGACATTTAATTTTACCAAAAAATAGTTGATAAAATAAATTTAGGTTAAATTCCATTTTAAAAATCGAAATAGATTCATACCTTAATGGATCGACATGAAAATACAGACAGACATCATCTCGAGATCCCCTCATTATAGGATGAGAGAAATCCATGAAGAAAACTAGTGATTTCACCATCATCTGGTGAAATTAGTATTTTTAACCTAAAAAAATATCTATATTTAGAGACAATGAGGGAGAAAAAATATGGGAGTATGAATGAGGAAGAATATTACCTCTGATGCTGTCGAATCACACCCAAGAATGCCAATAATGGATAAGAAAATAGGGGGTAAGAATTATCTGAGCACCTCATGCGTGTCTCTTTCATCTGATGAAGAAAGAGGGTCCAAGCCCCCTATTTGAAATAAAAAACCAAAAAAACCACCTATGAGAAATTAATGATGTGAAACTTAGTTTCAAATCTTTATTTTCTTGACCAAAGGTCTTTATTGGCCCTGTGCAGCCTGTGTCATGGAGTGAAAATATGTGTCATGGTATGAATTTTTAAGTAGAGCCCCCTATATCTATTTTTCAATTATTTAATACCCTTGGACTCACCCCATGAAACACATTCACATTGTGAATCATATTTACAATGTGAATGGCCTACTATGGATGTTTTTAGTATCCTAATACTTATTTTCCTCCTCTAGTGCTTGCCTTAACCCCTGTAACTTCCACCAAAACTTAAACCATGTCTAGAAACAACATTTTTTGAAGTTTAAACCCTCAAAAAATCCTTTAGATTCTTATATTTCCAAATTACTCATTCACCAATAGAGAAAAATTCAAACTTCTATTGAACTTATCAACCGTATGGACATGAGTTCTAAATTTTTTCCCACCATTTAATTTTTCATCCCCAAGAATCCTCGATGAGAATTTACTAGATAAAACTCACTTACATGGGTTTCCAAACCATGCTCAACTCACCATGTTCAAATCAGAAATTCTGAACGAGCTTCTTTTGTGTGAATTTAGACATAAGGTAAAATATTTACCAAAACTTAAGCCACTATCCACTACCAACACCGAACTCCTATATGATTCTTCCGACACCCACCTATTTCTAAAACACCATTGTTTCATCATAAAACTCATCAAAAGGTTCATGGTGCACCTCACCATTGAAACTAACTTTTCATGATTATTTCCAACCCATAACATTCCTCAGTATCAAAATTTATTATCAAAACATGTTCTTGGTGGTCCAATTACTAGTTCAACATAGATTCTAAACCACTATGTCCTAACATAGAAAAAACAACTTCTAGAGTTGGTACCAACTGTCATCTCTGATTCTGATCCAAAAAAATGTGTATCCACTACACATGCAATGGGACCACATATGTCGAACTTCCCTTAGAAGGTTCTGAAAAAACCTCAGAATACTCCATTAGTACCCAATACAATGTACCCAGAATATGGTACCAAATTCCATTTATTTTCCAAGAATTTCTCCTAAAATGAAACCTTTAGAATCTTTCATCACATTTAACCCCCTAAAACATGTCATAAAATATTTCATCTCATGTTGCACCCCCTAAAAAATTTCATGAAATAAGGATTAAAACCTTACATAAAGCAACAAAACATGGAACACCCCACTAAACATGTCTTGAGGTGATCACCCCATGAAACATGTCATGAAATGAGGGTCACCCTATGAATCATCTTCTGACCACACCAAAACATCCCAAGATTGATGCCAGCACACTGAATCCATCTAATGTGTCATGTGAATTTCAATATGGTGTTTTCAAAAAACCAAACAAATTATAATTCCCATATTGTATATGTTAAAATGATGCCTCGACCATCCAATGGATGATTCAACCAAGGCAATATCCTTTCTCACAAAGGGTTATCTTCCAATAGCATTTGGTGATCTCTCCACCATATGAATTTCCTTACACTACTATGTGATTATAATCCCAAGGAGGCCCTTCATCAAACCATAAATACATTTATGTAGTTAGGTATATATCTAAATCAATCTTAGCACACTTAGGATGATGTCAAGATATTGGACATGATCTTCTCTATATGGGGAGTACACTAAGATGTCATCAATGATTTCAACAAAAAACCCATCCATTTATGATGTCACCTATTACTTCATGGATACATAAAAACTATTCAAAGGTCTTAGGTCTCTATTTCCACAATCACCTCATCAACTCACGATCACCATGATTCAAGAGGGACTCATTATCCAAAAATCACTAACACGCTGTGGATCTATACCAATAATCCCTGAACAAAATTTTAATTTGACACTACCACCACCACCACATTGCAAGAGTTCCTCCACCATGCACATAATGATTAACTATGGAAATGAAAATGATCCACCATACTGGTCGAAATCTAAAAAATTCCATAACTATTCCATTATACTACTTTGGTTTCACAAAAAAAAATGACACTTACTACCATTCCACCCACTCAGGCATCCTATATGGCATCCCATATATCTCTCACATGCCTACCATCTTGGAAGTTTACTTGAATCAAGTTCAAATACATGATCACCCATAAACTAGGGTATCTTTACAAGATTATAAGAATCTATCCACACTCTAACCACCCTTTAATAACCCATATAAAGGTCACCATCCATTACTATACTAAACAACATCAGAATCATAGGGTCAGACATCCAAATGATATCATCCCTCAAAACTATCCTTAAAGCCAACCACAATCACTCAATGTGCTTACCTTATAAGAAACCATGGAATAACAATGAATTTTTCAGAGAATTGATGGAAATTACCATGCATATATCCCATAATCTAAAAACATTCACAAAAATCTTGGTAACCCCTCTAATGGGTCACCGTAAAAAAACATTAACTGAATAGAGTTAGAGTCAAAACTAAGGGCCTCTAGGTCTCCCACCTATCCCTACTGATCAATTCTCAGAAAATCCACTTGGTCGAACCACATAGTCTATAGGTCATCCTATTAGAATATCACAACTCACGAGGCATCAAGAATGATCCCATAGAAATTCCATATGCCATCATTATGTCCGAACATCCACCTCCAGGGTCTCAAAAACAAAAGGAATCAAAATCCAAAACAACTGCCCATAACTAAGGTACCCATCCTCTCCAAGCATCTACACATTAGACTACTTTATGGAGGACTAAGCCTCATAACCAAACTCAAATAAGGACCACACAAAAGGGGTTATAAGCATAGTCACTATGTTCCATACGGACCTTACTAGGGTCACCGCACATCCTATGCATGAGGACTGAGCCATCATCCTCATTTTTAAGAATCTCACTATAGATCCACATAACCATTCATTGGAAAGAATCCATATACAATCCAAACTAATTGAGTATATTTCCACCAAGTACTTATACATGAAAAATATTATGAGAAGTTCTTGATAGTTGAAGTTACTCTATATCCATCATTAGTGAATCATACACTAGAATTCCTCTATGTCATGTGAATAAGATGTTCCTAATATGATGTATAAGATTCCCCTTGCCTCTGTGGTCCAATAGTCAAAATTAACTCATTGGATTCTTGAAAACAAGAAAAGATCTTGGTATCCATCATAAATTAAAATAAATAAACCAAATGTGTGTCTCCCAAGGATAAAATCAAATACAACAGTATAATTTTTTTTTAAAAACACCCCATGCCCTAGTAACCTATAATTTATACAAGAACAGGTGTTATCAACACACCAACCCAATATACACTATAGTCTCTAACACATTTTTAAATCTACTATATACCATATTCCAAAATCATAAGACAAAAGAAAAAAAATCCTATGATACCACTTTGCAATGTCCCTCCCTAAATCACTATATAACCAATGACTATACCAGTTTTCCACATTACCTCAGGCACACCTCCCCATATTCTAGAGGCAGTCGACTAGCAGCAGGGTATAATATGGTATGGTAGGGAGACTATACCCCATAAACTAGGGTTCACAATTAAAAAAAATATCATCCATGGAAATAAATAACTAGTGTATGGAGAATGAAAATATATCCAAAAGTAATATAATAAATGCGATAAAGGTCCAAACAATGTTGCAATACAATAAATTCCTCCCACTAGACTGGTTACATATACGGACCGGAAGAAAATAAATAAAACAACATGGATTCCCTATATCTTCAATCCTAAACATATCCCATGATCCATGTACTCATCTGAGCTATCCGGCTTGACCAAACCCAGGTCTCAGCCCAACCTGTACCTATAACTAGTGAGGAATTCTCGGGTACCCAAGTGCAATAGTAGCCGGAGTGTGGTGTGAGTAAAACTCTATAGGACACCACCAACGGTGTGTAAAAAAATCCACTCTATGCATATAGTACATGTAATAGTATGATAAATATGGGTATAAATTTACTAAATTAATGCTACACATGAAATAATCACGTTGACCCTCAAGTTTTGAGTTGATACCCAGAACCATCCAAATCGCTTCAACATGTTTCTAGATATCTCTAAGCATATCACATAACCATACCAACCATAATTATAACCCTACTAAGGTATAACCCAAAAATAATGACCACAAAATTGAGAAGAGCCCTATAATAATCACAACATAACTAGGAACAAGCTATTTATATAATAATTTCAGCATAACTAGGAACAATCCCTTTATATAATAATATTTTAATAATTAGGAACAATCACTTTATATATAAATTTTAGCATAACTTGGAACAATCCCTTTATATAAGTATTTTGGAATAACCAAGTGAAATCCCTTTATATAATCATTTCAACATAACTGAGAACATTCCCTTTATATAATAATTTCAGAAAATCTAAGCACAAAACCTTTATATAATCATTTTAGTATAACTGGTCACAACCCCTTCATACAATAATTTCAGCAAAACTGGGTGCAATCCCTTTATATAAGCATTTCAGCATAACCAGGTGAAAATCCTTTATATAATCATTTTAGCATAACCGAGAAAAAACCCTTTATATATGAATTTCAACATGAAAAAGAGTCATAAAAATCCAAAATCCAAAAAATCTATTTACAATACCAAATAACAATATAAAAAACATGTTTCCAAAGCCTTATTTTCTAATTCATCAATTATACAAATAACATTCCATTAACCAAATGTAAAGAAAAAGTCATTTAAACCAAATTACCAACTACCGTAATAAATGTAACTATTTCCATTTCCCATTATTATTATGTAGAATTACTATTACACATGTCGTTAAATCTATGGTTTATTAAGACTTTATACCGTTTTCAATTACATTCCAAGTTACCACTTTTAAGCCATGTTATTTATTATCAAGTTAATCATCATAATTACTAAGTTAAGTAATTTTATGTCAAGGAAAGTTATCAATTCACATAACAAACCATATCACATGGTTTAACCAAAATATATCATATATCAAATTATTAAAGGGGCCCTATGTTTATTCTTATTTAGTTCCAACATAATTTCAAGGGTTGGCACACCCCTCAGATGGCTTCAAGTCCAGGTCTCAATGCTAACGAACCCAATGGGGTCCAAGGGAGGTATAAGAATATGAATTCCTAAGTAGAGGATTACCAATTTCTTTAGGTCACGCACATGATGCTACGAAAAAATCACATGTATTTCACATACTAGAAAAATAAAACATTCCGAAAGGGAGTTGTCATAAAAAACTTACCTCAAACAAATATTTTACACTTTAATGAAAATGGATGAGAATAGTTTCTAAGGCCCAAAAATCTCATCCAGCATAATATTTGTCTAAGCATAACTATCGTAGATCCTTGAGATTCTATCTCATTCCAAGAAATAATAATTAATCAATTATTAAAGATATAATTAATTAATTAATTAAATTAATTCTCGGAACAACTCGGTTATTATGTCATACTAAAACCATAAGCAATAGATTGCATTCTACATCCAATAAAACCCTAGATCTAGGCTATACAAAAGACCCATTTAATTTTACTAAAAGGACATTCAATAAAATATATTTATAAATAACCCCTTTGGAAAATCAAAATGGAGTCATACCTTAATGGATTGATGTCAAAATGTATGCAGACATCATCTTGGGATCCCCTTTTTCTAGGACAAGATAAATACCAGAAGAAAACTAGAGATTTCACCATCCTCCAATGAAATCAGGATATTTACCCTAAATTAAAATCTCCAAATTTAGCAATTATGAGGGAGAAACAACATAGAAGGAAGAATGTGGAAGAATATTACCTCCAATGCTGTTGAGTCACACCCAAGAATGCCAAGAATGGAGTATAAATAATGTAGGGGAAGATCCGACTGAGCCCCTGCCATGTATCTCATTCATAAAATAAAGTAAGAGGGGCCAAGACCCCTCTTTAAAGTAAAATATACTACCAAAGAGATATTCGTAACGTGAAACTTGGTTTCATGTCTAAATTTATTGACAAAATTCCTTTAATGGGGCCAACCAGCCTATGAAACATCATGAAACATAGTGTCACACTTTTAATTCTTGGGAAGAGCCCCTTGTTTCCATATTTCACATCCTGAACACCCTCAGATGTACCCAATGAAACCCATTAACATCATGAATCATATTAATGATGTGAATGGACTACTATGACTATTTTTAGCAACCCAACACCACCATTCCTCCTCCTACAATTGCCTTAACCCTTAAAACATCCACCAAAACTTAAAACATATTTAAAAACACCATTTTTGGATGCTTAAACCCTCAACAAATCATTTTTATTCTTGGATTTCCAAGAAAATCATCCACCAATAGATAAGAATTTAAAATCCTATTGAAACTCTCAATCTTTTGGATGTAGGTTCTTACTGTTGGAAGGGAACTTTCTCATAACATACCCCTAAGTCCCAAAAATCCTATCTCCTATCACTAAGTACTTCAAAAACTACATACCAACATTCAATAAGGGAATTGACCTCCTTTAATACTATTTTTTCATTAACCAACCTATATAACCTGCTAAACAGGTACCCGAATCAATCCTAACACACCTAGAAGGGAATTTCTAATCCCCATAGGCTGGAGACTAGCACATGGTTATAAAAAAAGGGGAAACAATTTTGAAACAAAAATAACCAAACAAATGAAATTAGTAGATAAAAATCCATAATCAGTCATTATACAAAAACAATAATTTAGAGAAAATTACCATAAGTAGATAAGTATAAATCCAAAAATCGTAAACCAAACTGATACATCACATATCAAAAAATGATATCATCCCAATATCTCCTCATAATAGGTTGATCATATATAATGAATATCACCATCAACTCCAAAGGTCCCTCTAATCAAGAACACGAACCACCTCTAAGTAGTTTTATCCCTTTTACTAGACCTAGCATAAGAAAGTATAAAAACACCCAAAGGAAAAAATAAGGGTGTGAGAAACACTAGCCTTATAGGATCCCAACAAGCATTACTTAAGAAATATATATAAAATTAACCAATTATTCTCAATTTTAAATAAAAATGGCATGATAATATTTTCTCAATTAATAACAAAACATGTTTTCAAATCATTTCAATGGAAATTATAAAACATGTAAAAAAGTGAATTTCCATTAGAATAGGAATGGATAATCATTTCTATTCAAACATGAATTAATAACTCATTTCATAAACTCTTATAGACATAAATAATTTTCAATCATGGAACAATGGTTATAAGCCTCAAGGTTAGTTAGATCAATTCATAAGGTTCTATTCAATCTTGGTAAAACAAATCTCCTATTATGCACACATCCATAGATACCAATCCTAGGGGGAATAAGAATCCATTCCAAAGAATTAACCCCTACCCTCATCAAGTTTTCTGTTTGTGCTGTCACCATCAATCCATTTCAAGGTAGAGATAATACATGTCATGTATGTATATCCTTCCCCCTAACTACGTAGGATATCAAGTGTTTCAAAGTAACCATATATACAAGGGTTTATCATTCATTTCCATCAATCTTAAATAATTCAAATCAATCATTTTAAATATCCCCATGTTCAAGTTTTAAAACATGCCATTTCATTTCAAAAATCAACATAAAATGGTTTTCATCAAAATACATTAATTTCAAAAAAAATTATCTTATTTAAAATTCATAAAAAATTTCATACCTTCCGTTCTCAAAAGTCATTATCAAAATCATTAATTTTAATTCAAGATTATTTTCCAAAAATGAACACTTTATTTCATAATAAATTTTCAAATATATTTCATCCCACATAGACTATTCCATTTCAAAAACATTTATCAAAAGACTCAAATAATTATTTTAAAATAAATTAAAAATCCATTTCAAATTAAGAAAGAAATAATATTTTCAATCGATAGAAATTTTCTCACAAAACAGCCTACCTCAAGTCATGATATCATTAATCACACCATAAGTGATCTATAATTAGATAAATATGAAGGGATAAAATTAATCAAGAGAGAATCATAGAAACAAAAATCCAAAAATCAAGATTCAGATTCATCAAAGACACAATAATTCAATAATTTAAAATAATTAGAGAGATGAGGAAAGTAGAAATCACAAATAAAAATAGGTTATACGTACTGAAATAAATTCAGCCCTTCAATCGAAACTTTGATTAGAAAATATTCATGGTTATAGGGGATAAAATAACCTCAAGAGAGTATCCAAGGTCATAGGGTTTGAATGAGGTTTAAAGGAGAAGAGATTATAGTTAAAAAAGGATTTTAGGTATTAAAATAAGAAAATAAGAATAATTTAAACACCTTAAATGGTTTGGAAATTTGATTTGTAAAATTGTGCCCCAACCACGAATCCCTTTCTGGGATTTCATAAGAACCAAATGATTTGGTCACATGGTTTGAAAAATCCGAAAATATTTACCTATTCTGGGCTACATAGTTTGAGGGGAAGACCGTATAGTTTTCCTAAACCTTGTTCCTAACTGTGAACTCTCCATTAGGAATCCAACCCAAGGTGCACAATTTCTTAGGAAGATCCACATCACATTCCAACCATTTATAGGACTAGAAACCACTAAAAATTTACAAAATTCACCCAAAAAATTCTTTGAAAAGACCCAAATAAAATATGTGTTCTAAAAGAGGGTTTCATAGACCCAACTTGAATAGTAATTTTTGATTATCATATCATATAGACATCGAGTTATACATGATGTATTCTTACCATAATAGTTATTATATTTCAGCATCCACTATTTACATGTTAATTTCCTTGGATTACTTGTTGTATCAAAAAGTTATAGTAGTTTTGAGGATATAATGAGAACCTAGAGATACCATGACTGTAATACTAAGTATATATTATATAGTCTAGATACATTATGCTAACTGGATAGAGATGATTTTTGACCATCAGGTGATGGGGGATCATAACCTTTGAGACTTCTTCTTATGAAATTTGTACTTGGTGATCTCAAGTAAAAGATATCATGAGGAAAAAATTTCCAATAGGAACACCACATGTTTCAGCTGTCATTGGTAGTTCCTATCTACAAACACACATAACAGTCTCCTAACTTGATATTATTATTAGTGTATACTATTTAATTATATAATTTGATTTAAGAGAAAAACTATGGAATTGATGTCAGGGAGAGGTAGCTCGCATTGGCTATGCTATTGGTTGTATGACATTTATTTAATAATCAAAATATATTTTCTCACTTCCGAAAGGAAGTGATATATCAAGTATGGTTGATCAGGATAGTAGTACCTTCACTAAATCTATGTCCATTGTATAAGAAGTTTAATCTGTCCAGTTTGATGAATGAACAATAAAGCAATAAAGGATAAAGGTACATAGTGTGGATCATGCTTTATGTGATATCAAGAGACAAATAGATTATATATCATAGAGTGTGTTTATAGGAAAGGTTATCATTTATCTGACTTTTCTTTATCTTATTAGGGTCCTTGATGGGTTTCTTGACTCCAGTCCTGGTCTATGAATAATATTCACTTCTATCAAGAAAAGAGCCTAGAGTGTCACACACTAAGCGTATTCAAAATCCCGGCCTATTATTATGAATAAGAGTGTAGGACACAGTGGACCCCCCAATAGGGTCTTTGGGTGTCTATGAATATAAGATCACTATGAATAAATAAATTCATATTACTAAAGTTAAGAATAATTGTTATGGAATTTATTTATTAAATCTATTCACAATATATTAAGTGAATACATGAAAAAATATTATACGAATTAATATTGTTTTAATATTCAAGGTGTGTTTAATATTTTATGAAATGAAGAGTTGAGTTAATAGCTCTATTTTATCATATAATATATTTACCACATTATGGGAAAGTGATTAATAGAAAAATGATGTTTATGACATAGTTATTTGGTCAAAACATGTTTATAGATTATTTAGTGGGTAATGCATATCAGGGTGTTGGGGAACCATTTATGGGTATTTTTCACCTCACCTTTTATGTGGTAGGAGGCTCTCATTAAGGTCACAATACACTATATGAATTTAAGATCCACTCTATCATCCATCATAGATCTTAGAGGTAGAAACACTAGATCTAAGCTTTTCTTCCATGTTATTCTTCACAGATCGAAGGATCGACATTGTGGGGATTATCAGGATGTCAAAGGTGTCATTGGATCTCTATACTAGCACCCGAATTTCAACAATCAATGCTCCCAAAAACATTCAAAGAACATGTGGATAATATATAGGGATCTGAATTCAGTTCCCTCAAGTAGAATATGTTGGTATGAGTAGTTGTCAACTGCAGATTAATATTTAATGAGGTAATTTTTTGTTTTATTTTTGTACTTAAACCCTTTATGCGAGATCCTCAGCTTCCATACCAAGTTTCATATCACCAGAGATGATGTAGTTATATTGATCTAGTGATGAAATATTTTTAATGATTATCCCAAATGATTTCTCTTCATTCCTCAGTACTCTCAATTGGTATCAAAGAGATCATGTGAATTTTTTATGCCAATTAAAATTAAGTTTGCGTTAAATTTTTAATAGGGAATAACTATGTTACCAATGTCAAATATTGTGTCTCAATATAATTTTGGATAAAAATTTGTATTTGTTTGATATTTTAATTTAGATTTAAATCAATGTTTATGGGTTCATTTTTTTAATTTTTTTGAAGAACATATTTATTTATATGTTATATTTTTACCCGTAAGAGATCGTTGGTAACAATTTCATGTGAACCCAAATTATGAAAAAAATTTGGTGGCTAGAATAGTGTTTTAATTATAGGGGTTCATTACATGGAATTGAAAAAAAAAATTCAACAAGCCTAAAACCATTGGATTTGGAAATTTGAAAAGAAAATAAAAGGAGTTTGTCCATGCATTCTGTAAAATAAAAAAAAACAAAAAAACAAAAAAACAAAAAAAAATACCAAAGGGGGAATTTTTGTAGAACTACTTATTAATTTTAAAAAACTACTAGTAATGGGTGTATGTATGTTATAAATACAAATATTGAAAAATAAAATGCAGTAATGGGAGATGAATATCGTATCTTTAACTTGAAATAAATACAACCCAATAATGCAGCTGTCAGTGTAGAGATAAAAAGAGACTTTATTGGGGTAGAAGTGATTAATCCACACCAAAATCATCATCACTGTGCACCTCCCACATCCAGAAAAAACACATGGTAGCCTCCCACTTGGCCCATTTCCCGACCCCCTCCATCGCCTCATACTATCGGCCTCCCCGCAGCGATACTCCTATCGTTCGACCATCTTCACGCTGCTCTGCCACCTCATGTTACTCATCCCTACTTGTCCTGCCACCACCATAGCTTCCCCATTACCATAAGCCTGACTTTTTGAATCCCACTATGATCAACCTCTCCCATGGGAACACCCCTCCGACCTCCCTTACTCAGCTCGCCGCTAGAGCCGTTGCTTGGTGCTCGAACTTACCCCTTTCCCGGCTAGTCCTGCCGTCCACCATCCCAACTGGCCTACCGATGGACAAGTTAGGTCATGCCCTTTTTGACTTGACCAACCCATACCAAGCCCATATTTATCTATTAATCCATTTTAGGGGAGTTTATGGACACTCATATCTGGGTATTGTTATTTAAAATTTCAAAAATTCCGGGAAGTTTTTTATATTGGTTTAAATTTTTTTCAGGGGCCATGTGATTATTATTTAACTAATTAATATTAGATAATTTTATTTTAATTCATTTTAATTCCCATAAAGTATAATTTATTGGAAAATTAATTTTATATCGAGTGTATTTTTCTTGCTAACTGATCTTGTGCCAGGATCGACAAACGTACGTTTGAAATTTAATTTATTTAGTTATTTATTACAATTTTGTGTGATTCATGTAATAATTAAATTTATTTTTTATGGTCTATGTATCTTATTTTCTCACTTAATATTTATAAAGGTCTGAATGTCAATAATAGGTTTATTTCAGGTGTATTACACATTCTCGAGACCCCCTCACTTGTATATGAGTGTTATGTATTTTGATGAGTACGTTATAAGATGTAGATATTTACGAGACAAGATGGTATTCCATATGATATGGTGTTACATTGTATTGGAGTGATAGATGTGATACACATCATAAATGACTCAGTTATTTTACCCACAAGGTCACGATTGATCCATTGAGAATAAATTTATCAACCAATATCAAATTATGATGATCAGTCACAATGTTTATTTAATTTATGCATTATTTATTATTTTTTTGTGTACAAAAGTTTATGTGAACACATAAAATAATAATAAAATAATGAAGAGATTAAATAAAATAAAGGGGTGATGAATTTTTTCTGTTTATTACATGGTCATGTTGTGATTGCGATTACACATTATGGGTATATTTGATAGAGAATGATTTCATTAATCAAGAAATAATAAAAACCCCTCAAAGAAATATTAATCTATAACACCTTCCATAATTTTAATTTGAATAAAAATGGGTGTATAAGGTTCTCATCTGCCCTAGTTGAGGGTTCCTTCTATTTCCAGGACCTATTATGAAAGTGATGAGTTGAATTGACTAAATATTAAATTAGAGAAGTATCCATAGATAGATTTTTTGAAAATAATTGAGTAAATAAAGTTTATGATTTTGAGAATCTGAGACTTCAATCAATAGTTCAAGGTGCTGATAGTTAATTCTATTATCCAGTCAAATTTCTAGCTTGAAACTCTTTGAGTAGGGGAATAACCATAGCTTGGACTCTGAGGAGAGGTTTTAGGGATCCTTTCTACTTTAATACTCAAGAATCTAGGTTTTCAAAATCTAGTAGTGAGGTATAATAGGGTTAGATAAAATAGATGGATACATTTAATGATTTATCCCATAATTCCTAATTCGAAATTAAGATAAAATTAATATTATGCTAATGTTTATTTTTGTATAAAGTGGAATGTAATACCACATATATACTGTAATTAGTTTTTTTGAAAATAACATGTCATATCTTATGTGAATTTCTAAGTGTAGTATAAGAACTTTCACGATGCAATATAATATATTAAATTCAAGTTACTAGAGTCCCCACAATCTGTTGAACCACCTCATGAAGAAAGGGTGATAAAGATGCTTTCAAGAGATACATGCATATCACATTTAATGTTTACATCATAATTAAATCATCATTTTCCAATGGGTTGTGGATATATTATGAGTAAATGGATGATTTAACATTTCATCTTATATATGAAAAATATTTAGAGGATAATGTGAATAAATATATAATGAAGCGATGATTACACTGAATATGAGTAAATTGAAAGACCGATCAAAATCATTCAATACATCCATTTATTATATCATTTTCACCCAATTAATCAAATTAAATTTAGGATTTCAATAAAATAATTATAGATAAAATAATTCATTACCATTTTGGTAAGGTTTTCCACGAAATTAAAGAAAAATTAATCTTTAGTTATTATGGTGAAAAAGATTAAAGATAAGGAGAAAATGGTGATGGAAAGTGTAATGCCAAAGTCACCTTCACAACTTCCTTAAAAATAATAGAGGAAAAGTTTCTACAGGAGGAAATTTTCTTTATATGTCATGAGATAAGTCAATAAAAGATTAAATGTAATGAATTTAAGAATAACCAAGTAATCAATTCAATATAGGGTATATTGATCATTTCATATGATGTTTCTATTTTACTTATTGGGTTTTAAATACAATATGTCTATCATAGAAATGTATTTAAATAAAATAACCAAGTAAGAAAATAAATGCTACAAGAATTATGTTATATTATCTAAGTGGTTATGAAAGGGATATTTATAAGTCAATGGTGAGAAGTACACTACTTCTAATTACCTAGTTTAATGGTTCATGTTGATTTTTTTTAAGTTTTACCAAATCATTTTTCTCATGTGTCCATTAAACATAATGATATATTATTAAATTTATGGAATGAATGTTTTTTGTGGTATCTAATACTCAACTAATAATTTATCAATTCTTGAATTATTGGAAATACCTGATGAATATAAAATATAAGAATCACTTATACCCAGTTGTTGAAAGATAATTATTTATCTAGTAAAACTAAAATAAATTTTCAAGGATATACCCAGTATGATTTTTAAAATATTTGGAGTTAAAGACCTTAAGTATTATCAACATATTTGCCTTTTTTTATTTGGAATAATAAAGATTTAGAAATAAAGGTAGGCCATAAATATTTTGGAATTAGTTCATCTTGAGAGTGTGAATTATTACAAGGTTAAGCTAGTAGAAAATATACTTCATAAAATTCCTTTCAGTGTTTTAAGGAATGTAAAAGTAAAGTATGAAATATTCATGGATAAAAGATATGAGTTTCTTCGAGCCAGAGTGATGATGAATATATTGACCAAGCATTCATTAATCATAAAATGTAGAGTTGTTTTATTTTTAAACTCCATTTCCTTATACACATAAGAGTCTTGATGCTAGTAAGAAAGATCGATGAAGAGCCTCACATGAAAATATTGGTCAATAAGATGTAGTATGTAGTTATTACTAAACAACCATTTCCTTAAACACATAAAATTCATGATGTATATAAAAGGCACATTTAGACTCACATACATTGTAGAAAATTCTATTATTTTTCGAGACTTGTTTTGAAAATAGCGACGTTATACCATAAAAATATGAAAAATCTAATGAAAATGGATATAATATGAGATATAATTTGAAATAAATCAATAATTTCATAATAACATGTGTCTAAATGAAAAGGTTTTGTTAAGGATATGTTAATAAATATAATCACATCAATAATAACACATTCTTCATCTACAATAATTATCCGAAAGTTTTATAAGTATATTGCAGATATCCCAATGATTGAAAAAGTTATAATTAAGTAATAGAATATATTTATATAAAGGGTAAAAATCTATATTTGAGATAGTGGGAGAAATATTGACTTGGATTTAGTAAATTCCATTGATGCATAAATAGTTGGAATGAGAAAAAGTTCCACAAGATCTTGTGGAAAAAGAATGTTATAGAGACATACCATTTAGGAAGAATAAATCCATAGTTATGGTTTTATATTCATTGTGATGGGTGATACATTATTCATTTAGAATAATAAATTCTAATAGTAATAAGTAAATGGAAACCAACTATGATTTAAAATTTTATTAAAATTTAATAACAAATTACATACATCAAATACATGTGATTAGAATATTGAATGTTTAAAATATTTATACTATAGTGGTATTCAAGAGAAAATTAAATGGGTGGTACAACATTGGTACTAATAAGAATCGATTGGTTACATCAAGTCATTATGCTTAAATACATTATAATTATACTTATTATAGCTAATTTTTGTGATCATTTTATTTGTAATTTGATGCCAAGACCACCTTTCTTGGAAATTGTCTATATGACACAACTAGAAATATTTGGTGACACCATAGAATTCCAATAAGGGGTGAAAGTTACTAAAATCTAGTTTTGGATTGAAGTAAGCAACAATATCATAGAATATTAATTTGGAATTAATTTTTTCCACATGTTTATAAGAGGTTTGTTTAAGTGGTGTTATTTTCAAAGTAAAATATTATTGATAACATATGGAAAACATCTATTGGTATTATAGTTAGTTAAAACCAAAATGAAAGTAAATATACAAAGATTGACTTAAGGTATAAAACTAAGATCTATGAAACAAGATAGACTGAGGAAAATCTAATAGGTTGATTATACCAATTCAAAGTATATATAATGATGAGATATTGATAAAATACAAGTTGGAAAAATTATAGAGATAATTGTTACCAATTTAACATGGAATATATATCTCCAAGGAGACATGTATGAGACATAGGAGGAGATTAATATAGGGAGTAGAATTCTATATGCTTCTATGATGTATTAATCACATATTCCATGCAATGTACTAGATGTGATATTTCCAATATAAACTTTATGGTAGGAAAATATCAGTTGAATCTAAGATAACTACATGAGGATCAGTCAGAACTATCCAATTATACATGAGAGAGTATAAGAGAATTGTTACTAGAATATGGAGAGGAAGGGACCTTATTTTTAGGAGGCACAAACTAGTCTTTATTTCGATCAATATGATCAAATATAAAAGTCAATTTAAGGTAATGAGTAAGAAAAGATTATTCATTCCATTGATATCCATATCTTCAAATACTGAGTGTGTTGAAGCTTTGGATGCATCTAAAGAAGTAGTGTAAAATATGAATGATTTGTTCCAGTTCTTTGAATATTACCTAGTAAGTAAAGTTTATTATAATATAAATTATAATGATCCTACTACTGGTACCAGAAAATATGTCAAGTTTTGATAGTGGAAAAAATGAATACACCCAGGGACATTATATCTTGAGGAGTATTAATCAAGGAGGTAAAACCACAAATATTAGAATAGATATACAATAGAGACAAGGTAGGCCTAATGACTAAATCCATAACTCAGTAGAAACATGATCTTATCATGTGATTTATAACAATGATATTTATAGAATTTTTGATCCAATGTAATTGAGAGTGTTGTAAAAGTGGGTTCCCTAGACCTAACTTAAACTGTAATTTTCGATTACCATATCATGAATATTATGTGTTATACATGATGTATTGTTTCCATAATCGTGATGATATTTATACATCCAATATTTATATGGAAATCTCCTTGTATTACTTAGCAATTGTTAGGATATTATAACGACCCGTACTTTACATACATTGATATTACTTCAGAATTGAAGTATATTTATTACAACATATAACAAAGACATAACAGGACCATATATGTATAGTGTCTTTAGAAACTGGGAAACATAAACAACTAGTTCATAAAACATTTATATTGTCTCCCATTTATTTCATCGTGACTAGAATCCTTTTTGGCATATCATACTTAATTCTCTTCTTCCTGACCTGGGGAAAAGAAACATATGAAAGGGTGAGCTCAAATGCTCAGTAAGGGTAAACAAAGGAGATATCAATCATATATAACATTTGAAAATATTATCCTGCATATAAGAGATCATAATATCATGTCAAGATATAAATCATAGAAGTGAAATGAAATCCCAATAATCATAACATAAGAAATTGAATTTGGTGGAATACATACATAATCATATAAAATCATTTCATATTAGTCAAGGATTTTTTCCAAGACCATCATAGCGAACAAAGTCCATTACTAAACCGAGTTCTATCCTCATTCCAACCCTATATCACTGAACTAGATTAACTTTCCATTCCATCCATCTTTATCTCATGAGATATAAATCTTTACCCAATGAATTGGAGGGAGATATAGGTCCCACCCATCTCATAATGAAACCATTCTTAGATGTTCCACAAAACATAAAAACATTCACCATAACATGACCCATGAAAGAAAATGGGTTTCTTAAACATTATTACATCATAAAATAATCCATATAAAATATCATTTCATAATTAAAAAAATAAAATCATATTAATAATAGGTACATAAACCTAACTCTATTTAAAGATCATCATCTTAGATGGAAAATAATTTTGATAAAACACTTGAAATTAATTCTTGAGGAAAATATCCTTTCTTCTTCAAAAATGTTTTCTTTTCTCAAACTGTCGTGCAATTTTAAAAGAAAAGAATTGAGTTGAAAATAAACTTGTAAACATATAGAGGAAGATTCATTTAAATAAGGAATTATGAAGATATAAAAACCTGTTCATTCCATATAAGTTAAAAAATATTATCCTCGTACTTTTGTTGTAAAAGTCAAAAAGTACCTCGTATGGTAAACAAAAGAAAGATTCCTTCCAAACCATGTAGTAAAATTAAAAATGGGTAAAAATGAATTTAAACATATATAGAATAATATTAGACATCTTATAAGAGTCTTTTTAGAAAATATGGACATTGATGATAAATATATACCTAGTAGATACTTATAAATAAATAATCTCAGATAAAAAGAGATTGGAAAAGTTATCCCTTACCTTAAGTCTGATATGCTTAGTATGTATCCAAAAATCTTGTATAATTATTTAAATAATGTTACTAATTTATTCCATAATCATAATCAATTTTATGATAACATTTATGATCATATTTTAATCCGTTTATTAGTAACATTTCATTGTTACTCGTTATTCGGGTATTAACTACTTTACGTTCTTATGTATGTTTTGTCTGATAAGTCCTTATTCTTATTTTTAGGTTATATTTATATCATTTAAAACATGGTATTAGTATAATATAATATATATTAATTAAATTCATTTATATAATCATGGTTTAATAAATATTATGTAGAATGAATCACATCACACCATGGAGACGGTAAGCCGTACATACGCACGGGCGATGATATCATTCTCATAATTGTTTAATGGTATTGAAATGGATGGTGTAAAGTATCTCATAATTAGTATCATGTTATAATAATCATATATAGTTATTATTTCTACCATTATACACATCCAAGTAAGGTGGTGGTGAAAAACAGATTATACCACGATGTGGAGACGGTAAGCCGTACGTACGCACACGCTGTGAGTTTGTTTTTCGTAGAATCGATAGAAGGTGAAATAGGGTTGTTTAATATTTATAATAACATATCAGTATATTAGTGATAATTATTTAATTATTTTATAAATAAAAAACTAAATAATAGGAAGTATAAAAAGAAATAAATTTTAAAGAATCGGTAGAAGAGATTACCTCTTCCTCGACGTGCCTCCTTTAAATTTCCTATTTAGGAACTAAAGTTGGTATTTTGAGAAGAACATAACCTCTATAATGTAACTAGGAGAGTTTATAAGATAAATGGCCTGGGTTTTTATAATATTGAGGTCTAAAAATGGAGTGAATAGGAGAGGGAGGAGGTTCCCTTTTATAAGAGGGGAGAGGGTCACTTTAGGAAACTCTCAAAAAATATTAATTTATAATAAATTCAATTTTGACTAAAAATGCTCCAAAACTTAATTAATTAAAATATAAGATTATTATTATTTGAATACCCATCATCCAATAATATTTATACAAGTTTAGAATATTTTTTTATCCTTAAGTTTTTTGTTTAACCCTTATTTTACACTTTTTAATCTTACCGCGATATTGTGTCATTTACACATTGTGGGTTAATGTAATTACCATATCATGTAAAAAGACCCAAAAAGTTATTTATGAAATTTTTGGACTTATATTAACCATTTGGATGAATATTAGATTTTTTTGAATTTAATACCATTTAATAAAATATTTTATGTTTTAAGTTATAAATTGCGTCAATTTTGGACACTGTTCATACTTGACTTTTTAAAAATTCATAAAAACTTCATTCCTTTGAAAATAAGGCATTAAATCAAATGATAATATGTCAATGTCATCCAGAAAATTCGTGGATGACATCAAAATAACAAAATTACATTTTATAATATTTATAAATTCATTTATTTAAATCTTTAAATAATGAGGTAATCTCTACATCATATTTGTGTCATAAATAATACTATTTATATAATTTATAAAAATTATAAATAAATTACCATGATGTATTAAATATTTTTAGATTTATAATGAATATTTATAATAAAATATACCAGTTATATAACCCTATATTAAAATCGATTTAGTGAAAGTTATATGTTTAGGTTATAAATATCTTTACTTTAAATTAATTTTTATAAAATGTCATTTTCACATCCATGTGAATCAATGGGGTCCCAAAATCGACGAAAGAATTACCATGGTCTGAAATATTTCATCCAATATGATTAGGACACATTTTAGGGTAGTATTATATTATTAAATTATTATTTTTTACCCTTATTTACCAGATTTACCCTTTAACCATGGTAAATAAAATTAAGATTGAAGTTACTATTCATAATGTCAAAAAATAAAAGGTACATATTCCCACAATTTGGACCTTATGATTCCAAATATAGAATCCATTTTTTCCAAATTCAAAACACATAATTTCTAGTAATTTATTTAAAATTAATCCTGTTGTTAAAACGAGAAAACATGTTTTAAAATTTAAAATATTGCAAAATATTGAAATGTTTTTACCTATGAATTCAATGTAAAATTAATGATAATTACTTAAATTATATTAAATGGTAAAAATATATTATATTTATACTTTTAAATCATTAAATATTATAATTTAACCATATAAATTATCTCTATGAAAAAATTTGTTTATAATTAAAATTTACTATATTTTTACTATTCATCAAAACATGAAAGTTATCAGAAAAATATCAGAAATTTTTCTAAAGTAAATTTTTATATCCTACTTAAAAATAAAATGTTTATTTTGTCATATAAACATTATTAATTTTCCAAAATCTTAATTTAAAATGGGTTCTCCATTCAAAGTTATAAAATTGAACTTTAAAAAAAAAATAGGTTCTTATACATAAATAGGGTTTTATTCATACCCTATGACTAAAATATCAATTGAATGAATATAAAAAGATATTTTATTAAGTATATAACAAATATATATCATTAATATCATTAAAAAATTTAATTAAAAAAAATACAAATATCTAATTGATTTATATTTTTCATAAATAATTAATAGCTAAAGAATTCATAATGCATTTCCATAAGTTAATTATAATTATTCCCGATAACCTAACGACTAGGATATAATGGTAATTTTATATTAAGGGAATCTCTTAGTTCTTTTAAACTCCCGATTGTGTGCAAAGAAAGCTACTGAAAGATAAAAATTATTTATAGAAAATATTTTCTAAAAATGTCTGAGTGTTACAACTATAATGAGAACCTTGAGATACCATGATTGTAATATTTAACATATGTTCTATAGTCTAGACACATCATACTGACTAGAAAAAAATGATTTTTGAATATAAGGTTATGGGGAATCAGAAGCATTGAGACTTATTCTCATAAAGTTCACACTTGGTGATCTTGAGTAGATGAGATAACGGGGACTAACCTGCTAATAGGAACACCACATGTTTCAGGTGTCATTGGTAGTGTCAATCTACGAAAACATGTAATGGTCTCTTGAATTTATATTATTTTCAGTGTATAATAATTTTTTACACACATTGATATAAGAAACAAAGTATGGAATTGATGTTTTTGTGGGGTATCTTGTATTGGATACACTATTGGTGGTATGAAATTGATTGAATAATCAATAATTTTTTTTCTTTTGAAAGGAAGTGATATATTAGGCCTAGTTGATTGGGATGGTGTTACCATCATTAAATCCATGGTCGTGGTAGAATAAGTTAAGTATTTCCAATTAGGTCAAAAAAATAAAGAAAGTATTATTAAAAAGTGTGCATCCTATTTTATGATACAACACGAGATAAAGATATTATATTGAACATCATGTGTTCATAGAAAAGGTTTTAATTTTTATGAATTTTACTTCTCTCATTAGGGACTTGATTAGTTTCTAAAATCCTCTCCCATTCTTGTAATAGAATTCACTACTATCAAGATAAGGCCCTAGAGTGTCACACACTTAGTGTTTTCAAAATTATGTACTATTCTTATGAATAATAGTATAGGACATGGTGATTCCCCACCACCAGGGTCTAGGGGTGTCCAAGAATATATGATCACCAGGAATAAATAAATTCATATTATTCAAGTTAGGAATAATTGGTATTGAATTTATTTATTAAAAGTATTCACAATATATTAAGTGAATACATGGAAAAATATTATATAAATGGATACGATTTTAATATTCATGGTTCATTTAATATTTACAAGAATGAAGATTCAAGTGAATGGATCAATTTTATCCTATAATATATTTATCATATCACAAGTAAGTGATAAATATATAAATAAAATTTATGAAATATTTAATTGGTTCTAACATGTAATTTATAACTTATTTAGTGGGTAATGCATATTCAGGGGTTGGGGATACATTTTTTGGATTTTTTTAACTTCAATATATAAGTCGGAGGAGGATATAATTCAAGTTAGGACTCACTACACAAACTTGAGAGATACTCTATCATCATTCCTACATCATAGAGAGAGAAACAATTAATCTAATCCTTCGATATTATTTTTTCTTTATGGATCAAATGATCGGCATTGCAGTGATCACCAGGATGTTTAATGCATATTCTATTCTCTACGTTAGCACCCAAATTTCAAATATCGATTCTTCTAAAATCTTTTATGTGCATGAAGATAATATAGAGGGATCCATATTTAGTTCCTTTGAAAAATGTCTAATGGAGATAAGTGGTTGTGAATCATGGCTTAAGATCAAACGAGGTAATTGTTCATTTTATTTTTGTTCTTAAATATTTTATATAGGATCCTCAGCTTCCATATCGAGCTACAAATAACCAGAGATGATGTAGTTAGATTGACCCGATGATGGAAAATTTTAAATCACTAGACCATATAGTTTCTCCGTACAACATAATATATTCAAGATGATAAAAATAAAAAAAAATTATGAACCTGAAAGAAAGATTTAGGATGTTACATCTTTCCCCAACTCCAGGATAGCATGTTGAAGTCCTAAATCTCTTCCCATACTTCATACAAAAATCTTTCTTGGTAATATCTTCCATTTTAACCCTTAAATGATGATATCTAGATTGAAGTTCAATCTTCGAGAAGTATCGTGATCATATGGGTTGATCAAATAGATTATCAATACAAGGTATAGGATAATTATTCTTGACCATGATTTCATTAATATTATGACAATGAATGCAAATACATATTAATCCGTCCTTTTTTTGAAAATATGATAGGTTCACCCCCTAGTAAATCACCAAGGCATATAAAACTCTTGTCCGAATTATCTTGAAATTGCTTCTTTAACTCCTCTAATTCAATGAGAGTCATCTTATATATACTTTTTATGTATGCATGGATCCATGTATGAGTTTTATTGAAAACTCAACCTCAAACTATGGGGGAAGACCAAGCAGTTCATCTTGAAATACATCAGTAAATTTCCACACAGTAGGCATGTTCTCAATGTTGGATTCCTTCCCAACAATATAATCTATTAAATCCTTATTAATAGCTATCAAGAACCATATTATATAATTTTATTTCATAGGGATTTCATAAATGATGTGTATATGTTAACCTATGAATCTCTAGGTTTCGATCTTGGTTATCCATGGTAATATTTCTAAGTGAACTAGTTATATATATTCAAATCATTCTTAATGGTTTGCAGAGATAATGCGATCAACCCAAGAATATCACTTGGAGAGTCAAACTAGGTGTGTATTTTGGCCTCTTTATTGTGAACCAAGTCACAGTTGAGTTAATACCAAACATCCCCTCTTCAAGGTTATTACCCCTAGGTATATCTATTCCAAATCCTGCATCCACTTATAGTATCTAGACAAGGATGTGTTTTCTAGGAAAACCATAGAATCTTTACTTTATCAAAACATCAAGATGTTATCCTATACTTAAACCCATTCCTTAAACTTTTACTTTGGGTTTTTTCTAATGTTCATTGAAATAATCTCAAAAAATAACTAAAACCTACCTTTTATAGAAACTTTAACGACTCAAGATAGACATACATAAATAATACAATGATACCATGGTTTAATTAATTCATCTAAAAAATATATGCACAACCCAATGACCCAACGTTTTAGTGTCTTAGAGACTATAAAAATAAAAACTTTATTTTATATATTGTGACCATTTTAATATAAAATAAATCCCCTATTAGACATTCTATGAGATATAATCATCTTCAAATCCTGGGGAATGGAATACATAAGAAGGGGTGACATCAAATGCTCAGTAAGGGATAACATATAAAAGGCCATAATGGTTAGATAATTAACATGTGGGAATGTATGAATAAGGAAAAATAACTGATTTAGAAGAACATAAATCAAAAAGTGTTAACCATAATCATGAAAGATAAAAATATAATCTCAAACGATAACACTTTTACCATGGCATGAGAAAATAAAACATGAAGCATTTAACATGGGACATAAAACGTATAAAAGAAAGTGGATTAATAATAAAAATTGGATTTATTTTATTTGTGAACCTAGCTACCCATAAACTTTCTCATCCATAAAATTCTGAGCAGATCTAAACACCACCACACTCACCCTTTGTGAACATAACTACTCACTAAACTATTTACATAACATTTATATCTCATAATATATAAGCCTTTACCCAATTCATTGGAGGGAGATACAAGTCCCACCCATCTCATAATCCCTACAATTTGTATCACCACCACTACAAAATAGGCCATTAATAGTATTAGTATTTATTAGTGCAAGAAAAAAGTGCTAATCAATGGAATAGTTATCAGTGCTAAAGTGATGATAAATTCATCCTTTTATCAGTGCTTGTTTTAGTACTGATAAAGGAAAGGTTTATTATCACTTTATTTTTATCACTAACAAAGTGTATCATTTATCAACACTTTATTTTTAACACTGATAAAGAGTATCCTTTATCAGCACTTTATTTTTAGCACTCATAAAGGGTACCCTTTACCAGCACTTTATGTTTAGTGCGGATAAGGATTTCTTTATCAGTACTATTTTAGCATTGATAAAGGTTCAAAAAAATAAAATGAAATAATTAAATAAATAAAAAATAAAATACGAGATTATTAAAAAAATATTACAAATTTTATTAATTAAATAATTATGTATAAAAATAAATAAATTGATTATACATTATTAAATATTAAACATTTTATTAATTAGATAATTATGATAATTAATGTTAATAAATTAAATATATCAATATATATTATTGTATATAAATATGATTTATAAATTAAAAAATATTTATGCGCTTTACATTAAATAGTTATATATTTATTGAATAATAGTTTATAATTAAAAATTAATATGAATAAAAATACTTACTAATTGCATAGTCTAATGGACATATAATTGAATGTTGTTTGATTTTTCAATTTAACATAGATCAGATGTGTGTTATATTGATTTCACATATACGTAATTAATTCATTTTTATATACAATGCACACACACAAAAAATATCCATTTTTTCAATATTGTTATAGTGTAGTTATTTTTAATTTATTCAATTTAAATCATTTTTAACATATATGAATGAACTTAAAATTAGATATTCATTAATAATGTTAAAAATATATTTGTAAAAAAATATTTATAAATAAATATATTTATAAGTGTACATTTACTATATTTATAAAATTATATATTTATAATTATAAATAAATAAATATATTTTTTAAAGTATTTATATAATTATATATATTTAAATAGTTGTTAAATTTATAATAAATTTACTTTAATAATGAATATATTTACTATATTTATATTTATATTTATTTATTAAATATATATATGTATAATTATATAAATATATATAATGATATCAATATTATTTTTTAAAATATTTATATAATTCTAAATAAATAATTATAAAATTATAATAAATATTTTTAAAAAGGAATATATTTACTATATTTATATTTATATATATCTGTTAAGTATATATATATTTATAAATTTGTTATTTATAATTATAATAATAAACCCTTTATCAGTGCTGAATTAATAAGTGATAATAAAAGCATCTTTATTAGCACTTTTTTCATGCTAATAAAGATAAGGCTTTATTAGTACTAAACAAAGCACTGCTAAAATAAATATTTATCTATGCTAAATCTTTAACGCTGATAAACATATATTTTATCAGTTCTTATTACTTAAGTGTTGATAAAATGACTCTTTATGAATGATTATTTGTAAGTGCTGATAAAAGTATCCCAATATATTTAAAAAAAATTATCCATTTACAAGCCCATCACGGTATCATAACCATTCCTTAGAAGCCACCTACTTCTGGCATTTTTCCTTGGTGAATCTAAGCTTGAATCATACCACTCGCCTGCCTCCAATTGCTCGAACATATCGTCCGTCATCCGGTGTTCGGTTGCAGTTAGGGTTTTTGAAGAGGGTCTCAGATTTTCTTCAACCTTGTGAGATAGGCCTTCTGATTTTATTGGTTTATTTTTCATTTCACTTTTTATTTATTCTTTGGAGATGTCATTATTTGTGGTTCAGTTCTTGTATACTATTTTTATTTTAGATTATGATTAAAATGATTTGTTTATGATCCATTGTTTGATTGACTACTGATGTTTTGGTCTTTTTAAATTGTTGTTTTGAATCAATTTTCTTCATTATCTATTGTTACATCTAAAGGGACAACCACATCGTAAGGGCATATGGTTACCCTTAGATACACCATCCAAGTGGAATTTAATCCAACCTATAAATGAAGGCCGCCAAACAACATCAAATTTAACAGTAGGAGGAATGATGTTAAAAGTAATAATAAGGCACCATGAAATAATGGAATCCTGAATGGAGCTGTAAAATTAGTCCATTTAATGGTAATTCTATTTCCATATAGTATAAATTAGCCATGATAATTAGGAATGATTATTAAATTTGGTTTTTAAGTTTAAAAAATCATTTTTAATTCTCTAAATGATAAGTATTATTTCTTTCACAATTTCCTAAAATTTGTTATATGTTTAATCAAACGTCTGAAATCTATGAATCTGTCTCTTAATGAAAATTGGGAAATGACATTTCCTTATAGAAACACCATGTATGAATCCTTTAGCTATTTCATAGTGATATTCATAAAATAGTTTGACTGAAATTAAGTGTTGTGACCACCATAAGTGTAAAGTACACATGTTCTTCAATTTTATATTCATCATGAGATTTTTTCATAACATGGATATCATGGGTTGTGGATTCATCTAATATTCTACTAAGAATATAATTTTTATTCAATCCAAGGTAAATTATCATATGTATAATAGACTTTCAATCCATCAAATGATTCTTGAAATTGTATACAAAAGGATGAAATAATGTAAGTCACCACCCTAGTCGTAAGAAATGGTGTAATTTTTTTTCAGTGGGATTAATTTTTAATTAAGATATCTTAAACAATAATATAATCGCGTAATATGATATAATAAATTTTAACATAAAAAAAGATTTTGTCTCATTGTGTTTTGGAATATCATATAATTCTATATGGATAATTATAATGTATTATGTGATAAAATACACTATTTTCATGTCTCAAAATAAAGAATCAAATTATGTTTATTATATCGATCAATATTTGAAAATATGAGTACTATTTAAAGTTAAACTTTTCTTTTTTCTATGAAGATATCATAAAATATGATAGATAATCATGGATTATCTATTTCCTTTCAGGGAACACCATTTATAAGGCATGGTATAGAATTAAACTATATCATGGATTATGATATAATGTATACCATTAAATACATTTTGAGGAACGATATTATTTTTCTAATTATAATTTATAAACAGAATAATACAATTTATAATATGATTATAATTTTTTACAAAATTTATTTTTTGAAATTGAAATTATGTATAATTATTTTATATAAAAATTATTTATAAAGTATTTATAATTATTTACTAAAAGATTATGGAACATTTAAAAAATGCATTTCATTAATATTAATTAATAATACTAATACCTTTTTAATATATATATATAATGTCTTATTATTTTTATAATGAATATCATATGTGTATTTATTTATATATTGTAAAAAATTAATCTTTTATGAACCCAATAGAATGAATATGAACCAAAAAATGGATGCATGCTAATCATTTTAAAAATGAATATAAAGATGGAGTTAAATTGTTCATCAAGTTTGCAAGAGATCATGCAGACAACCCTTATAAAATACTCTGTCCATGTTTACTTTGTTGTCATTCAAGAAAAAATAGTCTCAATGAGTTTTAAGAACATTTGATTTGTCACATAATAGATAAAATCTATAAATGTTGTACTAAACATGAGGAAAAACTAAATGTGACATCTATTGGGATGATACTACAATTTATAAATCATTTGATATGAATACATTTGTAAAAGATGATGGAGACCAGATGGAAGAAATGACAATGGAAATTGAAGATAACCTTCATGATTGTCTAAAGTTGTTTGAGGAGTTAAATAGATATTCCAAGAAACCATTGTATACCGATTATACTAAATACACAACATTGTTAGCTGTATTGAAGTTATATAATTTGAAAGCGGGCAACAGATGGAGTGACATCAGCTTTTCAAAACTACTTGGTCTTATGAAAGATGTGTTACCAGAAGAAAATGAACTACCATGATGAACATATGATGATAAATGAATTTTACATTCAATGGTCATGCTCTCTAAAAAAATACATGTTTATACAAATGATTTCATATTGTTTTGCAAGGACTATGAATCACTCATAAAATTTCCTAAGTGTGGCACATATCGATACTTGAAAAATGAATCAAGTAATTCAAAATATGTATGGTATTTTCTTATCATGACATAATTTAGAAGACTATATGGATGTCAGAATAATAAGAGATAATTTACATGGCATGCAGATATAAGAATAAAATATGGGAACTTACGTCATCCAGCAGATTCTCCTCACTGAAAGAAAATTGGGTATGAGTTTTCTGAATTTGGAGATGAGTTGAGATTTTTTTTCCTACGTTATATACATATGGAATAAATCCTTTTTTTACAGAGTAGTATTCGTAGTACATGTCCCGTCATGTTGTTAAATTATAACTTTTTTTCATGGTTATACATGAATCAGAAATATATTACATTGTCTCTAATTATATCTAGACTAAAGAAACCTAGTAATGATATTGATGTCCATTTGGATCCATTGATCAAAGATCATAAATTTATGTGGCATATAAGCATTACAATGTATGATGATCATAAAAGTGAATAATTCACATTGGGGGCTATGTTGTACAGAATAATAAATGACTTCCCTGCTTATGGAAAATTATTAGGCTATAACATTAAAGGGATGTTAGGGTGTCCCATTTGTGAAAAATTCATATACTTAGTTTGGTGGAAACATTCCTTGAAGACTATGTTTTTAGGAAGTCAAAATTTTTTACCTCGATAACATAAATACCGATCCTGGATGACAAAATTCGATGGAAATATCGAACAAAGTACAACACTGTCTCCAGTAACGAGCAATCAACTATAAAAAAAGTAAAAATATTGTCACTATTTTTTCTAAACCATTTTCTAAAAACCTTAAAAAATTAGGTTTGAAGAAGAGATTAATTTTATTTGAATTATTGTATTGGAATTGTTTTTTTGTCAAACATTTTCTTGATGTCATGTATCTAGAAAAAATGTATTGGATATTGTTTTTGGAATATTAATAAATGTTCCTGAAAAGATGAAAGATGACATCAAGGATAGACTGGACTTGATTGAATAGGGATAAGGGAAGATTTGGCACTGGGGTAGGGTAAAAGGAAGAATTTTCTTCCTTTAGCAGCCTACACTTTATCCAGATAGGAAAAATTGCAATTTTTCCTTTTCTTTAACGGTGTAAAAGTTCCCCAGGGGTATTCATCAAATATCAATAATGTCATATCAATGACTAATTTGAAGTTAGAAGGACTAAAATCACATGACTATCATGTTTTGATGAAATATTTAATTCCTATTGCTTTCCATTTCATTCTTCCTGAAAATGTATGACATACATTAATCATACTATGATTCTTTTTTAAATCCATATGCAGTAAAGTTATAAAACTGATGAAGTTTCCAATCATGAACAAGGATATTACAGTCATATTATGTGTATTTGAGATACCATTCCCACCATTATTCTTTGATATAATGGTCCACCCGAAGGTTCACTTAGTTAGAGAGGTTCAACTTTTTAGTCTTGTGCATTACATATGGATATACCCCATTGAATGATATATAATGATTTTGAAAGGGTATGTTAAGAATCGAAGTCATCCTTAAGGTAGTATTATAGAATGATATATTATTGAACAAGATATTGTATTCTATACTGATTACCTATAAGATGTTGAAAAAATCAGTCACCCAATGTCTCATCACATCGAATTCCTTATGGGTGAAGGGATTTTCAGAAGAGATGTTATTACAATTACCTTGACAGAGTGGGAGAAATCACATATTTACATATTACATAATAGTGAAGATGTTGATCCATACATTAAACCCCACAAAGAAATTATTAGAGATTTGAATCCATCAAGGGATGAAGGATGGATATCAAATACACATAATCAATAGTTTATAGGATGGTTCGGAGATCAAATTTATAAGGAGTTATCTGAAAATATGAATTCAATTTCTGAACGACTTCAATAGATAGCCAGAGGACCGAATGAAAATATTCGATCTTACAATGGTTTTTTAATAAATGGTTATAAATTTTATAAAAATGAACATGATGTTTTCAGTACAATGAAAAATAGTGGTGTTACACTTGTGGCTGAAGCGATGCACAGATCTGTTTCTAAGGATAGAATTATAATTTATGAAAATATTTCATATTTTGGAATTATCGAAAAAATATATGAGTTGGATTATACAACATTTCAAGTGTCACTTTACTATTGAAAGTGGGTTGACAATATCAATGGTGTGAAAGTTCATGAAATGGGAATTATGAAGGTGAATTCCAGTTTGGAAGGGGAAAAAGACAATCAGTTCATAATGTCATCATAAGTAGTGCAAGTATTTTATGTCTTTGATCCAAAAAACAAGAGTTGGTCGAATCCCCCGCTGGAGACTAAAACAAATATTAAGTCAGATGAAAATTCAATTGAGGATGAACCTTTCATTGGGACATCACAATCAGTTCATTCGGGTCCCAATATAGACAATGTCTTGTACATTAGAGGGGACCATAAAGAGGGGATTTGGATTCTCGATAGAGTAACGAAATCCTTGAAACCTTTAAAAAAATAAATAGGGTTCAATGATAAGGTAAACGTTTTTTTTAATATATTATATTTTTCCTCACAATATTATATGTTCTCTACTATAATAAGAGAATATAAATTAAATGTTTCACCACTCATAAAGACAACGTCTTCTACACATAATGATGTTACCAATCCCTCAGAAGAACAATATATAATGAAGGAAACCCTTTATAATTATGTAAAGGTAATGTTATGATATACTTTATATATTTTACCAAAAAATTATATAATGGAACGTTGATTTAATTTTCATTATTCCTTACAAAGTCCGTTTATTTTAGAATATTTATGTCCATTTGTCATGAATTTTAAAGAAGAGAAACGATGTTGTCTCTGCTCAATCATAGAGGTAATATTGATGTTTTCATGGTAAAATAATTGTAAATAAAATAAATGTATTGTTTCATATTTATGTTTAATTTATTTATTTTTAGTATTAGTCACATAATTTTTTTTTACTTATACAGGTGGATTATTTTGTTTTAGTTGGGGTGCTCTGTCCATCTTTTATGGATTTATACATCAAAACTTCCACATAATTCTTCTCCCTCAAAACCTTTTCACCCTTACATTGGTGCATTTATCACTTTCTTTCATGTTCCTTCCACTACCTTTGCAGGAAAAGCAATAACACTGGCTCTACTCAATTAAAAAAGTAATCTTGATGCTTTCACAATAAAATCATTGTACATAGAATTAATGCCTTGTTTAATATTTATGGTTAATTTCTTTCTTTTTATTATTACTTATATTAGTGGATTCTTTTGTTCGAGTTTGGGTGTTCTGTCCATCCTTCATCCCTTTCTACACCAGAACTTCCATAGAATTCTTCTCCCTCAATACCTTTTCACCCATACAATAGTGATTTTATCACTTTATTTCAAGTTCGATCCACTTCCTTTGGAGGAAGAGAAACGATGCTGCATCTACTCAATTACATAGGCAATGTTGAGGTTTTCATAGTAAAATAATTTTCCATAGAATTAATGTATTATTTAATATTTATGTTTTATTTATTTATTTTTAGTATTACTCATATAATAATTTTTTTTTGTATAGGTAGATTCTTTTGTTCAAGTTGGTGTGTTCTATCCATATTTCATTCCTTTCTGCATCAAAACTTCCACAAACTTCTTCTCCCTCAAATCCTTTCACCCCTATAGAGTTTCCATTTATCACTTTACTTCAAGTTCCCTCCACTTCTCAATCATAGAGGTAATCTTGATATTTTCACTATAAAATCATTTTCCATAGAATTAATTTATTATTTCATATTCATGTTTAATTTATTTATTTTGAGTATTACTCAGAATAATTGTTTTCTTATGCATGTGGATTCTCTTTTTTAGAGTTGATGTGGTTGTTTTGAAGATTCTCATGCAGTGTTGGAATTTAGAAAAATAAAGTCAATGGAAATCATGGTAACACTGATAGTTAGTATTTTTTGAGACTTTGGGATGTTTAGGAATCAATCAAACCTCAATGTGTCTGATATGAGTCAATGTGCCCGATATGAGTCAATGTGTCCGTTATCAGTTTAAAATCAACATTTGAATTTAAAAAGTATCACTCACTAAAAACTGAGAAAAATTAGTTGTATTTTTTACTAATAATTTAGTGAATAAATTCATAAGTCATTTGTGACATGTAAGAATTGGTCTCATGTCAAACAGATACATGATGTGATCTGTATGAGTCAAAGTTCATGTTTCAAGTTTAAAATTACAATTTATAAAAAAATACAAGTGATGTATTAAAAACCAATAAAACACATTCCAATTGTTTTAATAATTTGGAAAAACAATCCATAAGTCATTTGGGATGTGTAGAAATCAACCACACCTCAATTTGATGCATGATGTGATCGGTATGACTCTAACTGCGTCTTTATTTAAAATTGAAATCAATTTTAGTAAAAAAACTAGACTAATCAAAACCTAAAAAACACATTAATATTGTATTGATAATTTAGTAAAACTATCCATAAGTCATTTGGGACATGAAGGAATCAGCCACACCTCAATCCAAATCCTGGTGTGATTGGTATGACTCTAACAATGTCTTTATTTAAAATTGACATCAATTTTAGTAAAAAAACAAACTGGCCTACTCAAAATTGAAAAAACACATTCATATTGTTTTGATACTTTAGAAAAACAATATATAAGTGATTTTATATGTGAATGAATCAGACGCACCTCAATCTAACACACGTTGTGACTAGTATGACTCCAAGTATGTGTTTTTATTTAAAATTGACATCAATTTTAGTAAAAAGGCCAACTAACCTACTAAAAACTGATAAAACACATTAAAATTGCTTAAATAATTTAGTAAAATAATATATAAGTCATTTTTGATGTGTAGTAATCTTCCTCACCTCAATATGATACACAATGTGATCAGTATGATTCCAAGTGCATGTTTCAATTTTAAAATAACATTTTTGTAAAAGAGATAAGTAACGTACTCAAAACTGAGAAAACAAATTCAGATTATTTCGAAACTTTATGAAAACAATCCAAAAGTAATTTTTGATGTGTAGGAATCATCTTCACCACAATCTGACACACGCTGTGACTGATATGACTCAAAGTGTGTCTTTTTATTTAAAATTGTCATCAATTTTAGTAAAATGGACAACCGTCATACTAAAAACTAAGAAAAAACATTAATATTGTTTTTATACTTTATAAAAATTATATTTAAGTGATTTATGATGTGTAGGAATTATCCATACCTCAATAAAAAACACAATTTAACTGGTATGACTCAAAGTGTTTGTTATCTATTTAAAATTGATATTTTAGTTCAAAAAGTGTCACTAACTAAAAACTGATCAAACACACTCGGATTTTCTTGATAATTTATGAAAATGATTCATAAATCATTTTTGATGTGTATGAATATGTTTTACATAAAACCAATACACGATGTGATCATAATGAGTCAAAAGTACATGTTTCTAGTTTAAAATGAAATTTTAGTAAAAAAGAAAAATGACATACTCAAAGGTGAGAAAACACATTCAGATTGTTTTGATACTTTAAGGCAATGATACAAAAGTCATTTGACTTGTGTTATAATTATTCATACCTTAATCCGATGCATGGTGTGACCGATATGACTCCAAGTGCATATTTTTATTTAAAATTTATATAAAGTTTGGTAAAATTAACACTTTCTGTTAATTTTTTTCTTTATATTATTAATAACATAAGAATTGTTTTCTTATATAGGTGTATTATTTTTCACGAGCAAGGGTGGTTTGTTTGGAAATTTCAGGAGTTGGGCTAGGATTGAAAGATAAAGGAACATTGATATTTTTGAATGTATTTAATAATTGGTATTTATGTAATTGTATAAACCAATGTTTGAAATGTCTATAATATAGTGTTTTGTTCTTGTGTTTGTGTTGTAAATTTTATTTCATTTAAATACTATATTTGTACTTATTTATGTTGATATTTGGTGTATTTCTAGTATTGTGGTGTGCTATTACAACATATTGAGGTGGTGCTACAGTGTGCTGCTACAACACACTGTAGTATGGCCCTTTATCAACGATTTTTAAAGCGTTGATAAAAAGTCCTTTATAAGCTCTTTTATAAGCGCATATAAAGTTATACTTTATCAACACTTATATAATTAATGATTAAAGACCCTTTATGAGTGATTTATAAGCACTAATAAATGGTTTATTTCATGGAGATAAATTAAAGAGCTAATAAATGGTTCTTTTATTAGCGATTTTAAAGGTGCTAATAAAGGTCCCATTTATTAATGTTTTTTAGCATCGATAAAAGACCACTTTATCATTGCTTTTTCAGAGTTGATAAAAGACCAAGGATTTTAACCTAACTCATGTAGTCAGAACTTTTCTAGCACTAATAAAGCCCATTTCTAGCACTTTTGAAGGCTAATTTTATAGCAGTGCATATTAAAAATAATCATCACATCATAAAATAACCTATAGAATGAAAAATGGGTCTCATGACATTATCAAACGAAATCTCATAAAATAGATTCAAAAATAAAATCAAATGACACCAAAACTTGTTCACCCAAATTAAATAAATTATAAGATAACATAAAATGCTAATCATGAAACACGATCCCATTTGTGGTATGTCTTTTAGAGATAGAGAATAAATTAGAAGAAAAACATAATAAAATTATTTCTTTGAAGACCCTGTAATTTAAATGTAAAAAAGATCCTGAAATAATTTGTAAAATATTTTTCATAATGTTTCAAAGATAATTTTAAAACATTTTTTGGAAATAAATAATCTAGAATGAATAGTTTTCTTGTATAATAAAATGTGGGTTATAAAATAAAATTTGCGAGATAAATTGAAATCCTTTTATATCAAGAAATTATACTTTTGTTTAAATCCACATTATTTAAATATTTGATAAAACTTTATTTTAAAAGTATAAAAGATAGATATGAGGTTCATAATTAATAAAACATAACATATTTCTAAATAAGAAGGAAAACATTAGTGTAAATGGAATATATGGACGTGGAAAAGAAAGGTTCATTAGAAAATATAACAATTATTTTTTACAATCTCACACATTGTAAATAAAATCATCATGGAAGAAGACATGTATATAAAACATGATTACCCAAACAAGAAAGGATGATTATATCATAATATCATTATAGGGATTACTAAATCCAACTTTTAAAAATAATTTTAAATAAAGAGGAGTATAACTCAATGAAAGGTAATTGATTTATCGAGACCTTTATGACTTTATTATTTTTTAAAATAAAAAGTCATTGGAAGCATGAAAATCATATATATCTATAAATACCATGAATTAAATCATACAGTAAGTAAAAATAAATTATTTGGAATTATATACACCAAAATAATATGAAATTGGTTCATAACATTAAAACATGTCACACTTGAAATAATTTTCGATGAAAAACCCTTACCTTATTCTAGATTCATTCTGTACATGCACTTAAATAACTGAATAATAAAATTAAGTTTATTAAATACCTTATTATGATCCTTATTCTTCAATATTTAATTTAATATAGACTATTTGTTATCATATATTATTTATTTATTATATTTTTTGTTCTTATATTTCCATGAAAATTGAATTTGTGTTAGCTTATTTTGGAGATTTTAGCAATTGTTGATGATATTTATAATCTGTTAGATACCAAATATAACCATTATAGAATAAAATAAATCTTTAAATAATTAATAACTTATAATAATATTTTTTTTATGTTCCAATATTCATCCATTATAGAGTTTTATATCATTTATTCAAGTGGGTGATTAAAGAAAACCAAACACGAACACAGTATAAATCGACGGGTGAGTATGGTTAAGGAATTGTATAATATCACTATAATATAAAAATAATGATATTTGTTTATATTTTTTATGTTAGTAAATCATATTTTAAGTTGTACTTGGATATGGAACCACACCTAGGCGGCCATGGATCAAATCTCGGCTGCATCACATTTATTCCCCCCTTTTGGGGGGTGGTGGATTTTATCCAACATGTGTGGGGATGAAAACATGAGTGGGATATGAAGATGATGGGTGATAATAGGGACAATGGTGGAATTAAAAAATTGGATGACCAGATGGTGGGAGAGTGAGTGCATATGGTAGCCTCCGACAGCGGGACAGTGAGTGATCATGAGTCCAAGAGGACAGTGGAGAAAGGAGCAATGTAGAGATGCAGGTCATGCATAAGCCAGGGGTGGTGTAGGCCATACCATGATGGGTGAAATCATGGGCCCTTTGGGATAGTTTATTAGGACTATGAGAGATGGAATTTGGGAAAACTTTTAGGCCTATGGTCCTTGGTTCCTTTGGACCATGTAAGGGCCTTTTGGTCCAGGATTTTATTTGGCCTTTGCGCCTCTCATCCAATGAGCCATGTAATGGGTTTACCTCTACCCAGAAAAAAAAGATATTTTTTTTGTTTCTTAATAATTAAGTGAATTCAGTCCCAAATTAAAAAAAACAACATGAAAAAATGTTACTTCAGGATGGCGATAGTCTACAAAATGTGCAGTTGACGTTCTTTTATTTTTATAAGTGGATGGAAAGGAGTAAATAATATTTGTTTAATTATTATAGTGAAATTTTATTATAATAATGAAAATTATTGTATTATATTAATAAGTTTATATATTATTTAGTTAATAGTAGAGTAAAATAATGAATAAGAGAAAGTAATACTCACATTGGAAGTTTGAGTTTTCTCTTAGAAAACTCTATGGATATGAAGGCCTTAGGAAAACTAAAGGTGACCAAAATCTTATAGAGGCGAGATAGGGTTATAGGAGGATAAAAGTGGTAGATTTTAAAGGAAAAATTTGAAGGGACGGTTTGTCTTGAAGTGGTGAGGATGTTACTCTTTTATAAGAGAAGAGAAGGGTAGTTTTGGGAGCAACCCTTATATTTTCAATAATGTAAAGTTACTATTAATGTGTCAATGGACAGAAAAATAAAAAAAGAGGATTTTAAAATGAGTGTGGGTCAAAACTCACCTCAAGCACTCATTTGTGAGGAAAACTTGATTATTTTAGGGATTTTTCATTTAACATTTTTAATTTTATAGTAATTTACTTTTACCATGGTAATTAATTTTCAACCTCAATAACTAATGTTAATGAAAAATTTAAGATTTAAAATTTGGACTATTTTTATCATTCTAATTTAAAAAATTTAAATCATTTTATCAAATAAAATTACAAAGGTGTGAAAATTTAATTTTAAATTAAACATAGTTAATCAGGTAAAATAATTTTTAAGAAAATGAGTTTTTAAGATTAAAATTCATGTGTAATCTATAGTTATTAAAATTATGAATTACCATGAAATAAATTATTATATTATAAAAAAAATTAATGTGGATTTTATGGAAATAAAAAACAACATATCATATTGAAAATACATGATTCAAATAAAATTCTGAAAATAGTTTTTATTAAACATTTTAATTTAGTTCTAAAAATGTTGGACATAGGATTTATAAGCTCAAAGAATCTATTAAAATTCATATTTTTTTTACTCTAATGTATATTTTATTACTTTAATGTTTTTTAAAACTTATATGATACACTTACTAATAATAAAATCACAAACATTATATTTTTCACAAAAACCATATTTTTTTGAATAAAATTTCATATTTTTAGAAAAAAAAAATTCACACTAAGTAAATTTTTATACAAGTAATTTAAAAACACATTTTATTTTTATCTTATTTATATTCTAATTTTTTTTAAATTTTGGTTCTAATTAAAATACATAATATAAATAAAGTAAATTTTATTGAAAATAAAATTTCTCAACATTAAATCATATTAATTATTTATCTTTAAAATGTAATATATGTTTATGGTACTATCTCAAGGGTTATTATAGATTTATTAATAGTGTTATTCTAATATATTGTGGTTTGTTTACATTGGGTGTAGAGTGTAATGCTATATAAAAGATAAGTGTCATGAATAATTATATGGAAACATGAAATAAATAATATGACATCATAATATCATGGAATCAAAGGAATTTGGTAACAACATAAAAAATGAAATAAGCATAAGTAAAAGTTAACTACCAAGACAACATCACATGGTGGAAAAAATCCCATCATGGATTAAGTTTACTTACTAATCACATAAATATCATCTCAAGAGACATAACATTACCCAATGCATTTAAGCACGATTTGGGTATACCTATCATAACTTATACATGATTATGTGTTCCATAAGTGGAAATAATATGTATAGAATATACATAAGAATTACCCCTGAAAATAAATGAGTTACATAATCATATCCTATAGAATTACTAGATGGTGTATTATAATGGTTTATTTAAATTAAGATATTAAAACATTATTCAAAGTTTATAGGAGAAAAATAAGAATTAATCATGAAAAATTATTTCCAACTTAAGTGTAGATTTGAAAAAGAGTAGATAGGTAACTTTGGAAATGTACAACTTAATCAGGGTTTTATGGAAAAGGGTAAAGAGTATTTAAATAGGGGAAATTGAATATAAATATCCATAAAATAATAAATGAACTAGAAATTGTTTTCCATAAAAGTTTTTTTAATTTTAAATAACATTTATGGTTTAAAATATTTTATATAGAGGTAATTGAAATGCAGTAAGAAACATATAAGTTCTCTTTAATCGGGTTTGTCTAATAAATGAGATTGAGAAGGGAACCATTAAAAAATGTATATCTCCATCATGTAAAGGTGAATTAAACTTATTAAATATATATAGGAAATATATAAATAATATATAAATTTGTAAATAAGAATAATACAGAGTGTGAGTGATGTAAATAAAGAGAAATAATAATCTAAAGAAAATGAGATAGTTCAGAGAGACCCCTTCCCTTAGGTTCCAAAATCATTTTGTAGTTTCACTTACTGTCAAGAATAACATAATTGGATTCATAAATTAGTTAATTAATAAAATTATATATATTTTTATTTATTATAATTACAATATGTTTATTTACAACCATTTTATTGAAATACCAAGTTTAATTTCACTATTCTGAGGGCGTTTGTTTCATGGTTCCAAGGTCAGTTCACTTATAGATAATTTTTGAAGTTCTTATCAAATGGGAATTAAACTAAAAAATTGAAATGAATTTATATTCATATTCTTCCAAAAATTTGATTGTTCCCAAATATCCATATGTGTTCCAATATATGGAGTATTCATTTAGTATAAACCTTATCGTTATACGGTTAGTTAATTTTGGTGGTTTTACCATACCATCACAAACTAGATTTGTTTTATTTAATACCAAGAATAGATATTCAATAAATAATGTGAAAAATATATAATATATAAATTTAGGACATTTTAAACCATTATCAGTGAATTTAAACCTTCCATAAAGGCGGCAATGAAAAACATTTATCTTCCATGAAGGCTATTGATGAACATAATATAAACAATGTTTTTATTTTTAGAATAAGATGGGAAGAGAAGAAGATGGATGATTGATATTCCATTAAAAAAATAACATTCCTATATATATATTATAATTGATTCATTATTACATGTTGGATGAAATTGTTTTTGGAGGATGAGGAGGAATAAAAATTAAAAGACTTGGTTTAGGGTATTACTTTCTACCGTGGATGTCTCCACTTAGGGTTCCCATTCAAGAACCATAGATTTGAATTTAAATGAGATTAATTATTTTAGGTAAATGGGGGAGAGTTTTGGGAAGATAATTGGACAACAATTTGTTAATATATAGGGCTTATAAAGTGTGTAGAGAATGGGTGGGGAGGGGTGATATTTATAATGGGAGGGGAGGGGTGTTTTCTTAAAATTATATTCTATAGTTTATTATTTTACATCAATATTTCCAATAGATATAAATATTGAGACTATATATAGTAAATGGTTAATGCGATTTCAAAAACAATTGTTTTTTATATCATCCCACATGCAATAAAACTTGTATTTTACTTTTAATGTTAAATATAGTGTTTTCCTGCATTTCCCTATTCACCAAAAATTAAACTATTTTAGAAAAATTCCAAAAATTGACCCTAACCTTTTTTTACATTTATCTTTAAAAAATTAAATATATTTTATGATTTTTTCCCTAAATTTTAGAATTTTAATTTTGAAAAAAATCCTTATTTGTTTGAAAAATACCTTTATCAATATTATGATCAATTTTTTTGACCCACTGAAAAATAAATTATGGTATAATAAAATTATACTATCATTATAATGAAACATAATATTATTTTATAAACACATTTTATGAAATAAATTTTATTTCAAAACTTTTCATTTTCATAAATTTGAAAATAAAACATATATGTTTTAGAAAAATAAAAACACTTAGTTTATCATTTTAAAACATCTATTTACTTGTACCATGATATAAATATCTCATATTTTCATTTTATAAGATTAAAAATTTTATTTTATAATTCCATTGGTGAGGACACTATTCTAACAGTTAGGTTAATATTCTTAATGGTCAGATTACTATTCCTTCGGTCATATTACTATTCCAACGGTCAGATTTTTGATGGTCATATGGGTTCCCTAATTCCTATAAATAGCTCATATTTAATTCATTATGAATTCACTTATATTTTATCTCAAGGTTATATATATTTTTATCTTTAAGATGAATATGTTATTACTATTATTTAGTTCTATTTCCATAGTGATGTTCATGAGTGTGATTATTTGTGTGGGTGGAGCATATCCAAATTTTAATATTATAGTAATATTTTTTATCAAATTTTAATATTTTAAATTATTATGGCTCTATGTGTTCTCTAAATGTAATTTTCAGTTTAATATAATAAAATATTGTTTGTTTTGTCACGTGGTGCATGTGCTCTAAATATGACACAATTATATAATCTGAAGGGAAATTCCATTAATAAGATTCTTGGTCATTACAATACCATTCATAGATATCCATGAGAATTGGTCTAATGGTTAAATATGATGATTAAGAAATTATCCTAGTTTTTTTATGATAAATTGGATAGCCTATTAATAATATGCGTTATAAATAGTTGTTGTAAATTCAATTGTCTAAAATAATCACATGAAAAGAAAAACAATTTATTCGTAATATAAAATAGATTTGTATCCATTAAATATTTATATAAATATATTAAATTTTTATTTAAAACTTTAATAAAGCCTCAAAAATAGCATTATACCTCTAGAATAATGATATTACTTAAATATCATCCATTAATTATTGTATATTCTTATTTGGGTCGATATATCTACCTATTTGAAAAATGTTATAAAATAATAGAAAGTATGGCTAAAAGAACTTTATTACTGATAATATATGATGTAAATAGGTAAATAATAATTTTATTTTTGGTTCTGGAGTGGTAACATTAATAATAAACTCCTAAATTGAGATATCAATGTCTATTTGTTTAAAATAACTGAAACTGACTCATTTCCAATTTCGACTTTAAAGATCATAACCAATACTCCAAAAAAATAAAATTATAAAATTATAAATAATTATATAGAATAAATTATAGTACCTTGAATGATCTGGTAAAGATGAACTTTTGAAAAATAATGAATAACAACATTGCTATTATGAAACTAGTTCAAAACAATCAAGATTACTCACACCCAATATTTAAGATATATAATAACTAACTAATATACATGTAGAGAATAATTATAAATGGAGTTTGTAAAATGTTATATATAGGAATAAGGACCTAAAATATGTGATTAATGTATTTTTCTAAAATAGGAGATTCAAGAACTTTAGTGGAATTGAAGAATTAAGGCAAGGGGTTCTTTATCTCAAATTTTATTTCACGAGACATATTTTTTTATTATACACCAGGATATATTTAATTTTGTGTGCTTAATTCCTAATTATTTTTTTAAAAGGTTGGGACTGAAGCCTCATTTATTATCTAAATCAAATCAAAGACCTCTTTTAACTGGGTAGAGGGAGACCCATTACATAGCCCAAAGCCCCAGTAGGCATTTAGCCCATTACATTGCCTGTAGGCCCAAATTTTCGGCCCAAGGCCCATTCTGTGAATAATACTACTACAGTACTTTTCCTGTTATAGTACAACATAGTATCCGCCACTGCTACAGTACCTTGCCAACGTTACAGTGACCTATCACCACTACAGTTCCCACTGTTACTACAGTGCCGCTGCTACAATAGTACGCAACAGTTTTGCTCAATACCTGTGCCCAATGGGTTTTGAACCGCCATTTTTCATGTAGGATTATGGGGTGCTTACCACTAAGCCAAACCCCCCAACTACTCCTAATGAATGTATTTTGATAAATTACTTTAATTCACGGTGTTTGAATATCCATATCATGTTCTCTATTTAAATAGATTTCTATTCAAAAGATACCAATATTGTAAGGGTTTTTGTTAACTCAACTCACTTTATTGAGTTATGATGCTTTTTCTTTAACTTATTTCTTACAAGATTGATTTAATCCACCCTAATATTATAAGTTATGGAACTTTATCTTCCTCTATGTTGGAAAATATCAATTTAATTCATATCTTTTAACGTGATAAAATTTCATTCGCAAAAATTATATCATTATTGAGAATAATTCTCATCCTATTTAATGATGGTTCCCCAATCCATATTTTCAATATTTATAATATTCATATTTATATTTTAAAACCAAATTATGTGTTATTTAATATGGTCTTCACATTTCTATTTTAATCTTTTTAAAGGAATCTTTAACATCACTTTTATGATATAGGTTTTAATAAATATATTTTAAGTGGTTTTTGTTTCTTGATCATTTGTTTTATTTTACACTAAGTAAACTTTTTTAAAAAAAATTAGATTATCTTTTCAATAAAAATTTCTTTTGAAAGTGACCACTCTTTTTCAGGGGATTAAAATATTGGAAATAAGTTACCACATTTATCTTTCCTTGTTATTTAATATTTATGATTTACTTTTAATTTATTTCCTCTATGAACACTCTATATTTACTTCCTTTTAGTGAAGGGTATTCACATAGATTCCATACATCAATTGATATAGGGAATTATTGACTTAAACATATACCATTTATATATATAGTATAAATATAGTATGCTATATTATGTTTATTAATGGTTATTTACCTAGAATGTTACTGAATATATTTGGATACCCATTTATTTAACATGGGTATATCAGTCTATGATTGTTTATGGAATTTGTTTCCCACACATGATTCCATTTGGAAATTATATTAATACCATTTTATCTCCATGGGTTCTATGTGATATGATGAATGATTGATTTATAGTGACACTCATATATATGGATAATGATTGGTTGGGTCCTATAGCACCCTCCAATGCATTTTTTAAGTTAAATATCTCATATGATAGTAAGGCATGGAAATAATGGGTATTCTCACATTTTAATGTGTAGAAACAATTAATTTAACCAAAATTGCATGGGAATAGTAATTTTCTCACAAGGTTTCCTATGATTTTAATTTTTACATCCTTATAAGTTAATATTATTTTTAGGATATGTTACATTCCATGTTTATCCCTCTTTTCTATGATATTCCTCAATATTATGTTATGCTCTCATGAATTGTGATAACAATTTTATGCTTCTAAGACATGTTATTATTATTATGCCTCTTTGCTATGTGGAAATTACATGATATGTTATTATGTTATTATATGACTTATACTATAATTTATAAACTATTATTTATTAGGTATGACTCTATTATATATCCTTATTAACCCCATATTCTCGTCTTATTCCCACTTATTACCATTAATCATTATCACTTGTGATTACCCATGAGCATCTGATCTCACTCCTTTATTATGTTTCCATTTACCCAGGCTAAGAAGAAAAGTAATATGTATGATGATTATAAAAGAGTAACTTGTGTGAAGAATTTATGGGATATTTTGAAGTCTTATTATAGATTAATCAGTTTCTAATATAGTATAAAAAAGCACCATTAGTTAAAAGAGACATGGGTTTGTTTCATTAATGTTTTTTCTTAACTGTATAAAAAAATATTCATAAAAGTTCATGGGAATTTAATGTAATGTAATATTTTATTTAAGTCATGTAATTATGATATAGACCCATTCATGAGATTCAATAGTTAGTACCATAGAATTGTTTAGTTAATAATAGTGGTTAGGATGTTAGTTGAGCATAATTTAAGGGTTAATAAGTTAAGTATGATCATAATTTAAAAGTTATAGATAAAACATTAGGTTAATTGAGTTAATATTAAATATTTTAGGGATTAATATAATATAAATTCTATAAATACCCTAAGGATTAGTCTATGTTATAATTCTAACTATAGGAAAAAATCCCAAAATTTTAGTAATATAGAGATTATGGAGTTATCCTAGACAATATATCCTTATCTTGATACTAAAAATGGATACGATTATGATATAGATTCACCTAGGGGTAAGCACCAAGGAAATTTCTTGTTGAGTAGTAACAGATTCTTCACTATGGTGCATGATGAGTGGGCCTAAGACCATACACCTAGCTAGATACTCTAGATGATATTATTTGGTTAATCATATTCACTTCAAAAACCATTTTTAAGAAGATATTATGGGAAGGAATTATGTTAAGGAATTTAAGAAAAACAAACTTGAAGAAACCTTGATTGAACAGAGAGTAATTTTGGTTGAATGGAAATCTAATGTAATTTATTTTGCAGTGTAGTAAACATTGAAGTTTAATTTTTCATATTTTACAATAATTATCTTATAGTTTTATACCATGGGAGCGATGTAGTGCTTGGGATCTGCAGCCTAGGGCTTCCACCTCCCGCCCCAACGCCGCCTTCCACCCCAGAACCACCTCCATTCCCGGATCCTCTCTGACCCTACGGCTCCAGTCCATGGAACAAGTATAGAGCTTCCGGATCCACCATAGCGAGACTCTGAAGCTGCGTCGCCCTCCCAGATCCTGTACCCGTAAGGAGCCCCTCCGGTTTCCGATGACGTCCTGGATCCCATCACCGCGATTTTCCTTCCCAGTTTTGACGCCGCATCACCCTCCCGAACCCCGCCGCGTGAGTCGCACTTCCAGTTTCTGATGACTCCGCATCTCTGTTGTCCATGGGACCAAACAAAGATGTCTCCCCCCAGTTCCCATCATTGTGAGTCTGCTGTCGTCGACAGATTGCTCGAAGTGGATGCCCGCGATGACGACGCCTCTCCTTTCCCACCGCTGCGAGGCAGCCGGCATAGACAGATCGATCTTCCACTCCCCACCAGCATTTTACTGTTCACTCTCGACGGTAGTTTAGGCAACACGAGCTGCCCTTTTGGTTCATTGTGCCACACTCCCATCGACAGATCAACCTTCCGATCCCCCACATGCGCGTACAATCTGATGTCCTACGTTGCTGTCCCGTCCTGGATCCAGCCAGCGACGTCGACCCTGCTTGTTCTCGACAATAGGAATCTCGACACCGATCCCCAAGACTCTTCCTTGAGGGCGCTTTCCTCCACTGCCCGCCTCTCCCGCCTCCATGAGGCCGACTGGGTCATGTGCCTCATGGTACCCGGATCTTGTGTCACCCTCTTCCCAAATCTGTTGAGATCTGGTGTGTTAGTTCTCTTCCGCTTCTACATTGGGTTGGATCTTCTGATGCGCAGGATTGTTGCCTTGGGTTTACTTGGGCAGCTGTGGTGCGAGACGCACGTAGGCGCTTGCACGGTCACCGTCCATTCATCCTGGGACCAGTTTGTAGCTGCTGCAGATGTCGTGGAGTTTTGCACCTAGATAGTTCAACATTTATTTGGTTCCCTCTACCATTGCATCATGCTCTATCGAGCACAACCCAAATTTGGGTGGGTTCGATGGATTTCATGATTCTTTAGATTGTGCAGGTGGTCATGGTTATGATTGAACTTTTAGAGTGATCTTTTGTTGGTTCTACGTGTTGATGTGTTTTGGGAGGATTTGGTTGTTGTCTGGTTTCACTTTTGGGTGGGTCTGGATTTGGAAGTGGTTCCAAATCCCACCCGCCTGTGGTTCTCATTGATTGTTCGGTTCTCACTAACCCAAAAAGTGACTTATTTGAAAAAATCAAAAAAACAAGTTTTAGTCATCTTATAGTTTCAATTTTAATCACCCATTATTAACTCATTTTGATTTTAGTAATGGATGGTGCCTAAAGGAACTAGGTTAATAATGGATGCCTTCGATAATGAGGAGATTTCCCCAATGAGAAACCTAATAGTATAAGAGATGGAGTGTGAAATCATGTGATTTTTATAAACCATCTATCATGAATTATGAATAATAATGTGAACTTATAAGAGTTTATAAACACACCAAATAAGAGAAGGATGATGTCTCACAGAGGTTCAAGTGATGAAGATGATGAATAAAAAAATATTCAATTTCCTTCATGTAAAAAATATGTTAATAATCAATAAGAGTAATGTATTAATGGAATTTGGGGGATGTTTTATGTTTGGAAAATGGTGGAATAGAGAAACTAATTTTCAAGGAAAAGTTAAGATCTCAATGGACACGATGAAAGGAAATAGAGTTCATTTAGAGGTAGCACAAACAATTTAATTTCTTAAATGTGTGGAACTTAGAAATTATCAAAGTTAATGCCTTAATCCAGGGGCTAATAAGGATGATAGGCACCAAAAACATCTAAGAAAAGGAAGAGAATATGAAACCACAAATAAGGAAGTGGGTCTCAAAAATGATATGGAATGAGTAACCCTAATCACCCACTAAATATTTATGAGTGTTGTATTTGTATCTTATTAAACTTAGTCTTTTATACATAGAATGCTTACTAAAAAAATAAAATTTCCACACAAATAACTAGTTATTTATTTATCAATATAAAATTCTAATGGTATGTTTATTATGTCCCTTGTATATAACTCCTTTCAAATAGATATTTAAATAAATATACTTTCTATAAAATCAAATTATCTTTATATTAGTCAAATTTGATGTGATATTAGGCATCTATTTTCTCTCTTGATATAAATACCATGATAATTTCTAAGATATAAAAATCATATCTAAAATTCAAGCCATGAACACATATTAATGCAAGGATGACCATAAAATCAAAATTAAAAATTATTCCCACTATAATGGGGCCTTTAACATAAATGGTTAAACATTAGTTACATTCTTATTATAAAGGAAAAATATGCGTTCACTAGTCATACTAAGCATAGTGAGGGTGAAACCTCATTAGAAATTAAATCTAGAGTCATGTATATATTATGGACACGCATAACTATCTCATTAGTTAGTAATAATTAAAATTGTAATAATTCAGTTTATTTAAGGGGGAGAATTTAATAATCCAAAATATCACTATGCATTTTCCTTAAATACATATTATTTTAATAGCTTGTTCAACATGCAACATTGAACTAAAAAAACCAGGATATATTTTATTTATATAAAAATATGAAAATTAAAACAGATTGATAAAATTAGCAGGTATGAATATGATTAACCATTTAAAACCTTTATATTTTAGAATATATTTCCTTTTAAATAAATTTTAAGTGTTCAATAGCTTTCTTGGCATGCAACACCGAAATTAAAATGAAATGTGATATATTATAAACTAGCTGTTAAATTTATGGGTATGAATAATATTAAACACATTATGAAATATAAATTTATTTTTTACTTAATTCAATTATATTGATTAATTAATAATAAATAAGTACCTAATTTTTAGTAACATCATTTTATGCTTCAAAAATATGTTTTCTTAATAAAGGATATTATTGGTTTTTTTTGAAAAAATTATAATTAATTTATAAAATATTTATAAATTTTATTTTAGTAAATGAATATAATTTTTGAAATAATAATATAAATATTATCTTTGAGTGATTTTTTATGTTTTTTGAAAAAAGATTTATTTTTCAATGAATAGTAAAAAATAATGTTTTTTGCAAAATTGTTATTTTTTTCATTATAGAAAGTAATTTAAAAGACCAATTATGTTTTAAATTTTATATTAAAGTAAAAAAAGTCTCTATTAATTAGATATAATATAATTAATTATATATGAATCAGTATTATACAATATTTTGGGATAAGTTAATTTTTAGGCTTAAAAATAATTTTTTCTAAAAACTGTTTTATTGTGTTTTACACATTTAAGTTAATATTTATTTATGAAACTTATTTAAATTTAATCCTTAAAATTATATTCTTTATTTGGAATTATGAGGTTCAAATTTTTTAAATATATCCCTTTTATTAAGAATAGTAATCGTGATAAATATTAGTCCCCACAAAAAGTGTAAAACTAATAAAATAGGGTAAAAACTACGGGTTAAGGCCTATAAATATCCAAAAAACATTGAATTTATTCCATTGTATAGGTTAAGTTTGACCTTAATAATCTTATATTTGATGTTTTGGAATGTTTCCACTTTCCTTTGATAATGACCATAATATCATTTTATGTAAAGAATAAATACAAAATGTCACACTCTTTGTTTTAATATCTCTAATATTTTCTTCATAGGGATAAAAGAGGTCATATTAGGTTATAAAATAATATTTGAAATAAGAATGAACTTTTTATCATGGTAATTTATTTTTAAATTTTATTTATGTAATAATTTTCTTAAATGATTACATAACGCTGACACAATACTTGTTCAAATAATAGAAAAATAAAATAAATATTTTTGAAAATATTAAATGTAATATAATTTGGATGAATTGTTTCATTCTAAATGTTTTTAGATAAATATAACATATTAATTATGCATTAAAAGTTTTTATTCAAATTCCATTTCTATATTGCTGTCATTAAAGTCAAACTATTTGAACAGATTTGAAAATGACTTTAATGGTATCTTATATTAAATAATATTTTATTAAATAATATTTTATTAAATTCTTTAAATTTTTTAAAAATAATATATTTGGTCATGTGAATGTTATATGGTTTATCATATCAACCTTTTTATACTTATATGCCTCTTTTCCTTCTATATCAACTTTTATGACCCCAAAAGAGTAAAAATTATTGATACTACGGTAATCATCAAAAGGGTTAACTGGGGTTAAAACTAAGAGGTAAGGGTAAAAAAAGAACCTAAGCTTATCTAAATTTTATTAAATTAGAGGATTTATAATCATAAACTTAATTTATTTAAAATATATCAAATTGGTTTTACTTTCACATGAAAATTGAATTTAATATATTTAAATATTTTTAATGATTCCAAGGGTTCCCTTCCCCTCACTTATAAAAGGGAACATCATCTCCTCCCTTTTTCAGAAAGTTTGAGATTTATAGTTTAGAAAATCCCCACCCATAATAACATAATATCTTACTTTACCACATCTTAGAGATTTTGGTCATGCCAAAATACAATCCTTTCAAGGCATAAGTTGTAATCCAAAGGAGGATTCTCAACGAAGAGGAATAACACTTAACTGAGCACTTTCAATTTTATTTCTTCTTAAAAAATATATAGTAATAATTTTAAAATAAGGAATTTATTATATTTAATATAATTAATTGTTATTATGATTATATAACAACTATTTCCCACCACTTTTTCATTCTATGGGAAAAGAAAACATCACTCGTGCGTATGCGTAGACTACCACCACCACAAAGCGATGCCATTAATTTTTTATCACCACTTCAATTTGATATTTATAATGAAGGATTTAGTGAATATATATGATATTTATATTATTATTACATTTATTTAAATTTTAAGTATTATTTATCTTTCTTTTGTTACATCCATCGAAAAGTGGAAACATCACTCATGCATACATACAGACTACCGCCTCTACGAAGTAATACAATTAAATTTTCAATACCAATTTATATGAATAGTTATAATATTATACATAATGTTTACATATTATACTCATGAAATTATTAAAACTATAGATATGATAGAACCAAGATCAAAGTATAAGTATCAGGACTACCAATTCAAAACATGCATGAAAAATAAAGTAGTTATCACATGAAAGAGTGAATTTAATAAAGATTTATTAATAAAGAGGTTATAAGATTTTATAAATAGATAATGTATGGTATGATATATATGAGTATGTTAATGGATTAAATTTATAACAAATCTATATTTATTATACAGTAGGTTTGAACACATATGAAGAAAAACAGTACATAAGGTAATGTTTTCACATCTCACTTGTGTTTCCATGAGATGTATTCCATATTAACCTCTCTTTTCCTTCATGTGGAATATATAATTACACTTTAATATTTTATATAATGAATCTATTTATATTAATGGTATTTGAATTTTTATTTGAAGTTATTTATTTTATCTGGGTTATGATTCAAAAGTTACCAAAGTGGTATGGGTTTATAATACAATCTAACTTCTTTTCAAGATTGTTTATTCTAAATTTCCTTTGAGGTAAATTTTATGATTCATATACTTTACAACCCATATATTTTATTATCCTTTTTTTATTCATGTAATTTTCAATTAATAGTACCATTTTCCTATTTTTGGTAATTAAAAGGATCAAGAAAATGTTTTTAGGAAAAAATGACCTTATTTCCTCTTTGGTCGAAAATATTTTTATTCTATGTCAATATTTTTTTTAAATGTTTTAAATAATATTTTTACTATTATCTAAGGATTAAAAAAAATTAATTTTACCCATATTTTACTTTCCATAAAAATGTATAAAAATAATCCTCCTTTTATTTTTTGAATATTGAACTTTTCACCAAATGTATGAATAAAATATTTATTTTAATATATACCACATCAATTAATTTTCCCACCATACTGAATAATCATTTCTTTGAACCATAATTTACAAGATTTATGGGTTCTTATAGTGAGTCAAGCATAACATACATATATATGATATCTTTTTGATAAATATTAAATATATTTCTAAAATCAACATATATAAGAACCCTGAAGGTTTAATGTACTTGGAGAATAGATATATAAAAATATTATTTAAGTAAAATATTCTTCATCACTAAAATATATACTAAAATAATTAACCCATATATAATTAGTTCGCTTAGTACTGTTCTTCATAACATGGGGAAAAATTAAAACATAAGAAGGGGTGAGATAAAATTCTTAGTAGGGGTAAAATGAGAGATATCAATTAATAAACATATATAAGCATATCAAAAGCATAAGTGTATGGTAACATGTTATTATTAATATAAAATCATACCCAACAATCCATATATCATAATCATGAGTCATGGTACAAAACATTAGTATTTCACTTGATTGGGGAATCATTGAAAAACTAATCATAAACCATGAGTTCAAATAAAAATCATATCAACAGATCATAAGAGTATGAAACCATTATATGCATATAAACCATATAATAATTCATGTTTAACTAAATATATCATAATATCATAGTTGATCTGTATTAAATAACCATTTCCCATATCATATCAGATCAGGAATCACCACCTATTTCTCATATCATAGTGGATCAGGAATTATAACTAGTTTACAATAGTGTATCAAAAACATAAATATGTTTCCCATAATTATCTTTTAATATATAATGATTTACCCAATGAATTGGACATATTTAATAGACCAACCTATCACATAATTAAAACCATACATATGTGTTCTATAAGATCATAAAACATTCATTATTTAATCATATCATAACCCATGTAAAAGAAACATGTTTCATAAAAATTACATAATTACATTAAAATAAGACTTAAAGAGAAATAAAATTTATGGTATTGTTATATATTATCCCCAATTAATCGTAATAAAAATCAATTTATGTTAAAATAGATAATGAAACATTTAAAATCATATTTTGTAATATTTTTGAAATAGGGGAAAATATTCTTTCCATTTGATAACACTTGACTTAAAATTCCTAGAATATTTATAAAATACCTTTATTTGAAAATAAATATAGAAAATTTTATATTAATTTTCAATGAAAATAATATTCATGATGGCAGTAAAATCAATTCATGCCATATACATTAAAAGAAAACATTCATTTAACACTTCTGTAAAAATACAAAAAGAGTTTGTTCGGAATTTTTTTAAAAGGATTAATTTATAATGATTTGAAAATAAATTCATGGTTTGTATAATTTATATTTTTAAAAATTTAAATTATAGGAAAAAACTTTTATAAAACATTTTTTAAGGGTATGAACAAGGAATAAAAAGTTCATCGACTAAAGAAGAAATAATATTCACTTTTCTTTAAAAAAAATTTCTCGATCGTTTTAATTACCAAAGAGAGAAAAATGGAAAAAATAATTTAAAATTATAGTAATAAAAATATGAGAATAAAATATATGGGGTTTAAAGGATAAGTTTCATAAAATTTACCGCTTTGTAAATTTAGCATAGACAATCCCAAAAATTAATGACATTATAACATAAACCCTTACCATTTTGGTAATATCTAAATTAAAACATTATGAAAGAGATAAATTTATGTATATTTAAAAACACCTATAATTTTCATGAAATTAATAATAAAATACATTCATGGGTATTATATACACCACAAAAAAAAACAAATTGTGAATAAGACATATGTCTCACGGAAAAAAATATAAGATGATAAATCCTAACCTGAAGCCCTCTTTTTCTTCGCTTGAATTAAAACCTCTTGTATAATGAATACATATATTTTTTTATAAATTTTTTACATAAACAAAATAATTTATATAATACCATATATTATATAATTATAACATCTTATCACCTTTTTATTAATAGTTATTTATTAAAATCAATGTTTTGGGTGATAACTGATTCATTTTTCATGTATGTTTCAATTCGACAGTCTCATTACTTTTAAATTGATGGAAATTAAATAATATATATAATGTTAATCATGTAATTTGTATCATATTAATTAATTATATATACTTTTATAACTAATAATATAAATAAGTGATGAAAAATTAATGACATCATTTTGTGGGGATGATAGTTCATATGTACGCACGAGTGACGTTTACATTTTTCAATGGAATGAATAAAAGAATGGTGAATAATAACTCACCTATATATAACTATAATAATATATATATATATATAGTAAATCCTTTATTATAACCATTTATTTAAATATGTTATGAAAAAACACATCACTTTGTGGAGGTGGTAGTTCGCACGTAAGCACATGCAATGTTTTCTATTACCATAGGATGCAATAGAGGTGGATAATGGATTTTATATCACATTAATAAAAATTAATTATATTTAATATAATAAATTAATTATTTTAGAATAGATACCATAGATTTATATTAGGTATAATACTAAATAAAATTGAAAGCACTAAGTTAAGAGTTATACCTCTTCGTTGAGAAACCTCACTTGGCTTAAAACTTAATCCCTAAAATGATATAATTTTTGAAGGAAAAGAAGATCTTAGACACGGGTAAGGAAGATAATATGATATTAGGGATGATATTGGATAATATTAAATTCTCAAAAAGTTTGAGTAAGGGATGAGATGAGGTCCCCTTTTATAAGTGAAGGGAGGGGCAACCTTGGAATTATTTAAAAGATTTAAATATAATAAATTATTTTTCATGTGAAAGTTAAACAAAGTTGATGTATTTTGAAACTAGGATTAGTATGAGTCTAAATACTCTTATCAAATAAAATTTAGAAAAGTTAGGTGTTATTTTAATCGTTATATATTTATTATAACCCCTCATTAAGCATTTTGACTATTATTGTGATATCAAAGTCTTTTACTCATTAGGGGTGATAGAAGTTACTATAAAAGGAAAAGTGGCCTATAAGTAGATAATGGTTTATATTATAGAACATGTCCCATTAATGTGGAAAAAATAATATTTTTAAGAATTTTAATTTGTTTAATAATATATTATTTAATATAAGATACAATTAAAGTCATTTCTGAGAATATTCACAAAGATTACCTTTAAAAACAAAAAAAGAGAAATGTAATTAAAATTAAAAATAGTAGCACATTAATAATATGTTATATTTATCTAAAAAAGTTTTGTAACACAATTATTCATTAAAATTTTATTACTTTTATTATTTGTAAAATTATTTATTTGATTTTTATTTTACTTGAAAAAGTTATGTGTTGACATTACGTAAGAATTTAAGGTAATTATTACATCAATAAATTTTAAAATAAATTACCATGATTAAAATATTAATCCATTTTTCAAAAAACCATTTATGGAATATATTTGTGTTGGGACTAGTATCTCTAAACTGGGTTTAGCTGGCAGGTTTAAAGGGAAGTCCCTCTAGGGGAAAGCTGATCCTTCTCTGATGGGGTTTATTGATTCTTATGAGTAGTGATATGCCATTAGTCACTAGATTCTGAGGATCCCTGTGGTTTCATCTACTAGTGAAGTATATTAGAAAGATATAGTTGATAATAAATAGTGTGATGGGGGGGGGGGGTTCTATATTTAAGGATGATCTTACTATAGGCATTGAGGTGGATGTCAATATGGAGGCACATGATAATGGTCTGTATGATCATGAGCTTTCTTCCCAAAAGGTGCTTTAATATATCATAAATGGAAAGTGAAATTAGGTGTGAATTTCCACAAGGTACCTACCAGTAAATAATCTACCTTAATTAGGTATAATTAGGTTATGGATCATGAGAAAGATTATGTGGATTAGAGAGGGTGACTAACTTGTGAGTCATCTAAAGGACAAGCATAATGAATAGAATTTGGCTGATGAGGTGGCCTTCAAGGAGGACGATTATGGGGATATTGATTATCATTTGTAGAAAACTAAAACTTGTAGATGAGGATGATGTCCACATGTTTGGGGTAATTAGGGATCCTGTCATAATGTGAGTCTTTATTCTCAGGTGGAGTATTTAGAGCTTTTAAGTATTTGAATCCTGTTTGAGCATTTTTTTAATTCCTTTGGAATGAGGAAAGATTTTCATTGTTTGGACCCATCCTAACCTGATCATTTTTAGGAACTTTCTTTAATAAATGGGCTTTTACTCAAAATATTTTGGCAAAAAAAAGAGAGAGTCATTTTGTATTTATTTTTTACTTTAAATAATATTGAGGCCTTTATCAAAGGAAAGTGGTAAGAAATTTCCAAACTATCAAAGGGAATATTCTTAATGTCTAAAGGAAATTATTCCATTAAATAAATGGAATTTTTTTTAGATTTATAGGTATTATCCCATAGTTTTAACTATTTTTACCTGTTTTATACTTATTAAGGTTACAAATATTTACTATGGTTACTATTTATATTGACAAAAAACAAAAGGTACCTATTTACAAAATTTTAAGATCATGATTACAATTGTGGAATGAATTTTTAAATATTCAAATTTTCAAATTTACATAAATAAATTTTAATATAAATTCATAAAAAGAAAAGAATTTTTTTTAGAGAAATGCATTTTAAGCCTAAAAATGAAATCATACCAAAATAAATTATAATATTATATACTATGTAATAAATTAGATTATATATAATTAAAGAAGAAGAATTTTAATTTAATATTAAATTAAAAAAATCATGGGATTTTTAAATTACTTGATCTAATGAAAAGAAATTACGGTTTTATAAATATCGGTATTTTTCACTATTCACTAAAAAATAAATATTTTTAGAAAAATATAAAAATTAATGCTAAGATAATATTGAAAAGATAATTTTAAAAATGATATTAATTCCCTCAAATAAAATTTATAAAATATGATACAAATTAATTATAATGTTTATGCACAAAATGTAAAAAAAATAATTTTCAGAAGAAAACATATTTTTGAAGCATAAACTGAATTTATTAAAAATTGAGTACTTAATTATTATGAATTAATATATAAAATTTTAATATAAAAAAACTTATACATATTTTTCATAATCTGTTTATTCCCATTCGTACCTTTAATTTAATAACTGTGTTATAATAGTCACATTATAATATTTTTATAGAATATCACAACTTGCTTAAAGCTCGGTGTTTCATGTTATATAAGCTATTGAGAATATAGTTATTTAAAACTAAATTTTGTGGGTGTTACATTCTCACCCAATTAAATAAATTTCACCCTCTCATTTTTTATCTCATTAATCAAATATTTAATACTTTCGAATACCTTTATTGAAAACCCTCATCATATGAAGGAATAATATAACTTTATTTGAAAAGGGAAAGTGGGTAACTTAATGGTTACTTGAAATAACACATAATCAGATTCCCATATAAGGATAAAATTAGTGGGCAGTGAAAAATATGGACATGGAGTAAAAAAGAATTTACTAGGATTAATTGAGAGTGATAAAGAGCATTATCATGAAAATGTTAATTAACAAAAAATGATAAATTAGAAAGGGATAATGAAGTGCATCAATTCACTAGAAATAAAGGTGAAATAAAAGATATTTATTTCATGATCATAGTTATTATTTTAATATCATGAGAGAGTATAAAAGAAATTTTACTTTATTTCTTTCTATTTTATAATCACAATTTCATTATCATGACCCGGTCTGATGGAGCCCGAGCCGTGACTACCCCAAGACTACCTCCAATGGGCCATGGGCTTGCAACCAATGCTGAGTAGACATATCACCCACATTAGAGGCATTAACCTAATGTACCCATACACATGAACACATATAAAAGACCATAAAATGATGAAATGTAGAACAACTGATAACCATGCATGTATACATCTATAATACCACAATCCGAGTATGATAATAAGGTACTGGAATGAAGGGCCAAATAAAATCCCACCAAAATAAACTGAAATCAATTCCAATATAATAACTAGAAGGAGAATGTTGTCAAATAAAACCATTGGTACACACCTCGATCTATCTAAATCACTATGATCATCCTGGTCTTAGTACCTCTAGAACTCTATCAAAAGGTCCATCATCTATATAACACACAACATGTGTGGGCAGAGACCATGTAGGGATGAATATAACAACAACTAGTAGGACACCCTGAAATCTATAAAAATAATTCATTAGGTGTAGTCATATCATAAAATTGATACTACAACAAAATTAAGAATATAAAACCCAGATATACATAGGAAAGACACCGCGCCACCAGGCGGTCTGAACCAAACTACCATATGTAGGATTCCACTTGAAGCTTCTTAGTAGTGCTCGTTTTGGGAGAACCCACTCCACAAGAAATGATATCATTGGAGAAACTCATCCAAGAGGTTATGATCATTGGGATCCACCCTAGAAAACTCACCGGACTCTAAAGAAATTGATACATAGATAGAGGATAACCCCTAGGATCACTGGGGGACACCACAAACCCACTTTGGATCTACTCGCTATGTATGGGATCACATTCCAATGATAATATGAACCATACTAAAATGGCTTATAAGATGGGGGATCAATGCCCTACACAAATAGGTCACACCAATTCCATGATCCCTGACTAGGGTATAAAAATGAATGATAAAGGATCACACCTTGGTCTCATGGAGGGACACCACAAGGTCTTTCTGAGACTTATCCTCCACAGGGGATCAAAATCTAGGGTTGTGGATATAATTATGCACTACACACTCAAGGGGATGGACTAAGGGAACACACTCAAATAATACCTGTCCAAAATCAAGAAATTGAAGGGCTCCAAACACCCTTGAAGTGGGTATACGTTGTGTACTAGGGGTACACAGTGTGTCTAGAAAACCCTTGGTCTACTTGTGTGCTTCCACATTTTGTGGAATTTAGATCTCCATATACACGGTGTGAGGTCTCCTGACAAACTACCCATACCGTCTATCTGTTCTTGTGTACTCCTAGACTATCTATGTATCATCCCATGTACTTGTCCATGTAACATAAAATATACCCCAGGTTACACATCGAGCCACAAAGGAGGGTCACATAGCGTGTGGTAGGGACCACACAATGTGTGAACCTTATCTTCACAGTGAAAACAGTTGCACTACAGCTAGGGCCCCATATGCAATGTGATCTCAGATTACATGTTGTGTAATGTAGAAATTTCTATAACCCTCAGGTTATTCTCTACGGATTTCATTAGTGATTTTTTCCACTGCTATTCTAGCCAGGAATCATGGATATGAGTGCGTTTGGCCTCCCCATCCCCAAAGATATGAATCTGAACTTCAAATCCTCTCAAAAAATGATTATGCATATCTATTCCATGACCATCATACATCAAATTTTAATTAATGGTAACTATAGGTCTATTTTAATCCACCTTTGATCATACTCAATCAGTTTCACGCCTCAATCACACACTAAATCATGAACCGTGCCTGTGATATTGATCAATTACACTGAAGAGTGGGCATACAATGATCATGTACCTAGTATCCATCGAACCATTGGCCAAAGAAAATACCAATGATGACCTTGAAAATAAACATATGAGAAAAACTATAAATCACAAACATGAGGAAAAAACCTTGGCCTTTTTTTGTTTCATCCTCAATCCATTGTCAAAGAATTTAGATGAACAAAGAGGGAATAATCTATACAAACAAATTTATCCATTGTAAATAAATAAACCATTGATGAATGAATGAAATATCGTTCATGGAATTGATTTGTGTTTGACTAGAATGAAGGAATAGGAGGAAATAAAATAAATCAAACTTAATACATAGAGTTTGGATTTATCTCTAATGTATAATGGTCCCATGTTTTTGTCATTGGTGAGATCCATGAACTCTGTTGGTGCACGATCCTCGATCTCATCTCAATTCGATGTCATCTGCCAATGATCCTCCAATGGATCATCTCCAATGGATCCTATAAATACCTATTTTAGGAATATATCTCTAGGTATTTAGGTATATCCGTGTTTAAATATAGGAAACTAGGTCACTATGTTTAAATAATAAGTATATAAATTAAATTAATTTATTTTATTATTTTCACCCACGATAGCACTTTAGCAAAATGTCCAACACCAAAAAATATTATGTTGTGACTATGGTATATTCCACACTCTTCACTAAAAAGTAGTCATGATTTTTGTATTTGAGATACAATTTGAGATTTATTACACTTTTTATAGAAAAAATCACACAGGTGATATTAATATATTTAATATTTTTCAAACACCAATTCTGGGCTCACTGGGCCTCTGAATATTATGCCATCTTAGTTCCTTGACCCAAAAATAATCCATATAATATCCTAAAGTAATAAATGTAAAAATAAGAGTCATTACATTAATCCTTTGGCTGTGATTCAATCAATTTAACTTGTACCTCATCCATTACTACACAAAATGAATATTCAAGATGAATATTTTTTTTATCATTCCTAAAAAACTAAAATTAACTTTTAACAGATCATAAGATTCAAAAAAGAATTTCATTCCTTTTATATTTAGATATTTACCAAAACTAAAATGGTTAGAACAAGTTATCCAATATGAATAGATATTTATACACTAATATAAAAAATATCCATAATAACACCCAAATTTCAAATGAGCTTAAATTGTTTCAAAAAAATTCTAGACAAAAATTAAAACTTAATGATAAGAATGATGTTATCATATATTATTACATGATAAATTTAACAATTATCTCTAAAAAATATTAATGGATTATAAGGCCATATACCAAAAAAATAATTATATACTCCAAAGAATATGCTAATTATTTCCATAAATATCCTAAATGGATATAATCTATAATAAAATCATACATTATTCTAAAAAATAACTCTACAAAACTATTTAATTTACTTTATAAATATCACTTATCTCTTTATAAAAAATAAATATTATTATCTCAACATTATGAATAAATTAAAGGTGATCTAACACTCAACCATATGTTTTCCAAAAAATATCTCCTCACCACTAAATCAATTTTCAAGGTTATCAGTACCATTTAATATATGGTTGTAAATAATCAATCCTAAAATATTACAGAAAAATCCTTAGATGTTTTATGATTCTTATAACCAGAATATCATTGATAAAACACTTTTACAACATAATTATTGAATCCAAATATATAAACACTTAAATCAATCCACTTTAAAAATTGGCATAACATTGGGCCTTACTTGGTCTAGGATTTAATCATTAGATTAGGGAATTGACTTGGATAATTCCCAAGTTCCCCACACATAATACATTTAACTATAATTGTTAAATTATGATAAACTCTATTTCCCTCAATAAAACTCTTCAATTTTAATCAGAAATTACTTGCACCATTCCCTTCTTTTCCACACAATAATCATCTTCTCATTCCCTAAAGAGTTTTCCTTTGGTGCTTCTTCCCACATACTTGATATATATAAATATTAATCTTCTTCCCTCTATGGTATTCATCAACTATAATCCTATGAAACTCAATTTTTCTCTTATTAGGTGTGTTAGGAAATTCAAACAATTTGACATTGTTAATCATATAATGAGATACTAGATTGGGAATAATCACCAGGTTTTGCATTCCATCTCCCATTTCATTTAGTAACTCATGAAAAATACCATACCATTTCCCATTACATTCAACATTAACCCAAATTCTCTTAGTTCCATCCATTAAATTAAGAAAAAAAGAATAGTGTGAGTGATAATAATTGTAGTGACAAATTATATAATTATGAAAAATCATTCATTGGATGTCTAAATCATGACACATTATTTTAAATATTTTAAACCTTAGGTTTAACCTAGTCATTCATGGTAATCATTTATTTAAATCCTTCATAATGGTTTATAAATAAAAATTTAAATAACCTAGGAAAATCCACAAGGATTGTACAGCTAGGTGTGCTATCTTAGGCCCACTCATTGTTCACTAGTAACGATTGAGTTAACAGCCAATCCAACCCATTCAAATTTGTTACCCCTAGTATAATATTTTATAAACCTTTATCTACTTTCGAGTATCTATACAGGGATATATTTTCTAATAAAACCACATAATCCATACTTTAACAAATATTTATGATGTTATCACTTAGTTAGATACATCCCTAGTGTTTTCACCCAATTTCTCTAATCCTGATCTCTAAAAATTACAAAAACATACTCTGATACCAATTATAGTTACCCTAGAATAAAATACATAGATATTACATCTTTTCGATGAAAATTCAATATATCTCCAAAATAAACAAACCCAAGAACTATAAGGTTTAGTGTACATGGAAACTAGATACATAAAAATATTACATAAGTATAATATTCATCATCTATAACATATTTCTTTATATAAGGTACCCTTATAGACTCATTATATCTATTAACCCACTTCATAACATAAGGAAAAGCTAAAACATAAGAATGGGTGAGATGAGATGCTCTAAAAGGACATGAGATATATCAATCAATGATCATATATAAGAATTTCATGAGCCTATGGGTATGATAATATGTCAATATCAGTTGAAAATAATACCAAAAAATTCATATATCATAATCATGAGTTATGTAAGAAATCATTAGCATGGTATAAGGTTAGGTAAGAATTAAAAAATAAATAATGATCCCTAAGTTCAAATAATAAAAAAATAAAAACGTCAAAAGAGTATGGAACTGTTATATTTAAGAAAATAATATTATATGTCAATTTTAACTACTAACACCATCATATAATAGTGGTTTATTCATTGATACATGTTTCCCATATCATAGCGGATCATATATCACTACCTGTTTCCCATATCATAGTGGAGAAGACATCCCAACCTATTTTGAATAGTGGATCAAGAACATAAAATAATTTCCCATAATTATCTTAAGAGATATAAGGATTTACCTAATTAATTATATGTATTTAACGAAACCACCCATTATGTAATAAAAAACATACATATGCATTCTATAAGATTATAAAACATTCTTAATTTCATCATTGCATAACCCTTGGAAAAGAAATGAGTTTCATAAAGATTTCATTATGACATTACCATAATATATCTAGAGAAATAACATAGATTTTATCATTAGATATGATCTCCAGTGAATCATAACAAATATTAATGGATATTTACGTAGGATAAAAATAATTTCAAAAGTGTACTTTTGAATTCTTTGAAAATATGAGAAATTATTATTTTACTTCAATAAAATTTTAACATAAAATTCCCTAAATATTAAGAAAATAGTTTTATTTTAATATAACCATGGATTATTGTAAAGAAATATTCAATTAAAATAATTATGATTGTGTAAATATCTTTTTATACCATATATGTTAAAAGAAAAAAAATCCCTTTCATAGTTTTGTAAAAAGTAACAAATGAATTGATTGGAATTTTTTTAGAAAGTTTCCTTTTTAATTCTCTTTAAATAAATTTAAGGGTAGTAAAAATTAAATTTTTTAAAATATTATAAGTATAGACACAAACTTTCATTAATCAAATTTTAAGTGTAAGAACATTTAGGAAATAGTTTGTTGACCAAAGAGGAAATAAATTTTGCTTTTTTAAAAATATGTTATCGATCATTTTAAGTTAAAAAGAGATGAAAATAAAATTAATACTCGAAAATTACATGAATAAAAATAAGAGAATAAAATATATTGGGTTTAATGGATATGATCTATAAAATATCCCTCAATATATATTTATCATAGATAATTCCAAAAAAGTAATGAGATTTTAACATAAACCCTTTCTATTTTGATATTTTTAAAATAAAAACCTTATGAAAGAGAGAAGATTATATGGATTTATAAAACCTATTAATTTTAATGATAATAATTATAAAATAATTTCATGGTATGTATATACACAACATAAAATAAATAAGCGGTGAATATGACAAATGTCATATATAAAAAAAAGTGAGACAAAAAACCCTTATCTTAAGTCCTATTTTTCCTTGAATGCATTAAAAAAGTCAATAAAATGAATATAGATTTATTATAAATATATTATAGAGGCACAAATATATATATCATACCATATATGATTTATTTATAATATATTATCATTTATTAATTTACAATTCTTTATTTGAATCACTGTTTTGGGTGATAAGTGCTTATTTTTTTTGTACATGTTTCGGTTTGGAAGTGCCGGTACATTTAAATTGATCATGGTTCCATACTATATACAATTTAAATCATTTAATTAGTGTCATATGTAAAATTTTCATATCAAGTGGTGCTGAAAAATGAGTTACATCACTTCATGAAGACAATAACCCATACATACACATGAGTTATATTTCCACTTTTTAATAGATTGAATAAATACAAACTATATCAATATATAAAATTTAAATAAATATAATAATGTAATAAATATCATATATTTTCATAAAATCAAAAATTATAACCATTGGTGATGAAAAATGAAATGCATTGCTTCGTGGAGGTGGTAGTCCATAGGTGAACACGAGCGATGTTTTGTTTTCCCATAGGATAGAAATGAGGTAGATAATGATTACTAATTAATAATAATTAAATATATTTAATATTCAGAAGTAATAATTCTATAATGGATACCATATAATTATAATATGTAGAAGAAGAAATAAAATTGAAATTAAATTTTTAAGAGTTATACCACTTCATTGAGAAACCTCAATTGGATTACACCTTAATCCTTTACTAGCATGGTCAGCGGGTAGGATGAGCACTGTTAGTGGAATTCAATGGAACACATTATGATGACTTGGAGGGATCAAAGGGATAGCAGGCTGACAATCGGGACCATGTCTAGGGTGATGTCACCAGGGCCTTTGAGTCAGTTTATATGGGTTTCATACCCACCGGGGCCTGCGAGTCATTGTAACAGGTTCCCTCTACCCAGAAAAATAATAGGGATTGTTTGGTTAGTTAAATAGGGGGGGGGGGACTTCCCCCCTATTTGTTTAAAAAATAAATCATTTGATAAAATATTATTTTATATAACATTACATTAAATTTGTTTTTGGTAATATTCACATAGTTTAACATTAGAGATAAAAAATAGAAATTAAATTGGAATAAAAAATTTAAAACATCACTAATATTTTATATTTATCTATTTTTTTTAGAACACTATAATTTATCCAAATTATATTACATTTAATATTTTTAAAATTATTTTTTTTGATTTGTCTATTACTTGAACAAGTACTACGTCGATATTATGAAAGCATTTAAGGTAATTATTCCATCGCTAAAAATTAAAAATAAATTAACAGGATAAAAAAATTCATTCATATTTAAAATAAATATATATAAATGAACATAATAGATTTTTACCCTTATGAAAAAATAGTATAGTCATTAAAACAAAGGGTGTGACATTTTTTAATTATTCCTTACTTAAAGTAATATTAAGGACATTATCAAAGGAAAGTGGAAAGAAATTACCAAATATTTTAAGGTTTTATGATTAAGGTCTAGAAGAACATATCCAACAAAAAAATCAATTTGTTTAGAGAATTCTAGGCCTTGTCCCATAATTGTACCCATGTTTTACCTGTTTAACCCTTACCAATTTGACAAATATTTACCATAGTTACTATTCACAATGACAAAACTAAAAGGGTAATATTTATAAAATTTGGGCCTCCTAACTGAAAATATGGAATCCATTTTTCAATATTAAATTTCAAAAAATTTTATAAAATAAGTTTAATATAGATATCTAAAATACAATGAAAAATGATATTTAGAAAAATGCATTTTTAGCCTAAAAACGAACTTATACCAAAATCAAGAAAAATGAATATTACAAGGTAATTAATTCAATTATATATAATTAAATGAGAATTATATTACTTTATGATCAAATTAAAAACATAATGGTTATTTTAAATTAAATGATTTAATAAAATGAAATGACAGTTTTATAAAAATATGTATTTTTCATTATTCATTGAAAAATAAATGTTTTTAAAAAAATCCCTAAAATTCATGATATGATTATATTTACATACTAATTTTAAAATTTATATTAATTTGATCAAATATAATTTCTAAAAAATGGATTATATTAATTATAATTTTCACGCACAAAATGTAATATAACTTTTTTTTGAAGAAAATATATTTATGAAGAATAAAAACCTTTACTAGAAATTGAGTAATTATTTATTATTAATTAATAAATATTTTTTTATTAAAAAAACAATATAAATATTTTTCATAATTTTTTTTATTAATACCCAATTTAATGTCTAGGTTATAATGGTCACATAATAATATTTTTATAGTATATCACAACTTGCTATTTGTGGATATTAATGAATTTGGAGGAACATTTTCATTAGAGATAATGTTGTAATATTTGGGACACAACCAAAATGAAAAGAAGGGAGTTCTTCTTGTTATTATGAAGTAGTATATTGGAGCTAGGAATGGATGGTGATTATGGTTGCAGACCTGATGATTCAAATTTTGAGGGCTTTATGTGTATGCTCTTAATGAACATAAGGGATAATGTAATATGAAATTTTTTCTTTTATTATGTGGTTATTTATAATATATCTAGTGAGTTGTTCCACTATTTGAACAACAACCCCACCCAAGAAGTTTTCAGTGATGGTTGTATTTTATACTTGTATACAAATTATTGAGTGGGATTCCAATGTGTCCATTAAGAGTGAAATTCTTTAAATCATAAATCCAAATTTTCTCAAAGTAGAATGATCAAGTGATGCATTTGTGGAGAAAAGGGAATTTCTTGGATGTTATAAATATTTATCACCAGAGATTCCATTTCCCTTATTAGAAATTAGTTTCAGAATATCCATGTGATATTTATAATTATTTCATTTTATGTTCTACCCATACTCCTTCAATCATCAGGGAATGGACAATAGAAACCCAGAGAATGGTTTCACATTTACATAATTCTAACAAATTCTAAACACAACCACAATGGAAGAGAGGCACAAGATGATATCCCATTATGTTGAAATAGTGATGCTAACTCTTGGATACGATGAGATACTATCACTCTCTTGGACGATGAAATGGATTTTATTTTTTCCATCATTTTGTAATCACCAGATTCATAGTTGGGGTAAATTCATTGCAACTCATGTCTTCACTGTGTTTCCAATTTTCCTTTTAATAAATTTTTGGGCAATGAGTTGGGTAACTAGATTATGCTTGTATCTTTTTAGTAAAGGAAGTTTTCTTCTATAATAACATCCACAGACGTTACTTATGTTTTATTGGGGATATAATTCAACGATACTGTAAACTTATTTTCTCTTGATAGTTTATTATGAATAAGTTTTATGTATGATTTTATAAAACCCATTAATTATCGATGATTGAAGTAAGTTAAGCTAAAATATTCCTAAAACTAAATTCTTTTCCACGTGATATATGATATTGAAGTGATAAATGTTTTCATGATATTTTGGTACATTTATTTTTTAAGTTATGTGATGTGTGGGTCCATTATATCCCTATAATTCATTGGGAAAATATGGATAAATCATGAGATAACCAGGTTATGCATGAACCTAATTTTTTGTACACAAGAAGATTCATTGACCTATTTCCAGGCCCATAAGTTTTTTGGTATAACTAATTTCATGTCCATAAGTTTAGGAGAGAACTTGATTTTATATCCTTAACAAAATGAGTGAACATGTTATAATTTATATATGTTCACTATGTTATAATATTTTTCTTCATTTATTTATGATATTATTTCATGGTTCATGATTGATTATTGATGATTCCACTCTAATAATTTTTTTATTTTTTATGATAAATAATTCTTCCAAGAATCATGATTTATGATCTATGAATGGATTGGGGATGAATTTCATATGTTATGATCAAGTTTTCATACCCTTATACAAACTTATGATTATTGATTAATATCTCCTATATTTACCCTTACTAATAATCTAAGCACACCAATTCTTATTTTTTATTTCATCAGGTTATAAATAATGTTTTTAGGGAGGGAATACATAAGAAGTGTACTATGTTAGAAGAAAATTTTGGGAGATTTTGAAGATATTTCATGAAATAATATGGTTTTGTTTATAGTATCTAATTATATTAAAACTTTATAGTTTTGGGGTGTGTATAATTATGTTATCTATTGAATTTTCATACAAAATGATGTAATATTTTTGCATGTTATGTTCCAGATTTTATAGTTTCTATCAGAAAAGGTTTTAGTAATTTCTGGATATTAAGTTTAATGAATTTTTTTAAAACCCTAAGAATAAGTTTAGTTATAGAATAATATCCTAAAGTTTTGGTAAAGTAGGTATTGTGTGGTATTATAATCAAATACATATATATTTGGATACTTCCTAGTGTATGCTGCTATGGCATTGATGCACCTAGGAGTAATAACTCTAACATCAGCAGATTGAGTATTAACTCAATCATCACTGATTCATGATGAGTAGGAATAATACTACACACATACCTAGACACTCCTTAGGGATAGTATTAGGTTAATTAACATTTTATTTATGAACCATTGTAAAATATTTGAATAGATAACGACTATATCTACTATAGGATAAAAATAATTTATCATATAGTGAAATTAAGGTGCCAAGATTTAGACATCCAATGAATGATATTTCATGATTATATAATTTCTCACTACGATTATTCTATCTCACACTATGATTTTTGGTTTTAGTTAATAGATAGAACTAGGATAATAATGTTAATGTTTAATGAAAGGGATAATTTAGTGATTTTTCTCATAAGGAACCAAATGAAATTGGAGTTGGAATAAAAAATATCATGATTATGATTAATTAGTTATCTCATCATATGATTAAATTTTTTAAAATGGGTGATTTTCCAAAAACACATAATAATATAAAAATGGAGTTTCATGATAGATCAGTTGATGAAGACCATGGAGGGAAGAAGATTAAACTTCCTACATGTCAAGTATATGAGAAGAAGAACCCAAATAAATTCATTAAAGGAATGAAAAGATGTTTAGTGTGTGAAAAATAAAGTCATGGAGTAAGTAATTTTCAAGGAAAAATGAATATTTTGATAGAGGGAAATGAATTTCATCTTAAGGTTCCATTTACAGTTTAATTTCTTATATACGGGGAACTTGGTAATTTTATGATTAAATGACCTAAAACCAAGGGCTAAATCCTAAAATAAGGTAGGGAATATTATATACCAAACATGGAAGTAGAATGTTTTAATTGTTTATATATTGGGATTTAAGAATTATGTTATAGAAGTGTTTTATCAATGATATTATACCTATAAGTATCATGAAACATATAAGTATTATTTTACAGTAGTTTTTATTTATGGATTTGAAAACATATGTTGAATGTTACCTATAACCTAGAAATGTGATTATGTGGTAATTTTAGTTTTTTTTGTAAAACACATAATTAAGTTATAAATAACCCTTAATATGTTCCTGATGCAAATATAATAATGTTTATTTAGGATAAATAGTTGATTTATTGTTATATCTAAGAGGGAATTAGGTATACTAAGAGGTGGGGGGGTGAATCAGTTTTTGAACACATTTTCTTATCTCTTCCTACCTCAATGGATATTAAAATTTTAATTATAAGGATCAAATTGATTCTTTCTTGTTGATATAGTTACCTTTTACTTGACCTCCCTTTAAATAGAAATTTTCCTTTTTTATTATGTTTATCAATTTTATCCAATGATGATGAAAGAAGAGAAAAAAAAACCACAATAACACGTGGGTTTTTACTTGGTTCAACACAAAGGGATAGTCCAAGGATAATTCTACCAACATTGTATTAGTGCACCAAAATCACTAGGTTCACTGACTGTTGTTTTAGGTTAGGTAACTCTTTTCAAGGATCACTGCATTACAATGGTGTAGGCTTGGTCAATCCTTCCAAGGACCACTTACTATTGGTTTGGGGTAGATTCAATATATCCCTAAGATCACTTCCCAAATAATCCCCCTTTTCACTCTCTATTTCAAAGGTAAAACATGATTTTCTCACAATACAAGAACAATGTCACCTTTTTGTTGTATATGCATCGATTTTTAGATGAGATCCTTTGAATCTTTAGTTTCTCCTTCATAAGTATATTGTGAATATCACCTTGAGAATATTATTTCCATGATAGTTCATGGAATATATTTTCTTTATTTCTAGAAGAATTCTAGAATCCCTTTCTTCACTAGAAAATAATGAACTCCTCCTCTTCTTCTTTGGCCAATCCTTTATTGAATTCCAAGGATTATTCTTTCTAGAATAATTCTAGAAAAAAAAATTCATTTCTTTAGGCAAATCAATATCCGTCCTTATACTCCACTGTTCTATTGAAAAAAATCTTCCCCTTCTTTAATTCAGATATATCAATGGAATACTATATTTCTTCTCCTTCTGTAGATATATTTATTGGTAGAAAGTATCTCCTATATTTTGCTTCTTCTAAGAGATATTTCATGTGATATAGAACTTATACTATTATATAGTCATTGTTAAATGTTATATAAGTAAAATTTTAAGAGTTATAAATGACTCTTAAATTCTCTATATATCTTAGGTTATAGCTATATAGATATTTCACTAAGATAAAACCACATGAGAATCTATCCATCTATACATTATATATTTCTATGTTTGTAAATAAGGAAAATTTAAAGTAGTTATTCTTTCTTTTAATTTGGTATGTGTAAAACATAAAGTATATTCTCATTAATTTTGGATAATAATTGATGTTTAATATCACATAATTATTACTCAATTATTCTAGACATTATTTCATGTTAAATATCCCAGAATTATTCCCTTTATAATGCTCATTCAAGTACCTAACAAACTTAGGTCTTCTTATCTTTTCTTCACATGATATTTAAATATATGTGAACTCTATAATTCCTAAAATATTTATTCTTAAAAAGCAAATTGATATTTGTAGATTTTCATGTAATCACCTATATGGTCATACTGGGTTATGTGAAATTCCTCAGCAGGATTCAGCTACGTGAATCACCTTATAATTTAGCCACATAGCTGAAGTAGCTACATGGTTATACTAAAAAAACTATGTAGAAATCAACTACATGATTTTTTTTTCAAAATTCCAACGTTGTATATTATTCTATGAGATTCTTTCACGATGCAAAAACCATTATCCTGTGATGTGGATTTTCATTTAATCATGAAACCTCATAGATCTATTTCCGTTTATATAGATGAAGTATTAGACCCTTACAATATATAGGGTACCATTATAAAGCCTCTAAGACTCTTCATATACCATTAAATGAGCCTCAAATACCCATACACGAGCAGACCAGATCTGTGGATTAGCTTTATGAAAGGTTTATATTACCCTTACTTGGGTATAGAAAAAATCAGTATACCTTTATGTGAGCATCTACACCCTTACATGACCTATGATGGCACCCTTACAAATCCTAGTACCCTTATGCAGGGCATCCAATACCCATACACAGTTCATCTAGTACCCTTACACAATGTATCTAGTATTGGATTTACCCTTATGTGGGTAATAGAAATCTTGGTGTACCTTTATGCTTTGGGAATTCTTCCCATACATAGTTTTAGTTACCTTTATGCATAGATAATGTATAACAACCTAAGTATGTATAAATTTAATTCCCTTTTAAATTAATACATTACTTATTAAGTAATATAGTTATATAAAATACATACAATACTTTGGTTATTTTAGACCATTAAGATATAACTAGTTTGATTTGAAATTCCTTTAAACATCTTAACTATTGATAATATTGCCTTTATATAATGATATTTAAGATTAGTATATTGAGGATTATGATAAGGTCAAATCAATACACATAAAAAGAGTGATGGCCTTTACCAGTAGGATCATACCCGATAAAGCCCAATTATTGGAGCTTCTAAGGGATAAGGAATCACTAGGATTTTTACTTGACCAATCCCAAGAGAAAATTAAATAAATGACATAGGAATGAACCCTTTTACAGAATAAGTTCAAGCTCATTGAGATCATGACCCAAACCATGTTTACTGAACCATTTCAAGTTAAACCATCACACACCTTACCCTTAAGAAATACCCTGGTGTAATACATGGTTATGTATCTAGACCCTAATATGATGAATTTATATATTTTTCCTTTTAATAAAATAATTTATATATTTATCACTTTCATTATTACAATTATATATGAGTTGATGAAATTTATATTTTTATACAAAGAAACCAAAATTGTATTTTTGGAAATTATATGGTTTTAAATAAAACACTATTTTATGAAATTTAATAATTTTGAAATAAATGTTATTTTATTATAACATTTTTATTTAAAAAATATTTATATAAAAATGATAATATAATTTAATAAAGTACAACAAAATGTTTATAGGGGTTAAAAAACTATTATCATCATAAAAACAAGAATTTTTCAATAAATATGGATTTTGATTTATAAGTTTAATTACTCATATTTAAATAATTTTTGATAAAATAAATATTAGTTTTGAAATCATAATGTCTAAGTTACCTAATTTTTAAATTTTCACAATTTTCGAAGATAGTTGAATTTTTATGTTAAAATTAAATATGGTATAAACATACAACATGTATTATGACATCATAATAGCATAAAAGCGAGATAATAAAAAGTATAAAATTAATCCAAAATGAAAAATACATTCCCTATTTAAAATAATTTGTTTATTAATTTATTTAATTAATTTTATAAACCCTTAATGAATCCTCCAAAACCTACATTATATTTTAATGTTTTAAAATAATTTCTTTATAAACATGACTCACTTCCACATCTCCACATTTTTTATTTTAAATATTTTGGTTCTTTAACTTATAAAATATTTAAATCCACTCCTCTTTGGTAGAAACCATGGGCAAAAACCATTGTAAGTATTATTATTTTAATTATGTTATCAAATCCCAAAACTTAAGTTTAGAAATTGATAAATAATTTCCCCCTTTTTACTATAAATACCCACCCATCCTCCCAAACCTATTCATTCAAAAATTATTTATAAGGAATTTACAATCTATATCCCTCTAAAAATCCCTCCTAAGGCTTCCCAAGATCTTAAGAAGCTCTTCCTAAGATTTTATAAGTTCCATATCAAGGTAAGGTATTCTCTCCTCTTCTTTTTATTTAAAGTACTTTACTTATACTAGGACCTTTGTATTTACTATTTTACAAGTTTCAATATGTTTTTACACAACCATTTAATTTTTTTTTATTATTACCATATAATGAGATACCACCTTCCACACTCATTTACCCCTTTCATAAACCATTATGTACAGCCATTATGCTACTAAAATTATCCTGCAATTTTCCATGTCAAACACCTATGCAGAGAATAACTATATCCATTTACACTGAAGGGTATTTAAATAGATGTTCTAATATTTCATTTATTGGGTAATTTCATGTATGTGATCCACACCCCTTATTGTTGGTATCAAAAGTTATGAAGGATGCTCTTATGTTGTCTAATCTATCTCGAACACAAATGCATGTACATAATATGAATGTGATGGGTGGTCCTGGAATTATATATCCCTCCAACGCATTGGGAAATGTTTTTATCTCATGATATACCATTTATAGTGCATGATAGGTTATCCTAATGACTCTATGTTATGATTCCTTGGTGGTTATCCTTCACTTGTTTCCACATTCCCATATTTTCTTGAGGTTATAATCTTATATCATGCATTAATATTAATGTTTATGATCCTCACCCCTTTTTTTCACCTTGAAATGCCTCTTAACTAATATGTATTACTTTTATCATATTATGTTTTTATTATTCCCTTATTGATATTTATATCTCACCCCTTTCTTATGTATATCCCTTGGTTATCCCGTGCATTATTTGAAGATCAATGTATTTAAGGGAATGTTATGGGTTTTTAAATAATATATTTATATCCCCATTTCGAGTTATTGTTTTATGTATCAAATTTCCCAGAGAAACTATGCCTCAAGATCTTCTGGGATTATATCACACGTGTATTTGTGTAATAAATAACGAATTAAGGTGTATTAAAGATATGGTTTTTCATAGTTTATTTCAGAGGAAAGTCTAGATGTTTTAGGGGATTAGGTTTTGAAAACCTTATTTAAGCCTTATGGATTATACTAAAATTAAGAAAACATCACTTAATTATCTTAATGTCTAGATTATATAATTTTTATGTAATAAAATCCTTTTTTTGGAAACTATAAATGGATGTGGCTCTGACACAGTTGTACCTAGGGGTAATAACCCCAAAAGGGTGCATTTGGAATTTAATTTAGCATCACCTACTATATGATAATGAGGCCTTAATGTAATCCTAGTTTGAAACTCCTAGGGTATATGATTCTATAAATTCATCAAATCTTTACGAACCATTATTAAGGGAATACAAATACCCATAAAAGTTTATGTTAGGAAATAGTCCATGTATAACATAGGTTGAAACCCAGAAAATAATAGGTTAAGGAATATTTGTCATTTATGAGTTATCCCTTTAATGTTTATAGTTTCCCTTTTATACGTCTAATAATTTTAATAATTCTCTTCCCTAAATTTTCCTTTATTTTAGTCAATGGATGGAAATAGGTGGAACGAGGTCAATAACCATTGTAATGAGAAATTTTTTGACCACCCAAATGAGATGCCCAACCTAATGATAGTATGAATTAGGAACTTCAAGACAATAATTTCTCAATTAAATTAATTTTTGAATAGAAAATTAAACAAGGTGGAAAAATCACATCCCCTAAAGAAATACCAACTTGTAATTAAGACCTTTATGTCAAAAAGGACTTGTAATTTTATTGTATCTTTTAATCCTTTAATTGTAGAATAATGGATCAAATAAATTGAAAATATCTTATCTATACTTTTCTACTTTGAGAAAAAGAAATCCATTTTTGTTTTTAATCATATGGAGTGATAAGGTAATCAATGGTGGGAATTGATAAAAAAATATGAAGCTTGAGGATGAGATTGAATTGATGGAGTGGAAATAATTCTCGAAAATGTTTTTAAATAAATGTTTTCCTCACGCTCTACAAATTAAAATTGAGAGGGATTTAGTTGGTGTCAAAAAAAGGATGATGAATCTATCATGGAATACAAGATGAACTTCATAATACTTTAATTATATACCTCTGACATTTTTATTTCACCTGAAAGGATAATTTTAGTTTATTTAGTGGGAGAAAGTGGATTCTATGAAAATATATAGCTATTCTAGACTTTGAAAGCTATAAATAAAATTATCCAATGTGCCCTCAAAGCAGAAATGGATAGAAAAAAATATCAAGGGTCCCATGGTTCTGGTGATAGGAAGTGGAGAATAAAGTTTAATTCAGTGGGAGTAATGGAGAAATATCATGGTGAAAAGAAAGTACAACATCCCACTTTTCAAAAGTGTAGGAAGAAAAATCCTAGAAACTACTTGAATGGGACAAGTAAATTCTTTATGTGTGATAAGTAATGGAACCTAGCTAGTGAATGAAGATGAGAGAAACCCACCAATGTGATGGAATAAAGTAATTCTCGAGTCAACCATCAACCTACAGTCCAATGCTTTAACTATAAGAAATAAGAATTCTATGTGATTCAATTCACTATGACAAGGGTTGTCGATGGCAACCGATGCCAAAAACCTCCAAGTGCTGGAGATAAACAGAAATATTATCCCATCAAAACAACTAAGGTGGATCCTTAAAAATAAGTGGTGATAGGTACACTAGTTATTCATTCAAAAATAGTTAATATACTTTTTGATTTTGGTTCTAAAAATTCTTTCATATCATAAATGTTTAGTATAACTATTCAAACATCACCTCAAAATATGGATGCTGAGTTATTAGTGATGATGGAAAATGGGTCAATTATTTCATCACAAGCATATAACTCATCCTATATCTTTATTTTGGGGCTGAACTACCCAGAAAACCTTTTGATACCACCTTTAGTGGAATTCAATGTTATTCTAGGTATGGATTGGATTTTCTAATTTAGAGAAAACATAAATTTTTAGGAGAATGAAATTAATCTCTATATCACGAATCTCCATTTGATTATTTATAAGTTCAAGGAGGGGGATGAAAATCCTTTTGTATCATCATCTCAAGCATGGATATAATTTCCTTATGATCATGAATATCTAGCTCAAATTATTAAGACTAAGGAAAAGATCATTCTTGATGAAATTCCCATTTAAGGGAATATGCTGATGTGTTTCCTTAATAATTTCCTAATCCTCCTCCTAGATGAGAGGTTGAGTTATTGATTGAAATTATACTAAAAACGTTTCCAATATCCAAGACTCTAAATTGAATAGATACTATTGAACTTGAGGATATGAAGAATAAAATACAAGATAATCTAGATGAAGGGTTTATTCGCCCAAGTGATTTACCATAGGGTGCACTGCTCATTTTTTTTCAAGAATAAGGATATTTCAATGTGACTATGCATTAATTATCATATGCTCAATAAGATCATGGTAAAGAAAAAGTATCCTATAACAAGGAATGATAACTTATTCGATCAGCTACATAGAGCCCAATACTTCTCTAAGGTTGATCTTTGGTTGGGTTATTATCAAGTAAAGGGGAAGAAGGTAGAAATACCTAAGACTGCTTTTTATACAAGGTATCAGCACTTTGAGTTCATAGTGATTCCATTTAGACTCACCAATACTCTAGATATCTTCATGGAATTAATGAATATAGTCTTTTGGTATTTACTCAAAACATTTATGGTGGTCTTTATAGGATATATTATCATATACTACAAAATCAAGGAGGAACATGAGGAGAATTATAATGTTATACCGAAGACCTTTCAAAAGGTAATTTTATAAGTGAAGTATAGTAAATATGAGTTTTGGATGGATTAAGTAACATTCCTGAGGTATGTTATCACAAATAAAGCAATTTCTATGGATACTTCAAAGACAGTTTCAATTGAAGGATGGATTAGACCAACCTCTATGATAGAAATCCATAGTATCCTTGTATTAGATAAGCACTATCATAGATTTTTGAGAAAATTCTCATGATTTTCGAGAATAATAACCAAGCTAACTTGGAAGGGAGTGAGGTTTTTATAGAATGATGAAGGCAAGTAAATATTTAAATAATTAAAGAAGATACTAATAACTTCACCTATATTTTCATTACCCACTAATGGTGAAGGATTTATGGTCTATAATGATGCATTTAAAAATGTCGTGTCTTGTGTACTCATGAAATATGACAAAGTTATAGCATATTCCTACTACTAATTAAATATCCATGAGTAGAACCACTCAAATTAGGATATGGAATTGGATACAATGATATTTGTATTAAAGATTTACCAGTATTATTTCTATGAGGAGAAGTGAACCATATATATATATATATATATCATAAAACCCTCAATTACATATTCACACAGAAAGAGATCAATATATGCCAATAAAAGTAGTTAGATATGACAACAGATTATGATTGTTCAATGCATTAACATCTTGGGAAGGGGAATAAAGTAGCATATTATTTGAGTAGAAAGGATCCTGAAACCCTATCCATGACAGAGATTTAAATGGATCCTATAGTGACCCTATACTTTTACATATAAAATTACATGATTTTAGTCATAAATAAACATCAGGGTACAATCAAAGGATCGTGAAGTCTAATGTCTTGGAAGACTAGGTTCATAAAACTTAAAACATGGGACTAAAAAAAATTCTTTATTTAATCTTCATAAATAGATCCTATCTTCCTTTGAGCCCTTAAATCTGCATTGGGTATCCTGGGGATCACATAAATAATGGGATGAGCTAAAATCCCAATAAGGGATTAAACATAAGAATAAGGCTTTAACACAAGGGTTAGAGACCATGACATAATGATATAAAATGACATATAGAATCATAACATATAAACATTGGATTATATAAACATGAATTCATAGTATTGTAGGAGAAACATAAATCATGAATTTAGATAGATTCAAGGCTCGTTTCATATAGAGAAGAATAAGTCAAGGTTAACCACTAAGACCGTTGCCCATGGTAGCACGAGTCAAGGCTAACCACTAAGACCATTGCACATAACATCTCATAAGTCTAAAATATACCCAATGAATTGGAGCGATATCTGGGCACACCCATATTAACATGTTCATTAATATTGTTGCCACATAAATAATCATACATAATCAATAATACATAAACATAAGGGAACCCATGGAGAGAAATGTGTATCACATTTATGTCATAAAGCATAATGAATTGTCATATCATAAAAGTGTCCAAGATAGAAAGTAATTAAAAAATAAATGGACATTAATAAGGTAAAATAGGCATATATTATGGTAAGTGATGTAAAACAGAAGTGAAAACATGTAAGAAGTGTATTTAGTAAATTCTTCTCATTATAACATTTTAGTGCGGTTTTAAGGAAAATAATAAAGAGCATTTAAAATAGAAAAGGGAATAATCTTTTATATAAAATGAGAAGTGAAACAAGAAAGTTTTATTAATAAAATACTGATTTTATAACAAAAAAGGTGGATTTAAACAAATGGTAGAGTACACTTGAAATTGAGTAAAAAATTTGGGAAGTTCCCTAAAAACGAGTTTGCTTATTTTGAAGTATCGAGGAGGGAATCACTTAAAAGCATGTATATCCCAAAATGGAATGAGGAATAGATCTTGAAAAATGTGTTTGGATCATATAAAAAGTATTTAGATTTTTTACATAAAAATAAAATACAACTTCATTTGGGTAAAAATAAAGATAGAGCAACCTGAAGGAATAAAGGAGGCTCGGGTAGAATCCCTTACAGAAAATCGACATGGTATCAGGTGTACTTAAGAGGTATTAATGAAAGATAAATGGATTTATCATCTTTTTTACATAATGAGTTAAGTATGGGGAAGGTTTTAAATCATACCCCATCATTAGGAATTATATGTAAAGGGTCATAACATAGAGGAGATTCTTGAATAAATGTGAGAAAGAGAGGATCCCTTACCTTAAATTCGATGGTGTTATACTCTTGATATTAATGACCTGAATAATAAAATTAGGCTCATTAATTAAAAATTAAAGAACCTATTTTACATGTAAATTATTTATTATAACCTTTTTGAGTTCATTCATAACCTTTTTGTTTGGTTATGAGGCTCAATTTCATGGTTCAGGTCTATTTGTTTCATGTTCGGTTTACTTATATACATGAACGGATAAACATGTATGGTGAGAGTGGTTTTCTAGAATTGAATTTATATGAAATTAGTTAAAATAAAAAAATATTATATGGTTATAAATTTAATTTTATTACTTGGAGTGAAGGTGAATCATTATATAAACATTAATGATAAACTATTGGATTAATGTGTGATTTTTCTCACAATTAACTTGTTTTGTATTATTATTTTAAATAAATAATTTATAAGGATTAAATAACATTAAATAATATAAAATAAATATATTATTATCTGGTTCAACCATTAAAATATTTTCATGACCAGTCTAGAATATGGTAAAGAAAATTGAAAACCTGTCGTCCTTGAATGTGATAAATCAACACATCTCGAACAGTATTTTCATTTATAGAATAAATGGAGGGGGAGGGAGAGATCATGATAAACTATCCTATTTTCATAATATAATTAAAGTTAATTTTTTAATGGTGGTATCATATCATTTGGGTGAAGGGAGGTGAGTAAAGAAACAAAAAAAGAAAAGAACTTGAAAGAAATTAAAAGAATCGGAAAGAGGAAGTTACCTCTTGAGTTTATCTCCTTTGAGAGACTCTTAAGGGGATAAGATTTGGTCTTTAGAGGATACCAAGGGATTTTAGACGTTGGGAGGATATTGGGGAGTGATTTGGTTATAACTTAGGTAAGGAATAAGGCTTGAGAGGAGTGAAGAGAAGAGGGAAGTGTGGGTGGTTTTTATAGTGGAGGAGAGGAGTGATTTTTGAATATTTTATTCATTATTTAATTATTTTGATCAATAAAAGAAATAGTTTTTGATGATTGTGACCAAAAAAAGTAATAAGTGCATGTGAGTTCGAACCAATGGCCATTTACATCATCCACAACTCAAGAATTATGCAGAAATTTAGGTTTTAGCATTTATTGTGAATTATTGTATTTAACTATTCATAAACAATTCATGTATTTTAGAAAAATTCCAAAACTTCACCATTTATATTTTTGATATTTATAATAAAAAAATGAACTCCATTTTTCAAAAATAATTTTATAAATATTTAATTTAATTTTAAAAAAATAAGAATTTATTAAAAAACAACATTATAACTATAGCTCGTTTTATAACACCTTGAAAATTTAATCAAGGTCCCATAAATTTATTTTATAACCATAATAAAGGAAAATAAAAATTTATTATTACATTTTATGAAAATAAATTTCTATTTTAAATTATTAAATTAACCATAAAATTGTAATTAAAATATTTATGAAATACAAAAATACCAATACTTATACTATGATCATTTTTTCACTTATAAGATGTCTAAATTTTATTTGGACATTCATGGGTGAAGTTTCTATTTTTTTGTCCAACTTACTATTCATTACTATTCGTAAAAGTATGTTACTATTCACAAGGGTATGTTACTATTCATCAACAAATATGTTGATTTTATTAGACTCTAAATATCTTACTACACACAACCATGTATGTCAGATTTTCGAAATTCAAAACACAGAAGTGACAACATTATGTTTAAAGGTCACACAGTACTTAGTAATTTGTTGTGTTGTGATTTCATGTGATTATATGACCTAATTATACTAAGATATTTTCCATTTATAAAACATTAGGTTGTGACATTATTCTCCCCTTATGAATTTTTTCCCTCAAAATTTAGTTTTTTACATTCTAATCCATAAACAGGTATGGGTACTTTTCCTTCATTTCCTTCTCCAGTTCCCAGGTTGCCTCATCGTACGTATGGTTCCGTCATAGTACTTTGACATGGTGAGTATTCTTGTTATGTAGAAATTTATCTCTATGATCCAAGATCTTCTATGGCTGCTCCTCGTAAGAAGGATCATTCTCCAACCGTACCACCTCTAAAGAGAGTACATGTGGAGGGTCTGGTATGTACTTCCTTAAGAGGGATACATGGAAGAAATCATGTACTTTGGCCATGGTAGGTGGATGTGCTAGTCTATAGGCCACATCTCCAACATGATCAAGAATCTAGAAGGGGCCGATGTACCTAGGAATTAATTTCCTTTCTTCCAAAACCTTATGACCTTATTCCATGGAGGTATGTGTAGAAATACCAAGTCTCTAACTTTGAACTCAAGGTCTCTTCAACGAGTGTATGCATAACTCTTTTGTCGACTTTGGGTTGCCTTGATGTGCTGTTAAATGGGTTTTACCTTCTCCACCATTTCTTTGACCATTTCAAGTCCTAACAGCTTACACTTACCGACTTCATCCCAACACGCCAGTGTTCTGCACCTTTTCCCACAAAGGGCCTCCTATGGTGTCATTTGGATGCTGAAGTGGAAACTGTTGTTGTAGGAGAATTCAACCAGTATAAGATGTTGGTATCATCCTCCTTTTAAGTTCATATAACATGCTCTCAACATATATTTTAGTTTCTGATTATTTCATTCATATTTAACATTAGTTTGAGGATGATAGGCTGTAATGAAGTTTAGTTCAGTGCTTTGATCATATTGGGAACTTTTCCAAAACATTGAGGCAAATCTCGGATCTCAATTGGATACAATAGATAGTGGTACTCCATATAGACTTACCACCTCTTTGATATATATCCGTGCAATTTGATCCAATGATATATCCTCTCGAATCATGATAAAGTGAGATGTCTTTATAAGACGATCCACAATGACCCATATAGCATTGTTTTCTTTGGATGTCCTTGTAATTCTAATGAAAAAGTCCATGGTGATGTTCTCCCACTTCCATGTTGGTATGGACAGTGGTTGCATCATCCCCTGTAATGGACTGAACCCTCCTGGTCCATTACTTTTCCAAATTCTAAGTGTTGGGATGTCCTGGACACCATCGGTGAGTCAAGAGGATGTCAGTGTTAGTGGAAATGTGTCACCGTGGTGTCACCTATCAGTGCCACTGATCGGTATCACCGATCAGTTCCACCCATCAGTTTCATGGATCAGCTTCACATATCAGCTTAACTGATCAACTTCATGTGATCAGCCTCACAGATCTGCTCCACCGGTTTCACCCATCAGTCTCACTGATTGGTGTCTCACCGATCGGTCTCACTGATCAGTTTCACCCATCGGTCTCATCGATCGATGTATCACCGATCAATATCACCGATCAGTTTCACCCATCGGTCTCACCGATTGGTTTCCCCTATCGATCTCACCAATCGGTGTCTCACAGATAGGTCTCACCGATCGGTTTCACCCATCGCTATCACCGATCAGTTTCACCCATCGGTTTCACCGATTGGTTTCACCCATATTTCTTACCAATCAGTTTCACCCATCAATCTCACCGATCAGCTCCACCCAATCAGCTTCACTCTATCAGTTTCACTGAACAACTCCATTGATCAGCTTCACCCGATTAGCTTTGCCCGATTAGTTTCACTAATCAGCTTCACCCAATCAACTTCACCCAATTGGTTTCACTGATCATCTTCCCCAAATCAGGTCCACCCAATTAGTTTCATGGATATGATTCACCTGATTAGCTCCACTGATTGGTTTCACCGATCGGTCTCACCAATCAACGACAGTGGGGTGTCATGGTTTCCTTCCCCATTTTTCTCGTAATGCCACTTTTAAGTCTTTTTAACCTTTTAAAGTGGTTCAAGGCCATTTTTAAATCCCATGAATGATATCTAAAATCCCCCAAGATCCAGGCGACCCTTGACTTACCAAAACATGTGGATTTTTCCTTAGTTTCACCTTTGTTTTCCTGTACTTTACAGCTCCACCCCTATTACATGGTTTTCTTCCCCATTTAAAGGAAACCCTTTAACTCACAACTGTTATCGCCCCCTCTCTAAGGAGAATTATTAATTAAAAATTAATTCCATCATGTATAACCACCCAACCTTGTGGAGAAACCATGATCCTCCCTTAAATCTATTCAAAGTTTCTTATCATGTAACTCTAGTATCTCACCTTTTATCGCACAAAGTTTCTTTCTCCTTCTTAGCTGGTCTCTTTTCCATTACTTAGTGCATTTGGAGTCCCTCTTCCCTAGGGTAGTTTTTCACCCATTATAGAGCCTCTACTACTCACTCTTGGAGTCCTTGGAGTTCCTCCCCTGAAATTTTTGCATCCCCAGTTCTTAGCATGAGGAATAAAACATCAATCATTGATCATTCTAGTAGGGTTTTTCCTTTGTCTCTCTTTATTGTGTATCATGAGGGGTGGGTATGATAATGTTCCCTCAGGATATAGATGAAATCAAATTTAAAAAAGATAATAAATGAACCATTATAGAATGAAAGGGTGGGAATGATGATGTTGTTTCTGTGTTATACATTTGTTGTTATATTATGAATTATATGGGATTTTGTCCACTAAAAATCGTGGTTTTTGGTGGTCCTCCCTTGTGCACTAACGATCCTTTGTTTTTCTGGTTAATCCTGTGATTGAATGGTTAAAACATAGAAAATGGTTAATCATGTAAACTCAGTTGATTAAATGGATTCCCAATGAACAATAATCCTTGTGTGATCACCACAATTAACCAAACATAAAGAAGGAACTTAATGAATAGTGTATTTAAATCTGAAAAAAACATCCTTGCCCTGTTCTGTTAATATGTGTGGTGGATATACTTGATGCCATGTGGGGCGACCTGGATGGGGATGGGATCCCCTGTTTTTGAGTTGTTAGTTATGGACCTGAGGATGTGTGGGTCCGTACGATGGGGCTTAGTTTGGTTCTAGTACTTCAAGGGATCTCACAGATCCCTTTTGTTGTTGTGACTTTACAAGAGAACCAGGTGTGAATGCTTAAATTATTTCTTATATATTTTTCATTCCTTAGCTTATGGCTATGTCTGTTAGTTTCCCAAAAGTGAATAATTATTTAAATGCAATCACTTGAATATGATAACAAGAATGGGTTTAATGGGGAATTGTTTTCCAGGAATGAGTTGTGCTCTAGTTGTGGCTGTTGTGCTTTTTTATGAATGATTAGTAATAAGGGTGTTTTTGTATGGGCTAGTTTTGGAACCCATAGGTTGGGATGAGTGCTTGTTTTCTTATACATATAAATTTAGTTTTGTTTTTATTATTTTCACCCCACCCATGTTGATCACTTCATGCCGAACACCCCCATTTCATGGGGGAGGGTGTTTTTTCCAACATCCTATTGGGTGGATGGATATTAGCTCCTTTCTAGCCCCTCTCATGAGTATCCCAAGACTGTTCGGGTAGGCTATGACGGCCTGAGGTCCATTTTTAGCCCAAGAATCCTCATGCAGGGTATGTTGTGGTGGTTGGCCTAGGTGTGTGCGAGTAGGTTTGTTTCCTAAGTGTCTTCGGGATGAGGTCCAAGTGTCTTCAGGAATGACGGTAGTTATTCTGGCCCAGGTGTCTTCAGGATTGGTTACAAATGGTTGTAGTGGCCCAGGTGTGTGTGGGAAGGATACATGGTTGTGGTGGCCCATATGGTTGTTTTTGAGATGGTAGTGGGACTTCTGTGAAAATTGAGGGGGATGTTTGACACGTAGGATGTCTTCAATAACCAATGGGAAAGTGATGCGGGGTACCCAAATATCAATGTGCTATTACTATTACTTACCTGACATGCGTTATTTATGGATTGTGCCTTGGTGAGGCTGGTTGAATTGTTTCCTTACTAAATGTTTTAGTTACCTCTACTTTCACAAGGGGCATTAGAATGCCTCCCCACTTGTGCATGATAGATTTTGGTTTTCCTTACTGAGTATACCTATATACACACCCCACGTACATAAAACTGATTCAGGTTTCCAGGAGGACTTCGGGGACCGTGCAAGACTATACTAGCTCACACTTCGGGATATTTTTTTGTTGCTATTTTATTTCTTTTGGTAATTTCCCTATGATGTTTTTCTTGTACTTGTATGGTTTTATCTTTAAACATGCATATGGGTATGAGTTTTGGCTTTACTTTTACCTTCAGTTTTAGAGTTGTTTGGGTTTTTACCATCACATCTCTCGATAATACTAAATAAAAAGGCCAATGCCTTCCATATTATGTGTGATTCTATACCCTTGGTGCTATTCACCACTCTAGGGACTAATGAATGTGGGACTCAGGAGTCATTATCTCTCTTTAAACTTGAGGAAGGAAGGGTCTGGCCGTTTGTTATCCCTTCCCTCATTTCGGTGAAGGTGGGTCATGACAGAATGGTATCAGAGGTGATGGGTGAGAGATAGGATGAAGCTTGGGGTTAGGCATAGTAAGGATTGAATGGGATGGTAGGGAAACAATGTTAGGAAATCTTGGTGCATGAAATAGTCTAGGGAAGATCGACTAGGACACTGGATTTTAAGGCCCCCCATGATCCGACATAAGGAATTTGGACCTACCGAACGACCAAGTGAGGCTACACTGATTGTAGGGTAGTGACCCTAGGAAAGGTACATGAATCATAATGACTTGTGTTCTTATATGTTATGGGTGTTCTAGGAATTTAAATAAATTACAAGTTTAAGAAAAATTTAAAAGAAATTTTCTACACTACTCGGGCTTAGGCATTCCTTGTTTACCTTGCAGCTATAGTTTCCGGACGACGACCATGAGTAGTGAAGATGATCGAGTCTCAAGAGGATGATCTGGTGGATTAGTGGAGGACTGATTGAGAGGAGGAGGATGACCATTGGTAGAAGACACTTCATGCTTTTACGCAGCAGACCCTCAGGAAGTACGAGGGAAACATCTCAGACATGGAGATCGAAAGCTGGCTCGAGGAGTTGGTGATTTCTTTCAACTTGATCCGATATCTGACTGAGTATTGGGTTCTCTTGGAAGTCAGTCATATGAGGGGAGAAGCATGTCAGTGGTGGATGATCTACCACAGAGAGAGGATGGAGAGTGAGATTTTGTGGGATGACTTCGAGAAGGAGTTCCAGGTGGAATTCATTTCTTTTACGATGAAGGTTGAGAAGCGGTAGGAGATACTCTCCCTTCAGTAGGAGAGTATGTCAGTTGGGGAGCTGGGGATCAGGTATAAGGATCTCCTTTGTTTTTCTCCTGAACTTTTTCTGGACGAGGAGTCTCGGGCAAGACATTTAGAGGAGGCACTCTGACCTTCTCTTCAGCATACTGTTACTCCCTTCACCCTACCAACGTAATTAGAGGACCACAAGAAGGATGAAGTGGTGGAGAGGATCCAAATATTTGGAGGTGTGCTACAAGAGGGGATCCAATTGTGATCGTCAAAGGGGAAGGCCGCCATCAACAGGCCTCCAGCATCTAGGCCTTCTAAGTTTCGACCAGTGGGGAGCAGGCCCCAGCAGTTCCACTTTCGATCTCCCAGTTCTCACCATTTCCTTGCAGGCCCATAACTGACGTGTTTCATCTGTGGAAGCCATGGAAACCTTCAGAATCAGTTCCTGTACCGAGTGAAATACTGTGGGGGTGGGAAGGTTTAACACCTACCTCAATAGTAGTAGTTTCCAGCCAAGCCCTTTCAGCAGCAGCAGTAGGGACAACGGGGTCCCACTCCTCTGAGAGAAAAAATTATAGGAGAAGGCTGACCTCAGGGTGCTTCTCAGGGACCTAGACTAGGGTGTGGTCGGGTAGGCAGCTGAAAACTGAGGGGAAGAGGATCTGGGCATGGGCAGTTTCATGCCGTAGTGGATGAAGTTCCAGCAGGGCTGTAAGTCGTTCGAGGTACGATCATCTTGTTTAGCACTCTTTCCCGCGCCTTGTTTGATCCAGGAGCTTCACACTCCTTTGTTACATCCAGTCTAGCCCATGCCTTGAGACTAGATGTAGAGATAATATTCATTCCCCTGGTGCTTGGTACACCATTTGGGGGTCATACCAACCTATTTTGATGTTTGTTGAGGATACAGACTGATGTTAGGGCCACATCAATCTAGTGTGGATCTCCTTCTGCTACAAATGCAGCCATACGATGTCATCCTATGCATCGACTGACTATTTTCTACGCACGCTGTTATCAACTGCATCCAGAGAAGAGTCATGTTATCCAATGAGTATGGCCAACATGTGGATTTTTTTGGAGAATATAGTTATTAGATGGGGAGACGATGTGTAAAGCCTCTTCTTTCTAATTTGGCCGAGCTTTCAGCATAATCAGTGGATACTGAGATGATGGATGTTCCGGGAGTTGTCAGAGAGTTCCTAGACTTTTTTCCCAAGAAGGTTGTGACTCTACCCCTTTGATGTGACGTTTAGTGTGAGATAGACTTAAAACCAGGTGCTTGTTCAATTTTGATGGATCCTTATTGGATGGTGACTTCTAAGTTGTAGGAGTTGAAAATTTAGATTGAAAATTTGATGAAGATGGGTTTTTTCTTACCCAACATGTCACCATGGGGTGATCCGGTCGTGTTCGCGAAGAAAGTAGATGGTGGTCTCAGGCTGTGCATAGACTACTAGAGACTGAATCATGTAACAGTCATGAACCGTTACCCTCTCCCAAGGATAGACGATCTCTTTGACTAGCCGAGGGGAGCAGGTTGGTTCTCTAAGATCGATCTATGGTCTAGGTATCACCAGTTAATGGTGATATATAGTTATATGCTGAAGACTACTTTCAGGTGTAGGTATGGGAACTTTGAGTTTGTAGTCATGTCATTCAGTGTTACGAATGCACCTAATGTGTTCATGGGGACCATGAACTCTATTTTCCATGAGTTTCTAGACCAGTTCATCATTGTGTTCATCGATGACATATTGATCTACTCAAGATAAGAGGAGGAACATACTAAGAACCTCAGGATGGTCTTATAGATCCTTTTACATCACCATCTCTATGGGAAGTTGTCAAAGTGAAAGTTCTTGAAATGAGAAGTGCACTTTCATGGACACGTGGTGTCTTAGAAAGGGGTAGCGGTTCATCCATCAAAGGTTGAAGCAGTTTTTTCTAGGGAAGCACCCAAGAGTGTGATAGAGGTTCATAGTTTTTTGGGTCTGGCAGGCTATTTTCGGAGGTTTGTACCTGTCTTCTCTCGAGTTTCATCTCCTTTGACATCTTTGACCAGAAAGGACCAGGACTTCGTGTGGAGTGAGCAGTGTCGGGATGCTTTCAGCTATCTGAAGGAAAGGTTGATAAGTTCTCCAGTGCTCCGGTTTCCAGAGGAAGGGGTGTCGTTTGAGGTTTTTTTGTGATGCTTCTAGACTTGGCATGAGGTGTGTGCTGATGAAACAACATGGAGTGATCTATTATGGGTCTAGGAAGTTACGTCCTCATGAGAGTAACTATGCCACCGATGGCCAAGAGCTTGCAGTAGTAGTGTTCGCTTTGAAGTTGTAGCGGCATTACCTCATTGGAGAGCACTTTGTGGTCTTCACAGATCATAAGATTTTAAGGCATATCTTTACCCAGTAGGACCTGAACTTGCGACAGAGAATGTGGGTGGAGTTTCTTCAGGACTACAACTTTGAGATCTCTTATACTGAAGGTATGGGGAACATTGTGGCCGATGCCTTGAGTAGGAAGTCGCAGAGGGAAGCTATTCGGGAACCTGTGGATGATTGGAAGGAAATGGACGATTTATCTACCTTACACCTAGATACAAGGGTGTAGGGTGGTAGAGGTTGTCTGTTTCAGATGTAAGTGAAATCCTATCTGTTGTGTTAGGTGGAGGAGTCTCATTTGGGAGACTTATAGAGTGAAGTGATACACAATCTGGTTGACCAAGGAAATGTTCTGGAAGGGTGGTTGGAGGATAGTCAGAATCGTATGTTTTTCTGAGGGAAGTTGTTTGACCCAGAAACAATGCATGTGTGAGTTCTCTATGAGTTCCATAAGTCACTCATAGTAGTACACCTAGGATTTTCCAGGATGTACCGAGGCCTGAGGGAACTAATTTGGTGGCCTGGGTTGAAACGGGTAGTGGCAGAGTTTGTGGCATGGTTCCTAGTGTGTCAGTAGGCAAAGGATGAACACTGAGTCCCAGGAGGATTATTGCAGCCTTTAGATGTCCCTGAGTGGAAGTGGTATAAAATATCGATGGATTTCGTCACAGGACTACCTAGGGTTCAAGGAGGCTGAAATGATGTCTAGATAGTGGCAGACAGGCTAACAAAATCAGCTCACATCCATGAGACCAAGGAGTCGAGTGAAGTGGATGCCTTTGCATGAAGATACATGGATGAGGTGGTGCAGTTTCATGGATTTCTAAGGTTCATAGTCTTGGATAAGGATGCACGGTTTACCCCACGAGTCTGGAGGGTATTGCAACATGCTTTTGGAACCTATCTATGCCTTATCACTACTTTCCACCCCCAAACAGATGTAAATACAGATTGGACCATCCAGACATTTGAGGATATGCTACGGGAATGTGTTTTGGACTTCAGGGGATCATGGGAATGAATTTTTCCATTATTAGAGTTTGCCTACAATAATAGATATCACTCTACTATTGTCATGTCACCATTTGAAGCCATGTACGTGAGGCCATGTTGTTCACCCATGTGTTGGGCTGAGGTTGGGGAGGTATGTGTTCTTGGCCTAGAGGTAGTAAAAAGCACAATGGAGAAGGTTCAGCTTGTGTGTGAAAGGATGAAGGCAACCCAAGACCAGTAGAATTTATATGCAGATTGAAAGAGGAGACCCTTGGAGTTCGAGGTTAGAGACCATGTGTTCTTGAAGGTTTCCCCATGACGTGGGAAGTGAAGGTTCAGAAATGAGAGAAAGATCTCTCCTAGGTTCATCAATCCTTTCAAAGTTTTGGGGTGGGTCAGTGAGGTGGAATATCAGCTGGTGTTTCCACCTCAGTTGGAAAGGATCCACGACGTTTTCCACGTCTCCTAGCTTCGTCGATATCTACACAATGACTCACATGTCATTGACTGGGGAGATTTGGATATAGAGGATGATGCTATATTCATGGAGTGACCAGTGAGGATTGAGGACTAAAAGGAGAAGGTGCTTCATGGATGGACCATCCCTTTGGTTTGTGTGTTGTGGAGGCACATTGGCCTTGAGGAGAGTACTTGGGAGCGAGAAGATCAGATACACGCCCAGTACCCAGAGCTGTTTTGAGTTTCTGTTACAATCCTTCCTTGATGTTCTTTTTTTGTTACTTGGTGTGATGTAATGGTGACATTGTTTGGTTATGAGATGAGTTGTTTCCTTACTTTGTGAATGTTTATGAAAAAGTCCCGATATATGGGGAAGGGAGAACCTTATTCCCAATCAAGACACATCATCACAGATGCGATTAAACCCCTAAGGGAGAGTCAGTGCTGCCCAAAGAGGATAGTATCTTGACATGGATGAAAGAACTCCCTGATCTGTTTGTCGGGACAATGTGATCCTTGGGGTTCGTATGGCTGTTTGGGGTGGGTTTTCCCCGAGAGGTATATTCTAGAGTGGTTGTTCAGGTTACTCTTGTATTATCGAGGACAAAAATAGTTTGAGAGGTATCTGATGTAATAACATGGACCCTCCTGGTCCATTACTTTGGAAAATTATAAGAATTGGGGTGTCCTGGACACCATCTGTGAGTTAGGAGGATGTCGGTGTCAGTGGAAACGTGTCACCATGGTGTCACCTATCGATGCCACATATCAATCTCACCGATCAGTTCCACCCATCTGTTTCACTGATCATCTTCACAGATCATCTTCACTGATCACCTTCATGTGATTATCTTTAAGGATCAGATCCACTTGTTTCACCCATCGGTCTCACCGATCGGTGTCTCACTGATCGGTCTCAGTGATTTTTTTCACCCATCAGTCTCACCGATTGGTTTCACCCATCGGTCTCGCCGATCGGTTTCACCCATCAGTCTCACCAATAAGTCACACCAATCGGTGTCACCCATTGGTCTTACCAATTGGTTTCAACCATTGGTCTCACCTATCTATGTCTCACTGACCATATTCACCTGATCAGCTTTACTCGATTAGTTTCATAGATCAGCTCCACTGATCAACTTCTCCGGATTAGCTCCACCCGATCGGTTTCACTAATCAGCTTCACCCAATCAGTTTCACTAATCTACTTCACCTGATCAGTTTCACCCAATTAGTTTCACTGATCCACTTCACCTGATCAACTCCACCGATCGATTTCACCGATCGGTCTCACCAATCGGCCACAGAGGGGTGTCGTGGTTTGCTTCCCCAGTTTCCCATAATGCCACTTTTAAGTCTTTTTAACATTTTAAACTGGTTCAAGGCCATTTTTAAAGACCATAAATGATATCTAAAATCCACCAAGAGTTGGGAGACCCTTTACCTACCAATACATGTGGCTTTTTTCCTTAGTGTCACCCTTTCTTTCCCGTACTTTTCATCTCTACCCCTATTATATGTTTTTTCCCTTTTAAAGGAAACCCTTTTACTCACAACCATTATCACCACCTCTCTGGGGAGAATTATTAAATAACAATTAATTATATCATGTGTAACCACCCAAATTCATGGGGAAACCACGATACAACTTTAAAGCTATTCAAGGTTTCTTATCCCGTAACTCCAGGATCTCGGCTTTTATCGCACAAAGTTTCTTTCTCCTTCTTGGCCGGTATCTTTTCCTTTACTTGGTGCATTTGGAGTCCCTCTTCCTGAGTCTAGTTTTTCTACCATGCTGGAGCCTTTCCTACTCTCTATTGGAGTCCTTGGAGTTCCTCCCCTACAAGTCGCACATCTCCAATTCTTGGTGCAAGGAAGAAAACTTCAATCGTTGATCATCTAAGTAGGGATTTTACTTCATCTCTCTTTAATGTCTATCATATGGGGTGGGTATGATAATGTTCCCTCATGATATAGATGATTTTTTTAACAAAGATAATAAAAGAACCTTTAAATAATTAAAGGGTGGGAATACTGATGTTGTTGCTTTGTTATAACTTTTTTGTTATATTATGAATTGTATGGGATTTTTTCCACTGAAAATCATGGCTATTAGTGGTCCCCCCTTGTAAACTAATGATCCTTTATTTTTCTGGTTAATCCTATGATAGAATGGCTATAACATGGAAAATGGTTAATCATGTAAACTTGATTGATTAAATGGATTCCCAATGAACAATAATCCTTGTGTGATCATGCCGATTAACCAAACAGAAATAAGGAACTTAATGAATGGTGTGGTTAAATCTGAAAAAAATATCCTTGACCTATTTTGGTGATATGTGTGGTGGATCTTCTTGATGTCGTGTGGGGAGACATGGATAGGGATGAGATCCCCTGTTGTTATGTTTTTGGTTGTGGACCTAAGGCCATGTGGGGCCATACGATGGTGATGGGTTTGGTTACATTACTTCGAGGGATCTCACAAATCCCTTTTGTTGTTGTGACTTTACAACAGAACCAGATGTGAATACTTAAATTATTACTTGTATGTTTTTCCTTCTTTAGATTGTGGCTATGTCTGTTTGTTTTTCGGTAGTGAATAATTATTTAAATTAAATCACATGAATATGATAACAAGAATGGGTTTAATGGGGAATTTGTTTCTAGGAATGAGTTGTGCTCTGGTTGCGGCTGCTATGATTTTGTATGAATGAATAGTAACGAGGGTGTTTGTGTATGGGATGGTTTTGGAACCTTTAGGTTGGGATGAGTTCTTGTTTACCTATACGTATAAATTTAGTTTTGTGTTTCTCATTCACACCCCGCCCAAGTTGAGCACTTCTTGCCGAACACCCACATTTCAACAGGGAGGGTGTTTTTTCCAGCATCCTATTAGGTAGTTAGATATTTGATCATTTCTACTCCCTCTCCTGAGTATCCCAAGACTCTTCGGGTAGGCTGTGATGGCCTATGGTCCAAATTTAAGCCAATAATCTTCGGGCATAGTATGTTGTGGTGGTTGGCCCAGGTGTGTACGGGTAGGTTTGTTTCCCAAGTTTCTTCGAGATGAGCCCTACGAGTCTTCAGGTGTGGTGGTAGTTGTTCTGGTCCAGGTTTCTGCGGGCATGGTTACGAATGGTTGTGGTGGCCTTGGTGTGTGTGGGAAGGATATGTGGTGGTGGTGGCATATAAGTTTGTTGTTGGGGCTACAGTGGGACTACAGTGAAATTAGAGGGGGAGGCCTGATGCGTAGTATGTCTTCAATAACCAGTGGGAAAGTGGTATGGGGTACCAAAATATCGATGTGCTATTACTATTACTTACCTAACTTGCGTTATTTGGGGAGTGTTTCTTGGTTAGGTTGGGTGAATAGATTCCTTACTGGGTGTTTTGGTTACCTCTACATTCTCACATGGCATTAGAATGTCTCCCCACTTGTGCATGAGATATTTTGGTTTTATTTTTTGAGTATACCTGTATACTCACCCTATGTACATAAAACTTCTTTCAGGTTTATAGGAGGACTTTGGGGACTGTGCGGGACTTTACTAGCTCGGACATTGGGATAGTTTCCATTTCTATTTTCTTTCCTTTGGTACTTCCCCTTTTTAGTTTTTCTTTTACTTATTTGGGTTTATCTTTGAACATACATATGGGAATGGGTTTTGGATTTACTTTTACCTTCAGATTTGGAGTTTTTTGAGTTTTTACCATCACATCTCCGGATCCTACTAAATAAAAATGGTAATGAATTCCATATTATGTGTGATTCTATACCCTTGGCACTAGTCTCCACTCCAGGGCCTATTGAATGTTGGAATTGGGGGTCATTATCTCTCCTTCAACTTGAGTAAGGAAGGGTATGATAGTTTTCTATCCCTTCCCTCATCTCAGTGAAGGTGATTCATGAAATCCCCTTATACTTATGTCTTTAAGGATTCACTTGTTGACATACCATACACTTTGATGTATACACAACAATCTCCTTCTTCATATTATCCCACCAAAAGTTCTCTCAGAGATATCGATACATCTTTGCGATCCCTGGGTGGATAGAGAAGTTTGAGATATGTGCATAATTCAGAAGCTCATTCTTTATCTCTTGATCGGACAATACATATAATCATGATCCAAATCCTACAACTCCTTCCTCACCAATCACGAACTTTGTGGATTTCCGATTTCTAATAGATTCCACCCTTTTGATAATTTCCACATCTTTTCACTAAGAAACATTTATTTTCTATATGAGGGATGGTTGAGAAATAATTTGAGAAAGGATTGATGATGTTCTTCCCTTAACGATTCCCATGTCTATCCTTTGAAAATATAATAATATCGGATCATTTTCAATCCTCATCATTGATAAAAATGCAGGATCCTTTACACTTAGAGTATCCTCCACCTTATTTGCCTTACCGAGATGATAATGGATTGAGATGTCATAATACTTGATGAGATCTATCCATATTTTCTAGAATATATTAATTTCTTTTTGTGTGAATATATATTTGAGACTCTTATGATCGGTATATATCTCACACATCTCCCCATAGAGATATTTCCGCCAGATTTTTAATGTAAAGATCACAACCTCCATTTCCATATCATACATAGGATAGTTTTTCTCATGGATTTTCAGCTACCTTGAGGCATAAGCTATCAATTTATCATTTTGTGTCATCACACAACATAATATCTTCTCTAAATCATCACTTTACACCACAAAGAGTTCTCCACTTATTGGGAGTGTGAGTATTGGCGTAGTGATTAGCCTATTTTTCAACTCCTTACAACTATCTTTAAATTCCTAATTCCAGACAAACTTTACTCTCTTCTGTGTCATCTTGGTCATTAGGTTTAAAAATCACAAAGATTTATTCACTAATCATCGATAATACCTAGCTAGACCTCGAAATATACGGATCTCCATTATAGATGTTGGTCTGGGACACTCTTCAATCATATTTGTCTTGGAAGGGTCTATAGATATCCATTTTCTAGTGATAACATGCCCCAAGAATGATACTTTCTCCATACAGAACTCACATTTTCTGTACTTTGAATATAACTTATCCCTTATCAAATTCTTTAACACAATATTCAAATGCTCCTCATATTCCTCCTTGCTCTTGGAGTATATCATAATATCTTAAATAAAGACTACCAAAAAATTGTCAAGGTAATATCTAAAAACTCTTTTCATTAAATCCATGGAATGTTTTGGATCATTAGTAATTTAGAAGGGCATCACTATGAACTCATAGTGTCCATACCTTGTTCTAAAGGAATTCTTGGTAATATATTCCTTCCTCACCTTTAATTGGTGATATCCTGACCGAAGGTCCACCTTAGACAAATAAATGGCCCCACGAATCAGATGAAACAGGTCATCTATCCATGTTAGGGGATAATTGTTCTTTATCATGATTTTATTGAGTTCACGATAATCAATGCAGAGGTGCATTGATCCATCCTTCTTATTGATGAAGAGGACTGGTGCACCTCACGGTGAAGCACTCAGGTGTATAAAACCTTTCTCCAGATTCTCCTGTAACTGGTTCTTCAACTCTTCCTGCTCTACAGTTTCCATTCTATAAGGTGTCTTTGTTATAGGAAGAGATCCCAAAATAAGTTCAATTGAGAACTCAACCTCTCGGTCAGGAGGAAGACCAAAAAAATCTTATGGGAATACATCAGTGTAATCCCTCACGATGGGCATATCTTCAAGCATGATTCTATTCTTTGTCTTAACCATTTGAGCTAGACATGCTTACTCATAAGGAATTAATATCAAAACTTGAGACACTGATTATAAAGGAGATTAATCTTTCTCCTTACACTTGTAAAGAATTGGAGGATGCTTTTGAATGTAAAGAGTGATCTCCATTTCCAGAAAGTTGATGTTGTCTTTGTATAATGATAGCCAATCCATGCCCAAGATAGCATCAAACTCTACTAAAGGATGTATGACGTGATTTTTTGGGAGGTTTAGTCCACAAATGTTAACCAGGGAGTATTTATAACCAATGGATTCAAGAGTATCACCATTTATTGTTCTCACAGATTACTTGTCCTCCAAATTGAGAGGTGGTGTTTGAATAGTTCTACTAAAATTATAAGATATAAAAGAATGTGTAGAACCAGAATCAAATACTATGTTTCTATTATTGAATGAATAACTAGACTACCTATCACCACAACATTTTCTAACTCCACCTCAGAAGTAGTGACAACATAAGCCCTTCCTTGTTTCCTTGTAGGTTGTTGTTTATTTCCTCCAACAACCCTCGTCTTAGGGAAATTGTTTGCACAATTCCCATTCTCCTTTCACTTGTAACACTGCACTGTGGCTGAGTATTGATATGAACCTTACTTTATCCTTCCAAATTAGTAGGAATATTTATATCCCATCAGATTTTTTTATCCAGATGTCCCAACTTTCAAAATTTGAAGTAATTCCTTGTTCCCTTTAGATAGTTCCCAGGATTCTTCTTCCTACAATTCTTACACATGGGATGGTCAATCTTCTTTCCATCATGGAATTTATTTTCAAGACCGCCCACATGAGATTATATTTTCCTATTCTTGTTGTTGGGCCCATGATACAAGTGAGAGTCTCCAATATCCATTTCAACCTTGAGGGCACAAAGGACAATCTCCTCATAGTTATCGAAGTATTAAATCTCTAGAACTTTTTGTAGACTCGGATTTAGTCCTATAAAGAAGCGATCCACATTGATTTTGGTGTTCATGACATAGCCAGAGGTGTACCTTCAAAGCCTTTTAATGTTTTCTTTATACGTCTTGATTGACTCGTCTTCCTTCTGATTGAGTCTGAGGAACTCTCTTTCCATCTTCAGATAGAGGGTTCAGGGAAAATATTTATTGAAAACAATTCTATTGAATTCCTCCTATTCAATGGAATTAAATTATTCTTAGGGATTCATATTCTTGATCATTTTCAATAATTGATCACCTTCCCCATCATAATGACAGACCGCCAGTAAGACTTTCTCTTATTCTGAGCACTAGAGGACAAAGAATATCTTTTCAATGGAGTTAATCCACTATTCTGTGAGGAGGGGATCATATGATCCACTAAACATGGGAGGCCTTAATAATGTTTTGTACTAAGATCATGAATTTACCAAAGTATATCCCCGAGAGTGTCAAACCAAGAGTGCATCAAGGCCCATTTATATGCACTAGTTCCCATTCAAGTCTAGCTCAAAGAAGTGTTTTCATGTTTTACCCCTAGATACATCTATGCCAGATCCACCTCTAACTATTTGTTTCGAGAAAAGGATGTATTTTCTTGATAAACCACTTACTCTATACTTACCAAAATTTTAGGGTGTTTTCTTATACTTAGTCTCATCATAAAGGTTCTTACTAAAGTTCCCTATTCCTAATCTCCAAAAATAACTAGACCATCCTCTGATACAAACTACAATGACCCTATCCTTTTACATATAACATTACATTATTTTAGGCATAAATAAACATCAGAGTACAATCCAAGGATTTTGAAGTCTAGTATCTTGGAAGACTAGGTGCATAAAACCTAAAACATGGGGATAAAAATACACTTCTTTATTTAATATTCATAAAGAGATCCTAAATTCCTTTGATCCCTTACATATGCATAGGGTACCCTGGGGATCACATGAACAAAGGTATGAGATAAAATAACAGTAAGGGATTAAACATAAGAATAAAGCTTTAGCACAAGGGTTTGAGATCATGAAATAATGATATTAAATGGAATATAGAATCATAACATATAAACATGGGATCATATAAAAATGAATTCATAGTATTTTGTAAGCAACATAAATCATGAATTTAGCATAAGTGAAGTCTCTTTTCACATATAGGATCACAAGTCCGGTTTAACCACCAAGACCGTTGCACATGGTAGCACGAGTCAAGGCTAACCGCCAAGACCGTTTCTCATGAGACTAATATTTACCCAATTAATTGGGAATATATCTAGGTTCACCCATACTAATGTGTTCATGAATATTATTTCCACATAAATAATCATACATAATCAATCATACATAAACATATGGGAACCCATGGAGAGAAATGAGTATCACATTTATGTCATAAAGCATAATGATTGGGCATATCATAAAAGTTTCCATGAGAGAAAGGATTTAAAACATACATGGAAATTAATATGGTAAAATAGAAATATATAATGGTAATTTATGTAAAATATAAGTGACAACATGTAAGAAGAGTATTTAGGAAATTCTTAGCATTAAAACATTTTAGTGCGATTTTAAGGAAAATGCTAAAGATAATTTAAAATCGAAAAGGAAATAATCTTTTATATAAAACCATAAGTGAAACAAGAAGGTTTTCTTAATAAAAATACTGATTTTATAACAAAAAATGTGGCTTTAAACAAATGGTAGAGTGCACTTGAAATTGGGAAAAAATTTGGGAAGTTCCCTTAAAACGAGTTTGCATATTAGGAAGTATCGATGATGGAATCACTTAAAAGAATGTATATACCCACAAGATAACGAGGGATGGATCTTGAAACATGAGTTTTAATAATATAAAAAGTATGTATAAGTTGTTGATAAAACTAAAATACAACTTCATTTGGGTTAAAAGAATGATAGAGCAATCCGAAGGAATAAAGGAGGTTCAAGTAGAATCCCTTATGGAATATCAACATGGTATCAGGTGTACTTAGAAGATATTAATGAGAGAGAAATATATTTATCATGTTTTAGACATAATGAGGGAAGTATGGGGAATGTTAGAAATCATACCCTAGCATTAGGAATTATATATAAAATGGCATAACATAGATGAGATTCTTGAATAAATGTGGGAAAGAGAGGATCCCTTGCCTTAAGTATGATGGTGTTATCCCCTTGAAATTAATGACCTGAATAATAAAATTAGGTTAATTAATTACCTATTTTACATGTAAATGATTTATTATAACCTTTTTTAGTTCATTCATAACCTTTTTGACTGGTTTTGAGGTTCAATTTCATTGTTCGGGTCCGTTTGTTTCATGTTCAGTTTACATATATACATGAACGGATAAACATGTATGGTGAGAGTGGTTTTCCAAAATTGAAATTATATGAAACTAATGTACATCTAGAAGATTAGATGGTTTTAAATTTAATTTTCTTACTTGTAGTGAAGGTGAATCATTATATAAGCATTAATGATAAACTCTTGGATTAATGTGGCGATTTTGCTCACAATTAACTTATTTTGTATTATTATTTTAAATCATTAATTTGTAAGGATTCCAGGACATTAAATAAGATAAAATAAATATATTATGATCTGGTTCAACCATTAAAATCGTTTCATTACCTGTCTAGAAATGGTAAAGCAAATTGAAAACTCGTCGTCTTTTAATGTGATAAATCAACACACCTCACACACTATTTTCATTTATGGAATAAAAGGAGGGGGTGGGAGAGATTATGATAAACTATCCCATTATCATTATATTAATAAATTAAATGTATGTTACTGGTGTTATAATACCATTTGGGTGAAGGGAGGTGATGAAATAAACAATAAAAGAAAAGAACTTGAAAGAAAATAAAAGAATCGGAAAGAGGAATTTACCTCTTGAGTTTATCTCCTTTGAGAGCCTCTTAAGGGGAGAGGATTTGATCTTTTGAGGAAAACAATGTATTTTGGATGTGGGGGAGGATCTTGGGGAGTGATTTGGAAAAAACTTAGGTAAGGAACATGTATTAAGAGGAGTAAAGAGAATATGGGAGTGTGGGTGGTTTTTATAGTGGTAGAGAGGAGTGAATTTTGAATATTTAATTCATTATTTAATTATTTTACTCAAGAAAATAAATAGTGTTTTATGATTGTGACCGAAAATAGAAATAATTTCATGTGAGTTCATATCAATGTCCATTTACATCATCCATGACTCAAGCATGATGTAGAAATTCATGTTTTTTCATTTATTGTGAATTATCTTATTTTACTATTCATAAAAAATTTAGGTATTTTTGAAAAATAAAAAAAATTAACCCTAACCATTTTTCAATAATTAGAATCAAAAAATGAACTACATTTTTTAAAAATATTTTTCTAAATACTAGTAATTTAATTTTTAAATAAAATCGTAATTTAGTCGAAAAAAACAACACTAAAACTATAACATGTTTTATAACACCTTGAAAATTTAATCAAGATCCCATACAATTATCTTATGACCACAAGAAAATAAAATAAAAATTTATTATTACATTTTATGAAAAAAAATTTCCATTGTGAATTATTAAATTAATCATAAAATTGTAATTAAAATATTTATGACATACAAAAATACCAATACTTATACTATGATCATTTTTCACTTATAAGATGTCTAAATTGTATTTGGACATTCATGGGTGAAGTTTATATTTTTTTGTAAAACTTACTATTCATTACTATTCATAAGTTTATGTTACTATTCAGAAGGGTATGTTACTATTCATAAAAAACTAAGTTGATTCTATTAGATTCTAAATATCTTAATGAATGCTACCATGTATGTCATATTTTTGAAATTCAAAACATATAAGTGAAAATATTACGTTTAATGGTCACATAGTACTTATTAGTTCATTGTGTTGTGATTTCATGTGATTATATGACATAATTATAAGAAGGAATTTTTCGTTGATAAAACATTGGGTCTTTACAGATCCAATATTCTTACACCTGCAAATGATGGACATGAGAATAATAAAAGGTTATTTATCCTACCTTTATAAAATAACTTATCAACCAACCATTATTGAGATGATCAAGGAATACTAAAAAGATGATGAGGTGCTATAGAAAATGGTAGTGAATATTCTAGAATTTTACTTTTCCATTAATGGAATCATAAGGTTTAGAACCTGAATATGTGTTCCATCAAAACCAGAATTTAAGATGGAACTTCTGGATGATGCACATAACTCATCATTCACTATTCTTCTAGAAAGAACTAATATGCACAGAGATCTAAATCAAAACTTCTGGTGGGATAACATGAATAGGTTGAATAGAAATTTTTTATCTCAATGATCGGTATGCCAACAATTCATGGTTGAATGACTGGAGTATAAGGGTAAGATGAAACCATTTCCTATAACGATATGGAAATGGGAAAACATAACCATGTATTTTTTTTATAGGAATCCCCACAAAATCTATTGGAAATAATTCCATCTAGGTAGTAGTCGATCATCTCACAAAGTTTACACATTTCATTATAATCAAGAACATTTTTTCTCTTTACCAACTCACTAAGATATAAATAAGGGAGGTGGTAAGACTTCATGGAGTACCACTCTCTATTATATTTTATTGATATTTGAGGTTTACCTTAATGTTCTAAAGAATAATTTAGTAATAACTAAATATAGATTTGAGTTTCAGTATTTCTTATCTCCCTCATATGAATGGTTGCTCTAATAGAACGATTCAAATTATACAGGATATGTTGAGATCATGTTTATTGGATTTTTGTTGATCTTGGGATCAACACCTTACCATCGTGGAGTTCTCACATAATATCATTTTCCATTCTAGCATTCAAATTACTACTTATGAGGATCTGAATGGGAAGAGGTGTTGGAATTTGATATTTTGGGATGAATTTGGAGAGTGGAAGTTAATAAGACCTGATCTTATACAAGAGATGATAAACAAGGATTAATCTATTCTGTATCATATTAAATCCATGGAAAGTCGATAGAAATGTTATGTAGAAAATAATAGACGAGACTTAGAGTTTGTGGTTCAAGATAAGGTTTTACTTTATAAATCTCCATGGGAGAAAGTATTGAGGTTTGGGAAGAAGGAAAAGCTTAGTCCAATATACAACAGCCCCTTTGAGATCCTTGACCAAATTGGAGCTATGGCCTATCAGCTAACACTCTGACCTAACATATCATAAGTACATGACTCATTCTATGTATCCCTATTGAGAAAGTACATACCAGACCCCTTACATGTTCTAAATCCAAAGATGGTTACCATGGGGAATGATATTTCATACAAGGAGTATCCAATGAAGATGTTATATCATAGAGATAAATTTATACGAAACAAGGAAACTCGCCCAGTCAAAGTACTGGGGTGGAACTATAAGTTTTAGGAATTAATATGGGAACCAGAAGAGGTGATGAAATAGAAGTACCTTCATTTGTTTTAGTGTATGAAATAATATCTCAAAGTTGTAATTTATGAATGGGTAAGGATATATCAACCTGATCTTTTATAAATTATATTCTCTTATGAATGAATAAATTCCTTACTAAGTAATGTACTTATAGAAAATGCATGTACTAATTTGGCTGTTTTGAACCCTTAAAATATATATAGTCAGATTTAAAAGACTATTAAACATTATAACTATTGATAATATAGCTATTGTAAAGGGATCAGTAAGATTGGTATATTAAGGGTTATGAAAAAGTCTAATCGATAAAGATGAAATGAGCAATGGCCTCGATCAATAGGATCATACCCTATGAAGCCCATTTATAGGACCTTCCATGGGAGATGGAATCACTGGGATTTTCCCATATCCATGCCCAAGTTGAAATTCAACAATTGAAGCACAAAAAACTGTTTACATGAGAAGTTTGTGTATATCAAGATCACAACTGAAACCGTGTTCTCCAAACCACCATAATAAAGCCCCACCACGGACCACCTTACCCTTTGGGAGTACAGTGGTTTAATGAGGGGGTATGTATCTAGAACCTAATAGTATGATTTTGTATATTTTTATTTTTAATAAAATAATGATTATATTTATCCTTTTTCATTATTATAATTATATATGATTTGATGAAAATTATATTTTGATACAAAGGAACCAAAATTATATTTTTGGAAAATATACAGTTTTAATTAAAACACTATTTTTGATAAATTCCTGAATTTTTAAATAAATTTTATTTTAATATAATATTATTATTAAATAAGATTTATATATAAATGATAATATAATATAATTAAATCCAATATAATATTTACAAGGGTAAGAAAGCTGTTATTCTCATAAAAACCCATATTTTTTAATAAATGATGTTTTTTACTTAAAAGTTAAAATTATCATATTTATATAATTATTTTGATAAAATAAATATTAATTTTTAAATCATCACATAAAAATTATCCAATGGTTAATTTTTCTTAATTTTATGAGATAATCGAATTTTTGGGTAAAAATTAAATACAATATAAATATACAGTTTGCATTGTGACATCATAATAGCTTAAAAGTGATGGAATAAATAATATAAATGGAATCCACTGTAATATATACATTTCAAATTTAAAATAATGTTTCCTTTAAGTTATTTTATTAATTTTATAAACCCTTAATGAAACCCCCAAAACATATATTATATTTTAAGGTTTTAAAATCAATTCTTTATAAACATGAATCACTTCCACATCACTAAGGGTATTATTTTAAAGAGTTCAGTTTTAAACATAATAAAATATTGAAAAAATCTCCCTTTTGTTATAAACCATGTGAAAAAACCATGGTAAGGTTTATGTTTTAAAATATTTTATCATATAGAGTCTAAAAACTACGTTTATAAATTAATAAATAATTCCCCCTCACTTTTTATAAATACCCACCCATCCTTTGACTCCCATTTAGTAAAAACCCATTGATTATGAATTTACTATCACTATCCCTCTCTGAATCCCTCCTAAGGTATCCCAATCTCTTAAGAATATCCTCTAAATATTATAAAATTATCCTCTCAAGGTAAGGTACTCTCTCTTATTTTTATTTCAATTATTTTCTTTGTACTAAATAAATCCTTTTGATTTCCAATTTTCTATTTTTAATTTTTTTTACACATCCCTTTACTATCTTTATGATTCCCATGTAATGATATAACACTTTTGATTTCATTCATCCCTTCCATAAACCTTTGTGTACACCTGTTATGCTGCTGAAATTATCCTAAAATTTTCAACAAGGAATTTTTTTATTGTGAATACCCCTCATAATTTCCACTCAATGGTATTCACCTAGATGCAAATATCCTTAATTTATTGGGTAATTATATGTAGGTGATCCACAATATGTAATCATGTGATTGAAATTTATGAAATGAAATCTTATGTTGTATGATCTATATGGCATAGAAATGCATGTACATAATATGCATATGATAGGCAGGCCTAGAATATATATCCCTCAAATTCTTTGGGTAATATTTTTATCTCATGAGATACCATTTATGGTTCATGGTATGTTATCTTAAGAACACTATGTTATTATGTGTCTATGATTATACTTGAATTATAATTATGATGTCATGATTTATGTTATTGCCAAATTCTTATGTTTCCTTGATGTTATCATCTTATATCATGCTTTGATGTTCATGTTTAGGATTATCACCCATTTTTTTCACATTCATATGACTATTAACTTACATGTATTATTTTAATTATGGTATTATTTGATTATTACCTTACTGATATTTATATCTCACACCTTTTTTATGTACATCCCCAAGTTATCCCATGCAGTATTAGAAGAGCAATGGATTTAAGGTAATATTATGGGTTTTGTAATTATTTCTTTGTATCCATATTTCAAGTTATTATGTTATGTATCTAATTTCCCATAGCCACTAGGCCTTAAAATATTCTGGTATTTCATCATAGGTTTATTTATGTAATAAATCATGAATTAAGGTGTATTAAAGATATGGGCTGTCAAAGCATGCCCACCCTTACACAAGTTGTTGGCACCCTTATTCAGAGCTCATATTTTCCAGTTAAATTTATGCATTGGGTTTTATACCCTTATGAAGCTATATTTCTTTTGTTATATGCTTTTACTCAACTTTATATCCTCTAGAAAATATAGTTCTATAATTCCACAAACATTATTTTATATTTAATCTGAATAACCTCCAACAATCATGGAACATCACATGAACTACTTCAACTTAAACATTATGGATTGAACGAATCCATAAAAATTATTTACGAATCACTAAAAAAATAAAAGGTTTATTTTTTGTAAATACCACACATATTTTTAACAAATCCACTTATCAAAATATCCACTCAAAACTTCATTACGGGTTCAACAATTGATATTGATAATGAAAATTGGATATTTTGCGTGGTGTTATATTTTGGAAATATACATGATTTTATTATGGATTTATGGTGAATTAAGTTATTTATGGAAATTATTAGTATATTTTGGGGATTATATTATTAGGTTATATAAATTTTTGGTATTTGAACTTATGAGAAATTGAAATTATTGGGTGATAATTGTTACGTTGATCATAGAAGAAAATGTCATCAAATCATTCTAATCATTGGGTTTTAATTTTGGTTTTGAATATTTTGAAGTATTTTTTGGTTATTTTTTTATGGATTGATTTAAGTTTAAAATTGGTTGTTATTATTATGTAGTTTTTGGAGATTGGTTTATGAAGATTTATTCATATTGAATAACTTGGTATAAAAATTTCAGTTATTGTAAATATCTAGAGATAGGATGAATGAATTGTCATTATTTTATGGATATTATGATTCATTAATATTTAATTTTAGTGATTTAGGAATAAAAAATTCACCATGGTTATTTATCATAGAAATATAAGATAAAATAAAGATGGAAAACGACTCAAAGAATTATCAAATGATGAAATTATGCTTATGGTATAGAAAAAAAATTATGTAAGTATGTTATCTAGTATGCTCTACCGTGATGGTAAATGATTTCTTTAACTCAAGTAAGTGGAAGATAAAATCTATTAAGACTTATATGGAAGGTATTTTTCAACTATCAAGGCATGTTTTTAGATACCCATAAGTATTATAATGATACAATCTTGGTTTTATAAATACTTAATTAGGAAATATTATGTTTCTAAGTAGTGGCATAGAAATTTTATATCATGATATAATCTGTAACATATTTTTTTACTATGTCATGATACACTAATTATAATAAGTGATAATTAAGAACAAGAAGTAGAAATTTATTTAAGGTGGTATAATATAACAAAACACGTTTTTAGATCATATTTCTCTTTAAATAATATTCTAAGTGTTCGATAACTTTCTCGATATGCAACATCGATCTTTAAAAAACCATGATATATTATTACCTAGACATAAAATTGATAGGTTTGAATTGGATTAAACACATTATGATATATATATTAATGTTTTACTTAATTAAAATTTATTGATTAATTCACAATAAATAAGTACATAATAAATAGTAATGTCATTTTTATGATTAAAAAATATATTTTTTTAAAAATGTTTTTATTATATTTTGTGAGTTAAAACTATAATTAATTTACATCATATTTAGAAATTTTATTTGAGTGAATTAATATAATTTTTTAAATCATCATTTAAATATTATCTTAGGGTGAATTTTTGGTATTTTTCTAAAAAGTTTTATTTTTTATTGAACAATAAAAATTCCAAATTTGGTAAAAATGTCATTTATTTTCATTAAAAAATTAATTTAAAAGATCCATAATTTTATGAATATAGTATTAAAATAAACTAATAATAAGTGAATTTTATATATTTTTTAATTAATTACATAGGATTCCATATTATACTTGATTTTGATATCCTCTCATTTTTAGGCTTAAAAATGCCTTTTTCTAAAAAAAAATTTATTTCATTTTACACATTTATATTATAATTTATTTCTCCAACTTTTATAAATTGAATATTGAAAAATTAATTTGATATTTGGAATCATTAGGTTCATATTTGGTAAATATTAATCATTTTTTATTTTTAGATATTATGAATAGTATCTATGGTAAATATTTATCACCTAAGGGTAAAATTGGTACAAAGGTTAAAAATAGGGGATAAGGCCTAGAAATATCTAAAAAAAATCCTATATTGTATTTTATATGTTAATTTATAACATAATAATATCCTATTTTAATTGTTGGTAATTTCGTTCCACTTTCCTTTGATAATGACCATAATATTTTTTAAGTAAATAATAAATGCAAAATGTCACTCGCTTTGTTTGAATAATTCTAATATTTTATAATAGGAATAAAACGAGGTTATATTCAGTTATAAATTATTATTTGAAATATTAATTAATTTTTTATCATTTTAACTTACTTAAAATTTGTAGTGATGTAATAATTACTTTAAATGCTTAGGCGATTCCATCACAATACTTGGTTAAGTAATATCAAAACAAATAAATAATTTTAAAAATAATAAAAGGAATAAAATATGGATTCATTATAGTATTACATGGATTTTTGAGATAAATTAATATATTAATGAAGTTTTAATGGTTTTTATTTTAATTCTATTTTTATCATGTTGTCATTAAAGTCAAACTATTTGAGTATCCCTCGAACTTATTTTAATGGTATCTTATATAAAATAATTTTTTATTAAATGAAATAAAATTTATAAATATATTATATTAGACCAATTAAATGTGATATGGTATATAATATCAACCATTTTCTACTCTATGAGTCACTTTTCCTTTTATGTTAAATTTCACGATCCTTAAATAGTAAACATCTTTGATATCATGATAATTATATAAAGTGTCAACGAGTGGTAAAACTAAGGGATAAAGGTTAAAAAATTACCTAAACTTGTATAAATTTTATTTTTATGAGAGTATGTCGAATCATAATCATCCTTACATTTAAATATATCAACTTGGTTCATATTTCACATGAAACAATAATTTATTATATTTGAATATGTTAACTGATTCCAAGGGTGCCCCTCCACTCACATATTAAAGGGAACCTCCTCTCCTCCCTCATTCAAAATGCTTGTGATTTCTATGTCCTAATACCATAATATCTTCCATACTTAAGTACTAGAGCTATAGGTATTTCCAAAATACCATCCTTTAAAAGCATAAGTTGTAAGCCAACAAAGGATTCTTAATGAAGAGGTATAACTCTTAGTAGAGTACTTTCAATTTTATTTCTTATTATGCCTCATTCAAATATTTGGAATCCATTATAAAATAAAAAAATTATTATGTTACATATTTTGAATTGTTATGATGATGATTAATTAACCATTATCCACCTCTTTTCCATCCTATGGAAGAATAAAACATCGCTCGCACGTACATGTGAACTACCACCTCCATGAAGAAATTATTTGATTTTTCATCACTACATCAAATCGATGGTTATAATGATGGATTTAATAAATATATGTGATATTACATTGGAATAAGATATAAAGAATCACATCCTGAAGTACCTAATAGTTTAGTAGTCTTGGTAAAATAAATACAAACATGATTCTTAAATTACATTTGAATAAAAAAATTACAACAATATTTTTTTGTAGAATAACATCAGTCCCTCTACCATATCATTGCTTATAAAATATAGTACACTTCATGGATTCCTAAGAAAGGGAAAAAATATTATTTTGATAAAATTATTAGTAAGTTTTAATTAAAATAGAAGCTATCATAAATCAATAAGAATAATAAAAATGGAAATTTAAATAACTAAGAACACATTCCATTTAAATAACTGGATAAGACATAATCGATATGGCAAGGTAAATAACAAAAAATAAATTCCATTTAATCAATAAACTGAAAATGAAATGCATCTAGAGATAATATTATGGTGAAATTATCATGGATAATAATAACTTAATTCTTGAATAAGGTAACGGTTAATTATCAAAAATCATGTCTAATGAACATTATACCTCTACCATCAAGACCTTTCACAAGATAGTTTAAACTATAGATAAAAACCAATTTAATACAAGTTTTACAAATTTGTCTCATTAGGCATTTTGATGCATCAAGGGGATATATACTTTTGGTACCCACTCATCACTACAGGTATAAACCATTACTCATATATTGAATAATATATTTAATTCATGAATGAATATTCCTTAACATCAAATATTTTCATTCTGTAAAGAATATAGATTTATCATTATTTCCCCAGTTAATCAAAAAACTTTCATAGTAAACACCATATGAAAAAATGGTATATGATTTAGGAAATAATAAAATATATCACACAATAATATTTATATTTAATATAAATTTAATTTATAAGGAAGAATTATTATAAGAAAGTGATTGTTTCAATAAAAAGTTAACAATCACAAAAGAGAGTGAGATTACACAATAACTCTTACCATTTGGTATTTTTCAAGTCAAATATCCTTGGATAAAATAATTCAAATTGAAACTTAAAATACCATGAATACTTAATTATTCAGAATATTACATTTCAAATTGGTAGTATATACTCCACATAAAGTTGAATGGGTTCATAATAACAAATAAGTCTTAATGGAATGTAATTTGAGAAAAAATACCTTACCATATGCTTTCTTTTTGTTGAATGTTATTTAAACTCATTTATAGTGGTTTTAAACATGATATTAACTTATATTATAACCATATTAATATTTATAATATTATATATTATCCTTTTATAAAATCTTATTACCTATTATTTAATAATCTTTTATTTTTTTCATTGATTCGAGAGATAATTGCCTTATTTTATCTTCCATGTTTTGTTATGAATGATCTAGATATTACACATATTATATATTTATATCATATACATAATAAAAATCCTGAAATAATAATTCTTTTTTAACATAAATTTCACTTTTAAAACCAATCATTTTTTATGGTTATGAAAAATGAAGTACATTACGATCATAAAGACGATAGGATGCACGCATGCATAAACAATTCTGCCATTTTTCAATGATTATTATAGAATGGAGAAAGGTAATATTTAATATTTATATAATTATAATAATTTCATATATAAAATATTATTTATTTAATTATACTTATATATATCATTCACATGGAGTGGTGATGAAAAGAGAGTCACATCACCTAATGAAGGCGGTAATCCACACGTAAATGAATGATGTTTTCATCTTTAAGTGTAAAAAAATGATATATTATCTTTCTATAATTATGAATAATCCATGAATATAATAATTGTTTCATGTATATCACATATAATGATTAACATTATTCCTTATCACCTTCTTTGTAAAGTGTCAGGGAAAGATGATTCACATCACTTCGTGAGGCAGTAGTCCACCAGACACATGAGTGACGTTATCGTATCTCCTATGTAATGGTATGTAAAATGTATGTATTATATAATGAATCAATAGATATCAATATATTATAAAAATAATATATATACTTTAGATCTATCATAATACCCAACCTTGAGAGGTGGAAATGGGAAAAATGAATGATGTCGGTTCACGAGGCGGTAGTCCACTATACACATGAATAATGATTTCATAACCCATTTGATATAAGTATAGATAGTTTTAGGCCAAAAAATTATTATTAAAACATAATAGTATATTTAATATGATTTGGTTATTATATAATCATGGTTTAATAAAAATTTAAGGAGGTGGAGAAATAAGTAAAATAAAGATGCTGGTTGAAGAACATAACCACTTCTCCAAGTATCCTCCTTAAGCGTGCACTAAATCCTTCATATATTGGATTTATACCCCAAATAAAACTTATATTATTAGGGGAGATAAATTTATAAGTGATTTGGAAATTTTTTTGTGATCCAAATGGCTTTATAGGTGGGAATAATTGAGGAAATTGAGTGCCCTTTTATAATTGAAACGAAGCAACATTCTTGTAAATACCCAAAAGTATTCACTATTAGGAGGTATAAATTAACTAATGTGCCACAAAATTAGATATATAATGTAGGTTAGGTTTTATATGGTCTATAAACATCTCTAAAAAACAAAATAAATACATTTTTATTATGTTATTCCTTAGTCTCTAAGTTTTCTCAATTTTACCCTTTTAGTTTTTACCACAAAAACTTTTATCTTTTTATTTAATTAGGTAACATATACTTTAATAGTATAATTAAAATGAGTTTTCTTATATACTTTACACCCAATTATTCTTAATATTAAATCCAATTAACTAAATCCTACATGTGTGTAAAATTAATTTTAATACAACTCATGTAATGCTAAAAACCCTTTTTAACCTTAATTTTGGTAATTAATTTTATCTTTACTAATAATTATGGTAAAAAATTAAGTTTAAAATATAATATAAAATAAATTATTATAATTCCAAATATTTATTCAATTTTTCTAAATTTAACTTACATAAGTTTCATAAATTAATTTAAAATTAATCCCGCAGACACGACAAGAAAGTGGGTTTTTGAAGTGAAAATGTTCAAAAGTTTACACTGTTTTTATAAAAACTTCAATATGAATATTATTAAAATTAACTAAATTGAATTAATTTATATTAAATTAAACTAATTTTACTTTTAAAATAAATTAAAAATATAATTTAACATTATAAATTATTTAAATAAAAAAGAAGTTTTCAATTAAAATTCAGTATTTTCCACTATTCATTAGAAAATGAAATTTCTAAGAGGAATCCAAATAATTAACCCTAAGATAATTTTTTGTATTTACATTTTAAAATGAATTTTATTTTTTCAAACAAATTTTCTAATAGTGTTAAATATTAATTTTAAATTATGTGCACAAGGCGTTACTAAACAGTCTTTTAGAAAAAATATAGTTTTTCAAAAAATGCTTCATTTTTATTTTAAATGATTATTATTTTATTTATAATTAGTATATAATCATAATTTTTATAATTTAGTTATTATTAGTCATACCCACCAATTCAACAGGTTGTTTATTACTATTATATTAAATCATAATATTTTAATAATATACTGTTTTTTTTATAAAACTTGGTCTTGCGTTCTACACAAGCTAAACTCAACATTTCATGTAACATAAGGTAAACCTAATATTTCATGAAATAAAATATATTTAATAGATATAATTTATTTAAAAATAAATATATCATTGGTTTTTGGGGTATTATATTCTCTTCTACACTTGGTGTTACATGTCACACATGCTATTTGATACGATGTCCTTGTTTTAGAATTATGGGGTGTTACATTTTCTCAACCTTAAATAATTTTCATCCCCATAATTTAAACAAGATATTAGTAATCAAGGGTTTTAAATTTAGAAATTATATTCTTGAAAAACCCACATCATGAAATGGTTAATAACACATCTTCGTAATAAGAGAGAATGGTAAGTACAAATGTGTTATGGAATAACATGTAATTAGTTTTCTAAATAGGAAAACATAAGCGGAAATTGAAGATATGGACATAGAGAAAGTGTATAAATAATTATATAGTGTGATTGAGGGAATTGATCACAATCAAGTGAATGATCAATGGAATGTTGAGGGCCTTAAAACCATAAATCTGTGATGATTTAAAAGACCATATGATTCATCAAATATGTCTGTAATATAATATAATTTTCATTTAAAGGTCCCTTTTCCTAAAGTTTAGGAGTTATTTTACTATCTAAGAATATAAGTAAATGTACTTTCTTTATTGTTTTCTAATTTATAAGCATGATTTCATCCATTAGTTGTGCTTCGATCAATTTTTAATTCATTACTTAATATAAGAAATGAATATCCAAAAAATAATTTTTTATGCATGAAGCATTGAAATTCACTTTGAAGAGATCATAAGATCCATAAATGAGTGAAAAGTCTTTCATTATTAATCCAACTATTTTACAAAACTAATTTGGTTAAAAAATTTATCCAATATAACAAATTAATCTCTAAACCTGAATAGTAAAACCACTAGTTCATCATTAATGTTTATTTTTGTAATCTTTTAACTAAAAAAATAACATATTAACCAGGACATTGTGTAAGTTAGTGGTAGGTGAGAAACCCTTATCATTCCTTGGTCGTGGGTTAAATCCCCATGGAATTTCTAGATGTGATGGTTTTTCACCCTGTATGTGGGTTGTCCTTTTTATAAACTATATCAATATTATTCTTATAATATTACCCAAAAATATATAATGGAAATCCTTGAAATAAATTTCATCATTAAACAACCTTTTTACTATGGTTTTCAATAAAACTTATTTTTTTCACAAAGTCAAATAATCTCATTTGACTATTATTACAATTTTATTAATGATCGTATTCATCCAAATGGTTATCAATACCTATAAAATTTTTTCTATAAAATTTAAAGGCATTATTCCTCAAATAAAATTTTCACTAAAACATGTATTTTCCATATATTTATACAAAATATCCTTAATCTTGGAAGATACCCATCACAAAAAACCTAAAACAAGGTGTTTAAGAATTTTTACATATGATCAATCTTAAACTCCTTAACCCATGATGGTATCCATAAATATTAAGTTAATGAAGACATATATTATTCTAACACAATCCAAATATGGTTCTTAATTCTTATAACCAAAATATCATTGGTGAAAATACTTTTAAAATTTATTTTTTTGAATACCAATACATAAATACTTCATCCATTTTATTTCCACATAATTCCTTCCTTATTTTAGTGTTTATCCTATGTCATTCATTTTCATTATCTATTCAAATACTTCATAATAATTTATAAATTAACTGTGAATTATCCTAAGAATATCCCCCTGTAGTGTTAAACCAGTTCCAAATTAAGGCCCATTATTATACACCAGCTGATGATCAGTTCAATCCCAATGTGTCCTTTTTAGAGTTATTACCCCTAGGTATATCTATTCTAGAATAATTTCCACTTATAGTATCCAAATAGAGGTGTATTTTCTAAAAAAACCCAAATATCATCTCTCTTAAAAAAAATTAGAATGTTATTCTATAGTTATTATTAATGTATAAAATATGGTTATGTTCCCAAATATATGTTTTCATAAATCTATTTTTAAAGTTTTCGAATATACTTTCTCTGATACCAACTGTAACGACCATGGACCCAATATCCTGGAGCCAATCCATACTACATTACATTGGAATAAATACAATGGGTCAAATACCAAAGGACTGATCATTTTAGTAGTTTTGGAGAAATATATACATACATGATACCCATTTTAAATTGGGAATTGAAAATAAAACATAGTACATAATAAAATAAAATGCTCATAATACTTGAAAACTCATTCAAAGGTTTCATATTCATAACACAGGGAACTGAAACAAAATAAGGGTGAGTAAAAATTATTAGAAAGGGTTAATTACAAAGAAATATATCATGAATAAATAATCATAATCAAAATGGAATGGAAAATAAATAAGTATACAAGCCATTTAAATAACTAGATAAGGCATAATCAATATTTTAAGGAAAATAACTGAAAACATAAGACATTTAATCAATAAATTAAAAATTAAATTCATCCATAGATAATATCATAGTGGAAATATTAGGGATAATCATAATAGAACTCTTAATGAAGGAAATAATTGATTATAATATGTCAAGTGTTATGAATATGATATATCTACTGTCAATATCTTTTACAAGACAATTTAAACTACATTTTAAAAACCTGTTTAATGATAGATTAATTAATTTGTCTCATGAGACCTACCGATCCAATGGGGGGATATATAATTATGGTTCCCATCCATCATTATAGGCCCAAATCATTGCTCATATATCAAATAATATATTTAATTCATGAATCAATATGCCTTAACATAAAATATCAGTATTGAGTAAAGAATTCAAATTTATCAATATTTCCCCAGTTAATGAAATAAATTTAAAAGTAAAAACCATATGTAAAAATGTTATATGGTTTAGGTAAAAGTCATATCCATTTCATAAGAATATTTATATTTAAGATAAATCTAATGTACAATAAAAAATGATTATAATAAAGTGACTGTTTCAAGAGAAAGTTAACAATCATAAAACAAAGTGAAATTGCACAAAAACAATTACCATTTGGTATTTTTTTAATTCAAATCCACTTGGATGGAATAATTCAAATTTAAACTTAAAGTACTATTAAGAATAAATAATTAATGATATTACTTGTCAAAGGGGTAGTATATACTCCATATAAAATTTAATTGGTGCATAATAACAAATAAGTCCCAATAGAATGTAAATTGAGACGAAATCCATTACCATATGCTTACTTTTGGTTTAATGTTTTTTAAAATTATGTATAGTTGTTTTGAACATGTTATTAACTTATACTAGAACAATATTAATATTTTTAATATCATATATGTTCCTTTTATAACATCTTATCATCAGTTATTTAATAATATTTAATTATTTTCATTGATTCAGGTGATAATTGCCTTGTTTTATCATACATGTTTTGTTATGAATGATCTTGTTCTCTAACATGTTATATAGTTATATCATCTATATAATAATAATCATAACATAATTATCATGTTTTTACATTAATTTCACTTTTAAAACCAATCATTAATGATGGTTATGAAAAATGAAGTATATTACGATCATAGAGATTTTACGTCATTAGTACACATGAGTAATGATTTCATTTTTAAATGATCATTATGTAAGGTAGGTAGGTAATATTTTATATTTACATAATGATAATAATATCAAATTTAACATACTATTTCTTTAATTATACTTATATATATCCTTAATGTGGTTTGGTGATGAAAAGAGAGTCACATCACTTCGTGAAGTTGATAGTCCACACGTACATGAATGATGTTATAATCTTTAAGTGTAAAAAAATAAATTGATATATTAAATTTTCAGAATTATGAATATTTCATGAACATCATAGTTATTTCATGTATATATCATATAATAATTAACATTATTCCTTATCACCTTCCATGTAAAGCATTATTAAAAGACAAATCACATCACTATGTGAGGAGGTAGTCCATCGTACACACGAGCAACATTATCGTATCTCCTACATAATGGGATCTAAAAAGATATATATGATATAATTCCTCCATAGTTATAAATATGTTATAAATATCATATATATACTTCAGATCCACTATCATACCTAACCTTGAGAGGTGGAAATGGGAAACATTGAACGATATTGGTTTGCAAGGTGGTAGTCATCCATACACACAAATGATGTTTTCATAACCTATTTGATGGAAGTAGAGATGGTTTTAGGTAATTACATTATTACAAAAACATAAAAGTATATGAAAGATACCGATGTTATTATATCATCATGGTTTAATAAAAATCTAAGGAGGTGGAAAAATAATTAAACTTGATAGATGTTTTTCCCATATAGATGATATGAATGGTGACATGAGTATTTTAGTGAACACTTTACTAAAGCATCATTCTGATAACAACCTGATCCTGTTGAGGTTTCTATTGATTTCTTAGGGCTAATATCATTGCCTTTCCACTTTAACAATGGATTTATTACCATCCCTAGCTCTAGGGAAATAGTTTTGAAGTCTTGGGAAGTGGGGTGTATTGGAAATCCACCTTTCAAGTTTACTGAAAAGCTAAAAAATGTAAAAAATTACTTGAGATATTGGAGTGGGACTTCATTTTCCAACCTTAATTGTGATATTAAAAAGGATAACGAGAACCTGAATGATTTTCAAATCAGAATTAAGAAGCATGATACCCATTCTAGGGAGGAAATATAAACTCTTTCAAAGCTCAACAACCTATTAATTATTAAGGAGAGGCTTGAAATAAATCAGTTTAATTTTGGATGGGTCAACGAAGGTGATGAAAACTCAAAATTCTTTCAATGATTTCACAAGGATAAGAAGAAAAGTTCTATTTTAAAATCCATCTATATTAATGGGTGTCTTCACACCACTGAAGAGGAAATATATAATGCAATGGTCACCGATTTTAAGGATATTTACTCTGATGATGGGTTAGGAAGCACAAGGAAAATGGTTGAAAATATTTTTCCTTGTATTGGTGAATAGAAAAATCAATTCCTTATTATGGTTTCTATTAAGGAGGAAATCAAGAAATCCATCTTCTCTCTCTACATAGAGAGTGCGGATGGTCCAAATGGATTCTCAAATAAATTATTTATGTTCTACTAGGATCTATTGTAGGAGGAAATTACTAGAACAATCAGATAATTTTTTACTCATGCATATTTTTCCTTTGGGATCAAATCAAAATTTATTTATCTCTTGCCAAAGAAAAAGAATGAAATTGATGTCAAAGACTTCAGGCCACTGGCTCTTGGGAACATGATCCCGAAAATCATTAATAAAATTCTAATGTGCAGATTGGGGGAATTCATCAATGAACATATCACATTGCATCAATTTAGGTTTGTTCCTAGTATAAGTATACATAATTGCTTATTTAATGCATCTGAAACTATTAACAAGATGCGTAAATCCTTAGGGCATGGAAGCTTCACCCTCAAGATTAACATTTCAAAGGAATTTGACACCATTAAATAGAGTTTTATGCTTAATTTTCTTAGGTGGTATGGACTCTATGATGATTGCATCAGACTTATTCATTCCATTCTCAACTCTCCAAGGTTGTCCATTCTTGTTAATTTCTCCCCATGGGGTTACTTCCAATGAACTAGATGTGTTTTCCAGGGGGTCTTATTTTCTGGGATTCTTTTTTTCAATTTCTTAAGATTAAATTAGTAGATTTCTCAATGATCTCACTCAACTTGGAGTCTACAAGAAAATTACTTCCGATAGGGATATCTTTGCCCCATCTCCATTAATTTATACTAATGACATTCTACTATTTAGGAAGCCCTCAAATAAGACAACATCAGTCATTAAATATCTCTTTATTCATTATGAAGAGGTGGAAGTTCTGGCCATTAATTGGGATAAATCTATTATTATATTTGGAAATGGTCTCTCTATTGGCATGTAAAAAAGAATTATTAGGACTCTTGGGGTGAGAAAGGGATCAATACCCTTCAACTATCTTGGGGAACCACTATTTTGGGGAAAGTTCAGATCACTTCATCTAGGGAGCATATGTTCTAGGATCATCAACCAACTTTCTAGATAGAAAGGGATGGCCATGTCACAACCTAACCTGGTTTTCCTTATCAACTCTGTTATCAAATCTAAATTTATGTATTCCTTCTCTTTATATAGATTGCCTCGAATCATTCTGAATGATATTTAGCACATGATAAGGAATTTATTATGGATCGACTTGGTGCTTGAAAGAAATCTTATAATACTGGTCTAGAGGTAATGCATCAAACCGATTAATATGTGTGGGATTGGTATTAAGGATCTCAATACTTTTATTGATGGTCTCATCAATAAGGTCACATGGACTCTGGTAACTTCCAATAACTCTTCAGTGGATTTTTTGTCATGCTGGTTCATGATGAGACTTATGAATGGCTATATAGGTTACCTTGCATTATCTATTTGGCCTTCTCTTAGGAATTATTCTAATGATATCTTTCAACACTCAAAGTGGTTAGTCAGCCGGGACTCCAATATTTAGTGATGGCATGTCCCCTGGCTGGAAAACCATGTTGATAACAACACTATGAACTCTAATCTTCTAAATATGATAGTTGGTGATCCTATGCTCCTTTACATTATCCTGGAAATCATTATCTCCCATCAAAACAGGATGGAAATACAATTCTACACCTTCATGGATGTAGATATTCTGATTTGGAAGCCTAGATGCCCTATTCATTATAATGCTAAGGATTATTACAAGATGTAGTGTGATGCTTCAATTAATCCTCCAAGATAGATACTTAAATTCAATGTGCTGTTTATTCAGCCCTCGAGATTATTTCTTCTATGGAGGATATAGAAGAATAAATTTCCCGCACAGGATCAGTTGTAGAAGGCGGGCCATCAACTGGCTTCGACATTCTACCTATGTATTTGAAGCGAGTAAAAAGTACAACATCTTTTCCTATACTACAAACATGCATGTGAACTCTAGAATTATGTTGGAAATATATTCTATACTGATTTTTCTTGTGTAGGAATCTAGTTGAACTATTCGCATAGGCCTGTTAAAGTGGGAGAAGTGAACAGATCTGTAACCTGCTATGATATGCAGTCAAGAAGTGGTTAATTTCATCTGGACAACACACAACATGCTCTAATTTGACAACCGATTAATGTGAGTCCACAACGGAATAATGGCTATGCATAGGGATCTCAAGACTTCTGCTCTTTTATAAATAGGTTTTATGCACAATTAGATTGATGACCTGAATATGCTCCGACTATTGGGGATTGCAGGAAAACCAAAGAGACCACTTATTCTGAAATTTATTAGATAGATTCCTCCCATATCCCATTGTATGAAGGTATATATTGATGGTACTTGTATTGGGATTCCAGACCCCTCAGGATAAGGCAGTGTCTTCATAACATACCAGGGGTTCATAAATGGCTGCTTTCACCATTATATTGGGTAGGGAACTGCATATGAATCCGAACTATGGGCCACTATTTATGCCTTTAAGCATGTTGTCAATAGAAATTGGAACCTGCTATGTATTGAATCTGAATCACAAATACCTATTAATGCTCTCAAATCTTAGATAAGTGAAGTCCCACAGATAATTCTACCACATTGGATTTCATGCCTCAACCATTCCTGGCATCTTCATTTGGTTATCTCACATGTCTACTGTTAAGCTAACCAGGTGGTAGATGCGCTCTCAAAGAAAGTTATCGAGGAAACGATCACTATGTAGTCATTTCAGATACTTTATTATTGTGTTATGTTAGTGTTTGATGACATGTGGGGGGTTACACACTCCCACTTATGTAATAATCCTTGTAATATCTAACTTTAGATGTCTATTTTTCTTTAATAATTATAGGGCTGATCTCTCAGACCCTCAATCTTGGTGGTAACATTACCTCTTCTTCGAGTATTCTTCTTAAGTTTGCACCAAATACATCCTAGTTTGGATTTATTCCAAACATAATACTTCTAAGATGATTAAAAGGATGTTTTAATGTTATTTGGGCCGGTTTGGGTGATCAAAATGGATTGAGATGTGTGAATAAGTGAGGGGAGTGAGTGCCTTTTTATAATTGAGGAGGAGTGTATTTTTTGTAAATACCCAAAATTATTAACTATTGAGCGGTATCCAACATCTAATGTGCCTCAAAAATAGATAAACAATGGATAGGAGTGTTTATTTGGTTGATAAAAATATCCACCATAAAAAATAAATTCATTTTTATCATGTTGTTTTTTAGTCTTTATGTTTACTCAGTATTACCCTTTTTGTTTTTACCACGGTAACTTGTATATTTTTATTTACCTAGATAATTTATCTTTTACAACTACAATTAAAATGGGTTTTATTTTATAATAAATAACTATAAATTATTAATATAAAATCAAAATTATTAAATAAAAATCCTATATGTTTGTAAAATCAATTTTAATACAAACATATGTAATGCGCTGAACCCTGTTTTAACCTTAATCATAACACAATCCATTTTTTTTGTATTTTATAAATGCCACTTTTTAGTTAAGTGGGAACCATACAGAAAGATCCACAACATCATGAAAATCCTGCTTACAAAAACAAACCACACCATACCACATTCGAAGTTCTAATTTCATCATTCAAATTCCACAAAAACAAAATTCAAAACTACAACCAGAACCATGTACAAATCATACACTCCAAATTTCCACCAATGAAACAAAATATCCATTTCAAATTTTGAAATTAAAAAAATAGTCAGACCATCATCACTGCATCAGTCCTTGAACCAGCTCAAGACCCTGACTCTGACACCAAAGACATCAACCATTAGACCCCCTTCAATATCCGTCCATTGTAAACCCCCATTGCTACCTTGAGCACCATCATCATCACTTTAAGCATCACCAGAAACCATATTCGGCACTGGTGAGAACACCATCTTTTCCATCGCGAGAAACTACCTCCACAGACCATCAGAACCAAATGATGAAGTTTCTACTCAGAGACGATTCCATCCATCATCACCAGCACCTTCACCACAAGAACCCACATAATCGAAAAAATCCACCACTAGTCGCATCGACCAGAATCGCATACCGCTCCCCAAACACATCCCAAAACCTCCTTGGTAACCATCACACCCAATAAAAAATGAAGGGAGAAAATAACAAGGAATCCAAAGTAGGAAGGAGGGTAAAGGAAGGGAGAAATAACACATTGATGGAAGGAAAACTGTGAACAGAGCCAAAAAACCCTGAAGTTAGAACCACCTTAGAAGTTAACCTTAATTAAAGTAATTAATTTGAATTATTTTCACAAATCCTTGTGGTCAAAAATTAAGTCGACATTATTAGATAATATAAATTATTATTATTAAAAATTTGGAATCCATTATTATAAATTCAACTCACATAAGTGGTTGAATTTAGTTTAAAATTAACCACATAAACGTGATGATAAAATGGGTTTTTAAAGTAAAAAAGTTTTAAAGTTCAAAATGTTTTTATACCAAAATTCAATATGAAAATTATTCCAATGACCTAAATTGGATTAATTTATATAAAATTGGTCTCATTTTACTTTTAAACCAATTTATAATATAATTTAACATTGTAAACTATTTAAAGGAAAATGAATTTATTAATTAAAATTCAGTATTTTTTTATTATTCATCAAAAAATGAAACTCCTTAAAAGAAACAAAAAAATCACCCTAAGATAATTTTGGTCTTATATATCAAAAATAAAGTTTATTTTTTCAAAATAAATTTTCTAATAGTGTGAAAAATTAATTTTAAATTTTGTGCACCAGGTGTGATGAAACAATCTTTTTGAAAAGAATATAGTTTTTCAAAAAATGTTTTTTTTCTTTTAAATGATTATTATTTTATTTTTAATTATTAGATAACTATATTTTTCATAATTTAGTTATTAATATTAATAACCTCCAATTTAATGTCTAGATTATAACTATTATATAAATTAATAATATTTTAATAATATATTGTTGTTTGGTAAAACTCGGGATTGCGTGTAATACAAGCTAAACTCAGTGTTGCATAAAACACAAACTAAACCTAGAGTTTCAGGTAATTCAAGCCATTTATTTAAAAATAAATATATCCTAAGGTCTTGGGGTGTTATATTCCCTTCTACACTTGGTGTTGTGTTCCATACACACTATAAAAAACAATGTCCTTATTTTAGAATTTCAAGGTGTTACAAAAAATGAACCTGTTATTACACGAAACCATGATTTTAATAAAGAATCACTATAAGAAAAATTTGAATTAGAGAAATTTTAAAAAATTTCTCATTAATTTACTTAAATTTCTTAAATACTTCATTAAATTAGGTGTTTCTAATTGGTAACATTTATACACATTTCTATTTAGTGACATTTATAAATTTAAGAATTTAGCGACGTTTGTAAATTTCACTAATTAGAGACACTTCAGTTATCAATTTTTTTTATAAATGTAAACAAATGAGTTATTAAATATTAATTTCTATTTTAAATTCTATTCTATTTTTGTTTTTTTATAAGTGTTGGTAAATGAGTTTTTAAATAGTGTTTTTTTAATTTCTTTCTTGAAATTCATTTTTTTTGTTTTTTAAAAGATATTTATTTATATATCGCACACCTGCTAGCCGCCACACACTACATGAGCCCAACCCAGTGGCCTACCACCCTCCATGCCTACCGCATCCATAATAAGACCCCTACTTTCATCCCCAGCCTCCACACATGACCGGACGACCTGCCCCTTAAGCCTTATTCCATTCTGAAAATTCAGATCAATGGGGATTCAAACCCCAAACAAAGAGACTACCAGATAATGATGGGTAGAACTCACCTAAGCAACTTCTATTAATTAAATTGTATTATGATATATATATATATTAATATATTTCAGTATTAAAAAATTAATATATTATATAGCTATATAATTTTATATATTAATACACATAAATCAATATATATATGTTTATATTATATATATATTAATATTATATTTATATAGATATTAATATTATATATATATATGTTTATAAGTGTATATATATGTTTATATATATATATATATATGTTTCTGTTTGTTTATATATATATAAATATTATGATATTTAAATATATGTTAATGTCATTTTATATAAATATAAATTTATATATATAAATATATATAAATATAATTATAAAATTTTATTTATTTGTATATATATTCTTATATATGGATATATATTTATATTAATATATATGTTTATATTTAAATTTTTATATATATGTTTATATTATATATATGTCTATATTATATATGTATATTCTTAATATTTTATTTTAATATACATGTAAATTTCTATGCATATTTTAAATTTGTCCATGTTTAAACACAAATAGGATCATAACATGAAACATGCCCCAATGAAACAATATTGAGAAAAAGAAGACTTACAAATTTGGTAATCTCTGAATCAAAAACTCATAAAAAGGGAACATTGTATGGATTTTTTAATCCCTATTATTTTCATGAAAATAATCAAAAAATATTTTCATGATTTGTATATACATCACACAAAATAATCATGTGGTGAATATAGTATATGCCTCATAGAAATACATGTGATATGAGAAAACTTTACCCCAGGCCTAAACTTTCTTTGTACCTCCTCTTAACCTTAACTAGATTTAATTTACATTTATTATATACTTATAACAAAAAAATATTAGAAATTATCTTACCAAATATGATTCACTTATAATTTTAAACTACTTCTTTATTAATAATTCCTCCTTAAAATTATTATTCTACGTGTTAATAGTTCTTTTTTTCTTACATGTTTTGGGTTGGTGGTACCGATCCTCACACCTTGGTCAAGGTTTCATAATCTTAAGTCTATTAATCATGTCATAAGAATATTATTTATTAGTTATTTAAAATTTTATATCCATTCCTTTATGGTGGTGATGAAAAATGAATTACATCACTTCATAGAGATGATAGTTTTCCCGTACACATGTGTGATGTTATCACTTTTTGATGGATGGAATAAAAGAAAGGTAAATAATAATGAACCTTTAGAGAATCATAATTATTTCATATATATTATATATATTGATTAAATATATCCTCATGACTCTCTATATAAAGCGGAAATGAAAAAAGTATGACATTGCTTCATAGAGGTAGTAGTCCACACGTAACCATGAGTGACATTATCATCTTCCAATAGATGGGATGGATGGAATGTTGAAAATATTTTATCTTTATTTAATCATAATAATTTAATTAAAATCATATAATCAACAAATTCATATATATATAATGATTCATGAGTGGTGGCGATTAAAAATATATTTTTTTTCGACCATGGAGACGGTAATTCGTATATACTCACTATATTATTTTCATATTCCTTTGAGATGAATGATAAATAGATAATGGTTATTATATTTACATAATAAATCTTCAATAATTTTATATTTCTAATTTCACTATGTTATTATAGTTAAATATTATTTTTTGGAGGTGGAAAATTAAATAAACTTAAAAATATTCGGTGAGGACGATTACCTCTTCTTTGAGAAAACTACCTTGGATCTCTTCATAAGAAATGTTGGGATAATATTTTTAGAATATCAGAACCTGTAGAATGTAGATATGAAAGTTTATAATATATTTTTGATGGTTTTTTCCAAGTTAAGTGGATCAAGAATGTGTGAATAAGATAGGATAGTAGGTTCCCTTTTATAAGTGAGGGGAGTGGAACAATTATAATTATTATAAACTCTAAAATAATTTAATGTTACTTTTATAGGAAAGTGGCTCCAAATTGTATCAATTTAGAATTTTTCATGACGTTGGGTACACATCCAGTCATCAAATAATATTTATTCATGTCTTTATATTTTTAACCCTTATCTCTTTTGTTTAACCACTCATTAACCATTTTAACCTTTACCATGGTAACAAGATACATTGCCTTTAAGGGAAAATAATTGCATTATAAATGGTAATGTGTATCATAAGTGGAAAAATGTTGATATTATCTATCACTGACAATATATTTGAAACATTATATTATTTTTATGATTTTGAAAACAATTAATTAAATATTTTTTAACATAAAATTTTATTAAAGTCACTTTCAAGATGGTTCACATAATTTGACTTTTAAAAACATCAAGATTACTATGGATTTAGAATTTTAATATTTAAAACCTTAATTAAATTTAATTTAAATCCATAAAAATATTTCGAGAATTTAAATTATCCAAAACACATCACTTTTAAAATTTTAAATATATTTTCTTTTCTTTTCCATCCGCTTACACATGCATTGTATCAACAATGCCTAAGTATTTAGGTAATTATACCATTACCTAAAATTAAAAATAACTCAAAAAAATAAAAAAAAATTATTCATCTTCAAAATAAACATTTATAATTTTTCATTACATTTTCTATTCTTATAATGTTATGTTAGAGATACTAAAAGAAAGATATTGACATTTTAAACTTATTCTTTACTTAAAATAATATAAATGTCATTATCCATGGAAAATATCATCAACTTAAATATTTTCAAGGATACGATTTTTTAGTAAAAAAACTCATTCAAAGAAATAAATACCAATTTTTGAGTGATTTTGAGACCTTATTCCATAGTTTTTGTCTCGATTAACCAATTATTCCATTTATTGAGGTGATAATATTTTTCCATGGTTATTATTAATTGTAACAAAAAATGAAAGGAACATCATTACCAAACTATAAAATTTTGACCCCAAATATGGAATCCACTTTCTATTATCTAATATCAACAATTGGTAAAACATAAATTTAATATAAGTTCACAAAACATAATTAAAAATCATTTTAGAAAAATACCCATTCTAAGTATAAGAAATGATTTAATACCAAAATCATGTAAAATTTTAATATCTAATGAATTTATTAAATCAAAATAAGTAATAATAAAATTATTTTAATTGAAAACAAAATTAAAATTTAAAGGAAACTTTTGAACACTTTATTAAAATATTATTACCAAAAAATAGTTTTTATTTCGATTAGAATAACACTTAGATTTCCAAAATGTCAAACATTGGTTTCTAGGATCAACATTAAAATTTTCAATGAATTAAATTACTTATAATATATATATTTTTTCTATAAAAAGGATTTATAAACTTTTAATTCATTATTATATCATGATAATGTCATTAAATTGAAATTATTTATAAAATTGGTATTTTTCACTATTTAGTAAAAAATCAACTATTTGTAAAAAATCTAAAAAATTAAATATAATATAATTTCAATAAGATGAATCCAAAATTAAGCTTATTTAAAAATTTTCAATTTATAATTTTATAAATTTATATTTTAAAATAAAAATAAAAATTTTATAGAGAAACCACTTTTATAAAAACGTGGCCCTTACTTTAATTATTCTTAAGCTTATGCGATTAAATTATTATCATTCAAAATTAAGTACTTATATCCTAAGAAATAATAAATAAATTTAAATAATGAAATATTTCCGATATATATTTCCTAAAGTGGTCACTTATTTTCATACCTGCCAAAATCTAAGTGATCAAAACATTTTATACATAAATATTAATTCGTATTAGATGAATATTCATTACATATCATAGAAATAAAAACTGAACCATATGGATTTACTATATTTTGAAACTTTGATATAAAAAAACGGGTACATAAATGATCTAAATATTCTCTAACTATGTTCTTGACTACTAGCACCCTTCTTAGATATATTGTAGCTTCTCAACATGGAAGGCACTAAGCGATGCCCCAAGCTATTTGGCCACATGACCTCAAGCATGCCTCCCCATATGCAAGAGGCCACTGACTTGCTGCGGGGGTCTATGATGGTATGTTGGGGAAACTATACCCTCATGATCAGAGTATTCCATAGTGGTAAATAATTATGATAAAAAACTGAAATAGTATTAAATAACCCGCAACGAAATAATAAATAATCCAGATAAATAAATAGATGAAAACTAAATCAGTGTCAGATAAAAAAACTATGATCATATCATGTATCGATTCAAAAATTAAGTACATAGGATACAAGAGTATTTAAATATACTACATGATAAAAAAATATAAAAGACCAAAAGCTATCTCCACTAGTATCATGATCACATGCTTAGTCTGATTATCCTATACTCCATCCTAATACTGAGAATCAAAAACCAAATATTTGTCTATACTTTTAGTCATGAATATTTCTTGGGTACCGTGGGTAGCTCGAGCAGTGTATGAGATATACTTAGTAATCCACCACCAATGGTATTTAGAACCATCTAGTCTGTTCATATCAAATGATAAATTTGACAGTAATGCTAAGGGGTAAAGAAAAAAAATAAATAAAACCCATTGGTTTGGGATCCTCATGAGATACTCAACCAAAAATACCTACTTCAGCCTTTGTCATATGTCTCTAAACCAATTTCAACCTGTAAAAATATAGTGTATATGTTTATATATATATAAATATATTACAAGTATGCAGACATACATGCATGGAAAATAAAACTGGACCATCATAATAGTCTAGTGTAAACATGGACTAGACCCAAATATGTTCCTTGGATTGGCATTTGACTCCGATTATTTATAGCTAGAATTCAAATCTTTTAATTCAAGGAATCCCTGGAATTTAATGAATGGAATCCTAGTCCCATCAAAGGTGGTCTATAAATAGAAACCCAAGAATCTCTCCAGGAGCACTATAAATACCCATCACTATAAGAGTCTATCCAAGGTGATCCATAATAGAGATCCTAAGTATCATTATCAACATGGTGTAAAGATATAAGCCACTGAGCCTATCCATGGTATACAAAAAATGTGACCAAGTATTGCTCATGTCATAACACATTAGTATCCTCCCACCAATCCCATCCATGGTAATCCACTATGGAACCAAGTGTCACTCAGGGAAACATTACAACATCCACCTGGTTATCCAATCCAAGTTATTTTATAAAATAATTCAATTATCGCTCTTGGAGTATTGCGATTGACTTACAAATTTATAAATCTCGACAAGACCTTCTATGTAGTCCTTAATTCAGGACCCTTGTATCACCCCCACCTTGATGTAAATGTACGGGTTTAGCATGAATCAAATTCATAATATTTAAGGAGAGTGTTATAATCATCAAAAGGGGAAATTGACACACCTTAAATGGTAGTTTAAATAAGTTCAAGCACTGAAGCTCTTAGTAACTTTTTAAGGTAGGCACACCCGTAAGGGTGGATTTCATTAAGGTGGTCATCCTAAGCTGTTAATTAATGGGTTTCTTGGACTCTGTTAAACATGATAATAACATTTAATTCAATTTATTAGACATCCAGAAAGTGTCATTGGAAGTTTCTGACATAAAATGTCAAAGAATGTGTTCTGTTTATAGCAGATAGAGAAGCCTATATTTCTATGACTCACTATGACACTAATATGGAGGTATCCCCTCTAGAAGGTACTCCTAGAGCCCATGTGAAATCCAGTTTATTGCATGGTCTTACAGTTAAGGTTAATGCTGTAAATACTTCACTGATGCATGCTAAGGAATGTAGGGATACAATCACTTTTGTTCCAGCCTTTTCCCCTGTCAAAGAGACTAATGAAGAGGATACTATGAATACCCATAGCTTTCTCCATAAACCCACTCCAACTGGGCATCATGAGAAAACAAGTCCCTTGAAGGAATATGTCTAAGCCTCCTCTCCTAAAGTGCATGCAGAATCTCCCAGTTTGGAGGGAATACAAAATGACAAAGTGGAAGGATCATTCCATCCTTAACTAAGCTGTCTCACCCCTCAATCTCAAATTTAGAAAGTTATGAAAAAGGTGAGTACCTATAATTCATTTGAATTGCTTGCATCTTCCAGTAGTGATGAAGACGGAAAAAAATGGAAGATCGGGATAGAGTTAAGTGTTCAATCATTGATGTAACTTCTGAGATCCTGGATGATGGTGGAGGTCCCTGGATATAGTCAAAGTCTAGGCGGAGGGGGAGAAATCTACATGGCAGGGGTGCTCAGATATATCATCACAGTATGAACACTCGCTTGTGAGTGTGCTGATATTATTTTATAGACCTACATTCTTGTTTTTGCTCCCCTGTCTTTACTTCTTGTATGACTTTTTTTAATAATAGGGGCCTTTGCACCTCAAACTTATTAAAAATAAAATCATAAGTATCCAACGTGCTGCACAAAAGTGTATAATAAAAATAATGAGACTTTAGGGAAAATAACTAGACCACATACCTTATGTTGGTAGATTATCCTTCATCCACTTTTATCCTTTTAAATGAGGTAAAATATATGAAATCATGAAAATATACAAATTACATGAAAATATGGCATATTATCTCTCACCACAATAGAACTAAATATGGAAGAATAAATTGAGAAAATAAGGAATAAGATTTTAGAGATTACCACATCAATTCCAACTTGAGAAATGGTGGATCGATCGATTTTTGGATAAAGAAGAACCAATGAAACCTAGGTTAGGTATGGGTTCGGATCTCATTCATGGTTGATACTGGAGAAAAGAAGCGATTCTAAAAAAATTAGGTGTTATGACCCTTTAAAAAGGTCCCCTATCCAATTCATGATAAGAATATAATTCATGTTGTGCATTCCATGAGTTCATTTTTTTCTACCTAGAAAAATAGTTCACATATTGTATTGGATACATGGTGTGCATTGAATTCACATTATATAAAAATGATTCATAGGGTCTAGGTGGAGTAATACATTCCATGTATTGAATACACATTGTGAATTTATTTTTCATAGTGTATTTAATACATATCGTGAATGTAAAGGCCTAAATATAAGAAGTCTGATCCTTTGTGAGTTTCTAAAGTTTATGGTTCTCTAAGGAGTCTTAGAATAATTCTAGAGGTGTTGGATGCTGAAAATGATGGAATCAGGGTGAATACACAACATATAAAGCTTAGACACCACGTAAGTGTGGTTAATAGGTTGTTAAGGGTGGTTCATGGGGTGTTACATGAAGTTTAAATATTCAAGGTTAAATAATAAAAAGAAACATGTTTTTTGGTAAGATTCAACCCCCAAGATTTACATGTCATGTAAATCGTTTATATGCCGGGTAAATTTCTTATAGAGTGTTATTATAAATTTTCCATCCACCTAAGGTTTCTCAAACCCTATAGATGCTATCATTACAGGTGACCAAGAACTCCTTACCTTTATTTTTCAGATCCCTTTAATGGGAATCGATCATTGGGATTCTATCTTTGATCAATGGTGACCCGAGTTGATCCAATGTGTATTACTTCTTTTATTTTCTAGAGGTTTCTCCTAGTTTGATATTTTTTTCCCGTTCCTTCTTTCCTTGTGATAAAGTATGATCTAACATGTTTATAATGGGATTTTCTTGGTTTCTTTTTGGTGTGGTTGTGTTGTTGAATCCTCAAATGGACCTATTTCTTGTGGGAGAGGTGATCAGAGATCCGTAACATTGGTCTGTTCTCATGAAAAGAATGCAATTGATTTTGTGATAGGGGATCCATTGATTAAATTTTATTTACATGAAATCCTAAATTGAACATGGTTTAGAAATTTTGAATGCAATGGAAATTATCTAGTAAATTATTAAATCAGATTAAAAAATTATATAGCGATCACATGTTTTCGATGTTGTTTCTTTATAATGTGATAACTGTTTGCCTCTTATTTTTATAGATAGTGTGATATCTATACTATATGATTTGTTAGAATTTTTTATACTTGGATTATCAAGTGGAAAATTGATAAAAAAACATAAATCTATAATTAGTTGATAATTAATTGTCTTAAGAAATCAAAGAATATTAGTGATTGAAATCTAGTGGTTAATGTAATTTGATGATAATAAAATTGATTCAAAGATCTTGTTTAATTGGAATTGATATACCTTAGGATTAATGGAATTTATAAATAATTCAAATCATGTTTATTATTGTTGTTGATATTAAATTAAAGGCATGTTAATTGAAAATGGTACTTCTCTATGTTTTTTGAAACTAGAATAAATGCTTAGAGCATGTTTCACCAATAATAAATCACTGTAGCTTGATGCCTTATGTTGCATTTAGGTGGAAACTTTTATTGAATGAATCAGTTAATTTAATATGGAATAAGAACTGGTTGTGTGATAAAGATAGTTTTCTAGGGATTTAGTTTCCTATTTTATTGAGAAGGTTGAGTGCCTTATTTTGGAGCTGTGAGTGCTCATTTTCATGTGAAGGCTGAATTCCTTGTTTTGAGGGCCTAGTTTCTATGCTGATTACTTATTTGTTTCTTGATACTTTGTGATGTGCTCTATATATAAGCCTTGTGATATGATCCTGGTATGGATGAACCTGGAATGGATGATGTGATATGAGGTGGAGAGGCCCAGATGTGATGTGAACCTGGATGGTTGTTGTGACATATGGGCTGGGACAACCAGATGATGTGGAAGTAGATGATGCCTGGGATGAAGAGATGAATTATTATATGCATGTGGGGGTCAGGGATGACCCCATAAGTTATGGAACTAGTAAATATGGGCTTACCCATTGATGAGATTTTGAGAGCTGGTATGATCATTTGAATTTTCTTAATGGCTGATGGCCATGTTTCTTATTTTATCAACATTCCATTTCCCATTGATTAAGGTAGCTAGAGGTTCTTGGTTGCATATTTCCTCTTGGTGGTAGCTTAGGATGGTTTTCTTAGATTACCTAGATATAGTTCAATGCTAATAATGAATAAATAATTCTTAACATATGGGATTGGTTGATGATGGAAATAAAATGATTAAAAGATGTTAATCTTGATAAACCATGAAAATGGTTTGGATTATGCCTATAGGTCATGGACTTTACCCTTGTGAAAAATGAAACTTAATGTAATGTGGAATAAATTTAATGGTTAATTAATGGATAGAGAATTAATTAATTGGAATAAATGGTTTAAAAAGAAAGGAATTAATTAATTTAGCTCTTTTATATGCTTTTGTGTTTATAGGATATGTGATCTTAGCAGTGCTTGCTAGGAGTTCGAGCGATGTTAGCTGTAGTGAAGTCTAAGAATAGGTCATTACTATAGTGTTATTGTGAGATATATTATATCACATATATTTTTTGATTTCATATGCTACCCCACCCAAATTAGTTAGGGATGCTCACACCCTGTAGACTCTAGGAGGGTTTCCCCAACAATACAGTGGGAGGTCAGATGTATGACTACCCCTTTTCCCTTCTCTCTTCTCTTGGTAGTTACTTGTGCTAGTATACACAATGGTTAGTTTTCTCATATATGTGTGTCAAGGGATAAAATGGATTTTGGTTATTTAACACACATGTATTACCACATATAGTATCCAATGGGTTATTAAAGGTATGATTTGTATAGGATGTGATTGATTGTGGTACCTTACTCGGTGTATGGGTTCTAATGGATTGAGGTATAATACCCTATGTTTGATACATGAAATATGGGCTATGGTGGCTCCTGAAAAATACTTGGTTACTATATATGGATATGTAATATGGGATGTTGTGATGATGTGATGTTAGACGTGCATGTAGTGATGCCATTCCCAAGTGTCTTTGGGCCAACTTACTTTTAGAGAGAGTTACTAAGGAGTTGCGATGCCGGGGAAGAGTGGAAAACTAGTGGAGAAGTAGGATAGAGGTATACTTGATGTTTTATGATTATATTTTATGCTCTATTTTATGGGATACTTGGTGAGAGTTTTCCATGGTGAGACTGGGAACTTAGTATAGCTATTTAGGTGATGGGTTATTTTCATTGTCATTCCCTGTGATTTTTCATGATTTATTTATCTTTTGTATGAGAGGCCTTGGGAAGGATCATACTAATTATACTATTATTCTCACCCTACGTATATATAAACTATTTTTCAATTTTTCTATAGTAGTTTGGTGATCAGGCTGAATATTACTTACATGGGGTTTTGGAGGAGATTTTTGGGATTTATGGTCATTATCTTCATTACCTTTTTGGTAATTATAGTCTCCCTTTCTATTATTTTAGTACTGTATGAAATTTCATGTTTTCACTTGGGATTTCTTATATATATATATATATATATATAAACTTATGAGTAAGTTTTTATTATTGTATCTATCTTATCTCTCTCTTCTATATGTTTCCCTTGTAAGGGTTGGTGTCCTGAGAACCAACTGTTTTATACTTTTATTACATGAATGTTCACTTATTATATATTGTTCATTGTTTTTCATGAATATAATATAATAATGTCATGGAATATTTGTTGCATTGATAAGGTCATGGCAGATCCCCACTATGATTTGAACATTGAAATGCTATAACAATATTCTTAAATAAAGTTCTACGGTTGGATGACATACTATGATAGGACACGTAGTATACAGACCATCATTTGCGAGTACTCATAAGAAGACGAGACTCTCTCTCATGGAGTTCGTAGTTGGTAATCTCCAAGATGGGAGATTATGAGAACAGACCCGCCAGTAGTAATTTCTCTTGTCTTGGTGTCATCGTACATTGCTATCTACGAGTGTGTGTAATGGTCCTTATACTGGAATATTATCATTAACTCATGTCATGACTCACGCACTTATATTTACTGACGAAAACCATCACGCAGACAGTTGGCGGAAATTCGGGTATGTTGGGTGTGTCACGAGTGACATGTTGTTAATGGATAAGTTGAGGAAGGATTTTTCCCTTCCATTTATGGAAGTTGATATCTCGGCCCTTTTATTGAAATAGAATTGTCACATTAAATTCCATGTCCATGGTGTAAACGACGAGTTTATTTCAGGTAGTCAAAGAACGACGGATCAAGCATATAGGTTTATGACACTGCCATGAAACCTGCTTGGTGAGATATCGAGACAAAGGGATTAAATTACACAGTAAGCGTTCGTATGAGGTGATACATCAATACAGCGTCAACTTCTTTCTCTTGGGTGCCTTGACCCGTTTCTAGACAGTAATCTTGGTCTTTAGGCAAGCTCGCCTAATGCCAAGGAGAAAGAGGCCTAGACGGTCACACACTAAGTGTATTCAATTATCTCAAGTAGAATAAAGATTATTCCCGTACGTGGTTTAATAATTATTCAAGGAAGCCTAAGTCGTTTTAATGATGGAGGAAGAAGGAAGTGAAAAACAAGATATACACGCTGTGTATTAAAGATTACACACTGTGTAGTTTTTCATGGAAAACAAGTACACGCCGTGTATTAATAATTACACACCGTGTAGTTTTCTTTATGGAAATGAAATGAATAAATGAAAACAAGATATACATGCCTTGTACATTGAATGTACAGGCCGTATAGTTTTCAATGAAAAACAAGTACACACCATGCATTTATTAATACACGCCGTGTAGTTTTTCCAGTCGGGATTTTGAGGATATAATATTGTTTTAAATGATATTTATTATAATCAGCGTGGGTGAATGTTAAGGAATTAATTATTCTGCATGGGGGTTTTAAATAAGAGTCAATGAAATAAATAAAATGCGTAATGCATTTATTTATTGTCATAACTCTACAACCTCAAACCTGATTATAAATATCCTCACAACCCCAACTCTTTTCCTACCCCAGACACAACAATTCTGGAGAATTATTTCAAGGCCGAAAGAACCTCTTCCTCTAAGAAAGCTCTCAAGACTGAGAGACATCTTCTTCCATCAGATCAAGACGATCTAAGGTAGACAACACAAGAAAAGGTTTATCCACGCTAGCACCCGAAGACTCCTTTGGCGACGTCCCGAGATATGAGGTATATGTGTGGATCACCGCTAGAGGAAGTCTACAGTTGGCTTCTACAACGCAATGATGAATCACATTGGAACGTGATCAAGAACATCAACGAAGAAAGAACAGTAAAAAGGTATTTAATTTCAATTGATTAAATTAATTATAATCAACCTGTAACAATCCTACCTTTTGGTTCCGGGACTTTTCCTTTCTTTGTCCTTTTCTGTGATTCGATCTGTGGAGACTGGCATTTATCGTCATATTGATCCCAGATTGATAATTGTTAATGAAAAAAGTCAAGCGGGAACATCCACCCACGTGCTTCCGTTGTGCTCAGAACCTTAAAATGGTATCAGAGGGAGGTTACAAAGTTGATTATAGTTATTTAATTTTCGTTGATAATTTACGCATTTATATTTGATTCAATTCAAATACATCATTCTATAAATCTAAATAAACGTGATCTGTTCTTCCTCCTTTGTTTCTTGATTCATATCACAGAAATGACCTTTTAATTTTAATTTTTTATTTAAATAAAAACGAGGTTCTCATCTGGAGGAGCCGCTCTTTCTGTCTGTACAACATGAAAATACACGACGTGTAGTTTTAATTACACGCCGTGTACTTAGGTTCAATGAACCAACACTGGTCCGCCAAACCACGTCATGTGAATTGATTATGTCTAATTATTAATCACGCCATGTTGACCAAAATTGAACAGCGCATGGAAACCGGAATACACGACATGTATGTTGGAGCAACATGCCGTGTAGTCCGTTCCAGCCTAGGTGAAACTGTGTACAAGGATAAGCCGCGTACCGCGTACACAGGGTTGTCAGGCTAGTAACCGCGTAAGAAGGAAGTACACGCCGTGTATGATTTATCTACACGCCATGTACTCCAAAATTTCCAAAGTACAGAATACACGCCAAAGCCCCGACGTGTACTTTGGATAAAAGGTGACAAGAAATACACACCGTGTAATTATAAACTACATGCCGTGTACTTTCCAGAAATGGAATTTCACCAGGTTTCCTCCAATATACAAAGACCCGTACAAGGAATATGGATGAGAAGAATCTCAAGGAAATTCAGAAAGGAATTTAAGATAAATAATTGATTAATTATAAGATAATAATTAATTGAATTCGATCGCGACTTATCTTAAATAAAAGAACGATTAAAAGAATTTAAATTCTAAATATGTGTAAATGTCGTTTCATACTATGGATGATCATGAGCTAGACAAAAGACCGTTTGTATGTGTGTATGGTTTCATTTAAATTTGTTTAAATTTAAATTTGTTGGTCTGCAAGCGTTCTTCCAATAAAATGTAGGGCATGCATGCCCATGGTTTCATTAATGTAAACCCACGTAATGGAGGATATCCCAAGCTGGAGGAGACGGTTCAAAACCCGAAGCTGAGACAAAACCAACCCAAGAAGATACAAAGGTGGATAGGTGGGAGCTGCAAAACACAAACCATCGGTTCAAGGTGTTTTTCCCTAGGTCAGGATAAGCTTATCAAACTGCTGGATAAGCTAACCAATAGAATATCATGATAATTCCATCTTATTTTATTTCTATCTGATTGCATGGTTTATTTATTATGTATGTGCTGTCGCGATCACATAATTAATGAAATAAAAAAGCATGCAAAGATGGAATAAAATAAGAAACAGATTATGCATAAACATTATTAGAACATGGTTAATCACTTAAGAAAGCATCACTTAATATTAACAAGCATGTGATAATGCAAAACTATGCATAATGATTAAAATACCTCAAAACCATATTAAGTCAGACCAAGCCTTCCATTACTTGATTAAGGGAAAGACTCAATAAAACTATGTGTTTGACCAACCCTTGTTGGGACACTTACTTTTATAAAGGAATCCCTTATAAAAAGTTTCGGGTTGACTTAACCATATTGCATCAAGAGAAGTAGCCCTTAATAGACTTGATGTAATATTGGAGGCAAGATTTGAGGAAATCCAAGTCAGGATTTCAGGATTGGGGAGTCCACTCAACAGATCAAGGAACTGTAAGCTCACAGTTGGCAAAGACCTGCCTACCTAAATACCTTCAAATAGCATGACTAACCCTTGTTGGGGTTATGTGAAGGGGAATATGGATCCTTGCCACTAGAATGTCAAAGAAACTGGACATTCCGAGTTCAATGGTGAGGGCCATTGGGGCTTGATAAAATAGTGGGAGAATTAATAAATTCATTTATTATTTTTCATAAAATGTAATCAAGAAAGTACTGATAAATCTGCTCTTTTAATTTGTATAATCGAAATGAAAAACTCATCAACTGCATTTTATCTGAGATCAATACTGGATAAAGACAATATCCTCATCGGCAGTAACTTTTAGGAATGGTTTAGGCGCCTTCGGGTTATCCTAAGACATGAACTAAAGTTTTACATGCTGGAGTCCTCACTTCCTGATTCTCCTACCCCAGGGGAAAGTGATGAAGATTTATTGGTCTATGATCAACATTTGAACGACGCTCTCGACATTCAATGTTTGATGCTATCATCTATGTCTAGTGAGCTCATGAAGTCTCATGAAGACATGAATGCCTATAGCATGCTTGAGCACCTTCGTGGTCTATACCGGGAAAGAGCAAGACAGAAAAGGTTTGAGATCTCCAAGGCTCTATTATAGAGAAAGCTTGGCGAAGGTGCCCTAGTTGGGCCTCATGTAGTCAAGCTCATTGGCTACATTGAGTGCTTGGAGGTTCAAGGGTTTACACTCCCCGAAGAACTGGGTACCTATCTCATTATTGCATCACTTACCCAGATCTTCTAAAACCTTGTTGTGAACTTCAACATGAACAACATTGAGAAGTCTATGTCTGATCTTCTTATCCTCATTCGCTAAGTGGAAAATGACATGAAGCGTGAAAAACCTTCTGTCCTTATGGTGAATAAAAGGAAAGGGAAGGTGAAGAGATTTAATCCCAAAGCTTCTTCAAGGACTTCCAAGATAAGGAAGATCAAAGGGGAGACAAAGGAACAAGATGCAGTTTGTTTCGCATGTGGCAAGAAGGGCCACTAGAAGAAAAACTGCACCCATCCAAGGAAGCAAGGGGAAGCTTCAGGTGAGTTTGTTATCAAATTCAATATATTTGTTTCTACTAATTGGGTATTAGATACTGCTTGTGGTGCTCACATCTGTATCCAAATACAGGAACCAAGTAGATTCAAAAAGATTGATTGAGGTGAGGTGGATCTACGAGCAGCCAACGGAGCTAGACTCGCTGCTGTAGCTGTCGGAGACTACCACCTCACATTGCCTACTGGGATGATTTTGGTGTTAAAGGGTTGTTATTATGTGCCTTCTGTTACTAAAAACATTATTTCGGTATCCAGATTAGATACTGATGGATTTATATTCATGTTTGGAAATGGATGTTGCTACTTTTATAAAGATAGCATTTGTTTTGGTAGGGAACATTTATATAACGATCTTTATGTGTTAGACTACACAAACCAAGTAATGACAATCGATGATAAAGTTAATTCACATGAATCATACCACACCCAACTTTGGCATCACCGGCTAGGTCATGTCAATGAGAAACGTTTGACAAAATTACATCAAGATGGGTATTTAGATTCTTTCGAACTAAAACCACTTGGTGTATGTCATGCGTGTCTACAAGGAAAAATGACCAAAGCCCCATTTAGTGGGAAAGGTGAAAGAGCTAAAGAGATTCTAGAATTAGTTCACACAGACGTGTGTGGTCCATTTCCAGTTGAGTCAAGGGGTGGATTCTCATACTTCATAACTTTTACTGATGATTTTAGTAGATATGGATATATCTACTTAATGAGGTATAAGTAAGATTATTTTGATCGGTTCAAAGAATACAAGAATGAAGTTGAGAACCATCTTGGTAAGACGATTAAGAAACTATGCTCAGACAGAGGAGGATAATATCTTAATCAGGACTTCATTGATTTCTTACGGGAGTTTGGGATTCTATCTCAACTCACTCCTCCTTACACACCATAGTGGAATGGTGTAAGTGAAAGGAGGAACCGCACCCTGTTGGACATGGTGAGATCAATGATGAGTCATGTGAGTCTTCCATTATCCTTTTGGGGATATGAATTACAAACAACAACACACATACTAATCCAAGTACCAAATAAATCAATAAATGGAATTCCATACGATTTATGGAGTGGATGCAAAGCCATGTTATCAAATTTACATGTGTGGGGTAGCAAAGCATTTGTTAAGACTCTTCAGGTAACAAACTTTCACCCCGAGGCACAAAGTGCATCTTTATAGGATATCCCAAGGTAACAAGGGGATATTTCCTATACAACCCCTCAGAGAAAAAGGTTACAATGGCAAGACACACCATATTCCTTGAGAGGGAGCACATATCCAAAAGGGATAGTGGGAGAGAGATAGATTTCGATGAAGTCGAGGATCAAGATACACATGAGTTGGTACAAGAACAGACTCCAAAAAGGCCCGTGGAAGAAAAATCTATTCCAGAGACACAAGAACTACGTAGGAGCACGAGAGAGGTGAGATAAATAGAATGATATGGTTTCTTGTAACCAAGGATGGTGACTCATTATTGGTTGACAATGATGATCCTATTACCTACAAGGAAGCATTTGAAGGCACAGACGTTGCCAAGTGGCAAGAAGCCATGAATTCTGAAATGGATTCCATGTACCAAAACTAAGTCTAGATTTTGGTAGATCCTACAGTTGATGTAAATTCTATTGGTAATAAATGGGTATTCAAGTAGAAACTAGACATGGAGGGGTAAGTCAACACCTACAAGGAACGACTGGTTGCAAAAGGTTTTAGACAACATCAAGGAATTGACTATGATAAAACCTTTTCACCAGTTGCGATGCTGAAATCCATCATAATCCTATTGGACATTACCGCTTACCATGACTATGAAATTTGGAAAATGTATGTCAAAACAGTTTTCCTTAATGGGAACCTCCAGGAAGATGTCTACATGACACAACCTGAAGGTTTTGTGACTCCAAAGGATTCCAACAAGGTATGCAAGTTGCAGAAATCCATTTATGGATTAAAGCAAACATCAAGGTCATGGAACATTCGTTTTGATGAAGCCGTAACAGAGTTTGGCTTTGTTAAGAATGAATGTGAGCCTTGTCTCTACAAAAGGTTTAGTGGAAGTGCAGTCGTTTTCTTAATAGTATATGTTGATGACATATTACTAATTGGAAACGAAGTACTAGTCTTGCAGTCAGTTAAGGCATGGTTGCATAAATGCTTCTCTATGAAAGACTTGGGCGAGGCAAAATATATTCTTGGGATCAAGATCCATCGTGATAGATCCAAGAGAATGCTGGGCCTGAGTCAAAGTATATACATTGACAAGATACTGAAGAGATTCAGTATGGAACAGTTCAAGAGGGGATTGTTGCCAGTGTCACATGTAATTCATCTTTCCAAGAAAATGTATCCTCATACACATGGGGAAAAAGAGAATGGAAAGGATCCCTTACGCATCCACGATTGGGTCAGTCATGTATGCTATGCTATGTATGAGGCTAGATGTTGCTTACGCATTAATTACGGTAGACAGATATCAAGCTAATCCAGGAGACCACCATTGGATGGCAGTCAAGACTATCCTTAAGTATCTGAGGCGTACTAAGGATATGTTTCTGGTTTATGGAGGAGATGAGGAACTAGTCATCAGAGGACATGTAGATGCTAGTTTCCAGACTGATCAAGATGACATGAAGTCGCAGACTGGATACATCTTCAGTTTTAATGGAGGTGCAGTGAGCTGGAAGAGCTCAAAACAAAGTGTGGTGGAAAATTCTACAGCGGATTCCGAGTATATCGCAGCTTCAGAGGCAGCTAAAGAAGTAGTATGGATGCGAAGCTTCGTCCAAGAGCTGGATGTAGTACCGAGCAGTAAAGATCCTATAACACTCTATTGTGATAATACTGCAGCGATGGCACTTGCAAAAGAGCCAATGTCACATCAGCGGACAAAGCACATACTTCGGAAGTATCATCTATTGAGGGATTTTTCTCATAGAGGTGAAGTTGCAGTGAGCAGTATTTCCACGGAATACAACATGGCATACCCCTTGACTAAAGCCTTGATTCAGCAGAAACATGATCATCATGTGAGGTCTAGCATACTAAAAGTTGTAGGCAGTTGGATCTAGTCCAAGTGGGAGTTTGTAAGGGTTGGTGTCTTGAGAACCAACTGTTTTGTACTTTGATTACATGAATGTTCACTTATTATATATTGTTCATTGTTCTGCATGACTATAATATAATAATGTCCTGGAATATTTGTTGCATTGATAAGGTCATGGAAGATCCCTGCTATAATGAGAACCTTGAAATGATATAACAATATTCTTAAATAAAGTTCTAAAGTTGGATGAAATACTATGATAGGACACATAGTATACAGACCGTCATGTGCGAGTACTCGTAAGAAGACGAGACTCTCTCTCATGGAGTTCGCACTTGGTAATCTCCAATATGGGAGATTATGAGAATAAACCCACCAGTAGCAATTCCTCATGTCTTGGTGTCATCGTACATTTCTATTTACGAGCGTGTGTAATGGTCCTTAGACTAGAAGATTATCATTAACTCATGTCATGACTCGCGCACATAGATTTACTAACGAAAACCGTCACATAGACAATTGGTGGGAAGTAGGGTATGTTGGGTGCATCACGAGTGACATGTTGTTAATGGATAAGTCTAGGAATTATTTTTCCCTTCCATTTATGGAAGTTGATATCTCGGCCCTTTGATTGAAATAGAACTGTCGCATTAAATTCCATGGAAACGGTGTAAACGACGAGTTTATTTCAGGTAGTCAAAGAACGATGGATCAAGCATATAGGTTTATGACACTTCCATGAAACCTGCTTGGTGAGATATCAAGACAAAGGGATTAAATTACACAGTAAGCATTCATATGAGGTGATATGTCAATGCGGTGTCAACTTCTTTCTCTTGGGTGCCTTGACCCGTTGTTAGACAATAATCTTGGACTTTAGGCAAGCTCATCTAATGCCAACGAGAAAGAGGCCTAGAGGGTCACACACTAAGTGTATTCAAGTATCGCAAGTAGAATAAAGATTATTCTTGTATGTGGTTTAATAATTATTAAAGTAATCCTAAGTCATTTTAATGATGGAGGAAGAAGGAAGTGAAAAACAAGATATACACGCTGTGTATTAAAGATTACATGTCGTGTAGTTTTTCATGGAAAACAAGTACACGCCATGTATTAATAATTACACGCCATGTAGTTTTATTTATGGAAAGGAAATGAATAAATTAAAACAATATATACACGCCGTGTACATTGAATGTACACGCCGTGTAGTTTTCAATGAAAAACAAGTACACGCCGTGTAGTTTTTCCAGTCAGGATTTTGAGGATATAATATTGTTTTAAATGATATTTATTATAATAAGTGGGGGAGCATGTCAAGGAATTAATTATTCGACATGGGGGTTTTAAATAAGAGTCAATGAAATAAATAAAATGCGTAACACATTTATTTATTTTCATAACTCTACAACCTCAAACCTGATTATAAATATCCTCACAACCCCAACTCTTTTCTTACCCAACACACAACAATTCTAGAGAATTCATTCAAGGCTGAAAGAACCTCTTCCTTCAAGAATGCTCTCAAGACTGAGAGACATATTCTTCCATCGGATCAAGACGATCTAAGGCGGACAACACAAGCAAAGGTTTCTCCACGCTAGCACCCGGAGACTCCTTTGGTGACATCCCGAGATACGAGGTACACGTGTGGATCACCGCTAGAGGAAGTCTACACTTGGATTCTGTGACGCAACAATGAATCACATCAGAATGTGATCAAGAACATCAATGAAGAAAGAACACCCAAAAGTTATTTCTTTTCAATTGATTAAATTAATTATAATCAACCTGTAACGATCCTACCTTTTGGTTCCAGTACTTTTCATTTCCTTGTCCTTTTTTGTGATTCGATCCATGGAGACTGGCGTTTATCATCGTATTTATCCTAGATTCATCATTGTTAATGACAAAAATCCAAGTGGGAACATCCACCCACGCGCTTCCGCTATGCCCGGAACCTTTATCCCTTAGAGGGTAATGCCTGCCAAATTCATGTTTAATATACAATTATTTCAAGTCACCAAATTGAGGCCAACTGGAGGTGGGACTCAAGAATTCACCATATATATACCTTCATTATAGTATATTTGTGGGGAGGGGGTTGTGAAAAAGTGGTATAAAATGTTCAGGTTTGAGGGATATGATAGATTTTGGAGTCAGAAACAAGTGAGGTTGCATGGGTTGGTAGGGAAATAGTGTTAGATATGTTTAGTAAGTAATATAAACATGGGAGACTCGCTGATACACTAGTATTTAGAGCCCCCCTATGATCTAATACACAAACCTTTTATGTTTACTAAGCCTACTAAACTATGTGATACTAGTTGGGGGGTAGAGACCTAGAAAAGGATGACACATTATTATTTTTTGTGTTTATGTTTGAAATGGGTATACTTTTGGATAAGTTAAAACCTTAAAATTATAATAAATTAATAAATTAATGTTAAATGATCCATATTCCAGGTTTAGTAGATCAAACTATATGTTCATTTTATAGGCATGGATCCAGGTTGACATCTTCATCATGTTTGCACAAAATATGTTCAGCAAGATGTGCCAGAAGATCATCATAGATTAGAGGTTGATGATAATGAAATTTAAAGGAGTAAAATATGAGTTTTTAGCATTATATTATGTATATGTATGAGGGATACATTTCATATTGAGTCACATAAAACTGGTTGGAGGAGGCTGAGATAAATTTCAGTTTGATCTGTAATTAGAATTAGTATTGGGTTTCGTTGGCTGTGATTATGTTGTGAAGAGAAGAGATGAAAACGTATTTATTATTCCTTATGGATCATGAGTATTCCATAGTCTCCTAGGATAAGTTTCAGGACCACTTCAAATCATATTTTCTTTCTTCGACTGTGAAAGCAGCCAGTCGGCAGGAGTTTCTTACCCTTCAGCAAGGGAGATCCAATGTGCTAGAGTTCAAGATCTATGTCAGGACCCTTATACAATATGATTCAGGATTATTTCTAGATGGAGAGAATATGGTGATTCATTTCAAGGAGGCTTTTCATCCAATGATCTAGTTCTAAGTCACCCCATTTATGATAAAGGCATATCTCCAGGTGTTAGAGAGAGCAGAGGTTATTTAGAGAACACTGGCCAAAACCGGTTCATCTTGAGAGGAGAGTCATTAGGACTCCTAGTGAAGCAGATCAATGGCATGGGGTTCTTAGTTGTTAGGAAAAAAGAGTTTTTAGTTAGTTGGGGGTATGTGCCAATCCTCACCATCTCGTTTCTCTGAGGGTGGAGACTCTTAGACCTATGACAAGGGATTTGATGTGTGTTTTTTCGTATGAAGGCCAAGGTCATTTGGGGGGAGAGTTACAAAGATTTATGAGTAGTCAGTGTGTTCTAGGTGTTACACTTCCAGTTCCTCCAGTGAGGCAGTTTCATCCAAGGCAGCAGTAGTAGAGTGGTCCAGTCTAGGATCAGTAGAGAGGATATGGGGAATGTATAGTGTAACCCCGAGATACTCCTCATCCTTAGAGAGTAGAGTGCAAATATAGAGGTAGTCATCAGAAGAGTCAGTGAGTCCATGGATCTGGTCGTGGTTTGCTTCATTCTTTGGAGTCACCAGTGCTAGGAGAGATAAATGTTATTTGATCTACCCAATCCTTGTTTTATATTTGGTTATATGCTTTGTTTAATTTAGGAGAAACACACTCCTTTAAATCACCTACCCCCCGTCCATGTTTTGGGACTTGAGGTAGAGAGCTTCCAGTTCCCTTCGTGTTAACTATTTAAGTTTGAGGTCGAGATGACTTGTATGAAGTATGTAGATACTTTGAGCTAGTTCTGAGGAAGAACCGCTCATGGGGATATCTCAAATTTTCAGGGATACAACAATATGACATCATCATCAGCTTAGATTTATTTTATATGGTGCAGGATATCATGGATTGATTCAGGAGAAAGGTTTTTATCTATGATACTAATGGTGAGACAATGATGTTTTTAACTAGTGAGACCATCATATGGATCATACGTGTCATCCATTCTTGTCAGCTTTTATGGATGAGATGATGCTAATTTTTTCATAGGTTCAATAGTTTGTGTTTCATAGAGTTTTGGAAGAGTACCCTGATGTATTTCTAAAGGAGGTTATAATGTTATCCCCTCGAAGAGAGATCGAGTTTGAGATCAAGATACAACTAGGAATGTATCCTATCTAAATGTATCCATATAGGATGAAAACTTCTGTGTTTTGAGATCTGTGAGTATAATTTTATGATCTGTTGCAGCATGGTTTTTCTTGACCGAGTGTGTCTCCCTTGGGTACACCTGTTTTGTTCGTGAAGAAGGATGATGGCAGTTTTCGGTTTTGTATTGATTATCATTTCTTTATCCAAGTTAAAGTAAAGAACCACTATCTTATTTGGTGGATTGATGATAGTTATATTTACTGAAAGGATAAAGTTGGTTCTCAATAACCGATTTGCGTCCTGTATACCATTAGATGCAGATAAATAATGAGGATATTCAGAAGACTGTGTTTTTTTTCATCATGGGAATTTTGAGTTCATTGTGATACCATTTGGTATGATTAATACTCTAGCTATGTACATGGGGTTGATGAATTAAGTGTTTATAGAGTTCCTAGATATTTTCTTGGTAGTTTTAATCAATAACATATTTGTATACTCCACATCTAATTAGGAGCATATAGAGTTACTGCATTCCATTTTGGGAGTTCTTCACTATGATAATATATTCAAGAAGTTGAGAAAGTGTGATTTCTGGGATCATGAAGTCCATTTATTTGGGAATGTGGTATCCCATTGGGGAGTAGATATGGAGATTTTTGAAGATAGAGGCAACTATGTCTTGCAAATCCCCCCTAAGAGTGACAAAGGTGAGGACTTTCCTTGGTCATGTAAAAAATTATAAGAGGTCCATATCTGATTTATCTTGGGTTGAGGCTCTTCTGTATGTTTTGAACCTAAAGGATCACGAGTTCTTGTGAAATGACTAGTGTTAAGAGGATTTTGAGTACCTTAATTTGAAGTTGGCCGTCACTCCAGTACTTTGTTTTCCAGAAGAGGGAGTTCAGTTTGAGGTTTTTTGTGATGCTTCAAATCTTGGATTTTTCTATGTTCTAATGTATCAGAGGTCATTTTTTCTTATGTGTCTCGACAGTTGCATCCCCATGAGCATAAACATGCCACCCATGAACTTGATTTCATGGAAGTGGTGTTTTCTTTGATGTTGTGGTGCCATTACCTCATTAGTTTTCATTTTGTAGTTTTTACCAACCATAAGAGCATATGGTATGTCTTTTTCTAAGTTGACTTGAACTTACATTAGTGTTAGTGGGTGGAATCATTACAGGAATACAACTTCAAGATTTTATATATACTAGGCAAGTAAAATGTTGTAGCTGAAGCATTGAGCAGGAAGACAAATAGTGATGGAAAGCGTGAATTTGGGGATTCATAGGGAGTGATGGAGGAACTCTCAATAATGAATCTAGATATGAGAGAGTTTGGGGTTAGAGGTTTCCTTTTCCTGATGATAGTGCAGTCCTCTTTGGTGTAGTTGTTGGAGGATTCCCATTTGGGGGATTTTGAGGTTGAGGTATGGAGGGACCAAGTTTGTTTTGGTGATTCCCCAGATGTCCAGTCTAAAGACAGAAAACACAAGGTGTTGTTTTAGGGAAATTTTTTTGTTCCTTTAGAAATGTGTGAGAAGGTTCTCCGTGAGTTCCACAGTTTGCCTTTGGTAGTACAAACCAGTGTTATAAATATATACCGAGTGTTGATAGGTCAGTTATGGTGTCTTGGGTTGAAGTATGCAGTTAGAGGGTATGTTTCCCAATGTTTGGTCTGCTATAAGGTGAAGGCCAGACACACTGTTCTTGGTGGTTTTCTCCAGCTGTTTGATGTTCCCCAGTGGAAGTGGGAGGAAATATCAATGAACATCGTTACTGGTTTACCTCAAGATCAGGGAGGCTATGATTCTATATGGGTGATAGTGGATCATTTGGGGAAATCTTTTGACTTTATAGCAATCAGGGAGTCGAGCTTAGTGTGGGTTTTGTTGAGGGTATATCTCAAGGAGGTGGTGTATCTCCATAGAGTCCTGAGGATGATCATTTATGCCCGAGATCCTCATTTTCCCTCTAGGGTGTGGAGAGGTCTCTAGCATGATTTTGGTAGTTAGTTATGACTTAACACTACTTTTCATCCACATATGGATGGTTAGACAAAGCAAACAATCCCAAATCTTGAAGACATGTTGCGCTCTTGTGTTCTTGTTTTTGGAGGTTCGTGGATGATGGACCTTCCCTTGGTTGAGTTTTCTTAGAATAATACATTACACTCCATTATTGGTATGATTCCATTTTATGTTATTTATGATCAAACTTGTATTTCTCCATTATGCTAGACTGTGGGTAGAGTGGTAGTAATTCTCGGGTTGGAACTGGTACAAAATATGACAGATATAGTTCGGGTAATTCACGAGAGGATGAAAATAGCATAAGATCATCATAAATCCTATGTTGATCATAGGAGGAGACCTCTGAAGTTGCACTTTGGAGATCACATGTTCCTAAAAGTGACTCCTCGTCATGGATTTGGAAGGTTGGTTATGGGAGTATGCTTTCTCCCCAGTTTGTTGGGACTTCTGAGGTGTTTCCTTGTATTGGATCTATCACTTAAAAAAAGGATTTCATTAAAAAGGGTTTTTATTTCATTTAGAGGGGGTTCTGACCCCTATAATTTCTTTAGTGGCGATTATAGTGAACTGATGCTAAAGTGGCCACCATTTTGGGCTATCAATAGTTTACATGAACCGCTTGTATATTTGGATGAAGATTAGAAATGGTTGATTTATAAGGGGTTTAAACCCCTTTTAAATCTTCCATAAATAAACTAGAAACTGATTATTTATAAGGGGATTTAACCCCCTTTTAAATAATTTATCAAATTAGGGGCATTTCTAACTACCCCTAATTTATTTGAAATAACAAATTTAGTGGCGGTTAGAAATGCCATAAAACTTGAACCTTTTTTTCAAATACCTCCCATCCATAAAGACTCCCATTTGTCCCTCTTCCCTATCATCTCTCAAATTACCCCCCTCTACCCTCCCTTTTCACCTCCCATTCTCACCCCCATCCCTAGGCCAAGGCCTACCTCCCATTCCCCTAGGCCCTAACCTTTTTGCCTCTCATTCACATGACCACGCCCACTTGCACCATAGGTCTATGTTGGGTTCTCCAACTCAACGTGCTATGCCCAATGCACGACCACCATGTAAAAATACTTCCAACAGGGGATTCAAACCCGCAATCATTCAAATAGGAGTGATCACTCGCCACCCTGAATCTACTACTATTCAAACTTAATTTATTATTTATAAGTACATAGGAATCTATTGATATATATTCGATTCTTTATTCTAATAAATATTATTTACATAATATATTTAAATACATTTAAATATATAACCTATATATAAATTTAAACAGATTATATTTATATATATATACACATATGTTTAACTATTTATAAATATATTCATATAAATTATTTATATAAATAAATAAGTATTAATATATTATATACAATTTTATTTATATATTATTTATGTGTTTATTTATATAATATATATAAATAATTATATTTTCATATATAAATATATATTTATAAATACATTTATAGTTGTGTGTGTCTGTTTATGTATTTATGTAATATTTATAGATATAATATAATTATAATATATATAATTATATATATATATAATTATATATATATAATTATATATATATGTATCTCTCTGTGTGTGTGTTTGTGTGTGATAACAATATTATTATTATTATTATTGTTGTTGTTACACCTCTTTTTTAAACTATAAAAATTATATGTTGGTTTTATAAATACTATACATTTATTTTATGATTCATATCACATATATTATATTAAATTAATTTATATTATATATTTATGTAAATTATTTATATACTTAAATGAATATTTATATATTATATACATTTTTATTTATATATTATTTATATATAAGTATTTACTCAATATATTTATATATTTTTTTAAAATTATATTTATATAAGGTATTTCAATTCATATATTTATCATTATGTACATTAATATATATATTTATTTTTATAAACTGTATAATATGATATATAATTATTATTATATGAAATACAATTTATACAACTATTTTTATTATATATAATTAATATTATATGAGATTCAATTTATAAAAATATTTATATAATTTTATATGAAATACAATTTTATAATATATATAATTTATATTTATATTATATATAATTAATATTATATGAAATATAATTTATAAAAAATTACACTTAATATTATATGATATACAATTCATACTAATATTTATATATTGTATTTCAATACATGTATTTATTATTATGTACATTAATATATATGTATTTAAATAAATAGAATTTCATAATATTGTGCATATTAATATATATTTATTTATATAAATTCTATTTCATATATTACAACAGTTTAGGGGAGGAGAATTACCAAGAAACAATGAAACTACAACACCTAGAATCACTTAGAGAGACTCGATCCTGAGACCTCCCATGAGACCCCTTAAAGGCATAACCAATCTTCTCCCTTGAGAGAATAAATTCTATTTCATATAATATTAATTATATATAATATAAAATCATAAACATATTATTTGAAAATATATTTCTTATTATTATAATATAAATTATAAAAACTACAAGCTTGAGTTTTTATATGATATATTTTTTTTAAATAAAATAACTTTATGTATTTATTTATATAACATGTTTATGATTTTATATTATTAATAATTTATATTATATGAAATAGAATCTATAAAAATAAATATATATTAATATACATAATATTATACAATTGTATTTATGTATACATATAAAAGAAATTAAATAAAATCATGTAAATAGTTTATATAATATGTTCATATAATGTATTTAAATACATTTATATATAGTGTTTTAATTATATATTTATATATTATGGGTTTTTTTTAAAATAGTGGGGGTTCACAACCCCCTGTAATCTCTTAAATTAGATGGGTTTTGAACCCACTTTAATTTAAATACATTAGAGGGGGTTTTGAACACCCTCTCATTTGAGCTATTAAAGGGGGTTTTAAAGACATATAATTTAAAAAACTAGAGGGAGTTTTCAACCCCCTCTAATTTAAGATATTAAAGGGGGATTTGAACCCCATCTAAAATCCAATTATATATTAAAAAAATAATTTAAAAAAATTTATAGGGGGTTCCAACCCCCTATAATTTATGAAATTAGAGGGGGTCTATAACTCCCTATGAAATTGATGATTAGAGAAGGTTGTATATAACTTCCATCAAATTTTTATAGAAAATGAATTTATACAGGGTTCATAACCCTCTTTAAACTCAATAATTATAGGGGGTTGTGAATAACCCCTATAATTATATAGAAAATGAATTTAGATGGGGTTGTGCATAACCCCCTCTAAATAACTCCCTCTATTCCGCTGTTTTTTGTAGTGTGTGGCATATCAAATAGAACTTCTCCCACAGATGAGAAGGTTACATGATGTTTTTCACATGTTTCAACTCTATATTTATCTTCATGATGACTCTCGAGGTCATTTATTTGGGTGAGATAGATTTTGATAATGATGTAACCTTTGAGGAGAGGTTTGTAGAGATCTAGGATCTCTAGAAGAAAGTATTGCACATGCATGCTATTGCTTTGGTTTGTGTCTTGTGTAGGCATGGCGGCTTCGAGGAGAGTACCTGGGGACATGAATTATAGATGCATTATCAGTACCCTGAGTAGTTTTATGTTTAGATGTTCTCTTGTAATGTAATTCTTTGGTAGATATTTATCTTTTTGGTTTAAGATATGGTCTCTTCTTATTTCTTATTGAGGATTTACTCTTGTTTGAGAGGTATATCTCCCAGAAGAGTTTTTAGGAGATAGTTTTGGTTATTGTGTGGTTTTTTTCTTGTTCCTATGATGAGTTGGTTAAGCTCCTAAGATGGTGATATCCTTGAGAGGTTTCTCACTGGGTGGCTGTTTGAACAACCGTTTTCATTTCTATCTAGTTGGTTTTGGATTTTCGAATGTGAGAATATTTTTAGAGGTATCTAATGTAAAGGCCTAGATTTGAGAAGTCTAGTCCTTTGTGAGTTTCCAAACCACATGGTGCTTAAAGGAGGCTTCGAATAATCATGGAGGTGTTGGTTTCTAAAAATGTTGGAAGTAAGGAGACTACATGATGTGTAAAGTTTACACTCTATGTAAACGTGGTTCACAGATTGTAAAGGTCAGTTCATGGGGTTATACATGGTGTGTAAATATTTAAGGTTAAATAATAAAAAGTGACGTGTTTTTTGGAAAGATATGAACTCCCACATTTACAAGTTGTGTAAATAGTTTACACGCTGTGTAAATCTCCAATACAAAATTTTTATAAAAGTTCTAGTCTTTTGGGGTTTTTTCAAACCCTATAGTTTCTATTGTTCTAGGTGAAAAACATCTCTCTCCCTTTGGAACTTTGAGATCCCTTTGACAAGAATAAATCATTGGGCTACAATCTTCAATTTTCGGGGACTTGAGTTGATCCAATGTGCATTCCTTCTCAGTTTTCTAGTGGTTTCTCCTAGTTTGATCTCATTTCATCATGTTCCCTCTTTCCATGTGAAGGAAGATGATATAACATGTTTCTAGTGAGATTTTTTTGGTTTCTTATTTGTGCGTTTGTACCATGGCATCCTCTGATGGATCCAGTTCTTGCAGAAGAGGAGATCGTAGATCTCTAACGTTAGTTCATTATTGTGGAAAGAATGTTAACTCTTTTAAGGTAGGGGATTCATTGCATCAATTTTATTTACATGAAATCATAAATTAATCATGTTTTATATTTTTGGATGGAAATTTAATTGGCCTAATAAATTATTAAATAATATTAAGAAATTGTATGGTGATCACATGTTGTCGACATTGTTACTTAATATCATGATAGTGGTTTGCATGTTGTTTTTCAAGATAGTGTGATATGTATGCTATAATATTAATTAAAATATTGTTATACTCGGAGTAGTATATAGGAAATTGGTAAAAAAACATAAAGCCAAAGATAATTGATAATTACTTGTCTTATGAAATTAAATAATAGGCATGAATGTAATCTGGTGGTTAATGTAATTTGATGATAATCAAATTGATTCAGTGCATGTGTTTAATTGGAAGTTATCTTATATATGATTAATGGAATTGATAAATAACATGAATCATGTTTATTCTTATTGTTGATAGTAAATAAAAGGCATGTTAATTGAGAATGGTACTTTTCTATGTTTTTTGAAACCAGAATAAATGATAAGAGCATATTTTGCCTTTGATAGCTTGTTATAGCTTGATGCATTAGGTTGACTATAGGTGGAACCTGTTAGTAAATAAATCTATTAACTAAAGATAGAATAAGAACCGGTTGTGTGATAAAGATAATTTTATATGACTTTAGTTTCCCATTTGATTGAGAAGGCCAAGTTCCTTATTTTAGAGTTGTGAGAGTTGTTTGTATGAAAAGGTGGAATGCCTTATTTTGAGGGAATAGTTACCCTGTTGATTGGTTGTTTGTTTCCTAATTATTTTTGATGGGATCTAGATATGAGCCTTGTGATATGGGCCTGGTATGGATGAACATGGGATGGTTGATATGATATGGGTAGAGGAGTCCTGGATGTAATGTGAGCTTAGGATGGTTGTTGTGATATGTGGGTAGGGAGACCGAGATTATGTGGAAGAAAATAACGCCAATAATGTAGAGATATTTCTTTATATGCATGTTGATGTTAGGGATGGAACCATAGGAGGTGGAATTGGTTAAATCTAGGATTACACGTTATTGAGATGTCGAGAGATGGTATGTTCGTTTGAATCTGTTTAATGGTCAATGGTCGAGTTGCTTGTTTTATCTGCAATCCTTTTCCTACTGCTTGAGGTAGCTGGAGGTTCCTGGTTGCATGTTTCCTATTAGTGGTATATTAGGATGGTTTTCCTAGAGTACCAAGATATGGAACGATTCTAATAATGAATAAATAATTCTTAACCCACAAGGTAGGTTAATTATGTAATAAAAATTATTAAAAGATGTTAATCTCGATAAACCATGGACTTTGTTTGGATTATGCCCAAAGGTCATGAAATTTACCCTGATGATTATTTAAATGTAATGTAATGTGTAAAAATATAAATGGTTAATAAATGGATAATGAATTAATTAACAGGAATAAATGGTTTAAAAATAAAGGAAGTAATTAATGTATCTCTTTTATATGATTGTGTGCTTATAGGATATCTAGTCTTAGTAGTGAAAGTTGGGAGTCCATGCAATGTTAGATGCAGTTGATTCTAATAATAGTTTATACCCATAGTGAGGTTGTGAGCTATATTATATCATATATATTTTGTGATTTCATACACTTCCCTACCCAAGTCGGCTAGGGCGACTGACACCTAGTGGACTCTGGGAGGGTGTTTCCCCAAAATCTTGGGGGAAGATAGATGGTTGAGTTCCCCCTTTGGTCTCAGTCTCTTCTCTTAGTAGTAACTTTTGATGGTATACACGATGGTTAGTTTTCCCATATATGTGTGTATAGGTCCATAATGTCTTGTTGTTATTTATTACACTTGTATTACTAGATATTATGTTCAAAGGATTATTATAGGTATGACGTATATAGGCTGTGATGGCTAGAGGTACCTTACACGATGTATGGGTTGTAATGACTTGAGTTATGATACCTAATGTTTGATACATGTCATATAGGCTATTTTGGATCTTGAAAACTACTTGGTTACTATATATGGATATGTGATATGGGATTTTGTGATGATGTAATACATGAGGTGCATGTGGTTATGCCTTGCTCAAGTGTCTTCAGGATGACTTACTTTTGGAGAGAGATGCCCAAGACGTGCGATGTTGTGGAAAAGAAATAAACTAGTGGGGAAGCAGGAGCAAGGTACTCTTTCTATTTTATTATTATATTGTATTCTCTCTTGTATGTGATACTTGGTGAGAGTTATACATGATGAGGTTGAGAACTTAGTATACTTGTATATGTGATGAGTTAGTTTCACCATTGTTCACTATGATTTAACATGCTTTATTTATCTTTTGGATGAGAGGATTCATGGAGGATCCTCCTGAGTATACTTTTATGATCACCCTATGTATATATAAACTATTTTTGGGTCATTGAGAGTAGGTTGGTGATCGACCTTGATAATACTATAGTGGGGTTTAATAGGAGCTGTTTGGGCTTTGAGGTCACTGCTATCTTTACATTTTTGGTACTTGTAGTTTTCTTTTTATTTTTTTAGTAATGTATGAAATTTCATGTTTTCACTTGGGATATATATATATATATATATATATATATATTTCGGATCTGGTGTTGATTCTTATATCTTTATTATCTCTTTCTTCCGCATGTTTCTATTTGAGGGTAATGCCTTCCATATGCATGTATATTATACAATTGGTGCTAGTATCTAACCTAGGGACTAATAGAGGTGGGACTTAGGAAGCCCCCATCCTTCTCCCCTCATTTTAGTATCTTTATGGGGAGGGGTTTGTGATAGTGAATTTCTCATGCATCCACCACCAGTACACCTGCTACCTTTTTTCAAAAAACAAATGAAGCAAAAATCCTAAAGGTATAGTTACCAAGATCTAATCCCAAAAGGAAACATTTCTGAGGATTTTATAGAATTTAAAAGAATCCATACCTCTTTGAAAAGACAAGATGTTACAACCTACCATTCTTAAAAAAAACTCATCCCTGAATTTTTCTTATGAGGGTGGTGTATCAACATCTCAGAAAATTTCCAGCCAATGAGCATGTACATCAAACTCTCTATCTTAGGTCTCATCCTGTAAATGGTCGTACTTACAAAGCACCCATACTAGAGGAAGTTAACTTCTTTCGAGAACCTTGATGATCTTATCAATGATTCATGTCATATTATTCTCAAAGGAAACATATTCCACTGGCTCAATATCCTAAGGATCAAATGAATCAGATGGGATGAATTAATAATGATGAAGCTATGTTACATGGAAAATTTCATGCATGAACCATTACCTCTGAGGTAAAACCAACCAATAGGCTACTGGACCAATTCTCTAAAAGATATCAAAAGGAACGATGTATTAAGGTGATAGATTATGCTATCTCTGAATCCTTCAAGGAACCAATCTAGGTGAAAATCATAAGAATGCCCAAGGTCCCACCTCAAACTCTAGTGGTTGGTGATGATGATTACTATAAGACTTCTACCTAGATTGAGCTATATCCATACATTTATAAATTATCTTTACCTCTTTTAATGTGTACTGAATGAGATGAGACCCCAGTAGAACTACTTAACTTGCCTCCAACCAGCAGATGGGTGAACGAAATTACCTACTATAGAGTGCATAATATGGATACATATGAATAGTTTCCTAAATGTTGTTATTATAGGAAAACTCAAACAAAGGTAATTGTTTCTCCATAGAACCTCCAAAATCAAGGAAACATAGTTGGTGTATATCCTCTAGAACCCATATAATATATTTAGACTAAACATTGGTCTGGGGGTGATATGTTATAGTTAGAATCACTTGTGAACCTTGTGATTTTTGAAAAACATTCCAGAACTGTGATGTAAATAAGACATATTGATCTGATATAATAGAATGAGGAAAACTATGGAGGTATAGAATCTCCCAAATACGATGTTTCCAAATATCATAAACTCAGGAGGTCTCTTAGATAGGTAGGAAGTGTGTGACCTTGGTCAACCTGTCAAATATCACCCCCACCACATCACTACCACAAGGGGATAGTAGAAATCCTATCATGAAATCCCTAGTGATATTGCACCATTTATATTAAGGAATAGATATAAATTTTAAAAGTTTGGTAGGTCACTGGTGCTCTGCCATCACCTACTGAGAGGTGGAATACTGCATGATAAAACCTACAATATGACTCTTGATACCTAGATACCAATTCTGATGACATACTTCTTGGTAATCCAAGGGTGAACTATCCAAACAGAGGCATGGGATTCCTAAATAAGATCTTCCCATATGTCTGTAGGAACCCAAACATGCATGTGAAAATGCATTATCTAATTATCATAAAAAAAACAACTAGGTGGTGGGTCCTCACCAAATACACTCTCCCTCCTGGCTAGGACCTCAGGATCTTAAATCTGTCTCATTCGCACCTACTTTAGAAGGGAATATGTCACTTCCAAAGATCCCAAAACAATCTACCCACGATATTCCTGATACTCTAGGTGCATCTAAGAAAATAGGTTTGTTAACTACCACTCACTAAGGGCCTCTTGAGTGTCCTATTTATAAATCTTCTAGTTTAGTGCACTAGGCAAAACATTTCCCTTTCTGAGTGTATAAGCGATCTCAAAACTCAAACGACTGTAGGTATTCCACCCACCACCATTGCCTCAGATTCAAGTCATGTTTTGAGGAACTATATTTGAGACTTTAATATTCTATGTTAACACTAAACTATACTACCAATAGATAATGACTTTAATATCCTAAAGTATGAACCAATGTTTCCAGCTCGAGTTCATGCATAGGGTAATTCCACTCATGAGGTCTCAGCTGGTGGTACCCGTATGCTATAATTCAATCTCCCTATATGAGAATAGATTGAAGTCTGATAAATAATTCATAATAGTGAACTTTATATCTTCTTACTAGATCTGGAAGAATCCGGATTAGCATTGAAGTGCGAGTCCCTTTTAACTCATAAAAGGATGATTTGCAGGCTTCAAACCGTAAGAACTTCACGCCCTTCTTTGTTAAGTGCATGATAGTTGCTTCTAGGAGTGATAAGTCCTAAATGATATGCCTTTAATAGCTATCCAACCCCAATAAACTACATATGTCAAATAAATTATTAGGAGTTTCCTAGGAAATAATGACACTCACTTTATCTGAGTCAATAGATACTCTTTCCTCTGAGGTGATGTGACATAAGAAGTGAACCTTATTGATTCAAAAGTGGAATTTGGTGATCTTAACATTTATATGATTCTATCTCAATTTATTTATCATGACCTCAAGATATTTATAATGGTCGTATCAGGTATGAGAATACACCAAGATGTCATCCTTAATGACTATCCTAAATGAATCCAGATATGGGAGGAAAACCCGATTCATCAAATCTATGAAAACTGCTAGTGCATTTATAAGACAGAATAGCATAACCAGATACTCGTACATGCTGTATCTAACATGGAATTCTGTAAATGGTATATATGATAATATAACAAGCACCTGATGGTAGTCTAACCTCAAATTGATCTTAGATAAAAGCATCACTCCTGAGAGATGGTTGAAGAGGTCTATAAATACACATCACCGTAAGAGTTCATCCAAGATTTTTTATAAGAGGAATCCCAAGTATCACTCTCCGCATGGTATAAATAAAAAACCCACTAAGCCCATCCTTGTTATATTATAAAATCCTAGAATATACACTTTCTTATTTAGTAATAAAAACATAAACATTTCATTTTTGGCTTTGATACTGAGAAATGAGACCCAATCTTTGACATAAAAACTTACAATGTCAAAAGGTAATATTGGGTCACTTAAATACCAAAGGACCATTTAGTTTTAGGTTTCTAGAGAATTAGGATAGACTCTTACTTGTATTAGAAAAATAAAAATCCAGAACATAATAATCTATGAAATCTCCTAAAATTTATTCACGTCTAGCACCCTTCTTAGAAATATCCTACTTAAAACCATTCTTCATAACATAGGGAAAAGGAAACACAAGAGAGGGTGAACTTAGATGATTAGTAAGGACAAACATAGGAGATACAAATATATAAAAATATAAAATTTTAAGATATGAATACAGTTGTGTGATCATGACCATAACTTACGAAGTTTATACCCAACCTGTCATAGATTATAAACATGATTTAAAACATAAGCATTATAATTTAAAAAAACATGGACCATAAGAGTGATAAATATTAATAAATCAATAATGATCTATAAGGTAATTTTATAAAATTTTGGAGCATTATAAATATAGAAAAAAACTTCATATGTCAAGGTTAACTACCAAGACCATCAACATAGTGGATCAAGAGACACCTATTTCTCATAGTAGATCAAGACACACCTATTTCCCATAGTGGATCAAGCCCATAAATTTGTTTACCATTGTTATCCCATGATATATAAATCTTTAACCAATGCATTGGAGGGAAATATTGGTCTTACCCATCATATAATGAAAACCATACAGATGTGTTCCATAAAATCATAAATCATTCATCATATTTGAACCCATGAAAATAAATGGGTTTCAAAAATATTTCATCATATCATAACCCATGGAAAAGAAATTGCTTTCATAAATATCATGAAATCATAAACATAAACCAACCATAACAAAGAATAAGGATAATATATTTGAATAATATCACTTGTAAAGGACAAGTAACATAATTTTTTTTATCTTAGATGGAAAATAATTTTTAGAGATCACTTGAAATAATTCTTGAAAAAATAAACTTTCCATTTTCAAATCATTTCTTTTTATAAAGCCGCACAATTATAAAGGAAAACATTTTTTTTGATAAGAACATTGTAATATTTTAAAGTAAACATCAAATAATTAAGGTTTCATGATGATGAGAAAATCCTATCATGATGTATATGTTAAAAAATCATTCCTTCCATACTTTTTTTGGATAAGCCATAAATAAAATCATTTAGAAAATGAAAAAAATGAATCATTTAAAACCATTCTATTTAAAGTAAAACATAAGTAAAGATACCTTTAAACAATCATAAGAGAACAATATAATTATTTTTAGAAACAATTTTAGAAAACTTAGACATGGATGAAAAAGTGAGTTTTGAGGGAAATTCTAAAAAGATAATTTTTAAAAGAAAGTCCCTTATAAATATCATATCATTGAAATGAGAAAAAATAAAATGAATCTATTATTTGTATCATATGTAAATCCACACAAAAAAGTGTAAATACAGAATAATATAACCAAAATTAATCTCACAAATTATCTTATAATGCAATAATAAATGAATTACAAGTTCAATAAAATTAATGGAATAAGTGGTGAATATGGTATATATCTCATAGAAGTAAAATTGAGATGAGTAACCCTTACCTCACAATTCCATTTATTTTTTCATACCTTAACCTTATGTATAATGTATAAAGAATGTTACTAATTCATTCCAAAACTATAATTATATTTATAATACATTATATGATACTTTTGTAACATCTTACCACCTATTCATTAATAATATTTCATTATTTTCATTGTTTTGGGTGAGTTCGTTTCACGGTTTTCATGGTTGGTTCATTTGTGTATAATTATGGATTTTCTTTTCAAATGTAAATAAAGTTATATAAGTGCAATGAAATGGTATTCATGAACTTATAAAAGTTTAAATGGTATCATATACCATTTTTAGTTACAGTATGGGGATGATTTATTTGATAAAATGTTAAGGATACATGTTTAGTTTATTTTGGTAGTTTTTACAACTATCACAAACTAGTTTCATTTAATTTAATATTATGTACATATATATATATATATATTAGTTCTAGAAGATGACATAAGTTATAATATACCTATTAGAATATTCTTTAACTAGAATAATACTTTTATGACCAGTATTGAAGTAAGTAATTTAAAATGAAAAATCATTATCTACCGAGATGGTTAATCTCTATAATTTGGACAATATTTTTGTTTCTTTGAATGAGAGGAGATGAGAAAAAGGGTGGATAGAAGATACTGCATTAGAAATATAACATTACAGTATATAAATGAAACTAGAGTTATTAGGATTTTATGGATGAAGGATGTGAAGAGAAGGTAGAAAAAGAAAAGAAATTAAGAGAGGTTGTTTAAGAATGTTACCACTTGGATATCACCTCATTAAAGGATCCCTTAAGGAAGTTGGAATTGGTATTTGGGTTAGATCGGAAGAACATGGAAATGGGGAGAGTGGGTAGGACAGGGTTTTTTATATATTTGAAATGATTCAACTCTTTTTAGGAGAATTGGGTTTGTGAGGGGAGGTATTTATACTTGAGGAGGGGTGGTTTTAAGTGATTAAATAATGATTATTTTATATTTAAAGCGAACCGCATATGGGTGAAATTAATTCCAATGAATTTGGATGATAATTATTATTTTAATGTCTATTTAAGATCAATAAAAAAATCAACTACCTATTTAATGTTGTATTTTGTTATGTATTTTAAGCTTTTAGCTTTTAACTTTAACCTGCTACATTATTTTTCCAATACTATGGTAAATACTTTTTTTACCACAGTAATTTTTTTTCCAAAAAATAAAAAGTAAACTTATAACATAAATTTTACCTCCTAATTCAAAATATGGAATAATTTTTTTAAAATAAAAAACACATAATTTGAAAAATTACATTCAAAATTAAAGCGTCAAAACACGATGAAAATAATTTTTCTGGAAAAATATATTTTTAATCCTAAAAATGAACCTATACCAAAATTAGGTACACACATTATTTAAATTTATTTAATTAAATTATATCTAAACTAAAATTACTTATCTTACTTTTATATCAATTCAAAATAATAAAATTACTTTTAAAGATAATGAAAATGAGGGTTTTATAAAAATATGTATATTTTACTATTCACTAAAAAATTAAACTTTTCAGAAAATTATAAAGTATTTATTCAAAGATAATTTTTTTACATGGTGAATCCAAAAATGATGTTCATTTTATCAAATAAATTTTTTAAAAATTTCAAAAATTAATTATATTTATTTTCTCATAGAAAGCAATAAAAAACACTTTTTTGAAGAAAAATATATTTAAGAAGTAAAATTACTTTACTAAAAATTATGTGCATATTCACAAATAATTAATTAATACATTAAAAATGAGTTGAAAAATTATATATTTCATAATGTGGTTAATACTATTAATTCTTCCAATTTAACAGTTAGTTTAGAGTTATTGTGTTAGAATAAAAATATTTTGGAGTTTATTTAAGCTTGGTGCTCTGTGAAAAGTAAGCTATTGAAGATATTCAATTTATTTAAAAAGAGAAATATCATAAAATCTTGGGGTGTTATATTCTACCCCCATTAAAATTTATTTTAACCTCAAAACTCATTACTCGAATAGAAATAGATCATGATACCTCTGCCTCATCAAATCCTCATGTTTCCACATAGTTTCATCAAATTGGGGGTTTTTCCTCAAAACTTTTACTAGATGAGTGTTCATGTTTGGTAGAAAATTATCTCTATGATCTGGAATCTCTACCAGTTGTTCCTTATAAGAAATATCTTTTTACAATGCTATGACCTCTTACTTTAGTAAATGTGAAGTATTTTTTATGTACTTCCTTAAGATATATACATGGAATATATAATGAACTTGAGAGAGATTATGTGTAAGATCCAATCGATAAGCTACCATCCATACAAGATCAATAATTTTAATTAATTTCAACCTCATGATTTGAAATTTTACTTTGAAAATAAATTGTGTATATTTAAAATTTCCTTTATGGAAAACCCACATCATAAAAAAGGTCATTAAAACTTTCTCTTAAAAAGAGGGAAAGTAATAGGTGAAAGTTGCCTCGAAACTAGGATTCTAATTAGGAGAAAATTAGTGGAATGTGAAAACATAGACATAGAAGAGAATTATAACTGTCATGTTCAGATGGAAAATGATAGATAATGTTGTCATTATAAGGATAACCATCACAAAACCATAAATCTGTGATGGGTTAAAAGGTCATTGATTCGTTGGTAAGAAAATAAAATTAGTAAATTTTTTATTCCAAAATCCAATTTCTAGAGTTGAGGAATTAATTTAATACCCATAATAAGAACATAAGAAATTATACTTACTTTTCAAGTAGACTTTCATCCTTTAAACAATTTCCACAACAAATTCATCATTTTTCTCCAAAAGACAATTCAACCTTTATTCCTCAGATAAAATTACAAAATATTCTATTTAACTTAATCATATAGGGTTCTCAAAATTAACTTATCCTTAATAAGTAAAGAATTTTAAATAATAAATACTATGTTATACTAACTAGTATATAATGTAGGATAGTGATAGGTGATTCAACCTTTCCTCTGTTCGGTTGCGGGTTCAAGCCTTGCTACCTTACCAGATACGACAAGTTGTCACCCAACCTGCAGGTTGTCATTTTTATAAAACAATAATTCTTATATGATTCCTAGAAATTTTAGAAACATACTCAAAACTAAATATAATACATTAAACACTAAAGATATGTTTTATTCTCAAAGGTTATCTCATACCTTTCATTTTTCACCCCAAAATGTAACAACCCATAATTACCTCAAAAAAATTATTCACCTTAAAATTTCACAACTTAAAACCTAAAAAGGGGTGTATAAGACTCTAAAATTATAGTCTTATATACCAAATATTGTTTCTATAAATCACATGATAACTTCTCATAAAAATATCCTAATATCAAAACTTTTCTAAACCCTACTCTGATACCAAATGTAATAACCTATAATTTTTAGTTTTATATTCAGTGATAACAATATAAACATTACATTTCAAGCTTTGATACTGAGAAATGTGACCCATTTTTTTCCATAAAAACTTACAATGTAAAAATAAAATATTGGTTCACTTACATAAACAATGAACTTTTAGGTTTATAGTTTTAGTTAATTAGTATATACTCATTCATATCATAGAAAATAGACATCTAGCCCATAAAAAGCTATGTAATCTCCCAGAAATTCTTGATGTCTATCACCCTTTTTAGACATATCCTATTTAATACCTTTCTTTATAACCTGGGGAAAAAGAAATATAAGAGAGGATGAGCTTAGATACTTAGTAAGGATTAATTTAGGAGATATAAATTCATTATCATATGAAATAATGAGATAAGAATAAGGTTTTGTGATCATGACCATAACTTATGAAGTTCATACCCAACCTGTCATAGATTCAAAACATAATTTATGGCATAAAAATTATCATTTTAGAAAACATGGATCATAGTATTGATAAATCATAATAAATCAATCATTATTAATAATCCCATGTCAAAAAAGTGTGGAGACATTATAGATATAGAAAATCATTTCAAATGTCAAGGTTAACTACCCAGACCATCAACATAGTGGACCAGGACTCAACTATTTCCCATAGTGGATTAGGACACACCAATTTCCCATAGTGGATCAAGCCCATCAACTTGTTTCCCGTTGTTATCTCATGAGATAAAAATATTTACCCAATTAATTGGAAAAATATATAGGTCCCACCATTCATATAATGAACACCATACATATCTATTCTATAAGAACATAAATAAATCATCATATCAGAACCCCTGATAAGAAATGGGTTTCATAAACATTTAATCATAACACAACCCATGGAAAAGCAATGGGTTTTATAAATACAATTCCATCATAAAAATAAAACAACCATAACAATGAATAAGGATATCACCCTTTAATAACATCCCAAATAAATAATAATTAACATAAAAAATGTTATATTATATTGAAAATAATTTTGAGAGATAACTTGAAATAATTATTGAAAAAATAACATTTTCATTTTCAAATCATTTATTTTTAAGAGCTGATAATTTATAAAGGAAAAAAATTTATTTAAAAATAACCTTGTATGATTTTAAAGGAAACATCAAAGAATTAAGACATCATGATGGCTGGAAAATCCACCCATGCTGTATAAGTAAAAAAAACATTCCTTTCATACTTTTCTCAGATAAGTCACAAAGAACATCATTTACTGACTGAAAAATTGTTTTTTTATTATAACGCAAACAATTTTGAGGAAAAAGTGAGAAACCAAACATGAATTCACCACTTCACCACTTCACCACTTCAAACATATAAGACTTCACAACAAACAACATTCAAGCACAATGGATGGAAAATATATTCATGCTTCAAGCAGACTATCCTTCATAGATCCAGTTAAAATCATTAAGAGAAGGCCAATGAACCACAAAACTAGGAAACACGAACATTAGAAAAGAAATACAAATCACATAACCGGTCTCCTCGAATGCCCATCAGTGCGATCGTCTACACCAGCCCAAATCCACAAACCCGCCAGCGGACTCTAGTCAGAGTACACCCAAACCCTCCAGTGACGTGAGATGACCCAAGAGGACATCCACAAAGAGTGAAGAAGAAACTAGAATAAGGAATATCAGGTCGTCCGGACGCCGCACCCTAATTTTTAGACACCGTTGCACAACCACGATCCAGTCGACTCTGTATTTTGAGCAACGAACCAAAGATCCATATCTTAACCACACACACCACCATAAGAAAAAACACTAAAATCGAACCTATAATGAAATCCTCATAATTCCGGAATCTAGAACTGAAAATCCCGCCCCCCTCCGCGCAACACTGGGTCCAGCTCTGAGCCTTGCCTGAAGAGCCAGACGCCTGGAACTCGCCAATCCATGTCGAAGCCAAAGCCGAAACCACGCCATATCCTTCATCGAGCTAGATCCACGCCTTCGACAAGCCGATGATACATATGGAACCACGCCAGAACATCCGCGAACAAATGAAGCCAGATCTACACCTTTGAAGATAAGAAGATGGAACCGAGGCCTCGCCTGAACCAAATCTGGGCCGACGCGACTGGAATGGCGGTCGGAATCGAGGCATGCCGATACCGAGCAAAGGAAGCCAACCCGCACCATGCCATACCGAAGGAGGGGAAAGGGAGAAAATTAGAGGACGAAAACCCTAGCCTACGAGAATACCGAGTCGCCGCCGCTCAGAGGCCACCTCGAGTCCAAATCCCACCAGTTCCACAAATAACATCATTTAGAAAACGCTAAAAAGAGTCCTTTCAAACAATTTCGTAAAAATTCAAACTTGAGTAAAAATGTATTTAGAAAATAATAATATAATAGTAAAAATATTATTGGAGATGATTTTAGGAAACATAGACTTGGAAGAAAAGATAGTTTTAGGGGAAATTTTAAAAAGATAATTTTAAAAATAAAGTATCTTATAAATATTATATCATTGAAGTTAGAATTAATCAAATGTATTGATTATGTGTATCATATGTAAATCCATATAAAAAAATTTGAAAGAAATCATAAGATAATAAAAATTAATCTCACTGATTATCTTAACTTGGTATAATCAATGAAGTAGAAACTTAACCAAATGAATGAAAAGTTAGTTAATAAATCCGTTACCACTTTTTAATCAGTCGAATCATATTCCAAAAAAAGTAATAATTATAAAATGTAACATTTAATACCATGAATATAATGATATTAATGATAATATATATCGAAGGGAAGTATACACACCACAAAAAATAAATAAGTGATGCATAAGGAATATATCTCACAGAAGTAAAGGTGAGATGAAAAACCCTTACCTCACGATTCCCTTTAGTTTTTTATAATTTAACCTACTTAAAATGGCTTAAAGAATTTTATCAATATATCAAAAAATAATATTAATATTTATAATACCTTATATGACACTTTTATAACATCTTACCACCCGTCCATTAATAATACAATGAGACTTTAGGGAAAATAACTAGACAATTTACATTAGGTTGGTAGATAACCCTTCATCCTTTGTCATCCTTTAATCTAAATCTTTAAAATAGAAAAATTCTATAAAAATAGAGCATATTAGATCTCAGAAAAATAGTGATGAAAGTAGAGGAATAAACTTAGAAAATAATTAAGATGAGTGAAGAGGTTACCTATGAAAATCCAATGTAAAAAATGGGGGCTCGATCAGTGTTTGGATGAAGAATAACAAAAGGAACTGAGGTTAGGCATGTGAGAGTATCTCATGCACAACTACTTCTAGAGAGGAGTTTCTATGGGGGGGGTCGATTCATTTTAAAAAGGGGTAATGGATAATTCATGATGTTAATGGACTTCATGTCATGTATTTCCCAGGTTATGTTTTCTACCTAGAAAAGAATTTCATGTAGTGTATTGGATACACGATGTGTATTTAATAAATTCCATGAATTTATTTTAAATTGTGTATTGAATAAAAGATTTTAATTTCTCCTGCAGAAACCTCCACTACACCTATTACATTTGTCCCCAAAAAGGAACCAAATGGTCTAAAGGCATAGTTACTAGGGTCTAATCCTAATGGGAAACAGTTATGATCATTTTAATGAATTTAAAAGAATCCATACCTCTCTTAAAATTCAGGATGTTACACATATCATACTTAAAAACTTTATTCATATCCTGTGGAAAAGGAAACATAATAAAGGGTGTGATTAAATACTAAGTAAGGGTAAACATGGGATACATCAATGATTATTTAATCATAAGTGTATTAGAATATGAGTTTAATATTTAAAAAACATACCTATAAATACATATATCATAATAATGAGTCATGGAATTAAGCACGGTAGTTCATAAGACATGAATCCTAAAGATATCAAAGAATATAAGCCATGAGAGAATAATATTTTCATAAGACAATGTCATGAAAAAGTGTCATAAAGTGTAGAACAATCCTAATCATAGAAATCATATGTTAATTATACCCACTAAGAAATTCATAACATGTTATTATTGAGCTAACAACCCATTTACCTGATTTAGGCTTGGGATAACCACCTATGTACACTATTTTGGAAAACATATATCCTTTAATGAACCCTTTGATAAAATAAAAAATTAATATTAACCCAATTAATTATATATATATAACAGCCCCATGTGTCATATAATCATAATCCCTTCATATATATTCCATAATATCTTGAAAAAATTTATCATTTCATCATAGCATAGCCCACATTAAATAAAATTGGTTATATCAATATTTCATCATCATAACAATAAACCATAAAGATAAATAATAATGATGAAATCATAGTATCTTATCCTTGGTGAATAATAAGGAATATCAAAGGATTCTATCATGAGTATAAAATTACTTTAAAAGATCACTGGAATATTTCTTGAGGAAAACACCCTTTTCATTTTAATATTAATTATTTGAAATATCATAATTTCATCAAATATTAAGGAAACAAATTATTTGAAAAGAATGATGGAAAAATTAAAAAAAAATTAAAAAATATAGTTATAATTTTAGGAAAATCCATTCATGTAGTATATGTTAAAACAATGATTTCTCTCACACATTCCATAAAAGTCAAAAGTACATTGTTGGGAAAATAAGAAGAAGATTCATTTTTGGAAATTTTTATAGAAATTAAAAGATGGATAAAAATTATTTTGAAAAATTATTTTGGAATGGTAAATAAATTCATGAAATGTTTTAAAATAAAATATTGATATATAAGAAAGAGACTCTAGGTTGAAGAGAGAAAAAATGTTGGTTTTCCTAAAAAACCGTTGGTTTCTTGAGATCTTGAATAGAGGAAAATGAAAGGAAAATATTTTAATCTCTAAAAATAACCATAGGATAAGAAAAACATAATATTTTTGAGAGATATATCATATATTTGAATCATAAATAACTCATGTATAAATAATCTCAACAAAAAAGAGATTGTATCGTAAAAATCCATACATCAAGTTCATCTTACTTTGTATGTTCTACAAAATCCTATTTGAAAAATTCAATTTTTTTATAAATATATAATAGAAATATATACATAACATTTATATCATATATTTTCCAATTATAACATTTAAATACCCATTTTTAAAGAATTATTTTTTAAAATCATTGTTTCTAAATGTTAACTAGTTCGTTTTTCATGAATGTTTTGGTTTAATAGTTCCAATACTTTTGCTTTGATCAGTGATATAGTAGTCCATACATACACGTAAACACTGGTTTCATTTTCAATCAAAAAAAGGAAAGAAACATAAATAATATTTTATAATTCCATAATTTTAATTATATCATAAATATAATAAATATGTATTAAATATATAATTATAAATATTCATGTATGGTAGTGATGGAAGAAGATCCATTTTACTATGCGGAGGCAGCTATCCACATATACACATGAGCCATACATTTATTTTCTATTTTATAGAAAGGAGATAGAAAATTCTTGTTACATCATCATAATAGCATATTAGTATATTTATATTATTGGAATAATAATTTTATGATAGATATAATAGGTTTATAGAAGATATAAGTAGAAATAAAATTTAAAGAGCTCCATTTAGATTTATACCTCTTTATTAAGAGATCTCTTTTGAGTAACACCTTAAGCCTTAAAATATTTGTCATAGGAGAAGAAAAGGGGATATAAGATTAAGTTAGTGAATATGGGGACATATTATGTCAGATGTTAGATGATATAAAGGATGAAATCTTTGTAAATAACTATGGAGAAGAGGTGCCATTTTATAAGTGAGGGAGAGGACACACTTGAAATTACTTAAAATATTTAAATATAATTAATTTATTTCCTAAGTATAACGATTTAAGATGGAAAAAGATTCAAATTTAGGATAATTTATGGATAAAAAATCTCCATAAAATAAGTACTATACAAGTTTATTTGAAAATCATGCCCTTATCTCTTATTTTAACCCCATAGTAAACTGGTTCTAACCTTAATTATGGTGACAAATTTAACTATTCAATATGAAAAAATGAATATAGACTAAATAATTTTTTTAGATAATGAATAAAAATAATTATTCCATTATATGAAATTCAATTTCTATAAATGGTATAAATTCATTTTAAAATAAGTGTGCACATCACAACGATAACCTTTTTTAAAAAACATTTCTAAGAAAAAATATAATTTACTTCTATTCATTGAATTGTAAAATAAAAAAAAAGAATATTAAAATATTTAAGTGAATATAAAAAATATGAATTTCATTAAAACCTTTAATATATGATGATTTATTTAATTTATTCTCATTAAAACATATTGTGCACATAAAAATAGCTTTATGAAAAAATAACTATTTTATATTTAAATGATTTTATCATCATTCCAAACTAATAAATAACTAATTTATGGAAATGTTTTTATACATTACTTATAAATTTTATTATAATAAATTTTTAATAGTTATTGATTTAAATTTTTAGATAATAATACATAATATGTAGAAAAATACATATATTAAAAAAATACGTCTTTTAATCATTAAATGATTTCATTAAAAATGTAATGATTATTTATTAAGAATTAATCAATAAATTTTAATTTATAAAAACACACACACACACACACACACATATTTCATAATTTGGTTAATCCTATTCATAACCTCCAATAAAAATTCTATGTTATAAAGGTATACTATATCATGGGTTTATTCATACTCTAGGTTGTGAGTAAAGCAAGCTATCAATTACGTCAAGTATATTTCATAAAACATTCATATAAAATCCTTGGGTGTTACATTATACCCCCATTAAAATGAATTTTACCATGAAAATTTAACACTCAAATATAAAAAATTGATGGAATCTATGATTCACAACATCATTGGGTTCCCATGTAGCTTCCATGAATTTTTTATTCCTCTAGAGAACTTTAACCAGGTGTGTAATATTTTTCTATATCACTTTATCTTTTTGATCCATGATTTATAATTTTTTTTATTCATTTGAAATATCATTCTATAGTGGTATAACTTATGAGTTTATTAAATGTAATGAATCATGTATATACTACCTCATAATGGATATATGAAACACATCATGAACTTGAAAGAAATTTAGTGGAATTGCTAAGTGATATGATATCATCTTTACTCCATTAAGAATCATAAAGTTGCTAATGCACCTAGGGAATAAATTTCCATTCTTTTAGAATCTCTTAAAATTATTCTATAGAAAAATTCATAGGAATACCTTCCCACTAACTTTGAATTATTTATTTCTCTAATGATTGTCAACACAACTCTTCTGTTGGATTTGAGAATCCGTGATGTGCTACTTAATTTATATAAACTTCTTAGTAATTTCCTCAACAATACTAGGTATCAATATCTTTATTTATCCAACTTAATCCCAACACATTTTAGTTCAATATTTTCTTCCTTAAATGGATTCATAAGGATACATTTGAATAATCCAATGAAAAGCTACTTTTATAAGATAATTTGACAAGAAGAAGGTGTTGATCACAACAAACATTGAAATATAGATAGCTTGATCTAAGAAAATTGGATAGGGCCTGAATGGTTCTCTTAAACTGAACACTTATTTGAGGTCGATAGGTAGTAATAAAACAAAACTATGTATCCCAAGCTTTCTAAATACTTCTCTAGAACATTATGTAAAACCTCATTTCTAAATAAGATATAATAGAATGTGGTACTCCATGAAATGTTAGAAATTCTATAATTTATATCCTATAAATCTGATTAAGAGAGAGATTTACTTTGATAGAAATGAAATGTTCTAACTTTTTATGTAAATTGATTATAACCTATATAACTTTATGGCCTTTAGATATTTTGGGGTAACCAATGAAAAAATCTATTGTGATGTTTTACCATTTCTATTATGGTATTGGCATCGGTCATAACACCCCCTTTGAAATATATCTTATAGCCTTATCTTTATGATATGTAAATAATAATTATACATACTCTAAAATATCTCTCTTCATTCATTCCCACTAGAAATAGTCTTTTAGATCTACATTCATCATCGTAATTCCATGATAAATAGAAAAAAATGAACTGTTAGCTTATTATAATATATCCCTATTCAAGTCTGGTAATGATGAGACACATACTCGATTCTTAAAACTTATCATTCCCTAATAATCAAGGTTTAACTCAGAAACATTTCACACCTTATTTTTTAATAATATATCATTCTTCTATGCCTATTTAATATTCACATGGATAAGTTGTTGAACACTCATTGGAAAAAAATAATTTTCTCCCCTTAAATATTTCATGATCCATCCTTTGAAAATAATAAAATAAAATATATTTTATGATCCTCATCACAGATAAGCTAGCATGATCCTCTCGACTTTGAGCATCAACCACCTTGTTATATTTTCGAAGATGGTAATGTATTGAGTAGTCATAAAATTTAATCAACTCGAACCATATTCTTTGATTCATAGTCAACAATTTTTAGGTTAAAATATACTTTAATATTTTATGATAACTATATATGTCACAATTTTCTCCATAAAAAAATTATTTTATATCTTTAATGCAATAATTATCACTATTAACTCAAAATCACAAGTTGGGTTATGTTTATCATAAACCTTCAACTATTGTGAGGAATAATATATCACTATATAATTCTACATAAAAATACATTTCAACCCCTTATTTTATGTATCATTATAAATTACAAACCCTTCTCCTCTATAGGTAATTGTGAGTATAGGTGAACTTACCAACATTCTCTTTAGTTCTATGAAATATTTATCACATTCATCAGTGAAAAGGAAGATTAATTCCCTTCAAATTAACATAGTGAGTGGATTAAATAACTGTAGAGACCCGTATCTTGACGTACATGGACATTACATTACTTTTGCGGAATACTTAGTACATAAAAAAAACACACAAACAAGGATCGTAATAGTTTAGTGTCTTTGGAAACTCGGAATAAAATCTTCTAATCGTGGTGAAAGATCTTCAACATCTCCCATAAATATCTTCTCTTTTTTTTACCTAAAACCTTTCTTTATATCCTGGGGAAAATAAAACATAAAAGGGTGAGCTCAAATGCTCAGTATGGGTAAACAAAAGAAATATCAATCACATCGTATTCATAAGAACATAACATTTTGGAAATCATAACCTGCAAAAGAGAGCATAATTTCATAACATGGGATAAATCATGGTAGTGAAATGCAATCACAATAATCATAACTTAAAACATGAAACTTTGTGGCATTCACACATAATCATAGAGAATCATTTCTTGTTAGTCAAGACTCATTGCCAAGACTATCTTAGTGGACAAAGTCCCTTTCTGAATCGAGTAACCCTCGTTTCAGTCTTGTTTCACTGAACCGGTATAAACTACCATTCCAGCCATGTCTATCTCATGAGATATAAAATCTTTACCCAATGCATTTGAGGGAGATATAGGTCCCACCCATCTTATAATGAATCCTTTCTTATGTGTGCCACATAATCATAAATCATACATCATCGCATAACCCATGTAATAAAAATGGGATTCTTAAACAACATGACATCATAAAACAATTCATATAAGATAAAGGAATTCATAAAAATGTTTCCATCACAACATAATCAAATCCATGTAATAATAGTGATAAAAACAGAACCCTTTTATTATCTTAGATGGAAAATAATTTTGATAAAATACTTGAACTCCATTCTTGAGGAAAATATCCTTTCTTCTTCAAAAAAACATTTTTCCTTTCATAACATGTCATACGACTTTAAAATAAAAGAAGTTGATTAAAAATAAACTTGAAAACTTGTAAAGGAATCTTTTTTGAAATAATTTTTTAAAAATTCATTCATGCCTTATAAGTTAAAAAAAACAGTCTTCTCGTACTTTTGTCGGAAAAGTCAAAAAAGTACCTCGTACGAAAAACGACAAAAGATTCCTTTCATATCCTTTACTAAAAATTTACCGAAGGGTAAAATTGGATATAATCTATTTTAGGTGGATGGAAATAATATTACATATTGAGGAAACATGGATGTGGATGATAAAATACACCCCAGTAAATTCCAAAGTATAAACAATCTCGGATAAAGATGAGATTGTGATATTTCCCTTACCTTTGGTCCGATTTGCTTCGTATGTGTCCGAACCTCCTGTATAATGATTTAAATAATGTCATTGACTTATTACAGAATCATATTAATTGTTATGATATCATATATGGTTCACTTATGACATTATATTACTCGTTCTTTTATAAATTCCATGTTAAAGAAGCGTTTTGGGTAAAATCGTTTCATTTGTCGTCCGTGTTTTGACTTGTAATTATTCATATGATTACTTAGATCATGATTACTTAATTCCAGAACATAAAACATGATTTATATATATATATATATTCAGGATATACATATATATAATAAATCATTAAAGGGAAAGAAATACACCGTTCATGGAGACGGTAGTCCGTACGTACGCATGAACGCTGTTTTCGTTTCCTTATTGAATTGAATGGAATTAAGTAGATGATATAAATATATAAATAAATACAGTATCATTATTATGCCATATATTTCATTAGTACATATTATATATACTTTATAATCATTCATGAATGGTTAATCATTGAGAATGAATCTCATCGCGTCGTGGAGACGGTAGTCCGTACGTACGCACGAGCGATGATATTATTCCCATGGTCGTGAAATTGTGTTGAAGTGTATGTATACTATTTTAGTATCAATATAACTTTATAATAATCATATATAGTTACTCATTACATCATTATACTCATCCAATTAAGGTGGTGACAGAAAATAGATTACACCACAGCGTGGAGACGGTATTCCGTACGTACGCACGCGTGGTGATTTCCTTTCTCCGTAGGATGGATAGAAGGTTAATTAGAGTTGTTTCATATTTATAATAACATATCAGTATATAATAAATACTGATATTATTACTTCATCATGAAACAACTAAAGAAGAAGATGTTTAAGAAGAACGAAATTGAAAAGATCGGTAATGGATATTACCTCTTCTTTGGAACACCTCTTTGAATCTTCCACTTAGGGAACTAAGATTGGTCTTTGAAGAAGAGAAGGACCTCTAGGATTATTCTAGGGAAGTGGAGAAGGGATTTTGTCAGGGGTTGGCCGAGCTTGAGTGCTCAAATTGGTGTGAGGAGGAGGGGGAGGAGGTGCTCTTTTATAAGGGAGGAGAGGGGCACCTTAGGAATATCTCAAAATATTATTTTATATTAAAGTCAAAATCGGTTTATAATGGTTCCAAAGGGTCTTATTTCGAAGCTAAAGTGGGGATAGGTCGAAATACTATCATCCAATAGGATTTAGACAAGTTTAGGGTATTATTTTAACCTTATCAATTAGATTTAACTCTAAGTTAAATAATTTAACTTTTACCGTGTCTTTTTGTTTGCTTTCACTATATGGTTAATACACTTACTATAACATGCCAAACGAACCCCAAATTGTTTATTATTAATATATATATCCTTATCTAAGTCATTTGGCCGAACCTTATATTTTTAGGAATAAAACAAAAATTAATAATATAATATTTGATTTAAAAACTATTTTGTGTCAATTTTGACACTATTTGATATATGATTTTTGTGAAAGTCATAACAGAATTATATGTTCGAACCAAGTTGATTAAATCAACACTAATATATCATAGTAACCTAGAAAATTAGTTTAATTCATAAAAATTCTCAAATTACATTCATTTGAGCATTTATAACATCAATTATGTTAATATTTCCTTAAAAGGGTAATTACTGCATCATCGTTGTGTCATAAATAAATTAATTTATTTAAAGTCTAAAAATTATAAATAAAATATCATTATGTAGGAAATATTTTTAGATTTCTAATGAATATTTATAGTAGAATTTATCTTATGTATAACCCCATATTAAAAATGTTTTAGTTATTAAACTTTGATTTTAACTATTTTAACTATTCATTAAATAAAATAATATTAAATGTCATAATCTAATCCAAGTGGACCTAAATAGTCATATTATATTCATAAGATTGTTTTTGGTCGAATTACACTTATCCAATAGAATTAGGACATGTGTTAGGGTAATAGTAATATCATATTTACCCTTAGTTACCCTATTTACTATTAACCGTGGTAAAAAAAAGTAAAAAGTTACTATTCACCAAAAATTATTTTCATCTCATTGAACCACATTTTAGTCCTTGATATTAACCGTGTCTGTCGGATTTTCGAAATTCCATTTACAGAAGCGGTAAAATTAAGATTTATGCAAAATTCAGTTTTTAACCTACCACTTAGTGGTTTCACTATTCATCAAAAATTGAAGGTTTTCAGAAAAATGCCAAAATTTCATCCTAAGCTATATTTCATATTCCGAATTCAAAAATGAAGTCTATTTTACCAAATTCATAACATAGAAATTGCATTAATTAATTTTATAATTAAATCCCGCTGTTAAAACAAATAGCGTGTTTTTAAGAAACAATATCTATCAAAAGATTGACACTTGATTATGTCTGGTTTAAATGTGAAATTACATCCAATGACCAACATTGTATTAAATTGTAAAAATATATTCTAAATATACTTTAAAACCACTCAAATTAATGATTTATCACTATTAATTATTTCGATTAAAAAAGTTTTTTTTAATTATAATTTAGTAATTTTCACTATTCATCAGAATATGAATGTTATCCGAAAAGTACCAAAATTTCACCTTAGGCTAAATTCGATACTCCGAATCCAAAAATGAAGTCCATTTTGAAAGCTAAAATTTCTAAAATTTAAAAAGTGGTTATTACTATTCATAACGGCTAGTTTTAAAAATATTTTAATAGAATATCGTTGTTTAGTGAAACTCAGTATTGCGTACTACACACGCTATCGAGGAAGGTTGCGATTGCGTGTAATGCAAGGCAAGTCAAGGATGCGTGTTGTGCAAGCTCCTTTTGGTGTAGCGTACAACATAAGACATTAGTGAAATTAAAAAGAATATTTTTCATAAAATCTCGGGCTGTTACATTCTACCCCCCTTAAAATGAATTTCGCCCTCGAAATTCGTCGGGGTTATATATGGTTTACTATTCGAAAGTTTCTTTAATAGAAACCCACATCATAAAAATGAATACCAAAACTTGACTTTAAAAACTAAAGTATGAAATGTAACGATTACCCAAATAAACTAATCACTGGGTTTCCACATAGGTGAAAATATGGATATGGAAGAAAAATCTAACCATCATGTTCTAATGGAGAGTGGTAGAGAACATGGCTATGGAAAAGCCAACAATCACAAATCCATAAATTTGTGACGATCTAAGGTACCATCCGATTCATCAGGTATAAGATCACTAGGACAACATTTTTGGTTTTCAATATCATTCCCCTAAAGTTGAAAATTTGAATTAGAATAAATACTTTCTTTATTTTGGTACAATCTCACTTTTGTTCATGCCTTGAACAATTTCCACTTTATCTCTTAAATAAATGAAGTTGAATTTGTTATTCGTGAAGTGTTAGCAGATCATGTGATAGAATGACGGGTCATTCCATCTGTCTCAAACAAAAGGTTAGCAAAAAATTATATACATAAGTCGATCTATAGTGAGATTAATCACATATGGTTCCTAAAATGGACTTATACTTTATATATCATACTAGTTTCTACTAAATAGGGACTTCCTGTAGGCCAGTGGTAGGCGATAAAGGCCAGTCGCACTTCGGTTGTGGGTTCGATTCCCACAGCCTTGTCCGAAGCGATGGGCTATCGCCCGTCCTGCAGGTTGTCCTTTTTCTAAAACTACATTACTATAACATCCCATAAATAATATCGAAAAAAAAACTTCTATCCTTAAAAAATACTCACTTATTTCCAACACAATCCATTTCAATCTTTAGGCTTATCCATAATACTGCAGTCCACTCTCATAACATAGTGAAAACGATTACCAGAGATTTAATACCATCGTTGATCCCCATATATCATAAGATATGTTTTGTTGGTCACATTCCAAACATTCAAAGTCCTTAATCATGTATTCTCTTGAATACCTTAGTGAAAACATGAATGCAGTTTAAAGTTAACACTTTCCACATACCAAAATCCTCAAAATTCTATATACTCAAACCATGATATCACTTAGTCCTTATATCAATCATGAGCTCATGAATACTATTAAACATTTCATTTTCTCGTTTTCCCTTCATTATGCGCATATCATCTTATTTCCAAAAAATATCTCAATCACTTTGAATACCACATCAATAAATATTGCAATACTCAATGATACAACATTATTTTGGAATCCCATTACATAAACACTTAATCATTCCACCACATCGTTGTCATATTCAACATTGCCAATAGTGATCACATGTGACTTCCCTTTGTCCTTTGCCTTCAGTGGTTGCTCATGTTGATCATCACTAACCCTTGGATTAGGGCATTTATTAGCATAATGCCCCATTTCCTTGCACTTGAAGTGTTGAAGTGTTGGTGGTGCGTTCTCTGCAGTGTTTGCTTTATTCACATCATTAGAAACCCTTTTTCCATTACTTCGACACTCAGCTACTCGATGACCTTCTTTTCCACACTTAAAACATTTTCTAGTCCCTTTAAGACAATCTCCACCATGCTTCTTTCCACACTTTGTGCATAAGGAAACATTCATCTTCTTTTCACCATTATTCTGAGATTTCTCCTTGAACTCCATCTTTCGTTTCTTGTCAAAACCATGAGATGGATATGTAACACCAACTTCCATTTCTACCTTGATAGCACAACGCACAATTTCTTCATAGCTACTGAAGTCTCTTATAGCTAATGCCCTTCGAAGACTTGGTTTTAAGCCACTGAAAAATCGATCAACTTTACTTTAAGGTTGGATGATAATGCCAGATGCATACCTTGCAAGTCTTGTAAAATTCGCTTCGTATATACCAACAGATTCATCATCCTTTTGCTTTAGTTCAAGAAACTCCTTCTCCATCTTTGTTCGAAGAATACGAGGGAAGTACTTATTGAAAAATAAGTTCTTGAACTCGTCCCATTCCATGGACTCAATTTCATCTATTTGCCTTGTATTCTTGATAAGATTCCACCATTGATCAGATTCACCTTCCAAACGATATACTGCTAAGATGACTTTATCATGTTCAGAACATTGAAGAACTGAAAATATCTTTTCAGTGGTACTGATCCATTGTTCAGCAACAAGTGGATCAGAAGACCCACTGAAAGAAGGTGGACGTTGCCTCATGAAGGACTCAATAGAATATTGTTCCCTTCTCTGCTCATTTGGAAGTCCAGAATGATTCATATCTTGTGTAAGTATATCAATAATATTTTTCACTCCATCTCCCATAACATTTGTTTGTCCAGGAGGACAATCATTGCATTGTCCATTGCATTGATCAACACGGTTTTTCGGGTTCCAGCCATCGTCTAAAACCCAAAAAGAATAGTGTGAGAGGCAAAAATCATGCTAGGGAAAACAACATAATAAAGGGGGAGTACCTTCAATATCTAACATATTAGGTTTAATTCTATGATCGTTAGCGTAGTTCTAGTACTATAACCTATACGTATACTTAACCTTAGGGACATCCCTAGACATACCGTAGAAATATCTCTAGGGATCTCACTAAAGTTTTCGCATCCTAGTTTCCAAAGGTTGACTAAACCTTTCCTCTGATACCAACTGTAGAGACCCGTATCTTGACGTACATGGACATTACATTACTTTTGCGGAATACTTAGTACATAACAAAAACACACGAATAAGGATCGTAATAGTTTAGTGTCTTTGGAAAATCGGAATAAAATCTTCTAATCGTGGTGAAAGATCTTCAGCATCTCCCATAAAGATCTTCTCTTTTTTTTACCTAAAACCTTTCTTTATATCCTGGGGAAAATAAAACATAAAAGGGTGAGCTCAAATGCTCTGTATGGGTAAACAAAAGAAATATCAATCACATCGTATTCATAAGAACATAACATTTTGGAAATCATAACCTGCAAAAGAGAGCATAATTTCATAACATGGGATAAATCATGGTAGTGAAATGCAATCACAATAATCATAACTTAAAACATGAAACTTTGTGGCATTCACACATAATCATAGAGAATCATTTCTTGTTAGTCAAGACTCATTGCCAAGACTATCTTAGTGGACAAAGTCCCTTTCTGAATTGAGTAACCCTCGTTTCAGTCCTGTTTCACTGAACCGGTATAACCTACCATTCCAGCCATGTCTATCTCATGAGATATAAAATCTTTACCCAATGCATTGGAGGGAGATATAGGTCCCACCCATCTTATAATGAATCCTTTCTTATGTGTGCCACATAATCATAAATTATACATCATCGCATAACCCATGTAATAAAAATGGGATTCTTAAACAACATGACATCATAAAACAATTCATATAAGATAAAGGAATTCATAAAAATGTTTCCATCACAACATAATCAAATCCATGTAATAATAGGGATAAAAACAGAACCCTTTTATTATCTTAGATGGAAAATAATTTTGATAAAATACTTGAACTCCATTCTTGAGGAAAATATCCTTTCTTCTTCAAAAAAACATTTTTCCTTTCATAACATGTCATACGACTTTAAAATAAAAGAAGTTGATTAAAAATAAACTTGAAAACTTGTAAAGGAAGCTTCTTTGAAATAATGTTTTAAAAATTCATTCATGCCTTATAAGTTAAAAAAAACATTCTTCTCGTACTTTTGTCGGAAAAGTCAAAAAAGTACCTCGTACGAAAAACGACAAAAGATTCCTTTAATATCCTTTACTAAAAATTTACCGAAGGGTAAAATTGGATATAATCTATTTTAGGTGGATGGAAATAATATTAAATATTGAGGAAACATGGATGTGGATGATAAAATAAACCCCAGTAAATTCCAAAGTATAAACAATCTCGGATAAAGATGAGATTGTGATATTTCCCTTACCTTAGGTCCGATTTTCTTCGTATGTATCCGAACCTCCTGTATAAAGATTTAAATAATGTCATTGACTTATTACAGAATCATATTCATTGTTATGATATCATATATGGTTCACTTATGACATTATATTACTCGTTCTTTTATAAATTCCATGTTAAAGAAGCGTTTTGGGTAAAATCGTTTCATTTGTCGTCCGTGTTTTGACTTGTAATTATTCATATGATTACTTAGATCATGATTACTTAATTCCAGAACATAAAACATGATTTATATATATATATATATATATTCAGGATATACATATATATAATAAATCATTAAAGGGAAAGAAATACACCGTTCATGGAGACGGTAGTCCGTACGTACGCATGAACGCTGTTTTCGTTTCCTTATTGAATTGAATGGAATTAAGTAGATGATATAAATATATAAATAAATCCAGTATCATTATTATGTCATATATTTCATTAGTACATATTATATATACTTTATAATCATTCATGAATGGTTAATCATTGAGAATGAATCTCATCGCGTCGTGGAGACGGTAGTCCGTACGTACGCACGAGCGATGATATCGTTCCCATGGTCGTGAAATTGTGTTGAAGTGTATGTATACTATTTCAGTATCAATATAACTTTATAATAATCATGTATAGTTACTCATTACATCATTATACTCATCCAATTAAGGTGGTGACAGAAAATAGATTACACCACGGCGTGGAGACGGTATTCCATACGTACGCACGCGTGGTGATTTCCTTTCTCCGTAGGATGGATAGAAGGTTAATTAGAGTTGTTTCATATTTATAATAACATATCAGTATATAAGAAATACTGATGTTATTACTTCATCATGAAACAACTAAAGAAGAATATGTTTAAGAAGAACGAAATTGAAAAGATCGGTAATGGATATTACCTATTCTTTGGAACACCTCTTTGAATCCTCCACTTAGGGAACTAAGATTGGTCTTTGAAGAAGAGAAGGACCTATAGGATTATTCTAGGGAAGTGGAGAAGGGATTTTGGCAGGTGTTGGCCGAGCTTGAGTGCTCAAATTGGTGTGAGGAGGAGGGGGAGGAGGTGCTCTTTTATAAGGGAGGAGAGGGGCACCTTAGGAATATCTCAAAATATTATTTTATATTAAAGTCAAAATCGGTTTATAATGGTTCCAAAGGGTCTTATTTCGAAGCTAAAGTGGGGATAGGTCGAAATCCTATCATCAAATAGGATTTAGACAAGTTTAGGGTATTATTTTAACCTTATCAATTAGATTTAACTCTAAGTTAAATAATTTAACTTTTACCGTGTCTTTTTGTTTGCTTTCACTATATGGTTAATACACTTACTATAACATGCCAAACTAATCCCAAATTGTTTATTATTAATATATATATCCTTATCTAAGTCATTTGGCCGAACCTTATATTTTTAGGAATAAAACAACAATTAATAATATAATATTTGATTTAAAAACTATTTTGTGTCAATTTTGAAACTATTTGATATATGATTTTTGTGAAAGTCATAACAGAAATATATGTTCGAACAAAGTTGATTAAATCAAAAATAATATATCATAGTAACCTAGAAAATTAGTTTAATTCATAAAAAGTCTCAAATTACATTCATTTGAGCATTTATAACATCAATTATGTTAATATTTCCTTAAAAGGGTAATTACTGCATCATCGTTGTGTCATAAATAAATTAATTTATTTAAAGTCTAAAAATTATAAATAAAATATCATTATGTAGGAAATCTTTTTAGATTTCTAATGAATATTTATAGTCGAATTTATCTTATGTATAACCCCATATTAAAAATGTTTTAGTTATTAAACTTTGATTTTAACTATTTTAACTATTCATTAAATAAAATAATATTAAATGTCATAATCTAATCAAAGTGGACCTAAATGGTCATATTATATTCATAAGCTTGTTTCTGGTCGAATTAAACTTATCCAATAGAATTAGGACATGTGTTAGGGTAATAGTAATATCATATTTACCCTTAGTTACCCTATTTACTATTAACCGTGGTAAAAAAAGTAAAAAGTTACTATTCACCAAAAATTATTTTCATCTCATTGAACCACATTTTAGTCCTTGATATTAACCGTGTTTGTCGGATTTTCGAAATTCTATTCACAGAAGCGGTAAAATTAAGATTTATGCAAAATTCAGTTTTTAACCTACCACTTAGTGGTCTCACTATTCATCAAAAATTGAAGGTTTTCAGAAAAATGCCAAAATTTCATCCTAAGCTATATTTCATATTCCGAATTCAAAAATGAAGTCTATTTTACCAAATTCATAACATAGAAATTGCATTAATTAATTTTATAATTAAATCCCGCTGTTAAAACAAATAGCGTGTTTTTAAGAAACAATATCTATCAAAAGATTGACACTTGATTATGTCTGGTTTAAATGTGAAATTACATCCAATGACCAACATTGTATTAAATTGTAAAAATATATTCTAAATATACTTTAAAACCAGTCAAATTAATGATTTATCACTATTAATTATTTCGATTAAAAAAGTTGTTTTTAATTATAATTTAGTAATTTTCACTATTCATCAGAATATGAATGTTATCCGAAAAGTACCAAAATTTCACCTTAGGCTAAATTCGATACTCCGAATCCAAAAATGAAGTCCATTTTGAAAGCTAAAATTTCTAAAATTTAAAAAGTGGTTATTACTATTCATAACGGCTAGTTTTAAAAATATTTTAATAGAATATCGTTGTTTAGTGAAACTCAGTATTGCGTACTACACACGCTATCGAGGAAGGTTGCGATTGCGTGTAATGCAAGGAAAGTCAAGGATGCGTGTTGTGCAAGCTCCTTTTGGTGTAGCATACAACATAAGACATTAGTGAAATTAAAAAGAATATTTTTCATAAAATCTCGGGCTGTTACAATAACCATGAATAATTATTAAAAAAGAATTGATATATCTAGATAATATATGAAAACTTCAAATCTCTAACATTGTGGTTGGTCTGGGTTAATATTTAATAACTTACATTTTTGATGGATCCATCGATATTCACTCTATTGAGATTTTATGATCCAAAAAATGAAAAATTCTATCTTTAAAATTCACACTTAGTAAATTTTTCATACAACTTCTCCTTCCTTGGGGACTGTAGTAATATCATCAAGTAATCTTTTTGATCTTCCTTTCTCTTGGAATATATAAGAATATCATCTATAAAGACTTTCAAAAACTAAGGAAATATCCAATGTCTCTATTCCTTTAATTTATGAATATAGGGGGGATAAATAGTATTAAATAATGGAATAACCATAAATTTATAGTGTCGAGACATCATATAACAGGTTTCATTATGTACGAATTCACATTTTATCCTCAATTGACATCATCCCAATCTAAGATGAATCTTATAAAAATATTGTTCTACTCCTAATTTATGGAACATATTGTAAATACTTAGAATATTTTACTTATTATTAATTTATATATTATTAATTTATTGATAATAAATATATATTCTCATTGATCCATCATTTGTCTTGAAAAAAGGAATGGTTGTAACCCAAAATGATGGACTTGTTTGGATGAATCCCTTGTCAATATTCTTTTAGATTTTCTTCTTCAATTACTACAACTCAATCATGGTAATTATATATAGTGTCTATTAAATAGGTGTGGCACTAAATATGAGTTCTATTAAAAACTCAAGTTCAAAATTTAATAGAACACTTGGAAAATATTCTATAAATATATAAAAAAACTCCCTTACAATAAGAATATCTTAAATGTTGAGTTTATCTTTAACCATATAGGATAAATAACCCCCTTTGAATTGGATTATATAACTATAAAATAGATTTAATTTCAATAGTAATTTCATATTTAACCACAATAATGATATATGAACATTAGTTAGTTTAGAATATCTAATGTCAATTACCTTCCTTTTCAATTGATATTGGATTTATATAAAAAATTCTAATCCATTCCCCAAAATAAGATAAAATTTAACTAAATGGAGAATAAGAAGTTATGTATGAAGAAAATTCCCACAAAAATTCAATTGTAGAATAAAAATATAATTGAGACACAATCATTATACCATAACGATTTTTCACTACTAATTAAATATCTACTCAATGTGGTGGTGATGTGATACCCTTATCAAATTATTTTTTTATAAAAGTGTAGATAGATCTAGAATTAAATAATTCATTTGATGTTCTAGAGTAGATGATAAGTGTTCTTTTCTCCAATTCATTATTATACCCCACATTTACACTGGTAACCATATGATATTTCCCTTTATATCTTAGATTAAGAAGTTGCTGATGCCGATCATCATAATTAACCCTCGGATTCGAGAACTAGTAAACATAATTCCTATACTACTTTCATTTGAAACGTTGTTGTATGAGTGGTTCATTCAATGGATATTTCTATTTATTCATACTAGTATCTAACATATTCCCATAATTTTGGAATTATAATTCCTAATAACCACCCTTCAAAAACTTAAATCATTTACTAGTCCCCTTAAGATAATTTCCTCATTGTTTCATTACAACCTTCTGGTTTAAATTAAGAATTTTCTTATTCCATCCATTGTTTTTATTATTATAATTTCATTTAAATTTAATCTTTCTTTTCTTATCAAAACTATGATATTGACGGGTGAATCAAATATCTATTTCTACCTTGATAGCACATCAAATGTTTCATAGCTATTAAAGTATCTAATGGCCAAATCCCTTCGATGACATGGATTTAATCCATTGAATAATTGATCAATATTTATTTTAGTTTGGATGGTAATACTATAAGTGCAATTCTTATACATTATAAAATTTGTCTCATAGGTACTAATGGCATCATAATCCTTCCCCTTTAGATTAATTAATTCCTTCACCATTTTCATATAAAGAATACAAGGAATGTTATTATTGAACAATAACCTCTTAAACCCATCCCACTCAGTAGATTCAATTATGCTATTTTCCTCATGTTCTTAATAATAGTCTACTATAAATATTCTTTTCCTTCCAAACAATATACAACCAAAATAATTTTTTCCTATTCTAAACAATAGATAATGGAAAATATATTTTCAGCAGTTTTATCTATTTCTCAAAAATTATTGGATTAACATAACAATTAAAATAAGGTGGATGATGCCTCATGAAGGACTCAGTAGAATGTTGTTCCCTACTTTACTCATTTGGAAGCCCAGTTTGATTTGTGGCTTAAGAAAGTTATGTAATAATAGCCATGTGATTTTTCATTCCAGATCCAGTAAAATTCAATTACTCATGTGGAAAATCTTTTCATTTTCTATCCTATTTAGTGTTAACATGATTCATTTTGGTTTCAACCATTATCTAAAATAAAAAAACATAGTATGAGATACAATAATCATATTGATAAACCATATAATCATGAAAAATCATTTATAAGATGTCAAAACCCAGATATATTATTTTCAATACATGACACCATTGATTTATCCCAGTCCATCCATGGTTATCATCTAATTGAATCCTTTATAATGGTTCATAAAGATAATAAAAATTAACCCAATAATATCCCTGGGAATATCTAGCTAGGTGTGTAGTCTTAGGACCACTCATCGTGCACTTGTGATGACTGAGTTAATTATCAATCCACCCTATTCAAAGTTTTTATCCCTAGGTTCATTTTTGATAAATTTTTATCCACTTTCTAGTGTCCCAATATGTATGTATTTTTTAGAAAAACCACACATTATTCTTTACCCTTACTTAGGGTTTTCTCCTATATATTGTTTTATCTTAAGGGTTCTTACTAAAGCTTCCTCATCATAGTTTTCAAAAATAGAAACAACATTGATTTGATACCAAAAGTTGAGACCCAAACATTTAATACATAAATATCACATACAATTATATAAATATTCATTACATATCATAGTGATACACACAAGAACCATAAAGGTTTAGTGTATTTGGAAACTTGGATACATTAACAACTGATACAAAAATTATTTATATAATATTCCAATAAGTTCTTGAAAAATATCACCATTATTTGACATGCCATACTTAAAACATTTATTTATAACCAATGGAAAATTAAATATAATAAATGGTGAGCTCACATGCCTATAAAGGTTAAAAATTGTAGATATAAATGATCATCTATGAATAAGTAAATGAAAACATGAGATTATCATTTGAAAACCATACCTAATAATCTATATACCATAATCATGAGTCATGGTATAAAACTTGGTATTTCATAATACTTGAATCATAAATGAATTAGAGGACTTGAGTCATGAGAAAATAAAATTGGCCTCAGATCATGTCATAAAAGAGTGGCATAAAGGATGGAATATTTATAATCATTGAAATATTATACCAAGGATACCCACCAAGACATTCATTAATGTTAGGATTTATCTAACCCCCCATCTACCTACTTTGGGAATGGGATAACCACTAGTTTACCCCATTTTAGGAAAGGGATAACCCCACATATACAATTTGAGTTCATAAAACATTAATCATTTCCCAATACATTAGAGATATATAACTGAACGACCCTTTACATAATCATAATCCATTCATATGTATTCAGAAATATCATTAAAATATTTATCATTTCATCATAGATTAACTCATGAAAAATGAAATGGGTTTCATTAATATATTATTATCATAATTGTAAAATATCCAAAGAAATAATATGGATGGTATTATAGGATAATAACCCTAATGAAGCATAAGTAACATCAATAGATGTTATCATAGATGTATAATGCATTATAAATATCACTAGAATATTTATTATGAAAAATAACCATTTTATTTTGAAACAACTTAATTAAAATATCAAAATAATAAAATTTTTCTTTGAAAATAAGGATGGAAACTTGTAAGAAAATATTTAAAACATTGATTGGTCACGAGGGTGGGAAATTAAATTCATGAGGTATACATTGAAACTAATATTCCTTTAACACTCGTGGTAAAAATTAAAAAGTACCCCATTTATAAAATGAAAAGAAGATTCCTTTTTAATTTTTTTTATAAAATTTCAAACATGGATAGAAATTAATTTAATGAATTATTGGGGAATGGTAAAAATATCATTAATTTTTTTAAATAAATTATGGATATAAAAGGAAAATATTTCCAACTGAAGAGAGAAATAAAGTCATTTTTCTTAGAAAAATATTATTTTAGTATCTTGAGAACTTAAAGTGAGGAAAATGAAATAAAAAAAATGTACTCTATAAAAATAATCATAGTGTAGATACCCTTTTTTTCCTTATATTACTTTATAATATATCTAGAAATATATTTAGATTTACGCACTAAGAAATTTTATGATTCTGAGGCCCGTTGTGCCCAAAATTAATTTTATAAAAATATTAAATATATTTTATATCATGCATGTATAGTTTCTTAAATAAAATCATATAAATATTAAATGGAGTCTTGAATAAAAAATTTGAGACCATGGTTGAATCTAGAATATGAGGTTTATTGTAGTAACAACCTAAAATGGGTAGGCATGGAATGTTTAGATTAAAGAATCTTTTGGTTGGTGTGTTTAGTTAAATAGATAATTAAATTATTTATTTTAATTAAATGACCTAAAATTGGAATTCCTATATAACTTCACTATTATGAAAGATCACCAGGGTTAGATATATAACCTTGGGATCTTTGATAGGAGTTCTTTCCACCCTCTTATTGGAGAATCAGAATCAGACGACAATGAGGCTATGGATCCAGGAAAATCAAGGCACAAAAAACACAATGAATTCTCTCATTCATTTACTATCACATTATTAATTGGTGAATGATCCAATCCTGAGGTAGTACACGTCAATATTTTTTATCCACCAATTTATTAAATAGATTGATCATGATTGAATTTATCTCTAGATATGTATTAAATTAATCCTTTTCAAGTGCATATGTAACAATTTTCAATTGATTATTAAATTAATCCGTGATATGACATGTTTCTCACCCCGGGCATCCCAATTTGTTTTTGTTGGCTAGGAATTCTTGGAAAATGTTTTTACACTTTTTTTATTTCTGTTTCCCCACATGTTCATTGTGTTCTTATCCATTGAGAAACTGGGCCATGAGTGGACATTATCGGGTGGTATCGAGCTCAATTGAACCCCTAGATCCAGGGAGGGTTCATGCATGATGAATGGTTTGATGATTATGGCATTGATTAAGAGTATTTTAGGGATGTGAGTGATTCCTCTAATGACGATGATACCAATGAGGTGATGAGAGATGATCAAAGGTGTAACGACATAAGGCGACCTCATGCAGGCTTTGTACGGTTCACAAAAATTTGTTTTCCATCTATTGAATGACCAAAAACAACAAATGAATGATTAAACTTCAATTTTAGGTAGCTTGGAGTCAATATTGAATGTGGAGGGCATGGATATAGAATACCAGTTTAGATCTATAATTTCTGCAAAAAACAAAACTACATGACTGTACAAGGATGAATACACATCTTGTAGTACAACTATGGCTGCAGCGCTAGGATTTTTGAAAAACATTAAGGATCATATTCCATGTGACTGGGTCACATGCCATGTTATCCTCATAGGGAAGACATATCATGTGTTAGAGCACATAGGTAGTACCCCGTGTGGGAGGACACATCATGTTCCAGAGTACATGGACATGGGAAAGTTTACATGGACATAGATAGTAGCACGTGTAGGACCCAGAGTGGCTGAGGTACACCATGTAGTCCCCTTAAATGTTGTATAGGGATAAATGGTCAGTGATATAAATAAAAGTAGGGAGACTGATATGCATCACAGCGGGACCACATGCTGTGTGGGGCCCCTTACATGCCATGTACCCCTTCTTCATTTTTGAGTAACCTTCTACCTCTTGTATATCCTTCATTTAGACTCATATTTTGGCTCGTTCTTAGCCTATGCATAGTGTTTTCCACATAGAAATTTATGGTATCCTTAATAGTGGATTTTTAGATACGTTGTGAGGTGTTCCAAGTGGGGAGCCTCTTTGGGTAGTGCTCGATGATGATAGTGATTGGGCATGATCATTAGATTGGTACCCCCTATGGTGTTAGGGTTCTTGGCCTCTTTCAACTAATTGGTAACCCTAAATAGAGCTAGGGTGTGATTCATATATCTATTCAGTGGTTACCCCTATGGTGTTAGAGTGCATTCCCTATATCTACTGAGTGATACCCCGTATAGAGTTAGGGTGTTTGTCCTCTATCTATTGAGTAGTACCCCTATGAAATTAGGGTGTGGATCATCTATATACTGAGTGTTACCCCTATATGGAATTAGGGTGTGGTTCCTCTATCTACTGAGTGGTCCCCCTATAACATTAGGGTGAAAGTCCTCTATTTACTATGTGGTAACCCCCTATGGTGTTAGGGAATGAGTCCTCAACCTATTGAGTGGTACCCCCTATGGAATTATGGTGTGATTAATCTATCTACTCAATGGTACCCCCTAATGGATTTAGGGCACGAGTCCTCTATCTATTGAGTTTTACCCTCAATCATATAGGGTACAGGTCCTCCTTACATGGTGTGGAAGCCTCCCAACACACTAGGGAACATGCACTCTACTAGTATATTATTCCCCTTAACAGTATGACAGAGTGGTATGGTGTGGGAACTCCACATGGTTACTTATATAGGTATACATGTGAGATGCTGGGCATTGATGATGGACCTTGGGAACTATTGGCACTGTTTACCTGGGTTGGGATATGAGATGGATGTCCCCTTTCTCTCTGATTTGGGATTTTTTGTTGATCAAATATATATATATATATATATATATATATATATATATCCATGTCTTTAGATTCTGTTACTCTCTTTCTTGGGGTTGATATGTCTATTATTGTCGTGTTTCTAACTTCTTCCCCTTTATCTTTTGGGGAATTCAACTGGGTATGTATATACTCACCCCTACATGGGAATTTTCCACATGTGTCGTGTTTTATGTAGATGATGGACCGGTCGGTGAAGATTATAGAGGAGTATAGGGATACCCTAGTGCACTAGACCACGTATGAAGGTAATATATTAGAGATTTAGAGTCAGGATCTCTCATCATTTTACTTTTTTAGTTTTTTAAATTTGGGACATTTTCTGACTGAGTGTGTATTTTTCCCACTTACTTTTCCATTTACACAATCATACACTTGTACTACCTAAAGGTTTTACATGCATGGTTTATTTTCTATATGTTGTATCTTTTATTATTATTCCTTTACACTTATACATGGATATGGTCATGTGTGTGTGTACATGTACATTATGTAAAGGTCTCCCATATTATTTATGCCTTTCAGTGTTTGTCGTAACCCCTTGGCCTATAGAGGTAGGTTTGGGGGTAGTTCTAGATCGAGCACAATTGGGTCCAGTTGTGATAGATTGATATCAGATTAGTTCATTCCTTGGGATAGTGTTTTGGGTATTCCCCTTATGAATATTTTTATGGGCTTTAGAGAAACCTTGTCATAGTGTATTGAGTAAAGCTTTCAGTCTTGGGAATTTAGTGTTGGTGTAGAGGCCGACATATCCATTCACCAGAACTCTGACAAATTTCTTATTGGATCAGTGTACCAAGATAGTGGTTGTAGGGATCAATGATACATGCATCATATAGGATTGAGTATTTTGATAGTCCTTATTTAATTACCACCCCATTTATATACACTCACCTGACTATGATGCGTCTTGATTAAAATTTCAAGTTTACTACATGATGAAAACCAACTAGGTTACTGATTCTGGATCATGAAAATGATTATATGAGTGATGAGGCCTTAGTTTAGGGACTATCCCATCAGAGCCTTACTCCTGGTGGATTGGTATCAGAACCCCACCTATCTAGTAACAAATCATACCATCAGAGTAGATTGAGGATACACGTAGGCTTAGCACAGTCCACAAGTTCCAGTATGAGAGACCACTAAGGTTCCTTGAAGATATAGATCCCCAAGTAGTGGATAATTGGATAGAGTTAGTGATCTATGTTTTTAGGATTATCTGGACACCAACTGATCTGGTGGTTGAACTGGTAGCCAACCTTTTCCATGGAGAAGATGGGTTCTGGCATAGTCTAGTTACACATATGAATGATGAGTTAACACTCTAATGGACCAAATTCCAGAATCTATTCTTATAGGATTACTACCCCTTTATTTTTTTATCTCAGTTCAGATTCCAGATCTTCAAGATATGTAGTGGGGAGGGATGATAATGTTTGAGTATTATATAAGGTTCACAAACCTTACGTGGTACTACCTCAATGTGATTTAGAATGGCTACTTTAGGGAACATAAGTTTGAGCAAGGTCTCTACAGATATATGCATGCTAGTGTAGAACCCTTGTGCATTCCCACCTATGCTGGGGTGTTGGATCAGGCACTAGTGATGAAGAGATTCATATTTGATGGATTCTAAATAGTTGGAGCTAAGAGTGGGTGTTTTAGGGTTGATTCATCTACAATGACTAGCAGGTTCCATTTAGAAGGATCTCTCTATATGATACCTCACCATTAATAAACTCAGGAACATATTCATGTAGAAAATAGTCCATGTAGAGGACTAATACAACATAAAGAGGAGTGGTTCTATACATGTGATGGGAAAGGTCACATGGAATGTGATTTCTCAACCATACGTTCTGAGGAGGATAGGCAAATAGTGGATGGACCACCATGGTAGAGGAAACACCTGAATCATAAATCTCCCAGGTGAAGGTAGGGTGGTCCCCTGGGAGGTAGATCTTATAATGGAGTAGGTGGATCCCTAGGAGGGGGATCTGTGGGTGGTGGATGATGCTATGATATCTTTACACCACCACCCTTGGAAACCCATGTCAGACTAAGGGAGTTGGCGGTTCGGGTCGTTGACAACTACATGCTACAAATATGTATGACCCAACAACACAAAATATGATTAGAGGTAAGATATGTTCTTATTCTACTCTTTATTTAGTATTAATAGATATACGTGTGAGTCATTCCTTCACCTCTTTACTCATGGTTCAAGACTTAGAGCTCCCAATAGAGGATTTATCCCATTAAATTTTTCTTGAGCTTCCTAATTGGAATGATTATTCTATATATATATATATTTTATCGGTAGTGAGAGATATTTTTTGGTGGAGAGAGGTTCTTGTGGGACGTTTTTTCATCATGATGGAACCCCAAGATGTCATCTTGAGTATAGATTTCTTGTTCATTGTCTGATCAGAGATTGACTGTCACTGTAGATGAGTCAGATGCCTTCACACTGATGGGTTGAGATTCTCTTTTGCTGTTAAGAGAGATATCATGGCTGGATGAGTGGGTTTTATGAGTATTTTTTTCGCATCCCATCCCCCATTAGTTTATGAGTGTATCCCTTGGTTCATCATTCTCTTTAGGAATCTAGATTCATTTAATCATGGAAGATTTTATGGATATCTTCCCTGAGGACATTCTGGGACTACCTCTGAGTTGGGTGGTAGAGTCTTGTATCGACTTTCATCCTGAGATCACTCTGATATATTCTGTATAATATCAGATGACCCTTACCAAGCACCTAAAGTTATAGTTGTAGTTGGAGGACCTTCAAGAGAATGGATTTATCAGGCCTAGTGTGTCCCCTATGGGAATCTCTAGTGTTGTTCATGAAAATGTGGATGGGAGATTATGAATTTGTGTGGATTATTCTTTCCTAAACCAGGCCATGATAAAGAAAAATTACCCGTTCTAAGGATTGAAATCCTCTTTGATTAGTTAGGTGGTAGGATTTGGTTCTCAAAGATCGACCTTTGATCTAGCTACCACTAGTTGAGAGTCTATGAGGATGATGTTATGAAGTTGGTATTCTGATATCACTATGGAAACTATAAGTTCCTAGTGATTCCTTTCAGTGTTAAAAATTCCCCTACCATGTTTATGGATTTGATGAATCAAATATTCCAACCATAAATGGACCAATTTGTGGTTATCTTCATTGAGGAAATATTCACATACTCTGCATCAGAAGGGGAGCATGTAGAGAATTTGAGGATGGTCCTAGATTTTATTCAAGATTACCATCTTTATGGTGAACACTCAAAGTGCTAGTTCTAGGCCCATGAGGTTAACTTTATAGGGAATGTCATTTCTAAGAACAGATTATCCATGGACTCGGTAAAGATCTATGTAGTTCTTACTTCATATACTCCGAAGAGAATTTCAAAGGTGTGGTTCTTCCTTGGATTAGTGGGGAAGTACTATAGGTTTGTGGGAGACTTCTCCAAGACTGAATCTCCTTTGACTTTCCTAATGCAGAAAGGGAATCCATTTACCAGGACTGAGTACTGCCAATGGGACTTCTAGGAGTTGAGGAAGAGGATGATGAGTGATACTTTTTTGATACTACCATAGGAGGGAGTGGAGTACATAGATTATTATAATGCCTTTGGAGATGGGTTCAACTATGTGATGATGCAGAGATATGAAGTTATCATATATGGGTCAAGGTAGTTGAGGTTGCATGAGAAGAACTATGTGACTCATGACCTAGATATGGAATTGATAATCTTTACTCTAGGGATATGACTGAACTATCTTATTGGAGATATTGTTGTCTACTCAAACCATCAGAGCCTTAGATATTTCCTCATGTAGAGAGACCTTAACTTGATGCAGAGGTACAAGTTGGAGTTCCTATAGGAATATGAATTTGAGATAGTATATACTTCTAGGAAGGTAAAGGTGGTAGCATATTCCATTAATAGAAAGTCCCTTGCTCGTTTGGTATAGGAGGTGTCTAAGCAGTTGGCTTCCTAGAAGATAACCCTAGTTGATCAGGAGGGTGAAACTTTTCTTCAATCGATTATGTTGAATCCTCTACACCTAAAGCATGTGAGAGAGTATCAGTTTGGAAACATTGGATGTGAGGTGTTGCATGACCAGATATCAATATTAGATTCACCCGAGGAATTTTATAAAGAAGGTAATCACATCATCATTTTACAGGGACAAGCAGTGGTCCCAATCATGATGAGGGAGGAGGTGATAATAGAGTTTCACACTTCCCCTTTGGCTATACATACTAGTGTGGGGAATATGTATAAATAACTTCAATGGTATTTTTGGTGGGCGGACATGAGATAGAGTGTGGAAGAGTTTGTCTCATGAAGCCTCAACTATCGACAGATGAAGGATAAAAACAAGGTTCGAGTAGGTTTTTTGCAACCCCTTGAGATCCCAGAGTGAAAATGGGAGAATATATTCATGGAATTCATTACAGAGCTTCTACAGAAAATTATAGAACACAACACTATCTAGGTAGAAGTTTTCTAACTCATGAAGTCAGCACACTTCCTTACTATCATGAAGCTGAGTTTGGTGGATTTATTTGGGAAGTTTTATGTATGGGATATCATTCAAATTCATGGGGTTCCCCTGAATATTTTATTCGACCCTGATGTATGGTTCATGTCACGGTTGTGGATAGGACTGTAGGAGGTATTTGGGACCCATATGGGTATGAGTACAACCTTCCATGCCAAGAGATATGGGAAAACCAAGTGTAATATATTGGCACTAGAGGATATGTTAAGGGCTTGTCTGTTAGACTTAATTTAGTGTTAGGAGGGCCATTTTCCATTGGTATAGTTTGTGTATAATAATAATTACCACTATAGTATTGGCATGTAACTTTTTATTCCTTATACCGGACACCCTGTAGGTCTCCCTTATGCTAGACAGAGATTAGAGAGACATCTTTTATTTGGGGAATAGATGGTACAAGTGATGATAAATAAAGTATAGTTAATCCAAAAGATGATAAGGACAACCTAAATCAGGAATAATTATTACATAGATTGATGTCATCATCCGTTAAATTTTGAGTAGGGAGACCATATTTCACTGAGAGTCTCCCAATGATGAGGATTAGAGAGATTCAACTAGGGAGGCATGTAATTCGTGAGGCTCATCGGGCCATTAAAGATCTTAAAAAGGGTTAGATAGGTTTATTACCACCTCATATTACCCCCAAAGTTAGATAAGGGGCATGAAATATTCCATGCATCATAACCGAGGAGATACGTGAATGACCCCATGAACATTTTTGACTAGGGTGAGCTGGACATTGAGGATGGATCCACATTTTTTAGAGAACTCGGTGGTAATCAAGGATATATAGGATAGGAACCCGCATGTATGGGATATCCCCATGGTTTTTGTGGAGTGGAAACACATGATCATATAGGAGAGCTCTTGAGAGCGAGAGATCCTGATGCGAGCTCAATATCCTGAGATTTTTGTTTAATTTTTTCTTATTGGGGATGAAAAACACGAAGGATGGAATATTGTGGAGACCTTGTTTTTTTTACTTGTAATACTTTAGAATATAAGTAGAAATATTTTCAAATCCAGGCACTAAGGTGATGTACAATTCAACGGTTTGATGTGCCGAAAATAAAATTTATAATAATATTAAATATTTTTTATATCACACACATATGGTTTAATAAAGACAATGAGATAATTATTAAATAAGGTATTAGATAAAAAATATGAGACCATGGTTCAGTCTATAACATGAGTTTTACCCTAGGTGTGACATAAAATTGGTCGGTGTGGAACCTTTGGATAAAAGTAGTTGTTGATAGGTGCATTTAGGTAAATAATAATTATATTATTTATTTTAATTAAATGTTAAAAAAATTAGAATTTCTCTATAATATCACAAAAATGATGGATCTAAAAGGTTAGTCTCATAACCCCAGGATCATTGATAAGAGTTTCATCTACCCTCTCTTTGGAAAATAAGAATCAGATAACGACGAGGATCCAAATCTAGGATAATTGAGCTGCATAGAAAAAAACGACTTCTCTCATTCAATGAAGAGTACATTATTCATCAGTGAATGATCCAATATAGAGTTAGAAATTTATAATTTTTTTATTATACCTCAATTTATTAAATATATTTACCATCTTCGAATCTATCTCTTAATCTAAGTTAAATCAATACTTTTCATGCACCTATGTGTATCAATTTTCAATTTATTATTAAATTTATCTTTGATATGCCATGTTTCTCACCCATGTTATTCCAATATTTATTTTTTGTTCAATAAATATTGAATAATGATTGTTACAACTTTGTTTTGGTGCCTTTTCCCACCTGTTATTTGCGTTTTTCATCATTAGACAATAGGGCCATGGTTTAACATTACCGAGTGGGATAAAGCCCAATCGAACCCCTAGATTCATGACATAATCATGTAGGAAAAATAGTTTGACAAATAAGGCATGGATTAATATTATTTTATAGGTGTGGGTGATTCTAATGAGGATTGGGATACTGTTGAGGTGATGGGAGATGAACGAAGGTGCGACGACACAAGGTGGCCTCATGCAGGCTTCATTTAGATCAATGGAAATACTTTTTTACATCCACCTAATGGTCAAAAACAATGAACAGAGGCTTCCAATTTTGTTTCAGGTGGCCTATTGGTGGAATTATATATGGAATATGTGGATCTAGAATATCAGAATAGATCTGGAATTTCATTGAAAAATAAGACTACACAATGTGTACAAGGATGAACACATGTTGTGTAGTACCCCTATGGATAAAATAATATGGGTTTTAGAAAATGTTAAATATCATGTGCCATGTGATTGGGTCACATTCCATGTAACCCTCTACAAGAAGATAGGCCATGTGGTGGGGCACATAGGTAGGACCCTGTTTGGGAGGGAAAACTATGTACAGGAGTACACAGAAACATGCAAGTTTACATGGAAAACACCTTGAGCATAGATAAGACCCCGGGTGGATGTGGCATTCCATGTAGTCCCCTTACACTCTGTGTAGGTATACATAGGTAGTGAGACATGTACCATTAGATACAAGGCCATGTAATGGAGTGGGACTACATGCTGTGTGGGTCACCTTACACGTCGTGTACCAGTTCTTCCTCTTTGAGGAACCTTATACCCCTCATATATCCTTCATTTGGACTCAAATTTTTGTCTCCGGGTAGCCTATCCTGAGTATTTGTATGTATAGAATGTGATTTTTGAATTTTTAGTGGGTTTTGAGATGTGATGCAAGGTGTTTCAGGTGAAACTATTCCTTAGGTGACACTTGATGATGACATTGATTAGACATGATCATTAGGGTGGTACGCCCTATGATGTTAGAGTGAGGGTCCTCTATCTATTGATTGGTATCCCCTTATGATGTTAGGGTTTGGTTCCTCTATCTACCGAGTGATACCCCCCTATAAAATTAAGGTGTGAGTCCTCTTTCTTCTAAGTGGTACCCCCATATGGCGTTGGAGTTCAAATCCTCTATATAATGAGTGGTACCCCCTATAGCATTAGGGTGTGGGTACTATATATAAAGATTGGTACCCTCTATAGAATTGGGGTTTATTTCGTCTATCTAATGAGTGGTACCCTCAATGGCATTAGGGTGTAGGTCCTCTATCTACTGAGTGGTACCCCACTATGGCATTACGACGCAAGTATATTACCTAACGAGTGGTACCCCCTATAGTGTTAGGGTATGAGTCCTTTATTTACTGAGTGGTACCCCTATGGTGTTTGGGTGTGTGTCCTGAATCAACCAAGTTTTACCCCTATCGGGTAGGGAACGAGTAATATTTACTCTGAGTAGCACCCCCTTGATGCACTAGGGCATAGGTCCTCTGCTTAAAGATTGTTCCACTTTGACTGTGTGACATAGTGGTGAGGCATGGGCCCTCCAAACAATTTCTTCTATAGATAGACTCTCAAGATGTTGGGAATCGATGATGGACATTTGGAACTATTGGAACTCTTTTCATGGGATGGGTTGTAAGATGGAGATCCCCTTTCTCTCTTGTATGGGATTATTTTGTTGAATATATATATATATATATATATATATATATTCATCCATGTGTTTAGATGTTGTTAATCTCTAGCTTTGGGTTGATCTTTCTATTCCTATCATGTCTCGTACTGATATCCCTTCAGCTTTAGGGGCATCTTACTGGGTATGTATATACTCACCCCTACATAGGATTTGACTGCAAGTGTCATGTCTAATGAAAAAATAGATAGTTCATCAGCAATTACAGAGGATCATAGGGATACCCTGGTGCACTAGACTGCATATGGTGGTCGGAGCTTTGATATTTGGAGTTGGTCTATGTTAGCATTTTACTTTATTAGTTTTTTTAGGTTGGGACATAATTCTTGTTGGGCATGTATTTTTCCCTTTTACATTGTAGTTTACACTATCGTACACTTATAATCCCGAGAGGTTTTACATGCATGGTTTATTCTCAAGATGGTGCATATTTTATTATTATTTCTCTAAACTTTTTTATAGAAATGGTCAGGTGTGTGCATATAGGTACATTAAGAAAATGACTCTTATATTAGTATACTTTTTGATTCTTGTCACCACCCATGGCCTATAGAGGTGGGATTGGGGTAGTTGCGGATCCAGTCCCATTGGGTCAGGTCGTGACACATAGGATGAGAAAATAATTAAGATTTCTTATTTATAGATAATATATTTTCCTCAATGGAAACTTAATCATATAAATTCTTGTAAAAATGATATTGTTACATAAAAACCCTTACCTTAAGTCTAACTTGATTCCTAAGAACTCTATCCCCATTTATAATAAATTTAAATTTATTATAATTCTATAAAAAATATATGAATAATTTTAAAATCATATATGATCCACTTATAACACTAAAATACTCATTTATCAATAATTATTTATTAAAATTTTTGTTTTTTTGTGTTAAATATTTCATTTTTCTTTAATGTTTTGGTTCGAAAATCCTAGTCATTTTACATTGATCATGGTTGCATAATTTTAATAATTTTAACCATGATATAAATTATATATATATATTAACTTTATATATATTTATAATCATCAATAATTGTTAGAGATAGAAAAATTAATTACACCATTCATTGAGATGGTAGTATATACATACGAATAAACAATGTTTTCATTTTCTAATGAAAATAAAGAAATAAAGACAAATAATATAATATCTTTATAAAATTATAATCATATCACAATTATTTATTAAATATATTTTAAATCCATTATTATAAAAATCTTGTATGTATGGTATGGAAAATGAATCATATCAATATGTGGAGGTTATAGACCATACATACTCAAGAATAATACTTTCATTTACCATTTGATGGAAATGAGGTGGAAAATGGTTTTTACATCATCATAATAACATCTTAGTATATTTATGATATTTTTTTAATCATGCTATGAAGGATAAAATTTGTTTATAGAATATGTAATATAAAATAAAATATTAAGTGCTCAGTTATGATTTATACCTCTCCTTTGATACACCTCATTTGGTTTACACATTAATCCTCAAATGATTGGTCTTATGAGAATACCAGGGGATATTAGGAGAGGGTAAGTGATATAGGGAGGTATTATGTTAGTTATTTTCCATGATATAATTATTAAACATTATGAATAACGGTGGATAGTAGGTTCCCTTTTACAAGTAAGGGACATGACGCACATGGAATTAATTAAAATATTAAAATATAATTAATGTATCTTTCAATGATAATGATTTATAATGGAAACATATTCATATTTAGGATAACATAGGGTCTAAATATCTCAATAAAATAATAATTAGATAAGTTTATTTGTAAATATTACCCTTATCTTTTAGTTTAATGCCCCCTAGAAAACCCGTTTTAACCTTAACCATGGTAACATTTATTAAATGTTTTTAATATTACATATGACCAAAGATGAAAGTGGAATCATTAAAAAATTTGAATTTCCGATTCAAAATATATAATCATTTTTTTCAAATTCAATTTCTATTAGTGACAAAAAATTATTTTAAAATACATGTGAAAAACACAATGAAAACTATATTTAGAAAAATGAATTTTTAAGAATAATATAGAATTTACTTCCATGAATTTTGAAAGACATAACATTAATTTTAATATATTTGATTGAATATATAGACTATAAATTTCATTAAAAAAATCAATAAATAATGATTAATTTAATTTATTATGATAAAATCATATTGGGCACATAAAAACAATTTTATGAAAAAATAACTCTTTTACCATTAAATAATTTTATCATCATTACAAACATTTAGATAATTAATGAAAGGATTCTTATTCGTAAATTGATTTTATTATAATCACTTTTTAATAGTGATCAATATACTTTTTTAGATAATGGTATATAACATGTAGAAAAATATATTTCTTAAAAAAATTTCTCTTAATCATTAAACGATTTCATTAAAACATAATGATTTTTTATTTGGAATTAATAAATTCATTTGAATTTAGAAAAATATTTTTATATATATTTAATAATTTTTTAAATCATACTCATACCTACCAATAAAAAAGCTAGTTTATAAAGGTATACTATATCATGAGTTTATTTAGACTCTGGTTTTCTATAAAGAAATCCATGGAATAATAAATGATTTTTTAAAAGGAAATAAATATAAAATATTTGGGTGTTAAGAAACCAATGGAGATGTCATAACTATAATATTTAAATAATAATATTTACAAAGTATATTGTGTTATGTTTAAGCTCAACAAAGCATGTAATACACACTATAAAACTGGGTATTTTTAAAAAAAAAATACATTCTAAAATATCAGTGTGTTACAATTATAGATACGAATAAGGTTCTAAAATAGGATATTACGATTTACATTTTTGTTATGTAGGACACTCATGTGATTTATTGGATATCGAGAATTATTATAAAGAATTATCTATCTTAAATATATTTTTGAGACATATTTCTTATTGTACACCATGATATCTTTAATATGGTTTGGTTACTAACTGATAAATTTCTATTACCATATTCATTTAATTCAGAGGGTATAAATATTCATATAATTATCTCTATTTAAATGGTTTCTGAATCAAAAGAAACCAATGTTTTAAGGATTTTGGCAAACTCAACTCCTTTTGTTGAGTTATATGCTTCTTCATAAACTTCATTCATCCAAAATTGGTTTCTTCCACCATATTATTTTATTTCATGGTACTTCATCTTCCTATTTGGTAAAAGATAACCTTTTAATTCAAATATTTTACCAAGATATAATTTATTTTCCAAAAATTATATCACCATTAAGAATAATTCTTATCCCTTTTAATGATGGGTTACCCTCCCTTTCCATGTTTCCCTTCCTAACAATGATATTCATTATATTTGGAAACCCAATTATGAATTATTTAATGTGACTATTAAATTTACCTTTTCTTATTTCCAAAAGGATGTTTATTATCCCTTTTAAGATGTGGTTTTCAACAAGTACATTATAAATAGTATCTATCCATGACCATTTATTTTATTTTATAGTCTATACTTCCTTAAAATAAACTTTAAAAATTTTCAAGGATCGACTATTTTGTATTATTTTTAAAAGTTAATGTTTTCTAAGTATTTCACATCATCTTTTCAGAAAAAATATCTTTTGAATGTGAAATGTAAATTTTTATTTTATAAAAATGATGAATTTTATTCTAGAAAATATTTCAAGGTTTCACTTCCTTTTTCTGCATTATCAAATAATAATTTATTTTATTAGAAATATCCTTTCAAGAATTACCCTATAAATTATATTATACAATTTTGGGGGATTAGACTCATGGAAATGACTTACTATATTTTTCATACATAGTCATTGAATATTTATGATTTTTCTTCCAATGTAATTCCTTTTTGAACACTATATTTCCTTACATTGATTAGATAATGTTCACCTAGATTCCATAAATCGATTGATTAGGTTACTTTTTGAATTAATTTCACACCCTTTATCTATATTTTGTAAATACCATATGCTATATATTATTGAATAAATGATATTAACCTAGAAATTTACTAAATATAACTGGATATCTATTTAATTTCCAGGGGTACATAATGTTATGATTATTTATTTAACTATGAATGTTTCCTTAAATTATTACATTTTAAAAGGTTGTGAAACCCATTTACCGTGGGTTCATTGTGATTTGATGAATGATTGATTTCAAGTGGCACTCACATGTATTGATGAGGGAAGGTGGGTTCTTATATCTACCTCTAATTCATTAGTTACGTTTTATATCACATGAGATATTAAGTCATGGTTATAATGATTTTTTCTAAAAAGGCATGGGCATAATGAGTTTTCTTGCATTTTAATTCTTGGATATAATGAGTTTGTTCACAAAGGTGTTAGAATAATGATTTTTCTCACCTGGTTTCATATTCTTATGAGTGTGACACCTTTCTAAGTTGTTTTTATTTTTTAGGATTTGTTAAATTACATGTTTATTCCACATTTAAAATAGATTAATCACTTTTATATTATGCACCCATGATTTTTTATTATTTATTTTTTGGTTCTAATCCTGGTTATTATTGTTGTGCCTCTTTGATATTAAGAGATTCTATGATATGTTCTAATGTTATTACATACCATATTCCATGATTTATGATCTATGATTTTTTGGGTATGAATCCATTATGTATCTTAATTATATTCATATGTCCATATTATTCACACTTATGATCTTTTAATAACACAACTTATGATTTAATTGCCGAGAATTTAAACTCATTCATTTCCTCTATTTCCATGTCCCTAGGTGTAAATAAAAGTAACACGTATGATGTTCCTAGAAGAGTATCTTGTTTGGATAATCATTGGGAGTTTTTGAAGAAATTTTATGGATTAAAAAATTTCTTACATAGTGATAAAATTATTATTAGTTGAAAAAGATATTGGTTTTGTTAGTTAGATTTTTTTTTCAAATTCTCTAAAACTCAAAACCCAAAATATCACAAAAAATGTATTATAATGTTATATATTATTTATATTTTCAATATATGAGATATAAAAACTAAAGGGATGTAATTTTTTTATATATTATTTATGTTTATGTAATTGGTTAAATTTGTTTTTTTATTTAAGCAACACCTGAGACTCTATTGTAGCAGGGAAATACCGTATCATGAACTATTGCAAAAATTCTCCCCTTAAAGTGCCTTTATTCAAGACTTAATTGAAAATTTAAATTTTATAATTTAAAATATACCAAAAAAATTCTATTTTGGAATTCAATGTAACAAAATTATCTTAGTATGAATATTTTAGTTTTTCTAAATAGGCTGATATTTAGAAAAAAATTTCAGTTTTCACAGAACTTATAATTTTAATGTCTTCACTATAACGACCCATACTTTACATACATTTTTATTACTTAAAAATTGAAGCACAATTATTATAACATATAACAAAACTAGGAAAGGACCTCATAGGTATAGTTTCTTTAGAAACTGGGAAACATAAACAACTAGTTCATAAAACATCTATGTTGTCTCCCATTTATTTCATCATATCTAGAGTCCCTTTTTGGCATATCCTACTTAATATCCTTATTCATGACCTGGGGAAAAGAAAACATACAAAAGGGTGATCTCAAATTCTCATTAAGGGTAAACGAAATAAATATCAAACATATCAAATTCATAAGAACATAACATTTTGGAAATCTTACCCTGCAAAAGAGATCATAATTTTCATAACATGGGATAAATCATGGTAGTGAAATGTAATCCAAAAAATCATAACTTAAAACATTAAACTTTGTGGCATACACACATATTCATAGAGAATCATTTCTTATTAGTCAAGACTCATTTCCAAGACTATCTTAGTGGACAAAGTCCATTTCTGAACCGAGTTCCTTCCTCGTTTCAGTCCTGTTTCACTGAACCGGTTTGACCTGCCATTCCATCCATGTCTTTCTCATGAGATATAAAATCTTTACCCAATGAATTGGAGGGAGATATAGGTCCCACCCATCTCATAATGATACCATTCTTATGTGTGCCACAAAATCATAAATCATACATCATTGCATAACCCATGTAATAAAAATGGAATTCTTAAACAACATGACATCATAAAACAATTCATATAAGAGAAAGGAATTCATTAAAATAATTCCATCACAACATAATAAAATCAATGTAATAATAGGGATAGAAACAGAACCCTATATTATCTTAGATGGAAAATAATTTTGATAAAACACTTGAACTCCATTCTTGTGGAAAATATCCTTTCTACTTCAAAAACATTTTCATTTCTTAACATGTCATACAATTTTAAACTAAAAGAAGTTGATTAAAAATAAACTTGAAAACTTGTAAAGGAAGATTCTTGGAAATAATGTTTTAAAAATCCATTGATGCCGTATAAGTTAAAAAAACATTCTTCTCGTACTTTTGTCGGAAAAGTCAAAAAGTACCTCGTACGAAAAACGACAAAATATTCCTTTCATATCTTTTACTAAAAACTCACCGAAGGGTAAAATTGGATTTAAACAATTTTCGGTGGATGGAAACAATATTACATATCGATGAAACATGTATGTGGATGATAAAATACACCCCAGTAAATATCAAAGTATAAACAATCTTGGATAAAAATGAGATTGTGATATTTTCCCTTACCTTAGGTCAGATTTGCTTCGTAAGTGTCTGAACCTCCTGTATAATGATTTAAATAAGGTCATTGAATTATTATAGAATCAAAATAATTGTTATGATATCATATATGGTCATATTCTTAGCTTCTTATTAGTAATATTTCATTACTACTTGTTATTCGGGTGTTTATTACGTTTTGTTCTTATGCGTGTTTTGTCAACTAAATTCTTATTCTTCTCTTTAGGTTATAGATACCTCATTTACAGAATGGTATTAGTGTAATATATATCATATTAATTCATTCAATTCATTTATATAATCATTATGTAATGAAGACCATGTAGAACGAATCGCATCACATCGTGGAGACGGTATTCCGTATGTACGCACGAACGATGATATCGTTCCCATGATCGTGGAATTGTATTGGAGTGTATGCATACTATTTAAGAATCAATATAACTTTAAAATAATCATATATATTCATTCTTTACACCATTATACCCATCCAAGTAAGGTGGTGGTGGAAAATAGATTACACCACGGCGTGGAGACGGTATTCCGTACGTACGCACGCGCGGTGATTTCATTTTCCGTAGGATGGATAGATGGTGAAATAGGGTTGTTTCATACTTATAATAACATATCAGTATATGAGTGATACTGATGTTATTACTTCATAATGAAACAACTACAGAAGAAGAAGTGGAATAAGAAATAAAGATGAAAGAATCAGTAACAGACATTACCTCTTCTTTGAAGCGCTTCTTTGATACTTCCTTTTAGGGCACTAAAATTGGTCTTTGAAGAAGACCAGGACCTCTAGGATGTTTCTAGGGAAGTGGAGAGGATATATTTTCAGGGGATGGCCGATATTGAAGGCTCAAAATTGTGTGATGAAGAGAGGGAGGAGGTTCCCTTTTATAAGGGAGGAGAGGGGCACCTTTGGAATAACTAAACATATTATTTTATTATAAAGTCAAATTCGGTTTTTAATAGCTCCAAATTGATATATTTAGAATCTAATGTGGGTATAGGTATAAATAATCTCATCCAATATAATTTAGACAAGTTTAGGTATCAATTTTAATCTTATCATTTAGATTTAACTTTAAGTTAGATAATTTAACGTTTACCATGTCTTCTTGTTTTCTTACACTATAAGGTTAATAAACTTACTATATCAAGAAAAAAGAACCCCAAGTTGTTTATTACTAATATATATAACCTTATATAAGTCATTTGTACGAACCTTATATTTTTAGGAATAAAATAACAATTAATAATATAATATTTGTTTTAAAAACTATTTTATGTCAATTTTGACACTATTTAGTAATTGATTTTTGTGAAAATCATAACAGAATGATTAGTTCGAACAAAGTTAATTAAATAAATACTAACATGTCATATTAACCTATAAAATTAGTGTAATTCATAAAAAATCTCAAATTACATTTATTTGGGTATTTATAACATCAATTATGTCAATATATCATTAATAATATAATTACTGCATCATCATTGTATCATAAATAAATTAAATTATTTTAAGTCTAAAAATTACAAATAAAATACCATTATGTTGGAAATTTTTTATCTTTCTAATGAATATTTATAGTCTAATTTATCTTATGTATAACCCCATATTAAAAATGATTTACTTATTAAACTTTGATTTTAACTATTTTAACCCTTCTTTAAATAAATTAATAATAAATATCCTAATCTAATCCAAGTGGGCCTAAATGGTCATATTTTATTCCTAAGGTTGTTTTTGGTCGAATTAAACTTATCCAATAGAATTATTACATGTTTTAGGGTAATAATAATAACACTTTTACCCTTAATTACCCTATTTACTTTTAACCGTGGTAAAAAAAAGTAAAAAGTTACTATTCACCGAACTACATTTTTGTCCTTGATATTAACTGTGTCTCTCGGATTTTCGAAATTCCACTCACAGAAGCGGTAAAATTAAGTTTTATGAAAAATTCAGTTTTTTTAACTACCACTTGGTGGTTTCACTATTCATCAAAAATTGAAAGTTTTCAGAAAAATATCAAAATTTTACCCTAGGCTAATTTCGATATTCCGAATCCAAAAATGAAGTCCATTTTGAAAAATTAAATTTATAAAATTTCAAAAAGTGGTTATTACTATTCATAATGGCTAGTTTTAATAATATTTTATTAACATATCATTGTTTAGTGAAACTCGGTATTGCGTACGACACAAGCTATCGAGGAAGGCCGCAATTGCGTGTAAAGAAAGCCAATCTAGTGTTGTGTGTAGTGAAAGATTCCTTTGATGATTTAAAAACAAAATATTTCTCATAAAAGTGTCAGGTGTTACATTCTACCCCCCTTAAAATGAATTTCGCCCTCGAAATTCTTCACTTTGTAACAAACAGATGAGGTTACATGGAACACATCGTGAACTTGAGAGAGATTCTGTGGAAGCGCCAACCAGTAAGCTACTTTTCCAACACGATCCAGTATTTCGAAAGGACCGATATATCTAGGGATCAACTTCCCCTTCTTTCCAAATCTCATGACCCTCTTCCAGGGAGATATTCGTAAGAACACTTTATCAACCACTTCAAACTCTAGGTCTTTTCTTCAGTTGTCGGCATAACTTTTCTGTCGACTCTGAGCTTCTCTTATGTGTTGTTGAATAGATCTGACCTTTTTTGCCATTTCATCAATGAGATCAGGTCCTAATAGATTTCTTTCCCCAACTTCATCCCAGAAAGTTGGAGTCCTGCATTTCTTTCCATAGAGAGCTTCATAAGGAGCCATCTGAATACTGGAGTGAAGGCTATTATTATAAGAAAATTCTACCAAAGGTAGGTGTTTATCCCAACCACCTTTGAAATCCATAGAGCAAGCTCTCAACATATCTTATAGAGTTTGAATTGTTCCCTCAGACTGACCATCTATCTGAGGATGCTAAGCAGTGCTGAAACTAAACTATGTATCCAGAGTATGCTGAAGGCTTCGCCAGAACTTCGAGGTAAATCTCGGATCCCAATCAGATATAATAGAAAGTGGTACTCCATACAATCTTACCACTTCCTTTACATATATCCTGGAAAACTGATCCAGAGAGAAATCCTTTCTAATAGCAATTAAGTGTGCGGACTTTGTAAGACGATCAACTGTGACCCAGATAGTATTATTGCCTTTGGATGTTTTAGGAAGTCTTGTGACAAAGTCCATAGTGATGTTTTCCCATTTCCATTCAGGTATGGGTAATGGTTGTAACATCCCCTTAGAATTTTGTCTCTCAGCTTTGACTTGCTGACAAACCAAGCATCGAGAGACATATTCAGCAACATCTCTTTTCATGCCATCCCACCAGAAGTACTCTTTCAGGTCCCTATACATCTTCATGCTTCCCGGATGAATAGAGAATGAAGAACTATGAGCCTCATCCAGCAGCTCCTTCTTTAATTCGGGGATGTGAGGAACACAAACACGATTCAGGAACTTTATTATCCCATCACAATCAAGGTTGAATTCAGGAATATTTCTCACCTTCTTTTGTAACTCTACATCTTCTTTCTGCTCCTCTTTAATCTTCACATGTATAGATGGTTGAACATTCATTTGAGAAAGATACGATTTCCCCCTTCCATTATAATTCCAAGATCCATCCTTTGTAAATCCCTAAATATTGGATCTTTTGTGATCCTCATCATGGATAAACTGCCATGGTCTTATCGACTTAATGCATCTGCCACCTTGTTTTCTTTCCTAGGGTGGTAATGAATTGAGCATTCGTAATCCTTAATCAGCTCCAACCATCTTCTTTGGCGCATATTCAGATCCTTTTGTGTGAAAATATACTTTAAAATTTTATGATCAGTATAAATGTCACAACTTTCTCCATAAAGATAATGCCTCCAAATCTTTAATGCAAATATTACCGCAGCTAACTCCAAATCATGAGTTGGGTAATTTTTCTCATGGATTTTCAATTGTCGCGAGGCATAAACTATCGCCATATCATTTTTCATAAGAACACACCCCAATCCCTTCTTGGATGCATCACTATAGATCACAAAACTTTCTCCACTACAAGGCAGTGTGAGCACAGGTGCACTGGATAACCTTATTTTCAACTCCTTGAAATTCTCTTCACATTCCTTCGTCCAAACAAACTTAACTCCTTTCTGAGTCAACCTGGTGAGTGGATTAGATAATCGTGAAAAATCTTTCACAAAACGTTGATAATATCCAGAAAACCAAGAAAACTTTGGATCTCAGTTACTGTTGTTGGTCCTGACCATCTTTCGATAACCTCTGTTTTTGCTGGATCCACAGATATCCCCTCTTTTGAGATTATGTGACCCAAAAATGAATCTTTTTGAAGCCAAAATTCACACTTGGTAAATTTGGCAAAAAGCTTCTCCTTTCTCAGGGTCTTCAATATAATTCTCAAGTGATCTTCATGTTCTTCCTTTATCATTGAATATACAAGAATATCGTCTATAAAGACTACCAAAAATTGATCAAGATAGTCTCTAAAGACTCTATTCATCAGATCCATGAAGATAGCAGGAGAATTAGTAAGACCAAACAACATCACTATAAATTCATAGTGTCCATACCTTGTACGGAAAGCCGTCTTTGGTATATCCTCCCTTTTGACCCTTAATTGATGATACCCTGAACGAAGATCAATCTTGGAAAAGTATTGATCTCCTCGTAGTTGGTCAAATAAGTCATCAATGTGCGGGAGAGGATATTTGTTCTTGATAGTGATCTTGTTAAGTTCTCGATAATCAATGCAGAGTCTCATTGATCCATCTTTCTTCTTAACAAACAGAACAGGTGCTCCCCAAGGTGACACACTAGGGCGTATGAACCCCTTATCAAGATTCTCTTGGAGTTGCTTCTTCAATTCCTACAACTCAATTGGGGCCATTCTATAAGGTGTCTTTGAATTAGGCAAAGCACCCGGTACGAGTTCTATTGAAAACTCAACTTCACAATTTGGTGGAAGACCTGGCAATTCCTCTGGAAAGACATCATCAAACTCCCGTACAACGAGCATATTCTTAATCGTGAGTTTCTCTCCAACCATTTGAGATAAATAACCTTCATTTAGTGGAATCAAGACCCATAAGATGGATGAAATTTCCACTGGAAGGTTATGTTCATACTTGCATCAATAGATGATAATAGATTGATCTGGAATATGAAATGTGACTTCCCTTCTTTGGCAATTGATATGTGATCCATATAAAGAAAGCCAATCCATGCCAAGAATCACATAAAATTCCACTATAGGAAGGATCACAAGATTTGCAGGAAGTACTTTCCCACAAACTTCAATCGGAGAAGAATTATAAACTTTTGATGCGACTGTTGTGCCATTAGGGGTTGTCACAGCTAACTCAACATCTAATTGTTGAGGTAATACGGTGATACCCTTAGAAAATTCTTCAGAAATAAAATAGTGGGTGGATCCAAAATCAAATAAAACATTTTCTACATTAGAGTGGATGGTAAGTGTACCTTTCACCACTTCGTTATCGTACTCCACATCGTTGATAGAAATTGCATGTGACTTTCCTTTGTCTTTAGCCTTAAGAGTTTGAAGACATCGACCATCATCATCAACCCTTTTATTTGGGCATTGATTGGCATAATTCCCCATCTCCTTGCACTTGAAACATTGAAGTGTAGTAGGTTCATTCTGTGTGTCCCTTCATTTTTTTGCATCATTAGACATCTTCTTCCCATCATTTCGGCATTCAAATGCCCGATGACCTTCCTTTCCACATTTGAAACATTTACTTGTCCCTTTAAGAAAAATCCCTCCATGTTTCTTTCCACACTTTTAGCATAAGGGAAACCTCATCTTCTTTTCAGTGTTCTCTTTAGATTTTTCTTTGAATTCCATTTTCCTCTTCTTATCAAACCCATATGACTGATGGGTTACTCCAATCTCCATCTCAACTTTGAGAGAACATCGAATGATTTCCTCATAGCTATTGAAGTCCCTTATGGCTAAGGCCCTTCGAAGACTTGGTTTTAAGCCACTAAAGAATCGATCGATTTTACTCTCAGGTTGGATAATAATACCAGAAGCGTACCTTGCAAGTCTTGTAAAATTTTCTTCATAGGTACCAACAAATTCATCATCCTTTTGCTTCAGTTCAAGAAACTCTTTCTCCATCTTTTTTCGGAGAATACGAGGGAAGTACTTATTGAAAAATAAGTTCTTGAACTCGTCCCATTTCATGGACTCAATTTCATCTCTTTACCTCATATTCTTGATAAGATTCCACCATTGATCAGCATCACCTTCCAAACGATACACTGCTAAGATGACTTTATCATGTTCAGAACATTGAATAACTGAAAATATCTTTTCAGTAGTACTAATCCATTGTTCAGCAACTAATGGATCAGTAGACCCGTTAAAAGAAGGTGGACGCTGCCTCATGAAGGATTCAACAGAATGTTGCTCCTTATTTTGCTCGTTTGGAAGTCCTGCATGATTCATAGCTTGAGAAAGTTGTGAGAGCATGGCTATAAGATTTTTTCATTCCAGCTCCCATAACGTTTGGTTGCTCAGGGGGACAATCATTGCATTGCCCGTCGCATTCTGCATTAACACAGTTCCTTCGGGTTCGAGCCATTGACTAAAACCAAGAAGAATAGTGCGAGCAACAATAATTATAATAGGAAAACCACATAATCAAGAATAAAATTTCACAATTAAGGTCTTATCCTAGGTTATTAATGGTCATTTCTAAAACACTAAGTTTGTGTTCTATGCTTAGACTTATCCTTAGGGTTCTTACTAAGGCTTTCACATCCTAGTTTCCAAAGGTTGACTATAACCTTTCCTCTGATACTAACTATAACGACCCATACTTTACATACATTGTTATTACTTAAAAATTGAAGCACACTTATTACAACATATAACAAAACTAGGAAAGGACCGTATAGGTATAGTGTCTTTAGAAACTGGGAAACATAAACAAATGGTTCACAAAACATCTATGTTGTCTCCCATTTATTTCATCATATCTAGAGTCTCTTTTTGGCATATCCTACTTAATATCCTTCTTCCTGACCTGGGGAAAAGAAAACATAAAAAAGGGTGAGCTCAAATGCTCAGTAAGGGGAAATGAAAGAAATATCAAACATATCAAATTCATAAGAACATAACATTTTGGAAATCTTACCCTGCAAAAGAGATCATAATTTTCATAACATGGGATAAATCATGGTAGTGAAATGTAATCCCAAAAATCATAACTTAAAACATGAAACTTTGTGGCATACAGACATTATCATAGAGAATCATTTCTTATTAGTCAAGACTCATTTCCAAGACTATCTTAGTGGACAAAGTCCATTTCTGAACCGAGTTCATTCCTCGTTTCAGTCCTGTTTCACTGAATCGGTTTAACCTGCCGTTCCAGCCATGTATATCTCATGAGATATAAAATATTTACCCAATGCATTGGAGGGAGATATAGTTCCCACCCATCTCATAATGATACCATTCTTATGTGTGCCATAAAATCATAAATCATACATCATTGCATAACCCATGTAATAAAAATGGAATTCTTAAACAACATGACATCATAAAACAATTCATATAAGATAAAGGAATTCATAAAAATAATTCCATCACAACATAATCAAATCAATGTAATAATAGGGATAGAAACAGAACCCTATATTATCTTAGATGTAAAATAATTTTGATAAAACACTTGAACTCCATTCTTGAGGAAAATATCCTTTCTACTTCAAAAACATTTTCCTTTCTTAACATGTCATACAATTTTAAACTAAAATAAGTTGATTAAAAGTAAACTTGAAAACTTGTAAAGGAAGATTCTTGGAAATAATGTTTTAAAAATCCATTCATGCCGTATAAGTTAAAAAAAACATTCTTCTCGTACTTTTGTCGGAAAAGTCAAAAAGTACCTCGTACGAAAAACAAAAAAAGATTCCTTTCATATCTTTTACTAAAAACTCACAAAAGGGTAAAATTGGATTTATACAATTTTAGGTGGATGGAAACAATATTACATATCGAGGAAACATGGATGTGGATGATAAAATACACCCCAGTAAATATCAAAGTATAAACAATCTCGGATAAAAATGAGATTGTGATATTTTCCCTTACCTTAGGTCCGATTTGCTTCGTAAGTGTCTGAACCTCCTGTATAATGATTTAAATAAGGTCGTTGACTTATTCCAGAATCATACTCATTGTTATGATATCATATATGGTCATATTCTTAGATTCTTATTAGTAATATTTCATAACTACTTGTTATTCTGGTGTTTATTACTTTTTGTTTTTATGAATGTTTTGTCAAATAAATTCTTATTCTTCTCTTTAGGTTATAGATACCTCATTTCCAGAATGGTATTAGTGTAATATATATCATATTAATTCATTAAATTCATTTATATAATCATTATGTAATGAAGATCATGTAGAACGAATCACATCACATCGTGGAGACGGTATTCCGTACGTACGTACGAACAATGATATCGTTCCCATGATCGTGGAATTGTATTGGAGTGTATGTATAATATTTCAGAATCAATATAACTTTACAATAATCATATATATTCATTCTTTAAACCATTATACCCATCCAAGTATGGTGGTGGTGGAAAATATATTACACCACGGTGTAGAGACGGTATTCCGTACGTACGCACGCGCGGTGATTCCATTTTCCGTAGTATGGATAGATGGTGAAATAGGGTTGTTTAATACTTATAATAACATATCAGTATATGAGTGATACTGATGTTATTACTTCATAATGAAACAACTACAAAATAAGAAGTGGAAGAAGAAATAAAGATGAAAGAATCAGTAACGGACATTACCTCTTCTTTGAAGCGCTTCTTTGATACTTCATTTTAGGACACTAAAATTAGTCTTTGAAGAAGACCAGGACCTATAGGATGTTTCTAGGGAAGTGGAGAGGAGATATTGGCAGGGGTTGGCCGAGCTTGAAGGATCAAATTGGTGTGAGGAAGAGAGGGAGGAGGTGCCCTTTTATAAGGGAGGAGAGGGGTACCTTTGGAATAACTAAAAATATTATTTTATTATAAAGTCAAATTCGGTTTTTAATAGCTCCAAATTGATATATTTCGAATATAACGTGGGTATAGGTCGCAATACTCTCATACAATATAATTTATACAAGTTTAGGTATCAATTTTAACCTTATCATTTAGATTTAACTTTAAGTTAGATAATTTAACTTTTACCGTGTCTTCTTGTTTTCTTACACTATAAGGTTAATAAACTTACTATATCAAGCCAAAATAACACCAAGTTGTTTATTATTAATATATTTAACCTTATATAGGTCATTTTTTCGAAACTTAGATTTTTAGGAGTAAAATAACAATTAATAATATAATATTTGTTTTAAAAACTATTTTATGTCAATTTTGACACTATTTAGTAATTGATTTTTGTGAAAATCATAACAGAATGATTAGTTCTAAATAAGTTAATTAAAGTAATACTAACATGTCATATTAACTTAGAAAATTAGTGTAATTCATAAAAACCTCAAATTACATTTATTTGGGTATTTATAACATCAATTATGTCAATATTTCATTAATAAGATAATTACTGCATCATCATTGTATCATGAATAAATTAAATTATTTTAAGTCTAAAAATTACAAATAAAATACCATTATGTTGGAAATCTTTTTATATTTCTAATTAATATTTATAGTTGAATTTATCTTATGTATAACCCCATATTAAAAATGATTTACTTATTAAAATTTGATTTTAACTATTTTAACCCTTCTTTAAATAAATTAATAATAAATGTCCTAATCTAATCCAAGTGGGCCTAAATGGTCATAGTTTATTCCTAAGGTTGTTTTTGGTCGAATTACACTTATCAAATAGAATTAGGACATGTGTTAGGGTAATAATAATAACACTTTTACCCTTAATTACCCTATTTTCTTTTAACCGTGGTAAAAAAAAGTAAAAAGTTACTATTCACCAAAAATTATTTTCATCTCATTGAACCACATTTTATTCCTTGATATTAAACGTGTCTCTCGTATTTTCTAAATTCCAATCACAGAAGCGGTAAAATTAAGTTTTATGAAAAATTCAGTTTTTTTAACTACCACTTGGTGGTTTCACTATTCATCAAAAATTGAAAGTTTTCAGAAAAATACCAGAATTTCACCCTAGGATAATTTCGATATTCCAAATCCAAAAATGAAGTCCATTTTGAAAAATAAAATTTATAAAAATTCAAAAAGTGGTTATTACTATTCATTACGGCTAGTTTTAATATTATTTTAATAGCATATCATTGTTTAGTGAAACTCGGTATTGCGTACGACGCAAGCTATTGAGGAAGGCCGCGATTGCGTGTAAAGCAATCCAATCTAGTGTTGTGTGTAGTGAAAGATTCCTTTGATTATTTAAAAACAAAATATTGCTCATAAAAGTCTCGGGTGTTACATTCACTGTTATATAAGAATGAACTAGAAGTTTATAAAAGATATTAAGTAATAAAGTATGAATTTAAGGAATAAAATTATACATTTTAAAATATTATTTTAGCTTAGAAAACCAATGAAAAACATTTTCATAACTCATTAAAAATTTACTTTAATATTAAACCCATTTTTCTGTCATTTCATTGAATCAAGTATTTTTAAGGGATATTTAATTTTTTATTTAATTAAAATACCCGTATAATTATTTTATAATAATTTAATTTATGTTCTTAAAATTAGTATCCTAAATAATTTTTCATTATATATATACATTTAAAGGAAGCTTCCTGTAAATAATGTTTTAAAAATCCATTCATTCCGTATAAGTTAAAAAAACATTCTTCTCGTACTTTTGTCGGAAAAGTCAAAAAGTACCTCGTACGAAAAACAAAAAGATTCCTTTCATATCTTTTACTAAAAACTCACAGAAGGGTAAAATTGGATTTAAACAATTTTAGGTGGATGGAAACAATATTACATATCGAGGAAACATGGATGTGGATGATAAAATACACCCCAGTAAATATCAAAGTATAAACAATCTCGGATAAAAATGAGATTGTGATATTTTCCCTTACCTTAGGTCCGATTTGCTTCGTAAGTGTCTGAACCTCCTGTATAATAATTTAAATAAGGTCATTGACTTATTCCAGAATCATACTCATTGTTATGATATCATATATGGTCATATTCTTAGATTCTTATTAGTAATATTTCATAACTACTTGTTATTCAGGTGTTTATTACTTTTTGTTTTTATGCATGTTTTGTCAAATAAATTCTTATTATTCTCTTTAGGTTATAGATAACTCATTTCCAGAATGGTATTAGTGTAATATATATCATATTCATTCATTAAATTCATTTATATAATCATTATGTAATGAAGATCATGTAGAACGAATCACATCACATCGTGGAGACGGTATTCCGTACGTACGTACGAACAATGATATCGTTCCCATGATCGTGGAATTGTATTGAAGTGTATGTATAATATTTCAGAATCAATATAACTTTAAAATAATCATATATATTCATTCTTTAAACCATTATACCCATCCAAGTATGGTGGTGGTGGAAAATAGATTACACCACGGTGTGGAGACGGTATTCCGTACGTACGCACGCATGGTGATTCCATTTTCCGTAGGGTGGATAGATGGTGAAATAGAGTTGTTTCATACTTATAATAACATATCATTATATGAGTGATACTGATGTTATTACTTCATAAGGAAACAACTACAAAAGAAGAAGTGGAAGAAGAAATAAAGATGAAAGAATCGGTAACAGACATTACCTCTTCTTTGAAGCGCTTCTTTGATACTTCATTTTAGGACACTAAAATTAGTCTTTGAAGAAGACCAGGACCTCTAGGATGTTTCTAGGGAAGTTGAGAGGAGATATTTTCAGGGGTTGGCCGAGCTTTAAGGATCAAATTGGTGTGAGGAAGAGAGGGAGGAGGTGCCCTTTTATAAGGGAGGAGAGGGGTACCTTTGGAATAACTAAAAATATTATTTTATTATAAAGTCAAATTCGGTTTTTAATAGATCCAAATTGATATATTTAGAATATAACGTGGGTATAGGTCGCAATACTCTCATCCAATATAATTTATACAAGTTTAGGTATCAATTTTAACCTTATCATTTAGATTTAACTTTAAGTTAGATAATTTAACTTTTACCGTGTCTTCTTGTTTTCTTACACTATAAGGTTAATAAACTTACTATATCAATCCAAAATAACACCAAGTTGTTTATTATTAATATATTTAACCTTATATAGGTCATTTTTCCGAACCTTAGATTTTTAGGAGTAAAATAACAATTAATAATATAATATTTGTTTTAAAAACTATTTTATGTCAATTTTGACACTATTTAGTAATTGATTTTTGTGAAAATCATAACAGAATGATTAGTTCTAAATAAGTTAATTAAAGTAATACTAACATGTCATATTAACTTAGAAAATTAGTGTAATTCATAAAAACCTCAAATTACATTTATTGGTGTATTTATAACATCAATTATGTCAATATTTCATTAATAAGATAATTACTGCATCATCATTGTATCATGAATAAATTAAATTATTTTAAGTCTAAAAATTACAAATAAAATACCATTATGTTGGAAATCTTTCTATATTTCTAATGAATATTTATAGTCGAATTTATCTTATGTATAACCCCATATTAAAAATGATTTACTTATTAAAATTTGATTTTAACTATTTTAACCCTTCTTTAAATAAATTAATAATAAATGTCCTAATCTAATCCAAGTGGGCCTAAATGGTCATAGTTTATTCCTAAGGTTGTTTTTGGTCGAATTACACTTATAAAATAGAATTATGACATGTGTTAGGGTAATAATAATAACACTTTTACCCTTAATTACCCTATTTTCTTTTAACCGTGGTAAAAAAAAGTAAAAAGTTACTATTCACCAAAAATTATTTTCATCTCATTGAACCACATTTTATTCCTTGATATTAACCGTGTCTCTCGTATTTTCGAAATTCCAATCACAGAAGCGATAAAATTAAGTTTTATGAAAAATTCAGTTTTTTTAACTACCACTTGGTGGTTTCACTATTCATCAAAAATTGAAAGTTTTCAGAAAAATACCAGAATTTCACCCTAGGCTAATTTCGATATTCCAAATCCAAAAATGAAGTCCATTTTGAAAAATAAAATTTATAAAAATTCAAAAAGTGGTTATTACTATTCATTACGGCTAGTTTTAATAATATTTTAATAGCATATCATTGTTTAGTGAAACTCGGTATTGCGTACGACGCAAGCTATTGAGGAAGGCCGCGATTGCGTGTAAAGCAAGCCAATCTAGTGTTGTGTGTAGTGAAATATTCCTTTGATTATTTAAAAGCAAAATATTGCTCATAAAAGTCTCGGGTGTTACATTCACTGTTATATAAGAATGAACTAGAAGTTTATAAAAGATATTAAGTAATAAAGTATGAATTTAAGGAATAAAATTATACATTTTAAAATATTCTTTTAGCTTAGAAAACCAATAAAAAACATTTTCAGAACTCATTAAAAATTTACTTTAATATTAAACCCATTTTTCTGTCATTTCATTGAATCAAGTATTTTTAAGGGATATTTAATTTTTTATTTAATTAAAATACCCATATAATTATTTTATAATAATTTAATTTATGTTCTTAAAATTAGTATCCTAAATAATTTTTCATTATATATATACATTTAAATTTTAAAAATGTTATTTCTCTAAAAACAATTTTTATTTGCTTAAGCATATTTATATTAAAATTAACTTTCCAGAAACTTAGAAATTTTATTTGATGAAATTATTTTAAAATTTAAAATTATATGTATCAAATTTGGTAAAATTTAAATATTAATATTTTTCATAAAATTAATTACTAAGCTTATAAATTAATTACAAAGGTAAAAGTAAATTAGTGTAAAAGTTAAAAGTTAAACAAAAACCGCAAAATAAATTAATATTGTCTTAAAAAGGTGTGGTTGAGGTATGTTTTGTGGGAAAATCATTTTAATATCCTATATTTTTACATTTTTTTAGCCTTTGAAACTTGAATAGAGACTTTAAATCATTAAAAATGTAAGGGTCACTCGCAAAACTACCCTCCCTTCACTTATAAAAGGGAAACACCTTCACTATTATAATTATGAATTCATATACCCTATGCATTAAGAAAAACAAAATATTTGATTGTTCGTTGTGAGGACTACCACCTCTATTATGTAACGTGTTTCATTATCCTTCATCGCTTTAAAAAGTTGAATATAAGGATGTTATTAAATAATAAATATGATATTTATGATATAATTAAGGTTTTTATATGAAAATTTTAAGATCCAATTAATGATATTTATAATAAACGATCATTGTTAATTTAATCATTTAATATAATATATTAAGAGGATAATATTTTAATGATTTTTTTTTAATTTTTTAATATCAATTAATTCTTGTTATAGTTACTTATAATTTTGATAAATCACACTAAAAATCCCTAATTAATATTATTATTTTTCTATTATAAATATATTACAATAAAACAACCTCTTAATCATTCATTAAATCATAATATGTTTATGTTTGTGTCAGTTTAACCACCGAATAAAATTATACTATGAATTTATATCATGAATAAATATGGGAGCATAATTAATGGTATAATATGATATAAATGTGTGAATAATGTTTTTATTCTATATTATATGAATATTTAATTCATTAATTAATGAAATACACTTAATTCTTCAATCACAAAAACCTAATTATGATCGACTTTATCATCAATGATATGTTCTAAAACACTCTTGAAAGGAATTTGAAATATAATAAATTATTATAAATAATCCATAATTTTATATGTAATGGCTTATTAATAATGTAATTTTGAATAATAATTAAGATGAACACCAATATTATGAAACTAGTATAGATGATCAAAAATATTTACATAGATGTGGAGAATAAGAAGAATTCATGTAGAGAATGACCATTTATAAAGATTATGAACAAAAATTAATATGATTAAGGTTTTGAATTAAGTGATTAGAGTTGATATGTTTATGATACATGAGATAGAATTATTTTTATGTAATTCACGATAAGAGGTAAGGGTACTCCATCTCAAATTCCCCTCATTGAGACATGTTTTGTAATATGCACCTAATTTTATTTATATTGTGTATTTAAAATAATGACCCTAACTATAGTAGCCCAAATCCGGTGCCTTAATTTATTAAATTAGTTTAAAAACAGGATTTAAATCCAAAAGGATCGATCAATTTAGTAGTTTTGGAAAACCACATACATATATGGAACCAATTTTACATTAGGAGTAAAAAATAAAATATCATACATAACAAAAGATAATAAACCTCATACTTGAAAACTCATTCAAATATGTTTTCTTCATAACTTGGGTTAATAAAAATAATGTTTAGCTCAAATTATCAGTAAGGGTTAAGTACATAGGAAGTAATAATGAATCAATGAGCATAATCCACATGGAAAAGTAAATAACTGAAACACATGCCATATAATCAATAACTTTAGAATGAAACTTAAAAATGGATATTATAACTACTCAAATAATAACATGGAATATAAATAATTGAATTCATAATGATGTAATGAATAATGATGGATATATAAGACATACCATCGAGGCTTCGTGCCATGAATATATTACAGTTATGGCTTCACACCAAGAATATAACATTGTCAAGGCTTCATGACAAGAATCTAATAAATGGGTAACCACTTAGCCAAAACCATATCAAGTTTCTTTCATTAAACCTATCAGTGCATCAAGGGACTATAGTAGGTCCCACCCCACATATATGAAATCCAATGCATTCCTCATATATTGAAATGATTGACTTAATTCACGAATCCATATTCCTTATCAATAAATATCTATTTTGAGTAAAGGATACTGATTTAACTTTAATTACTTAGTTATTTAAATAAAATTAATATAAAACACCGTATATAAAAATGTTATATGTTTTAGGAAATAATTTAATGAAATACATGTTTAACCCAATGAATGAAAATTGAGTTAAGAAATCCCTTATCACATGTAATCAGTCAAATTTCATGCGCTATAAAAGTAATAAATATCAAATGAAATATTGAATACCATGAATGTAATGGGATTTGTTATATAATATATGAAAGGGAAGTATATACACCACAAACAAGAGAAAATTGGTGAATAAGGAATGAATCTCATAGAAGTAAAAGTAAGACGAGAAACCATTACCTTGCACTTTCCTTTAGTTGAGCATGATTTAATCTCATATATATTGATTTTAAACATGTTAAATAATCATAAAAGAATATTATTAATATCTATAATATCATATATGATCCTATCATATCATCTTTTCACCTATTTGTTAATAACATTTCATTATTACCCTTGTTTTGAGTGTAAACTACTTTATTTTTCTATGCATGTTTTGTTATGTAGGTCCCGGTTCTTGTTCATATGATATAGTTACATCATATTAAGAGTGATATTAAGGTGATATATATCATATTTATTCATTATATACATTTTTATAATCCTTATTTATTGGTGATCATGGAAAACGGGTCGCATCACGTCGTGGAGATGGTTGGTCATACATACACACGAGTGATGATATCATTCCCTTAATGGATGAAAGGGTAATAATGTGGATGGTATTATAATTTTTCTAGAATAAATATCATGATTTAATTATCATATAAATATATTATTCCAATCATTATACCCATCCAAATAAAGTTGTGATGAAAAAAAATTATACCACGGCGTGGAGACGACAAGTTATACGTACGAATGGGTTGTGCTTTTATTTTTTTTAGGATGGATAAAATGTGGAATATAGTTTTACCATAATAATAATAGAATATATATATATATATATATATATATATATTTGATACTAGATTTATTAATTTTTAATGGAAACAGAACATGAATAGAAAGTCGAAGAAGAAACAAACCAAAAGGAGTTGATAAAGATGACTACCTCTTCTTTGGAAAGCTCCTTTAAATATCATATTAAGGGATGTAAGGTTGGTATTTTTGGAAGACCGGGACATACATAACATGGATAAGTAATTTTATAAGATAACTTTGTAGAGTACAGTTAAGATATAAGGCTCGTGGTAGTGAGATTAATTGAATAATGGAGTTTTCTTTTATAATTGAGGTGAGGGGAACTTTTGGAATTCCTTAAAATATTAAAATATAATTAAGGATATTTTAGAGCAAAATATTTGTAAAAGGGCTATAAAGTATATGAAATTAAATTATAGACCAGGTCTTATCCCATTTGATATTATTTAATATTTTTATTATTCTTATATAATTTAATAAAATATTATATTCATGAAATATCATTATTGTCAAAATTAACACAATTCATTATTATGATTTTAAAAACATAAAAAAGAATATTCAAATTAGAAAAAAATTATTATATTTTATAAATTTCATAGTTATCTAGATAGTTTATGGACCAGCTTAAATATCTCAAATTATATTTATTTTAATATTTTTGATCATTTATTTTATTTTTCTATTAATTTAATAATTAATGCATCATCATTGTGCAATAATTTAATATGTTAATTTCTTCCATAAAAATTAAAAATAAATTAAAATTACTTATATAAATATTTTTGATTTTCAAATAATATTTATGGTCAAACATCACTTCTGGTGGATGAAGATATTCGGGCTGCCATTGTAGTACTATAGCGGTATTCTAGTAGCTAGAACTATTCATATGTTTGGGTCTTCAGGCCACAGGTTTGGGCATACGAGCCACATGGGACATTGTGCCATCAAAGGGGTAGTGATAAAATTATAATGGTTTGGATTTGATGTACTTTTGATACTAGTGGAATCTTTGGGACATCTAATGGTGGGTCTACTGGCCATGTAATGGGATTCATGCCCAATGAGCCTTAATGCCAAATATTATCAATGTAATAAAGTGGATTGTGGGGTGGGTTATCCCTTAGGGGGATATAACCTCCATTTTCTTGAATGTTTTTTTGTGATGTGTTTGTCTGGTTTATTTTAATTATACCCCCAATAAAATAATATAATATTGAAAACCATAGTGTGAATAATTGGACTTTCTTATAAGTAAAATATTATAAGGGGATTAAAGGAATCAAAGCGGTTCTAAATGGGACCAAATTCAAACCAAGGATTATTATGGACAAAATTTACTCTTCCAGTAAGATTTATCCAAATATTTGGGTTATTTAAGGGTTATTATAATTTTAATTATAATTATTTTATAGATTTTACTTCCTCTTACACAAGCACCACATCAGTGTTGCATAAGAATTAATTTAATTATTTTATATATAAAAATTAAAAATAAATATATATATCATAAAATAAACTAATTATTCTCAATATAATCCTTTATATTCATTAATTATATATATTTACTCATAACCATGTCAAGAAAACTTATTTAATTTGTTAATTTGACTTTTCTTGCCTTGTATAAACATTGCACAAGCATTTGGATAAGATTCATGTTATATAACTCTAAAATTTTAAAATATCAGTAAAAATAATAATTTATACACAATAATTAATAAAAAAATCCCGAAAAATACTATTTATCAATCCATTATCATCTATAAGGAACCAAAATTGACATTGGTAACGCCGCGTAGGCACTATATCGACACTGAAAATGATTTTTATATTTATCATGAAATAAATTAAAAATTAATTTTTATGAATTATTTTTGTAGAATATTTATATTAAAATATAATAATTTAGTCATTAAATAAGTTTAATAAATTTTATATCATAATTATGTTTTTGTCGATATCAAAAAAGATACTGTATTTCACAAAAACTATATTTGTTACTATTCATCAAAAAATGAATCTTCTTATAAAAATACCAAAAATTCACCCTAAGACAACTTTTCCATTTAAATATTAAAAATAAACTTTATTTTTTTCAATACAGTTTATAAAATTTTCAACATTTTGTTTTATGACATGTTCACCATTAAAAGATAGTAAAATTTCCTTTTATAAAAAAATATAGCATTTTTATGCTTAAAATTGGATTTATTCTTATCTTAATCCTATAAAACATATTAGATGAATTTATTTATTTTTATTAAATATATAATATATAAATTTCATTAGTATCTATCAATAATAGTGATCAATTTAATTTCTTAAGGTAAAATTCCATTATGGGCATAAAAGTAGTTTTTTATAAAAACACATCCTTTATGTACAATTTGTTTTTATTTTCATTTATAATTAACTATTGACCAATGAATTCATTTTATAAACATGTGTAAACAATATTTTCATAATTTACATTTTCTCATTCATTCCTTCCATTCCAATAACTAAGTGATAACTATCATAATTAAGTAATTTGATTTAATCATTTGTTTAAGATCAGTGTTCTATGTAATGCAATCTATCAGATAGATTAAATTTTGAAAAGAGAGATACCTTAAAATATTGGTGTGTTACATTATACCATCCTTCAATAAATTTCATCCTCAAAATTTTAAATTTCACTTCAAAAATTATATATTGATACTTGAAAATTTCTTTATGGGAGACCTACATCATAAATAGGGTTAATAAAACATCATCTTAATAAGAGGGAAAGATAAATACAAATGTCACAAAAAAATTTGTATTTTTATAGGATAAAATTATAAAAAATTGAAGACATGGTAATGAAAGAGAAATATGACTATCATGTTTTGATGGAGAGTGATATATAACATTGTCATTAGAAAGTTAACCATCACAAAATGATAATCTATAATTAGTTAAAAGACCATTGATTTATTAGAAATAAAAGAAAATGGATAAAATTTCTGTTCCAAAATCCTTTTCTAGAGTTTTATAATTATTTCCATCTCTAAGAATATATTGAAATATAATTACTTGATATGTTTCTTTTTCATAAGCACAATCTTATCATTTAGTTGTGCCATGCAATATTTTTACTTCATCTCTTAGTCGAGGTTGCATTATATTGTAAAGTAATACAATAATCTATAACAAAAAATCATCGGGAGTTCAACTTAAACCATTTCATAAATGGTGATCCTTATGACCCATACAAATATTATTATCCACAACATTGGAATTAGTTCCATGGTAGTGAGTAGTACCCAATTTACTTTATCCACATTAATCATCTATTTATCCAAACATCATTATATCAACATTAGGAATAAGTTAAAGGTTATCTTTCCCTCAAACATTTGTTTTCGAAAATGTTTTGCTTTCCACTGAATCATTTTTCTTATTCGTCAGTACCATTAAACAGATGATTTCAATTCCTTAATAAAAAATTACTGCAATACACTCTTAATATATTTCATAATTATTACTACTAGAATATTATTGATTAATATATTCTTATAACATAATTTATTGAATCCAAATGTAAGAACATTAGTCATTCCACTTCATCAGTAGTAATAAAATATGCTTGAATTTAATCCCTTTGGTTTTTCTAAGCTATATTCCTTTTATTCTTGGTGAATTTATTTGTGTAGTTCCCTATATCCTTACAGTGGAAGCAAGACACATTGGAAAATTATTTCATACCCTATAAATCATTAGCATAATGTCTTCTTTACCCATACTTTAAATAAACTCCTTTTCCTTTTAAGCATGTACCAAAGTGTTTCCATCCACAAGTATCACATGTTAGAAAATACTTCTTTCCCTTCATCCCTTTATCCAAAATTTCTTCTACCACCCTCTTCTTCACATGCTTCCCATTAAAAACATAAGACTTGTTGAATTATTTATCTATAATGATATCACAAAAACTTATTTCATCATATGAATAAAATGGTTGAGACACCAGTTCCCTTCAGATACTCACCTTAATACCTTTAATGAAATTTTCAATATTAAATTCCTATTACATTTTAAATCTGTAGCATACCTTTATAACCTTGTAAAGGTGGCTTCAAACTCTGTATCATTTTCATCCTACATTTTCTTCAAGGTTTGGAACTTTATCTTCGTCTCAATTTTTTTTCTCTGGAGGGAAGCATATATCAAAGAATATCCCCATAATATATTTCCATTCCATGATTTCTATTTCTTATTCCTCCCTATTATTATGGATCAATGACCACCACTGATCAAAATCTACATTGAGAAAATATAATGCAAGTTTAACCTTTTACTTTTCACCATATCCCAATGTCGTAAATATCTTCTCTAGAGATTTAAGCCATTAATCAACTACTATTGGATGAGTAGTCACACTAAATGATGGGGGATTATCTTGCATAAAGTGATCAAGCATAAGAGAATATCGCTATGGAATAGGATAGTCCATATGATAAAAGTTAATTCTAATAACCTAATTAATCTATCATAATATATCCACAACTTTCTCAGTTCCAATACCAGCTATATTGTCTTCCTCAATTGGTAAATATCTACATTGGTCATGACAATTGATACACATCTTCCATCGAGACACCATTTCAAAACATTGGTATATACAAGATTAGATTATAAAATTACGGACTTTGTATAATTCTAAATATGGTGTAAAACTTAACATAAATTAAATAATTTACACCTAGTTAACTTTATAATCATAAACATGGATTATTTGTGATGTTATTTTATATATATCCTCAAATTCCATTATATGATTATGTTCTCTAATTTATGTTTTCTAAAATCTATTTTAAAAGGTTTCAACTAAACTTTATATGATGCAAAATATAATAACCCTAACCACTATATCATGGATCTGGTGCCTTGATTTATTACATTGACATAGATATAGGATCAAAATCAAAATAATCAACCAATTTAGTCGTTTTGGAAAACCAGATACATACATGGAACCCATTTTAAATCAGGAATTGTAGATAAAATATAATACGTAACAAAATATAATAAATTGAATCATTAAAAACTCATTCGAATATATCATATTCATTTCATAGGGAATAGAAAAAAATGGTGAGCCCAAATTCTCAATAAGGGTTAAGTACATCAGAAGAAATAATGAATCAATGAGAAAAATCAACATGAAAAGGTAAATAATTGAAATACATGTCATATAATCTATAAATAGAGCATGAAACTGAACCATGTATATTATAACTAATAGAATAATCATATGTAATATCAATAATTTAATTCAAAAAGATATAATTCATAATCATGGATATCTAAAACATACTTTCAAGGCTTTATTCTTAGAATTTATTAGAGTTAAGGCTTCATGCCAAGAATATAAAATTTTCAAGGGCTCATGAAAAGAATATAATAAATGGGTAAGGCCTAATCCAACCCCATATCTAGTTTGTCTCATGAAGCCTAATGATTAATTAAGTGGTTATATCAGGCCCCACCCATCCTATATGAAATCAAATGCATTCCATATATATCGAAATGATCGATTTAATTCATGAATCAATATTCATTATAAAAAAATATCCTTATTGATTAAAAGATATGGATTTACCATTAATTATGTAGTTATTTAAATAAATTTCAAAGTAAAAACTATATTTAAAAATGGTATAGAATTTAGGCAACAAGCAAATTATATATAATTTTAAATCAATTAATGAAAATTGACTTTAGAAATCCCTTACCACATGTAATCAGTTGAATCATATGCCCCATAGAAGAAATAATTATCAAATGAAACATTTAATACCATAAAGATAATGAGATTCATGATATGATATGTTAAAGGTCGGTATATACACCAAACTTAATAGATAAGTGGTGAATAAGGTATGTATCTCATAGAAGTAAAAGTGATACGAGAAACCCTTACCTTGCGATTTCCTTTAGTTGAATGTGATTTAATCTAATATGTAGTTTTCTAAAACATGTTATTAACTCATAAAAGAATAATATTCACCTTTATTATATCATATATTATCCTATTATGTCTTCTTATCACCCATATATTGATAATATTTCGTAATTACCCTTGTTTCAGGTTTTAACTCCTTCATTTTTGTTTGCATGTTTTGTCGTGTAAGTCTCGATTATTATACATAAGATATAGTAACATAATCACCTGAATGAAATTAAGGTCATAGAGATCATATTTATTCATCATATACATTTTGATAATTATTCTTGACTAGTGATCATGGAAAATGAGTTGCATTACATCGTAGAGACGATAGGCCGTACGTACGCATGAACGACAATATCATTCCCTCAATGGTTGAAAGGGTAAGGAAGTGGGTAGTATATTAATCCTTCCAGAATTAATATCATGTCATAATTATCACACACACACATATATATATAATTTCTATCATTATACCTGGTTGTGCCCAAATTTACCTAAGTTGTATGGTGTAAGCGGTCATTGTAGTATGGCTTGGGTTATCGATCCTCAGAGACCTAAGAAGAAACCTAAGAAACATGCATTCTAAGAAGGTGATTTGATGGTGGTGATTTGGCTATGAAGTGTCCAAATTTGGATTTAATTGATTGGATTATTTTATATTTTAAATACTTATGTGAATTCAATTTAAAAGCATGAGTTGATCCTTGGGTATCACATGGGGTGAATTGGATGAATTTCTTTTTAAATTATTTCAATGTCTTAAGTTTGAGCGTTTCCTTTACCAAAATACAAACATCCCAAATCAATCACCGATTTAGAGTTTCAACTATCCTAAGGCTAATTGCCTATACACTTAGAAGATCATATTTATGAGCACTCCAAGATAGAGTATCATTTTTAGCACTCAGGATGTGTATCCTTAAAATTGGCGAGTTTAAAGGAAAACGTAAATCATTGAATGAAAATCTAAAAAATAGAATTGATTAGGAATTATTAAATTAAGAAATAACATCCAATTCATCCCCTTGGTAATCCCTTTGATAAACCATTTAGAGGATTATCCCTCCATTGATGCTATTATATCAATGAAAGTGGGTAGTAGACTTATGATGGTAGAATTGGAGAAGAAGAAAAATAAATAAAAATCACTCCACCGTTGTGTGAAGAGTTTCACAAAAGATTATGTGAATAACCTCAATCCCTAAGGCAATGGTATCAAATGATATGGAAAATGAAATAAGAAATTAATAAGAATAATATGATGATATTTTCTTAATTAAATGAAGGTGAATGAAAAACTTACATGGGAGAAATTGACAAAACGATTACAAAATGAAAGCATGACAATACAAATGAAAGAAATACTTCGATTCCAAAGAAAAATATGAGATGATGATTCCCTTCACCACCATATCCTTATATAGTAATATTAGGAGCCTTAGGTCCACCCCCAATAATTAATTTACCCCCCAACAGTTAAGAGAGTCCAAAGGAGGGTGAAGAATCAAAACGAAATTGACGTTTCGAAGTTGACCCGGAAAAATGTCCAGATTCATCCTCTATTTGGAAGTTCAAATTTGACATTAAATATGGCCGAATCATCAGAAGTCGTAGAAGAAAAATATCTTATACCATGTGGATTCTATCAGCTGTAAAATCTCAGGTCATTTGGTGCATCCGTTTGAATGTCATTCCTGAAATGGTGAGAAGAATTTATGGGCGTCCATATCGGTTCCACAATTTAAATATACATTTAGGATCCATATATCACTATGAAAACTTCAGAATTAGCTCTAGTCACAGTTGAATAAAATGATCCTCATATTGTTATCTTTATACTGTAAAATTTTTAGCTTCATTGGGATTGGGTTGTGGGACCCCATATTTGTTTGATGGGCCTTAGGCCCATTATGCCTTTTCCAGAAAATTTCTACATTCAGGCGCAAAAATATCCATATTCCCTTGGGATTAATCCATCGGACCTAAAAGATAAAATGTTCCAAACAAATTGATAAATAATATCCCAAAATATCAAATTCATAAAATGAATATAATGTTGTCGGCAAAAAGATGAATGATTGGGCTCAAATTTGCATTTTAAACATGAATTGCATCTAAGATGAGAAATGAAGTTCAATTTATGTAATGCACTAAAAACAATGTTTATGGACTTTGGAACAATGGATATAAAGATATTAAAAATGAATATTAGCCACTTTTAGTGACTAATCACACCCCCCAACTTGAGTTTTTCTAGTCCTGAGCAAAATATATTACAAATATGAAATTCAAATCCCCTTTTCCAAAAACATTTTAATATACATTACACACCCAAAGACCTCATACAAAACATATTTATGAAACCCATCAAAATCATTTAAAACAAGCTATGTCCATAAGCATATTCCAATCCCAAGCCCATTCTTTTGTTCAAATTCATTGCCACATTTCAGCCAATTTCAATTAAGCGTGATAAAGTGTTGTGCATCACAAAAGATATGGGGGCCATTTTATTGTTCAAGGGGAAAATAATGGAAGCGCTAGGTGGGAATCACATTAAACCTTAAGATGAGTATCCATTTTTTTTTATTTTTTTTGTTTATTTTAATTTTTTTAACCACAATAGATATGAAAAGACTAACTCTGGGCAAGAAAACTATGGAGTCACGATCCCCAAGTGCCGGACACCACACATATTATCAATTCCATGCTCTACAATAGATATATAAAGCCTAACTTTGGGAAAGACAACTATGGAGTCACGATCCCCAAGTGCCGGATGCCACACATTTGGACAAAACATTGCTCTATGTGGTCATTTTTTTGGATACTCAAATTAAACTAAAATTGACCCCAGAACCCTATGCTATAATGAAAGGGACCCAAGAACTCAAATTTACACCCACTATCCAATAGACGTGAATTGTGGCATTTTTATTAAGAGGATGAAAATGTAATCTTTGAAAAATAACATCAGAAAACCACCCTTTCCAAAAACTATGCTCATGAACTTAAACTTGCATTAAAATCAGAATCAAGGCATGAAAAATTATTTGATATCCAATTTCAGAGTTTGCAATGTGTGTTATCGTGTTCAAGGTTAATGGAATTTTTCATTCCATGCATGTTCTTAAAAAAATCATTTTTTTATTTCATCTCCGCCAACTTAGAATAACACTTTCCCCAGTGTTTAAAGAAATGAAAAGTTAGAAGGGGGGTAAGAGAGAGGTTCAAAGAGTAAATTGAAAATGATAAACATGGAACAAATTCACCTGGTTTTTGAATTTGAAGTTCATGATGTTCCAGATTACTCCTTTGATCTCTTGGGGAATGTATGCACCTCCTGGATTGAAAATTTATCACCCAAAATAGACCCTGAACCATACAAAGAAGAACAAACCAGACAAAACAAACAACACAAAAATTTATTTAAAACCAAGTATCAACATTTTTATTGTTTTCCTAGTTTTTTTTATTTTTTTTTAATTTTAAAAAGAAAACTGATGATACATTGTCTTCTTTTAAATTTCTGGGTAAGGTATTACTCAGGGATCACACCGCGTGACACGGATGATTACGATGCTCCCCTTTCATACCTGTCCATACTCATAAAAGAAGAATAGGTCAAGAGTCTATTTTTTTAAACTAAAAATACATAAATAAAATAAAACTGATGATACATTGTCTTCTTTATATTTTCTGGGTAAGGTATTACTCAGGGATCACACCGTGTGACACAGATAAATACGGTGCTCCCCTTTCATACCCATCCTTACTCATAAAATAAGAACATGTCAACAATATATATTTTAAATACCTACAAAAACATAAAATAAAAGAAAATAAACTGATGCTACATTGTCTTCTTTTAAATTTCTGGGTAAGGTATTACACAGAGATCATACCATGTGACATAGATGAATACAATGCTCCCCTTTCATAACCATCCTTACTCATAAAATAAGAACAGGTCAACAATATATTTTTTTATTATATGAAAAATAAAATGATTCAAAATGATTGGAACATGAAAACCATGGGTTGCCTCCCATGCAACGCTTTTGTTTAACGTTGTTAGCTCAACTTGAACCCCCCAACTTATCTAATTACAACTTCCAAAATTTTAATAAACCCATCTTTCTCAAATTCAACTTGATTGAGATTGATTGTTTTTTTATAATCATTTACTTGTATAAATCGAAGTTCTAAAATAAATCTAAAGATATAAGGAATGTCAGAAAGGGTTGATCTAGTTGCATTTTTTTGTCTTGCCTAAGATGTCAAGGTTCAATCTAACATTATTACTTTCATGAGAATAATTAATGACTAAAGTATGGTCGTGGGTATCACCTATGATGGAATTATTGTGTGGGGAAGGAAGGATAATGATTTTGAGTTCTGGTCGATTGCAATTTCCTAATGAAGATTGGCAATTTGAATGAAAGTCGGTTTGTTCTCCAAAAAATTTAGAAAGAATTGGTTTCGTTTGAAAACATGATTCATCCCCAAAAGTGTCTAGTTGAATTTCAGGAGTGTGTATCGGTTCAATGTTTGGTATTTCTCCCAATGTTTTAGTGATTTGTGTTTTTGAAAAATCATCAATAGAGAAATATTTTAGACTCTCCATCCACAATATAAAATTTCCCTCTTGTGAATACAAAAAATCAGTTTCCTCTTGATTTAAGCACCCATCAACAATTCTTTGATTATCTTCAACTATCCCAAATCCAATGGTTGGTTCTTCAATAAATTTATTTGAGGATTGTGGGAGAAAATATTCTTGTATTAGTGATGAGGAAGAGACATCATGAGTAAGAATGGGTTCCTCACAAGTCTCATTGCTTTGTATTTCTAATATCAGTGATGAAACTTATGAATTCATTTTAACCATTTTTTCACACAAATGTTCAAGAATTTTTTCAGAACTAGGATTGATAGATGTTTGGACATCATGAACGTCATTAATTTTGATCTCTTCAATCATCCCCGAGAGGTATGGAAATTGATCCTTTAAACAATCAGCATTACAAATTTCATTCATGTTATCGGGTGTGGGGTATTCATTTAAAGGTTGATCAAAGTAATTTAAAAAGGTTGGTGATACCCAATGTGGATTTTCAAACTGATTCCATCTTGAGTTTGTGAAGGGATATTGTTAATTATACTCCATTGGATTCATTTGGAAATTTGGAATCGTGATTTTCGGGAGTCAAGAAAAAAATAGAAAGGGGAAAAGAGAAGAGAAATAAGGATGAGTAAAGATAAATGAGGGAGAATAGAAAGATGTTCTAAGGTGACTTAATTGGTCCCCGAAAACAGCGCCAAAATTTGGTTACGCCCAAATTTACCCAAGTTGTATGGTGTAAGCGGTCATTGTAGTACGGCTTGGGTTATCAATCCTCAGAGACCTAAGAAGAAACCTAAGAAACATGCTTTCTATGAAGGTGATTTGATGGTGTTGATTTGGATATAAAGTGACCAAATTTGGATTGAATTGATTGGATTATTTTATATTTTAAATACTTAAGTGAATTCAATTTAAAATCATGAATTGATCCTTGGGTATCGCATGGGGTGAATTGGATAAATTTCTTTTTAAATTTTTTCAATGTCTTAAATTTGAGTGTTTCCTTTAACAAAATACAAACATCCCAAATCACTCACCGATTTAGAGTTTAAACTATCCTAAGGCTAATAAACTATAAACTTAGAGGATCATATTTATGAGCACTCCAAGGTAGAGGATCATTTTTAGCACTCTGGATGTGCATCCTTAAAATTGGTGAGTTTAAAGGAAAACGTAAATCATTGAATGAAAATCTCAAAAATAGAATTGATTAGGAATTATTAAATTAAAAAATGACATCCAATTCATCCCCTTGCTACTCCCTTGAATCATCACTTTATAGGATTATCCCTCCATTGATGCTATTCTATCAATGAAAGCCGGTAGTAGACATATGAAGGTAGAATTGGAGAAGAAGAAAAATAAATAAAAATCAGTCCACCGTTGTGTGAAGAGTTTCACAAAATATTACGTGAATAACCTCACTACCTAAGGAAATGGTATCAAATGATATGACTAATGAAATAAGAAATTAAGAAGAAGAATATGATGATATTTTATTAATTAAATAAAGGTGAAAGAAAAACTTACATGGGAGAAATTGACAAAACGATTACAAAATGAAAGCATGACAATACAAATGAAAGAAAAACTTCGATTCCAAAGAAAAATATGAGATGATAATTACCTTCACCACCAGCTCATTATATAGGAATATTAGGAGCCTTAGGTCCACCACCAACAATTAATTTACCACCCCAACAATTAATAGATTCAAAAGGAGGGTGAAGAATCAAAAGGAAATTGACCTTTCGAAGTTGACCCGGAAAACTGTCCAGATTCATCCTCTATTTGGACGTTCGAATTTGACATTAAATATGGCCGAATCATCAGTGGTATTAGAATAAAACTATCTTCGTCCATGTTTCCTATATTATATTTCAAAATATCAGGTCATTTGGTGCATCTGTTTGAAAGTTATTCCCGAAATGGTGAGAATAATTTATGGGCGGCCGTATCAATTCCACCATTTAAATGTAAACTTCATATCCATATATCCCCATGAAAACATCGGAATTAGCTCTGGAAATAGGTGAATAAAATTATCCTCATATTTTTATCATTATAATGTAAAAATTAGAGATTCATTGGGCTTGTTTTGTGGGCCCCCATATTTGTTTGATGGGCCTTAGGCCCATTATGTCTTTTCCATCAAATTTCTGCATTCAGGCGCAAAAATATCCATCTTCCCTTGGGATTCATCCATCAGAACTAAAATATAAAATGATCCAAACAAACTGATAAATAATATACCAAAATATAAAATTCATAAAATTAATATAATGTTGTCCGAAAATAGATGAATGATTGGGCCCAAATTTTAATTTAAAACATGAATTGCATTTAAGATGAGAAATGAAGTTCTATTTATGTAATGCACTAAAAAAATGTATGTGGACTTTGGAAGAATGAATATAAAGATATAAAAAATGAATATTAGCCAATTTTAGTGACTAATAAATACCAATCCAATTAAAATGGTGATGAAAAACAATTACACCACGTCTTAGAGAAGGTAAGCCATATGTTCGCACACATGGTGATTTCTTTTTTTTTATGATGGATAAAAGGTGGAATATGATTGTCCCATAATAATAATAACATATCAGTATATATATGGAACTATATTTAGTACTTTATCATGGAAAAAACACATTAAGATGAAGTGGGAGTAGAAATAAACTTGGAAGAGTCGTTATAGATGATTATTTATTCTTCGAAGAACTTTCTTTAGAACTCCTATTAAGGGATATAAGGTTGGTATTTGTAGAAGACCAGAACCTCCATAACTTGTATAAGGAATTTTAGAATATAGTTTTGTAGAGTATGTTCTAACTATAAGGCTCAAGGTGATGAAATTAAGTGAAGGATGGAGTTCCCTTTTATAATTGAGGTGAGGGACACTTTAGAAATTCCTTAAAATATTAAAATATAAATAAATCTATTATAGATAAAAAGACTTCAAAAAGGTCTATAAAGTATATGAGACTAAATTATCGTCCTAATATTCTCCCATTTGGATTTATTCAATATTTTTATGATTTATTTAATTTTAGAAAATATTATATTCATGAAATATCATTACTGTCAAAATTAACACTATTAATTACTATAAATTTCAAAACATAAAAAAAGTTTCAAATTACGAAAAAAATTATATATTATAATTTTCATAGTTATATAGATAATTCATACCTCATATTAATTATCTAAAATTATATTTATCTCAATATTTTTAATATCATTAATTTTACCTTTCCATCAATTTAATAATTATTATATCATCGATGTGCAAGCATTTAAGGAATTTATTTATTCCATAAAAATTTAAAATAAACTAACATGATTAAATATATATTATATCTTTTCAAAGAATATTTATTGTCAAAAATCACTTCTAGAGAGCCATATATTAAAAATGCTATACTTACTGCAAACCATAGTGTAAAAAACTTGAATTTCATTTAAATAAAATATTATAAGAGGTTTAAAGTCATAAAAGTGGATCAAAAAATTCTTAAATTCTAACCAAGGGTGTCTATGGACGAAAATAATTAATCCAATACGATTTATCCAATTTTATTGGGTCATTTAAGCAATTTTATACTTTTAATTAAAATCATTTTATTGATTTTTCTTCTACTTGCATATGAACTGCATTAGTGTTGTATAAACATTAAAGTTAATTATATTATATGTAAAAATAAAAAATAAATTAAGATTGATGTTATATAACTGCATTAGTGTTGCATAAAAAACTTGAATTTCATTAGTGTTGCATCCATTACATTCATTCATTATGTACATGTTCTCATATCCACGTCAAGATAATTTATTTAATTTGTTATTTTGACTTTTCTTTCCTTGCGCAAGCATTGGATAAGAATTTGGATAAGATTGATGTTATATAACTATAAAATTAGAAACTATTTTTCCAAGAAATCATTTGAACATAATAATTAATAAATAAGTCATTAAAAGACTTTTTATCACTCAATTATTATCTATAAGGAACCATATTTGACATTTCCAACGACGTGCATGCACTGCGTCAATACTAAAAATATTTTTTATATTTATCATGAAATAAATTATAATTTACAAGATCAAAATTATTTTCATACTATATTTCTATTATAATATCATAATTTATTAATTACACATGTTTAATAAATTTTATATCAAAATTTTGTTTTGTTGATAATGTAAAAGATACAATATTTCACAGAAACTGTATTTTTTACTATTCATCAAAAAACGAATCTTCTCCAAAAAATAAAAAAAATTAACCCTAAGATAATTTTAAAATTTCTTTTTTTAAAATTAATTATATTTTTATCAATATAATTTATAAAATTGTCAAAATTTAGTTTTAAAAAAATTGCACCATTAAAAGACCATAAAATTTCCTTTTAGAAAAAAAATATATCTTTTTATACTTGAATTTGGATTTATTATTATCTTAATCATAAAAACTTATTGGATTAAATTAAAACATTTGATTTAATATAAAACATATTTATTTCATTAATATCATCTAGTAATAGTGATTAATTTAATTTATTTGGATAAAATTCCATTGTGGGCATAAGAATAGTTTTTTTATAAAAAGACATCATTTATGTTCAATTGGTTTTTATTTTAATTTCTAATTAATTGGTAACAAAATATTTAATTTTATAAATATATGTAAACAATATTTTCATAATTTACTTAATATCATTCATTACCATCATTCCAATGGCTAGGTGATAACTATCACAATTAAATAATAATATTTAATCATTTGTTTAATCTCAGTTTTCCGTGTAACATTAGCTATCGAAGAGATTAAAATTTTAAAAAATAAATAACATGAAATCCTAGGGTGTTACATATACGGCCTATTTTATATGTTATATCTTGAAGTTTTTTTATTTATGGTGTTTAAATATTATTATAAATCCCTTTTCTTTAAGAGGTAATAATTGAATTTATATCCAATCTATAAGTGTGGTTTTCCATATCAATTTTCATTCTTTGGTACACATGTTGTGATCACCACCAATTTTCTTTTTTATGGTGCATACATTACCATGGAAGAGTTTTTCCATGATACTCATGAAATTTAAGGGATTTACTAGTATATATTTTTATCACTTTCTCATAGTTATTTTATTCCAGAGTTACCTTTTCCATGGAGAAAAAATCATCCTATGTTTTGGTAAAGTAAAAGTGTGTTTAATTAACTAGAAAATAAATCCATGTATAGATACTAGAAAGTGGATGTGTCTGTTTCATAGATGCACCTAAAGATATTAAACACAAAATTTTTAGATGATCATTGACTCAATCATCACCCTGTTGCTCGATGAGTGGACCTAAGACTGCACACCTTGCGAGACACTCCTAGGGGATATGCTTTAGAATATTCACATGCTCTTAATGAACCATGTTGATGGATTTTTACCACCATTTCCTTAGTCTCATACAAATTCAATGTGTTGAATCCAATTACTATATTCCATGGATAACTTAAAACATTTTAAATACCCTCTCCACTACACTACTTTGATAAGGGTACATTATGTTACTTTTATGATACCCCATGACTTCCATGTTTATTAAGGGATGTTATCATAAGCACACACATTATTCTATTTAATGGGGAAGTATTTGATATATGTGTTTCTCATTTTATAGATACCACATTTTATTCATCAAGTGGATCATTATGGAATGATATTAAAGGTATTGAAATCTATTTTGGTGAATGAATTGAACTTAAACAAGTGATGGGTGGGGCTTGAAATTATATTTTTTATTGATGCATCAAATTGTCTCATGAGAAAAATAAAAGTTTAATTTTTGTGTGTGCCTCTTCCCGTAATAGGATAATTTCTTAACTTCTGTCTCGAAGATCAGTAAGGCGTATTGACACAAGTTCTTGAAAACATGTTTTTAATGTCCAATTTTATGAATTCTATCAGAATGAGATCAATGATTATTATTATCTATTTTTTCATTAATTATCATTGATATAACATTCCCTTAGTTCCATTTGATTATGAATTAATTTTGTTCATTTTTTATTAATATATCACTTATTCTATATTTATGTTATGTAAGCCACCCCTATATGTTACCCTTTACCAAGCATCTGAGCTCACCCTTATTTTTTTCTTTCCCTGGGAAACCTAGAGGAGGGCTATGTGTAATTTTTTGGGATATAATGGAATAGATAATCATGTTCTCAAAATATGTAAATGTTGTATCTTATGTTTTGAAGTGTAATGTATCTATATACATAGACTTCCAAGAGTACAAAACTATTTGATCCTTAACTCTTGTATTTTGTACCAATTATGTAATATAACTACCAGATAAGTGTTTCTAGAGTCTAAGATGTTACAATTGGTATCATAGGAAGTATTTTAGAAACCTTATGGATTATATTTTGATGAAACAAGTAAGATAATACAAATACTATGAAGTGACCTCGTGATTTCTAGGGAACACTATAGAAAACATAATGGGAATTTTATTTTACAATTGCATGAGATAATTTATGTGTATTTAATTATATAAATATTATGAATAATGGGAGGAATTAGAATTATATCAATACCCAAAGTCATTGCATGGATATCCCCCTTGATAAATTAAATGAATCTATAGTTGTGGAAAATAATATAATAACCATATTATGGTAGTTTACCTAGGTTATGAAAATTAATTTTACTCATATTAGGTGACATGTTTGTCCACAACATGGTGTAACTATGTTGGATAACTTCATGTGAAAACAACCTATATAATTTAATTTAAAGACTAATCCGTTGGTAGTTAAACGATGTATCGTGTCCCTAGAGAAGATTTTTCTTACTTTGAGAAGTATTAAAAAGAAAAAACTCATCATGTTGGTCTATCGTATGAAGGGAGATACGGTCCAATGGTGGTCTCTAATTTGAAACACTTAATAGGAATATGGTCTCATGTGAATGGAATGGGGAACTACAAAGGAGGTTTTCTTTTAAAATTAATTTCTTGAAGAGAAAATAGAGTAAATGGAAAGGAAATTCATCAATAATAGACCAAAGGAGGAGGCAAGTAATGCTAAATATGAGGATAACTTTACAAGGTAATCTGGGATTTAGGTGGAATATGTAAGTTATCTAGAAAGTATTGTTTGATTATTTTTTTATGTTAAAGATGATCCATAAAAGGGCATTTGTCTCTTAGAGTTTTTCATCATATGAGGATATAATGTCAAGCTCCATTAATATGTGAAAGGATTTTTCCAAGACATATGTATTCAAGGGAAATTAATAGAAGAATATTTTGGTTAAGCATCACGGAAAGAACATTATAGAAAATGGGAATAAATAAAGTACTCTACTTGAAATTTAGTATATACCAATTATTTTAAACCATTGGTAAAGGCTGTATAACCATTGGTAAAACTTATACCAATGGTTTAGCCAACCGTTGGAAAGAAAGTTGTGGGGTAGGCTTATACCAACGGTTATGAAATTACCATTGGGATAAGCCACCAAAAGTCATATTATACCTCTCAATGATTTAGAAACCGTTGCAATAGATCTTTACCAATGGTTTCTGAAACCGTTGGTAATGATTTAGACTAGAAGGACTTTACTAACGGTTTATGAAAATCTTTGGTAAAGATTGATAATAAAAACCATTTACCAATAGTTGTAAACTATTGGTAAAGATTGGGTTTTTCAATTCTATACCAACGGTTTTGGAAACTGTTGGTATAGATCCTACAATTCACCCTGTCCAAAAGTAAGCAGCTTCCCTCTATACATTTACCTGTAGAATAACACAGAATTTAGAATAAATAATACCTATCATTCTATACCACTTGTATATAAATTTACTTTAGGTTTATAATGATCTCCCCCATTCAAAACCCTAAAATATCATATTATGTCTTATGCTTGAATTTTATAATCTGTGTGTTGACTTGTTTGTAGACTACATCTTTAGGAGGGATCTGTTATACAACCCCTAATATGAGTTATTTCAAAATGGTATCCCATGTTGAGTTTATTAATGTACAACCTTTATGTCTTGGTTAATTCTATCTTATTTTCTACACTATGTTATCCCATATAGACATAAAGTATATTTACCAAAGTCTCTTAGGTAAGTTGTCAGTGAATCTTTCATTCCCTCAAAAGGTGATGTAGGATGTAATTTTGAGGAAAATAGGGATAAGATGGTATATTTTAGAGAAGTTAAATGAAATGAGAAGATACCAAGATATCCTTTATATTTATTATCAATAATGTGGAAAAGGATACATATTGGTATAAGAGTTGTTTGTTGGTTATGTAAAACAAATAAAAAGGGGGACGTTGATGTTCATATTGAATGGATTGTATTTTTTATCAATTATTTTAGTATGATATAGTATTGAGGAATGAAAAAAGATATTTATGTCTGGAGGGGGGATGTCCAGGGGTTGGGGGTGTTTCCCAAGGGGGTAGGGGATGTCCAGGTGGTGGCGGTGTCCAGAGGGTGGGGGCTGTCCAGGGGGTGGGGGGCTGTCCTTGGGGGTGGGGGTGTCTAGGTGGTAGGGTGGTGTCCGGGGGGGGGGGGGATATCCAGGGGGTTGGGGGAGGTCCAAGGGGATGGGGTGGTGTTCATGGGGTGGGGGTGTCCAGTGGGTTGGGGGCTGTCCAAGGAGGTGGGGTGGTTTCGGGGGGGGGGGGTATCCATGTTGGTGGGGGGGTTGTCCAGGGGGTTGGGGGTGCTATCCAAGTGGGTAGAGGGTGTCCAGGGGGTGGGGGGGGGGGGGTGTCTAGGGGGTGTGCATAGGGGTGGGGGAGGGGGGGGGGTCCAAATGGTGTGCATGGGGGGTTCAAGGGGGTTGGGAGGGTGTCCAAGTGGTAGGGGTGTCTATGGGGTGGGGTGGTGTCCAAGGGGGTGGGTGGGGGGGGGGTCGAGGTGGTTGGGGGGATATCTAAGGGGTATGGGGTGTTTAGGGGCTGGGGGGTCTAGGGGTTGGGGGGGGGGGGGCTATCCAAGGGGGTGGGGGGGGGGGGTCCATGGGGGTGGGGGTTTCTAGGGGGTGGAAGGGGGGGCTGTCCAGGGGGTTGGGGGGTGTCAAAGGGGGTAGGGGGTGTTCAATGAGGTGGGGTGTCTGGGTGGATGGGGGGTGTCTATGGGGTGGGGGGCCTGTCCCGGAGGTTGGGGGTTGTCCAAGGGGGTAGGGGTGTCCAGGTGTTGGGGGTTGTACAGGGGGTTGGGGTGGCTGTCCAAGGGGGTAGGGGGTGTACCGGTGGGTGGGGGGTGTCCGGGGGGGGGGGGGGGGGGCTATCCAGGGGGTTGGGGTGGTTTTACAAGGAGGTAATGGGTGTACAGAGGGTTGGGGTGTCTAGGGGGTGTCTAGGGGGTTGGGGTGTTGTACAAGGGGGGAGGGGTGTCTAGGGGGGTGTCTAGGTGGTGTCTAGGGGGGTGGGGGTGACTATCTAGAGGGTTGGGGGGGATTTCCAAGGGGTAGGGGGTGTCTAGTGGGTGAGGTGGTGTCTAGGGGGTTGGGGGAAATCCCGGGTGTTAGGGGCTGTCCATGGGGGTAGGGGGTGTCCAGGGGTGCGGGGGGGGGGGGGGGGGGGGAGGTTGGGGGGTGTCCAAGGGGGTGGGGGGGGGGGGGTGTCCATGGGGGTGGGGTTATCCAAGGGGTGGGGGGATGTCCAGGGGGTTTGGGCTGTCTAAGAGGGTAGAGGGTGTCCGGTGGTGTGGGGTGGGGTGGGGGTTGTTCAGGGGGCTGGGGGGCCTGTCCAGGGGGTTGGGGGATATCCCAGGGGGTAGGGGGTGTCCAGGGGGTGGGGGCTCTTTAGGGGGTTGGGGTGGCCGTCCAAGGGGTAGCGGGTGTCCAGGGGGTATCTGGGGGGGGGGGGGTGTCCGGGGGGGGGGGGGTGTCCAGGGGGTTCGGGTGGTTGTCCTATGGATTAGGGGTGTCTAGGGGGTGAGGGTGTCCTGGGGGGGTGTTGTCTAGGGTGGGGGTGTCCAGTAGGTTGGGGCTGATGTCCAAGGGGGTAGGGGGTGTCCAGGGGGGTGGGTGGGTGGGAGGGTGTCCAAGTGGTGGAGTGGTGTTGGGGGAGGGGTGCTGTCCAGGGGGTTGGGGGGGGGGGGGAGTTATACAAAGGGTAGGGGTGTCTATGGGGGGGGGGGTCCAAGAGGGTGGGGGTTGTCCATGGGGGTGGGGGTGTCCAGGGGGTTGGTGGGGTGCTGTCTATGGGGTGTCTAAGGGGGTAGGGGGTGTCCAGCGGGGTGGGGGTGGGGGGGGTGTTCGGGGGGCTGGTGGGGGGGGGAGTGTCCAGGGGGTGGGGGATTTCTAGGGGGTTTGGGGGGGGGGGAGGGTTTCCAAGGGGGTGGGGGGTGTCCTGGGGGTGGAGAGTATCCAGGGGGTGGGGGTTGTACAAAGGGTTGGGGTGGTTTTACAAGTGGGTAGGGGGTGTCCATGGGGTGGGGGATGTCTAGGGTGGGTGGGGGCAATCCAGGGGGTTGGGGTGGCTGTCCCAAGGGGTAGGGGTGTCTTGGGGGTGGGGGTGTCCAGGGGTGTGGGGGGATGTCTAGGGTGGGGGCTGTGTAGGGGGTTGGGGGGGATGTCCAGGGGGTTGGGGGGCTGTCCAGAGGGGGGGGGGGTGAGAATCATAATATAAAAGTCAACACAATACTATAATTATAACAAAATAACTTTGAAGAACTATTCATGAATGTACAAGATCATGTACACTTAGGGAAATAAGTCTAAAAAAACAAAGTGTTATGTGGAGAAGTAACATAGTACCCTAATATGTTCCATAAAACCATTTCATTTGAGGATTTATCAAATTTATACTCAACTACTTAAAAATTTTCCACTGAGGAACAATCATAATTAATCATGTTGATAATTCCACTAACAAGTTTTATAGGAAAACCATATAAAACTAATTATGGACACCTTATAAAACTAAAACCTATGTCATTAGAAAATTCAGTCACACATAAAAATATAGCTGTCATGTGAATCCTACAAGCCACATATGATAAATGTACAAAATACTCTTTTTTGTATGGTCTTTGTACCAAAACCACAAATTAAAATATCAAATCAACACATCATACTTGAGTATATATCTCAACTATAGAATTGATAATCAAGAAGCTCAATTCGATAACCATATTAACCTATAATTACCACTGGAGATAGGTTCATGACTCACCAATCCAACACAAACCTATCACTATATAATTATCCAAAAACATTACGAAAAATAAAACACTCTAATATTGATTCCTAATGCATAGTATAAAATAAAAACAATATACTCCAAGTAAGTTCAAAATAACACCTCAGGTGAACCTTTAAAGACTTCAAATACTATCAACTAGCAGTGAATAATTATGTGCACATGACCATGCTATTTTGTTTCATGAGTTATATATTATAGAGTAAATAATGCGTAGTCCTGAACAACATTGGTGCGTTCTATGATGGTTATAATCCTTTATTATGGGTGCCTTCCTAGGATATAAAATCATATAAATACCTTAAATAATTCTTTATAACAACCTAATAAAATTTTGAAATGAATTCCTAACACTCATTTTGAATTTCAAAAAATATTACAAGTGTATGACCGAACTGCTTGATGGAGTAGGAATAAATGATCATGTAATCGATTAAATTTTGGTTCTATCACAATTCACCCATTAAAATGACCACACCCCCACTCTAGTGGTTCATGTGGAAACACCACTTCATTGAATGACTTATAGTGAGGGTATCACCATATTAACGTTAGAGTGCGATATTTCAAAGACAATATTTAGGGGTACATTTAAAATGCATTAGTATCTTATCGTTCCTCTTAGGATAAAAAATTATATAACTGTATTTATGTCTAACCAAACAAATCATGTCAACAGACCTTAAATTTAAAATAAAACAAGGATAAAATAACTAAGGATCATATTGACCTCTTTAATATCAATAAAAATTATTCTATATAGATAAATCACAACAAAACCACAACCTAAAATGATATATTTCTAGTGTTCATAAGGGGATCATAATACACAGTACATTGCAGCAAAATGGAACAAAAAAAATATAAAATAAATGAAGGCACACTTACCAATTTAAAATAAAAGAAAAAAATTACTTAAATCAAAGATAGATGCCCGGTTGGAAATTAGAGTTAGCACCCTCGAGAGCAGTTTGGGAAGTAGGATTCAAACCACAACCTAAAATGATATATGCCTTATGTTCATAAGGGGATAATATTACACACTATATTGTAGTGAAATGGAATGACAAAATCTAAAATAAATGAACTCACACGTATAGATTTAAAGTGGAAGAACAAATTGTTAGGAAACCAGACCTATTGTGCTAGGAAGTAGGGTTCACGTTGAGATTTAGGGACAGATCTTTGAGATGTTTGAGCTTTAGGAAAAAATATTCGATATGGTGTGTCGCGATCTCGCTTAGGAATTTTTTTTTGAGATATATAGAGTTTGAGATATCTGGAGGCTTTGACATTTGGGGATTTTCTTTCTCAATGGTTTTTAAAAACCATTGGGAAATTAATTTTAATCCAACGGTTGTAAACCGTTGAAAAAAAACTCTTAACAGCACTATACCCAATGGGTTGTTTAAATCCTTGGGAAAAAACTCTTAACCATACTATACTCAATGGTTTACTTAAACCATTGGGAAAACAACACTATAACCAACCATTTTCTTAAACCATTGGGAAAACAAAAAATCCATAAAAATACACCAACGATTCTAAATAACCGTTGGAATAGTAGCCTTCTCTCAACGATTTTTTTAAACCGTTGGGAACATTGTGTTGGTATAGGTGGGATTTCGACCAGTATGATGTAATTTCTCATGTGTGATAACTATAATGACCTAAAATGTTATAAATAAAATTTCTTTTATGATTGAATTAAATATCCTATCATGGTTATAAAAAACACTTGCATTTATTTGATTTTTTATATCCTATTAGATTCAAAATATCATTAAGAACCATTAACATTAATAAAATAGCTATTTAATAGTAGCAATATTATTAGTATTAATATAGGGTTATGATAAATCCAATTGACATACATAAAAGAAGAAATCACATCAACCAATAAGATCATACCCTATGAATCCCATTTATTAGAGATTCTGAGGAAGATATCATCAATGGGATTTCCTCTTGACCAATCCCAAGTAGTGATCCAACAAATAAATAATTAGGAAAAACATTTATGGATGAAGTTAAAGATCTTTGAGATCATGACCCAAACCATTTACACCGAGCCACCCCATGAAAATATCACCATCATACACCTTACCCATAGGATGTTTGCTGGTATAATAAATGGATATGTATCAATACCCTTATCATATGAATATTTATATTTTATTTTCAATAGAATAATGTTTATATACATTTCTTATTGATATTACATTATAAATGATTTTTATTTCTATATGATAAAACACAAATTGTATTTTTGGGTAACATAATATTTCAATTAAGACATTTATTTTTGATGATTTTTTTGAAATAAATTATATTTTAGTAAAATAATATTATTAAATAATATTTATTAAATATAAATGCTAATATAATATTTATGAAGTCAAATATAATTTTTATAAGTGTTTGAAAATTGTTATTGTCAAAGAAACCTACATTTTTCAAAAAATGTTAATTCTGTTTTAAAATTTAAAATAAAAAATTTATAAAAATATTTTTATAAAATAAATATTATTTTTTAATACACACATCAAAATTATATAATGGTGCATTTTTCATAATTTTTTTCGATATTCAAATTTTCAGTTAAAAATTAAACACAATATAAATATATGGTGTATATTATGACATAATAATAACCCAAAAGTGATGTAATAAATGATATAAAAGGAATCCAAGACAAAATATATGTTTCCACATTAAATTAATTTATTTTTATGGTTATTTAATTAATTTTATAAAACCTTTATGAATCCTCCTAAACCTATCCTATATTTTAAGGTTTTAAAATCATTTATTCAAGAACATGACTCAATTCCACAACACCAAGGATAATATTTTAATTATTTAGGCCCATGTACTTTTGAAATGATGAAAAAGATCCTATTTGGAATAATATATTGGTAAAAACAATGTGAAGGTTTGTTGTTATATTACTTCATTGTATAGAGAGAAATAACTAAGTTTGGAAAATAATAAAGAACTCCCCTCTCTTTTCCTATATAAACTCACCTATTCCCAAATTATTATTCAATAAAAAACCTTGGATATCATATGTAATCTTACTTACTATATTGATATTCCTCCCAATGTGTCCCTAATCTCTCAAGAAGCTCCTCCCAAGCTTTTGGAATCACCCCTCAAGGTAAGGGTTTCATCCCTTCTCTATTTTGTTCAAGAATCTTCATTATCTTATGCCTTTTATCTCCAATTACAAATGTTGAGATATGTTCTTAAATAACCACATTAATTACCTTGTGATATATACATGATGATATACCCCTTTCACTCTCATAAATCCATAAAATGAATATTTATGTGCTCTCGTTATGCTGCTGAAATTTAACTACAATTTTCCATGCCAAATAATTGTATAGTGAATACCCATACCCATTTCCTATCAAGGGTGTTAACCTTTTGAACACATAACTATTTTATTGAGGAATTACATTTATATAATCCAAACTCAATTATCTTGGGATTAAATTTTATTAAATATGTTCTGAAGTTATATGATCTATGTGGCATACTTATTCATATACAAGATATCATTCTTATAGGTGCGCCCAAATAGTGTTCCAATAGATTGGGTAATGTTTTAATCACATGAGAATCCATGTATAGTGAAAAAAGGTTATACTAAGACCATTATGTTATGATTTATGGGATTTGAACCTTTAATTATGTTTATTATTTCCTGCTTAAAGTAGTTGCCACATTCCCATGTTTCCTTTATGTTATCATGATATATCACGCCTAATTGTTCAGGTTTATGATTCTAACCCATTTTATGTCCAATGGAAATGCCTATTTTCTAACATGTAATAATTTATTCATGTTATTATCTGTTCATACATTACGCGTATTTATAGATCACCCCTTTATTTTTTAAATTCCCGGGTTATCCTATGAAATTTTAAGAACAATGGAATAATATGAACATGTTATGGAAGTTTTCGATGAAGTTGAGATACCCCCTATTCTAAGTTGTTATGTAATGTAGGTAATTCAAAAAGACACCAGAATTATCAACCTTTTGGTTTGTATTATGTTTATTTTATGTAATAAATCATTAATTAATGTGAAATAAAGATAAGGGTTTTTATAGTTGGTATCAATGGAAAGTTTAGTTATTTTTTGGGATTAGGATTATGAAACTCTAGAAACATCCTTAAGGATAAGACTCAAAATAATTAAATATCTCTAAATTTTGTTAAATTATATAGTAAGTGGTTTCCCAAAAAATATATCCCTACCTTAATACTAAAATTGTATGTGGATCTGGCATAGATGTATATTGGGGTAACACTTGGAAACACCGTGTTGAGTTAGACTCAATTAGGAACTGGTGCACAAAAATTGGCCTTTCTGCACATTTGGTTTAACACTCATAGGGGATATGCTTTGGTAAATTCATGAGATCATTATGATCTAATATTAAGGGAATAAAAAATTCCATAAAAGTTTATTCTAGGAAATACACCATGTATAACATAGATTAAAGACTATGAATTCATTAGTTAAGGTATAAATGTTATTAATAAGTTATCACTTTAATGCCATTGGATTATCATTTATATATTTAATATTTTAAAAATAATTATCCCTATTTAATCATATATTCCATCTAAGGGTCGTAAATTGGAGAAATGAAGTATAAACCCAATGTGAAGGGTAATGTGATGTTTTTCCAAATGATATTCCCAAACTGATGGGAGTAGGAATCATAAATTTTTTAATGATACTCTATCAATTAACTCATTTTATGAGTAGAAACTTTAATAAGGAGGAGCGCAAAAATCCTCAAAATAAAGAATGACCTATAATTACGACCTTTATGCGATAAAGGCCTATAAAATTCAAAGGATCATACGATTACTTAATCATGAAGAAATGGATCAAATCCATTGAAAAGATCTTCTTTATCCTTTAATGTTCCGAGAAAGATAAGTTTATACTAGCTATTTATCGTATGGAGGGAGAAGCTGATCAATGGTGGACATTGATCAAGAATACAAAGCCCGAGGAAGAGATCAATGTGCTGGGATGGATTGAATTAAAGAATTTTTTTAGAAACATTTTCCTCACAATCTCTTACTTAAAATGGAATGGGATTCCCTTGACCTTAAAAAAAGGATGAAGAATCCATTGTGTAATACAAGGAAACTTCATAAGAATTGCACGATATGCCTCTATCTCTTTTTTTATCCTAGTATAAAAATCTGATCACTTATTTAGTGGTATAAAACCAAGTCTAAAAAAATCCCTAGAGATATAAGACATTGATAGCTATGAATAAATTATCTGATGATCCCTCAAAGTTGAAATGGAGATCGAAGAATATCAAGGGTATAATGGGGATAAGAAGTGGAATGTGGAGTTTAATTATGATGGTTCAATGGAGAAATATAACATTGGTATGAAATTTTGATATCCCACTTGTCAAAAGTGTGGAAAAAATAACCTTGGAAATTTCTTAAGGAGGACGAGGAAATGATTTAGGTGTGTAAAGGAAGGGAACCTATTTAGTGATTACCATTTGAAAAGTATCACCAATGAAATGAAAGAAAGTAATTCTACAGACTTACCTAAAACTATTATCCAATTATTTAACTACAAGAAACAAGGAAACTATAAAAAACACTTCCCCAATCCAAGGGTTGTAAAATACAATCAACACCAAAAACCTCCAAGGTAGTAAGGGTGAGCATATTTCATCACAACCACTGAGGTGGATCTCAACAATTATGTGGTGATAGGTATGCTAGTTATTCATTCAAGAATAGTGAACATATATCTTGATAATGGTTCTACATATTTTTTTATATCATGTAAGTTTATAAGAACTATTCAAATACTCCCCCACAAAGCATGAAACTTGAGTTATTGGTGAAAACATAAAATTTAGAATTTTTTACATCCCAAGTATATAACTCCTCCCTTATAGAATTTTTTAAATTATATTCCTAGTAAACCTTATCATTCCCCATTAATTGGAATTTGATAAAATTCTGGGCATGTAATGAATTTCCTTATATATAACTAACATAAATTTCCATGATAAGAAAATCACTCTCCACATCAAAACTCAACCTATGATTCTATATAAGTGAAAAGAAGAGGATAAATCTTCTATAGCACCAACATCTCAAGCATGGATATTATTTCCCTATTAGTAAGAATATCTAGCTCAAATGATTCATTGTAAGGATTAGATCATCCTTGACGACATCCCCATTATGAGGGAATACACTAATTTGTTTCCCAAATAATTTCCTAGTCTTTCTCCTATCTAATATGTTGAACATTCAATCAATATTATACATGGTGAATTTACATTATCCAAGAATCCATATATAATGGATGTTAGGGAACTCAAGGAGCCAAAGAAACAACAACAATAGATTTTGAATAAAAGTTTCTTACACCCAATTGGTTTACCATGGGGTGAACCAGTCCTCTTCATCAAGAATAAGTATGGATCATTGTGCCTTTGCATTGATTATCGTGAGATAAACAAGAACATGATAATGAACTAGTATCCTATTTCAATGATTTATGAATTGTTTGATCAACTATTCATAGCCCAATACTTCTCCAAGGTGGATCTTCAGTCAGTGTAATATCAATTAAGGGTGTTGTTTCATCCCGATTCACATCGCACTACATATTGATAGGGAGAGATGGTCCCATTGAGATTGGATAGTGTATCCTTTTTATGTTATTAAGGAGGTGTTGCTTTTTCATGATCCCAGCGGGAGATTGCAAAGGGGGCTACGTGTATGTGAAATCAGACTATATTGGGTATGATGTCCTTAGATGGTCTAAAACAGGTTTATTCGTGGAGACAGAAACACCCAATGGATCTAGTATCCATGATTCATGGACCTACTTTCCAAAGGCATGCACTCATTGGATGATGATTTTGCCAATTACACTTTAAGAATCCATTGATCGTGAGGATAGGAGGTGTGGGTTATCACACCCTTTTGGGGGGAATTATTGCATAATTTGGGAATCTCCTATATATTTAAGCAATGGTCATATGTTCATGGATCCTTGGTTCTTTCCCAAAGACTGAGTAAAAAGATTACCCATGGGTTATAAGATCAATCATGGAAATACATGGATTTTTAATTATTGAGATAAAACTAGTTTAATCCCTATGATGAGGTGCTATGGATTTTATTTTCATCTAGGGGGGACATAAGTTTCTTCGATATTGGGATTGAACCCATGAGATGGGTTTCCTACATATCCCCTGGAGAGGAATCATAACCCATATTTTTCGGTGTCACTTAAATGGACACATAACCTTTTAAGGTTATGTGACGAGGACCCATCCATGTAGTTTAATGTCATGCAGAAAAGATGTCTAGGCTAAAGGTTCCAAGTCAAGATCCAATGTGTTGCTTATGCCGAGGCAACCTGGGATGCCCATGAAAGATATGGTCTCCTGGATGAATATGACCCCACTAGGAATATGGCCCTAAGAATGATAGGGTACTTTGGGTATCAGGATTAGACCTCAAGGAGGCTTCCTATGTATCTTAGTTGATTAGGAATCAAGTCCCTCATAGTTTGGTTCGAGTTGTGGCTTGATTGGGGATTAAGCGTGGGAGCTACCCATTTGAAGGGGACATGATCTCTCATTTCATGGATGAGATGATATAGATATTTGGCCTAGATAAATACTTCCTACATATCCCAGTTATAGTGGGAATCATAGTTATCATAGTTCATGGTTGGTGGGGCTTATGCGTAGAAGCTTTCCACTTGAAGGGTACATGATCTCTTACTTCATAGATGAGATTATATAGAGATTAGGCCTAGACAAAGGCTTCATATTTATCCCAGTTATTGAGGGAAACATATTTCTTATAGTACATGGTGGGTTATGCCAATGTTGTGTAATCACAAACCTCTAAGGCCATGTAATTCATGCTTTGTATGAGAAACAAGAGGATGTGAAAGATTATAAAAAGGAACACTTTCTCTACTCTGCTAAGGGAAAATGAGGAGACCACGGTGGAAGATGTCAGGGTGTTGGTGGATGAGGTTGTGGAGCAATGAACCATTCAATGTGAAAAGAAAGTGAAGGTCATTAGGTATGTTTCAAAAAGATAGGGTCTTACTCGAGGGGTCTATACCGATGCAGGTATTACCTTTGTGACTCTACTTAACATGGGTACGTAGACTTAAAAGGGAACACTGATGCACCCAATGGTCCATTCAAATGGGTATGGTTGCATTGGAAGAGGCTTTGTCCTGATGCTGATGGGCTGGTCCACAGAGTGGATTTGGGGGATGGGATGGAAATGGAAGGGCATGATCACTACCGAAAGGTGGAAAGCCCAGAGGTACCCTAATCCGCATATCATTTGTTCATGCGGGGTGGGGTACCTTCCACAAAGCATTTTTAATGTGGGTTTAAGGGTCGTCCACATACCAGGGTGGTACATAGAACTATATGTGGTCTGCGTAGCATGGTGGTATGTAGATCTGGGTGTGGTCTGTATACCATGTGGCACACAAATCTTGGTGTGGTCTACGTACCATGGTGGTAGATGGACTCCGGCTCTTTTCGCATACCATGGTGGTATAAGGTGATGGAGTCCCTCTAAGCACCAGAATGATATGCCAGTCATGGTTTCATTTGCATAGAGATATGATACGTAGTATGTCAGATTGAAGAAGGGGCATTAGTCTTTTAGTTCATGACAATTTCATCTGTGATGAGAGTATGGCTCACAGTTCACTTTTTAGGTTCCCGGTGTGCCCATATTATTATTATTTACCCTTTTCATGTTTCGAAGTATGTTTATACCTTCTGTAAACCATTCGAGGTTTCGTACTTCGCTGAATTCTTGCCTTTAAAGTCTTCTATCCATAGACTCATAGATCTCCAAAAATCCGATCCTTTCCTCAACTCCCATTGGGGTCCTTTTATAGAGTGTCTAGGAGGCCATATATATGGGAACATGGAACCTTTTGTGGAATCCCATGGAGAGATCCTACAACCTAAGGATGAATTGGTCAATTGAGGCTCACGATGTTGTTATTTGTGGAGGCAGAAATCACCACCTCAATTCCGCGAACAATGAGGTTTGTGGGGAATTATCATCCTTGCCTTATTCGCAAACTACTCAGCCCACGAGGATGGTATGTGGGGTTGTATATCTTCATCGTGTTTTCACCAATGATGTTGTTCATGGGTAGAATTTTTCCACCTCTATTCCACCAGTGAAGTGGTTTATGGTTGACTGATGCCTTTCCTCATTCATTCTTTGAACTATCTAGTTTGCTAGAAAATGATTCGCGAGCCAGTGTTTTGCAGGCCACCTGCATACTGATCAGTTCGCGGTATATGCCTCATGTGGAACTTTCCTAGTAACCAGTACACTAACTAGTTTGGGTCCTTTTCCAAATTGGATTAATTCAATCTTTTCCTCTAATTTTTTATCCCCACATGAATCCCTTTCCATTATCAATTTTACGAGAGTATTTTCTTTCCCTTTGCATATTTTTAGGACCCTACAAATTCCCCCCATTGGAATGGGGTATGGTCGGTACAAATAGGAGGTTATTATAACCTATAAAATGGCCCTGAACTAAACTGGTTTGTGGTAGAAAGGTGGACCCATTGGATGATCATGCCTATATATAGGGGGCCCATGTCATTTTTCCTTTAACTAATTTACTAGAAAAAAGTACACCACAAAGCACTCTCAGCTTTCCTTGTTTCCACATACCATCTACATCATGAAATTCATCATCCAAAAAATGAACTTTCCATTCCATGAACTGGTTACTCTTCATAATTTCCTCAAACCCAAACCGTCCCTTAGATCCATGAACTGAACTATTGAATTTTAAAATGTAAGTCTGAAATTCCACATAGTAAGATGCTACGTAGCCTCCCTATACTATAGAATTAACTTCAAATATGATGAAATGAACATTAAATTTCCAAATCAGATTTTAAATCTCATAATTATTAACTTTTAATATCCACATAGAAAGGATCGGTATAAAAATTTCCTATTTCGTGAACCGATCGACCCACTGTCCAATGATTCACGGGCCAATGTCTTGTGGGGAATTCCACGTACTACTCTTTTGTGGGGGATGCATTCTGAAAACCATTCCCGGGATTTAGTATGCAGAGCCTTACTCTGGCTGAACTTCTTTGGCCATTTTCCATTTTGGATTTTTTACCCAATCATTTAATTGGAATTATCCTTTTGAATGGTCTTTTTTTGCAGGATAAAATGTCTCTTCCCCTTATCTTGATAGAATAAATCAGAAGGGAATCTATGGTTGAGAATTTCTAAGAGAAACTTCAGACTTTCATTTCTCCTCAAAGGGGTATTCTTTGGGATCTTCTTTCACCAGAGTTAATAGCCTATCCAGTATCTAATCTACCACTACTTTATAATTTTGGGATCCAAGATGATGCTCCCTTTCCAGGACTGTGGCAATCTTGTCACACATTCCAGAATGTCCCATGGTCATAATAGATTAAACATCTCTAATTTTGGTGAAATAATTTCTACTTTGAGCTAGGGGGTGAGTTCATCATGAGAGGCTCTATGTGGAATCATAGTGGCCCACTCCCTCATAGTATGTCCTTGGATTCCATCATCCAAGATTATCCATCCATCATAAACCTATCTCGAGGTATCCCTAACGGAGGATGGAGCTCCAAATGGGACCCCTAACCAGGAGGGTTCTTTTCAGACGAGTGGGATTGAGCATTCTAGGTTCATCAGAACTCCTTGTAATCCCCCATGCCACTAAAAGTGGTTAATATATATTAAGTGGTGTGGGTATCCCAATTCTCTATCTTTTCATCGGGAGATATATTGCCTGAGATTCTTAATCGTTGGTGTCTAGGCACCAACACCTTTCACCAATCCCTTGGGGAGGTGGGGATCCGTCTATGGAACATCTTCTAGATATGGGGACTTCCTATTCATGGTGACATGTATGATGATTTTTTACCAGTGTCCAATGCCTGGATGAATATTGAGAAAGTATCCCCCTTTGAAGGATAATTACTATTTATTGAGGAGACAATACTTGGTAAACCCATTCACACCTGCTCACTTATCTCATTCAAGGATTGGACAAGGCTTTTCTTGTAAGTGAACAGGTTAAGGCCGAGAGTTCACCATAGCTGAACCCACCTATCCCAATAGTCATGGATCATTCATGGTTCTTACTGCACTACCCTTGAGGTGGGTCAATATACCACTTGGCGTTATGAAATCCACCAAGACGTGTCACCTGAACTCAGGCGAGTAAGTTTATTTTCCATGTTCATAAGTGGATTCCTCTACCCCTTGCATGATAATTATACCAGTGTTAGGGCCTGAAATTTTATGATGGTAGCCACATTGACAGAGAGAAAACCCATTAACTTGTACATTCCTAATCTTTCCCGAATCTATGAAATGTTAGGGCAGATACATGAAGGGAAACCCCCACATCGTCATAACTGGCCATTACAGTTTTTATATGGCTGGATGGAAGGGCATTTCCACTATTACAAGTACCAGCATATTTCTATAGTTCCTCATTCTGACTTCTATCCATCATCTCTTAACATTTATGATATCCAATAAAAATCTTTAAGTGTGGAAGGCATGATTGAATTTCTAAGTGATATAGCTCACTTATTTTTTGCACCTAATGTGGAGCCCCATGGTCCAGCAATAGATATTGGGAGAGGCTCCCCTCAAGAACGTTATTATATCATTGCACTTGGAGATGGAGTCTTGACTTCACATATAGAGAGGGAGACCATTTGTGAACCTTATGTTCCTTATTGGTTCACTAGGAAATTTGGATGCCTTTAGTAGATTACATCTCTTCCCACCACCTTGGTGAAGCAGAAATCTCACCCCACAGTTCTTCATCAATTATGTTTTATCATGACATATGGGGATTATATTGTGGAAGTACCCATTCCTCCTATAATAGCCTCAACATACCTATCATAAAAGTATGCCCAAATGTGGGTGGCTTGTTATCCTGGAGGGGTATTCGCATGGACAATTCGGTGAGTTTGGAAACTGTTGGTTGTTTCAGATCCTATCCCAATTGTTCCGATCATGCCATCTGTTCCCCTTCCTATGGTGAGAAGGCACTATACCTTCCTCCTTTAGTTAGATTTTTTCCTGTCCTCATGTTGTCCAGCCGAGAGATAGAATTGAAAGAGGGATTTGGGTTCGATGGACTCCCCTCCTAGGGGATTCAAACTTAATACTCACAGGTCCTACTCTATGGGAGTTCTGCATGGGGGTGGGGTTGTTCGAGACTCATGGGGATCAGTCCTCCAGGACTTCTCCTCCTGATTAGGCCATGGATCCTCTCTTCAGGACAAAGCAAAGGCCATGCTGATAGGTATTACTCTTTGTCACCAGAAGGGATTAACTTTAGTTGAAGTTGAAACAGACTAAAAAATTCTCCATTATGCTTTGAATGATATATTCTCTCCACCATGGTCTATTATTTATATAATTAGAAAGTAAAAATGTATTCTCTCCAACAGAACCAAAATCATTCACTCCTAGCATAAGGGTAACCAAGTGGAAGATCACCTTGATTTTAATGAGGTTCTTGGTCATGATCTAGTTTGTTTGCATGATATTTACACTTTGAAGCCCAAAGGGGTCAATTTGATTAGAGGGGATTCCCTCTTCTTGCATCATTTCATACCTCCTTAGGAATATTTGTATCTATTTTTTGGTTGTATGTTTTATCTTTCTTAATAAAAAAAATTAAATTTGAGTGAGTGGTTCATTGTCCTACCAAAGCCGGTCCAATTAGGACACCACTCGATGTTTTGGAAGTTACTTCTATCCCCCCTCATTTAGTCCCGAAGGCTAAACCATATATTGGGATAGAAAGTTTCCCTACTTGGGTGACCCGGCTCAAAGCACATTCATCTACTGAAATACTACTTCCTCACTACATACCTGTCATGGTGGAAAAGTACCAAGACTCTGATGACATTTGGAGACATCAAGCTATGAAAAAATAAGCATGGTGTCAGATCTATACTCTTTCCATGGAAACTACCATGATAGAATTTTCCAACGAGGTGGATAACTTTCAATGACTATTTATCAATCTGGGTTTGAGTCTTCTTGATTACCGACTCCTGCATCTCTTCGCAAACCAAATTGTTATAACTCGAGAGGATATTGCTGCTTGCAAAGGCAACCTTGCTTGATTCAATGCTTATAACCACCAATCTCATAATTTCTAAGATATTACTGATGAGTTTAATCATATGGAAGCTGAGGAAGCTATTTCTCATGACCAGGTGATTTCCTAGAAGGAGGAACCACATGAGTGTGAAGCTCACTTGGCCTGACTGAAAGTGCAACTGGCATCATCAAGCACCAATTATGAGGCCATCCAACAGAAAGGACGATACCTATGGACTGTTATGAAGCAAGTTTATCCAATGGTTGAAGGTGAATCTAAACCGAGGGATGCTTTAGAAAATGCACTTGATGGCCCTCATCGAGTAGTTATTGACCTTCTAGAAAGTGTGAGTCGGGACTCATTGTAATCTATTGGGATACCCTGAAAAACCATTGTTTTGAAATTGGGGAGAGACTCCGGGATATTGATGCTCCTCCCACCGTCACTTCTTTTGATAAAACAGAAACATTTTTCTTTCTAGTGTTCTTTTTTACTCTTTTCCTAAAATATTAATCATTTATGATAAACTAAATTTGAAACACTAATCTCCATCAGATATCAATTTTTATTATAATCCAGGATAAGGGAATAATCAATCCATTCTATCATTTTTTCCCAAACTGAGGGGATCAACAAGCGTAGTCTGACTATTTCTAGGGGAACATGTAGAACCCTTATTTTTTTACATTTTCTTTATAAACCTAACTTTTTCTTAAGAATGGGATGCCAAATTAGCAGGTATAACTATACTTTTTCTTGGGATGACCTTTGTGGGTTTTCAACTTAACGAGATTTGTGTCTCTTGATTGTTCAACTTCCCAACATTTGTTTCCTAAATAGTATATAGCAAAGGTTTAGAAAGATAACACTTGAATTTTATCCAAGGTGCCCTTTACAGGTTTTGCCTTAGTGAGTATAGTTTCTCTTTTGTTTGGGTAGTTTAAAGTATTGCGAACTGGACTATCATTACTGATGTTTTAGGTCGAACAACTTTGACTATAATTGCACTGATGTTTTAGGTCTAACAACTTAGACCATAATTGCACTGATGTTTTAGGTTGAATAGCTTGGAACATAATTGCATAGATATTTTAGGTTTAATAGCCTGGTCCATAATTTAACTAATGTCTTAAGTTGAATAGCTTGGACCATAACTTATGGGGTAAGAAACCCGATTTAGGTTTCATTAACTTAGAATGTCCCGAAAACTTTCAGACATGGATGATGGGTTTTTCTTGACCCTGGCTTGTGATTTTTGGATATGGGATATGATATGGGTCATGGAAGCCATGGGGAATATGGATATTGGAAAAGCCTATCATACGGATGAATTTTCCTTTGGTTTACATGCCATTTTTTGTAGGAAACATATGCAGATCCGTCAGGGCATAATGTGCATAGTAAAACAAAGGTGTCCACATGACACTAGCCATTCATTTCTGATGGACAAGAAGTATTTATAGAACATTGGATTTATTTTTCTATTGAGGACCATAGTGGATTACCTATCGAGGGAACAATGTATGAAAGTGATAAGGGATTTTGTATCGGCTTTTGATGAAAAAAATGCTCCCAAATGAATTTGGATTATGTAAAGGAGGGTCGAGGAATGATACAGTTTAACACCATGTAGTCATAAAATTAGGAACCTATTTTTCCAAATAGTCTTACTCTGACTAGAAGAGAGTAAATGATTCAGTTCCTCTACAATAGTTTTTCCAGAAACATCCTTCACCTATAGGAATTAAAAGGGGGAAATTTGTAAACCATAATATGAGGGGTTATCAAATCCAAGGAATAAGGTGGGACATAAATGTCATAAGGGCATAAAGAGGCAGAAAGAGATACTCCTGAGGATTTATTTTCCATAGGTTGATAGGCCATTTTTGTGGGAAACATATGTAGATCCCCCAAGGTATAATGTTCATAGTCAAACAAAGGTTTCCATGGGACACCGACCTTCCATTTCCAATGGCCATAGAGGATTATGGAGATTCGGAAATTTCTGGACACAGAGTATGGATCGTGAAAAGGTATACACCTAAACATGAAAAGGGACATTTTAGGGTGAAATTTATTGGGAATTCTTGGAATTGGGGGAGACATTTCTATACATTCCATGCGAGTTTTTTCCTTACACAGTTCTGACCCTTTCACGGGTAGGGATGGAACATTTTTGTTTCACAACTAGATCTGATTATGAGATTTGGATATCACTACGTATCCTATGATGATAGAAATCAAGTTGTACATAGTTCTAGTAAGGCTCATTCCTATGAAAATATGATTCATGCGTACAATTTGGGAATTTCTATTTTGGATATAGATTCACCAATGAGGTAGGGGCTTATGTCAAACCTTCTTGTTTAGATTGATTTCTTGCACAGGTTCATGAGGGGGAATACCATTGGATGTTACCTAGATTAAGGGTGAATACCGAGTATTGAATATTGTGTAGTTTAAACATAATTTGATCAGAATGTCTATGTAGAGTCCCTGAGTAATCGAAGGGTAATTTATCCAGGTTGTTATGACATTTCCAGAACATGAGTAGGACAGAAAGTGTAAACAATGGTTTTGAGGGTTCTAATATCAGGAGAAATAACTTGTGGCTTAGAATTTGTTAGGCATATGAAAATAGGAAAATCCTATCCTAGGAAAAAAATTTCCTTTGGTTGAAACACCATTTTTATAGGAAACATATGCAGAGCCGCTAGGGAATAATGTGCAAAGTCAAACAAAGGTATCCACATGACACTGGCCTTCCATTCCCGATGTCCATGAACGGTTATGATGATTCGATATCACTCCATGCACAGAGACTAATGAAGGTAGAGGGTTGGTTTGGACACATCTAAAACACTCAGGCCGTGATTATTCATGGAGTTGGGATCCTCTATATTCAGATTTAACTTGTATGTGAGGTGAGATATTTTGACTCCCTTGTCCGATTGGGGCTCAGTTTTGAAGATCTAGGCATCCAGACACTAGGTTACTTGCACAAAGTTTGGTCCATGTGTACCATGTGGGAAAAGTTTTCTATACTTGGGGTAACTTGTAGTTTTTAATGTCATGCGTCTAGGACTTTGGTCCATTCAGTTTAACTTCATATGATGAGGACTTATTACATACAGTTTAACATCTTGTGGGATGGACATATTACATACATTCTATCATCATGTAGAAAGTAAGTTGACAACACAGTTTAATCATCATGTTGTAGGTATGAAACATGAATGAGATCATGCGTAAATATGAGATAATCATGCCAGGATATTCCTAATATGCCCGAGATATGAGTGGGGGAAGAATGTTTAAACTATGATTCTGGGAGCCCTTGAGTCAGGAGAGATGGTGTGAGGCTTAGAAGCTAGTGAGGATACGGAAGTAAGAACAAACTCTCTTGAGGAAGAATTTTCCTTTGGATGAAAGGCCATTTTTTGGGCAATGTATGCAGAGCCACCAAGGAATAATGTGCATAGTCAAAAAAAGGTTTTCACAAGACACTATCCATCTATTTCTGATAGCTGTCAGTGATTATAGTGATATGAGATTTCTTAGTTCATGGAATTTGCGGATGAAAAGGGGATGTCAGGGTATGTGAAAAATATCTTGAACGTTAATAGTTTTGATGTAATAAGTATTTTAAATAGATATGATTCATATATAAGGGAATAATGCTCTATTGACACTTTCAGGATGCAAGAATTTTGATATTAAATCCCTTTTATCTATTTTCATTTCACATGCAGGGGGTTGGGGTATTTCCCCCTTTATTTTATTCAAAATGGATGATCCTGAGATATCCAAAATGAGTCTTTCTATGTATGTTGGTATACTGATAAAAAATACATATGCAGTTCTTGAGGTACCTTACAGTTTAATTTTATGTGGTTATGACATCTTTGGCATTGCAGTTTAACATCATGTGGTGAGGACTCAGGAATTTACCTGTGACAGTTTGGATTATATGTAGGGGAGGCACTTGTTTCATGTCGGCTGGACACGAGATGGCCGGCGTGTCATTAGGTGTCTCATTGGTGGGTAGGAATCAAGACACACATAGTTCCAGTATCCTATGTAGTTTAATGTCATACAACAAGGAAGAAAGTGAACTAATGTGAAAAGGATGAAGTGAGTAAAGTGTCGGGCGTGAACCTCATGGAGGTTTCCTATGTATCCCAGTTAGTTGGGAATCAAAGTCCACATAGTTCTTAAAGGAAATTCACTATATATTTATAATTTATACACAATAAGTAGGTAATTTTTGTAAGTTGCGGCTAAACCAAGATGAAATATATGAGCATCGCTATGTATCCTACGAGAGCTGGAATCAAGGGACATGTAGTTCTTCGAGCCCCCTATGCCGGTCGGACATAGAAAAAAATAAGGGGTATTTTATATTTTTCTTTTTTTGAGGGTGACTGGATCAGGATGGAAGATCTAGGAATAACTACGTATCTCATAGGGTAGGAAACATGCCACATGTAGTTCTAGAGCTGCCTGGTAGGTGATTGATGCAGGCATAAATGTCTCCTCGAGTGAGAATATTGTTGGGTTTGTGCATTTTAACGTCATATGGTAATGATGAAAATTATCCTCATGAAAGTCTAACATGTAAAAAGGGAGAGAGGCATTATTGATTTTGACTGGTGGCTGGACTGGGATGTTGAATCCAGACGTCACTACATATCCTACAAGGGTGGGAATCAAGCTATACATAGTTCTAAGGACCCCCATGCTAGTTTGATTTGGGCATGAAGAGGCAAAGGGGGAATTTTATACTATGATTTCAATATTATGGGATTATTATAATCCTTTATTCTTTGTATACATTGGGGAAATCTAGATCTACATTCCTAAACTCACGTGAGTTATAATCATTGTGAGAAACAAGGAACAATGAAGAGTTACCTTGTAATGTAGAGGAGTTAGAAGACACAATAGAGGAACTACATGTCATGTGGTGGTTGTACCAAGACTTAGGGTCAAGTTGTCTCTACATATCCCATTTATGAATAGGAATCAATCCGTACATAGTTCTATAGAACAATATGGTAGGAGACCGAAGTTGGAGACAATGTTTCCTTGGGTGAGAACATTGTTGAGGTCATGCATTTCAACATCATGCATTAAGTAAGAATATACTGCTATGAATTTTAATATATTATATCTAATATGAGGGTGTTGAGGAGTATAACTTCATGCAACATAGACGAAATCATTTTACATTTTGTTGTCATGCGATAAGGACACCTTCCGTACAGTTTAATGTCTTGTGGAAAGGATGTAGGCAACACTACGCAGTTTAATGTCTTGCAGCTAAGATGATTTTAATCATGATTACACAAAGTAATTCTTTAGGAACCTCGCATTGGTGGGGGATTTAGTGAGCTTTCCATCCATTAAAATTAGGAAATATGCTCCATTAGAGTAAATGTTTTGTACAAAATATGGTACTTCCCATTTTGGATCTTACTTTGGAGGTTTCTTCTTGAGTATCATCGGGGCTCTGAGGACCAACACCATTTCTCCTTCAAGGAAAGATCTGAGGAGAACGTTCTTATTGAAGGCTCATGCAATACTATTTTGGTAGACATCTCGACAGTACAGAGTGTGAAATATATTCTCATCCAATCACTCCATCTCATCAAACCATTTTTGGAATTTCTCATATATAGATAGTTGATCTCAGACAGTAATGTGGAGCGAGGGAAGTTGAATTTCAATGGATAGAACCGCCTTAGTCCTGTTTATTAATGAGTACTGGGTATCTTGAGTGGCAGTGCGAGTTGTGGTCGGGTAAGCCCAAAAATCATGGTGGATCTTGTCCAGCCCTGATTTCTTATCCCATTCCACCATATTTTGAAGTATATTGGAGATGGTCTTGTTGAAAGCCTCTATTTGTCTGTTGGATGCTACATGGTAGCAGGATGAACAGTTGGATTGGATACCATACTCATTGTAGAGTTTTTATAATTCAACAAAGCATAATTTGGTGTCGTTTTTTGTCAGTATTATGTTTGGGACACCAAACATGGTGATGATATTGGATTTCAGAAAGCTGACAATGCTTTTTTCCTCGAACTATTTGAGAGGTGTATCTTCTTCCCATTTGGAAAAGAAGTCAGTTGTTGTGATAATAAACATGAATTCTCAGGATGTGGTGGGAGTATATGGTCCTACGAAGTCCATTCCCCATATGAGAAATAACTAGGAGAACTTAGCTGTGTGAAGAAACTCTGGGGGTTTATGGATGAAATTAACATGGACTTGGCAAGAATTAAACTTGTTGGTGAAATCGGTACAATCATGCATCATGGGGGGAGAATAGTATCTAAGACTCTGAATTTGGTGAGAGAGTTTGGATGCTGACCGGTGTGCCCCACATGTTTCAGCATGCACTTCTTTCATGACAGAAATGGTATCTACTCCATCAGCACACCTAAGAAGGATTCCATAAATGCATTGCTTATAAAGAACCTTTTTCCGGTTTGTGTCATTGTAAATCATGAAATTGACTGCTCTTCTTCCGATCTGCTCCCTTCCATCACAATCTGGTGCGAGTTCTCCCTTTTGAAGATAGTCTACAATGGGAGTTATCTTGCTTGTGGTAGAACCATACAGATCGGAGTTGGTACTGATCTCATTAATTTCTTCTATGTTTGCTTGAATGTATGGTAAAACCATTTGACATTAGGAAATACTGATGAATGTCTTGTTCTGATCCGGGTTTTCCAGAGCTATGGATACTTTTTCCAATGCATCGGCTTGTGTATTTTGTGACCGGGGAACATAAGTCAATACCAGATATAATGGTAATTCTACCATCAGTTCTCAGACATGGTTCATCAAAAGGATCAACTCATCATTCTTTAGGGAATACTCAACATGAACATTCTTGATGAACAGTTCTGAATTTCCTTTTATCTTCAATTATTCTTCTTGCACTTGGAGTGATAGTTCTAGCCCTGCAATGAGTACTTGGTACTCTGCTTCATTGTCCGTGCATCGTTCTGATAGTAAGAAGGAATAGGGAATAATTTCTTTTTTGGGGATACATGTATGACTCCCAAACCCACTTTGTTGAATTTGGGGTCTTCCATTCTTCTTCTTATCAGACTTCTGGAGGCACCATCGAAGTGAATTTCACACATATGGGAGTTCTGTTGAATAGATAACACTTCCTCATTAGGTAGATCAATATATGACGGGGCCACTCCTATTGAGGGGTGTTCAAATAGGAAATCTTCTAATTCCTATAATTTGATTGATTTCTACGGTATGGATTGTATATCGAACTACTACTGGATAACCACCCACCGTAATATGAATCCAGTTAACATTGAACAACTGAGAATGTACTTGAGAGTGTTTATATGTGAGACTAAATGGAATTCACAGTGCTTCTAGTAATGTCTCAGTTTCTTGACATCAAATATTAATGCAAGACATCTCTACTGAACATTTGAATAATGAGTCTCATCATTAATTGTGGTTCTACTGAGATAATAGAGACTATTCTTGCTACCGACATCATTATTTTGTGTTAGAAAGGTGCATAGGGAACATTCCATGGTGGTTATATATAGAATGAGTGATCTTCCTTCAACATGAGACATTAGAACCAGTGGAATCCAGAGATATTTATTAATATTGTCTAATACTTCCTAAAAATCATCAGTCCATTGATATTCTATCCCATTTTCAACAACCTGGTGAATAGAAAACATTTTCCTACAAGTTTGGCTAGGAAGCACCGAATGTAAGCTAGGTGTCCTTAGAGTCCTCTCAACTCATTGAGGTTGTGAGGTGGATACATACTAAGGATTTTATTTTTCTTCTCATGGTTTACTTTTATGTCTCAATGGCACAAGACGGAGCCGGGGAATTTTCCAAAGGTGACATCGAAAGCACATTTCAGGGGGTTCATTTTCAGACTATGTTGTTGTAGTTTTTTGAAGATGGTTTCAAGATCTAACAGATGGTCTAACAATTGTCGTGATTTAACCACTAGATCACTGACATAGTAATTGGTGAACTTTCCCAGGAAAGGTTTGAAAATGTGGTGCATGGTGCGATGATATGTGGCACCATCATTTTCTAAAACAAAAGGCATCACCTTATAGAGAAACACCCCATGGGGAGACCTAAAGGTGGGGGATTCTTCATTTTATTGGTCCCTTTAGATTTGGTTATAACCTGAATAATCATCCAATAATGAGAGATCCTCATATCCATCAGTTGTGTCGATCAAAAATTCTGTGACCGGTATTGGGAAATCATCTTTTGGACAGTGCCGATAGTGGTCCCTAAAATCATTGGATACCCTGATCTACCCATTTTTATTCTTTATGGGGACAATGTTTTCTAGACATATGTGGTATTAGACCTCATGAATGAAGTTATCTTCTATGAGCTAGTCGAATTCAACCTCTATTTTGGCATCATATGTCGGGTGCGTCCTTCTAGAGGCTTTCTTATAACCATAGTGATCTTCTGGTAGGCCTGGGTGGTGAGTTTCCACCTCTGGATCAAGACCTAACATTTCCATATATTTCAAATAAAAAACATCTCGGTTTTGTATGAGGAATGAGGCATATATCTCTTTCTCTTCAGGATGCATGGCTGCACTAACCAGAGTGGGTCATGGGTCTTCTTCCATACCCAATTTGATTTCCTTGAGTTCATCAATTTTAGTGCAAAAAACATTCTCAAATGCTGGAAGGGCATCCCTTTGGTCTTCTTTTTTCTCCTCCCCTACATCCTCCTCATATTCCTATTCATCTTCTGATGGAGAAACAAACCTTGAAATGTTTGCTACATAGATGAGGGAGGAGTTTCAATTTTGGTGTCTAGGAGGTAAGGGCATCTTTTATGTGTCAGCCATTGGTGGGGGATTCTTTGGAAAAGATGTAGTTAGGGGTAAAATAGTATCCTCATATTCCTTGAATGCAAAGACACTTCTTCCTACCTTAGTGGGTGAGGTAGGAAATTTCTAGTGTTTTGATGTTGGTTCAGGGTTATTTTTTTTTCTGAACCGTCCTCATTATCTTGGGTGTCAATGAGATTTTCTACATTATCAGGCTCTATAATCATAACTAATATCATGAGTACTACTAAAAACATGTCCGAATTTGGATTTGTACTTTCAATATTATTGATGGGTATTAAATATTATTCCCTAAGCTACTGAGGGGATCTATAGGAAACATTTCCAAACCATTTGGGGTGACGACCCAATAAGTTTCATCAGTTTCATGTTATTTATCCTTTGGTTCATTGAAACTTTCATCAATATAATGTAACTCGTAGGACTTGAACGAGGCCTTATCGACATGAAGTGTCACACTCTATCCATTAATACTATATTTTAGGCACTGATGGTATAAGGAGGGGATTGTTGCATGCTTATGGAGATGGGGCCTCCCTAGAAGAGAATTTAAAGCTATATTATTTCAGACCACAAGAAATTCTGGGTGATCTACAAGGTCACCGAACTGGTTTTCAAGTTTGATTGGGCCTAATAGAATCTGCTCGCTTTTGTTGTAGAACAATAGATTTGTGGTGCAGGGCATCCGATTATCCTCATTACATCCCTATCTGCAGAGTGTCTACAGTGGGAGGAGATTAACCCCAAAGTCATTGTTGACGAAGAATTTTTAGATATCGACTCTATTTATCATGCCAGATACATATAAGGTTTTTATGTGTCCTTTCATGATGGAATCTTAATCTCAATATGTGAAGCAGATAACTACATGAAATTTTGAAGGATTGATCTCTATCCAGTAGAATTCGAAAATGACTATTTCAGCTTCAAACTCTTGGGGACTCAACAAGGCCTCTATGAGAGCTCCCCTGAGATCAGATGATAGATTCTGTGCATCCATTATTGAGAGATTAGCTGGAATAGAAGGTAACTATTTCATAATTTCATATTTCTGATATAAAGGCTAGCACTTCCCAATATGGGGATGATATTTCATAGGCGCTTTAAGGGCTTGATCATTTTTTGAAGATGGGTTGGCTCTTGGTACAAGATCTAGAGGAGCTTCTGTCCTTTTTAGATCAGGTTGGGTAGATCTTCTCACATTTTGAGGGTAATTGGTGAATAGTTCTTCCTCTAACAGATATTTTAGAATAATTGGACCGGGGTGGTTTCCTATGGGGGAAGGAGAATTTTACATCCCCTGTCGGATCCGATGGAGGGCCCTTCCATGTGTTTCTGCAACACTGATGGTTTGAGTGGGGGTGTAGCCATATTCTTGATTTCTTCCATGGATGCATCTCCCTTAGTTTCCATGGATTCTACAACTTCATCCTTCGGATCCTTGGTTGGGTGAGAAGAATTATGGTTGATAACCATTCTCAACATCGGATAAAGGATCCATCAAATGGATCAGATTGACGGAGCCAAAAATCAGCTCCTCTTCTGATGATGTCTCTGTCTCATCATATGCTTCTGGTTATTCCATTTGGTAGATCAGTTCCCATGGTGCCATTTGGTGGGGCGGTTCCTAATGTGTTGTTTGGTGAGGTGGTTCTCGTTGCTTCATATTTGTTGGCATGAAATTTGAGTGTGTCAAAGGCAAACTTGGCTTTGGTGTGAGTTCATAATCATGCACTTTCTTTCTGAACTTCTGATTGGAATGCTTTTTGGGAGGCTGTCCTTTGGAGGATTGTGGAGCTGAGGATGATGGTTGTATTTCATTAGGAGCTGTTGGAGGCATGGCTGGTTGTTTCAACTATTATTGGAGTATTCCATGACCTCAGTCGACTATTTTCCAAGTCATCCAACTATAAAATTTTTTTCTCATTTGTGTTAACAACTTTTTTCCTATTCCCTTCATCGTCTATATCAGTGGTGGGAAAAAATTCCACTTGCACTGGAGGTGGTCTTAGCTTGACCTTTCTGAAATTTATAATGTTTTGTAGTAGGAATTTAAAGACAAAACACTCTTGAATATTGTGTCCCAATATCCGATGGAAGGGAAAGTAATGTAGATGGTCATCAAGACCTACCGCATTAGCCCTCTTTAGATCTAAAATCTGAAGAAAGTTATAATTCATAGTGGCTATGAAGTAGCTGAAGACTTGGTCATCCCAGAATGAGTGTAATTTATTTTTTTCCTCGAATTTATTTCTTTTGGCGTATGTTCGCTCATCTTGAAGAGTTGGGGGAGGCTTCTGATGTCTAGAGGGCCCTGATTGGTTTGGTGGGGGCCTTGGAGCTGGTGCATGAGGTGGATCAAGCATGACAGAAGCTGCTTCAGCTCTCCCTACTATGTTTACTATGGATGATAGGGATTCCAGAGACATGGGATTAGTCTTTTGCAATGAATACTCTATCCTTTTAGTGATGGTGGAGAAGTCTTTCAACCCCCTTGTGTACTTCATAGGAACAAGTGATGTTCTAAGATCATCCCATAGATTAATGATGAACATAAAAAGAATCTCATCTTGGGGGATGGGCCGATTCAAGTAAAACGTCAGACCTTTCCATCTGGTGATGGAGTACGAGACTCTCTCATTCTCTCACTATTTTTAGTTTATGAGATAATTTACTGTTGTTTTAGGCAATGTCGAGTTGAACTAGAACAAGAATTGGCATCACAAATCCTCTCATCCTATTATTGAGTTATCATGAAAATTGGTGTACCACATGAAGGTTGAACCTTGTAGAGTTCACTCATAGAATATGATTTTAACAACCTCTTGTTTCTCTAGAGTTCTAATCATGGGATCACAATATGAAGAGTAGTGCATTAGATGTTTCTCCGGGTCCCCTGAGCCATTGAACACTGTAAATACTGGATTCTAAAAATTTGGTGGAGATGGGATGTTGATCAACCATTCAGGATAAGGCCTCCATTCTGATTGTACTAGAGCGAGCCATCCTTCCACTACTTCCATTCAAGTATTTAATAACTCTATGGTATTCAGGATCCCTTAATGCATTTATTATTGAACCTAATCATGAATAGTTGTAGTAGGGGGAAATATTGGATGTGTCGGCACTACTGAACCTTGAGGCCAATACCCAGCTAGGGGAATCCTTTGTGTATTGTCTTGAATCTATTCCAATTGCTTCCCTAATGGATAGAAATCTTGATATCCTGATAGTATTGGGTTTAGGTAGACCGATGGTCACAGTGCCACCCTGAATGAGCCTTCCATCCATGATTCATTCGTCCAGATGATCCCATGAGGTAGATAAATGTCTAATGGATGTTTTTATTGATGTTACATATGAGGGACATACCTAGTTGGACGAAATTATATTAGTAGCTCATTTTTGAGTCTCTTTAGATCTTTCATTTATTCCTTTTGTCGAGTGAATCTATCCTAAAGCGTAGGGGAATCATCTTCATGGAGAGGAGGAGGTGGGTTGTAAACCTTTATATTATCCTTATCCTTGTTGAGTATTCACTTGTGAGGTAATGGTGGATTGACTGGGGGGGGGGGGAACCCAAGTTTAAGTCAATTATTTGGTTTCTGGTCTGCACACCTCCAGGCTCGGTGTGGACCATCTCTGGGAGGGAACTCTCTTCTCTAGTTTCCTCATTATTTTTATTATTTTCAGAATGTTCTATAGGGATGATATACATGACATTCACTGATTCATACCATATCTAAGGAGGTGTACCATGTGCTTAATGTTAGGTGAGCTTCTTACTCCCTTTTTTGGATCGTCTATGACCATTCTTTGATACACTTTAGGTTTCGTGGTGAAGAGTGACTCAAAGGGATATCTAATATGACCATGAGGTATTCCCCTATTTCTAGAGATGTGAGTCATGAAATAGTATGGGATGGGTGGAGCCTCTATCCATTGTTCCCCCCAAATAGGAGAAGACAGTCATCTTCTGGGAGGGAATTTGAGGTAAAAATGCCCCCAGCCCTACGGGCTGGGGCTCCCCCGTTCCTTAGTTGATGTGACTTAGAATGGATTTTCTGGTCTTATGGGGGAATTTTGTGTTAAAAATTCCCCCAACCCTACAGGATAGGGTTGATCCCATGTTACGGTGGATGCTGCTGCTATTGTCGCCTTATTGATCTCACACTTTTCCAAGAGAATGTGAGCCGGATATGGTGTCAGATCTGCAAGTGAATTACTTGCTTCTTAGGACATGACTAGGGCTCACTGATTGACTTATATTAAATGGTAATCCTTACAAATGTTCTTTTTTTACTGGTTCAGGAGCCTCTCGATGGCTTGATCTCACCAGGCCCGATTCTACTGAGACTTACTCATGGTCGGTTCTTGTCGAGCGTTCTACCTTTACTTAGCAGGGACTTCATTTTACTGTTGTATTTGGGTAATGACATTACAGGATGTCATTTATAGTGAGTTCTGATGGATGGTAAGGGGGGGTTAAGTGTAGAGTTCCATATTCTCCCCATCCTTAGACATGAACACCATATGGGGAATCACTAACAAGACAACGCAACTTGTGTAGTGCATGGAGGTAGGCCAATCCAAGGTCTTGCTTTCACTTTTATGATTGTTGCAGCCATGTAGTTGGAAGGGATTCTAAGTTGATCTAATAGTGAAGCTCCCCCAAGACATTAACATGATCTTTATACCCATTATAGGGGAAAACATTGCTTTTAACTGGTGGAGAGTTGTCCAGATATTGAGGTGAATGTTCTGCATTCATTCTTCTGACAACTCTTTTGGTATGTTGAACTGAGAAGTGGTTGTGGGACAATACATCACTGGTATTTCAGACCTATCTATTTGTCTTCTCACAAGAAACATATTTTATTATTTTTCTTCTAGGGACTCTTTTGCCTGATCAAACTATTTTGATTGATCCTTAATGATTTCATTCCAAGTAGTGGGGATGGTAGGAGTCTTGTTGATATTTGAACAGTATGGGGGGGGGGTGAAAGATGATCATGGCCCTAGGATGTCCTATGGGTGAGAAAGGATATCTATTTTCATGGATAGAGTCTCCCATATTCCATACTTCATTTCTCTAAGCACCTCAGTATATGAGGGTTTTCTTGTATTTGACCTGATGAGGGGAGGACCTTCTCTTCGATGTAAAATTTGACCGTAGGGAGGACCTTCACAGTTAGTTTTATAATGGTGAGGAATACCATAATTGATTTTTGTGGCCGTAGAGAGTAATTTTGTGGCATATGCCCTAGGAAGGACCTTCAGGGTGGACTGCAATAGTGGGAGGAACTTCTTACTACTTGGTGTTATTGAGGGAAGGGTCTTCACAATGACTGCTATCATGGAAAACATACCATCATAGATTTGGCTGTAGGGAGAGTATCTATAATTTACAGGATGGGGAGGGCCTTTAGGATGTAATGAAATGAGGGGAGGGCCTTCTCGTTGCTTAATTTCACTGCAGGGAGGGCCTTCATAGAGATTGCTGTCATGGAGAGGACTACCATCACAACTTGACATCCGACTACAGGGAGAAACATATCTATAGAGTATACCCTAGGGGGGGAATATCAGGGGGAACTATAAAAATGGGAGTTCCTTCTTTCTGTATAATCTTCTGGTCAAGGGGAGGGCTACCCTAACATGTATCAGGAGATAGTCTCTCACGATTGATCATTTTTGGCCCACAGAGTAAGCCCCCATGGGTGCTCTGGGGAGGGCCTTCAAAGTTGTTGGTAGAAATATTACGGGGAGTACCTTTAAAACTAATAATGTAACTTCCATAAATTGGTAATGGACTGATTGGATCTTGTGCCTCTATTGATAAATATTTTATGGTGCCAAGAAATCCAGCTTCCAGCAGAGTAGAATCATGAATGTTCTCTTCATTTTTGGTTTTCTTTAGTGCATTTAATTTTTGTGCGCTCTCTTGCAGTCAACTGGGGCAAAAAAATGTTGGTAATGGTATTCATGTATGGGTCCCTATCTAATTTTTTCCTATGATTTAACCAGGATATTTTAACAAGAATCTTGAGTTATTGCTGGGATATATGCCTACTCTGTGGCGGCCACCATATTGGACTGGTGTCCCCTAGTTGGAATATGTATCTTTTCCCTTTCCTATTGTCCTTTCATTTTGGAATATGGCCATCAACCCTCCTAGACTAGATCATGGATCCTAGTCTACTTTAGAGTGATTATCAGATTTTGTGGATATATTATCCCACCTGAAGAGATCAGGTCATGTGCCTGACTCGTTGCGTTTACCGTCAATGCAATGATGTCTTGACATGTCTGGTGGATATAGTATGGGATCGACATCTGATCCTCCATCATGTCCAAGATGTGCTAAGATACATATTTCGATGGAACAAGTATGAATTCTCATTCTGATATTAGAGAAGGAGTTTGTGTCTGCTATAGTCCTCCATGCGTTTCTAGTGTGTACCAGTGATTCTCCTGTGTTAGGGAAGATGAACGAGTTTGCAGCTGACTATTTTCTCTATTGCCACCGTATTTGGCTGGTGGGCTTTGTATTTGCGAGTTGGAATTTCTATATGCTCATTTGACACAATATTTGTCTAAAGGTCTTGATTTCCATTTATAGAAATTTGACTCTTCTCATATTTAATTACCACAGTATTTGGCTGGTGGGATTCATATGCACTAGAAGTCATTTATGACTACCCATAATTTTCAGCCCTATTTAGATAGAAAACTTGTTTTGTTTCACATGAGATTTGTGCTTACTTATATCTGGGTGCTGTCCTATTTGGATAACGGGCTTCTTGCGCATAGGTAGATATATGCATCTTCCTATAATTATCTACTTTGTCTGTGGGGTGAGACTGATGAGCACTGGTAGGAATGTGCGTTTGTTCGTATTATGCCATCATATTTATGTGATGAGCTTTAGTATGAATGGTAGGATTATATGTTGGCCCGTTACAGGCCACTGCGTTTGTGTCAAAAAACTCATTCTCAAAAACTAGGGTGATAACCTATTCCTGATTATGCATTTGTTGCCCTTAGTGGAAATCTAGAGGGGCACATGTCCATTGTACTTTAACAGGTTCCCTTAGCATGATATCCTCTTAAGAGTTAGGATATAGTGTTGTATGAAACTAATTTCATCATCCTCGAGATCCCTTGAGTGGGTTTCCTGTGCATCTAGGATGAATTAATTGGCGTCAAATTCCTATGCCTCCCTAAGATAAGGGAGGTACATGTTATCGTGCTCTGAGGAAAGACTCTTGAAGCAGTTAGAGATGGCTAGTGGGGCCTTCATGTGCTGGATCTTCCTTCATGGATGAAGAGATGGCCAGAGAGAATTCACCAATTAGAGGGCCCGCATTGTGGCATCCACTGTAGGGAGAGTACCATTTTGATGGTACTCTTTGATCTGCATTCTTGAAACCCAACGTTGAAGACACTGGGTAGGTGAGGGGGTCTTGTTCTTTGATGGGGATCCAGCTTCCCACGTGGTCATTTACATGCATGTGTGAGCAATGTTTTGAGAATCCATTTGGATCAAAGAGATATATACTAAATGCCTATTATATATATGACATATACAGACAAAAACCCCTTTCAAAGTAGCATCTGATGATCACACGTGAAATTGATGATCTTGATTGTCCCACTTCCCTTTTAATGTGAAAGGGTCTCAAGTTGGGGTAATTTTCCACCTTGGTGAGGGATTAACATCAAGTTCACAATTTTTTTGTCCCGATTTGCATCACAACTTGTATTGATAGGTAGAGATAGACCCACCATGATTGGCCAGTGTATCCTTTTTATGTAATTAATGAGGTGTCGTATTTTCCTGATCTCGGTGGGCGATTGAAAAGTGTGTAATGTGTCTTTGAAATCGACCTATGTTGGGTATTATTTCCTCAGATGGTCCTCAATGGGTTTATTCATGGATCCAGAAAAACCCAATGATCCTGGTATCCATGATTCATAGACATGATTTCCTAAGTTAGGTGCTCGTTGGATGAAGATTTAGCCAACGACACTTTAGGACTCCATTAGTCGATAGGATGGGAGTTCATCCTCATCACACATTTTTGGGGGGAATTATTTCCTACTTAAAGACTCTCTTATAGATTTAAGTAGTGATCATATTTTCATGAATACTTTGTTCTTTCCCAAAGAGTGTGTCCATAGATTACCCCTGGGTTGCAAGATCAATCGTGGATATGTATGGATTAGGAATTTCCAAGACAATGCTAGATTAAGACCTATGATGAGGCAATTCAGAGTTTATCATTATCCAAGGGGGACAGAAGTTGCTTCAATATCGGGATCGAACCCATGAGATGGGTTTCCTACGTATTCTTTTAAGAGGAATAAAAACCCACAATGTTTGGTGTCACTTAATTAGACACATCACCTTTTAAGGTCATATGAATGGGACCCATCTGTGTTGTTTAACGTCATGCAGCAAGGATGTCTAGGTGAATTGCACCTAGTCAAGATCCAATGCGGTGCCTATGTCGAGGTAGCCTAGGATGCTTAGGAAAGATATGGTCTACTCGATAAATATACCCCATTGGGAATACATCATGGAGAATGCTAGGGTACTTTGGGTATTAGGTTTGGACCTCAGGGAGGCTTCCTACGTATACTAGTTGATTAGGAATCAAATCCCTTGTAGTTCAGTCTGAGTTGTGACTTGATTGGGGCTTATGCATGGGAGCTGTCCATTGGAAGGGGACATGTTCTCTCATTTCATGAATGAGATGATATACAGCTCAGACCTAGATAAAGACTTCCTACGTAGCCCAATTATTATGGGAATCTGAGTTATCGTAGTTCAGGGTAGGTGGGGCTTACATGTAGAAGCTTCCCACTTGAAGGGGATATGAGCGATTACTTCATAGATGAGATGATATGGAGCTCGGTCCAAGATAAAGGATTACTACATATCCCAATTATGGTCGGAATCAAAGTTCTCTTAGTTCATGGTGGGTTGTTCCAATGTTGTATTATCACAGACCTCTAAGCCCATGTGAGCCATTCTCTGTGTGAGAAATAAGAGGATGTGAAAGATTCAACAAAATTACACATTCTATTCTCTACTAAGGGAAAATGAGGATCCCATGGTGGAAGATGTCGTGGAAATGGTGGAAAAGGGTGCGGAGCAACGAACCCTTAAATGTGAAATGAATGTGAATTTCATTAGGTATGTCCTAAAAGGTTAGAGGGTTACTCTTGGAGGGATTCCCTAGAACAGGTTCTGGGAAAGGGGAGGAATGTTGCTTCTCTTCCAAAGGAAAAGTGAGTATAATTCCTTAGACATATCCCTGCCCCTCATTGAATATAAAAGAAAGTGATTACGATTGATGCCTTGAATGGGGTGGTCCAAGTTAGTAACCAAGTTAGTATCCAAAAGTGATTACCATTGGAATATAGGCATAAAAACATTCTCAGGGTCCATACCGATGTAGGGATGACCACTATGAATCTGCATACCATGGGTATGTAGACTCAGAAGGGCATGATGATGCACCCGATGGACCATTCATATGGGTCTGATGGATTTGGAAGAAGCTTAGAACTAATTATGATGGAATGGTTCATGGATGGGATTCAGAGGATGAGATGGAAACAGGAGGGCATGATCAATACCAAAAGGTGGAAAGCCCGAAGTTACCCTACTATTCATACCATTTGTTCATGCAGGGTGGGGCACCTTCCACATAGAATTTTGATATGCAGGAGGAAGGGTTATCCACGTACCGAAGTGGTATGAATATCTATATGTGGTCCATGTACCATGGTGGTACGTGAATTTGGGTGTAGTCAATGTACCGTGGTGGTACATAGATCTCAGTGTGGTCAACATACCATGGTGGTACACAACATTGGGCTCCATTTTCATACCATGGTGGTAAGTGACACTAGATTCACTCAATGTGGTATAATGATACACCATGAAGGGTTACTTCTGTATAGAGATGTGTTGCATGGTATGCTGGATTGAAGAAGGGGCATTAGTCTAGTAGTTTGAGGGAAGCTTATCCATGAAGGGCGTATTGTTCACGATTCACTATTTAGGTTCGAGGTTTTCTCATATTATTATGCTTTCTTATTTTCATGGTTTGTGGCATGTTTATACCAGCTGGAAACTATTCACGGTTCCATATATCATCGATTTTTTTCCTTTTAAGTCTTCGGTTTATAAACATCAAGATCTCCCAAAATCTGATCCTTTTCTTTTCTCCCATTGGGTTACTTTTATAGAGTGGTGAAGAATCTATATCTATAGGAAAAGACACCTTTTTTGGAATCCCATGGAGCGATCATACGACCCATAGATGACTCAGTCAACTAAGGATCGTGGTTTTGCGGTTTGCGGTGACCGAAATCAATGCCTCAATTCCGTGAATGACGCAGTTTTCAGGGCACTGTCAGCCATTCCTTATCAATGAACTACTCAGTCCTTGGGGATGGTATGTTGGGGTGTACATATATGTCATGTTTTCACCAACTACGTGGTTTGCATGTGGATTTTCTCCACCTATATTCCACCAATGACGTGGTTCATAGTTGATCGACGACTTTCTTCATTCATTCTGCAAACTGCCTGGTTTGCTGGCTAGCCGTAGAGTCATTGACTACACACAAATTTAAAATTTATAAACCCTAAAAAATACTATTACTGTGGTAAGAAGGGTGTCAAACCACAGAGAAGTACTTAAGTAGTGCAAGACCAAATTAAAACAAAAACAATAAGAAAATGATAATAAAAAAATTAAATTAAAATAGTGAAAAAAACACTGATAGTGGGTGTGAAAATGAAGGTGAAATGGTAAAATGTATGGGTTGAATATAGAACAAACAATAATGATTATTTTAGGGTCCTCTGGCTACTTTGAACTGATTAAAAATATATTCTCCGCTTCTTCTTGGTTTAATTTAATTACTGAGTGCATAGAAAAATGGTCCTAATTCATTGAGTTTCCACTTCAGTTGATCAACACAGCTCGATTAACTTCCTTGAGTCTTGATATTTCAATCTTGATACATGAATAAACCTGCTTAAATTGGAGAAGATATGCATTGAAGTTTTCCAATTCTCGGTACTTTAGTCAATGATCTACAGTGAAATGATTCACTACCACACTCGCTGGTGTTAGGTAATGTAAAATGATACTCAAAATGAACAGAAGATAAAACTGATCCAAGAAATCGCACTGAGCAATCAGATTAAAAAATCATGATGAATAGATGGATGATAAGTTCTCTACAGCCCGATTCCCCTAATCTATTTAACTACACATTAAAAAAATCAAACAAATTGAAACAGAAAATCAATGAAGAAGCATCTCCTATGAGATTGCTCCTCTCTCCAATTTCACATCCGATATTGGTCTCCTACTCAATGTCTGTCTGCCTCTGTTTCAGTGATGATATGTATCGAGGGTCCTCCGGATCGAAGAAGGGATGCTTGCCCCACTATAATTAAGTTCTTCAATGCACCCTGCTCCGCTCTCCCTCTCTCTGGATGAATTCCCCACGTCCTTCCCTCCTCCGGGAATAAATGATATAGTCCCCATGATGAATTATAATGACCCAGTCAAAGTCTCTAGAATCTTGCCCAAAGTTTTCCCTAGCCTCCACATGGATCTTTCATAGTTCCATGTCTCCCGTGCTGGTAACTGGAGCAGTATATCCTAACGGAATGATGAGTGCGCACGCGACGAGCCACAATCCTCCCTCTGCAAGAAACACATGTGATTCAGATACAAGAATAATGAAACAAATATGTAAATATATATATATATCTATATAACACTAATTAAAAATACTGATTAATATATATATATATATATACTAAACAAAAATACTTATAAGAATATATTCTTTGTAATACGAAATACTTTTATTAATATAATAACTGTTGTATTTAATTTATAACTTATATTATTATGATTAATAAGAAATTTATATTACATATGTTTAATCTAATATACTTTTATTAATATACGTATTATTACATATGATATATATATATATATATATTATATAATACATTATGTTATATGATATGATAAAATAAAATAGAATAAAAATTAAAAAATAAGAAGAAAGAAACGAAGGGGGGGTTTGGTGCTGGGATGTGCGAAGAGGTAGAAGGGGAAGGCGAGGCTGAGGGAGTAGTGCCAGCGAGGTCTAACGGGTGGGGGAAGTCTCAGAGCAGAGGATGCAGCGACGATGGTGGATCACATCAGCAAAGCGGTGGGTTCGGGTTCTTCTCGCGTAGCTAGGTAGGTTCATGGAGATTGGGATCAACGAGGGTCGATCTATTGTAGTGGGGGGGGGGGGGGGGGGTAGCTTGGAGAGTTCGGCTAGGATTTATGGGGGTGATTGAGAAATTTGGAGCGGCAAGGTCTGAAGGGCGGAGTGGCCGTGGATCAGCTAGAGTTCAGGAGCAACTTGGCCAGAATTGAGGGTGAGGGGAAAAGTTTTCTAGTAGGTTCAGATAATGGTGTTTCAAGTTTATCCTAGGGTTTCATTTTGATTCTAGTTGACTGATTCATGATTTTGGGCTCGATGTTTTGATTTTCTATTGAGTGAAATGCTATTATTGGGATTTGAGTTTTGGGTTTGTTGTCTTGATGGTGGTGGTTTACGGTGTTATGGTTGGTGTGTTGCTGTGTTGGTGGTGAGACAGTAACTCGTTGTCACCATTCAGTTGAATGAGAGGCAACAAAACAGTGGCATGGGAGTGGAAAATAGTGAGCATGGAAGAAATGGTGGAATAGAGAAAGGGTGACCGTTGTACATGCCTCCATTCTTGAAAAGGTGAGACATGTTGGAGAACGGTGTCATTGTGAAGAAGCGGTGTTTATGGGAGAATGGAGAGGGGGGACATGGCACTATGAAGAAAGGGGTAGAGGTGGTGAGTGATAGGCTCCGTGATGGAACCGGTGTCAAAGGAAGGTGATGTCATGAGCAGTAGTGTGATGTGAAATGGTGCCAGGAGTAAGCAATATGAAGGAGTTGCGACGCAGGTTGGCACCATAGGTGTGGGATAGTAAGGCGATACGGTGACATGAGTAGAAAATGGTGGGACAGGTTGGAGAAGGAGAGGTGGCACCGTGAGTCTTGGAAATGGTTGAACATGCACCGTAATGGAACGACAACAAAGGAATGTCTGACCAACACCTGCAAGCATACAACAACACCAAAAATTAAAATAATTTAATAATAATTAAATAAAAAATAAATAAAAATAATTTAAGTTAAATAATAAAAAAAATTATGAATTATATAAAAGAAAGAATTTTATTTGGATTAAATAAAATAAACAAAGTAATTCAAGAACAAATTAAAATATTTACAGTTACTTGGTTAAATTAATTAACTGATTAACTAACTAATGAACTCATTAAATTGAAGAATAAAAGAATTAATTGAATAATATTAAAATATTAAAACTAATTAAATTCTTAAAATAATTAAAAACTAAAATGAGTTATTTATTTACAAATTAACAATAAATAATTAATTAAATAAATTAATGAATTAATAAACTAAATGGAATGAAAAATTTTAAAAATAAAAGAATAAATAAATAAAAGTCAAATTCACAGGAATGGTTTAATTTAAGAATTATTTAAAAAGACAATAATGAATACTAAAAACACATGATTTAAACTAAAATTGATTGTTTTACACATCAAAGTACAAAATCACGACAATTATCAATTATTAAATAAAAAACAACAGTTTGGTATTAAAAAAGTAATAAAAATATAAAAAGGATGTGGAAAAGAGTGTGAAAACACTGCCATATGAAACTCCCCCACACTTAATACTTCTTTGTTCCTCAAAAAAGTACATGCCTTAGTCTTTAAAATAGAAAGATGAGTTGTGAATTTCAGTTCACAAAGTGCATGATTAAATATTAGTACCCAGAGGAGCAGGACCAAACCATGGGTAAGGCTATCCAAAGGTATTCAAAAATAGTGTCCTACCAAGCTTCAAATACTCACCGAAATTCAAACGCCTTACAAATTCATATACTTTCAGGTATGTCATGCCTCCTACATGTACTCGTTAACTGTTCTACATCAATTTTCAATTCAAGTTATGATTCAAGGAGTGTTGAAAAGTTTGTTGAAGTGGAACTCAAAACTTAACCTAGGGAAACTTCCATTCTCACCTTCCTCCAGGTTCCAAAAATTAACGTCCATTAATTTCATCACTTTATTGAATCAACTGAAATGAATATTAACCAACTCAATTGCTCCCTTCTTCACCGGGGTTCAAAATTTCCTTCACCTTAATGAGTTCATTTTTGACAACGACTCTTTATTTTAACCTTTCCCATCCATATTTCATGTGCATAACACTTATTAATACTGAAATTGGCTTTATTTATTCACAGGAATGAACCCAATGCACCATGTCTCAGATACTCACTATGGGATCCCATTTGCCCATTTTACTCAAGTTACAAAGGACTTAATTAATAATCATCTGAGTTGACTTCCTAAATTGATTGAATATTATTTAATAAAAATGTGAGTCCCATGGGTTCTATTAAAAACATCAAGTTAACCTAAGTCATGATCATCATCCCACAAAAACTATCCTATCACACTCCCATCCTCAGTTCTTAGACAGACATATCCATTGAAACAGTGAACAATTGCACTCAGCAATCATTCATGATTAACAGTTTCTGACTAAGTGTCACTCTCATCAACTAGTGAGTAGTTCCCCACTAAGCAGGACATACTTTAAGTACTAGTGAACCTCCAATGACCATCATGTAATGAAAGAATTTGAATTTTTTGAAGGAATTATGATAATTTTGAAAAAAATTGACCATTTTTTAAAACAAACACAAACTTGAGGTTCAAGAAGGGGGAATTTGAAATGACACTAGTATGACCCCTCTCCCCCACACTTAAAACCCAACATTTTCACAACTGTTGAATTCTAAGGTGGAATATAGTAGCTGAAGATTGATTGAAAATTTAGAAAAAAGAGGATATAGATGGGTATCAATGAGGTTCAAAAAATTTCTTTTCCACAAAAAAAAAGATAAATAAAAGAAAACTTCAAACAAATACAAACAGAAGAACCAAACCCCATCAACCATCACCAGCAACAAGAATAGTTATATTCCTAAAATGTGTATTCTTTGAATCATTATGATAAGACAAAAGATTTAACCAATTACATTTAACTAGGAGAATGATTAACAGTGATGTTCCACAACATCTCAATGAATGATAAGGTGAATACAAATAGTGGATGTAAGAAAGTTTCAAAGTGAAACTAAAAATAATTGTCAACTCATTAGATTTAAGCATGATATCACCCAATCAGGAAATCAATTCATATGTTTCACAAATTAGTGGGAAGTTCCCCACACTAATATCCTAACAACAAGTAGTTGGGGGCATGTACGAAATAAAAGTTTGTGAAGTAAAAAACAGTACTTCCCTAAATGTTAAAGACTATAATCCATTTTTTTAGTGTGCCTATCTTTTCTACTTTATCCAAGTTCTTTGGTTTCTCCATTCAAGTTCCTACATAAGTAAAAAAAATTCACTAGTCTTCAAGAATTTAAAACTCAAGTAAAATGCAACCCAGATCATGAGTTTGGGAGTGTTTTCCAGTGTTTTCTGACGACAACCTCCATCCACCATGAATGTTCCAAATGGGGATGCCACTGAAACCTGATTCTCTTAAAAAACCAGGACCACCAGACCACATGTTTCATATGAAAAGAAAATTAAGGCATTTTGATTCACCAAATAGATAGACAAACAACTAAGCAAGGGGGATTTATTAAAACTAAAATTTTAAAGCAGAAAACAATGTAAAACAAGGCTTTCCTCCAATGTAGTTCTAGGTTTAAATTACTTATCCACACCTTATTCCCCTAAATATTTCTTAACCATGATAATTAAATGGGAAAGAGTTGTCAATGGTGTGGACTTCACAATTGTCTAAGGAATCAAGAGAAGGGCTACTCGAGACATTTTCATCTTTAGCACCAATCAGAATTCTCCAAAATTCATCCAGATCACTAAGAGGATTCATGCTTTCCAGCTCAACTGGGTCTCTAAAAAGCAGTTCATTAGCACTTAAAAAGTTCAAAAATTTCCTATGAAAATCACTGATTTGATCAAGAATACTTCCAGAGATTCCACCACACTTATAGTTTTGCTCAAACCCAAAAACAGAAGACGACACATCGAAAAAACCCTCAGAAAGTCCCAAAACATATTGCAACTCTGACAACTCATAAATATCCCATAAGAAGTTATCAAAATCTACTTTCAACATATTTTTCTCAATGTCCACAAAGGACTCAAATTATTTGAATATTTTGAGTTCATGTTTGAAATCGTCACTCACAACATCAATCTGGGCAGTTGAGAAGATATCAAGGAAATATACTTGTTCATAATGGAAATCATCATGTTTTTCAGCTAGGCTCAACCTATAACTTTCTCCAGATTCAGGAACTCTTAGATAGTCAACTTTGCAATGAAAACATTCATAAATAGGTTGAGACAGTTCAGGACAAAGTTGTGACTCACTCTCCAGAATGGGTTCCAAAGAAAGAATTTACTCATCAATAGGAGGGTGTGGGGAAAGAGTAGCAGGCAAGGAAAAATTTTCAGTGGGCTGGGGAATTATTATCTCTATGATCTCAAGTGGGAGATACCCATACTCTACTCTAACCTCAATTTTTTAACATTGATTCGCAGTAACATCTATCACATCACAACTAATATCATGACATGGCCTTTCAAACGACAAAATTTACTCCACATCATCTACAGTTTGGAGGGTGAGTTTACCTTTGGAGACATCAATGATGGCACCACCAGTAGTAAGGAATGGTCTGCCTAAGATGATTAGAACCTTTTCATCACATTCCATCTCAAGGATCAAGAAATATGTGGGTAGTGTGAGTTTTCCTACACTTACTAATAGGTCATCCACTCTCCCATAAGGGTGTGTGAGTGACCTATCAGCAAGTTGAAGACAAAAATAAGTTGGTTGGATATCCTGATGACCCATCTTTTTAAACAAAGTAAAAGGCATAAGATTGATACTAGCTTCTAAGTCACACATCCAATTTAGTTTCCCACTTCCTCCTATTAGGCACTAAATGATGAAGCCACGAGGGTCCTTTAATTTGGGAGGAAATTTTTTTTGGACAATTTCACTACACTCCACATTGAGATCAATCTTATACAACTTCTTCCAAAAATTCTTGTTCTTTAGAAACCTTTTTGTGAATGAAACATATGAAAGGATTTTATCCAAGGCTTTTAAGAAAGGCATGTTGATGGTGATGCTTCGAATCAGTTTCAACAATCTCAAGTAACCAGGTTCAACACATTACTTCAATATTTCTGGGAAGGGAATGGGAGGGGCATAATGTCTTAGAACAAGTAGATTATTCACCTTCTCTATAGACTCCACTTTCTTCTTCACTCCCCTAATCAATTCCCACTTCATGTTCTTTGGTTCCTTAGCTTTCTTAGGTGTGGTTTGAAGAATCTGTTCAGTTTGGAACTCGCTTTCTAGATTTCCAGAATTGGGATTTTCTAGATTTTAATTTTCTATTTTATCTTAAACATTATTTTACTCTTTCAAAGGTGGTTCCATAATTAGTTCCTTAAGTTTAAGCCCTGACCTGCTTGTTATTGCCATCACATTTTCTCTTAGATTGGAAGTTAACGTGATGGCTAGTTTTATATTTTCCTCACCAGTTTGATTCTTAGCCATTTGACTCATTTGAAGTTCTAAATTATGAATCTTATAATCTGTTTCCTTCTTAAACGAGATGATCTCACTCAACACTAGTCGCATCATCCCCTTTAACTCTCCATGAGAATTAGAATATTCAACCTCATATTGATTCTGGAAATTGTTTTTTGGATATGGGTGGAAATTTGGGGAAGAGGGAAGCTTTGTGACACCTTGCTCACTCCATAATTGATTGGAATGACCTTAATATCCAGAGTGGTATGGATTTGAGAATTGAGCATGGACAACTTGATTCTGTTGGATTTGGTGTCCTAGAACCAACTACTTTGTACTTTATTCATTAAATAAATACCTTATCACATCATGATTATTCTTCTGCGTGATAATGCATGTGATAATGTTCAAAGGATAGCTGTTGCATTAAAGGGTCACAACGGATCCCTGATATGATGAGAACCCAGAAGTGCCATAACACTATTCCTGAATATATATGTTCTATGGACGAATGATATTATTTGAGGGACACAAATAATATAGGTCATTAGGGGTGAGGACTCATAAAAATTTGAGGCACCTTCTCATGGTGTGCGCCCCTGGTAATATTCAAGAGGATATTATGAGAATTAGACCGCCGGTAGGAAGTCCACATTTCATATTTTCATTGGATGTTTCTATCTGCGGACATGTGTATTAGTCCTTAGAATTTAATATTATTATTAATGGTTATTACAACTCACACACTTATATGTATTGATGAAAATTGTGACAACACACTATTCATAGCGAGGTAGGATACATTGGGTGCATCACGAGTGATACTGCATTAATAGATAATGCGAGAAAGGATTTGTCCATTCTATTCCATAACAGAAGTAGATATCTTAGGCCCTCTGATGGAATTGATATAGCATAAATAAATCCATGGACATGTTAAGGAATGAGAAAGTTCAATTCTGGGAAGTCAAAGAAAGAATAATCAGGCACATGGGTTAATGGCACCAACATGCAACCCGCTTGATTCGAGATATCCTGACAAAGTGATTATATTACACAATAAGTGTTCATAGGAGTTGACACGTCATTTTGGCATTAATTTCTTTCTCTATGGGTACTTTGGCATGTTTCTAGATTCTAACCTTGGACTTTAGGCAGGCTCCCCCTAATTCCACTAAGAAAGAGGCCTAGAGGTTCACACACTAAGTGTGTCCAAGTATCTTAGTTAAATATTAATTTAACAAGTTGAATAAAGATTATTCCCGATTGTGGTTTAATAATTAATTATGGATGCCTGATCGTATTTATTTTGACATTATTTATTCGAGAAAATATACTATGGGAGAAATAATATATTTATTAGCGAGTAAGGCAGTGACATTTATTTTAGAAATAAATAGCCATTATTCAAGGTATAATAAATTTGGTGAAAGAAATAATGAAAAATGGACAAATAAAAGTACACATCGTATATATTAAATATACATGACATGAATTATTTTCTTGGAATTTATGACAAATAATATTATTTATTTAAATAAATAATATTAAGTATAATTCACTGTGTGCATGTCAATTAATAGTAATATTCAACTGTTATTATTAAGACATGGGGTATTACTAAGAATTAAATGAAATGAATAAATGATTTCTGGTAATTAATTTATTTTTTTATTCTGTGTAATTAAAATCCCAATTATATAATTCTCATTACCATAGCCATTTTTTGTGGTTGTGCACAATGGATTTGGAAAAGCTCCCAATCCACGAAATAATTTTTTTTCCACTGAGAACGCTATCATGTAACGAGAGAGAGATCCACCTCTGCCAGATCAAGACGATCGAAGGTGGACATTGCAAGCAAAGGATCTTCTATGCTAGGACCAAAAGATCCCTTCAGTGAGGTCCAGAGATATGTGGGGCACATGTGGATCCCCACTAGAGGAATCCTACACTTGGATTCTATGACGCAATGATGGATCACATCAGATCATTACCAGAATCATCAACAAAGAAAGAATTCCATCATGGTAATTCTTGTCAATTAATTAAATTAATTATGACCAACATATGATGATCCTATTTATGGTTCTAGTACTCCCCTATTTCTTTTTCATTCTTCGTTCTATTCCGAAGATCCGGTGATTTATTATCGTGACAGATCTAGGATTGATCATTTTTAGCGCTAAAATTAAAGTTGGGTACACCCACCAATGCGCTTCCGCTGCACCCAAAACCTACAAGTGGTATTAGAGGGGTCATATCGTTGATTATAATTATTATTTTTTTCATTGGTAATTTACGCATTTAATAATTTAGTATTTTCAACTCAAGTTAATCGTTCTTTAAAATCTGAATCTTGAGATCTGTTCCTCCCCTCTCGTTTCTCGTTCATCTTATAGAAATGAATTTTTCTTTTAATTTTGATTAAAATAAAATAGAGGATCTCATCCGAAGGTTCAAAACATTCTTGGATGTACAACACTAAAATACACAGTGTGTATTCGGAAGTACACGCCGCGTAGTCTAAGTTCAATGCATCGGACTGGTCCACCAAATTAGGTCATGTGTAGAAGTATTCCTAAGTCATAAATGACACAGTGTGTTGACCAAGAATAGGTGGCACATAGTTTCTGGATTATACGACGTGTAGTCCACTAAACACAGCGTGTAGTCCCTTCAGGCTATGGTTGGATCGTGCACCCTGTACAACGCTTGCCCGACTGGAAACCGTGTAACACAGATACTACACGTCGTGTGTCCCAATGAACACATCGTGTACTCCAAAATTTTCTGAAGTACATTTCACTCCATGTCCCTGGGCGTGTACTTCAGATAGACGGTGAGCAAAAGTAAACATCGTGTAGTCGGAACTACACGCCATGTACTCATACAAATTACGTAGATTTATTAAAATTTATTAATATATTATACAAACACTTGAGACATGTACCATAGTGTATGAATAAAGCTAAGGCATAAGATGTGATAGGTGTTTTATATATATGTTTTTAATTTAACATTTACATAATGTTCATTTCTACTCATTGGGTAGTTATGAACGAGAATTCACTGGGTTGCCTCCAAGGTACAAGTTACGTACAAATATAATTTTAAATGAATTTATTTGTTTAAAATTATGATGGATGAGAATCTCAAGCAAATTTAGAAAAAGGGTTTAAGATAAAAGGATTGATTAATTAAAGATAATTAATTGATTTGAGTGTGATTTATATTAAACAAGAATGATTAAATAATTGAATGGTAGTTTTATTTATGCGTAAATATTGTTGCATGTATGGATGATCAAGAGCTAGACCAAGACCTTTGTATGTGGATGGTCTCTTTTAATTAATTTATTTAAATTAAATTTGTTGGCCTGCGAGCCTTCTTCTCATTAATATGTAAGGTCGGCGCGCCCACAGTTTCTTTTATGTAAAACCCTTTTTTTACCCCTCACCTGCATGTGAGATAAATGCGTATGTAATGGATAGAGATCCAATTCTAGTTGAGGTGTCTCAAGTCAGGAGCCATGGTGAAACCAATCTAAGGAGATACAATGGTCGACAGGTGGAAAGCTGTAAACAAGAACCCAAAAGGTTCAAGGTGTTTCTCCCCTAGGTCTTGGGTTAGTTTATCAACTACTAGATAAACTAACCAATAGAACAAGCTAATGATCATACCATTTATTTTATTTCTTTCAGTTTCATGGTTTATTTATTATGGGTGTGTTGTAATGATCACACAATTAATTAATTAAACAAGCATTCAATATGGAACTAAAATAAGATCAGCTTATGCGTAAATATTGTTTTAGATATGGTTAATCACTTAAGTATATCCCAATTAATATTAACAAGAATGTAATAGAAGAAAAATAAATTATCAATTTACATATAAGGAAAAAATCTCTCAAAGAAATATTAAGTCGGTATAGCCTTCCATAATATTGGATAGAATCGAACCATAGTTCAAAGTTCTTGACCAACCCAAGTTGGGGTGCTTTCAATTATCGAGAAATTATAATTCAAGGTTTTGGGTTGAGTTGATTAGGTTTACATCAAGGGTTGACTGCCACAGTAGGAATTGGTTTTACCAAGAGGCAAAGGTAGAGGAAATCCAAAAAATAAAAGGATTTTAGGATTGGGGAGTCCACTCAGCGGACCAAGGAGCTCCTATTTAATGTAGTTGGAATTTGGAATTCCTGTCTAAAACCATTCAAGTTGCTTGACCAACTCTATTTGGGGTAATGCGATGGGAAATATGGATCCTTCCAACTAGAATATTCAGGAAACAAAATATTCCGAAGTCAATGGTGTGGCCTATTGGATTTCAATAAAATAGTGGGAGACTAATAAGTATTAATTTATTTATTTGTCTCGGTTTTATCATAATAAAGTACTAAAACTTTTCTCATGTTAATTTGTAGAAACAGAAAGAAAAATGACTTCAAACATATCATTGTGAACCATACATGAGAAGGAAAACCTTCTCACTGGCAGTTATTTCTAAGAGTGGTAGAGGCATTTATGCGTCATCTTTCGCCACGAGAGGAAATTGCATGTGCTGGAAGAGCCTGTTCCAGTTGCATCTGGGAAAGAGGCCAATGATGAGGAAATGTCTCTCTATATGAAACATATGGATGATGCCGCATATATCCAATGTTTCATGATATCGGCCTTGTCTAATGAGCTCTTTAAGAAACATGAAACCATGGACATGTATAACATGATGTCACACCTTAAGGATCTATACCAAGAGAAGGTGAGACATGAGAGATATGAGATCTCAAATGCTTTGTTTACAACTAATATTGGAGAGTTTGCGCCAGCTGGGCCTCATGTAGTCAAGCTCATTGGCTACATCGAATGCCTGGACATCTTAGGGATTAAGTTCCTCGATGAGTTGCATACAGATCTCATCCTATCATCACTTCCCAAGACCTTATCTAGATTCATTTTCAACTACAACATGAGAAAAAATGAGAAGAGTCTATCAGAACTTCGGATCTTAATTCTTCAGGTAGATAAGGACATAGTGCCTAACAAACTCGCATTCCATAAGGTGAATAAGAAAAGGAAGGACAAGGAAAAGGGGACAAAGACTTATAAACAGTCTGAAGCCCTAGAGCACCATCCCTCTAAGAAGGGTAAGATCCAGAGGTAGGGAAAGGAATGAGAGGTGGTATGTTTTGCTTGTGGCAAGAAAGACCACTGGAAGAGGAACTACACCTAGAAGCATGGGTATGTTAAAGGTGTGTTCGTTATCCAGTGAAATATTTCCATTTCTACACATTGGGTATTAGATAAAACTTTTGGGGCTTACATCTGTATAAAATATAGGAACCAAGTAGATTTAGAATGATTTCCAGAGGAGAGGTGGATCTTTGAGCTGCCAATGGCACGAGGCTGGATGCGTTAGCCATTGGCGATTACAACCTATAATTTCTGACTGGGATGATTTTGGTTTTACATAATTGTTATTATGTTCCTAGTGTTACCAAGATCTTAATTTCTATATCTTGTTTGGATATGGATGGATTTATTTTCAAGTTTGGAAATAAGGGTTGTCTCTTTTATAAGAACAACATATGTTATGGTATGGTGCATTTAAATAATGGTTTTTATGTATTAAATTATAAAAACCATGTGTTGGAAATCGATAACGAAACAGACTCACATGACTTATACATCACCCTGTTGTGGCATCACCATCCCAGTCATGTAAATGAGAAGCTCTTGACAAAGCTTTACGATGATGGATATTTAAACTCTCCTGAGCTAAAACCACTTGAAAGATGCCACAAAGGAATTTGGTTTCATTAATAATTAATGTGAGCCATCTGTTTAAATCAATAAGAATCATACTTTCCATAACAGCTTACCATGACTATGAGATTTGGAAAATGGATGTCAAAATAGCATTCCTTAACGGGAACCTTCAGGAAGATGTCTATATGACCCAACTAGAAGGGTTTGTGACACCAGGTGAGGCCAAATAGGTTTTTAAGTTGCAGAAATCCATTTATGGATTAAATCAAGCATCTAGTTCATGGAACATTCGATTTGATGAATCCATAAAGGAATTTGGTTTCATTAAGAATGAATGTGATCCATGTGTTTATAAATGGTTTAATGGGAATGAAGTTGTTATCCTAGTAGTATATGTTGATGATATATTGCTTATCTGAAATGATATACTAGTCTTACAGTTAGTTAAGGACTGGTTGAACAAGTGTTTCTCCACGAAGGACTTGGGTGAAGAATCCTACATTCTAGGGATCAAGATCATTCATGATAGATCCAAGAGGCTGGTTGAACTAATTCAGGGTACATATATTGACCAGATACTAAAGATATTTATTATGGAACAATCCAAAAGGGGATTAGTTCTAGTGTCATAGGGCCTACATCTTTTTATGAAAATGTGTCCTCAGACACAACAAGAGAAAGATAGAATGAGTAAGATACCATATTCTTCGGCTATAGGATCCATCATGTATGTCATGTTATGTACCAGGCTTGATGTTTCCTATGCACTGAGCATGGTAGGTAGATATAAAGCAGATCTAGGAGAATAGCATTGGGCTGCTGTTAAGACTATCCTAAAGTATCTGAGAAGAAATAAGGATATGTTCCTGGTGTATAGAGGAAATGAGGAGCTTGTCATCAGAGGGTATGCTGATGCTAGCTTTCAGACAGATCAGAACGATCTGAAGTCGCAATCTGGATATATTTTTTGTCTCAATGGAGGAGCTGTGAGCTTGAAGAGTTCAAAGAAACCATTTATCACAGATTATACAGTGGAGTCCGAATATATAGCTGCTTCGGATGCAGCCAAGGAAGCTTTCTGGATTCGGATCTTTGTCCAGGAGCTTGATGTGGTGCCTATTAGTAAAGATCCTATCACATTGAATTGTGATAATACTACAGTGGTGACTCTTTCAAGAGAACCAAGGTCACATCAAAAGACTAAGCACATACTCCGGAAGTATCACCTCTTGAGGGATTTCTATTAAAGGGGTGAAGTTGCAGTGAGAAGAGTGTCCATTGAAGAGAACCTGGTGGATCCCAGGACTAAATGTCTATATTAGTAGAAGCATGAATATCATGTGAGTGCTAGCGGGTTAAAGGTTATTAACAGTTGAATCTAGTCCAAGTGGGAGTATGTTGGAGTTGGTGGCATAGAACCAAGTACTTTTTACTTTATTCATTAAATAAATACCTTATCACATATTGATTATTATTCTACGTGACAATGCATGTGATAATGTATTAAAGATAACTTTTGCATTAAAGGGCCATAGAGGATCCATGCTATGATGAGAACCCAGAAGTGACATAACAGTATTCTTGAATATATATGTTCTATGGCCCGATGATGTTATTTGAGGGACACAAATAATACAGGCCATTAGGGGTGAGAACTCAAAAAACTTTGAGGCACATTCTCAAGGTGTGCGACCTTGGTAATATCTAGGTGGATATTATGAGAATGAGACCCTCTTATAGGAAGTCCACATTTCATAGTGTCATTTCCTATTCCTATCTGCAGACGTGTGTATTGGTCCATAGACTTTAAGATTACTATTAATGGGTATTAAAACTCACACACTTAGATGTATTGATGAAAACTGTGATGAAACACTATTCACAGCAAGGTATGATACGTTGGGTGTGTCACGAGTGATACCGCATTAATATATAATGTGAGAAAGGATTTTTCCCTTTTTTTCCATAACGGAAGTAGATATATCAGGCCCTTTGATGGAATTGATATAGCCTAAATAAATCCATGGGCATGATAAGTAATGGTCAAATTCAATTCCGGGAAGTCAAAGAAAGAATAATTGAGCACATGGGTTGATGACACCAGCATGCAACCCACTTGATTCAAGATATCAAGACAAAGGGATTACATAACAAAGTAAGTGTTCGTAGGAGGTGACATGTCATTGTGGCATTAACATCTTTCTTTATGGGTGCCTTGGCGTGTTGCTGGACACTAACCTTGAACTTTAGGTAGGATCCACCTAATTCCACTGAGGAAGAGGACTAGAGGGTCACACACTAAGTGTGTCCAAGTATCTCGGTTAAATATTAATTTAACATGTTAAATAAAGATTATTTCTAATTATGGTTTAATAATTATTTATGGATGCATGATCACATTTATTTCGACACTAATTATTCGAGAGAATATATTGTGGGCAAAAAAATATATTTATTAGTGAGTAATGTAGTGATATTTATTTTAGAAATATATAGACATTATTCAAGTTCTAATAAATGTGGTGGATAAAATAATGAAAAATGGAAAAATAAAAGTACACGCCGTGTATATTAAATATACACGCCCCGTATTTTTTTCTGAGAATTTTTGAGAAATCATATTATTTATTTAATTAAATAATATTAAGTATAATTCGCTATGTGCATGTCAATTAATAATAATAGTCAACTGTTATTATTAAGACATGGGATATTACTAGGAATTAAATGAATTGAATAAATGCTTTAGTGTAATTAATTCATTTTAATATTCTATGTAATTAAAATCCCAATTATATAATTCTATTTAGCCTAGCCATTTTTTGTGGGTGAGCACAATAGATTTGGAAAATCTCTCAGGCCAAGAGAGAATTATTTTTCCACTAACAATGCTCTCAAGCTACGAGAGAGAGATCCACCTCCACCGGATCAAGGCGATCGAAGGCAGACATTGCAAGTCAAGGCTCTTCCACGCTAGTACTCGGAGATCCCTTCGGCGACGTCCAGAGATATGTGGAGCTTGTGTGGATAATCGCTAGAGGTTTTTTACACTTGGATTCCAAGATGAAATGATGGATCACATCAAATCATGACCAGAAACATCAAAGAAGAAATAATTTCACCAAGGTAATTCTTATCAATTAATTAAATTAATTATAACCAACATATGATGATCCTCTTTATGGTTCTAGGACTCCCCTCTTTCTTTTTTATTCTTTGTTATATTCTGAAGATCCGACATTTTATTATAATGAAAGTTCTCAGATTGATAGTTGTTAACGCTAAAATTAATGTTGGGTACACCCACCAACGTGCTTCCACTGCGCCTAGAACCTATAGATTCCTAGCCCTGTAATCGACAAAATGGGCACTCTCCTCACATAAAACAAGGAGATCAATGTTTGTAAAATATCTTTGAGTGTGACCAAACATCCCGCAGTGACAGAACTGCTCCCTAAGGACCCTATCATAAACAAAAGAATGTTGAGGTTTTGTATCATCTCTATGGATGTCTCTCTTCATAGTGCACTTGTGCTAAGATTTTTGAGCCAACTTATCTAACAATCGTGTCTGCTCATTAGCAGTGGAATCAAAGAAATCACCTCCATAAGATTGATCAACTAAGTTCTTATTGTAGGGGGTGAGGGCATTATAGAAAGTCTCCATGAGCATATGGGGAGCTAATTTATGGTTGGGGCTCTATCTAAGAAGACCTCTGAACCTATCCCATGCTTCATGAAAAACTTCACACTCATCCTGGACAAATCCAGTGATCTTATGCCTAACCTCAATGGTGGTGTTCATGGGATAGAATTTAGATACAAATACCTTACTCACCTCTTCCCAAGTTTCAAATATTTCCTCATCTAAATTTTGAAACCAAGTCCTAGACCTCCCCTTCAAATAGAATGGAAAGAACCCCAACCTCAACTACTCCTCACTAAGATCTCACAGAGGCAACTACTGGACAAAACCATAAAAATCTCTGATAAAATCCAAGGAGTTCTCTGCTATAATACTATTAAATGATGTATGTTGAGAAAGATGAGACTGTTTGATGTCATATATCCTAGAATTAGGGGACAATTTGATACATGATGGATTGCTTGACATAGTAGGAATTTGAAACTCTCTAATCATAGGTCTATCTGGGGCAGGAACTAAGGGCTGTGGCCCATTGACATTTTGATTTTCATCAATATTATCCAAATTACCCATTTCAAGTTTATTTTGTTTTCTATTTATAGAAAAGTGCTTGTTGATATCTTGAATTGGCATTTCAAGTTCTGACTTAAAATCTCTAGTGTGAATATAGTTTCAACAATAAGTTTTTCTTGAGAGTTTTTGTGAAATTTTTTAAATTTTTTTATTTTTTTTGTTCTATTTAAGTTTTTTTATATTTTTTTTAAACTTGGTTGCATGTGCCTTCCCTGGAAACAACGCCAAAATTTGGTCGCATAGTCGTTGAATATGTGAAAATTTAAAATTTATAAACCCTACAAACTAATAGTACTGTGGTAATAAGGGTGTCGAACCACAAAGAAGGTGTGACGCCCCAGGTTTTAGGAACTGGTTTATGTAAGAAGTGTTATGCCTTTAATAATGCCTCTTATTTTATTTGTTTTTCTAATAAGGAATTAGAAATGAAATAAAACATAGAGAATAAGGTAAACTGACATTTATTAAAACATTACTTTACAATGAGACCCAACTAGTTGAATGTACCATGCACAAGACCTAACACGGCCACCACAAGACTACAAAGAACCACAACGCGGGCAATCAGATAGTCGTCATCTTCAGGGTCCATCAGCGTGAAAAGTATAATCGCCAGGGCCATGACACACATGCTCAACGCCAATGGTATGAGGAGAGCCATCCTTCCTGTTCAAGTGTTCTGTTTTAAGAAGTACCCCACACCCCTGCATTTATATTAGTTCTTTGAGTTATGACCGTTATGTTTATATATCCGTTGGGTTTTCAAAACTACCGTTGCGTTTCCACTAATAAAGCTTACTTTAAAAGAGAACTCGATTTTTATTCCCTCATTCTTAAAAACATTCTTTCATAGAAGATACTTCGTTTTAAAATAAAGAGTATTCTTAGAAGTAAATCTCCTCACTTTTACAAAATCCCGATGAATACCTAGGTAGTTGAAAACTTGGTTTTCTTTTTGTGAAAAATATGTTTAGAGGGCAATTGTAATAATTATGTCTTTTGATCTCATCAAATATGTAATTTTTGGGAAACTATTGGTCTTCAAAAGAATTTTATAAAAACAAATAGTGGAGTATTTTGAAAATACTAATGATTTTAATAGTATTGTACAAAATCCATATCTTTTAAAAATTTAGATCAAGAGTTAAAATATTTTATCTAAACTAGAAATTGGTTTTAAGATTTTAAGTTTCTATTTGTTTTTACTCAATTCCTACAAATATTCATATTTCACTCTATTTTGAGCTAAGTATATAATAAAACTAATTTTTTATAAAAAATTGAGTGGGTCCCGGCCAGCCAAGGGCATCCTCAAGGGACAAGCCCTCAGGCCACGGCCGAAACCCCATAGGGACCCGAGGTACCGCCATCGGGCTCCCCAGGTGTGCGTGCGCATTCAGAGAGTCAGCCATGCTAGAGGCTCGGGGTGGGCCGAGCATAGGTTACCCAGGTCGCGTGCGGGCCCGTGTATAAGGTCGCGGCTCGCGCTGCGTGAGGTTGGGCCAAGGCCCGCGGAGACCCGTGTGTAAGGCCTCGTGTGCGTGTGTGTTTGTGCTATTGCACCGCTTCCCGACCGACTTGTTATTTATACCGTGCCTCAAACCCTTCCCGTTTCGATGTGGGATGCGCCCCGCGCAACCAGGACCGTCCGATCGACATCCGCTTCGATCTCAGCCGCCCAACTCATTTTAACCGCACGATCGCCCCCGCCCGCTTCTGTGGCCGTTCGATCTCCCAAAGATCTAATCCCGGCTGTCCTTTCCTCTCCCACGTCGACCCCCATCATCTTCTTCCTCGCTGCAGCTGCCGACCAGTAGGCCTGCGCAAGGACGCCTCGGCCTCCCTCCCCCGCACTGCTCCTTGACTTCCGAGCACCCTCCCTCCTAGGTCCCTGTTCTCCCGTCTTCCCCACATCGGTCTAGCCTCTTGGGTTGAGTCACCCCGCGGTTCACCAAGGCCTATTTAAACACCTTCGGCATCTTGAAACCGGGGCAGTCTCTCCTTCTCCTTCTTGCTCTTCCCCCCCCCCCCCCCCGAACTCCCAACAACCGGCGAGTTACACCCAGTCCGAGCTTCCTCCTCAAGCACAGTAAGGGTTTTTCTTGCATTCTTGCCTTGTTTCGAAATAACCTCTATTTTATATAGTCACGTTGTATATATATATACAGTTTATACATATATATATATACTTAAACATCACCCTCTCGGGTTGCTTTTTCTTCAAAGATTTTTGCCTTCGTGATTTTAATGGGTTGTATATATAAGGGTCCTTGTTTTCTTTTTTTGAAACCTTCGGTATATATATATACAGCTTATATTAGTTTATATATATATATACTTAATATATGGACCCCTTGAATGTTGTCATCTTCAAAGGGTCTGTTTTCATGCACATATAGGAATGTTTACATGTTTTGTTTTCTTTTCTAAACTCACACCTTTATACTCTCTTAGTATATGTAAAGTTTATATATGTATATATAATTTTGTATAATGAAATTCATCCAGTTTAAAATGGTCCTACTTAAGGTTTAATACAATGGTTACAAAAGAATTATCTTATTTCGTTTAAAAACCAATCCTAAAAAAAATTATGTTTTGTATGTACATATATACGGGTTACCTATTATATATATATATATATATATATATATAGGCATGGGTGGTATATTTTTTTTTCGGATTAATCTATGTTGAGCATGGCATCTAGATGCTAAGTTTGATCGTTTCTTTCGGTTATATTTCATAAAACCTTTATAGATAAAAAAAATAAAGTTTTCTATATGTATATACGAACATTTATAACCAAAACTCTATCTATTTTTCAGATTTCAAAATGACCCAACATGTAATATTATGTACTATATGTTAATGAGGGTTGTTTGAAATTGTTTTACCATGAAGGGTGTAATTTGGTTTGATTTAAGACATATTAAAGGATTTAGATTTGATGGGTCATGATATCATGTTGTATTCATGTATTATCTTAAGACATAATGAACCTACCTTGTCGAATGTGTTAACTAATCAAGTCATGATTTAATTTATTTATACGATCAAGGGCCTATTTATCACCATAACTAATTTCAAGTGTTTTTCCTTAAATTTTCCATGGATTTATAATTCATCATTTAGTATATCATTAATCATATGCTTTAGTTTTACCAAGCCATGTATGCCTTTGATTAGTTACTGATAATTTTTTTTTCTTTTCAAGATTAACCATCATACCCTGTATTAGCACGATTGAGTGGTTCATTTTTTTTAGTTGTTGTACATAATGTATTCTTATGACATATCACTAAATGAACTAAGAAATTAAATCACCCAAAGTGGTATGGGACACCTTGGGTAAAAAAATGAAAATGAATGAGATGTTCAAGGTGGTATGGGACATCTTGAATATATGAATGGTTTAAGTAAAGCATGAACGATGTGGCTCACATGATAATAATGGAAAATTTAAGGGTGCGCCCTGATAGTGCTCCAATGCATTGGGTAAAGGCTTAATCTCTAGAGATGACTTTTTAGACTGATACCTCGATGAATAACCTTGGTAATTTTTACGACACCTTGGGGATGGACCTTGGTGAAACGAAACGATTGTCAATATTAAATGTTGATGCCACATAATTCAAGTCATATAACAGGTTCTTTCCAAGATAAAGTTCATTCATGACTGATGCCTTTAAATTTTTTATAAAGTTCATAATTCCCTAGCTTTAAGCTTGAAGCATGCCTAGTGTTATCACTTAATAGAATAGTAACCAGCATATGAACATCTAGTTGTTTCCTTGTGCGCAACTCTATTTATGCATTACTTTTAACTGTTTAAATTTATGCTCAAGTAAATCACATGTAGTACTTGTTTATAACAACCATTATCACTCCTTCAAGAATTGACGTATTCGTTTCATGTTTTTCTTGAAAACTTTGATTAAAGCATTGTTATGTTTTGTGTGTTAAAATCTTTCTTAGTGGATGTTCAAATTCTTTTAAAGGAATGTTTTCAAATGTTACAGTGTTTTAAATTCTTTATAAAACACCCTTACTGAGTATTTCAATGCTCACCCTACGTTTTGATTTAAAATTTTCAGGTGTCAGCTTTTGAAAGAAGATTTGTTTCAGAAGTTGCCGGTTTCCCAGAACCCGAACCACACACGATCCTATGTATGGGACATTATGTGTTGTTAACAAAGTGTATTTTATTTTAAGATAACACATCATGTTCAGAAGGCACCGACTCCTATGGTTTTCTGGGGTCGGGGTCTCTACAGTTGGTATGAGAGGTTCGGTTTGGATAACTCTGGAAAGCCAGAAACTGAAACAAAAATATATATGTATATGTACTTCAATTTTATTAAAAACTATTTTTCTTAAATTTCAGATGGAAAACGAAGGCACAAATCTCTTATCTCTCCCCACAGAGGCCCTAGAGACCATTGTGTCTTTAGCCAGCCGTGAGGACTTTCTAAACTATGCCCATATCCGCATGACATGCAAACACCTTTACGATGTATCCAATTCACCGAGGGTGCTTCAGCTACACCAAGGGGTAGGAATAGATTACCTCCTTATGACAATAACCCAGTTTCCCTCCTATGTACGTCGAGGATGGTACTACGAGGGACTTTTCCGGATTTTCACGGCGGGTGAGAACTTTGGCACTATGCTTGATAACCCCTTTCAAGAAGCTACTGCTGACGGAGACCTCCAAGCGGGCTACCTTTGTCAGATTTTAAATTATGGCTTCTGGGGTCAGTTGTTGGACTTCGGAAGGTTAGAAGACGAGTCCACCCTCTTACAGACGACAAGTGTATGATGATGTCTCTCAACTTCATGCCCCCCATGCTAGACTCATAAGACGTCATAGGTGTCCTCATGAGTTTTTTCCCGAATGCTCGACCTGTGTTTGGTTCGAGGAGTTAGGGAGTTTTTCTTCTCTGTGTGGATTTCATTTAGTCAATGAGTAAGGGCAAATCAAGCACTAATAATAATAAACGTATGTTTATTGAAATGTTGTCTTTCCCCTTTCCTTGTCCTTACTTTGTTTATGTCCTTGTATGATTTTCAAGTAATGGAACTCCTGTCTTAAAACTTTCAGATGGAAGGACAAACCAACCTGTTATCTCTTCCCACCGAGATTTTGGAAATCATTGCGATCAAAACGTGTGAGGACGAGTATGACCCCTTCACAAATTTGCGAAGAACGTGCAAGCAATGGTTTGAGATAACAAACGGTTTGGAGATTCTCCGCACCTTCCAGGGGAATGCCTCCATCTATTACCGCATTGGCTCTACTCAGCTAGCCAGACGAGAACGACGAGGAAGTTACCACGAAGGGCTCTTTCTTTGTTTCACCCTAGGCCGAAACTTCACGGCCAGAGTGAAATTCCAGGAGGCTGCGTTAGAGGGAAATCTTTATGCAGCTTATATGCTCCAAATTCTCAGCTTTAGCCTGTTTGACCATATCTATGGGTTCGATATCCTCGACCGAGACATAATTCAGCAAGTTCTTCATACATTGGTCTGCAAAGACATATCAGAACTTTGTACGGTTCGAGCTTCCCTTTGGAGGCCTGAAGGCCCAGAACATAAGTGCAACCCCTCCTGTCTTAGGTGTATGTGAATTAGGTAGCTGGAAGAGGTGAGCTTCGCTACGGGGATCTCTCTAAATGCACCTGTTGACCCTATTCGTTGGTGGAGGTGGTAGGAACGTTTCTGATCCTTGTAGTGTTGTGAAATAAATTGCGAGGACGCAATTTTCTAAAGGGGGGGATAATGTGACGCCCCAGGTTTTAGGAACTGGTTTATGTAAGAAGTGTTATGCCTTTAATAATGCCTCTTATTTTATTTGTTTTGCTAATAAGGAATTAGAAATGAAATAAAACATAGAGAATAAGGTAAACTGACATTTATTAAAACATTACTTTACAACGAGACCCAACTAGTTGAATGTACCATGCACAAGACCTAACACGACCACCGCAAGACTACAAAGAACCACAATGCGGGCAATCAGATAGTCTTCATCTTCAGGGTCCATCAGTGTGAAAAGTATAATCGCGAGGGCCACGTCACACATGCTCAACGCCAATGGTATGAGGAGAGCCATCCTTCTTGTTCAAGTGTTCTGTTTTAAGAAGTACCCCACACCCCTGCATTTATATTAGTTCTTTGAGTTATGACCGTTATGTTTATATATCCGTTGGGTTTTCAAAACGACCATTGCGTTTCCACTAATAAAGTTTACTTTAAAAGAGAACTTGATTTTTATTCTCTCATTCTTAAAAACATTCTTTCATAGAAGATCCTTCGTTTTAAAATAAAGAGTATTCTTAGAAGTAAATCTCCTTGTTTTTACAAAATCTCGATGAATACCTAGGTAGTTGAAAACTTGGTTTTCTTTTTGTGAAAAATATGTTTAGAGGGAAATTGTAATAATTATGTCTTTTGATCTCATCAACTATGTAATTTTTGGGAAACTATTGGTCTTCAAAAGAATTTTATAAAAACAAATAGTGGAGTATTTCAAAAATACTAATGATTTTAAAAGTATTGTACAAAAGGTATATCTTTTAAAAATTTAGATCAAGAGTTAAAATATTTTATCTAAACTAGAAATTGGTTTTAAGATTTTAAGTTTCTATTTGTTTTTACTGAATTCCTACAAATATTTATATTTAACTCTATTTTGAGCTAAGTATATAATAAAACTAATTTTTTATAAACAATTGAGTGGGTCCCGGCCAGCCAAGGGCATCCTCAAGGGACAAGCCCTCAGGCCATGGCCGAAACCCCATAGGGACCCGAGGTACCGCCATCGGGCTCCCCAGGTGTGTGTGCGCGTTCAGAGAGTCAGCCAGGCTAGAGGCTCGGGGTGGGCCGAGCATAGGTTACCCAGGTCGCGTGCGGGCCCGTGTATAAGGCCGCGGCTCGCGCTGCGTGGGGTTGGGCCAAGGCCCGCAGAGACCCGTGTGTAAGGCCTCGTGTGCGTGTGTGTTTGTGCTATTGCACCACTTCCCGATCGACTTGCTATTTATACCGTGCCTCAAACCCTTCCCGTTTCGATGTGGGACGCGCCCCGCGCAACCAGGACCGTCCGATCGACATCCGCGTCGATCTCAGCCGCCCAACTCATTTTAACTGCGCGATCACCCCCGCTCGCTTCTGTGGCCGTTCGATCTCCCAGAGATCTAATCCCGGCCGTCCTTTCCTCTCCCGCGTCGACCCCCATCATCTTCTTCCTCGCTGCAGCTGCCGACCAGTAGGCCTGCGCAAGGACGCCTCGGCCTCCCTCCCCCGCACTGCTCCTTGACTTCCGAGCACCCTCCCTCCTAGGTCCCTGTTCTCCCGTCTTCCCCACGTCGGTCTAGCCTCTTGGGTTGAGTCACCCCGCGGTTCACCAAGGCCTATTTAAACACCTTCGGCATCTTGAAACCGGGGCGGTCTCTCCTTCTCCTTCTTGCTATTCCCCCCCCCCCCCCCCCGAACTCCCAGCAACCGGCGAGTTACACCCAGTCCGAGCTTCCTCCTCAAGCACAGTAAGGGTTTTTCTTGCATTCTTGCCTTGTTTCGAAATAACCTCCATTTTATATACTCACGGTGTATATATATATACAGTTTATACATATATATATATACTTAAACATCACCCTCTCGGGTTGCTTTTTCTTCAAAGATTTTTGCCTTCGTGATTTTAATGGGTTGTATATATAAGGGTCCTTGTTTTCTTTTTTTGAAACCTTCGGTATATATATATACAGCTTATATTAGTTTATATATATATATACTTAATATATGGACCCCTTGAATGTTGTCGTCTTCAAAGGGTCTGTTTTCATGCACATATAGGAATGTTTACATGTTCTGTTTTCTTTTCTAAAATCACACCTTTATACTCTCTTAGTATATGTAAAGTTTATATATGTATATATAATTTTGTATAATGAAATTCATCCGGTTTAAAATGATCCTACTTAAGGTTTAATACAATGGTTACAAAAGAATTATCTTATTTCGTTTAAAAACCAATCCTAAAAAAATTATGTTTTGTATGTACATATATACGGGTTACCTATTATATATATATATATATATATATATATATACGCATGGGTGGTATATTTTTTTTCGGATTAATCTATGTTGAGCATGGCATCTGGATGATAAGTTTGATCGTTTCTTTCGGTTATATTTCATAAAACCTTTATAGATAAAAAAATACAGTTTTCTATATGTATATACGAACATTTATAACCAAAACTCTATCTATTTTTCAGATTTCAAAATGACCCAACATGTAATATTATGTACTATATGTTAATGAGGGTTGTTTGAAATTGTTTTACCATGAAGGGTGTAATTTGGTTTGATTTAAGATGTATTAAAGGATTCAGATTTGATGGGTCATGATATCATGTTGTATTCATGTATTATCTTAAGACATAATGAACCTACCTTGTCGAATGTGTTAACTAATAAAGTCATGATTTAATTTATTTATATGATCAAGGTCCTATTTATCACCATAACTAATTTCAAGTGTTTTTCCTTAAATTTTCCATGGATTTATAATTCATCATTTAGTATATCATTAATCATATGCTTTAGTTTTACCAAGCCATGTATGCCTTTGATTAGTTACTGATACTTTTTTTTTCTTTTCAAGATTAACCATCATACCCTGTATTAGCACGATTGAGTGGTTCATTTTTTTTAGTTGTTGTAAATAATGTATGCTTATGACATATCACTAAATGAACTAAGAAATTAAATCACCCAAAGTGGTATGGGACACCTTGGGTAAAAAAATGAAAATGAATGAGATGTTCATGGTGGTATGTGACATCTTGAATATATGAATGGTTTAAGTAAAGCATGAACGATGTGGCTCACATGATAATAATGGCGAATTTAAGGGTGCGCCCTGATAGCGCTCCAATGCATTGTGTAAAGGCTTAATCTCTAGAGATGACTTTTTAGACTGATACCTCGGTGAATAACCTTGGTAATTTTTACGACACCTTGGGGATGGACCTTGGTGAAACGAAACGATTGTCAATATTAAATGTTGATGCCACATAATTCAAGTCATATAACAGGTTCTTTCCAAGATAATGTTCATTCACGACTGATGCCTTTAAAGTTTTTATAAAGTTCATAATTCCCTAGCTTTAAGATTGAAGCATGCCTAGTGTTATTACTTAATAGAATAGTAACCAGCATATGAACATCTAGTTGTTTCCTTATGCGCAACTCTGTTTTTGCATTACTTTTAACTGTTTAAATTTATGCTCAAGTAAATCACATGTAGTACTTGTTTATAACAACCATTATCACTCCTTCAAGAATTGACGTATTCGTTTCATGTTTTTCTTGAAAACTTCGATTAAAGCATTGTTATGTTTTTTGTGTTAAAATCTTTCTTAGTAGATGTTCAAATTCTTTTAAAGCAATGTTTTCAAATGTTATAGTGTTTTAAATTCTTTATAAAACCCCCTTACTGAGTATTTCAATGCTCACCCAACGTTTTGATTTAAAATTTTCAGGTGTCATCTTTTGAAAGATGATTTGTTTCAGAAGTTGCCGGTTTCCCAGAACCCGAACCGCACACGATCCTCTGTATGGGACATGATGTGTTGTTAACAAAGTGTATTTTATTTTAAGATAACACATTATGTTCAGAAGGCACCGACTCCTATGGTTTTCTGGGGTCGGGGTCTCTACAGAAGGACTTACATTGTTCTAGACCAAATTAAAACTAAAATAACAAAAATAAAATAAAATAAAATGATAATATAAAATCTAAATTAAAACAGTGAAACAAACACTGATAGTGGGTGTGAAAATGAAGGTGAAATGGTGAAATCTATGGCTTGAACAGAGAAAAAATAGTAATGATTATTTTTGGGTCCTCAAGGTACTTTAAACTGATTAAAAAGGTATTCTCCAATCCTGCTTGGTTTAATTCAATTACTCAATGCATAGTAAAATGGTGATAATCCATTGAATTTCCACTTTAGTGGATCAACACAACTCAATTAACTTCTTTGAGTCTCGATCTTTCAATCATGACCCTTGGATAAATCTTCTTAAATTGGAGAAGAAATGCATTTCCCTTTTCCAATTCTCAGTACTTCAGTCAATGATCATTGATGAAATGATTCAACATCACACCCATCAGTCATTAGGTAATGTAAATTGATACTCAAAATGAACAGAATAGAAAACCAAGAAATGAAATCGTAAAGAGAAATCAGATTAAAAAATCATGAAGAATAGATGGATGATCAGTTCTCTACAGCCCGATTCCCCCAATATATTTAACTACACATTAAAACAGTCAAATAGATAGAAATAGAAATGGTATGAATAAGATTCTCCCGTGAGATTGCTCCTCTCTCCAGCTTCAGCTCCAATACTTATCTCTTTCTCAATGTATGTCTTCCTCTGTTTTGGTGATGATATGGATCGAGGGTTCTTCGGATGGAAGAATGGATGCTTTCCCCACTGGAATGATGTTATGAAATGCCCCTCCCCTGCTATCCCTCTCTCTAGATAAATTCCCCACGTCATACCCTCCTCAAGGAATGAATGATCTAGTCCCCGTGATGAATTCTAATGACCCAGTCGATGTCTTTGGAATCTCTCCCAAGGTGTTCCCTGGCCTCCACGTCGAGCTTTCATAGTTCCACATCTCCTGTGCTGGTCACTGGAGCAGTTTCTCCTAACTAAATGATGAGTGCAAGCGCGACGAGCCACAACCCCCCCTCTGCAAAAAACACACATGAGTCAGATACATGAATAATGAAACAAATATGTATATATATATATATATCACTACTTAATAATACTGATTAATATATATATATATATATATATTTATACAAAATAAAAATATTTATAATAATATATATTTTCTAATACCTAATTCTATTATTAATATAATAACTATTGTATTTAATTAATAACATATATTATTATGATTGATAATATGTTAATATTATATATGTATAAACTAATATAATTTTATTAATATAACTATTATTTCATATGATATATATTATATAATATGTTATGTTATTTTATATTATATAATAAAATAGAATAAAAATTAAAAAAGAAGAAGAAAGAAACGAACAGAAGGGGGGGGGGGTTCGGTGTTGGGCTATGCGAAGAGGTAGAAGGGGAAGGTGGGGCCGAGGGAGTAGTGACAGCAAGGTATGAAGGGTGGTGGCAATCTCGAAGTAGAGGATGCAACAGTGGTGGTGGATCACATCGGCAAGGCGGTGTCTTCGGTTTCTTCTCGTATAGCTAGCCTGGTTCATAGAGATTGGGGGAAGCGAGGGTCGATCAGTAGCAGTAGGGGGGCCTTGGCTTGGAGAGTTTGGATGGGATTTGAGGGGGAAACTGAGCAATTCTGTGCAGCAAGGTCCGAAGGGTGGCGCGTCCGTGGATCGGCTAGGGTTCCAGAGCATCTTTTCTTGAATTGAGGGTGAGGGGGAAATTTTTCTGGTAGGTTCAGATATTGGTGTTTCGATTTTATCCTAGGGTTTTATTTTGATTCTAGTTGACAGATTGATGATTTTGAGCTCAATGTTTCTATTTTCTTTTGCATGAAATGGTGTTGTTGAGATTTGAGTTTGGGTTTCTTGTCTTGATGTTTGTGGTTTGCAGTGTTATGGATGATGTTTTGTTGTGTTAGCGGTGAGACGAGAACTCGTTGTCACTATTTGGTTGAAGGAGAGGCTACGAAACAGTGGCATGGGTGTGGAAAACAGTGAGTGAGGAAGAAATGGTGGAACATAGGAAGGGTGACTGTGGGACATGCCTCCATTCTTGAAACGGTGAGACATGTTGGAGAATGGTGTAACCATGAAGAAGTGGTGGCTACAAGAGAATGGAGAAAAAGAAATGCCACCATGAAGAAAGGGGTGGAGGTGGTGAGTGATAGGCTCTATGATGGAACTGGTGGCAAAGGAAGGTGACGTCGTGAGCAGCAGTGCGATGTGAAATGTCTCTAAGAGTAAGCGGTATGGAGGAGTGGTGATGCAGGTTGGCACCATGATTGTGGGATAGTAAGGCGATACGGTGCCACCATGAGTAGGAAATGGTGGGATAGGTTGGAGGAGTGGTGGCATCGTGGGTCTTGGAAATGGTGGCACATGCACTATAATGGAATGAAAATAGAGGACCGTCCAACCAACACCTGCAAGCATACAAAAACACCAAAAATTAAAAGAATTTACTAAGAAATAAATAAAAAATAAATAAAACAAAGTGAAGTTAAATAATAAAAATAATTATTAATTATTTAAAAGAAATAATTTTATTTTGGTTAAATAAAATAAAAAAATTAATTCAAGAAAAAATGAAAATATTTACAGTTACTTAGTTAAATTAAATAACTAATTAATTAACCGATTAATTAACTAATTAACTCATTAAATTTAAGAATAAAAGAATTAATTAAATAATATTAAAATATTAAAATAATTAATTATTAAATAATTAAAAACTAAAATGAGTTATTTGTTTACAAATTACCAATGAAGAATTAATTAATTAAATTAATCAATTAATAAACTAACTGGAACGAAACATTGTAAAAATAAAAGAATAAATAAATAAAATTCAAATTCACACGAATAATTTAATTTAAGAATTATTTAAAAAGACAACAATGAATACTAAAAACATATGATTTAAACTAAAATTGATTGTTTTACAGAGCAAAGTACAAAATCACAACAATTATCAATTATTTAATAAAAAACAACATTTTGGTATTAAAAAAATAATAAAAAATATAAAAAGGATATGGAAAAGAGTGTGAAAACACTTCCACATCACTGGATAATGCTTTGTGAGCAAGCGTTTCGTAGGCTACCCATTTACCACTCAGTTTGTGGTCGGTGCCTTCCATGTACCATTCCTCGTAACTAGTATGCCAACTATTTTGGTTCCTTTTCCAAATGGAATTCCTTCCATCTTTTCCTCCACTTCTCATCCCCACATACATCCCTTTAAATTATCAATTTTTTGGGAGTATTTTCTTTCCCTCTGCGGATTTTTTGGGACCCTATAGGTATAGAAGGAGGATATCCACAAGAATTATTTTTGTACAAAGTACCTGCAGTATGAGATCATAGTAACACAATTCAAACTCACTAATTCTCTAGAAATCTTACTGAACTTAATCAATATAATTTTTAGATATTACCTTTACAAATTTGGGTAGTATTTATATATTATATTCTGTTGTATTCCGAAATCAAGTAGGAGGATGAGGATTATTTGAGAACTAAAAGGATAATATTTATGAAAAGTATAACAAAATTGAGTTCCAGTTGAAGGAAGTATCATTCTTAGGGAATATTATCACAATTAATGGGATAAATATAGACCCTTAAAACACATATTAAATTAAAGGATGGTTAAGGAAAACATCAATGATATAAATTCATAGTTTCCTTGAGTCAGCTGGATAATATCGCCGATTTGGGAGAAATGTATCATGTTTTTCAAACCCACTAACCCCGCTAACTCATAAGTGATTCGGGTTTGTTTAGAATAATGAATGAGAAGGGAGATTTATGGATTTGAAAAAGAGGTTTATCTCTTCACCTGCACTTATGCTACACACAAGTGGGGAACATTTCACGGTATACAACGATGATTCGAAGAAGGGTTTGGGATGTGTACTAATAGAGAATAAAAACATAATAGCCTATGCCTAAAAGAAATTGGTTTTTTTGTGAATACAACTTCCCAACAAATGATATAGGGTTGGATTTAGTGATCATGAATTGAACATCTAGTAGAACTATCTCTTTGAAGATAAGTGTGAAACACATATGGATCATAAGAGTCTTAAGTATATATTCAATTCGAAAGAGTTTAATATGGGCCAATGAAGATGGTTATATATGATTAAGTACTATGAATACTCAATTCACTACCATCATGGGAAGGATAATAAAGTGGTATATTATTTAAGTAGAAAGGATCCAAAGATTTTATCACTGATGATAATTGATAAGGATATGATCAAATTATAATTGAAAAGGATAGACATGGGAATTATAATGGAAGGGAAATCATCAAAACTTTCACAAATGATTACTCAACCATCCCTTATGGAGAATATCAATGATTCTCAAAGAGTCAATGTAGAAATTTAGAAAACGTTAAAGCTACAAGAAAATGGAAATCCTTATAGTTTAAAATTATTAAATAAGGAGTTGTAAGATTTGGTTCAAGAATATGTGTACCATAAAATCCACACATAAAGAAGGTGTTGTTGGATGTTTCACATAGCTCGAAATCTTAAATACATATAAGGAGAAAAAATATCTATCAAGATATTTAAGAAAATTATTTGTGGGATAATATAAATAAAGAGATCACAGAATATACATTAAGGGGTATTCTATGTCAAAAAGTGAAATATGAAAGGAAATAATCCAATATTATAATGGAGCCAATACCCATACCTATATGAAAACAAGAAAACATAACCATGGACTTTTTCATTAGCCTTCTAAAGTAATCCAAAGGAAATAATGCTATATAGGTTATGGTGGATCATATTATATTGTCTGCTCACTTCATTTTAATTTAAGAGAACTTATCACTTGATCAACTTGCAAGGATATACATTAAATAAGCGGTGATGCTATATGGAACACCAATTTTGATTGTATATAATCGAGATCAAATATTTACCTCCCAGTTATAAAAGAGTCTCCAAAATGCTTTAAATACTCATTTCATCTTTATCATGGCCTATCACCCTCAAAATGATAGCCAATATCAGATGACTATCCCGACACTTGAGTTCATGTTGAGAGAATGATCAACAGACTTCAAAGGAGGATGGTATCAACATCTTACTCTAGTTGAGTTATCATACAATAATTGTTTCCAATAAAATATCCAAATGGATCGCTATGAATCCATTTATGTAAAGAGGTGCTGAACACCTACATGATGGGATGAAGTTTATAAATGAAAACTAATGGGACTTGAAATAGTCTAGGAAATCATAGAAGGGTCAATATTATTTAGTAAGAAACCATGGATACTCAAAGGTAACAAAAGATATATGTTGATAATCACCTATGATACTTGGAGTTTGAGGTTGGAGATAATGTATTCCTTTTCATATTTGAATGTAATAAATTCATGAGATTTGGGAATAAGGGAAAGCTTAGTCCAATATAAATAATTACCTTTGAGATGCTTGATCCCACCAGAGCAATGTATTATTGACTAGAACTCCCTACTAACCTATATCAATTTCATAATGTGTTACATGTATCCATCTTGAATAAGTACATAATAGAACCCTAACCTGTGATAAATCCAAGGTTTGTACCATTGGAGATTATCTTTCATATGAGGATCAACAAGTGAAGATCTTATATTGTAGAGATAATGTTATACAAAATAATACAATGAACCTAAACAAAGTGTTATAGAGAAATCACAAGCTTGAAGAAAAAATGTGTTAATTAGAAGAGGTTAGGAAATAGAATTATCCTTATATATTTTAGTGTGGAAATTTGGACGATGAAATTTCTGAAGGGGTAAGATTGTAAAGACAAAAACATTTGTAAATAAAATTCCCTTTGTGATTGAATGAAATGACCTATTATAGTTATTGAAAACACATGAATTTATATGATTTTATTATATTCTATCATATTTAAAAAAACCATTAAGCATCATTAATGTTGATATAATATCCATTAAATAGTGATTATATGATTAGTGTAAATATAGATTTACGATAAATCCAATTGACACAGATAAAAGAAATAAAGACATCAACCAACACGATCATACCCTACGATGCCCATTTATCAGAGTTTTCAAGGGAGAAAACATCCCTGGGCTCTAACCTTGACCCTTCAAAATCTGATATCCAGCAACTAAATCATGAGAGAAACCATTTATGGGAGAAGTTAAATCTCATCGAGATCACGACTGAATTCAAGTACACCAAACCACCCCATGAAAATTCCAACATCACACACCTTACCCTTAGAGAGTTTACTATTATAATGAAGATATATGTATCAAGACAATAATAATATGAATATTTATATTATATATTCAATATAATAATGGTTATATTTACTTCTTATTATTTTAACATTATAATTTTATTTTATTTTGATAAAATCAAACACAAATTATATTTTTGGGTAACATAAAATTTCAATTAATAATTTTATTTTGATGAATTAATGAATTTTTTAAATAAATTATATTTTAATAAAATATTATTATTAAATTATTTTTATTAAATATAATTGGGAATATAATTTTTATGATGTCAAATGTTATTTTTATAAGGTTTAAAAACATGTTATTGTCAAAAAACCCCAACATTTCTCAATAAATGTTGATTATATTTTAAAAATGAAAATGAAAATATTTAGAAAATTATTTTCATAAAACAAATATTATTTTTGGAATCAGCACATCCAAATTATTCACTGGTAATGTTTTCATAATTTTATGAGACAATCGAATTTTCTGGAACAAATTAAATACGATATAAATGTGTGGTGTGTATTATGACAACATAATGACTCAAAAGTATGGTAATAAATAATATAAAAGGTATCCATATGAAAATACATGTTTCCCATTTAAATTAACTCTCTTTAGTGTATTTTATTCCTTTTATAAATCCCTTATGAATCCTCCAAAACTAATATTATATTTTATGGTTTTAAAACCATTTCTTCAGGAACTTGACTCACTTACACTTAACCAAAGGGAAATATTTTAGTAATTTCTACAATTTTACTTATCAAATAAAAAAACAACTACTCTATGAAAGAATATGTGCATAAAAACTATGCAAATTATTGTGGTTTTGATTAATTTTTTGTATTGAGTCCAAAACCTAGGTTTGGGAAATAATAAAGAACTCCCCTCTCTTTTCATATGTATACCCACCCAAACTCCCATTCCTATTAACTAAAAACCCTAGAAAATTTAATTACTATTAAATCCCATATCTATAGTCCTTAAAACTCCCCCAAGATCTCATGAAGCTCCTCCCAAACTTTTGGAATCACCCTCTCAAGGTAAGAGATCCTCTCCTTCTCTTCTTTATTCAAGCATCTTCATTATCTTATGCCTTTTATCTCCAATTCTTAATATTGGGATATGTTATTCCTTATCCTCATTAATAACCTTGTGATGTATAAATTATGATATAACCATTTAAATTTCATTAATACCTTCCATTAACATTTATGTTCCTCCGTTATGCTGTTGAAATTTCACTGTGATTTTCCATGCCAAACAGTTGTATAAGGAATACCCATACCCATTTCCTATAAAGGGTGTTCAGATTTATTCACTTATACTTATTTGATTGGGGAATTAAATTTATTTAATCCAAACTCCATTATATTTGGATTAAATGTGAATATATTTGGGATTATGATACATGATCTATTTGGTACAATTATCCATGTACATGATATCATTATGATGTCGGGGCCAAGATAGTAGTTCAATGCATAGCGTAATGTTTTAGTCGCATGAGAATCCATGTATGGTGTATGGTAGGTTATACTAAGAACATTATGTTATGTTTTCTTGGTGGAAAATCTTGGCTTATGTTTATTCTGTCACATTTAATGTTGTTTCCACATTCCAATGTTACCTTTTTGTTATTATGCTATATCATGCCATGTTGTTCATGTTTGTGATTCTCACCCATTTTATGTCCCATATAAATTCTTATTGTCTATAATGTAATAGTTTCTTCATGTTAAGATTTTTATTCCCTTACTAGTATTTAAGAGCAATGGAATAATATGAGCATGTCAAGGAAGTTTTCAATAAATCTGATATACCCACTATTTTGAGTTGTTTTGTAATTTACCTAATTCCCAAATACACAAGACTTTTCATTATTTTGGGTTTTATTATATGTATTTTTATATAATAAATCATGAATTAATTTTTAATAAATATAAGGGTTGTTGTAATAACAGTGAGAAGAAACACCTTGGGGGTTGTAGAAAGGGAATGAGAGTTTGTTATAAGTGAAGAGAAAAATGACATCAAGATCACCATTGCAAGGGAAGGGTAAAAGTTTTTTTATATTAAATTATTTAACTATAGGTATAAGGTACATTCTTCATACCAATTCACCAAAAATAAAGGGAATCTGCCAAAAAAAGGACAAGGGAGAGAGGTCAAGTTTACGTGGTTACCATGACCAAATTCAAAGTCCCTAATGATAGTGAAACATGCACTTTGATAATTTTCCCAAATTTAGTTAATGTTTAATTTGAATCTTGATATTTACACTCTTTTATATCTACCATGTTTTCCAAAATAATTATATGTTTTCCATGTACCATAGTAAGGGAGTTATCAATTAAGATACCAAGTGGGAGCCTTATAAAAACAAATATATGTAAGGTAGTTCCAATTACGATACATGGGAATACCCTATTAGAAAAATTGGTTATTATATATATGGGTAACTTTTAAGTGATACTTGGTATGGATTATCTTTAAAGTATAATGAAAAAATTTATTTTCAAGTGAAGGAGATTATGATTTATGAAGGTGAAGTGGAATATCTTGTCTTTAAAGAAAAAACATCAACAGCTAAATCATGTACAAATAAACCTATAGTTTCTCTCCTTAATGAAATTATAGGTAAAGAGGAAGTTAAAGTGTGATATATGGATGAGTAAGGTATCATATATTTAGATAATTTAACAATGGTTAAAAATTTCATTGATGTTTTTCAAGAATATTTACCATATCATCACCAGAGTGTGAAGTTGATCTATTCATTAAACTCATTTGTGATGCGAGAACCATATCTAAAACTCCTTATAGGATTGAACTTTTAGAGTTAGTAGAGTTAAATAAATATCTAAAATATTTGAGTGATAAGGTATTTATACTTCCTATGTTTCACTATGGAGAGTGCCTATTTTATTTGTGAAAAAGAAGGATGGGTCCATGAGACTGTGTATCAATTAAAGGGAGATCAATGATATCACTATATAAAATAAGTATCCTATGACACACATTGATAAGTTATTTGACTAACTTCAATGATCCTAATAATTTTCAAAGATATATCTTCCCTCCGTTTATCATCAATTAAGTGTAAAAAATGATAATATAGGAATGAAAACATTTCTAACAAGGTATTGACAATTTGAATTTAGAATAATGCTTTTCAGATCAATTAATACACTTTCTATATTTATGGATATGATGAATATGTTATTCAAGTAGTATGTAAAAAACTTTTTTTGGTATTAATTAATGAAATCTTGATATACTCTAAGAGGATTCGAGAGAATAAGATTCATCTTAAAATAATTATGGAGACCCTCAAAAAAAATGAACTATATGGGAAGTATAGAAATTGTGAATTTTGGATCAATGAAGTTTATTTTACTTTCCAAATTGTATCTGTGGATTTGACATCTTTTTACCCTCAAAGACATAGGTAGTAAAATAATTTCTTATATCAGTGAATATAACAGAGACCCAAATTTTACTTATCTTAGCAGGTTACTATCGGTGGTTTGTTTGAGATTTATCCCAGTTGGCCATCCCAGTAACCTAGTTAACTTGTAAAGGGGTTAAATTCACATTATCAAGGGAATATAAGGATTTTTTTGATGATTTAAAGAGGGTATTTATTAATTCATTGGTATTAAATCTACCATCTGGACTGGAAGGGTTTTTAATTTATAATCATGCATCAAATAACAGACTTGGCTAGGTTTATAGGAAAAATGATTGATTGATTGCCTATGGATTAAGGAAATTGAAAAACAATGAACCAAACTATCTAATTTACTACCTTTAAATGGTATCTATAATAATTTCTTTGATAATATGTAGAAAATACCTATATGGTGAAAGATAAGAGATATATATGGGCCAAAAGATTTTTAAGTATACATTCTAGAAAAAGGATATCAACCCAAGGGAAATAAGTTGGTTGAAACTACTAAAAGACTATGATTTATTGATGCACTACCACCATGGGAAGAAAAAAAGGTTTATGATTAATTTAATAGGAGGGACCATAGAGTTCTTACCATGATGTGGATTAATAAGTATCCCATATACAGAGATCAATTAGTGTAGGATATGATGATTTCTAGGAATAGGTAACCATATTTCAATTTATAATAAATTTATAAACCATCTTTATTAGAAATGTAAAATAAGCTCCAATATAATGATGAGAAATTACAAAGGGAGATTAAATCTATGAATGATTTAAAATTTATTTAATTAATATATAGACATGGAGTGATGAAATTTTAGAAGATGTCACAAGTTCCGTCCATACCGGAGTTGAAAATGGAATTGTAAGATGAAGCACCCAACATAAGTTTCTATATTCACCTTGTTAGGAAAAAGATATATTGGGATTTCATAATTTTTTTATTAGGATGGTATGGAGTGTGAAATTGAGGACTATGTTTCTAGATTCTCAATATTCCATCCAGTAACGGTTGAAAGATAACATCATAATAGAGTCATGAAACCTCTACCTATACCTATATGTAAATGAGATAATGTTACAATAGACTTAATAATTGGACTCCCAAATACTCAAATAGTGAATAATTCTATATGGGTTATTTTTCATCATCTTACTAAGTATTATTATTTCTTAGAAATAAGAGAAGATCCAACCCTTGAAAAATTTTCAGAAAACTATATTAATGAAATCACAAGGTTACAGGGGGAAACTCTTTCCAATGTATCAGACCGTGACCCTCAGTTTATATAAAAATTCTAGAAAAGTTTTCCAAGGGATTTCAACACTTAGATTAATTTAATCTTTGAATATCATCCCCAGACCAATGGTCAATTTCAAAGAACTATCCAAACTTTAGAAAACACAATGAGAATATGTTATCTTGACTTATAAGGTATGCAGGATTAGTATGTACATTTGGAGCAGTTTTTATACAATAATAGATTCAACTTGAGAATCTAAATGACACCATATTAAGATATTTTAGTTGTCCCAGAACTTATTGAGTATATGACATCTAAAGTATAGACTATTCAGGATCATATTAAAGTATATCAGAGTAGAAAAAAGATTTATACTAATAATCGAATGAAATACTTGGAGTTTCAAGTTGGGGATCATTTTCTCTTGAATGGTATTCCAATGAAGGTAGTTATAAGATTTGGTGAAAATGGAAAATTAATCCCTAGATACATTGGTCATTTTGAAGTATTAGAAAGATTTAGATTTGTAGCTCATTATACTTTCCTACCTTCATAAAGTAGACAATGTCTTTTATGTTTCATTACTAATGAAATACATGTTGGATCTAATTCATGTTCTCACATAATAGGGAATAGAGTTATATATTCAAATTTCTTATAATGAGCAGGATATCAATATTTGTTACATGAGAGAGAATGTATTAAGGAATTAGAAAAATAACTTGGTGAAAGTCCTTTGGAGAATTTATAATCTTAAAGAGGGAACATGGGAGCCAAAAGAGGATATAAGTAAGGAGTATACTCATCTATTAAATACCTACTATATACCCCAATTATAAGGATTAATTTTTTATGTGTGGGGTAATGTAACACTTGAAACTCTACTATTGTAGGTAAATACCATATCATGAACTATTTCAAAACTTTACCCCTTAAATAGACATTATTCAATATTTTTTTAAATTTAAATTTTATAATTTGAAATTAACCAAATTAGTTACAATTTTTTAATTCATCATATCAAAATTAACTTAATATGACTTCTGAGTTTTTTTAAATATGTCAATTTTTATTTGAAAAATAAGGTTTTCATGAAACTTGTAATTTGTATGATTTTACTGTTATATAATAATGAACTTGAAATTTTAAAAATCTATTATGAAATCAAATACAAACATAAATAATTGCATTATGAATTTTTAAATATTTATTCAAATTATAAAAACCTATGGAAAACATTTTTAGACTTAATTAAAATTTAAGTTTTATAAAAAAACTGTTTTTCAATATTTTCGCAAAATCAAGTATGTTTAAGGGATATTTAGTTTTTACAAGACATAAAATCATAAAATACATTATTTATTTTATAATAAACCAATTTAGGTAATTGAAATTAGTATCCAAAATAATTTCACAATATATATATATATATATATATTCAAAACCTAATAATTTTATTTCTCTAAAAACGATATTTTTGTGATTTAGCATATTTATTTTAAGATTAACTTTCTACACATTTATACATTTAATTTAATAAAAATATTTTAAAATTTGAAATTATTGGTATAAAATTTTAAATTTCTTTTAATATTAATCCTTTTCCTTAAATTTAATTATTAAGGTTATAAATTAATTTCCATGGAAAAAGTAATTTTTGGTAAAATGGTAAAGTTTAAAAAACCCCGAAATCACAAAATATTGTCGAAAAAGTAATGGTTGATGTTAGTTTCGATCAAAACTCATTTTAATCTTCCATTTGTCCTTTTTTCAGCCTTTTATACTTGAATAATATCCTTACATTGTTGAAAATGTAAGGGTTAATACCAAAGTAATCCTTCCCTTCACTTATAAAAGGGAAACACATTTCCCACTTAAAGTCTCAATTCTCTTTTAAAACCCCTTTTGAAAGTATAAAATTTTAATCTCCCTAGAACCATTTCCCACTAACATAATCCCACGGTCACTCATAGTTATCCTAATCACTTTAAATCTAATGATTTATTCCAAGGAAAAGTTAAGTCTCTGACCTGGGTATTATCAACTACATAGTTTTCATCTTTATTATATTCTTTCAAATTTATTCTATACACACTAGTATAATTATATTATTAATATTTATATACTGTAATGTGACTATATTAATTTTATTATCATTATTTATTTATACACCCCATCCCTTAAGAAAATGAAATCTGTTGATCGTGCATTGTGCAGACTACCACCATCATGACGTAACATGTCTCATTTTCCTTCACCGCTTTATAAAGTTGGATATAGGGATGATATTAAAGGATAAATATTATGTTTATGATATCATTTAGTTTTTGGTGTATTGTTTTTATAATATATTAATGATATGATTAACAAACAATCATCTTTAATTAGTTCATTTAAAATAAGCATATTAAGAGGATAATATTTTATTATTATTTTTTTGATTTTTTCATATTAATTAAATATTCTTATACATCCTTATAAATATGAAAAAAACATTAATAATAACTAAATAAAATCATTATTATTCTTGTATTGTGTTGTTATAATAAAATCAACACCTATTTATCATTTATTAAATGAGGGTATGTTCTCATTTGGGCTAGTTTAACAGTGTAACTAAATAATACTATGGATTTAAATCATGAATTACTATAATAGAATAATTACTGGTATAATATGATATAAATTTTTAAATAAATTTTTTTTAGGATATTTTATACCAATATTTAATTCATTAATTTAGGAAACTCATTCTATTCATCAAAAATCTCCAAAACATGTTTTTTATCGACTTTATCTTAAAGGATAAGGTCTAAAACACCCATTAAAGTAATTTGAACCTTATAAAATATTATAAATCATCCATAAAATTATATTTAATTAATTATTAATAATGTAATTTTGAAGATTAATGAATATGAACACCACTATTATTAAACTAGTACAAATGATCAAAACTATAAATACCAATGTGGAAAATAAGAAGAATTCAAGTAGAGAATGACCATTTATAAAGAGTATGAATGAAAATGGATACAATTAAGGTTATTAATTAATTTATTAAGATATATATGTTTATTTAAAAAATGTTAATATATGTTCATGGAATTTAGGACAAGAGGTAAGGTTTTTCTATCTCAAATTCCTCTCTTTGAGACAGGTTTTGTAATATGTACATAATTAAAATTATATGTTGTATATAAAGTCTATTTATGATATTATACAATGAAATTATTCAATTCATGGTATTTTAATATCATTATTAATACCTTTGTTTCTGTTATAATAATTTAATTACCATTTAAGTCATAAGTGGGTTTTTCAGTCACAATTTTCATTCTTTGTGACTCATGTTGAAATCACCACCAATTCACTTTTTTGGATACATATATTTCCTTCAAAGACCATTTCTATGATAATCATGGAATTTAAGGGATTTACAAGTCTATATTTTTATCCCTATTTAATATTCCTTTAAGTGAAGTGTTACCTTTTCCTTGGTGGGAAAATAAACCGCTGATTTGGTAAAGTAAAAGTGTTCATAATTTTCAAATAAATACAACCCTATTTGGATACTAGAAAGTGGATGCTGTTATAGAAAAAATAATCCTAGGGGTAATAACCAAAAAAGTTTTGGTTTATAATTGAATCAATCATCATCTTGATGCAAGATGAGCGGACTAATGACTTCACACATGGCGATACATTCCTGAGGAATATGATTTGGAATATTTATACAATCTTAATGAAAAATGATGACGGATTTTTCCTTCCATTGCCTTGGTCTAAAAAAATGAAATCTATTTAATCCAACCACTATCATCCATAGATAAACTATCTAATTTTAAGTATCCTATCCATTATTCTATATTTATATGGGTCCTTCATGTTACTTTGATGATACCCTATGAATTCTATGTTTATTAAGGGATGTTCTCACAGACATCAACTTTATTCTTTTTAATGTAGAATAATTTTATATCAATGTTTCTAATTATATGGATAGTTAATCCTTGTTTAGTAATTGGTTACATTGGTAATAAAATGAATGTTATTAATCAATCTTATATAAAATTCATTGGTCTTAAAAAGTTAAAAGTGGGGAGTGACATTAAATAAACCCTCAATGCGTCAAAATTTCTCATAAAACTAAACCTGCTGGGTTTTGGTGTGTGGAACTTCCTATAATAAGATAATGTGTTGATTTAATTCTCAATAAATAGTTAAGGTTATTTGGAAAAAGGCATTGAAAATAAGTTTTTTGATTACTGGCATTATATATTCCATCGTCATGAAATCAATTATTATTATTATACACATTTTCATTGATTATCCTAGATATATAATGCCATAAGTGTTTTTGACTATAGATTCAAGTTGTTTATTTATTCTTTCCATATCAACTATTTCAAGTTTATTTTATATAATATTCCACTATATGTTACCCATTACTCAATATCAGATCTCACCCTTATTTGTTTTTCTTCATCTCGGAAACCTAGAGGAGGAATATGTGTAATATTTAGGGATATGATGAATGGGATAACCCTGTTCTCAAAATTTTTTCATGTCATGTCTATTGTTTTTCAAGTGTAATGTATGTATTATCTAATATTCTAGGACTACTAAACCATTATATACTTGTATAAATCTTATAATTTTGTTCTAATTATGTAATAGAAATACCATCTCTAGGTTTATGGTGTTTAGGATGTTATATTTTATATTTTCTTGTTTTATTGGATTTAATGGTTTGGAAATAATTTTATCCCTTGTTTTCAATGTTTTCATGAGAACATATTCCTTAAAAAATGTTTTTCATAAAGGGTTTTAAGCTTAAAACATTATGTTTTAGTAATAAGTCTCTTTTTGGAACATTAGAAATCATATTTTATGGAAACTTCCTTACCATGAAAGGATTTTAAAATGATGTTTCATAAATAGTAAAACTTTTTTTGAAATCAAGGCCTGGTTAGAACCTTCATCATCTAATATCTACCCTTATACCATTCATTTTTGGTTGGTTCATTAGTGAACCTTGTGTTTGATATTGTTGATGATGTTTCTTAGTGTATTTATGGGGATAACATGAGGGGTTATCAGTAGGTGGGATGAGGATTATTGATTTGTGAGTGTTAACTCATCTCCCATTTATTCTTCCATGTAGATCCTATTAATCTTAGTGAGGGATGTAGAGACAGTTAATATATATTCATGATTATATAGATTAGATTTTCCTTGTAATGGCATGGTCCCATGCCTCATGTATTCTCCAACTATAAGGCTGGTTGAGGGTACGATAATTGGTTATAGGCTAGGGAATGCATTTATATATCATTATATTGTTCAAACCTGAGTATGTCTAGAGTCACCTCACATGAAATACAAGAATTTACCTTGATTAATATGCCTATATTGATTAATTATTCACTCTTTATTTGTGGTTATAGTTGGATGATAATATCAGTATGATTCATTTATTCCGGATCAATTCATTTTATTTTGAAGAATTTGATTTTTTAGTATTGCGACTACATGGTTATTTATATTGATATTATTTTTATTATTTCCAGTTCTCTTTACTATTGTTTTTCAATATGAGATATAAAATGGTGTATTTAATGGAAAATTCTAAAATGAATTATTTTTAATGGTTTTTAATGGTGGGTTTCATTAAGTGAATCATTAGATTATAAAGGTCTTATAAAAGATTCACAAGTTAGGGGGAAAATTATTTTAAAGTACTATATTTTCGATTTACAGTTTTTTTAATATTTTAAAAATGAAAGAAAAGGGACTCTATAGTGATTAAATACTATATTGTTATGCTCCCTCCCAAACTATTACACTCGATTTTAGTATACCAATGTTTTTTGGTAGTGTTAGGATTGGTTCGTGGTCACTCATTGAGAAGGTTGGTGTAATGGATGGATAGTGACCAAGACATTACATATAGACAATGTTGGTATTGTTTAGTTTTTTTTCCCTATTCTATATTATGGATATATCCTCTAGTGAAACCTTCCTTGATATCTATATTTTTGTTTTCTATTTAATATATCTATATTTGTGTGTATGTTTAATTTTTGGTTATTCCTTATTTGGTTTGTTTCATATTTCAAAACACTTTATTTTATTCCATATAGAATGTTGATTTATAGAATTTCCATGATGAACTTTCAGGTGTAATATCCATATTGTAGATTATTTATCTTTTAAAAATATTTCCCATGGTTTCTCATGTAATGACTTAGACCATATTTCTAATTAAGGATAATAGGGAATATGCCTCAACTTTTTTGTGGGATTGATCAGGTTCTATGTTTAGGGATTCCCTCTATTGGTTCAACAAAAAGTGGTTTCAGATCCAATGTTCTTATATATGGACTAGGTTATTTTAGGGAACTCTATTATGTGGTGTATCCAGTATATTTGAGTTAGTAATGTCAAAACATGAGAGGTATATGTAGGAAAAGTGTCATTAGATCATACTAATTTGAACCTTTGAGTTACCATGGTATTAGAGGTTGTGCATCTTTAATATCGAGTTATTATTATTATTTTTAGGTATATTTTGATTTAGAGTTCTCATATTTTGGTTTATATAGATATTTCATGGGTGTTTTTTATTTTTTATATGTGTTGAAGGTGAAAAGGAAGGGAGAAACTGAGGTGAATGGTTAGTCCATAATATTTGAAAAACTATGCGGAGCTTGTGTGTCTGGTTTTGTTTCCCTGAATTAGTAGTAACATAGTTTTTGTCACAATATTACAAACCTTGCTTCCAAAGTATACACAATGTCTAGCCTATTTATGAAGTTTTTGGATAATATCCTTTTGATCAAATTTTCTGTTGTTTTGTAATGGAATCTATTTAGGATGATTTATAAAATATTTGTTTAGTATATCAATGGTTTATGGGTTAATTTGTTTTAAAATGTTTTTTAAATTTAAAATTTCATCATTAAATGGTTGAATTTTGGTTTTGAGATTTTAAAATGGTGTTTATTGAAATCAAATAGAAAGATTTTATTTCTAGGGTATTGTTTTTATATGAAATAAAGGGAAAATATGGTTTTGAAATGTTTTTAAGTGGGAAATTATAGATTTAACTTGGAGTGTAGAGTTTGAAAGTTTTTCATATAGAGTTTTTAAATTTTCAAATTGAAATATAATTTTTACAATTGTTTGAAAGTGAATTTTCAAATTTTTATTAATGAATTTGATTTATTCCTTTGGGTAATTTTTTTAATTGATGTTTTCTTCTAGATTTTTATGGATTGATTTTGAGTTGTTATTAATTAAAATTTTCATTTCCTTTGTTATTTTGAGTATTTCTTCTAGCAGAAAAGGGTGATATCAGATACTTATTAAAGATAAAAAAGAGAGGTATTAATTGATGATCATATTCAAGAATATGTTAATAATAATGGTTTAATATCATGATCATAACTTAAAAAATTCTTACCCAATATATCATATAACATATATCATGGATCATGGCATAAAGATTTATCATTTTAAAAAATATGAGTCATAAGGGCGAGGAAACATAATTAGTCAATCATGAACCATGAGATAATATCATAAGAATAATAAATATTTATATAAATTCTGGAAAAATAAAAAGAATATAAAATAATTTCATTAGTTTGGACTCACTGGAAAAACCACCATCACATTCTGGATAAAAACCCATAATAGATTCGATTTAGTCCCCAAAAGTTTTCAATTCTCAGAATGGATTCACTTAAAATCCTCTTATAACATCTCGTGACATATCAATGATTACCCAAATCATTGGAGTTCCATATAATTCTGGGCTATCTCTTCACATAATTAAAACCATACATATATTTGCAACAAGAACATAGAAAAATTAATCATTCCATAATGTCTTAACCTATGGAAAAGAAATGTGTTTCCTAAACATTTCATCATCATATAATCATAACCCTTCTAGATAAATAAAATGGATATTATCATTATATCATATACCTATATAGGTATATGAATAATCAAATTGCGGTGACATAGATGAAAAATAAATTTAAAAGAACATTTGAACCCGAATTTTAAATCATAAAAAAATATTATTTTATTATGATAAAATTTTATATAAAAATTAATAAAATATTTATAAAATTATTTTAATAGAAAATAAAAATGTAAAATTTTAAATTATTATTCAAATAAATGAACATTAATGATGGGGGGGGGAATTCATTTGTACGGTAGAAGATAAAACCAAGATTCTATTCACACTTTTTTTTATAAAGTCATAAATAAACTATTAAGAAAAAATTTGAAAAAATTACATTTAATCCCTTGAGAATAAAGTAAAACATGGTTTAAAATGTGGTTCAATAGTCTTTGGATATTATATATTAACATTCTTGAAAACATTTTAAAGAACATGGACATGGAAGAAAAATATCACCGGCCAAAGAGAAAATTAGCTCAACTTTTCATAAAAACATTTTCTTGATAATTTTATATTCTATAGAGGGGAGAATTAAAGGATAACATAAAAATATAGAAAATGAAAAACTAGATGAAAATATATTTGTTTTATAAGATAAAGATCATATAATTTCCATCAATGGAGATTTATCATAGACAATCACAAAATTAAAATATATCATAACATAAACCCTTTCCATAGGTCATAATTTTTTTCATGCACATTCTTAAGATTTTGTATAACAAATATATATTTATTTTACATATATATCATAAATATATTCAGACAAATATTACTATATAATATTCACTTATTTGTTAAAATTTCCAATTTATTAACAATTATTCATTGATATCAAAATTTGAGTGTTAACTATTCTATTTCGCTTTCTTGTTTTGGTTTGACAATTCCAGGAATTTAACCTTATTTTTGGTTTCACCTTATTCATAATATTAGTCATTTTATATTTATAATATTTATTTAATAAATAAAATTTTGTTACTATTTATATAACATGGTATGAAAAATGAAATACATTACTTCATGGAGATGATGGCCCCTATGTATGCACAAGTATTGTTTTGAATTTCCAAATATTGGAAATAATAAAATAATATATCTCATAATAATCATAATAATGTCATAAATATAATATATATACATTTAATATATCTATATTTCCATCCATATATGGAATACATGAAAATATAATCACATTGCTTCGTGGATTTCCTAACCCACATGTACATACGAACAACGCTATCATTTCTCATAGGATGGAAATGAGGTAGAAATTGATATACCCTTAACAAAACTACATTTAAGTATCTTTTTTATACTTATTTAAACATTTTATGATGGTTATAGAATATTTATAGGGGGATAATAAATAAATACACTCAAAATATATCAGTAAAGACAATTAAATATTCATTCAGAAACCCCCTTTGGCTTACACCTTAAGAATTCAAGTTTGGTATTTTGGGAATACTGGAAGATCTAGAATATAGTAAAATAAGTTAGAAATATAGTTGGATAGAGTGTTTCTTAAATATATCGATTAAATTGTGTGAATAAGTGAATGGATTGGGTTCCCTTTAAATGTGAGGTTGGTGACACTCTTGTAAATACTTAAAATTTTAAAATATAATAAACATATTCAATTGAAAGGGGAAACAAGAATAAAAGAAATTAAAATATAAGATAAGGGTGGTTTAAAATTAATTTAACCTATATAATTTATTATTTATAGTTTATTTTAACACATATAACTTTAGATTAACCCCTTGTTTACCCTTTTAATCGTTACCGTAGTGAAAAAGTTTTTCCAAGGTTACTATTCATTATGAAAAAAAATAAATTAATTTTTTTTACTAAATTTGGACATGATGATTCCAAATATGGTAAAAGTTTTAGAATATTAAATTTATATAATAATAAAAAATTCATTTTAAAATAAGCATGCAAAACACTACAAAAAAGATTTTTAAAAATACATTTTGAAGCATAAAAATTAATTTAATCCAATTAATTTCCTAGTAAAAGCTATAAGATAAATATTAACTTATTTGATTTAATATATTATATTAAAATTTCATTAATATCATTCTTAAATTTTTATTGATTTAATTTATTATGATAAAATTACATAGAACATATAAAAGAGGGTTTTCAGATAAATATCACTTTTTACCTTCAAATACTTTTATCATCATTTATAACCAATTGATATCTAATGAATTCATTTTTTAAATATTTAAAAAATAATTTTCCATATGTGTAATAATATGAATAAATATTTAATAAAAAACATATATGACATAAAAAATGGGCATAAAGAATTTATTTCAAAATATTTCTTTAGGATCAGTAATATTTCCTAAGTGAATTATAAATTATTTTTAAAAAATATATTTCATTTAAATTACATATAATTTGGATTATTTTATAATGTATGATAATTATTCATATATTTTATGTTTTTTTGTTCACAATCTATCAAATTAATTTTTTTATTAATGATAAATATATTCTAAAATCCTAGGGTGCTGCATTTTACCCCTTACAAGAATTTCACCATTAAAATTCTATCACTCTAATAAAAAAATGATGATAAAACTACATTTTCAAATAATAGGGTTTCCAAGTTGAACCTAGGAATTTATGATTCATCTAGAGAACCTTAACCGTGTGAGTAGTCTTGTTCTGAATAAATTTATCACTATGGTCCTAGCTTTCTATTAGTTTCTCCTTATAGGAATGATCATGCTCCAATTGTATGACCCATAAGTTATGTACATGTTAATGATATAGTATGTAATTTCTAAATAGTGATACATGGAATTAATCGTGTACTTGGGAGAGGTTAATAGGATGAACCAAGTGATAAGTTGCCATCATGATTCTATCAAGAATCTCATAGGGATCAATATAGTTGGGGCTAAGTTTTCCATTCTTTTTAAATAACTTAACTTTCATCTAATGAGATATTCAACGGAATACCTTATAATAAACTATGAACTCTAGATCATTTTTATGATTATAAAAAAACATTTATGTTGACTATAATATTCCTTAATATTTTTTTGAATGACTCTAATCTTCTATTTCATTTCCTCAGTTAGCTCATATCCTAATAGATATTTTTCCCCAACTTCAAACCATCATGTTGGTATACTGGACTTTATTCTATAGAGGGATTCATAATGAGCCATTGGATTGATTGAGTAAAATAAATTATTGTAAGAATCTTTTTATAGAGGATGGTGTTGATCCAAAACTCCTTTTAAATCCATAGAGATGTCACCCAAAATATCTTTTGAGGTTTGAATGGTCCCCATAGAATGACTATTTATCTGACTATAATATTTAATGATAAAGATAAAATCTAAATTCCAAGATGGATGAATAATTCTCCATAAATTCAAGGTAAATATAAGATCTTAATTGGATATGATTGAGAGTGGTACTAAATTAAATATTACCACTTCCTTAACATATAACTTAGAGAGATGATAATGATAGAAATATTATCTAATAGTATTGAATTATACTAAATTCATAAAGTGATTGGAGATAATAAAATATAATTATGGACTTTAGATGTCATTATGAGTATTATTAAGAAATACATGGTGATAATTTCCCATTTCCACTCAGGTATAATTAGTGGTATGAAAATCCCATTAGAACTTTGCCTCTCATCATTAAATTTTCGGCATGTCAAGCATTGAGATAAATAATCCACAATACCCCTATTACTTTTGTACCATAATAAATTCTATTTAATATATATATACATCATTGTACTTATAGGATGAATAGATAATGATTATCTATGAGCTTCATCTAACACGTACTTATTAAAATATGATTTTAAAGTTACACATTGAATATTTCTAAACCTTATTATTCCATCACTATCAGGAAGGAACATAGGAACATTCCATCCCATATTTTTAGTTCAATAACTTCCTTTTATAACTATTTAATATTCACATGAGTGGATTATTGAATATTCATCCATGAAAGATCTAATCATTCTCATTTTATTATGATTTCAAGGTCCATCCTATGAAAATCCATAAGTATTGGATCTCTTTAAATCCTTATCATGGATAATATATCACAATCTTTCTTATAGAGAGCATCATCAAACTTATTCACCTTACTAAGAAGGTAATGTGTCCAGAAATCATAATCTTTAATTAATTCCAATAATATCCATCGATATATATTCCACTCATTATGTATGAATATAAACTTCAAGATTTTTTCATTTTTATATATGTCACACCTTTCAGAATATAGATAATGCCTCTGTATCTTCAATGAAAAAATTACCATAGGTAGTTCCAAATCATGATTTGGATAATTTTCTTGATGAGCATTAAATTAGATTGAATAATGAGTTACTACTATATAATTCTGTAGAATAACACATCTCAATCCCTTCGTTGATGCATCATTATAGATGAGAACCCTTCACCATTACATGGTAGTGTTAGAATATGTTCACTCACTGACCTTCTACCTAGTTCACTGAAATTATCATAAAATTTATCTATCGAGAGGAATTTGGATCCCTTACACATATACTTAGTCAGTGGATTTCATTATACTAAAACATTTATCAAAACACATCAACAATATCTCATTAACCAAAGAAAACTATAAATTTCGTTCGCTATCATTGGTCTAGGATAAAGTTCAACGACTTCTATATTAGAGGTAACCACCGATATACCATCACTTGTAATCTATTGACCCAAGAATGAAACTTTCTATATCCATAATTAAAATTTAGTAAATTTTCAATACAGAATCTCTTTTCTTCAAGGTCTTCTAAATATTCCTTGAATAATCTTCATCCACATCCATGCTCTTAAAATATATAATAATATTGTCTATAAATACCACCATAAAGAGATCGAGATAATCTCTAAAGAATATTTTCATTAGATCCATGGAGATAATAAAGGAATTGTTATGTCCAAATGGAATCACTATAAATTAATAGAGTTCATTCCTCATACGGAAGTTATCCATAGATATATCAGCCTTTTTAACCCTCGACTGATGTTATCCAGATTAGAGGTAAATATTTGAAAAATCATTGAGTGCCTCATAGTTTGTCAAAAATATAATCAATATAGGGTATAAGAAACTTATTATCGATAGTGATATCATTAAGTTCTTGATAATTAATGGAAATACACATTGAACCATATTTATTCTTAATAAAAGGAGTATGAGAAACCCATGGTGATGCACATGGATGAATGAAATACTTATCCTATTTTTCTAGAGTTATGTTTTATATTCATATAACTAAATTAGTGCTATTTTTTAAAGGTTATTTGAAATTGGTGTATAAGAAGGTATGATTTATATTGAAATATCAACTTCATTATTTAGGGGAAGATAAGAAAACACCTTAGGAAATGCATCATAATATTCCTTCATAATAATTATATCTTCAATGTTGTGTTTCTAACTAATTATTTGACGTAGATACCCCTCATGAATAGCTAATAAGACCCATACAATGGAAGTGATTTCCTTTAGAAGTTAATATTAATAAATACACAAATAAAAAATCATTAGTTCATTCATAAAATGAAATATGAATTCCCTTCCTCAAAAATTGATATATACAATATATATTAATATAAAATACATTCCCAAAATCAAATCAAATTCAATTAGGGGAAGGTTAACAAGATTTGTAGGAAGCACATTCCTAGAAACCTAAATTAGAGAGGAGGTATAGATATAAGATGTGATCATAATACCATTTTTAGTTTTAACCAATAATTCAATATCTAATCATTGAGGTGGTAATACAATGCCCTTGTAAAATTTTTCAACTATAAAAATATGCATAGAACTAGAATAAAATGAGAATTTTATAGTTTTAGACTTGATGATAAGTGTAGCTTTAAACCCTTCATTATTGTGACCCACTTCAGTAGTTGTGATTGACTAATATTTCCATTTATATAATGGGTTAATAGGTTATAGACACTGATTATTGTTATTAACCCTTTGATTCATGCATTGGTTGGGATAATGACCAAACACATTATAGTTTTAACATTAGAGTAAACATGGTGAATTCAAATGATCTCTCTCTAGAGTCATTTCATTGGCATTCCTCTTTACATCTATTTGATATTCACTTGCTCTGTGAACTTCTTTTCCAAAATCAACCCATTTATCTATTCCCTTAATAAAATATCCACCACACTTCTTTCTAAAAATCTATGATAATGGAAGATTTGGTTTCTTCCCTCCATGGGGTTTATTTTTAGAATATCCTTGAAAATACCTCTTTATCTTCTTATCTGAACCATGAGAATTATAGTAATCTAAAATCACTATTTCTACCATGAGGGAACATCAAATGATTTCCTCATAGATAATAAAGTAACTTATTGGAAATACCTTTTTGAGACATAGTTTTAAGCCACTGAAGTATTGATGAATTTTTCATTCAAGGTGTATGATAAAACCAAAATCATACCTTATAATTATTTTAAAATTTCCCTCATATACCAAGATATTAATTATCCTTCTTCTTAAGCTTAAGGAATTCCATCTCCATTTTTATGCGAAGAGTTTGGTGAAAGTACTTACTAAAAAATTCCCTCTTAATGTATCCCATTTTATAGACTAAATTTCACATTCGTTTCTCTTATTCTTAATAAGATTCCACCATGATTCTAGTTCATATTACAAATGATACAACACCATGATAACTCTTTCACGACCTGATCACTTAAGACTATAAAACATATTTTTAGTGGTATTACTCCATTACTCGACCACTGGTGGATCAAAGAACCCTATGAATGATAATATATGTTTCATTTTGAAATAATAAATTCTATGTTGGTCCATCCTTTTCTTGTTTGGAATCTCAACATGATTCATGGATTAAGATATTTTCCTAATAATAATAAAATGAATTTTCATTCCAACCACAATGTTATTTGGTTTGTCAAGAGTAAAATCATTGTATTTTCTTAAAAATTCATTATTTTTATGATTCTTATGAGTTACATCCATTAAGTAAAACTAAAAATCACAGTGTAAGAATAAATCTATAAAAATATAAGTGATAAAGCATATAATCATGAAAATCTTTCAAGAGACATCCAAAATTATGAAACCTTTTTATCGACCTATGAAACTTTTAGGTTAACCCTATATCACTTTTATTTAATCATAGGTTGTATTAATTTATATCATCATATTCATCATAACTTAATCTGTAAAAATAAATAAACCGATGCGCTAATACGAATTGAGGATACATAAGAAAAACTAATATAAATATTACATGATATTGGATGAAAGCATAATATGTTTCACAATAATACACACCCCCATAGAAATAAATTATTAGTGTATTTATGGATTTGATACATAATAAACTAATTTTATGGTATATCTTCAACATAACTCATTATATTATTCTATCATTATAATATTATTAAGCATATCCTACTTAAAACCTATCATCAAAACCAGAGTAAAATGAAAAAATAAGAAAATATCAGCTCATATTATCAGTAAGGGTTTCCCTAGGAGGTATCAATAAACAATAATATATTCTAATAATATAATAATAAAGGTATTAGATCATGATCCTTACTTAAAACATTCATACATAATTATTCATTGGTGTTAAATCAAGAGTTATGGTATAAAGTTTTAGCATTTCAACAGACATGAGTCATAAGAGTGAGGAATCATCCCCAACCAATCGCGATCCAAGATAGAATATCATAAGCAAAAAAAAAATTCATTGAAATTTTGGAACTATCATAATAATAGAAAATCATTTAATTAGAAACATCTTACAATCAAGACCATCGTTGAATAATGGGAAAAGTCCCATAATGGATTGGGTTCACTCCCGGACCTCTTTCCCTTATTCAAATGGGTTTACTTCTCATACCATTTAAAATTATCTCATGAGATATCAATCATTAAAAAATGAATTGGATTGATATATAATTCCAATAACACCCATATCATAACAAAAAGCATATATATGTGTTCCAAAATATCAAAGAAACATTAATTATTCAAACATAGCATAACCCATGGGAAATAAGAGGGTTTCATAAATATTTCATCACACCCTAATGTTAATCTATAAAAATAAAGACCATGTATGATATAATTATATCACATCCCTACTGAATTATAATAAACATTAATGTATGTTTACATTCATAAAAAATAAACAACAAATAATATTCAAACCCTTCTTTGAAAACATGAGAAATATATCTACTTCTTATGATATAATTTTTAATATTATTTTACAGTATATTGAGAAAATTATTTTAATTTAAAATTACCATCGAAAATATTACACGAATATTTAAAGTATATAATTCTTAATATAGTGGGAAAATATATTCGTGATGTAAATTTCAAAATAATTATTCCTTTCACACTTTTTTGTAAAAACTCATAAATAACATTTTTTGAAAAGAATTGTAAAAATTATTAATAAATTATTTTAAAGGAATTAAAACATGGTTGAAATTGGCTTTAATTATTTATTGGATTATATGAAAAAAATTCTTGAAAATATATTAAATAACATAGTCATGAATATAAGAGCTCATTAACCTAAGAGGAAATAAGGTTAAATTTTATTGCAAACATTTCCTTGACCATTTTAAGTTCCAAAGAGAGGAGAATGAAATAAAAATATGAATAACCTAGAAATGAAAAGTGAATAATAAAATTTATGGGTTTTAAAGTATAATTATCATATAATTTCCCTCAATGGAAATTTAATATAGACAATACCAAAATGAAAATAGATTGTAACATAAACCATTACCACAGGTCCTGAAATTACTCATATGCATTTTTAAGCTATGGTATAGTAAATATATATTTATTATACATATATACTATAAAAAATTCATACTTATCTTATAATATAAAATTAATTTATAATTTAAATTTACCCATTCATTAACAATTGTCCATGAAAATCAAATTTCATGTGTTATATGTTCCGTTTTCCTTGAATATTTTTGTTCGATAGTTCCATTATATGCACCTTCTTAAAGGTTTCATCATATATATAATCACAATACTATTATAATTTTCATATATATATATATATATTCATTATTTAAACGTTTATAACCATTCATATAAGTTGTTAATGAAAATTTAATTACATCACTTCATGGAGACGATAGTCCGTACGTAAACATGAATATTTTTTTTCATTTTCTAATGAAAAAAATATAGAATTATAAATAATAATGTAAGATTTTATAATAATAATAATATCATAAATAAATTATATATTCATTTAATCTATCCATTTTCAAATCTATGTATTGTATATATGAAAAAGCGAATCACATCACTTCATGGAGGTGGTAGTCCACACTTATGCTTGAGCAATGTTAACATTTATCATAGGACAGAAAAGTGGTAGAAATTAGTTGTAACCTTACCTTAAAAAGTTTAAGTATATTAATTATACTTACTTTATATTTTTTGGGATGTTTATAGAATAATTATAGGAGTTTAAGTTAAAAAAACTCAAAATAGAACAGAAAAGGCAATCATGTCTTCTTTGGAAACCCACCTTTAGATTACACCTTAAGTATTCAAAGGTTTTTCATTTGGGGAGAAAAGATTCACTAAGATAAGTTAATAGAATTTTGAAAGATATTTTTCTAGGTATTTTTTGAACTAGATGGATCAATGGGAGTGAATAAGTTATGGATGGGGGTACCCCTTTATAATCGAGGTAATAAAATCACTTTCAAGTGAAAGTGGTACCAAGGTAAACCAAATTATCTATTAAGATAAGTGTGGTCATAAATATATTCAACCACTAAAATTTATAATTTATTTATGTAATTATAATATCTATATCATTATTCTACCCCCTCGTTAACCCTTTTAACCTTTTCCATAGTGAAAAAGATTTTCCATGGTTATAATTTAAAATAACCAAATTTTTTATTAACCTTATTACTAAATATTAAAATTATTATTCAAAATATTAGAACTATATTACCATAATAAATTTATATATCTTTTTTAAATTCATATTAAAATTAGAACGCAAAACACAATGAAACTATTTTTGAGAAAATGGATCTTTAAGAATAAAGCTAAATTCAATGCATTCTATTCATAGAAAAACACATTAGATGAATGATAAAATATTTTATTTAATATAATAACTAAAAATATAATTAAAAATAATTAGATAATATAAATTTATTTAATTTATTAAGATAAAAACACATCATACACATAAAATTTGTTTTTTAGAAAAAACATCTTTTTTTACCTTCAAGTGATTTTATTTTCATTTATAACTAATTGATATCCACTAAAATAATTTTTTAATTGTGAAATAAATACGTTTTCATTTGGTTAATAAACTTTTTAAAAATTTATGTAAATAATAAATTACATAAATAATTCTCATAAACAAAATATTTCAAAACATTTTTTTGGATCAATAGTATTTTTAATTGAATTAGAAATTATTTTCAATAATTATGTTTTATTTAGATAACATAGAATTTGATTCATTTTATAATTCCAGAAAATTATTCACATAATTTCATGGTTTCACTATTCACAATCTAACAAGGAAATTTATTTATAAAAGAGAAATATATTCTAAAATCTTGAGGTGATATATTTTACCCACTTTAAAAGAATTTTATCCTCAAAATTGATTCACTATGAGACAAAAAATTAGGGATACCAGTACCTGATGACATACTTGGGTTCACATGTTATAGAATCAAAATTTTTATTCCACTATTTTACCTTAACCAGGTTTCTAGTATTTTTCTGTAGCACTTCATCTCTATGATACAATATTTCTACTAGTCGATCCTAATAATATAAAAAATGATCTAATAGTATGAACTATTAGTTTAGTACATGTGAATTTTCATATACATTATCAAAAGAGATACATAGAATACATCATGAACATTGGGGAATGTTTAGTGGAAGCACCAAGTGATACAATACCATCCATATGTGATAAAAAATCTCATAGGGATCAATATATTTGGGGATTATCATTCTGTTATTTTTAAATATCATAATCTTCAAATAAAGATATATTCAAAGGAACACCTTATCACTAAATTAAAACTCTTTATCTCATTAAATATTTTTAGCAAAACATTTATCTCAACTCTAAACTTCCCTATTGTGTTTCTTATTGGATATTACCTTCTATATCATTTCCTTATCTAGCTCAGTCCCGAATAGATTTTTTTACCCAACATTATCCCATCTTGTTGGATTCATACACTTCTTTACATACTGGGATTTAAAAGAATCCATCAGAATGCTTCAGTAAGAGTTATTATTATGTTAAAGTTAAACTATGGGAAGGTATTGATCCAAATATCATTTGAAATCCAAAAATCAATCTCTCTACATATCGTTTAGTGTTTGAATGTTCCTCTCAGACTAAAAATTAGTTTGGGAATGATATGTTGTTCTAAAACCCAACTTCCTACTTAAATAATGCTAAATACTACTCTAAAACATTTAGTTAAACCTTAATTATTTATTAGATAATTTTGGAAGTGTAAATCCATGAGAGCTTACATACTCCTTAACATATAACCCAGCGATCCAATGAAGAGAGAAATCTTCTTTGATATCAATGAAATATGTTGACATTATAAGGAGACCAAATATAACCCAAATTATATTGTGACTATTAAATATCTTGGGGAGTCCCATGAAAGAATAGATGGTGATGTTCTCTCATTTAAACTCAAAAATATTTAATTATTGTAACATCCCCTATACAGATTTCTCTTATCCATAATTTTTTTTCATACAAAACATTGAGATACATTGTCTAAAATATACCTCTTCATGTTATCCCAATAAAAAATCTCTTTAATATCACTATACATCTTATTAATTCAAGGATGCATAGTGAATGATGATCTATGAGATTCATCTAATAGATCATTATTAAATTCTAGTTTTTAAGGGACACATTCTCTATTCCTGAACCTCACCATTCTATGACACTAGTGAAAGAACTATGAACATTTCTCACATTATTTTGCAGCTCTACATCTTCTTCTTAACTTATTTAATCTTCACATAAATATATAGATTCGTATTCAAATAATAAAGATAGGATCTTTCCACTTTCCTTATTATTTCAAGGTCCATCCTCTAAAAATCCATAAATTTTTTATCTGTTTCAATCCTCATCATATAAAAGCTTGTACGGGCTTTCCAACTCAAAGAATCAGTAACCTTGTTCACCTTTCTAAGGTGGTAAAGTATAGAGTATTCATAATCTTTAATCCTTTACGACCATATTCATTAAAAAAATTCCATCTTTATTTTTTGAAAATATACTTCAAGGTTTTATGATATATATATATATATATATAAATAAATAAATATATATATATATATATGTAACATTTTTCACCATATAGAATATGTACACATATCTCCAAAGAATAAATTACTATTTTCACTTAAAAATCATAATTCATCCATTTTTATTATGAAACATCAATTGGAATGTGGTATAAGATACTATCATCTCATTCACTATGAGAAAAATCTAATTCCATTCTTTTATGTGTCACTATAAATCATAAACCCTTATATATTTTAGGGTAGTTTGAGAAAATTTGAACTAAAAAACCTTATGTTCAGTTTTCTTGAAATTATATTCACCTCCATATATATATAACAGCTTGGATCCATTATGTGTTAACATAGTTGGCAGATTTGATATCCTTGAAAAATTTCACACAAAGGGTCAATTGTACCCAATAATCTTAAGAAAAATATGGATTTTATTCACCATGATTAGTCTTATCAAATGCTCAACAACTTCCTTCTATTAGGGATCCACTGATATACCCTCTCTTGTAATTACATGACTAAAGAATTATACTTCCTTTATATAGAGTACACATTTATTAAATTTGGCATAGAATTTATATTTTTTTAAGGTCATCAATACAATCCTCAAATTATCTTCAAACTCTTCCTTTCTCTTTAATAAATAAGAATACCATCTTTAAATACAATAAAAAACTGATCAAGATAAACTCTAAAGACTATATTCATTAAATCTAGGTAGATAGAAGGGGCATTGGTATGTCCATATAGAATCACTGCAAATTCATAGTGTCCATACATCATAGGGAATGTGGTCTTCGATGTATCCTCCTTTTTTAACTAAAATTGTTAATAACAATATCTAAGGTCAATAATTGACCAGTATTTATAACCTCTTAGTTGATTAAACAAATAATCAATATGGGGTATATGATTGTTTTTCTTGATAGTGATATTGTTAATTTCTTGATAATCAATTCCATGATGTATTGACCCATTTTTTTTATTCAGAAAAAAAACATTACATCCCATGATGATGAAAATGACTGAATGAACCCCTTAGATAGATTCTATTAGTGTTGTTTCATTAATTCCTACAACCCAATTGTGGAAATTCTATATAAAGTTTTTAGAAATGGCATATCATTAGGTTTGTTTTCTTTCAAAAACCCATCTTGAAAATTTGGGGTAAGACTATGAAACTATTCAATAAATGAATCTTTATATTCTTGTATAATAGGTATATCTTTAATGTTGATTTTCTCCCCAATTATTTGAGATAGATACACCACATGATAAGGTAACATGAACCAAACAATGAATGTAATTTCTATTTAAATTTCATATTCATCCTCACACTGATTGAAAATCATTGGTTTATTTGGAATATGAAATACGTCATCCCTTAAATGGTAATTGATATGGGATATATATAAAGAAATAAATTCGTGTTGAAAATCACATAAAATTCAACTAGAATAATAATAATAAGATTTATAGGATGGAAATTCCCATAAACTTTAGTGAGAGAGGATCTATAGACATTATATTTTATCATCATACCATTATAGTTTTCACTAATAACTAAACATCTAATCAGTGGGGTTGTGATGTGATGCCCTTGTCAAATTCTTCAAATGTAATTTTTTTGGGAGAACTAGAATCAAATAATAAATTTATGGTTATATAGTGGATGATTAATGTACCTTTATCCCCTTAATTTTAATGGCCCACCTTGGTAGTTATGATCACACGATCTTTCCCTTTGTCACATGGCTCAATAGGTTGTTGATGATGGTTGTTTTCATTAACCCTTGGTTTCATTCATTGGTTATGATAATTACTATACTTATTATTGGTGTATCATTGAGGTGTGGGTGGTGCATTCATATGATATCCCTCCACATTTATTTCATTGTATTTCATATTTACATCTCTTAGACATTAAATTTCTCAATATCCTTTATTTCCACAAATAAAACATTTACCCATTACCTTAAGAAAATGGCCCCATGTTTCTTTATACACATGTAATATAAAGTAAGATTCATTTTATTTACTCCATGGGTTTTATTATTAGAATTTTCCTTGAAACTCTATCTTTCTCTTCATATTAGAACCATGAGAATGTTGGGAATCTCACCTCCCCATTTCTATATTGAGAGACCATTTAATGATTAATTCATAGATAATAAAGTCTCATATGGTTAATTTATTTTAGAGACTTGGTTTTAATCCACTAAATAAGTGATCAATTTTTCTTTTAGTGTTGATGATAAAAATAGAAGTGTACCATGAAAGTCTTGTAAAATTCACCTCATTAGTCTTAATTGATTCACCATACTTATACTTAATCACAACAGATTCCCATTCTATTTTTTTGAAAGGTCTTTAGGTAAATAGCATAATTAAGAATACCCTCTTAAAATCTACCCATTATATGGACTAAATTTATTCCTCACTTATTTTATTAATGGTATAGTTCAACTTCTAAATGATACACTGCTATGATGAATGATTCTAGATATGAGCACTGGAGAATGGAAAATATATTTTCTATAGTACTAGTCCACTTCTTATCCACTGGTGGATAAGAGGACCCACTAAAATTAGGTTAATGTTTCCTTATAAAATACTGAATGGTGTATTGTTACCTCCTTTGTTCATTTCAAATATTTTTATTATATTAAGAGAGTTCTGTGATAATAACAATAATATTTTCCATCCTAGATCCCGTGTAATTTGATTTCTTAATAAGATAACCATTTCATTTTCCACCAAAATAATTATTAGTAAGATTCCTCCAGGAACTATCCATTATCTAAAAAAATAATAGTATAAGAATCAAGATAAAATAATCTGATTGATCATTCATATAATAATTAAATTAATTCTTGAGGGTTCCTAAATTGTGAAACCTTATTATCAACCAATGAAACTCTTAGGTTCAACCTGTATCACTTTCAGTTTATCATTATCCATCTTAAGTTCTATCCTAATATTCTTCCAAACCTTATCTATAATAATAAATAAACCCATATCTAATACAAAACGAGGTGATCATTGAAAAAATATATAAAAATTGTACCATTTTGGATGAAAAAATTACATATTACACAATAATTTTCAACTCAAAATCATAATGGTTTATTGTATTTGGGTAATAGATACATAATCAACTTATTTCATCAAAGATAATTAATATATCCAAAAAAATTATTCTTTAATTTAACATTTGTAGATATATCCCACTTAGAAATTTTCTTTGTAACCTAGGGAAAATAATAACATAAGAATAAGTGATCATAGATGCCCAATAATGTTAAACATGTGAGTAATCAATGAGTGATTATATGCAAGAATAAGATAATAATAAAGGTATGGGATCATGATTATAACATAAAATTTCTGTACCCAATCATTCATAGATCATAAAATCACATGACATAGCACAAATCTTTATCATTTCAAAATCCATGAGCCGTAAGAGTGAGTATCATCATTAATCAATCATGAGCCATGAGAGAATATCAGAAATAAAAGAACATTTAATAAGAATTGTGGTATAATAAAAAGCATCAAAAATTATTTAATTGTATTAGGCTCACTACCAATACCATCATCACATAGTGTAAAATTCCCATAATTGATTGGGTTTACTCCCCTACATCTTTTCATTACTAGAATGGGTTTAATCCCTATCCAATTTTATATTATCTTATGAGATATCAATATTTACCTAATGAATTATAGATCAATATAATTTTGGGAATTTTCATCACATAATTAAAACCATAAATATATATTCTACATGATCATAGAAACATTCATCATTCCATTATAGAATAACCCAAGGAAAAGAAATAGGTTTTATAAACATTTCAAAATCCCAAAATAAAATTCCATCTAGAGAAATAACATGGATGGTATTATTATATCACATCCCTGGGGAATCATAAAAATTGTAAAAGGATGATGGAATTGAAGAAAAATACAATTAAAAGAATATTGAAACTCTTATTTGAAAACTCGTGAAAAATAACCTTTTCTTATGATGAAATATTAAATAAAAATTCATATAATATTGGGAAAAATATTTTATTTGAAAATAACTATAGAAACATATAATGGAATATTTTAAGTAAAGAATAGTCATGATGGTAATAAAATATGTCCATATGATAATCATATATACCATGGTTTGTTTAATTTTTTTTTAAAAAAAGTTAAAAATAATCAGTTAGAGAAAAAATTGTAAATATTTGTTTTTAATAATTTTCAAATAAAGTAAAATATAGTTGAAAATTAATTTAAATAATCAGTATACCATAGAAAATAACACTCTTGAAAATATTTTAAATAAAAAGTACTTGGAAGAAATTTTTTGTAGACCAATGATGAAATAAGGTCATATTTTCATAAAAAATATTTCTTGATGATTTTAAGCACCCAAGATAAGAGATTGAAAGTAAAAAATAAAAAAAATAGAAATAACCAAAGGATAAGAATATATATAGCGTTTAATGGATAAGGTTCATATAATTTCTCTAAATTAAAATTCATCATTGATAATATCAAATCAAAAAGAGGTTATAACATAAACACGTATAATATAAAATTCCCTTATGATTCTCAATTACCCTATTATTAACATTTTTTCATCAAAATTGATCTTCGGGAGTTAACTATTCCATTTCCCATGCATGTTTTGGTTTGATGGTTCTAGACAAGAAAATTGGCCATGATTTCATCATATAAAAAATCTTAATCTTGTTATAAGTATTGTATTTTCTCATTATATACACTTTTATAACCATTCATATAAGGTGATAATGAAAAATGAGTTTCATCAATTCATGGAGACAATAGTTTTTAGATATGCATCAGTATTTTTTTATTTTTCCCTAAATGGGATGAAAAATGGTGAATAATAATATATAATTAAGTTATCATAACAACATCATAAATATAACATATATTCATTAAATCCATCCATATGACCATCCATGTACGGAGGTCCTAAAAAACCCACATTGCTTTGTGAAGGTTGTAATCCACACGTACACACGAATGATGTTATGATTTACCATATTACAGAGATGATGTATAAAATGGTTGTAAAATTGACAAAAGAAACTTTTATAATAATAATAAATCTGATATTATCATTTTTTGTCAGTTATCCATGAATTTTAATTTGGTTAAAGAAGAAATAAAATTAGAATATATCATTAAAGACAATTTCCTCTTCTTTGTAAAATATATATTAGAATACATCTTAGGCCTTAAAATATTGGTCTTTTGGGATTTTGAAAAGATATAGGATATGGGTATGGAAGGTAGTAAGGTATTCTTTTAGGTATTTACTGAACTATTAGGATTAAAGGAAGGGTATAAGTGATGCGAGGGGGTGCCATTTTATAAGTGAGGTAGGTGGGACTCTTGAAAATATTTAAAACATTAAAATATAAAAAAATAATATTTAAGTGAAATTTGAACCGAAGACACCCTATTTGTAATATTATATATTTTAGGGTTTAAATAAATTCCAAAAGTTGTATTTATACATGTCTTTAGGATATTTTAATTCTTATCTATTTAGTTTAACCCTTTATTAAAACTTTTAACCTTTTCTGTAGTGGCAATGTTTAACCATGGTTAATATTAATAATGAGAAAAAATAAAATTGGAATTTATAATCAACTAATAAATGTTGCTTTGAAATATGTAATCCATTTAACTATAATAATTTTTCTATAATTGTAACAAATTTATTTAAAATAAAATCGCACAAAACAAAATGAAAATAGTTTTTAAGAAATTAATTTTATACACAAAATTAAATTTAATCCAATTACATTCCTTAAAAAACCATAAGAAGAATGTAAAATTATTTTATTTAATGTATTATACATATATATTTTATAAACAACTCATAAAAATTTATTAATATAACTTATTAAGATAGAGACACATTACACATTTTATAACATTTTTTCATAAAAGTGCTCGTTTTATATTCAAATGATTTTATTTTAATTTTCTAACAAATTGATAACCTATGAATTATTTATATAAATTTTTAGAAAATAAATTTTAATATTTTTAATAGTTTGAATAATTTTTTTGTAAAACACATATAACCCAAAGAATGCTCATAAAAAATATATTTCAAAATAGTTCTTCGGGATCAATAGTATTTCCTTTGTGAGTTATAATTTTTTTCAACAGTTATACTTCATTTATGGACAAGACAACATGTGATAAATATTGTAATGTATGATAATAATTCACATAATTTCGTGGTTCTGTGATTTATAAGCTCTGAAAAATATTTATTTAGTAAATATAAATAAATTCTGAAATCTCACGGTGTTACAAAATTCATTAAGTCCATTTTCATTCAGTGGTTGATCCCTAACGAATTCAAGTTGATGAAGGTGGTAGAGATAATGAATCTTCACCAGGGTCAATGTATGGTGAAGTAATATTCTAACCAATTATGTGACATTGTTCCATTTTCATTGGAGATGGTTTCCAGTGACTCGTTAAATGCTTAAATTTTCATGAAGTTTCTTCATTTGGATATTAGGTCCAATGTTATTTTATCTGGGATAATCTTGTTTAAGGTGTTAGTGGATGAATATTTTATAGTGCAGTTGACTTCCAGAGGGTGAAACACAGTGGAAAGTATTATTTTTTTAGTCCTAGGGGGTTCCCTATCCACTAATAAATAGGGAATATAAGTACCTATTTTGAGTGGGTCTTCTTCATCAACTATTGGTTCTTCTGAAAGGAAGTGACCAATAATTCACTACATGTGTGATCTATTTAGGAAAAATAATCTATGATGCCTAAGTGATCATAAGGACTCTCATTACTATGGTCGATTGGGACCCCTCCAGATTTTTTAAGTGGAATCATTATTTAGTAATGGAATCCTTGTCGATCATAGAATATGGATAGTAATTCCCCTTATCCATTTGAGGTAAAACTATCTCTTGAGCTTTCTTATTTATCTAAATCTATTTCCTCTTTATTTGTGTCTTATAAATTGTAAAATTCAATAAATTATGACTATTTATATAATTAATGATTGTTTCTCTTGTAATTATTAATGAAATTTGATTGATTGTTAACTTTAGGTCTTTTGGTTAGAAATTCATATTGTGATTTGTAGTGATCACTTTTAATTGGCCTCATTTTATTAACCCAACCTATAAATAAAGACCTAAAATGGTTAGAAGAATCATTGTGGTCATAATATCAAAAAGATTTTATTATATCTCCAAATATTTTTGGATGTGAATTGGGGTTTTTGGATATGATTTATAACATTTCGAGATAATAGGATTTGTATTGTGATGGAAGTGTTGTCTGGGTTGTTTTTATTTTCTAATTTTCCCCTATGGGAAATTCAACTTTTGACTCGATGAATTTTTGGGAGGAATAAAGTGTTATAGTGGAGATAATTTTAACTACCAAATCATTATTTAATTTATATTTTATTTTTTAATTTATGTTTATTCTTGTCAATGTGTTGTTAGTAAATATTTCTTAAACTTTTAAAATATTGGAGGTTTTGTACGGGGTATATAATATTCCCACATGGTTAGTAATAACTATATATAAGCCATGAGATAAATTTTTAATATTTATTATATCCATTATTTGTAGTTGGATCATAGTTTTTCTAACCATGTGTTCCATCCATTTGGTTCCCAGTTGTGTGCATAATGTTTTTCACAATTTCCACATGGTTTGGTAAACCATGAGGCTGAACCATGCGGGTCGCCGATATCTATAAAATTTTAGAATTTCACATTTTAACATAATGATATTAAAACCCAAAATGGTATGTTTCTTTCACATTTATTAGATTAAGGTATAGCTAGTGCATGCCACCTCCCTCGAATTTTCATTAATATTTTGCCTTCTTCCACTCAATTTATTGAGGTTTCTTCCAAGGTAAAGTGAATTACTTTTATATTTATCTATTTGGTATAGTTGTATCTTCATCAAATGACTTATATCTTCTTGGATTAACCCTAGGGTGATTTTTAATGAAATAATCATGTTTTATGAGGTTAGGGTGTGCGTATTTTTCCTCAAGCCTTACTCCTTTAGTATTTGAGACTTTATTTTGCATCTACAAATGATTTGAGGTATATTTTTCCTTATTTTCCCAATTTTCTAATATTTCCTAAATTATTGTTTTAACCAACATTTATTTATCATTGAAATTATTTTTTTATGTATTAATGAGTGTTCTTTGGGGCCTTTATTAAAATATATTAGCGTTTTTAAGAAGGTTTTCCATTCTTAATCGGTATCACATGGAAAAAAATTTGTATTAGAAGGGGATAACTTGATATTTAATCTTTATTGGAATTTAGTGTGTGTTTGAAATTACTCTTTTTAATTTTATTGGTTTTTATATATTTTATGTTCTTGTAATTCTATAATATTGTTTTTCTTTTTGTATTTTCTTGTTTTATTAGATTTAATGGTTTACACATACCTTTATCCATTAGTTTCGATTTATTTTGAGAATATATGATTCCAAAAATGGTTTTCATAAAAAAAAATAACTTGAAACTATACGGTTTGTTAAGAAGGCCTATTTAGTACATTGGAATCATGTGTTTTTGGAAGAAAGTTTCTTTATGAAATGGTTTTTTGGGGATGCTTAGGAAATAGTAAAACTAGTTCTAAATTCAAGGCACGGTTGGAACCTTCATCAATTAAAGTCTACCCATATTCTATAACTATGTGGTTGTATCATTATTGAACCATATGTATGATATTATTGACGATGTTTCTATGTGTATTTTAAGGAACTAGATTAAGTGGGTCTTAGGAGGTGGGATGATGATGATTGTTTAACTAGTGTTGCCTCACCTCGCATCACTTATTTTATATGGATCATATGAGACATAGTGAGGGACAGAGATATGGTTACTATCTAGTCTTGATTATATGTAATAGATACCCCTTGGTATTTCATGGTCCTAGGCCTAGGTAAGTGCCACTGATGAGTCCATTTGAGGGTAATTTGATTGGTTATAGACTATATGATGCATTAACTAGCTGATAGATTATTCCAACCTCAACATGCCTAGGGTCACCTTATAAGAAGTCAAGAAATTACCCATGATTTTTATACCATTATTAATTACTTATTAAATTATTATTTTGATTCTAATTTCTATTATTTTGATTCTGATTTCTATTATTTCAAGTTTACATTACTGTATGATTCCATATTAGATTTTAAAATGGGAATTTTATAGGTTAATTATAAAATGGTTTATTTCATAAAGGATTTTGAAAGGTGGGATTATATTTTTATATTTTGGGTTCATAATGGTTTTGGGAAATATTGACAATTTTTTTCCAGAAATGTGTGAAAACTTGTCTTTTAAATAATCAATTTAAAAATATAATTTTTTAGAATTTTTTTAAAACATAAAATTAATTATTTTTTGAAAATTACATACTAATATTTTTATGATTCTAGATGAAATATAAATATATGGTTAAGATAATGGTTAAATTATAGAATTTTTATCTGATAGATTATTTTTAATTTACAAGACATAAAATTCATGACTAATAAAATATTTTCAAATGAATATTGGAAAATAAAATTCAAAAACCAACAGAAGATCTTTTAACATAAATTTAACAATTTATTTAGGTATAAGGAGAATGGTTACCTCAATCGTAGCTAATCAGTGTATCATCATTGCATATAATATACATAAAGAAGAATCCTCATAGCGGTAATCCACAGATGTTACTCCAATCTTTTATTAACACCGATTAACCAATGGGTTCTATTGTGTCCAATTGATTGTCTTTGATTGTTCACATTGATCATTTCATGTTCCTTTGGGGTTGAAGTATTTTCTCTTATTCTTTATAGCCTTGAATGTGTGAGAGGTGGGGTGGGGGGGGACCATGATAAGTACAATAGTTTTCTAATTCTTACTAACCCTAGAAAAATGGATGTATCTGCTTATTTATAGAGTTAAAGTTAGGGTTAAAATATTATTTTACTTCAAAATGTCACTAAATAATATATTTAACCCTGAAAATGACCCCATTATATGTAATAATAATATCATTGTTATTTTCTCTTGGCGTGCAGTAGTTGGTGTAATGATAAATACTATGTTACCTTATGGTAAATTAATATTTATCGCTAGACCTATTCTTAGTCTACTCATCCTCCTCAAAATTTATAAAATTAATAAATAAATATAATAATTGAATTTTTATTCATTTATTAAATAAATAAAAAATTTATTCACAGTATGGATAATATAAATTTATTTAATATTTTTATAACTAAATAATTTAATTAATTAATTAATAAATAATTCTTTATTACAACGTGAATAATAAGATATAAATGAATATTAAATATTCATGTAATTAAATAATTACCATGTGAATAAACTCACCAATACACCATGCCCAGGGAATTGAATGTGGTGATTTAATTTGATTTGAAAGGCTAGGATAACATTATATATAAATGTGGAAGGGATAAATCCTTGAATTATTCTTTAATAACTTATCATTACTGAAGCACCAAAGATACCCTACATCTCAACAATCATATATCATCATAGTTTATGATAATAAATCATAGTGAATGATTTTTGATATAAATTAATAAAAATATTAATGTGTAAGGATCATTACACATGGTCATAAGTTGGAATATCCAATGACACATTAACATATGAAATTTTAACAGGAAGGCCTATTATCATAATATTCTATACTGGAGATTACCAAGTAAAAATTATATGAGATAAGGTCTCATTGTTTATGAGTAATCACACTAGACATTAAACATACTATGTATCATCCCATAGAATGTTATCTTACCATCAAATAAGGTTTAAGATTATCATCATGTCTTTTCAAGGTTCTCATCATAGTAGGGAATTTGTATAACATTTTCAATGTGAAATATACTCTATGAATTTATTAAATTAAATTCACACAGAACTATGAATTATATGTAATAAGATATTTTTCATTAATATTAACTTAATTTTATATACATGAAATCCAAAGTACCAATAGTTGGTTATAGGACACTAACTCAAATAGACTCCCACTTGGACAAGATCCAACTAATAATGAATTTCTATCCACTATATCTCACAAGATGATAATGTTTTTTCTGAGTAAAAGATTTGGGTAAGCAGTCCACCACATTGCCTTCCCTGGAAACTATGTTCATATTGATGTCAGAGATCTGAAAAACAATCCCTATAGAGATGATATTTATGAATTATGTTCTTCATCTGCTAATGTCACCTTAACTCTTTTATAGAATCCACCACTATAGTATTATCATAATAGAGTGTGACTGAATCTTCATTCATAGGCAACATGTCATATTCTTGGATAAAGTTTTTAATATAAACCACTTCATTAGATTCCTTAGAAGACACAATGTACTAAAACTCAACTATAGAAAGAGTATCAATAGACTACATAGATATCTTCCTTCCAATAACACCTCAATTGAGGATGAGGATATATTTTGAATACAATTTCAGATAAACTTGATCTGTTGGGAATCTGTAATCTGAATATTACTTGACCAAAAGTTAATTATCTCCTCCATAGACAAGATATATGTTTAGTGCACCTGTAATAATTAAGGATAATCCCAATTTCTATCCAATGGTGGTCACCTGAGTTATCTTTATGTATTATTACCACACTTAAGGCATATATGTCATCTTGACATGTAAATACCATAACATACATGAATCACTTGATCATGGATGTGTATGGAATCCTTTATATCCTCTTTATTTTCTCATGTATTTAAGGACACATTTTTATTAAAAGATGAATCCCAAGTGACATAGGAAGAAATCCCATATTAGAATTTTCCATATGGAATATCTTTAGTATCATGTTAATGTTTTTACTTTATCTTTTCCAAGAAGCCTCTTGGATATATCATGATAGATCTTGATCCAAATAATATTTGATTCTTCACCTAAGTCCAAAATGGAGAACTATGTATTTAACCATAATTTAGTACTTTGTAAGACTAGTATATCATTTATAATGAGTAGTATGTAATCAACATAAACTATTAATAAAATCATCCTGCACCCAAAAAATAGCATCTTGACACATACCTCAAAATAATTCTTTATAAAACAAAATTTTGTTATAACTTCACAAAATGGAATGTTCCATGGACAAGATTCTTATATTAATATATAAATATATGTATGAAACTTGTATACATTTTTCGCATCCTTTATAGTCAAAAAACTTTTTGTTTGTGTTATATATTCATCTTTCTGAAGGTTCCCATAAAAGAGATCTATTTTTACATCCCTCTACCCGATTGTATAGTCATGGAAAGATGATATTGAAAGTAAAATTTGATTGATTTTAATACAGAAAATGAAGAGAAGGTTTCGTCATAGTTTATTCATTGAAACTCTTTAACACTTTTATAAACATTTTTTCCCTATAGGTTAAGAAATTTTCATCCATGTCTAGTTTCTTCTGGAATACCCATTTACAAAAATACGGTAGAGGACCCACCAAAACCAGATCTTGGTTTTTGGTACATGAAATCCATTTCATAATTCAAATCTTCTAACCATTTTTTCACTTATGTCCCACTTACTACTTATTTATAGGTTATAAAATCATTATTATCAACTAATTACGAGCCATCATCCTTATTGACTAGAAAAATCTATCATTTTGGTTCTCTAACCTCACTTATAATCCTATATAGCAATTGTGTCTCAAGAATTTCACATCCAAGGGGATTTGTGATATCTTTTCATGTAACAACTCTTCTATATCTTTATCATAGTCTTCATCAAATTATATATCACTCCCACTATCTTGTTTGGTGATGTGATCCATTCCAATAAAGGTAGGTGTTCTATTGAGCATCACATTATTATCTGAAGGATCTTATAGGTCATATCCTCTAGTTTCCTTAGGATACCATATAAAGATACAATTAGTTTTCTAGGGTGAAATCTTGTTTCTATAGATATCCTTAACAAATGATTCGTAACCCCACACTCATAAATGTGACAACATGGTATTATTTACATATCAATTATAATACAGAATACTAGTTTCTGATTTTTTTGGAACTTGATTTATTTTTTATATTTTTTTAATGCATATCCCCAAAGGAATAATGGAGGAATCACATGAATCATTATTGATATCACCATGCCTAATAGGGTGAAATAACTACGTTCTCTTACACTATTCCATTATGGTGTTTAAGAAAGAGTGATCTAGGATAAAATCCCAAAATTATAGTAAATAATCAATGAAGTATTGATTAATATATTCTCCCAAATGATCTAAGTGGAGTTTCTTAATCTTATAGACCATATGGTTCCCAATTTCATTCTTATATTCCTCGGGCATATTAAAGGAATCTGACTTATTCCTCATCAAGTAGATATATCCATATATACTAAAATCATCATTTAATGTTATGAAGTATGAGAAACCACCCCTGGATTTAACTTGAAATGGTCCACACACATCTGTATATACGATGTCAAGAATCTCTATATCCCTTTCACTATTTCCAATAAATAAGAAATTGGTCATTTTTACTTGTAAACATTCATGACATACACCTTGTCGTTATAATTTAAATGAGTATATATATCCATCATGGTGTATTCCTGTAAAAAAACCTTGTGTTTAAACAACCTAACTGGGGATTCTATAGTTGGGAGTGGTATTAATCATGTGAAATAGTTTCATTATTTATTTCCATTACTTGGTTCGTGTAATCTAACACATGAATGCCATTATTTAGACACCCCTTACCATAACAAATGTTTTATCTATAAAATAATCAAAAAATATTTATGAATTTGAAAATATATCCATAAGTATCACGTACAGACTCAAAAACAATGTTTTCGTGATTAAAGGTATATAATAACAATATTTTAGAACCAATATCATTCCATTCAACAACGTGAGGTGGTAATACCTAATAGAAAAAATTGAACATTGGTATTTGTTAGATACTTGTAGATCAACCTCACATTATGAAATATTTTAGAATCTATATGTTTTCTAAACATGAATATATATAATACCAAAACATATTATATCTAATACCCAATTTTTTGAAACAATTAGATTACACTTGATAAAAAATTCACCCAAAGCTTCTACTGGATTATTTTTCTGGGTGAAAGTTTTCTTCAGGTGGCCCTTCTTTCTACTTTTAAAATTGATAAAATCTTCTTCCCCCACTTCTTCCTTGATACTTCTCTTCTTGAAAGGGTATTTTGAAGATAATTTAGACATGTATTTTGTCTTTTGCCTCTTCACCTAGACTTTCATTTTATTCACCATAAAAACAAATATATTTTCCTACTTTATATCCCTGTCAACTTTGTGAAGTAGAGTGAGGAGATCATAGGGTGAAGTTTCTATGTTTTCATATTGAAATTGGTAACAAAACTTGAGAATCTCTGAGGTAGTTATGAAATTGTGATATTAGTGAATAGTTACTTAGGATTTTTAATACCTAGAACCACAATCCACTCAATGAAGGAAATAATTTTGACTACGCGAGGGCCAAATGGTGCACCTTATCCAAGAATTATCATAAAGAGTGCCTTAGAGATCTCAAAATGTTCCTTCTTTTACCTCACATTATAATGATCATAGAGATACTGGAGTATGATATAAGATTCCATGCTATCATGTGATTTCATGTATTCACTATACATGGTGAAAAAATTAAACACTAAAAATCTACTACATCATTCTTGTTATTTCATAAACAACAAACTCCCCATCCTCACCTCATTACCTAGAGGATTAGTGATTTAGGATTTTAATAATTAAGACTTATTTTTATGGAATGACACTACCTGTAAGCATATGAGAAATTCCCGGACAAAAATACTAGTTATGAGATAGAATTTATCTAGAAGTTCTTATAGGGATAAGGAGGCTGTCAAAATTTTGATTATTCGATAATAATAAGAGAGTATATTATCAGCACTTTACATGATTACATATTATGTGAAGCATATAATTTTTAATTCTATTTAGTCTCCCACTAGTTTTTATAGTCTTTATGAGCCTTACTATTAAACTTCAAATTTCCCATAACATAATACAATCATGGGGAAAATATCCATATTTCTATCCTTATGATCTATTATATGTCCATGAATACCATAAGAAGGTTTTATGGTAGTTAGTCTTTCCAATGGTTCCTTATTCTGTTGAGTGAACTCCTCACTCCTAAAATTCCAACATAGACTTGATCAACACATTCCTTAAATTTTTTATTAAAAATACCATGGCCATTAAATTCAATAAAATCTTGGTTAAGTTGACTCATTATCTTAGTCAGGACTCCTTGATAATTAAAACATCTCTAGAATATAGCCATAACTGACACTTTAAATTTGGGATGTCTGAATTCATATAGTAGAAGGTAAAAGGGATTAATATTAACCATAATTTTTTTATTATGCATAATTTTTTTTATTTTAACTTTTATGTGTCATTTTAATACTATTTGGATTTTAATTAACTTATTAACCATGAATTGATAAAATATTCATTCATAATTCTATTATTTTAATTATGTCTTCTTATATTAATTCATTTATTTATGCGATTACAAACTTCCATCCACAAAATAAATCATGAAATAGAAAAAAATAAAATAAATAAATGAATGAAATGATCAAGAGCTTATCTAATGGTGATTTATTTAGTACACAATAAATCAGGTAATAACCATAGAGAAAAACTCTTTATTTTAGTCTTGGATGAAGTATAAACATTCCACCTATCCAACTATGCATCACCTGGGCTGGTTTCATCTAACTTCTGTCTTGAACCGCCTTTTCCTCAGATCCAAAATGAACCAACTCCATGTAAAATTAGATAATAATTTCATCATATATATATACATATATACATATATTATAAATCAGATTTAGGTTATATGAATGAAAGGATTTGTTAAATAGAACTATATAAAAAACATTGGACACACAGGTCCTACATAATGATGGAGGGAGGGGTGAATTCATGCTATCATATTTAATTTAACAATAAATAATTTTAATATTATGAAATAATTTAAATTAAATTAAACAAATACATACACAGTTCTCGTCAAATCTTATAATTGGGAATACACTAATGACTACTCATTTAAAAACACTAGCTAATATTTATTTTCATTCATTCTTTAATATCATAAAAAAGCATGGATTAATATAATTAATTATATATTAATAAATTATTTAATTTAATCTTATTCCATCCAATTATCCATTATATTAAAATCCAATTTAATTTTAAATTAAATAAACAATTTAGTTATATTTAAAATTTAATGAAAACGTACACAACTTTGTATATGAAAGAAACTTGAAGAGTACCTTTTCGAACTACTATGTTTGATGTTTTTTATAAAATTAAATCATATGAAATATTGTTTACTGGGAATGTTTTGAAATTTAATATCATTTATTGTCAAATTAATGACACAAGGAACACATTAAAATTATATTGCATATATTATTTAATGCATTTTGTGTCTTTAGTATGCAACAACCATACATGATTTTTATTTTCAAATATTAATCAGAATTAATTTTATAATTTGATATAATAAAAAACCTAACAACCTAATTATACTATAAATTTATTTAATCAATAAACACAAGTTCATAAGGTTTGTTAGAGTAATTAATTAAATTTAATTTTTACGTGTAAACAAGAAAATCATACAGAGTGTGTAGTCTGTCTACATGGTGAGCACTTAGTTTCACTATATGTCTATTGTAAATGCCTGGGGACTTGAAATTTACTTATGATAGAAATTTATGAGGTAAATGAGTTATATGGATACATTTAATGTACCTCAATTTGCATATCCTTCAGCTTGAATGGATCATTTATTAAATACACATTGTGTATTAATTCAACGATGCATCTTGAACAAGCATCTTTATCCATGAAAACACTTGTACTACATGGTGTGTGGGAAATAAACATGACATATAGCCTAACATAAAAAAGTTCCACCATATCTTCTCAATATGTGGTGAATTTAATGCACACAACATATATTAATTACATGATGATCCGAAGTCCATTTAGGCGTCCTGGTGTAGTGAAAAAGGATATAATACAAGTGGTAAAAGAGTACATGCTATGTAACAATGTTTTCTCTACATAGAGTCTTTGGGATCTATTTATGGGTTCTTTAGACGTGTTCTACGTTAATTATTAACAAATATTGGTTACATGAGCGAGAAATGAAGAGGAGGAAGAAGGGTTTCTGATAATAGGATAAAAATGAATAAAACATGAAATTAAATTTTACTTTTAAATTCATAATATTCCACATTAAAATAAATAATTATAAATTTTAATGTGACTCATCTGAAACTACTTGATGATTCTAGATGTAGTGGTTGGGCTTGGATGAGCCAATGGACAAATCTATATTTTTTATATTGAAAATATCATTTATAATTTAAAAAATGTAAACATCATTACCAACAAATGTTTTTCAAAATAATATTGAAAAATAATACCATATAACTAAGAGAAAAATGGAAGCATCCTTCTTATGTACATATTACATATCATCTCCATGAACGATGTAATCCAATTTATATGTATTACATTTATATAACAATATAAATACTCATATAATAAATATATATTATATTTTTATCATTTTTAACAATATAGAGATTATTTATCCATGATAAAATTAAAAGGACCAAAATTACCTAACAAAAACTTACATGAAAAACAAAAACAATTTCACACAGAAGAGTGAATTTAACACAAAGAGTTGTTAATAGACAGGTGATAAAAAAATTAAATAGTATATGTTATGAAATATATGATTATGGTTCTTTAAAAGATCTAATAAAAAACTTTATTTATTATACAAGAAGTTTAGACACATATAATGGAATTCGAACTGGAGGTAAGAGTTTCTCATTTCAGTTTTACATCTGTAATACATACACTATATTCAGCACTATCACTTTGTGTGGTGTATATACTATATCCTCTATATGTTATATCATTAATATATTTATATAAATGTTATTCAATGTTTCATTTGATTATTATTTCTTTTATAGGGCTTACAATTCAGAAGTCACCAAAGTGGTAAGAGTTTATTTCACAATCTCATCATTATTTAGGATTGTTTTATTTAAGCCATCCGTGGGGTAATTATTTGATAAATCTATTTTAAACTCAATATATTTTCTTATTATATTTTTATACATGAACCTTTTCAAGTATTATTTCCATTTTTACACTCTTTCGTACATAAAATGATTTATTTTTTTAATAAAATCCAACACTATTTCTCTCTTCGTTCAAAAATATTTTTTCATCAAAATCCTTATTTTCTAAAATAGTTTTTTAGAATTTAGAAATGATTTATTAAACAAATGTGTACCCATTTTTTCTTTTTAAAAATTATCTCAAAGTAATCTTCACATTATTTTAAAAATAAGGCCCATTTGGGTTTTACCGAAATTGTGAATGAAATATTTGTTTTAATGTGTATGACATGAACAAAGATTTTTTCCACTTTGACGAGTAAAAAATTTTAAATATTATTTTAAAAGTTTTAAAATGTTATTTTAAAAGTTTTAAAATGTTATTTAAAAAAATTATTTTCAAAACGTTTTAAAAACTATTTTTTAAAATTTTATTTTTAATGTTGAAAGTATGTTTTCCTCAAAAATGTTTTTATTGAAATTTTTATCAAATGTGTATTAGTAAATGAAATCAACCCTTTATTGTACATGTGATCCACTAGGGATATATTGTATTGTAATCATCCCAATTCATTATTTAGATGGTTTACGATCATTTTCATTAATGATGTACAATTTTATTATAATTTCCCATATTATATTAGATGGTTTACGATTATGTTTATTTGATTTGGGTAAGTATTAACATTTTATATTTTAGTTTTTAATATGAATGTTTATACTGATTATGTTTCACCACTTTAATATTTGGAATTATTTTGACTTAGTAAGTGATGGGTGGGGCTCAGTTATATATTTCCCCCTGATGTATCAACAGGTCTCATGAGTCAAATTAATTGTCCAAATTAGATGGGTTTATACACACATATTTAAAATTTTTTGAGGAAACTATTGACAGTTTTGGATGTCTGGCATTATACATGTCCACACTATGATAAAAATTATATCCATGTGATTACTTGATTAGTTATAATTTCCATCGATATGTCTCCACCTTAAGTAATTATTTATGTGAATTTATTTTATCACCATTTATGTTTTCTGTATTATGTTCAGTTTATTGATTGAATGCCATTTGTTTTAGTTATTTACCATTCTATATTTATTATTAATATTTATTCATGATTTCTTATACTATTGGATTACCCTAATTGAGAATCTGATATCACCTATTTCTTATTTTTTAATTTCCCTTAGACACTATGAAGTGTTTTGAAAATTATATACATGGATCCATGATGAGGAATAATGACATTTTCAAAGAAAACACATTATATATTTCATGTTTTCTAATATATGTGAAATTAATTTATGTATCTAGTTTACCAAGGGTACTAAACTATTCAGTAATTTGGGATGTGATACCTTATATATATTTCCAATGTAATTAAGTAGACACCGGTTATAGGTTACCAAAGTCATGGTAGTTACATACTAGTTATTTAGTAACAAGTTAGTTTTCTCATCATTATAATAGTAGTCGAATCCATTTAGGTATAGACCTCGATAGATCATTTATAGAAGAATAATTTTTTTCATTGGATCATAGACTTTCAAAAAACTTTACAATATTATAATTTCATGTATAAAAATGTAGAAGTAACATATGTCGGTATATCTCTAAACAAATTCTGAAATATCTATAAAAAAACTCAACATAAAAAACTAATTTCTTATGCGATTCAAATTCAGAAAGGAAGTTACATTATTATTTATCGAGACATAGAGATAGTGAAAATATCATAACCTGATAATCAACCATAAATTAAAACTCATAAATAAAAATTAAAACCAATTTAAAATTGTTATTAAGAGATTTAAAATAATCTCGATGAAAATTTTCAAAAGAGATCACACAAATAGTGTTAGAGTTGGTGTCCTAGAATAAACTATTTGAACTTTGATTACATGAATATTTAATGTAATTAAGTATTAAACATATTATTACATATTGTTCCTTTCTTTGAATGACTATGATGTAATAATATCCTAGAGTATTTGTTGGATTGACAAGGTCATAACAGTTCCCCGCTATGATGGGAAGTTCTATGATAATATTCTTAAATATAGTTCTATAGTTCGATGACATACTATGATTAGATATATAGTATACAGACCATTTTCTGCGAGTATTCATAAGCATATGAGACTTATTCTCAAGAAGTGTGCACTTGGTAATCTCCAAGATTGGAGGTTATGAGAATAAACCCGCCTATAAGAATTCCACATGTTTTTGAGTTGTCGGATATTTGTATTTATGGGCTTGTGTAATGGTCCTTATACTTTAATATTATCATTAATACATGTCACAACTTGAAATCATTTATTTACTAATGAAAACCATAACACCATATATTGGCAAGAAGTAGTGTACATTGGGTGCATGATGAGTGACGTGTTATTAATGGATAAGTCAAGGAAGGATTTGTACCTTCTATTTATGGAAGATGATATCTCAGATATTTTATTGAAATAGATCATTCACCCTAAATTTAATGTCCATGGTGTAACAATGTGTTTTTTTCATGTAGTCAAAGAAATACGTATCAAGAAAATATTTTGATGATACTATCATGAAACCTTCTTGATGAGATATTGAGACAATTTGAATATATTACACAGTGAGAATTTGTATGCGGATGACGTCGTTGGGAATTTATATTCCTTCTCTTGGGTTCCTTGACTTGTTGTTAGATATTGATCTTGGACTTTAGGCAAGCCTGCCTAATGTCAATGAGAATGAATCCTAGAGGGTCACACACTTAGTGTTTCTTGTGGTATCGATTAAATTATATTTGAATTTAATTAATGGAATAAATATTACTCTCAAGTCCATGGAATAATTTTATTGAAGTTAAAATGATCGAATAAATTAAATTAAATATATTTTATTATTTTATTTTTCATTTAATAAACATTAATTTACTAGTTTGTAAATAAAATATTTATTTAATATAATAAATTTTTTATTTATTTATTCGGGTGTTCAAAAAATGGAAGTTTAGTTCAAGCAGACCAATGCCAGTCTGATAGTAAAATAATTATTTACATGATGGTAAATAATTATTTAACTAGTTGGAATAAGACAATATATCAATAAAACCATTATCATTTTGCACACAAGATTTCATTTATGATTCTCAAGTTGGAACACATCGAATAATGGTGAAGTTATTGTTATTATGTAGAATGGGTTTTCTATAAGGCTATGAATTTTTTTAATTGTTTTTATGAAATTAAATATTTTAACTAAAACCCTATGTTGTTAAATAAGAAAGGTACATCTATTGTGTTACCACACCCGGTGAACGAAATTTCAGGTGGTGAGATAATTATTGAGACAAAGAAATTTCTCTTTCAAATCCTCTCCTATTCCCTCTTAAGAACAAGAGAAATTCTTCAATACTAAAGATCATGTGATCAAGAAAGACCAACGTAAGACACTATATTTTCCGCACTAGCACTCAGAGAATGAGTCATATTGATCAGAGGCCATAAGAACAACTATGGATCACCACTAGAGGGATTCTGGTTTGGATCCTCGCAAGCATAACATGACAATCCAGAAGGGTCATCACAGATTATCATCATCTTAAACAAATAAAGTACTGAAGATCTAGGTATTTAATTTCTCCAAAAATTATTTAAATTAATTATGAACAAGATGTGCAAGATCATCTCTCTAAGATACGATGCATTTTTCTTCTTTTGTCTATATCTTTGATCTTAAACTGTAGATACTTGAATTTATCATCGTATTGATCCTGGATTGGTCATTGATTATGGAAAAGAAAAAGTTGGGCCCTTCCAACCGCCACGATTCCACTGCGTTTAGATCCTTCAAGTGGTATCAGAGAGAGGTTCATCATCATTTATAATAATTTAAATAATTCATTGATGATTTAGGATTTAGTAATTTAGTTTTTCAATTCGAGGTTAATCATTCTTGTAATATGGATTTCGATATTTGTTCTTCCTCTTTTGATTCTTGTAGATCTAACAAAAAAGAATAATTTTTGGATAAAAATCAAAGCAATGAACTCATTAGGAGTTTCCGAAGATTCTTTAAAGGTGACATGAAACTACACACCATGTGTTCAGACTTGCATGTCGTGTTCTCTTCCATACAAACCGTGTAATCTGGAATACATGTCGTGTATTCGTGTTCAACACATCGGGAGTAATTCAGCAATTACTCAAGGCCTTGTGAATTTGTTTCACACGATGTAATTAATTTTATACCTTGTGTTAACTAGGATAGATATGAACACACTTACCGAATTACACACCATGTGGCCCACTAGACACGGCGTATAGGCCCTTCGGGTCAGGGGCCAATCCTTGTATCCCAAACACGGATTGAGCCATCTGGTAATCATGTAACACAGAGACAACACGATATGTATCCCACTGTACATGTCTTGTACTCTAAAATATTTGAAGTATTCCTTACACAATGAGTCCCTAGGCATGTACTTCAATAAATATGGCAAAGTTAGTACACGCCGTGTACTTTACCAAATTAGAAAAAGTTAAAACTTTATTGTTTTTGTAATGTTCAAAACTACTTATAATGTATAAATCATACTATAGGTTGTTACTTTATGAATTGAATCATCGTGTATACAATATGTAAGAAGATTACAACAATATATGATATAATACATATTGGGTCGATTCGAACTCGTATTCACTAGGTTACCTCCAAGGTGAATTTATGTACGAGGATGAGAATCTCAAAGAAATTCAGAAAAGGAATTAAGATAAAAGGATTGATTAATTAAAGATAATAATTAATTTATTCAAGAATGATTAATCATGATGATAATGATTAAATAATTTAATGATAGTTTTATAAATTTGCGTAATTCGTTGCACATATGCGGATGATCATGAGCTAGACCAGCCCTTTGTATGTTATTTGTTTATTTTAATTAAATTATTGTCATGTGATACATATCTCTTCATTAGAATGTAGGGTCTACATTCCCATGGTTTTCTTTTGATAAACCCCCTTTTTACCCCTCACCTGCATGCGAGTAAAAAAGAATATGTAATGGATGGAGCTCTTAAGCTAGTGGAGGTGGTTCAAGTTGGAGCCGAGACAAAACCAATCCCAGGAGATTCAAAGGTGGATAGGTGGAAAGCTGTAAACATGAACCCAAAAGGTTCAAGGTGTTTCTCCCCTAGATCATGTCTAGTTTATCAACTTCTAGATAAACTAACCATTATAAAATCTTTTGATCATACATTTTAATTTATTTTATTTCTGTTAGTATCATGGTTTATCATTATGGATGTGTAGTTGCGATCACATAATTATTGAATTAAAAAAGAATGCAATATGGATCTAAAATAAACATGGCATATGCATAAATATTATGAAGACATGGTTAATCACTTAAGTAAGTTCCACTAAATATTTACAATCATGTGATAAATAAAATAAGAAATCTACACATAAGATATAAAAATCCCTCAATAACATATAATGTCAGACTAAGCCTTCTGTAACTTGATTAAGTGTAAGAATCAATAAAGCTATGTGTTTGAACAACCCTTTTCAATTCAATTACTTTTATAAAGGAGGACCTTATGAAATTTTTTGGTTGACTTAACCATATTACATCAAGAGTAGTAGCATTTTATAGACTTGGTCTAATATTGGAGGCAAGTGTTGAGGAAATTCTAGTCAGGATTTTAGGATTGGGGAGTCCACTCAATGGATCAAGTGGCTGAAAGACCACATTTGGGAAAGATCTACCTAGATAAATACCTTCAAATAGCTTGACCAACCCTTTTGGGGTTATGGTAAGGGGAATATGGATCCTTGCCACTAGAATGTCCAAGAAACTAGACATTCTGAGTGAAATGGTGAGGGAATTGTGACTTGATAAAATAGTGGGATACTTAATAAAATTAATTTATTATTTCTCATAAAATGTAATCAAGAAATTACTAATAACCTGGTATTTTAATTGTAGAATAAAATGGCAAGATAAACTATACTATCCCTATGATCAATTCTAAATAAAGACATCATCCTCACCAACAATAACTTCTAGGAATGATATAGATGCCTTCGAGTTGTTCTATACCATGAACAGAAGTCTTACATACCAGAGTCAATATTAATTGATCTATATAACAAATAGGTTATTGATGAGGATTTAGAGGTCTACTAGAAACATATTAATGATGGAGTTGACGTTCAATGTTTGATTCTTTCATTAATTCCTAGTAAACTCTTGAAGTCACACGAAAACATGGATGTGTATAGCATGCTCAATTACCTCTGTTTTATTTACCAGGAGAGATTAAGACCAGAAAGGTTTGAGATATCCAAGTCACCATTTCAGAGTAATCTTGGAGAGGGTGCCCCAAATGGGCCTCACGTAGTCAAGTGCATTAGCTACATTGAGAGCCTGGTGGTTCTAGGGATTAAAATTCCTGACGAATTGGGTACCTATCTCATTCTTGCACCAATCCCTTAGATATTCTCTAGTTTTGTTGTTAAATTTAACATGAACTACATTGAGAGGTCTCTATCTAATCTTTTTATTCTCATTCACCAAGTGAAAAAAGATATGAAGTGTGACAAGCCATCTTTCCTTATGGTGAATAATAGGAAAGGGAAGGCGAAGAGATTTAAGCCCAAAGATTCTACACCACCTTCCAAGAAAATGAAGATCAAGGGGGAGGCAAGGGAACATGAAGATATTTGTTTCGCATGTGGTAATAAGGGAAACTAGAAGAAAAACTGCACCCAACCAATTAAGTGAGGGGAAGCTTCAGGTGTATTTTTTATCAAGTGCAATTTATCTGTTTCTAAAAATTGGGTATTGGATACAACTTATAGTGCTCACATATGTATTCAAATATAGAAACCATGTAGATTCAATAAAACTGACCTAGGAGACATGAATATATGAGGAACCAATGGAGCTAGACTTGCTGCTATAGCAGTTGGGAACTACCATCTCATGTTTCCGACTAGGATGATCTTGGTGTTAAGGGGTTATTATTATGTGCCTTCTATGACCAAAAAAATTATTTATATATCTAAAATAGATACATATGGTTTTGTTTTTAAGTTTGGAAATGAATGTTTATTATTTTACAAAGATAACATTTGTTTTGGTAAGAAACAGTTATACAACGACCTCTACATGTTGGATTACACAAAGAAAATAATGGAAATTGATAACAAAGATAATTCACATGACTCATAGCACACCCAACTTTGAAATCACTGGATAGGTAATGTAAATGAGAAATACCTGATTGTGTTACATCAAGATTTATATTTAGATTCTTTTGAACTAAAACCATTTGGTGTATGTCACGCATGTTTACAAGGCAAAATGGCCAAATCCCCATTTATTGGGAAAGGTGAAAGGGACAAAGAGCTTCTTAAATTGGTTCATACTAATGTGTGTGGATCATTTCTAGTTGAAGCAAGGGGTGGGTACTCATACTTCATAACTTTTACTGAGGATTTTTTATATATGGAAATATATACATAATGAGGTATAAGTCAGATTATTTTGATAAGTTCAAGGAATACAAGAATGATGTTGAGAGCCATATTAGTAAGAATATTATGAAACTCCACTCAGACTAAGGTGGGGAGTATCGTAATTAAGACTTCATTGATTACTTACAAGAGTTTGGGAAACTATCCCCACTCAATCCTCCTTACACACATTAGTGAAATTGTGTAAGAGAAAGGAGGAACCACACCTTGTTAAATAGGGTGAGATCAAAGATATGTCATGCAAGTCATTCATTATCCTTTTGGGGATATGCGTTACAAACAGCAAGACACATACTAAAACAAGTACCAACGAAATCGATAAATGGTATTCCATACAAACTTTGGAGTGGAAGAAAATCTATGTTATCGAATTTACATGTGTGGGGCAGAGAAGTGTTTGTTAAGGACTCCTTAGGTAACAAAATTTCACCATAAGGAACAAGGTATACCTTTATAGGAAACCCCAAGGAAACATGGGGATATTACCTATATGACCCATCATACAAAAAGGTTATAGTGGAAAGACACGCCATATTCCTTGAGAGGGATCATATCTCTAAAATAGATAGTGGGAGTTAGATAGACATCAATGAAGTCGAGGCTCAAGGATCCCAAGAATTGGTATAAGAGAAGATACCATGAATCCCCATGGAAGAAAGATCTGTTCCAGAGACACAAGTACTGGGTAGGAGTACAAGAGAGGGTCGAGAACCAGAATTGTACAATTTTCTAGTTACTGAGGATTTTGACTCATTATTAATTGATAACAATGATTCTCTATCCTAAAAGGAAGTAGTAAGTGGAACATATGTTTCCAAGTGTCAAGAATCCATGAATTATGAAATGGATTACTTATATAAAAATCATGTCTTGCTTTTGGTAGATCATACAGTTGACGTAAATCCTACAGGTTTAAAACGGGTATTCAAGAAGAAACTAGACATGGAAGGACAAGTCAGTACTTATAAGGAATTACTGGTTACAAAATGGTTCAAAAAACATCATGGAATTGACTACGACAAAACCTTTTCACTAGTTGTGATGCCAAAATACATCAGAATAATGTGTTTCATAGCTTCTTAACATGACTATGAGATTCGGAAAATGGATGTCAAAATAGACTTCCTTAATGGGAACATTCTGGAAGATGTCTACATGACACAACCTGAAGGTTTTGTGACTCCAAAGGATTCCAATAAGATATGAATGTTTCAAAAATACATTTATGGATTAAAGAAAGAATAAAGATCATGGAACATTCATTTAGATGAGGTGATAATAGAATTTGGTTTGATAAAGAATGAATGTGAACCATTTGTCTACAAATGATTTTGTAGGAGTGAAGTCATTTTTTTAATAGTATATGTTGATGAAGTATTACTTATTGATAACGAGATACCAGTCTTATAGTCTATTAAGGAATGGTTCAATCAATAAATCTTAATGAAGGACTTAGACATGGAAGCATATATTATTGGGATCAATATCCATCATGATAGATCTAAGGGATTTCTAGGACTAATTCAAGGTACATATATTGACAATATACTAAAGAGATTCAGTATGGAATAGTCCAAAAAGGTAATTGTTCCTAGTGTCACATGGAATTCATCTTTCCCAAAAAATGTGTCCTCAGATACATTAGGAAAGGGAGACAATGGAAAGGACCCCATATGCATCAGTGATTTGGTTAGTCATGTATGTCATGCTATATAATAGGCTAGATATCGCCTACACATTATGTTTGGTAAGAAGATATCAAGATGACCTAGGTGGCCACCATTGGATGGAAGTCAAGAATTTCCTTAAGTATCTGAGGCATAATAAGGATATGTTTTTGGTTTATGGAGGTGATAAATAACTAGTCATCAGAGGATATGAAAATTCTTGTTTCTAGACTGATCTTGATGACATGAAGTAAGAGATGGGATACATCTTCACTTTGAATGGAGGTGATGTGAGCTAGAGGAGATCAAAATAGAGTGTGGTCAATGATTATATAGAAGAGTTTGAGTATATCGTAGCTTTTAAGGTAGATAAAGAAGTAGTTTGGATGTGAATCTTAATCCAAGATCTAGATGTGGTACCTCGCAATATATATCACATCACACTCTATTGTGATAATATTAATGCGGTGGATCTCGAAGAAGATCTAATGTCACATCAGCAGAAAAAGAACATACTTCGAAATTATAATCTCATAAGGGATTTATCTCAGAGAGGTGAAGTTGTAGGGAGAAGAATTTCTACATAATATAACATGGAATACCCCTTTACTAAATCCTTTACTCAGTTGAAACATGATAATCATGTGAGATCTAGTAGACTGAAATTTGTAGGTAGTTGAATCTAGTCTAAGTGGGAGTTTGTTATAGTTGGGTTCCTAGAACCAATTGTTTTTTACTTTGATTATAGAAATATTTAATGTATTTAAATATTAAACATCTTATTACATATTTTTCATTGTTCTTCATGACTATGATCTAATAATGTACTAGAGTATTCATCACATTAACAAGGTCATAGTAGTCCCCCACTATGATGAGAACCTTGAAGTGCTATTAAAACATTCCTAAATATAGTTCTACGGTTGGATGAAATACTATTATGGGACACATATTATACATACCATTAGGTGTGAGTAATTATAAGCATATGAGACTTCTTCTCATGAAGTTTACACTTAGTAAACTCCAAGGTGGGTGGTTATGAGAACAGACTCACATGTAGGAATTCTGCATGCTTTGGAGTAATCAGATATTCCAATCTATGACCATCTGTAACTGTCCTTAGAGTTTAAGATTATCATTCATGCATGTCAGGATTCACACACTTTGATTTGCTGATGAAAATTGTCACGCCATATATTGGATGGGATTAGGGTATGTTGGGTGCATCACGAGTGACATGTTATTAATGGATAATTCAAAGAAGGAATTGTCCCTTCCATTTATGGAAGATGATATCTCAACCCTTTGATTGAAATAAAACCATCACCCAAAATTCCAAGGCCATGGTGTAATGACGAGTTTATTTCAGGCAGTCAAAGAAAGATTTATCAAGAAAACTGGTTGATTAAACTATTATGAAACCTACTTGATGAGATATTGAGACAATGGTATTATATTACATAGTGAGTATTTGCATGTGGATGTCATCATTATGACTTTATGTTCTTTCTCTTGGGTACCTTGACCCGTTGCTAGACAGTACTCTTGGACTTTTGGAAAGCTATCCTAATGCCAATGAGAAAGAATCCTAGAGGGTCATACACTAAGTGTTTCTTGCAGTCTTGATTAAACTCTATTTGAATTTAATTATTAGAATAAATATTATTCCCAATATCATGGAATAATTTTATTCAAGTTAAAATGATCGCATAAATTAAATTAAATTTATTTATTTATTTTATTGAACAATTAATAAATATTAATTTACTAGTTTGTAAATAAAATTTTTATTTAAGAAAATAATTTATTTATTTATTTATTCAGGTGTTCAATAAATGGAATTAGAGTTTGAGAATACCATGTCTTGTTCGATAGTAAAATAATTATTTTCAAGATGGTAAAAAATTATTTTACTAGTTAGCACAAGAAAAATAACAATGACACTGTTATCATTATGTGGAATAAGATTTCATTTATGATTATGTTTTTCATAAGATAGAACACCACAAATAATGGTTCTATTGCTGTTATTATATAGCATGGGTTTTCTATAAGGTTATTAATTTATTTATTTAAGGTTACACAATTAAATATTTTCACTGAAACCCCATGTCATTAAATAGACATCTACATCTATTATGCCATCATGCCTGGTGAACTGAATTGCTGGTGGTGAAAGAATTGTTGAGACAACAATTTATTTCTTGAATCTTGTACTCTCCCCTCTCAATAATGGGATATTTTCTTCAAGACCAAAGAACATGCAATGAAGAACGACCAATTCAAGACATTCCCTTCACCGTGCTAGCACCCAAAGAATGAGTGGTGTCAATCGGAGGATATCAAAACACGTGTAGATCACCGATATAGGGAATCTATTTTAGATCATGGAAAGCATAATGAGAAATTCTAGAAGGGTCATTCTGGAAGATCAATATCATAAATGAAGAATGTACTGAAGATCCAGGTATTTAATGTATGGCTAAATTATTTAAAATAATTATAAACATGAAGCGGAATATCCCATCTCTTGGATTAGACACTATCTTCTTCTTTTGTTTTGATATTTGATCTTAATCTATGGATACTAAAATTTATCATCGTATTGATCCTGGATTGTTCATCAACTATGACTAAGGAAAAGTTGGTTCATCCCAACTTCCATGCTTCTACTGTGTTCATATCCTTCAAATAGCACATAAATTTTTCCTTAAAATTCAAAACTCAAAAACCTGTAGAATAAATTCATGTAGATATGTAGAAACTAAAAAATTTGTATCATTTTATTAAAAAATATACAACATTTTTGAATTATTATTTTTACATATAATTGGAATTGAAAATCATTAGAAAAAATAAATGATCTCAAAATAATAAATTATAATTTTTTGAGTTCCATACTGTATACATATGAGTGAAAACAAGAACAATATTTATGGTAATATAAATGTGTTTGAGTCACTATAAAAAAACTTCTCATAGGTTCTATGTCATTAAAAATAATTTATGAAAAAATGAAATCACTTAAAAAAATTACTATGCGCTTGTAGTAATTCAAAATAAAAGGAAAAACGTGAAACAAAGAAATCTTGAAAAAGAATGTTTTCATAGTGTTATCATTCACATAAAATTCACACCATTTAAAGGTAACAGATGATATTAGCATGTTGTATAAAGTTATGCCAAATATTATAAATCTAATGTAAATGTACCCTTCTATATTCTGTATGGGTAGATTTACGTACATGCACACGGGTAAGGTAAAATTTCCCAAGGTTGCGTAAGGGTATGTGAATTTTTATATATACTTCATAAGGGTATGTTATAACACAACATAAAGGTAAAAAGAAATCATATCGGTTTCATAAAGGTATAAATGAGTTCACATGAGTAGAATAACATTTAACATATATGCACATAAGGATTAAAGAAATGTTTTGTAAAATTATGGAACTAAGTATAAAGTTTGAATAAGGGTACATCCAACCCTGCATAATGGTAAAAAAAGACTTTTAAAACACATGTAAGGGTTTTTAAAAATACAATAAAACAAAATTAAAACTAGAAAAACAATTTTAAACCAAAAAAATATTAATTAATATATAAATAGTAAAAATAATTAATAAAATAATAAATACGTAATTAAATAAAAAATAATTATAAAAAACAATTAAAAAATATGTTTTTAAAATAAAAATGAAATAAATTGTGAGTAACTTTTAATATTCAAAAAATGAAATATAAATAACACATATATACTCCAGAATAAAAAAACTCCCCACATTTAATATTCTCCTCTAGTAATTTACAAAACCAATCAACATGTTTCAAAAAACTTCCCATTAATTTATTAAAATATAACATAAAATGAAACAAAAATCCCCTTCTAACGAAATCCCTAAGTTAAGATTTAAAATTTAAAAGTAAATAACCCATGAATAAGAAAACTAGAACAATATTTCCAAACTAGATTTTCATCATTCCATGTTCAAATTTAGTTTTATTAAATACAGTAAAATACAACGGTTTAGTAAAAATATCAACAAGTTGATTTTCAGTTGAAATATATTGAAAAATAAAAACTCATTTATTAATATAATCAAGAATAAAATAAAATTTCATGTCAATACTCTTAGATAAATAATGTTGTAGTAGTATTTTTAAAATTAAAATAATAATTTATTTTTAAAAAAATTGTTATATTTTTTAAATAAATTCCAAAATCTGATAAATATTTTTTAATTTATATTTATTGAGGACAAAATTAAGTCGAATAAATATATTCACTCTTAGAAATATATAAATAAACCAAATTGTTTTTCCTTAAACTCTAATAAACTAAATTTTTATTGATAAAGTGACATATATCTGTGGTGATTTTTCTATCGAGTCTATTTCCAACAAAATCAGATTCAATGTAACTAACAAAATAAAAAAATGTTTCCTAGAATAAAATAATACCAAATTAATAGTTATTTTAATAAATCTAATAATAATTTTTACAAATTATAAGTAAGATTCCTTAGGATCATATTAAAATCCTACATAGAAACAAACACTAAATGTAACATCAGGTTTAAAAGAAGTTAAATATTAAAAACATTCAATGATAACTCTAAAATTTTTAGAATATATAGATTTTTCAAAAAACATATAATATAATATAAAAATAATAATAATATGAATTTTATAAATTTTAAAAGAATTAAGACCAAAAATTTGAAGAAATATTTAGTATATTTAGATTTATTTAAGAATATGACTTGATTTATTTGATTTTTTCTAGGACCTAAAAGAATTTTATTTCACCCATTAAACTCATATTTGATTCACTATACTTAAAATTTAAAAATTCAGTACAAATCATACCATTTTAAGAGAAGACAATATCTTCTGCATCAATTTAAATAACCAAAATACTATTTGAAATACTTTTAACAAACAAATTAGGATTTAATTTTTGTTTATTAAAATAATTTTCAATATAAAAAACTAAATTTAACACACCAATTATGATTTTATTATATAATACTATATAAATATTATGATAATTTGAAAAATTAATTAGGAAATTTACAATTTTTAAAAGCATGGGGTTGATAAACATATAATTATTCTAAAAAACCATTTAAAAGTTCACTTTTAATATCCATTTTAAATAACATAAAACATTTAAATTATGAAAAAGGTATTAAAATTATAAAATATTCAATAAGAGAAACATGAATAATACATTCATCAAAATTTATTCGTTCTTATAGAAAATAACCTTGAGTAATTTTTCTAGTAGTATTCATATAAATTTGCCCATGTTTTTCAATTTTATTTCTAAAAATCTATTTATTTCCAATAACATGATTATCTACATAGGGTTTAACAAAATTTGAACCATTATTTATATAAAATTGACTGTGATGTTTATACATACAAATAATACAATTATAAACATTCAAAGTATCAAAAATATCATTAGGCACAAAATATCAATCAAAAGTAGAATTTGTATAAAAAATTAAAATAGAACATCTAGACATAATTAAAAAACCAATATTACTGATAATATTTTAAAAATGGTGGAATTTATGAACCTTCCAAGACTTATGAATATAATGAGAAATATTAAGCTCCTTATCAATAGTTATATCACCATTACGTTTTTCTTCACCAAAATTAAAATCATTAAAATAATATTTTAAACCATCAAAAATAAAATCATACATAAATTTCATCAAATAAATTATGAATAGATTCTCCTAAAACCATAATCTTTTTTACAAACATGAAATGCATCACATTTATTAGAATAACAAAAAAAATATTTCATATATTTTGAAATCAAATTTATCAAGTCTATCCTTAGTATTTTAAAAAAAGTTACGTCCAAAATATTTTAAATAACCATCATTAGGTTTTTTCAATTAAACAATTCATAAGGGATATTGTTTAATGTTAATCTAATTAAAAATCTATTTAAAATATAATAAGTTGTTTTAATATATTTATCCCAAAAATATTTAGGTAAACTATATTCATTTAACAAAGTTCTATCCATATCAATAATAGTTTTATTTTTCTAATCTACAATATCATTTTTTTGTGGTGTTTAAGGAGCATATATATTATGAAAATACCCATTTTATTCATAAAACATTTGAAAATAAAAATTAATTTCTTTCTCCACTACCACTTCTAATGGAAATTATTAAATAACCTTTTTGATTTTTCACCATTTTATAGAAAGAAAAAATATATATAATGTTTTAGTATTATAATACATAAAGTACGTCCGATAAAATCTTTTAAAATTAACAATAATCACAAAAAAATATTTCTTACCTTCTAAACTAGTAATATTTTTAGGAAGAATTAAAATCTAAATGAATAAGTTATAATGGACTAAATGTTCTAACTAGATTACGTGATTTAAAACAAATCTTATGTTGATTACCTTTTAAAAGGGAATCTCAAGTAAACTATTTAATAATGTTCAAATCAAGTAGTTTCCCACATGTCCTTTATTTGATAGTTTTTGTCATAGTAAAAAAGTTCACATGTCTAAAAATTGGATTCCATATGTTATCATTTGTTTCTATATAATTAATAAAATTTTCATTTTGATTATTTATTTTTAAAAAATAAATAGAATTAATATTATCTTTCCTATTAATTTAAAATAAAATATGTTAATTATTAAAAACTAGAAACTTTTTAACATCAAATTTAACACTCATTCCATCATATAACATTTTTTAAACACTAATTAAGTTATGTTTAAATCCTTCAAATTATAACACTTTTTAAATTAAAAAAATATTATAAATACCTACTTTTCTAAATCCCTATATCATATATTTTGAGTTATCTTTGAACATTACATAACTACAATAACATTTATTGTTAGATAAAAACATAAATTCATATCTAGTCATATGTCTATAGGTGTTATCCTTTTACTACGTATATTTCACACTCATAAGAAATGTTTTATAAAAATATTAATTAATTAGAAAACACTTTTGATACCCAAGATATCTGGTATCCAATTGGGTTTGTATAATAATTCTTTTCTACCCAAAAATATTTTTGAACAAGTATTAATTGTTAATCTTGGAGATAAATTCTTTGAAATAAAATCCTTAGTAAAATGAAATGAATTAGTAATATTTAAAAATTTATCATTTTCATAATTTTCTTGCAAATAGAATTTAAAGCATGTAACATTTGATATACATCCTTTATAACTTTTAACAAAATACGTTTTAAAAAATGTTGAAATATGTGGATTGTAACCAAAATTAGTTTTTATCTTTATTTTTTTTCATCACATACACCATATTATGATGTTATTCTTTACCTTAAAAAAATAGGTAATGTTTCTTTAGAACTAGAAACATCCACTTTGAGAATATACTTTTCATTATGAATAGAAATAAAATCCTCAAAAATATGGATTTTTGAACATGAATCATAATTTTATTATTTTTCAATTTCTTCTTTAAAATTTTCATTTTATTTTTTTGGATAACGTACACTTCATTAGATTAATATTCACTTAAAATATCCAATGAGTTTCTTAATTTCTCATTTCCTTGTTGACATTCTTATACTTCTTAATGTGTTTCTTAATCTCTTCTTTTAATTTTTTTAAATTATTTAGAAACCCTTAAAATATTTATAGATGTTTTTCATTGTCTTTCTAAAAATTTTATACACTCTAACCTTTTATATTGTAATTAGATCCACAACTTTATTTTGAGTCATTACTAGTGTCATTTAAATTTTTTTCATCAAAGATAGGTTGTAAGACCATTTTTCCCTCTATATTTGTCACTAGAGTCTAATTTATCTAGGATGAAAAATTTAACATATGTATTTAGATCATTTTTGTATTGATTATGTAACGACCCAAAATTTTGAATAAATCTTGTTTCCTAATTTTGTGTGCTTTTTTATTTTATACTCAAAAAAACTGTTTCATTTGATAACATGAGTATAATTAAAATGAGAATGTTGGGTTTAGACTATTATATGACAATTGGTAAATATGATCGTTGAAAACTAAATGCTGCGATTATTGTCTCTAAATACAAGTGATCTTGGTTAATTAATATAGAAAGAAGATTCGATGGCCTCATCCAGTAGTCTCGGGCCGATCGAAGCCCATCTAACAGAACTTAGGAAGGAGGTAGCACCACTGGGCTTTGTTCTTGACCAAACCCAAGCCGAAATTCATCATGTGAAGCTAGAACGGAATCGCCTTCACGAGAAGTTGAAGCTGATAGAAATTATTACTCGTGCAATGTTGGCTGAGCCACCCTCGGATCTTCTCACCTTAGCACACCTTACACATAGGTCATATGCTGGGGTTATAAGGGGCTATGTAAGGATACCGTAACTGCTTTATGTAATCCTTTGAGATAAATAAAATTGTGTTTTCTTCTTATGGTGAAGTTTGTAAATTTTCAAATGTCTAGATAAATGTAGGAAGTATATTATTGATGAATTTGAAAAAAGGATATTTTAAAATATTTATCTAAACCTTAAATAATTAATAATGTGTAATGATTTTCAAAAAATGGTCTTCTACAGTTATGTTCAGTAAGAAAATTTAGAGTCTAATAAGATCAAGTTAATTTTGGATGAATAGTAATTTATGAATAGTGATTTTATGCTTAGGATTAGTAATGTGACCAAATGGATTAGTAATCTCACTTAAAGAAAGTATTAATATAATTTAGGCACCTTGATTAAGTAATGTTATTCAATAAAATAGGTAAATAACTATTTCAGAAATTATTAGTCAAGTATTAGTTTTTTGGGGTGAATAGTGTTTTTTAGTTAAAAATTAAATTAAAAATATTTAGAAAACTTTTTTTTTAAAAAAATGGAGTTCATTTTCAAATTAGAAGCATCGATATTAGGTTTTGGTGATTTTTGGGGATTTTTCTGAAAAAAATGAATTTTCAGTGAACTGTTTTTTTAAATAAAAATTAAATTAAAAATATTTTGAAAATTATTTTCATAAAATGGAGTTCATTTTTGAAATCAGAGCATTGATATTTGGTTAAGGTGAAAGTTTGGGATTTTTCTAAAAAAGTTGAATCTTCGGTGAATAGTGAATTTGCAGTTTACAGTTTCAGGTGTTTAATGAAATCATTAAGGATGTAATAATTATATAATAATTCTGGTCGACTTATGAATAGTACTATAAGTTATGAGGTTTCCCAAGTGCCCAATACCATGGGAAAATACCATTGTAAAGCCCATGGTTTTTCCAATACCACCAATGAGGTGTCCTTTGGCCATTAATGCCTTGTCCCCTCAATTCCCCTGTAAATACCAATCCATTCTCTCATCCTTTCCATTAAAAAATCCTCCTAAACAATTTTCTGGTCTCTTTAACTCCTAAGGAGTCCTCATAAGGTTCCCCCAAGCCCTCAAGGTCTCAACCTTCGAGTTTTAAGAGTTACGTTTTAAGGTAAGGGATCCAACCTCTCTCTTTCTTTCCAAGTACTCTCTTCTATGTCATTTATTTTATGATCCATGTTCTTATGTTTGGGATGTTCTTTTATATTCATCCTACTATAATTTTCATGTTCATATGACGAGATAAACCCCCTTTCTCTCATCTATTCGTTTTAATAATTTTTAAGTGGCGCCGTTAGGCTGCTGAATTTTTAAGGGATTCTTTCACCCTTCTCATTTTGAAGTTCTATTTTCATGTCAAGTCTTTCAAGTTCCTTTTTATTATGTTAGGGTATCATATCTATATATTTCATACTGATCTTTTTTGTTCATATTATGAGAGACCCTCTTTGATCTCATCATTTCATTTTTTTGAAGTTTAAGTGGTGCCGTTAGGCTGCCGAATTTTCATAAGAGAAATCTTATTTTTGTCTCCCTTCCTTGTTTTTCATTTCAAATGGTATGTCATTAAGATTTCATTACCATGATCATATATCCTTTATATTATCTCCCTCTAGTATTTTACGGATCATTTTTGATTGGTTGACCCATGTACCCTCTCTTTTCAATGTTTTCTAAAGCCCTGCCACATAGTTGTTATGCTGCCGAATTTTCGTCTCAAAATGTCTATCTCTTTTTCTAAAATTATTTTATTTTATTAAGAGAATACTCAAAACTATTTATTTTACAGGGGTATTCACATATGTATCAAAATTTTCTATTTAAATTATGTTATTTACATACATGAGACCCTCTTTCTTTTATCGTGGGTTTAAAGTGATATAAAGATCACGTCTTTAAGCAGTTTTTAAAATGTTATGACTACGAAATGAAACCCATTTTATTTATGAAATATGGATTATTTACGAAATGATTGATGATGATATATGTGGATCACATGATAATAAAGGAAAATTATGGTTGTGCCCGGATAGAGCTCCAATGCAATGGGTAAAGACTTAATCTCTAGAGATGACCATTTTAATGATACCTTGGTGAATAACCTTGGTAAATTTTTTAATGACACCTTGGGGATGGACCTTGGTGAAACGAAAATGATTTTCTATGTTAAATGTTATAGCCACATCTCCAAGTTATGGAACACGTTATTTTTATTATGATATTCCTCATAATCTTTTTATCATGCCTTAAAGTTATTTTTCATGACTTTTTGATATATCTCAAGTTCACATGTAAAATGTTTCCCTCATTTCCCTTACTGGGCCTTCTGCTCACCCTTTCCTTTTATGTATTCTCCCTGGTTATGAGATGCTGTAATGAACTTAGGATGAACAATGAATAAGCCTTTCAAGTGTTTAAGAAGAATGTTTTATGTTGTTTTCATGTATTAAGTTCCTCGTTTCTAAGACACTAAACCTTAAAGATCTTCGGTTTTGTATAATGTAATGAAAGTTTATGTGATAAAATGTGGGATGTTATAGTTGGTTTCAAAGGATGGTTTAGTTATTTTTATAAATTAGGATATGAAAACTTTAAGAATAACCATATATAAAAATTTAAATATAGGAAATCTTCTTGGTATTTTGGTGAGTATTGAGTAAGTGGTTTATCAAGAAAATACATCCCTGTCTGGATACGAGCAGGTAGAGGTGGCTCTGACACAGATGTACATAGGGGTAAAACCCGAATGTACCGCTTTGAGCTAGACTCGAACAGGAACTGGTACACGACAACGAACCTTGCTGCACTCTTGGTTACGACACTCCCGCAGGATATGCTTTGGTAAATTCATTTTCTTAGTATGAACCATTATAAAAGGGGCAAAGATATAGTAAAATAAAGATTCACATAAGAATATATGATCATGGATAAACTAGATTGGAACATAGGGGATCACAAGTTAGGGTATACTTTTCTTCTACATGTTTATCCTTCTATGATTTAAGTTTCCTTTTCATGATTATTGGCTAAGTATTTAAGCCCCCTAATTATACTTTATTTTCTTAGTTAATGGCGGGAAATGGAAGAACATTTCCCAAAAACCAATGTGATAGGAAATGTGACGACTGCCCTATTAATATGATAGAGATGATGAGATATCAAGTTGAACATATTGTGATTATTCCAAACCAGCTATCAAAAATCACAATTAATGATTGGTACCTAGTTTAAAGCCCAAATTCATCAAGGAAGAAGAAGATGAAGTCTCAAGGATGTTTATCTGATAAGGGAAAGAAGACCCAATTTCTTTTGTGTAAAAAGTGTGGAAAGACAAGGGGACAATGCAAGTACTATGCTGAGATGGATCACGATGACTAAATTACATGTAACTTCTTCGCAATAATTGTCTATGTCATGTTGTATTTTAGTTCATGCCCTATGAGCATATCTTTAATGTTTTATATGAACATCGAGTCACTACCTAAGATGGTTTTATATCATTAAGGAAAACATCTATTGTTATGTACCACATGTTGATGTTGTGAAGCTGTTCTTCTTGAAAAAAAGAGATGATTAGGGGATTAAAAGATGATTATTATTTTGGAAGACGTTCACTATTTTGGGAACCCTATATGATCGAGGTAACTAGATTACTACGGTATTTTCTTTGAGGAGTAAAGGTTGAATTATATTTTGAAGAATCGATGAATTTAAGGTGAATAAATGGTAATATAGGCTACTTAGGGAAATTATTGACCTATCTTGGGGAAAATATGTTTAGGTTAGTTACTTTTATTATAAGATGTTAGGAGTGGTTGATGTTGTTTGGAGATGAACGATAAAGTTTATCTTGGAAGACTATGTTATCAAATCCTTCTTGTATTTGGGTTTAAATCGTAGTTTGGGTTATTTTGAGGGATTTTAAGGACATTTATTTATGGTGTTGTCTATGATTAACTTTGGGTAGTATCGTGGAATTTTGAAGATTAAAAGTAGTTTCCCTTACTATGGGGTTCTTTCTTTTTGAAGAGTTGTTTTATCTTACCCTTTCTATTTTTGGGATAATGTTTAAAGATGAAAGAAATAGATATTTAATCTTTTGTGAATTATGTGATTTTCTAGAAGATGATTCTTGTGCTTTTGATGAGACAATGTGTTTTTGAATGCTCATAGTTGTGAGAAAAGATTAGTTTTGGTAGAAACTTATTAAAGGATGAAACTCTACTTGAAGGTAGGTACATTTCCTTATGTTTTTATTCTATGTAGTAAATGAATTCCTCAAAAAAAGTTATGAAAAGGAACCAATAACAAAAAATTTGTTTGTTAACATTTCATATTGGGAAATCAAATATCGACACCCCATCACAAGTTTGTGATTTTCTGGTGGTTAACTTTCTCCTAATCATATTTTATATCACTCTCCATCAGAACATGATAATTTATTTTCTCTTCCATATCCATGTTTTCCTACATAGAATCCTAATATGGGTTAACTTGGGTGACCTTTGTACTTCCCATTCTTTCTTTTAAAGTAATAGTTTTACTGACTCCTTTTCCGATGTGGGACTTTCAATGAAATTTCCAAGCCTAATTTTAAAAATTGCGAGGACGCAATTTCTTAAGGGGGGAAGAATGTAATGACCCAAAATTTTGAATAAATCATGTTTCCTAATTTTGTGTGTTTTTTTATTTTATACTCAACAAAACTATCTCATTTGTTAACATGTGTATAATTAAAATGAGACTGTTGGGTTTCAACTGTTATTTGACCATTGGTCAATATAACCATTGGAAACTAAATGCTGCAATTATTGTCTCTAAATATAAGGGATGTTGGTTAATTAATATAGAAAGAAGATTTGATGGCCTTATCCAGTGGTCTCTGGCCGATCGAAGCCCATCTAACTGATCTTGGGAAGGAGGTAGCACCACTGGGCTTTGCTCTCAACCAAACCCAAGCCGAAATTCATTATGTGAAGCTAGAACGGAATCACCTTCGCGAGAAGTTCAAGCTGATAGAAATTACTACTCGTGCACTATTGGCCGAGCCACCCTTGGATTCTCTCACCTTAGAACACCTTACACTTAGGTCCTATGCTGGGGTTATAAGGGGCTATGTAAGGAGACCGTAACTGCTTTATGTAATCCTTTGAGATAAATAAAATTGTGTTTTCTTCTTATGGTGAAGTTTGTAAATTTTCAAATGTCCGGATAAATGTAGGATGTATATAATTTATGAATTTGAAAAAAAGGATATTTTAAAATATTTATGTAAACCTTAAATAATTAATAATGTGTAATGATTTTTAAAAAATGGTCTTCTACAGTTATGTTCAGTGAGAAATTTAGAGTCTAATAAGATCAACTTAATTTTTGATGAATAGTAATTTATGAATAGTGATTTTATGCTTAGGATTAATAATTTGACCAAATGGATTAGTAATCTCACTTAAAGAAAGTATTAATATTATTTAGGCACCTTGATTAAGTAATGTGATTCAATAAAATAGGAAAATAACTATTTCAAAAATTATTAGTCAAGTATTAGTTTTTTTGGGTGAATAGTATTTTTTAGTTAAAAATTAAATTAAAAATATTTAGAATTTTTTTTATAAAATGGAGTTCATTTTTTAATTCGGAGCATCAATATTAGGTTATGGTGATTTTTGGGGATTTTTCTGAAAAAAATGAATTTTCAGTGAATAGTGTTTTTATATAAAAATTAAATTAAAAATATTTAGAAAATTATTTTCAGAAAATGGAGTTCATTTTTGAAATCAGAGCATCGATATTTGGTTAAGGTGAAATTTTGGGATTTTTCTGAAAAAGCTGAATTTTTGCTGAATAGTGAATTTTCAGTTTAGAGTTTCAAGTGTTTAATGACATCAATAAGGATGTAATAATTATGTAATAATTCTGGTCGACTTATGAAGTGTAAGATAAGGTATGAGGTGTCCTAAGTGGCCAATACCATGGGCAAGCCCATGGGTTTTCCAATACCACCAATGAGGTGTCCCTTGGCCATTAATGCATTGTCCCCTCGCTTCCCCTATAAATACCAAGACATTCTCTCATCCTTTCCATTCCAAAATCCTCCTCAACTATGTTCTGGTCTCCTTACTTCCCAGGGAGTCCTCCAAAGGTGCCCCCAAGCCCTCAAGGTCCCAACCATTGAGTTTTAAGAGTTACGTTTTAAGGTAAGGGATCCTACCTCTCTCTTTCATTCCAAGTACTCTCTTTTATGTCATTTCTTTTATACTCCATGTTATTATGTTGGGTATGTTCTTTTATATTCAACCTACTTTCATTTTCATGTTCATATGATTAGATACCACCTCTTTCTCTCATCAATTCATTTTAAGAATTTTAAAGTGGCGTCGTTAGGCTGCCGAATTTTTAAGGGATTCTTTCACCCTTTTCATTTTCAAGTTCTATTTTAATGTCAAGACTTTAAAGTTCCTTTTTATTATTTTGGGGTATGATATCTATATCTATAATACTTATATTTTATGTTAATATGATGAGAGACCCTATTTGATCTCATCAATTCATTTTTTTAAGTTTAAGTGATGCTGTTAGGCTGCCGAATTTTCATAAGAGAAGTCTTATTTTTGTCTCCTTTCCATGTTTTTCATTTCAAATGTTATGTCCTAAAAATTTCATTACCATGTTCATATATCCTTTATATTATGTCCCTCTAATATTTTATGGATCATTTATGAGTGTGTGACCCATGTCCTCTCTCTTTTCAATGTTTTCTAAAGCCCTGCAACATAGCTGTTATGCTGCCGAGTTTTCGTCTCAAAATGTCTCTCTCTTTTTCTAAAATTATTTTATTTTATTAATTGAAAAATCAAAAATCATTATTTTACTGGGGTATTCACATATGTATCAAAATTTTCTATTTTAAACTCTGTTATTTACATACATGAGACCCACTTTCCTTTTCCGTGGGTTTAAAGTGACATAAAGATCACGTCTTTAAAGCAGTTTTTAAAATGTTATGACTACGAAATGAACCCCATTTCTTTTATGATATATGGGTTATTTATGAAATTATTGATGATGATATATGTGGGTAACATAATAATAAAAGAAAATTATGGGTTCGCCCTGATAGCGCTCCAATGCATTGGGTAAAGACTTAATCTCTAGAGATGACCATTTTAATGATACCTTAGTGAATAACCTTGGTAATTTTTTTAATGACACCTTGGGGATAGACCTTGGTGAAACGGAAATTATTGTCAATGTTAAATGTTGTAGCCACATCTTCAAGTTACGAAACATGTTATTTTTATTATGATATGCCTCATAATCTCTTTCTCATTCCTTGAAGTTATTTTTCATGACTTTTTGATGTATCTCAAGTTCACATGTAAAATGTTTCCCTCGTTTCCCTTACTGGGCTTTATGCTCACCCTTTCCTTTGATGTATTCTCCTAGGTTATGAGATGCTATAATGAACTTAGGATGAACAATTAAGAAGCCTTTCAAGTGGTTAAGAAGAATTTTTTATGTTGTTTTCATGTGTTAAGTTCCTGGTTTCCAAGACACTAAACCTTAAAGATCCTCAGTTTTGTATAATGTAATGAATGTTTATGTGATAAAAAGGTGGGATGTTATAGATTATCTGTAATGATGTGTTTTAATTTTTTATAGACTTATTTGATGTGTCCCTTATTCTTAGAATCATAATAGGTTAGTTCTGAAACACCATCATAATTACTTAAGGCACCTTTCTTTCTTTTTCATTCATCCATATGATCTTTTTCGGTAGCTTCTTCAACAATATTTTCTTTCTTCATTATATTATAAATAACTTTTATTATATTTTTAATTTATTTATTTTAACTTTCATATGCCTTGGATTCATAATATTTAGAAGTAACATTTATATGTCATTCGAAATTAATACCTTTATTTCAGAGTATCCCATTCCATAATATTATTTAACTCAATTTCATATTAAAGAATTAATATAACGAGTTCATAAAATATATATTTACAGAAATTGTTACTCTCATTGATTACAACCTTCTTTTCTTCTATTTTTATATAGATATCTTAGGACTCTTTCAAAAAGTACAGGGTTGTCAATAGTTTCTCGAAGGGAATTCATTCCATTCAAGATGCTTGTGAATCTATTGAAAATTTTATTGACATCTTAATCTTCATCCATATTAAAATAATGGTACTCCACTTGAAGAATTCCATGTTTTGTTCTAATCATATTAACTGAGCCAATGTGAGTAACTTATAGAATCTTCCAAATCACTTGAGCAGGCTTATAGGTATACAAATGACTAAACACACTTCTTTTAAAAGTAATATATAAAAGATTTTTTAATTTATAAATCAATACATATTTATTATAATTGTTTTATTTAATAGTTTCCCAGTCAAATATTATTAGTTGGTATGGTTTTACCATAATAAGTTAGTGTTATATGATAAAAAACTTGAGGTATACACACATTCTATATTTCTAGTAACTATAGTCCCTTCCATTAGAGTGAGATTAATATTAATGAATCTATGCATAAATTAAATTCCTTCCTTCCAGCATATATATATTTTCCTATAATTTTGAATTATATAAATATTTTAGCAAATAATATATAAAATAATAAATTCCGCCAGAGAAACTACTCTGATACTAAATGTTATGTCTGATAGATGACATATGGTTAAACGGTGGGTGAATTGAGTAGATTAAAATTTTAACAAGTTTAATTAATTATTTAAATTAATTATCATTGTTAATTAATATATTTAATTAATATTGGAAAATAAAGTAATTAATATATGGAATTTTTTTATAGTTTGGACCAAAGTGGACCCACTCAACTCTTATACCTATACTTTGTAGGAGATATATTTTTCACTATACCAAATTTTCATGGGGTATCACATCCCAATTAAATTATACTTTTTATAGTGGAAGTATGATGAAGAAAATTGAAATCTTTATTGGGAATCATATCCCAATTAAAATAATGAATTTACACTATAGGATTCAGAACCTGAATGGACTTGACATTAGTATTTAGGAGTCACAACATGAAAAAATAGAATGATTTTAAATGAAAAATAATAAATAAAAAGTGTGAGAGATTAGTAGTGTTATAGACATAAGAAATGTGTATTGAATAGATAAAATATATATAACATAATCACATCTACTGGTTCTTGAGAAACAGACAAGTTCATATCACCAAGGATAAAGTAATTGAATTAATTTATGTACAATCCTTGAGATATTATCTAATAGAAAATAATTATATTCATAGGATCACATACTTTCATAGAAAATAAGAATATGAAGGTTCACATAGAAGAAAAACAATAGTTGAATATGTATATTTATCTATAAAAAATTCCAAATTCTCTTAAAATAAAAAAAAACTCAACATGGCCATATAAATAGACAAGAGATTCAAATTCAAAATGATAGTTATAGAATTATCATGGATATATATACATATTTATACTTATATATATATATATATATATATTATCATTTCATAATAAAAAATAAAAAATAAAACACTTAAAATAAAATTCAATCCAATTTGAAATCATTAATAGGAGAGTTCAAATAATCTATTAGAAAACATGTTAAATAGATCCCACAAATTTTACTAAACACTTTCCTTAGGAGTAAAAATTGAAAAAAATATTGAATAAATAAATATAGATAATTATAAATTAAAAAATGGTTATCTCTATATAAAAAATATAAAACTAGTTTTTATGAGTTTGTTAGCTTCTAATATAAATTTAAAAATATTATAAAAAATAAACTAAAAAATAATTAATTTTATTTTTTTTACTTCAATGATGTATAAATATATTTGAAAACAAGAAAAAAAAATTAATCTTTATATAGATCTATGTAAATTTTAGTATAATGACTTCACATAGGCTCAATATCATTTGTAAGATTTTTTGTAAAAAATAAATTATTTAAAATAACCACCATATACATGAAACAATTCAAAATAAAATTGAAATCATGAAACATAACAATCTGGGAAAATTAATTTTGTGAAGAGGTATTATTCTCATAAAATGAGTGGTACTTGAAGGTAATAAATTATTTTAATGTGTGTAGTATAGGTAATCTGAAGATTATAAAGAATGTGTATGGTTAACCTTTTATACTATGTAAGGTTATAAACACATATGTGCACAAGGGTAAGGTGAAATTTTCAAAGGTTATGTAAGGGTAACTTTAATTTTATATGTACAATGTAAGGGAAGTTATAACACCTAATAAAGGTAAAAATAAATTTATATTTTTTTCATAGAGTTATAAATGGGGTTACATGAGTTTCATAAGGTTATATATATATATGATCATAGGGGTAAAATAAAAGTTTTTTAATGTTGAGAAACAAGTATAAAGTCTGCACAAGGGTACATACAACCATGAGTAAGTGTAAAAATAATTATTTCAATACATATTTATTGGTAAATATATAATTTTAAACCTTACATAAGGGTAGATAAAAATTCTTACAAATAAAATGAAAATAATTTTTTTTTCTAGAAAAAAAAAATAATAATGCTAATTAATAAGATTATAAATAAACAATTATAAATGTTAATAAGAAAATGTATTTATAAAAATATTGTTTTCATTAAAAAAATTGCGAGACACTTATAATATTTAAAACATAAAATATAAATAATACATATATACTCCAAAATCAAAAAAGATCTTGAACTCTATTAGTTATAACCTGATTGGTGAAATGTTGTGTAAAAATGACCAAAAGTAAAGCCACTATAATGATTATATATATTCTCTCCTTCAATATCTAAACATTAAGGATGAACCTCTAAGTTATAGCATGACCAATTGATCATATTGTGTTGTTCTTATTTATTTCTCCACATTCCTTTAGGATTAAGGGAATTTCTATTGTTCTTATCAGCCTTGAGAGGATAAGAGGAGAGGGAGATCTTGAAAGGTAATTATGGTGCATAGTGATTCTCTAATTTATATAAACCCTAGAGAAGTAGACACAACCCTCTATTTATAGAATTAAGTTTATAATTAAAATATTATTAAAAACACAAATAACCTCAATAATATGTTATACATTAAATGGCCCAATTCCAAGTAGTAATAATATCATTACTATTTTCTCATTTTGTGGAAAAAATATCACAATGATAAATGTTACTTTTCTATCTTGAAAATTAATATTTATCATCAGACCTAATCTTGGTCTCCTTATCATGGTAGAAATTTATGTAATAATTGAATAAATATTATTTCTAAATATTTATTCATTCAATAAAAAAATAAATATTGTTTTAATTGTGTGGTATGTAAATATTTGTTTAATATTCTTGTAAAAAAATAAATTATTTATTTAATAAATAAAAAATTATATATTACTATGAAAATTAAAAAAAAGATAAATAAATATTAAATATTCTCCTAATTTAAAAATTTTCTTATTAATAAATATGTATTTAATAGTTTCAATCACTTAATAAATCCTAAATAAATATTTATTTTCGATATCGAGAATAATATTTATTAAATTTTTAAATATAAAAATTATTTCACTAAGATAAAAGGAAATACATTATGTGTTACCCTATAATTCTCTTCCTCAGTACTATTAGGTGTCATTTCCAGAAGTCTATGATTACTATCTAGTAATCAATTAATGCACCTAGAGTAAAAGAAGATGTTTTACAATGAAAAAACCCATATTAACGCTCATTGTATAATATAATTCCTTTGTCTCAATTTCTCATCATGTAGGTTGTACACCCATGTCATTAACCTATAATCATGATTCTTCTTTATTTATCTATTTGAAATATACTCATAAATATATAATGGTTATGAAATTTAATGTGACAGTTTAGTTTCAGTCAAAGAGTCAGGATATCACTGTTTGTAAAGATGGACTGGAAAAATCCGTCCTTAAATTATTCAATAATAATATATCATTCATGACGCACCCAACATACCCGAATTTAATGAGACCATAAGACATCATGGTTTATGGAAATACATCAATGTGAGTGAGTCATGAAATTCATTAATAATAATATTAACGTCGAATGATAATTAGAAATTCTCATGGATAAAAATATACAATGACACATAAAGATGTGAAATTTTTCATGTGGGAATATCACATAATATCTTATCTTTGTGATTACCTAGTTAAAACTTTATGTGATGATGTATCATCTACTTATGACTACTCAAACAAAATAGTCAACATATTATGTGTACTGTTGTATAATTTTTTCTGATAGAAAAATAATGATTAATAATATCATTATAGAATTTTAAGTTTCTCGTCATAATAGGGAACTTTTGTCCCCTTTTCAATGTAACAGAAAATATTGTATATAATTACATTAAAGTAACATTGAACTATGAAAAAAATGTTATAAGAATTTTTTTTAAAAATGTCTAGTTATTCAAATGTAGTCTAATGTATAAACAATTGGTTTTATGAAACCAAGTCAAATAGATTTTATACTCACACTATACATATTCCACTTGGCATTAGAAGAATTAATTTTTTATAGTATTAGGTTTAATTCCTTTTCACTCATGGTGTAGGCCAGTGATAAAAATGGTCTATGACCAAGAGTTCACATGGTTATCATGTTGATACTATGGAGTTTATTTTTTCTTTATATTCTATATTATTAATGTATCAGCTAGTTCATCCTACATTATATAATGGATATTCTATTTGTTATAAATAATTTTTTTATAGTTAGGTGTATGTGTAATTTCTAGTAATGAATTGTTGGGTTTTTTTTTGAAATTTTAGTTTTATTTTTTTGTGAATGGAACTCTGACGTATAAAGTGGTCATGTCAAACATTTAGGTCCAATTCAATGTTGTATATTATTTATTTGGGCGGAATCATTCCCATGAAATCCTATGCGATCCCTTGGTACTTTCTTCTAGAATTGGGTGGTTGTGAACACACCTCTAATATGTACAGGGCCATCTTGGTTTCCCATATAAGGGATCGACTAGGATGGTTTATGAGAAAGATGTATTATAAACTATATTCTAAATAGGTCCCTATTTCATGTTGTTTCTTTTGTTACTTATGGTGTCATGTAGATAGAATTTATGGATGTCTAAACTCAAGAGGTTGGTGTTGGAAGAGTTTCATCGGATCTTACTCATTCTAACTCTTGAGTTTCCATGGGATGTTGGGTTGTGTATCTAGAAATTTGAGTATATTGTTTCATTTTTAGTCTTATTTTGATTTTTAAAAATTGTATTTTGGTTAGTATTCATATTTAATGGGTTATTTAAATGTTTTATATGTTTTAGAGGTGAAAAGGAAGGGAGAACAAGAGGTTAAAAGTTAGTCCACATTTTTATAAAAACTATGCAGAGCCTTATGGGTGGTACTATTTTCCTCATTTGGTAGTGGCACGTTAGGTGCATGGTCTACCAAACCATGTGGACAAACTATGCACAACCACTTTACTTTGTATGAAAGTTTGTTTCAAGGACCATTTGATATAAATATTCATACATTGGTTATTTATGTTATTTGGATTAATTTAAATAATATTTTCTAGGTATATCGAGGATGTACGGGTTAATTTAAAAAATGGTTATGTAATTTAAATCTTCATTTACAAAAGTTTTTTTTTGAAATTTAAATAGGAAATTTTTTGAAATGAAATTGATAAATTTTTGGGTCAGATATGTTTAAAATTTAGTACTTGTGTGGTTTTGAAATTTATTTAAGTGGGAAATTAATGTTTTCACTTATAGTGTGGATTTTAATATATTTTTCAAGTAGAGTTTAAATGTTTTTAAATAGAAATATGATATTTACAATGGGTTTAAAGAGACATTCCAAATCTTTTTTACTGAATATGATTGAATATTCTATGTTACTATTTTGAATTGATATGTCCTTCTATATTACAATGGATTTATTTTTAGTTTTTATTTATCATAATATGTGATTTCTTTTTTATTTAGAATATACCTCATAGAAAAGTCATAGATGATCATAAGAAATATCTTTCCCAAACTTTTGATATTTTCCTTCTAGTTGAAGATTCTACCTAAACACTACGTGGTGTGGAAGATCCAGTATCCTATCAGTGTTTACTTATTTCATATGGTGTTCAAGGTCCCCTAGAATATTTATAATGGTTATATAAAATTTAGGATACTTTTAGGTACTTGGGAAATACTAAATCTTTTTGAGTGAGAGTTATTATAGGATTTCTTGAGGGATAGAGTTGGTATTAGTGGTAGATAATTGTTGCATTCTATATTCAAGTAGTAATTATATAATAATTATTTAATACATTTGTCATTTATTGTTTCCTTCCTGAATATGTTAAGGTGAAGAAGGTTGTTTAACTCAAGAATCTTCACCAATATCAGTTGAATGTGAAGGAGTATACAAAATTATTAAATGAGAAAGATAATTTCCATAATATATGGTTTCTAGTGAATCATTAAAGGATCATATTTTCATAAAGGATCTTCTTATAGACATTTTTTCTGATTTTTTTCATTCAGGATAATAATATATGAGGAGTTAGTCAATGAATCTTTTCAAGTGGAGATGATTTCTAGAGAGAGCCACTCAATGTGAAGTAACCCCATTTCATTAAGATCTAGAAAGGGTAACCTATATAGTGATAACAAATACATGGAGGCTGTTATTTTTAGAGGGTCTTATTATTTAACAATTAATTCTTCTTGAAGGAAGCTATCACTAGACTAATTACAATATAGTTAATTCAAGCATTCTAATCCATCTTTCTGAAGTGCACCCAGGACTGTCATCACTATAGTCGGCTAGGACACATAGTGTTTTTTATATAGAAGTATTACCTTAGGAAAGAATAATTTTCGATCTTGGAATCATGATAGTAATTCCCCTAATCCTTTTCGGTAATTTATCCCTCTAGTTTTTCTTCTTTCTCTAAATATGTTACCTCCTGATTTTTGGATTTTAATTTGTAAAATTTAAAAAAATTTCCAAATTAGATATTAAAAGATAGTTTCGGTGTTAATGATAGAAAAGTTTTTATTGATTTTTATTTATATATCATTTGGTTGGAAATTTAGTTTTTTATTCACAGATATCCCTTTTAATCGCCCCCATCCTATTAACCCACACTATTTGTGATGCCTTTATTTGGTGGGGAGACCCATTATGGGTCTCAAATCTGGAGTCTTTGAGGATCTATACATAAATTATCATTTTTGACTGGTAGTTTATAAATGTTTTAATATGTTTTTGTATAATTGTATTTGAATTGTTTTGGAAGTGTCGTCTAGGTGATTCTTATTTTCTAGTTTATTTCCCGAATGAGATCTTTTCCTTTTGACCAGGTCCATCTCTGGTTTATAAAACTGTTATGGTTGGGAGTGTTTTCATACCCCAAACACTATTTAACTTATATTTCATTTATTTATTATTTATTATTCTTGTATATGAGATTTTAGGGAATATTTCCCAAAATTTCAATATATTAGAGGTTTTTTAGGCCACACAGTTCACCTATATAGTTAGTAATCACCGTGTAGAAGCCATGAAAGTAATATGAAATCCTTAACAATTTTTTTATGCTAGGCCTATAGTTACAATATCCAAGATTCCCAAATTTGTGGTTCCTAGGTGTATCCATAATGATTTTCTTGTTCACTGAATGGCTAATTGAACTATGTGGCCTAACTACACAGGTCACCTAGTTCAATAAAATTTTAGACATTCCCATTTTCTCTTATGAAATTAAATCACAAAATTAGTTGTTACTTCCCCATTCATTCGAGGTAACACGAAATATAGTTGGCGAAAGCTTCCTTTTTTCTTCTCCATGAATATTTAGCCTCATTCCAGTCAATTTATTGACGTTCCTTCCAAGGTAAGGCTCTTTTATCTTTAAATTCTATACTTAGTATTGTTTTACCATTTTCCTTTTCCTTAATGACTTCTTGGGTAAACCTTATGGTAGGGTATTGAATTATTTTATTATCTCATGTTATTTTAGGGTTTTAAAATTGTTCTTTGAGCCCCATTACTTCTTTATTCGAGTTATTTTCAATTCTTCACATGATTTGAGGTAACTATTTCCTTATATACCTTTTTAGCACATTCCAGGTATTCTTGAGTTTTATAATAATAATTTACCATTGAAATTATATATGTTATGTATCTATGTATGTGATTGGTGGTATTCTAGTAAAGATAAATGTTTTTTCAAGAAGGTTTTCCAATCCAAACCCATTTTCATAGAAAACTCATCTATCTTTAAAGGATTTGAATTGGGATTTAAAATTTGATTGGATTTAGTATGTGTTTTAAATTATTGTTTTGAATATTATTGTTTTATATATTTAAGATGTTTATGTAATTTATAAATGTTGGTATTCTATTTGGATTTTCTTGTATTATGGGTATATTGGTTTCAAAATAGGTTTATAAATTATTTTCAAAGTGAATATGTGAATATATTCATTCAAAAAATGGTTTTCATAAAGGATTTAAACTTTAAACTCTATTGTGTATTAAGAATACCCATTTAGGACCTTGAAATCAAGTTTTTTTTAAAAAAAATCTAATAATATTTTTTAAATACATGTTTTTTAAATAGTAAAATTAGTTTTGAATTCAAGGCTTGGTTGGAACCTTAATTATCTAAATACTTCCCTTATACTATGCCCATGTGATTGGTTAATTATCAAACCATATGTATTATTTTTTTATGATTTATCTATGTTTATTTAATGGGGATAATATAAGGGGGTTTTATGATGTGGGATGCGTATGATTGTTTTACTAGTGTTGCCTCACCTTTCATTGCATAATTCATGGGGATATTAGGTTTCTTAGTGAGAGATTGAGAGACAGTTATTTTACAGTCTAGATTAGATGGATTAGATCTCACATATAATGGAATGGGCATATAATTTGGGATTTTTATGCTATTTGATGGCAATCTAGTTAGTTAGAAGCTTTAGAATACAATTATAGTCCAATACATGGTTCTAATCTGACTATGTTTAGAGTCACCTCACAAGAAGTATTTGAATTTACAATGATTTATATAAATTTATTGATTACTGATTTACTATTATTTATTGGTATGGTTTTTTGGATTAGTTAGTATTCTTCCTTGATTTATGTTTATTTAATTTAATTTATAAGATTTCACTATAGGAAAACTGAATATTTGCAACGGGATCCCATCGCAAAAGGTATTTTGCGATGGGGCTCCGTCGTAAATCGCCCGTTTCCAAAAATGGCATCAAAACTAGGTGTTTTTGCGGCAGTCCCGTCGCAAAAAGAGTATTTGCGATGGTATTTTTCCCCCGTCGCAAATGGGTTTTCCTTTATATATAAAAAAGGTATTTGCGATGGACCATCACAGAGATATTAGTTGCGACGGGTTTATGACCCATCGCAAATGCAAAATTTAAAAAATATTTGCGACGAAGGTATTTGCGACGGACCGTCGCATAAATGTTTTTACGACGGGTATTCTTCTCGTCCCAAATATTACAGTAAAAAATTTTTTACGACCGCAAATCCCGTCGCAAATATTCTCATCGCAAATACTAAAAAATTAAAAATAAAATAAAATAATTAATAAAAATCGTATAATATTATATAATAATAATAATAATAGTAATAATAATATAAAAAAAATTATATTATTATAATATAAATAAAAAAATATATAAAATATAATTATGAAATATTAATATAAAATAATAGTAATATGAATATAAATAATATAATATAATATAATAATAATAATACTAATAATATAAAAAATTAATATATTATTATTATTATTAAATTATTTATATAATAATAATAATAATATTAATAATATAAATATATTATATTATTATAATATTAATAATAAAAAATATATATAATATAATTATGAAATATTAATATAAAAAAATAATAATAATATGAATATAAATAATATAATATTATATATTATGAAATATTAATATCAAAAAATAATAATAATAGTACTAATATTAATAATATAAAAATTAATATAATAATATTATTATTAAAATAAACATACATATTTATGAAAAAATAATATTAATATTATTAATATTAATAAAATTATGAAATTATAAACTTCTCAATATTAACAATAAATATAAAATATTAAAAGTAATATTACTAAAATAAGAAGACATTAAAAATAATATTAATAAGTAATAAAATATTAAAAAAAATAAAAACAAATTAAATCATGCAATATTCATACCAATAAGAAAGAGGAATTTTAAATAGTTAATATGACAATAAACTACGAACTCAAATGTTTATTACATCTAAAAAAATCACTGGGGGTGGATAATCTAGAGGACCTAGAAAAGGTGGTGGAGGAAACTTCATCCCTAAACTATGACTCAGACGACACATATAATCTATCTGCTCCTGATGTTTCTCCTCATATCGATGTCTCTCCTCATCCTGCTGCTGACGCATCTGCTCCTGCCATCAACGCATCTCCTCATCATGCTGCTGACGCATCTACTCCTGCCCCTGACGCAAATCCCATATAAGATGACTCTGAGCACGCAGCTGCTCCTGATACTCTGAGGCAGAAGATGATGTCTCTCCACGAGCTCCTCTCGAGTTGGATGCCGACATCGCAGCAGTACCATAATAAGATGCAGGAGTCAAATGAGAGCCGGTACCAACTACTCGGCCCTTTTCGAAGCCATACTGGGTCGCCTGCATCCATGTCGTCTCATCAAAATGGTGGGCACTAGTCTGATCACCCGTCATTTCTTGACTCTCAGCCTGTGCCTGAGAGGTCACGACCTCATATGACTCCTTAAGTTTCAATTATAAATTAAAATAATGAAAATATTATATGCATTTAATTTTCAAACTAAAAATAAAATAATACTGACCACAATCTGACGCTGGCGGTCAGCTCTAATCTCTCCAGTAGCCGGGTCAGTGTACATCCTCCGATAAATGCCGTACGTCTTAATACCGATCTCCTAGACTTCCTATATGAATATAAAATAAAAATATTATATTTAAAGTTGTATAAAATATTAAAAAAAAAGTACTTACCAGATGCTATCTATGCGCACTGAATGTACGACTACCGGCTCGATGCGTCACCTCTTGTCTCCCCTGATTCTATCGACCCAATGCAGATCTCCTTTGAAACCCACCACCCAACTAGTGTGTACATAATCTATCCCAAACGTGAGATGAAATTTACTCTGGTCAGTGGGCTCTACAGGACTCATCAAATTCTGTCACTCCGGCTTTCTTCACAACTGTCTTTCTCAAATTATGTAAAAACTGATAGAAACGGGCACACATAGACACCACCCATGCCGCATGGATAGTGGCACACATTCTCTCATCGATGGGATACCATAAACCCTAATATAAAGTTATTAATAAATTAAATTTAAAAACAAATAATATTTAATTACGTACCAGCCAATGATCGAACATGGCGGCCTGCACATCAGGGGGAATCTGATCCCATGTGAGCCAGGGCTGAGAAAAATAATTGCGCAAGATAGCACTCCCCTGTACAATAGCTATATGTGTAAAACTATGGAAAAAGAACAAATAATAAAACAATTAGAATATTAATAAATTATAATGAAAGATAACTAAAATACACAGGTTACCATACCACCACATGTGCGCATCAGATCCAAGAGGTGGACGTCACTCCAGGATAGGACCTGGAATCATCAGTCTGGAAAGACCACGCCCCCTCCGAGTGCTCCTTGTAGTTCCAATAGCCTGAGGGTCAGATGACTCAAGAACCTCATCATCCATAGGTAGATCAACCTCCATCAACTGAAGAAATGTTTCCGAGTCCATCTGAAACATGAAATGATTGTTATTAGCAAACAGTTGAAAATAACTATTATGTATAGATATATATTTGTTATGATTCTAACCAGCATTTTACTGTGTCATTGTTCATATTAATCATCATCTTCATAGTTTCCAATGTCAATGTTTTCATCTTCCTCATCAACATCATCAATTTTCATATTAGTTTCACTTTCATCATATCTTGTCATTTCAAATTCAGTTGCAACATCATTGACAACATCGTCATCATCGACCCTTAACTGTGGGGTGTCATGCTCGATATTCATGTATCTTTGTAAAAAAGATGTGTTTTGAGGAGTGTCTTGAAAAATTTCATTTCCTTGCACTTCAGTGGAACCACATTCAGTTTGAGTAAACTGATTTTCTCGAGATTTAACTTTTATTATACTCCACTAATCATCCAACTATTTTGCAGTAGCACAATATTTTTCATAATAAATTTGATGTGCCTGATGAGCCAATAAAAATGGTTTATTTACTACAAGAAGAATTTTATGTTTAATATCAACAATTCCATGAGTTGGATGAATACTCAAGCCTCTCTCAGTATACAACCATCGACATTTAAACATTGTTACATAATTCTGTCCCAAATAACACAGTTCAATAATTTCTTCAAGCATACCGTAAAAGTCAACTTCAATATCTCTATGATGTGATCCTTTCAAACAAACACCACTATTCATTGTTTTCTTTGATTCCCCATATGCACATGTATGAAAGCGATAACCATTCACCACATATGCATTATAAGATTTAACCATTTTGGATGGTGGGCTACTCAATATACGCAATCGACTATCAATCTTATCCACATGTACAGATACCTGAAAATTTGTAAAACATTTATCACTATTACAAGTAATAACTTGATTTTATATGTAAAACCAAAAAAGAATGTATATTACCAGTTTTTGAAACTAGTAGGGAATTTTTTTTGCCGACGTTCTTCTAAGCCAGTTGCTGTAATTTGTGGAAATTGTTTCTTGATATGATCATCATATAACCTACAAATACAATATGATTAATTTATTGTAACAGAATCTATAGAATAAGGGATAGGAGCACTCACTGTAAAATTGGTGACATTTCTTCATAGTTGATTAGAACATATGTATGAGCTCTATGATGTTCATCATCTGAAAGCCATCTATCATGAACTCCACCAAATCCAAGTTCGGGCTGATTGAAAACTGATAATTGATTGTTCATATCATCATCAACATTCCCCTCATTCCGGCCCATGCGATTAAATTTTGAGGGATATTCAGATTCAAAATAATGAGAGCAGAATAAAGCAATTTCCTCCTGTAAATAATCTTCAGCAATTGAGCCTTCAACTGATGCTTTGTTACGGACTTTTTTCTTCAATTTGTGCATGCGTCTCTTAAATGGGTAAATCCATCAAAAATGAACCGGTTCTCCACATTTTTCTTCATGTGGAAAATGTAATATCAAATGGTCCATTGAGTCAAAGAAAGTCGATGGAATGATTTTTTCCAGTTTTCATATAATTACAACAACAGCTTCTTCCAGTTTGCTTAGTGTATCATAATCTGTTGTCGCCGCACACATGTCTCAAGAAAAAATATGATATATCTGTTATCGAGTCCCAAATCATAGAATTCCACAATCCTCTTAATAAAATAGGCATAAGTCTTTCCATTATAATATGACAGTCATGACTTTTTAATTCGGTAATATAACCATTTTTAAAACATCTTCCCAAGTTGGAAGCATAGCCATATGGAAGTCTCAAACCTGCAATCCACTGAAAAAATAATAAGCGACTCTCTTTGGTCAGTGTATAAGCTACTTTTGTCTTCATTAATCTCTGTGATCTGACATTTTCAAACAATTCAAGTTCTGGTCGCCTACAAATTTGGGAAAGATCTAATCGTGCCTTTACATTATCTTTGGTTTTACCCGGTGTATCCAAAACTGTATGAAATAAATTATCAAAAAATTTCTTCTCAATATACATGACATCCAACATGTTTCGGACCAACAAATTAGACCAATGGAAGATTTCAAAAAATGCTCCGTTTTTCCCAATTGTGTTCTTTCCCAAATCCATGAATTTTCTGTTGGTTTATTGTCGGTCCAAAAGTGATGAAAGGTAATGAAAATACAACTGATTGTAACTCTGTACTTGAGATCATTTTTGGAGGTTCATCTCTTTCAATTCTACCTTTTCTGAAATAAGATTTATTCCTCCGAAAAGGATGACCGATTGGAAGAAATCTGCGATGATAGTCAAAATAGCAAGGTTTTTTTCCATTCATGAGGATAATTGCTTTGTTGTCTCCCATACAGTAAGGACATGATTTTTGACCATGTGTACTCCATCCAGATAACATGACATATTCTGGGAAGTCACTAATTGTCCACATCAAAGCATCTTTCATTACAAAATTCCGTTTCGCATCAGCATCATATGTACCAACACCATGACTCCAAAATAAATTTAACTCATAAATCAATGGTTTCAAATAAACATCAATATTCCTTTTTGGATGTCCTGGGATTAATAATGTCAAAACGATATAAGGATATTTCATCAACATCCATGGAGGAAAATTGTATGGAGTTATAAAGACAGGCCAACAGGAATACTGACTATCAAAAGATCCAAATGGACAAAAACCGTCAGTTGAAAGGCCCAATCGCATGTTCCGGGATTCTAAAGCAAAAGACGGATGCACTTGATCAAAATGTTTCCATGAATCACCATCAGATGGATGAATCAAGCTTTTACCATTTGAAATATTGGTTTTGTGCCATGACATCATTGTCACTGTGTTCTGAGACACAAATAAACGCTGCAACCTTGGTGTAAGCAGAAAATATCTCAACTGTTTTACAGGAATCAATCCATACTTCCCTGATTGAGCTTCTTTATACCAAGATTTTCCACATGTGGGACAACTATCCAACAACTCATTTTCACCAGAATATAAGATGAAATCGTTTGAACATGCATGGATCTTCTGATAACTAAGGACCATATTACGAACTAGTCTCTTGCTCTCATAATAATTAGCAAGAAGCACATTTCCTTCAGGTAACAGTGCTTTAACCAAAGAAAATATCTGATCAAAATAGTTATTTGACATTCCATTATCTGATTTAATAGCCATAAATTTTGCAACTGCTTCTAATTTTCTTATTTTTCAACCAGGATATAATGCATCCTCAGCAGACCTGAACAACTCAGCAAATTCAGATGGTGCCAACTCGGGAGGTAAATCAACATCATCCTCAATTTCAGTTTTTTGAATGGATGACCCTACAACATCATGTACTAAACTCTGAAACCGTGATGGATCTGGAATCAAATTATTAGTATCTTCTCTGGAACATTTTTCACCGTGTTGATACCAAAAAATATAATCTGATTGAAAACCATAACGCAAGAGATGTTGTCAAACGATGTCAAATGTCTCAAACGTTCTCAGAGCACATTTATTACAAGGACACTTAATTGTCCCTTCTGAAACCAATTCCAGGTTTGGTGATGCAAATGATAAGAAATCTTCAACACCATCAACATATACAGGATTTAAAATAGAACCGTTTGGATTTTTGCACTGATTTATCCAAGCAAGACCATCTAATAATGATTGATGTCGATTTCCTTGTTCCATATTCATATATATGTTTCTAAAAAAATTTAAAACCATTACAGTTATTAAATAATTTGATATAAGAAAAATAATATCCTAAAAAAAGAAGATACATAATTACAGTTATTTCTTAGTAATTACCAATAATTATAGGCGACACAGTTAGTTTGTAATCATCCCCACTAATTATTATTAATTTAGAAATACTTATCAATACTTGGAAAAATGAAATATGCTTGAATAATGAATTTTTTTTTATAATCATCGTTGTGGATATTATATTACTAATTATTCTTATTTGTTTCCAGTGGATTGACGACAGCTCTTTTGCCTGATGACTCATCTCTTTGAAAGGAGATGAGTCGTCAGGGAAAAGAGCATCTTTTATTCGACGGCTCATCTCTTTTTAAATTTATCCCGACTGAAATCAGTATGAAAAACTTGCTCTGACATACATTAGATCACATTTTTCATACTGATTTCAGTGGGAGAAAGTAGAAAAGATATGAGACGTTGAACAAAAGGTAGCCGCCAATCCGCTGGAAATTGTGCCAATTTATAACCATTTACTTGAAATTATTTGATTTTTGATTAATTATTACTAATTATTACTAATTATTATAAATCTCAATATTTCCAACAGATTTTTCTCTATTCTTAACATGTTCAAATATTAAAGAGTCGTCAATTTTCAGGTCATGCCCAATAAAAAGTTTGCGTCAACCATGTCCAATTTAAACTCAATAATTGTCCTTACATGGTTGATCACCTCGCAAGTAGTGTTGCAATAGGACGACACAAGTAATGTCATTCTCGTCTTTAAGAATCATTTCACATGACCCTTTACATAGATCATTCTTCCTTGAAAAATTAAGAGAACTTCAGTATCTTTCCCTTACTTTTTCAAGAACGAATGATCTATGTAAAAAGCCATGTGATATGATTCTTATAGATGAGAAAGTCATGACTTGGGATGTCTTATTGCAACGCTACTTTTGAGGTGATCAACCAAGCAAGAACAATTATAGAGTTTACATTGGACATGGTTGACGCAAACTTTTTATTGGGCATGACCTGAAAATTGGCGCCCCTTTAAGATTTGAACATGTTAATAATAAAGAAAAACTTTTTTAAAATATTGATAATTGTAATATTTTATAAATATTTTTATAATTTTAATAATATTAATATTTTTTTATAAATATTAAACATATAATAATAAAATAATTATATTATTTGTATTATTTAATTATTAATATTAGAGTAATATAAAATTTTATATTATGTTACTATTTATGTTACTAATTATATTACTAATTATGTTACTAATTATGTTACTAATTATAAATGAGAATATTTTCATATAGGTCGGGTGGTTAATCAATCATTTAATAGAAAAACAAACGTAATTGACCGCTCATCCACCTCAATTTTCTTTTCATTTCTGTGTTGAGGTTGACAGGAAACTTCTCCCTCCACATGTAATATTTTCTTTTACTATCAAAATTATAAACCTCCTCACCTCTATGTTGGTGAGGAGGTTGATAATTTTGAAAGTAAAAGAAAATATTACATGTGGAGGCAGAAGTTTCCTGTCAAGACTCAACACACAAATGAAATGAAAATTGAGGTAGATGAGCGGTCAATCACGCTTGCTAATTTTTCTAATTCTTTTTAAGTCTTTCCTAATACTTTTTAAGTCTTTCCTAATTCTTTTTAAGTCTTTTATAATTATTTTTAATTATTTCCTAATTATTTTTAATTGTTTCATAATTATTTTTAATTGTTTCGTAATTATTTTTAATTGTTTCCTAATTATTTTTAATTGTTTCTTAATTATTTTTAATTATTTAATAATTGTTTTTAATTGTTTCCTAATTATTTTTAATTGTTTCCTACTTATTTTTAATTATTTTCTAATTATTTTTAATTGTTTCCTAATTATTATAATTATTTCCTAATTATTATAATTGTTTCCTAATTATTTTTAATTATTTCCTAATTATTATAATTGTTTCCTAATTATTATAATTGTTTCCTAATTATTATAATTGTTTCCTAATTATTATAATTGTTTTCTAATTATTATAATTATATCTTAATTATTATAATTGTTTCCTAATTATTATAATTGTTTCCTATTTAAATCTAATTGTTTTCTAATTAAATCTTATTGTTTCCTAATTAAATATAATTGTTTCCTAATTAAATCTAATTGTTTCCTAATTAAATCTAATTGTTTCCTAATTATTTTAAATCTTTCCTAATTAAATCTAAATGTTTCCTAATTATTTTAATTGTTTCTTAATTATTTTAATTTTTTCCTAATTATTTATAATCAATTAAATCTAACTATTTCCTAATTATTTGATAATTATTCTAATTAAATCTAATTAAATCTAATTAAATCTAATTATTTCTTAATTATTTGATAATTATATACTTATTTCTAATTATTACCAAAACATCCTCCGGGTGTGTCGAACCAAGAGTGCAGTAAGACGCATTATCGTGTACCAGATTACCCCGAGTCAAGCTCGAAACACATTGTCAGAGTTTTCACTCCTAGGTACATCTCTGCCAGAGCCGCCTCTACTTGTTCGTATCCAGACAATGATTATTTGGTACAACCACTTAATCTAATTATACTATATAGCTACTAAACATTCTATTAAAAGAATTAAAATTTACAATTAAAAATAAAATTAACAATTAAAAATAATTTAAAAAATAAAAAAAATATAAACACCTTCGATATTTTGAAGTAATTTGTGCCTTCTAACTCCCTCTCTCCTCTTCTCGAACGAAAAAATTAAAACAAAAAAAATTCCACTTAGAACTGGAAGTTAAAGAGAGAGAAGAAGAGAGATCTGAATGTTATGGAAAAAATGGGTGGGGTGTATATATAGGTTAGATTATTTGCGACGGTCGTATTTGCAATGAGATACCATCGCGAATACTAGGTATTGCGATGGGATACCGTCGCAAATACCTTCGCCCGCATTAATTACGGGTAGCGGGTAAAAGGGTTTTTGTGACGGGTCCGTCGCAAATAGGTGCCTGCCGACACACCATTAGCGACAAGCGGATATCCCCATCACAAATTCCTATTTACCGCCACCAGTATTGGCGATGGACCCTGTCGCAAATACCTTCGCCCACATTAATTACGGGAGGTGGTTAAAAGGGTTGTTGCGACGGGCCCATCGCAAATAGCTGCCTGCCGACACACCATTAGCGACGAGCGGATATCCCCGTCACAAATTCCTATTTACTGCCGCTGGTATTGGTAATGGGACCCGTCGCAAATAACACCTGGTGAATAATTTTTTGCGACGGGACAATTTACCGGTCGCAAATAGTATTTACCACCGCCGGGTAGTTGTGACGGGTAGAAGACGACCATCGCAAATAGGCTTTACCGCCACCAGTATTGGCGACGGGACCCATCACAAATAACACCTGGTGAATAATTTTTTGCGACGGGACAATTAACCATTTCAAATATTATTTACCACCGCCGGGTAGTCGCGACTGGTAGAAGGCGACCGTCACAAATAGGCTTCCCGCCTTTTGACGTGCAAACCGCGTCATAGCTATTGCGACGGGTCCTGTATTTCTGTCGCAAATAACTGACCATTTGTGAAGGGAATATATTCCCATTGCAAATATGATTTTCGTCGGAGTTATTGAGACGCGAATAAAGCCCGTCGCAAATACCCCGTCGCAATAAGCGGGTTTTCCCGTAGTGTTTATATTTTGTTCAATATTTTCATTACTTGATTGTTTTTATTGATGAATATTTATATTATTTCAATTTCACGTTAATTTATAATATAAATAATAGTTTTAAAATTGTAATTTTAAACATATATTTTAAACTGGGTTATTTTATAAAGGTTTCTTGAAGTTGGATTTCTTTAAGTTCATGATGGGCTTACAACGATATCTGAAAAGATTCATTATTTATTTTTTAGATTTGGGTGAAAAAATTGTTTTAAAATATTTTATTTCAAGCTAACAAATTTTGAATATTTTGAAAATTTGACCATAGGGACTCTATGATGATTACCTACTGAGCTGTTATTTTTATAACATAGCAATTATACATGGGGTTAATAGACAATAAATTTTTTATATAATTATTTTTGGTTATTGGGCACTCATGTAATAGGTTGGTGATATGGATAGATTCTGACAAAGTGTTCAGATGGATATTATGTTGATATCCTAGTGTTTTTTTATTTAGTATTATAGATGTATCAACTAGTTTTGTAATTCCTTATTTCCTTGTTCTTTTTTTGTTCTATGAAATAATTATGAAGTTTTTTATATGTTTAATTTTTGTTTTCTCCTTGTTTGTTATTTTATGGTTTTGAAACTTGTTATCCCAATGTTCATGAAACTATGATATATAGTGTGAAAATTCTCAAATTCTGGGTGGAATATCTTTGTTTTATACTATTTATTTTGGGAAAATAATTATTTTGGTTTCTGATGTGATGACTTGAATATTATCTCATGCATGGGATGATTGAGAATGTGCTATGGGAATATCATAAGTTAGCTTAAGTTTCTAGTTCAAGGATGGCCTTGGTGAGATCATGATTAATAATAAATTTATTTATTACCAATTTTTTCTAAATATAAAAGTTATAAATTTATTAAGATCAATATAATTAGTGGTGGAAGATAAAAATAACGTAATAATATAAGTAAAACCTATTTGACTACTAATATTGATGAAGCATATCCCATATACTTTAGGATTTGATGATCTAAAATACAATTCATACTTTATTAATGATTTTGTTTTCTGGATTTTTTTGTCAGGTTTTATCTTATATTAATGATTTTGGTGGTTAATTTCAATAAGTATGTTGTCTGGAAATTTTTGGGATGATATTTTCCTATGTTTGGGAAATTGGATACATAACAGTTTTTGGATATATAGTGAAAATGGTTGTGTTGTTAAATCACCAACATAAAGGAATTTTTTACATCAAGGAGTTTCCTATGTCGATAAGATCTCCTATATCATGTAATTTCCTATATGATATGTTTTATATGTAATATGGTTATGTGTAGTAATCAGATACGTGAGCAAATTCCCATGTGATCACTCACCTACGTAAATTGGTTATGTGAAGAAATATATTGCATGAATTGTATACATGTTGGAATCAGCTACGTCACTTCAATTCGTAATGTCCATTTTTTGAATTGTATATTTGAAGAAACTAGATATGTAAGATTTAACTATGTGAATGAAAAACTATTTAATTCAACTTAGATACATAAAAAATCTGGATACATGGATTCTATTATTCAAATTTTCTATTCCATGATGATAGTTGGTTTTTAATACCATTGTAACAATTCAGTGAAGTTTTTAATGATGATGTATAATTATAAAAATCTTGATCACCACTTTGAGGAAAAATCTAATATAATAAGAGGCATATTATGAGACAGAAAAAAGGAAGATATATTTCATTTTCCTTTACTGTTTTCAAGTTATTTCAAGGAGGAAATTTCATTGATCCTTATTTTTCTACAGATCATGTGCAATGCATTTAAATAATAAGTGCATGAATTTTAAATAATAGATGTGTGCAAGAGAAAAACTATGCATGAGAATTGAAGAGCACATGAGAATACTAATAACTCATTTAAATATATCTTTAAAACAACATGTAATTATAAGTGAAAATATTAAAGAAGATATATCGACTTTTCATCGGTGCTTATTGATAATATTTTTTTTATGATCAGAAGTCTCTCTATGAGATTCTTACTCTTCAAATAATTTCTCTTAGAGAAATTTTTTTTTCTGTCAAATGTATATTTTATTTGTGAGCTAAAATTGCTAAACTCTTTTCTTTTATTAAATTTAATTTTAATGGTTCTAAAAAAACCTATGAAGTATGTTACTTTTAAAAAATTTCTAGAGACCTATTGAAATTTACTAGGCCTGTACTAATTGTCGACTACTTTTAATTTTTCATGTAGTCCCTATAATAGTTAATGGATGTCCTTGACCCAAGGACTGATCTAGTTAAAATCATCACACTCATGGGGAAGAGTGACGATGGAGTGGACTAGAGGACTTCTCTTCCATGAACCAATAAAAGTATATTTGTTTCTATTTCATTTTTTTATGATTTTGTTTCTACTATATTCTTTGTTAAATAATAGAACATGAATCTCTCATAAACAAGATAGGGAAATGTTTCTATGTTTAGAAAAATTTAATGAACTCAATTCACTTCCTCATGAGTTTTTATACTATCATTCTCTGACAACATTTGGAATCATAGGCAGTAACTCCTAAGTTATCATTTGTAAAAGTTGAAATATAAGGATCTCTTAAAAAAAGGACTCTATGACTAATAATAGAGAATGGGTGTCTATTATCATAGAACCTTATTTTAATGGTGAGAATTATGGATGTTTGAAGGAATGGATGATTATATATTTAAAGAACTGTTGTCTGATGGTTTATCTCAAAGCTATGAAGCCTGATGAAATTCTATAGATAGAATGAGAAACTTGGGATGCTAAAACTGAAGAAAACTAGGATCTGAATTCAAAATCTATGAATTATATAATCTATGTATTAGGTAAAAATGAGTACAATTGAGTTTATCAAGGTTAAAACACTCATTAAATGTGTATAAAATTATAGTTACTTATGAAGGAACAAATAATGTTTGGGCGATGAGATACAATAATACCAAACAAAAGTTTGACACTTTTACAATGATGGATGGTAAGAGAATCACACAGTTGAATAAATTACTTATAGAAATTATAAATAATGTTGCTGAATTATAGAAACTTATTTCTAAACCATAATATTCTTTAAAAGTTCTCAGAATACTTCCACTAAGGTGGATTGTTATTTTGGTTGATATCTCGTAATTAACAGAGGTTAAAAAATTTAAGATAAAGTATATTATTGTAACTCTAATGATGTATAAGGATAAGATATAAGTTAAATCCAGAGAACATAGGTTAGTTACAAAGTAAAATTCTGATTTAAATGTATCAAATTCAAAGGATGATTAAAAGTGTAAATAAGTTTAGATAGTTGGGTCATCTTATGGAAATTATTCAAGTATTTTTGGTTTCAACAATGAGTTTGATCATTTTTATAGAACATTCAAAAAGTTATATAAATAGAGGATATTTTTTAAGAAACCTTTGAATAAATATAAGAATATTTATGGAAATTATAAGGAATTAAGATGTTATGATTGCTAGAAGCTTGGATATATAAAACCTAATTTTCCGTAGCTTCAAGATGAAAAAAATTATGAAAAGAAATTATTTATGAAAGTTATTTACAAGGAGAAATATAAGAAATCCATAAAGGAAACATGGTGTGATTATTTGGAATCCAGTGATGTATCATATTTTGAATCCTAATTTTAGAATTCTAACCAGAAATCCAACATATGGTATATGTCTCATACTGATGAGATACATTCTTGATATTATTCTATACAAGTAAATGGCACATCAAATGGAAATTACTCATTTTTGGAACTAGATGAATATTTTCCATGTTAGAATCTAAATACGAATCTTTAAAAAGGAAAAATGAAACACTCAAAAATTATATAAATTAGTTTTTAAAGAAATGGAATACTTAAAGAAAAAAATTATAAGATTAATAAATAAAATGGAAAATTATGATCCATCGTGTATTGAATATGGAAATAAAATTTAAAAATTAAACAATATAATTTATAGACTTTAAAAATAATGTTATTTTGTTTATAAAAGGTTAAAAATATTTATGTAAAATTATTACTAATGATAAAACTCATAATAATAAGATTGTAATATGATTTCAAAGTTAGAAATAAAAGTTTTATAAGAATTATTTGGTACCTAGTTCAAAAAATAAAAATCTTTAAAAAGATATTTGTTTTGATTGTGGTTAGCTAAGACACTATTAAAATAATTCTATTTTGAAAAAAATCCGTAGTTCTATGTAGTTAAAATATATTTTTTCACAATTAGTTTTTCAATGTTTAGTGCTGATGGTTTTGGCTACCAAAAACACATTTGGGTTTGTAAATCCATAATTTATCTGCTTTATGGACTGAATAAAATATAGTTACCAAAATAATTTCTTATTTAATTTGATTTGGTAGATACAAGGACCAAGATAACAAATGAATGATGGAATATCTAAATTATATGCTCAAGGAATATTAGTGAATATTTATCTAATTTTCACTCTTTAACAAAGATAGAGGGATGTCATGTCACTTTTAGTGACAATGTTAGAGGATAAATTATAGTAATTGGTGTTTTCTAAAATATGAACTCTTCCATCATCAATATTTTTCTCTATCTAAATTGTCTAAAAAATAATCTGATATGTATCTCCCATCATTAAAATGAATGTTATTTTATTGGTTTTTAAAATAATGCACGTTCTATTTTTCAATAAAAATTATTAAATTTATGGCACCATGAAAAGAGAATATATATACTCTAGAGTTTAATTTTTTTAGTAGAAAAAAGATAGATTTTTAAATAATGAAAAAATTAGTCTTGGATATGAAATAGAATTTTGGGACACTGAAATGTTTATTATTTGATAAAATTTTCTAGATGAAATTTGGTTCCATATTTACCTCAACATGGATTGAATAAAAAGAAGCTATGTGATTCATGTCAAATTGAATATCAAAAGAAGTCATATTTTAAACCGATTAAATAATATTCTTTTTCTAGAAACCTAGAACTTTTTCATATGGATATTTTCGGTCTATCTAGAGTTGCAAACCTAATAGAAATTTTATTTGTTTATGTTTTAGTCAATGATTATTCTATATTTACTTGGGTTTTGTTTTTATGTGTCGAAAATGATGATTTTTTTAGTTTTTATAAAATCTTGAAAACTCATTCAAAAAGTAATATATACCAAAATTGTTAATTTAATAAGTTGTCCTGGAGAGAATTTGAGAACCATGAGTTCGATCACTATTCCTTAAAACATGGTATCAAGAATACTTTTTTAGCCACCAAGACACCTTAACAAAATGGTGTTATTGAAAAGTGGAATAAGCCTTTGAAAGAAATTTCTAGTACTATGTTATATGAATATAACATGCCTACACTTTTTTAGATTGACGTCAAGAATAAAACATGTTAATTAGACTTATTTTTAATGAAAAAACCTTATTAATTATTGAATAATAGAAATCCAAATGTTTGATACTTTAATGTTTTTATATGTAAAGTATATATTCTAAACACCAAGGATAATATTGGTAAGTTTTATTCAAAAGATGAAGAAGGAATATTTCTAGGATACTCTACTACATAAAAAGAATATATATATTTTAATAAATGATCAATTATTTTTGAAAAATCTACTCATGTGAACTTTTTTTAAAGTGATCATTTTGATCACAAAAATAAATCATAATTGATGAACTATAGGATTCTTTTGTGAACATGAGATATAAACCAATTTTTTATAAGAAAAAATATAATGAGATGGAACTTAATTTTATATAACAAGCTCTTGAAAGGTTGGATGCCAGCAAACATGAAAATGTGATTCTTATACAACCAAAAACCCTCAATAACCATCCTTTATAAACTGTTATAGGAAGTTTAGATAAATTATTTAGAACTAGGAGGAGTGTAATAAACCTTGGATATTTTTTCCCTTTTTATCTCAACTAAAACTTAAGTATATAGAATAATCCTTAGAAGATGAATGTTTTATTATATCCAGGGATGAGGAAATAAAGTAGTTCAAGAGGAACAGAATTGGTATATAAGAACAGAATGTTTTTTTTGAAATAAGTTGGATGATATTGGTGTAATATATAAGAATAAGTCTAGACATGTTGTTAATTTTTATGTTGAGGAAAAAGGTATAAACTAGGAGGATACCTTTTCCCCAATACCTTGATTAGAATCCATTAATATTATATTTTCTTATGAATCATATATGAATTTTAAATTATATTTTATTGATGTAAAATTTTCTTTTTCTAAATGGATTTATAATAGAAGATGTATACTTGGAAAAAACTCCAAGTTTTTAAAATCCCATTTTTTGAAATTTAGTTTTTAAACTTACCATATAACTTTAAGGTCTTAAAGAGGCACCTAGAGCTTGGTTTGATCATTTGAACTATTTTATTTAGTGAAAAGTTTTTAAGTGGGTAAGGACGATCCTACTTTATTTAATAAAAATTAATCTTTAGAAATATTTTTAATGAAAATATATGTTGATGATGAATTTTTTTTACAAATAAAAAAATGTTTAATGAATATTCAAAACTTATGCAAAAAGATTTTGAAATGGGCATAATGGGTGATCTAAATTATTTTATATATTTTTTTAAACTTTATGAAAAAGACTCTGGGAATGTGGTAAATCAAGGAAAATACATACTAGACTTTCTTATATGGTTTTTAATTTAAAGTGGAAAAGTATATAATTCCCCTATGAGTTTTAATGATAAAATTGTCATAAATTACGTTGGGAAACCAGTTGACCATAATATTTAAAGAGGGAAAATTTTATGTGTATTGTATTTGAATACTAGTAGACCATACATTATGTTTGTAGAATGTATTTGGGATTAATTTCAAGATAATCATAAATAATCACACTTAAATCATAAAATAGGATTTTAATATATTTAAAAGGAACAATTTTGTTTTCCTTTTTTTTAAAACTTCTAATTTTAATTTAATGTCATACTCAGGTTCTGAATTTGGAGGTTATAGACTGTATAAGAATATTACATTAGTAACATTCCATTTTCTAGGAATATACTTAGAATTTTTGTATAGTAATAAACAACTCTCTGTTAAATTGTCCACAACATAAGTAGAATTTACTTCTACTAGTAGTTGTTTTATACGAGTGATGAGGATAAAATATAACATAATGGATTTTGGATTCAATTTTAATTAGTTATTAATTAAATGTGATAAAAAATAAACATTTCTAGGAATCTAATAAATCATTCAATAAAAAAGATTATAGAATTAAGGTATCATTTATTAATAGATCATGCATAAAAATGAAATATTACTCTTGAATTCATCTATATATAGAGTTAGTTAATAGATCTTATTATTAATCCCATTCTGTGTTAATGTTTTGATTTTATTAAAATTCAATTGTGTTTTTTTCTTTTAAATAGTGTAATTTAATTTATTTGTTTTGATCTAAATGAATATATTCACTTTTTTCAATTTTAAAATTGATTGTTATGTTATTTTGTTTAAGGTTATTTGAAAAATACTCTTAGCCATAATATCTATTTATTTAAATTTTTAAATTATAAATATATTTCTTTTCTTTTCATTCTTTATTATTGTTTTCTATTTATTAGTCCAAAGTAACCCAAAATTTAAATTGGGTATGTAATCACATTAGCAATCAAATACGTGACTGATTACAAAATCAGATCTCAACCAGTTTTTCCATTCACATACATAACCTCCCTCTGAAGACAAACCATCACCTCTAACCTCTCGATCCTGGTTCAAACTTCAACAAACTAGATTGAATAGGGAAGTCCAAGCAAGTTGATGATAAGAGCTCAGGTTTTTCTAAGAAATCTAAAGGATGTATAAAAAGAGTTCTTACAAGAAAAGTCATAGATATGTAATCATCAAAGGAATCCAAAAATATTTTAAAGTAATCACCTAAGTATCAAGTTTGAGATTTTGTGTTTGATGATAAAAAAGTTAGGTTTGATTTTTAAGGAAGAGTTAATGAATTCATGATGAATTCATAGTTTCAGTTTAATCAGACAATGGATGTAATCTCATCAATTGTTATAGTAAATCCTATGGTAGTTTCTTCTATCAAAGTGGATTATATCTTTTGTTTCCCCCATAAGGTGAATTTTTTTAGCTAGTCCCTTGATTGAAATATGTCATTAGGTCTAATAGAGGTGTTCATTTTTTTAGAACCTCTATTTTTGAAAGGAAACCTCAGAAAGAGATTCCTCTTGAATGGAAAGTGTAATATAGGTTTCTGAAGACATGTATAAACAAAAGATAAGGAGATATAGAGATTGTTTTTTAAGATATGTATTAGATATACATCTTGATCAATAACGTGAAGTTGAATTTTCAAAGATATAAGGTGATAACCATGCATCATTGTTGTGAAGTAAAATGGAAGTTAAACGAATATCCTTATGTTAGATTAATTTCCTTATTTTTGAAGAAGAAAGAAGTATATTTAAATGAATGTTATGTAGTGAAATGAAATAAATGAAATAAAATATCATCAGTTTTATTAAAGATAGTTGGATATTCCCCTGATATTTTTTCAAAACATTTGAAGATATTTGGTCAAGAGAGTGTGACTTAGGGGGATTCATCCCAATCCATAATACTTAGTGATGAAACACTTTTTGAGATGGTGTCTACTAGGGGAGTAGTAGAAAAAACATATATAAGAACTGAGCCTTCTTTTCTAGTCATTAGTTCTGAGTTTTGTTAGTATTTCGAGATTCAAGTGGATGTGTCTACTCAAAATCAAGTTATTGGTGAAGCTAATTTATCTACTGAGGAAGATCATAATATGGAGATAGTTTTTCAGACAATTGGGACTTTTTCTAAAGATAGTTCTACTTAGACAGGTCATATGAGTTTTGAAGTTCAGGTAATTCTAAAGTTAGAATAAGTCCATAAAGAAGATGATCTAATTATTCTTAAATCACTCATTAGTATAAGAAGGGATGATGATGTTATTATGGAATATAAAATGTGTTCCCATATTCCATCTATACCATCATTACCCTCACATTCTCATGAAGTAGATCCTTCTATTGGAAAGAGTTCCAAAATCATGGAAAATGAAGTGTTTTCTAATGAATTAATTATTGAACTTAACAATCTAAGAGTATATTTTTCAATTTAAAATTGGATATGTTATCATACAAAAATGATATCAGAGAGCTTCAAAATTCCTCTATCTCCATATTAGATTTTAGTAATTTAATTGGAATAGTAGATACATAATCAGTAGTAATCAATAGTTTTTTGATAGATCCTCCAGTGCATCAAGCTAATTATAATGTAATTTCTAATGAACTTGAGGAAATGAAAGCCTTGATAAGTTGGTTTAAATATTTTTTCCCTATAAAGTTAGAGTTTGTAGATCTTATTTCCTTGGTTTCATCTCAAAAGGATGTGTCTTTGGATTCTTTATTAATGCAATAATGTTTATCTTAGGAAGTTATTGATGAAATTAAAGCCATTAGAGCCGATGTGATACAAAATATTCTCACTCTGAAAATTGTTGTGTTAAGTCAATTTGAGTTTATAAAGAAGTTCCAACATGCTAATATTTCTACTACATAATCTCTTGTTCATCCAGATTCCTATAATGTCATTTGTTAGATAATTTCATGTTTGAGTTCTGTTTCTTCTTAGATTTAGTATCTTCAATCTGATATTCATTCTCTAGTGTTTTGGATGTGATAAAAAAATATTTTTTATTCAATTTCATGACACCTAGGTGGCCATTAAAAATAATGGTTTTATCTTAGATATGTTTCTAAATGACATCATTGGACATCATGAGAAGTATATTGGAGAGTTGTTAGAACAATTTTTTAATGTTTTAATGGAATTATAAAATTTAGTTACAGGCTACATTAAAAAATATGATAAAAACAAACCAATGTTTTTTAAATAGATAAAATAATTCCAATAAAAGGTTTCCTCTATGTATAACATTGCTGTAACAGATTTAGATCTAAAGGAATCTTCTTAAGAATCATCAAAAGAATACTTAGAAAAAATCAATTCCATTTACAAGTAGGGATTTAGTTTTGTACCAACATCCTACCATTTCAAGATATGTTGAACCATAAAGGGATGTTAGTACCCAAGTTGTTTCCTTTTATCTCAAGGATTTTATGGATGTTGTTCTTGATTTTCTTGTGTAAGTGTATAACAAAGAACGCAAAGTGAAGTCACTGACTAGTAGGTTAATAGATACATAGTCATATGTGAACCTAATTATGAAGAAGGTTCTTATTGATATGTCTTCAATCATTTTAGGTGAAAAATTTCCATTTTTCTTTACCTTCCTACTACCAATGATTCTGCAGGTTTCTCTTCAGAGTAAGTAGAACATCTTAATACATTTATTAAGAATGGTAGAGAACCTGCTTCTCAAATTCATAAGAAAGAATATCTCTTGATCCTTGAATTTTATATGTCAAATGTTCTTCATAGTGTTGACATGTGCGGTGAATCTTTAAATCAAACGAGAAGAATAATATATCATGGTCATGATTCTTCTAGTATTAATCAAGAATCTAGGAAGCGAATAGAAGGTGTTTATGATCCTTTAGTGCTACCCATGTCAACACCATCTACCTCCATACCCAATTCAACCTTAAAATTACCTTCAACTTAACCAAAATGGGTTCCTGAATTGATTTTTTCTAACTATTTATACTATATGTATCTTTTTATTTCATAAATTAATGAAATACATAATTATTTATTTTTTTATCATGTGTTTCTTAGTAACTCTTTTCATTTGATATAATTTACCTCTTTTTTTATTTAATAGAACTCAATATTTATATAATTCTATATTTATTTTTCGCACTACACTCATATAGTCCATAAATCTAAAGTGAGACATTAATCTATGTTTTATCTCTCTTATACTTCCTTTTTAATGACACAAAAGGGTGAGACGTTTTCTACCTTATATATATATATTATCTTTTAATAAAAATAGAGGGAAGTGTTCCACCTTTGCTACCATTTCTCTGTTAATTAAAGGGGGTATTCTTCTAAAAAGTCAACAAGTAACTAAGGGGTAGAACACTAAATTTTAAACACTATTTAAACAATATTCCTATTAAACTTTTTAAAAAATCTACATTTAGTATCTAATAAAATATATCTCTAGTTTTAAAAGTTTTATAGGTTTTGTGATCATCAAAAAGGGGAGATTATTGGACTATTAATATTTATCCAACATATCCCATGTACTTTAGGTTTTTTGATCTCAAATAGTGTTCATAATTTACAAATGATCTTTTTTCTAAGTGTATTTTGAGGTTTTATCGTATTCTTATGTGTTAGGTGATTAATTCCCCTAAGTATATAGTCTAGTTGTTTTTGGTTGAAATATGCCTAAGTCTTTGAAATTGGATATGTAATTATTTTTGGGTACATTTTGAAAATGACTATATCAATCAATCGCTTATATAAAGGAATCAACTGTTTCGATGAATTTCCTACATCAAAAAGATCACCTATGTTGTAGTCTACATGATCTTTAAATTATGTAAGATGGTTATGTGATGTAATCAGATATGTGTGAAAATTCTTATGTGATCACTTAGTTGTGTAAATTAGATACACGATGAAATTGTTTATATGAATCATCTATGTCGTGGAATGAGCTATGTTTCTTCAATCAACTACATCAATTTCCTTGACTCACCTATATAAAAAAAATAGCTACATCAAATTTAGCTACATAAATGAAAATCGTACTTAATTCAATTTGGATACGTAAAGGAATTTGGATTCAATTATTCACATTGGCTATGTTATACTAGTAGTTGGTATTTATTACTATTGAATCACTCGAGTTGTGTTTTTAATGATGTTGTACAATTAAAAAATTCTCAATATTCTATTTGAGGGAAAATAAAATATAATAAGATCCATATACCGAGATAGATAAAAATTATTATATATTTTATTTTTCTCAACTTTGTTTTGAGGTATTTCAAGGATAAGGATGTGTAATGGTCCCTATTTTTGTATAGATCATGTGAGTGAATTTAAATAAGAAAAAGTGAAATCATTTTAAAAAATATGTGTGTCTAAGAGAGAAATTATTCATAAGAAGTGTAGTGAACAAGAGAATATAGAGAACTCATTAAAAAAGCTATCTAAACAAAACTCTAGTTTCAAGGAAAATAAGGAAGAAGACATCTCAACTTACTAGTTGTTCTTATTGATAGTATTTTCTATGATCATAAGTCTATCCTTGATTTTTATAATCTATAAATTTTTTATCTTGGAGATCTTTAATTTTTTATCAGTTATAGCTTACAAATGTGAGATGAAATATTTAAACTATTGTATTTTATTATATTTAATTGTAAAGGCTCCTAAAATAGTATACTTTGAATTATGTTGCTTATAAATCCTTTCTGTAGACCAATTGAAAGATAAGGTGCTTGTACTAGGTGTCGAATGCTTTCGCTTAGTCGTGTAGTCCCTAAAAAGAACTAGTAATCCCTTGTAAAAGAACTATTCAAGTGAAAATAATCACATTCCTTAATAAGAGTGGAGGTGGAGTGAACTAGGGGACTCATATTCCCCAAAATACTCTAAATATATCTATTTATGTTTCCTTTTTTATGACTTTACTTCCACTATAATATTTTTCAAATAACAGAGTAGGAATCAGTCTTAAACAAGAGAGGGAGATTTTTCCCAGTGAAGAAAAATTTAAATAACTCAATTCACCCCCTATTGAGTATTAATATAGTTATTCTACAACAACACAATGTTGATGTATCCTGGATTATATCCCCTAATTACTATTACAATTATAACAGGAATAGTAAAAAAGAAGAAGAATGAAATCCACTAGACCATTATATTAGAATACTAAAAATTATAATTATTATTTATGGGGTTGGTATTAAAGAATTTATATGAATAAATATGACCATTACATAACCATTGGGAATTACAACTATTGTTAATGTTTCCATTATAAAGTAACCATTATAATTAGTGTTTTCTTTAGGTAAGGATGAGAGAAAATTAATGCAGAATAAAGAAATTGTGGACTCAACTAGTATTAAAATCCCTTATGAAGATCATATATTTGAGTATAGGAAGGTTCTATAATATTTAATGTTCTACATTGACTATGAAAAAGAAAAACATCAATAACTGAGGATCAAACGACTTTGTTCACTAGAGAAGTTCAATTTTGTGGAAATAATTGCCACATTAATATTCCTCAAACCACCATATGAAATCATCATCATTTCAAACATAACCATTATGGGTTATATTGGCTTGACAAGGGTTTATGTATTAAGGTGTTAAGTTTTATTAAATGGTATATTATTTTAGAAATGAAATGATGTTTACTTCGATACCAATTTTTTATCACTTGTAAAAACCTTATTTAAAAGTTAAAATTAACATAAAAGATTGAAAATAATAAAATGGATTTCATAATTTAGTCAAGGCATTGAATTCATTTAAGGGGTTAATTTTTTTTATTTGTAAAAATAATAAAATACAGTAAAAAATGGTGGAATATAGTGAAATATGGTATATATTAAATTATATATGTGTATTAATGGCTCAACTCCACCAAAATAGATTTAATTTCCTAGTTTTGTCAATAAAAATTATATTGGAGTATTAAGAGAGGTAATTAGGTACTTTGGAAGATATTAAAGAACTTGAGATAGTGGAAACTTAAAATATTTGATACTTTGACCGATTAAATTCCACTCAGCACGCAAATAAATACCAACCGATTGTTCCCATATCTCATTCAAAATATCAAATTTTCTCTATTTATATATTTATCAATGAGTGTCTATGATATCTCTATATTAAATCTTAAATAATTTATTTGTTTTTAATTTTCAGCTTTAGGCTAGGAAGCTCAAGAGAGGTAGGGGTCCCCTTTCTCTCTCTTTTCAATTCCAATTTACATATATAATATAGTATCCATTAAAATTTCCATATTATTCTTCACATATTATTATAAAATGATTTTTAGTATTTTCTTAATGATATAATATGAATTTTAGATCCTATTTAACTCACATTATAATCCTTTAATAAGCTGTTGTAATACCGTGATTCTTCTAAGAGGCATACAACTTTATATTTTCCCATGATAAAAAATTGATATGTATTCCATTTATTTTATATTATTGTTGTATGATTTATAAAATGTGGTATTTTTATAATAAATTACTTCCATTATGTAGTAATAAGAACCTATATCGAGTCTTAAGTTGGTTAACCTCGATTTTGGAACAAGTTTACCATTTCCGTCGATGCATACCAATATGGAAGTATTTCCTCATAGAAATAGTATATCCCTAATCCATATAAAATATGTGTGATTACATATTCCTTATTTTTTAGGGGGTGTGGGGGTACACATAATTTCCTTGTTATCTACCATTTCAAATACATGTATTTTATTTACTGAACACATTGATTGTTTTAATCTTTCTAAGTACCTGATAGCTAAAGTTCCATATTCTTCACCAAATAGGAATACTTATTTGAAAATTGTGAATATATATACATATTTAATTGTTTTCATGTAAATTCAATTATAAATATTTTAAGATAAATTAATTAATAAAAAATTATATGTATTTCTAAGTCATTCATTCTTGAACACTATTCATTGTATTTCCTATTCACTCTTTGTATATGATGAAATGAATTAGAATTTTATATGATGGGTGGGGCACATAATTTTATAACCTCTTAGTGAATTAGTAGGTATCATGAGACACCTCATGTAGGTTAATATGGTTTTCCTTTGCCTTTATGTTTGTTTCCATGTTATAAGGCCTTTATGATATGATTTTGAAGTCCAAAATTATGTATTCCCATGATTTCCATAATTCTGATATCACTTACTTTTTATGATGTGAATATTTATTTCTATACATATCCATGGATTAGGTTATTATTATGTATTTATTGTTATGAAATCATTTTCTTCCATTGTACACATTCCCTAACAGAGCATTTGAGCTCATATTTTACTTCTGTTTCCCATTTCCTTGGGTAATGATGCAGATAACTATGTTTGATCAAGTCTATGGATATCATTAAGTAATAAATATTTTCACTCAAATGATGAAATATTCCATTTTGTAATGTAATTTTTATGTATACAATCTCTTAAGGAATACTGAACCTTGATCCTAAGAATTCAATCTCATGCAATCTAATTTTCATTTAATAAATAACCAATAATAACTTGGTGACTAGGGTTTAGGGTGTTACAAGATTCATGAACATTAACATTTCGTCTTGAAAATATTTAATCATATAATGAAAATAGAAAATGAATTACCCATATGAAAAAATCATTATACCTTTTAAAAAAATTGGATATGGAAAAGACATGATAAATCATGCATAACAACATCCCTATCCTAAGGTATATCATATTCCTAGTATTTATGCACGTAATATATTATGACATGTATATATCGCACAATATGATATAGCCAAAAATATCATATGTTTTACATTATATTTGTAGAATATCTCCATCAATCTCTCAATCGTACAAAATCCCTAAAGACTTGGTTATATAGTCACCTTATATTATATCATATAAAATACATTCTAAAACCAAATAAAAAACTTCATTTGGATATATAATAAAACACTGTTAGGAAGTTTCCATAAAACTTTCCATGTATCACATCAATTAAAATACCCTATAAATATCCATCAAAAGATCCTTTTGGATAAGATCTAATTTTTTAGAGAATCCCTCTGAATATTGTAAAAATAAACCCCTATTATGTCAATAAAATTTAGTCAACCCTTAGTATTTTGTATTTTTGAAAATAGATTTGAATTCTTAAATCCATAATCAAAGAGTAGCCTCTAGAAATGCATCAATGCTACTCAACATTCAAAGTGATCTGATGTGATATACATGAAAATATTATCTATATACCATTTTCAAATGGTTTTATCATATAAAAGAATCAAATTTAATAATATCTTTTTTAACTAATGCATCGAGTACCTACAATACATGAATTCAATCCCATATAACTACTCAGACATTATAAATTCTACGAGTATAAACTAACCAAGTCAATGAAAATATCGAATTTTATTCTAATTTATGGATGAGAACATCAGATAACCTACATCCAATATATAATAAAATCACATGAATTATATAGGTATTACCTTACACTAGTTTATTTTATCTCAACCAAAGTATTAGATGTTTTACTCATTATACGAGAGGTAAAATCCAATCTTGGTTAATCCATATTTAAAGACATGACAAAAAAACAAACCCAATAACTTTTTAATTAGTATGAATCTAATATTTTACTGGATGGGTATCAATGTAAGAAGGATATCATGCTAGGTACCTTTATAACCTCATTTATTGGGGAAATCCAAACCTGAAACATGAACACCTAGTATACCAAAGATATAGTGTATTAACCAATATGTGGGACCCCTTTGAATCTAGCTCATTCGCGGTCAATCCTTCATGGATGACACCTCATGAATGGACATTTTTGTGGCTATCTCATACGTGGAAATTCTTTTATGGAAAACTCTATGCAAACATGCCTCTTTGGATGGTCCTATCTGGCCAACTCCTATGTGAAAACAAATTTTCTCTCTCACTAGTCCATACCACGGGGGATGTGCCCTCACAACTCTCTTGGGATCAGTGTAAGACTATAGTACCGACCCTCTAGGATAGTCCCTTCATTACCGTCAATGTCCCCCATGAAAAATGGAGAGTCACACTGTGAATTTTTTGGGCTATCTCGATGACATTATGAGTTACAGCCTTACGCCACCCAAACATCCATCCCATAAATACCATGGGTCACCCTATTCTTCATGAGACTACTAAAACCCCATCAACTGACTCTGATGTCAGGATAATCTAGAAAAGGACTCTCTTGAAACATTCCCCCACCATAATTTTCTTGGAATCTTCCTCCTAGTCGTCTTGACCACATGCTGTTAAACTATACGAACATCCTCCTAACCACTTGACGTTAAACTGTACATAGATCATCCTAACCACATGACATTAAACTTTATAGAGATCATCCTAACAACATGATGTTAAACTATACAAACCACATGACTTTAAGCTACAAAGAGATCACCCTGAACACATAATTTTAAAATGTACATAATTCATCCTATCTACATGACATTAAACTTTTGTGTACCCTATATGAAAAATATATGAAGCCTTATGTGTCATGCAAAAGATACTGTAAGTAATGTTCATGAGATGACCGTCAAAAGTTATAGGGAACTCTTCCAAGGTAATACCCTAGCCTTTCTTGTAGGAGGAAACACCTTTTCTCCTCTTCAACTCCTTCTAGGAAATTTCCAGATAGATCCCTAAATATGACTATCCTGGATATGAAAAAAAGAGAGGATTCATGAACACTCACGACCCTTTATCTCTCCCTTTAGGCTCTAGCACCATCCATAATTGGATAAGATGAGATCATGTGATCATTAGATCTATTTCATCATCTTGTTTTTCAGACAGAGAATGACTCTCTTGAGATTAGAGGTTAGTGGAGATTCTGAGATCAACATGATCCTAAACCTCAATCAGGAATTCTCCATATCTGTAAGCCCCAACATCAAGCACCAAAAGGGCCTATTACATGGTATAAGTCCCAAAACCATAATTCAACCTTAAAAGGGACATATTCCCAAGGAATTAGCACCCGATGGGCCTCCTATATGGTGTAATACCCAATCATGCCCCCTCAAATAGGACTCCTCTACAGGTGTAATCCCCAAATTTCTAGTCTATGTGGGATTTGATTTCTAACTAACCTCGATAAGTAGGACACCTCTCTGAGGTCCAAACCCATCATCCACACCCATCCTAATTCAATCCATACTATAGCCTCAGTAAAATCATGTCTCTACCCAGAAGATTACATCTATCATGGGCCCCTCAGGTTCCCTCAACATAAGTCCCACACCATCCTTGACCATAAACCTTTCCCCTAGATTTCCTCACTGCATGATGTTAAACTTCATGGTTTGGTCCTCATAACACAACCATAAAAGGTTATTTGCCCTGTTAAATGGCACCAAACTATGTGGTTTCTGATTCCTCTCATAAGAATATGTAGTATTTCAATGTTTTGGGTTCGATCCTAGAAACAAAACAGATTTTCCCCTAGTTGATGGTAAACTTTAGAGTTCCCAACTATATGGATTAAAACCAGTATCATCCTAATTAACGACCAAGTAAGGAATTACCGATATTTCCAAAAAAGGGTAACATTTTTTTAGAACCTAGGATACATACATATCCCTCCCTTGATGGAGAACATTTTTGACTCCCTCAAGATCACTACCTTTGGTGAAGTCTTGCTCGGTTTATCAACATGAAAATATCTTTAACAGATTGTCAAGGATGTATTTGTCTCTATTCATCATGTGACACTACTTGAATAGAAGTCTTGAATTGATTCCCTTATATTTAGTCTTCTACCTTAGTGAAAAAATAGATTTCACTAAAACTACTTTTTCTTCTTTCTTCACTAGTGCACCCACATATTTCCTTGGATGTATTAAAATAATAAGTGGGTGGATTTATGTACATTTTTTATTCTTCTCCTCTATCTTTATTTTCATGCGCACACACACACACTCGAGTGTCTCTAAATAATGCATGTAGGTGCATGTGTTCCATGAAAGTTCACTCCACTTTACCTTGTGCACACCCAAATGAGTGATATATCTTTTCACACACACTACCTTGAGTTTCTTTAAATAATTCACATGGGTGCATGCATGTACATACTTCCCTTTAGTCACAAAGGGCTTGGACCACTTCTTCCCTTTCTATTCCTTGCTTTTAAATTGGTTCAGGTTACATCATACACATGAGTTCATGAATGTATATAATTCTTATCATTGTGAGAAATATTTATTCTTCAAAACAAACCTTACAAAAAGTAAAACTTCAACATTCAAACAAGATAAAGTTTACATTCTCTTCATGGATCCAAAGAGGTTCATGGATATTCCTCCCTCGTGAAAGAGATGCACAGATCTTTTTCTTCATGCATAGGATGCATAGATCTTCTCTTCATAGAGTGTGTGGTTGTTCACGAAACATAATAGGTGTGTAGATATCCTTCGCAAACTAGGATGGTTTGCAGATCCTCCTCACGCAAGGGATGTGTGGTTATTTTTTGCACCGAGAGTGCAGACATCCATCACATAATGTGATGGTTTGTGGTTCACTCCTCACAAACCCTTGATGGTTTGTGGTCCCTCTTCTTTCCCTTCACGGATTGAATGAACGATTATGCTATGTTCTTGATAAATGAATCTCTCATGTAGCGAATGGAAGCTCACTCCCTCGGCTTAGGGATTACCCTTTTATAGGAAGGGATAAAATATTTTTCTCCTCAAAATCTTGAGAGATAAGATCTTAAAATCTTCCACTTGAATTGGCTGAGTTCTCTAGCATTTAATACTTTAAACCACGAATAAAGATATTCCACATATCTTGGGGATTTTCCTTTTCATACACATGGACTATCAATATTTTTGTGGATTGACCACCAGTATGTGATCATGATTTCATGCAATATTCTTTCCAAACTCAAGAACGAATCATCCATACGGCCTCACATCTTCGCTTGCTTTGTCCTAGATTCTTCATAGAGTTTTACGCATAAATTCATGATGAATATTGCATGCATGGTCTTGGTATGATCCAACGACCCTTCTTAGATGTTAGCAATAGATTATGATGGTCTATTCATGATTCTTCATTAGCTCTATTGAGAAGTAATGGCACCAAAATTCACTAGAAGAAGAAGACGATGATATTGCCTCATCAAATACGGTGGGTGAAATCAGATGGATCTCGTTCAAAATAGCAGGGTGCATATGCGATGAGCGGACAATATTAGAGGGAGAAGTGATAGATTAGATGAGTGGATTATATTTTACGCAATATTAGATGGACACTCGAGATTATTTGGTTCAATAAATTCATTGTCCCACATAGAAACAAACACACGGGTGATCTATGGTCTATTTATCAAGCTGATCTGTATACAGTCAAATTACTCCCTCTCACTCCACATTACTTCCCTATACCGTTTTCTCTATGGGCATGCTTTATACCCACCCTTTGAGTGGGCTTCAACCCAACTATACACAATATTGTTCCCTCATGCGCTCCTGCGGGCCTAAACACAGCCCTGCCGCATACGGGCTGGCCTATCTGGCCTCCTCTAGGTGAAGTTCACCCAGTGTCCCACATATGCCAAAGGTAGAGGCTAATGGACCGGCTCAGTGGGATGTCCATTTTTTAAGTATGCCATATAAAAATACTTAGTTCAAAAACCATGTTTTCAATTCAATATGATTTCATGGAAACATTAGTATATAGAACTCCAAGTCCCTTCCTAAATTTATCTTTTCCTCTTCTTTAATACTTTTTAGAACTTTAAATCCAAAACACATCAATCATTATTCTTTATTTTTGCATGATCGCCTCTATTATATTTGGATATGTATCTACATCTTATCCTTCTACATTTTTACTAGTATTGAAAACTATTGACAACAAATACAACTTATACACAAAGGTGGCCCCAACAATATCACCTTTTTATTTGCTGTCAATACTTCAATTTTTCCTCTCAAATGAATGTGTCAATATCAAAATATGAATCTTGGTTTCTTTCACTCCCCCTTTCACTTTTCAAACTTTCATTGCACTTTATCTCCCCCTTATTGAAAATAAATACAATGTTCATGGTAGTGAGGGTATCAATCCATACTTAAGAAATGTTCCATCCATTATTTCACTCTATGTCTACTTGAGCTATTCTCGTTGAAGAAAAAAAATATGATTTGATTTAGACAAAAAATCTGTTCATTACCTATTGATTACGATACCTTATGAGATGAGAACTCATGTACTTGTCTTCATGGGTTTTCCAATTTCATTCTAGAATTAAGATAAAAAATGTGAGAGGAATATTTCTAGGAACAATCAACCTGAAACTCTTACACTCACTTCAATAGATAGATAAAAAACATTCAAGTGAAATAGACAGGATAAGTGACCTTGGCACACTTCCATTCTTCTTATGTCGCTAATTGTTTTAGTTACTCCACATTTTCAAGATGATATTTATTTTGAGTAACCAAGGATGATATATTAATAAATTACATACCTTTTCTTACTACATTATCCTTATGTAATTTACAAGATAATTGAATTTGATGATTATTGAAATAATAATTCGGGAAGCTTCTTCATATGTATCTCCTTCACGGGAAACACTCCTCATTACCATTTCTCAGGTTCTCCCCCTAATAATTTTATTCACCTTAAATTCCATTTATAGTAACCAAAAATACAATAAAAATGATTTAATAGAATAAGGTGGATCGCCCTTGCTTCATCGATGTGAATAGTAAGGTTGAGATAGTTTTCTCAACCAAGTTGCTCCATCTCCTACAATCTCCATGCTTACATATCTTAAATTCTATTCTTATTTATGTTGAGGAAACATGAATCTCTTCACATTCAGTTCTATTTTTTGTGTATATTTTCTCCTCTTAACAAACTTTATGGATGATACAACATTACACATATTTAGCGCTGCTTCTTGCTCTAGTAGTAAGGTTAGGAAACCTTTAGCAATGTGACCTGATTTCTTGCATCTCTCCATAGAACATATTTAACACATGAGTTTCATTCTGATAGAAACCTTTCATTCACTCTTCCTTCATCATGTATAATCTTCTTTTTTTTCTTTTGTACTAGATTTGACTTTTTCATCTCCAATTTTCCTCAATCTTTCAATGTCTTCTGGCCATATGACGAATATGTCATTAGTAATTGAGTCATCAAAACTGGATATTCCACATGGCTTCTTCTAAGTTTGATCCTACTTATTAGTTATTTTGGATGTATTTCAACTCACCTTCTTGAATTTAGAATCCAATGAATTATACCCTTTCCTTATTAGAGTGTTCTTGGAAGAATATGGTCTTACAACATTCTTCTAATCACTTGCAAGGGAAACTTCTTCATTCTTTTCCAGATTTTATGGACTTCTCTTTTTATCCACTTTAGATGAATGTTGAGATGGGAATTCACTATCCTTGTGATCTCTTCCATTTCATATATCATAGATGTTATCAAGCATTCAAAATTAGTTTTCCATATACAGATGCTAATGGATCTGCAGATGATTCTTCTTCCTCTCTAAATTCCTCCTCCTTGAGATGAGATTCCTTTTTTTTCTTTTTCATTCTAAGGAGTGTACCAACAATTTAATGCATAGTGCCCAAACCTATTACAACACAAACATTGACCCACAAATCTTGAATTCTTGATATCTTTTGTATAAGTTTTTTGGGTCTTATTTAAGTTCTTTTGTGCTATCTGTGTGGAACTACATTAAAAACATTTCTTCATATCCTCCCTAGGCATGGTGGTAGGTTTCTTATTACCTTTATTCATCTATTATTGTTTAAAATTTTTCTTCCAAACTATACTATATGCAGAAACAGATTTAGAAACATGATTACAAGATGGGATGGATGGTACCAAAACCTTCTTAGATAATTGTGATAGATTAATGAGTGAGTTCATAGTTTTCTTATCACATGTCAGAGGCCTTATAACCATAGAATCCTTCAGTGAGAATTGAATAGTATTAGCAACTGTTTCCTTCTTTTGTGAAGTCTCAAAAAATTTCTTCTCAATATAGACAAAATGTGATTCCAAGTCAATAAATTTAACATTGAGGATGATTTTATGATCTTCAATCATAATAATATTCTATTCACAAGCCTTATTCAAAATTTTAACTTTCTATTCATGCACAAGGGTCTTTTATTCAAGAGGTCTTATGAATTCATCATTTTACATAACATTCTTGAGGTATTTTATGGAAGTTATTTCTTGTTCTATATTTGTTTCTTTAAAGGATTCAATCTCTCTAAAGAGTTTTAAACATTAAAGAATTTTTTCTTCCAATACTTTTTCCATATTGTTAGATTCTATTTCTAACTAGGTGATCTCTACCTGCATACATTAAAAGATTATACAAACAAAGGAAACTCATTCTTCTTGAATATACTGCAAATAATTTCTTAATTTCCATGTTAAAAGTTAATGTGAGGGTATAAATTGACCAAAATTACCACTTTTGCTGGAATCTGTATTCTATGTAAAAAATTGGAATATGATAACACATACCTCCCAATCACTTTATTTTCATGAGGCAGAAAGGTTGTCCTTATCTTTAGTGGAAGCCTGAGCCACCTGATTTTTTTACTTTACAAACTTGATATTTATTTATTATAAGAAAGGCATGGAGAACCAGACACTATATCGTCTTTAGGTGTGAGGGAATTCTTCAAATATCTCTTGTCTTTCTTTTCCTATTCATCATGGTTTTGCTGGATGTTGACTTCTTCTTAGACAAAACTAAATCTTCATCCAAACTACTCTTCATTGTTTACTTAGGAAAGAAACTCAAATATTCAATATATAGAATAGATTTATGTGGACTATCCATCATATGTGAACCTTTCCCTTTGATACCACTTTTTAGACCCCAGACCACCTAGAGGGGGGGGGGGGGTGAATCAGGGTGTCACGTTTTTTTCTCAAAATGACGAATCCTGTTCCCACATTGGTAGGAAATTGTTTAAGCTTGTATGATGGATATGTGAAGTAATTAAAACATTCACAAGTATAAGGACACCACAACTGTTTTATTTCGTTCACCACTAAGGGATAAATCCCAGGAGGAAACGTCGACAGGTTGTTAGTCATACCTTATTCCAATATTCTTCACTAGTTGTGGATTACAAATGTTTGGGCACAATCACTCTATACCAAGCACACGAACTTTAAAAATGGTCAGGGATAGTTCACTTAATCCCTCAGATCACTACCGTTGACTCCCCTAGCTCACTACCTATGGTGAAGTCTTCCTCAGTCTGTCGACACGACAGTCACTTCAATGGATTGGAAAGGATGTCTTTGTCTCTCTTCAGCATGAGAAACTACTTGCATCGAAGTCCCGAATTGATTCCCTTCAATTCAATATTTTCCCTTAGTGAAAAAACAAAAATCACTAAAACTTATTCTTCTTTTTTCTTCAAAAGTTCACATACATACTGCCTTGGATGTATTCATATAGTATGTGCATGGATATACGTACCTCTATTTGCGTTCTCCTCTATCATAATTTTCATGAACACACACACACACACACACTTGAGTGTATCTAAATCATTTACATAGGTGCATGTGTTACATGTAAGTGCACTCCATTTTCCCTTGTGTACACCCGAATGAGTGTTACTTATTTTCACACACACACACACTGCCTTGAGTTACTTTAAATAATTCACATGGGTACAAGCATATATGTACTGCCCTTTGGTCACGAAGGGCCTTTGAAATCTTCTTACCTTTCTTTTCCTTGTGTGGAACTTGGTTCAGGTATCTTTAAATCCTACACATGAGTACATTCATGTATATACTTCCCATCTTTGTGTGAAAGATTTATTCTTCAAAAAAACCTTACAAACCGTATAACTTCAGCATTCAAATAAGATGATGTTTACCTTCTCTTCATGGAACCAAATAGGTTCCCAGATCTTCATCCCTCATGAAAGAGATGGATGGATCTTCTTCTTCACGTATAGGACACATGGATCTTATTTTCACATAGTTTATAGTTATCCACGAAGCATAATAGGTGTGCAGATATCCTTCAGAAAACGGGATGTTTTGCAGCTCCTCCACACGCAAGGGATTTGTGGTTCTCCTACGCACAAATAGTACATACCTCCACCATGTAACAAGATGGTTCACAATTCACTCCCCATGAAACCTTGATGGTTCGTGGTCTATATTCTTTCCCTTCGCGAATTGAAATCATGTAGATTATAAGTTCTTGAAAATAGAAGCTTTCAGGTAGCGAATGGAATACCACTCCTTCAGCTCTGAGCTTCCACTTTTAAATGTAGGGATCAAATCTTTTTCACGTTAGAATATCAAGAGATAAGATCTTGAAATCTTCCACTTGAATCGACTTAGATCTCCAGCATTTAAAACTTCAAAACACAAATAAAGATATTCCACATATCTTGGGAAGTTTCCTTTTCATACGCTTGGACTATCTCTCTTTTGGTGGATTGATCATGTTCATAAGATCATGATTTCATGAAACATTCCTTCAAAACATAAGCATGAATTATCCACATGGACTCGCAGCTTCACTTGCTTCAACCGAGCTTCTTATTCTAGTTTTAAGCATGATTGAAAGAAGTAGATTTCATGCATGGTCTCAATATGATCAAACGACCCTCCTTATATGTTTGTGATCGATCATGATGGTCCAGTGGTGATTCTGTATCCGCTCCACTGAGAAGAAATGGCGCCAGAGAGGATTTGGAAGAACAAGATGATGACATTGCCTCATTAAATACCACAAGTGCAATCAAACGACTTTCATTCAAACTGTAAGGGTGTGGATGAGTTGACTGGCCAGGGTTAGATGAAGAAGCATTGGATTAGATGAGTGGATGAGATTTTGTGCAATATTAGATGTACAACTGGGATTTCTCGGTTCATTAAAATCAATATCCCACATTGAAACAAACACTCAGGTGAGCCACAGTTTAAGTATCAATACTCCTCTCCAAATTCTCAGATTAATCCCTCTCTCTCTACAGGACCGCCCCGTACCATGTTCTCTACGGGCGTGCTTTGTTCCCAAAATCTATGCGGGCTTCATCCTATCTATGCATAATATCGTTCCCCCATGCACTCATGTGGGCCTATATATGGCCCTTTCCCTCATGGCCAGGCCTGGTTGACCTCCTCTAGTCATGGTTGAACCAGTGTCCTACATATGCCTAAGGTCGAGGATATTGGATTGGGTCAGTGGGTTGGCCATGTTTTAAGGAATCCACATAAAAATACATAGTTCAAAAACAAAGTGTGAAATTTAATATAAGCTCATGGACCCCTTAAAACTCCATGTCTCTTCCCCAATTTATCTTTTCCTCTTCTCCAATTCTTTTTGAAAAATGAATTTTAGAACACTTCAATCATTCTTCATTATTTTTGCATGATCACCTCCATTAACATTGGAGATCTATTTACATCTTCTCTTTCTACATTTTGACCAGTATTGACAACTATTGACAACGAATAAAACTTATAGACAAAGGTGTTACCAAAAATATCTTAGTAGTACAACAAGAGATACTCAATCAGAAACCCATATTTAAAGGTGTCACCCTCAGCAGGCGGCCCCAGTCGCCCGCAAGAGAGCCCCTAAAAATAAGTCATACCAAAGGCAACTAGAAAATGAAGATAAAATTCATGACCATGATCTAGTTAAAGATATCATTCTAAATGAACCAGTACGAAACTGGGTTTATCTAGTGCAAGGGTTTTAAAAACTCTTGTTAAAATCAGTATTAAAAACAGTAGTTAAAATCACTTTTAAAAAATTCCTTTCTCAGCGTTAAAAAATCACTTTTAAAGGGAGTCTTTAACATTGCTAAAAAAGAACTGTTAAAGAGGCCCCCTTGTCAGCACTTATAAAAAACACTAATAATTTCCCCCTTTATCAGCACAAATAAAAAAGTGCCAATAAAATGGAATTTTTCTATGCTTATATAAAAGTGATGACAAAGGGGGCCTTTATCAGCACTAGTAAAAAAGCACTTATGGGGGGGGGGGGGTTATCAATTCTTTTTCAGAAGCGCTAATAAAGACCCCCATTTATTTTTGTTTTTTTACTAGCACAGAGAAAGAGTATATTTCAAGAAAAGATCATTAAAATTAATATATTCATATAAAAATATATTTATATTGATATAAATATAATATGTATTTTTTAAATATGTTTTAGATAAGGCAAAATATGAATTTACACATAATATATAAGATATTTAGTGAAAATGGATTATAACTCTAGAAAATCTCTACAACCCCACCCCCCCAAAAAACCATAATAACTCTAGAAACCCTTAAAACCCATAAAACACTAAGAAACACTAGAAATACTAAAATGAATATAATTTTTTGATCGAGAAGAATATTTCAACTACACAACCAGTTTAATCGAAGCATATGAAATGATTTAAAACCACATGGGATTTAAATATTATGATTATCCATTGAATAAAATGTACTAATGTTTCAAAAAAATCGGAAATAGAACTCGAACTTTAAACTACCACAAATATTGATTCGGGTGTCTTTTTGGGCTCCACCACATATCATATCAAAGTATGCGATGATCTCTACACCGTAGAGGTTTGAAATGTGGTCCATAAGATTCGTGCTATTTTTTAACCCCCCAAAAGGCCCAATATGCCTCAAAAACTAAGTTTTTAGTTGGGTACCCCAATTTATTATAATTGAAATGGCTATGACTTTTGATCCGGGTGCTTGCTTAGATTATATCGCATATTAAATCGAATATTGTGATGATCTATATGCTTTGGTAACCCATGAGTACCTTTGATGACCGGTATCAAGGGAAAACTTGTTTTATTGTCCCCGTACCCCTTTTTTTCACATTTTATGGCCTTTTAAACTTACCTTACTTCTGCTCCGGGTGTCCGTTTGGGATATACCCAATATCAAATCAAATATTGAGATGATATCTACACCACAATGACCTATAGGATCCCCCGATCACCTCTTTTGAGGCCGGAAAAGGCTCATAAGGCCTCCAAAACCGAGTTTTTTGTCTCTGTATCCTAATTTTTTAACATTTGATGGATTTTAAGGCTCGTTTACGGGGGTATTTTCCCCTTCTTTAGTGGTGATGGAATTTATTCCAAGTGATTACATTCATATTCATATTATGGATTTTTTTGTTTTTCACAATTTACTTTTATTTATAATCAAATATATTTCAATATACACATATTTTTATATATTCCCACCTAAAAATTTAATTTTATAAATATATAATTAAACATATTTACATATAAAATATATTTCTCAATATATAAACCTTATCTAAATAAAAATTAATATCCATTTTAAGAAAATATATAAATAAATAAATATTTTAAGAAATATATATAAATATATATATATATATATAAACATATATATATATATATATAAATATATATATAAATTTATGAATAATAAAATATAACAAAAAATATATAAATATATAGAGATATCATAAAATGAAAAACAAAACAGTATAGGGGAATGGAAAAGGTGGTGGTGTATAAGATGGAGGTTTGAGGTTCGAAACTTGTTGGAGGCTAGGGAATGCACTAAGGGGTGGGATTATCTAAAGTTACGATAAAGGGGTGAGGGAATATCTAATAAGAGGGGGGGTGAAAAAATTCTATATCCTTTATCAGTGGGTCCTTTATCATCTCTTTTTTCTCATTATTAAAGAGGGCCTTTTTCAGAATTTGTTATGATCACTATTGAAGCTATCCCATTAAAACACTTACATTATCAGCACTTCTATAGTGCTAATAAAGACCTGTTACATACATGGTTAAATGAACTATTTGTGTTAGTGATTCTATCAAACACCTATCACTAGTGGCATAGGATCTTGTTGATCTGTTACCAAATTATGGAAGAAGAAATAGAAGTTGCGAAGGTCTTCCCATGACATTGTTACCAGTAGCTCTAAAGGTACTTCCCTGACAATTGACCATGAATGACTCCTTCATCATAAAAAATGATTGACCATTATATCCTATATCTTGATGAGAATCATGGTAACCCTCCTCATTGACTGAAGATCATAATGTAAGAAGGTCATCCCCTTGCTGTTGTCTACCCTGATGTGCATCCCTTGGGTATACATTGTAGAAATTATTCCTATAGCTAGATATCAATTTGTGATGGTATACCTTTCCATTATGGAACCTACTGTAAAGATCCTCCCCACATTCATATTTTATATCAACAAGAAGGTCTTCCTCTTTCCAGGTAATAAACAAGAAATCCCTCATATTCTGTGGCGCTTGGAGTGTTGGGGAAAAAATGTTAGATACCCTATCAATGACTACTAACATCCTTTCTTGGCCAAGAGACAGCCTGGGGAAACACTCATCTTCTAAAACACCCCTAACTATTCACTTATCAATGAGACCCCTATTTGCCCTGCTACTTATGACCAGATCATCAAGAAGCATTCAAATTGGGCAGATCAAGTAGATCAGTCCCTAGTAGAAGAATAAAAGGATATATTTTCCGTGAGAATAAAATTGGACAAGGATGATATAATAGTCATGTTTGGACCATAACCATTTCTTAGTTTGACATACCAAGGGAGTTTTCATATGAATGAATCTATAACATTCATCTATGTCTCAGGAAAAATCTCCACCACTAGGAATCAATTTTTTCCTTATAATGGGTATGTAGACCATTTAAAATTATTGGGATATATTCGTCACCAAATAGACTTGGAAGCCCTTTTTCCTATGTGATGACCACAATCAGAGAGGTGATAGAAAATATATAACAAACCTACCTCAATGCACTTCATAAGTTGTGTCATCTAATCGACAACACCGAACCTAGAGTTCATATTTGAGGATAGGGAGAACATGAATCTTTTCATTTCCCCACACCCTATGAAATATAACCCTTTGTAAATATAATTATATAATGTCATCATCCCGATATAGAAATTAAATGAAATCCCTGTTCAGGAGAGGAAAAATGCTCAATAAGAATCAGTCTTGGGTAAGTCGCAAAAGCATCAGACCCGATGAGAGAAAGACATTAAAAAACTCCTGAACTAGGAAACTGATAACATTTATCAGTATTTCTACTTATGAGATGGAAATCACCAAGCACTGATATTTTCCTCATAAAAAAATCATTTTTCATGCAGGTCTGACATCCTGTCCATATCATGCTTGAACATGAATATATGAGACCAAGAAATCAGTAATAGAAGACGAAACAACCAAAATATGCGATAAGAACTATCGCATAGGTTTGGGGTAATTTTTAATAGAAAAGGTCCCCATAAGACTAACTAATTCAGGATGTGGCACAATAACAAGAGAACAAAGGAAGCCTCAACCCACAGGGATGAGGGTATTTTTACCTCAACCACACCCCCAGTGGAAATTGATACTTTACAGTTTAAGGAAGATAAAAACTATAGAGGTTTCCCATTCAATCCCATCTTGTGAATCATTTCTCCTATAAGGGTGGAATACATATAGGCTGTATAGAGGTTCCCTCTAAGTCACTCTTTTCCAAGATGCCCGAAGAGGGTCCCAAAAGGGAAGGGATATGTCAAGTAAAGGAAATAAATAATCCACCTATCATTTAGCAGCTCATACGATACTGAAGATGAACTATGCATCAGTGAATTTTTTAGATTCCAAACATTTAGACGACACCATAAGTAATGCGAATCCATGAGAGCATGATAAGGATGGTTCCACCCATGATGCGGTCTACATTAAGAATGATGGTGTGAATACCCAGAACTAAAGGATCAACCTAAATCTAGTTGTTCCTATAATAAAACTTCTACCACCTCTTTAGTGAACCTCTAATATAGAAAAGAATTAAATAAAGATCATATATTACCCATCTCATTATATTAATGAGAACAATCCCCTCACACTTGAAGAATGATTCAATTGGCATGAGGAATAAATAAAATAGATGAGATAAATCAGTGTTGTGTAGCTTTGTGGTAAAATTCCTATAAAATACGCTCCTTGGGTATAGCCTTAACATAAACTTCTAGAAAGTGTTCCTCAACCACAAGGGTTTATCCCAAAAAATGAGGTAAGTCCAAGAAATCCACCCCAACGTAGCTCCTGGACCACCGGTCTACATCAAACCGATCACATACGGATATCATGATTTCACTCCATCAAGGATTCAACCATAGAAATTCCATTTAAATCCTAAAAATATGTATTCAAATGGATATCATCCTAATATAACGGCTGATCCAGTACACCAAGTCCCGCCCCTCATCGTACCTCCCCAAGATCAGGTTCAAAATAATACATATTAGGGACTTATCCACACCATTGAGTCATTAATAGCTCAGTTAGAAGCCATGTGGGAGTGGTGTACACTGGTACAATGGGAACAAATGCCTTACCTTGATTGGGTGAGCGAGACCCCATCACCACCAAATTTCCAGTGTCCTATATTCCCAACATTTAATGGCTCGGGTGACCCAAAACAACATGTGAACCACTATGCATCTTACAGTGAACCCATGATAGTATCCCAAGAGAACAAATAAGCATTAAAACACAAATGATTCATATGAACCTTGATAGGGTTAGCCTTAGTTTGGTATACCAGTTTTCTTACTCAATCGATAACATGATAGGAGGATCCCCATTGGTTGTTCCACTTCCAGTTTAGCTCAATGACACCAAATACAATAGTCATTGAACTCTCAAGTTGAAAACACTGAGAGAATGAGAGAGTCTATGAATTGATTTATATATATAAAGGTATAACCAACTATTGGAACTGACCACTTCCCCATGAGGAGATTCTTTCTGTGTGCATAAATAACCTTCACGAAGAGCTATGAATGCTGCTCATCCCAGTGATGTGTACAAGAGGGTTTCTAGATTTCTCATAAATTTCCCAAATAATGGAAGAAACCATATATCGGACTAATATCAAGTCCAATGTAACTCCACCTATCCTAGAAAAAAGAGAGGGAAAATTTGAAGCAGCCGCCATTATGATTAAGCCAGACCCTACAACCCCACCAGCTCTAAGGCTTGCACCATATCACGTAGCGCCACCTGGGAATCAAAAACATCCCCTGCCTCGACAAGACGAGTGGAGGGGACCCAGGTGAAATCAATTTGAGGAAAAAAGGAATAAATTTTACTCATTATTAAATGATCAAGTCCATGGTTATTTTATTGCTACAATTAATTGTAATTTACCCAACCTAGCAGAGCTAAAATAGACTGATGGGGTCGGTTTCAATGAATTGCCAGATTATTTTCCATTTAAATGGATAATAGGACACACCATCCTAGATTGTTTTGTCATTAAAGACCTCATGAAGAAAATGATAGATTTGAGGCCAGTAAAATTAGTGCCTCCGCTAGTAGAAGTAGTATATGTATCTATTACTGTCCCTGATGAATGCGACGATTGGAAAGAATTTTTTAATAGAAGGGAACATAGGTTTTCTACTTGGATGACTTAGAAGACAATCAACTGAGATCCTGAAATTCTAAAAGAATAGTTGAAGCAACCAACTATTCCCCCAGCTTCATCTACTTCAACACAATCGATTCCATCAATTCCACAAAAATTTTGATGCCAGGCTTTCAAAAAAAAGCTTGGATGGAAAAAATGAAGAAGTGTAGGAAGATGAAATTTCATCAAGGCCAAATTCATCTTTTACCCTTTCAGATTTTGTTCCATCATATCTAAAAGCATGGGAACTATCCCACCCAATGACACCACAAAAAGCAGTCATTTAGGAAGAATAATCATTAGATGATGATTTGATCTTCCACTCTATAAGAATCATTCACTTAATGGATACATTCTCTGATTATGAGTATGGATATGAACCCGAGTTCCTTGAATCTGACTGGGGAATCAAAGGAAGTGGTCACAGGAGTAGAGGATATCAGGGAATATGTATCCATAGAAGAAAACAAAAATACAACTGCACCCCTTGATCAAACAATCAATTTCTTAGAGACGTGCAAAACATCCCTTCAGTGGGTCCTACAGAACATGAAAATCCCCTTGCACTTTCCAGAAGTCACACTGACCCAATAATTCTAGAATGTCCATCAGAAGGATTGGTGTCAGATCGCCCTCGGCGGGCAGGCAGAGCAACCCATCCCAATAGACCAAGGACAAGAGTACCACTAACTCCTGTCCTGAGGGTTGATCCATGTTATATCATATACTCAAGCCCCTAAAGTTCCTAATAAAGTGAATACCCATGCCATGAGGCACTGAAACTTTGACCAAAAGTATGACAATGTAAAATATTTTCCCCCATTTACGGCCAAACTATCAATCCTCGATGGCTTTAGTTTTTCAAAAGACTTCAGGGGGGAACTCTAAAGACTTTACTAAGACCTTAGGAGTTTGAATACAAAGTGGACACCACTAAATTCTATTGGAAAAATAAAGATTATGTGAAATGTCATGAAGTTATCTCCTTCACAGATCAAGATGAAAATTCTATCTTTCATGGACACATAAAACCCTTGTATGTGTCTGGAAGGATAAATGGTGTTCACATCCAAATTTATTTCCTTGAAAATGGTTCCATAGTTAAACTCATTATAATATGAACACTCCATCTATTAGGCTGAAATGAGGATAACCTAGTACCCTATTCCATAACCCTGTAAGGATATGAAAAAATTAAGTTGAATCCATTGGGATAAATCAAGATCAAGAATTAGTTTTGAGACCTTGTGAGCAACAAATAATTTCTGGTCATTCAGTGAAACACAACCTATAATGATCTACTGGGAAGGCCTTACTTTCATCAACACACAAAAATTCCCTCATACTACCATCAATGCATCAAACAATTGTTAATAGATGAAATGGAAAGTTTCATGTTCATAATTCCCCATTCGAATCCTACGAATCACATTATATCGATGCAGGGTTCTATGAGAGGAAAGAGAAATGAACCCTGGTTGATGATATTGATTGATTTACCACACTGAACCATTTATAAATGATCATATTGGACCCCTAAAAACATATTGATGAAGAATTCATTTTGAACATAAATCAAGTTGGGTATATGAGTCCCAATTTAGACACATATTCTGCATTCCTTATGATTTCCGCCATGACCACTCATTCTAGTAGTGTTGGAAAACCTGTTTCCTCCTTAAAATTTGGTGAATGCTCAAACGTAAATTCACTCAATTCATTTCCAGGGCTCCGGAAAATGACTACCTCTCTAACATAGTCAGAACAAGGAGTCTCTTCACCTAGAAAAGACAAATACACTCCTTTATTACTCACTACATCCTCTCTAGAAAATCCGCCACTATCAATCGGGTCCGAAGAAGTTAGTTCATCCTATAAATATCAACATATTTATTTCTCTCCTAAAAATGGATAAATTAACCTAAGACTTGTCTCCCCATAATAAAATAAGGAGAATATGAAGAGGATGAGGAGGAAGAAGAGCATGAGGACCTTAGGTATGCCACTCCATCATTTGAGGAGGGCTTCTATAATATCATTGTTGATATCAGAGAAATAAATCTGGGTACATAGAAAGATCCACAACCCTCCCTGATAAGTGCATCAATGTATCCTAAAGAGAAATAGGTATATACATCATTCCCAAGATTAAATTTAGTTTTATTACACAAAACTATACAAATATTCTAGGCCTTTATACTAAGGTGACCACTCACCACATAGGTCTTCCAGAGGATCATCGAGGTTATAAATAAGCATCCAGAAGGATGAAACGGATGAATACTTCAAAAATAGAGGTTGAATTAAATAATATAATAAGATCCATCGAACTTTAGGAGGTACAATATACCGTGTGGCTATCCAATACATCCCCCCTCAAAAATAAGACTAGATAAATCAGGGTCTGGATTGATTTCAGAAATCTCAAATGGAAATGTCTAAAGGATGATTTCCCAGTCCCAATCACAGAACTACAAATCAATGAAACAACCATATATAAGACTCTATATTTCATGGATGGTTATTTGGGATACAACCAAATCAAAATGGACCAAGAATATGAAAAATCCACCATGTTTTGGGCTTTCCAGGGAGTTTTTTTCTATCAGGTGATGGCATTTAGATTGAATAATTCTATCACTATATATCAACATCCCATGCACCACATATTCAAACCCTTCCTATGAAACTTTCCTAAATTCTATGTTGACTACCTGGTGGTTAAATGCTGACAATTATGGAACCACCTAACGGATCTGGAAACTGTTTTGAACAAACTGCAACAACACAACTAGAAGATGAACCCCTTAAAACGTTCTTTTTGAATTTACTCAGGAAAATTTCTCAACATCTTTGTACACCAGCATTGCATCGAAGTTGACCTGGAGAAAACAAAGGCTATCATTAGAATTCCATTTCCTTGAAAACTAACCTAATTGAGAGGATTTTGAGGAAATTCAGGTTGATGAAAAAAGGGTTAACATATCAATGGGCTGATTATTGTCAGGAATCATTTCACAATATGAAAATATATCTTTTAAGCATGCAAGTTTTAATGTCTCTTTTCGAATAGATACCCCTTATCTGGTATGTGACTTCCTTAGAATGATCCCTGGGTGCCATCCTCGCATAGAGGAATGATGCCGAAAGTGAGAAAAACCTTTATTATCTCAACTAAACTATGATCAATGCTAAGAATCATCATTAAAATATAGATAATGGTAGTCAGGAACTCATCATTATAGTCCAAAAATTATGGCACTACCTATAGCACCCTGAGGTCTATTTGGTATGTCAAAAAAATACATTCAAATACATCCTCATCCATTTGATGTTGACTGATAATTTGTTACAGTGAATGATCATCCTGCAACAGTTCGACATTAGAATGTGCCTAAGAAATAAATCAAAGACTAAGAGTTGGTAGATTTTCTGGTACAAAAACCCTCAGTATAGATGACGTCATTGGACATTGAACTACCCAATTAATAGGTTTTCTATATTCAAGACGACCCCCAGATCTGGGAGATGAATTTTTATGGTGTTTCTATAATCTCGACAAGAAAAAGGAAGGAAAATTCAAAGCTCAATAAAGTGGGGCTGGGATTGATACCCATATCCCAAGAAAATACAGTTCTTCTTTACTCCTTCCTTTTGTCGTAGGGATGCACGAACAATTAGTTTGAATATCAGGATCTCATTACAGGACTAGAGTTGGCAATTAAAATACATTTAAAATACTTGAAGATAAAAAGTGATTCAAAACTAGTCATCAAGCATGTTAATGATGATTATTCTATCAAGAAGGAATAATTGATCCCTTATTAGACCACATATAAGGAATAATGGTGGAATTACCTTTAGGTCTGACATTAACTCGTGTCCCCAATCACAAAATGCACAAGAATATGCAATGGTAATTGAACCCACATCCCTAGCCGATCCAAACCAAGATGAAATGGTCATAAACATTGTGCATCGCTGAATGGTCTCACCATTCATTCAATCCAACAAGAAATAAATTAATGAGATTATCCTCATCCCTGATCCATATATTCCTAACACCGATTAGATGATGCTAACTATGGACTACCTTCAAAGAGGAGGGCTCCCACCAGATAGGGTTGGGAGAGAGAAAATGCAAAGATGAGAAATTGATTTTGTTCTTTAAAATGACAAAAAATAGAAAATTGTTCTCTATAAGAAGATCTTTTAAGGGGTCCTCCTCAGGTGAATCTATTAAAGTACCACTGTTGTGAAAGAAGTCTGTAGTAATGCCTACAGTGTGCACTAGTCAGGATCCATGATTTCCCTTCAAATATTAAGGCTTGGACACTACTAGCCAAATATAATATATGACTACACTAAATTCCCCCAAAACATCCCGTCATTCCATGTTCATGAAAACTTAATCCTTTAACCCCTTAAGTTACTTCTCATAGCCAAGTACCCCTGGCGATTCTTCTTATGGGGAATGGAAATCATGGGACCATATCCTTCCACTATATCCAAGAAATTCAAGTATATTCTTACATTGACCAACTTATTTTCCAAATTGGAATAAGTTTCACCCCTCAAATAATTCAAGGAAAAAATCATTGTTAGCTTAGTGAAATCCAACATCATCACCAGATTTGGTGCCTCTCATAAAATACTGATGTTAAATAACACAAATCTATATTAAGGTAAACTGGAGAAACTATATCAAGAGTATGATATCAAGCCTTTTCATTTATCCCACTACCACACAGTGGAAAACGAATAGGTAGAGGCCTTCAAAAAGACCATATCCAATATACTTCCGAAGACGGTAGTAAAAATAAACATTTAGGGCTAGAAAAGATCCTCTATTCTCTATGGGATAACCAGATCACGAGACACACTAGACCCAAGGAAACCCCATACTCATTACTATATGGGATAGAGCAAGTCATACCCATCGATGTTCAATTTCCCTCACTCTGCATTTCCATCTTTGATAAGAAATCTACATATGATAAATACTAGAAAATACTGGATGAATTGGAGTGACTTGAGGAAAAGATATTTCATACCTTTCATAATTTAGAGGTTCACCAAAACCAGATTGAAAGATAATTTAACAAAAAGGTTATCCTTTATTCATTCCTTGATGGGGAGATGGTGTTGGTTATCAGGACTCCAATGATACTTAGAAAGAAAACCCCAAAACATTATCCAAAATGGGTGGGGACATATTCCATAAATAAGGTCTACTCTATTGATGATTATTCCTTGATCTCGATGGAAAAAATATCCACTTATAGTTCACACCAATGCAAGGTTATTGAAAATTATTTCATGTGACCACATGATACTTCATCCTAACCACATGATGTTAAACTATGCTACTAACATCGTAGCTGCTTGAAGATAAACTACACAATAACATCACGGTGTCCTCATCTAAGAAGGAATCACCTTCCACATTGATCATCTACCATGTCACATTCAAGATTATATATAGTTTGATTACCATCCACATGGGATACATAGAAACACCTGAATGTCATATCTCAAGTCCAGTTAGCATCACAGAAAAATAAAATTCTTCCTCCTTACATTGGGATAGGCCTATATAGGGTGATATCTTTCAAGAATTGTGTACGGATTGATTCAAAACTGCATAGGATATGTGGAGGCACCTATAAATTTTATCTTCAAGCCCATCCATAAATATGTTCAACCTTTTGGCCCCTTTTCTAGAGTTACCTTGTAATGACCCAAAATTTTATGAATAAAATTATCCTTTTTTATTTCATTAAATATCTTATGGATTTAGAAAACACATGCACATATTTTGTTTTATTATATCCAATTTGATTTAAATGACCATTAATTAGAATTACCATTCATAATATATTTGCTGAATAGTGATCACATGACTAGTATAAAAATTGGGTTTTAACAAATCCTTTTGGAATATACAAAGGAAGTGATGACCAAAACGAGTAGGATCATATCCTATGAAGCCCATTTATCAGATCTTTTGAGGGAGATAGGATATCTAGACCTTGAACTAGACCAATCCTAAGATGAGACACAACAACTTAATCATTATTGAATCCATTTATGGTAGAAGTTCAAGATTATTAAGATCACACCCAAAAACATGTTCACCGAATTACCCCATGAAAGCCCCACCATCATGCACATTACTCTTAGGGTGTATGATAGTGTAATAAAGGGACATGTATCAAGACCCAAGCATTAGGAATATACACATTATTTTTAAAAAAATAATGAATATATTTTTATCATATTATTGTCACTTCATAAAAAATTTTAAAGCACAAATAGTATTTTTAGTTAATATTCAAATTCAATTAAAAATATATTTTGACGAACTATTAAATATATGAATTAATGGATTTTTTAAATAAATAATATTTTAATGTAATATTATTATTAAATAGTATTTATCAAATATAAATTATCTTATAATTTTTATGATGTCCAACAGAATTTTTATAAGGGTTCAAAAATTGTTATTTGTCAAAAAACCATCATTTTCAATAAATGTCAGAAATTATTTTAAAAGTGAAAATTCATAAATTTTGAAAATTATTTAGATAAAATGAATATTATTTTTATAAATAAGATGTCAAAATTATCCAATTTTTAAATTTTCTTAATTTTTTGAGATAGTTGAATATTAGGGTAAAAATTAAATATCCAATAAATCTAAAGTGTGTTTTATGACATAATAATGGAAAAATAGTGATGTAATAAATAATATAAAGGTATAGTCACCCAATATATATATATTTACTTAAAAAATGATATTTTAGTTTTACTTGATTTATTTTATAGAGCCTTAGAGAATCCTCCAAGACTTATAAAATATTTTAATATTTTAAAATCATTTATTTGAATGTGTGACTCACATCCACAGAAAAAAGAGAAGTATTTTATTATCTTCATCACCTAGACTTATAAAATAATTTAATACACAGCCATTTTCTAGAAAACTTTAAAACAACCATGGGATGGTTTTTTGTTTTGAAGACTTTATTATGTAGTTTCCAAAAGAAAAATAATAAAGAAATCTCCCGCCTTTCATATATAAAACAACTCAATATATCGTTTCTCTTCACTCAAACTCTTTTGAGCATAGAAAAACTATTTCCCACACTCCCTATAGTCCTCCTAATCTTCCCAAAATCTCTTAATAGGCCTCTCAAAATCCTTTGAGGTCACACATTCAATTAAGGGATTTCTCTCTTCTCATTTCCATTCAAGTAATTCTTTTATATTATGCTTCTTAAAATCCATTTTCATATGTTGGGATACAATGTTCCAGGATCCCCTTACTGTTCAATTTATTTCTAAATGATGATATATTCCTTTTACTCAAATTAATCCCCCTATAATCCTTTATGGATACCCCTTACTCTATCGAAATATCGTTAGGGATTCTCCCTCTCCTCTTTTTATCAAGCGCTTCATTTATGATATGAAATTTTGATTTCCATTTGCTAAAAGTTTGGAAACATTATTTCATATCCCAATTACTTTAAATTTTATTTTTAAATTATGGTATCCTCTTTCACTCTCATTTATCCCTCTTATGAACCTTTATGCACACCCATTACTATGCCGAAATTTTGTAAGGAATATCCCCCTCCTATTTTATCAAGAATTTATTTTATGTTATGTCTTATAAATTACTTTTTACTATATTGGCTTATGTTTTTTAAATATTCCTATTTTATCAATAATTCCTATGCTGGGATATGTTTTTATCAATAATTCTTTTCTCTCTCATAAACCCATTTTATGAATTTGTATATGACACTATTATGCTGTTGAAATTGGACCAAGATTTTCCATACCAAAATCATCATGTGGTGAATAACATACCCATTTATCTATAAAGGGTATTCACCTTTATTTAGATATAATTATTTATTGGGTACTTTAATCAATGTATTCCATATTCCTTGATCATGGAATAAAATATTATGTTGAATAAATCCATGTTATATGATCTATGTGGAACAGTTAGTCATGAGAATGAAATGATTATGAAGGGTGATCCCTAATAGAGCTCCAGTGCATTGGGTAATGGTTAGTATCTTGATATGTCATATTGAGATAGGATATTTACCTTATTTCTTTGTGGGAATTTTTCCACCATGGGATCTTGGGGGATTTAGCCTTGATCTATTTATGATGCATAGTTTTAAATTGTTGTCATATTTTCCATGTTATGATTATCTTTCAATATAATGTTTTATTATTCTTGTTTATTAAATAATCCATTGATATTCCTTGTCTAACATGTATTATTATCCTTATGTTATGAATTTTTTATTCCCTTAATAGGATTTATAGCTCACACATTTCTTATGTATGTCATCAGGTTATCCCATGCAGTGCTAAGTACGAATGAATGCTTTGGTCGTGTCAAAGATGTTTTTAATAAAGATGTTTCTAGTAATGTTTTATGCTGTAATGTATTGTGCCGAATTTCCCCAATACACTAGACCTATCTATCTTCTGATTTGTATTAATTTCAATTTTATGTAATAAATCATATTTGAAAATGAAATAAAGATCAGGGCTTTTATAGTTGGTATGAGAGGATAGGTTAAGTTATTTTTTGGATTTGGATTAGAAAAACCGTAGTTAAAACCCATAAATATAAGACTAAGTGTAATAAAAAAATCCATAAATCTTGGTAAGTAAATTGTAATTGGTTCAACAAGAAAATGCATCCCAGTTTGGATACTAAAATTGGACATGGTTATGGAATAGATGTACTTAGGAGTAACAACTCTGACAAGGTGTGCCAGGTCACTCAAGGTAACATGGTTAACGAAAATGGTCCTTACAACGCACCTAGTTTTACACTCCTAGAGGATATTTTTTTTATAAATTCATAATCTCATTACAAACCATTATTAAGGGAACAAAAAAATGTCCATAAGAATATATTCTAAGAAGTAGATCATGGATAACATAGACTAAAGCCCGAAAACCCATAAGTTTAGGAGATAATTGTAATTTATAATTTATCCATTTAATGTAATTGGATTCCCCCTTGATGTGATTAACTATTTCAGATAATCATCCCAAATTTTCTTTTTATTCTATCCAATGGATAGAATTTGGATGAATCATGATGACAACCGATGCGAAGGTAAGTGTGTGGATTGCCCCAATGAGATTCCCAACCCTATGGGAGTGGGAATTGAAATATTTATCATGATATTATTTCAAATATATCAAGTTATAAATAGAAACTAAGATCAAGAAGAGTGCACAACCCCCCCCCCCCAAGAGAGAGAGAGAACCATAATCAAAAGGTTCATGCGATAAAGGCCTCATATTTTCAATGGATCATCAGATCCTTTAATCGAGGAGCATTGGATCAATTCTATTGAAAATATTTTCTCTATCCATCAATGTTTCGAACAAGATAACGTCCTTCTGTCCATTTATAATATGAAGGGTGAAGCTAATCAGTGGTTTACATTGATCAATAATTAGAAACATGAGGAAGAGATCGAAGAAATGGAGTGGAAGGAATTTCAAAAACAAAGTTTTGATAAATAATTTCCCTACACCCTCTATCATTAGTTTGAAATATATTTCCTTGCACTCAAGAAAAAAGGTGATGAATCTGTTTAGGAAAAGGAGGAAAACTTCACTAGACTTGCATGATACATATCTAGTTTCTTCACTACCCCCGAATATAATGTTGACCATTTCTATGGGGGCTAAATCCTAGGATATTAAAATCCTTAAAAATCCACGACTTTGATAGCTATGAGGAAATTGTTCGATGTGCCCTCAAAGTTGAGATGGATATCGGTGAATCTCAGGGGTATCATGGGGATAAGAATAGGAATGTATATTTTAATTCTGGAGGTCTGATGGATAAATCCAATGGTGATAAGAAATTCTAGTACACCAGTTGTCAAATGTGCGTAAAGAAGCACCCTGAAAATTTCCTAAGGGGAACATGGTAATGCTTTCGGATCATAAGATAAGGGAACCTAGCCAATGATTCATGATAGGAGAAACCCACCATTGTGATAGAGGAAAGGAATTCTATAGTTAATGTAACACCCGAGACTTTTATGAGAAATATTTTGTTTTTATGTTATATAAATCATCAAAGGAATATTTCACTACACACAACACTAGCTTGGCTTGCTTTACACGCAACCGCGACCTTCCTCGATAGCTTGCGTCGTACACAATACCGAGTTTCACTAAACAACGATATGCTATTAAAATATTATTAAAACTAGCCGTTATGAATAGTAATAACCACTTTTTGAAATTTTGTAAATTTTATTATTCAAAATGGACTTCATTTTTGGATTCGAAATATCGAAATTAGCTTAGGGTGAAATTTTGGTACTTTTCAGATAACTTTCATATTATGATGAATAGTGAAAATTACTAAATTTTAATTAAAAACAACTTTTTTAATAGAAATAATAAATAGTGATAAATTATTAATTTGAGTGGTTTTAAAGTATATTTAGAATATATTTTTACAATTTAATACAATGTTGTTCATTGGATGTAATTTCACATTTAAACCAGACATAAACAAGTGTCAATCTTTTGATAGTTATTATCTCTTAAAAACACGCTATTTGTTTTGACGACGAGAATTAATTTTTAAATTAGTTAATTTAAATGATATTTTTTTAATTTGGTAAAATAGACATCATTTTTGAATTCATAATATCAAATATAGCTTAGGCCTAATTTTTGGTATTTTTCTGGAAACTTTCATTTTTTGATGAATAGTGAAACCACTAAGTGGTAGTTAAAAAAACTGAATTTTTCATAAAACTTAATTTTACCGCTTCTGTGAGTGGAATTTCGAAAATCCGAGAGACACGGTTAATATCAAGGACTAAAATGTTGTTCAATGAGATGAAAATAATTTTTTGTGAATAGTAACCTTTTACTTTTTTACCACGGTTAAAAGTAAATAGGGTAATTAAGGGTAAAAGTGTTATTATTATCACCTAACACATGTTCTAATTCTATTGGATAAGTTTAATTCGACCAAAAACAACCTTAGGAATAAAATATGACCATTTAGGCCCACTTGGAATAGATTAGGGCATTTATTATCAATTTATTTAAAGAAGGGTTAAAATAGTTAAAATCAAAGTTTAATAACTAAATCATTTTTAATACAGGGTTATACATAAGATAATTTCGAATATAAATATTCATTACAAATATAAAAAGATTTCCAACATAATGGTATTTTATTTTCAATTTTTAGACTTAAAATAATTTAATTTATTTATGATACAATGATGATGCAGTAATTATCTTATTAATGAAATATTGACATAATTGATGTTATAAATACCCAAATAAATGTAATTTGAGACTTTTTATGAATTCAAATAATTTTATATGATAATATGACATGTTAGTATTGATTTAATTAATTGTTTTCGAACTAATCATTCTGTTATGATTTTCACAAAAATCAATTACCCAATAGTGTCAAAATTGACATAAAATAGTTTTTAAAACAAATATTATATTATTAATTGTCATTATATTCCTAAAAATCTACGGTTCAGCCAAGATACTTATATCACGATAGGTGTATAATTAATGGACCACTTGGGGGTCTCTTGGATGTATATGGTAAGTTTATTAACTATATAATATAAAAATACAAAGTGACATGGTAAATGTCAATCTAATTAACTAAGAGTTAAAACTAAACGATAAGAATAATATAATGAACTAAACTTGTCTAAATTCTATTAGATGAGAGGATTTCGACCCATCCCCACCTTATCTTCGAAATATATCAATTTTGAGCTATTAAAAACCGAATTTTACTTTATAATAAAATAACATTTCTAGTTATTCCAAAGGAGCCCCTCTCCTCCCTTATAAAAGGGAACCTCCTCCCTCTCTTCCTCACACCACTTTGAGCCTTCAAGACCGGCCAACCCCTGCCAATATCTCCTCTCCACTTACCTAGAAACATCCTAGAGGTCCTGGTCTTCTTCAAAGACCAATTTTAGTGCCCTAAGAGGAGATCTCAAAGAGGCGCTTCAAAGAAGAGGTAATGTCCGTTACCGATTATTTCAACTTTATTTCTTCTTCCACTTCTTCTTCATTAGTTGTTTCATTATGAAGTAATAACATCAGTATCACTAATATACTGATATGTTATTATAAGTATGAAACAACCCTATTTCACCATCTATCCATCCTATGGAAAACGAAATCACCGCGCGTGCGTACGTACAGAATATCGTCTCCACGCCGTGGTGTAATCTATTTTCCACCACCACCTTACTTGGATGGGTATAATGGTGTAAATAATAACTATATATTATTATTGTAAAGTGATATTGATTCTGAAATAGTATACATACACTCCATTACAATTTCACGATCATGGGAATGATATCATCGCTCGTGCGTACGTATGGAATACTGTCTCCACGATGTGATGCGACTCATTCTACATGATCTTCATTGAAAAATGATTATATAAATGAATTTAATGAATTAATAGGTTATATATATTACACTAATACCATTATGTAAATTAAGTATCTATAAACTACATAGAAGAATAAGAATTTATTCGACAAAACACGCATAAGAAGAAAAAGTAATAAACACCCTAATAACAAGTAGTAATGAAATATTACTAATAAGAAGCTAAGAATATGACCATATATGATAAGTATGATTCTGGAATAAGTTAATAAAATTATTTAAATCATTATACAGGAGGTTCAGACACTTACGAAGCAAATCGGACCTAAGGTAAGGGAAAATATCACAATCTCATTTTTATTCGAGATTGTTTATACTTTGGTATTTACTGGGGTGTATTTTATCATCCACATACATGTTTCCTCAATATGTAATGTTATTTCCATCCAACTAAAATTGTTTAAATCCAATTTTATCCTTTGGTGAGTTTTTAGTAAAAGATATGAAAAGAATCTTTTGTCATTTTTCGTACGAGGTACTTTTTGACTTTTCCGACAAAAGTACGAGAAGAATGTTTTTTTAACTTATACAGCATAAATGGATTTTTAAAAAATTATTTCCAAGAAGCTTACTTTACAAGTTTTCAAGTTTATTTTTAATCAACTTCTTTTAGTTTAAAATTTTATGACATATTAAGAAAGTAAATTGTTTTTGAAAGGATATTTTCCTCAAGAATGGAGTTCAAGTGTTTTATCAAAATTATTTTCCATCTAAGATAATATAGAGTTTTGTTTATATCCATATTATTAAAATGATTTGATTATGTTGTGATGGAATTATTTTTATGAATTCCTTTATCTTATATGAATTGTTTTATGATGTCATGTTGTTTAAGAATCCCATTTTTATTACATGGGTTATGCAATGATGTATGATATATGATTTTGTGGCACACATAAGAATGGTATCATTATGAGATGGGTGGGAACTATATCTCCCTCCAATGAATTGGGTAAAGATTTTATATCTCATGAGATAGACATGGCTGGAACGACAGGTTAAAGTGGTTCAGTGAAACAGGACTGAAACGAGTAGTGAACTCGGTTCAGAAATGGACTTTGTCCACTAATATAGTCTTGGCAGTGAGTCTTGACTAATAAGAAATGATTATCTATGATTATGTATGTATGCCACAAAGTTTCATGTTTTATGTTATGATTATTGGGATTACATTTCACTACTATTATTTATCCTATGTTATGAAATTATGATCTCTTTTGCAGGTTAAGATTTCCAAAAGTTATGTTCTTATGTATATGATGTGATTGATATTTATTTTGTTTACCCTTACTGAGCATTTAAGCTCACCCTTTTGTATGTTTTATTTCCCCAGGTTAGGAATAAGGTTATTAAGTAGGATATGAAAAAAGGGACTCTAGATATGATGAAATAAATGGGAGGCAAAGTAGATTCTTTATGAACCAGTTGTTTATGTTTCCCAGTTTCTAAAGACTCTATACCTATATGGTCCTTTCCTGGTTTTGTTATATGTTGTAATAAGTGTGCTTCAATTCTGAAGTAATAACAATGTATGTAAATTTTGGGTTGTTATAGTTGGTATCAGAGGAAAGGTATAGTCAACCTTTGGAAACTAGGATGTGAAAGCCTTAGTAAGAACCCTAAGGATAATTCTAAGCATAGAACACAATCTTAGTGTTTTATAAATGACCATGAATAACCTAGGATAAGACCTTAAGTGTGAAATTTTATTCTTGATTATTTGGTTTTCCTATTATAATTAGTGATGCTCACACTATTCTTCTTGGTTTTAGTCAATGGCTAGAACCCGAAGAAACCGTGTTAATGAGGAATGAGACGGGCAACACAATGATTGTCCCCCTGAGCAACCAAACATTATGGGAGCTGGAATTGAAAATCTTGTAGCCATGCTCACAAAACTTTCTCAAGCTATGAATCATGCAGGACTTCCAAACGAGCAAAGTAAGGAGCAACATTCTTTTGAATCCTTCATGAGGCAGCATCCACCTTCATTTAGCAGGTCTACTGATCCATTAGTTGCTAAACAATGGATTAGTACTACTGAAAAGATATTTTTAGTTCCTCAATGTTCTGAACATGATAAATTCATCCTAACAGTGTATCGTTTGGAAGGAGATGCTGATCAATGATGGAATCTTATTAAGAATATGAGGCAAAGGGATGAAATTGAGTCCATGGAATGGGACGAGTTCAAGAACTTATTTTTCAATAAGTACTTCCCTCGTATTCTTTAAACAAATATGGAGAAATATTTTCTTGAACTAAAGCAAAAGGATGATGAATCTGTTGGTACCTATGAAGCAAATTTTACAAGACTTGCAAGGTACGCTTCTGGTATTATTATCCAACCTGAGAGTAAGATCGATCGATTCTTTAGTGGCTTAAAACCAAATCTTCGAAGGCCCTTATCCATAAGGGACTTCAATAGCTATGAGGAAGTCGTTCGATGTGCTCTCAAAGTTGAGATGGAGATTGGGGTAACCCATCAGTCATATGGGTTTGATAAGAAGAGGAAAATGGAATTCAAAGGAAAATATAAAGAGCACACTGAAAAGAAGATAAGCTTTCCCTTATGCTCAAGGTGTGGAAAGAAACATGGAGGGAGTTGTCTTAAAGGGACAAGTAAATGTTTCAAATGTGGAAAGGAAGGTCATTGGGTATTTGAATGCCACAATTATTGGAAGAAGATGTCTAATGATACAAACAAAGGAAGGGATACACAGAATGAACCTACTACACTTCAATGTTTCATGTGCAAGGAGATGGGGCATTATTCCAATCAATTCCCAAATCCAAGGGTTGATGATGATGGTCAACGTCAACAAACTCTTAAGGCTAAATACAAAGGAAAGTCACATGAAATTTCTAACAGTGATGTGGTGTACGATAATGATGTGGTGAAAGGTACAATTACCATCCAATCCAAAGTAGAAAATGTTTTATTTGATTCTGGATCCACCCACTCTTTTATTTCTGAAGACTTTTCTAAGGGTATCGCCGTATTACCTCAATAATTAGATGTTGAGTTATCTGTGACAACCCCTAATGGCACAACAATCACATCAAAAGTTTATAATTCTTCCCTGATTGAAGTTTGTGGGAAAGTGCTTCCTGAAAATCTTGTGATCCTTCCTATAGTGGAATTTGATGTTATTCTTGGCATGGATTGGATTTCTTTATATGGAGCTCATATCAATTGCCAAAGAAGGGAAGTCACATTTCATATTCCAGATCAAACTATGATTGTCTATCGATGCAAGGATGAACATAACCTTCCAGTGGAAATTTCTTCCATCTTATGGGTCTTGATTCCACTAAATGAGGGTATTTATCTCAAATGGTTGGTGAGAAACTAACGATTAAGAATATGCCCATTGTACAGAAGTTTGACGATGTCTTTCCGGAGGAATTGTCGGGTCTTCCACCAAATCATGAAGTTGAGTTTTCAATTGAACTCGTACCGGGTGCTTTGCCTATTTCAAAGACACCTTATAGAATGGCCCAAATTGAGTTGTAGGAATTGAAGAAGCAACTCCAAGAGAATCTTGATAAGGGATTCATACGCCCTAGTGCGTTACCTTGGGGAGCACCTGTTCTGTTTGTTAAGAAGAAAGATGGATCAATGAGACTCTGCATTGATTATCGAGAACATAACAAGATCACTATCAATAACAAATATCCTCTCCCGCGCATTGATGACTTATTTGACCAACTATGCGGCGCTCAATACTTTTCCAAGATTGATCTTCATTCGGGGTATCATTAATTAAGGGTCAAAAGGGAGGATATACCAAAGACGGATTTCCGTATAAGGTATGGACACTATGAATTTATAGTGGTGCCATTTGGTCTTAATAATTCCCCTGCTATCTTCATGGATCTGATGAATAGAGTCTTTAGAGACTATCTTGACCAGATTGTGGTAGTCTTTATAGAAGATATTCTTGTTTATTCAAAGAGCAAGGAAGAACATGAAGATCACTTGAGAATTATATTGAAGAACCTGAGAAAGGAGAAGCTTTATGCCAAATTTACCATGTGTGAATTTTGGCTTCAAAAAGTTTCATTTTTGGGTCACATAATCTCAAAAGAGGGGATATTTGTGAATCCAGCAAAAACAAAGGTTATCGAAAGATGGTCGAGACCAACAAAAGTAACCGAGATCTGAAGTTTTCTTGGTTTGGCTGGATATTATCGATGTTTTGTGAAGATTTTTCACGATTATCTAATCCACTCACCCGGTTGACTCGGAAAGGAGTTAAGTTTTTTTGGACGGAGGAATGTGAAGAGAATTTCAAGGAGTTGAAAATAAGGTTATCCAGTGCACCTGTGCTCACACTGCCTTGTAGTGGAGAAAGGTTTGTGATCTACAATGATGCATCCAAGAAGGGGTTGGGGTGTGTTCTTATGAAAAATGATATGGTGATAGCTTATGCCTCACGATAGTTGAAAATTCATGAGCAAAATTACCCAACACATGATTTGGAGTTAGCTGCGATAATCTTTGCATTAATGATTTGGAGGTATTATCTTTATGGAGAAAGGTGTGATATTTTTACTGATCATAAAAGTTTAAAGTATCTTTTCACACAAAAGGAGATGAATATATGCCAAAGAAGATGGTTAGAACTGATTAAGGATTATGACTGCTCAATTCATTACCACCTTGTGAAAGCAAACAAGGTGGCAGATGCATTAAGTCGACAAGACCATGCTAGCTTATCCATGATGAGGATCACAAAAGATCCAATATTTATGGATTTACAAAGGATGGATCTTGGAATTTTAATGGAAGGGGATAAATATTATCTTTCTCAAATGAATGTTCAACCATCTATACATGTGAAGATTCAAGAGGCAAAGAAAGAAGATGTCGAGTTACAAAAGAAGGTGATAAATGTTCCTGAATTCAACCTTGATTGTGATGGGAGAATAAAGTTCAGGAATCGGGTTTGTGTTCCTCCCATTCCAGAATTAAAGAAGGAGCTGCTGGATGAGGCTCATAGTTCTTCATTCTCTATTCATCATGGAAGCACTAAGATGTATTGGGACCTGAAAGAGTAATTCTGGTGGGATGGCATGAAAAGAGATGTTGCAAAATATGTCTCTTGATTCTTGGTTTGTTAGCAAGTTAAAGTTGAGAGACAGAAGTCTAAGGGGATGTTACAACCATTACCCATACCCGAATGGAAATGGGAAAACATCACTATGGACTTTGTCACAGGACTTCCTAAAACATCCAAAGGCAATAATTCTATCTGGGTCATAGTTGATTGTCTTACAAAGTCTGCACACTTCATTGCTATTAGAGAGGATTTCTCTCTAGATCAGCTTGCCAGGATATATGTAAAGGAAGTGGTAATATTGCATGGAGTACCACTTTCTATTATATCTGATCGGGATCCGAGATTTACCTCAAAGTTCTGGTAAAGTCTTCAGCATACTCTGGATACAGAGTTTAGTTTTAGTACTACTTATCATCCTCAAAGAGACGGTCAATCCGAGAGAACAATTCAAACTCTAGAAGATATGTTGAGATCTTGCTCTATGGATTTCAAAGGTGGTTGGGATCAACACCTACCTTTGGTGGAATTTTCTTATAATAATAGCTTTCACTCCAGTATTCTGATGGCTCCTTATGAAGATCTCTACGGAAAGAAATGTAGGACTCCAACTTGATGGGATGAAGTTGGGGAAAGAAATCTATTAGGACCTGATCTTGTTGATGAGATGGTAGTAAAGGTCCGATCTATTCAACAACACATAAGAGAAGCTCAGAGTCGACAGAAAAGTTATGCTGACAACTGAATAAAAGATCTATAGTTTGAAGTGGGTGATAAAGTGTTCTTACGAATATCTCCCTAGAAGAGGGTCATGATATTTGTAAAAAAGGGGAAGTTGAGCCCTAGATATATCGGTCCTTTCAAAATACTGGATCGTGTTGGAAAGGTAGCTTACTGATTGGCGCTTCCACCGAATCTCTCTCAAGTTCACGATGTGTTCCATGTATCTCTCCTGAGAAAGTACATACCTGATCCTTCACATGTACTCATCTCAGAAGTTGTACCGCTGGAGCAAGATCTTTCTTATGAAGAACAACCGATAGAGATTCTGGATCGTAGCGAAAAAGTCCTACGAAGCAAGACCACTCGATTGGTTAAAGTTTTATGGAGGAACCACAAATTATAAGAAGCTACATGGGATCTTTAGGATATGATGAGGGAGAGGTATCCTCATCTTTTTGTTACAAAGTGATGAATTTTGAGGGCGAAATTCTTTTTAAGGGGGGTAGAATGTAACACCCGAGACTTTTATGAGAAATATTTTGTTTTTATGTTATATAAATCATAAAAGGAATCATTCACTACACACAACACTAGCTTGGCTTTCTTTACACGCAACAACGGCCTTCCTTGATAGCTTGTGTCATACGCAATACCGAGTTTCACTAAACAACGATATGCTATTAAAATATTATTAAAACTAGCCATTATGAATAGTAATAACCACTTTTTGAAATTTTATAAATTTTATTTTTCAAAATGGATATCATTTTTGGATTCGGAATATCAAAATTAGCTTAGGGTGAAATTTTGGTACTTTTCGGATAACTTTCATATTCTGATGAATAGTGAAAATTACTAAATTTTAATTAAAAACAACTTTTTTAATCGAAATAATTAATAGTGATAAATTATTAATTTGAGTGGTTTTAAAGTATATATAGAAAATATTTTTACAATTTAATACAATGTTTTTCATCGGATGTAATTTCACATTTAAACCAGACATAAACAAGTGTCAATCTTTTGATAGATATTATCTCTTAAAAACACGCTATTTGTTTTAACGATGGAAATTAATTTTTAAATTAGTTAATGTAACTGATATGTTTTGAATTTGGTAAAATATACATCATTTTTTAATTCATAATATCAAATATATCTTAGGCCTAATTTTTGGTATTTTTCTGGAAACTTTCATTTTTTGATGAATAGTGAAACCACTAAGTGGTAGTTAAAAAAACTGAATTATTCATAAAACATAATTTTACCACTTCTATGAGTGGAATTTCGAAAATCTGAGATACACGGTTAATATCATGGACTAAAATGTGGTTCAATGGGATGAAAATAATTTTTGGTGAATAGTAACTTTTTACTATTTTTACCACGGTTAAAAGTAAATAGGGTAATTAAGGGTAAAAGTGTTATTATTATTACCCTAACACATGTCCTAATTCTATTGGATAAGTGTCATTCGACAAAAAACAACCTTAGGAATAAAATATTACCATTTATCCCCACTTGGATTAGATTAGGACATTTATTATCAATTTACTTAAAGAAGGGTTAAAATAGTTAAAATCAAAGTTTAATACCTAAATCATTTTTAATATAGGGTTATACATAAGATAAATTCGACTATAAATATTCATTAGAAACCTAAAAAGCTTTCCAACATAATTTTATTTTATTTGTAATTTTTAGGCTTAAAATAATTTCATTTATTTATGATACAATGATGATGCAGTAATTATCTTATTAATGAAATATTGACATAATTGATGTTATAAATACCCAAATAAATGTAATTTGATACTTTTTATGAATTACAATAATTTTCTATGTTAATATGACATGTTAGTATTGATTTAACTAATTTTTGTCGAACTAATCATTCTGTTATGAGTTTCACAAAAATCCATTACCAAATAGTGTCAAAATTGACATAAAATAGTTTTTAAAACAAATATTATATTATTAATTGTTATTATATTCCTAAAAATCTAAGGTTCGGCCAAGATAATTATATCATGATAGGTTTATCATTAATGGACCACTTGGGGGGTCTCTTGGATGTATATGGTAAGTTTATTAACTATATAATATAAAAAAACAAAGTGACATGGTAAATGTCAATCTAATTAACTAAGAGTTAAAAATAAACGATAAGGTTAATATAATGACCTAAACTTGTCTAAATTATATTGGATAAGAGGATTTATACCCATACATACCTTAGATTCGAAATATATCAATTTAGAGCTATTAAAAACCGAATTTGACTTTATAATAAAATAATATTTTTAGTTATTCCAAAGGAGCCCCTCTCCTCCCTTATAAAAGGGAACCTCCTCCCTCTCTTCCTCACACCACATTGAGCCTTCAAGATCGGAAAAACTCTGCCAATATCTCCTCTACACTTCCCTAGAAACATCCTTGAAGTACTGGTCTTCTTCAAAGACCAATTTTAGTGCCCTAAGAGGAGATCTCAAAGAGGCGCTTCAAAGAAGAGGTAATGTCCATTACTGATTCTTTCAACTTTATTTCTTATTCCACTTATTCTTATTTAGTTGTTTCATTATGAAGTAATAACATAAGTATCACTCATATACTTATATGCTATTATAAGTATGAAACAACCCTATTTCACCATCTATCCATCCTACGGAAAACAAAATCACCGCGTGTGCATATGTACGGAATACCGTCTCCACGCCGTGGTGTAATCTATTTTCCACCACCACCTTACATGGATGGGTATAATGGTGTAAATAATAACTATATATGATTATTTTAAAGTCATATTGATTCTGAAATAGTATACATACACTCCATTACAATTTCATGATCATGGGAACGATATCATCGCTCGTTCGTACGTACGGAATACTGTCTCCACGATGTGATGCGACTCATTATACATGATATTCATTGAATAATGATTATATAAATGAATTGAATGAATGAATATGATATATATATTACACTAATACCATTTTGGAAATTAAGTATCTATAACCTAAAAAGAAGAATACGAATTTATTCGACAAAACACGCATAAGAACAAAAAGTAATAAACACCCGAATAACAAGTAGTAATGACATATTACTAATAAGAAGCTAATAATATGACCATATATGATAATTATGATTCTGGAATAAGTCAATAACATTATTTAAATCATTATACAGGAGGTTCGGACACTTACGATGAAAATCGGACCTAAGGTAAGGGAAAATATTACAATCTCATTTTTATCCGAGATTGTTTATACTTTGGTATTTACTGGGGTGTATTTTATCATCCACATACATGTTTCCTCAATATGTAATATTATTTACATCCACCTACAATTTTTTAAATCCAATTTTACCCTTCGGTGAGTTTTTAGTAAAAGATATGAAAAAAATCTTGTTTCGTTTTTCGTACGAGGTACTTTTTGACTTTTCCGACAAAAGTATGAGAAGAATGTTTTTTTAAGTTATACGGCATAAATGGATTTAAAAAAAAAACATTTCCAAGAAGCTTACTTTACAAGTTTTCAAGTTTATTTTTAATCAACTTCTTTTAGTTTAAAATTGTATTACATGTTAAGAAAGTAAAATGTTTTTGAAAGGATATTTTCCTCATGAATGGAGTCCAAGTGTTATATCAAAACTATTTTCCATCTAAGATAATATAGGGTTCTGTTTATATCCCTATTATTACAATGATTTGATTATGTTGTGATGGAATTATTTTTATGAATTCCTTTATCTTATATGAATTGTTTTATGATGTCATGTTGTTTAAGAATCCCATTTTTATTACATGGGTTATGCAATGATGTATGATTTATGATTTTGTGGCACACATAAGAATGGTATCATTATGAGATGGGTGGGACCTATATATCCCTCCAATTAATTGGGTAAAGATTTTATATATCATGAGATAGACATGGCTAGAATGACTTGTTAAAGCGGTTCAGTGAAACAGGACTGAAACGAGGAGTGAACCCGGTTCAGAAATGGACTTTTTCCACTTAGATAGTCTTGGCAATGAGTCTTGACTAATAAAAAATGATTCTCTATGATTATGTTTTTATTCCACAAAGTTTCATGTTTTAAGTTATTATTATTGTGATTACATTTCACTACTATGATTTATCCCATGTTATGAAATTATGATCTCTTTTACAGGTTAAGATTTCCAAAAGTTATGTTCTTATGTATATGATGTGATTGATATTTCTTTTGTTTACCCTTATTGAGCATTTGAGCTCACCCTTTTGTATGTTTTATTTCCCCAGGTCAGGAAGAAGGTTATTAAGTAGGATATTCAAAAAGGGACTCTAGATATTAAGAAATAAATGGGAGGCAAAGTAGATGCTTTATGAACCAGTTGTTTATGTTTCCTAGTTTCTAAAGACTCTATACCTATATGGTCCTTTCCTGGTTTTGTTATATGTTGTAATAAATGTGCTTCAATTCTGAAGTAATAAAAATGTATGTAAAGTATGGGTTGTTATAGTTAACCCTCAACACATTGTTCGGTGCATCAATTGTTTGGAACTGGGGAACTTTATGAACTAGTGCACCAAGACAAGGGTTTTTAGAGGAAACCAACAACCTCTAAGGAAGAAAGTGTAAAGACCCCGATGCCAGTTGGCTAGAGCCAGCGCCTTATTCTATTACATTGGTATATAAACAAGTACATTGCATCTTGAAATATAGAATAGTTTACTATATTTGGAAAACAATCTATATACATCAGTTAAACATTACAAAATAAAAATAAATAAAATATAGAAATTCCATTAGAAACATCCATAACTCCTAGATTATCCCTACAAGACATTTGTAATATACTTATTCTCATCCTAGTGGAAAATAAAACATCAGAAAGGGGTGATATCAGATGCTCAGTAAGGGTGGTAAATACAACAGAATCATAAATATTAAGGCAGGGTGAATAACTAAAAGTACACAAGTCATTAAACGTAATTTTGAGAATAATTTGGTAGGAATAAAATATGATTAAATAATTTTATAATAATACATAACCATTGACATTATACTAGTCGAATAATCACATGGACCATTAATTACAAGTTTCACAACGATGGAATCCATAATGTAGGACATCATTACCATTCTTTCAAGGCCTCATTCCAAGACCATACATAAATGGGTAAAAACCCAAAATAGTTTGTCTCATGAGACCTACCGATGCACCAAGGGGATATAGTGGGTTCTAACCAAAACTTAATAATTCCAATTAATTCCTCATATGAAAGTGAAAAAAATTAATCAATATATACATTCATAGTGGAGAAAACATATGAAGTTTAAATAACTTTCCCCAATCAGTAAACATAACAATAACCATTTGAAGTAATATGGTGAATTGTATCAAGATAGTACATATACATTCATTGTAAAAATAAACCATTAAATAAAATATGGTAGATTATATCATAAAATATTAATCCCAATTAAACATAAGTATCACAAAAATCAGAAATAGATGAAAATAATTTTATAAAATCATTGAGTGTTACTTGAGAGATATACTCTTTTACTTTGAAAAGAGTATTTATTTTGGAAAAATATTTGTATAAAACCAGAAGATAACTAAGATAGTTATTTTCATAATAAAATGAGTGATTTTATGAAAATAATTATTTATTAAAATAAATTATAGAGTTTGTTTGAAAATAGGTATTAATTCGAGAAGTTCCCTTGAATCAAGCATGTTTATCAAGAAGAACTTGAGAAAGATACTTTTAAAAAATGAAACTCCGCAAAAAATAAAGAAAGATTATCATTTTTATATATATAAGAAACATTGAAAAATAATTTATGATGAGTAAATAATAATACATAGGGATTTCATTGGGGTAAATAAGGAAAAAAGAGTAACTTGAATGAAAATTGAGGTTTGGGTAGAAACCTTTACCTTTTGTCTAGATGTATTCTACACTAGAACTTAATGTACATGATAATAAAATTAAATACTTTAATTAATTAACTTATAACCTTATATAAATATATTTTATTCATTATAGTTTTATTAATTTCATTTATTTCCTTATTGATAAGTTATAAGATTGAATCTCGTCGTTCCAGAGTGTTCGTTTCTTTGTTTTCGTGATCTGTTTGCTTGATTATAAGTAACGGAGTCATGTAAAATGGGTATAATTCTCTAGAATAGGAATTTAATGTTACTAATGTATATAAAAAGTTTAATTTTTCTTATGTATTATTATGTTTCCTTATATTAGGATGATTAATTTGTTAATATATTAATGATACTCATTTTGATTAATTTTAGCAGTTTTTCAATCACAATGAACAAGTTTTGTTCTATTATTTAATATCATGTATATAAAATAGTTCTAGAACCTTATATAATATATAATACATATTTTATAATATGTTTCAACAATAAAAATGGTATAATGACCAGTATTAAAGGAGAAAGTAAAGAACGAAAGTTTGTCATTTACGAAGGTTGTAAATCAGAACCTTCCGAATGATGATTTAGTTTTTAAAATAAAATAGAGATAGAGAGTAAGGAGATTGATAATAGATGTTCCATTAACATTATATATTTACAATATATAGATGCAACTGGATTCATTGTGATCATTTGAATATAAGAGGTTAGGAGAGAATAAGAAAATAAAATAAATTGAAATGAAATTAAAAGAAAAATAAAGAGGGTTTACCTCTTGAATTAACCTCCCTGATAACCTCCTTAAGGAAATGGCTTTTGGACTTTTGGATAGACCAATAGATCTTAAATTTGGGGAGGGACTAGAAAATAGGATTTTGTTATAACATCTAAAAGCTTCAAGGCTTATAGGAGTAATGATAATATGGGGTGAGGCTGGTTTTTATAGTGGAGGAGAGGGGTAAATTCCCATTATTTTATCCATTATTTTATTGTTTTCATAAATAAAAATAATAGTATTTATTATTGTGACTAAATATATAAATAAGGGAATTGGAGTTCAAACCATGAGTGCCTACATCATCTATGAATCCATTATTCATTTACTTAGAATTTATCACAAATTATCGTATTTTACCATTCACCAAAAATTCAAGTATTATAGAAAAATATGAAAAATTACCCTAACCATTTATCGAAATGTAGAATTAAAAAATAAAATCCTTTTATGAAAATAATTTTCTAAATGTTTGAAATTTGTTTTAAAATTAAAATCACCATTTACTCAAAAAATATATTTTTTAAAATTAAAACTAATTTTATAACACAAAAAAAAAATAAAAGGTCACCTTAAATTATCATAAGAAAAAAATTATATATCTATGAATACATTTTATGAAAATTAATTTTCCATTAAATAAATTTATTAATTATAAAATTAAATATTTATTATTCACAAAAAAATACCAACACCTAATTATTAATTTTTAAATGTTCACTTACTTATGTCATGATATAATTATATCATGATATAATAATATCATAAATTCATTTAAAAGGTTTCTAAGTTTTATTTATACTTTCATGGGTGAGGGTACTATTCGTTAGGCCCATTTACTATTCCTAAGGGTCATATTACAATTACTAGGGTCATGTTTCTTTTCACAAAGATGTAAGCTGATCCAATCAGACTCTAAATATCTTACTGATCACAACTATGTATGTATATTTTTCAAAATTCAAATCAGAGAATGAGGAAAATAATGTTTAATAGCTAGGTTATAAAAACAGTGTTTTTTTGTATAGACTCAATGTTGAATTCATTACATTATATATTAAATTTATTTATAAAACATTGGGGTCTTACATTCCACCCTCCAATATTTTCATCCCCAAAATTACGAAAATGTTACCTCATAAAAATATTTGGGTTGGTATTCATCATAAGTTTCTCCAGCTCCCATGTAACCTCATCAATTTTAGTATTTTTCCAAAGTAACTTTTCTAAATGAGTCATCTAATACCTCAAAACCTATTTTGTAGTGTCTAAATTTTAGATAGGCTCTTCACATTATGATAAATCGGGTTTCAGATCTATTCATTCAAAAGTGAGCACATGCGTTGTGTCTGGAATGTAATTTCTTAACAATGATATGTGGGACAAATTTTGTACTTTATAAAGGCTAGGTGGCATCGCCAAATGATAAGCCCCAACTCCAACTGTCTCAAAAACTTCAAAAAGACCAATTTACATGGGGCTTAGTCTCTCTTTCTTCCAAATCTTATAACACCCTTCCATGCAGATAATTTCAAGAAAACATGATCTCCCACTTCAAATTAAAAATCCTTCCTTATATTATTGGAATAAATCTTTTTTCCACATTTATTTTCTTTGATATGGGTCTGAGTAGTCTTTACTTTTGTTGTTGTTTCCTCCACAAGCTCTAGGCTCACAATCTTTGTTTCACCTACTTTATCCCAACATGTTAGTGTATGACATCTCTTTCCATACAATTCCTCATATGGTGCCGTTTGAATACTTGAATGGAAAATATTATTGTTATAAAACTATACTAAATGTAAATACTAGTACTATATACCTTGAAAATCAAGTGAGCATGATCTCAACATGTCTTCTAAAGTTTATATCATCTTTTCTGACTACCAGTCAGTTTGAGGGTGATAAGAAGTACAAAAATGAAGATCAGTATCCAAATATTTATAAATAATTTTCCATAATTTTGATATAAATCTTGGGTCATGATCAGGAAAAATTGATAGAGGTTTTCCATGAAGTATTACATCATTATTAATATAGATTCATAAAAGGTGCTCTAGTGGAAAATCATCCCTTATAGCAAAGAAATGTGTATATTTGGTAAGACTATCAACAATTATACATATTGTATTATTCTTTCTTGGTGTTTTGGGAAATATAGTGAAAAAATCCATAATAATGTTCGCCCATTTTTATGTAATAATAGGAATAGGTTTCATGACTTATTTAGGATGTTCTCTTTAAAGCATCACATGTGGAAAAACTAAAAATCTTGATACATAATCAACAATTTCTTGCTTCATGTTGTCCCACAATACATGTTACTTTAAATATCTATACCTCTTAGTGATACCAGGGTGTTTAAATAAATTTAAACTATGGGAATCATACGATAACTTCCTTTTAACTCAAGTATAGAGGGAACACATATCCTTATCCCAAATATCAGAATTCCATATTCACTCACGATGTCTGGAAACTTCCCATCATTCATAGATTTAATTTTATTTTTAATATTCTCATTGTAATATAGAAAACTTTTACTTATTTTCAATAAATATGGTTAGACAAACAATTGAAAAATAATGATTCTTCACTTTCTTTGATAATTCCCATATCTATCCTCGCTATATCCATTTACATAGGATCCTTTTCAACACTCATTTTGTTTTGAAATACATGATCCATCCCACTCAGTGCATCTGCCACCTTATTGTACTTACTTAGATGGTAGTGTATAGAAAAATCATAATCCCTGAATATCTTGAGCCATCACCTTTTCCTCATCTTGAGTTCTTTCTATGAGAAGATTTATTTTAATCTCTTGTGATCTTTATATATCTCACATCATTCACTATAGAGATAATGTATCCATATCTTTTGAGAAAATATTATATATGCTAAATCAAGATTGCAAGTTGGATAGGTATGTTCATGAGTTTTTAACTACTTTGATGAATAAACAATAACTCTATCATTAAACATAAGGACACAACCAAATCCTTTATTTGATGCATCACTATAAATCAGAAATCCACAATTTCATGATGGTAGATTCGAGATTGGATAATTCACAGACCTCTTATTCAATTATTCAAACCATTCTTAATATTCTTTTTTTAATAAAAACATAACCCCTTTACGATTAAGTTTAGTTAACAGGTCACCTAATCTGGAGAATTTTTGAATGAAATGCTGATAAGAACCTACTAACCCAATGAAACTACATACCTCTATTATGTTTCTTGGTGTAGGTCATTCCTGAACTAGCTTTGTCTTCACAGGATCAAATATTAGTCCATATTTAGAGAAAATTTGGACAACAAAATAAACTATTTAAATCTAGAATTCACACTTATTAAACTTCCCATATAACTCATTTATTTTAAGAGTCTTCAGAATAATGTGCAATTGATTCTCATGATCTTCTTAGATTTTTTATTATACCATTATATAATCAATAAATAAAAAATAAATTCATTAATATATTATGAAAAACTCTATTAATTAGATATATTAAAATATAGGGTTCATTAGTCAGTCTAAAAGGCATTACTGTAAAATCATAATGCCCATACCTTGTTTTAAATTTTGTATTTGGTATATCTTCCTTCCTCACATGTAACTGATGATATCTAGATCAAAATTTAATCTTAAATAAATATAGGGATTCGTGAATTTAATCAAATAAATCATCAATGTGAGGCAGAGGATACTTATTCTTTATCATAATAGCATTGATCTCCCTGTAGTCAATGCATAGCCTCATATATTCATCTTTCTTCTTAATAAAAAGAACAGGATCCCCCCATGGATAAACACTAGGGTGAATAAACCCCATACTACTCAAGTCCTCTAGTTGTTTATTTAACTCCACTAATTCAACTATGGTTATTCTATAAGGATTCTTTGATATTTTCCTTTCACCAAGAACTAAATCAATAAAAAACTCAATTTCTCTCTTCAGATGATATCCGGGTAAATCCTATAGAAACACATAAATGTATTCTTACACAATAGGTACATCCTCAGTTTGAATATTTATTTCCTCACTTATAGATATATAATTCTCTTCCTCCCCAAGAATATAATTCAGTAGTGCTACTTGGGGTGGATCTAGATATGTATTAGATAATGAGGTTTTTTCTCTAAATATAAGAGACTCTACATAATTCTAAAAAATTGTAACATCCTTCTTACTGAAAAATATTTTTGAATCATAATTTGAAATCCAATTCATACCAAGTATTATATAAAAATCAATCATGGTTATGATGATTGGGTTAGAAACTAAAGCATGTTTATGTGTCATAAAGAGGACAAATAGACACATCTTTTTTTGCAATGATACTACCCTTAGGTGTTTTGACTAAAAACTACTTTATTAAATAAAATTGGAAATGTCTAATTTTATTGGAAAACTGGGAAGATATAAAGGAATGATATAATCCATAATCAAATAAATAATTGGATAAGTATGAGGAAATGATTAAAGTACCTGCAACCACATCATTAAGAACATCAACCTCAACAATTGTGATCGTATAAGCTTGGCGTTTCTCCCTTGGTGGTCTATGGGGAATGTTTTCTTAAATTATTGAAAATTAATGTGCATAATTTCACATATCATTAGAATTATAGAATTGATCATTGGAAGATTATTTCTTTCCTTTTCAATAATGGGCTTGGTCAACTTTTTCTCCACACTTATAATAGACTTTAATTCCTTTCAAGCAAGTACTAGGGTGTTTCTTCCCATAGTTATTAAATGGTGTAAAGTCAACTCTTCCCTTCTTTCCCATTTCCTAATTTCCTTTCCTAGAGTTTTTATAAGAACTATTATTCTCTTACTTTCCTTTAAAGTCATAAGACTTAGAGAATTATTTTTTTGTCATGGTGGCACCTAAGACTATATCTTCTTATGATGAAAATGTTTGGAATATTAGTGCCTATTAGAAGAATGGATTTAAACCATAAAAAAATCGATAAATATTACCCCTTGGGTTACATATATAGCCAACATATTTCCCACCTATCCTTGTAATGTTAGCTTCATATTTTGCAACATTCTCATCCTCTTTTTTCCCGAGACTCAAAAACTACCTTTCCATATATGCTAACTGTTCACGAGGAAAGAATTTTTCTTTGAAAATATATTTAAATTCATTCCATTCCATGTTTTCTATTTCATCATACCCCTTCATATTTTTAATTAATGACTACTATTGATCTGCATCTCTCGAAAGATGATAAATTTCCAGAACAACCATCTCCCTTTCATTACATCCCAACGTGAGAAATATATTATCTAAAGAACATATCCATAGCTCCACTACAATTGGGTTTACAGTCCCACTGAATGATGTAGGTTGTTTTCTCATAAAGTGATATAAAATTTCTCCTCCATGTTGTGGATCAGGATGATCTATATGGGTAAGGTTATTATTTATAATCTGATTCAGCTATCCCAGTATAGTTATAAATTTCTCAGCACTAGTCGCAACTTCAGAACCAACATCATTATATTTTATTGGAGGGAAATCCCTACATGGGATAAGTTCTTTCATGTGATTTCCATTACTTCTACTAGGCACCATTTCTAAGTAATTGCATACACTAAATTAGGTTATGAATCATAATGTATAATGTTGAACTAGAAAAACACTTAACATAAATTGAAATTTTATGCATGGCTAGTCTCATAACCATAAGCATGGTTTCTTTGTGAACATATTTATAATTAAATCATTTGTATTAGTTTAAAAAGAAAATATTCACTATCCTAAGCATATCACCCTGAAGTGTTAAACTAGGTGCCAAATAACGTCTATTGTCCTTTACCAGGTTACCCCGAGTCAGACCCAAAACACTTTGTCGGAGTTGTTACTCCTTGGTACAACTATAGTAGAACAACGCCCACGTGTAGTATCCATACATGTATGTATTTTATAGAAAAATCCACATTATCTATACCTTACCAAAATTATAATATGTTATTTTATAGTTATCCTCAATGTTTTTCTTATGGTATGTTCCATAATCTATGTTTTCTAAATCGAGTTTTCAAGTTCTCTACTAAACATCCTCTAATACAAACTATAATGACCCCAACCCCAGTTTCCCAGAGTCAGTGACTTGTTCTATTACATTGGTATATAAACAAATACATCTCATCTAGAAGTACCAAATAGTTTAGTAGCTTTGGAAAACAAGATACATACATAACTTCAACATTAAAACTTAAAAATAAATACAATATAGAAATTTCATTGGAAACATCCATAACTCCTAGATTACCCCTAAAAGTCATTTAAAATATACTTATTCACATCCTAGGGAAAAATAAAATATAATAAAGGGGTGATCTAAGATTCTCAGTTAGGGTAAAAAATACAATGGAAGCATAAATATTAAGGTATGGTGAATAACTAAAAGTACACATTCCATTAAACATAATCTTGAGTATAATATGGAAGGAATAAAAACTAATTAAATAATTACATAATAATAAATAAACATGGATATTATACTAGTCGAATAATCCCATGGACTATCTATTAATATTTTCATAATGAGGGAATGTATAATGAAGGATTTCATGACCATTCTGTTAAGGCCTCATGCAATGACCATCCATAAATAGGTAAAAACCCAAACTAATTTGTCTCATGAGACCCAATGATCCACTGTGGGAAAATAACGGTATCCACATGATACTTAATAATTCCAATGCATTCCTCATATTAAAGGGGAGAAAAATAATCAACGTATACATTTATATTGAAGCTAACATATGAAATGTAAATAATCTTCCCCAATAAGTAAACATAAACACTAACCATTAAAAGTAATATGGTGAATGGAATCAAGAGAGAACATCCACATTAAAAATAATCATAAATCATTAAATAAAATATTTTACTTGATATCATAAAATTTTAAACCCAATTAAATATAATAATCAACAAAATGTTTTAAATAGAATAAAATAATATTAAAAAAAATGTTGAGTAATACTTGAGATACGTACTCTTTTACTTTGAAAAAAAAGTGTTCTTTTGAAAAAATCTTTGTATAAAACCGAAAGTGAACTAAGATAGTTTTTTCATAATTAAATGAGTGATTTTATAAAAATAAAGGTGGATTGAAATAGATTATAGAGTTCATTTGAAAATAGGTAAGAATTCGAGAAGTTCCCTTGAATCAGACTTGATTATCAGGAAGAACATGAGAACGATTTTTTTTTTAAAAAAGTAACTCCCCATAAAAGAAAGAAGGTTTTTTATTGGTACATATATATTAAATATTCACATATAATTTATTATTAGTACAAGATAAGAATTAAGGATTTAATTAGGGTAAATAGAGAAAATATAGTAACCTGAAAGAAAATGGAGGTTCGGGTAGAAACCCTTACCGTAAGTCTGAATGTATTCTACACTTGACCTTAATGTCCTAGAAAAATAAAATTTAATCCATTAATTTATTAAAATAGAACCTTATATACATATATTTTATTCATTATAGTTTTATTATGTTCATTTATTTCCTTGTTGATAAGTTATAAGAATGAATTCTGTCGTTTTGGAGTGTTTAATTCCTTGATTTCAGAATCAGTTCACTTGATTATAAGTAATAGAGTTCATGTAAAATGGGTATAATTCTCCAAAATTGTAATTTAATGTTATTAATGAACAAACATAAGTGTAATTGGTGTTATGTATTATTTTGTTTCCATATTGAAATATGAATCATTAGATAACAAATTAAATATAATCGTTTACCTTAATTTTGGTTGTTTTTCGATCAAAATGAACTATTTTTGTTCTATTATGTAATATAATGTATATAGAATGGTAAAAGAACATTAAATAAGATATAATATATATTTTATAATATTGTTAGACCGTTAAATTTTTTTCATGACCAACCTTGATGGAGAAATTAAATAATGAAAGTTCATCATCCATGAAGGTTGTAAATCGGCACCTTACGGATGATGATTTAATTTTTAAAATAAAATAGAGAGAGTAAGGAGATAGATAATGGATGTTACATTAACATGATATCATTCTTGTATATATATGATATTGTATTTATCAGGATCATTTGGATAGAGGATGAGATGAGAGAATAAGAAAATAAAATAAATTGAAATGAAATTAAAAGAAAAAGGTAGAGGGTTTACATCTTGAATAATCTTCCTTGAGAACCTCCTTAAAGAAAGGTGCTTTTGAATTTTGGAAAGACTAAGATCTCCTGGATGTGGGGAGAGACTATAAAAGGGTATTTTGGTAGAAATTTTACATGCTTAAAGGCTTAGAGGTGGGTGAATAATATGGGCTGAGGGTTGTTTTTATAGTGGAGGAGAGGGGTAACTTCTCATTATTTTATTATTTTGCACAAGAAAAGTAATAATATTGATTATTATGACAAAATACAGTAATAAGTGCATGTTAGTTCAAAAAATGGGTGACTACATCATCCATACATCATCTATGACTCCTTAATTCATGTATTTACCATTTATCGTAAATTATCGTATTTTATTAGTCACAAAAATTCTAGTATTATAGAAAAATACCAAAAATTCACCCAAACCATTTTAAAATGTTTAGAATTAAAAAATGAACTCTATTTTAGGAAAATAATTTTCTAAATATAAGAAATTTAATTTTTAATTATAATCATCCTTTACTAAAAAATCCAGTTTTTAAATTAAAACTGGTTTTATAACATCATAAAAAATCAACTAAGGTCTTATTAAATTATCATTGGACAAAAAAATATTTATTTATAAATACATTTTATAAAAATTAATTTTATATTTAATCAATTTATTAATTATAAAATTAAATATTTATTATTGACAAAAATACCACCATTTAATTATTAATTTTAATATTTTCACTTACTTATATCAGGATATAATTATATCATTATTTCATTTATAAGGTGAATAAATTTTATTTATACATTCATGGGTGTGGTTACTATTCATTAGGCCCATTTACAATTCATAAGGGTCATATTACTATTTCTAAAGTCAAGTTACTATTCAGAAAAAATGTATGTTGATCCTATCAGAATCTAAATATCATTTTGATCACAACCGTGCATGTCCATTTTACAAAATTCAAATAATTGAAGTGAGAAAATTATGTTTAACAGCTAGGTTATAATATCAAAGTGTTGTTTCACCCAGACTCAATGTTGAATGCAAGACATTCTATATTAATTTTTTTTAAACCTTGGGGTGTTAAGGCACGAGCGAGCTTCTCCCATCACCACCACTGAGGTGTATCCTGATAACAAAGTGGTGATAGGTACTCTAGTTATTAATACATGAATAGTGATCGAACTTTTTGATTCTAGTTATATGCATTTCCTTATATCAGGAAAGCTTACTAGTACTATTCAATACCACCACAAAGCATGGAAGTAGAGATGTTGGTAAAAATGGAAAATGGGTAAATTATTTAATCTCATGTATATAACTCATCCCCTATCACAATTTGTGGATTGAACTTCCCATCAAATCTCATCATACTCCCTTTGGTGGAATTTGATGAAATTCTGGGAATAGATTGGCCTTCCCAATATAGAGCTAACACAAATTTCCACTACAGGTACATCACTCTCCATATGGAGAATCAACCCCAAAGTCTATACAAGTGCAATGAGGAGGTTGAATGTTATTTTGAACCAATAACTCAAGCAAGGATATTATTTCCATATGAGAAAGAATTTATTGCTTAAATGATTGAGTCTAAGGAGAGAACCATCCTCGAAGACATGCCTTTGTTGAGGGAAAACACTGATGTGTTTCTTGAGGAGTTTTATGGTTTTCCCCCCTAGTGGATAGTTTTAATTTTGAATTGAGCTTATATCTGGGGTGTTGCCAATATCCTAGAATCTATGTAGGATGGCTGTTGTGGGACTTTAATATCAAAAGAAATAACTAAAGGAGAATCTAGACAAAGGGTTTATATTCCCAACCACTTCAACATGGGGTCAACCAATCCTCTTCATCTTAAATAAAGATGGGTTAAGGCGCCATTACATTGATTATCATGCTCTCAAAAAAATCATGACAAATAACAAGTATCCTTTTCCAAAAATTGATGACTTGTTTAATCAACTATATAGAGAGCAATACTTCTCTATGGTGGATTTGCAGTCAAGATATTACCAAGTAAGGGTGAAGAAGGTAGATATCCCCAAGACATCCTTTCATAAAAGGTATGATCATTATGATTTCAGAGTGATTCCATTCAGACTCACTAATGCCCCCAAAATATTTATAGACATGATGAATAGAGTTTTTAGATATTACCTTGAAAAATTTGTGGCAGTCTTTATAGATGATATTCTAATGTACTCCAAAAATAAGAAGGACTATGAAGAGTATCAGAGGACTATGATAATGACCATACGAAAGTAGAAAATCTATGAAACATACAATAAGTTTGAGTTCAGGTTGAATTAAGTATCACTATTTAAGCACATTATCACATTAAATGGGATATTTTTGGATAATTCAAAAACAAAAGAAATTGAGGGAAGTCTGAGGCTAATTTCCATTACAGATATCTGTAGTTTCCTTGGGTTAGTTGTATATTATGACCGATTTGGGAGAAATTTCTCATGATTGTCAAACCCAATTACATAGATAACTCAAAAGAGAGTCAAATTTTATTTTAATGATGAATGTGAATAAATCTTAATGGAGTTGAAAAGGAGGCTTATCAAAACCCTTGTTCTCACACTACCCAAAAGTGGGGAGTTTTGTTTAATATGAAGTGATGATTCAAATAAGGTATTGGAATGTGCGTTGATGAAAAATGAAAAATCCATTGCCTACATCTCAAGGTAATTTAAAATTCATGTGAAAACTATCCCACACATGATCTGGAGCAGGCAGTTATGATCCTTGCATTGAAAATCTAGAGGAATTATATCTTTGGGGATAAGTGTGAAATATATATGGATCACAAAAGTTTCAAATATATATTCACACAGAAAGAGATAAATATGCACGAATGAATATGGTTATAGATCATCATGGATTATAACTGCTCAATCCACTACCCTCTCGAGAGAGAGAACATGGAGGAATATGATCTAACTAGTAAAGACCCAATAATTCTATCATTGATGAGAGTTGAGAAGGGTCTGATCTTATTATATTTGAAGAATATGGAAATGGTAATCATAAATAAAGGAACATCATCAATACCTACACAAATGATTGCTCAACCTTATCTTTTGGAAACGTTAAAGAATGCTCAGAAGATTTTGTGGGAATTAAAACAAATGTGGAAACTATTATAAAATGGAATTCCTTAGAGTTCAATTTTGATGAACATGGAATAATGATATTAGTCAAGACTATGTTTTCCATCAAATCTTGAGTAAAAGAAAGAAATTTTGAATTATAGGCATAGTTTGAGCTTCTATATTCAACCAGGAAATAAAAAGATGTATTAGGATCTCCGAGAGCGCTATTGGTGGGATAAAATGAAGAAGGAGATCACAAAATATGCATCAAAGTGTCTGGTATGTCAGAAATTGAAGGATATAAGGAATAGGTATACGGGGATAATGCTACCATTATACACACTAACATGGAAATGGGAAAACATCCCCATGGACTTCTTCATTAGACATCCAAAGATATCCAAGGGAAAGAAATTCTATCTGGGTTGTTGTGGATCTTATTATAAAGACTACATAGTTCGTCACAATTCGAGAAGATTTCTCACTGGATCAACTGGCACAAATATACATCATAGAAGTGGTAAGGATGCATAGAGTACCACTATCGATTGCATCTGATCGAGATCCAAGATTTACCTCTATCGTATGGAAGAGTCACAAACATGCTCTGAACACTGAGCTGAACTACAATATGGCTCATCACCATCAAAATTATGGCCAATCTGAGTGGACTATCCAATCACATGAGTAAATTTTGAGTACTTTCTCAATGCACTTTGAAGGTTTATGGGACCAACATCTTTATTTGGTGGAGTTCTCATAAAAAAATGTTTCCACTTGAGCATCAAAATGGATACATATGAATGTAGTTATGGGAATGGGTGTATAACACTATATTTTTGGGATGGATTTGGGGAACAAAAACTTCAAGGTCTTGAAATGTTTTATGACCTGGTGGAGAAGGTTAAGACCATCCAGCAGCACATTAAAGATCCTCATAATTGAAAAAAGAGATATGATAACAATCATTGATAAGACCCGGAGTTTGATGTTGGAGACATGGTATTCCACTACATATCTCAGTATAATAGAGTTATGAGGTTTGGGAATAAGGTAAATCTTAGACCAAGGTACTTCGGAACTTTTGAGATCCTTGATCACATCGGAGCAGTGGCCTATCGACTGGAACTCCCACCGAACCTATCTAGAGTACATAATTTATACCATGTATCCCTCTTAATAAATTACATACTAGAATCATCACATGTACTTAATACAGAGGTGGTACCATTTGATAATGAACTTTCTAAGGAAGATTAGTCGGTTAAGATCTTAGATCGTAAAGAAAAATTTCTAAAAAATATGACAATACCACTTGTCAAAGTGTTGTGGAGAAACAAAATGTTTAAAAAAGAAACATGGGAACCATATGAGGTGATGAATATTAGTTACCATTGTCTCTTTTAGTGTGGAAAAAAAGAAATTTCAAGGGAGATATTTTTAATGGGGGGAGATTATAATTACCCAAACTTTTATAAATGAAATTTTTCTTTTTGAGTAAATTAATTGTCCTATGGATATAAAAAACACATGAACTTAATTTTTTTTATCATATCCAATTGGATTTAAAAGAATATTAATTATATTTTCCATTGAAAATATATCCATTAAATAGTTATCACATGACTAGTATAAATATAGGGTTTTAACAAATCCTTTTGGCACAGACAGAGGAAGTGATGACCTCAACTAGTAGGATCGTACCCTATGAATCCCATTTATTAGAGATTCCAATGGAGGAAAAATATCATGGATTTTCCCTAGACCAATCCCAAGATTATATTCAATAACATAAGCCTGAGAGAAACTATTTATGGGAGAAGTTCAAGCTCATCGAGATCACGACCCAAACCATGTCTAGTTAACGACCCCATGAAATCCCCGCCATCGCTCACCTTACTTTTAGGGCGTATTATGGTGTAATAAAGGGATATTTATCAAGACCATAACATTAATAATATGTACCTTTTTTGTACAAAATAATGAATATATTTTCATCCTATTATTGTCACCTTGTAAATTATTTCTAAAGCACAAATAGTATTTTTGGTTAATATTCAAACTCAATTAAGAAATATATTTTGATGAATTAATGAATTTCTTAATATTTGGATTTTTAAAATAAATAAATTTTTATGTAATATTATTATTAAATTTTTTTATCAAATATAAATGATCATATAATTTTTATTATGTTAAATGTAATTTTTATAATGTTTAAAAAACTGTTATTTCTCAAAAAACCCGTCATTTTCAATAAATGTCAATTTTTATTTTAAAATTAAAGATTCAAATAAATAAGAAATTATTTAAATAAAATGAATATTATATTTTTAATCATGATGTTGAAATTATCCAATGATGAATGTTTCATAATTTTCTGACATAGTCAAATTTTTGGGTATATATTAAATACCATAAAAATATACAGTGTGTTTTATGACATCATAATGGAAACATAGTGATGTAATAAGTAATATAAAATGTATAATATTCTAAATATATGTTTTTACTTTAAAATAGAGATATTTTAGGTTTATTTTATTTATTTTATAAATCCTTAGTGAATCCACCAGGACTTATAAAATATTTTAAGATTTTAATATCATTTCTTTGAAAGTGTGACTCACCTCCACATAATCAAGGGAAATATTAAATTATATTTGGAACTCGTACTTATAAAAAATATAATATAGTCTCCTTTTCCAAAAACCATTGGAAAAAACTATGGCATGGTTTTTGGTTTTGATAATTTTATTATGTAGTCTCCAAGACCAAAATAATAATGAAATCTCACTCCTTTCCAATATACACCCACCCAATCTCCCATTTATCTTTACTCAAAATATTTTTAGTAAGAAAAAACACTTATACCTACTCCATATAGTCCTCCTAATATTCTTAAAAGCTCTAAAAAGGCCTATACCAAGCCATTGAAGTCACACATTCAAGTAAGACATTTCTCTTTGCTTCTGTCCATTCAAGAAATTATTTTATATTATGTTTCTTAAATTCCATTTTCATATGTTGTGATATGAAGTTACATGATCCCAATAATATATATTTTATTTCTAAATTATTATATCTTCTTTTCACTCTCAATAAACCCCCATATAATCCTTTATTTACACCAGTTACTATGCCAAAATTTGGTAAGGGATTCTCTCTCTCCTCTTTTTATCAAGCACTTCATTTATGATATGCCATTTTGATTTCCATTTTATGAAGTTGGGATAAATTATTTATTATCCCCATTACTTTACATTTTATTTTTAAATGACTTATCCCCTTTAACTCTCATTTATCCCTCTTATGAACCCTTATGTACACCTGTTACTATGTCGACATTTTGTAAGGAGTCTTCCATCCTCCTCTTTTATCAAACATTTTTTTAATGTTATGCCATTAAAATTTCTTTTTACTATGTTGTTATATATACTAAAATATTCATATTATTATCCGTTTCATGTCTAAATGTTGATAGGTCCCTATCTCTCTTATCTCCCCATTTTATGGATTTCTATTTGATACTGTTATACTGCCAAAATTGCACCATAGTTTTCCATGCCAAAATCCTCGTCTGGTAAATACCATACCAATTCATCTATCAAGGTTATTTTCCTTTTTGAACATATAATTATTGATATGTGAATTAAATGTATATATTACACTTTCCTCAACCATGGAGTAAATTATGATGTTGAATGAATATGTGTTATATGATCTATGTGTCACACTTAAGCATGTGAATGAAATAATTATGAAGGGTGCGCTCTGATAGTGCACCAATGCACTGGGTAATGTTTAGTATCATGATATTTTATGTTAGGACATGTGATTTACCTGACTATTTAATGGTAATTTTTCCACTAAGGTTCATGGGGGATTTATCCTTGATCTATTTTATGATGAATTGTTTTAAGTTGTTTACACATTTGACATGTTATGATTATCATGTTATATCATGATTTATTATTCAAGTTCCTTTCAATATCCATTGATATGAATTGTATAAAATTTATTATTATCCTCATTTTATTCCTTTTTTATTCCCTTAATATGCTTTATAGATCACCACTTTCTTATATATGTCTTTAAGTTATCCCATACAGTGTTAAATATGAAGGTATGTTTTGGTCATGTAAAGGTTTATGTAATAAATCAATTTGGAAAATTAAATTAAAATCAGGGTTGTTATATTCTTTTGGGAGTGTGTGGTGTAGCATGGGGCCACTTAGGTCAGCATTCAGGTTGGGTCATAGCTATTGTTCCATGCACCTCACAAATTTTCCATCATCTTGACCACATGTCGTTAAACTATTTGGATCCCATCCATGAAACATGACATTAAACTGTATTTCAACCACCCTCACCACATAACATTAAACTACATAGTAAATAATCCTTTTAATCAACAATTCATCACACTAGATCTAGATCCATTTGATAGAATTTTGAAATTACCCTCTTCCAACATGAGAGACAGATCCATCTGGAAAGTCACTTTCTCAAGAATTATGTACAATATGATTCCTGACATTGCAGGACACATAGAGACACTTGAATTTCATTTCTCTGGTCCATCCAACACAAATGTAGAATTCCCCAATCCAAAATTTTATAACCATTATGTGGTGGAATAAACCTTCCCGCACCTTTTATATCAGACCGAGCATAGTTCACATGGGCTTGTAAATTTTGATAAAGGATTCCTCACATATCCAAGGTGTTCCAATCCACATCGTATGGTCCTGGTAGCATGACCTTAAAATGACACACAAGTTATTTCCAATTTATAATATGGGAACCTCTAACCTTACCACATTGTGTAAAACAATGTGAAACTCCAAAATCTATGTGTATTTATTCTTATTTTGACGAGATAAGTAGTGGTTCCTATGCATCATGTCCTAGTCCCATACATGGTTAAAAATAAAAAAATTTCCCCATATCATGTGTACAAACAAACATCTATTCAGGAATTCTTATATTTGGGTTCCTAATTTTGGAATCTATAAAGGAAACAAAAAAAGGCCTCCCTATATATGAGTCAAATATATGTAGGGGGCTTCACAATTCATGTATAATCCCAATAGAAGTGTTCCTTACATACCTGGACACATCCCTTCCATTCATCACACTCTATGCCCATAGAAATTTCCGATCTTCGCAAACTTCCTCCGGCCATCGGACATGGGAGATACTAGTGTCTCGAGGACACATTTGTTTGACTGTTCACAATATTCCCTAATTGAATCTACATAAGTTTCCTACAATAAAAGGCCAATCAAACAAAAGTAAATTCAACTTTAGGAGAGGGTTTTCAATCTCTTTACACCACAATGGACTCCATGATGCATATCGTTATTCTTAAACTGAGATTCCTCATAATTATGGTTTACACATTGTTATCCCTAATGTTTAGGGAATGACAAAACATCTTGACCTGATGATCCCATATTACACATTGTTTCCAAGACCTATGGTCCTAACCATACAACCAAAAACTACAAGACCTCATCTTGTCTTTACCGCATGATTTTAAACTGAATGGATAATGTTCTATTTACATGAAACTAAACTGCACAATTACCAAGAACTATGTGTGGCATGATTCCTTCCCTTACAGGATATGTTGTGATGCTCGAGTTTCTACTCCTGGGTCTAGAACAAAAAAGAATTGAAAAATGACATTTTCTTATGTGATGATTATACATGCATAGGGAACCCTATAAGAACTACATATGGACTCAATTATAATTTCAGTGAGATACATAATGACACTGAGATCCTATATAATATTCTATACACAACAAAAAAACACCCCAATCAAATATACATGAGTTAGATCTACATGGGAGAATCTAATATGAGTCTCACCCCCTTAGTGAGTTCATATCTAATGGAAAATTTCCCTAGTCCACAAAAGAGCTTGATAAGAGTGTAGGGTAACCATCCTAGAACTATGTATGACATGATTGATGTGCTTTTAGGATAAGTATAAATGTTTGGATCTATAATATTAGGTCCAACCAAAACAAAAAAATGTTCCTTCCATGTATATAGGTAAGACATGTTCATTGAACATTCTCATACCTCAGTAAGAAAAAAGTTTCTACCCATTCCCGGGAAATATCGACATAAAATGCTCCATTCATATTCATTCATTATAATTCTATAAATAAACTCTATTTCCAAAAATATCTGAATCCCTATAATCCTCCCTGGTCTTTTTAAATGGAGGTCTAGTTTCTTTCAGACACCTTTTTTTTGGCTATGCACAATATTCCCCAGTTGGCACTGCAGATGTTTCCCACAAAAAAAACATGTATATCAAAGAAACTTTATCCCAAGGAAAGAATTTTCCTACCTCTATAAACCCATATTATGTTTAATCCCCACATCACTTCTTGGAATTAGATACCCCCAAACTACAATTTAAAAACAGATCCCTATTCATGCCTAGGAATGATAGAACATTCCAAGTCAGACTACCGTGAAAAGGGAGAATAATTTACCCCTTGTTCAGAGTAAAGTGATCTTAAATTTTAAATATCGAACGTACTAGCCGTAAGATGGTAAATTTCACCAACCATGTTATAGTTGTATGATATTAAACAACACCATACTTCAGCCCTCAATTATAGAATAAAAATTCATGTGAGTGGTTTCTCATTTATGATACAAGACAATAAAGATTACCTCATTATTTTCAGACATAATTCCCTTGAAATCACCCCTCATGGTCTTGAAAATCCAAATTTCCATAAAATCAATTGGCTATTAGAAAGTGAGGGTCAGTGTCTTGAGGACCCCTTTTTCTGAATATGCACAATATTCCCCAATTTTCTTAATATAAGTTTCCAAAAAATGTCCTTTCAACCAAAGGTAAGATCTTTATTTGGAGTGTCTTTTCCTAAAACCATATTCCCTAGAAAAGTCTTGTTGGAAACCAATATTATGGTTACTCTTCATGTACTTTCCCCATATTATGTATCGAATTTAGAAATCATAAAACTAGGGTCAATAAAGATCTCACATTCATGTTTGAAGAATATTAGGACATCCTTGGCTAGTCAAACCAATTGGGTCCCTCATCCCATAATTCGTGGTCAAAGATGTTCAACCTAAAACACTAACAATATTTATCTGATTTTCAAAACATTAAAATTCCCATGAAAATAGACAAAAAACTCACAAGGATTGAAAACCTACAAAAGGAACCCTATGAAAATGTCTAGTATCAGCTCACTAGAACTATTCTTTGCATGTTTTTCGAAAAATATTGATAAATCAAGAATTAAAGAGTCACAAAGTTTATTAGGTAAAAAATTTGCTAAGGGAGGCCTATGAAAAAAGTCATGTTATACCCACTAAGCCTGAATCACTTTAGACTTAGGGAAAAATAGGCTGATAACAGAAAAGATAGAAAGATTATAGGGTTTTTTCATGTATCCCTATAAATAGTCAAAACTATTCTTGTTTTCTCCCTTGGCATAGAAAAAAAATTAGAGAATTAATTTATATTTCATTCAATATAGGACACCTTTACATTGTAATGAACTCATCTTCGTCCCGATCGGAACCCATTATGATGGGGGGAATTTTTTGGGTCCTGAAAATTATGCATTTATGAAGTAAATTATATCAGGTTCTATAAATTATGTAAAGGAAACATAGAAGGATATTTAAGAAAATATTCTATTGGATGAGACTACAAAGAAAAAATTGCTTTGCAGAATTCCACTCCTTATGGAATTCCACTATGAATCTAAATTTTTGTGAATGAAATAGTAAGAAGATAGAAGAGGTTACTCTAGTGCCAAAAAACAAAACCAAATTTTTTTTATGGGACCAAGGTGGTGATTTTCACCCCAAAAATTATTTCCTACAATGAGAAAAATATTTCATGGGATAAATATTCCACCTTGGGCTCCAAAAAATGGAGGCCCTAGATCCCATTGCAATCGGCCATCTAGGTAGTCATTTGCACAATTCCTTTATAAAAGGACCCCAAGGGGGACCAAAAAATGGACCTTAAAGGAGAGACAAGACAAGGTCATAGAGAAAAATATTGGGAGAAGGTTGGGGAGAAATCCCTCCCACACTCGAATCTCTTCTTGGATGTCTTCCCACACACCGTGTGAGGGTGGCCTTTCGAATACTCCATCCCATAAACCGTATATAGAAGGCCCCTCATAGAAGATTCCATGCATAAGAAGTGTCATTTTTGATATTGTGGCATCTTTTTTTTGACCTCAAAAATGAACAAATTTCTTGGTGGATGGACCCTTTTGGGATGAACCTTGTTAGATGATCATTCATAGATTCTCCTTAGCGAACAAAACTTCACTGGAAATCCTTTAAGGTAGATTGCTTTGAGAATAGAACCTTTGTAGCCAAAACTTTTTGGGAATACCTTTGAATCCATCTCCTTCATGGATGACCCTTCGTAGATGACTCCTAAAACCCTATCACCTAACTCCTATGATAGGTTGATCCAGAAAGGGACGCTCTTTCTTAAGTTCTGCACTAGTCATTTCTAGGAATCATCCGCCTAGTCATCCTGACCATATGATGATAAACTTTAAAACCTTCATCCTAAACACATGAAGTTAAAATGTATGGATATTTTCCTAACCAAATGACATTAAAATTTTTGGAGATCATCCTATGTACATGAAATTACATTTTACAGAGATCATCCAAACCCGATGACCTTAAAATATATAGAGATCATGCTAACTTCATGATGTTAAAATGTAAAGAACTCATCCTAGATACAAGACATTGAACTATAGTATAACCTATATGAATCATTTATGATTCCTTATGTGTTAATAATAAGATTACTCATATAATGGTCAAGATAAGTGCACCAAAAGATTCAAGGAACTCCTCCTGAGGTAATACTCAAGACTTATTTATATGAGGTGGCACATTTTATCCTCTTCACTTATGCCCATGATGTGGAAATATAGATCAATGAATGTGACTATCCTATATATGAAAACAAGATATGAAATGGGAACAATAAAGGCCCTTTCTCTCTCCCTTTGGGCTCCAGTACTGTCCATCAGTAGATATGGTGATATAGTGTGATCATCGAATCTAATACTTCCACTTTTTCTCACATTTAGCATGAATCACTTGGGATAAGAGGTTAGTGGGGATTCTGACATTCGCACGATCCCAACCCCAATCGATAATTCTCTGTAGATGTAAGCCCCAACTTCAATCACCAAATGGGCCTCCTATTAAATCCTAAAACCATACTTTGACCTTCAAAGGGACATATTTAGGATGATATTGCATTATATGGGCCTCACATATGATGTAAGACCCAATCATGCCCCCTAAAATGGGCCTCATATATAGCTGTAAGACCCAAACTACCAAACTATGTGGGATTTTATTCATAACTAACATAGATACATAGAAATCCACTCTAAGGTTCACACCCAACATACAAACCCATCCTGATTTCCTATGAATTGTATCCCTAATAAAATCATGCCCATATATAAGAGACTACATCTATTTTGGGCCCCTCGAGCCACCTGAGAAGAAGTCCCACACTATCCTTGACAAAACACCTTTCTCTTGGAAATCTTTTCCATATGATGTTAAGTTGAATGGTTTGGTCTTCGTCAGATGACCTTGAAAAGTGTTGTTCCCCTTTAAATGGCACCAAATTACATGGGTTCTAATTCCTCTCATGAGGATACATAGGAATCCCATCTCATGGGTCTTATACCTATATCAAAACAACTTATGTACCCCTGGATGAGGGTAAAATCCCTAATGCCCCACTATATAGATTAAAACTAGCATCATCTTAGTAAAAGACCAAGGAATCCATGATCTATCCACAAAAGGGTAAAATTGTCAGAGAACCTCAAATACACACATATTCATCCTTTGATGGAGAATTGTAGATACATGAAGATGATTCCAAACCCATGCATGGTAATTATTTTTAATGGTCAATGCCTTCCCGATCCATTACATTTCCATTTTTTGGTGGTTGATGATGTTAAGAGGAGGCTCCGAGGAGTTTGGAGAAGTTTAGTTGAAAAAATCATGAATAAGGGAAATTAAATGTCGTGTAATACTGTTACATGATGTGATGTTTTGTTTCATGGATTTTCTAAGCTAGTTCACAACAAGAAATATTTTGGGATCTGAAAAATAAAATAAATCAAAAGGTGATGCATTTATTTCTAGAAATTTGACTGTGATGCATTACACCGCGTGAAAAGTTATTACACGTCATGTAATAACCTATTTCTCTAAATTTTATGTGTATTTCTGTCCTCTTAGTCTACCAAACCCTATGGCTGCAAGGACGCTTCCTCAACCCCAGGTGACCCGATGACCCCTATTTAGTGTTTTAAGGATTCCTTCATCAAGGATTGATTCCTATCTTCCCTCCATCATCCCATATTGATCTATCTTATATCTAAGGTGAAATATTCATTTTTTATTGCAAGTTATTCTGGTTTGGTCTCTTTCCCCTCCAATTTCTTCTTACCATGTGATAAAGGATGATCTCAAAGGGTTTTAAATGGGATTCTATTTGGTTTTTTTGGGTACAGTGGTGTCGCGACATCCTCGAATGGATAAAGATCTTGCAGGAGTGGTGATCATAGATCGGTTGCACGAAATGTTCTTTTTTTATGATCATTGACACACTTTTGAGTTAGGATTTCCTTCATTTCTCTTAATTGTACATCATATAGGTGGGGTTCTCATTTTTTTACCTATGTATTTTGGTTATTCCAAATTAATTAAAGATAAGAATATATTAAATGAAATTGAAAGGAGAAGAGGGATTCATTTTTCATGCTCTTTTAGTTTTGATATTTTGATTCTTATATTGTGATTATACGGGTTAAGTTCCCACTGAAAATTATGGCCATTAGTGGTTTTTCTTGTTCTGGGTACATTTTTTGTGGTTGTTTCTTGAAAAATATTGGTTGGTTTCACCTAAAAATAGAAATTAGTTAATAATGTATATCTGGATAATGAATGGATGCCCCAGGATTATAAAGTTCTCTGATAACCCCGGAATTAAACAAGTGGAATTAAATAAGGGACGTCTTGTTAAATATGGAATTGTGTTTTGCCTTAGCACATGGGTGATTTGATGTGTGGGTTTTATATGGTTTGTGCTTTAGTTTGGTTGTAATCCCTATGCTGTGATGAGCAATGGCTTGGTTGGTCTAACGGAATATTAGGTTGAGATGTTGATAGAGTGTGGAATGAATGAGAAGTGTTGTTCATTTGGTCTTTGAATCTAGTTATGTTGTAATGTGTTATTGGTTGGGGTTGTGAGTTAAGGGTTGGTTTTATTGGTACATGACCTGAGTGAGATGAGTTTGAAGGAGGATAGTTGTGATTGGTATGGGTAATTCACCCAGAGTTTTTCTATGAGTAACATGTAAAAATTTTACCCCATATCTAGAGATTGATATATGATATATCATTAATGGGTGTTAAACATAGAAAAAATGTGAATTCCCTTAAGTTTATATGGTCTCTTCACATTATGACAACCTTATTTCCTATTGTGTGTTATTCTTAGTAGCTACCCATGTAGTGATTGAATAAATGAATGATAGGTTAATAAAACCTAGAATGGATTGGGTTGGTTTGGCTAACAGAATGGAAATGGGAAATCAAATTGGTTTGAAATGTTAATGGGCTTTGTGGCTTGTTGTTTAGTGTTGTGCATTTAGAGGTAACAACAAAGTTGGCAGTGTTGTGAGTTGGTGGTTTTTCTAATAACCCATAGGTTGGGCTTGAGTGTTTGGTATCATATAAGTATATACTTTTATTTACCTTATGATTTCTATATTCACCCCATCGTAGTTGAGAACTGTGTTCTGAGCACTGGCATTTTCATCGGGAGGGTGTCTTTACCAAAAATCTCGGTGGGATGATGGATGGATGGACACCCTCACTTCCCTGCTCCCTCTTCCAGGCGGTGATAGCCCAAGATTCTTTAGGTAGGTTGTGTTTTGTGAGGCCCTGGTGTGTGTGTGGGGGGTGACTTGTTCTTTACCAGGTGTCTTTGGGATGAGATGTTTTATGCTTTCCTAGGAGTCTTCAGGATGAGGTTGTTGGTTATGGCATAAGCGTCTATAGGAAGAATGTGATGTGGTTTGTGGACCAGTTATTTGCGGGCGGGATGTGATGTTATTTGTGGCCCAGGATTCTGTGGGTTGTATGTGATGTGGTTTGTGACCCAGGTGTATGTGGGAAGGATGTGGTGTGGTTTGTGAGGCCCAAGTGTCTTCTGGTGAGATGTAGTGGGGTTTATTAGGCCCAGGTGTATGCAGTTGGGTTGTGATGTTCTACTTTAGGATGATGTATGAGTGAGAGGACATTTGATGTAAGGAAAGTGGGGTTAATCATTGGGAATGTGGTGTGAGATACCCTATCATCAATGTTCATTATATTACATTACTTAACTTCCGTTACTTGGTGAATGTTTCTTGGTGGGGTTGGGATGGTTAGTATACCTGCTTAGTCCTACTTAGTGGTGTTGTTTCCTCATAGGGTCATTATTATGCTTCCCTCAGACGGGCATGAGAAAATTTGGTTTTCCTACTGAGTATACATGTATGCTCACCCGATGTATATAAAAGTGTTTTTAGATTTCCGGGAGGATTTCATGGACCGTGATGGACCTTACTAGTTTTTCCTTAGGACATTTGTCGTGTCACTGCATAGCTTTACTTTTGGTATTTACCTGGAGAATTTTTTACTTATTACAGTCCTATTTTAAAAACATGAATGTGGGTTGGTTTTTGGATTTCTTTTATATATTTCTTGGAGTATTTTTGTGGATGATCCATCATATCTCCCAATCTGGTTTTAAATAAGGGTAATGCCTCCCATATTGTGAGATCTGTATACCTTTGATTCTAGTCACCAACTCGGGGCCTACTGGAGGTGGGACTAGAGGGTCATTGTCTCCCTTCCTCCATTACCATCCCATGAGGGGAATATTTGGAGGGAGGGGGTTAAGGAATAATGATATCAGAGGTTATGATTGATAGATAGTATGGAGTTTGGTGTTAGGCATAGTGAGGATTGCATGGGTTGGTAGGGCAACAATGTTAGATGATCATGGTGCATGACATAGGTCAGTAAAGACAAACTATGACATATAATTTTAAGGCCCCCATGATCTAATTAAAGGACTCTAATCCTACCAAATGACCAAGTGAGGATACACTATTTGTAAGGTAGAGACCCAAGGTAAGGTATATATATCATAATGACTTGTGTTCTTGTTTGAATTGGTTTGTTTTGTGAAATATGTAATGAATAAAAAACGAGTAAAAATAAATCTTAAGTAAAAAATTACATACTACTTGGTCTTAGGAACTCTTTTATTACTTTTAAGATATGGATCCTAGTCATTGTTTGTATGCGGTATGGGTTGTTGAGGCTTAACAGACTGATCCAGTTGATCGACAGAGGGTTAATCCAGTTGAGGAGGATGACCAGTGGTACAGGGCATTGTGTGCCTTCTAGAGGCATACTTTGAGAAAGTATAAGGGCCATGATTTAGACATAGAGATAGAAAGATGGATCAAGGATATTCATATCACCTTTAGTTTGATCCAGGCCCTCATGGAGTATTGTGTTTCATTGGTTATTAGCTAGATGTGAGGAGCAATGCGTTAGTGGTGGATGCTTTATCTGGGGGAGGGGAAGGAATCATACATTCTTTGGGACGACATTGAGAAGGAATTTTGAGCAAATTTCCTTTCATTTTCCATGAAGGATGAGAAGAGGCAGGACCTACTATCCCATCAGTATGGGAGTATGTCAGTGTGAGCGTTTGGGATCAATTTGAATGACCTTCATCATTCTTCACCAAAACACTTTTCAGATTAGGAGTCTCATGCAAGACACTTTAAGGCGGTACTTCATCCTTGGATCATGTATGCGGTTACTAATTTTACATTGGAAACATATTTGGAGGTTTAGAAGAAGGAAGAGGTGATCGAGTGATTGAACTTTCAAGGAGGTCTACCGTGAGAGAGGATCCAATAGAGTTCTTTGAGAGGCAGGGTTATCAGTAGCAGGTCTCAGGAACCTAGACCTTCGAGGTTTCGATTGATAGGGAGTCAACCTCAATAGTCCCCTTTTACACTATTAGGTCCTCATACCCTTCCTGTTATCTTGGGGATGATGTGTTTCTTTTATGGAGTTCACAAACATCTTCATAACCAGCGTCCAACAGTTGTTCGAGCTCAGTAAAGTGGAGGTAGATTGGTTAAATGCCAGCCTTAGAATTAGTTTCCTATGAGATCGTTTCAGCAAGATTTTTCTCCACTAAGGGGAGATGAAGTAGGTAGAGGATGAGCTATGGATATTCCTAGTGTTCAGGGGCCTATACCTGGCTGTGGTCATGGAGGCGGTCATCAGTAGAGAGGTATAAGAGCTGGGTGTGGTATGTTTCACATGGTAGAGGCAGTAGTTCTATAAGGGCCAGAGATCTTCAAAGGTATGATCAGTTTTTTTAGTACCCATTGGGGTTCTTTTTTGATTCATGATATTATAACTCCATTGTTACACCTACTCTAGACCATTCTCTAGGACTATATGTAGAAATAATCTCCATACCCTTGTTTTTGAGTATGCTAGTCAAAGGCCGTGCGAGTTTGTTTGACATGTTATGGGGATGTAAACTGATGATGGGACCACATCAGTCCCATGGGAATCTATTTTTTATAGATGAAACCATATTATTTCACCCTTTTCATCGACTGGTTATCTTCCATGCTTTCTATTATTGACTATTTCTGAAGGAGAGTCATGTTTTCGGCCGTATAAGGCCAGTGTTCGATTTTCATTAGAGAGTGGAGTTGTCATGTGGAAAATTGGTCTGTGGTGCCTATTATTTCTTTATTGGATGAGCTGTCAGTGGAATCAGTGGATGTGGAGATAGTAGAGGTTCCCAAGTACATTAGGGATTTCTTTTATGTTTTCTCCAAGGAGCTTTTGATGCTACCCCCCCCCCCCTCAATGTGATGTTGAGTTTGGGATAGATTTATAGTCGGGTTCTTATCCAATTTTAATGGATCCTTATCCAATAAGACCTTCTAAGATGTGTAAGATATGGATTAAGATAAATGATCTTATAAAGAAGTGTTTTACCAGGCCCAAGGTGTCATTTTGTTGTACTCTTGTGTTCTTCTCCATGAAGGTGGATGGTATTCCAAGGTTGTATATAGACTATCTGAGGTACAATCAAGAAACAATCAAGAATAGTTACCCTATTCCAAGGATAAAAGATTATTTTGACTAGATGATTGGGTAAGTTTGGTTTCCAAGATCGATCTACGGTCTGGATATCGCCAGTTGAGGGTGAAGGAGAGAGATATCCTGAACACTGCCTTCAAGGGAAAGTATGGGAACTTTGATTTTTTAGTCATGTTATTTAGTGTTATGAACGCACCAAATTTGTTCTTGGGTATTATGAACTCTATGTTTCATGATTTCTTGGATTAGTTCTTCATTGTGTCCATTGATGATATCTTTATCTGATCATATTCAGAGGAGGAGCATATTGAGCATCTCATAACTGTCTTGTAGGTTCTTCAACACCACTAGCTCTACGGGGAGTTGTCTAAGTGAATGTTTTGAAAATGAGAGGTGAACTTCCTCAAGAATTTGGTGTCTTAGTAGGGTGTGGTAGTAGAATTTTCTATGATTGAAATAGTTGTTTCTTGGGAATCACCCAAGAATGTGGTATAAGTTCATAGTTTTCAGGGTCTTACAGGATATTATCAGAGTTTTGCAACCAATTTATCTCGATTTGAAGCCCCATTGAAAACTTTGACCAGGAAGGACAAAAATTTTGTGTGAAGTGTTTAGTTCCAGGTAGTGTTCAGTTACCTGAATAGGATGTTGGTTAGTGCTATAGTGGTCAGGTTTCCCAAGGAAGGGGTGATATTTGAAGTGTTTTGCGACACTTCCCATATGGGTTAAGAATATGCACTTATGTATAAATTATTGGTGATATCGTATAGGTCTAGGAAGTTAAATCCTCATGAGCATAACTATTCCACACATGATTTGGATGTAGTAGTGGTTTTGTTTGCACTGAAATTGTGGAAACATTACCTCATTTGGGAGTGCTTTATGATCTTTATGGATAACAAAAGTTTGAGGTAAATATTTTCCCCACTAGATATGAAGTTTATAAAAAAGATGTGGATAGAGTTTCTTCAGGAATGAAATTTTGATATCTCCTATACTATAGGGAAGGGGAATATCATGGCCTATGCCTAAAGAAGAAATTTGTATAAAGATGTTTTTTGGGAATCTACAAATTCTTGGAGAGAGATGGAGGATTTGGAAACTTTTCACTTGGATATAGGTGTTGCCGGTGGTTGAGTCTATTTGTTTTAGATGACAATATTGTCTTCTCTGATACAATAGGTGGAAGAGTCTCATTAGGGAGACTCAAATGTAGAGGTGTTATACAATCATATTTTCCATAGTGATTCTCCCAGGGGATGGTTAGAGGATGGATAGAACCAGATGATGTTCCATGAGAAGTTGTTCATTCTAGTGGAAATACACAAGGTAATCCTCCATGATTTTCATAGATCACCTTTAGTGGTACACACAATAGTTTCTAAGATGGACCATGGCTTGAGGATTCATTTTTTTGGCCTAGGATGAAGCAGAAAATTATGGAGTTTTTGGCTAGATAATTGGTCTCCTAGCAAGTAATGGTTGAGCACTGTGTTCCTAGTGGTTTGTTGCATCCATTAGACGTTCCTGAGTGGACTTGAAATGAGATCCTAATGTATTTAATTACAAGGTTTCCAATAAATTAGGGGGGATACAATTATACCTAGGTAGTAGTGTATCGAATGATTAAGTCGGCTCAATTATTAGTGATCGAGGAGTCAGGCACAATGGATGACTTGGAAAAACATTATGTGGATGAGTTGGTGCAGTTACATAGATTTCTGAGATCCATTATCTTGGATCAGGATACATGTTTTACCTCATGAATTTGGAGGGGATTGAGGCATGATTTTGGAACCCAATTACATCTTAAGACTCCTTTCCACCCTCAGATAGATGATCATATAGAGCAGAATATCTAGACATTAGAGGATATATTGCGAGCATGCGTCTTGTAAATTGGCGGATCTTGGGTACTAAACCTACCATTGGTACAGTTTTATTATAATAATATATATCACTCTTCCATTGGAATGTCTCTACATGAATATTTATAAGGAAGACTATGTTGTTCCCTAGTTGAGTTAGATAGATGTTTGGGAGACAGTTGTTCCTGGTTCTGAGGTAGTTCAGAGCATGATATAAAATATTCAGCTTGTTCGTGAGAAGATAAAGGTTGCATTGGATATGAAGAAGTTGTATGCCAGACAAAGGAGTAGACCATTGGAGTTTGAGGTTGGGTACCATGTGTTCTTAAAGGTTTACCCTCTATGTAGGATGTGTAGGTTTGGCAGAGGGAGCAATATTTCTCCTAGGTTTGTTGGACCCTTTGAGGTGTTGGGGTTTGTTGGTGAGGTGGCATACCGGTTAGTGTTTCCAACATAGTTAGAGAGAATACATGATGTCTTCTACATCTTTTATATTATTTGGTATCTTCACGATGGATCTGATGTTCTTGATTGTGGGAAGATGGATATCAATGACCAAATGATGTTCATTGAGCAGAAAGTGAAAATCCAGTATTTTCAAGAGAAGGTGTTTCATGGGTGCACTATTCCCTTGGTTCGTGTGTTGTGGATGAATGGTGGTCAGGTGGAGAGTACTTGGGAGATATAAATGAAGATTTTTGACCAGTACCCTAAGTTTTCCTTACTATTTTTTGTTTGAAATGTAATGTTTAAACCTTATTTTATATGACGAGCCATTTTCCTTTTTTTAGGTCTGTGTGGTATGGTATTTAATATATTCCTAATATAAAAAGAGGGGAGAACCATATTCCTAATCAAGACACATTAACTGTGTTGTGATTAAACCCGTATGAGCGAGTCAGTGCCACCCAAATAGGATAGTATCATGAAATGGAGGATATAATTCCAAGATTCGTATGTTCAAAATACTGTTGTTCATTGGCCATAATAGTTTTTAGTTTGGGCTATGTAGAGGTCTAAATGGTTTCACCAAGTTTGTGAGGTAGTGTGGATGTGAGAGAGAAGACTCTTTCGGTTGCGATGGTGAGGTTGTGCAGTGTGGTTGTGGTCATTTGGTTTGGTGTATTTAGACAGTGGTAGCATCTGAGGTATGATGAGATCCTTGAGAGGTATATTTTGGGGTGGTTGTTGAGACCCTTTTTCTTCTGGTCTTGGTTTTGGATTCTTGAGGAAGATAATCATTTAAGAGGCATCTGAGGTAAAGATCCATGCCTTCCTAGATTAATAATTTTCTAGTTTTTGGTTGTTTAAGATGTTAAAAGGAATCTCAGAGGAGGCTTAAAGGTGTTTGGAGAAGTTCAGTTGTAAAAAGTTGGAAGAAGGAGAATTACATTTTATGTAATACAATTTTACAATGTGAAGTTTTGATTCATGACTTGTCGATGCTGGTTCATGGTGTGAAATGTTTCAGGGTCTCAAAAATATGATAAACTAATAGGTAATGGGTTTTTTTGGATGAAGTTAAGCATGGGGAATTACACAACATGAAAGGGTATTACACATCATGTAATACCCCACTAATGTAACTTTTAAGTGTTTTCCATCCACTAAGGTTGTCAAACCCTATATATGTAGCGCCCCTTCCTTGACCCTAAGCAACCTGGAAACCCCTCTTTGGAATTTTGAAGATTTTTACATCAAGGATTGATTCCTAGCTTCCCTCTTTCGAGCTGTAGCGATACATATTCAATATATTGTGTGTTATTCCTCCGTTATTACAGTCTATTATGATTTGGTCTCTTTCCCCTCCCATTTCTTCTCACCATGTGATGGAAGATGATCTCCCATGGTTCTAAATGGTATTATATTTGGTTGTTTTTGGTGTGGTGGCACTATGAAATCCTCAGCTGGATAAAAAATTTTCAAGATAGGTGATTATAGATCTGTTTCATAGTACGTTCTCATGTGAGGATCATTGACACCCTTTTGGGGTAGGATTTCTTTCATTTCTCTTAATTGTGCATCATGTAGGAGGGGTTTAATTTTTTTACCTATAAGTTTTGGTAGTTCTATACTAATCAAAGATAAGAATTAGTTAAATGAAATTGAAATGTGCAGAGGGATTTTTTTGAATTCCCTTTCAATTTTGATATTATGATTATTATATTGTGGTTATATAGGCTAAAAGACCCCTAAAAATTGTGGATGTTGGTGGATTTTCTTGCACTGGGTAGGTGTGTTGTGGTTGTTTCTTAATAAATATTGTTTGGTATCACCTAAAAAGTAAATTGGTTAGTCATGTATATCCAGTTAATGAATGGATTCCCCAAGACCATAGAGTTTACCGATAGCCCCTAAATTAAACAAGTGTAATTAAATAAGGGATGCCTTGTTAAATCTATAATTGTGTTTTTCCTTGGTACATGGGATGATGTGATGTGTGGGTTTTTTTATTTGTGTTGTAGTTTGTATGTGAGATCAGTTGTGTGCTATGGGATGGATTGGGTGGTGTAATGGATTCTCAGGTTGAGAGATTGATTGATTATGGAATGGATGGCATGTTTTGTGTAGTAGGGCTAAAAAATTGGTTATGCGGTAAGGTGTTATTGGTTGGGATTTTGAGTTGCTGGTTGGTTTTTTTGGTATGTGACCTGAGTGAGTTGAGTTTGAAAGAGTACAATAGTGGTTGTTATGTGTAATTATCCCAATGTTTTTCCACAAGTAAAATTTAGAAAGCTTCACCCTATATATAGAGATCGATATATGATATATCATGAATGAGTGTTAAATGTAGAGGAAATGTGAAGTACAATTAGTTTATTAGGGCTCTTCACCTTCTGATAACCTTATTGCCTATTATGTATTGTTCTTACCAGTTGTCCATGTAGTGACGGAATAAATGAATGAATGATTAATAAAGTCTGGAATGGCTTTTCTTGGTTTTGATAATAGAATGAAAATGATTAATTAAATTGGTTGAAAATGTGAATGGGTTTTCTGGCTTGTTGTATAGTGCAGCGCATTCAGAGATAGTAGAAAATTTGGAAGTGTTGTGAGTTGGTGGGTTGCTTGAGAAACCATAGGTTGGGCATGAGTGTTTGGTATCATATATTTATACAATTTTATTTTCCTTGTGATTTAGATATCCACCACACCCTAGTGGATCACAATGTGCCGAACACCCCCATCGTCATGGGGGAGGGTGTCTTTCCCAAACATCCTAATGGGAGGATGGATGGATTTCCACCTGCTCCTCACAGTGCCCTCTTATTGGTGGTGATAACCCAAGATTATTTGGGCAGGTTGTGGTTTATGAGGCCCAGGTGTGTACGAGCGAGTTATGATTTCCCAGAACCTTCAGTATGAGATGTGTTATGCTTTATTAGGTGTCTTCAGGATGAGGTTATGGTTTGTATCCTTGGTGTTTGCAGGTGGGATGTGATTTGGTTTGTAGACCAGGTGTCTGTGGGATGGGTGTGATGTAGTTTTTGGCTGAGGGTTTTATGGGTGGGATGTGACGTGGTCTGTGACCCAAGTGCCTACGGGATAGATATGGCATGGTTTGTAAGGCCCAAGTGTCTATGTGTGGGATGTGGTGTGGTTTGTGAGTCCCAAGTGTGTACATGAAGGTTGTGATGTGGTACTTTCAGAATAGGTAGGAACATGAGGATTATTTCAATTAGGAAAGAGTGGTTAATCAGTGGGAAAGTGTGTAGGGTATCCTATCATCTATGTGCATTATATTACATTAATTGACTTGCGTTATTTGGTGAGAATGCCTTGGTGAGGATGGGATGGTTCGTATACCTGTTAGGTTCTTTTTTTTCTTTTTTTTCTCACAGGGGAATTATTATTCTTCCCTCACATGTGTACGAGATACATTGTTTTTCCTACTAAGTATAACTGTATGCTTACCCTACGTATATAAAAGTGTTTTCAGGTTTCCAGGATGATTTATTGGACTATGTTGGACCTTAATAGTTTTCTCTTGGGACAGTTTTTGTGTCGTTTTTTAGCTTTGCTTTTGGTATTTACTTGGATACTTTTGTACTTGCAATAGTTCTATTTTAAAAACATGCATGGGGATGGTTTTGGGTTTACTTTTATATATTTTTTGGATTTTATTTGTGGATGATCCATCATATATCCCAATCTTGTTTTTTAAAAAATGTGATACCTCCCATATTGTGAGAATTGTATACCCTTGGTGCTAGTCAGAACCCAGGACCTATTGGATTAAGGACTCAAGGGTCATTATCTCCCTGTCTCCATTTCCATACTTGGAGCGACATCTTTGTAGGAGGGGGTCATGACATGATTGGTTATTACCTTGGGGTAATATGTAATATAAAAATTTAGGAATGAACCAAGGATTCATAAAAAATATATTAAATCTGTAAGATAATTGTGGAATAAGAAATAGTTCCCCCCAAAAGGGTGCGATGAGTCCCACTTCACATCCCCTCAACCAAGATGAGTACTTAGGTGTCATTTCCCACATTTCCTAGAAAACACTTTCCTTTGGAAAGTAGGTGAATGAATTTTGGATGTGAGAACCATTGAGTGTTTTTGAATATAGGAACAGAACCCATTGGTGACTGATTAGAAGTGTTGGACCCAACGTGATTTTTTAAATAAGTTGGGGATCACGACCCATTTTTTAAATTAAAAATAAAAAGAACCCCTTTTGATAGATTGGAGAAGAGGATACCGATTAAAACGAAAAGATTCAAAAAACAACCCGATGACAATGATTGTACAAAAAACAACCCAATGAAATCAAACTTTAGGGCCCGATGTGTTTTTCATTAAAAAAATAGAAAAATCTATGTGAATGGATTGACTATGATACCTCATTTACAAGATATAAAGAATATACTACTCAGTCCCTATAGAACAATTTTGTTTATGAACCAACCAAAACTACCATCAGAAACACAGAAATTATATTTTAATTAAATATATATATATATGGTATTTATGAAGTATTTATGATTATATATTTATTATATAATACATAACTTCATGCTTTCCATAACTTCATGCTTCATTTGTGGAAGTGTGGAATACCGTCCCGTCAAAGAAATGTGATTCATTTTCACTTTACAAGGAATGTATTAAGGATGGGTTTAATGAACACATAAGTTATATATGAAATATATAATTTTTCTATAAATATATTATAGATATATACATACATTTCATTTACTTTATTTATTTCAATATGAAAAGAAAACAGAAACATCGTTCATGCGTACGTACGGCCTACCATCTCAATGAATGGTGTTTTCCATTACATATTTATATCTTTTATAGATTATTATAAATAATTATATAATATATATATATATATGATATTTAAATCATGTTTTAAAATCTATAAATAAGAAAATCATGATATCATTAAGAGGATCAAGAATAACATGTCGAAACACATACAAAAAACAGAGATAATATTACCGAAAACATAACTTTAACATGAAATTGTTAATAAACAGGAAATATAAAGTCATAATAAAATCATATATGATATTATATATAGGAATATGGATAAGTTATATATTTATAGTAACATATAATTATTATATCATAGGTTTAACATGTATGAAGAAAGTCAAGACTTAAGGTAAGAATTTTCACATCTCGCTTTTATTTTTGTGAGTTGTATTCTATATTCACCACTTATTCTCATTGTGTGGTGTATATATTACCCTATTACATGTTATATCATGAATTTAATTTAATTAATTATATTTATAGTTTCAATTTATGTTATTATTTCATTGAGTTTATAGATTAAAAGTTACTGAATAGGTAAAGTAATTTTGTCTCAATTTTCCTTTTTTGAGAAACTTGTTATGTAAGGAACCTATAGTCTTTTATAAGGTATATATAATTCCCTATGACATGTATATCGTTAATATACTTATTTTAATGATATTATATTTTTCATGTAATTTTATTACATCATGGGGATTATGATTTAAATGTTTCAAAGTAGCATGGGCCACTTTGAAATGTTACCATAATATTTTCCTCATGAATTGTTTTAAATGACCATTCAAAATTAGTTTCCATATAATATGAAATAATTTGATTTATTTTATGATTTAATTGGGTTATTATCTAAAGGTATCATTCTAATGATTTATTTGAATGGTCTATGCATTTGTTGACATGTTGTTTATAATACCCATTTCTCTTCCATGGGCTATTCCATTATAAAATGATCATGAAACCCACTTCTTTACATTGATTATTGTATAATGAAATTATTGTTAAGACTATACCTTTTCCATAGGTTATGATAGGATTAATTTTTTTATAATACTCATTCTATTTCATGGGTTATGATGTTCTATTTATATAACCTATATATTTTATAGGTCATGATATGATGAATGTTTTATTATATTGTGGCACACATATGTATGCTTGAATTATGTGATGGATTGGACCTACATCTCCTATGATTAATTGGGTAATGATAAATGTTTTATGATTTAAAAGGGTACATAGTAGGGAATCCCAATACCGAAACATGAGGGTACACAGGGGGGGAGGCATCCCATGCTCGAAACAAGTGGTTACACAGTAGGGCATCCCATGTATGAAACAAGAAGGTACATGGGAGGGAATCCCAAGACCTTAAAAAGATGGTACATGGAAGTGAATCCAAATACTCAAATAAGAGGGTCATGATTGGGAATCCCAATACCAAAACAAGAGGGTACATTGGAGGGAATCTCAATTCTGATATAGGTATACTGGTGATTAGCCCAAACCTAACTTGTTATGAAGGTCTTGGTAGGTAGCCTTGACATAGGATTTTGTATTATTATTTGTATACCAAAATTTAATGTCTTATTACCATTTTATTCTCTCAAGGATTATGCTCTTTCTTCAATAATGATTTCTGTCTTATGAATTTTCAATCATTATTCCACGACTCTAGATTATGATCCTTTATATGTAGGGTATTATCTACCAATGTTATGATCATGTTATCATACCATTATGCTCGTGTTATGCTTACATATCTTCCTTTTTTACCCTTTATACGCATCTAAGCTCACCCCTTTATTATGTTTCCTTTCCCTAGATTATGAATAAAGGTTTTAAGTAAGAGTATTCAAAGGGGAATAACTTTAAGGGGGATGTTGAAGATCTTTAACCAAGTTAGAAGAATATATTTTCATTGTCCCAAATACAATAATGTATTATGGTATTTAGGCATGTAATTCAGTAATGTGATGAATATTAATCTATAATGATGTAATGTCCATGTATTTTAATCATGGGTCATAAAAGTTAGTATTAAAGAAATGTTTAATCAACCTTTAGAAACTAAGATAAAGAAACTGCAGTGAGATCCTTAGGGATATTTATAAGGATATGTCTAGGGATATCTCTAAGTATAATCCTAAAGTTTCATCGTTTTAAAAGTAGGTTTTATGATTTAGGCTTCATATAAGTAATATTTCATGGTTATGTAGTTTTATACTATGATAAGTGTTTGCTTACACTATTATTTATGGTCTTAGTCATAAGCAAGAACTTGAAGGAACCGGGTTAACATTTAATGACTCAGATTTGGAAAGTATGGGAATAATAAAAGTAAATTTCCTAAGTAGAAATATCATGAAGAGAACCAAGAAGGTGGTACGAGTATTTCTTATACTTCAAAAAATAAAGAGATAGAAAATGACATGTGAAAGTTATGAGATATTTTAATAGTATTGTTTATATTAAATTTAAGAAGCATGATTAAATTGAGTTTAAGAAACCTTAAAAATCTATTAATATTTCATATTATAGGAAAGGGGTATTAAGGAATAAGATGATTAATCCTGAGTAATGGTTTAAGAATAAAGTTAGATGAATGAAGTATTTATGTTTTGGAATTCAATGATTATGTTATATAAATAATGAAAGTTATATGTATTTTCATTATAAGTTTTTCATTAATTATTTTAAAGGACATGTTAAATAGTGGTGATGACATAGAAAAGTGATTTAATGGAAATGTGATATTTTGAATAAGGGAAGGTAACCCTTAATACGTTCAAGATATAGAGAAAAAAAAATTTAGCTTAGAAATGAGATAATTGATTTTCATGAATTAAATTGGATAGAATTGATGAACTTAAAACCCATTATGGATATTTTGACAATGTTTTTCATGTTTTGTTGGATGAAGTTTATAACTTATTAGATTTAATGAATACTTCAAATAATCTTTTAAATAAAGAAGGATGCATGTTTTCCAAAAAGATTTATAGTAATTTAGGTTATTACCATATCTTAAGAGAATATATGTAACACCCCAAGATTTCATAGTACGTTATTTCTTCAATGTAATCCAATAACTTGCACTACATGCAACACTGAGTTCTAGCACACCACAACATACCAAACTTGTCGTTAAAAAGAGTTTATGAATTTTATTAACTGTATTTTAAACTTTATATAATCCTTATAATTTTAGAATCCATATTAGGAGTTTCTTAGACATAATGTAAAAACAAATTCATTTTTTTCAAATAAAAGAAGTATTTTTTAAAAAAGGGGATTTAACCACTTTTTAAGGGAAAACCCTTTTTAAATCCAATATTTGAAACTTTTATATATTCAATTTGAAAAAATAATCTTCTTCTTTAGAATCGGTACATAATATTTTAGTTTTAATAAATATTTGGTGTTTTTCTGATAACTTTCATATTTGGGTGAATAGTGAAAAATACTATATTTTAACTGAAAACAACTTTTTTAATCAAAATAATTTCTAGTGTTAAATTATACATTTTAATGATTTAGAATTATAAATATATTATACTTTTACCATCTAATCCAATGTTGGTCGTTGTAAGTAATTTCACTTTGAAATTAGACATAAATAAGTATCAATCTTTTGATAGTTATTATTTCTTAAAAATAAACTTTTTGGTTTTGACAACGAGAATTAATTTTAAATTAATACATGCAATTTCTATGTTTTTAATTTTGTAAAATAGACTTCATTTTTTTAATTCGGAATATCAAAACTAGATTAGGGTGAATTTTTTGTATGTTTCTGGAAACATTCAATTTTTGATGAATAATGAAAAACTCTACGTTATTGGTTAAAATCGACTTTTCATTTAAATAATTATTTAATTCATTTAAATTTATTTTAGGTCAAAATAGAAACATAATACCTATATAATTTCAATGTAATTCATTGGATTCATTTTATAATAAGTTTAGATATTTAAAAAATTTATTGAAATTTTACCGTCTTTTACCCACATTCTAAGTGCATTTGCAAATTTGCATAAAACTTAATTTTCCTACTTCTATGAGTTGAATATTAAAAATCCTAGAAACACGGTTGATATCAGTAATTAGAATGTGGTTCAATAAGATAAATTTTATGATGAATAGTAACTTTTGACTTTTATTTACCACGGTTAAAAATAAATAGGGAAATTAAAGGTGAAAATGATATTATTTTTACCCTAACACATGTCATAATTCTATTAGATAAGGGTTATTTGACCAAAAACAACATTAGAAATGAAATATGATCCTTTAGGTCCACTTGGATTAGATTAAGACATTTATTATTATTTAATTCAATGAAGAGTTAAAAGTGTTAAATTCAATGTTTAATAACTAAACCATTTTTAATATAGGGTTACACATAAGATAAATTCTACTAAAAATATTCATTAGAAATCTGAAAGTATTTACAGCGTAATTTTATTTTATTTATATTTTTTAGACATTAAATAATTTAATTTATTTATGACACAATGATGATGAAGTAATTACCTAATTAATGAAATATTACAATATTTGATATTATAAATATCCAAATAAATGTAATTTGATAATTTTTATGAATAAAAATAATTTTATAGTATAATATGACATGTTAGGGTTTGTTATAGGAATTTTTTTCGAATTAATAATGTTTTTATGAATTTAGAAAATACAATATACAAAATATTGTCAAAAATGACATAAAAGAGTTTTTAAAAAAATATTATATTATTAAATGATATTATATTCTTAAAAATATAAAGTTCAGCCAAAAGACTTATATAATAATAGTTGTATCATTAATTAACCACTTCGGGTTCTCTTCGAAGTATATATTAAGTTTATTAACCATATAATGTAAAAATAAAAAGATACATGGTAAATGTAAAACAATTTAACTAAGAGTTAAATCTAAAAGATGTGGTTAATATAGTGACTCAAACCTGTCTAAAACCTATTGGTTGAGTGTGTTTTGACCCATACCCACCTTATACTTTAAATAATTTATTTATGAGCCATTAGAAACAAAAAATGAATTTATTATAAAATAATATTTTAAGTTTTTCCTATGGTTCCCTTCACCCGTCTTATAAAAGGACACTTCCCCTTCTCTCAAATTCACACGTCCAAATACATTTGGTTTGGCCAAAACCTACCCAAGTACACTCCCAAGTATCCTAACTTCATCCTAGATACCTTCCATTGGTCATAAATCCAACTTAAGTAGCGCTTTTGATCAAATTAAAAGGAAGAACCCGAAGAAGAGGTAATGATTTCCCCACCCTCTTTCAAGTTCTTTTATTCTTCCACTTACACTTTATTTATTATTACCATACCAAAATAATAACTCAAGTACCTTATATATACTGTGATGTTATTATAAATATGGGACAACTATATTCATTATTCTATCCATCCTATTTAAGGTAATATCACCATTCGTGCGTACACATGACTTACCGTCTCCACGACGTGGTGTAATTTGTTATTCAACACTATGTTATTTGGAAGGATATATTGATGAGTAATACGTATATAAATAATAAAAAGAAAATGATAATTTTTCCGTAAAATTAATATACCATCCAATTCCACACCTTTAAAGAAATGATATTGTCGCTCGTGCATACGTATGGATTACCGTCTCTACGACGCGATGAGATTCATTTCCATGTTCATCATTCATCGATGAATATAAAAATATATATTACTAATAAGTATGTAATATATGAAATAATAATGCTACTGGATATATTTTTATATATATATTTATTTATGTACTTACATATATCTTATTCACTTACTTCCGTTCAATATGATATGAAAATAGAAATAACATTTATGTATACGTACGACCTACCATCTCCAAAAACGGTGTTTTCCAATTCATATATCTATCTATTATAAATATTTATATTCTAAATATATATGATTTATGAATCATGTTTTATATTCTGGAAGTATTTAAATCATGATCTAAATGATACGGTCAAGAATAACAAGTTAAAATGCGTACAATAAAGAAAGTGATTATTAATCATGTATGATATAATAAATATGAATAAGGTTCTGGTATAATATAATAACATACAATGGTCATTATACAGGAGGTTAAACGTACCCTTGACCAAAGGAAAGTGCAAGGTAAGGGGTTTTCATCTCACTCATTATTCAATTGAGATTCATGCTATATTGCCACTATTTCCCTTTGTGTGGTGTATGTACTACCCATAATTTTATTATTTGTGTAATACACCTTAATTTATGTGTATTTACATCTTTATTGTATGATACTTCTTTCATGGAGTGTATGTTTCATAAGTTACCAAATTGGTGAGGGTTAATTCCTTAATCTCATTATTATTCGAGATTGTTTATGTGTAAGTTTTTACTGGGACATATTTATTATACATGTCCATATTTCATAAAATAATTTTCAAAGGGATTATTTTTAACAGTCTCTTTTACTAAAACATAATTTTAAATGTTTTAAAAGATTTATTCTTCTAAACCATTCTCATTAATGTCCATGTTTTTAAAATGGTTTTAAGGATTTTTTTATAGGGACACGAATATTTTGAAATGATAATTCTTTTAAAAATTATCAAAGTGGTATGGGAAACTTTGATTAAAAAATCCATTTTAAATTACTACCTTTATAAATTGTGAGAATTTTAAATGATTTCATGAAAAAAGGGGTATTTCTCTCAAATCATTTTACTGATCATTTTCATCTATGTCAACACCCTTTAATGGATTTTAAACTTGTTTGAAGTTGATTTATTATGATACAAATCTTCCATATTTTATTGAATGTTTTTTGATATGTTTTATTGTTTATGTGTTATTTTTAATACCAATCCTGGTTTATGGATAATGTATTGACATTTCATTTTCTAGTTTGAATACGAATGTTTATGTTATATTTCAACATTTTCTTATGATGAATGTGTTAGACTAGTATGTTCCGGGTTGAGGACCTGTAAAAGTAAGCCCTCTGGGTTGGGCTCCAGTTACAGAAGACCCTCCATAATGGAGTTTGGTTACAGAGGCTCTCTGGGATGGAGTCCGGTCATAGAGGCTCTCCGGGTTGGATTCCGGTTATAGAGGCTCTCTGGGATGGAGTTCGGTTACAAAGGCTCTCCGGGTTTGGGGTTCGGTTACAGTTAGCCCATAAGTCCTGGCACGAGGCCTTGACACAGAAATTAAAGTCTAGTACTATACATCCCTTCATTATGAAATTAGTTATTACATGTGATTATTTGACTAGTAGAATATCCATGTGCATGTTTATATGGTAATGTTTGATTTATTTTTTTTCCATATTATGTTCAAATTTATGTTTGAAAGGGTGTTGTTTTTATTACACATCTTGCCTTAAAATTTTATAGCTTTCACTAAATTTCTTACCCTTACTGATCATCTGATCTCACCCCTTTCTTATGTTTTATTTTTCCAAGGATATGAAGAAGTTAGTTATGAGTGACTTTCAGAAATAATTTAGGAGGCTTGGACATTTATAATGGAATAAATTACTGTTGTTTTTTATTTTTAAGTTGTAATGTTCAACTTCATGTATGTAATCTATTTTCAAAGACTACTAAACTGATCGGTCCTTAGGGACTTGATTCCTGGTAATCATGCCAATGTATTAAAATAGTGCACCGAGTCTGGGTAACCGGGGTCGGGGCGTTACAGTTGGTATCAGAGGAAGCTTAGTACAATCCTTGGAATCTATATTTAGATAAAATCTGATCAAATCACACTACCTTAAGATAGACTTTGGGGATTAGTATAGAATAACTTTCTAAAATTTTGGTAATGTAGATATTTTGGGTATTTTTCAAGAAATACATCCCTGTCTGGATACGAGCAGGTAGAGGCGGCTCTGGCACATATGTACCTAAGGGTAAAACCCAAAAACACAGCTTTGAGCTAGACTCAAATGAGATCTCGTGCACGACAACGTGCCTTGCTGTACTCTTGGTTACGACACTCCTAGGAGAAATGCTTAGGAAAATTCTCATTTTCTTTACAAACCATTGGGAAGGGTTTATGAGTATATACTTCCTCAAAGAATTTTTTTTATGATTCTGGATTATATCCATAAAATCTTAAATTTATGTTAAATGTTTTACAAGTTTGGAATTATGAATTGAAATTCATAAAATGACCTAGTGTATGCCATTATTTAGAAATGGTTCCCGATAGAAGGAATGAGAACTCCAACAATACGTATGATCCAAAGAGTAAGAAGGATCATATCTTTCATAGTATTATACCAACATTTATAAGGGAAATATCATCCCACGTATTCTAAACATATGAAGAAATAGTATCATGTGTTAATAAGATAAGTAAATAATTCTCTAAGTCCTATGGCTTTGAAAGGAAGCTAGAGAAGAAAAGGATGGTAGATAGAAAGATGGACAAAGGTATGAAAGAAAAGAAGGATTTTCCCATATGTGATAATTTTGGAAAGAATCACCTTGGTAAATTCTTGAAGGGAATGAGAGTTTGTCATGAGTGTGGAGAAAAAGGACACCATGTACGAGATTGTAAGGATAAGAAAAAGGTTTCATGTGTACAATGCTACATCTGCAAGGAGTATGGTCACTATGTGAATCAATGTCCAAATCATCCGAGTATACCCCAAATGAAGTTATTGGATAATAATAAAGTTATGATACTACCATAGATGAAAAGGAATGACTAGTGTTATTATGTTGTTGTTAAAAGATTATGTCATTTCTGTGTTGTATCGATGATATACCAGTTATATGAATTATGGAAATAAATAAGGATTGTACTATAGTACTATTTCATTGAGGATTTGAGATTATATGGTTATATGAAGTGCAACTCAACTAAAAGCTAAACTATTTGGAAAATACATGGTTAGAGGAAAGATAAACCATAATATGTTCCTGATACTAAGGTAGTAATTTTGGAATAAGAGATGGTTTATTTGGATAAATTATATTGGATATTCTTGACTATCTTGGAACTGATTAATGGTTTGTTTATTTCATCATTGTTGGAATATTCAAGAATTTTGGATATAAGGAATATATCCAGTATTATATAAAGGATAAGGGAGCATGAATGTAATCAATAAGGTTTTATGGTAATTCAGGGTGTTACCATGTTTTAAAATAATACATTATGAAGGTGTTCACATGTTATTACATGGGAAAAAGGATCTTCATTGTGTTTAACATCCTAATAAATTTTGGACTATGAGTTTGGATAGATGTATTTTGGATAAGTATAAATGTTGGAATGGATTAAGTTTGAAATTGGATATTATTATTAAGGTTGTTTTTGGATTTTTATAAAAATGACAACATGCAGACCGTGTGACAATCCGTCGCGTCAGACAAACCTGCGGGAATCAAACCCACAACCATAGTGGGATTGGGATTTATCGCCTACCACTGGACTACATGAAGTCCCATGATTGTATAATCTAGTATTTTTAAAGGTTCTAATGGGTGAATTATAAATTCCTTATTTTTGGAACACTATACGATTAGGATAAATAGAATATTTTTTTGAAATATTTTGGAGTGAAAATGAGTTTGAGGTAGGAATTAGTTGAAGGATGAAACTCTATTTATCAAGTATATATATATATATATAATTTTTTTCCTTATTATTCTATAGGTAAATTAATTCTTAAACTTTAGGGGAGGGATCTTAAAACCAAAAATGTGTTATCCTAATACCTTATGTTTTGTTGAACCGATGGTATTTCAAATCATCATAGATTGATGGATTTGAGGCCCTCAATTTTACACTTGTTTGTGACTATGGATCTCAATAAATCATAATAAATATTCACGTGTTTCCTCCATTTATGTGTCTCTAATTGCCACCAATTTTCTCCTAATTGAGATCATAATTTGGTGGTGACTTTTTCATTTCCATTTTCCTCTTATTAAGACTAAATTTTAAAAACCGAATTTCTAATGTGGGTTCTCAACAAAGGTACTTATTTTTAGCCTTTTATTTTTTATGAACAATTTCAAATTGTGAGGAGGCAATTTTTTGAAATAGGGGAGAATGTAACACCCCAAGATTTCATAGTACGTTATTTTTTCAATGTAATCCAATAACTTGCACTACATGAAACACCGAGTTCTAGCGCTCCACGACTTACCAAACCTACCGTTCAAAAGCGGTTATGAATAGTATTAACTGAATTTTGAACTTTATATAATCCTTATAATTTTAGAATCCATATTATGATATTATTAGACATAATGTAAGAACAAATTCATTTTTCTTGAGATAAAAGAATTATTTTTTCAAAAATGCAATTTTACCGCCTTCTAATGGCAAACCCTTTTTAAATCCAATATTTGAAACTTTTATATATTCAATTTGACAACATAAAATTCTTCTTTAAAATTGGGACTTAAGATTTTAATTTCAATAAATTTTTGTTGTTTTTATGAAAACTTTCATATTTTGGTGAATAGTGAAAAATTCTATATTTTAACTGAAAATAATTTTTTTAATAAAAATAATTTATAGTGTTAAATTATAAATTTTAATGGTCTAGAAGTATAAATAGATTATATTTTTACCATTTAATCCAATTATGGTAATTGTAAGTAATTTGACTTTGAAATTTACATAAACAAGGGTTAATCTTTTGATAGTTATTATTTCATAAATATACATTTTTTTGGTTTTGACAATGGGAATTAATTTTAAATTAATAAATGAAATTTCTATGCTTTTAATTTGGTAAAATAGACTTCATTTTTGAATTCAGAATATCAAAATTGGCTTTGGGTGAATTTTTTGTTTGTTTCTGAAAACATTCAATTTTTGATGAATAGTAAGAAACACTACGTTATTGGTTAAAATCGACTTTTTATTTAAATAATTATTTATTTCATTTAAATTTATTTTAGGTCAAAATAGTTACATAATACCTATATAAGTTCAATGTAATTCATTAGAGTCACTTTATAATTAGTTTTGATATATAAAATTTTTATTGAAATTTTACCGTCTTTTACCCACCTCCTAAGAGCATTTGCAAATTTGCATAAAACTTAATTTTACTGCTTATGTGAATTGAATTTCAAAAATCCAAGAGACATGGTTTATATCAGTAAGTAAAATGTGGTTCAATAAGATAAAAATAATTGTCTTTGTGAATAATAACTTTTGACTTTTATTTACCACGGTTAAAAGTAAATACGATAACTAAAGGTAAAAAAGATATTATTATTACCCTAACACATTTCCTAATTTTATTGGATAAATTTAATCCAACCAAAAACAACCTTAGAAATAAAATATGATCCTTTAGGTCCACTTGGATTAGATTAGGATATTTATTATTATTTAATTCAAAGAAGAGTTAAAAGTGTTAAATTCAAAGTTTAATAACTAAACCATTTTTAATATAAGGTTACGCATAAGATAAATTAAACTATAAACATTCATTAGAAAGATAAAATAATTTCGCACATAATGTTATTTTTTTTATATTTTTTAGACATTAAATAATTTAATTTATTTATGACACAATGATGATGAAGTAATTACCTAATTAATAAAATATTAAAATATTTGAAATTATAAATATCTAAATAAATGTAATTTGAGACTTTTTATGAATGAAACTATTTTTATAGGTTAATATGACATGTTATAGTTGGTTATATGAATTCTGTATGAAGTAATAATGCTGTTATGAATTTAGAAAAAACAAAATACCAAATAGTTTCAAAATTGACATAAAAGAGTTTTTAAAACAAATATTATATTATTAAATTATATTCCATCCCTAAAGATCTAAGGTTCGGCCAAAAGACTAATATAATTATAGGTGTATCATTAATGAACCACTTGGGGTTATCTTGGAAGTATATAGTATGTTCATTAACCATATAATATAAAAATACAAAGAGGCGCAGTAAATGTCAAACCATATAACTAAGAGTTAAATCTAAATTATAAGGTTAATATAGTGACCCAAACCTGTCTAAAACCAATTGGTTGAGTGGTTTTGTGATCCATACCCACTTTATCCTTTAAATGATTCATTTTTGATCCATTAGAAACTAAAAAAGAATTTATTATAAAGTAATATTTTATGTTTTTCCATAGGTGCCCCTCACCCCTCTTATAAAAGGGAACTTCCCCTTCTCTCAAATTCACACCTCCAAATACATTTGGCTTGGCCTAACCCTGCCAAAATATCCTCTCAACTATCCTAACTTCATCGTAGAGGCCTTTATTTTCTCAGAAATCCAACCTAAGGAGCCCTTTTGATCAAATAAAAAGGAAGAACCCGAAGAAGAGGTAATGATTTCACCACCCACTTTCAAGATCTTTTTTTCTTCCACTTACACTTTCTTTATTATTAACATAGCAAAATAATAACTCCAGTAACTTATATATACTATGATGTTATTATAAATATGTCACAACCATATTCACTATTCTATCCATCCTATGAATGATAATGTAACAATTTGTGCGTACGTACTGCTTACCGTCTCCACGCCGTGGTGTAATTTGTTATTCAAAACTATGTTATTTGGATGGATATAATGATGAGTAATATGTATATAAATAATTAAAATAACATGATAATGTCTCTATAAAATTATTATACCAGCCAATTCCACACCTTTAAGGAAATGATATTGTCACTCGTGCGTACGTACGGATTACTGTCTCCATGACGCGATGAGATTCATTTCCACATTCACCATTCATTGATGAATATAAAAATATATATTACTAATAAGTATGTAATATATGACATAAAAATGATACTGGATATATATATATATATATGTGTGTGTGTGTGTGTACTTACATATATCTTATTCACTTACTTCTATTCAATACGATATGAAAACAGAAACAACTTTTATGAGTACGTACGGCCTACCGTCTCCATAAACAGTGTTTTCAATTTCATATATCTATCAATTATAAATATTTATATTCTAAATATATATGATATATTAATAAATGTTTATATTCTGGATATCTTTAAATCATGATCTAAATGATACGGTTAAGAATAACAAGTTAAAATATGTACGATAAAGAAAGTGATTCTTTCCCAAAATGTTAATTTAACATGAAAATCATTATTAAATGGGTAGTATAAAGTCAGAAATGATTCATATATGATATAATATATATGAATATGGTTCTAGTATAATCTAATAACATACAATGGTCATTATACAGGAGGTTAAATGTACCCTTGACCAAATTAAAGTGCAAGGTAAGGGGTTTTCATCTCACTCCTTATTTCTGTGTGATTCATGCTCTATTGCCACTATTTCCTTTTGTGTGGTGTATGTACTGACCATAATTGTATTATTTGTGTAATAGAGTATAATTTATGTGTATTTACATTTTTATTGTATGGTACTTCTTTCATGGGGTGTATGTTTCATAAGTTACCAAATTTGTGAGGGTTAATTCCTCAATCTCATTATTATTCGAGATTGTTTATGTGTAAGTTTTTACTGGGACATATTTATTATACATGTCCATGTTTCATAAAATAAATTTCAAAGGGATTATTTTTAAGGGACTCTTTTAGAAAAAACATCATTTTAAATTTTTTAAAAGATTTATTCTTCTAAACCTTTCTCATAAATGTCTGTGTTTTTAAAATGGTTTAAAGGATTTTTTTATAGGGACATGAATGTTTTGAAATGATAATTCTTTTAAAACATGTCAAAGTGGTATGTGACACTTTGATTCAAAAATCCATTTTAAATGACTAACTTTATAAATTGTGAGAATTTTAAATGATTTCATGAAAAAGTGGTATTTCCCTTGATGCATTTTACTGATCATTTTCATCTATGTCAACATCCTTTAATGGATTTTAAAATTTTTTGTAGTTAATTTATTATGATACAAATCTTCCATATTGTATTGAATGTTTTGTGATATGTTTGACTTTGGATTTTTTATTTTTAATACTATTCATGGTTTATGGATAATGTATTGAAATTTCGTATGCTAGTTTTAATACGAAGGTTTATGTTATATTTCAACATTTTCTTATGATGAATATGTTGTACTAGTATGTTCTGGGATGGGGACTGGTAAAAGTAAGCCCTCCAAGTTGGGGTCATTTACAGTAGACCCTCCAGGTTGGAGTCCGGTTACAGAGGCTCTCCGGGTTGGAGTCAGATTACAGAGGCTCTCCGGGTTGGATTCTGGTTACAGAGGCTCTCTGGAATGGAGTCTGGTTACAGAGGCTCTTCAGGTTTGGGTTTGGTTACAGTTAGACCATAGGTCCTAGCATGAGGCCTTGACACAGAAATTAAAGTCTGGTACTATACATTCCCTCATTATGAAATTAGTTATTACATGTGATTATTCGACTAGTAGAATATCCACGTGCATGTTTATATGGTAATGTTTGATTTATTTTTTTCCATATTATGTTCCTGTTTATGTTTTAAAGGTTATTGTTTTTATTACACATCTTGCCTTAAAATTTTATAGCTTCCTCTAAATTATTTACCCGTACTGAGAATCTGAGCTCACCCCTTTCTTATGTTTTATTTTTACCAGGATATGAAGAAGCTAGTTATGAGTGACTTGCAAGCATAATTTTGGAGGCTTTGAAATTTCTAATGGAATAAATTACTGTTGTTTTTTATTTTCAAGTTTTAATGTTGAAATTCATGTATGTAATCTATTTTGGAAGACTACTAAACTGATCGGTCCTTCGGTACTTGATTCCTTGTAATCATGCCAATGTATTAAAATAGTGCACCAACTCTCGGTAATAGGGGTCGGGGCATTACAAATATTATGAAGGTATTCACCTGTTTGGAAAGTGACAACCAAGATATACTTTATGATATATGAGGGATCATTGTTAATCTAATTTAGTAACCATATTTATAATTTTTTGGATTTTCATAATTTGGAAGGTCTAGAAGGATGTCTATTTTTGGGATGGTTTAAGTAAAACATCAGATGAGGTTTCAAGGATTAAGTTATTATATCACCATATGAGGATTTATACATATTTTATTACCTATTCTAGCCATTTTGGTTTGATGATAAAAAAGTTTTATGGAATGAATTATCATTATATTTATGGATCTAATGATCTGTTAGTTCTTCAAGAATGGAAGATTCACCTTTAATCCTCTAATTTAGAGATGAAGTGGGAATTGATCAAGGCACAACCAAAGGGTGATAATTTTCTTATAAAAGGTAATGTAATTAAGTAATCATATATTCTTGTGAAAAAATCTTCAACTTTTGGAAAAGGGTCTTGAAAAAATATTTTTGCTTATTATCAAATTTTTTGATGATATCAACGAACACTTTCATGCTTTGTCAGTTAATGGTTTTTTGATTATTAATTTTCTCTGTATTACCCACTTTCTTTTGATCAATGATCTTTATTATTATCTATGATTATTAATTATTTTCTTCCTTGTCCATATATTCACTTCCCACCTACGTTCTCCTATATGGACACCTTCTTATGAGTTACTTTGGGTAACCGTTATGGTTCCAACATTCCATTTTTAAAGGATTTTTTAGTATTCATTTCTAGATATGGATTTATATGAAAATTGTAACACCCCAGGTAAATAAAGAATATGACATTTTCATATTTATCCATATTTGTGAATAAAATATTGATATGACTTTAAAGGGGATGTTATGCTCGATGGCCTACCCAACACGCAACAACGAGTTTCTTGGAAATCTTACGTTGGACTCTAATAATAAAATAATATTATTTTAAATTGTAGTTAACATGTAGACGTTGTTTTGGCGGGAATGGATAGAAATAACTAAAATATGATTATATATGTTTTTTAAATGTTTTTACATTTATCCAATAAAATATAATGGCTTAAAATACGGAAAGAATTCAATTTTAGGCGTATATGCCCTGGTTTTCACTAAAGGTTCACTTATCGCCTTTTGATGGCGTAATGTCATTAAATATAGTTATGATCACTCTTATACATTCTTTTGGACCAAATAAAACTCTTCTTTAGAATCGGGACATTAAATTTTACTTTGTGTAAATTTTTGGTATTTTTCTGATAAAGTTCATTTTTTAATGAATAGTGTAAAATGTTGTATTTTAATTCAAAACCTCTTTTTAATATAATTTATTTATATGATTAGATTATCTTTTGAATTGGTTTTAATGTGAAATTAGAATATATTTTTACCATTAAATCCAATAGTGGTCGTTGGAATTAATTTCACTTTGAAATCAGACTTAAACTAGTGTCAATCTTTTGATACTTATTGTTTTATAAAAACACGCTATTTGCTCTGACATCGGGAATTAATTATTAAATTAATTAATGTGACTTATATGTTTTGAATTTTGTAAAATAGACTTCATTTTTGAATTCGGAATATCAAATATATCTTAGGGTGAATTTTTGGTAATTTTCTGAAAAACATCAATTTTTGATGAATAGTGAAACCACTAAGTGGTACTTATAAAGACTGATTTTCCGTTTAAATGAAATTTTGCCATCATTGTGTTTTGAATTTCAAAAATCCGACATACATGGTTGTCATTAAGAAGTAAAATGTGGTTCAATGGGATAAAAAATGTTTTTTGGTGAATAGTAACTTATTAAGTTCTTAATCGCGATTAGTGGTAATTAGGGTAGTTTAAGGTATAAATAATGCTTTAATAATATAAAATGACCTAGACACATGTACCAAACTTATTGTTTGTGTCATGGCCGACCAAGAAAAGCCATGGGTCAACTTGGGGATCCCATGGAGACACTTTGATTGGGAAATGACATAAATAACTTTTTTACTTAATGTAAAAGTAAAAATGACACAAACATAATATGTTTTACGAAAACAATTTTTTTATGGGGTTATAAAGATCAGAATTTTGATTATAAATAGTCATTGGAAAGATAAAACGATTTACTACATCATAGTAGTTTTTTTATAATTTTTAGACAATAAATAAATTAAATTATTTATGACATAATAATGATGCAGCGATGACATCATTATTTGACGATTTAAATAAAATGAGATAATAATTTAAACTCTATGACCTACACATGTCAAAAACTTATTGGATGGGTGGATTTCTAACCCTTATCACCTTATCCACGAATTATATCAATGTGGGACCTTTTAAAACCGAAACACATTTTCAAATAAAGTAATATTTCTTACTTTCCAAAAGTGCCCCTCCTCTCCTCTTATAAAAGGCCCCCACCTCTACCTCATTTCACACACTCCTCAAGCCCTTGGCTCAGCCAACCCCAGCCCATTTACTCTCTCCACATACCTCCCCTCATCCTATAGGATTCCATTTGGGCAGAATCCTTTCAAAGGAAGCCTTTAGGCTCAAATCAAAAGGAGTTACACTTTTAAAGGTAATTCATTCTCTCATGTTCATTTGTTTTATTTTGATTCTCCAACCCCCTAAACTCTTTTTATTTACTTCTTTTGTAACAACAACAGTATCTTCAATATACTAGGATGTTGTTATAATATTTATTCGAGCTACACTCTCACACAACTACATCAAATGGTTAAAGAACATACGGTTCCGTGGATGGTGAAATTCTGCCTCCCGAAACGATGATTGTTCAATACTCATTTAACACCTTCAAAGGTGCTCATTATGATGTCACTATTTTTATATATGATATATAATATGTTTATGTTTTCCTTAAGCTTCTGTTGTTTTTTCATTTTGGGCATACCTTTATGGTTTCCATTATGGGTAAACACAATATCTTCATTTAAGGATGTGCGGACTACCGCCCCCTCAAAGTGATTTGATTCGTTAAATACCATATGTGGGACGTATAAAGGATGGAACTATGATATTATATATGATATTATACTGGAATTATAATATACCTTTATATCATTATTATTCCATTCTATAAAATTCTAAATAGAAATGAAAGTAGCGTTCATGCGTACGTACGGCTTACCGTCTCCATGAACGGTGCATTTAATTTCTTAACTCTAAATGATTATGTAATGTTATAAATACATGAATGTACTGGATATATATGACATATATGATATCTACATCATGAATACAATTCTGGATATAGTAAACATTTGGCCACACGAACAACATGTAATTGTAAGAAGTCCACTTTCGACTTAAGAACCAAATATCGGCAAAACAAATATTATTAACTTAAATGATTACATAATGTTTATGACATGTTAATAAGTGATATAAAAGGAATAATGAACATGAAAAAGGTTCTTAAGGAAGTATAAATTACTCAAGTTTATTATTCAGGAGATTAAAGAACGATCGAGTCAAGTCGGACCCGAGGTAAGGGATCCTACAACTCTCTTTCTTTTTAAGTACACTCTTTTATGTCATTTCTTTAAAGCTCATCTTTCTTATGATTGGGATGTTCTTTTATATTACTCCTACTGTAATTTTTATGTTCATGTGATGAGAGACCCTATTCTCTATCATCAATCCATTTTGGAAGTTTTGAGTGGCGCCGTTAGGCTGCCGAACTTTCGTAAGAGATCTAACCTCTCTCTTTCTTTTTAAGTACTCTCCTTTATGTCACTTCTTTTAGGCTCCTCTTTGTAATGTTTGGGGATGTTCTTTTGTATTAATCTTTCTGTACATTTTATTGTAATGTGATGAGATACCCTATTTGATCTCATCAATCCATATTCGGAAGTTTTATGTGGCGCTGTTAGGCTGCCGAGTTTTCGTAAGGGATTTTTCATCTCACTTTTATTCCCGTGAGATTTATGCTACATTTGCCACAAATTCCATTGAGTGGTGTATGTAATGCCCATTATTCTACTCTTTGTGTAATATAATTTCTTTTATGAGTATTTACATCAATGATCTATTGTCCTTCTTTCATGGGGTGTATGTTTTGAAAGATACCCAAGTCGGTAAGGGAACCTTTCACCCTCCTCTTTTTTAAAAGACTTCTTTTGTTGGGTCTTTTAATTTACATATTTTTATGTTGGGATATGTTCTCATATATCCTTATTGATGTAAATTTTATGTCCAAGTGATGAGATACACTTTTTATCTCTCATTAACTCATTTTGATGTGATGTCGTTAGGCTGTCAAGGGAACTTTTTAACCCAATTTCGATTTCTTTGGGTTCAACATGTAGTCATTGAATATGTCATCCATTGAATATGTGTGAATGACCTTTTATTGTTTTACACTTAATATCCACTTATATTGGGTGTATTTATATTTGTCACACATATTTTTGATATTGATTTGTCCTTAATTTAAGGATACCTTCTTTATAAGGGATTTCATCACATTTGACATTTCTATTGAGGGTTCATTGTTGTTATGCACCAATTCACTCTTATATGGTGTATATACTGTCCTTTGGAGTATTATATCATGAATCCATTTATTCTCATGATATTATAAAGTTCTGACTCAATGTTATTCCTCAATTATTGTATTCAAGTGTCTCTAATTTTGGTAAAACCCCTTTAACCAGAATGTCGTTTTAAATGTTTTAATTATTTGTTCTTATTAATATCCATGTTTTCAAAATGGTTTTAAGGATTTATTTATATGGATATTAATGGTTTAAAATTTTAAGCTTCAAGGTGGTATGTGACACTTTGACTCAAAAATCTCTTTATTAAATGTTTTAAATGGTTTTGAAAATGGTTTTGATAAAGGATTCTATTATGATATATTGTGATGTGGAAATGTTATCATTCCTTTATATTGGTTTTATGTTTTATGATTTTATATTGGTACTTGGACATTTTAATGGGTGGTTACGTTATAAACCATATGACGGGTGGTGCCATGAATTCCAGGACGGGTGGTTACGTTATAACCTCCAATGCATTGGGTATGGAAGTCGGCCGTATGGCTATTCTATTAAGTATGTATGGAAATTGGCCGTATGGCTATTCCATTAAGTGATATGTGTGGAAGTCGACCGTATGGTTATTCCACTTAAGTATGTTTATGTCCCAAGTTACCTTTATATATGTTATGTGTTCTTTATATGGGTTTTATGGTAATCCTTTGGTTACAAAAAGGTAAGTAATGATACTTTTTTTTCAGTGAAAAGTTTTTACTACTTCATGAAGGTGAAAAGTATTACATTGATAAAGTATTCATGGTTTACTTGTTGTTTTGAAAAACTAACATTTTTCATTCTTTGTGTATCCCTTACTGAGCTTCTTATGCTCATCCCATGTTTTTGAAATGTTTTTCACAGGATATAGAGTGGAATAGGGTCAAGGATGGGATCAAGGGAAAGTCATGCTACCTAAAACATGGAACTATACATGTTTCTTTTAAAGAGTTTTTTATTTTAGGGAAATTTAGTAGAAGCGACTACTTTGTAATCTTTTGAGATGTAATAGTTATGTCCTAATTATCTAAAACTCTAAACCTGAAAAGATCCTCAATGTGAATTACTCATTTAATTCAATATTAAGTAAGGTTTAAGGCTGGGGCCTTATAGTTGGTATCAAAGGTCGGTTTAGATAACTTTAGAGGTTAGGTTATTCTTTAAGCATAAGTGACATTACCATAATGGTTAGGATTTCAGAAAGAGTCCTAGTTTTAGATAAAGTGAATGAGTAAGTGTATCTTAGTGTTTACCTTCCTCATTAGTACATGATGATTTTGTTGATATACTCACACTGAAATTTCTTCTTTTAGTGAATGGATGGATCTAGCAGGCACCAAAGAGACAACAGGTTTGAAGGAAACTGTAGTGGTTCTCTGATTAAGATACTAGATAAAAGGGAGGATTCAATGAGGAAACTCGTGGTTGTTCTTAACCAAATATCAAGGAGTCATGATCAACCACTTGAACCTTGGTATGTTCTGTAATGCATCATGTACGAGATGACTAATCCATGTGGAAGTTTAGGTAATAATTATAAAGGTAACCATTAGAGTTTATATGATCCTTAATTTTGAGGTAATTATGGGTTATTATATGTTATGATGGAAAATGAAAGGCATGAGATATACTTGAGGTTAAAATATGTTATGATCATTTTTGATGATTTTATCTCTTTTTGGGGAATGATTTAAGAATTATATAGTTTTGGAAAAAGGACAACACGCAGACCGTGTGACAACCCGTCGCGTCGGACAAAGCTGCGGGAATCGAACCCACAACCAAAGTGCGACTGATATTTATCGCCTACCACTGGACTACGTGAAGTCCCTGATTAGTTTGACCGATTCTTTCTAGTTATATGATTTTATGAATTAAGAGTAAGTTGATTTTGGGTTATTTATGAAAATGATTAACCTATCATGGAGGATATGTGATTAGGTTAATTACTTTTCAATACGAGACTTTAGGAGCAACTGATGTTGTTTGGAGATAAATGTTACGATTTAACTTGGAAGACTATGTGACTAAATCCTTCAAATATTTGGGTTTCAATCTTAGTTTTTTTTACTTTGAAGAATTTTATGGACAAATTGATTATAGAATGGTCCTCGTTGAACTTTGGGTTTTGTTGGACAAATTTTGGAGATTAAGAATAGATTTTCTTTTTATAAAGGGATATCCTTTTCTGGATTATCTGATCTTGTACTAGCCTTTTTGGTTTTGGTTTTGGTTAAAGTCTAAAGAAATGGGAAGTATATAGTTCTATTTTGTGGATTAGGTGATTCTCTAGAAGTTGATTATAGTACTCTTAATGTGAACAAGTCTTCCTAAATACTCGCCTTTTGGAGAAAATATGAGTTTGTGTAAGGAATCTAATAAAAGTTGAGAGTCAACATGATAAGTGATTATGTTTCCTTATGAATAAATTCCTCAATAAAAAGTAACTTAAAACAAAAATGTTGTCTATTAACTTTTCCTAATGGGGAACCCAACACCGTTTAACCCATCACAAGTTTGTGATTTTCTTATTGTTAACTTTCTCCTAAACATGTTTTCTATCACTCTCTATCAGAACATGACCCTATGTTTTCTCCTCCATGTCCATGTTTTCCTACATGGAGTCCTAGTATGGGTTAACTCGGGTGACCTCTGTACTTATCTTTCTTTATTTTAAAGTGATTGTTTTACCGACTCTTGTTCCGATGTGGAACTTTCAAGGATGTTTCCAAGCGCAATTTTAAAATTGCGAGGACGCAATTCCCAAAAGGGGGGAAGGGTGTAACACCCCAGGTAAATAAAGAATATGAAATTTTCATATTTATCCATATTTGTGAATAAAATATTGATATGACTTTAAAGGGGATGTTATGCTCGATGGCGTACCCAACACGCAACAACGAGTTTCTTCGGAATCTTACGTTGCACTCTAATAATAAAATAATATTATTTTAAATGGTAGTTAACATGTAGACGTTGTTTTGGCGGGAATGCATAGAAATAACTAAAATATTATTATATATGTTTTTTAAATGTTTTTACATTTATCCAATAAAAGATAATGGCTTAAAATACGGAAAGAATTCAATTTTAGGCGTATATGCCCTGGTTTTCACTAAAGGTTCACTTATCGCCTTTTGATGGCGTAATGTCATTAAATATAGTTATGATCACTCTTATACATTCTTTTGGACCAAATAAAACTCTTATTTAGAATCGGGACATTAAATTTTACTTTGTGTAAAATTTTTGTATTTTTCTGATAAAGTTCATTTTTTAATGAATAGTGTAAAATGTTGTATTTTAATTCAAAACCTATTTTTAATATAATTTATTTATATGATTAGATTATATTTTTAATTGGTTTTAATGTGAAATTAGAATATATTTTTACCATTAAATCCAATAGTGGTTGTTGGAATTAATTTCACTTTGAAATCAGACTTAAACTAGTGTCAATCTTTTGATACTTATTGTTTTATAAAAACACGCTATTTGCTCTGACAGTGGTAATTAATTATTAAATTAATTAATGTGACTTATATGTTTTTAATTTTGTAAAATAGACTTCATTTTTGAATTTGGAATATCAAATATAGCTTAGGGTGAATTTTTGGTAATTTTCTGAAAAACTTCAATTTTTGATGAATAGTGAAACCACTAAGTGGTACATATAATGACTGATTTTCCGTTTAAATGAAATTTTTCCATCATTGTGTTTTGAATTTCAAAAATCCGACATACATGGTTGTCATTAAGAAGTAAAATGTGGTTCAATGGGATAAAAATAATTTTTTGGTGAATAGTAACTTATTAAGTTCTTAATCGCGATTAGTGGTAATTAGGGTAGTTTAAGGTATAAATAATGATTTAATAATATAAAATGACCTAGACACATGTCCCAACCTTATTGGTTGTGTCATGGCCGATCAGGACAAGCCATGGGTCAACTTGGGGACCCCATGGAGACACTTTGGTTGAGAAATGACATAAATAACTTTTTATTTAATGTAAAAGTAAAAATGACACAAACATAATATGTTTTACGAAAACAATTTTCTTATGGGGTTATAAAGATAATATTTTTGATTATAAATAGTCATTGGAAATATAAAAATATTTCCTACATCATAGTAGTTTTTTTATAATTTTTAGACATTAAATAAATTAAATTATTTATGACATAATAATGATGCAGCGATGACATCATTATTTGACGATTTAAATAAAATGAGAAGATAATGTAAAATCTATGACCTACACATGTCAAAAACATATTGGATGGGTGGATTTCGAACCCTTATCACCGTATCCACGAATTATATCAATGTGGGACCTTTTAAAACCGAAACACATTTTCAAATAAAGTAATATTTCTTACTTTCCAAAAGTGCCCCTCCTCTCCTCTTATAAAAGGCCCCCACCTCTACCTCATTTCACACACTCCTCAAGCCCTTGGCTCGGCCAACCCCTGCCCATTTACTCTCTCCACATCCCTATCCTAATCCTAGAGGATTCCCTTTGGGAAGAATCCTTTCAAAGGAAGCCTTTAGGCTCAAATCAAAAGGAGTTACACTTTTAAAGGTAATTCATTCTATCATGTTCATTTGTTTTATTTTGATTCTCCAACCCCCTAAACTCTTTTTATTTACTTATTTTGTAACAAAACCAGTATCTTCAATATACTAGTATGTTGTTATAATATTTATTTGAGCTACACTCTCACAAAACTACATCAAATGGTTAAAGAACATACAGTTTCCGTGGATGGCGAAATTCTGCCTCCCGAAATGATGATTGTTCAACACTCATTTAACACCTTAAAAGGTGGCCATTATGATGTAACTATTTTTATATATGATATATAATATGTTTATATTTTCCTTAAGCTTCTGTTGTTTTTTCATTTTGTGCATACCTTTATGGTTTCCATTATGGGTAAACACGATATCTTCATTTAAGGATGTGCGGACTACCGCCCCCTCAAAGTGATTTGATTCGTTAAATACCATATGTGGGACGTATAAAGGATGGAACTATGATATTATATATGATATTATACTGGAATTATAATATACCTTTATATCATTATTATTCCATTCTATAAAATACGAAATAGAAATGAAAGTAGCGTTCATGCGTACGTACGGCTTACCGTCTCCATGAACGGTGCATTTCATTTCTTACCTCTAAATGATTATGTAATGTTATAAATACATGAATTTACTGGATATATATGACATATATGATATCTACATCATGAATACAATTCTGGATATAATAAACATTTGGCCACACGAACAACATGTAATTGTAAGAAGTCCACTTTCGACTTAAGAACCAAATATCGGCAAAACAAATATTATTAACTTAAATGATTACATAATGTTTATGACATGGTAATAAGTGATATAAAAGGAATAATGAACTTGAAAACTGTTCTTAAGGAAGTATAAATTAACTCAAGTTTATTATTCAGGAGATTAAAGAACGATCGAGTCAAGTCGGACCCGAGGTAAGGGATCCTACAACTCTCTTTCTTTTTAAGTACACTATTTTATGTCATTTCTTTTAAGCTCATCTTTCTTATGATTGGGATGTTCTTTTATATTACTCCTACTGCAATTTTTATGTTCATGTGATGAGAGACCCTATTCTCTATCATCAATCCATTTTGGAAGTTTTGAGTGGCGCCGTTAGGCTGCCGAACTTTCGTAAGAGATCTAACCTGTCTCTTTCTTTTTAAGTACTCTCCTTTATGTCACTTCTTTTAGGATCCTCTTTGTAATGTTGGGGAATGTTTTTTTATATTCCTCTTTATGTACATTTTATTGTAATGTGATGAGATACCCTATTTTATCTCATCAATCCATATTCGGAAGTTTTATGTGGCGCCGTTAGGCTGCCGAGTTTTTGTAAGGGATTTTTCATCTCACTTTTATTCCCGTGAGATTTATGCTACATTTGCCACAAATTCCATTGAGTGGTGTATGTACTGCCCATTATTCTACTCTTTGTGTAATATAATTTCGTTTATGAGTATTTACATCAATTATCTATTGTCCTTCTTTCATGGGGTGTATGTTTTGAAAGATACCCAAGTCGGTAAGGGAACCTTTCACCCTCCTCTTTTTTAAAAGACTTCTTTTGTTGGGTCTTTTAATTTACATATTTTTATGTTGGGATATGTTCTCATATATCCTTATTGATGTAAATTTTATGTCCAAGTGATGAGATACACTTTTTATCTCTCATCAACTCATTTTTATGTGATGCCGTTAGGCTGTCAAGGGAACTTTTTAACCCAATTTCGATTTCTTTGGGTTCAACATGTAGTCATTGAATATGTCATCCATTGAATATGTGTGAATGACCTTTTATTGTTTTACATTTAATATCCACTTATATTGGGTGTATTTATATTTGTCACACATATTTTTGAGATTGATTTGTCCTTAATTTAAGGATACCTTCTTTATAAGGGATTTCATCACATTTGACATTTCTATTGAGGGTTCATTGTTGTTATGCACCAATTCACTTTTATATGGTGTATATACTGTCCTTTGGAGTATTATATCATGAATCCATTTATTCTCATGATATTATAAAGTTCTGACTAAATGTTATTCCTCAATTATTGTATTCAAGTGTCTCTAATTTTGGTAAAACCCCTTTAACCAAAATGTCGTTTTAAATGTTTTAATTATTTGTTCTTATTAATATCCATGTTTTCAAAATGGTTTTAAGGATTTATTTATATGGATATTAATGGTTTAAAATTTTAAGCTTCAAGGTGGTATGGGACACTTTGACTCAAAAATATCTTTATTAAATGTTTTAAATGGTTTTGATAAAGGATTCTATTATGATATATTGTGATGTGGAAATGTTATCATTCCTTTATATTGGTTTTATGTTTTATGATTTTATATTGGTACTTGGACATTTTAACGGGTGGTGCCGTGAATACCAGGACGGGTGGTTACGTTATAACCTCCAATGCATTGGGTATGGAAGTCGTCCGTATGGCTATTCCATTAAGTATGTATGGAAATCGGCCGTATGGCTATTCCATTAAGTGATATGTGTGGAAGTCGACCGTATGGTTATTCCACTTAAGTATGTTTATGTCCCAAGTTACCTTTATATATGTTATGTGTTCTTTATATGGGTTTTATGGTAATCCTTTGGTTACAAAAAGGTAAGTAATGATACTTTTTTTTCAGTGAAAAGTTTTTACTACTTCATGAAGGTGAAAAGTATTACATTGATAAAGTATTCATGGTTTACTTGTTGTTTTGAAAAACTAACAGTTTTCATTCTTTGTGTATCCCTTACTGAGCTTCTTATGCTCATCCCAAGTTTTTGAAATGTTTTTCACAGGACATAGCATGGAATAGGGTCAAGGATGGGATCAAGGGAAAGTAATGCTACCTAAAACATGGAACTATACATGTTTCTTTTAAAGAGTTTTTTATTTTATGGAAATTTAGTAGAAGCAACTACTTTGTAATCTTTTGAGATGTAACAGTTATGTCCTAATTCTCTAAAACTCTAAACCTGAAAAGATCCTCAATGTGGATTACTCATTTAATTCAATATTAAGTAAGGTTTAAGGCTGGGGCCTTATAAAAATAGATTTAAATTATTAATCATTTGATAATCCAAATGAATATTGAGGGTGAAGTTCATTTTAGGGGGGCTAGAATGTAACACCTAAAGATTTTATGATTTTTTTCAAATTAATTTAAACTAATGATATATTTAGTTTCATACAACATTGAATATAGCTTGTGTGATATGAAAGTACCAAGTTATTATTACTTTTTACTATATACCATGTTAATAATTTTTATACACTAAACCAAGATAATCTTGCCCTACATGCAAGACATACTTGGTTTGGATTACACGCAACATTGAGTTTCTACAAAACAACATTTTATTATTATAATTATTTAAATGAGATAATTATAAATTAGTTACCAAAATTAGTAATATGAATAATAATAACTTATTTTTATATATTATTAAAAATTGTTTTATATAAATAAAACATATTTTTAATAAGACTTATAATTTTTGGTAAAGACATTATATGTTTGAAAATACTATTTTCTCAAATGAACTATTTTTTATGTCCTTCTATGAACAATGATGGAGTTAAATTTCTAAAATTTTATGAATTTAATTTGATTAAATAAATTTAATTTTTGAATCTAAAATTTTAAAATTATCTTACGGTGAATTGTTGTTATTTTTTAAAAAAACATCATCTTAGGATGAATAGTGAAAAATACTAAATTTTAATTCCAAATCGTTTTTTCAAAAAAATTATTTATATTGATAAATAATGTTTTGTTTTGTTTTTAATGTGTAATTAGATAAATTTTACATTAATTAATCCAATTTATGTCCTTTTAACCAATTTCAAAATGAAATTGGATATAAAAATTGTTCAAACTTTGAAACTTGTCTCCTTAAAGACTACTGTCTCACTGAGTCTGTGGGATTAATTTTAAATTAATTCTAGCCAATTATCTGAATTTAATTTGGAAAAAATGGATTCACATATTTGGAATTAGTATAAAATTTTTATTCCAATAATACAAGCTTAATTTTGGACAAAAATATTAGTGATTGTAATTAATGTTAATTACAACGATTAAGGTGAAAATTAGTTTACTTAGTGGTTAAACATTAATATTAAAGGAAAAAATGGCCAAAAAACTTATGAAAAATCCATTTAATACCAATATTTTGACCATATGTTTTTTGAGTTAGTGGGACACATGTCCATGATAGTCACCAATATAATTAGTAAATAAAAATTCAAAAACTATACCTTCCTTTCTTTTAATCCCTATAAATATTTTTAGTGCGAAAGAAGAAACGATGTTTTGGTTATAGAAATTATTTTTAAATTTAAATGATTTGTTTTTTAATGATAAGTTAACTTTAATTTTTAGAGATGATATAATTAATTAAACACTTAAAAAACGCCAACATAGTGATTATTTAGTTCATAATTAAATAAAATAAATGCTGCTAAAAACATTAAAAGTAAAGTAAATTTGATGAATTATTGTTTTCAATTATTTCCATAGATTAATATATCATGTTACATATATCTTACTTAATATATTAAAACTCCATCATTTTCTTGATATTTTTATATTTATATTATGTAAATAATGTCAAAATTGACATTAATGTTGTTTTATAATAAAGATATTTCATTAGATGATTTAAAATGTAATAAAAATACTATATTCAGAAACATTATTTTTATATGTTAAAAAATATAAAAAATAATATATTAATTGACCAATTTATATTTTATAATGAATATATTTACCTTTAAATAGAAAACACATTTATTAGTACAGTTTGGGTTTAAGTAGTGTTTTGGCACGTTACACGCATTTGTTTGAAAATTAAATTCAAACACATGTGGGATTTTTTTATAAATTAGATATAATATTTTAAAAAAATTGGTTCTATATTTTATAATAAATCAAAATTTATTTCGTCTTAATGGTAAAATTACATTGGATAAAAAACTGGTTACCTTAATAAAAACTGAAATGATAAAAGTGTAGAAACTTAGAAGTTAAGGGAAAAAATTATACAAATAGAATTTTTTTTTAGTGGGGGTGGATTTTATAGACCATAAATCCCATATAATATTTTATTTTTCCATTTTTTATGCACATTAGTTAAGGGATACCTCCCAATTTGTTTTACCTTTTGGTATTTACAAGAATGCCATCCCATCACCTATATAAATGGACATTAACTCTTCCTCTTCCTCACACAAATAAATCCAATTTTGATCATCCAAATCCATCCAAAATAAGATAAAAAATTGTCTAATATCATATTATAATATTCACTTTGGCTATAAATACATCCAAAAAATCCCTTTAGTAAAACCCAAAAGTAGTTACCAGAAAAAGAGGTAACATTCTTCAGTGTGTGTTTCTATTTTATTTCTTTCTCCACCCATTCAGTTATTATTATTAAATTAATATTTAATAACATCTTTATCATAAATATAATTATATTTTGATAATTTATGTTTTCTAAAAACACCTACACACACCTCCATCAAATGGGTAACGAACTTACTGTTCATGTATATGATGTACTACCGCCTCACATAACAATGTTGTTTGTTTCTCCTATACCACTTATCATGGTTTAGAATTATGTTGTAAATACTATTTCTAATTTTTATATATAATATTAAAGATTTAATTATTTTTATATAATTATTATATAACAGAAAACTTTGTTATTTCTATTTTCTGTAAATATGATAACTTCGTTTGTGGAAATGTGGACTACCACCTTTTTAAAGTGATGTCATTCATTCAAAATTTAAATTGAATGTTTTAAATATGGTTTTAGTGAATTTATATCATATATATGAAATAAAAATTATTTTATAATGATATTATATATATACATATATTTCATTTACTTTCTTTCTTTCAATACGACAAGAAAACCGAAACAATGTTCATGCGTACGTACGACCTACCGCCTCCATGAATGGCATTTTCCATTTCATATTTCAATATTTATAGATTTTTAAAAATAATTATATACTAAATATTTATTATATTTATATCATTTTATAAATTATATAAATAATTATATAATTATATAAGTAAGAGGATCAATAATAATATGTCAAAACAGATACAAAAAAAAACAAAACAATTATTCCCCGAAACATAACATTAAAATGAAATTATTAATAAATGAGAATATAAAGTCTTAATAAAATCATATATGACATGATATATATTAATAGAGTTATTTTTTGATATATAATAAATATATAAATTTTATAAAGTATGTTTAAAATGTACGAATAAAATCAAGACTTAAGGTAAGGGTTTTCTTGTCTCACTTTTATTTCTCTGAGATATATACTATATTCAATATTTTTTCTTGTTGTGAAGTGTATATACTACCCTATGGAATTTTACAATACGAATTTAATTTAATATATGATATTAAAAGTTTCAATTTATTATATTCTTTCTTGTGGTTTAGGGTTCAAAAGTTACCAAATTGGTAAAGTAGTTTTGTCTCAAATTTCCTTCTTTGAGACACATGTTTTGTTTTGAACTAATAGTCTTTTATGAGTTTTATATACTTCCATTTTAAATTTTATATCAAGAATATAATTATCTTCATAATATTATAATTTTAATGTAATGTTATTATTTCATGGGTATAATGATTCAAATTTTTCAAAGTGGTATGTGACTCTTTGAAATGTTTAATAATTAATTTGCTCAAGAATTGTTTTAAATGGTTGTTGAAAATTATTTTCCATATAAGATGAAATCCTTTGATTTAGTTTCTGTTTTATTGAGTTTATGATCCAAGTTTACCATTATTATTATTTATATGAATGGTTTATTCATATGATTACATGTTTCTTATAATATTGGTTTCTCTTCCACAGTTTATACCATGCTAAAATGCTTATGAAACCCACATATTTTCATGGGTTATGCTATGATTAAAATATGGTGAATACTATATATTTCCCATAGGTTATGATTAGATTTATTTTTTATAATATCCATTTCCTTTCATTGGTTATAATATGATATTTATGAAACCCATCTCTTTTTATGGGTCATGATATGATGAATGTTTTATTATATTATGGTGCACATATGTATGATTTTATTATGAGATTGGTGGGACCTATATCTCACTCCAATTTATTGGGTAATAATAAATGTTTTATGAGATCAAAGGGTACTTGGGAGGTTATCCCAATCAAGAAACAGGAGGGTACATGATAGGACATACCTAGCCTAAAACAAGAGGGTACAGTGGAGGGAATCCCAGCCCAAAATAAGGGGGTACGCTGGAAGACATAACAAGCTTGAAATAAGAGTGTACATTGGAGGGAATACCAATATAAAAATAAGAGGGTACATGAGGGTCCATCCAAAACATGAAACAAGAGGGTACAAAGGAGCAAATTTCAATCCCGAAACAACAGGTTATATGGGAGGGAATCCTAAGACCGAAACTATATATTATATAGTAGGGAATACCAAGCTTGAAAAAATAAGGCACACAGGATGGAATACCATTCTTGAAAAAAGAGTGTACATGGTAGGGAATCCCAAGCCTGAATCCGGTACACATGTGATTATCCCAAACCTATCATGTTATAATGTTCTTGTTAGCTATCTTTGAGATAGGATTTTCTATTCTCATGGGATTTACAAAATTCCATGTCTTATTACTAGGTCATCATCTCATGGATTATACTCTTGATTCACTTAGGATTAATTTCTTATGAAATTATAATCTTTATTCCATGACTCTTAATTATGATCATTGATATTAAAGGTATGATCTTCAAATGTTCTGATCATGTTCTCATAACCTTATGCTCATGTTATTCTTATATATATATCCATTTTTACCCTTACTAACAATTTGAGTTCACCCCTTTATTATGTTTCCTTACCCCAAGTTATGAATGAAGGTTTTATATAGGAGTAATAATAGGGGAATATAGTTAAGGTATATCATTATGATCTTTCAACAAGTTATAAGATTATGTTTCCATGTTTTTAAAGGCACTAAACTATTGTAGGCCCCAGGCCTGCATTTTTGTAATGTGCTGAATATTAATCTATATTGATGGAATATCCATTTATTTTAAGACTATGTATCTATAGTGGGTATCATATATGTTGTTTTTAATGATTATTTAGTTTTATTCCATGATAAGTGTTTCTCACACTTTTCTTTCTGGTATTAGTCAATAGCGGGAACTATAAGGAATTGGGTTAACATTGAGTGATTCAAATGTGGAAAGTATGTGAATTATACAAATGTATGTCCTAAGTGGAAACCTTATAAAGAGAATCTGGAAGTAGGTACGAGTATTGGTTATAATACTGAAGATAAAGTGACTAAAAATGACATGTGGTAGGTATGAGATATTTTAACAGTATTTTCTATGTTAAACATATGAATCACGATTAAATTGGCTTTAAAGAACCTTGGGAAACTATTCATATTTCATATTTTAGGAATGGGGTATTAAGGAATAAGATGATGAATCCTGAGTAATGGTTTAAGAATAATGTTTAATGAATTAAGTATTTATGTTTTGGAATTTAATGATTATGTTATATAAATCACGAAATTTATAGGTATTTTATGTATAAGTTTTTCATTAAGGATTTTAAATTACATGTCAAATACTGCTTATGACATTGAAATGTGATTTAATGGAAATGTGATATTTTTTATTAAAGAAAGGTAACCCTTAATGATTTCATGATATAGAGAAAATATTTTTTATCTTGGATAGAGGGATGATTGATTTGGATGAAGTAAATTAGATAGTGTCATAGAACATAGAACCTATTATTGATTTTTTTAAAATGTGGCTAATGTTATCAATGATGAGGTTTAAATATTCTTGGTTTTAGGAATAAATCTTGTAATATTTGGAATAAGGAAGCATTCTTGTTTTCCAAATGGTTTTATAGTAATTTATGTTATTACCATTTTCAAGAGAATATACGATTAAGGTATTCACATGATTGGAATGTGACATCCAAGAGATAATTTATTGTATATAGAGGCTCAATGTTCCGCTAATTTAGTAGACATATTTTTTAATTTTTTGGATTTTCATCATTTGGAAGAGTTAACAGGTTGGCCATTTATTGGATGGTTTATGTTAATCTTTGGATGAGGTTTCAGAGATTAAGTTATTATATCACCATATGAGGATTTATGTATATTTGATTACATGTGCTAAAAATTTTGGTGTGATGATATCAAAAGGCACATGGTATGACTTATTATTCTATTTATGGATCTAATGATCTGTTAGTTATTCAGAAACGAAAAAGTCACCTTCATTTCCAAGAGTAAGAGATGAAGTGGGAATAGATCATGTAACACCCAAAGGGTGAGAATTTGATTATGAAAGGTAATGAAATCAAGTAATTATATATTATTGTAAAAAATCATCATCTTTATGAAAATGGTCTTGAAATAAAATTATTTCCTATTATCATTATTTTTAATGATAACAATAATCTCTTTTACATTCATCAATTTATGTTTTGTGATTTTTAAATTTCTCTGGATGGATCACTTTCTTGTGGTCAGTAATCTTTATCAATCTCTATGATTATTTATAGTTTTCATCTATATCAATGTTTTCACTTCCCACCCATGTTCTCCTACATGGAAACATAGTTATGAGTTACTTTGGTTAATCATTATTATGAAAACCCTGCTTTTTATTACAACTTAAACATGATTTATTACATAAAACTTCACTTGATACAACAAAGAAGATCAAGAGGTTTAGTGTCTTTGGGGCTTAGGATCGTTACATAGAAACTTAAAACATGAAATAAAACATCTTTATTGAAAACTTCCTTTACATGACCACTACATTCCCTCGTACTTAGCATTGCATGGGATAACCTGAGGACATCCATAAGAAAAGGGTGAGTTATAAAGCCCAGTAAGGGAGTACACATGGAATAACATAAAGATTACAATACATGTTAGACAATAGGAATATCAATAGAGCATAAAAGAAAGATGAACATAAATGCATGATAAAGCATGATAATCATAACATGGAAATGTGGCAACAACACTTAACATTGAATTAGCATGAGCGAAGGCTCATTGCACATGGAGCATGAGTAAACCCTCATTGTACATGAAGAATGAGTAAACCCTCGTTCCATTTGAATTATAATGAGTCAACACTCATTGCACATGACGTATCATGATACTATACTTTACCAAATGCATTGGAGCGCTATAAGGGTGCACCCTTCTTAAACATTTCATTTCATGCATATGTGTGCCACATGGATCATAAAACCTGGATTCATAAAACATAATCATTTATTCCTTGATTAAAGAATTTGTAATTCATACAAGAAACATTGTAATCAATAAGTAAATGTGCATAAAGGTGAATACCCTTGATGGAGAAATGGGCATGGTATCCACTACACAATGGCATTGGCTTAGAAAATCGGTGCGATTTCAGCAGCGTAACGACATGACATAAGAATTCATAAAGATGGTTGATGAGAGAAAAAGGGGTTCCTCATAATATTTAAATGTAATGGAAAGTAAGGATTCCATATAGATACATGTCCCAACAATTGTAATGGAATTTAGATTCATGATACAAAATTATTGCTTGAATGTAAAAGAAGAGAGAGAAGTTCCTTTCAGAATTTTGGCATAGTAACGGGTGTACATGGCAGGCATTTAATGAGAGAGAAAGGGGCCTCCCATTATTAAAAACAATTAAAGGTCAGTATGGGGGAGGTTCGAAACCATACCCCAACATTCATAATTTAAATTAAAAGGGCAATACAACTTAAAGAAAATTGAAAAAAATGAGAAAGGAAGAAAAAACCCTTACATGGAAGTGTGCTTCCAAAGGCGAGAGAGAGGCTTGTGAGAGGCTTCTTGGGAGCTTGGGGAACCTTGGGAGGATTATAGAGAGAGTAGGGAAGAGGTTGGATGACTCCAAGGGATTTTAGTGAGGAGGAAGTGGGAGCTTGGGTGGGTTTATATAGGAAAGGTGAGGGAATTCTTTATTATTTAGGTTTGGGTCCCCTTACATTAAATTAATCCAAACCACAAACCATGCCATGGTTTTTGACCATGGTTTTTGGAAAAGGGAAGAGGAAAACAATATTTTATAAGGCCCAAGTCCGAACTTTTTAAAATAATAAGGTTTCTTACGTGGAGGTGAGTCACACTCCCATGGAAATTAATTTAAAAAGGCAAAGTGTTGAGGTTGTCTTGATGGGTCCATTAATGCTTTGAAATGTAAGTAAAACAAACCCAAAATCACATTATTTTAATGATAAAACATATATTGGCCGAACATAAGGATTATGGTATTTTATTACATCACCATTGGGTCATTATGATGTCATAAAACACATTATATATTTAAACGATATTTAATTTTTACCCAAAAATTAGACTGTCTCAGAAAATTATGAAAAATTCATCGTTGGATAACTTCGACATCCTGATTCTATAAATGACATTTATTTTATCTAAAAAAATTTCTAAATATCTTAGTTTTCTCTTTTAAAATAAAAACCAACATTTATCGAAAATTCACGGGTTTTGACAGAAATGGCTTTCAAACCTTAATATAAAATTTTAATTACATTCATAAAATTATAAGATCATTTATATTTAATAAAAATTAATATAATAACAATATTATTATTTTATTAAAATATTATTTAATTCAAAAATCCCTTAATTTAATAAAATATATTTCTTAATTAAATAATAACTAAAAACACCATTTGTACTTTAAAAACTATTCACAATGAATCCAAAAATGACTAGAAATTATATTCATTATTATATAAAAAAATAATGTACATGAACATAGTACTACTTATTTGTTACATAACCCCTTAAAATAGCCACATAAGACCTAAGTGTAAGGTGTGTGATGGTGACAGACTCTTGGGGCGGCTCGGATAACATCGCTCGAGTTGTAATCTCTATCAACTTCCACTTTTCCCATAGATGGTCACGTTCAAGCTTGACATAATGAAGCTCAGCTTGGGCTTGGTCAGGGGCGAAGCCCAAGGATGCCACCTCTTCTCCGAGCTCCGAAAAATGGGCTTCGTATGGGGCAATTCTACTGGATGAGGCCATCACTTCCTTTGTCTGAGTAAAATTGGGTTCGTTAAAGACTTATATTTATACTAATCATGTGATAACTGTTCAACGACTATAAAAGTAACGGTCATAACTCTTATCATAAAACCAAAGAAGTTGAAATCTTATAAAAACATTTTTTATAAAGAGACATTTAACTAGATCAAGAAGGATTTTCCATTAATGAAACTTTGGGTCGTTACAGTTATGGTTACAACATTCCATCTTTAAAGTATTTTTTAGTATAAATTTTTATAATGTGGGTTTCTATGAAAGGAACATTCAAGTATTAATCATGTGATAAACCAAATGAATTTTGATGGTGGAATTAATTAAGGGGGGTAGAATGTAACACCCTGAGATTCTGTGATTTATTTTTTCAAATTAACTTAATCTTTTGATATTTTACATTTCATAAAACATTGAATATATATTGTGTTATATTAATTCACCATGTTTTTCTTACTTTGTACACTACACCATGCAAATCTTTTGTTATAAACTACACCAAGATAAGCTTGTACTGCATGCAACACCAACTTGGCTTACGTTAAATGCTACATTGAGTTTCTATGAAACAAAATTTTATTATTATAATTATTTAAATGAGATATTTATATAGCTGCAGTTAAAAATAGTAATATGAATAATGATAAATTATTTTATATATAATTTATAATTTCTTTATATAAATAAATAATATTTATAATACACATATAATATTTGGTGAAGTCGTTATATGTTTGAAAATACTATTTTATCAAATGAACTGTTTTTATGACCTTTAGTGAAAAATAGTAAATTTAATTTTAGAACCTTTTAGAAATTTAATTTGACAAAATAAATTTCAGTTTTTAATTCGGAATGTAAAAATTATCCTATGGTGAATTTTTGGGTTTTTTTGAAAGACTTCATCTTAGGGTAAATAGTGAAAAATTCTAAATTTTAATTGAAAACTACTTTTTCATTTATTTAATTTATATTTTTAAATTATATTTTAATTTTTTTAAAGTTTAATTTGATAAATTATACATCAATTATTCCAATTCAGTTCATTTTAACCAATTTCACATTGATATTAGATATAAAAACAATTAAAAATTTTCACATTTTCTCCGTAAAACCGTTCTCTTGCAACATATTTGCGATTACTTTTATATTAATTCTATAAAATTATGTGAATTAAATTCGGAAAAAATGGATATAATAATTATAAATTAGTATTAAAATTTTTATCCAATAAGGTCAACCAAAAATTTTAGAAATTATATTATTGAATGTAATTAAAATTAATTATAGTGATTAAGGTGAGAATTAGTTTACATAGTGGTTAAACTTTAACATTAATGGTGAAAATGAGATAAAAACTTGTGTGAAATCCCTTAGATACCCATATTTCTATCATATACCCTCTTGGTTTAAATTTTTTTGAGTTAGTGAGAAACATGTTCATGAAAGTTACTGATATAATAAGTTATGAAAAGAAAACAAAAAAGCGTACCTTCCTGGATTTTAATTCCTATGAAGCTTTGGAGTGTGAAAGAACCTAAATATTTTTAATTATAGACATTATTTTTAAATTTAAATGAGCTTTTTTTTATAATGATAATTTTGTTTTTAAATTTTATAGATGATATAATTACATTACATGCTTATGAAACATTAACATAGTGATTATTTAGTTCACAATTAAATAAAATAAATGTTGAAAAAACATTAAATGTATAATAAATTTAATGAATTATAGTGATAAATTTTTTTAAATTAATATATCATTATAAATATATTTTAAATTAATATATTAAAATTCCATCATTTTATTGATATTTGCAAATTTAAATTAAGTAAATAATGTCAAAATTGACATTAATGTTATTTTTAATAAATTGTATTTTATTAAATGATTTAAAATTTACTAAAAATTATATATTCTGAAAAATTATTTGTATATGTTAATAAATATAAAAAATAGTCTATTAATGGAATGATTTATAATCTATAATGAACATATTGACCGTAAAATAGAAAAAAAACATTGCAAGCACAATCTGAGTTAAAGAAATGTTTTTGCGAATTATATTCCCTTGTTTTAAAATTAATTTCCGACACACATGAGATATTTTTTTGTAAATTAGCTATAATATTTCTAATTCAGTGGGTCTATATTTTGTAATAAATATAACTTTAATTTATTTTTACTGGATAAATTACTTTGGTTAGAAAACTAGTCACCTTAGTAAAAACTAAAATGATAAATGTTGGGAAACTTAGATGTTAAAGAAACAAATTAAAAAAATGCTCATATTTTTGTATGTTTGAGGAATATATTGACCATAATTACTATTTAATCCATTATTTGTCTATTTTTTATTCAAATTCTATAATGGAGACCTCCCAACAGTGTTTAAATTTTGGTATTTACAAGAATGCCACCCCTCCACCTCTATAAAAATGCATTCACTCTTTCTCTTCCTCTAACCTATCAAGACACTCTAAATCATCAAAAACTGGAAACAATAAGCTCAAAAATTATCTCATGTAATCCTAGAATCCTTATATTTTTCATGAATGCAACCAAGTAATCCCTTAATTAAAACCAAAATGAGTTACCTGAAAAGGAGGTAACATTCTTCAACACGTGTTTCTATTTTATTTACTTCTCCACTCATTCAGTTATTCTTATTCCATGATTACATAAAAACAATATTACCCTCAATATAATTAAATCTTGTTATTATAAGGTTCATATATAGATATATATACACCTACATTAAATGGGTAACAAACTTTCCATCCGTGTGTAAGACGGACTACCGCCTCACGAAAGGATGTCATTCGTTTTTCCTTTACCACCTATCATGTTTGAGAATTATTATAGAAATAATGTTTTTATTTGATATATATTACTTTTATGATGTATTTATTCTTATAAAATTATTATATAACATATAAATTCATGCTATCAATTTTTTTGAAATACGGTAACTTCATTTGTGGAAATGTGGACTACCGCCTCCTCAAAGTGATTTGATTCATTCACACTTTAAATGGATGCTATTAAGGATGGGTTAAGCAAATTTATATGATATATATGACATGATAATTATAATATAATTATTTTATATATAAAAAAACATACACACATATATATATTTCATATTATTTCTTTTTGTTTCAATACTACAAGAAAATGGAAACAACGTTCATGCCTACGTACAGACTACTGTCTCCATGAATGGTGTTTTCCATTTCAAATTTATATATTTTTTAGATTATTATAAATAATTACAAAATTAATATATATTATATTTATATAATGTTTTAAATTCTAGAAATAATTAAATCATGATATAAGTAATAGGATCAAGAATAACATGTCAAAACACATAAGAAAAAAATGTGATTATTACTCAAAATGTATCTTTAAAATGAAATTTTTAACAAATGGGTAATATAAAGTCATAATAATATCATATATGTTGTGATATATAAGAATATGGTTATTTGGTAAATTTATAATAAACTTATACTTATTATTATGGTTTTTTATCATGTACAAAGAATGTTAAGACTTAAGGTAAGGGTTTTATCATCTCACTTTTATATATGTGAGATATATGATATATTCACCACTTATTATTGTTGTATAGTGCATATAGTTCCCTAAGACATATTATATAAAAAGTTCCTTTATTTCAGGATATTAAAAGTTTAAATTGATGTTATTCTTTCATGGGGTTTACTGTTCAAATGTTTCCAAATAGGTAAAGTAATTTTGTATCAATTTTCCTTCCTTGATACACATGTTATGTTATGAACCTATAGTATTTTATGAGGCATATATATTGAACTTTGACTTGTTATATCATTAATATAGTAATTTTAATTAAATTATAGGTTTCATGTAATAATATTATTTTATGTAGAGTATGATTCTAATGTTTTAAAGTGCTATAAGACACTTTGAAATGTTTAAAGATTACATTCCACAATAATTTTTTTAAAGGATTGTTCAAAATCATTTTTCATATAAGAGGATATCCTTTTATTGAGATTATTATTTATCAGGGTTATGATCCAAGGGTACTGTTTTTATTATTTATTTTAATGGTGTATTCATTTTAGGACATGTTGTTTATAAGACCCATTTCTATTCTATGGGTTATACCATAATAAAATTATTATGAAACCCACTTATTTTAATGGAATATTCTATGATTAAATTATTGATAATACTGTATATTTTCCATAGGATATGATAGTATGAAGTGTTTATAATATCCATTTCATTTTGTCGGTTATGATATGATATTTATGAAACCCATCTCATTTTATGGTTCATGATATGATGAATGTTTTATTACCTTATAGAACACATATGTATGATTTCATTATATAAAATATGGGACCTATATATCCCTCTAATTCATTGTGTAATGATAAATGTTTTATGAACTCAGAGGGTACACAAGAAGTACTCCCAAGCCCGAAACAACAGGATTCATGAGAGTAAATCTCAAGCCTGAAACAAGAGGGTACACATGGGGCATCCCAAACCCAAAAGAATAGGGTACAGAGGATGGAATCTGAAGCCCGGAACAAGAGGGAACATGGGAGGAAATCACACTCTTGAAAGAAGATGTTACATGGGAGGGAATCCCAATCCAGAAAAAAGAGTGTACATTTGAGGGAATACTAATATTGAAAGAAGTGGGTATATGGGAGGAAATCCCAAGCCCGAAACAAGAGGGTACATAGGATGGAATCCCAAGACTGAAACAAGGGGGTTCACGAGAAGCAATACCAATACAAAAACAGGTACGTGTGTGATAATCCCAAACCTAGAATGTTAGGAAGGTCTTGGATGGTATCCTTGATAGAGTATTTACTATTTTTATATATAAGCCACAATTCCATGTATTATTCCTCTATTATTCTCTTAGGGATTATGTTATTCATTCCATTATGATTCATGTATTATGGACTACCAATATTTATTCAATGACTCAATATTATGATATTTCATAGGTATGGTATGATTTTCCAAGGATATGAACATGTTCTCATACCCTTATGCTCATATTATTCTTACATATCTCCCTTGTTTACCCTTACTGAGCATATGAGCTGACCCCTTTCTTATGATTTGTTTCCCAAGGTTATGAATAAAGGTTTTAAGTAGGAGTAATAGTAGTTTAAGATATTTAAGGGAGATGTTTAAGATGTTTCACCAAGTTAGAATATTATTTTTCCATGTTTCCAAACACACTAAACTATTACTGTCCTCACATATGTATATTTTAAATTTTTTCAATATTCATCTATAATGATGTAATATACATGTATGTTAAGCCCGGGTCACTATAGTTGGTATTAATGGAATGGTTTAGTCAACCTATGGAAAATATGATGGGGAAAAGTTAGTCGTATGATTTGGTATATTTATAAGGATATGTTTAGTGATGTCTATAAGGATAAGCCTAAAGTTTCATCTATTTAAAATTATATTTCATGATTTAGGCATCTAATAAGTTATTTTTCATGATTATGTGGTTTTATGATATGATAATTGTTTCTCACACTTTTCTTTGTGGTATTAGTCAGTAGAAAAAACTATAAGAAACTTGGTTAACATTAAATGTTTCATATTTGGAAAGTATGGGAATTATACAAATTAATGTCCTAATTGGAAATCTCATGAATAGAATCAGAATGGTGGTATAAGTATTGGTTATAATGATGAAGATAAAGAGATCACAAATGACATGTCAAAGGTATGTGATGTTTTAATAGCATTATTTACATTAAATGTAAGAATAATGATTAGATTGATTTTAAGGAACCTTAATAAAATATTCATATTCTATATTATTGGAAAGGGGCATTAAGGAATAAGATGATGAATCCTGTGTAATGGTATAAGAATAATGTTGGATTAATGATGTATTTATGTTTTGGAATTCAATTATTATGTTATATGAATCATGAAATATATAATTATTTTTAGTATAAGTTTTTAATTAATGATTTTAAAGGAGATGTTAAGTAGTGAAGATGACATAGAAAATTGATATAAAGGAAAGGTAATATTTTGATTAAAGGAAGGTATCACTTAATGTGTTCATGATATAAATAAAATTGAGTTTAGCTTTGATAAAGAGATGATTTATTTGGATAAAGTAAATTGGATAGAATATATTAACCCATAATAGATTATGGATTTTTTGAAAAAGTGTTTTATGTTATAATAAATGAAGTTTGCAACTTATTGTATTTAAAGAATACATCCAGTATTCTTTGGAACAAGGAAGCATTCATCATTTCCAAAAATGATTTATGGTAATTCAGGTTATTACTATATTTCAAGAGAATAAAATATAAAGGTTGTCACATGTTTTGAATGTGACAAATAAGAGCTAATTTATAATATATGGTGTATCAATGTTAATATAATTTAGTAACCATCTTTCTAATGTTTTGTATTTTCATCATTTTTAAGGGTTACAAGGTGAACCATTGATAGGATGGTTTAAGTTAAAATTCGAATGAGGTTTTATAAATTAAGGTATTAGATCACCATATTAGGATTTATGAATTTTGGATTACCTACGATAACAATTTTGGAGTGATGATAACAAAATACAGATGACATGAATTATTATTCAATTTATGGATCTCATAATCTGTTAGTTCTTCTAGAATGAAAAATTATCCTTCATTCCTGGGAGTGAGAGATGAAATGGGAATTGATCAATGCCCAATGAAAGTGTTATGTTTTACTTATGAAATGTAATGAAATCAAGTAAGTATGTCTTCTTGTGAAAAATTGTCCAAGTTTAGGAAAAGGGTCTTGAAATAAAATGTTTTCCTATTATCATCATTTTTTATGGTATCAATGACCTCTTTCACACTTCATCGGTTTATGGTTTTGTGATTATTAGCCTTATATTGATCACCCAATTTCTTATGATTAGTGATGTTTATCAATATCTAAAATTATTTATTCTTTTTTTTCCATGTCCATTTATTCACTTCCCACCTACGTTATCCTATGTGGAAACCTAATTATGAGTTACTTTGTGTAACTATTATGGTTCCAACATTCCCTTTTCCAAGATGTTTTAGCATTCATTTTTTCAATTTTTTTTCTAGGAAATGAAATTTTAAGTATTAAACCTTTGATTGACCATATGAATTTATAGGGAGAAATTCATTTTAAGATGGTAGAATATAACACCCCAAGATATTTTGAAATTTATTTTCAAAATAATTTAAACATATGATATTTTGTATTTTACGCAACACTGAATATAGATCATGTTATATGAAAGAACCAAATTATTATTTCTTTGTATGCTACAAAACATTAATATTTTTTTATGCACTACACCAATATAATCCTGTACTACACACAACAATGACTTATTTTGTGTTATACACAACACTGAGTTTTTACAAAACAACATTTTATTATTATAATTATTTAATTTAGATAGTTATAAAATAGCCATTAAATTTATTAATAATAAGAATAATAACATATTTTTATATATTTTTTATAATGGTTTCATATAAATAAAACATATTGATAATTAAACGTATAATTTTAGGAAAATTCCTTATATTATTGAAAATACTATTTCTCGAATGAACTGTTTCTATTTCCTTTTGTAAACAATAATAAAATTAATTTTAGATAATTTTAGAAATTTAATTCTATAAACAATAATTCATTTTTTAATTAATAATTTCAAAATTTTCTGAGGGTGATTTTTTGGTATTTTTCCAAAAAACATCAATTTAGAATGAATAGTGAAAACACTGAATATTAATTCAAAAATGATTTTTTAACAAATAAATTTTTATTGTTAAATTATATTTTAGTTTGGTTGTAAATTTAATGATATCAATTTTACATAAATTAATCTATTTTTTTCATTTTAACCAATTTAACATTTAAATTGGATATAAAAATACTTTGAACATTTTAAATTTTCTACTGAAACACTGTTTTCTAACAACGTTTGTTGGATTAATTTTAAATTAGTTCTATCCAATTTTATGAATTTAATTTTTAAAAAAATTGATATACATATTTGGAATAATTATAATTTTTTTCTAATTATGTCAACTTAATTTTGACCAATATTAATAGTGAAGTTAATTGAAATTAATTACAGTGATTAAGGTAAACATTAGTTGAATTAGTGGTTAAACATTGTTATTAAGGGGAATAATGACCTAAAAACTTATAAAAATCCATTTGATACCCATATTTAGACTATATACCTTCTATGGTCTAATTTATATCAGCTAGTGGGGCACATATTCATGAAAGTGACCCATATAATAAGTTAAGTAAAGGAAAATAAAAAAATGTACCTTTCTTGCTTTTAATTGCTATTATGTTTTGGAATTTGGAATGAGCTACACAGATTGGGTTATAAATAATATTTTTAATTTTATATTATATTTTATCATGAAAATTTAACTTTAATTTTTAAATATGATATAATTATATTAAATGCTTAAGAAATGCCAACAGAGTGATTATTTATTTCATAATTAAATAAAATTAATGGTGCTAAAAACATTAAAAGTAAAGTAAATGTAATGAATTTCTGTGTTAAATTATTTTTTAGATGAATGTATATTGTTACATAGATTTTAACTTCCTATATTCAAATTTGATCATTGTATTAATATTTGTTAATTAAAATTATGTAAATAATGTGAAAATTGGAATTAATGTTATTTTATAATACAAAATAATATATTAAAAGAATTAAAATTTTATAAGAATCTTATATTATACCTAATTATTTTTATATGTTAATAAATATAAAATCTGTTATATTTATGTGCCAATTTATCTTTTATAAGGAACATATTTACCTTTAAATAGAAAAAACCTAATTAGCATTGTCTAAGTTTAAATAATGTTTTTACGTGTTACGTGTGTTTGTTTTAAAATTAATTTCCAACACGTGTGAGATTTATTATTTGTAAATTAGTTATCATATTTATAATTTAGTGGTTCTATATTTTATAATAAATCTCACATTAATTTATTCTTAATGGTTAAATTAATTACGTTAGAAATCTAGTTACCCTAATAAAAACCAAAATGACAGAAGTGGGGAAACTTAGAAGTTAAGGAAATAAATAAATAAAATGTACTTATTTATATATATTTTAGGAATTTATCAACCATAATTACACTTTAATCCGTTATTATTTCATTTTTTATCTATATGAGGTAAGGGATGCATCCCAGTAGTTTTTACCTTTTTATATTTACAAGAACGCCACCCCTCCCCTTCTATAAAAGGAATTCACTCTTCCTCTTCCTCACACCTCTCAAGATAGATTGGATCATCTAGAATGTGACCATATAATATAATATATTCTCTCCTATAATCATATAAGCCTCAATTTGGTCATAAATCTAATCAATAAATCCCTTAGTGCAAACCAAAATGAGTTACCTGAAAAAGAGGTTACATTCTTCAACAAGCGTTTCTATTTTATTTCTTTTTCAACACTTTAAGTTATTTTTATTTCATTATTATATAAAAAAATATGTATAATAAATATAATTAGATGTTTTTATTCTAATGGTTCTACCTAAACATAAACATACCTCTATAAAATGGGTAACGAACTTACCATTCATATGTATAGAAGACTACTGCCTCATGAATCAATGTCATTTGTTTTTCATCTACCACCTCTCATGGTTGGTTATTATTATATAAATACTATTTTTATTTGTTATATATTATATTTATGATTTATTTATTCTTATTGAATTATTATATAACACATCACTTCATTATTTCTATTTTTTTTGTAAATAAGATAACTTTGTTTGTTGAAGTGTGGGATACCACCACCTCAAAGAGATGTGATTCATTCTGAATTTACATGGAATGTATTAAGGATGACTTTAGTGAAATTATATGATATATATGGTATAATAATGATACTATAATAATACTATATATATATATATATACTTATAATACGACAAGAAAACCCATGCTTGGGTGGGGTGGTAAGGGTGGGGAGTGGTTTAGGGCGTGGTTGTGGGGTGAAGTCCCCATGCCAACAGTTTAATGTATTCTTTTACATGAATGTTTTCCAATTTCATGGTTATACAAAATTGTTTTCTTTAAATATATATATATATATATGTAATCTAATTTCTTTCTTTTAATACAACAAGAAAATGGAAACAATGTTCTTGCATACATACGACCTACCGTCTCCATGAACAGTGTTTTCCATTTAATATTTCTATCTTTTATAGATTTTTGTAGATACATATATAATGAATATATATGATATTTATATCAAATTATAAATTATTTAAATAAGTAAATCATGATATAATTGATAGGATAGAGAATAAAATATGAAAACACGTATGACAAACAAAGCGATTATTACTTGAAAAGTAACTTAAAATGAAAATTTTAATAACAAAATGATATAAAGTAATAATAAAATCATATATGGTATGAGATATAAGAATACGGTAAATTTTTAGATTTATAATATACTTATACTTATTATAATGGAGTTTTAACATGTTTAATGAAATTGAAGACTTAAGGTAAGGGTTTTCTCATCACAGTTTTATTTCTATGAGATATATGTTATATTCCACACTTATTATTATTGTGTTGTGTATATACTGCCCTGTGACATGTTATTTCCAAAATTTAAATTATTTGATGGTATTAAAATATCATTTTTTTTTGTTATTATTTCATGGGGTTTATGGTTAAAATTTTACCAAAAAGGTAAATTTATTTTTTTCTCAATTTGTCTTCTTTGAGAGACATGTTATATTATGAACCTTTAATATTTAATTGGTGTATATAATTCAATTTTAAATTTTATATGAATAATATAATTATTTTCATGATATTATTATTTTCATGTAGCATTATTATTTCATGGGGATTATGATTTTAATGATTTAAAGTGTTGTGAGACACTTTGAAGTGTTTAAATATTATTTCCCTTTAGAATTGTTTTAAATGATCGTTCAAAATTGTTTCCCATTAAGTTGATATCCTTGGATTTATTTTATGATGTGCTGGGGTTATGATCCTAGGGGACCCTTATTCTTCTTTCTAGGAATGGTTTAATAATTTGATGACATGTTATTTATGAGACCCATTTATCTTTCATGAGTTATACCATGATAAAATGCTTATGAAACACAATTTTAATGGGTTATTATATGATGAAATTATTGTGAGGCCTATATATTTTCCATAGGTTATTACATGATGATTTTCTTATACTATTTATTTCATTACATGGGTTATGATGTTATTTTTATGAAACAAATATTTGTTTATGGATTTTGATATGATGAATTCTTTATTATCCTATGGCACTTGTATGTATGTATTTACTATTGATGAGTGATTCATATATCTCCATTCAATGAATTTGGTAATGATAAATGTCCTATGTTCTCAAAGGGTTCATGGGGGGTCATCCCAAGACTGAAAAAGAGGGTAAAAATGTATGAATCCCAATCCTGAAACAAGAGGTTACCCGGGAGGGCATCCCAAGCCTCAAACAAGATGGTACATAGGAGGGAATCCCAATCCAGAAACAAGAGTATACATGGGAGGTAATCCCAATCTCTAAATAAGATGCTACATGAGATGGAATACCATGCACAAAATAATAGGTTACATAAGAGGGTATCCCAAGCTCGAAACAAGAGGGTATAAGGGAGGGCATCCCATGCCGGAAATAAGAGGGTACATGGGAGGGAATAAAAATCCTGAATCAATAGGGTATACAGGATGGAATCCCAATCCTAAATCATGTACATGAATGATTATCCCAAACCTAACATGTTATGAATGAATTAGTAGGCTGAATTTCCATAGAATTGTCTATGCTTATGTGTATGCCATATTTCCATGTCTTAATCCTCTGTTATGCTCTGATGGATTATGCTCTTTATTCCCTTAGGATTCATGTATTATGAACTGCAATATATATCCAATTACTCTTGATTATGATCATTTATATCACAACTATAAGTCTATCCTTTAACAAAACTAGTAAAAATGATTTATCAGTGCAACAAAATAACTGATAATTCACCCTGATATTTTTTAACACCATGATATTTTTTATATTTTTTTAAAAAATAAATTAATATTTTTTATATTTTTGACTTCACACAACACTGAAAATATTTTTTATTCTTTTATATAAAATCACCAAGTTTGATTTTCGTTATATACAACACCAAGTCACTCTTGCATCACATAAAACACTTATATTAGCTTGTGGTACAAGAACCACTATTTTTGGCTTTTGTTACACAGAATTCAGAGTTCCCTTGATAACTATGGTAACATGCAAGGTTGAGTTTTTACCGAACTTCAATATACTATTAACATGATTATTAAAATATTATTATAGTTACCACGTAGTTGTTGGAAAGGATGTTATGAATAATATTAACCAAATTTTGAAAAATTATTTTCCAATATATATATAATAAATCATTCGGTTATCAATTAGTATAAGTGAATGTAATTACTATTTGAAAATAACGAAATTATATCTCTAAAAAAACTATTTTTCTATATTCAAGCACAATTTTATCACCATAAATTAAAAAAACCACTTTTGATTAATTTTTTGAATAAAATTTACATATTATATATTTAATAAATATTATTTAACACTCTTCCAATAGATTTTATATTAATAAGATACGAATAAATCCAATTTTATGAATGAAAAGACGTATTTTTTGAAAAGGTAATTTTACTGCCTTTTAATGGAGAAATCATTTTAAATATCATTTTATATACATTTATAATTTTTATTTGAAAAAATAAAATAAAATTTTGAAATAAAAATATCAAAATTTACATTGGGTGAAATTTTGGTATTTTTCTGAGAAACTTCATTGTTGGATGAATAGTGAAAAATATAGAATTATAATTCAGAATTTCTTTTTCGTCTAATTTATTTATATAGATAAATTATATTTTAATTTGTTATTAAATTTTAACTAGATGACATATAAATTAATTAATCCAATTTATTTAATTTTAACCAATTTCACATTGATATTGGATATATAAACATTCCAAACATTTGGACCTTTTTAATTTAAAAACCCGTTTTTTCGTCCCATTTGTAGGATTAAATTTAAATTAATTTCTGACACTTAATTGATTGGAATATTGAAAAATTGATTCCATATTTTTAATTATAATAATTTATAATATATAATGAGGACAATATATTTTTTGATCAAAAATATTTTTGAATGTAATTAAAAATAATTACAGTAATTAAGAGAAACAATATCTTAATAAAAGACTAAGCTATAAACTTGAGGCCCCAAATGACCGTGGAAATTGGAAAAAAACATTTTATGGAAATATTGAGAAACAAAACCCCTTTTCCTTAATTTGGAACATTATTGGATCCACTTGACAAGGGAAAAACATGGGTGGAATTCCCCCCTTTAAAAAATCACATGAATGCCACTCCTCCTCCAATATAAAAAGTAACTCATACCTCCCACTTATTCACACCTCTAAAGCCGTTGTATCACCCAAAAAATTTTAAAATAATCTCTAAACATACATACCTTAATCCTATATTCCTCCCTTTGGGATTAAGGCCAACCAAGGAATCCATTTAGTGCAAACCAAAAGGAGTCGCCCAAAGAAGAGGATACATCCTTCCTCAAGATCCTTTGATTAATTTTCATTATCCAACCCATAAAATATTATTATTAGATGATTATATAATAAAATAATATTTATAGATATACTAATATGTTTTTAATCTATGTTTTGTACCTACACTTGCACACACTTCCAAACAATGGGTAATGAACTTATTGTTCTTATGTACGTCAAACAACCTCCTTACAAAATGATGTTGTTCATTTTTCCTTTACCACCTCTAATTATTGGAAATTATGATGGAAAATGTGTTTTTATATGATATATATGATATTAATTATTTATTTATTCTAATATAATTATTATATAAAACATACCATCATGATTTTCATTTTGTGTAAATATGATAACTCTATTTGTGGACGTGTGGACTACCACCTTCTCAAAGAAATGTGATTCATTCACACATAACATGGAATGTATTTAGGATTGGTTTTGTGAAATTATATGATATATATGAAATAAAAATTACAATTTAATGATGTTATATATATACATATATACATATATTCCATTTATTTTCTTTCTTTCAATACGATAACAAAATAGGAACAATGTGCATGCGTACGTATGACCTACCATCTCAATTAATGGTGTTTTTATTTTAATAATAATATATTTTATATATTATTATAAATATTTATATACATAATATATATGATACATATATTTTTTAACATTATCTAAATATGTACATCATTATATAAGTAAGAATATCAAGAATAACAAGTCAAAACATATACAAAAACAATAAGGATATTACCTGAAACGTAATGATAACATGGAATTATTAATAAAAGGGTAATATAAAGTCAAAAAAAATATATATGGTATTATATATACGCATATGTTTCTTTTTTATACGTATAATAAACTTATGTTTATTATATAGTAGGTTTGAACGTGTACGAAGAAAGTCAAAACTTAATGTTAGAGTTCTCTTGTCTCAGTTTTATTTTCTATGAGACACAAGCCATGTTCACCTCCTATTTTTTATATTTTATGTGTATAATAAACAAATATGTATTATATTATTCTTATACATAAATTTATGTGTTTTTACAAATCCATTTCATGATATTTATTTCACGGGATTTATGCATCAAAAGTTACCAAATCGATATAGTAATTTTGCCTCAATTTTCCTTCTTTGAGACATGTGCCATGTTATGCACCTATATTCTTCTTTGAATTGTATAAACTACCATTGGAAATTTTATCTCATTAATATATTTCTATTAATGATATTTTATGCTTCATGTAATTTTCATTTTCTTATATAGGTAGTATGATTCAAAGTTACAGTGTGGTAAGATTTTACTACAATAATATCATTTTTTTAATAATATTGTTTATGATTGTGATTTAATTGCTAAAACCTAATGATGCATATTTAAATAACACTCATAAAGTTTCTTATACTATTTTTATTCGTGATATCTTAAATTATTAGTACCATTTTCCACTATTTGGTACTTAGGAATTTTAAGAAAGTGATTTTAAGAAAATATGACTTTATCTCCCTCTTCAGTCAGAAATATGTGTTCCTTTATAACCATATTTTATAAAACTATTTAAAAAATGTTATACAATTATCATATGATATTTAATATAATATTTTACCCATTTTTTTCCTTTTAAACATTTTTTTTAAAATATTCTTCTTGTCGATTTATGATCTAGGAACTTTTATAATCATTTAGCGGCGCCAAAAGAATGTTTGGAATGTATGGATTTATCCTCCATTATAAACATCATTACATTGAAGCTTTTTTTTCAAATTTAAAATATTTATTTTGAAGAAATTTTTTTATTAATAATAATTACATTCATTGTTTTTAATGTTATTTTCAAATAAAAAGGTTTTCAAGAAAAACATTGGGTTTAATAAGTGTTTTAAAAGTTTTTCAAAGATTCCATTTTATGTTTTCAAAAATTTATTTTTATAAAAAAGGATTTCAATTATTTGAAAGCTTATAAAATAATTTTCTATGTATTTTGAAATAATTTTTTTTCAAGCTTATTTTATATGTTATTAAGGAAAACTCTTTTCAAAATGTTTCAAAACATATATGTTTTCATAGAAAATTGTTTTCAAATTGTTTTCAATCTTATTTTATGTGTTTTCAAGGAAAAAGGTTTTCAAATTTTTTTTTTCTCTTATTTTATAAGTTCTCAAGGAAAATGGTTTTTAAAATGTTTTCAATCTACTTTTATATGATTTTATAGATAAATGTTTTCTAGATCCATTTATATGTTTTCATGTTTTTTCAAAGAAAATGGGTTTCAAATTGTTTTTTGTTATAAAAAAATATTTTTTTCAAATATTAAAGGATATTTTGCTTCAGAAATGTTTTTAAAAGATATTTCAAAATTATTTTCCATGTATTATGACACCCACCAGGGTTACTCATACCTTTTCTGGGTATATTATCCAATGTTTCTATTCATATTATTTCTCTTCTTGGTTTAGGTTTTAATGGAATGATGTTTATGAAACCATTTTCTATTACAAGGGTTATATGTTTATGAAACCCATTTATATTTCGTGGGTTATATTCTTATAAAACCTTCTTCTTTTGAAAATTTTTACTTTGATGTAATGATTATAAAATCTGTCAATTTTTCATAGGTTTGAATATGATTGCATGTTTATAAAACCCATTTCGTTTAATGGGTTATGTTATGTTGAATTTTTATCATCTATTAGCACACATGTGTATGATTTCATTATTATATGGGTGGGACCTATATCTCCTTCTAATTCATTGGATAAAGATTTATATCTCATGAGATAGAAATGGCTAGAAAGGGGAGTGAACCCGGTTCAGTAAAGGACTATGTCCTCAGAGATGCTCTTGGGTGTGAACCTTAACTACTAAGATGGTTAAGGGAGTAAACCATGACTATCATGATGGTATGGGGAGTGAACCCATAATACTTAGATGTCCTTAGTAATGATTCCTTTACTACTGTGAAAATAATTTTTTATGCTTATGTTTCAACCATATATTATGTGTCTTATTATTATCTTATGATTTCATGGATTATTATCACGATTCCACTATTATTAGTTTCTTATTAACTTCCAATATTTATTCTATGACTCATGTATATGATATTTCATATGAAGGTATGATCTTTAAATGTCATTATCATGTTCTCATACCCTTATACTCATGTTATGTTTATTAATCTATTTTGTTTACCCTTACTGAGCATTTGATCTCAACACTTTCTTATGTTTCCTTTCCATATGTTATAAAGAAAGGTTTTAAGTAGAAGTACTAAAGGGAAATATATTTTTGGAAAATATTGAAGATCTTTCACCAAGGTAGATTATTTTTTTACATTTTTCCAAAGACACTAAAATATTATAGTCCTTGGTCATGTATGTTTGTAATGTGCTGAATATTCACCTAAAATTATGTAATATCCATGTATGTTAAGCCTGGGTCACTATAGTTGGTATCAAACAAATATTTAGTCAACCTTTGTAAACTAGGATGAGAAAACATTAGTGAGATCCCTAGGGATAGATCTAAAGATATGTTTAGGGATGTCTCTAATGATAAGCCTAAAGTTAATTAGATTTATAATAAGGTATCATAATTTAGACATCATATTAGTGATTTTTCATGATTATGTGATTTTACACTATCATAAGTGTTTCTCACATAATGATTTCTGGTATTAGTCAATGGATAAAATAATAAGTAACTGAGTTAACATTAAATGTAAAAGAATATTAGTTGATGAGTAGTCAAATGGGATGGTCACTATAGTGAAGTATGTTGTGATCATGCCTAGTGAGTTTTCATAGAACATGATTGAAAATGTGTACCTTAACCAGCTACATAACACACCAAAATGGATAAGGAAGGATTTTTCTGAAATTTCTAGTAATAGAGACCATGGAGGAAATACGATTCAGCTTTCTTTATGTCAATAATGCGAAAATAATCACCCAAGTGAATGTATTAGAGGAATAAAATGATGTTTTTACTATGGAAAATAGGTAAACAAAGCATGTAAATGCAATGAAATGAAATTAAGGGTTTAGTTAATGAAATGTATGGGAATATTGGCTACCCTAAGACACCGTCAATTGTCAAATGCTTTATGTGTGGAAAGAATGGTCATTAGGAAAATCAATGTCCTAAGTGGAAAGATCCCAATTAGAATTTGAATGGTGGTATGAGTAATGGTTATATTGCTGATTATGATAAGACTATATATGAAATGTTAAAGGAAATAGATATTAAGTAATAGGATGAGTTATCCTTATTATGTATTAAGGATGAAGTGGAATAATCGATGTTTTTATGTATTTGGATTCATGAATTATGTTATATAAATGGTGAAATATATAAGGATATTTTCGTTTATGTTTTTTTTGCTAAGGATTTACAAGAATATGTTGAATGGTTCAGATGGAATAAAAAATGATTTAATGGAAAGGTTATGGTTATTTAAAATGTATGATTAAGGGAACAATAACCCTTAATATGTTCCTTATTTTAAGATAATGTTTTTTGGATAAAGATATATTAGGTATGAATAAGTAAATTAAATTTTATTGATTTCCTTAGAACTAATAATGGATTTTTTGACAAGTGGATTATGAAATCATTGATTAAGTTTACAATTTTTTGGATTTAAGGAATATATCCAATATACTTTGGAATAAGGACATGTGTATGTTTTCAATAAGTGTTTATAGTAATTTATGTCATTACCATTTTTTAGGATAATACTTGATGAAGGTATTCACATGTTTGGTATGTGATTGACAAGAGATACTATATGATACATGGGACATAAATGTTATGAGAAATTTAGTGACGTTATTTCTATAGTTTTGGAGTTTTATCTTTTGGAAGGTTAATAAGGTTAACCTTTTATGGAATGGATTATGTAAATTTTTTATAAATTTTTACATATTAAATTATTATCTGAATATTTGAGGATTTATGCATATTGGATAAATTTTGTTAACCTTTTTTTGTGATCAAAATAGGTGGAATGACTTGTAATTCTAATCATTGATATCTCGATATTTTAATGATTTAGGAATGAAAAATTTACCTTCATTTCTTGGAATGTGAGATGAAGTGGAAGTTGATCTAGGCACAATAAAGGGTAAGGTTTTCCTGAAATCATGTAAGTGTATCTATTCATGAAAATTATTCAACTTTAGGAAAAAGGATATTGAAACAAAAGATGTTATACTGGTACCTTTGTTTTTGATGAATCAAATAGCCCCTTAGATCAATACATATTTATGTCTTTGTGATTTTTAACTTTCTCCTAACCATGTTCTCTATCACTCTCCATCATAAATTGATACTTATATTTATCTTCCATGTACATGTTTTCACTAGTCACCTTTGTTCTCGTATGTTTAAACATTGTTATGTGTTACTTTGGGAAACTGTTATGTTTCTATCTTTTTGTTTTTAAAGGATGTTTTAGTATTCATTTGTACAACGTGGGTTTTTGTGAAAGGAAATTTCATGTTAGGATAAGCCAGATGAATTTTGGGGGTGAAATTCATTCTAATGGGAGTAGAATGTAACACCCTGATATTTTGTAAATTATTATTTTTGAATTAATTTAATATTTTTGTTGTTTTTTACTTTACACAACACTGAATATATTATTTTTATTTTCATATTTTTTATATAAAATCACTATGTTTGGATTGCGTTGTACACAACACAATGTTAATATTGAACAACACACAACACAAATATTATCTTGAATAACAAGAAACACCATGTTTGGATTCTGTTATACACAATATAGGATTTCACTGATAGTTTTCATAACACACACGACCATGTATTTACCAAACTATAATATATTTTTAACATGATTATAAAATATTATTATAGCTACCACCTAGCTGTTGGAAAGGAAGTTAAAAATAATATTAAAAAAATTGTGAAAATATTATTTATAATTTTCTATTAAATAAATCATTTGTTTATCAATTATTATAAATTAATGTAAGCACTATTTGAAGAAAAACGTTTCTAAGAAAATAAGTTTTCTATAGACAAACACACTTTTATCTCAATAAATTAAACAAACCTCTTTTAATTAATGTTAAGAATAATATTTATATATATATATAATATATTCAATAAATATTTTTGATTCTCATATAATATATTTTAATGGTATAATATAAGCATTAATCCAATTTTATAAACAAAAAGACGTGTTTTTCTAAAAGGTAATTTTACCACATAATAATGGTGTACTTATTTTAAATATTATTTTTAAATATATTTTAATTTTTATATGAAAAAATAAACTCATTTTTTAAATTAAATATCAAAGCATAAATTTTCTGAATTTTTTGTATTTTTCCAAGAAACTTCATTTTGGGATAAATTGTGAAAAATACTGAATTTTAATTTAAAAATATTTTTTATCTAATTAATTTATACAGTTAAATTATAGGTTTAATTTGATTTTAAAGTTTAATTAGATAAAATATACATAAATTAATCAAATTTAGTTTGCTAGAATACATTTCACATTGATAATGGATATAAAAACATTCCAAAATTTGGTTCGCTTTGTTGTCCCATCTGTGAGATTAAATTTAAATTAATTTTTTACAATTATGTGATTGGAATTATGAAAAATGGATTAAAAATTTTGAATCATAATAATTTATAATGTCTAATAAGATCAAAATATTTTTTTACAAAAAATATTAGTGAAAGTAATTAAAATTAATTGCATCTATTAAGAGAAAAAATAGCTTAACAAAGGACTAAGCTCTAAACCTAAGGCCTGAAATGGACTATAAAATTATCCAAAATCTGTATTATGGCCATATGTTGACCCTATAATACCTTTTATTGAATTTTCACTAGTACTGGATCCATTGTATATGGGGAAAACGTGGATAAAATCCCCTCCTTAAAATATGTACAAGAATGTCAGTCCTCCTACACATAAAAAGGCACTCACCCATCCCACTTATTCACACCTCTAAATCCATTTTTATCATCCAAAATATGAAAAATTAATCTCCAAAAATACATACACAAATCCTATAAGACTGAATTTGGGTAGAAATCCTACCAAGGAATCCCTTTGATACAAACCAAAAGGAGTTACCTAAATAAGAGGTAACATCCTTCTTCAAGTTCATTTGTTTTATTTTAATTTTACAACCCTACAACTCTTATTCTTACATTATTATATAATAAAAAAATAATTAAAAATATATTTATTTGTTTTTATTTTATGGGTTCAACCTAAAACAATACATACCTTCATCTAATTAGTAACGAACTTACCATCCTTTTGTATGGCTAATAGCCACCTCATGAAATGAAGTTCTTTGTTTTTTCCTTTAATACATTTAATGGTTGGAAATTATTATGTAAATTATATTTTTATATGATATATATAATATTTGTGATGTTTTTATGATTATTAAATTATTATATAATACATACCTTTATGATTTATAATTTGTGTAAATAAATTAAATTTGTTTGTGGACGTGTGGACTATGACCTCCTAAAAGTGATGCGATTCATTCACACTTTACATGGAATGTATTAAGGAAGGGAATACTGAAATTATATGATATATATGAAATAATAATTATATTTTAATTATTATATATATATATAAATATTTTTCATTTACATTCTTTCTTTCAATATGATAATAAAACTGAAACAACGTTCATGCGTACGTATGGCCTACCATCTCCATGAAGAGTGTATTCCATTTCATAGTTATATATTTTATATATTGTTAAAAATACATATAAAATGAATATATATGATACATTTATTATTTTTTTCATTCTGAAAATAATTACATTATGATCTAAGTAATACTATCAAGAAATACAAGTCAAAATTTATATGAAAAACAATGTGGATATTACCTGAAACACAATGACAACATTGAATTTGTTAATAAATGGGTAATATAAAGTAATAATGAAATCATATATAGTATTAGATATGAGAAAAAGGTCCTTTGGTAGATTTATAATAAACATATGACTATTATGTATGAGGATTGAATGTTTATAAAGAATGTTAAGACTTAACACATGGGTTTTCTCGTCTAACATTTATTTTCTACAAGACAAAAGCCGGGTTAACCTACTATTTCTTTTATGAGGTGTGTATACTTAACATGAATGTATTATATAATTATTATATTTAAATTTATTGGTGTTTAAATATCCATTTTATGATCTTTATTTCATGGTTTTTATGCTTCAAAAGTTACCAAATCAGTAAAGTAATTTTGTCTCAATTTGCCTTCTTTGAGACAAATTCCCTGTTATGCACCAATATTCTTCTATGAGGTGTATAAAATTATCATTGAAACGTTATATCATGAATAAAATTATTAAAATTATATTTTAATCTTTATGTAACGTCATTTTATTACATGGGGATTATGTCTAAAAGTTACCAAGTGGTAAGTGTTTATTGTAACAATCTCTTTGTTTATCGGGATTATTTATGGTTATGATTTAATTGAAGAAACAATATAATAAATATTTCAAGAAAAATTATGAATTTTCTTCTCCTCTATTTAGTAGTTCCATTTTCCCACTCTTTGGTAATTATGATAATTATGAATGTGATTTTAAGAAAACCCAACTTTATCTCCTTCTTTTGTCGAAAATCTTATTACATAAAAATCATATTTTATAAGTTTTTTCAAAAATGTTATAATATTATCCTAGGATATTTAAAAGTAATTTTTACCAATGTTTTACCTTTTAAGTTTTTTAAAAAAGGAAACTTATGATCTTTTTCTGATCGTGCACTACTTAAAACCAAATATATACCAACACCACTATCCTCGCAGTTTGAAAAAAAATTTATGATAGGTTACCTATACCAACAGTTATATGAAAAAAATTAGTATATGGATATTAATATATGATTTTCCCAACGGTTCTGTGAAACCATTGGTATATGGTTGTTTAGAGGGGATTTTCCCAATAGTTTTATGAAACTGTTGGGACTGTTCTCCTCTATCCCATCATTTTTTTTAAACAGTTGGGATAGAAAACCCCAAATACCCTAGTCGTGAGCATCCTACTTCAAGAAGCAAGATCTGTCTGCATTTTTGCCTTTCCATGAGCCTTCTTCTTCCATAAGTGAGATCTGTCAACATTTTCCCCTAAACGATATACAACTTCTACTTGAAATTTTTAATTTTAAACTATGTTATATCTTTACCCTCCATTTATTTTGGACTTTTTCAAACATTTTCATAGAAATCTTTATTCAAGTCTCTCCTTTGGGATCTCATCCTTGAATGTGAAATATTTTGAATGGTTTTAAGTCAATTTACACCGCCTTAAGGTGTGTGTTTCAATGAAATTATTTTATTTTCAATTAAATGTTTGTTATTACCTTGTAAATTTGATTTTTATTTAATTTATGGATATATGTGGTATCCATATAATTATTTGAAAGAATTTAAATGTGTTTTGATATTATAAGAAAGGGTTTCTCTTTTGAGTTTCATGTTTGAAATTGAATATTTTTGTTTTTAAGAATTTATTAAATACCATTGAGACCTTTTGAAATGGATTTAATGGTGTGTGATTAATTTTGATCTAATTTAATTTTTCATGGAGTGAAATATATGTTTTAAATAGGAAATTTGTTTAATGTGAGGTGTTTAACTTGACAGGTTTTAAAAAGTTTTTTTCTAATGAATTTTAAAAAGTTAGATTGAAACGAGGGTGTGTATGGAAACCCTTCTTATTTTAAAAACTTAAACATGATTTATTACATACACTATTAACTTTATACAACATGAAATCTCTAAAGGTATAATGTCTTTGGGGCTTAGGATCATTACATAACAACTTAAAACATGAAATACAACATCTTTATTTAAAACGTCATTTATATGACCACTACATTCCCTTGTACTTTGCATTGCATGGGATAACCTGAGGACATGCTTAAAAAAAGGGGTGAGCTATAAAGCCCAGTAAGGGAACAAACATGGAATAAATGAGGAGTAAAATACATGTTAGACAATAGGCACATCAATATTTCACAATAGAAACATGGACATAAAGGCATGATAAGGCATGATAATCATAACATGGAAATGTGACAACAACACATAACATGGAATTAGCATGATCCAAGGCCCATTGCACATAGAGCATGAGCAAATCCTCTTTGCACATGAAGCATGAGTAAACCCTCGTGGCAATTGAATTAGAATGATTAAACACTCATTGCACATGACGTATCATGATACTTTACTTTACCTAATGTATTGGAGCGCTATAAGGGCGCACCGTTCTTAAACATTTCATTTCATACATAAGTGTGCCACATGGATCATAAAACATGAATTCAAAAAACATAATCATTTATTCCAAATCAATGGAATGTGGAATGAAACTTTATAGTCTATAAGTAAATGTGCATGAAGGTGAATACCCTTGATGGAGAAATGGTCATGGTATTCACTACACAGTGGCATTGGCTTAGAAAATCGGTGCAATTTCGGCAGCGTAACGACATAATATAAGAATTCATAAAAATGGTTGATGAGAGATAAAGGGGTGTCTAATAATATCTACATGAAATATACATTAAGGGGGGGGGGGGTCATATAGATACATGTCCCAACAATTATAATGGAATTTAGATTCATGATAAAAAAGTATTGCTTGAATGTAAATGAGGAGAGGGAAGTTCCTTTCGGAATTTCGGCATAGTAAAGGGTGTACAAGGGAGGCATTTAATGAGAGAGAAAGGGTTCTCCCATCATTCAAACAATAAGAGTGCAGTATGGGGGAGGTGAAAAACCATACCCCAACATTTATAATTGAAATTAAAAGGGCATAACAATATTAAGAAAATTGGACAAAAAAGTGAAAGGAAGAAAACCCCTTACTTGGAAGTGTGCTTCCAAAGGCTTGAGAGAGGCTTGAGAGAGGCTTCTTGGGAACCTGGCGCACCTTGGGAGGATTCTAGAGAGATTAGGGAAGAGGTTTGACGAACTACAAAGGCTTTGAGTGAGGAGGAAGTGGGATCTTGGGTGGGTTTATATAGAAAAGGTGAGTGAATTCTTTGTCATTTAGGTTTGGGACCCCTTACATTAAACTAATCCAAACCACAAATCAGATCATGGTTTTTGCCCATGGTTTTTGTCAAAGGGGAGAGGAAAAAAATATTTTATAAGTCCGAATTCCGAACTTCTTAAAATAATGGGGTTGCTTATGTGGAGGTGAGTCACACTCCCATGGAAAATAATTTAAAAAGACAAGATGTTTAATAAGACTTGATGGGTCCATTAATGCTTTGTAAAATAAGTCAAACAAACCCAAAATCACATTATTTTAATGGAAAAACATATATTGTCTGAACATAAAGCTTATAGTATTTTATTACATCACTATTGGGTCATTATGATGTCATAAAACACATTATATATTTAAACTGTATTTAATTTTTACCCAAAAATTTGACTATCTCAGAAAATAATGAAAAATTCACCGATGGATAATTTCGAAATCCTGATTCTAGAAATAGAATTTATTTTATCTAAAAATATTAAATATGTTAATTTTCACTTGTAAAATAAAAACTGACATTTATCGAAAATTCACGGGTTTTGACAAAAATAGCTTTCAACCCATAATAAAAATTACAATTGCATTCATAAAATTATAATATCATTTATATTTAATAAAAAATAATTTAATAATAATAATAATATTTTATTAAAATATTCTTTAATTCAAAAATCCCTTAATTTAATAAAATATAATTATTAATTAAATAATAACTAAAAAAATATTTGTACTTTAAAAAATATTTACAATGTATCAATAATGACAAGAAAGTATATTCCTTATTATATAAAAAAATAATGTACATGAACATAGTACTAGCGATTTGTTACATAACCCCTCAAAATAGCCGCATAAGACCTATGGGTAAGATGTGCGTTGGTGACAGACTCTTGGGGCGGTTCAGATAACATCGCTCGAGTGGTAATCTCTATCAACTTCCACTTTTCCCATAGATGGTCTCGTTCGAGCTTGACATGATGAATCTCATCTTGGGCTTGGTCAAGAGTGAGGCCCAAAGACGCCACCTCTTTTTTGAGCTCCGAAAAATGGGCTTCGTATAGAGAAATTCTACTGGATGAGTCCATCGCTTACTTTGTTTGAGTAAATTGGGTTTGTTAAAGCCTTATATTTATACTAATCATGTGATCACTGCTCAATGACTATAAAAGTAATGGTCACAATTCTTAACATAAAACCAAAGAAGTTGACATTTTATATAAAAATTTTACATTAAGATACATTTAGTTAGATAAAGAGGGACTTCCATTAATAAAACTTTGGGTCGTTACAATATTCCCCCCTTTAGAAATTTCTCCCTTGAAATTTCATTTTACCACACTAAAACAGATGTGGGTAACTCAGCTTCATCATTTCCAATGATTCCCAAGTCGCTTCTTCAAACTTGTGGTTTCGCCACAACACCTTGACGAGGGGCATTGCCTTATTTCGTAGAACTTTTTCTCTATGATCTATGATCTTCACTGGATGCTCCTCGTAAGAAAGATCATCCTCAAACTGTACCACCTCAGAAGAGAGTACATGTGAAGGGTCTGGTATGTACTTCTTTAAGAGGGATACATGAAAAAAAAATAATTTACTTAGGCCATGGTAGGTGGAAGTTCTAGTCGATAGGCCACAGACCTGACACGATGAAGAATCTCGAAGGGGCCAATGTACCTTGGACTTAACTTCCGTTTCTTTCCAAACCTCGTGACCTTATTCCATGGAGATATGCATAGAAAAACCAGGTCTCCAACTTTAAACTCAAGGTCTCATCGACAATTATCTGCATAACTCTTTTTTCAACTCTGGGCTGCCTTGATATGCTGCTGAATAGTTTTCACTTTCTCCACCATTTCCTCGACCATTTCTGGTCCAAGAAGCTTACATTCACCGACCTCATCCCAACATGCCGGTGTTCCGCACCTTTTCCCATGTAGACTTACCACTTCTCAGATATATATCTGTTCCAGTTGATCCAATGAGAAATCCTCCCTAATAGTAATGAAGTGTTCAGTCTTTTTAAGACAATCCACAACAACCCATATTGCATTATTTCCTTTATATTTTCTCAGAAGTCCGGTGACAAAGTCCATGGTGATGTTCTCCCATTACAATTATGGTATGGGCAATGGTTTCATAATCCCCTTAGACTTCTGCCACTCTACCTTCACTTGCTAGCACACCAGGCACTTTGATGTATATTCAGTGATCTCTTTATTCATATTATCCCACCAAAAGTTTTCTCGGATATCTCGATACATCTTTGTGCTCCCTGGGTGAATAGAGAAATTTGAACTATGTGCATCATCCAAAAGTTCCTTCTTCTGCTCTGGACTTGATGGAACACATAGTCTTTTCCCAAACCGCACAATTCCTTCTTCATTAAAATTAAACTCCGAGGATTTCACTTTTTCGATAGCTTCCACTTTTTCTTGAATTACCACATCATCCTTTTGAGAATCCTTTAACATTTAAAAAATGGAAGGTTGAGAAATAATTTGTGAAAGGATTAATGATGTTCCCTTATTTATGATTCCCATGTCCATCTTCATCAAGTATAAGGAGATTGGATCCTTCTCAATTATCATCATTGATAGAATCGATGGGTCCTTTCTAGTTAGGTAATCTGCCACCTTGTTCACTTTCCCACGGTGGTAAAGTATTGAGCATTCATAATCCTTGATGAGCTCTATCCATCTTCTCCGACAAATATTAATCTATTTCTGTGTGAATATATATTTAATACTCTTGTGGTCAGTATATATCTCATATTTCTCCCCATAGAGATAATGTCACCAGATTTTCAAGGCAAAGATCAAAGCCTCCAACTCCAGATCATGCATTAGATAGTTTCTCTCAAGGATTTTCAACTGCCTTGATTCATAGGATATCACATTATCATTCTGCATCAGCACACAGCCTAAGACCTTCTTCGAAGCATCACTGAATACCAAAAAAATTTCCCCACTTGTGGGTAAAGTGAGCACAGGTGTAGTGATAAGCCTCCTTTTCAACTCCTTAAATCTTTCTTCTCATTCATCAATCCAATAAAACGTTACCCCCTTTCGAGTTATCTTGGTAAGAGGGTTGGACAATCTTGAAAAATTTCTCACAAATCGTCGATAATATCCATCTAACCCCAAGAAGCTATGGATATCTGTTACCGATGTTGGCCTCATCCATCCCTCAATTACATCTGTTTTGGAGGGATCCACAGATATCCCATTTCTTGTGATGATATGGCCCAAGAATGAGACTTCCTTCAACCAGAAATCACACTTGCAATACTTTTCATAGAGCTTCTCCTTGTGCAAAGTCTCTAGTACAGTTCTTAAATACTCCTCATGATCCTCCTTGGTTTTGGAGTATATTAGAATATCATCTATAAAGACTACCAAAAATTTCTCTAGGTAATCTCTAAAGACTCTATTCATCAAGTCCATGAATATTGATGGAGCATTGGTGAGTCCAAACGGAATTACTACGAATTCATAGTGCTTGTATCTTGTACGAAAAGCAATCTTGGGGAAATCTTCCTTCTTCACCCTTACTTGATAATATATCGACCACAAATCTACCTTGGAGAAGTATTGTGCTCCACGAAGATGATCAAACAATTCATAGATCTGTGGAAGAGGATACTTGTTCTTTATCGTGATTTTTTATGTTCACGATAATTGATGCAAAGCCGCATTGACTCATCCTTCTTCTTGGCGAAGAGGACTGGTGCACCCCATGGTGAAGCACTTGGGCGTATAAACCCTTTATCCAGATTCTTCTGTAGTTGTTTCTTCAGCTCTTCAAGATCAACCAAAACCATTCTATATGGATTCTTGGATATTGGTAGTGCTCCAAGTATGTGTTCAATTGAGAATTCAACGTCTCTTCTCGGAGGAAGACCAGGCAGTTCCTCGGGAAACACTTTAGCGAATTCCCTCATAATAGGAATTTCTTCAAGGATGGTTTCTTCCTTGGACTCAATCATCTGAGCCAGATATGTGTGCTCATAGGGCAGTAATATCCATACATGAGATTATGGAGCTAAAGGAGATTCATCATCCTCCTTACACTTGTAATGAATCGGGGGTCGATTCTTCATATGGAGTTGGATTTCCCTCTCCCGACAATTTATGTTGTCTTTATATAAGGAAATCCAATCCCTGCCAAGAATTGCATAAAATTCCACTAGAGGGAGTATGACGAGGTTTGTCAGGAAATTCAATCCAAAGATTATAACAGGGGCGGAGTTATATTCATGGGATGCAATGATTTCCCCATATGTGGTACTCACCGATATCTTCACATCCATGATTTATGGTGGTGCTGGGATTGTTCTACTGAACTTTCGAGATATAAAAGAATGCATAGAACCTGAATCAAAAAGTATGTTCGCTATTATTGAATGAATAACTAGCGTACCTATCACCACTTCGTTGTCGGGATTTATTTCAGCAGAAGTGATGGAAAAATCTCTTCCTTGCTGCCTTGTAGGTTGTTGGTTGCCTCTGAAAACCCTTGGATTAGGGAACTGATTTGCAGGATGCCACAGTTATTTGAAATTTTAGCAATGAACAATGTTTTGAGGTTTAAACGGAGTGTTACTCTCCTCTGTCGCAGCCGTAGGTCTTTCTTGCCGACAGTTAACAGCTAGGTGCCCTTCTCTTCCAAACCTAAAGCATTTCCTCATCCCCTTGAGGCAATTTCCAGGGTGCTTCTTTCCACACTTTTATCAAGTGGGGTGCTGGATCTTCTTAACACCATTGGATTTATCCATCGGACCACCAATATTGAATTCCACATTATGATTATTGTCCCTATGATAACCATGTGATTCCCCGATCTCAATTTCGACCTTGAGGGCACATCGGACAATTTCCCCATAGTTGTTGAAGTCACGGATCGCTAATGCTTTCCGCAGGCTAGGCTTCATCCCACCAAAGAAGCGGTCAACCTTGCATTCAGGGGTAATGACAAAGCCGTAATCATATCGTGCTAGCCTTGTGAAGTTTTCCCCATGCACTCCAACATATTATTCTTCTTTTTTTAAGGTAAAGGAAGTACCTTTCCATCTTAAGCCGGAGGGTGCACAGAAAATATTTATTGAAAAACATCTTCCGGAAATCCTTCCATTCCAACGCCTCGATCTCCTCCTCAGGCCTCGTATTTTTGATCAACGTCCACCATTGATCAGATTCACCCTCCATATGATAAGCCGCCAGGAGAACCTTCTCTTGTTCAGAACATTGAAGGATGGAGAATATCTTTTCAATGGAGTTGATCCATTGTTCAGCGATTGTGGGATCGGGTGATCCACTAAACGTAGGAGGCCTTTCTCTCATGAAGTTCTCGATAGAGACTAGTTCCTTCTTAGGGGGTTTGGACATTCCTCTTGAAAAGTTTTTCTATTCAAATCTTGAGTTAGCTAAGAGAGAATCCTGACAAAGTTCATGATTCCTTCTCCCATTAAATTGGGTATCTCATTAGTACAGTCATCACACTGATCTTCACATCGGTTGTTATCCTTAGTCCTCCTATTACCGACCATTGGTTGGAATAAAAGGAAAGTTAGGGGGGTAACACATAAAGGGTAATCCAAAGAAAAAATTTGATGACTTATAAATACATTTTTCTTTCCTTAACTCATGAGTCTATAGCCTTCAATCTAGGCTTTTCATGATCTACTTTCTAACATATATTCTTACGGGTATTTTTTTATTCCCTTAATAAGGGTTAATACTAAGATTGTGAATTTATCAAAACATATCCCCCATGAGTGTTGTAACCAAGAGTGCTGAAAGGCCCGTTGTCGTGCACCAGTTCCCGTTCGAGTCTATCTCAAAGCGGTGTTTTCGTGTTTTACCCCTAGGATACATCTGTTCCAGAGCCACCTCTACCTTCTCGTATCCAGAATGGGATGTATTTGTTTGATAAACCATATACTCAGTACTTACCAAAACATAGGGATGTTTTTATTATACTTAGTCTTTCTCTAAGGCTTTACTAGTGTTTTCTAATCATAATCCCAAATAGAACAAAACCTATCCTCTGATACCAATTATGGAAAACCTGCTTATTTAACAAACTTAAACATGATTTATTACATAAACTATTCACTTGATACAACATACAAGATCGATAGGTATAGTGTCTTTGGGGCTTAGGATCATTACATAACAACTTAAAACATGAACTACAACATCTTTATTGATAACTTCCTTTACATGACCACTACATTCCCTCGTACTTAGAATTGCATGGGATAACCTCAGGACATGCATAAGAAAAAGGGTGAGATACAAAGCCCAGTAAGGGAATAAACATGGAATACATGAGGAGTAAAATACATGTTAGACAATAGGCATATCAATAGAGGACACTGGAAACATGGACAAAAAGGCATGATAAAGCATGATAATCATAACATGGAAATGTGGCAACAACACTTAACATGGAATTAGCATGAGCCAAGGCCCATTCCACATGGAGCATGAGTAAATCCTCATTGAACATGAATCATGAGTAAAACCTCGTTGCACTTGATTTATCATGAGTAAACACTCATTGCACATGACGTATCATGATACTATACTTTACCCAATGCATTGGAACACTATAAGGGCGCACCGTTCTTAAACATTTCATTTCATGCATAAGTGTGCCACATGGATCATAAAACTTCGATTCATAAAACATAATCATTTATTCCACATCAAAGGAATTTGGAATGAAATTTTATAATCAATAAGTAAATGTGCATGAAGGTGAATACCCTTTATGTATAAATGGGCATGGTATTCACTACACAATGTTATTGGCTTAGAAAATCGGTGCAATTTCGGCAGCATAATGACGTGATATAAGAATTCATAAAAATGGTTGATGAGAGAGAAATGGGTGTCTCATTATATCGACATGAAATGGAAAGTAAGGGGGGTTCATATAGATACATGTCCCAACAATTGTAATGGAATTTAGATTCATGATACAAAAGTATTGCTTGAATGTAAATGAGGAGAGAGAAATTCCTTTCGGAATTTCGACATAGTAACGGGTGTACAAGGGAGGCATTTAATGAGAGAGAAAGGGGTATCCCATTATTCGAAAAATAAGAGGGCAGTATGGGGGAGGTTCAAAACCATACCCCAGCATTTATAATTGAAATTAAAAGGGCATAACAATATTAAGAAAATTGGACAAAAAAGTGAAAGGAAGAAAAACCCTTACTTGGAAGTGTGCTTCCAAAGGCTTGAGAGAGGCTTGAGAGAGTCTTCTTGGGAGCTTGGGACACCTGGGGAGGATTCTAGAGAGATTCGGGTAGTGGTTGCACGAACTCCAAAGGCTTTTAGTGATGAGGAAGTGGGAGCTTGGGTGGGTTTATATAGGAAAGGTGAGTGAATTCTTTATTATTTACGTTTGGAACCATTTACATTAAACTAATCCAAACCACAAATAATCTCATGGTTTTCACCCATTGTTTTTGGAAAGGGGGAGAGTGAAACAATATTTTATAAGTCCAAAGTCCTAAATTCTTAAAATAATGGGGTTGCTTATGTGGAGGTGAGTCACACTCCCATGGAAAATGATTTAAAAATACAAGATGTTTAATAAGTCTTGAGGGGTCCATTAATGCTTTGTAAAATAAGTCAAACAAACCCAAAATCACATTATTTTAATGGTAAACCATATATTGGCCGAACATAATTCTTATAGTATTTTATTACATCACTATTGGGTCATTATAATTTCATAAAACACATTATATATTTAAACGGTATTTAATTTTTACCCAAAAATTTGACTGTCTCAGTATGAAAAATTCACCATTGAATAATTTCTATATCCTCATTCTAGAAAAACATTTATATTATATAAATAATTATCTAAATATGTTAATTTTCACTTTTAAAATAAAAATCAACATTTATAAAAAATTCACGTGTTTTGACAAAAATGGCTTTCAAACCTTAATAAAAATTACAATTGCATTCATAAAATTATAATATCATTTATATTTAATAAAAATTAATTTAATAATAATAACCATATTTTATTAAAATATTATTTAATTCAAAAATCCCTTAATTTAAAAAATATAATTCTTAATTAAATAATAACAAAACATACTATATGTACTTTAAAAACTATTTACAATGTATCAATAATGACAAGAAAGTATATTCATTATTATATACAAAAATAATGTACATGAACATAGTACTAGTGATTTGTTACATAACCACTTAAAACAGTTGCATTAGACCTAAGGGTAAGGTGTGTGATGGTGACAGACTTTTGGGGTGGCTTCGATAACATCGCTCGAGTGGTAATCTCTATCAACTTCCACTTTTCTCGTAGACGGTACCATTTGATCTTGACATGATGAAGCTCATCTTGGGCTTGGTCAAGAGAGAATCCCAAAGACACCACCTCTTTTCCGAGCTCCGATAAATGGGCTTGATATGGAGCAATTCTACTAGATGAGTCCATCGCTTCCTTTGTCTGAGTAAATTGGGTTTGTTAGAGCCATATATTTATACTAATCATGTGATCACTTTTCAACATCTATAAACATAACGGTCACAATTCTTAATATAAAACCAAAGAAGATGACATTTTATATAAACATTTTACATAAAGATACATTTAATTAGATCAAGAGGGATTTCCATTAATGAAACTTTGGGTCGTTACTGTGTGGTTTCCCCGTGAAATAATGAATTAATTCAAATTTGAAAATTGGTTTGATAGAAAATGAATGGATTGGGAAAGGTTAATGATTTCAAAGATGAATATTCATATTTTTATAGTGGATTAGAAATGTTTGAGATTTTATGTGAGATTTATATTAGTTTGTAAAGTATTTTTGAAGTCCTGTTTTATAAAAAGTAAAAGCACTTTGGATTCTGAATCATGTTTTAGCGTTAAATAACTATTTGTAACTTTTTTTTAAATGGTTGATTCTGAAAGAACATGTTAACTATCCCATTTATTTGTTTACCCATTGTCTGAGTTTTTTTGTGACTACATGATGCTTATTTCTCACCCGATGTGGTAATATGATTCTATGCACCATCTATGGTTAGGATATGAGGGATTATTCATTTTGAAGGTGTTATAACTGAGGGAGAGTCATTTATTTTGTCTTGGTGTTAATACATGCTTACTTATTCAACATCATCACCTCTTTATTGGTCATTGGAACCTTGGTACTAAGTAGGAGTTCTATATTTGTATTTCTCTAGAGGGTTCACTCTACACTAGTTGAACTCCAATCAAGCATGGAACTAGGGCATGGTTCGGTGTGTCATCACAATGAGGCTTGTGTAGGGCAGTTGGATGACTTGTGGATGGGGAATAACATATTCCAACAATTGATTTATTAGAGGAAACTACTATATAAATAGATGTGTCTCGCATTTGGGATCCCATGGTAGATACCATGAAATATTATATTATTTGATTTGTGGTCGACAAATGGAATTTTAATATATTATTTGATTTTATCATCCCCCATTTATTATTTTCTTGTAGACCACCTATATTTTTTGTATATATTTATTAATTCATGACATAGTAGTTCCATCTTTGTTATGGTTGACACATGTGATATGAGAGCTAGGCGATCCAATCAACATACCCAATTGGACCCTACCCTACCCATCTATAAAGAAATTACAACTGTTTTTATCTACCATTGGGATACATAATATATCCATATAGTTTTTTTATAATCATTGGGAAAATTTTCCTCCAAAACCAGATCGGGCCTCCAGTTTCCCCCTCCGTGCGATTACTACCCTAAACTGAAGCTTCCCCTTCCCCAACCTATGAAACTTCTTCCATTGATCGATCCATATTCAATCAAGATATTTATTTTTTATACACTTCAAATATGTATGTTCTACCTTAGTTTTAATTTTCTGCACCAAGTATTTGTTTTTTTTTTGTTTTGATTTATCGTAAATGAGAGATACATGTGGTCATTCATCATATTCTTTTACCTCCTTTGGAATATTTATCTTCATCAAGATTAAATGATTCAATAAGGGGACCAATGATAATTCTTCTATTAATGCTTCAATTGGATAAAAGATTTTGTTATAATTTAATTACATAACATCGGGTAATAATAGTATTGGATTTAGGATTAACTCTTAGTAAAAGTGTTTCCATTCTATAATGTAGATATCTATCTTTGCAATGATAAAATCCCTTGTTCGGCCTAAAATTAGGGAGCATTTTTATGTATCCATATTTATAAAAACTTTCAAACTGTATGCGACGAGATCTGGCCATTCAACACTTCATGTACTAAATAAAAATTAGTTAGCTTGTGCCCTGTGTGATATTTACCAAACACATATGTTACCCGTACGTCCTAAATTTGGGATACCCACCCTTGGTGCCTACCTAGAGACTCCATAGCCTCAATTATCAGAGATCCTTCCTCCAACATAAATGTGACAATGAAAATAGGTTTCTATAAGATTTTTTGGATATGTCAAATGTCACTTCTTTAATTTAAAAAATAACTACTATTATCTATATTAGGGTATGGATTTTGACCATTCCAACTAGTTTTGGGAGTTACCACTAACAGTATGAATATTTTTATATTTACTAAATATATCTCCTTTATTACCTACACTGTATAATCCTTTCATGGAACTATTTTAGTGGTGTCATTGCAGTTGTTTTTTAAAAACATCGAAGGTTATCACATATCAACCTATTATTTAGGTTTCTAGATTAATTAAATAACAAATGTAATGTATAGTATTGAATTTACCCATTCATATATCATTAAATAGTGAGTTTTACCACTATACCTTGTGCTTCTATGTTATTGGCTGTTGTGATTCAAGGTGGGGTAAGAACATTGATATTTTTCAGGGGATAATATTTATCGATTATGGATATGTTTTTTCACTTATTACCTCTTCCAATGCCATTATCATTTATAAATAGAAGAATGATTGATGTTTTTTTTATATTTTAACTCATGCATATTAATTTTATCTACCCATATGATTTTTATGTTTTATCTTGACTTTAACCCTTCCATTATATACTCCATGGGACTTTAGATAACATGTTATGACTCATCTGCTACTCTAAAGTATTTTTTCCTCACACCTACATGATCCTTCGATTGAGTAAGGATTTTATCATCTAAAATCTATTTGATTTTACCCATATGTTTTGTTAATTATTTTTCTCAAACCTATAGGCCCATAATTATACATGTTATCCATTAATATGCTTGGTATATATATGTATATATTGTATGAATATATATTTTTATGCCCACTACTGGATAAATTGGATAAATATAAACCTCTATTTTTTAGATAAATTAATCATAATTAGCTTTTAGTATAATGATGATAGATTAAGATATGGTGGATTCCCCATTAAATTAGGTGAAAAATTGTTAGGTCTATGGGAGAAATAAAAAATTCGTTGGAGTATATTTGAGTATGGTGTGATAACCTTTATAGCCAGATATAAAAATGGAAAAACAAGTAAAATGAGAAAACAGAGAGAACCTCAGGAGAAGCCAAACTTTACCCCAACCAAACCAAAAAGGACATTACTAATATAAAAATGTTCACACCCCTTATCTTTTCCCCCCAAAACCCACATAAAATTATGGATAATTTTCATTTTTCACTATGTGGAGGACATCTGTGGTCATTAGTTTGTTTATTACATTATGGTGGAACTTTTTGAAATTTGTATTTATTATCCTTAGGAGGACCTCTAACAATAAAGTATTTGTCCCTTCATTTATCTTATAGGTTAATTATTTTCTTTATGCTATAATGATATAGACCTTCACTAATACACTCACAATCTAGTGATACAAGTTTTTCATCTAGGAGAATTTATTTTAAGGTAAAAAATATGATATGATTTTAGAAACAAAAACAACCATGTCGGTGCATTAAACTACAAGCTAATTATTTTTTATTTTAATGATTCAAAATCATTTTTATTTTATTACTAATGAATTCTATTTTTTATAGAAAATTTTATTTTTGGAAAATTTATCAACTTACCCTTGTTATAGTGTGAATATTATTAATGAATATCTTACTATTTAATTAATATCTTACTATTTAATAATTTGAAAAAATATTATCAATATGATTAATTAATTATTATTTTTCATCAGTGGATAATTTTTTAGTAGTATAATATAAATTCGATAAAGACTTAAATGAAATGGGTTTATGGAACATATGAGGGTACTAGGTTACTTACTTATCCACATAACACTTTATTTTCTAAGATTTATTACCACACCTGAGATAAAGATTCATTGGATCATTTAATCTTATATGAGGTATTTATTTAAAGATAATTCATCAACCAATGTTTATCTAATAATGCGTTGCATCAAAAACTCAATATACAATTTACCCTTTATATTTCATTTTACATTTGAGTTGTGCCTGTTTTTAATGTATATTTACTTATCACTTATCTTATTATTTAAAAGGGTTTACTCTGATACTCCTTGTTCCTTCTTTTTACATATTTGACACAAGAATAACAACAATAGAGGACAATTGTATCCTGGACTTCTTAGTGTGTAGTTATTTCATGTAAAACCTGATCCATGTTATGGTTCATTTTGTTTTTTTTTCAATTAAGTTTCTTAGTAGTGGGTTACTATCATGTGGAGAGGATTATGTTCTATATTGGAAGTTGACCTCCTCTTTTTTTAATTCCACTCTGTGTCATTTTTTCTCCTAAATAATCTAAAATTGATGTTGATACAAAACTATAATTTCCAATTCAATGTTTCAACATGTATATAAATATTTTGTCAGTTATGGTTTTATATTAAGTGAACAATTCTCATTTACCTAAATATATTTTTTATTGAACATAAATCTTATTGAATTTCTATCCCGAAATGACTGATTATAATTTTTTTAAAGAATGGATACAAGTTGGACATACGAAACTGATCATATCTCAAGAAATTTTCAAAACAATTTGGAGAGATTTTTAGATTTCTCATTTAACAATGCTTTATATCGTGGTCACATACATTTCCCATGTTATAATTTTTTTTGGAAGACCATGGTTGAGCCATGAAGAAGTTAGATACCATATAACCAAAAATGGGTTTTAAACAAACTATTATGCGTGGTAGCACAATGGGGAGAAAATGAAATATCAAAATGTTGATTATCCAAATGATAGGACTAGATTGGATAATTTGATATATGACTGGTTTCTATTTATTTTTCATCATGATAAGGAAAGGATGTTGACCTAAGAAGACTTTAATTTAGGCACACATGATGCGTCCAATGACAATGATGATGTTGATAGAGTGAAAAATCTGAATGATGTTGTGATGACTCCATTATATCGACAATGTGTTAAAATGAAGAAGTTGGACTTTTTAATTTCATTTTTTAATGGGAAAACCATGTGTTGGATTTCTAATACATCCATCGATTACAGTCTTACCATCCTGAAAGAATTACTTCTAGATGATGCAGATATTCCCTTAAACCACTATATTAAATGGATGTTTGTTAAAGAACTTGGATTTTCAAGAAAATAAAATTCACAATTTCCCAAAATATTGCATATTATTCTAGGAGGAAAATGCTGAAAGAAATGATTGAATAAAATTTGGAACATCTGGATGGAAACCAAAAGATGATGGAATCCCATCCTGTATGATAAAGAAAGTAATATGTCACTTTCTATTGATCCCTAGAATCTAGAATCTTATCATGTATGATTAAATATCAATAAAAATGATATGAAATGATACCAATAGAAAGAAGAATAATGAAGATTTGGTTCACCTTGCAGATGGATTGGCATGGCAGAGATTTGATGCTCGATATCCTGACATTGTAGCTGACATGTGTAATGTGAGGTTGGGTATTTTATATGACAGTTTTAATCCTTTTGGGAAGATTCATACTTCTCACAACCCATTGCCGGTTTTCATATACATTTATAACCTTCCCCTATGGTTTTGTATGAAAAAAACTTTCACTTTTATGAGTATACTTATATCTTTCCCTTCTGATACAAAAATGAATATAGATGTATACATGCAACCTTTAATAAAATAGTTGAAACTTATTTGTGATGTGGGTGTGAGCACATACGGTTCAGGTTCGTAAAACATATTTCAGATGCGTGCTACGATTATGTGGATGATCAATGATTTTCTTGATTATGCAATGATGTCTGGATGGAGCACAAAGGGAAAACTATCATGTCGTGTTTGTCTGAAGAATATTCGACCCATAAGAATAAAATATCACTTTAGTTTTAATTTTATGGGACATCAACGATTCTTTCCAATGGACCATCGATATATAAACAATCATCAATGATTTTACAATACCATGTAGACTGAAGATCCACCTTAGTGTATGTATAGTACTGATGTGCCTAATGAATTGAAAAATTTTAGTTTTTCATTTGGGAATGGTCTAATGAAATCTAGAAATAGAAAAAATGTTTCCAATGGTATATGTTATAATTGTAAGAAGAGGAGTATCTTCTTTGAGTTTCTATATTGGTCAATTAATATGTTACGTCATTTATTAGATGTAATGAACATTGGAAAGAATATATGTGAAATGTCTCTTTCGATTCTTATAAATTTCAAGGGAATGAAAAACATGTATTTATGATCTTAGCATGAATTGGTGGATTGGGGCATCAAACCTGAATTGCATCCTGTGTGTATTAGTGAAAATAAATGGGAAGTTCCATGTGATTCTTATGTGATGACACTTGAAAAAAAATCAACTTCTGGAAGTACTACATACTATTAACATTCCTTACGGCTATTCAAGAAATATATCAAAACGGGTCAATAGAAGAGAGTGGAAGTTGAAATCTTTTAAGAATCCTGATAATCATGTCCTTTTGCGTGAGTTAATTCCAATAGAAATCCATCATATTTTCTCCAATAATGTAAGGGTGTCAGTTATTCAGTTGTTCCATTTTTTATAGATCATTGTGCTAAAAAGTTTTCCAAGTATTTCTTGAAAAAAATTATAGCAGAGACACCATTAATTTTGTGTGACTTAGAGAAAATATTTTCTCCATCATTTTTCACATGAATGTTGCATCTGACCATCCATCTTCCAAATGAAATACTTCTCAGAGGATCTTTTTTTCCATTGGATGTATCAAACTGAAATAAATATTTACGCATTGAAATCTTATGTCCAAAATATGAACCATCCCAAAGTTTCTATCATGAATGGTTTCTTGGACAAAAAATGTATGGATTTCTACTCAATGTATTTTTCTGATCATACTACGAGAATGAATAGACCAATGAGAAATAAGGAAGAATAATATGATCAAGTTAAACCTAGTTTTTCATCACTTCCTCAAATAGGAGGAATTCCCCGATCATATACATTGGTGAAATTAATCCTTGAATAGCGCGAGATGAAACATCACACAATGTTGATCAATTGTGATTTTTCCAATGACTACATCATGTAAGTAAATTTAACATGTATATCTTATCTTCTCTCTTGGAATTTTACATATCTATTAAAATATTTATATTTTTACCTATAGGGAACATAAATAAATGATAAATAGAAAGCGTCATTCATTATCATTAAGAATGAGAGATACTTTTAATAGAAAATTGTTTTTTACATGGTTGAAATTGATGGCAGAAATATGGCTATTTTAAATAAATAAAATCCATATTTAATTAAATTTAATATTTTTTATATATCATGTATCAAATTTTCCTATAGAATCTGTTTCTGAGAAAATAAGAGCTTTGGATTTTGGTCAAAATATTGTGGTTCATGAATATAAATAAATGGTGATCAATAGGTACAGATTTATTATCACTAAACAAGTAAAAACAAGAGAAAAAAATGTGATGGTGTTATGCTAGCTGCCACAATAGACTGTTATGACAGTGCATCAGATATTAGACCTTGTTTTGAAAGTGTAGCTTATTGTGAAGTAATTTAAAAAATAATAATATTGTATTATTACTCTCATGGACAAGTCACGATGATGAAATTTCAGTGGTTTGATTTGAAGATGAAGTAGGTAACCTTTATTGATGATTTTAGATTTTGATTTATTGAGATGACTCACACTCTTACTACTGATGAACCATATGTATTGGCATCAATGATGAAATAGGTTTTTTATTTCAAATATCATCTATGAAGTAACATTTATGTAATTATTAAAGTAATTACAAGACATTTTTTTGAGGATTTTGATAATGGAATTGACACCATCCCTACTTATGGAATCCCACCTTTTTATTATATAACTTTTCATTACATTTTACAGACAGAGGATCTACATGGTCTAGTGTCTTGGAAATGATAAATGATATACATGAAAACAACATAAAACATTCTAATAATTCACTTGTAAGGATTCATAATACGTTAATCCAAAGTTCAATTACTGCATCTCATAACCTGGATACATACATCAAAGGAAAGGGTGAGTAGAAGGCTAGTAAGGAAAGCTAGGGAGTCAGTTTACTTGTGATATCAATAAGAACTTGATGGAAAAACATAAAGACCTGAGAAATGGAAGTATAGGAATATAATAATGAAATTAACATGAATAATAACTTGAATTTTTGGCTACAACATTTAATTTAGACATTCATGAACATATCACCAAGGATCATCCCCAAGGTTCCATACAAATTACCATAGTTATTCACTTAGGTATCATGAAACTTGTCATCTCTAGAGATTAAATTCTTTACCCAAATCATTAGAGAGCTATCAGGGAGCACCCTTAATATGTATTTATTTTCATGTGATACACCTATATCATAATCATACATTTCATAAATAACCCATAGAGAGTAAAATAAATGGGTTTTACTTCAAAATCTTGATGTTTTGAAAGTGCTTAAAATTATGATCATTACGTCTTTTATAACCCATGGAAAGGGAGTGAGGGATATATATATGTCAATTACTGAATAAAATAGAACACATTTATTTCTTTATGAATAACCGTGGAAATTAAAATATATTTGGGTATTCACATAAATAAAACAAGAGAAAGAGTGAGAAAGAGTGAGTTTTGAGACCAACATTCTGTAGCATAACGACTATACAATATTGTTTTAGAAAATATTGAAAAGAGAGGGGGAAAGGAAAAACATTTTAGATATAACTCATAATACTGTATAGGGATAGAATAAAATATAAATAAGATCATGTTATGTATATTTTAATGACATACCATATGAAAAGGAAATTTGAATGAAAAGAGAAGATGTTATTTCTTTTACGAAACATTCGACAGCCTAACGACGTCACTTAAAATTCATAAAAATTAGTTGATGAGAGAGGAAAGGGTATCTCATAAATTTTACATGAAATGTAAATTAGTAGGTAAAAATAATAACAAACCCCATATAATAAAATGGAAACTATGATACATAACATAAAAGAAGTCATGATAAAAAAGAGGGGGGTGAAAGGTTCCCTTACCTTGATGAGTAACTTCGAAATCTTGAAGGTTGTAACCTTGGGGGGCTTGAGGGAACCTAGGGAGGACTTCATGGGAGTTAGAACGACCAAAGATTCGTTGATGATGAATTTAGAATGAAATTAATGAAGTAATGGGTTAGTATTTATAGAAATCGTGAGGGAATATTTAATTAATTTCCAAGGGACACCTCATCCATGGTATTTGTAAAACCATGGTCTTTCCCATGATATTTTCCCATGGTTTGGCCACATGGGACACCTCATAACATATCATACTATTAACAAGTCGACCAGAATTATTACATCATTAATGATGTCATTAATCACATTGAAACTCAAAACTATATTTTTACTATTCACCGAATAACAAAACATTTTACAAAAAACTTATAAATTCACCATAACCTAATATCGATGATCTGAATTCAAAAATGAAATCTATTTTATGAAAATAAATTTCTAATTATGATATATTTAATTTTTAAGTAAAAACAATATTTATTCGAAAAAATACTAATACTTATCTAATAATTTGTGAAAGTGTTATTTACTTATTCTATTATATCAAATTACCATTGAGGATGCCTAAAATATATTTATACTTTCTAAAGTAGGGTTACTATTCCATTGGTCACATTAATATTCATAAGGGTAATTTTACTATTCATACATTACTATTCACTAAAAATTAAGTTGATTTTATTTGACTCTAAATTTATTACTAGTCACAACTGTAGAAGTCCATTTTTTGAAAATAATTTTACATTATTAATTATTTAAAGTATAAAAAATATATTTTAAAATACCCTTTTTTCAAAATTCATCAATAATATGAGACTTCTATAAATTCATCTGATATTTATCTAGACATTTTAAATTTTCATATTTTTCCATAATAAGAAATAACAATTTTATTATGCAAAAGGATTACACAAAGTAAATATGGTCTTGTTACATAGCCCCTTATAACACCTGCATAGGACCTAAGTGTAAGATGTTTTATGGTGATAGAATCTTGGGGAGGCTCGGAAAACATTTCATGAGTGGTGATTTCTATCAGCTTGAACTTCTACTGTAGGTGATTCCGTTCAAGCTTCACACATTGAAGCTCAACTTGGGTTTGGTCCAAAGAAAATCCCAGAGATGTTACCTCCTTCCCAAGCTCCGAAAGATGGTCTCCGTATGACCTAAGTCTAATGGATGAGTCCATAGACTCCTCTTTCTGTATTAATTAAACAAGATCACTATTATTTGTAAACAATGATCATAACATTATGATTTTAGTTTCAAACGGTCATATTGACCAACGATCATAGTGACCAATGATCATATAACAGTCGAACCCCAATGGTCTCATTTTAATTATACCCACTTCATTAATTAAAGGAAATTGTTTTTATGCATATAAATTAAAATAATACCCAAAATTTGGAAACAAATATTATTCGAAAGTTCGGGTCGTTACACTACTTCCATTGAAACCAATCCATTTATTACTTATGATGACTCCAAAAACTCAATTGTCAGAGTTGATTGTAAACCCGAAGTAGTTGTGGTAAATATATAGAATCATCCATCCATATTGTCAATTATATTTTTTATCTTGACTTGGGTTGTTAAGGTTGGTACTATTCAAATTGATTTAATATTGATTACAAATATGGTGTATCTGAATTGACCTTAATGTGAATTATCAATGTTTATTGGTGGTTGTTTTATTTGAGTTTCATTTCATAATTTGGAATTAAATCGTATTAAAACCTATAAAAATAACATTTAAAAATTAGTGAACGTTTATGTGCTTTATTGACCATATATAAAATTTTTATAACTCTATGAACCCCCTTTAACATTTCAATGCTTTATTGGCCATGGTTTCTTCACCCCAGAACCCCTGAATCCCCCTATCCCCTCTCATATTTTTTTTTTCTGGGTTACAAATTAGTTATCATTTTCTAATTATGTCCATATTTACTTTCAAATGCAGGAAACGAAACCTATTGAAGAGATGCAACAAAAAAGGTTTACAGAAATCAGTCATTGCTTGGTTGAGATGCGTATTCCTAAACAGGTGCATGTTGTGAGTATTTTATTTCATATATATATATTTATATATATATTAATAACATATAATTTTAGGTGATTAATTTTGTTTTAAACATTTTTTCAGGATCCACCACTTATTTGATAGTTATTTGACGAGCAAACTAGTAGTGGTCCTAGTACTCATGCCAGTAGTATGAGGGCGGGTGGTACGAGAGCTAGGTGATCTAGTTAGCATACCCGATTATACCCTACCCCTCCCACTGATGTACCATCTATCCCACATTCTAACCCCGGTGTGTCGTTAGGGACACACATGATATTTTGGCCTCCCATTTTTTCACCACCCTTTACCTCTAAGGCTCATCACCTATATTTTCCATATCTAATGATGATTACCACTCTTCATCAATATCATGCATTTTGGTCATCCATCCATGCCATCTTCTTTTACTTCAACTTCCTTCTCTCTAAGATTCTATATTCCATCTTCTTCAGCTCCTACTCCTCCACTGTTTGTGCCTGCAGAGCATACACTGGGACCCACTACACCGGTATAGGGTGTTCCTTCAATTATTGCAGATCCAGTAGTGCCCATTGATCAGACTTCCATAGGTATATTTATATAACCCTTACAAATATTTATACCAATTTTTGTTTCATTATAACATGTATTGATATAATATATGTTTTTCTTTCATAATAGATACATCTACTAATAAGAGGTGGGTGAGAGGGCGTACACACATGCGTGTGGTGTGGAACCACCACATGCAGTTGATGGCAGACTATATTTAATGTAATAAAATGATTTAAAAAGCAGGGCCGCAATGTCAGAGTTTTTTGCAACGCTTTCCAAATAGTCCAACATTATTCCCATTATCCCACTCTCATGGAGGCAGTTTTCAATCAAAGTCAAGGATAATGCTTGGCCACATATATGGGTAAACAATCCATTAGATTTAATGTAATATATTATTTTAGAAATTATATAAATAATATTTTCGGGTCAGCTTCAGTTTAATTGTACTGATGGGGTGGGTGCACGATCAACACATATATAGGAATTAGGTGAGCATTGGAGACGCTAAAAACATGAATTGTATATTTTATGGTGTGCTAGAGTTGGAATAGAGTTAGAGGTGGTACCTGTCATAGAATATTGTCTGATAGAACAGTATAGTAAAATGATTACTCATTGGATAACTATCATGTTTAAGGTATTAATTACATTTGAGAGTTTTAAATGAAAATTTTAATGATTTTAATTAATAATATCTTTTGTATTATTGAATTTTATTTTTTAATCATTAAAAAAAATAAACAAAACATTGATGCTAAAAAAACACCTTCACACCTTGGGGTGTACTATGATTTCAGATCATGAGAGGAAGTAGGTAGGACAATTATTTATGATTTTTTAAGAGTTTCAATTTTCATTGATTCCTACATAATTTATTCAATTTCTAATGTTTTGATATAAATGTAGTTATGAAATTAATTATTGATAAATTATTTTAAAATATTTTTTCCTACATCCAATTTTATTAGAGAGGCACATATTGAATATTGAAGGATGTGTGCATCGAGCGAAACTGTTTTGCTCAAGTAGAAAGAAAAAAGATGGAATTGTTGTTAACGAAGCAACACAAAAGTATATTTTAAGTTTTATTCTTATGATTTAAAATTTTAATATCTACTTTTTACTCTATAATATATTTAAATATATAACAGACTTCTTTTGAGGCCCTTCTTTCCCAAGAATCTGACAATTTTGGGCCAAACGATCACTTACATCAGGTTTTGGGAGATGAGCACCCTGGAAGAGTATGTTACTGACCTGGGATGAGTATAGTCCTGATAAGGTATTAGAACTCTTCAGGTACCAGTTATACTTCCACCAAGTAGGAAAACGTTAATTCATGTGAAAAATTGGCTAAAAAGTGTCTCATAGGTGGAAGAACGAGTCGAAAGGAAAAACACTGAAGTTATGAAATTAATGCATGTTTTATGTCCATAACTTCTACTAGAGTCCAGTAGGGATTCTAATACATATATTTCATCAATTAATTCATTATATAGTGCATCGAGTTTTAATTCTAGTTGTGGTCAACACAATTTGGTTCCTAGTGATGGTGATGGAGATAGAGATGGTGAGGAAGGGGTCGAGGGTGAGGATGATGTTGAGGATGAGGGAGAGGAGAAGGCTAAGGTGGAAGATGGGGGAGAAGAGGAGGGTGTGGATGAGGATGACGATGAGGATGGGGATGAGGACAGATATGAGGATGGGGATGAGGGCGGGGATGATGATGGGGACATGGATGGGGATGAGGATTAGGATGATGGTGACAATTATGATAGTGATAGTGATAAGGTACATATTGGTCTATTAAATTTTTGGCTGATATTACTGAGAATTGATGCTTGATGATTTGTTGTGACTAAATATGTCTATGATTAGGTTGGTCACATTATCTCTATTTATTTATCTATAAATAATAAAATTTGACTTTTTATGGAGGTATGGATTCTATGAATTCTCTTTTTACATGGTATCAAAGATATTTCACAATTTTCTTTTTAGATAAACTAAAACTCATGGTTGAATAACTTGATCTCATTCATTTTCATTATACAACTTCTTAGTCAACTTTCTATGATTCATTTTCTTTTTATGCTCTACAATATGGGAAACCATTTTTAATCTAATCCCATTCACATATCTTGTTGTACTTGATACATTGTGTTGTTATATTTGTTACCAAAAATATTTTTATTTTATGAAACATTTTGAATCTTCTTGATATGTTTTGTATGGATAAATCATGGTATAATGTTTCAGGATCCTAAAATGTGTTTTTGAGGTCAGATAGAAGTCATTGGGAGAGGCTATGAGTTAATTTGAGTGAAATCTGTAATTTTACAGATTCATGTAATAATTTCTGGTATATATGAATTTCATGTAGTCCAATATATCATGTAATTATATCTAGTCATTTCTACCATAACCGTTACTATTTAAATCATAACCCCATCACTCCACACACCACTCTGGGAATCTCTATAAAACCCCACCACTGATTCATCAATCATAAATGTTAAACCTAATAACTATCACATTCTCCTTAAGTAAAACCAGCACTGATGAATCTATATTGTCTTCCTAAGACCTTATTCATAAATTATATTTTTTATATGTCACCTTCATGTAGGTCACATCACCAAAATACCTCCTCAATGATTGTATCAATAGATTTAAATATATATCATTTCACCTCACAATAATTATAAACCCTTTAGGTTAGATTATGTAACCCATATGTTTTCATAAATCAATGTTTTACATTGGAATCAAGGAATATCATCCAACGAGATAATCCAATATCTTACTTCATGGCTAAATATTCCCAAGTTCTAGAAGGCCACAATGGTATACTTACTCACCACTATACCCTTAGGCCCTAGTCCATTCACTTGAAAATAGATCCATATGTTTATAAATTACCTTATAAAACCATTTGAAAATACCCATAAAGTTATTATATAATCGCTATCAACCCACTATATGTTACATGAGGTATTTACACTATCTAAAGAGTTAACAAACCTTGAGTATTAATCATCATCATGCTTCCACTGTTAATCTCCAAAAAAAATCCCCATCCTCTTTTATTGATTATAATATGTTGTGGTGAGATGTTCTTATATTTCCTATATCCACAACCACTGAATAAAAGGGAAGTTGGGGGAGAGTGAAATTGAGGGAGGTGGGGAGGAATCAAAGATAAAACTTTCATACACACACCACTAAAATCACCCTTAGTCGTGGAGGATTTAATGGAGAATGAGGTATATGAGGAGCTATCCAAATAGACATCCACATTTTCCCGTAACATCATAAAATTAATTATGGTACAAATAAGAAATTTTGTCAATGATCCTATTTATAAAAAAATTCTTAAACCACATTAGGTACCATGTATACTGCCCCCAAGTTCCAAATGGTCAGCCATGAAATGTCACAAAATGGTCCAAAATATCAATTACTTGATACCCCACAATTATATACAATATTAAAGATGAAGGAAATTTAGGACCACTAAGACCTCACTAGGTACCAGTTATATTAACTCCAATTACCCAGTTATCTCTATTACACTTGGAAGAAATGCCACCCTACTCCAAACCCAAGTAAAATTTATAAAACTATTGTTAAACCCTTGATCATGAAAAAATAATTTTTGTTTTCATGTAAAATAAGTATGGATTACATTAGAATTAGAAATTTAAACACGCTATGGTTACGACTCTAGAAAATATAATGTTTCTTCTCTTATGCTAACCTATAATAATGCGAGTAGTAACAAAATATTAACCATACAACATCTAATACATGATAAGAATGTATAATAATATCTCAATCACTATGCCATATACCAAAATCCAATATTATCATTTCTCATGATTATAAATGAGGGATAGTTGGTCTATCAGTAAAATCAATCCCATTAAACTAATTTTTAAATGAATATTCCAGATTCAATCCCCATTATAAATCCCCCATTTTTTAAAATGAATATTTTAAATTAATTTATCCATTTTCATATCTAAATACATGTGAAATGTATTAGTAAATCTTCAATCACACTGAATTCATCTAAAATCACCCAAACTTATGAACAACAATGCTATATTCAAAACCTAAAACATGATTTCCTTATATAGGGGTTATCATGATTTATTTTAACATCTATATAATACTTATATTAATGACCCTATTTTTATATTAATTTTTTGGAACATGTATATCAAAATATTGATTCGTACTTGATACATTCATTAAAATTTATACCTTACCAGTCACCCTAGAACACAGATCGTATCCAATTACAACATATGAATCATAATATTTAGTATTTTCATCACCACATATCTGAAATTAAGGTCATACTCAAATATCTTTTAAACCATGAAGATCATCATTCTATATACATGCCTGAAGTATCCTGTGATAACTATCCCAAGAACCTTACTCTAACGTATAAATAAAAAATTTCATTTACTAACATAGATCAATCTATGATCATCCTCATCGCATTCCCCATTGGTATGGTTCACAATCCCTATCAAATTTCTAGCATATGCATCGAGTATGATTCTAAATTTATTAACCTGGCTGGAATCACCTATAATGACACAAGAAATAACATAAAACCATAATAATTATTTGGTTTTATCAATCAACTATGCCTAAATCAATGTTCACCAAATCTATTCTAAACCATGGGTCATACACTTTATCAGTTTATGGTGTGATCCCCACAATTTGACTACACTCACCAAATATACTTGAGAACCAACTAGTATAGATGTATATCATCACCCAAGCATTTTCACCCATTGAATATTCTAATTTCATACTCATAGATTCATCCCAAAATCTATAATTGGTTTTAAACTTCAGATATCACAAGCATCTTCTACCCCATACTATCAAAAGTCTATCACCCAGGAATCATACCCCTTCCCACTATAGAACCACACTATCCCATAGGATGTCTTGTAATTTACTTGATTTCGTATTCCTACCCTAAGGGTAAGAACTTCCCCAATTCACATTTTTACATGGTTCCACCTATCCCATTGAGATTCAAAAAGGTCTATAAGTTCATCCCAATGAATTTCAATGAGACAACTCCAGGTTGTTGGGAAACTAAGAATAATGAATCCCAGTCCAATCCTAATGCATTTTACTAGTTCTCATTGCCATAAATTGTTCTTTGAAAAGCACAGGACATTGATCAAATCCACCCACCAATCCTAGTGGTAATGAGTAACACTGACATGCACCACTGAATTATGTACAATGTATTGAAAATTCATAGGTAATTAAAGGTAATTTCCTTACGAATTCTGAATTATATATATGTTATACTAGTAGTTAATTGCACAGGAGGTGGTAGGTTGATGCCTGCTGCTCGAATTGCAGGAAGTCTATGCCAACGGTTTAAAAACTGTAGGTATGTATGTGAAAACTGACTCTATACCAATGTTTTCATGTAAACTTTTCATTAAAGTAGATACCAACAGTTTGTAAACCGTTAGTATAAAACTATGAACTAAATCTTTACCAATGGTTTACATCAAACCATTGCTAAATTTCTATTCCAACGGTTTGAAAACTGTTAGGGTAGAACTTAGCATTCAACTAATGCAATGGTATCAAAGCATTGGTAAACATTTATACCATTGGTTATTATAAAGTTTTGGAATAAGATGCTTTTTGGTTACATATACCAATGGTTATTCTATAACCGTAGGTATATGTCTATCCCCACACCTCAATAGCCAACAGTTATCCAACCTTTACCAACAATTGAAAACTGTTGGTATAGAATAATTTTCTAGCAGTGGAGGTACTTTTCAAAATATTATATGGCATAAAAGGAATGTTCGACATGTATGAAATTATCCAATTTCATAAACATAATTCCATTGAAGCATCCTTTTCATGTTAAAAAGATTCATTTTAATGAAAAATCAATTTTTTAATATTATGTACATTCATTTTTTTTAATTTATTTTCAATGAAAAACGTTTTCATGAAATATTTGTTGTTTAAAAAGTGCTTTAAATGATTTTAAAATATTCAATTATATGGTTTCAAAAACTTATTTCCAATGAAAAGGATTTAAATGATTTCAAAGCTTCAACTACAAGTTTTCAAAATATTTTAAAAGAAACATGTGTTAAAAAAATCAATCTTTTTATATATGTTTTCAAGGAAAAATGTTTTTAAAATGTTTTCAAGATTCTTTGTTTTCATGGAAAATGGTATTCAAAATTTTTTGAAGATTATTTTATGTTTTTTAAATGAAAGAGGATTTAAAAATGTTTAAAATATTTTTTTATATGTTTTCAAAGAAATATTTTTTCAAAATGTTTTCAAGATTCTTTTATATGTTTTTGAGGAAACTATTTTCTAGATTCCTTTATAATTTTTCATGTTTATATTCAACAAAAATGGTTTTCAAAACTTTTGATGTGTTGAAAAGAATTTTTTTCAAAGAAGGAAGGATATTCCCCTCATGAAATGTTTCTGAAATATATTTCAAAATTAATTTCCATCAAAGATGACATATTTTCTGATTACTCATGCCTTTTCTAGGGATATGATACAAGGTTTCCATTAATATTCTTTACATGAGTAGTTTATGTTTAGATGGATTGATGTTTATGAAATTCGTTTTTCATTCACAGGTTATATGTTCATGAAACATGTTTCTCATTCATGGGTTATCCTCTTAATAAAACCACTTCTTTTCATGGTTAATGATTATGAAACCTATCTCTTTTCCACAGGTTATGATATGATTACACGTTTATGAATCCCATTTCATTTCATGGGTTATGATATGCTAAATGTTTATGATATAGTGAAACACATATGTTTGATTTCATTATGATATGCATGGGACATATGTCTCCCTCCAATGCATTCGGTAAATATTTATATCTCATGATATAGACACGGATAGATTGTGGAGTGATCTGAGCTAAGTAAATGACTTTATCTGCTACGATAGTCTTAGGAGTGATCCTTGACTACTAATATGGTCATGGGAGTGAACCATGACTACCAAGATGGCCTTGGTAGAGATACATTTACTATTATAGAAATAATTTTATATTTTTATATGTATCCCATAAATTTTATGTCTTATTCTTATGTTAGGTTTTTATGGAATATGCTCTTGATTCTCTTATGATTCATGTCTTATGAACTTCTGATCTTTATTCCATGACTCATGTATATGATCTTTGATATATAGGGTATGATATTTAAATGTTATTGTCACATTCTTATACCCCTATACTCATGTTATGCATATGTATCTCTTTATTTTACCCTTTATGAGCATCTGGGCTCACCCCTTATGTTTCCTTTCCCCAAGTTACGAATAATGGTTTTAAGTAGAATTACTAAAGGGGAATATATTTGTGGGAAATATATATGATCTTTAACCAACGTGGAATATTTTTTATATGTTTTTAATGACACTAAACTATTATGGACCCCTGGAATGTATTTTTATAATGTGATGAATATTCATCTAAAATGATATAATATCCATATATGTTAATCTTGGGTCAAAATAGCCTTTAACAATGCTAAAAAAGAAACAATAAAGGCCCCACTAATAATGGGGGGGGGGATTTATTTTTTGTTGGAACCCATTCCTACCCAACATTTTATCAGTACTTTTCCCCCATCTTAACAGCATTACCTCCCCCCTATATCATATATTTAGATAATTCCACCCTCCTGTATGCACCCCTACCTCTAGCGAGTTTCAAACCTGAGACATCCAGCTCGTACGTCAGCACCTTTTCCACTCCCCTATACTGTTTTGTTTTCCATTTTCCGATATTTCTATATTATTATATAATTACATTTTTATCCATATATATATATATATGTTTATATATATATATTATTAAATACATATATAAAATACATATTTGTGTGTGTGTATGTGTGTGTTTATAAATACATACATTTATATACATAGATATATATATGTGCATCTATAAATATAATTAAACATATTTATATATATTTTAATTACCTTATATATAAATATTCATATACATATATTAGAATATATAGATAGATATATATCAATTTTCAACACACACACACAAATGAAACTTTATATATATATGTGTGTCTTAATTGTATAGTTATATAAATATTCATACCTTAATATTTTAAATAAAATGTATACTAGTTTTTATTTATAAAATTTTTATATATTGAGAAATATATTTTAATTGTAAATAAATTTAAATATTTATTTATAAAATTAAATTTTTAATTGTGAATAATTAAAAAATATCTATAAATATTTATATATTTTATTACAAATAATATTAAAATTTGAAAAATATAAAATTTGAAAACCATAATACAAATATGAACATAATACCTAGGAAAAAATTTATTCCCCACCAAAAACAATAAAAATACTACCTTTAATGAGGCAAATGGTCCATTTAATGTTAAAAAATTAGGGTAGCCTGTAACACCCTAAGATTTCATAGTAAGTTGTTTTCTTTAAATTCAATAGCTTGCACTACACGCAACACCAAGTTCAAGCACACCATGACTTACCAAACTAGCCGTTCAAAAGCCGTTAGGAATAGTATTAACAGGATTTTGAGTTTTATATATTCCATATAATTTTGAATTATGTATTATTTGTTTCTTAGACATATTATAAGAACTAATTCAATTTTTCAGATAAAAAATGTATTTTTAAAAAAAAATCAATTTTACCACCTTTTAATGGAGAACCCTATTTAAATCAAATATTTGACCCTTTTATATATTCATTTTTACCAAATAAAATTATTCTTTATAATCGGGACATCAAAATTTACATTGGATGAAATTTTGGTATTTTTCTAATAATATTCATTTTTTATGAATAGTGAGAAATAATGTATTTTAATTCAAAATTGAATTTTAGTCTAATCTATTTATATGGTTAGATAATATTTGAAATTGGTTTTGAAGTGTAATTAGATTATATTTTTACCCTTTAATCAAATTTTGGTCATTGGTATTAATTTCACTTTGAAATTATACATAAACATGTGTCAATATTTTGATAGTTATTGTTTCTTAAAACACGCTATTTGTTTTGACAACAGAAATTAATTTTAAATTAATTAATCCAACTTCTATGTTTTGAATTCAGTAAAATAGACATCATTTTTCAATTCAGAATATCATATATAGCTTAGGCTGAATTTTTGGTATTTTTCTAAAAAACACAAATTTTTGATGAATAATGAAACTACTAAGTAGTAGTTAAAAATCCAAATTTTTCATTAAATGAACTTTTACCACTTCTTTGAATTGAATTTAGAAAATAAAAGATACATGGTTTTTATTAGTAAGTAAAATTTGGTTTAATAAGATGATTTTTTTTGGTGAATAGTATCTTTTCACTTTTATTTTCCGTGGTTAAAAGTAAATATGGTAATTTAAGGTAAAAAGAATATTATAATAATACAAAATTAACTTAACACTTGTAATAAATTTATTTTATGAGTCATGGACAACAATGGGTATCCTTGGATCAATTTTGGGACCCCATGGAGCCACTTAAGAATGATAATGACACTTTATTTTAATTAACTTAAAGTAATGACAAAAATGACATTAACAAATATCTTTTAGTATATCAATTTTTACATGGGGTTATATAAGTCACCATTTCGACTATAAATAATAATTTTAAAGCTAAAAATATTTAATACATTATGGTATAAAAATTTATAATTTTTAGACATCAAATAAATTAAATTATTTATGATAAATAATGATGTAGTATTTACCTCAATAATAAATGATTTAAATAAATATGATTATTAATATTAAAATAATATCCAAAACCTATTCAATTTTTATTGGATGATTTTATTTCGACCATGAGTCATCTTATCTTCGACTTTAATTAGTTTTGGACCTTTATAAACTGAATATCACTCTATAATAAAATAATATTTTCACAAATTCCTAAAGAGCCCCTCCTTCCCCTCATAAAAGGACACCACTTCTAACCCATTACACACACCTCTCAAGCCCCTTGGCTCATCCAAAACCTGCCAAATTAATCTCTTAATATCCCCCTATTCCTCCTAGAATCCTCACCTTAGGCAGAATTCACTTCAAGAAGTCCTTTTGGTTCAAACGAAAGGAATTTACCCAAATTAAAGGTAACACTTTATCTTAAATTCTTTTGTTTTATTTTGTTTTATCTTACTTCCCCACCCCCTAATCACATTTTATTACTTTATTTAACAAAAAAACAGTATCCTAAATATACTAGTATGTTTTTATGATAAGGATTCTAACTACACTTACACATATCTCCATCTAATGGGTCAAGAACATATTGTTTATGTGGATGGAAAACTAACGCCTCACGAAATGATGATTGTTCAATTATCTCCTACCGCCTCTCATGGTGGCCATAAAGATTGAAATTTATTTATATCTGATATATATATTATGTTTATGTTTTCTTTATGCTTCTGTATTTTCCATTTATATCATTATTTTACGGTTTCCATTATGGGTAAAATGCGATAATTCCAATTGAGATAGTGCGGACTACCGGCCCCTCAAAATGATATGACTCGTTAATTCATTATGTGGGATGTATAAAGGATGTAATTAGTGATATTATATATGAAATTATACTGGAATTATAATATACCTATTTATCATTAATTTTCAATTCCATTAAAATACAAAATTGAAATGAAGGTAGCGTTCATGCGTACTTACGGCTTACCATCTCCATGAACAGTACATTTCATTTGTTATCTCCAAATGTTATGTACTGTTATAAAAAAGATATATCTATATATACTGGATATATAATATATATATGATATCTAAATCATGTATATCATTCTGGATATAATGGAATTTTTACCACATGGAAAATTGAAATTATAACAAGTTCAATTTTGACTCAAGTTTCGAACATTGATAAAATATCCAATATGAACTAAAATAATTAACTAGTTGTTATAGCAAGGTAATAAGTGATATAAAAGGAATAATAAACTTGAAAAAATTTCTTAATAAATTAGAAATTAACTTAAGTTTATTATTCAGGAAGAACAAGTAATATACAAGACAGGTCAGACATGAGGTAAGGGGTTTCTTATCTCACTTTTAATTCCGTGAGATTTCCATTGTTCGCCACTTATTTATTAAATGTGGTATATTTTGTACTGCCATTTGATATATATTATCATGATTATATTTATATTCATGGTATTATATGATTCATTTGGTGGTTATTAACTTTTAGTCATACAACTCGATTGATTACAACGTAGTAAAGAGTTTTCATCTCACTTCTTATTCCCGTGAGAATCATGCTATATTGCCACTATTTCATTTTATGTAGTGTATTTACTATCCCATTATTGAATTCATGGTGTAATATACATTAATTTATGGGTATTTAAATCTTCATTTTATGATACTTCTTTCATGTGATGTATGTTTCATAATTTACCAAATCGGTAAAGGAATTTCCAATTTCAATTTACACTCATTCGACATTACGCATACTTCATTGATTATTTTACTCCATGATTATCTGTGGAATCACTATTTATTATTTGTGTAGTAATTTCTACTCACCTTTCTATGGATATAATTTTGAGACACCAAATAACCCCACTGATAAATTCTCAAGTCATCGTTATGAACTTGATAAGAGTAATTTTAACTCAATATCCATTCATTGAGTTAAACATCAAATTCAATGGTGTTGTTTTTACAAGAATATGTGTGAATGTCCTATGATTTATTCACACTGAATATCCAATCATATTGAGTGTATTTATATTTGTCACACAAAATTATGTCATTGATTTATCCGTAACCTAAGGATACGGTCTTTATAAGGGATTTCATCTCAACTTACATTCCATTGAGTCTTCATTGTTGTTATGCGCCAACTCACTTTTTTTGGTGTATATAATATACATTGACATAGTATATCATTAAATCCATTATTATCATGATATTATAAAGTTTTTATTACCTCAATTATTTGTATTCAAGCTTCTCTCATTTGGTTAGAAACTCTAACTAAAATATCATTTTTAAATGTTTTAAAGATTTATTCTTCTAAATATTTCTCATTAATATCCATGTTTTAAAAATGTTTTTAAGGATTTATTTATAAGGAAGTTAATGTTTTAAAATTAAAATCACTTTTAAAAGTTTCAAAGTGGTATGGGACAATTTGATTCAGAAATCTATTTTAAACGACTTCTTGATAAATAGTGAGACTTTTAAATGTTTTCCAGAAAAAGGGGGATATTTCTCTCAAATAATCTTGATGATTATTTTCATCTATGTCAATATCCTTTATTATTCTCGATTGAGGTTGATTTAGTATAATAAAATCTTCCATATTGTATTGAATGAGTTATGTTTGACTGTAGATGTGTTATTTTTATTCAATTCATGGTTTATGGATAAAGTATTGACATTTCATATGCTAGTTTTAATATGAATGTTTATGTTGTGATTAAAACTTTTCGTATGAGGAATGAATTAGACTTAGTATGTAACATCCCAGGTAAATAAAGAATAAAGAATTTTCATATTTATTAATATTTATGAATTAAATATTAATTTTAATTAAAAGGGGTTTCTACATTCGATAGCGTACTCGGTACGCAACGATGAGTTTCTTTGAAAACTTACGTTGCACACAAGTAATAAAATAATATTATTTTAAATGTTAGTTAACGAGTAGCCGTTGTACTGGCGAGAATGGATAGAAATAACTAAAATATGATTATATATGTTTTTAAATGTTTTTACATTTACCAAATAAAAGATAAAGGCTTAAAATACGGAAAGAGTTCAATTTTAGGCATTTATACCCTAATTTTCACAAAAGGTCCACTTATCACCTTTTGACGGAGAACCGTCATTAAATATAGTTTTGATCGATCTTATAAATTCTATTGGACCAAATATAACTCTTATTTAGAATCAGGACATCAAAATTTACTTTGTGTAAATTTTTGGTACCTTTCTGATAAAGTTCATTTTTTTTAATGAATAATGTAAAATGTTGTATTTTAATTCAAAACCTCTTTTTAATCTAATTTATTTATATGATTAGATTATCTTTTGAATTGGTTTTAAAGTGAAATTATAAAATATTTTTACCATTAAATCCAATAGTGTTCGTTGGAATTAATTTCACTTTGAAATCGGACTTAAACTAGTGTCAATCTTTTGATACTTATTGTTTCATAAAAACACGCTATTTGCTATGACAGCGGGAATTAATTATTAAATTAATTAATGTGACATATATGTTTTGAATTTTTTAAAATAGACTTCATTTTTGAATTCGTAATATCAAATATAGCTTAGGGTGAATTTTTGATAATTTTCTGAAAAACTTCAATTTTTATGAATAGTGAAACCACTAAGTGGAACGTATAAAGACTGATTTTCCGTTTAAATGAAATTTTGCCATCATTGTGTTTTGAATTTCAAAAATCCGACATACATGGTTATCATTAAGAAGTAAAATGTGGTTCAATGAGATTATAATAATTTTTTGGTGAATAGTAACTTATTAAGTTCTTAATCGCGATTAGTGGTAATTAGTGTAGTTTAAGGTAAAAATAATGCTTTAATAAAATAAGATGAGCTTGACACATGTCGTACCCTCATTGGTTGTGTCATGGCCGACCAAGGCAAGCCATGGGTCAACTTGGGGACCCCATGGAGACACTTTGGTTGGGAAATGACATAAATAACTTTTTATTTAATGTAAAAGTAAAAATGACACAAACATGATATGTTATACTAAAACAATTTTTAAATGGGGTTATACAAGTCAGAGTTTGGATTATAAATAGTCATTGGAAAGATAAAAAGATTTAATACATCATAGTATTTGTTTTATAATTTTTAGACACTAAATAAATTAAATTATTTATGACATCATGATAATGCAGCGATGACCTCATTATTTAACGATTTAAATAAAATGGAAAGATAATGTAAAATCTAAGAACTACACATGTCTAAAACTTATTGGATGGGTGGATTTCGAACCCTTATCACCTTATCCACGAATTATATCAATGTGGGACCTTTTAAAACCAAAACACATTTTCAAATAAAGTAATATTTCTTTACTTTCCAAAAGTGCCCCTCCTCTCCTCTTATAAAAGGCCCCCACATCTACCTCATTTCACACACTCCTCAAGCCTTTGGCTCGGCCAAACCCTGCCCATTTACTCTCTCCACATCCCTCTCCTCATCCTAGAGGATTCCCTTTGGGAATAATCCTTTCAAAGGAAGCCTTTAGGCTCAAATCAAAAGGAGTTACACTTTTAAAGGTAATTCATTCTCTCTTGTTCATTTGATTTATTTTGCTTCTCCAACCCTCTAAACTCTTTTTATTTACTTATTTTGTAACAACACCAGTATCTTAAATATACTAGGATGTTGTGATAAGATTTATTCGAGCTACACTCTCACACAACTACATCAAATGGTTAAAGAACATACAGTTTCTGTGGATGGTGAAATTCTGCCTCCCGAAACGATGATTGTTCAATACTCATTTAACACCTTAAAGGGTGGCCATTATGATGTCGCTATTTGTATATATGATATATAATATGTTTATTTTTTATTTAAGCTTCTGTATTTTTCATTTTGGGCATACCTTTATGGTTTCCATTATGGGTAAACACGATATCTTCATTTAAGGAAGTGCGGACTACCGCCCCCTCAAAGTGATGTGATTCGTTAATGCCATATGTGGGACGTGTAAAGGATTGATTTAAAGTTATTATATAGTATGTTATACTGGAATTATAATATACCTCTATATCATTATTATTTCTTTCCATTAAAGTATGAGATAGAAATGAAAGTAGCGTTCATGCGTACGTACGGCTTACCGTCTCCATGAACAGTGCATTTCATTTCTTATCCCCAAATGTAATGTACTATTAAAAGTACATGTATATAATGGATATATATAATTAATGATATATCTAAATGATGAATATAATTCTGGAATTAAAATTTACATACCTCTCATTTAGTTTTAATTCCATTAATATGACAAAGAAATGAAAGCAGCGTTCATGCGTACGTACGGCTTACCGTCTCCATGAACGGTGCATTTCATTTCTTACCTCTAAATGATTATGTAATATTTTAAATACATGTATATGCTGGATATATATGATATATATGATATCCAAATCAGGAATTTCATTCTGGATATAAAGAACCTTTGACCACACGAACAACATGTCATTGTAAGAAGTCCACTTTCGACTTAAGAACCAAATATTAACAAAACAAACATTATTAACTTAAATGGTTAAATAATGTTTATAACATGGCAATAAGTGAATAAAAGGAATAATGAACTTTAAAAAGGTTCTTAATCAAGTATAAATTAACTCAAGTTTATTATTCAGGACGTTAACGAACGATCGAGTCAAGTCGGACCCGAGGTAAGGGACTTCGTCTCAGTCTCCTTTCATTGAGGCATATTTTGTTTTATACACAACTTTCTTTTATACGGTGTATAAACCCCTTTGACTTTTACTTTTATACAAAAGGAATCTTTTTCTAAGAAGCGTTTTACAAAACGACAAAAAGGAATGTTTCTTTTAACGTACGCGGTGACAACGACCTTTTCCGCCGCCGCAAGTATTATTTGGTCTTTGGCTTTCTCAAAAAGCCGTAATGTTTTTAGAATAAAATAAATACCATATACTCTTTTATGTATTTTGGTATTGAAAATGGTTTTGAAAAAGGATTCTATTATGCCAATATATTTATGATATATTGTGATTGAAATGTGGAAATGTTATCATTCTTTTATATTGGTTTTATGTTTTATGATTTTATACTGGTACTTGGACATTTTAACGGGTGGTTACGTTATAAACCATATGACGGGTGGTGCCGTGAATACCAGGACGGGTGGTTACGTTATAACCTCCAATGCATTGGGTATGGAAGTCGGCCGTATGGCTATTCCATTAAGTAGTAATGGAAATTGGCCGTATGGCTATTCCATTAAGTGATATGTGTGGAAGTCGACCGTATGGTTATTCCAGTTAAGTATGTTTATGTCCCAAGTTACCTTTATATATGTTATGTGTTCTTTATATGGGTTTTATGGTAATACTTTGGTTACAAAAAGGTAAGTAATGATACTTTATTCAGTGAAGAGTTTTTACTAATTCATGAAGGTGAAGGTATTACTTTGATAGAGTATACATGGTTTACTTGATTTTGAAAAACTAACAGTTTTCATTCTTTGTGTATCCCTTACTGAGCTTTTTATGCTCACCCCATGTTTTTTTTGAAATGTTTTCACAGGACTTAATGTGGAATAAGGTCAAGGATGGGATCAAGGGAATGTCATTCTATATAAAACATGGAACTAGACATGTTTCTTTTAAGAGTTTTTTTTGGAAACTTAGTAGAAGTGACTACTTTGTAATCTTTTGAGATGTAATAGTTATGTTCTAATTCTCTAAAACTCTAAACCTGAAAAGATCCTCGATGTGAATTATTCATTTAATTAAATATTAATTAAGGTTTAAGGCCGGGGCCTTATAGTTGGTATCAGAGGTCGGTTTAGAAAACTTTAGGAGTTAGAAAAGTGTTAAATTATAATATGATTGAAATGATATAGCATTTACGGATTACCATGTTGCTTCGCCTAAGATATTTCTGTGTTCAGAATGGTTTTCTGCAGAGGAAACAAAGCAGCTATGTTGGGACGACATCAGGAGGAAGATAACCTTCCAAATCAGCAACCTGAGATGGTCAGAATCGGAACTGAACAGTTTGTTGCAGTGATGGCACAGTTGACTTAGGCTATAAATGGTGGTGGTATCCATGCACGAGATCAGCCAGATCAACTGCAGAGGAACATGTCAGTGGTGGAACATTTCATGAGGCAACATCCCCCATCATTCAGATGATCATCGGACCCTGTGCAAGCTGAAGGGTGGATTAAAGCACTTGAGAAGATTTTTGATGTCATGGAGTGTTCAGAACATCAAAAGGTTAGTCTTGCTGTTTATCGTTTTGAAGGAGAAGCTGATCAGTGGTGGTCGATGGTGAAAAATATAAGGGATAGTGATGAGATTGAGGATCTTCACTGGGAATAATTCAAAGGTATGTTTCTTGAGAAATATTTTCCTAAGGTGGTTCATCTTAGGATGGAAAAACAGTTCCTAGAATTGAGGCAGGAGGATGATTCAGTGGCTGCTTATGAAGAAAAGTTAACTCGATTGGCAAGGTATGCTCCAAACTTCATACGAGATCTTGATAGTAAAATAAACCGTTTTTACTCAGGGTTAAAGCCAAAGTATCGAAGGGCTTTAGCTTCTCGTGAGTTCAAAAGTTATGAAAAACTTGTTCGATGTGTGGAGAAGGTGGAAATGGAGTTTTCCGATGATCAGGTGTTCTATGACAAACAACAGAATAAGAGGTCTAGTTGGCAGGCAAAGGGGAAGAATTCATCAAAGAAGCAAGGAGGTAAGAAAACCAAATATCCATCCTGTGAGAAGTGTGGTAAAATGCATCCTGGAGAATGTTTATCCAAGTCTGGCAAGTGCTTTCGGTGTGGTAAGTCTGGTCATATTGCTCGTAACTGTAAGGAAGATGATCAAGCAGGAAATGAAAAGCCAACGGTAAGATGTTTTAAGTGTAATGAAATGGGTCATTATGCAAACGAGTGTCCAACGAAGAACTCAACTGGGGGAATGCAGCCAGACTACAAGTAAAAAGGGGTGGTGAAATCCTTTGCAACAACTTCAGCAGATGTTGGGCCATCGAATGAAGTGGTATCAGCTCCAGGGAGCTCAGTATTTTTCGAAGATTGACTTGAGGTCGGGGTACCATCAGTTGAAAGTAAAAGAAGCAGACGTTTTGAAGACTGCGTTCCGTACTAGATATGGCCATTATGAATTTGTAGTTATGCCTTTTGGGTTAACCAATGCACCTGCTGTATTCATGGACCTTATGAATAAAATTTTCCATGAGTTCTTGGATAAGTTTGTGTTTGTGTTTTGAGGTTTGGGAAGAGGTTATGTGTGCCTTGTGATTCACAGTTGAAGAATGAGTTGTTATGTGAGGCTCATAGTTCCCCGTTTTCAGTTCATCCAGGCAGTACTAAGATGTATAGAGATCTGCGGGAGTATTACTGGTGGGATGGAATGAAAAGAGACATTGCTGATTTTACTGTGAAGTGTTTGACATGTCAACAGGTTAAAGCAGAGCGGCAGTTACCGAAAGGGATGCTTCATCCTTTACCAGTGCCAGAGTGGAAATGGGAGAATATATCCATGGACTTTGTTCTTGGATTACCGAAGACATCTCGAGGTAATAATGAAATCTGGGTTATTGTTGATCGCTTGACCAAATCTTATCATTTCCTTGCTATACGAGATACTTTCTCTCTTGATCAAATTTCCCGTTTGTATCTTAAAGAGATAGTCAGGTTACATGGAGTTCCTCTCTCCATTGTATCGGATCGTGATCCCAGGTTTACTTCTAACTTTTGTAAAGGCCTTCAGAAGTCGTTGGGTACTGAATTAAATTTTAGTACAGCTTTTCAGCCTCAATCAGATGGGCAGTCAGAACGAACAATCCTAACATTGGAGGATATGCTACGAGCTTGTTCTGTGGATTATCAGGGAAGTTGGGACCAACAAATTTCTTTGGTTGAGTTTTCTTATAATAACAGTTTTCATTCCAGTATACAGATGGCACCATTTGAGGCATTATATGGGAAGAGGTGTCGAACTCCAGCATTTTGGAATGAAGTGGGTGAAAGGAAGCTGATGGGACCAGAATTGGTAGAAGAGATGGCAGAAAAAGTTCAGTTGATTCAGAAGCACATGAGAACAGCTCAGAGCAGGCAGAAGAGTTATGCGGATAACCGGAGGAAGGATCTATCTTTCGAGGTAGGTGATCATGTTTTTCTCAAGGTTTCTCCTTGTAAAAGTGTGATGAGATTTGGTAAGAAAGGAAAGATGAGTCCAAGGTTTATTGGACCATATGAAATTCTGGAGAGAGTTGGATCAGTTGCATACCGGGTGGCTTTAACTCCGAGTTTATCTCAGGTACACAATGTTTTTCACATTTCGATGTTGAGAAAGTATATGCCAGATCCATCTCATGTTTTGAGTCCAGAGGTAGTTCAGCTGGAAGAGAACCTATCTTATGAGGAACAACCGGTCCAGATTCTTGACCACAGGGATCAGGTGTTACGGAATAAGGTGATTCACTAGGTAAAGGTTTTGTGGAAAAACCATGTGATTGAAGAGGCAATGTGGGAATCTGAAAATGCTATGAGGGATAAATACCCACACTTATTTTGATAAGTGAATAAAATTGCGAGGACGCAATTCCCAAAAGGGGGGAAGGATGTAACATCCCAGGTAAATAAAGAATAAAGAATTTTCAAATTTATTAATATTTATGAATTAAATATTAATTTTAATTAAAAGGGGTTTCTATATTCGATATCTTACTCGGTACGCAACAATGAGTTTGTTTGAAAACTTACGTTGCACACAAGTAATAAAATAATATTATTTTAAATGTTACTTAACGAGTAGCCATTGTACTGGCGGGAATGGATAGAAATAACTAAAATATGATTATATATGTTTTTAAATGTTTTTACATTTACCCAATAAAAGATAAAGGCTTAAAATACTGAAAGAGTTCAATTTTAGACATTTATACCCTAATTTTCACAAAAGGTCCACTTATCACCTTTTGACGGAGAACCGTCATTAAATATAGTTTTGATCGATCTTATAAATTCTATTAGACCAAATATAACTCTTCTTTAGAATCAGGACATCAAAATTTACTTTGTGTAAATTTTTGGTACCTTTCTGATAAAGTTCATTTTTTAATGAATAATGTATAATGTTTTATTTTAATTCAAAACCTATTTTTAATATAATTTATTTATATGATTAGATTATGTTTTGAATTGGTTTTAAAGTGAAATTGGAAAATATTTTTACCATTAAATCCAATAGTGGTCGTTGGAATTAATTTCACTTTGAAATCAGACTTAAACTAGTGTCAATCTTTTGATACTTATTGTTTCATAAAAACACGCTATTTGCTCTGACAACGGGAATTAATTATTAAATTAATTAATGTGACTTATATGTTTTGAATTTTTTAAAATAGAATTCATTTTTGAATTCGTAATATCAAATATATCTTAGGGTGAATTTTTGGTAATTTTCTGAAAAACTTCAATTTTTGATGAATAGTGAAACCACTAAGTGGTACTTATAAAGACTGATTTTCCGTTTAAATGAAATTTTGCCATCATTGTGTTTTGAATTTCAAAAATCCGACATACATGGTTGTCATTAAGAAGTAAAATGTGGTTCAATGAGATTATAATAATTTTTTGGTGAATAGTAACTTATTAAGTTCTTAATCGCGATTAGTGGTAATTAGTGTAGTTTAAGGTAAAAATAATGCTTTAATAAAATAAGATGAGCTTGACACATGTACTACCCTCATTGGTTGTGTCATGGAAGACCAGGAAAATCCATGGGTCAACTTGGGGACTCCATGGAGACACTTTGGTTGGGAAATGACATAAATAACTTTTTATTTAATGTAAAAGTAAAAATGACACAAACATGATATGTTTTACTAAAACAATTTTTAAATGGGGTTATACAAGTCAGATTTTTTATTATAAATAGTCATTGGAAAGATAAAAAGATTTCCTACATCATAGTATTTGTTTTATAATTTTTAGACACTAAATAAATTAAATTATTTATGACATCATGATGATGCAGCGATGACCTCATTATTTAACGATTTAAATAAAATGGAAAGATAATGTAAAATCTAAGAACTACACATGTCCAAAACTTATTGGATGGGTGGATTTCGAACCCTTATCACCTTATCCACGAATTATATCAATGTGGGACCTTTCAAAACCGAAACACATTTTCAAATAAAGTAATATTTCTTTACTTTCCAAAAGTTCCCCTCCTCTCCTCTTATAAAAGGCCTCCACCTCTACCTCATTTCACACACTCCTCAAGCCTTTGGCTCGGCCAACCCCTGCCCATTTACTCTCTCCACATACCTCTCCTCATCCTAGAGGATTCCATTTGGGCAGAATCCTTTCAAAGGAAGCCTTTAGGCTCAAATCAAAAGGAGTTACACTTTTAAAGGTAATTCATTCTCTCTTGTTCATTTGTTTTATTTTGCTTCTCTAACCCTATAAACTCTTTTTATTTACTTCTTTTGTAACAAAACCAGTATCTTCAATATACTAGGATTTTTTTATAAGATTTATTCAAGCTACACTCTCACACAACTACATCAAATGGTTAAAGAACATACGGTTTCTGTGGATGGCGAAATTCTGCCTCCCGAAACGATGATTGTTCAATACTCATTTAATACCTTCAAGGGTGGCCATTATGATGTCACTATTTTTATATATGATATATAATATGTTTACGTTTTATTTAAGCTTTTGTATTTTTCATTTTGGGCATACCTTTATGGTTTCCATTATGGGTAAACACGATATCTTCATTTAAGGAAGTGCGGACTACCGCCCCCTCAAAGTGATGTGATTCGTTAATGCCATATGTGGGACGTGTAAAGTATTGATTTAAAGTTATTATATACGATGTTATACTGGAATTATAATATACCTCTATATCATTATTATTTCTTTCCATTAAAGTATGAGATAGAAATGAAAGTAGCGTTCATGCGTACGTACGGCTTACCGTCTCCATGAACGGTGCATTTCATTTCTTATCCCCAAATGTAATGTACTATTAAAAGTACATGTATATAATGGATATATATAATTAATGATATATCTAAATGATGAATATAATTCTGGAATTAAAATATACAAACCTCTCATTTAGTTTTAATTCCATTAATATGACAAAGAAATGAAAGTAGCGTTCATGCGTACGTACGGCTTACCGTCTCCATGAACGGTGCATTTCATTTCTTACCTCTAAATGATTATGTAATATTATAAATACATGTATATGCTGGATATATATGATATATATGATATCCAAATCAGGAATTTCATTCTGGATATAAAGAACCTTTGACCACATGAACAACATGTAATTGTAAGAAGTCCACTTTCGACTTAAGAACCAAATATTGACAAAACAAACATTATTAACTTAAATGGTTAAATAATGTTTATAACATGGCAATAAGTGATATAAAAGGAATAATGAGCTTTAAAAAGTTTCTTAATCAAGTATAAATTAACTCAAGTTTATTATTCAGGACGTTAAAGAACGATCGAGTCAAGTCGGACTCGAGGTAAGGGACTTCGTCTCAATCTCCTTTCATTGAGGCATATTTCGTTTTATACACAACTTTATTTTATACGGTGTATAAACCCCTTTGAATTTTACTTTTATACAAAAGGAATCTTTTTCTACGAAGCGTTTTACAAAATGACAAAAAGGAATGTTTCTTTTAACGTACGCGGTGACAACGACCTTTTCTGCCGCCGCAAGTATTATTTGGTCTTTGGCTTTCTCAACAAGCCGTAATGTTTTTAGAATAAAATAAATACCATATACTCTTTTATTTATTTTGGTATTGAAAATGTTTTTGAAAAAGGATTCTATTATGCCAATATATTTATGATATATTGTGATTGAAATTTGGAAATGTTATCATTCTTTTATATTGGTTTTATGTTTTATGATTTTATACTGGTACTTGGACATTTTAACGGGTGGTTACGTTATAAACCATATGACGGGTGGTGCCGTGAATACCAGGACGGGTGGTTATGTTATAACCTCCAATGCATTGGGTATGGAAGTCGGCCGTATGGCTATTCCATTAAGTATGTATGGAAATTGGCCGTATGGCTATTCCATTAAGTGATATGTGTGGAAGTCGACCGTATGGTTATTCCACTTAAGTATGTTTATGTCCCAAGTTACCTTTATATATGTTATGTGTTCTTTATATGGGTTTTATGGTAATACTTTGGTTACAAAAAGGTAAGTAATGATACTTTATTCAGTGAAGAGTTTTTACTACTTCATGAAGGTGAAGGTATTACTTTGATAGAGTATACATGGTTTACTTGATTTTGAAAAACTAACAGTTTTCATTCTTTGTGTATCCCTTACTGAGCTTTTTATGCTTACCCCATGTTTTTTTGAAATGTTTTCACAGGACTTAATGTGGAATAAGGTCAAGGATGGGATCAAGGGAATGCCATGCTATATAAAACATGGAACTAGACATGTTTCTTTTAAGAGTTTTTTTTGGAAACTTAGTAGAAGTGACTACTTTGTAATCTTTTGAGATGTAATAGTTATGTTCTAATTCTCTAAAACTCTAAACCTGAAAAGATCCTCGACGTGAATTATTCATTTAATTCAATATTAAGTAAGGTTTACGGTCGGGGCCTTATAGTTGGTATCAGAGGCCGGTTTAGAAAACTTTAAGAGTTAGAAAAGTGTTAAATTATAATATGATTGAAATGATATAGCATTTACGGATTACCATGTTGCTTCGCCTAAGATATTTCTGTGTTCAGAATGGTTTTCTGCAGAGGAAACAGAGCAGCTATGTTGGGACGACATCAGGAGGAAGATAACCTTCCAAATCAGCAACCTGAGATGGTCAGAATGGGAACTGAACAGTTTGTTGCAGTGATGGCACAGTTGACTCAGGCTATAAATGGTGGTGGTATCCGTGCACGAGATCAGCCAGATCAACCGCAGAGGAACATGTCAGTGGTGGAACATTTCATGAGGCAACATCCCCCATCATTCAGAGGATCATCGGACCCTGTGAAAGCTAAAGGGTGGATTAAATCACTGGAGAAGATTTTTGATGTCATGGAGTGTTCAGAACATCAAAAGGTTAGTCTTGCTGTTTACCGTTTTGAAGGAGAAGCTGATCAGTGGTGGTCGATGGTGAAAAATATAAGGGATAGTGATGAGATTGAGGATATTCACTGGGAAGAATTCAAAGGTATGTTTCTTGAGAAATATTTTCCTAAGGTGGTTCATCTTAGGATGGAAAAACAGTTCCTAGAATTGAGGCAGGAGGATGATTCAGTGGCTGCTTATGAAGAAAAGTTCACTCGATTGGCAAGGTATGCCCCAAACTTCATACGAGATCTTGATAGTAAAATAAACCGTTTTTACTCAGGGTTAAAGCCAAATTATCGAAGGGCTTTATCTTCTAGTGAGTTCAAAAGTTATGAAAAACTTGTTCGATGTGCGGAGAAGGTGGAAATGGAGTTTTCCGATGATCAGGTTTTCTATGACAAACAACAGAATAAGAGGTCTAGTTGGTAGGCAAAGGGGAAGAATTCATCAAAGAAGCAAGGAGGTAAGAAAACCAAATATCCATTCTGTGAGAAGTGTGGTAAAATGAATCCTGGAGAATGTTTATCCAAGTCTGGCAAGTGCTTTCGGTGTGGTAAGTCTGGTCATATTGCTCGTAACTGTAAGGAAGATAATCAAGAAGGAAATGAAAAGCCAACGGTAAGATGTTTTAAGTGGAATGAAATGGGTCATTATGAAAACGAGTGTCCAACGAAGAACTCAACTAGGGGAATGCAGCCAGACTACAAGCAGAAAGGGGTGGTGAAATCCTTTGCAACAACTTCAGCAGATGTTGGGCCATCGAATGAAGTGGTATCAGCTCCAGGGAGCTCAGTATTTTTCGAAGATTGACTTGAGGTCGGGGTACCATCAGTTGAAAGTAAAATAAGCAGACGTTCCGAAGACTGCGTTCCGTACTAGATATGGACATTATGAATTTGTAGTTATGCCTTTTGGGTTAACCAATGCACCTGCTTTATTCATGGACCTTATGAATAAAATTTTCCATGAGTTCTTGGATAAGTTTGTGTTTGTGTTTTGAGGTTTGGGAAGAGGTTATGTGTGCCTTGTGATTTACAGTTGAAGAATGAGTTGTTATGTGAGGCTCATAGTTCCCCGTTTTCAGTTCATCCGGGCAGTACTAAGATGTATAGAGATCTGCGGGAGTATTACTGGTGGGATGGAATGAAAAGAGACATTGCTGATTTTACTGTGAAGTGTTTGACATGTCAACAGGTTAAAGCAGAGCGACAGTTACCGAAAGGGATGCTTCAGCCTTTACCAGTGCCAGAGTGGAAATGGGAGAATATATCCATGGACTTTGTTGTTGGATTACCGAAGACATCTCGATGTAATAATGAAATCTGGGTTATTGTTGATCGCTTGACCAAATCTGCTCATTTCCTTGCTATACGAGATACTTTCTCTCTTGATCAACTTTCCCGTTTGTATCTTAAAGAGATAGTCAGGTTACATGGAGTTCCTCTCTCCATTGTATCGGATCGTGATCCCAGGTTTACTTCTAACTTTTGGAAAGGCCTTCAGAAGTCATTGGGTACTGAATTAAATTTTAGTACAGCTTTTCATCCTCAATCAGATGGGCAGTCAGAACGAACAATCCTGACATTGGAGGATATGCTAGGAGCTTGTTCTATGGATTATCAGGGATGTTGGGACCAACAAATTTCTTTGGTTGAGTTTTCTTATAATAATAGTTTTCATTCCACTATACAGATGGCACCATTTGAGGCATTATATGGGAAGCGATGTCGAACTCCAGCATTTTGGAATGAAGTGGATGAAAGAAGCTGATGGGACCAGAATTGGTAGAAGAGATAGCAGAAAAAGTTCAGTTGATTCAGAAGCACATGAGAACAGCTCAGAGCAGGCAGAAGAGTTATGCGGATAACCAGAGGAAGGATCTATCTTTCGAGGTAGGTGATCATGTTTTTCTCAAGGTTTCTCCTTGTAAAAGTGTGATGAGATTTGGTAAGAAAGGAAAGATGAGTCCAAGGTTTATTGGACCATATGAAATTCTAGAGAGAGTTGGATCAGTTGCAAACCGGGTGGCTTTACCTTCGAGTTTATCTCAGGTACACAATGTTTTTCACGTTTCGATGTTGAGAAAGTATATGCCAGATCCATCTCATGTTTTGAGTCCAGAGGTAGTTCACCTGGAAGAGAACCTATCTTATGAGGAACAACCGGTCCAGATTCTTGACCACAAGGAGCAAGTGTTACAGAATAAGGTGATTCACCAGGTAAAGGTTTTGTGGAAAAACCATGTGATTGAAGAGGCAATATGGGAATCTGAAAATGCTATGAGGGATAAATACCCCCACTTATTTTGATAAGTGAATAAAATTGCGAGGACGCAATTCCCAAAAGGGGGGAAGGATGTAACATCCCAGGTAAATAAAGAATAAATAATTTTAATATTTATTAATATTTATGAATTAAATATTAATTTTAATTAAAGGGGGTTTCTACATTTGATAGCGTACTCGGTACGCAACGATGAGTTTCTTTGAAAACTTACGTTGCACACAAGTAATAAAATAATATTATTTTAAATGATAGTTAACGAGTAGCCGTTGTACTGGCGGGAATGGATAGAAATAACTAAAATATGATTATATATGTTTTTAAATGTTTTTACATTTACCCAATAAAAGATAAAGGCTTAAAATACGGAAAGAGTTCAATTTTAGGCATTTATACCCTAATTTTCACAAAAGGTCCACTTATCACCTTTTGACGGAGAACCGTCATTAAATATAGTTTTGATCGATCTTATAAATTCTATTGGACCAAATATAACTCTTCTTTAGAATCAGGACATCAAAATTTACTTTGTGTAAATTTTTGGTACCTTTCTGATAAAGTTCATTTTTTTAATGAATAATGTAAAATGTTGTATTTTAATTCAAAACCTCTTTTTAATCTAATTTATTTATATGATTAGATTATCTTTTGAATTGGTTTTAAAGTGAAATTAGAAAATATTTTTACCATTAAATCCAATAGTGGTCGTTGGAATTAATTTCACTTTGAAATCGGACTTAAACTAGTGTCAATCTTTTGATACTTATTGTTTCATAAAAACACGCTATTTGCTCTGACAGCGAGAATTAATTATTTAATTAATTAATGTGACTTATATGATTTGAATTTTTTAAAATAGACTTCATTTTTGAATTTGTAATATCAAATATAGCTTAGGGTGAATTTTTGGTAATTTTCTGAAAAACTTCAATTTTTGATGAATAGTGAAACCACTAAGTGGTACTTATAAAGACCGATTTTCCGTTTAAATGAAATTTTGGCATCATTGTGTTTTGAATTTCAAAAATCCGACATACATGGTTGTCATTAAGAAGTAAAATGTGGTTCAATGAGATTATAATAATTTTTTGGTGAATAGTAACTTATTAAGTTCTTAATCGCGATTAGTGGTAATTAGTGTAGTTTAAGGTAAAAATAATGCTTTAATAAAATAAGATGAGCTTGACACATGTTCTACCCTCATTGGTTGTGTCATGGCCGACCAAGACAATCTATGGGTCAACTTGGGGACCCCATGGAGACACTTTGGTTGGGAAATGACATAAATAACTTTTTATTTAATGTAAAAGTAAAAATGACACAAACATGATATGTTTTACTAAAACAATTTTTAAACGGGGTTATACAAGTCAGATTTTTGATTATTTATATTCATTGGAAAGATAAAACGATTTCCTACATCATAGTATTTTTTTTATAATTTTTAGACATTAAATAAATTAAATTATTTATGACATCATGATGATGCAGCGATGACCTCATTATTTAACGATTTAAATAAAATGGAATGATAATGTAAAATCTAAGCACTAAACATGTCCAAAACTTATTGGATGGGTGGATTTCTAACCCTTATCACCTTATACACGAATTATATCAATGTGGGACCTTTTAAAACCGAAACACATTTTCAAATAAAGTAATATTTCTTTACTTTCCAAAAGTTCCCCTCCTCTCCTCTTATAAAAGGCCCCCACCTCTACCTCATTTCACACACTCCTCAAGCCTTTGGCACGGCCAACCCCTGCCCATTTACTCTCTCCACATCCCTCTCCTCATCCTAGAGGATTCCCTTTGGGCAGAATCCTTTCAAAGGAAGTCTTTAGGCTCAAATCAACAGGAGTTACACTTTTAAAGGTAATTCATTCTCTCTTGTTCATTTGTTTTATTTTTCTTCTCCAACCCTCTAAACTCTTTTTATTTACTTCTTTTGTAACAACACCAGTATCTTAAATATACTAGGATGTTTTTATAAGTTTTATTCGAGCTACACTCTCACACAACTACATCAAATGGTTAAAGAACATACGGTTTCTGTGGATGGAGAAATTTTGCCTCCCGAAACGATGATTGTTCAATACTCATTTAACACCTTCAAGGGTGGCCATTATGATGTCACTATTTTTATATATGATATATAATATGTTTATTTTTTATTTAAGCTTCTGTATTTTTCATTTTGGGCATACCTTTATGGTTTCCATTATGGGTAAACACGATATCTTCATTTAAGGAAGTGCGGACTACCGACCCCTCAAAGTGATGTGATTCGTTAATGCCATATGTGGGACGTGTAAAGGATTGATTTAAAGTTATTATATATGATGTTATACTGGAATTATAATATACCTCTATATCATTATTATTTATTTCCATTAAAGTATGAGATAGATATGAAAGTAGCGTTCATGCGTACGTACGGCTTACCGTCTCCATGAACGGTGCATTTCATTTCTTATCCCCAAATGTAATGTACTATTAAAAGTACATGTATATAATGGATATATATAATTAATGATATATCTAAATGATGAATATAATTATGGAATTAAAATATACATACCTCTCATTTAGTTTTAATTCCATTAATATGACAAAGAAATGAAAGTAGCGTCCATGCGTACGTACGGCTTACCGTCTCCATGAACGGTGCATTTCATTTCTTACCTCTAAATGATTATGTAATATTATAAATACACGTATATGCTGGATATATATGATATATATGATATCAAAATCAGGAATTTCATTCTGGATATAAAGAACCTTTGACCACACGAACAACATGTAATTGTAAGAAGTCCACTTTCGACTTAAGAACCAAATATTGACAAAACAAACATTATTAACTTAAATGGTTACATAATGTTTATAACATGGCAATAAGTGATATAAAAGGAATAATTAACTTTAAAAAGGTTCTTAATCAAGTATAAATTAACTCAAGTTTATTATACAGGACGTTAAAGAACGATCGAGTCAAGTCGGACCCGAGGTAAGGGACTTCGTCTCAATCTCCTTTCATTGAGGCATATTTCATTTTATACACAACTTTCTTTTATACGGTGTATAAACCCCTTTGACTTTTACTTTTATACAAAAGGAATCTTTTTCTACGAAGCGTTTTACAAAACGACAAAAATGAATGTTTCTTTTAACGTACTCGGTGACAACGACCTTTTCCGCCACCGCAAGTATTATTTGGTCTTTGGCTTTCTCAACAAGCCGTAATGTTTTTAGAATAAAATAAATACCATATACTCTTTTATGTATTTTGGTATTGAATATGGTTTTGATAAATAATTCTATTATGTCAATATATTTATGATATATTGTGATTGAAATGTGGAAATGTTATCATTCCTTTATATTGGTTTTATGTTTTATGATTTTATACTGGTACTTGGACATTTTAACGGGTGGTTACATTATAAACCATATGATGGGTGGTGCCGTGAATACCAGGATGGGTGGTTACGTTATAACCTCCAATGCATTGGGTATGGAAGTCGGCCGTATGGCTATTCCATTAAGTATGTATGGAAATTGGCCGTATGGCTATTCCATTAAGTGATATGTGTGGAAGTCGACCGTATGGTTATTCCACTTAAGTATGTTTATGTCCCAAGTTACCTTTATATATGTTATGTGTTCTTTATATGGGTTTTATGGTAATAATTTGGTTACAAAAAGGTAAGTAATGATACTTTATTTAGTGAAGAGTTTTTACTACTTCATGAAGGTGAAGGTATTACTTTGGTAGAGTATACATGGTTTACTTGATTTTGAAAAACTAACAGTTTTCATTCTTTGTGTATCCCTTACTGAGATTTTTATGCTCACCCCATGTTTTTTTTGAAATGTTTTCACAGGACTTAATGTGGAATAAGGTCAAGGATGGGATCAAGGGAATGTCATGCTATATAAAACATGGAACTAGACATGTTTCTTTTAAGAGTTTTTTTTTGGAAACTTAGTAGAAGTGACTACTTTGTAATCTTTTGATATGTAATAGTTATGTTCTAATTCTCTAAAACTCTAAACCTGAAAAGATCCTCGACGTGAATTATTCATTTAATTCAATATTAAGTAAGGTTTAAGGTCGGGGCCTTATATAGTAAGTGATGGGTGGAGCCCACTATAGCTCCATGATACATCGGTAATTCATGACCCAAACTAGTGTCTTGGAAAAAGGCCTTGAAAAAATCTTATTTGTAGTCTTGGCATGAGGCCTTGACTATGTGGTTATGATGTTTGATGTTATACATTCCATCATTATGAGATTAGCTATTGATATTTCATGTGATTATTAAACTACTATAATACCCATGACTATGTTTTATTATGGCATTATTTACTCAACTCATATTGCTACCATAAAGTGTTCAGGTTAATTATTTGTAAAGGCATGTGTTTTCAATTTTTTACTATGCCTAATGTTTATGTTATCTCCACTGTATTTCTTACTCTTACTGAGAATTTGAGCTCACCCCTTTCTCATGTTTCATTTTCCCAGGATAAGAAGAAGTTAGTTATGAGTGACTTGCAGGAATAATCTTGGAAGCTTGGATATTTCTAATGGAATAAATTAGTGTTATTTTTCTTTTAAAGTTGTAATTTTGAACTTATGTATGTATCTTGTTTCCAAGACTACTAAACTGATCGGTCCTTCGGGAATTGACTCCTTGTAATCATGCTAATGTATTAAAATAATGCACCGACACCTAGATTCTGGGGTTGGGGTGTTACAGTTGGAATCAGAGGAAGTTTATTACAAACCTTGGAAACTAGAATTAGATAAACTCTGATTAGAACACATTATCCTAAGATAGTTTTTTAGAATTAGAATATAAGAACTTCCTAGAATCTTGATAATGTATAGATTTGGTGTATTTTCCAAGAAGTATATCCCTGTCTGGATATGAGTAGGTGGAGGTAGCTCTGGCACAAATGTACCTAGGAGTGAAAACTCCGACAAGGAGTTTCGGGATGGACCCAGGGTATCCTGGAAATGACAACGGGCCTTTCTATACTCTTGGTTATGACACTCCTAGGGGATATGCTTAGTATAATTTATATTCTCTTAACAAACCGATTTGAAGGATTTTAATATAAGATGAGAATAAATGAAATTGGTTAATCCTAAGGTGTTTTAAATTGAAAATATGGTGTCATGATATTCTCTAAATGATTTTATGACTATTATTAGGCACACAATGATTTCTGGTTTTAGTTAATGGCTGGATTCCAAGGAATTCGTAGTAACATTGAGCATGATGTACAAGGTTTGAACAGTGGTGGAAATGAGCAACAAAATGGAATGTTGATAGGAGTAAAAGATATCATGTTCATGACGAATCAGTTTTCAAAAATTATGATCAACAACATATATATTAACCAACTCCTGGACTCAATAATGAAGTGAAAAGTGGTGAATGATAAGAGATCTAGTAGTGAAGACCATGTAGAAAATAAATCTCACTTTCCATCATGTAGTAAATGTGGAAGGAGACACCTAGGAAGGTGTCTTAATGGAACAAATAAATGCTTTATGTGTGGGAAAGAATGACAAAAATTAATGAATTATAGAGGAAAAATGAAATATACTATGAATGAAAATAAAAATGGTCTGAAGAATCCATTTACAATCATTTGCTGTAAATGTAGGGGACTTGGCCATTACCCGAGTGAATTCCCTATTCTATAGGATATCCTCTTGGTCTAGGAAGAATCTATATTGAAATAAATGGATGGAGAAATTTTTAAAAAGTATTAGTGCTCTTTGTTGATGGGATTACTTTGGAAGAATTTTCTCATGTATTTGTAAGCCTACAGTTTGTCACATGAAAATGATTTTTGAGGAATAATTATCTTTTCTCTTGTGGATATAGTTATAAATAACCATTTGGTTTTATATGATCATTGATTTTAAGGAAATTACAAGTTATTAAATTTTGGAATGAAAATGAGAGGTATGAGATAACATTTGTGATGAAATTATGTTATAGTTATTTTGAGGAATCTATCTCATTTTTGGGAATATTATAAAATTGTATAGTTTTTGGAAAAGGACAACACGTAGACCGTGTGTCAACCCACCGCGTCGGACAAATCTGCGGGAATCGAACACACAACCATAGTGCGATTGCGATTTATCATCTACCACTGGACTATGTGAAGTCCCTGGTTAGTGTGAGTAATTATTTTTAGTTAAATGATTTTATTGATCAATAATAAGTTGATTTGGGATTATATGTCTTATCAAATGGATATCCTTAATATAGGAAATTTATTTGGTGATTAAGTGATAAATGTTATTTTGGAAGATGTTCTCTCTATTGGGAATACTATATGCCTAAGGAAAATAAGATATTGTGGGATTTCATTTGAAGAGTAAAGGTGTTTTTTTACCTATATTTGTATTGTAGATTTATAGCGATTTCGGTTATTTATGGAAATAATTAACCTATCATAGAGAATATGTGATTAGGTTAATTACTTTTAAGTATGTGACTTTAGGATCATTCTATATTATTTAGAGATACAATTTAACGTGGAAAACTACGTAAGAAAATTATTCTGAGTTTTGGGTTTCCATATTAGTTTGGATTATATTAAAAGATTTTATGGAAAATTGTTTATTTAATGCTATTTATTGAACTTGGGGTATTGTTGGTTTAATTTTTGAAATTAAGATTAGTATTTCTTTCTCTAAAGTATTATTCTTTTTACGGATCATCTAATCTTTTACAAACCATTTTGGTTTTGGTTAATCTCTATAGAAAACGGAATTATATAGTTCATCCATTGTCAATTATGTGATTCTCTATAAGTTTATTCTATCACTTCAGGTGTGACCAAGTCATCTTTAATACTCATCATTTGGAGTGAAAGATGATTTTGTGGTAATAATTAGATAAAGGATGAAACTCTACTTCTCAAGTTTATTTTTGTTTTCTTATTCTATGAATAAATTAATTATTAAACTTTAGGGAAGGGATCTTAAAACCAAAAATGTGTTATCCTATTGCTTTATGTTTTGTTGAACTGATGATATTTTAAATCATCATAGATTGATGGATTTGAGGCCCTCAATTTGACACTTGTTTGTGATTGATGACCTCAATCAATCCCTATATATATTTACGTTTTTCCTCCAATTATGTGTCTCTAATTGCCACCAATGTTCTCCCAATCAAGATAAAAATTTAGTGGTGAATTTTTCATATCATTTTCCCTCTTTTTAAGACTAAACTTTATTAACCCAATTTCTGATGTGGGTTTTGCACAGGGGTATTTTTCTATTTTTAACCTTGCCTTTTCGAAGAACAATTTTAAATTGCGAGGACGAGCGCACCACGAATTACACAAACTATCCGTTCAAAAGCGATTATGAATAGTATTAACTGGATTTTGAATTTTATATACTCCATATAATTTTAACTTGTGTATTATGTGTTTCCTAGACATATTATAAGATCAAATTCAATTTTTCAGATAAAAAATGTATTTTTCAAAAAAAATTAATTTTACCACATTTTAATGGAGAACCATTTATAAATCTAATATTTGACCCTTTTATATATTCATTTTGACAAAATAAAATTCTTCTTTAGAATCGGGACATCAAATTTTACTTTGGATGAAATTTTGGTATTTTTCTAATAATATTTATTTTTTTATGAATAGTGAGAAATAATGTAATTTAATTCAAAAACGCCTTTTAATATAATTTATTTATATGGTTAGATTATATTTAAAATTTGTTTTGAAGTTTAATTAGATTATATTTTTATACTTTAATCCAATGTTATTCATTGGAATTAATTTCACTTTGAAATTATACATAAACAAGTGTCAATCTTTTGATAGTTATTATTTCTTAAAAACACGCTATTTGTTTTGATAATGGGAATTAATTTTAAATTAATTATTCCAACTTCTATGTTTTGAATTTTTTAAAATAGACATCATTTTGGAATTCGCAATATCAAATATATATTTGGCTGAATTTTTGGTATTTATCTAAAAAACTTCAATTTTGAATAAATAGTGAAACCACTATGTAATAGTTAAAAATACGAATTTTTCATTTAAATGAAATTTTACCTCTTCTGTGAATTGAATTTAGAAAATCCTAGATACATGGTTGTTTTTAGTAAGTAAAATTTGGTTCAATAAGATGAAAATATTTTTTTGGTGAATAGTAACTTTTGACTTTTATTTACTACAGTTAAAGGTAAATAGGGAAATTCAAGGTAAAAATAATATTATAATAATAAAACATTACCTTAACACTTGTCCTAACTTTATTGGATGAGTCATGGCCAACCATGGGCATCCCTAGGTCAATTTTGGGACCCCATGGAGCCACTTAAGATTGATAATGACACTTTATTTTAATTAACTTAAATTAATGACAAAATTGACCTTAACAAACATCGTTTAGTATATCAATTTTTAGATGCGGTTATATAAGTCATATTTTTTACTATAAATAATAATTAGAAATATAAAAGGATTTCATACATTATGGTAAATTGTTTTATAATTTTTAGGCATGAAATAAATTAAATTATTTATGACAAAATAATGATGTAGTATTTACCTCAATAATAAATGATTTAAATAAATATGATTATTAATATTAAAATAATATCCAAAACCTGTTCGATTCTAATTGTTTGATTTTATTTCGACCATGAGTCATATTAGATTTTACTTTAATTAGTTTTCAACTTTTAGAAACCTAATATCACTATATAATAAATTAATATTTTCACACTTTCCTAAAGAGCCCCTCCTCCCCCTTATAAAAGGACACCACTTCTAACCCATTCCACACACCTCTCAAGCCCCTTGGCTCATCCAACCCCTGCCAAAATAATCTCTCAAGATCCCCCTATTCCTCTTATAATACTCACCTTAGGTTGAAGGCAATTCAAGTAGTCCGTTTGGTTCAAACCAATGGAAGTTACCCAAATTAAAGGTAACGCTTTCTCTTAAATTCTTTTGTTTTATTTTGTTTTATCTTACTTCTCCAACCCCCTAAACACATTTCATTACTTTCTTTTATAAAAACCCTAGTATAATCAATATACTAGTATGTTTTTATATGAATTATTCGAACTACACATACACACACCACCATCTAATGGGTGAAAAAAATACTGTTTCTCTGGATGGAAAACTAACGCCTCACGAAACGATGATTGTTCAATTATCTCGTACCGCCTCTCATGGTGGCCATTAATATGGCTCTGTACTTATATATGATATATATATATATATATATATATATATTCTGTCTATTTTTTATTTATTCTTCTGTATTTTCCATTTATATCATTATTTTATGGTTTTCATTATGGGTTAAACGCGATAATTTAATTTGAGGAAGTGTGAACTACCGCCCCCTCAAAATGATATGACTCGTTAATGCCTTATGTGGGACATATAACTGATGGTATTAATGATACTATATATGATATTATACTATAATTATAATATACCTATGTATCATTATTTTTTAATTCCATTAAAATGAAAAATTGAAATGAAAGTAGCGTTCATGCGTACGTACAGCTTACCATCTCCATGAACAGTACATTTCATTTTTTATCTTCAAATTTTATGTAATGTTATAAATAAATAAATATATATATATATATATTGGATATTTAATATATATATGATATCTAAATCATTTATATCATTCTAGAGATAATTGAATTTTGACCACATGGAAAAATTGTTATTATAACAAGTTCATTTTTGACTCAAGTTCCGAACATCGATAAAATATCCAATATGAACTCAAATAATTAAATAATTATTATAGAAAGGTAATAAGTGATATAAAAGGAATAATAAACTTGAAAAATGTTCTTAATAAAGTAGAATTTAAATTAAGTTTTTTATTCAGGAAGAACAAGGAACGTACAAGACAAGTTGGACATGAGGTAAGGGGTTTCTTATCACAATTCTAATTCCGTGAGATTTCCATTGTTCGCCACTTATTTATTAAATGTGGTTTATTGTGTACTACCATTTGATATATATTATCATTATTATCTTTATATTGATGGTATTCTGTGATTCATTTGGTGGTTATTAACTTTTGGTCATATGACTCGATTGATTACAACGTAGTAAAGAGTTTTCATCTCACTTCTTATTCCTGTGAAAATCATACAATATTGTCACTATTTCTTTTTGTGTGGTGCATGTACTATCCCATTATTGAATTAATGGTATAATATACCTTAATTTATGGTTATTTACATCTTCATTTTATGATCCTTATTTCATAGGATGTATGTTTCATAAGTTACCAAATCGGTAAGGGAATTTCAATTTTCAATTTCCACTCATTCGGCATTACAAATACTTCATTGATTATTTTACTCCATGATTATGTGTGGAATCACTATTTATTATTTTTGTAGTAAATTCCACTCCCCTTTCTGTGGATATAATTTTGATAAACATAATCACTCCATTGATAAATTCTCAATTCATCGATATGAACTTGATAAGAGTAATTTTAACTCAGTCTCGATTCATTGAGTGAAACATCCAATTCATTGGGGTTATTTTTACAAGAATATTTGTGAATGTCCTTTGATTGATTTAAAATGAATATCCAATCATATTTAGTGTATTTATATTTTTCATACAAAATTACATCATTGATTTATCCTTAACCTAAGGATACAGTCTCTATAAGGGATTTCATCTCAACTTACATTCCATTGAGTCTTCTTTGTTGTTATGTGCCAACTCACTTTTGTTTGGTGTATATATTGTACTTTTAAATAGTATATCCTGAGATCCTTTATTATCATTATATTATAAAGTTTTGATTACCTCAATTATTTGTATTCAAGCATCACTCATTTGGTTAGAAACTCTAACTAAAATATCATTTTTAAATGTTTTGAAGATTTATTCTTCTAAATATTTCTTATTAATATCCATGTTTTAAAAATGGTTTTAAGGATTTATTTATATGTAAATTAATGTTTTAAAATTAAAATTCCTTTTAAAAGTTTCAAATTGGAATGGGATACTTTGATTCAAAAATACATTTTAAACGACTTCTTGAAAAATAGTGAGACTTTTAAATTTTTTCCAAAGAAAGGGGGATATTTCTCTCAAATAGTCTTGATGATTATTTTCATCTATGTCAGTATACTTCATTATTCTTGATTGTGGTTGATTTAGTATAATACAATCTTCCATATTGTATTGAATGAGATATGTTTGACTGTAGATGTGTTATTTTTATAACATTCATGGTTTATAGAAAAAATATTGACATTTCGTATGATAGTTTTAATATGAATGTTTATGTTATGTTTAAACCTTTTCATATGATGAATGCATTGGACTTAGTAAGTGATGGGTGGAGCCCACAATAGCTCCTCGATGCATCGGTAGGTCTCATGAGACAAATTAGTGTCTTGATACAAGGCCTTGACAAAATATTATCTGTAGTCTTATCACGAGGCCTTGACTATGTAGTTATGATGTCCGGCATTATGCATTCCATCATTATGAGATTAGATATTGATATTTCATGTGGTTATTAGACTAGTAGATTATCCATGACTATGTTTTATTATGCAATTATTTACTCAGCTCATATTGCTACCATAAAGTGTTCAGGTTAATTATTTGTAAAGGCATGTGTTTTAAATTATTCACCATGCCTAATGTTTATGTTATCTTCCGCTGTATTTCTTACTCTTACTGAGCATTTGAGCTCACCCCTTTGTGATGTTTCATTTTCACAGGATATGAAGAATTTATTTATGAGTGACTTGAATGAATAATCTTGGAAGCTTGGATATTTCTAATGGAGTAAATTAGTGTTGTTTTTTTTCATGTTGTAGTGTTGAACTTATGTATGTATATTGTTTCCAAGACTACTAAACTGATCAGTCGTTCAGGACTTGATTCCTTGTAATCATGCTAATGTATTAAAATAATGCATCGGCACCTAGATTCTGGGGTCGAGGCGTTACATAGCCCGACTAAAAACATAATATTAGAGGCCTTCTAGGCATATTTTGGCCTTGGAAAATGTGATTTTGAGTTCCCCAAAATCAATTGGGCATATAGATTATTGAATGCTTTGAATTGATATATTGTAGATCTCAAATGGAGACCTGATTCAAAAGTTGTGGTTATTGGAAGTTCGAGTTACATTTTTAACTTATTTTAGATCGTTTATTATCCTTTTCATTTTTTATCTTTAAATTGTTATTAAATGAATATTAATCAATAATAATTAGAAAATTAGTAATTAAAAATATTTTTTTAATTATTTTATATTTCATTTTAACTAAATATAATATATATTATTTGAAAATTACTATTTATCCTTTTTCTAAAATATATTTAAAATATATATATTATTATTATATCAATATAAATATATTTATATATTAATATATTATTTTATATAATTTTTTTATTGAAATATACCCTTTATCATGACATTTTTACTAGTATTAATAATTGAACCCCCTTTATCCATACATTTTTAATAGTGATGATAATTGGGGGGGATTTATTAGTTATTTACAAGCGTTGATAAAGGGCCCCATTTAACAACATTTTTTAGTTATTTTAAAGACCCTCTTTAACAGCGCTAAAAAAATCAGTAAAATCCCCCCTTTAACAAAGCTTTTTTTAGCACAAACAATGGGTTTCATTAACTGTGTTTTTAGCTTTCACTGTTAAAACCCTAGTTCTTGATAAACCCAATTTTATGTTTTCAGGGTATGATCTTCCAATGTTATGACCATGTTCTTAGATCTTTATGCTCATGTTATTCTTACATAACTCCCTTGTTTACCCTTACTAAGTATATGAGCTCACCCTATTCTTATTTTTGCTTTCCCCAAGTTATAAATAACTGTTTTTTGTAGGAGTAATAAAAGGGGAAGATCTTTAAGGTGGATGTTTAAGATCTTTCTCTAAGTTAGAAAATTATGTTCTCATGTTTTGAAAGACACTAAACTATTATGATTATTGGGTATGTAATTTATTAATGTTCTAATTATTCATCTATAATGATTTAATATACTTGTATGTTAAGCCAAGGTTGTTATACTATCCCACCTCACCGAAGGCACACCACAACTTCTTTACTTCTACGCACTGCTTCGATGAAGCATCATCAACAATTAATAGTTTTGTAGCTCTATTCAATAGATATGGATCATGATGGTTCATATCTATATTTAATGATACTCTACTTTCATCATAATACCTGATTTAATATTTTTTTCTCTTATTTTTCATTGTAATATTTTTTATCAATGCTAGTTGAAATTAAATCATCAATGAGAGAGTTATGTTTTTTTATCCCTAAAACTTATCACAACATAACTTCTTTTAGGGATCAGGATAATTCATCACTAAAATTTTCATATTTCATTCCCTATATTCAACCCAAAAATGTGAAATATAGAGACAATTATGGAATCACACACACACACACTCTCTTTATAGCTCCCTCTCTCTTCTTCCTCTAAAATAGATTTGTCTAATATACTCTACTATACTCCTTAATATTTTAATTTACCAATGGATAAATTATTTCAAAAATAACTCCCTGAATCTACCTTTACTGATGTAACCACATATACACTTTCCCAACTTAATCACCATGTGGACCACGTTTCTTTATCCTGGGCCATGTACTCTGCTTCACATAACTCCCTCATGAACCATTTTCCTTACAAACTGACTCTACGAATACATACCATTAGGACCACATTTTCACCTTTATATACCATACACTATGTTTTGAAAACTCCCTTGAGAACTACATTCATGAAAAAACCTCACAGAATCATTCTCCACGGGTCTAAATTCAATAAATCTACCACACAGACACCTCTACTGTACACTATACCTCATTGAACTGACTTTTCCAAACATGCCTAAAAAACTCCCATAACTACTTTATCAAACAATATTCCATGTAAAAACTATATGGAACACTTGATTTGTTTTCCATAAAAACATTAACTCCCTTTAACACTCGTCCTTTGATTTCTATCATATATTATAGTGTATTGATTCATACATGTTTCATACTACCTAATCAAAAAAACTATCTTGAAAAAAATGTGGAACAAAAATCTAATCGGGAGAATATTATAGGCATATTAGTCTCCTACTAAAAAATATGAAATAAAAAATATAAATATTTTAATCTATACATCCTTATTTCATGTATAATATTTTGTAAAAATTATTGTCTATAATGCTAATATTAATTAATCTAACACAATTTTCACTTGATAAAAAATACTTCATATCAGTGTATTTATTATTTATCAACACTATAGTGAAGGATAATAAATTTGGTGGTATATATTTCATTCTATCACTTTTTACATAACCTTATTTTTTATAAGTGATACGTGCATCATTATTTTCAAATAACCTAGTTGGAATTCATTCTAAAGTCAATCAAATTTTTATTTGAATTTTTTGAGTAAAATACCATAACCATTCACATTTTATATATTCATCATATAGTGCTATCATGACTACATGATTATTGGATGTTTTAATGAGTATATTCTTATTTGATTTGTAAGATATTTCATGTAACATTCTATATTTTAGTATTACTTTTTCATTAAAATCCCCAAATTTTGAATGAAATAGTTTTCATGAAAAACTTAGATAAAATGAATGATTATTTAATTCATTAATGTAGAATAATAAATAATAAAATGAAGAAAAAAATTATTTTTAAAAGAATTTTACTACAAGAAGTAACAAAAAACATGTAAATAAAATGATCGCAAGATCAAAGTATTCTTACCCATGGTCCCTCATGAAAATTATATAACCAATTATAATTGTAGAAATAATTTAAAACATTTGGAACATGATATAAATGTGAGAGAAAATGAAATAATATGATGAATTATTTTTAGAGAAGTATGTAAGGCTATATATATGATTTTAAAGGGGCGATATGACCATTATATCGTTCTATGGTTTATATTTAACCATTGGCTATATTAATAGGCAATGAGAATATCAAAATTGTTAAAATTGGTATAGAAAATTTATTTATAAGTTAATAATACATTTTATTTTATATATTTAATGTTTATAGTAAATAATTAAAATTAATTAAATAATTAGGGATTGATAATCAATAAAAATGTAACCATTCATCATAAAAGAAATTTTTTAATTCCAAAAAAAATCTTTTTAAAAAGTATTATTTATTTTCATTTAAATTTTAAATTATATATTTTTTTAATATGACTAATTTCTTATTTATAATATGGATATTGAAATTAATTCAAATGATCAACTTCATTTTTAGAGTTAAGTAATTTTTGGGGATAATAGTGAAATGTATTAGGAAATAGTAAATGTGGTTAATTACAGTATAGATTTAAAATGGTGTATAAACATATAAAAAAATCATAACACATCTTCATAGTTGAGGGAAAAAAATTAATTGTTTTTTTCCTTTTATTATTAACTTTCCATCTCAAAATTATATTCCATAACAGCTGAGGAATGGGTATTTTCAAATATTACACTCAAAATAATCTATAAAATGACCCCCATACCAATTCCAAAATATACCTATTATTTTAATTTCATCTCCAATATTTTCTAAAATTTACAACTATTAATTATTATCTCATTTTTGGGAGCTTCTTATCATAAGAAGGAGTAATAAATCTTTCATTACAATGGATTTATTTCGGAGAAAAGGTGATTTCTTCATAGTAAATAATGATTTATTCTCTATCTTTTTCATTTATGTTCCTTAAATTTTATTCTTAAAGAAAATTTACTACTCAAATAAAATAAAATTAATTTAATTATACTTCTATAAAAATGATACTACAATAATATAACTATATATCCTAACCCATTCATTTATTATAGCATGTTTATGTTTTGGTTTATTAAACTACCTAAATAAATGAAGCTATAGAATTTTCATCATTATCAACATGTGTGATTATAAAAACACAAATACAATTAATATTTGGAATTAATTAAGAAAAAATGATTAGTTTATTATTATGGGATGGTAATAAAAAAATAAAATTCAATAATAACAGAATTCCTTATAGCAGTATAAATAATAAAAAAGAATTAATTCATTTATCTTATACTTAAAAAACATACACATAAATTCAATAGAATAAAAATATGGGTTTAAGAACTATTAAAAGAATAATATTCCAATAATTTGATTTTTTTTAGATTATATACCTATGAAAATTAAAAAATCATCAATACCACCCTACTTAAATAAGTACTGAACAACTAAATCTTGTAACATTCAATGATCAAAATTAACTATTTCTAAATAATATATTATGTAATAACATTAATATAATTCTCTTATACAAAAGGAATTAAATATAAATAAGTTTCTAAAATATATGATTAATAATTCTATAATGATTATAAAAGTAGTTATACTATGTTCAAGAAATCATGGAGTACGAGTAAGGGAAATTTTTTTATCTCTAATTGGGGGAATTTTTATCTTTTGTATCAATGTTCTTTATATTGTTTTAATAATGTAATAAACATAATTATCTTTATTTATATGGTTACATAATTTTACTTTACATTGATTGTGACTTACTTATAAATGTGGAAATGGAATATTTTTCTCCCTCTTCCATAATGACATGACCTATCCCCACTAGAATCTATCCTGGACCAGTAAAGAAGATAAATGTGACTCATAAAGGACATAGCCAAAAGGAAATGTATTAGTGAATAACATTGATGGTATAGAAATAACCAAACAAGGGTCATTACCCACATATATTAATGGAACTAAAAAAGAATCTACAAATAAACTCTATATAATATAAAATATAACAAATCCCATAATTCATGTAATGTTATTCATAGAACAATTACATCCCAAAGATAATCAACTCATATGAAAGTGAACCTAACTGAAAAAATCATCATGAGTTTGTAATGTCCCACCCAATCACTAAAATTAACATATAAATCTACAAAGGTATAATATAATATATATAGGTGGTTATATAAGAATACTCTATAGTATCACCTATATACCCTATCATGAAAATTTGGAAGAAATATATTAAAGACTCAGTGAATAGGAAGTGAAACCTACTATTTATTTAAACCAATTCGACTATCCAACCAACTTTATTAAAGATCAGTCACTAAATATATATATATATATAAGGATAAAAAAATTATAATCAATATAATATATAATAAAAAGTACATCACACCCACCTCTCCATTGAATAAGGCACCCTCACATACAAAAAACAATGTTACCCATGTCCTAATTGTAGTGATTAAGGTGTTATTAAGTATTTAAATTTGTGATTTGATTAATGAAATCAATGGATTATTTTAATTTTTTTAATCTTGGTTGGGGGAATTTTTTTATGTTTGGTAATGAGTTTTAGGGTTAGAGTATGAACATTTATGTGTTTTTTCATATGGTTTATGGTTTTTTTATAAGTTCAAAGGTTCAAGTAAGGTAGAGAAGTGGTTTTTAATATAATATAAATCATCATATGATATTGGGTATCTAGTGGTGATGTATTAGGTACCCAATGAGGTGACGTTGAAAGGGAGTTTCCAAGTAGTTCCATCGGGTACTTAACATCCTATTATCAAGTTCCCAGTATCCCAATTATATTTTTCATTGAAATTGATTATACCGCCTTTGGGGGTTATTTTGAGTATTATCCTCCCCAATTTACAAATAGACTCATCCATTAATCTCATTATTCCATTTTTTATTCTTTCTTTAAATATAGATGTAGACGCCGGAAAAGTCCGTTGTTCCCAAACAAAGCTCCGGATGCGGAAAGCGAGGTCATATTTGGAGTCAGAAGCGCGTTTCAGAAGAACCGGAAGGCTTGCGCGGAATTTCGGAAGCCCGCGCGCAATGTTTGAGTGCCGCGCGCAAACCTCCCGGGATGCGCGCAAAGCGCTGGGCCGGCGCGCAGTTTTGCGCGCCCGCTACCCGCGCGACTCCCTTGCGCGCCCGGGCCCGATTCCGCGCCCGCGAAGGAATTTGCGCGCCCGCGCACTGGATTTCGCGCCCGGGGTTGCCTATAAATATAAGGCGACCCCCGACGTTTTGAAGGTTGCCAGAATTCGAACGGTCTCTCGTGCGCGCAATCCAACCCCTTCCGCGCGCAATGCCGATCTTCAGGTAACCTCTTTTCTTTCGCGCAAGAAAGCCTTGGGGTTCGCCTTCGCGCGCAATCCCTTTGGCTCCTTTCCTTTGAATAAAGATTCACCCAAAGGCATTCGCACGCAAAAGAAGCCTCTTGCGCGCAATTGCCCCCGGGTGCACGCAATCCAACCCGATTGCGCGCACCCCCCTTTTTCCAAAGTGGCCATTCATTAAAGAATGAGCCGTTTCCCCCGCGCGCTACCCGAAGCCCGGTGCGCGCAATCTCTATCATCCGCGCGCAAAGTGCTGGCCCAATTGCACGTCGGCCCGTCCATTTGCGCGCCGACCCGCGGTATTGCGCGCAAAGCTCCTCTTTTGCGCGCAAACCGCCAGGGTCGCCCCCTTTGACCCCCTGAGGGTACCCGCCTGCGTGGCGCCTGATGACCCTCATCCCGGGTGCTCGCACTGTGCGTTGTCTTCCCGTGCGACCCTCCAGGCTCGCGCGAAGTGACACGGACCTATCGGCGGCTTCTACGTCCCGCATGACGTTAAACTGCATACGTCCCGCATGACGTTAAACTGCATTCGTCCCACATGACGTTAAACTGCACACGTCCAAGCTGCACGACGTTAAACTGCCTAGCATGTCGTCCAAGCTACAAGACGTTAAACTGTTCAGCCTTCGTCCTCAACACACGACGTTAAACTGTACTTCGTCCGGCAAGACGTTAAACCGTCCGCTTCGTCCTCAACACACGACGTTAAACTGTACTTCGTCCGGCAAGACGTTAAACCGTCTGCATCACCTGATCCCGTGTCCCGCACGCAGGATCCCCCCGGTCTGGATGTGGCCCCCACCCGCGCATCTCTGCAGGGATGTCGGGATTGGAGCGGCCTTCGCCCACGGGGGTAGAGTGTTACAGACAGCATGAACTACGTGGACTTTGATCCCTGTCTTCTAAACAGGGTACGTAGGAAGCCTCTCCGAGGTTCAAGCCCACCACCTGGTCATCCCGGTCGTATTTACGTCGGTTCGTCCATCAGTGGACCCCTCCCGGGTTCACACTTGCGTTGATTCACCTATGAATCCGCCTCTGTGGGGGACTGCACGTGTGTATCTCCATTGTGCTTCCCCACTGCCCCTTTTTCTATTTCTCCTTTTATCGTCCAGCATGACGTGAAACTGTGATTCACCCGGCCGTTCCATCCCCCTCTGTGCGAGGTGGTTCGGTTCAATCCTTCTCCAGGCAGCCTCGACCTCCTTGTGAGTCGGCTTGCCAACGTCCAGCATGACGTCAAACTGTGATCCACCCGGCCGTTCCATCCCCCTCTGTGCGAGGTGGTTCGGTTCAATCCTCCGCCCGGCGGCCTCGATCTCTTTGTGAGTCGGCTTGCCGACGTCCAGCATGACGTTAAACTGTATATTCGAACTACGCTGACTTTGATCCGCGCTAACGCGCGGTACGTAGGAAGCCCCTACGGGGTCCAAGCTCTTCACTCCATCATCCATCCTGATCCTTACCCGGGCCGCCACATCCCGGTGGGGTCATGCCATTTCATCCCACTCCACTTCACTCGGGAAGCCGCCCATGTGCTGGCCCCAGCATCGGAGGTTCCCCGCAAGGGGTTCTGTCATCTGATCCACTCCTCGTGTTGATCAGTCTGATGCCGTCCCCGCTGGACGTTAAACTCGCGGCATACCCCGTGTTAAACATGGGAAGCTGAGGAAAATCTCAGGTAACACAGTTCCCCGCGCCAAGCGCAGGATGCCTCAGGCCATCATGCCTTCGAGAAGCCCTATTAGGGACGGAAGGCAGACATGCAGAGGCGCATTGTTAAGACACGCCCCCGACACCCAGAGCCACCCGGTCTCCTCACCGCAGGTTGCTGCCCCGACCAGACTCCTTGGAGCGTCTGGGCGGAAGCAGCGTAATTAACCGGTGTCCATGAATATATGGCGCCGGGAACGAGATTCACGAACATTCTTAAATCTATGAGGGAGACCCGGATTAGGCGACGAGTTCCGAGGAGACGTCCACGGAAGGAGGAGCCGACATCCCATCATCCCGGTTTCGATCAAGGAGTAGACGCCCCTGAATAAGGGACGGATGCCGCCCGCCTTTGGAAAGCGGGACTGCGGGGCCACGAGCCGCGCGCCCATCCCCTCGGGTTGACGGGTGCACGCGCGAACGCGTCCTTGCGGAACAGCGTAACCCGACGCACATCCGCACCGAAACAGAAAAATGGTGAACCCGACGTGAATCTCTTCTCCTCCATACGAAGACCGATGGCTTTCAGAGGTGTTGGAAGACCAGCATGCTGCTCGACCGAGCATTCAGTTTTACCCGCCAGGGGCTGGGGAAGGGAAATCGGGCACTCCGTCTCGCGACGTCGAGGGCTTGGGTTCCCCCCCATGGAAGGCATCGTGGCACTAATGGTTGGTTGTCGATTCCTTTTCCTGTCAGTGTTAATGGGTTCTTCTCCCTGCTTTCAGAAATCAGGTCGCCCGATCCAGTGCCCGATCGCCACCCGCCCACTGGCGCAGGGGTAGGGGAAAAACCGATGCGGCTACTCCACGCGGTCCCTCCCGTTCCACAGCCGTGCCAGCAGCCGCAGCTGCGGGGCAACCACGCCCTCTCTCCCCCTCGGAGGTCATCCAAATAAGGGTGATCAATAACTTGGTGCGGAGATATGAGGAAGAGGGAGTCATCCCCACCAGGGACATGGCTCGCCTAGACCTCGAGGGAGCTGCACCTCGCCACCAACGCCGCCCCCGAGGGCCGCGCAGGGAGGCACCGCTGCCTACCTCGACGTCCAACCGTTTCGGGAGTTTATCCCCGGAACGCTCCGACAGTTCCTTCCCCTATGCAGATGAGGTGGAAGATGCCCGGGACCACCCTATCCGGGATTCGCCCCAGGGATCCGCGATGAGGGCTCCTGTCAGGCCACGGCGACATCGCCGCCCGGCCTCTCAAGTCGAGGAACAGGCTCTCCACCTACCCGCGCTGCTCATCCCGACTCGTCTGTCTCGACGCCAACGTCGGGCTCGAGCGGAAGAGGATGCCCACCTTGGGGCCCTAGCAACAGCGGCCACGTTTGCTCAAGCCACTGCTGGCTCCAGTCACCAGGCCCCTGCGCATCCTGAGCAGGGGAACTTCTATGCCCGCCCCGGATCGAGGCCCCGACCGCCCCAAAGGCAGGTTGGGTTGACTCTCCCGGTTGCTGGTACAGACAATAGCCACCGCGGACCACCTCGCGGTAGCGCTATTCGCCAACAGGGTCTACTCCGTGTGGCCGATCCAAGAGGTATGGGTCACCCCGCCTTCCGATCTCGGCCCGGAGGCCTTCCCGGAATCATCTCTCCCCGCGTCCCCTTCGATATCTGTCCCGGTGCCCCTCTCACCTTGGTTTCCAGTCCTCTTGGCCCCAGCACCAGTGCGGCCGGAGGACGCCAGGACAGAGGTCAGCCCTGCCCCGAAGAACCACCCAGGGGCAGGAAGGCAAGGCGTCGACGCCGAGGGAGGAATGTTACGGAATTCCGGACACAGATCCGACCGGTTCGCTTCTCTGATTCGGAGGCGGAGTATGATTCGGCGACAGAGCCATCCCCCCAATCCAACCAGTCAGGGGCAGGGGTAGGAATGTGGCACGTCAGCCTCGTACTTCCCGAGAGTGAGATCGATATGATCCCCGCTTCTCTCCGAAGGTATATCCGGAGTAGCGAGGGCCTAGTAGACCCCCAAGGATCAAGCTTGCGGTTGGTACCGGCCCCTCTGGAAGCGCCTTCTGCCCCGATCGGAGAAGCCGGAGACTTTTTCTGGGGACCGACGGTCGAACCACGATCTAGTGCACCCCCGGAGAGCACCGACGCTACGGCAGGATGTTCGCTCACCGGCCCGTCCTATCGTGATGTGGTAGCCAGGGCACCGCCACCCTCAGAGGGCGGCCCGGGATATGGAGGCCAATCGGCCTGCTCGCCGTATTCACCGCCGGCCAGCCCGTCGGCCCGGCGGCCCGCCTCGGCACCACTACCGGTTCCCCGTCCATTCCCAGCCATTGAAGAGGAACAAGGAGACCTGGGTCCCGAGCTTGAGTCGTGGAGCTTCTGGACCGTCCTTGCAGAGGGCCACTTCCCTGAGAAGTTTTGGACAGGCGCAGGACCGGACTTCGATGCACCCAAATCGCTCACCCCGGATGAGTTCGAATGCTTCCGCCGAACTCTCCGGGAGACTCACTCCCGTCTTCACCGCCTACAAATGCCATATCCCGGGAGTCAAGTGCACCTGGAGGATATTGGTGAGCAGTGCCGTCAAATTGACCTGGCCACGCTCCCCGCGGTTCGGCACCCCGGGTCATTTGGGCACCACGAGGCCCTCCAACAACGATGCGTTGAGTGTTTTCAAGTACTCCGCAAGGTTATCGAGGAAGCCACTCCCCAAGTGTATATCCTTGGATGGGGGCAGTACGCTTCCCTACGCTTCAGTGCGATCCGCCGACAGCCCGATTCACTGGGCGGCCCTGAGGGTACATCCCCAGGGACGGAAACAGTCAACATGGCTGACCTGTCGTGGGATGGGAACGGTTTGGAACTTCTCGACGGGGGCTCTCCCCCCGAAGACAAGCCGCTATTGGATCCATCGGTGAGAGTTACTCGTCATCAGAGGAACCTCCTGGGACTCCCCGCACCCACTGAAGCACTGACGTTGAGCCGAAACGTCAGTAAAGGTAAAGAGCACGGCGAGGCCATAAAGCCCGCCGACCCATCTGCCTCCACGCAGAGGGCGGACGAGGATCCCGAGAAGGCTACGCTACGTCGACAGATCGCCGAGCAGAAGAAGCTGGTTGACCAGCTCCTCGTCGAGCGCGCTGCAGAGCAGCGGCCTGACTACGGTGATCCTAGGCCCGGACAGCAGGGACAGGAACAGCCACTCCTCGATGAGACTCTCCCGGGTAACCGTGATTATGCCGGGTTCGCCGACAGGAGAGAGGCCATCGCCTATGGCAAGAGGGCGCGGTATGTTTCACCACACCCTCCCGAGCGGCGTGACTACCTGAGAGACCCCGCTCGGATTCCTCCCGCTGCCCCAAGGGCCGCTCCGCCCGCCATCCCACGAGCTGCCGAGTTTGACGACCCGGTCGATGACCCGATTGAAGGGCCATGCAATGCGCTCATGGTTAGAGATCCTCGCCAGGACTGGAACCCATGTCCGGACGATCCGATGGCGGCACTCATCGCCCGCTTGGAGGCCTTGGAGACTCGGCAAGTGGCGATCCCACCGGACGGCAAGCCATACCCAGCATGGGTGGATGACATGCCGGCGCCTCCAGGATTCGGGAATCCCAATTTTGCCCCCTTCAACGGGACTGGAGATCTGCCACAGCATTTGGCCCATTTCAACTCGAGGTGCGGGCCTATGCTGGGGACTACGGCGCAGCAAGAGGCCGCTAAGCTTCACTGCTTTGTCCAGACACTGGAAGGGCCAGCATTTGTCTGGTACAGCCAGCTCCCCATCGGGTCGATAACTAGCTGGGAGGACCTTCGTAGACAATTCCTCTACCAGTTCAGTTCCACGACCCAGAAGACGAGTATCGCAGACCTCTTCAAGTGCAAGCAGAGGCCTGATGAGCGAGTCGCGGACTTCGTCGCCCGATGGAAGGGTCTCACGTATTCCCTTGACATGCCATTGACTCAGGAGCAGTTGCTGACAATGTGCGTCGGGAACGTCAAGACCGAGCTGGTCCCTTCCTTGATCACTCAGAATTACCCCAGAGGGTTCAGGGACTTCTCAGACAAAGCTCAACGTCTTGAGGAAGCCCTGCAACAGGCCAGCCAGGCACACCCGCTGCCTCCTATGATTCCTGCAAGGAGAGCCAGCAGGGCTGAGCCCGCTGCTGTCTCCCAGATAGAGGCTCCCAGGCCGTTGGAGCTGCTGCCGGTGAGACCTGCTCCACAGCCTCACAGGAATCCGCCTACACGGGCTCAGTTCCCGGCCCAGCAGCGGCAGCCTCAGAACCGGCCGACCCCTCCGCGTAATGTACCGCCGCAACCCAGGCGAGATAATCAGGGTCCACCTCCTCGGCAGGCTCCTCCAGTCCCTCGTCAAGACCACGCTCCCAGGGGCCCGCGATACCTGACCTACTCATTTCACGAGGATCAGGTCCCCGGTTATTTCCGGAGCGCCCTGGAGCAGAGGATTGTGCGACTGCCTGAGTGTTGGAGGCCAGAGGAGGCACATCTCACGGATAACCCCCGCTACTGCCCCTACCATCGGGCCCTGGGGCACACCATCCAGCGGTGCTATGTGTTTAAGGATTGGCTCCAAGACCAGATTAACAACAATGTAATCAGGTTGGGCCCAGCCCCGGCACAAGTGGCGGGCGTGTTCGTGGGATCAGATGACGATAGCGGCAATGAGGACGAATGGCAGATGGTCTCCGACCGCGGATCCCAAAAGTATAAAAACTGGATGGCCCGCAAGACGATTATTCGCGCCCATGGAATCATCCGTGCGCGCTTGAATCAGCCTGAGCCCCCAGAATCTGCGGGTGCTGCTTCGGCATCGTCGTCCCAGCCTGCCTCTTCCAAAAAGAGCAAACGGCGGCGGCGCAAGAAGGAAGAGCGCGCCCCGCCAGTTCCGCCACTATCCCGCACTCTCGGCGATTTCATGCCCCCGGAGATGGGGATCCCTCCTCGGATCCGCCCAGCGGTGAATGATTCGTCCGATGACAGTAGTGGGTACGCTTCGGTTAATACCGTCGAGCTGGTAAATCCCTTTTCGGTTCCCGACGTTGAAGAACACCAGGTGGACCTCCCTAGTGTCCCCGGTCGTCGCCACCGTCGGAGGAGCCGCAGCAACAGGAGTCGCCGGGGCACAGCAGTTGGTACCTCCAGCCAGGCCATGCACGCCACTGAGACCAGGCAGCAGGCTCAAAACCGAGCTCAGCATGCGAAGCCCCCCCATCCGGGGGTGACGGATTCGCCTCCGCCACTGTTTGTGGTATGGGATCAGGCAGAACCGCCTCAGCCGCATCGCGATCAGCTCCGCCCTGCCACGAGTCCATCCCGGCCTCCTGGCCCCAGTACGGTGACCATTTCCCGGGCTTCAACCAATGAACAGCGAGATGCGCCAAGCACCAGTCGGCCGCCGGCCCAACCGGCAAGGCCCGTCATGCTTCCAACCGCAGAGCAACCTCCTGCAACTAGAGGCTCGCGCTTGGCCAAAAAGTATGATGTCCTGAAGCACTTGGCCAACATCCCAGCGAGACTCTCCATCCTTGAGGCTCTGCACATGTCATCTGAGATGCGCGAGGCACTCGCTGAAGCCCTGAAGAGCCCCCTCCAGTTTGAGACAGAGGTTGCGGCTGCAGAGGCCTTTCACGCCGAAACGATTGAGGACGCCGAATGCCAGGCAGTTATCTCGTTTTCTGGTAAGGATGAAGACCCTCCTATACAGGGGCACATTCGTCCGCTGTATGTTACTGGCCAGTTCAATGGCCTTGAAGTCCGGCGCTGTCTTGTCGACACGGGGTCCGGGATTAACCTGATTCCCACTCGGACGCTCCGGAGATTGGGGTTGTCTGAGGATGACTTGATTCCCTCCGACCTCAGGATCCAGGGGTACGACCGCACCGAGCAAACCCCGGTCGGCAAGATACGTTTGAAGACCCAGTTCGGTGATTTGGTTGCCAACACCGAATTCATGGTAGTCTCTCAAGACACTGCGTACAACGCATTGATGGGCAGGCCATGGCTCCACCTTCATGCGGCGGTTCCCTCGTCATACCACCAATGCCTCAAATACTCCCTTAATGGTCGAGTAGGCATGCTTCAGGGAGATGCCTCTCCTTTTGCCTCATGTGAAGCCCGCTATCTGGACGCGGACTATTACAAGAGCAAGGATAAGCAGATCCTGGCAGGTGAGGTCGAGCCTGTCGCTGTTGCAAGTGATCCCTGGGCAAGTTTGGATGACGCTTATGTCCTCCCGATTCGACGGTTGGACGTAACCATGGTCTCAACGGCTTGTGAGTCTCCTAATGAGATGACCGCGACCGCCCATGCCAGCACCAGCGGCCCAGCAGGATCCGGTAGCCCCAATGCAGTTTCCAACGCAGTCTCTCCCGTGGACGATCCCTCCCCAAGTGGAGAGGACGTGGAAGATGCACCCCCAGCCTTTGAGGAGGGCGTCTCCGCCACGGTCGATGAGTTAGTACAATTGAACCTTGGAACCGAAGCAGATCCGAGACCCACATTGGTCAGTGCCGCCATGCCCTCTGAGGAGCGGCAGCAGTACGTGGACTTTCTCAGGCAGCACCGCGATGTGTTCGCTTGGGGCTATGACGAGATGCCGGGGCTAGATCCTCAGGTAGCCATCCACCGCCTTGGTCTCCCGGCGAACCATCGCGGGTTCAAGCCGCCTCCCAGGAAGATGCACCCATTCCATGGTGCCATGGTTGAGGCCGAAGTTGACAAGCTTATCAAAGCCAACTTCGTGAGAGAAGTCCAGTACCCCAAATGGCTGGCCAACATTGTGCCGGTCAGGAAGAAGAAAGGGCAGATTAGAGTCTGCATCGACTTCCGCGATCTCAACCGCCACTGTCCGAAGGATGATTTTCCCCTTCCAGTGACAGAGCTGTTGATTGACGCCACGGCAGGGTTCCAAACCCTCTCCTTCATGGATGGATACTCCGGATATTACCAAATCCGGATGGCCCCTGAGGATGAGGAGTTCACTGCCTTCAGGGCCCCCCAAGGTACCTTCTATTACCGGGTCATGCCTTTCGGCCTGAAGAATGCAGGTGCCACCTATCAACGGGCGATGCACCGCATATTCAAGCCAATCCTCGACACACTGGTGGAATGCTACGTCGACGACTTGGTAGTCAAATCGCGCCAGCGTCAGGACCATCTCAAAGATCTTGAGAAAGTGTTTGGCTTCCTCCGGTCTCGCTGCCTGAAGATGAACCCGTTGAAGTGTGCCTTCAGGGTCACCTCCGGAAAGTTCCTTGGATTTGTGGTAAGATACCGGGGTATTGAGATCGACCCAGAGAAGATCAGGGCGATTAGCCAGATGCCTCCCCCAGGTAACATCCGGGAACTGCAGGGGTTCCAAGGCCACTTAGCCTATATACGCTGATTCATCGCGAATCTGGCCGGCAAGTGTAAGCCCTTTTCTCGGCTCATGAAGAAAGGTGCCACCTATGTATGGGATAAAGAGTGTCAGACCGCTTTCGAGGAAATCAAGTAGTACCTGCTGCAACCTCCGGTTCTGATGCCGCCGGTATCCGGGAAGCCGTTGGTCCTTTATGTGACCGCCCTGGAATGGTCCCTGGGTGCCCTTCTCGCCCAGAAGAACAACGAGGGAACAGAGAATAGCCTCCATTACCTCAATCGCATGCTCCTCGATGCGGAAGTCAGGTATTCCCCCATCGAGAAGAGCTGCCTGGCGCTCGTATTTTCCATACAGAAATTACGGCACTACTTGCAGCACCATGAGGTACAGTTGGTTTCTCGGGTAGACCCGTTGAAATATATCCTGAGCCGGCCTATGTTGACTGGCCGTCTAGCGCGGTGGGCTGTGATTCTCCAGCAGTTCGACATCAGGTATGTGTCTCAGAAGGCCATCAAAGGGCAAGCATTGGCAGACTTTCTGGCCGCTCACCCAACCTCCGCGGATCAGCCGCTGGATCTAGTCTTTCCTGATGAGGTCATCCTCTCGGTCGATCGAGCCGGTCCATGCTGGCAGATGCACTTTGACGGTGCCTCCCGGAGCCCCACCGGTAGAAGACTCGATAATCCTAAGCTCAACAGAGTGGTTTTGGGTATCTTCTTCATTACCCCGGAGCAAGCCGTGCTGCCATACTCTTTCCTGTTGTCAGAGGGCTGTACCAACAATGAGGCGGAATACCATGCCCTCATCACCGGCCTCGAGTTAGCTCTCGAGATCGACGTGCCCCATCTGTGTGTGAAAGGGGACTCCGAGCTGGTTGTTAAGCAGATCAATGGCGACTATGTTGTCAGGAAGCCGGAACTTGTGCCACTGCTGGAGTGCACCCTCCTTCTGATGGCCCGGTTCTCTTCTCGGCCAGAGATTGTCCATATTCCCCGGTCGCAGAACGGTCGAGCAGATGCTTTGGCCAGCCTTGCTGTGTCACTTGCGGAGCCTGAACAGGATAACCTGACCATCCGCGTAACACGCCGCAGGCTCATCGCTCCCGTTATCCCGGAGGAAGATCGCGGCCCGTCGGTAAGTAACCTCACCACGGTTGCCCCTACGCCCGGAGCCCCGAGTACCCCAGATATAGCAGTCGAACCAGCCCCTGATTGGAGGACGCCTTTGGTTGAGTACCTCCAACATGGCATTCTCCCGCCGGATCGGGCAGAGCGCGAGCGAGTTCGACGCCGCGCATCGCAGTTTGTCCTCCAGAGCAGTCCCGACCTGGAGCAGATCCTCTATAGATGCGGATTTGATGGTGTTCTCCTCCGTTGCCTTCAGGGAGTTGAGATCCCGCGAGTCATGCAAGTGGTTCATGCTGGTTCATGCGGCGCCCATCAGACTGGGCCGAAGTTGTCCCACCAAATTCGGAGGTTGGGATAATTCTGGCCCTCCATGATCCATGACTGCATCGAGTATGCCAGGAGGTGCCATGCGTGCCAGGTTCATGCGAACTTTGTGCATCGGCCGCCGGAGCCTCTCCACACCACCAGGTATTCTTGGCCCTTTGCAGTCTGGGGGATGGACGTTGTGGGACCTTACCCACCGGCGACGGATCGCCAGTGCCGGTTCATTCTGACCGCCACGGACTTCTTCTCCAAATGGGCAGAGGCGATTCCGCTCAGAGAGGTCAAATCCTGTTCGATCGCTGACTTCGTGACCTCCAACATCATTCATCGATTTGGAGTGCCTCACGCTATCCTCACGGATAACGGAGCCAATTTCCGAGCAGCCGAGTTGAAGAAGTTGTACGCCAAATACAACATTCGCTCGAACCATACATCTCGCTATCATGCGCAGGCAAATGGACAGATCGAGGCATTTAACAAAACCCTCTCTAACATTCTGCAAAAGATGGTTGGTCAGAACAAGAAGAGTTTGCCGGACAAGCTCCCCAACGTCGTCTGGGATTATCGGACGACGACTCGCAATTCCACCCAGATGACCCCTTATTCCCTGGTGTATGGAGCTGAGGCCGTCCTGCCCATCGAGATCCAGTTACCATCCTTGCGCACTGCGGTCTACGACCAGCAAGCGCCGGACAGAGCTGCTGAAGCCCGTCTAGTCGAGTTGGAAGCACTGGATGAGAATAGACTTCGCGCCTTGCACAACTTGGAGAGGCATCAGAGCAGAATGGCTCGAGCTTTCAATAAGAAGGTTCGCCTTCGCTCCTTCCTGCAGGGTGACCTAGTGCTAGCCCTAAGAGCGCCAATGATCCCCGGCAGGAAGCCACCCAAATTGGAGCCCAAGTGGGAGGGACCTCTTGTCGTCCACAAGGTTTATCCCAATGGCGCGTACTCCCTAGAGACTATGGATGGTGAGCGTGTCACTCCTCCCACCAACGCTAGGTTCCTCAAGCAGTACTTCATCTGAGTGTACCACGTCCTGCACGACGTTAAACTGCATACGTCCAAGCTGCACGATGTTAAACTGCCTAGCATATCGTCCGCGCTGCAAGACGTTAAACTGCCGAGTGTTTCGTCCAACATGACGTTAAACTGTACCTCATCCAAGTTACAAGACGTTAAACTGTTTAGCATTCGTCCAACACGACGTTAAACTGTACTACGTCCGAGCTACAAGACGTTAAACTGTTCAGCATTCGTCCTGCATGACGGTAAACTGCCTCTCAAGAACTACGTGCGGCTTGATTCCCATCCTTATGGGATACGTAGGACCGCCTGAACATTCATGTTTCAGGCCCAGCCCCATCCTTCGGGAATTTCCATCCCATCTCGGGCCCTTGGCCCAGTTGCCCCCGGGTGTGCGGTGTATGGTGTGAGCGCGAGGCTATGCCCTCATTCACGTCGGTTTGCTCGTCACGCTGTACGCCCCCCCCCCCCCCCACGTTTGGGGATGCCTTCTGCTCCCCCCTATTCCTTTTTTCTCTCTTTTCGTCCTGCACGACGTTAAACTGCACTTCAAGAACTACGTGCGGCTTGATTCCCATCCTTATGGGATACGTAGGACCGCCTGGACATTCAGGCCCAGCCCCATTTCCCGGGAATCTCTATCCCGCGTCGGGCCTCTGGCCCAAGTTCCCCTCCTTTTTGTGCGAGGCGTATCGCGTGAGCGGGGGATTATGTCCTCATTCACGTCGGTCTACTGGCCGTGCCGTACGCCTCCCCCCGTGTGTGGGACTACCTCACACCCCTCATCGTCCTGTATGACGTTAAACTGCACTTCAAGAACTACGTGCGGCTTGATTCCCATCCTTATGGGATACGTAGGACCGCCTGACGCTTGTGTTTCAGGTCCAGCCCCGTCTCTTGGTTGATCACGGGGATCTACCGTCTTTTGGTTGCTCTCAGGGTGAGTCCTCCGACCCTTTTCCGGTGATCTGTTAACATGTTTTGGGTACTTTGGTCTATGACCCGTAGTGTCGGATGCAATCCCGGCAAGTCCCGTGTTGCTTGTCGGGCCGCGCGCTTCCTCTTGTTCGAGCCTTCACTCAAAGGGATCCTCGTTAGCGGTTTGGGTGCGATGCCTCAGTGCTCTCCTACTGCTCCGGGTCGATTTACCGGCGAGTCCTGGGCCGCAAATCGATATGAATCCTGCGATTGAGCGGTTGATGCTCGTTTGCTTGCCCAGTTCTGGGCTGACGCGATCGGATGTTGTGTTGCGAATATGGTCAGCGACATCCTTGATCGCCATGTCGGCTCTTTTAGGCTCCGAACATTGGTTGCACGGTCCTCATCACACTCCGCCTTTGTGCGTTGTAGTGGAATCTCGACACTCTCTTCATACTGACCTTCAGTACACCTTTACACGTTAGGCAGGCCAACCAGGGTAATGGTGTCTGTCGAGGCTCCCACGATCTGAGCACCAAGGATATATGCTGATGTCCTCCCTAAGGGCCATGTATAGCTGGACCCTCGTCCCCATAAGGAGGAAGGAGTCGCCCGAACAATCGCGTTTCGGGCCCAGTATATCTGGAGGCTAGCATCTCTGCCCCTCGGGTGATGGACATACGCAGGCCCCTATCCCAGGATCCTTCTCCTGGAATCGTGCGTGACTGCAGGGCTGGGTATGTTCCCACCTCCGCTGAGTCCGCCGCATCGCGATAAGCGGATTCCTCTATGGTCCGAACCACACGACCTTAAACTGTGTTGTCTGGTCCTACCACACGACCTTAAACTGTGTTGTCTGGTCCTACCACACGACCGTAAACTGTGATCGTCTTGGCCGCCCGACGAGAAACGGCACTGCATCGTGATGTCCTCCTCAGGGGGCACTCACGTTGGGCGCTGGTTAATAACCACGCCATTCATCAATGCCTTTCATGGCTTGATTATTGTGGCGACGCCAGGGATTCCTTAATCACCGGCATGTCGCTGCACGAAAAACCATCCATCTTTAAGGACAAACAAGAAATATCAAATGCCGCTTCTTCTGTGTGCGAGGGTCAGACCCGCACCCTTCCCCGCGCTGGTGCCCGATTGTGTTGCGCCGCGCTTCAAGAACTACGTGTGGCTTGATTCTCATCCTTATGGGATACGTAGGAACGCCCGGATGTTTGAAACTTCGGGTCCAACCCCCCACCTCTTAAAGATTCCCCCCTTCTCTGGGGAGTCCGCCGCCTTCAGGCCACCCTCAAGGCGTGTCCCTCGACCCCTTGCAGTGGTCCACTGGTGTCAAGAGTACTCTGGTTTATTTCCAGGAGGGTCAGGTTTAGCTTGGTCAGGTTCCTTCCATTTTCAGGCTTCGTGCTCCCTTTCATTCGGACCCATCGCCTACGCCCTGGGTGGAGCCCCCGTGAACGGTTTGGACACAATGCCTCAGTGCTCTCCCACCGACTCGGGCTGGTGCCCCCAATGGCCTCGGGCAGCGAATCGATATGAATCCTGCGATTGAGCGGTCGATGCTCGTTCGCTGCCTCATTCCATCAATGGTTAGTGCGATATTGATGCTGCTTTTCCGCCACGGTCGGCAGTACTCCCATATCGTCACGCCGGTGCCCCCAGCCCTTGAGTTAATGGCCGCATGATTCACATCACATTTTCCACCTCCCATTCTGACCAGGCAAAATCTCGACACTCTTGACACTATTCCCCAGTGTGTCTTTGCATATCCAGGGGATAAGACCACGATGCGGCGTACTTTGAGGTTCTTATGGTCCGAGCTCTAAGACCTTAAACTAAGATCTCCCCTTATGGTCCGAGCTCTAAGACCTTAAACTAAGATCTCACCTTATGGTCCGAGCTCTAAGACCTTAAACTAAGATATGCCCCTATGGTCCGAGCTCTACGACCCTAAACTAAGATCTCCCCAAACGGGGTTCTGCGTCCTGCATGACGTTAAACTGCACTCACAGAACTACGTATGGCTTGATCTCCAGCCTGATGGAGTACGTAGGAATGCCCGGGCATTTCGACTCGGGTCCAGCCTCAGGGATCGCTAAGTCCCGCCCCTCCTCGTCGCCGGCCGTCTGGCCTGACTTCGGGTAGAGTGGTGCAGTTGTGATATTCTCCCCGATTCAGCTCGGGATGCCCCATCGCAATGATGGGAAGTGACGGTTTCCTCGTCAAAGAGGTTCTGTCTGAGAATTGGGGTGATTCACGGCCAGATTAGTGCATCCGCCTAATACGCTTTCCCCACGGTGGCGCAATTTTGAGAGCGTTGGATTCTATCCGAACAAATCGTCACTTCGCCCCACGCTTCGCATGCCCTGTTGATCTGGATTTCCACCCTTGTGCCTGAAGGAACCCCCAAAGCGGCATTGATGATGACATGTGATCCGCCTCCTGCAATATGGATGATGACCTTCGGTCCGTCTATCGCAGTAGTATGGTTGATTGATCCATTGTCCGCTTGCCGTCTTGGGCATTTCCTGGAAGGCCAACCGTTGTGGATTTCTGAATTCGGGACGCGCGATTCACCCTTTCTCATTTCCTTATATTCGGATAAAATCTCAACGCCCCTAGCATTGTCCCGCTCGTGTGTCGGAACAAGTTGGGGGGATGATACATTGATTAGGCTTGAGGTCTCCTTTCCTAGGAATGACCTCCCTCTTTTCTCTAGAAATCCAGGCCCAATTGTGGACGCCTGAAGCTTGGTTAACGCTCCCGCAAGACAATGAATTGTGGTCGAGCATGTTAAACCAAAAGATGCAGATAAATATGGTGATTCATACAAATGGATCAAAATATTGAGTAGCGGAGGAAAATGTTTTGGGGATGGCAAAAACAAAGCCCTTAGGGATTAGCGTGCTGGATAAGTCTTTCTAACGCCGCTACCCTTTGGCTGGCGGCCTCCAGAGCTGCTTCTCGCTCTCTGCGTGCCCTCTCCTCGTCGGCGGTCGCAGCACGCAGTTCGTCGATTCTGGCCTGTGCACGCTCCCGCTCGACATGAAGTGTGACCATCTGTTGGCCCGCCTCCGTCAGCTGTACCTGGGCGTCAATCAGTTGGGCCGATAGTTTCTCCACAAGCTCAGTACACGCTGCGACGAAGGCCTCCTTCTCTGCCGCCTGCCCTTCGAGACGCCGGACTTCCTACTCTGTCGCGAGGAGCGCCCGCGTGCTCTCCGACATGTCCCGACTTTGTGCGACGTCGGCACGCCGGCAGCTCTCGCGCATCTTTTCGGCCATGAAATCACGGACCGTCAGATGGAGGTGTTGAGCATCAGCTCCCCCGGCACACAGGAAGCGCAGCCAGGTTTGAAGTGATCCCATGCGCCCCAGCCACTCCGATGGGTCTCGCTTGAGGAAGCGCTGGATGCACTTCCACCCCCTGCGGCACGTTATCCGGCTCTCCTCGACCGCCTCCGCGTCCGAGTCGTCCATCTCCTCGGGGTCGGCAGGCCGGTAGGCAGGGAAGGCAGCCAGCAGGTCTGCTGCAGGGTCCGCCCCTGGGATGTCCTCATGGGGGATAGGTTCCCCAACATCTGGGCGACCTTCTTCTCTCTCCCCAGCGGCGTTAACACCCTCGTCAGCCCCCGACCTCTCTCCGATGTCAGCACCGCCGACGTCCGTAGCCCCTTGATCAGCAGTTGGTGGGGCCGGCTCGGTGTGGGAAGTCTGTTCCGGAGCAGGCGGCATGTCTGCCACTGGTCCACTCGTAGATGGCCCGGGTTCGGTAGCCCGACGGGCCTCCAGTCCTGAGATCACTGCGCAAGGCATGCCGTGGTTAGTCACGGATCGTCAATGGCAAGCACCAGCAGTAAAGTAAGGAGACTTACGGGAGTTCAGAGCGTCATCTTCCGCTGCCCCGGCCGCCGCAGGAACAGTTGCAGCAGGGGACCTTTCAGCGCTTGTCGATTCAATAATGGGCGTCTGGCCCCCGCCTTGTCCTGCTGGCACCTCTCCTACTCCCGCTGAGGACGCCTGACCAACATCCGTGCGCTCCTGAGAAAGATGGAGATATGGGTTAGAAGCTGCATAAGAGAATGGATGAAGCAGGTTGAGTAGGGATATAAGCGGACCTCGAGGAGCTCAGTGACATCAACATTGTCAGAGCCAGCCACCTCGCCGCTCTCCCGCGGGCTCCCCTGATGGGATCTTCCCTCGGAGCCTTCATCCTCCCCCATCTCCTCCTCTTCCTCGGAGTCGTTGCTACTGTTATCTTCCGCCGGCGGCATCTGTTCTGGAGCGGGTTCTAGACCGAGCATCACCTTCACCAGAAGGGATGGCTCCGCACGCTGACCACGTTGGCGCGCGTACTCGTCCATGGCCGTCAGATACGCATACTGCCGGTTGAAGTCCACCCTGTCGGCAATATGGTGGTGCCCGACCTCTGGCAGATGGATTCTTTCTCTGAGTATCTTTCGCCAGATGGCGTCGGTCCCCAGTGACTGCCGCAGGGTCATCCAGGCCGACCATAGCGCCGGGAAGACTGCATCGTGGGAGGGTTTGAGCAGACGCCTTACCTGCTTCCCGGGCCGCTCTTCGACCACCACACGTGCCCCCTCTCTGGGCGCCGAGGTCGTAGCGGCAGCCTGCGATGTGCCCGCCACCGAAGTCCCTGCTCGCGCCGGCTCCGCTGCTTGGCGCGCCTCCGTTCTCCCCCATGTAACGGCGCCTCGCCTCCTTCCTTGACGCCCGGTCTCCGCATGGGTGACCTCGAGCCGCCGAACTGGCTTCCGTAGAAGCCCCTCGGGGTACGCGATGGCCCAGTGTTCGGCGTACTCGGTTGCCAAGCCTGCGTCAACCCCGGTAGGAGGGAGAGTGATGACGTCGCCAGAGCCAAAGGCGACGAACATCTGCCACATTTGGCGAAGGACGCCGGGGTTCGTCTCCTCCCGGACAGCAGTGAATACCCTCTTCGGCATTCGTTGAAGGCACTCGAACTGCCTGGCGAACCGGGTTGGCACGTAGGGCTCGCAGATCACCTTCCCGTCGATCCGAGCCACGAGCACCCCGCCCCGCATGTTCAGGAAGTACTCGTGCTGCTCCAGCGGACCCTGCCCGTTGTCGATCATCTGGCCGACGGGAGTGGGGAATGGGCTGAAGTTGAAATTGGCATGATTGCCAATCCGAATCCTCACGCCCTCTTCACTTAGGGTCATCAGAGCGACCCCCGCAATGTTCAGCAGGGAGGGTCGCAGGCTGTTTCCCGGAGGAATGATGGCGTTCGGAAACGTGTACCCACCAAGGTGAGCAGCCACCCAGCCGTGGAAGAATTGGAAGGGCCCACAGATCCTTCATGGCGACCCCCCTCGTGAGATGCGTCCCGGGATGGCGTACAGCTTAGCCAACACTGGGACCCCGAGGTTGTATCTTTTGTTGGCGGCCATAGCGCCCGCCATCGCCAGCGTCGCCGGGCGAACGCCCATTCTCGCGTCCCGCACTGGCAGGAGCCACCCACTCAGAAAGGCGGCCAGGAACGCCACGTACCGGACATTTGGGTCCCGGGCCTCGATGACGCGGTACCCCCATGAGCGGTAGTCACCCGTCTCCAGGACCCTCCAGTACGACCCGTTCCGGCTCCTCTGAGCCGCGGTCGGGCACCGCTTCCCCCTGCCTGGCATCTTGACCGCCAGGTCATGCTCGAAGAACTGGCCGAACCACTCCTTGTAGGCTATGTCCTTCTGGAAGTCCTTGATCCCGAGCCGCTGCGTAGCCAGGTCAAGCAGATGCCAGGTCAGAATGGGAGTCCGCGACCTGTCTTCCCAGGTGTTCTTCGGGGGCAGGAACTCATCGTATTGGTAGCCCTCCAGCGGGATACCTCCGATGCAGTGGATGTCCCAGAGACCAATGCCGACCTCCCCATGGTGAAGATGGAAGGTGTTGGTATCCGGGGACCAGCGGGTGAACAGCTCCGGCCTGAGCTCGGACTGCTGGTAGAAGTGGAACTGCGACGTCCACACCGCCTCGAACAGGCCGATGTACCGCAGCTCCTCCGTGAAGTGATCGCAAGTGTGGCGTACCCAGAACGCCCAGGCCCACTCACTGGTGAAATTGCCCCCAGACCGCAAGTCCCAGTCCTTCAGCCAGCCCTTGGTGTCGTCGGTGACACTCTGGCGATATATGCTCGAGTAGAGGGTTGGAGAATTCTCCGCAGTAGGCTCACCCCCGTCAATGGTTCGCGTCCTCAGGTTCAGGACGTAGACATCTAAATGCCTGGTCTCCCTGACAGGATTCCCATTATTGGTGATGTTATAGCGGAGAAGCTCGTCCTCCCGAGTCACCCAGGTCCGTGGCGCATCAACCTCGAACCCTGGCACCGGAACCTCATCTAGGATGCCGAAGTTCCAGAGCGGCAGGTTGTCTGACAGTGGATATGTCTTCTGGGCCGGCGTCAGCAAGTCGAACAAGGATTGATTGTTCGAAACAATCTCCTTGGCTCCGTAGACCTCCTCGTTCGTCGCCATCTCAGCTCTGCGAGTGGCGGCCTCCCCCTCATTTCCTTGATTCGCGGCCATCTCAGAAGCTTCGGGAGTCGTGCGGGTAAAGGGATGAAGCGTGCGGGAGCGGACGAGGCTGGTAGAGAAGTTTGAGAGTTGGCGCGCAATCCTAGTGGACGGCGCGCAATCGGGAAGTCCGTCGCGTAAAACCCCGGGTGTTCGCGCAAAAGCAGGCAGAATTCCGGACAGGTTTGCGCGACGGCGGGCGAATTCCGCGCCGGAAAAGGCAATTTCGCGCACGAGAGCTCGAATGCTTATCACGCGGGAGGCCAGTGTATGGTGCGGGGGACCCAGGGCCCTTATTTATAGGCAAGGCCGGGAGTCCGCGCCGCGCAGAAAGCGCTTTGCGCGACCGCACCGGCGAATTTCGCGCCTGACGCCCCTTTTTGTGCGCCACAGTCTCATGCCACCCAGGACTTCGGCATTCCGGCGTCTCCCTCGGAACCCGATTGTTGCGACCTCTCGCCGATCAGATTCCGAGAGGGGGCTTTTGTAGACGCCGGAAAAGTCCGTTGTTCCCAAACAAAGCTCCGGATGCGTAAAGCGAGGTCATATTTGGAGTCAGAAGCGCGTTTCAGAAGAACCGGAAGGCTTGCGCGGAATTTCGGAGGCCCGCGCGCAATGTTTGAGTGCCGCGCGCAAACCTCCCGGGATGCGCGCAAAGCGCTGGGCCGGCGCGCAGTTTTGCGCGCCCGCTGCCCGCGCGACTCCCTTGCGCGCCCGGGCCCGATTCCGCGCCCACGAAGGAATTTGCGCGCCCGCGCACTGGATTTCGCGCCCAGGGTTGCCTATAAATATAAGGCGACCCCCGACGTTTTGAAGGTTGCCAGAATTCGAACGGTCTCTCGTGCGCGCAATCCAACCCCTTCCGCGCGCAATGCCGATCTTCAGGTAACCTCTTTTCTTTCGCGCAAGAAAGCCTTGGGGTTCGCCTTCGCGCGCAATCCCTTTGGCTCCTTTCCTTTGAATAAAGATTCACCCAAAGGCATTCGCGCGCAAAAGAAGCCTCTTGCGCGCAATTGCCCCCGGGTGCGCGCAATCCAACCCGATTGCGCGCACCCCCCTTTTTCCAAAGTGGCCATTCATTAAAGAATGAGCCGTTGCCCCCGCGCGCTACCCGAAGCCCGGTGCGCGCAATCTCTATCATCCGCGCGCAAAGTGCTGGCCCAATTGCGCGCCGGCCCGTCCATTTGCGCGCCGACCCGCGGTATTGCGCGCAAAGCCCCTCTTTTGCGCGCAAACCGCCAGGGTCGCCCCCTTTGACCCCCTGAGGGTACCCGCCTGCGTGGCGCCCGATGACCCTCATCCCGGGTGCCCGCACTGTGAGTTGTCTTCCCGTGCGACCCTCCAGGCTCGTGCGAAGTGACACGGACCTATCGGCGGCTTCTACGTCCCGCATGACGTTAAACTGCATACGTCCCGCATGACGTTAAACTGCATTCGTCCCACATGACGTTAAACTGCACACGTCCAAGCTGCACGACGTTAAACTGCCTAGCATGTCATCCAAGCTACAAGACGTTAAACTGTTCAGCTTTCGTCCTCAACACACGACGTTAAACTGTACTTCGTCCGGCAAGACGTTAAACCGTCCGCTTCGTCCTCAACACACGACGTTAAACTGTACTTCGTCCGGCAAGACGTTAAACCGTCCGCATCACCTGATCCCGTGTCCCGCACGCAGGATCCCCCCGGTCTGGATGTGGCCCCCACCCGCGCATCTCTGCAGGGATGTCGGGATTGGAGCGGCCTTCGCCCACGGGGGTAGAGTGTTACAGACAGCATGAACTACGTGGACTTTGATCCCTGTCTTCTAAACAGGGTACGTAGGAAGCCTCTCCGAGGTTCAAGCCCACCACCTGGTCGTCCCGGTCGTATTTACGTCGGTTCGTCCATCAGTGGACCCCTCCCGGGTTCACACTTGCGTTGATTCACCTATGAATCCGCCTCTGTGGGGGACTACACGTGTGTATCTCCATTGTGCTTCCCCACTGCCCCTTTTTCTATTTCTCCTTTTATCGTCCAGCATGACGTGAAACTGTGATTCACCCGGCCGTTCCATCCCCCTCTGTGCGAGGTGGTTCGGTTCAATCCTTCTCCAGGCAGCCTCGACCTCCTTGTGAGTCGGCTTGCCAACGTCCATCATGACGTGAAACTGTGATCCACCCGGCCGTTCCATCCCCCTCTGTGCGAGGTGGTTCGGTTCAATCCTCCGCCCGGCGGCCTCGATCTCTTTGTGAGTCGGCTTGCCGACGTCCAGCATGACGGTAAACTGTATATCCGAACTACGCTGACTTTGATCCGCGCTAACGCGCGGTATGTAGGAAGCCCCTACGGGGTCCAAGCTCTTCACTCCATCATCCATCCTGATCCTTACCCGGGGCGCCACATCCCGGTGGGGTCATGCCATTTCATCCCACTCCACTTCACTCGGGAAGCCGCCCATGTGCTGGCCCCAGCGTCGGAGGTTCCCCGCAAGGGGTTCTGTCATCTGATCCACTCCTCGTGTTGATCAGTCCGATGCCGTCCCCGCTGGACGTTAAACTCGCGGCATACCACGTGTTAAACATGGGAAGCTGAGGAAAATCTCAGGTAACACAGTTCCCCGCGCCAAGCGCAGGATGCCTCAGGCCATCACGCCTTCGAGAAGCCCTATTAGGGACGGAAGGCAGACATGCAGAGGCGCAGTGTTAAGACACGCCCCCCGACACCCAGAGCCACCCGGTCTCCTCACCGCAGGTTGCTGCCCCGACCAGACTCCTTGGAGCGTCCGGGCGGAAGCAGCGTAATTAACCGGTGTCCATGAAGATATGGCGCCGGGAACGAGATTCACGAACATTCTTAAATCTATGAGGGAGACCCGGATTAGGAGACGAGTTCCGAGGAGACGTCCACGGAAGGAGGAGCCGACATCCCATCATCCCGGTTTCGATCAAGGAGTAGACGCCCCTGAACAAGGGACGGATGCCGCCCGCCTTTGGAAAGCGGGACTGCGGGGCCACGAGCCGCGCGCCCATCCCCTCGGGTTGACGGGTGCACGCGCGAACGCGTCCTGGCGGAACAGCGTAACCCGACGCACATCCGCACCGAAACAATAGATATTCCACGAGAGTATCCATGGTAAACCAAATGATATTATTCATCCCACCTATCCTATTTTTTATCATATATTCTATTCTCGGGATTTTTATCTTCTGTGAAAGTTATTTAACTTCAATTTCACCAAATAAGGGATACATTGATTCAAAATTATGGGGAATTGGTATTTCCAATCTAGAGGATGATTAGGATAATTTTTAGTGTATTGTATGTTTCATTTTTTATGGTAATAGATTTTGGGATGGTTAATTCTAGTTATTTTAGCATTTTAACAAAAAAAATTAGATGTGTATATAATATATAAATTGGATATTTGGGTTGTTTTTCTATTGAGTTTATTTTTTGGAGTTTTTCACATACGATTCCTTTTATAACTCTTTATCTCTTATTTATGAAATTTAATATTTTGGGTTTTTTGGTTAGTGAATTTATGTTTTTGAGTTCTACATTGTATGTCATTTCCTCATGACACAAGTAGGGGCTACACTAAAATTTATGGATAACATTTGTTTTGTTAATTTCTAGTGAGTATTTTGATATGAATACATAAAGTGGATGATCATGTGGCCAACTAAAAGAAATTGGAAGACTCAATTATACTACATTTATAGTAACCCATACTTTTTGTACATATATATTATATATTATAATATTAATATTTATCACATAACATTATGATACATGATAGGATCAGAAATTTTTAGTGTCTTTGGAAACTTGGATACTTTAACAACTGGTACAAAATGATCTATACTATCACCTATTATGATCTTCACAACTAGAACCATTCTTAGAAATATCATACTTAAACCATTTCTTAATATCCTTAGGAAAATGAAAAATAATAAAGGGTGAGATGAGATGCTTAGTAATGGTAATGATTGGAGATATTAATGATCATTTAATAATAACATGAGAATAAGGGTATGAGAACATGTGATTACCCTTTGAAAACCATACCCAATAATTCATAGATCATTATCATGAGTCAAGGATTAAATCATGGTACTTTATAAGACAATAATCATAATGGAGTCAAATAACATGATCCATGAGGGTATAATATTTGCATAATACTATTTCATAAAAGAATAAAATAAAGTGGTTCGTAATCATAATCATATAGATTTTATGTCAAGGATACCCACCCTGAAATTAATCACATGTTAGGCTTGGTATAACCACCTATATACCTACTTCAGGCTTGGGATAAGCATGGTATCATTGGATAACATCCCTATTAAAACATAAATAACATCAAAAGATGTTATCATAGATAAAAAAATGTCTTTAAAATATCACTTGAATATATCTTACAGAAAATACCCTTTATATTTTTAAATAAATAATCAAAAATCTAAAAATTTATAAAATATTAAGGAAAAAAATTTCATCAAAAATAAACATGGGAACTTTTGAAGAAATAATCATTGCATTGATCAGTCATAATGTTGGTAAATCTCATTCAATACGAGTACATTAAAACAATGATTCCTTTCACATTTTCTGTAAAAAGATTAAAGTACCTCATTTGGAAAATGAAAATAAGATGCATTTGAAACATTTTTGTGAATAGTAAAGTTTTGTTAAAAATGAATTTAAGAAAACATTGGATAGTTTTAAAAAAATATTTAAAGCATTTTAAAAAAGAATGGGAATAGAAGAAAAATAATCCCAACAAAATAAGGAAATAAGCTCAGTTTTTATTAAATATATTATTTTTTAACTTATGTACATAAAGAGAGTAAAAAATAAAGAAAGACGTGTAATCTATATAAATAACTATAGGAGAATAAAATAAATGTTATTTTGGAAATATTGATCATATAATTTCATCAAACTAAATTTAAGCACTTATAATCTTGTTAAAAATGAGATATTAACATAAAACCCTTATCTCTATGGTAACTTTTGATTCATAATCCTCGTGGTCGAATAACATCAAATAAACATTTAAATATCATAAAAGTAAGTAGATTCATGAGATTTCATTTGTAATATATGGTTTCTTCAGTTATTTTTATGTTTTCACATGAGATGTTATGAAAATGATGCTCATTGAAGAAATACAGGATTTTTTTCACATATGAGCCATAACCAATGAAATCATCCGTTCTGAACCAGTTCTGATTTTAAAAGTGAGGGAGAAAATAAATTTAGTAAATGGATACAAATTTTTTTATAAAAATTCACATATAATATTCTCATTATAATCATTAATATAAGTTTCAACTAAGTCCCCCCATAGACTATTTCTACCAAACAACACAGATTCAAAAGGGGGAAGAACATTCAGTGGTCCATCAGGATCATGATGGAGATAGAGAATGACATCAAAATAAAGTGTATTACGCCTAATATGATTATAAAGGTTGAAATGGACAAGGCATGTGATCTTACAGAATAGAGTTATATTTTGATGCTCATAGAGAAGTCTGGCTTCAATTAATTGTCATGTGATCTGATCTTCTAATGATTTTCTTCCCCAAGGATCTTAGTGTTGCTCATGGGGAGATATATTTATTTATTTAAATTAATTAGAGTTATGATGCATGTGGATTCATTTCCAACTATCAAGTTTATACTTTTGTAAGAGACCCTTACAGGGAATATTAAAAGAGATTTTGTAAGAGGGTATATCAAATATTTTAAAAAAAGAACCAAGATGGATCTGGTTTCTCATCTGATGTATAGAGATGAAGTTTTATTCTTAATAAATGGAGAAAAAAATCAATAGATGGTTTAAAAAGTATGAATACATAAAACTTCTAGAGAATACAATATATCAATTATACAAAGAGCTATGTGTATATCTGGAAATCCCAGTCGACTCATCATGGAAGAATATTCAAATAAAAACTTGGAATTCAATAATGAAGCCTCCCAATGGAGTATTTAAAAGATTCCATATTTTACGGTAACATAAAAAATTTCATTTTGAAAACCAATTTAGTCAGATTACAACAGACATTTTCAACAATAAAAACAAGATTATCTTATTTGGTGGTAAGATTATACTAGAAAATGGAATGATAAAATCCATTCCTTTTCATGTTTTCTCCATCACCAATCCAACAAAGGGTATCATAAATAATATCAAGAAAATAATTAATAATTTTATTTGGTACAAAAAAAATGTGGGGAATTAACACTGGGAATCATGGAAATAGTTCGCAAAACCACTTGTGTAGCGTGGGATCAATCTAAAGAGCATGTTGGATTTCATACAAGCTGTGTTAGAAAAATTGTCTCGAGATATTATTGTTGGGAACTCCCTATGGTATATATTGATTAAAGGAAAATATATAGAGGATTGGATATAATATGATGATAAACTGAGTAAGATCTTAAGTCTAACTTGGTTATTGAGAAACTAACTCATTCTTTTGGAGGAAATGTTAAATGGGGAATTGGATGAGGTGAAATCAGGAATTGAAAAGAGAACTAGGATAGCCAAATCCCATTCTTTCCAAGATTCCCATTGCCAAATATTTCATTAAATAAGGTTATCTTAAATAAAAGGTTCATTTAAACCACTATTGAGGATGATAAAAAAATTATACATGAAAGGATAATTCTTGTCAATGATCCAAAAAAATTTGTGTTCATAGAGTTGACAATATGATCTTTCAGTTCTCGGGGTCTTATTATATCTAAGTGATCCAACCAAAATACAGACTAGGGGGATTGTAAACTATGGTGAAAATAAATATATATTAATATGAACTTATTTATCTATATATTATGTAACAAACTTTCTCTAATGAATGGTAACATTCAAAAAAGGGGATCAACCCAACCCCAAGGTGCACGTGTTGTGAGAGAAAAATATTGAATCTATCTAGATTTGTTTTATGGAAATTTGGATTGATTATCCTTAATGATGGATGGATAGAGGATAATAGTTTTTTATAGGTGAGGTATAATATGAGTTTCTTTTCATCTAGTTTTATGGGGAAGGGATACAAGTTCTTGAGGTCAAGATTTTTGTAATGGTGTTTGTGGATGTTTTTTGGTGATTTAAGACATAGTGAATTGAGTTCCCAAAAGAAACTTAAGTTCTTGATAACATAAATAGATAAGTGTTTTGTCACTAGTGGATGATATTGGTGCTTTAATTAATTATGGATAGGATTTTTATGGTGTTGGAGGCACTAACTCTCAAGGATTTAACTCAGGTGGTATGGTTTCTCAGGGTAGTTGGATTAATATAACCCCCAAGTCAATGTATAAATAAAAAATTGGTGGTTCATGCATAAAAGAAACATTGATCGGATGATTCATTTTTCATGATACTATAAGTTCAGTTATAATTGTTTTTAGTTTCTTTTATAGACATGGTAATTCACTTAGATTAGAGAATAGATCCCCTGTTAATGGACTTTCAATGTGCAAGATTTATAACATCAATATTGTGGTGGTTGAATCAGTTTCTAATCTATTGGTTGGATTTATTTAGGAAAATAATGAAATTATATGGTAATGAACTTATTTTATCAAAAATTTTATTTCACTCATTTTTAATGGAATGTATTTCTGTTGCACTTGGAGGGAGGAGAAATTTGTTGCTAACATCTATACTCATAGAGAAATATCTAATGATAGTCTTGATCTTTACTATAGCATAGAAGTCCTACCCTGTGATTTTAATCTTATTATTAGTAGACATGAACATATTATACATAAATATAGACCACCCTAATTTTTAGGGATTCATTTATTTTGGAATAAAATGGTTATTTTGAGTGAAAAACCCTATAAAATTTGGTGATATCTGAATTGAAACCTCATAAAAGAGCGAATCATATAGGGATTTGTAAATACATATAATTTTAATGAAAATAATAATAAAACTAATTCATGGGTAGTATAAAAACACAAACAGAAAAAATTAAATATAAAATTTGTATCCTAGAAATAAAAGTGAGATGAGAAACTCTTTCCTCAAGTTTGGCTTCCCTTATATGTGATATAAACTCCACTTATTTAGTAGACATCCTTTATATATTTTTCAAATGACCCTTGGAATGGTCTATTGGGAATACCATCACCATTAATTCAAGTCTAGGGAAGTTAAGAATATAATTAGGTAGGGTTTTTTATGGTATGTGGCTTAAAGTGGTGTAAAGAAGAGAGAGGAGGGGTGCCCTTTTATATGGGAGGGGAGGGGAAATCTTGTAATTTTTCAAAACATTAAAATATTATGAAGTAAAATTCATGGAAAAGTGGTTAAAAATTGGATTTCATTCAAATTCAAGAAGATATATGATTGAAATAACGTCATTAAATAGGATTTAGATATGTTTTTATGACATTTTAACCTTTTTTTCATTAGTTTAACACCCATTAACCCTTTTTATTAATAACCATGGTAAAAAAATTCAATTATCAAGGGTTATAAATTTACTTATAAGGTATGCATTGGCACAAAAATGTTAATGTGATGAAATTTTTAACCAGGCCCCATCACCCATATATTATATCAATATTTTATCACTTTCAAATCATTTAATAAAATATTATATAACATAATATATCATTAATCCCATTTTTTATGACTATTCATTATTTTCACTTTAACGTTATGAAGATTGTAATGTATTTATTATATATACCCTTTCAAAATCAATTATACATTATTACTACCAATAAAATTCAATGAATACTAGAATTCATCCAAAACTTATCTATTTTAATTTTTTTAAAACTATTTAGTTAGTTTCCCTACTGTATGCACAAGCATTGTGTCAGTGTTGCAAAAGGGTTTAAGGTAGTTATACCATCATTTAAAATTAAATATCAATTAATATCATAAAAATAATGTTTTAATATTTAAAATAAACATTTATGACTTACCATAACAACTTTTATACTCATGAAAAGATACTAATTTTTTTAGAAGAAAATAGAGTGACATTTTGTATTTTTCATTACATAAAAGAATATATATTTCATTATCCAATAAAAATTGAATATAATTTCCATAACATAAAATCATAGATGAGGATAGTTGAAATCCTATCATATGATAGATTAATTTCAATTTCAATTTTTATTTTAATGTCTTATCCCATAGTTTTAACCATGTTTTACACTTTTTACTCTTACCGAGGTGAAAAATATTTATCATGGTTTTTATTCATAATGAAAAAAATAAAAAATGAAATATTTAAAAAAAACCTTATAATTCCTAAAAATTATTCCATTTTTCAAGATTCATCTTCTAGAAGATTCGTAAATTAATTTTAATATAAATTCGTAAAAAGCAACTGAAAATAATTTTCTGAAAATTTCATTTTTAAGCTAAAAATATTAACATATATCAAAATAATGAATATTAATGATTAAAATATAATTAATTAGATTATTATAAATATGATGGGTTATATTTCAATTTAATACCAAATCTAAAATAAAATGGGGATTTTAAATTACAAGATTTAAAGAAAAGAAATGAAATTATTTGAAAAATTAGTATTTCCACTATTCACTGAAAAATACTTCATTTCAGAAAAATACCAAAAACATTACCATATATTAATCTTGGAATGATGATTTAAAAAATTATTTTAATTTTATAAAAAATTAATTTTTTTAGAAACTGGTTTTTCAACAATATGGGAATTTAATTCATGAGAGATGGAAAGAAGACCAAAAAAACATAACATGAAGTAGAAGCATATCAAGGTGGTATATAAAAATGGACTTCAAGTGAATTACCTCTCACAATGTTCAAAAAATCACTTGGAAGGGTTCTCATTCAAGAAAAATAGTGGAAATGATGGTCCTTAGAAGATCTAGAAGTGAGGTAGTTTGCTGCTTGATTCCCTTGACACCAATTGTGGAAGATCTCCACCTGGTTAGTGGTAAATTTATTAAATTACCTTATGTTATAGATAATATCCTGGGGAGAGGTAATATTACAATTAAGTGCCTCTTAAAGGACAAGGGAATACAAATCAACATATTCTAAAGATATGTTCTTTGATCTTCAAAACTCCAAGCCAAAAAACATAGCATTTGCCTCTTCTAATAGAGAGTCACCTCTCTCAAAAGAAGAAGTGAATGCCAACATCATAGAACCATTTTTGTCTTGAACTAATAATCCTCATCATATATCCCCATAAGAGTAAATCAAACCACATTGAGTTTCAGACCACATGTTGGATGATGCTAGTATACCAAATGACCCTAGGGAGACGGATTGATAATATGGGCATCATTTTTCCTATTACTCATGAGAGATCGAGGTATGGTGAAAGATCATATCTCTTTAAATTTTTTTAAAGGTCCACCACCACACATATGGCCCTTGGAACAAGAGCCATGTTTGAGTTCCTAATTCCTTCTAAGAGATGTATATTCCTAACATTCTATAAACACCAGCACCTACTAGTAAAAATAATTGCCCTCAACTTAATTTACTGTAGATTGTTTTCCATACCATCAATCCATTACTCTATAACCTCATTATTTTTCTCATTCATCTATATTACCATTAAAATACTAGTTGAACATTATATATTCTCCACTCATTCACCTATAAATAATAAATTAAATATAGATTCTTATTTTAGGTTATTACAAGAGTAATATTTAGAATCCATTTGAAATATCATACATTGGATATCATATTTTATGGGAAGTGAATGGTTATAGATCCACCAGAAAAAAATTATACTTCACTGGATCCTCCATACACCAAATATTTCCTTCCCATGTATCATGAGAATTTTTGGTGTTCACCAATCAATGATACACCTTAGTTGTTAATTACCCAAAATAAGATCCAGTGAAAATACATTTATCCCAATCAAGTGTCCTGGAAATAATGTTGAAAACCTTACATTCATCATCACTAAGAATAAAATTAATTAAATTAGGGTGATAACAATATTATTTAAAAAACTTGTTAGGTGTTGTAAACCCATGAAAATAAAGCTTGGAAACAACCCAATTATTGTCCCTGAAGTTAATATATCTCTTTCCAATGATCCCCCACCCATGGAACTATAAATTCAGCATAAGATTTTAAATAGTTCACCAAAGCAATGAAGCATTACCACCAAGAAAATTTGGGTATCTCTCATATCTATTTTTTGTAAAGGTATCAAACATGGACTTTCCTTCTATATTTTCCTATTATATCCTTCCATACAGACTGTCCATCATCTCCTCCACACACCTAAGGTTACTACCACCCCCATTTTAGGGGTTTTCCATTATTTGACATGATACCTAGTAGAACTTCCCATCTGAGTGGGAATCCCATATAAAATAAAACATGAGGTATTTAATCACTTTGATAATATATTTTTTCACCTAAATAACCAAGATAATATGCAATGGTATTGAGTATAAAACACTGTTAACCAAAGTGATTTTACCACCAAATGATAGAAATATATTCTTATAATTGTTAATTTGATTCAAAATATTATGAAACAATTTATCATAGTGATGAATACATAGGTTCCCAAATAAATGGGATCACCTACTTATTCCATGGGAAAGATCCTTATTTGGATTCCTGGGCTAGACTCAATAGATTTGTCCCTTCTTTCTGAGAAATTCCTTGAAATATAAATTCTATTTTTTATCAATTGATGCTTTTCCCACTCCATTTACAATACTCATTCATGTTTTTATTAATACCACTTATGTATCTCTTGTTTCCATTATCAAATAAAATCATATCATCTATGAACATAATAATGGAAACACCGTGTGAGTGAAACCTGAATCTGTAAAGGTTAATATTTCCTTGTACGTAATTATTTCTAAACATACTACTAAGAGAGTATTGAGAAAAAATGAAAAGGATTGGAGACAAAATATCCACTTTTCTAATCCAACAGTCAAATTTAAAAAACCACATATCCTTCCCCAAATAAAATAGACAACTAATAAGATCTAAAACATAAAATAAGTAAGTTAGTATTTCAAGAAAAGAATACCATTATAGAAATAACCATAAAAATTAAATTAAATTCAAGTCTATTATATTCCTTGTCTATTTCTATCTTAATTTCACCATTGGATCCATGATTTTTCTTATTAATTTTAGAAATCATCTCTGAAAAAATTCTAATAGCTTCTTGAATGGACTGAGGTTTATGTAACCCATGATTCTCACTCGAGAACTAGGATCTTTGTTAGAAAATTATTTTATTTAGAACACTATAAAGGACCTTTTTGGGGAAGTTTCATACAATGATAGGCCTTTATTATCTCAACTAAGAGGGATATTCCACATTTACAAAAAAGAATATTTTAGGTAGAGTAAGAAAATCTAGGATGGTGACACCCTCGATAGAAGTGATGGATTTATAGAATAATATCATCCTTTACAATATTCCTAGATACCATGTAAAAGGATATAAGGAATCCATACGGACCCGGGGATCTATCTTGTTTAATATAATGGATATCCTCCTTGATTTTCTCTACCTCTGGTATGGAGATAACAGAATCATTTTCAATGCCATAAACCACACTAGGAATGGTATCAAAAATATCCACATAACCTCTCTGGTACCCTTCCTGTATATTGGGATTATGATCATCAGGAAGAAAATAAAACATATACTCATCCGTACGTCCCACCACCACTAATTCATTATTAAATGACCTAATATCCATAAGAATATTAGGATGGGAGATCCATTTTCTCTTCTAATTGTATGTATAGAAGTAGGCTATGTTTCTATCACCCTCTTCCAGCCATATTTCTATAGATTACTCAAAAAACATATGCTCCTTTTCAAAAAACGCATCTAGGATGTTTCTTTTTTGAGAAATATTACACTAGATATCATTATTCCATTCTTTAGAATGGCTAGGCATTATTTAGGCCTAACCATTCTTTATATATTTCTATTTTAAAATCACAATTTAAACTTTTTTTTGTGATTTGATCAATTTCCACTTTATCTCTTAATCCAATAAATGAAAATTCCGGATGGATTTTTTAGGCCTAAAACACTACATTTTACTTTTAGCTAATGATAATATCCATAAAATAATGACAATTCATTTATTCTATCTATAAATATTTACCAAAATCGAAATGTTTAGAACATGTTACCCAATATGGAAAAATATGATACATTAATCTTTAAAACCTCAACAATAACACCAAAATTTCAACAAAATCTATTTTATAAATAGTTATCCTTTAGAATCCTCTAAAATATTTAGGACCAAATTCAAAAACCAAAATCTAAAAGATTTGATCACATATATTTTTTGAAGATCGACTTTAAAATGTATCCTCAAACAACATGAAGTAGCTCATAATGTCACATACTAAATATTGAAATACCTTGATATATTCTCATAAAACATGCTAATAACCTGAATCACCCTAAAAACTCAATGAAAACTAATTTTCTTATAAAAATTAATTCTATCCTTATTCCTCAAATAAAATCACAAACTATTATATATATATATATTCTATAAATCCAAAAATGAAATAAATGTCATCATAAATAATTTTTTCACCAAATAAATAATCATTTCCATGGTCACAAATACTATCATATTTAATTCATCAATATCAATCAAAAATGTATCACAACTAAAAATTATTCTCTTAATGTCAGTCAAATATTAAGGGTTATTCTCCCCTTAATCATGTTTCTTCCAAAAATATCATCATACCACTAAATCAATTTTCTAGGTTATCAGTACTATTCAATATATTCTTTCAAATCCATAAAGAAAAACTATTTTAAAACAGACCATATATGTTTCATGAATCTAATAACCAAAATCTCATTGATAAAATACTTATGCATCTTAATTCTCAAATCCCAATATATAAAAACTTCAATCATTGCACTTTAATGATTTTAATACCATAGGTCGTTCCTTGGTCAGAGAGTCAACTCTTGGGTTGAGGAATTGACTTGGATAAGACCCAATTTTCCCACAAATAATACATTGCACTATAAAAGGTAAATTGGGATAAACTTCATTTCCCTCTATTGAACTTGTCATTTTTACCTTGGAATTACTTTATCTATGTCCTTCTTTTACACACCCTAAACATATTATCGTTCTATTGAGACATTTCTATAGATTCCTCTTCCCACATTATCAACATGTAGGGATCTAAATATTCATTCCTATATGGTCGTCCTGAAATTACATTTTTTTATTTGGTATATTTGGAAACTCATCTATGTTAATTTTTTTAATCATATATCTATATAGTTGGATATGAATAATCACAATCTTTATTATTCCATTAAACGTCTCATTTGGTTGGTAATGAGGACAATCATTACATTATCTATTATATTCATCATTAACATAATTCATCATAATTATATCAATTAACTTAGACAAAAAATTATATTTTTAGAAACAAAAATATTAGTGAGTATTTATACAAAAATGAAAAATATTTTACATGAATTCTAAATTAGGATACCTTATTTTCAATTTATAACACCTTATATTTAACCTAGATCGCCCATAGTTATTATGTATTCAATTCCATTGTAATATTTTGTAATGAAAATACAAATTAATCTAAGAATATCCACTGATAGTGTAAACTGGGCACAAAGTAAGGGTACATTCACTGTGCACCAAAATGAGGTCCAAGATATACTCAGCCTACTCTTTTCAGTTTTATTACCCCTTGATGAATCTATTCAAAAACCAAGTCTACTTGTAATATCTAGAAAAGGATGTATTAATGAAAAAACCAAACTCCTTTCTTTAACAGGACATAGGATTATCACCCATAATTTGGATTATCCAAAATATTTTCACTAAATAATTATCATCCTAGTCTCCAAAAATAACTAAACAGTTCTATAATACCAACTAAAGTGATTGTACTTTTAATACACAAATATTACATCTTATTGGATGAATTTTAATTACATAACATTATTATCCATTCTAGAAATATAAATGTTTATGGTCTTCGGAAATATTGACACAAAAAATTTGTATATAAATTATCTATATAATTTACCATTAAGATATCCACAACTAGAACACTACTATTTCATTTCATACTCAAAACCTCACTGCAAATATAGAGAAAAGGAGAAATAATAAAGGATTATTTTATATGATCATTAAGGGTAAATATGGGAGATATAAATCACTATTTAATAACAACATAAGCATAAGGGTATGAGAAAATGAGTTTAGCGATTAAAAATCTTAGCCAATAATTCATAGATTAGAATCATGAATCATGGAATAAATTATGGAAGTTTATAATACATGAATCATAATGGAATAAAAAAACATTATCTATGATATCATAACATTGGCAGAATATAATATCATAAATTAATTTCATAATGTGTGGCACAATCATTATCAATGAAATCAAATTCATGTTTACCCACTGAGATATTCATCACATGTTAGCATTGGGATAATCTCTTGTTATCCTTCTGCAGGCTTGGGATACCCTCCCATTTACCCTATTTATATCATGGTTTGACCTCTTTTGTACCATATTTTTTTATTGGGATAACCTCAAGTAAAACATATTTTGAGTAGGGGATGACTTATTGTATACAATTTAATAACAATTAATATTATTCTTTACACAACTCATTGGTGGGCTATATAATTATGGGAAAACCATCATATAATCATAAATCTATTCATATGTGTGCCCCAAGATCATAAAAAATTATTGATATCATTATAGAATAACCCATATAAATTAAATTTTTTTGATAAACATATCATCATCATAATCATAAACCATCCATCAGAAGAATAAGGATGGTATCATTGGATTTTATCCCGAGTAAATTATAAGTAATATCACAATAATATTTCATGCTAAAAACAAAATTTTATTTTTTAAAATCACTCATTTAAAATATAAAAATTACCAAAATATTATAGAAAACATTTTATTTCAATAAAACCAAGGAAATTTTTTAATTAATCTTCAAATCATTCATCTTTTATAACATCGTGAGATTTTATTCATGTCAATCATGTTAAAATAAGGATAACTTTAATGTTTTTGGTAAAAAATCAAAGGTTACTCCTTTATAAAATGATAATATGGTTATTTTGAAACATTTTTATAGAAAGTAAAACATGGGTAAAATGAATTTTAAAAATCATAGGATAATATTAAAAATATTCTTGAAAACATTTTAAGAAAACTTGGACATGGAAGAAAAATATTCACCACCAAAGAGGGAAATAAATTTACCTTTTCTTAAAATAATTATTTCAATATCTTTAATACTTAAATAAGGGAAAATTAATATAAAAAATCCCACAAAAATGATATTTTGACATAAAACCCTCAGTTCCTTAGTACCTTAGAATAATAAAATCAAATGAAACATTAAATATGATAAAATATGTATTCTCGTGATATAACATGTAAAAATTTTGGTATACACCCATCATAAATAAAAATGGGTTCATAGCATCAAACATGTCTTAAAGAACCAATATTTATATGGATAACCCTTGTAACTCTGGTAATCTATGAAATAAAACCTTATAAAAGAGTGAACCTTTTATGGATTTTAAAATTCTGATAATTTTTATGAAAGTAATCATAAAATAAATTCATGGGTAGTACATACACCACAAAAAGGAAAAAAGTGGTGAATATGAAATATGTCGCATGGAAAAAAATTGAAACATAAACCCTAACCTAAAGTTTGACTAGTTTTATAAGTTTTCTAACATCTTGTTCTTCAATATACTACCGTTAAATACCTTGCTAAGGACACCTAAAATTTTACTTTAACAATATAATCACCTATACATCACGGGAAAATAATTTGAGAAGATAATTGGGTTGGTTTTTTTCAATCTAGGTGGCTCAAAGTGGTTTTAAGAAGTGAGATGAGGGGTTTCCTTTTATAAAGATGATAAGGGGACAATTATAATGTTTTAAAGCATTAAAGCATTAAAAAAATTAAAAAATAAAATTCATTTCCAAAAATGTTCCAATTTGGATGAATTTCATATTCAATATGATATTAGATCTAAATATACATTGGTAGTAGTATTTAGATATGTTTTTATGTTATTTTAAACCTTATATATTTAGTTTCACACCCCAACACATTAACCCCTTTTATCTTTAAACATTCTAACACATTTTTCTATCATTATGGATTGTAATTTTATTTATAAGGTCAAATTGGTATAAAAATGATCAAGGGATGTTGTTTTTGACCATATCCCCCCCCCCATGTCCAATTTAAATATTTTTTTGACTTTTAAATCATTTAGTAAAATACTATATAACATCGAATTTCATTAATGTCATTTTTAGGACAGTTCGCTTTATTTGACTTTAAAGTTAGGAATATAGGAATGTATTTTGAATATAAACCCTTTCACTAATACATTTTCATTATAATTACCCATTAAATTCATGTAACATGCCCATTTATTAAAAAAAATTGTTTTAATGTGTAAAAAATTCTTTATTAAATTTTCATACTGCTTGTAAAAGCACTGTATTGGTGTTGCATAAGAATTTAAGGTAATTATAAAATAATTAAAAATAAATATTAAATTAATTTTATAAAAATAATTTATAAATATTTTAATAAATCATTTATAACTGAACATAATCTCTTTTTATCACTATAAGATTTTTTTAGATTTTTTAAATGAATTGAGAGTGGCAAATAGTATTTGTATTTACTTAAACAAATATATATGTCATTATCAAAAAATGGTACCAAATTTTAATAAAATAGAATATTGTATTTTTATCATAAAACTCCACACATCCAATATATTGAAGTAAAGTTTTAGGGTTATTTTAAATTCTTATACCATGGTTTTAACCCTATTTTACATGTTTTACCCTTGTCTAGTAGACAAATATTTTCCAATGTTACTATTTATAATTACCAAAAATAAAAAATGTTAAATTTTTCAAATAAAATTACATATTGTTTCAAAATATGGTGTCCATTTTTCAGGATTCAATTTCTAAAAGTGTATGAATTTAATTTTAATATAAATACATAAATTGCAATTAAAAAACGTTTTTTCTAAAAATTAACTTATATTAAAATCATTAATATTGAGAAATATAAAGGAATTAATTATATTATTATAAATTACTTCTTTATATTTAATTTTGGTACTAAATATAGAATATAATGGACTTTTTAAATTACTTTATTTAATGAAAAGGCATGATCGTATTTTAAACATTGGTATTTTTTACTCTTCACTGAATAATTAGTCATTTTAGAAAAATTCCCAAAAATTTCATCCTATTTTAATTTTGATATGATGATTTGGATAATTATTTTAATTTTAAAAATTATTATTTATTAATTTTTTATAAATTTATTAAAATATTTAGTCAGAAAAATTATTAAAATCTTTTTTGTAGAGAAAATATTTTTGATACATAAATTGAATTTTCTATAAAATGAGTGCTTATTTCCAAAAATTAAAAAATAAAATTTTATTGAGTATGAAAATTATAAATATATTTCATAATGAGTTTACTCATAATCATACCACCCAATTCAATTGTTAGTTTATAATGTTAACATTTAAATAATAACCTTTCTCTAGTATATCATAATTTTCTAAAAGATAATTGTTGTATTTTAATAAATATATTAAGATTATTATTATTTTATACAATATTTTTGGAGTGTTACCAAATTATTATAAAATAAATATGAGTAAAAGATTAAAAGAAAAATTGAAAGGGTAAATTTAGAATTTCCCAGGAGATAACTATGAAAAAGAATACGAGATCATGGGGGAATCCCACAAATGAAAAAGTGAAGCAATTGATTTGAGAATGTTGAAACCATATCATATGGGGATATTATATATTTAAAAATAGAAAATTTTATTTCATGATAACCTATGTATATAATGAAAAATAAATAAATAGAGAAAATGTCTTGAAAATTTTGACAATCTCAGAACTGTGGAATTGTTTTGGGTGAAATATTGAAGACCCCTTTCAAGGATGTAGAAGAACTAGTAGTCGAGCATGTTCTCAAAGTTTAGTTTTTTTTTGTATCAAATATAAAAGAAGAAAAGTTTGTTCTTGAAACCACCATAGTTACAAAATCCAGAGAAGAAGATAAGGGAGTGGCATGCCAACATGTTAAAAATGTTTTCTTTTATTTATGTCAAGATCTAATTAATGAGCTTCTGGATATAATACATCATATGAGATAAGTGTTTATTGAGGTAGATAGGTAAGAAGAATCTACATATTCAATGTGAATTTGATATATGTGTAGTAATTGAGTTACATGAGTTATTCATATATATCTATTAGAATTTTAAAAAGGTTCAAGGGTGAGGAAGGACATATATATTATAGATATAGAAGCATATTCTTCATATTTGTTGATATAAATACTTGAAAGGATTTCAAGGCATCACATTATTAGATGTGGAAGGACTCTATATAACCTATGAAACTCAAGATATATGGGGATATCCTGGAATGATGTTTTGAAAATATTGTGAAGCTAAAAAGATTATTTTAGTGTATTTATAATAGAAGAATTACTAAAGATACGGGAACTTAAATACCCTATGAGAATCAGTGTGGGTGTGTTTAAAAAAACCCTTTATAATCTATATCTGATTATATAAAATAATCCTTGATTAGGGTGAAGAACAAGTCCAGTAAAGTAGTATATATTTGTATAGAACGTTTTAAAAATATCACACGACTTTTATCTACTTTACTTTCATGAATATGATATATTATTTCATGGTAGAGTATAAAAATATCTCCTTATTCACTGACCTAAAATGGATGTTTACCATTGGGGTTAAAATATTTCAAGTGAGTTTGGAATTTTTTAAAAAAAATAGGTGCATCTAATTCACCCCTAGTTATATGCCTTGGTCTTATTAGGAGGATAATATTATCGAGGGGTTATCTTTAAGTTCCTTGGAATATAAAGACTTTTCTTATGGTTATGGTTGGTGGTCTGAATACTTTGTGTGGTTTTTAGGTTATGAATGGGTGGATTTCAGTAAAATTTTGAAAAATTATGTTAAATATTATCAATGAAATGTTATAGGATACCGTGTAATTGTTTTTGTTTCACACTTGTTTTTTATAGAATCTTTATTTATAACATTTTGTAATGTTTATTTTTAGAAAGGTATTTATCATTTATGTAATTGTTTAATTTGAAGAAGTAAAGTTATATAGAATTAATGGTTTGTTGTTTTAGTTTTATGGTATATCCTTTCTTGGTTTCATTTAGAATATAGAAAATGGTAAATTATTTGTTACTTTATATTGGATTTTCACATATGATTTTTTGTAATTGCCTAATTTAATAATTTAATAAATCATGTATCATTTTTTAATTATAAATTTTCAATGAACATGAATGATGAACATGTGGTCTTTAATTACTAACATGATCTCATGTCTGTATGCTCAAGATTAAAAAGGTTATATAGTTTTAAATGTTTTCAAAATTCATAAACACTTTTTTTTGAATACCTAGGTTGTGTCACATAATATTTTTTAATAAAGTATCATAAATGACCTCTTACCATCTAATTTGGGATAAGAAATGATTTTAAAACATGGGTTACACTACTATTATGATATGTTGAGAATTATAGATTAAGTGAAACAATTAGTAATATTTAAATTAATTTGATATGATTATGAATTATACAAACATTGTCTTCGGAACTATGTATCATGTTTTATTGAGGAATTCATTTTATTATAAAAAAACAAGAATTAATTATAATTCCATAAAAAAATACCTAACCTTGGTTAATTAATTGCATTAGTGATTAGTTAATGGTTGGGTTTAAACATGCGAAAAATGATTTATGGTCTTAGAATTATTAGGTTTTTAAATAAATATTAATTTTTTAAACACTAATGTATATCTTTCATGGGGGAAAATTTTAATTGGTTTTAGGTAACTAATTTAGTTTGTAAAATATATATTTTGAAAGTATTTCTTAGGTAATTTTAAAATTTTCATTATTTCTTAATATATATTTTCAAGATGTTTTTATTTAAACACAATTTCCACTTCAAACTCCCATTTTAAGAGTTTTGGTGAAACCTTATATATCACCCCCACTTTTTGTTTTTTCTATATTTATTGATTATTTTATGTTATGGAATAATTTGGTTTAATTTTTGGAAAGTTTTATTGGGTTTTGAGAGATTTACCAGTGGTTTGGGAAACAACATGGTTTGATCATTGTCAGTCGAAACCATGAAGATTCTCCAAGAAACCATATAGTGTAGGTTCAAGTTTGGTGTATGGTTATATAAACCATGCAACCAAAACCTATATAATTGAGTTTCTATGATAGGGACGTTTTCAATGTTAACACACAATTTGAAAAAATGTGTGTCCTAAGAGTATTATAGAGAGTTTCATATATGAAAATTTCCTTTAAAACCCAAAATTAACATCAAAACTTTCATTATTTCTCCCATGAATTATGTTATAGACCCCTTCTATTACTATCGATGTTTTTTAGAAATATCGACCACCAGAAACTGATTTCAAAAATCCTTTGAGTGGTTGATATTTTAAATCAATGGTAAGGACTATGATCACCCCTTATCTCTTAGATCTTTCTATTTTATCTTTAACGAAAGCCTAGTCTGGGGATTTCATGGAAGATTCTATGGGATTTGACATGTTTTGGATATCTCTTCTTATGATTCATAAATTGAATGAAGCAACATACCAAGATCTGCAGAATCATGGAAGATCAATTGCACTAAATATATCATACATTGGTAGTTTTTACATGTATCCACTTTTATTGGAATGTGAAGGATTGGGTATTTCATAATGAATTATTTTATTATTTTTAATTAATTTCCACTCATAAAACACTTCTTGATTTCCTCTTACTTCTTGGTTCTTAAAATCTTGGTTTTTGGTGTCACCCACGATGTATTCAATAGAATGAATTGGTTTTCTCAAAGAATTATAGGATTATACATGTATTAATGGAAAAGATTGGTTGGTGTGTGTTCATGTGCATATGAGCTGGGAGATGGTTAGAAATACTATCATAATTTGGGAAACATAGGATATATCGTGGCCAAAAGTACCACCACAAATATGGAAACATGGGATAGATCATGGTTGGAAGTACTATTATGAAATTGGGTCACCAAGTGATGGCTTGGTGAAATTAGGACTCACCATTCATAAACAAATTGATATCCAATTCATTTATGTATATGTGTGTATGTGAGAGCGTGAAAACATAGGTGGGTTATACTAAATTAAAATTAATGAATTTCTTCTAATCTTAACAAGAAAAAAATAAGCTTTTGATTATCTGATTTCTAAAAAACTATTTATCTTATTTATTTAAATTGTGAAAAATTATTTATATGGTTTTGATATTATTCCTACCTATTTATAGTACTATAAGATTATATATTTCTAGTATAAGATTAATACGAAAAAAGTTTCTCTAGGTTTTCCTACTAAGTATGATTACTCACCCCATGCATGTGCACTTTGGTGTATATGAATATATTTTTCCATGATATGAAAATGGTAAAAGTTTCATATATATATTTTGGGAATTCATGATGTTACATCCATTGTTTGTGAGATAGAGCCTTGGTGTGGTTCTTATCCTAGTCTAGAGTTGTTTCGCCTTAGCGTCAGAGTCATTTACTACTACTAACATAATGTTTTTATTTTAAAAGAAATGATGACCCAACAGAAGAAAATAATCATGAGAACATGTAAAGAGGACTACAATAAATTAGGGAGGCCTATAATAACGAATTCCAAGTGCATATACTTCCACTAGATTCACCCCCTTGACCATAAGAGAGTTCATGCTAGGGAAGTAATAGATCCTCTCTCGATGTCTTGCATTTTAAGTAAGGAATTGTGATAATTTTTTTCCCTCTCTCTATTTGGGAAGGACTTTCATATTATTTTTAATCATATCCCTTCACCTTTTAATAATATATCAAACTTGAAAAAGAATGGTACCTTATCTGTGAAGGAAGTTTTATAGAGTAACAAAGTCTGTTTCATCATCTTCCAGCCTGATATTTTTTTGCCTACATAAATGAAGACCTATGAGCATTAACATTTACGTTGATTGGATAGAGTCACATATTCCAAAAACATTGTGTATTCAAGAGTAACAACCCCCACTGGTCCCACATTATACCTCCCCCACTCATGAAGCCTGGCCTAAATGAACCATCCATATTAAGTATTAAACTGAAGAGAGGTGGTTGCCAGCGAAACCATTATCCAATTTTAACATTAATTGTCAAGTGGGAGGAGGTCCCACCATCATGAAATAGTCTCAGCATGAGGAAATCCTCCCAATTTTTGAAAAGGCGGGTCATATCAACTAGAAGTGTAACACTCAAATGTTTTTTATGAAATATTTTCTTTAATTATTTTTTATTGAACAATATCTTGCATTGTATGAAATCATGAGTTCAGAAGAATCATGAGAATACCTTAGTGTAAAATGACCATTATAGCCTAACTCTTATATTATCAAGAAAAAATATAACCAACTTATGAAAATATGTGGTGAATTCATTGGATACCAATTGTTTATATAAAATATAAATCAATTATATATTTATATTTTTCTATTAATAAATTAATTGAATTACTATTAGTAAATTTAGTTAATTAAATATATATGTTATATAATTAATAAAATATTTCTGATATTCATCTAATGGATATTGTTTCATACGGTATGAATAAATCCTATTTGATGTATAAAAACCTATATTTTTTGAAAGGGTAATTTTCATCATTTTAATAGTGAAATACTTTTAAATTAATATTTTGACACATTTATATTTCCTATATGAAAACAAAATTATGTTATTTTGAAGAGGGTTATAAAAATTTACTTTGGATGAAATTTTAATATTTTTTTCATAACTTTCAAATTTTGATAAATAGTAAAAATACACTAAATTTTAATTGAAAACAATTTTTTTCAACGAAATAATTTATATGGTTAAACTATAATATTTAATGGATTTAATTTATAAATAGAATATATTTTTATCATTAAATATAATATATGTCATTATCATTAATTTTACCTTGAATTCAGATGTAAAAACATTTCAATCCTTTGTAATATTTTAACTTTTAAAACATGTTCTCTCTTTCCAACAACCAGATTAATTACAAATTAATTACTAAAACTTATGGGTTTTGAATTTTGAAAAATGGATTCCATATTTGGAATGAGTAGTTCCAAATTATGTATATTTATTTATTTTATTTTTGGGCATTATGGAAAGTAACTTCTGTAATTTTTATTAATACAACAAAAGGGTAAATCAGGTAATTAATGGTAGTAATACTACTATTAAATTACCCTAAAAATATTTTTTATATCATTTTATAATTTTTTTATGATATAAATTATCCTTGGGTATAAATGGTGTCCTTTGGAATCCATTTGTAAGAGATTATGACATTTAATTTATTTTATTTAAAGAAAAATGAAATATGTCTTACTCAAATTTTAATAACAATATTATTTTTAAAATAAGGTTATAGAAAAGATAAATTCAATTATAAATACTTATTTTAAAAAATAAATGTTTTTATTTATCATGGTAATTTATTTTTAATTTTTAGGTAATACATAGTTAACTTAAAGACTTATACTTTGTTGATGTAAAAATTAATTAATTAATGTGGAATCAATAAAACAATTTTCATTAAAATTATAATAACCATCAAATGACCCAAACAATTGAAAAAATAATATTTTTTGACTATATCTCGACCATAATCATTCATTGGTTGAGTTAGTGACCATTTGGTTCCTTGTAAAAGATATTGCGACCCTTATATTATTTTATTTAAAGTGATGTTAAAGTTTTCACATTCAAAATTTAATACATAAACATTATAAATATTGAATTTTCCAAAGGATAAATTAGAAAAAAACTATTATTATTAAATATAGTAGATTTATCTTCATTATAGTATTTTATTTGTAATATTTATTTAAAAATAAGTATATTAAATAATTATGGAAATCGATGTAGTAATTATTTTATTAATAGAGATAAAAAATAAATGTTATAGAAATGTTAAAATAAATAAAATTTGTGCTAATTAATATGTATAATGGATTTTATAGATAACCATGACCTATTATGAATATAATTAAATAGTTGGTTAGAATTTAACTAATTATCTTAATATTTTTATAAATGAATGAATTTAATAGTGTCAAAATTGACAGTATATTTGGTTTCAGATAAATAATGTTTATTAAATTATTTAAAAATCATAAAACATTTTTAAAAATATATAATATTTATAATATAGACTAAAATGTAATAACGTATTTATTTATGTTCTAATTGATAACTAATATGTAAATATTGCATCCTTTTAATATTTAAATATTTATTACCCAAGTTAAAAATTAAATAGCATAACTAAGTGTTAATTAAATTATTAAGGTTTAAATTGATAGAAAACATGTCAAACATTTATCGGTTGATGATATTACAACAATTTTCCATCTCATATTCTAAATTATGACAATTTTTAGGTTTTAGGTTAGTGTTGGATTTTATTATAAATTATTATTTATGGACTTTCCAAAAGTTACCCTCGCCTCAATTATAAAAGGGCTCCTCCTCCCTCAACTTTTCACTTTACGTTGAGCCTTTAAGATTGTAAATCCTTTACCATTTTCTATTATCCACTTCTCTAGTGACATTCATGATGTTCTAATCTTCTTTAAATACTAACTCTACTATTCTAAGAGGTTATTTTGAGGAAGCACGTTGAAGAAGAGGTAATCTCCTCTACCGATTTTTCAAACTTCTTTCTTCTTCTTCTTCTGATTCATCATAAGTTATTTCATTTTAAAGTAATAACTATAGTATCACTTATATACTTAGATTTTATTATGATTATGGAACAACAATATTCCACTTTCTATCCATCCTATGAAAAATGAAATCACCACGTGCGTGTACATACAACTTACCATTTCCACACCATGGTGTAATCTGTTTTTCACCACCACCTTACTTGGATTGCTATAATGAAGTATATAATAACTATATATCATGATATTTATTCTTAAATATTATTCACCATCCACTTCAATACAATTCAAAAATTATGGAAATAATATCGTTGCTCGTGCATATGTACGCCCTACTATCTTCACGATGCGATGCGATTCATTCTACATGATCTTCATTAAAGAATTATTATATAAATGAATAGAATAAATAAATGTTATATATTTTATTTTAATATAATTTTGGAATTATATAACTAAGATCTATAAAGGATAACCAGAACATATTTTGACAAAATATACATAATAAAATGAAGCAGTTAATACAAGAATAACAAGTAATAATAAAATATTATTAACAAATAGATAATAATATGATCATATATGATATCATAAAAATGACTATTATTCTGGAATAATTCAATGAAATAATTTAAATCATTATTCAGGAAGTCCATATTCATACAAAGGAAACTGGTTTTAAGGTAAGGGATATTTTTAAAATATCATTATTATCCAAGATTTTTTATACGTAAGTATTTACTGGGGTATATTTATCATCCACTTACATGTTTCCTAAATATGTAATATTACTTGTATTCTTATAAAAAAATTTAAATTTTATTTTACCCATTGACGATTTTTTATTAAATGGCATGAAATGAATCTTTTGGCATTATTCTAAACGAGTTATTTTTGACTTTTCTGAATAAAGTACGAGGAGGATATTTTTTTTAACTTATAAAACATGTACATATTTTTATGTTTTCATAACACCTAATTTTCATGAACATTACTCTACAATATTTCAAGTTTATTTTAAAATTAATTCTTTTCTTTTAATATTGCACAAAATTTTGTGAAAAGAAAACGTTTTTGAAGAGGAAAATATATTTTCCGCAATAATAAATTTCAAGTGTTATATCAAAATTATTTTCCATCTAAGATGAAATTATTTAATAGAGTTTTGTTTCAAGTATAATATTATTATTGTTTCATTGGTTTGATTGTGTTTATGATGGAATGATATTTATAAAATACATTTGTTTTTATGGATTATGTTATGGTGGAATGATGTTTAAAGAAACTCATTTTATTCCTCGGGTTATGAAGAATGATTTATGTTATTGTGGCCCATGTAAAAATGATTTCATTATGAGATGCGGGGAAATACATCTCACTCTAATTCATTGGTTAAATATTTATATCTCATGATATAGACATGGATATAAAGGGAAATGATCTCAGTTCAGTAATATAAGGATGGAATTAGTAGTGAAATTGGTTTAGTAATGGACTTTTTCCACAATGATGGTCTTGGATATGAGCCTTGACTAATATGAAATTATTTTATATGCTTGTGTGTATTCCAAAAAACATAATGACTTGTGTTATTACTTTTGGGATAATGTTCATTGATTATTATGAACTTTTATTATTTGTCCAATGGTATGATATCACGATCTTTCGTATATGGGATAAGATTTTCAAATGATATGTTATTATGTCTTATGATTATGATATGGTTGATATCTATAAGGACCCGACCTTAAACATTAGTTAATCTTGATATATGTTGAGAATTCAAATTGAGGATCTTTTCAAGTTTAGAGTTTTAGAGAATTAGGATAGAACTCATACATAACAAAACATATAAATAAAAATTAGACACTTCCAACGGTATCCATTTCTTCTTTAAAAAACTTTTAAAAATAAATGAGGTTTATTATCATGTTAAATCATAAATTTTCCTTTATCCCATCCTTGGATCTATTCTTATTTAAAACCAATAAAAAACATATCAAAACTTGGGGTGAGCATAAAAAACTCAGTAAGGGATACATAAATAATGAAAAATGTTAGTCTCGTGAAGACGTGTAAACAATGAATAATTTATCGTAAAGTAATACTTTTCACCTTTATGAAGTAGTAAAATACACTTCACTGAATATAAGTTCACTGAATACCGTTTTTGTAACAAAAATATTACCATAAATCCATATAAATCAACATATAACATATAAAGGTAACTTGGGACAAAAACACACTTAAAAGAAATAACCATACAATTGGCATCCACACATATCACTAAATGGAATAGCCATAGGTCCGACTTCCATATCCAATTCATTGGAAGTTATAATGTAACCACCCACCCTTGGTTTATCATGGAACCACCCGTATTTGGTTTATCACATAACCTCTGATCAAATTTTAAAGTACCATTATATAATCATAACATATTAAATATTGAAATTATCAACATTTCATTCATAAAATTTCATTTTCAATCACATGGAATCAATTTAAGATATTGAAATATTCAATCCATTTCAAAAACCATTTGAGACATTTAATAAAAATAATTTTGAATCAAAGTGTCCCATACCACATTGAAATTTTTAACATTTAAAAATATTCATGTCCATATAAATAATTTCATAAAAATTATTTTGAAAACATGGTCACTAAATAGAAGGTTTTATAAGAATAAATCATTAAAACATTAAAAATTATATTTTAGATAAAGAGTCCCTTACCACATGATAAACACTTGAATAAACAAAATTAAAGATTAACATTAAAAAAATATTATAATATCAGAAAAAATATGGAGATTCATGATATAAAATTTTAAAGGGAGATATATACACCATATAAAAGTGAATTGGTGCATAATAATCAATAAGTCTTAATGGAATGTAAATTGAGACGAAATCCCTTACAAAGATCCTATCATCAAATTAAGGATAAATCGAGGAAATAATTATATGTGAAAAATATAAATACACCCAATATAAGTGGATATTAAGTGTAAAACAATCAAAGGACATTCATACATAATCTTGGAATAACTAGACCAATGACATGGATATTTAACTCAATGAATGGAGATTGAGTTAAGTTTTCCCTTAAAATGGTCATATGACAATGTAAGAATTTATAAATGGGGTGATAATGTGTATAAAAAATAATATACAAACAAATTTAATGTAAATTGAAACATAAATAAATAAAAATATATTTCTCACATAATATTTCCATAATATAATCAATGAAGTACATATAAAACCCAATGAGTGAAAATTTAGAAATTCCCTTACCTTTAGTCTGTCTCATCATGTACAATCTTTATCTTTTGAAATAATAAAAATAGTTTAACTTATACTTTATTTAGATACCTTTTTCATTTTTATTATTCCTTTTATATCACTTATTAACATGTTATAAAAATTACATAATTATTTAAGTTTATATAGGGCATTCTATCGATATTCGATACTTGAGTCAAAAATGAACATTTTTTGATGTAAATTGTCCATGTGGTAAAAATTCAATCATATATAACTATATTCATGATTAAAATATCATATATATCTAATATATATGTATTTAGAATAATCCATAGTATTTGGAGATAAGAAATGAAATGCATTGTTCATGGAGACTGTAGGTCGTACGTAGGCATGAACGCCACTTTCATTTATTTGTCGTAAAAAAAGAATAATAATTAAATAATAATTATAGTATTATACTAATTTAATATATTTATCATAGTTTTAAAAAAACTATCCTTTATAAATTCCATGTATAGTGGGAACAATTCATATCATTTTTAGGGGGCGGTAGTCCACACTTCTCAAACTAAATTATCATATCACAATAATATGGAAAGCAAAAAGATATGTTTAATATAAAATATAAATAATGTTAAATAGGTTATAATATAAATATTAAAATATTATTTGACCATAATAATGGTTTTAAGAAAATCCATGAAGTTGGTAAAGGAAAAAAAGAACAAAAATATTATTCTCGGAGGCAATTAAACAGCATAACATGGACAATAATTTCCTTTATTTGAATAATAGGAAGTGAAAAATTAAATGTATTTGAGATATTACATTATAAACATAACACTCTATTATATACATGATTATAGAGTAATAATTAATTTATGTATAAAGGAGGTGATGAGAATGTAGAAGAAGAAATAACTTAAGAGAGATACTTTGAGAAAATTACCTCTTGAATATCCCCTCTTTGAAAGACCCTTCAGGACCTTGGATTTAGTCTTTTGGTGATCCCATTAGCACTTGGATGTGGTTATAGTGAGTAGGAGAGGTTTGGGAAGTTATTGGAGGATAAAAAAGACTTTTGGGTCTAAATAGGTTGGTGGAGAGGTGATATTTATACTTTATGAGAGGTGGGTTCAAGTGATTAATTTATTGATTATTTTATATTAAAAGCCAACCATACAGAGGTGGAATTAATTTACATGACTTTTGATTGTAATTAATGTTTTATAGTCTTGATAGGGTCGAGAAACACCTCAAATAACTATTAAATTTTGTATATCATCAGTATGTTGAGCTTTTAAATCTTAACTTTAACCCTTGTCAAGAATTCACATTTACTATAGTAAATAATTTTCTTACCGTGGTAACATTTTATACCTAAAAAAATTGAACATAAAACCAAATTTTTACATTATTATTCCAAATATATTATCCATTTTATCAAATTAAATTCACATAATCGGGAAAATTTAATTTAAAATTAATTCTGCAAATAAAACTAAAAACGGGTTTTTAAAGTGAAACATTCAAAAGATTCAAATGTTTTTATATCTATTTTCAACATGAAATTGGTTCCAACGACCTAAATTTGATTAAAAGATAAAAAATTAGTTTAATTACACTAAAAAAATAATTAAAAGGACAATCTAACCATATAAATAAATAATACAAAAATCAGTTTTGAATTAAAATGCAATATTATTTACTATTCATTAAAATATGAAAGTTATCAAAACAATACCAAAAATTTATCCAAACTAAATGTTGATGTCCCGAGTCCAAATAAGAAGTTTAGTTTTTAAAATAATACATATAAAATTGGAAAAAACTATATTTAAAAATTTTTCTCCATCAAAAGGCGCTAAAACTGTATTTTTTCTGAAAAAAATACTTATTTTATCCGAAAAAATTTGAATTTGTTCTTATATCATGTACAAAAAACATATAAGATGAATTTTAAACATTAAATTAAAAATATTAAACATATATTTCATTATTAAAAATATATATATAGTGATTTTATTATTTTATAAACTCACTTTTTTCATTTAAATAGTTTGGCATCAAACCAATTTCTTTTAATTAAAAAGGGTTTTATTTTCATTTATAAATAAGTATTCACAAAATAATTAGTTATATATATGTGTAAATAATATTTTCATAAATCGATTAATAATTTTCATTATCTCCATTCCAAAGACTAAGTTATAATGATAACATTTGAATAATAATATTTAGTTGTTCATTTAAACTCGATGTAGTGTACCATATATTCTATTGAACATAGTGTTTCTTTCTTAAAAATTTGGATATTATATCCTCACCCCTTTAATAAATTAAATCCTTGAAATTTCAATTTGGTTTTGGTAACTATATTATGACTTTTCAAAATACTTTTATTGAATTCCGACATCGGAAAAAGGATTAATAAAAACACCACATTAATAGAAAGAAAGAGGATTACAATGGTTACCTAAGATAACACATATTAGGATTAAATTTATGAAAAAATGGATATGGAAGAAAAACTAACAATATTTATCTAATGGATAGTGATATAAAACATGATTATGAGAAAGTTAACAATCAATAAACCACAAACTTGTTATTAGTTAAAGAGTCTTTAATTTAGCATTAAGAAAAGTTAACAAATTTTTTTTTGATTTAAGATTCACTTTATAAACTTGAGGAATTATTTTAATACTTAGAATAATAACACAAGGAAATATACATACTTTACATGTAGAGTTTCATCTATTAATAAATTTCTACCCAAAACACATCTTTTCTCCAAATGACGAGTGTTCAAGATGAATTGGTCATGCCCGAAGCACTATAATAAACTTCTTGAGATTCACATAATCCAAAAAGGATTAACTATCTATTGATCCTATATTAAACCATTAAGAAAAACAAAAATGGTTAGTACTAGATCAGATAACCCCCTAAAAATAATAATCCTTTATAAGGAGAAGTACAACTTTGAATCTCCAAAATTCAATAGTAATACCCAAGTTCTACAAAGACCATTCAATAAACAAAAGTCCATAAAATTCCTAAAAATAATCCAAACTAATATTGAAACCCAAAATTAATAAATATTTAATCACATAGTCTTCCATGATAAATCATAACATTTATCTCTAAATAACATCGTCTACTCTTAAATTCTCAAATTGAAAAGTAATTAAACTAATCACATATTCTCCATGATAGGTTAATAATTTCCATAAATAACCCAAATATCCATACTTACATTGTAAAAATATAGATTCTTCTAAAAACTTTCAACCATTACTACTCAAATAAAATACCCCAGTATTCAATTTTCATTAGGCATATAGAGTTCCCAAAATAGAAAATATATTCCAACATAACATTTATCACTTAATCCCCAAATAATTTTCCAATACTAAGGATATCTATTCGATAAAATGTATGTTCCCAAAAATAACATCATATTATTCCATAAAATAGTTTAACTAATAAAAAAATCTTACTAAATAGGGACTTCACGTAGTCAATTGGTAGGAGATAAATCTCAGTTGCACATTGGTTGTGGGCTCGATTCTCGAAGCATTTTCTGACATGATGGGTTGTCACACAGTTTGTGTATTTTACTTTTTCAAAAACTATATAATTTTATAAAATTCCCAAAAATGAGATAAAATACTAAAAAATAACCATAACATATTTTAACCTCAAAGGTTATCTCATATCTTTCATTTTTCATCTCAAAAAGTAATAACCCTTAATCACCTCAAAAAGAAAAGTTCATATGAATCCTAAAGGTTAACCATTTCTTTTATTATTATTTCCACATGAGAAAAGATAATTCTTACTTGAATAACATTTTAAAATAACAAACTTTACGGTTACACATACTATAAAAAAGAATTCCAAAGAAATCCCATCATTAAAAGAGGATTAATAATTTTAAACATTTCATCGTTCTACAATCTATCATAATTATTGAATCCCTTATATGGATAATTTTTAATCATTATACATTCATGATGATTGTAATGATCCAAACTTTCATTAACGAAAATTATTATTGTTCTATTTAAATGTATTATTATATAAAATGGTTATGTAAAACATATGCACTTCTTTGGTTTTATGATTTTGGATTCCACAATACCATTAATAATTTTTACTATTGCTAACAGAGCCATTGAACAATGACCAATTGATTAGTATAAATATAAGGCTTTAACAAATCCAATTTACTCATAAAAAGGAAGTAACAACCTCATCTAGTAGAATTTATACTTAAAAATTCCATTTATTGGATCTCATAAAGGAGGTGGTGTCACTAGGCTACACTCTTGACCAAGCCCAAGCCGAGCATCAACACATTAAGCTTGAACAGAACTACCTATGGGGGAAGTGGAAGTTGATAGAGATTACCACCCGAGCGATTTTATCTGATCCACCCCAAGTTTCTGTCACCATTGCACACCTTACTTTTAAGTCTTATGCGGGTGTTATAAGGGGTTATGTAACAAGACCTTAGCACTATGATTATGTGCATTATTTTTTTATATAACAAAGAGTATAAATTAATTTTATTATTGTTATTTTAAAGCACAAATGGTATTTTTAGTTAATATTCAATTAAAAAATATATTTTGATGAATAAATGGATTTTTGAATAAAATAAAATTTTAATAAAATACAATTAATAAATTTATTTTTATTAAAAATAAACGATCATATAATTTTTATGAATACAATTGAAATTTTTATTAAGTTTTGAAAATTATTTTTGTCAAAACCAGTGAATTTTCAATAAATGAAGGATTTTATTTTAAAATTTAAAATTCAATTACTTAGAAAAATATTTAGATAAAATGAATATTATTTTAGGATTCAAGGCATCAAAATTATCTAATAGCGAATTTTTCATAATTTTTTGAGACTGTCAAATTTTTGGGTAAAAATTAAATACTATTTAAATATAAAATGTGTTTTATGACATCATAATTACCCAATAGTGATGTAATAAAATAATATAAATGGGGTGTTCATATAATATAGTTTTTACCATTAAAATAATGCGATTTTAGGTTTGTATGATTTATTTTACAAAGCCTTAGTGGACCCTCCAAAATTTATAAAACATTTTTCCATTTCAAAATGATTTACTCGAGAACGTGACTCACCTCGACATAAGGAAGCCTAATATTTTAAGAAGTTTGGCCATTGTACTTATAAAATATTTTTTTCCACTCCCCTTTGGTAAACCACATGGGAAAAAACTATGGGTTGGTTTTTGGTTTTGATTAGTTTAATGTGTGGTGGCCAAAACCTAAATAATAAAGAATTCCATCTTTTTCCCTATATAAACCCACCCAAGATCCCACTTCCTATTCACTCAAATACTTTGGAGCTCGACCAAACCCTTCCCTCCTCCCTCTATAGTTCTTCGAAGGCACCCCAGGCTCCCATAAAGCCTCTCTGAATCCTCTCCCAAGCCTTTGGGATCACTCTTCCAAGTAAGGGATTTCTCCCTTTATCATATTTGTCCAAATTTCTTCATATTGTTGTGCCCATTTTATTTTCAATTACAAATGATGGGGAATGATTTCAAACCTCCCCCATACTTACCTATTATTTTTTGAATGATGAGTGATCTCTTTCTCTCTCATTAATGCCTCCTATGTACACCCATTACCATGCCAAAATTCTGTAAGGAATTTCTCTCTTCTCATTTACATTCAAGAAATTATTTTGTATTATGAATATAAATTACATTACTTATGTTTGAACATGTATATATATGAGCCCCTTACTTTACACTTCATGTACATATGATGAGACACCCCTTTCTCTCTCATCAACTATTTTTATGAATTCGTATGTCATGTTGTTATGATGCTGATATTGCACCGTGATTTTCCAAGCCAAATTCATTGTGTAGTGAATACCATGCTCATTTCTTAATAAAGGGTATTTACCATTATTCCCATTTACTTATTGATTATATAGGTTCATGTATGAATTACAAATTCCATTATCCTGTAATAAATTATGATGTTTAATGAATCCATGTTATATGATCCATGTGGCACACTTACGCATGAAATGAAATGATTAAGAAGGGTGTGCCCTGATAGCGCTCCAATGCATTGGGTAATGATTAGTATCATGATACGTCGTGTGCAATGAGGATTTACTCATGCTAATTCAAGTACAATGATGGTTTACTTCTGATCCATGTGCAATGATCCTTGGCTCATGTTAATACCATGTTAAGTGTTGTTGCCACATTTTCATGTTATGATAATCATGTTATATCATGTCTTTATGTTAATGTTTCACTTATGCTCCATTGATATGCCTATTTCCTAACATGTACTGCATTCTTCATTTTATGCTTTATTTACTCTCTTACTAGGCTTTATATATCACCCTTTTCTTAAGCATGTGCTCAGGTTATCCCATGCAATGCTAAGTACGAAGGAATGTCTGTGTTCATGTAAAAGAAGCATTAAATAACAATTTGAATTTCATGTTCTAAATTATTATGTAATGTTCCTAATCCCCAAAGACACTAGACCACTCAATCTTCTATATTTTATGAAGTGAAGGTTTTATGTAACAAATTATGTTTATGTTTGAAATAAAGAGTAGGGTTGTTATCTTTGGTATCAGAGGATATGTTTAGTTTTTTTGGGATTAATATTATAAAAACCGAGTGAAAAACTTAAGGATAAGACTAAGTATAATAAAAACATCCTTGAATTTTGATGAGTCTTGATTAAGTGTTTTATCAACAAAATACATCCTTTTCTGGATATGATCAGGTAGAGCCGACTTTGGCATAGATGTATCTAGGGGAAAACCTGAAAACACGGCTTTGAGCTAGACTCAAATAAGAAATGGTACACGACAATGGGCCATACTGAAATCTTGGTTACGACACTCCCAGGGTGTGTTCTTTAGTAAATTTACAAGCTTTGTATGAACCATTATTAAAGTATTTAAAAAAATTCCCCCTATGAATATATGTTTAGAAGTAGATCATGGATAACATAGATTGAAACCTATAAATTCATAATTTGAGGAAATAAAAGTAATTTTAATTCATCTATTTTTTCTTTAGATTATCCTTTATGTGTTACGCCCAATATTCATTTTATTCCAGCCAATATCTGGTAAAAGGAGGACTCTGGATAACAACCGTTGTGAAGATCAATGTGATGATTGTTCTAATGAGATTCTTAATCCAATGGGAGAGGGAATTGAGAACTTTGTCATCATACCCTCTCAATAATCTAAAGTTTTTAAAAGAAACAAGGTTCAATAATATCATTGAACCCCCCTAAGATAGAAAAAGTGGAAATCAAGTGCTTCATGAGAAAAAGACCTCCAACTTTTAATGGATCATTTGATCCCTCAATCTCCGAAAACTAGATCAACTTCACTGAGAACATATTCTCCATCCTTCAATGTTTTGAAATAGAGAAGGTACTTATGGATGCTTATCATATGGAGGGTGAAGATGATCAATGGTGGACATTGATAAAAAAATATGAAGCATGAGGAGGTGATAGAGGCATTGTAATGGTAGGATTTCCAGAAAATGTTTTTCGAAAAATATTTTCCTCGCACCCTATCACTTAAGATGGAAAGGTACTTCCTTTATCTCAAGAAAAAAAGATGATGAATCCATCAAAGAGTACAATGAAAACATTAAAATGCTTTCATGATACTCCTCCGTCTTTGTCGTTACCCCCGAATGCCAGGTTGACTGCTTCTTAGGTGAGATAAAACCTAGACTATGGATAGCCCTAGTGATCTGTAACTTTGATATCTATGAAGAGATTGTCCAATGTTCCCTAAAAGTTGAAATAGAGATCACATAATCTCAGGGGTATCATAGGGATAATATGCATAAAGTGGAATTAAATTATGGAAGTCTGATGTATAAATCTAACTGTGCTAAGAAAATCCAGTACCCCACTTTCCAAAGGTTTGGAAGGAAGCACCCCAGAAATTTCCTGAAGGGGATGAGGAAATTCTTTAGGTGTGGAAGAGAAGGAAACCTAGCCATTAATTACCGACAATAAAAACTCGTGGCTATGACAAAGGAAAGGAATGATCCATTTTACCCTCAACATGTTGTTCATTGCTTCAACTACAAAGAACCGGGAAACTTTTCAAACCATTACCCTAAGCCAAGGGTTTTCAGAGGCATCCAACAACCTCCAAGGCATAAAGGGAGAGATTTTTCCATCACTAACACTGAAGTGAACCTCGAAAAGGAAGTGGTGATAGGTACACTACATATTAATTCAAGAACAGTGAATGTACATTTTGATTTTGGTTCTACGCATTCTTTTATATCCCAAAAGTTTAGTAGAACAATACCAACACCACCGCAAATCATAGAAGTAAAGATGTAAATGAGTACAGAAAATAGGGAAATCATTACATCCCATGAATATAACTCATCCCCTATTATAATTTTTGGATTGAGCTTCCTATAGAACCTCGTCATACTCTCTATGGTGGAATTTGATGAAATTATTGACATGGATTGTATTTCCTTATATATAGCCAATATAAATTTCCATGAGATGGGAATTACCCTCCATATGGCGAATCAACCCCCGATTCTATACATATGAAAGAAGGATGATGGATCTTCTTTAGCACCGTCATCTCAAGAATGGATATTATTTCCCTATGAGCACATGTATCTGACACAGATGACTGAGTCTAAGGAGGCCACCATCCTTGAAGACATGCCTATTGTGAGGGAATTCGTTGAAGTGGTTCCTGAGAAATTTCATGGTCTTCCTCTTAGAAGAGATGTTGAATTCTCAATTGATCTTATACATGGGGAATTTCCAATATCCGAGACTCCACATAGAATGGCTGTTGTGGAGCTTATGGAGTTTAAAAAACAACCACAAGAGAATCTGGATAAAGGGTTTATATGCCTATGTGCTTCACCTTGGGGTGCACCAGTTCTATTTTTCAAGAAGAAGGGTGGTTCTATGCACCATTGTATTGATTATCTTGAGCTCAACAAAATCACAATAAAGAACAAGTATCCCTTGCCCTGAATTAACGATTTGTTCAATCTGCTACGATCAGAACAATACTTCTCCAAGCTGGATTTGTGGTCGGGATATTACCAAGTAAAGGTGGAGAATGAGGATATCCCCAATACTACTTTTTGTACAAGGTACATGCACTATGCATTAATAGTAATGTCTTTCGAACTCACTAAAGATCCATCAATATTCATGGACTTAATTAATAGAGTCTTTAGAGATTACCTCAACAATTTTGCGGTAGTCTTTATTGAAGATATTCTAATTTACTCCAAAACCAAGGAGGACATTAGGAGCATCTAATAATTTTACTGTAGGCCTTGCGAAAGGAGAAGCTCTATGAAAAGTACTACAAGTGTGATTTCTAGTTGAAAGAGGTATCATTATTAGGTCATATCTTCACATTCAATGAGATTTCTATGGATCCCTCTATTACAGCTGTGATTGAGGGATGACTGAGGCCAACATTGGTAACGGATATCCGTAACTTCATGGGGTTAGTTGGAGATTATCACTAATTTGTGATAAAATTTTCATGATTTTCAAACACTCTTCCCAAGATAACTCATAATGGAGTCAAGTTTGAGTTGAGTGATGATTTCAAATATAGCTTCAAGTAGTAGAAAAAGAGGCTTATCAATGTTCTCGTGCTCACACTACCCAGAAGTGGATAACTTTTTTTGGTATTTAGTGATGCTTCGAAGAAGGGCATGGGCTGTGTGTTAATAAAAAATGAAAAAGTAATTCTCTATGATTCAAAGAAATAAAAATTTCATGAGAAAAACTATCCATCACATAATATGGAGTTGGCTGCAGTGATCTTCGCTTTAAAAATTTGGAGGCATTTCCTCTTTGGGTAGAAGTGAGAAATATATATGGATCACAAAATCCTCAAGTATATATTCACACAGAAATAATTGAATATGCTCCAATGAAGATGGTTAGAGCTGATCGAATACTACGACTTCTAAATCCATTACCACCCTAGGAAAGCAAACAAGGTGGAAGATTATATAAGTATAAAGGACCCAACAATTCTATAATTGATAACAATTGAAAAGGATCCAATATTATTATATTTTATGAAGATGGTAATGGGAATCAAAAAAGAAGGGAACATTACCAATACTTTCACAAATGATTAATCAATTGTCTCTTTTAGAATGGTTAAAGAATAAACAAAGGATAATGTAGAAATTCAGAAGAAGGTGGAAACTATCAAAAAAGGGAAATCCTCAGAATTCAATGCTAATGAAGAAGGAATTGTGAGATTCCTTTCAAGACTATGTGTTCCATAAAATCCAGAGCTAAAGAAAGAATTTTTTGTGGATGCACATAGTTCAAATTTATCCTTTCACCAAGGAAACACAAAAATGTATCGAGATCTATGAGAGAATTATTGGTGGGATAACATGAATAAGGATATCGCTGATTATACATCAAAGTGTCAGGTATGTCAGCAAGTGATGGATGAGAGGCATAAGTATAAGGCGATGATACAACCATTACCCATACCAGCATGGAAATGGGAGAACAACACCATGGACTTCGTCACCAGACATCCGAAGACATCCAAAGGAAACAATTATATCTGGGATGTTGTGGATCATCGTACAAATACTACACACTTCATTACAATTTGTAAGGATTTCTCATTTGATCAACGGAAATAGATATACATCAGAGATGTGGTAAGGTTTCATGGAGTACCACTATCTATTGTATCCAATTGAGATCCAAGATTCACCTCTACGTTTTGGAAGAGTCTTCAACATGATCTGGATACTGAGATGAAATTAAGTACGGCTTATCATCCTCAAACTGATGGATAATTTGAGCAGAATATCATAACACCCGATGACATATTGAGAGCATGATCAATGAACTTTAAAAGAGGATGGTATCAACATATTTCTCTGGTTGAGTTCTCATACAATAATAGTTTCCACTCAAGAATCCAAATGGATCCTTATGAAACCCTATATGGTAAGAGGTGTAGAACACTGACATGTTAGGAAGAGTTTGGGGAGCGAAAACTCCTAGCTCCCGAAATGGTGGAAGAAATGGTGGAGAATGTCAAGACTATCCAGCAGCACATTAAAACTGCTCAAAGTCTGCAAAAGATATATGATAATAATCATCGACGAGACCGAGAGTTTGATATCAAAGACATGGTATTCCTCCACATATCCCCACATAAGAGGGTTATGAGATTTTGGAAGAAGGGAAAGCTTAGTCCAAGGTACATCATCCCTTTTGAGATCCTTGATCGCATTGGAGCAGTGGCCTATCGAATAGCACTCCCACTAAACTTGTCTCAAGTAAATGGTGTATTCCATGTATCACTCTTGAGGAAGTACATCCCTGACCCATCCCATGTACTCAATATATAGGTGGTACAATTTTAGAATGACCTCTCCTATGAAGAGAAGCCGGTGAAAATCTTAGATCGTAGGGAAAAAGTTCTATGAAATAAGAAAATTACCCTCGTAAATGTGTTGTGGAGAAACCAAAAGTTTGAAGAAGAAATGTGGGAATCATAGGAAGTGATGAAGTAGAGTTACCTGCATCTATTTTAGTGTGGGAAAATGAAATTTCTAGGGTGAAATTTCTTAGTGGAGGAAGACTGTAATGATCCAAACTTTCATTAATGAAAATTCCTCTTGATATATTTAAATGTCTTATTATGAAATATGGTTTTGTAATACATATGTACTTATTTCATTTTATGATTCTGGATTTCAAAATACCATTAAGAATTGTTACCATCTATAATATAGTCATTGAACAGTGATCAATTGATTAGTATAAATATAGGGCTTTAACAAATCCAATTTACTCGGAAAAAGGAAGTAATGGCCTCATCCAGTAGAATTTCTCCGTACAAATCCCATTTGTCAGAGCTCAGAAAGGAGCTGAAATCATTAGGCTTTACTCTTGACCTAGCCCAAGCTGATCATCAACACGTTAATATCAAATGGAACTGCCTATGGTAGAACTGGAAGTTGATACATATTACCACCCGAGCGATGTTATCCAAGCCACCCCAACAGTCTGTCACCATCGCACAACTTACCCTAAGATCTTATATGGGTGTTATAAGGGGTTATGTAACAGTACCTTAGCACTACAATTATGTGCATTAGTTTTGTATATAATAAATAATATACATTAATTTTATCATTGTTACTTGAAATCACAAATATTATTTTTAGTTAATATTCAATTAAGAAATATATTTTTGATTAATTAATGGATTTTTGAATAAAATAAAATTTTGATAAAATATTATTAACACATTTATTTTTATTAAATCTAAATGGTCGTATAATTTTTATGAATATAATTAAATTTTTTTTTTATGGTTTTAAAACTATTTTTGTCCAAACCCCTGAATTTTCAATAAATAATGGATTTTATTTTAAAATTAAAAATTAAATTATTTATAAAAACATTTCTATGAAATTAATATTATTTTTGGATTTAGGATGTCAAAATTATCTAACAGTTAATTTTTCATAATTTTCGGAGACAGTTAAATTTTTGGGTAAAAATTAAATACCATTTAAATATATGATGCATTCTATGACATTATAATGACCCAATAGTGATGTAACAAAATACTATGAAGGGGATGTTTTTCAAATGCATGTTTCACCATTAAAATAATGTGATTTTAGGTTTTTTTTGATTTATTTTACAAAGCCTTTGTAGACCCTCCAAGACTTATAAAACATTTTAACATTTTAAAATGATTTCCTTGAGAGTGTGACTCACCTCCACATAAGCAAGCTTAATATTTTAAGAAGTTAGGAAATTTTCCTTATAAAAAAAATTCCAATTCCCTTTGGAAAAAACCATGGTATAAAACTATGGGTAGGTTTGTGGTTTCGATTAGTTTAATGTGGGGTGGACAAAACCTAAATAATATAGAATTCCCTATCTTTTACTAAATAAACCCACCCAAACTCCCACTTCCTCTTCACTCAAAGCTTTTAGAGCTAGACCAAACCCTTCCCTTTTCTCTCTATAGTCCACCCAAGGTGCCCCGATCTTTGAATAATCCTCTCTCAATCCTATCCCAAGCCTTTGGGATCACTCTTCCATGTAATGAATTTCTTCCTTTCTCATTTTTGTACAAATTTATTCATGTTGTTATGCCCATTTTATTTTCAAATAAAAATCATGGGGTATGATTTCTCACCTCACCCATAATTACCTACTTATGTTTAAATGATGAGAGACCTATTTATCTCTCATTAATGTCTCCCATGTACACATGTTACCATGATGAAATTCTATAAGGAATTTCTCTCTTATCATTTACATTCAATAAATTCTTTCGTATTATGAATCTAAATTCCATTACATATGTTGGGAAATGTATCTATATTCCCCACTTACATTCCATTTTATGTAAATATGATGAGACACCCATTTATCTCTCATCAAGCATTTTCATGAATTCTTATGTCATGTCGTTATGCTGTCGAAATTACACAATGATTTTCCAAGTCAAAGTCGTTGTGTAATGAATACCATTCCCATTTCTCAATAAAGGGTATTCACCATTATGCACATTTATTTATTTATTATATAGTTTCATGTATTAATTCTGAATTCCTTTATCTTGGAATAGATTATTATGTTTAACGAATACATGTTATATGATCCATGTGGCACACTTATGCATGAAATGAAATGATTGAGATGGGTGCACCCTGATAGAGCTCCAATGCATTAGGTAAAGATAAGTATCATGATACATAAAGTGAAGTAAGGTTTTACTCATGCTAATTCAAGTGTAATGAGGGTTTACTCATTCTCCATGTGCAATGAGCCTTGGCTCATGCTAATACCATGTTAAGTGTTGTTTCCACATTTCCATGTTACGATAATCATGTTATATCATGCCTTTTTGTTCAGGTTTCTATTATGCTTCATTGATATGCCTATTGCCTAACATTTAACATAATATTCATTTTATGGTTTGATTACATTCTTACAAGGCTTTATAGCTCACCCTTTTCTTATGTATGTCCTCAAGTTATCCCATGCAATGCTAAGTACGAAGGAATGTGTGTGTTAAGGTAAAAGAATCTTTCAATAAGGACGTGTATTGCAAGTTCTAAGTTGTTATGTAATGTTCCTAATCCCCAAATACACTAGGACACTCGATCGTATATGTTTTACCAAGTGAAGGTTTTATGTCATAAATTAGGTTTAAGTTTGAAATAAACAGCAGGGTTGTTATAATGATACCCTGACCATGCTTTTCCAAATTATTCCATAATACTTAATTCCTAAAAACAAAAACATGAATCATGTCCTAAGACTCAATAATTTCAAAAACAATGAACCAAGAAATAATCCATACCTTTTATATGTCATTTTTAGTTTCCTCATTTTCAATTGGAATGGAATTAGGTATTTCAATACTTATATTTGTACGATTCTACTAATCTCATTCCCATACCATCTACATAGGACCCCTATTTACATAATGACCATACTCCCCACATTTGATAAATTCAATTGATAAATTGGAAACAATTTCTGGAGTCAACTAAATGATACCTTTTTTCCTTGGTAGGTTATTTCTTTATAACCTTCATTTCCACATCTATAACAACTTTTCATCTCTTTAGAACATCTCCTTAAGTGTTTCTTTCCAAATCCTTGACACATATCTTATTGAATAAACATACCTTTATGATCATTACATAAACATCCACAGGGATTATTTTCTCAAATATATGATATCTTAGAAAAAAACAATGTTCAACTGGTCAATCATGACTCCAGATAGTAGGTTTATAATAACTACAAGAGTTCTCATTGCATATCCCATTTCATTTGGTTGTTTATTCAAAAACCCACCATTGTTTCCTTCACATCCATTGTTACTTTGGTTTCTACTAGATCCAACCATTTACTAAAACCATAAAATTCAATATGATTATATAAGTAAAATCATCATATAATATCTTTAAAGGAGGGTAAACTCTAAGATATACTTATTTATGTTATCTTAAACTCATACAAATTATCTAAATTAACTATTACTCTTTATAATATTCTAACCATTTTGGTTGTATAAAACGTGTTACTTGTGATTAAAAAACACCCTAACCTCTAGAGTTATGTAAATTGACATCTAGTACCAACTATAAGGACCCAATCATAAACATTACATAATCTTGAGATAAGTCATGAATTCAAATTGTGGATCTTTTCAGGTGTAGAGTTATAGAGAATTATGATATAACTAATACATAACAAAACCATATAAATACAAAGTGGACACTTCCAATGGTATCCATTTCTTCCATAAAACAAAAAATTTTTAAAAATAAACATGGTACATTTTCATGTTAAATCATAACTTTTCTTTGATCCCATCCTTGGATCTATTCTTCGTTAAAAATTGTGAAAAACATTTCAGAACATGGGATGAGCATAAAAATATCAGTAAGGGATACATAAAGAATTAAAATTGTTAGCCTTGTGAAAACATGTGAACCATGAATACATTACCATAAAGTAATACTTTTCACCTTCATGAAGTAGTAAAATACACTTCACTAAATATAAGTTCATTACTTACCCTTTTTGTAACCAAAATATTACCATAAACCCATAAAATGAACATATAACAAATAAAGGTAACTTGGGAAATAAAAATACTTAAATGGAATAACCATATGGTCTACTTTAAAAAATATCACTAAATGGAATAGATATAGGTCCAACTTCCATACCCAATGCATTGGAGGTTATAATGTAACCACCCATCCTTGGTTTATCACGTAACCACCCATCTTTGGTTTATCACGTTACCTCCCGTCAAATGTCTATGTACCATTATATAATCATAACACATAAAATATTGAAATTATCAACATTTCACTCATAACATTTAATTTACAATCACAAGAAATCATTTCAATATATTTAAATATTCAATTGATTTCAAAAACCGTTTGAAACATTTAAATAAAAAGGATTTTGAATCAAAGTGTCCCATTCCACATGGAAACATTTAAAATTCTAAAACATTCATTTCCATATAAATAAATTCATAAAAACTATTTTGAAAACATGGACATGAAATAAAAAATTTTATAAGAATAAATCATTAAAACATTAAAAATTATATTTTAGTTAAAGAGTCCCTTACCACATGAGAAACACTTGAATTAGAATAATTACATAATAACATTAAAAAAAATATTAAAATATCATGAGAATAACTAGATTCATGATATAATATCACAAAGGGTAGTATGTACACCATATAAAATTGAATTGGTGCATAACAACAAATAAATCTCAATGGAATGTAAATTGAGAAAAAATCCCTTAAAAAGATCATATCATCAAATTAAGGATAAATCATTGACTTAATTAAGTGTGAAAAATATAAATACACTCAATATAAGTGGATATTATGTGTAAAACAATCAGATTAAATTTACACATATTCTTGCAAAAACAAAACCAATGACATGGATATTGAACTCAATGAATGGATATTGAGTAATGATTTTCCATAAAATGTTCATATAAATGATGTAAGAATTTATCAATGGGGTGATTATATGTAGAAACTATATATCCAAAAAAGGGAATATTAATTTCAACATAAATAAATAAAAATTTATTCCACACATAATATTTCCATAATATAAGTAATGAAATATGCGTAAAACCCAATGAGTGGAAATTTAGAAATTTCATTACCTTGAGTCCAACTTGTGACGTACAATCGTTATGTTCCTGAATAATAAACATAGTTTAATTTATACTTGATTGAGAAAATTTTTTCATGTTTATTATTCCTTTTATATCACTTATTACCATGTTATAAAAATTAACTAATTATTTTGGTTCATATCAGACATTTTGTCGATATTCTGTAGTTGAGTAAAAAATGAACTAATTTTGATGTAAATTTTCCATGTGGTAAATATTATATCATATAAAACTATGTTCATTATTTAAATATCATTTATATCTATTATATATTTATTTATATTAATCCATGATATTTGGATGTAATAAATAAAATGCACTACTCATGGAGACGGTTGGTCGTACGTACGCATAAATACTACATTCATTTATTTTTCATGTTAAATGAATAAAAATTAAATTATAATTATAGTATTATATTAATTTCATATATGTCTCGTAGGTTTAATAAAACAAACCATTATACATTACATGTATAATGGGAATGAGTCCTATAGCTTTGAGGGGGCAGTTGTCCAGACTTCCTCAAACCAAATTATTGTATAATAATAATATGGAATGAATGAAGGTATGTTTAATATAACAATAAAGAATATGAAATAGGTTATAATATACATATTAAAATATTATTTGTCTATAATAATGGTTTAAAACTATCCATGAAGGTGGTAAAGGGAAAAATAACATAAACATTATTCACGGACCCGATTAACAAATATAACTTGGACAATATTATTTTTATTTGAATAAGAGGAGGTCATAAATGAAGAGGATATGATATATTCCATTATGAACATAAAAACCAACATATACATGATTCTGGAGTATTCATGCATTTGTGGATGAAGGAGGTTAGGAGAAATTATAAAAGGAATTAAATTAAGATAGGTACTTTGAGAAAATTACCTCCTGAATATCCCCACCATGAAAGACTGTTGAGTACCTTGGATTTGGTCCTTTGGTGAGAAAAGTAGAACATGGAAGTGGGGACAGTTACAAGGAGAGGTTTGGGAAGGGATTTAAGTTGCTACAAGGCTTTGTGGGTCGAAAAAGGGAGGTGTATATGTGGTATTTATACCTAAGGAGAGTTGGGTTAAAGTGATTAATTTATTGATTATTTTATATTACAAGACAATCATATAGGCACTACCAGAAATTTAGGATATATCCATGGTTACAAGTTGTGGATATAATCCCAAAAACTGTGGCTATAGGTTATAGCCATAGTTTAATGAATTTTGGTTGGTATTGGCAAGGCTATCGAAAAAAAAACCTATACACATGGTTCTAATCGTGGCTAAATATTTATAGCCATTGTTTGAAACTGTGGATAAAGATTTACCCACACAAGGGCTATAGCCACAATTTCAAAACATGGCTATAGGGATATTACCATAGTCTAAAAAAGGTGTTATACCCCTTCACATTTCATAAAACAACCCTCCCTCCTGGACAGCAGCCCAGTACAACCCCCCCCCCCCCTTCTGGACACCCCCCTCTGGGACAGCCCCCCTTGACAACACCCCCCATCCTGTACAACCCTCCTCCCTCCTGGACATCCCTCCTATACGCCCCCATCCCTCATGGACCCCATCCCCCCTACAGAGCCCCTTTCACCCCATGTACTGCCCCATCCCTCCTGAATAGCACCCCCCCTCCTGGACCCCCCCAGCCATCCAGGACAGCCTCCCTCCCTCCTCCTATACATCCCCTAGACATCCCCCTTTAGACCCCCCCAGACAACACCCCCACCTCCCTCCTAGAAACCCCCTGGACACCCCCCCCCCCTCCTGGACAGCCCCCTTGGACAACCCCCATCCTTCTTGGACAGCCCCCCTCTCCCTATAGTCCCCCCTTGGATAGCTCCATCCCTCCTTGACACCTCATGGACCCCCCCCCCTCTTGGACACCCCCCCCCCCTCCTGGACAGCCCCCTTGGACAACCCCCATCCTTCTTGGACAGCCCCCCTCTCCCTGCAGTCCCCCATTGGATAGCTCCATCCCTCCTTGACACCTCATGGACCCCCCCCCCCCTCTTGTACACCCCCTGGATAGCCCCTCCCTCCTGGACAACCCACCCCTCCTTTAAAAATATCCCCCTCCCTCCAACACATCCCCCCTTACCCACTGCAGAGCCCCTCGCACCCCTCTAGACGGCCATCCATCCCTCCTAGACACCCCCTAGACCGCACCCCCTCCCTCCTCCACAACCACCTGCACAACCCCCCATCCTTCCTAGACACCCCCTGGACACCCCCCCCCCCATAGACACCCCCCATGCAGACCCCCCCACCCCCAGGATAGCACCCCCACTCTTGGACATCCCCCTCCCTCCTTAACAGCCCCCACCCTCCAGGACAACCCCCTCCCCTTACAGACCCCCCCCCCCCTTGAACCCCCTAGATAGCCCCCCATCTCTCCTGGGCACCCCATGGATAACACCCCCCACCCCCCTCATGGAGACCCCATGGACATCCCCCTCCCTCCTGGATATCCCCCCTCCCGGACAGCACCCCTGGACAGCCCCCCCCCCCCCCCCGGACAACACCCCTCCCTATTGGGCATCCCCCTATTAGACACCCCATGGACAACCCCCCCCCCCACCCCACCCTCCCTCCTGGATAGCCCCACCTCCACCTACAGACCCCGCCCCCCTACAGACCCCCACTACACCCCCCCTGGACTGCCCCCAATCCCTCATGGACAACCTGTTAGACAAACCCCCCCCCCTCCTGGACACTCTCTTGGATAGCCCCCTCCCTCCTGGACAACCCCCCTCCCTCATAGACACTCTCCCTAGATAGCCCATCTCCCTTCCTGGACACCTCCTGAAGGGAAAACCTATAAAATATAGTGATACCCCTAAAAATACATGTTCCAACGATATAAAAAAATCCACTTGTCAAAATTATTTCTAGTATGGACATGCATTAATTCATTGAAAACCCCAAATGATTTCCAATCAACCACGCAGCACAACATGTAATGCAACTATTTTCAGCAGGATAAGAGAAACATATAGTGAACATATAACATTAAAATAACCATGAAAACATTTTTTATATTACCACTCTACCATAATTAATGAATATTTACCATATTTTCAACAAAAAAATCATGAAATATAAATTTTACAATAAACATCATCATATATTAAAACTCAAAACTTATAATGTTTTACCATAAACAAGAATATTTTCAATAACCATCATAGACAGATTTAGTTCAATAACATCAACATGAAAAGTATTCAATAGTTTAAGCACAAACACTCAACAATCATAACATCCTAAAATCAATAATTTCAAAATATTTCCAATAAGTGGAAGCATGAATGAATTGTTCTAAACAAGTAAAAACCAAATTAAGTACTCCCCTATAATGATATGATGTAGTTTTCTTATTTTTAATGAGCTAACCATCCTCTTATAATTTTTACTCTACCTAGATATTCTCATTGAAGTACCTAAAAAGAAACAAAATCAATATCATATTCCCATAACTCTCTTCCTCATTAGATATATTAAATAATCAGAAACGAGATTGTAAATTACTGAGTTACAAAGGAAATATTCAAGAAGACACCCCATCCACACCCTCCAACTTCCTAGATAGACCCCCCACACCCACCCCCTACCTAGAATGACCCCTCACGCACAACCCCCCCCCCCCTTGGATAGACCCCCCCCTCTTGATAGACCCCCTTCCCTAACAGAACCCCTGCCCCATGGATAGCCCCTATCCCTCATGGACACCCCCTGGACAGCCCCCCACCCCCTGGACAATCCCCCACCTCCGGGACACCCCCTCCTTCTTGGAAACCCCCACTCCCTCCAGGATAGTCCACCGTAGAAAGCCTCTATCCCTCCTGGACGCCACCTGGATAGCCTCCCATCCCCCCTGGACAGACCCCCCCACCTCCTAGTCGACCACCTCCCTTCCTAGACAGCCCCCATCCCCTTTGGATAGTCCCCCTCCCTTCTAGAAACCCCCTATACATCCCACCTCCCTCCTAGACACCCATTCCTAAACATACCCCCTTGCACCCCCTCCCCTCATTCTTGGATAGACACCCCCCTCATTTTTAAACTAATCTATTTCCACTTTTAAATTCAAGGATTGTGGACATATTACTAGGACATTCTTCATTATAAAAAAAATCTTGAAGAGTGGGGCCTGGGTATACTAGGTATGTTTGTCCTGTCATGAATTTTAGTTGGATATATAGTATATTGGGATCTATGAGGCAACATGGTGATCAAAATTACATGTCTACAATAATCAGGACTTCATTGCAGAGCTTCTAAGAAATTGGACACCAGGGACCAACAAATTTATCCTACATCATTGGGAGGTCAGAAATGGTATATGGAACCTCTACCACTTCATGAGGATCTATATCTAGGGAGAGATGTATGATGAGGTCCAACTAGATAAGTATTTCTACGATGATCGGGAGGAGATACCAATGATCACATGGGTGTCCCAATGCTTTTCCTAGAGGATATTGAACCAAAAAATACTGATGATGGACATCCATTTCACACAATGTTTTGAACCAAAAATACTGATGATGGACATCCATTTCACACAATGTTTTGTGTATTTTCTGAATGAATCAATGTAAATACATATAGGAAAGATGTGTCATTATCCAAAGGATATTTAACAAGGAAATGAGAACTCATTTTGTAAAATACTAAAGGAGAATGGATGGTAATTATGGGGATTAAACATGAAGATCAAGGATCCCATGGTCAGGTTAGCTGTATGTATTAAAAATTATAGTTTATAGATGGACAATATCAATTTGGGATGCACAAATGTGGGTGTGGTTGTGTGACCTTATCATGGAATAGATTCTAGAGATTAGGTAAGGAAAAAACATAGTAGTCTCAATGCATGTGAAGCTATACAATTCATTACCACTATCATCCAGTAGAAGACTCTATCCTATGTGTGTTTCCCATTCCACATCCTTTATGGTTGGATTTCTAAACACATGGGGTTATATGAATATAAAAACCAAATCTACAATATCATAAATGACTTTCGGTCATCATTCATAAACATCACTAAGAGTCACCCTCTCAACCTGGTCTTAGTAGACGTGCTAGAAGGGATTGATCTAGATAAATACTTCATTTTTCATACATTTCATCCCATTAAGGGAATGGAGACCATGGATGGTAGGAGGACCATTGAAAAATGGTTATAAATATTATCCTTTCAAGGTGGGGGTATTGTTGGATAGGGTGTAATGAATTGTTTTTTGTGATCATACACCCCACATGACACGATCTAGACGAGTAATCCAAAAAATACATGAAAAAAGACTATAGAATCCAGAGGTTCCATTTCCTTCCGCTCCTCACACAGCTCAGTAGATAATGATTCATAAGAACCCCTATTCCCTCAGGGGTATCCACCCAAAAATTTTATCTTGAGAATAGGTGGTCCAACTACTGGAAAGCCAACTATGGGATCCATGAATGAACCCAAGTGAAGGAGAAATACTATTTGAAGAAACCCCTCATGAAATAACACACTTTTTCATACTAGGATTTGAAGAAGACCGGAGCCAGCCTCTCAAATGTTGCAAGAATCAATTTTGAGGGAAGATTTACTATATGAGATCAAATCCATCAACGGGTTTTCCACAGTTTGAAACTGTGGCTATAGGGTTTCTCATTTCATGTGGAGTCTAAGTCACGGGTATACTGGCATGGCCACCTCAAATATGAAATTTCAAGATAAGAAATCTTGATCTATTTCTATACAGGGCTGTAGGATTGAAGATTATGGTTTTAAACTGATAGATAATATATCTGTGGGGGGAATAGTAGTGCAGATAATCCCATGAGAAAGACCTCCACACATCAGAACCTATCACTAAAGAATGGGATGACTATGAGGGTGGATTAGCATTGTTCTAGTTTTGAGAAATTTGATAAGAAATTGCATCTTATTATAGGTTTATAGAAATATGGTGATGGATTTATTGAAGACCAGTGGGCCTTAAGAGGTAAAAATAAATCTTTGTTCTAATCAGGTGTAGGATATGACTTTGTTGACTTACATGTGAAACTTTTTATGACTTATGATACAGTTAAGGGGAAAAATTACCTTGTAATTATGAATGTTTATTCACCTATTCACACTACCTCTATTAGGGCTAACAAGAGGGATAAATATCTGAAGTCTTCATTTATTCAATTTCAGATGAAGTTAAAAATAATCACTCTGTTAAGGAAAAATTCAAGGTTATCTCTAGAGATAATTCCTTTTTTTAAGTGGTGTTTAGGCGTTTAATAAGGATTTTGCAAGGAATGAAGATGATAAAAGTATCAAATTTGATGGTGGTACTCCTAATAGTGATACTAACAGCTTAGTTGAATCTAGGAAGGCTGGGAAGTATGCTTTAACAGTGGTTAATGTAGGTTAATATGGACAGAAGGATGGGTAATCTTCTTTATATGTTCAATCTTGGAAGGCTAACTATCTTGATTCCTTGCAAATGGCAGTAGTGGAATGCCCCATTGTGAAGGATACCTTCATAATTTATTATTATAAGGCTCAAAAAACCACTTTTAATTCCAAGGGGAGTCTAATTGAGGAATAGTTGATCCAAATCTTTAGATGAGATTTTAGATCCTACTATCAACACTCTTAGCCAGATCACTAATACACTAAAGGCTGAGTGAAAATCCACTAGCAAGCCTAATACTGCTAGGGGATGAAATTCGAGCCTCATTCAATCACCCTATAAAGGTGACTCTAATGAGTTTGGTACTCTTGTTAATGAAGGGGAAGGAATATTTAATCCTAATGCTGAGTACACCAACACTAGTGGAACTATCAAGGGTATTCATGTCAGTGATAAATTCAAGAATGCATCAGGTACTATCCATACACCTTATGATAATGGAAGAAAAAGGTATTCTCCCAAAACTCAGGGCACAATGGTATCCATTACATTGGCTATAGATGAAGGATGTATGATCTCTTACCCCACATATTTTTTAATTCAATTAATGTTATTTTATGATAGATTTAACAAGTCCACCAATGAGAATGTGAGGAGGTGAAGGACAAGAACTCCAACTTCCCACGAGGAGTTTTATGAGAGAGTTCACCTCAAGGACTCAATGATATTTTCACAGGCTGGTTTGAATCCACGCTTAGTATATATTTTCAAAAATGAATGTTCACTCATCATCAACAAAGAAAACCTCTTGGTCTTCAAGTTTATATCTGTTAAGCCAAGTTGAAATTTTTCATCAATAATTTAATATGTGTTGTTGGTTGAAGTGGTGATGCTTGGAAACTTTTATGGACTCATTTGATTAGATTTGATACTTGAACAATTCTCATAATTAATTGTGATGATTGGTGGCCTGATCTTCATGTCAAATACTATTGTCAATGGTGAAAAATTATTTAAATAAATGGAGGAAGAAATGAAGAATATGTTAAATAATATTTTTCATGATGACAAATTAAGAATACGAGAAAGTAAAGAAGTTCATGAAACTATATATTTAGTTTCAATGGTGATTTCTTAGAAGAAAATTTTTAGAAAGCATGGAATTGCTGATTATCTACTTAGGTCACTATTCTAAGTACGTGATTGATGCTTTACAAAAAAAAAAATAGGGGAAACCACACAAGCCATCTTAGCCAACTCAACTGAGGCTTTTTGGGGGCTAGGATCAACCACATATAAGGGAGCCGGCCATGTGGTCCGCATGGTGGAAGGAGAGAGAGTGGGTCATATAAGTCATGCATGAGAACATACTATGGGTGTGAAATAGAGAAATGGATGTGCTTTAAAGGAAAATGTGTGGCGAGGCATGATGGCTAGGAGTGGACCCTATACTCTCATATGACCTACTAGAGGAAGTGGTTTCCTCATTAAGTGGAGGATATCACACGTGTGAATTCTATGTGGTATGAGGCACTTTATAGGGACACTTTTCACCTACTTAGAATGTTATGTATAAAAATATAGCCATCAGATCCAATCAATTCAAGAAATATGATCGATATCATGATGTTAAAAAAATATTGTTGGAACTATTATTCTGTATTGAAGGATTTCTATAACCAAACACAACCCAAGGGATGTGTAAGCCTTATCACATAAAAAATGTAAATAACTAAATTCCCATAAGTTTTGGTAATAGTTCATGGAACAAGAATTGGGTTGCGATGAAGCACATGTAGCATGAAATTCCTCCTAGACACCCCCCTCCGGGACACCCACACTGGACAACCCCCCTCCATCCTAGACACCCCCCTCCTGGACCCCCCTCCATCCAGGACACCCCCCTCCTTGACACCCCCTTATGGACACCCCCTAACCACCCCCTCCTCACATCACACACCCCTTGCACACTCCCCCCCCCCACACCCTCACCCTACACCCTTCCCCTCCCCTCTTGCATCCCCTCCCTTCCCAATATAACCCTCCCCCCTCCCTACCCCTTGCACCACCCCCCTACCAATCTCCCCCTCCCCCACCCTTCTAGTCTCCCCCTGGCCATTTCCCCCTTCCAGTCCCCCTGCTAATCCCCCTGCCATCCCCCACCCCCTTCCAGCCCCCATTACCTTATCTGCACTAAATCTATTACAGAAGGGGTTCTCAACGTCTGCATTTTAATCCAAGGAACTATTCAATGTATAGAAATGGTTTGAACTATTGAACTAGTACATGAATGACCGTGGGTTAACCTAGGAAATTAGAGTATAATACCATGGTAATTCCATTGAAATTGTAGGATAAATCCATGATCTTAACAATGTTAATTTTTAACTACACCATGGTTAAACCATGGATCTTGGTACATAATTACACTTTCAAAACCATAGAATATATACCCTATAACCACAGTTAATAACCATGTAAATTGATTCCTACCCAGCTATACTTAATCGCAAAATGCTTCCAAAATAACTGCACCTTATAGCAGTACTCACATCCTCTACTACAAGAAAAAAAACACCACCTTCTAAATAAAACTAAACTCAAACATAGTAAAATATATATCATAAGAATTCAAACTATCTCAAATATAAAAAATATAAAATATCAATATCAATATCAATATAATATTAATAAAAATAACTATTTGATAAAATTAAATGTATAAACCATAAATAAAATTTACATCTGAAATGCACCTCGATATCAGCATCACCAGAACTATAATGACCCACATAATCTCCTATAGAAAAACAAACATCATTATCACCTCCTCTCAGAATAGCACCACCATCATCATGATCATTGAAATATTCATTGGTTTATGCACCGAATTAGTGGAAGGAGAAAAGAATACTGATAAACATAATTCAAACAAATGAGAAAACATTTAATTAATCAAAACATTCAATGTTTATGTGGTGATTCATATAATATCATTATGTTACCAATAAAATACTCTGATAACACTACTGAAAATGTTGTTTTTCCCAACGGGTGTTTACCAACGGTTTGCTAAAACCGTTGGGCCTGAAGGATTAAGAAAGCCTTTCCCAACGGTTCATTGAAACCGTTGGGAAAAGCCTCCCCTTTGCCAACGGTTTGAAGAAACCGTTGGTAAAGGGGTGTGTTAATCACCTTTTGCCAACAGTTCTTTTGAACCGTTGGGAAAGGGTCACCCCTTTGCCAACGGTTTCCTCAAACCATTGGCAAAGGGGTCCCTTAGCATCTCTTTCCCAACAATTCTTTAAAACCGTTGGGAATTATTTCCCCCAAATCCAGCCGCGAGGCTGCTCTCCCCCATTCGCACAGAACCTAATTTCATCCGCTCCACCGCTCTCCTCTCGCGAAATACCCTATCCGAAGAGGTGAAAACCATCTGAAATCAGGTATCTTTTCATTTATACACATATACTTCCTTATTTTTATTGTTATTGCTTTAGTATTTTAGTTTTAAGTTATCAATCCACCTCCAGCTCTCTGCTTCTCTCCAAATCCCCATCCGAATAGGTGAAAACCCATTTGAATCATCTCAAATCAAGTAATTTTTTCTTTATACACATATGGTACCTTGTTTTTATTGTTATTGATCTAATATTTTAGTTTTAAGTTTGGATTTTGATTTGATTTCACCGTGTAAAATAGGGAAATGAATAAATATTTTGTTAATTAATTAGTTTCCGCCCTGGAATATCAGTTGTGTTATAATGTCCATGCTAAATAAAGGGGTAATGTAATAAAAGACCTTGAATAAATAACTTGTGGAATATGGGGTATGTTTCCTCTATGAGAGGTTTTTGGTTGTGTTTCATTGTATGTTGTAGGCTGTTTTATGGGGATTGAGGTGACCAGTTTGGGCTTTGTGATATGTGGGGTTGTTATGTGATGGTTAGTGGGCATGGATGTGTCATGTGAAGTTGTATGATAGTGATGATGTGTGGTGGTGTTGTGTCGTGTGGAGGTGTTGTGTGATGAAGTTGTGGTGTATAATGTGGTGAGGTGGTTTTGGTTGTGTGGTGGTTTGTGATGTGCATTTTTTTATTGTGATATGTGGTTGTTTTGGTGAGATGGTTGGTCGATGTAACATGGTGTCGATGGTTATTGTGAGATGGTGAGTTGTTGTGTGGTGGTTTATTAGTTTCCTGGTTATCTATGGAATAAATTATGCTGTTAAATAAAAAAACAAGATATTAAATAAATGAGATGGAATAGAAATGGATGTGTGGTAAATGGATTTAATTAATTTAACATTAAATGAATGGAAAATGTAAGTGTGAATGAAGTGGCTTATAAATGAATGTGAGAAATGCTATGCGTCTTGTGTGGTGGTGGTGTGGTTTATGTGTTTTATGGTAGTAGGTGAAGTGTGTGATTATGTAGTTAATGTGAACCCATAGGTTGAGTATTTTGTGCAATCTATATATCATGTATTTTTATGTTATTTCTACACATTCCAGGGGGGTGGTATGTCTAGGTGGTGGTGGTGGGGTTGCATGGGAGGGGGTGTGGCTGTTTGGGAGGGTGGGCGGGGCTATCCAGGGGGGGTACGGGGTGTCCAGGGGGGTACGGGGGTGGGCGGGCTATCCACAAGGGTGGACGGGCTGTCCACGGGGGTGGCCGGGCTGTCAAAGAGGGGTGGGTGGGATGTCTAGGGGGGTGGGTGGGCTGGCCACAGGGGGTAGGGGTGTCCAGGGGGGTGGGCGGGCTATCCAAGGGGGTGAGGGGCTGTCCATAGGGAGAAGGGGTGTTGAGGGGGGTGGGTGGGCTGTCCACGGGGGTGGTTGGGCTGTCTAGGGGTAGGGGGTGTCCACGGGGGTGGGCAGGGCTGTCCAGGGGGTGTGGTCTGTCCTGGGGGTCTGGGTGGGGTGTCCTGGTGGGGGAGGGGTGTGTGGGGTGTCCAGGTGGGGTGGTATGTCTAGGTGGTGGTGGTGGGGTTGCAGGGAAGGGGGTGTGGGCTTGTTTGGGAGGGTGGGCGGGGGCTATCCAGGGGGGGGTACGAGGTGTCCAGGGGGGTACGGGGGTGGGAGGGCTGTCCACAAGGGTGGACGGGCTGTCCACGGGGGTGGTCAGGCTGTCAAGGAGGGGTGGGCGGGCTATCCAGGGGGGTGGGTGGGCTGGCCACAGGGGGTAGGGTGTCCAGGGGGGTGGGCGGGCTATCCAAGGGGGTGGGGGGCTGTCCATAGGGAGAAGGGGTGTCGAGGGGGGTGGGTGGGCTGTCCACGGGGGTGGTTGGGCTGCCTAGGGGGTAGGGGGCGTCTACGGGGGTGGGTGGGTTGTCCACGGGGTGGGCGGGGCTGTCCACGGGGTGGGAAAGGCTGTCACGGGGGTGGGCGGGGCTGTCCAGGGGGTGTGGGCTGTCCTGGGGGTCTGGGTGGGGTGTCTGGTGGGGGAGGGGTGTGTGGGGTGTCCAGGGGGGTTGGTATGTCTAGGTGGTGGTGGTGGGGGTTGCAGGGGGGGGTGTGGGCTGTTTGGGAGGGTGGGCAGGGCTATCCCGGGGGGGGGGGGTACGGGGTGTCCAGGGGGGTACGGGGGTGGGCGGGCTGTCCACAAGGGTGGACGGGCTGTCCACGGGGGTGGTCGGGCTGTCAGGAGGGGTGGGCGGGCTGTACAGGGGGGTGGGTGGGCTGGCCACAGGGGGTAGGGGTGTCCAGGGGGGGTGGGCAGGCTATCCAAGGGGGTGGGGGGCTGTCCATAGGGAGAAGGGGTGTCGAGGGGGGTGGGTGGCTTGTCCACGGGGGTGGTTGGGTTGTCTAGGGGGTAGGGGTGTCCACGGGGGTGGGTGGGTTGTCCACAGGGGTGGGCGGGGTTGTCCACGAGGGTACCCTACTAATATGGTCATGGGATGAGGCATGCTCTGATGTGATAACACATTAAGTTCTTGTTGGTTTTACATTTTTTCAATAACACATTAGTATGTTTTTTTCACATGTGTAGTTGATACCATGATTATTTTCTTCCTTTATCGTTTACTTAAATGTATTTTCTATTAAGGTTCAATCCTATTGAATTGTTTATGACAAAATGACTTATATGAATTTTTTTACAGAATGGACAGATGTTGGATGTATTAAACCGATCGTATCTCAAGCGATTTTCAAAACAATTTGGAGAGCTTTATAGATTTTGCATTTCACAATGCTTCAGATAGTGGTCGCATACACTGCCCATGTTCCAATTGTGTTGGTAGACCTTGGTTGAGTCGTGAAGAAGTCAGCTACCACATAACCAAAAATGGTTTTCAAGCAAACTACTTTGTGTGGTATCACAATGGGGAGAAAATGAAATCTCAAATTGGTGATGATCGAAATGAAAGGACTGGAATGGAGAATTTGTTAGATGATCGGTTTCCGTTTATTCGTCATCATGAAAAAGAAAGGATTTCGACTCAAGAAGACGTCGATATGAGGACAACTGATGCATCTAGTGAAAATGATGATATTGATAGGGTGAAAAAATTGAATGATGCTGCCACGACTCCAGTATATCGACAATGCGATAAAATGAAAAAGCTGGAATTTTTAATCCGATTGTTTCATGGAAAAACTATGTATGGGATTTCTAATACAGCAATCGATTACATTCTTACCCTCTTGAAGGATTTACTTCCAGATGATGCAGATATTCCCTCAAACCACTATATGTCATGGAAGTTAGTTGAAGAACTTGGATTTTCCAGAAACAAAATTCATGCTTGCCCGAAAGATTGCAGTTTATTCTGGGAAGAAACCGCTGAACGAAATGAATGTATAAAATGTGGCACATCCCGCTGGAAGTTAAAATCCGATGGAACACCATCCCGCATTCCACAAAAAGTAATGTGGCACTTTCCATTGATCCCCAGACTCCAGAATCTTTTTATGTCTGATGACATATCAATAAAAATGAGATGGCATGATACCGAGAGAAAGAAGACTAATGATGAGTTGGTTCATCCTGCAGATGGATTTGCATGGCAGAGATTTGATGCTCGACATCCTGATTTTGCAGCTGACGTGCGTAATGTGAGGCTGGGTCTTTCATGCGACGGTTTTAATCCGTTTGGGCAGATGCTTACTTCGCACAGCACATGGCCAGTTTTTATACACATTTATAATCTTCCCCCATGGTTTTGTATGAAAAAATATTTCACTTTCATGAGTATACTCATATCTGGTCCTTCTGATCTCAGCATTGATATTGATGTATACATGCAACCTTTAATAAAAGAGTTGAAACTTCTTTGGGATGTGGGTGTGCGCACATACGATGCATGTTCGAAAGACATATTTCAGATGCGTGCTGCGCTTATGTGGACGATCAATGATTTTTCGGCTTATGCAATGATGTCTGGATGGAGCACGAAGGGAAAACTGTCATGTCCAGTTTTTATGAAGAATACACGATCCAGAAGACTGAAACATCGTTGTAGTTTCAGTTTTATGGGACATCGACGATTTTTTCCAAAGGATCATCCATATAGAATGAATCGTCGAAGATTTGATAATACTATAGAGACCGATGATCCACCTCAGCGTATGTCTGGAACTGATGTGCTTAATGAATTGAAAGATTTCAGTTTTTCGTTCGGGAAGGGTCAAATGAAATCTGGAAAGAGAAAGAATGTTTCCACAGAAACCTGTTACAATTGGAGGAAGAGGAGTATCTTTTTTGATTTGCCTTATTGGTCAACCAATTTGCTACGTCATTGCTTAGACGTAATGCATATTGAAAAGAATATATGTGAAATGTTGCTTTCAGTTCTTCTAAATGTCAAGGGGAAGACAAAAGATGATTTACGATCTCGACGTGACTTGGTGGATTGGGGAATCAGACCAGAATTGCATCCTGTGCGTATCAGTGAAAATAAATGGAAACTTCCATGTGATTCTTATGTGATGAAACCTACTGAAAAAAAACAATTTTTGGAAGTATTAGAGACTATTAGAGTTCCTGATGGCTATTCAAGCAACATATCTAAACGGGTCAACAGAAGAGAGTTGAAGCTAAAATCTTTGAAGACTCATGATTATCACGTTCTACTGCATGAGTTGATTCCAATAGCAATCCGTCATCTTTTGTCCAATAATGTAAGGGTGGGTGTTATTCGGTTGTGCCATTTGTTTAGAGATCTTTGTGCTAAGAAGTTGTCCAAGTCTTTCTTGCAAAAAATGTTGACAGATGCCCCATTAATTTTGTGTGAGTTGGAGAAAATATTTCCCCCATCATTTTTCACATGCATGCTGCATCTGACTATCCATATTCCAACTGAAATACTTCTCAGAGGACCTGTTTCTTTTCGTTGGATGTATCCAACTGAAAGAAATATGTTCACATTAAAGTCTTATGTTCAAAACAAGAATCATCCCGAAGGTTCTATCGTGAACAGTTACTTAGCTCAAGAATGTATGGATTTCTGTTCAATGTATTTGTCTGATCTTACTACAAGAATGAACAGACCAATGAGAAATGAAGAAGAACAATATGAGCAAATTGAACCCAGTTTTCCATCACTTCCTCAAATAGGAGTAATTCCTGGATCATATACATTGAAGACATTAAGCCTTGAAGAGCGGGAGATGGCACATCGCACAGTTTTGTTCAACTGTGATTTGTTCGATGACTATATCAGGTAACAAAATTGAATATGTATATCTTACATATATATCTGTTAAACTATTAATATTTTTTTATCTACAGGGAACATAAAACAATGATAAATAGGAAGCATCGTTCTTTATCTTTGAGAAGGAGAGAGACTTTGTATAGCAAAGATTTTTCTGTTTGGTTAAAATTGAAGGTAAAAATATTACTGTTTAAATTAATTATTTCAATATTTACTTAAGTTTAACTGTCATTTATATTGCAGGTATTGAGTTTGTCTGCTGACTCTGTCTCTGAGGAAATAAGAGCTTTGGCTTTTGGTCCTAATACCGTGGTTCGTGACTGTAAATCAATTGTTATCAATGGGTACAAATTTATTGTCACTGAACAAGCCAAAAACATGAGAACACAACATGATGGTATTATGGTTACTGCCACAACAGATTGTTATGCCATTGCATCAGATAGTAGACCGCGACTTGAAAATGTGGGTTATTATGGAGTCGTTGAGAAAATAATAATATTGGATTATTACTCTCATGGACGAGTCACAATGATGAAATGCCATTGGTTTGATTCGATGATGAGACATGGCACATTTATTAATGATTGTGGATTTCGAGTAATTAATATGACCCGCACTCTTGCAACCGAAGAACCATATGTGTTGGCATCAATGGCTAAACAAGTTTTTTATGTCAAAGATCAACTTCAACCTGAATTTGGTGTCATAGTTGAAGTAATTCCAAGACATATTTTTGATGATGCTGATGATGGAATTGACACTGTCCCTATTGCCATTGGAACCAATCCATTTATTTCTTTTGATGACTCCAATAGCTCAATTGTCAGAGTTGATTGTGAACCTGAAGTTGTGGTTGGAAATATATAGAATCATTCATCCATGTTCTCAATTCTTTTGGTTTACCTCGATTTGGGTTGTTAAGGTTGGTAATATTCATATTTATTTAGTATTGATCACAAATATGTTTTATCTGACTTGACCGTTATGTGAATTTTCAATGTTTATTGGTTGCTGTTTTATTTGAATTGCATTTTCTAATTTGGAATTGAACTGTATTCAAACCAAATCAAACAATATTTCTAACTTGGTGAACATTACAACTTGTATGTTTTATTAAATTCATTCAAGCTCTTCTAAAACAATTGATAGCTAAATTACCAATAAATCCCCTCATTCCCTCATATATTTAGTTTTTTGGTTTACACATTAATTTTCTTTTTCTAATTAATTACATATTTGTTTTCAAATGCGGGAAATGCAGCCAATTGAAGAGAGACGGAGAAAAAAAATGGCGGAGAACAATCGTCGGATGGAGGAGATGGGCATTCCACCATTAGTGCCTATAGTGAGTACTTTATTTCAAAATATATATATATATATATATATATTTACAGAAAATATAATGTCATGTGATTAATATTTTTTGTAAACTTTTTTGTAGGAACCACCATTACGTCGACAGTTATTCGACGAGGAGCCTAGTACTGGTCCTAGTACTCAGGCCGGTGGTACGAAGAGGGTTCGTACCAGAGGTGGACGTAGAGCTGCGCATGCCCGACTAGACCCTGCCCCTCCCACTGACATTTCAGCCTTCCCACATTCTGATCCCAGTGTGTCGTTAAGGACACACGGGGTATTTAGGCCTCCCATGTTTTCGCTACCTTCTGCATCTTCTGCCCCATCATTTTCACATCCCATGATGATTCCCACTCCCCAGTCAGCATCAGGTCATACAGCTATTCCATCTTCTTTTCCTTCTACTTCTGTCTCTCCGAGCTTTTATATTCCATCGTCTTCGACTCCTGTTCCACCAGGGGTGTTCCATCAGGTTCTGTGGATCCAGCACCACTCATTGATCAGACTAGCGCAGATATATTTATAAAACCCTAACAAATTTTTATAGCAATATTTATTTTCATTGTAACATGTTTTGATAAAATATTTGTTTTTGTTTCATGAAAGATACATCTACTGACAGGAGGCGGGGGCGGGGTCGTACACGCATGCGTTCGGTGTGGAACCGTCGCACACAGGTTATGGTGGAATATAATGAAGACAATCAGATGGTTGAGAAAACAGGGCAGCAATGTCGGAGTTTTCTGGCGACGCTTGCCAAATACTCCGACATCATTCCCGTCAGCCCGCTGTCGTGGAGACATTTGCCACATGAGGTCAAAGATAGAGCTTGGGCAGAGATATGGGTAAAAAAATCTGTTGTATTTAATGCCATGAATTATTTTTGTATTTATATGAATTAATATTTTGATTTCAGCTTCGATTTATTTTTCCTGATGGTGAGGGTGCACGACTGGAACGTCTAAAGGATTTAGGCGATCTTTGGAGAGCCTACAAGCATGATCTGTATATTGGTTGGCGTGCTAGAGTTGGCACTGAGTTAGAGGCGGTACCAGTCGTGGATGATTGTCCTATAGAGCAATATCGTCAGATGATTACTCATTGGACGAGTACCCAGTTTAAGGTATGAATTACATTTGAGGTATTTAAATAATAACTTTCAAGTTTTGCATTAATATTATCCTTTGAATTATCGAATTTTATTTAGGAATCATCTGGAAAAAATAAAAAAAAACATTGATGCAAAAAAATACCTCCATACACTAGGACGCACGACGATGCCGGATCATGAGAGGCAGCAGGTATGACAATTGTTTATAAGTTTTCTTTACGACTTAAATTTTCTTTTGTCTTCTCAATTATTTAATCATTTGCTAAAGTTTTTATATAACTTTTGTTTTCAATGTCATTGTAGAGGCAAGTAAAAAATATTGAAGGACGTGTGCCTCGAGCAAAACTGTTTTGCTCGAGTAGACGAAAAAAGGATGGAAGTGCTGTCAACGAAGCGACTCAGCAGCAGATTGTAAGTTTTAATCTGTTGATTTTATATTTTAATATCTATTTCTTAACTTAATAATATATTTATATTTGTAACAGGATGCTTTAGAGGCCCTCGATGCCCAGGAAGCAGACAATTTTGGGCCATCTGATCACTTACATCAGGTGTTGGGAGAGGATCATTCTGGCAGAGTACGCTGCCGACCTAGGATAGCCCCGACGAGGTATTGGCCTGCCTCAGGTATGAGTTGTAGTGCCACCGAGCTGCAGCAAGTTAGGGCACAGGTAGAACAGGCTGAGAAAAGGGCCACAGAGACGGCAGAACAGTCTGCTAGGGCAAACAGTGCATTTATGAAATTTATTGAAGTTCTACGTCAAACACTTCCAGCAGAGGGCAGCCCAGCGATTGATGAATACATGTCATCGATACATTCTATATATGGTGCACCATGTGGCAGTTCCAGTGGTGGTCAGGCCGATGTCCAGCTTGAAGATGATGATGGTGAGGAGTCTGATGCGGAAGAGGAGGGAGATGAGGAGGGCGAGGAGGAGGGCGAAGGCGAGGAGGAAGGCGCTGTGGAGGGTGAGGATGATGACGAGGGTGATGATGATGATGATGATGGTGATGGTGATGCTGATTTGGGACATATTGATCCATTACATTTTTGACTTATATTACTGAGATTTGATGTTTAATCTATTATAGTTGTTGGTTTTATCTAGACTTGTAATATAATATTGGAGTTGAGTTATTTTTATATATTGTCTGTTTTTATGGATGTTGTTGTCTTTTAGTGGTTGTGTGTTTGTGAACTCCCTGGAAAACCCCCCTCATTCTTGGACCCTGGAAAACCCCCCCCCCCCTCCCCCTTGGACCCCGAACACCCCCCAAACACCCCGCGGACAGCCCCGCGGACAGCCCCCCATACAGCCCCCAACCCTCCACCCTGGACCCCGGATAGCCCCCCGGACAGCCCCTCGGACAACCCCCCCACCCTTCCCCTTGGACCCCGGACAACCCCCAAAACACCCCCCGGACAGCCCCCTGAACAACCCCGGACAACCCCCTGAACAACCCCTGAACAACCCCGGAACAACCCCTGAACAACCCCCTGAACAACCCCCGGACAGCCCCCTGAACAACCCCGGACAACCCCCTGAAGAACCCCCAAACACCCCTCGGATAGACCCCGCACATCCCCCCCACCCTCCTCCTTGGTCCCCGGACAGCCCCCCGGACACCCACCGGACAGCCCCCCCGGACAGCCCCCGCGGACAGCCCCCTGGACAGCCCCCCGTACAGCCCCCAACCCTCCACCCTGGACCCCGGATAGCCCCCCGGGCAGCCCCCCGGAAAGCCCCCCGGACAACCCCCCGGACAACCCCCCCACCCTCCCCCTTGGACCCCGGACAACCCCCCAAACACCCCTCGGACAGCCCCCTGAACAACCCCGGACAACCCCCTGAACAACCCCCGAACAACCCCTGAACAACCCCTGAACAACCCCTGAACAACCCCCTGAACAACCCCCGGACAACCCCCTGAACAACCCTGAACAACCCCCTGAACAACCCCCAAACACCCCCCGGACAGACCCCGCACAGCCCCCCCACCCTCCTCCTTGGTCCCCGGACAGCCCCCCGGGGACACCCACCGGACAGCCCCCCCGGACAGCCCCCCGGACAGCCCCTCCACCTTCCTTAATTTCATTAGCTCTGAAATGTTTCATAGCACGATCAACTAAAATCTAATCCATACTAAATATGATATAAAAATATTATATATGAATTTCCATAAGATTTTAAGTGAAAACAAAAAGTGAAATACGAAAAACTGACCAAACGAATTCGAAATGTGTTGGACGCCCGTTTTGGCCGTTTATGACACCAGAACTGTGTTGTCGGTCACCGCGGGCACCCGACACATCCGATTGACGTGCCGTATGCTCGACCACTTCATAAATTACTCACCCGTATTTGTCGTCTGATTTCAGGCCATTCCGAAATCGTTCGGCCCGTTTGGACCACCCTCACGCGCGTTTACGAAGCGCGCGCATCACTTAAAACACGAATATTGAGCCGTACCGCGCAAACCGCACGTCCGATTGACATTCCGTCTGCGCGTACACATCACGAATAATAATTAGAATGTTGCACGGTGGTTTCAGGTCAATCCGAGGTCGCCCGCTATGAATTTGACCGTTTGACGCCCGTTTTGGCCGTTTATGACACCAGAACTGCGTTGTCGGTCCCCGTGGGCACATGGCATGTCCAATTGACGTTCCGTCTGCTCGACCACTTCAGAAATCACTCACCCGTATTTTTCGTCTGATTTCAGGCCATTCCGACTTCGTTTGGCCCATTTGGACCCCCCTCACGCGCGTTTACGAAGCGCGCGCATCACTTAAAATACGAATATTGAGCCGTACCGCGCAAACCGCACGTCCGATTGACGTGCCGTCTGCGCGTACACGTCATGAATAATAATTAGAATTTTTAACGGTGGTTTCAGCTCAATCTGAGGTCGTCCGATATGAATTTGACCGTTGGACGCCCGTTTTGGCCGTTTATGACACCAGAACTGCGTTGTCGGTCACCGTGGTCACACGACACGTCTGATTGACGTGTCGTCTACTCGACCACTTCATAAATCACTCTCCCGTATTTTTCGTCTGATTTCAGGACATTCCGACTTCGTTCGGCCCATTTGGACCCCCCTCACGCGCGTTTACGAAGCGCACGAATCACTTAAAACACGAATATTGAGTCGTACCGCGCAAACCGCACATCCGATTGATGTGCCGTCTGCGCGTACACGTCAAGAATAATAATTAGAATGTTTCACGGTGGTTTTAGCTCAAACTGAGGTCGTCCGCTATGAATTTGACCGTTTGACGCCCGTTTTGGCCGTTTATGACACCAGAACTGCGTTGTCGGTCACCGCGGGCACACGGCACGTCCGATTGACGTGTCGTCTATTCGACCACTTCAGAAATCACTGTCCCGTATTTGTCGTCTGATTTCAGTCCATTCCGACTTCGTTCGTCCCGTTTGGACCCCCCTCACGCGCGTTTACGAAGCACGCGCATCACTTAAAACACGAATATTGAGTCGTACCGCGCAAACCGCACGTCCGATTGACGTGCCGTCTATGCGTACACGTCACGAATAATAATTAGAATGTTTCACGGTGGTTTCAGGTCAATCTGAGGTCGTCCTCTATGAATTTGACCGTTTGACGCCCGTTTTGGCCGTTTATGACACCAGAACTGCGTTGTCGGTCACCGCGGGCACATGGCACGTCCAATTGACGTTCCGTCTACTCGACCACTTCAGAAATCACTCACCCGTATTTGTCGTATGATTTCAGGCCATTCCGACTTCGTTTGGCCCGTTTGGAACCCCCTCACGCGCGTTTACGAAGCGCGCGCATCACTTAAAATACGAATATTGAGCCGTACCGCGCAAACCGCACGTCCGATTGACGTGAAGTCTACGCGTACACGTCACGAATAATAATTAGAATGTTGCACGGTGGGTTCAGCTCAATCTGAGGTCGCCCGCTATGAATTTGACCGTTGGACGCCCGTTTTGGCCGTTTATGACACCAGAACTGCGTTGTCCGTCACCGTGGGCACACGGCACGTCCGATTGACGTGCCGTCTGCTCGACCACTTCATAAATCACTCTCCCGTATTTTTCGTCTGATTTCAGGCCATTACGACTTCATTCGGCCCGTTTGGACCCCCCTCACGCGCGTTTACGAAGCGCGCGGATCACTTAAAACACGAATATTGAGTCGTACCGCGCAAACCGCACGTCCGATTGACGTGCCGTCTACGCGTACACGTCACGAATAATAATTAGAATGTTGAACGGTGGTTTCAGGTCAATCCGAGGTCGCCCGCTATGAATTTGACCGTTTGACGCCCGTTTTGGCCGTTTATGACACCAGAACTGCGTTGTCGGTCACCGCGGGCACACGGCACGTCTGATTGACGTGCCGTCTGCTCGAACACTTGATAAAACACTCTCCCGTATTTTTCGTCTGATTTCAGGCCATTCCGACTTCGTTCGGCCCGTTTGGACCCCCCTCACACGCGTTTACGAAGCGCGCACATCACTTAAAACACGAATATTGAGTCGTACCACGCAAACCGCACGTCTGATTGACGTGCCGTCTGCGCGTACACGTCACGAATAATAATTAGAATGTTGCACGGTGGTTTCATCTCAATCTGAGGTCGTCCGCTATGAATTTGACCGTTTGACGCCCGTTTTGGCCGTTTATGACACCAGAACTGCGTTGTCGGTCACCGCGGGCACACGGCACGTCCGATTGACGTTCCGTCTATTCGACCACTTCAGAAATCACTGTCCCGTATTTGTCGTCTGATTTCAGTCCATTCCGACTTTGTTCGGCCTGTTTGGACCCCCATCACGCGCGTTTACGAAGCGCGCGCATCACTTAAAACACGAATATTGAGCCGTACCGCGCAAACCGCACGTCTGATTGACCTTCCGTCTGCGCGTACACGTCACGAATAATAATTATAATGTTTCACGGTGGTTTCAGGTAAATCTGAGGTCGTTCTCTATGAATGTGACCGTTTGACGCACGTTTTGGCCGTTTTTGACACCAGAACTGCGTTGTCGGTCACCGCGGGCACACGGCACGTCCGATTGACGTGCCGTCTACTCGACCACTTTATAAATCACTCTCCCGTATTTTTCGTCTGATTTCAAGCCATTCCGACTTCGTTCGGCCCATTTGGACCCCCCTCACGCGCATTTACGAAGCGCGCACATCACTTAAAACACGAATATTGAGTCGTACCGCGCAAACCGCAGGTCCGATTGACGTTCCGTCTGCGCGTACACGTCACGAATAATAATTAGAATGTTTCACGGTGGTTTCAGCTCAATCTGAGGTCGTCCGCTCTGAATTTGACCGTTGGACGCCCGTTTTGGCCGTTTATGACACCAGAACTGCGTTGTCGGTCACCGCGGGCACACGACACGTCCGATTGACATTCTGTCTGCTCGACCACTTCCGAAATCACTGTCCCGTATTTTTCGTCTGATTTCAGTCCATTCCGACTTCGTTCGGCCCGTTTGGACCCCCCTCACGCGCGTTTACGAAGCGCGCATATCACTTAAAACACGAATATTGAGCGGTACCACGCAAACCGCACGTCCGATTGACGTTCCGTCTGCGCGTACACGTCACGAATAATAATTAGAATGTTGAACGGTGGTTTCAGCTCAATCTGAGGTCGTCCGCTATGAATTTGACCATTTGACGCCGGTTTTGGCCGTTTATGACACCAGAACTGCGTTGTCGGTCACCGCGGGCACACGGCACGTCCGATTGACGTTCCGTCTGCTTGACCACTTCAGAAATCATTGTCCCGTATTTGTCTTCTGATTTCAGTCCATTCAGACTTCATTCAGCCCGTTTGGACCCCCCTCACGCGCGTTTACAAAGCGCGCGCATCACTTAAAACACGAATATTGAGTCGTACCGCACAAACCACACGTCCGATTGATGTTTTTTCTGTGCGTACACATCACGAATAATAATTAGAATGTTGCACGGTGGTTTCAGCTCAATCTGTGGTCGGCCGCTATGAATTTGACCGTTTGACGCCCGTTTTGGCCGTTTATGACACCAAAACTGCGTTGTCGGTCACCGTGGGCACACGGCACGTCCGATTGATGTGACGTCTGCTCGACCACTTCATAAATCACTCTCCCGTATTTTTCCTCTGATTTCAGGCCATTCCGACTTCGTTCGGCCCGTTTGGACCCCTCTCACGCGCGTTTACGAAGCGCGCGCATCACTTAAAACACGAATATTGAGTCGTACCGTGCAATCCGCACGTCCGATTGACGTGTCGTCTGTGCGTACACGTCAAGAATAATAATTAGAATGTTGCACGGTGGTTTCAGCTCAATCTGAGGTCGTCCACTATGAATTTGACCGTTTGACGCCCGTTTTGGCCGTTTATGACACCAGAACTGCGTTGTCGGTCACCACGGGCACACGGCACGTCCGATTGACGTGCCGTCTGCTCGACCACTTCAGAAATCACTGTCTCGTATTTGATGTCTGATTTCAGTCCATTCCGACTTCGTTCGGCCCATTTGGACCCCCCTCACGCGCGTTTACGAAGCGCGCGCATCACTTAAAACACGAATATTGAGTCGTACCGCGCAAACTGCACATCCGATTGATGTGATGTCTGCGCGTACACGTCACGAATAATAATTAGAATGTTTCACGGTGGTTTCAGCTCAATATGTGGTCGTCCGCTATGAATTTGATCGTTTGACGCCCGTTTTGGCCGTTTATGACACCAGAACTGCGTTGTCGGTCACCGCGGGCACACGGCACGTCCGATTGATGTGCCGTCTGCTCGACCACTTCAGAAATCACTGTCCCGTATTTTTCGTCTGATTTCAGTCCATTCCAACTTCGTTCGGCCCGTTTAGACCCCCCTCACGCGCGTTTACGAAGCGTGCACATCACTTAAAACACGAATATTGAGCCGTACCGCGCAAACCGCACGTCCGATTGACGTGCCGTCTACGTGTAAACGTCACGAATAATAATTAGAATGTTTCACGGTGGTTTCAGCTCAATCTGAGGTCGTCCGCTATGAATTTGACCGTTGGACGCCCGTTTTGGCCGTTTATGACACCATAACTGCGTTGTCGGTCACCGCGGGCACACGGCACGTCCGATTGACGTGCCATCTACTCGACCACTTCATAAATCACTCTCCCGTATTTGTCGTCTGATTTCAGGCCATTCCGACTTCATTCGGCCCGTTTGGACCCCCCACACGCGCGTTTACGAAGCGCGCGCATCACTTAAAACACGAATATTGAGTCGTACCGCGCAAACCGCACGTCCGATTGACGTGCCGTCTGCGCGTACACGTCAAGAATAATAATTAGAATGTTTCACAGTGGGTTCAACTCAATCTGAGGTCGTCCGCTATGAATTTGACCGTTTGACGCCCGTTTTGGCCGTTTATGACACCAGAACTGCGTTGTCGGTCACCGCGGGCACACGGCACGTCCGATTGACGTGCCGTCTGCTCGATCACTTCAGAAATCACTATCCCATATTTTTCTTCTGATTTCAGTCCATTCCGACTTTGTTCGGCTCATTTGGACCCCCCTCACGTGCGTTTACGAAGCGCGTGCATCACTTAAAACACGAATATTGAGTTGTAGGGCGCAAACCGCACGTCCGATTGACGTGCTGTCTGCGCGTACACGTCACGAATAATAATTAGAATGTTTCACGGTGGTTTCAGGTCAATCCGAGATTGTCCGTTATGAATTTGACCGTTTGACGCCCGTTTTGGCCGTTTATGACACCAGAACTGTGTTGTCGGTCACCGCAGGCACATGGCACGTCCAATTGACGTGCCGTCTACTCGACCACTTCATAAATCACTCACCTGTATTTGTCGTCTGATTTCAGGCCATTTAGAAATCGTTCGGCCCATTTGGACCACCCTCACGCGCGTTTACGAAGCGCGCGCATCACTTAAAACACGAATATTGAGCCGTACCGCGCAAACTGCACGTCCGATTGACGTGCCGTCTACGCGTACACATCACAAATAATAATTAGAATGTTTAACGGTGGTTTCAGCTCAATCTGAGGTCGTCCGCTATGAATTTGACCGTTGGACGCCCGTTTTGGCCGTTTATGACACCAGAACTGCGTTGTCGGTCACCGCGGGCACACGGCACGTCCGATTGACGTGCCGTCTACTCGAACACTTCAGAAATCAATGTCCCGTATTTGTCGTCTGATTTCAGTCCATTCCGACTTCGTTCGGCCCATTTGGACCCCCCTCACGTGCGTTTACGAAGCGCGCGCATCACTTAAAACACGAATATTGAGCCGTACCGCGCAAACCGCACGTCCGATTGACGTGACGTCTACGCGTACACGTCACGAATAATAATTAGAATGTTGCACGGTGGTTTCAGCTCAATCCGAGGTCGTCCGCTATGAATTTGACCGTTTGACGCCCGTTTTGGCCGTTTATGACACCAGAACTGCGTTGTCGGTCACCGCGGGCACACGACACGTCCAATTGACGTGACATCTGCTCGACCACTTCAGAAATCAATGTCCCGTATTTGTCGTCTGATTTCAGTCCATTCCGACTTCGTTCAGCCCGTTTGGACTCCCCTCACACGCGTTTACGAAGCGCGCGCATCACTTAAAACACGAATATTGAGCCGTACCGCGCAAACCGCACGTCCGATTGACGTTCCGTCTGCGCGTACACGTCACGAATAATAATTAGAGTGTTGCACGGTGGTTTCAGCTCAATCTGAGGTCGTCCTCTATAAATTTGACCGTTTGACGCCCGTTTTGGCCGTTTATGACACCAGAACTGCGTTGTCGGTCACCGCGGGCACACGGCACGTCCGATTGACGTGCCGTCTGCTCGACCACTTCATAAATCACTCTCCCGTATTTTTCGTCTGATTTCAGGCCATTTCGACTTCGTTCAGCCCGTTTGGACCCCCCTCACGCGCGTTTACGATGCGTGTGCATCACTTAAAACACGAATATTGAGTCGTACCGCGCAAACCGCATGTCTGATTGACGTGCCGTCTGCGCGTACACATCACGAATAATAATTAGAATTTTTCACAGTGGTTTCAGCTCAATATGAGGTCGTCCGCTTTGAATTTGACCGTTTGACGCCCGTTTTGGCCGTTTATGACACCAGAACTGCGTTGTCGGTCACCGCGGGCACACGGCACGTCCGATTGACGTGCCGTCTGCTCGACCACTTCAGAAATTATTGTCTCGTATTTGTCGTCTGATTTCAGTCCATTACGACTTCGTTCGGCCCATTTGGACCCCCCTCGCGCGCGTTTGCGAAGCGCGCGCATCACTTAAAACACGAATATTGAGCCGTACCGCGCAAACCGCACGTCCGATTGACGTGTCGTCTGCACGTACACGTCACGAATAATAATTAGAATGTTTCACAGTGGTTTCAGCTCAATCTGAGGTCGTCCGCTATGAATTTGACCGTTTGACGCCCGTTTTGGCCGTTTTTGACACCAGAACTGCGTTGTCGGTCACCGCGGGCACACGGCACGTCCGATTGATGTGCCGTATGCTCGACCACTTCAGAAATCACTGTCCCGTATTTGTCGTCTGATTTTAGTCCATTCCGACTTCGTTCGGCCCGTTTGGACCCCCCTCACGCGCGTTTACGAAGCGCGCGCATCACTTAATACACGAATATTGAGCCGTACCGCGCAAACCGCATGTCCGATTGACGTGCCTTATGCGCGTACACGTCACGAATAATAATTATAATGTTTCACGGTGGTTTCATCTCAATCTGAGGTCGTCCGCTATGAATTTGACCGTTGGACGCCCATTTTGGCCGTTTATGACACCAAAACTGCGTTGTCGGTCACCACGGGCACACGGCACGTCCGATTGGCGTGCCGTCTGCTCGACCACTTAATAAATCACTCTCCCGTATTAGTCGTCTGATTTCAGGCCATTCCGACTTCGTTCGGCCTGTTTGGACCCCCCTCACGCGCGTTTACGAAGCGCGCGCATCACTTAAAACACGAATATTGAGTCGTACCGCGCACACTGCACGTCCGATTGACGTTCCGTCTACGCGTACACGTCACGAATAATAATTAGAATGTTTCGCGGTGGTTTCAGCTCAATCTGAGGTCGTCCGCTATGAATTTGACCGTTTGACGCCCGTTTTGGCCGTTTATGACACCTTAACTGCATTGTCGGCCACCGCGGGCACACGGCACGTCCGATTGACGTGTCTTCTACTCGATCACTTCAGAAATCACTGTCCCGTATTTTTTTTCTGATTTCAGTCCATTCCGACTTCGTTCGGCGCGTTTGGACCCCCTCACGCGCGTTTACGAAGCGCGCGCATCACTTAAAACACGAATATTGAGCCGTACCGCGCAAACCGCACGTCTGATTGACGTGCCGTCTGCGTGAACACATCACGAATAATAGTTAGAATGTTGCACGGTGGTTTCAGGTCAATCTGAGGTCGTCCGCTATGAATTTGACCGTTTGACGCCCGTTTTGGCCGTTTATGACACCAAAACTGCGTTGTCTGTCACCACGGGCACACGGCACGTCTGATTAACATGTCGTCTGCTCGACCACTTCATAAATCACTCACCCGTATTTTTCGTCTGATTTCAGGCCATTCCGAAATCGTTCAGCCCGTTTGGACCACCCTCACGCACGTTTACGAAGCGGGCGCATCACTTAAAACACGAATATTGAGTCGTACTGCGCAAACTGCATGTCCGATTGACGTTCCGTCTGCGCGTACACATAAAAAATAATAATTATAATTTTGCACGGTGGTTTCAGCTCAATCTGAGGTCATCCTCTATGAAGTTGACCGTTTGACGCCCCTTTTGGCCGTTTATGACACCAGAACTGCGTTGTCGGTCACCACGGGCACATGGCACGTCCAATTGACGTTCCGTCTACTCGACCACTTCAGAAATCACTCACCCGTATTTTTTGTCTGATTTCAGCTCATTCCGACTTCGTTCGGCCCGTTTGGACCCCCCTCACGCGCGTTTACGAAGCGCGTGCATCACTTAAAATACGAATATTGAGCCGTACCACGCAAACCGCACGTCCGATTGATGTGTCGTCTGCATGTACATGTCAAGAATAATAATTAGAATGTTTCACGGTGGTTTCAGCTCAATATGAGTTCATCCGCTATGAATTTGACCGTTGGACGCCCGTTTTGGCCGTTTATGACACCAGAACTGCGTTGTCGGTCACCGCGGGCACACGGCACGTCCGATTGACGTGTCGTCTGCTCGACCACTTCAGAAATCACTAACCCGTATTTGTCGTCTGATTTCAGGCCATTCCGACTTCGTTCGGCCCGTTTGGACCCCCCTCACGCGCGTTTACGAAGCGCGCGAATCACTTAAAACACGAATATTGAGCCATACCGCGCAAACCGCACGTCCGATTGGTGTGCCGTCTGCGCGTACACGTTACGAATAATAATTAGAATGTTTCACAGTGTTTTCAGGTCAATACGAGGCCGTCCGCTATGAATTTGACCGTTGGACGCCCGTTTTGGCCGTTTATGACACCAGAACTGCGTTGTCGGTCACCGCGGGCACACGGCACGTCCGATTGACGTGCCGTCTGCTCGAACACTTCAGAAATGACTCACCCGTATTTGTCGTCTGATTTCAGGCCATTCTGACTTCGTTCAGCCCGTTTGGACCCCCCTCACGCTCGTTTACGAAGCGCGCGCATCACTTAAAACACGAATATTGAGCCGTACCGCGCAAACCGCACGTCCGATTGGCGTGCCGTCTACGCGTACACGTCATGAATAATAATTAGAATGTTTCACGGTGTTTTCAGGTCATTCCGAGGTCGTCTGCTATGAATTTGACCGTTTGACGCCCGTTTTGGCCGTTTATGACACTAGAACTGCGTTGTCGGTCACCGCGGGCACACGGCATGTCCGATTGACGTGCCGTCTGCTCGACCACTTCATAAATCACTCACCCGTATTTGTCGTCTGATTTCAGGCCATTCTGAAATCGTTCGGCCCGTTTGGACCACCCTCACGCGCGTTTACGAAGCGCGCACATCACTTAAAACACGAATATTGAGCCGTACTGCGCAAACCGCACGTCCGATTGACGTGCCGTCTGCGTGTACACGTCACGAATAATAATGAGAATGTTTCACGGTGGTTTCAGCTCAATATGAGGTCGTCCGCTATGAATTTGACCGTTTGACGCCCGTTTTGGCCGTTTATGACACCAGAACTGTGTTGTCGGTCACCGCGGGCACAGGGCTCGTCCAATTGACGTGCCGTCTACTCGACCACTTCAGAAATCACTCAACCGTATTTGTCGTCTGATTTTAGGACATTACAACTTCGTTTGGCCCGTTTGGACCCCCCTCACGCGCGTTTACGAAGCGCGCGCATCACTTAAAATACGAATATTGAGCCGTACCACGCAAACCGCACGTCCGATTGACGTGCCGTCTGCGCGTACACATCACGAATAATAATTAGAATGTTGCACGGTGGTTTCAGCTCAATCTGAGGTCGTTCTCTATGAATTTGACCATTGGACGCCCGTTTTGGCCGTTTATGACACCAGAACTGCGTTGTCGATCACCGCGGGCACACGACACGTCCGATTGACGTGCCGTCTGCTCGACCACTTCATAAATCAGTCTCCCTTATTTTTTGTCTGATTTCAGGCCATTCCGACTTCGGTCGGCCCATTTGGACCCCCCTCACGCGCGTTTACGAAGCACACGCATCACTTAAAACACGAATATTGAGTCGTACCGCGCAAACCGCACGTCCGATTGATGTGCCGTCTGTGCGTACACGTCACGAATAATAATTAGAATGTTGCACGGTGGTTTCAGCTCAATCCGGAGACGTGGTGTGGCCGACACCACTCAAAGTGTCCGTCTTTTGTTTCAAAAGGACGTCATTGTAAGTGAAAAGCATCAACTGACATACGGAAAACTGACCAAACGCATTCCAAATCTGTTGATAATTTATCCCAACAATCCATGGGTCATATGTGACGTGTACGATCCAACCTGAGATGAATCTGAGTCGGGGTGTGGCCAGGATAAGTCTAAGTGACTCTATTTTGTTTAAAATGGACACCATTTTAAGTACATACGGAAAAAAGACCAAACGGATTCGGTTTCCGTTGAAACTTTAGGATAATGATCCATGGGTCTTATGTGACGTGTATGAATCATCCCCACTTCAATCCGACATGCAGTGCCGCTGACACCACTCAAAGTGTCCATCTTTTGTTTTAAAAGGACGTCATTTTAAGTGAAAGGCATCAACTGACATACGGAAGAATGACCAAACGCATTCGGATTCTATCTATACTTTAGAACAACGATCCATGAGTAATATGTGACGTGTAAAAGTCAACCCCGTCTTAATCCGAGAAGCGGTGTGGCCGACACCGCTCTAACTCTGTCTCTTTTGTTTAAAATGGACATGATTATAAATGAAAAGAACAACTGGCATACGCAAAACCGACCAAACGCATTCGTAATATTTTGATAATTTATCACAACGATCCATGGGCCATATGTGACATGTAAAAGCCAACCCGGGATGAATCTGAGTTGCGGTGTGGTCAGGATTAGTCTAAGTGTCACTCTTTTGTTTAAAATGGACAACATTTTAAGTACATACGGAAAACCGACCAAACACATTCGGTTTCCATTTAAACTTTAGGAGAACGATCCATGGGTCATATATGACGTGTACGAATCAACCCCGCCTCAATTGGAGATGTGTTGTGGTCGGAACCACTCATAATGTCCGTCTTTTGTTTCAAAAGGACGTCATTTTAAGTGAAAAACATCAACTGGCATACGGAAAACCGACCAAACATATTCGGATTGTGTCTATACTTTAGCACAACGATCCATGGGTCAAATGTGACGTGTACGAGTCAACCCCGCCTCAATCTGAGGTGCGGTGTGGACGGCATCACTTCAGGTGTATGTATTTTGTTTAAAATGGACATCATTTGAGGTAAAAATATATGGTATAGAAAAAAATCGATCAAATTATGAATTGAATTTCGGATTCCACATATAATTGTCATCTAAATTTTAAAATGAATTCTAAATGAATTATGTATGTTTATAATTATGTTATGAATTCTACTTTAATTATGGATGTGTATATTTTCAGGATGCATTATATGTGTTGGTTGGTTGGTTTTAATTATTTGTATGTGTTGGTTTGTTCTCTATATGTATGCATTATATGTGTTACAGGTACAATAATTGGATTGAAAAATGAATTGAAAACGAGGGCATAATTGGATTGAAAATTGAATTGAAAATGCCCAAAAACCAGACCTGTTGTGCAAATTGCAGGCTGCTGTGCAATTTGCACAGCAAAGCCTATGCCAACGATTTTCAAACCGTTGGCATAGGCTCTATGTAGCTGTTTTTACCAACGGTTCAAGGAACCGTTGGTAAAAACACCCTATCCCAACGGTTTCAAACCGTGGGGATATCCTGTTGTAAGGTTGTTTTTACCAAAGGTTCATAGAACCGTTGGTAAAAACCTTTCCCAACGGTTTGTAAACCGTTGGGAAAGAAAATTCTCTGATGATTTCCCAACGGGCCAAACCGTTGGGAAAGGCCTTTCCCAACGGTTTGGCAGAACCGTTGGGATAGTTTGATTTTTTCTAACCTATCCCAACAGTTCTCTGTAAACCGTTGGGAAAATCCTTTCCCAACGGATTACTTCCCTACGGTTTGCAGAACCGTTGGTATAACATATACCAACGGTTCTGCAGCCTTTCCCAACGGTTCTAAACCATTGGGAAATGCTGGATTTCCAGTAGTGTAAACATATTGCATACAAAGGAGAACGCATTAAATTAATTAAAACATTGAAATATTCTTGTGTATGATGATTCATGAACATAAAATTGAAGATAAATAAGAATGATATTTAGAATAAAGAGAAATAGTAAGAGTCTGATGGTCTAAATAGAACAAAATAAGAATGAGAGAGTAATCATGTTTAGATATGGTTAAAAATTAAATCATATTTATTTAATGATGCTATTATTTTTTATGTTCACTCATGTATGGATTTCATAAAAGGGGAAAATTATTATAATTTTTAAGAATAAATGAAAATTTATTCATATAGGGGGAACACTATATGTTATTGTGTCAATATATAAAGTTTATTCATGGATGGGTTTATCATTAACATATGGCACACCACATCTTTATGAAAATTGGAAGGATTTATATATCATAAGTGGGATACTTGAATAAACTAGTGGGGTGTCATTATCATTATATAGTTATGTTGAACACATCCAACAATTTATAATATTCTATATAAAATAAGTTGTTAATATTTGACTTGTAGCTTAAAATAAAATGTAATTATGTTGTCTTATAAATTGGGATATGAAATTTAATAAAAATATTATGTCTCTACTATGTTTTCTTTTTGTAATATTTATGAAAGTGGTAAATTGAACATGTTGAAGAACCTCAATTAACTCTGACATGTTTAGAGGTTTTGTTTCAGAATTATGAAATAACTTATTGTTTTTAGAAAAAAAATATTATTCTTAAAAACTAGAGGTAAAGAAGAAGATGTAACATTTAAAATTTTCATATTGGGAAGAATATCATTGGGCCCATGTCATTACATAGTAGATTTAATGATGGTAACTTCATTATCACTGTTGAGAATTTTAATTCTAATAATGATGAACCACAAAAGAATAATTAGAGGTTAAATAATCAATTTTATAACTATAGGATAGATATTTAGATTCTATGAGCTCACCTTTAGATTGTGGATGATTATGGATAATCTATATTAATAAATATAACACCAAAATCTAATCATGATACATCTTGTTCATTTTTTCTCATACCTGAATCCAATAAATATTAGAATAGTATTAACATATTTCTATAAGAAACACTGTTGTGTGAATATTTATACAGGCAATCAAACATGATAAATAATAATCATGCTAGTAAACATATTTAAATCAATTGGTACGTTTTTTGGGTAAATATATCAAAAGATAAGAAAGAATAAGATCACATGAAATCATGGTTAAAGATGATAATGTGGTAGATTAATGTCATTACACTACATTCTATAAGGTAATGGTGACAATGTAATGATTTAAACAAGGATAACATTAATAAATAAGAAATAATTGGAGTATATAACATAATGGGAAAAAGAAAACAAGGTTTCCATGTGCCACAAAATTTCTAACACATCAATGGATAAATAAATCTTGGAAACATCACCATCTTTGGTGATGGACGACCTTTGTCATATGGGGAGGACTGTCTGAGGTCATAGTGACTAATCCTAGGATCTAGGAATTACTTATTTTCTGTGGTCTGGGGGAGGATGTTAAAAAAATCACACTTATTCCACCACTCTATGAATCCCCACAATAATGGTAAAATTTCACCAATACTTGGTGAAATCGAACATAAACCATACCTTAATAAACTATATTAAAATTATATGAATAACAAAGAATAATGGAGGTAGAAGAGGAATATTTACCTCCATATATTTAACGTTGAAGAACCCTATAATTCATTTTTAATGGTGGAATCCATAATAACTATTCTGTTAACCATAAAAAACAATACCCATCCCTACTGGGTAACCAATCCACCTCCACTGTGCACCTGATGGACTGTATAAAGGGTCCACTACACATTTCAGTCCACCGAGTACCTGTTACCCCTCTATTAGGTACCTTATAAAGGATGTAGTTTTTTATAAACCCATTAAGAGTCACCTAGTTCCTCCCAATCAAATACCCAATGACTACTACAGTTTTTTTTTCACCACCACCTTAAGATTTGGAAACCAAACCTATAAATAACCATTATCCACAAGTGAAAACACATCCCATATATGTAATAACTCTTGAAATTCCAATTCATATCCCAATTCTAAAAAATATCCCTGCTTCAGGAAAAAAAATCAAATTTCCCCTGAAATTACCGACCCTGTAATTGTGTGGGTCCTTAAAAACTCTCAACCATAATAATTAAAATCCTTGAGAAGAATCTAGGATGATCCAATGATTCCCAATTTAACCATAAAAATTTGAAACCATCTCTTTTTATTGATTCCAACTTTCCATAACTCCACTATGCAGATTCCCAATCTAGACTAATTGGCTCTTCACTAAAAACTACATGTCCATTCCACGCATATAAATTATAATAAGAATAATGTATCTAATTCAAAAACATATTTACCATACTAAAACATCTGAAAATATTCCAGTTTACTTCTACACAAACTGATTACAAAATAATTAACACATAATTTTCAAAAAAAGGAGGAGGGGGATCGCCTGGAGGGAGTTGACCACATCGGAGGCATGCCAGAGGAAGTGGGGAGGCCACCTGGAACCAGCGTCGGTGGGGGATGTGAGGTGTGATGTATTCGGTGGAAGTGTCTCAGGGTGGGGCCTCCTTGTTCAGTGTCATCGATGGGCACCGTCGTGAGGGGAACGAATAGTGGAGGATGACTAGGGAGAGGAGAGGTCACGATGGGTTTAGGGAGAAGGGTTGCACGCAGAGGGTATCGGGGAGGGGGGCGCAGCCATGAGAGATGTCGAGATTTCAGAGGGTTGTGATTAGAGGAGGACAGAGGAGGATACTGATGTCATTTTAATAAAAAAACAAGGTAAATTTTTATCCATGTTTGTATAAGTAAATCGTGTCTATAAACAATCTATAGCCATGGACCTATAAAACCATTTTTATAGGTTAGTGGCTATAACCTAAATTTCTAGTAGTGAGAGTTGGAATTAATTTCCACATATATAGATTTTAATTAATTTTTTATATACTGTTTATGGTCCACAAACACATCAACTAACCATTTAATGTTGAATTTGTTAGGTATGTTAAGCTTTTAACTCTTAACTTTGACCCTTGTCAACATTTCACTTTTACTATGGTAAATAGTTTTTTTACCATCGTAAAATTTTATAAAAAACAAAACAAATTGACCTTAAAACATAATTTAGACCTTATGATTCAAAATATGGAATCCATTTTATCAAATTCAATTCACATAATTGGGAAATTTTGACTTAATATTAATTCTGCAAACAAAACTAAATCAGGTTTCTAAAGTGAAACATTCAAAAGATTGAAATTTTTTTATATCTATTTTCAACTTTAAATTGATTAAAATGACCAAAATAAGATTAAATTATAAAATCTTATTTTCATTAAACTATAAAAACAATTAAAAATACAATTTAACTATATAATTAAATTAGATGAAAAAATAGTTTTGAATTAATATGCTGTATTTTTTACTATTCATTAAAATATGAATGTTATCAAAAAAATACCAAAAATTTATCCAAACTAAATTTTTAGGTCTCAATTAAAAATTATAAGTTTATTATTTTAAGTATGAAAGATAAAATTAAAAAAAACTATATTTAAAAAGAGTTCTCCATCAAAAGGTTTTAAAACTGTATTCTTTCTAAAAGATAATTCTTCTATCCGAAAAATTGAATTTGTTATTATATAACATCTGGAAAACTTATAAGATGAATTTTAAACATTAAATTGAATATATTACACATATATTTCATTAATAAAAATCCATAAAGGTTTATTTTATTATTTTATAAACTCATTTTTTTCATTTATATAGTACTTCAGAAAAACATTTCCATTTAATTAAAAAGGGGTTTATTTTCATTTATAAATAATTGTTCACAAAATATTTAATTATATACATCTGTAAAAAATATTTTTACAATTCAATTAATAATTTTCAATTCCTCTATTCCAATGGCTATGTTATAATGGTAACATTTAGATAATAATATTTAGTTGTTAGTTTAAGCTCGATGGAGCTTATTATGTATGCTATTGAACATAATGTTTCTTTCCAAAAACATAGGATGTTACAATATCTCCCTTGTTTACCTTTACTAAGAATATGATCTCACCATTTCATATGTCTCTTTTCCCTAAGTCATTAAGAAGGTTATTAAGTGATATATTTCAAAAAGGGGTCTAGTTGTGGTGAAATAAGTGGGAGACAATGAAGATGTGTTATTAACTAGTTGTTTATATTTCCCAGTTTCTAAAAGACTATACCTATATGGTACTATCATGGATTTGTTATATTTTGTAATGAATATTCTTTAATTTTTAAGTAATATAAATGAATATAATTTATGGGTAATTATATTTGGTATTATAGGAAAGGTATAATTAACCTTTTGAAACTAGGATGAGGAAATATTAGTAAGAACACAAAGGATATGTCAAAGTATAGTTTATAATCCTAGTGATTTAGAAATGATCCTGAATAACCTAGGATAAAACCTAAATTTTCCTAAATTGATATTTTATTCTTGAGTTTGCGGTTTTCCATTATTATTAGTGTTACTCGCATTATGATTCTTGGTTTTATTCGATGGATGGAACCTGGAGGAACCACATTAATGCTGAATGTGATGGGAAATGCAATGATTTTCCTCAGGAGAAACCAAATATTATGATATTTGGAATGAAAAATATTATATTTATTCCCACACAAATTTCTCAATCTATGAATCATGATGGACTTCCAAACAACCAAAGGAGTGAACAACATTATGTTGAGTCCTTCATGTGGCAGTGTCCACCTTCTTTCAGTGGGTCCTCTAATCCATTAGTGGCTGAACAATGGGCCAGTACCACTAAAAAGATATTTTTAGTTCTCCAATGTTTATAAAATGATAAATTCATCTTAGCAGTCTATTGTTTGGAAGGTGAAGTAGGTCGATGTTGGATCCTTATCATGAATACTAGGAAAAGAGATGAAATTGAATCCGTTGAATGAGATAAGCTCAAGAACTTATTTTTCAATAAGTAATTTCCTTTTATTCTTTTAAAAAATATGGAGAAGGAGTTCATTGAGCTTAAAAAAGTATGATGAATATGTTGGTACCTATGAAGAAAATTTAACAAGACTTTTAAGGTACTCTTCTGTAATTATTATCATAATAGAGAGTAAAATCGATCGATGCTTTAGTGGCTTAAAATCAAGTCTCTAAAGTTCATTATCCATAAGGGACTTCAGTAACTATTAAGAAATCATTTGATGTGCTCTCAAGGTTGATATGGATATTGGAGTAACCCATCAGTACTATGGGTTTGATAAGAAGAGAAAAATGGAATTCATGGGAAAATCTAATGTCCACGCTGAGAAGAAGATGAGTTTTCCATTATGCTAAAAGTAGGAAAAGAAATATGGATGAAATTGTCTCAAAGGGAATAAAAAATGTTTTAAGTGTGGGAGAGAAGGTCATCAGGTATTTTAATTCCAAATTCATGGGAAAAAGGATTTCTAATAATGAAAATAGAGAAAAGGATTCAACGAATGAACCTACTACACTTCCATATAACAAGTTCAAGGAAATGGGGAATTATTCCAATCAATGATCTAATCCAAGGGTTATTGATGATGATCGAAATCAGAAAACTCTTAAGGACAAAGAAAAAGGAAAGTCACATGAAATCACTATCGGTGATGTCGAGTATGATAATGAAGTGGTGAAATGTATACTTACCAACCACTCTTAATTAGAAAATGTTTTATTTAATTCTGGATCCACCCACTCATTTATTTCTGAATAATTTTCCAATGGTATCACTGTATTACTTAAATTATTATATATTGAATTACCTATGAAAAATTATAATGGCACAACAATCACATAAAAAGTTTATAATTCTTCTCCGATTGAAGTTTTGGGGAAAGTGATTACTAGAAATCTTGATATCCTTCATATAGTGGAATTTTATGTGATTCATGGCACGGATTGGTTTTCTATGTATAGATCTCATATGAATTTCCAAGGAAGGGAAGTCAGATTTCATATTCCAGATCAATATATGATCATCTATCGATGTAAGGATGAATATAACATTCATGTAGAAATTTCATCCATCTTATAGGTCTTGATCCCTATAAATGAAGGTTATCTATATCAAATGGTTGGAGAGAAAATCAAAATTAAGAATACACCCATTGTATGGGAGTTTAATGATGTCTTTTAGGAAGAATTTCCAGGTCTTCCACCAAATCGTGAAGTTGAGTTTTCAATAGAACTTATATTGGGTGTTATTCCTATTTCAAATACACCTTATAGAATGGTCCCAATTGGGTTACTAAAATTGAAGAATCAAATCCAAAAGAATCCTGACAAGGGACTCATATACCCTAGTGCATCACCTTGGGGATCACCTATTCTATTTGTTAAGAAGAAAGATGGATCAATGAGACTCTACATTGATTATCGATAACTTAACAAGATCACTATCAAAAACAAATATCATCTTCCCCGCATTGATGACTTATTCAACCAACTATGCAGAGCTCAATACTTTTCCAAGATTGATCTTCATTTAGGATATCATCAATTAAGGGTTAAGAAAGAGGATATACCAAATACAGTATTCCGTACAAGGTATGGACACTATGAATTTATAGTGATTCCTTTTGGTCTTACTAATTACCCCACTATCTTCATTGATCTTATGAATAGAGTCTTTAGAGACTATCTTGATTAGTTTGTGGTAGTCTTTATAGATAATATTCTTATCTATTTGATAAGTAAGGAAGAGCATGAATATCAGTTGATAATTGTATTTAAGACCCTAATAAAGAAGAATCTTAATGAAAATTTTACCTAGTTTGAGTTTTGTCTTTAGAAAGTTTCATTTTTAGGTCAAATAATATCAAGATAGTAGATATCTATGGATCCAATGAAAACAGAAGTTATTGAAAGTTAATCGACACCAACAACGGTAACTAAGATCCTATTTTTTCTTGGTTTTTCTCGATATTATTGACGTTTTGTGAAATATTTCTCACAATTATCTAATCTACTCACCAAGTTGAATCAAAAGGGGTTTATGTTCATGTGGATGGAGGAATGTGAAGATAATTTCAAAGATCTAAAAAGAAGGTTAGCCAGTGCACCTGTGCTCATACTGCCTTGTAGTGGAGAAAGGTTTCTAATCTATATATATGAATCCAAGAAGGGGTTAGGTTGTGTTCTCATGAAAAATGATATGGTGATAGCTTATACCACACGACAATTTAATATCCATTATCAAAATTACCCAACTCATGATTTGTATTTTTCTGTGGTAATCCTTGCACTAAAGATACAGAGGAATTATCTCTAGGTTGAAAGGTGTGATATTTATACTGATAATAAAATTTTAATGTATATTTTCACATAAAAGGAGATGAATATGCATCAAGTAAGATGGTTAGAGTTTATTAATGATTATGATTAATCAATAATTTACCACCTTGGGAAAGCAAACAAGGTAGAAGATTCTTTGAGTTGAAAGGAACATGTTAGACTATCCATGATGAGGATTACAAAATATTCAATAGTTATGGGTTTGAAAAGAATGAATCTTGAAATTTTAAAGAAAGGGTAGAATTATTATCTTTCTTAAATGAATGTTCAACCATAAATACAAGTAATGATTACAGAGGTGCAGAAGGAAGATGTAGAGCTATAAAAGAAGGTGAAAAATGTTCCAAAATTCAACCTTCATTGTGATGGAATAATAATGTTTAGGAATAGAGTTTGTATTCATCCCATACCAGAATTAAATAAGGATCTATTATATGAAGATCATAGTTTTTCATTTTCTATTAACCCTAGAAGCACAAAGATGTACAGGTACCTGAAAAAGTAATTCTTGTTGGATGGAATTAAAAGATATTTTGTATAATATGCCTCTCGGTGCTTGGTTTATCAACAAGTTAAGGCTGAGAGACAGAAGTATTAGGGGACGTTACAACCATTACCCATACCGGAATGGAAATGGGAAAAATCACTAGGACTTTCTCATCAGACTTCCCAAAACATCTAAAGGCCACAATTCTATATGGGTTATAGTTGATCGATTTATGAAGTAAAAACACTTTATTGTTATTATAGAGTACTTATATCTTGATCCATGATATATGTAATGGAAGTGGTAAAATTTCATGGAGAACCAATTTCCATTATATTTGATTGGGATTCGAGGTTTACCTCGATGTTCTAGAGAAGTATTTAGCAGGACTGGATACATACTAAAGTTTCATCACTACTTATCATCCTTATAAAAATGGTCAGTCAAAGAGAAAAATTCAAACTCTAGAAGTCATGTTGAGAGATTTCTCTATGGATTTGAAAGCTGTTTGATATCAATACCCACCATCGGTGGAATTTTCATACAACAATATCTTTCACTCTGGTATTCAGATGGATCCTTATGAAGCCCTCTATGGAAAGAAGTGAAAAACTCTAACTTACTGGGACAAATATGGGGAAATAAAGCTAATAGTATTGGATCATGTTGATGAAATGGTAGAAAAGTTCATACCTATTCAAAAACACACAAGAGAAACTTATATTCAAAAAAAAAGTTATGCTGACAATCGAAGAAAATACCTAGATTCTGAAGTGGGTGACAAGGTGTTTCTAAAAATATCTATTTGGAAGAGATTAATGATATTTGGAAATAAGGGAAAGCTAATCCCTAGGTTTATTGGTCCTTTTGAAATTTTGGATCATTTTGGGAAGGTACCTTACCGATTCACACTTCCACTGAATCTCTCTCAAGTTCATGATGTGTTCTATATATCTCTCCTGATAAACTCCATACCTGATCCTTCACATGTACTAAACTCATAAGTTATACCCCCAGAGAAATATCTTTTTTAATAAGAACAACCGATAGAGATTCTCGATCTTATTGAAAAAGTTCTGCGAAACAAGACTACTCACTTAGTTAATGTTTTGTGGAAAAACCATCAATTTGACGAAGATTCAAGGGAACTTTAAAATATGATGAGGGAGATATATTCTCATATTTTTGTATCCATGTGATAAATTATGAAGGTGAAATTTAGTTTAAGGGGGTAGAATGTAACACTCGTTGTCAAATATTTTCTTTAAATGATTTTAATACTTCAATAGCTTGCATTTCACGCAATCGTGAGTTTAAACGAACCATGAGATTAACTTAGTATAAAATACCTATTATATCCTAAATGTTAGATTAGCGGGAATAAATATAACTAACTTATGAAAATGTATGGTGAATCCATTGGCCACCAATTATTTCTGTAAAATATAAACCAATTATGTATTTTTATTTTGTATTAATAAATTAAGGGAATTCCTATTTATAAATTAAACTAATTAAATATATATGTTATATACTTAATAATTTTGTTTTCTTCCACGGAATATTTTTGTCAAGGGTATGAATAAACTATATTTGATGTATAAAAACATACATTTTTTAAAAGAGTAATTTTCCGCATTTTAATGACGAACCCTTTTAAATTAATATTTTGAAACATTAATAATTTTTATATGAAGAAATATACATGTTATTTGGATGTAAAATATAATAATTTACATTGGATGAAATTTTAATATTTTTCGGATAACTTTCCAATTTTGATAAATAGTAAAAATACACTAAATTTTAATTGAAAACAACTCTTTTCATATAAATAATTTATATGGTTAAATAATAATATTTAATTGTTTCAAGTATAAATATATTATATTTTTCTCATTTAATATAATATATCTCAAGAAAATTAATTTTACATTGAATTCATATGTAAAAACATTTCAATCTTTTGCAATGTTTTAACTTTTAAAACTTATTCTCTCTTCCCAAAAACGAGATTAATTTTAAATTAATTAATGAAACTTTTGTGTTTTTAATTTTGAAAAATGGATTACATATTTGGAGTCATTAGGTCCGAATTTGTTAAATATCTATATTTTATTTTTGGATATCATGAATAGTAACTTCAGTAATTTTTATTAATACGGTAAATGGATAAATCATATAATTAAGGGTAAGAATACCATTATAAAATTATCGTAACACTTGTATTAAAATCAAAGGATGAGTGAGTTTTTACCTTAATCATCCTTTATTCTAAATGGTGTCCTTTGGAAGCCGCTTGGATGAGATTAGGACATTTAATTTATTTTATTTAAAGAAAAATAAAATATGTCTTACTCAAATTTTAATAAATATGTCATTTTTAAATAAGGATATATAGAATATAAATTAGATTATAAATTCTCATTTGAAAGATAAAATATTATTATTTATAATGGTAATTTATTTGTAATTTTCAGGAAATAAATAATTACCTTAAGGACTTATACTTTGATGATGTAAAAATTAAATAATTGATGATAAATCAATAAAACAATTTTTATTAAAATGATAAGAACCATGAAAAGACCATATCCGTTGAATAAAAATAGTATTGTTTATGTATATCTTGACCATAACCATCGACGGATTGATTTATTCACCATTTAGAGCCTTATAGAAGAGATTGTGACACTTATATTATTTTATTTAAAATGATGTTAAAGTTGTCACATTCATAATTAAATAAGTATAACATTTTAAATGTTGGATTTTCACTTTACTTTAATTATTTAAGCTTGTAAATCTCCTACAATTTTCCCTTATCAACTTACCTAGTGAAAATATATAGATTCTTATCTTCTTGAAAGACCAACTCTAGTTCTCTAAGAGGTGATTTTGAGGAAGCACGTCGAAGAAGAGGTAATCTCCTCTACTGATTTTTCTAAACTTCTTTATTCTCCTAATTCTTCTTCATACATTATTTAATTATAAATTAATAACTCTAGTATCGCATATATACTGAGATTTTTTATGATTATGGAACAACAATATTCCACTTTCTATCCATCCTATGAAAAACAAAATCACCACGCGTGCATACTTATGGCTTACTGTCTCCACGGTGTGGTGTAATCTGTTTTCACAACCACCTTACATGGACTGGTATAATGAAGGAGATAATAAATATATAACATGATATTTATTCTAAAATATTATACACCATCAACTTAAAAACAATTTAATAATTATGGGAATGATATCGCCACTCGTGCATACATATGACCTACTATCTCTACGAGTGATGTGATTCATTCTACATGATATTCATTAAGGAATGATTATATAATTGAATAGAATAAATAAATATGATATATATTATGTTAATAACACTTTTTAATTATATAACTAAGACATATAAATTATAACTAGAAATATTTCGACAAAACATGCATAAGAAAATGAAGTGGTTAATACCCGAATAACTAGTAATAATTAAATGTTATTAACAAAAAGATGATAATATGATCATATATCATATTATAAAAATGAATAATATTTTTTAATAAGTAAATTTTATTATTTAAATAACTATATAAGTGGTTCTAATATACACAAAGGAAATCAGACCTAAGGTAAAGGATAATTTCTCAATCTTATTATTATCTGAGATTGTTTATATGTAAGTATTTACTCGGGTATATTTATCATACACATCCATGTTTCCTAAATATTTAATATTAAGTCTATTATTATAAAAAAATTTAAATCCAATTTTACCCATTGGTTAATTTTTATTAAATGGTATGAATGGATTCTTTTTCTGTTATTCGACATAAGGTACTTTTTTGACTTTTCCGGAAAAAGTATAAAGAGATTGTTTTTTTAATATAGCATGAATAGATTTTTATACTTTAATAAAGCTTTATTTCCATGAATATTACTCTAAAATATTTTAATTTTATTTTCAAATAAATTCTTTTCTTTTAAAATTGGGTGGCTTTTGGGGAAAAGAAAACATTTTTTAAGAAGAAAGGATATATTCCTCAAGAATTAATTTAAAGTGTTATATCAAAATTATTTTCCATCAGAGATGGATTTCTTTAAAAGGTTTTTGTTTCAAGTATAAAATATTTATTGCTCCTATATATTTATTGTGTTTATTATAGAATTATATTTATGAAATATTTTTGTTTTACAAGGATCATGTTATGGTTGAATGATTTCTAAAGAAACAAATTTATTTCCTTGGCTTATGATGAATGATTTATGTCATTATGGAACACATAATAATAATTTCATTATGAGATGGGTGGGACCTATACTACATAAAATTCATTGGGTAAAATTTTTTATCTCATGATATAGACATGAATGGAATGGGAAATGATCTCGGTTCAATAATACAAGTCTGGAACGAGGAGTGAACTCAGTTCATTAATGGGATTTGTCTGCTATAGTGGTCTTGGTAATGAGAGTTGACTAATATGAAATGATTTTCTATGCTTATGTGTATTCCAAAAAACATAATTTCTTATTTTATGACTCTTGGTATTATGTTCATTGATTCTTATGAAATTTTATAATTTATCACATGGCATGATATCACGATATTTCACATGCAGGATAAGATTTTCAAATGATATGTTCTTATGTCATATGATTATGATATGATTGATATCTACCTTGTTTACCTTTACTAAGAATCCGAGCTCACCCTTTCATATATTTCTTTTCCCCAAGTCATGAAGAAGGGTATTATGTAAGATATGTAAAAAAGGGGTCTAGTTATGATGAAATAAGTGGGAGAAAATGGAGATGTCTTATGAATCAGTTGTTTATGTTTCCCAGTTTCTGAAGCCACTATACCTAAGCAGTCTTGTTGTAGATTTGTTATATTTTATAATGAATATTCTTCAATTTTTATGTAATATCAATGTATGTAAAGTATGAGTCCTTATAATAATATTTCTATTTTTGATAGAAATTGTTCATCCCGTGCATGAGGTTTCATCAACCCGATCACCATTTTGTACCTCAAAGATGCTCCAGCATCCTACCAAGAGAACAAGTGATATAACTATCCATTCCAATCACTCAGTTACCACTCCTCATAACCATATATTAAGAACGTTTGAAACCTATTCATACTGGGAGAAAAAACCAATGAAGTCCCAAAATGCTTTCCATCCTGTATGAGCCTAGACCCCTTCAAGGAACAAATGATTAGATATCTCCTCCCTTAGATTCCTATAGAACAATCACCCAGAAACTATATAAATTCCTAACCATATGATATTATAATTAGTTGGTTGATCTGAGATCCAAATATTCCACAGAAAGGATTTATACTTCACCGAATACTCCTTACACCACATAACCTCTCCCCACCTATCCTCAAGATCAGATATAATCGATTCCCTCCTAAATACTTCAATGAGAAACCTCCAAATGATGATTCTATAAAAATGAACCTATTAGTTTCATTATTCATCATAATGTGGTAAAAAAATCCTACTTTTTTCCTTTCTAGATTAATGTTTATGAAATTTTTGGAACATGAAAGCACTACTGAATTTAATGTCAAGGACTAGGAATCTAGGGAACATGAGATTGGATTAAGCCAAATTTTTAAGCTAATAAGAAATATCCCTCTGCCTAAAACCCAATGGGTATGGTTTTAAAGAGTTTTGAGATGAGGTTTAATGATAGACCATAGAGAATAGGGGTCACATATCTCCATAGATATATCCCCATTGTATTTCATTTCCATGAACCTTCCCCAAAGTGTAGGTTCCTCAAGGACCTCCCATGACAGTTTTTCGTGCATGCAATGGAGCAAGTTCGATAGATTTTTCACATTAATACCCCACTCATTCATATTCTTATCCATTCTACCATAGGATTCCTAATGGTTCTTACCTTCCAAATGAGAATCCCATATGATTGAAGATATATTATTTTCAATGTGGGAGATGACCGCCTTTGGAACCATAGCTGAGAGGGAATGGACCATAATGGATACAAGATCACTATTCACCAGAGTTATTCTTCCATCTAATGAGTGGTATCTATTTTTCCAATTCAAAATAAACATAGTATTCCTGTTGAAAAAAATTTAAAAGTGATGAATATGGGGTATGCACGATGAGTTCGATACACCCAGGTAGTCCATATGGAGGATTCTCTTCTGCATGTCAAGGTTATTAATGAGTTGGGAAGTTCATATATTGGAGCACCCCCTAGAAATATAAAAGTTGATTTTTGTGGAGTTAATAATCTATCCACCCCATTTTAAATAATCATATGGGAATTATTTGACTCCCCTGTCTGATCTCTTTCTAAAAATTGGTGAAAATAATGGTATAATCAACAAAAATGAGGTAGTATATGGTACACAAATGATTCATGCATCGGTAAGGTGTTACCTCCCCCTAAATGATACTCTAGTTGATGAGGTGGATGTGGAAATCTTGGTAAATAATGAATATGGTAGATAAAATGGGGTCACCCTTTCTTAGCCCTTGTATAGATTTAAAAAAAACATAGATCCCCCCATAGAACGAGATCAATTTCCAAGGGGAACTGATTCACCTTAGCATAAGATCCATCACCTAGGAAGAGATTCTTTTTTAGGTAGTTTGGGTATTAATAATTTTCTCACACATATATAGAAGAATCATCATATCAGTATCATGGGTTTAACGGATGATCATAGAAGTATCATGCACTGGTAGAGATATTTACCATGTATATTACATCATTCAATTGATATTTTTTTATTATAAATTTGTAAAGGATGTTGTGGAGTTTTTTATAGACTTTATCCTATATTATTCTTGATTAAACTATGAATTTTTATGGAATCTTTTCTAAAAATATGATATATATATATATATATATTGTTACTTTGTGTTGTGTATTGATCCTTAGTAGCATTGAACTTCTTTTATTCCATCCTTCAATATTTTTATTTAAAGGAACATTAAATTGGAAAACAATTGTAACATAGGTTGGTAAATAAATAAACTATAAAATAACTCATTAAGTGTTATATTTATAATATAGAAAACCTTTTTATATGTTTGAATTCTTTTCTTTATCAATGGAATTTAATATTTTAATGGCATGATATGTGTAAATTTAAATTTAATTGTTTGAAATGTTGATTTATATTTCTTAAAATTATAAAAGGAACATATTAAAACCTTGACCAATTACTACCATGGTAAATTTAATGGTATGTAAAAAAATAGAATGGATAATTCCTCGATATACAGATAATTAGTAACAAATATCTAGTATACTAGATGTAATAAAAAGTACGATTCTTATATGATAAATTTTATAGCATGTTGTAATATTTTATTTGAATGCGTGCATAATTACCAGATTATGGGCCATGAAATCATGATAAAAATATAAGTATTTTTGTTAATTTGAAAACTTAAGAAAAATATAAGTTGTTTTTTATTCCATGGTTTTTAAATAATTAACAGATCATGTTATTTAAAAAAGTTATAACAAAAATTAACGTTATCATATTTGATTATAAATAGCATGTTGTAATGTTTTAGTTGTTTTGTAAACTTCTCAATAAATAGTTAATTGGACATGAAATAATGTAAAATCCATGATGTGTTAATTTTGGGTTCTTTTAATTTCATTATTAATTGATGATTTGTAATTCTAATTATTTTAGTAAAATTTTCAAACTTGGAATGTAATGGTATGAATTATGATAGTGAAGTAAGTGTCTCGTGAATTTTTTTTCTTTTTGTTTGGAAATAATTTTACATTTTTAAGATTTTTAAAACATGATATAACTATTATTCATATTAAACTAGATTAGTGATCATTAGTTGATAATAAATTTTGTAACCTTTTTATACATATTATATTATTGGGGTAGATTATAATTGTTCTTATTATTTCTATTATTTGGTTTTGTATATTTATATTATCAATAATGATGAAATGTGTGTATGAAAAAGTGGTTTTATAATGAAGGAAAAAACTATAATTCTATCAATAATTGTTTTAAAAGAATATTTTGTTAATTTCAAAAAGATTTGGTAAAATGAATTTAATGAAAATATTTATGGAAATTTTCAAATACAATAGGTCTAAATGTTTTTTTTAAAACCCTTACATAACTTGAAAATTGTTTTAGGACTTTGAATTTTAGAAATTATTTAATGTCTTTATTTAAATGGGCTTTTGGAATGGTCATGTTTAATTAAAATCTTCTCATTTTTTTCAAAACTATTGAATTTTTTCTATGTTCTTTTGGAAACTGTTATACTGTACGGAATTGGAAAATGTGAACCTTATATTGGATTGTTGGAATCGATAGAAAAGACATATAATTCTTGGTAATTTTGGTTCTAGAAATTCCCTTGGTGATATTGGGGTGTTTATTATGGTTACAATACTATTTATGTTTAGTTGTTGGTCATCCTTGATATATTTTCATTTAATTATAATTATTATGCTTGTTTTCTTGGATTTTCTTTTATTTTCCTTATGTTTCTTATGCTAGTTGGGATTGTGCGTTCTTATTCCCAATATTTAAATTAGTATTATTACATTATTATGGATTTAATATAGAGATGGAGGATAGTACTTTCATCGAATAATAATTCCTCATGGGATGAGAATCATGTCTTGGTATCAGTAGAGAGATATTAGGGGATCTAAATTGGTCACTATGCTCAATTACCATTAAGATGGTATAGTTTTGGTGGAATTAACTATCATAGAGGGACATTGCAGTAATATTGGAGTTTTGATGATAGTATTTTCAATATCACCTTGATTTATATGCCTAACGGCCCACTCTTTTTTCTCCTAAAAGAGATGCGCATATTTTTAATATGGTTCTTCCATCCAATCAAAAAGAATGGAAAACATAGTTTGGAACCATATTTTGTTTCCTTCCACTAATATGTGAGGTTTGGATATAAATTTTAAGGAGGATTTTGGGAAAAGGTCAACCTATTCATTACAAGAACCAACCTACATCAAATTCCTTTGTTATGTATGGTATTTTATGAGTATGTTCAAGTTGGTTTTCCTTCTATAGTGTTTCTAATGTGTGGGGTAGTGCATTGTCTTGTCCATGGATTTATAAAAGAACAATATCCTTTAATAAATACCTATAGGAATCATAACCTATCATATTCGTAGGATTTTTCCAATTCCATGGATATTTTTTACCTTTTTTACACTTACTAAGGACTTCTCTAACTAGGTTCAACAACTCATAGTCAATTGGGCGATGAATGTTTTAACTCGCTAGCCTCTGGGTGAACAGTTACTGATAAGTCATATCATGGATAATACATTGGATAAATTTAAATCATGAATCATGTTTGCATAGATAATTATAATTTTATGGCCTTCCATCATGTATCCCTCATTCTAGACATGGGTAACCATGTCCAAGGATTTTCATTGAATGAATTTTCACAGTCTTATCTTTAGGTTATAACTTTATAATAGGGATCTATCAAGGGTGGGAAAATGAATAATTTTATTCTCCTATATTAGAATCCAACTCTACTTCATCCTTTTTAGGATAGTATCTAGCGGATTTTCCTTCCGGATATTGAAAATTTACACTAGGAAGAAAATATTGAACACTGACTGTAAGAACATTATGACAATTGCATGTAATTTCCCAATGGGGGGAATTTGTTCTCTAGGGATTTGGTACGAGATTTACTATAATCCCTCAGAATAATAATTTCATTGAATTACACACTAATCAACTCATAGGATGATGATTTTCATTCCCGTTTAAGGAATAGTTCCTAGGAAGACTAGGTATTGGGGTCTAGTTGGAAGGTTGACCTCCACAATATATTAATTTATCCTTATATTAAGTCAGAGCTAGTTTTATTATGGGTTAGTGTGTATTGAATTTACATCATATATATGGATTTTTTTATCAATATAGGATACCACCATTTACCAAATGGGTTACTATGGAATCTATAGTCTCGTAGGAAGTGTGTAATGACCTTTTTAAATTCATGGAAAGAACATTTATTTTTCATAAGTCTTTCATAGATTTCTAGTTAGCATAAATACACCATAAATACTTTTTTATATTCCCATACCATATTTTGTATCTATCTTTAGTTTTTTTATTTGGTTGATCATTTTTTTCTAACATTGATATTGAAGGACCATTTATTCCTCCTATACCACTAGGGTAAAAGAGTAATCACCTAGGTAGGTAATAGAAGTTAATTATCTAGTCAGTGGGACCATTTGAGATTGTTTTTGTATTGGTGGAGTTTATTTTGGGTAGCATTCATTCCTAATTCAATGAAATGAAATGGTGTAATCTTGCATCTTTTTTGTTCATAGTTTTAACTAGATTCTGATTATGTATTGATTTAACTCAAGTTTCTCTTGTGTCATTCATTATTTTCAATTCCCTTTATCTTTCACATCTAGGGTGGGCATGAAAAGTTCATTTCAGGTCAATGTATACCTTTTAAGGTCTATATAGTTATCATAAATTAATATCTATTAAATGATGGAGGCATTATACTACAATAATGAACCATGGGTTTGAACCAAGGTTTTGAATTCATTAATGTCTAGCTTTTCATTTATGTAAAACATTATGATGGGGGAATATAATACCCTTAGTCTGTAGTTATTCACAAATTTATTTATTATTTTATTTAATGGAATAAGAGGGTTCAATTTGGGGATGGTTTTGGTGTGTTTTGATGTATTTTGGAGAGTTTTGGGAAGGCTCACAAATTGAGAATTATTAGTATAAACCATATATAATCTCAAAGAAATAATAATGGGTAGGGGCACATATATTTTCAAGTTTGAAAATCCTTGAAGTCTAACCATATAGTTTCCAATTCCTTGGATAGATTTATTGACATGATTAACACACGATTTGACAAACCATTTGTCCGAATTATGTGAAGAATATTTTAATGTACAGAAATTACCTTTAAAACCCAAAACTAGGCTGAAAAACATCATTCTTTCACTCTCAACTTAGGATCTCAACCCTTCAAGTTCAAATAGGTGATATTAGGAAATATATGACCTCCAAACTCAAATTTTAATGATCCTTTAAGTGGTTGATTTTGTAAATCAAAGGTAATGACTTAATTCCTTCCATCTATCGTAGATTTTCCCATTTTCACTTGACCAGAACCATAAACTAGGGAATCCATGAATGGATTTGCGGGATCAAACAAGTGTATACTAGATATTATTATCATTTATAAAGGGAATAGAGGAATGAACTTAGATATTTTCAATAAAGGAAGATCTATTGCACCGAATGTAACTTAGGAGGGTTGTTTTTCCTCTTTCTATTTTTATTATAATGCGAAATCATGTCATTTTTTAAAATAATTTACTTATAATTTTGAATAAATTTACACTATTAAAACTAGATTTCATTTCATCTTACTCATTGGTTCATGAAATTTGGTTTGGGGGTGTCCCCAGAAATGTGTTTGATAAATTGATTGAATTTGTTTTCTCAATGAAATATTGGTTTTGAAATGGGTTCTTATCATATATGGGTTGGTGTGTGTTCATGTTCATGTGGGATAGGTTTTGATCAGAAATACCACCATAAATTGGGTAACATAGGATGGATCAAGGTCAAATGAAACACTGGTAATAGGGAAACATGTATGGATCATGGTCAAAAGTACCACCATTAAATTAGGTCAACCAAAGATAGCATGGTGAAAGGTTGAATCACTACTTTGGGTTATAAGGAGGTCCAATTCATCTATGTACATGTGTTTGGGCTTTTGTGAAAATATCGGTGGTTTATTCCAAATTGAAATGAGTGAATTTATTATTCCCCTGAAAGGAAAAATCATATTTGGTTTTATTCCTCTAAAAAACTTGTTTATAGGGTTTACTTAAATTTTGAAAATATAATTGTCTTATTTTTATATTATTCCTACAATTTATAATATTGTTAGAAAACATGTTTCAGGTATTTTTTCTTATGGAAAACGTCTCTAATTTTTTCCTACTAGGTATGATTACTCACCACTTATATATGAACTTTGGGACATATGTAGATGTTGTTTTCTATGACACAAGAAAGGGGAAGGTTTCTTAATTATCTAATAGATCTTCTTGATATCATAATAAAAATTAGTGGGGATGGAGCCATATAGTCGTTCACATCCCAGTATATAGTGGTTCCACCTTGGTATAAGATTCATTTACTGATTTGGAGTCTTTTTATTCTTCTTAAACATTTTTTCTATACCTTGGATATATGTTTTGATACCTATTTTGTTGTTAGGTTTTTTTATGAATCATTTATATTGATTTCCTTATATTAATATATTTCTAATTTATCATGTGATAGTTGTGTGAATGAATAAAAATATTAAATAAATCCCCCTTAAAATCTTGTGTTTAATACCTTGTCATTTTTCAAAACCTTTAGAGCATGGGGAATGTCACTAAAGGTTAGTAGAACCTCGGATCTGGCCCAAGACAATGGGTACAGATGGGATGTTACATATTCTGTTACTAAAGTGTTAGGTGTGGAAATGAGTTTTAAAACTAATTTTTAGAAATAAATAATAGTAGTTTTAAATTGTATTAATAAATTATTGGGTATAAAACTAGTATTTAAACCAAACATTAAATTAGATTAATTATGGTTAAACATATTCCAGTGAAGTATTCTTAATAAAGGGGTTATTGAAGTAATATTTAACTATATAACATAGTCATTATAAATTAATTCCTTCTTGGTTGTTCGTTATTCTGTGGCTAATAATTTTTATACATTTCTTATTATTTATATCATACGCATTTCCTTATTTTTATTACAAATAGTTTATTTTAAATATCAGGTATGTCAGGTCTTATGACTCACTTAGTTTAACACTAGCATGAATGATTATTTTCCATGTTTTATTTTATCTAAAGAAATTATTTTTAGTTTTGTTTGGTATTTATATACCATGTAAATATATCTTGCTGATATTAAATTTTTATTTAATACAATTTTTTGTATACATTTGGATATAGAACAAGTTGGGAGTGTTATGTAGTTATTTTAGACTACTCAAATACTTAAGTCAACTAGTGTTGTTGTTGGATTGGATTGCAGTGACCTGATCGGTTATACACATTAACCTTTCTTAAAGGTTTGGGATATATGATTTACCAAACTTTTAATTAACTATTCACTTTCATCAAGAAATTTATTACACCTATACCTTATTATATTAATACATCTCAGATTTTATGCTTCAGATCAAAGAATATATGTACAACTACGAACCCTCCAAAAATAGGGACTCATTTGTTATAGCTATTATTCATCTATATATTTCTTATTTTACTATATATTCCATATTTTGATGATATTATGATAATGATATTTTATTATGTGTGTGTGTGTGTGTTAATGTGTTTGTACAAATTTTCACACATACACCTATTTATTTAGTGTGTTAGTTGAGACACCATTAGAAGTGTCATGTGGAGTCCTTATACTCACACCACGTATGTGCACTATACATGTAGTTTTACTTGATTAATTTGAAGTATAAAAAGGAATATTAATAGATATTCTTTTTTCATGGTTTTGTTCAGTAGGTTCATTATATGAGAAAGTATAGAATCTACTATTGTGTTAGATCATTGGAGGATTAGAAGTAAAAGTTCTAGTGCATCACCACTTTTATTTATAGTTTTTTTCTTTATTTTTCAGTATTTTTTATATGATTAACATAATTTTATATAGATAGGGATTTATTTTTTAATTTATTATATTATTTTTATATACAATGTTTCACTGGTGTAAATTTCTCTCCATATGGAAATTAGAACTATTTATGGAAATGTAAAACATATGAATGAGTCATGCAACAATTTTTGAAAACATTTGACATGACTTGTTATATTAACTAAATAATGGAAATTGTACCTAATTGAAAAAAAGGCACAAAATTCTAGTTTCCATCCCATAGGAGTTGATATATTATCACAGGGTTAGTTGTGGTCTGATTCAGGTACACTTCAAGTATCTAGGTCTGGGTAATTAAAAAGTGTTATCAAATTGTTTTTGTGGTATATGGTTTTTGATTTGTATTATATAGGAGTTATGAATGTCATGACTTGAGAAGTAACACATAAATAGTCATATTTAACATATTAATGTTTTAATCTTAAGTTACATGGGGATTTCAAGGCATTAATAAGTTACCATAGATGTCAGTGGAAATTTAATTTAAATTTATATTGTATGAAATGATGAAATTTGAGAAGTGATGGAGCTTTTATCCAAGAGAAAATATTTTTATTATTCCATGTATCATTGGTATAGTTTCATGTTAGGACATGTGTATTATATTTACATTATATAGTATTTGTAGGTGAATAACATTAACTAATTATAAGAAACTAATAATAGAATTAGTTATTTTCTTAATACCTCATTAGGGGTGATGTAATTAATTATTTCCATTCACATATTTGTTTTCATTATTCAATATTAATTCATTTCTAAATAAAACCTTGTTAGTGATATTTTTTATTTTTTATAGTGAGATACCATTATTTACGATCTATTCTATTTTAAATGGTATCGTGATGAGCATCATATCAAGTTATGATGTTTTGATACCATGAGTAAAGTATTTTTTTTATAAGCAAAATATATATATATATAGTTTTATATTAATTTATTAAAAATGAAATTTATTTTTAATGGGATTCAAAAAGGGTAAATATTTTCTTTATAAAAATTGTATTTTCATATTAATTGATATTATGAATAAACAACTGTTTAAATGTATAACTCCAGTTTTAATTTTGAAATGAAACATAAATGGTATAAAACTATTTAAATAATGAAATCTATTATATAAACTATAAATCTATAATCAAATCATATAAATAAACCCTTATTTAATTTATATATTTTGGTATCACATTGGATCATATTTAGACTATTTGGTTATACTTTCAAAATTAGAAGGATGTTAGGTCATCTCCCTCAAGTGGGAAACTTGGGTCTCAAATAGTTAATGTTGGTTTTACGTTTTTTTATAAAAATCATATGGAAAAACATAGAATCATATTTAGAGTTTCTCATTTGTAAATTAGTAAATTTGAAATATAAATAATTTTGTGTTCAAATTTAATAGGACTTGCAGGGATGATAAGTCATATGGGGGAGATTTAATAGGGACATGTGTTCAAATTACCAGGATTAAATTATATTTACTAACTTAAATTTTATATTTGATCAGTAAAAACATGATATTATTTTAATTTTTGGATTTAGAGTAGGTTTTATTTTTATTTTGGTATTTGAAAAGGGGGTGGCAAGGTGGTTCTACTAAGTACCTAGTGACCTTGTCTATAATACCCTATAGCCTAATCTATTTTTTTAATAAGAGTCACTTTGGTATTTTCTTTTTAATTATTTTATACCCCAATTAGGATTTCCTTCAATTATTCTTCTGCTTAGCTGTCTAAGATCCTCCTCCATTGCTCCCATTATTCCCTTCTACTTCTCTCTTTTAATATGTATCTTCTAAGGGATTGTTGCCTATTGGACAAAAGGTAAATTTTCATCCTTATATTTCTCTTTCATCTTTTATTGTTTTCATATAATTTATTGAATTCTATGTTAGTAATTTATCTTGAATATCACTAAATAATAGTGAAATTCACTTTAAATGAAGGGTATTTAGCATTACCAAGCTAGAGGAAGACAATGTAAATCATTAATATATTGTTTATTAATATTTTAATATTAAGTGATCTATGAATGAATTTTTTTAGGGATTTTATGATATTCAGATGAAATTTTAGGTTTATATAAATTATTGAAACTGGTATTTTTATCATTTTAATATTAAGTGTATTTTAGAGTTGTTCGCATGAGTTTCATTTGATAACTTCTCAGGTTTATATATCGATGTTGATAATTTGGATTTGATTGCTTATGGATTTTTGTTTATAAATTATAGGGGTAATATTTTTAATAATTTTAGTATAAGGATCTCACTGATGGTTATGGTAGGTGATCTCAACCCTCCATGTGTTTTCTGGTTATGTATGCAAAAAGATTACCACTTTTTACAAACTAATAATAAATCATAAACATTAAATTTGATAATTTTGAATGGATGGATTTAAATAATATTTTAATATATAAATTTAAATATTTTAAATGTAATTTTACATGAGTCTATGAAATGGTCTTTATTTCAATCATAATTATTATAAATGCCAGATTTTCATCCTTGATAAATTTTTATTTTTATAAAATTATATATTAATTATATGAATGTTTAATTTGAATAAGTAATTTTAAGTTGGTTTAATGGTATATTGTATTTAATTCCAAGTATATACATGCATTTTTTCATATGGAATATAAAATTTGGAAATGTAATGGTAGATTGTACTTAACTTTTTCACAAAATATGTTTCATACTTTAGTTATTAATAAAGTCATGAAGCATGTATCTTTTTCCTAATTACACATTTTCCATTAGAATTAAAGGTGAACATGTGTTTATTAATTGTTAACATGACCTAATTTATGGAAGTTTCAGTTTAGGAATGTTATTAATTTCTAGCTGGTTACAAATATCCTAGAAAGATGTTATGTTTTGAATGTTCATGTTATATCAATTATCTTTATTTTATTAAATTAACACAAATAATATCTTACATTGGACTTTGGGTTAAGAAATATAACACCCCACAATTTTAAAAATTATTTTTTCTTCAAATATATATTGGGTTGAATATAATTATTTACACACAATATTAAATGAAAAATGAATATAAATAAATTTTATTAAGACTAAATATTACTATATAAGAGAAATATATATGAATTATGAAAAATGTTATATGAAACAATGTTAAGAAAACTATAATATGAATAAAACCACATGTAAAAAAATTATAAACATGTAATTCATGTACCCATGGATTATGTTTAAGATCATCAACCCAATTGAAACTATAGAAAAAAGTTATAGAATTATAAATATAATATACATTTCAGGGGAGAAGTAAATAGGATAACTTCTTTTAAGAATGTATGTAAGACTATATATAGAAATATTATTAAGCCATTATATATATAGTCGTTGGCTATATGACTGTTAGAAATATAGTTATTGTATATGAGTTTGTTGGGTGTATACAAAATTAATTCTATGTAATTGAAAATAACATAATTCAAAAATAATAAATGATGAAAGAAAATGATAAAAAATAATTAGAATATTTTATTATAAAAAGTTTCTTTTATATGTTACATTTTGTTATGATTATTACTAAAGAATTATTTCAAAAAAAAATCGACTAATTAAAATGAAATTATTTTTAAAGTATAGAAATATTATCCATGAAATAATTAATAAAATGAAAATAATATTAATTTAACTATTCATATCCAATTAAATTTGACTAACTTAAAATAATTGTTTATTATGTATTATATTTTTTATTTAAAAGTTAAATTTATCTTACTTTAATAATATTGTTTAAATGCATTGTTTATATACATGTGTGTATATATATGTATATTCAAATGAATTTACATTCCTATAAGTATTTTTAATTTGTTTGAAATAAAAATAAAAAATTTTAAGCTTAAAAAGAGTTATTTTTTTCAAAGAGATACATTCTTAAGTATTGTGTACTTTTAGAATAATAATGAAAATTGATCAATTTTTAATTATGTATTTAATGGGACTTTTTAATGAATAAAAAATAATTTATAACTCATTTAAATTATTAACTTATGGTAAATAATAATTATAACACTTCAAAGTTTAAATAATTCATTTTCTATAAAATGGTTTTCTCTTTATAGTCTATGTTTTTATTTAAAAGTCAACTTTATCAGATTTAAAAATGTAATTATATTAAATTTAGTCAAAATTTGTATTAATAACAATAAAATTTAATATGAGAGTCCAACTTATATTTTTGGAAAACAAATACTACAATAAACAAAATAATTATGGTAAAAGGGGGTAAAAATTGGAAAATTATCATGGCTTTAATTTTGTCTAATTAATATGATAATTACGCATTATATAAGTAATGTATTAGGTGTGAGAGTCCTACCTAAATATATGACCAAAATTTATTCACCTAACTCTCATCTGATTCTATATTTTCCCTTTATGCGTCTAAATTTTTCAACAAAATGTCCTTCATTTCCACCTATAAAAGGAGCTCTCATATTCCTCTTATAAATCACTCTATTCCTTAGATTCTGTCTTAAATAATTTTTTATTTTTTCTCTCCTAGTGACATATTCCACATTTTAAATATCCTGGTCACAAGAAAGCATCCAAGTTCTCCAATACCACAAGGCCCACTAAGGGAATAATCAAGCCCTCAATGTGAGTTTTATCCCTAACCATTTATTCTTTTTCTTTTTTATCCTCATCTCATATAATAAAAATAATAAAATAAATAAAACCTAAATAATATAATTATAATTTTTAAATGATTATATTATAATAAAACAATCACTTTCTTTGTCATACTCACCCATATATTATAGAATATTCATGTATGGGTATGTTTAACCAGCTACATAAATGATGCTATAAATTTATGTCATGGATTATTATGGAATTTTAATGATTAGTAATATATGTTATTAATTGGTAAATTTTGTTATTAATATAGTTTTTTAACAATGACATAAAAATGAATAATTTAACTAAAGTACCTTTTTTATTATCTTCAAATTACATGAAACAAGTTCATCATGAATTACATTGTAAAAAACTATACTCATGACTTACATTAAGTGAAAAAAGGACTAAATAAATCCTAAAAATAAAATTATTTAAATAACTCTAATAATACTGTAATTATGATCTTTGAATTAATGAATGGGGATTTACATCTCCAATATGAAACATGTATGAAAAAATCAAAATTACTTACATATGATGATAAAAATAAACATTAAAAAACTAATGTATATTTAATTAATTTTTTTAATTTATAAATATAAATTATTAAGTGATTAATATGGTTATGTTTGTTATGTTGGTGGTTAAAGCATTTACATGTAATTCAAGAGTAAAAGTTAATGATTTTATTTCCAATCTGATTTTGAATTTAAGATTGTTATGACTAGGTTTCCAACTGGTAAAATGGAATACTATTACTCTCTAAAATAACCAATATTTTATTTTTATCTATTTCTTCAAGAATTTTACATATCCTCCAACCGTGTCACATCCCCTTTCATTCATAATTCACTCGAAGTGATGATTTTAATAGAAACTGATTTTACCTCTTATTTTTAGATGGAAATCCTTTTCCTCCATGACTATATTCTTTTTTTATTGATTTTTTATATCTAATTCTATGATTTATTAGGGTCTTTTCCAATTTTCTTTGACTTATTTAAAATATTATACTTTAAATATTTTCAGTGTCGTTATTTTCTTCCAACATTGAATCTCATTGGAAAAGTGTTGAAAGAATATTATATTTTTTAAATCTCTCTACATTAATTCCATTACCAATTTTATAACCTCTTTTAATATTGAGAATTGATCTATAATTTTTCATATTTTTATAAAATAATTTTTATGTAATTTGTTTTAGAAATATTTTCTGAAAATATATCCAACAAAACTAAATATATTTCTTCTTCTTTTTCAATGTAAATTTTAATACTTACATAAAAATGTTTTTCATCTATGCCAAAATCATTTAATATTTATTATAGTTACTTGGGAATATGATCTAATAACATTATCCACCATTTTTATAGATATATTATTATAATGTATTAGAGATATTTCAATGAAAACCATTTCTTTTTCATGGGTTAATTAATAAATGATGGAATTATGAATGTTTTTAAATATCTTATGGCACATATATGTTTATTTTATCATTTTTATAGGAATGCCCTATATATCCTTCCAATGCATTACGTCAGTTTTATATCTCATGATATTGGGATAGGAAAAGGGTGGTCATCCCAATTACACTATATTAATGGATGTTAATGGTTATCCCATGTCACGCTACCCCCTCATAACTATCTTAGGCTTGAAGTGAAGAGAAATATGGGCCCACATATCCCATCCCACTTCCAATAGGCCCCAAGGTGGTGAATAACACCACAAGTATAGAACAAATAATGGGATGAATTACACTCAATGTTAAAAAATTTAATGATATTAAATAAGAGGAGAACCACTAATAAAAACCACATCATATATATATATATATATTATTCATACTATCCCATAATTCATTTTAATCAATAAAAATAAGAGTCTCTAAAATGAAATACTAAAAGAAATCTTAAGGAAGAAACTCCATAGTAGTTGCAACCTCTAAGATAGTAATGTCCACCTTGGTCTCTAAAACCCTCCGAGAAACTTGAATATAGTTTTTATATATGTAGGGTGATAATAGAATGTATACTAAGTATAATTATACCTAAGTCTTAGTATGAAAATTTTAAAAGAGGATATTAATGCTCTAGTAAATTAGATATTAGAACTAACCAGCACCTAAACAGGTCGATTATCACTTCTTACCCTCACCGATTCTTGATCACAAAATAAATCATCTAATATAGTAAGAATCACACACAAGACTAACCTTACCATATATCCATCATCCCATATTCGTATAATAGAAAATCCACTCAAACCTCAGGACATAATAGCTTGTGTGTCATAACTCAGGTTGTCATAGTCTTTCTATATTTATAAGTTATAATAAGTAATAGGGTGTTTCCACCCATCCCCCCTCATTAACGTTGATGTTGCAGGAAATATCTTGAACCCAAGACCTTTTATCGTCAGTATAAAATACTAAAATCTAGTTTGGTGTTTATATAAAACATATAAAAAATTAATAATAACAATCACACACAAGCCTAACCTGTGGATTCACACCAATAGACCTAAAAATCCCACTATTATCCCTATAGTATCGTAGTGTCTATCACTCTCATCTTCTACCATTAAATGAAAACCTCTACAAAAAACAGTCACATAAAAAAATATCCCCTTCTTTATTTACATGTTTAACCATTTCCAAATTTACTAATTGTCATATATGTTATATTTATTAAGTTACTCAATCATATCTTAAAAAAATATTATGAAAAACACATAATATTTTATTTTCACCACTGCTATTTCATTTTGGTAATTACATTATTACTAGTCATTCCCTAAAAATTTCAGCCCACTCCATTTCAAGTTCATTATTTATAGCCATATTCCACAACTACAAGGAAATTATAACCATCTCCACATATTAGCAACCCAACTATCTCAATAAAATGAAATAAAATTCCATTAAAAACCATCACTATAGCTTAACCACTACACATCAACCACCATTTAACGACCACCAAAACCTAGTCCTCAACATATCTCATTCGAAACAACTACTGACCCACTACCCAAACTATTTTGTATCCCAACTAAACACCAAAATCTCCACTTGATCTACCGTGAGATTCACTAAATCCCAAGGATGATAGAAAGCACACTGCAACAAACATAGCACTAGATTTCAACTTCCATAACAACAATAATTCAATTTAAAGAGGCCTTTCAAAATATCTCATTAAATCTTGAATGGTTATTTTCAAAGAATTTATTGATTCTCACAGAACTAGTTTTTTATACATATATAAGTTACTATCCTTTTATTGAAGGTGAGTTTGAATAATAAAATAAAAATAACAGTTATCAATTCATAGTATCTATCCCGAATGGCCCGAAGGCCTTCTTTTTTATTGATTTCTGATAATCCCCCTTTCAAGGGATAAGGGGGAACCCTTAAAAGACTCATAGTCTTAGAGATTACAAGGCCCATAGGATTAAGATATTACGTGACCTGAAGGTCTTAGGGACAGTACTGCTATAGTTCCTGCTACAATACTACTACAGTACCACAGAAATATGCCTCTACCAGGTTTTGAACCTGGGTCTCATGGATGCACTTAAGGATACCTCACCAACTGTTATGAGGATCATGTGCATCAATTCATAGTAGCTCTGAAGTTAATATCACAAAAAAAAATCATTTTCAAGGTAAGGAACATCAATAAAAATAACATGATAAGTGATAAACACATATGAATTCATGCTTCCCCCTTTATTTCTATTATAACCTATTCATTTTCTTCATCAGTTAACCCTTACTATCAACAAAAATTTAAACAGAAGAATTATAATTTTACATACAAATTAAATAAAAATAGAAATTGGATCCCTAAACTTAATCAAGGCTCCCTTAATCACTCTATATGAATGAATGTAGTGATGATCACCAAGGAACACCATGAAAATAAACACACCGATCAAGTTAATCCATAGTAATCACCATTAATCCCCCTCCGTAATATCACCTAGACCAAACATATCTACAACAAAAACCTCCCAAAAATTAATAATAGGGGTAAAAAGAATGAAAGGAAGGGAAATCACTAAGAATAACTAATATTTGATCCCCTAATTCCAAGGACAACACCAACAAGATGAGGTTTAAAGGTATCCAAGAATATTTCGGAATCCACTTAGGGAATCAATGATAAAATCAAGAATAATTTAATTAGGAGGGGCTCAAAATTTTATACTAGGGATGGAAAAAATCCATTCATGTTGTGACATACTATTTCACACTATGAACAACCAACATAACTACTGATTCATGATGTGATTAGAGTCTTCATGCTCTGAATATTTATAGTCAAACAACTAGAAAAATTATCTTTTCCAGATCTTAAAAAATTTAGAGGCATGTATTATATAACAAGGTCCTTCCCATCATGAACCACACTGAGATAAAACCACTCAAAAACTATACTAAAATATTCATGGTGTGAATCATAGGTTAAAACTTTGGACTATGCCTAGGAAGCCTCTAGAAATATGAAATTGAAAGAATCATATCATAAATCACCATCACACCTTGAATAAAACCATGATATCAATACAATTCACATTCACACTATGACCCGAAAGTTCACACTCTAAAATACCCTCTCACCTGAAGGTTTTAACTCCAAACCACTCATCCTTCTACAATCCTCCTTCGATCACCTCCATCACCCAAACTAATCAAAGTGACAATATAGATGATCTAGGAGATCATATTATCTACCTCTAAAATGTATCGCACCTTATCAATTCAAAAGATTCTATGAAAAGGAAGGATAAATGTAAAATTTTGAACAATTAATCTATTAGAAACCTCTCCGGAACCACGTTACAGCAAAATACAACATCCAACCAAATACAAAGGGAAATAGAAACCTTACAATTTTAAAAATTAGAAACAAATCAATAATTATAGAACAAAGGAGAAAAAATAAAACAAAATAAAGAAAACTTCAAAAAAACAGATATATTGAGACTATATCCATGTCTCATGGTCTTAGATCTCAACCGGAAACTCCACAATGTTCTAGTTATCCATCATATCTAACTCCCCTAGTTAATAACATGAGATTTATCATGACGATACTGTCAAATATGAGGCACATGGAATGTGTTATGGATCATTTGCAACCACAGTGGAATAACTAACTATAGAAAACTTAGATAATATTAATAATAAATCAATTTCATGTTTTAGAAATATTCACTATAATATTATATGTATTCATATTCACTAAAATAATGTTAAGAAAATTTTATATCAAAAAAAGAAATATTTGTATTCTAATAAAAGTTTTTAAATTTTATCATATAGATTCATTTAATAGTTATAATTCTAACTTATATTTGGGTGAATTTTATAAATTTTTCTGGAAAGAGGTTTTCGGTGAACAGTGAAAGAAACTGATTTTTAAAAACAATTCCTTTTATTTTCAAGTATTTAAAAAGTACCATTCTATTTTGGAATGGTTTTAATGTAAAATTAGTCCCTTTTAGTTAAACTAATCCAATTTTTTATCTAATAATCAATATTATGATTTATTTCAGTATAAATTCATTTTTAGAATTAAAAATGGATTATTCCAAAAAAACATTGCATTTTAGACACTTACATTAAAATTAATTTCGGATACTTACAAAGGGAATATTAAAAAATAGATTATATATTTTTAATCATGATTTTTCAAATTTAATATTTTGGTTGATTTTATTTTTGTTTATAATGAATAATAACCGTGATAAAAAGTTTGAAACATGTTGATGGGTAAAACAGTTTCATTAATGTTAAAACTAAGTGATATGGTAAAAAAATCATTTAAATATTATTGAATGAGATTATTTAAACAATTATCATATTATATTATAATTTTTATAGTTTTAGGGTCACTTTACCATGATTAAGACTATATTATTTTAAAATGTTAAATAAATTAAAAGTGTGTCACTCCCCTCAATTATAAAATGGAACCCCATATCCTATCTTATTCACATACTTTAAACCATTTAGATCTACACATACCTACTCATATAACTTATCAACATCAATACTCATTATCTATAGGTATTTTTTCACCAAAATACCAACTTAATAAGGCTTAAGTTTTAAGGAAATGGAGGTTTTCTGAATAATAAGTATAAATATTTACAAAGTGATTTAGATTATTTCTTAATCTACCAATATAAAATATTATTTAACCATGCTTAAATAATAACTTCAGTAACTTAAATATAATTAAATTTTATTAATGTAATGTTAATATAATTTTTTTCTCATTTTCCATCTTATTGTAAATGAAAACATCCTTAGTGCGTACGTGTGGACTACCACTTCCACAAAGCAATGTGTCTCATTCTTCCTAACCACATCACAAGGATTGTTATTATGATATTTTTCAGGAATATATATAATATTAATGAAATAATTATTATTCTATAAAGATAATATATCTATAACCATATTACCCTTACATTCATTTGGAAATTATAATGTCACTCACGTGTACGGGTAAACTTCCACCTCCATGAAGCAATCTAGTTCGTTTTAATGTATGTTTTTCATGTAGGGTTCTAAAACATTATTTAATATTTAGAAATTATTTTTATTTTATGATTAATATTATTTATATCATTGAAAAATTAGCATTTTGACAATGGTTAACCTACCGAAGTTTTTATGGTATTATGAACTGAACATCCTCAAAACATCTTGCATAAACATAGCTGATTTAATAACTATATAATGCATGGTAATCAATGAAATAAAAGGAATAATAATAATAATTTATTTCACCTAAAAAATTTCTTAATCTAGTGTAAATTTAATATAATTCAATTACATATTATTTAAGGCAAATAGGTGCTAAGTTAGACCCGAGGTAATAGATTTTAATTTAAAACCATATTTTAACAATTTTAATGTGTTTTCTTATCTTTTTCATCCATATCCATATTCTTTAGAATGTTTCAAGTATGTTATCAATACACTAAAATATACATTAAAATTCATGTTAATCCATGTTTTAATTTATTGATGATTTTTTCAAGATAATCATTTTAAAAAATTTATTAATGGCTGATTTTTGAGAAATTTTTAAAAAATTATGCAAAGAGTATTTTTTTTATTGTATACAGAGTGTCAGAAGTTTCCTGCCATCAAAAATGTTATTATTTTAAAAATAATAATCTAAAAATTTTCATTATTTCATAAATGTAATATATATTTCCCATTCCTCTAAGAATTTTTTTAAGAGTTTTCTACGAAAAAGGATGTTTATCCTTTTTTACATGATGCACAAATATACTTATACATATGTGTTAAGTAGAATAATTTATGATATTTTAAGAAGAAAATAAAATCTTTTATGTTTTTTATTTATTATATGGTCCTTTTATATTGTTCATTATAATGTTTTAGTATGATATATCTCTCCAATACATTGGGTAATGATTTTTTTCTCTGTGGAATATATATTGGATTTAACCTAGTATGTTATTCAATTTATAAGTGTGATTGAAAGATTAATGTAAGATTGATATGAGGATTATGTCCCAAGGAACCGATATTAATATTCTATACTTGTAAATTAATTTTCATGGAATTATTTATATTTGTTAAGGTATGCTAATGAGGTTCTGTTTAAATTGAAGTTTACCCCCACCCCTCTTTAAGGGTGAAAACTGTTTTTTCAAGAAAATATTTTCATGAGTACCAATGTTTTACAGGAAAACATTTTGATTATTATTTTTCCTTTAATATTATTTATGATATGTTTTATTAAAATCTATGGGCGATGAGTGTTATTGCATTGGTATGTAAATTAATGTTTGAGGTTAATGTTTTTTTTAAAAGGCGAAACCTTTTATATGGGATTTCATGATTTTCAAATAGACAAATGGGTTTATTTTTTTCCGTATCCCTTCATGATAATTTTTGGATTGTCGATGGTTTTAAAATGTTTTTTATATGGCCTAAGGATGAGTAAGAACTATACAATTTTCTAAATTTATGGAATGAGGATTCACCTTTAAATAAGATAACGTGTTTTGAATAAAACAATAGTCTAAATTTAAGAAAATAGTTTTTATGGAAAAATAGATATTGAGTGTAAGTGGAAAATTTTTATTATAAGTTCATGATATATAATATTTTTTCCTAATAATTTAAAACTCTAAACCTAAAAGTACATTGATACGTAATAATGTGAAACCCTTGTTATAAATTATGTGAGTATAGGTTGTTTAAGTTAAAATAAGTTAAAGTTAGTATCAGTAGAAAGGTTTAGAAAAAATTTGTGATTATGATTTTATTAATAAAATAAATTGAAGGGATATAAATCTATGGAGTATATTATCCTGAGAAAACTTTGAGATTTTCCAAGTTCCTTCATCTAATTTGTGTCTATTTTAGAATTGTGTAATGTAATGGAAGTAGGTTGATTGAAGTAAAAGAGAAAGAGGAGTATAATTTCCTTATAAATAAGAAACCTAAAATTTTTAAAATTTGAAAAAAATATTATGTAGTTGAGTTAACTTAGTTGATATAGTATATTTTTACTTTACCCATGACAGAGAGTGATTTAACTCTCCACAGAGGATCGTGTCTATAGTGAAGAATTTTATGATATGAAAACCACTAGAATTTGAATAAACCTTAGATTTTGTGGTAGTTAAAGGATGGGTCAATGCTCTGGGAAATATATTTGATGTTTTTGGTTCTTATAAACAAAAAAATGAAATTATTTATATTTACCATTTTGAAGCTGAAGATGATCAATGATGATATCTTATTAAGAATACCAAAGAAAATATGAGATTGGTGCAATAGAGTGTATAATATTTAAATATCTTATCATTGAGAATTATTTTCCTATGTTTTATCAAATTAAGGTGGAAAATAGATTTTTGGAACTGAATAGAGTGGAGGAGGACTCAATTGTCCCTTATATATAAACTTTTACTATAATGCTCAGGTATGAACAAAATTTCATTATCAACAATGATAGTAAAATTGATAGGTTTTACTTATGATTAAAACCAATTTTTTAAATAGATCTTTTCTCTTATAAATTTAAAATCTATAAAAAATTTATATGAATTTTAGAGAAGGTATACATATAGTTTTTTGAATTTTACAACAAAAATGATAATATGTGGTATATGTTAAAATAAATGGGAAAGATCTATCGAATAAATCTAATTGTTTGAGGATTATATTTTTCTCTTCTAATAACTAAGGTAATAAGATTCTAGTGGAGTTTATTATGATATCTAGTAATTTTTGTTAAAGTTTTACATAGAGATATTTATCTTGTGATTCACTACTACAAAACCCGCTTTTAACAACACTAGAATCGGCATTTATCAGTGCTAGAGAAGCACTGATTCCCTTAGTGGAGTTAAAAGTCCATGAATTTCATCAACACTAAAAAATAATTGAAAACAGGTAGATTTAGTAGTGTATATAAAAGCACTAATAGAAGACCCCATTTATTAGCGATTTCATTTATCACTAATAAAGAGAACCTTTATCAGCCCTTTAAAAAGTGAGGATAAAATTATGATTTATCAGCGCTTTTATCAACGCTGATAAAAGTATGATTTATCTGTGCTTTTTAATGCACTGATATAGATAGAATTTATTAGAAAATTTATAAATTCCGATAAAGGAGTCCTTTATCAGCATTTAACAACACTGAAAAAGGTAAAAAATTTAGTATGATGCAGCAGCACGCTACATCACCAGAAAAAAGTGTAGTGTGCTGCAAAAACACACTAAATCAGTAGAAATAGAAAAATAATTACCAATATAAGATTAAAATACTGAATTTAAATGAAATAAAATTTATAACACAAATACAAGAAGAAGAAAACACTATTATAGAGTATTTCGGTTGTTTTTTTATAAAAATGAATGTCATTTTTGACTAAAAAAGATGCACATCATGCGTCGGATTGAGGTGAAACTGATCCATACATGTCACAAATGACATGTAGATCATTTTCCTAAAGTACCAAAATAATATGAATGAGTTTACTTAGTTTTTAGTATGTCAGCTATTTTTTTATCATTAATGTCAATTTTGAATAAAAAAATGCCCTTGGAGTCATATCGATCACACTATGCATTAGATTATGATGTGGCTGGATGATACAAAACCCAAATGACTCATGAATTATTTTCCTAAATTGTGAAAACAATCGGAATGTGTATTCTCTATTTTGAATATGTTAGTTGTTTTTTTATTAAAATTAATGTCAGTTTTGAATAAAACGACACATTTGGAGTCATACTGGTCACACCGTGCATCATATTTTGGTGTGGTTGATCCCTACATGTCATAAATGACGTATAGATCATTTTCCAAAAGTACCAAAACAATATGAATTCATTTTCTTGGTTTTGAGTATGTCATTTATTTTTTTCATTAAAATGAATATTAGTTTTGAAAAAAAGACGCACTAGGAGTCACACCAGTCATACTGTGTGTCAGATTGAGGTGTGTATGAATGATAAAAATCCTAAATGATGCATGAATCATTTCACATAATTACCTGAATAATAATAATTCATTTTATTAGTTTTGAGTATGTTAGTTGTTTTTTTATTAAAATTATTGTCAGTTTTGTATAAAAAGATGAACTTTGATTCATACCAGTCACATCATGCATCATATTGAGGTACGGCTGACCGCTCCATGTCAAAATGTACATATGGGTAATTTTCTTAAAGTACCAAAACAATATGAATGAATTTTATTGGTTTTGATTATGTCATTTTTTTATTAAAATGAATGTTTGTTTTGAATAAAAATGACGCACTTGGAGTCATACCGGCCACACTGTGTGTCATATTGAGATTTGGCTGAATGATACACATCCCAAATGACACCTGCATCATTTTCCTAAAGCATCAAAATAATCATAATGTGTTTTCTCAGTTTGGGGTATGTCAGTTGCTGTTTTTTTTTAAATTAATGTTAGTTTTGAATAAAAAAACGCACTTGGAGTTATACCGGTCACACCGTGTGTTGGATTGAGGTTCAACTGATCCCTTCATGTAAAAAAATGATGTATTGATAATTTTACGAATGTTACGAAACAATATGAATGTATTTTATTAGTTTTGGGTATGTCAGTTGTTTTTTGATTAAAATGGATATCAATTTTGAACAAAAAAGATGCATTTGGAGTCGTACCGGTCACACCGTGCGTTAGATTAAGATATTATGGAATTATACACATCCCAAATGAATCATGGATCGTTTTACTAATGTATCAAAAAAAATAAAATGTATTTTATCATTTTTGATTATGTAGGTTTTTTTTATTAAAATGAATGCCACTTTTGAATAAAAAATACACATTTGGAGTCATACCAGCCACGCTGTGGATCAGATTGAGGTGTGGCTGATCTGTACATGTCTAAAATGATTTATGTATCGATTTCCTAAAGTAATAATACAATCTGAATGTGTTTTCTTGGTTCTGTGTATGTTAGTTTTTTATTAGCATTAATGATTGTTTTGAATAGAAAATATCCACTTGGAGTCATATCGGTCACACCGTACGTTGGATTGTGGTGCGACTAAATGATACATGTCCCAAATGACTTAGGCATAAATTTACTAAAGTATAAAAACAATATTAATTCATTTTCTCAGTTTGGAGTATGTTAGCTGTTTTCTTGATTAAAATTATTGTCAATTTTGAAGAAAAAGACACACTTAGAGTCATACTATTCTCACCATATGTCAGATTGAGGTTCGGTTGATATATACACATCAAAAATAACATATGGATTATTTTCCTAAAGTACCAAATAAATATAAATGTGTTTTCTTTGTTTTGAGTATGTTAGTTATTTTTTTGATTAAAATGAATGTAAATTATGAATAAAAAAGATTCACTTGGAGTTAGGTCGGTCACACCGTGTGTTGGATTGAGGATCTTCTGAATTCTACAAGTCCCAAATGACTCATGGATCATTTTACTAATATATAAAAACAATCAAAATGTTTTTCCTTAGTTTTGAGTTTGTCATTTATTTTTTTGATTAAAATTAATGTCACTTTTAAATAAAAAAGACACACTTGGATTCATACCGATCACATCGTGCATTGGATTTAGGTGAAGTTGATCCCTACACATCAAAAAATGATGTATGGATAATTTCCCTAAAGTACCAAAACAATCTGAATGCATTTTCTTGGATTTGAGTATGTTATTTGTTTTTTATTGAAATGAATAATAATTTTGAATATAAAAGATACACATGGAGTCATACAAGACACACCATGCCTAGGATTGTTGTTCAGATGAATGATACATGTCCCAAATGACTCATGGATCATTTCACTAAATCATCAAAAAAATATAAAGTCGTTTTCTTGGTTTTGAGTATGTTTGTTTTTATATTAAAAGTAATTTCACTTTCGAATAAAAAAGATGCAATTAGATTCATATCGATCACACAATGCTACAGATTGAGGTGAGGATGAATGATACACATCCCAAATGACACATGAATCATTTTTCTAAAGTATCAAAAAAATCAGAATGTGTTTTCTCAGTTTTGATATACCACATGTGTGTTTTACTAAAATTCCATTTTAAATAGGAAAGACGCACAATTACCCTTATCTAAATTGACAAGTGTTGTGTGCATTTTAAAAAAAATTCCCAAACACAATCATGGTATGATCCTTATTCTACTTCATTGACCAATAATTTTATTATTTTCAAGCCATCACTTCTTATCCTACTCCGCCTTGGTATCCACCGAGATCTCCGCCTTGGTCTCCACCTCAGTCTTCAACTCTTCCTCCTACCCACATTGGTCTCTGACTCTTACTTTTCCTCTGCATACGCCTCTGCCTTTGCCTCTACCTTCACATCAGCCTCCACCCCTACCTCTATATTTTAAAAATAATTTTATTGTTTTTAGTTCGGTGCTACAAAACAAATTGATTTCCTCCACTAATTTTCTCCTTGATAAAGAGATAAATAATAATATATAAGAGTTATGACAATAATACATCACACCCCAAATTTTTTTTGATGGTAATAACTCACACTAGATCACAAACATAGCATGTAATCACTTAATTTTTTTTTCTGCATACATTCTGACAAAACGTATGTTTCCCACTCATCTCTAAACAATTTGATTTCTTCTTTTGTATAACTATTTTTTTGGAAATCTTGATAGTACTGAGAAGATATAAACAAACAAATTATTATGAAATATATTTAATGAAATTGTAATTATCCTTGGAAATTACCTATTATGGGATTCTTGTTTTTTCATGTTGTAGAATTTCTCTATTAAATTTTAAAACATAGTATCCACATTCGATTTTATTGTCTTGTTTCAGACACTGTAGAAACATTTAACAAAATAATTAAATTGTTATTAATTATTTTGATAGTAAAAACTTTCTATATAAATCTAATTTTTTTGAATTTTTAGTAATCAACAGGCTTTAGATTTATAGACGCTGGCCTCATGCTAGGATTTAGAGTGTATTTAGAGACCGCCCTGTCATAACAAAATTCTAGTTAAAACAAAGACTAAACATATAATTCAAATTTTACCTATAAAATGTTGATTTTAGTATATTAAATATTCACAATACGCATCATTTGTAGTTGGTTGGTTGGAATTCCATGCATTGGATCCAAAAAATAAATAGACGGGGTGTCTATATTGACTGCTATTAGCATCCACTACTTCCTAAAAAACAAAAACAATTAATTAATTAAAAAATTAAAAATATATTTGATGTGATTAGATCATAGAGTTTTACTGTAAGAACCCAGTTTTTGCTACGAAAGACTTTGGAATATTCTTGATGATATTCCAGAGCAGCGCCTTTAGACGGCGTGCGATTCCGAGCCCCGGAGTGGCCGGAATTAAATTTTCAGTGTGTTCACATTGGAAACGCTAAATAAATGTGATAACTCCTAAACGGAGTTCCGGATCAGGGATCCGAGTGTACGGATGGGTCCGGAATGGGGTTTTTACCCTAGGAATGACATAAAACTTGTCGGTGCGGGATGTTTGGACCCCTCGCCCGCTTCTAGAACGTTAAACGGATTAATTAATTAATTAATTAATTCGTTTAATGTCGAAACGCTAGTATCTTTTAAACGGTGGCTCGGATTGGAAAACCGAGGGCACCGTTGAGTTTGGAGCGTGCCGTTTACCCTAGGAGGGGTGTAAGTTTCGCGGGCGCGGGCCGTTTGTGAAAAATGGCCCCAGGGGCGTTTTCGTAATTTGGTGATCTCAGACACTGAGTTTAATAACTTTTGAACGGGGTCTCGGATTAAAATTCTGAGACCACCGTTGTGCTCGGGAGGTCATGTTTACCCCAAGGACGCCCTCCTTTTTGTCTGCTTCGGGAGCGGAGTCGGGGGCGTGCCGGGTGGGGTGTTTAAGTGTTTTTATTTAAACACGCACCCCCCCCCCTTCTTCTTCTTCCTCTTCTCCCTCAAACACTACTCCCCTCCCTTCCTCCTTTCCGGCGATCTCCGGTGAGGAGATTCCGGCGAGGTGGCTCCGGCGAGACGATGGCGCGCGGCGGATCGCGCGGGAAGCGTCGGGCGAAGCCCAACGAGGTAGGCGGATTTGAGTTTTCTCCCCTTCCCCGTTTTATATCCTCATTTATGCTCAATCGCACCACTGGATCCTCGAACAAATCCAGTGGTTGCGTAGATCCAGTCCCGAGCTTTCCGGAAAGCTATTCGGATCAAAATTTTGACCACCGGATCGTTCCCGGTGGTCCTTGAAATTTTCCGGCCGTGAAGCCGGTTTCCGGCGAGTGCCGAGGGCGGCGGACGGCGGCGCGGGGCGGAGCGTGGCGGAGCAGGGCGGTCGGCCGGGGCTTCAGAGGGCGGCGGCGGCATTTCCGGGAGGCGGTGGCGGCGTTCGGCGGCGGCAGTCGGAATCCGGCCGCGGGCGCCGGCAAACGGAGGAGGGGGGCCGTGAGGCGGCGGCCCCGTGCAGCGAGGCAACGACCCGCGCATCGCGGGTCGTTGCGTGGACCGAGCGACCGGCCCTCGTGGCCGGTCGGTGGCAGATCCCGCGCGGCGGCGCGCGGGTGTGAAGAGGAGCGGGCCGCGGAGCGGCGGCCCGCGGCTCGGCTGGACCGGGCCAAAACGTTGGGCCGCGGTCCAGCGGGCCGGCCCCAGCAGGGCGGACCGGGCCGGTCCGGCCCTAGGGGGTTTTCCCCCTCAGACTTCGGACGCCCGTATTTCGGGCTATGAGCGTCCGTTTTGCACGCCGTCTACGGCAGCGCGGAGCTTGCGTCAAGACGGAGTTCTTGAGATGGTTTCGGGAATTTTTAATTCCCGAAACGAGGGGTCGCTGAGGCGCGACGCGTCCTTAAGTGGACGAGCGTTTGTCCCGATATTCTTGTTTTGGACGGCGCGGACGCGTCCGACATCCGTTTTGAGCGCCGTCAGCGGCATTGTGACCCTGGCACTGAGGCGGAGGTTTCCAGTGCGGTTTCAGGCGTTGAGGCCGGAGTTGAGGCGTGGGCCCCATGGCCCGTCTCTTGAGCTGCGTGCGGTGTCTCACGACTTTTTCCTCGGACGTCCGTTCGGGGCGTGCGAGCAGTCGATGTTGGGTGTTTTTCCGAGGGGATTGCAATGGTACAATCCGCCCGCTCAAATTCGGCATGATGGTGCGGGTCCCACGAGGGCCGTTTTGGGAGTTTACGGTGATTTCCAGTTTTATCACCGGGCGACCGTTTTGGACGAATGAGTAGTCCATCTCGTGTGCTTTTTCGAGAGGATCGCAACGGTGCGATCCGTTCATGGAGTTTCGGGACCGGGTTTCGGGTCCCACGTGGAGCCGCTCGTGTAAGGTGTGCCGAAACACATCTCTTTATCCGGATACCCGTTCTACTCAAGCGAGTAGTGATTTCGACGTGTTTTTCCGAGAGCACTGCGATGGCGCAGTCCGCCCGACCTCTTTCGGAGATGTGGTGTGGGTCCCACCCGACCGGGCTACGGTGAATAGTACCTTTTTCACCGGGTGGACGTTTTGGGTGATTGAGTAGTCAATCCCGTGTGTTTCTCCGAGGGGATCACAGTGGCGTGATCTGTTGGTTCAGTTTCGGGATTCTGGGGTGGGCCCCACGTGGGTTGGTCATGGTGAATAGTATCTTTTCCACCTATTGACCGTTTCAGGCAAGTGAGTAGTCTAACTCGCGTGTTTTTCTGCAAGGATTACAACGGTGTGATCCGTTTGGCTGTATGGAGCCTCTTGCACGATCTTGAGAAATGTGGAAGCACGGAAGGTGCCCTAGTGGTGGTTCGCCCTACTTTGCTTGTAGCGGACCTTTGGCGAGTGATCGCGTGCACTCCTGTGTGAGTGATGTAAATGCTTGAGATGACGTGGTTGGCCGGGCCTGGGCCTTTGAGGTGGAGTTGTTACGTCACGCCTTCGCGTTGACGTTGGGTGCCGTGTGCACGATAGCCTATGGGCTGGAACGAGGTATACTCTGGGAGTATACGGAAGCGCTCGGAGGTACGTATGGTTTGTACCTAAGATGTTTGTGCGCTCAGTTGGGGTTGACTTGGGTCCACACGTCGTGTGGGCCCCACGTGCGTGTCGTGTTCTGCTTGGCGTACTTGGACCTCTCGCGGCGTAGAGGGTCCCTTTGTGCTCTTTTGTTTGGCTAGCAGGGTGGAGTTTATTTCCCCTGGCGTTGTGCGTTGGTTTGACCAGCAGGGTTGAGTGGTCTCCCCCTAGTTTCGTCCTTGATGGATTGGCCAGTAGCAGTACTAGCCACCCAGTGTTGGGACAGGCGCTGAACCCCTCAGGGTGAGTTGTACTGGAGTTGGGTGGTTGCACGATACCCACTCCGCGTTTGGTTGGCCAGTATTGTACCCTTCAGTGGATGTGGCCAGAGCAGGTCTGAGTTTTACCCTCCAGCGGGGCTAGGCAGTGGGTTACTCATCGGCTTCTAGGGTCTACCCTCCAGTAGAGACTGGGCAGTGGGTCACCCGACACTTTCAGGGTCTACCGTCCAGCAGAGACTGGGCAGTGGGTCACCCGACACTTAGGGTCTACCCTCCAGCAGAGACTGGTCAGTGGGTCACCCGACGACCTCTAAGGGCCTACCCTCCAGCAGGGCTGGGCAGTGGGTTGCCCATCGTCTAGTTTCAGGTCTACCCTCCAGCAAGGATGGGCAGTGGGTCGTTTGTCGACTTATTCCAGGTCTACCCTCTAGCGGGGCTGGTCAGTGGGTCGCCTGATGATGTGTTAGGGTTTACCTTCCAACGGGGCTGGGAAGTGGGTTTCCTGACGATGTATTATGGTTTACCCTCCAGCAGGGCTGGGTAGTGGGATACCAGTTGGAATTCCAGACTCAGTCCTCTCGACTAGGCTAGCCTGTGGCTTACCTCCGTGATTACCGGAGCAGGACTCTTGGTTGTACGGGTCGATGATGCAACGACTTTGGCTTTGAGGAGACCTCTCGACTGCGGGGCAGTGACGAGGTGTGGTTTGACTTTACCTAGAACCCTCAAGTTCGAGGGGCACTTTCCCCACCGAGACGCGTTCTTGGGACGCGATCTAAAACCCTGTGGGCGAGTCAGTGCCGCCCAAAGCGGATAGTATCAAGGTGCGGTGACTGAGCCCCTTAGCTTGCGGTTCAGGGCAGACGTGCGGGTTGTTGGGAGACGATGATGGGGTTATGTCAGGGACTGTTGGCGACTCATTTTCTTGGGCTGAGCTACGGGACAGAGATCCCCTTATGAGTTTGTTCGGGCTTCTTGGCAGAGCATAAGGATATGTATATACCTTGTTTCTGGTACCCACTTCTTGGGTTTGGTTACTCTCCTTCCAGGCGAGGCGAAGACGTGCGGGGTATGCCACGTGCTTTCTGTGTCTAGCTTCTCGTGGTTGGACAAGTCTACTCTCCTACTATAGGCAGCAAAGACTCGACGGGAAGTTCATATTCTCACCGTTTCCAGCTCCTTGTGCCTGGACGAGTCTACTTCCTTTCTTTTGTTGGGTTGAGCTGGACTCTTTACTGCACTTTCAGTTGTACTCCTTTACTTTCCCTGTTCGCTCTACTGCTCACCCTTCAGTACCTCCTTTTGTTGCTCCCTCGAGCCTTCGGGGTATCCTACTGAGTATTTTTATACTCACCCCTGCTTGGGCTTTTCCCGCACTTGGTGTGCCCTTGCAGACGACGGACAGGTGGAGCGTGACTTCAGTGCAGCGTAGAAGTTTGGGAGCTTGGACCGCGTGCGGTGGTCGTGGCCGGGATCCAGGTGGGAGATCCGCCAGCTGTTTCTCTTTTTTTGTTTACCTTTTGCCGGGTTGTGGCACTTTTTGGTTGGGCGTATGTTTTTCCCCTTTTATTTTCAGTTTGTACTCTCTACTTGTAGTGGTCGATGCACTCTGTGGTTTGGTTATAGCAGTTGTTATTTTTAATCTGCTTGTCTTTTCTTTTACTCTGCACTTTGCATTGAGTGTGCTGCGTGTGGGTGTGTTCAGGTGGTTAGGCAAAGGCCTCCCCGAGTTGTTGTGCCTTCGGCGCTGGTCGCCAGCCCCTGGCCTATGGAGGCGGGTCTGGGGTAGTTGCAGCTCGAGCCCGGGTAGGGTCGGGTTGTGACATTTACCCTTGAATTATAGGAATAAAAAATTGTCTATTGTCTGATAAGTTTTTTATTAAACTCTTAGAGTAAATCGACTCTTTTATTATCTATTTCTTTCTTATCCTAAGTAATTTCTGCTATACAAATGATTCTGGGATTAATGAATCCAAATCATGCTTCATGTGATCTTCCCTTTATATAGTTGTAATATAAATTCTTATACAAAATATGAATAGTTATTAACTTTAATAAACATATTTGGCTCACTAGTTGGACATATGTATTATGAAAATGTACTTTATGTGTGTATTCACAACGGAGGCGCCCATCCATTCTAGCTTTAGAATCTCATTTAGATCCTTGAGACCAATTACATCAATAATGGAAACTAAAAATATTTATTATTCATAGTGAATGCAAGATATATTTTTATATTTAAATGTGGTCTCTGCATGATGTTCTAATGTTAATAAATTTTTCCCTAGAACATGTGGAGAGAAAGAACTCTCGAAATTTCATTTTATTTTCTTGGCTGATTCAGTAGATTTTATTGATTCAACCTTTAGTTTCTCCACCTCTTTATCTATATATAATGTCATACCTCACTTCATACCTTTTAGCATCAACTATTACGTGTTTTTCATATGAAAAAAATTGTTATGGATATACCTTGTGTATCTTTATAAGATTAAATGACCTTGTTATGAATGATCTAACAGTTTCTTGGACCATTGTAATATCTGCATCATCAAGTAGAATAGGAAACTCATCAGTCATCTCATAAGCTACCTCAATCCCCAATCTCATGTGATCTTTGAGGAGGGGTTGTGTGGCTAGTCTCCCAATATATTATACATTGTACCCCTCATAACACAGCAATACGTAGGTTTTGAAAGATAAAAATCACATACATATACACCCTGTAAAATTTTAGTAATATAAAATTATCAGAAATTGTTTGATTCACATTTAGGAGAAAGGGTAATGAAAAAATTTATTACCTCGTGTAAGGTATGGGGGGAATGACTAGCTTCAAATCTAGTGGGATTATTTGGATCATCTACGGATCTTTCTCCACCACAAGTTCACTTTGATCTTTTCTTATACATTGGTCTACCAAACTAGACCTCAAAATAATATCTTGTAGTGAGTCTACTTGTGTCTATATTCTTATCATTATATTATATGTATCTTCATGTGGTTTTATCTTTTCAAAATATTTTCTAGGAGAGACTCCAAAATCTAATCCTATAACATGACTATATTGTTCAGGCTGCTTTAAAGATAATGAATGTCACTATTCTTTTGGTACGACCATTGTCGAATCTTGTGTCTAAACCGTATAAAAAATATGGACATAATTAATTTCTTTAATATTGTTAAAAATCATAACAAATAACATTTATTTCATACTTACACATGATTCAAATACTTCTTTTTGTGTTTTTATAAACTAATATACCATCCTTATTTAAATGAGCCTCCTATCATAGCACAAGATGTGGGATGGATGTGGCTTCAGATTTTGATTCATCAATCTACATATAAAAAAGTAACAAATGTTGTTTCATATCACATAATTAAAATTTTATTGTCGATTTAAAATACATACCAATTTCATATTTAATAAAGAGTACCTCATCCTTCCTTGGAGATAGGGGTACGCTTGTTTTAATTCATGCTATTTATTTTCAAAACTCTTTTTTAATTTCATAAATTAACAATTTTGAAGAAAGTTAGATAAAATAAAACGTGTCAAATAATATATTATTGACTGCAATACACCTAAAATGATTTCTCATTATGACGATTACTAAAATCAGTCAATGTTTCCTACTTTATAATGTGTGAATAACAAAGTGGTGGGTAGGGCTTTATTTTCACCTCAGCGTCCCTAAGATGTAACATCATCAGAAGAGTCTAGAGGCCTCTATGGGATTTTCCAACGGTGATTAAGACAAATTTATTATTGAAATATTCTAAAATAAATTAATCCTTCAAGGAATAATTAAAAATAAATCAATATTTTATTATATAATTTTTTAGTAAAATATATATTGTGACACTACCATTATATCTTACCAAAAGGATTTCCTTCATTTTAAGTTAGAAAAGTCACCATGAGTCAATATCAATTGGAACATTCAACCTCTTTGTGACCCCAAGATAACAGATGAATGTTAACATGTTGGGTTGAATAGGTTGGCTGCGTTGATTCTAACCAGCCTCAAATTTTATAACTTGACTTTTTTCTTGAAAATTTTATTCAAAACCATGATGTTGTGTCGTTCTTGTTGCTTTTCATTTTTTCATCAACATGTTGTTGACCCTATAATAATTATGTAGTTTCATCATCAACAGTTTTTTCTTACTCAGGATTGGCAATATCATCATGTTTAGAATGCATTGTCTGCATTAGTAGTCAAACATTTAATTTCTCCTGAATAATAACAATGCCATATACTCCATGCGTAAAGGTAAAAAATTGCATCCATATTTCATGGAAATTATTACTATCTTGAATAGATATATAATACTTCAATACTACAGTACAACTAACCTTCACTACCTTAATTTAATTCATCCTTAGACGATTTATTGTCTTCCATCTCTTGATGATGGATTTGAAGATACTCGTTACCTCTTTCAAACTAGCCTTCCTGCCATCACTGTTTGGGAGGTATGTCATCTATGAACTTTGGAACCAAAATGATAGGAGGAAATCTATTTTGAAAGAGGGAGTCCAATCTATCATTAAGCGATGGAAGACAATCAATATTTTAAGGATTAAAGTGTCCTAGGAATCTACACTAATGAAATTCCTCAAAAATTATTTTCAATTATAAAGGAATTGGAATACCTCCACTCTATTGGTCTTAGAGAAATGAATCATACACCACCAATATTGGACGTTACTTATATCTAGTCAATTATTCATCACCTTCCCATTTTGGATATTTTTTAAATCCACCTTAATATCCCTCCAATAACATTCATCCCTTTAAAGGGTGAATTTTTTAAATTATGTTCACTATTGATCTAGATTTATTTACTCATATAAATGAAATAAATTTAATAAATCCAATCCTAAATTTATTCTTAAGAAATATTACCGTAAAATCTTAGAGAGGGACTATAGATACTTCCCGTCATTGAAAATTATAACACATAGCTCGAATTAGATCTACAATTACCACTTAAAACATCCTACTTTGCGACTAATAATGATATTATCGGTTGTAAAATATAATATTAGAGAGATGTATCCCCACAACTCAATAATATTCTATGAAGAAATTTTAATCATACACCATGACTGGTTAAAGTTTAATAATAATATAGAATTAATTAAAAAATAAAACTCCCACATCATGCATCACTAAAATAATTTTTGGAACATGGCTAATTAATTCAAATTTTATTTAATTAAATAAAAACTTATTCTTAAAAATCATAAATCTAAATAACCCATTTAACAGTTTAAAAATTTAAATGAATAACCAAAATATACAAAACAACTATGTGTATATCTAGGGACAAATGGGCTGGACTCTCAAATACATATGAATAGAGAAGAATAAATAGAACCATGCTCATTGACTTTCAGTAGGGATGTGAATAGATGGATGGTTCGCCATGTTTAAGAATAGCATAAAAACAAAAAAGTGAAAGTCAAAACAACAAACAATGATATATGAAGAGTAGTAAATAACATAAAATGAATTCTAACCATGATTAATCTGAGGAAACATAGAGGAGTCACACTGGCAGTTGATGCGTTCCGTGAGAGCTTGAGAACCACGAGCAACTGAGTCATGGTCAATGTTGTTTAAAATAGACTGGGGACACATTTAACAGCACTTTCAGAAGAGTGTTGACAAATATCCCTTTAATCATTGACAAATTTATAAGTGCTAATAAAACAAGTATTTATCAGTGCTTTTTTATCGCTGATAAATATAGAACTTTATCAGAACTAAAAAGGCACTGATAAAAGAAATATTTATTGGCCATAACATTTTAGGGCTAATAAATATGTCTTTTAATAGTGTTAATAAAGAACTGATAAAGATCGATCTTTATCAGTGTAACAAAAGCACTGTTAAATGTTTTATAATTATAATTATTTAAATAACTTTATAACAGTTTTATAATTATTTAAATATATATAATTATTTATATATAATTATATAAATACATATTTAAAAATAATAATTATTTATTTATGATAATTATTTATTTATAATAATTATTAATATAGTTAATATATATTGGTAGATATATTTATTTCAAAATATTTATTTATAAATATATATTTAACATTATTAATGGATATATAATCTTAAATACAAGCATTTTAAACATGAGTGAAATTGAGTAACTCAAAGTGAGTTCACTTTAAAAATATTAAAAAATAGATAAGTTTTATTAATTAAATTTAAGTTATTAAAAAAATATGGATATATATATATATATATATTGATGTGGATGAATACACATATAAAATACAAAAATATAGTAAATAAATATATACAAATAAATAATAAAAACTGATCACATTCAAAAATAAAATAACAAAACAATAAAAATGGATACCCTAACTATAGTATATAAAAAAAAAAAAAAAAAAATCGACTGATTAAATATGTAATATATATTGAATGTATCATGTTATAATTATATCCTAAATTAAACAAAAATTTGAATATATTATATAAATATTAGGTGTATGTGTTTCTATATATTGTGTAATATATTTCTCTATGTGTTTGTGTATAAAAATGCATTAACACACACACACAAACATATATATATATATATATATCAGTGTGTGTGTTTGAAATAAATGCAACAAACGATGCTTAATATATTTTAAATTGAAAATCAAACAATATTAAAAATGAATAATTTATTAATATATCTTTAATTAACATTATATATATATATTATACTTATTCATTTTATATATCCATATTTAATATAAACCATTTATTTATATTTGTAATATATATATATATATGTATATGTATATGAAATTTATTCATTTTTATCAGTAGTTATTTAATTAATAAAATGTTTCATATTTTTATTAATTTACTAGTTTTATTTTTATTTTTTTAATATTTTCATTTTATTCTGGACATTTATCGGTGCTAAAAAGTGCTATTGAATGGAAAATTTTATCAGTTCTAATGAAGTTCTAATAAAGGATCCCTTTTATCAGTGCCATAAATAAATAATTGGTACAAGATTCCATTAATAGCACTAAAATAAAGTGTTGATAAAGGATACCTTTCATCATTGCTAAAAAAAGAAGTGTAGATAAAGGGTGAATTTTATTAGTGCTTTTTTTAGTGATGATAAATGGATTCCTTTATCAGTGCTTATTTTAACGTGGATAAATATGGACATTATCAATGAATTTTTTTAGTTATGATAAATGCCAGGGCTATTATTGGTGGGTTTTGTAGTCGTGATAGTAAAGAAAATGAACCCTGTTAGTGGTCAAACCAAATATGATAAGTATGTAGTGAGATATTTTCTATCTAATGAGATGGTACATTGTATTGATGCATATATAAATAAAATAATTATTTTATAGGAATCATCAAGACAATAAGTATAAGGATTTGGAAAAGTTATTCATGAAAACCTCAGAAAATAGAGGACCATAAAATGAAGTGGTTATGGGTACATTACATATTTACTCTTATTGTGGAAAGTTTTGTTTAATTAATGATCTACACATTCTTTTATTTTTCGGGAATTGTTTTTGAAAAAAAAGAAATATTACATCATGAAATTGAGGAATAAATTTTATTAAAAACTCTTAGTGGAACTATTAAGGAAAAAATTATTTTTATAAATATTAATATAATTATCTATGGAATCATTTTTCCTAAAAATATTATTTTTTCCCTAGAGTTGAGTTTAATGTTATTATGGATATGGATTGGCTTTTAGAATATCATTTTAATATAAATTTAATATCCAAGGTTGTTATATTTAATTTTCAATTTGAGTTTGAATTTTTATATATTAATGAGTTCACACCGATGATAACATATCAATAAGATAAGAAAGTGATTAAATATGGATGTGAAAGTAAAAGTTATCTTGTTCATGTTTTTGATAAGGGGAAAGTTATTTTGATCAGTGATTTTCTGGTAGTAAATGATATGTGGATGTTTTTCTTGATGATTTTTTGGTGTTATTTATAATTAAGAGGTTAAATTTACTATTGAAATAGAGCCTAGAATGCCTCAATTGGAGTTATTGGAATTGAAAAATAAGTTAAAAAGTTTATTAAAAAGGTTTTTATTCATCTTAACATTTCACCTTGGGTTTCCCTTGCTTTTTTATAAAGAAAAATGGTTAAATGATTATTGTCATTGATTATTGGGCACTCAATAAAATTTTTGTTAAGAATAAGTATTTGTTTCCTCATATGGCTGACTTGTTTGATTAGCTTTAGGGTGAAGTATTTTTCCAAGATTGATCTCAGGTTTATATAACATCAAGAGAAAATTTAGGTGGAATAAATTCTGAAGATAGTGTTTTGTACTAGGTATGACAAATATGAGATTTTAGTTATTCCATTTGGTTTGACTGATGCACCTACTATATTAATGGATCTTATGGATAGAGTATTCCATTATTATTTAGATAAATGTGTGGTTGTGTTTATTAATGAAACTTTGGTTTATTCTAAAATTTATGAGGAACTTGAAAGATATATAAGGGTTATTTTATAGATTTAAGAATTAAAAAAAAATGTTTGGAATATTTTATAAATTTGAATTTTGGTTGTAGAAGATTTATTTCCATAGACATATTTTCAATAAATATGGAATACTTGTTTATTATATTAAAACTATGATGGTTTAATAATTCCTATGGATTAAAAATTTCACTATGATTCAAAATTTCATTGGATTAGTGGGTAACTCAAAATGGTTTATTGAAAATTAGCTTGGTTATCTTTCCCACTAAATAAGTTAACTTGAAAAGGAGTTAAATTATTCTATAAAAAGTAATGAGATTAATGTTTTTAGGAATTTAAAAGAAGATTGGCTAACACTCTAGTGTTTTCCATTCCATCTAGAAATGGTGATTTTGTGATATATAGTGATTCTTATCTAAAGGGACATGGTTTTTGTCTTGATTAATGGTGATCTGGTAATTGGATATGCTTTACTCAAATTGAAAATCCATGAATATAATTACCATGTATATGATCTTGAACTAAATATAATTGTTTTTTCCTTTACAAATATTGAAAAGTATTTTATAAGGGGTAAAATGTAAACTATATACTATAAATAAAACTTTAAAGAATATATTCACTAAAAAAGAGTTGAACATGAGGAAGAGAAGACGATTGGAACTAATAAAGGATTATGTTTGCATAACTCACTATTATTTAGGTAAGTAAAATAAGGTAGTTGATTACTTGATTCAAAAATATAATGCATCATTACTTATGATATATATGGAACATGATCCTTTGGGTAATGATTTAAGGATTGTTTGACTAGAAATTGAGAATATAGGAAATCCCACTATTTTGGTTCATGTATTTGTTCATTCATCCTTGTTAGATATAGTAAATAATTCTTATAAGAAAGAACAAGATCTATAAGTAAGAGTATATTCGTTTAAGAAGGATATGTTTTATGAATTGAACATTGAAAAATAAGATATAATTATTTTTTGAAATAGGTTTTGTGGGCCAATTTATTCACACTTAATGAATGAATTATTTAGTAAAGTTCATTTATCACTATGTTTTTTCATCCTAGAAGCACTAATATGTATAGATACATTTGGGAATATTATTGGTGTGGAGGAATGAATAAGGATACTTCTGATTTAACCATGAAATGTTGTAATTTTTAATATGTTAAAGCTAAGAGATAACTATTAAATGGGATGTGTCATAATTTAAAATCTCTATAATAGAAATTATAGAATATATACTTGGATTACAGGGTGATATTACCAAATACATCTTGAGGTAATAAATAAATTTTGGTTACTATTGATCGTTTGACTAAATGAGTGTAATTTATTATTAATAGAGATACTATGTATTTGGATAATATTTCTACACATTATCTTAAAGATATATTCAGATTATATAGAGTCTGTATCTCTATTATTTCTCATAGTGATCCCAAATTCACATTAAATTTCTGGAATGGACTTCAGAAGTCGATGGGTACTAAGTGAAGTTTCAATATATCTTTTCATCCTAAATCTAATGGATAGTCAAAGAGAATGATTCACACTTTATAGGATATGATTTGTTCTTTCTCACTAGTTTTCCAAGAAATTTAGGGACAATATATTTCTATAGTGTAGTATTCTTATTATAACAGTTTTCATTCCAGTATAAAGATGTAAACTATTAAGGAATTATATGGAAAGGGATTTAAAACTCCAGTATGTTGGGACTAATTTATTGAAAGAATGTTATGGGACTAGAATTGGTAGAAGAAATGATTTTTAAGGGTAATATTTTTCATCATCACAAAAGGGAGGCACATAGTAGGCAAAATGGTTATGTAGATTACAGGAGGAAAAACTGTTTTAGGTGGGCAAAAATGTATTTCATAAAATATTTCCTTGTAAATGTGTTTTTAAATTTGGTAAAAATGAATGGTAAATAAAATATTTTATTTGTCTATATGAAATCATGGAAAATGTGGGATTAGTTGATTATAGAGTTTCTTTGTGATGCACTAGTTTTTCATGAAAACATTTAAACAATTTATAATGATTTTAAATATAAATTAATCATTATTCCCATGTAGTTAAATTATTTATCAAAAATGGTAAATTTAAATTGAATAATTTATTTATTTGAAAATGAGTAAAAATGTTGAATTTAGATGTTTTTAATTTACTTCATAATTTATGTATGAATTTTCACTAAGTATTTGAAGTGTTGTAGGTAAAAAATATCTATAACTGGATAGACCTCAACCAAAAGGGTAAAAAAGACACCCAATATGGTAAAAATGGATAAGAAACTCATTATGGAAATCCCACTAAGTGGGATGAAGAGATAATACCTTTCACGAAGTATCACACTGAATGTGTAGATCAAGGACCCTGGGGCCATGTGTGTCATCCTGAACAATGTAGGTATGTGTGAGTGAATGTGGTAGCCAATACCTATAGAAGGGGTATGAGTGGTGGATTCCCCAGATTTTAATATATGGGATAGGTTGAAAATGAGAATTTCTGATGTGGGATATTCACCCCATTGTCACTTTTCATATTTAACAAAAACAACACTAATTTACTCCTCATGTCCAGACCACACATTCCTAAATTTCCACCACATTGTTTTTATGATCGACGCCACCGAACCATCATTTCAACTCACCATAACTGCCATGGTAACCTTTATAAAATCCCATTCTTGAGAGAATAACCAATTTTTAGGACAATGATTGTCATGTATCACATTAGGATTCTCAGGCGACATCAATGAAGCTCAAATTGATGAAGAATAATGTGTTACATATTAAACAGGTGCTCAATCCATCCACTGTGATGGATGGATGGTTTTAGGAGGAAACCTAAGACATATGTGTTTACACTAAACTATGTATGGAAGTTTTGTTATAGGAAGTTACGTTGCATCATGGATATACCATTTTAGGAAATGGTGAATTTTTAAAAGAAAATGAGGGATGTTCCATGGAATAACTAGCTATATCATAGCTCGATTATAAAGGAAAGGTTTTGTGTCATAGTTTTATTCATGAATTTTAGGGATGTAAACTTTCAAAGTGGAATTTTATTTTAGTAAGTTATCCTCCTTAGATCTACAATTTTGGATATTACATTATCCCATAGTTGTATTCAAAATGGTAGTAGCATATTTTTATTGAATAATTGGTTTTACTGCATACATATAGTTCAATGCACATGGAAGAAGTGGCTATAATATTATTAACCATGTACTCATCATGGAATTGGTCTACACTAAAATATTAAAATCTTGATATATTAGGAGATTCTATATTGAGATCCAAATACGATATTAAAATAAGGTAACTTTTACCAAGAGATAAAATATTCAAATGAAGAATAAATAGTGGATTCCTCCTTCTATAAATAAGTTATTGTTTTCCCACTAGAAAATGGTTGGAGGGTCACTTGATTGGGTGATATTTATCTATTTTATTTTACTTATATAATTTAGTTCCATTCTGTAAATGCATTATATTTTATGAAATAGTTTTATATAGTAGAAACCCTCACTTTTCGTACATTTACATTACATCATTTTTTTAGAATACTTAATACATTACACAATAGATTCCAAGACACTGTATTTGTCTAGTTCCTTTGGAAACATGGAAACATAAAAACTATTACATAAGTGAGCTACATTATCTCCCACTAAGTTCTTCATGACTATCACCCTTCTTAGACACATCATACATAATATATATCTTTATAACTTGGGGAAAGGAAAAACAAAAAGGGGTGAGCCCAGATGATTAGTAAGGGTAAACAAATTATGTATGTAATCATGAATATAAAAATAAGGTTATAATAATGTGAACATGGAATTATGATATTATACCCTACATCACAAAGGCATAAATATGAATCATGGAATAAAGATTGGTAGTTCATAGGACATGAATCGTAAGGGAATAGATACCACGATACATGAAATCATAAGATATTAATAATACATGAAATTTTGGTTGACACATAATCATATAAAATTATTTCCATATTAGTCAAGGCTTAACTTCTAAGGCCATCTTAGTATTATGGTTTCACTCCCCATTCCATTTTGGTAGCCATGGTTCACTCCCATCACCATCTTAGTGGACAAAGTCCTTTACTAAACTGAGTTCACTCCATGTTTTATCCATGTCTATATCATGATATATTAATCATTACCCAATTCATTAGAGGGAGATATAGGTCCCACCCATCTCATAATGAAATCATGCATATGTGTCCCATAAGATCATAAAAACAAAGCATAACCCATCAAATGAAATTGGTATAATAAATATATCATAATATCAAATCATGTCGAAAGGTGACCAGTTTAATAATCATTTCATCAAATAATAACTTATTAAAAGAATATATTTTCAAAAACATATAACTCATAAAAAGGAAATGGTTTTCATAAACATATAACATGTGAAAGATAAATAGGTATCATAAATATCATTACATCAAAACATAAACTATTCATAAGAATAATAAGAATGGAACCATTTCATAATTTCTCATAAAAGAATGAGTAGTTCCAGAACGTTTCATATAATATGGGAAATAATTTAGAAATACCATTTTAAAAAATTTCATGATGAAAATACCCTTTATTCTTTGAAAATTGATCTTTAAAATATGAAACATTTTAGAAAAAAATATATTTTAAAATGGATTTGAAAACTAATAAAAGGAATATTTAAAAAACATAAAACAATTTTAAAAAAATCCTTTAAAATGATATTAAAATAATATTTCAAAACATTATTGAATTTTTTTGGAAACATGGTTTTTTGAATAAAATAGATTTCTGACCAAAAAGTGAAATGGGATCGTATTTGCGTAACTACATTAAGAACCCAATAGTTGGAAAATGGTACCAATACATGAATAAATCATGGTTAAACATATTAGAAGAAACTTAATGAGTTTCTGGGATAGATGGATCATAATATTTCAACAATGTAAGCATAGTCATGAACAATCCCAATAAATGATGAGATTGTTGCAATAAACACTTACCACTTTGTAACGTTGAATCATACTCCCCGTGTCAAAAAATGAAATTAAAAAGAAATCATAAAATACATCAAAATAATGATATTAATTATATAATATGTAAATTGGAATTATATACACATCATAAATTAATATAGGTATATAAAAAACATATTCCTCAAAGAAGTAAAATTGAGACAAAACTATATTACATATTTGGTATCTTTTGAACCGTAAAAACCTATGAAAGAGATATCATAAAATGGAAATTAAAATACCATTCAATTTAAGTATATAATTCATATAATATATCCATGGTCGTTACATACAACACATAAAAAAATTAGTGGTGAATAAGGCATAAATCTCACAGAAAGAATGAGACGAGAAAACCCTTACCTTATGTCTTGAATCTCGTTACACTTGTAAAAATGTGATGTATATTAAATATAATATTATTATACATGTAATAAAAAACAATATTTTTATATCTAATACTATATATTATTTTATTGTGACATTATATTACCTGTTTATTATCAATTCCATGTTAATGTTACGTTTCGGGTAATATCCGCTTTGTTTTTTGTACATGTTTTGACATTTTATTCTTTATAATATTACATAGATGATGATTTAAATATTTAAAAAAATTATAAATTATATAAATATCATATATATGTATTAGATATTTATTTAAAATATTCTATATAATATAGAATTATGAAATGGAATAAACTATTCATGGAGGTAGTACGCCGCATGTACGCATGAATACTATTTATGTTTTATTATTGTATTAGAATAAAGTAAGTAAATGAAATAAATGTACATATATAATATAATAAAATTAAATTAGAATTTTTATTTAATATAATCTCACTAAACCCATCCTTAATAAATTTCATGTAAAGTGTAAATGAATCGCATTGCTTTTAGGATGCGGTAGTCCACATGTAAACAAAGTTATTGTGTTTACACGAAATGGGAATCATAAAGGTATGTTTTATATAATAATTATAGATGCATAAATACATCATAAATATCATATATATCATATAAAAATATATTTTACATCATAATTACCACCCATGAAATGTAGAAAATGAAAAAATCGAACAACATCATTTCATGAGGTGGTAGTTCACTGTACACAAGAATTGTAAGTCTTTTACCCGTTAGAAGGAAGTGTGTGTGAGTGTAGGTGTTACCCTGAGGATAAAAGAAGACAATTATATTGATGATACTAAGGTTATTATATAATCATGTAATAATATTATTTTAGTGGGTGTACAATGAAAATAATACATAGGAGATAGAGGAAGGATGTTACCTCTTCTTTGGGTAACTCCTCTTTGTTTTCGCAAAAGAGTTTCCTCAGAAGATTTTCTACACAAATTAAGTATTATAGAATGAATTTAGGGATTTTGGGAGGATAATTTTTCAGATTTTAGATTATCCAAACGGATTTTAGGTGTAAAGTTGTGGTATGGGTGAGTGCCATTTTATATTAGAGGAGTTTCATTCTTGTAAATATAAAATGGTAAACACTATTGAGAGGTCTCCCTTACATCATGTGCCTCCGATAATTGTTAAAATTAGATCCAAGAGGTTAATTGGTCCAAATATGTCCATCCAGTGTATTTTTTACACATTTATAGATTATTTGGTACATTAAATTTAAGGTTTATTCATTTATTAAGATTATTTTTCTCTTAATCAATTTAATTAATTTTAATCACTTTCACTAATATTTTTGGTCAAAAACTAAGTTGATTTTTTTATAAATTTTAAATTATTAAGATTCAAATTATAGAATCCATTTTTAGAAATTCTAATAACACATGTGATATAGATTAATTTAAAATTATTCTCGCAGAAGTGTCGTGACATTGGATTTTTTAATAAAAAATGTTTGAATGTTTGTGATGTTTTTATATCCAATTTCAATGTCAAATTGGTTTAAATGACCAAAATTGTATTAATTTATGTAAAATTAATCGAATTAAACTTTAATACCAAATTAAAATATAATATAATTATATAAATAAATTAGATAGAAAAGTAGTTTTGAATTAAAATTCAGTATTTTTCAATATTCATCAAAAAATGAATCTTTTCAAAAAAATTCAAAAAATTACACTAATAAAATTTTAAAATTATGAATTAAAAAATGAATTTTATTTTATTTAATTCGATTTCTATAGGTTTATAAAATAAATTTTATTATTTTTCACAGAAGTACATAAAAATAAATTCATTTTAGAAAATAATATTTTCAATCATATAAAGACTTCACCAGAAAATTTATATTTTATTATAAATATGTTTTTTATATAAAAACATTATAAATAATATTTAAAAATTAGTTATTACTATTCATATTACTATGTTTAATTGCTAGGTAATAACTATTTAGTTTAAATAATTATAGTAATCAAATGATGATTCGTAGAAAATCAATGTTGCATGTAACCCAAACTAAGCCAATATTTGGTGCAGTGCAAGATTAACTTGGAGTAGCATACAATGAAAATCATAATTAATGTAGTGTGAAATTAAATACATCAAAGAATATTAATTTATTCAAGGAAAAAAGGTTCATAAAACCTCGGGGTGTTACATTTTACTCCCTTAAAATTAATTTCACCATTGAAATTCATCATTCCAGTACAAAAAAATGAAGATAACTATGGATCATCATATCCTGAAGATCCCATGTAGATTCCTCTAAGAGGGGGTTTCTAGATAAAACTTTTAACAAGTGATTGGTCTTGTTTCATTGAACTTTTTATGTATGATCCAGAATTTCAATTGGTGTTTCCCCATAAGAAGGATCATGCTAAAGAGGTATGACCTCTATGTTGAATACATGTAACAAGTCAAGTATATAATCCCTTGGGAGAGATATATAGAACATATCATGTAATTGAGATTGTTTTTTAGGAAGTTCCAAGTGATAGGATAAAATCCCAAAATGATCAAGAATTTCAAACATATCGATATACCTAGGGCTTAGTTTTCCTTTCTTCTTGGATCTCATAACATTATTCTAAGGAGATATCCATAGAAAAACATTCTTTATAACTTAAAATTATTGATCAAACTTAGGTTTATCATCATAAATTTTATGCCGACATTGAGCAACCATGATATGTTGCTGAATATATCTATCCTTCTCTTCAATTTATTCATCTATATCATGTCGCAATAGCTTTTGTTCTCTAACTTCATCCGAACATGTTGTTTCTCTATATTTCATCTCATAGAGGGAATAATAAGGATCCCAATGAATGATTTAATGAAAGATGTTGTTGTAAAAAAACTCAACTAGAGGAATGTGTTGATCCCAACTACATTTTAAATCCAAAGAATAAGATCTCAACGTATCCTATAGGGTTTGAATTGTTATTTTAGACTTTCTAACCATCTAAGGATGATAAGCAGTGATAAAACTCAATTATGTATCACGTTATTACTAATTAATTTTCCAAACCTTTTAGGTAAACCTAATATCCTAAATATATACAATAGAATGTGTTACTTTATTCAACATTGCCACTTCCTTAACGTATATCTTGGAAATATGATCTAGAGAGAAGTTTTTTTATATCAATGAAGAGTGATAACTTGGTATGGGTAATGGATTCAACATCCCATTAGAATTTTTTATTTAATTTTTAACTTGCTTATACACTAAGTAATGAGATACAAACTCTGTGATACCCCTATTCATTACAATCCACTATAATTATTCCTTCAAATATTTATATATATTTATACTTATAGGTTGAATAGAGTGTGAAGAACTTTGGGGTCCCCTAAAAACTCTTTCTTTAAATCTAATTCAGAATAAAGACATACACGATTTCTTAACCTTATCATTCCATCATGATCAAGGGTATACTCAGGATCATTTTTTCCTTCTTTTTCATTTACACATTTCATTTTCCACCTCTTTAATCTTTAGTTTAAAAGAGGGTTTAACATTCAATTGAGTAAGATAATATTTTTTCCTTCCTCCAAAATTTCTTGATCTATCCTTTAAAAATCCATAAATTTTAGATCATTTTTTAGCCTCATCATAGATAAGCTGGAATGATCCTTTCTACTCAAAGCATATACCACCTAGTTTTATTTTCTAGGGTAGTAATATATTGAGCAGTCATAATCCTTTATCAGCTCTGGAAATATTCTTCGGTTCATGTTAAACTCCTTATATGTGAATATATATTTCAGAATTTTACGATTGGTATATATATCACAATTTTCTGAATAAAGATAATTCCTCCATATCCTTAATGAAAAAATTACCACTACTGAATCCAAGTCATTATGTGGGTAATATTTCTCATGAATCTCAATTTTCATTAGTAATAGGACATACCAATATTATTATACATAATAACACATCCCAATCCCTTTTTGTATGCATCACTATAGATTAAAAATCCTTCTCCACTATAGGGTAATGTAAGAATAGGTGTACTACCTAAAATTCTCTTCAATCCCTTGAAATTTTACTCACATCCATTTTTTCAAAGGAACATGGCACCCTCATGAGTTATCTTGGTCAAATGATTAGATATTTATGAGAAATCCTCCACAAACCATTGATAATATCTAGATAAAAAAAACAACTTTGGATCATGGTCATCATGGTTTGTCTAGGCCAGTACTCAATAGCCTCTTTCTTTGAAGGATCTTCTATTATTGCATCTCTTGATATTATGTAACCCAAAAAATGAAACATTTTGTAGAAACAATTCACACTTTGTGAATTTTTCATATAGTTTCTCCTTCTTTAGGATATTTAGTAAAATTCTCAAGTGGTGTTCATATTATTCCTCGATCTTTGAATTGATAATAATATCATCTACAAAGACTACCATATACTTATTGAGGTAATCTTTAAAGACTCCATTAATAAAATTTATAATGTTAGTTGGGGAATTAATAAGACAAAAAAGGCATCACTATATATTCAAGGTGTAATTACCTTATATGAAATGTCATGTTTGTTATATCCTCATTATTTAAACTCAATTAATGATATATAGAATGAATTTTAAACTTTGAAAAGTATATATCTCTCCACAGTTGATCAAACAAGTCATCAATACGAGGAATAAGATACTTTTTCTCATTTTTGGTCTTGTTCAACTCCCAAAAATCAATGTAGAGTCACATTAATTGCTCATTATTTTTCACAAAAAAGACATTTGCACCCCAAAGTGAAACACATGTCCGAATTAATACCTTTTCATGGTTTTCTTGGAGTTTCTTTTTCAATTAATGCAACTTAACTGGGTTCATTTTATATAGAGTCTTTGATATTTGTGTGGAACCAGGTATGTGCTCAATTGATAAATCAACTTCACATTTTGGTGGAAGGATAGAAAACTATTTTGGAAATACATACACAAAGTCCCAAACAATAGTAATATCATCGATGTTGATTTTACCCCCAATCATTTGAGATAAACATCCCTTCTAAATGGGAATTAAGACACATACACTGGATGTAATCCCAATAGAAAGTTAATAATTATTGTCACAATGATAGATGATCATATGTTACTTTGAAATATAAAACGTAAATTATTTTCCTTAACAATTTATGTGGCATATATGAAGAAAAATCCAATCCATGCATAAGATGACATAAAATTCAACCAGAGGAAGAATGAAAAGATTTGTAGGAAACACATTCCCACAAACTTTAATTGGAGAGGAATAATAAACTTGAGATGCAATCATCATACCATTAGGGGTTTGCACTACTAATTATATATCTAATAATTTGGTTGGAATATTAATACCTTTAGAAAATTATTTATATATGAAAGAGTGAGTAGATCATGAATCAAATAATACATTAGTAGTTCTGGAGTTGTTGGTATGTGTACCTTTCGCCACATCATTGTCGTACTGCTCATCCAAAATAGTGATTATATGTGATCTCCCTTTGTACCTTGGTTTAATAGGTTTTTTAAGTTGATCATCATCACCAACCTTCATGTTTGGGAACTGGTTAACATAATTCCCACTCTCCTTGCACTTGTAGCACTGAAGTGGGAGGTTCATTCTATGAATTTTTCTCTCCATTAGCATTGTTAGCTTACTTCTTCCCATTTATCTAGATATCAAATGCTCGATGTCCTTCCCTTATACACTTAGATCATATATTATACCCCATAAGACAATTTCCTCTTTGATTCATTCCACAATTAGAGCATAATGGAAAGGTCATCTTCTTCTCTTCATGGTTTTAGGTTTTCCATTGAAATCTATATTCATTCTTTTCAAAACCATGTGATTGATACATAACTTCAACCTTCATTTCAAACTTGATTTCACAATTCATAATCTATTCATAGATTCTAATGTCACTTATGGCCAACGACCTTATGATATTATGCTTTAAGCCATTGAAGAAACTATCAACTACACTTTTAGGTTGGATGATAATACTAGAAGCGTACCTCTCAAGACTTATGAAATTAGACTCGTAGGTACCAACATATTTATCATATATTTTATTTAACTCAAGTAACTATTTCTCCATATTTTTATAAAGAATTAGAAGAAATTTCTTATTGAAAAATTTGTTCATGAAATCATCCCAATCCATGGATTCAATTTCTTCTCATTGCCTCATATTTTTTATTAGAGTCCACCACTGGTCTACTTCGCCCTCAAGTAAATAAACATATAAAATGAATATTTCATGTTTTGAATACTAGGTAATGGAGAATATATTTTCAATGGTACTAAAACATTTTTCAAAAAATAGTGGATCATAAGACATTCTGAACGAATATGCATGCTGCCTCATGAAGGACTCAAAAGAATACGGTTCCTTCATTTTCTCATTTGGAAGTCCAACATGATTAATAACCTCAAAAATTTGAGTAATAATAGTAATAAAATTTTTTATTCCAAATAAAATAGAATTCAGATTCTCATAAGAACAATCAATTCATTTCCTAGCACACTCATCATTTACACGGTCATTTTTGGATCCTACCATTGAATAAAACCAAAATGCATAGAGTAAGAAATAGTTGTTATAGTGAGAAAACACATAATCTTGAAAACGTATTTATTATATGTATAAATTATGAAAACTTATTTAAAATATGACACCATAGGTTTATCCTAGGTTTTCCATATCTAACTTCTATTTAAATCCTTTATGATGGTTTGGGAAGAGTTTTTGGGTTTCCAGAGCATATCCCCAGGGAGTTTCAAACTAGGTGTGCAGCAAGGCCCATTGTCGTACACCAGTTCCCAGTTGATTCTAGATCAAAACTATGTTTTTGGAATTGTAACCCATATGTACATCTGTACTGAAGCCACATCCACTTTTATTATCTAAGAAAAGATATATTTCTAGGAAATGACTCACTCTATCCTTTATCAAAATTCCATGACATTTTCATTTAATTTTCCTTATCCTTACACTTGTATTTAGATATATCATTAGGGTTCCCACTATGTTTTTCTCATTATAGTTCCTAATGGATAACTAATTTTTTTTTATAATATCTACTATAGAGACCCTATCTTTTCATAAATCCAAATTACATCATTTTTATGGAATACTTAATACATTAAAGAACATGAACCCAAAGAATGAATTAGTATAGTTCCTTTGGAAACATTGAAATATAAACACTGGTATATAAGTGAGCTAAATTATCTCCTAAAAGGTTATTTATGACTATCACCCTTTTTATATACATCATACATAATACATATATTCATAACCTAGGGAATAGATACATAAAAGGGATGATCTTAGATTCTCAGTATGGGTAAAAAAATATATATGTAAGTATGAACATGAGCATATGGGTTTGATAACATGATCATGGCATTAAAATATCATACCTTACAAAATAAATATCATGAACATGAATCCTGAAATAAATATTTGCAGTTCATAAGACATGAATTTTAAGGGAATCAAAATCATAAGCCACGTAAGCATAATATATAAATAAGATAGGGAATTTTGGAAGACATGTAAGCTTATAAAATGGTTTCTATAGTAGTCAAGGAACTATTGAGAATGCCATCTTAATAGTATAGGTTCACTCCCCATACCATCTTGGTTGTCATGGTTCACTCCCATGACCATTACATAACCAATTTCACTCCCAATTTAAGCAATGTATATCACATGAAATATAAATATTTAACCAATTCATTGGAGGGAGATATAGGTCCCACCCATCACATACAGAAATCATACTTATGTGTCCTACAATATCGTAAAAATCATATCATAACCCATGAAATGAAATTGGTATAAAAAACATACATCATATCATAACCTGTTGAAAATATACTTGTTTTACAATCATTTAATAAAATAATAAACATTGAAAATAATATTGTCTCAAAAATATATAACCCATGAAAGGGAAACAGGTTTCAAAAACATATAACCCGTGAAAGAGAAATGGGTTTCATAAACGTTATGCCATCAAAACATAAAGCATTCAGAAAAAGAATATGAGTGGAACCTTTTGATCATTTCATAGAAAGTCATGAGTAACACCAACGAATTACATCTTATATGGAAAATAATTTTCAAATATCCTTTTAAAACATTTCTTTAGGAAAATAAATTTTCTTTTCGAAAATATCTTTTTAAAATATGAAACTTTCTAGAAAAAACATATTCTTTGAAAATAGATTTGGAAACGTATAAAAGGAAGCACTTAAAACCATAAAAAAATTATAAAATCATTTTTACTTGAAAATTATCTTAAAAATCATTTTAAAACATTTTTTGAAACCACGGGTTTTTGAATAAAACAGTTTCCTGAATAAAAGGATAAATGAGATCGAATTTTATTAAAAACGTTTTCTTAACTATATTAATTACCAAAGAGTGGAAAATAGTAATAATAAATGACTAAATCATTTTTAACCATAGGAGACTAAAATTATTGAGTTTTCTTGAGATATGTATCATAATATTTCACCAATGGAAGTATAATCATAATAAATCTTGAGAAACGATGAGATTGTTGTAATAAACTCTTACCACTATATAAATTTGAGTCATACTCCCAATGTAAGAAAATAAAATTACATAAATCTTAAAATATAATTAAATGAAATATATTCATGAAATAAAATGTCAAATTCCATTATATACACCTCATAAAATAATATAGCTGTGTAACAAAACATGTTCCTCTAAGAATGACAATTTAGACAGAACAACATTACAGATTTGTATCTTTTGAATTAACAACCCCCTTGAAAGAGAAATTAAATAATTTATATTTAAATAACAATAAATTTAAGGATAATATTAATAGAATATATATTCATGGAAAATATGTAAACCACATAAAATAAATGAGTGGTGAATAGGGCATAAATCTAACCGAATTAAAAGTAAGACGAGAAAACCCTTACCTTATGTTTTGACTCTCATCATACCCATACAAAAATCTTGTATAATAAATATAAATTTATTATACATATAATATAGAACCATATTATTATATATAAAACCATATATGATTTTATTAGGACCTTATATAACCTTTTTATTATCAATTCTATGTTAATGTTACACTTCAGGTAATATCTGCTTTGTTTTTCATACATGTTTTGACTTTTTTTAATGATCATCTTACTTAGAAAGTGATTTACTTATTTATATAATTTAAAAAAATTTATATATATCATATATATATAGTATATATTTATTTATAATAATATATAAATATGTAATGGAATACACCGTTAATGGAGATGGTAGGACGTAGGTATGCATGAACGTTGTTTCTGTTTTATTATCGTATTGAAATAAAGAAAGTAAATTAAATATTTGTACATATATATAATATAATTCCAGTAGAATCCTTATGTCATATATATCATATATGTTCACAAAAACCATCCTTAATATATTCTATGTGAAATGTGAAAAAAATCACATCGCTTTGAGGATGCAGTTGTCCACACATCAAAAAATGAATTTATCCTATTTACAAAATGGAAATCATGAAGATATATTTTATATAATAATTATATAACCTTAAAGACATCCTAAATATCATATATATAATATTAAAATAGTGTTTCCATCATAATTCCTACCCATGTGAGTTGGTGAAGGAATAAATGTACTACATCATTTCTTAAGGTGGTAGTACTCCATACGTAAGAATGATAAGTATATTACCCATTGGATGGAAGTGTGTGTAAGTTGAGGTTAAACCCTTATAATAATAAAATCTTAGTTTATTTTGGATATTGAGTTTATTATATAATCATGGGATAATTGGATTTTAGGGGGATTAGAATGAAAATAAAACAATAAATCTTTAATAAGTATTCTACATACTCTTTGGGTAACTCCTCCTTTTAATGGTATAGTATTTCTGAGATAAAGTTCTCTAGATGCATAAATAGTGAGATTGGTTAGTGCTTTTTATAGTGGAGGATGAGTGGAATTCATATAAATATAAAAGGTAAACACTATTGAGATGTCTCACTTACATCATGTTCCCTCAATAATTGTAAAAATTCGACCCAAGAGGGTTATTGGTCGAAATATTTCCATCCATTGTATTTTTGACATGTGTATAGATTATTTGGTTCCTTAAATTTAAGGTTTAGTCATTTATTAAGATAATTTTTCTCTTAATCATTGTAATTAATTTTAATCACTTTCACTAATATTGTTGGTACAAACTAGGTTTACTTTATTTGAAATTATAAATTATTCTGATTTGAAATATACAATCCATTTTTCCAAATTCTAATCAAATAAGTGATAGAAATTAATTGAAATTTAATCCCATAGATTTGTTGCGATAGAGGGGTTTTTAAGAAAAAATGTTTAAAAGTTTGGGATGTTTTTATATCCAATTTCAATGTGAAATTGGTTCCAAAAAACTACATTGGATAAATTGATTTTCAATTAATATAGTTACACTTTGAACCCAAATTAAAATATAATTTAACTATATAAATAAATTAGATGAAAAATTAGTTTTGAATTAAAATTAAGTATTTTTCACAATTCATCCCAAAATGATGTTTTTTAGAAAATTATCTAAAAATCACCAAAAGAAAATTTGGACATTAAAAATCAGAAAATGAAGTTTATTTTATCAAATTCAATTTCTAAAAGTTTCTCGTATTAATTTTATTATTTTTCACACAATGACAAAAAGGTCATTTGAGAAAATAATATTTGAAATCATATAAATACTTTACAAAAAATTATATGTTTTATTATCAATATATTTTATTTATATAAAACCATTATAAATAATATTTTAAAATTCATTATTATTATTTATATTACTGAGTTTAATGGCTAGGTTGTAACTATATTTTTTTAAATAATTATAATAATAAAATGATGCTTCATAGAGACTCGTTTTTTCATACTACACAATCTAAGTCGATATTGCATGCAGTGCAAGATTAAATTGGTGTATAATATAATGAAATTTTTATTTAGTTTAGAATGAACAACCATCAGACTTTATTTTTTATTATATTCATGAAAGTACATGAAAGCATAGAAAACAAAATCATTACAATCAAGGGGTCCAAAATAGTGAATTCCTTGAGAATCATCTATCACCATATTGTCCCCCTCCGAAGGAAATGATTGAAGACTAGAAACGTATACCATTAATTCACTTTGAGTCCCCTTTGATTATAGAAAATCACAAATTTTATTCCCTTCATGATACATATGAAGAATCTCTGTGTGATGACTCACTATCCCCTTACAGTTTGAATGATGTACTCAATTGACCAAGGGATGTTACCTGAGTCATGAAGCACCATGTAAGTAATCATGGAGTCTGTATGACCTAGTGTAGTGTGAAATGAAATAAATCATTGAAAATCAATTAATTCGAGAAGAAAAAGGTTCATATGAACTTGGGGCATTATACATCAATTTTTTTCTCTATTTTATTCTCTCTCTCTATCTATCTATTAATATCTATTTATGTCATTCTTCAAATATGACCTCTAACAATCAATAAAGAGATACTTACTTGATTATTTTCATTGGGGGAGGATTTATGTTTTTCATGAATTCTAATTTTATTTCTTAACAATTTTTTAATTTTTTCATCGTTAATGAGGTTAAAGTGTACAGGTGTGGTGATCATCTACAATAACATAGATAACAAACTTATATCTACCCTTTTATTTATATTTTTCCTCCATTATATTGATTACAAACTCTTCACATGATGGAGTTGATTTATTCAATGGATAAAATAGCATATAATAAATATGGTTTATGGAAGATTTCATATTCTCGATTGGGGAGTGTCATTATCCTTAGTTATAAGAGGTTGTTGAATTTAATTTTCCTAGGAATTAAATATTTCACAACCATAAATTAAAGGATATTAGTTCATGAATGAAATTTCATAATTAAATTAGAAAGCTTAATTTAATTAAATGTTTTATTATAAATTGTAAACTCTAATTGAAGAATTAATTGAAATGAAAATGAGTAAAAAAAGTTGAATTCAGAAGTTTGAAAGTTAATTCTGGATGTATGATTGAAATTTCATAAATTATTTGAAATATATCAGGTAAAAAATATGTTCAACAAGATATCCCTCAACCCAAAGGGCCCATAAGATACATAGTTATCCCAAGAAGGTCTAGCTGGCCAAGGATCCCAATGGGAAGATCCCACCAAGTGGGAGGAGAACAGCATGCTAGATAAAAAAGGAGTGTACACAGTGTGTGGGACAATTACCATTAGGAAATACATGTCAGCAAGTTCCATTTAGGTGTGTTTGAGTGTATACAGGATCCCATCCTCATAAAAGGTGTTTGAGTGGTGTATTACATGGGTTTTAATATATGGTATTGGTCATCCACACTCATTTTAAATATGGGACATTCCCCACATGATAACCATTCATATTTATAAAAAACAACACCACTTTATTTCTTAAATCTTCACCCCATGTTTATAAATTTCATCTTAATTTCTGCCACACTCGATGTCACTAGACCACCATCTTTAACTTATTGGAACCCTTAGTTACCATAAAGAAATATTGAACTTGAGAGAATGACCACTATTGAGGAAAAATATCATCATGGATCACATCTAGAGGCTTGGGTAACATCAGTGAATCTCATATTAATAAAGAATGATGCCTTGAATGTTGAAGAGGAGATCCATCCTACCACTATGATAGCTGGATGGTTGGGGAAGAAACCTTATACCATAGGTTTTTATGCTCCACCATGGATGGTGGCTATGTCTTATGAATTTTTTGTGCACCATGGATATACAATTTTACGTAGTGGCATGTTTTCTAGTGATAATAAGTTTCTTTATAGAGAAGAACTGGCTATTCCATATCTTAGGTGTGAAGGAAAGGTTTTTTCCATGGTGTTCTTCATGCACCGTAGGGGTGTAAATATTGGAATTGGTGAGTTATTTCATGTAGTTATCATTGCTAAAGATATTCTATAGGATACTCCAACACCCAATGGAGTTATTTGAAATGGTGGAAGCATAAGTTTTTATACAATTTGTTTTTCACTGCATACATAGAGTTACACACATAGGGAACAAGTGGCTACGCCACAATTAACCATATTAAATTTATAGAATGGTTCTATGATGAAATATTCAAATCCAAATATCTTAGGATATTCTATGTAGAGATACAAATATGATATTGAAAGAAGGAAATTTTTTCCGATAAAAAAAATTAAAATGTAGAATAAAAAGGCCATTCCTCCCTCTAAAAATAATTTGATGTTGTGCCTCTAGAAATGGTTCAGTGGATTTCACAACTGGTTTTTTCTTATCAGTTTTATTTTTATTCTATAATTTAGTCTCAATATATAACCACATTCTATTTTTATTTAGTTGTTCCATATTTTCTCCATCTCTATTTCAGTCTCTCTATCTCTATCACTATCTCTCATTTTCATTCCATCTTTCTTTGACTGTGACCTCTTACAGTCAACGATGAGGGACATACCTAATGTTAGGCATTGGGGGGAGGAATCTGGTGCTTCCGAATTTGGGATTTTAATTCCTATTTTTTTTGAACCTATTTATTGAAAATTATGGTCAAGTGTATGCCTGTAGAGATATTATAACATAGAATAGACCTTGAATTCATATGTACCCTTTTATTTATAAAATTTCCCTCCCTTCCGTTAAACAAAAAATATTTACATGATGGATTTGAGTTGTTCAATGGATGAAACCAAATATGATCGAGTAGGATCCTAGAAGATTTCTTAATATCGATTGTGGTGTGTTGTCATCCTTGATTATATAAGGACGTGGAATTTAGTTTTCCTATGAATTCAATATTTCACACTCAATAAATTAAAGTATAGTGGTTCCTAAATGAGATTTTGGGATTGAACTATCAAACTAAATTTAAAAAACAAATGTGAATAATGAATAAACCCAAAACCAGCACTTATAGACAAGTTACTTCTTATATTACCTCATTTTTCATTTATTGTTAGGATATTTTATATTCTTATTCTTTCTTCTAATATTTTAATTTATTTTCATAAAATAAAAAAAAATCAATTAGCTTAATTGAACTAAATTTACTTAGTGAATAACTACGAAACACATCAAGTAAGATGACCTTGGTTAGTCATTTTGCTATACTAGGAAAATAATTAGTGTATTTTCATCCATTATAGGATAGAAACACATAAATCTTCCTCTTATTTTTCTTAGGTACATGATGTGATTCATTTTTCATTGTAAAGCTAATATATAATTTACGTTCCTCATGTTGTGAGTTTAAGGGTAGTGTTGTTGGAAGAAAAAATTTCTTATGAGGAAAATATAGTGAAGATTATAGATCATAGTGAAAAGGTGTTTCAAGATAAGGTATCTCACCTGGTTAATCTTTTTTGGAAGAACCTCAATATATATAAAGCAACACGGGAACTTGAAAAGGCTAAAAGGAAAGAATATCCCTACTTGTTTAGGTGATAAATAAAATTGTGATGAATCAAATTCTTGAAGAGGGAAATAATTTGAAAAATGTGGTCATATTAATAAAAAATAAACTTTATGTCTTATTAATATTCAAGATTTGATTTTCGTGACTAAAATTCACTATAATAACTTAAAGTCCTTTTTCAGTTAAAAAAGAAATAGTTTTATTCAAACTAAAGTATTTTCTATGTATTATATAATTTTGTTTATAAATTTAAAATTTAAAATTCTATATATTTAATTGGAAAAATTTTGGTTAATTTTTTATATAATAATATCAAAAATATATTAGGGTTAATTTTTATTTTTCTGAAAATATTAATTTTGGGTGAATAGTGAAAATATCGATTTTAATAAAAATTTTCATTTCTATTCAAGTATTTAAAAATATAAATTATATTTTGGATATTTTTAAAATAAAATTACATTAATTTTGTTAAAAATAATCCAATGAATTCCATAATAATCAATATTGTACTTTATTTTGGTATAGATTCATTTTTGGGCATAAAAAATCATTTTTAGAAAAACCTGTTTTTCATTCCATTTTACGATCATATATTGAAATTTTTTTCTACCATTTCTAAAAATTGAATATTGAAAAGGTAATTAATGTTTTTAATAAAGATATTTAAATTTATTACTGATATCAATTTCATTGTTGTTCATAATGAATAGTAACCATGGTAAAAAAATTATAATAGTGAAGTATAAAATGTGTTAATTAAGGTCAAAAGTAAGTGATAAGGTCAAGAAATATCATGTTAAATATTATTAGATGATATTAATTTTACCCATATCATCTTAGATTAAAAACGGTATAATATTTGAGTCACTTTCATATGAATGATACTTTGTGTTATTTTAAAACATTAAAAAATTACAAGAGTGTCGCTCCCCTCACATATAAAAATGAGCCCCCTATCCTCTCATATTCTCATAATTTGTGCCATTTAACATGAAGAATCACTATGAAAATAAATTTATAACATACCTCCCCACAAAATATAGGTTTTGGTTTCACTAAAATACCAACCTAATAAGTCTTAAGTGTTAAGCTAAGTGAGATTTTCAAAAAAAGAGCTATAATTCTTTACTATGTGTTTCATATTTTTTTATTAATCTAATTACATAAAATCTTATTTATAGATTATAAAATAATAACATAATTATATTCAACATACTAAAATTATATTATTATTTTGGTACAACACCTTTCATCTCTTTTACCATCCTATAGGAAATAAAAATATCGCTCGTGCGCATGTGTGGACTACCACCCCCATGAAGCAATATGTTTCATTTTTCATTACCACCAGACAAGAATGTTCATTAATTTAGATTTAAAAAATATATATTATTCATGAAATAATTATTATTCTATTAAAATAATATATTACTTACATTATAACCCTTTCTTTCATTGTAAAATGATAACATTGATTGTGCGTACATAAGGACCGACACATACATGAAGCGATGTGATCCATTTTGTTATTTAAAAAATTAATTTTTGGTTCTAAAAACATATTTAATATATGAAAATGATAATTATTTAAGGATTAATATTCTTTAGATTATGGAAAAATAACCCATTTGACCATGGTCAACCAACTGAAGTTGTTTTGGGTTATTAGGTGAACATCCTCAAAACATCTGAAAGTAACTTAACTAATTTAATAAATATATAATATATGATAATAAATGAAATTGGGACGTACTAAGCCTAGGTTCCACTCAAAGGTGCCCGAATCCTAGTTGGCCACATGGCCTCAAACATATCTCCCCGAACGCCAGAGGCATCCTACTAGAATCGATGGCCTAGGGTGTGTCTGTGGGGAGACTATTCCCCCATTGTAAGAGTAGATCGTAGTGGATAAGTATAATAATAGGTAAATAGTATAAGAAATATAATTAAATAGATGGAATAATAGAAACAGACACTGAACTAGTAACCCATCATTGTGGAAGAAGACATGTATAATAAATAATATAAGAATCTGATAGTAACACTCAAACGTTGATGATAATGTATTTCATGTGTCTAAAAAACTAGAAAATAGGTTTATGTGGAAGGATGGAATACATTTTATAAAAAAGAATCAAAAATTAGCGAAAAACTATCCATGCATCTTGAGATCCCACTCAGTCATTTACTACCAATATTCATCCTAATGCTTGCAAGCAATATCGTGTGTCAATGGAGGGATGCGTCCCTTTGTCAACACTTGAATACATGTAATATTCTCGAGTACCAATGGCACCCCAAATAGGGTGTGAGATAAATCTCATTAGTTTTCCACTAATAGAGTCTATAACATCCAGTCAGTGTGATATAAACTAAAATAGCATGCATGTATGTATATAAAAAATTAAGTCATTACAGAAATGTAAATACCCAGTACATGCTTTACCCTCATCTATTTTTTGAACAAGTAACCATTTTATTTATTAATTATGTTCCATTTTATATATTATGTCATGTGAGTTATAATCGGCACTAAAATCCTAGCATGATAACGATAATAAAAGAATCAACATATAACAAGACATCCTGTAATGATGATAATAATATGGAGGTCTAATGTAATAACCAAGGCATCCTTGTCCTTAGGGGTTGATTTGAATCAGTAGTAACTGGTAGACTGGATATAAGGGTAATAGTGTAATCCAAGTGTAAACTCCCATGGCATTCAACAATAACATAATTCTATCTATGTCCATGGATTTCATCCAAGGTAAATTGGGTTATCACTAACTAGGCCCCATAGGGGTATCCATGGTGTGTGATGTCCTTAAACATCATGCTTGATCTAAGGAGCATATCTTGGGAATCCTATAATTATAATGGATGGATCCTAAGGCATAATATCAAGAATACACAAGTAGACATTAATCAATTTCCAAGGTTGGTGTCACCCTGGGCAACCGGCATCCCTGAATAAGAATGGAATCCATGAGTGCTCAATGCATTCCATCGAGAATCTAATGCTAACTCGAGTCTGATCACTCTTATGAATATCTCAAGTTCCATATTAATTAGACACATTATAATTAATTAATTTAATAAATTATGTTGTGTAATAATCATTCCTTTTTATAATTCATTTGGTTCAAGTTGCTGCATTCCATTAGTGTGACAAGGCTAAGTTATATGAACCCATTGGTACTTTAATCACTTAATCAATTAATTAGGTTCACTCCACTACCATCCAAAAACATGGAAAGGTGTGATATGGATGTGAAACCAAGTCATTCATTGACATTTATATAGGCTAGGTGAAATATATATATACTCTCTAATTATAATTGAGATTCATGAATTAATCGAAGTACTTACCTTAGAATGGTCAAGTGACATTATAATATTCATGGGAGAACCATTAAAATTAATAATTCAATTTTATAAGGAATGTTTTACCATTTCATAGTTCAATCCATATCTCACCCAAATGGTGGTGCAAATGAACATAACAAACCACTAAAGGAATAATTAAGGAAAACACCCTACTTGGGATGGTCTTTGTTGAGGACGTAACCACCAATGATGGAAAACATATATAAGAGGGGAATTAGAATACAATTATAATTATTATGACAAAGGAACACGAATTTAATAGGCCCCAACCAATAAAATCAGTGTGCACACACTACTACAATTTATAAAATATTGAACCTTGAAGGATGATTCATATACCACCTACTTAAACTTATATAAATCTACTCATCTAGTATCATCCTTTAGTTTGGCCAAGATTAGAAGAAATTTGAAGAATGGATCAATTCCATAAAAATATGGCATATGATCTTTCAACTACATTGCATCATTAAGGGAAGGAAGATTGGTGAATGGGTATCGAATCAAACTTTAGATCATAGCTCATGATCAAAACTATGAAAGTGTCCTTGATATCTACATAATGGGATAATAGGTGTGTTGTTTTCCACTGGAATGAGACAACATGAAGGAGGGGTAATATAGTAATTCATTAAGGTAATTTTCATAATTTCTTCTAAAAATATAGGGTCATGGTTTGGATACATGGTTGGACAAACTCTAAACCAACTGTGAAAGTCTAACTTCCTTGGAAGGGCACCCACATTGTTAGGTCACACGGTTAGGGAAACCATGCCCTAACCATTTGAATATCCTCTACTAAAAACTACAAACATTCTACACAAGTGTGCAGACTCTGAAACATATTTATGGAAAATTATGCATCCTTATTCACACCACATTCCAACCCCGCATGGCTAGGATAGATCATGTGGTCTGGGGTGCATGGTTTCTACTAAATGTGAAGCCTAGCAATTTTCTCCATCAGTTTTGGTTTTGGGCTCCAAATGAGCCTTAGACAACCTTGATTCCTTCTTAAACTCATTAAGCATCTATATTAGGTCCAGAATAAGTAATTATATTTAAATTAAAAGGATCCATACCTGAGATAAAAATTGAGTTCTTATAGTCTTACCTCCCCCCTTAAAGGAACTCATCCTGAAGTTCATCTTCCAAGGGTGATGAAACACTATCTGGGAACAACTCTGGTCGTTGGGCACATACATCGGCCTGCCTCTCCCAAGTCTCTTTCGATGCAAGGACATACTGCAAAAAATCCATACTAAAGTAATATACCATCCTCATATAGAATTCGGTAATTTTTCAATGTTGCGTATATGATACTCCTAAAATGAAGCATCAACATCCAACAAAACTTCATCATGATCAAAATTATGTGATGGGTTGGAATGACAATTGATAATCTGTGAAATTTGGATGATGTTTTCCAAGGCATGGTAACTCTGAGGTAGTAACAACAAATAGTGTATCAACCTAACTCTCTCCAGGATCTCAAATGACCCTATATAATAAGTTGGAATCTTACCTTGCATGTGTATTCATCTATACCAAATCCTGGGTGATACCCATAATAAATCATGATCCCTGGCCTCAAACTCCATAGATCATCGACAAAAATCAACATAATATTTCTTTCTAGAATGAGGAGTATACATATGCTTTCCTATCCATTGAACCTACTCTGAAGTCTCTTACATGAGATGAATTCCTTGTAGGACTGCCTCTCATATCTCTAGCCATCATAGGGTTGAACAGAATGACCTACAATATGAGGCCTCAAAAGTAGCTATCTAAATTGTCCCCTGAATTCTATTGTTATAGGGGAACTTGATGATTGGGAAATGTTCTCCCAAGATCCTACGAAGTCAAGGATACATGTTTGGATAAATTCCTCTAGAACCTGTATTATTTTTTTAACTAAACATCTGTATGGGGGTGAAATGTTATGATGAGAAGCCCATGTGTACTCACAGATCTCTATAACCCCTTCTAAAACATTGATGTGAATCGAAAATCTTTATATAAATTTATAGTATTAGGGACCCTGTGTAGCTGTATGATCTCATGGACATAGATTATTCCTAGAAATTCGACTGAGAAAGTTTCCCAGACTGAAAGTAAGTGGGATACTTTCATTAGTCTATCAATGACAACCCAAACAATGTCGATACTTCTAGGCGACCTCAGTTAGCTGACTAAATATTCCATGGAAACATCTTACCGTTTCTATTTTAGGATTTCAAGTCGGTATAATAAGCCTGCAGGTTGTTGGTTCTCTCCCTTCACCTACTAACATGTGGAACATCTAGTGATTGAGGCATCAATCTAACATTTCATCATATGCTACCAATATTGGCGTTGTGTTTCTTGATACATATTAGAGATGCCTATATGAATTTATCAGTTAGAATCATTAGACTCTTCCATCATTTCCTCTCACATATTAGTAGGAAACTAGACAATCCCATGAATAAATAGGATGTCATCTCTATCCACAAAAAATCTGAATGCAGGTCCTCTCTTGAAATTCTCTCCTAGAGAACTAATGCTTATGGATCTAAAAATTTCCTACGGTTCACCCTCTCCATGAGTGAATCATTAACATTAATGTTTGGGAAAAAAGATTTATTGTGACTATCATGAAACTATAAATATATATTTTATAAGTGGTCCATTAATTTCTATTCATCTCTGGTTTTTCTAATGGCATGTGGCACAGTTCTCCAACTCAGCGCATCAACTAAAACATTTCCATTTCCAGACATATAGGCAAGCTCAAAATCAAAGGACTGAAGATATTCAACCCATATTCACTGTCTGAGATTCATGTCACACTATGAAAAGATATATTTGAGGCTGTTGTGGTTTTTATACACCATAAACCACTCACCCATCAGATAGTGTCTCCTATGATTAAATTCATGGACCACTATTGCTAGCTCAAGATCATGCATCTGTTAATTTATCTCATGAGACCACAATGATTATGATCCATATGAAATTGAATTTTTCCTCCTACATTATCACTACTGTTGAGCCCTCTGGAAGATTGCTGATTTCATGTTTATAACTGATGTTTTAATAATCACAAATCATCACAACTCATTGATGCTTAATCTGGTTTGATGTCTCATAAACATAATTCCAATCTATGAATGAATCAGTTATCATGTTTTTTTTAACTATGCTTATTAACTTACAAAGTATGTTGGAAGCCTTCTGGATTCAACAGACATCAGAGTCACCGATCAATCAGACTCACCGATCCATCAGAGTCACCGATCCATGAGACTCACCGATCCATCAGAGTCACCGATCAATCAGACTCACCGATCCATCAGACTCACTGATCCATCAGAGTCACCGATCCATCAGACTCACCGATCAATCAGACTCACCGATCCATCAGACTCACCGATCCATCAGAGTCACCGATCAATCAGACTCACCGATCCATCAGACTCACCGATCAATCAGACTCACCGATCCATCAGACTCACCGATGCAAATGAGTCACTGATGCAAATGAGTCACCGATGCAAATGAGTCACCGATGCAAATGAGTCACTGATGCAAATGAGTCACCGATCCAAGGACTCACCGATGCTGATCAAAATGACTCACCGATCAGATGACAGACCGATGCTGATCAAAATGACTCACCGATCAGATGACAGACCGATGCTGATCAAAATGACTCACCGATCAGATGACAGACCGATGCTGATCAAAATGACTCACCGATCAGATGACAGACCGATGCTGATCAAAATGACTCACCGATCAGATGACAGACCGATGCTGATCTATCTGAGTCACCGATCTTTACTCTAATGCTGATGACCTACCGATCTCTTGAACAGTCATAAACAACTGTTTGAATTTCTTTATCTTTATCTTTATTTAATCTAACCAACGGTCATATTAGGTATATTTTAATGCTCTGACAGATTATTAATAAAAGGTTGTCGGATGTCAGGAAACCGTACCTCGTACCTGCGGAAAAGAAACCTTTTCTATCCTACGGAGCACGTGATATAAATACAAGAAGACTCTGCTGAAGAGTGTGGTGAAAAAACCAAGAAGTGAGAGACAACACACACAGAGACAAGGAAGCATACGACATACTCGAGAAGAGCTCTGTGCATACAAGAAGAACCAAGCAAGACAGAATCAAACATACAATCAAGCCTACTCAAGAAGAGTGGTGTGCATACAATAGATCATTGAAGAGCTTCATCGACTACATCTCACTGCCTGTGAACCTGAAGCATACGACACTCTGCTTCTCAAACAAAATCAAGAAGAGGACTCAGGATCACTTCTGATTAATTCCAAAATGAGTCCAGTGCTACACTGAAATCACTAGAGCCATTTCTAAACTCTACATCTCTGCTCTGTGATTTATTTATTCTACATTTTGAGCAGTGTGTGTTATCTGCTGTATTAAACACACACACTGACTCCTGTACTTTCACTGGAGGATCTGTAAATCCTCAGCAAACTTTTTTTTACACTTCACTTCCCACTGTGGATAGTGGAAGAGGTCTTGTGACCTGGACAGCTGGCTGCTGTTGTTTGTTTTCCCACGTAGAACTGTGGTAGAGGTCTTGTGACCTGGACAGTGTGCTCACTGTTGTTAACCCCGATCCAGGGTGTGGATCACTTTTATATAAACTTTTGAGAGGACTAAGTCTCGGCTTGAGACTGAACCTCTTGGTTACTTCTCTGTGTTTATAGCTATACTATATCCATACTATACATATTTATTTCATATTCCGCTGCTATTACTTTGAAATATAATCTATCTTCAAAGCTACTTTGATAATTAAATTCGCAAGTGTTTATATTTATTATAAATCAGTAAATTGGTTTCAAAAGTTAATTTAATCATAAGATTAAGTTAACTGAGAATTAATCAATCTTTGAGAAGCTAATTGAACCTTTATATTCTATATAAATTCACTACAGTTTAATTTATTTTTGAAATTGGGGGATTTTATTAGAAATTGTTTTTAACAGAAAATTTTGATTGGAACTCAATTCACCCCCCTCTTGAGTGTCCACTCCGACCAACACTTGGTATCAAAGGAAGTAAATACTTTCTAAAAAGTGCTCTGCTTTTGAACTGTGATTTTAGTTGTATTTTAAAGTTCTTAAAATTTCTGTTATATCTAAATTTTTATCTCTTTAAAATTCTTTTTGTAATATCATGGATAATAGACTTGAGGGTGCTGCTACTAACCGGCCACCTTTCTTCAATGGAACTAATTATGCTCAGTGGAAACTGAAAATGAAAATTCATCTAGAAAGCATAGGTTTTGATATTTGGACTGCTATTGAATCTGAATACAAAATTCCCACTACTGCTAGATCTACCTGGGATGAACCTACAAAGACTGCTTACAATAACAATTGTAAAGCTATGAATGCTCTGTACTGTGCTCTAGGAGATGAAGAGTTTAATAGAATTTCTGCATGTAAAACTGCATATGAAATTTGGGATACCTTAGCTGTTTCTCATGAAGGAACAACTAATGTTAAGGAGATGAGATTGAATACCTATACTATTAAGTATGATAATTTTAAGATGAAACCTGATGAACCCATTTCTGATATGTATCTCAGGTTCAATGAAATTGTCAACACAATGACCTCTCTGGGAAAGGATGTTCCAGCAAAGGAACAAATTATGAGAATTTTGAGATGTCTACCTGAAAGATGGAGAGGAACCTCTGTCTCCATTAGAGAATCCTATGACATTGGTGCTCTACCTGTCAAGGAACTAATTGGCAAGCTGATGATGTATGAAGAAGAGCTTAAAGTGAACAAAGAGGAAGACAATGAACCTGCAAGAAAGTCTGTTGCTTTCAAATCCTCAACTTCAAAGAATAAGGACAAGGAAAAGCTTCAAGCTGTAGTTGAAAGTTCAAGCAGTGAGGAAAGTGAGAATGATTCTGACAGTGATGCTGAGATGGCTCACATTGCTAGAAGATTTAAGAAATTCTATAGGAAAAAGAAGTTCTTCAGGAAAACAAATTATAAGGGAAAGTATGACCAACAAGGCAAATGGAAAAAGGACTGGAAGAAGAATGACAAATCAGATGATGTTGTCTGTTATGAGTGCAAGAGAAAAGGACACATTAAAGCCGACTGTCCAAAGCTGAAGTATAAAAAGAAATATGAATACAAGAATAACAAGTACAAGAAGGCCATGAAGGCTACTTTGAGTGCTTTAGAAGACAGCACAAGTGAAGCTGAATCTTCAGACTCTGAAAAGAATCGGGCCAACATGTGTTTCATGACAAACACTTCTGAGGTAACATCAGAGACTCCTGCTTTTAATTCATACTATTCTGGAGAAGATTCTGACTCAGAAAACATGTCAAAATCTGAATTCTTTGAATACTGTGACATGCTAGAAGAAACATGTAATGAGCTTAAAGATAAATATAAAGGTCTAAAGAAACAGTATGCTTTAAATGTTAAGCATAAATCTGATCTGGATATAGAAGTAGAAAAGAATGCTCAGCTGCTTAAAGAGAATACTGAACTAAAATTGTCTAATGAGCAACTCAAGAAAGATTTAGAGAAGTTCACCAATGGTAAAAATACTCTAACACAAATGCTAGGAAAGAAAGTTGCACCTAGATACACTACTGGTATAGGATACCAACCTGGACAAAGGAAAGTTGCCAAAACTAGATTCATTCCTAAATCTGGACAGAAGATAGTTAATTCTGGAACTTCTTATGCCTCATCCAGCTATATTCATAGTTATGAATCTAATAAGGTTTATCTTTCAAAGGATGTTATTTCTACAAATTATATGAGACCCATTAGACAAATATGGGTACCTAAAGTGTTATTGGCTAACCTGTCTGGACCCAAGAAGATCTGGGTACCAAAATCATCTTCCATCTAAATCTGTTTTGTAGGAGACCTGCTTGAAGAGCTGTTACAAGAAGATATGGTATTTAGACAGTGGGTGCTCAAGACACATGACTGGAGATTATTCTTGCTTCAAGAGCTTAATAAAAGTTGATGGAGGCTTTGTCACCTTTGGTGATAACTCAAAAGGAAAAATCATCGGCCTAGGCCAGATTGGTAACACTGATTCAATCTTGATTTCTAAAGTTTTATTTGTTGATGGACTTAAATATAACCTGTTAAGCATTTCTCAGTTATGTGATGATGGTTTTCATGTTAAATTTGAAAATGATTCTTGCAATGTTTTCAACTCTAAAAATGTTTTAGTATTTTCTGCTTTAAGAAATGAAAATGTTTATGCTGTTGATTTAGATTCTTTAGCTAAACAGAACATTCCCTGTTTAAATGCTTTTCATAAAGAGTCTTGGCTTTGGCACAGAAGATTAGGACACTGCAATGTGCACTCACTTAGAAAACTTTCTAGGAAGAACTTGGTTAGAGACTTACCCAAACTTGAATTTCCAGCAGACAAAGTTTGTAATCCCTGTCAAAAGGGAAAACAACACAAAGTTTCTTTTAAATCAAAGAAAGAAGTTTCAACTTCTCAACCACTTGAATTGGTTCACATGGATTTGTTTGGACCATCAAGAGTTTCTAGTTTAAATGGGAAGCACTATGTCTATGTTCTCGTAGATGACTTTTCTAGATATACTTGGGTATATTTTCTAGCTCACAAAAGTGAAGCTTGTTCTTACTTTGTTAAATACTCCAAGTCTGTAGAAAATCTTAGTGGACTCAAGATTAAGACCCTAAGAAGTGATCATGGTCGTGAGTTTGAAAATCAAGATTTTGAATCTTACTGCTCACTCAATGGCTATTCTCATAACTTTTCTGCCCCTAGGACACCCCAACAGAATGGTGTAGTAGAAAGAAGAAACAGAACCCTTCAAGAAATTGCTAGAACCATGCTCAATGAATATGACCTTCCAATTTACTTTTGGGCTGAAGCTGTTAATACAGCTTGTTATGTCATTAATAGAGTCTTGATCAGACCTGTTCTAAAGAAAACCCCTTATGAGTTGTGGAACCATAGGAAACCTAAGGTAAACTACTTCAAAGTTTTTGGCTGCAAAGTCTTTATTCTGAATACTAAAGATAATCTGGATAAATTTGCATCCAAGAGTGATGAAGGAATTTTCCTAGGTTACTCTATCTCTAGTAAAGCCTATAGAGTTTTCAATAAGAGAACCAAATGTGTGGAAGAATCTGTTCACATCAAATTTGATGAAACTGATCCACATGAGCCTAAAACCTCTCTTGGGAATCTTGAAGAAGATTTGTCTATTCTGGACCTTAATGATAAATCTAAAGAACCTGTTATAAAAGCATCCAGTTCTGGACATTCTCCAGAATCTGCTTCTGTTGAACCTCAATCTCTAGATGAACCTGAAATTTCTAGCCCTATCTTTTCAAGACCATCTAGGACTCTAAAGAACCATCCTTTAGATGCTGTTGTAGGAAATCTAGATAGAGGAACACAAACTAGAGCTTCTCTAAGAAACCAGGTTGAACATCAAGCCTTTCTTTCACAGTCAGAACCTAAAAATATCAATGATGCTATCAATGATGAATTTTGGGTAATGGCTATGCAAGAAGAATTAAATCAGTTTGAAAGAAACAAAGTCTGGGAATTAGTTGACAGACCTAAGGACACTTTGACAATAGGCACAAAATGGGTGTTTAGAAATAAAGTAGATGAATCTGGAAATATAGTTAGAAACAAATCTAGACTAGTTGCACAAGGATATAGTCAAGAAGAAGGTATAGACTATGAGGAAACTTTTGCACCTGTAGCTAGACTAGAAGCCATTAGGATTTTGCTTGCATATGCTGCACATCTGGATTTCAAATTATATCAAATAGATGTTAAAAGTGCATTTCTAAATGGTTTTATAATTGAAGATGTTTTTGTAGAACAACCACCTGGATTTACTAATCCCCATTTTCCAAATCAAGTTTTTAAACTTTCTAAAGCTTTATATGGTTTGAAACAAGCTCCAAGAGCTTGGTATGATAGACTTAGCAATTTCCTTATTTCAAAAGGTTTTACTAAAGGGATTGCTGATCCAACTCTTTTCATTAAAAGAATTTCTAAAGATGTTTTAGTTGCACAAATATATGTTGATGATATTATTTTTGGATCTTCTAAAAACTCCTTATGTACTGATTTTTCAAAGGTTATGCAAAATGAATTTGAAATGAGCTTAATGGGAGAGCTTAAGTATTTTCTTGGATTTCAAATCTTTCAAACTAAAAATGGTATTATTTTAAATCAAAGTAAATATACAAAGGATATTTTAAAACGTTTTGGATTGGATAGTATTAAGGAAAGTAATACACCTATGAGTACTACCTGTAAATTGGATGTTGATGAAACTGGGAAACCAGTTGATCAAACCAATTACAGAGGTATGATTGGAAGCTTACTTTATCTTACTGCTAGTCGACCAGATATTATGTTTAGTGTATGTATGTGTGCTAGATTTCAAGCTAATCCTAAAGAATCACACTTATTAGCTGTTAAACGTATTTTTAAGTATCTTAAGTATACTATAAATTTAGGTTTGTTTTACCCAAAAGAACAATCCTTTGAGTTAATGAGTTATTCAGATGCTGACTTTGCTGGTTGTAAGTTAGATAGAAAAAGCACATCAGGAACATGTCATTTGCTTGGAAAATCCCTAGTATCATGGTGTAGTAAGAAACAGAATTCAGTTGCATTGTCTACTGCCGAGGCAGAATACATAGCTGCTGGTAGTTGCTGTGCACAAATTTTGTGGATGAAACACACTCTATTGGATTATGGATTTGATCTTAAACATGTCTCAATTAACTGTGACAACACTAGTGCAATCAACTTATCCAAGAACCCTGTGTCTCACTCTAGAACTAAGCACATTGATGTCAGACATCACTTTCTAAGAGATCATTACCAGAAGGGTGATATTTCTCTAGAATTTGTTAGTTCTGAAAATCAATTAGCTGACATCTTCACAAAGCCCTTATGCTCTGAAAGAATGAAATTTATTAAACAAGAATTGTGTATGATTGATCTGTGAAACTGATCTGTGAAACTGATCTGTGAAACTGATCTGTGAAACTGATCTGTGAAACTGATCTGTGAAACTGATCTGTGAAACTGATCTGTGAAACTGATCTGAGAAACTGATCTGTGAAACCGATCTGTGGAACCGATCTGTCACACTGTTCTGTCAAACCGATTTTTTTTAAATTACTTTTTATTAATTAGTAAATTACTTTTTATGGGAACCCTAAATGATAAAATAAATGATACGCGGCTATTTATCTTCCCTAAACCTTTGACCTTTCATTTCCCGCCGAACCTCTCAACCTCTCTTCCCCTCTGCTTCGAACCTTCGAACCTTCGAACTCCTGCGTCTCCAAATCCTCGAATGTCTAAGCAAAAGAGACCGAGCAAAGGACCAGATAGCCCTGTACCTTCAAAGCGTGCTCGAGGCGAGTCGAGCAGTACCTCTCAACGTTCAGTAAATCCGAACCTGGAAACTCGGATTGTAGCTGCAGAAAAAGAAGTAAACTCGGCGTGGCTTCTGTCAAGTAAGTCCCTGTTGCTACAAGTTCTTGAATCTCAAGGATGGATAGACTGGTTTTCAGACAACGCCCGAATAGATTATCCAAAGCTAGTACATGAGTTTTACATGAACCTGAAAATCACGCTTGATGGTGTGGAAGCTGCTAGGATGTCATCGGTTGTGAAAGGAAAGAAAATATCTTTCTCATCTAAGCAGTGGGCTGAATGTTTAAACGTACCTCATGAAGGTCAATATGAGGACTATGCTGGCAATATACCCCCAGTCACTGACTATTTTTCTTATGAGCTAGCTCTAGAGCTTCTAACTGGAAACAGAGAATCGAGGAGAATCATAGCGTCAGAATTAGATGGTGAAAGCAGACTCCTATTCAAGTTTATTCAGCACCAACTTTGCCCTCGAAGAGGAGATTTTGCTGCTGTTAAGTATCAAGATGTTTTTCTATTGTTTCTGCTCAAAACCCATGAAAAGATAAATCTGTGTAGATATGTGATGGTCCACATAGCTAGTATGGTGAAACCTTCCAAGAAAGCCACGACATTGTTTTATTCAAAAATGATATCTACTATGCTCCAGAATCTGGAATGTGTTGATGAAGATGATGAAGTTGTTGAAACAGAGTGTTCCTTCTGTCTCAACAAAGAGATCTGCAAGAGGATGAAAATCAATTGGAACCCATGGAAGAAGTGCTGGGTTGCAGATGAAGATAAGTTGTATGAAGCCTACAATCCCATAGATCATGGCAAGAGGCCAAAGGATGTGAGAGATCCTGGATTAAAACCAGATGAGGAACCAATTTATTCTGATGATGATGAGCAAGAAAAAGCTGCAACTGAAGAAGGAAGTGTGTCTTCTCCTGATGACAGGAGTGATCCAGACACTGCTAGCCCCAAGAAAAGAATAGAATTTGGACCTGCTAGTCCACCCTTAACCCTACCAGAGTCAGAACCTATTCTTGATGATGAAGAAGATTCTGATACTGAGGAATATCACAGTGAAGCCTCTGAGCAGAGTAATAATGAGCAAGGTGATGCTGAAGACAATCATGATGGTGATAATGATGATGCTGATGATGTTGAAGCTGCTGCTGATAGTATCAACAGACCGGTGGATGGTCTTGCTGAAGTTCAAGTAGAACAACCTCAGTCAGTACCAGAAATCCATATCAGTGGCAAGACTGACTCATCAAAAATCAGTGGAACAGCATGCTATGAGAAACCCAACTACACCTTGTGTGCTGCTGTTTGGGATGACTACCCTGGATATGCTGTTTTGGGCTTAGACTATTCTGAAGAAGAAGGCAAATTGCCAGAATCTGCTGCAACTGTGAAAAGGAACCCTCCAAGAGAAGTAAGATCTATTCCTACTGATGATCCTGTAACTGTGAATTTACCTGGTTCTGAAATCTCTCGAGCTGATCTTGACAAGTTTAAGACTGAATTGCTAACCACTGTGAGAGATATAGTCAGAGAAGAACTTTCCAATGCCCTTCATCAAGTATCTCTACAAGTTTCTGAAAACTCCCTGAAAGCTTTTTCAACGGCAGTCTCAGATGTTCTCAAGCCAGACTTGACTGCTACGGGTGAATTTGTTGGTAGGCACATAGCCTCTTTGAATCAAACCTTGAAGGATCTCCAAGTTAGCTTACTTTCTCTGTCAAATGAGTTCAGATCAACCATCTCTGGTATGATGGAAGTTTTAAGAAATCTGATTGAACATCTTAACAAGTCTGATCTGAGGAAGTTGAAGGCTGAACTAACTCATATAGTCGGCCAAGCAAGTACAGGCAAGGTAACCAAAATCACTACTCGTGAGATAGAAGCTCTCAGAGAAGTTGTGCATACAGAGCTAGCTGCTGTTAGAAATATTCTTGACTTAGAATCTTTGAGGAGGATGAAAGAGCTCTGTGATAATAGTCATAAGATGGCCTTAGTATATTCAGCAGATGCTAAGAATGCCCTGCAAGAGATCAAGGAAAAAGTTGATGCTTTCTTTTCCAAGATTTATACAAAACATGAGATGGCTGCAAACTTCAAAGTCCTAGCAGAGAATCTGAAATTACCTCCAGTCACTCAGGCCTTCAACACTCAAGTTCGCCAATTGCAAGATTTTGTCCCTTCCTTGGCACAGTTCATGGAAAACAAGGATGATTTTGAAAAAGCTATGAAGTATGGAGCAGAAGTCATTCAGGACTTCATTCATCTGTTGAAGCCTTACTTGGATGCACATGCCACTGCCATTGTACTCCCTACGTCTGAACCTCTAAGTGCCTCTGATGTCGCTCCAAATCAGCTGTCTGTTGCCCAAGCTCTATCTCAGTTACGGCCAGTCTCTCAGAAAGCTTCTCATCCAGCTCCTGCTCCTTCTCCACAACCTTCTGTGACACCTCCAACTGCACCTGCCAGAGTTGTCTTGCCACCTCTTCAGCTCCGTGAACCACAGTCTGCCTCCAAGCCTTCTACCTTACCTACCATTGATCCAAAGGATAAAGGGAAAGCCCCTTTGTATCCCAACAAATAGCCCTGTATTATTTTTGATGGGGTGCTCTCTGTATTGCTTGTCTTTTTCTGTGACTTTATAAAATTTGTTTTTCCTTTGTGTTATGTTCTATCCTGCCTGCACCCTGCTTCTCTTTTCCCTTATCTGTGTTCCCTCCTTTTTGATTATCCCAAAGGGGGAGAAAGAAGATATATATAAGGAGAAAGAAGATATATATAAGGAGAAAGAAGATATATATAAGGAGAAAGAAGATATATATAAGGAGAAAGAAGATATATATAAGGAGAAAGAAGATATATATAAGGAGAAAGAAGATATATATAATGGGAGAAAGATATATAATGGGGGAAATATATATCTAAGGGGGAGTACTCTATATATGAAGAGGGGGATCAATATCTCAGGGGGAGAAATCTGAATATTATGTATATGGGGATGTTATCTTAAGAGGGAGATTTTATTTATTTTTATTTTATTTTATTATATATATATTTATGAAGATTTGTGATTATCAAAAAGGGGGAGATTGTTGAGCCCTCTGGAAGATTGCTGATTTCATGTTTATAACTGATGTTTTAATAATCACAAATCATCACAACTCATTGATGCTTAATCTGGTTTGATGTCTCATAAACATAATTCCAATCTATGAATGAATCAGTTATCATGTTTTTTTTTAACTATGCTTATTAACTTACAAAGTATGTTGGAAGCCTTCTGGATTCAACAGACATCAGAGTCACCGATCAATCAGACTCACCGATCCATCAGAGTCACCGATCCATTAGACTCACCGATCCATCAGAGTCACCGATCAATCAGACTCACCGATCCATCAGACTCACCGATCCATCAGAGTCACCGATCCATCAGAATCACCGATCAATCAGACTCACCGATCCATCAGACTCACCGATCCATCAGAGTCACCGATCAATCAGACTCACCGATCCATCAGACTCACCGATCAATCAGACTCACCGATCCATCAGACTCACCGATGCAAATGAGTCACTGATGCAAATGAGTCACCGATGCAAATGAGTCACCGATGCAAATGAGTCACTGATGCAAATGAGTCACCGATCCAAGGACTCACCGATGCTGATCAAAATGACTCACCGATCAGATGACAGACCGATGCTGATCAAAATGACTCACCGATCAGATGACAGACCGATGCTGATCAAAATGACTCACCGATCAGATGACAGACCGATGCTGATCAAAATGACTCACTGATCAGATGACAGACCGATGCTGATCAAAATGACTCACCGATCAGATGACAGACCGATGCTGATCTATCTGAGTCACCGATCTTTACTCTAATGTTGATGACCTACCGATCTCTTGAACAGTCATAAACAACTGTTTGAATTTCTTTATCTTTATCTTTATTTAATCTAACCAACGGTCATATTAGGTATATTTTAATGCTCTGACAGATTATTAATAAAAGGTTGTCGGATGTCAGGAAACCGTACCTCGTACCTGCGGAAAAGAAACCTTTTCTATCCTACAGAGCACGTGATATAAATACAAGAAGACTCTGCTGAAGAGTGTGGTGAAAAAACCAAGAAGTGAGAGACAACACACACAGAGACAAGGAAGCATACGACATACTCGAGAAGAGCTCTGTGCATACAAGAAGAACCAAGCAAGACAGAATCAAACATACAATCAAGCCTACTCAAGAAGAGTGGTGTGCATACAATAGATCATTGAAGAGCTTCATCGACTACATCTCACTGCCTGTGAACCTGAAGCATACGACACTCTGCTTCTCAAACAAAATCAAGAAGAGGACTCAGGATCACTTCTGATTAATTCCAAAACGAGTCCAGTGCTACACTGAAATCACTAGAGCCATTTCTAAACTCTACATCTCTGCTCTGTGATTTATTTATTCTACATTTTGAGCAGTGTGTGTTATCTGCTGTATTAAACACACACACTGACTCCTGTACTTTCACTGGAGGATCTGTAAATCCTCAGCAAACTTTTTTTTACACTTCACTTCCCACTGTGGATAGTGGAAGAGGTCTTGTGACCTGGACAGCTGGCTGCTGTTGTTTGTTTTCCCACGTAGAACTGTGGTAGAGGTCTTGTGACCTGGACAGTGTGCTCACTGTTGTTAACCCCGATCCAGGGTGTGGATCACTTTTATATAAACTTTTGAGAGGACTAAGTCTCGGCTTGAGACTGAACCTCTTGGTTACTTCTCTGTGTTTATAGCTATACTATATCCATACTATACATATTTATTTCATATTCCGCTGCTATTACTTTGAAATATAATCTATCTTCAAAGCTACTTTGATAATTAAATTCGCAAGTGTTTATATTTATTATAAATCAGTAAATTGGTTTCAAAAGTTAATTTAATCATAAGATTAAGTTAACTGAGAATTAATCAATCTTTGAGAAGCTAATTGAACCTTTATATTCTATATAAATTCACTACAGTTTAATTTATTTTTGAAATTGGGGGATTTTATTAGAAATTGTTTTTAACAGAAAATTTTGATTGGAACTCAATTCACCCCCCTCTTGAGTGTCCACTCCGACCAACAACTACCCCTTATTCAATTATCGATTCATCATAGAACTTTTTATATCCTCTTTTAGGATCTGGAAGTATTAGAATGGGTGATGAGACAATCCTACCTTTTAGGTCATGAAAGTATTTATCATACTCTTCTAACCACATGAACTTAACAAACTTCTTTGTAAGACCAGAAAGAGGTCCAAAATGGTGTGATAATTCCAATATGAAACAATTTTAATATCCAACCAGCCCCAAGAAACTCTTTATGTCAAATGGGTTCTTGGGATCCTCTTAGAAATCCACTACACTCACCTTCTCGGGGTCAATAGATACTCTAGATTCTGAGATAATATGACCCAAAATTGAAATTTTTTATCTAGAAGTGGAACTTATCAAGATTTTCATAAATATGAATCTCTCTTAGTGTATTCAAAATGATCTCAAAGTTCTTATCATGGTCACTATGAGTGAGAAAATACATTAATATGCCATCCAAAATTACAACATCAAAAGAATCTAGATAGGGGTGGAAAATCCTTTTCATAAAATCCATGAAAACTTCATGAATATTTGTAAGACCAAACGTCATAAACTGATACTCATACATACTATAGATTCTATGGAAATTTCTATGAAGTATGTTTGGTGTCCTGACTAATAGCTGATGATAACCTAATCTCAGGCCGATCATTGAAAATATCCTATCTCCTCAGAGATGGTCAAAGATATCATCTATTATAGGTAGTTGATAATGATTAATGATTATAATCTGGTTCAACTATCTATAATTCTTGCATAAAAAAGGTTCACATCCACCTTATTAGAGAAAATCATGGGTGAACCCCAAGAAGAAGTATTAGGCTGTATAAAACATTTTCCCTCTAAATCCCCCAACTACCTCTTGAGCTTCTGGATCTCAGTAGGTTCTATATTGTATTGAGTAATGTACACAAGATCTTCTCCTAGAATGATCTTGATTATAAACTCTACAATTATCTCAAGAGGTAATCTATAAAATCACCATGAAAGACATCCCTAAAATTATCTACTTCGGGAAGAAAATCTACCAAGTATGCTTTCTAATCTTCCATGAAGAGTCTAGAAATATAGGTGGTCAATCCACCTATCCCATTATGATCTGGTCTATCTCTACCATCCTAGACATCCCACTCACCCTTGTGTAGATAACTGCTTCCCTATAGTGACTTAAAAGATACCCTATAATGATAGAAGCCTAAAAAGGTGTGATGTGGGACCAACCAATAGACCCCAATAATGACATAATAGTCTACCATCCAGAGAACAAATAGGTTCCAGAAGAAAGGGTAACTAGCTACCTCAATGGGGTAGTCACTGCACTAGAGTATGCTCCCTGATTGTACTTTTAATAGTGTATGCTAGGCCATCACACCATAGTAATACTGAATTTCCAACCTGAGACTTTGCATGATAGGTAATAGGATAAAGATGTGTGAATAACCTATGTCAAACAATGAAGATACTATAGTGTTGGATACTAGAATATAACCTTATAATATAGATGGACATGCAGTCTGATTCTTGGGTATCAGTAGTAATGCACACAACTAACTTAATCCTTGGCCATGTGTTGTAGCTGGACTACCCTGATTTTGACCACTCTTCTGACACTAATGATCATATTTATACCTATCACGGCCATGAAATCATCCTCCTACAGTCATTATGGTTTTACTCCAACTCCCCACCTGAGGTGGTGTAAAATAACCTACCCCAGATGGTGGAGCTGGTTCATAGCATCTTCCACTAAAAGTAGATGAAAATGTCCAAAACAATCTTTTAAGATGTCTCATACAGCCGTAAGCATGACACTCCATTGGGTCCCTATCACACAAAGGCTTCATATGGTCCTATCATATGCACTGATAGAATAAAATACAGCTTCCAGTGCAATTACTCTGACCACCACTGCTCTAACCTTAACCTCAAGGGAGCGTTTCCAACTATCAGAAGAACTAACTTTCCTACCTCGGTACGGTTCCTCTATTCCTGGTATTATGGCCTTCCCATAGACTATACTTTTTGATAATATCTGGATTGATGATCTCAAATAATGTAGGTAGGCTTAAAACGTTCACCTGAGTATGGATGGCATACTGAAGCCCATCTTCAAAACATCTAGAACATGAAATCTCATCACTAGCTAGAAGGAGTGTAAATCACTACAACTTGGTAAAATGTGATGAATAATCCATGACTTCCATAACACCCTCCTCTATATTCATTAACTCTCTATATTTTAAATCTCTAAACATCTAAGGAAAGAAGTGAACACAAAATGCAGTATGAAAATCATCCCATACCATCCCCTAATGGTAACTAGAAGGGGTAATCACATCCCACCAGCACTTGACTGAATCAAAAAAAATATAAGTAACAAGCCTGACCATCCACTCTAGAGGAATTTCCACATAATCAAAGATAGATAGGGTGGCCTCCATCCAAAATTCAGTAGCATGTGGACCTCAATCCCCCAAAAATGTGGGATGATTCAGCTACTAGAAATCACCGGTAAAATCATCCATTATCAGTGTATGTCGTGGAATTCCCTGAATGGATTTCATAAAACATAGAAAACTCTTAAAAAATGAGAATTAGTTCCCAGATCTAGTATAATAGGTGGTTCCTCAACTGGAACTCCTTGAGGTAAGACTGGTGGCTCAGGGCTCACCATCTCTAGAGGGTGGTCATCGTAACCCTCCTGGAACATGACACGAGGATTTCCTGGTGGTATAGATCTATAAATGACAAGAACATACCATAGAACATGCTCTATGAATATATAATAATTAGAGTAAGCATAACATAAGACTATGGGATCACTACCCAAGTTATACTACCCCAACTACCCACTTAGAATCCCAGGTACTATTAAGTGTTCATGTTTAAATTATAGTGATTCCAGTAGATGAAGTGTCAATAGCACCTTGCCTCTTCATTTAATGGAAAATATTTATTTTTATTTTATATTTCACATATTTAAATTTCATTTCCATGAAAACATATATAAAAATATATTTAAAATGGATTTTTATTCCCATTAAATAAGGTCCCACACACCATATCACATGAAAACGATAATGATTTAATCTCAATTTAACATTATCTACATTCAATCTCAGAATTTAATCAATTATGAATGATGGATGGACTCAGTAAAATACCCATTTCAATCCATGAGGGACCATACAACTCATTAATTGAAACTATAAATCACTCAATCATATCCAAAGTGAGTAATATCCATAATATAACTACCATAGAATCACTCAGCAATCACATGGGAAAAAATAAATGAAAATAGTGAAGTGAAAAAATATGTCATGGTATATTCATGGCATATGGATTCAAGGTGGCTACAATGATACATGATTTATGCTCCTTAACCTCATCTCATTGAGCCAAGTATAAAATGTGAACCACAATCACAATAATAATAATAACCATCACATAATGTTTGTATAACCAACTAATGAAATTATATCAATACTATTATGAAAAAAAATACAAAACAACAATTCTTATTTAGGAAACATGGAATTTACCCTAAAAATGGGATAGCTACTCCCAATCATGACTTATATCCATTTTCCAAATTGTTCCTAATATTTTTTCCATTATCTTCAAATAGTACAAAAAGAAAGGAACCGCCTATGATAACACTTTGTGATGTCCAATACGTGGGTTACACTCAAAGGGTCCCTGAGCTTGGTTGGGCACATGGCCTCAATCATATCTCCTCAAACACTAGAGGTTTTCGACTAATAGTGAGGGAGAAGGGTGTGTCTATGGAGAGACTATTCCCTCGTTACCAAAGTTTATCATTGTAGATAAATATAATAAAAGGTAAATAGTGTAAGAAGTATAAGTAAATAGATGTAACAACATAAACATACACTAAATACAATGGACCAATTACCCGCCATAGAAAAAGAAGATAGGAATAATAAATAATATAATAAACTGATAGTAATACTCAAAATCTGGTGATATTTTATGTCATGTGTCTATAAAATTGGAAATTTGTTATACATGGTGATAAGTAATAAATTCTATACAAAATAATAAAAAAGAAACCAAAAACACTCCAAGAATCATGAACTCTTTCTTGGTCATATGCTACCTAGATCCATCCTAATGAAATCAAGAAATATCAGGTGTCCAATGTAGGATGATTCCTTTTTTGAAAAAAATACAAACATGTAATCTTCCTCGGTGCTCGTGGTGGCTTGGATAGGTTTTTAGATAAATCTCTGTAGGCCACCACCAACAATGTCTATAACATCCAAACCATCTAATATAAACTAAAATAGTGTGCAGACATGCATATATACAAGAAAATAAGTACATCGATGTAAATTCCCAGTACTTTATCCAACCTTAGGTGGTGTCTAACCATGTAGCCATTTAATTTTTTAATTATGTTCCAGATTGTATAGTAATTTACATGAGGTATAATTGACACTAGAATCCTAGCATGAAATGATAATAAAGGATCCAAAATATAACAACGCATCCTGTAATGATAATAATAATAAATAGGATCCAAGTTAATAACCAAGGCATCATTGACCTCAGGGGTCGAGCCAACTCAGTAATAACACGTATCTAGGTTATAAGGGTAATATTGTCATCCAAGGGGAAATGCTCATGGAATTCCACAACAATATAATTCTATCATAGTACAAGGATGTCATCCAAGGTAAAGCATGTAATCAATGACTATGCCCAATGGGTGTATCTATGTCACCTCATGTCCATAAAAAATATGCTGGATCAAATGAGTTTATCCAAGGAGTCCAATAATGATAATGGAAGGATCCTATGGTGTCATACCTGGAGTCCTATAGTATAAAAGTATTGGGTTCCAAGGTGGTTATCACCCTCGGAAACTGGCATCCTTAAATCATAATGGCATCCATGAGTGATAAAAGAAATCCCTCAGGAATCCAAGGATGGATTGATTTTAACCACTCCCACAAATATTTCATGGTTTTTATTCAATAATAACTTTATAATTAATTCACTGAATAAATTATTCTGTGTAATATTCATACCTTTTTGATAATTCATTTGGTTCACGTTATTACCTTTAATTAGTGTAAAAATGATAAGGGACATGAAACCATTGGTACTTGAAAGCATGACTGATTCTCTCCTATCAACTGTTTAAGGTTCCAATGCTCTGCTAATGTGTACAACAACACTTAGATTGAATCATCAGCAATGATACTTTTTAATAGTCAGTTGTTTTTAGTTGATTGTATTTTGATTAAGGGGCTTGTTTACAGAGCTTAATTGAAATAATTTATTGATTAAAATTGATTTAACAATTTGATAAAGATTTGGGTGAGTTCATTATTAGGGATTTAATCTTGTGTTATCCTTGAGATTTTCTTTATATCGCATTTAAATTAACAACCACTTCCCAAGATAACGTTGATTAGAATTCATAAGTGTTAAGGCTTTAATCCAAGATTTAACTTAACTTAGGGTTCTAATCTTAATCAGATATTGTTTATGGTAGTGTATTTATGGTTCCAATAATCCATGGAAATGACTCGTTAAACAAAACAAGTAATTAATCCATGACATGTTAAGTCCAACATACACAATATTAATTCAATGAATATTCATCGAGAAAAAGTTCTCAATCACTTAACATACCTAAATTATAACTCACCACAAGGATAGATTTACTCAGACATTAATATGATTATTAATCTAGTTTATTATATTTATGATGATTAATTTTAAAAATAAGGAAAATAAAAGGATAAGAAAAGAGTTGTGCATCGAACACACACACATGAACAATGAAGATAATTAAAAATGGACATTCGATTGAATAATGAATCAAAATAAGGGAAGAAGATTCAACTGTATTTAAATTATTTTAAGACCATTAATATTATTTAATAGAATGTGGATGAGAATAAAATATGAAGAAGAAGAAACCTACATTAAAATTCTATTGAAATGAAAACAAACTTATACGATTACAAATAAGAAGAATACAAAAGAACATGAAAATAAATAGAGGAGGAAGGGTATCTCAAGTGAAAACATGAGTATGTAAGGTCCTCTCAAGACATTTTCAAGGCTTTTTTCTTGCCAACATATTCTCCTCTCTTCTGAAATTCCAACCACATGCAAGGAGAAGAGAGGGTTGTATTTATAGCCCAAGGAGGTGGACTCTTTGCATTCCAAATCTACCCCTCCACTTGCATCACCATTTTGGACATCTAGAAAGAAGAATATAAAGATATCCTCTTCTTCAAAGTTGTATATAATAAATTTTTCTCACTATTATCAAATATTTTAAGGCATTTGGACTTATGGAGCCAAAGTTAAGGTGGTTTTCGTAAGCAATGTTAAACTGTCCATTTCTATCCATCCTTTTTCAATGGCCGAAATGTGAAATGATTTTTGAATAGGAAGAAGCCTTAAAATAAGAATTCTTTATTCCACAAAGTCAGAAACCTATATATTTTATTTAACACTGCAAAAATCTAATATTTATTTGATTACTAGATAAATAGAAGAGTCAATTTTGTTGTACTGATTCCATTTCCCGGATAGAATGGTGGGATGAACTTCAAAACATCATTTGGACCCCTTGTTTTGGTTTTGTGCCTTGAAGGTTTTATCTATAAATCCTTATATATTCCCCCTAATGTTTGAGGAGAATAAAATAATTTTGACTTCCATATTGATCCCAATATTTCAATCTTCATGGCTGGTCCAATTTCTTCACAGATTCCATGGGACTTCTTGTGTGGTCGATATGACACTTAAAATGGTAGAATAGGCTAATGATTCCTTCTAATGATATGTGGGAAATTGAATATGAAATCCTACAAAAAAATAACCACACAACTTGGATTAGTAGGGTGATATTTATTATTAAAACAGTAAACTAACTTGAATCTAGATGAATTCAAATAGTGCTCAAAAATTATATTTAATATTTAAACATTAATATTTCACACATATTATGCACATTTGATATAAAATAAGTAAAGGGGGTATATAAAAAGTTATGAAAATATTAATATCATCAAATCTCCCACACTTAGTCTTGTGCATGTCCTCATGTAAAACAAATATAAAACCATAAAAAAATCATTTGCACTCACCGAAAAATATTAAAATTTTGTTTTCCCCAATTAGAGGAGGGTGAGACCATTTCACTCATCCATATTGAATTCCACATCATATTGTTAAAGAAACAATGTTAAAAAAACAACTCTTTTTTCATGCTCAAATTTTGAAATGGAAAATGTGGACTCTCAAAACTCACACCTCTCAAGATGATAAAATTCATTTGTGGAGGTTCACTCTTTCACCAACCAAAATTGAAAATATTAGAGTTTCAAAGAGATCTAAGATTATATTCCCTATCATAAACTGCTCAAAAATCAAGAGGTATTTTTTGGCTTTTTTCTGTCGCTATTGGACTGTAGGAAGATGATATTTAAAAGATAGGAAAGGGGGGGTAAAACACCAACATGGAAAAGACAATGCACTTTTTTTTTGGAAATGGGTCATGAAATGAAATGGAAACACATATTTATGGGGGAATTAAAAGGTGAAATAAGACACAAAAGGGGAATGAAATTTAAAGTGGATGAGAATATGAAATATTTATAAAACACTAAACTTCTCCTAATGAAATAAGTGTTCTTTTTTTCTTTTTCTTTTTCTTCTTTTTTTTGAATGTTGAGCTTGAAACAAATCTCACACTCATATCGCAACTCATGTTTTATCTCCTAATGATACTAATTGTAATAGTTATGACAAGATAAAAGGTTGAGGAAGAGTGCTTTTTGACCTTCCCCGGACACAACCCATTCTTATTTTCATTTTTTTTGATTATTTTTTGATTTTTTATAAACTTTTCAATATCATTTATACAAGATAAACATATATACATTCCCAAAACTCACTTTAGGACAAAATAATTTTCACTCACCAAAAAATATTATTTTTTCCCCCAATAATAGGAGTTTGAGACCATTTCACTCATCCATATTGAATTCCTCCTCAAATTGTTACAGAAACAATATTATAAAAACAACTCTTTTTTCATGCTCAAATTTAGAAATGGAAATGTGGACACTCAAAACTGACACCTATAAAGATGATAAAAGTTATTTATAGAGGTTCACTCATTCACTAACAAAAATTGAAAATCTTAGAGTTTTAAATAGCTCTCAACTTCCATTACCTACCCTAAAGTGCTCAAAAATAAAGAGGTTTTTAGGGGGTTTTCTGTGGCTATGGGATGGTTAGAAGATGATATCCAAAAGATAGGAAAAAGGGGGTAAACACCACAATGGAAAAAGAAATGTACATTGTGTTTTGAAATGAGACATGAATTGAAATGGAAACACATATTTATGAGGGAATTAAAATGTGAAATAAGACCCAAAAGAGGAAGGAAATTTGAAGAGGATGAGAAGATGAAATATTTACAAACCACAAAACATCTCTCAATGACATAAGTGTTCATTTTTTTATTTTTCTTTTTTTTTATGTTTTTTCAAAATTTTAACTTGAAACATGTCTCACAATCATCTCTAAACCCATGTCTGATCTCCTCATGATACTAATTTTAATAGTTATAATAATATCAAAGGTTTAGTAAGAGTTATTTTTGACCTTCCAAAGATACAACCCATTCTTATTTTCATTTTTTGATTTTTTTTTTTATTTTTTTGAACACTTTTAAATATCAATTTTACAAGATAAGCATATATACATTCCCAAACCTCACTGAATTAAAACCTCTCCCCCAAAATAAAATGGATTTTTCCCTCAAGAATATGATAACTCATTAAAAATCCATAAAAGCGCACCCAAAAAATTAAATACATTCCCCCCACACTTAAATTTCAATAAATAATGTAATATAAATTCATGTAGATATTGGGAAGATAAGGTATTGGGCTTGTAATTCGGATATCAGAGAAAAGGTTTTCATAGGCTTGAAGGGGATTTCAAAAGGATGACTAATGTAAGGGAAATGGAAGGCTATTTGGCTATTGTGATTCTCATGTGGTTTAGAACATTCCTCTATCATATTAATGGACGCCAAATTAGAAAATTCAGCTTAAAGGTCCACAAACTCAAGACTCACAAATGGGGGTAAAAACACACATTTTTAAAAGATGTCCTTAGGTATCCTTGTCATGAAATCAAATGTTGTTCCTCGCGGTTGGGCAAAATAGTTTTCCAAATCAACAATTTAGCATTAAATTTTTTTTGTTTTTTACACAATATTCCTTATCCAAATATATGATGAAAACATAAGATTTTTTAGATGAAACCATGTTTTTTTGACTCCCCAAAATGGTTAGAGAAAATTTCAAAAGTTAAAGGTGAGTAATTAAGACTATTTTGGTTTTTTTCATCATTTTTTTTTAGTTTTTTTAGTTTTTTTTTAAATACACACCCACACAAAAGATAAAGATAAAAATAAAGGGTTTGATGAAGGAAGCGGTAAAAAAAATTAAAGAGAGAGGAAGAAGAATAAAGAGGTAGAGAGAGGGAGAAGGAGGTAGAAGAGAGAAAGAGGGTGTTAAAAGGAAAGAGGTTCCACCTGGTTTGGATTTAGTGGGTCACCATCTCCATCCAATGGTGGGTCAGTGGAAGTTGATGTGCCTCATTTGGCATGTTACCTGAAAAAGAAAAATAATTATTCATCTAATGAAATACTAAATAGAAATTTAAATTACACAAAAGTAAAATAAAACATGGGTTACCTCCCAAGAAGCGCTACATTTATTTGTCTACAACTGGACAGTTGCAGTGGACAACACTTAGTCTAACAGTGGCCATTGTATTTTCTCAACTCTAGTGTTCTTTTAGAAAAACATTTCCTTTGGGAGGTCCAATGATTCATTGGATAATTCCATCCCTTCTTTATTGTTTCGCTTGTAATTAAATTGGGGTGGAAAGATAATAAGACTATCCATCATTTGGTCTTCAACGTAAGGAATTATTTTATCCACAAATTGATGGTTTTCTATAATTTTAAATTCAGGAAGATGTCTCAATTATGATGGTTCATTTATGTATGGTTCAGATAAAAGTAAACTAGAGTATGAGATCCCAATTTTTTTTACTCATTTATTTTATCATTTGCTGATATAGAGTAATTAAGATCAGTAGAGTCATGAGACTGAATAAATTTTTCAATATAATTTATATCAATGTTGTTCATCAAAGAATGGTAAATTTAAACCTCACCAATGATCACTTTATTATTTACGAAACAAATACCACAAACATCACTACCATCAGGACAATATAAACACATTGGCTCGTGGTTCACCTCACAAATAATAGAATTATCAGAATCATGGATAGAAAACGATGAATGTTGGATAATTAGATTTGAATCAAAATATGAACATGCTTTTTCATTTTCCCCATTACCATCCAAGTTGGAGTAGTGGATGTCAGAGGTGAGATATGATTCCAAAGAGTTATCAAGATCCTTTAGATCAATGGATATTTCACTTGTAATGTCAACATCAACTTCTCTATTTTTGACTTGGTTAATGAGGATGCAATATTCACAAACTCCTCTATCAGTAGAACAGGAAGAACATGATATATTGGGATTCAACACCCACTTAGAGAGACTTTTAGAAGCATGGATAGAGAATATATATTGATTCTTTGATGGGTATCGCATGGATTGAAAAATATTGAACTTGACCAGTTGGTTTCAAAATTCCATGGATAAGTTGCTAGAATAGACATCAATATTGGTTTTAGATGTCATAAGGAAAGGTCTTCCTAGAATCTGAGGATATGGGAATAAAGTTTTCTCACCTTCCAGGTCAAGGACATAGAAGTCAGCTGAGAAGATAATATCATTGACTCGGACAAGGACATCGTCAATTATTCCCTCAGGACCGATTATGCTTTGATTGGATAACTGGATAAAAAAACCTATTGTATATAAGGGACCCAAACCAAGTTTGAAGAATATGGGTTTGGGAATTACATTTATAGAGGCTCCTAGATCTATGGGTTCACCATCAAAGTTGGAACTTCTTATTTGGCATGGAATAATAAAGTTCCCATAATCTTTGCAGTTCATGGGTGTGGATAATTGTGTTGAAACATTATCAACAGTCCTAATTTGTCTTTTATGAGGGAAAAATTCTTTAAGAAACTTGGAATACTTAGGAATTTTTTAGATGGAATCTAAGAGAGTAATGTTGACTTCAACACGTCTAAACAAGTTGAGAATTTCAGGATCAGATTAGAAGGACTTATTTGGATTAGAAATAGCTTGAGGAAAAGGAATTGGGTTCCTAATTAGAGTGTAATGAGGGGAGGGAATGGATTCAAATTCATTTTCAAGTTTATTTTTCATTTCATTTTCTATGTCAAAATTTATAGGACATATCTTGAGGCATAGAAATTTCCTTTCCCGATGTAAGCGTAATTGCACATACATTACCCTTGGAGTCGGGTAATGTTTGAGCTGGGAGTTGGGAAGAATTTGATTATTGTTACTGGCTCAGGTGGGATGAAAGTTGACCAATTTTTGTTTCAATGTTTCTGAGGCTGGAACGGGTGAAAGAGGAAAGATCTTAAACTACACTTTCCCATGGTTTCTTGGAAGAAGAGGCTAGTCCCGGATTGAGATTTACTTGATTTTGGTTCTTTGGAAAGTGATTGTATTGGTTTGGGAATTGGGAAGGATCACTAGGATAGTGGAAGTCTGAAAGAGCAGGAGGAGGATTTCTCCTTTCTTCTATAGGAACAAAAGGATAATGTTGTTGGAAGTTACCAACACCATGACCCTATTGAAACTGGTTTGGGTTTTGAGGAGGGAATTGATGGGGATGAGAGATGTGATTACCATACCCCATGCCTTGGTTATGGGAAGAAGAGAAGGGCTTAGAGTGAGGTTGGTTGAAGTTTATAAAAAACTGACCTGATAATGGAGGGTTGGTGTTCTACTAAGCATAGGTTTTATTGATCTCCATTGGTCTATATGAATCAGATGGTTCATCTTGAAGTTTTGGATAGGTGTCTGTTGGTTGAGCTGGTGAGTTTCGTATTCCAAAGTTTTTTATAGTTCTAAGAAACATTGATTGTGGAGAAGATGAGGTTGGGGCTTTGGAAGCCAGAGCTAGTTTTCGCACAAGACCTGTAAGTTCAATCATCCACTCAGTAATATTGTTTGGATCTATGGATTGATACTCTTGGACTTGTTTGACTTGAGTATTTGCTCGAGTGTGGAATTATTGTGTGTTTTCATCCATGTTGCTTATAAGATCTCTTGCAGCTGCAGGAGTTTTATCAACAAGATCATTTCCACTTACAATATCAATGAGGGTTCTCTCCATAACCAATAACACCTCATAGAAGTATTCGATCAAGAGTTGGTCATGGATTTTGTGGTGTGGGAAGGTTACCACAAGCTTTTTGAACCTCTCGCAGTATTCATGGAGTGATTCATTTTATGAATGATGGATACCACTAATTTTCTTTCGGATGGAAGTAGTGCGAGAAGCAAGAAAGAATTTCTCTAAGAAGAGTCACTTCATGTCATTCTATGTGGTTATGGAACCAGGAGGGAGGTAGTATATCCATGACATGGCAGTGTCAGCTAGGTACAAAGGTAACTCTTAGAGTTTTATTTGTTCCTCATAAACCCCTTGAGGATTCATGGTAGAGCACACCACTTGTAACTCTTTAAGATGAAGATGTGGATCCTCTTCAGCTACCCTAAGAAATGAGGGAGAATATGAATCAAACATGATTTGATTTCAAAGTCAGCCTCTATGATTGGATATTGAGTACCAATATGTTGGTAATTCATATCATGGACAGTAAGTTCTTTAAGAGTTTTTTCCCTAGGATTGGCCATATCAAATTCAATCGGTTGTACAAAGACTGGTTCATGAATTATTTTATTATCCCTAATGTTCCTTTTAAGGTGGTGAAGTGTTCGCTCAATTTCAGGGTCAAATAAATCTGAGGTATTGTTTGGGAGGCTATGGGGAATTCAGAGAGATTTTGGAAGAAAGATGAAGACAGTTTTTTTTATTTTATTTTTTTTCCATTTATGATTTTTATGAGAATGTGAGGTTTTCTTTGTATGTTTTTCAGTTTTTTTTAAATTTTGTTTTTTTACAATAACCAAAAACTAACGAATACTTAATTGGACCACCCTGGAAACATTTCCATTTTAATGCATGACCGATTTTCTCCTATAGACCATTCATGGTTCTGATGCACTGCCAATGTGTATAAAAGTACTCTGGTCAAATCCTCGGTGATGATACTTTTTAATAGTCGATTGTTTTTAGTAGATTGTATTTTGATTGGGGGTTTGTTTGCAGAGCTTAATTGAAATGATTGATTGATTAATATTGATTTAACAATTTGATAAAGATTGGGGTTATTTCATTATTAGGGAGTTAAGATTATGATATCTTTGATCTTTTCTTTATATTGCATTTAAATTAACACCCACTTTACAAGATAACGTTGACTAGAATTCATAAGTGTTAAGGATTTAATCCAATCATTAACTTAACTTATGGTTATAATATCAATCATATATTGTTTATGGTAGTGTATTTCTGGTTCTAATAATCCATGGAAACCACTCGTTAAACAAGACAATTCATTAATCCATGGCCTGTTAAGTCCAACATACACAATATTAATTCAAATAATATTCATCAAGAAAAAGTTCTCAATCACTTAACATGCCTAAATTATAACTCAACCCAATGACAGGTTTACTCAGAAATTAAGATTATTATTAATCTGGTTTATTATATTTATGATGATGAATTATAAAAAAAGGAAAATAAAGTGATAAGAAAAGAGTTGTATGTCGAACACACACACACAAACAATGATGAGAGTTAAAAGTGGACATTTGATTAAATGAGGAAGCAAAAGAAGGGAAGAGATTCAACTATATTTAAACAATTTTAAGACCATTAATATTATTTAACAGAAGGTGGATGAGAATAATAGATGATTAAGAAGAAACATTCATTAAAATTATATTGAAATGAAAATAGACTAACATGATTACAAATAAGAAGAACATAGAAGAACATAAAAACAAAGAGAGGAGGAAGGGTATTTCAAGTGAAAACATGAGTATGTAAGGTCCTCCCAAGACTTTCGGAATTCCAATATATGATCATATATTCTGAAATGCCAACCACATGCAAGGATAAGAGGGGGTTGTGCACAATAGCCTCAGCCCAGTTGGTGAGGACTCACTAGGTGCATCCAAGAGACCCGAGATCAAATCCGGGTGGAGGAATATTTTTGGTACTATAGTAGTACTGTAGCAGTACTGTATCAGTACTGTAGAATGCACTATTCGGTACTTTAGAAGCCATAACTATTCATCCATTTGGGCCTCCAGGCCACCAGTTTGGTCCTCGTGTCCTGCAAAGCTTTCAGGCCACCCAAGGCCTTCAGTCCAGTTGATTCTCAAGGCCTTCGGGCCACCTTAAGGCCTTAGGGATACCCCAAGTCCTTTAGGCCACATGTATCCATTCCCCATACACACTACTAAAAATGAGCATCCCTAGAAGAGGATTCAGAGTAGGTGCACTAACCATAGCAGAGCCATATGGATTGTCAGAATTAGAGGGTATGGCTATGCCATCGGTACCAATCTATGCTTGTATGGGAAGCCTAGCCAGACGGTCATGCAAAGGAGGAGAGCTACTATTAAGATGCAGATGCTAGGGAGGGGCAGTTCCTTGTAGATAGTCTGGTTGAATTACCTAAGACCTTCGGGTCATGTAATCTCCTAAGACTATGGTCCATGTAATATCTGAGCTTACGGGCCTTGTAAGGGTTCCCCCTCATCCCTTGAAAGGAAGGTTATCAAAAATCAATAAAAAATAAAGGCCTTCGGGCCATTCAAGAAGAGGGGGTTGTATTTACAACCCAATAAGGTGGACTGTTTGCATTCCAAATCTTCCCCTCCACTTGTATCACCAATTTGGACATCCATAAAGCCGAATATCAAGATATCATCTTCTTAAAAGTTGTATATAATAATTTTTTCTGACTAATTTCAAAAAATTTAGGCATTAGGACTTATGGAACCAAAGTTATTGTGGTTTTCATAAACAATTTGAAACTGTCAATTTCTACCCATTCTTTTTCAATGGACAAAATGTGAATGGACTTTTGAAAAGGAATATTCTTTAAAATCCATTTCTTTATTTAAAAAAGTCGACCTTTTATATATACTATTTCACAATGAAAAATAATATCTTGATTTGATGAACAGATCATGAGAAGAGTCAATTTTGGTGTGCTAATTTCATTTCTCGGACAGAATGGTGGGTTGGACTTCAAAACTTCATTTGGGCCCCTTTTTGGGAGTTGGGCCCTAAAATTTTTATCTATGACTCCTTGTATTTCCCCCCGAACTTTGGAAGAGAATAATGGAATTTGGTCTTCCTGATCGAGCCCAACAATTGAATCTTCATGGCTGGTGCATTTTCTTTGCAGATTCGGTGGGCTTTCTTGTGTGGTCCATATTACCCTTCAAATGGTAGAATTGGCCAATGACTAATTCTAATTATATGTGGGAAATTTAATAAAGAATCATAAAAATAAATAACCGCACAATATGTAAAATTAGGTTGATAGTTATTATTAAAACATTAAACTGACTTAAATCTTGATGAACTCAAATAGTGCTCAACATTTATATTTAATATTTAAACATTAATATTTCACACAAATTATGAACATTTCATATAAAATCAATAAAGGGGGTATATAAAAAGTTCTAAAAATATTAAAAACATCAGTACTTTTACCACTTAATCAATTAATTAGGTTCACTCCACAACCTTCCACAATCTTGGAAAGGTGTGCTACAGAATTGAAACCAAGTCATTCATTTACATTTAAATATTCCAAGTGATATATATGGATATACTTTTCAATTACAATTGAGTTTAGAAAATTAATTGTACCACTTAACATATAAGGGTAAAGTGAAATTATCATATTCAAGGGATAGACATTACAATTCACAATTCAATTTACTAAGGAAGGGCTTTGAATTAATAGGGTTAATCCATAGCACACCAAAATGGTGGTGCAGATGAACATAAAAAACCACTAAAGGCATAATTAAGAAACATAACCTACTTGGGGTGGTTGGTGTTGAGGAAGTAACCACCAACGGTGGATAACATATATAAAAATGGTCTTAGAATATTATTTTAATGACTATAATCAAGGAATATAAATTTAATAGTCCATGGTTGATAAAATCGACACACACCCGATGAAAATTTATAAAATGGTGAAACATGAGGGGTGAGTTGTAGACCACCTATGTTATTATCATATGAATCTACTCATCAAGTTTCAGCCTATATTTTGTCCTGAATCAAAATAAATATGAAGAATAAATCAACACCCTAAAAATCACTAATATGAGCCTACATCTAAATAACATCATCAAGGGAAAGAAGAATGATGAATGAAAAAAAAACGAATCGAGTACTTATTAATACAAATACTACATGACCAATGGGGATCAAGTATGACCATGGATTGGATTTCAGGATCAAAAACTATGAAAATTTACATGAGAGATTTAAAATGGGAGAATATGTGTGTTTATAACAACTATAATAAGCCAACAAGGAGGAGGGGTGAGATATTAAGTCATTAAGGGAATTATTGTAATTTCACCCAAAAATAGAGTTGCATGGTTTGGACCTACAGTTGGCCAACCCATCTACCAATTATGCATGTATCACAAACTTGGATGGTAAACCGTGTGATTAGGCCACAGAGTTAGGGAAATAATCTACGTATTGTGTGAATATACTCTACTAAAAACTTCAAACATTTTGCAAGCATGTGCGGCCACTGGAGCACGGTTATGTAAAATTGTGTTCCCTAATTCACGCCACTATCTAGCCCATAACTATAAAGAGAGACCATGCAGGCTGGGTATCACAATTTCAAATAACCATATGGACTTTTCATTTTCTCCACTAGCTGGAGTTCTGTGCTCCGAACAATCCTCAAACACCCCTGAAACCGTCATGAACTCATTAAGAATCTATATTAGGTCTAGAATAATGAATTAAACTAATGTTAAAAGGATCCATATCTGTGATAAAAACTGAGTTCAAATAGAAATAAAATTTATAACAAAATGAACCCCCAAATGTTTTCCAAATTTAGTTGAAAATTAATATAATTTTATTATATAGGAGTTAATATACGTATAAGGAAAGTCATACTCAAGGTAAGGGATTTTTATATAAAAATTTGTTTTAAGAAATTAATTGTTTTATTCCCTTTTTCATTCATAACCAAGTTATATAAAATAATTTTGATATGTCATTAATATTTGAAATTTATGTACAACGTTATTTTAAATATTTTTTGAATTTCTTTAAAAATGTTTTAAAATAATACTTTCAAGCATTTTTTCATACAATTTATTAGTTTAATTTTTTTACAAAATTCAGAAAGGAATTTTTATTTAATGTATACATCATGAGTAAAATTTACAATCACCATTATTTTTATTCATTAATAATATTCCTCTCAAATGTTTAATGGGTTTTCAAAAAAACATCTTATTTATCATTCTTTTGTGAAATTTTTTATGGATTTTTTTAACAAAAAAGGATTTTGTCCTTATTTTTATATGATTTCCAAAACCGATTCTACATATTTGTTAAATGGAATGATTTTTAATATGTTATGATAGTATGAAATATTTTTTGTTTTTTATATATTTTAACATCATTTTACATTATTCCTGATGATGGGTGAGCCCGATACATCTCTCCAATACATTGGGTAATGATTTTTTTCTCTTGATAATATTTTTGAAATTAACATAGTAAGTTATTAAATTTCTAAAAGTGCATGTTAGAGTGATATAAATATGACTTTTTAGGGTTTTTACATGACTATTCTATGATAAAAAATTAGTTTTCTTGGATATATTTTTATTTCACAAGGAAAGCTAATGAGATTATGTTTAAAATAACTTTTATGTAGCTTTTAAGGGTAAAATGTGTGTTTTTCAAGAAAATGGTTTCAAGATAACTCAAGTTTAAAAATAAACCCTCGTGATTATGATTTTTCCTAAAAGATTTATTATGTTATGTTTTATTAAAATATTTAGGCAATGAAGATTATTTCATGAGTCGGAAAATTAATATTCAAGCTCAGATTTTATTCTATAAAAAAGGGAAAATTTATTCAGGGATTCGATGGTTTTCAAAAGGTGTTAAAAGGTTTATATCCAGTTTTTATTCCTTGATAAGTTTTTTTTATTATCCCATGTTTTTAAGTGTTTTTCATAATCCCTGGGGATGAGTATGAATAATATCAAGAGAGAAATTTGAACTTTTGTGATTCATCTCCCAAGAAGAAAATGTGTTTTGGAGGAAATTGGATTTTAAATTTAAAAATATTGTTTTTGTAGAAAAAATGGATATCGATTCAAAGTGTATACTTTATATTGTAAGGTTTTGATATATAATAGTTTCTGTAATTCCCTAAAACTATAAACTAAAAAATACTAAAAATTTAAAAAAGTACAACCCATGTTATAAATCATGTAATTTTGGGTTGTTTAAGTTATGGAGCATTATACCAATAGATATGCCACCTCACCAATGTGCTCCAACAAATAAAAATATCAAAAATTAAAGGGTGAAAGATTGATCCCTTGACTAAATCTTTGATAGATCCATTAAGGGTAAACCCTAAAGAGAACATAGTACAAAATATCAAAATCTAGGAATCTTCATCAATGATCAGCGGATAGAGCACATAAAACATGCAATATAAAACCATATTGATAGGGGAGATACCTCTCAAAAAGTGGTAACTCCACAAATAAAATAGTAAAATGATCCATAAGAAATGGACACCCAATTATAACCCATAGAATCGTTAACCATAACATCACTAAAACAAAGGAAATATCCACTAGAAAAAACCTCTGTGACAAATACTTTCCAAACCATATTAGCTCTACTAAAGGAAATTGTTTCCAGAACTCTGAAAGTGAAAACCTTTTTAAATAGATATATTAATTCTATACCCACCACATACTGATCATATTTGGATTTCATATCATTTCTCTAATCATTAAAAGAAATATTGTTGGTTCAATAAATTAATTCACAAACCCACAATAGAGGATGAGAAAAATATATCAAAACATCCACAAGAACCATTAATTATTAAACCTTTAATCTTATTCAATCTCAACAAAATCACATAACTCTCCTAACCGAGAACATATACCTCTTCATCCACACAATAGTATTTTGGGAAAAATAAATTCATTTTCAAAATCTACCCAACTAACATGCTTACCAAAAGCATTGTATGTAAACTACTTCTTGAAACTCATGCTTTTAAAATATTACAAATTACTTAAATAATAAAACCTTTAAAATAATTTTTAAAATTCATTTTAAACATTGGAGGCCATTTAAATGAATAATCCATTTTGAAAGCAATGCACTTTTGTGGAATCATTTAAAACATTTATTTCACTCTTCTAAAAAGAAAACGCAAAACTTATTTAAGCAAAACAAATTTCCAACACTCACATCATTTAGTAAGAAAAGTTAGTAAATTAAGTCAATGATTTTCCCACCTAAAACTACAAAAAAATGACTTTCAAAATTTTTAGGTTTCAATTTAGATCAATCGAATTGTATTTTCACACAACCGAGTTTGGTCATGGAACTTTTAGAGTAAACTCAATATTTTTAAAATGGGAATATAAAAATTATTTAGGTAAAAGTACTTACAAAAGGTATATAAATTTTCTTACAAGTTAATAATGATACAGAAAAATTCACCTTATATATCAAAAAGTAACATTGAATAAATATCTCACTCTTGGATCGTGGAAATTTAAATCATTTTTTTTAAAAAAAAATCATTACCAGTTTAGTTCAACTCAATTACCTATTGTTCCATCCAATTAAACTTACCATTTATAATAGATTACGAATGATATAACCAGTACGATATTGAAATATTATCATGTAATCCATTAAGATAATTTAAAACCCTAATAAATTTAATGTTTTGGTAAAAAGGATTAAAAATAGACCATGTTAAACATTCTCTTCTTAATAACTCATAGGAATTTAATTTAGAAAGGCTTCATGCTTACATAATACTCTTTTTGTTCAACTAGTATATCCCAAACATGCTCTCTTTAAATTTAATATCAAAATGCATAAATTTAAAACTAGAGGATCGTAATTAACATGTATTGTGATTCATAAAACACAAGGTCAAAACAATTACTTTATCTTGTTTAAAGATCCTCCACATTTTCTAATATATATGAAATTACCAACAACACAACAAATTTAACACTAAAAATATTTTTACATTTAAATTTACCATTTCCCCCATATAGATATTATTAATTCTATTATTTTTAAATCAATACATCAATATATTTCTTAAAAAATAAACCAGAACATTCATCAATATAAACAGAGCTACTAAAATCATATAGATCAAGGGAACACTTCTATTACACTAAGATGTTTTCCACTTTATGTGTCCCCAACACTCCCATAAAACCTTAAAGTGCATCATGAAAAGAATATGTCTTCATGGGGGATTTTTTATCCATCTTTATATACTTGAGTCCATGATATATAGTACCTTCACAAGATAAATACCTTATCCTGATGGAATGGGATTTATTAAAATTCATTTAATTAGTTCGGTTTAATTCCCAAAATGACCCCATTTAATCAAAATCAGAAACAATTATGATGCATGTACCTCTCCTAGGTCTCTACCCTAAAATAATTACCACTCTACATGATCACTTGGAAAACTAAAAGTCCTTTCATTATAATAAAGGAGGCCTTAAAATCCCATTTCCAGGCCAAAATACCTATCATATGTCTTCACCAATCTCAAACGGTAATATTTCCATACCAACCTGCTCAATCTACATAGTGACTAACTCCATTATACATCGTATCTATCAACCATAATATTTGATACCAATCTATAAAGACAACCCCATTTACTAGTACCTCTCCAAGGATGGTAGTGAAGGGAAGGAGTGATACCCATAGTCCACCTCTTATAGGCCCTAAGATAGTGACTATAACTAAGGGTATAAAATTGACAATGGTATATATTAACATCAATGTTAAAAATTAATTAAATTTGATAAGATAACTTATAATCAATACCTTATTTGATATATAATATCCATTATCCCATAATTCATGTTAAGCAATTCAAATAAGTGTCTCCAAAATGAAACACTAAAAGAAAACTTAAGGCAGTAACTTCACAGTAACTCTAGCCTTTAAGATAGTGATTTGTAGATCTATCTCCAAAACCCACCTAAAACCTTGAAAACCATTATATATATATAGTGATGATAACATCTATAATCATTGGAATCATACTCAAGGTATCTTGTGAAAATTTGAAAAAATACTAATTCCCAAGTGAATGGATAATAGTACTAATAGGAACCTAAATAGGTAGACTATCCATTCACAACCTTATTGAGGATCAGTCACCAAGTAACACATCCAATTAAGTAAAATAATATCAAAACGACATCATTAAAGGAACCCAAAAACTACTTCCCCACTGATTTTCTTCTCTCACTCCCCAACGTCAAATTCCATGTGTTTTAATCCCTTCCCACCTAATGTGGGTTAGGTGGTAACCCTGCCTACCCCACCCTCGAAAGGTCCAACATCTTTTTTTAGAATTTAGGAAAATCTAAATATTTGTAACACTACCTCATAATTATATAGAATTAGGATAACACGAACATGAAGGACATCAGCCTTGTTATCTCCTTCTATAACTCATGACCCCCACCATATATATGTTATCACACATTTATATCATTGTAGTTTCACTTTAACCTCTTTCCATAATTTTCCACACATCATAACCTCATACCATCATATCCCTTTCATATATATAATGTATAGATATTAATATGGGGTATCTAGTCATCTATCATTACCAACTTGGATGTTAGGGGAAACATCGAGGACCCAAAACCTTTGGGGATTGGTATCCAATACTCAACTTAGGTGGGGTGGGTACAGAAAACATATAAATAAAAGAATAATAATTATACACAATATTGGTTTGGGGGTTCACACAAATATCCCTATCATGAAACGATACTATCATTACAACATCGTGGGATCCATCCCAATCTGTTAGCACCTATAAATATATCCAACCACACAAAACAACCACACACAACCATTGACCCCTTATTTGGTTATTTGTTTAACCATTTATAGATTTACCAATTACTATCCATGTTATAGTTATTGATTCACTCCATCCCATTTTTAATAAAAACTCATTCATAAGAAAACAGAATATTCATTTTCTTCTAATATCTATTCATTTTAGAAATTACATTATTTCCCATCATTCCCTTAAAATTCTGTCTCATTCAATTTCATCTTCCTTATTATCTAGAATATTCTCTAAATATTAAGAAATTATAAACATAAACCCCGGAAAAAACTTCCCAACCATTTTAAAATATTAACATCATATCCCATTCCAAATTCATCTCCATAATTCAAACCCCACACATCAAAAATCATTTACCAACTCTAAAAAACCAGTAATCAATATATATCATTTCAAGAAACCATAACCCCACAGCTCAAACCATCCTATATTCTGACTTGTCACTACCATCATCGCTCCATACTTCACAAGATCCTCATAATTGTAAGTATAACAACAACCACACCAGAACACACATAATAAAATATTTCATCTTCAATAATTACCACAATTTAATTTAAATAGGGATTTATTAACATTTAATCATCTATTTTAAGGGTATTTTCATAGAATTTTTATATTCACACACAAATGGTTTTTAAAAAAAATATAATTTGATAAATTTATAAAAAAATTGATTTGAAACAATCAAATAACAGTAAATTTTCTAAATTAGAAAAAACTATGCCTTCTATATTGAAACATATTTCATGTTCATGGTAAGAAACATCAATAATAATAAAAATATAAATGGTAAACACATGTGAGTTAACCCTCCCCCTAATTTTAAGTTATAAAAAATTATTATATTTATCAGTTAAACCATACTATCCACCCAAAGTAAAAAAACATGCAAATTCTATAGATTTAAAAAATAAAGAGAGAACAAGGATCCCCTAACTCAATCAAGGATTCCCAAATTTTTGTATAATAGCGAAGAAAGGGAATGGTGATCCCCAAGACAAAACATGAAAATAAATAACCTTATAAACTTAAAACAAATTATTCCCCTATAAATATCCCTTCATAACATCACTTAATCCATAAATCTCCATAACCACATCTTTCCATGAATAGAGAATAGGGGAAATAATAAAGGAATGAAACTCACTTAGAATCATCTATATTTTATCCCTTAATTACAAGGATAAAATATAACAATAAGGGATTTAAATTACTCCTAGAATCATAGAGAATTCACCCAAGGATCAATGGAAACAAAGGAATAATGAGGGAATTCAAAGGAGATCTAAATTTTATACTTCGGTTGGAGAATACCCATTCACGGTGAGATATATTTTTTCATAAGGTAAACAACTAAGGTAACCTCCCATTGATTTTTTGACATGATTCTCCATGTTGTAAACATTTTTAATCAAACATCTTCTAAAATTTGTGCCTCAAGATCTAAAAAAATCGATAGGTGTTCATGTCATGAACAAGTCCTTTCACACCGTAAACTACCCAATGATGGAAACACCCAAAAGTCATCTTGAAAAATTAATTTTTGGAATCATAGGTTCATGATGTAAACTACACCTAGGAAACCTCTAGATGTAAAACCATAAAAACCTCATTTCATAAACCACCTTCAAACCTTGAACCAAACGACTGGATCTATTTAAGCATCACGCATGCCTTAGACCAAATGTTCATGTCATAAAAAAATATCTCTACTTAAAGTTTAATTTATAAACCACACATCCTTTATCAAACCCTCTATGGTAACCTTAATCTCCCAAATTACCAAAAGTAATAGGCCAAAAGAATTAGTATTTCAAATCCAAAGTCCACTATATTATGGGAAGTTGGATAGCCTAACAAAATTTGATTTTATTGTATGAATGGTTAAAATTAACATATGTTATGATTTATTTCCTTATATTTTTACCACATTAAAATGTTGTAAAATATACCTATGTTATGTTATCATGGATCATGATGATTTACTCATGTTTCCACTCTCCTAAGAATCATGTCTTATATTATTCAAGAATCATTATGTTGTGAACCAAGTTTTATGATATATGTTTTATTGGGTGTGATTATCTTATGTAATTTCCAAAATACTGGATTATATTCTCATACCCATATTCTCATCTTATACTCACTTATAAAATTACATTAATTCATCTTATGTTTACCCTTATAGGGAATCTATGATCACCCGTTATTATTTTTTTATTCCCCTTTTTATAAAGAATAGTATTATGTTTATTGTGTTAAAATGGATTTCATGTGGGAAAATTATTTATGAGAGATACACTAAACATTTAGATTCTAGGTGTGATCTATGATGAGATGTAATGAATATTTATATAAAATGATGTAAAATGAATGTATGAAATGATTGGGTTTTCTTAGTTTGTATAAGGGTGGGATTAAGATATTTTCAGAAATTAAGAATATAAAATAATAGTTAAACCCCTAGGGATAAGTCTAAGTATATGTAAACATCCTGAAAGTTTGGTAAATTATATATTATGTTGATTCCTATAAATTACATTCCTATCTAGATACAAACAATTTGATTCATGCTCTGACATAGATACACCAAGGGGTAATAACCCTAAAAAGGGTTGGATAGGTATTAACTCAATCTTCACTCATTGAAAAAAATATACCATACTACACACCTAGTCTTATACTCCCAGTGGATATGATTTGTTTTTTTACATGTTATTTATGAAACATTGTGATGAATTAGAGTATAGATCCAAGAACAACTTAAAAAATAACCAAAGGTGATGTAATATATACCTAAAATTTTATATGGTGAAATGAAGCTATCATAATTTAGGACTTATTAGTATTGATTTAATTATCATAGGATCACTTAAACTGATTTTTATTACCTGATATTCAAGTTATGTTTTTGGTTTTGGTAAGGGTTGAATGGTATACCTGTATAATTGGGGTGGTGAAAGGTACCCATTATTTTGAAAACATCTTATTTGATCCTATTTCTATGAATTTCATAATATAGATAAATTTTATTAAGAATATTCATTTATATCCCCAAAAATTACCAATTTATGGGTGGTTCGGGATTCAAGAGGTAGTGTGATCCTAGATTTCATTGTGCATTATGGTAGTGTCAATTCTATGTAGGTGGAGGCTAATGTTATTCTTACAGGCATCACCATTTGCAAGCAGAGGGAGATTTAAATTTCGCAAGTGGATATTGAATCCATGATAATTCATGATACCCTTCATGAAAAAGGTAACATACCATGGTCAACAACAAATACCATCATGAAATGAAAAGTCCTACTTGATAGAAGTACTAGTTTCACCCACACATGGAGATAGGGGAATAAGGTGGAGGATCATTTGGCCTCTCTAGCATCCCCTGGTGTTCCGCTCATGTGTTTGTCAAATGTTTCTCGATTTAATCCTGAGGGGGTGAATCTGATTCGGGGTGATTCTCTCGGCCTCTATTATTTCTGGTCTCCTTAGACTTTTCCCCTTTGTATTCTCATTTTGAATAAAAATAGTAATGTTGACATTGATGATATCCCAAATTAACCCATGATCATAAAAGAGTGAAAATATGACCATGAACTACCTATAGAAATTACTTCCACTATATGGATCTTCATACCCATACATGAAAGGTATTTCCCTCAAATGGTTTGGGAAAATATTGATATTGAATTTGTTGTTATTTTTTGGGGAATATTTTGATGTATTCATTAAAGAGTTTCATGGTCTTCCCCAATATTGTGAGGTTGATTTTTCAATAGTACTCATACCTACAAATATGTCTATCTCAAATAATCCTAATTGAATATCCCCGATTGAATTAGATGAGTTGAAGGAGAATATCCAATAAAATATGGAAGAGGGGTTAATATTCCCAAGTGATTCATCATGGGGTACACCAGCCCTCATTTCAAGAATAAAGAAGAATCACTGTATCACTTCACTTATTATCAAGAACTTAACGAAATCACAATAGAAAATAGGTGTAACCAACCCTATATTGATGAATTGATAGATCCACTATGAGGGATCAAAACTTCTTAAATATTGGACTTTGATTTTCATATTTTAAATTATGGATCAAAAAGGGTGTATATCAAAAACAACCTTTTGTAGAAGATATAGACATTATCGATTCATAGTGATATCATTCAGACTCATATATACTCAAGTTATCGTTATTTATATAATGAATAGAGTTTTTGTACATTACCTTGATCAATTTATGGTAGTATTTATAGATGATATTATAATAACTTTTTTGAGAAAGTTAGATCATAAATATTATTTTAATATTGTGTTGAATAATATGGTAATAAATTAATTGTGTTCCAAATTTAAGTGAAAATTTTAGAAGAAAAATAGTATCATTCATTGGTCATGAAATCATAATTGAGGGTATATGTTGGGATCCATAAAAGATATCAGTGATTAAACAATGGTCCATACCAACCACAATGACTGATATTCATATTTTTCTTTGTTTATTTATATACTTTCAATATATTGTGATACATTTATCCTAGATTCAAAATACACTAAGTTAACACAAAAGGTATTTAAGTTCTTCTAGATAGAAAAATGTGAATAAATCTTCAAGTAGGTTAAATAAATGTTGGTTGCCACACTGAATCACAATAACATTTAGTGGAAAATAATTTTTATACAAAGTGATTCATTATAAAATGGATTAGGAAGTGTACTCATGTATAATGACATTGTGGTGGATATTGCCTTGTGTTAATTAAATGTTCCTGAGAAAAATACCCAATGAATTATTTAGAGATAAAAGCTATAATATTTTCATTAATGATATTAATGAATTATCTTTATGGAGAAAAGTGTGAAATATATTCCAATCATAATATTTTAAATTATATATTCACACAAAAGGAGTCAAGAATGCACCAAAGGATATGGTTGAATTTGATCAAGGGCTATAAAGGTTTAATAAATTACCATTATTTGAAGGAAAAAAGGTGGTTGATTCTCTTAGTAGAAATGAAAATGATACCTTATTCGTGATAAGAATTGTAAAATATTCAATACTCATGGATTTTCATAGTATGGAATAAGAAATCATAAGGTAAGTGGATAAATATTCTCTTTACTAAATGATTGTTCAACCGTATATCCATGTGACGATTAAGGAGGAATGGAAGGAGGTTATAGAGCTATAGAATATGATAGGGATTATTCTTAAGTTCAACTTTATCATTGATGAAATTATAGGATTCAATAAATTAATATGTTTTTATCAATACCAAAACTGAAGAAATATATGTTGGATGATGAACATAAGTCATCATTCTCTATATAACTTATAATAAAAAAGATATATAGAGATCTCAAGAATAATCTTTCGTGGGAAAATATGAAGAGGTAGAATGTAGATTATTTATCTTGATGCTTGATATGCCATTAAGTTATTGATGAATGATATAATTATAAGGGGATTATACAACCATTAACTATGAATATATTTAAATAAGGTAACATCACCACATATTTCATTGTAGGTATTTATAAAACATCTAAATACTATAATTCCATTTGGATTATAATTGAATACCTTAGTAATGTAGCATATTTCATTGATATTATAAAATAATTACACAATTTTAACCTTTCCAATAAATAAATAAAGGAATTTATAAGACTATATAGAGTACCACTCTCAATTGTATTTGATTGAGATATTTGATTTTCCTTGAAGTTATAGATATTTATTAAATAATAATGGGATACAAAGTAGAAATTCAATAATTCTTATCATCCTTAAACCAATGTTCAATTTGAAAATTATATTGAAAATTAGGAATATATATTGAGATCCTACTCAATAGATTTAAAAGGAGGTTGGGATCAATAATTACCCCTATAAGAGTTCTCATATAAAAATATTTTCCATTCAATCATTCAAATGGCACCATATGAGGATCTGTATGAGAAGATGTTTATAACTCAAATATGTTGGGATGAAGTTAGAGAGGATAAACTATAGGTAAATGTTATTTCTCATGAAATTCCATAGAAAATTCAAATTATTCAGTTACATATTAAAATTTTACAGATTCAATAGGAGATTCATGTTGATAATCATTGAAGTAATATGGAATTTGATGTTAGAAAAAAGGTATTCCTTTGAGTATCACCATGGAAGAGGGTTATGAGATTTGGGAACAATAATAAGTTAATCCTTAAATAAATTGATCCATTTTAAATCCTTGATCATATAGTAATAGTAACTTATTATCTTGAACTTCCACTAAACCTATACTAAGGGAATGATTTGTTCCATGACTAACCTTTGAGGAATTACATACATGACCCTTCACATGTACTGAACTCAGAGTTCAAATAGTTGGAATAAGATATTTCTCATGAGAAACAAATTATTGAAATCTTTTATTATAGACATAAAGTATTATGAAACTAGACCACTCACATAGTTGAAGTTATATAGAGAAACTATAAGTCTGAGAAAGAAATATGGGAACATGAAGATATAATGATCTATATGTACCCTCATTTTTTCATAAGAGTAATGAAATTTCTTGGGTAAAATTCTTTTATGGTGGTAAAATGTACCACCCCATGATTTTACTACATATTTTCTATTTAAATATATATTATGTTGAATAGGTTATTTCACACTCAACACTAAACTAAATTGAACTATGGTTAATTTTGTTTAGATAAGATACGTGAATAAAAGACAAACATTGATACATTATGAAAATGAAATATGAAACACCAATAAGAAAACAACAAGATGAATATGACCACTAGTAAATAAAAAGATCATTAACATTTAATCCTTGTCCTCATGGTTTTCATTGAAGATATCCACCTAGAGAGTGAAAATGGAAATAAGGTAGAGAATTATAAATATAAAATACATGTTGAGAGAGAAGTAAATAAGAAAAATGATTATAAGCATGTATGTAAGACTATATATAAGAATAGAATCTAATTATTATATATATTCTTGTTGTAAATATGGTCGTTAGGTATTTAGTTATTGGGAAATGGTTATTAGATATATGGTCATTGGGTTTACCAAATGGGAATTTTGTGTAATTGAAAATAATATAATTCACAAATAATAAATAATGGTAAAAAAGATAAATTTTAATTATAATATTCTATTATAAAATTTATTATTATAAACTAAATATTTTTATTTTTATTTTTATTAAAAAATTAGTATAATAAAACAGATTAATAAAAGTGAATGATTTGAAAATAAAATAAATAACATCAATTAAATAATTAAGGAACTAAAAATAATATTAATTTAATTATTCATGGATAATTAAATATGTTTTATTTAAAATTATTTCATTATATATTATAAGTTTGATTTAAAAGTAAAATTTCTATTATTTTAGGAATTTTTTGAAATAAATTGTTTATAAACATATATATTCAAATAAATTAAAATTCATGGAATGTTTTTTATTTTCTTAGAAATAGTAATAAAATATTTTAAGATTAAAAATATTTTTTTCAAACATTTTTCTTAAGTACTGTGTAATTTTAATAAATTAAATTAAATTGATAAAAATTTAATGATGAATATAATGTAATGTTTCAATGAAAAAAATATATTTACACTAATTTAAAATATAAATGGATAGGAAATAAAATATAACAACACTTGATGTTTAAAAAATCTATTATCTTTAAGAATAGTTTTTAATATATATTTTTTATTTTAATGTTAAATTTCAAGTATTTGGAAATTTAATTCAATGAAATTGATTCAAAAATTTTAATCCTCACATTTTAATTGGGTAGGATAGTTCATTTATATTTTTTATAAAAAAAATAATTACCATGGTAAAAAAATTAAACACAGTAAAATGGGTACAAAGAGGTAACTTATCATGGATCAAAATTTATCTAATTAGTATTATATTTATGCATTCTATAAGTCCTTTTTTAGTTTTAGTGGTCAAACCTAAATTTTTCACCAACATTTACTTGCCTAAATCACCTAACTCCCATGTGATTTCATTTTTACCATTTACAAATCCTAATTTTCTAAATAAATGTTTCTTGTTTTAATATATAAAAGGATCTTTCCTATTCACCATAAAAACTAAACTATTCCTAATAATTCCTATTGAATATATAATTTTTATCTATTCTATCCATAGTTATAATAATGTGTTCTCATTCATCCATTTTAAAGAGACACTCTTGTGGAAGAATCAAGCCCTCAACATGAGTATTATACACTCCCAAACCTTTTATTCTATATATTTTCATTAACCTAAATATAATAAGATTAATAAGCTAAATATCACCTAAATAAAATCATTATATTTCTGAAATAATTATATTATAATAAAAAATCACTTTCACAGTCATACTCACCCATGGATTATAGCGTGTTCTTGTTTGGGTGGGTTTAAGTACTTACACGAATGATTCTATCAATTTCTATAACAGATGAATATGGAAACATAATAAATAATATTATATGTTATTAAATGTTAAATTATTTTATGGATATGTTTTTTGAGTTATCAAACAAGAATTAAGGATTTATAAGACATAACTTGTTATCGTCACTAAATTACCAGAAATAAGCTCATCATGAATTCTATTTTCACAAAAATTACACATGAACTCAATAAAGTGAAAATGGGACTAAATTAATAATAAAATTCCAATTATTTAAAAAACTTTTATGATCCGGATATAATGAACATGGTATCTGTGAATAGGAAATGATATCACAATTATAAGATATGTACGGAATAATCAAAATTACTATCATCTAATGTTGAAAATAAACATTAACAAACAAGAGTATGTGTAATGAATGATTATATTTTAAGAATATAAATGGATAATAGATATGAATAATTTTCTGAAATAAGTTATTAATGTAGTTATATTTAGTAAATATTATTTTAAATCACTTTTATGGATTTTGGGAGTAGAACATGAGGGTTTTCTTCTCAATATCATTTTGAATTAGAGATTGTTATGACTATGTTTCCATATAGGTAACTTATATAATATTTCTATTAAAAACAACATAAATTCTATTATCCTATGTTTTTTAATGAGTTTTACATGACATCCTTGCATTTCACGTCCCCTTTAGTTCATAATTCATTCTAATTGATTCCTATAAGAGAAACTGACCTTTCCTCTTCTTTTCGATCAGGAATATGTTTCCTACAGGTTCATATTATTTATTTTGGTTTATAGATATACTTATATATGTTTAAATGATTTATTATTATATTTTTTAATTTATCCTACTCTCCCTACAAAATTAATTTTCATTAAAAGTTTTCGGTGTGGATTTTTTCTGCTAACTTTTACCTCTTTACAAAAAAGTGAAAGAATCAACCCTTTTTAATAGTTTCATCATAAATTACTTTTCATGATTTTATAAATTATTTAAGAAATGAATATTCCTCTTCATGTTTTTGAGGTTTTATAAAGAAATTTATAATCCCTTTTTATAAAAAATATTTTCTCAAAAGTTACTATAACATAAAAGAAATTTCTTCTTCTTTATTAAAGTTCATTTTAATACTCTTATAAAAGTTGTTTTTATCTATTTCAACATATTTTAATGTTTCTTATGATTCAATGGAAATATTATCTAATTAAATCATCCATATTCGTTTTTTGGGTGTCTTATGATAGTATATTCTTTATGATTTCAATAATCTCAATTATTTTAATTAGATTAGTTAAGATATGAGGGAATTATTAATGATTTCATGTTCTTGTGGAACACATATGTATGGTTTTTTATTATCTGATGGTCGGACTAAAATATACATCATATGTATTGGGAAATGATATATTTATTATTATATCATGATTGGATATGTATGGTTATCCCAAGTACAATATGTTTATAATGACCCATACTTTACATAAATTGTTAATACTTCAAAATTGAAGTACACTTATTACAACATATAACAAAACCATGAAAGGACCATATAGGTATAGTGTCTTTGGAAACTGGGAAACATAAACAACTGGTTCATAAAAGCATCTACGTTTTCTCCCATTTATTTCATCATATCTAGAGTCCCTTTTGGCATATCCTACTTAATAACCTTCTTCCTGACCTAGGGAAAGAAAACATACAAAAGGGTGAGCTCAAATGCTCAGTAAGGGTAAACAAAAGAAATATCAATCACATCATATTCATAAGAACATAACATTTTGGAAATCTTAACGTGCAGAAGAGATCATAATTTCATAACATGGGATAAATCATAGTAGTGAAATGTAATCCCAATAATCATAACTTAACACATGAAAATTTTTGGCATACACAAATAATCATAGAGAATCATTTCTTAGTAGTCAAGACTCATATCCAAGACTATCTTAGCGGACAAAGACCATTTCTGAACTGAGTTCACTCCTCGTTTCAGTCCTGTTTCACTGAACCGGATTAACCTGCCATTCCAGCCATGTCTATCTCATGAGATATAAATCATTACCCAATTAATTGGGGGGAGATATAGGTCCCACCTATCTCATAATGATACCATTCTTATGTGTGCCACAAAATCATAAACCATACATCATAGCATAACCCATGTAATAAAAATGGGATTCTTAAACATCATGACATCATAACATAAATCATATAAGATAAAAGGACTTCATAAAAATAATTCCATCATAACATTATAAAATCAATTTAAAAATAGGGATATAAACAGAACCCTATATTATCTTATATGGAAAATAATGTTGATAAAACACTTGAACTCCATTCTTGTGGAAAATATCCTTTCTAATTCAATTTTTTTTTCCTTTCTTAACATGTCATACAATTTTAAACTAAAAGAAGTTGATTAAAAATAAACTTGAAAACTTGTAAAGGAAGCTTCATGGAAATAATGATCTATGAATCCATTCATGCTGTATAAGTTAAAAAAACATCCTTCCCGTACTTTGGTTGGAAAAGTCAAAAAGTACCTCGTACAAAAAACGACAAAAGATTCCTTTCATATCTTTTACTAAAAACTCGCCGAAGGGTAAAATTGGATTTATAAAATTGTAGGTGGATGGAAATAATATTACATATTGAGGAAACATGGATGTGGATTATAAATATTCCCCAGTAAATTCTGATGTATAAACAATCTCGGATAAAAATTAGATTGTAAGATTTTCCCTTACCTTAGGTCTGATTTGCTTCGTAATTGTCCGAACCTCCTGTATAATGATTTAAATAATGTCATTGACTTATTCCCGAATCATACTCATTGTTATGATATCATAGATGGCCATATTCTTAGCTTCTTAATAGTAATATTTCATTGCTACTTGTTATTCGGGTGTTTATTGCTTTTTGTTCTAATGCGTGTTTTGTCGAATAAATTCTTATTCTTCTTTTTAGGTTATAGATACCTCATTTCCAGAATGGTATTAGTGTATAAATATCATATTTATTCACTCAATTAATTTATATAATCAGTATGCAATGAAAATCATGTAGAACGAGTCGCATCACATCGTGGAGATGGTATTCCGTACGTACACACGAGCGATGATATCATTCCAATGATCGTGGAATTGTATTGGAGTGTATGTATACTATTTAAGAATCAATATCAATTTAAAATAATCATATATAGTTATTATTTACACCATTATACCCATTCAAGTAATATGGTGGTGGAAAATAGATTACACCACAGTGTGGAGACGGTATTCCGTACGTACGCACGCGCGGTGATTTCTTTTTTCGTAGGATGGATAGATGGTGAAATAGGGTTTTTTCATACTTATAATACCATATCAGTATATTAGTGATACTGATGTTATTACTTCATAATGAAACAACTAAAGAAGAAGAAGTGGAAGAAGAAATAAAGTTGAAAGAATCGGTAATGGACATTACCTCTTATTTGAAGCGCCTCTTTGAGACCTCTTTTTATGGCACTAAAATTGGTCTTTTAAGAATACCAAGACCTCTAGGATGTTTCTAGCCAAGTGGAGAAGAGAATTTGACAGGTTTTGGCCGAGATTGAAGGCTCAAAGTGGTGTGAGGGAGAGAGGGAGGAGGTGCCCTTTTATAAGGGAGGAGAGGGGCACCTTTGGAAAAACTAAATATATTATTTTATTATAAAGTCATATTCGGTTTTTTATAGCTCCAAATTGATTTATTTATAATATAAGATGTTTATGGGTCTAAATACTCTCATCCAATAGTATTTATAAAAGTTTTGGTTTCTATTTTAACCTTATCATTTTGATTTAACTTTAAGTTAGATAATTTAACTTTTACCGTGTCTTCTTGTTTGCTTACACTATAAGGTTAATAAACATACTATAACAAGACAAAAGAACCCCAAGTTGTTTATTATTAACATATATAACATTATCTAAGTCATTTGGTCTAACCTTATATTTTTAGGAATAAAATAACAATTAATAATATAATATTTGTTTTAAAAAGTATTTTATGTCAATTTTGACACTATTTGGTAATTGATTTTTGTGAAAATCATAACAGAACGATTAGTTTGAAAAACGTTTCTTAAATAAATACTAACATGTAATATTAACATATAAAGTTATTTTAATTCATAAAAAGTCTCAAATTACATTTATTTGGTTATTTATATCATCAATTATTTCAATATTTCATTAATAATATAATTACTGCATCATCATTGTGTCAAAAATAAATTAAATTATTTAAAGTATTAAAATTACAAATAAACTACCATTATTTAGGAAATATTTTTAGCTTTCTAATGAATATTTATAGTTGAATTCATCTTATGTATAACCCTATATTAAAAATTATTTACTTATTAAACTTTGATTTTATCTATTTTAACCATTCTTTAAATAAATTAATATTAAATGTCCTAATCTAATCCAAGTGGGACAAAATGATCATATTTTATTCAAAAGTTTGTTTTTGGTCGAATTACACTTATCCAATAGAATTAGGACATGTGTTAGGGTAATAATAATATCATTTTTACCCTTAATTACCGTATTTACTTTTAACCGTGGTAAAAAAAGTAAAACGTTACTATTCACCAAAAACTATTTTCATCTCATTGAACCAAATTTTAGTCCTTGATATTAACCGTGTCTCTCGTATTTTCGAAATTCCACTCACAGAAGCGGTAAAATTAAGTTTTATGTGAATTTGGAAATTCTCCTAGAAGGTGGGTAAAAGACAGTGAAAAGTTCAATAAACTTTTTATATATCTAAAATTATTAAAAAATGACTCCAATGAATTGAATTGAACTTATATAGATATTATGTATCAATATTGACCTAAAATAAATTTAAATAAAATAAATAATTATTTAAATAAAAAGTCGGTTTTTAAATAGTAACCCAGTGTTTTCACTAGCTTCAAAAATTGAATGTTTTCAGAAAAATACCAAAATTTCACCCTAGGATATTTGTGATATTCCAAATCCAAAAATAAAGTCCATTTTGAAAAATAAAATTTAAAAATTTTCAAAAAGTGGGCATTACTATTCATAACGGCTTGTTTTAATAATATTTTAATAGCATATCGTTGTTTAGTGAAACTCAGTATTGCGTACGACGCAAGCTATCGAGGAAGGTTGAGATTGCGTGTAAAGAAAGTCAATATATTGTTGTGTGTATTGAAAGATTCATTTAATGATTTATATAACATAAAAACAAAATATTTCTCATAAAAGTCTCGGGTGTTACATTCTACCCCCCTTAAAATGAATTTCACCCTCAAAATTTGTCACTTTGTAACAACCAGATGAGGATACCTCTCCCTAATCATATCCTCAAGCTCCCATGTAGCTTTATCTAATTGGTGGTTCCTCTATAAAACTTTCACCAAGCGAGTGGTCTTGTTCCGTAGGAATTTTTCACTATGATCCAGAATCTTTATCGGTTGTTCATCATAAGGAAGATCTTGCTCCAACGGTACAACTTCTGAGCTGAGTACATGTGAAGGATCAGGTATGTACTTTCTCAGGAGAGATACCTGGAACACATCGTGAACTTGAGAGAGATTCGATGGAAGTGCCAATCGGTAAGAATCCTTCCCAACATGATCCAGTATTTCGAAAGGACCGATATACCTAGGGCTCAGCTTTCCCTTCTTTCCAAATCTCATTACTCTCTTCCAAGGAGATATTCGTAAGAACACTTTATCACCCACTTCAAACTCTAGGTCTTTTCTTCGGTTATCAGAATAACTTTTTTGTCGACTCTGAGCTTCTCTTATGTGTTGTTGAATAGATCTGACCTTTTCTGCCATCTCATCAACTAGATCAGGTCCTAATAGCTTTCTTTCCCCAACTTCATCCCAGCAAGTTGGAGTCCTACATTTCTTTCCATAGAGAGATTCATAAGGATCTATCTGAATACTGGAGTGAAAGCTATTATTATAAGAAAATTCCACCTAAGGTAGGTGTTGATCCCAACCACCTTTGAAATCCATAGAGCAAGATCTCAACATATCTTCAAGAGTTTTAATTTTCCTCTCATACTGACCATCTGTGTGAGGATGATAAGCAGTGCTGAATCTCAACTCTGTATCTAGAGTATGCTGAAGACTTCGCCAGAACTTTGAGGTAAACCTTGGATCCTGATCAGATATAATGGAAAGTGGTACTCCATGCAATCTTAACACTTCCTTTACATATATCCTGGAAAGCTGATCCAGAGAGAAATCATCTCTAATAGCAATGAAGTGTGCAGACTTTGTAAGACGATCAACTATGACCCAGATAGCATTATTGCCTTTGGATGTTTTAGGAAGTCTGGTGACAGAGTCCATAGTCATGTTTTCCCATTTCCATTCTGGTATGGGTAATGGTTGTAACATCCCCTTATACTTCTGTCTCTTAGCTTTAACTTGCTGACAAACCAAGCATCGAGAGACAAATTCAGCAACATCTCTTTTCATTCCATCCCACCAGAAGTACTCTTTAAGGTCCCTATACATCTTCGTGCTTCCAGGATGAATAGATAATGAATAACTATGAGCCTCATCTAGTAAATCCTTCTTTACATCTGGGATGGGAGGAACACAAACCCAATTCCTGAACTTTATTATCCAATCATAATCAAGGTTGAATTCAGGAACATTTCTCACCTTCTTTTGTAACTCTACATCTTCTTTCGACGCCTCTTTAATCTTCGCATGTATAGATGGTTGAACATTCATTTGAGAAAGATACGATTTTTCCCCTTTCATTAGAATTCCAAGATCCATACTTTGTAAATCCATAAATATTGGATCTTTTGTGATCCTCATCATGGATAAACTGGCATGGTCTTGTTGACTTAATGCGTCTACCACCTTGTTTGCTTTCTCAGGGTGGTAATGAATTGAGTAGTCGTAATCCTTAATCAGCTCCAACCATCATCTTTGGTGCATATTCAGCTCCTTTTATGTGAAAATATACTTTAAACTTTTATGATCATTATAAATATTAAACCTTCCTCCATAAAGATAATGCCTCCAAATCTTTAATGCAAAGATTACTGCAGCTAACTCAAAATCATGAGTTGGGTAATTTTTCTCATGGATTTTCAACTGTCGTGAGGCATAAGATATCACCATATCATTTTGTATAAGAACATACCCCAGCCCCTTCTTAGATGCATCATTGTAGATCACAAACCTTTCTACACTACAAGGAAGTGTGAGTACAGGTGCACTAGATAACCTTATTTTCAACTCCTTGAAATTCTCTTCAAATTCCTCCATCCAAACAAACTTAACTCCTTTCTGAGTCAACTTGGTGAGTGGATTAGATAATAGTGAAAAATCTTTCACAAAAAATCGATAATATCCAGCCAAACCAAGAAAACTTCAGATCTCAGTTACTTTTGTCGATCTTAGCCATCTTTCGATAACCTCTGTTTTTGCTGTATCCACATATATCCCCTCTTTTGAGATTATGTGACCCAAAAATGCAACTTTTTGAAGCCAAAATTCACACTTGGTAAATTTGGCATAAAGCTTCTCCTTTCTCAGGGTCTTCAATATAATTCTCAAGTGATCTTCATGTTCTTCCTTGCTCTTTGAATATACAAGAATATCGTCTATAAAGACTACCACAAACTGATCAAGATAGTCTCTAAAGACTCTATTCACCAGATCCATGAAGATAACAGGGGCATTAGTAAGACCAAATGGCATCACTATAAATTCATAGTGTCCATACCTTTTACAGAAAGTCGTATTTGGTATATCCTACCTTTTGACCCTTAATTGATGATACCCTGAAAAAAGATTAATCTTGGAAAAGTATTGAGCTCTGTATAGTTGGTCAAATAAGTCATCAATGCGTGGGAGAGGATATTTGTTCTTTATAGTGATCTTGTTAAGTTATCGATAATCAATGCAGAGTCTCATTGATCCATCTTTCTTCTTAACAAACAGAACAGGTGCTTCCCAAGGTGACGCACTAGGTCATATGAATCCTTTATCAAGATTCTCTTGGAGTTACTTCTTCAATTCCTGCAACTCAATTGGGGCCATTCTATAAGTTGTCTTTGAAATAGGCAAAGCACCTGGTATGAGTTTTATTGAAAACTCGACTTCACGATTTGGTGGAAGACCAGGAAATTCCTCCGGAAATACATCATAAAACTCTCGTACAATGGGAATATTCTTAACCATGAGTTTCTCACCAACCATTTGAGATAAATAACCTTCATTTAGTGGAATCAAGACCCATAATATGGAAGAAATTTCCAATGGAAGGTTATATTCATCCTTGCATCGATAGATGATCATAGATTGATCTGTAATATGAAATGTGACTTCCCTTCTTTGGCAATTGATATGATCTCCATATAGAGAAAGCCAATCCATTCCAAGAATCACATCAAATTCCACTATAGGAAGGATCAAAAGATTTGTAGGAAGCAATTTCCCACAAACTTCAATCGGAGAATAATTATAAGCTTTTGATGTGACCGTTGTGCCATTAGGGGTTGTCACAGATAACTCAACATCTAATTGTTGAGGTAATACGGTGATACCCTTACAAAAGTCTTCAGAAATAAAAGAGTGGGTGAATCCAGAATTAAATAAAACATTTGCTACTTTAGAGTGGATGGTAAGTGTACCTTTCACCACTTCGTTATCGTACTCCACATCGCTGATAGAAATTTCATGTGAATTTCCTTTGTCTCTAGCCTTAAGAGTTTGTTGATGTCGATCATCATCAACAAACTTTGGATTAGGGCATTTATTGGCATAATTCCCCATTTCCTTGCACTTGTAACATTGAAGTGTAGGAGGTGCACTATGTGTAGCCTTTTCTTTGTTCGCATCACTAGACATATTCTTCCCATCACTGCGGCATTCAAATGCCCGATGACCTTCCTTTCCACATTTGAAACATTTACTTGTCCCTTTAAGACAACTCCCTCCATGTTTCTTTCCACACTTTGAGCATAAGGGAAAATTCATCTTCTTTTCAGTGTGCTCCTTATATTTTCCATTGAATTCCATTTTCCTCTTCTTATCAAACTCATATGACGGATGGGTTACTCCAATCTCCATATCAACCTTTAGAGCACATCGAACAATTTCGTTGTAGCTATTGAAGTCACTTATGGCTAACTCCCTTCGAAGACTTGGTTTTAAGCCACTAAAGAATCGATCGATCTTACTCTCAGGTTGGATAATAATCCCATAAGCATACCTTGCAAGTCTTGTAAAATTTTCTTTATAGGTACCAACAGATTCATCATCCTTTTGCTTTAGTTAAAGAAACTCCTTCTCCATATTTTTTAGGAGAATATGAGGGAATTACTTATTGAAAAATAAGTTCTTGAACTCGTCCCATTCCATGGACTCAATTTCACCCGTTTACCTCATATTATTGATAAGATTCCACCATTGATCAGCTTCACCTTCCAAACGATAAACTGCTAAGATGACTTTATCATGTTCAGAACATTAAAGAACTGAAAATATCTTTTCAATAGTACTGATCCATTGTTCAGCAACTAATGGATCAGTAGACCCACTGAATGAGGGTGGACGCTGCCTCATGAAGCATTCAACAGAATTTTTCTCCTTCCTTTGCTCATTTGGAAGTCCTGCATGATTCATATCTTGAGAAAGTTGTGTGAGCATGGCTACAAGATTTTGCATTCCAGCTCCCATAACGTTTGGTAGCTCAGGGGGACAATCATTGCATTGCCCATCGCATTCTGCATTAACACGGTTCCTTCGGGTTCTAGACATTGACTAAAACCAAGAAGAATAGTGAGAGAAACACTAATTATAATAGGAAAAAAACATAATCAAGAATAAAATTTTACACTTAAGGTCTTATCATAGGTTATTCATGGCAATTTCTAAAACACTAACATTGGGTTCTATGCTTAGACTTATCCTTAGGGTTCTTACTAAGGCTTTCACATCCTAGTTTCCAAATGTTGACTATACCTTTCCTTTGATACCAACTATAACGACCCATACTTTAAATACATTGTTAATACTTCAAAATTGAAGTACACTTATTACAACATATAACAAAACCATGAAAGGACCATATAGGTATAGTGTCTTTGGAAACTGGGAAACATAATCAACTGGTTCATAAAAGCATCTACATTGTCTCCCATTTATTTCATCATATCTAGAGTACCTTTTGGCATATCTTACTAAATAACCTTCTTCCTGACCTGGGGAAAGAAAACATACAAAAGGGTGATCTCAAATGCTCATTAAGGGTAAAAAAAAGAAATATCAATCATATCATATTCATAAGAACATAACATTTTGGAAATCTTAACCTGAAAAAGAGATCATTATTTCATAACATGGGATAAATCATAGTAGTGAAATGTAATCCCAATAATCATAACATAACACATGAAACTTTGTGGGATACACACATAATCATATAGAATCATTTCTTAGTAGTAAAGAATCATAGCCAAGACTATCTTAGCAGACAAAGTCCTTTTCTGAACCGAGTTCACTCCTTATTTCAGTCCTGTTTCACTGAACCAGATTAACCTACCGTTCCAGCCATGTCTATCTCATGAGATATAAATCATTACCCAATGCATTGGAGGGAGATATGGGTCCCACCCAAATCATAATGATACCATTATTATGTGTGCCACAAAATCATAAACCATACATCATAGCATAACTCATGTAATAAAAATGAGATTCTTAAAACATCATGCCATCATAACATAAATCATATAAGATAAAAGGACTTCATAAAAATAATTCCATCATAAAATAATAAAATCAATGTAAAAATAGGGATATAAACAGAACCCTATATTATCTTAGAAGGAAAATAATTTTGATAAAACACTTGAACTCCATTCTTGAGGAAAATATCCTTTCTACTTCAAAAACATTTTTCCTTTCTTAACATGTCATACAATTTTAAACTAAAATAAGTTGATTAAAAATAAACATGAAAACTTGTAATGGAAGGTTCATGGAAATAATGTTCTATGAATCCATTCATGCCGTATAAGTTAAAAAACATTCTTCCCGTACTTTGGTCAGAAAAGTCAAAAAGTACCTCGTACGAAAAACGACAAAATATTCCTTTCATATCTTTTACTAAAAACTCACTGAAGGGTAAAATTGGATTTAGAAAATTGTAGGTGGATGGAAATAATATTACATATTGAGGAAACATGGATGTTGATGACAAATATTCCCCAGTAAATTCTGAAGTATAAACAATCTCGGATAAAAATGAGATTGTGAGATTTTCCATTACCTTAGGTCTGATTTGCTTCGTAAGTGTCCGAACCTCCTGTATAATGATTTAAATAATGTCATTGACTTATTCCAGATTCATACTCATTGTTATGATATCATATATGGCCATATTCTTAGCTTCTTATTAGTAATATTTCATTGCTACTTGTTATTCGGGTGTTTATTGCTTTTTGTTCTTATGCGTGTTTTGTCGAGTAAATTCTTATTCTTCTTTTTAGGTTATAGATACCTCATTTCCAGAATGGTATTAGTGTATAAATATCATATTTATTCACTCAATTCATTTATATAATCATTATGCAATGAAAATCATGTAGAATGAGTCGCATCACATCGTGGAGACGGTATTCCGTACGTACGCATGAGCGATGATATTGTTCCCATGATCGTGGAATTGTATTGGAGTGTATGTATACTATTTCAGAAACAATATCACTTTAAAATAATCATATATAGTTATCATTTACACCATTATACCCATCCAAGTAAGATGGTGGTGGAAAATAGATTACACCACGGCGTGGAGACTGTATTCTGTACGTACGCACGCGCGGTGATTTCGTTTTCCATAGGATGGATAGATGGTGAAATAGGTTTGTTTCATAATTATAATAACATATCAGTATATTATTGATACTGAAGTTTTTAATCCATAATGAAACAACTAAATAAGAAGAAGTGGAAGAAGAAATAAAGTTGAAATAATCGGTAACGGACATTACCTCTTCTTTGAAACGCCTCTTTGAGGCCTCCTTTTAGGGCACTAAAATTGGTCTTTGAAGAAGCCCAGTACCTCTAGGATGTTTCTAGGGAAGTGTAGAAGAGAATTTCTCAGGTTTTTGCCGATCATGAAGGCTCAAAGTGGTGTGAGGAGGAGAGGGAGGAGATGCCCTTTTATAAGGGAGGAGAGGGGCACCATTGGAAAAACTAAAAATATTATTTTATTATAAAGTCATATTCGGTTTTTAATAGCTCCAAATTGATTTATTTCGAAGATAAGGTGGGTATGGGTCTAAATCCTCTCATCCAATAGATTTTAGACAAGTTTAGGTTTCTATTTTAACCTTATCATTTAGATTTAACTTTAAGTTAGATAATTTAAGTTTTACCGTGTCTTCTTGTTTTCTTACACTATAAGGTTAATAAACTTACTATAACAAGTCAAACGAACCCCAATTTGTTTATTATTAACATATATAACTTTATCTAAGTCATTTTTCCGATCCTTAGATTTTTATAAATAAAATAAAAATTAATAATATAATATTTTTCAAAAAAACTATTTAATGTCAATTTTGACACTATTTGGTAATTGATTTTTTTAAACTCATAAAAGAAATATTAGTTCTAAAAAAGTTAATTAAACCAATAATAACATGTCATATTAACATAGAAAATTATTTTAATTCATAAAAAGTCTCAAATTACATTTAGTTAGGTATTTATAACATCAGTTATGTCAATATTTCATTAATAATATATTTATTGCATCATCATAGTGTCATAAATACATTAAATTATTTAAAGTCTAAAAATTACAAATAAAATACCATTATGTAGGAAATATTTTTATCTTTCTAATGAATATTTATAGTCGAATTTATCTAATTTATAACCCTATATGAAAAATTATTTACTTATTAAACTTTGATTTTAACTATTTTAACCCTTGTTTAAATAAATTAATATTAAATGTCCTAATCTAATCCAAGTGGGCATAAATGTTCATATTTTATTACTAAGTTTGTTTTTGGTCGAATTAAACTTATCCAATAGAATTAGGAGATGTTTTAGGGTAATAATAATATCATTTTTACCCTTAATTAACGTATTTACTTTTAACCGTGGTAAAAAAAGTAAAAAGTTACTATTCACAAAAATTACTTTCATCTCATTGAACCACATTTTATTCCTTGATATTGACCGTGTCTCTCAGATTTTCGAAATTCCACTCACAGAAGCGGTAAAATTAAGTTTTAGGTGAATTTGAAAATTCTCCTAGGAGGTGGGTAAAAGACGGTGAAAAGTTCAATAAAATTTTTATATATCTAAAATTATTATAAAATGACACCAATGAATTGCATTGAACTTATATAGGTATTATGTATCAATTTTGACCTAAAATAAATTTAAATAAAATAAATAATTGTTTAAATAAAAAGTTGGTTTTTAAATAGTAACCTAGTGTTTTCACTATTCATCAAAAATTGAAAGTTATCATAAAAATACCAAAATTTCACCCTAGGCTAATTTCGATATTCCGAATCCAAAAATGAAGTCCATTTTGAAAAATAAAATTTCAAAAATTTCAAAAAGTGGGTATTACTATTCATAACGGCTTGTTTTAATAATATTTTAATAGCATATCGTTGTTTAGTGAAACTCGATATTGCGTACGACGTAAGATATCGAGGAAGGTTGTGATTGCGTGTAAAGAAAGCCAAGCTATTGTTGTGTGTAGTGAAAGATTCATTTGATGATATATATAACATAAAAACAAAATATTTCTCATAAAAGTCTCGGGTGTTACAATGTTATGGTAGTTGAGTGGTCATCCCATGTCTAATGTGTTATGGAATGGTGGTTGGCATTGCCCACTATAATGTGATTTTTCTTAGATATCATACTTGAAATATGTTATGATTTGTATTTTTATATTTATTGGGCATTATTATATTATGAAATGTAACTATGTTATGTTCTCATCAAAAATTATAATTGAATCATGATTCCACTCTCCTGTAACTAGAATTTTATGTTTTCTAAAAGTCTCATTCCACGACTCATGTTTTATGATTTATTTATTATTGGATATGATTATCTTATGTTATTTTCATTCACCTAGATTATTTCCTCATAATCATATGCATATCTTATTCTCAATTATGATCTAAAATTAATTTACCATATGTAAACCCTTACTGATATTTTGAGCCCACCCTTTCTTATATTCCATTCCCCATGTTATAAATAATATTATTATGTTTAATGTATCCAAAATAGTTTCATGTCTGAATAATATTTATAGGAGATTAAATAAGTCATCTATGTATCTAATCTCTAAAGATATTATACCTTCAGGTTCTACGGTGTGATTTATGTTGAGATATAATGAATATTCAAATAAAATGATATAAAATGCATTTATAAATAAGATAATTATGTTTAATGTGTCCAAAATAGTTTCATTCAAGAAGAATATTTAAAAGAGATTTAATAATTCATCTATGTATCTAATCTCTAGAGATGATATACCTTTAGGCTCTACGGTGTGATTTATATTGAGATATAATGAAAATTAATATAAAATTATATAAAATGAATTTTAAAATTTTTTGGTTTACCTCAATAAATAAGTTATTACTTGATTTATATGAATATTAAGATATCATGAAAATTTAAAGAATATCTTAAAAGAGATTTAAATTAAATTTAGCTTGTTAGGATTTTGTCTTAGTAAAAATTTCTCTTTTAAACCCTTCATTATGTTTTATAAAATAAATAATTTTATACAAATATAACCGGAATGAATTATAGTTCATTAAACAATAATAAAATATAGTTAAGAAATGGAATCAATGAAAAAATAATGGATGGGTTTAAAAGTGTATAAAGGAATACTTTCTATCCTTACAAATTATATGTTTTAAAACTAATCTTAATGTTCCATAAATTATTGTTATATTTTTTTCATAAAGTAATGAATATAGAATTAGATTTAAGTAAATGAATTATTTTGTGAATTTTTTTGAAAAAAATTATTTTATAATTTTATAAATTTCATTATTAATGTCTTTGTTTTGTCAAAGTATTATTATTAAAACTTACTTTCCTTTTAAAACTCACATTTTAAGGGAACCGGTGATATTTTATTTTACTAAAGTGTTAAGTGTGGAAAATAATTTTAAAACTACTATTTGGATATCAATAATACCAGTTGTAAATTTTATTGATAAATCATAGGGTTAAAAATAATAATTTAAACCAAAATTTAAATTAGGTGAATTATGGTGATTATATTCTAATTAATTATTTTAAATAAAGTTGTTCTGGAACTGATATTTTTTTATATAAAGTATTCATTCTACATACATTGTTTTTTTATTATTGGTGGAACCTTGCCTTATATTTTTTGTACAATTTTTTTTTGAGTTCAAGTCTATTTTTTTATTACTACTATTATGTTTTAAATTTCCGGAATTCCATTTCCTATGACTTGCATGGATTGATATTATCATGCCTAGTTTTTTCCATGTTAAAGTTTATCCATGGAATGTCTTACTGGTATGGTTTGGTATTCATGTTTCATGGAATTTTATCATTCCTATATTATTTTTCTAAGTTTAATTCATGTGTATTTGTTACATTCTAATATATAACATATGGATAGTGAGGTATTTCAATTTTATAATACTTAAATTTATTTTTTAATAAATGGTGGAGTAGAATGAACTCACAGTTCCTTACCTTAGTATACACATTTTCATATGCTAAAGGCGTGGGATATAAGATTTCCCTAACCTAAAATATGCTATTCTCATTCCCTGGGATGGATATTGCACCAAAATGTTACTATATTCATTAATCTAATATTATAATCAAAGGGTCGAAGCAGTTTTTTATTGGTATGAACCCTCCTGGTATAAGATGTTATTTTTTATAGTTAGTATTTATTTGTAAGTTCCTTATTTACTTATGGTTTCTTTGTTTGGATAAATATCTGAAATAGTTTTTTATATATGTATATAAATGTGCACACATTTCCATGCTTACATGTGTTTATTTAATGTGTGAGTTGAGATGGTTTGGGGTCTCTTTTGTGGGAGTGCCAAATATTTGTGAAAAAATACTCACTTGGCTTACATTATTTTTTCCCCCTTAAGGTTCTTTGTATCAGAGGGACTTGGCTCGTCTTCCTAGCTGATAATAAAAAAGTGATTTTCAGTCAGTCTATTATATATTTAGAGTTTTTCTAGGAATAGACATCATAAGAGTAGTTATTGAATCCACTATAGTAATAGATCTCATCTGACCATGTTTGGAAAGAGAAGTGTCAACACGTCATAATTTTTATTTGGATTATTATTCTATATATTTCAAGATTATTTTGTGTTTTATTTATAAACATATAGATATGGAGTCTATTTAAATAATTTGGGGACAAATACATATGAATTGGTGAGTAACATGTTTGATCATGTAGAGGTAATTAATTCACATAGTATACCTCTAGTTATCACTTATTGTGTATTTGGGGAGTTTATTTAAGTAAAATAATCGAAATAACAAGACTTTTATCAATTTGAATTGAAAATGGAATGAAAATGGAGATATATAATTAATGAATAATTATGGGGAATATATAGTAGTCCTAGTTTGATCACAATTATAGTATTATTATTTCTTCTTAATTTAATGGAATACTACTCATACTCTCCTCAGAGATCCATTATTACCTTGTCTACCACAATGGCCTATTTTAAGAGATCGGGGTCTGACCCTCAAATTTCACCAAGTCCCTTATTCCTAGTAAATATGGTTTACACCCCTTTGGAATATAGATTAATATTGATATTACTTAGACAAGTCATCTCTAAATGTATTTTTTGAGTAGGTGAAGGCCTATGCAGTAACCAGATCACTTATCCCCTATTGTGTACCATTCACTCCTCAATCAAATAGTTTATTTCTTATACTATATGATTATGGGATGGATTAATTTTTTTTACATAGTTTATAGATGAAACCATAGTAAATAATAATTATAGGAATGGTTAGTTATCCCTCATCATTCAAAAATAAGAGATCTCATCATGAGATATAAGATATAATAAAATAAGTAGAAATTTTATTCCCTTAACTCAAGACCCTAAAATTAAAATCTACCTTAGAATAACTCTAGATAAATATCCTTTAATGTATGTAGAGGTGAAAAAATAGGGATAGATCATGATAAAGATTATAATATTGAAACGAAAAAGTATTTAATTCTTATGTCAATCACCCAAGTGGGAACCCTTATTCATCATACCCAATTTATCATTTATACCCACAATAATAGGGTTCAAAAGCTAGGATCATAAAAACTTGGAATTATTATATTCAAAGGAATCCTTCCATAAATATAGTGGATGTATTCAATTCTATTAATTGATGAGTATGAATCATTACACTTTATCTTCCTATCTTATTCCTCGATCAATCTCCATGTGTCATATTCATTGAAACCCTTCCCATTTTTTTTATGAAACGGGTATGAGAGAATATTTATGGTCCCCTAGGGTCATTAATATAAAAAACATGGATATATTTATAATGAACATCTATTTTTTAATATTAATGGATCATATAAGGTTGATACTACATACACTCTTGATATATTGTGAATTGGTTGTTGAGACAATGTTGGCAGGTGGATGTGGTGTTGTAGTGAATAATCATGTTGGGTTTCCTAGATAATGGAAACTCATTATCCATATAATATACATTATAAATTGAATAGGTTAAATCACTGAGGCATTCAGACTTCCCAAAATTCAAATAATCCCAACTTAGAGAACATTGAAGGGATTTTTTATCTAGAATATGGTATTGAGGTATCGTTGGGGTGAAAATTCTATCACATTCAGTCAATGATGTGTAAATTGGTGAGGTATTATAATATCATTATTCAATATGATACTATATGAGCATGTTTAATCATCCTTATAGATTATCAATGGGACATTGTTGCATCCCTAACATTGTTTTGGAGACTTCTATGGGACTATGTTGACTCTAGAATAAAATATGAGGAGTCTTTTTAAGACAATGTTGAGGTAGTAGCATATTATCATGGGATTCATCTAGTATTTATTGATAGATATCATAGATTTGGGGGATAGCATAACTATCATTGGTATGTGAAAACTATGTGAGCTTTCAGATATAGGACTATATTGGTTTTTTAGATTATTATAAACCTCCAATATAGAAATATTTTGTCCCAAAAATATAGTTTCAAGTTTACCTCTATGAATTTCCAGCAACCTTTGATTTAGTCAATTATCATTTCCACAGCTTTCTACCATGGGTCATTCAATATTTAAAACTACAAAAAGTGTGGTCCTAAACATTTTTTCAAAGAAGATAAGATTTTCAATGTAATTAATCACTTTTGAATGTGTTTGAATAATTTTCTCCCTAAATTATAGAAAATATTACTTCCTTCTATATTACTATATATATACAAGAAAACATAAAAAAGGTTAAAAAATGAGAAAAAACAAAAAAAAATTCTAAACACATCCCCCCATACATAAGTGATTACATGTCTTGTGTAATTTCTATCAATAAAAGTTAAACCCAGTTTTTGTAAATTCACTCAAGTTGAGTCTTTGTTCATTGAATTTTATGTTAATGAATTTATTGGAATGATTTTAAAAATTCCACACCTTTTCCAATTTTTCTCTCTCTAAAGATCATTTTCTACAGTTCAATTTCATAATTCCCTACTAAATCATATAAAACAATTTTATAATTCACTATCCACTTCTTCCTCCGACTTCAGAATTTCATTCACTATCCATGACCTTAAAATATGAGGAACATTCATTATTTTTCTTAATAAATTGATCATAAATTTTCACTTATTCAATGATTATGAACCAAAAATAAGTAAACTATCCTAAACAAAAATAACTTCTAAGGCTAATTATAATATTCAAGGTATATAATTAGGGTAAGGGAAGTTACCCTTCATGTATTCAATTTACACTTTTTGATGGATCTTAATTTTTTTCAAACACACCCAGTACCAAAATATCTTACAAAAAAAATTAAAATTGAATTTGAATATTTTATTCGAGTTCATATACCTTATAAATTTTATTTCTAAGGTGGATCCTTGAGGTGTTGGTTATTCACATAGGTCAACTTACTCAAGATTAAGTTCATTAATCTAGTGTTTTCATGTTTATTTTTATGAAACTAAATCCTTTTTAGTTAAGATTCACTACCAAAGGTATAAAATGTGATATTTAGTTGATTAAGGTGAAACTATCTCTTAAATCACATTTATACATTTTTCAGAAAAGTGGGGAGACACATGATCTTATAATTTGGTGAAATCCTCCACCACACTTAGAGCATACTGTGCATTTTTAAGTATAGCTTAGGACATTTATGTAAAAAACTAAGGATGTTAAAAAAATAGTTGGCATAATATATACAACCTTGTTATTCTATAGTGTAATCCTTGAGTTATGCTTATAATTATTCCTTCTACAATCCTCAAAAAACCCAATAATAAATTTCATCAAAATAAATAAAAAACAAAATTAAATGGAAATGATTCTTGGCTAAAACTCCCAAATAGGTAGTTCATATATCACTATCTTCAACTATATAGTGACAGTGGACTATCCCCAATATTCTCAGGGATATGGTTTTTGAGACTTAAACCACAATATCCTTATTTTCCATGTTCTATTCATACTTTAATGGCTTTGGTAGTTCCCTTTATTATTGTAATATTGTTCCCCCAATATTTTGTGGATGATTGCTCAAATAATGGGGGTGTAAGATAGCATGAGTACTCATATTTATCATTTTTAGGAACTATGGAATCCATTGTTTATTCTATATATATCTCAGGTGGTATCTCATCTTCTCGATAATTATTAGTCTCCAATTCTTGGTATGATAGCTTTTTATCAATGCCCTATTAATTAGTATATAGATAAAATATCTCATTCATATTTTTTACTTATTCTTACACCTCTTATGTGTCCTCAAATCAAAAATTACATGAGTAAATAATATAAGGTATATATTCTAAAAATTTAATATAGGGAAAACCAAATTGTAGTTATAATTTAATGAAATTCAATTGAATTACATTAATAAAAATAAATTCCCCCTTATATTCTCAAGTTATGTAGTGGGAACTCCTCCTCAAACTCTTACTAGATTTCCTAGGCCGCATAATTAAAATAGGTGTGGAAATATTTTAATAGTATAATTTTTTCCATTTTTGATTCTTTTAGTTTATACCAGACAGCCACTTTCACTTTTATACTAATCACATCTTTGGCCTATCATATTTCTTTATGTTACTTCAAGTTAAAATCAGCTTCATTATTGTCCCAATATGGTTCCTCTTATTCTTAAATAGTGTATCCTTATTTTTATACATCACAGTCCCAAGGTTAGTTTTCATACCGATAGTAGTGGAAATAAAAAATGTAAGAAATATTCCCCATAAATTGATTAATCATGATTATAAAGTGAGATATAATTGAATTAAGTAGTATTAAAAAAATGAAAGGTAAGAGGAATATCACAGTGTGAATATTTCCTCCTCGGTAACAGTGTTAATTTATTAATTGACATGATTTGGGAATAAACATATTTACTCTAGTGAGAAATCTGTTCGACCATAGGGATGCAATTAATTCACCCAATGATCATATTTTTACCAATTAGTATGTTTTCAGGGTGTTTGTATAAAAAAAAGAAAACAGTAGGAGTGTGACCAATGTAAAGTTAAAAGGGAAATAAAATGTAGTTACATAATGAATAAATGTATAATTAGAATCTAGGTAAGTCTTTGTTATCACAATTACACTCTTATCATTATTTCTTATTTAAATTAAATTTCACTCATACTCTCCTTAGAGGCCCATTATAACCTTAGTCACCTCCACTGTCTATTTTATAAGAATAACATCCTACCTTTTCATTTCACTAAGTAACCTGTTCCTATTTAGTCTATTATACACCCCTTGGGAGTGTATAGGAACATTATTCTTACTTAATCACATCATATCCTAGTGTATTCTTGAAGCATGTGAAGACAAATGCACACACTAAATCACATACCCACTATTGTGGGATAGTAAATCCTCAATTTCATAGTCTATTAATTATGATATATGATTAAATAAGGGATTAATTTAAGTTCTATATCCTAGATAATAAATTAAATTAAATAATAATGGTATGAACTATCACATATCCCTTAGTGTTAAACACTGTAAAATCTCAATGTAGGATATCAGATAATAAAAGACAAGTGGAAAATATATTCATGGAACTAAAGAATATAAAACTGTGATCTCCCTAAAGATAACTATAGTGGTTTATCCATCCATGTATGTGTAAGTGATAAATGGAGGAAGAGATCCCAAGATAGAATAAAAAATTCAAAAAAATGTAATATATTCCTAGATTAATCTGTTAGGTGTGAACCCTTATTCCCCATCCCCCCATTCCAATTTATATCCAAAATTATAAGGTTTTGAATCTGGGATCAATTCCATGTATACTTCACATCATTAATTTCATTCTACCTCATAGATAATGTATGTCTTCATAGGAAAACACTAAGAGTGGGAATCAATTCATATGATCCTCCTATTTTCATTCCTTAATCTAGATTTGTGAGAATTGTTCATTGAAACCTTTCCTGATTTATTTAGGAAATAGGTATAAGGGTATATTAGTGGTCCCCTAAGGATATTAAATGAAATCCACATAGACATATTTTTCATCAAGAGTCATGGTTGGATAGTATTGGATCTTATGAGGTTGAGACTATGTTTACTCCTGATGGAGTATGTGTTGACTATTGAGACAAAATTGGTTAGAGAGAATATGTTGCAATGAAGGCTGATATTATATTGGAAAAATAATGGACCATATTTTTCTATTTAGGATATGTTAACATTATCCCAAGTTACATCACTGATATACTTAGAATTACCCAAATTTATATAATCATAACATTGAGAGTGTTCTAGTGAGTTCGTATCATCCATTAGGGCTTGATGTGCTGTTGTTGTGATAATATTAACCTATGTGTTTGATGGAGTGTATGTTGTTGAGGCAACATAATGAAAATATTCACCATAGGGATACACTATTCTATTGGTGAATCCTAAAAACTTCTACATAAGGCTCTAAACTACAAGAAAACTACTGTCTCATAGTGGTTTTTAGCATTGTTTTCTAAATTAACCACTAAACATATTTTAATTATAAATTTTCCACTATATAAAAATAGTTTTTCAAAAAAATTACTAATATATTTATCTATATGTGGTTTTAAATAAAATTTTCATTAAACTAGTGTATCTTATTATCTAGTGGAATTTTTAATTAAAACTGTAGCAATTGTTTCTAGAAAAACAAAACAATCGACCCCCCCCCAACTATCATGAACCCTCAACCCCAAACCACCCACAACTACCTTGACTAAACCACTTTCACCAAGAGCCTCACCATCACGAATTCCCATCATTATGGAGCATCATCATCACCAAGACCCATTTTCACTCAGACCCTGCCATCCCCCACTCCCATGACCCGACTCCTAAACCACATTAATTATTGAATCCCTTAATGAAATTCCTATCTTCACTGAGCCTCACCACCACCACACCCCCACTATTTTTATTCCCCCATCACCCCCACTCTAATGACCCAAATCCTCAACCACATTAATCGCTAATCCTCATAGATCCCAAGAACCAATTATTTCACTCTCCTTTGACCTCTAAATATGTTAGCCACCTAGACCTCATAGTCTTCCTCTCTCTTGACCTCTAAATGTGACTTTTTCAACATATTAATGATTATTGTTTAAAAGTGATATCTTTACTATATATTTTGGAATATTATTAAATGTTTCATTAGGGAAATAACACTATAATTAAGTTATATTTTTGTAAATTGATGTTTGGGTATACTTTCGGTTTATAATGAGAACATATTATGATTTCTGATGTGTCTTATAAATTTATAAAATAATCGATTCTATGATCTATAATTTAAATTTTGGGCATTCAAGAATTCATATTTCTAGTACCTCAAATTATTTTGTGCAAAAATGATTACACTTTTTTCGATGATGTTAAATTTTATTGCATGATAAATTTTTCATTAAGGGATTTATTATGTTTCATAATATTTATTATGTACTAAACTTGACACTCTTTTGATTATCTTTTTTTGTTCTATATTTAAATAAATATTTTATTTTGAAAATTTTTAGGGAATCCTTGAAAAACTTTAATTTTTTATAATTATATAGATTTATTTGTTTTATTTATTTTAATAGTATTGTTCATTTATAATATGTATTGATTAAAATATGATTAACCTTGATTATATAATAATATTTTTTTCTTAAAATATAATTAATTTTTTTGTTATTGATTATTCATACCATTTTATAAAAATATCATGTTGAGCTCCTAGGATAAATAATTAATTTAGAGCCTTTGGATATCATTTAGATATGTTTTATATTGTTCCCACATAGAAAATTTGTCAACATCTATATAGTAAATTATAAAACCACATAGTCGATTTGAAATCCATGTAGCCAATTTGATAACCACATAGAAGATTTTATATAATTGGTTAGCTTTTGTATTTTGACTATATCTTCGCATGTTGAACTCAAAATTTAGTGTTATTATTGCATTTTAAATATAAGAAAAGTACCTACATTTCACTATAATATATAAAACACTGAATAGATATTTAACATGTCTTAAATTAGGATAGAATTCACAATATATTTTCAGTCTAAATTCTATAGTTTTTTTAAACAAAGTTTCTATTGTATTTTGATGATAAATTTAATTACAAAAGTATGATTGTGTTTTTTATTGATTAGTTAAAAAAATGAAGTTCTAAAAATATAAGTTATATATAACTGAATATTATTATTCCATTTAATAGATCTTATCCAGTAAAGGTATTTTATAATCAAGTTGCATACAAATATCCATAATCAACTACATGAAATCACTTGCGTGAATCACCTATGTGATTCACCTATTTGATTCATATACATGATTCAAATATGTGATTCTCCTATATGTTTTATCATATGTTAATTTTCCTAAATAAAGTTTTATTATGTGAATAATCTATGTGATCAATTCACCTATTCGAAAATTAGTTGCGTAGAAAAAAAATCTTACATGGTATAATTCGGTTACATGTAATATATTATCTCTCAAAATGAAATTTCAATCATTATAAATCAACTTTCTCATGGATATAAAATATTTTTGTCTGTATATGTATATCATGAATTAATTATGGATAAAAATCAATATTAGTAAGTGTAAAAAAATCATTTGTGAACTTTGAGATATACACATACATAAATTTGGAAATATGTTATGTTTTACATAATGCTTTACATTTCCATTTTTTGTATGTTTAATATGAATATTTTTAATAATTTATCTATTATAGAATTACACTTTAATTAACTAGAATCCATGTGAATATGTTTTAGATTTTTTATAATTAAGTAAAATAGATTCAAATGGGATTAATCTTGTATTGATATTCACATTAATATTTTGGAAAATATGAAGGTCAAAATTAAACTAGATGGAATATGAAAAGTTTTTTTTGAATATTGTTATGGTTTTTTTCAAGGCTATTAACATGGTTTATTAACTACTATATTAATTATTTTAAAATAGATTCTTTATACAACATGAGTTTTGTTATTAATATCATGATTAAACTCACTTGGATATTAAAATATCTCTCTTTTATACATGAAAATCATTTAACATGGTAGTAATCATGAGTTGTTAGAATTGTTTTTGAATATTAATATCTAGTCTCGCAAAAATTATGGGGGTTTTACATTAAATTTGATATCAACTTTTATGGATATTGTTACTTCTATATTAATATTTTATTATTCTAATGAGACTATTTGTATTGTATAGTTTTCTTTTTTCCAATATATCAAAACTAATTAAATGATACATCCTGATAATGAATTTATTTATGTAATTTATTAAAGTGAATTATGCCTTTAGAGTAAATGAAATAGTCGTTTCCATGTTGGTGTATAAATAAACTAAAATTTGTGGTGAATAATAATAAACATGACTCACCTTTACTATTAAGTCATTTATAGTACTCAGCCAAATATTAGTGATTCATCCATCATCTACTTGTTGAATTACGCTTATGGTTACTCGAGCTTCATTGTTTCAAAACCTGATGAGCCTAAACACTGCATAATTTAAATACAAGCATCTTCATATAAAATTATTCACTAGGTTAAACAGTTTTATTCATTCATTATACTATAAATATTTGGGTTGTATAGTCTACCCTTACTTAATATTTCAAGGGGTTATACTACCCTAACAAAATATATATATGGTTTTAGTCTATCCCCTTAGAAGATTGGGTTTATTCTATCCACTTAAAAGTGTGGGTTACACTAAACCTATAAAATAGAAAAGGATAGGAAAACTCTTGTAAATTACCACAACTATATAAATAAATAGTTCATGTTATACTAGTGTTAAGATCCAAAAAATACAAAATAATACACATAATAAAAACACCAAAAATGGGTCACAACACTGAGTCTCATTCCCTCATCCAAGATCCATCTCAAATCCAATATCATCTATCTAACAAGGGGCCTTTACCATTATCTATACATACAACATGATGTTTTCTCAAGTAACCAATGGAGGCCTGATTAGGATGTTAGTATAACTCATTAGGTCACCACCAATATTGTCTAAAACAATATCCAGTCCAATAATAGTAGATATAGGAGTATAAAACAATAATATATAAATAGTGGATAAACAAGGATTCATTATTTAAAAATATTTAAATTTACAGTATTTTTTATCAGTTCCAAGTAAAGTCCAATCCCGTTAAATTTGTTTCATCCAATGTTAGTAATATGAACCATATGTCAAAGGGATCATATGTTCATATACAAGAAGCATTATATGGTATTCCATGTCCATACCCTTACAGTCAGGAGCATTAGTCTATCCTCCACAACATACTATCCATAAGAGAACATGGAGAATCAGTCTTCCCCACCCAAGGGAGCGGAACATTAGTCCAACATCCCACAAACCATTATTTAAAATTTCTAAATTTAAACATCAGTAACCTCTTTTCACACAATAATAAAAACGTTAACCATTTCATTTTATCACATTCACAAAGTTCATTATATTCAACATGTTCTAATTTCTCAAAGTTATCCCATTTCACCATTTAAGTATATTAAAACCAATCATCATATTTAGCCATTTACTATCTATAAATAATTTAACTCTTTGAAGTTAATCCAAACACCTCTTTATGCCATTTTGATATGAAAAACTCAATTATCCATGGTTTAATATCGTAACCCCCCAAATTCATCAATTATAAACTCAAATTCCATGTTCAAGGGAGTGGAACACCACATGGGTGGCCTTAGGCCCAGTCTACTCATCCTCAATGAATCCAACTGGCATTATGAGGGTCCAAAACATCATTTAAACACCCAAATTATCATTTCCTACCAATGAAATCAAATTTTTAGTGTAATGGAAATAAAATAGCAGCCATATAACCATGAAAAAACATCAATACTGTGGGATATAACATGTAAAACGCATATATAAAGTTCATTTAAAAACACTCACTTAAAAAACAACCCTAGATTTGAGCTAAAAAAACTCTCAATGTCCAATATTAGAAACTTCTAAAAAATAAGGTTTTAGGTATTTGGAAGAAGAGAAAACATCCCACCATGATTCTTCCAAAAATATAATAAAAATGAGTAGTATACTCACCTAGGGATTCAATTCAAATAAAAAATCACTTCAAATGACTCAAAAATGATGGAGAATGATAATTGGAAGAGTGGAGAGATCCTCATTCATCACCCAATCTACTATAGGTGTTAAGGAGAAGAAAATCATGAAAAACCTGTAAATCCTAATGGGGTAAAATGTAAATTTTCCCCCTTTAATGAGGTGGATGGTTTGGCTCCATGGTTTTCCAAATCTTGTGACAGCCATTCAGCCCCAACTATCCAAGAGGAGTCCTGGGTCACACGGTTTCTTGGGGAGCCCATGCGGCTTGGAAACCCATGTGGATGTTGTGTGTTTGGATCTCACAAAGGCTTCATAGTTTCCAAACTCCCCTTGCATGACTTTTCAACTATACACCACTACTACATGACAAAAGATTATATCACATGGTTAGTACTAACCATGTGACAACTATGGCCCTTTTAAAGAATGGCCCTTTTTCCCTTTTTCATATCCTAAACTCCCTAAAAACCCCTGAGACCGATCATACTCTTGGGAAGAATTTCATTTAAAATTTTAAAGGGAGTTAAATCAAAATTCAAATGAGAATGTACCTCCTCAAAGGATCAAGGAGTTATATATTTTAGTTCTGATTCTCATGCTTCTATCAATTTTTTAAATTATAACCAATTATTGAATATAAAAAAAAATATATGATTCATATTAATATCAAATAAAATAAATTACTTTTATGAATCTTTCACTGAAATAAAAAATTATAAGGGTCTATTAAAAGAAATTCAATTTAACTCCTAGAGTAAATAATGTTGATTCAAAGGTTTTAAAGCTTAAGGAAGAAAATGAGATATCAATTGAATATATTAGAAACAAATATTCTTCCACATATGAAAAAGATTGTGATGATTTGGAATTATTTTAGAAATAAAATGAAAGACTAAAAAGTGAATTAGATAAATTTATTAATGAAATGGTTTGAATAAAAATTCCAATTAATAATAAATTTAGTCCGAATTTTAATATTAGAAAGACTACTTATTTTAAGAAATGTGATAATAAAAGGAATAGACTTGGTTGTGATTATTTTTTTCCAATTATGTTTAGAAATAATTTTTGGAAAGGAATGTATCCTAGAATTTCTTCATATTATTATTAAAATTTGGATCTTTTGCTCATTGTGCTTGTGATTTTCCTTTTAGTATTGTTAAATATTTTGGCCACAAAATAAATTTTATGTATGAATCTAATTTCAAGGAAAATAATTCTAAATCATCCACTACATGGGTCTTAAAGGTATACATTATAAATAATATAAAATTAAACCATTATTTCTACCTATTTGATACAAATTGTGTAATTCTTATTACCACTATACATGTAATTATAGTTTTATTATTGGCATGTTTTCTTGAAAATTATATACCATGGAAATTTATTTTGGGTGATCTTGAATACCTTGAATAATTTTGAGTTTATACCATGTACTTAATTATTTATCTACTGTTTTGGTTAGTAAAAATTATTTTTAGATACATTTTTTTCCTTTTAATACTTTGTAATGTTACTATATGTATTTTCAAAGATGGGAGCTCATACAACATGCAATTATGAGGCCCTATGTGCCCGGAATTTATTTTATAAAAATATTACAAATATTCTATATTACGTGCACACCGTTTTTTAAAGAAAATGTTATAAATCTTAAAATAAATAAATGATAAGAAATATAAGATTGAAGTTGAGTCTCGAGTGTGATGTTTACCCTAGGCGCGACCTAAAATAGGTTGGTGTATGTAATTCTGATAAAAATTGTTGTGGGTGGGTTCATTGAGATAAGTAAATAAACTTCTTCATTTATTTATTTATTTGGACTAATTCTATTTTCTATATAAATATATCATTATGGAAGGATCTATAGGGTTATCCTCATAACCCTAGGATCATTTTACAATGATTTCTTCCTCCATAGTTGGTGAATAAAAATTTGATGATGATGAGACTCTAGATCGAGGCATATCGAGAGGCTGTAAATATAATGACCCCTATCAATCAGTGGAGATCATGTTATTCGATGATGAAAAATAAAATATCTAGTTAGGACACATCAATTTGTGTAATATTCCATTTTTAATTAAATGGATTGATCATGATCATCCCTTTCTTGATCAGAACCAATTACTAGATTTTTCATGCACCCATGTATATATTAAATTGATTATTCAATATTTTCCTCACCTAGATCATCCCAATTGTATTTTTTTTCAAGAATTGTTGGACAATAGATGTTTAAACCTTGTTCTTGTGGCTTTATCCCACTAATTCTTTATGTCAATCATCATTATAGCAAGGGGTGGTGATTCGACATTTTCGGGCGGGACCAAGCCTGATCGGACCCTCAGATTCATGATGGTTTTCCATGTGACAAATATAACGGTGATTAAAGATAGATTTTGGGATAAATAATGGTATAAATGGAAGATAGTTTCATGTGTTCAAGATCAGATACTAACTAGTAATGTAAGAGATGCATTATGCATGTGAGAGCTGAATGAATAAATTGGAATTTGATTTCGAGCCACTGGATGGCCAGAAATTTAAAACAGAGACAAGATCTATTATTTTCAAGATTAATGAATGTGATATTTGAGTCATAGTTTCTGGATTTTTTTGTACCCAATAATATATCTAATTTAGTTTGAAAATGCGACTCTATGTAATGTAGTCCAAAGAACACTTGATGTGTAGGTCCTTGGATGCGATGGTTAGGGTTCTATGGAATTATAAGTATCACAAATTGTGTGGGACCCCAAATGCCATGTGACCTTATGCCTATAACCCAACATTTAATCCAGGAGTACAAGGTTATGGGCATGGCCAGGAACATTTCATGTGCTAAATTACTTGGACACAGACTGGATACACAGACACGACCAGGGAGCACAGCCAGGACCCCAAGTGGCATGGACACATCGTGAAAACCCCCTACAGGTAGTGAATCCCTACATTGTCCATGATACATGTACTTTTCATTGACATGGGTAGGAAATGGATAAAGACTACACTTCATGTGGATCCCCTCAAACATCGTGTACCCATTCCTTCCTTTTGAGAAAACATCAACCTCTCGTATCTTCTTTGTTTGGAATAAGATTTTAGCGCATGAGTAGCCTATCCTGAGTGTTTTACCATGTAGAAAATAATGGTCTATATATTGTTATCCTTTTAGATATGATACAATATGTTTTGAGTGGGATGCTTCATTAGTCAACACTCGATAATGGATATGATTAGGCAGGATCACCAGGGCTTTAGAGTGGAACCCTCTAGCAGGGATGGGCATGGGTCCTCACCTATCAATAAAGTGGAACCCTCATGTGACGAAGGTACAATTTATAATGTTAGAGTGACACCCTCCCACTCAAAGAGGATATTGACCCTCTTCTTATCCACTAAGTGGAACCCACCTATTGTATCAAGGCATGGATCCTTAACTACTAGGGTGGACCCTCCAGCTAGTCTAGGCATGGGTCCTCTATATTCTATTTGAGTGTCAACCACTTGTTATATCAGGGAATGGGTCCTTGACTACTAAATTGACACCCTTCTACTAGGAAAGGGAATAGGTCCTCTATCGACTACTATATTTCCACCCTCCAGCAGGGAATGGGCATAGGTCCTATATTGACTACTTGAGTGGCACTATCCTGCTAGGATAGGGAATGGGTCCTCTAGATATCTATTGAGTGGAACCTTCCTATTGTACCATAATATGGGTCCTCTACCTAGAGATTGACTCCCCTCAACTATACATAATGTTGGTGAGGTGTGGTTGACTTCAATCTTCTCTACTGGGCAAAAATGTGAGATGTTGGGCATCATTGATATACTTCTAGAACTAATGGAACAGTTTTCCTAGGTTCGGTGGTGAGATGAAGATCACCCTTCTCTCTCATTTGGGTTTATTTGGTTTGATCATATATATATATATATATATATATATATATATATATATATCCATGTTGTTGTATTTTATTTACTCTATGTCTTTTTGTTGAGATCCTTGTCTACTATTCAATCCTATTATGTCACTTAGTGCCCCCTTCATCTTTTGACGAGTTATACTGGGTATGTATATACTCACCCTTGTATGGTATTTTATAGCACATAACATGTCTATACAAATGACGGATAGGTCGTTAGTGACTACAAAGGATCATAGGGATACATAGTGCATTGGACTGCGCACTATGGTTGAAGCATGGATATCAAGAACCAGGTTCTATCAACAATTTTACTTTCCTGTTTTTTCAGGTTGGAACATCAGTCTTGTTGGGTGCGTATTTTGCTTCTTTTTTAGTCTCCATTATCATACAATTGTACACCCTAGAGGTTTTTCATATTAATGGTTGTATTATAGATATTGATTTTTTTACTGTTATTCCTCTGCACTTCTTCATTGAGATGGTTGGGTGTGTTCATAAAGGTACATTAGTAAAATTACTCGTGTGTTAGATATACCTTTCGATGCTAGTCCCCATCCCTTGGAATATGGAGGTGGACTTGTGGTAGTTGTATCTCGAGCACCATTGGGTCAGGTCATGATTGATTGGTATCAAAAGTGGTTCAATCCTTAATATGGTGTTTGGAGTAGTCCCCTTATGAGGATTTGGATGGGATTTAGGGCCATATTGTTGATGTGTTTTGAGTTTGGATCTTAGGCCAAGGAACCCTATATCGGTGTGGAAAATGACATATTCAGTCACTAATACCATAACTACTTGTTTGTCAAAATGGTATACTGATACATTAGTTACATAGATCAAATGGTACAAGAATAATATAAGATTGAGTCTTTGAATGTACGTATTGAGTCATCTCCCCATTTCTTATATATATGATAATCTGACTGTGGTATATCTTGACTAAATTTTTAGGATACCTTTATGATGAAAACCAACTAGGATTCCTATTCTAGATCATAAATAATATACATTGAGTGATGAGGCCTCACTTCAAGGTCCATCCCAAGAGACCCTTCCTCCAGATAGACTATTAGTAAGACCCCACCTATTGAGAAGTAGATAATACTAGTAGGGTAGGATGAGGATGTGCCAAGTATTATAATACTCCAAAAGTTTCAGCACTAGAGGCCGATGAGGTTTCATAGAGAACAAGCTCCCAATGAAGTGAAGGATTGATTAGAGTTGGTTGTTTGTGTTTTCAGTCTTAACCATGCACCGACATATTAGGTGGATGCATAGGTAGTTATACTTCTTCACAAATTAGTTGGGCACTGGTGGAGCCTTATTACATAGATCCATGGTGATTTAACACTCTCATGTCCTGACTTCAAAAAACTATTCCATGAAGAGTACTACCCCTCTTACTTACAATAAGTTCTAATTTAAGAGCTTCTAGAGCTATTGTAGGGAGGGATGACAGTGCCTGAGTATGCAGATAGGTTTACATACCATACATGATACTCCCATTACATGATCTGGGATTTCAATTACTAAGTGCATAAGTTCTAGCAGGGAAAACACAGAGAAATATTTTCTATTTTAGTACTATTGTGAATTCCCACCTATGTTGCAGTATTAGTGAAGGAACCAGTGATAGAGATATTCATATAAAAGGGACTCTAGGTGGATAAAGTTAGCAGTGGATTTCATAGGGTAGAGTCACCTATATCTTCTAGTATATGCCATTCAATAGGGTCTCGATTCATTATACCTTCATATGATTAGTCTCAGGCATGTGGCCAGAGGAATCATTGTGGAACAGGGTATCCTTGAGTTGGGATGTTATATTCTTGTGATGGGAGAGGTCACATGGATCATGAATACTCGACCATATATTCTAAGGAGAGCAAGAAAATATCTGTTGAATCACCATTTCAAAGGAAACACTGTGATTAGGGATCTCCTAGGAGAGGTCAGAGAGTCCCGAGGGAGGTTGTGATGGAAAAGGAGGAGCTATGGGTTTTAGACAATGCAATGAGATCCTTCCACCACCACAACTAGGCATCCCTCCAGAGTGTTGGTGGTCATGGCTGCCGACAGTTACAGACTATGAAGGCTTATGACATTGTGGCACAAGAGATTATCATAGGTATGATATGTGTTAATTTGGATCTTTCTTCGGTATTAATAGACATAGGAACGAGTAATGACCTTATCTCTTTACTCTTCATGTGGGAGATAAAGCTCCCAGTTGAGGGTTTATCCTAACATATTCATCTTTAGGTTACTACAAGGAATGCTTCTTATATATCTTTTATCTTCCAACAGTGCAAGCTATCTCTTAGTGGATAGAGGTTCATGTGGAAATTTTTTGTCCTCATGATGGAACCCTATGATATCATATTGGTTATGGATTGGTCTTCCATGGACCAAGACTATTTTTAATGTCACCATAGACGAGTCAGATACCTTTGCACTGATGGGAAAAAATTCTCCTCTATGGGAAAGAGATATCTCATGGTGGCGTGAGAGGGTTTTTCAAGTAGGAGGATTCATCCCATTAACCATCATTTAGAGAGTGTTTCCCATGGTGAAATAGGCTCTTCATTCATCTACATTCCTTCAGTCATGGAGTATTTTATAGACGTCTTACATAAGGACATTCTAAGATAGCCTTCAAGGCAAGATATGGAGTTTTGTATTAACATACATCATAGGAACACTTATATATTTGTCATATTAGATTCCCCCTACAGAGATATGAGACATATAGTTGGAATTGGAAGATCTTTGAGAGAAGGGTTTAATCAAGCCAAGTGTATCCCCATGGGAAGCTCTAGTGTTGTTTAGGAAACATGTGGATGGGATCTTGTAGCATTTCATATATTATCATCACCTAAATCAGGACATGATAATGAAAAAGTACCTATTTCTAAGGATTGACGACCTCTTTCACCAGTTTTGAGGTTTGAGATGGATCTTAAAGATCTATCTCAGATCCAGTTATCACTGGTTGAGGTTTTTTGAGGCTGATATTACAAATATGGAATTAAAATTTTGTTAAAGATTCTACGATTTCCTAGTTAGTACCTTTGGTGTGATAAATTCCCCCACCATGTTAATGGATTTGATGAACTGGATCTTATAGTTTTACTTAGACCAGTTTATGGTTATCTTCATAGAAAAAATACACATATACTCTATGATAAAGGATGAGCTTGTATATCACTTGAGGATCATCCTATATTTTATTTGGTTGCACTGGCTTTATAGAATTCTCGTGAAGTACTAGTTATGGATACACAATGTTAACTTTTGAGGGAATGTCATTTCTGAGTACAGTTTGGTCATTGACTAGGTAAAGATCGATGCATTGATTTCTTGGGATCCACAAAAGATCCATTCAAAGGTGTGGAGTTTTTTTCTTGGTAGGGTACTATCAGAGGTTTCTGTTTGACATCTCCAAACTACCCTGAGATGGAAGGGGAAACCATTTACCAAGACTGACTAGTTCCATAGGGCCTTCATGGAGTTGAGGCTAAGGATAACAAATTATCTTGTTTTGAGACTACCAAAGGTGGGTGTAGGGTGCATACTATATTATAAATCCTTGGGATCTGGTCTCAGCTATGTGTTGATATAGTGGAAGACAGTTATCATATATGGGTTGAGGAAGTTGAGATCCCATGAGAAGAATTATAAAACTCATGACCTAGATCCGGTAGTGGTAGTAATTTACCTAAGGATGTGGAGGCACTACCTTATGGGGGAGAGCCTTGTGGTTTACTTAGACAATTAGAATCTTAGGTATGTATCCCTGAAGAGAGACATAAACCTAAGATATAGTCAGTAGTTGGGGTTACTACAAAACTATGACTTTGAGATAGTCTATACTCTAGGGAATGGAAACTTGTTACCATATTCAGTTAGTAGGAAGTCTCAAGCTCGTTTTGTAAAAAAAGCTTCTAAGAAGTTGGCTTCCTTGTAATTGACCCTAGTTGAGAAGGAGGGTGCATATTTTATTCATTTTATGGTGTTGAATCCTCTTATCCATCAATGTTTGATAGAGTCCCTATTGGGATACATCTACTATGAGGTCTTCATGGCAAGATATATTCAGGAGATTCCCCCAATGGATTTTTTGAAGGAGGGAATCACATCCTACTATTCTAGGGATAGATGGTGGTCTTAGTCATGATGACATTGGATGGGATTTGATAGTTACACACTTCTAATTTAACTATGAATCCCAGTGAGGGGACTATGTGCAAAGGCCTTTGGTGGCGGTTTTGGTGGTCTGGCATGAGACAGATCATGGATAAGTTTGTTTCACGGTGCCTCTCCTATCGGTAGGTTAATGTTGAGCCCCATGTTTTGACATGTTTTTTGCATAAACATGAGATCCTAGAGTGTAAATTGGGTGGTATATGCATGGAATTTGTTATAGGACTTCTTAGGATAGTGAAACTCTACAAATCCATATGGGTGATATTCAAAAAAACCAAAAGGTCAGCACACTTCCTTACTATGAGGGAGTAGAGTTCATTAGAGAATTTTTAGAGGATGTATGTACAAGATGTTTTTCACCTTCATGGAGTAACCTAGACTATTATCTCCTACCATGATACATAGTTCATGTCACGATTGTGGAGAGGCTTACATGAGGCATTCAGGGCCCAAATGAGGATGAGCTTAGCATTTCATCCATAGACAGATGGGAAGAAAAAGTACATTATCTAGGTGTTGGAGTATATACATAGGTCTTTCATGTTACACTTTTTTGGAGTTGGGAGGATAAATTTCCACTAGTAGAGTTTGTATACCAAAGTATCTACCACACTACTATTAGATTGAAAACTTTTGAGTCCCCATACAATAGACCTTACATGTCACCCTTGTGGTGGACAGAGATTGGTGGGGAATCTATTGTTATTCCAAAGATGGTGTAGGTGATGGGGGAGAAGGTCTAAGTCATCTGTGAGAAGATAAGGGTAGCATATAGAAGGAATAAATCTTATACAGATCGAAATCATAGTACCTTGGATTTCGAGAAAGGAGACCATGATTTCTTGATAGTATCCTCATTATTTGGATTATGTAGATTCATCTATGGAGGGAATATTTCCCCAAGGTTCATTCATCCAACTTAGATGTTGAAGAGGGTTGGTGATGTTTCTTACTGTTGTGCCTTACCCACATAGTTGGAGTGGGTTCATGACATCTTCCATCTTTCACAGGTGAGGATATACGTTCATGACCCCATGCACGTTATTGGAAAGGGGGAGCAGGGCATCAAGGATGAAACCACTTTTATGGAGTTCCTTGTGGAAATAGGGGATAGGTAGGACACTATGTGGATGGACCATCCCCTTAGTTCGTGTGTTTTGGAAGCATGGGAGCATGCAGGAGAGCTCTAAGGAGTGGCGGAATCATATGCGGGCTTAGTATATTGAGATTTTTTATTAGTTTTTTATTTTCAAGGATGTAATTCTTGAAGTATGGAATGATATAGAGACATATTTTTACCTTATAAGACTTTGAAATATTTCTGTATATATTTTCAGAGCCATGTGATGAGACGGTGTGCAATTCAGATGCCTGGTGGGCCTAAAATTAATTTTATAAAAATATTCAGTATATTTTATATTACCTGCACACATTTTATTAAAGAAAATGGTATAAATTGTAAACAATATATCAAATTATAAATCAAAGAACACATTTGAGTCTGGAATATGATATTTACCCTAGGCATGACCAGAAATTGGTCGTCATAGATAGTTATGATAAAACCGGTTGTGGGTGGGTCTGTTGAGTTAAATAAATAATTAAATATATTTATTTAATTTAATTAACCAAATTCTATTTTTAATATAAATATATCATTATGGTAGGATCGTCGGGTCTATCCTTATAACCCTGGGATTTTTGGGTAGCGATTTCTTCCTCCTCCATTAGTTAATAAAATTCCAATGATGACGAGACTCAAGATGGAGGTTGATCGAGACAAAACCAATGCAATGAAACCTCTCAATCATTGTAGAATATGTTTTTTAATGAAGAATGATCTAATATCTAGGTAGGAATTCTCAATTTTTGGATTATTCTCTTTTTTATTAAATCAATTGATTATGGTTATCCCTTTCTTGGTTTGTGCCAATTATAGACATTGCATGTTCCCATGTAAAGATTAAATTAATTATTCAATTATTTTCTCACCCAGATCTTCCCAATTATGTCCTTTGGAAAAAAACTCTATTAAAATGAATGTTAAACCCTTTTTCTTGTGCCTTTCTCCCACAAATTATTGGCGTTAGTCATCTTTGTACCCTGAAGAAATTATTTAACGTTGTCAAGCTGGATGGAGCCCGATCGAACTCCCGGATTCCGGATGGTTTCACATGTGATGAATAAATAGGCAATCAAGAATAAATTTTTGTATGACTCAGTGAATAAATGTTCTATTTTTCATGTATTTAATATTTGATACTTGCAGGTGATGGTAGATACACATGATGTATGTGTGAGTCGAACGAACAAATTTGAATTCTATTTCTATCCATCAAATGGCTAAAAATGAATATCATACATAATATAAACCATTTTCCGGTGGACTGAATATGATATCTGAGGGGGAATTTCTGTATATAGAGCACCTAAGTGCAAATCTATGTTTTTGTGAAAAAAGAGACTACACGGTTTGTAGTCCAAAGAACACATGATGTGTAGGGCCCTGACTGTGATGACTATGGTTTCATCAAATTATAAGTATCACATGTAGTGTGGGACCCCAAAATATAATGAGAACATGTGTTGAAAACCCGACATGTACTTCAAGAGTAAACATTCATGGGAACATCCTAGAACACACTATGTGCTAATGTACATGGACATGGGTTGGATACACAGACACGATCAGGAAGCATGTGTAGGACCCCGAGTGGCTCAGACATGACATATAGACCCTCCACACGATGTGTATACCTACATGGGAAGTGAGTCATGTACTTTCAGGGACATGTCCAGGTGATGGAGTAGTATCTCATGCTATGTGTGTCCCTTCATAATGTCAGGTATCACTTCCTTCCCTTTGTGGTAATTTCAAACTCTCGTATATCCTTCATTTGGCCTTGGATTTGTTCCTATGAGTAGAATATCCAAAGTGTTTCTTCACATAGGAATTGGTGGTGGACACCAGGGTGGACTCTTATAGGTGATGGATATGTTCTGAGTTGGATGCCTCATTGGGAGACACTCGAATATAATAGTGACATGGAAGGATGTCCAAGGCTTTAGAGTGCACCCTCTAACTGGGTAGGGAAAGGGTCGTAGGTTTATTTATAGAGTGGCACCCTAATGTGGGGTAGGGAATGAATCCACTATCTAATCTTAGATTATAACCCTTATATTATTATAATAAATCGTTCCTCTACCTATAAATTGAGTGGCACCCTCCTGTTAATCAGGGCATGGGTCCTCGACTACTAAAGTGGTTCCCTCTAGCTGGGTTGGGCATGGGTCCTCTATCTACTATCCTAGTGGCACCCTACTAATGTATCAGGTCATGGGTCCTTGACTAATATAGTGACTCCCTCATACTAGAATAAGGCATGGGTCCTTTACTGACTACTGGAGTGGAACCCTCTAGCCCGGACTAGGCATGGGTCCTCTACTGACTACTAGAGTGTCACCCTCCTACTGGGACATGGAATGGTTCCTCTATCTATCTACTGAGTGTCACCATCCTGTTGTATCGGGGTATGGTTCCTCTACCTAAATATAGTTTCCCCTTGAGAATGCAGTACAGTGTAGATGTGTGGCTTGACTTGGATGTTTTATTCTGGTCAGACGAGTGAGTTGTTAGGCTACATTGATAGAATTTTGGAACTGTTGACACTCTTTTCCAAGTCTAGGTGGTGAGATGGATTCCCCCCTTATCTATCATTTTAATTTCATTAGTTTGATTGTATATTTAAACATATATATATATATATATATATCCATATTGTTTAATTATGTTTACTCCATTGCTTTGGGTTTAGTTTTTTATCTACAATCCATTCCTATTATGTTTCATACTCCTCTCCCTTCAAGTTTAAAGACATCTTATTGGGTATGTATATACTTAACCTTTCATGGTATTCACCCATACATGTCATTTATTTTGAAAATGATGGATATGTCAATGGTAACTATAGAGAATAATAAGGATACATGGTTTATTAGAATGAATATAGTTGTCAGATATTGGAGATCAAGGGTTGGACTCTTTTGGCACTTTTAATTTTTAGTTTTTTTTAGGTTGGGAAATATTTCTGGTTGGGCATGTATTTTTTCTCATTTTATTTCATTCTATATTTTCATACACTTGTACAACCTATAGGTTTTTTATATGCATGGTTTTATTCTTGATATTGCATCTTTTTACTATTATTAAACAACACTACTTCATTATGATGGTTGGGTGTGTTCAAATAGGTACATTAGGTAAATTCATCACAAGTTATATATTCCTTTTAATGCTGGTCACTAGCCTCTATCCTATGGAGGTGGGCTTGAAGTAGTTGCAGCCCAATCCCCAAGGGGTCAGGTTTTGACATGAGTAATATTATGTTTATTTTAATATTGGATGAAATAAAGTTAAATCTATTTTAGCATGCATATCTTTTATAATTTGGTATGTTAGAATGAAATGTAATCTATTTTATATCTTAATTTAGTTAGTGAAATTTTTATTTAATATTATGATATTATTATTTTTCTACTTTCAAAATTATTTTAATATCTTATTACATGCTTTGAGACTCCTTGTGATACTAATATAACTATTTTTTAGGAGTGTTTACTATTGGAATTAATATTCTACTAGTACATCTATGATATTATCATTTTTAAAGGAGGGAATTAATATAAATGGATTTACACTTATTCTTAATTATGAATTCATATTGGATATTTTAGTTTTATATATTCATATTTCATGTTTTATTTTTTAAAATAAACATGGATACATTTTTTATTTTTTGAAAGGAGGAAACTAAAATTAAATGGGGATAAATACTTGTTTTTTATTAAAATTTATTCCCTAATTTTTAACTATTTATCTTTTAAATTTATAGATTTGAAATTCACTTTTTAATGTCTATTTTTTTTAATTTTTAATTATTTTAAAGTGTATAATCTATTTTCAAGATTCAAATATTTACATGTTTTATATTTTAAATATTATATCTATATTTAAAAGGTATCCTCACTAGTTTATCTAAGTTGGGATTAAATTTTTTGTATAAGATTATTTTTTTTATTCATGATAAGGTAAACTATAATTGAGGTAGTGTTTTTTCATTTCAAATTCATAATTTTTTTAACTTATGTATACAGTGTATTAGTGCAGGGAGATAAAATAAATTTTTTTGATATTTTCCTATAAAATTATTCATCTTTTAAAATTATTCTATAAATTTTAGAATATAAGTTTTATTTTATAATGGTAATTTTTTTAAATTATGAACTTTAGTGAATAGCATGGTAAATCAAGGGGGTTTAAGTGTTTTATTTTTAATCAGTTATGCATGATTATTTTCTGCTGAAATGATCATATTGACATCAAATCTAGGAAATCTGGAATTTTTTAGATTATTAATACTTAATATCAATACATATTTTTTTATTGTACTAATTTTTTAAGACTTATCATACATATTAGTTGATTTTCACTTATTTTCTAAAATTTTATTTTCCATAAAATATTATTTAATGAATGGTTTATCATTATTTTTCACAAACAACTTTCAAAATTCTACTTGTTGTATTATGGATCTATGACCCGTGTTTTAAAAAATGGAAGGATTTTTAGAAACTCCATGACATATTTTTTCAAATATTAATTCTTAATAATTCTTTAAACACTATTTACATTCATTTTAAAGCATGATTTTTTATTTTGAAACACTATCTTTTTGACAATTTTAGAACTTGGGAGAAGCATAGAAATTGTACTTGATTTTTTAATTATCAAAAAGTGTTTAAATATTCAGTGGATCCTAGAACCACTTTATGGTTGGATAATTATAATGATTTTGGTTTTTTTTTAATTTTAAGAGTCTTGAAACATTTTATTGTGTATTGATTAATGTATTATTAACCTTTTATATAAAATAATTTTTTTAAAATTAAAATATCTTTAAATTTCATGTTTTGATTGGTCATAATGTGTTAAAAAAGTTTGAGGTTGAGTTTATATGATGAATAAGTCATTGAGGACCTTTAAATTTCATTTTTACAAGCTTTTTACTAATCCCGCATTGGAAAATTGTCAGAATACAGATAGCCTATTGCTAAACCATTTAGATGATTTAAAATCCATATAGCTGATTTGAGAACCATGTACCTGATTTTCTAGAATCAATTACCATAATTATTTCAACCATATCTTGGATTACATAAATATAAATTGAGTGACTATTATTAATATAGAAATATAAATAAAATATCAAAATTTTATTACAAGAAATAAAAATCTGAATAGATTTTTATCATGTCTTAAATTATGTTATAAGTTAATATATATTTTCATCCCAGATTATTTAGTTTTTAAAAAAACTTTATCTACTATATTTTGATAATAACTTATGTTATAGCTGTATTATTTATATTATTTTTGATTATTTTTAAATATAATGAAATTTTCTAAAATTAATTCAACTTGACCCAAATTTTATTCTAATGTATAAGAAGAATGATTTAGGTCTAAAATTGTTTAAGCTGTGTTGTTTAAAAATTTCTAGAATCGACTATGTGAATTATCATATATAGATCACCTACTCCTACAATATGGGCCAATGTGGTTCACCTAATTCATTATCCTATATGAATTATCCTATGTGAATTAAACTATGTGAATTTTCTTGTGTGAATCGAGTATCTGAAAAAGAATCCACATGAAAATTAGTTACGTGGATAAATTTGTATACATGGTATAATTATGTTATGTGAAATATATTAACTCTGAGAATTATATTTAAATCATTATAAATAAATGTTTCATGGATATAAAATATTTTTATGTTTTTTATATATATCATCAATTTAATTTGGATATAAATTTATTTTAGTATGTGTTAAAAAATCATTTATGATTTTTGATATTTAATCATACATAAATCTATAAATATTCATTATTTTACGTAATTCTTGACATTTCCATTTTTTCAAAGTTTAATATGATTATTTTTAATGTTTTTTATATTCTAAAATTACAAATTAAATATTTAAAAAAATTAAAATGGATTCAGATTTTTTATGCGGAATTAAATGGGATTCACATGGGATTAAGCGTTTAGGGATATTCATGTTAATATTTCTTAAACTATGATATTCAAAATTAAAATGGTTTGAATATGAAGGGTATATTTTGAATATTTCTAGGGTGTTTTTCAAGGATATTAATACGGATTATTAAACACCGTATTAATTTCTCTAAAACTTGATTATTTTTATAGTATGGGTTTTGTTATTAATATAAAATGTAAACTCACATGGATTTTAATTATATCTCATTTGTACATGTGAATCATTTATCTTGAAAATAATCATAATTAGTGAGATTTTTTAAAATATTAATAGTTATACTTTATTAAATTATTGGTTTATTCCATGGAATTTAATATCAACTTTTATGGATATAATTAATGTTGTATTAGTTGTTAATTATTGTAACCAGTCTATTTGTACAACATGGTTTTTTTTAAGTATATCAATGAAAATTAAATGATACCTCCATGTGAAAATTTTATTACATGAATTAATGATTTATAATCATGTCCCTTAGTGTAATGAAAATATTTGTTGCTATTTTTGTGTATAAATAGGCTAAATCATGTAGTGAAGAATAATATATGTGACTCTTATTTACTATTATGTATTTTATAGTTCAAAACTAATTCCTAGAGATTCATTTTTCATCTTCTTGAAAAATTACTTTTTTGGTTTCCCAAGATTCATAATTTCAACATCTTGAATGGGCAGAACACTACACAATCTAAATCTTATCATCTTCATTAACGGTTATTCACTAGGTTAGAATATTTTATTCATTAATTTTGTTATAACTATCTGGTTTTTATAGTTTACACTTAGTGTATACTTTAAGGGTTCATACAACCCTGAAAAAGTAACATCTGGGTTTAGTCTATCCCCTTAGAAGTCTGGATTTACTCTCTCCCCTTAAAAGATAGAATTCCACTTAAAACATAAAATAGCATAGGAATATACCACTCTTATAAGAGTTGATGTTTATTTTCTCCCCTCATAAGACTAGGTTCCTCTTCACCCATAACATTAAATAGATTATAACTAATACTTTGAAATTATATATTTGTTCTCCACTGATAAAATACAACGCTAGGTTTTACCACATAAAATTATGGGTTTTTTCAAAACCTAAAAAAGGAGAGTGGTTAGGATTGAGCTTGTGAAAGTCATGGTTGGGTCTTCCCCTAAAAAAGGTCGTTTTTTTTTTCTAAAACCATCAAAGATAAGGGTATTTGAGTGAGCCTCCATGTGTAAAAAATTAGTATGTAAATAGTTTTCACTCTCCTTGAAAAGTGATATACAATAGTGGGTTATATACATCTGGTAAGTGTGTGAAGAGTAGAGTACAATAATTTATACCTAAACCAATATAAAATTATTATGATCATATTTTACTTTCATGAAAAAAAATATCTCTCTATTATTATATCTGTGTGTTTGAATTGTTTAATGTTTGTACTAATCTTCCTTCACTCTTGATGTTTTAACACTGATTAGTTTTTAAAGAATGCAAATTCACCCCCCCCCATCTTTTTTATTTCCATCATCGCTTCAAGACCTAATGTAAATTTGAATTATTATATAGTGGATACAGAAAATATAGGTTATTAATTTTTATTTCAAAATGAATTAATTTTTTCAGTGTATATTTATAGTAAAAATTACCACCTCAAATTTGAATTTAAAATTAAATTTTGGTTTTATTTTTAAATTTCAAAATATATAAAATTTTAATTTAATAAATTAGGATTGTAATAATTTTTTCACTAAAATGTATTATTTTATTTATTTATATTTAATAAAATATATTTTTTATTTGAAAGTGTAGGTAATTTATTACATATGGTATAAAGTTGGATTATAATACCTCAGAAGACATCTCGGTATGTTGAGGGATTAGAGATGTTTTTGTATTTTTAAATTTCAAATCAATATGTGGATGAGAGAATAAAATTTTCATGCCCAAAATGTAAATTTAAAAAATGGTTAAATATAGATGAAATATTTTAACACTTTATATTTAGAAAATTTACTACTCAATATATGAGGTAGACATGGCCTGGATAATCAAACATTATAAAAATTTTGAGTAATTATTTCAAGAATAATAATGAATATAATAATTCCCCGATGGTGGACAATGAAATTAAAAATTTGATAATTGATTATTTCTATAATTCCCTAAGATTTTAGTATATATTTTCTCTTTAAATAAATAACATTTTGAATATCTTGTTTTATATGCAACATCAAACTAAAATGAAGTCTTTACACGTTAAAAAAATATCAAATTTATCCATTATAATATAGTCATTAAATTAGTGGGTATAAATAGATGTAATCGAATCATTAAATCTATATAAGAAAAAGGAAAGAGATATCATCGAGAAGTAAAAGTCTTCCTAATAATGTTTATTTTTCTGAGCATGGCTGAGATACAATTTTTGTGGGGTTAAACCTATGTCATTTACAACATGATTTCCAACAATTACGGTTTAAGAGAATTAATTTTTAAAATAAGTTCAAGATCATTGAAATTACCATTAGATCTATGAAAGATTCATTTTCCACCCGTGACTCTCACCAGCTAATATCTTATCCATAGGTCTTATATGGAGATATTAAGGGGTTATGTAAGTATAATTTTGGATGATATAAACATGAAATTATTATTATTACAAGTTTTATATATATATCACTATTATTCTATAAATTTTATAAATTATTTTTTTAAAAATCAATTTTAATAATAATACGCTAATTAAATTCAATTATTATAGCTAAAATTAATAAGATCATTTTATGGATAAAAATTTATTTTAATAGAAATTTATTTTTACTACGTTGTGTATATTTAATTTAAGAAAATAAAAATACTATAAAAATATTATGGTAAATTAAATTATATATATGAATAATATATTAACGTTGTTTAATTATTAATTTATATTAAATAATAATATGAGCACTTACTATTTGAAAAATTCATTTTCCTATGAAAATAGTTTTCATTATATTTTATGTTTCTAATTAAAATTTATATTACAAAATTTTAACATCTAAATCTGAAAAAATTATATACATTTTTTGATTCATCATAATAATATTATATTAGGATTATTTTTGGGGTTTATTCTGAAATAATTTATTTTTAGGAAAATAGTGAGAAATACCTTTTCACATATACTGTAGTGTTTATGACTTCATAATGATATAAATATGATTTAAAAACTTATAAAACATTTTATAAATAAAAAACTATAGAAGTAGTAAAATTATTAATCTATATATACTATATTGAATTTAAAAAACCATTTCTTAACAGTTTTTAACTCAAATAATATTCTATTCCAATAAAAAACTATTTTTAAACATTTATTTTAATTAAATATTAAAATGGTGTATTTTAGTTTTCACTTGATTTTAAATCCACATAACTCCTACAATTTTATTGATTAACCAATTAATATTATGAAAATCAATTATACTAATAATTGTATCCTAATCATAATTTTCATGCTTAAAAATACACTTTTTCTAAAAATAGTTTTAAGCATTATATGCAATGAGATTAAAATTAATTTTCTAACCCTTTAAAATTTTATTTGATAAAATGATTTTTAAAATTGAAATAACGATGATCAAATTATTAAATTAGTTTAGTTTTAATTTTGGTCATTAACATAAATTACTAAGGTTAAAAAATGAGTTACAGTAGTAAAAGTAGATTATGGTGAAAGTTAAAAATATGTATAGAAATCCTAAAATTCCTAAAACCATATTTTAATTTTCAATTTTGTTTTTGAATTGTTTTATAGACCCAATCCTCATGAAACCTCTATTAGTGTTAAATTTTGGAATCACATGCCTTCAATAGTTACGATTCCTTTTATATTATTATAAAAATATCACTCTTATACTTATAAAAGGAGACCTCCACCACTCCATTACAAACACACTAAAAATTAAATTTAAACATGAACCTCTTCAATTTTTACTTAATATATATCCTTATACAATGTTTTCCCCATTTATCTAAGTAATAAACCAAAAACATCCATTTCCTAGAGGCCATCCAAGACAAGGTTAAAATTCTCAACATTACTAAATTTCACCCCTTAACCTTTTATCTTTTATATATTTTTCATAAAAATCTATAATACCCATTATAATATAATTATATGTGTATTATTATTATACTAAAATATCATCATGTTAATAGTATAACTATTATTTATTTTACCCTCTTTCTTATAAAAATGCAAACATCATTTGTGAATAAGTGTGGACTACTTCCTCCATGAAGTGTCATATTTAATTTTTCATATCCACCTTAAATATATGGTTATAAAAAAAATTAAATGAATAAATATGATATTTAAAACATGTTTAAGTTTATGAAAATAAAATAATTTTATACCTTCCTTCCAACCATTGGAAAACTGAAAATGTTTCTTGTGCGTACAAGTAAACAAACACCTCCAAGAACGATATGTTTTGTCTTTCATGACCGAATTAAATGGATAGTTAAAAGGGGGTATTAAATGAAAAATATAATATTTATAACATTATTAAAAAAATTAAAATATAGATCAATTCTTGCCATATTTCTATATTTGGAAAACTAAAATGTCTTATGTGTGTATGTGCAGACTACCGCCTCCATAGAATGATGTAATTTTTTTTTCATCACCTCCCTACATGGAATATTCTGAAAAATATTTAAACGAATTAAAATAATTTTTATTAAATTATTAATTTTTTATAAAGGTGACATTAATATACAACTCGTTATTAATTTACCAAATTTTATTTGATAAACATTATCCAAACAGTCTCATCACTGATTCTGTATTCCCGATTCATGACTAAGATTATCATAGAATGAAATTATATATTTATGAATAATTATAAATTATTTATTATGGTACCATTTATTATATTGTAATAATGAACTTGGTTTCAAGTAATGGGTATCGATGTTGGAATTTTAAATCATGCATGAAATAATCAAAATCTCTATCAACCGATGAAAAAAATAAACTATAACTAACAAATAAATATATAACAAATAAAAATAATTTATGGATAAATAGTGTAATATATATGAATAAGGTTCTTAAATATGTTATTAATATGTTTATTTCTATTATATAAGATGTTAAAGTGCCTTCATGGAATTCGATTGCAATGGTAAAGGATTTTCTTTATTCAACTTCATTTCTTGAGTCATAATTATTCCACTTTGGCTGTAGTTCTTCAAAATTGATTTGATATATTATAATATGATATTATATTTTTTTACTTTTTATTTTTTGTGGACATTAATTTTCCACATCAAATACATATTCTTTTTTTGGATTTTAATCTTCATAAAATTTAATAATGATAAAAATAATTATCATCCTTTATAAATGAGATCTTTCTCCTACATATATAGATTCACTCTTCAAACCAATGTTATCCTTTATAATTTTTAAATCTAATTAATTTATTTCAAGTGATATTAAAATTTCTATTTACCACTTTTCAAATAAACTATTTATCACTATTTTTAAGATGGGGGTTCCAAAAATGGTATTTTTTTTAAAAAAATGAAAAGGTTTTTCCTTTCCCAATCATTTATTTTACATTCAATTCAAAATTTCATTAAGATAAACATTATAAGTTTTCATGGATCCATTATCGAAATTTATTTTAAAATAGTGTTTTTACTTATATTTTTTTCATTTTCTCAAAAACTGATTTTTTCAAAACTGACTCTTAACTTATTCTTTTTACCAAAATGTTAAGATTTATTTTAAATAATCTTTTAGATTTTATTTAAATTTTATTATTTAACTCCAAATGATCTATCTCCTATAGAGTAATTTTTTTAACCACCCTCTAAATTTATTTATTAAATATTCCTTTTTGGGTGATAAATTTTTTTGTATCAACTAATTTACTTTTTATATCACATTACGAGATAGAATTTGGAAATGATTTGAAACCCATTTTCTTTACATGGTTTATCAGGTCATGATGAATAATTAATATCTTATAGAATGCATATGTATAGATATTAATGGTTAGATTCTTATATCACACTCTAATGAAATATTTAATGATTTATATCTCATGATATAATGATTTTATTTATGTACTTATTTTTCGAAAAATGATTCATGGATATATTTTTTATTCACAACATGTTGTGATAAAATATTTTTTATTCACAACATGATGTGTAGAAAACAATTTTCACAACTTAATGTGTAGGTGTGATTAAATTTTAATATAATGTAATAATTTTCTATGCTTATGTTTGATCGACATTTTTATGATTTTCGTTATTCTAATGTTATGCTCTCATGATTATAGATTATTGTTATATGCTTTTAAGACATATTATAATTTTTGTGCATCCTTGATGAAATTTTAGTTTATTTATGTTCCAAATCATGATCCTTAAATATGTATTATTTTTTATTATTAACATTAATGATCCCATGATATTTTAATCAAATATTTCTCTTATATCTATGATTCCTCACATGTTTATAATCTAACACTTATGATTCATTATTAAGTTTCCCTTACTGACTGTTTGCGATCACCCCTTTCTTATATTTCAGTTACCCATGTTATGAAGATGAGTATAATTTATGAGATGACTAAAATTAAGACTAGAGTAATTTTATTATGGAGAAATTTTCAAAATTATTATTCAATAAGTTATTTATATAGCTAGTCCTGAAAGATACTAAACAATCGGTTCTTGGGATTAGGATATTATTTTCATGATTTAATGTTTAAATCAACCAAATGATGTAAAATAAATATATATTTTTCTTTGGTTTCCTCATTTGTATAAAATTCAATGTTTAGAGAATGTTTTTTATCACTATAATAGGGAGAGTGGGTCTTGGGATCTTTAGTTGGTATCAAATAGATGTTTAGTAATTTTTAGATATTAGTTTAATTATATTGGGGATTAGGACTATAGAATGTTAGTGAAAACCATAGTGATGTGATGATGTATATTAAAATATCTAGAAGTTTTGGTAAATTAGATACTATGTGGCTTCCTAAGAATGGAATCATTATCTAGATAAAAACAAGTGGATATAGTCTCTAGAAAAAATGCACCTAGATGTAATATCGGTGAAAATGATGGTTGAGTATTGACTTGATCTCCACCCGGTTCAGGATGAATAGGTTTAACTACACACCTAGTTTGAAATTCCTAGGGGTTATTCTTTAGTGATTCACATTCTATTTATGAACCATTATGAGGTATTTGAAAATATTTATATTAGAGAAACTAATATGGAAATGAACATCGATAACCTTGATTGAAGCCTATAAATTTATTTGTTATGATATACACATTATTTATGTTTTATTTATTTTATAGATATATTACTATAAATTTAATTTATATATTTTCACCCCTAAACATTCCTTTATCTAGGTAATGTCTAGATTAATGAGAAACTGACTTAACAATGGGTATGATGGAAAATTCAATGATTGTACCAATAAGAAACCAAACAAAATATGAGAAAGATTGAGGAATCGTATGGTTATTCCAAACCATGTATCTTGAGACATGATTAACTATTTAACTTGGTTGAAGTTACAAATATTAAAAATAAGATAAAACTGTAGTTTTATGGAGGTTCAAGTGATAAAGGCCATGGAGGAACGAACATTCAATTTCCTACAAGTAATGAATGTGGGAAAAGTAATTCAAGGAAATATCTCAAAGGAGGGGTAATATGTTTTATTTGAGGAAAATAAGGTCATTGGGAATCTAGTTTTTTTGGGAAATTAATAATCTGGTTAACATAATGGATGGAAAATAATTTTCAATGTAAAGGACATCTAAAAATTCAATGTCATTAATATGGATAACTTTTGATTTATCTAAGTCAATGTCCTAGACCAAGGGATAATAATGATAGTGAGCATGAGGAACCTATTAGAGAAAGGGAATAAGGGAGATCTTATGTCATGAAAATTGTGGAAGTGGATCAGGATAATTAAGGTACACGTATCCTCTACTTCAAAGTTGTTGATGTCTTGTTGGATTTTGATTCTTGGAAATCTAATATATCTAGGATGTTTTCTAAGAGTATTAAATCACTACTTAAATTATTTCATTATCAAAGAAAAATTTTAGTCGTGTGATTATTGTATCCCAAGATGAAGTTTATATGAATGTGATTTATATTAATATCATTAATTATTCCCTTAGAAGAATTTAATGTACTTTTGGAAATAGATTGCATATCATCACATAGAGTCCATATTAATTGGAAAAATGGAGAAATGACATTTCATATTTCAAACCAAACTATAAAATTCATCAATGCAAGGATGAATATGTACTCTCTAGGAAAAATAATTCTATTATAGGATTCATGATACCCAATCATAAGGAATGTTTAGTTCAAATGATTTGTGAAAAACATAATATTAAGGATCATCCTTTTTTGAGGAAAAATATGTGATTCCTAAGATTATACGGTTGATATCTCTCTAGATATTATTTATTAATTTGTGTATATCTTTTAGATATCCATATCATTTTCCATTAGTAAGTCATAATTAAAAATTTTTAGATGAGATTTATTTAAGGGGATAATTTAACACGATAAGCTTTTAGTATATATTTTATATTTAAATAAATAATATTTTTAATATCATATTTTTTGCACAACACTAAATAAAAAAAATTGATGTCTAAAAATAAAATCATTAAATTTGACTGATATAGTATAACCACAAATTAGACGGTATAAATAAAGTAATGAAATTATCAAATATATGTAGGAAAAATGAAAGAAATAACATTAGGTACTTGAATTATTCCTTAATTTTTCTAATATTTAAAGAGTGGTAGATTTACTAGGGTTTTCCCAATACTAATATTGAACCGAACATTCAAAATTATAGTTTTAGTGAAATTGTTTATGATAGAAGTTACAACTAATTGAAATTTCCAAGAGAGCCATGCCAGTCAAACCTTGACTCATGACTACTAAAAAATATTATCCAATCCTTAGGTCTTATGCATAAATATTGCGGGGTTATGTAAGTATATATTGTTATAATCACTTTGGAATGACCACACTGGAAGGGGGAGAATCAGTGTGAGATGATTGTTTAAAACATTAAAACTTTTATCCCTTTTTCTTCCAATGCCACTTATTTAGTAAATTTTTCTCCTTTATTCTCCACCTATAGTTAGAAATAATGCACATAAAATAGTAAAGAAAAACGAATAGAAAAAGTTTTTAATGCGATCTTCCTTGAATGTGGATGAATACATCCCTAGTGTATAATGGTTATCATCACACTCAAACACAGCTTTGGTTCTAGTATTAAGAAAATCATAGGCAAGTGCATGAAATTGAACTTGTTCTCATAGAAATAACCTAGTATATTGAAACATTTATCTTTGGTGCATAAGATTATTGGATATCATAATGTCCCTTATAAATTGATCAAAAATATAATAAAATACTTTTTCTCTATAATCCAATGAATCTGGCCAACTTACTCTATACACAGCAATCTATTGGTCTACCTCTACTTCAAAGGAATCAAATGGTTGTCTCATATATGAAGTAGTCAATAAATGCCAGTTATTATATAGTCATAATAATATCAATGTGTAGTGGATGAAATATATTTTAATTCATTGATACACAATATCAACAATTATAATTGTATTGGTTCTCCTCTATTCATCTTGGGGTAGTAAATATTTATTAAACTAAATCACACTACAGTATGGATATTATTTTTTTATAAGAAAATCCTTGTGGAAACTTAGTCTATTCCACAAAATCATTTGATTCTTCTTATAATTTTATGCCCATCTCAATTTCTCAAATAATGCATATGAGTTACATACAATCATTCATATATGTATTTCATTTCTCATACAAACCAAAAAAGGTGTATGATGTTAATTATGTGAGTTTTTCATTTTTTCCTTCATTAAAAAATCACATGGGAAATTATCCTTCACATAAACAATATATAGGAAAAAAATCAGATAATGAGATACTTTATATGATCAAAATATAATACTCTCTTTTTGTATATACACTGAGATAGTATATATTTTTATTCGCGAATCCCTCGAGTGTTCTTATATCATGCAAGAGTAAATGGTTCTTTATTCATGAAAACGAGTTCATAGAACCTCTTCTTCATGTGGTTGGGTGGATCATGGAACCTCTTTATGCTAATGAGAACACATGAATTCTCTTTTGAATAGTGGAGTGTCTCATGTTTTCTCTATTTTTCATGATGGATAAATGAGATCTCTCCAAGAATTAGTAGCCCCTCTTGGTTCTTAGGTGGAATATTTTTATAGATCAATTTCACTGCCTCTCCACTAAGTTACATGAGGCATCAAGACTCATTTAAAATCCAGAAAACTATACCCTATCAATGAATGTGTTTTAATTCCTAGAGATATCAATATATTTTTAATGTGGATTTAATTCTTATCACATAATTTTTTGTGATGGTGAGAATCATTGAGTCTTTTCATAAATGGATTCTTCCTTCATGAAGAAACACTCACGTGCATGTAGAAAGATCAAATATAACTCATTGGCTCAAGCACAATACATAAACATATACCAATTCGTTAATGGACTCCCACAAATTTGTTTTCATTTAATAGTATCACAATCTTTAAATTATCACATACACATCATGATAACCATGAGATATCTTTTAAAAAAAATTATCTCAAGATTTTATTATAAAACTGAGCTTGGAATGATATTTTCATGATCTCTAGAGATTTAGGATGTTATTTGTTTCTAGTTTTATTGTATAAAGGTCAGTTTCAACTCGTGTAAGGGAATTTTTGATGAAAGGGTAACTTGTGCATATATTTCATCATAGTTGCATAAGGGTAAGAGGATCCCATGTAAAATTAAACTTAAGATTACATTTGAAGTGTTAATCTGATAATACTACCCAAATAAAATAGTTTGTGAGAGAAAGGTTTTTGTCTGCATATTTTTAACCCAAGAATGGTAACTCTAGATGCCACATCCCATGTCAGTATAGTGCTTCATCGATCACTACTTAATAAACTAATCCATCATTATTGAATGTCTAGTCAGCATCAGGGTCGGCACCCAGAACACCTTTTATTGCATTCCCATCGATGGCCTGCTCCACGCCCATGCACAGTCCCACCAGAATCCTCTAACACGCCCCTATGGGTTCTATGTACCTATTTTGTTACGATTCCTTTATGTGCTCCTTTTCATCTCTATATAATCCCACTAACTCCTTCCTCCATGGCTAGTTGGCCTGGATAGATCTCCCATGTGGTTGATCCTACTTCCACATATGTATGGTCAAGCTAGGATATCTTGTTCACTATATATTGATAGTGTTTTATTTAACACCCATATAATTATTATATTTATCAAGTATGAATTTTTTAAGACCACTCCAATGGTTTTTTCCACATAATTCATCATGAAAAAATACAAATATATTTTACATTGTATACAAAATGATTTTAATATCTCTTTATCAAAATATTTATGTTAGTATTAAAATATAATTAGTGTATGTAACTTTAATCATATTTATTGTTGTGGAAAATGTACAACCAAATAGAACTTGTTCTTTAAACATATATGCTAGTTCATCAATTATCATTCTTAAATACACTTCACCCAAAAATGTAGGATGTGACCTTAGTACTTACAAGGATGGATCTACTTCCATGATTCAACAAGCCTGCTTGGGAACACCAATGAACTTCTAATCTATTATCCTTTATAAATTCATATTGACATTAATTGCTTCATCACTTACTAACTTATTGAAAACAATTACAACACAAAAACAATGTAGGGTCATGAGAAGTTAGGAATATATAAACATGTAATTATTCATGTAATAAGTTATTTATATATATCATTCTTATTTTATAAATTTCCCAATTATACTTTTCAATATAAATAATTATCATTTTTGAAACTAATTCACTAACGAAATTTAATTTTTATAGTTAAAAAACTAATAATATCATTTTATGTTTAAAATATATTTTTCTAAAAATTTGTTTTTATTATACTATTTTTTTTATTTTAAGAAACTAAATATATTATGGTTAATTTATGGTAAAGTATATTATTTAGATAAATAATATATTAAATTAAAATTTATTAGTAATTGATAGAAAATACCAAAAGGACAATTATTATTTGACAAGTCATTTTCTTATACAAAAACTTTTCATTATATTTAATGCTTCCATTTGAATGTCAAATTCCTAAATTTTAGAATTTCAATTTGAAAAAAATTACTTCATTTTTAGATTTTTAAAAACAATATTAACTTGAAAACATAATTCATGGGATTATTCTGAAATGGTTTATTTTTAGGTAAATAGTGAAAAATACAATTTTCACTAATATTGTAGTGTCTATGACTTCAACATGATATTAATAAAAATTAAAAACATATAATAAAATTTTCAATAAAATTTTATTTATTTTGTAAAATTATTTATTTAAATATACTTTTTTTAATCTAATAAACTTTTCTTTAACATTTTAGAACTCAAATAAAATTTTATTCCGATAAAAATCTTTTTTTGATCTTTCCTTTTAATTAAATATTCACAAAATGGATTTAGGTTTTGGCTTACTTTGAAATCGGGATAACTATTTTCTTAATTAAAAAACCAATTAATATTATGAAAATTGATGATATTGATAGTTTTATACTAAACATAATTTTTATTCTTAAAATTTTATTTTTTCAAAACAATATTTTTCACCTGTTATGTGCACAAATATTAAAATTAATTTTATCATCATTGATATTTCTATTTCATAAAATGATTTTCATATTTGAAATTTTTATGTTCAAATTAATTAATATGGTCAATTTTATTTTAGTCCTTAAAATATGATACCGAGGTTTAAAAATGAGTTACCATGATAAAAGTAACGTCATGGCCCATCCCAATGGGCTCGTGCTGTGACTAGCCCAAGGTCACCACTAATAGGACAGGGGCTAGAGACTAGCATCGAGAAGATGTATCACTCATTTGTAAGGTGTTAGCCTAATGTAATTGTACACACTGAGACATCTCCAAACCCATACAATGTTGAAATGTAAAATAAATGTTAAATCATGCATGCATACATCTAAATCCCACCATCAGAGTATGGAAACAGGTGCTGGAAATAAAAAAGAACTAAATAAAAGCCCACCATAATGAGTTTGAAAACACATCCAACCTAATATTATAGAAGGGGACTGATTTTAATTCTACTGAAGGAACACACCTAATTTTGTCCAGCTCACCTATCTACACATGGCCCTTGTCTCTCTAGGACTCCATCAAAAGGATGATTTTTACATAATACACGACACGTGGGGGAAAAGACCATGTTGAGGTGAGTATAAAAATACCTAGTAGGACACCTCGAAAACACTAAGAATATAATATCAAAAAAAAATTCAACTCATCGTAGATATATGTCTACAATGCAGATAACAATAATATTTAGATATAATTAACAAATAAACACCTTCTCAAAGTAAAGTCACAACCATAATGTTAGCCTATGATTCTTGTTTGAAGGTTCCACATAGCTCTCATATGGGAGAACACACCCTATGAGTCACATGTCACTGATGACCTTTGTCTAAGATGTCATGAACAATGATCCTAACCATAATATGTACACACTATAAGTCTGAAGATAACGATACACAAATAAGGATCTAACCCAAGGCCAGGGTGTATACTATGGAATAACCTACTTAGTAGAGGATTGATACTCATGTAGTGTTGATCATGAAGATACTAATAAGTCCACCTAGGGAAAAGATTATTATAAATTACCTTACTCTGGGGCCTATAGAAGGATTCAAAAAACTCTATCTAAGAAGTCCCACTGAAGTGATCACCATCCTAGCTGTAGGACATGATTCCATACTAACCCTTAGGGAATGGAACAAAGGAACTATCCCTAACCAAAATTTTACAAGATGAAAAATAAAATGGTTATAATCAATTTTTGAAGGAGTACACGATATTCATTGGCAGTATAAGGTGTGTCCCTTCGGCATCTAGTCCTTCCCGTGTATCATGATTCATGCCCGTGCCAATGTCTATGTCCATGTCAAAGTGAATGGCATTTCTGATCCTATTAACTGCTAACTTTGTCCAAGTACACAACTCTGGACATGTACACCTGACATGTCCATGTCTGTGTTAATGTACATGACTTTTCTGAGCTCATGTACTTTTGTTCGTGTCCATGTAACATATGAGGAACACATTGAGATACCAAGTCTAATCACACATTGTGTGATATTTAACTTTCTCATGGAAACCCTAGCACCACATCCAGGGCCCCACATACCGTGTAATCTAGGATTGCACACCATGTTCTTCATGATTTAACAAAACCTTTGGATGTTCCACGGCATACGCTATGCCATCATTGATCCCATTTCCACCATCGATGTTATCGAGGATCAAAGATCCATGGTCATCCATCCACTACCATCTTCAGTTGGCCATATTATAGGTTTTGATTCAATGGGAAATATTACATGCACCCACACTTTCATTACATGTCATAAATCCATGTATGAATGCCTCTGATTCAAACCCTATCCATCATTTACATTGTCACAATATGAAATATCATCAATCCATGCCTGTATTTATAGGATCAATCTTTTGTTCCAAGAAATGAGTGTGAAATGATTGATTTTAGGGAATTTATTGAACCGTGAGCCAAAGGAATTATTAGTGATGGATGAAGAATGGTTGGAGAAATACAAGAAGCATGAAAAATTATGAATGAACCTTAGTTTTTTTTATTTTCCTTGATCTGTTTTCATTAGAATGAAATCCAAATAACTATAAAAAAAAATTCTCCAAATAATCCCATAGATAATCTCATACCTGTAACATGATCAATACATGAATCAATCCTTTGGTTGATTGATTTGTGTTCATCGTAGAAATAAAAATAAGGGAATGAATCCAAATAAAACAATATTTTATATTGATTTGGAAAAAAATTTCTGAAAGAATTATTTTGCCTCATTTTCATTGGTAAGAACCATGTGTTTTATCACACATCGATCGATGATACATGATCCAGTCATCGCACAACAATGGAAGCTCCTACAATGCTCTCCAATTGCTCCTCTCAATTTGTAGAGTTTTAGAGTTAAGCTGAATGTTTTCCAAAATATTTTTTATATAGAAAAGTTATTAGGTATAGATATTTTAATTTAAAAATTATTTTTTAAAATTAATTTATTTAAACATCCTCCCATTATCACACCTAACCAAAATGTATGATGTTATCTATGGTTATATCATGCCTAGGGTAAAACACAGGATCTGAGATCAATGGAGGCCTAATATTTCTAATCTGAGCTAGAATTTAGAAGTTGTGCAACTTCTTCTAGAAAACTGCACATGTGTGCATTTAATATATTTCAAAAATTAATTATGGGCACATCGGGCCTAGGAATATCACATCATCTTAGCACCTAGACCCCTAAATAATCCACATAATATTTCAAAATAAATCATTGAAAATATATAATCGTTACATTCTACCAACCTTATGGATTTATATCTTGGAATGCCAAAATACAAAGTCTACAAAAATGGATGTGGGTACTGAGCATGCATCTAGTCATATCCCTCCCAGGTTCTCTTCTGAATGTTCCCATGATTCCACGATAGACACACTAGGGGAATATATCTCACACAATGTATCATATCTGATCGATCCTTGACCTCTATTAAGAACTTAGCACATTAAGCTTCATCCTTGATTTCCAACTCATCCTAGTTGATAACATGGGATGGGTCGTGCACGTACCTTCTCAGATACAATAATTGGAAGGCATCATGTACACAGTCTAACTAGGGAAGTATAGATAATAGGAATTCCACCTCACCAACTCTAAATAGTATCTGGATTGGGCCAATGAATCTCATAAATAGCTTGAAACTTTTCCAAATCTCTACAATCCACATCGAGGTGAAACCTGTAGGAACACATGGTCTCCCTATTCGAACTACAAGGGCCTCCATCGTCGGTCCACATAAGACTTTTGATGTATATGTGCACTCCTCATCCACTCTTGGATGACCTAGATATTCTTTTTAGTACCTCACACCAACTCTAGTCTCAAAGTGCTAACTCTCCTATATCAGTTAGGTATAGTGGTGATATATAGTTTCACCCATACAAGGACTCAAATAGAGACATAATGATGGTGTAATGGTAGTTATTTTTGTACTCAAACTCCACCAATGGTAGGTGACCCGCTCAATTATGGCCAAAATCCAACATTCAAGATCAAATAATATCCTACAGAACATAAATGGTCTATACATTCAGGATATTAGTTTGGGGGTTAAAATCAATGACCAAATGTTGGTGAGTCCCAAAAGCATCCTATAATCCCATAGATATCCAATATGTGAATAAATAATCACGATCAGAAACGATATTCAAAGAACTCCATGGATTCATACTATCTTTTACTCATAGAGGCATATCAAGCTTTCTACTGTTCTTTTCTTAGAGATAGCAAAGAAGTGGGCCTACTTGGTGAGTTGGTAAATGATCACCCAGATAGAATCATATCCCTTAGAAATATGTTGTAAACCCATCATGAAGCCCATGTATATCTCATCCCACATCCACTCTAGCACCTCTATAGGTTGAGATAAACTCATTGGAACCTGGAGCCCATCCTTCACTTGCTGAAAATTCATTAAGAGATAAAATCTAAAACTCCCTACTTTATCCCTTAACACCAAAACTAACCTTGGATGTCCTGGCACATACTCACCACACATGGATGTACCACAAAATTAGTGGTATCAAACTCTCTCAAAACCTCATCCCACAATGCCATTAGTTCCATCGTGTGTCCTCTAAAAATAAAGACTTTATACCTACTTCAAAAAATATATTGGGATAATGTCTACTAGATATATGAGTATATAGTGTCTCATAGTGAGTATCCATAAGTTATGCCTCCCTGACTCGTTTTATAGGAGGAGGGGTAAAAAATATCAATTTGAGGTATGTTTATCCATCCCCATCCTCAAGGTCTAACTACAATGAGGCCAACTACTCCAACACCTCACTCAACAACTATGAAAAAGATCTACTGCTAATGGAATCTACTTCCACGTTCCCCTTCCTAAGAGTATAGAAAATCTCAAATTCATAATCCTAGAGAAACTATATCTATCAACTCTATCTCAAGATAAGTTCTTTCTAATATAACATAAACATGAGACTCTTATGGTTATAATATATGATAAACCACTCACCCATAAGGTAGTATCACCAAATATTTTTTTGAAGACTATCACTGCTAACTCAAGACCCTGGGTTGCATAGTTCTTCTCATGTGGTCTCAAATGATGTGAACCATTGGAAATCATTTACTTACTCTGCTCTAGAATGCATCCAAGCCCAGTCCCTGATGCATCACAAAATACTACATACTCAACACCCTCCTCTGGAAACCTAAATATGGGAGCACTCATCAATATGTACCTCAAATCTTGGAATTCCCTTGAGAACCTCTCCATCCAGAAGAAATGATACCCCTCTTGGGTTAAATATATCAAGGGAGATGATATCCTAGATAAGTTAGTTATGAATATTAGATATTATCCTACCAACCCAAGGAGGCTCTTCAAATCCATCATACTCTTAGGTGTCTCCCAAGATAGAACCTTCATGACCTTTGTTGGGTTCACTACCACACCATATACTGAGATAACATGTCCCATAATGTGGACCTCCTCAATCCAAAACTAGAACTTCAAGATCTTCTTATAATTCTGGTTCTCTTATAGTACATCCGAAACCATCCCTAAGTGTCTTCAAGGATCCACCATAGACACCGAGTACACTAGGACATCATCGATGAAGACAATAATGAACCAATCTCATAATGGATGAAATATGTGGTTCATGAGTCCCATTAACATTGCTATAAAATCATCATTACAAAAGGCATAACTAAGTACTCATAATGATCATACCGACATCATATTTCCATATTCAATATATCCTCATCATACACTCTCAACTAGTGATATCCAAATCTAATGAAAATATTCAATAACCATCATCCACCTCTCAACCAATCAAATAGTTCTTCAATTATTAATAGGGAATACTTGTTCTTTACAGTCATCTAGTCTAGTAGATGCTGGTCCATAGATAACCTCGAGCTTTTATTCGCCTTATTAAAGAATAAAATTGAGTTTCCCAAGGTGAAACATTGGTCCAAATGATGCCCTTCCTTTACAAGTCCTCCAATTGTACCCTTACCTCACAAAGCATTGTGGGAGACATCTGATATGCTGGTTTAGATATCAGGGTCATCCTGGGGTGCATATCAATGCAGAATTCTATCTCTTGGTGGGTAGGTAAGCCTAGAAAGTCCTTAGGAAAGATATCCTCATTATCTTCTACCAATTTAGAGAAATGAAAACTCATAACATACACTTTCTAAAGGGTCATGCTATCTAATTAATGAGTAATGAGTTTCACCCTCCACTACTTAACTCCATCCTGCACTGACTGGGTTTCCTTTTCACCAAAAAAGGAAAACCTAGTCCCATAGTTACAGACACACCACATCCTTTACATAAAATATTCTATCTAGGTATGAACTTCATATTAATAGTCTATACTGAATATCATTTTGTATGGCCTCATAGGTACTAAAAATATATCACAAATGAATATATCACCTCTAAGAGTCAGGTCGCACTATTGGAAGAAGTGTGTGATCAGTGAGTTACCACCTGTAAGAATCTCCAAGTGTAAGGGTCGATCCAAGGGCTCAACCATATTCATTAATTCTTGAACCAAATAACTGTAAATAAGGTAATGAATTTCACTTATGTCTATTAGTACAAAAAAATAAGGAATAAAATACATATATCATACCCTGTATCATCCCTAGAGCCTTTGGTTCATAAGCCTTAATTGTCTACAACTTCCCTTTCCACTATCCTGCAGCTCCCTGAGCCTGGTGTAGACTACCTGGGGGTGATGGTGGTAACAAGTAAAAATATCTACCACCACTATCTAATCTCCCAATTCCTCTTCCATATCCCCCACCCTATAGACCCTTCTTCTCCTACCACTTTCCCTGCATAAGCTACTCATCCACTATCTCTCTATCAGTCGTACGATGGGTTAGATAATCCCGCACGAGATGTCCCCTACCTTAATAAGAGTATAAATGCATATCTAAAGGCTAACTAGATCCATCCTGTGAGCCCTAGACCATAGACCCTTTATCTTGGGATCAGATCCATAAATTTATCTCATGTGCAGATCCCTATGTCTAACATCAACTCCCTACTGTCAAAGTATCTTCTCTTAATTGTCCACTATTGGAAATAACTATCTACGTCTACCCATCCAGAATACGCTCTACCACCAAGGTATTCTCTACCACCCCAACATAGGTAGGTTTTCATAGGTGTATAACATTGCTTTACACATGTCTATATAGTCCTCATTCAAAGGTTTGATCTCGAAAGAACTAATCATGACCCATATCTATCGAGTACCTGGAGAAGTTGGTGAACCTTGATGAATACTCATCCACCATCGTACTTCCCTTATGAAGTTGTAGAAGCTTCTATATGTACATAACCCTCAACATATCTTGAGATAACTCCTCTTTAAAATTTTCTCAACCTATGACCATTCTATAGTAGCCTCATCATAATACTAGGTCACTAAACCCCACCATCATCCTACAGAATCACATATAAGGCTCGCTACCAGTACCACCATCTGATCCTTCAATGTCACAATAGGATCAAAAACTCAGGTCACCATCTCAATCCAGCCCTTAGCCACCTATGGATTGGTCTCACCAAGAAACCTGAGGGATCACTCTTGCTGAAACCTATGAAGAATTTGTAGCTTTCTTACCTCATATAATGGTTGTGAAGGTACAATATTCTCCTCAACAGGCAGTGGTATAACTGGTGCACCACCTAGATGGAACACATCTTGAATAGGTCCCTTTATCAAAGCCTCATTACTGATCACATAATCCTTATGATCTTGATGCCAAATACTAGTGAGCGTACATCCGGGAGGCATCCTGAAATAGAAAATATGCACCACTGTTAATGAATATATCTAGACAGATGACTAAATAAAGACATGGAAACCACACCCATTCCTATATGATTCATGTACCAATGTTTTTTCCAACAACCAATGTCTACATGTAATAATTTTAATTAATGGTGATCAAATTTATTATGTATGGATATGGTGGTAGTCGCACTAACAATGGATTCCCTGGCCTGAAATCTGAACTGAAAATACTTAACACTATTTTCCCAAACCAATCTCATAGACTCTAATCCTAAGGTAGAACCAACTACTCTGATACCAATCTTTCATAACTCGTCCCAATGGGGCCCATACCGTAACTACCCCAACCCCACCTCCAATAGGTCATGGGCTAGTGACTAGTTCCAAGTAGGCATATCACTCAAATGTGATGCCTTATCCTAATGTAATTATACACATATACACATATCCAAGTCCATACAGCGATGAAATATAAAATAAATGATAAAACATACATGCATACATCTAAATCCCACCATCAATGTATGACAAAAAGTACTAGAAAGCAAAAATGTCAAAATACAAGCCCTCTACAAAGAGTCTAAGAACAAGTACATCCTGAAAGTATAGAAAGGGACTACTATCAATGATATCATGGGAAAAACCTTGATCTTTATAACTCACTAATCTCCACCTGGTCCTAGTCACTCTAGGACTCCATCAAAAGTTTGATCATCTGAATAAGAAATGACACATGTGGGAAAATCCCTTGCAAGGGTGAATATAACAATACCTAGTAAGACACCTCAAAATCACTAATCATATAATGTCAAGAATAACATTAATCTCACCAAAGGTACATGTCTTCATCACATATAACAATATTTTCCATATATAATCAACAAAGATACACCGTATCAATGTAAAGTCATAACCATAATGCCATCCTAGGATTCCTACTCAAAGGTTCCACACAACTATTGTTTGGTATAACACACTCCATGAGTCACATATAACTGATGATGTCTATCCAAGATGTCATGTTCATCTGGTCTCTCCATAATAATTACATTCTAGAAGTCTAAAGATAATGATACACATAAAAGTATCACACCTAAGACCATAGGGTATACCAAGAACTCAATCTGGAATAACATGCCAAGTAAAGAATCAATGCCTGCATAGTGTTGGTTTTGATGATACTAAGAACTCCACCTTGGGAAAAACTTATGATATAGGATCTCACTCTGGGCCTCATAGAAAAATTCCAAAAACACTATCCATAAATTCTGACTGAAGGGATCACTATCCTATGTGTAGGATGTGATTCCATATCAACCCTTAGATAATGGAACAATGGAACACAACCTAAATATTCTTTCCAAGATGAAGAATACAAGGGTTATAATACATGTTTGAAAATTACATGTAATTTCCCTTTAGCATCAGGTCATTATCGTGTATCACAACCCATTATTGTGAATGTTTGAATGTATATTTTAGAGAACCTTTCATGTATGAGAATGTGTACTCCTAATAGTGTCCATGTAAGTAATTCCCCAACCCCAGTTACCCAGAGATGGTGCATTATTACATAACATTTTCATGATACAAGGAATCATGTCTCGAAATACTGACCAGTTTAGTAGCCTTGGAAGTACTAGATACATCCATAAGTTTTACATTATATCATGGAATAAAAACATCAACAACATTTTTTCCCCTTTGAATGCACTTATATCTGTAGCCTATCCCAACAGGTCAACCATAAAATACTTCTTCACATCCTGGGAAAAATAAAACATAGAAAAGGGTGAGCTGAGATGCTCAGTAAGGATAACAGTATAGTGGAAACTTTCATAAATAAGCATTAACATTTAAGGCAATCTATAAGAATAAAACAAAAGCCTTTTAAACTTAAACTTCAGTATAATATGGAAAAGATAAAATCTAATAATTCCATTTACTTATTCACATGGATATTCTACTAGTCGAATAATCACATGCAATATCAATAGCCACTTTCATAATGGTGGAATGCATAATGCCAGACTTCATAACCACATAGTCAAGGCCTTGTTCCATGACTAAAAATAATATTTTTTCAAGTCCTTGTTCCAAGACACTATTTTGTCTCATGAGACCTATCGATGCATCAAGGAGCTATATCGGGCTCCACCCGTCACTTACTATCTCCAATGCATTCCTCATATGAAAAGGTTTAAACATAACATTAATATTCATATTAAAACTAGCATACGAAATGTCAATACATTATCCATAAACCATGAAGGGTGTAAAAATAACACATCTATAGTCAAAAATATCACAAAAACTTCAATACAATATAGAAGATTTGTATCATAATAAATCAACTTCAAACAAGTTTAAAATCCATAAAAGGATGTTGGCATAGATGAAATGAAAACTATTTTAAATAAATACCTCTTTCTATTTTGAAATCATTTAAAAGTCACATAATTATAAAAGAAAAAATTTATTTTGAAAATATTCTTATAAGATTGTATGGGAAGATTCAACAATGATATAATGGCGTAAAATAGCTGCACCCACCGTATAAGTTAAAAAAATACATTCTTACCTTAATTTTGTCAAAAAGGTCATAAAGTACCTTGTTTGGAAAATGAAGGAAAGATTACTTGAAAAGGATATATGGTAAAATAAGGGTATAAATGACTTTAAACTATATTATAGTAAATAGTAAAAAAATTGAATAATATTTTTATGAAAACACGGATGTGGATGATAAAGAGGTCCTAGTATATACTTACATATAAACAATCTTGGATAATAAAGAGATTGTGAAATTAACCCATAACTTGTACTTCTCTTTGGTCGAGGGTATGTTAAACTCTTGTGTAATATTTAAATAATTGTTATTAAATTATACAAGAACCATATACATAAATATGATATCATATATGATCTTATAATATTACTTGTTAATAATATTTTAGTAGTATCGTCGTTTCGGGTGTCAACTGATCTGTTTTCCTTTATATGCTCGGTTAAGTAAGCCATGTTTGTTATGGATAGGATGTATTTTATTCATATACAGAATGATATTTTTTTCATAAACATTATTTTGAATCATAAAATGAAAATTAGTCTTGAATTATTACGATGTGGAATGAATATCATCGCGTTTGTGGAGACGGTAATCTGTACGTACGCATGAGCGAAAATATCATTATATTGATAGTGAAATCATATATAATTGAATGTTATATCATATATACCGAATCATTAACATGTTATATTTATTATTTACATAAGTTATACATCATTATTATACCCATCCAATTAATGAATTGTTTGTATAACAAACTACACCACGACGTGGAGATGGTAAGCTGTACGCACGCATGTATGGTGACTTTGTCATTCATATGATGGATAGAATAATGAATATGGTTGTAAAATTTTTATAACAACATCACAGTATATAAAAGATACTGGAGTTATTATTTTAGAATGGAAACATCAAAGAAAGATGAAGTGGAAGAAGAAAAGAACTTGAAAGAGGTGATGAAATATTTACCTCTTCTTCAGGTTCTTCCTTTTGATTTGATAAAAATGGATCCTTAGGTTAGATTTATGACCAACTTAAGGCCTCTATGATGAAGGTAGTAAATTTGGAGGATATTTGGGAAGGTTTTGGCTGAGAAACTGTCTTTGGAGGTGTGAAATTAAGAGAAGGATAAGTGCCCTTTATAAGACAGGTGGGGGTCACTTTAGGAAAATCTTGAAATATTATTTTATAATAAAATAATATTTTGTTTAAAATGGCTCCAAAATAATTTATTTCAATGCTAAGATGGGTATGGGTCTAAAACCTCTCAACCGATAGGTTTTAGACAGTTTTATGTCACCATATTAACCTTATCTTTTTTATTTAACTCTTAGTTAAAAAGTTTGACATTTGCTATGTCTCTTTGTATTTTTATATTATATGGTTAATAAACATACTATAACAAGAAAAGAGAACTACAAGTGGTTAATTATTAATATATATAACCGTATCTAAGTCTGTTGGCCAAACATTAGATTTTTAGGAATATTATATCAATTAATAATATAGTATTTGTTTTAAAAACTCAATTATGTCAATTTTGACACTATTTAGTATTTGGTTTTTGTGAAAATAATAACAGCATGATTCCTTCAAAAAAGAATTATTTAATCAACCCTAACATGTCATATTAACCTAGAAAATTAGTGTAAGTAATAAAAAGTCTCAAATTAAATTTATTTGTATATTTATAATATACATTATTTAAATCATTCATTAATAAGGTAATTATTGTATCATCATTGTGTCATAAAAAATTAAATTATTTAATGTTTAAAAATTATGAATAAAACACCATTATGTAGGATATTTTATTAGATTTCTAAGGAATATCTATAGTTTAATTTATCTTATGTATATCCCTATATTAAAAATGGTTTAGTTATTAAACATTGAATTTAACTCTTTTAACTCTTCTTTAAATAAAATAATAATAAATGTCATAATCTAATCCAAGTGTACCAAAGGGGGTCATATTTTATTCCTAAGGTTTTTTTGGTATAATTACACTTATCCAATAGAATTATGACATGTTTTAGGGTAATTATAATATCATTTTACCCTTAATTACTATGTTTACTTTTATCCTTGGAAAATAAAAGTAAAAAAGTTACTATTCACCAAAAATTATTTTCAACTTATTGAACCATATTTTACTTACTGATATCAACCGTGTATCTCATATTTTTGAAATTCAATTCATAGAAGCGGTAAAATTATGTTTTATGAAAATTTGTAAATGCACCTAGAAGGTGGGTAAAAGACGGTAAAAAGTTCAATAAAATTTTATATATCTAAAGTTATTATAAAATGACTCCAATGAATTACATTGAACATATATAGGTATTGTCTATCTATTTTGACTTAAAATAAATTAAAATAAAATAACTAATTATTTAAATAAAAAGTCGGTTTTAAACAATAACACAGTGATTTTCACTATTCATCGAAATTAGAAAGTTCTCAGAAAAATACCAAAAATTCACCCTAAGATATTTTGATATTCCGAATCCAAAAATGAAGTTCATTTTGATAATTAATATTTATAAAATTTCAAAAAGTTAGTATCACTATTCATAATGTCTAGTTTCATTGGTAATGGTGTGTTAATACTCCAAGTTGCGTACAATGCAAACTACTGCATTATTCAAAGGGAAACATACCATGGAAGTTTGGGGTGTTATAGTGTACATGGATCTACCCATGTACACCTAGAATGTCCATGTTTGTGTCTGAGTAAACAGTGTGTCTGAGCCTATGTACTCTAGATTGTGTTCATGTAACCTTTGAGGTATACATGATCTACCTGGTCGATTTACACACTATATAACTAGGTCAACATAGTGTCATATTTTACTTTCGCAAGGAAAATTAAGAACAATATCTAGGTCCCCACACACCATGTAATCTCGGATTACAATCCATGTTCTTCGGGATTTAAAAAACCATTGTTTCTTCCTTTACATACTCCATGCCACCATATCCAGATTTTCCAACACTGTTGTCATCGAGGATTTTAGATCTAGGGTCATTCATCCACTGTCATCACTGATTTGGCAGCTTCGGATATCCAATTTTTTGGGAAATGTTACATGAATCCATGCTATCATCACACACAAAACCCCATCCACGAATTCCTACAATTCGAACCTGATCCATTGTCTTCATCATTGTATCTCTGTGTAAAATCAATCTATTCCTGGATCTATGGTATCAATCCGTTACACCAAGAAATGGGTGAAAAATGATTAACTTTCAGGTATTCATCAAACCGTGGGACAAATTAATTTCCCATGATGAATGAATAACTATGGTAGAAATTCAAGAAATATGAAAAGGAGGGACAAACCTCATCCATGTTTAGTTGGCCTCCATCTATTTTCATTAGAATGAAAAATGAATAACCATAACAAATAAATAATTCTCCCACTAATCCTCATAGATAATCTTGTACCCTCAACAAAACCAATCCACAAATAATTCTATTGGTTGATTGATCTATGTTCATTGAATAAAGAAAAAATTGGGAAAGAAAATAAATAAAACAAAGTCCTACCTAGATTTGGTTCAATTTTTTTGAAATAATTATTATTTCTTATTATCGTTGGAAAGATCCCTGAGTTATTTTCCACAATATTCGATGATCCATGATCTGGTCATCATTATCTAGTGGAAGCTCCTCCAATTCCTTATAGTGGCTCTTCCTAGTTTGAAGGGTTATTCAGCAAACCATGAAAATTTTCCATAAGATAATTTATATAGAAATTTTAGTAGGTCGGGGTAATTTAATTTAATTAGTTAATTCTTTCAATTAATTTATTTAAACTTCCACCCATCACTTTTCCCAATCTAAATGTATACCGCACTCTAAGGTGATATTGTTCCTAGGTTAAAATAGATGCTTTGAGCTCAAAGGCGACCTGAGGTTTCTGATCATTTCCTCTATAAATTTTTTTTTCTAATTGTTCAGGAAAACTACATACGAGTACATTTAATATGTTTAGTATATTTAAAAATAATAATTTTTGGAACACTGTTCCTCTAAATCACACTTCATCTCAGTGCTTAACTCCATAAATAATCTAAATAATATTTCCAAACAAAACCATGAAAAATCAGAGTCATTAAAAGTACATAATGATAAAATTTAAAACAAAGGATAAACACCTAAAATTACTGAAAACTTATATATAAATTAGTTTTAAATGGTTTTTAAACGCAATATTCATTAATCCATCATTATTGTCCAATTTTTGACTCCCATTCCTTGAATGGTTACTTTCACTTTTAAATTGTTACAAAAAAGTCACTCCCCTCACTTATAAATAGAGACTTACACCACCCTTTTTATTACACTCTAAAAATTAGAATCCATTTTGAAATTAAACCAATTTTACTTCTTATGGATCCCTATTTCATGATTTTAATCCCCATGATCTAAAGAAAATCCCTAAATCTTTTATTTCCAAGAGGTCCTCCAAGAGGAGGTTCAAAATCTAAACGTGAGTAAAAATCACCTCATAATATTTTTTCTTCCCAATATTCATCCTCAAAATATATATTAACTTCTATAATATAATGAAATTACTATTATTGTAATAATTAATTTTTATCATATTAATTTTATTACCATTATCTACCCTTTCCCCTTAGAAAAATGAGAACATCATTCGTGTATACGTGCAGACAGTTAGCTCCACAAAGAGACATATATCACTTTTCATAAGCTCCTTACACAAAGGGTTAGACAATTTTATTTATTGATTAAATAATATATTTATAAAATATTTAATTATTAAATATTATATTTATTAAATATTTAATTTTACAAAAATATATACCATTTTCTACCTCCCCCCCCCCCCAACAATTCTAAAAATGAAAATGTACCCCGTGTGTACGTAAAGACTACCGACTCCATGAATAACATCTTTTATTTTTCATAACTTCCTTATATAGATGGTTTGAAAGGGGTTTTAAATAAATATAAAATAATATTTATAAAATTATTAATTTTCTAAAATGTGAAATCAATTCCTACCATATATTCATTCAATGGAGAAAAAGAAAACCTCGTTTGTGTGTACATTCAAACTACCGCCTCCATGGAATGATGTAATTCATTTTTTATCACTAACATATTTGGATGATTATAAGGACACATCTAATGATTTAAAATGTTTTTTGTGACATCATTAAGGTTCTATAATTTTTGTATTAATATTTAACTAATTATTAATATATCAATTTTTGTTCATAAAAAATTATCGAAACAAGGTAGTCACTAGTTCTATCTTTAGGACTCATGACTAAAATTATCATGGAATAAAATTAGTGGTTTAAAAATAATTAAAATTAATATATCATCGAGATTTTAGTAATATATGAATTAATAACATGGTATCAAATAAATGGGATCAACATTGGCATTTTAAAGAATGTATGAAACAATCAAAATCGTAACATTTGATGATGAAAATAAACTACAACATACTAGTAAATTTATAATAAATAATTATAAATAAAGATTATATATGGTAATATATATTATTAGAATCCTAAAATAGGTTATAAAGATTTTTAGGTTTATTATAAATGATATTAAAGAGTCATAATGGAAGTCGACAGCAAAGCTATGTGATTTTCCTAACCGAAATTTTTTTCCTGATTCATAATTATTCCTCTTTGACTGTGGTTATTCAATATTTTTTTCATATATCATATAATCATATTATATTTTATTTATTAATTTTTTTCATGGTAAATTTTTTATTCAAATAAAATATATATTCTTTGATGGATTTCTTTCTTCATAAAATTTGATGATATTAAGAATAACTCTCATTATCTCCAAGTGATCTCTTTATATTCCACATCCATATTAACTCTTCCAAAAATTGTTCACCTTTATTATTTTGAAATAAAATTATAATTTATTTCTATTAAACACTTATCAAATAAAATTTATTCACACTTTTAAAGTTGGGGGTTTTAATAACTGTATTTTTTTTAAATGCTTAAAAATGTATTCCTTTCTAAGTCATGAATTTTATCCTTCATTCCACATTTCCTCTTGATAAACGTTATGAATTTTAAAGGATCTATTACTATAATTTATTCCTAAATAAATTTTAAAAATGACTTTATTTCAATTATGAATGTAAGGTCCCAGATTTCTAAATCCCTCCCGTTGAGATTCCAAGGCTTAGAAGTGCCAAATGGGTTCCATGAACCATTTTCATTTTTAATTTATAAGTTAATTTAATGAAAAATAAGTTTTCTAAAATTTTATATACCCTTATATAAACCCCCACTCTCATTTGTGGGTATATTTTATTTCCCTTATGTAAATACCTTATCACACGTATGAGTGGTCTCACGTATATGTAGTCTAAGCATTGCATAAAGGTTTTCCTCTCTAGTGTAAGGGTAGTGACCTGCTATATAAAGGTGATGTAAAATTCATAAGGCCTATGTAAAGGTAGGTTCTTACCTATATAAAGGTAATTCCTTCTATCTTTCTTTAGATAAAGGTAATTTGGTTTTTCAAAAACTCATGTAAGGGTTTGCTTGAGTATTCACATGATGTGTAAGGGTCCTTGAGAGTTACTCCAACTCATTTAAGGGTCTTTCCCAACTCATGTAAAGGTAGTAATAGTTTTCTTAATCCCTTATAAAGGTATAATTGTTCTTATATAATAGTTATCTAAGTTTTTTATGTCTCAATTCAAGGTAAACAGCTGCTACTTAAGGATAAAAGCACATTACCCTTAAGAATCACATACTTATTATGTGAGGCTATTGTTTTCACTTAAAACATTCCTTTTTTCCTTCCCTTTTGATATGTAATGCTTTTTCAAAATAATTAATGGGAATTAATGTGAATATAAAAAGGTTTTAAATCTGTTAATATTTTTAAATAAGATATTTTTGACACCTTACACATGAGAAACGACAAATCTTCAAGTGAATAAGTGCCCTAAACATAGGTATTATTCAATCCAAAAAGAAATGGAAGAAGAAGGTGGATGATCCACAAAGATCACGTTATCTCCCAAAATACACGTTATCATATGACCTTCATAAGTCCATGTGAATGGTTCATTCGTAGTGCATCACCTGGTTCAAATACCACAAAGCCCCTTTTGATAAGACTCCCTATTCTTGTGAAGGAATTTCAGACACTCACGGATTGTGCGGAATCTACCAAATAAACTCCCCAAGTCACGTGACTTATTAGATGAAAGGATCCTAGAAAACATCTAAAAATAATTGTAAAATAAGAAGGAAAAAAAAAAAAAAAAAAGAACCAATTTCGGATATAATTCTTCATGCAACATGCCCATGCGGTTGGAAGGAAAGTACGAGATTCCTGGTGACATGTGCATATTTTCAAGAAAGATCCTGATGGAATGTCACCCTTATCACATGAAGGGTTTCAAACATGTCCGGGTGGTATTCCACTCCCCCTCTAGTTCTAAAGAAAAACATATGTCCTTTCCATGGTAAATTCTCATGCATCACTATAAGACCCTCTATTGGTCACGTGACGCATCACCGATGGGGACAGTGATTGTATTTGACAACACTCATATAAAGTTGTGAAACCCCTAACCTTTATAAAAAAATAAAAGAAATAAAAAGTGAAATGATGAGAGATTTTCTTTGTGGGATAATACATTGATATCACATGAAATGGGTTGAGCACCCCAAGTGATTTCCCATGATCACGTGAGGACCCCCTTGAAAATATATTATAATTCTACAAGACCCCTTTTCATGTCATCTTTATTTTAAAAAGGCCCTTAGACAAGCTACATTTGTCTCACAGAAGGTACCGAAAAAAGCATCTTAGATCACACAAGAGCCTTTCAGCACGCATCTAGATCTTTTCAAGGATCTTGGATATATCATCCTAGACTTATGGAAGACCATTAACATTCCCACATGATTACTAAAAACCCATTTAATTGGTCAAAATCCAATAAATGGGGTGCTAACAAGATGATATTGTGGTCACTAAAATTCATGGGACTCCCTCGGAATAACCCACCACATGATCATGTGAATCAAATGACACAAAATCCATCCATAGAAACCATCCTTGATCTTCATGATACATGACATGAAAGGCGACACATAACTTGGGTGGTGAAGCCTATAAATTCCTCCCCCTAATCATAAAAAAAAATCTCAGTATCCATGCACCAGTGCACCCAAGAATCAGAGAAGACTTCTTGGAGAGGAAAATATCATGATCACAAAGGTGTTCAACTAGGTAAAATTTGGGGAACAACCTAAGAGACCATGAAGCATACATGGGTACGTTGTGTGATCACTTCAGATCACATGAATAACTTCTTATGTAATGACCAGATCATGTTAAGGGTATCCCGCTTGTTAGTTGGGTCACATGAAACCTAAAACAAGATAGAACACTGAACAAATCTAAAGAACATATGAAATAAAATATGGAATAAATTTCTAAAAGATGGTAGAATCATGAAAAGAATGTATAATATGATCCTCATGTGATTTGCATGACTCATACTGATCATGAGATACCACCCAGACATGTCACATAGATCATGCAGCGACTCCCTTGGTATACTATTTGGATCATGTGATTTCCCTTGGACATGTCAAAGAAAGACACATGGTGCCTCTTAGTTATGCCACCCAAGTCTTGTGAATCCCTCTTGGTATGCCATCCATCCCTTTCTAAGTCTTCAGACAAGTTGCCCAATTTATGTGATGACACCACAATGTAACAGATAGGTCCCGTGATGTCCTCCATACTTACCAAATAGGTTAGGAGACACCCTTAGAGCATGTTAGGTAGGTTTCATGATGACACAAGGGAATTTCTTTTTGATCGTGTGATGGACTCTAGATAAGCTAGCATGGATCTTGCAATGTCCTCTAAGAAAATAGACTAGGTCTTATGACACCCTCCAGAAATGTTAGCCAGATCATGTGATGGACTCCAGATAAGCTGGCCTAGATCTCACGATGTCCTCTGGACAAGTAGACCAGGTCTCACAACACCCTCCAAACATGTCATCTAGATCATGTGATGGCCTTCGGGACAAGTCAGCCTCGATCTTGATATAGCTATCAAACATGCCATTCAGATTATGTGATGACACTTTGATAAGCCAACTAGATCATGTGATTATATCTGGACATGTCCACAATATAAATACATGTCCAAATCTCATCTTACATGTAAATTAGGCAATAAAGGCAGGTCAAGTAGACAATCAAGTAGGTAAAGCAGAAAACTAGGCCAGGTCAAGTAGGCATCTGAAGACATTATAGCCTTGTCCAACCTCCATATAATTTCAACCTCAATGTTTAATCCATGATCTGTGTCATAATATGATATGTATCCAATATAATGGAAGACTCTGTGTGTAATCCCTAATCAGTGGAATAATATGATATTTCAACCATATAAGAGAAGCCTAAGTGAGTAAGCCTCAATCATGGGAATAATATGGTATGTCCCCCATATAAGGGTGGCCTCATTGTGTAATCCTTTATAAATATCATAATATGATATGTGCACCATATAAGGGTGGCCTCAAGGTGTAAGACATTATCAATGACATAATATGATATGTCCCTCATATAAGGGAAGCCTTAGTTTGTTTGACCTGATCAGCAACATAATATGACATGTCCACCATATAAGTGAATTATGAGTGTGTAAGACCTGATCAAAAACATTATTTGATATGTCCCCAATATAAGGGAACCTCAATTTTTAATCCTAGATTAGTGGAATAATATGATATTGCCCCCATATACACACAACCTCAATGTGTAATCACTAATCAGTGGAATAATATGATATGTTAACCATATAAGGGTAGCCTTAGTGTGTAATCCTCAATTAGTAGCATAATATGATATTCCACCATATAAGGGCAACCATAGTTTGTAATCCCTCATAAATAACATAATATGATATGTCCCCCATATAAGGGAAGCCTTAGTGTGTAAGCCCCGATCTTTGGAATAATATGATATGTCACCCATATAAGGGTAGCCTCAGTGTCTAACCCATGATCTACAGCATAATATAATATGTCCCCCATAGAAGGAAAACCTTAGTGTGTAATCTTTGATCAACATTATAATATGATATGTCCCCCATTTAAGGCCAACCTCAGTATGTAAGCCCCAATCAATGGAATAATATGATATCTCCCCCAAACAAGGGTAGCCTCTGTGTGTAAGACTCGATCAATATCTTAATATAATATTTCCCCCATATAAGGTAAACATCCGTGTGTACTCCCTGATCAATTGAACTTTGAGAACTCTGACTGAAAATTACCATTTTTATCTCCAAACATTTTTTAGGGAAAAGTAAGAATCTCAGAAACACAAAAACCAAATAATCAAATATCATATGATATGGGTGAACCATTAAAAAAAATTTAACCTATTAGACACATTATCCTTAAATAATTTCCATTTGAAATTTTTTACCTCTCTATCCAAATAATCCTTAATAGGTTCTTCGAACCAATAATCCATCTTGTCCCATGTTTGAATGTAATCCTCCATATTTGTTTTCCCTGCATTGAAACCTCTTACTAGAATATGGTCTTGCTTATTGATCCATTCTAACTATTCCTTATTAGTGTCCACAAGTAACAATCACTCATCCATCTTGTCATCATCCTCTTGCGAGGCATTAACTATAAAATATTCCTCCAATATTTCTTCTTCCAAGTGAACGATGATCTCCCAAGGCTTGAAATTATTTGGATCCTCCTTACATACATACCTCTACTGGCCATCCTTAGCGAGATCAACTTGGTTCATGGTGTTCTTATTGTGAGACTGATCCACCAACACCGAGGCATCATGAGTTTTATTTTATTCTCCCATCCCACCTGTAGCCACTTGATCAATGGAGATATCACTTTTGATCACCTAGGTTCTGCACTAAATTAATGCACTCACCATCTAAACCTGCTCCTCATTAGATTTTTTGTCCTTATCCTTTTGTCTATCTTTCAAAGAACACCTCATCTCCATTGGTTTAGGTAGGTATATATTATCTTTGCATTCTTTGGATTTCTATTTATTGAGAAGGATGTAACTGCCTAAATCCTTGTACTCTTTCCGCCCCTTCTTCGTCCTTAGACTATGGACCTCTCTACCATGTTGTTTCTCCTCATTATCATCTGAGAAGTTCCTAGAGTTCCCATCACATGCCTCTATCTCATTGATTAATTTTACTTCAAAGGAATCTCTGGCCTAGGAGAAATCAATTTGATTTGGAACCAACCCTTCCATAGCTAATCCTTCAAAGAGGTTACACAATTTAATCACTGTCCATAGCTTCTTTGTATTGGGACCATAAGTAGCATTCTCAACTCCACTTATTACCTACTTTTCCTAGAATCGTGAATTCCCTTGAACCTTTTTTCATTATCGAATGTAAACCCACTTCTTTCACATAGTTAAGGTTTGGACACTTGGTCCTTGTACCATGAAACTCATCCTTGTTTTTAACTCATTTTCTAGCTCTAACAGCCTCAATGAACTATGATAACTCTGATTACTATAATAATCATGATATCTAGGATTCCTTCCTAAGGCCTAATCTCAATGAAGAGTCTACTTTGATTTATTTCCTCCCATGTCACTGAAATTTCAACGATAGGGACCCAATCATTCTCATGGGATGATCATTCTACCTCGTCCATCTGTGGACTGAGAAGTCAATTGAACTATGATGACTTTGATTCCTACTATAACCAGGATACATAAGACACCTTCCTAAGGCTTGAGCTCTATATTAACCATAAAAAAGTTTATACTAATACATAAATCCCACATCCATATATAGTGACACTAATTACTTTCTATCCCTTTTTTCTCACATTGCGCATGACTCGTGTGGGATTAGGGAGTTGTAATGAACATATAATTTACATTATGAATCTCCATCGGTCGGTGAAACATTAATGTGTAATCCCTAATGAGTGGCATGATATGACTTGACCCATATATACACATCCACCATGAGGCTAGTCCTATGGGCGTGATTCAACTATGGTGACTCTGATTCCTCCCATAACCAGGATATGTTGGATGGATCCTACAGGTTCGGGCTCAAATAACTGGTGCCTAAGTGCCCATATGTATTTCATCTCCGCATGTTACTCAAATACATATTTTTGAAAAAACTACATGGGTTTTTATTCTTGAAATAATAAAGGATGGCTAGGACACCCCGTAATGGCTCAATCCCATCATCAACATATTAATCACCTCCCTACATAGAAGTGAATTCCAATGTGCCTCGAGATACATATTTAAAATATAAGAATATTCCTAATAATGGGAAATGGATGAAGAACCTCGTATATCTATATATGGATCCACTAATAATATTCCCTTTTCATACAAAAGGTTTTTAACCTATGGTCATTTTTAAGGTAAATAGTCCTATATCGAGATTAGGAAACAATTTCCCTTCCACCTTTTTAAAAGTTGATATCTCTTCTCTTTGATTACAAGAAATTTTTTAAATAAATTTTATTTCAATAGTATATTTATGGGTTCATTCCAGAAATTAAAATAATGGAATATTGAGCACATGTATTGGTGACACAATTATATAACTTTTTTGATGATATATCGAGACCAAGGGATTAAATTACACTGTGAGGATTTTTTTGTGGTATTTCATGTATAAAAATAACTTCATACTTTTAGGTAACTTTATCTATTTCTAGACAATAATATTTGACTTTATGTATACCCACCTAATGACACTAAAGAAGAAGCCTCAAGGGCCACACATAGAGTGTTTTCATTGATCTCAATTAAATTCTATTTGAATTTAATTATTAGAATAAATAATGTTATCCATTAAATTGAATAAAATTTATTAGAGAATTTAGGATCACAAATATTTAATAAATATATTTATATGTGATTTGAATATTAAAATTATTACTCTCAAAAATCTTAAAAGTGGGACATAATGTTCGATTACATATATGACTTACAACACTGAGGCTAAATGGATGACAAAATATATAAATGTTATAAACTAGATTTTAAATTATAATTAATGAATACGATTAAAAAATTTATGAAATATATGTATATATCCTACATAATTTAAATTTATTGATAAATTCATAGTAAATAATCACTCAATTTTCATTAAATATATTTTATCCATCAAAAATATGATTTCTTCAAAAATGTTTTTTATTTCTTTTTATGACCAAATTGTATGATTAATTTATATAATTTTTTGTAAATTTATTTGATAAATTGAACCTCATTTTTGAAATCATCATATCAAAATTTGTTCAAGGTGAAATTTTAAGATTTTTCTGAAAATATTTAATTTTTAGTGAATAATGAGAAGTACATATTTTTTTATATGTCATTTCGTTTTCAGTAAATTTTTGAATTAATGTAGAGACCCAACCCCAAAAGACCCAAAGATGGTATCCATTACTAATTAAATTGGCATGATTACAAGGAATCAAACCCCAAAGGACCAATTAGTTTAGTAGTCTTGGTAAACCAGACACATGTGTGAGTATTGTATTAAAAAGAATACACTAATTACAAAATATTTTTTTCATCTCTCTAAATAAATAACTTCGAGGATAACTCAAATATATATATTAAATCTATAAATATATTTCATAGTATTCTTATTTGATTCCTACAGAAAGAAACATAATAAGGGTGATCTTAAATGCTTAGTCAGGGAAAAATATAGCGAAAGTAATAAAGAATCAATGAGAATAATCAATATGAAAAGGTAAATAACTAGAAATACATTCCATGTAATAATTAAACTGAAAAGGAACTAAATAGACAATATGGAAATGTAATAACTGAAAAAACATGCCATTAAAATAACTAGATAAGGAAAAATCAATATAGAAAGGTATGAAACTAAAACACATGTCATTTAATCAATGAACTCAAATGAACTATATCTATAAATATGTCAATGAAAAATCTCATGGATGAATAATAACCAAAACTAGTATGAGGGAAATTATTAATTGTTTTAAGTCATGTCTAAGGCACATGAAAACCTATTACCATCAATACCTCTCACAAGACAACTGGGTATAAACCCATTTGTGCAACAATGTTTCTCAAGATAACATATCGATGCGATGAGGTGTAATATAAAGTCTGGGATCCACCCATCATTTCCAGTCCAAAACTTTCCTCATGTTGAATAATAAAAATTACTAATATGACTTATCAAGTAACCATATCAAATAAAAAATATAGATTTATCAATAATTCACCATTAAAACGTTGCATGTAAAATGATATATGGTTTAGATATTAGTAATATACCTGATAAATAGAATGGATAATTAGGCGAAGTTCAATGCTCAATGATCATATGAAATTAAAATTTTCAATGGGAATAAAAAAAATAAAGGAAGTGTATGTGAATACTAACCTTCAAAAAATAAATCATAAACCATCTAGAGGAAGAATAAGTATGGTATCAATACAACAAATCAGATATGGATTAAAAATAGAGGGTTGTTATTATTTTTTAAATAAAACAATAACTCTTAAAAGTATTCTTGAGGAAAATAACCTTTTCTTTTGAAAAATAATTTGAAAATATTTTTCTTTGAAAATAACTTTGGAAAATATTTTCTCTAAAAATAATCCTTTTAAACCTGAAATGGAAGATTCAAATAAATGATGGCAGATAAATCCATACAAGTCGTATGATGAAAAAAAAATATTCCTTTTGTGTGGAAAAAGGTTAGAAAATGCCTCGCTCAGAAAGCAATAAGAATATTCTTATTAAAACATTTGTAAAAGAAAAAAGGGATAAAAATTTATTTACCAAATAATTTTAAAAACATTTTTTAATTGTTTTTAATAAAACATAGTTTTTAGAAGAAAATAGGTTCTCCGACTAAAGAGATAAATAAAGTCAGGTTTTCTGAAAAATATTTTCTAAAACATTTTGAGTACTAAAGAATTTAAGATTGGTAAAAATATTGAAAATTGTAATAAATAACCAGAGAATAATTAAAGGTTTTATCTAAAAATGGTTATAAAATTTCCGTAAATATAAATTCCAATGAAATATCATTAAAGATATAGTTGAGGAAAATAATATTTAATCATTCCAAATTGTCTCATACCACCTTGAAAATTTTTAAATCATAAACCTCATAAAGCAATAATATTAAATTAATTCCTTAAATATCATGAATTTAAGAGGATTAATGATACAATATAACAATAGGGTGAGTATATACACTACACAAAATATATAATTGGTGAACATGACATTTATCTCATAGATGTAAAAAGTGAGAGGAGAATCACTTACAAATGAATTGAAAGACCCAAAAGTAATAATAATCAATTGAAACATCTAAATAACATTAATATAAAACAATTAATGATATTACAAGTCAATGTGGTAGTATGTACACCATATATATGAAATTATGTGCATAATAATAATGTATGCCTCATAGAAAGAAAAGTAAGACAAGAGTCCCTTATCTTGAGTTTCCTTTCAGTTGAACATCCTTTAAATTACTGTATAATAAACTAATGTTTGTTTTATACTTGATTTAAAACATTTTCCATGTTTATAATTACTTTTATTTTAATTATTATAATGTTTTTTACAACTACTTAAACAATTAAGTTTACGTCGGGTGTTTTGAGAAAATTCAGTTCATGTTTTAATAACAACTTTTATAGGTAAACTATGGTCAATAGGGTCATTATATAACATCTAAAAAATAATAATCATGAAGTAATTATTATATTTATACATCAATTATACCTTTAAAATAAATCATTAAATACATTTATGAAAAATTAACCAATGTTACGATCAGGGAGACAGTATGTCGTACATACGCATGAGTAACATTCTTATTTCTCAATGATTGTTATGGAAAGAAGGTAAGTAACCCCATATATTTCAAGAATAATAATTATAAAATAAATAAAATATTATATAATCATATTTACTTATATATAGAATTATTTTGATGAAAAATGAATTACATCATGTCGAGGAGGCGGTAGTCCACACGTCCATGAATGATGTTATCACTTTTTAAGTGTGTGAAAGGGAAATAAAGAAAAATGATATATATGTATATATAGAAAGGTAATTATTTCATTAATATCATATTTATGTTTTTCATGTCACATATGTTTAATTATAATAATCCTTTATACATTCCCTGGATCATGTGAATGAATCACATCACTTTGAGGGGGCGGTAGTCCACACTTCCTCAAACAATGTTATCGTATTAACATAAAATGTAATGTATTAAATGTATGTGTTATAAAATTATTAAATAAGAATAAATACATAATAAATATTATATATAATATTAAAAAAATATTTTTTTCATCATAATGACTGCCATGATAGGTGGTAAGGGAAAAATGTACAATCATCGTTTCGTCAAGGATTAGTTTGTCATTCACATAAATAGTATATTCGTTTCCCATTAGACAAAGGATTGTGCATGTATATGTAAAATACATATCACAAAAAATAATATTATATTGAGGATACTTTTTTTATAAAATAAAGAAATAATAACAGTATAGGGGCTGGAGAATGGAAATGAAACTAAAAAGCTTGAGAGAAGACGTTTCCTCTTAGTCGGGTAACATCTTTTGGTTTATACCAAAACGATTTATTATCAATGTTAGGATTATAGGTCTTGTAGAGGGGTGATGGGAGACTATTTGGACAGATCTTTGATGGACCTAATAGGTTTTAGAGTTGTGAATAAGTGGGATAGGTGGTGTCATTTTATAGGGAAGGAAAACGACTCACATGGAATTTTTGAAACAAATTAGGTATACACATGCTATTACCTACTAAAAAGTCATAAAAACCATAAAAACTAAATAAGGTAAGGTTTATTGAATAAATATGTCTATATTATGTCTTATTGATAAGTGGATAGGTCATTCGGGCCCCAAGGATTAATGTTTAGTCCCTAATTAAGCATAATTTGACCTTAATCGTTACGATTGATTTTAATCACTTTTACTAATTTTTTTTGTCAAAAATTAACTTGTAATTATTATAATATAAATATAATCATGATTAAAAATAATTATGTCCATTTTTTTAAAATAAATTCACAAAAGTGGAATGATTAATGCTAATCTCATAGACAGGCGAATTAACTGGTTTTAGTAGAAAAATATTCAAAATATTCTTAAGTTTTTATATTCAATTTAGAAGTGAAATTGATTATAATTAACTAAATTGTATTAATAGATTTATAATTCATGTAATTTTACTTTAAAAAAATTTTAAAATACAATTCAACATTAATAATTATTTAAATGACAAGACAGTTTCTAACTAAAATGCAGTATTTTTCACTATTCATCAAAAAATAATATTTCTCATAAAAATACCCAAAATTCACCCTAAGTTAATTATGATATTCTTAATTTAAGAAAAGTTTATTTTATCAAATTAAATTTTTAATTTTTTCAAATTTCATATTTAAAATAGGTGCATCATCAAAAGGTGGCAAAATGCCTTAATAAAAATATAGGGTTTTATGTGTGAAATAGGGTTTGTTCTTATCTCTTGCTTTATCAAATCAATTGGATGAATATAAAAAATATATTATTGAATATATAAGATATATATATCATTAAAATATTTAACTAATTTTATTTAAATATTTTTATTAAGAAAAAACTCACTTGGAAGCATAAAAATAATAATATTTATTTTTATATCTAATTGGTTCTTATTTTCATTTCTCATTAATTGATAACCCATGAATTCATTTTATATTTATATAAACAATAAATCTTCATAAGTTAGTTAATAATATTCATAGCCACTAAAATAACATCGAATATATATTATATTATGTTAAATAATAATATTTTAATAATACGTTATTATTTGGTGAAACTCGGTCTTCTGTATAGCACAAGCTATCGAGGAATGTTGCTCTTGCATATAACAAAACCTATCAAGGAAGGTCGCTCTTGCATGTAACACAAGCTATTTAGGAAGGTCTCACTTGCGTGTAATGAAATCTAACTCGGTATTTCATGCATTATAGGAAATATCATGTTTTGAATTTTTTTAATAATAAATATATTGTAGATTCTCGAGATATTTTGTTCCCTTACGAGTTTGGTGTTGTGTGTCAAACACGCAATTGAATACAAATTTGTACTTTATAATTTCAGGGTGTTATAATTAAAAAGTATCATTATTATTTGAATTTTTTTTAATGTAACATAAGTACTTTTTATTTACATTTAATCCAATTAATTACATTTCAATCGTTTATATACTAGATTTTAGTATAAGTTTTTTTTAGGCTTAAAACACATTTTTTCAAAAAAACAATTATAGTGCATAATGTTAATATATTTAAATTAATTTAGGTAACACCAAAAAATGAATTATTTAAATTAAATTCATAGATAATATATCTATAAATATTAATTTAAGTTTGTTTAATAATTATTACTAGTCACATAGTAAATATAAGATCATCTTACGACTGAAAAACAAATTTCTTGAAACCCCATTTTTTCATCATGTTTGTGGGTTTTATTTTAAATTAATTTATATTAGATCAATTAATTGAATTTGATAAAATGGATTCCAAATTCATAATAAGAATAATTTAAATTATATAATAAGTTTAACTTAATTTTTTTATAATTAACAGTAAAAATATTTTACCATGGTTTATGTGAAATGGGGTTTACTTTGGGTGAAACTAAAAAGATATGGGTTGAAATATCCTAAAACCTTATCTATATTTTATTCCCTAGAAATATTTTTACCTTATCACAAATAATTATTTATAATGAAATATTTTTTATCCTTTTTTCATTTTTCAAACAAGTGTATAACTTTTTCTTTTAAAAACTCGCAACCGTGTCCTCTGCCCTACTTATAAAATCTCACCCCTATCCTCCCCTTTTTACACCATAAAATCCTATTGATTCATTAAATACATACCAAAATCCATTACTTAATTACCTCAACCTGTGTTAGAGTCCTTGTTTTTATAATAAATCAAATCTAGGAAGGAAATTGGTATAATCCTAAAGAGGTGGTCCAAATAAGAGGTATCGTTCTTAACCGAGTATTTTTGTTTTGTTTCATCTTCCATCGAATAAAAATATTATTCAACAATTATTATATAATAAAATTAGATTATAATTTATACTAAGATATTATTATGTTAATTTAATATCCTCAATCTATCTACACTTCCATCAAATGTGAAACGAAACTTTCATTCATGTGTACAGCCCTCCTTGTGAACTAATGTAATTCATTTTCCATCATCGCCTCTCATGAATATTAATGATGATGGATTTAATGTTTATATATAGTATTAATGAAATATTATGATTTAAAAAATATAATATATCATATATTTTCTTACCATTATATTCATTTAAATTCGATAATGTCATTCCTGCACAAGTGTGGACTGCCGCCTCCACAAAGTGATGTGATTTGATTTTCATCAGAAAATCACAAGGATAATATATATAAATGTATTTAAATAAATAATATGATTTTTTTGGAATTATATGAAGATATAATAATACTTATCTTATTTCTATAATGATCTTCAAAAAATAAAAAAAATTCTCATTCATACGTATGACCTGCAGTCTCAATGATTGTAACGTACTTTATTTTTCAAAACCATTAGTCATGGTTGGATTTAAAAGTATAATTGAGATATAAAAATTATAATTATTTCATTATTATTATTTTCGATATGATGGAACAATAACCCCTTTGACCATGGTCAACATACTGAAGTCTTCTTGAAAATATGGATTGAATGTCCCTAAAACACCTAATATGGACTGAACGTCCCCAAAACACCTAACATAGATAAAACTTATTGAGCATTTAATTTTTTCATTAAAATAAATAAAATAAATTATTCAAGTATAAGTTATTAAAATATTAAAAAAAAATTAATCAATAAAATAATAGATATAGGCTTATTATATAGGAGTTAAAGGACATACATAGAACATTTGGACTTGAGGTTAGGGTTTCTCATCTAAATTTTATTTATGTGAGAAATATTCCATATTCAACACTAATTTTTATTGTGTGGGTTATATACTACCTATAAATGTATTTAATGATTATTTTCATGGAAATATCTGGTATTTACAAATACATATGAGGTTCAACCTTTCATTATGTTTTGATCCAGATATTACCAAACCATTAAGCGATCTCGTCTCAATTTTCCCTCATTATGTCCTATTTTATTATCATGCACCTAAATTCTTTTATGAATTTGATAAATACATCCCATTTTGTTTGATATGTCATTAATAATTCATACTTCATCATATTCTATGTTTCAAATTTAATTACTTTATATGAGAGTATTTGACTAGAAAGTTAACAAGTTGTAATAGGTTTCTTAACTCAATTTCCTTTCATTGGGTTATAACTCTTCTTCATTGACTATATTATGATTTGATTATGTGTGAATTGATATCTAAATTTTTTTATTATATATTTCCACTTGTTTATTTAGTATTTAAATTTGTTAAAAATAGTATCTCTATTGATTAACTCTTAATTAAATGATATGTCTTTGTAAGTGTTATTCATCTCAAATTCTATTTCATTGTGACATGTGTTTAATAAAATATATATATCCTCATTTATGAGGTGTATAAAATACGCATTTTACATTTTATATCATGATCATTGTTTTTTTATTATATATAAAGTTTCATTTGATGTTTCTTTCGTGGTTCTTATGATTGGAAAATTATCATACTAGCAAAGTCTTTATGTTACAATATCCTTTCTTTTTGGGATTGTTTATGTTCAAGGTTCCGTTAAATGAAATCATATTCTCTTATTTTTTTTTAAACACATTACTTTTCTTATATTTTAGTTACGAATTTTTTTTACATTTTTAATTTCCATTTCCTCCATTATTTATTAATGAAACAACAAGGTTGTTGTTTAAAATTAATACTGATCTTTTATTTTATTTTTGATCAGGAATGTTTCTCTTCCATAGCCATGTTTTTTATAAAAAAAAATCAAAAATTTTATTTTCTAAACATAAATGATATCATAAAGATATTTTAAATGGTATTTGACCTTTTTTAAATGGTTTTAAAAGGAAATTTGTTAATTTTTTCCAATTGGGTCACTTTTTACTCCATTTACAAAATGTTTAAAAATAATTTCTATTATTAAAATTTTATTAATGATTTGATTTTAAACCAACAAGACCATTATTTTCCTTGAAGTTTTATTTATATTTTTCATGTTCATTTTCAAAGAATAATATTCTCACAATATTTTATGATTTTTTTAACATTGATTTTAAAATTAATTCCTAAAATAATTTATTAATAAAATTTCAATGGTATTTACATTCAACAACATAAACAAACCTTGATGTTATTTATGATCCAATGGAGATATTTTTTAATGATACCATCATCATTATTTTTCTGTACAGATTATGATTGTTTCAAATAGATTATCATGGAATGCATTCCTTTTCCATAGTTTAATTGATTTAAGAAAGGAATAATGAATGTTTCTATGAGTTTTAATATCCATGTAATTAATTTATGTTACACTCCATGTTCATTATTTATTCTAATAGGTGAGCCCAATATAGCTTATTTGAAGGTCTGATCCACATTACAGTTAAATATATAATGGTTTGATCCCCCGTTATATCTCAATATATGATGGGTTGAGCCCCATTATAGATTATGATATGACTGGTGAACCCCGTTAAATATTTCAAAAGAATTCGGTAATGATTATGTTCTTTGTATAATTATATTTCAAGTCAGTCGTATGGTAATTCCAATTTTTAAGGACTATATAAGGGTTCTATAAAGAAAATATTTCAAGATACCAACATGTGTTCATTATTCTTTTTATAGGTTACAAATGTTTCCTTCTATCAAGATGGAAATCACATGGATCATTATTACTGATTCAAATGTCACTTGTCTTTATTAAAACAACTTCCATGTTCATGATTTATGATCTAGGAATTTATGGGTATAATTTCACTTATGTTAAGTTCACGAACTTTGATTACATTATCATGCCCTTATGCTCATATTTTTCTCACTAATGACATCCAGTTTTTAAATCTTACACTTACCCTTAATGAGATTTTGAGATCTACCTTATTATAAATACTTTTCTACAGGTTATCAAGAATGATGAAAAATATTTTATATCTACTTTTTTTTTATATGGATGTCTATGAGGAATTGATGTAAAATAAGAAAAGCTGGGTTAAGGTGGAGAAATACTTATTTGAATGCATGGGTCTTGTTTATGTTAGAATTTTTCCTAATTATTAAAAACACTAATCATAAAAGGTCCTTGGGTATGTAATCGTTCCATTATTTCTTTTTCAATATTTTTTTTATGGAAAAATTGGGTAATTGTTTTTGTTATCAATCCAGAAATATAAAGATAGGGTTTTTAGCATCGAATCTGAGAGTGCTGGTTTGGAACTATTATAGTGGATATCAGAGTAGGTTTTAGATAAATTTTTAGATTAGGATTCTTTCATGTGTGGTCATATTAAGAGTTATGGATACTATCATAGGACTATGAGATTAAGTATGTTCATAATTTCAAATTATTAAACACCCCTGTTAAGATTTTAAGTGATGGTATTTTAAAGTGATTAATTTCATTTTAGGAGGGGTTTTATTTTATTGAAGTATATGTAAAACTTTGGTCTAACATGAAGTATATATTTACATTTTTTGGGATTAAGTATTAAGGTATTGATAACATTTAGGACTTATATGATCATGGATATTGAGGTAATTGTAGGAACACATGTTTTGTCATATAGAAAACCATTGGATTGAAATGTAATTTGGTGACTAAGTGATTAATGGTATTTCGGATGAAAATTTCTATATTTTTTGGAATATAAGATAAAACATATGAGATGACCTTTAAAGTTAAATAAATCTTCAATGTTTATGATATTTAGGTTATTTAGGATATTTAGAATAAAGTTTCATTTTTTATGGAAGGATTGAGTTTGAACATTGGGTATTACTACTGAACTTTAGGGATTAAGTATTTTTTTTTAAAGATGATGCTTTGTTCAAAAGAACAAAGAACTGAGATATATAAAGATAAAAAGGTTACATTAGTCTAAATGAGGGTATTTTATTACAATAATTATGATGTAGGGGGTGAACTCATCCATAAGATTTTCCATGCACGTTCTATTGTTGTAGAAACCCTTATTAGAAAGACCATCTGCCACCTTGTTTGCCTCTATTTATGCATGAGTGATAATATGATTGAGATCTGATAGGTGTCGGAGGCAGGTGATCCATTTATCAGTGAGGGTCCACCCAAGTTGAATCATACCATGCCTAAGATCCTGAAAAATGGTAGTTGAATCACTTTCAATCCAGACATTGTTCCATCCAATTTATTTAATCAAAACAACAGCATTGATGACACTGTACATTTATGCTTCCAGGGAGGAGGCATGACCACATGAACTAAAGCAGCATCCAAGTATATCTCCATTTTGATTTCTTAAAATGATACCATAGCCTGCAATACATGGATTTCTTTTTAAAGCACCGTCCACATTTATTTTGATCTATCTATGAATAGTTGGTTTCTAGAAAATTTATAGCAATCCTTTGGGTGGGTTGAATCTTTATTTGATCCCTATCTATCGTAGGATAGTGAAATCTTTAACTGAGTTGTGACAGGTCCCCGTTTTAATGATTCCAACATTCTTGATCACAGTATATATCTTAATTTTAGCTTCACAGAAACTGAATGTGTTATTTTTATGCATAATAGAATTTATTTCATACCAAATAAAATGTATCAATTATTCCATAGCAGTAATGAAATTTTGAGTAATTTTAGGAGAGGTATCCATAGTAGTGCATCTCTGAAGTTGCAGTCTAATAGAGCTCAAACTTATCCATCTGATATCAAAAATATCAAAAAAAAATCTATAGAGCATAAATAGTTGCACAAGATAAAAATAGGTGATTAGAATCCTCTTTTTGCTGGTTTCACATGTGACATTTAGAACAATGATGAATACCCCACATCTGAAGATTTAAATCTGTGGGGATTCTATTATGAGAAACTCTACATGCTAGCGTGAGTCGATAGGGTCAAATCCGACTTTTTTTAAAGTTATTTACCCATTTGAAATCATTGTTGTGGGTATTGAAATTATAATTATAGTAGAGTTTAGAGGTTAGAATGCCATTATATGCAAGTTCCCAAACTAAAAAATCATCGGTGCTAATAAAGGTATAGTTGTTAATAATAATGTAGATTTCATCAGGTAAATTAATATCAGGGGATTTTAAACAATCATTAATGGAGATGTTTAAATTTTTGGGCCATTTTAGGGGTTTAATCATGTTACAAATCGGGATTCCATTCCAGTTGTCCAACCAAAACTTCAGCGAGGAGTCCCTATTAACTATCCATCTAGTGTGTGACATGATTTTTGAAAAGGTGTGTTTGATGGAAGGCCATATAAAGGATTCCATATAAAGGTTTTTTCCTTTTCTAAGGTAATTATAAAATATACCACATAGTAAATCATAATCCTGTGAGTTTTTGTTCGCAATATTACAATTAAGTTTTTCTTGAAGGGCCTAGAGAATGTCTGGACTGTTCGACATCCCGTAAAGATGTTTGCATGTTCTTCGCAGGTTTGAAAAGGGGATATATTCTTCTACACAGGTTTTGACCATAATGGCCTCTAGTACCTCAACAAGAAGAGATACGATATTTGTTTTTCCTTCCATCTAAAAATAAAACGAATTCATGAAAGTCCAATCAGTGAAATTATTTCAAAAGCACAAACACTAAAAGGATGGGAGAAATAATAAACAAAAAATTGTATTTTCGTAAAACAACTGGTATACTACACCCAGAACTAATGCTTTCCCCAGTTCCCAGTTATAGGAATCCCCAAAACAATTTCAAAACTCCCAATCTCCCTAAACCAAATGCAACCCGAGCAGTCTGGTTCAGTCTCATGGGTACACTTATGGTGTCTCTAGAATGAGACATGAGGGGTTTATAGCCAAGAGACATAAATATGTAATTGATGTTTGTGTGTAGAATGGAAAGATTCAATTTTAAGGTGTTAAAAGCCCATTACTTGACCATAATGGCCATATGAAAAGAGTTGGCACATATATGCTGCGCGGAGGTCACCTGTTGCTGCTGCTTCTTAGAAATCCATAAGGGACCAGATGCCTTCCCATGAATTGAAGTATCTCAAAAGTACCTCAAATTAATTTCTCTAACATGCATAGGATGGAAATCGGGTTTTCATCATAAAGAGGTAGTCCAAACCCGCTCCTCGGTGGAGTTCAAGTACACGGGGAAAGTTTGACACGCTGTAGAGGTGTTTTCATGTCATATGAATGTGTGCATATTTTTCGAATTTTTCGTGGATGGCTATGGATACAATGGTGTCTAGGTCCTCAATAGGAAGAGAAAAAAGACTATAATTTTCATTTTCGATCTTAAAATTAAGAGAACATCATAATTAGTAATGCTTAAATAATTGTTTTCCAGTTCTGGTTTTCCAGAGTTATCTAAAGTGAATCCTCTGATACCAACTGTAACAGCCCAACTCCAGAATACCCAGAGCAAGTTCCTTGAAACATGATGCGTAATTTTTTACAAAAAACCATGAACTGATATTTTACACATCATGTCCCATACAGAGGATCGATTCGGTTCAGGTTATGGGAAACCCGTCTCTTCTGACATGCTTCTTCAGCTAAAAACTTATACCTAAAAAAAATTCCAAAAACATAGGGTGAGCATACGAATGCTCAGTAAGGGGTTGTAAAATAACATAATATACCAATATAACCTTTGAAGACATTCTTTTAAAATTTCCTATAAAACATTTTCTTAAGGAATACTGAAACATATACATCACAACATAGCATTTCGTCTAGGAATCATAAGGGCACATTTCATGGAATTATGACAGAGTTAAGGAATCATTATTTAATTATAATCATTTGAATTCAGAATAAAAATGTAAAGGACGTTATAAATAAGTTTGACAAGTAATAACTAATAGTAATATATAATCAGAGTTGTGCATAAAGGTAATAACTTCAATTTCATCCTTTACTATTGTGAAACATACACTGGCGAATAAATCACTCACGGCTAAATAAACGTCATTACATAAGCATTTACTTCTTATGATACTCATAATTATTGGCTCTTAACCATGGATATTCTATTAGTCGAATATCCATTTGGTTAATTAATTATCATAGACATAATGAGGGAACGTATAATATTAGACCCTGTCAAGACCTTGTGTCAAGACCTGAAATGTCAATGGCCTTGTGCCATGACCTGATTGTCACATGAAAACTATCGATGCATCGATGGGATTTCATTAACCAGTCCCCAAACCGTTATATTGAGTCTATTACATTCCTCATATACCAAATAGGGTCGTATATACAAAATTTCTCATACCACGTTGAATATATAATTTCTCATTTCATATTATTCATGGTGTCCCATACCACCTTGAAGAATTCAATTCATAATTCCATAAAAGGTCATAATATTTCTAATTACATTCATTAGAATTTACATATATATAGTGAATCAGGCATATAAGTATTCATTGAAAAACTATCAAACTAATGTCTATGTCATTGAATGGTGAGTATGGTAAGCATATTATAGAATATGTGATGAAAACTAACGCCCAAAAATAAATACAATCTCTGTTACAAAAAATGATAACCCTAAACGCAAAAATCATATTAATAAAATATATATTGGAATTTCATCATGGATTGGGTGCTCTATTAATATAAAGATAAACCAAATATTCCATGTGTGGTATTAAACACATATTCTATAAGGCCCCAGCCTTAAACCTTACTTAATCTTGAGTTATTACAAGATTACACATTGAGGATCTTTTCAGGTTTAGAGTTTTAGAGAATTAGATCATAAAACTTGCATTACATTCCACATTTAAACAAAGTGGTTACATAAAAGATAGTATTCATTTTTCCCATCAATGGAAACATATTTAAAATAAAACATGGATTCTTTCTTGACACTTCCTTGACACTATCAACATATCATGTACCCTTCCCTTGACCTGTGAAAAACATTTCAAAAACTTGGGATGAGCATAAAAAGCTCAATAAGGGATATAAAAATATGTAAAGGAAACATGAGTACATGTATACATAAGAATGAAATCATACTTTACTCATAAAACATAAGCACTTTAACATACCTCATAAAATCATGAATAAATCATAGAAATCATAAGACATAAAGGTAACTTGAGGCATTCATGACATTCTTACGTAGGGAGTAACCCTCTTGGTTACGTTTGGAATACCCATCACATTATATTCCCTAAATCTCTTCGGAGAAACCTTAACGTTTAACCCCTTCGCGTTACCCAATGCATTGGAGAGCTATATCGGGCTCACCCACCCTTAGTTTATCACGAAACCACTCGTCTTCATAATAATGCCCAAGAACCATAACATAATCGTATCACATAAAACATGCATAAAGGAAACATAAAATTTACACTTTTCAATCACAAGATATCAATACAACACATTGATATAAAAAAATTGTGAAAACCATTTTCAATACCAAAATAAAAGAAAAGTAAAACATGGTATTTATTTTTCTTTAAAAAAAAGGTATGGCTTGTAGAGGAAGCCGAAACTCAAATAATGGTCACGGCGGTGGAGAAGTCGTTGTCGCCGCATACGTACGACAAAAACATTCCCTTTTGTCATTTAGTAAAATGCTTTGTATAAAAAATATTCCTTTAGGATAAACATAAAATTCAAAGGGTTTTATACACCGTATAAAAGAAGGTTGTGTATAAAACAAAATAAGCCTCAATGAAAGGAGATTGAGACGAAGTCCCATACAAAGACGGTATCCTTGGATTAAGGATAAATAAATTACATAATTATGTGTGAAAAACTAATACACCAAATATAAGTGGATATTAAGTGTAAAACAATCAGAGGTTATTCACACATATTCATAGAACAACATATTCAAGGAGTACAAGCTTATCCCAAAGAATCAAAATTGGGTTAAGAAGTTCCCTTGCAAAAATTTGACAGCCTAAGGGCATCACTAAAAAATTCAGAAAATGAGTTGATGAGAGATAAAAAGGGTATATCATCACTTGGACATAAAATTTAAATCACTAAGGATATAGAAGAACATATCCGAACATAATGTTATGTGAATTAAAAGACATAACAAAGGAATTCTTTTAAAAAGAGGAGGGTGAAAGGTTCCCCTACCGACATGGGAATCTTTCGAAACATACACCCCATGAAAGAAGGACAATACAACATTGATGTAAATACTCATAAATGAAAGTATATTACAAAATGAGTAAAATAATGGGTAGTAAAATCACCACTCAAAGGAAATTGTGTCAAATGTAGCATAAATCTCACGAGAATAAAAGTGAGATGAAAAATCCCTTGTGAAAACTCGGCAGCCTAACAGCGCCACTTAAAACTTCCAAAAATGGATTGATGAGATAAAATAGGGTCTCTAATCATATTAAAATAAAATGTACAGAAATAGTAATATAAAAGAACATCCCCCGTCATAACAAAGAGGAGATTAAAAGAAGTGACATAAATGAGAGTACTTAAAAAGAAAGAGATAGGTTAGATCTCTTACGAAAATTCGGCAGCCTAACGGCGCCACTCAAAACGTCCAAAATGGATTGATGAGAGAGAATAGGGTCTCTAATCATATGAACATAAAAATTACAGTAAGATTAATATAATAGAACATCCCAATCACAAGAAATATGAGCTTAAAAGTAATGACATAAAAGAGTGTACTTAAAAATAAAGAGAGGAGTAGGATCCCTTACCTCGGGTCCGACTTGACTCGATCGTTCTTTAATGTCCTGAATAATAAACTTGAGTTAATTTCAACTTTATTAAGAACCTTTTTCAAGTTCATTATTAATTTTATATCACTTATTTCCATGTTATAAACATTATGTAATCATTTAAGTTAATAATGTTTGTTTTGTCGATATTTGGTTCTTAAGTCGAAAGTGGACTTCTTACAATTACATGTTGTTCGTGTGGTCAAAGGTTTATTATATCCAGAATTATATTCAGGATTTGGATATCATATATATCATATATATCCAGAATATACATGTATTTATAATATTACATAATCATTTAGATGTAAGAAATGAAATGCACCGTTCATGGAGACGGTAAGCCGTACGTACGCATGAAGGCTACTTTCATTTCTATGTCATATTAATGGAATTAAAACCAAATGAGAGGTATGTATATTTTAATTCCAGAATTATATTCATCATTTATATGTAACATACATCATATATAATAACTTTAAATCCATCCTTTATACATCCCACATATGGCATTAACGAATCAAATCACTTTGAGGGGGCGGTAGTCCGCACTTCCTAAGATGAAATTATCATTTTTACCCACAATGGAAACCATAAAAGTATGACACAAAAGAAAAATACAGAAACCTAAACATATTATATATCATATATAAATATAGTGACATCCTAATGGCCACCTTTTAAGGTGTTATATGAGTGTTGAACAGTCATCATTTCGTGAGGCAGAAATTCGCCATCCACAGAAACAGTATGTTATTTAACCATTTGACGTAGGTGTGTGTAAGTGTAGCTAGAATTCTTATTATAAAAACATCCTAGTATATTTAAGATACTGGATTTGTTACAAAAGAAATTAATAAAAAGAGTTTAGGGGGTTGGAGAAGCAAAATAAAACAAAAGAACACAAGTGAAGATATTACCTTAAAATTGGGTAACTCTTTTTGATTTGAGATCAAAGGCTTCCTTGGGAAGACTTCTGCCCGAAGTGAGGCTTCTAAGAGTAAGACAGGGATGTGTAGAGACGAAATGGGTAGGGTTTGGCCGAGCCAAAGTCTTTGGAAGTGTGGGTAAGGAGGTAGAGGTGGGGGACTTTTATAAGAGGATAGGAGGGGCACTCTTGGAAAGTAAAGAAATGTTACTTTATTTTCGAATGAGTTTCACATTTTAATGGTCCCAAATTGATGTTTTTAGAGGATAAGGTGATAATGGTTCGAAATCCACACATCCAATAGGTTTTGGACATGTGTAGGTCTTAGATTTTACATTATCTTTCCATTTTATTTAAATCGCTAAATAATGAGATCATCGCTGCATCATCATGATGTCATACATAATTTAATTTATTTAATGTCTAAAAATTATAAAAAAGTACTATGATGTAGGAAATCTTTTTATCTTTACAATTAATATTTATAGTCAAACATATGACCTGTTTAACCCCATTTAAAAATTGTTTTAGTAAAACAACTCATGTTTGTGTCATTTTAATTTTAACATTAAATAAAAAGGTATTTATGTCATTTTCCAACCAAAGTGGCTCCATGGGGTCCCCAAGTTGAGCCATGGATCGTCTTGGTCGTCCATGAATCATCCAATGAGGGTAGGACATGTTTCTGGGTCATTTCATATTATTAAAACATTATTTTTACCTTAAACTACACTAATTACCTCTGATCGCGATTAAAAACTTAATAAGTTACTATTCACCAAAAAATTATTTTAATCCCATTAAACCACATTTTACTTATTAATGACAACCATGTATGTTGGATTTTTTGAAATTCAAAACACAGAGGTGGAAAAATTTCATTTAAACGAAAAATCAGTTTCTTTAACTACCACTTAGTGGTTTCACTATTCATCAAAAATTGAAGTTTTTCAGAAAAATACCAAAAATTCACCCTAAGCTATATTTGATATTCCGAACTCAAAAATGATGTCTATTTTACAAAATTAAAAACATATAAGTTTCATTAATTAATTTAATAATTAATTCCCGCTGTCAAAACAAATAGCATGTTTTTATGAAACAATATCTATTAAAAGATTGACACTAGTTTAAGTCCAATTTCAAAGTGAAATTAATTACAATGACCACTATTGGATTAAATGGTAAAAATATATTCTAATTTTACTTTAAAAACAATTCAAAAGGTAATCTAATCATATAAATAAATTAGATTAAAAAGAGGTTTTGAATTAAAATACAACATTTTTCACTATTCATAAAAAATGAACTTTATCGGAAAGATACCAAAAATTTACACAAAGTAAATTTTGATGTATCTATTATAAAGAAGAATTGTATTTTGTCAAATATAACACATAAAATTTTCAAAAAGTGGATTTAAAATAGGTTCTCCATCAAAAGGTGGTTAATCAACCTTCTAAAGAACATTAGAATGTTTACGCTTAAAAATTGTATTCATTCAAATTTTTAATCGTCTAACATTTATTGCAAAAAAGTAAAAATATTTGACAAACATATATAATCATTTTGTAGTTAGTTCTGTTCATTCCCACCATTACAATGGCTAGGCATTAACTACCATTCAAAATAATATTATTTTATTATTAGAGTGCAACGTAAGATTCCCAAGAAATTCGTTGTTGCGTATTGGGTACGCCATCGAGCATAGAGTCCCCTTTAAAGTAATATTAATATTTTATTCATAAATATGGAAAAATATAAAAATGTCATATTCTTTATTTACCTGAGGTGTTATATCCTTCCCCCCCTTTTGGGAATTGTGTCCTCGCAATTTTAAAATTGGGCTTAGAAACTTCATTGAAAATCTCACATCAGAACAAGAGTCAGTAAAACAATCACTTTAAAATAATGAATGATAAGTACAAAGGTCACCTGAGTTAACCCATACTAGGATTCAAAGTATGAAAATAAGGACATGGAGTAAAAAACAAAGGGTCATGTTCTGATGGAGAGTGATAGTATACATGTATAGGAGAAAGTTAACCATAAAAAATCACAAACTTGTGATGGGTTAAACGGTATTATATTCCCCAGTAGGAAAAGTTAACAGACAACACTTTTGTTTTAGGTTACTCTTCATTGAGGAATTTATTTTTGATCTTAAGGAAACATACTTACTTGTCATGTTGACTTTCAACTTTTACTAAATTTCTTACACAGGCTCATACTTTCCACAAAAGACGAGTATTTAGGAAGACTTGTTCACATTAAGAGTACTATAATCAAATTCTAGAGAATCACCTAATCCACAAAAGAGAACTATATACTTCCCATATCTTTAGACCTTAACCAAAACCAAAACCAAAAATTTTAGTACAAGATCAGATAATCCAGAAAAGGATAACCCTTTATAAAAAGAAAATCTATTCTTAATCTCCAAAATTTGTCCAACAAAACCCAGAGTTCAATGAGGACCATTCGATAAACAATTTTTCCATAAAATTCTTCAAAGTAAACCAAACTAATATTCAAACCCAAATATTTGAAGGATTTAGTCACATAGTCTTCCAAGTTAAATCGTAGCATTTATCTCCAAACAACATCAGTTGCTCCTAAAGTCTCGTATTGAAAAGTAAATAACCTAATCACATATCCTCGATGATAGGTTAATCATTTTCATAAATAACCCAAAATCAACTTTCTCTTAATTCATAATGTCACCTAACTAAAAAGAATAAGTCATACTAACCAGGGACTTCACGTAGTCCAGTGGTAGGCGATAAATACCAGTTGCACTTTGGTTGTGGGTTCGATTCCCACAGCTTTGTCTGGCGCGACGGGTTGTCACACGGTCTGCGTGTTGTTCTTTTTCCAAAACAATATAATTCTAAAATCATTCCCCAAAAAGAGATAAAATCATCAAAAATAACCATAACATAATTTAACCTCAATTTTATCTCATGCCGTTCACTTCCATCATAACATATAGTAACCCATAATTACCTCAAAAGTAAGGATCATATAAACACAAATGGTTCTTTATAACTATGTCCACAAAAGAACAGATAACTATTCCTTGAATAAAATTTTCATATATTAAACATCAGGGTTACACATACTATAAAAAGTATTCTAATGTAACCCCATCATCAAAAGAGACTTAATACTCTTAAGAATTTCACTATAACTCTTGAAGCCCTTATATGTTGACTTCTTACTCATTCAACATTCTTCATGATCCATTAACCATTCCTTTCCAACTTATTCTGAAATAATTCTTTCCTACAAAAAAAATCATGAATCATATCCTAAGATTCCAAAATAGGAAAACAAAAGTTATGAAATAATCCATACCTTTGATTGGTCATTGTCAGTTTCTTCATCCTCAATCGGAATGGAATTAGGTATTGGTAAACGAATATTTGTACGCTCTTGGTGATCCCATTCATGAAACTTCTTCATAGGACATGTGTTTGCATAATGACCATGCACACCACATTTAAAACATTCAATTGATCCCTCAGAAATAACTTCTTTCCCTTTCCTCGAGTCAACTGGATGCTTCCTTTTTCCATGGCAGGTTCTTGCTTTATGACCTTCATTTCCACATCTATAGCATATTTCTATCCCTTTGAAACATTTTCCTAGGTGTTTCTTTCCACATCTTTGACACATAGGTTTTTGAACACACTTACCTTTATGATTATTACTTGTAGTTCCGTGGGGATTTTTTTCACACATATATGATGCCTTAGAGAAATCACCAAGGTTTAGGTTGTCAATCATGACTCCAGATAGTTGGTTGAGGATAAACACAAGAGTTCTCATTGCAGCTCCCATATCATCAGTTGCTTGCTCAAAAAACTGTCACAGTTTCCTTCACATCCATTGTTACTTTGGTGCCTGCTAGATCCAGCCATTTACTAAAACCAAAAAGGTCAGTGTGAGTATATCAACAAAACCATCATGTACTAATGAGGAAGATAAACACTAAGATATACTTACTCATTCACTTTATCTAAAACTAGGACTCTTTCTGAAATCCTAACCATTATGGTAATGTCACTTATGCTTAAAGAATACCCTAACCTCTAAAGTTATCTAAACCGACCTCTGATACCAACTATATGGCCCCAGCCTTAAACCTTACTTAATCTTGAGTTATTACAAGATTACACATTGAGGATCTTTTCAGGTTTAGAGTTTTAGAGAATTAGATCATAAAACTCTCATTACATTCCACATTTAAACAAAGTGGTTACATAAAAGGTAGTATTCATTTTTCCCATCAACGGAAACATATTTAAAATAAAACATGGATTCTTTCTTGACACTTCCTTGACACTATCAACATATCATGTACCCTTCCCTTGACCTGTGAAAAACATTTCAAAAACTTGGGATGAGCATAAAAAGATCAGTAAGGGATATAAAAATATGGAAAGGAAACATGATTACATGTATACATAAGAATGAAATCATAATTTACCCATAAAACATAAGCACTTTAACATACCTCATAAAATCATGAATAAATCATAGAAATCATAATACATAAAGGTAACTTGAGGCATTCATAACATTCTTACGTAGGGAGTAACCCTCTTGGTTACGTTTGGAATACCCAACACAGTATATTCCCTAAATCTCTTCGGAGAAACCTTAACGTTTAACCCCTTCGCGTTACCCAATGCATTGGAGAGCTATATCAAGCTCACCCGCCCTTAGTTTATCACGGAACCACACGTCTTCATAATAATGCCCAAGAACCATAATATAATCGTATCACATAAAACATGTATAAAGGAAACATAACATTTCCACTTTTCAATCACAAGATATCAATAAAACACATTGATATAAAAACATTATGAAAACCATTTTCTATACCAAAATAAAAGAAAATTAAAACATGGTATTTATTTTTCTTTTAAAAAAATGTGTGGCTTGTAGAGGAAGCCGAAACTTAAATAATGGTCACGGTGGCGGAGAAGTCGTTGTCATCGCATACGTACGATAAAAACATTCCCTTTTGTCGTTTATTAAAATTATTTGTATAAAAAATATTTCTTTAGGATAAACATAAAATTAAAAGGGGTTTATACACCGTATAAAAGAAGGTTGTGTATAAAACAAAATATGCCTCAATGAAATGAGATTGAGACGAAGTCCCATACAAAGATGGTATCCTTGGATTAAGGATAAATCAATTACATAATTATGTGTGACAAACTAATACACCAAATATAAGTGGATATTAAGTGTAAAACAATCAGATTTTATTCACACATATTCATATAATGACATATTCAAGGATTACAAGCTTATCCCAAAGAATCAAAATTGGGTTAAGAAGTTCCCTAGCAAAAATTTGATAGCCTAACGGCATCACTACAAAATTCAGAAAATGAGTTGATGAGAGATAAAAAGGGTATCTCATCACTTGGAAATAAAATTTAAATCATTAAGGATATAGAATAACATATCCCAACATAATGTTATGTGAATTAAAAGACATAACAAAAGAAGTATTTTAAAAAGAGGGGGGTGAAAGGTTCCCTTACCGACATGGGTATCTTTCGAAACATACACCCTGTGAAAGAAGGACAATACAACATTGATGTAAATACTCATAAATGAAAGTATATTACACAATGAGTAAAATAATGGTCATTACATACACCACTCAAAGGGAATTGTGGAAAATTTAGCATAAATCTCACAGGAATAAAAGTGAGATGAAAAATCCCTTATGAAAACTCGGCAGCCTAACGGCGCCACTTATAACTTCCAAAAATGGATTGATGAGATCAAATAGGGTCTCTCATAATATTACAATAAAATTTACATCAAGAGGAATATAAATTAACATCCCTCATCATAACAAATAGGAGCTTAAAAGAAGTTACATAAAGGATAGTACTTAAAAAGAAAGAGAGAGGTTAGATCTCTTACGAAAATTCGGCAGCCTAACGGCGCCACTCAATACTTCCAAAATGGATTGATGAGAGAGAATAGGGTCTCTCATCATATGAACATAAAAATTACAGTAATATTAATATAAAATAACATCCCAATAACAATAAATATGAGCTTAAAAGTAAGGACATAAAAGAGTGTGCTTAAAAAGAAAGAGAGGAGTAGGATCCCTTACCTCTGGTCCGACTTGACTCGATCGTTCTTTAACGTCCTGAATAATAAACTTGAGTTAATTTCAACTTTATTAAGAACCTTTTTCAAGTTAATTTTTCCTTTTATATCACTTATTTCCATGTTATAAACATTATGTAATCATTTAAGTTAATAATGTTTATTTTGTCGATATTTGGTTCTTAAGTCGAAAGTGGACTTCTTACAATTACATGTTATTCGTGTGGTCAAAGGTTCATTATATCCAGAATGATATTCATGATTTGGATATCATATATATCATATATATCCAGAATATACATGTATTTATAATATTACATAATCATTTAGAGGTAAGAAATGAAATGCACCGTTCATGGAGACGGTAAGCCGTACGTACGTATGAACGCTACTTTCATTTCTATGTCATATTAATGGAATTAAAACCAAATGATAGGTATGTATATTTTAATTACAGAATTATATTAATCATTTATATGTAACATAAATCATATATAATAACTTTAAATCCATCCTTTATACATCCCACATATGGCATTAACGAATCAAATCACTTTGAGGGGGCGGTAGTCTTCACTTCCTAAAATGAAATTATCGTGTTTACCCACAATGAAAACCATAAAGGTATGCCAAAAAAGAAAAATACAGAAACATAAACATATTATATATCATATATAAATATATTGACATCCTAATTTCCACCTTTTAAGGTGTTATATGAGTGTTGAACAATCATCATTTTGTGAGGCAGAAATTCGCCATCCACAGAAACAGTATGTTTTTTAACCATTTGATGTTGGTGTGTGTAAGTGTAGCTCTAATAATTCTTATAAAAACATCCTAGTATATTTAAGAAACTGGATTTGTTACAAAATAAATGAATAAAAAGAGTTTAGGGGGTTGGAGAAGAAAAATAAAACAAAAGAACACAAGTGAAGACATTACCTTAAAATCGGGTAACTCTTTTTTATTTGAGCTCAAAGGCTTCCTTGGGAAGACTTCTGCCCAAAGTGAGGCTTCTAGGAGTAAGATAGGGATGTGGAGAGACAAAATGGGCAGGTTTTGGCCGATCCAAAGGCTTTGGAAGTGTGGTCAAAGAGGTAGAGGTGGGGGCCTTTTATAAGAGGAGAGGAGGGGCACTCTTGGAAAGTAAAGCAATGTTACTTTAGTTTAGAATTAGTTTCAGATTTTAATGGTACCACATTGATGTGTTTCGAGGATAAGGTGATAAGGGTTTGAAATCCACCCATACAATAGGTTTTGGACATGTTTAGGTCTTAGAATTTACATTATCTTTCCATTTTATTTAAATCGTTAAATAATGAGGTCATCGCTGCATCATCATGATGTCATAAATAATTTAATTTATTTAATGTCTAAAAATTATAAAAAAATAATATGATGTAGGAAATATTTTTATCTTTCAAATTACTATTTCTAGTAAAAAATCTGACTTGTATAACCCCATTTAAAAATTGTTTTAGTAAAACAACTCATGTTTGTGTCATTTTAATTTTAACATTAAATAAAAAGGTATTTATGTCATTTTCCAATAAAAGTGGCTCCATGGGGTCGCCAAGTTGACCCATGGATTTTCTTTGTCTGACATGACTCAAAAAATGAGGGTAGGACATGTTTCTAGGTCATTTAATATTATTAAAACATTATTTTTACCCTAAACTACACTAATTACCTCTAATCGTGATTAAAAACTTAATAAGTTACTATTCACCAAAAAATTATTTTAATCCCATTGAACCAAATTTTACTTCTTAATGACAACCATGTATGTCAGATTTTTTGAAATTCAAAACATAGAGGTGGAAAAGTTTCATTTAAACGAAAAATCAGTTTCTTTAACTACCACTTAGTGGTTTCACTATTCATCAAAAATTGAAGTTTTTCAGAAAAATACCAAATATTAACCCTAAGCTATATTTGATATTCTGAACTCAAAAATGATGTCTATTTTACAAAATTCAAAACATATAAGTTTCATTAATTAATTTAATAATTAATTCCCGCTGTCAAAACAAATAGCGTGTTTTTATGAAACAACATCTATTAAAAGATTGACACTAGTTTAAGTCCAATTTCAAAGTGAAATTAATTCCAATGACCACTATTGGATTAAATGGTAAAAATATATTATAATTTTACTTTAAAAACAATTCAAAATATAATCTAATCATATAAATAAATTATATTAAAAAGAGGTTTTGAATTAAAATACAACATTTTTCACTATTCATAAAAATGAACTTTATCGGAAAGATACCTTTACACAAAGTAAATTTTGATGTCTCTATTCTAAAGAAGAATTTTGTTTTGTCAAATATAACACATAAAATTGTCAAAAAGTGGATTTAAAAGAGGTTCACTATCAAAAGGCGGTTAATCGACCTTCTAAATAACATTAGAATGTTTACGCTTAAAAATTGAATTCATTCACATTTTTAATCCTCTAACATTTATTGTAAAAGGTAAAAATATTTGACAAACATATATAATCATTTTGTAGTTAGTTATGTTCATTAATGCCATTACGACGTCTAGGAGTTAACTACCATTTAAAATAATATTATTTTATTATTAGAGTGCAACGTAAGATTCCCAAGAAACTCGTTGTTGCGTATTGGGTACGCCATCGAGCATAGAATCCCCTTTAAAGTAATATAAATATTTTAATCACAAATATGGATAAATATAAAAATTTCATATTCTTTATTTACCTAGGTTGTTACATCCTTCCCCCCTTTTGGGAATTGCGTCCTCACAATTTTAAAATTGGGCTTGGAAACTTCATTGAAAATCCCACATCGAAACAAGAGTCAGTAAAAAAATCACTTTAAAATAAAGAAAGATAAGTACAAAGGTCACCCGAGTTAACCCATACTAGGATTCCAAGTATGAAAATATGGACATGGAGGAAAAAACAAAGGTTCATGTTCTGATGGAGAGTGATAGTAAACATGTATAGGAGAAAGTTAACCATAAAAATCACAAACTTGTGATGGGTTAAATGGTATTCGATTCCCCAGTAGGAAAAGTTAACAGACAACACTTTTGTTTTAAGTTACTCTTCATTGAGGAATTTATTTTTGATCTTAAGTAAACATACTTACTTATCATGTTGACTTTCAAATTTTACTAGATTTCTTACACATACTCATACTTTCCCCAAAAGACGAGTATTTAGGAAGACTTGTTCACATTAAGAGTACTATAATCATCTTCTAGAGAATAACCTAATCCAAAAAAGATAACTATATACTTCCCATATCTTTAGACCTTAACCAAAACCAAAACCAAAAAGCTTAGTACAAGATCAGATAATACAGAAAAGGATAACCCTTTATAAAAAAGAAAATCTATTCTTAATCTCCAAAATTTGTCCAACAAAACCCAGAGTTCAATGAGGACCGTTCGATAAACAATTTGTCCATAAAATTATTCAAAGTAAACCAAACTAAGATTGAAACCCAAATATTTGAAGGATTTAGTCAGATAGTCTTCCAAGTTAAATCGTAACATTTATCTCCAAAAAACATCAGTTGCTCCTAAAGTCTCGTCTTGAAAAGTAATTAACCTAATCACATATCCTCCATGATAGGTTAATCATTTTCATAAATAACCGAAAATCAACTTTCTCTTAATTCATAAAGTAACCTAACTAAAAAGAATAAGTCATACTAACCAGGGAATTCACGTAGTCCAGTGGTAGGCGATAAATACCAGTTGCACTTTGGTTGTGGGTTCGATTCCCACAGCTTTGTCTGGCGCGACAGGTTGTCACACGGTCTGTGTGTTGTCCTCTTTCCAAAACTATATAATTCTAAAATCATTCCCCAAAAAGATATAAAATCATCAAAAATAACCATAACATAATTTAACCTCAATTTTACCTCATGCCTTTCACTTCCATCATAACATATAGTAACCCATAATTACCTCAAAAGTAAGGAACATATAAACCCAAATGGTTCTTTATAACTATGTCCACAAAAGAACAGATAATTATTCCTTGAATAAAATTTTCATATATTAAACATCAGGGTTACTCATACTATAAAAAGTATTCTAATGTAACCCCATCATCAAAAGAGACTTAATACTATTAATAATTTCACCATAACTCTTGAAGCCCTTATATGTTTACTTCTTACTCATTCAACATTCTTCATGATCCATTAACCATTCCTTTCCAACTTATTCTGAAATAATTCTTTCCTACAAACAAAATCATGAATCATATCCTAAGATTCCAAAATAGGAAAACAAAAGTTATGAAATAATCTATACGTTTGATTGGTCATTGTCAGTTTCTTCATCCTCAATCGGAATGGAATTATGTATTGGTAAACGAATATTTGTACGATCTTGGTGATCCCATTCACGAAACTTCTTCATAGGACATGTCTTTTCATAATGGCCATGCACACCACATTTAAAACATTCAATTGATCCATCAGAAAGAACTTCTTTCCCTTTCCTCGAGTCAACTGGATGCTTCCTTTTTTCCATGGCAGGTTCTTGCTTTATGACCTTCATTTCCACATCTATAGAATATTTCTGTCCCTTTGAAACATTTTCCTAGGTGTTTCTTTGCACATCTTTGACACATAGGTTTTTTAACACACTTACCTTTATGATTATTACCTGTAGTTCTATAGGGATTTGTTTCACGCATATATGATGCCTTAGAGAAATCACCAAGGTTTAGGTGTTCAATCATGACTCCAGATAGTTGGTTGAGGATAAACACAAGAGTTCTCATTGCAGCTCCCATATCATTCAGTTGCTTGCTCAAAAACTGTCACAGTTTCCTTCACATCCACTATTACTTTGGTTCCTGCTAGATCCAGTCATTTACTAAAACCAAAAAGGCCAGTGTGAGTATATCAACAAAACCATCATGTACTAATGAGGAAGATAAACACTAATATATACTTACTCATTCACTTTATCTAAAACTAGGACTCTTTCTGAAATCCTAAACATTATGGTAATGTCACTTGTGCTTAAAGAATACCCTAACCTCTAAAGTTATCTAAACTGACCTCTGATACCAACTATAAGACCCCAGCCTTAAACCTTACTTAATCTTGAGTTATTACAAGATTACACATTGAGGATCTTTTCAGGTTTAGAGTTTTAGAGAATTAGATCATAAAACTTGCATTACATTCCACATTTAAACAAAGTGGTTACATAAAAGATAGTATTAATTTTTCCCATCAACGGAAACATATTTAAAATAAAACATGGATTCTTTCTTGAAACTTCCTTGAAACTATCAACATATCATGTACCCTTCCCTTGACCTATGAAAAACATTTCAAAAACTTGGGATGAGCATGAAAAGCTCAGTAGGGGATATAAAAATTTGGAAAGGAAACATGAGTACATGTATACATAAGAATGAAATCATACTTTACCCATAAAACATAATCACCTTAACATACCTCATAAAATCATGAATAAATCATATAAATCATAAGACATAAAGGTAACTTGAGGCATTCATAACATTCTTACGTAGGGAGTAACCCTCTTGGTTACGTTTGGAATACCCACCACAGTATATTCTCTAAATCTCTTCGGAGAAACCTTAACATTTAACCCCTTCATGTTACCCAACGCATTGGAGAGATATATCGGGCTCACCCACCCTTAGTTTATCATGGAACCACCCGTCTTCATAATAATTCCCAATAACCATAACATAATCATATCACATAAAACATGCATAAAGGAAACATAACATTTCCACTTTTCAATCACAAGATATCAATACAACACATTGATATAAAAACATTATGAAAACCATTTTCAATACCAAAATAAAAGAAAATTAAAACATGGTATTTATTTTTCTTTTAAAAAAGGTATGTCTTGTAGAGGAATCCGAAACTCAAATAATGGTCACGGTGGCAGAGAAGTCGTTTTTGCTGCATACGTACGACAAAAACATTCCCTTTTGTCGTTTAGTAAAATGCTTTGTATAAAAAAGATTCCTTTCGGATAAACGTAAAATTTAAAGGGGTTTACACACCGTATAAAATAAGGTTGTGTATAAAATAAAATATTCCTCAATGAAAGGAGATTGAGATGAAGTCCCATACAAAGACGGTATCCTTGGATTAAGGATAAATCAATTGCATAATTATGTGTGACAAACTAATACACCAAATATAAGTAGATATTAAGTGTAAAAAAATCAGAGGTTATTCACACATATTCATATAATTACATATTCAAGGAGTACAAGCTTATCCCAATGAATCAAAATTGGGTTAATAAGTTCCCTTGCAAAAATTTGACAGCCTAACGGCATCACTACAAAATTCAGAAAATGAGTTGATGAGAGATAAAAAGGGTATCTCATCACTTGGACATAAAATTTAAATCACTAAGTATATAGAGGAACATATCCCAACATAATGTTATGTGAATTAAAAGATATAATAAAATAAGTCTTTTAAAAAGAGGAGGGTGAAAGGTTCCCTTACTGACATGGGTATCTTTCGAAACATACACCCCCTGAAAGAAGGACAATACAACATTGATGTAAATACTCATAAATGAAATTATATTACACAATGAGTAAAATAATGGGCACTACATACACCACTCAAAGGTAATTGTGGCAAATGTATCATAAATATCACGGGAATAAAAGTGAGATGAAAAATCCCTTATGAAAACTCGGCAGCCTAACGGCGCCACTTAAAACTTCCAAAAATGGATTGATGAGATGAAATAGGGTATCTCATCATATTACAATAAAATTTACAGAAATAGGAATATAAAATAACATCCCCCATCATAAAAAATAGGAGCTTAAAAGAAGTGACATAAAGGAGAGTACTTAAAAAGAAAGAGAGAGGTTAGATCTCTTACGAAAATTCGGCAGCCTAACGGCGCCACTCAAAACTTCCAAAATGGATTGATGAGAGAGAATAGGGTCTCTCATCATATGAAAATAAAAATTACAGTAATATTAATATAAAAGAACATCCCAATCACAAGAAATATGAGCTTAAAAGGAATGACATAAAAGAGTGTACTTAAAAAGAAAGAGAGGAGTAGGATCCCTTACCTCGGGTCCGACTTGACTCGATCGTTCTTTAACGTCCTGAATAATAAACTTGAGTTAATTTCCACTTTATTGAGAACATTTTTCAAGTTAATTATTCCATTTATATCACATATTCCCATGTTATAAACATTATGTAATCATTTAAGTTAATAATGTTTGTTTTGTCGATATTTGGTTCTTAAGTCGAAAGTAGACTTCTTACAATTACATGTTGTTCATGTGGTCAAAGGTTCATTATATCCAGAATGATATTCATGATTTGGATATCATATATATCATATAAATCCAGAATATACATGTATTTATAATATTACATAATCATTTAGAGGTAATAAATGAAATGCGCCGTTCATGGAGACGGTAAGCCGTATGTACGCATGAACGCTACTTTCATTTCTATGTCATATTAATGGAATTAAAACAAAATGAGAGGTATGTATATTTTAATTCCAGAATTATATTCATCATTTATATGTAACATACATAATATATAATAACTTTAAATCCATCCTTTATACATCCCACATATGGAATTAACGAATCAAATCACTTTGAGGGGGCGGTAGTCCGCACTTCCTAAAATGAAATTATCGTGTTTACCCACAATGGAAACCATAAAGGTATGCCACAAAAGAAAAATACAGAAACATAAACATATTATATATCATATATAAATATATTGACATACTAATGGCCACCTTTTAAGGTGTTATATGAGTGTTTAACAATCATCAATTCGTGAGGTAGAAATTCGTCATCCACAGAAATAGTATGTTCTTTAAACATTTGATGTAGGTGTGTGTAAGTGTAGCTCGAATGCTTCTTATAACAACATCCTAGTATATTGAATATACTTTAGTTGTTACAAAAGAAATTAATAAAAAGAGTTTAGGGGGTTGGAGAAGCAAAATAAAACAAAATAACACAAGTGAAGACATTACCTTAAAATCGGGTAACTCTTTTTGATTTGAACTCAAAGGCTTCCTTGGGAAGACTTCTACCCAACGTGAGGCTTCTATGAGTAAGATAGGGATGTGGAGAGACAAAATGGGCAGGTGTTTGCCGAGCCAAAGGCTTTTGAATTGTGGGTAAGGAGGTAGAGGTGGGGGCCTTTATAAGAGGAGAGGAGGGGCACTCTTGGAATGTAAAGAAATTTTACTTTATTTTAGAATGAGTTTCAGATTTTAATGGTCCCACGTTGATGTGTTTCGAGGATAACGTGATAATGGTTCGAAACCCACCCATACAATAGGTTTTGGACTTGTTTAGGGCTTATATTTTACATTATCTTTCCATTTTATTTAAATCGTTAAATAATGAGGTCATCACTGCATCATCATGATGTCATAAATAATTTACTTTATTTAATGTCTAAAAATTATAAAAAAAATAATATGATGTAGGAAATCTTTTTATATTTCCAATGACTATTTATAGTCAAATATACGACTTGTATAACCCCATTTAAAAATTGTTTTAGTAAAACAACTCATGTTTGTCTCATTTTAATTTTAACATTAAATAAAAAGGTATTTATATCATTTTCCAACCAAAGTGGCTCCATTGGGTCCCCAAGTTGACCCATGGATTGTCTTGGTCGGCCATGACTAATCCAATAAGGGTAGGACATGTTTCTAGGTCATTTCATATTATTAAAAGATTATTTTAACTTAAACTACACTAATTACCTCTAATTGCGATTAAAAACTTAATAAGTTACTATTCACCAAAAAATATTTTAATCCCATTGAACCACATTTTACTTCTTAATGACAACCATGTATGTCAGATTTTTTGAAATTCAAAACACAGAGGTGGCAAAGTTTCATTTAAACGAAAAATCAGTTTCTTTAACTACCACTTAGTGGTTTCACTATTCATCAAAAATTGAAGCTTTTCAGAAAAACACCAAATATTCACCCTAAGCTATATTTGATCTTCTAAACTCAAAAATGATGTCTATTTTACAAAATTAAAAACATATAAGTTGCATTAATTAATTTAATAATTAATTCCTGCTGTCAAAACAAATAGCGTGTTTTTATGAAACAATATCTATTAAAAGATTGACACTAGTTTAAGTCCAATTTCAAAGTGAAATTAATTCCAATGACCACTATTGAATTAAATGGTAAAAATATATTCAAATTTTACTTTAAAAACAATTCAAAAGATAATCTAATCATATAAATAAATTAGATTAAAAAGAGGTTTTGAATTAAAATACAACATTTTTCACTATTCATAAAAAATGATCTTTATCGGAAAGATACCAAAAATTTACACAAAGTAAATTTTGATGTCTCTATTATAAAGAAGAATTTTATTTTGTCAAATATAACACATAAAATTGTCAAAAATTGGATTTAAAAGAGGTTCTCCATCAAAAGGCGGTTAATCGACCTTCTAAAGAACATTAGAATGTTTACGCTTAAAAATTAAATTCATTCACATTTTTAATCCTCTAAAATTTATTGTAAAAAGTAAAAATATTTGAAAAACATATATAATAATTTTTTAGTTAGTTTTGTTCATTCCTGCCATTACAACGACTAGGTGTTAACTACCATTTAAAATAATATTATTTTATTATTAGAGTGCAACGTAGGATTCCCAAGAAACTCGTTGTTGCGTATTGGGTACGCCATCGAGTATAGCATCCCCTTTAAAGTAATATTAATATTTTATTCACAAATATGGATAAATATAATAATGTCATATTCTTTATTTACCTGGGGTGTTACATATTCTCCCAAACTTTCCTTATAAATATGCTTATGTTTAACATATCACAAGGGTACAACTAATGTTAAATGTGAAGAGCATGAAATTTAACCATAACTAACACCATTTAGTATATGTTTGAAAATAAGTGATTCATAAATAAGTAAGTTTAGTAAACCCCAAATACTATACTCATAAACTCTCCACAATTTCTAAATGCATCAAAAGTATAATATTTGGAATATCCAAAATTAGGGTATAGTGTTGTGTAAATATGTTTATATACAAGGGTATAAAAAAGTAGTGTTTTTTTTAAATAAACATATTTCTAAAACAACATGTTTTATTCCTTCTTAGAAATCCTTGGAAAATTCTAAATAAAATTGAGGATCAAAGTTTACATGTATACACATATATTCACATATCCGAATATATATTATATATAATCGAGTATACATAAAGGTCTTACACCAAAATTAATTGACACTTGCATGTTTTTAACCGATTAAGAGTATTGGTTAACCAAGTGTGTATAAAATGAAAATCGTGACATTATAAAAGTTTGTTTATGAAATACATTTTTACATTTCTTATAAAACCGTATATAAAATTTTTTCCCCATACATAATTATATATACTTATACACTTATGGAACATCGACATCACCCACACCCTTGCATGTTAATGGGTTAAGACCATCGTGTAGGGAGAAGGTCTTGCCATTAGAAGTAAAAGGGTAGGTCACACTCTTAACTGTATATACATATATAAAAATAACTGCTTATATACAAAGTACGTAAATAAGTTTTGTATGTATAATGTAAACGATAATGCTCATAATACTTCTTGAACTCAAAATCTAAAAGACTTAGGATCGGTATAAGAGAATATTTTAACTAAACTGTAAGGTTATATATATATTTTTATGAGTATACATACATATGTATATATCCTAAAAACAGAAAAACAAGACAACATATCATTTACCTTGGTTTGAGGAGGAGGAGAGGATCAGGAAAGGCTTGGAGGATTTTGAAGGATGTGCTGGAGGAAGGAGAACCTGTTGGGTTCTGGTGAAAAAAGTGATATATTTATAAAATATAAATAATATATTTTTAATGTTATTTTCATAGAAAAACTGAGTTCTATTCAGTTTACAAAAAGTTCAGTGGAGTCGGTCTTTCTGGAATGTGAGGGAAAGGAGGCTCAAATGGTGATGGAAGGAGTCACGGGTGTGGAAAAAAGTATGAAGAAAACCTACTGGTGCGGTGCCCATGGGAGAAGAAGAAGATGCCACCGGAAGGGAAAATTTGAAAACAAAAGTACGAATAGGATTAGATCTGGCCTTGATCTGATGATCAGGGTGAGTCCATGAGATTTAAAAGGATGGATGGCTCGAATTAGATCATGACGGATCAGATGGTTCAGATTGATGTGGTGTTTAAAAATAGAGGAAAGGATATGATTAGATCTCAACATATTGGACGATGCATAAAAATAGTGAGGATTTACCGCGGCTACTGGGAATCAAAGGTCAAACCAAACTGGACGGCTCTGATCACACACGACGAGATCCGACTATCCAGATCTCATTTAACCTGAAAATCCAAGTCCTACATTGAAATGGCGAGGCCTCCTTTCCACCCTTAAAATCCTGAGGTGCCTTGGTAACACCTAGAAATCATCCTCCCCCCTCCCTAGTACCGCCCGTACCGGGTCTTCTGCAGGAATGCTCTTGCACCCACCCATGACGTTGTATCGCCCCGCATGGTGGTGCACTCTGATCTCTTTGTGCGTGCTCCTGTGCGCACACTCGCCCACAGGCCGGCCTGTGCTGAGGCTGAATGCTAGGCTCGGTCTCCTAGCGCATGCTGCCTCCTTCATCCTGGCTAGAGGGCTAGACCTTATGGGTATATTTTTTTAACTATAATATTAATTTTTCTTACCCATAAATAGGTGTTTTTCAAAACAAAATTTCCTTTAGTTTTATAAACACTAAAGTTTTAAAACACAATGTTATAAATTGAAATTTAATACATCTGTATGAAAACTTTATACTGGTATTATAAAAATCAAATACATAGTTTAGTTAAAACCTTGTTTAATCATTAAGAATGAAAACATTTACAAGATATTTGAAATATTTTAAAGGTGTTTGAAATCCTCATCTCATTTTAAAATCACACTAAGTGTAGATAAAAATATTAAACCATTGTCCTTTTAAAGTTCATAATACGAGGTTATATTATAATTTCATTTCATAAATTAAATATTTTGGAAAACTAAATTATATGTAGATATTTTTAATTAATCCACCAAAAAATACCAACGACTATAATTATAGTTGTTAGAACTCAACGGTCACCCAAGGGGCAACGATTGAGTTGATGCCTTATTAAACTTTACATTAGGTTGTACCATATTCAATACAATTGAAGAAGATGGTGATCATCATCCCACTGATGCTCAGTACAGCAGCCATGATTCTAGCTATAATTTTTTTCATTATGACAGACCCAAAGGATCTTCACTGCCTACTGGGTCAAGTTGTTCTGTTAGGTGGCCTCTCAGTGGCTCTGATATGGCTTTTAGTAGGTATTTTTGGTTAATTGGAGCAATGTAACCATTTTAGTGTTCATTTAATAAAGGAAGTATTTGTGTTCATTTTCAAGTGTTGTTCGGATAGAATTAAACCATAATATTATTATTACATGAGAAATAAGTTTTGGAGCATCAAATTTATTATTAATACCAAAGCATTTATCTCAATAGCTAATTTTGGACACAATGTGACATTATTTAATTTTAGAATGAATATTTCTATGATTTTCCATACTAAACTAATAGTTAGATATTCCTTGTGTCATAGATATACAATACTCTTAATTAATAATGAATATTAAATATAATATAAATACTCATTTGTGTCAAGACAATTATTTTTCAAGATAAACTAATATTATTTTATGAGTTTATATCCAAAATATTGCTTCAAATTTTTAGATCTAAAACCCTATGTATACTAACAAGCCTACTTATCAGGTTTAATATTAAGAAAACTTTTACAAATAAAGGTACAACAAAAAATCTTTTAAATATAGTTAAATAAGGATAAATTACCTATTCTAAAGTGAAACTAGAGGTAAGTTCATTTATTTTCCTAAGATTCCTTTAAGAGATTTTAGGAATTCTTAGTGAAGAAATCAATATGCTTGCTAAATAATATAGGATACTCTAAGATATGTTTTTAGAATGTATCACAACCAATTATTCCTTAATTATTACTATGTAAAGTCAAAGTAATCCTAAACTCATGTTACCATATACAATAAATTTTTTATAATAGAAAATTTGATTTCAAAAATGAATTATATGTAATGTAAGTCTTCCATAATTTCTTGTAAGACATGTTTCATAAAAAGAAATCAAAACCACTAATAGTATGCCAACTACATTTACTAAAAAATATAATATTAACTTCAATATGGTAATGAATACATCAAATACCACTTCTAGTGTTTAAATGAAATCATTTTCTAAAATATATAATTATTTAAAAAAGGAAATTGATAAAACACTGAGTACATCTCGGTTAATTATCCTATAGACACTGATGATATTAACACCCCTTATTAGAGACACCAACTATATTTATATAAGATGTAAGTACTTAACATGTTGATATAGTGGGATAAAGCTAGATGTATTTGAACTCTAGGATCTAGATGCATATTAATTGTCATAGGAACAAACACATCACTAAGCTTAATGGGATGGGGTTTTCAATAGACATATACTGTGTAGGAATTTAAAAACAAATGATGGATTTATATTCACCAAGATCAATGGAATGTTATTCTATATTAATACTAAAATCCTATTATAAATTAGAAAATTGAAACATTCTAAGACTGATAAGTACGTATGAATTCATTAATGGATTCCAAGTACCAAAAATTAATGGATCTATATTTTTGATGTTTCTAAACATGATACTATTTTTGGGTAGTTAAGAGAAGTTGTAACTTGATGGTACAAGTTGGGGCTAATAAAGAATAATTTATTAGTAAAAGTTTTTCTAAAACATAGTCTATAAAAAAACCTATACTTCAATCATCAATCAAGAATTCATTTGAATACTACTTTTCATAGAAAAATTATATAATGATTTTAGTGGGTGGATTGATCTTAAGGAAAGTTTCCTTAGTTGAGACATTTTGGAACATATCTATATGAAATAAATAAAATGGTTGGTGTCACCAATGAGTTTCAATAAGATATGAAAATTTCACATAACCATTTATAAATATAATTAATCATTTTTAATGAATAAGTTCCATGTATCTATAATAGGTTATTGGAATTGATACAGTATCTAAGATAAAATATGTTAATAACATATGGAAAATAAATAAATTATTCTTTCCATATTTCTAAGAGTAAAGAAATAAATTTCTCCAAAAATAGATTAAAATAACAACCAAAGTTCTATGGAGCAATATTTATTGACTTATATCTATGAGGATTCTTAATATATTCATGGTATTTAAGTTGAAAATATGGAATAATTGAAGACCTATTTGTTTTCCATGACATGTGGCATAAAATCTATCCATTATAATGTGCATTTTAAAGGAATAGATTATTAAAAAAAATTAAAAATCATAAGTTTTTGAAATTTATTTAATATTCCAAGATATGTGTTGATGTTCGATATACATGTTGCATGGAGTGAAAATATAAAACATATCAAGTAAAAATATAAAATCATGTAGTTAAAAATAGCCAACATTACATAATTAAGTAAAACATGAATATTTCATGGTAAAATTAGAAATGGATATACTAGTGTTTTAATGGAATATAACTCTAATTTTCATTTATAACATTGTGATCTATAATCATAGTAAGGATAAGGTAATGTTTATGACAAAATTATAAAAAACTGTGGTTTTTATACCTATAATAACCATATATCTTGTGTCTTCTGATGTGGCTTTATAAGTGGTTTATCAATCATTTGTTTGATTTTAGGTTAAACCAAAATAGTAAGAGTATTATCATTATTATGATTATATTTGGCTATGGTTTTATATAAGATGTTGGTTTTATGATAAGGAAACAAGAATTAGATACTTGGGGATATTAATAATTGATATATTTTATCAAGGTAGTGATTTTATAGTAAATAGATTTTCTACATAGACATATGTAAATACCAACCCCAACTATGAAAACATGATAGGACTGAAAGTTATAGTTATACTCATATTTATCATGTTTAACATTTGAGAACTAACCAGTCAGTTTGTAATATACTCTAATGTAAGTGGGTATCTATTGGAGTTGGTTCCCTAGAACCAATGAATTTGTACTTTTGATTTCTTGTATGCTCATATGCTTAAATATTGATAAATAATTTATCACAAATTAATTGTTCATATATGTAACTATAATTAGATAATTTATAAGAATATCTATCTCATTGAAAAGGTTACAATAGTTCCCCATTATGATGAGAACATTGATATGATACGATTATATTAATAAACTATATATCCTATGGTTGTCTGTAATCATTTTATGGGACATGGATGATGCATACTATCAATAATTAGTACTCAAAATTGTATAACACTACTGCAAAAACGGGCAATAACAGCGCTAAAATCGGGCTTTAATAGCGCTAGAAAAGCGCTGTAAAGCTCAGCGCTGATAAAGGGGGGGGGGTCCTTTAACAGTTCTTTTTTAGCGCTGTTAAATATCTCCTTTAACAGCGCTTTTTTAGCACTGTTAAATGTCGCCTTTAACAGCGCTAAAAAAGCGCTGTTAAATCCCTGCCTGCTGCTAATAAAAAACCTGCACCAGTACAGCCAGCCGAGCAGACCTGCACAAAAACCAGTATATCAACCACAGACCTGCACAAAAACCAGTATATCAACCACAAGCATGTCATCAACCGATCACAACCCAACCAAACAGTGTTCTTACCATGAGTTAGATACCGTCTACCCAGAAACAAAAACTACCTCATTATATAGTATCACAAAATATTCCTACACAACTCAGAAGATAAATACTAGAACATTCCACTATGCATTGTTTCTCCTTGGATTGCCACTTGGTTTTGACAAATCGTGCAGAGCCCGTGCTCCTTGAATCATTCTGCAATACATAAAAAGGATATCCCAACTCTCCCAACCATCACCCTTAGTAATTATGTATATTAATACAAAAAAGGTAACATATCATAAACTGGGGGACTGTAATGAGACATCAAGATTAACATTCTATATATAGGATCGATGTCTGGTAGGATTGGTTGCGTTGATACATGACTCTACCTGGACCTCAAAAATAGATATATGATCTCACTCCAGGACTTTCAGAGAGACTCCAACTATGTCTAGGACGTTCTGCTGAAGTGATCGTACTACCGTAAGTAGGAAAAGATACCAAAACCATCCTAGGAAGGATCATGGGAGCCAACCCTAATGAAATATGTCCTTGATATAGTGTTCAAAGAGATCAATCATGGTACATAAAATTATGTGTCATTTAAAGGGTCACATGCCTTGTCCCTTTACCCTGGGTAACTCCAATGTTCAGCTGCCTGTGTGAATATACATGTCATATCAATAAGAAATTACATGGCATGTTAAAAAACATATACGTGTTACCCTTTGATCCTGTGTCCTCTTATGCAGCCTTGCCCTATGTTAGTACATGACGTCGATCCTGTGTGATTCCTCCTGTGTATCTGTACAAGGGATAAACTGCGTAGCTGGCTCATTAAAGACGTGTAGTGGGATATATTCCATGTAGGAAAGCCATGTAATCCACCCCATGTTTGTGTATCTAAAAAATTAATGCCAAGTCTTGGGGGAGGGTCTACACTACATGTGAGGTGGATATCTCAGTTGTTGATTTCACTTAAAAATAAGTCCATTTTGAACAAAATAGAGGCACTTTGAGTGGTGTCGACCACACTGGGCCTCAGATTGAGTCGGGGTTGACTCATACATATCAAATTTGACACATGGATCATTGTCCTTAAGTTTCAATAGAATCCTAATGCGTTTGGTCAGTTTCCCGTATGTCAGTTGTTGATTTCTCACTTAAAATGAAGTCCATTTTTAACAAAAACAGAGGCACTTTCGGTGGTGTCGGCCACACCGGGCCTCGGATTGAGGCGAGGTTGACTTGTACATGTCACATTTGACCCAAGTATCATTTTTCTAAAGTTTCAACAGAATCCGAATGCGTTTGGTTGGTTTTTCATATGTTAGTTGTTGATTTCACTTAAAATTAAGTCCATTTTTAACAAAAACAGAGGAACTTTGAGTGGTGTCGGCCACACCGGGCATCGGATTGAGGCGGGGTTGACTCATACACGTCACATTTGACTCATGGATCGTTTTCCTTAAGTTTCAATAGAAACCGAATGTGTTTGGTCGGTTTGGTGTATGTATGTAAAATATTGTCCATTTTAAACAAAATACATACACTTTGAGTGATACCGGCCACACCGCATCTCGGATTGAAGCAGGGTTGACTCGTACACGTCACATATGACCCATGGATCATTGTACTAAAGTGTTAACACAATCCTAAGTCGTTTGGTCAGTTTCTCGTATGTCAGTTGTTGATTTCACTTAAAAATAAATCCATTTTGAACAAAATAGAGGCACTTTGAGTGGTGTCGGCCACACCGGGCCTCGGATTGAGTCGGGGTTGACTCTTACACGTCAAATTTTACCCATGGATCATTGTCCTTAAGTTTCAACAGAATCCAAATGTGTTTGGTCGGTTTGCCGCATGTTAGTTGTTGATTTCACTTAAAAATAAGTCCATTTTGAACAAAAGAGAGGCACTGTGAGTGGTGTCGGCCACACCGGGCCTCAGATTGATGCGGTGTTGAATCGTTCACGTCACACATGAGTCATTGATCATTGTGAAAAAGTATCAATTCAATTAGAAGCCGTTAGATCGGTTTGGCGTATGTACGTAAAATATTGTCCATTTTAAACTAAATACATACACTTGGAGTGATACCGGTCACACCGCGCCTCTGATTGAGGCGGGGTTGACTCGTACACGTCACATTTGACCCATGGATCATTTTCCTTAAGTTGCAATAGAATCCCAATGTGTTTGGTCGGTTTTCCGTATGTCAGTTGTTGATTTCACTTAAAATTAAGTCCATTTTTAACAAAACAGTGACACTGTGAGTGGTGTCGGCCACATCGGGCCTCGGATTGATGCAGGGTTGACTCATACACATCACACATGAGTCATGGATCGTTGTGAAAAAGTATCAACACAATCAGAAGCCGTTAGATTGGTTTGGCATATGTACGTAAAATATTGTCCATTTTAAACAAAATACATACACTTGGAGTGATACCGGTCACACCGCGTCTCGGATTGAGGCGGGGTTGAGTCATACACGTCACATATAACCCATGAATCGTTGTCCTAAAGTGTCAACACAATCCGAAGGCGTTTGGTCGGTTTCCCGTATGTCAGTTGTTGATTTCTCACTTAAAAATAAGTCCATTTTGAACAAAACAGAGGCACTTGGAGTTGTGTCAGCCACAACAGGCCTCAGATTGAGGCGGGGTTGACTCGTACACGTCACATTAGAAGGTGAGTATGCATACACGATAGTTGACCTTCTTAGAGAATATTTTCTGGAAGATTATAAAATACATGAAGCAATGAAGATCATTAGAGTGTTGGAGAAAATGTGGTTGCTACAAACAATGTGGAAATTGGCTTGTGCAAAGTGATTTCCACATTGTTTGTAGCAACCACATTTGCTCCAACACTCTAATGATCTTCATTGCTTCATGTCTTTTATACTCTTCCAGAAACTCTTCTCTAAGAAGGTCAACTATCGTGTATGCATACTCACCTTCAAATGTGACGTGTACGAGTCAACCCCGCCTCAATCTGAGGCCTGTTGTGGCTGACACAACTCCAAGTGCCTCTGTTTTGTTCAAAATGGACTTATTTTTAAGTGAGAAATCAACAATTGACATACAGGAAACCGACCAAACGCCTTCGTATTGTGTTGCCACTTTAGTACAACGATTCATGGGTTATATGTGACGTGTACGACTCAACCCCGCCTCAATCCGAGACGCGGTGTGGCTGCACCACTCCAAGTGCCTCTGTTTTGTTCAAAATGGACTTATTTTTAAGTGAGAAATCAACAACTGACATACGGGAAACTGACCAAACGCCTTAGGATTGTGTTGACATTTTAGGACAACGATTCATGGGTCATATGTGATGTGTACGAGTCAACCCCGCCTCAATCTGAGACGCGGTGTGACCGGTATCACTCCAAGTGTATGTAATTTGTTTAAAAGGGACAATATTTTAGGTACACACGCCAAACCGATCTAACGGATTCTGATTGTGTTGATACTTTTGCACAACGATTCATGACTCATGTGTGACGTGTACGAGTCAACCCCACATCAATCTGATGCCTGATGTGGCTGACACCGCTCACAGTGTCTATGTTTTGTTAAAAATGGACTTATTTTTAAGTGAAATCAAGAACTGACATACGGCAAACCGACCAAACACATTTGGATTCTGCTGAAACTTAAGGACAACCAAGATATTCATTAGAACGCTCATGATACATAGAGTAATTCACTTCCCACCTTCGAGAATGATCTGAATCCCAAACCATGACAACATTATGTTTTTCCTTGAAAATTCTCTTAGCGAAGTGGAATGGCAATAGCTGCACACATGAAGAGACAAGTAGAGACGCAAAATCACAAGAGTGAGTTGCCATTCCAGTTCGCCAAGAGAATTTTCAAGGAAAAACATAATGCTATCATGGTTTGTGCTTCAGATCATTCTCGAAGGTGGCCAGTGAATTGCTCTATGTATCATGAGCGTTCTAATGCATATCTTGTTTGGAAGATCATTGTAGTAGACAACGATCTAAAAGTGGGGAATGTGTGCATATCTGAGAATGTCTTTAGTAGTGTCCCTCAAAATGTCTTTAAACTGACCAGCTCGAGATGTATCTAAACTTGTGACTTTCTTTTAAATAGTGACTCTTTTCAGAACTGCGTGATATGAAGGTATTTTTGAGATTTTACTGGTTCATGCATGATATGAAGGTCTTTTGGAGATTTTACTGGTTTTTTTGTCCAAAGGCCAAAGAAATGTGGTCCATCATTCTTTCATGTTACTGGTGCATTTCATGTGTTAAAATGGACAAATGACCCATTGGAGAAAGAATGTTTTATTTAATAATAATTACAATTTTTCTACAAACATTTACATACAAGAATGTTTCATCTTTTTATCCCCATGAACCCCTCTCAAAAATTTCCGCCAATTATACGTGTCTGCAACTCTTGCAATAAAAGTCAGATCTTCATGCTATATCTGGACAATCTTGCATCAGGTATGCGGCCCACTCGTTTCTGAACATATCTACATCGTCTTGTGAATATGACGCTTTTCGGCATTCATAATAGTACTGAAAAATATATAAATAAATAATTAATAAATAATTTACATGAAATAGTACTTGTTTTCGAAAATACCTCTTTAGGGATGCTAATTTGTCCATTGAAAACGATCTCTTTCATGAATCTACAAACATAATAACCGCAATCTTTGTCGTTTTTTTGTTTTGGACACTGCAGAAACATTGATCATGAGGCGAGTAAGTAACTTGTGTTTCATATATGCTTGGATAGTGCAATTTTATTATATATACCCTGATATTTGTCCAGACATAGTACTTGCTCGGATCCTTATGCTTAGCCTCTGTCCTCATACCATGATTTAGACGATATTGGTACACCGCTCTATCATAACAGAATCCTCAGTAAAAGATAATATATATTATATAAATTGATGTTTAGACCTAAAACGTAGGATGTAGTGTCTTATAGATTGACAAACTGCATCACATGCGGTCGGTTTGTTGGATATCCGTGCTTTGAGTCCAGAAAATAAATCTTGGGAGTATCCAAATGCACCGCAATTAGCAGCCAATGTTGCCTAAATACACAAAAAGGAATAAGTAATGAAAGAAATGAAAATATAATTGATATGCTTTAATCGTAGAGTTTTACCCCTGCATGGTTGGTATGAGGAAGAGTCGGTCATCCGTTATCTTGCTGTCAAATGCTTTCAGCAAAGCAGTCGCTCTTTCCTTAATTTTTGATTCTGATAAATCTATTTCTTATGTTGATGTGATATGAGGACTGACGAGTCCGAACTTTGGCTCATGAGGAAAACCCTTCAACTGCTTTTCATATATACGTCTGCCAATAATATAAAATGTATTTAATCATAATTAGCACAATATATCATCTTTTGGAAAAGTGATGGGGTTGAAAACATACCTCATATACACATTTACACTTGTGACGCCGAGCCACTGATACTCAAGGATCTCATTTACATTTTCAGCAGCAACAAAATCTTGTATTTCCTCTCCATACATATTCTCTTCAAAAACAACTACATGGCTACTACCATTTGTCAACTTCGTATCCACATGAGTCTTCAATTAAATTAAATGTGGATAGAGAATAGGTGGTGTAATTCCACTTTCAGTAGATCTTTTGGATCGGTTGGTCGATCCTTTCTATGCTCCTTTCACTGCATCCCCTTTCTTCGTCTACAATAAAATTCATTGGTTCATACCTTTTTTTTATAAAGGTTTGGCTTAAAAACTGTAAATAAATACCTCTTTTTCGGCATGTAGTCTCACAAGTTGTGATGGCCATGCAATGAATGTCCCAATAGCCTGTTCGACTGTACAAATATCATCATCATCAAGTGAAACAGGTAGTTGTGCTATTGGCTCATGAGCTACCGTAATTGTCACTTTCAGATGATCTTTTGGAAGTTCTCTATTGTGCAGCGTGTCCTCTGAGATGTTGAATACTGTAGCCCTCGCTACAAGGCGATAGGTGGGTGTTGAAAGATATAAATCACAATCATTATCACCCTACAGAAGATCAGTATAGGAAGAAATCAGTGTTTGTCTGATTCACATTTTATCATAACAATTAATAGAATATTGATTACCACAGCTAACACAGCTCTTTCAGGGGAATGGCTTGCCTCAAAGCTGGTGGGGTGTGGGGTAGGATCTTCAGGCGCTGGTTGTTCCTGAGTTGTCTCTTCTCTTGGATTCTGACCCATTAAAGTTGCTAGCAACTCTCCCTGCCATTGAAACTGTTCTTCAAGAGTTTCTAGTCTATTTTTAATTGCTGTCATTTATTCATTTTTTTGATCCTCTTGTTTTTTTCTCATAATATACTCGGGGTGTCACCCCAAACCCCCCAGCTCTGACGCGACCGTATTGTTCTGGTCGCTTCAAAGTTGTTGCTAATATATCTGCACCAGCTGCAAGAGTAACTGACTCCTGTGACTGTCGGATATAAGAAAATAAGTAATTATTATTATGTAATAGCAATTTAAAAACAAAACATTTTATCATGTCATACTTACACATATTTCCCACACTTTTTGTGTGTTTTCATCAACCAAATTCCCTTCCTTATCCACACGTGCCTCCTTCCATAGCACATGACGAGGGATGGATGTGTGTTTGGTTTCAGAGGCATCAATCTACATATAAATAAAGAAATATTTTTATAAAGTTGTTTCTTGACACATAACAATATCACTGTAAATTTAAAATACGCACCATTTTCTTTTCTAGTGAGGTGTACTCCATCCTTGCTTTACGATAGGGGTACGTCGGTTTTGATGCGCATTCCTTGTTTTCAGTACTGAGTTGCTGTTTCATAAATGAAATATTGACAATCAAAGTGATGAATACATGTATATCCTTAAACAACATATTATCAGTCACAATGTACCTGAAACTTTTGATCCCCACGATGACCAACAAATGAATCCCATGATTCTTGGGATATCAAGTGATTGTAGACAATGGGTGGTTGCGGGTTTATTTTACCCTTGGAATCTTTTAGATGATATTTTGTAAGAAGAGTGCGAAAACCTTGATGACACCTTCCCGCAAGCCTTAGTACATATGTCTTGTGTGAATCATCTACTATAAATGCACTCTACAATGGATTGTGAAGAATAAGACATTGTTTCATTATTTTATTTGCTAGTAAATTAAAGAAATGAAATCAAAATGTTACTGTAATTTCTTCCCACATCACAGCCTTCAGGCCAGACGAAACATGGTGCCATGAAGCTATGTCAATCGGCACGCGTTGCCGAGTGACAATTCCAACGTAACTGCTAAACATTGCCTTGTTGGGGTTAACGTGTTGGCCCCGTGCATTCCACCCAACATCGAATTTGATTCCTTTGCTCTTTCCCTTCAAAACATTAGCCAACACTGTTAAACTATGACGCACCTGTTTTTTCTGCGATGTCGCTCCTTTATCCCCAACCATTTCGTCTATATCAGCATCATCAATGTTTTCATCTAAAATAATAGAATCAGCATGTTCAGATGGTTGTTGGACCTCAACAATAGGAGCACTAATAGCAGCAGCAGTACCAACAACAATATGTTGAGATTGAGAGGCTTGAGAGGCTTGAGAGGCTTGTTCAGCAGTAGCAGCAGCAGAAGCAGCAGTAGCAGAAGCAGAAGCAGCAGCAGCAGCTTGAGAGGCTTGTTCAGCCTCGAGGTTAGGAGCACCAGAACGTGCAGAAGTCATTATCTGCAAAAAAAAGTTTCAACACTTAAGTTGGATTACATAAATGCAATAATGATAAGATAATAACATGAGATAACAACATTTATATTACAAACAAAATATAACATGTTTATTGAACTCTTTTTTTTCAAAGGCTGAATGGATTTGACACCTCTATCGATAATCCAAATACCTTCATTATGGTCTCCTCTAACATACAAAACGTCGTCTTCATTGGGACCGCTGTGAAATGATTGCGACGTCCCACTGAAAGGATCATCCTCAATTGAATTTTCATCAGACCCTTCAGTAGTTTTGGACGATAACAGAACAATCGACCACTTTCAGTTTGCGGGGTCTGGAACATAAAATACTTGTACCGCTTGTGATGCCATTATAAATTGTTCATCGTTGTACCCTTCTTTACTGAAATCAACTTTCACAAATCTCAATTCAACTATTTTAACACCACTGTTGTTATCAACCCAGTTGCATTGAAAAATCGGCAATTGGAATGTCGTATAATCCAACTCCCATATTCTTTTGATAATGCCAAAGTATGACATATTCACGAAAATTGGATTTCTATCCTTACTACCAGAAACATGCATCGCTTCAGCCACAAGTGTTACTCCACTATTTTTCATGGTACTATCTTCATCATGTTTATCTGTATAGAATGTATAACCATTAATTACATAACCATTGTAAGATAATACATACACGCTTGGTCTGGAAGCTAGCCATCGAAGTCATTCTGAAATTGAATTCGGATTTTCATCTAACTCCTTAAAAATATGGTCTCGAAACCATCCTATAAACTGGTGATTATGTGTATTTTCTATCCATTTTTCAGCCCTTGATGGATTCAACTGCCTCAAAATTTCTTTGTGGGTTTCAATATATGGAGCAACCTCCCAACTGTTATGCAAAACATAAAGGTGGGCCTTCTCCCGATCAGTAATATTGATTGTCACAACATCTCTTCCAGAAATTCCCTCACCCTCAATGCGTCCAGTGTGACGAGATTTCGGCAGACCAATGCTTTCCACGTCAGATAGGTATTCGGTACAAAATTCAATGGCTTCCTCAACAATATATCGCTCCACAATACAACCCTCTGGCCGACTTGGATTTTTGACATACCCTTTCAAAATCTTCATATACCGTTCAACGGGGTACATCCATCTATAGTGCACAGGACCACAAAGTCGAACCTCTCTCACCAAATGAACCATCAAATGAACCATCATATCAAAGAATGTTGGTGGGAAGAACATTTCTAATTCACATAATATGATGACAATTTCTTTTTCCATAGCTGGCAATTTCGCCGGGTCTAAAACTTTGCTGCATATAGCTTTGAAGAAGAAACAAAGTTTGCTTAACGTATGACGAACATTCTTGGGCAAAATGCAACGTAAAGCTATAGGAATTAAATATTGCATCAAAACATGGCAGTCATGTGATTTCAAACCTTTTAACTTCAAATCATTCATTGACACAATGTTTTTGATATTTGATGAATATCCCTCTGGAACCTTTACATCATTGAAGAAGTTGCAAAACTGATATCTCTCATCCCTAGAAAGAGTGTACGCAGCTGGAGGAAGAAACGTTCGATTTTCACCCTTCACGGGAGCCAACTCTTCTCTTATTCCCATGTCAACCATGTCCAACCTTGCCTTAATTCCATCCTTTGTTTTGCTAGGAGCATTTAGAAACGTTCCTATAACACTGTCACATATATTTTTTTCCACATGCATCACATCAAGAAAATGTCTGACGTACAGACATTTCCAGTATGGTAATTCAAAAAAAATTGATCTCTTTTTCCAACTGATTTTCGTAAGGTTTTTCGAAAATGGTTTACCAAAAACAGTGTTCACGTCTTTTACTTTCTCAAACAACCGATCACCTGTTAGTGGAGATGGTGTTTTGCGTTGTTCTGAACTTCCATTGAATGATGTCGTCCAAGATCGGTACTTATGTCGACGGGGTAGAAATCTACGATGTCCTGGAAACACAAATTTGGATGAATGTTTCAACCTAATTGATTCTGTATCTTCTTTGCACACAGGACACCCTTGACTTCCTTTAATGCTATAGCCTGACAAATTTCCATAAGAAGGGAAATCATTTATCGTCCCATACAACAACGCTCTCAACGTGAAGTATTCTTTTTCATAAGCATCATACAACATAACACCTGAATCCCACAGTAACTTCAAATCATCGATCAAGGGAGCCAAATATACATCAATATCATTACCTGGTTGTTTTGGTCCTGATATAAGCAAAGATAACATAATGAATTTCTGTTTCATGCATAACCAGGGTGGAAATTTATAATTTACCAACATAACAGGCCAAGTACTATGAGTGCTGGTTTGAAAACCAAAAGGATTCACTCCATCGGTAGATAACGCAAGACGCAGGTTTCTCGACTCATTTCCAAATTCAGGATACTCATGATCAATTCTCTTCCATTGAGGAGAGTTGGCCGGGTGACGTAATTTTCCATCTTTATTTCTTTTATTTGCATGCCACGACAATTTTCTTGCAGTTTCTTCACTTCCATATAGACGCCTAAACCTTGGAATGATTGGAAAGTACCATACAACTTTCGTAGGACTGCGTTCATCTTTCTTTTATCGAGAAGCACCACACTTTGGGCATTCTGTAAGTGATTTGTTCTCCTTGAGAAACAATATACAGTCTTTCGGGCAGGCATGTATTCTTTCAGAAATCATACCCATCGAGTGTAGCATTTGTTTAGCTTCATATGTCCGTCTTGGGAGCTCATTATCTTCTGGAAGCATGTCATTCAAAAGAGCAAGTAGTTCCGTGAAACTGACATCACTCCATCCGTTGCCTGCTTTCAATTTATACAACTTCAGTACAGGTGACAATGCAGTATATTTAGTGCAACCAGCATACAATGGCGTCTTTGCACAACTCTTTAACTTCTCAAACAATTTTGGGCAATCACGGAGTTCATGTTCAACTGTCCTTGTCATTTCCTCAATACGATCTTCATCATCATTGATATCTGTAATCACATCCTCTATACGGTCTTCTTCATTATCCATATTTGTAATCATATCTGATGATTCATAAAATGCAGTTTTATTCCAGCCAATAGCTACATTCGCTTTTTCCCCGTGTTTATTTCAACATTTATAACTCATATCTATTCCATGACATATCAAATGTTCTTCCAACTCCTCTGGAGTAATTAGTCTAGAATAACAACAACGTAAACACGGAAAAAGGAGTTGAGAAGGATCCTTTGCATGATACTGTGCAAAATTGATGAACTCTTTCACTCCATTCTCATACTCTATTCTCAAACTATTAGCATCCATCCAATCTTTATTCATCGCCATTAATTATGAATAAACAACATGGAACATCATGTCCATTAATTACAAATGAACAATAACGAATGTCGTGTCCATTAATTCCATGTAAACCATAAGGAGCATATTGTTCATTAATTTTGAATAAGAAATATGGAACGTCATGTCCATTAATTCCAAATAAATAATAAGGAATTTCATGTCCATCAATTCTGAATAAGCAATACAGAACGCCATGTCCATTAATTCCAAACAAACAATATAGAATGTTAATTCCATTAATTTCGAATAAGCAATATGGAAGTTCATGTCTATTAATTCCAAATAATCAATATGAAACATCATATTCATTAAAGAAGGTAATAATGATGTAATCACAGCCATATCATATTATGATCAAGTCTAAGGAATATCACCCTTGCATTTTATCAATTAATTTGATAAATTTAAGTCTTATAACTGATAATTAGTAAGATGGGGTCCAAGGTATATAATCAATAGCACTAAATTGTTTAAAAATGGTTAAGGAACATGTCCTTACCATTCAACTTTTATTTAATTCATTTATAAGTGATCAAGTAGTCCATGGGTATGTCCATTACACATAAATATCATTAATTCCCTTTAATAAACCCATGGGCATGGGATATATCAACACATGTCAAAGGTGGTTCAATTTCAAGCCAAAGATAAATAGGGGTCATGGGCCTATAAGAAACACACCCTAAGGGGGTGATTTGAGTAAGGTATACAACCTCCAAAGAATAAGTTTGGTGCACAATGACTAACCAATTTAAGACATGATAATCTACTAAATTAATTTTACATTTTATAGTCAACATGCAGAAGGTTCGCCACACGGCACAATAGCGCATCATATAAACTAGGGGTGTCCATGGGTCGGGTCGGGTCAGGTTGGAGGTGTTTCAAGGCCCGACCCGAAAAAAAAAGTTCGGGTTGGGTCGGGTTGGGTCGGGTCGGGTCACAAGCTTCTGGAGCAACCAACCTGACCCAACCCGACCCAGTGGGGTCGGGTTACCCGTCGCATGCCCGAAGGACCCAACCCAACCCAACCCATTGAGGGTCTGGTCAATTTGGGTCGGGTTATATGTGTAAACCCGACCCAACCCGACCAAAACCAATCCAACCCATCCCAACCCAACGGACCCGAACCATCCACTCAAACCCAACCCCCCTAGACCCAACCCGATGGACCCCCTACACTGCACCAACCTGCTGCACAAAAAAACCAGCCCCCCTGCACAAAAATTTCAGCCCCCTCCCCCTGCACCCTCTGCCCCCTCCCCCAGGCACACCAGCCCCCCCCCCTCTTGTACCCTGTACAACACAACACCCCTCTCCCCCTGCCCCCTCCCCCCTGCACAGTCTCCCCCCTCCTACACCCCTGCACAAAAAACCCAGACCCCCCCCCCCCCCCCGCACAAAAATTTCAGCCCCCCTACACAAAAATTTCAGCCCCCTGCACCCTCTGTCCCCCTCCCCCAGGAACACCAGCCTCCCCCCTCCTGTACCCCGTACAACAAAACAACCCTCTCCCTATGCACTCCCTGTCCCCCTCCCCCTGCACTCCCTGCCCCCTCCCCTCCCCCCTCCTGTACCCCCGCACAACACCCCTCCACCCCTGTATGGCACCCTTGCACCCCTACACCAGCCAGCAGCAGCCTTGCACCCCCACACCCTCCCCCCTGCACACACACACCAGCCTCCCCCTCCCCCTGCAAACCAACCAGCCTGCCCCCCTCTCCCCCGTGCCTGCACACCAGACCCCCCCCCTGCACCCCTGCACCACCAGCCTCCTTGCACCCCTGCGCCTGCCAGCCAACCTCCCCCCTGCACACACACTCCCCCCTGCAAACCAGCCTTCCCCCTACAAACCAGCCAGCCCCCCCCCACCAGCACGCCAGACCCATCCCCCTCCAGCAGCACCACCAACCGGCCTCCCTCCCCCCTCATGCCCCCTACCCACTCCCTCTTGCAAACCATCTTGTCCCCTCTCCCCCTGCCTGCACACACTAAACCAACCCAGCCTATCTCTCCCCCCTGCCTACACACACCAAACCCAGCCTCCCCCCTACACACGCCAACCCCCTCTCCCCCCTGCCTGCACACACCAAACCTACCCATCCCGTACCCCTGCACACACCATCCCCCCCTCACACCCCCTGCAAACCAGCCCCCCCTAATGTGACTCACTATCAACACCAGTAACAGAACCAATTGAAGTTAAAGTGGAGTAAATTCATGATGCAGTATAAATAAACATTACTAACATAAGGAAAATCAAATCAAAAAAACACACAGCAGTAGCAGATTTGAAGAACGAATAAGCGAAAACATATGCAAAAAAAATCATCACCAGGAGTAGAGTGAATAACATTGATTCAGTCTGAAAAGAGGGAGGAGGGGAAGCAGAGGCGACAAATAAATGGCAACCACATAAAAACCTACACTGCAAAACAATATTTAGGGCATCCACATACCTTGGGTGAAGAAATTGGAAGTCCAAAGAGGTGAGGGAGCCTTCTGCGCTGCCTAGAAGACGCGACCGCTGGAGTAGGGGTGCACGGGAGGAGCCGCCAACCGTTGAAGAGGAGGAGTAGGGTTCGGAAGGGAGGAAGATCCGCGGAAGAGGGTCGAGAAGAAGGAGAAGGAGTACTGCGGAGGTCCGACAAAGGGAAGATCGGGGGGAGGAAGCAGTCACAAGGGTACAGTCCCGCGAGAGCTTAGGGCACGATAAAAAAGAGGAGACTGTCGGCCTCCTTTTAATAAAATCGGAGACATGTTTTAACAGCCCTAGAAATGCGCTGATAAAGGGGGCTTTATCAGCGCTTTTCTAGCGCTGTTAAAACCTTTCCTTTATCAGCGCTAGAAAAGCGCTGATAAATCATCCCTTTATCAACGCTTTTAAATAGCGCTGATAAAGATTATCCTTTATCAGTGCTTTTTGATTAGTGCTGATAAAGGTAGCGCTTTTCTTGCCCGTTTTTGTAGTAGTGTAATACTCTATCTCATGAAGTTCACATTTGGTAATCTACCAGGTGGGAGATTTTTGAGGACATACCTACCTCTAGTAAATACACAAATATGTGTATAATTGGATATTCCTATCTATAAGTGTGTATAATGATCCTTATATATTGATATTGTTATAAATTTATATCATTAGTTATGTACTTATATATATTTTACAAAATTGTTATGGCATATGTGCAAGGAAAATTTTGGTATGTTGGGTTTTTCATGGGTGATATGTTATAAATGAAAAATCCAAGGAAGGATTTTTCAGTTTCATCTTTAAGGAAGATGATATCTTAACCCTTTGATTGGAATAAAATTTTCAAACTAAATTTCAGGTTTATCTTGTATTAAATGGTTCTTCTAAAATATTCAAATAAATACGTATCAATAATATAGGTTAATGACACAAGTATGCGACCTAATTGACGAGATAACAAGATAAGGGGGTTATATTATATAGTGATCATTTGTATGTGTTTTTTAATACTGCAGCATTAACTTCATCATATTTCGGGCCTTTACATGACATTAGATTCTAATATTTGACTTTAGGAATACCCACATATTTCCACTGAGGAATAAGCCTCAAGATTCTCTCACTTAGTGTTATTATTGATCTCATTTAAACACTATAAATTTTACTATTGGTGTTGAAAAAAATAGGTTTTGAGTTATTTTGTACTAAGAAAGAAGCTAATTAACCAAAATAAGGTTTATTTATGGTGTTGTATTTTTTTCAGTACATAAATCATATGAAAAAGTTGATGCTTCTTTATAAGGATTCTATATATGGATCTTTAGTCCAAGAAATATGATTCTAGAAGATAGAGGTTATCAAAAAAATTCTAGTGGACATAGGTTGTTGGATGATTTCTAGCAGAATATGGTGATTATATGGAAGACAAGACATAATTATTATTCAAAATTTCTCAAAATGTCACCAAGATGATTTTTTTGGACAAGGAAAATCAGGTGATTATTTTATGTTCTTTGAAGTACTAAAAATCACAATTATTCTAAGGTGTTCATGATTCTAATTGAATTCATTTAAATAAATAATTATAGGATCATAAGTTTTCTTGAAAGAGTTTATTTTAGAGTGGTATCATGACATATTATTCTAGATAAATTTTTTAAGACATATTTTTCTGGATAGAGGTCTCTGGATATATTTTTCTAACTTCATTGTACAGAGAAGAACTGATTGAAGAAATTCATTAAAATGGATACTAGAAAAAGCATTTCTAGATAGAGAAGTTCCTATAAAGATGAATTGGGTAGATGTTTGAGGATCATTAAAAAAATTAAATTAATACACCATTAAAATTTTGAGTGGTTAATTCAATTGATTAATAATCATTAAGGAAATATCATGATTTTAGATAATATTTCAAGAAATTTTGAAGATTTTTTATGCCTAAATTTAAGGAAATCTATTACAAATTATTTTGACTCTTCTTTTTTCTTAGGATTTGAAGGGGGTTAGCTAATGAAATAATATATTGGGAAATATAAATTTGAAATTCCCAATCTTACCTTATTTATCATAGAAACTATGCATTTATAAATTTGATAAGGTGTATTTTGAAGTGGGTGTTGAGTAAGTTATGTGTTTACTGGGAATCTTAATAGATATTTTTGTCGAATAATCAAACATAGGGTATCAGATAGACAAGGACTAGATGGATAGGTACCATATTAATAGGTACTATATAGAGAGGTATTTTATGTATAGGGTCTAGATAGAGATGTGTTTGATGAATAGTTTTGGACAAAGAAGTTCCAGGAATAAGTTATTGCTCAATTTTATGCAAAAAAACAAAGAGGAAGAAGATATAACTTCTAAAAAAATTAATTGTGAATAATTCAAGTAGAAAAGGGATGATGTGTTAAATCCTATTGGTGAAGGTTCATTTTGTTGTTTCTAAAAAATTATCATATTATCTATGAAAAAATAACATACACATTCAAAGTACTATAGTTCTATGAAATTGTTTGATATACCCAGCTTGTTGTAACGAGAGGGGATTGTTTTCTATTAGATGTGTTCTCTCATATTTTTTCCATATCATGATAGGTACTAGATACACATATTTATTAGGGATCCTTTTAAATTATTGGGTTCATTTGGGTGATCTTGTGTTCTATTTTTAAAAGGATTAAATTATCCTTAACTGAAGGTGAAGTTAACTTGCAAAGTAGAAAACATAAAAATACGAGATCATTGATCCACCCCCCTCCCCCCCTCCAATGATTAAAAAGATCCAAGATGGTCCTTTCAATTAGTATCAGATAGTGGTTCATTACATTGAATATAGTCTATATATAGTTTGATGAAAAAATTTCATGGATGTTCAGTACTCAGTTAATAGTAAAGGGATTCCTTTTTTGATGTGAATAACAATCATATCTGTAAGGATGAGATGTTTCATTATCTTTTATCCATTAGATATAACGTTATTTATGCTTCTACAAACATATTAACTTATACTATTTAGTTTTTTCACATAATAGTAACTAATAAGTACAATTTAGATAATTATGAGTGATCTAGAAATGATATACTTTCCTCTCTCTCTCTATCTGAAAGTTGATTTGTAATGGTTAAAGAAATTATAAAAACTAAAGGAATCAGTAAAAAGTTAAAAAAATATTTATATAGGGAATAAAATGGTGAATAAAACTATGTTTTAGATAAAGATATAGAAGTATGAAGATATTAATATGGGAAATGATGAATCTATTTCTGATTTCTTTACAAGGGTTGATGAAATTATAAACACCATAAGATGTTTTGGTGAAAAATTAGTAGATTCAACTACTATGAAAAATATTTTAAGAAATATTCTTTATAAATTTGTATCCAATGTATCATATTTAAAATATATATATTATAAAATTTTCTGTCTTTGGATTATTTTTAAAGTATTCGCAATGCATATGAAATGAGAAGAGAAAATATTTTCGAGAGGAAGGAAAAATTCATTAACAAATATCTTTTAAATATCCAAAAATAAGAATGTTTAAGAATGTTTATTTTTTTGATAAATAATCTATTATATATAACACTTAACATGAATTGAGTAAAAAATCATATATATTTTATACTTAAAATAGAATAGAAAAATGAATTTCAAAAACTGAAAAACATTGGAAATAAAATAAGAAGATAAAGAAATATGGGAATCTAATTGAAACTAAATAAATAGTGCATAAAGAATAAAAATATATAGTTTTAAAAGAGTTTGAAAACATCAATATATTACATGTTTAAAAAAAACCTCAATATCAATCTTGAATAAAAGATAATGGTTAAGGATAAATAATTTGAGATTTTGCAACAAAAACTTGTAGAAGCTAAAAAATAAATATCCAATATTAAAAATTCAATTATGATAGTTAGTGAAAGTTATAATGAGTTTAAAAAATAAAAGGAATAATAGATAACATACTTGGAGGTTTAAAATAAGGTTTAAGATGTTTTGAAAAATCAGCAAGCCAAGAAGACCATATATGTTGCAAAAATAAGCGAATTCTAAAACTCTATAATTTCAGAGAAATAAAAAACTAAAGAGAAATTTGATAAAATTGGAGACTCTATTAAGTATGATAAGTATTATAATTTTAACAATAATGTTTTAGGAGTTTACTAAGATTTTTTTTACAATAAATATCCATGGTTAATGGTTAAAAATATATTGGAATACAAATACATAGTTATGGACAACATGAAAGTTACAATGGAAAATAAGATTTCTATGGATATTATTGGTAATGTGGAATCTTTATGATTAAATAAAACAAAATTATGGTTCAATCATTAATAATATAATGAATCTATAAGATATTTTAGGCAGGGTTTGAGGGGGATTCAACCTGCTCAAAAAGAACAATCTGAAAAATTAATTTTTCAAACTAAAAATATATTTCATCCACTGGAAACTATTTTTGAAATGTATGATCATTATATAAATCTTATAAAATATTCCCTCTAATGATACCGACTCAAAAAAGTTTATATTATAAATCTCAAAATCATCATGTGAAAGAGGAAAAAAGGTAAAGAAAATTTCTTGGTTTTTGAAACTACCCTCAAGGACACAAAAGGAGAATGGTCAGACATATTCTATAGTGGGTGTTATTCACATATGATAGAATATTATAAGTTTTCAAAAAATTGAAATATTATAAATAAGGGAAAATTAATTTTCAAATTATTATTCACATAGAATCAAAGGCATTGGATCTATTGTCACCAGAAAAGAAAATTTTAAATCTAGAAGTACATTATATGTTGATGGAATGAAGAAAGTTTATTGAGTGTTTAGATATTTTTTAATGAATAAAATTAAGTAGTTTTAGAATATATAACTTTATTTATAAAATAATAGATGTTGGTAAAGTTTTAACAAGAGTACAATGAACCAATAGAAAACTGTTTTGAGTTCGAGATGCTTAGGGATTGTGATATCTGAACATGATAGAAGAAAATTAGTTATAGAATAAGTGTCTTTGATATATGTTCCAGAGGAATATTAACAATATGATAAAAATTGAAAGTATTTATGATGTTCTTGACATGATAATAAGAAGATATTTGTGTTGTCTGATATTCTAGAAATATAATATTTCAAATTTAGTGTATAAAAGGGTTGAGACAAATACAATTCATCCCTTAGAACTTATTCATACTGACATATGTGGGAACATGAGAAAGCAATCGATAAATGGAGATAATTATTTTATTTCCTTTATTCATGATTTCACACCTGTTTCATGTGTTATGTTTTTCAAACATAAATAAATGGCTCTCAAGATGTTTAAGAAATTCAAGATAGGTGCTAAAAAGAGTGGGGATATTTTATATAGAATATTTGAACTTACAATGGTACTGAATACACAAATTACATTATAAAATTCAATATTAATCATCATCGACATTGAATTTTTATTAAAAATAATAAAACCCACAGCAAACAAGCCATGGGAAAAACACAAACAACTTAAGGCAGTCTAAAATAGTGAAGGCCCAGTTGGTCTCCCCTAATTATGTCCAGAATGTAGTGCACAATAAACTCTATAATAAAATGGTATTGCTAAAATAAATAATAAAAGTATGTTTGATTTGGCACAAGACATATTTATTTATTATGGTACTTCTCAATTCTTTTGGATACAAGATATTAGAGAAATATTTAACATTTTGAATCATTGTTTCTATAGGACAAACTTTCATATGACTTTATATGAGATATATTTCAAATAGATACCACATTTTAAATACTTAATAGTGTTTGGAAGCCTCTATATTATCAAGGTAAAAGCTGAGAATCTTGTAATGTTTTATCAAGGAGGTTTTATGGTTTCTTCCTCAAATTCCCTCCAAGTTTTAAAGGATACATGTGTTATAAAAATGAAACTTGAAAGTTTTTTGACTCTAAAGATGTGAAAGTTGGAGAAAATTTAGATAGAATGGTTTCATAGTTAGCTACAGATATGAGAGGAAGCAAAGGTGAATATGTTTATATTAAAAACATGATAAATATTTTGATAGTATTAATGATATATAAGTTGTATAGGAAGAAAATGTTGATTCATCCATTTAAATTTATTAGGGAAAATTTTGTTCATCTCAACCAAGGATAAGGAAGCAATTGGAAGTCCAAAATATCATTGGATGTCAAGGAAAACATGTTCAAACTAGAATAACATTGAATAATGTTTCACATACCTATTTTTCATCATAGGTTGAACCAAGATATGTTGAAGAATATTTGGATTATCAAGAGTGGATTGATTCCTTGAATAAATAATTTGATTTTATTGATAATAAAAAATGCATGGGAGTAATACCTGAACCTAATGAAAAAAATGTGATTAGAACAAAGTGGATTTTTCAAAACAAGTTGAATGAAATGGTTTAAGTGGTAAGAAATAAGGAAAGACATGTTTGTAAGGGATACTCATAGGTTGAAGAAATTGATTTTGATAAGAAAATTTCTAATTTTTCAAGACCTAAAACCATTATAATATTTGTTTTTATTATGTAACAATAGAGATAACAATATTATAAATGGATGTCAAGTTTTCTTTTCTCAATGGATAGCTATAAGAAGAATTTTTTATTGAGAAAACATGTGGTTATTGCTTTTTTTGGATGAAAACTATGTTTTATAGTTGAATAAGTCTTTTTATGGGTTGAAAAAATCACTAAGAAATCGATATAGTAACACCCCTAGATTGTGTGAAATATTTTTTTTCGAATTAATTTAATCTTTTGGATATTTTGAATTTACCGGGACACTAAAAAATAGTTTATTTTATATTAAATAAAAGTGTTTTGATTGTTTTATATGGAAAATAAATTAAATATTTCACTACATGAAACTTATATTTTAGCTTTCTCTACACTGAACACCAAGGATAGCTTGTGTTACATGCAAAAATGACTTTCCTCAATGGCTTGTGTAACACGCTAGACCGAGTTTTACCGAATAACAATATATTATTTAATATAACCTAGTTTTTAAATTATTAGTTATGAAAATGGATAAATAAATTATGAAAATATATGGTTTACACAAATAGAAAATGAATTCATTGATTAAAAATTAATTAGAAATGAATATGAAAACGGATTGAATATAAAGGAAAATATTATTATATCTACAAAACTATTTTACCTTAATAAATTAAATTAATTACAATTAGTGAGTGATATTAATGTAATATATATTTTATATATTCAACAAAATATTTTTTATATTTACACAATATATTTTATAGACATAAAATAATAAAAAACCAAATTTTATGCTTAAAACATATATTTTTATTAAGGAATGTATAGCTCATTTTAATGGAGAATCCATTTTAAATATAATTTTTGGAACTTTTATCTATTTGATATGTCAAAATAAACTTCATATTTTAAATAAAAACATAATAATTAGGTTGAGATAAATTTTTGGTATTTTTTTTTGAAGTTTCAGTTTTTAATGAATAATGAAAAAGACTGATTTTTTGTTTAAAAATGCATTTTCGTATAATTTATTTAAAAGGATTAATTTAATTTTATATTGTTTTAAAAGTTTAATTATATAATATTTTGATAAATTAATTCAATTTAACTCATTGGAAACAATTTCACATTGAAATTGGATATAAAAACATAGTAAACGTTTGAGTGTTTTTAGTTTAAAAACTCGTATTATCAACCTGGCTATGGGATAAACTTTAAATTAATCTATGGTACATATGTAATTGGAATTTATAAAAGTGGATTCTATATTTTTAACCAAAATAATTTATAATTTCTAATAAGTTCAACTTATCTTTTGACCAAAAAATATTAGTGAAAGTAATTAAAATCAATTACATCGATTAAGGTAAAATTATACATAACGAAAGACTAAACCTTAAAATTAAGCGCCTAAATAACCTAGAAACTTGTCCAAAATCCATTTTATGGACATATTTATACCCTATATTAACTTTTATAGAATATTTCCCATTATTTTATCCACTTTCCATGTAAAAATGTGGGTCTAATTCCCTTTCCCAAAATTTATAAGAGTGACACTCCTACTCTGCTATAAAAAGGTGCCATCTCCCTCCTACTTCCTCACACCTATAAAGCCACATAGTCTTGACCAAGATATACCAAAATTGATCCTAAAAATACCTACCTTACTTATTGAATCCCCCCTTTTTCATGAATCTTTCCAAGGAATCCCTTTGTAGAAAACCAAAAGGAGTTACCCAATGAAGAGGTAACACCCTCCCTCAAACTCCTTTCTTTTATTTCTTTTCCACAACCTCAATTCATCTTATTCCACGATTGTATAAAAAATATTATCCTAAATATAATAGAATTTTTTATGACAATTTTTCGACCTAAACGTACACATGCATCCATCTAATGGGTAACGAAGATACCATTAATCTTTATGGTGAACTATCACCTCACAAACTATGATTATTCATTTTTCCATTACCACCTATCAGGGTGGAAATTACGATGGAAAAAATGTTTATATATTTTATATATTATATTTATTATTTATTTAATATTCTTTAATCATTTTACCACACATATATTTATTCATTCCATTAGGTGTAAATATGATAATTTTGTTTGAGGAAGTGTGGACTACCACCCCCTCAAAGTAATGTGATTCGTTCAGACACTACATGGAATGTATTATGGATGGTTTTCATGAAATTATATGGTATATATTATATAATAATTCTACATTAATAATTATATATAAGTTTTTGTGTCTGTATTTTTTCTTCTTTCTTTCAATACGACAATTAAATAGAAACAACGTTTATGTGTGCGTACGGCCTACCATCTCCATGAATAGTGTATTCCACTTAAAAATTCTATATTATATAGATTATTATAATGTAAATATAATTAATTTAAATAATATTTATATCATGTTTTATATTTTTGAAATGATAATATATGTATTAGGACCAAATATATAACAAATTAAGACACATGCGAAAAACAAAACAAATATTACCCAAAGTGTAACCTTAAGGTGGAATTACTAACAAGAGGATAATATAAAGTAATAATTAAACCATATATATATATATATGAATATGAATATTTGATATATGTATAATTAATCAATATTCATTATAAATGAGGTTTTTATGAGTATTATGAGGATCAATTCACAAGGTAAGGGGATTTCATCTCACTTTTTATTTCCTTAAGATACATGATTTATTCACCACCCATTACTTTTGAGTGGTGTGTATACTTACCATGGATTTATTATATGATTTTAATAATTATATCTATGGGTATTTACATTTAAATTTTATGGAATTTATTACATGGGATTTATGTTTAAAAGTTTACCAAATTGGTAAAATAATTGTGTCTCAATTTTTCTTCTTTGAGACACGTGTCATGTTATGCACCTATATTTTTTTCATTATGTGTATATACTACCTTGGAAATTTTATATCATGAATATCCTTATTTTCATGATATTTTAAGCTTAAATTTCTTTAATTTCCTTACATGGTGTGTTTGGTTCAAAGTTACCAAGTTGTAAGAGTTTATTGAAACAATCTTAATGATTTTTGAGATTGTTTATGTTTATGCATCTTTTGATGAACTATTATGATCCATATCTCAGGAAAAATCATGAAACTTATTATCCTATAGTTATTCATGATTTATTATTCTATTGGTACAATTTTTCTACTCTTTGGAACATAATATATTTAAGATAGCGTTTTTAAGAAATTCTGACTTTACCCTCTCTTCGGTCAGAAATATGTGTTCCTTCAAAACCATGTTTTCTAAAATTGTTCTATAAGAATATTATATTATTATAAAATAATAATTAAAAGAAATATTTTCCATTTTTTTCTTTTTCCAAGGTTTTGAAAGGAATATTATTATCGCTTTCCGAACAAGGCATTTTTTAACCTTTTACAGTGTAAAAGGAATGTTATTCTTACCTCATAAGGTATATATGGATTTACCTATCATTATTTATATTAAGGTTCCATTGAATGTTTAAAATGTAAATTTTTATGAAACTTTTTTCAAAATTAATTTCAAAGAAATTTTTTTCCAAATATTTTCATGATTTATATGTTTTCAAAGTATTTTTCAAGGAAAATTTTTTTCAAAATGTTTTCAATATTCTTTTTAGGTTTTTAAGGAAAATTATTTTTTAATGATTTTGAAGCCTAATTTATAAGTTTGAAACATATTTTCAAATAAATGTTTTTCAAAACATTTTCAATATATCTTTATATTTTTACAAAGAAAAATGTTTCTAAAATGTTTTTAAAGAATTCTATATAATCTTTCAAGTTTATTTTCAAGAAAATTATTTTCAAAAGTTTTGTATGTTTTAAAGAGCATTTTTTCAAAGAAGAAATGATATTTTCCTCAAGAAATGTTTTAAAAATATATTTCCAAGTTATTTTCCATCTAAGACAACATCTGTTGATGTTGTTCATTCCCTTATAGTAAATGATCCAAAGGTTCAATTCATATCCTTTCTTAAATATTTTTTTTTATGGATTGATGCTTATGACACCATTTTTCATTCCACAAGTTATATGATTTTAAAACTACTTATTTTCATGATTTATGCTTTGCTTAAATGATTATGAAACCCATCTCTTTTGCATAGGTTATCATGTGATTAAATTTTAATGATACCCATTTCATTTCATTGGTTATGATATGATGTTTATAAAACTCATTTTTATGGGTCATGATATAATGAAGGTTTTATTATCTTGTGGAACATGTATGAATTATTACATAATGATATGGGTGTGACCTATATCTCCCTCCAATTCATTGGGTAATAAAGTATGACTCATGAGTATAAATGTTATGTGTGAACCTGATTACATGGGGCATAGACATGGTTGTATGTCTATAAGTTTATTTGAGAACCTGATTACATGTTCAGAGTGTTATGAGTGAACATTATTATATGTTCACAATGTTATGTGTGAACCTAATTTCATATTCATAATATTATGCATGACCATTATTTCATGTTCATAACATTATGCATGGACCATGTTTCGTGTCCATAATTCTATTAGATTGCCTTATTTCATGTCCTTAACTTAATTTGTGAACCCATTTCTACTTATACATGTTCACTATGTTATACATTGATGTATATTCCACTATTCCATGTCTTGTTCCTATGTTATTATTTTATGGAATATTCACTATATTTACTTATGATTCATTTCTTATGAACTAAAAATCATTATTACATTATTCTTGTTTATCTTATTTGATATGTAGGGTATGATATTCTAATGATCATGATCAAGTTATTATACCCTTATATTCACGATATGCATAAGATTTTCCTTTTTTTCCATTACTGAGAATTTGAGATCACCCATTTCATATGTTTCCTTTCCTAAGATTTTTCCCAAAGTTTCCAATGGCACAAAACTAATACGGTCTTTGGGTATCTATTTGTACAATGTTTTATTTATTCTGCAAAAGTTAGGTAATGTCTATGTATGAAATTTAGGATCTCTATAGTTGTTATTAGAGAAACTTTTTAGTTAAACTTTGGAAACTAGGATGATTAAACTTTAGAAAGACGCCTGGGAATATTTATAAGGATGGTTCTAGGGATGTGTTTAAGTATAAATATAAAGATAAGTTAATATTTAGGAAAATTTCCAATAATTTCGGTAAAGGATAGCATGAGTTGTTTTCTAATAATACATCCATGTCTTGATAATACGAGTGTATGTGGCTCTAGAACAGATGTACCTAGTCGTAACAACTCTGACAAGATATCCCAATCCAGACTTGGGGTAATCTAGTACACAACAATGGGCCTTACTACACACCTGGTTTGACATTCTTGGGGATATGCTTTGGGAATTAAAAAAACTATTCATGAACCATCATTAAGGATTTAATTATAAGTTGGTGATAAATAACCTATGATAGACCTAAGTTTTCATATATTAAAGAAGTTGGATCCATAATCTAGGCATCCGATAAGTACTTTTTCATGATTATATGGTATCTCATTATAATAAATGTTTATCATGCTATTCATTCTTATATTATTCAATGGAAATAATTTGAAGGAAAATGGTTAACATGGAATGTCTCATATTTATGGGAATTATGAAAATCGATTTTCCAAATGGAAATATCAAAAGGATAATTAAGAAGGTGGTATGATTATTGGTTATAATTCTAAAGATAGAGATACCTCAAACGACATGTGAAAGGTATGTGATTTTCTTCCAGTATTGTTTACATTAAATATAATAAGCATGATTATATTGAGGTTGAGGAAACATAATACATGATTTATATTTAATAATCTAGGAAGGAGGTATTAAATAATAAGTTGATGAATCCTGAGTAACGATTTAAGAATAAATTTGGATGAATAAAGTAATTATGTTTTGGATTTCAAATATAATTTTATATGAATCATGAAATTTATAAGTATTTTCAGTATAAGTTTTAATTAATTATTGAAAAGGATCTATTTAATGGTGATTAAGACTTAGAAAAGTTATATTTTGAATAAGGGAAGGTAACCCTTAATGTGATAAAGATATTGATAAAATTGTGTTTCACCTGGATAATGAAATGAATGACTTGGATAAAGTAAATCGGATAGAACTAATTACCCTAGATATGATTATTGATTGGTTGAAAAAGTAGTTTATGCCATCAAGGATAAAGATTAAAACTTATTGGATTTAAGGAATATATCCTGTAACTTTTTGAATAAGGAAGCATGCATGTTTTCTTAAAGTATTTATGGAAATTTAGGATATTACCATGTTTTAAAAGAGTATATAATGAGGGTGTTTACATGTTTGGATTGTGACAACCAAGATCTACTTTGTGATATATGGGGGATCAATTTTAAGTTGATTTTGTGACTTCTTTATAAGGTTTTGGATTTTTATCTTTTGGAAGGGTTATAAGTTTAACCATTTATGGAAATATTAAGTTGAAAAATTGGATGAAGTTTTTGTGAATAACATATTATCTCACCATAAGAGTATTTATGAATATTTTATAACTTTTTGATGATAATTTATGATATATAGGATGGCATATCTTGGTTCTCATGATCTGTTAGTGCTTCAAGAATGAAAAAAATCACCTTAATTTTTATAGAAAGAGGTGAAGTGGATCAACGTACAACAAAGGGTGAGGTTTTCCTGAAATAATGCGAGTATATGTTTTATGAAAATTCATTAACTTTTGGAAAAAATGATCTTGAAACCAAAAATGTTATCCTAGTACATCCATTTTCAGTGAATTGGATGGTCCCTTAGTTCATCGTAGATTTATGGATTTTTGATTGTTAACATTATCCTGAATTTGTTCTCTATAATTCTCCATAAGAACATGATTGTTATATTTCTATTACATATTCATGTTTTCACTTCCCACTTATATTCTCCTATGTGGAAACCTATTTATATGTTACTTTTGGTAACCGTTATGGTTCCAACTTTCCCATTTTTAGGGAAGTTTTAGTTTTTATTTTTATGATGTGGGATTAAATGAGTGAAACTTTCATGTATTAAATCTTTGATAACCCATAATAATTTCAAGATCAAAATTCATTTTAAGGTTTTATAATGTAACACCCTGAGATTTTGTGAAATATTTTTTCTTCAAATTAATTTAATCATTTGGATATTTTTTACTTCACTCAACACTGAAAATTGTTTATTTTATATTAAAGCACTATGTTTGGATTGTGATATATGGAAAAATTTTAATTGTGAACTACACAAAACATAAATTTTATCTTTATCTATATGGAACAGAGAGGATAGCTTGTGCTAAATGTAATAATGAATTTACTCAATGTCTTATGTAACATGCAAGACCGAGTTTTACCAAATAATGATCAATTATTTAACATAACCTAGCTGATAAATTATTAGTTTTTAAAAGTTTTAAATAAATTGTGAACATATGTGGTTTATAAAAATATAAAATTATTTCATTGGTTATAAATTAATTTGAAATGAATACGAAAACTGATTGAATATAAACAAAAATATTATTATATCCATAAAATTGTTTTACCCTAAAAAAATAAATTAATTACAAATAGTGAGTGATATTAAGGTAATATGTATTTTATATATTTAATCAAATATTTTTTATAATAATCCAATATATTTGATAAAAATAAAATAAGAAAAAACCCAATTTTATGCTTAAAACCCTATATTTTTATTAAGGCATTTAAACTGGAGTTTAATGAAAACCCCATTATAAATCACATTTTTTGAACTTTTATAGATTTAATATGTCAAACTAAACTTCATATTTCAAATAATATTATATTAATTTGGTTAGGGTAAACTTTTGGTATTTTTTTGTGAAGTTTCATTTTTTAATGAATAGTGAAAAATATTGAATTTTAGTTCAAAACTTATTTTTCATATAATTTATTTATAAGGTAAAATTACATTTTAAATTTGTTTCAAGGTTTAATTAGATTATATTTTTTCAAATAATCCAATTTAGGATATTTTAACCAATCTCATATTTAAATTTTATATAAAAATATAGCAAACTTATGAATGTTTTTTATTTAAAACCTACATTATCAACCCAACCATAGAAATAAATTTAAATTAATTTATGCCACCTATTTGATTGTAATTTGGAAAAATGGATTCAATGTATTAAATAAAAATAATTTATAATGTATAATAAGGTCAACTTAGTATTTGACCAAAAATATTATTGAAAGTAATTGAAATTAATTACATCGATTAAGGTAAAACTATGATTAACTAAGGACTAAACCTTAAACTTAAGGGCCTAAATGACCTATAAAAATTCCAAAAAAAAATTCATTTCCACATTTATACCCTATAATCACATTTATATACATTTGACCATTATTGGATCCACTTTCCATGGGAAAAACATGGGTGTAATTCCCTTTCCCAAAATTTACAAGAGTGTCACTCGTCCTCCACCATAAAAAGGAATCCTCTCCTCCCACTTCCTCAAACATCTCAAGACACTTTATCTAAACCAAGATATTACCAAATAGCTCATATAAAACCCTCACTTCCTCCTTTAGGCCTCCATTTTTCTACAAATCCTTCCAAGTAATCCCTTTGGTGCAAACCAAAAAAAGTTACCTGATTAAGAGGCAACACCCTCCCTCAAGCTCCTTTCTTTTATTTTCTTTCTCCACAACCTAAATTAATATTATTCCATGATTTTATAAAAAATAATTAATATAATATTATTTTTTATGATAATGTTTCAACTTACACTTACATATTCATCCATCTACTGGGTAATGAACATACCGTTTATGTGTACGGTTAATTACCGCCTCACTAAACGATGATTATTCATTTTTTATTTACTTCCCCTTATGGTGGATTATGATGGATAATATATTTATATATGGTATATATTATATTTATTATGTCTTTAATCTTCTTTAATAGTGTTACCACATATATCTTTATACTTTCCATTTGGTGTAAATATGATAATTTCGTTTGAGGAAGTGTGGATTACCGGCCCCTCAAACTGATGTGATTCGTTCACACACTACAAGGAATGTATAAAGGATGGGTTTTTGAACTTATATGATATATATAATATAATAATTATAATTTAATAATTATATATATACATATATATATACATATATTTCATTTACCTTCTTTCTTTCAATATAACAATTAAACAGAAACAACGTTCATGTGTACGTACGACCTACCGTTTCCATGAATGATGTATTCCATTTCATAATTATATATTATATAGATTATTATCATAATTATATAATGAATATAAATTATAATTATATCATGTTTTATATTTTTTAAATCATTATATAAGTATAAGGACCAAAGATATAACAAATTAAGACACATACGAAAAACAAAGCGAATATTACCTGTAACGTAACCTTAATATGGAATTATTAAAAAATAGTTAATATAAAGTCATAATAAAACCATATATGGTATTATATATAATAATATAGTTCTTTTTTATATTTATAATAAATTGATATTTATTATATAGGAGGTTTTTTAGTACGATGAGTGTTAAGACACATGGTAAGGGGATCTCATCTCACTTTTTATTTTTGTGAGATATATGCCTTATTCACCACCCATTACTTTTGAGTGGTTCATATACATCCCATGGATGTATTATATTATTTTTATACTTAAATTTATGGGTATTTACATATCCATTTTATAAAATTTTTTCCATGGTATTTATGTTTGAAAAGTTATGAAATCTGTAGAATAATGTTTTCTCATTTTCCATCTTTGAGACACATGTCATGTTATGCACCTATATTTTTTAATTAGTTGTATATACTATCTTTGAAATTTTATATCATGAATATCTTTATCTTAATGATATTTTAATATTCATTTAATTTCATTTCTTTACATGGGTATTATGGTTCAAATTTACCAAGTGGTAAGAGTTTATGGAAACAATCTCATTGCTTTTTGATATTGTTTATGTTTATGCTTCCATTGATGAAATATTATGATCCATATCTAAATAAAAATCATGAATATTCTTCTAATATGGTTATTAATAAATTATTCATGTATTAGTACCATTTTTTACTCTTTTATACATAATATATTTAACAAAGTATTTTTAAGAATGTCTGACTTTACCCTCTCTTCGGTCGGAAATTTGTGTTCCTTAAAAACCATGTTTTCTAAAAAGGGTCTACAAGAATATTCTATTATTGTCCAAAAATAATTAAAATAAGTTTCTGATGTTTTTTTCTTTTACCAATTTTTTCAAAATAATCTTCTTATCACTTTTCAAAACAAGGCATTTTTCCAACCTTTTATTGTGCCAAAGCAATGTTCTTCTTACCTCGTATGTCGTGTACGGATTTACCTGTCGTCATTTCTATAAAACTTCATTTTAATATTTTAATGGTTAATTTTTATGAAAATTATTTCAAAAATAATTTTTGGAGAAATTTGTTTCAAAACATTTTCAATATTTATATGTTTTCAAAGTATTTTTTAGGGAAAGTGGTTTTTAAGATTCTTTATAAGTTTTCAAGAAAAATGGTCTTCAAATGATTTTCAAGCATTATTTATAAGTTTTCAAAGTATTTTCAAATAAATTTATATAAAAATGTATTCAAAATATTTTTATATTTTTTCAAAGAAGAAGGTTTTCAATTCATTCTGTATAAGCTTTCAGTTTTATTTTTAGAAAAATGGTTTTCAAAAGTTTTTTATGTTTTAAAGATCCTTTTTTCAAAGAAGAAAGGATATTTCCCAAAATAAATGTTTTAAAAATATCTTTCCAAATTATTTTCCATCTAATATGACATATGTGTATGTTACTCATTCTATTCTAGAAAATTATCTAAAGGATCCATTCATATCCTTTTTATAATGGTTTATATTTTGATGGGATGATGCATATGACACCCATTGCTACTCCACGGATTATATGCTTTTGAAACCACTTTTTTCATGTGTTATGATTTGATAAAATGATTATGGAACTTATATATTTTACATAGGTTATGATGTGATGAAATGTTAATGATACCCATTTCATTTCATGGGTTATGATAGGATGTTTATAAAACAAACTTTTTATGGGTTATGATAGGATGAAAGTTTTATTATCTTGTGGAAAATGTATGAATGATTTAATTATGAGATGGGTAGGACATATATATTCTTCTAATGCATTTTTTAATGATGGATGACTCTTGAGTATAAATGTTACACGTTAACCTAATTACATGTTCACAATTTTATGAGTGAACCTTATTATATATTCACAATGTTATGTGTGAACCTGATTCATGTTCATAATGTGATGTGTGATCTTGATTGAATGTTCACAACATTATTCATGGACTTGGTTGTGTGTCTATAAGTCTATGAGAGGGCCTGATTTCATGTGCTTTACTTAATCTATGAACCTGTTTCTACTTAGACATGTTCGCTATGTTATATGTTCATGTGTATGCCACCATTCCATGTCGTATTCCTATGTTATCATTTTATGGATTATGCTCTCTATTTACTTATGATTCATGTCTTATAAACTGAAAATATTTATTCCATGATTCATGTTTCTGATATTTGATAAGTAGGGTATTATATTCTAATGATCATGTTCACATTCGTATACCCTTGTGTTCATGATATGCATACACATTTCCTTTATTTACCCTTACTGTTCATTTGAGCTCGTCCATTTCTTATATTTCCTTTCCCTGTGTTATAAATAAATGTTTTAAAATAGAATTACTAAGGGGGAAGTTCTTTGTGGGAAAAATTTAAGATCTTTCACTGATATATAATATTTTTTTCCAAGTTTCCAAAGGCATTAAATTAATACAGTCTTTGGGAATCTATTTTTATAATATTTTAAGTATTCAAAAAAACATTATTTAATGTATGTGTATGAAAATCAAGGGTCTATATGGATATTCTAGCTGGATTCGTGTTTAAATAATCTTAACTTAAATAAGGTAATAGTGGATAGTAACCTCTTTATAAAATAAAATCAAGTACTTTCACTTATTCTAATTTTTTATATTGATGATATCATATTTGTAGAGAATAATGAATAAAATTGTGAAGTATTTTCCATATAAATAAATATGTTTATTTAAATATCTATTCTATGAGAAATAAGGTACTTTATTGGCTTGTAAATTTTTCAATAAAATAATCACATTTTCTTATCATTAGAAAAAAATATCGATGAATTAATTAAAAGATTTGGAATGGATGATTCAACACCTATATCCACACCTATCTCAGTGGAAAAAAATATATTTAAAGATGAATATAGAGTGAATAATGTTCCTAAAGAATTTAAGAAATTTATTAGAAGCCTAAATTATTTAATAGATTCTATACCAAACAAGGTTAATGTTGCTACCCTACATGCTAGATTTTAAAGTGAACCAAAAACGAAAAAAATGGCTGTAAAAAGAATTATTAGATTAATTGTTTGTTCAATAGATTATGGGATAAAGTATTATAACAAGGGGGAGTTTATTCTATTTGGATCTATAGATGTATATTAGGTAGTTTGTGTCGATGTTAGAAGATCCATATCTGAGGTAGTTTTCTTTCTAAGTGAATGATGTGTAAGTTGGTATATGAAGAAGCAAAGTGTACTGACTCTCATCACTTCAGAAGAACTTTTTGTAGCTACCACTCATGACACATCATAATTAATATAGATGAAGTCCCATGTATAATATTTTTTAGTATATGGTAAGATTCCCCTTATTTGGGGTTGTCATCATCAATATTTTATTAATATCACCAATAATTCAGTGAGAATTTCAAGATCTAACCACATTGATATTAAACGTCACTTCAGAAAGGTACGTGTAGAAATAAATGAACTAAAACAATATTTTTTTAACTAAAAAGGAGAAAGTAAAATATATATTTATGAAATCATTGGTGAAGGAAACATTTTAAAATCATAGGTTGATTATGAGCATTCAACCTCACTCTCTTCAATTATGATTTATGTGTTTATGTACCCTCTCTCACCTTGTATTTGGATATTTTAATCAAATGGGGAGAAATATTACAACCCAATTATATCCAATGATATGTGTCAAACCTCTCAATGGATAACATATATTTAGGGGGGATTAAAAGGGGTATTTTGTGATGTCATGATGTGTGAACTATTTCGATAGATTATTGAAGTTAATGAGGGAAATTGTTCTTCACAATTTGAAGTTTATTTTTTGTTTAGGATAATAAAGTATTGTCTTTGGGAAAAGGAAACTATTTTTTATAGTTTAAACATTTTTTTGGTATGGGATTTTAAAATCTTTTTTTGGGAAAAGGTTCAAAACAATAGTTAATCACTTATTTATGGACAACATGGCATTTGTGTTCAATAATTCTTGTTTTCTAATATGATTTCACTCACATAGTCTTATAATTATTACATATTCAGCTATTTATTGGGATTGAGAGCTTAAGTGATTTATGTTCCTTGATTTACAAAAAAAATCAAAACAGTGATATTATTAATACTAATAGGTTTTGAGTTGTCATTATATAGAGAAATATGGTAGTTAATAAAAAGAATATTTTTTAGTGTTTTCTTTTATTGTCATTACATAAATCACTTGAAATTTTTTATCTTTACTTAGAAAGTTTCTTGAAAAAGTGTTTCGGTCAGATAAATTTGAGTCTAGCTGATAGAGGTGATCGGTTAAAGTCTAGTAAACATAGGTGATCAAATGGAGTCTAGATGATTGAGGTGATTGGATGGAAAATAAGACAAAGTTTTTATTTAAAATTACTAACAAGTACATTTGAAAAATATTTTTGGACATCAAAAACTATTTGATGCTTTCATATTAATTAAAGTACCAAAAATTATGATTATTCTACGGTGTTTATGATTTTAACTGAATTCGATTAATAGAAGGAATCACAGTATCACATGATTTTAAGATAGATTTATCAAGATATATGTATTTGGATAGATCTTTCTAGAAAAATTATTCCATATAGAGTTGTCCCGATAGAGGTCTCCAGACAGAGCTTTTTAGACATATATTTCCTGATAGATGACTCTTTAAAGAGTATTGTAATTTAATCCAAAAAAGGAGTACTAAATGAAGAATATCCTTATAATATAATACCGAATGGTGAATTATCAGATAGAGTAATTATTAAGAACAACAATTGGATGGAGGTTTGGGATCTTTAAATTTTTTTCTAAAGTCAAACATTTTGATGATGCTGATTAGGATATTTAACACCTTAATAATCAATGAGGAAATATCATGATACTAGATGATATTTTAGGGAGTTTTAAAGATAGTTAACACTAATATTTGAGGAAATATAGTATAAATTTAATTAACTCTATTTTTACAGTGTTTTTAAAGGTGGTTAAATGAAGAAATACAAAAGCGGGAAACTCAAATTTCTAATGGTAAATTCAAATGTTAACATCATAATACACCCTTGTTTATCAGAGAAACTATGAGTATATAAAAGGTAGAAGGTGAATTGTAAAGTTGGAGTTGAAGAAGTGAGGTGAAAACCATGAATCTTGATAGATCCTTTTCTCAAAGCCTCAAACATAGAGTACCAGATAGAAAAGTACTAGACAGATAGGTACCAAATGAATAGGTATTAGATAGAGAGGTATCAGATAAACAAGTATTAGATGGAGAGGTTTCAAATATAGAAGTTTTAAATGGACATGATCAGATAAAGAAGTTTCAAGTATAATTTCATGCTCATTTTTGTGAAATAAATAGATGATGAAGAATATCTGAGTTATAGAAAGGAAAGTATGAAGAATTCATGTAACGCAATGATGATGTTTTGAAGAATATTGGTGAAGTTTCATTTCATTGTTGAAAAAAATATCATATTAACTATTCAAGAAGAACATGCACTGGCAAATGAATAAAGTGTTATGAAAGTGATAGATATACCCTACTTGTTATAAATGTATAGGATTTTTTTCAAGTGGATGTGTGATTTCAAATTGTTTTCATATCATACCAAGGATTATATACTTATATTGATTACTGAAACATGTAAATTCTTATGCTCTTGTGGTTTTGCTTGTGTGTTGTATTTCAGTGGAGTCAATTCTCTCTAACTGGAGGTGAAGGATGTCTTTAAAGGGAAAATAAAATAATAGATCACTGGGTCACTTGGCCCCCAATAATCACCTATATCCTCACTAGTCCTTTGAATTGGAATAAATATTATTCTCCAGTCTATTGAATAATATTTGGTCATGATTTACTGATTGAAAATATTCAATCAAAAAATTTATATGTGGGTTGAATACTAAAATAAATATTTATTATAAATACTGTGAATATTATAAATATTTATTTAGTTTTCAAATGAATAATATTTATTATTCAAGGTATGGTAAATATGGAGGAATTGTGGACTGGATTATTAGATTGTCTATGAGTGATATATTAAATATCATTTAAATAAATATTAATTTATTTATTTAAAAAATGATATTCCTTTTATTCACTAGTTTAGTTCTTTTCATGTTAATAAAAATATTATTATTATTATTTAGATATGGGGTTAACTAGGTATTAGGAAAATAATGAATGGCCTATATGAAATTAATTATTAATTAACCAAGCTCTATAAATACCTAGTTATATCCTTTTATAAGGCTATAAATTATTATACACAATACATCCCTTTAGAAATTATCTCATCCCTAAATAGAAAATTATCTAGAATTCTCTCAAAAATTAAGATTAATCTTCCACCCTCAACACCCTCTCAAGACCGAGAGATCATGTATCAATCCATCAATATTTAAAGGATTGTGTGGTGGTCAAAGTAGGCCACACAAGACAATCAGTATTGTATCTCTATCACCTAAAGTACCACCAGTGATTCTTTAATATTAAAGGTGTATTTATGGATTGCCTAAATGTAAATTCTATCCATGGATCCTCACAACACAATGATGATGCAACTAGACAGTGTTCAGATGATCAATAGGTTTTATGAAGAGAGAATTGTCAAGACTGAGGGAATTATTAATTTAAATTAATAATAAATTTAATGTTGGAAAAGATACTATCTTCTTGGTCCTGGTATCTATGTCAATTAATCTTCATAATAATTCATTATCCATGATGATTCATTATCATTAACATCTTGGATTATTAATTTATTATGATAGAAATTTTACTTTTCCACAACCTATTAGGTGTTTCTACTGTGTCTAAAACCTTCACCAAATTAACCACACAACTTCCAATTAAGTATTTCATTAACAATTACTTTATCAATTGTCATCTACATTAAATTAATTAATTCAAATTTTAACTTTGGACACTAAAATTTCATATAACCATTTTAACTTTAACATTTTTATTTTTATTTTCAAAATATCAATTATCCACCACTTCATTTATTTCTTCGAGTACAAAGTTTATTACATATAAACCCATTCCCATATCTAAATTCATTTATTTCAACATTATCAAAAATTCTTAGGAATCTATGACACCAACCATGTCATCTTATATATACCATCGCATCAATATCCATACAAATAGCCACCACATCAACTTTATTTTTCTCACAACAATGAACCATAAATAACCACATGAACAAAACTTACCAAAACCTATTCCTTCTTTCACAATAAGAAACCACACTAAAACTATCCTTACTAAAAAACATTAATTTCAATGAAAAATGATTATTCAGGGAAATGAATAAAAATTCTTATAATAAATAACAATTCATCATGCTCTTACTTTGATATTTACATATCAATTAATTCTAATATCTATTTTATAATTATATACCATCTTCACATTACCATTTCTTTGTCATTCAACCAAATTCAACATGATTCAGAATATAACTAAAACATAAATCAAAATATCAAGATATTTAAAAAACACCCAAAATTATCATTCAACATTAATAATATTATAATATGGAAAACAATGTAAATCATGCTCGTATATACTAATCTCACTAATTCATTTTTTTCTCATTCAATATCTTTATTTGGTCTACCTTAAAATTTTATCCAAGGAAAACAAAATCATTTTAATTCTACATTTAATATATAATAAAATATAAAGAATTTTGAATCTCAAATCTCAATTGAATTATTAAAAATCATGGATCGAGAATAAGAAGAAAAAAATAAATAACACCACCAAATTCACAAGGATTATCCCAAATACGAATCTTCATCAATCCATTATCAAAACCCTAACTAAATTCAACCAAATCCAGATAATCCCTATAATGATAGAATCTAATAAGAGGATAGAAAGGAAATAATGGAAGGTAAATGAGAGAAAAAGAACTTGGGATCACAAGGGATTGATAATATGAAATAACGTGTTTTGGATCAATCATAGAGGCCAAAGATGGAAAAGAAGATCATCCATAGTTTCTTAGGGTTTGGAATACATAAAAGAAATTAAACCAAAGTGAGGGGGAACCTTGAATTTGTAGAACAATTTGAGGGGTGTCACCACAGATTTATGAGGTATTCACCACAAAATAGTTTGCCCCAGTAAACCGAGATCTCATATCCTTATATTTTAAAATGGAAAATACCCATTTTATTAATGGTTACTTTACCCATTAAAAATGTTTGACCACCACCAAAACATAGTCGCTTCAACCACATCCATTTATACCTCATACCCTAACTCGAGCGCTAGACCACCATAGAATAACACCAACTATACTCACTATTTCTATCAATTATCAATGACTTCACTACAACATAGTGATCCCATAGACATGGTATAATGCACCATAATGTCTGAAACCCCCATTTCAAACTTTCCCATTACTCATAGGGATTTAACAAAGGGACAAGGCCTACAAAAAATGGGTTAATCCATGGAATACTCTACAATATGGAGTAATCCTTCAATAAAAAGAACATAGACTACTCAAATTACACAACCCTAGTAGAATATCTAAGTTAGCATGTCTATATCCAGACCAAGATATCCTCCATGGCATAGAGGAATACTAACATGATCTTTTTCACATCAAGATACCAAAACTCATTTATTATCCTATAAACTATATCAAAATATCTTTTAACACATTTAACCCCCAAAAATAATAATTTATAGGACCAAGGATAATTTGGGCCTCTACATTTAAATTTCTCACTTAGTCACTTTCTCTCATGAATTTCTTTTATTATCTTTACATAACTTCCTCTATAATTATTCCATGTTCTTTAAAATAATTTTTATTTACTTTATCCTTCATTTTAAAACTATTTATTTAAGATTTATTTATTTATTAGAAATATGAAAATATAAAAGATATTTATTCATTATTTTTATAAAAGCCTTGGTTTTTTCTATGAAATTTTTTTATCTATGTTAATACCCTTTTATATTATACTCATTGAGTAATTTTTTTATATTATAGTTATTCCTTTTCATTGGAAATATTGTTTCATGGTGTCATCCACTTTCGTTATATGGATGATTTAATTTTATACCTCATGAAATTTTTTCCTTGTGACCCATTTTATTTACCTGGGTTAATTATTCTATGTAATTTAATGAGGTTATGATTGTTTTCAAATTTATATTGAATACATATGTAAATATATATTTATATGATGATTGGGACTAGAATTATATAAATATTTAAATAATTTTTTAAATAATTACATATTATTAGATAATTATGTTATTTGACAAGGTAAATTAACCTAGTCTACTATATTATGAGACATGGGCGTCTAGTCTAGTCTAATATATTATGATGGTCCTGGTATTTAACCTTGACTTATGTTTATGATATCCTATTACTAACTTTATGCAACATTACTATTTCATGTGACAAGTTTATGCAATGATTCATGTTTATATTCCATAGTTTATAATTTATTGGGTATAATTTTATTAGGTTATATTCTTTTACCCTGATTATGTTTTCATATATATGTGTTTGTTTGTTTGTGTGTTTTATGATCACCCATTTATATTATTCAATAGGATCCCCAATATTTATTTAATTGATATATCATATGTTTCTCCCCTTAATGAGCATCAAATCTCACCCATTTATTAGGTTTTTTATTTTCCTTAGGTAATAAAATGAATTATGCCTGATATATCTAAAAGGTAATCAATTGTGAAGAATTTTTTTGAATAAGGGTATGATATTTTCTATGATAATATGTAAGATATAGCTAACCTCAATATATGAAAAACCTTATAGTTATAATGGTGTGTTATAATTGTGATTTGTAATGTATAATCAGGTAAAATTATTCAAAATATATATTTGATATATATGGTTCCTCTCATTTGGTACCAGAGTGGGGATTAGTTAATTTTTGGGATTAGGTTTTAAAGAAAAAGTTGTAGAAACATAAATTAACTTAATAAATCAAAGTTGGAATATGATAATTCATATTAGGATTGATTATCATTTTTATATGATATTTTACTCTAGTTTTTTATGATAATATTATCTATCACTCATGCTAACCTTTTTTGTATTTCTAAATAGATAGAACTAAAAGGAAAGAAGTGAACAATGAATTAAATATATAATGAAATTATTGTCCCAATAAATAACTATATGAGATTATATATATTTTGAACAATCACAAAGCTATCCTTACCCAATTATTATAGGATATGAGAAATAAATTTAACTATTAAAAAATGTTGAATTATCCAAAGATGGAACAACTCACTATTGATTCCTTTATATAACAATGAACACCTTCCTTTAGTGGATATTTTTATCCACTAATTTATGGTTACTAGGTTAACATAAAAGAAAATATATTTTATATTCTTAAATATCTTGATAATTAAGAAGTATCTTTTTGTTTATCATTTATACGGTGAAGTAGATAAATGGTGGTCACTTATCAACAATGAAAAATAAATTAAAGCAATTGATTCTATGTTTTTTGGAGTTTAAGAATATATTTTTTCAAAAATATTTTCCATAAACACTTATTATAAAATTTGATAGGTGATTCATTCAGATTAAGAATAAAGTGGATAAATATATTATTTCATATGAACCATACTTTATGAGTCTATCAATGTATGCCTATAGTTTCTTCATTAATCTAGAAATTAAAATTGTTCATTTCTTTGGTGTCTTAAAAACAACTCTCTCAAAATCAATAATGACTTTAGTAGAAATGAAGAGATTTTTTGATGTAATATTAATGTGGAAATGGAAATTTAAGATGCTCATTATACTCCTTTATTTGAGTATAATAAGAGTAAAATAGAGTATCATAGAATCTCAAAAGATAAATATCATATAAGAATAAATATTCTACTATCTATATGATAAAAATATGGAAAAAAGAACATTTAAATTTATTTAAAGGAACTATAAAATGTTTCAAATTTGGAAAATGAGGACATCAATCATGTGATTTATAATGATATGTGAATATTTTGATTAATATAATATAGGATAAGAAAGTTACACCTAATGCACAACTAATAATTCAATACTACAACTATAAGAAGTATAGATATTATACAAACCATTGCACTAATCCAAGAGTTAATATGAAAAATTGATGTTAGTAACCTCCCAAAGTAATAAGGAAAGGATGGTCCTATGAAATCACAACTACCAAAGTGGATCATAAAAATAGAGTGGTGAAAGATAAATTTATTATCCACTTATAACCTCAAAATGTATTATTTTATTTTGGTTTTATATATTCCATCGTAAATTTAAATATTTCTAGGATTGTTAACTAAAAACCTTAAAGATTAGATATTTAATTATTAGTTAACCCCTAGTGGAATAATGATTTCATCCTAATTTGATAAATATTCCCTAACTAATGTTTGTGGGAATATAAATCATATAAATATTATTATTATTCCTTTAGTAGAATTACACGCAATTTTGGGCATGTATTGGATATGTCTAAATAGAGATCGTATAAATTATTAGGATTATGAAATTTTATTTTATATCCTAAAATAACCCATGATCATAAATCCATATAATAAGGATTAAGAATTCTCTATGATAAATAATTCCTTAATATGGGTTTAAATAACAAATAATGAAGTATATTTGGATTAAATGGTTAGGGATAAAATAAATATTAAAGATATTAAAATTATCTAGGAATGTTAAAATTTATGTTATAATGCTTTATCTTGTATTTCCCTCGAATTTGAGGTTTATTTTTCAATTGAACCCAAATTTAGTTCCATGCCTATATAATAAGATCTTTATAGAATGAACCCTATTGAATTATAATAATTTAAGAATATATTATAAGATAATTTAGAAAATACTTATATATACATAGGTAATCGATACACATTAATAAGAAGTTGAAGTGGACAATACATATTTATATTTATTTATATGAGCTTAACAAGATAAAGATAAAGAAAAAATATCCTCTAACTCATATTAATGACTTGTTTGGTTAACTTTGTTGGACTTAATACTTATCAAAGGTATATATTTGATCTAGATACCTCTAATTAGGGGTAAAATTGGAGAATTTACCTAAAAAAACCTTTTTTCCAATATATGGACACTATGAATTCATAGTAATGCCTTTTAGACTAAAAAATTCCCTAAAAATTTTAATAAATTTAATGAGTATAATTTTTAATGATTTCCCAAATAAAATTTTAGTGGTCATTATTAATAATATTATTATATATTATAATGGAAAGTAATAACATGAATATTATTTTTGGATGATTAAAAATCCATTAATTAAGGATAAATTATTTTATAAATAAAAAAATTTTGAATTTTGGATTTATACAGTATCATTATTGGGTTATGTAATAAAAAATTAGTGTATATTAATAGATCCTTAAAATTCATAAGTGATTGAAGAAATAAAAAAACACTTAATACAATATAGATCCATTATTTTCTTGGATTTACAAGATACTATCAATGTTGTAGACGCCAAAAAGGTCCGTAATTCCTAAGGGAAGTTTCGAAATGATGAAGTGAAGTCATATTCGGACTCGGAGTCCCGGTCTGGAAGGCCCGGAAGTATTGCGCAAAATTGAGGATGGTTTGCACGAAAAAATGTTTCCTGTGCGAAAGGAGTCTAGGATTTGCGAAAGGATCCCAACACTGGTGCGCAATTTTGCGCGCCGGCACCCGCGTGGTTCCCTTTTGTGCGCCGCCATCCCCGGCGTGCAATCTTTCGCATGCTGCCTAGATTCCATGATGCCAAGAGCCTATAAATAGAAGGAGACCCCTTCCATTTCTGGGTTGCAGAATTTGAACCGGCTCTCGTGAGCGAAATAGGACTTTCGCGCCCGCAAGATGGCCTTCAGGCCCGGTTCTTTTCGCGCCCAGTCGCCCCGGGGTCCGCCTTTGCGCGAGATCCCCTTTGGCTTAGACTGAACTCTAATCCCTTCGGGGTCTGCCCCTTGCGTGCAATTCCTTCCAATTGCGCACAATTAGGTCTTGGGTGTGCCATTCCTTTTGCGTGCCGACCCGGCCTTTTTCACGCGCGCCCCTGAATTACGGGTCGTCCCAGTGTTTTCCGCGCACATGCCCCATGTTGCGCGCACGCCTACCCTATTGCACGTAGGCCTTCCCTATTGCACGCAATCCCTCTTTCTTGTGTGTAGCCCATCCTGTGTGGTGCTCCTATTACGCGCAATAGTATACTGGCATGCGCCCGCTGGTCCATACCACTACCATCACTGACCCCCATGAAAAATGGAGAGTCACACCGTGAACTTTTCCGGCCGGGATGTCGGGATTTTACATTGTGCCCTTATGTGCACCCACCTTTAACATAGGGAATACCATGATTTAAGATACTCCTCCGCACACCGTGAAACACCTTGAGTTGACATATTCCTCTTGGTTTGTTTCCTATGTCGTGAGTTGAGGTTCTCATCATCAATTCCCTGAGTAGAATGCCCTATCATTCAATTATAGGATCCCTCTTGTCCCAAACAAGAGATGCCTTATGTAACAATCATAAGATTCCTAATGCCATGATTATAGTTGCATAGTTTCAAGAATGTTGGAATCCATTCAAACATTCCATCACTCCACCTCACGCTTTGTGTGTCCTTCATTCGGATTTACATCCACTTCCAAGTCTGGAGGGACCCCCTAACGGCCTCGTCACATGCCGCATCGGCTCACCTACCATTCTGGGCCAGCACCCTGGAAGACATTGGGAGACACTATGAGTCAGGTCCTGTGTTTTGAACACGTTCAGCAGTCGACCCTCATTTGTTTGTCCCCATTTTAGTCTAATGCGATAGGATGATGTGTTGAGAACATGGTCAGCAGTTATCCTCTATCGCCATGCCACTCTCATTGCATTCCAAATGTCGGGAATGTGATTCAAACTTTTCATATCCCTTTGTTTGGGCCGATTCCAACGCCCTTGGAATTATCCCTCCTGTGCACTAGCACATAGGTGCATACCTCAACCCACCAGTGAGTTGGGAAGCCCTCATGGCCAGAAATGAGGAAGACATTACGGGATGCTTCCACGCGTAAGCCCCATCCATTTTTGATACTCCTTAGTGTCACATGGTAAGCTTCTATGCGTAATCCCCATCCACCATAACCATGCTAACGTGGACCCCTTGATGGTTCACCCTGCGGCCCCCCTTCACTACGGCCTTGCCGATGCCTTCCCTCCCGCAAGGGGTAGAGGGTGCCGGTCATGTAAGCCCTAGGGGTGTGGAGTGAACCCACCTCGTTCGAGCTATAGGATGTTGAACTGGAAAGCGCCTCGTCCTCAACACATGATGTTAAACTATGATCTGACCCTGTGCCTCGCACGCAGGGTCCCCCCAGCTCGGACATTCTTTACACTGCTCGTCTCCACGAGAATGGAATCTTCCTCACATAGAATTATATCCTCCCTCTCGGAGTGGCATTTGTCCATGGGGGAAGGGTTTCCTCAGAGTGTAATCTCCTATACTTTCTTGCAGAAGGTAGCACCCATGAACCTCCGTACTTCCCCACTGCCAAGGCCAGTGGAGGGCGTGATAGGGAACGAGGCATCTCCTTTGTTCGGTCCCAAATCCCTCTCCCATTGTGCTTTGTCGCACTTAGGGCCTCCATCCTGGAGTAAGTCCCGACACCATGGGTCGCTCAACGCGTAAGCCCCTCTCCACTTGTCATAGACGCACCCTTCGCGACGTGATCGTCTGGTCCCTACTGTCTCTTATTTCTCACATCGAGCATGACTCACGTGGGCTTAGAGTGAGCACTGACCATGACATCCTCTTATGGGCTACCTCAGAGCGTAAGACCCATCCCAGTGAACTATGAGGACTTTGATCTGTGCTAAGGCATGGTACGTAGGAAGCCTCCATGAGGTTAAATCCCACCACTCGGTTGTTCTGACCCCCCTCGCGTCGGTTCACCAACTCCTTGGGCCACCTTAGAGTGTAAGCCACAAACGTCGTCCCACATGACGTTAAACTATATGTCGTCCCACATGACGTTAAACTGTATGCCCTTGTCCTACATGACATTAAACTGTATGTTGTCCAGCATGATGTTAAACTGTCTACCTTGTCCCGCATGACGTTAAACTACACCACCCGAACTACGTGGACTTTGATCCGTGCTAAGGCATAGTACGTAGGAAGCCTCCACGAGGTTCAAGCCCCCTTAACTTCATCACCCATCCTGATTCTTACATGGGCCGCCATATCCCGGTGGGATCATACCACCTCATTCCACTCCATAGAATCCGGGAAGCCGCCCACGTGCTGGCCCCAACATCGGAGTTCCCTTCAGGGGGTTCTTTTATCTGATCCACTCTCAGTGTTCCGATCAGTCTGATTCGTCCCTGTTGGATGTTAAACTTGTGGCATACCCTGTGTTAAACATGGGAATCTAAGGAAAAACTCAGATACATGCCTATGGCATGCCAATTCCCCGCATTTGATGTGGTATTCCTCGGGCTTTTGTGCCCTCGAGAAGCCCTATAATAAGGGAAAGAAGATAGACGTGCCGATCCCCCAGCGTCAAGACACGCCAACGATGCCCCAGTGTGACCATTCTCCTCACCGAAGGTTGCTCCCCTGACTAAACCCCTTGGAGTATCTCGACGAAAGAAGCATAATTAACTAGTGTCCATAAAGATATGGCACTGGGAACGAGATCCACGAATACGTCTTAAATCTATGAGGGAAACCCGGACTAGGTGACGAGCTCCGAGGAGGAATCCACGGAAGGTAGAACTGAAATACCATCATCCCAGTTTCGATTAAGGAGAAGACGTCCCTGAACAAGGAACGGATGTCGCCCACATTTGGAAAGCGGGAATGTGGGGCCACAAGCCGTGCGTCCTCCCCTGCGTGAAGGATGTGCGCGTTCGCCCGGGTGAAAGCGTCGGAAACAAATGTTTTTTAAGAAATTTCTCAGGATTTAAAAATCCAATAACCAAGTTAATTTAAAAGGGATTCATGTTTATCATGACCAAATAATGCGAAGAAAATGGTAATAAATCTAATAAGATGTTCTCAAATACACCTACACTCATACAAATCTATAGTGGAAAAGGGTTTGTGACATGAAATAATACTTTAAAGAAGGGATTATGTTTTATTCTTAAGAAAAATAACATGGTGGTAGCTTATGCTTCATGTCGATTAATGATATATGTGAAAATTACTCAATGCATGATTTCAAGTTAGTTATGGTAATATTTATATTGAATATTTGGATACATTATTTTATATAGAGAAGTTTGATATATATTGACAAAAAAATCTAATTGTAACACCCGAACGTTTTTATAAAATATTTTCTTTAAATAATCTTTATCCTTCAGTATCTTTCTTTGCACACAATCAGGAGTTTAAAAAAAATTGAGATTCCCTTAATATAAAATTGTCGTTATATCCTAGTCTTTAGGATAGTAGTAATAATTATAACTAACTTATGAAAATGCATTATGAATTCTTTGGCTATTAATTATTTATGAAAAATATAAATCAATTAGATATTCGTATTTTTTTAATTACATTTTGCAATGAGATTAATGAGATATACATGTTATATACTTAATAAAATATTTTTTTATATTCATCGATTTGATATTTTAGTCATAGGGAATGAATAAAACCCTATTTATGTATAAGAACCTATTTTTTTAAAAAGGGTCAATTTTATAACTTTGAATGGAGAACCCATTTTAAATTAATATTTTTGAACATTAATAATTTCTATATGACAATATAAACATGTTATTTTTAAGTAGGAATAAAAAATTTACTTCGGAACAATTTTTCATATTTTCCTGATAACTTTCATATTTTGATGAATAGTAAAAATACACTAAATTTTAATTAAAAACAACTTTTTTCATCGAGACAATTTATATGGTTAAATTATAATATTAAATGGTTTGAAAGTATAAATAGAATATATTTTTACCATTTAATATAATTTAAGTCATTATCATTAATTTTACATTGAATTCATAGGTAAAAATATTTCAATCTTTTGCAATGTTTTAATTTTTAAAACTCGTTTACTCATTTCAACAACATGATTAATTTTAAATAAATTACTGCAACTTCTGTGTTTTGAACTTGGAAAAATGGATTCCATGTTTGGAATCATAAGTTCCAAATTTTTTGAATAGTTACCTTTTATTTTTGGACATTATGAATAGTGACTTTGGTAATTATTTTATTTACCATAGTTAAAGGGTAAATCTGGTAAATAAGGGTAACAAAATAATAATATAACAATATAATACTACCCAAAAACGGTTCCTAATCCTATTTTATGAAATATTTTCGACCATGGGCATCCTTGGGTCTATTTTGGGACCCCATGGATTCTCATGGATGTGAAAATGACATTTTATAAAAATTAATTTAAAGTAAAGATATTTATAACCTAAACATATAACTTTTACTAAATCAATTTTAATATAGGGTTATATAACTGATACTTTCTTATAAATAGTTATTTTAGAGATAAAACTATTTCATATATCATGGTATTTTATTTATAATTTTTAGATAATATATAAATTTTATTATTTATGACACAAATATGATGTAGTGATTACCTTATTAATGAAAGATTTAAATAAATGAATTTATAAATATTAAAACAAATGTAATTTGGTTATTTTGAGGTCATAAACTAATTTTATGGATGAAATTGAAATATTATATTTGATTTAATGCCTTAATTTAGAATGAATAAAGTTTTATGAATTTTTAAAAAGTCAAGTATGAATAGTGTCCAAAATTGACACAATTTATAACTTAAAACATAAAATTGTTTATTAAATGATATTAAATTTATAAAAATTTAAGATTTTTTCAAATGGTTTATATAATTCCAAAAATTTCATAAATAACTTGTTTTGGGTCATTTTACTTGATATGGTAATTACATTAACACACAATGTAAAAATGATATGATATCATGGTAAGATTAAAAAGGGAACAATAAGGGTTAAACCAAAAAGATAAGGATAAAAAAATATTATAAACTTTTCTAAATATTATTGGATGATGTTTATTAGAAAAATTTCATCTTATATTTGAATTAAATAATTTTTGGACCATTTTTAGTTGAAAATTAATTTCTTATAAATTAGTATTTTTGAGAGTTTCTTAAAGTGTCCCTCTCCTCTATTATAAAATGGAACCCCCTCCCTCTCCTATTCACTCCATTTTTAGCCTTCAAGATAGTCCAAACCCTACCCATTTCTCTTATAAACTTTCCTAGTTACATTCTAGAGGTTCTAGGCTTCTCAAAAGATGAACTCTAGTCCCTAAAGTGGACGTTTAAAGGAGGCACGTTGAGAAAGAGGTAATCTCTTCTACCGATTATTTTAAATTTATTTCTTATTCTAATTCCTCTTATTTAGTTGTTTCATGATAAAGTAATAAAATCTGTATCACTAATATACTGATATGTTATTATAAATATTAAACAACCCTATTTCACCTTCCATCCATCCTACGAAAAACAAAATCACTGCGTGTACGTATGTATGGTTTACCCTCTCTATGCCATGGTGTAATATGTTTTTCACCACCGCCTTAATTGGATGGGTATAATGGTGGAAATAATAACTATATATGAGTATTGTGGCATTATACTAATTATGAGATACTATACCCCATCCACTTCAATGCCATTCAACAATTATGGGAACTATATTGTCACTCGTACGTATGTACGTCTTACCATCTCCACGGTGCGATGTGATTCGTTCTACCTAGTCTTCATTAAACCATGATTATATAAATGAATTGAATGAATATATATGATATATCTTATACTAATACTGTGATTTAAATGATATAATTATAACTTAAAATTAGGAATAAGGACTTATCCGAAAAAACATACATAAGAACATAAAGCAGTTAATACCTGAATAACGAGTAACAATGAAATGTTAATAACAAAAGAATTAAAATATGATCATAAATGTTATCATAAAAATGAGTATGATTCTATAATAAATCCTTAAAATTATTTATATCATTATATAGGAGTTTTGGATATATACGAATCATATCAGACTTAAGGTAAGGGATAACTTTTCAAATATCGTTTTATCTAAGATTGTATATTCGTAAGGTGGAAAATGCATTAAGTCGACAAGATCATGATAGATTATCTGTGATGAGGATCACAAAAGATCAAATATATATGTATTTGAGAATGGATATTGAAATTATAATGGACAGGGAGAAATCATATCTTTCTCAAATGAATATCCAACCATCTATACAAGTGAAGATTAAAGATGAACATAAGGAATATGTAGAGTTACAAAAGAAGGTGAGAAATGTTATGGAATTCAACCTTGATTATGATGAAATAATAAGGTTCGGGAATTGGTTTTGTATTCCTACCATACCAGAATTAAAGGAGGATATATTGGATGAGACTCATATTTCTTCATTCTCTATTCACCCTGGAAACACATAGATATACATGGACCTGAAAGAGTACTTCTGGTGAGATGGAATGAAAGGAGATGTTGCCGAATATGTCTCTCAATGCTTGGTTTGTCAACAAGTTAAGGATGATAGATAGAAGGCTAAGGGGATGTTAAAACCATTACCCATACTAGAATGGAAATAGAAAAACATCATTATGGACTTTGTCATCATACTTACCAAAACATTCAAAGGAAATAATTCTATATGGGTTATAGTTGATCTCCTTACAATATCGGCACACTTCATTTCTATTAGAGAGGATTTCACTCTTGATCAGCATGCCTGGATATATGTAAAAGAAGTGGTAAGATTGTATAGAGTACCAATTTCCATTATATGTGATCGGGATATGAGGTTTACTTCAAAGTTCTAGCAAAGACTTCAGCATTCTCTAGATACAGAGTTAATTTTTAGCACTACTTATCATCCTCAGAAAGATGGTCAGTCTTAGAGGATAATTAAAACTCTAGAAGACATGTTGAGAGCTTGTTCTATGGATTTAAAAGGTGTTTGGGATCAACACCTACCATTGGTGGAATTTTCTAACAATAATATCTTTCACTCCAGAATTCATATGGTTCCATATGAAGCCCTCTATGGAAAGAAGTGTAGAACTCCAACTTGATGGGATGGAGTTAAGAAAAGAAACCTATTAGGACCTGATCTTGTTGATGAAATGGAAGAAAAGGTCAGATCTATTCAATAATACATAAGAGATGCTCAGAGTCAAAAAAAAATTATGCTAACAACCGAAAAAAAGACCTAGAGTTTGAAGTGGGTGATAAGGTGTTCTTATGAATATCTCCCTGGAAGAGAGTAATGAGATTTGGAAATAACGGCAAGCTGAGCCCTAGGAATATCGGTCCTTTTGAAATTATGGATCATGTTGGGAAGGTAGCTTATCGATTGGAACTTCTACCGAATCTCTCTAAAGTTCATGATGTGTTCCATGTATCCCTCCTGACAAAGTACATACCTGGTCCTTCACATGTACTAAGCTCATAAGTCGTACCACTGGAGTAAGATCTTTCTTATGAAGAACAGCTGAGACAGATTTTTGATCGTAGTGAAAAAGTTCAATGAAAGAAGACCACTCACATGGTTAAAGTTTTATAGAGGAACCACCCATTAGAAGAAGCTACATGGGAACTAGAGGATATGATGAGGGGAGGTATCCCCATCTGTTTATTTCCAAGTGATGAATTTCGAGGGAAAAAATCAGTTTATGGGGGGAAGAATGTAACACCCAGATGTTTTTATTAAATATTTTCTTTAAATAATTTTTATCCTTCAGTATCTTTATTTTCACGCAATTGCGAGTTTAAAAGAACCTTGAGATTCCATTAATATAAAATTAACATTATAGCCTAGTCATTATGTTATTGGTAATAATTATAACTAACTTATAAAAATGCATTATGAATTCTTTGGCTATTAATTATTTATAAAAAATATAAATCAATTAGATATTTGTATTTTTTTTAATTACATTTGGTAAGTAGATTAATGAGATACATGTGTTATATAATTAATAAAATATTTTTTTTATATTCATCCAATTGATATTTTAGTCATAGGTTATGAATAAAACCCTATTTATGTATAAGAACCTTTTTTTTAAATGTCATTTTTATAACTTTGAATGGAGAACCCATTTTAAATTAAGATTTTGACACATTAATAATTTCTATATGAAAAATAAACATATTTTTTTAAGTGGGATATAAAAATTTACTATGGAAAAATCGCTGATATTTTTCTGATAACTTTCATGTTTTGATGAATAGTAAAAATACGCTAAATTTTAATTAAAAAAAACTTTTTTCATCGAGATAATTTATATGTTTAAATTATAATATTGAATGGTTTTAAAGTATAAATAGAATATATTTTTACCATTTAATATAATTTAAGTCATTGTCATTAATTTTACATTGAATTTAAAGGTAAAAACATTTCAATCTTTTGCAATGTTTTAACTTTTAAAACTCATTTTCTCATTTCAACAACAAGATTAATTTTAAATCAATTACTGCATCTTCTATGTTTTGAATTTGGAAAAATGGATTCCATATTGGGAATCAGATGTTCCAAATTGTGTGAATAGGTACCTTTTATTTTTTGATATTATGAATAGTAACTTCAGTAATTATTTTATTTACCATTGTTAAAAGGTAAATCTAGTAAATAATGGTAAAAAATAATAATATAATAATATAATACTACCCTAAAACGTGTCATAATCCTATTGTATTAAATATTTTCGACCCTGTTCATCCTTGGGTCGATTTTGGGACCCCATGGATTCACATGGATGTGAAAATGACATTTTATAAAAATTAATATAAAGTAAAGATATTTATAACCTAAACATATAACTTTTACTAAATCTATTTTAATATAGGGTTATATAATTGATATATTTTATTATAAATAGTCATTATAAATCTAAAAATATTTACTACATCATGGTATTTTATTTATAATTTTTATAGATCATATAAATAGTATTATTTATAACACAAATATGATGTAGGGATTACCTCATTAATGAAAGATTGAAATAAATGAATTTATAAATATCAAAACAAATGTAATTTGGTTATTTTAATGTCATACACTAATTTTATGGATGAAATTAATATATTATCTTTGATTAATTGCCTTATTTTCTAAGGAATAAAGTTTTTATGAATTTTTAAAAAGTCAAGTACGAATAGTGTCCAAAATTGACACAATTTATAACTTAAAACATAAAATTGTTTTTTTAAAATTATATTAAATTGATAAAAATATAAGATTCATTTAAATGGTTTATATAAGTCAAAACATGTCATAAATAACTTTTTTTGGGTCGTTTGACATTATATGGTAATTACATTAACCCACAATGTGTAAATGACATGATATCGCGGTAAGATTAAAAAGGGTAAAATAAGTGTTAAACCAAAAAGATAAGGATACAAGAAATATTCTAAACATGTATAAATATTATTGGATTATGGGAATTAGAAACAAAATTCATATTATATTTGAATTAAATAAGTTTTGGACCTTTTTTAGTCGGAATTTAATTTATTATAAATTAATATTTTTGAGAGTTTCCTAAAATGCTCATATCCTCTCTTATAAAAGGGCACCTCCTACCTCTCTTATCCACTCCATTTTGAGCTTTCAAGCTTAATAAAACCCTTCCCATTTCTATTCTAAACTTCTCTATTTAAATTCAATAGGTTCTGGTCTTCTCAAAAGACCAACTCTAGTTCCTAAAGTGGAAATTTAAAGGAGGCATGTTGAGGAAGAGATAATATCTTCTACTGATTATTTCAAATTTATTTCTTCTTATACTTCATCATATTTAGTTTTTAATTTTAAATTAATAACATAATTATCAATAATATGCTGATATGTTATTATAAATATGAAACAACTATATTTCACCTTCTACCCATCCTATGAAAAAGGAAATCACCACGCGTGCGTACGTACGGCTTACCATCTACACGCTATGGTGTAATATGTTTTTCACCACCGCCTTACTTGTATGGGTATAATGGTGTAAATAATAACTATATATTATTATTATAACATGATACTAACTATGAGATACTATAAACCATCCAATTCAATTCCATTCAACAATTATGGGAACAATATCGTCGCTCGTGCGTATGTACAGCTTACCGTCTCCATGGTGCGATGTGATTCATTCTACATAATATTCATTAAACCAAGATTATATAAATTAATTGAATGAATATATATGATATATATTATAATAATAACATGATTTAAATGATATAACTATATCATAAAAATAGGAATAAGGACTTATCTGAAAAAAGATGCATAAGAACATGAAGCGGTTCATACCCGAATAACGAGTAACAATGAAATGTTATTAACCAACGGATGAAAATATGATCATAAATGTTATCATAAAAATTATTATGATTCTATAATAAATCAGTAACATTATTTACATCATTATACAGGAGGTTTGGATACATACGAAGCATATCGGACTTAAGGTAAGGGATAACTTTTCCAATCTCGTTTTATCTGAGATTGTATATTCGTAAGTATCTACTGGGTATATAGTTATCATTCATGACCATGTTTTCTAAAATTATTCTCATAAAATGTGTACTATAATTCTATTTATGTTTAAAGTCATTTTTACTCATTTAAACTTTTACTACATGGTTTCGAATGAATCTTTCTTTTGTTTACCATACTTGGTACATTTTGACTTTTCAAGAAAAAGTACAAGGAGAATGTTTTTTTAACTTATACAACATGAACGGGTTTTTAAATCTTCATAAGGCCTTAATTACATGAAGATTCCTATAAATGTTTACAAGTTTATTTTCAACTCAATTATTTTCTTTTAAAATTTCACAACAATTTGAGAAAACAAAAAAAACTGAAGAAGAAATGATATTTTCCTTAAGAATTAAGTTCAAGTGTTTTATAAAAATTATTTTCCCTATAGGATGATGCTATTTAAATAGGGTTATTTTTATATCCCTATTATTAATATGATTTGATTTTGTTAATTATGGAATGATATTTTATATGGATTATGTTGTGATGGAATTATGTTTAAGAAACCCATATTATTTCATGGGTTATGCTATGGTGAATGTTTTTATGTTTTTTGGAACACGTAATAATGGTTTTATTATGAGATGGGTGGGACCTATATCTCCCACCAATGTATTGGATAAAGATTTATATCTCATGAGATATACATGTCTAGAATGGTAAGTTAATTTGGTTCAGTGATACAGGGTTTCAATGAGGAGATAACTCAGTTTAGTAGTGGAGTTTGTCTACTATGATGGTCTTGGAAAAAATCCTTAACTAATATGAAATGATTTTATATGCTTATGTGTGTATGAAACAAAATTTCATGTATTATGTTATGATTATTTTGATTTCATTTCACTTCTATGATTTATCCCATGACATGATATTATGATCTATTATATGTAGGATAAGATTTTCAAATGTTATATATGATTGATATCTCCTTTGTTTACCCTTACTGAGCATTTGAGCTCACCCTTTCATATGTTTCTTTTCCCCAGGTCAGGAAGAAGGGTATTAAGTATGATATTACAAAAAGGATTATAGTCAAAATAAAATAAATGGGATATAATATAGATGTTTTATGAACCAGTTATTTATGTTTCCCAATTTCTAAATACATTATACCAATACAGTCTTGTTATGGTTTTGTTATATGTTGTAATAAATATACTTCAATTCTGAAGTAATATCAATGTATGTAAAGTATGGGAATTTATTGCCATCCCTCACACCCATAGAATTATTCATGTCCATTTTAGTAGATTGGAACTTCCTTTGGTCATCATGTCCTCTCCAGCCACCCCATAATCTTTACAGCATTTCAGATCTTAGAAGAGTGGGCGCTGAAGATACAAGGAAATTAGAGTCCCCCACTAATTCCAAAAATATCTTTCACTCTTGGTTACTTAATGGACCCCAAATTAGGATAATCTACTTGAATCTATCCCATCTTGGAATATTCTACCAATAAATAACTGAATTGTTCTTATTTGGATGTTTTTAGGATGGAAGAACATTGCACAGTGCTCATTCATAAGGAATTCCATGTAACCCCCTCAAGAACCTCTGGTCAACACCATCAAAGGAAGGGTAGGATCCATATTGGTAGGTAATATTTCTGATTTTTAACTTTATAAAGGAATATTCATTCCACTGATACTAGAAAACAAGCCTCATTTAGGGATTAGCGAGCATTGTCCACCCAAGATTCCCCATCGGGTACACCTTCACAACCGGCCGTGTTGGTTGATCATATAGCTCTTCCACATCCGCTAGTGCTCATCAATAGTCAACCAAGGCCTGAACTCAATCATCAAGTGCTCATCCTAAACTATCTAGTCAATAGTGGAACACATAAAGTATTATCAATCCCTTAGTACCTTATCCAATGGCACCCATTATGATCCCTCTTAAATAGAGACATTTAAAAGGAAGAAATATGCCACTTTCTTGAAAGTATGATGTTCTAAATCACCTCAATAGTATATCAGTAAGGATCTCAATCCTTGATACACTCTTTCTGTCCAAGAAGTTGTGTGAGGCTCTCAAGATCCATCTATAGTTTGAGAATGAGGTAGTTTCCACAAAGGTTTATTGCCTAGTGGAAGACGATCGGGAAGAATTCCAAGCCATCATTTCATTATCTAAAGAAGTTTAGGGTTCCACTATTAAAGGGGAAATTCACCCATTGTATTCCATAGGCCAATTAAATGGTGTGTAAATTTTTTATTTATAGGTGGACACTGGCTCCGGGATCAATCTCATCCCAAACTGGGCACTCTATAAACTAGGGCTCATGAAATTAGAACAAAATCCCTTCAACCTGACAATTTAGGGGTATGATAAGAGAAATAAGAAGTTTCATTTCAAGAATCAGTTAGAGGCCCAATTTTGTAACCTAATAAAAAGAACATATTTCATGGTTTTATAACAACATACTACCTAAAATTACATTTTTGGAAGCCCCCGACTCCTTCTACACATAATGGTCCCCTCTTCATATAATCAGTTCCTCAAATACACCCTCAACTTTAGTGTTGGGGTACTTCAGAGCGATGTTTTTCCTTTAAACCCCTATAAAGAACACTCCTAGATATTGGATACTATAAAAGGGATGGGAAATATATCAAAAAAGTGAGGTTGATCATATCAATGTCTCAAACGATCTGACATCCACTTCAATGGATCCTTTGATGGATTTGAAGGATAGCTTCATCCTTCCAATCCACCGATTAGATCCAAAAACCTTGAATATTAGGAGCAGTTTCATAATCCCCAAGAAGAATGAATTCTCTCAGATTACCTCATATTCCTACATATGAATGATTTGGCTGATCCCAGAAATCCCTATTATTACTATGTACGGAGAGGTTATCCCCCCTAGCCTCCAATACGCAGCTCCATTGTATGTTCCAAAGAGCAGGGATGGATCGATAAAGGTTGACAGATTATCATTGTTTTTAAATAAAAAGTGAATATCATTGTTAGAAACCTAAAGGTATTTGATCATTGGTTTTTTTCTTCTTGGTATCCATAGATAAGGAGTCCCTCACTATGGATTCCACCCCTGCGAAAGAAAATAGAAGTACTGATCCATGGTCCCCAACTCTAGGGTAGTCACCTAAATCCTTTAATCCTCATTTTTTAGATGATGAATCTAATTTGGATGGTTCCCCTCTTAAATTTGAAGATTGTGTCTCCACCACTGTCAATGTGTTGACCCAGGAGAATCGTGGTGCTGAGGAAGACCTGTAGCTGACACTGATTAGTGCATTCATGTTTATGGAGGATCAGTAGAAATATGTGGTTTTTTAAAGAACCATTGTGATATATTCACCTAGATATACAAAGAAATTTCACATCTTGACTCCCAGGTTTCAGTTCACATCCTTTTTCTCTTAGTGGGTCACCATAGGTTCAAACACCCTCTTAGAAAGATACACCCATACCAAGGTTTCATGGTTGAGGCTGAAGTCAATAAGCTTATCAAATCCAACTTTATCAAGGAATTTCATTAACCTAAGTGGATAGAAAAAATCATCCCAATAAGGAATAATAATGAACATATTATAGTCTACTTCTACTTCTGAGACCTCAACTTACACTATTTGAACTATGATTTTCCCCTTCTAATGACAGAGCTACTTATTGAACAAATTCTAGTTTCCAAGCCCTATCCTTAATGTATGGATACTATGTTTATAATTAAATCTATATATCCCCTAATAATGAATAATCCACCAATTTTAAGTCTCCTTAGGGAACCATCTCTTATTGAGTAATTTCCTTCAGTTTAAATAATTTTGGGGCAACCTGTTAGTAATCCATGATCCATATCTTCAAGTTGATCCCTAGGAAATTGATGGAGTGTTATGTGGATGATTTGGTAGTTAAATCCCACCAATTATAGAACCATATTAAGTATATTTATGAATTTTTTTATTTCCACTTATCCCATTACCTGAAGATAAATCCCCTAAAGAATCTATTTGGGGTTACCTCTGGAAATTGATTTAGATACGTCATAAAGTACAAAAACATTGTGATCAATATAGAGAAGATCAAGGCTATCAGCTAGATTTCTCCTCCCTAAAACCTCTGAGAGTTATGAGGCCTCTAAGGAAACCTAGTCTATAACTGTTGATTCATCTCTAATCTTGCTATAAAGTGTAATCCCTTCTCAAGGAACATAAACAAGGTAACCACTTACCAATGGGATGAATATTTACAAACTACATTTGAGGACATATAGTAGTATATGATATATCCTCCTGTGTCGATGACACCTATCCCAAGAAATCCTTAGTTCCTTAATGTGATTATCCTAGAATGGTCCTTTGGGAACCTTTTATCTTATAAGAACAATGATAGAAAGGAGAAAAAATGTACTAACTCAGCTACATACTACTCGATACAAATACCATATATTCTCTCCTCGATAAAAGAATCATTACCTTAGTCTTTTCAGTTTAGAAGTTATGAAACTACTTACATAAGTATGAGATATAGTTGGTGTCCCTATTTGATCTAATAAAGTACATCCTCAACCTATCCATGGTTATTGAGTGATTGGAATGTTGATCAGTAATCCTATAGCAATTAAACATTAGGTTTTTTCTCTAGAAGGATGTCAAGGTCAAAGTACTAGTAGATTTCCAAGTTGTGCATATGACCCCTAAATAACTATCCCTAGATGTCAAATTTCTATATGATACCATCCTCTTCAGGGATCAGATTGTTCTATGTTGGAAAATTCACATCAATGGTGACTCCCAAATTCTGACGAGGATTAGTCTTAATAATCCCAAATTCAACAGGGTGGGCCTTGGTATTATCTTCATCACTCCTGCATAGGCTGTTCTGCCATACTCATTCTTTTTCATGGAATTTGTCACCAATAACAAAGCTAAGTATCATGATATTATCACTATTCTTGAGTTTTATCTTGAGATATAAGTGCCTTGGATGCATATAAAGGGAGATTTTGAGCTATTAATCAAGAAGATCAATAATGATTATGTATCTAAGAAGTAAGAGCTCATCCCCTTACTGTAATTGACTAGTGATTTGATGGCCTAGTTCCCTTCCTAGCCAAAGGTGACTCATGTTCCCCAATCATGGAATGATAAAACCAATGCCTTAGGAGGGATGGTTATATCCCTCATTAATCCTGGCCAATATGAATTGTTTATTCATGTGGCACATCATGTGGTCATCTCCCCCATCACTTTTGGAAATAAAGACTGATATTTAAATCAACTGGTTGTGGTCACTTCTACAGTAGGGATTTCAAACACCCTAGTAGTCTAAGAATCACTTGATCGGATGACTCCCTTCATTGATAATCTCTAATATGGGACTTTCCCACCAAAATGAGTTGAGTGTGAGAAAATATATTAACATGCAGTGTAATTCACCCCTGTGGATATCCCCAACCTAGATAAAAAAACCTTTATGGGAATGACTTTGATGGAATCCTTCTCTACTTAATCCAAGAGAAGGGAGTTTCTTTGGTTATAGAAGAGGTCCATATTGAGTCATGTGGACCCCATAAATCAGGATTGATTTTTTCCTACCAGATCCAAATACTAGGTAATTTATAGCCAACAATACTTCATAAATGCGTTAAGTTCGCCATGAGTTTTCATGCATTCCAGATCCATTCCAAGTTCATGCATCAGTCACCAATGTTTCTCCGTGCCACTAAGTAATAATGGACCTTTATTGTAAGGGGACTCAGTATTGTGGGGCCTTAATTTCTAGTAATTGATTGATAGTGTAGGTTTATATGGATTCCACGGACATCTTCTCAAGGTGGGTGGAAGATATCCCTCTCAAAGAATACAATACCTGTTCTAGGATTGAGTTTGTGAAATCCCTCACGATCCATTAATTTAGGATTCCTCACACTATTCTCATAGACAATGACACTATTTTCCAATCTAGTGATCTAAAGAATTTGTATGTTATGTATAACATCCATTAAAATCACACACCTATTTCTATCATGTGTAGGTGAAAAGGAATATTGAGGCATTAAAAACCCTCTCTAATGACCTATAAATAATTTCTTAAAGTATCATGGTAAATTCAATCTAAGCCTGAAAAATAAAATCAAACGAATGTGTAAATGGTACCATGTTCATTTGAGATTATTGGATTGATTCACCCATCGTTGGTGTGTCATGGATCAAAGGCACAATACTAGGAATACTCTTGATCATACACACATGAACCAAATCTCTCTAATCATTAATATTTGATTCCCATGTTCTACCATGGTAAATTGAAGAGCTTTATGATGTCCCTTTAATCACGTGAAGAACATGAACTCAATCAAGGAAGTAAGATCAATATAACATTGTTCTTATTTCAGAATCAATATCTAAGAGCTTTATAGGAGAGGATAGGGGACATTACCTATATAAATTCATTCAAATGGTGGATTTCTCAATTCCATAGGCTAAAAAGAGATTTTATACCTAGGTTATACTTTCTAAAATTTCAATTTTGTCCCTAGAAAGTAATAACCTTCATTTTAAACATTTTTGCACACTGATGACTTAATAAATTTGTTTGGAATGACAAAACGTTTTTATCACTCACTTATAACACTTTAAAATGTTATATAAAAAATAATAACCATTTACTGAGCTCATAATATCCCAAAATAATTTAATGAATTTTTAACATGTTATGTTTTTTGACAAATTATATTTTATCATATTCACATTTATCATCAAACAACCTGTGAATACCCTGAGAAATAAATTCAATCATCATTTTTTATAAACTTGAATAAAATTATTGAATTATGTTTACTTGAGATTGATCACACTTGGGTGTTCACTGGCCCCTATACATGGGGCCAACATTTTCCTAAATTCCTCTTTATCTGAATTGGTGGAACTTGTGGATACACTTAGTGTATGAACCTCTAGGTCCTTATCTTAATAGTATTGATTCAAACCTATAGAAAAATCATGTATTCTAACAACCCATAATGTACCCTAAGGAGATAATGAAATTCATACACTACTGGAAAAGGGTTTTATCCCCACGCAGCTATACCCACGGTTTAGAAAAACTATGGGTATAGATGTTTTTTTCTAGTCTATACCCATGGTTTTATCAAAAATGCGGGTATTTAATGACCCCATATTAAAATTCCATCGGGATTATCCTCCTGACTCATATTTTCCATCAGGCTCCCCCCACTTGAACCCTCGCCTCCCCGACCTCTGCCTCCCGAACCTCTCATCACCTCCCCAACCACCGCCTCCCGGCCATTCAACCTCCACCTCTCATCCCTCTCCCCCCTCTCTAACCTCCGCCTCTCAGCCATCCGACCATAAATTCTCAGCCATCTCCTCCCCTCTTCTACCTCCACCACCCGGCTTCACCTCCACTCCCAACCTCGACCTCTCAGCCTCTACCTCCGCCTCAATGTCTCGGACTCCGCCTCTCTACCCCCATCCCCTCTCAACTCCCTCACCTCCGATGATGTCCCCCCTCCCCCTTCTCGGCTCCCTCTCCTCTGGTGATGTCCATTAATAATTCATTTCATCTAAGTTTTGGATTTATTCTCCTTGTTTTTTTTATCTTTTTTAAACTAATCACTTATTCTTATATAAACAACCTCAACAAGTTGAATACACAATTTCTCTTTTTCATTGTTTATTTAATAAATATGCATCCACCTTAGATGTAAATTATACTTCCTCGTATTTTTATTGAAACATCCTTTTCATATATTATTCTTTCGTTGGTAGGATAGTTAGGAAATGTTTTTTTCCACGCATAGTTTCCCAACACCTTTTACACTTTTTGATTTTAAATCCACCATTTAGTGATGCATCCTAACTATTTAGAGCCTCCTCATGTAAAGGAACATATTTTATTTATATTTAGCATGATATTGATTTTTCTAAATTTATTTATCCTAGGATGGTTGGTTAGGAAAATTAATCAATCATACTTTCTTTGATTTCTCTTCATTTTATTAAGGTTTCTCATTTACGTTCTTATCGTATTTAATTTTTCATAACACATCTAGAGTTTTCTTTAGAATAATTTTCCCTCTCACACCATATGGAAGTTATCCTCAGAGTTTGTTCATGAATAAATAATATTTATGAAATTATTATTTACATATACCACACACTTCTTTTAAATGTTCAAATCTTTATTGGGTGGTTAGATTTGGTGATATTCTCGTCACATATATCTTTTATTGAGTTTCCCCCTTTAATTGATCACTAAAACTACCTTGTGGTTCTTTCCTTTTCACTATAAAGGATATATTATACTATAGAGAAAAATATTTGGGTCCATACCTTCCATAACACCAATAAATCCTTTGAAATATTTAACTTTTAGGTTTATTCAAGATCAATCCAGCTCCATTTTCTAGTTTTCAGGATGTAGTGTAAACCTACTCCACAAGTCAAAAAATATACTATATCTCCATACATGGGTGCCTCCAAGATTACATCAAAACTCAATGGCTACATACTCATGCACAAACTTATCATGAAGACTATATCAAAGATCCAATGACCCACATTTAATCTATATTATCCCCACACGTCCCAGAAACTATACATTCCTATTCTTTATTCTAATCTCACTAATCATATAGCACCCTTATTATTTCATGAAACCATCGGCCTCTCACCATGTCAAAATAGGTAAATGAAAATTCATAATTATATCATCATTTTATAAGTCAACTAGATTTCATTCATAGTCTCGCCACTTTTCTAAAATCTTATCATGAGTTTATAGGGCCATGAACATAATTACTTTTCCATTGAAAAATGTAAATTCTATCGAAGAACTAACTCATAGAGTGTATTCATCACAAGATCAACAGGTATCTCTATATTCCTAAACCCAAAATCCTCCAAGAGTGTTATTACCCATGGGCACTGGACATTCTATCCACCATGAATATAGTTGTTCTACCTGACATGTACCGATGTCACCTAGCCTATGAATTTGAATGAGACTTCCCTTCCGGAAACCATCCATAAGGATGAAAGAACTAGAAAATAAGTACTTATCTCAGAGAACCCAAGTCACCTAACAAACCTATCATAAATACATTATCAAATTTGTGTGAATTGATATCATAAACTGAAGTTTTTACTTATGCATCACACGCCTAAATGTTCCTAAAAAATGTCCAATCAGTCTGATGGGTTACCCTCAAAGGTTAGAATATACTAAACTCCAAACCTGGAGTCATGCTAAATAAGGTAACCAGTCCCTCAAACCTACTCCACACATTATGCCAAGCATTGGTCATAACTATGGGTTTCAATCATCCCCATCTCAAGGTAACATGGCATTTAACATTCCAAATACTTACTTTTATGTTTTAACCACCCATTGAAATTAATTTTGACTTACCCACTCATAGGTCAAGCATAAACCAATAGTTTCCCAAGTAATCACTACACATCTCAAAACAAGCTCACTCACACTATGACCTATATAAAAATTCACTATAGTTTTAGAGCTTCATCATCATAGGGATACCACATAACTCTGGCACTCTCAATATACCCAAACACCCAAACATAGGTTCCACGTCTACTACCCATCACTTCACTAATATATATATATATATATATATATATATATAATTCAAAAATATTTTCATTACACTTTAAAATTTTATATTAACCCAAAAAATCTACAATAAGGGCTTAGATAAATGAAATGTTAATTAAATATTACAGATAAAAACACTCATTATGTTGTACTTTGAATTTTATTTTTGATGGATCCTCATAATAATAATGTTAAGGAAAATAATAATATACTTTAACCATTTATTTTTACTCAAAACTCGATATCTATGCCTCAATTATATAAGATTTCAATTACATGTTATTTAGGAAAACATTATTTATGTAATAATTGGCATTTTGTTTAGTTAGAACCTTTTATAATCTCTTCAAGTAGTCATAGAACATGTCTTTTATAATTTTTGGGACAGGATATGTAAGATGAAAACATACACTTACATGAGAAAAACAAATAAATTTTCTCAAACACTTGAAATAACTGACTCAAATCATATTTCATGTAAAAAATAAAATTCCATCATGCATAATAATGATACATGCTAATTAAGATTCTTGAACACACCCCCTCTTGTCATACTATTCCATGAGATGAATCCTATCAATCCTTCACCTCATAATAAAGTATATCACCTATGGTTAAATTGTATCAATTATATAATTGAATAGTATAAATATAAATTTTATCCTAGATGACATGGACTTTCCTCATACATGGGTTGGCTAGTCCCAGGAAAAAACTCTATACCATGTCTCGACACATTATTATTCTATTTTGTACCTTTCCAAAATAATAAGACTGAAAAAACCTATAATAACATTTTACTAGGTCCTACCACCACATACCACAAATCGGTTCTTGGACCATTGGTATATATAATACCCCTGGAATGCATCCCCATGTGATGGAGGATGCTGACTAACGGTGAGGGTCTCAAGTAGTATGGTGGGGAGACTATACCCGCATATAAGATTAAAAAACAGTATAAATAAACATACTAATATAAAAATATGTAAATAATACATTTAATGACACAATGAAATGTTTCAATAATAATCAAAATAATCCATGAAAAAAAAAATAATTTTATGTAATATATTGAGGTAGTCATAATATAACTGGAATACCATATGATAAAACTATGAAAACTATGACAAATGGTCTTGAGTATCAACCTAGACCCAACACCCATGCTTATTCCTAGAAACCATTCAATCAAAAACAAAAAGTGCTTTCCCAAATCTAAATATACAATATAATAATGATAACAGCTCACATGTCTAAGTTCCATGTTAGAAAGTGCAGGGTTTTATTATAAAATCAAACGAATGTGTAAATAGTACCATGTTCATTTGAGATTATTGGATTGATTCACTCATCGTTGGTGTGTCATGGATCAAAGGCACAATACTAGGAATACTCTTGATCATACACACATGAACCAAATCTCTCTAATCATTAATCTTTGATTCCCATGTTCTACCATGGTAAATTGAAGAGCTTTATGATGTCCCTTTAATCACGTGAAGAACATGAACTCGATCAAGGAAGTAAGATCAATATAACATTATTCTTCTTTCAGAATAAATATCTAAGAGCTTTATAGGAGAGGATAGGGGACATTACCTATATAAATTCATTAAAATGGTGCATTTCTCAATTCCATAGGCTAAAAAGAGATTTTATACCTAGGTTATACTTTCTAAAATTTCAATTTTGTCCCTAGAAAGTAATAACCTTCATTTTAAACATTTTTGCACACTGATGACTTAATAAACTTGTTCGGAATGACAAAAAGTTTTTATCACTCACTTATAACATTTTAAAATGTTATATAAAAAAATAATAACCATTAACTGAGCTCATAATATCCCAAAATAATTTAATGAATTTTTAACATGTTATGTTTTTTGACAAATTATATTTTATCGTATTCACATTTATCATCAAAAAACCTGTGAATACCCTAAGAAATAAATTCAATCATCATTTTTTATAAACTTGAATAAAATTATTGAATTATTTTTACTTGAGATTGATCACACTTGGGTGTTCACTGGCCCCTGTAAATAATTTCTTAAAGTATCATGGTCAATTGAGATTATTGGATTGATTCACTCATCGTTGGTGTGTCATGGATCAAAGGCACAATACTAGGAATACTCTTGATCATACACACATGAACCAAATCTCTCTAATCATTAATCTTTGATTCCCATGTTCTACCATGGTAAATTGAAGAGCTTTATGATGTCCCTTTAATCACGTGAAGAACATGAACTCGATCAAGGAAGTAAGATCAATATAACATTGTTCTTCTTTCAGAATCAATATCTAAGAGCTTTATAGGAGAGGATAGGGGACATTATCTATATAAATTCATTCAAATGGTGCATTTCTCAATTCCATAGGCTAAAAAGAGATTTTATACCTAGGTTATACTTTCTAAAATTTCAATTTTGTCCCTAGAAAGTAATAACCTTCATTTTAAACATTTTTGCACACTGATGACTTAATAAACTTGTTCGGAATGACAAAAAGTTTTTATCACTCACTTATAACACTTTAAAATTTTATATAAAAAAATAATAACCATTAACTGAGCTCATAATATCCCAAAATAATTTAATTAATTTTTATCATGTTATGTTTTTTGACAAATTATATTTTATCGTATTCACATTTATCATCAAACAACCTATGAATACCCTGAGAAAAAAATTCAGTCATCACTTTTTATAAACTTGAATAAAATTATTGAATTATGTTTATTTGAGATTGATCACACTTGGGTGTTCACTGGCCCCTGTACATGGGGCCAACATTTTCCTAAATTCCTCTTTATCTGAATTGGTGGAACTTGTGGATACACTTAGTGTGTGAACCTCTAGGTCCTTATCTTAATAGTATTGATTCGAACCTATAGACAAATCGTGTATTCTAACAACCCATAATGTACCCTAAGGAGATAATGAAATTCATACACTACTGGAAAAGGGGTTTATCCCCACGCAGCTATACCCACGGTTTAGAAAAACTATGGGTATAGATGTTTTTTTCTAGTCTATACCCATGGTTTTATCAAAAATGTGGGTATTTAATGACCCCATATTAAAATTCCATCGGGATTATCCTCCTGACTCATATTTTCCATCAGGCTCCCCCCACTTTAACCCTCGCCTCCCCGACCTCTGCCTCCCGACCCTCTCCTCCTCTCCCCAACCACCACCTCCCGACCATTCAACCTCCACCTCTCAGCCCTCTCCCCCCCTCTCTAACCTCTGCCTCCCAGCCATCCGACCATAAATTCTCGGCCATCTCCTCCCCTATTCTACCTCCACCTCCCGGCTTCACCTCCACTCCCAACCTCGACCTCTCAACCTCTACCTCTGCCTCAATGTCTCGGACTCCGCCTCTCTACCCCCATCCCCTCTCAACTCCCTCACCTCCGATGATGTCCCCCCTACCCCTTCTCGGCTCCCTCTCCTCTGGTTATGTCCATTACTAATTCATTTCATCTATGTTTTGGATTTATTCTCCTTGGTTTTTTATCTTTTTTAAACTAATCACTTATTCTTATATAAACAACCTCAACAAGTTGAATACACAATTTCTCTTTTTCATTGTTTATTTAATAAATATGCATCCACCTTAGATGTAAATTATACTTCCTCGTATTTTTATTGAAACAACCTTTTCATATATTATTCTTTTGTTGGTAGGATAGTTAGGAAATGTTTTTTTCCACGCATAGTTTCCCAACACCTTTTACACTTTTTGATTTTAAATCCACCATTTAGTGATGCATGCTAACTATTTAGAGCCTCTTCATGTAAAGGAACATATTTTATTTATATTTAGCATGATATTGATTTTTCTAAATTTATTTATCCTAGGATGGTTGGTTAGGAAAATTAATCAATCATACTTTCTTTGATTTCTATTCATTTTATTAAGGTTTATCATTTACCTTCTTATCGTATTTAATTTTTCATAACACATCTAGAGTTTTCTTTAGAATAATTTTCCCTCTCAGACCATATGGAAGTTATCCTCAGAGTTTGGTCATGAATAAACAATATTTATGAAATTATTATTTACATATACCACACACTTCTTTTAAATGTTCAAATCTTTATTGGGTGGTTAGATTTGGTGATATTCTCGTCATATATATCTTTTATTGAGTTTCCCCCTTTAATTGATCACTAAAACTACTTTGTGGTTCTTTCCTTTTCACTATAAAGGATATATTATACTATAGAGAAAAATAATTGGGTCCATACCTTCCATAACACCAATAAATCCTTTGAAATATTTAACTTTTAGGTTTATTCAAGATCAATCCAGCTCCATGTTCTAGTTTTCAGGATGTAGTGTAAGCCTACTCCACAAGTCAAAAAATATACTATATCTCCACACATGGGTGGCTCCAAGATTACATCAAAACTCAATGGCTACATACTCATGCACAAACTTATCATGAAGACTATATCAAAGATCCAATGACCCACATTTAATCTATATTATCCCCACACGTCCCAGAAACTATACATTCCTATTCTTTATTCTAATCTCACTAATCATAGAGCACCCTTATTATTTCATGAAACCATCGGCCTCTCACCATGTCAAACTAGGTAAATGAAAATTCATAATTATATCATCATTTTATAAGTAAACTAGATTTCATTCATAGTCTCACCACTTTTCTAAAATCTTATCATGAGTTTATAGGGCCATGAACATAATTACTTTTCCATTGAAAAATGTAAATTCTATCGAAGCACTAACTCATAGAGTGTATTCATCACAAGATCAACAGGTATCTCTATATTCCTGAACCCAAACTCCTCTAAGAGTGTTATTACCCATGGGCACTGGACATTCTATCCACCATGAATATAGTTGTTCTACCTGACATGTACGGATGTCACCTAGACTATGAATTTGAATGAGACTTCCCTTCCGGAAACCATCCATAAGGATGAAAGAACTAGAAAATAAGTACTTATCTCAGAGAACCCAAGTCACCAAACACACCTATCATAAATACATTATCAAATTTGTGTGAATTGATATCATAAACTGAAGTTTTTACTTATGCATCACACGCCTAAATGTTCCTAAAAAATGTCCAATCAGTCTGATGGGTTACCCTCAAAGGTTAGAATATACTAAATTCCAAACCTGGAGTCATGCTAAATAAGGTAACCAGTCCCTCAAACCTACTCCACACATTATGCCAAACATTGGTCATAACTATGGGTTTCAATCATCCCCATCTCAAGGTAACTTGGCATTTAACATTCCAAATACTTACTTTTATGTTTCAACCACCCATTGAAATTAATTTCGACCTACCCACTCACAGGTCAAGAATAAACCAATAGTTTCCCAAGTAATCACTACACATCTCAAAACAAGCGCACTCACACTATGACCTACAGAAAAATTCACTATAGTTTTAGAGCTTCATCATCATAGGGATACCACATAACTCTGGCACTCTCAATATACCCAAACACCCAAACATAGGTTCCACATCCACTACCCATCACTTCACTAATATATATATATATATATATATATATATATAATTCAAAAATATTTTCATTACACTTTAAAATTTTATATTAACCCAAAAAATCTCCAATAAGGGCTTAGATAAATGAAATTTTAATTAAATATTACAGATAGAAACACTCATTATGTTGTACTTTGAATTTTATTTTTGATGGATCCTCATAATAATAATGTTAAGGAAAATAATAATATACTTTAACCATTTATATTTACTCAAAACTCCATATCTATGCCTCAATTATATAGGATTTCAATTACATGTTATTTAGGAAAACATTATTTATTTAATAATTGGCATTTTGTTTAGTTAGAACCTTTTATATTCTCTTCAAGTAGTCATAGAACATGTCTTTTATAATTTTTGGGACAGGATATGTAAGATGAAAACATACACTTACATGAGAAAAACAAATAAATTTTCTCAAACACTTGAAATAACTGACTCAAGTCATATTTCATGTACACAATAAAATTCCATCATGCATAAGAATGCTACATGCTAATTAAGATTCTTGAACACACCCCCTCTTGTCATACTATTCCATGATATGAATCCTATCAATCCTTCACCTCATAATAAAGTATATCACCTATGGTTAAATTAGATCAATTATATAACTGAATAGTATAAATATAAATTTAGTCCTAGATGACATGGACTTTCCTTATACGTGGGTTGGCTAGTCCCAGGGAAAAACTCTATACCATGTCTCGACACATTATTATTCTATTTTGTACCTTTCCAAAATAATAAGACTGAAAAAACCTATAATAAAATTTTACTAGGTCCTACCACCACATACCACAAATTGGTTCTTGGACCATTGGTATATATAATACCCCTGGAATGCATCCCCATGTGATGGAGGATGCTGACTAACGGTGAGGGTCTCAAGTAGTATGGTGGGGAGACTATACCCGCATATTAGATTAAAAAATAGTATAAATAAACATACTAATATAAAAATATGTAAATAATACATTTAATGACACAATGAAATGTTTCAATAATAATCAAACTAATCCATGCAAAAATAATAATTTTATGTAATATATTCAGGTAGTCATAATATAACTGGAATACCATATGATAAAACTATGAAAACTATGACAAATGGTCTTGAGTATCAACCTGGACCCAACACCCATGATTATTCCTAGAAACCATTCAATCAAAAACAAAAAGTGCTTTTCCAAATCTAAATATACAATATAATAATGATAACAGCTCACATGTCTAAGTTCCATGTTAGAAAGTGCAAGGTTTTATTATAACTCAATAAGACTCCAAAAATGGTTTCCCTAAAATTAAAATTCAATTTTTTTCATTGAGATGTTATTTAATAATTATTTATTGATTATCGTATTAATATATGACAAATTTATAATTTAATTTAAAGTGTAATAAAAATACTACTGGTGCTCGGTCTCTATAATGGCACTCAACATCATTTTGTATCTACTTTTTTCATCACTAGAGAGTTTATAGTCATAGTACATTTCAAATCGTAAATGGTAACGATGTAAAAAACCAAGTAAATAAGGGAATAATAATTTGAGAGAACCTATATGGCTCGATAGATCATTATTTGTCATTAAAACTCATTCAAAATACAAAGGGGTGAGCCTTTCCATTCTTACAAATCCATTCTTCCAATCTAAACTCAAGGAACCATTCTTGAAATTTAGAAGAGTGGTATTATTATAACCCATTTCTTAAAATGGTGGTATTCCAACCAAATATATCACATTTAATCCAGCTAACTCATCATTCAAAATTAAATGAGGGTACTCCATAAGAATCCAAAACATTAATTGATGACATTTGATAGATAAGACATTACCTAAATCCCAGGGGGGATTCCCCTGGACATTTCAATTTAACTTCCCTCATTTTCATTTCTTATGAGAACCCTAATCATGGTGTGTATAAAATTTAGTGTTCGATATTAATCTAACAGTGTGTATTTGATTTTTCAATTAATTTTAAATTCATTCATTTTACCAGAATGACCTTTCCTTTTTAAGATTCTTGTTGTGACTTGTTCCACTTCGTATGCAGTATGTGTTTCTAGGTAATTATTTTATTAAAAAAATCATGAAGTTATTTAGTTTATTAAATTAATTTTCTAGAATATTTATACCAATCATTGATACTCATGATTGTTTTATATAAATTATCTAAATGATTGTCATTCTTGGAGATGAAGTGGTTTTCTTTAAATTTATTTTCCCTCTTTGAATTAAATTTTTACCCATGGAAAATATTAAATTAAATGAATATAGGGCTTTTTTAAAATATTTTTGATGATGGGTGAATATTTTTGTTAGGTCCACTAGGCTGAATACCCTGAGAGGGGGGTGAATTAGGGTATGACTAATTAAAAATTAAAGCCCGTTCTGATCTTGTTTCGTTGTTAATCAAAACACTCTTCTCTCTCTTTCCTGCTACACAATATAAACAGAAAGTAAAGCAAGCACAGGACACAGCAATTTTACTTGGTTCACCGCTAAGGGCTACGTCCAAGGAGCATACGCCGACAGGTTTCCGGTCGTACCAAGTCCACTAAACTTCACTAGCTGTGGATTACAATGTTCGGGATAGATCACTTCTATGCCCAGGCTCACTGCCTATACAAAGTTTAGGGTCAGTTCACTGCTTTCCCAAGGCTCACTCCCTGTTTCTCTCTCTCTAGATCACTGCCGGTGGAGAGGATCACCTTCTTCCTCTTTCTAAGCTCACTGCTCCATAGGGGAATCCACTCACAGTTTATAGACCTGTAGGTCTCTTCATTTGCATTAAGGAATGCATCGTTCTCTGTATTTAGATGCTCTGTTGAAGTTCAACTTTCATCCACTAATGAATAGCACTTTGCCTCTGACCACTGGGCAACAACCTTTGGAAACACCTTCGCAAAGCACACTACTTCGCGAAGCTCCCAATTTCGCGAAGCTCAACAAGCCTTCACGAAGCTCCTGCCTTTTCGCGAATCTCACTCGCGAAGCACCCTCGCGAAGCACTCTCGCGATGCTCAATCCATCGTAAAGCAACGACCCTCGCGAAGCTATGTAAGCCAGCACAGAGCTCACAGGTTTCGCGGAGCTACAATAGCCACCGCGAAGCACCTCTTTCGCGAAGCACACTGGCTCCGCGAACCACCTTTGAAAATCGAGAGCGAATGATCTTCTATGAAAAAGCTCTCTCTCTTTTCTCGAGGGGGCCGGCCTCTATTTATAGGCGATTCCACCGACCCTCGTCCCTTCCGCGCGAAGTCAACGCCACGTCATCTCAAATCTTGAAGCTCCAAAGTTTCTGCCAGAATTCTGTCCAAATCGCGAAGCTCCACGGAAATCTTCCGTTCGCAGAGCTTGACGTAGTCGCGAAGAATCACCGTCAACATACCTTCGTGACTTCTCCGCGAAGCTCCCTCGCGAAGCCCAACATTCCTTCGCGCCTTCTCCGCGAAGCTCACTCGCAAAGCCCTTCACCGCCGCGATGCGCTTCAGCCTCTGCCGTTCGCGAAGCTTGACATAATCGCGAAGCATCACCGCCTCCATTCTTTTGGTCTTCGCGATTTCCAAACCAAGCATCCTATCTTCTCGAAATTCATGCATTTTCCATATGAAATTAAGATCTTCATGGAAATCCTATTTTCGTGATGCTCACCAAACTAGAAAATTTTGGACCCCAAAAATTTGGCAAACACTGGGAAACGGCGCCACCTTGTACTGCTCTTTTGTACAGCCTCCAGATCGTCCTTTCCTTTATCATCGTTCTTTGTCAACATGGAATGTCAACAACTTCTTGAGAACTCGACAATTATCCATGGAAACCTACTTTGTCAACAAAACAATCAACCCAAAAATACTTCAATGTTACCTTGAGGGATTTTTGCCCAACAATCTCCCCCTTTGGGTTTGTTGACAACTCTTCACAACTCTGCTCAGAATGATTTTCTGCACTTGGATACCTCACTGAGTCTTCTTCCAGCCGCTACCACCATTCGCCTCTTGCGATTCTGATAGCATTCAAGGATTCACTTAACACATACTCTAAGCCCACATGAGCAATGCTCGGCGGGAGAAACAAGAGTAGATGAAAAGTTCATCAATGAATCACTTCATGTCAGACCCCAATTGTTGATTCCACACTGATACCAATTGTTGATCCACACTGATAACAATTGGTGAATTCTTAAGTTGATACCAATTGTTGATAGCTGGACACCGTCTCACACCATTCCAACACCACTATTCTTCTTTTATCACGATCCCCAGTTGTCGTGATTTCTATGCTTTGATCGATCACTTCTAGCATCGTCAGATTTAAAAATCTCCCCCTTTCTCATTTCTCCCCCTATCTGGCTGCTCCACTAGTCAGCTTCTCCCCGTATCAATCATGATTTGTCAAATCTCCGCACTGTCTCCCCCTTGAACAATCATTATTTTCTCCCCCTTTGTCAACGAACCCAAAGGTCACGCCTTTGTAGTCTGTAACATAGTAGAGAACACATATCAGCACAGTAGGGAAAAACACATCATACCTCGGGGAGAGGGGGGGAAGGGTCCCACATCCACACTATTTCAAGTGCGGGGAATCGAATGAACTCCTAGAGCCAGTCGATGCCTCTCAAAATCTTCCTTGGGTAAGGCCTTTGTCAAAATGTCTGCAACCTGTAGCTCTGTAGGCATGTACTCCAACTTCACGATTCCCTACTCAACCTTCTCCTTGATAAAATGATACTTAATCTCAATGTGCTTTATCTTTGAATGATGGACGGGATTTTTGATAAGATTTATAGAACTTGAGTTGTCGCACTGGATTCCGATCGGAGACTTCACTTCAACTCCCATATCTTCAAGCTGCTGCTTCATCCACAATAACTGTGTGCAGGCTTGAGTGGCCGCAATATACTCAGCCTCTGCGGTGCTCAATGAAATTCAATCTTTCTTCTTGCTTAGCCAAGAAATACACAATCCACCAAGATAGAATGCACCACCTGACGTTGATTTTCTATCATCCGCTGAACCGGCCCAGTCTGCATCAGTGTACCCCAATAACTCTGTCTGAGATTTGTCATTGTATGTCAAGCCGAAGTCCACTGTGCCCTTAATATACCGAAGTATTCTTTTCACTGCGAGCATATGACTTTCCTTGGGATTACTCTGATATCTCGCTACTTGGCATGTGGCGAAAACAATATCAGGCCTTGTTGCGGTTAAGTACAACATACTTCCAATGATTTGCCTGTATTCTATGATATTAACTGCCTTGCCATCCTCATCTATTGATAATTTCATCCGGTTAGCCACCAGAGTCTTTATCTCCTTGGAATTTTAGATTCCAAACCTTATCAGGACCTCCTTGGAATATTTAGATTGAGAAATGAATGTTCCATTCCTTCCTTGTGTTACCTGTAGACCAAGGAAAAACGTTAGCTCTCCAATCATTGACATTTCAAACTCATTTTTCATGAATTCGGAAAACTCTCTACACTGAGCTTCATCTGATCCGCAAAATATTATTTCATCGACATAAACCAACACCATCATCCTTTTATTACTATCATTACTGAAATAGAGATTGTAATAAACTCCTCCACACTGAAAACCAAGCTTCTTCAAGTACTGTTCAAGCCTTGAGTACCATGCCTTTGGTGCTTGTTTCAGCCCATACAATGCCTTCTTCAGCCTGCAAACTTTGTTCTCATCCTCATGAATGAGAAAACCATCTGGCTGCTCAATATACACCTCCTCTTCCAGAACACCATTCAAGAATGCAGATTTGACATCCATATGGAACACTTTGAACTTCCTTTGCATTGCGATGGCTAGGAATAATCTTATTGTCTCCAGCCTTGCAACCGGTGCAAATGTCTCATCAACATCAATTCCCTCGATCTGGGAGTACCCCTTGCACACTAGACGTGATTTGTTCCGAATCACTGTGCCATCTTCATTCATCTTATTACGATAGACCCATTTGGTCCCAATGACATTCTTGTCTGCTGGCCTCAAAACAATATCCCATTTCTGGTTCTTCTCAATTTGATCAAGCTCTTCATTCATAGCCTGAACCCAGTTTTCATCTTCAGCTGCATCGGAAAAACATTTTGGCTCCACCTGAGATAAAAACGATGTTTTCTGTAATGATTTCATTCTTCGAGTGTGAACTGGAGCTGTCTGATCACCAATGATATTTTTCCTATCAATTTCAGCTCGATTATTTGGCTTTTTTGCAGATACAGACTTGAAAATTTCTTGTTCATCATCAGTATCTTCTTCTGAGTCAGCCTCTGCCACTTCTACTCCCCCTGTGTTTCTTAACTCATCATCACTTTCATCCAGAAACTGTTCACCGGTTCGTTGAGCAGTCTGTTCATTTTCTACTATAGTGACATCATTGCTCTCAACAATTTTTCCCAGCCTCTTGTTGAAGCATTTATATGCTTTGCTTTTCCCTGAATAGCCAAGGAATATCCCTTCATCTCCTCGTGCCTCAAACTTCCTATGATGTTCTTTGTTGAGAATGAAACACTTACTTCCAAAGATACGAAATTATTTCAACGTTGGCTTCTTTCCGTACCATAGTTCATACGGAGTCTTCCCTTTCTTCGGACATAACAGGGGCCTATTTGAAACATAGACCGATGTCAAAACTGCTTCCTTCCAAAATTTCTCTGGTAGGTCCTTATCAATAAGCATTGTTCTGGCCATGTTGTTGATGATCCAATTTCTCCTTTCAACCACTCCATTCTGTTGGGGAGTTCTTACTGATGAAACTTGATGCCTTATCCCATGTTTCTCGAGATATTTTTCAACCTGACTGTTTGTAAATTCTATACCGTTATCAGTACGAAACTTCAGAATTTTCTGCCCAAGCATCTTTTCTGATTCCCTCCTGTACTATTTTATGCAACTGAACACCTCTGTCTTATGGGTAATGATAAATACCTAGGACATTCTGCTGTAGTCATCAATGAAAAGAACATAGTATCTTTTCCCATCTATAGGTCGTGGTGAGATAGGTCCACATACATCATCATGCACCAATTCGAGCACTCGAGTTGCTTTTTGTTCCTTTGGCCTGTATGTCTTCCTGATGATCTTCCCTTGTTGACAAGCATCACACGTATGAGTGCGATCACGTGATAGTTTGGGAAGGTCTCTAGCAGCATCACACTTTACCAGATCTTCCATAGATGGTTGACATAGATGACCAAGTCGCTTATGCCACAGTTGATTTTCTTCTTCTCTAGATAAAAGGCATGAATCTTCTTCCCCACCTACCAGGTAAAGATTCCCCTTTGTTCGTTTTCCCTGAAGAATGACTATTCCATCTTTTCCTTTAACAATACCCATCTACTTGGTAAATAGGATATAGTGCCCAGAGTCACATAGTTGACTGACGCTAAGCAAATTATGACTGAGACCCTCTACCACCAAGACATCAGCATGTCTCATTTCTTTGCCCCCAAACTTGGCTTTTCCTGAGCCAACAATCTTCAGGCCTTCATCATTTCCAAACTTGACAACTCCTTCTTTGTCATATTTTATGCCTGTAACCAGATCCTTATTACCCGTCATGTGGGATGTGCAACCACTGTCAAGGATCCAAACACCAGAACGATCTGATGCTTTAAGGGCAATTTCAGAAACTACGGCCTTCTCAGTTCTCTTCTTCCTGGTCCATACTTTTTCTTTCATACTCGGCATGGATTGAGGCTTCTGTTCTTTCTTAGAGTATGATGGACCAGCTTCATCTTGCAAAACTGCAAATCTGTTCTGAACTTTTAACTCACTTGTAGGTTTACTGATCTGCTGCTTGCGAACATTTTGATTCTGCTTTGGCACATTTTTCTGAATGGTCGGAGTGCAGTACCTAGCCATGTGTCCAAATCCTCCGCACCAAAAACGGTGTCCTTCAAAAAATGTTCTGGAAAACCGTTCTTTGTTTGGCTCTCATCTCTGTTCTTGTTCTCTTCGATATCTTTTGGCTATGGAACACACATACTGTGAATGTCCCATCTTTCCACAACAATAACACCTAATATAAGGTGCATTCCTTCGTGTTACTTCAGCACTACGAGTTTCCCCTTTGGATCTCTGAGTATTCTAATTCTTCTTTGTGCTCAAATCCAATTTCAATCTCGGGACAGGTGCTTGCGGTTCAACTGCCATAGATTTTTTTCTGATTAAGCCATGAATCAACCTTAACATCTGATTTCAATTGCTACTTCTTTCCTGCTGAACTACTAGGCTCTTATTTCTTCTTTCCAGTCTTCGTAACGACCTGATTTCCCAAGAATGTGTTGGGATTCAAAGGTTTTTCCTGGTCCTTAACTTTTCTCTGCAGACCGACAACTTCCTCTTCAAGCTCTTCAATACGCTTGACGTGATCTTTCACTTTTCGACTCAAGCAATCGATCTCCCTTTTCTGCTCTTCAATCTTGAGCTTATGCTCATCATCCTTTTCTGTGTGCTCTGGCCTGGAAGATTTAAGATTTTCAATTTCTTTATCAAGCTCAGACTTCTCTTCTTCTTGTTGTTGCATGTAGAGTTTGGCATCACGTACTATCTTGTTGGATTTCTTTGTTTTTGCTCGCCAAACATCTATCTCTTCAAGAGATGCTTCTAATTCAGCTTCCATGTCAACTCTCCCTTCAATTTCTTCTTCTTCTTTATCATTTTCGGTTTCTTTCTTTTCTAGAGCACTACTGGCAACAGCCACCATCGCATTTTGACCACGATCTTTGCAGTTTTCTATCTCTTCAACTTCTTCACCCTCAGACTCAGCTGAACTGTCAATTTCTTGGGAAAGAAGATTCTTCTTATTAAAGAAATTTCTCTTGAACTGCTTCTTCCCTTTCACATAGGCTGAAGATTTTTTCATGGGAATCTCAACTTCGTCTTCATCGCTTTCTTCTTGAAACTTTTTGGGGCATCTTGCAGCAAGATGACCAACCTTTCCGCATCGAAAGCATGCTAGTGGAAGTTTCCCTTTAAACTTTCCTTTTCCTCTTTGCAGATTTGAAGAAAGGAACGACATCACCTCATCTGACTCTTCTTCCTCCTGAGAATCTTCAATAGTGAGCCTCTTCATGGCCTTAAATGCCACCTCTTTGGATTTCCCTTTTTCCACAGCATCGTTGTCATCATTTCTCATTTCATATGCAACAAGAGTGCTGTGTAGGTTATCCAATGTTATCTCTTTCGGATCTTTATCTTCCAACACAGAAACTTTCGGATTGAACCGAGGTGGAAGCTTTCTCAAGATGCGCTTTACGATTTTAATGTCTTCGATAATTTCTCCAAGACCCCGCATGTCTTCTACCACAGCATTTACCCTGTCAAAGAATGCATCAACAGACTCATTCGGGTTCATTCTGAGATCTTCATACTTGTTCCACAACACTTGCAGCTTTGCCTCTCTGACTTTTGTATCCCCTTCATAAATATTCAAAAGCTTTTCCCACATGGCATGTGACGTGTTTCATGACATCACCTTTGTATAAATGGGATTAGAGATGGATCCCCCTAAGGCGTTTATTGCTTTGGAATCAGCATCCAACTCTTTGTTCTCAGCTTCTGATAATGCACCACTAGTAATATCAGCTGTGATACCATGCATAGCTTCTGAAAACACATCCATTCCCAAAGATCGGAAATAGTGTTGCATTCGATTCTTCCATATCTGAAAATTACATCCGTCAAAGATCGGAATCCCTCTATGATTAGTGACCTCCATTGAGAGAAGACCAACTGTCAACCTTTCCCTCTGATACCACTTATTAGGTCCACTAGGCTGAATACCCTGAGAGGGGGGGTGAATCAGGGTATGACTAATTAAAAATTAAAGCCCGTTCTGATCTTGTTTCGCTGTTAAGAAAAACACTCTTCTCTCTCTTTCCTGCTGCACAATATAAATAGAAAGTAATGAAAGCACAGGACACAACAATTTTACTTGGTTCACCGCTAAGGTCTACGTCCAAGGAGCATACGCCGACAGGTTACTGGTCGTACCAAGTCCACTAAACTTCACTAGTTGTGGATTACAATGTTCGGGCTAGATCACTTCTATGCCCAGGCTCACTGCCTATACAAAGTTTAGGGTCAGCTCACTGCTTTCCCAAGGGTCACCCCCTGTTTCTCTCTCTCTGGCTCACTGCCGGTGGAGAGGATCACCTTCTTCCTCTTCCTAAGCTCACTGCTCCAGAAGGGAATCCACTCACAGTTTATAGACCTATAGGTCTCTTCATTTTCATTAAGGAATGCATTGTTCTCTGTATTTAGATGCTCTGTTGAAGTTCAACTTTCATCCACTGATGAATAGAACTTTTCCTCTGACCACTGGGCAACAACCTTTGGAAACACCTTCGCAAAGCACCCTACTTCGCGAAGCTCCCAATTTTGCGAAGCTCAACAAGCCTTCGCGAAGCTCCTGTTTTTTCGCAAAGCTCACTCGCGAAGCACCCTCGCGAAGCACTCTTGCGATGCTCAAGCCGTCGCAAAGCAACGACCCTCGCGAAGCTAAGTAAGCCAACACCGAGCTCACAGGTTTCGCGGAGCTACAATAGCCGCCGCGAAGCACCTGTTTCGCGAAGCACACTGGCTCCGCGAACCACCTTCGCAAATCGAGAGCGAAAGATCTTCTATGAAAAAGCTCTCTCTCTTTTCTCGAGGGGGTCGGCCTCTATTTATAGGCGATTCCACCAACCCTCGTCCCTTCCGCGTGAAGTCAACGACACGTCATCTCAAATCACAAAGCTCCAAAGTTTCTGCCGGAATTCTGTCCAAATCGCGAAGCTCCACGGCAATCTTCCATTCGCGGAGCTTGACGTAGTCGCGAAGAATCACCGTCAACATACCTTCACGACTTCGCCGCAAAGCTCCCTCGCGAAGCCCAACATTCCTTCGCGCCTTCTCCGCGAAGCTCACTCGCAAAGCCCTTCATCGCCGCGATGCGCTTTAGCCTCTGCCGTTCGCGAAACTTGACGTAATCGCGAAGCATCACCGCCTCCATTCTTCTGGTCTTCGCGATTTCCAAACCAAGCATCCTATCTTCGCGAAATTCATGCCTTTTCCATATGAAATTAAGATCTTCATGGAAATCCTATTTTCGCGATGCTCACCAAACTCCAAATTTTGGACCCCAAAAATTTGGCAAACACTGGGAAACGACGCCACCTTGTACTGCTCTTTTGTACCGCCTCCAGATCGTTCTTTCCTTTGTCATCGTTCTTTTTCAACATGGAATGTCAACAACTTCTCGAGAACTCGAAAATTATCCTTGGAAACCTGCTTTTTCAACAAACACAATCAACCCAAAAATACTTCAATGTTACCTTGAGGGATTTTTTCCCAACAATCTCCCCCTTTGGGTTTGTTGACAACTCTTCACAACTCTGCTCAGAATGATTTTCTGCACTTGGATACCTCACTGAGTCTTCTTCCGGCCACTACCACCATTCGCCTCTTGCAATTCTGATAGCATTCAAGGATTCACTTAACACATACTCTAATCCCACATGAGCAATGCTCGGCATGAGAAACAAGAGTAGTATGAAAAGTTCATCAATGAATCACTTCATGTCAGACCCCAATTGTCGATTCCACACTGATACCAATTCTTAAATTGATACCAATTGTTGAACCACACTGATACCAATTGGTGAATTCTTAAGTTGATACCAATTGTTGATAGCTGGACACCGTCTCACACCATTCCAACACCACTGTTCTGCTTTTATCACGATCCCCAGCTGTCGTGATTTCTATGCTTTGATCGATCACTTCTAGCATCATCAGATTTAAAAATCTCCCCCTTTCTCATTTCTCCCCCTATCTGGTTGCTCCACTGGTCAGCTTCTCCCCGTATCAATCATGATTTTTCAAATCTCCACACTGTCTCCCCCTTGAACAATCACTATTTTCTCCCCCTTTATCAACGAACCCAAAGGTCACTCCTTTGTAGTCTGTAACATAGTAGAGAACACATATCAGCACAGTAGGGAAAAACACATCATACCTTGGGGAGAAAGGGGGAAGGGTCCCACATCCACACTATTTCAAGTGCGGGGAATCGACTGAACTCCCAGATCCAGTCGATGCCTCTCAAAATCTTCCTTGGGCAAGGCCTTTGTGAGAATGTCTGTAACCTGTAGCTCTGTAGGCACGTACTCCAACTTCACGATTCCCTGCCCAACCTTCTCCTTGATAAAATGATACTTAATCTCAAGGTTCTTTGTCCTTGAATGATGGACGGGATTTTTGCTAAGATTTATAGCACTTGAGTTGTCACACTGGATTCTGATCGGAGACTTCACTTCAACTCCCATATCTTCAAGCTGCTGCTTCATCCACAATAACTGTGTGCAGGCTTGAGTGGCCGCAATATACTCAGCCTCTGCGGTGCTCAATGAAATGCAATCTTGCTTCTTGCTTAGCCAAGAAATACACAGTCCACCAAGATAGAATGCACCACCTGACGTTGATTTTCTATCATCCGCTGAACCGGCCCAGTCTGCATCAGTGTACCCCAATAACTCTGTCTGATATTTGTCATTATATGTCAAGCCAAAGTCCATCGTGCCCTTAATATACCGAAGTATTCTTTTCACTGCAAGCATGTGACTTTCCTTGGGATTACTCTAATATCTCGCTGCTTGGCATGTGGCGAAAACAATATCAGGCCTTGTTGCGGTTAAGTACAACAGACTTCCAATGATTTGCCTGTATTCTGTGATATTAACTACCTTGACATCCTCATCTATTGATAATTTCATCCGGGTAGCCACCGGAGTCTTTATCTCCTTAGAATTTTCCATTCCAAACCTTCTCAGGACCTCCTTGGCATATTTAGATTGAGAAATGAATGTTCCATTCCTTCCTTGTGTTACCTGTAGACCAAGGAAAAATGTTAGCTCTCCAATAATTGACATTTCAAACTCATTTTTCATGAATTCGGAAAACTGTCTGCACTGAGCTTCATCTGATCCGCCAAATATTATGTCATCGACATAAACCAACACCATCATCCTTTGATTACTGTCATTACTTAAATAGAGATTGTAATCAACTCCTCCACGCTGAAAACCAAGCTTCTTAAAGTATTGATCAAGCCTTGAGTACCATGCCCTTGGTGCTTGTTTCAACCCATACAATTCCTTCTTCAGCCTGCAAACTTTGTTCTCATCCTCATGAATGAGAAAACCATCTGGCTACTCAATATACACCTCTTCTTCCAGAACACCATTCAAGAATGCAGATTTGACATCCATCTGGAACACTTTGAACTTCCTTTGCACTACGATGGCTAGGAATAATCTTGTTGTCTCCATCCTTGCAATCGGTGCAAATGTCTCATCAACATCAATTCCCTCGATCTGGGAGTACCCCTTGCACACTAGACGTTCTTTGTTTCGAATCACTGTGCCATATTCATTCATCTTATTGCGATAGACCCATTTGGTCCCAATGACATTCTTGTCTGTTGGCCTCGAAACAATCTCTCATGTCTGGTTCTTCTCAATTTGATAAAGCTCTTCATTCATATCTTGAACCCAGTTTTCATCTTCAGCTGCGTCGGAAAAATATTTTGGATCCACCTGAGATAAAAACGATGTTTGCTGTAATGATTTCATTCTTCGAGTCTGAACTAGAGCTGTCTGATCACCAATGATATTTTGCCTATCAATTTCAGCTTGATTCTTTGGCTTCTTTGCAGATACAGACTTGAAAATTTCTTGTTCATCATCAGTATCTTCTTCTGAGTCAGCCTCTGCCACTTCTACTCCCCCTGTGTTGCTTATCTCATCATCACTTTCATCTAGAAACTGTTCATTGGGTCATTGAGTAGTCTGTTCATTTTCGACTATAGTGACATCATTGCTCTCAACAATTTTCCCAGCCTCTTGTTGAAGCATTTATATGCTTTTATTTTCCCTGAATATCCAAGGAATATCCCTTCATCTCCTCGTGCCTCAAACTTCCTATGATGTTCTTTGTTGAGAATGAAACACTTACTTCCAAAGATTCGGAAGTATTTCAACGTTGGCTTCTTTCTGTACCACAGTTCATATGGAGTCTTCCCTTGCTTCGGACATAACAGAGACTTGTTTGAAACATAGACCGATGTCAAAACTGCTTCCTTCCAAAATTTATCTGGTAGGTCCTTATCAATAAGCATTGTTCTGGCCATGTTGTTGATGATCTGATTTCTCCTTTCAAACACTCCATTCTGTTGGGGAGTTCTTACTGATGAAACTTTATGCCTTATCCCATGTTTCTCGAGATAGTTTTCAACCTGACTATTTATAAATTTGGTACCGTTATCAGTACGAAACTTCAGAATTTTCTGCCCAAGCATCTTTTCTGATTCCCTCCTGTACTGCTTTATGCAACTGAACACCTCTGTCTTATGGGTAATGATGAATACCCATGCCATTCTACTATAGTCATCAATGAAAAGAACATAGTACCTTTTCTCATCTATAGCTCGTGGTGAGATAGGTCCACATACATCAGCATGCACCAATTCGAGCACTCGAGTTGCTTTTTGTTCCTTTGGCCTGTATGTCTTCCTGATGATCTTCCCTTATTGACAAGCATCACACGTATGAGTCCGATCATTTTATAGTTTGGGAAGGTCTCTAGAAGCATCAAACTTTACCAGATCTTCCATATATGGTTGACATAGATGACCAAGTCGCTTATTCCACAGCTGATTTTCTTCTTCTTTGGATAAAAGGCATGAATCTTCTTCCCCACCTACCAGGTAAAGATTCCCCTTTGTTCGTTTTCCCTGAAGAATGACTATTCCATATTTTCCTTTAACAATACCCATCTTCTTGGTAAATAGGATAGAGTGCCCAGAGTCACATAGTTGACTGACGCTAAGAAAATTATGACTGAGAACCTCTACCACCAAGACATCAACATGTCTCATTTCTTTGCCCCCAAACTTGGCTTTTCCTGAGCCAACAATCTTCAGGCCTTCATCATTTCCAAACTTGACAACTCCTTCTTTGTCATATTTTATGTCTGTAACCAGATCCTTATTACCTGTCATGTGGGATGTGCAACCACTATCAAGGATCCAAACACCAGAACGATCTGATGCTTTAAGGGCAATTTCAGCAACTACAGCCTTCTCATTTTTCTTCTTCCTGGTCCATACTTTTTCTTTAATACTCGGCATGGATTGAGGCTTCTGTTCTTTCTCATAGAATGATGGACCAGCTTCATCTTACAAAACTGCAAATCTGTTCTGAACTTTTAACTCAATTTTCGGTTTACTGATATGCTGCTTGCGAACATTTTGATTCTGCTTTGGCACATTTTTCTGAATGTTTGAAGTGCAGTACCTAGCCATGTGTCCAAATCCTCCGCACCAAAAACACTGTCCTTCAAAAAATGTTCTGGAAAACCATTCTCTGTTTGGATGCCATCTCTGTTCTTGTTCCCTTCGATATCTTTTGGCTATGGAACACACATACTGTGAATGTCCCATCTTTCCACAACAATAACACCTGATATAAGGTGCATTCCTTTGTGTTACTTCAGCACTATGAGTTTCCCCTTTGGATCTCTGAGTATTCTGATTCTGCTTTGTGCTCAAATCCACTTTCAATCTCGGGACAGGTGCTTGCGGTTCAACTGCCACAGATTTTTGTTTCTGATTAAGCCATGAATCAGCCTTAACATCTGAGTTCAATTGCTGCTTCTTTGCTGTTGAACTACTAGGCTCTTCTTTCTTCTTTTCAGTCTTCGTAACGACCTGATTTTCCAAAAATGTGTTGGGATTCAGAGGTTTTTTCTGGTCTTTAACTTTTCTCCGCAGACCGACAACTTCCTCTTCAAGCTCTTCAATACGCTTGACATGATCTTTCACTTTTCGACTCAAGCAATCGATCTCCCTTTTTTGCTCTTCAATCTTGAGTTTATGCTCATCATCCTTTTCTATGCGCTCTGGCCTGGAAGACTTAAGATTTTCAATTTCTTTCTCAAGCTCAGACTTCTCTTCTTCTTGTTGTTGCATGTAGAGTTTGGCATCACGTACTATCTTGTTGGCTTTCTTTGTTTTTGCTCACCAAACATATATCTCTTCAAGAGCTACTTCTAATTTAGATTCCATGTCAACTCTCCCTTAAATTTATTCTTCTTCTTTATCAGTTTCGGTTTCTTTTCTTTTCTAGAGCACTACTGGCAACATCCACCATCGCATTTTGACCATGATCTTTGCAGTTTTCTATCTCTTCAACTTTTTCACCCTCATACTCAGCTGAACTGTCAATTTCTTGGGAAAGAATTTTATTCTTCTTAAAGAAATTTCTCTTGAACTGCTTCTTCCCTTTCACATAGGCTGAAGATTTTTTCATGGGAATCTCAACTTCATCTTCATCGCTTTCTTCTTGAAACTTTTTGGGGCATCTTTCAGCAAGATGACCAACCTTTCCACATCGGAAGCATGCTAGTGGAAGTTTCCCTTTAAACTTTCCATTTCCTCTTTGCAAATTTGAAGAAAGGAACGACATCACCTCATCTGACTCTTCTTCCTCCTGAGAATCTTCAATAGTGAGCCTCTTCATGGCCTTAAATGCCACCTCTTTGGATTTCCCCTTTTCTACAGCATCGTTGTCATCATTTCTCATTTCATATGCAACAAGAGTGCTGTGTAGGTTATCCAATGTTAGCTCTTTCGGATCTTTGTCTTCCAACACAGAAACTTTCGGATTGAACCGAGGTGGATTCTTTCTCAAGATGCGCTTTACGATTTTAATGTCTTTGATAATTTCTCCAAGACCCTGCATGTCTTCTACCACAGCATTTACCCTGTCAAAGAATGTATCAACAGACTCATTCGGGTTCATTCTGAGATCTTCATACTTGTTCCACAACACTTGCAGCTTTGCCTCTCTGACTTTTGTATCCCCTTCATAAATATTCAAAAGCTTTTCCCACATGGCATGTGACGTGTTGCATGACATCACCTTTGTATAAATGGGATTAGAGAGGGATCCCCCTAAGGCGTTTATTGCTTTGGAATCAGCATCCAACTCTTTGTGCTCAGCTTCTGATAATGCACCACTAGTAATATCAGCTGTGATACCATGCATAGCTGCTGAAAACACATCCATTCCCAAAGATCAGAAATAGTGTTGCATTCGATTATTCCATATCTGAAAATTACATCCGTCGAAGATTGGAATCCCTCTATGATTAGTGACCTCCATTGAGAGAAGACCAACTGTCAACCTTTCCCTCTGATACCACTTGTTAGGTCCACTAGGCCGAATACCCTGAGAGGGGGGGTGAATCAGGGTATGAATAATTAAAAATTAAAGCCCGTTCTGATCTTATTTCGCTGTTAAGAAAAACACTCTTATCTCTCTTTCCTACTACACAATATAAACAGAAAGTAAAGCAAGCACAGGACACAGCAATTTTACTTGTTTCACCGCTAAGGGCTACGTCCAAGGAGCATATGCCGACAGGTTGTCGGTCGTACCAAGTCCACTAAACTTCCCTAGTTGTGGATTACAATGTTCGGGCTAGATCACTTCTATGCCCAGGCTCACTGCCTATACAAATTTTAGGGTCAGCTCACTGCTTTCCCAAGGGTCACTCCCTGTTTCTCTCTCTCTAGCTCACTACCGGTGGAGAGGATCACCTTCTTCCTCTTCCTAAGCTCACTGCTCCAGAAGGTAATCCACTCACAGTTTATAGACCTGTAGGTCTCTTCATTTTCATTAAAGAATGCATCGTTCTCTGTATTTAGATACTTTGTTGAAGTTCAAATTTCATCCACTAATGAATAGCACTTTGCCTCTGACCACTGGGCAACAACCTTTGGAAACACCTTCACAAAGCACCCTACTTCGCGAAGCTCCCAATTTCACGAAGCTCAACAAGCCTTCGCGAAGATCCTATTTTTTCGCGAAGATCACTCGCGAAGCACCCTTGTGAAGAACTCTCGCGATGCTCAAGCCATCGCAAAGCAACGACCCTCGCGAAGCTAAGTAAGCCAACACGGAGCTCACAGGTTTCGCGGAGCTACAATAGCCGCCGCGAAGCACCTCTTTCGCGAAGCACACTGGCTCCGCGAACCACCTTCGCAAATTGAGAGCGAATGACCTTCTATGAAAAATCTCTCTCTCTCTTTTCTCGAGGGGGTCGGCCTCTATTTATAGGCAATTACACCGACCCTCGTCCCTTCCGCGCGAAGTCAACGCCACGTCATCTCAAATCGCGAAGCTCCAAAGTTTCTGCCGGAATTCTGTCCAAATCGCGAAACTCCACGGAAATCTTCCGTTCGCGGTGCTTGACGTAGTCGCGAAGAATCACCGTCAACATACCTTCGCGACTTCGCCGCGAAGCTCCCTCGCGAAGCCCAACATTACTTCGCGCCTTCTCCGTGAAGCTCACTCGCAAAGCCCTTCACCGCTGCGATGCGCTTCAGCCTCTACCGTTCACGAAACTTGACGTAATCGCGAAGCATCACCGCCTCCATTCTTCTGGTCTTTGATATTTCCAAACCAAGAATCCTATCTTCGCAAAATTCATGCCTTTTCCATATGAAATTAAGATCTTCATGGAAATCCTATTTTCGCGATGCTCACCAAACTCCAAATTTTGGACCCCAAAAATTTGGAAAACACTGGGAAACAGCGCCACCTTGTACTGCTCTTTTGTACCGCCTCCAGATCGTCCTTTCCTTTGTCATCATTCTTTTTCAACATGGAATGTAAACAACTTCTCGAGAACTCGACAATTATCCATGGAAACCTTCTTTTTCAACAAACACAATCAACCCAAAAATACTTCAATGTTACCTTGAGGGATTTTTGTCCAACAATCTCCCCCTTTGGGTTTGTTGACAACTCTTCACAACTCTGCTCAGAATGATTTTCTGCACTTGGATACCTCACTGAGTCTTCTTCCAGCCGCTACCACCATTCGCCTCTTGCGATTCTGATAGCATTCAAGGATTCACTTAACACATACTCTAAGCCCACATAAGCAATGCTCGGCATGAGAAACAAGAGTAGTATGAAAAGTTCATCAATGAATCACTTCATGTCAGACCCCAATTGTCGATTCCACACTGATACCAATTCTTAAATTGATACCAATTGTTGAACCACACTGATACCAATTGGTGAATTCTTAAGTTGATACCAATTGTTGATAGCTGGACACCATCTCACACCATTCCAACACCACTATTCTTCTTTTATCACGATCCCCAGCTGTCGTGATTTCTATGCTTTGATCAATCACTTCTAGCATCGTCAGATTTAAAAATCTCCCTCTTTCTCATTTCTCCCCCTATCTGGCTGCTCCACTGGTCAGCTTCTCCCCGTATCAATCATGATTTGTAAAATCTCCGCACTGTCTCCCCCTTGAACAATCACTATTTTCTCCCTCTTTGTCAACGAACCCAAAGGTCACTCCTTTGTAGTCTGTAACATAGTAGAGAACACATATCAGCACAGTAGGGAAAAACACATCATACCTCGGGGAGAGGGGGGGAAGGGTCCCACATCCACACTATTTCAAGTGTGGGGAATCGACTGAACTCCCAGATCCAGTCGATGCCTCTCAAAATCATCCTTGGGTAAGGCCTTTGTCAGAATGTCTGCAACCTGTAGCTCTGTAGGCACGTACTCCAACTTCACGATTCCCTGCTCAACCTTCTCCTTGATAAAATGATACTTAATCTCAATGTGCTTTGTCCTTGAATGATGGAAGGGATTTTTGCTAAGATTTATAGCACTTGAGTTGTCGCACTGGACTCCGATCGGAGACTTCACTTCAACTCCCATATCTTCAAGCTATTGCTTCATCCACAATAACTGTGTGCAGGCTTGAGTGGCCGCAATATACTCAGCCTCTTTGGTGCTTAATGAAATGCAATCTTGCTTCTTGCTTAGCCAAGAAATACACAATCCACCAAGATAGAATGCACCACCTTATGTTGATTTTCTATCATCCTCTAAACCGGCCCAGTCTGCATCAGTGTACCCCAATAACTCTGTCTGAGATTTTTTATTGTATGTCAAGCCGAAGTCCAACATGCCCTTAATATACCGAAGTATTCTTTTTAATGAGAGCATTTGACTTTCCTTGGGATTACTCTGATATCTCGCTACTTGGCATGTAGCGAAAACAATATCAGGCCTTATCGCGGTTAAGTACAACACAATTCCAATGATTTGCCTGTATTCTGTGATATTAACTACCTTGCCGTCCTCATCTATTGATAATTTCATCCGGGTAGCCACAGGAGTCTTTATCTCCTTGGAATTTTCCATTCCAAACCTTCTCAACACCTCCTTGGCATATTTAGATTGAGAAATGAATGTTCCATTCCTTCCTTGTGTTACCTGTAGACCAAGGAAAAATGTTAGCTCTCCAATCATTGACATTTCAAACTCATTTTTCATGAATTTGGAAAACTGTCTGCATTGAGCTTCATCTGATCCGCCAAATATTATGTCATCGACATAAACCAACACCATCATCCTTTGATTACTGTCATTACTGAAATAGAGATTGTAATCAACTCCTCCACGCTGAAAACCAAGCTTCTTCAAGTACTGATCAAGCCTTGAGTACCATGCCCTTGGTGCTTGTTTCAGCCCATACAATGCCTTCTTCAGCCTGCAAACTTTGTTCTCATCCTCATGAATGAGAAAACCATCTGGCTGCTCAATATACACCTCCTCTTCCAGAACACCATTCAAGAATGCAGATTTGACATCCATCTGGACCACTTTGAACTTCCTTTGCACTGCGATGGCTAGGAATAATCTTATTGTCTCCAGCCTTGCAACTGGTCCAAATGTCTCATCAACAACAATTCCCTCGATCTGGGAGTACCCCTTGCACACTAGACGTGCTTTGTTCCGAATCACCATGTCATCTTCATTCATCTTATTGCGATAGACCCATTTGGTCCCAATGACATTCTTGTCTGCTGGCCTCGAAACAATCTCCCATGTCTGGTTCTTCTCAATTTGATCAAGCTCTTCATTCATAGCCTGAACCCAGTTTTCATCTTCAACTACATCAGAAAAACATTTTGGCTCCACCTGAGATAAAAACGATGTTTGCTGTAATGATTTCATTCTTCGAGTCTGAACTGGAGATATCTGATCACCAATGATATTTTTCATATCAATTTCAGCTCGATTCTTTGGCTTCTTTGCAGATACAGACTTGACAATTTCTTGTTCATCATCAGTATCTTCTTCTGAGTCAGCCTCTGCCACTTCTACTCCCCCTGTGTTGCTTACCTCATCATCACTTTCATCCAGAAACTATTCACTGGGTCGTTGAGCAGTCTGTTCATTTTCGACTATAGTGACATCATTGCTCTCAACAATTTTTCCCAGCCTCTTGTTGAAGCATTTATATGCTTTGCTTTTCCCTGAATAGCCAAGGAATATCCCTTCATCTCCTAATGCCTCAAACTTCCTATGATATTCTTTGTTGAGAATGAAACACTTACTTCCAAATATTCGAAAGTATTTCAATGTTGGCTTCTTTCCATACCACAGTTCATACAGAGTCTTCCCTTGCTTCGGACATAACAGGGACCTGTTTGAAACATAGACCTATGTCAAAACTGCTTCCTTCCAAAATTTCTCTGGTAGGTCCTTATCAATAAGCATTGTTTTGGCCATGTTATTGATGATCCGATTTCCCCTTTCAACCACTCCATTCTATTGGGGAGTTCTTACTGATGAAACTTGATGTCGTATCCCATGTTTCTCGAGATAGTTTTCAACCTGAATATTTGTAAATTTTGTACCGTTATCAGTACGAAACTTCAGAATTTTCTGCCCAAGCATCTTTTCTGATTCCCTTCTATACTGCTTTATGCAACTGAACACCTCTGTCTTATGGGTAATGATGAATACCCAGGCCATTCTGCTGTAGTCATCAATGAAAAGAACATAGTACCTTTTCCCATCTATAGCTCGTGGTGAGATAGGTCCACATACATCAACATGCACCAATTCGAGCACTCGAGTTGCTTTTTGTTCCTTTGGCCTGTATGTCTTCCCGATGATCTTCCCTTGTTGACAAGCATCACACGTATGAGTGCGATCATGTGATAGTTTGGGAAGGTCTCTAGCAGCATCACACTTTACCAGATCTTCCATAGATGGTTGACATAGATGACCAAGTCGCTTATGCCACAGCTGATTTTCTTCTTCTCTAGATAAAAGGCATGAATCTTCTTCCCCACCTACCAAGTAAAGATTCCCCTTTGTTCGTTTTCCCTGAAGAATGACTATTCCATCTTTTCCTTTAACAATACCCATCTTCTTGGAAAATAGGATAGAGTGCCCAGAGTCACATAGTTGACTGACGCTAAGCAAATTATGACTGAGACCCTCTACCACCAAGACATCAGCATGTCTCATTTCTTTGCCCCCAAACTTGGATTTTCCTGAGCCAACAATCTTCAGGCCTTCATCATTTCCAAACTTGACAACTCCTTCTTTGTCATATTTTATGCCTGTAACCAGATCCTTATTACCCGTCATGTGGGATGTGCAACCACTGTCAAGGTTCCAAACACCAGAACGATCTGATGCTTTAAGGGCAATTTCAGCAACTACGACCTTCTCAGTTGTCTTCTTCCTGGTCTATACTTTTTCTTTCATACTCGGCATGGATTGAGGCTTCTGTTCTTTCTCAGAGTATGATGGACCAGCTTCATCTTGCAAAACTGCAAATCTGTTCTGAACTTTTAACTCACTTGTCGGTTTACTGATCTGCTGCTTGCGAACATTTTGATTCTGCTTTGGCACATTTTTCTGAATGGTCGGAGTGTAGTACCTAGCCATGTGTCCAAATACTCCGCACCAAAAACAGTGTCCTTCAAAAAAATGTTCTGGAAAACCGTTTTCTGTTTGGCTGCCATCTCTGTTCTTGTTCCCTTCAATATCTTTTGGCTATGGAACACAAATACTATGAATGTCCCATCTTTCCACAACAATAACACCTAATATAATGTGCATTCCTTTGTGTTACTTTAGCACTACGAGTTTCCCCTTTGGATCTCTGAGTATTTTGATTCTTCTTTGTGCTCAAATCCACTTTCAATCTCGGGACAGGTGCTTGCGGTTCAACTGCCACAGATTTTTGTTTCTGATTAAGCCATGAATCAGCCTTAACATCTGAGTTCAATTGCTGCTTCTTTCCTGCTGAACTACTAGGCTCTTCTTTCTTCTTTTCAGTCTTTGTAACGACCTGATTTCCCAAGAATGTGTTGGGATTCAAAGGTTTTTCCTGGTCTTTAACTTTTCTCCGCAGACCGACAACTTCCTCTTCAAGCTCTTCAATACGCTTGACGTGATCTTTCACTTTTTGACTCAAGCAATCGATCTCCCTTTTCTGCTCTTCAATCTTGAGCTTATGCTCATCATCCTTTTCTGTGCGCTCTGGCCTGGAAGACTTAAGATTTTCAATTTCTTTATCAAGCTCAGACTTCTTTTCTTCTTGTTGTTGCATGTAGAGTTTGGCATCATGTACTATCTTGTTGGCTTTCATTTTTTTTTGCTCACCAAACATCTATCTCTTCAAGAGATGCTTCTAATTCATCTTCCATGTCAACTCTCCCTTCAATTTCTTCTTCTTCTTTATTATTTTCAGTTTATTTCTTTTCTAGAACACTACTGGCAACATCCACCATCGCATTTTGACCACGATCTTTGCAGTTTTCTATCTCTTCAACTTCTTCACCCTTAGACTCAGCTGAACTGTCAATTTCTTGGGGAAGAAGATTCTTCTTCTTAAAGAAATTTCTCTTGAACTGCTTCTTCCCTTTCACATAGGCTGCAGATTGTTTCATGGGAATCTCAACTTCATCTTCATCGCTTTCTTCTTGAAACTTTTTGGGGAATCTTGCAGCAAGATGACCAACCTTTCCGCATCGGAAGCATGCTAGTGGAAGTTTCCCTTTAAATTTTCCTTTTCCTCTTTGCAGATTTGAAGAAAGGAATGACATCACCTCATCTGACTCTTCTTCCTCCTGAGAATCTTCAATAGTGAGCCTCTTCATGGCCTTAAATGCCACCTCTTTGGATTTCCCCTTTTCCACAGCATCGTTGTCATCATTTCTCATTTCATATGCAACAAGAGTGTTGTGTAGGTTATCCAATGTTAGCTCTTTTGGATCTTTATCTTCCAACACAGAAACTTTCGGATTGAACCGAGGTGGATGCTTTCTCAAGATGCACTTTACGATTTTTATGTCTTCGATAATTTCTCCAAGACCCCGCATGTCTTCTACCACAGCATTTACCCTGTCAAAGAATGCATCAACAGACTCATTCGGGTTCATTCTGAGATCTTCATACTTGTTCCACAACACTTGCAGCTTTGCCTCTCTGACTTTTGTATCCCCTTAATAAATATTCAAAAGCTTTTCCCACATGGCATGTGACATGTTTCATGACATCACCTTTGTATAAATGGGATTAGAGAGGGATCCCCCTAAGGCGTTTATTGCTTTGGAATCAGCATCCAACTCTTTGTGCTCAGCTTCTGATAATTCACCACTAGTAATATCATCTGTGATACCATGCATAGCTGCTGAAAACACATCCATTCCCAAAAATTAGAAATAGTGTTGCATTCGATTCTTCCATATCTAAAAATTACATCCGTTGAAGATCGGAATCCCTCTATGATTAGTGACCTCCATTGAGAGAAGACCAACTGTCAACCTTTCCCTCTGATACCACTTGTTAGGTCCACTAGGTTGAATACCCTGAGAGGGGGGGTGAATCAGGGTATGACTAATTAAAAATTAAAGCCCGTTCTGATCTTGTTTCGTTGTTAAGCAAAACACTCTTCTATCTCTTTCCTGTTGCACAATATAAACAGAAAGTAAAGCAAGCACAGGACACAACAATTTTACTTGGTTCACCGCTAAGGGCTATGTCCAAGGAGCATACGCCGACAGGTTGCCGGTCGTACCAAGTCCACTAAACTTCACTAGCTGTGGATTACAATGTTTGGGCTAGATCACTTCTATGCCCAGGCTCACTGCCTATACAAAGTTTAGGGTCAGCTCACTGCTTTCCCAAGGTTCACTCCCTGTTTCTCTCTCTCTGGCTCACTGCCGGTGGAGAGGATCACCTTCTTTCTCTTCCTAATCTCACTACTCTAGAAGGGAATCCACTCACAGTTTATAGACCTGTAGGTCTCTTCATTTGCATTAATGAATGCATCGTTCTCTGTATTTAGATGCTCTGTTGAAGTTCAACTTTCATCCACTGATGAATAGCACTTTGCCTCTAACCACTGGGCAACAACCTTTGGAAACACCTTCGCAAAGCACCCAACTTCGCGAAGCTCCCAATTTCGCGAAGCTCAACAAGCCTTCGTGAAGCTCAACAAGCCTTCGCGAAGCTCACTCGCGAAGCACCCTCACGAAGCACTCTCGCGATGCTCAAGTCGTCGCAAAGCAACGACCCTCGCGAAGCTAAGTAAGCCAACTTGGAGCTCATAGGTTTCGTGGAGCTACAATAGCCACCGCGAAGCACCTCTTTCGCGAAGCACACTGGCTCCGCGAACCACCTTCGCAAATCGAGAGCGAATGATCTTCTATGAAAAAGCTCTCTCTCTTTTCTCGAGGGGGTCGGCCTCTATTTATAGGCGATTCCACCGACCCTTGTCCCTTCCGCGTGAAGTCAACGCCACGTCATCTCAAATCGTGAAGCTCCAAAGTTTCTGCCGGAATTCTGTCCAAATCGCGAAGCTCCACGGCAATCTTCCGTTCGTGGAGCTTGACGTAGTCGCGAAGAATCACCGTCAACATACCTTCGCGGCTTCGCCGCGAAGCTCCCTCGCGAAGCCCAACATTCCTTCGCGCCTTCACCGTGAAGCTCACTCGCAAATCCCTTCACCGCCGCGATGCGCTTCAGCCTCTGCCGTTCGCGAAGATTGACGTAATCGTGAAGCATCACCGCCTCCATTCTTCTGGTCTTCGCGATTTCCAAAATAAGCATCCTATCTTCGCAAAATTCATGCCTTTTCCATATAAAATTAAGATCTTCATGGAAATCATATTTTCACGATGCTCACCAAACTCCAAATTTCGGACCCCAAAAATTTGGCAAACACTGGGAAACGACGCCACCTTGTACTGCTCTTTTGTACCGCCTCCAGATCGTCCTTTCCTTTGTCATCGTTCTTTGTCAACATGGAATGTCAACAACTTCTCGAGAACTCGACAATTATCCATGGAAACCTGCTTTGTCAACAAACACAATCAACCCAAAAATACTTCAATGTTACCTTGAGAGATTTTTGCCCAACAATTTTTATCTCTCCCTTGATTTTTAAATTAAATATCCTATGTTTAAGGGTGTGTTTTAATTTTAAAAGTTTATTTTTTATGTTAAACCTAAGGAAGGACAGAAATATATATCTCTCCCTTAGTTAAACTATAATGACACATACCACTCTATCATTGACATGGAACCTTTCTTGGCTCATTATGGTTTACCTTGTCGATCATCTCTTTATAGGATAAAGGTATGGATTTTATCTCTGATACAGATTGGGTTGAAATTGGTTATAAAAAATAAGGCACTTTAAATAAAAATGTGAATTAACTATTATGTTTTTATGTTCTAATAGTTTTATTTTCTATAGTACATATCCCATTTTTATTTATGGTTTACACTGTTGATTTGAAGATAACTTTTTTTTCTTTTTATAGAATTGATAGAAATTGGATGTATCGTACCGATGGGATTTTAACCACATTTCAAAATAATTTGGAGAATTTTTTAGATTTTTCATTTGATAATGCTTTAGATGGAGGTTATATATAGTTTCTATGATATAAATGTATTGTAATAACATGGTTAAGTTAGGAAGAAGTTATCTACCATATAATGAAAATTTGATTTCAAAAAAACTATTTTTTTTTGTATCACCATGGAGAGATGAGTCAATGTTCTACTGTTCATGAACAAAATGAAAGAAGTGGCTTGGAGAATTTGATATTTGATCAGTTTCCATTTGTTCATCATCCCAAGAGAGATAGTATGACAGTATAAGAATGCAATGATATCAATACACATGATGAAAATTTTGAAGATGATGATGAGAGAGTGAAAATTTTATTCTATGATGCCAGAACTCCAGTATATCAGGAATGTACTAAAATGACTCAGTTGGAATTTTTAATGCAGATATATCATAGGAAAACCATGTATGGAATTTCTAATACCACCATTGATTATATTCTTAAATTTTTGAAGGAATTGCTTTCTAATGGTGCAGATATTCCCTCAAATCATTACAAGGAAAAGAAGTTAATTAAGCAGCTTGGATTTGATACTAATAAAGTCCATGCTTTTCTGAAAGATTGAAGTTTATTTTGGGAGGAAATAGATAACCTTAATGACTTTAAAGAATGTGGTATATCTTTATGGATGAAAAATGAATATGGAACACCATCTCGTGTGGCACAGAAAGTCATGTGGCACTTTACATTGATTCCTAGACATCAAAATCTATTCATTTTTATAGAAATATCATCCAATATGTGATGACATGATGCTGAGATAATTAAAGGTAACAATGAGTTGTTTCATCCTACGAATATATTAACATGGTGGAAATTTGATTCACAATGTTTTGATTTTGTAGATGAGGTGTGTAATGGCAGGTTGGGTCTATCTTGTGATGGTTTTAATCTGTTTGGTTAGATGCTAACTTCTCACAACACATGGCCAGTTTTTATTCATGTTTATAATCCTCCTCTATGGATGTGTATGAAAAAACATTTCACTTTATTGAGTATACTGATATCTGGACCTTTTGATCTCGGTAATGATATATATGTATACCTACATCCTTTAATAAGAGAGTTGAAACAACTTTGGTATTTGGGTGTGTAAACATTTGATGCTTCTTCAAAGAATACGTTTCAATTGTGTGATTGCCTTCTATGGACCATAAATGATTTACCTTCTTATGTAATGATGTATGGGTGGATCACGAAGGGAAAACTATCATGTCCCATTTGTATGAAGAATACACGATAGAGAAGGATTACATATCATCATAGTTTTAGTTTCATGGGGCATCAATGATTCTTTCCAATGGATCATCAATACATGATAAATTGTTAGAGGTTTGATAATACCATTGATACTGAACAACCACCTCAACGTATGTCAGGAAGTGATGTGCTTAATTAATTGAAATATTTCAGTTTTTCATTAGGTAAAGTTCAGTTGCAATCTAAAAATAGGAATAATGTTGACTCATAAGACACTTACAATTGGAAAAGGAGATGTATTTTTTTTGAGTTTCTATATTGGTCTACCAATTTGTTAAATTATTGTTTAGACATAATGAAAATTAATAAAAATATATGTGAAATGTTTCTTTCAATTATTTTGAATATCAAGGGGAAGACCAAAGATGACTTCTGATCTCATTAAGACTTGTTGGATTTGGGTATTCGACCAGAACTGCATCCTGTGTGTATCGGTGAAAACAAATGGAAAGTTCTTTATAGTTCTTATGTGATGACACCATCAAAGAAAGATAAATTTCTATAAGTATTAGAGAATATAAAGGTTTCTGATGGCTATTCAATGAATATATCTAAATTATTTAATAGAAGTGATGTGAAAATAAAATATATAAAAACTCAGGATTACCACATCCTTCTTCATGAATGGATTCCAATAGGAATTAGGTATTTTCTATCCAATAATGTAAGGGTGATAGTGATTTGATTATTCCATTTTTTAGAGACCTTTGTGTTAAAATGTTATTCAAGTAATTCTTGATAAAAATGCAGTAGGATGTGCCATTAATTTTATGTGAGATGGAAAAAAATTTATCCATCCTTTTTCACTTGCATATTGCATTTAATGGTTTATCTTCCAACTGAAACACTTCTTGGGGGACTAGTTCCTTTTTGGTGTATGTATCCCAATGAGAGAAATATGTGAACAATGAAATCATATGTCCAAAGCAATAATTATCCTGAATTTTTTATTGTGATGGGTTATCTGGCTCAAGAATGTATAGATTTTTGTTCAATGTATTTGTATGATGTGACCACAATAAATTACTGGCCAATGATAAATGAAGATGACCAGTATGGGAAAATTCAGCCCTCGTTTCCATCTCTTCCCCAAACAAGAGGAATTTTTGGGTCTTATACATTGGCTACATTGATCCTTGAAGAGCGGGAGATGGCACATCGCACAGTCTTGTTTAACTATGGTTTGTTGAATGACTATATCAAGTAAGTAATTTGGATATTTATATGTTATCCCATATTATGAAATTTCACATATACCTTCCACTTTTATTGTCATTTTATGTTGGGAACATAAAAAAATTATAAGTAGAGTTTATCGATCTTTTCCTTTGAGAAGGAGAGAGTCTTTTCATAGCCTAAAATTTCTTGCTTTGTTAAAATCAAATGTATTACCATTACTTTAATTAGCTTAAAATATATATATTCATTTAATTGTATTATTCATATATATTTTAGGTGTTGAGTTTACATGTTGACTTCGTTTCTCAATAATTAAGATCTTTGGATTTTGGTCCTAATTCTTTGGTTCGTGAATGCAAATCTTCAATAATCAATGGGTATAAATTTGTTACAATGGATTGAGTAGTGAAAATGAGAACACAACCTGATGGCGTTATGTTAACTGCTACAACGTATTGTTATGCCAGTGTATCAGATAGTCAGTCTCGATATGAAGATATGTATTATTATGGACTTATTGAGAAAATATTGTTCTTGGATTACTAATCTCTAGGTAGAGTCAATGTGATGAAATGTAAATGGTTTTATTCAATGAGACGACATGGTATATTTATTGATGACTGTGGATTCAGAGTTATTTATGTGATTCGATTCTTGCACACTGATGAACCATACATTTTGGCATCAATGGATAAACATGTTTTTTATGTGAAAGATCATCTAAGACCCGATTATGTTTTCACTAATGGAATAATCCCAAGACATATTTTTCAAGATACTGGTGATAAAATTTCCACCATTGATGCCTCCATTGGTATTGCCCAAATATTGCATTTGATGAATCAAATAGTCCCATTGTGAGATTTTATGTTGAACCTGAAGTAGCGGTCAGTAATATATAGAAGCAACCATATATGTTCATTGTTCATTCAGTTTACATTGGCATGACTTTCTCAGGTTAGTATTACTATAAATACTTTAATTATGTTTTAGTTTGTAATTATATGTTTGTTTTTTGTATTTTATTGTGTCATTTTATTAAATCAGATTTATTTCAATGTACAAAACTTGGTTTAAATATTGTTTTTAAAAAAATTTATAAATCAGTAATGTAATTTTAAAAAATGTGTTAGTCATTTCCTTGTAATAATTTCTACAATTAGTAATTAAAATAATTCAAATTGGTTCCTCTAATAAATTTCTTATAGATGTAAGTCGTATGCATGATTTGTAAAAATTATTTCTTAAAGATTTACATTTCATTATTATGAAGATTATTCCAAATACTACAGAAGGTCGAAAGAAGTGACTATTTGATCTCGATCGACTGATGTGTGAGTGTGCGTAGCTTTATTCACTTCTATCAGTGAGTATAATAATTGTAATCTTTTTCTTCTACATTACGTATAATTTCATGTTAATATTATTTATCAATTTTTTTAGGGAAATTTAGTTCCACCAGATTTGACTCATAATCCTGTTAGCATGGGTATGAGTGGGGATGCTCTTAAACTTAGACGGAGCACTTGTTATACCCATTCCCACACTAACCCACCAATGGACACCCCTTCCACCACACCTTTCTATCCTCCTCTTGAGTCTCTAGGGATGTTCTTATCCATGAATCCATTTTCATCTCATCTACCCTCTTATTCACATTCCGTGTATTTTCCACCTTCAGGGATGATCCCATTGATGCCTCCATCATCTAATTTTTCCTCTTCTTCCCATACAATGATTTCACTACCTCTACAGATGTTTCCACCTTTACTATATCCATATACAATGATGTATCCCCAATCCTACTACCCATGTGATTCCATGTCTGCACCACCTCCAATTCCTACCATCCATCCATAATTTTATGAGTTTCATCCATTATCTTCCACTCCAATGCATAAAGGCCACCTAGAGCATGCACTAGAATAGACACCTCTTGCATGGGCTGCTGAGTCAGGACAGCCCACAGATCCATCATGGCTTATTGAGCAGCTTTCATAAGGTTTTTTATTATAATTGTTTCAAATTATATCTCTTTATTTTTTTCATGTTGTACCATGACTTAATTCTTATCCCCCCATGTTTTTCTTATTCAGTGGAATCTTCTGCTAGGTGACGTGGGTGCACTCGGATGAAGGAAGTTAGAAATTTCCAAACACAACTAATAGTGGATTACAATTGACAAAATCAGATGGTAGGTCCAAATTTAACGCATTGTATAAGTTTCATGGCCACTTTTTCCAATTATCAGGATATCATTCCAATGGAACTAATTTCATGGAGATGTATCAGTAAAGATATCAAGGAAAAATCATGGGAGAAATATGGGTAAGAAAATTTTATAAAGTAATATCTATATTACTGTTGTATTTAAATAAAATTACATGTTCATTACAGATTCAGTTTAACTTTCCCAATGGAGAATCAGCTAAGACTGCAAGGTTGATGGATGTTGGGGAGTTCTGTCACTCATAAAAGCATGATTTGTATATTGGTTGGAAGATCAGGGTTGGTACTGACTTAGAGGGGGTACCCACATTCCCTGACTATCCAAAAACTCAATATGAAAAATTATTGCACATTGGAAGACTTCTGAGTTTAAGTTAATCTCAATCTTTAATTTTTTTCATATAAAATTTAATTATTATTACTTGTATTGTAATTTTTTTTAGGTATTTTTAGAGAAAAACATAAAGAATAAGGATTCAATGACATATTTGCACACATTGGGATGCACTACAATGCTCAATCATGAAAAATGCCATGTACATTAACCGGGTATTGTGATGTTATAAAATATGTTCTACTGAAAATATTATTGAATAAACATAGACCATATTTGTGCATTTCTCATATATGGTTCTAATCTATATTTTTGTATTTATCATTTTCAGCAAATCGTATTGGGCATCGAAGGTCCTGTACCTCGTGAAAAATTATTTTTTTCCTGTAGAAAGAAAAAGGATGGAAGTGCAATAAATGCAAAAATACAAGATAAAATTGTAAGGTTTTTTATTTATTTTTTAAATATTTATATAAAATTCATAATTTAATATGTTTATAATTTCAAAATTCTACCTTGGAGGCCCTCGATGGTAAGGAAGATGGCAACTTAGGGCCACATGGTCATTTAAGTCGGGTATTAGGTGAGGAGAACCTGGGGAGAGTATGGTGTTGACCAAGGAAAAACATATTCCCATCTAGGTATTGGTTGTCATCAGGCTCCTCTCAAGCCTCTAAAACCTCTGAGCTATAAATCGCTGGTGTTGAAGGAGCTAAGGCAAGAAATTAGCTTTAGAGTAGCATGAAAGAAGTAAGCTGATGACTGAGAATTTCATCAAATCTATGGAATTTTTGAGTCAATCGCTTCAATCAGAAAATTTTGATACTTTTTAATCATATATGGCATCAGTTTTCTCTTTAAATGATGCTTCGGGAGATACTAATGAGGTTTGTAGTGGAGATGAAGGTGGTGGTGATAGAGTTGTTGGTGGTGAGGAGGTTGTTGATGGTGTTGTTAGTGATTAGGCTGCTGATGATGATGTTGATGATGATCATGGGAATGAACATTGGGATGGGGATGTTGATTATGGGTGGGATACTAATCCCCTATATTTTTTACTTAACAGGGAGATTTATGTATGTACTTTAAGAACTTAAATTGAATTCTTGTATAGATGAGAATGGTTAATTTATATTTAATTCATATAAATAGTAAATGTTATGGATTTGTTTTAATATTGTTCTGGAAATTATTTGTTCACTTATTTGAGTGCTCGATTCACAAATCATGTAAATTAGGAATCTTTATCACCATTTAAAGGTATTTGTAGGGTGTTTCATAAGGGTGTGTATTGGTCTTTATAAGGGTGAGATTTAAACTAATGAATTCTTGTAAGGGTAGAACCCTATGTGTGTAAGGGAAGTAGGTGTGTAAAGAATATAAGGTCCTTCATAATGGAGTTAATTGACACATCATAGTTACAAAATAGGATTCATAGATAAGATTGTGGGGGGTTTTAAACTAAAAATAATATACATTCATGTGATTATTTTTTTCTGAAAAGTTCGGCATAAATTTTCACATGAATTTACATAAAGCTAACATTATAATCCTTAGTTGTGAATATGGGTAAGTGGGTGAGGAGGTCATCCTACTTCTATGTAAAGGAATGTTTTATGTATCTTGTAAATAACCATATGGTTCAGTTTCCCTAGTATTATTCATATAATGCCTATTTCATTTCTACACTATAGTATTTGGTGCTCAAATTCCAGGTGAGGTTAATTTATTTAACAGGTCACAAAGGATCTTGATCAACAACATGAACGGGTTGAGCTACCATAGGAGAACTGAACTACCATGAGTGTAATGACCTGAATCATTACAGGTTGTAAAATTATCAATTGAATTTTAATTTCCCATTTTTTAGATGGTTTTTTTGAGAACCAGGAATCAATACAATATTTTGAGATTTTGGGATCCTTTATAGAATATTTTTGGGCGGGGTTTATAGACCCGGAGGTGACTTGGGGGTTTTAGAAAGCACTAGAGAAAGGATGGGTGGTGTGTGTATTTTATTAGTGATCTCAGGTATTTTTTTTATTCCACTTCTGTGTTTAAACCCTCATTAATTATCCTCTCATTTCACTTGGTTTTATTTAGGTATTCGATGTCCATTACCCCAGATCATGGTAGAATCGACCAAAATGGATGGGGTTTCATACACCCTACTTAGAAGTCATCCTGGGATGACGTTTGCATGCCACCGCTGTCTTATTTGGTGAGGTATGTCATAATTGTGATTTTTCTAAGAATTTTGGCTTAAATTAAACTAATTTAGTGAATGATTGAGTGTTTTTTGTTAGGTATTTTTCTCAGGTTGGTGTTGGGGTGTGTTGTGAACCCTTTTCTGTGGTCGGTCGAGGTCTCGATGGTGCAATGGTACTTTGTGAGTTGTTTGGTGATTACTCTACATTTGTTTAAATTAAATAATTAATTAAGATTATTTATAATTAATTATTTATGTCATGTGATGCAAGGTATGACCTCTGGTGGAGGTACATGCTTAGATGGGGCATGGATGGTCTTGACCATGGATTAAAAGAGCTTAGAGATAGTGGTAACTCCTTGATGGAGGTAGGTGGTCCCTTTAATACAAATCCACATATGTGATCATGCATGAGTTTCCTGATATATAAATTTTCCCTCACAACATGCACCCCCCAACCTATTTCCCCCCTCTCCCTCCCAACCTGTGCACCCCCTCCCCCTCCCAACCTGTTTCCCCCTCCCTCCCAACCTGCACCCCCCCTCACTCCCAACATGATTCCCCCCTCCCAACTTGTCCCCCCTCCCTCCCAACCTGCACACCCCCTCCCCCTCCCAACCTACACCCCCCCACTCCCAACATGAATCCCCCCTCCAAACCTATCCCCCCTCCCAACCTACACACCCCCCTCCCCTCCCCCTCCCAACCTACAGCCCCCCACCCCCTCCCTCCCAAAATGCGACCCCCCCTCTCAACCTGCACCCCCCTCCGTACATTCACCCCCCCCCCCCTCACCCTCCCAACCAGCACACCCCCTCCTCACTTCCAATCTGCACCCCCCCCCCCCATGTTGGTTACTAGATTTATTTAAACTTTTTGACAATTTTTTCTCATTATTCCTATTTTCGTGCAATAAGGGCCTCATTTTACCTTTATCTTTCATATTTGTTTTATGTATTTTAATGAGAGTTATTGTATATAGATAGCCACATGTGTTTATATCACACTCCTTATACATTTAACCTCCTCTTCTCTCAGATCCATGAATCTATTTTCCATATTAACATATTTCTCTTCATTCTAAAATTGCATTTCCCTCGTTATAGAAATTGTTTCCTTACTTTCTCCTTTACCACTATTGATGTTTCATCACATTTCCATATGTCGATGATTACCAAAAATAATATATCTTCTAATGAAATTATACTTCTTATTCTAATTTATTATTTGAGATGCTTTATAATGTTTTATTTATTTTCTTAGCTCCATGGGATCTATACACACATGAATAGTGTATCTCCACTATTCATGGTATCTTCACTTTGTCAAAGTAGAGGGGTTATGTTAGATTGACCATCTAGGTCATGCAGTAATTAGTTTATGTAAACATAAATAGGAAAACCTAGCAGTAACAAAAGTATATGCTCCAGAATTTAATGTCAGTTATGTTTTTGGTAAGAAAATTTTCATTTGTAATGTAAGTTCAGTTTTGGTTTTTATCATACTTTCTTATAGTTTTCATTAGTAATTAAAGTTCAGTATAGGATTTGCATGGGGTTTTTTTTTATTATTCCAGGTCTAATATATGGGGCTTATTGAAACATTCCTTAATTCAATATACATTTTTTGTTAACATGAAATATGAATATATGTGTTATGAATTCCATTTCTAATATGTGATATGAATTCTGTTTCTAATATTCCTTATGTATTATATTTATTATGAGTATATGAAACATGTGTTCTCTTCCTAATACAAAGTATTAATTTTTTTATTATCAATATATGTAATTTTCATTATTTTTGTTCAGAATGTATAAAATATGGAATATGTAATTTTTATTCTGAATATATGAAATATGGAATACAAATTCTAAATATATTAAATATGGAATATGTGTCTTATATATATTCAATTTGAAATACACATTTTATTTTTATAGGGAAATAAATCTGAAATAATATTAATTTTTTCAAGTTTCAAGTTTTAAGGAATTATAGATGATTTATTGAACAGAACAATCAATGGAGATTTAAATGAGTGATGAGTTCCAAATTTTATGTTCTCATACCTTCATCATCAAGGTTTTATTATTCCTATTTTCATATATTTTTCTTTACTGTAATTATTTTATTATCATGCTCATGGTATTTTGATGATCAATTCCATAATGAATTGATTATTTTTTCAATGATTCAAATAGTATTCTCACTCTGCTTGTTATCATTTTTTTTCAATGTGGTATCAAATTGTCTATAATCATATAGTAATCCATATATAAGTATAATATTTTCTATTTATTTTTCTTTTAAATTTTATATTATGTTTTTTACCGATCCTATTAATCTTTTGTCTCGTAATAATGATTATAGTGTTAATTTCATGTTCTGGAAATTATGAGGCAGTGCATATTGGTATGTAATTTTAGACTTTCATGCTCAGATTAATTGTTGTTCTTGAAGCTTTTAATGTCAGTTAAAATCTATTTTGTTGTCATAATTTGGAAACTTTTAGTATTATTAATGAGAATTTAATTTCATTTATGTTTTGGTAAGACAATTTTCATTTGTAATGTAGTTTCAATCTTGGTTTTTATCACACTTTCTTGCAGTTTTCATTAGTTATTAAAGTTCATTATTGTATTTTATCATACTTTATTCTTGTTAGAATTTTAAATGAAGGTTCATAATTAGTTTTTCCATGTTCTTGTAGTTGGTATGAGGCAATGCATATGGTTTTACAATCTCGGACATTCATGATAAGATTAATCGATTTTCTTACAATTCATAATACAGGTTCATCTCAATTTTCTTATCATACATTGGTTATTGATAGGTTTTAATTATATTAGAAGAGTTAATATAATGATTCAAAACTTATTAGATTCCTTCTATGTACTGATAGGTAATATAATAATTCAACTCTCATTAGATTCCTTCTATTATTCATATCTTTTCCAATCCTCATTCTCAATATATTCCTCATTTTCCCAAGATCTTTCATATCAAATATTTAGGAAAATCTAGTTTTCAATTTCTAAATCATTGAAAATATATTCTTAATATAAACATTTAATCAACATAAAATAGAAAAAAGATAATGGTTCAAATATACCATTTCTTCTAGTAAAAAAATGTTCAATGTTACACCAATAGAATCCCTCTTCTTCCATAAATGATTCAAACTTATGGTTACATTCTAGTTGTGCTTGCTCCAATCCATAGAATATTTTATTCATCTTATAGACCAAAATATAGTTATCATCTTTTGGAAAACCTATCAGTTTTTTCATGTAGATCTCATCTTCAAAATCACCATGAAGAGAATCCATCTTAACATCCATTTATTACAAATAAAAATATTCTGATTCCAAAAAACATAAAATTATTCATATGGTATAATGTTTAACAACCATTGAAAAGATTTTAGAGTGATCTAAACCTTTATTTTATTGAAACCTCTTAATTACTGGTCATCTTTTTACCTTTTCTTAGCATCAAATTCTTCCTTAATATAGTAATTCCACATATTCTCAAGTTCCGTTTTACCCTATGGAAGTTCAATTATCTCCCATGTTTCATTGAAATTTAATGAAGTCATAACTTCATTCATGGATAAATCCCACTATTTTGAGTCACTATGTCAAATTACATACTATAGATTTGTAGGATCTCCTATATCTATTAGAATAGCAAAGTTCAAATCATGCCCAAACCATTACACTAGTCTCCTAATACTGGTTTTTATCCTTAATTGAATCAAATAAACTGAAATATCTAGATATTTTTGTTCTATAAGTAAATTTATTACCAGTTCAAGAACTTATAGGGAAAATATTTTGTGTGCTCCAACTCAAGATTTATATGTAGCTGAACTTTTTGGTGTTTCTTATGGTCTTACTTCTGGACTTCGGGTTCCTTTAGCACCTAAATTTGAGTTATGTAGTTTTTTTGAATTACAAGTACTCTGATCAACCTAGACTTCAATAGATTATTTTTCCTCAATTTGATGCTCCTAAAAGTTTCATAATTTCCATATAACTTTCTCATTGAAGACAACATCTATGCTTCTAATGATTTGTTTCATATCATCATGATATCCAAAATTTTCATCTCCCTGGAAAATAAAAAATGTATTTTTGATTTGGATTCAAGTTTAGTATAATCCATATAATTTACAAATGGATATGATAAACTACTAAAAAAATTATGATGTTGAAATTATAGTGGTTTCTTGACCATAGATCCCCCAGATGTTCTTTCCCAACTATCAAATCCAGACTTTTATTGATGAGATATGCCACCTTATTGAGTTCATTTTCCCAAATGGCCTTAGTAATTCCCAAGTATAAACTCATAATTTGATCTCTCTCTCTCTATAAAAGTTCATTTAATTATTTTAGATACTTCATTTTTTTTGAGTTCCAAGAATCATATTCTAATATTGCATTCCTTCCTTCTGGAAGAAGTTACAAAAATTCCATCTGGTGTAGTCACCTTCATTTTCCATCCAGATGCACTTTAACTTCTACCCATATTCCATTTATACCATTGATTTACACTGAATAAACACCATAAATACGTCATACTTATAGTTTAATAAGTAGATAAATACATTCATAGTAGCATCATTGATGAAAGTGAGAAAGTAAAGGCAACCACTATAGGGATAAAAGGGGAATGTCCCCGAAACATCTAAGTATCCAAGCCCAAACGTCAAATTCTTGGGATTCCAAACATCTATGTTGAAATACATTTGTTTATTATTTCCCATCATAAAAAATTCAAACATTAAAATTACCATATAATCAATATTCAATATTCCTTTTAAATTTTATAACTTTTAAGTTCTTCTTAATGAGGTTTCTGAACATATAGTTCCATACTTCTTGATCATCAGAATCTGTGCTTCCAATAACCTCCACCCCATTTGAATTTTCGATCATATAAAGGGTCTCATCTTTTAATCCTCATGAAACTATCATTGATCCTTAGGTATCATTCCATACCTCATCAGAAAATATAATTCCATTTCCAACATCATCATGTTTTCCAATGAAAATTAGATTTCTTCCCGATATGTATTATGTGTAACTGATTCTATTCTAGTCTGTATTGGATGTGAAAGATGGCAGAAAGTAGGAAGTAGGAAGGTGGGTAGTAGCTAGAAGTAGGAAGAATCGGGAAGGCTGGCAGCTGCTGTTGCTCGGGAGAAGTATTTATACCCACAGTTCATTGAACCGTAGGTATATTAGATTTCTGTGAAAATATATTCACACGGTTCTCTTAAACCGTGGGTATTATACTAGTCTAAGAATCACCTATAACCACAGTTCATTGAACCGTGGGTATATTATATTTCTATAAAGGTATATTCTCATGGTTTTCACAATAGTGGGAATAGATATATACTCAAGGTAAGTAAACTGTGGGTATTATGAAATTTCCCTTGGCTATACCCACAGTTTTGTGAAAACCATGGGTATAGGGAAATATCAGTAGTGTAGAAAACATTATTTACGTCACCATTTTTTACATCGGTTATATATAACCGACGTGATAATCTATGAAATGTGGTTTTTTACGTCGGTTATTTTATAACTGACGTAACAAATGCGGTGAGTAGATTTTTAACGTCGGTTATTTTAATAATCGATGTTACAAATCGCGCGTGTTCGGTTTTTACGTCGGTTATAAATTAACCGACATAAAAAACAAAAGTGCGGGGTTTTTTACATCAGTTATTTGATAACCGACGTAAAAAAACGAGATATCTACGAGTTTTTTACGTCGGTTATAAAATAACTGACGTAAAAAATGCGGCTTTTGAGGCCTTTTTGATGTCAGTTATTTTATAACCAACATAACAAAACAACCCACAAAATGTTTTTTACGTCGGTTATACAATACCCGACGTAAAAACTGTGATTTTTTATGTCTTTTTTACGTCGTTTATAGATTAACCGACGTAAAAAACCAACATGCGGATTTTTTTACGTCGGTTATTTTATAACTGGCGTAAAAAAAGTTGTATCTGATACATTTATAACGTCGGTTATTATAATAACCGATGTTATAAATGTAAAAAAATAGTTTATAACGTCGGTTATTAAATAACCGATGTTATAAAACATTTAAAAAATTAACAATCCCCGTGGATTGTCATTTACGATTTTTCGATCGACAGTCCAGCGGCTCGTCTCTCTCGCGCGGTAAACCCTAATCAACTCGTCGATCTCGCTACATTAAACTCATTTTTCCTTCATATTTTATCATATTTACTCTCCTTGGATCTATCATCTCAACTCACATCACTCAAGTAATCCTTCCACGAATTTATTTCATTCATTTTTTTTCGGATAGTATATATTTATTTTTGGCGATTTTTGTGTTTAAACTAGGTAAGATTCTTCGATTTCGAACCCTCTTACCTATTTTTTCCATCATCATCTTATTTATCATCCCTAGATCTATTAGATCGACTCGCAATACTCATGTAATCCTCAAATACTTATATTTAGTTTGTTTTTGTTTCGCGAATGCCCGACATTGATGGTAATTTTTGTTGTCATTGAAAACTAATGATCTCATTCACCTATATTACTGCATAGAATGGTTATTGATTAAATGTATGAATTCAAAAATGATATTTCATGTGTTGTTGCTGCTTATTTTTATCCTCTTTTATATGAGAATCTATTATACATATAATGTAATGGCTGTTGACCTCTATGTCCCTTCGATGCATCGCTATGTCTCATGATTCCAAATAAAAATGGGTTCTGCTAAGGGCTTACCCTAGTATTTTTTGAGTCCTTGGCCAAGGCCTCGACAATATGTTTAATATTTCTAGAATTATCCATTACCTCATTATGATATTAGTTATCAAGAAAACTTGTGATCATTTGACTAGTTAAATATCAATGGTTATTTTTAATTATCATACGATCATTTAAGTATCCATATTTAATAATATTTAATTCCATCTATTTCATGTTGAAGTATATATTAAATTCATGTGTTTTTAGTTGTTCACCATGCCTAGTTTTTATATGTAAACCATTGTTTGGGGGTTGTCCAGGGGGTGGGGGTGGGGGTGGGGGTAGGGGTTTTCCAGAGGGTTGGGGGTGTCTAGGGGGTGTCCAAGGGGGTGGGTGGGTGTGGGGGGTTGTACAAGGGGGTGAAGGCATGTCCAGAAGGTTTGGGGGTTGTTTGGGGGGTGGGGGATGTCCAGAGGGTTGGGGTGTCCAGGGGGGTGTACAAGGGGGTCGGGGGTGGGGGTGGTGTCTAGGAGGGGTGGGGGTGCTGTCTGGAAGGGTGGGGTGCTGTCCAGGGGGGTGGGGGCTGTCCAAAGGGTTGGGGGTGTCCAGCGGGGTGTCCAAGGGGGTAGGGGGTGGGGGTGGTGTCCATTAGGGGTGGGGGTGTTGTCTAGAGGGGTGGGGGTTTTCCAGGGGTTGGGGGCTGTCTAGAGGGTTGTGGGGTGTCCAGGGGGGTGTCCAAGGGGGTGGGTGGGTGTGGGGGGATTTCCAAGGGGGTGGGGGCCTGTCCAGAGGGTTTTGGGGGTTGGCCGGGGGTGGGGGGCTATCCAGAGGGTTGGGGGGTGTCCGGGGGGTGTCCAAGGGGGTGGGTGTGTGTGGGGGCGCTGTCCAAGGGGGTGGGGGCCTGTCCAGAAGGTTTTGGGGGTTATCCCGGGGGTGGGGGTCTGTCTAGAGGGTTGGGGGTGTCCAGGGGGGTGTCCAAGGGGGTAGGGGGTGGGGGTGCTGTATAGAGGGGTGGGGGTTGTCCAGGGGGTGGGGGGCTGTCCAGAGGGTTGGGGGGTGTCTGGGGGGTGTCCAAGGGGGTGGGTGGGTGTGGGTGGTTGTCCACGGGGGTGGGGGCCTGTCCAGAGGGTTTTGGGGGTTGTCCGGGGGGTGGGGGCTATCCAGAGGGTTGGGGGTGTCTAGGGGGATTGACTACTGCATCGTGGTTTATGCGATTATGACATGATGATTGTGCTGTGATGATTGGATTTACATTTTTATTTTCTCCATCTGGATTTTTATTTTAAATATGACTTGATTCTCAGGTTTACTCCATTCTCTCCAATTTTCTATCAACCATGTAGGCGCCATGGTTTTCTTTTATTCAATGGAATTTAAAACTGTTATATCTAACTATATTTTGTTTTAATAATAATATTCAAGCATATTTTTTTAAATATGCATAGATTTGTTTTATATTTCAAAAAAAATTACATTCAAATTATGATTTTTTTCATATAAACTTATATTTGTCTTATCTTAAAAATATATATATATATATATTTGATATTTTTTATAGGTAATAATGAGTCGAAGTTGGATTACAGCACATTGAATGAGAAATAAATATGAGGAAGGTGTTGATTCCTTTTTGGAATTTGCTAAACGAAATGTTCCAAGTAGTGACATTTTTTTCTGTCCATGCCTGAAATGTTTGAATATGAAGAAGTTGAAAAGTATAGAGATAAAAGATCATCTGATATGTCATGGTTTTAATCCGAGTTACAGCCCTTGGATTTGGCATGGTGAAACTAGACGAAATGTCACTGATTATGATGATTCACATGATGGTAACTCCGATGGAATTGAAGAAATGATTCGCGATATTGTAGCAGAACAAATTGAGATAGAACCGACAGTTGCGCGTCTATATGGTGATGCTGAAAAACCATTATATCCTGGTTGTACAGACTTTACGGTTTTGTCGGCGGTGTTAAGATTGATTAACCTGAAGGCGAAACATGGATAGAGAAGTGCAGTTCAAAATAGCAGGTGGTCCAAGTTTAAATGTGATAACATGGTCCGGTTATGACATTAATGGATATACATTTCATACGAAAGCTCAAGACAACAGAAGTGCAGTTCAGAATAGTGGTGTATTGGTGTTTGCAGAAGCAATGCATTTTTTGAGTGCTAAGGACAAAAACCCAATTTCTGCATCAAGTGCATATTATGGAGTGATTGAAGACATATGGGAGGTTTATTACTTTAAAATTAAAGTTCCTATTTTTAACTGTAAATGGTTTATCGGTAACAACAGTGTCAGACATGATGAATTTGGAATGACACTTGTTAATCTAAATAGATTGGAAGACACGGCTGATTCTTTTATAATGGCAACACATGCAAAACAAATTTTCTATGTAGTAGATCAATCAGATATGCAGTGGGCTGTTGTTTTACAAGGGAAAAAACAATATGTTGGTGAGGATTAAGTTGATGAAGATGTTGATTTATGTGAGATCCATAATTCCATGGAAAGATTAACATAATATAATGATGAGCATGTTTAAGACATGGTTTGTGCCATAAGTAACGATCACGACGAAGGAATTTTGGAAAACAATCCATTTGTACATTCCTAAAATTATAGGTAACATATGTTTATTTCTTGTTTACATTTATTTTTTTCATAAATGTTAGATGTTGTAAGTTTTTTATTTATTAAAACATGTTTTAAAACAAAATAAGTATAAGTTTTTGTTTGTTTTAATTTTGTTTAGTTTACTTTATCATGTTTACCATTACATGAATTATATATCTATTATTTTTGTTCAGTGATAATTACTTTACCATGTTTACCAGGTTTACCATGTTTACCATGTTTACCATCTTGACCATCTTTACCATCTTTACCATTGTTTAACATGCTTACCATATTACCAATGTTTACTATTACGTAACTTAGTACACTTTTCTATTTTTTAATTACAGTAGTATTAAAATATTTGAATTTGTATATTTTTGAACTAACGTTTCTTTTTTTGATTTGAAGGATAATGACAGATCATTCAGTTGATCAACCACATGATTCTGGAGATGAGCATATTTGTCATACCTCTAGGGAGGAACATTCACATGCTCCTATTATGACAAAGAGTTCAAAGGTTGGTAAACGTGGGTGCACACATTTACCAAAATTATCAGTTGCTCGTACGCAGGATCAGAGGATAGTCATTGAGTTTGATGATGATGATATTCCTATAGGTCCAAATGCAAAATATTTTAAGAGTTTTTTAGAAACTCAGGCTAAGAGAAAAGTAAGCATTCTGTATGATGACTGGAGAAGTGTGGATAAAGCGATAATCTCTCATTTATGGGAGACGATTTTGGTAAGATCTTTTGCTATTGTTTGAATATTCTTTAAATGTTTCTAGTATATATAATATGTTTAACCTCTTCTTTATCAGATTACATTTGATATTCCTGACACTGGAGGAGTAATGAAGAAATGTTTATCGTTGGCTTCCAGGAGATGGAGGGATTTAAAATCAACCCTCTCATCTGATTTCATTTATGTTCATAGGAGTCATGACAATCCATGTCGTATATATCCTTTTATAGATGAAGACACATGGAGATACTTTTTTGAAAGTAGAAGAAAACAGTCATTTTTGGTAAGGGCAGTGTAAACTTTTATAATATTTCTTATATAAATGGTCTTATTAATGTTTTGTTAATGATTTCTTATTATTAATTTACAGCAAACAATGAAATCTCATCATAAGATCCAATATAAAAATGTATACCCTCATAGTTTATCTCGGGGAGGGTATGCATTATTGGAAGAACAAATGATGGCAGAAAAATTTCAACAACTAAGAGCTAATTCTTCAAGATCTGGAGAGGTGGCCCCTCCATCCCCTCCATCTAGACATGAAAAATGGAAGAGATATCGGAAGGAAAAAAAGGGCAATATATTTCGGATGAATCGAGAATCATAGCTGAGAGGATTGTAAGATATATATTTAATTTATTTAAGTTAACCATTTTCTTCATATAATTTCAATCATTATAGAAATGTTCAATTAATTAATACAGGACTCTCTTGAGGAGCAGAGTTCACAGGGGACATTTACAGCTACTGGGAGGGAAGATATTTTATCTGTAGCATTGGGAAGGCCCGAACATCCTGGTCGTGTAAGAGGATATCCGGAAAATGTATCGGTAAGAAAAGTGTTGCCATGATCTTCAACTTCAAACTTTGAGGGGGTTAATAAAAAAAATAGAATCCTTCGAGGCTGAAGTTCTTAATATTAATGCGATGATGGAGGACAAGATTAGAGCGTCGGTGCAGTCTATGCTTTCAGACATGCAATGACAATTTCAGACTGCAGCTCCCACTCCTCCACCTCCCCCTGCATACCCCATTATTTATCCTCCACCGCCAGTAGCTCCAACTCCCCCACCTTAGCCTACTGACCCCATTTTTTATCCTACTCCTCCGCCGCAGCTTCCTACTTATTGTGAGTTGTATGTTGATGATTCTCAAAATCATATAGTAGCATATGGGTTTGTATATTGTATAGGAGATGTAGTTCATCATAAAAAATTAGAGGTAGAGAATCAGAGGGTCACTGTACAGGATATTATAGATAGATCAGCTTGGGTACCATTAACTACAGATGAGGTGGCGACAGTTGGACATAGTATCGGCCATTTTTTAATTTGGCCATCCAGACTTCTTCGACTCATTACCATAGAGGTATGAATGTTATATCTTTTATTTTATTTTTTTTATTAAATTTTTTTATCATTTGAAAACTAATATATTTTTCAATTTATTTTTACAGGAATACTTCAAAGGTAAAGAAATACTATATAGACAATAACAAAGACAGATAGCTATGACATCAGATACAGATTCTAGTAGTCTTAACAGATTGTCAAGATATTCAAATTTCTTGGCGGGTCATTATGAGTTTCCAATGGAAGCTCATGTTTGTGGACGTGAAATAAATGTGGGGATTATGAAAACTGGTATCATGGAGCTTGTTACTGGAGATAAGTTGGGCATCAACGCGGTGTAAATTTTTTCCATGTAAGTATTAACACCTTTTCCCTATGTTATATTTATTCAAAATTTATACTTATGTCTGTTTTGTATTAGGTATCTTTATAAAATTTGTGAGAGGAATGAGCTGACAGATGTATATGGATTCATGGACCCGAAATTGATTTCCCCTTAAGCATGTTCATTGGATGAGAAACAAAGAATGCTTTATATTGCTGAAAGACTTGAAAAGAATATAGTCACACAATGTTGGATGATGCCTTTTTTTGAGAGGTATGAAACACATATCTCTCAAAGAGTTAATTATATTTTAACATAAAAAACCACTAATGTTAAATTTCCTTTTATCAATGATCATTGGATGTTAGGGATTTTTTTCCCAAGGGAGAAAGCACTTTATTGGATATGCTCTGTCCATGATGATGTGTGGGAAAGTTTTAAGAATATATTGGAAAAGTAAGTTTCAATTTATCAATAGTTTTATATATTAAAATGAATTTTAAATTTACCCCATTAGTATTATTTTCTAATAGGGAATGGGCCTACTTTCGAAAAAACACAAAGAAAAGGAATGCAAAGATCAAATATGTAAATGCGAAGGTAAATATCCATTTATAATTTTTATTTTTGATTTATTACATTAAAATAATATATTGAATTTACACTCATTCAAATAGAATTTTCATGAACAATAAGGCGTCATCGAATGCGGATATTATATGTTAAGATTTATGTATGAAATAATAACAACTAGGACAGTTGTGAATTTTGACCTGGTAAGATTTCCTCTTAAACTTTGCCATAATATTTCAATTTGATTTACTCATTATACATGTTAACTACTATCCTTTTCATTTGTATCTTTTTGATGACCCTCAACCCTATAATGCTGAAGACATCAAACACTTAAAAGTGGAGTGGTCAAATTATTTTACAGGTTTGATTAAATTTTAGTTGTTTGTAATGTAAAATGTAATTTTGAATATTGTCGTTGTAATTGTGTATTTGGTAGTCCTTTAGGTTGGATTTAGTTTTTTTTTGAAGTTGACAGTGTAAGTTTTGAATATTATATATGTGAATGTTTAGTTTTTCTCTACTTCTTGTTTTGGTCTACTGATGATGGTTTTTCTGGTATGAATTCTAGTCTGGGGGGAGGGGTTTCAAGGGTGTGGGGGTGTTCAGTGGGGTTGGGGGTGTCCAGGGGTCTGGGAGGGCTGTCCGGTGGGGTGGGGGTATACATGAGGGTGGGGGGTTGTCGAGGGGTGTTTGGGGCTGTCCAGGGGGTTGGGGGGAAGTCCAGGGGTGTGGTGGGGGATCCAATGGGGTGGGGGAGGGCTGTCCAGGGTGTGGGGGGGGTATACATGAGGGTGGGGGGTTGTCTCGGGGTGTTTGGAGCTATCCAGGGGGTCGGGGGCAGTCCAGGGGTGTGGTGGGGGCTGTCAAGTGGGGTGAGGGGGTGCTGTTCAGGAGGGTGGGGTTGTAGAGGGGTGTTTGGGGCTATCCAGGGGGTTGGGGGGCAGTCCAGGGGTGTGGTGGGGGCTCCAATGGGGTGGGGGTTGCCAAGTGGGGTGAGGGGGTGAGAGGGTGATGTTCAGAAGGGTGGGGGCAGTCCAGGGGTGTGGTGGGGGGCTCCAATGGGGTGGGGGAGGGCTGTCCAGGGTTTGGGGGTATACATGAGGGTGGGGGGGTGTCCCGGGGTGTTTGGAGCTGGCCAGGGGGTCGGGGGGCAGTCCAGGGGTGTGGTGGGGGCTGTCAAGTGGGGTGAGGGGGTGTTGTTCAGGAGGGTGGGGGTTGTCTAGGGGTGTTTGGGGTTGTCCAGGGGGTCGGGGGAAGTCCAGGGGTGTGGTGGGGGCTGTCAAGTGGGGTGAGGGGTGAGGGGGTTCTATTCAGGAGGGGGGTTGTCGAGGGGTGTTTGGGGCTATCCAGGGGGTCGGGGGGTAGTCTAGGGGTGTGGTGGGGGATCCAATGGGGTTGGGGAGGGATGTACAGGGGGTATACATGAGGGTGGGGGATATCAAGTGGGGTAAGTTTTATATGTTATCAATGTAAATGCTTAAATTTTCTTTAGTTCATGTTTTGATCTCCTTCTGTTTTTGTGGTACGAATTATTGATTTGGTTTCTGGTTGATTTTTGGGGAGAGCAGAGGACTGCAGTCGATTTTTTTTAAAAAAAATTGTCTTCCACATCGGTTATTTTATAACCGACGTGATAAAGAAATCTATAAGGGTTTATCACATTGGTTTTTTTTAATAACCGACTAACCGACGTGATAAACCATTCCCCAGGACATTTATCATGTCGGGTATTGATTAACCGATGTGATAAACCCCCCCCCCCTCGGACTAGTTTATCACGTCGGTTATTTAATAACCGATGTGATAAACCATCGCCCAGGAGTTTATCACGTCGGTTATTAAATATACAACGTGATAAACTCCCCCGCATGTGTTTATAACGTCAGTTATTGTATAACCGACGTGATAAAGCCCCCCCCAGTTTATCACGGCGGTTATATAATAACCGACGTTATAAACCCCACCCCCCTAGGTTTTTTCATGTCAGTTATTAATTAACCGACGTGATAAACACCGCGATGTTATGTTTGTTACATCGGTTTTTAAATAACTGACGTAAAAAACTTTATTTATAACGTCATCTGTATTAACGTCGGCTAAAAACCGATGTAAAAAATGAAAAACAACTGACGTAAATATCTTTTTCTGCACTAGTATATTGACGCCTCGGTGGCCCATAGTTCATGAAACAGTGGGTGCAACCTATACCCATAGTTTCATAGGCTATACCCATGGTTTCAAACCATGGGTATAGGGCAATTTTCTAGTAGTGATAGCTATTAATACCTCCTATGAACACACTTTTTGTAATATAATCTCTTTGTCTTGTGATATATCATAAAGTAGAATGAATTCTTGTATCATCATCATTTTGATGATTTATATATTTCGTTAACTTACTAGATAGGATTACCTTCATGTACCATGGATATAAATTTAATAAATTTACTGTCATCCTGGTCAACCTAGACCCATGAGATATCTCTTCCTTGACTCAGAAGTGACAAATTCTATCTTGATCATTAAACCAATGTCATGCCACCAATGACACATCCAATACAAGATACCTCTACATGACCTAAATGTCATGGTTTTTCCTTGAATCAAAGTATAAAATAAAATGATACACATTGATAAAAATATCAATTCAGGATAATAATATGTGTGTTCATTGATAGGAGCAACCAATGACACATGAAACATAAGGTTCTCTTATTGGCAATTCATACCTCATGATCTCATCTACTTGAGATCACAAAGTGTGAACTTCATGAGAATAATTCTTAATTCTTATGATCCCCCAAAACCTTATAGTCAGACATCATCTATGTCCCATTAGTATGATGTATCTAGACCATATGACATATATTTAAGATAATTGTTATAGTATCTTTAGGTTCTCATTATAATTAGGTACTTCTATAACATTTTGATACTACATGTAATAAAATGAAATTACTATGTAAATAGTAGGTGAAAAAGTATCAATGCTATTATGGTAAGCATAAACATGTGTATATATCAAACTGTATACATGTAATGGTAATCAAAGTATATAAAGTAGTTGGGTTTAGGGAACCCACTCACAACACTCCCACTGTCACTAGAACCAACTGCTAACGATTCTCAACCTGTTATCTCTCATAATAATATCATGATTCTACTAAGATATGGATTTATTCATGTGGTCTTCCACATTATCCTTTATGTATACCCTTCTAGCCATGACTTCACCTCTCTATGTAAAATCCCTCAATAGATAAAACTTCTAAAGTATATTATTTTCCCTCTTGTGTGACCTAGGTTCCTTGGAAATCAATAATGTCATACTATTACCATAGTATAATGTAACATGGTTTTTACTTCTAGCTACAACACCAAGCTTAGAAAAAAAATATGCATATTCAGACTGATTCTTTAGTTTCATCAAAATCCACTACATACTTAGACTCTACTGCATAATCAGAAACCACAAACAACTTTGAGCTCCTCACTCTCACTATACCACGATTTAGGTAAAAGAAATACCTTAACTATTATTTTAAATCATCTTTATTTGTCTAGAATCTAGCATCAAGTTATCCCCTCATGACTAGATCCTAATATTCTTTGTAAGTATTAATTAATTTAGGATAGTTTTTATTACTAAGCAATGAAACTCTTTTGGATTGGCCAGATATCTTCACATGAAACTTAAAGAAGAGGCAACATAAAACCTAGTACATGGCATGGAATACATGATATATCCTACTATTGAAGAATATGGAATTCTACCCATTATTTAAATCCCCTCCTATGTCTATGGACACATATTATGGGAGAGATTAATGTCATGTGACATTGGAAACAATCATCTCTTGTGTTCCTGGCGATGGTTTGGTGGTAATGGTGATTGTCTTGACTCTATTTTAAGGGATTGGTCTACTCTATAATCTTCTATTTCTCTAGGATTCCACCAATATTATCCCTTTAAAACTCACAAGGTGATTTCCAAGGTGTTTTGGGATGTAAAGTTCAATTGGTTGATGGAATTCCAGTAGGCTTCTCTTGTAGTGGCTTCATCTCTATCTTAGGTCCCCGCTAGGCTTGACCTTCATGGTGGTTGTGGATCTTCTTCAACTACTGTTTGATGTTTTTTGGTGTTATATTATAAGGTATTTACGGTGGAAATTATGGATTCTAGTAGGTGGTTTACATCGGTGAAATGGTGCTGATGATGGGTATGATTTTTCTTAGGGTGCACAATGAGAGGCGGTACGTGGCTTGAGGTGGTAATGATGGTTTCCATTTAAAACTTTAAATTTGAAATTTATTTTTTGGGGGGTATGCGTGACTCAATATGATATTGTGAATGTTCCTAGTTAACCAAAAGTGGCTTTTAAAAAAATAAAAAAATGGATTGAGGGAGTAAATTGTTGATATATGTACTTTGACTTAACCCAAGAAACCTCTGAGATCTATCTAGATAGATAATGGTCCCTAGAATATGGGTGGATTCACCTAATTATTTCAAGCAGAGGCATTCATTTATCCAATTCTTCACTGATTGTAATAATTTCACTTCATTTCCTATTAACAATATGTCATCAATATATAACACTAAGAAAATAATGGAACTCCCACTAACCTTTTGAAGACACGTGGATCACTTTTATTCTTAATGAAACCAAATTTTTTTATCCCCTCATCAAAATTAACATTTCATTATTGGGATTCCTACATCAATCCATAAATGGATCTCTACAGCTTTCATACTTTATTGACACTCTTTAACATAATAAACCCTTTGGTTTGGTTCATATTGATGTCTTCAACTAACTTCCCATTTATAAAATCATTTTTAACTTCCATTTTATAATATCATAATCATGGAAACCAACTATTGTAAGTAATATTATGATGGATTTTAGAATATTAACCAGTGAAATAGTTTTATCATGGTCGATGACCTGAAATTTCCTAAAACCCTTTACTACTAGTTGTTCCTTATAGGTGCTCACCTGACCATCCATGTCCATCTTTTTATTGATTACACATCCACAACCAATAGGTTTTACATCATTTGGTCGATCTACCAAATTCCAAACATGATTTTGGTATATGGAATCTATTTTAGAATACATGTCTTCTTTCCATTTATTAGCACCCTTTCCATATATTTCTTCCTTGTAGTTGAGAGGTTTATCATTCTATAGGAGTAATTTTTCACCAGACTCAGGGATAATAAAACCATATATTTCTGGTTCTCTAAACTCTCTAATATACCTATATAGTACTTTTTATCTTGGTAATATATTCTTATCACATTGTATATTCTGGATATTGTTCCTATAACATCTCTTGTGCATCTAGAGCATTTACTTCATCAAAGTCAATCTTGATCCCACTATTTGTATTAGAAATCTGTTCTCTTTATAAAAATTTATCATATCTTAATAAAATCACCATTCTAACTAATGGGTTATATAGGTAACATACTTTAGTCTCCTTAGGATAACCTATAAAGATTTACTTCATGCTCCAAGATGCTAATTTTTTACTAGTTATAGCCTTTAAAAAATCCTTGCATACCCATACACATATATGTAATAGATTAGGATTATTTCTATACCACAACTCATATGGAATCCCATATTCTACTTTAGTTGGTAATTAGTTTAGTTTATATGTTTTAATATATAGTGAATATCCCCAATAGGATAATGGTAGAGTTTCATGAATCATCATAGATCAAGCCATGTCAAGAAGGGTCTGATTACTCCTTTCACTAACACCATTACAATGAGTTGTATAAGTTGGAGAAAGTTGGGAAACTATCACACACCCCTTTAAATGATCAATGAAAATTTTATTAATATATTCTCCACCAATATTTGAGTGGATTTTGTTAATCTTTTTACCAATTTGATTCTCTACTTCATTTTGATATTCCTTAAACATGGTAAAGTAATTTGACTTATACCTCATTAAGTAGATATATCCATCTCTTCTATATTCATCAGTAAAAGTAACGAAGTAAGGGAATCCAACTATTTCCTCTACTATAAATAGACTACATACATTAGTATGAACTGATTCCAGTGGTTCTTTGGATCTTTCTCCTTTACCATTAAAAGGTGATTTGGTCATTTTACCTTTTAAACAAGTGTGACATTCATCCGAGGGTTTTAACTCAATAGAGTCTATATACCCTTCTTGATGAGGTTTTCTTAAATGATTCCCATTTAATTTACCTATCCTAAATTCCATAGGTGGGTAGGATAAGATTCATTCTTGCTATATTCTTCATTGATATTCAAAACTGGATTCTCTAGTTCAAGGATATATAAACCATTGTTAAGATATGTCATACCATAAAATATGTTATCCTTATGCATAAGATAACATTTATTTACAAACTTGGAATAAAATCCCATAGTTTCTAAACTTGACACTAAGATTATGTTTATGGAAACAAATGGTACATAATAATAATTATCTCATAAAATAACTATTCCACTAGGAAAAATAAGATGATAATCTCCCACTACTAATGCTACTAGTCTCGCACCATTTTATTCTCAGGGATCAACTTCACCTTTTCTAATTATCTTGAATCTACTTGGTTCCTATATCATAATACAAATGTGTTAGCCACATGCAATATCCAATACCCAGCTTATAGAAATAAATGGATTTATTTAATGGAAAATATACTTGAATTTGAAGTATCATCATGATTCTTCTTCCTGACTATGCACTTATTCTTCCAGTGGCCTTTCTTGACACATGAAAATAATATTTCCCCATTCTCATTGATCTCTTTTTATTTTTGGATTTTTGAATAGTTAGTGTATCGGGGTCTTTGACTGGGACTTAGCCTTTGACACTTTTTCCTTACCTTTCTTTTTTTGTTCACTATAAGGACTAAAGAGTTAGAATTCTTCATATCCTTATCAAATTGGAAAACTAATTCCAAAAAATCTATGAGTGACTTATTCATGTTATTCATATTCAAATTAATAATGAAATTTGAGAAGTTATGTGGTAAAGAGGAAATAATGAGATCATTTTCGAGTTCTTGGTTTAGTTTGAACTCAAGGATCTCTAGTCTCTCAATGTACCCAATCATCTTGAGTACATGTGGTCTTTCCTGATTCCCTTCTACTAGTCTACATCTATATAGAGAAACTGATATCTCATAACTTTATTTAAGAGATCTCTCTAGGTATAACACTTGGATATAAGATGTTCATTGGAAAGAATCTTTTCCCTCATGCATTTTCTCCAGATCACTGGACATATATGAAAAAATAAAACACTGATCATCTAGTACAGCATCAATATGATTCTTATATTTATCTTTATCCATATTGCTTACTCCCTAAGGGTGATAGATAGGAAATGGTGATTCCAGTGCATAAATATTTATCTCTTGTTGTTGTACTATGTGCAAGCATATGTACCACTCCTTAAAGTTATAGCCGGTCAGGATAATATCTTTATCCAATATTTCTCACAGTGAAATTTAATTGGTGGTGGTTTCAATTTTATATACAACAAATAAACTTAACATATTATTAAATTATCCTGATTACCATTAGATATTTTCAAATTATGAATTTTAAATGTATCCAACTATTTTATCAAATCTTAGTTAACCTCAACTCCTTGATTCAGAATACTCAATCTCTTGAGTATTCTAGTGGTAATGATCATTAAACCTTTCTTCATAGCCTGATCTATTGAATCCCTGCTACTCAAAGAGTATAAGTTGGTCTTTTGATAGGCCATCCCATTACCTCGTACCTCCTTGATCTGTTGAGTGGAGTCTCATCTCCTATAAAGTATTACCTTGTAATTATCAACATTTTTCCTATGGAGTTTCAATAAGATAGTTATGGATACTTATTTACTATAAAATTTAGTGAATTTGACCCACCACTCCCATAATAACTCATTGATAGTAATAGGAACCTCGACTAGGGATGATGAGAACCTCAAACAATCAGTTGTGCCCAAATTCAAGTGATGGAATGCATTTAATAGCTAATATTTTCTTTAATGGATTTTTTAATTTAATCTCAGTGAAAGGAATAACTTTCTATTTAACATGATTGTTTTATGTGATCACACTGAAAAATTAACCAGGCTTTAAAATTAAAATATTCACCACACATGTTTATTTTATCTATACATGCTTGTTTATTATTATACTATGTGATCGCACGTAATAAATACACATTCACAAAATAATAAACCATGTGTATGATAAAATAAATAAATAATGATGTGATCATGAGCCATTAACTACTAGTTTATCCATAAAGAGAATAATGTATTCACCAAAACCCTATGGTAATTCCTTAATTCAATACCTAACTTGAATTGTGGCTCCTGTAAATCTCATGCACTTAACTTATTTTGTTTACACTAGCTCTAAACTCAAACTGTATTTCCATGAACTCTTCTAATATTTAGGAAGTATACTCACATGTTGTGAGGGGAAATAAGGATTAGAAAATACATTTTATCACTTAAATGTGGACACACATACCTTTATAAAAATTATATATTGAGGGATTATGCACAGATTGTCAAAATAAAATAATTATTACACTTTAAAACTTAAATAAAATAATTAAATTACATAAAAAATAAAACAAAAAATCATGTGTAGGTCTTGGATCATGATCAATTAATATTCAATTATATTTCAAATAAAAAAATTAAATTTTTTAAAATTCATCTTGAGGGTATTTTTAATGATTTAGAATGCATTTAAAGAATTTGAATTAATTGTCGATATATACCACAACACCCAAAATAATTTTATAAAATTAAACACCATTAAATATAATTTATGAAAGACAAAACAAAATTTTTCAGGTCCATTTAGACCTAAATTGGATCATTAAATATTAATTTAGAGTTTGGGACAAGCTAGATGAGTCGAGATGGTCGGACCTATACCGAATTGGTCCGTCCTGAGTCTATTTGTGTATCTGTTTAAGGGTGTATATATATATACAATATACATATACAATATTATAAGATATATTTTATATATATTATATGTTATATTATATAATATTTAAAATATATATATTTAATACAAAACAATCACCCTCACCATAAATGGGGAGGGGAAACATTATACACCCCAATTATGGGATTAAATACTTTTTGTGTTTTTTTATTTTTAAAATTTTCCTTATATAAGGATAAGGACCCTTATAATATTTTTCTTTTTATTGATTTTAATTTATCCTTATATATCAATCCATAAAGCCAATATACTACTCCATTTAGCTACTAGTATTTCCAGCTAACACATATTTCACTTTCATCATTTGCTGGTTAAAAATACATCACACCAGTAGCCATTAAAGTGAATCAAAAATTAAAGATTAAATTTTCATCACAATATATATGAAAAACTCATCAATATTTTATCGGTCATATCTTGTAAAAATGAACTCAAATCAATGTTTCATCATATGAGTTGGGACTATATCAAAAACCTCTTTCCAAATCATAGAAAATTTAATCAAAATTTTAAATTTCAAATTTAAATAATTATATGTTCCCCCTAATAACAATTGAAGGAACCCAGAGCACAACAAAAGCATGAAAAATGTGCAATTCAAAATGTTGGGTTTGGATTCATTTTAAAAATATTGAATCCAGAAAACCCCTTACTCATATTTCTTAAATGATCATGTTCAATTCAATTTTATCATGAAAAATAAAATTGAAAGAAATCATAATTAGTACCATGTTCATTTGAAATCACCGGTTTGATTCGCTCACCTTTAACATGGCGTGGCTCAAAGGTTCCAATATAGAAATACTCTAGATCTTCAACACATTCACCATAGCTCTTGGATACTTGATCTATGATTCTTGGGTGCTATAATGATAAATCAAATAGCTTTATGAAATCCATTCGATCATGTCAAAAATGCAGACTCGATCAAGAAAGTAGGATTGATACAACTTTATTCTTATTTTGTAATATCTCTCTAATATCTTGAGAAGGGAGGGGAGGAGAACATATCTTTATAAATTCTTCTAAATGGTTTAGATCACAATTAAAGAGGATAAAATTATTTTTTATACATAGGTTATACTTTCCAAATTTTCAGTTTGGACCCTAGAGAGTAATAACCTTCATTTTAGACCTTTTTAAACACTTATGTCTTAATAAAATTTCCATAAAAAACATGGATATTTTATCACTCAATTATAACACTTTAAAATGTTATGTTAAAAAATGCGAACCATTAAATCATCCCATTATCTCCTCAAATAATTTAATGAACCTTGAAAATTTTATGTTCATTCGAAAAATTATATTTTCTCGTATTCACTTTTATGATCAACCAACTTGTGAATACCTTGAGAAATAGATTCAATAATTATTATTCTAAACTTGAATAATATATTTGAATCATTTTTTCTTTTGATTTATCATACTCATACGTTCACCAGACCCCGTATGTGAAGCCTACTTTTTCTAAAACTCTTGTTCATTTGAATAGGTGGAACTTATGGATACACTTTATGTGTGACCATCTAGGTCCTTATCTTGATAGTATTTATTCCAACCCACTAATCAATAGCGGAGACTAGTAACCCATTATGGGCCCAAAATATATAAATAATGTCATATCTATGACTATCTCTTATAAACATTCTCTATGTCATATAATATATTTGTCTTGAAATATCTCAAAGAGAAGGATACATACTTGTGTCATCATCCTTTTGATGATTAACATATTTCATGACCTTACTAGATAGACTTACCTTCCTATACCATAGACATAGATTTAATGAAGATACGACCATCTTGTTCAACCTAGTCCCATGAGATATCTCTTCCTTAACTTGGAAGTGAAAAAATCTATCTTGATTATTCAACCAATACCACACCACCATAGATGCTCCCTACATAAGCTGTCTCACCATGACTTCAATGTCATAGTTTTTTTCCTACATCAAAGTATCTAATCAAATGGTACACATTGACAATGAACTCAATTTAGGATAACAATACACATGTTTTCAATAAGAACAATCAACAACACCTAAAACATGTGGTTTGATATTGTTGTTATAATTCTCATAATATCATATAATCAAGATCACCAAGTGAGAACTTCATGTTAATAAGACTCAATGCTTATGATCCCCTGGCACCTGATTGTCATACATCATATTTTCCCCATTAGTATGATGTATCTTGACCATAGGACATAAATTTAAGATTATTCATGTAGTATATTGAGTTTCTCATTATATCTAGGAATTATTATAACCTTTTTATATGAAAAAAAATCTAAGTGCTTAAAAGTTTAAACAATTGATACAGAATTGTAAACATTATTATGGTAAGAATAAAAAAATGTATATAATAAATTGTACACATGTAATATTAATCAATGTACATAAAGGATTTGGGTCTAGGGAACCCACGCACAACAAGTCATTCCTTATACATCAGTTACCCCCACTTGTAGTCTATAACTCAGAAGTCACAATTTACCTCCATTCCACCTCCCTTTATTATGGTGGAGTTTTAACTCCCTTTGTGTTATACCCATGTGCATTCATGCACGATGACCAAGAAGGTTGGAATAATTGGGACCTTATTAAGTTATCTCCTTTTGTCCCTTATCATTCCCTCCCTTATGAGAAGGGGAACACCTCCCCACTCTATGTTTCTCACACTAAGCATGGATCATGTGGGATTAAGATTCATGATAGAATCTTATTTTGAATTTTTGATATGTGCAGATGTTCCAAAACAAAATTTCACCACCTATTTATTCTAAGGTCCCAAACTCTAAACTTGAAGCAGTCCTCTTTAGTCTAAGAATCATAACCTTAAACTATGTGAAACATTTCTTATAGATTTTTGTTTGGTGAAATGTATCCTTGGAACTCTCTCCATTTTGGGTTTTTACCCTTTTTCATTACATGAACATCCTCAAAACAAAAATCCCAATATCCCAAGATCTATGACCTAAACCGGTAGGCGCTTTTATTCTGAGAACCATGAATTTAAACTATGTGAAAAAAATTGGTCAAAGATATAAGTATATAAACTAAAACACCAAAAATCCTAGTTACATGATATAAAACTGTCTAATGACATCTCTATCACCCATGGTCACACGATGTTAAACTATGGGACAATACCCTTGTCACAAGATGTTAAAATATTTGAAAACCATGGTCTAAGATACATGACCTTAAACTGAATAGATATCATATTCCTATAATATGTTTTAAACTATATAATCAACGTCTCATCCTCCCCGAAGAGGATATCCCCCACCACTTCCTGTGTTGTTCCTACCACACCAAATTCTATAAATACTTTTTGATTGATTCCCAAAACCATGGGATTTGTCATGACACCTAGACCCCATGTCCCAGGCCCAGTTATAAATTCTTCCATTAGGAGAGAATATCTTTACTAGCATTCTCCCCCCCCCCCCCCACCCAAGACCTTTTTTCATGATGGGTTTATTAATACTGTCTGGAAAAACCATCTCACCCTCACCAATGGTCCAAACACCATAACCTTAAACTATATAAAACTCATCTTGGAGACATTTTGTGGTGAAAGGCCTCCTTGTCCCTCCTTTAACACTAGGTTAATACCCTCTCCCATGCAAAAAAACCTCTATTCTATTCCCCTCCTTTAGTATGAGCTCTAAAATGATAAATTAATAGCCATATGTTTTATTCATCCCAATTTTAAATTATGTGCATCTGGACCCCTGTTCCCCTCAATCTATATTTGGTTGGCATCACCTCTGGTGTTTCCCAAACTAATCCTCATATTTTTGTTGAATCCTCACTCAATATTATTTCCCCTTTTGATTTTTTTCCACCACCACACCACCCTTAAAAACTATGTGTGTCTTGATTCCCCATTTAGTGGGATACGTAACAATACATATATCTCCTATCTTTGGACCAGTCACAAATCCTCTCATCACTCATGATTTGTCTTGGAATCCCTCAAACCACTTTAGATCTTAGTTACTTTATTCATACCAAGGTAGTGTGACATGGAAATTGAGGTGGTCCATGCATTATGGCCTTAAGCTATGTGGAAAAAAAATTGATAGGTCCTCCTTGTCCCTCTCTTCACATCAGTTTTATAATACCTTATCTACCCCATGATCTTCCCCAAGCAGTCCAAGATCTACGAACCTAATCTAGAAGCGTCAATCCAATAATTTTGGCCTTAAATTGTGTACAATAAACCACACATATGACTATAAATTTTTACTCATTCAGATGGACTATAATGGACCTAAACTTCTAAAGGTAAGAGGCATAGATGTTTGTTGGGTTGAAAACCCATAAAAGGAAATAAGAGAAAAATTCAATCTTCCACTTTCCAAGTCACCCCTGTGACTTAGAAAAAAGTAAGTGTGCAAATGGAAAATGTACAAATCACATGGGACTTGCCACTAGGCCTCATAAAAAACCCATCTATTCTCATGAGACCCACTGGTTTAGGTAAAAGTGAGAGCCAAATCTTACCTGCCTTTTTCCCTCTAAGAGGGCCTCCACAAGGTATCACCCTCTGTGTTATACTATTGTACATCCTGGTACGTCAACAAGGATGATTTTATTCATATAGTTTCACACATTCTAGTCACAATATGCTAAACTAGGATACATATGTCCTGGTTACATGACATTAAACTATGTGATGCATCGTCCCCACTGTACAACATTAAACTATGCATTCAACGTATTTTCTGAATGATGTTAAATTGTATGCTTATCATCCTTATAGAATGATGTAATAAATCAGAATGCTTTGTACCCTTATTGAGAGGACCTTTTACCATATTCATTACCCATCACCTACCACATTATTCATATCCCTTGACCATCACTTGGAAACCAAGATGACACTCCCCTTGTATGAAAACCCATATCTTTAATACAACCTAATTCATGATTTATTACATAAAGACACATATGATATAGTATGAGATTATCATGAGGCCTAGTTTATTTGGAAAATTATATACATAAAACAATAAAATGAAACAAGTATGAAAATTAATTATTTAAAAAACCCATAACATGCACTTAAATCCATTGATCTTTTAATACTACATGAGATAACCTAGGGGTGTACATAAGAAAGGGGTGAGATATAAATCCCAGTAAGGAAACAATCAAAGAATAACATGATAAAAGTAATACATTTTAGTCAAGATGAATATCAATGTGACATAAAATGGGTGAGAATCATAAACATGAACATTTAATCATAATATAATATGAAAACATCAAGGCAACATAGGAATGCAACAACAATATAAAACATGACATCATAAACATAAGTTAAGGCCAACCGTTGAGAAATCAAAAAATAGTGTTCTTACGATAACCTCTCAAGAACTATATGTGGTATCTCATGGGATATTAAAATTACCTAATGTATTAGAGGGATATATAATTCTGGGCCCACCCGTTACATTCATATTATCTACATGCATTTATGTGCCACATAGATCATATAATATAAGAGTATCCTTCACCAATTTTGATACCATGATTAAGAATTGTGGGTAATATAAATGGAAGTCCCAAATTGGTTAATTATAGGTATATCTAGGTGAATAACCCTGAGTGAAAATGGGGATAGGTATTTGCTACATAAATTTTTGTCATGGAAAATCACAGGATAATTTTAGCAGCATAACGGGTGTACATAATGGTTTGTGTAAGTGGTGAATGAGAGTAAAAGGTGGTATATAATTAAATTGGCATCATAAGGATATTAAATGAATGTGTAAAATATATTAAAACGTGAAAAATTAGAAATAAAAAGGTCTCAATACAAAGAAAGTACTTGAAATAAAAATAAGAGGAGAGAGTACCTTACCTTTAGAAGCTGCTTCTAAAAGATTGGGAGGAGCTTATTAAGAGATTGGGACACCTTGGGAGGGATTAAAATAATTATAAGGAGATTAAATTAATGATCAATGGATTTTTAGTGAATATTAGTGGGATTATGGGTCGGTATTTATAGAAAAATTGGGAGAATTCACTATTAATATCTAAACTCGGGTTTTAGAATCTATATGATAAAATAATTAAAACCACAAATATTAAAATTTATTTTTCCCATGGTTTCTTACAAAGAGGAGTGTTTTTAAATATTTTATAATTCCTAGAACTAAACTCATTAAAATAATACCCTTGTTGATGTGTAAGTGAGTCATGTTTATAAATAATTAATTTTAAAACCTTAAAATATAATATAGGTTTTGGGGGATTCATTAAGGGTTTATAAAAATAATAAAATAACTTCAAAAACACATTATTTTAAAGGGGAAACATATTCTTGGTCATTTGTTCCCTCTATAATATTTATTATATCACTTTTGGGCTATTATGGTGTCATAATACATACTGTATATTTAATCTCTATTTAATTATTACCAAAAAATTCGACTCTCAACAATTATGAGAAATTTACCATTGAATAATTTTGGAATGATGATTTAAAAAATAATATTAATTTTTTCATAATAATTATTTAAATATGATAATTTTCAATCTTAAATTGAAATCTATATTTATTGAAAATACTAGTTTTTATAACAATAACATTTTTTAACCCTTATAAAGATTATATTGGACTTCATTAAATTATATTATCATTTATATGTAAATATTATTTAATAATAATATTATATGAATATAAAATTTATTTAAAAATTCTTGAATTTATCAAAATATTTTTTTTGATTAAAATTGTATATTTTCTAAAAATATAATTTTGGTTTCTTTATATCAAAATATAATTTTCATCAACTTATATATAATTTTAATAATGAAAAATGATAAATATAATCATTATTTTATTAAAAATAATAATATAAAAATTAATATTATTAGTATATAGATACATAACCCCTTATTACACTAGTGCACTCCCTAAGGGTAAGATGTGTGATGGTGGGGCTTTCTTGGGGTGGTTTGGAAAACATGGTTTAGGTCATTATCTTGATAAGGTTGAACTTATCCAATAAATGGTTTCATTTGTACTTTATTTATTAAATTTTAGCTTTTTATTAGTCAAGGGTAAAGCCCAGTGATGTGATCTCCCTCAGAGGCTATGATAAATAGGCTTCATAGGGTACAATCCTACTGGTCGAGGTCATCACTCCTTCTGTCTATATCAATTAGACTATATCATAACCCTTAATATATTAATCTTAATTATCACTATACAATGGATATATAATCAATGGATAAGATGTTTAACATTATTGTAAATCCAACTAGATATTATTTAATGGTCTGAAATAACCAAAGTAGTAAATGAATTTTCTCTAACTATATTACATAATGAGGAATTTATTCATTTTAAAGCGGAATTACATTTATCAAAGTTTGGTTCTTCACAATATTCTCACCTTTAGAAATTTCACCCATGAAATTTCATTTCATGTACGAAAACAGATTAGGGTGCTTATGTTTCATCATATATTCTAGTTCCCATGTTTCTTTCGTAAACATGTGGTTCTGCCACAGCACTTTGACTAGGTGAGTTATTTTTCTTCAAAAAACCATGTCTCTATGATATAAGATCTTCATCAGATGCTCCTCATATGAAAGATCATTCTCCAAGGGTACCACCTCTAGATTCAGTATATGTGAGATGTTTGGTATATACTTCCTCCAGAGGGATCCATGGAACACATCATGTACTTGAGATAGGTTATGTGGGAGTTCTAGATAATAGACCACAGCTCTAATGCAATCAAGGATCTCAAAGGGGTCGATGTATCTTGTACTAAGCCTTCCCTTCTTCCAAAACCTCATGAATTTCTTCCACGACAATATAAAAAGGAATACCTTATATCCAACATCAAACTCTAGGTCTCATCAATGATTGTCTGCATAGATTTTATGTCAAATTTTTATTTATTTCATATAATTCTAAATGGTTTGAACATTCTATATCATCTCTTAAATAAGATTAGTTTCCATCAGCTTCTTCTCTCCAACTTCATCTCATCATGTTAGAGTCTAACACTACTTCCCATACAAATCCTCATAAGGTGACATTTGAATATAAAAATTTAAACTATTATTATATGATAACTCCAATATGGGAAGGTGTTGATCCCAACATCCATGGAAATCCGTTGAACATGATCTTAGTATATCCTCTAGAATTTAAATGGTTCTCTCAAACTGGCTATTCTTCTGAGGGTGAAAAGAAGTACTAAAACTCAACTATGTTTTTAGTTATTTCTAAATTCTTCTCCAAAACCTCAAGTTAAACCTCAAATATCGATCAGATACAATGGAGATGGGTTCTACATAAAGTCTTACCACCTCCATTATGCATATCTTAGAGAACTGGTCAAGAGAGAAATATTCCTTGATAGTAATGAAATGTTCCAACTTTGTGTGGCACTTTACTACCACCTAGATGGATTTATTGCCTTTATATTTATTGTAGTGTCCTAAGATGAAATTCATGTCTATGATTTACCATTTTCATACTATTATGGGAAATGGTTGCATCATTGTTCCCTCTGGAAATGGGGATGACCTCGTTTATTTAATGTTCAAACATTCCAAGTGGTTTCTAACGGATTTGTTCGTAGAACCGGAAACATCCAACGATTCTATATCCATTTGGACCTACTTTCCAAAGGTATGTGTTCATTAATTGTAGACTGATGAGGCTTAATAACTTGCATTGGTTGATAGGATAGGAGGTCGGACTCATCACACCTTTTTTAGGGGAATTATTGTCTACTTCGGGACTCTCTTTATAGATTTAAGTTATGTTTGTGAATCCTTATTACATTGCCATGTATGAAAATGAGCTTTCCTTTAGAACTTTCAATCAATGATTGATATGTAGTAATTTTAGAGAATCTTTTATATGTATTTGAGGTTCTTCGTCGATAGTGAATCATCTATGTTTGTTTAGAGATTCTTAGTAAATGGTATCCTTCGACACATTATGTAGAAGTCTCTTGGTAATTATGATAACCATACTGGTTTTAAAGCCACTCAGCGGGGCACTTGAAGTTTATTGTCATTCAAAAGGACATGAATTATTTTAGAGTTGGGATCGTACCCGCATATGGGATACCTATGTATCCTTTGTTTTTGAAAAGGAATTAGAACCCACGTAGTTCGAGTAAGGGAGTATAATGTTTATGCATGATTGATGGCCCAAAGAAAGATTTCATAATTACTTTTACACTCTAAGCTCGCGTGAGTCATACTCGGTGTGAGAAACAAGAGATATTGGTAAAACCAGACAATTGTGCCACGAAATATGCAATCATAAGAAATGATGTGGGGCTTATGTATGTATGACTGCCCAAATAGATAGAGATTGGGACTTATTTCAAAGAAGAAGTCTGGGAACAAGGTCCATAAAGGTATATGTGCTTTTATGGAGATTAGGATACTCTAACTTGGGGCTTACTCCTGAGGAAGATGCCTAAATTAGGAGGGAATTATGATTGGGTTTTATTCCTGAGAAGGAATACCAGATCAAAATTAAATTAAGACTGGTTAAGAGAAATTAAGACTGGGGCTTACTCCTGAGGAGGAGGCCTAGGTTAAGGGATTTTTAGAATTAAGGGACTTGGGGCTTACTCCTAAGGAGGGTGCCCATATTTGTAGACTTTGATATTGGGGCTTACTCTTGAAAAGGAAGCCCAGGTTAAGGGAATTATGGTTGGGGCTTACTCTTGAGGAGGATGCCCCGGTTAGGGGACTTGGGTCTTACCTTAAGGAGGATGCCCAAATTAAGAGAACTTGGACCGGGGCTTACTCTTAAGGAGGATGCCCAAATTAAGAGAACTTGACTGGGAATTACTCCTGAGGAGGATTCCCAGGTTAAGGGAATTTAGAATTTGGGAACTTGGGTCTTACTCCTAAGGAGGATGCCCAGATTTGGGAAATTGTGACTGGGGCTTACTCCTAAGGAGAATGGCCAGGTTAGGGGACTTGGGGATTACTCCTAAGAAGGATTCCCAAATTAGGAGAACTTGGACTGGGGATTACTCCTGAAAAGGAGTCCCAGGTTAAGTATTCTCTCATCTTAAAGGATGAGGTTGAATGAATGAAATCTCTAACCTTAGTCACATAATGATATATAAATCACTGGGTTTTAAAAGATGATCCATAGAATTACTTTCAGATAAGGAAGCCAACAAGGGAGTCATGCCAAAAGAAATGGCTTTGAAGAGGGTTTTGAAGGCTGAATCTTGAATAGGAGAGGTGGATAGGCATAAGAGAGGTAAAATGGGTAGGAAGGGCACCCAAAAAGAGAAGGGCACGCAAGTCCCGCGTGGGTGCGCAAGTCCTGGTCGCGCAAGTATACCTGCGCGACACATGGGTACTTGCGCGACGGTCAACCCTTAAAGTAATACTTGGGCGAGACTTGGCTCAAGCCCTTAGTATTATCCCTAGGGGCTTCCAGAAGGGTGGCGCGCAAGTTCTGTTTAAGGGGTATGGCGGCGCGCAAGTGTGGCCATTTCCCTTAAGGTCTGTCCACTTAGGCACGCAAGTGTTGATGAGTTTCAACACTTAGAACTTATTCCCCCTCTTTAGATCTTCCATTCTAGGTAAGAAATTACCTTATAAGTGTTCGGAAGCTTCGAGAAGAGACTAGGGTGCTGGGAGCTCAAATCTGAGTTTATGGAATTTTTTCCTCCTCAAATGGGGGGCCCACCGGGGGTATTTATAGGCTGCTGAAGACCCTGGGTGAGAATCAAAGAGGGTGCACAAGTCACCTGTGCGACCACTGGGTGGCGTGCAAGTATACTTTCACGACCTTGGTGGAACTTGTGCGACCCAAGTGCAAAATGAATATTTGTTCATGCCTTTGTCAATTTTTGATGTTTCTTCAAAGGATTAATCACTTTGGACTAAGGTATTTTCCTTTTTCAGTCATTTGGAATTTGTGACGGAAAGGAGTGTCAACAAAAGTCCCCCCTCATAATTGGATCCGAAAGAAATGAGGATGTGACTCTGAAGAAATGAAGAAAACAAAGGAAAATGTTGCGCGCAAATGTGGAGCGTGCAACTGGCATCGCGCCGGTGCGAATCGCACAGGCCTCGGCACGCAGGGGTGCGGCCTGGCCTATATATATGCAGTCATTTATTGTGCAAAGCACTTGCTTCTCATGGATTCCCTCTCTCTCCGTGCAAGTTGCCTTCGCTGCACAAGTTGCTCTTGTTTTTCGCTGCTTCCTTTTGTGTCGCGCTGCTGTAGAGGTATTTGGACTTATGCGGTAATACCTGCGCGCCAAGACCTGTGCGGCACACTTATAATTGTGCGCCAACTTGAGACTTGCGCGCCTTAATGCCTTAGCCATTTTTTCACTTTTCTTCGCAAATTTTATGAAAAATCAACTTACTTAAGAGTTAATTATTTAACCTTTGTGCAGATTAAATGGCTCCGAAGATAATCGGAATGGATGATTAACTGTCTAGCAAGCGAATTGATGATATGATGATCATCATTGGCCATGATTACTATACCGTCTGCGACAGAACTCTCCCAAATTTGGCTAAGTATTTTAAGAATTATCATCATGACTTCCCCCAGAGCATTTATTTGACTTTGTATGGTTATGGTCATCTACGAGAAGTTACCATTCCAGAGGCAAAGAACTATCTCCCACATTCTTGGTTTCAAAATTACACAAATTTTGCTTCAGCAAATATCTCATGTGGAGGAGCATTTATAAATAATGGAACAGTTGAGAAGGCCTACATAATACATCATAGCCCATGTACCTTAGATCTGAAACCTCACAAGCCTGAGCTGCAACCACATTGTTATCTCTCAATCTTCCAAAACTCTCAGATGGATCAATCTAAAGGCTGGAAGAAGAGTTGGCACTTTTGTCCTGGAGGAGGTGTGAAGCCAACTTGGATGTGGGCATACTGGGAGCGACAAAACTACGCAGATTTTGTCAAGGATTTAAAGTAGCTGCAATATATGAAGCCTTTTGGACTGGGCAAACATATGTCTATAGAAATGGTGACTTTTTGCCGGAGATACTCAGCCATTGGAGCCCAGAAATGAATTCCTTCCATCTGACTCATGGAGAAGTAGGCATCAGTCTGTGGGATGTCCACAAGATCTCAGGGGCTCTAATTTTGGGTGATATGTATGATGAATTCATCCCCACCAAGGCAACTTGGAATGATTCAAAGAAGACTCCGGCTTTGGCTTGGGAATTATTGAAAATTTTCCACAAGATCAAGAGTTCAGAGACCTCCTTAACTCATTCTAGAAAGGATATTAATCCATAGGAGTGGATGAATATGTTTCTTATCAAGAAGTAGGAAAAGGAGTCGAAGGAGAAGGGGTCGAAGGAGAAGGGATCCAAGGAGAATAGGCCCAAGGAAAAGTGGCCCATTTGTCCTACAACCTTCCCCAAAACAGAGAATAGGGGTGATCCTGGAACATTCTGGCCGACTCTAGAAGCAGGAGAATTTGAGAAGTGGGGATACGAAGTGAATCATAGAATCCAAAAAAATAATCGTCTGGCGGGCTTCTTGGCCTTGTGGCTCAATGTCTACCTTTTCCCAGTCAGGGATTCGAAGGGAGGCGTCAGGCCAGGGACCTTCATTGTTGCAGCCAAGTTGGATGAGGGGAAAATGGTTGGGTTGGCTACCCCCATTTTAGCAAAGATTCACAGGAGCTTACTCCATGTCTTCATGGGTAAGTCTCCTTTGAGAATAGTGGGACCATTCCAAGTTTTGTGGGGATGGATCGCCACTCACTTTAGGACATATAATGTATATAATAGAGTAAATATCGCCAGAAGTTCTTTCAGGCCATCAGTGCAGGCATTCTTTGGAATTGCTCCGCTATCTCTCAATTCCTATGACATGAAGGTGAGGCTGAGCATGTATAAGGAATTAAATTTCTTCCCTTATAGAAATCCGCCAACTGAGCGGTTTATTGATGACGGAACAGCCAGCCTAGAATTGAGGGCATACATGCTGGCCTACAGAGATGGTGTACTGGCCACCAAGATTGATGGAGAAATTATATGCGAGGCCTATGCTCCATACAGATTTCATGTCAATTCAAATTTTTGCAACAGACTGTTGTATCTCCCTCTGTGCATGTCAGGTCAGAGCAACATCTGATGGTTTCTTTTTTTTTTTTTTTTTTTTTTGACAACAAAATAAGACGGATCCATTAATGATGGAGATCAGCAGAAATACAGGAGCATAACCACGATGGAAAATGATTGAGCCAAAGCAAATCCTCGTAGGGAGGGCCAATGCCTGCCATCTTGTGAGCGGCTTCATTCGCTTCCCTTCTAATAAATGAGAAATTGCAGGACTTGAAGCCTTGTCTCCGCGATTGAATACACCGGATAATGGGACCGAAAGGTTGAAGCCCGCCATTAGTGAGATTGATGGCATTGATTACAGTGAGACAGTCGGATTCGATGTGAATGGAATCCCAACCGCAATCTTTTGCGAAGTTTAATCCAGCAAGGATGGCGGCGGCCTCCGCGACTGAGGGCTCCCATAGTGCATAATGTGCCTCGTATTTGGCAGCGATAAGATTTCCCAGGTTGTCACGGGCCAGTAAACCTAGTCCAACTGGGCCATCCTTAGGGAGAGCGGCATCCACATTGATCTTAAAAATCCCTTCTGGTGGGGGGCACCAATGTTGGGGAAGAGGAGGGTGGATGGACAGTCTTTGTTGTTCAGGGTGGTTCTGCCAAACCGTAATCCAAGACAATGCCCGGTCAATCCAAAATCTGGGGGGCCTCCGGAAATGATTGAAAATGGCCTCGTTCCGCCTATTCCAGATAATCCAAGCCAAGATGCACAGGGCGCCTGTTTTGGCCGGCGAAAAGGAGGAGCACCATCGCATCAGGAGAGATGTAAGATCTGAGGCGGTGTCCAGAAACAGCTCAAAAGTTGATCCCCAGCCATTCCAAACCTCCTGAGCCCCGGGACATTGAACTAGAGCATGGAAAGGGGATTCAGTCTCAGAAGGGCAGAAAGGGCAAGAGTTGTCGTTTGAGAAGTGTCTGTAGACAAGGAGGCTCTTAGTTGGGAGGATACCGGAACACACCTGCCACCAGAAAAAGCGAACTTTAGGGGGAACATTAAGCTTCCAAATTGATGTCCAGGGCCTCGCATCTCCTTCTGAAATCTGAGCAGAAAGAGCTCGCCGGTAGCCAGCTTTCACTGTATACTCACCTGAGCTGTCGTTTGTCCAGTAGAGATGATCTGGCCCTGCGTCTGACACACAGGGAATACTCAGAATAATTCGCCTATCCCTCTCATTAAACCAGGAGAAGAGTTTTTCCAGACACCATCCCGCCCCTTGATCATCAAAAAGACAACAGACTGTGGCATGTTCGGATCCTGGAAAAGTAGGGGATGACGCCTTCGTGCCTGTCTGATCAACAAGCCAAGGATCGGTCCAAATCTTGACCGTAGAACCATTCCCAATCCTCCAGCCGAGACCTTTCCTCAGAAGATTACGACCGCCCCAAATGCTTCTCAAGGGAGAGGACCGGAGCAGTGTTTGATCTACCAGTTTCTACTACAGCAAATAACTTGACTACATGGTATGCCAAGAACTGGATAGCTTCATACCCTGGAGGGGTGTTGAATCGCCTGGTTTATCAGGTGGGGAAAAGTAAGATAACTGTAGATAAAAAAACCCTTCCTCAGGAAGGTGATGCTTCCCCACCTGGAGCCGATTCACCGGATTCCTCATATAGGACTGACTCACAGGATTCCCAAGAGGGGGATGATGAGGCACAACATAAGGCAAAGCGGCCTCATGCCAGATATAATCCTCCTGTCAGAATCAAAAGACCCACTCCATCAACTCCTAGTGAGTTACTTCATTGTGGAAATTTAATCACCATTACTTTATAGAGAAACAAGTCTTATTTTCTTATTCTCTATCTATAGTTGCAGGAGATGGGAAGAAGCTGAAGTCTAAGGATGTAGGACCCTCCTCGCAACCTTCTAGTACACATACTGAATATCTACGACCAGAGGTTGTCCAGACATGGCAGAGTTCATACTGCGGTGCTGAAACTACCTGGATGGATTTGTGCGAGGGGTTACACCTCCCTGGAATAGGGAATCTTCTGGATTCTACAGATATCCGTTACAAGGTTAACCCTGATGAATTGTGGGCTTATATCAAAGATCTGGAAATGCTCATATATGCCACTGATGATTCCATTCCTGTCACCAAGCGGGTGAAGGAAATTATAGATTGTGGCACCACTGATGGGACAGGTGGTTCCGGAGATGAGGAGTGGCACAATTACGTGGCTCCTAAAGATGTAAGTCTCTTTCCTTATTTTCTTTCCAACTTGATTTCAGTCAAATCTTTGTTACTCAAGGAAATTATTCTCTTCATCCTGCAGCTTACAAAGAAAGGAACTACTGAGGTTCCTTCACCACAGTATAGCCTTGGTGGTACTGCCATTGGGGCTAATGAATCTCCTCGTGAGTCGGGTGAGATATCTCCAGGCCATTAAGCCATGGATGAGGAGTTGGAAATGGATTTCCATTCTCCAATTCATGTACTTGTAAAGGAGACTACTGACACTCCCGAAAAACCAAAGAGACAAAGGCATCTAAGGAATAAGTCCACAACTAAACGCTTCATCAGTAGTGGTAAGTCCTTCAGATAATCATGAGTCTTAACCCATGAAAAGGTTTCTCATACTTCTTGGGATTGTAGGAGATTCTTTAATTTCCCCTCTGAGGGAGAGGACTGACCCTCCTTTGAGGACCACGGAGGGTACTGGTGAACAATCACAGGTTGAGGCTGACTTGACTGCTCCTGTAGAAGAGCCAACGTCTGTTCCCAGTATCCCTCATGATGCTGTTGCAAGGAGAGAAGATCCTGCTTCTGTTAAGTTAAAAATTATTCATAAAATATTGAATAAAACATCAACTAACTTCCATTCTGTGATACTTTAGGTTCAACCCCTGCATTAGAGCTTTTGGCGTCCATTGCAACTGACACCGCTAATTTATCTGAAGAAGCTGTCCAGGGTCAGATACCATAGGATAAAGGTCACCAAGAAGACATATCAAATGCTCCCACTTGTGAGATTAACCTGGATTCTAAGATAACATTGGATGAAATGATGGAACTTGGTGCATCTTTTGAATATTTTTTATATCATGTTAAATTACCATGTAATTTAGAAGATTACGGACATGAGTGTTATCCTTCGTCCTGTTAAAAATAACTTTTGATTACATGTTTGATCATAATCGGTTGAAATGTACAGTTCTATCTGAGAAAGCTATTAAACTACTAATGCCTGAAGGGGGTACAGAAAACCCTACTATTGTAGATACATTAGCTCAAGTGGAGCTGAACCCCATAGAGCTTCCTCAAACTCACCCTGAAAATCCTGTTGAAGCTAGGAAAGACAAGGAGGAGCCTTCTCAAGTTACTGATCTACCGTTGGGTAAGAGATAACAATTTTTGCAACTGTACTTAATTTTCAAGATAGCCAATCATCTTTTGTTATTATTTGAAACTAACCAAATCTTTCAATTGATTATGCAGGGCCATCAATTTCAGTGGCTAGATCTGGAGGTGAAGCCTCAGCCTCTACCCCAATGGGAATAGAAAGTGAAGAAACATGGATCAGGGGGAAAGGAGCAGAGCAGGGCACTTCCTTAAGTGCATTAATCCCGGATTATATTCCCCCCTATGACAGTGATGTCAAATCAGATCTAGAGGTACAAAAGGCACTCCAGTTTTTACGATCCAAGGCATGGTAGAACATATGGAAAATCATATCTAAAGTGTCTCTAGAAGAGTTGTCATCGAAGATCACGTGACTGTCATCCCTATTTGTCATGCTAGGACTTGGCGGTTTTGGATATCAAAAGATCCATGCCGTGGTAAAACAAGTTATCTTAAGATGGGATCAGGAGCAGAAATACCGTCAAGATTTGACCAGGGTGAGGTTGTCATTAAATATCAGCGAATTTGAGGCTACGGTATCCCAATATGAGGCTGATTATGCTACCAAGTTGAAGGAGCTGAAGCATAAGATCAAAGATAAAGTTGTCCATCAGATGCACCATCAGCAACAGTTAGATGTTGTTACTAGGGAACTTGACCAGCTCAATAATTTACTGGAAGGATTTCAAACAAATGGTGTGAAATCCATTGCAGATGCCAAGAAAGCACTCCATCAAGCTGAAAAGAGTGGAGCTGGTCGAGTGCATGAGCTTCAAGTGGCTGCTGATGAAGCTCGGGATGTCGTAAACCAAATTAAAGTTTATGTTGACATCCTTTTGTAATTCTTGTAAAGGAAAAGAGACTCTAATCTATGGATGTCCTTCTAATTCTTGTGCCTCAAATGGAAAACATTTTCATCTTCAATCATTTGTGCATGCCTTCTTTTGTTACTTGTTTTAAATTTTACCTAACCCAATGGGCCTAGTAAGCATAGTTTGATTTTTTCTAGTATTATTATAAATAACCCTAAAAACTTTGAATTTTTTAATTGCTCAATGTTACATAAATCATACGAAATGTATGTTTAGTGAGCTGGGACTTGACTTTTGTTCAGATTTCCCTTGCCTTTTGTGGGCAGTTTAAAGTCATGAATGTTGGACATAAAAAGGCTAATGTCTAAGGTCAAAATAGCTTTGACCAAATGAATTAAAATTGAATCAATTCCTTGATAATTTGTCAGAAAACATATCACCACACTCAAGTATGAGGGAAAATATGTAAACTATGACTTAATAAATTTTGAATCTGATGGATGAAATGAAAAAGGGCTAAAAGGCATTAAAAGAAGTAGTTCCCAAGAATGAAGTTACCATTATTTAACAAACCCGTTAGGGGGTTGAATTATGCAGGGCCGCCTCAGGGCATTGGCTGTATAGTCAAATAATTGTATCTTTTGGATGACAAGTCCGTTATGTAAACTACTTATGCAAGGCCGCCTAAGGGAACATGCTGCATAGTTAGGAAAAAGAACTCTCATAAATTTACTTTTCTAGTGCTAAAAAGCTAGTGGAAGTTTATAGAGATTCAAATATTCCAAAGCATATAGTTTTCTGTATGGAGAGAGGTATTTGAATATGGAGAAGATATTTCCAATCAAGATTGTCTAAGAACTAGATGAATGTCACTCCTACGAAGGTCTGACCCAAATGTAGGGAAGGGAAATATAAACCATAGACTTGAATACTTTCAGATCATGAGAAAGAGTATGAGAAAAATATATTAAGGATGGCTATTTTTTGCGGATCCCTACATATTTTTGATAAGACCAATAAGGACAAAAGAGGATTTCTTCCCAAGAATAAAGTTACCATTATTTAACAAACCCGTTAGGGGGTTGAATTATGCAGGGATACCTAAGGGCATTGGCTGTGTAGTCAAATAATAGCATCTTTTGGCTGACATGTCTGTTATGTAGACTGTTTATGCAAGGCCGCCTAAGGGCATGTGCTGCATAGTCAGGCAAAAGAACTCTCAGGTTTCGGACATTTTGTGACCAGAAGTCGAGAAAAGGGTTATGAATATCTGAAAATATTTAAGGTTAGGAGTATGACACATAAAAATGGGCATTATTCAATGCATGTAGAGATACAAAAACCAATGCTAACCATAATCATGTTGTGGATGGGTCCTGAATTAAAACGTCGGACTTCACTACGTATCCCATAAGGATGGGAATCAAGACATACGTAGTTCTTGAACTACAGTTTAACGTCATGTGGGATGAGAGTGTGGTAGATCTTAGTTTAGGGTCATAGAGATCAGACCATAATAATGAATACACAGTGTGTGTTTTCATAGGAGGACTTTTCAGCCAAGGGACTGAAAGTGGAATTTGGGGTTAGGCCCAAAAGACTTGGGGATAGATTCGAGGGACACTCGAATGTTCCTACATATCCCATAAATATAGGAATCAATCCCACATAGTTATAGAAATACCCTCTATACAGATTTGGTTCGTACATGTGAAGGGTGAAAGGGGACTTTAGTGCAATGATGGTTTGACCGAAGATAAAAGGTTCGGGCATTTCCATGTATGCATGTAGTCTTTGGAATATAACATGATTGGAGATCAATGTAAATAATGATTCCCTCTCAGGTGAGGGTATAAAAGAATTTTTTAGTTTATTGTCGTACAGGACAAAAGTGTTGTACAGTTTAACATCATATAGCAAGGACAAAAGTGAACCAATGTAAAGATATTGATTCTGAGGGTGGCTTCATGAGTCAACATCATATGAGATGGAGGTGAACCAATGTTAAGAGATTGGTTTTGGGCTTGAACCTTGGGAGGCTGCCTACGTACCCAGCCTGGAAGGCAAGGATCAAAGTCAGCATAGTTCAATTAAATAATGAATTGGCAATCAAGTTGTTTTTTTAGGACAACGACCTAAAAAATGATACTGGGACTTACACATGGTTAGTGGACCAGAGAGGGTGTTATGGTTGAATTTTACTCTAAGCTCACATGAGTCATACTCGGTGTGAGAAACAAGAGGTAGCAACAACCTTAACGATGCACAGTTTAATGTCATGTAGGACATATGAAGGGACTATGAAGTTTAAAGTCCTGCAGTTAGGACTATTGGTGCTGCACAGTTTAATGTCATATAGCAGGGACAAAATACATTTTAACGTCATGTAAGATTTATTAAGGGATTTCTGTACAGTTTAGCGTCATATAGCTAGGACGATGAGTAAAATACAGTTTAACGTCATGTTGGACGAAAGGGGGACTGTGCAGTTTAATTTCATGCAGTAAGGACAAAATAATACATAGTTTAATGTCATGTTGGACGTATTAGAGACTTTTTCACAGTTTAATGTCATGTTGGACGTATTAGGGATGAAAATAGTTTAAGTTCATATGCATGGACCGTCAATGGTGCAGTTAAACGTCTTGCTGGACATAAGAGAAATGCAAATAGTTTAAGGTTGTATGCATGGACTATGGATGTATTTTGTGTTTATACAAAATACTTCTTCAAAAATCTGGTATTGGTTGGAGTAGTGATGAGTTCTCCATCCATTGAGATTAAAGAATATGCTCCATTGGAGTAGACCTTATGTATTGAGTAAGGTCCTTTCCATTTTGGTTCAAGCTTGGGAGATTTATTTCCTGGTATCATTGGAGTTCTAAGAACCAATACCAATTCTCCTTGAATAAATAAACGAAGAAGAACTTTTTTGTTGAAAGCTCATGCTATTCGATTTTGATAGACTTCCAAATGGTGTAGGGTGCACAATCTTTTCTCATATAACTATTCCAATTAATCCAATCGCTTTTGAGATTGTTTATCTGTAGATGACTAATCACAAATGGCTACTCTGAGATAAGGTAATTGAACTTCAATGGGAAAGACTACTTCTGTCCCATAAACCAGTGAATAGGGAGTTGACCGTGTTGCAGTGCGGGTGGTGGTCCGATAAGCCTATAAAGAATGAAAGAGTTTATCAGGCCATGATTTCTTATCTTTATACACCATCTTTTGCAGTATATTTGAAAGAGACTTGTTGAAGGCTTCTATCTGGCCATTGGACACTACATGATACTGAGATGAATGGTTGGATTTGATTTTGTATTCTTGATACAACTTCCTCACCTCAGATAAACAGAAATTGGTGCCATTTTCTATCAATATGGTATGAGGTACACCAAATATGGTAATAATGTTAGACTTAATGAAGCTAACAATTATTTTAGAACTAACTTCCTTGAGAGGTATTGCCTCTTCCCATTTGGAAAATAAGTCAGTAGCAGCAAGAATGTAATTAAACTGTTTTGTCATAGCTGAAGGGTAAGGTCCCACCACATCCATTCCCCATGTGGAAAATGGCAATGAGTATTTAGTTGTATGAAGCAACTCTGGGGACTGATGAATGAAGTTGGCATATACTTGGAAATAATGACACTTATTTGTAAAATCAACACAATATTGTATCATTGAAGGCCAAAAGTATCCAATCTTTCGAATTTGATCAGACAGTCTATGTCTAGACTGATAGGCACCACAGACTTCTGCATGCACTTCTTTCATGATAGCCATTGTCTCTTCACCATCAATCCATCTGAAGAGAACTCCATCAAAACCACGCTTGTAGAGAATTTTATCTAGGTGATTTGGGCTATCATAAAGAGTAAAATTGACCACACGTCTCTAGACTTGTTCTTTCCCAGCTCTATCAGGTGGAAGTGTTCCATTTTGAAGGTATTATCTGATAGGTGTCATCCATCCTGTAGTATGACCATATGGTTCAGAGATGGGACTAATTTCATTGATTTCCTCTGTTCTAGTTTGAACATAAGGTGAAATTGTACAACGGTGGGCAATAATGATGGTTGTCTCATCCCAATTTGGATATGCCAGAGCTGTGGCTATATTAGAAAGTGCATCAGCTTGGGCATTTTGTGATCGTGGGACATAAGAAAATGTCGGTTCCGTAGGGAATTCCGCCATTAATTCTATGACATAATCATACAAATGGATTAACTCTTCTTTTTATATTGCATAATTCCCATTGACTTGTTTGATTACTAGGTTTGGATCACCTTTCACCTTTAATTGATTCACTTGTGCTTGAAGCACCAACTCCAAGCCTGCGATGAGAGCTTGGTATTCTGCTTCATTATTTGTATCGCCTCCCAAAAATGAGAAGGAATAAGGTAACACTTCCTTTTCTGGGGAAATGAGCACAATTCCTAACCCAACTTTGTTTAATTTAGGATCCTCCATTTTCTTCCCTATTGGACTTCTAGAAGCACCATCAAAGTACATTTCCCATGTTTGAAGATTATCTTGAATAGAAAAGACTTCTTCATCAGGAAGTTCAATATCTGAAGATGTATATTCTACTAAAGGATGTTCAGCAAGGAAATCAGCCAGAGCTTGGCCCTTTATTACCTTTTGAGACACATACTAAATATCAAATTGCTGCAAAATAACTTCCCACCTTGCCAGACATCCTGTAAGAATCGGACGACTAAGGATGAATTTGAGCGGGTTATTGCGAGATACCAATTGGACCTCGTGATGTTGCAGGTAGTGTCTCAACTTCTGAACTGTAAAGATTAATGCTAGGCATCACTTCTAAATACTTGAATATCGGGTTTCTGCTTCAAGCATATTCTGAATGATATAGTAGAGGTTGTTTTCATTCCCAGTATCATTCTTCTGAGAAAGAAAGGCACCCAATGATCGCTCTAAAGCTGTCACATAGAGGATAAGTGGAATTCCTTCAACAGGTGGCATTAACACCGGTGGACTCAAGAGATATTTGTTGAGGATATCAAATTATTCTTGACATTCTTCAGTCCACTGGTAAGTGACTCTCTTCTTCATAAATTTGGTGAATGGTAAACTTTTTCCTGCCAAATTGGCGATGAAATGCCGAATATAGGCTAAGTTTCCTTGAAGTCCTCTCAATTATTTCAAATTTCGAGGAGGTGACATACCAAGGATTTACTTTGTCTTCTCAGGATCGACTTCGATACCCCAATGGCATACAAAAAATCCAAGAAATTTTCCTAAGGTTACCCCAAAATCACATTTTAAGGGGTTCATCTTCAAATTATGTTGCCGAAGTTTGTGGAATATGATTTCCAAATCAGCCAAGTGATTAGAACGTTGCCTAGATTTAACCACCAAATCATCCACATAACATTCAACAAACTTCCCTAAAAAGGGTTTGACGATACGATGCATAGCACGCTGATATGTTGCGCCTGCATTCTTTAGGCCAAAGGGCATTACCTGATAGAAAAACACACCATGAGGGGCTCTGAAGGCTGTAGATTCTTCATCTTCTGGAGCCATTAGGATTTTATTATATACGGAATATCCATCCATGAAGGAAAGTGATTTATAGCCAGCTGTTGCGTCAATTAAGAGTTCTGTGATCGAAACTGGAAAATCATCCTTAGGACAATGCCGATTAAGATCTATGAAATCAATGAAAACTCTAATTTGTCTGTCATTATTCTTCATAGGGACAATATTATCCAACCATTTGGGATATTTAACTTCTCTGATGAAGTTATCTTTGATAAGCTTATCCACTTCATCTTCAATTTTGGAAGCATAAGTTGGGTGTGTTCTTCTTGCGGCTTGCTTAAATCCTCGATGTTCTTCTGGAAAACCCAAATGATTAGTAGAAACATTAAGATCAAGTCCGAGAATCTCTATAGAGTTCTAAGCAAATATATCTCGATTTTTCTTTAAAAATAAAATATACATTTCCTACTCTTCAAGAGTCATGGCTGCACTAATTAAAGTGGGGCGTGGATCTTCTTTTGTACCCAGATTTATTTCTCTGAGTTCATCCACAGTGGTAGAGATACCCTATTCAAAATCTGGAGGAGCATCTCTAAGATGTTCCTCTTCTTCTTCAACATGTGTTATTTCTTCTATTTCTACTTGCACATTAGATGATGAAGTAGAATTTCCATGATCAGGAGAGATGTTAAAATTTGAACATCTTGAAGAAGAAGATTCCATTTCTGACCTGATTGATGATGAAGGGTATTCCTTGGGAATTAAAGAGGAGATGATGGATTGAGAATCGACATCATCGTTCACTTCTGACATTGCTATAACTTCCTCTGGCCTAGTTGGTGAAGTATAGACTTACTGGATTTCAACATGTGAAATGAAGACATCCCCATTTGAGATTTCATCATTGTTTGGTGAATCACCAATTTCTCCCATGTTGTCTGGCTTGATTGTCGTAATTGACATTATGGAAGTTTCCATAAGAGTATTTTGATTTGAGTCTATATTTTCAATTTGAATGATAGGCAACACATAATCTGTACTCACATGTGTAAATGGATTTACTGGAATCTTTTCCAAACCAAATGGAGCATTAACCTTAGTAACCTCCCTTGCTATGGATTTCTCCTTACCCTTCATGTGATAAAATTCCTCCTCAATGTATTGAGATTCACATGTCTTGAATGGGGCTTTATCACCATACAATGTCCCGATTTGACCATTGAAACAATATTTGAGACATTGATGGTATGACGAAGGGATATCCACATGTTGATGTAGCCAAGGTCTTCCAAGCAAGATATTGAAGGTTGTATCATGATCAAAAACCATGAAATCTGAATTGGATACAAGATCTCCAAACTGAGTTCTGAGTGTAATCTCGCCCAGTGGTTCCTGTTCATTTTTATCATACAATTGCAACATCAAAGTAGAAGGAGATAAATCGGATTCTGTGAGGCCCAATCGACGAAGTGTAAAAATGGGGATGAGGTTGACTCCTGAACCATTATCAATAAAATCTCTTCGGATGTCTACACCATTGAAATTTCCAGATAAGTACAAAGGTCTAATATGTCCATGCACAACATCATCTTCATCTTCATCTGTAAAAGATATCACTGCATGGCATTCTGTAGGATTATTCTCTACATGGTAGAATTCAGCCACATCAATTTCAATTTCAAACTCTTGAGGATTTTACAAAGCCTCAATGAGTGCCTCCCAAAGATCCTTTGTTAAATTTAAAGCATCCAGAATTGATAACTTTGTCGGTACTTGGGCCAGATGTTTCAATACATCATACTTTTGATCCAAAGTTCTGCGTTTCCCAACAGGAACATGTGGTTTTGCATATGCCTTAGAATTTTATGCTTTGGAAGAAGATTTATCTTGCATCAGGATAGGAGTTGGCAATACTCCTGGCTTTGCAAAATTAGACTGACTAGGTCTATTTACCTGCTGAGAGGAAGAAGGTGTAACCTCCAACCGATCTTACAGAATAACTGTGCCAGGACTGAATCTGTTATTGGTGGAAGAATTTTCTTATTCTTGTTGAGCCTACTAAAGGGCTCTGCCATGAGTTTCTACTACATACACAGTTCTGGTAGGGGTAGAATTAGAATAGTGGCTTCTGGGATATCCATGTCTTCCTCTGTATCCCAAACCTCTAGAACTCCCTCTAATTCATCTGTTTGATACAGGGAACTCAGGCTCATCAAAATCAAAATTGCGACTGGCATAAGGATCTGTTAAGTGAATCATGTTAACAGAACCATAGATTAATTCTTCATATGATGAAGACTCTGCCTAATTAGCCAATTTAGGTTGTGCCATTTGGTGGGATGGTGACCGTGGCTTCGAAGTAGATGGCATAAAATCTGCCAGATTCAAAGACAACTTGGGCTTTGACATGATCTCATCTTCTTCTAATTGTTTCTCTTTCTTTGAATTATTCTATTTCTTTGAGTATTTTCCCTTTGATGAAGGGGGATTTGTTGTGGAATTTGTAGCAGAAGAAACAATTGGTTTCTTCAATTGTGTTCACAAAATGGCACGAGTTCGGTTGATCATTTTTCTGACCATCCAATCATCATATTTCTGCACATTTTTGTTTTTGATTTCCTTCCACTCGCCTTCTTCCTCTGGATTTGTAGTAGTAACACATGATACCTGAGCAGAAGAACCCTTCAATTTGACATGTCCCGATTCAACCATTTTTTGCAGGAGATCCTTAAAGACAAAACACTCCTGAATGGGATGCCCCAACATCTGATGAAAGGGGAAATAGTTGGGACGATCTTCATCTCCTTCCTTTTTTGGCCTTTTGGGCCTTGAAAATTGAACCAAATTATTTTCTAGAGCCTAAATGAAGTAACCCTGAACCTGTTCATTTCGGAAAGAGTAAACTTTGCTTTTCATATCCTCAAATTGTTTTCGTCTTTGATCTCTTTGATCATCTTGACAAAATGGCCTCTGTTGTTAACGCTCAGGAGGTGGATCCCTTCGATAAGATGAAGGTTTTGAAGTAGAAGCAGGTACAGGTGCTTGTTTAAGCATAACTGTAGTAGTCTCTGCTTTACCCATTCTCCTTCCTGGAACTGATGGAATTACATGAGTTTTATCCTTAGTCTTCATAAAAGAATCTGCAATCTGTTGAGCGATTAAAGTAAGGTCTCAAAACCCTCCTATGTATTTCACAGGGATCAACGGTGTGCGCAATTCATCACGCAAATTTTCCACACAGATTGGCAACAATTTCTCTTGAGGGAGTGCTAAGCTTAGGGAATATGTTAATCCCTTTCAGTGAGCAATGAAATCTGAAACCCTTTCATTCTTCCTTTTCTTACAGTTTCTAATATCAAAAACTATTGTCTTTGGTAAAGTTGAGCTAAATTGAAGAAGTAATCGTTGACGGAGATCCTCCCACCCAGTAATTGACCGGGATTGCAAGCTTGTGTACCATACAAAAGTAGGCCCTTGTAATGACTGTACAAAACACCTAAGCTTAACTGATTCCTGTTTCTGAGGGGTTCCCATCATGGGATCACAACGAGAAAAAAATGTGTTAAGTGTTGCTCTGGATCTCCCGAACCATTAAAGATTGGGAATGTGGTGCTTGAAAAATTTGATGGGGTAGGAATTGTATCAAGCCATTCAGGGTAAGCTCTCTTTTCTGGTTGAATTTGAGCATGCTTTCCCTCCATAGCTTCCAACCGAGATTTTAATGATTCAATAGTAGTTATTAAATTTTGAGAAACATCCGGTTGAGCTTGGACCTGAACAGGTGCACTGACTGGAGCTTGGACAGATATGGTGGCTGGTACTAAAACTGATGGTAGCACCACCGATTGTTGTTACACCTGACACGTAGGATTAGACCTATGAGGGTGTACTGATAGAGGGGGGTGTTCTTGATCCATCTCAGTAGCCACAACAAATTCCCTTGGCTGACTGACTTCAGCATGCTTAGGAGGAAGACTACCTTGAAGTAGTTCTGCATTCATCATCCTCAATTCCTTCATTTCTTCTTCCTATTGTGAAAATATTTGCTCTAGTGAGAGTGATTGGCATTCTACAAAGGAAGGGTATGCAACCTGATTCTTTCCTATCCCCTTGTTGGATCCCTTTCAGAGAGGGGGGAAGTGGTTTATTTGAAGGAACACCTAGATTCTGGGTAATCCTTTGATTTCATGTATGCACACCTTATTCATTTGTGTTTGTGCGTACAACTTCGTGAGCAGGAATCTCTTCATCTGATCCCCCTGAGTGAGCCTCATGTTCCGGAGGATCAGCAATAACGACACTAATGACATTAATTGATGCATAACGCATTGTATCCCTTCTATCAGCATTTATGTGATATTGTCTTCTTCCATGTCCTTGATGAGACATTTCCTTTTGTCGATTTGATCCCTCAGGAACTTTTTGATGAACCGTAATTTGGAGGGAATCTTCTGATAATTTGGCTCTTCATTCCTCTTGGGGATTCTTCTCTAATCGAGATAAGACAAAATTTCTCTGAAGAAGAGATTGAGGATTTGAAAAATCCCCTTGTCTGGTGGACTGGGGTTGTTCCTGTTGTTCCTGCTCAACTCCTCGAATCCTATTTTTTGATTTTGATGGTTGGGTTAAAAGAGTCCCCAGTATGGCAAGGTGGGTGGTTCTTGACATGCTATATCTTATACTTTCTTGAAATCTCTCTTGATCTTGCGGACTTGAGTCCGGAAATTGGCTGGATGCATCAACCTGCATCCATTGTTATCATCTGGCTCAAAAGACCACTAGATGATTTCTGACACTCCTGTCACTTGATGATGTGCTTGCTCCAAACAAGAGGCATGTTCAATATTATAATTTGTTTAATTCAAGAGTAATTAAACAACTTGTTCTCTGTATTCTTTATTTTGAGAAGAACTAGTTGAGGTATGTTCTTGGGAAAGCCTTTGATTAAAAACAAAGCTAATTGGCTATGGCCGTCCATGGGAAATAACATTTCATGAGACTATTTTCGGAGGGCTTTGATAACTGGAGAGCAAAGTGAAATGTAGTTCTCCATGAACACCCCATCCTATGATATGAATACCAGATGGGGCATTGGAAATTAACTGTCACAATCTTCTTAGTGCGCCAAGGCATGAATGTTGAAGGGCTCTCTGCTGCTTTTCAGCCTTTGGTTATCAAGAAACTGAGAGAGTTGCCAAATCAATTTGGCGTTGTAACCCTTCCATTATCTTAACATGATTTTCATATTCATCATAAGATAATATTTTCTTTTTATACTAACAAAGTGTTTTCCATATATTAAGACAGATATCATGAATTCCATCTTCTGTCAACATCTCTGGAATGTCACACTGAGATTCAGCCGAAGGCCAAAACATGACTGGCACTTCACCTTTCACCAGTTGTTTTCTCATATTCAGTACTTCCTCTTTATCATTCAATGAATATTCTTCTACCTGATTAGACCAGAGCTGGTGCTTCTTTGTTGCCTTGTCGGATTCAACAAGATTGTTAGAGAATTCACTGATCAAACTAAAATATGAACGACCCATGGGTGGTTTGGATAATGACCTACACCCTGGGCTATCTTCTGATTGAGAAAGTATTTCACCTGCTAATGATAAAGCATTAGACATGACTGGCTTCACATTTGCAAGTACCTCAAGATAAGAGGGCTTTCTCATCACTATATTTTCCATTGGAGCATTTTCCAGGCAATGTGCATTATAACTGTGGAGAGGACTTTTGCAGATAAATTCATCATCATGGGGAGGACCACCATGGTGGGTTACAGAAAAAGATGAAACGTTTTGTTCCTTGGTCTTCTGACCACACAGAGGGTTCCTGTGGCTCTCATCTGAAGTTGAAACTTTGAGATCGACCGAATTTTCATGAAGCGAGCCTTGATGAGGAAGTGTCTGATGAAGACCTTTAGAATTAATGTTCCCACTATTGGGAAATGAGGGAGTATAATCTTGAGTTCCAACATATAATTGTCTGAGGGCTTCAAGAACTCTAGCATCGAGTAAGGCCTTGTTACAGATAGGCTCTTTATTTCTTGACTATGTTGGGCGGGTCTTATTTTTAGATGCCTTATTACTCAATTTAGGAACCACTTGTTGATGAAAGTGGTCATTATGGGCAGGTTTATGTGCCTGCTCAGGAGAAATAATCAGGTTAGGCTAATTATATCCACTAAAATTAGGTGTATGTGCATGACTTGGCTGTCCGAATGATATGGGGGAGTATGCCCCACAAACCTCTTGGACTGGAACAGAGGTGTGTGTCTATTCCAGAGTGATATGTTGATGTGTCACTCCACTGGTAGAGATAGATTTGTGTGTCCTTCCCTGTGATGCTGTTGAAGCTGTTATAATATCCTGGCAGGCATCCAGAATATGAGCAGGGATTTTCTTTTGCTCTTTTACCATTGACAGAATGTGCTTAGTGACTTCAGCTGCCATAATTGGGATATACATCCATTCCGTGCTTGGAGTAAGTGTGTGTTCCTTCTCCTTTACTCCTTTTCCTATCAGTGAATCCTGACAGTACTCAATTGTCGGGGTAGAGAGTTGAGTCTGCCTCCTGTTTGTTGCTGGATCTTTCCGACTGACTTCTCCGAATGCTACCAAATGAGATTGTTGGTAGGATTGATCAATACTAGTAGGTGTATGTGCCTTCTGATTGCACTCCTCTAAAAGTGGTTGACGAGCTTCCTTCAATACTGACATATGAGGTTGTTGGCATGATTTATGAGTATAGGCAGGTGTATGTGCTTATTTACCAGTTGTCAACACATTGGGTTGGCGGGCTCCATCATATGTAGTCATACGAGCCTGCTGACTAGATAATGATTTATAAATAGGTTTATGTTCCTATCTATAGTACTCCACCAAAATTGCCTGATGGGATTGGCGTGTTGCTGCCAGACGATTCTACTGGACAGCGGAATTAAAACGGATGGGTGTGTGTGCCCTCTCATTGCTTTCCACCAAGTTAGGTTGGTGGACTTCTCTGGAGATAGCAGAGATGAGAACTTTCTCACTATTGACCAGATTTCGCCTCTGGCAGTTCGTCTTGCTTGCTCGGGTTCGAGGAACCTGAGCCGAATGCCTAGATACGGTACTCTCATCATGTTGAGGGCGCACTGATGCACGAGTCTGGCGACGATTATTGATGGGAGCCCTCGGGAAGGACTCCTGTCTCTTTGAATTAAGGCCCCGAGGGACCTGCTCATTCACCTCCCCAGAATATGGGAGGGACTGGTGATTGCGTTCTAGGGATAACGACCCGAAATGGTTGGAGATGGTGGTTGGAACCACCTGCTTCTTGATCACTGTCCGTCGCTGTCCGGACGACCAGGGTGAATTATTGACTCAGAGGGCTTGTCGAGCGGCCTCCAGAGTCAGAATAGTACGGTTTTGACGGTACTCCTTAACCAGCGCATTTGATACCCAGCGTTGAAGATGTTGAGTAGGTGATGTCTTCCTCAGAGCGGACGATGATCCAGCAGGAGTAGTAGTAGAGGCATTCACAACAGAGGTATTCACAGGTGTGAACTTAAGAGAAGCCATTTCTGTAACGCAGAAGATATTGGAAAAGAGTGCTTGTTTTATATAACAGACATAATCAAGATAAGTCCAGCCACTACATCTTTTGGATGATCACATATGTTATTTATTGTTTTTTTGGCCCTCTCACTGAGTTTAAATAGGGGCCTAACAAATAGGTAAAACATCATTTAAACTTGGTTAAGGATTCACGTCGGGTTCACTATTTTTTGTTCCCTCTAGAAATGGGGATGATCTCATTGATTTAAGGTTTAAACATTCCAAGCGTTTTCTAACAGGTTTGTTCATAGAACCGGAAACATCCAATGATTTTATATCCATTTGGACCTACTTTCCAAAGGTAGGTGCTCATTAATTGTAGACTGATGAGGCTTAAAAATTTTCATTCATCGAGAGGATGGGAGGTCGGACTCATCACACCTTTTTTAGGGGAATTATTGTCTACTCCGGGACTCTATTAATAGATTTAAGTTATGTTTGTGAATCCTTATTATATAACCAAGTATGAAAATGAGCTTTCCTTTAGAACTTGCAATCAATGATTGATATGTAAGAATTTTAGAGAATATTTTATATATATTAGAGGTTCTTCATTGATATATAATCATCTGTGTTTGTTTAGATATTCTTATTAAATGGTATCCTTTGACACATTATATAGAAGTCTCTTGGTCATTATGATAACCATACTGGTTTTAAAGCCACTCAGCGGGGCACTTGAAGTTTATTTTCATTCAGAAGGACATGAATTATTTCAAAGTTGGGATCGTACCCACAGATGGGCTACCTACATATCCTTTTTTTAGAAAAGGAATCAGAACCCATGTAGTTAGAGTAAGGGAGTATGATTTTTATGCATGATTGATGTCCCAAAGAAAGATGTCATAATTACTTTTGCACTCTAAGCTCACGTGAGTCATACTCGGTGTGAGAAACAAGAGGTATTGGTAAAACCATATAATTATGCCATGAAAGATGAAATCATAAGAAATGATGTGGGGATTATGTATGTATGACTGCCCAAATAGATAGAGATTGGTACTTATTTCAAAGAAGAAGTCCGGGAACAGGGTCCATAAAGGTATATGTGCTTTTATGGAGATTTGGATACTCTAACTTGGGGCTTACTCCTGAGGAAGATGACCAAATTAGGAGGGACTTATGATTGGGTTTTATTCCTAAGAAGGAAGCCCAGATCAAAAGTAAATTAAGACTTGTTAAGAGAAATTAAGACTGGAGATTACTTCTGAGGAGGAGGCCCAGGTTAAGGGATTTTTAAAATTAAGGGACTTGGGGCTTACTTTTAAAGAGGATGCCCATATTTGTAGATTTTGAGATAGGGTCTTACTCCTGAAAAGGAAGACCAGGTTAAGGGAATTATGGTTGGGGCTTACTCCTGAGGAGGATGCCCAGGTTAGGGGACTTAGGGCTTACTCTTAAGGAGGATGCCCAAATTAAGAGAACTTGGACTGGGGCTTACTCCTAAGGAGGATGCCCAAATTAATAGAACTTGGACTAGGGCTTACTCCTGAGGAGGATGCCCAGGTTAAGGGAATTTAGAATTTGGGAACTTGGGGCTTACTCCTAAGGAGGATGCCCAGATTTAAGAAATTGTGACTGGGGATTACTCCTAAGGTGGATGCCCAGGTTAGGGGACCTGGGGCTTACTCCTAAGGAGGATGCCCAAATTAAGAGAACTTGGACTGGGGCTTACTTCTTAAAAGGAGGCCCAGGTTAAGGATTTTATCATCTTAAAGGATGAGGTTGAATGAATGAAATCTCTAACCTTAGTGACATAAAGATATGTAAATCACTGGGTTTTAAGAGATGTTCCACAGAATTCCTTTCAGATAAGGAAGCCAACAAGGGAGCCATGCCAAAATAAATGGCTTTGAAGAGGGTTTTAAAGGCTGAATCTTGAATAGGAGAGGTGGATAGGCATGAGAGAGGTAAAATGGGTAGGAAGGGCACCCAAAAAGATAGGGGCATGCAAGTCCTGCATGGGCGCACAAGTCCTAGTCGTTCAAGTATACCGGCGTGACAAATGGGTACTTTCACGACGGTCAAACCTTAAAGTAATACTTGGTAGAGACTTGGCTCAAGACCTTAGTATTATCTCTAGGGGCTTCTAGAAGGGTGGCGTGCAAGTTTTGTTGAAGGGTTAAGGCGGCGCGCAAGTGTGGCCATTTCCCTTAAGGGCTGGCCACTTAGGCGCGCAAGTGTTGATGAGTTTCAACACTTAGGTCTTATTACCCCTCTTTAGATCTTCCGTTCTATGTAAGAAAATACCTTAGAAGTGTTCAGAAGCTTCGATAAGAGACTAAGGTGCCGGGAGCTCAAATATGAGTTTCTGGAATTTTTTACTCCTCAAATAGGGGGCCTGCCGGGGGTATTTATAGGCTACTGAAGTCACCTGCGCGACCACTGGGCGGCGCGCAAGTATACTTGCGCGACCTTGGTGGAACTTGCGTGACCCAAGTGAAAAATGAATCTTTGTTCATGACTTTGTCAATTTTTGATGTTTCTTCAAAGGATGGATCACTTTGGACTAAGGTATTTTCCTTTTTTAGTCGTTTAGACTTTGTGATGGAAAGAAGTTTAAAAAATCATGCCCTATGATTTCTATCATTCATCCTTGACTTATCGACATGTCAAGTATCAAGATAAATATTCTAAAATCTCCCACTTCATGTTATCCCACCATAAGTTTTTCTTTATATCTCTATACATATTAGTGATTCTTGGGTAAATAGTGAAGGATGAGCTACGTGCATCATCCAGAAGTTCCCTCTTCATTCTTTTTTATAGGACACGTATTCATGTTCCAAAACATATGAATCCATCTTTAGAAAATTGTTGAGTGGTTATTTGTGAAAGTTAGGATGTATATCCTTTTATTATTCACATGTCCATCCTTTGTATATATAATAAGATTTGATATCATTCAATCCTCATTAGGGATAGGGTTGTGGGTTCATTTCTACTTAGAGCATATACAACTTTTTTTCCTTCCCATGATGGTAATGGATTGAAAAAATATAATCCTTGATCAGCTCCAACCACCTTTGTTGGCTCATATTGAGATCCTTTTTTGAGAATATATATTTGGGGATTTTGAAATCTATATATATGGAATACTTCTCCCCATATATATAATGTCATTAATTCGTTAATGTGATGATCACTTAATCTAATTCCATGTCATGAGTTGGGTAGTTATGCACATCGATCTTTAATTGGTGGGAGAAATAGGCTATCACTTAGTCATATTTCATGAATACACAACCCAATAGCTTTTTGGATGCATTATTGTAGATTAAAAATCCTTCCTCATTGGTGGGTAATGGGGAATAGTTGTAGTGATTATCCTCTTCTTTAACTCTATAAATCTCTCCCCACATTCATTATTCCATAAAAACATCACTCCCTTCTAATTTATCTTGGTTAGTGATATTTAAAATTGTGAGGGGTTTCTAAAAAATAAATTATTATACCCATAAAACACAAGGAAACTATCGATTTCCATTATATAGGTTGGTTTGGGTCATACTTCAATCGCCTCTATCTTATAAGGATCCATTTATATTCTTTTTCTGGTGATCACATTCCCTAGTAATGTTACTTCCTCCATCCAAAACTCTCAATTACTGTACTTGTCATAAAACTTTTCCTTTTTCAAGTTATTTAGTGCATAATTCAAATGCTCCTCATTTTACTCCTTGATTTTGGAGTAGATAAGAATATCATCTATAAACACTACCACAAATTTTTCAAGGTAACCCCTTAAGACTCTATTAATTAATTCCATAAAGATATTTGTAGTATTAATGAGTCCAAATGGAATCACTATGAACTCATAGTGCTTGTATATTGTATGAAAATAGTTCTTATGGATATCCCTTACTTGATAATATCCCAACCAAATATCCAACTTAGAAAATTTTGGGATCCACATATCTGATTGAACAAGTCATTAATTTGTGGCATAGGATACTAGTTCTTTATCAGGATCTTATTGATCTCATGATTAATGAGATAAAATTTTCTAAACAATTTTTAAAATTTCAATTATTAAATGTGATATGTATTAAATTGATAATACCTATATGTTAATTATTAATTATACTATGTGGTTAATTTTTAATTTGGAATGAAATTTAAAAAAAATTGAAATACTTTTTTATCTTATTTTATTTTTATTAGAATTTTTATGTGTTGTGCGGGTGGAAATGGAAAAGGAGAAGAAAAAAATATAACTTAGAAAAAAAATGTCCAACCCGTGCTAGACCTCAACCCAAATGTTGTAATCCATTTAGATAGCATAATAAGGGATAACCATCCTAGAAATCCCATGACTAAGTCCTGTAAGGGTGAAAGAAGAAAGTACAATTTGTGCATGATGCACGAGCAGGGGTTCGTCCAATGATCATTGGGTCTGTGCTTGTTGGTATGGGACCATATAAGTTTGTGGGGTTGTGTATATGAAACCACCCCCTAGTAAGATTTTGATCCATTGATGCCATGGAATTCATTTTAAATAAGTGGCTAGCCACATGATTTTTTGATGTGGGATAGCACCTTATGATTAAATTGTTCATGAATTATAAAAATGATGTCTTCTTACCTCAGCTCTAATCCCCTGCACTCTAAAAAGTCCTCAATGTCACCTACTTCACTTTACATCACTAAAAGACCTTCGTAATCCTCAGTAACCTCCATGACTATTGAAAAAGAGGTTGGTCTCAAACTTTGTTCCACCATTGAAGGACACTTCCAAGACATAGGAGAACCATAAATGAACTATAGATCCTGGGGAGACCTCAATGACACCCATTTAGAAGAAAATCAATACCTAAATTATATTAGGAGCTCCATCTAGCCACTATGAAGGTTGGATGACTTGAGGAAAATACCTATACTATTTCAACCTCCACTATTTCATGGGCCTACCAAAATAAGAAGATATGTGTCATAGTGACACTCGATACATCACATCCATGTAGAAGGAAGGAGTGATTAACTATAATGTGTGATGTTGAATTATAGACACTGTTGGACTGAGGATGAATAATGGTGTTGTAGAGGCATCGTAATCATTGTATCATGCCTGGATTTGAAGAAAATTTGCATAAACCTACTATAGTGTAGGGTTTCCATTTCACCGTTGGGGTGTGAAAATTGGTAGTGGTGAGTTTTTTATGAGAAGAAATATGTTTTATTGTATTCTCTCCATTACGAAGTATAGGTTTCTAAATAGGTAGTAGCATGAAAATAGAGGAAATGTGGTTGTGTTCGTGGACAATGTAGCTACACCGTAGTTCATGAAGGGTTATGCATATTTTGAGAAGGTTGTTCTGTAAGGATATTCTCTACTCTATAGGGTTTTGTGATTCTACAATTTCAAATACCTGATGTTTTTAGGCTATCCAAGGGATACACATCCCATGGGCCAAGATTCCATGATTTTAAACAAGAAACACTTTCATATAGCCTCACCTACTAAGAAGGATTCAAAACACCCCCACCAAACAAGGAGAACAGGTCAAGGTAGCTGATCAAATAGATTCACATGAGGGAAGACTCAGAAAAAAACTCTCTAAAATAATAATATATTTTTAAAAGGGAGACTTTTTATAATTCAAAGAGAAAAATACAGGAGGGGATTTAAAATTTAAATAGAAAATCCAAGTGGTAAAATTCATAGGAAGTCCAGCTTATAAAAATGATCTTGTTATTGTTGTATAAATAATCCAGACTCAGAGGAACCCAAAGCATATTTTCATAGAACCATTGGAGGATCCACTACTACTTATCGTTAGGAAACTAATATAGTAGGAAATTATAAGAGTTCTACCTAACATATGAAGTGAGAGTGGAGGATAAAAGGGTCATCATAGACCATGATTCTATAAAATTAGGACATTATTTTTCTACTTTTATTTTCACTTTATAATTTTGAATTAATATGTTGGTTTCGAGAGTAATAAGAATATTTCTCCGCATTACACTAAAATTTTACTTTATCACAAACTTTTATTTTCCTTTTCATTGGATTCTTAGCTCATTTCTATTGTTTAGAAGATTCACCTAGAATAACTAAGTATTCAAGGTAAATGTGAGTTGATAAAGAGTATTAGTGACCACTTTTTAATCCTTTATAGATTATTAATACATCTTAATAACTTAAATTACATTGAGAGTATTCTTAATAATATCTTTGATTATATATAAAAAGAAATAGTAATTATGGGAGGAAACCCAATTTAATGAAGTGAAGTAGAAAATGAGAGTAGACATAACTTTACCTTTCACCTAAAGAATAAACTAAATTCACTTAAGTTGGTTATAGACACACTATGATAGAGGATTCGGCTAACTTAGTTGTTTTAATAGATAATGAAATTCTATGATATATACTCTAATAAGTATTATAGAAATTGACTTCATATAAATTCACAAGTAATGATTGAGTCATTTTGATTTAGTGAAAACCATCCTTGAAATCAACTCTCTTCCTTTCATCCTTATTTTCCTTATTGAGTCAGTCTATCACATATTTCATGAAAATAAGTACTTTTAGGTTTAGTTTAATAAATTGTGAAAAAATTTGAAGATATTGAATCATATTATAACTTTTTTCCTCATGGGGTCAACCTCATCTTACCATTATTTTATTTTATAATAGTTAGTGTAGTTCAGTAACTATAAATTAGTATTTTTATTTCCCTAAGATAACTAAGGATGATTTTAGGTGATGTCTAAACTGGAATAGTTACTGAGGGTGAGAAAATTATAAATTCAATAGTTAGACAAAACTTTTATCTTCCACTTTTCTATTTTCTGATTTTAGATTAGGTTCTTTTTCATTATTGTTCTATTTTACAAACTGAATGTTTTTTATTGTGATCTTATGAATAGGGTAAATGAAATCCTATGTCCAATTAGCAATAGATCTTTCAAAACTCTCATAGTGAATCAAATAATTAAAGAGTGATATCCAATACCAAGAATGGGAGATTCAAGAAACACTATGGGAACCAAAAGAACACCCTTTCCCAAAATAGACACTCCTCATCATTGAATTTAAGTTCAAGAAAGGATTGAAACTATTAGAGATCATGAGAAAGATGGTTGAGGTATCAAAGTTAAGACCCATTCCTCATAAAAATTATAAAATTTCCATGGAAAACGCCCTTACACGTGTGGTAGATGAGAATAAAGAGGAGAAGGAAGAAAACACACTAGTAGAATTATAAGAATAGAGAGATATGGGAGATACTGAATTATAGGATAACATGCTTGACATGAGAGAGGAGGAACAACCAGATCCTGCTAAACATGAATACCCTCAAACACTAACTATAATGAATCTAAAAGAAGAATAATTGTTCCAAGTTTGAATATAATTTAATTTATTTATTTTATGATCTCATTTTTTTGTATTTTGGTTACCCTCTCATTCTATCAAAGAACACTTAGAAGAACCCTCCACTGTTGGAAAAGAAGACCAAAAGGAAGAGGAAGAGATCAGGGCTATTGAAATTTAGAGTGATACTTTGGATCCTATAGAAGGGCATCCCAATTGAGAAGAATAAGAAAGAGTGGTGTTGGAATCCTCATGTGTTAATCATGTTTTAATGATCACAAATCCTATACATTCTATAAAACTTTCTTATCCTATTTAATCTATCTAAAATCATGTGTACAGATGATTAGTTTCCTTATGCTTTAAATAAACCTATACAAGATCTTAAGTGTTATATTTAATGATTGTAAACTATGTTGAGTTTGTGTAATAATGGATTTCATTGATAAATGATTAAGTCTAATCTATTCTATGAATGTCACTGTTTAAGTCTGTATACAGATATTTGGCTAAGTATGAAAAACCGTGAGTCTGCCACCGGTTATGTTTTTCTGGAAAAGGACCCAGACACCATGACCTGGAAATCGTGACCAGACACTGTGACCTAGACAACTTGACCCAGACACTGTGACCATCCAGACACTATGACCATCCAGACATCATGACCATCCAGACACCATGACCATCCAGGCATCGTGACCATCCAGACACCGTGACCATCTAGACATTGTGACCATCCAAATACCGTGATCAGACACTGTTATCAAACACTGCATTTGTGTTACTGGTTCCTGATCTCTATACAACTATGCCATCATAATTGTCTCACCGCTCAAAGGAAAAGAAGGAGACACCATTTCAAGGAGACATCGTTTCATGGAGACACTGTTTCTAGACAAAGTGTGACACTGTTTCTTAATCTTTTTTGTCATTTTTCAATTTAATTTCTAACAGTCATATTGGAAGTTTTTAAATGTATTAACATAATTAATGTTTCTTTGTAGACATGTCGCCTGACAGTACGAGGTACAAGGTGAAGAATACATGCATCCTGTTAAATCCAACACATGCCTTCTAAGAATAAAAAGAACAGTGTGGCTATAAGAAATGAAGGTGAAAATAGTAACAATAGAAAAACTAGTGTGTGCATGATAACAAAGAATCAAGTATTCTTGAAAGAGGAACCGACACATGAAACCTGACACTACTGAAGAACACACGAATCATACTTGAATCCTAGATTTGAGAACATTTTTCTCACTATCAACTCCACGAAGAACATGATCCAGATCTAACTGACTTGTGATACTCTTTTTTCCATAAGAGGACTCGATTTCTACATCTACTTCATCCTAGAAGTCCAGAGCTACATAGACTAACAATCAGAGCACTTCTAACCTTATATCATCATTTTTTCTCTGTTGTGTATTATTTTTATCTTTCGAGAAGTGTGTGTGTGTCCGTATAAATGCACTCATTGTCTCCTGCATTAAACTGAAGGTTACAAGATATCCTTTCTCGTACATCTTTGTATACTTGTGTATTCCCATGGATAAGTGTGGAAGAGGTCCCTGTGTGACCTAAAAAAGTTCATACCCACGAAGAACTATGGAAGAGGTCATGTGGCCTGGACAGTATTTTGTACTGTTGTTAACCCCAATCCATGGTGTGGATCATGTTTATTTATATAAACTGCATGGTGGTAGGTGATCACCGAGTGAAGTGGATTAGGTCTCAGCTTGAGACTGAACCACTTGTTTTATATATGTTGTTCTGTTTAATTTAGTTTTCTCTATTTTACTGTATAAGTTAGAAATCAGTAAATTTACTTTGATAGTTAATCTTGTAAAGAAGTTATAATTGTTTTTACTTATTAAAAAGCTTCAAAAGTAATGTTAATAACTAATATTAAGATTACTGAGAATTAATAAAATCTTCTAAGAAGTTATTTAAACATTCAAATTTTCATAACCGTATTACTTTTATTAACTAGATTGTATTTAAATTTATTGGGGAACCTTTTTAAGAATACATTTTAAACATAAATTTTTATAGATACTCAATTCACACCCCTCTTGAGTAATCTACTCTGACCAACATTTGGTATCAAAGGGTTTATTTATTAATACTCTGTTTTATACCATATTCAACTGTGATTGTAGTTTTACTTTAAAGATCTGCAAATTTTTATTAATTTTAAATTTCTATCTCTTTAAAAGTATTTCTTTATTATGGATAATAAACTAGAAGGTGCAGCAACAAAAAGACCACCATTCTTTAATGGAACCCATTATGATCAATGGAAAATTAAAATGAAAATGCATTTCGAAAGTATGAGTTTTGAAATATAGTCTTCAATTATAGATGAGTATAAGATTCCTGCTACTAATAGAATCACTTGAGATGACCCTACCAAGACTGCCTACAATAACAGCTGCAAATCCATGAATGATTTATATTTCTCTTTAAGATATAAGTAATTTAATAGAATATCTTCATGTAAAACCACCCATGAAATTTGTGATACCTTATATGTTTCACATGAAGGAACTTCTAGTGTGAAATAAATGAGTCTTAATACTTACACTATTAAATAAGATAACTTTAAAATGAAACATGATGAGCCTATTTCTGACATGTATCTCAGGTTCAACAAAATTGTCAATAAAATGATTTCTCTTGGAAGAAAAGTCACTACCAAAGAACAAATTATGAGGATTCTCATATGCCTACCTGGCAGATGGAGAGGAACCTCTATCATTATTGGAGAGTCATGTGACATCAAAAAAATACCTATAAAATAAATCATTGTAAAACTGATGACATGTGAAGAGGAGCTGAAATTAAAAAAGGAAGAGGAGGATGAACACAAAAGGAAATCAGTTGTGTTCAAGACCAACACCTCTAAACACAGAGAGAAAGGGAAATTGGAAGTTTCTGTAGAAAGTTCTAGTAGTGAACAATCATCACCTGATAGTCATGAGGAGATGAATCAATTAGACAGAAGGTTTAAGATATTTTACAAGAAGATGAAATTTTTCAAAAATCCTAACTTTAAGGGAAGATATTATCAAAAAGGAAGTTGGAAGAAAGATAGGAAAAGAAGTGACAAGTCTGATGAGATTGTCTGCTATGAATGTAAGTGAGAGGGAAAAATCAAGGCTGACTATCCCAAACTCAAGTACAAAAAAAATATGAGAACAAATATTGAAAGTATAAAAAGGAAATGAAGGCAACATGGAGTACTTCTGAGGACAGTTCAAGTGACTCAAAATATTCACATGTTGAGCAGCCTAAATAATCCAATATGTGTTTTATGACAAACACATCTAAGGTAACACTGGAATCTCCTGTACCCAATTCTTATTATTCTAGAGATGAGAGTGACTCTGAAAATATGTCTAATGAATAAATTTTTGAGTACTTTAATACGCTTGAAGATACATGAAATGAACTAAAGATAAATACAAGTCTTTAAATAAATAGCATGCTCTTACCTCAATTGTTAAAACTAAACTCACTATAGAAAGGGAGAAAAATGATCAATTACTTAAAGAGAACAATGAACTAAAACTATCTAATGAGAAATTTAAAAAATATATTGAATGGTTTACTAATGGTAAAGATACCTTGGTAAAAATTATAGGTAAACAGATTGCTCCTAAATATACTATTGGCATTGGCTATCAACCTGGTAAAAGAAATTTTGGAAGAACTAACTTTGTTTCTAAATCTTGGACATACATCTTTACTCCTATTTCTAGAAAACATTCAGATAGTTCAAGTTATGATACACTCTCTATTGTTTTAAGATTTTCTAGACCAAATAGAGTTTTTTTTCAAGTACTTTACATAATTCTTATAGGAAACCTATGAGGAATATATGGGTTCCTAAGGCACTAGTCACTAATATTACTGGACCCAAAAAAGTATGGGTACCAAAATCTATTTTTATCTGACTATTTTGTAGGAAGGATGCTTAAAGTGATCCTATAAAATATTATGGTACTTGGACATGGGTGTTCGAGACACATGATAGGATACTATTCATGCATCAAGAATTTAATAAAAATTTATAGAGTACATGTCACATTTGGTGACAATGCCAGAGGAAAGATTATTTACCTTGGACAAATCAGTAACTCTAACTCAATTTTAATTTCCAAAGTACTTCTTGTTGATGGATTTAAATATAATCTGCTCAGTATTTCACAAATATGTGATGATGGATTTCATGTCAAATTTTAAAATGATTCTTGCAATGTTTTTAATTATAAAAATTAAATAGTGTTTTCTGCATTAAAAAATGAAAATTTTTTACTCTGTTAACTTAGAATCTTTAGTTTCTCAAAATGCTTCATGTTTAATTGTATTTCACAAAGAATCTTGGATTTGGAATAGGAGACTAGGACACTGTAATATTCACTCCCTTATGAAGTTAACTAGAAAAATCTTAGTCAAAGACCTAACCAAACATGAGTTTCTAAATGATAAAGTGTGTAATCCTTGTCAAAAAGGAAAGCAACACAAAATTTCCTTAAAACCAAAGAAAAAAGTGTCAACTTATAAACCTCTCGAATTGGTTCACATGGATTTGTTTGGACCATCTTGAATTTCTAGTTTAAATGGGAAGCACTATGTTTATATTCTTGTAGATGACTTTTATAGATATACTTGGACTTTATTTTTTGATCACAAAAGTGAAGTCTGCTCTCATTTTACCAAATATGAAAAAACTATAGAAAATATTAGTGGACTTAGAATTAAATCCTTAAGAAGTGATCATGGTCGTGAGTTTGAAAATCAATAGTTTGAATCCTTTTTCTCACAAAATTTCTATAGTCATAATTTCTCTTCCCCTAGAACACATAAAAAGAATGGAGTTATAGAAATAAGAAATAGAACTCTGTAAGAGATTTCTAGAACCATTATTAGTGAATATGACTTACCTATTTATTTTTGGGCTGAAGCTATAAATACAACATGCTATATTTTCAATAGAGTGTTTATTAGAACTATTCTTAAAAGAACTCCATATGATCTGTGGAATAATAGAAACCCCATAGTTAGCTACTTCAAAGTTTTTGATTTCAAAGTCAATATCCTTAATACTAAGGAAAATCTTGAAAAAATTTCATCCTAGAGTGATGAATGAATATTTTTAGGATATTCAATCTCTAGTAAAGCCTATAGAGTGTTTAACAAAAGAACTAAATGGGTGGAAGAATCTGTCTATGTCAAATTTGATGAAACAGATCCACATGAGCCTAAGACCACTCTAGAGAACCTGGAGGATGGTCTGGACATTAATTCAATATCCTCTAACCATCCTATAAAGGAATCTGTGAAAAATTCCAGTTCTAGAAATTGTTTAGATTCAGGTCACAATGAACCTAACCCTATTGAAGAACCTAAAATCACCCTTCCTTCTTTTTTCTAGAGTTGTTAGAACTCTTAAGAACCATCCTTTAGATACTGTAGTAGGAGACTTAGATAAAGGAACTCAAACTAGATATTCTCTTAGAAATCTATTTGAACATCAAGTCTTCTTGTCACAACTTGAACCTAAATACATTAATGATTCTATCAATGATTAATTTTGGGTGATGGCTATGCAAGAACAACTTAATCAGTTTGAATGGAACAAATTTTGGAAACTTGTTGACAGACCCAAAGAAACATTCACCATAGTCACTAAATGGGTGTTTAGAAATAAGGTAGGTGAAGCTGGTAATATAGTTAGAAACAAGGCTAGATTGGTTGCACAAGGCTATAGTAGAGAAGTAGGAACTGACTATGAAGAGACCATTGCACCAGTAGCTATACTTGAAGCCATCAGAATTCTGCTTGCTTATGTTGCACATCTTAATTTAAAACTATATCAAATGGATGTCAAAAGTGCATTTATAAATGGGTATATAGCTAAGGATGTCTTTGTTGAGAAACCCCCTGGTTATACAAACCCTCATTTTGCAAACCATGTTTTTAAATTATCAAAATCTTTATATAGTTTAAAACAAGATCTAAGAGCTTGGTATGATAGACTGAGTACTTTTCTTATTTTCAAAGGTTTTACAAAAGGAATAGTTGATCCTACCATTTTTATAAAATGAATTTCCAATGATGTTTTAGTAGTTAAAATATATGTAGATGACATTATCTTTGGATCTTCAAAAAACTCTTTATGTATTGAATTTTCTAAAATGATGATAAACAAATTTGAAATGAGTTTACTGGGTGAACTAAAATTCTTTCTTGGATTTCAAATCTTTCAAAATAATAATGGTATTATTTTAAATAAAATATAATATAATAGATATCTTCTAAAATGTTTTGGTTTGGATAGCACTAAAAGTAGTGACACTCCAATGAGTACTACTTGTTAGTTGTATCTTGATGAAAATGGAAAATCTGTTGATCACACCACTTATAGAGGAATGATTTGAAGATTACTCTGCATAACTGCTAGCTGACCTAACATTATGTTTAGTGTGTGTATGTGTGCTCGATTTCAATCAAATCTTAAGGAATATCATTTAAATGATTTTAATAGAATCTTCAAATACCTCAAGCATACATCCAATCTAGGACTATTCCATCCTAGAGGAAAATCATTTGAGTTAGTAAGTTATTATGATGATGACTTTGGTTGTTGTAAGTTAGATAGAAAAAACACCTCTAGAATGTGTAACTTTTTAGGAAAGTCACTAGTATCATGGTGTAGTATGAAACAAAACTTTGTTGCATTATCTACTGCAGAAGTTGAATACATTGTTGCTAGTAGTTTTTGTGCACAAATTTTGTGGATGAAACACACATTACTAGATTATGGATATCAATTCATACATGTACCTATAAATTGTGACAATACAAGTGCTATTAACATCTCAAAAAATCTTATTTCACACTCTAGGACAAAACATATTGATGTAAGACATCACTTTTTGAGAGATCATTATCAAAAAGGTAACATCACTTTGGAATTCATTGGAACTGAATATAAGATTACTTATATATTCACCAAACCATTAAATTTTGAAAGAATAGATTACATCATACATGAATTGGGGATGATAAATCTTAAATAGTAAATATACAGTTTCACAGTTTATGGTTTCACAAGTCACTATCTAGTAGTTCTATAATTTTACTGTCTTAAGACTTGTTGTTTCATGTTTACTGTATCACAGTTATTCTCTATCCCTATTACTATCCAGAACCTACTATCTCAAACAATACGGTCGCACAGTTTAGAAATCACATAGTTACGGTCTCACCGTGAAAGCTAGTTACGGTCTAATCGGGAAATCTAGTTACGGTCTCACCGTGAAATCCAGTTACATTCTCACCATGAACGTTGATTACGGTCTCACCATAAATATGATTTATTGTTTTATTTATACATTATAACCCATATCACGATAATTAATTTTTTTTACCCTTTTACTTTCCCACGTTTTTGATACCGCAACGCTTGATATCCCTAAATGATAAAAACTAAAGAAGTTTTACTCTTTCTTCACTTGAGCTCTTTTCTCTCATACCATAACCCCTATATCAACCCTTCAGTTTTCTCTCTCTGTCTCTATCAAACCATCATTGAATGACCAGGATGAAATACCCATCGTCATCAACTCCTAAGACGCGCAGTTCAAAGAAGAAGTTGAAAATAGTGCCGAAGTTAGCACCCGAAGGTCCTCTGAATCTGAATCTGGTAGACAGAATAGTGGTACCCGAAAAGGAGATATGCCCTAAGTGGATTCTATCAAGTAATTATTTTGTATTGAAAGTACTTAGAGATCAAGGGTGGTTGGATTGGTTCACAAAGGAGGATAGGAAAATTTATCCGAAACTAGTTGCACAATTTTACCAGTATGTTCAATTATCTTTTGATACAAAAGGTGGCTATGTTGAGAGAAGTTGGATCAATGGCCATATTTGTACATTTTCTTCAAGTTTATGGGATTAATGCCTTAGGTTTACTCATGAGGGTATTTGTGAGGACTACCAGAGAGGTCCTCTGACTCCAAGTGAGTTCTTTGTTTTGGAAGAAGTGTTGGGAAGCTTAACTAGGAATGAAACAAAGTGAAGAGCCATAACTGCTGAGCTAGATGGTGAAACGATACTTATGTTTAAGTTTTTTTAGAATCTAATTATCCCTTGAAAAGGTTATTTTTCTACCCTCAGGTATCAGGATGTATTTTTTTTACATATCATGAAAAATGGACATAAGATCAACCTATGAAAATATGTTATACACCATATCTATCAGGTGATCAAAACAACCTCCAAGTTAACCTCCCTATTCTATTCAAGGCTTATCTTAGCTATGCTTCATGCAAAATGGTTGGATGGACTAGATGAATAATCTATTAAGGATCATGAATTTTTTATTTCTAAAGTTACAGTAAATAGAATGAAAATCAGTTGGAATCCATGGAGAAAATCATGGGTGGAAGATAATGACAGGGTTTATGAAAAGTTTAATCTGGTGGAACACTCTTCAAGACCTAAGGATATTTCTGATCCTGGTTTGCAACCAGATGAGATTATGAAGTATTCTGATGAGGAAAAAGGAAAAGAGGTTGTATCACCTACAAGTGAAACTGTTCTGGTTGAGGAAGATAGTGAATCTGCTCCTCAAGTCTTAATTGAGAAAGAAATATTTGTTCCTGAAGATGTTGCTAATTTAGAAGAATGACCTACTACTGAAGAAGAATATGTTGCTAAGGTAAACAAATAGGATTTTATAGAAGATCATATAGAATAAGATATTTATGTTGTGCAAGAATCTTCTCTTAAGGAACATCCAGAGGAACAAGTTGTTCTTGAAATTATTCTATCTACTGAAGAGATAATGGAGCAAGCCTTTTAGCTGGATAGAAAGGAAATGGGTGAAGATATCAGGGATGAAATTTTGGAAGTATATCAGAGATCAAAATCTATCAGTACTAAGAAAGATTCACCTGGTGAGGGGGAGAATCCTCTGAGTCTGGAAAGTGTTGAAGTACCTAATCCTATTGATTCAAGCTCAGTGGATACATGGTATAAATTCCCTAGTTATTTTTTATGTGAATGATTCATAGGAAGTCTCAGTAAAAGGTATTGATTTGTATACTATGTTTTAATTGAAATGGGAATCTACACCTAAAGCTATCTCTGCCAAAGATCCTGAACCTATCTCAGCTTCTATCCATGAACATTCATAAGAACCTCTAAAATGGGTGAATAAGGATGATCTGAAAGAATTTGGAGCTACCCTATTAGCTGGAGTTGAAAAACTCATGAATACCCAACTGGATCCTATAACCAATTTAAGTGAAAGAGATGCTTCCCTATTGTTGTAAAATATCATATGGAAGATTCATCCCAAGATTATTCATGAGATTCAAGAAGTCATAGTTGAGAACAAATAACTCAGTGATGAAGTAAAGACTCTCAGAGGTATGGTTGAAGATATGTAGGGAGTGGTGAACTCAAGAACAGAACCTGTTTCATATCCTATTTATTATGTTGTTAGTTAGATTCCATAGGAAGTAGCCTCCCTAATTCAACATAATATCACTTCCTTAGCTGAAAAGGTATCTAAAAGAAACAAGAAGGTTTTTAAAGAGATGTGTGATCTTGTTATTGGTCTTAACAAGTTAGATGATGAGTATAAGGGTTGTATTCATAAAGTTATGAATCAACTGAAATCCATTACTTCAGATCTTACTGCTTCTCGTACCTCTGTAAAATCATCTTAACCCTATTTAGGCAGTGATCTACTCAGAAAAGTTGTCAAAGAAGAACTTCAATCTGTGCTCAGTGGCTTTGAAAAGGAATCTCTATCTGAAGTTATCAAGAACAGTGACAGAGTTATTGATTTGGTGATAATTCATTCCAAGATTTTCAATTATTATCAGCAATAATTTTCTAAGAATGCGGATTTCTACTTCAATCGGATCTTCTCTAAGAATTACATGACCAGCCATTTCAAGTACCTAGTGGATAATCTTATAATCCCTCCTATTACTCAAGGTTTCAAAACTCAAGTCCAAAAGCTCAAAGATTTCAATCCTTTGTTGGATAAGTTTATAGATAAAAAGGATGAATTTGAGAAATCCATGCAGTATGGTGGAGAGATCATTGCTGACTTCATCAAGCTTTTGAGGCCTTATCTTCATGTCTAGAGTACGGCCATTGTCGCTACTGCAGCTGCACCCCTGAGATCTAGTTTTCCTACCTTCCCATCCTCTGCCCTTGCCTCTACATCTATGTCTGTCTCTCAGGATCTAAGTCTGATCAGGCATGTTATCCTTGATCAAAAGTTTCCTCGGTCTTCCACTGCACCTACCTTGGCCCCTTCTATATTTGAAGGACTCCATTTACCTTCTATGTCCACTGGTTCACTCCCTTCTTCCACTTCCACCTCTGCTCCTATGGCTTCTTCTTCTGATGTTGCTGCCAAGGCCAAAGAGAAGGCAAGCCAATGCTGAAGAACAGTGACTACTATATTTTGATAGGGATGATTTTTGTATTCTTGTTACTTACTGTTTATCATGACACTTTCTATCCATCTAATGAATTGTGAACTTTTATTTTCTATTTCTTATTTACTCTTTTTGATAATCCCAAAAGGGGGAGAACTATGCATTTTATATACACATTAAAGAAGAGACACATTACCTAAGACTAAATCTCTCACTCATGTGATTTGTGATCATAAAAAAGGGGTATATTGTTATACTCCTCATATGTTAATCATGTTTTAATGATCACAAATCCTATACATTCTATAAAGATTTCTAATCCTGTTTAATCTATCTAAAATAATGTGTACATATGATTAGTTTCTTTATGCTTTAAATAAGCCTATTCAAGATATTAAGTGCTGTGTTTAATGATTGTAAACTATGTTGAGTTTGTGTAATAATGGATTTACTTGATAAATGATTAATTATAATCCATTCTATGAATGTCACTATTTAAGTCTGTATTTAGATATTTGGCTAAGTCTGAAAAACTGTGAGTGTGCCACGGGTTATGTTTTTATGGAAAAGGACCCAGACACCGTGACCCAGAAACTGTAACCAGACACCATGACCTAGACACCATGACCATCCAAACACCATGACCATCCAGACATCGTGACCATCCATACATCATGACCATCCAGACACTGTGACCATCCAAACACCGTTATCAGACATTGTGATCAAACACCGCATCTGTGCTACCGGTTCCTGATCTTTATATAACTATGCCATCATAACTGTCTCACCACTCAAAGGAAAAGAAGGAGACACATTTTCAAGGAGACACCATTTCCAGATATACTGTGACACTGTTTCTTAATCTATTTTGTCGTTTTTCAATATAATTTCTAATGGTGATATTTGAAGTTTTTAAATGCACTGACATAATAAATGTTTCTTTGTAGACATGTCACCTGACAGTATGAGGTACAAGGTGAGGAATACATGCATCATGTCGGCTCCAACACATGAATTCTAAGAATAAAAAGAATATTGTGTCCAGAAGAAAAGAAGGTGACAATAGTGATAATATAAAAACAAGTGTGTGTGCGATAACGAAGTAGCACGAGCATTCTTGAAAGAAGAACTGACACATGTAATCGGACACTACTGAAGAACACACGAAGCATACTCGAATCCTAGAGTTGATAACATTTTTTACACTATCAACTCTATGAATAACATGAGCTAGATCTAACTGACTTTCAATACTTTGTTTTCTACAAGAGGACTTGATTTCTACATATACTTCATCTTAGAATTCCAAAACTGAATAGACTAACACTCAGAGAACTTCTAACCTTATCTCATCATTTTTTCTCTATTGTTTATTATTTTTATCTTTAGAGCAGTGTGTGTGTGTCCTTATAAAAACACATACTCTCTCCTGCATTAAAATGAAGGCTACAAGATATCCTTTCTCATAAATCCTTTTACACTTGTGTATTCCCACTGATAAGTGTGGAAGAGGTCCCTGTGTGATATGAAAAATTTCATACCCACAAAGAACTGTGTAAGAGGTTGTGTGACCTAGGAAGTCTTGTGTAATGTTGTTAACCCCGATCCAGGGTGTGGATCAAGTTTATTTATATAAAATGCTTGGTAGTAGGTGATCACCAAGTGGAGTGGATTAGGTCATGGCTTAAGACTAAACCACTTGTTTTATATCTGTTGTGTTGTTTAATTTAGTTTTCTTTGTTTTACTATATAAGTCATAAATCTCTAAATTTACTTTGATAGTTAATCATGGAAAGAAGTTATAATTTTTTTTTGCCTTATTATAATAGCTTCAAAAGTAATGTTAATAACTAATATTAATATTACTGAGAATTAATAAATCTTCTCAGAAGTTATTTAAACAGTCAAAATTTCATAACCGTATAACTTTGATTAACTGGGCTGTATTTAAATTTATTGGGGAACCGTTTTAAGAATACTTTTTAAACATAAATTTTTATAGATACTCAATTCACCCCCCCTCTTGAGTACTCTACTCCTACCAACAAGTGTCTTATGAAAATAAATATATGAGTGTATAATTTGAGGAAAAACAACTAGAAAAATAATAAATAGAGGAGTGGTACAAGTTATGGACATCCCATTACCTTTTATTCCAAACATCGGGGTTATATACTATTTAGTACTCTCTTCAAAAAGAAGAATAAGGTCTTTCCAAGATGATTAAAGGTAAAAAGGCTAAACCAGAAAAGAATAAAAGACAAAATTGGTTTAATATGAGATGGTTGGATCTATACCCTACTAAAATCACATGATCCAATAGGTAATTTCATTCTTAATTTCCTTAATAAAATCTATTTGTGAGAAGAAACCTGGGTTTTTATCTGTTTATTTTCTTAGTTTAGGACTTTTATTTTAGGATGTAGTGAAACCTACCCCTCCCATATTTTTGAACTTTAAATTTCTTGGAACTTTTTTATTCATTGTTCTGATTTCTCTTATAGGTCTATAAATCATAAATTCAATAAGGAAAGATGAAAAAAGATATTCAAATTGAAAGGGGAGTAATATTTGATTTTTAGTACTTTACTCCCCTATTTTTTCAGAATCTATTTTTTTGAAATTTAATGAAAAATTGAATGACAACATTTAGATTTGTTCTTTAATTGTGATAAATAACACTTAGTATTTTTAAAAACCCCATGATTCGTTGATTTTTTTTTAATTTGGTGAAATTGAATAAGTAATATGGGGATATTGTATGATTAGAGAGAAGCATAGGAATCTGAAATTCAAAAAATCATGTTATTTTTGTTTTTAGTCGCATGTTGATGAAATTTACCTTCCATTATTTCATGCTTTAAATTTTAGAATTTTATGTTGATTAATTTTTTTTATGACACGTGTCATGATTTGTTGAGTTAATTTACATGCCATTATTACAGAGAGGTTTCTAAGGTAAATTTTTCTAATATTTCTTATTAAATTTATTGAGAGAACTTGGTTCGTGTTACCTACTAGTATTTGGATTTGATATTTTCAAAGTGATGATTGTGAAAAATTCACTTTAAAAATGAATGAATTATTTTTTTAATGTAGCCATTATCTTTGATGCCCAGCTAAAATTAATCCTAATTTTATCCCATAGAGACCACGAATGTCCTTTAATAGGATTTTATGATGCTTTCCACCAGGTTTGTACATAGTCTCTCCATCTGGTTGAAACATGCTTTTATTTGTTTCCCCGTATTACCACTTTCCAAAGGAAGGTTTCATCCATCGCTTTAATCAGTGATGTCAACTCCTTGATTGAAATGGAATGATGGGATGTGATTTCCCCACTCCATGGATTCCTCTTTGGAGTTTGTCTCCTAGTTTATGCCTCCCTAAAATATTTAAATCGTGTTTATGAATCTCATTCCAAATACCATATCAAGTTGGACGTCGGTTAATTATCTTACTTCTATCTCAGTAGGGAAGAAACCTTCAGTCAGAGTAGATAGTAATGTTGGGCATGTCTGGACATTTCTGGACATTGGGTTTATTGGTAACCTATAAAGTATTCCTATTTGGGAGGTAATGTCATGTGCAATAAATCTTAGGTGTGGAACCTAAGTCAATACCATGTAGGCCATGAGGTATTTGACCCTAGGGGCGTAATATATCCAAGGATTTTTACCTCAGGAATCCTATGTTTATTATATGGGATGGGGATTCTAGATCAGGTCACAAGTTAACATCTTCTAGAGATGAGTTGGTCACAAGTTTAACGTCTTGTGGATATGGGTTTTTGGTTGAGTGTTTCCCATGGGGGAGATTTCGCACTTGGGATTTGGTTAAGTGTGTCCTTATAGGGGAATATTTCACACTTGGGATTTGGTTAAGTGTGCCCCCATGGGGGTGATTTCAGACTTGAGATTTAGTTAAGTGTGTCTCCATGGGGGAATATTTCACACTTGGAATTTGGTTTAACTATGTCCATAGGGGGAATATTTCACACTTGGTATTTGGTTAAGTGTGTCACCAGGGGGTAATATTTCACACTTTGGAGTTTGGTTAAGTGTGTCCTCAGGGGGATATTTCACACTTAGGAGGTTGGTTAAGTGTATCCCCATTGGGTTAAGATTCCAAACTTGTAAATTTGATGGTGATGTTGGGGTGTCAGTGTTAAACCTAGTAGAGGTACCCCATGTTTGTTGAGTTTTCAAAATTCAACCTCATGAAAGTGTCCACATACCCTATCAGTAAATAGTGACCAAAACCCATGTAGTTTGATGTTTCAATTTAAGTTCTTGTAACATGACTAATCCATGCAGTTTAACATCATGTGGTAAGGATGATCATGTCATAGAAATACCGTTATTGAGGGGTGGTGTGGGGATTATGCATAAAATCTGACCAATGTAGGATTTTCATCTCATGGTAGGGGTCGAGGTGTCATCCCATAATGATCGTATATGGGGAATCATGTGTTCATCATACTGGGTAAGGCTATAGTTTAACTTCATGTGATGAGGACTTTGTTTTGCAATTTAACGTCATAAGAATAGGATGTGGAGCTAGGCAGTTTTACATCATGTATCTTAGACATGGATGTGGCTTACACCCTAAGGGGGGCCATGTAAAGGAGATAGTAAGATCCAGTAAAAGGACTCCCTATCATGACAGGTAATTTATTCCCCTCAATGATTCCATATTTAGGGATTATGTGTTTACCGCTCATGTGCCTCTATATAGGGCATGGAATAAACACTACTATGGAAGAGTAAAAATCAGGGGTCCCAATATTAGGGTGCCTAGGATTAAGAGGAAAATGAATTAGGGTACCTATTATTAGGAGTAAAAGGCAGGGTAATGTTCCAAGTCATGATTGAAATGCAAGGTATGGACACAATGGTTTGTGGTACTAGTCGTACGAAAATTTCGGGTGTAGTTGAATCAGTTTTGGATGGGTATAGGGTCCCTAGGAACTCGGCATTCATGAAAGGGTATTGGATAAAAATAGGCACCATAGAGAGGCTTGGTAGATAGGTTTCATGAAGGTAGGTGTTTTGGGGAATTTTAGATATTTGTGAAGGTTATGGGTCTTGAAAAAGTATATGTTTTTCAAAATAGGGTGACCCTACCTCAGAGTAAAGTCTTGGTTCCCATGGGGTTAGTTTCATAAAGGATAATTATCTTGTGAAACCCCAATACCCACAAAGGTATTTCTTCTTATGTGAAGTACATGCACCTTCGTGAATGGAATCTCCACCATGGTTTGAGTTTCTCAAAAACCAATGGGAGGTGGTTTTGTAAAGGATGAATACCTTTGAAAATACATCTCCCCACTTTCTCATGAATATTATGAATTATGTGAATTTAGAGCTTTTCTTAGAAGCTGAAAGGTCACATCCCCCTTAAAATTTATACATGGGGAGGTATTTATAGGCCCAGTAGAGACAAGGGCATCCGTTTTGAAAAATATGGAAACTTTCACAGAAGATTATGAGCTTTGAGAAGTGATGGAGTTCCATGAACTATACATATGTTGTATAGAGGTTACTAACTCGTGATCTATGTGGCTGTGGACTTCTGAAAATCAGAGTTATGTTGCATTAATTTTATTTCCTCATGATACGCATCACCAATAACTTCTACGAATTGAAGTTACAACATTTGGAGGTTATAACATCAAGATTCTCATAGTTAGGTGAGTTACGCGAACCGAAGTTATGTTGTGTGGAGGTTACCTCTTCAAGATCCAAGTGGTTGGGGGAATTCCATGAACTATATTTATGCTTCACTAAGGTTACCACCTCAAGATCTATGTAGTTGGGGGACTTCCGTGAACTGAAACCATTTGAAGAGGTTTATACATTCATGAATCTAGTCCCTTAAGTATATTTTTTAACCATTTTAGCTATAATTTTCTTTCAACTGGCCATTCTTTCCTTGATCTCTCCCATGAAATGCATATTTCCGTATCAAAAATCCCCCCCCATTAGAATTGGATCCAGCAAGGGAGAGTAGGGTTGTATTCTAATGGAAAACCACCAAAAATTGGTGATTGGAAATCCCTAATCATGAAATATGGTCTGACCCTATGCCTATAAATAGGAGTGAGGGTCCCTTAGGGAGCATGAGCTTTTTATAAAAGATATTTCGGTTCTTTATTTTCCTGAAACTCAATAATTTCATGAGAATTTTTTGATATCAAAACTCACTAATCACAAAGCTACCCTCCTTTGCGAACAAAAATTCCATGAACATACTTACATAAAATTTCAACTTCAATGATCTTGACCTCCGTGAGAAAACATTCGAGAAAAAACTTCCACAAACCAAATTCTAAAAAAAAATAAAGTCTTGAACAATGGATGTTGAGGGAGAAAATTTTAATGCGGCTCAATGAGGGGGGATTCCTAGGAACCTCATGATTGGGGAGAGAATTCAAAGTGAGTTGGATTATGACACACTCACTAAACTACTTATGGAGGCTCAACAGGAATACCCATTATAGAAGAGACTACCACTGTATGGTTTTGCGCTGAGGGATGATGTGTTCATCCCCAATATTGATCAAAATAATCCTACTTACTGGTTCAGAAGCATGGGATGTATTGGTGGAATAGGGTTTTCAGAGTTCATATCATGAAGGACTATGTATCTCTTAATGATCACTCCCTATGGAATCATCTAAACAATGTTAATGGGGAGGCATTGGATAAATAGGTGCCCCCTCCTCAATATGAGACAATTCTAAAGTTGGTGTTGGGGGCCCTATCAAGGGGTGGACATAAGGTTGGGACCTATTCCATGGTAGAAAATTCTCAAATACATGGGCCTTGGTGTATTGGGCATGCCAGTCATTCCCTAAGTCTCAGGTGTAGATGAAGGGGGTTCGGTTTTATGAGGCAAAATGGTCCTCAAAGTTCTACATCTACCATCACTTGGATATTATGTTGGAGCTATTTAGCTGGAAGTCACCATATACCAACACATTCCATCTCCGCCATGGGGAGGCCAGTGTCATCTTATAGTATATCTACCAAATTATTGGGATCTTGATCTAATGGGTCATGTATTATGAATTACTACCCACAGAGGATGATTAGGAGGACCAGGATCAGATGTCATCCATATTAAGGATGTATGCTTAGTGAAGGGGTGAGTGACCACAATCTATGGATGAAGGATATCCCCTTCAAAAATTGGTTCAATTAATTCCTAAATGGGCCCATGATCAAGCTACTGGGGAGGCCACACCGATGCCCTAATGTGTTTTAGTGAGGTAAGGAGAACTCATACTGGAGGATCTTATAAGAAAACCAGTGGCGATTTTAGGGTTATAGTGTGAAGCCTGCCATTGTTAGGTTGGTTGGATTCATTGACACACTGATCTATAGGTGGATGATACCTATTTAGGTCAAGAATATAGGGGTGTGTTAGAGCACATTTATCATGGAAGTAGTGCTGCGAATGGGGTAACATGTCAACCAAGAGGTTTTGGTGATGGAAAAGTTGTATAAGTTTATACTCTATGTTATCCATGGGAAAACCCCCCCTCCATGTGTATAGTCTCTTTAATTTATTTTATGGTTGGGTTTCTACACACATGGGGGATATGAGTATCTGAACCTCATCTCCCCTCTCAGTATAGACTTCCAATCATCAATCCTTAACATTGAGAAGAGTCTAAATCTCAATTTAGGCTCATTTGATGTGTTTTCAAGGGTTAATATGGAATAATACTTCATTTTACACCCTTCCCCCATTCTCATGAGGACAATTACCAATGATTTCATGGGGACCATCAAGCAGCGGTCATACCTATTGGCCTTTTGAGGTGGTGTATTAGTGGTCATAGTCGACTGTAAGGTGATTTTTGAGTCTTACTCTCCACATCAATTCATGCCAGAGTTATGATTCTTCCAATAGATCACCCCAAATGTGTACATGGAGATATGTATTGAACACTTGTCCTAGGTCATCCAGAAGATATGGTTCATGTTTACACACCAATATGGTAGCATCCTAAATGAGCTTCCACCGCCCACTTCCACTTATGGGATCATCCATGAGTATGCAATGAGTTGGGAGGAAATGTGCCCAGGGGATATGATGAGGAGTCAAACCACTTGGGACAATGACAAAAGAGGATTCCTATAACCATGGGTTCAAGGGTGAGTAGTAGGTAGGGAACATTGTGAAGGTAAAGTCAGTCCAATGGGTGGATTAGTGGCTTCAGAGCCGATAATTACTAGTTCTATATGGGTGGAAACCATAGGGAGGGGGTAGAAGCAGGCCCAACGCTTTTTATTAAGCACCTTTAGGGGATGTTGGACCCTTCGAAGTAGTTCTAAGGTAAAACATCTAATTTCTGGGGAAGCAACTGAATTTTCTGGATGTTCCAAGTGACATTGTTTTTTGCCAACACCTAGGAGGGTTAGGGGATCCATAAACAAATCACCTCCCTTCCTGGTATATGGTAGAACCTCCACTTTGAGGGAATATTCCTTATGATTTTGGTTCACAAAGGGCATGTTTCTATGTTTCCTATGCTAAGGAAATGTAATACATAGTGGAGATAGAATACTTGATCTACTCTTGTGGAATTATTTATCCCTTGATCGACCGAGTAAAAGTGTTTCTAGGCATTCCATATTTTTTGGGTCTTTCTATGGATTTATTATATTTCATCATGGTGGAGGGAGAAGGATAAAAGGATTCTTGGGGAAGATATTCCTAATAGGACTCCCCTGGGGATGAAATTCATACCACCAATTAGGTAAATCTTCTAATATTTTGTGTCTTGGATATTACCAAACCTCTAAAATTACTTCCTAAATCCTCGTTTACTTGTGAAGTAATCAGTTAGAATAAAGGAGGGGGGTTGTGATGAACCTATATAAGAAGATGAGGGAGCCCCAACCCTTGAGGGGGTGGGTGCGGGGCCTATCCCTGACATCATATCCACAGGAGGCCTACTTCTAATTGAAGTGATACCCATAACCAAGGTGAAAACTACCAAAGGAACTCCATTTCCAAGGGGGTTTTCTGTGAATATTTCTTAGATGCTTGTCAGGAAATACCATTCTTATAAGACCTTTCCCATTTTTACCTTTTCCTTTATTTTTTACACTTATAATTCATGTTTGGTTAATCATGTGCTTTAAATGGTAGTTCAAACCATATTTGAAACTCGTACAGTTTTACCGATGCTCGAGCCTAGGGAAGCGATGGAGGATGAGGATATGCCTTCAAAAAAGGTGGTAGAGAAGACTTTATAAGCTAAAACTACCATAGAAGTTCCATAGGAGGTTGCAACTGAAGCTTAATCCTCAATGTTTGAGGTGGAAATCGTTCTAGAAACCAAGATAACTGAGGAGGCTATGATGAAAAAAACTATCTAGGAAGTGTCATCAACAGCGGTAGCTGGAGAAAAGACCTAAACGAAGGTTTTTGAGTTTATTACACAGATATAGGTGGTCAAGTATGTTGTGTTGGCTGATCCTACCTTTAAAGTTCCATAAGAGGTGGTCATGGATCCTGTTACAAGTGAAGGGTTAGGTGATGATGTATTTCACCTAGATTTTGGGTTAATCCCACCTAAATAATTTCATGCAGATGACCCTACCACCAATGTATTGGGGTATTATCTTTATAAGATCCTATGTTACTTTATAATTTCAAGTATTTTGGCTCACACATTGCTGAGGAGAACTAATTCACCCTATATAATGTGTGGAGAAGTGTATGGAACTTCATCACCTACACCCCACTAGTTGATCTATAAAACTAGGTGGGATCTCCCCATAATTGATTAGTAAACCTAAGGACTTGTGGGGTGGATTCTAGTGACATTCATGCACTATATCGGGACTTCTCATTGAATGAACACATGTCGAGTGGTATGAATTTGACATCTCTTGGCACAAGAAGAAGGCAGTGGGCACCCAGGTGCTCTAAGCGGCTAAAGAGGGGATCAGTCACCTAGAATAGAAGGAATGGGAGAATGTGGCCATCATCACTAATCAAGTAGGGTTCATTGGACAATTGAGGTCTCTATTGGTTGTGGATGAGGCTAAGGTAGTGGAGGTGGAATCTTTGGTGGCTAAGTGCCAAACTGAGTAGGATCAGGTATGAACCAGGTTCAAAGAAGTTCACCCTATTACTGAGGAGGAGGTGGTCAATATGGAAGAGTGATAGTGGACTTTGGTGGATACATAATAGAGGCTAGATAAGCTCAATCACTCATTCATTAGGGTTAATCCCAAGGGAAACTTACCTTATCATGAAATAAAGTAGGGGCTCCAACATGTGGATGGACCTCCTAAACTTTAGAATGAATTATTTTAAATTTCTCGTATACTTTAATATGTTCTATTTTGCTAAATCTTAATCATATTTATAAGACAACCAAAAATGAATCCCTAATACCTCATGATTCATTCTCAGTGCAGGAAAAAAAAGGAAAAATATAATATTTCTTATTTATGTGGGAGTGCTAAGAAAAAGGTCAAATACTAGGGGTCTGAACATTTTTATCGATCATTAGGAGTTTCCTAGATAGAAAAACTATGGATGGAGGATAGGGTCCACTATACAACTGACTTTATTTCCCAACATGTGTTCACACACAAATGGGGTAATGCTAAGGCTGTTGAATTCAACCTAGTCAAAGGGGAGGATGAAGGGAATCAATCAAGATGGCTAGTATTGGGAACATAATGGGGTGGCATGATGATGGAGGATAACATCCGACCATGTTAGAAACATCGAATCCTTATTATTTTTATGAGAATGGAGAAAAATAAATGGGTATAGACCATTGACCATGTTCAAAACATGGAACCTATCTCAAAATGTTATCAGAATTATTTCAGAGCATGTGCCTAGGACGATATGTGAGGCAATGTGGCCAGGAACTGTTATTTTCTGGGGGGGGCATTAAGATGTGGAAGATTATGGGGATTCAAATCTGGGGAGGCACAAAATGTGAGAATTAATTAATAGAATTTTTGGGTGGAATTCAATACTCTTGAAATTATTCCACTGATTATAGTGACCCAAGCATTTTACACATATTATTACATCATTTTAAGCCTAATTAATTATCAAATTACAAGCCAATGATCGTAAAATCTAGTGTCATTAGATGATTAGGTACATAAAACTAAAAACATAAAAATAGAATAAAACAAATTTATTTTAATTATACATTAATATATCCTATCTTCCATTAAGATCCTACATCTACATAGGATAACCTGGGGAATACATGAACAAAAAGGATGATCTAAAAACCCCAGTAAGGGTATAAGAATAGGAATAAAGTAAAGAACATGGGTTAGAAGGCGTAATATGATGTCATAAAAAGGCATGGATCATGAATAAACATAAGTAATAATAACATGTAGAGTATGGGGACATGTAATCATGACATCATAGGAATGTGGAAATAACACACAACATGACATAAGCATGAGTCAAAGGGCGTATCATAAAATATTTCATGAAAGAATGGATTTACATCATAAATGGACATTCATAAAGGAAAATAGACATATTTAATGATAAATGATGTCCAAATTATGTGATAATATTTGAAAATAGTGTTTAGAAAACATTAGAAATGAGGCACTTTAGTGCGGTTTAAGGGAAAACATTAAAGATTATTTAAAATAGAAAAGTCATGATTGTTTGTATAAAACTAGAAACTAACCAAGATTTTATTTCATGATAAAATGATTGATTATAGAAAAATAATGGTGGATTAAAACATATTAATTATGGTACTTGAAAATGAGTAATAATTTTAGAAGTTCCCTTTAATTGGGCTTGCTTATCAAGAAGAAATAGGAAGGGAACTTTATAAAACATGTATTTCCCCATCAAAGAAAGAAGAACAGGGACAGGAACATATTTTTGTAACATACACACAGAATATAGGAGGATTTCATAATAATAATTAGGAATTAAATTGGGATAAAGAGACAGAAAGCATAACCCAAAGGATTAAATGGAGGTTCAGAAAGAATCCCTTACCTTGTGTCTGAAACTGTTCTGCACTTGATCTTAATGTCCTGGATAATAAAATTAAATCAATTAATTAATTAATTCAGAACCTTTTCTAAATTTATTTGAGTTAGTATAATTTTATTATGTTGATTTATGTCCTTTTTTATTTGTTATAAGATATAATTTCATCGTTTGGGAGTGTTCATTTCCTTGGTTTTCATGATTAGTTCACTTGTATAAATGTATGGAAAATCATCTAAAATGAGAATAGTTGTCCAGAATTGAAATTATATGTTATTAATGAAATTAAATAATATTAAATGGTATTATGTATCATTTTATTCATATGTGAGGATGATTCGTTAGATAAAATGTTAATGATAACTGTTTAGATTATTTTGGAATTTTTTTTATCATCGCAAACTAGTTTTGTTTTATTAATTAATATTATGAATATAAACGGGATCCAGAACATTAAGTAAGTTGTAATAAAAGTATTATAATATTTTTTAACCATAAAAATGATTTTATGACCAACCTTTAAGGCGGTAAAATAAAATGAAAACTTGTAATCCTTGAAGGTGATAAATTAACACATCACAAACGATGTTTTCATTTTTAGAATAAAAGGGACAGGAGAAGAGGATTGATGATTGATTATTCCATTAAAATAATAATATTTAATTATATATAAAATAATGGAGTTAACATGAATTTTTGGATAGATGAGGTGAAGAGAGTATAAGAACATAAAATAAAGTAAAAAGAAAATGAAGAAATCAAAAGATGATTTTACCTCTTGATATCTTCTCATTGAGAAACTCCTTTGGTAAATTGGTTTTGGTCTTTTTTGAGACCAGAACATCTAGAAAATGGAAAAGAGACTTGGGAAGAGTATTGGGAAGAAAATTTAAAATCTTCAAGTCTTAATAGGTGTGAGGAGAAGAGGTGGTGAGGGGTGGTATTTATAGTGGAAGAGAGAGATGTTTTTTGATTATTTTATTCATTTGTTTATTACTTTGGATCAAGACAATGAATAGTGTTAACCTTATAAATAAATATATTAAAATAATGAATAAGGATTTTATATTATGGTGATTAAATCAACAATGAGTCAATAAATAGTAAATTTAATTTATGTTGTTATATACTGTAAATTATTGTATTTCACTATTCACCAAAAATTCAATTATTTTAGAAAAATATAAAAAATTCACCCTAAACATTTTTTATCATGTAGAATTAAAAAATGATCTCCATTTTATGAAAATAATTTTCAAAATATGAGATCTTTAATTTTTAATTAAAATTATCATTTACTTGGAAAATACCAATTTTAAAATTATAACTGATTTTATAACACTTTGAAAAAATAATTAAGGTCACGTAAAATTATCTTATAATCATAAGATTACAAAATGTTAATTTATAAATCTATTTTATGAAAATAATTTTTTTTTCAATGAATTATATTAATTATAAAATTAAAAATAAATATTTATGTTTTATAAAAATACTAACACTTAATTAATAATTTATAAAAGCATTTGTTTAATTATACTATGATATAATTATATTATATTACCATATATAATATGACTAAATTTTATATATACTTTCATGGGTGAGTTTACTATTCTATATGAAAAATTTTTATTCTTAATGGTCACATTACTATTCTAATGGTCAAGTTACTATTCCATTGGTATAGGTTTCTTAACTTCTAGAAATACCTCTTATGTTGTTCATTATTCATTTGTAAAGTTTGTATTGTGTTATCTATGTAGTTTTATGTGATTTATACAGTTCGAATAATTATAAAAAGGGAATTTACATTGATAGAATTCTGGGTTGTTACATTCTCCCCCCCCCCCCATGAAATTTTTCCCTCAAAATTTCATTTTACAAACTATGGTGGAAATAATTTAGGGTAATTTTCCTTTATCACCTCCTCTAGTTAGAATGTTGTCTCTTCGTACTTATGGTTCCTCCATAATACTTTAACTAAGTGAGTATTATTATTATGTTGAAATTTATCTCTATTGTACAAGATCATCATTGTATGATCCTCATAAGAGAGATCATTCTCCAACTGTACCACCTCTGGATTCAGTACATGTAAGGGATCTCGAATGTACTTTCTCAAGAGGGATACATGGAATACATCATGTACTTAATACATGGTTGGTGTAAGTTCTAGTCGATAGGCCATAGCTCCAATATGATGAAGAATCTTGAAGGGGTCAATGTACCTGAGACTTATATTTCCTTTCTTTGAAAATCTCATAACCCTCTTCCATAGAGACATATGAAGTAATACCATGTATCCAACCTTAAACTCAAGGTCTCATTAATGATTGTATGCATAGATATTTTGTTGACTTTGGGCTTCTTTGATGTGTATTTGAATGTTTTTTACCTTTTCTACCATTTATTTGACCATTTTAGGTCATAGAAACTTAATTTCACTAACTTCATCCCAGTATGTTGATCTTATACATCATTTCCCATAAATGGTTTCATATGGATCCATTTGAATACTTGAGTGGAAACTTTTGTTGTAAGAGAACTCTACCAGAGTTATATGTTGGCCCCATTATCCTTTCAAGTCCATATAACATGCTCTCAATATGTATTCTAGTGTTTGAAGAGTCCACTTAGATTTTCAATCAGTTTGAGGATGATAGGCCATGTTAAAGTTTAACTCAGTGTTCAGAGCATGTTGGAGACTTTTCCAGAACTTAGAGGTGAATATCAGATCCCGATCGGATCTAATTGATAGTGGTGATCTATGTAGCCTTACCACTTATTTGATGTATATCCATGAAAGTTAATTGAGTGAAAATTCCTCTCAAATTGAAATAAAGTGAGCTATATTTGTAAGATGATCCACAACAACCCATATAACATTTTTTATTTTCGATGTATTTGGAAGTTCGGTGATAAATTCCTTGGTGATGTTTTTCTACTTCTATGATGGTATAGGTAATGGTTGCATCATCCCTTTATAGAGTTTTTCCTTTCATCCTTAACTTGATGAAATACCAGGAACTTTGATGTATACTCAGTGATCTCTTTCTTCATATTGTCCCACAAATATTTCTCTCAGATATCTCGATACATCTTTGTGCTCCCTGGGTGAATAGAGAAGGTTGAGCTATGTGCATCATTTGGAAGATCATTCTTTATCTCTGGATTGGATGGTACACATAGTCATGACCCAAATCTCACAACTCCTTTCCCATCCATTTTTAACTCTGAGGATTTCCCATTTATGATAATTTCCACCTTCTTCTGAATTTCCACATCATTTATTTTTGCATTTTTTATTTTCACTATGAGGGATGGTTGATAAATAATTTGAGAAAGGACTAATGATGTTCTTTCCTTAAATATTCCCATGTCCGTACTTTTTAGGTCTAACAATATTGGATCTTTCTCAATTCAAATCATTGATAAAGATGTAGGATCCTTTCTACTTAGAGAATCCACCACTTTATTTTCTTTACCAGGATAGTAGGGGATTGAGACGTCATAATATTTAATGAGATCTGGCCATATTCATTGGTTCATATTAATATTCTTCTATGTGAATATATATTTGAGGCTCTTATGATCAATATATATCTCACACTTCTCCCCATAGAGATAATGCAACCATATTTGAAATGCAAATATCACAGCCGCCAACTCCAGGTCATGTGTAAGATAGTTTTACTCGTGAATTTTGAACTGCCTTGAGGTGTAGGCTATCACTTTATCATTTTTCATCTATAAAAATCCCAATACCTTATTTGAAGCATCGCTTTACACCAAAAAGAGTTCCCCACTTATTGGTAGTGTGATCATTGGTGTAGTGATAAGCCTCGTTTTCAAATCTTTGAAGCAATCTTCACATTCACTGTTAATAAAAACTTCACTCCCTTCTGATTTATCTTAGTTACTGGGTTTGAAAATCATGATAAGTTATTCACAAATCATTTATAATAACCATCTAGACCAAGTAAACTACGGATCTCCATTAAAAATATTGTCCTGGGCTACTCTTCAATTGTCATTATCTTGGAAGGGTCTATATATATTCCTTTTTTGGAGATAACAGGCCCCAAGAATGATACTTCCTCCATCCAAAATACACATTTACTATAATTTTCATAATGTTTATCCCTTCTCAAAGTCTTTATCATAGTATTAAAATGCTCTTCATGTTCCTCCTTGCTCTTGAAGTATATCATAATATCTTCAATAAAGACTACCAAAAAATTTCCAAGGTAATCTCTAAATACTATATTAATTTAGTTGATGAAAATTTTTGGAGCATTAATCACTATGAACTGATAGTTTCCATACCTCATTTAAAAGGAAAACTTGGGAATATCTTCCTTCCCCATATTTAATTGGTGATATCCTAACCGAAGTTCCACCTTAGAGAAATACTTGGCCCCATGTAGTTGATCAAACAATATATCTATCTATGGCAGGGGATACTTCTTATTTATCATTATTTTATTGAGCTCGCAATAATCAATGTATAGGCACATTGATCAATCCTTCTTTTTGATGAATAGGATGGGTGTGCCCCATGGTGAAGAACACAATTGTCTAAAACCCTTTTCTATATTCTATTATAACTACTTCTTCAATTATTCCATATCAATGGTGTCCATTTCTATAAGGTGTCTTTGATATAGGAAAATATCTAGGAATAAGTTCAATTGAGAACTCAACCTCTCGGTCATGAGGAAGACCATGTAATTCTGTAGGGAACACATCGGTGTAGTCCCTCACAATGGGAATTTCTTCGATCATGATCATCTCCTTTGTCTCAATCATTTGATCTATATATTCTTGATCATAAGGAAATAATATCCGCAATTGATACAATGATTCTGATGGAGATTCATCTTCCACCTTACACTTGTATAGAATTAGAGGATACCTTGGGATGTGAATAGTGATCTCCCTTTCTCAATAGTTGATGTTAGATTTGTATAAATATAGACAATCCATGCCCAATATAGCATCAAACTCCACAAAAGGAAATAAGACAAGATTTTATAGGAGGTCCAATCCAAGAACATTAACTGGGGAGAAGTTATATACTTTTTTGATGCAATAATTTCCCCATTTTCTATTCTCAGAGATAACTCAACCTTCATATTTTAAGGTGGTGTTTAAATGGTTCTAATAAACATTCAAGATATGAAAGAATGTGTGTAACCAGAATCAAATAGTATGTTCTCTATTCTTGAATGAATAACTAACATACATTTCACCACATCATTTTTTGGGTTACACCTCAGTAGCAGTGATAGAATATTCCCTTCCTTATTGCCTTGGAGGTTGTTGTTGTTGATTTTCTCCAACAACCATTAGCTTAGGGAAATGGATTGCATAATTTCCATGTTCCTTTCAGTTGAAAAACTACACTATAGCATGAGTGTTGATCTGAACCTTCCTTTATTCTTCCACATTAGTGGGATTATTTATATCCCTTCGCCAAATATTATCTATATTCCCCTCTCTTCCACATTTCAAACATCTCTTAGTTCCCTTTAATCGGTTTCCAGGATTCTTTTTTCCACACTTTTGACACATGGGATAGTGGTTATTATTTATATCATGGGATTTATCTATTGATCCTCCCATAGTAAACTCCATTTTCTTCTTTTTATATTAGGTTCCAAGAGACCAATGAGAGTCTCTGATCTCCATTTCAACCTTAAGGGCACAATGAAAAATATCCTCATGACTATCAAAGCCTCAAATCACCAAAACTTTTCATAGACTCAGATTTAGTATGCTAAAGAAATTATCCACCTTACTTTTAGTGTTCATGAAAAATCCATAGGCATATCTTATAATCCTTGTAAAGTTTTCCTCATACACCTCGATAGACTCATCTTCCTTCTACTTCATTCTGAGTAACATTTTTTCTATATTACGACAGAGGGTTCGGGGAAAATATTTATTGAAAAATATTTTTTTGAATTCCTCCAAGTCCATGGAATCAATTTCCTCTTTGTAATTCATGTTCTTGATCAGTTCCTACCAATAATCATCTTCCCTATCAAAATGATAAACCTTCAGCAAAACTTTATCTTCTTCTAAGAAATAGATAATAGAGAATATATTCTCAGTGGATTTAATCCATTGTCTGTGAGGAGGGGATCAGAAGATACACTAAACATTGGTGGCCTTTGTCACATAAATAATTTGACCACAAATTTATCTTTATTAAGATAAGGAGGGTGTCCAACATGATTCAGGTTATTATTCATAACTTGAGCTAGTTGAGAAAGTACTGTCATGAAGTTTTGAGCACCTGTTCCCATCATATTTGGCATATCATTAGGGCAATCATCACATTGACTATCACATTGATTATTGTAATAGGTTGTCTTATTTCCATACATTAACTAAGAAAAATAAATTATAATTATGTGTCTTGAATAATTTTCTAATAATAATGTATAGAGAAAGAATACTTTGAACATAAAAGGATAAAAGTATATCCTAGCTTGGGATTCCCTAAGTTTCAATCTAAGTTATCCATGGTGATAGAATTATCCCTATAGTTATTACAAAATTGTTCTCGTCTTAATGTCCAAAAATAACTATACCATGCTTTGATACAAAATTTAATGTCCATATCCTTTTACATGTATTATTACATGATTTTAAGCATAATTAATTATTAAATTACAATCCAAGGATCATAAATTCTAGTGTCTTTGGATGATTAGGTTCATAAAATAGAAAACATGGAAATAGAATTAAACAACTTTATTTTAGTCATACATAAAGAGTTACTATCTTACATTGATCTCTTATATCTATATAGGACAACCTGGGGAATGAATGAACAAAATGTATGAGCAAAAAATCCCAGTAAGGGTATAAACATAGGAATAAAGAAAAGCACATGAGATAGAAGGCATAACATGATGTCATAAAAATGAATGGATCATGAATAAACATAAGGAAGAATAACATATAGATTATGGCCACATGTAATTATGTCATCATAGTAATGTGGAAACAATACACAACATGACATAAACATGATTCAAGGCTAACTGCCAAGACCATTGCACATGGAGGACAAAGTCCCATAAAGGAATCAAGTTCACTCTTTGTCCCAACATGATGTCTCATGAGACTAAACATTACCCAATGCATTGGATCACTATCTAGGTTCACCCATTATAACATGATCATGCATATGTTCACCACAAGAAGAATCAAGCATGAGGTATAAACATAATGGTTACCCGATGAAATAATTGGGTATAATAAACATGTCATAAGGCATAACCAAAGGGAGTATCATAAAAGAGTTCATGAAATAATGGATTTAAATGATAAATGGACATTAATAAAGGAAAATATGAATACATAATGATAAATTATGTTCAAATGATGTGATAATATTTAAAGAGTTTTTAGGAAACTTTATAAATGAGCTATTTTAGTGCAGTTTAAGGGAAAACATTAAAGATTCTTTAAAATAGAAAAGTCATAATTGTTTGTATAAAACTTAAAATGAACCAAGATTTTATTTCATGACAAGATTATTTATTTTATAAAAATAATTTTTTATTAAAACATATTAAATATGGTACTTGAAAATGAGTAAGAATTTGAGAAGTTATCTTTAATCAGGCATTCTTATCGGGAGGAAATGGGAATGGAACCTTATAAAACATGTATTTTCCCACCTAAGAAAGGATAATAGGGATAGGAAAATATTTTTGGAAAATAAACACATAATTTAGGAGTATTACATAATAATAATTAATAATTACATTGGGATAAAGAGAGATAAAGTGTAACCTGGAGGGAAAATGGAGGTTCAGAAAGAATCCCTTACCTTATGTTTGAAAGTGTTCTACACTTGAACTTAATATCCAACATAATGGAATTAAATTAATTAATTAAAACAATTATACATGTATTTTATTTATTATAATTTTATTAAGTTCATTTATGGATTTTTTGATGAGTTATAAGATATAATTTCATCATTTGGGAGTGTTTGTTTCCTTGGTTTTCATGATTGGTTTACTCGTATAAATGTATGAAAAATCATGTAAAATAAGAATTATTGTCCAGAATTGAAATTATATGTTATTAATGAACTTATATAATATTAAATGGTCTTATATATAATTTTTTCTAGATTTGGTGATGATTTATTAGATAAAATGTTAATTATAACTGTTTAGAATATTTTGGCATTTTTGTGATCATCGTGAACTATTTTTGTTTTATTAATTAATATTATGTATATAATCTAGATCTAGAACATTAAATAAGTTTTAATAAATATATTATAATATTTTTTAACCATAAAATGGTTTTATGACTAGTATTGAAGAAACTATAAGAAAATGAAAACTTTTCATCCTTGAAGGTGATAAATTTACACCTCACAGATGATGTTTTCATTTTTAGAATAAAAGGGAGAGGATAAGAGGATGAATGATGGATTATTCCATTAAAATAACAACATTACAAAAAATATAATATATTTTATTTATCATGAATTTTTTTGGAAAGATAAGGTGGTGAGAGTATAAGAAAAGGAAATAAATTGAAAATAAAATAAAGAAAGCAAAAGAGGATTCTACCTCTTGAATTATTCTCCTTGAGAACCTCCTTAGGGAAATTGGTTTTGGAATTTTTTTGAGACTAGAACCTCATGGATGTGGGGAAGAGACTTGGGAACAATATTGGGAGGAAATTTTACAAGCTTCAATACTTAATAGGTGTGAGGATAAGTGGTGGTGAGGGGTGGTATTTATAAAGTAGGAGAGGGGTGTTTTTTTATTTTATTCATTTGTTTTTTATTTTAGATCAAGACTATGAATAGTTTGAACCTTATCACTAAATATATTAAAATAAAAAAGGATTATTTGAGATTATGGTTCTTACATCATCAATGACTCAAGAAATAGGGGATTTAATTTATAATGTTATATACCATAAATTACTATATTTCACTATTCACTAAAAATCAACTATTTTAAAAAAAATACCAAAAATTAACCCTAACAATTTTTAGACATGTAAAATTAAAAAATTAACTCCATTTTATGAAAAGAATTTTCTAAATATGAGAAATTTAATTTTTAATTAAATCATTATTTACTTAGAAAATACCAATTTTAAAAATATAGCTGATTTTATAACACTTTGAAAAAATAATTAAGGTCTTATAAAATTATCTTATAATCATAGAAAAAATGTTAATTTATGAATCTATTTTATGAAAATAAATTTTCTTTTAAATAATTATATTATTTATAAAATTATAAATAAACATTTATGTTTTATAAAAATGCCAACACTTAATTAATAATTTCTAAAACATTTATTCTCTTATACTATGATATAATTATATCACATTACCATATATAAGATACCTAAATTTTATTTATACTTTCATGGTTGAGGTTACTATTCTATAGGACAAATTACTATTCCTAATGGTCACATTACTATTCCAAAGGTCAAGTTACTATTCCATTGGTATAGGCTCCTTAACATCTAGAAATACATCTTATTCCATTCATTCTTCATTTATAAAGTTTTTATTATGTTATCTATGTTATTTTATGTTATTTATACTATATGGCATAGTTATAAGAAGTTAATTTCCATTTATAGAATTCTAGGTAGTTATATTGAGGCTTTGAACACATTTGGTAGGTGTATCATTCTGAACAAAGGTTAGAATCATCTTCCAAGGGGAGCATCATCTCAGATTCTGAGCGATGGTTGAGGAACATGAATGATGTGGTAGGTTACTAGCACCGAAGGGGGGAAGGGGATTCTTAGGGGAGGGCCTAATATGATTATTTATTTTACATCATGAAATAAGGATGATTGAAATGAAATTTAACATCAAATGGTGAGGAAAATGTACACACATTTTAACTTCATATGGTGAGGATTATGCGCACAAAATTTAACTTCATATAGGGAGGATGATGTGTCATATAGTTTAACATCATTTAATAAAGAATTTCTTAGCACATTTTAACATCTTATGGCCAGTATTTGTGAAATTATGTGAATAACACCAACCTAGACAAGATGACGGTGGTTATAAGGTGGTAACATAATGGGGATACCTATTAGAGTTGCTTGTGAGGTAAAGGAAGATTAATATCTGGCTCTAAAACTTTCCAGAACTAATTGGTTAAATTTTCATAGAAAGGTTTTTTCCAAGGTAAATAGTGGTTCCCTGCTAGATTTGTACCTCTTTTTTTATCCCCTTACATTTTTTCCAAGTCTCAAGAGTGACCTGGAAGGTAGGAGTCAAAATTTTATTCAGTTTTCCCCTATGGGTTTTCAACCTGATAGATTTTGTTTCCTCTTTCCTTCAGTAGTTTAAGATTATACCAGTCAGACCAAGAAGTTGCAAATAGTTTAAGTTCATAATACTTGGACCATGGGGTTGAAAATAGTTTATGGTCATAATTATTGGACCAAGAATCATAGTTTAAGTTCATAGAGCTTGGACCATGGTGTTGAAAATAGTTTGATGTCATAATGTTTAGACCTAGACTCCTAGTTTAAGGTCATAGAGTTTAGACCATGGATGCAAACAGTCTTAAGGTCGTAATACTTGGACATGATGGGGCTCATTCGATAATGTTTATTGTAACATCATAGGGTTCAAAACTTATGGTAATGGTATTCCTAGGATGCCTTTCACCAAGAAAAATAGTATCGGGTGAGTCACACATAGTTTAAGGTCCTGATTCTTAGACCATATCTTGTGTTTCTAAAAGGAATGTGTGTGGAATAGAGGAGAGGTAACCCAATGTGAAAGAGGTTCATAGGTTTACTTGACACATGAAACATATCTAAGATAACTTTCACATAGTTTGAGGTTGAGTTTCTTGGACCTAGTCTCCTAGTTTAAGGTTATAGAGTTCATACTAATAGTTTAATTCCCCAAAAGGACATGTGTGGCATAGAAAAGTGGCGACCCGATGTGAATTGAGGTCCAGGGAGGCCCAACGCCACATGAAACATTCCCGAGTGACATTCACATGGTTTAAAGTCATGATTATTATACTTGTGTTCCTAGTTTAAGGTTTTATATTTTGGACCAAAAAATGGGGACTCATGTGTCTCAACCATTCTTAGAAAAAATCCTCCCCAAATCCTAAGCCCTTATGATCCATGCTCGATGTGAGAAATAAGGATGCGTATGGATTTCTCATTGTTTGTAGGGGGTCCATGCAATAAGGGTCATAGGTGACCAACCTGAGGAAGTCCTGTGAGGGTAGATCATGGTTTCTAAGATTTGGATAGTAAATTTGGGTGATCGATGGGTAGGTAATTTTTATTGACCGTGTTCAAAACACAGGTTCCACACCCACACCAATCAAGTATGAGGATAACAGATGTGGGATTAACTGTTAACCAAGTTCGAAGCATGGGAACCTCTATCTGTTACTGAGGATCCTTTGAGGCATGATCCCAAGATGATAGGTGAGCCAATTATTCCTGGAACCATTACCATTGGGGAGCCCGTTCAGATTGGGGGGATGATGATTATCCAAATCAATGAAATTATGATGTGTGAAAGTGGAAGTGGGTATTGTCCTATAATGAATTTTTGAGTTACATGGGAGATATTATGCCACACTCCCAAATTTTTTGGATGGAAATATGGGTAGGTGAGGATTTTAAATTGCTCCATTTGCCATGTATTTTTTTGGATATTGTATGGATTATTTCTAAGACCAGGTGTTGAGATGACATTTGATACTAAGGCCCGATGTGCCATGAATAAATTTTAAAAATATATTAAATATATTAAATACTACACGCATATAGTTTTCCTAAAATTTTTTAATAAATTCTAAACATGTGGCCCATATTAGAAATCTGATAGCACTGTTGAGTTTAGAACATGGTTTTTACCCTAGGCACGACTTAACCTTGGTCGTCATGAGTTGTTTGTGAAAAAACCATCATGGGCATTGAAATGAATAAAATAATTAGATAAATTATTTTATTTCTTTTCATTGATGCAGTGACTGACGTGTCTTTAAATAGACTCTTATTTAGAAAATCTCAGAACTAGTTGTATAACCCTGGAACATTGGAGAGTCATTGGAGGGAGTGTTGAAGGATCTCTCTCAGACAAACAGTGAATGAATCATGGATTGACGATCAAAGTGAAATGGAATATAAGGATATATCCAATTAAAACAATTTTTCATCATTCTACATCAGATTTAGGAAGTTTTTTTTTATTGGATTATTTCCCCATTCTTAATATCTATGATGAACACAAATCAATCGACTAACACATTGATTTGTAGATCAATAATCTTGTGGGATGGGTTTAATTGTGAGGTTATTTTGGTAGAATTGTCTTTTTGATATTTTATTCTTCATTTTTATTATAAATGATGATGGACTAAGTCCAACACAAACATTGTCTAAGGTTCATTCCTCATGTTTGTGGTTGTGCATTTCCCCTTCAATTATTTTTTCACTACGAGCATTATTCATTCGTCCCGTGGTTCGACATATCCTGATAAATTGATTATTTCACACCCATTTCTTATCACAAAAATTCTAAATTGTAGATCTGGGATCGGCACGATGTGATGGTGGTGTGATGATGGGAGTGACAATGGATCGAATGGCTTTGGATACCCAATTTCATGCTCTTTGGTGCATAATGAAAAATGATGTATAAATATATTTTTTGAATGGATTTAATGCTATAACATGTTGTTAAATCAATTAAAAGGCTTGGATGATATGTTTCCTTGGTTTTTCGGCAAGGTGTGTGGCTGAATCAATGGTCATAGGCACGGAAATGGATTCGGAAACCAGATCTAAGAATTTGGAAAATTCCATGATACACAGCGTGTAAACTAGAACCATACGTCGTTTTAGTCCTTTTTAGTGGTGTCTAGGGTTTTAGAAAGGAGATAAGTATCACAAGGTGTGTGACCCCTATCACGCGGCATGTGGACTCTCTTTAAAAACTCAGCATGTACCTCAAAGGGTACACAGACATGGGTTGGAGTACACAGGTTAGACCACGTCATGTACTCCCCTATATTAACAGGTCCTGGATAGGTACACGGGTTAATCCGTGTACTGGTACATTGGTATAGTACACATACAGATGACATGTTTTGTACTTCTAGATGAACATGGTCATAGCTTGAGATACGGGTTTTTTACATGGGTAAGAACTATGGTAGAGGGACATGGCGTGTAACCATTATACACACCATTTACATTCTAAGACATGTCTTGAAGCCCTTTTCCTTTGTATCATGGACAAGTTTCACTAAGGTGTGTTCCCCTTATCTTTTTTCCAAAGATTTAGTATGGAATCATCTCCTACACATAGGAAAATGGTCCCTTTAGTAGGAATTTTTGGATAGAGTCATTGGAATCCCTCTGCAAGTCCCAAAGTGAGATCCTCTATTCATCTTCATTCCCTAGGTGGAGTTCTTGGTATCGTCATGAACAACACTATGAGGGTATTAAAACTCTACTTTGTGGGTAAATCTATATTTATTTTTTGGTATCACCCCATGTCCTTGGGTGTGATCATCATCTATATATCATATCTCATCAGACTATTAGTATGTACTTCCTATGATGAGACCCAATGAGTAGTACCTATCGGAAGGACATCATCAGTGTTATCAGACTCAGGAGTGTGTTCTCTTTAATGAGTGATTTTTTAATCCTTTGATTTGGAATCCTAGGTTAGTATACTATGGTTGTGACTTACCTTTATATTGTGTGTCATTGTTGAGTATATATGAATATTCTTGTTATATGTGTTGTAGACATATACCAGTGTAGATGTGAATATATTTCCTTTATTTTATGCTCTGTGGTTTTGGGGAGTTCTACTGAGTATTATTATACTCACCCCTCAATGGTATTTTCCCATACATTTCATGTCTTGTACAGATGATCAAAAGTTTGATAGAGTCCTAAATGGACTATGACCAAATGGTTCTTAGTGAGACTGGACAGACCAAGGTGTGTTCCTATGGTATCTTGATAGGAGTCCAGTTTTACTCTTAAGTTAGAATTATTTTCAAACTCTTTGCGGTGGGGTTGTATTTGTCCCTATTTACATTACTTTACTTTCTGTCATACTCTAGTTGTGGGGTTTATATGTATGTATGCATTTTTGTTCAGTTGTTTTTACATTTCATCATTTTATAGGATTGGAGATGTGTGTGTGTGTGTGTGTGTATGGGTACTTAGGTTAAGGCCTCCCATGTTAGTGATATGCCTAATCGATGCTAGTCTTCAACCCCTGTCCTATTGGAGGTAGGATTGGGGAGTCACGACATGATCCCCTTTAGGATGGGTCATGATAGAGTGGTATTATAGGATTTGTTTCTACCTTAGGACCAAAATTTAATGAGATTGGTTTGGGGTAACAGTGTTAAGTTCTTTGAGTTCATCTTTCAGAGTAGGGACTCCAGTGTTGTTGTGGTGGTCGTTATATCTATACACCAAGACTATGATCACCTACTTTTTGACATGGTACATGAAAACAATGGTTTCAAGGAAAATAATATTAAATGAATCATATAATAATGTGTTGTGTTTTCCATGTCCTTGATTTATCACTCCAGATATACTCATTGACTGTGGTACATCTTGTTTATTTTGAGTTGCCTCTACGATGTATACCAGCTAGAATTCAGCATCATGATTATGATGATGATCCCCTCAAATATGAAGCATATATACAAGGACCAATTCTCAAGATTTTTCCTTTGGGTGGTTCACTAGCTATACCACCACCTCTAGAGTAGCACATGGTACCCATAGTACTAGCAGATGAGGTGCACAAGATGAGCGCACTTCATGATATTCAGAAATAGACACCCCTTAGGTTCCGAGGTGAGCCTTACCCATAGGCGATTGATGATTGGATCAAGGTAGTGATCCAAGTTTTCTATCCAGTCCGGAAACCAACAAATCATATTGTGGTCCTGGAAGTGATCCATCTTCATGGATCAGTGGTATGGTGGTGGGGTTTGGTAACCTGGTCCTATGATGAGGCAACTCTATCATGGTCAAATTTTGAGCACCTTTTTAGAGATGAGTTATCTCCAGCTACGCTAAGGGTTGTATGTATTTGGGAGATTTTGTAGCCCTAGCAGTGCAGCATGACAATAGTAGAGTATTCATTGAGGTTTACCAACCTCTCCTAGTACTCGATGGATATTCTTTACAACCAGTTCTTCAAGACTAGAACCTTCGATTCAGGGATACATAGATACATCTAAGCTATTTGTATCCCTCAATTCATTCTTACTTATGATGGGGTGCTAGAGTGAGTTCTAGTGGTTGAGTGTTTCTTAGCTGAGTGGATACAACTAGTAGTTTCTAGTAACAATGCACATGAGCAGATACCTTGGTAGTAGGGAGTTGATGTTAGTCTTAGGGACCTAGACGTGTGAGAAGTTTTAGGATGAGGTCCCAGGATAGAGGGTTTGTGGTTCAGGTCTTTTAGGGCGGGTCTAGTCAACCCAGAGAGAAGCGGTGCTTCTCATGTGATGGAAGGGGACATCTTGCACGAGATTGTCCCACCCGCCGTATAATTGATAGAGAGACCATGGATGTGCTGCCAAGGTAGTGAAAGTAGTAGGATCAAGAAGTTTCTAAACATGGTAGAAATTGAATAGTATTTGTGGTAATGGTATGATGTGGTAGATGATTTAACTTATTACCACCACCACACCCAGGTGGTCCACGCTGGGCTTAGGGATCTGGAGTACATGGGTTGGGATAGCTGTAAGCGGCCTAAGCTTACAACCCATAGGCTCTAGGAATTATTCGAGGTACGATATATGTATTTTATACCTTATATTTAGTACCAAAAGATAATGGATTTATTCATACATTTATTTCCAAGTATCTTCTACAAGACTTAGAGATTTCGGTTCAACCTTTGGCTCAACCCTTACGCATGGAGACTCCTGCTGGAGAAGACTCGATTATCACACACTTTCACCAATAGTGTGACCTAACTCTTAGAGGTGAGATTTTCTATTGGGGTCTCTTTTTATTAGTAATTAGGCCTTAAAACATCATCTTAGGTATGGACTATCTATCCACAGTTCATTCCCAGATTAATTGTTTTATGCGGAGGATGCAGCATGTCCATAGTGATGAAACTAGCTTCTCTTTTATCAATGAAAAGGGATCCCAGTCGGTGAATGATAGACTCATTCATAGGAGGGTGTAGATGATTACTCATTAGTTTGATAGCCTTACCCTTGGTGCGGTGGATGTAATGAGTTCTTAGTTTTCTGCAGTGGTGGAGGAATACATGGATGTCTTCCCTGAGGATGTTCTAGGTTTAACTCTCCATATTAAGATATAATTCTATATTGATCTACACCATAAGATGGAAAAACTATATATGCTGACATATCATATGGCTCCCATAGAGATTTGTTAGATGCGGGTACAGTTAGAGTACTTGCAGAGGAAGGGCTTTGTTATACCCAATGTTTCACCCTGGGAAGCCCCAATATTGTTCATCAAGAAGGAAGATGGGAGATTGAGGTTGTGTTTGTACTATCAGTTCTTGAATCAAGTTATCATGAAGAAAAAATATCCACTACCAAGGATCTATGACCTCTTTTATTATTTGAGAGGGGCACGATGGTTCTCGAAGGTTGACCTCAGGTCAAGATATCATCAACTATGAGTACGAGACATGGATATAATGAAGAAAGTATTCAGATGTTGCTAAAATCACTATGAGTACTTGGTGATACCATTTGGAATTAATAACTCCCTAGTAGTTTTCATGAGACTCATGAACCAGATCTTTTAGCCTTTCTCAGACCGGTTCATGGTATTCTCCATCGACGATATCCTTGTGTACTCAACATCCAAGGAGGAGCATGCAGGGAACTTGAGGATAGTTCTAGATGTACTCTAAGAGCACTAGCCTTATATAAATCTCTCTAAGTATTAATTTTGTATTTAGGCATCCAATTTCTAGGACATGTTATCTTAGCAGATGGAGTGGCATTGGATCCAGACAAGGCTAAGGTAGTGTTATCTTGGGAGCCACCCAAGAGCCTGATGGAGGTGCGAAGCTTCCTTAGGTTGGTAGGATATTATCAGAGATTAATACCTAATTTCTATAGGATATTAGCACCCAAGATAACATTTAACCTAAAGGGTAATCCTTTCATATAGAAAGAAAGTTTCCAATAGTATTTTTAGTAGTTAAGGTAGAGTTTGATGAGAGCTCCAAAATTAAGATTATCGACGGAGGGTGTCGGGTACATAGTGTGCTTCGATGCATCAAGAACTAGGCTTGGTTTTTTCTATAATATAGAGGAAGGTGGTGATTGCATATGGTTAATTTCAATTGATACCACGTGAGTATAACTACATGACCCATGATCTTGAGTTAGCATTGGTAGTCATCATATTAAAGATGTGGTGACACTACCTGGGTGAGCGGTTTATCATCGAATCTGATCACAAGAGTTTAAAGTATATCTTATATAAAAAACATATTAACTTGAGATAGAGTTAATGGCTATATTTCCTCTAGGATTATGACTTTCAAAATTTTCTATACTCCTGGGAAGGGGAACATAGTAGTAGATGCTCTCAGCAGGAGATCTAGCTCACAGTTATTGAATGAGGTGTTAGAGAAGTTTTCCTCATTATAGTAATCCTTTATGATTGGAGATGGAAAAACATACCTCCAATAAATTATTTTCACCCCTCCTATTTGGTAGTGATTCAGGGAGGTACAAATTGGGAATGCCGACTGTGAGACCCTATATATTCAGATATCCACTGAACATGCTCCTGATGTATTTTATAAAGGTGGGGAGCATGTTTTTCTTTTTAGAGGATGCATGATGGTACCAGTGATGTCACAGGAGGAGGTTTTTAGAGAGTTTCATACATATCATTTGGAAAAACATCCAGGTGTGAAAAATATGTACCAGGACCTCCAACATAAGTTTTGGTGGCTAGGAATGAAGAAAGGAGTTTTGTAGTTTGTCTCTTGATGCCTTAATTTTCAGCAAGTGAAGGGTGAGCACCAGGTTCCTACGAGTTTAGCTCAACCCCTTGAGATGATGGAATAGTAGTGGGATTGGATATCTAAATAAATTGTGATGGTATTTCCATATATGTTCAAGGGATCCATCTGGTTGATCATAGACCAAATCACCAAGTCGTCTCACTTCTTAGCAATTTGAGAGTAGAGTTCAGTAGAGACTTTGGGATGCCTCTATGTACAGGAGATAGTCTATATCTATAGAGTTACATCGATGATCATTTCTAACCTTGATAATTACTTCACATCCCAATTATAGAATGGATTGCAGGAGGTGTGTGGCACTCATCTACACTTTAGCACATCGTTTCACCCCAAAATTGATGTCCAGACTGAGTTGACCATTCTGGTTCTATAGGAAATTCTACAAGATTTCATGTTAGACTTTGTTCATAGTTGGGAGGATCATATACCATTGGTGGAGTTTTTTTACAACAATAGTTATCATTCTACCATGGTATGTCGCCATTCGAGGCTTTTTATGGGTGACCCTGTATGTCACCACTTTGCTGGACTGACCCAGGAGATTTAGCACTTATGGGTCCAGAGTGGGTGTGAGAAACTACTGAGAAGGTACAGATCATCTAGGAGAAAATGAATACTACAAAAAGCTATAAAAAGTATTATGTGGACAGATGATGGAGGCCTTTGTAGTTTGAGGAGGGAGACCATGTGTTCATACGAGTTTCACCTAGATGTAAATTATGAAGATTTGGCTAGGGTGGAAAATTATCTCTTAGATTTATTGGACCTTTATAGATAATATGTAGAGTTAGTGAGGTGGCATACCACTTAGCTCTAACTCTATATTTAGACTAGGTACAAAATATCCTCCATGTGTCACAACTGAGGAGGTGTGTGCATGACCCATCTCACGTTATCAATTGGGGTGAGCTAGATATCGAGGATAGAGTGACCTTTTCTGAGTACCTAGTAGAGATTCAGGATCATTAGTAGAGGATCCTTCATAGATGATTTATTCCTTTAGTGAATGTTTGGAGGTGGTATGGGTGTCTCTATGAGATCACATGGGAGTGCGAGGGTCATATTCATGTTCAGTACCCACATCCCTTTGTGCATCTCTTGTTTTTCCTTTTTGAGATTTAAATCCCCAAGGTGGGGAGAATTTAATGGATTATATTTTCCATGTATTGTTTTTAGATATTTTATTTATAATTTTTGAGACTAGGAACTGAGACGGTGTGCGATTCTAAGGCCTAGTATGCCCAAAATAAATGTTTGAAATGTATTAAATATATTAAATATCATGCATGGGAATTTTTCCTAAAAAAGTGGAATAACTTATAAACAGGGAACCAAATCAGAAATATGAGGGCATCGTTGAGTTTAGAATGTGGGTTTTACCCTAGGTTCAACTTAAACTTGGTCGGCACATGTTGTTTGTAGAAAATTCATCGAGGGCATGGAAATGAATAAAATACTTAAATAAATTATCTTATTTATTTTTTGTTAACACAATGACTAATGTGTATTTAAATATAATATTATATCAAAAATCCTAATGTTATCCACATAACCCTAGATCCATTAGAGAGTCATTAGAGAGAGTGTTTTCGGATCACTCTTAGACAAATGGTTATTGGATCATGGATCAATGATCGACATGCAATGGAATCGAAGGATCTTTGAAAATACAATGATGCCACATTGTTCTTCATTAGTGATCAATCTGAATCGAGGTAGGATGTTTTTCTATTATATTATTTCCCCATTCATAATTTCTATGTTGAGCATGAATCAATTGACTAACAGATTGGTTCAAAAATCGATCATCTTGTGGGATGGGTTTAATTATGGGATTATTTTGGAATAATTGTCTTTGTGATATTTGATTATTCGTTTTTATTATAATGGTGAAGGATTGAGGCCTACAAAAACATTGGATGAGGTTCATTCATCATGTTTGTTCTTGTAAATTTCTCCCCTCATTCTTCATTCACTATGGGTATTCTTTTTTTGGCTTGTGGTTAGATATATCCTGATGAGTGGATCATTATGAACCCATTTGTTGGTGTAATAATCCAAAATTTTAGATTCGGGATCTACATGACATGAAGGTGGTGCGAAAATGGGAGAGGTGATAGGTCGAATGTATTTGGATACCCGATTTTGTGTTCTTCGGTTCACAATGAATAATGATGTATAAATCTATTTTCTGAACGGATTTGATGTTGGAACATGTCATTAGATCGATAGTGAGGATCAGATGAGATGTTTCCTTGGTTTTTCGGCAAGGAGCATGGTCGGATCGATGGCCATAGGTGCAAAAATAGACGTGGAAACCATATCTGTAAATCTAGAAATTTTTGTGATACACGGTATGTAAACCGAAGCCACACACTATGTGGGTCCCTCTCAGTGGCGGCTAGGGTTTCAGGAAGGATATAAGTATTGCACAGTGTGTAACCCCTATCAAACAGCTTGTGGTTTCTCATTGGAAACTTGGTGTGTACCTCGAAGGGCACCTAGATATGGGTTGGAGTACATGGGTCGGAACACAGTGTGTACTCCCCTGCATGGATAAGGCCTAGATAGGTACATGGGCTAAGTCATGTACTAGTACATGAGAATAGTACATGACCATAAGGAACACCATGTACTTCTACATGGACATAAACATGGCTTGAGACATAGGTCTTTTACAGGGGTAGGACTCAGTGTTAAGGGACACAACGTGTAACCCTTCTACATGTTGTGTAATTTCTAATACATGGATTAAAGACATTATCCTTTGTATCTTGGACAGGTTTCATTATGGTGAGTTACCCTTATCCTTTTACTTGAGGGTTAGTATAGAATCCTCTTCTGCACATAGGACAGTGATCCCTTTGGGAGGAATTTTTGGACAGAGTCATTAGAATCCCTTTATGAGGCTCGAAGTGAGATCCTTCATTAATCTTCATGACCTAGGTATAGTTTTTGGAATCATCATGACCAAAACTATTCATGTGATGATCCTTTACTTGGTGGGTTAATATAGATTGAGTTATTGGTATCACCCTATGTCCTTGGGTGTGATCCTCATTTGTGTATTGTATCTATTAAGACTATCAGGGTGTACTTGTTGAAATGTTGAAACTTCTTTTTTTCATTTTCAAATAAGTCACTTTTTGGGTTAGTGAGAACCGAACAAGCAATGAGAACCATAGGCGGGTTGGCTTTGGAACCACACCCAAGTCTAGACCCGCCCAAAAGATAAACTAGGCAACAAAAACCAAAATCACTTCAAGGAAAAGTGAGAACCAGCATGAAAACAAAAACCATTGGTGGGCTGGGCAAAGAACCTTGTCCAGGACCAGATCCACTCAAAAAACACCTCAACACACATAACCAACAGGAGATCACTCAGAAATTTCAATCATCACCATGACCACCTGCACAATCCAAAGAATCATGGAATCCATCGAACCCAACAAAATTGGGGTTGTGCACGATGGAAAATGATTCAATGGAATAGGGAATCAAGAAAATGAATAATTATCCAAGTGCAAAACACTTCGATATCCACAGTAGCAACAAACTGGTCCCAGGAAAATAGTCGACGTCTGTGAAAGCGCCTGCGTACTTCCCGCACCGCGGCTGCCCACATAAACCCTACCCGATGATCCTGCACATCAGAAGAGCCGACCCCGAGTCGAAGCAGAAGAGAACCAACACAACAGACCATGACCAAAATTGGACTGAAGTGAACACTGAACAAGGAAAAGAGCCTGCGACATCAATTATGCGGAAGACAATTCTTTTGGGAAATCATCATCTGGAATCCTGCTGTCGGGGAGCAGGGTTGACGTCGCCAGCGGGATCCAGGATGGATCAGCAATGTGGGTCGTCGGAGTGCACACACGAGGGTGAAGCCGAGAACAGGGCCAAGCGGTGGTGGACCTAGCCACCCAAAATCTCTCCCCCTAGCGAATGTGCATGCCACCATACACAGGATCTGGGGGCCGAAGGGCACGCCCGATGGCAACGGCCTTGCGGCAGTGGGATCCAAGAGGAAGGTCGATGCGATTAGGGCCGCTTGGGGAGGAGTCACGGAAAGTTCCACGTGGGGAGGTCGCGGGGTCGTCGTCGGTGACAGAAACAAGGGGGTGGCTTCTGGGACAGGATCCAAACTCGATCCCGTCTCAGTTGAATCCAGCAGCGAGCGTGATGAAGGTGGCGCAAACCCTAGGAATCGGAACCCTAGGTCGCCGCGGGGAGATCTATCATGCAACACCCCTTACGGGCCCATTTGTAATTCCTCACTATCAGGGTGTATTTACTATGAAGATACCTGATGAGAAGTACCTCTCAAAAGGACTTCATCAGTGTTATCATACTCAAAAGTTTATTCTCTTAGATGAGTGCTTTTTGGATCCTTCATGCTAGAATCCTAGGCTAGTATAATATGGTTGTGACTTACCATTAGACTATGTGTCTTCGTTGAATATATATATGTGGATATTTTTTTATATGTGTTATAGACATATACCTATGTAGATATGACTATATTTTCTTTATTATATGATTTGTGGTTTTAGGGTGTCCTGATAATTATTTTGATACTCACCCCTACATGGGATTTTCCTGCACGTTCCATGTCTTATGCAGAAGATCAACCTTTTGGTAGAGTCCTATGTGGACTAGGACCAGACAGTGCTTAGTAGACTGGACAGACCAAGGTGTGTTTCTATTGTATCTTGATAGCAGTCCTAGTTTTACTTTCAGGTTGGACTTGTTTTCTGACTCTTTGTGGTGGGTTTGTATTTGGACCTGTTTACTTTACTTTACTTCATGTCGTGCTCTGGTTTTGGGGTTTAGATATATGTATACATGGTTGTTCAATTGTTTTTACATTTTAGAATTTTATAAACTTGGAGATGTGTGTGTGGGGGGGGGTACTTAGGCTAAGAACTCTCATTTTAGTGATATTTATACTTTGCACTAGTCTCTAGCCCCTGGCCTATTAGAGGCAGGCTTGGGAAGTCATGGAATAAGCCCCTTTAGTCTAGGTCATGATAGGATAAAGCCTATCCAAAATGGGGAAGGACCCAAATCAAGTTTGTGTTAAGGATGCACCTAGGATAAGAGATACAGACATCACTATGTATCTGACAGGAATGGGAATCAAGACACATGTAGTTCTAAAATACAGCATGATAGAAGACCGGTGTTAGAGGGGTGAAATCCTCTTTGGAAAGGATATCAAAGCATCTCATACTTTTCATATAAGTAATATTATGTTCATCACATAGGGTAAGACTATAGTTTAACATCATGTGATGAGAAATTTAGTTTGATTCATCTCATATTTATCACAAGAGGCATCCCAATTTAATATGGGGTAAGGCTACAGTTTAATGTCATGTGTTGAGGATGTTAGGTTGGTTCGTCTCATATTTTTCATATGAGGCATCCCAATTTTATACAAGGTAATCATACAATTTAACATTGTGTTCTGAGGATGTTGGTCTTTGTAATTTAGATTCATATAGCTCAAACTATGGATTCTACTAGTTTAAGGTCATGGAGCTCAAAAGAATTATGGGTGCCCTAAAGGGGGTTTTATAACGTAAAATATTGATATATCAATGTGAAAGAGGGATAAGGGAGACCCTTTTCCACACACACATCCAAGACACATCACAACCAATTAGATACCATGATACTAATATAATAAATACCTCAAGAAGAGTTGGTAGTGGAGGCTGTATCTAAGAGATGAGATCTAGGTGTCGCTATATACCCCTTGGTAATGGGGATCAGGCCATATGTAGTTCTAGAATGTGGTGAGGTAGGAGACTGATACTGGTAGGGGAATTTCCTTTCATGGAAGGATGTGATGAAAAAGATATAGTGGCATTGGTTCATTGAAACACCTAGGGTGAAGCAAATTATGCGAAGAAGGGGCCAAAAGGGTCCAATGTGCATAATTTAAGGTCATAATTCTTTGACCTAAATGGATACATGTACTTTGAGGATTATTGGGTGTTTCATAAGAGTTAAAACTTGAAATGAAGAGAGAATAGAAGTCTATATACCACACAAAGAAATCTTAAAATCATTTCCACATAGTTTAAGATCACGAGTCTTGGACCAGGGGGAAACCCCAAAATAGGTTGGTGTTGAGGATGGGCCTAAGATTTTAGGTACAAACATCCCTACATATCACATTAATCATGAGAGTCACACCATACGCAGTTCTGGAACACAGTTCAATAGGAGACCAACACCAGTAGAGGAATGTTCTCTTGAGTGAGGACATTTAATCATATCATATTTTAGATATAAGACAGCATATGTTCATTGCATAGGGTAAGAATCTAGTTTAACATCATGAAATGAGGATTTTTGTAGGGAATACGCATTGATATACCCATTCTTTTCTTCCTCATGTCAGGTCATGAGGGTGTCTCGATTCCCTGGTGAGTCAACAAATGTGATTGGGGATTATACCCAAAGAGGCGGTTCATAAGGGAATTTGGGGGTGATAGTGTCATAGGTAATGGGGGGTTTTGTGATGAATTTGTGACTGGGCCCAAATACAAGAGGTCTAGGAATCACTATGTATCCTATTAGAATGGGAATTAAGTCACACATAGTTCTAGGATACGGTGTGGTGGTAGAATAAAACCGGAATTGGGTGGGGATATCCTCTCTAATGAGGATGGTACATCTGTTCTATAGTTTAAACATTATACAGAAGGACACTAGCTATGTAGTTTAAGGTCATGAAACTAAGACAAAGTGGAAGGGAAACAGTTTAAATTCATGATGTTGAGACTGGTGAATGTTTTTTTTCAAGGATTTTTATGTGGAATGAAAGAGGTAAGACCTAACGTTAAAAGAGTATGGTGTAAGCCCAAGTGCCACATAAATATCCTAAAACAAACTGCATATATTTTAAGGTTGTAATGATTTGACCATAAGTGGGGCCAAAGGGATAAATATTGGTGAACATAATCCCCCCCCCCTTGGGAGAATATTTTGTGATGAATTGGAAACTAGGATTGAAGGTAGTAGGTCTAGGATTTACTATGTATCCCATAAAATTGGGAATCAATCCTTACATAATTCTGGAACTCTACATGGTAAATGACTGATGCTGGAAGTGGTGGGTTATCCTCTATGATGAGGGAATTGAGGTATCCCATGAATTTCATGGGGCATCCCATATTTATGACATGGGTTAAGTCTACAGTTTAACTTCATGTGGTAAGGATGTTTTTTTTGTTTATCCCATATTTTTCATATGAGGCATCTCAGTTTCATATGAGGAAAGTCTATAGTTTAATATCATGTGTTGAAGATATTTTTTTCATCTCACACTTGGTATGTGAGGAATATCATGTTTATTCCATAGGATAATATCACAGTTTAACATCATACACTAAAGATGTTGGGATCTTCAGTTTAAATTCATACAACTTGAACTATGGATTCTACAAGTTTAAGTTCATGGATCACATCCCATAGGGACTTTTAATAGTTTAAGGTCATAATTCTTGGACTATAGAAACTACTATTAGTTTAAGTTCATATAGATCGGACCCTGGTTGTTTCAGCTTAAGGTCATGTATATTTGACTATCATATTCATGCAAAATAATACTTAAGAAACTTATAATTGGTGGGAGGTGTGATACGCTCACCATCCATGGTGATTAAAGAGTATTATCTATTATAATATATCTTATGGATAATGTAAGGTCCTTAAAAATTGATATCCAACTTTGGTGGATTTTTTTATGGGTATCATCACCATTCTATGATCTAGTACCATGTCACACTAGAGGAAATAGTAGAGCTGAACCTTCTTGTTGAATGATCTCGCTATCCTATTCTAGTGCCTCTCTAAGTTGTGAAAGTCCTAAAAATTGTTTTCCTAGAGGGATTAAAACTCATATAGATATAATTATTCCATTATTTCTGGCATCTCATGTTCATATACAATTGTTCGGGGTGATGGAAATTGGAACTCATTGGGTAATACTACCGTTGTTCCATACACCAGGGAGTATGGGGTCACCTGGGTGGAATTTTGAGTTGTCATATGATAGGCCCAAAGTTACTTAAGGAGTTTTTCAGGTAAAATATTTTTATTATAGACCACTATTTTCTGTAATATGTTAGATAGGTTCTTATTAAAAGCCTCAATCTACACATTTTCTATGCATGATAGTGATAAGTATGGTTGGCATACAGTTTCTTTAGCTCAGAAGACCAAAAGTTGGTGTTGTTGTATATGAGAATAGTGTGAGGAAGCCCAAACTGATAGATGATGTGGGATCTCATAGACTCAATCATGGACTGAGTTTTGACTTCCTTGAGTGGAACCACTTCTACCCACTTGTAAAAGAAGTCAGTTGCGGTCAAAATGAACTAGTATTGTTAAGTTTTTTATGGTGGGTAGGGTCCCACAATGTCGATTCCCCATACTGAAAAGGGACAATAATATTGATATTGTGGAGAAGATACAATGGTTGATGCACAAAGTTAGTATGAATCTAACAAGCATGAAACCTCAAAGAAAACTCAATGCCATCATGAACCATAGTGGGATAAAATGACCCCACCCTATAAATTTGGTCGGAGAGCATCAATCCTGCTTGATGGGCACCAAAGCATCTTCCATGGAATTCCTGAATTACCTAAGGTATCTCATATATTTAGATGAAATGGAAAATAATTCCATCAAACTCATTCCTATATAATGCCTTCTTAAGTTCATGGTAACTCTATAGGGTAAACTGGCCAGCACAACGGTGGATTTTCTCATGCCCGAATCTTCCTGGTAGGAAGATATTGTGTTAGTGGCTCTCAATGAAGGGAGCCATCCCACTATGTGCTTCCTCTACTATGGGGGGATTTGAGAGCCCTGGTGCAGAGGTATTGGTAGCCATCTAATACACCTGTTGGTTTCCATCATTTAATGTGGTAGATAAGACGACCCTCTGGTGTTCCACATGAATGACTAAGACATCCTAGTCAGGTTTTGAAAGAGACACATCCATGGTTACCAAAGTATTGGCTTAACTATTCTATGATTGAGGAACATGGTTCACCTTCATCTGGGAAGAGAATTGGTCCATCACCTGATGGGCATGTTCTAGTAGGGGCACATGCTCTTACTTTCTAATAATGTAGTCACCCTTAATCTATTTAATGTCTAGATCAGAATATCCCTTCGCATGTAAATAGGGGATATCAATATTGAGGGTCAACATGAGACCAGTATAATAGCCTAATAATTTTCCTCATTGTTGGTCCAACCTTATGACAATAAGAATGAGTATGGAAAAATGGTTTATGCCAGAGTGATGAAAGTGATCCCCATGACTACCTTGTTAAGCATGGGGTCATTGATTCTTCTATAGGTCGTGCTCCCAGAGGCACCATCAAAATGAATCTTCTAGTATGGTACATCCTATTCAACAGAGAGAATAGATTCATCTAGAAAATCAATATCCATGAGTAGTTATTTAGGGGATAGATGTGTAGCCAGAAATTCTGCTGGTACCTAAACTTTTATGGCCTTTTTCAAGATAAATATGATGTGTAATGGTAAAAGGATTACCTCCTAGAATTCCCATAATCCCATCAACATGTTGAAATTGAGTATGTACTTTAGCCAGTCTACTCAATACACTAGTTGTATCTCATGATTCTGAAAATAATGTTGTAAATTCTTCACTTCAAAGACTAGTGTGATGCAACTCTTCTTGACAGGGTAGTATCTAGTCTATGTGTAGTGGAGAATGTGGATAATATGGTATAGGTTTTTTTCCCTTCTCTCATTGTTTTTATGGGCTATAAGGGTGTCGGGGGACTATTCCAAAGTAGTCACATAAAGGAACAAAGGGTTTCATGAGTTGGGTGGCATCAAAACTGAAGGTTGTAGTAGGTACTACTTAATGTACTCAAAGGTATTCTAGTTATCCTTATCTCATTAGAAAATGGTTTCTTTCTTCATGAGCCTCGATAAGGTATTACACTTTCCTACCATATTTTTAAAAAATTAGTGTTTGTAGGAAAAGTGTCCTTGGAGGCCTCACAATTCTCTTATATTACTTTGGGGAGTCATTTCATTGGTAGATTTAATCATTTATGGGATCAATATTGATGCCTCTATATCTTATGAAAAAACTAATAAATTTTCTAGAGGTAACCCTGAATGTGTACTTGAGGGGGTCATCTTCTGGAATCTAGAGAAAAGGATGGTGAACACTTTCTCAAGATCCTTGAGATGGTCCTAAAATTGGCAGGATTTGAACACAAGATCATCTATGTAACATTCCACCAACATCCCAAGAATTAGCTTAAATATTTGTTACATGGACCACTAGTAAGTGTCTCCAGAATTCTTCAAGATGAAAGGAATCACCTGGTAGCATAAAGTTCCTTCGGGAACCTTGAAAGAAGTAGACTTCTCATCCTCAAGGTCCATCTAGATCTTATTATACCTGGAGTATTCATCCATCAAGGAGAGGACCAAGAACCCAACTATAACATCAATCAAAGGATCTATCACCATAAGGTTAAAATAATCCTTTGTATAATGGCAGTTGAGGTACTGGAATTTGAAGTAGGCTATGATATGCACATTATTTTTCCTAACTAGGATAGTGTTGGATTTCTACCTGGGGTACTGGACCTCTCTGTAAAGGTTGTATTTAATAATATTATTAACCTCAACTTTAACCATATCACCATGATAGGGGTTCATTTTTTTGAGAGTATGTTTGAACCAGTGATGAATCTCTAGGAGTTTGAGGTGATGAACAGCAACCTGAGGGTCTAGCCCTGGCATCTCATCATAGCTCTAGTAAAATATGTCATGGTGTTTTTTTAAGAAGGTTGCATACTACAACTGCTCCTCTAGGGACATGTTTTCCTGTATTAGTGTTGTCCTCAAATCTTCGTCAGTGCCAAGGTTCTATTGGGTTAGCTCGTCAATAATGGTAGAGACACCCTCTTCAAATCTAGGGGCGTCTTCCAAATAATATCCATCGTCAAAGATAGAGGGAGCAGAGAGAGGAAACGACTCTTCAAGGATAGCTGACCCAGGGAGAGCACTATTGACTACTCTGATAGATACAGAATCCTCGTTGAGGGGTCTCCATTCTATGGATACTATAGTGATAAAATCTATCAAGTTGATTCTATTAAGTTTCTAGCTACAAGGTTCACTCTTGATATCAAAGTAATGGTGATGGGTTGAACTCAATAGATTCAGTCCTACTTTGTGGAATATATGGGAATTATATGGATCAGTGGCCATGGGGTGGACTTCATAGTACCTCATTGGAGTAGGGTCTTCTAGTATTAGTCAGTCCTATCTATTTTAAGAATACGAGGTAATTTTTTAGCACTCATTTTTCATGGAAATGATGAAACAACCACCTAGGTCTAGCATCATGGACTCTAACTAATGAACTAGGGGAAAAATTTATCTTTCAAGACTACCCTTAGATCAGATTCAGTGTCTATTATATCATTAGGGGAATTGATACGCTCAACCCCATCAGTCTAGACTTAATTTCCTTCCCTTTTTTATTAACTAGAATCCAGATAGTAGGTCTCATAGGAATCAAAGGGGGACTCATAACCCTGGAGTACCCTTACTCAACCATCAAGGGAGTACTTAAGACATTGGTGGTATAAAGAGGGTTATGCTACATGAAAATGAAGTCAGGTCCTTCCCAATAATGCATTATAGATAGTATCCTGTGAGACTACCATAAATTCAGTGGTTTATATCAAACCACTAAATTGAGTCTTTAGTTAAATCTTTTCATGTGGTTTCTTTTCACTCTTATCATACCCCTGAATTGTTATATTGGAGTGATTCATATCTTCTTCTATAATCCCCTTATTATAGAGAATCCTCATCGGAATAGGATTGATCCCAGAACCAGTATCCATTAGGTAATGGTAGATTTATATTCCATTGAACTAGACTTTAATATATAGTATTCGTATTTTCCTGTAAATGGTGAAACCCTCATATTCTCTTGAAAATGAGAAAATGGATCAACATTACTCTTGATCAGCCTCCTCTGCGTAGTAGGCCTCAGCGGCTGCTACCGTAGTCTCGAACTGAAGAGGGTTTTCTAAGGCTTCAATAAGGGCCTCATGTATTTCCTTTGATAGGCGAAGTGCCTCGAGAATCAAGAGCCTTGCAGGTATTCCATTAATGTGCTTTATCACATCATATTTTAATTTCAGAGGGGTATCTTTTCCTGCAAAGGGTCATTATTTAGTAGGGACATGATAGATGTTGTTGGTTAAAGCATTAGGGTCTGGCTAGTACTGACGATATTCTGCTACTGGATAGTTAGTCTGCTCTGAACAACTGATGGTTGGGTTTTTGTTATTTATGTTCAGGCCCTAGCTATACATGGATAATCATGGAATTCTCTTGGTTGATTCTCATATTCAACCAATACAATCAGTTGTGGGGGTGTGCCCAATAGAGCATGTTGGAAGATTTGTGCTTATTGATCCCTACAAAATTCTTATTCTTTGGTCTCAATAGCATGAATATTCTTGTTCAAAGCATTATCTTGATCATTCTAATGGCTTGAATATACCCTACCTCTTATTCTTCAACATCGGTCAAAGGTGAATGAGGGGTTCACATGGAATACATCATTATTGGGAATACTAAAGTGGTCTACTAGTTCAATAGTATTCTTCGAGGTGTATTATTTCTCCTCATCAGTGGAATAATATAGAACTAGATATACCCTGGGTGCATCTCCAAACTCAGGGGGTGTGAAGTCACCAAGGATGTGAGAAGGTTTTTGCACCAGAAAAGGACACTGATTTCCCTTATTTCATTGACGTATATTCTTACAATACTTGGTAATTAATAGTGCATAAGTAGAGGAATCATTCAGAGGAGGCTTGGAAACCACAGGAATTTTTGTCTTACACAAGCAGACATAGATGATTCCATGGTTGTTAGTGACTACCTTATGAGACAACCATTCATTTTACTTCTGCATTATGCGGTCATGAGCCTATTTCCACTCACTGGATCCTTCTCTGTCACTATTGAGGTCAATAGAGACATGTGTCATCTATGTTGAGACATCACCCAATATGAATAATCCATGATCTACTCGTTACTAAATCCGATATTTGAAAACAAAGCATTCCTTGATGGTTTGTCCAAGGATTCTATGATCCGGGTAGTGATTATTGTGACCAGTGAGTTCGAAATCTTGGGGTCTATTGCATTCTGGAAACTTTAGGATTCAATTTTTCAATATATGGATGAAATATCCTGGGACCAATGCATCCTTGAAGGAATAAGTCCTTTTCTTCCTTTATGTGAAAGGGTCCTTGAGAGCCAATCCCTGGTGGGGGCTAGAGCCACATTCTCTCATCGAGGCAGCTATTCTTGGAGAGACTATGCATGGAGGGGCTACATCGGGTGAGGATTATCTTGAAAATGATCATATAGAAAAAGGGATCATAGTTATACTTGCTCAAGAGACTTTTCATGCATAGTAGTGGATGTCTCTACTTTTACAGGTCTTCTTGAGAGAGATGGAAGAGGAAATGGGTGAGTCTATTGTTTGGTCCACTCTGAGGCTTCTTCCAGATGTTGGCCCTTTTTATAAAACTCCTAAAATCTAACTAGGTAGTTTAGGGAGAGGAGGGTAGGGACCATCTCATTTCTAACATTCTCCAAGAACATCATAAGAATATCCTCCCAAGAAAGTAGTATGTTGAGAAAATACAAGAGTATGTTCCACCAGGATACAAAGCCAAAAAATCACTCATTGGGCCTCTTTTTTCATTTGAAAAGGTCGGTGATACTGTTCATGCATGAGGTAGAGATGAACTAGTAAAGGAACTATCTACAGTTGTACTCCCAACTGGAAATGGAATCTGTGGGCATCTCAATGTACCAAATGAATGTAGGTACTTCTATTATTTGGACAAACCATCGAAGTCTAGTGGTTTCATGCTATTCTGGAGACCCCAACATTGCACCACACCTTGAGGAGAAATAGAAAAAATTATATAAAGGATCTCCCATCCCATTAAATAGGGTGAATCTAGGATTACCAAAATCTGGTGGTTCCTGAACATGGTCTTCCCATACTAGGTGTGCCTTTCCTTCAGGAGGAACTGCCACCTATCGAGTTTCTAGGGCCTCAAGATGAGTGACAAGAGTGGTTATCACGTCATATTGGAAAGGATTTTTGGTCACCAATGTGTTTAAAATCACATATAATAATGGATAAGTTTGGCCTTGATCCCAAGGAAGATAATAACATTACTTAGGTGGGGTGGGAGACTCATATTTAGGTTATTTTTTATATCCCATGGCTTCTGACCTGATCGGGTGCACAGGGCCACCAAGTTCAAATCAGGGCACCTGGACAAGAAGATCAGGGACCCCATTAGAGGATATATGGCGTCCCTTATTACATTGTTAGGGTCTAGGCGCTACTCAATAATAAACTTAGTAGTGATCCTTTTATATTCCTCAATCTCCTAAAGTAAGGCAGTTATCCTGGGGTATGACTCGGGTTTCAGTGAAACCTCAGATGGGAGAGTGAGCTTGACACCCCTTGAATTTTTAAACATAATTGTGGTAAGGTAGTAATGTATCATTGGGGAGACTCAAAAGACCTAGTTCTTATCATGCTAATGGGTATGGTTTCCAATCGGGAGGTCTTCTTGGTACTATATTACCCATTGAGGTGTTATTTCCTTATTTTTTCCTACGTTTGTGATCTTGTTTCTCTGATCCATTGGAGGGTTTATGGAGATAAAATTAACCATGGTGGTATTCATAGAGAAACCTTAATTTTTGATGGATGGTTCAAATTGAAAATCTCTTTGCTTCTATAGGATGAGGATGAAATTGAGGACAGCATAACACCCCATCCTCTGATCTTCATGTCTTGAGATGCTTATTTCATGACCTAAAAGAGCATAGCAAGGATCTTAACATAGGTTTGTCATAGAGATTGGTGGTATTCATATGACTTGATATGTTGATCTATTGGGAGAACTACAGTCTAAACCCTCTTTCACTATTGGTTAATGGAATCGAGGTTCTCATAGATTCTTGGGTAGGTCGGCTAATGATCCCAGAGGTGACGGAACATTTCCCAAACATTATAGAAAAAATAAACTACCTAGTCCTTGGTGAGGGACTATATGACAACAAAATCTAGATCTGTATGTGCCCAAAACATGACTGATATCTTATCAGCAGCCAAAAGGCTCCACGAGTCCTCTTGTTCATTGAGAATGGGATATTTCTACTTCTATTAGGTCGGCCCAAGCCCCGATTAGTGCATGATGAGATAAGGGTATAGGTACCGACGTTGATCTACTTTGTGTCTAATTTACTATGAGAGGGGCACTATGTAAGTCAAATGTTCACTACATATTGGGATGTATCTCGGATGCAGGGCCGACTTCAAGATCATATCCATGTAGGAAGAAGTGTTTACCACCTCCTCATTCTTGTGGGAAGAATTATACCTTCGAGGCTTGGAAAAGTGTTCACTATCATCTGAAGGCATCAACCTAGACCCTAAAATTTCTACAACTTCTTGTGTAGAGGTAGAGAGGATAGAAACTGACAGTGATGGAGACTATTTCACTATGAGTCCTTGGAAGGAGGCCTGGATGTCCTCCACCTTCAGGTACCCTGCATAGGGATTTGGGTATCTTGTGGACCTCAACTTTTGGTAGTGTAATCCCAAATCGATGGTCTTTTTCACCATACTCTCATAGCTATGGTGGAAGTTCCTTCATAGTCATTTTTTCTCTTTAGAGTCTGAGAGGTCAATGATGAAATGATGCTTCCCAAGGTCCCACCTATGATGGCTTGGGACTTCTCTAAGCACAAATTATTGAGATTCACTTGGGTTTCCTCTATATACATTGCGATATATGTCACAAAAATGAACCCCTCGACAGGTGTTTTCCCTCCTAATCCAGGATAGTTATTCAGAGCATGGAAATTTTATGGAATGGGATGACCTCTTCACTTATTTATAGTTGTGCGAGAAGGACCTATACACTACTATTACTCATCATGAGATGGGCTGTAATGGCTGTTGGTGGACCCAATGATTGAGAGAGTAAACTTGAACCATATAAGAGGCGTCTAGAGTCTCGATCCTAGGTGGGTGAAGATGGATCCCCATTCACATAATGTGGGGGTGTTATGGAATATGTAAGCAGTGAAAGGGTCCACTAGATTTGTGGAAGGTACCTCCCATTAGGCTTCATTCTAAGCCTACCCCCAACATCGGTGCCAGGTGTTATAGACCATAACCGATTGAGTAGGGATTGAATCAACTCGCTCATCCACCAGTGGGATCATTCAGTGTTGGCACTTATGTGGCCTAGTGGGATACCTTTTAGATAGCTAACAAGTAGTGTTCATGATGGGTATGGTTCAAACATCACCTACCACCTCAACATAAGAGATTGAGATATCAAAGTACTCTAGGGAGAGGCTCCCAAAGTGGGTTTCTATTGGAATGGGGGTGATTTCCCCCTACACGACCCTCTAGGGAGGTGGTGTCAATGAGGTTTTGATGCCTTGAGATCTTGGAGGGACATATCCCTGGTGGGGATGAACCCTTCTTGTTCATGTTGGAAAACAAAGATATTGATCACCCTCCTCTGGATGAGCTTAATGGGTGATATGAGGCATGGGCACCCAATAGTTGAATACATGGTGGTCGATGTGGTAGTAATATAGACATATGGTATTTCCTCACTAACTTTTCTCCTAACCCTATGCCTATGGGAGTTAGGTCACCATTTTCCAATAATTTGAGTCCTATAAGGCATGTGGATTAAGAATTCAATATAGATATGGTGAAATTGATTCCAAATGCCCCAATTTCATCTATTATTACTGAAATAGAGGATGGATTCATGATGATAATGCCACAGACCGAGGATTCCCAACATTATATGCCCCAAGTAGTAAGCGAGTTTCATGTTGGGCCCACCAATTTCTTGGTGGAACCTATAGCTAAATATCTTGATTCGGTGACATGAAAATCTGATGGTTATCCAATGTTACTAGTCTCCATAGTTAAAGGAGAAGATTTTCATGTTGGGTTCAAAATTTTTGTTTCGAATTCTTTTCTCCAAGGCTATATGTTGTCTATCTATCTGGAGTTGATGTGCTTTTCTTTGTTTCCCTACATTCCCACTTTCCAAATTTACGTGTCTTCCATCACTTTAATTGGTGATGTCAGCTCCTTGATTGAAATTGGATTATGGGATGTCAGTTTTTTCATCCATGGATTCCTCCTTGGAGCTTGTCACCTTGTCTTGGTCTCCCTCAACTATTTAATTGATATTTGTGAAAAACCTTCTTGATTCCATCTCGAGGTGGATGACAGTTAATTGTGATGCTTCTATCTTGATAGGGAGAAATTTTTAGTTAGAATAGATAGTAGCTTTGGGAATGTCTAGGCATCTCTGGATGTTGGGTTTTTGGTCACCTGTAAAATCTTCCTCTTTTAGAGGGAATCTAATGTGTGAGACATCTTAGGTTTGGAACCTAAGGCATCTTATATCGTCCACAAGGTAGTTGATGCAAGGTACGTAATGCATCAAAGGATTCTTACCTTAGGCATCCCATGTTTATTTTATGGGGTATGGATTCTAGATCAGATCACAAGTTTAATTTCTTTTGGAGATGGGTTGTTCACAAGTTTTACATCTTGTGGATATGGGTTGGTGGTTAAGTGTATCACCAGGGGAGATTTCACACTTAGGATTTGGTTAAGTGTGTCCGCATGGGGGAATATTTCACACTTGGGATTTGGTTAAGTGTGTCCCCGGGGGGGATTTCAAAGTGGTATTTGGTTAAGTGTGTCCCTAGGGGATAAGATTTCACACTTGGCATTTGGTTAAGTGTGTCTCTAGGGGGTATTTCACACTCGGGATTTGGTTAAGTGTGTCCTCAAGGGGAAGATTTTACACTTGGGAGTTTAGTTAAGTGTTTCCCCATGGGGGAATATTTCACACTTGGGAGTTAGTTTAATTGTGTCCAAATGGGGGAATATTTCATTGTTTAGAGTTTGTTTAAGTGTATCCCTAGGGGGATATTTCACACTTCGGAGTTTGGTGGTGATATTGGGTTTATTGGGTTAAACCTCATAGAGGTACCCCATGTTTTTTGAGTTGTCAGGATTAAACCTCAGGGAGGTGTCCTATGTACCTTATCGATAAATAGATACCAAAAATAACATAGTTTGATGTCATAGTTTAAGGTTGAATGAATAGACTGTTCCATTAATTTTAACATCGTGGGGTAAGGACTGTCATGTTGCGAAGGAGCATCAATGAGGGATGGTGTGGGGCTTAAGCATAGAATCTTACCAATGTAGGAGTTTTATCCCATGGTACGGGAGGAGGTGGCATCCTATGATGATCATACATGGAGAATCCTATGTTCATTACATGGGGTAAGGATATATTTTAATGCCATGTGATAAGGATATTGTCATGCAGTTTAATGTCGTACAACTAGGATATGGATCTAGGTAGTTTTACATCGTGCAGATCAGATGTGGATGGGGATTACACCTTGAGGGGGACCATGTCAAGGTAATAAGAGGATCAGAAAAAAAGAATCTCTACCAATACAGGTGATCCATTCCCCTCTATGATTCCACATTTAGGGATAATATTTTTATCAATCATGCACCTCTAGGTGGGGTATAGCAAAAACACTGTCATAGAGGAGTGTAAATCAAGGGCCCTGAAATTAGGGTGCCTATGCTAGGGAAAAAATCCATTAGGGTACCTATTCTTAGGAGAAAAGGTGGCGTAATGGTCTAGGCTATAAACATAAGGGGTGAACACAAGGGTTAGTGGTACCGGTTTCATGAAGATTTGGGGTGTAGTTGAATCAGTTTTGGATGGTTGTAGGGGCCCTAATCACTCAAATTTCACAAAAGGGTGTTGGATGAAAGGATGTACCAAGAGAGTCATGGTATATGGATTTCATGAAGGTTGGGATTTTTTAGAATTTTAGGGTTTCATGAAATCCATGGTTCATATGAAAGATTATATTTCACAAAACAAGGTGACCCTGCCTTAGACTAATGTCTTGGATCCCATGGGGTTGGTTTCACGAAGGATAATTATCTCATGAAACCCCAAGAGGCACAAAGGGATTTCTTCTTAAACGAAGGCCATAGACCTTCATCAAAGGAAACTCCACCATGGGTTGAGGTTCTCAAAAACCAATAGGAGGTGGTTTTATGAAGTATTGATACCTTTTTAAATCTATCTCCTATATTTGTCATGAATCTTATAAGTTTTTCAAATTTAGAGCTTTTCTTGAAAGATGAAAGGTCATTTACCCCTTAAAAATCAGACATGGAGAGGTATTTATAGGCCCAACAAAGTCAAGGTCATTGATTTCATGAAATATAGAGGCTTACATGAAATATTATGGGATTTACAAAGTTATTTCATTCCACTAACTAGACATACATTGTTTGTAGGTTACCTCCTCAAGATCTACCTGTTTGGGGTCTTATTCAAACTTCCACCTCAAGATATGCATGGTCGGGGACTTCTGCAAACCAAATTTACATTGCGTGAAGGTTAACGCCTCAAGATCTATGTGGATGAGAAAGTTTTTCAAATTGAAGTTATGTTGTGTGGAGGTTACCAGCTCAAGCTCTGCATGGTTGGGGGACTTCTGCGAACTGGTGTTACATTGTGTGGAGGTCATCGCCTCAAACTATACATGGCTGAAGAACTTATGTGAATTGTATCCATTTGTGGAGGTCAATACCTTAATTAATCTAGTCCCTTTGATGGATTTTTGGTCCATTTTAGCTCATATTTTCTTTGAACCAGACACTCCTTCCTCAATCTCTCCCATTACATGCATATTTTAGTGTCAACAATAGGTATATGACACATTTCAATCCAAATTATATATTCCTACCATTACTCTAATTTTCTGCATGATTTTCAAAGTTCAAGTGTGGGGGGAAAGAGATATCATGTAAAAATGGATGTTTTTACTCGAATAGAAAATGAATTGGATGTTTTATTGGAATTAAATAAGGTTTATGTCACTATTCAATATTTTTTATTATTTACCCCTCTTAAAAAATGAAAAAAATAGGTTGAGTCATGGAGGGTCAAAAATCACCATCACTTTACCAATGATTTTTATCATTTGGGGTTTGTTGATAGATTTGAAACTTGTCCTTTCTCAATTTTCTAAAAATTTAATTGAACAAATTTTTTAAAATAAAGATAAAGTAGAGAGGGGTGATTCATTCATTTTACTTTCATTTTTTATGACCTTCACTTTGAGCCTTAGGAATGTAGGGAAGATGTAAGTTTCCAAGATGATAATTTACTAATTTTTCTTTGATTATAATGAAATTTAATTAGATATAAACCTAATTTTTAAGATTAATGTTTTATTCATTAATATTTTATTTTCCTTCAGCCTCATAATCATATAATACTAAGTTTCAGATCCATCATGATTTTTAGTGATTTTTGTCTCTAATAAGTTTCAAAAATTCATATGTTTAGTGAATGTAATCAAGGTATGAAGAAAAATTCACATATTTATTCTACCATGATTGATGAGAGATAAAAAATTTGGCAAGTTAGATCACAACTTGTAATGTTAACAATGATGAATTAAGAGGCTTTAATGGAAGATAAGAAAAGATCCATCATTTTTCCTTGGAAAATTTCAAATGCATTGTGTCTAGTGAGGAGTTGAAATAATTTTTCATATGTGGCCCTTTCAATATCACTATCCCCAATTGAAAATTGTTTTGTTTCCTTAATTTTAAATTTTTAATATTTGTATAATTAATGTGTCCTTTTTTAATTCATAGTGGAGATTTATGCTTGAGGATAAGCATGGTTTAGTTGTGGGGGATTTGATGAGTTCGCATTTTTTATACAATTTTTAAAATTTCAATTGTTAAATGTGTTATTTTTTAATTTATAATACCCATGTTTTAATTAGTAATTATCATTTGTGGGTAATTTTAAATTTGGAATGAAAATTTAAAAAAATAAATAAAAATAATTGGAATACATTTTTTTACCTTGTTTTATTTTTTTAGTAGTTTTTTGTGTGTTGTGTAGGTGGAAATGGAAATGGATAAGAAAAAGAGGAATTAGAAAAAAAAATGGCCAACCCATTCTATCCCTCAAACCAAAGTCTTCAATCCATTTATTCTTCCCAAGAAGGTCCATCCATCCAAGAAAGCCCGCGAGGAAGTCCTTCATGGGTGGAAAAAGAGAGTGCATGCCATGCATAGTATGCTAGAAGGGGTTGGACTAAAACTTATTGGGCCCATATGAGTGTGTAAGTGTGTATGTAGGATATCATCCCTACATTAGGATTATGATCCATTACTTCCATGGAATTCATTTTAAAGAAGCATCTAGATAAATGATTTTTTGATGTAGGGTGACACCTTATGAGGACATTGTTCATCACTTATAAAAATGATGATGTCTTGCCTCAGCTATGATCCCCCATTCTCAGAAACACCCATGACACTACCTTCTTCCCACTGCATCACTGGACCTTTATCAAAATCATCAAGAACCACCATGGTCGATACATGAGAGATCAGGCACAAACCTTATTCCACCATAGAAGGCCATAGATGAGACACGGGTTAACCACAAATAAACTATGGATGGGGAAACCTTGGTGACACCTATTTCAAAGAAAATAAATCCCTACATTATATCATGAGATCCATCCGAACACTGTGAAGGCAGGATGGTTTGAGGAAAAGCCCTACACCTTTTCCACCACCACTGTGTCATGGGCTCGCTAAAGGAGGAAGAGTTGGGTCATGGAAACATTGGTTATGCCATAGATATGTAGATTAAATGAGTGATGCCCCATAGTGTACAACACTGCATTATAGCCACCATTGACCTAAGGCTAAATAAGGTAGTTAGAGAATCATCAAAATCACTATTGCATAGTTGGATTTGAAACAAAGATGCATAAATATGCTTCGGAATAGTGTTTTCACTGTACTATTAGGGTGTAAAAATTGGTGGTGGTGACGTTTTGATTAAGAGAAATTCAATATGTTGTAGGATCTCCACTACGATATAGAGGTTCTTAAATAAGTAGTAGAATGAAATTAAGGAAAAGTGGTTGTGACTATGAAAAATTTAGCTATTCCACTATCCATGCATGGCCATGCATATTTTTAAAAGTCTTTATCATAAAGACATTATCCATGTCATAGGGTTTTTTGTTTATTCACTTCCAAATACCTGATTCTTTCGATCTATCTATAGCCTACACATCCCATGGGAATATATTTCAAGATTTTAAACAAGAAACACTTGAACAAGGCCTCACCTAGTAAGAAAGAGTCAAAAAAACCCTCAAAACAAGAAGAATGGTCCAAGTCAGGTGATCAAATAGATTTACACAAGGGAAGACTTTGCCAAACATCTCTCTCAAATAATAATATTTTTTTAAAAGGAATATTTTATAGGATTCAAAGGAAAAAAATGTAGGAGGGGATATAAAATTTATACTGAAAAGATAATAGAGATAATTTAGAGGAGGTTTTTTCTATAAATAGGAGCTTGCTGCTACTGTGTAGAGAATCCAGACCTGGAAGGACCTGGAGAAATTTTTCACATAACTGAAGGAGGTTCCACTACTACTACTAGTTAGGAAACTAATGTAAGAGGAAATTAGATGAGTTATACCCAATATTTGAAGTGAGATTAAAGGATAAAGGGTTGTCATTAACCACGATGCTACATAACTAGGAATTTCTTTTTTTGTTTTTGTTTTCACTTTTTAATTTTAAATTAATATATTGGTTGAGAGAGTAATAATCATATTTCTCCACTTTACAATATACTTTTCTTTCATCACTAAATTTTCTATTCCTTTTCCTATAATTCTTAGCTCATTTATGTTGGTTGTGAGATTCACCATGAATAACTAAGTATTTAAGGGAAAGTTTAGTTGATAAAGAGGATGAGTACCCACTTTTTAATTCCTTCTAGATTATGAATTCATCGTAATAACTTGGATTATATTAAGAGTTTTATTAATCACATCTATAATTTCCTAGCAAAATTAATGGTAATTATTGGAGTAACCCCAATGTAATTGAGGGAAGTGGAAAGCGATAGTGTACTTAACTTAACCTTTTACCTAAATATTAAACTAAATACACCTAATATGGTTACAGACACACCTTGAGAGGGGATTCAGAAAACATAGGTTATTTTACTTGATACTGAAATGCTAGGATAGATACTCTAAGAATTCTTATGGTAGTTAATTTAATGTGATTTTAAAAGTAATGATTAAATAATTTTAATTCATGAAAACCATCCTTGACATCAAATCTCCTCCTTTTATTCTTATTTCTATTATTGAGTTAGTCCATCATATCTATCATGAAAATTAGGTAATTTTAGTTTTAATTTAATAAATTATGTTGAACATTAAAGATATTGAATCATATTATAACCCTTTCCCCATGGGATCAACCCCATATTTCCACTATTATATGTTCTAGTAGTTATTGTAGTTGATGACTATAAATTTGTATTTTAATTTCCCTAATAGAATTAATGATGATTTTGGGAAATGTTAATGATAATCAATACAGAGGTGTATTGAATCATTCTTCTTCTTGAAAAAAAGGACCATTTCACCCCATGATGAATCACTTTAGTGTATAAACCCTTTATCTATATTCTCTTATAGTTTCTTATTCATCTCCTAAAGTTCAAAAATGTACATTCTATATGAATTCTTTGATATTAGAAAATATCAGGATATAATTTTTATTAATAATTAAACATCTCAACTAGTGTATAAACCATTTACAATGGTTATGTCATCAAGGATGATCTTTTCCTTAGTCTTAATAATTTTATCTATATATGATTTATCATAAGGAAATAATATCCATGCTTGAGATGATGATACCAAAAGTTGATTTATCCTCCTCCTTGAACTTGTATAGAATTGATGGGAAATTCATCATACATAGGGGAATTTCATTCTCCCAAAAATTTATGTTTTATCTATATAAGGAATGTCAATACATACCTAGAATAGAATTTAATTTCTCTAAATGGGGTATCACAAGGTTTGTTGGGATGTTCATCCTAAAAATATGGATATGGGGTGAGTTATATATTGGGATAAAATAATTGTCCCCTTCGTTATCTTCCCTGATAACTTGACTTCTATGTATTTTAGTGGTGATTGAATAATTTTACTAAACTTTCATGATATGAAAGAATACATTATACCAAAATAAAAAAAGTATGTTTGATATTCTTGAATGAATAACCAGTATAACTTTAACCACTTTGTTTTTAGGATCCACATTGGAAGTTATGATGGAATAATCTATCCATTTCTCTCTAGGACTTGGAGTTTGTTGGAGTTGGTTATCATCAACAACCCTTGTCTTAGTGCATTTATTTTTATAGTGTATTTATTCCTTGTAGTTGAAACATTGTAAAGTGGTTTGAGGATTGACTATAAAATTCCTTTATTCTATCACATTTATAGGTTTCTCCCATCGACATTATCTATCTAGGATCCCTTCCTTACCATACCCAAAGCATTTCCTAACCCCCTTCCAGCAATTTCTAGGATTCTTCTTCCCACACTTTTGAAAATTTGGATTTTTTACTTTCTTTCCACCATGATATTTCTCCATTACTCCCCCAGAATTAAACTTCATCCTCTATTTCCTATCTATATACTCGTGTGACCCTTGAGATTTGTTGGTCTCCATTTCTACTTTGAGGGAACATCATACAATTTCCTCATAACTATAAAAGTCTCAAATCACAAAATATTTTCATAGACTTAGCCTCAACCCACCAAAGAAGTGGGAAAATTTATTTTTGGGTGAAATGATAAAGCCATAGGAATATCATGCAAGTATTGTGAAGTTTTCCTCATACACCTCGATGGATTCATTGTCTTTTTTTAAGACAAAGAAATCCATCACCATTTTAATTCAGAGAGTGTGAGAAAAATATTTATCAAAAATAATTCTAGAATTATTTCCACTCCATCACTTTGATCTCCTCATCAAGATTTTATTTTTTATCATCATCCACCATTGATCATATTCTCCCTCCATATGATAAAAATCCAATATGGACTTCTCTTTCTCAGAGAATTGAATGATTTAGAAGATATTTTCAATAGATTTGATCCATTATTCTATGATTAAAGTATCGAAATATCCATTGAAAGTTGAAGTCCATTATCACATAAAGGTATCAATTGAAACTTGATCTTTCTTAGGGGTTTTGGGTTTTCCCCCTAGTTCAAGTTTATATTAAAAGTTTGATTTAATTGAGAAATTATTTTCATAAATTTCATAACTCCTACTCCCATCAGTTTATACATCTCATTTGGTTGGTCAACACATTGCTCATTACATTGGTTTTTGACTCATTTCCTCATATTTCTATACATTGAATAAAATAAAGGGAAAATTAGAAATGAGAATTATTAAACTTATTAAATACATTAAATGGAAACTATGAACATTTAATAGATAACTCATAAATGATATACATTCCTTAACCTATGAATTTTTCGGTTTTAACCTAAGTTATCCATGGACTATTTAATAACATAAAATTTTATGGGAAATTTTATTCCATTCATAATGGTCCATAAAGAGATTATGAATTTAACAAGGAAAATATCCTAGGAGTGTAAACCTTACTGTGAAAAAAGGCCTATTTGGAATGCCCTGGTTGACCAACAAGTCAAATCCCAATGAACCCTTTTTGAGGTTACTACCCCTAGGTGAGACTATATCAGAGTCACATCCACTTGTAGTATCCGAACATGAATTTTATTACTTGGAAACAACTTGTTTTATACTTTACCATAATTTAGGGATGTTTTACTATGTTTATTTTTATCCCTAAGTCTTGACTAAGGTTTTCTAATCCTAATCAATAAAAATAACTAAAATTTCCTCTAATACCAACTATGACAACCCATATTTTCAATACACCTTAATTCATGGTTTACTATATAAAGACACATTTGATACAATATAAGAAGATTGTGAGTCCAAGTGTCTTCAAGAAATTATACACATAACATAATAACTTGAAACAGGGATACAAATTAATTATTTAAAAATCCCATAACATTCCCCTAAATCCATTGATCTTCTAATACTGAACGGGATAACCTAGGGACGTACATATGAATGGGTTGACCTATAAATCCTAGAAAGGGAATAATCAAATAATAACATTATGAAAGTAATATATGTTAGTCAAGAGGTGTATAAAGGTTAAATAAAAGGGGTTGAGAATCATAAACATGAACATCAATGTATAATATAAGATGATAACATCAATGAAACATATGAATGTGGAAATAACATAAAACATGACATCATAATCATAATTAAAGGATAACCACTAATAAAACATAACATGGTGTGCTTAGGATAACCTCACGTGAACCATACATGACATATCTTGAGATAAAAACATTACCCAATGCATTGGAGGTTTATATAATTCTGGGCCCACCCGTCACATTTATATTATGTACATGTATTTGTGTTCCACATAGAGCATACAACATAAGAGAGTCTTTAATAAATTTTTATCCAACTGTTAAGGGGTGTGGATAAAATAAATGTAATTACCCAATAAATGAAGGATAGTTATGTCTATTTTAATACACTTTAGTGGAAACGGGGATGTATATTCGCTATAAAAATGTTTGGCATTAAAAATCATAGGATAATTTCGACATCATAACGGGTGTACATAAAGGTTTATGGAAGGGGTGAATGAGAGTGAAAGGTGGTCTCTAATTAAATGGTCATTGTAATGATAGTAAATGAATGTGTAAAAATACATTACAATATAGAAAATTGAAAAAAAGGGCTTAGTACAAAGAAGGTACTTGAAATAAAAAAAAAGAGGAGAGAGTCCCTTACCTTTAGAGGGAACTTCTAAAATCTTTAAAGGAGCTTATTAAGATCTTAGGACACATTAAGAGGTTTTTAGAGAGTGATAAGGGGAGTAATTTTTTTATTAATGGGATTTTAATGAAGAGGAGGGGGATGATGGGTGGGTATTTATAGAAAAATAGGGGGAATTCTTTATTAATTTCTAAACTTGGGTTTTGGACTCTGTATGATAAAATAATTAAAACCAAAATCATTTCTATGGTTTTTGCCCATGGTTTCTACCAAATAGGATTGGATTTCAATATTTTATAATTCCAAAAACTGAACACCTTAAAATAATACCCTTGGTGATGTGGAAGTGAGTCATGTTTATAATGAATTGATTTTAAAACCTTAAAATATAATATAGTTTTTGGAGGATTCATTAAGGGTTTATAAAATTAATAAAATAACTTTAAAAACATATTATTTTAAAGGGGAAACGTATTTTTTGTCATGGATTCCCTTTATACTATTTATTACATAGCTTTTGGGATATTTTAACATCATAATACATGTTGTATATTTATACCATATTTAAATTTTACCCAAAAATACGACTGTCATAGAAAATTATGAAAATTTCACCATTGGAAAATTTAAACATGTTTATTTCAAAAAAATTATTTTATTAAAATAATTCTTTAAATATGATAATTTAAACTTCTAAATCAAAAATTTATATTTACTGAAAAATACTGGTTTTTATGACAATAACAGTTTTCTGATCCTTATAAGGATTATATTGGACTTCATTAAATTATATTATAATTTATATATAAATATTATTTAATAATAATATTTTATAAAAATAAAATTTATTTCAAAATTCTTAAATTTATTAAAAATAGTGTTTTAATTAAAACTGTATATTTTCTAAAAATATAATTTAGGTTTCTTCATATCAAAATATAATTTCAATAAACTCATATATAAATTTAATAATGAAAAGAGATAAAAAATCATTATTATTTTATTAAAAAGAAAAATATACAAATTCATACAATTAGGGTCTAGATACATAATCCCTTATTACACCAACGTACACCCTAAGGGTAAGGTTTGCGATGGTGTGGTTTTATTTGGGTGGTTCGGCGAACATGGTTTGGGTCGTGATCTTGTTAATCTTGAACTACTCTTGTAAATGGTTTCATTCATGATCCAGTTATTGAATTTTAGATTAGTTTTGGTCAAAGTAAAATATTAGTGATGCCATCTCCCTTGAGATCTCTGATAAAAGGGCATCATAGGGTATGATCCTACTGGTTGAGGTCATCGCTCCTTCCATATGTATCAATTAGAATTTATCATAAACCTTAATATACTAATCTTAACCATTACTATGAAATGGTTATATTATCAGCAGTTAATATTCTTAACGATATTATAAATCTAACCGACTATATTTTAGTTGTCCAAAATAACCAAAGTAGTTCATATGTTTTCTATAACTACATTACTTAATAAGGAATTTATTAATTCAAAAGTAAATTTCATTTATAAAAGTTCAGGTCATTACACCTAAGAAGGTGAGCCTGGATTTCACTCTGTATGATGCGCCCACTCAATTTTCTTAGATCCACAGTGGAATAATTCCTAGATAATTGAACTATATTCAAACATTTCCTCATTTCACCCCCATTCTTTGTGTTTTCCTTAACTTTTATTCCCATGAAATGCATTCACGCATCATTGGGTTCATATAGGCTATGGTCAGATTAAATTTATTGTGTCCCAAAATTTACTTACTACTTGTGCATAGTATAGTAGAAGTGCAGGGTCGATCCTGTGAGAAGGAAACTATTTCTTAAAGGTTATTGGCTTAAAACCCTTTTGTATTATTCCTTTAAAATTGATTTTGTGTTTGGTAGTTTTACTAAATCTATGGTTTAAAGTGAATTCAAATAATTAAGGATGGGTCATGATCAATTTTAAGTATTTGGAGAAAGTATAACCTTAAAACTGATATTGGCAGGGTCCTAAGGCTTAGGCTGTGAAGAAAACGACAGTTGCTCGTTGACTTTGGTCAAGTCACCTAGTTCTACCTAGGAAGTGACTATTCTATGATAGGTAGATAGTAATGTCCTAAGTGCATTAAGTTTAGCTTCTAGGGAAAAAATTTCCTAGGATAGTAATCATATCCTATTCTACTTTAATCAGGATAGGGTCTTCCATTTGAATATCACATGGTCAGGGACATTCTCACAAATTGGGTATACTTTTATTAATTATCCTAATTAATAAACCATTAATGTTGAAAAAATTAGATTTAATTATTGATTATGAGTTTAGATACATCTAATCTTGATCCCTACCCCTGAGTGGTTTAGCTACTCATGGTGGGTTGGGATGCAAATAAATAAATAAACAAAATAATGCTTGACATGCTATTTGAATTTAATTGATTCACATTCATTAAATGGTTTGGATTTTTAATGAGAATAAGCATGAAATCAGATTTGAAAAAGATAAATCACTACATTACTTTATCACTTACTTGAGATTAAAAATAGAAATGGATCTAACACATGTCGTTAAAAATTGATAATGAATGATGGGAATTAATGCAATGGGAATTTGAAAGTATTGAATAAAACACAATAAATGTATCTTGAATTTAAATAAAATGTAAACCACGAAGAAATTTTGAGTTTAAAGGAGAGAGGGGTGAAGGAAACTCATAGGGAATGAAAATAGAGAGAAATGCCATCTTGTAATTCTAGGAAATGATCTGTCAAGGTGTTGTATATATAGGTGAAATCGTTCATGGGGTGTAATAGAGTTATATGTCATGTACTGTTGATATGTGTAGATCTCTTTGGATTTTGGATCTTTCACATGCCTTGCACATATCTGGCTCGATTTATGAGGTTTGTCTACCTACACATCGTGTACGAAGGACTCACGACGTGTACTGATCCTCAACAATTCATCTAGTGTGGATTTATTATTCAATATCTTTGATTGATGTCACATAGTGAACTAATACTTCATGACATGTAATGGATACTTCCTATGCTGACTTTGAGACTTGGTTCACAGCTTGGCTCATGACTTGTCACATGTTGTGAACTCCCATTACATGGTGTGTAATGCTGAGTCACGACGTATAATATGTGAGTTCTGCAATTTTCTTGCATTTATTTCTTTGAATCCTGTGAAGCCTCATTACTATAAAACTAATCATATACCAAGCACATTATTGAATAAATCAATGAAAATCCGTAATTAAATGATGGTAAAATGTATTTATGAATTCGACTTATCAAATCCCCCCACACTTGAACAATTACTTGTCCTCAAGCAAAGAAGGTATCAATAATGATTTCAAAAAGATATAAGAAATTTTTTAAAACAATAAATATTCATTATATCCAGGTAATTAAATTAAGTGTAATCAAAAAATTTCAGCTTCCAGAATTATCCCTACATCAAAAATTTGACATGCCTCGTAGTTCAGTTATTTAAAACAAATTATAATCTTTTAATTATAATCTTTTAACTATTCCTTGAATTATATACCCATTTGTAATTTACCTCACAATTAATTTTCTCTCATCACTCAAGGTAAAATGAAATTTGAGTTATTATCATACCATGAGTACATGTTCCTAACCATAGAATTTCATTGGTTCTATCATCTTCACTTTGTAAAGAAAAGTAAAAAAATAATCATGAGGGATTTAGCAGTAAGGTTCTGATGATTCTTAGGATGTGGGTAGGTGGGTAAAAAGTGAAAATCAAGCTCAAAAGGAGGGTAATATCTGAATCATAATGCATGAATTTCAAGATAAGTGTAATATAATTCCTCCTTCCAAATAATTAAGTCCACGCTCTAGCATCTCTAGTTGGATCTATATATATCAAGTAAGTATACAATGAGTATTCTGTTCCTTTCCTTTTTATTTTGTATTTCTATTTTTCTAAAGTTATGTCCAGACCCGATCTCACATCCATCCCCTAACCACATATGATCTAATAATGGATTAATCGGTCTAGAAATAGTGGTTTTTTATCTTCCTAGTAAACAACCCATGTCTTTTTTTCTTTTCTTTTGTATTTTGAAAAGGAATATAATAAAAGTGAAATGTTATAAATTAGATATGGATCACAACATAATAGTCTAATGAGTACATAATACATCTCTATAAATAATATCATCCCATGTTGTCTGAATTCCTCCCCCACACTTGTTCAAAATTAGAATCATTCATTATACAAGGAGCAGGGTGGGAAGGAAAAATAAGCTTGGATTAGCTTTATCCTATAAGTTCATTCATGGAAACTATTATATAAACAAAGGAAAGTTATAAGGATGATCTTAGGAAAAGTGGCTAACAAATATTGCCTCAATCATTTTAAATCTGTACTTGTTCAGACATTTCTTTGATAAGATCTTCAATGCAAGTTATGATAGGTTGACATGCCCCAAGTATCTCTCAGGAAATATTCTCAGAAAATAATGTGTAATTGTAGGGTTAGATTTCTCTTAGGTAATGAGAATTAAATGGAAATTGGAAATTATAATGGGTATAAAACTAATTAATGGGTCAATTAAAAGTAATTTCAAAAAATTTTAATTTGAACAAAATTACTATACTTGGAAATCATTCCAAAAATTCTAAACAGAGACAAAACATGGATTCTAAAAATTTCCAACTTAACTTTTTCTTTAATTTACATGGGAATAATGTTTTTCAATTTTAAATCATTCTTATAATTTTGAAAAATTTCTCCTAGAAAATTGAGAACAAATAATAATTCAAGTGCATTATCAGTGAAAATCATGAGAAACCCCACCAGACTTAGAGAGAGTGTGTGTCTGCATTGTCCATGAAATGCTTATGGGAGTGTTATGGTAAGTAAAGCTCATAAAAATTGAAATGGAATTGCACATTTGTAAAAATGTGGGAATCTAGAGATCTCTAGATAGTGTCATTACATGAGGGAATTTGGTTGTCAGTATGCTAATTCTGGGTCACCTACAAAATGGGTTAGATAATAATTCCTGCACTGGATAAAATATTAGTCCACGGGTTTAAAAATTATAATAGTAGAATAATAGGTAGGTGTATAGGATAACAAGTAGAGGTAACCAGTATTTATTTAATTTTTTTAAATTTTTATAATGAAGTTAAATCAAAGACTCAAATAAAAATGAAAAAGACTCAACTATGACAACTCCATATAGACAAAAGATCAACTATGGGTTGTCTTGCATAAAGTGATAACAAGACATTGTCAGCTCGACGGATGAACCAAGATATTTTGTAGTGTGTTCATCGTCTCAGGTACTCTATTTCCACTTATAGCTACTAGTTTTTGTGTCTTCCATGTCTTGAGGTCACTTTGGTGGGTTTATGACTTCAGGTGCCACAACATGAGTGTGAATGAGATGAGGCGGGAAAGGGATCACAACTCTGGGTGGCTATTGTTGTGCATGGATTTCCATCAAAAGGTCTTGAAGTTGACGTGCGATGTCTATGATGTGATGGGGTACCCTTTTTTCCAAAACATATGGTGGTATTGGACCATCGAGAACCACAAACAACTCATAGGATCTATACATTTCTATGTAACAAAAGAAAGAAATTACAATCAAGCCAAAAGAATGAGAAAATCAATCCCCATATATATATATATATATATCAAATATCAGTACAAAAAGTGGTCATAAACAAATGAAAAAAATAAATTCTGAGCCATATCAAAAAGAAGTTACAAATCTCAAAAAGAAATAAAATGAAAAGATCAGACATTTGGGTCAAAGATCTCCTCCAGCACTATCCTGGAATTAGGTGGTGATACAATCTATCTAGCTAAGTCAGCATTTGTAGTAGCAGGAGGAGTAGGTGGAGTAGTGACTATAGTGGATAGTCGGGTTGTGGAGGTAGGTAGATGGGTTGGGTTAGGTGGTGGAGAGGTACAGATACATAGATAGGTTATGGGTCTGGTAGCTAGATCAACACAGGGTACATCTGGGTTGAGTTAGTGGATAGCCACTTGCCCCTCTGGGCCTGCACTGCTAAATACTCTCGTTGGGAAGTGGGGTCAGTAGGGTCTATGGGTAGATCTAGTTGGGAAATGGGTGATGTGTGGATGGTAGAAGAGGAGGGTTTGGTAGGGGTGGGTGGGGGTGGTGTGGTGAACTCTGTCGGATCTATGAAGGTGATATGGAATTGAGTAGAAATATGGCACAAGTTTTCTAGGATACACTACTAGGTGGCCGAGAGATCACTCAAGGTGGGAAGGGTGGGTGTAGGTAGGGTGGAGGATGTGGTGGTAGATGTGGGAGGATGGATGGGTGGTATAGGTGTGTGGGTGGAGTGTGGCTCAATAGTTGGTCCACTGATACTGTGGTTGGAGGTGGTGTCTCCTACGATGTTTCCTCCTAGATGCCTAATGCCCAAAGGTAAGTTTTATCCTCCCTCACTAACATCTGAATCTTATAAAGAATCACAAGATCAATATGCTCAATAGGTCCTAAGGTGGTGAGGTGCAGTGAAGAATAGAACATGCCAAGGTGCCTTGCCATATGTATAATGAAAGATCCTCCCATCAAAGTATATCACTGCCTCTAGGCATATGTCTTGTAATACTAAGAAAATCAGATATCCATGTTAAAAACTAAGCCGCCTATGGCTATAGAAAGGATGAGAACGTCCATCTGGATAACACGACCATGGGACTCAGCCCAAGAAAACCATCCATGAGACATGGAACTATGAAGTATATGGTGTACAGGGCCGCACAACTGAGTGGATTTCATGATCTATGGCTCATGGGGTAAGAGGGGGTCATGGTTAATCAACTCCCACAACCACTGAGACTCCTCTCAAGGTGGATTTAACTGAATCATAGGATAAATTTAAAAAGTTAAAAAATCCTCTATGTAAACACCATGCCCTACCCCAAACTTTGTGAAAGATAACTCATGCAGTCGTCCACCGAAATGGAATAAAAGGCTATAAATGATCATCTTAAAAGTGGATAAAAACTCCAAAAACAACTCCCAGGAGGTATCCTCATGGACTTTAAGAATTTTATCAATGTGCAGCATTTCCATAAGGTCAAGGATAGCGTCAGCGATGTTCATCCAGACCAGTATGTGCATGTTCGGAGTCTTGTTTGTACGCATGGGTTTTTCCTACAATCAGAGAAGATTGACCTGATGTTGTCAGTTTGTGAAATAGAGAATGGGGTGAAGGTGAAGGTCCTCATCAGTGGAGGATGATGTTTTCTTTACCTAAGGAGTAGGCATAGTTTGAAGTGTATTAGGTTAGATAGGTGCACTATGGGGGTGCTTGGCTAGCATATATTCTTTAGAGGTAGAGGAGGAGGAGTTAGAGGAGGAGGAGGTTTGGGGTATTTTTGTTTGAGCCATGAAGGCAGGGGTTCGGTTTGGTGTGGCTAGAGGGGATAGGGGGTGTGGCTTTGAGGGGGCACTTAGTGTTAAAATAGAGGAGGGAAGGGAGGAGTTTGGGTGGTAGAGAGGAGGGAAGGGAGATGAAGGGTCTGGGGGTTCATGGGGTGCGGGTTGGAGAGGTTATAAGGGAGGTAGGTGAGGTGTTGGGTCTTTTGAGGGGTGAGGTTTGTGAACATAGGGTTCATGATCTACATATTTAAAAATATACCTAACATAATAAATGATGTGTACTAGTGTTTCATGTCGTGTACAGGTAAATTAAATGGATTTTCAAGTAAAAGGGTACTCATCATGAACCACTAGTACACAATGTGTAATGAACTATTTTAGCTCAATTTTTCTTCCTCCTTTTCCTTTAGTTCCTAACCTAACTAAAACTATCCTAGGATGATCCTAATCTATCCTAGTCTAAGATTTCCTACCCTGGGTTTCCTCCTAGTAAGTGCTTCTTCTTAAGTCGAGAGATTTACTCCATTAAAGATTAATTGAATTTAAGGCTGATGACATAGCCTTCCCAAAAGGGTTCTTGAAAAATATTCAGTCCTTGACCATTTACTTTAAATGGAATTCCAACTTCTCTATGGATATCAATGGTTCCATATGGAAAAACTTTAGTGACTTCTAATGGGTCTGACCATCAAGACTTCATCTTACCCAGGAATAGTTTCAATCTCGAATTGAACAACATGACTTTATTCCTAGGTACAAAGGTATGCCTAGTAATGCACTGGTCATACCATTTCTTTGTCTTTTCCTTATATATCTTCAAATTTTCATATGCATCTCTCCTGATTTCTTCCAAAGTTTCCAATTATAGAATTCTTGCTTCTCCAACCTTCTCAGAATCCAAATTCAGTTTTTTGATCACCCAAAATGAATAATGATCTGGCTCAATCAAGAGATGACATGGTCTCCCATAAAATGGTCTAACAAGTGTGGTTCATATGGGTGTATTTTAGGTAGTTCGTTATGTCCATAGTACATCATCCAGTTTGAGGCTCCAGTCACTTTAGTTGTTATTCACAGTTTTGTCCAAAATTTACTTTAACTCCCTATTTGATAATTCTACTTTCCCACTCATTTATCAGTGGTAGGGAGTTCCCATATTTTATCATATTTTGTACCTTTCTAGCAATCCTATCACAACTCATTTTTCGAAGTGTGTTCCTTGATCACTGATGAGTAATCTTGGAAATCCAAATCTTGCGAACATATTCTTCCTTATAAATTTCATGACTACTTTTGTTATGTCATGTGAGGTTTCTTAAACTTTAACCCGTTTTAAGACGTATTCAACACCAACCAAAATGTAGGATTTTCCATTTGATGTGTGAAATGGTCCAATGATGTATGTTCCCAAAACTTCAAATATTTCTACCTCTATGATGATATTCTATGGAATCTCATTCCTCTTTCCTATATTTCCAGTCCACTAGAATCTTTCATATCTTTGGAAATATTCCCTCACATCTTGGTGTAGCATGATCCAGAAATATCCACTTATAGAATTTTGGATATTGTATGCTCGGATCCATGATTTCCTCTAGTTGGTGATGTGTGACACATCTCAATCACATTGTGGGTTTCTTCTTCAAGGATGCAACATCTTAGTAAGCCATCAACACAATGCTTGAACAATAGTGGCTCATCGAGTAGTAATGCTTGGAATCTGAAAAAAAATATTTTTCACTATTAGTAAGAGAGGTATTAATGTAGTAATCCCATGGAAAGATAATTAGAAATATATAAGAACCATGGTTTAACCTTGATACTAAATAGGGTTTCATCTTGGAAATCTACTTCAATGTCATCCTCCTCATCTTCCATGATGATGGGTAGAAGAAATCTGGAAAAATGATCTGAAAAAACATTATCTATACCTTTTATATCCTTGATCACAATATTGAATTCCTATAGTAGGAGGATATAACATATCATCCTCAGTTTTTCATCCTTCTTGATCATTAATTATTTGAGGGCAGTGTGATCGGTGTGAATAATCACCTTAGACAAAACCAGATATGAATGAAATTTCTCAAAGGCATATACAACGTTTAAGTGTTATTTCTCTATAGTCATGTAATTTACTTGAGCTTCACTTATCATGTGGCTTGCATAATAAATGGGATAGAAGATGTTTCCAATTCATTGTCCTAACATAGCACCAACAGAAAGGTCACTGGCATCGCACATTAACTCAAATTCTTTATCCTGGTTGGGTGCAATGATGATTGGTGATGCCATCAAAATTTTCTTTAATATATTGAAAGCTTACCTTTAGTACTTAGTGAATTTTAAAGAAACAAATTTTGATAAGATATGTGTCAATATATGGGATACTTTAGAAAAATCCTTCATGAATCATATGTAAAATACATTATGGCCCAGAAAACTACAGATTCAGTTTACGGTTGAGGGTTCTGGTAGATCCTTGATTATTTTGATTTTAGATAAATAAACTTTTATTCCTTACTTGGATATTTTTTTACAATTAATATTCCTCATCACACCATGAAATAGAATTTCTCCTAATTCAGGACCATACATTTTTATTCACAACACTGGAGAACTAATTCCAGTTTTCTTAAACAGACATAAAATGATCTCCCAAAGACTACGAAATCATCCAAGAATATTTCTAGGAACTCTTAATCCATTTCATGGAAGATATGTGTCATGAATATCTAAAATATTGATGGAGTATTGTACATTCCGGATGACATTCTTTTGTAAGAAAGGGTACCAAATGGGCATGTGAATGTGGTTTTTGGGTGATCAGTGGGGTAAACTGCAATTTAGTTGTATCCTGAATATCCATCTAGGAAACAATAGAATTAATTCCCCACCAGTCTTTCTAGAATTTGATCCATGAAAGTTAAGGGAAAATGATCCTTTCTGGTTGCTGAATTCTGGCATCTGTAATCCACACAAACTCTCCATTCAATGATGGTGTATGTTGAAATCAGTTTGTTTTAACCAGTTCTTTCTACCATGGGTCCCCCTTTCTTAGGCACAACTTAGAGGGGGCTCACCCATTCACTATCTGATATAGGGAAAATGATTCCTATATCCAAGAGTTTTACCACTTAATTTTTGATGACTTCCTTCATCGGGGGTGTGAGTTTCCTTTGACGTTGTCTTTTAGGACTTGCACTTTCTTCAAGTAGGATTCTATGAGTTCACTTGGTAGTATTGATTACTTTGATGCCTTCCACTCCCTATTAAATTGATTGCTTATGTCTTTTCAAAACATCAACCAATTTATCTTCATGTTCCTGAGATAGTTCAGAATTGATAATGATTAGAAGAGAGGATGACACTCCTAAAAATGAGTACTTCAGTGTACTGGGTAGAGGTTTAATTTACGGCTGGGTTGGTTGAATGATGGAGGGGATGAAAGGTGGAAAGTCATCCCGTGTGATTGGTTCAATGAAGATTACTTCCTCAAAATTGTACTCTTCTTCCTTCCCTGAGAGTGAATCTTAACTTTCTTCTTCAATGGTCATGTACTCATCTTACTTTTGGGTGAGGGATATGGTGTCACAATCCACAGCATCTTCTGATTGTTGGGCATCTTTAAACAGGTTAAACACTACTTATTCTTCTCCCACTCTGAAGATTAGACGTTCATGATTTAAGTCTATAAAATCCTTTCATGTGGATAGAAATGGCCTTACAAGAATGATAGGGACATATCTTTATTCTTTCATGTCCATAACTATAAAGTTTGCTGGAAAGATGAATTTTCCAACTTTAACAAAAACATCTTTGAGAATTACTCTAGGATATTTTACTGATCGCTCAGCTAGTTGAAGTTCCACTATATTTTCTTTTAGTTCTTAGAGTATGAGCTTGTGGAAAACACTCATTAGCATTAAGTTAATACTGGATCCAAGATCTTATAGTGCTCTTCCAAACTTTCATTCTCCTATAGCATAGGGAATTGAAAAACTTCCAGGATCTGTCATTTTTTGTGGAGTTTTCTGCTTCACAAAAGTAGAGCATTCCTCATTCAAAGAGATGGATCTGTGATCTTCTATTTTTCTTTTGTTGGATATCATACCCTTAAGAAAATTTTTATATACTAGCTTCTGGGAAATGGATTCTGCAAATGGTATGTTGATGTTCAGTTTCTTGAACATCTCCAAGAACTTATTGTATTGTGCCTCCTATCTACCTTGTCTTTCTCTCTCCAAAAATGGAAAATGTGGATTGTATGGTGGTAGTAAAACATAAACTTGTTCCTTTGGATCTTCAGGTGTTTGGTTCTTATCATTTGGTACTTCTTTTTTAGGTGTGGTGGATATGGTTTTATCAAATTCTCTATTTTCTTCAGATTTATTCTTAGGCTCTTCTTACTGCCTTTCATCTTTACCACATGGTTGTTGAAAGTCCAAAAATTTCACTCTTCTCAGTAATACTACCTTGGCTTCCTCCATTGGGTACATCTTAGTGTTTCTAGGTAGGGTTCCTGGTAATCTTTCAGACAAGGTCTTCAAGATTTGACCCATTTGAATCTCAGGATTCTTCAAAGAAGCTCTTTGGTTTTGTATTTTTATCTCCTGGGTAGACATTCTCTGATCTAACTTTTGGACGAAAGTATCTTGGAGGTTTTTCAGGTTTCTTTGAGGTGGTTAAGGTAGTTGTTACGGTCTTGTCTAGGAGAGTTGGATTTTTTTTTTGAGGTCTTTATTATAAGTTTTTTTGTTGAATTTGTTGTTGCGGTCTTGGAAATAGGTTTATCGGTGGATACCCTGGTGGTCCTTGATTACGGAATTATGGTTGACTACTTTTTTATTGAAAATAACCTTGAATGCTCTGAGGTTTCAGCTGAGTAGGCCTCTACTAGTAATATTGTTGTTGTTGTTGAAACAGTTGGATCTATTGATTGTAATTGACATAATTAGAATTCTGTTGTTCTTCAAATCTTACTTTACAATATTGGAAAATATGCAGGACACCACACATCTCACATGATTTAATTTCCATTATAGTATTAGGAGGGAGTTTAGGTTGAGTTTGTGTAGCTGGAATTTGAAAAGATTCAAGATTCTTTGTGAGCACTTCAACATGCACTGCTAATCTGGTTCTCTCATCTATCTGGTGGATACCACACTGTGGTAGTCCATGATCACTTTTCCACAGGTTGACATTTTGAGAAACTTCATCGATAATTTCTCATCTTTTTTTGGGGGTCTTAAACATCAATCCTCCATTAGCTACAGCATCGAAAATAGTTCATGTGGCTGGATGGATTCCTTGGTAAAACATCTGAAACTGAATCCATGTATCCAATCTATGGTGTGTAAACTTTGTCATGATCTCTTTAAACCATTCTCACATTTCCCATATTGATCCTCCATCATCTTGAGCAAATTTTTGGATGTCATTACGGAGCTTCCAGGTCCGGATCGGTGGAAAGTATTTGTCCAATTTTATTTTAGAAAGATCATCCCAAGTTGTGATTGACTTGGGAGCTTGGATTTTGAACCATTCCTTATCTCTATCTTATAAGTAAAATAGGAATATACACAGTCTGATCATGTTTGAAGAGACTCCCTAGTTGTGAAAGGTATCATAGACTTCCAAGAAGTTGGTAATGTGCTCATGTCGGTCTTCGCTATGGAGACCATTGAATTGTCCCATATTGTGGATCATGTGAATGAGTCCAAGTTTAATCTCAAATGTGTGAGCTTGGATGGGGGAAATACAATTCTTGGGTTTTCATCATGGATTTATGGAAATCCATAATCCATGATGGTCTTTTCTTGATGCATCAGTAATTCCCCTGGAATTACTTGATGAGGGTTTTGTGGGTTGGGTCCCACTTGATTGTGTTGCTTAGCCATTGCTAAAAGATGGTGGTTAAAAATATGGCTTTCAATCTCAAGATCGAAGGTCATAGGTTCATCCAACTCAAGGTTCCTTGAACGAATCAAGGGACCTTGGTACATGCACTATTCTACAGAAAAATGGGGATGCAAGGGCATCTTGAAAGAAAGGGGGTAAGGGAAAGGTAATACTAAGTCTTATTCTAGATTTCTTAAAAAGCATAGTGTTTCTCCCCAAAAAAGGTTCCAAATTTTGATGCACCCTCATGCATCATTGGGTTTGTATGGGTTGTGGTTAGATTAGATTTATTGTTTCCCAAACTTTATTTACTACTTGGTCATAGTATAGTAGAAGTACGGGGTCGATCCCACGAGGAGGAAGTTGTTTCTTGAAGGTTACTAGATTAAAACCCTTTTTGTAGGAGTCCTTTTGAATTTTTTTGGTGTTTTGAAATTTTACTAAATCTATGGTTGAAAGTGACTTTAAATAATTAATGAGTGGTTGATATCAATTTTGAGTATCTAGAGAAAGGATGACCTTAAAACAGGTCTTGGTAGGGTCCTAAGGCTTATGCTACAAATAAAACGACAGTAACAAGTTGACTTTGGTCAATACACCTAGTTCTACATAGGAAGTGACTATTCTATGATCAGGAGATAGTAACAGCCTAAGTGCATTAAGTTTATCTTCTAGGGAATAAAGTGTCCTAGGCTAGTGATCGTAGCCTAGTCTAATTTAATCAGGATAGGGTATTCTATTTGAATATCCCGTGATCAGGGACATTCTCATGAATTGGGTATATTTTTATTAATTATCCTGATTATTAAACCATTAAGGTTGAAAAAAATAGATTTAAAGATTGATTATGAGTTCAGATACATCTACTCTCGATCACTACCCCTAAGTAGTTTAGCTTCTCATGGTAGGTTGGGATGAAAATAAATGAATAAAGAAAATCATGCTTGACATGCTATTTGAATTTAATTGATTCAAAGTCATGAAAGGGTTTAGATGTTTAATGATAATAAGCGTGTAATTGGATTTTTAAAAGATAAATCACTGATTTAATAGATCTTTTACTTGAGATTAAAAACGGAAATGGATCTAACTCGTGTCGTTGGAAATTGACGATAAACAATGGGAATTGATGTAGTGGGAATTTGAAAGCGCTGAAGAAAACACTATCCATAGCTCTTGAATTGAAATAAAATATAAAACAAAAAGAAATTTTGAGTTTAAAGGAGATAGGGGTGAAGGAAACTCATAGGGATCAAAAAATAGAGAGAAATCATATCCTGGAATGCTGGGAAATGCTCTACCAAGGTGTTGTATATATAGGTGAAATCGATCACGGCATGTACTATAGTTACACGCCATGTACTATTGATCCGCATAAATCTCTGTATATTTTGGATCTTCCATGTTCCTTATGCGTATCTGGCTCGATTTATGAGGTTTAACTGCCTACACATCACGTACAGAGGAATCACAATGTGTATTGATCCTCAGAAATTCCTTCTATATGGATTTCTCATTAAACCACTTTGATTGATGTTGCATCATGTACTGATACTTCACAACATATAATGGCTACTTCCTCTGCTGACTTCGTGACTTGGCTCACAGCTTGGCTCACGACTTGTCACATGCTATGAACTCCCATTACATGACGTGTAATGTCGAGTCACGACGTGTAATAGGTGAATTCTGCACTTTTCCTGCATTTCTTTCTTTCAATCCTATGAAGCATCATTCCTGAAAAAACTAAGAATATACCAAGCACATTATCAAATAAATCAATGAAAATCCATAAGTAAATGACAACAAAAAGTATATATAAATTCACCTTGTCACCCCACCATCTTCCATGTCCGAAAAAAAATCCCCTAATGGTGATGGTGCCCAAACAAATTGCCTCACATCCCATCTCAGGCACATGCCTTGAATGAATTCTCATAAAAAATTGATGAGTCTTGTGTTTCAAAGATGGTCAATAGCTGACCCTCATTTATTTGTCGCCACTCTTGGCAATGTGATTGTGGAACCTGCATTTTGAACATGATAAAAAAACATCCTCATTGTGTCTACTACCCTTCCTTGTGTTTAAGGTCCTAGACATCTTGATTCATGTCCTCCATATTCCCCATTGTCTAGGTAGAATCCAACTCCCCTAGATTTATTATGCTTGTGTACTCATACACATTGGGAAAGAAAGTAGGATATGTATATTCTCTCTCTCTAACCAATGTCATCCTAGTTGGGAAACTCCCATTGGTCGATGGATCATTATGAACCTAGTCTTCTATTCTCTATCTAGCACTCCCATATTATGAGAAATCTTCCATTTATCTCTTATTTCTCACACTGATCTTGACTCACATGGTCTTAGAGTTTATAATTGGTTTTCTTGTTAATGTGATTGAGATAAAACAAAAAAAAATACACATACCAGGAATTGAAACAAATAATTTTCTTTTTTATTCAAGGAGGTGGGTCATCCATAGACTGGAGCCTCTCCTTTGTTAAAAAAAAATCCCCTATGGATTATCCTGGTCAAGGTACCACCCCATCTTGACTAGACCATTCCTAGTAGCCTCAAGGTTCTAGCACTTCTTGGTGAGCTTTGCTGCCACCTCCTCAACTACAAGACGAACCTCATCAGCCCAAATTCACACCTGATTCTACTTGTACCTATACTCCTTATATGAGGATACCACTCCCACTAATTCATCCATGTACACTTCTAGTTATTCCCTCATCTGGATGATGATCTCTCCTTTAGTAGTAATGACGACCTCATGTTGTTGAACCTACCCCTCTAGCCAAGCAATCTATTGTTTGGATGCTTTGAGTGCATTGTTTCCCAATATGGTGTGTTCATAATGGGTAACATTGAACTCCTTCCACTCTGCATGCACCCTCATGATAAGGAGGTCTTATTCTAGTACATGGAGGTTGTGAGAGCCTACCCCACCAATCCTCAAACTCACCAGCTAATGGTAGAGATACCCCATCTGTCGTATCAATTTATTCCATGGGGTGTAGGTGACAATGTTCTAGATGCTCATCCACACTTTGCATTGAACTACCTAGTTCTCCTTAGAAATGTTGGATCCAGGGTCTTTGAGATCCTCAAGTGAAATTGGATCATACATGAAGAAGGCCATAAGAATGTCAGAAGTGGGATCTGTTTCATTCATCCTCTCAGATGGGATAGATTCCAAGTCGAGGAGAAGATCATCCTCTTCAGACTCTTCACCCATAGAGGTAACTGAGACAACATCTTATAGAAAATCAAGGTAAGGATTTATCGTTACAGCCTCCTCATCCACCCTCGTTTAGGCCACAACTCTAGTCATCTCCATCTTAGCTATGGAATCTTTCTTCTCTAGAATCACCACTATTTGTTGAGTCCTAACATGGAAATCACTACTATTGAAATATAGGGTTAGTAGAGCATAACTTTTGGTAGGATAAGAAAAAGTAAGAGTGAAATAGGGAGAAGTGTTATAGGAAGCATAAAGGTTGGCCAAAAAAATGGAGATGCTCACCAAAGGTTCTATCGGCAATGGAACCTCCATAGTAGTCAATGCCTTTGTTACCAAAGGTTTCTATGTAGTTGGATGCATTGACACTATTTAAAAGAAAAAAAAAGTCAGTAAGAAGTTTCAAAAAAGGATATCTGATTTTGGAAAATAAATAAGTATATGTTATCAAGCAACATATGGGGCATTTGAGTTGGCACTTCATCCACTGGAAGTGTCTTGAATATAGATGGTTGTTCACCTATGGCCACAGTATCAGAGAGAGGTATTGCACCCACCCCATCAAGTTTTGAGACTTTATCATCCTCCTCTATAGATTCATCATGATTATCCCCCTCTTTTTTTCTATTTATCCCTAAACAAGTTAAAAGGATATGAGTCATAAAATCAAAAGGGTTAATAATAGGCTCAAACCCACAAAGTTTAGTGACTTTCCTTAATATAAGTAAAAAAATATTCATTAGAGGATTATAGGAAAGCATCAATACCCCAAAAATCCACCTTTATTGACCCTTGTTCCTCAATCATTCCTTTAGTCGATCAACCCACTAGGAGGTCACCAAGAGAGGGCATGTCCAATAATGATCTCACCCGGCTAGTTAGGGGTTGCACCATGCCATGGGAGAAAACCACATCCTTTAGCTCCCACATTTACAACATGGCCTCCACCTAGGATGTTGGGAATCCAAACATGGAAAGTCCAAGCCCAAGGAAGGAAAACCCATCCATCTAGAGCTTTATCCATGTCACCCAAGTGGAGTGCTTCCAGAACATCTTCCAGTTCACCCAGTCATCAGGGAAGACTGTATCTATAGGCACCTTGAACACTCGACATAGGAAATTGCTTGGAGCCATAATAGATGATCTTGGAGACACCCCATAAGGTTCACTCTACTCCCATATCCACTTTCCTAGGATCATTGGTCCCACCGTTGTGACTCCCTCAAGAGTTTATGCCAATATTGGGATGAGAACTAGTAAATCTATATCCACAGCTCCACTGATGGATCTAGATCATCCTCATCGGTGCGATCCCCCTACTGTAGTACACCCCCAACCGCATGGTTGTGGGCCCTCATCAGATTTATCCTGGATGACCATGTTCCTAAACATTTCCCCAGGGTATGTGCTCTCCCAGCTTCACCCATAATTATGGAATAGACCATAGGGCACATCACCTAGTAGAAGCTCTATCCTACCTCTACCACCCTCCTATGCAAACATTCACCATAGATATCATAGGACCATTGGGTGGTGTTCTGAGAGAACCCTGGTGTAGACCTTTAGTGTGAGACTTTGAAGACACCATAATTAGTTGTCATATTGGTATGGAGCATAGGGTTTTTAGACCACCTTGTAGTCCACCCTCACCACCAGCACCCCACCTCAAAAGGTATGGATATATGATCGTTGCTATGTAGACTTTTTTTTCATCATCCATTATGGTCTCTGTTGGGAGGGGTAATGAATAAAACATGAATTACTCTGGCATCCCAATTCTTGTTAGTTCCCAACCCACTCTAGCTGTAGAGGGAGGATCCCAATGAAATTCAACATCAATGACCAAAAGTTAATGTTGAGAGGGAAGAAAGGGTTTTAATACTCATAACCTTCCATGTGTGGGGAAACCTAGCCATAAAAAATTGAAATGGGTTATACACATAGAAGGGGTCTTCTTCTTGAAGATGTGTTATAGAAAATTGTATAGATTCACCAGAACTAGCACCACTAGATTAATGTGTTTCCCCATCACCAGCATTTCTTCCATGAAAAATGTGGTCAGGTGAACCCCCATGTGTGTTGCATAAAACAGGAGCATATATATGGTGATTAGCATCATAATGAACCATGTCAGGCTTACTTCAAGGGAAAGGGCCTTCACACTATACCCCCATAGGTGAAACTGGATCACCTATAATATCACCCAATTGGAGTTCTCCTTCTAGTACTACGAATCCCTCGTGCAATGGTGGGGTCTAACTGGAAGCCTCTTCATAGGATCATTCAATAAGATCCTAAACCATTACTTTAATAGGATTTCCCTCATCCTAGTATTGCTTCACCTTCCTCCCTACATCATGTCTAGTAGATCCTTTACTGATACTTCCATATTTTCTCTGTCGCCCCAGACATTCTCTATGGGGTAGAACTCATTGTATATATCCCCCTAAATCGAGATCCCACCAACATGATAATGATCCAATAGGATGATGTTAACCTCCCCATGGTGTAGGTGAAACATATTGGTCCCCAGTTTCCATCTACTTAGTAATTTATGCATGATATATGAGTGGTAGTAGACATGAAAATGGGAAGTCCATGCTGCTTCATACATCCCCACTCTCTTCAGCTCCCCCTCAAACTCATCACATGACTAGAATACCCAGTATATACAGGCTCGTTCATCTATGAATTTACTGCCTTGGTGAAAATCTCACTCCTCAATCCATCCTTGAAGAGGGTTTTCCAAACCCACCTTGAAGATGATATCATATTGCGACAGTTGGGGGTGTTTCTATAGCTAGATCCCCCCCCCATCAATCATCTTCATAGGGTTCCACAAAGAGTGATCAATGATAGAATAATGTTCCTTTACAGAGTGGTCTATTAGGGATCTATTCCAATAATATATCCCAAGATGGATTTTGAACCAGTAAGAAGGACCATCCCGATTGGCACTGGGGATCACCACATCATCCCTCATACTAAATCCATGTAGAAGGATCTATTGGAATAATGGGTAATATTTTATGATCCCTAGTGATCAACTCATAGAGTATTTCATAATCTAACATGGTTCAGAAGTTTTCCCCAATCAGAATATTCCTGACCATCTCCCATCTTTGAGCAACAACTTCACCACCTTTGAGATTCATCTCAGATACTTTAAAAATTCTTGAAGTCTATTTTTTGAAAGATTATTCATAAATATTTTTCCTTTTCAAAATATTTCCTTTGCAAAATAATTTCCTCGGTGAAGGGATCATGGAATATTCATTCATGAAAATGGGAAGTATCACAAGTACTAAGGATTTTGGGCATATAATTCTTGAAAAATATTTGAGTTTCATGAAAAGAGAGGTTTAGTAAATTTTTCATGAGAACCCCATGGTCCCACCTGGGACCCCTTCTCCTATTTATAGGCCAAGGGTAAGATGGGTTTCATGAATTGGACTTCCCTTAGCACTGAATTTTAGCATGTTTTCCTCAAAACTCGATCCTCCTCTCCCACACTGGCACCCATTATAAGGGTGATCATTTATTGAAATCTAAAAAACATGTTATGAGAGAATTTGAGGATAGAATTTATGATTTAGGGTGAACCCAGGGTGAAATAGGGTCAAAATCCACCTAAGGGGCTGGATTCGCAAAAGATGAATCCTTCGTGAAAGATAAGGGTTTCGTGAAGGAAATCAAAGCACCGCAAAACTCCATATTATGTGAAGACAATAATATTTCATGAAATATATATTCAAACAATAATTTATCCTATAAATACCCCCATTCACCCTTCATTTAATGGGATCATGATACTTCCAACAAAATCTCTGAATTTGTGAAACTCAATCATTCACGAGCCTAGGGAGAAATGGATTCCTATAGGTATCCATTTTTCACAAAAATCCTACCATGAGTAACTTAGAACCTAATACCATGGTAGATATTACCTTCATGAAAGATCATACCCTCCACACTAGAGGAAAATTCCTCACAACCCATAGGGTTCCACAAAACCTCCATCTTTCACGAAACCCACCCCATGGGATTCAGGGCATCATCCTTAGGCAAGGCATTCATTGTTTCATGAAATACCCACCTTCATGAACTTGCTGACCAACATGAGTCCCACCTCAAATTCCCTTACATAATGTCTCATTTGGGTAGAAATATCTTTATGAAATTTGAGTTCCCATGGGCCTTGCATTTATCAAAGATAGTTTTACTCATGCCTCAATCATTTTCATGACTAGTATCATAAACCCTCATATTTATGCCCTTTACTATAAGAATTGCTTGGAAAATATCATTGCCTCTGGATCCTAAGCATGGTCACCCTAACATCGGTACCCGTGCATGTAATTAAAACATGGAAGTGTCTATGTTTTTTGCTATCCAAAAGCACCTACGTGGTTGACATGTAAGCCCAGGCGGTCGCATCATCTGTAGGTTCTAGGAACAGTAGAAGATTCCTTGGATAGTATGACCAACTTGGCTATAATGTATCTATTTTTTTCATGTAAACCTTTAAAATATATCAAGTAATATTTTTTGATTCATTCAATAATACAGAATGAGATTCCAAGGCCAGGTGATCCTGATCTTGATATTATAAGAATATTAAATATATTAATATCGTGCGCATGCAGTTTTCTTGAAAAAGTTAAATAAATCCTAAATGGGGATAAGATGGTAAATATGATACTTTTTTTGAGTTTGGAATGTGGTTTTTACCCTAGGAGTGACATAATCTTTTTCGGTGTTAGACATTTGTGAAAATGTTGTCGCAGGCACAAATAATAAATTTATTTATTTATTTATTTTATTATTTTACTCTGTGTTGACACAGAAACCTAGAAAACCTCTATAAATATATATGATTATAACACAATCATAGGGTTATCCACGTAGACCTACAATTGTGAGAGGAACCATTGGAGGAATACTTGGAAAATGATAACGGATCGAGATCATGATCGTGGATTGTTTCACCAATGGGAGTTATGGATCTCTCTACTGATGTCAATGTGAAACCATTCTTCATAATTGGTCAATACAACCTAAGGTGGGACATTTGATTTATGTTAATTCATTCTATTTTGATATCTTGTGTCAAACATTGATCAATTCCACTAACAATAATTTATTTCTGCATCAACATTTGATTATTTTATGGTTGATTTGATTATTTATTGGTCAATTCTTTCATCACTATAATTGTAGCAGATAGAGGTTAACTTGAACAAATTTTCAAGGTTTATTTCTCTCTGAGTTTCTTGGATTTATCCCCTATTTCTTCAATCATTCATCATAGATAATTTATTTGGCCCATAGTTTGATGAATACTCGATATTTTATCATTGCATGACTGACCTTCGATGTAAAGGATCAATACTGTGGGTATGGTTCATGATCAAGGGTGTAATCAAGGTTCAAAGTCAAATGTGGATAACTAGAGGAGGATTGAGATCTTTGGTTCCCATTTTTCCTAGTTAGACACGTGATGATGTTGTGGTGTGGCAATGATGTGGCTCAATGGTGCAATTTCTGAGCGGATCGAAGCCTAGAGTCTATCCTTCAGTGATGGAGAGGATCAACTGAAGCTCTATCTGAGTTCTATGGGTGAGATTGATGGTGGAAACTATTGAAAAAGTGAGTTCTCTATACCCAACTTTATCAGTACTTTTCGATTACCATACCTTATATACGGTGAGTTATGCATGATGTAAAATTTCCATAATAATGTTGATATTTCTATATCCACTATTTAAATGGTAATTTCCATAGATTATTTATCATATTAAAAGGTTATAATAGTTCCCATGCTATTATGAGAACCTCGAGATACTATGAAATTAATCTTAAACATATGTCCTATGGTCTAGATACATCATACTGACTACGTACAATTGATTTCTGGATATCAGGTGTTGAGGGATCATAAGCATTGAAACTTCTTCTCATGAAGTTCACACATGGTGATATTTAGTAGGTGAGATCATGAGGACGGACACATCAATAGTAATACCACATGTTTTAGGTGTCATTGTTTGTTCCTATCTAAAAACATATGTATCAGTGTCCTGACTTGAGATCATTATCAATGTGTACCATTTGATCGCATACTTTGATGCAAGGAAAAAATCATGACATTTAATTTCAAGTAAGGTATCCTGTGTTACGTTTTTTATTGATGGTATGGCATTGGTTGAATGGTCAAGATAGAATATTTCACTTCTGAGAAGAGGAAGTGGTATCTCAAGTCTAGTTGATTATGATGGTAGTGCCTTCATAAATCCTTATCCATGGTAGTCTAAGGTAATTCTATCCAATTATACCAATAAATAATAAAGAAATATTGGATGATGACATGAGTTATGTATCCTTCTTTATGAGATATTTCAAGATAAAGTGATTATATTACACAGTGTGTGTTTATGGGAAAGGTTTTCATGAACATGATCCTCAACCTGGTTGGTGAGGACTCTTAAAGTGGATCAATGAGACCCAAGATCAAATCTGAGAAGAGGAATATTTTCGGGTTACTATAGAAGTACTGTAGAAGTTACTGTAGTGGGTACTATTCAGTACTGTAGTAGCCATAACTATTTACCATCGGGCCACTAGTTTAGTCCTTAAGTCCTTTAGGCCTTTAGGTCACCCATGACTTCAAGTCAGTAAGGATTTTGGGCTACCTTAATACCTTCGATCCACCTCAAGGCCTTCTAGACACATGATGTGTAGATGTAAACTAAACAGAAGGAAAAAGTTTCATAGGAGGATTCAGAGTAGGTGCATTCACCAGAGCAGAGCTATCTGATTTATAAGAATAAGAGGGTATGATCGGTACCAAGCTTGTGCATCTCTACACAATACATCTATCTGAATATCCATGCGAAGGTGGAGAGTTGATCATGATGTAGATGTTGGGGAGGTGTGGTTTCAAGTATTCATAGTCTCGGATGGATTCCTCCAAGACCTTTGGGTCCTATAATGTCACAAAATCCTATAGGACATGTAAGGGTTCCCCTTCAACCCTTAAAAGGGGTATTATAAAAATTGAATAAAAATTAAAGGCCTTTAGTCCATTCAGATGATTAGGAAAGGTTTTCATTGCTATGACTTTTCCTTATATCCTTAGGAGCCTTGTTGGGTTTCTAGACTCCACTCTTCATCTGTGAATAGTATTCAGTACTGTCGATATGAGGACCCATAAGGTCACACACAATAGTGTATTCAAGATTCTTCCCTATCCCAGTGAATATGTGTATTAAACCTGGTGAGACCCACTACGGGGTCTGAGGGTTGTCCTTTTAATCGATCACTAATGAAAATATTATACGAATGAATATTATTTTAATATTCAAGGTTTGTTTAATATTTCAGGAATTATGAGTCAAGTTTATGATTCGGTTTTATCACATAATATATTTATTATATATTACAAGTATATGATAAAAATATAAATTACATTTTGATATAGTTAGTTCATCATAATGTTTAATTTACTTCTTATTTAGGGGGTGTTTTATTTTTGAGGGTCAGGGAACCCTTTAAGGTTATTTGAGCCTCCCTCTGTATAAGCATGAGAGAGACTCTCAATTAATGACTATTTCATTCCAACAGAATTGATAGAATCTATCTCCTTTCACTTATTAGATATATGGAGTCGTCATTCGAGCAATCGATCTAAGTACGTCTTCACATATTGTAAGAAAAGAGTTGAGGTGATCATCGCGACGGCAAAAAAATCATTGAAGCTCCACGTTAACACCTAAAGTTTGATGATTAGTGTACGCATGAATTATTAGAGAATGTGTGTATGATATGGAGAGGTTCAATCTCATATCCTTCAATTAATGATTTCCAGTGATGAGCTACACTCAAACACGCCACCAAATTGAATGAGATACTCATTTATTTAATTTTTATGATTTGAAATATTCACGTGAGATCCTAGGACCTCTACTGGGGATCAGATCACCAAAGAAAATGTAGTTTCTCCACTTCAATGATGAAAATTTTTAAATCTCCAACCCATCATCTTTCGTTGTATGCCTTGGTACTAACAGTGGTGATGGAATCAGGATACACCTGAAGGAACCATGGGTTTCTTCAAATACCATGTTACAGCACTTCTAATCCAAAGATACATGTTATGTGGGACCCTCAAGCTATGATGCTAGGATTTTCATGGAAAATTAAATATCACACACCATGTGACACATGCCACATGTCGTGTCTCCCACGGCTAGTGACTCAGCATGTAATATATGAGTATATATGCCCATATAGGGCTAGGCACACGAGCACGAGTAGAGTACACAGGCACAGTCTGATACTCAAACATGACCATTATACATGAGCATGACTAGGTGTACACGGTAATGGGAAAATAGAATTGGTAGAGTGTTAGTCAACCTCTACATGCCGTGTACCCATAGAGGACACATTGTGTATTTTTAGAATTACATGTCATATATGGTGGTGAGACATGGGTAGACTATGGTTTGGAAAGACACATAGTGTACCCATAGTACACACCATGTACTCCCTCTAAGGGTGTTTAGAGTCCTTTGTTTCTTGACCCTAGACCATGTTCATTTGATTATGATACCCTGGTCTTTTCTCATAAGGGTACAGTGTGGCATTACATCCTTGGAATAGGATTGTGATCCCCTCTATGGGTTCAATATTGGATAGATTTTGGTGTATCCCCCTATGAGATCTGTCGGAATCCTCTAAATTCCTAGGTGGGGTTTGTGGTGTCCCCCAGTGGCCCTGGGTGTGATCCCTTACTTAAATGATTGGATCTTTAGAGATCTAGTAAATACTTATTTACAAGGTCATACGAGCATGACCTCTTGAACGAGTGTCATCAATGGAAACATGGATTGGGGATTGATCCCTGCCAGATGAGCATTAACTATAATCCTAAAGTAGAATCTTGTTTCTGGCAGTGATGGTTGAGACCTTTTGAGACCAGTTATCTATTATGAGTATTTTTTGTGTTTATTATTACTATGTCTATTATGTTTCTGACATATCTTGTGTGATTTATGATTAGTGATTTCGGGGTGTCCTACTGGGTATTGTTATAATCACCCCTATATGGGATTTTCCTACACATCTAGTGTCTTATGTAGATGAAAGGTCATTTGACAGTGTCATGGGAGGACTAGGATTGTGAAGGTCTTAGTTTGAGCTAGATAGACTAAGGTGTTTATTGGGTCTTTCATTTGACATTAGTCCCCTCCTTCTGAGTAGGTTATACTCCTTTACAATTTTTATTTGGGCTTGTATTTGGCCCCTTTATTTCCTTCAATACTTTTTTACATACTCTGATTGTGGGATAGATGTTATGCATGAATTGGTATCAGTTGTGTTGTTTTACATTTCAGAATTTTATGGGCCTATAGATTTGTGTTTATATAGGTACATTAATCTAATACCTCCTATGTGTGCAATATTCCTACTCAGTGTCGGTAGTCATCCCCTAGCCTATTGGAGGTAGTCTTGGGGTAGTCACACTTGGATTATCATTGTCTAACCGGTCCCCAGAGGGTCAGGTCATGATAGAGTGGTATCAAAGTGTGGTTCTACCTTAGGACTAGAGTTAGGAGTTTTTCCTAGCTGTTAGGTTTGGTTTGGGATTTATGGAAATAATATTAAAGTGTTTTGAGTTCAGTTTTTAGGAAAAATACTCCAGTGTTAGTGTGAAGGCCAATGTATCTATTCACCAAGAACTCGATAGACTATTTGTTGACTTATTTCATTTTGACACTATTTATAGGGGAAAACATTGGTAAATACATCATATAGGAAGGGGTTACTATTCCATGTCTTTCTTGAGTCATCTTCCAAGATATAAGCATTGAATATAATGAATATTGTTTATTTTAGGATGCCTTTGGGTAGACATCTAGATAGAATTACACTACGTGTTCACAAAGATGATCCTCTAAATGATGAGGTTTAAGTATAGGGGTTGTATATGAGGTAGTACCTCTTAGTGGTTTTCTAGTTATACTAACACCCATTGAGTAAAAAATAGTGTCAGTAGTATCGACTGAGGATGATCACATGTTGAGTGTTCTATAGGGGTTTTATAAGTAGTAACTTCCAATGTTCCGGAGTAATCCATACCCTTAGTTAGCTAAGGTCTGGATAGAGGCAGTCACCCAAGTTTTCTTCCTCATGAGGACACCTACAGATCAAACGCTGGTCCTAATGGTGAGTCTTATTCTGAGTTCTATTGGGTGATGGTGGAGTATGGTGACTCAGTCACACAATGAGACATCTCTCTCTTGGTTAGATTTCAAGTGTCTCTTCAGGGAGGAGTTCTATCCTGACATATTGAGATCAGTGCATATCTAGGATCTTCTGCAATTTTATCAGGGAATCATGATCATGGGTGAGTATTTAGGGAGGTTCATTGACCTCTCAAGATACTCTCTAGATATAGTTCGAGGCCTGTTCTTCAGATCATGGAATTTTGACCAAGGATTATGTTGATATGTCAAGTATAGAGTGATATATCAATGAATTCTCATCTATGTTGGAGTTATTGAGCAAGATTTAGTATTAGTGAGCTTCCTGGAAGAGAAAACACCAATATTAGGTACTGGTAGTGGGAACGTAGGAGCTGATGCATTGGCACCTAGTAGTAAATGGTAGTCAAAGGGTTCAAGACATGCGAGACACTTCAAGATATGATCCTAGGATAGATGATTGATAGTTCAGGGCTCTCAAGATGTCTCAATTCATCCTAGGTATAGGCGGTGTTTCTTCTATAGTGGTCAAGGAAATATTGCATGGGGTTGTGTGACATATCATACAACTTATCAAGAGATGGTTGAGGGACCACCTAGGTAGAGATATAGGTAGAATCAAGGAGGTTTGCAGGGTAATATACATGGCATAGGAGCAGGTAGGGCAGCAAGAGGTGGTGGACAATTGGACATATTTCCACCATTACAGGCTTAAAGAGTTGGTGGTTAGGGACATGGACAACTACAGGCAGTGGAGACATATGACACTGAGGCTCCTAGGATAATATGAAATATGATTTGTTTATTATCTAATTTATCTATAGTACTGATAGACACAGGTGTGAGAAACTCTTTTCTTTCCACTTCTCTGGTTTGAGAATTAGATATTCTAGTTGACCCTTTAACTTAAGACTTATGCTTGGAGACTCCTACCAGACATGACTCGGTGATCACAAACTTCTTCTAAAAGTGTTACCAGACTCTTGGTGGTGAGATATTCTTATGGGATCTCTTTGTATTAGCAATGAGGCCTTACGACTTCATCTTAATAATTGACTGTCTATCCACATTTCATGCTCATGTTGACTATTTTAGGTGGAGGATACAATTTATACATGGGAATGGATCAAGGTTTTACTTTATGGGTGAGAAGGAAACTTGGGCAGAGTGGGAAGGGCTCATGTGTGGGAGTGTGTAGTCAATTACTCACCAATTTTCTAGTATAACTCTTGGAGTAGTGGATGTTATGGGATACCAGTTTCCTGTGAGGGTGTAGGAGTTTGTGTATGTATTTCCTAAGGACGTTCCAAGCTTAACTACCTACTAATATATAGACTCATACATTAAATTTTATCCAGTGATGACCCTAATATCTATTTCAGTATATTAGATGTCTCCCACATACCTTCTTAAGCTAAGATGTAGTTGGAGGACTTGCGGATGAAGGGCTTCGTGAGACCCATTGTTTCCCCCTAGGCATCCCCAGTATTCTTAACCAAGAAGGAGGATAGAGGCATGAGGTTGTGTGTGGATTATCATCACTTGAACCAAGTGACCATAAAAAATAAGTATCTACTACCAAGGATCGATGGCCCATTTGACCATTTGAGAGGGTGTGATGGTTCTTGAAGATTGAACTCGAATAAGGCTAGCACTAGTAGTGTGTATGGGATGGGGATATACCTAAGATGACATTTTGATGTTTCTATGGTCACAATGAGTACATGTTGATGCCTTTCAGCATGACAAATTCCCTAATAGTGTTCATGGGTCTCATGAACTAGATCATTCAGCCTTTCTTAGACTGGTTTTTGGTAGTCTTTATTAATGAAATCCTAGTGTACTCAATGTTTGAGGAGGAGCACATGAGACACTTATGTATAGTCCTTGACATACTATGAGAGAAATAGCTTTATGAGAATCTCTCTAAGTGACAATTCTAGATTCAGGAGGTCCACTTTTTGAGGAATGTCATATTAGAGGATGGTGTGGCAGTGGACACAATGAAGGCCAAGGTAGTGTTAGATTGTGATCCACCTAATAGAATAATGGATGTGTAGAGCTTCCTTGGTTTGGCAGGCTACTACAATAGATCTGTGCCCAATTTTTCCAAGATATCAATGACTTTAACTACTTTAACCCAAAAAGGGAATCCTTTCAGTTGGACGAATAGGTTCCAGTAGGCTTTCTAGGAGTTAAGGAAAAGTTTGACAAGCACCCCTGTCTTGATATTGCCGGAGGAGGGTGTCGAGTATGTAGTGTTCTATGTTTCCTTAGGGATCATACTTGGTTTTATTTTTATGTAGAAGTGTTCAGTGATTTCCTATGGGTCTAGGAAGTTGAGACCACATAAGCAGAACTATGTGACCCATAATCTTGAATTGGTAGTGGTAGTATTCACCCTGAATATGTGGTGACACTACCTTATGGGTGAGTGGTTTATCATCTAATCTAACCATAAAACTTTTAAGTATATATTATCTTATAAGGATATTAAATTGAGATAGAGATGATGGATCTATTCCTTCTAGTATTATGACTTTAAGATAGTCTATACTCCTAGAAAGGGGAATTTGGTAGAATATTCTCTCATTAAGATATCTTGTTCTCATTTGTTGACTGAGGCATCAGATCGGTTAGTCTCTTAAAGTTTTCCTTCATATACGAGGATGGTACAACTTATTTACAATCTATGGTTATTACCCCGCTGCTTCTACAACATGTTATAGAATCTTTGAATGGAGATATCGACTATAGGACCTTACATACCTAGATATTCATTGGGCGTGCTCCTGATGGATTTTTTAAGGTGGGAAGAATGTTATCCTTTCAGAGGATGTATGATGGTACTAGTGATTTTGAAGGAGTATTTTATGAGGTAGTTTAATAAATCCACCTTGGTGGTACATCCAGGTGTGGAAAAGATGTAACAAGACCTTCAACATCAGTTTTGGTGGCCAAGCATGAAGAAAGGTGTAGCAAATTTTGTCTCTCAATGCCTCATTGTCAGAAGATGAAGGCTAAGAACTAGATTTTAGGTGGATTAGATCAACCCCTTGGGGTGTCATATTATAAGTGATATGTGATATCTATTGACTTCATGATGAGGTTACCACAGACTTCTAGAGGTCACAATTCCATCTAGGTGATCATAAAGTAACTCACAAAGTTTTCCCATTTCCTAACTATTTGAGAGCAGAGCTCAATAGAGATATTGGGACACCTTTAAATGTAGTATATAGTCCTAATTCATAGAGTTCCCTTGATTATCATCTCAAACCATGATTCTCACTACATTTCACGTTTATGGAGATGATTGCAGGAGGTTTTGGGGCTCAGTTTCATTTGAGCATAGTGTTCACCCCCAGACAGATTGCGAAACTAAGAAGATCATTCTAGTTATGGAGGATATGTTTTGGGTGTTCATATTAGACCTTGGATGTAGTTGGTAGGATCACATACCCTTGGTGGAGCTTGCATACAAAACAACTATTATTCTACTATTTGTATGGAACCATTTCAGGCCATGTACGGGTGACCTTGAATATCACCACTATATTATACTGATCCATGAGATTCATCACTTATGGGCCCAAATTTAGTGTGATATTTTATAGAGAAGGTGTATATCATCTAGGAGTGGATGAATACTACACTGATCTATCATAATTCCCATGAGGACTAACGATAGAGGCCTTTGGAGTTTGAGGAGGGTGACCATGTGTTCTTGAAGGTCTCACCTCAACATAGATTATAGAGATTTGGTCAGGGAAGAAACTTGTCTTGGATATTCATTGGTCCTTTACAGATACTTCATAGGGTCGGCAAGGTGGCATATCACCTAGCCCTACCACCATAATTATACTGGGTACATGATGTTTTCCAAGTATCTCAATTGAGGAGGTATGTGCATGACCCGTCGCATGTTATCGACTAGGGTGAGATGGACATCGAGGATGAAGGTACCTTTACGAAGTACCCAATGGAGATCATGGGTCAGAAAGAGAAGATCTTTCATGGGTGGGTGATTTTATTTGTGCATGTCTGGTGGTAACACGAGAGTCTTCAGGAGAGCACCTGGGTGTAGGAGACCCAGATGCGAGCATAGTACCCACGTATTTTTGAGTAGTCATTTTCCCTTTTGGGATGAAATTTTATAAGGTGGGGAGAATGTAATGTCTCTATTTTTTCCATGTAAATATTTGAAATATATATAGTAATATTTTTGTATTTGAGTGTTGATATGGCATGAGATTCTGAGACTTGATGAGCCCAGTATTGATATTATAAAAATATTAAACATATTAATATCTCATTCATACAGTTTTCTTAAAAAAGTGGAATAAATTCCCAATAAGGACTCAAATGGTAAATATGAGGTCATTATTAAGTCTAGAACTTGATTTTTATCCTAGTAACAACATAATATTTCTCAGGGTCAGACATTTTTGAAACTTATGTTATGGATTTAAATAATGAATAAATAAATAAATTTATTTATTTTATTATGTGTTGACACAGTGACCTAGAAACCCTCTACAAATATATGGTTATAACACAATCATAGGGTTAGTCACATAACCCTAGGATTTTGAGAATATCTATTAGAGAAGAACTTGGAAAATGATAACTGATTGAGATCATGATTGATGATTGTTTCACTAATGGAGGTTATGGATCTTTTCAACAATGTCGATGTGAAACCATTCTTCATTGGTGATCGATCCAACCAAAGTTAAGATTTTTTATTTATGTGAATTAATTTCATTTTGATATCATGTTTCAAACACAAATCAATTACACAAATAAGAATTGATTCACTCATCAATGGTTGATTATTTTATAGTTTATTTGGTTATTTTTTGGTTAATTCATTTTTCGTTCTAATAGAAATGAATAAAAACCAAACTAAACAAAGGGATTAGGTTTATTCCTCTCTCTTTTTTCTTGGATTTCTCCCCTATATCTTCATATATTCATCGTGGGAAATTTCTTTGGCTCATGATTTGATGAATACATAGTATTCAATCATTTCAAGATTGATCTTTTTTACAACATATCAATATCATGAGTGTAGTTTATGATTATGGGTGTGATAAGGGTTTAATGATGATGGTGGGTGTAGGATGATTGAGATCATTGGTTCCCGTTTTTCCTAGTTAGACACGTGAGAGCAGTGTGGTGTGACAACGGTGCAATTTCTAAGTGGATTGAAGCCCTAATTCTGGACACTAGTGATAGCAAGGATATACTGAACTCTGATCCAAGTTCCATGGGCACAATCGATGGTGGTAGCAAAAAAATAAAGAGACACATGAAGGAACCATGGGTTTCTAAAAATACCACATTACATGGTGTGTAATTTAGAGATATACACCGTGTGGAACCCCCTGGTTGTGGCGATAGGGTTTCCACATAAAATTAAATATCACACATCATGTTACTTGTGTCACATGTCGTGTGTCCTATAGTGGTGGATCGAGGTGTACTATGGGAGTATACAGGAATGTACACATCTAGGAACATGGGAATGGGTATAGTACATAGGCATGACCCGGTACTTGGATGTGACCCAGTACATGGGCATGACCACTATACACAGGCATGACCCAAAGTAGATGGGCATGCCTAAGTGTGAATGGGCATAAGAAAATTCCACAGGAAGAGTTTCATCTTATCTCGACACGTCGTGTACCCATAGATAAAAAATAGGTATTTGTATAATTACATGTCTTGTGATATGGTGAGACATGGGCATACCAGGGGTTGGTAAGACACATTTTGTACCCCTAGTACACATCATGTACTTCCTCTAAGGGTTTTTATAGAATTTAATTTCTTCAATGTGGACTAAGTTAAATTGAGTGTGATACCTTGGTCCTTTCCCATGAGGGTATAGTGTGGAATTATGTCCTTTAAATGGGATTGGGATCCACTCTATGGGTTCAATATCATATAGAGTTTGGTGTATCCCTTTGTGGGACCAGTTTTGAATCCTCTATCATTACTAGGTGGGGTTCATGGTATTAGCATGACCAATATACATATGGATTTAACCCCCTATCTAGTAGGCTAATATAGTTTAGTTTTTTGTTTCCCCCAATGGATCTGGTTGTGATCCCCTACCTAGATTATGAGATCTTCATAGATCCAGTGAGTAATTCTTAGTGATTCCAGACAAACATGACCTCTCGGACAAGTATCATTAGTGAAAGCATGGCTTGGAGAGAACTCCATCACAGATGAGAATTACCTAGAAGTCTCAAGTAGAATCTTGTGTCTGGCAGCGATGGTTGAGACCTTTTGAGACCGGTTTTCTATTATGAGTATATTTGGGTGTTTATTATTAATATGTCTCTTATCTTATTGACATGTCTTATTTTGAGTTAACTACTCTTGATGCTTTATGCATAGTGATTTTGGTGTTTCTTATTGGTTATTATAATAATCATATTACATGGTCTTTTCTCACACATTTTGTGTCTTATATAGATTACATACCATTTAATAGTGTCCTAGGAGGACTGGGAGTAGGCGGAGCTTAGCTTGGGCTTGATAGACTGAGCTGTGTACCCGATTTTGCATTTGACAGTAGTCCCCTCCTTCTGAGTAGGTTAGACTCCTTTGAATTTTTTGGTTGGTCTTGTATTTTTCCTCTGTATTACCTTAATTAATTTTTATTATACTCTGATTGTGAGATAGATGTTATGCATGCATTGTTATTAGTTGTGTTATTTTACATTTCAGAATTGTATGGTCTTGGATATGTGTGTGTGCATACAAGTAAATTAGTTTAATGCCTCACATGTGTGTTATATTCCAACTTATTTTTGGTCACAAACCCTTGGCCTATTGGAGGCAGACTTTAGGAAGTCACACTCGACTTATCGTGGTCCAGGAAGGCCCTAGGGGTTTGGGTCATGTCATTAGATTTTAGTCTTAATTTACATATAATCTTTTTCGTACATGATCAAAAATTCCATGTCCAAAAAAACTATATATTACTTGATTATATTAAAACAACTGAATGAGAAAAGGTGGATATTCACATGTAATTTATAATTAATTTATGATCGGATATATAATTACCTTAACTTTTAATTCTCTTTTGTTGATGATCCGGTTAAGTAAATCCCATTATACCATCGTTTGATACAGGATACAAGTGCATAACCCTCTAGTGTTGATCCACATGTGCACCAAAATCTATGAACATCGCCTTAGAATCGATAGGTTCTATCACAACTGATCCTAATTGCTTGAGTTGTTCATATTTGATCGTAGTAGTATTCTTCTCAAAGGAGGGAGAAATATTGATGATCTCTTGAAGGATTGAGATAGAATGAAAAGAGAGTAATCACTAGATCTTTGGATCCCTCTCTGTCTATTATGCACACCAAAATTGATTTAGTAAAGAGTTATAATTAGATATTTATTATTGTAGGTTTAGGGTTGGAAAATAGCACATAAGCCCTTTACCTATTTAAAAATTCTTAGTTGGCACCATTTCCAATAATATTATTATTATTAATAATCACTTTATAGGTGCAATATATTAAGAATATAAATAAATATCATTTATACCATTTCCAATCGAACTATTAAGCTTGGTTCTTTTTTTTCAACATTTACCAATCCTCAAATAATGACTATTTAATAAATAAATGTCGCTGCATTATTCTATGATAAATATAATAAATATTATATTCACTAAACTTTCAAATAAATATTTTTTATTATTATTCAATGCACTTATTATTTCAAATAACTTATGATTAAATTATGTTGATCAACCAAACCTATTAAATTAAATACTTGAATTTAACTAAGATTGTATATACACTTACTATGTGACCCTCTAGACCTCTTTCTCATTGGAATTAGGCATAACTACCCAAGTCCAAGGTTATAATCTAGAAACATTCCTAGGATCCCATAGAGAAATAATTTAATGTCATGATGACATCCAACCTCCTGTGAACACTTATCATGTAATATAATCCCTTTATCATGATATCTCAAATCAAGCGGGTTGCATGTTGGTTCCATTAACCTATATGTTCGATGTATCTTTCTTTGAATTTCTAGAAATGAACTCACCCACTGAATACCATGGTCATGGATTTATGTAAGTAGTTAAATAATCATCAAAGGTCTTGAGATATAAACTTTATTCAATGGATAAAAGGAATAAATCCTTTTTCATGTTATCCATTAATGCAATATCTCTCATGATGCACCAAACATATCATACCTTGCCAAGAGCATATGTCATCATTGTTTTCATCAATACATAAAAGTGTATTAGTCATGATATCCATTAATGATAATATTAACATCTAAGGATCAATACACATGTTTATATATAGGAGCATTCAATGACACATGGAAATATAGATTTCCTATTAACTAGTTTGTTCTCATAAACTATTATCTTGTAGATTTCCATGGGTGAAAACCATTAGAAAGTTTTCAAATGAATTATATCCTCCTACCCATGATAGCATGTATCATCAGATCCCCATAATACAATATCATCTGGTCATAGAACTTGGTCCAAGAATAATGTTATGGCACCTCTAGTTTCTCATCATAGGAGGGAACTTCTATAACCTTTCAATGTGATGTATATTCTTAGGACATTATCACATACAAATGTCATGCAGAGGAATAATAATTATGTGATAATAAAACTTCACTAATAATGAAAACATGTAATCAAGAACTAATAAATTTGGTTCTAGGGAACCAACTCCAACATCAGTAGGGGAAACCACTTTCTTTTCCCTTTGATGAGGGCTAGTATTGTAAATACCTCTCCACCTGAACTAACTAGAAATGAGAATCTCCTAGTGTAATATACATCAACGTATGAGTTAAAAGACTTTAAATATCATATAAATTACTTCTATGCTGAAAGTCTTTAAACTTCATAGCCTAAGGTCCTAGTCATATGACATTAAACTGCAAAATAATGTTCTCAAAACATGACATTAAACTGTATCCTTACCCTGTGAGAAAAACATAGGATGAATTATGTTATAATCCTAAGATAACCCCCATATTCCAGGTTTCTTCAATTCATAATCCCCGCATCATCCCTTTATTTCTATCCTTTTATGACACATGCATCCTTACCATACGACATAAAACTGCATGGACTGGTCCTACTACATAACCTTAAATTGTGCACTCAAACTACATGGTTTTGATCCCTATCCCGTAACAGGGTACATAGGATGCCTCTCTGAGGTCCAATCCAGACATCCCAACACCCTCACAAACCCATCTATCTTCCCCCTGGGATGTGACAACCTCAAATTATGATAATTACCCTCGAGGGCACACTTAACCTCTCACCATCCAACTTAAGGTCCCCACCGGACCTCAGCATCGCCCTATGATTCTAACATATATTTGGCCTGATACATGATGAACATATATGGAAACTTTCCCATAAGACTTTAAACCTGTGACCACATTCCCATAAGACTTTAAACTTGTGACCATGTGTTGGAGTTGGTTCCCTAGAACCAACTTATATGTACTTTATGAAAACCTATATTCATTTTTTTAATATTAATAAACTCATTTTCACATCATGACTTTTATTCTGTATAACATAGGATGTGATAATTTTCTAATAGTAGTTATCGTATTGAAAGGTCTTAACAGTTCCACACTATGATGAGAAGTTAGAAGTGTCATGATAATATTCTTAAATATATAGTATATAGTTGGATGAAATCATTTTAAGGACACAAATGATCCAAAATATCAGTGGTGGAGACTCATAGGACTTTGAAGTACCTTCTCATGGTGTACACCCATAGTAATATCTAGTGTATGATATTATGAGAATGAGACCTTCCAATAGGAAATCCATATTTATATGTTTCATTGGATATTCCTATAGGAAAACATGTGTATTGATGATTAGACTTTAATATTATTATTAATGAGTATTATAAGTCACATACTTTGATGTATTGATGAAAACAGTGATGACATATGTTCACAGTGAGGTAGTATATGTTGGGTGTGTCACAAGTAATATTTCATTAATGAATAACGGAAGAAAGGATTTGTCCCTTCTGTTATTTAATGGAAGTTGATATCTTAAGTTATTTGATGGAAATAATCTAGCCTAAATAAATCCATGACCATGGTGTTCTATAGGCAAGTTTGATTTTTTAAAAGTCAAAGAAAGAAACATCGAGCACATAGGTTGATGTCACCAGCATGCAACCTGCTTGATTATGGATATAGCAATAAATATATTATATTACACAATAATAATTCGTATGAGGTATTATGTCAATGTGGCATTAACTTCTTTCTCTATGGGTGACTTGGCATGTTTCTAGATGCTAACCTTGGACTTTAGGCTTCTTCACCTAATTCCACTGAGAAATTAGCCTATATGGTCCCACACAAAGTGTATCCCAAATCTCAGTTAAATAATATATAATATTATTTATTATTTAACAAGTTGAATAAAAATTATTCCTTCACGTGGTTTAATAATTATTCATGTTTTCTTGATCACATATATTCTGTCACCATTTATTTGAGAGAATAATATGTGAGGAGAATATTTAATAAATATTTATTTTTTATTTAGTGAATATGATATTTATTTATTTATTGGTAAATAATGCAGTAATATTTATTTATTGAATAAATAGTCATTATTCAAGGCCAGATAAATATTATAGAGGACTGGTGGGCTGATTGTAATGGTCTAGTGAGAGATAATATATATTGAATATCATTTGAACGAATAATATTTAATTTAATCTGTGAACTTAGCACATGTTGAGGTATAATAATAATATTATTATTATTATAGACATGGGGTTCTACAGGGGTTACAGAAATAATAAAAGGAAATGTACAATTATTATTTTCTTACCCTAGTGGTATATAAACCCAATTATATTATTTTCTTAAGAGAGATAATTCATTTTGTGTTATACACAATGAGATCCGGAGAAAATTCTCTCAAATTCCTATAGATCTCCCTCTCCAAGAACGCTCTCAAGAACGGAGAATGATACTCCACCACCACCAATCTCAAGTCAAGAGAGATCGGTTCTCATGGCGATCAAAGATGAATGATGCAAGTGTTAGGATCTATAGTAATATCACCCAGAGATTTCTACGGTGAAGTTCGGAGGTTTGTAGAACACGTGTGGATCACCACTGGAGGGGATCTATTCTTGATTCCTACAATGTAAAAATGATATGACGTAGAGATATTATCAGATCCATCAATTAAGAAATAATTTCATGTAAGGTAATTCTTTAATTTCTTAAATAAATTATAATTAATATGTGGAAATCCGGCGATTTGGTTCAAGGGTGTATCCACTATCTATGTTATTTGATTCAAATTTGTTGATCACGGTGTTTATCATCATGTAAATCTTGGATTAATCATCGTTCATGAAAAAAATATGAGTTGGGCATGATCTATATAATGCTTCCACTATGCCTAGAACCTAGAAGTTGTATCTGAGTTTCCATATAATTATTTATAATTATTTAAAGATCGTTGATTGATTTACACATTTTTCATTAATTTTCAATTCCAGATTAATCAATCATTAATCCAGATTATGATATCTACTTTATTAAAAAAAATTCTCATTAATATAATCAAATTGATTAATTTTAGTAAAGAAATAAATTCAAAGATCTCATCCAGAGGTGCCAAGGATTTTGGCTAGATAACACAAGAATACACCCCATGTAACCCAGAGGTATACGTCGATTACCATTGTTTAATACACCGAGAATTAATTTACAATTAATTCAAGCCATGTACATTTATTACACATGGTGAATTTAATTATACATTGCATGTTGGCCGAGTCAGCCTAGCACATAATCATATGGAGTACATGTCATGTAACTTCTATACATGACATGTAGTCCATCAGTCATAGATGGGTTTTGTATCCTCTTACAAGGCCTACATGACTGGTTTCCAGGTAACTCAAAGACCACATATCGTGTAGCCCATATAAACTTTGTGTACTCCAAAAATTTTCATTGAACAGTTACACATCAAGTCCCTAAGCATGTGTCGTGAATAGATGGTGAGAATAATACATGCTGTATAAATTTCAATATACACACCATGTACTTTTACCTAATTATGTAGAATTAAAATTTAATTTATTATACTGTGAAAACCTTATCAACGTGTGTTTTGTGTGGTCATTAAGTTTAAATTACATTCCATGTGATGAGTTTTATATATAAAATGTCAAATTAATTTCTACATAATTTTCGGATCTATATATCATGTATAAGTCATATTACTATTATTACTCTACATGCATTCAAGCATAACATGGTATTTAAATACCATGTGTTCAGTGTAGTCATTAAGTTGATAGTACACGTCATGAAATTATGTGATAATTTGTGTATGCCACATGTCATAAGATTAAATAGTATACGAGTATAATACACATTGGTTAGTTGGAACGGGTACTCACTGTGTTGCCTCCAAGATACATTTTTGCACACAGTTAATTTTAAATAAATTTATTTAATTTGTTTAAAATTATGATATATTATCATCTCAATAAAATTCAGATGATAATTAAAATAAAATAATTTATTAATTTAAGAAGATAATTAATTGATTCAAGCGTGATTTATCTTAAATAAGAACGATTAGAATTGAATGAAAATTTTATTAAATGCATAATTCATTGTATGGATGTGGATGATCATGAGCCGAGACCAGACCTTTGTATATGATTGGTTTCTTTTAATTTATTTTTAAATTAAATAGTTGGCATATGTGTCGTCCCTACTCTTATTATGTAAGGTCATGTGTACCCATGGTTTCTTTTATACAAACCCCTTAACCAATCCTTTGGTTCCCCTTAACTATGTGTCAGTAAAAGCATATGTAATGGATGGAGATAAGGTGGAACAAATCCAATAGAGATACACATGTGGATAGGTGGAAAGCTACAACACAAACCTTAATTGGTTTAAGGTGTTTTTTCCCCTAGGTCAATGATTAGTTTATCATCCTCTAGATAAACTAACCATTAGTAAAAGTTCATGTTCGTACCACTTTATTATTTTATTTCTATAAATTTTCATGGTTATTTCATTATGGATGTTTTGTCACAATCACATGAATTAATGAATTAACAAGCATATAAGATAAAACTAAAATAAATTGTATTATGCATAAATATTTTCTAAGACATGGTTAATCACTTAATTAAATCCACTTAACATTAACAAGAATATAATAAAGATAATAATAGGAAATTTTTGCATAAAATATAAAATCCCTCAATTATATATATTAAGTCAGTATAGCCTTCCACTATTTCAGTTAAAATTGAACCATTGTTCAAAGTGCTTGACCAGCCAAAGTTGGGGTGGTTTCAATTATCGAGGAATTATAACTTGAAGTTTTGGGTTGAATTAACTTAGTTTGCATCAAGGGTTGACTATAAAATCAGGATGTGGTGTAACTGAGATGAAAAGTTTGAGGAAATCCAATTTAAGGATTTTAGGATTGGGGAGTCCACTCAACAGATCAAGGAACTATAAGTTAATGGAGTTGGAATTTGGAATGTTTACCTAAAACCCTTTGAATTTCTTTATCGTCCAAATTCGAGGTGAGAAGAAGGGGAATATGGATCACTATCACTATAATTTCCAAGAAACAGGATATTCTAAAGCCAATGGTTAGGGCTATTGGATTTTGATAAAATATTGGGAGATTATTAAATATAATATTTATTTATTTGTCTAAATATTATCAGATAAAGTACTAAACAATTCTCATCTTATTTTTAGAAAAAAATGAATTCAAACATATCACAATGATCCATACTTTAGAAGGATAACCTTCTCACCAACACAAATTTACAAGAGTGGTAAAGGCGCTTACGCATCATCCTACACCATAAAAAAAAATGTATGTGTTGGAAGAACCGATTCCCAATGCACCTAGTAAATAGGCTAGTGATGAAGACTTATCTCTCTATGAGAAACATTTGAATGATTCCATGGATGTTCATTGTTTCATGCTATCATCCATGACCAATGATCTTATGAAGCAACATGAGGACATATATGTGTATAGAATGATGTCTCGCCTTTGGGATCTCTATCAAGAGAAGGAGATACACGAGAGATATGAGATCTCCAATTCTCTATTTATAACTAAGCTTAGAGATTCGACACCAATTGGGATTCATGTAGTCAAGCTTATTGGATACATTGAATGATTAGACATCTTAGGGGTTAAATTCCTAGATGAGTTGTGCACATATATCATACTTTCCTCACTACCCAAGTTCTTCTCTAGTTTTATCATTAATTATAATATGATCAATAATGAGAAGAGTCTTTTGGAACTTCTTACTCTGATTCACTAAGTGGATAAGAACATAAGGAATGACAAACCTATGGTCCTTATAGTGAATAAGAAAATGAAGAACAAGGTGAAGGGGACTAAGGATCATAAAAATTCTAAAGCTCCCAAGCATCATCCTTCCAATTAAAGGAAGATCTAGAGGCAGGGAAAGGAAAAGGATGTGGTATGTTTTGTATGTGGAAAACAAGGACACTAGAAGAGGAATTTCACCCAAAAGAAAGGGGAATCTAAAGGTGTATTCTTTATCGAGTGTAATATTGCAATATCTACACATTGGGTATTAGATACCACTTGTGGTGATTACATCTATATCCAAATACATGAACCAAGTACATTCTAAAATATTGCTAGAGGAGGGGTGGATTTGAGAGGTACCAATGGTCTAAGGTTGGATTCTCTAACCATTGGTGACTACAACCTTTCATTGCCAATGAGAATTATATTGGTTTTAATAGATTGTTATTATGAACCAATTATGACCAAGAACATAATTTATGTATCATTCCTAGATGCAAATGGTTTTATTTTTAAATTTGGAAATAAAATTTGTTTCTTTTATAAAGACAACATATGTTATGGTATGGAACATTTAAATAATTGTATTTATGTATTAAATTATGAAAACCAATTATTATAAATAGATAATGAATCATGTTCATACGCATCATATAACACCCAACTATGGCATCACCATCTTGGTCATGTAAACAAGAAGTGTTTGAAAAAGCTCTATCAAGATGGTTATTTAGACTCTTTTGAACTAAAACCGAAAGAATTATGTCATGTTGTTTATAAAAAAAATGAACAAACCTCCATTAAATGGATAGGATGAAAGGGCCATAGAACTTTTAGGATTAGAACACAACAATGTGTGTGGACCATTTCCAGTAGAATCTAGAGGTGGATATTCTTACTTCATAACTTTTACTAATTAATTGGGTAGATATGGATATGTCTACTTGATGAGGTATAAGTCCAAGTCCTTTTAGAAATTGAAAGAATTCAAGAATGAAGTAGAGAATAAAATTGGAAATAAGGAAAAGAAGCCTTGATCATATTAATGTGGTGAATATATTAACCAAAAGTTTATCAAATTTCTACGGGAGTTTGGGATTCTATCTCAACTTACTCTACCTTACACACCAAAGAGGAATGGTGTTAGTGAAAGGGAGAACAATAACTTGTTAAACATGGTGAGGTTGATGATGAGTCATGCAGATCTTCCATTATCCTTTTGGGGATAAACGGTGGCATACACACAAAATCAAGTACCAACTAATGCAAAAAACAGTATTATCTTTGAGTTATGAAGTGGAAAGAAACATGTTTTGTCTCATGCATGTATATAGGGTTAAGAGGAATTTGTTAAGGCCTTCTTAGGAAACAAATTAGCACCTTAGGGAACATAGTGTATCTTTATAGGGTATCTTAAATAAATAAAGGGATAATACCTATACAACCCCTTGGACAAGAAATTGATCATTGCTAGACAAGTCTCCATTCTTGAGAGGGAGCACAACTTCAAAAAGAATAGTGGAGCCAATATTGAATTCGATGAATTTTATTCTCAATATACACTAAAGTTAGTAAAATAAAATATTCCATAGGTCCTATGGAAGAAGTAGTTATTGAAACCCAAGTACTATATAGGAGCACTAGAGAGGTAAGAGAACCAGATAGATGATTCTCTAGTCACTGAAGACGGTGACTCATAATTGGTTGATAATAATGAATCTCTCTCTTACAAAGATAAAGTCAAGAGCATAGAAGTTGCAATATGGAAATAAGCCATGAATTCTAAAATTTATTCCATGTATCAAAACCAAGTTTGTTTCCTAGTTTACGTGCTGGTTGATGTAAATCTCATAGGGTGAAAATGGGCATTCAAGTGAAAATTAGACATGGAAAGTAAATTAAATACCTATAAAGCAAGGATAGTGGATAAATGATTCAAAAATCTTCAAGGAATTGACTATGATGAAACATTTTCACCTGTTTCCATATTTAAATCCATCATAAATCTACTTGCTATAGCAGCTTACCATGACTATGAAATTTGGAATATGGATATCAAAACTTCTTTCCTTAATGGGAACCTTTAGGAAGATGTCTATATGACACAACCAAAAGGGTTTCTGAATCCAGGTGATGCCAAAAGGATATTCAAGTTGAAAATATCCATTTATAGATTGAAGAAATCATCTAGGTCATGGAAAATTCAATTTGATGAAGCTATAAAAGAATTTAGTTTCATTAAGAATGAATGTGATCCATGTGTTTATAAGAGTTTTAGTGAGAATGTGGCCATTATCCTAGTAGTATATGTTGATGACATGTTACTTATTGGAAACAACATAATAGTCTTACAATCTATTAAGGACTGGTTAAACAAGTGTTTCTCCATGAAGGAATTAGGTGATTCAACCTATATTCTAGGGATAAAGATAATTTTTGATAGATCCAAGAGGATTATTAGACTAATTCAAAGTATATATATTGACCAGATACAAAAGAGATTTAGTATGGAACAATCCAAGAGGGGATTGGTTTCAGTGTCACATGATATACATATTTCTAATAAAATATGTCCTTAGACACAATAGGAGAAAGATAGAATGAGTGAGATCTCATATTCTTTAGTGATAGGATCAATCTTGTATATAATTTTATGTACTAGACTTGATGTATTCTATGCATTGCGCATGGTAGGTGTATATCAAGCTGATCCAGGAGAATAGAATTGGTCTGTTGTTAAGGATAATCTTAAGTATCTGTGAAGAACTTAGTATATGTTTCTAGTGTATAGAGGAGACAAGGATTTGGTCATTAAGTGTTATACTGATGTTAGTTTTCAAACATATCAAAATTATCTAAACACGCAGTCAAGATATGTTGTTTGTCTCAACGGAGGATCTTTGAACTGGAAGAGTTCAAAGCAGTTGGTTTTCACTAATCTTAAAGTGGAGACCAATTACATAGTGTCTTCTAATGTAGTCAAGGAATTCATTTGAATATGAAACTTTATCTAGGGTCTTGATGTGGTACCTAGAAGTAAAGGCCCTATCATATTTTATTTTGATAACTCTATAGTGGTGGCTCTTGCAAAAGAGTTAAGGTCACACCAACAAACGAAGCATATACTCTGGAAGTATCACCACTTGAGGTGTTTTTCACAAAGGGGAGAAGTTTCAGTAAACAGAGTTCCCAAAAAAGAAAACATGGTGGACCCCTTTACTAAAGTTCCATCTCAGCAAAAGCATAAGTATCATGTGAGAGATAGAGGACTGAAGGTTGTTAGCAGTTGAATCTAGTATGCAAGTAGGAGTCTGTTGGAGTTGGTTCCCTAAAACCAAATTATATGTACTTTATGATAACATGTATTCATTATTTTGAATATTAATAAACTCATTGTCACATAATGATTGTTCTTCTATGTAACATATTATGTGATAATGTCCCAAGAGTAGTTTTCACACTAAAAGGTCATAGTAGTTCTCTGCTATGATGAGAACCCAGAAATATCATGATAGTATTCTTAAATATATATTATATGGTCGGATGAAATCATTTGAGAGGAAAATTATAAAGCTGTCAGGGGTGGAGACTCATAGAAATTCGAGTCACCTTATCATGGTGTATTCCCTTGGTAATATCCAGTGTACACTACAAAAAAATAGAGTGATTAGAGGGGTTTATTTTTCATTTAGAAGGGGTTAAAACCCCCTCTAAACGCTTTAGTGGTGGTTACCCGTAACCACCGCTAAAGTGGTCACCTATTGTGATTAGAGGTGGTTTTGGAAAAATTCTTGTAAGATGAAGATAAGTTTAGTGGTGGTTAAATTAGAAGGGGTTTAAACCTCTTATAATTTTACCTTAAATTCACCAGAAATCGATGGATTAGGGGCAGTTAGAACCACCCCAAATTTAATTTCAAACACCATATTTAGGTTCAGTTTTAACTACCCCTAAATATAACCCCTTTTTAAAAAAAAATCACCTCCCCCGACCCCCATAAACACCGAGATCCCGCAGCCTCTGACCCCTGACACCACCCGCCGCCTGACACCCGAAAACCCGCCTGCCCCCTAACACCCCCCGCTTAACCGACGACCCCCCCCCCACCTGACACTAAGATCCCACCCTGATCCCCCCCCCCCACTTGAAACTGAGTTCATGGTGCGTCTAACCCCTAACACCGCCTACCGACCCCCTAAACACCCCTCCCCCCCGACCAACACTCCTGCCTGACAGCACAGATCTCTGTGTACACCCCTAACAACTGAGATCTCCCTCGTCTCACACCTCGATCACCGGGTACCGACCCGAGAAATCCCCCGCCAGCCCCCAATCACCGCCTACCCCAACTGACACCCCCCAACCCCCTGATCCCCGCCTGACACACCCTGACACTTGGCCAGACCCAAGTACGAAATCACACCCCCCTAGGCACTCAAGTGTGATGTTAACCCCTCACCCTTCTCTCTCACACGGTAAAAATCGGTGCTAGCAAGTTTTGATACTGGGTTTGAATGAATAGATCCCCGCGCCTATGCCACTAAGCCCATTGAAGTTGTGTTGCTTACTTACAATATATTATATTTATTTAAATATATATATGTGTGTGTGTGTGTGTGAATATAAATATAAGTAATGTAATATATTTCTGTATAATATTTATATATAATATATATTTTGTGTATAATATATATATATATATATATATATATATATTATAAATAATTATGTAAATACATTTATATAATATATTGTTATTACACCTATTTGAATATATTATAAATATATATAATATATTTATAATTATTATTCGACAAAATTAAATAATCATACATTTATATTATAAATATATATTTATATAGAGATTATTATATATAATATAAGATGAAATTAAATAATTATACATTTATATTATAAATATATATTTATATAGTGATTATTATATATAATATAAGATGAAATTTAATAATTATACATTTATATTATAAATATATATCTATAAATATATTTATACATATATTATTAAACACATTTATATTTGTGTGTGCGTGACATTAATATTATTAATTATTATTATAAATATATATATATATATAATATATTTATAATTATACATTTATAATATATATAATATAAGACGAAATTAAATAATTATACATTTATATTTGTGTGTGTTTGTGAAAATAATATTATTAATTATTATTATAAATGTATATTATATATTTAAAATTATACATTTATAATATATAAATTATCATATATAATATAAGACAAAATCAAATAATTATACATTTATATTATAAATATATATTTATACATATATTTATAAATAAATTTATGTTTGTGTGTTTGTGTATAACAATACACCTATTTTTTAAACTATAAAAATTATATGTTGGTTTTATAAATACTATACATTTATATATTTTATGAACCATATTATACATATATTATAATAAATACATTTATATTATATATTTATGTATATAATTATATACATTTATATTATATCATGTATACACATTTATATATACACACAAAATAAAATACATTCATATAATTGGAAATATATAATATAATTAAATTATATATATATATATATTTAATCAATTAATTTATAATTAATATGATATAGTGCAATATATATATATAATAATTATATAGTATATATAAATTTATATATAATAAAATATTTATATTATAATATAATTATATAATATATATATATTTAATTTTGTCTTATATTGTATATATTTGTATGCATAATATAATATAAATGTATTTATGCATAAATATACAATACAAATGTATTTAATATAATATATGCATAATACAAATCCAAATATAAATGTATAGTATTTATAAAACCATATATAAATTTTATATATTTGAAAAAATATATTTATAATTGAATTTTATTATGTATACCAATATTTATATATGTATACATTTTTTTATATGTTTAAGTATTTATTTAAAGTATTTATATAATGTGTGTGTGTGTGTGTTTATAATGAATTTAAATATATTTATATCATTTGTTATACGTATTATATACACACACACACATGTGCACACACGCATATATATTATAAAATTTTAATTTATATGATATTTATTTTAAAAAATAAATAAAAATTTAGTGGGGATTAAAAACCCCCTCTAATCAAAGGGATTAGCAGTGATTCATGAACCCTCTCTAATTTCTTGAATTAAAGGAGGTTAAAACCCCCCTCTGATGTCATAAATTAGAGGGGGTTCACCCCTCCCCCCCAATTTCTTAAATTATAGGGTGTTCACAACCCCCCTCTAATGTCATATATTAGAGGGGGTTCACAACCTCCTCTAATTTCTTAAATTATAAGGGGTTCAAAACCCCTATTAATATGAGGGATTAACGACAGTTCATGAACCCCCTCTAATTTAAGAGATTAGAGGGGGTTATGAACCCCCACTATTTCCTTTAAAAATAAAATTTCCATATTATATGTATATATCCTCTAATATCCAAATGAATATTATATATATATATAATGCCTCTCAAATCCAACCGAACATATAGGGCCACTAATTATTAAATTATCGGTGGTTTTGACACAATTTCCTCTAAAATTGAACCAAATATTACAAAAAAATGCTAAAAATTTATAGGGGGTTGTAAACCCCCTCTAAATTCGATGATTAGAAGGGTTTATGCATAACCTCTAAAAAAACACTGTTAATCTGCTATTTTTTTGTAGTGGTGGGATATTATTAGAACTTGACCTCCTAGTAGGAAATCCAAAATTATATGTGTCATTGGATGCTATTATCTGAAAATTTGTGTATTTATCCTTATACTTTTATATTATTATTAATGTGTATTATAAGTCACATACATTGATGTGTTGATGAAAATCATGATGACACATGTTCGCGGTGAGGTATGATATGTTGGGAGTAATATTTCATTAATGAGTAATGAGAGAAAAGATTTGTCCCTTCTATTGTTTAATGGAAGTTGATATCACAATCCCTTTGATGGAAATGGTATATCCTAAATAAATCCAAGGTCATGGTGTTCTATAGGTAAGTTTGATTTTCATAAAGTCAAAGAAAGAGACATCGAACACATAGGTTAATGGCACCAGCATACAACCTGCTTGATTATAGATATCGTGATAAAGGAATTATATTACACAGTAAGCATCCATATAAGGTATTATATCACTGCAACATTAACTTCTTTCTTTATGGGTGCCTTGACGTGTTTCTAGATGATGACCTTAGACTTTAGACTGCTTTGCTTAATGTCACTAAGAAAGAGGCCTAAAGGGTCACACACTATGTGTATCCAAAATCTTAGTTGAATAATATATATTATTGTTTATTATTTAAAGAGTTGGATAAATATTATTCCTCCATGTTGTTTAATAATTATTCATGTTTTCTTGATCGCATATATTCTGTCACCAGTTATTCGAGAGAATATTATGTGAGAAGAATATTGAATAAATATTTATTTATTTATTGGAAAATAATGTGGTGATATTTATTTATTGAATGAATATTCCTTATTCTAGGCTTGATAAATATTATGGAGGAATGACAGACCCAGTTTAATGGTCCGATGAAAAATAATATATATTGAATATTATTTGAATAAATAATTTTTAATTTAATTCACGCGTTTAGCACATGTCAAAAAATATTTTTATTATTATAGAAATGGGATTCTGTAGGGATTACAGAAATAATAAAGGGCACATGTACAATTATTATTTTCTAACTCCAACGGTATATAAACCAAATTATATTATTTTCTTGAGAGAGCTAATTCATTTTATGTTGTGCATGATGAGAGATTCGGAGAGAATTATCACAAATCCCTAGAGATTTCTCTCTCCAAGAATTCTCTCAAGAACGGAGAGTGATCCTCCTCCACCACCACCCTCAAGTAAAAAGATATCGAATAGAACCCTTCCTTGAAGCGATTCTTGAAAAGATCAAAGAGTAATGACGTAAGTGTGAGGATCTGTCATGAAATCACCTGAAATTTCTTATGGTGATATTCAGAGGTTCGTGGAACATGTGTGGAACACCACTAGAGGGAATCTATTCTTGATTCATATAATGCAATGATGGTGCGACCTAGAGAAATTGTCAGATCCATCAACGAAGAAAGAATTTTTAGCATGGTAATTATTTAATTTCTTAAATTAATTATAAATAATATGTGACGATCTTGTGCTTTGATTACAACATTTATCCACCATCTATATTATTTGATTCAAATCTACTGATCATGGAATTTATCATCGTGCAAATATCAGATTAATCATTGACCGTGACAAAAATCTGAGTTGGGAATGCCCCAACTGACGCTTCTGTTGCACCTAAAACCTACACCATATCCCCAAAAAGACCTTAAACATATGATCGTGCCCCCACAAGGACTTAAACCAGCGATACCTTCTGATACATTAGAATATATGCCTCATGTGATGAGCATGTGATGCCTAAGACAACGAGCCTTGGATGCCTTGTGCCCCTGACTCAAGTTGACCCATAGCAGATACGGGATGCCTCAAGTTTTATACCTAAGATGCCTCATATATGAGATTCCCTTGACTTTTAAAGAGGAAGACTATTAAAGGTTCTCAATGTAAGAGTTGGTATCCTAGAGCCAACTGGTTGTACTTTGATTACATGGATATTTAATTTATTTAAATATTAAACATCTTATTACATATTATTCATTATTCTAAATGACTATGATGTAATAATGTCCTAGAGTATTTGTTGCATTGATAAGTTCATGGAATTTCCTGTTATGATGAGAACCTTGAAATGCTATAACAATATTCTTAAATATAGTTCTACAGTTGGATGACATGCTATGATGGGACACATAGCATGCAAACCGTCAGGTGAGAGTACTCGTAAGCAGATGAGACTTTCTCTCATCAAGTTTTCACTTGGTAATCTCCAAGATAGGAGATTATGATAATAGACCCACTAGTAGGAATTCTTCACGTTTTGGTGTCATCATATATTTCTATCTACGAGCATGTGTAATGATCCTTAGACTTTAAGATTATCATTAATATGTGTTACGACTCGTGCACTTTGATTTACTGACAAAAACTGTCACACAGATAGTTGGCGGGAAGTAGGGTACGTTGGGTGCATCACGAGTGTCATGTTATTAATGGATAAGTTGATGAAGGATTTATCCCTTCCATTTATAAAAGTTGATATCTCAGACCTTTGATTGAAATAGAACTGTCGCCCGAAATTCCATGATCATGGTGTAATGATGAGTTTATTTCAGGTAGTCAAAGAACTACGTATCAAGCATAAAAGTTGATGACATTATCATGAAACATGCTTGATGAGATATTGAAACAAAGGGATTATATTATACAATGAGTGTTTGTATGTGGATGTTGTTGTTGTGACTTTAAGTTCTTTCTCTTGGGTGCCTTGACCCATTGCTAGATAGTACTCTTGGAATTTAAGAAAGCTTGCCTAATTCCAATGAGAAAGAATCCTAGAGGGTCACACACTAAGTGTTTCTGGTGGTCTCGATTAAATTTTATTTGAATTTAATTAATAAATATTATTCTCAAGATATTGGAATAATTTTATTCAAGTTTAAATGATTTAATAAATTAAATAAATATTTATTCACCGGATTGTGGGTAAAATATATTTATTTATTTTATTGAACATTTAATAAATATTTATTTACTAGTTTTTAAATAAAATATTTATTTAAGAGAATACATTATTTATTTATTTATTCTGTTGTTCAATAAATGGAAGTGGAGTTCGAGCAGACCAAGGTCGGTCTGGTAGTAAAATAATTATTTGTAAGATGATAAATAATTATTTAACTAGTTAGCACAAATTAAAATAACACTACTATTATTTTATGATGCAAAATTTTATTTATAATTCCGTTTTTTGCAAGTTGGTGCACCATAAATAATGACGCGGTATTATTATTAATAGCATGGGTTTTCTCTAAGGTTATGAATGTATTTAATTATTGTTACACAATTAAATATTGTAACTGAAGCCCCATGTTAATAAATAGACACATACGTCTATTCTGCCATATACCGAACCGCACACTCGGTGAATTGAGAATTGTTGAGATAAAAAATTTCTCTCTCGAATCCTCTTCTCGCCCCTCTCAATAATGAGAGATGTTCTTAAAGGCCTAATATTAAGTGATCAGGAACGACCGACACAATACACTTATTTCACCGCGCTAGCACGTGGAGAACAAGTGGTGTCAATCGGAGGCCATTAGAGCATGTGTGGATCACCGCTAGAGGGATTCTAGTTTGGATACTTGCAAGTGCAACAAGATAATTCAGAAGGGTCATTCTGGACGGTCAACATCATCAATGAAGAAAATACCAAAAATCCAGTTATTATTTTCTTTATGAAATTAATTAAATTAATTATAAACATGATGTGCAAGATCCTCTATAAATGTTTCAGGACTCTTCCTTATTTATCTAAATCTTTGATTCTATTCCATGGATACCGATGTTCATCATCATATTGATCCTAGAATAATCATTGATCATGGTAAAAATTAAAGTTGGGTGTCGGCCCAACTGTGCTTCCGCTATGATCGGAACCTACAAGTGGTATTAGAGCGGTTACATCATAGTTTATAATTATTTAAATAATTCTTTGATGATTTATAGTTTAATAATTTAGTTTTTCAATTCAAGGTTATTCGTTCTTATAATTTGGATTTCGAGATCTGTTCTCCCTCTTTTCGTTTCTCGTCCAGCTTACAGAAATGATTTTTTCTTTTAATTTTGATTAAAATAAAACATAGGATCTCGTCTAGAGGTGATAAAGGTTCCTGGTCATACAACACTAGAATACACGGCGTGTGGTTAGATTCACATGTCGTGTATCAAGGTTCAATGTATCGGGATTGGTCCTCCAAACCAAGTCGTGTCATTGGAGTTTGACTAAGTCTTAAAGACTCCGTGTGTTGACCAAGAATAGGTGGCACATGGTTTCCATATTACACATCGTGTGGCCCATTGGACATAGCGTGTAGTCCATTCGGGTTAGGGTTGGACCGTGTACCCCATACACGACTTTCCCGGCTAGAGACCATGTAGTGTGTATACTACACGGCGTGTGGCCCACTAGACACAACATGTACTCTGAAGATTTCTGAAGTACATTTACACACCGTATCCCCGAGTGTGTACTTTGGATGTACGGTGAATGATAATATACACTGTGTAGTTGGAACTACACGTCGTGTACTCATCCAAATTATGCAGATTTATTAAAATTTATTATTATATTATACAAACCCTTAATACGTCTACCATGGTGCAGGTGTAAAGCTGAGGCACAACACGTGATAGGTGTTTTATATATATATGCTTAATTTAATATCTGTGTAATGTTCATTTCTACACATTGGGTAGTTATGAACGGGAATTCACCGGGTTGCCTCCAAGATACAAGTTACATACAAAGATAATTTTAAATTAATTTATTTGTTTAAAATTATGATGGATGAGAATCTCAAGGAAATTCATAAAAAGTATTAAGATAAAAGTATTGATTAATTAAAGATAATAATTAATCGATTCGAGTGTAATTTATCTTAATGAAAACGATTAAAGAATTGAAAACTAGTTTTATTAAATTCACAACTCATTGCATGTATGTGGGTGATAATGATATAGACTAAGACCTTTGTATGTGATTGGTTTCCTTTTAATTTATTTATAAAAATAATTGTTGTCTTGCAAGCCATCTCTCCTCATTAATATGTAGGGTCTACATTCCCATGGTTTATTTTATGTAAACCCCCCCTTTTCCCCTCACCTACGTGTGAGTTTAAAAGCATATGTAATGGATGGAACTCCTAATCTAAAGGAGGCAGTTCAAGCTGAAGCTGAGATGAAACCAATCTCAGGAGATACAGAGGTGGATAGGTGGAAAGCTGTAAACACGAACCCAAAAGGTTCAAGGTGTTTCTCTCATAGGTCGGGGTTAGTTTATCAACCACTGGATAAACTAACCGTTATAAAATCTCATGATCATGCCCTTTTCTTTATTTTATTTCTATCCGTTTTATGGTTTATCATCATGGATGTTCTATCGCAATCACATAATTAATGTATTAAACAAGCATGTAAGATGAAACTAAAATAAACCAAGCTTATGCGTAAATATTATCAATACATGGTTAATCACTTAAGTAAGTTACACTTAATATTAACAAGCATGTGATAATGATAATAAGCAATTCATGCATAAGAGATAAAAATCCCTCAAATAAAATATTAAGTCAGACCAAGCATTTTGTTACTTGATTAAGGGAAAACTCAATAAAACTATGTGTTTGAACAACCCTTATTGGGAAACTTACTTTTATACCGAAATCCCTTATAAAAGGTTTCTGGTTGACTTAACCATATTATATCAAGAGGAGTATCCCTTTATAGACTTGGTGTAATATTGGAGGCAAGAATTAAGGAAATACAAAGTTAGGATTTTAGGATTGGGGAGTCCACTCAACAGATCAAGGAGATGCAAGCCCACAGTTGGCAAAAACCTGCCTACCTAAATACCTTCAAATAGCTTGAAGAACCCTTGTTGGGGTTATACAAAGGGGAATATGGATCCTTTCCACTAGTATGTCATGAAAACTGGACATTCCAAGTTCAATAGTGAGGGTCATTGGGACTTGATAAAATAGTGGGAGACTTAATAAAATTAATTTATTATTTCTCATAAAAATCAAGAAAGTACTAATGATAATCTCTTTTAATTTTAGAATAAAAATGAAAATATTATCAACCACACTATCCCTATGATCAATTCTGGATAAAGACAACATCCTCACCGGTAGTAACTTCTAGGAATGGTTTAGACACCTCCGAGTTATCCTCTACCATGAACAGAAGTCTTATGTGTTGGAGTCAGTATTACTTGATTCGCCTTCCAAAGAGGCGAGTGATGAGGATTTCCTGGTCTATGAGAAACATATGAAATACTTGGTCGAAGTTAAATGTTTGATGCTATCATCAATGTCTAGTGAGTTAATGAAGTCTCATGAAAACATGGATTCTTATAGCATGATAGAGAACCTCTATGGTCTTTACCATGAGAGAGAAAGACAGGAAAGGTTTGAGATCTCCAAGGCACTCTTTTAGAGTAAGCTTGGAGAGGGTTCCCCAGCTGGGCCTCATATAGTCAAGATCATTGGATACATTGAGCTCCTTGAGGTTCTAGGGTTTAAACTCCCTGAAGAACTAGGCACGGACCTCATTCTCGCATCACTCCCTCAGAGCTTCTCTATCTTTTTTTTCAATTTCAACATGAACAACATCGAGAAGTCTCTATCTGATCTTCTTATCCTCATTCTCCAAGTGGACAAAGATATGAAGTGCAAAAAACCTTCTTTCCTTATGGTGAATAAGAGGAAAGGGAAGGCGAAGAGATTTAAGCCCAAAGATTCTTCATGACCTTCCAATAAAAGGAAGATCAAAGAGGAGGCAAAAAAATAGGAGGCTATTTGTTTCGTATGTGGCAAGAAGGGCCACTAGAAGAATAATTTCACCCAGCCTAAGAAGCAAGGGGAAGCTTTAGGTGCGTTTTTTATCGAATTCAATCTATCTGTTTATACAAATTGGGTATTAGATATAGATTGTGGTGCTCACATATGTATCTAAATACAGGAACCAAGTAGATTCAGGAAGATTGACTGAGGGGAGGTAGATTTGTGAGCATCCAACAGAGCCAGAATTGATGTTGTAGCTGTCAGGAACTACCACCTCACATTGCCAACTGGGATGATCTTGGTGTTAAAGGATTTTTATTACGTGCCTTCTATTACTAAAAACATTAGTTCTATTTCCAAATTAGATACATATGGAATTTTTTTCAAGTTTTGAAATGAATGTTGATTTTTTTACAAAGATAGAATTTGTTTTGGTGGGACACATTTATACAACAGTCTTTACGTGCTGGATTACACAAACCAAGTAATGGCAATTGATAACAATGATACTTCACATGACTCATACCACACCCAACTTTGGCATCACCGGCTAGGTCATGTAAACAATAAATGCTTGACAAAGTTAAATCAAGATGAATATTTCGATTATTTTGAACTAAAACCACTTGGTGTATGTCATGCATGTTTACATGGCAAAATAACCAAAGCCCCATTTAGTGGGAAAGGTGAAAGAGCTAAATAACTTCTTGAATTGGTTCATACCGATGTGTGTGGACCATTTCCAATTGAATAAAGGTGAGGGTACTCATACTTCATAAATTTTACTGAAGATTTTAGTAGATATGGATATATCTACTTAATGAGGTATAAGTCAGATTCTTTTGATAAGTTCAAAGAATACAAGAATGAAGTTGAGAACCAGCTTGGTAAGAAGATTAAGAAACTCTGCTCAGACCGAGGTGGAGAATATATTAATCAAGACTTCATTAATCACTTATAGGAGTTTGGGATCCTATCCCAACTCACTCCTCCGTACACACCCCAGTGGAATAGTGTGAGCTAAAGGAGGAACCACACCCTATTGGACATGGTGAGATCAATGATGAGTCATGTGATTCTTCCATTATCCTTTTGGGGATATGAGTTACAAAAAATGGTGCACATACTAAATCAAGTACCAACTAAATCAATAAATGGAATTCCATACGAGTTATGGAGTGGAAAGAAATCCATGTTATCGAATTTACATGTGTGGGTAAGCGATGTGTTTGTTAAGGCCTCTTTAGGTAACAAACTTTCACCTTGAGGCATAAAGTGTACCTTTATAGAATACCCCAAGGAAACAAGGGGATATTACCTATACAACCCCTCAGGAAAAAAGGTTATAGTGGTAAGACACGCCATATTCCTTGAGAGGGAGAACATATACAAAAGAGATAGTGTGAGTGATATAGACTTTGATAAAGTTGAGGGTCAAGGTACACAAGAGTTGGTGCAAGAGCAGATTCCACAAATCCCCATGGAAGAAAGAATTGTTCCAGAGACACAAGAACTGCGTAGGAGTACAAGAGATGTTAGAGAACCGGAACGATATGGTTTTTTAGTTACTGAGGATGGTGAATCATTATTAGTTGATAATAATGATCCTCTAACCTAAAAGGAAGCAGTAAGTGGCATAGATGTTGTCAAGTGGCAAGAAGTCATGCATTCTGAAATGGATTCCATGTACCAAAACTAAGTCTGGATTTCGGTAGATCCTTCGGTTGATGTAAAGCCTGTTGGTTGCAAATGAGTATTCAAGAAGAAACTGGACATGGAAGGAAAAATCAGTACCTATAAGGCATGATTGGTTGCAAAAGGGTTCAAACAATGTCAAGGCATTGACTATGAAGAAACCTTTTCACCAGTTACAATGCTGAAATCCATCAGAATTCTATTGGTCATTGCCTCTTACCATGACTATGAGATTTGGAAAATGGATGTCAAAACAGCCTTCCTTAATGGGAAAATTTAGGAAGATGTCTACATGACACAACCTAAAGGGTTTATGACTCCAAATGATTCCAATAAGGTATCAAAGTTGCAAAAATCTATTTATGGATTAAAGAAAGCATCCAAGCCATGGAACATTCATTTTGATGAAGTTATAACAAAATTTTGTTTTATCAAGAATAAATGTGATACTTGTGTCTAAAAATGGTTTAGTGGGAGTGTAGTCATTTTCCTAATAGTATATGTTGATGACATATTACTTATTGGAAATGAGATACTAGTCTTATAGTCTATTAAGGCATGGTTGAATCAATGTTTCTCCATGAATGACTTGGGTGAGGCAACATATATTCTTGGAATCAAGATCCATCATGATAGATCCAAGAGATTGTTGGGCCTAATTCAAAGTACATATATTGATAAGATACTAAAGAGATTTGGTATGAAACAATCCAAGAGGGGATTGTTGCCAACATCACATGGTATTCATCTTTCCAAGAAAATGTGTCCTCATAGGCATGAGGAAAGAAAGATAATGGAAAGGACTCCATACACATCAACAATTGGGTCAGTCATGTATGTCATGTTATGTACTAGGTCGGATGTCGCCTATGCATTGAGTGCGGTAGGCATATATCAAGCTGACCCAGGTGACCGCCATTGGATGACAGTCAAGACTATCCTAAAGTATCTGAGGCGTACTAGGGATATGCTCTTGGTTTATTGAGGATATGAGGAACTAGTCATCAGATGATATGTAGATTCTAGTTTCCAGACTGGTCAAGATGACATGAAGTCAAAAAAGGGATACATATTCACTTTTAATGGAGGTGTAGTGAGCTGGAAGTGCTCAAAGAAGAGTGTGGTCGCAGATTCTACAACAAAGTCCGAGTATATCACAGCTTTTGAGGAAGCTAAACAAGAAGTTTGGATGTGAAGCTTCGTCCAGGTGTTGGATGTGATATCTAGCAGTATATATCCCATCACACTATATTGTGATAATACTACAGTGGTGACTCTCGAAAAAGATCCAAGGTCACATCAGCGGATGAAGCACATACTTTGGAAGTATCATATCTTGAGGGATTTTTCTCAGAGAAGTGAAGTTGTAGTGAGCAGTATTTCCACGAAAGACAACATGGTGGACCCCTTAACTAAAGCCTTGAATCCGAAAAAACATGATCACCATGTGAGGTCTAGCAGACTGAAATTCGTAGGAAGTTGGCTCTAGTCTAAGTGGGATTTTGTAAGAGTTGGTGTCCTAGAGCCAACTAGTTGTACTTTTATTACATGGATATTTAATTTATTTAAATATTAAACATCTTATTACATATTTTTCATTATTCTGCATGAATATGATGTAATAATTTTCTAGATTATTTTTTGTATTGGTAAGGTCGTGGTAGTTCCCCGCTATGATGAGAACCTTGAAATGTTATAAAAATATTCTTAAATATAGTTCTATTGTTGGATGACATACTATGATGGGACACATAGCATGAAAACCGTCAGGTTCGAGTGCTCGTAAGCAGATGAGACTTCCTCTCATAAAGTTCGCACTTGGTAATCTCCAATATAGAAGATTATGAGAATAGACCCACCAGTAGGAATTCCACATGTTTTGGTGCCATTGGATATTTCTATCTACGAGCGTGTGTAATGATCCTTAGACTTTAATATCATCATTAATATGTGTCACGAATTGTGCACTTTGATTTACTAACGAAAACTATCACACAGACAGTTGGCGGGAAGTAGGGTACGTTTGGTGCATCACGGGTGACATGTTATTAATGGATAAGTCAAGGAAATATTTTTCCCTTCCATTTATGCAAGTTTATATCTCAGCCCATTGATTGAAATAGAATCATCGTGCAAAATTCCATGTCCATGGTGTAGCGATGATTTTATTTCAGGTAGTCAAAGAACGGTGTATCAAACATAAAAGTTGATGACATTATCATGAAACATGCTTGATGAGATACTGCGAAAAAAAGGATTATATTACACAGTGAGCATTCATATGTGGATGTCGTTGTTGCGACTTTAAGTTCTTTCTCTTGGGTGCCTTGACCCGTTGCTAGACAGTACTCTTGGACTTTAGGCAAGCCCACCTAATGTCAACAAGAAAGAATCCTAAATGGTCACACACTAAGACAAATTCCATTGAATCTGGTTATCAATCCATGATCCTCCTATATTTGTTTTTCAAATATCCTCTCAATGGTGGATTTCTCAATATACAAGGTTATATGATGAACCATGGAGAATTTTTTTAGGGAATATTATAAGTGGCTTAGTGGTATGTTTAACTAGATATAAAAATTAAAGTAATTATTTTAACTTAATTAATTTAATTCTTCTATTATGCGTATGTGATTGCACATCCACTGGGATTCTGATGTGATCAAGCCTTATGTTGAGACTTGATATCATAAATATATATATATATATGCACTCCACATATAATTATTTTTAAAAAATAATATATATATATATATATATTACATTTTAAAAATACACAGAGGTCCCGATTTGATTCCCTCTCTCCCTGCCCGATCATCGATAGATATAAATCCACGTCCACCCCTAAAAAACCCTCAAAATCTCCCTCTCAAATTTTCAGTGAATACTATATGAGAGCACGGGGGAAAGGATCAATACCACGATCGAGAGTGCGATCGAGGGTGATGATAACAGTGGGTGACCAAAGGAGGATCGAGATCAATGGTTCCCATTTTTTCAGGTAAGATACGTGATAACAACATGGTGCGGTGATGATGTGATTTTTGAGTGGATCAAAGCCTGAATTCTAGCCACTGGTAACGGTGAGTCCTTATCAAAGCCTGATCCAACTTCCATGGGTCGATCGACGATGAAAGCGATGAAATCAGGAGACATATGATGGAACCATTGGTTTATATAAATCTCGCATTACACAGCGTGCAATTCATAGATACACACCATATGGGACCCTCTAGCTCTGATGCTAAGGTTTCCATAGAAAATTAAATATCAAAAATAGTGTGATACATGTCACATGTTGTGTGTCCCATGGTTGGCGGCTTGGAGTGTACAATGGTAGTACATGGGCACGTACACAACTAGGCACATGGGCACAGGTAGAGTACATGAGCATGAACCAATACTCAAACCCAGCCAAGTACATGGGCATGACCACTGTACATGGGCATGGCTTGAAGTATACAGGCATAGCCATGTGTACACGGGCATGGGAAACCGACACAGGAAGAGTATTATCCAACCTCTACACACCATGTGCTCATAAAGGCCACACCATGTATTTGGAGAATTACATGTCGTGTGAGACAGTGAGACATGGAAAGACTGGGGGTTGGCAAGACACATCGTGTACCCCTAGTACATGTTGTGTACTCCCTTTGAGGGTGTTTGGAACCCTTTGTTTCTTCAGCATAGACCAGGTATAGTTGAGTGTGATACCTTAGTCCTTTCCCATGAGGGTATAGTGTGGAATTAGATCCTCGATATAGGATTGTGATCCCCTCAATGGGTTCAGTATCAGATAGAGTTTGGTGTATCCCCTTGTGGGACCATGGTGAAATCCTCTATCGTTATTTGGTGGGGTTCATGGTATTGGTGTGACCACCATAAAAAAGGCATCGATCCCCTATCTAGAAGGAATATCAAGTAGGGTTTGTGGTGTCCCCTAGTGGCACCGAGTATGATCCCCTACCTGGATGATGATATCTTTAGAGATCTAGCAAGTACTTCTTGGTGAGGCTAGACAAGAATGAACTATCGGATGAGTGTTGTCGGTGACAGTATGGTTCGGGGAGCGAGCCCTCCCAAATGAGCATTACCTAAAAGCCTCAAGCAAAATCTTGTGGCTGGTAGTGATGGTTAGGACCTTTTGAGACCAGTTGTCAGTTATGAGTATATCTTAGTGTTTATTATTGTTATGTCTCTTATCTTGTTGACATGTCTTGTGTTGAGATGACTACTCTTGATGCTTTATGCTTATTGATTCTTAGGTGTCCTATTAGGTATTGTTATACTCACCTCTGTATGGGATTTGTCTGCACATGTCTTGTCTTATGCAGACGATATGCCATTTGAAGGTATCCTTGGAAGACTGGGAGCAGGTGAAGCTTAGTTTGGGTTAGACATACTGAAGTTTCTACTGAGTGTTTCATTTGACAGTAGTCACCTCCTTCTGAGAAGGTTAGACACTTTTTATTTTTTTGGTTGGGCTTGTATTTTTTCCCCTTTATCACCTTCAATACTTTTTGTCATGCTCTGATTGTGGGATAGATGTTATGCATGCATTGGTATCAGTTGTGTTGTTTTATATTTCTGTATTGTATAGACTTGGAGATGTGTGTGTGTGTGTGTGTGCATGCAGTTACATTAGATTAATGCCTCACATGTGTGTGATATGCCTACTCGGCATCGATTGCCAACCTATGGCCTATTATAGGTGGGCTTGGGGTAGTCACACTCGATTTATCGCTAGTTAGGCGGGCCCCAGAGGGTTGGGTCATAACATTGTGTTTTAGTCTTAATTTACATGTAATCATTGTCGCACATGATCAAAAATGTTATGTACAATGAAAACCATAGATTACTTGACTAGATTAAAATGCTGAAACCAGAAGAGGAGGATCTTCACATATAATTTATAATTAATTTATGAGAAGATATAGAATTACCTCAACTTGTAATTCTCTCTTTATTGATGATCTGTTAAACTAAATCTCATTGTACCATCATTGCATTGTAGGATCCAAGTGTAGAATACCTCTAGCGGCGATCCACACATGCACCACAATCTCTAAACGTCATCGTAGAATCACCGATTTCTATCACGGACGATCGTGATCGCTTGTATTGTTCATGGTTGGTCGCAGTTGTATTCTTCTCAAAGGAGGAAGAAATCTTGATGCTCTATCGAAGGCTTGAGAGAGGAGGAAAAGTGAGTGTGCTATATATCTCTAGATCTCTCTCTATCTTATGTGCACACCAAAATTGATTTAAGAAATATATATAATTAGATATTTATTATGGTAGGTTTAGGGTTGGTAAATCACACACAAGCCCTTTACCCACTTAACAATTCTTAGTTGACCTCATGTCCAATAACTTTATTATTAATAGTAATCTCTTGACATGTGCAATGCATTAAGAATATAAATAAATATCATTTATACCATTTACAGTCGGACCATTAAGCCCACCCTGCTTTCCTTCGTCAATATTTACCAATCCTCAAAATAATGATTATTTAATAAATAAATGTCATTGCATTACTCTATGATAAATATAATAAATATTATATTCACCAAACTTTCAAATAAATATTTATTATTTTTATTTAACTCACTTATTCATTCAAAAAATTTGTGATTAAATTATGGTGATCAACCAAAACCAAATAAATATTATTTATTCTAACTTGTTAAATTCAATGCATGAATTTAACTGAGATTGCAGATACACTTAGTGTGTGACCCTCTTGGCCTCTTTCTCAGTGGCATTTGGCATAACTGCTCAAGTCTAAGGTTTGCATCTAGCAACACGTTAAGGATCTCATAGAGAAAGAAGTTGATGTCGCAATGACATCCAACCTCCCACGAGCGCTTATCGTGTAATATAATCCCTTTATCATGATATCTCAAATCAAGAGGGTTTTATGCTGGTGTTTTCAGCCTATACGCTCGATATATCATTCTTTGACTTTCTAGAAATGAAATCACTCATCGAATAACATGGTCATGGATTTATGCAGGCAGTTCCATACTCTTCAAAGGGTTTGAGATATCAACTTCCTTCAAGGGACATAAGTGATAAACCCTTTCTCACGTTATCCATTAATGAAATATCACTCGCGACGCATCCAACGTATCCTACATCTCTGTGAGCATGTCTGTATCTAGGAACACCCAATAACACATGGACGTGAAAATTTCCTATTAACGAATCTGTTCTCATAACCTATTGTCTTGGAGATTACTAAGGGCAAACACCATGAAAAATTATCTCAATGTCTTATGAGCCTCTTACCCTTGATAGCATGTATCATCTCTGCCCCATCAGACAATATCATCTGGTTATAGAACACGGTTCAAGAATAATGTTGTGGAACCTCTAGGTTCTCATCATAGCAAAGAACTGCTATATCATTTCAATGTGGCATATATTATTAGGACATTATCACATACAAATGCAATGAAAATGAACAATAATGATTTGATAAGAAAACATCATTAATAATGAAAACATGTAATCGAGTACTAAGATAATCGGTTCTAGGGCACCAACTCCAACATCATTAGGGGAAAACACTTGTTTTTTCATTTGATGAGGGCTGGTACTATAACCGTCTCTCCTCCTACACTGGCCGAGAATGGTTAGCTTTTGGTGTAAGCCCCATCAATGTCTGAGATGCAAGGCTTTAAACAGCACAGGAATCACGTCTGTGTTGCGAGACTTTAAACTGTGTAGCCTAGCATCCTAATCATACGACGTCAAATTGCATTATAACATTCTTAGCATATGACGTTAAATTGTAGCCCTACCATTTGTGAAAAACATAGGACACCTTATGTGATAAGCATGAGATGACCCCCATCTTCTGGGCATCTTTCCTTCATAACCCCACACCATCCCTTATTATCGCTCCTTTTGTGACACAAGCATCCTTACCATACAATGTTAAACTGCATGGATTGATCCTACTACATTACCTTAAATTGTGCACTTGAGCTACATGGGTTTTGATCCTTGTCTCCTTAAAAGGTTACGTAGGATGTCTCTGAGGTCCAATCCCAACATTCCAACTTCATCACAAACTTGTTTGTCTTACCCTTGGGAGGCAACAACCCCAAAGTGTGATCATTCCCCTTGAGGGAACACTTAACCTCTCAGCATCCAACTCAAGGCCCCCACTGGACCTTGGTGCCGCCCTGCGATGGCAACCAATATTTAGCCTGATACGTGATGAACGTATACGAGAAACATCCCCACAAGACTTTAAACCTGTGACCGCGTCCCCACAAGACTTTAAACGTGTGACCATATCCCCACAAGACCTTAAACTTGTGATCATGCCCCCACAAGACCTTCAACCAGTTACACTTTTTCATACATCAGAATATCTACCTCATGTGATGCTCGAGACAATGAGCCTTGGATGCCTTACACCCCTCGCTCAAGTTGACTCGTAGCGGACATGGGATGCCTCAGGTTCTACACCTAAGATGCCTTGTGTATGAGATGCCCTCAACTCCAAAAGCGGAAGACTTTTACAGGTGCCCAACACACCCAACGTCCACAGATGTCTTGACATGTCCAATGTCACCATCAACTCTGACTGCAACTAACTGCCCTATCACAACATCAAACAATGTAATTAATCGATGTCCACTTCAAGATGGTGTCGAGAACGAAATTCACAAACATGTCTCAAATCTATGAGGGACACATGGACTAGGCAACAAACCCCAAGAAGGAATTCATGGAAGGAGGAACCAATATCTCATCATCTCATTTAGATCAAGGAGCCCACATCATCAATCACGATGGTAGAGGCCTCTCAACTTTAGAAACAGGGAATGAGGGGCAACCACCTTGGAGGAGATGCGGCCAATCCAAGGATGCAGATCACCCCAGAAGAGGCACAAAAAGCGCATCCAATGCGTGCCTCGATGGAAGCGTCATAGTCATAGTATATAAAAAAATTGTTTTTATTACAAAAAGACTTTTTTTAAACTTCAAGAGTTTTTTTAATCATATTTCATATAGATTTCTAAATAATTGAATATTGATATATTAGTTTATAAATCTAAATACTACCTATTATAATAAACTTTTAACCATGATCAATTTGATTCATTAAGATAAAATACAATAAACTCTTTTTAAATGGTTTTTCAAAATACATCCTTTTAAAAATATTAACCAATGAAAATAATCTTGAATCGTTAAAAATAAACTAAGTGAGTTCATTGATGGCCGTTGCAAACTTGGGCAACGATCGCGGACGCGTGAATCAAAAGCATAAGGAAATATCCAATGGAATGAATAACCAGGGCCAAAAGAAAACTAGCAAATAAATCAACAAAGGTCGGTATAATCAGAATCCAAAGCAGATAAATGATCCACGCTACAAATCTCAAATAACGGGGAAAGAATCCGTAAATGACTAAACTCTGCTTCCTTGTTAGATCGATCGTTGAACTAAATATACAAATTAAATTAATTATTTTAACTTAATTAATATGTGATTGCGCATCGACTGGAATCCCGATGCGAGGGATCATAAGTTAGCTTATATATATAAGTACACTGAGGTCATCGATAGATATAAATCCACGTCCACCCCTTAAAAACCCTCGAAATCTCCCTCTCAAATTTTCAGTGCATCCTATTTGAGAGCGCGGGGAAAGGATTCGTGAAGGTTGAAGGCGAAACCATGTTTATTGGTGATTTGGTGGAGCAGCCGGCCGATCCCTCGCCGTGGCGTTGGGGGGAGGACAAGATTTTCGAGGGGGCGCTCCTGGAGTTCCCGGAGGATACGCCCCACCGCTGGGAAACTATCGCCGCCGCGCTTCCCGGCAGATCGGCGGCGGAGGTTCGCAAGCACTTCGAAGCCCTGGAGGAAGACGTTGATGATATCGAGGCGGGTCGAATCCCCCTCCCCACTTACCCCGACGACTTTTGCCAGGGGTGGGGCGACTCGTGGTCGTCCAGAGGGAAACACGGCGGAGAACCCGACCGAAAGAAGGGCGTTCCCTGGTCCGAAGAAGAACACAGGTTCCAGAATCTCTGTTATTCTTATTCTTATCGCCTCTCTCCTATATGTTCCGCCCGTAGCCCCTAACAAGATTATTTCGTAGATGATGGATTGGGAGGGATTTTTGTTTGAATCTTTGCTTGATTTCTCAAGGGGGGATGCCGGAGAATAAACGCGTGTTCTCGATATTTTCCTGAAATCAGTGGATTGCCGAATCCAATTTGACCCGAGATTCAAAGCCGGGAATCTTATGAGGGAAGGGGTTTTGATTTTGGGGCATTTTGGGCGCAGGCTGTTTCTGATAGGGCTGGATAAGTACGGGAAGGGGGATTGGAGAAGCATCTCGAGGAACGTGGTGATTACCAGAACGCCCACCCAGGTGGCGAGCCACGCCCAGAAGTACTTCCTCCGCCAGAACCTCAGCATCCGGAATGACAGGAAGAGGTCCAGCATCCACGACATCACCACAGCGAGCCACAACGCCACCAACCCTTCCCATCCGCCCCCGCAGCCCTCCCCATCTCCCCATTCGCTCGCTGGCGGCCGCGCCCTCCCTCTGTAGAGGTGACGCCCCACCGTGCCCATGAAGGACCCAACACCCCCCTCTGCAATCTCGGCTCTCTGAACTCTCTAGGTATTATTCTTTCATTGGTAGATATTAGGGGCGCAGGAAAGTATTTGGCCGCTGCATGTTCACAACTCTTGAAACTGTCTCATCTTGCATTACTTTAGGGCTGCGTAGTCTTATGTTAGGGTTCATTTTGTTGTTTTTATCGATGTTAAATATATGCAATTTCATCATATAATTATTAAGTCTATCACTGTATCGAACATAATAACTTTATAACGATGCTCTTATGGTAAATTCAACATTTTAATGATCAAATATTTCTCATTTAGCAACATAATTGATATTAAAAATCTGTTAATTGGTATATTAATCATTTCACAAGAGGATCTCATCTTTGTAAATAATTTTTCTCATCCAATTTTTGAAAGTGTTGTGTTCATTATAGCTTGGTAATATGGTTTTAGAATTGTTTTTAAATTTGACAAAACAAATAAATTTTTAATATTTGTTTTATAGGATGCATGATGAAAAAGTGAGCATTCAATGACATTTGTAGCTCAGATTGATTAATATTGCTTCTATATTTGATTATATTTAATAAAACTTCACGTCGTGTGCCTTCTTAATTGATTAATGTACTTGATTAATGAGACACCTAATAACATTGAGTGCAATAAATGTTTGAATGTGGACTAGAGAGCTGAAATGCCTTGCATGGCTTGTATTTGATGTCTTTTATCCTCCATAGATCTGATGGCACACAAGGTTGGTGGTGAAAACTCCGTAGGATACAACAATCAAAGTTTAGTCATTCTATCAATGTACTTTATGTAGAGCGGTCATTTGAAGTTGTCAATGCTGAGTCCAAATGATGTTTCATAAGATGTTGAGTTTTTGGAAGATTACTGAGCCCATGAATAAGATGAGAAGTGAAAAAGAGATGCAATGGATGTTATTATTGTGTTGGCTTTTGTTGTCAACACATAAATCATGTTCAAACTCATATAAAACAATGGCTTGTGAGGTGGATGTCATTTTAAGATTTTGGAATGTTTGATGATGCTAGGAATTAGTTTGGAGAAGTTTGATGTAGGCCCGATGTCTTGGGAAAGACGACAAACAACGAATGTGCAAACACCAGCAAAGCAACTGTGCAAAGGTAATAAATTTATATCACTTTAAACAAGCCTGCAAAAATTAAATGGATGTGCAACAAACAAATATGTGTGTCGAAAAATAAATGTTGACACCCGAAATTTTAATGTGAAAAATCCCAGAGGGGAAAAATCACGAGACCTAGTCAAAAAAGAAGATCCACTAAAATCAATGAGTACATAGTAAAGACTCATAAAAATGGAAGAGATCTCAAAAATATAACTCTTCGATACATCAAAAGAAAGTATCAATGGACAAGAAAGACAAAAAGTGAATTTGATAAAAGAACATCGTTCGTGAAAGAAGAGCAAACAATAAATCCAACCTTACAAATTTGAAGATCATCAATTGAATAACCAGATGCTGAAAAATCATCAAGATCAGAAGAAAAATGATCGTTGATCAAAGACTATCACAAAATTGGGATTTGCTCTATGTATTGACGCTTTTGTGTCCAACACCAAGCGGGTGCCTCCCTTCTAAAGAAAATTTGTCTGCGTCAAAAATGTAACTCCAAACACGTCTTCCTGTTTTTCCTTTTTGAATACGCATGGTGTGCCAATTGAGGAGGCACCCCCAACAAACCCCCCTCCGACTCAAGTGGGGATCATGCTAACCCTGTAATCAATCAACAAGTCTCAAATTTAGCTCAACATGTCTGACTCATTGTCATCAGTGTGAATTTTTTCAAGCTCTAACTATCTTGAATCAAATACAACTATCACAAAATAAAACATATCTGTCCTGGTTAATATTGAGCTTTCGAATAAAAGTTTTCATTCACAATTATTCTTTGCATGCCTCTGTAGCTGCAATAAATTCTGACTCTGTAGTAGATAAAGTAACAGATCTCTACAATCTAGACTGTCAAGATACAACTCCCCCTACAAAAGTGATCAAATAGCCCTAAATCTGTAAAGCCACAAAGTAGTCAAAACACAATCTCAGATCAGAAGTACTACAAAGATGACAAAATATATACTTCACTGCTCTCCAATGCTCTCCACCTGGATTAGATAGAAAACGAATGAGCACAACAACTGCATGAGCTATATTAGGTCTAATACATACCATCACATACATCGAACACCCAACAATCAATGTCTAGTCATTCTATTAATGTACTTATTGTAGAGGTGTCATTTGAAGTTGTCAATGTTGAGCCCAAATGATGATTCATAAGACTTGAGTTTTTGGAAGATTACTGAGCCCATGAATAATAAGGTGAGAATTGAAAAAGAGACGCAGTGGATGTTATTGTTGTGTTGCCTTTTGTTGTCAACACATAAATCACGTTCAAACTCATATAAAACAATGAATCGTGTGAGGTGGATGTCATTTTAAGATTTTGGAATGTTTGAAGATGTTAGAAATTAGTTTGGAGAAGTTTGATGTAGGTCCGGAGGTGTTTTGAAATAATTTGGAAGTCTTTGGAGTTGAACAGGTTCAAACTTAAAAAATGAAAAAGAAAATATTTGTAAGGCTGATCCTGAGCTTGATTAATAAAATGCTAAAGAGACTCGTGGTTTGTAAGGTGGCCTATAAAGATTGTATGGTCTTTTTCAAACCCTGTAAGATGAAATTCCAGACTTTGTAAGGTGAGTCTAAGACTTCGTAAGGTGAACCTATGGACTTCCTAAGATGAATGTCCATACTTCTTAAGGTATTTGAAATTTTGTAAGGTGAGTCTAAGACTTCGTAAGGTGAACCTATGGACTTCCTAAGATGAATGTCCATACTTCTTAAGGTATCTGAAATTTTGTAAGGTGAGTTCAAATTCCGTAAAGTTAATATTGATGTTCGTAAGGTGAGTTCTAATTTTTCTAAAGGCAACTCATAAAGTGAACTCATATTTCATTAGGTAAATTCAGACTTCGTAAGGTGAACTTCCAATTCATAAGGTGAATTTTCCAGACAAATTTTAAAGCTCAATGGGAATTGAAACAGTTTGAAATATAATTGTTGGAAACTGACAATGTTGAATCTGATCTTCATTGATTTAAATATCACTAATGAGATTTGTTGTAATGTCTCATGTTCCAGCACTCTTTCATGTGGTCAAAGCGAGTTGGTTACGAGACCTCAAACACATCTCTTTGTACAACAGAGGTTGCCGACTAACGCCGGGGGTGTGATATGTATAGTGAGGAGACTATACCCCATGGTATAGAGTACAATACATCAGAAAATAAACAGGTATCAATAAACATCATAGTAATAAGGTCCACTGCCCTTGTCGAAACCTACATCCATGTAACCTGCTCAGATACCAAACGGCGGCCCGAATGGGGTGTGAGTAAAACTCAATAGATCAACACCATCGTGTCTAAATAAAATCAGTCTGATAATAAGTGCATGCAATAAAGTGATAAACAAGTGTATTAATTTATCAATTAATACAATATATAAATCTATATGCTTCGACATCATGTCAGAATGTTTCTGAGTATGTAGCCCAACCATACCAACCATAACCATAAACCATGACATAATCAAACAACTGGGCAGAGCCCTTTATATAAGCATTTCAACCATTGGGCATAGCCCTATATATAAGTATTTCTGCATCAACAGGGCCAAGCCCACTATATAAACATTTCAACATGTAACACGGAGCCAAGCCCGCTATATAAACATTTCAACATGTATCGCTGGGCCAAGTTCGTTATATAAGCATTTCAGCATGTATCATTGGAAAAAACCCGCTATATAAGCATTTCAGCCTTCAGACAAAGCCCTATATATAAGCATTTCAACATCAACTCAACAAGTCATAACAACAAGGATATCACAATCCTCAATGGTTAATTATGCAAATTACCATTTGTCTTTCAATTACACTTTCATTTATATATTAATTTATCATCAGTCATATCAATATCTCATAAACTATTACCAATGTGATTCAATATCAAGCAATCACCTGGAACTCATGTCATGCTAAACATACTTTAAACCATTAGTCAATTCATTATTTATCCAAGTTTCGCTCACCCAACGGGTAACCACAAGCCGGGTCGCATTATCATCGAATCCAAAGGGATCTAAGGAATAATCCAATCCATGATTTACCATCATTCATTATTCAATGAATTAATGCACACATTACATCGACACAATCATAATATTGCATATACTTTACAATTAAACAGACCATAGAGTTAGGTTTTAGATCCCCTACCTTTATCCGGTGATTTAGCAACGCTTCCAACATGAACCACCAACAAGAACAGAGGCAAGGAAGATCATCAGAAGGAACCTAGATCACATAGAAACAAGATCAACACGATTCCACAATAGAGATAAAAAGAAAACACCACTTCAACGAAAGAACGAGGAATGAAGAAGAAGACCAATGTACAAGGGATCAAACACCAAATTGTGACGTTCGAAGGTGATAAAATCACCCCCGAATTGTTGGGAGTCGCTTAGGGCTCAAGGGGAGGGGCTACACAAATGGTGGAATGAGAAAACAAGCGTAAGACACTACTTAAAACTGATGCTCATGAGAATCATAGGGTGTGTAATCCATTTACACGTCGTGTATTTTCTTCATAACGGGTTACGTTGAAAAACTCGTCACCTCAGGTTAATTTTAACCCCACTCGAACATTACACGTCGTGTAATGGTTTCACGACGCGTATTCACTTCACATCATGAACTTGATTCACAACTTGTGCTTGGGAACATTTACACACCATTTAACTCATTTACACGACGTGTAACTACTCTTCACACAACTTTCAACCTGTTTCCCATAGAAAGCACCCAAACCACCTCTGAAGCCATCCAAACTCTCAGGAAACCCTATACATTCCTGAACTTTAGGTAATTTTCCTCAATAAAGGCTCTCCGTCTTCGAACAAGACTCAACCACCGAGGTTTAAAGACCAAGGAAAACCCGATGAAAGACGTTTAACGAAACATACTTGAAAAAAGATGAGATCTTACAACCTCTCCACCGTATAACAGCTCGTCCCTGAGCTGCTACAAGTATCATTGTGGGGTCTCGACAGACAAGTCTGGTCACTATGCTCACATATTAGACTCCCTATCCCATGTCTCCTTCTGAACACACCCATGCTGCCACTGCACTCGAACTAGAGGTATGATCCTACCTAGGAGATACTTCTCACTACGACCCAAAATCTGTATCGGATTCTCCTCAAAGGACACATCAACACAAGGCTCGAAGTCCTCGATGTCTACTATATGAGAAGGATCAGAATAATATCTCTAAAATTGCGACATGTGAAACACGTCGTGCATGACACTATAGCGCTATGGACGAGCTAATCAGTACACTACTGGACCGACTCTATCCACTATCTCAAACGGCTCGAAAAACCTGGTGTTGGACCTGTGATGCTCCCGAAACAGACCATATACCCCGCAACCCACCAACTTGTGGACTCTACGCTAACCGGGCCACTAACTGGGCAGGGTATCAAGATATCTCTCTTAGCCAACTGAGGATTTATTTCACCTCCCCAGAGAATCGAATGTGGGGCTGACTGGAATTTAACCAACTGGGGAGCTTCTCTAGTACCACTACGCCATATGGTGTAGTGGTACCAGAGAAGCTCCGTAGTTGGTTAAATGCCAGTCAGCCCCAGGTTCAAATATCAGGGGAGGAGAAATAAACCCCCAGCTTGTTATGGGAGATATCCACGATCTGCGGCCTAGTTGAGTGACACAGTTAAGAGCCCAATGACTCGAGTATAAGGATTGGGGAGTATCTTGGTCCGTTGTCGGGAGCGTCTCAAGTCCAACAAAAGGCACCTTTTTGAACAGACCTATGCCACAACCGGGTCGTAGTCTGGCCACACCATGTGCCCGCCATTTCTGTGGACCAGGCTGAATTGGGGTTACGCCCCACGTGGAAGGTATTATCCCCGGGCCCTACTGGGATTTAATACACCTCCCCCGTGATTCGAACTGGAGACCTCAGGCTTAACAACCATCCATGAGCATCACGAGTACCACTACGCCATATGTGTAGTGGTACCAGAGAAGCTCCCCCGGTTGGTTAAATGCCAGTCAACCCTGAGTTCGATTCTCTGGGGAGGAAAAACAAATCCCCAGCCGGCTATGGGAGATATCCATGATACTCGACCCAGTTGAGTGACCCAGTTAAGAGCCCAGTGACCTGAGTATAGGGGCTCTGGAGTATCTTGGTCCGTTGTCGGTAGTGTCACGAGTCCAACACCTGGGTGCTAACTTTCATTGTTTCCTGATACGGCGTTGCCCCTAACTAGGCGACACCTGAAGGAAAACACGATGACCAACCTTGAACTCCAGAGGTTGTCTCCGGTGGTCAACATACGATTTCTGACTGCTCTGCGCAGTCACCAACCGCCTCCTGGTCAAATGAACCCGCTCAGACATCTCTTGCACGAGACTAGGTCTAACAAGCGTCGATTCACCTACCTACTACCAAAAAAGAAGCGAACAACACGACCTGCCATACAAAGCCACGAAAGGTGCTATCTGGATCAATGCTTGGAAGCTATTATTATATGCAAACTCCACGAGTGCCATATATTGCTCCCATGAACTACTAAAATCCAAAACACAGGCTCATAACATATCCTCTAAAACCTAAATAGTTTGCTCAGATGGACCGTCAATTTTTGCTCAAAAGAATCTATGATCCTAGAGCTTTCTGAAGATCCTGCCAAAACCACGACGTGAAATGAGCATCTCTGTCTGAAACGATACTCCTCGGAACACCGTGCACTCGAACTATCTCGCGCACGTAGAGACTAACCAGATCATCAATAATAGAGGTCTCCTTGATATGCAAGAAGTGGACTACCTTCATCAATCGACCTTTTATCACCCATACTACATCATTCTTACGAGGTGTCTTGGGTAATTATGTCACAAAATCCATAACAACATCATCTCATTTCCATTCAGGAATGGACAGAGACTGCAATAGCCCAACAGGCCTCTGATGCTTGGCTTTCACCTACTGACAAGTGAAACATCTCACCACAAAGCCCGCTACCTCCTCCTTCATTCCTGACCACCAATACATTCTACGAAGATTACGATGCATCTTTATCAAAACAGGATGTATCGTCCATCTAGAAGCATGGAACTCTCTCATCAGCTCCTTGCGCAAGCCCGTAGGAACCCATAATCGACCATGGAAAAGAAGTGAATTGCTGCTTCCAAGAGACCATCCTGATGGCGTCTCTCCACCATATAAGCTATCTCTCAGAACTGAGCCCTCTAGATTAGATAACTTCTCTATCTTGATTCGGTCCAAAAGCACAGGTATGATATATGTCGAAGTTAGAGCTACTCATCCCTGAGACTCTTGAACATCTAGATGCATGTCTGCAAAGAGTGCCATCATCCGCCACTCATTGCATGACTCCAGCACTGCCTCTGTCCGAGTCTTTCGGCTCAAGGAATCGGCAACGACGTTGCCCTTGTCCGATGTATAAGCCAACTCAAAGTCGAAAGACCGCAGATACTCGACCCACCTCCTATATCGAAGGTTCAGGTCCCGTAGAGAAAAGATGTACCTGAGGCTCTTTTGGTCTTTGTACACCACAAACCTTTCACCCATAAGATAATGTCTTCAGCATCTCAGACCATGTACCACTGTGGTTAACTCCAGATCGTGAGTAAGGTAATTCCTCTCATGCGGTCTCAGTTGCTTGGAGTCATAAACAACCACTCGATCCTCCTACTTTAGAACTGCTCCGAGTTCAACTCCGGATGCATCATAGTACACGATATATGCTTTACTCGACACAGGTAAAGTGAGGATAGGTGCTGAGGTCAGCCTGCTCTTCAACTCCTGAAAAGCTCTCTCACAAGCATCCGACCATACAAACTTCACTCCCTTCTTGGTCTACCCGTACATGGTGTTGCTAAATGGAAAAAATTCTAGATAAAGTGCCAGTAATAACATTCTAAACTCAAAAATCTTTGAATCTCAAAGACATTCTTGGGCCGCTCCCAAGATGCCATGACTACAACTTTCTCTGGGTCCACTGACACTCCTGCCTCTAAGATGACATGACCCAAGAAGTGCACTTTATCAATCCAGAAACTGCATTTGGTTAGCTTGACGTAAAATCGATGCTCTCTCAATGTACTCAAGACGATGTCAAGATGTTTGGCATGATCATCTTCTGACTGGGAGTTTACTAAGATGTCGTCGAAAAAAACCACCATAAATTGGTTCAGAAAAGGATGAAATATCTGATTCATCAAGGCCATGAATACCGCCGGTGCATTCATCAAACAAAACGACATCACTACGAACTCATACAAGCCATACCTGCTCCTAAAAGCAGTATGAGGTATGTCTGAAGGTCTCACCCTCAATTGGTGATATCCAGATCTCAAATCGATCTTAGAGAAGATCTTAGCACCTCTTAGGTGATCGAAGAGATTGTCGATACGTGAAAGGGGATACAGGTTTTTGACCGTCGTCTGGTTCAATCTCTGATAATCCACACATAAGCACAAGGTACCATCAAACTTTTTAGCGAAAAGAACTGGAGAACCCAATAAAGACGTATTGGGCCGTATGAAAACTTTAGCTTCTAGATATTCCAACTGAACTTTCAACTCTCGAAGCTTTGGTGGTGCCATTTTATAAGATATGATAGAAACTGGCTCTGCTCCCGACACCAACTCGATGTGAACCTGATCTCCTGCTCGGGCGGTATGTTGTAGAACTCATCAGGAAAGACATCCTAAAAACTGTCTACCATTGGAGGAAAAGTATCTTGCTGCATTCCTCCATCATCCAGAACAAGACTTGCTATCTGAGCTGTGAGACAGTCTAATCTGCACTGTATTGGTCCTGCACGACCAGCCTGAAGATCTCACTCACTCTGGTGAGTATAGATGTCTCCTTTTGGAGATAGAAAGACAACTCTACTCTCCTTTGGTAACATTCAATATGAGTCTAGTACAAGAGTAATCAATCCATACCAAGAATCAAATCAAAACCTATCATTTACAACACAAACGATTCCCACAGGAAACGATAACCGTCGATCTCTAGAGAACACACATTACAACGTTTGATATTCTTTGACCGCACTCCCAATGGTGTGTCGATTGTCTAAGCAACACCTAAGCTTTCCACAACCAAGCCCATGAAGGACCCTATAACACCCTGAGAGGGGATGATTGAATCATGGTGTTGACTTTTTCTTCTAAAGTGACAGATCATGTTCCCATGTTGGTAGGAACCTGTTAAACCCATTTGATGATAATGTGTAGTAATTAAAATATTCACATGCAGAGAGACAACATATCAGTTTTACTTGGTTCACCGCTAATGACTAGTCCAAGGAGCATATGTTGACAATGTGTTGGTCGTACCTAAATCCATGAATTTTTACTAGTTGTGGAAGACAAAAGTTCCAACACAGTCACTCTATGCCAGACACACTGCCTTTACAAGATTTTAGGGATAACACACAACATCCCACATAAAACTTCCATCGACTCCCTCTAGCACACTGCCTTGGGTGAAGTCTTACTCAGTTTATCGACTTGAAGGTCACTTCAGTAGATTGACATTTAAGTCTTTGTCTCTGACTAGTACGAGACTCAGCTTGCACCGTAGACCTGATTTGATGCACTTTGAAATCCTTGTTCACTGAAAAACTGATGTTCCAAACTGCCTTTCACGAAGCTCCTTCACGAAGCTCAGTACCTTCACGAAGCTCACTGAGTCATCGCAGAATACCCAATCATCGCGAAGCACCCATTACTCAGAAGCATTGGCATCAATCAAGACTTAACCAGTCTTTTCGCGATGATCAAGTTCGCATAGAAATCCAAATTCGCGAAGCTACCAACCTTCGCGAAATCAGAGTGATTCTAGATTTTCTCTGATTATTTTTGTGTAGAATGAAGTGGGGGTAACCTCATATATATAGGCTTGGCCCTTTGTGATGCTCCACCGCCTTCAACGCATTTTTTGGACCCTTCAAAAATACATCTGCGAATCTCCTCCTTTCGCAGAGCTCTAGTGAGATTTTTCGTAGTCACGGAGATCACCGTCACGCATTCACGATGCTCCACTTCTCGTAGTCGCGAAGAACACCATCAACCCATCACGCACTCGCAAAGATCCATACCTTCACGAAGCTCAACCTTTGCGAAACGTAGTCTTCACGAAACCCATGTCCTTGCCAAATTTTTGGGAAACGATGCCACATTCAATATTGTAGTCGGCTTGTACTGTAAGATCACAATCACTGAGAAATGACGTTACCTTCAATACTGCAATCAGCTTGTAATGTCAGATCACTTTCCTTACAAACTCTCTGATCATCCAAGCGTGGATTGACAACAAACACAAACCAAACTCCATTTCCAGCAAAGAACAACCTTGGTTCCAAGAACCCAATCCATTTGTAAAAATAGTAGATAAAAAGGAGCGAGATGCCCGTGTATCAAACAAAACACAAACAAGGGTAGATGATACAAGAATAGTACATCTGACGGTAGAAAGTCCTGCATTCACAATAGTCATAGTAATCTGCATAGTGTGAAACTGACTAGCCCCTCTGCCCTAGGCTCCAGTCTGAATCCCCTGAGCTATTCCCTCTACTTGGTACTGTCACTCCTGCATTGGGGTACCACATCCCCTACCTCGACCTGAACGTCTTGTGGAACTCTAGCTACCTATCTTCTAAGGAGTATCTGAGTCCCTCCCAGACTCTGGTACTTGTCCTGATCCCCTGCCACTGTTATGCTGTGAGAAGTTCCTACAAAATTTTTGAAGATGACTCAGTCGATTGCAAACATGAAACTCCAAAGCGGGGTACAAACACTGGGGTCGTGTGTGGCCCAACTTTCCACACTGATAGCACTGCAACAGAACACGATCCTGAGATGGCTACCCATGGCCCTGACTGCTCTGCATGTTGTTGCCTTGATGATAACTATCATAGCGGCACTTCTTTCCACTAGAAGAAGAGCTCCCAGTTCGCCCTACTGAAGCTGTCTAGCTGCTGCTCGGAGTATGACATCCCGTTTTTTTATTACATAACTTTTCATTACATTTTACATACATAGGATCTTTAAAGTCTAGTGTTTTAGAAATCATGAACATAATACATGAAAACAACATAAAACATCCTTCTAATACACTTGTAAGGCTTCATCATAGGTTCATCCTATGTACAATTACTGCATCTCATAACTTGGAGACATACATCAAAGGAAAGGGTGAGCAGAAGGTTCAGTAAGGAAAACAAGTGAAACAATTGACATGTGATCTTGAGCAATATTAATAAGAACATGATATAAATCATAAAGGCATGAGCAATGGAAGAATAAGAATATCATAATAAAAAGAACTTGAATCATAACTTGAATATGTGGATACAACATTTCATTTAGACATTCATGAACATATCACCAAGGTTTATCCTCGAGGTGTCATAAAAATTACCAAGGTTATTACCAAGGTATCATGAAACTTGTCATTTCTAAAGATTAAATTCTTTACCCAATGCATTGGAGCGCTATCAGGGCGCAACCTTAATATGTATTTATTTTCATGTGAGCCACATAGATCATAATCTAACATTTCATAAATAACCCATAGAGAATAAAAGAAATGAGTTTTATTTCAAAATCGTGACGTTTTAAAAGTTCTTAAAAACTTGATCATTAAGTCATTTATAACCCCTGGAAAGAGAGTGAGGGTTATATGTATGTCAATTCCAGAATCAAATAGATCAATTTTATGTAATGATTAATACCCCTGGATATGAAAATAGAATTGGGTATTTACATAAATAATACAAGAGAATTTCTCGAGAAAAAGAGAGAGATTTTGAGACGAAAATTCTACAACATAATGACTATATAACATGGTTTTAGAAAACATTGAAAAGAGAGGGGACAAGAGTCACCTGTTGTACCTCTCGAACCCCTCGTGGTTTAATTTTCATGATCACAATCACCCTCTTATTTATCTAATTTTGTTTCAAGTATTTTTGGATGATAGACATTCATTCAAGGTGCCAAGGAATTGGGCCAAGAAGGCCAAGAAGGCAAAAAGCCAAAAATGGACTGAAATTCAGTCCACCGGCCAACCGGTGTCACACCAGCGGCCAGCCGGTGGCACCCAGAAAGAAGAGGTTGCTACTGCCTCCTCACCGGCCAACCGGTGGCCTCAGCACCGGCCAGCCGGTGGCACCCAGCCAGCACAGTGTTTGCTACTGCCACAGCACCGGCCAACCGGTGGCCACCTCACCGGCCAGCCGGTGGTGCCTGAGCCCGAAGGCCTCTCCTTTTTCCACACACCGGCCAACCGGTGGCTCTGTACCGGTCAGCCGGTGGAGCCAGTCAAACTAGCCGTTGGGCTTTTGACCAGCCTGTCCACTTGGCCTCCAACGGCTCCGAAAGCCTCTCCAACGGCTCCAAAGGCCTCCAACGGCCATATGAGGGTTCCCCCTCTATAAATAAAGGACTAGGAACCCCCGGAAGCCTAAGGAACATAGCCGGAACTATTGTGAAGCCAACAGACATATTTCCCATCATTTGGCGAACCTCCGGCGGACTTCCTCCAAGGAACCCCAACTGCTCCAATCCAATTCCACATCCAAGAAGCACCACCATAGAAGCTTGGGAGTGCACGTCTTCAACTCCAATCATCCATTGGCGGCCAAGGCTTCTCCCCAATTACGGTTTTTATTGTTTATCATTTTTGAGCTTAAATTTGGGTTTGTGCCTACAAACCCCAACTCTTTCTCTCATCCTTTCTTTTGGGTTTTCACATCACCTTTAAGGTGTGAAGAGGTTAGTCAAGCCTTACCTTTCAAAAGGCTTGAATCAAAGGTGAGCTAGCCTTCACCTGTAAGAAGGCTAGTGGGTTCTTGCTCAACCATTGAAAGCAAGTGGGTTCTTGCATAACCATTAAAAGCAAGCTGTAATAGGTGAGCTAGCCTTCACCTGTAAAAAGGCTAGTGGGTTTCTTGCTACAACCATTGAAAAGCAAGCGGTAGTAAATCTCTCAACGGTTGAGTTGGGAGCGGAGACGTAGGCCGGGTTTTAGGCCGAACTCCGTTATCAATTCTTGTGTCTTGCCTCTTTATTTCCGCTGCACTTTCAACTTTGATTTTTAATTTCTTAATCTTTTTTTTAAAAGGCAATTCACCCCTCCTCTTGCCATCATTCCCTTTTTCTCCGCCCAACATCACCCACTCATAAATAACTCATAATACAGTATGAGTATATAATAAAAAGAAATAAGATCATGTCATGGAGATTTTAAGGAAATATCATATGAAAATGAATCTCGAAGGAAAAGAGAAGATGCGATTTCTTTTACAAAAATTTCGGCAGCCTAACGACGTCACTTAAAAATTCAGAAAATAAACTGATGAGAGTGGAAAGGGTCTCTCATCATTTCGAAATGAAATGTACAATAGTAAAGATATAGAAGAAAAAACCCCTCATAATAAAATGGAACTATAAGACATAACATAAAGGAAGTCATGACTTAAAAGAGGAGGGTGAAAGGTTCCCTTACATTGAAGAGTAACTTCAAAAGCTTGAAGGTCGGGACCTTGGGAGGCTTGAGGACACCTTGGGAGGACTCCTTGGGAGGTAATGTAACGACCCAATCTTTTTGAGTAGTATATTAACTTACTCTTATTGATTTAATAAGATGTTAATGGTTAATGCAGAAAGAGGAGTCGATGGCTTCATCCAGTAGACTCGACCCTTATGAAGCCCACTTATCAGAGCTTGGGAAGGAGGTAGCATCTGTGGGCTTCGCTTTGGACCAAGCCCAAGCCGAACTCCAGCGTGTCAAGCTTGAACGGAAACGCCTACGGGAGAAGTTCAAGTTAGTAGAGATTACTACTAGGGCAATGTTATCTGATCCTCCCTCAGATTCTCTCACCATAGCACACCTTACACTTAGGTCTTATGCCGGTGTTATAAGGGGCTATGTGACGAGACCCTAGTTTCTTTGTGTAATCCTTTGCGATGAATGAATTGAGATTTCTTCCTTTAGTGATGTTTGTGAAATTTCAAATGTCCAGATAATTTTAGAATGTATTTTATTGATGAATTTTAGAAAAAAGGATATTTTAAAATATTTATGAAAACCCTAAATAACTAATGATGTGTAATGATTTTCAAAAAATGGTCTTCTACAAAAGTGTTCAGTAAGGAATTTGGAGTCTAATAAGATCAACTTAATTTTTGATGAATAGTAAATTATGAATAGTGATTTTACGCTTAGGATTAGTAATGTGACCAAATGGATTAGTAATTTCACTCAAAGAAAGTTTTAATATAATTTAGACACATAGATTAAGTAATGTGATTCAATAAAATGGGTAAATAACGGTTTCATAAATTATTAGTCAAGTATTAGATTTTTCAGGTGAATAGTGTTTTTTAATTAAAAATTTAATTTAAAATAATTAGAAAATTATTTTTATAAAAAGGACTTTATTTTTGAACTAAGAGAATCAATATTATGTTAAGGTAATTTTTGGGGATTTTTCTGAAAAAAATGAATTCTCGATGAATAGTGTTTTTATTTAAAAATTAAATTAAAAATATTTAGAAAATTATTTTTATAAAATGGATTTCATTTTTGAAATCAGACTATTGATAATTGGTTAAGGTGAAATTTTGGGATTATTCTGAGAAAGTTGAATTTTCGATGAATAGTGAAAATATAGTTTTTAAGTTACGGGTGTTTAATGACATCATTAAATGATGTATTAAGTATATATTCAATATGGTCGAATTATGAATATTAAGATAAGGTATGAGGTGTCCCAAGTGGCCAATACCATGAGCAAATACCATGGGCAAGCCCATGGTTTTGCCAAAACCACTAATGAGGTGGCCCTTGGCCATTATTGCCTTGTCTCCTCACTTTCCCTATAAATACCCACCCTTTCCTCCTTTAGTTTTCACTCCCAACTCTCCCCCAACGAAGTTCTGGTCTCCTTACCTCCCAAGGAGTCCTCCCAAGGTGCCCCCAAGCCCTCAAGGTCCAAACCTTTGAGTTTTAAGAGTTACTTTTTAAGGTAAGGGATCCGACCTCTCTCTTTCTTTTCATGTAATCCTTTTTATGTCATTGCTTTTATGATCCATGTTCTTATGTGAGAGGATGTTCTTTTATATTCCTATTACTGCCCTTTTCATGTCTATATGATAAGAGATCCCCTCTTACTCTCATCATTTCGTTTTATGAATGTTTAAGTGATGCCGTTAGCCTGCCGAATTTTTAAGGGATTCTTTCACCCTTCTCATTTTTCAAGTTCGATTTTCATGTCAAGTCTTTCAAGTCCCTTTTTTATGATGGGGTATGATCTCTATATCTATCATAATGATCTCTTATGATCATATAATGAGGGACCCTATTTGATCTTGTCAAATCATTTTTTATTGAAGTTAAGTGACGTCGTTAGGCTGCCGAATTTTCATAAGAGAAATCTTGTTTTGTCTCACTTCCATGTTTTTCATTTCATATGGTATATCTTTCAAATTTTATTACCATGTTCTTAAATACCTTATATTCTGTCCCCCTACTGTTTTATGGATCATTTATGAGTGGGTGACCCATGTCCCCTCTCTTTTCAAAGCTTTCTAAAACCTTGTAACATAGCTGTTATGCTGCAGAATTTTCGTCTCAAAATGCCTCTCTCTTTTCTCAAAATTATTTTATGTTATAAAGTGAACACTCAAAGCTCTTATTTATACAAGGGTATTCACATATATATCAAAATGTTCTATTTTAAATTCTGGGATTTACATACATGAGACCCGCTTTCCCTTTCTGTGGGTTTAAAGTGACGTAAAGATCATGTCTTTAAAGCAGTTTTTAAAACGTTATGATTATGAAATGAAACCCATTTATTTTATGCTATATGGGTTATTTATGAAATGTTTGATGATGATATATGTGGCTCACATGATAATAAAGGAAAATTTAAGGGTGCGCCTTGATAGCGCTCCAATGCATTGGGTAATGATGTAACCACTAGAGATTACAATTTTCACGATACCTTGGTGAATAACCTTGGTAATTTTCAAATGACACCTTGGGGACGGACCTTGGTGATATGTTCATGATTGTCTATGTTAAATGATGTAGCCACATTTTCAAGTTATAAAAAATGTTATTTTTATTATGAAATGACTCATGATTTCTTTCTCATGCCTTAAAGTTCTTTTCATGTCCTTATTGAAGTATATCAAGTTCACATGTAAAATGTTCCTCTTGTTTCCCTTACTGGGCCTTCTGCTCACCCTTTCTTGTGATGTATGTCCCCAGGTTATGAGATGCGGTAATGAACCTAGGATGAACTTAAGGAGAAGACTTTCGAGTGTTTAAGAAGAATGCTTTATGTTGTTTTCATGTATATTGTTCCTGGTTTCCAAGACACTAGACCTTAAAGATCCTCAGTTATGTGTAATGTAATGAAAGTTTAAGTTATAAAAAGGCGGGATGCTATAGTTGGTATCAAAGGATGATTTAGTTATTTGTGGAAATTAGGATATAAAAACTTTAGGAAGAACCCTATAGAAAAGTTTAAATATAGGAAAACCTCCTGGTATTTTGGTAAGTATTGAGTAAGTGGTTTATCAAACAAATACATCCCTGTCTGGATACGAGCAGGTAGAGGCGGTTCTGGCACAGATGTACATAGGGGTAAAACCCGAAAACACCGCTTTGAGCTAGACTCGAACGGGAACTGGTGCACGATAACGGGCCTTGCTGCACTCTTGGTTACGACACTCCCGTCGAATATGTTTGGTTAATCACAAGCTTTTTATGAATCATTATGAAGGAATTATAGAAAAGTGTAATTGTCTAAGCATGAAGTCTTAGTTAAAAGATTCATAAATGAAATAAGTTTCTTACTAAGGTTTTATTCTTTTATAAAATGGCAGACAATAGGAGGAACCGTGCCGATGGTGACCGTAATGCACCATGTGCTGACGGCCCTCCTATGGAAGCCGGAATGGAAACATTCATGCGAATGATGAACCAACTGACTCAAGTTATGAGTAATAACTTGAATCAAGCTGAGAGGCCGATCTCACCACGAAGGGAACAACTTTCTGTTGAGTCCTTCATGCGTCAACGACCACCAACATTCAGTGGATCTACTGACCCATTGGTTGCGGAACAATGGATAAGCTCCATTGAAAAGATCTTTTTTGTACTTCATTGTTCGGAACAAGAAAAAGTCACCCTTGCTGTTTACCGCCTAGAGGGAGAAGCTGATCAGTGGTGGTCACTGATCAAAAACACGAAGCCACGAGGAGAGATGGAAGCTATGGAGTGGGAAGTATTCCGGGGAATATTCTTTAATAAGTATTTCCCTTGTTCGATGAGAACGTGAATGGAGAAAGAATTTCTCGAGCTGAAGTAAAAGGAGAATGAATCAATTGGAACCTATGAGATGAACTTCACAAGGCTTTCCCGTTATACCTCAAGCTTTGTCATGGACCCTAATGGGAAGGTTGATAGATTCTTTGGCGGACTACGACCTCATCTGCGGAAGAATCTAGCCAACAGGGACTACGATAGCTATGAAGAAATTGTTCGAAGTGCTATGAAAGTTGAACTAGAGTTTGGGGAGACACAGTGGTCTCACAAATCTAATGAGAAGAAGATAACTCTAGAACCAATCCTGGGAAGAAGTTTTGATCAGGAAAGAGGTGGAAAGCATATGCAACATGCCACATGCAATAAATGTGGGAAGAAGCATTCGGGGAACTGCTTGATCGGAAGTGGTAAATGCTATAGGTGTGGAAAAGAAGGCCATATTTCTCGAAATTGTCGTAGTGATGTGAAGCCTCAACTTCCCAACACTAACGACAGAGGAAAGATGGTTCTGGCCCTACCCGAAGTCACATGCTTCAAGTGTGGACAGCTTGGGCACTTTGCTAATCAATGTCCAAATCCGAGGGCGGTGGAGGGGAATCACCATCAACCTCAGCAGAGGCCAAGGGAGCAGGGTCGTGCTTTCGCTATCACAACAACTGAAGTGGAAGTTCCGAACGATGTGGTAGCAGGTACTCTTGTCGTCCTATCAAAACTAGCAAGTACTTTATTTGATTCTGGTTCTATGCATTCCTTTATTTCTTCCAAGTTTGCAAAGAATATAGAATCAATCCCCGAATTTCTTGAGGTAGAGTTTTCAGTCAAGACTCCAAGTGGGATTATCCATGCATCAACAGTGTTTAGAGACTCTAGTGTTTACTTTAGTGAGCACAATCTTATCGCAAATCTAGTAGTCATTCTCATGTTGTAATTCGACGTTATACTAGGGATGGACTGGATCTCAAAGTATAATGCTAAGATCAAATGCAGAAGTAAGGAAATCTCAGTAGTCTTGAATAAACGACCTACAGTTATCTTCTAAGGAGAGATATCCTGAACTGATCCCTATCTAGAAGCACCTCCTATAGCTTTCTTTATGGAGTTAATCGGTGATGATGAAGAAGGGAAAGGGAGCATACAAATGGAAGATGTTTCGATTGTTCAGGAATACATGGATGTATTTCCTGAGGAGTTACCTGGACCTCCCCCCGAAAGAGAGGTAGAGTTCTCCATTGAACTCGTACCTGGGTCTCAACCGATATCAAAGACTCCGTATAGAATGGAAAATGTGGAGCTAGAAGAGTTAAAGAAACAACTTCAAGACTTGTTGGAGAAGGGGTTTATTCAACCGAGTGTGTCTCCTTGGGGAGCACCAGTTCTCTTTGTGAAGAAGAAGGATGGATCAATGCGTCTATGCATTGATTATAGAGAACTGAACGGGATCACAGTGAAGAATAGATACCCTCTTCCAAGAATTGATGATTTATTTGACCAACTTCGTGGGGCTCAATTCTTCTCTAAGATTGACCTTCGATCTGGTTATCATCAACTGAGGTTGAAGAAGGAAGATATTCCAAAGACTGCCTTCCGATCAAGATATGGGCATTATGAGTTTACTGTTATGCCCTTCGGCTTGACTAATGCTCCTGCTATTTTCATGGATTTGATGAATAGAGTCTTTAAGGACTACCTTGATAACTTTGTGGTAGTTTTTATTGATGATATTTTGATATATTCAAAAAATCGTGAGGAGCATGAAGATCATCTAAGGGTTATATTGAAAACTCTGCGGAAGGAGAGGCTCTTTTGGAAGTTCAGCAAGTGTGAGTTTTGGTTACAGCAAGTGGCTTTCTTGGGGAACATCGTAACCAATGAAGGAATCTCGGTTGACCCTGCAAAGACAATGGTTGTGGAGGAGTGGCCTCAACCCACAACAGTAACTGAGATTCATAGTTTCCTTGGTTTAGCGGGATATTATAGGAGGTTTGTGAAAAAATTTTCACGGCTTTCTAATCCACTAACCAAGTTGACTCGAAAAGGGGTTAAGTTCATCTGGACAAAGGAATGCGAGGAAAGTTTCCAAGAGCTGAAGAAGAGATTGGTTACTGCACCTGTGTTAACACTACCCTCTATCAGAGAGGGATTCGTTATTTTTAGCGATGCATCTCTGAAAGGGCTTGGGTGCGTCCTCATGCAAAATGACAAGGTAATTGCTTATGCATCTCGACAGTTGAAGATTCATGATCAGAATTATCCTACGCATGATCTAGAGCTGGCGGCAGTTGTTTTTGCTCTAAAGATATGGAGGCACTATCTTTATGGGGAGAAATGTGATATATACACCGACCACCAAAGTCTAAAGTATATTTTCACACAGAAAGAATTGAACATGAGACAAAGGATATGGTTGGAGCTTATTAAAGACTATGATTGTTCAATACATTATCACCCTGGAAGAGAAAACAAAGTCGCGGATGCGTTAAGCAGGAAAGATCCTGTTGTTCTGGCAACAATGAGGATCTTAGGAGATCCCTTGATTAAAGATCTAGTAAAACTGGACATGGGAATTATAAGGAAAGGGACATCATCAACCCTATCCCAAATGATTTCTCAACCTTCATTACTAGAGAAGATCAAGAAGGCTCAAAAAGAAGATCCTTTGCTGCAGGAGAAGTTTGAGGTCATAAAGGATGGGAAGTTCCCTGATTTCAATATTGATCAAGAAGGTGTATTGAAATTTCGTACAAGACTATGTGTTCCATCTATTCCGGAGATAAAGAAAGAACTGATGGATGAATCTCATAACTCTATGTTCTCTATACATCTGGGAAGCACTAAGATGTATAGAGACCTATGTGATCATTATTGGTGGGATAACATGAAGAGGGAGATTGCTGATTACACTACAAGGTGCCTGGTGTGTCAGCAAGTAAAGGCAGAATGACAACTTCCTAAGGGGGTATTACAACCGCTACCCATACCAGTATGGAAGTGGGATAATATCACTATGGACTTTGTAACTGGTCTCCCGAAAACATCCAAAGGAAACAATGCGATATGGGTTATTGTGGACCGTCTCACCAAGACATCCCATTTTATCTCTATTCGAGAAGATTTCTCTCTCGATCAGCTTGCCAAGATATACGTGAAGGAGGTGGTAAGGCTGCATGGGGTACCACTATCCATCGTATCTGATCGTGACCCAAGATTCACATCAAAATTCTGGAGAAGTCTTCAACATGCTCTGAATACTGAATTGAATTTTAGTACGGCCTATCATCCTCAAACTGATGGCCAATCTGAAAGGACTATTCAGACACTCGAAGACATGTTGAGATTATGCTCAATGGAATTTAAGGGTGGATGGGATCAACACCTCCCATTAGTGGAGTTCTCCTATAACAACAGCTTCCATGCAAGTATTCAGATGGCACCCTATGAAGCTCTGTATGGAAAGCGGTGTAGAACTCCTACTTGTTGGGATGAAACTGGTGAGAGGAAGCTTCTTGGGCCTGATCTCGTGCAAGAGATGACGGAACAGGTTCATGCCATCCAACAACACATAAATGCAGCTCAGACTCGGCAGAAGAGCTATGCTGACAATCGTCGAAGGGACTTGGAGTTTGGTGTTGGTGACAAAGTCTTCCTTCGAATTTCTCCATGGAAGAGAGTCATGCGGTTTGGGAAGAAAGGGAAGCTCAATCAAGGTACATTGGCCCCTATGAAATCCTTGATCGCATAGGAGCAGTGACCTATCGTCTAACACTTCCACCGAACCTAGCTCAAGTTCATGATGTCTTCCATGTATCTCTCTTGAGGAAGTACATACCCGACCCTTCGCATGTACTGAACCCAGAGGTGGTACAACTGGAACATGACCTCTCTTATGAGGAGCAGCCAGTGGAGATCATGGACCTTAGAGACAAGGTCCTATGAAACAAGACTACCCACCTTGTGAAAGTGTTGTGGAGGAATCATAAGTATGAAGAAGCGACTTGGGAGCCTGAGGAAACAATGAAGCAAAAATACCCTCACCTTTTCGACTAGGCCTCAAGTATAAATTTCGGGGATGAAATTTCTTAAGGGGGGAAGAATGTAAGGACCCAATCTTTTTGAGTAGTATATTAACTTACTCTTATTGATTTAATAATATGTTAATGGTTAATGCAGAAAGAGGAGTCGATGGCTTCATCCAGTAGACTCGACCCTTATGAAGCCCACTTATCAGAGCTTGGGAAGGAGGTAGCATCTGTGGGCTTTGCTTTGGACCAAGCCCAAGCCGAACTCCAGCGTGTCAAGCTTGAACGGAAACGCCTACGGGAGAAGTTCAAGTTTGTAGAGATTACTACTAGGGAAATGTTATCTGAGCCTCCCTCATATTCTCTCACCATAGCACACCTTACACTTAGGTCTTATGCCGGTGTTATAAGGGGCTATGTGACGAGACCCTAGCTTCTTTGTGTAATCCTTTGCGATGAATGAATTGAGATTTCTTCCTTTAGTGATGTTTGTGAAATTTCAAATGTCCAGATAATTTTAGAATGTATTTTATTGATGAATTTTGGAAAAAAGGATATTTTAAAATATTTATGAAAACCCTAAATAACTAATGATGTGTAATGATTTTCAAAAAATGGTCTTCTACAAAAGTGTTCAGTAAGGAATTTGGAGTCTAATAAGATCAACTTAATTTTTGATGAATAATAAATTATGAATAGTGATTTTACGCTTAGGATTAGTAATGTGACCAAATGGATTAGTAATTTCACTCAAAGAAAGTTTTAATATAATTTAGACACCTAGATTAAGTAATGTGATTCAATAAAATGGGTAAATAACGGTTTAATAAATTATTAGTCAAGTATTAGATTTTTCAGGTGAATAGTGTTTTTTAATTAAAAACTTAATTAAAAATAATTAGAAAATTATTTTTATAAAAAGGACTTTATTTTTGAACTCAGAGAATCAATATTGTGTTAAGGTAATTTTTGGGGATTTTTCTGAAAAAAATGAATTCTCGATGAATAGTGTTTTTATTTAAAAATTAAATTAAAAATATTTAGAAAATTATTTTTATAAAATGGATTTCATTTTTGAAATTAGACTATTGATATTTGGTTAAGGTGAAATTTTGGGATTATTCTGAGAAAGTTGAATTTTCGATGAATAGTGAAAATATAGTTTTTAAGTTACGGGTGTTTAATGACATCATTAAATGATGTATTAAATATATATTCAATATGGTCGAATTATGAATATTAAGATAAGGTATGAGGTGTCCCAAGTGGCCAATACCATGAGCAAATACCATGGGCAAGCCCATGGTTTTGCCAAAACCACTAATGAGGTGTCCCTTGGCAATTATTGCCTTGTCCCCTCACTTTCCCTATAAATACCCACCCTTTCCTCCTTTAGTTTTCACTCCCAACTCTCCCCCAACGAAGTTCTGGTCTCCTTACCTCCCAAGGAGTCCTCCCAAGGTGCCCCCAAGCCCTCAAGGTCCAAACCTTTGAGTTTTAAGAGTTACGTTTTAAGGTAAGGGATCCGACCTCTCTCTTTCTTTTCATGTAATCCTTTTTATGTCATTCCTTTTATGATCCATGTTCTTATGTGAGAGGATGTTCTTTTATATTCCTATTACTGCCCTTTTCATGTCTATATGATAAGAGATCCCCTCTTACTCTCATCATTTCGTTTTATGAATGTTTAAGTGACGCCGTTAGCCTGCCGAATTTTTAAGGGATTCTTTCACCCTTCTCATTTTTCAAGTTCGATTTTCATGTCAAGTCTTTCAAGTCCCTTTTTTATGATGGGGTATGATCTCTATATCTATCATAATGATCTCTTATGATCATATGATGAGGGACCCTATTTGATCTTGTCAAATCATTTTTTTATTGAAGTTAAGTGACGCCGTTAGGCTGCCGAATTTTCATAAGAGAAATCTTGTTTTGTCTCACTTCCATGTTTTTCATTTCATATGGTATATCTTTCAAATTTCATTACCATGTTCTTAAATACCTTATATTCTGCCCCCCTACTGTTTTATGGATCATTTATGAGTGGGTGACCCATGTCCCCTCTCTTTTCAAAGCTTTCTAAAACCTTGTAACATAGCTGTTATGCTGCAGAATTTTCGTCTCAAAATGCCTCTCTCTTTTCTCAAAATTATTTTATGTTATAAAGTGAATAATCAAAGCTCTTATTTCTACAAGGGTATTCACATATATATCAAAATGTTCTATTTTAAATTCTGGGATTTACATACATGAGACCTGCTTTCCCTTTCCGTGGGTTTAAAGTGACGTAAAGATCATGTCTTTAAAGCAGTTTTTAAAACGTTATGATTATGAAATGAAACCCATTTATTTTATGCTATATGGGTTATTTATGAAATGTTTGATGATGATATATGTGGCTCACATGATAATAAAGGCAAATTTAAGGGTGCGCCTTGATAGCGCTCCAATGCATTGGGTAATGATGTAACCACTAGAGATTACAATTTTCACAATACATTGGTGAATAACCTTGGTAATTTTCAAATGACACCTTGGGGATGGACCTTGGTGATATGTTCATGATTTTCTATGTTAAATGATGTAGCCACATTTTCAAGTTATGAAAAATGTTATTTTTATTATGAAATGACTCATGATTTCTTTCTCATGCCTTAAAGTTCTTTTCATGTCCTTATTGAAGTATATCAAGTTCACATGTAAAATGTTCCTCTTGTTTCCCTTACTGGGCCTTCTGCTCACCCTTTCTTGTGATGTATGTCCCCAGGTTATGAGATGCGGTAATGAACCTAGGATGAACTTAAGGAGAAGACTTTCAAGTGTTTAAGAAGAATGCTTTATGTTGTTTTCATGTATATTGTTCCTGGTTTCCAAGACACTATACCTTAAAGATCCTCAGTTATGTGTAATGTAATGAAAGTTTAAGTTATAAAAAGGCGGGATGCTATAGTTGGTATCAAAGGATGATTTAGTTATTTGTGGAAATTAGGATATAAAAACTTTAGGAAGAACCCTATAGAAAAGTTTAAATATAGGAAAACCTCCTGGTATTTTGGTAAGTATTGAGTAAGTGGTTTATCAAACAAATACATCCCTGTCTGGATACGAGCAGGTAGAGGCGGCTCTGGCACAGATGTACATAGGGGTAAAACCCGAAAACACCGCTTTGAGCTAGACTCGAACGGGAACTGGTGCACGATAACGGGCCTTGCTGCACTCTTGGTTACGACACTCCCGGGGGATATGTTTGGTTAATCACAAGCTTTTTATGAATCATTATGAAGGAATTATAGAAAAGTGTAATTGTCTAAGCATGAAGTCTTAGTTAAAAGATTCATAAATGAAATAAGTTTCTTACTAAGGTTTTATTCTTTTATAAAATGGCAGGCAATAGGAGGAACCGTGCCGATGGTGACCGTAATGCACCATGTGCTGACGACCCTCCTATGGAAGCCGGAATGGAAACATTCATGCAAATGATGAACCAACTGACTCAAGTTATGAGTAATAACTTGAATCAAGCTGAGAGGCCGATCTCACCACGAAGGGAACAACTTTCTGTTGAGTCCTTCATGCGTCAACGACCACCAACATTCAGTGGATCTACTGACCCATTGGTTGCGGAACAATGGATAAGCTCCATTGAAAAGATCTTTTTTGTACTTCATTATTCGGAACAAGAAAAAGTCACCCTTGCTGTTTACCGCCTAGAGGGAGAAGCTGATCAGTGGTGGTCACTGATCAAAAACACAAAGCCACGAGGAGAGATGGAAGCTATGGAGTGGGAAGTATTCCGGGGAATATTCTTTAATAAGTATTTCCCTTGTTCGATGAGAACGAGAATGGAGAAAGAATTTCTCGAGCTGAAGTAAAAGGAGAATGAATCAATTGGAACCTATGAGATGAACTTCACAAGGCTTTCTCGTTATACCTCAAGCTTTGTCATGGACCCTAATGGGAAGGTTGATAGATTCTTTGGCGGACTACGACCTCATCTGCGGAAGAATCTAGCCAACAGGGACTACGATAGCTATGAAGAAATTGTTCGAAGGGCTATGAAAGTTGAACTAGAGTTTGGGGAGACACAGTGGTCTCACAAATCTAATGAGAAGAAGATAACTCTAGAACCAAGCCTGGGAAGAAGTTTTGATCAGGAAAGAGGTGGAAAGCATATGCAACATGCCACATGCAATAAATGTGGGAAGATGCATTCGAGGAACTGCTTGATCGGAAGTGGTAAGTGCTATAGGTGTGGAAAAGAAGGCCATATTTCTCGAAATTGTCGTAGTGATGTGAAGCCTCAACTTCCCAACACTAACGACAGAGGAAAGATGGTTCTGGCCCTACTCGAAGTCACATGCTTCAAGTGTGGACAGCTTGGGCACTTTTCTAATCAATGTCCAAATCTGAGGGCGGTGGAGGGGAATCACCATCAACCTCAACAGAGGCCAAGGGAGCAGGGTCGTGCTTTCGCTATCACAACAACTGAAGTTGAAGTTCCGAACGATGTGGTAGCAGATACTCTTGTCGTCCTATCAAAACTAGCAAGTACTTTATTTGATTCTGGTTCTATGCATTCCTTTATTTCTTCCAAGTTTGCAAAGAATATAGAATCAATCCCCGAATTGCTTGAGGTAGAGTTTTCAGTCAAGACTCCAAGTGGGATTATCCATGCATCAACAGTGTTTAGATACTCTAGTGTTTACTTTAGTGAGCACAATCTTATCGCAAATCTAGTAGTCATTCTCATGTTGGAATTCGACGTTATACTAGGGATGGACTGGCTCTCAAAGTATAATGCTAAGATCAAATGCAGAAGTAAGGAAATCTCAGTAGTATTGAATAAACGACCTACAGTTATCTTCCAAGGAGAGATATCCTGAACTGATCCCTATCTAGAAGCACCTCCTATAGCTTTCTTTATGGAGTTAATCGGTGATGATGAAGAAGGGAAAGGGAGCATACAAATTGAAGATGTTCCGATTGTTCAGGAATACATGGATGTATTTCCTGAGGAGTTACCTGGACCTCCCCCAAAAAGAGAGGTAGAGTTCTCCATTGAACTCGTACCTGGGTCTCAACCGATATCAAAGACTCCGTATAGAATGGAAAATGTGGAGCTAGAAGAGTTAAAGAAACAACTCCAAGACTTGTTGGAGAAGGGGTTTATCCGACCGAGTGTGTCTCCTTGGGGAGCACCAGTTATCTTTGTGAAGAAGAAGGATGGATCAATGCGGCTATGCATTGATTATAGAGAACTGAACGAGATCACAATGAAGAATAGATACCCTCTTCCAAGAATTGATGATTTATTTGACCAACTTCGTGGGGCTCAATTCTTCTCTAAGATTGACCTTCGATCTGGTTATCATCAACTGAGGGTGAAGAAGGAAGATATTCCAAGGACTGCCTTCCGATCAAGATATGGGCATTATGAGTTTACTGTTATGCCCTTCGGCTTGACTAATGCTCCTGATATTTTCATGGATTTGATGAATAGAGTCTTTAAGGACTACCTTGATAACTTTGTGGTAGTTTTTATTGATGATATTTTGATATATTCAAAAAATCGTGAGGAGCATGAAGATCATCTAAGGGTTATATTGAAAACTCTGCGGAAGGAGAGGCTCTTTGGGAAGTTCAGCAAGTGTGAGTTTTGGTTACAGCAAGTGGCTTTCTTGGGGCACATCGTAACCAATGAAGGAATCTCGGTTGACCCTGCAAAGACAATGGTTGTGGAGGAGTGGCCTCAACCCACAACAGTAACTGAGATTCATAGTTTCCTTGGTTTAGCGGGATATTATAGGAGGTTTGTGAAAAACTTTTCACGGCTTTCTAATCCACTAACCAAGTTGACTCGAAAAGGGGTTAAGTTCCTCTGGAAAAAGGAATGCGAGGAAAGTTTCCAAGAGCTGAAGAAGAGATTGGTTACTGCACCTGTGTTAACACTACCCTCTATCGAAGAAGGATTTGTTATTTTTAGCGATGCATCTCTGAAAGGGCTTGGGTGCGTCCTCATGCAAAATGACAAGGTAATTGCTTATGCATCTCGACAGTTGAAGATTCATGATCAGAATTATCCTACGCATGATCTAGAGCTGGCGGCAGTTGTTTTTGCTCTAAAGATATGGAGACACTATCTTTATGGGGAGAAATGTGATATATACACCGACCACCAAAGTCTAAAGTATATTTTCACACAGAAAGAATTGAACATGAGACAAAGGAGATGGTTGGAGCTTATTAAAGACTATGATTGTTCAATACATTATCACCCTGGAAGAGCAAACAAAGTCGCGGATGCGTTAAGCAGGAAAGATCCTGTTGTTCTGGCAACAATGAGGATCTTAGGAGATCCTATTGAACTCAGAGCATCGATATTATGTTAAGGTAATTTTTGAGGATTTTTCTGAAAAAAATGAAATCTCGATGAATAGTGTTTTTATTTAAAAATTAAATTAAAAATATTTAGAAAATTATTTTTATAAAATGGATTTCATTTTTGAAATCAGAGTATTGATATTTGGTTAAGGTAAAATTTTGGGATTATTCTGAGAAAGTTGAATTTTCGATGAATAGTAAAAATATAGTTTTTAAGTTACGGGTGTTTAATGACATCATTAAATGATGTATTAAGTATATATTCAATATGGTCGAATTATGAATATTAAGATAAGGTATGAGGTGTCCCAAGTGGCCAATACCATGGGCAAATACCATGGGCAAGCCCATGGTTTTGCCAAAACCACTAATGAGGTGTCCCTTGGCCATTATTGCCTTGTCCCCTCACTTTCCCTATAAATACCCACCCTTTCCTCCTTTAGTTTTCACTCCCAACTCTCCCCCAACGAAGTTCTGGTCTCCTTACCTCCCAAGGAGTCCTCCCAAGGTGCCCCCAAGCCCTCAAGGTCCAAACCTTTGAGTTTTAAGAGTTACGTTTTAAGGTAAGGGATCCGACCTCTCTCTTTCTTTTCATGTAATCCTTTTTATGTCATTCCTTTTATGATCCATGTTCTTATGTGAGAGGATGTTCTTTTATATTCCTATTACTGACCTTTTCATGTCTATATGATAAGAGATCCCCTCTTACTCTCATCATTTCGTTTTATGAATGTTTAAGTGATGCCGTTAGCCTGCCGAATTTTTAAGGGATTCTTTCACCCTTCTCGTTTTTCAAGTTCGATTTTCATGTCAAGTCTTTCAAGTCCCTTTTTTATGATGGGGTATGATCTCTATATCTATCATAATGATCTCTTATGATCATATGATGAGGGACCCTATTTGATCTTGTCAAATCATTTTTTTATTGAAGTTAAGTGACGCCGTTAGGCTGCCGAATTTTCATAAGAGAAATCTTGTTTTGTCTCACTTCCATGTTTTTCATTTCATATGGTATATCTTTCAAATTTCATTACCATGTTCTTAAATACCTTATATTCTGCCCCCCTACTGTTTATGGATCATTTATGAGTGGGTGACCCATGTCCGCTCTCTTTTCAAAGCTTTCTAAAACCTTGTAACATAGCCGTTATGCTGCAGAATTTTCGTCTCAAAATGCCTCTCTCTTTTCTCAAAATTATTTTATGTTATAAAGTGAATACTCAAATCTCTTATTTCTACTAGGGTATTCACATATATATCAAAATGTTCTATTTTAAATCCTGGGATTTACATACATGAGACCCGCTTTCCCTTTCCGTGGGTTTAAAGTGACGTAAAGATCATGTCTTTAAAGCAGTTTTTAAAACGTTATGATTATGAAATGAAACCCATTTATTTTATGCTATATGAGTTATTTATGAAATTTTTGATGATGATATATGTGGATCACATGATAATAAAGGAAAATTTAAGGGTGCGCCCTGATAGCGCTCCAATGCATTGGGTAATGATGTAACCACTAGAGATTACAATTTTCACGATACCTTGGTGAATAACCTTGGTAATTTTCAAATGACACCTTGGGGATGAACCTTGGTGATATGTTCATGATTTTCTATGTTAAATGATGTAGCCACATTTTCAAGTTATGAAAAATGTTATTTTTATTATGAAATGACTCATGATTTCTTTCTCATGCCTTAAAGTTCTTTTCATGTCCTTATTGAAGTATATCAAGTTCACATGTAAAATGTTCCTCTTGTTTCCCTTACTGGGCCTTCTGCTCACCCTTTCTTGTGATGTATGTCCCCAGGTTATGAGATGCGGTAATGAACCTAGGATGAACTTAAGGAGAAGACTTTCAAGTGTTTAAGAAGAATGCTTTATGTTGTTTTCATGTATATTGTTCCTGGTTTCCAAGACACTAGACCTTAAAGATCCCCAGTTATGTGTAATGTAATGAAAGTTTAAGTTATAAAAAGGCGGGATGCTATAGGTAAGGAGACTAGAAATTCATTGAAGAGGATTTTGGAATCAAATGAATGAGGGAAATGGCTTGGTATTTATAGGAAAAGTGAGAGAATAAATTATTAATTTCCAAGGGACACCTCATCGATGGTATTTGCAAAAACATGGGCTTGCCCATTGTATTTGTCCATGGTATTGGCCACTTGGGACACCTCATAGTATATCTCACTATTCATAAGTCGACCATAAATCTTACATCATTATTACATCATTAATGATGTCATTAAACACCCGAAACTCAAAACTGTATTTTTACTATTCATCGAAAATTCAACTATTTCAGAAAAATACCAAAAATTCACTCTAACCTAATATCGATGCTCTGAATTCAAAAATGAACTCCATTTTATGAAAATAATTTTATAAATAATTTTAATTTAATTTTTAAATAAAATCATTATTTATTAAAAAAAAAACTCTAAAACTATAACTCATTTTGTAATTCCTTAAGAAAGTAATCAAGGTCCCATAAAATTATCGTATAACCATAAGACAATAAAGTAACAATTTATGATTATATTTTATGAAAATACATTTCCATTTTAAATTATTAAATTAATTATAAAATTGTAAATAAAATATTTATGACATACAAAAATACCAAAACTTAAACTATGATCGTTTTTTCACTTTTAAGATAACTAAAATGTATTTATACATTCATGGATGAATTCTCTATTTTTTTGGTCGATTTACTATTCATTACTATTCATACGGGTATGTTACTATTCATACTTTACTATTCACTAAAAATCAAGTTGATCTTATTGGAATCTAAATTTCTAACTGAACACAACTACAGAAGACCATTTTTTGAAAATCAATTAACATTATTAATTATTTAAAGTTTATATAAGTATTTTAAAATACCCTTTTTTCCAAAAATTTATTAGTAATATGGAACTATAGATTAATCCTTCATTTATCTGGAGATTTGAAATTCACAAACTTTATCATAAGAAGAAATAACAATTTTATTTATATAAAAGGATTACATAAAGCAGCTAAAGTCTCGTTACATAGCCCCTTATAACCCCAACACTGGACCTAAGTGTAAGGTGTGCTATGGTGATAGAATCTTGGGGTGGCTCGAACAACATTATCTGAGTGGTGATTTCTATCAGCTTGAACTTCTCCCTTAGGCGATTCCGTTCAAGCTTCATATGTTGAAGTTCGGCTTGTGCTTGGTACAAAGCAACTACCTGCTTCCCAAGCTCCGACAGATGGGCTTCATATGGTCCGAGTCTACTGGATGAGGCTATTCAATCTGCTTTCTGTATTAATTAACCAAGATAACTGTATTTATAAAAACACAACATTAAGATTATAGTTTCCAACGGTCATATTGACCAACGGTCATATAACAGTCGAAACCCAATGATCTCATTTTAATTATACCCGCTTCATTAATTAAAGGATATAATTTTGTTGAGTATAAAAATAAAATAACACACAAATTTAGGAAAAAAATATAATTAAAAAGTTCAGGTCGTTACATTCTTCCCCCCTTAATAAATTTCGTCCCCAAAATTTTATCTCGTACCCTCTGATGAGAAAAGGTGTGGGTACTTCTGTCTCATAGACTCCTCCGGTTCCCACATGGCTTCTTCACATTTGTGGTTCCTCCACAACACATTAACAAGGTGGGTAGTCTTGTTGCGTAGAACCTTGTCTCTACGATCCAAAATCTCCACCGGTTTCTCCTCATAAGAGAGGTCATGTTCCAGTTGTACCACCTCTGGATTTAGTACATGTGAAGGGTCAGGTATGTACTTCCTCAAGAGGGATACGTGGAAGAAATCATGAACTTGTGCTAGATTTGGAGGAAGTGCAAGCCGATAGGCCACTGCCCCCACACGATCAATGATTTCATAGGGTCCAATGTACCTAGGGCTGAGCTTCCCTTTTTTCCCAAACCTCATGACTCTCTTCCAAGGTGAAATTCGAAGAAAGATTTTGTCACCAACATCAAACTCCAAGTCCCTTCGACGGTTGTCGGCATACCACTTTTTCCGACTCTGAGGAGCCTTAATGTGTTGCTGGATGACATGGACCTTTTCTGTCATCTCTTGCACAAGATCAGGCCCAAGAAGCTTTCTCTCACCAGCTTCATCCCAACTAGTATGAGTTCTACATCGCTTCACATATAGAGCTTCATAGGGTGCCATTTGAATGCTCGAGTGGAAGCTGTTGTTATAAGAGAACTCAACTAAAGGAAGATGTTGATCCCATCCACCTTTAAATTCCATTGAGCATGTTCTCAGCATATCCTTGAGTGTTTGAATAGTCCTTTCAGATTGGACATCAGTTTGGGGGTGATAGGCCGTACTGAAATTCAATTCAGTGCTCAGAGCTTGTTGAAGACTTCTCCAGAATTTTGATGTGAACCTTGGATCACGATCAGATACGATAGAAAGTGGAACTCCATGCAGCCTTACCACTTCCTTCACGTAAATCCTAGCAAGTTGATCAAGAGAGAAATATTCCTGAATGGAGATAAAATGAGCAGTCTTGGTGAGACGATCCACAATAACCCATATCGCATTGTTCTCTTTGGGAAGTTCTTGGGAGACCAGTGACAAAGTCCATAGTGATATTTCCCTGCTTCCATGCTGGTATGGGTAGTGGTTGAAATACCCCTTTAGGAATTTGTCGCTCCTCCTTCACTTGCTGACATACCAGGCACCTTGACGTGTAGTCAACAATCCCCCTTTTCATATTATCCCACCAAAAATGATCACGAAGGTCTCTATACATTTTAATTCTACCAGGATGTTTAGAGAAAGTAGATCTATGATCTTCATCCATCAGCTCCTTTATTTCTGTAATAGATGGAACACATAGTCTTGTACGAAATTTTAGTACACCTTCTTGATCAGTATTGAACTCAGGAAACTTCCCATCCTTCACAGCCTCAAACTTCTTATGTAACAAAGGATCTTCTTTCTGAGATTTCTTGATCTTCTCTAGTAATGACGGTTGAGAAATCATTTGGGTTAGGGTTGATGATGTACCTTCCTTTATAATTCCCGTGTTCAGTTTTACTAGGTCATTGATCAAAGGATCTCTTTGAATCCTCATAATGGATAGAGCAACTGGGTCTTTCCTGCTTAATGCATCAACGACTTTTTTTCTCTTCTGAGATGATAATGAATTGAACAATCATAGTCTTTATGAAATTCCAACCATCTCCTTTGTCTCATGTTCAATTCCTTTTTTTGTGAAAATATACTTCAAACTTTGATGGTCTGTGTATATATCACATTTCTCCCCATAAAGATAGTGCCTCCATATCTTTAGAGCAAAAATAACTACAACTAGCTTCAGATCATTCGTAGGATAGTTCTGCTCATGAGTCTTCAACTGTCGAGATGCATAAGTAATGACCTTGTCATTTTTCATGAGGACGCACCCAAGCCCTTTCAGAGATGCATCACTAAAAATAACGAATCCTTCTCCACTTGAGGGCAGAGTTAACACAGGTGCAGTAACAAATCTCTTCTTTAGCTCTTGGAAACTTTCCTCACACTCCTTTGTCCAGATGTACTTGACCCCTTTTCGAGTTAACTTGGTTAATGGATTAGAAAGTCGTGAAAAGTTTTTCACAAACCTCTTATAATATCCCGATAATCCAAGGAAACTATGAATCTCAGTTATTGTGGTAGGCTGAGGCCACTCCTCTACAACTTTTTTCTTTGCAGGGTCAACTGTGATTCCTTCATTGGTAACAATGTGCTCCAACAAAGCAACTTGTTGTAACCAGAATTCACATTTACTGAACTTTCCAAAAATCCTCTCCTTCCGTAGAGTTTGAAAAATAACCCTTAGATAATCCTCATTCTCCTCACAACTTTTAGAATATATTATAATATCATCAATAAAAACTACCACACAGTTATCAAGGTTGTCCTTAAAGACTCTATTCATCAAATCCATAAAAATAGCAGGTGCATTAGTCAGTCCAAAAGGCATAACAACAAACTCATAATGTCCATATCTTGATCAGAAGGCAGTTTTTGGAATATCTTCTTTCTTCACCCTCAATTGATGATAACCAGATCGAAGATCAATCTTAGAGAAGAATTGAGCCCTACGAAGTTGGTCAAATAACTCATCAATTCTTGGAAGATGGTATTTGTTCTTAACTGTGATCCCATTCAGTTCTCTATAATCAATGCATAGCCGCATCGATCCATCCTTCTTCTTCACAAAGAGAACATGTGCTCCCCAAGAAGACACACTCGGTCGGATAAACCCCTTCTCCAAAAGATTTGGGAGTTGTTTCTTTAATTCCTCAAGCTCCACATTTTCCATCCTATACGGGGTCTTTGATATTGGATTAGATCCAGGTACGAGTTCAATAGAGAACTCTACCTCTCTTTCTGGGGGAGGTCCAGACAACTCCTCAGGAAATACGTCAACGTATTCCTGGACAATGGGGACATTTTCTATCCTCCAAACTCTCATTCCTTCTTCTTCTTCACTGATCAATTACATAAAGAAGGTATAAGAGGTTCTTCTAGACAAAGATCAGGTTGATGTATCTCTCCTTGGAAGATAACTGTAGGTTCTCCATTCAAGACTACTGAGATTTCCTTACTTCTGCATTTAATCTTATCATTATACTTTGAGAGCCAATCTATCCCTAGTATAATGTTGAATTCCAGCATGAAAATGACTACTAGATTTGCGATAAGATTGTGCTCACTAAAGTAAATACTAGAGTTTCTAAACCCTGATGATGCTTGGATAATACCACCAGGAGTCTTGACTGATAACTCTACTTTTAGTAAATCAGGAGTTCATTCTAAATTCTTTGCAAACTTGGAGGAAATAAAGGAATGCGTAGAACCAGAAACAAACAAAGTACTTGCTAGCTTTGAGAGAACAACAAGGGTACCTGCTACCACATCACTCGGAGCTTCAACTTCAGCTGTCGTGATAGCAAAAACATGACCTTTCTCCCTTGGCCTTTGTTGAGGCTGGTGGTGGTTCCCCTCCACTACCCTCAGATTTGGACAATGATTGGCGAAGTGACCAAGTTGTCCACACTTAAATCACTAAACATCAGGTAGGGCCTGCACCATCTTCCCCTTGTCATTAGGGTTTGGAAGTTGAGGTTTCACCTCACCACGACAATTCCTCGCAATATGGCCATCTCTTACACACTTGTAGCATTTCCCACTCCCGAGCAGGTAGTTCCCCAAAGGCTTCTTCCCACATTTATTACACAAGGTACGTTGCACTTGTTTGCCTCCTCTTCCCTGATCAAAGGTCCTCCCTAAGCTGGGATCCATCAATATCTTTTTGTCGTTTGATTTATGAGACCACTACGTCTCACCGAACTCCAGTTCGACTTTCATTGCACTCCGTACGATCTCCTCATAGCTGTCATAGTCTCAGTTGGCTAGATTCTTCTACAGATGAGGTCTTAGTCCACCGAAGAATCTATCAACATTACCATTAGGATCCATGACAAAGCTTGAGGTATAACGAGAAAGTCTTGTAAAGTTCATCTCGTAGCTTCCCACAAATTCATTCTCCTTCTGATTCAGCTCAAGAAACTCCTTCTCCATTCTTGTTCTCATGGAATGAGGGAAATACTTATTGAAGAAGATCCCTCTGAACTCTTCCCACTCCATAGCTTCAACCTCCACTCTTTGCCTCGTGTTTCTAATCAGTTCCCACCACTGATCAGCTTCTCCCTCTAAGCGATAAACAACCAGGGTGACCTTCTCTTGCTCTAAATAGTGGAGTATAGAAAATATCTTCTTTATAGAGCTGATCCACTGTTCGACAATCAATGGGTCGGTCGAACCACTGAAGGTTGGTGGTCGTTGACGCATAAAGGACTCAACAAAATGTTGTTACCTTCACGATGAGATCGGTCTCTTAGCTTGATTCAAGTTATTTCCCATAACTTGAGTCACTTGGTTCATCATTCGCATGAATGTTTCCATTCCGACTTCCATCGGAGGGCTGTCACGTATGGTCCATTGCAGTCACCATTTGCATGGTTCCTCCTATCACCCACCATTTCTAAAAGAATAAAACCTTAGTGAGAAACTTATTTCATTTATGAATCTTTTAATAATAAAAGATTTTGTGTCTTAAAACTTCTTTAAACAATTACATTTCTCTATAAATACTTCATAATGATTCATAAAAATCTTATGATTAACCAAACATATCCCCCGGGAGTGTCGTAACCAAGAGTGCAGCAATGCCCATTTTCGTGTACCAGGATACCCCAGGTCAAGCCTAAAACTCCTTGTCGGAGTTTTCACTCCTAGGTACCTCTGTGCCAGAGCCGTCTCTACCTACTCATATCCAGACAAGGATGTATTTGCTTGATAAACCACTTACTCAATACTCACCAAAATACCATGAAGTTTTCCTATATTTAAACTTTTCTATAGGATTCTTCCTAAAGTTTTCATAACCTAATTTCCATAAATAACTAAACTATCCTTTGATACCAACTATGGCATCCCGTCTTTTTATTACATAACTTTTCATTACATTTTACATACAGAGGATCTTTAAAGTCTAGTGTTTTAGAAATCAGGAACATAATACATGAAAACAATATAAAACATCTTTCTAATACACTTGTAAGGCTTCATCATAGGTTCATCCTATGTACAATTACTGCATCTCATAACCTGGAGACATACATCAAAGCAAAGGGTGAGCAGAAGGCTCAGTAAGGAAAACAAGTGAAACAGTTGACATGTGATCTTGAGCAATATTAATAAGAACATGATATAAATCATAAAGTCATGAGCAATGGAAGAATAGGAATATCATAATAAAAAGAACTTGATTCATAACTTGAATATGTGGCTATAACATTTCATTTAGACATTCATGAACATATCACCAAGGTTTATCCCCGAGGTGTCATAAAAATTACCAAGGTTATTCACCAAGGTATCGTAGAACTTGTCATCTCTAGAGATTAAATTCTTTACCCAATGCATTGGATTGATATCAGGGCGCACCCTTAATATGTATTTATTTTCATGTGATCCACATAGATCATAATCAAACATTTCATAAATAACCCATTGAGAATAAAAGAAATGAGTTTTATTTCAAAATCGCGACACTTTAAAAGTTCTTAAAAACTTGGCCATTAAGTCATTTATAACCATGGAAAGGGAGTGAGGGTTACATGTATGTCAATTCCAGAATCAAATAGATCAATTTTATGTATTGATGAATACCCCTGGGTATGAAAATAGAATTGGGTATTCACATAAATAATACAAGAGAATTTCTTGAGAAAGAGAGAGAGATTTTGAGACAAAAATTCTACAGCATAACGACTATATAACATGGTTTTAGAAAACACTGAAAAGAGAGGGGACAAGAGTCACCCACTAATAAATAAATCATAATACAATATGGGTATAGAATAAAAAGAAATAAGATAATGGTATAGAGATTTGAAGGAAATACCATATGAAAATGAAACTCAAAGGAAAAGAGAAGATGCGATTTCTTTTACAAAAATTTCGGCAGCCTAACGGCGTCACTTAAAAATTCAGAAAATAAATTGATGAGAGTGGAAAGGGTCTCTAATCATTTGGAAATGAAATGGACAGTAGTAAAGATATACAAGAACAAGCCCCCTCATAATAAAATGGAACTATAAGATATAATATAAAGGAAGTCATGACTTAAAAGAGGAGGGTGAAAGGTTCCCTTACATTGAAGAGTAACTTCGAATGCTTGAAGGTCGGGACCTTGGGAGGCTTGTGGGAACCTTGAGAGAACTTCTTGGGAGGTAAGGAGACCAGAACTTCATTGAGGAGGATTTTGGAATCAAATGAATGAGGGAAATGGCTTGACATTTATAGGAAAAGTGAGGGAATAAATTATTAATTTCCAAGGGACACCTCATTGGTGGTATTTGCAAAACCATGGGCTTGCCCATGGTATTTTCCCATGGTATTAGCCACTTGGGAAACCTCATAGCATATCTCACTATTCCTAAGTCGACCAGAAATCTCACATCCTTATTACATCATTAATGATGTCATTAAACACCCGAAACTCAAAACTATATTTTTACTATTCACCAAAAATTCAACTGTTTCAGAAAAATCCCAAAAATTCACTCTAACCTAATATCGATGCTATGAATTCAAAAATGAACTCCATTTTATGAAAATAATTTTCTAAATAATTTTAATTTAATTTTTAAATAAAATCATTATTTATTAAAAAACAACTCTAAAACTATAACTCGTTTTGTAATTCCTTAAGAAAGCAATCAATGTCCCATAAAATTATCGTATAACGATAAGATAATAAAGTAACAATTTATGATTAAATTTTATGAAAATAAATTTCCATTTTAAATTATTAAATTAATTATAAAATTGTAAATAAAATATTTATGACATATAAAAATACCAAAACTTAAACTATGATCGTTTTTTTACTTTTAAGATGTCTAAAATGTATTTATACATTCATGGGTGAATTTTCGGTTTTTTTGGTTGATTTACTATTCATTACTATTCATATGGGTATGTTACTATTCATACTTTACTATTCACTAAAAAACAAGTTGATCTTATTAGAATCTAAATTTCTTACTGAACATAACTGTAGAAGACCATTTTTTGAAAATCAATTCACATTATTAATTATTTAATGTTTACATAAATATTTTAAAATACCATTTTTCCAAAATTTATTAGTAATATGGAACTATAAATTAATCCTAAATTTATCCGGATATTTGAAATTCAAAAACTTTATCATAAGAAGAAATAACAATTTTATTTATATACAAGGATTACACAAAGTTGCTAAGGTCTCATTACATAGCCCCTTATAACACTAGCATAGGACCTAAGTGTAAGGTGTGCTATGGTGATAGAAACTTGGGGTGGCTCAGACAACATTATCCGAGTGGTTATTTCTATCAGTTTGAACTTCTCTCTTAGGCGATTCTGTTCAAGCTTCATATGTTGAAGTTCAGCTTGGGCTTGGTCCAGAGCAAAGCCCAGTGATGCTACCTCCTTCCCAAGCTATGACAGATGGGTTTCATATGGCCCGAGTCTACTCGATGAGGCCATTCAATCTTCTTTCTGTATTAATTAACCAAGATAACTATATTTATAAAAACACAACGTTAAGATTATAGTTTCCAACGGTCATATTGACCAATGATCACATAATAATCAAAACCCAACAGTCTCATTTTAATTATTTTACTTCATTAGTTAAAGGATATAGTTTTGTTGAGTATAAAAATAAAATAACACACAAATTTAGGAAACAAATACAATTAAAAAGTTCTGGTCGTTACACGGAGCCTCTCTCAGATTCTCTTATGTGATTAGTGCCTGATTCATCATGTTTGAAAAGCTACTTAAACAAAAAATGTTAACTTGTGACCTGATCTCATTGAGAATCCCGTTCTAAAAATGCATCCCCCTAGAGATCTCACCAGCAGCTAAAGATGGTGCAAAGTGATGCAGGTTAGTGAAACGTTCAACGTAATCCATCACTGACATGCCCTCTTGTGTCAGATGCATGAATTAGCGAGCCTTCTAATACCTCAACGTCTTTGGATAGAAGTGGCTTGAAAACTTTTCCTCGAAGTCCTTCCAAGATAACTCATCCTCCTGCCCAGCCTGCTCTAGAATGTCCCACAAATGTTTGGTAGGTTCATAGAGCATATATGCAGCAAGTTTCACCCTCCTATCTGCTAGTGTCTCATGATGCTTGAAGATTTTCTGGACCGACTCAATCCAAAACTCGGTTGCCCGGGGGCCTCCCTCCCTAGTGAACGTAGGTGGATGCTATAGTTGAAAACCTTTCATCAGATCAGCCATCAAAGACACGATGTGAACATTCTCTCTTTCCATGAATCACATGAGCCTTAAGAAGCTGTCGCGAAGCCTAACATCCATCTAATCCTCAGGAGCTACAGGAAGCTCTGGCTCAACTGTGCTAGGTGCATGCTGATTTCCACTCTCCCAATGCTCAACTCAAAGACGATGATGAGACATTATCTCTATAAGATAAACACCCTCCTTAGAACACTGGCTATAACAACAATGCCAACCTTAATAGGTGACAACAACAGAGAAAAACTGCTCCCGATCTCTTTAAACATGGATTACATGTGTTTTAACATGACATAACATTTCATTTCATTTCATTTATCAGATATAACAGATATATCATTTCACAATTCATAAAGGTAAGTATATAACACATGTAATAAATATATCCCTATCATGAACAATGCATGTCAATATATATCCCTATATACCTATCATGATGCATGCATACTCATCTCGCGCTATACCGGGCCACGAGTATAAATCTTGAGAAACAATAACATCACACAACATGTGAATCACTCAGGGTGAAATAATATCAATTATAACAAGCGAACATCATGAACAACAATATCATCCATAGGAAATCAGATTTCCCCCTGTACATGAGTTAACTACTCTCATGCACAAGCTCATTACCAAATCCCAACACATCATGAGCCTCTTTCTATCTTTCCCAAATAGTAAAGCAACATAAAAGAAAAACCTAATGCTTTGATACCACTATATAGCATCCCCTGTTCTTACACTCTCTCACATGACCAAAACTGGTTGGTTACGAGACCTCAAGCGCGCATCCCCATATGCTAGAGGCTGCCGACTACCAAACGAGGTGTGATATGTATAGTGAGGAGACTATACCCCCCGATGTAGTGTATAATACAATGGAAATAGGTATCAATAAACATCAGAGAAACGGAAATAGTGAAAACAATACACATACAACTGGAAAGTAAAAGCAGAACCAATAAATCAAATAATAGTTTACAATGTAATGACATACTGTTATGTATATAATGTCAAACTGAAATCAATACAAATAAATGAATTATACAACATAAATAAACTCAAAGGACTTCGATCCTGAACCCCAGGTCGATCCCGTCTCCAACTCCAGCCCATCTAGAAATCAACAAATCAGTAACAAGGTCCCTTGTCCTAGTCTAAACCTGCATCCATGTAATCTGCTTGGGTACGAAATGGAAGTCTAAATAGGTTGTGCGTAAAACTCAGTAGGTCGACACCATCATGTCTAAACAAAATTAGTATGATAATAAGTGCATGCAGTAAAGAAAAAAACATGTGTATTAATTAATCAATTAATACAATACATAAATCAACGTGCTTCAGCACCATGCCAGAATGTATTTGAGCATGTAGCACAATCATTCCAAACATAACCATAAACCATGGAATAATCAAACTGAGAAGATCCCTCCATATAAGTATTTCAGCCTCTAGGTAAAGCCCTATATATAAGCATTTCAGCATCAAATGTTCCAAGACCGCTATATAATCATTTCAGCATGTAACACTGGGTCAAGTCCGCTATATAAGCATTTCAACACGTATCACTAGGCCAAACCCATTATATAAACATTTCAACATGTATCACTGGACAAAGATCGCTATATAAGCATTTCATCCTTCAAGCAAAGCCTCATATATAAGCATTTCAACATCAAATCAACAAGTCATAAAAGTAAGAATATCACAATATCACATCACAAGCCTCAATGGTTAATTATGCAAATTACCATTTGTCTTTCAATTACACTTTCATTTATATATCAATTTATCACCAGTCATATCAATAGTCGATAAACTATTACCAATGTGATTCTATATCAAGAATTCACTTGAAACTCATGTCACGCTAAACACACTTTAAACCATTAGCTAATTCATTATTTATCCAGGGTTCACTCAACCAAAAAGTAACCACATGCTAGGTCACATTACCATTGAATCCAAAGGGATCCAAGGAATAATCCAATCCATGATTTACCATCATTCATCATTCAATTAATTAATGTTCACATTACGTCGTCACAATCACAATATTGCTCATACTTCACAATTAAATAGACCATAGAGTTAGGTTTTAGACCCCCTACCTTTATCCAACGATTTAGCAATGCTTTCTATAGGAACCACCAACAAGAACAGAGGCAAGAAAGGTCACAAGAAGGGACCTAGATCACACATAGATAAGATCAAAACAATTCCACAATAGAGATCAAAAGAAAACACCGCTTCAACGGAAGAATGGAGAATGTATAAGAATACCAATTCAAAGGGACCTTCCAGGGACCAAACACCAAACCAAGACGTCCGAAGGTGATGAAATCGCTCCAGAATCATTGGGAGTTGCCTAGGGCTCGAGTGGAAGGGCTTCACAAATGGTTGAATGAAAAAAAACAGGCATGCGACGCTACTTAAAACCACTTCTTGTGAGAATTACACGGTGTGTAATCCATTTACACGTAGTGTATTTCTTCATAATGGGTTTTGCTGAAAAACCTGTCGCTTCGAGTTAATTTTATCCATGCTCGAACATTACATGTCATGTAATGGATTCACAACGTGTATTCACTTCACGCCATGAACCTGGTTCACGACTTGTGCCAGGGAACAGTTACACGACGTGTAGCTCGTTTACACAGCGTGTAATTGCTCTACAGACAACTTTCAACCTGTTTCCCATGGAAAGAACCCGAACCACCTTTGAAGCCATCCAAACTCTCGGGAAACCATCATAAGCCACTTTTAACATGTTTATATTCAGACTCCATTAATTCAAAAAAACATACATCCCTGAACTTTAGGTCATTTTCTCCAACAAAGGCTCTCCGTCTCCGAACAAGACTCGACCACCAAGGTTTAAAGACCAAGGAAAACCCAACGAAAAACATTTAATGAAAAACTCAAAGAGGGACGTACCTTGAAAAATATGGGATCTTACATGTGAGATTCAAGCAAATGAGGAAGAAGGTCTGTGCTATTAAAAAGGTAGTTGCGTTGTGATAATGAAGAAGTCGAGTTTTGGTTTTCAGAATAACCGATCTATCATGCTGTGAAGCATCTAGTTGCACTGAAAGTCATTCCAGTAACCACTTGGATAGATCCAATGACCAAAACATAAGAAGAAAAATAATCTTGAAGAAGAAGAAGAAGAAAAAGATGATGAAATAATATGTTGTGGATCATGCCACAAAACCCATCCATCTCCATATTGATGATAATGTGCTGCAACTATTTGAATAGGGGTAATAAAACCTATCACCCACTTGGGGGGTTGAACCAAGTTCTATCCTCTTTTCCTTTTCTCTTTTCCATTAAGTGTTGTAACTCTTTGACTAGGGGTAGTAAAACCTATCTCCCAGTTGGGGGTCCAACAAAGTTCTATCATCCTTTCCCTTTCTCTTTCCTTTTCATTATTTTTATTATGTTTTTTTGTTCTTCCTTTCTAGATCTAAGTGGTAGCAGGCTTAACTGAAGGATATCACTAAAAAATATATTCAGGATGTATCTTTTCTTCTCTTTGACTTTTCCACCCTTATCTTTTTTTTCTTGAGCTTAAATGAAGGGCATTGAAATTTAATTGTGTGAGTGTCAACCTATTTAAGAGCCTTCGTGTATTTTTCTTTTTCTTTTTTATTTTTAGGAACATCGAGATTTAATGAATATCTGTTTTTATTTTTCTCATTTGAATTTATTTTGAGGGAGTTTTTTTGATTTGTGAAGAAATGGATTTTAAATGATTATTAATGTGGAAGTTTTTCCTGGAATTTTATTATCAAGCATTTTTACGAGGTTGGAAAATTTTTGAAATCCATGCCCATGAAACAATGACTCAAATTATTTTTCTTGTCCTCTGAGGTATTTTGATATCATTTGACATATTCTCCATAATCCCCAGATTTAATGAATTTTGAAGACGAGCTCATATCTCACAAATGGGAAGTCCAAATGATCTGAAATTTAACATGAAGATCAAGAAAATGATGTGGAACATTTTCATTGATTGTTCCCACTTGAGACTTGACTGCCTTAAAATCCATAAATGCATGAGAATTTGATGCATTGGAATATGAGCAGTCTCTAGGATAAAATTATTTTCTTTAATGATCTGATCATAACTTCAAATACACAAGTCTAAAAAGGTTGTGATTTGGTGGGAACAAGACATAAATGAACAGCTCTGTAGAATACCAGAATTTCAAATTCATCCACTCACTATTCCAACCACGTGAAAACTTTTGAAGGACAGAATTAGAGCCAAAATTTTCCACTTCCCTCCCTATAAAAATGTGTCTCCTCCATTTCAAAGGGTTAGAAACTCTGGTTGCCCATTTTGTGTAGCTATGTAAGGGTTATACTGATGTAATAGTGTTTTATATTATCAATACATATTAGTTTGGTTTTCTTCCTCTCTTCCCCTTCTCTTCATTTTCTATTTTGTTTTCTCCCACCGTGCTCCTTTCAATATCTATGAAAATGGATAACTAAACCTCATCATTGTTTGGGAGGGGGGGTGGGAGTGGTGGTTTTTAAGTTTTTTGTGCTTAAATGATTTTTCATTATTTGATTTTGAGAATTTTATTAATGTGGAAACCGATTGCAAAGAAAAACCACTTTCTCAACTATTCTGTTCTTCTCGTTTATCAATATTTCCCACTTTCGTTGTCATAATGCCGCATATAGGGTGGAGTAACGTTGTGGTGATGATGTGAGAGAGTATTGTCCTTCAAATAGAGGGTCAGTGAGGGATAATAACAATTCAATGGGTGGGTATAGATTGATAGAGTTGGTATTTACATTGAATGAGATAATGAGATTAAATTTTTAAAGAACAATGATAACATCACTATTTCGCACGGAATTCAGGGATGACCTCCTGGATAGGAGATTCAAACGTTCCGATCAGTTTCAAACGGGTTTGTTCGTAGAACTGGAAACATCCAATGATTCCACATCCGTTTGGACCTACTTTCCAAAGGTAGGCACTCATTAGCTTGTGGGCTAATGAGGCTTAGGAATTTGCATTGGTCGAGAGGATGGGAGGTCGGACTCATCACACCTTTTTGAGGGGAATTATTGTCTACTCCGGGACTCTCTTTATAGATTTAAGTTATGTTCGTGAATCCTTATTACATTACCAAGTATAAAATGATCTTTCCTTCAGTTTTAACAATCAATGATTAAATATGTAAGAAATTTAGAGAATCTTTTATATGTATTCGAGGTTCTTCATCAATAGAGAATCATCTGTATCTATTTAGAGATTCTGAGTCAATGGTATCCTTCAAAAACATTTATAAAAGTCTCTTGGTCATTATGATGACCAGGCTGGTTTTAAAGCCACTCAGTGGGGCACTTGAAGTTTATCGTCATTCAGAAGGACATGGATTATTTCAAAGTTGGGATCAAACCCATAAATGGGCTACCTACGTATCCTTTGTTTTGGAAAAGGAATCAGAACCCACGTAGTTCGAGTAATGGAGTATGACGTTTATGATTGATGGCTCAAAGAAGGATGTCATAATTACTTTTACACTCTAAGCTCACATGAGTCATGCTCGGTGTGAGAAACAAGAGGTATTGGTAAAAAATTAGACAATTGTGCCATGAAAGATTCAATCATAAGAAATTGTTTGGGGCTTATGTATATATGACTGCCCAGATAGATGAAGGTTTAGGATTCACTTTTAGGGAGAAAATCCATGAACAGGGTCCATAAAGGCATATGTGCTTCATGGAGATTTGAATACTCTAATCTTGGGGCTTACTCCTAAGGAGGATGCCCAAGTTATGAGGGGACTTTTGATTGGGTTTTACTCCTGAAAAGGAAGCCCAAATCAAGGGTAAATTAGGACTGGTTAAGATAAATTTAAGGGACTTGGGGCTTATTCCTGAAAAGGAAGCCCAAGATTATAACTGGGACTTATTCCTGAAAAGGAAGCCCAAGTTAAGGGACTTGGGGCTTACTCCTGAAAAGGAAGCCCATGATTATGACTGGGTCTTATTCCTGAAAAGGAGACCCAGGTTAGGGATTAAGGTTTGGGGCTTACTCCTAAGAAGGATGCCCATATTTGAGATTGGGGCTTACTCTTGAAAAGGAAGCCCATATTAAGAGGACTTGGGGCTTACTCCTAAGAAGGATGCCCAGATTAAAGGACTTGGGGCTTACTCCTAAGAAGGATGCCCAGATTAAAGGATTATGATTGGGACTTACTCCTGAGGAGGATGCCCAAGTTAAGGAATTAAGGTTTGGGGCTTACTCCTGAGGAGGATGCCCAGATTTGGGAATTTTAAGAATTTGGGGCTTACTCCTGAGGAAGATGCCCAGATTAAAGGACTTACAACTGGGGATTATTCCTAAAAAGGAGACCCAGGTTAAGGATTCTCTCATCTTAAAGGATGAGGTTGAATGAATGAACTCTCAATCTTTGGTGACATAAAGATGTATAAATCACTATGTTTTGAGAGATATTCCACAGAATTTCTTTCAAATAAGGAAGTCAAATCAAGAAATCATGCCATAAATGGCTTTGAAGAGTATCTTGAAGACTAAATCTTGAATAGGAAAGGTGAAATGGCTTAAGAGGGGTAAAATGGGCAAGATGGGCACCCAAAAAGGTAGGGGCACGCAAGTCTTGGAAGGCGCGCAAGTCTTGCATGGGCGCGCAAGTATTGGTCGCGCAGGTATACCTGCACGACATGTGGGGTACTTGCGCGATTTTCAACCAGCATAAAAATACTTGAGCGACTCTTTATTAAACCCTTTAGAATCTTCTTGAGGTTCTTCCAGAAAAGGGACGCGCAAATTCTATTTAAGGAATAAGGCGGAGCACAAGTGTGACCAGTTCCCTTAAGAGCTGGCCATTCAGGCGCGCAAGTGTTGATGAGTTTCAACACTTAGGCCTTCCTCCCTCTCTTTAGATCTTCCGTTCTAGGTAAGAAATTACCTTAGAAGTGTTCCAGAAGCTTTGAGAAGAGACTTGGGCGTCGGGAGCTTCAATCCGGGTTTCTGAAAAAATATCCCCTCGAATGGGGGGCCCACATGGTCTATTTATAGGCAGGAGAAGACCCTGGGCGGTTACCGGGCGGTTATCAATTAGGTCGCGCAAGTCACTTGCACGACCACTAGGCAGCGCGCAAGTACTTGCACGACCACTAGGCGGCGCGCAAGTGTACTTGCGCGACCATGAGGGAACTTGCGCGACCTATGGGCAATGTTCTCCTTGTTCATCCCTTTGTCGATTTTTGATGTTTCTTCAAAGGATGAATCACTTTGGACTAAGGTATTTCCTCGTTTTTTTTTTCAGTCGTTAGACTCTGTGACGGAAAGGAGTGTCAACAAAAGTCCCCCCTCAGAGTTGGATCCGGATAGAAAAGAGGATTTGACTCTGAGGTGAAAAGAAAAACAAGAAATCTGGCAGTTTAAAGTCATGCATGTCGGAAATACAAAGGCTAATGTTTAAGGTCGAAATAGCTTTGACCGAAATGGATTACAATTGATTCAATTCCTTGAAAATTTATCTGAAAACATATTACAATACTCGAGTATGAGGGAAAAAATGTAAACTATGGCTTAAGAATATTTGAATCTGAGGAATGATATGAAAAAGAGCTAAAAGGCATTAGAAGAAGTAGTTTCCAAGAATGAAGTTACTATTATTTAACAAAACCCGTTAGGGGGTTGAAATATGCAGGGCCACCTAAGGGCATTGGCTGCATGGTTAAATAAATAGCATCTTTCGGCTGACAAATCTGTTATGTGGACTGTTTATGCAAGGCCACCTATGGGCACGTGCTGCATAGTCAGGCAAAAGAACTCCCAGAAATTTACTTTCCTAGTGCTAAAAGCCAGTGAATGTTTATGGAGATTCAAATTTTCTAAAGTATAGAGTTTGTTGTATGGAAAGAGGGACTTGAATATGGAGAAGATATTTCCAGATAATATTATCAAAGAACTGGGTGAATATCACTCCCACGAAGGTCTGACCCAAACGTAGGGAAGAAGAATAAACCATAGATTTGAATACTTTCAGATCATGAAAAAGGATATGAGACAAATATGTTAAGGATGACTATTTTTTTGCGGATCCCTACATACTGTCGTTTAAGACAAATAAGGACAAAAGAGGCATTCTTCCCAAGAATGAAGTTACCATCATTTAACAAACCCGTTAGGGGGTTGAATTATGCAGGGCCACCTAAGGGCATTGGCTGCATAGTTAAATAAAATAGTATCTTTTGGCTAACAAGTCTATTATGTGGACTGTTTATGCAAGGCCACCTATGGGCATGTGCTGCATAGTCAGGCAAAAGAATTCTCAGAAGTTTGACATTTTTGTGACTAGAAGTCATGAAAAGGGTTATGAAGATCTGAAAATATTTAAGGTTAGGATTATAACACATAAAGATGGGTATTGTCCAATGTATATAGAGATACATAGGTCAATGATAACCATAATCATGTTGTGGATGGGTCCTGAATTGAAATTTTGGACTTCACTACGTATCTCATAAGAATGAGAATCAAGCCATACGTAATTCTTGAAATGCAGTTTAACGTCGTGCAAGACGAAAGTATGAGAGATCTTAGTTTAGGGTCATAGAATTCGGACCATAATAATGAATACACAGTGTGTGTTTTCATGAGGACTTTTCAGCCAAGGGATTGAAAGTGAAATTTGGGGTTAGGCCCAAAAGACTTGGGACTGGATTCTAGGGACACTCGAATGTTCCTATGTATCCCATAAGGATGAGAATCAAGTCCACGTAGTTCTAGAACTACCCTTTGTACAAATTTGGTTCGTACATGTGAAGGGTGAAAGGGGACTTTAGTGGAATGATGGTTTAACCTAAGATAAAAAGTTTAGGCATTACCATGTATGCACGCAGTCTTTTAAAATGAAACATGATTGAAAAAATCAATGTCAATAATAGTTCTCTCTCAAATGAGGAAATCAAAGAATATTGTAGTTTATTGTCATACCGGACAAAAGTGTTGTATAGTTTAACATCATATAACAAGGAAGAAAGTGAATCAATGTAAAGATATTGATTCCAGGGGCGGTTTCACGAATCAACACCATATGAGATGGTGGTGAACTGATGTGAAGAGATTGTTTTTTGGGCTTGAACCCTGGGAGGTTGCCTACATACCCAGCCTGGAGGGCAAGGATCAAAGTCTGTGTAGTTAAATTAAAGAATCAATTAATGATCAAGTTGTTCTTGGGGATAATGATCTAATAAAAATGTTGTTGGGACTTACACATGGTTAGCGGCCCAAAGAGAGTGTTATGGTTGATGTTTGCTCTAAGCTCACGTGAGTCATACTCGGTGTGAGAAACAAGAGGTAACAACAACCTTAACGATGCATAGTTTAATGTCATGTAGGACATAAAAAAGGGACTATGCAGTTTAAAGTCTTGCAGTTAGGACTATTGGTGCTGCACAGTTTAGTGTCATGTAGCAGGGACAAAATAACAGTTTAATGTCATGTAGGACATATCAAGGACTTTCTGTACAGTTTAGCGTCATGTAGTTTAGGACGATGGGGACAATACAGTTTAACGTCATATTGGACGTAAGGGGGACTGTGCAGTTTAATGTCATGCAGTAAGGACAAAATAACACACCATTTATGTTATGTTGGACGAAAGTGCGAATAGTTTAAGGTCATATGCCTGGACCGTGGATGGTGCAGTTTAATGTCATGATGGACCTTTGAGATTGTATAGTTTAACGTCTTTCCGGACGTAAGGGACTTTTATACAGTTTAGCGTCATGTAGTTAGGACTCCACAGTTTAACGTCTTGCTAGACGTAAGGGATTTGCAAATAGTTTATGGTCATATGCATGGACCAGGGATGATGCAGTTTAAGGTCATGCTGGACGATTTAGGGAAATTTTTCACAGTTTAACGTCGTGTGGGATGAAGTTGCAGTTTAAGGTCATACTGGACCATTGCTGTATAGTTTAACGTCATATAGCAAGGACAAACTGGTGCTACACAGTTTAGTGTCATGTTGTGGGGACAAGTTCTTTTCTACAGTTTAACGTCATGTTGGACGAAAGTGCAAATAGTTTAAGGTCATATGCATAGACCGTGGATGATGATGCAGTTTAAAGTCATACTGGACTATTGCTGTATAGTTTAACGTCATATAGCAAGGACGAACTGGTGCTGCACAGTTTAATGTCATGTTGCGGGGACAAGTTCTTTTCTATAGTTTAACGTCATGTTGGACGAAAGTGCAAATAGTTTAAGGTCATATGCATAGACTGTGGATGATGATGCAGTTTAAAGTCATACTGGACTATTGATGTATAGTTTAACGTCATATAGCAAGGACGAACTGGTGCTGCACAGTTTAATGTCATGTTGCAGGGACAAGTTCTTTTCTACAGTTTAACGTCATGTTGGACGAAAGTGCAAATAGTTTAAGGTCATATGCATAGACCGTGGATGATGATGCAGTTTAAAGTCATACTGGACTATTGTTGTATAGTTTAACGTCATATAGCAAGGACGAACTGGTGCTGCACAGTTTAATGTCATGTTGCGGGGACAAGTTATTTTCTACAGTTTAACGTCATGTTGGACGAATGTGAAAATAGTTTAAGGTCATATGCATATACCGTGGATGATGATGCAGTTTAAAGTCATACTGGACTATTGCTGTATAGTTTAACGTCATATAGAAAGGAAGAACTGGTGCTGCACAGTTTAATGTCATGTTGCGGGGAAAAGTTCTTTTCTACAGTTTAACGTCATGTTTGACGAAAGTGCAAATAGTTTAAGGTCATATGCATAGACCGTGGATGATGATGCAGTTTAAAGTCATACTGGACTATTGCTGTATGAACCACTTGTAAGAATCTTGGTTCTGGGAACAATATTTTGTGTTTATACAAAATATTTCTTCAAAAATCTGGCATTGGTTGGAGTCATGATGAGTTCTCCATCCATTGAGATTAATGAATAAGCTCCATTGGAGTAGACCTTATGTATTGAATAAGGTCTTTCCCATTTTGGTTCAGGATTGGGAGGCTTCTTTCCTGGTATCATTGGTGCTCTGAGAACCAATACCAATTCTCCTTGAATGAATGAACGAAGACGAACTTTTTTGTTGAAAGCTCGTGCTATTCGATTCTGATAGATTTCCAAGTGGTGCAAAGTGCACAATCTTTTCTCATCTAACTATTCCAATTCATTCAATCACTTTTGGGATTGCTCATCTGTAGATAACTGATCAAAAATGGCTACTCTGAGTGAGGGAAATTGAACTTCAATTGGCAAGACTGCTTCTGTTCCATATACCAACGAATATGGAGTTAACCGCGTTGCATTGCGGGTGGTAGTCCGATAATCCCATAAAGCATGAAAAAGTTTATCAGGACATGATCTCTTATCTTTATCCACCATATTTTGCAGTATATTTGAAAGAGTCTTGTTAAAGGCTTCTATTTGGCCATTGGCCGCCGCATGATACCGAGATGAATGGTTGGATTTAATGTTGTATTCTTGATAAAATTTCTTCACCTCAGAAGAACAGAAGTTGGTTCCGTTGTCCGTCAATATGGTATGAGGAACACCAAATATAGTAATGATGTTAGACTTGATGAAGCTAACAATGCATTTAGAACTGACTTCTTTGAGAGGTACTGCCTCTGCCCATTTGGAAAAGAAATCAGTAGCAGTAAGAATGTACTTAAACTGCTTGGCCGTAGCTGAAGGGTAAGGTCCCACCACATCCATTCCCCATGTGGCAAATGGCCACGAGTATTTAGCTGTATGAAGCAACTCTGGAGGTTGATGAATGAAGTTGGCATATACTTGGCATGAATGACACTTCTTTGTGAAATTAACACAATCTTGTATCATTGAAGGCCAAAAGTATCCAAGCCTTCGAATTTGATCAGACAGTCTATGTCCAGACTGGTGGGCACCACAGACTCCTGCATGCACTTCTTTTATGACAGCCATTGTCTCTTCACCATCAATACATCTGAAGAGAACTCCATAAAAACCACGTTTGTAGAGAATTTTATCAAGGTGGTTTGGGCTATCATAAAGAGTAAAATTGACCACACGTCGCCAGATTTGTTCTTTCTTGGCTCTATCAGGTGGAAGTGTTCCATTTTGAAGGTATTCCCTGATAGGTGACATCCATCCTGTAGTATGACCATATGGTTTAGGAATGGGACTAATTTCATTAATTTCCTCTGTTTTGACTTGAACATAAGGTGAAATTGCACGACGGTGGGCAATACTGATGGTTGTCTCGTCCCAATTTGGATCTGCTAGAGCTGCGGCTATATTAGCCAGTGCATCAGCTTAAGCATTTTGTGATCTTGGGACATAAGAAAATGTCAGTTCTGAAGGGAATTCCACCATTAACTCTCTGATGTAATCATACAAAGGGATTAATTCTTCTTTTCTGATGGCATAATCCCCATTGACTTGTTTGATTACCAGGTCTGAATCACCTTTCACCTTTAAGTGATTCACTTGTGCTTGAAGCGCTAACTCCAAGCCTGTAATGAGAGCTTGGTATTCAGCTTCATTATTGGTACCACCTTCCCACAATAAAAAGGAATAAGGTAACACTGCCTTATCTGGAGAAATGAGCACAATTCCTAAACCAACTTTGTTGAATTTAGGATTTTCCATTTTATTCCCTGTTGGACTTCTGGAAGCACCATCAAAATACATTTCCTATGTTTGAGGACTCTCTTGAATAGAGAAAACTTCCTCATCAGGGAGTTCAATATCTGAAGACGTGTCTTCCACTGAAGGATGTTCAGCCAGGAAATCAGCCAGATCTTGGCCCTTAATTGCCTTTTGAGACACATAATGAATGTCGAATTGCTGCAAAATAACTTCCCACCTTGCTAGACGTCCTGTAAGCATTGGACGACTAAGGATGAATCTGAGCGGATTATTGCGAGATACCAATTGGACCTCATGATGTTGCAGGTAGTGTCTCAGTTTCTGAACTGCAAATATTAATGCCAGGCAGCACTTCTCAATACTTGAATACCGGGTTTCTTCTTCAAGAATAGTTCTACTAAGATAGTATAGTCTATTTTCATTCCCAGCATCATTCTTTTGAGCGAGAAAGGCACCCAATGATCGCTCTAGAGCTGTCATATAGAGGATAAGTGGTCTACCCTCAATAGGTGGCATGAGTACTGGTGGACTCAAGAGGTATTTCTTAAGAACATCAAATGCTTCTTGACATTCTTTAGTCCACTGGTAAGTGACTCCTTTCTTCAATAATTTGGTAAAGGGTAAACTTTTGCCTCCCAAATTGTCGATGAAATGCCGAATATAGGCTAAGTGTCCTTGAAGTCCTCTTAATTCTTTCAAATTCTGAGGAGGTGACATACCAAGGATTGATTTGGTATTCTCAGGATTGAATTCAATACCACGATGGCGTACAACAAAGCTGAGGAATTTTCCTGAGGTTACCCCAAAAGCACATTTTAAGGGGTTCATCTTCAAATTATGTTGTCGAAGCTTGTGGAATATGACTTCCAAATCATCCAAGTGATTAGAACGTTGTTTGGATTTAACCACCAAATCGTCTACATAGCATTCAACAAACTTCCCTAAGAAAGGTTTGAAGATACGATGCATGGTGCGTTGATATGTTGCACCTACATTCTTTAAACCAAAGGGAATCACCCGGTAACAAAACACACCTTGAGGAGCTCTGAAGGCTGTAGATTCCTCATATTCTGGGGCCATTCAGATCTAATTATATCCAGAATATCCATCCATGAAAGAAAGTACTTCATAGCCAGCCGTCGCATCAATTAAGATTTCTGTAATCAGAACTGGGAAATCATCTTTAGGACAATACTGATTAAGATCTCTGAAATCGATGCAAACCCTAATTTGTCCGTTCTTTTTCTTTACAGGGACAATAATAGCCAACCACTTGGGATACTGAACTTCTCTGATGAAGTTAGCTTTGATCAGCTTATCCACTTCAGCTTCAATTTTGGAAGCATAAGTTGGTTGTGTTCTTCTCGCGGATTGCTTAAATCCTTGATGTTCTTTTGGTAAACCCAAATGATGAGTAGAAACATCAAGATCAAGCCCAGACATTTCTGTATAATTCCAAGCAAAAATATATTTATTTTGCTTTAGAAAATAAATATACATCTCTTGCTCTTCAAGGGTCATGGCCGCACTAATTAAAGTGGGGCGTGGATCTTTTTCTGTACCCAGATTTACTTTTCTGAGTTCATCCACAGTGGTAGAGATACCCTCTTCAAATGCTGGAGGAGCATCTCTAAGATCTTCCTCTTCCTCTTCATCACGTGCTATTTCTTCCATTTCTACTTTCAAAGTAGATGACAAAACGAAATTCTCATGATCATAAGAGATGTCAAAATTTTCACATTTTGAAGAAGAAGCTTCCATTTCTGACCCTATTGATGATAAAGGGTCTTCTTTGGGAAATAAAGAGGAGATGATCGATTGAGAATCGACATCATTATTCACCTCTGATGTTGCTATAACTTCTTCTGGTCTGATTGGAGAAGTATAGACTTGTTGGACTTCAGCAGATGAAATGAAAACGTCACCACTTATGCTTTCATCACTGTTTGGTAGGTTACCAATTTCTCCCATGTTGTCTGGCTCAATTGCCGTAATTGACATTATGGATCTTTCCATAAGAGTATTTTGATTTGGGCTTATTTTTTCAATTTGACTGATAGGTAACACATAATCTGTACTCACATGTGTAAATGGATTTATTGGAATCTTCTCCAAACCATATGGAGCATTAACTTTGGTAATTTCTTTCATTGTAGATTTTTCTCTTCCCTTCATGTGATAAAATTCCGCCTCAATGTATTGAGACTCACATGTCTTGAACGGGGTTTTATCACCATACAATGTTCCAACTTGACCATTGAAACAGTATTTGAGACATTGATGGTATGATGAAGGGATAGCCGCATGATGATGTAGCCAGGGTCTTCCAAGAAAGACATTGAAAGCTGAGTCTTGATCAACAATCATGAAATCCGAATTGGATACAAGATCCCCAAACTGAGTTCTGAGTGTAACTTCACCCAGTGGTTCTTGTTAATTTTTATCATATCCTTGTAACATCATGGTAGAAGGAGATAAATCAGATTCCGTGAGGCCCAATCGATGAAGTGTACGAATGGGCATGAGGTTGACTCCTGAACCATTGTCAATGAAATCTCTTCGAATATCTACACCATTGACTTTGCCAGATAAGTACAAAGGTTTTATGTGCCCATGCACAACATCATCTTCATCTTTATCAGTAAAAGATATCACTGCATGGCATTCTGCAGGATTATTCTCTATGTGATAGACTTCAGCTGCAGCAATTTCAGCTTCAAACTCTTGAGGACTTGACAAAGCTTCGATGAGTGCTTCCCGAAGATCTTTTGACAGATTCAAAGCATCCAAAATTGATAACTTGGCTGGTACTTGGGCCAAGTGTTTCAATATATCATACTTTTGATCTAGATGTATGCGTTTCCCAACAGGAATATGCGGTTTAGCAGGTACCTTGGAAGCAGATGCTTTGGAAGCTGATGCATCTTGTATAGGGATAGAAGTTGGCAAAATCCTTGGTTTTGGAATATTAGACTGATTAGATCCATTTACTTGCTGAGATAAAGAAGATGGAATTTTCAATCGGTCTTCCAAAATAACTGTGCCAAAACTGAGTTGACTATTGGCAGAAGAACTTGCTTGTTCTTTTTGAGCTCGCTGAAGGGCTCTACCACGAGTTTCTGCTGCATACACAGTGCTAGCAGGGGTAGGATTGAAGTAGTGGCTTCGGAAAGATCCACGTTGTTGTACCTCTCGTATCCCCTCGTGGTTTAATTTTCATGATCACAATCACTTTCATGTTTATCTAACTTTGTTTTTAAGTGTTGTGGATGATAGGCAAAAGATTGCCAAAGGATTGACCCAAGAAAGTTGGCAAAATGGACTGAAATTCAGTCCACCGGCCAACCGGTGTGATAGCACCGGCCAGCCGGTGGAACTGGCAGAGGCATTGCCCACTGCCAGGTTCCACCGGTCGACTGGTGGCTCTGTCACCGGTCGACCTGTGGCACCCAGCCCAAATAGTATTTGCTACTGTCTTGCCACCGGCCAGCCGGTGGCTCCTCCACCGGTCGACCGGTGGAGCCTGGACCAGAATTCTCCTCAACTTCCAAGGCACCGGCCAGCCGGTGGACCTGTACCGGCCAGCCGGTAGCCCAGTCAAACTAGCCGTTGGCTTTGACCAGTCAACCTTCTTTTGGCCTCCAACGGCTCCGAGGACTTCTCCAACGGCTCCGAAGACCCCCAATGGGTTCCATGCCTATAAATAAAGGCTGAGGAAGCCCCGGAACCTAATCGGATCATTTACCAAGCCACCGGACACATTGTTGATCATTTTGGCGAACCTCCGGCGGATTTCCTCAAGGAACCCAACGTGCTCCAATCCAATTCCACATCCAAGAGCACCTTCAAAGAAGCTTGGAAGCGGCCTTCAACATCTCCATTCAATCAAAGGCGCCCAAGGCTTCTCCAAATACGGTTTTTTATTGTATATTTATTTTGAGCTTAAAATTGGGTTTGTGCCTACAAACCCCAAACTCTTCTCTCATCCCTCTTTCTTTTGGGTGTCACATCACCACTAAGGTGTGAAGAGGTTTCTTCAAGCCTTTCCTTTTAAAAGGCTTGTGTTTCGGTGAGCTAGCCTTCACCCGTTAAAAAGGCTAGTGGGTTCTTGCTAAACCATCAAAAGCAAGTGGGTTCTTGCTTAACCACCAAAAGCAAGCTGTAATAGGTCCTAGTGCTACCTCAAAGCCTAGTGGGTTTCTTGCTAAAACCATTGAAAAGCAAGCGGTAGGAATCTCTCAACGGTTGAGTTGGGAGCGGAGACGTAGGCCGGGTTTTGGCCGAACTCCGTTATCAATTTCTTGTGTGATTGCCTCCTTTATTTCCGCTGCACTTTCACTTTGATTTTAATTTGTTTATTTTTTTTTAAAAGTCAATTCACCCCCCTCTTACCATCATTCCCCATTTTTCCGACCCAACACACGTCTTCCCCTGTATCCTGAACCTCTAGAATTTCCTCGGATTCCCTTATTTGATATAAGGAATTCAGGCTCATCCAGACTGGAATATGGATCTGTTAATTGAATCATATTAACAGAACCGAAGATTAACTCTTCGTCTGATAAAGACTCTACCTGATTAGGCTGTTTAGGCTGTGCCGTTTGATGGGGCGGTGCCCATGGCTTTGAAGTAGATGGCATGAAATCTGCCAGAGTCAAAGACAACTTAGGCCTCGATACATACTCATCTTCTTCTGATTCCTCTTTCTTCTTTGAATTGCACTGCCCTTTTGAGGATTTGTCTTTTGATGGAGGCTTCACTGCAGCTTTTGTAGGAGACACAATTGGATTCTTCAATTGTGTTCGCAAAATGGCATGGGTCCGATTGATTGTCTTTCTGACCATCCAATCATCATATTTTTGCGCAGTTTTGCTTTTGACTTCCTGCCACTCGCCTCCTTCCTCTGGATCTGTAACGGTAACACATGCTACATGAGATGAAGAACCCTTCAATTTGACTTGTCCCAAGTCGACCATCTTTTGCAGGAGGTCTTTAAAGACAAAACACTCCTGGATGGGATGCCCCAACATTTGATGAAAGGGACAATAATTGGGATGGTCTTCATCTCCTTCCTTTTTTGGCCTCTTGGGCACTGATAATTGAACCAAATTATTTTCCAGAGCTAAAATGAAGTAACCAGGAACTTTCTCACTTCGGAAAGAGTATGTTTTACTCTTCAAATCCTCAAATTGTTTTCGTCGTTGATCTTTTTGATCATTTGGACGAAACGACCTTTGTTGTTGGCGTTCAGGAGGTGGAGCCCTTCGAGAAGATGAAGGTTTTGTAGTAGAAATAGGTACAGGTGCTTGTTTAAGCATAACTGTAGCAGTTTCTGCTTTACCTATTCTCCTTCCTGGAGCTGATGGAATTACACGAGATTTAACCTTAGCCTGTATAAGGGAATCTTAAATCTGTTGAGCGATTGAAGTAAGGTCTCGAAACCCTCCTGTGTATTTCACAGGGATCAATGGCGTGCGTAATTCGTCACACAAATTTGCCACACAGATTGGCAACAGTTCCTCCTGAGGGAGTGCTAAACTCAGGAAATACGTTATTCCCTTCCAGCGAGCAATGAAATCAGAGACTCTTTCATTCTCCCTTTGCTTGCAGTTTGTAAGATCGAAAACTGTCGTTTTTGGCAAAGTTGAGCTGAACTGAAGAAGGAATTTTTTCCGAAGATCCTCCCATCCGATGATTGACCGGGATTGCAGGCTTGTATACCAGACAAAAGCTGGTCCTTGCAAGGTTCGCACGAAGCATCTGAGTTTCACTGCTTCTTGCTGTTATGGAGTTCCCATCATAGGATCACAACAAGACACGTAATGTGTCAAATGTTGTTCAGGGTCGCCTGATCCATTGAAAGTAGGGAAAACAGGGTTTCCAAAACTGGATGGAGGAGAAATTGAATCTACCCATTCAGGGTAAACTTTCTTTTCAGGTTGAACTTGCGCCCGTTTCCCTTCCATAGTTTCTAACCGAGCTGTTAATGACTCAATAGTAGTTATTAACTTTTGAGAAACATCAGGTTGAACTTGGTTTTGGGTAGGTGCAATGAATGGAGCTTGGACAGACGTGGTGGTTGGTGCTGCAACTGATGGTAGTGCTGCCAACCGTTGTTGCATTTGACTCGTAGGATTAGACTTCTGAGGGTGTACTGATAAAGGAGGATATTCCTGATCTATCTCAGTAGTTACAACAAATTCCTTCAGCTGTCGGACTTCAGCATTCTTAATAAGAAGACTACTCTGAAGTAGTTCTGCATTCAACCTTCTTAATTCTTTCATTTCTTCCTCCTGTTTTGCAAACCTTTTCTCTAATGAGAGCGACTAACCTTCTCCAGAGGAAGGATATGTAACCTGATTCTTTCCCTTCCCTTTGTTGGATACCTTTTGGAGGGAGGGAAGTGGATTACCTAGGTTCTGAGTAATCCTTTGACTTTGTGTACGTACACCTTCTTCATTTGTATCGGTGCGTACATTTTCTTGAGCAGGACACTCTTCATCTGAGTCCCCTGAGTGAGTCTCCTCTGGTGGATTAGAAACAACGACATTGATGACATTGATTGATGCATAATGCATCGCATCCCTTCTATCAACATTTCTGTGATATTGTCTTCTTTCATGTATTTGATGAGACATTGCCTTTTGTTGATTCAATCTTTTAGGAACTTCTTGACGAGCTATAACTTGGAGGGAATCTCCTGATAATTTGGATCTTCAATCCTCTTGGGGCTTCTTCCCCAATTGAGAAAAGACCGACATTCTCTGAGGAGGGGATTGATGATTTGAAAGAGTCCCCAGTCTCGAGAACTGGGGATGTTCCTGCTGCTTCTGATCAACTCCTCGAATCCCATTTGTTGACTCTGAGGGTTGGGTTAGAGAAGTCCCCAGTCTGACAAGCTGGGGTGGCTCTTGACATGCTACGTCTGAGATCTTCTTAAAAGATCTCTTGATCTTGCGAATCTTAGTTCGGAAATTAGCTGGATGCATTAGCCTGTATCCACTTTTATCACATGGTTCAATAGACCGTTGTATGATTTCCAAAATTTCTGTCATTTGATGACGTGTTTGCTCCATACGAGAGGCTTGTGCAATATTCTCGCCTGCTTGATGTAGGAGCAATTCAACAACTTGTTCTCTATATGCTTGATTTTGAGAGGAACTAGTTGAAGCCTGTTCTTGAGCAAGCTTTTGATTATGAACAAAGCCCATTGACTGTGGCCGGCCATGGGCAATAACATTACATGAGACCATTTTCGGTGGGCTTTGCTGACTGGAAAGCACTGTGAAATGTAGTACTCCGTGAATACCCCATCCTCTGATATGAACACCAGATGGAGCATTGGCAATTAATTGATGCAATTTTCTTAGTGCGCCAAGGCATGAACGTTGAAGGGTTCTCTACTGCTTTTCAGCCTTCGGATACTGAGAGACTGATAGAAATGCCAAATCAATCTGACATTGTAGCCCTTCTATTATCTTAAGATGATTTTTATATTCATCATAAGATAATACCTTCTTCTTCAATTGACAAAGAGTTTTCCATATGTTGAGACGAATATCATGGATTCCATCATCCGTCAACATCTTTGGAATGTCGTACTGGGAGTCAGCCAAAGGCCAAAACATGACTGGTACCTCACCTTTTGTCAGTTTTTTCCTCATGTTCAGCATTTTCTCTTTATCATTAAATGAAGATTCTTCTACCTGTTTTGACCAGAGTTGGTGTTTCCTTGTTGCTTCATCGGATTCAACAAGATTGGTAGAGAGATCATTGATCAAACTAGAATATGCATGACTTAGGGGTGGTTCGGAGAATGACCTACACCCTGGGCTATCTTCTGATTGAGAAAGTATTTCACTTGTTAGCGATAAAGCATCAGACATGGCTGGTTTCGCATTTGCAAGTGCCTCAAGATAAGAGGGCTTTCTCGGCACTACATTGTCTATTGGAGTATTTTCCAGGCAATGTGAATCACTACTGCAGAGAGGACTTTCGCAGCGAAATTCATCATCATGGGGAGGACCACCATAATGGGTTACAGCAAAAGATGAGATCTCTTTCTCATTGGTCTTCTGACCACACAGAGGGTTCCTGTAGATCTTATCTGAAGAAGAAACTTCAAGATTGACCGAATTTTCATGAAGCAAGCCTTTATGAGGAAGTGTCTGTTGAAGACCTTCATAATTAATGTTCCTGTTATCGGGAACTGAGGGAGTAGAATCTTGAATTCCGACAGATAAATGTCTGAGGGCTTCAAGAACTCCAGTATCGAGCAAGGCCTTGTTGCAAATTGGCCTTTGATCTCCTGATTGTGCTGGGCGGATATTTTTCTTAGATGCCTTCTTACTCGCTTTGGAAACCACTTGTTGACGAAAGTGGTTACTCTGAGCAGGTGTATGTGCCTGATCGGGAAAGATGGTCAGGTTAGGTTGACGATCTCCACTCAAATCAGGTGTATATGCCTGACTTAGTTGTCCGTATGATATGGGGGAGTATGCCCCATAACCCTCTTGGACTGGAACAGATGTGTGTGTCTGTTCCGGAGTGAATCGTTGATGTGTCACTCCACTGCTAGGGATAGATTTATGTGTCTGTCCCTGAGATGATGCTGAAGCTGTTATGATATCCTGGCAAGCATCCAGAATATGAGCAGGAATTTGCTTCTGCTCTTTCACCATTGACAAAATATGTTTGGTGACTTCAGCCGCCGGAACGGGGATATACGTCCATTCCGGGTTTGGAGTAGGTGTATGTGCCTGCTCCTGTCCTCCTTTTCCTGTCAGTGAATCCTGACAGTACTCAAGTGTGGAGGCAGAGAGTTGAGTCTGCCTCCTGTTTGTCGTCGGGGATTTCCGACTGACTTCTCCGTGCGCTACCAAGCGAGACTGTTGGTAGGCTTGATTAGTATTAGTAGGTGTATGTGCCTGCTGATTACACTTCGCCAAACGCGGTTGACGAGATCTATCATATGTAGTCAGATGAGCCTGCTGACTAACTGGTGATGCATAAGAAGGTGTATGTTCCTGCCTATAGTACTCCACCGGAATTGCCTGGCGGGATTGGCTTGATGCTTCCAGACGAGTCTGCTGGACAACGGAATTAAAACAGACAGGTGTGTGTGCCTGTTCGTTCGCCACCAAGTTAGGTTAGTGGAATCCATCATATGTAGTCTGGTGAGCCTGCTGACTAACTGATGATGCATAAGCAGGTGCATGTTCCTGCCTATAGTACTCCGCCGGAATTTCCTGGCGGGATTGGCTTGATGCTGCCAGACGAGTCTGCTGGACAGCGGAATTAAAACGGGCAGGTGTGTGTGCCTGCTCATTGTTTGCCACCAAGTTAGGTTGGTGAACTTCTACGGAGATGGCAGGGATGATAACCTGCCCATAGTTAACCGGATTCCATCTCTGGAGGTTCATCTTGCCTGCTCGGGTTCGAAGAACCTGAGCTGAATGCCTGGAGTCGGTACCCTCATCATGTTGAGGGCGCAATACCGCATGAGTCTGATGGCGATTGTTGATGGGAGCCCTCAGGAAGGACTCCTGTCTTTTTGAATTAAGGCCCTAAGGGACCTGCTCATTCACTTCCTCAGAGTAAGGGAGTGAATGGAAATTGCGTTCAGGGGATAACGACCTGAAATAGTTAGAGACGGCAGTCAGCACTGCCTGCTTCTTGATTGCTGGCCGCCGTTGTCCGGACGACCAGGTAGAATTGTTAACTTGGAGGGCTTGACGGGCGGCCTCCAGAGTTGGGATAGTACTGTTGCGACGATACTCCTTAACCAGTGCATTAGAAACCCATCTTTGAAGACGCTGAGTTGGTGATGTCATCCTCAGAGCGGACGACGTTCCAGAAGGAGTAGCAACATTGGTTTTCACAGCAGCAGACCTCACAGTAGAGGTGTTCACAGCAGCAGTATTCACAGGGGTAAATTTAAGGAAAGCCATTTTACAGAAGATCTTGAGAAAAGAGTGTCTGTTCCATATAACAGACATAATCAAGATGAATCCGGCCACTGCATCTTTTGGATGATCACATGTCAATGATTGCTTTGTTGGCCCAAGGGGCCTAACAAATAAGAAGAACATCACTTTAACTTGGTTAAGTATTCACGTCGGGTTCACCATTTTTTGTTTCGCACGGAATTCGGGGATGACCTCCTGGATAGGAGATTCAAACGTTCCGATCAGTTTCAAACGGGTTTGTTCGTAGAACCGGAAACATCCAATTATTCCACATCAGTTTGCACCTACTTTCCAAAGGTAGGCACTCATTATCTTGTGGGCTAATGAGGCTTAGGAATTTGCATTGGTCGAGAGGATGGGAGGTCGGACTCATCACACCTTTTTGAGGGGAATTATTGTCTACTCCGGGACTCTCTTTATAGATTTAAGTTATTTTCGTGAATCCTTATTACATTACCAAGTATAAAATGAGCTTTCCTTCAGTTTTAACAATCAATGATTAAATATGTAAGAAATTTAGAGAATCTTTTATATGTATTAGAGGTTCTTCATTGATAGAGAATCATCTGTATCTATTTAGAGATTCTGAGTCAATGGTATCCTTCAAAAACATTTATAAAAGTCTCTTGATCATTATGATGACCAGGCTGGTTTTAAAGCCACTCAGTGGGGTACTTGAAGTTTATCGTCATTTAGAAGGACATGGATTATTTCAAAGTTGGGATCGAACCCATAAATGGGCTACCTACGTATCCTTTGTTTTGGAAAAGGAATTAGAACCCACATAGTTCGATTAATGGAGTATGACGTTTATGATTGATGGCTCAAAGAAGGATGTCATAATTAATTTTACACTCTAAGCTCACACGAGTCATGCTCGATGTGAGAAACAAGAGGTATTGGTAAAAAATTAGACAACTGTTCCATGAAAGATGAAATCATAAGAAATTGTTTGGGGCTTATGTATGTATGACTTCCCAGATAGATGAAGGTTTAGGATTCACTTTTAGGGAGAAAATCCATGAACAGTGTCCATAAAGGTATATGTGCTTCATGGATATTTTAATACTCTAATATTGGGGCTTACTCCTAAGGAGGATTCCCAAGTTAGGAGGGGACTTTTGATTGGGTTTTACTCCTGAAAAGGAAGCCCAAATCAAGGGTAAATTAGGACTGGTTAAGAGAAATTTAAGGGACTTGGGGCTTATTCCTGAAAAGGAAGCCCAAGATTATAACTGGGACTTATTCCTGAAAAGGAAGCCCAAGTTAGGGGACTTGGGGCTTACTCATAAAAAGTAATCCCATGATTATGACTGGGTCTTATTCCTGAAAAGGAGACCCAGGTTAGGGATTAAGGTTTGGGGCTTACTCCTAAGAAGGATGACCATATTTGAGATTGGGGCTTACTCTTGAAAAGGAAGCCCATATTAAGAGGACTTGGGGATTACTCCTAAGAAGGATGCCCAGATTAAAGGACTTGGGGCTTACTCCTAATAAGGATGCCCAGATTAAAGGATTATTATTGGGACTTACTCCTGAGGAGGATGCCCAAGTTAAGGAATTAAGGTTTGGGGCTTACTCCTGAGGAGGATGCCCAGATTTGGGAATTTTAAGAATTTGGGGCTTACTCCTGAGGAAGATGCCCAGATTAAAGGACTTACAACTGGGGATTATTCCTAAAAAGGAGACCCAGGTTAAGGATTCTCTAATCTTAAAGGATGAGGTTGAATGAATGAACTCTCAATCTTTGGTGACATAAAGATGTATAAATCACTATGTTTTGAGAGATATTCCACAGAATTCCTTTCAAATAAGGAAGTCAAATCAAGAAATCATGCCATAAATGGCTTTGAAGAGTATCTTGAAGACTAAATCTTGAATAGGAAAGGTGAAATGGATTAAGAGGAGTAAAATGGGCAAGATGGGCACCCAAAAAGGTAGGGGCGCGGAAGTATTGGAAGGCGCGCAAGTCTTGCGTGGGCGCGCAAGTATTGGTCGCGCAGGTATACCTGCGCGACATGTGGGTTACTTGCGCGATTTTCAACCAGCATAAAAATACTTGAGCGACTCTTTATTAAACCCTTTAGAATCTTCTTGAGGTTCTTCCAGAAAAGGGACGCGCAAATTCTATTGAAGGAATAAGGCGGCGCGCAAGTGTGACCAGTTCCCTTAAGAGCTGGCCATTCAGGCGCGCAAGTGTTGATGAGTTTCAACACTTAGGCCTTCCTCCCTCTCTTTAGATCTTCCGTTCTAGGTAAGAAATTACCTTAGAAGTGTTCCGGAAGCTTTGAGAAGAGACTTGGGCGTCGAGAGCTTCAATCCGGGTTTCTGGAAAAAGATCCTCTCGAATGGGGGGCCCACAGGGTCTATTTATAGGCAGGAGAAGACCCTGGGCGGTTACCAGGCGGTTATCAATTAGGTCGCGCAAGTCACTTGCACGACCACTAGTCAGCGTGAAAGTACTTGCACGACCACTAGGCGGCGCGAAAGTGTACTTGCGCGACCATGAGGGAAGTTGCGCGACCTATGGGAAATGTTCTCCTTGTTCATCCCTTTGTCGATTTTTGATGTTTCTTCAAAGGATGAATCACTTTGGACTAAGGTATTTCCTCTTTTTTTTTCAGTCGTTAGACTCTGTGATGGAAAGGAGCGTCAACAATCACCATGATCTCCTAAAAATAAAAATGCTTCTTCACTAACTTTCATTGTGTATTATCTTCTTCTTTGTTTTTTGTTTTCATATCTATATATTTTTTTTCATTTCCAAACCCTCCCCCCATTATATTAGTATTTTTATTTAGTATTATATTAGTTGGTTTATAAATAGAAACAATAGAAAATCGGTGTTGTGTGAGTGACCTCCTAAAGAGATAGACCCTAAGGTTCTCACTATATTGCATTCCTAGGTAAATAAGAAATTATTGGTGAAAGATTCACGACAAATACCTCTCATCGGACACTAGGACCAATCCTCTTTTGGATTGTTCCATACTAAATCTCTTTAGTATCTGATCAATGTATGTACCTTGATTTGGTCTAAGTAATATCTTTGATCTATCATGAATGATCTTGATCCCTAGAATGTAGGATGTTTCACCTAAGTCCTTCATAGAGAATCACTTGTTTAACCAGTCCTTAAACGACTATAAGAATGTCTTCGTTTCAAATAAGTAATATTTCATTGACATATACCACTAGGATAACGAATTCACTCTCACTAAACCACTTGTAAACACATGAATCACATTCATTATTAATGAAACCAAATTATTTTATAGCTTTATCAAACAGAATGCTCCATGACTCAGTTGCTTTCTTCAATCCATAAATGGATCTATGAAACTTGTAAACTTTTTTGGCATTAATTGGAGTCACAAAATTTTCTAGTTGTGTCATATAGACATATTCATGAAGGTTCCCATTAATGAAAGTTGTTTTAACACCCATATTTCTAATTTCATAGTCATGGAAAGCTGCTATAACAAGTAGATTTCTGATGGATTTAAACTTGGAAACTGGAGAAATGGTTTAATCATAGTCAACGCATTGATGTTATTTAAACCCTTTAGGCACCAGTCGTGCTTTGTAGGTATTTACTTTACCTTCCATGTCTAATTTTATCTTGAATACCCATTTACACCCAACATGCTTTACATCAACTAACAGATCAATTAGAACCCAAACTTGCTTCTAATACATGGAATCCATCCCAGAATTCACGATTTCTTTCCATTGTGCAGATCCTGGGCCATCTACTATATTTTTACAAGAGAGATTTTCATTATTTCCAATCTATAATGAGTCACCGTATCTGGTGACTAGAAAACCATATCTTTCTAGTTCTCTTACCTCTTTGATGTTTCTACACAATACTTGTGTTTCAATAACAACTTCTTCCTTGGGGACCTGTGGAATCTGTTCCTATACCAACTCTTGTGTATCTTGAGCATCAACTTCATCAATGTTAATATTAATCTCACTATTCTTCTTGAGGATGTGCTCCCTCTCAAGAAAGATGATTTGTCTTACCATATTCACTTTCTTGTATGGGGTGTTATATATATAACATTCCTTGGTTTCATTGGGATATCCTATAAATATACACTTCGTGCCTCGGGGTGTAGTTTATTTTCAAAGGTGGCCTTAACAAACATCTCACATCTCAATACTTTTGTATGTGAAAAAAAGAGTTTCTTTCCACTCCGTAACTTGAAGGGAATTTCATTTGTCGCTTTAGTTGGTACTCAGTTTAGTGTGCATGCAACAATTTGTAATGCATATCCCCAAAAAGGATAATGAAAGATCAACATGACTCATCATCAACCTTACCATGTCTAGAAAGGTATAGTTCCTCCTTTCACTTACACCATTCCACTGTGGTGTATAAGGTGGAGTGAGTTGAGATAGAATGCTAAATATTTTAAAGTGTCGTGTTCATTATAGCTCGAAATCATGGTTTTAAAATTGTTTTAAAATTTAACAAAACAAATAAATTTTTAATATTTGTTTTATAGGATGAATGATGAAAATAAATTCTAAATAAGTGAGAATTCAATGAAATTTGTAGCTTATATTGATTAATATTGGTTCTATATTTGATTATATTTAATAAAACTTAATGTGTTGTACTAAACATCTTGATCTAGTTGAATTACTAATTTGGTTGAGTCGATTTTCACTTTCTAATTCATTTATATCAAATAAAATTTTTGTAAAATGAGAACCTTTTTAATTGATTATTGTACTTAATTAATGAGACACCTAATAACATTAAGTGCAATAAATGTTAGAATGTGGACTAGATAGTTGCAAAATAATTTGTATGGCTTGTATTCGATGTCTTTAAGAGTTATTTTATCCTCCATAAATCAGGTAGCACACAAGGTTGGCGGTGAAAACACTATAGGATACAACAATCAAAGTCTAGTAATTCTATAAATATACTTTATATAGAGCGGTAATTTGAAGTTTTCAATGTTGATCCTAGAAGATGTTTCAGAAGATGTTGAGTTTTTGGAAGATTATTGAGCTCATGAATAAGGTGATAAGTGAAAAGTGATGTAGTGGATGTTATTTTTGTGTTGTCTTTTGTTGTGAATACATAAATCATGTTCAAACTCACATAAAAAAATGACTCGAGGTGAATGTCATTTTAAGATTTTGGAATGTTGGAAGATGTTTGGAATTGGTTTGGACAAGTTTGGTGCATTTCTGGAGGTGTTTTGAAATAATTTGGAAGTCTTTGGAGTTAAGCGGGTTCAAACTTAAAAAATGAGAAAAAAATCTTTGTAAGGATGAACCTGAGCAGATGATTGATAAAATGGTAAATGGACCTATGGTTCGTAAGGTGGCCTACAGAGATTGTATGATGTTTTTCAAACTCTATAAGATGAAATTCCAGACTTCGTAAGGCGAGTCTGAGACTTAGTAAGGTGAACCTATGGACTTCCTAAGGTGAATATACAAACGTTGTAAGGTATCTGAAATTTTGTAAGGAGAGTTCAAATTTCAAAGAGTAAATATTGATGTTCATATGGTGACTTCTAGTTTTCATAAAATGAACTCAAATTTCATACAGTAAACTCAGACTTCCTAAGGTTAACTTCTAGTTCATAAGGTGAGTTTTCAATTCTGTAAGGGGGAGTCTTCTAGACTTAGACAAATTTTAAAGATTTATAGGAATTGAAATAGTTTAAAATATAATTATTGGAAACCAACGATGTTGTGGATGATCTTAATCAATTTAAATATCAAAAATGAGATTTTTTATTCAAGAAAATGAAGAAGATGTTCTAGGCCGTGAAGAAGGTAGTTGCATCACGAAGACAAAGAAGTTGAGTTTAAATTTTTAGAATAACTGATATGTCACACTGTGAAGGATCCAGTTGTGCTATAAGTCATTCCAGTAACCACCTAGATAGATCCAATGACTGAAACATAATAAGAAAAAGTGTGAAGAACAAGAAGTTACATACATTTATTTATCTATATTTTTAATTTGAAATTCAAATTCGAAGGGGGAAATTGTTTCTACTGGAAGATATAATATTTGTAGTATTATGAAAATAATATATGAGAAGAGATGATAATATGTACTCAAAAGAAAAATACATAGAGATTATCAAAGAGAATAAGAAGGAAGAAGAATATAGTTGTTTTTGTTCAAGAATAAGTAGTATAATAATAATAATAATAATAATAATAATAATAATAATAAGAAACAACATAGTGACAACTCAATGACAGTCTTATATAGAAGAAGATGTGGGAACCAGGGCGCAGCGAAAGTGCCAGTAGTGTAATATCTCATTACCTTTCTGTCAGGTACGTCTCAAACCTTGTCGTGATTTTACTTTTTCGTTGTCTTAGTAGGGCCGAGGAGGAATTGAAAGGATACCTATAATGGTGAAGTCAGATATTTGTTGGATTCTTAACATAAAACATGCTGGTCTTGTATCCTGCTGGGGATTTAAATGCCGTGTAATGTGGTTACACGATGTGTAAATTCTAAAATAATAATAAATCTATTTTTAACAAAAGGCAATGAGTTTTTCATCAATTTTTGTATTTTTCAATTACACGACGTGTAATTGGGATACACGTCATGTAAAGTCCTGAGTGTTGATTTTAAACAGAAAACTCAAATGAAAATTTTATTTCCTCTCCTGATTTCCTTACTCTCGACCCAAGTGCCATTCCTAGGTGATTTTAGAGCCCTCAAACCCTTCTGAGTTGTTTCATTCAGCAATCGATCATTGTTGCGGTTGCGGTGTGACTCACTAGGTAAGCGTTCTCCCTATCTCTCCGTCTCTTTCTCTTTCTCATCTTGTAGTTTGATAGATCATCTTGGGATTGATGGATCTAAGCTCCATGTTGTTGAATTGTGTTTCTAGGTTGAGTTCTTAGATTTTCTATGCCTTCGTTCTTGTCGGCGGGTTCTGTTACGGGATTTGTGTTTCTGTGAAAAAGGTAGGTGGTTTCGTTATGATGACAAAATTTAATTAACCTTGTAACATCCCAGGTAAATAAAGAATATGAAATTTTCATAATTATTAATATTTGTGAATTAAATATTAATTTTACTTTAAAGGAGATGCTATTTTCGATGGCATACCTGACATGCAACAACGGGTTTCTCCAAAATATTATATTGAACACATGGCTGACTCATACTGAAAAAATAATAATAATGTAATATTATTATTTTTAAATGGTAGTTAACACCTAGCCTTTGTATTGGCGGGAATGAACATAACTAACCATATTATTATTAAACATGTTTGTTAAATGTTTTTACATTTATCCAATAAAATTTAGAGACTTAAAATGAGGATGAATCCAATTTTAAACATAAATACTCTTATATTTTTAAAAGGTAGTTTTACCGCCTTTTGATGACGAACCCTTTATAAATCTAATTTTGGTCACTTTTATATGTTATATTTTACAAAATAAACTTATTATTTATAAATGGGACATCAAAATTTACTTTTGGTAAATTTTTGGTATTTTTCTGATAAAGTTCATTTTTAATGAATAGTTAAAAATACTGCATTTTAAGTCAAAGCTGTCTTTTCATATGATTTATTTATATGGTTAATTGGTTTTAAAGTGTAATTAGATTATGTTTTTATCATTTAATTCAATTTTGTTCATTGAAAGTAATTTCACTTTTTAATTAGACATAAACACATGTTAATCTTTTCATAGTTATTACTTCTTAAAAACCCGCTTTTTGGTTTTGACAACGAGAATTAATTTTAAATTAATTTCTGCCACTTCTGTATTTTGAATTTGTAAAAATGGATTCCATATTTGGAATCATGTTGACCAAATTGTGTAAATAGGTACCTTTTATTTCTACACATTATGAATAGTAACTTTAGTAATTATTTTATTTACCATGGTTAAAGGGTAAATCTGGTAAATAAGGGTAAAAAAGAATATTATAATAATATAAAACTATCCTAAAACTTGTCTTCCTCCTATTGGATGATATATGTCTAACCATGGGAATCCTTAGGTCGATTTTGGAACCCTATGGAACCACTTTGATGTGAAAATGACATTTTATAAGAATTAATTTAAAGTAAAGAAAAATGTAATATAAACATGTATTTTTAGTAAAACCATTTTTATATGGGGTTATATAAGTGATATTTTTTACTATAAATAGTCATTAGAAATATAAGAAGATTTCCCAAATTATGGTCTTTTATTTATAATTTTTAGACATCAAATAAATAAATTTATTTAGGACACAATGACGATGTAGTGGTTACCTTATTAATGAAAGATTTAAATAAATGAGATTATAAATATTAAAATAAATTTATTTTGAAAATTTTTATGCCATCCATGAATTTTAGGGATGATTTTAACTTTTTATATTTTAATTAATGAAGTTTTTTCGAAATAATAAAGTTGTTATGGATGTTTAAAAAGTCATGATATGAATAGTATAAAAATTGACATAAATGCGTTTTTAAAATAAATACTATTTTATTAAATAATATAATAGTCCTAAAAATATAATATTCAGTAAAATAACTTAGATAATGTTTAACATGTCATTAATGAACCACTTTTGGTTCTATTGGCATTTTATGGTAACTATATTAACCATATAGTATGAATACACAAGAAAACATGGTAAGAGTTAAATTAGTTAACTAAGGGTTAAAGCTAAATGACATGGTTAAATTTGAAACCAAAACTTGTATAAAACCTATTGGTTGAGAGTATTTCGAACAATAATTATCTAATATTTGAATTAAATGAGTTTTAGATCTTTTTAAATCTAAATTCAATTCATAATAAAACAATCTTTCAAGACATTCCTAAAGTACTCCTCCTCCCTATTATAAAAGGCCACCACCCCAAACTCTTTAATCAAACCTATCAAGCCCCTTGGCTAGTCCAAAATCTACCTAAATAATCTCCCAAAATCCCTCTATTCCTCATATAAGCCTTACCTTAGGCAGAAGATAATTCAAGAAATCATTTAGGCAAAAATCAAAAGAAGTTACCCGATTTAGAGGTAACATCCTCTCTCAAGTTCTTTTCTTTTATTTTCCCTTTAAACTCCCAATTCTCTTCTTATTATTTGATTTCATAACAAAACCAGTATCTTCAATATACTATGATGTTTTTATGAGAAGTATTCTAACTACACTTACACATACCTCCATCTAATGGATACAAACATACTATTTCTGTGTACAATGAACTACTGCCTCATGAAACGATGATTGTTCAATTTTACCCTACCACCTCTCATGGTGGACATTATGATGTAACTATATTTAGATATGATATATATTATATTTATATTGTCTCTATGCTTCTGTTTTTTTATTTAAAACACACCTTTATGCTTTCCATAATGTGCAAATATGATAATTTCATTTGTGGAAGTGAGGACTATCGCTCTCTCAAAGTAATATGACTCGTTCATGCCATACATGGAATGTATAAAGTATGAAATTTATGAACTTATGTAACATATATATCATATTATATTATACTAGAATTATAATATACCTATTTATCATTTAGTTTTTTTCTTTAATATGACAAATAAATGAAAGTAGCGTTCATGTGTACATACGACTTACCGTCTCCATGAACAGTGCATTTCATTTCTTATCTCCAAATGTCATGGACTATTATAAATAAATATATACTATATATATATATGATATTTATATCATTAATACTATTCTATAGATAGTGTACTTTTTACCACATGGAAAATTTGTAATTATAACAAGATCATTTTTGACTCAAGTACCCAATATCGACAAAACAACCGATATTAACTTAAATAATTATGTAATTTTTATAACATGGTAATAATTGATATAAAAGGAATAATAAACTTGAAAAAGGTTCTGAAGCAAGTATAAACTAACTTAAGTTTATTATTCAAGAAATTAAATAACGAACAAGTCAAGTCGGATACGAGATAAGAGACTCAGTCTCAATCTCCTTTCAATGAGGCCTATCTTGATGTTATAAGCCTTTAATATCCTATAAGGTGTATATGAATCCCTTTTGACATGTTATATCATGAATTAATATATTCTCATGATATTTAAAGTTTTTAATGATGTTATTTTTTAATGATTTTTATTTAAGTGTTTTCAAGTGGAAATGGACTCTTTAATTAAAACATCATTTTTAAATGTTTTAAAGATTTATTATTCTAAAAAATTCTATTTCACATCCATGTTTTCAAATATTTTTTAAGAAGTTATCTATATGGACATGAATGTTTTAAAATGTTAATTTATTTCAAAAGTTTCAAAGTGGTATGAGACACTTTGATTCAAAGTATCTTTATTAAATATTTTAAATGGTTTTAGAAATGGGTTGAATATTTCAATATCCTGAAATGATATCTTGTGATTGAAATGTGGAAATGCTATTTTTCCTTTATGCTTGTTTTGTGTGTTATGATTATATAACAGTACTTAGACCTTTTATGGGTGGTTACATGATAAACCAAGACGGGTGGTTACATGATAAACCAAATGATGGGTTGTTCTATGATAAACTAAGGATAAGTGGTTACGTTATAACCTCCAATGCATTAGGTATGGAAGTCGGTCGTAGGGCTATTCCATTTAGAGATATGTGTGGAAGTCGACCGTATGTTTATTCCATTTAAGTTTTTTTATGTTCCAAGTTACCTTTATATTCTATATGTTGCAATCTATGAGTTTTATGGTAATCTTTTGGTTACAAAAAAGGGTAATCAATGAGTTTATTTTCAATTAAGTGTTTTTGATACTTCTTTAAGGTGAAAAGTATTACTTTATGATAAAGTATTCATGGTTTACATGCTGTTTTGAAAAACTAACAGTTTTCCTTCTTTATGTATCCCTTAATGAGATTTTTATCCTCATCCCAAGTTTTGAAATGTTTTTCACAGGACATAAAGAGGAATATGGTCAAGGATGGGATCAAGGAAAAGTCATGCTGTCTAAAACATGGAACTAAACATGTTTCTTTTTTTAGAGTTTTTTTATGAAAAAAATTGATAGTGAGTAGAAGTGTCTATATGTAATATTCAAGTTGTTATGTATAAGTTATGACCTAATTATATAAATATCTAAACCTAAAAAGGTCCTCAATGTGAATTATTAACTTAATTCAAGATTATGTAATGTTTAAGACTGGGGCCTTACAGTTGGTCTCAGAGGTTGGTTTAGAAATATTTAGGAGTTAGAATTTTGTTAATAGAATATCCATAAATGATTTTTACATTATGGTCAAATTGAAATGATATATCATTTGAATATTACCATGTTGTTTCTTCTAAAATATGTTTGTTTAGAATGGTTTTCCATAGAGGAAACAGGGAAACTATGCTGGGAAGACATACAAAGGAGAGAAACCTTCCAAATCAACACCCTAAGATAGTTAGAATCATAACTAAACAGTTTGTTGCAGTGATGGATCAGTCGAATCAGGTGATAAATGGTGGTGGTGTCCATGCACGATATCAACTAGATCTACCACAGAGGAACATGTCTGTTGTGGAGCATTTCATGAGGCAACGTCCCCCATCATTCATAGGATCATCTCACCCTGTGTAAGCTGAAGGGTGGATCAAAACACTAGAAAAGATTTTTGATGTCATGGTATGTACATACAATCAAAAGGTTAGTCTTGATATTTACCGTTTTGAAGGATAATTCGATCAGTGGTGGTCGATGGTTAAAAATATCAAGGATAGTGAGGATATTAATGCTCTTGGTTGGGATGAATTCAAAGATATATTTCTTGAGAAATATTTTCCTAAGGCGGTTCAACTTAGGATGGAAAAAAAATTCTTGTAATTGAGGTAGGAGGATGACTCAGTGGCTGCTTATGAAGCATAGTTCACTCGAATGGCAAGGTATGTTTCAAATTTCATCCAAGATATTGATAATAAGATAAATCGGTTTTACTCAGGATTGAAGCCGCAATATCGAAAGGAATTAGCCTCTCGTGAATTCAAAATCTATGAGAAACTCGTTAGATGTGCTGAGAAAGTAGAAATGGAGTTTTCTGATGATCAAGTGTTCCATGAGAGAAAACAAAAGAAGAGGTCATGTTGGTAGGAAAAAATAAAGTATTCATCAAAGAAGTCTGGAGGTAAGAAAATTAAATTTCCATCTTGTGAGAAGTGTGGTAAAAATCATCTTGGAGAATGTCTCTCAAAATATGTATAGTGCTTCTAGTGTGGTAAGACTGGTCATATTGCTCTTAAATATAAGGAATATGATCAAGCAGGCAATGAAAATACTGCGGTAAGATGTTTTAGTTGCAATGAGTTTGGGAATTATGCCAATGTGTGTCCAAAGTTGATTACCCAGGGTGGAAACTAGATAGATCAAAAGCAGAAGGGTGTGGAAAAATATTTTTCTACTGCTAAGATTGATGTGAGACCATCAAATAAAGTGGTATCAGGTACTTTGTTTGTTTTTTCAGATTATGCCAATGTGTTGTTTGATTCAAGATATACACATTCTTTCATTTCTGAGAAATTTTTGGGTAAATTTGGAATTCCACCACAAGAAATGAATCCAGAACTTATGGTAAAAATACCCAGGGGGAATTTGGAAGCAAAAAAAATTATAAGAATATTCATATCCTTATATGTGGAAAGAACTTACCTAAAAACATTATTGTTTTGCCTTGAGTAGAGTTTGATGTTATTTTGGGAAGGGATTGACTTTATGTTTACCATGCTAAGATAGACTATAGAGCTAAAGAAGTTTATTTTTAGAAAGACTTTCAAATTGTGTACAATAATGAACTTTAACTCTGATAACATATCAGGAAGTTGAGAAAATAGTGAAAGATGAAAATGAATGTTACCTTGAACATATTGCTGAAAATAAAGGAACTATTCAGATTAATGATGTGCCAGTAGTAAATGAGTATCTTGATGTTTTTTCTGATGAGTTTCCTGGTATAATACCTGACCGGGAAGTTAAATTTATAGTTGAGTTAGTTCTTGATGCTAAGCCAATTTTAAAACCCCCTTATCAAATGACTGAAATTGAACTTTTAGAGTTAAAGAATCAATTGCTGGAGTTATTAGATAAAGGTTTCATTCGACCCAGCACATCACCATGGGGAACTCCTGTCTTGTTTTTTAAAAATAATTTTGGTTCAATGAGACTTTGCATTGATTATAGATCCTTTAATAACATAACTATTATGAACAAGTATCCTTTGCCTCATATCGATGATTTGTTTGATCAGCTCCAGGTAGATCAGTATTTTTTGAAGATTGAATTGAGGTCAGGGTACCATCAGTTGAAAGTAAATGTAACAGACATTTTGAAGACCTCATTTCGCACTAGATATGACCATTATGAATTTTTAGTTATGCCATTTGGGTTAACCAATGCACCTTATATATTCATGGATCTTATGAATATATTTTTTCGTGAGTTATTGGATAAGTTTGTGACTGTGTTTAATGATGAAATTTTGGTATATTTCAAAAGTAAAGAGAAACATGAAAGTCATTTAAGGGTTTTCATGCAAACCTTAAAGGAAAAGAAATTGTATGGAAAATTTAGCATGTGTGGGTTTTGGTTGCAGTAAATTTCATTCCTTGGTCATATTGTTTCTAAAGATGGCATAACTTTTGACCCTTCTAAAAAAAGTTTTTGAAGAGTGGCCAAGACCTACTAATATCATAGAGATCGGTAGTTTTCTTGGTTTGGAAGGATATTACTGAAGGTTTGTTGAAAATGTTTCATGTTTATCTAGACCACAGACTAAGTTAACTCGAAAAGGTGTTAAATTTATCTGGACAAAAGAATGTGATGATTGTTTTTAGAAATTGAAAAGAAGGTTGATGAATGCTTTAATGTTGGAATTACCTTCCAGAAATGGTGAGTTTGTTATCTACAGTGATGCTTCGTTGAAAAGACTTGGTTGTGTCCTAATGAAGAATGATCAAGTAATTGTTTATGTTTCATGTCAGCTGAAAACTCATGAGTTAAATTACCCTACACATGATTTGGAATGAGCTACTATTGTTTTTGCTTTAAAAATTTGGAGGCATCATTTGTATGGAATAAAGTGTGAAATATATACTAATCACAAAAGTTTGAAGTATATATTCACTCAGAAAGAATTGAATAAGAGACAGGGGAGATGACTAGAATTAATCAAGGATTATGATTGTACAATTCATTACCATCCAGGAAAAGCGAATAAAGTGACCAATACTTTGAGTCGAAAAAGTAATGTTACATTAACCATGTTACATTTAGAACAAGATCATTTGATTAATGATTTGATGAAATTTGGCATAGAAGTTGTTGGTTCAGGAGATCCATCTGGTTTTTTTCAGGTGTCAGTGAAATCATCTCTATCAGAAAGAATTAAGAAAGTGCAGAAGGAAGACAATGAGTTGTAGAAAAAGGTAGAATTGGTTCATAAGGGTAAGTTGCCTAAATTTAATATTGATAAAGATTGTGTTTTGAGATTTGGGAAGAGATTATATGTGCCTTATGATTCACAGTTGAAGAAAGAATTGTTATGTGATGAACATAGTTCTCCATTTTCAGTCCATCATAGTAGCACTAAGATGTACAGAGATCTTCAGGAGTATTATTGGTGGGATGGAATGAAAAGAGATATTTCTAACTTTACTACGAAGTGTTTGACTTGTCCACAGGTTAAATCATAGTGACAATTACCAAAAGGGATACTTCATCCTTTATGGTTCCAGAGCGGAAATGATAAAATATATCCATGGACTTCATTGTGGGATTACCGAAGACATCTCGAGGTAATAATGTGATTTGGGTTATTGTTTATCGATTAACTAAATATGCTCATTTCCTTACTATTCGAGATACTTTGTCTCTAGATCAACTTTCTCGATTTTATGTTAAGGAGATAGTCCGGTTACATGGAGTTCCCCTCTCCATTGTATCTGGTTGTGATCTCAGGTTATTTTTTAACTTTTGGAAAGGTATTTAGAAGACATTGGGTACTGAATTAAATTTCAGTACAACTTTTCATCCTCAATCAGATGAGAAGTATGAATGAACAATTTATACATTGGAAGATATGTTATGTGCTTGTTCAATGGATTACCAGGAAAGTTCAGACCAACATATTTCTTTGGTTGATTTTTCTTATAATAACAGTTTTCATTCCAGTATACAGATGGCTCCATTTGAGGCATTATATAGAAAGTGGTGTTGAACTCCAGCTTTTTGGGATGATGTAGGTGAAACAAAGTTGATGAGACCAGAATTGGTAGAAGAGATGACAGAAAAAGTTCAGTTAATTTAGAAGCACATGAGAATAGATTAGAGTAGTCAGAAAAGTTATGTGGATAACCAGAGGAAGGATATTTCTTTTGAGGTAGGTGATCATGTCTTTCTTAAAGTTTCTCCATGGAAAAGTGTGATGTGTTTTGGTAAGAAGGGAAAGCTGAGTCTAAGGTTCATTGGACACTATGAAATTCGGGAGAAAGTTGGATCAGTTTCCTACAGAGTGGATTTACCCCCAAGTTTATCCCAGGTACACAATGTTTTTCATGTTTCAATATTGAGGAAGTATATGCTAGATCCATATCATGTTTTGAGTCCAGAGGTAGTTCAATTGGAATAGAATATCTCTTATAAGGAACAACCAGTCTAGATTCTTGACTGAAGAGAGCAAGTGTTGCAGAATAAGGCAATTCATCAGGTAAAGGTTTTGTGGAAAAACTATATGGTTGAAGAGGCAACATGAGAATCTGAAAATTCTATGAGGGATAAATACCCCTACTTATTTGATAAGTAAATAAAATTTCGAGGATGCAATTTCGAAAAGGGGGGAAGGATGTAGCATCCCAGGTAAATAAAGAATCTAACATTATCATAATTATTAATATTTGTGAATTAAATATTAAATTTAATTTAAAGGGGATTATATGTTCGATGGCGTACCCGACACCTAATAATGAGTTTTTTTTCCGAAATCTTATGGTGTACAGAAGGTTGAGTCATACTAAAATAATAATAATAATATAATATTATTATTTATAAATTGTAGTTAACTCCTAGACATTTTATTGGTGGGAATGAACAAAACTAACCATATTATGATTAAACATGTTTGTTAAATATATTTACATTTATCCAATAAAATTTAGAGGTTTAAAATGAGAATGATTGCAATTTTAAGCACAAATATTCTAATATTTTTAAAAGGTAGTTTTACCGCCTTTTGATGGATTTTTTTTAAATATATATTTTTTCACTTTTATATGTTCCATTTTACAAAATAAACTTATTATTTATAATTGGGACATCAAAATTTACTTTGGGTAAATTTTTGGTATTTTGCTGATAAAGTTCATTTTTAACGAATAGTGAAAAATAATGCATTTTAAGTCAAAATTGTCTTTTCATCTGATTTATTTATATGGTTAGATTATATTTTTAATTGATTTTAAAGTTTAATTAGATTATATTTTTATCATTTAATCAAATTTTGGTCATTGGAAGTAATTTCACTTTTTAATTAGACATAAACACATGCCAATCTCTTGATAGATATTACATCTTAAAAACCCGCCTTTTGGTTTTGATAAGGAGAATTAATTTTAAATTAATTTCTTCCACTTCTGTTTTTTTGAATTTGGAAAAATGGATTCCATATTTGGAATCAGGAGCTCCAAATTGTGTAAATATGTACCATTTATTTTGAGACATTATGAATAGTAACTTTAGTAATTATTTTATTTACCATGATTAATGGGTAAATCTGGTAAATAAGGGTAAAAAAAATAATATTATAATAATATAAAACTACCTTAAAATGTGTCCTACTTATATTGGATGATATATGTATGAACCGGGGGTTCCTTGGGTCGATTTTGGGACCCCATGGAGCCACTTTGATGTGAAAATGACATTTAATAAGAATTAATTTAAAAGAAAAATGTAACATAAACATGTATCTTTTAGTAATTTTTTTATATGGGGTTATATAAGTGATATTTTAGACTATAAATAGTCATTATAAAGCTAAAAAGAGTTACTATATCATGGTATTTTATTTATAATTTTTATACATCAAATAAATAAATTTATTTATGACAAAATGTTGATGTAGTGATTACCTTATTAATGAAAGATTTAAATAAATGAGATTATATATATTAAAATAAAGTTATTTTTAAAATTTTTATGTAATACAAGAATTTTGGGGATGATTATGATTTGTTATATTTTAATTAATGAACTTTTTTTGAAATAATCAAGTTGTTATGAATGTTTAAAAAGTCATGATATGAATTGTATAAAAATTGACATAAATGAGTTTTTAAAATAAATACTATTTTATTAAATAGTATAATAGTCTTAAAAATATAAGACTTGATAAAATAACATATATAATATTTAACATGTCATTAATGAAGCACTTTTGGTTTTATTGACATTTTATGGTAACTATATTAACCATATAGTATGAATACACAAGAAGACATGGTAAGAGTTAAATTAGTTAACTAAGGGTTAAAGCTAAATGATAAGGTTAAATTTGAAACCAAAACTTATCTAAAACCTATTGTTTGAGAGTATTTCAAACAATACTCATCTTATATTTAAATTAAATGAGTTTTGGACCTTTTAAAATCAAAATTCAGTTTGTAATAAAATAATCTTTCAAGACATTCCTAAAGTACCCCTTCTTCCTCTTATAAAAGGCCACCACCCCTAACCCCTTATGCACACATCTCAAGCCACTTGAATCATCCAAACTCTATCCAAATAATCTCCTGACATCACTATATTCCTCCTAGAATCATTAACTTGGGTAGAAGACAATTCAAGAAAACCTTTAGGCTCAAATCAAAAGAAGTTACCCGATTTAGAGGTAACGTCCTCTCTCAAGTTCTTTTCTTTTATTTTCCCTCTCAACTCCCTATAATCTTATTATTCTTTTATTTCATAACAAAACTAGTATCTTAAATATACTAGGATGTTTTTATGAGAATAATTTGAACTATACTTACACACACCTCCATCTAATGGATACAAACATATTGTTTCTCTGTACGGTGAACTACTGCCTCACGAAACGACGATTATTTGATTTTCCCCTACCACCTCTCATGGTGGCCATTATGATGGAACCATATTTATATATGATATATATTATATTTATATTATCACTATGATTCTGTTTTTTTATTTAAATCCTACCTTTATGCTTTCCATAATGTGCAAATACGATAATTTCATTTGAGGAAGTGCGAACTACCGCCACCTCAAAGTAATATGACTCGTTCATGCCATACATGGAAGGTATAAAGTATGTAATTAATGAACTTATGTAACATATATATCATATGATATTATATTGGAATAATAATATATACTTATGTATCATTTAGTTTTCATTTCTTTAATAGGAAAAATAAATGAAAGTAGTGTTCATGCGTACGTACGACTTACCATATCCATGAACTGTGCATTTCATTTCTTATCTAAAAATGTTATGGAATATTATAAATACATATATACTAGATATATATAAAATTTAAATCATGAATACTATTTTGGAGATAATGTACTTTTGACCACATGGACAATTTGTAATTATAACAAGATTATTTTCGACTCAAATACCCAATATCGACAAAACGATCGATATTAACTTAAATAATTATGTAATTTTTATAAGGTGGTAATAAGTGATATAAAAGGAATAATAAACTTGGAAAAGGTTCCGAAGCAAGTATAAATTAACTTAAGTTTATTATTCATGAAATTAAAGAATGAACGAGTCAAATCAGACACGAGGTAAGAGACTTCGTCTCAATCTCCTTTTATTAAGGCATATCTTGATGTTATACGCCTTTAATATCCTATAAGGTGTATATGAATCCCTTTTGACTTGTTATATCATGAATTAATATATTATCATGATATTTAATGTTTTTAATGATGTTATTCTTTAATTATTTTTATTCAAGTGTTTTTCAAGTGGAAAAGGACTCTTTAATTAAAACATCATTTTTAAATATTTTAAATCTTTATTCTTCTAAAACATTCTATTTAACGTCCATGTTTTCAAATGGGTTTTAAGAATTTATCTATATGGAAATGAATGTTTAAAAAATTAATTTATTTCAAAAGTTTAAAAGTGGTATGGGACACTTTGATTTAAAGTATCTTTATTAAATATTTTAAATGGTTTTAGAAATGGGTTGAATATTTCAATATCTTGAAATGATCTCTTATGATGGAAATGTGGAAATTTTATTTTTCCTTTATGATTGTTTTGTGTGTTATGATTATATAATGGTACTTGGAAATTTTATGGGTGGTTACGTGATAAACCAAGACACGTGGTTACATGATAAACCAAATGACGGGTGGTTCCATGATAAACCAAGGACGAGTGGTTATGTTATAACCTCCAATGCATTAGGTATGAAAGTTGGTCGTATGACTTTTCCATTTAGTGATATGTGTGGAATTCAACCATATGTTTATTCTATTTAAGTATGTTTATGTCCCAAATTACCTTTATATTCTATATTGTTACTTTCTATGGGATTTATGGTAATATTTTGGTTAAAAAAGGGTAAACAATGAGCTTATTTTCAGTGAAGTGTTTTTTCTACTTATTTAAGCTAAAAAGTATTAATTTATGATAAATTATTCATGGTTTATATGTTTTTTTGAAAAAATAATAGTTTTCCTTGTTTATTTATCCCTTAATGAGATTTTTATGCTCATCCTAAGTTTTGAAATGTTTTTCACAGGACTTAAATAGGAATAAGGTCATGGATGGGATCAAGGAAAAATAATGCTGTCTAAAACATGGAACTAAATATGTTTCTTTTTTTAGAGTTTTTGTTCTATGAAAAAAATGGATAGTGATTAGAAGTGTATACATGTAATATTCAAGTTGTTATGTATAAGTTATGACCTAATTCTATAATGCTCTTAACCTGAAAATATCCTCAATGTGAACTATTAATTTAATTCAAGATTATGTAATGTTTAAGGCTGGGGCCTTAACAACCCTGAATTTCTTGATTTAAATTCAATTACTTGAAACTTATTTCAATTAGTTTATTAAAAAACCAATTCCATCGAATTGGAGGATTTAAAGGTGAAATTTAATTTATGGCATGAAATTGGGAAAAACCTTCAATTCCATTAAATTGGGGTGTGTTTGAGAAATTATTGGAAAATTATGGAATTTAAATTATGAAATTGATTTTTTGAAACTGATTTCAAAGTTTTATTTGAGAAAAATGGTTTGAAATGGTTTTGATAAAAACTCAATGGTTTTATTTTAGAAAAATGCATGTTTTGATTAAAAACTCATGTTTTGGTTTTTAAATAGAAAATTGACACTTTTGGAATGGGGGAATGAGATGAATTGTATTTTGAATAGTTTTAAAATAAATTTCCCATCATTGATTATACTAGAGCACATGTAATCCTAGGTAGTTAGTGAGTTATTAGGATAAAACTCTTTTGACACTTTACAACTGAAACAAAACATAGTGCAACATGTCACATCTCTGATGGGATGGAGATGAGTCAACTTTGGCTAGTGTTAGAGGGACGTGTGTATACACATATTGTCGTGATCACCTTCGAGTGTGTGAGGATCCTGTAGCCTGAAACTATCGTACCTTTTGGGAGATGACCATGTTGCTCTCTTGTTTATATATATGAGATATAAATGTATGCCAATGTTTTTAAACTGTTTTACATACCTAATGAATTTATATAAACTATTTTATATAAATTATTTGTAAATCCATTTGTTTAAAGTATTTCCATCATTTGAAATGTAAAGTATGAATTGTTTTAATTATTCTATGAACCGCCACATCTGTTTATTAAAACTTGAAATATTTGATTGGTTAATTAAATGTTGGCATCTTATTATGGAATCCTTAGTGAGACCTTATTGATTTTTTAGGTCACACTCTACCTATACCTTGGAGTGTTTGTAGATTATCTTCTTCCAGATTCAAGAAGGGGTAAGGTAACACTTGGTGGTAGGAGTTGTTGATCCTTGGGGCTTGGAGAGTTGCGTACATTGGGACTTGGGGATTTATCATGTTTTTTGGTACTTTGTTGTAGTACTTTTGGGTTGTTTACCTGTTTGACTTCTGGTACACTACACCCTATGGATTTTTCTTTTGTATGCATACTAACTTTTTTATCTTCTTCTGCAATGTTTGTGGAAAAATCATTCATACTTTCATTTTGTATGATGCTAGATGATAGTCGCCCAACTGTGAGGACCAGAAACGCCCTTCAGACCATTTCAGGACCTGTCCGATTATCGGGTTACTAGGGTACCCATGATGGTTCATGAAAAAGTGATATTAGATCTCTAGGTTGAGCTTCTTTTCTTGATGTCAGTATGCATTTGGATATTATTTTAGGGACTTAATAGGTAGTTACGAATGAGTGTTTGACTAGCTATCACCATAAAGAACCTCAAGTCACCAGGGGTGGTTTGGGAAAGTCATATTGATGTTTAGTTCTAGTTTTCCCTACCTTTGGATTTATATTGATTGAAATCCAAATCTTGTTTATCTATTTGTTGGAATTAATTTCCTTTATTTCTCAGTTTGAGTGTTAATATGATGTCTTCAACGTTGTCTGCTGATATTGTGTAACATCATGACTCCAAGAAGATGTGTGAATCGAATCTGGGAGGAAGCTTCTGATGAACCACAACGAAAAAATCCTTTTGTGGACCTAAGTCTGGTTGAGGTGATTGTGTACACTGTCCAAGCTCTGGGACAAGCACCACCACCCATTCCCATTCAGGCTCTAACTATGGAACCTTAGAGGAATGTTCTCCAAGATCGTTCTCAGGTGTTTCTTCACCAGAAGCCACTAGTGTTCAAAGGATTCAATGATTCTCAAGTGGATGAGGAATTATTGACTATAATTAAATATTTTTTTGAGTTCTTAGAAACTTTTGATGAAATCAAGGTGAAGTGTGCCACTTTCATGTCGAAGAGATCAAACAAGAGATTGTGGGACACGATTGCGACAATGAAGAATCATGAGGTCTTAGAGCAGAAAGACTTTAAGGCACTTTTCACAGACTGATTCTATCCTGGGTCGATGCTGTTAGCCATGGATTTAGAGTTCTTCAAACTTGAGTGGGATGACAGAACCGTGTTAGAGTATGAGAACCATTTTGCTGAGCTAGTACAATTTTCATCTGAGGTAGTATCAAATGAGAAGATGAAGACTTGATGGTTGGAGTTAGGACTTTGATCAAATATTTTTTCTTAGGTTTTCTTGTTGAAGCTACCCTATTATGCTGATGTGTTGGATGGAGCATTGATGATTGAAATGGACTTGGATGGCAAGTCAGGGTTGATGGGAGTTTCTTATCCTTCCAGTGGATGTGTTTTTTCCTCTGAGGGGAAGAGGAAGCGTGATGGTTCTCATGGTGGATCTCTAAAATAGGGTTTTTATAAACTTCTTACAGTGCCTAGAAGAGGCCCTCTAATTTTATACTAGTGTGGCAAGCCTGGAAACTCAAAGAGGGTTTGCATTGAGGAACCCAAGATATGTGGATCATGCAGACGTTCAGGTTACTTACAAAAAAACTTTCATGTTTTTTCCACTGTAGGTAGTGACATGAGATCATTAGTTCCTACCAAAACTGTGAGGCAATCAGATGATTTATTTACAAAGGGGTTTCAACCATAAGCATCCAGAACGAAGATTCTTCATGCAGTTGAAGAGTCTCTCGAGGAAGCAGATATAGGTCCAGCGACTTTGAGAGGTACCATCACTATAGCTCCATCATTTGTGACTACTTTATTTGATACCAGTTCATCTCATTCATTTATTTCAACCCATATTATTAGTATGCTAAATCTTCCTATGAAGCTTTTGTCTTATATGATGAATACTACTACACCCCTTGGAATGAAGAGAGAGCAGAGCCTCCATAATCCCTCTTGTGCTTTCTCCTTATCAGATGTTGAGCCTGCTTGGAGTTTTTAGGTTCTCAACATGAAATCTATTGACGTCATATTCAGAATAGATTGGATCATTGTCAATAAATCCTGTATTAATTTTTATCTTCGACGTATCTCCTTTACTACACCTGATGGTGTGTGTCGTGTATTTCAAGGAGAATGAGACCCAAGGTTGATTAGAGCCTAACCTTCTTATCGGGAGTTGGGGAAAGTAATATTTGTGTTCTCCTTTGATATAGAGCAAGAATCTTTGAGTGGTGATTTCCCTCTAGTTGTCGTCAAGTTTTTCGACATGTTTTCTTTTGACTTATTTTGGTTGACATTGGTAAGGGAGGTAAAATTTTCTATCAATCTAGTACCTGGTACTCAACCAGTGTCAGTTCCTTCTTACCGCATGACACTAGATGAAATGAAAGAGTTGAAGATTTAGTTAGATGATCTTCTAGAGAAAGGATTTATACGCTTGAGTGTGTCTCCTTGGGTGACAATGGTTCTATTTGTTAAGAAAGATGATGGTTCCCTTCGCCTTTGTATGGATTACCGAAAACTAAATAGTGTCACAGTAAAGAACAAGTATATGTTTCCACAGATTGATGATATGTTTGATCATTTGAAAGGGGAGAAGTGGTTCTCGAAGATTGATCTTCAGTCTGGTTTGAAAGGTTTCAGGGCCTGCAACGGAAGCCGGTGGGCCGGGGATTTTAAAAAATTTCATCGGAAGATCAATTTTACTTGTTGATACTGATGATCCAAGACTCGATGAGGTCTGAGGATCTCATGTAAATTGTAAAAATCACAAAAATAAACTGAAAATATACCCATTTCAGATCCGAAGGTGCACTCGACTGCAACTCATTGCTGGCGATCACTGCTTGAAGAATCCACGCAGGATCCCTCTAGATCATCCACATGCGCTTCAAAAATACATGGGAACTTATATCGTCAAATTTTGGGTGCTAGCACGGTGATCTGACGATGTCTTCAACATCCCAAAAATCACCGCATCGAGATGACTTCGATGCTTGAGGGCGGTCTTGATCCAAACTCTTGGATCAACTGCTTATCTCTCTAAGAAGCAGGAGGAGAGAGAAGCTCTCATTTTTTATTCCATGAAGGTGAATGAATAGTTAGAATAACTACACAAGAGAGATATCCTCATCCTTTATTTATAGTGATGTTGCTAAATACCCAGTTAGGTTCCCCGACCCCCGTTTATTTCAACGCCCACTAAATAAATAATTTTGACGAACGAAACTGCATCAATATTATTTATTATTTTATCACATAATTGTAATATATATAAAATATACTACATGATATAAACCAATTCATTTAACTCGACTCGATCTCCCGCTTAATATTAAATGAACTTTGAATATTAAAATAATATTCGTTCGATTAATATTATCTCGTATTTACTTAACTTGTAAATACATTAAATAAATTCAATCCCAAATATTCATAACTCGAATATTAAGGAATTTATTTAATTATTTTAGTGATCTAAAACTTGTACAACACTCGGACCCTATGGTGGGGACCACCATGTCCATATACCTATTTAACTAAATAGGGCGGATTCCTGAATACACTATTGTGTGTGATCCTCAAGGCCCTTATCTCAATAGTAGTGAATAAAATCCATAGAACAATATAAGAGTCTAATAACTCATCATGACCCCTAAAGAGATAAGGATTGTCATAGCAATGACAACCAACCTATGAACATTGGCTATATACTATAATCTATTTTTCATTAAATATCTAATAAAGAAGGACGCACGCTAGTGTCATCACCCTTTTCTTACTTTATTATTTGTTGATCTGTCCATATGGATTTTCCTTTTGAGTGTTTTGACCAAAGAATTATGAAGGTAGCACTATCCTGATCAATCAGGCATGAGATATACAAATTCCTAAACTTGGAAGCGACAAATCCTTTCTTGACCGTTCAACCAATGTCATACCACTAACTACACACCCAACACAAGCTACCTTATCATGATTTCAATACCATAGTTTTTACCTTGCATCAAAGTACTCAATCAAATGATACACATTGGTAATGGTCTCAAGGTAGGAGACCAATACACATGTCCATATATAGGAATAACCAATGACACACAAAACATGTGGTGTTCCTATTGGTAGGTCTGTCCTCATGATCTAACTACTAGAGATCACCAAGTGTGAACTTCATGAGAAAAAGTATCAATGCTTATAATCCTCCAACAACTAATATTCAAACATCTACTATGTCAAGTCAGTTAGATGTATCTTTACCATAAAACATATATTTAAGATTAATGTCATAGTATCTCAAGGTTATCATTATAGCTTGGGATCTGCTATAACCTTTCGATATGACAATTAATCTTTGGACATTACCATTTCAATAGTGGACGTAGAAAAGTCTACAATATAATGGTAAGATGAATTTATGTATAACTAACTGTACACATAATATGATAATCAAAATTACTGCATAGTTGGGTCTAGGACACCCACTATTTCAACCCTCCCACTTTCACTAGAGCCAACTTTCTAACCAAACTTGTTAGCTAATCACATGATAAAGATCATGCTTCTACTGAGTAATGAATTTAACTAATAGGCCTTCCACGTTTTCACTACGTGGCATATATGCTATATGCGACCTCATTTCCTTGAGTAAAACTTCTCCAGATAAGGTATTCCTGAGTATGTCACTTTTTTCCATTGTCATAACTTGACAACTTGGCTAGTAAGAATATCATAATTAACATTATGATAATACTTTTCACACTAGGTGTGATTCCAAGAACTGGAGAAAATCGTTGCATTTAACTACTTCTTAGCTACCTTAGAAGCTTATAACGTACTCGGTATTTGTAGGTATGGATACCAATGGCTTTTATGAGCATGACTCGCTCATCTCCTTATCCTAACTGCAATACTAGATCAAATTGATCTAAGGATTACTAGTTTTTTCCCACCATAAATAGTATCCTTCTTCTCTACATACCAGGTGCATATCATTTGTACTTGTCTAAGTACAAGATGATAGTTCTGACTGCTTCACTTGTAGTGCTCCTAGATATAATTGACATCTGTCTGCTATAAAGTATATCCTGGTAGTATCAATTCTTGTACATATTATGGAATATGTTATTGATCCATCACTGAAGCATATGGTACTCAACTCACAACTTTAATCTCTTCCCATGTTCCAAAATTTCAACTTGGAGAGATTATGTCATGTGACATTGGCAACAATTCTGAACTTTAATAGTTCCAACTTGTATTTTTCAATACAATGTCAAAATATGTATGATTGACTAGGTCCAAGAAACTGTTAGATCTACTTCTATAGATCCAGTTTCCTAGAACTTGGGTTGTTACTTTAAGTCAATCAAAGGATAATTGATTTTAATATGGTCTTATCTAACTGTAAGACCAAAATCTGTTTTCCATATGTTTCCGAACATATTTCATTTGGAAAACATTGGCGCTCCCACTAACCTTTGATAGACACAAGGCAAAGATTCATTTTAAATGAATGATCTAAGATATTGTTGCTTACTTGAATCCTAAAGTAGATTTAAGTAACTTGCAACCCTTATTGGCACTTGATTGTGTCATCATCCCTTTCTGGTTGCATCATATAGACACCTTCCATGAAAGTTTATTTTGACATCCAATGACCAATTTAATGATATTAGAAGTTAGTTATGACAAGTAAAATTCTAATGGATTTATGCATACCGACTTGGTATTACCAATCGAGCCTTATTGGTACCAGGCTTGTACCATCCATGTATCATATCATCTGAATACCCACCATAATATTCAATTTATAAGCCCCTTTTAAATTTGATACATGTAATCCATTACTGAATTTTAATTTTTCTTGTAAATCTCAGATAATTTCCATATACTGCTTACTTGTAGGAATTATTATTCTCAATGAATAATATATCACCGACCATAGTGAATATAAATCCATCACCATGGTTTCATCCTTCTTACGCAGTATGTGTCATTGGAACATTCCTATTCCACCTACACTTGTGGAACTTGTTCCTATGCCAACCATTTTTGCATCTCGAGTATTGACTAAGTCCAAGTCAATTCAGCTCATACTATCTCTAATAGAGATGTGTACCCTTATATAGAAATGTAGTCTAATACTTGACTACATCTTTTCTATATTAGAGATTTATGTAATATCCTAAGAAACTGTTAGGATAATTACTTTAGATGAACAACATGTTTAGCTTGATGCATGTTTGTTTGTTTTTATTTAACGAATGCTTTGCATCTGTAACACATGTCCTATGACATAATGGATTTTAATCATACTATAACTCATATGACATCCATTTTTCATTTTAGTTGGCATATTGGTCATGGGTTTATGCTGTTATTTTCAAAACACATCTTGAAATATAATTTAAGTTTCTGAAACTTGCAACATTGATATAACTTACATCATGACTTTGATGTATAAAATGTGCGTTTAGGAATTGTTCCATGATACATTTTGTTGATCAATGTAAATATGTAAGACTTTATCATCGACCCTCCTTATGAACATCAATATTGTGATGTAGATAAGGTAAAATGCATTTAGGAATTACTCCATGCTACATTATCATGATCGATGAATGTTTGGTCAAGATATTATTCGACATGCCGATACGAAGCAACTCATATCTTCTTACCAAAAATATACTTCACTATTACATTCCTTAATAACTTCAAGGAATCTTATGAAGTATCTTTACCTATAGCTTTCCTTTTTAATAGTTCACTATCACTTGTTGAACTAATCCCAGAAGCTTTGCGGTATACCTTTATTTCTAAAGGTTTCTTTGTATAAACTAAAGACGTCAATAATATCAATGGTGTTTAGCTATGCCGAACCTAAATACTATACTGGGTATATTCATGACATCCACTTTTAGTTTTACTTGATAAAGAATTATCTTTCCACAACTGGATAAGTCTTACATTTTATATTCATCATGTATTGCCTTTGATTCAAGTATGTCTAAACTATTTTTTGAGTACATTTTACCATAAAAAACATTCATTCTTGAACTTGTAATAATGTCTCATTATGACCAAATGGGAAAATGAGATAAATTTTTTGGTTATAGTCAACAAATTTTTCAACTAAAATCATTCACTTGGAAATTAGAAGTTATGTGTTTCTCACTGCTGACTTAGGAATCACCCTTTCTCACCTGATTGGAGAAGACACCTTACTCCTAGTAATGTTTCTCTACTTACTTGGTTATTGTATATCAATACATATATGTGAAAATCATATTGTATTTAATACCCAATAAGTATGTGAGAAACAATACTTTTATTTGATGAATATACTTGAACGAGAAGCGTGTACTTGCTTCTTGTATTTCAATTCATTGCGTTTTAAACATCCATAAATTTATTTCTTTATATGTGATGCGAATAACCTCCTGTTAAATAACCATGAAATTTTCTTTAAAGGACATTACGAAGGTGACTTTGGCATACCTTTCTATAGGCCTTTTCACCTTGTATTTCAATTTATTTACCATAAAAAAAATGGTGTTATCTTTAATATTCTTATTACATGGAGAATGTTACCTTAAAGGTAATGAAGTGCTTACTCTCTAACATTCATTTGTATCCTTAAATGAAAATAGAGTAATTGGGTGTAAAAGGCATAAGAATGGGATTCTATGAAAGTTTATGAACTTTCTTTCACTTTACACAAAGCGAGTACAATCATCACATTCAAATCTTGCTTAGATTTCTCCTTGGAAACTTCTTCGAGATGAGACTATATGTAACATCATCCATGTCGTGATGTAACAACTACAACTAACATTAGAAGGTGATGATAACATTATTACAAAACCATCATATGCTCGATTCATGAGTCTCCTATAAGCAATTTTACACTCTTTCTTCCCAAGGTGGCTTAACAGGTTGGGACACTAACACCTTGAATTTCTGATATAGTAATATTATGCGTGAGTTCCTATACTACATTTTGGAAATTCATGCTAGTTTGGACATTAACTCTGTCCAATATTTATCATAGTTTTATTGTGATGTTACTTACCATTCTCTACAAAAAACTTTAGCAGAATATTAACTTTTATGTTGATTACCGAATGTGACACTACTGATCAATTTAATCATTAAATGTCTCCCACTAATTTTTTGAATTCTAGAAATCCTATGTACTAGAATCAGAATACTCTATCATTTGAGTATTCTAGTGGCAAGTATCCCTGAACCTCCATCATAGTCTACAAGATATGGCTACACCACTACTCAGAGGGTTCATGATAGGCTTTTGGTTGGCCAACAATATGAACTCATGGTTCCTTGATCTGTTGAGTGAAGTCCCAGCTTCAAAAAATCTTAACTTGATTTATTCAATGCTTGCCTCTAAAATCACAATAATCTAGCTATAACTATTTCTTTGCTGCAATTTTAGTTAAGTCAACCCACCACCCTAATAAGAACTCCCCTATAGTAAGAGGCACCCTCAGTTATGGCATGAACGACACCCCGAACACCCGGTTTTGTTCAAACTTGAATGATAGAAGGCCATAACGACTTAATATTACTTTGAGGGTTTTTGTTTTTCTCTATCAACAAATGTAATCCATTTTTATTAATCTTGTTCATTTATGTTGTCACGCTCACAACTGAACATTAATAGAAAAATATACGTTGCTTCTTTATGAATTTTATTATTTATTATTTAATGTATTTTACCACTGTTAATAAATGCATAAAATAATAAATAAATGCATAAAGGTAAACTACTACCTGACTGGTCTTGAGAATCTAAACAACCTAAGGGCATCGTACCTGAGTCGAAGCTTGACTCTTGATTCAGCTTTCCCTGTCATGTATGTATGCTTGTAATATAGAGTATCACCTCATCTTGGCGGGGTCCACGTCACGTCTTGGAACACCACCTCATCTTGGCAGGATCCACAAATTATCTTGCACCATCTTGATCTATGTACACCACCTCATCTTGGCGGGGTCCATGTAGTTTTCTGTCTTTGTTCGAAGTACAAAAATATTTATGCGCAGGTGAAGGGGACTAGTGGGATACATTTACATCATGTAAATTGGGTGCGTAGACCCTTATACATTTTAGCCAAAAAGAAAGACGATGTGAAAACTGTCTATTTAATTAATTACAATTATCGCACATAGTTAAATAATTAATTAAATAAACAATTAAATGAAGAAATACAGGGGTCTGTGCTCGAGACATGAATGAGGGTTAATAATGCGTGATAAAATTAAATTGCATTAATTAAGTATGAGGGTTATAAATTAAATTAAATTAATTAAATAATTAAAATAATTTAATTAATTATCGGTCCTCTAATTAATTTAATTTTAATATCAAAATTAAATTAAATTAATTTAACTTAATTTAATAATCAAATTGAATTAATTTTCATCAGGGTATTAAAATTTATTTATTTTCATCCACAATTAATATATTAATTAATTTAATTTAAATTCCATAATTAAATTAATTAATTATATTAATTGAAATTAAAACTCTGGTCTTGAAACCTTGCTCTAGCTTGTCGCGGGTTGCGCTAAACTTGCACAGACCCGTAATGGGTCAGGCATAGCCCGTGCATGGCTTATCTGTGCCAAAAAGGTCTGTCCAGAACCAAATTTGGTTGGGAAGATCTGCCCAGTCCTATTTCGAGACAAACTAGAACTTGCAAGAGGTGTCAGGGGTTACCTGCCCCTGGGTGAAGACTGAAGGCGGATGACAGCGCTGATAGAAGCGGGTTGTTGCGGTCCGGCAATGTCCAGAACACTCAACCGACCAGGATCTTTCTGGTGCGGAGGCTGGGCGGGTGATCAGGAGGGGTAGCCGTGCCTGCTGTGTGAGGTCAGCGTCGGCCGGTTGGGAGGAGGTCGATGCTGCATCCAGGGGGGTCCTCTCCAGCGGTGGAGAGATGGTCCGTGATTCTGGGGAAGGTAGCACGACGACGCGCTGTGCACAACGATGCAACAACTTTTGCTGCCTACGGTGGCTCGTTGCGGGTGCCAGTGCGAGTAGAGGGTGATGGTCAGTAGGGCCGTGCCTACTGGGTGGGGGGTGGCACACCGGGGAGGGTGGTGCGGCCAGTTAGCAGCGACGACCTGGTTTTGGAACTGGTAGGGAGGGAGGCGATGGCCGGGGGGTTTCAGCGCCTGGATGGGGCGGCGGCCTACTGGGTGAGGGGCCGACGGTAGTCGGGCCACGTGTAGAGCAAGCCACCAGGGGGTTCGCGCAGACCCCCTTTTCCATTTTTTTCTTATCCTATGTGCCATCCCCTTTATTATTTCCTTTTTTATTAAGTCTCCCCTCTATTTTTTTATGATTCAAGTATTCCCCAAAAAAAATTCCACACATAAGTTTTTTTCTAAAGGCTAAATAGCCTTTTAATTTAATAATTATAAAATTATTATAATAAAATAATAATTTATTATTTTTATATTATAATAATAATAAAATAAATATCATTATAATAATAAAATTATTATGAAAATTATAAAATTATAAAATTATAATTTGCACAATTTTAATTATATCTGATGAACCGATCTAAACTTGATCTGTTCTGATGGATGAAATAAAATTTTAGAACCCGATATCAAACCACATATTTGATCCACTCTGAAAAATTAAACTGACCATAACTTGGTCATTTGGCATTGGATCGATGCACGGTTTGAACCTCTATGACCATTTTTGAACCCTATACTTAATTGTAATGAAAATTAATTTTATTTGGCTCAAAAAGTCTATGTGATTGCTCTGATAGCACTGAAAGGTTTTAGGGCCCACAGTGAAAGCTGGTGGGCCGGGGATTTTAAAATTTTTCTTCGGTAGATCGACGATAATTGTCGACGTCGACGATCCGAACCCCAATGAGGTATAAGGATCTAATGTAAATTGTAAAGAGCACAAAAATAAATTGAAAACATAGCCATTTTAGATATGAAGGCGCGCTCGACTGCAACTCATCGCTGGCGATCGCTGCTTGAAGAATATATAACAGGACCCCTCTCGATCATCGACACATGCTTTAAAAATCCATTGGAACTCCGATCACTGAATTTTTGGTGCCAGCGCGACGATCCGACAATGTCTTCGATGCCCCAATGATCACCACATTGAGATGCCTTCGATGCTTGAGGGAGATCTTGATCTGAACTCTTGGATCAACTGATTCTCTCTCTAGTATGCAGGAGGAGAGATAGGCTCTCATTTTTCATTCCATGAATGTGAATGAATAGTTAGAATAAACACACAAGAGATAGAGCCTCCTTCTTTATTTATAGAGGTGTTGCTAAATACCCGGCTGGTTTCCCCGGCCCCCATTTATTTCAACGTCCATTAAATAAATAATTTTGATGAACTAAACTACATCAATATTATTTATTATTTTATCAAATACCTGTAATATATATAAAATATATTATTTGATAAAAACCAATCCATTTAACTTGACTTGTTGTCCCAGTTAATATTAATTGAACCTTGAATATTAAAAAAATATTTGTTCAATTAATATTATCTCATATTATTTAACTTGTAAATAAATTAAATAAATTCAATCCCAAATATTCATAAATTGAATATTAATGAATTTATTTAATTATTTTGGTGATAAAAAACTTGGACAACACTCGGAACTTGTGGTGGGGCCCACCATGTCCATATACCTATTTAATTGAACATGGTGAATTCTTGAATATGATATTGTGTGTGACCCTCTAGGCCCTTATCTCAATAGTAGTGAATAAAATACACAGACTAAGAGTAGAGTCTAACAACCCATCATGGCCCCTAAAGAGATAAAGATTGTTATAACAATGACAACCAACCTACGAACACTAATTGTGTACTATAATCTCTTTGTCATTAAATATATCATAAATCAGGATATACACTGGTGTCATCACCCTTTTCTTGCTTTATTATTTGTTGATATATCCATATAGATTTTCCTTTTGACTGCAATGGCCAAAGACTTATGAAGGAAGCACCATCCTAATCAACCAGGCCTGAGATATACAAATTCCTAAACTTGGAAGTGACAAATCCTTTCTTGACCATTCAACTAATGTCATACCACCAACTACGCACCCAGCACAAGCTACCTCGCCACGATTTCAATACCATGGTTTTTTATTTGCATCAAAGTACGAAATCAAATGATACACATTGGTAATGGTCTCAAGTTAGGAGACCAATACACATGTATGTAGATAGGAACAACCAATGACACCCTAAACATGTGGTGTTCATATTGGTAGGTCTGTCCTCATGATCTCACTACTAGAGATCACCAAGTGCGAACTTCATGAGAATAAGTTTCAATGCTTATGAGACCCCAACACCTGATAGTCAAACATCTACTGTGTCCAGTCATTAAGATGTATCTAGACCATAGAACATATATTTAAGATTAATGTTATAGTATCTCAAGGTTCTCATTATAGCCTGGGATCTGCTATAACCTCTCGATATGAAAACTAATCTTTGGACATTACCATTTCAATAGCGAATGTAGACAATTCTACACTATAATGGTAAGATGAAGTCTTGTATAACTAACTATAAACATGATATGATAATCAAAAGTACCGCATAGTTGGGTCTAGGGCACTCACTATTTTAACATGGTTACCATCTGTTGAGAATAAAATAATCTGACATTCAGAAAGCTGCCTTTTGGAGTAGGTACGACCATTACGTGTACCTTGTCATGCCTTTTATTCTAACAACTACTCCTGCAATCTTTATGGCTCTAATGAACAAGATTTTCCATGAGTATATTGATACCTTAATGGTATTCTTTGTGGATGACATTCTCGTATACTCTAAGTCCGAAGAGGATTATGTACATCAACTGAGAGCAGTCCCAGATTTTTTGAGAAATCACCGACATTATGCCAAGATTTTGAAATGTGAATTTTGGATCTGAGAAGTGAAATTCTTGGGACACGTGGTGTCAGAATATGGTATTTTAGTTGATTCTGAAAAGGTAAAGGCTGTTATGACATGGGAACAACCATGAAATGTTTTCTAGATCCAGATATTCTTGGGTTTAGATGGGTATTATTTTTGGTTCATTAAGGACTTCTAAAAGTTGGATTCTCCAATTACTTCTCTAACTTATAAGGGAGTAAAGTTTTCTTGTAATGAAAGATGTCAAAATTCTTTTGTTGAGCTGGAATGTCTTTTGAATACTGTGTTGATGTTGAATCTCCTAGATATCGGGTAGGGCTATGTGGTCTTTGTGATGCATCAGATTTTGGTTTGGGATGAATTCTAATGTAGGGTGATCATGTAGTTTCTTATGGATCTCATTAACTCAGGCCACATGAGAAAAATCATTTGACCCGTGACCTTGAACTTGCAGCTATGATGCATGTGCTTAAGAGTTAGCAATATTACCTTTACAGAGAATTTTTTTCCATTTTTTAACACCACAAGAGCTTGAGTTATATCTTATCTCAAAATTATTTGAATCTCTACTAGAGGAATTGGGTGGAATACCTGAAATATTTCAACTTTGAAATCACCTATATCCTAGGGAAAGGGAATGTCGCCGCAAATGCTTTAAGTAGGAAACTTATGATTTAGGTTGTGAAAGAATCTTCGAAAGAGTAGAACTTGATGGATCTCTTTGAACAGTTTTATATTGGAGTCCAAGAATTAGGGCCTGAGGTTTCTTTGACCAGTGTTCAGTTGTCCTCCGCTCTTCTTGAGATAATTTTTTAGGAACAACAACTTAATGATGAGTTCCGTACCATTATAGACTCTCTTTATGGCAGAAAGATCGTACTTGACTGTTCTTTCTCTACTGAAGGAATTCTACACTATCAGAATCGATTTTTTGTGTCGTTAGTGGTAAGGAAAGCTGTGATGAGGGATTTCCATAACTCCCAATGGGAAATAAACCCAGGAACCATGAAGATGTTCTATGACATGCGGCATAGATTTTGGTGGCCAGGTATGAGATGGGGCATTGCTAAATTTGTCTCTCATTGATTTATGGGAAAATAGGTCAAGGTTAAGCACCATAAACCTTTGGGTTTTCTTTAGCCACTTATAGTGCCTACTTGGAAGTGAGATGATATCTCTATGGACTTTATGGTTGGGTTGCCACATACTCAGAGAAAGAATAATGCGATATGATTTGTGATCGATAGGTTGACCAAATCGGATCACTTTTTACCCATTAGCTATTCAACCAAAGTTAAGAAGTTGAAAAATATATATGTGAAAGATATTGTTCATTTGAATAGATTTCCATCTACTATTTTATCAGATAGGGATCCTTGGTTCACTTCCTACTTTTGGAGTGGCCTTCAAGAGGCAGTGAGATCTTAGGTCTGTTTGAGCATGACATACCATCCGCAGTCGGATGAACAGACAGAAAGAGCTATACATATTCTTGAGGATACGCTCCATGCTTGTGTCCTCAAATTTAGTGGATCTTGGGATGACCATCCGGGGCTAGTTGAGTTTTCTTATAACAATAGTTACTAGTCTCTGATCAGAATTGTTGACCTCACCTGTTTTGATAATCCCAATTATGCTTTCATATACTTTTATAATATCAATCTTATATCTTTCTATATATTAATTCTTTCAATCTATTCTCAAGATGATAATAATATTAAAATAACCCCTAATATAGTTTATATAAGATCTGAAGTAATTCTAACCCATTCGGATATGTTTTGTATAAAACAGATAAGTATTAAGTCACTGGTCTGCATTTAGCTAGAGATTCCGGTACTCAGTCTACCAATAGACTTAGTCTACCAATAGACAGAGTCATCGTTACACTAAGGTCACCGATATGTACAGAGCTACCGATAGACAAATAGACTAGAACTACCGATAGACATAAGTCTACCCATATAACCATTTTACAGATTCAGTCTACCGATACAGAACAAACGAGCTACTGATGTGAATGTCTACCAGTAGTTACCGATAGACTACTGATGCAAAGATCTACCGATGGAGAGATAGCTACCGATGGATCAAAAGCTACCGATAACAAGAGCTACCGATAACAAGATCTACTGATAACAAGAGCTACCGATAATGAGAGCTACCGATGGAACTAAAGTCACTGGTATATGATCTACCGATGCAAGTTCAAAAGAGCTACCGATGGAAGGTTTTGCGACACAAAGTCCACTGTGCACGTCTACTAATAAAAGGCTACTAATGCTTGACAAACCAGTCAAACCCTATACTCTTCATACTATTTATTTATTTATCTAACGGTTACATTTGATGGTTTTAATGCAGTTAATGTTATTTAATGATTTCTGTTGCATGTCAGGGAACCGTACCTAGTACCCATGCAAAAGGCGATTATTATTTTCTTCCAAAGTTGAAAGCTATAAAGGGATAGAAAGATAACACTGGATAGATGGATGTATGTGACACGAAAGGCACTAAGAAGACACACGAATGGTGAAAGAGACAAGAGCTGAACAATATTCAAATGTGGATCATTTTTCACTAGTCTACATCCATACTCCAAGAATCCTGGACATACACGAAGAAACTTATTCTAGAGGAGAAGACAATTTGCATCTTGAGTGAAGAAATACAACAAACATTTCATGCACTTAGGCTTTTAAGATGGACCAAGAATCAAAGAAGAAAATGACACTCTGTTTTCTGAGAAAAACCAGAGAAGGACTCAGAAGCTTTTCTGATAAACCAAATGAGTCCAGAGCTTCACTGCTAATCACTAAAGCATTTCTAAACTCAATCATACTTCTCTTAGTGATTCTTTCATTTACATTTTGAACAGTGTGTGTACCCTGTTTATTTTACACACACACTGTCTCCTAAGAAAAACTGGAGGATTCTTAAATCCTCACTCAAACTCCATAACTCTTTTGTTTCCCACTATGGATGGTGGTAGAGGTCGAGTAAGACCTGGACAGCTGTGACAACTGTGATCTATTGTTTGTTTTTCCCACGAAGAACTACGGTAGAGGTCTTTGTACCTGAACAGTAGTGTACTATTGTATACCCCCGATCCAGGGTGTGGATCAATTTATATAAATTATTGAGAGTACTAAGTCTCAGCTTGAGACTGAACCTCTTGGTTAACTTTGATGTGCATTTATTTTAAGTCTATAAGTATTACATATATATTTTACATTCCGCTGCTTATTACTTTGAAATACAAAACTACTTTAAAACTACATTGATAGTTAAATTATCAAGTGTTTATACTTACTATAAACCAGTAAGTTAGTTTCAAAAGTTAATTTAATCTTAAAATTAAGTTAACTGAGACCTAATCAATCTTTGAGAAGCTAATTGAACCTTTACACTCTATATAGATTCACTACAGTTTAACTTTGTTTTTAAATTGGGTCATATTAAGAGAAATATTTTTAAAAGAAATTTTTATTGGAACTCAATTCAACCCCCTCTTGAGTATCCACTCTGACCAACATTTGTTATCAGAGGTTTTTTTTTGTTAAAGGATTTTTGAAATACTCTGTTTTTCAACTATGATTTTAGTTGCATCTTTAAAGATCTTAAATTTCTGTTAGTTCTAAATTTTATCTCTTTAAAATTGTTTTCTAAAATCTATCTATGGATAATAGACTAGAGGGTTCTACTACTAACCGGACACCTTTCTTCAATGGTACGAACTATGCCCAGTGGAAACTGAAAATGAAAATTCATTTAGAAAGCATGGGTTTTGATATTTGGACTGCTATAGAATCTCAATATAAAATTATAGAAACTGAAAGAATAACTTGGGATGAACCTACAAAGACTGCTTACAATAATAATTGTAAAGCTATGAATGCCCTATACTGTGCTTTAGGATATGAAGAGTTTAATAGAATATCTGCTTGTAAAACTGATTATGAAATATGGGATACTTTGGGTGTTTCTCATGAAGGAACAACTAATGTCAAAGAAATGAGATTGAATACTTATACTATTAAATATGACAAATTTAAAATGAAAACTGATGAACCTATTTCTGATATGTATCTCAGGTTTAATGAGATAGTCAATACAATGAGTTCACTTGTGAAATCTGTTCCAGCTAAGGAACAAATTATGAGGATACTGAGATGTCTACTAGAACGATGGAGAGGCACTTCTGTTTCAATCAGAGAGTCACGTGACATTGGAGCACTGCCAGTAAAAGAGGTTATTGGTAAATTAATGATGTATGAGGAAGAACTCAAGGTTAATAAGGAGGAAGATGATGAACCTAAGAGAAAATCTGTAGCTTTCAAGTCTACTGCTTCTAAGAGTAAAGACAAGGAGAAAATGCAAATACCTACTGAGAGTTCAGCCAGTGAAGATTCTAATTAAGATAGTGATGCTGAGATGGCTCAGATAGCCAGGAGATTTAAGAAGTTTTATATGAAGAAGAAATTTTTCAGGAAATCTAACTACAAAGGAAAGTATGACAACAAGGGAAACTGGAAAAAGGATTGGAAGAAAGCTGACAAGGATAATGAAATAGTCTGCTATGACTGTAAAAGGAAAGGACACATCAAGGCTAATTGTTCAAAATTAAAAGTCAAAAAGAAATATGATTATAAGGACAAGTGGTACAAGAAAGCTATGAAGGCTACCTGGAGTGCATCTGAATACAACACAAGTGAATCTGAAGTTTTTGATTCTAAAAAGAATCATGCCAACATGTGCTTTATGACTAATACCTCTGAGGTACCTGTTTCCCCTGTACTAAATGATTATTATTCTCGAAATAACAATGACTCAGACAATGATGAAAATATTTCTAAAGATGAGTTGTTTGAATACTATAATATGCTGGAAGAGACATGTAATGAACTTAAAGACAAATACAAATCATTAAAGAAACAACATGCTCTCACTACTACTGTTAAAACTGAACTTACTATTGAAAAGGAGAAAAATGCTCAACTGTTAAAGGAAAATACAGAACTGAAAATGTCAAATGAGAAACTTAGAAAAGACTTAGAGAAGTTTACAAATGGAAAGGATACACTAACTCAAATTTTAGGTAAACAAGTTGCACCTAAATACACTACTGGTTTGGGATACCAACCTGGATAGAGACAGTTCACTAAAACTCGATTTATTCCTAAGTCTAGACAAAATTATGCTTATTCTAGTTCTGGAAATCCCTATGCTTCAACCAGTTATTCTTATGGTTATAGGTCAAATAAATTTTATATTTCAAAATCTTTTTATTTTGTAAATTATATGAGACCCATAAGAAAAATATGGGTACCTAAATCTTTGATTGCTAACCTTTCTAGACCCAAGAAGATCTGGGTACCAAAATCATTTTCTAACTAAATCTGTTTTGTAGGAAACTTGTTTAAAGAGTTCTCACAAGAAGGTATGGTACTTGGACAGTGGATTCTCAAGACATATGTCTGTTGATTATTCATGTTTCAAAAGTTTAATAAAGGTTGATGGAGGCTATGTCACCTTTGGTGATAATTCTAAAGGAAAGATTATCGGCCTAGGCCAGATTGGTAACTCTAATTCAGTTTTAATTTCTAAAGTTTTATTTGTTGATGGACTTAAGTATAACCTGTTAAGTATTTCTCAATTATGTGATGATGGATTTAATGTGAAATTTGAAAATGATTCTTGTAATGTTTTTAATTCTGAAAATGTTTCAGTATTTTCTGCTTTAAGAAATGAAAATGTTTATGTAGTTGATTTAAATTGTTTAGCTAAGCAAAATGTTACTTTTTTAAATGATTTTCATAAAGAGTCTTGGCTTTGGCACAGAAGATTAGGACACTGAAACATCTATTCACTTAGAAAATTAACTAGGAAGAACTTAGTTAGAGACCTACCTGAACTTGAATTCCCAAATGACAAGTTTGTAATCCCTACCAAAAGGGAAAGCAAAATAAAGTTTCTTTTAAATCAAAGAAAGAAGTTTCAACTTCTCAAACTCTTGAGCTTGTTCACATGGAATTGTTTGGACCTTTAAGAGTTTCTCGTTTAAATGGGAAGCACTATGTCTATGTTTTAGTAGATGACTTTTCTAAATATACTTGGGTATACTTCTTAGCTCACAAAAGTGAAGCTTGTTCTTATTTTGCTAAATACTCCAAATCTATAGAAAATCTTAGTGAACTTAAGATTAAAACTATAAAAAGTGATCATGGTCGTGAGTTTAAAAATCAAAAGTTTGAATCTTATTTCTCACACAATGGCTATAGTCACAACTTTTCTGCTCCTAAAACACCTCAGCAGAATGGTGTAGTAGAAAGAAGGAATATAACCCTTCAAGAAATAGCTAGAACCATGCTTAATGAATATGACCTGACTATTTACTTTTAGGCTGAAGCTGTGAATATAGCTTGTTATATCATTAATAGAGTCTTAATTAGACCAGTTCTTAAGAATACCCCTTACAAGTTGTGGAATAATAGAAAACCTAAAGTTAGTTACTTTAGAGTCTTTGGCTGCAAAGTTTTTATTCTTAATACAAAGGATAATCTGGACAAGTTTGCTTCTAAGAGTGATGAAGGAATTTTTCTTGGTTATTCTTTAACTAGCAAAGAATATATAGTCTTTAATAAAAGAACCAAATGTGTGGAAGAATCTGTTCACATAAAGTTTTATGAAACTGATCCACATGAGCCTAAAACCTCTCTTGTAAATCTTGAGGAAGATTTGAGTGTTCTGGACCTTAATGATAAATCTAAAGAACCTGCTGTAAAAACATCCAGTTTTGGACATATTCCAGAATCTGCTGCTATGGAACCTGAACCTTTAGATTAACCTGAAATTTCTAGTCCTACCTTTACTAGATCAACAAGGATTCTAAAGAATCATCATTTGGATGCTGTTGTTGGTAATCTTGATATAGGGTCACAGACTAGAGCTTCTCTAAGAAATCAGGTTGAACATCAAGCCTTTATTTCACAGCTAGAACCTAAAAATATCAATTATTCTATCAATGATGAATTTTGGGTAATGACTATGCAAGAGGAGTTAAATCAATTTGAAAGAAACAAAGTCTGGGAATTAGTTGATAGACCTAAGGAAACTTTAACAATAGGAACTAAATGGGTTTTTAGAAACAAAGTTGATGAGTCTGGAAACATAGTTAGAAACAGAGCTAGATTAGTTGCACAAGGATAAATTAAAGAGGAAGGTATAGACTATGAGGAAACCTTTTCACTTGTAGCTATACTAGAAGACATTAGGATCTTACTTGCATATGCTGCTCATCTGAATTTCAAGTTATATCAAATGGATGTCAAAAGTGCTTTTCTAAATGGTTTTATTGTTGAAGAAGTTTTTGTTGAATAACCACCTAGATTTACTAATCCTCATTTTCCAAATCAAGTTTTTAAACTTTCTAAAGCTTTATATGGTTTAAAACAAGCTCCAAGAGCTTGGTATGATAGACTTAGTAATTTTCTTATTTCAAAATGTTTTACTAAAGGGATTGCTGATCCAACTCTTTTTATTAAAAGAATTTCTAAATATGTTTTAATATTTCAAATATATGTTGATGATATTATTTTTGGATCTTATAAACATTCTTTATGTACTGATTTTTCAAAGAGTATGAAAAATGAATTTGAAATGAGTTTAATGGGCGAACTTAATTTTTTTTCTTGGATTTCAAGTGTTTTAAAATGAAAATGGTATTGTTTTGAATCAAAGTAAATATACAAAGGATATTTTAAAACATTTTGGTTTGGATATTATTAAGGAAAGTGAAACTCCTATAAGTATTTTTTGTAAATTGGATGCAGATGAAACTGGGAAACCAGTGGATCAAACCAATTACAGAGGTATGATTAGAAGCTTACTTTACCTTACTTCTAGTCGATCAGATATTATGTTTAGTGTGTGTATGTGTGCAAGATTTCAATATAATCCAAAAGAATATCATTTACTTGCTGTTAAACAAATTTTTAAGTATCTTAAACATACTGTAAACTTAGGTTTGTTTTACCCAAAAGGACAACCCTTTGAGTTAATGAGTTATTCAGATGCTGATTTTGCTGGTTGCAAGTTGGATAGAAAAAGCACTTAAGGAACATGTCATTTATTGGGAAATTTCTTAGTATCTTGGTGTAGTAAGAATCAAAATTCTGTAGCATTATCCACTGCCGAAGCAGAGTACATAGCTGCTGGTAGTTTCTGTGCACAAATTCTATGGATGAAACACACTCTTTTGGACTATGGATATGACTTTAGGCACGTGTTAATCAACTGTGATAATACTAGTGCAATAAATATTTTTAAGAACCCTGTATCTCACTCTAGGACCAAACACATTGATGTAAGGCACCATTTCTTGAGATATCATTACCAAAAGGGTGATATAATTCTTGAGTTTATAGGTACTAAACATCAATTAGCTGACATTTTCACTAAACCTTTGAGTTTATAAAGGTTAAGTTACATTAGACATGAGTTAGGTATGTTTAACCTTGATCGGTAGATAACCTCACCGATGCGAAGTTCTCACCGATGTGAAGTTATCACCAATGTGAAGTTCTCACCGATGTAAAATTCTCACTGATGTGAAGTTCTCACCGATGTAAATTTCTCACTGATAGGAATTCTCACCGATAGAAATTCTCATTGATGTGTGCGCTGTTTTAAAACTTCTGTCTGTCGCTAGAATCTGAATCGTTTTTACTTTATTTCATTTTATTTATTTATTTTATGATTCCTAAATGATAAAACTAAAGCCCGAGCTACTTATAAACCCACCGAGCCTCAAACCTTAACCCTCAAACCTTAGCTCCCGAATCCTTAGAGAACCCTAAATCCTTCTAACCAGCGATGGAAAAAACCAAACTTCCTACCTTCAGAGATGACTCTGTTGAGCCAAAAACAAAGAAGCAGAGGACCGAGGAAGAAGAAAGTGGTAGTGGAAGTGTTGCTAGAACTAGGTCGGGGAGACGACCAGTGAATCCTCATCTACAAAATCGAGTTATTGTGATTGAAAAGGAATTGTGTGTAGAATGGATGCTGCCTAGTAGGTCCTTAGTGCTCAAAGTTCTTGAAGATCAAAAATGGGTAGAGTGTTTTTCAAACAACAATGGTCCTTACTTTCCAAAATTAGTGAAACAATTTTACGATTTTGTAACCTTTGAAGAATCGGAGAATGAAAATCAAGTAACCTATTTTGTGAATGGAAAGGAGATGTCGTTTTCATCTATTGAATGGGATGAGTGCTTGAAAGTTACACATGAAGGAGTATCTGGATATGTCGCGAGAGCCATGCCACCTACCAGTGACATTTTCAATTATGAGACTACTTTGGAAGAGCTGACTGGTGATGGAAGTCAAAGACAAGTAGTTGCTGTAGAAATGGATGGAGAGAACAGATTTCTGTTCAAGTTTGTTCAACTTGTCTTGATACTGAGGAGAGGAGACTTTTCCAATTTGAGATATCAGGATATCTATCTCCTGCTCCTCTTAAGACATTGTGTAAAGGTTAATTTGTGCAGATTTCTGATGCTCCAGATGGAAGATATGACAAGGCCGAAATCAAATACAAATTCCATATTCTTTGCTAAGTTGATCTCTATGATGATCAAGGTAAAAGGGGTTGCTGATTATCAATATGAGACAGTGGTAGTGAAGAATAATTTTTGTATCATAACTATAGTTTGTAAGTACATGAAAATTAATTGGAACCCTTGGAGAGGAGAATGGGTCAATGATGACCAGAGGGTGTATGAAAAGTTTAATTCTGTGGATCATCCTTTAAGACCAAAGGATGTGAGTTATCCAGGTTTGGGACCTAATGAAGAGGAGCCAGAATACAGTGATGATTCAGAAGAGGAAGAGTCCTCTGCGGATGAAGGAGGAGACCCTGACTTGCCTCCTAGCCCAGCTCCTGAAAATCTAGATCAACATAAATCAGATAATGAAGAAGCTGCTTTAGAGGATGTTGAAGTGGTTGCTGTAGAAAATGAAGAAGATGTTCATGAGAGTGAAGCATCTCTATCTGCTGATTTGAGCTTGATTCCAGTGATTGAACAATCTTTAGTATCTACTGAGGAAGAAAATGAAGTTGACATACCCTTGCCTAATCCAAAAGACCCTCCTGCTGTTGCAGTGATGGAAATGATAGTGGAAGATTCTCCTCAGGATGAAAGACCTGCTGAGAATGATGCTGAGCATGATGCTGAGAATGCTGTTATCCTAATTGAGGATGCACCCATTGAGGGGGAGCATCAATCTAAGTTTGGAAGTGTTACAGTGGATGTTGGTTTTAATGATTGGGTAGAAGACCCTAGTTTTGTAGTCTGTGGTTTAGACTATCTTGATTCAGATAATGAAGCATCTATAAATAGACCAAAAATTGTTTATGATGTTGAATCTGAATTATTTCTTGAAGATGTGGTCAGAATACATGACCTGGATAAGCTGAAGAAAAACCTTAAGGAAAGTTTTGTGGAAGAGGTAAAGAAAATGGAAGTTTCTATGGTGTCTTCAATTCAATCAGTTATGAATGACTCTATGGTCAGTTTAGCCTCTGAAAGAGCATCTGTAGCAGTTGCACCTGCTGATTTGGTTACCAAGGCTGATATGGATATCTTAAGGGATGAGCTGAAAGAATATTTTAGTGCCTCAGTTGATGAGATGAAGCAGAGTTTTTCTGAAGAAATGATTATGTTGGAAAGATCTTTTAAACTATCTCTTGCCTGTAATTTATCAAACTTTATGGGCGAAATAGTTGAAGAAGTTAAAGACTGCCAGAATCAAGTTTCTAGACTTCAATAAGATCTTGAATCTCTAAAGGAATCTGTTGTTTCTTTAGACTCTTACATGAGCTCAAAATCCCAAGCAGATAAGGACGTAGCTTATGTGGAGAGTGTTGTAAGCCAGATGGTTTCAGTATTTAAAGGTTTCAAAACATCTATGAAAGATCATATTACAATCCAGGATTCCCAAGTTCAAAATCTTATCAGTGGATTGAACAAAAGATTCAAAGAGACTATATATTTCTCTGTTGGTTCTCTTGAATCTAAACCTTCGATGGATTTGAATCAGTTTCGAGATATGATGAAAGAGGAGTTTGGTTATGCCTCAACTAGTGGCTCTGTGGACTCATCTGAACTAAGAAGAGTTGTTCTCTCTACCAGAGATTCAGCCAGAGAAATTATGAAGATAGTCCAAGACTACATGAGAGAAGCCTCTACCTCTCAGAAATAAGTGAAAGATAAGGTGGACTCCTATTTCTCCAAAATTTACACAAAGACCCAAATAACCAGTTATTTCAAGCTTCTGATTGAGAATATGAAACTGCCTCCTGTCAATCAATCCTTCAGAGAGTAAGTTAGCAAGATAAGAGAATTGACTCCAGCATTGGACTAGTTTATGGAGAACAAGGATGAATTAATATCTGCTATGGAGAGAGGAGGATGAATCATTATGGATTTCAGAAATCTGTTGCTTCCTTTTCTGTATGTTGATGCTAGGCCAGTAATTGTCCCTCCTGCTTTGCCTGCCTCTGCCTCTACTTCTTCTCCAATTTAGATGACTCCTGTCCAAGCCATTCGAAGCCTCACACCTATGATCACACAAAGGACTACTCAATAAAGTCCAGGCACATTGTCAGTTGCTCAGTCTCCTGTGGTCATTTCAGCAATTCCTAAGCCTTCACCAGCATCCTCACCACCTGAATCCTCTTCTGATCCCAAGGGAAAATCTCCTATTGAGGACGTGGATTGATCAAGTGGCTAACTGTTTGATAGGAATCCTATGTATTTTGTTTTCTATTTTTCTACCTTTTTGTAACATTTAATACAAGTTATTTTCTTCTATTACTATTGTTCCATTTCTCTGTGTTATTTCCCACTTTTTGATTATCACAAAGGGGGATAAATATTTTACAAAGGGGGAGAAATACTCTCTAAGTATCAAAAGAGGAAGACATATTCACCCAGAGGGAGATATATTAATGAAAGGGGGAGAAATTTTATCTAAGAGCTATTGTGATTTTCCCCTTTGATACCTCTGAATTTCATCTTCTGATACCAGTGCCTTTTCTCTCATCCTCTGATATCATTTCATTTAGTTATCTGATACTACTAAATTTTATCTCTGATATCATGGACTTTTTTTTATCTCCAATAAATTTAATTCTATCTCTGATAAATTTTGTTTTATACCATACTATTTTCTCTGAGAAACTTGAGTTTAATTATATATCCTCTGATACAATTTTTTTAAATGATAATATCATAAGTTATGATTATCAAAAAGGGGGAGATTGTTGACCTCACCTGTTTTGATAATCCCAATTATGCTTTCATATACTTTGATAATCACAATATTATATTTTTCTATATATTAATTCTTTCAATCTGTGCTCAAGATGATAATAATATTAAAATAATCACTGAGATAGTTTATATAAGCTCTGAATTAATTCTAACCCATTCGGATTTATTTTGTATAAAACAGATAAGTATTAAGTCACTGGTCTACGTTTAGCTAGAGCTACTGGTACTCAGTCTACTGATATACTTAGTCTACCGATAGACAGAGTCACCGATACACTAAGGTCACCGATATGTATAGATCTACTGACAGACAAACAGACCTGAGCTACTGATAGACAGAAGTCTACTGATAGAACCAGTTTACAGATTCAGTCTACCGATACAGAACAGACGAGCTACCGATGTGCATGTATACTAGTAGTTACTAATATAGTACTGATGCAAAGAGCTACCGATGCAGAGACATCTACCGATAGATTAAAATCTACCGATAACAAGAGCTACCGATAACAAGAGCTACCGATGGAACTAAAGTCACCGGTATATAAGCTACCGATGCAAGTTCAAAAGAGATACCGATGGAAGGTTTTGTGACACAAAGTCCATCGTGCATGTCTACCAATAAAGGGATACTAATTCTCGACCAACCAGTCAAACCCTATACTCTTCATATTATTTATTTATTTAGCTAACAGTTACATTTGATGGTTTTAATGCAGTTAATGTTATTTAATGATTTCTGTTGCATGTCAAGGAACCGTACCTAGTACCCATGCAAAAGGAGATTATTATTTTCTGCCAAAGCTGAAAGCTATAAAGGGATATAAATAGAACACTGGATAGATGGATTTATGTGACACGAAAGGCACTAAGAAGACACACGAAGGGTAAAAGAGACAAGAGCTGAACAACATTCAAATGTGGAGAATTTTTCACTAGTCTACATCCATACTCCAAGAATCCTAGACATACACGAAGAAACTTATTCTAGAGGAGAACAAAAGATGCATCTTGATTGAAGAACTACAAAAAAAATTTCATGCACTCAGACTGTTAAGCTGGACCAAGAATCAAAGAAGAAAACGACACTCTTTTTTCTGAGAAAAACTAGAGAAGGACTCAGAATCTTTTCTGATAAACCAAAAAAGTCCAGAGCTGCACTGCTAATCACTAAAGCATTTCTGAACTCAATCATACTTCTCTTAGTGATTATTTCATTTACATTTTGAGCAGTGTGTGTACCCTGTTTATTTTACACACACACTGCCTCCTAAGAAAAACTGGAGGATTCTTAAATCCTCACTCAAACTCCATAACACTTTTGTTTCCCACTATGGATGGTGGTAGAGGTTGAGTAAGACCTGGACAGCTGTGACAACTGTGAGCTCTTGTTTGTTTTTCCCACGAAGAACTGTGGTAGAGGTCTTTGTACCTGAATAGTAGTGCACTGTTGTATACCCCCGATCCAGGGTGTGGATCAATTTATATAAATTGTTGAGAGGACTAAGTCTCAGCTTGAGACTGAACCTATTGGTTAACTTTGCTGTGCTATTATGTTAAGTCTATAAGTATTACATATATATTTTACATTCCGCTACTTATTACTTTGAAATACAAAACTACTTTAAAGATACTTTGATAGTTAAATTAGCAAGTGTCTATACTTATTGTAAACCAGTAAGTTAGTTTCAAAAGTTAATTTAATCTTCAAATTAAGTTAATTGAGACCTAATCAATCTTTGAGAAACTAATTGAACCTTTACACTCTGTATAGATTCACTACAGTTTAACTTTGTTTTTAAATTGGGGGATATTAAGAGAAATATTTTTAACAGAAATTTTTATTGGAACTCAATTCACCCCTCTCTTGAGTATCCACTCCGACCAACAAGAATGGGTCCTTTTGAGGCTTTGTATGACTGGCCATGCAGGTCTCCGCTGTGTTGGTCGGAGATTGGTGAAAGTTACTTGGTTGGACCAGGCTTGGTTCAAGAGATGACAAAAACGATTCAATTGATTCTTCAGAGAATGTTGATGGCATAAAGACGATATAAATCTTATGCTGATTATTGTTGTAGACCATTGGAATTTTCAGTTGGCGACCAGGTGTTCTTGAAAGTTTCACCTTGGCCGGGTCATCGATGGCTTGGGAGGTAATGGAAAATTCTTCCTCATTTTGTGGAACCTTTTGAGGTTGTTGAACATGTGTGGATTATTTCTTACTATTTAAAACTTCCACTGTAGCTGAAGTTGATACATAATACATTCCATGTTTCTCAGATATGAAATTATATATCTTATCTATATCATGTTCTGAGCTGGAGTGATCTTGAGATTGAACCCAATTTCTCTGTAACTGAACGACCAGCCATGATAGTTGATTCTGAAACCAAAGTAATTAGTGGGAGGTAGATACCCTTGGTTAGAGTGCTATGAAAACACAACTCTGATTGTCACGAGACATGGGAGCATGAGGTATTGATGATTGAGCATTGACCTCACCTTTTTGATATGAAATCTTCTTGACAGTATTTCTAGGGACAGAAAGTTTTTATGGCGGGGAGGTTGTAACATCCCGTTGCCTTTATGTTAGGTACATCTCAAACCTTGTCCTATTTCCCATTTTTAGTTGTTTGGGTAGGGCCGATGAAGAATTAAGAGGATACCTATAATGGTAAAGTTAGAGATTTGTTGGATTATTAGCATAAAACCTACTAGTCTTACATCCTGTTGGGGATTTACATGCCGTGTAATGTGGTTACACAATTTGTAACTTCTAAAATAATAATAAATATATTATTAAGAAAAGGGGATGTTTTTTCAATTTTTTTGGGATTTGTCAATTAAACAATGTGTAATTGGGTTACTCGTCGTGTAAAGTCCCAAGTGTTGTTTTTGAACAGGTAACTCAACTGAAAATTTTATTTCCTCGTCTCCAGATTTCTTTACTCTAGACTCAAGTTCCATTCCCAGGTGATTTTGGATCCCTCAAACCCTTCTGGGATGTTTCATTCAGCAATTGATCATTGTTGCAGTTGCAATGTGACTTACCAGGTAAGCATTCTATATATCACTCTGTCTCTTTCTCTTTACCTTCTTGGAGTTTGATAGATCATCTTAGGATTGATGGATCTAAGCTCTATGTTGCTGAATCATGTTTCTAGGCTGAGTTACTAGATCTACTATGCCTTCGTTCTTGTTGGATGGTTCTATTAAGGGCTTTGTGTTTCCTTGGAAAAGGTAGGTGGTTCCGTTATGATGGACAAATTTGATTAACCCTTAATTTCTTGATTTAAATTCAATTTTTGATTTAAATTCAATTACTTGAAAACTTATTTCAATTAGTTTATTAAAAAACCAATTCCATTTAATTGGGGGATTTGAATGTGAAATTGAATTTTTGGCAAAAAATTCAGAAAACCCCCTAATTCCATTGAATTGGGACGTGTTTGAGAAATTGATGGAAAATTATGGAATTTAAATTATGAAATTGATTTTTTGAAATTTATTTCAAATTAGTATTTTAGAAAATGGGTTGAAATTATTTTGATAAAAACTAGTGGTTTTATTTTGAAAAAAGGCATGTTTTGATTAAAAACTCATGTTTTGGTTTTTAAATGGAAAATTAACACTTTTGGAATTGGGGAATGTGATGAATTTTATTTTGGACAGTTTTAAAATAAATTGACCACCATTGATTCTACTAAAACACATGAAATCCTAACTAGTTAGTGAGTTATTGGGATAACAGTCTTTTGACACTTTAAAACTGAAACAAAATATATTGAAGCAGGTCACATCCCTGATGAGATAGTGATGAGTCACCTTTGGCCAGTGTGAGAGGGACATGTGTATACACATATTTCCATGACCACATTTGAGAGTGTGAGGATCCCATATCTTAGAACAATCATACCTTTTGGAAGATGATCATGTTGCTCTCTTGTTTATATATATGAGATATAAATGTGTTCTAATGTTTGTAAATAGTTTTACATGCCTAATGAATTTAATATAAACTATTTTATATAAATTTTTTGTGAATCCATTTGTTTAAAGTATTTACATCATTTGAAATTTAAAGAATGAATTTTTTTAATTATGCTTTGAACTGCCATACCTGTTTATTTAAACATGAAATATTTGATTAGTTAATTAAATGTTGTCATCTTATTATGGAATCCTTGGTGAGATCCTACTGGTTTTTTAGCTCACACCCTACTCGTGCCTTCAGGTATTTGTAGATTATCTTCTTCCAGGTTCGAGCAGGGGTAAGATGCCACTTGGTGGTAGTAGCTGTTGATCCTTGGGGCTTGGAGAATTGCGTCTCTTGGGACTTGGGTTTTTATCCTATTTTCTAGTAATTTGTTGTTGTAATTTTGGGTTGTTTACCTATTTTACTTTTGGTACACTACTCCCTATGAAGTTTTCTTTTCTATACATACTGACTTGTTTATCTTCTTTTGCAATGTTTACAACAAAATCTTTCCTACTTTCATTTTTTATGATGCTAGGTGCTAGTCAATGTCCCGTAGAGGTTGGGAACGCCCTTCAAGCCATGTTAGGACCAGTTTGGTTATTGGGTTTCCAGGTTACCTATGATGGTTCATGATAAATAGGGTATTACCAACTAGATTTTTTTATCATAATCACTAATTATTATGAGATGTACATGACATAAAATGTTGTGATCAATAGAATTAGTTCATGGATTAATTGATCAAAGAACCTAGAAACCAAAATGAAAGATCATCACATAATTATTTATAATTTATTTAAACAATTAAAGAATTACCTTTCAATGGATTTTTTCTTCTTTTATGGGTCTGGAAATTTCTCTACATTGTACCATTGTTGCATTGCATGAAACAAATATAGATCCCATCCAACGGTGATTCACACACTCACCATGAACCTTAGAGCGATGTCCTTGGAGTCTCTAAGTGATAGAATGGATGATCACAACACTTGCATAGTTCTTTTTTGATTACCATGAGAATCACTTCAAAAAAGGACTCTCCTTATTCTCTCTAGAATCGAGAGGAGTGGTGGAGGAGGTCCACTCTTTGTTCTTGGGAGAATTCTTGGAGAGGAGATTTCTAGGGATTGAGAGAATTATTTGGATGTCATTATGCATAACCAAAACCAGTGAAAAGTTCTAGAGTTGGAAATAATATAATTAGGTTTAAATAGTGCTAGGGTTAGAAAGAAAATAATTGCATATGATCCCTTAATCCCTCGTAAACCCCATTTCCAAATAATAATAATGTTACTATTATTTTGATTGACATGCACAAAACTCACGAATTAATTAAATATTAATTCTTGAATAAGTTGTTTAAAATTTATTTAAATAATATTTAATATATTATTTATCTTTGTACCTTTTAAACTTTGTTAACCATTCCTCCATAATATTTATCAATCCTTGAATAATGTCTATTTATTTATAAATAAATATCACTGCATTGTTTACTAATAAATAAATAAATATTATAGTTACTAAATAAAAAATAAACATTTATTAAATATTTTGCTAACAAATATTCTATTGAATAACTTATGACTTGACATATGAAATCAAGAAAACATGAAAAATTATTTGACCATGTACTGGAACAATATTTATTCAACATGTTAAATAATAATAAATTTTAGCTTAGGCACTGGATACTTTTAATGTGTGACCCTCTAGGCCTCTTTCTCAGTGACATTAGGTGGATCCACCCAAAGTCCAAGATTAGTATCTTGCAACATGAAAAGACATACATAGAGAAAGAACTTAATGTCTCAATGAAATACAAGCTCATACAAATTCTTATTGTGTAATATAATATCTTTATCATGATATCTCTAATCAAGCATGTTTCATACTGGTGTCATCAACCTAAGTGCTTAATGTATCTTTATTTTGCTTTCTAGAAATGAACCTTCCCATAAAAAACCATGAACATAGATTTATTTATATTGTTTCATTCCCATAAAAGATCCTGAAATATAAATTTCTATTAAATAACAGAATGAAAAAAAATCTTTTCTCGCATTCTTTATTAATTCAATATCACTCGCGACACAAAAAACACATCTTAATTTGCTGTGAACATATGTCGTCACAATTTTTATCAATACATAAAGGTATGTGACTAATAACAACCCTTAATAATAATCTTAAAGTTTAAGGATCAATACACACATCCGAGGATATGAACATCTAATGACACATATAAATGTGAATTTATTACTAATGGGTCATGTTCTCATAATCTTTTACATAGAAAATTATCAATGATGTATACCATGATAATGTTCCTAAAAGTCCTATGAGTCTCCACCCCTAATAGACTATATCATTTGTATCCCATAAAATGATATCATCCAACTATTTAACATATATTTTAAGAATAATACCATGACACTTCTAGGTTCTCATCATAGCCGTGAGCTGCTATGATCTTTCTGTGCGACAATTTCTCTTAGGAAATTATCATATACTATGTCACAAAAAAGAAAAATAATGATATGATAAGAAGTTTATTAATATTCAAAATAACGAATACATGTAATCATAAAGTACATATAAGTTGGTTCTAGGGAACCAACTTCAATAAAATCCCACTTGTACTAGAGAAATTGTTAAAAATATTCAGTCCGCTAGCTCTCACATGATATTTATGCTTCTTTTGTGATAAGTATTTAGTCAAGGGTTCTGCCACCTTCTCTTCTATGTAATCTCTACTCACCAAAACTTCACCTATATGAGAAAAATATCTCAAGAGGTGATACTTATGGAGTATGTGCCTTGTCCATTGGGGTAACTTTGAATCCTTTGTGGGAGTCACTTTTGTAGTATTATCATAATATAATGGGATATGGTCTTTACTTCTAGGCACTATATCAAGCTCTTGGATAAATTTGTTTATCCAAATAGCTTCTTTGTCTAGTTCATAAGCTGGTATATACTAGGACTCCACTATATAATCGGCTACAACTATTTGATTTTAACTCTTTTAACTCACTACTCCTCCACTGGGACTGAATACATATATTGATTGAGGTTTCATAGCATTTGATCTATTTAAAATCCATCATCAGTATAACCTCTGGTGATTAGCTCCTCATCTCCCCCATACACTAGGAACATATCCTTAGTATGCCTTAGATACTTAAGGATAATATTAACAACATACCATTATTGTTCACCTAGATCAGATTGATATATGTCTTTCATGCTCAAGGAATAGGAAAAATCAATCCTAGTACATAATATGACATACATTATTTCTCCTATCATAGAAGTGTGTGGGATCTTACCCATTCTGTCTTTTTTTCCTATTGTGTATGAGGACACATTTTCTTAGAAAGATGTATACCATGTGACACTGATGAAACTCATAATTTCACATATATATTATTCTATAATTCAATGATTTAATCCCATAAATTTCATATTTTAAGGGTAATTGTCACCATTTTAGGTCTTCTTAATAATTTTAGCTTAATTGTGAATGTAGCCTAATTTTGGAATTTAAATATTTTTATATATTATTGCTATTTTGTCCATAACATATTCTACATTAATCCAAATTGAGAAATTCATTTTTTGTAGGATCACATACTATATGGGATACATTTTATTTAACTAAACTCAAATATAAATATAACATTATGAATCCTAAAAGGATTATTCAATTCGGACCTTTGAATCCATGGCCAAATAGAATGAATTTTGAAGATGAGCCTATATCTCACAAATGGGAAGCTAAAGTGAGTTGAAATGTAATATGGATATCGAGAAGATGACTAGGAATATTTTTCTTAATTATTCCCACTCGAGATTTGGCCATCTATAAGGCCATAAATGTATGAGAATTTTGTTGAATTGGAATATGAACACTTTCCAAGACATAATGATTTTATTTAATGATATGGTCATAAATTTAGATACACATGTCCAAAAAGACTTTAATTTGGTAGGCGCATGGGGATGACATAAATGATAAACTTTGTAGAAGACTCAAATTTCAAATTAGGCTATTTACTATGTGAACCATGTGAAATATTTCGAAGGACATAATTGGATCCAAAATTTTCCACTCACCTCCCTATAAAAATGTCCCCCCTCTTCATTTCAATGGGTGTGATACTTTGGTTAGCCATTTTGTGTAGCTATATTGGGTTTATAATGTTGTAATAGTGTTTTATATTATCAATACATTTTAGCTTTTTTGGGTTTTATACAAATATAATAACACTTATTAGACATAATAAAATCAATTAGAAACCAAATATGAGGATCTCCCATACAAGATAAATGAAACATGCAATAAAACTTAAATAAATAACTATCATAAATGTGTATACCTTGCATTGCAGATCCACTGCAATTTTTTTTCATCTTAGTTTGATGAGTTTGATACAGATCACCAAAGTGGAAAACAAAAGCATCCCAACTCCATAGGTATCCACGGGCTGATCTGAATCATCCGATGTTCAGATGTGATTTTTCCTTCCTCCACGGCCTGCTAAAGCCTCTAATGAAAAGGATAAGAATAAAGAGAGAAGCGACTCTTTTTGATATCTTCCAAAACACTTTTGGAAATCTATCATTAATTTCTTCTTGTATTACATTATCTGCAATAACTTGTGAACACCCATACAAAAAACTTTTGGATTAACTCTAAAACACATTTAGAGTATCTCTCAAAGTCAAACTCAATCTCCATTTAGTTAAACACAAAGTGTGACCCCATAGGTTTTTATAGTGTTTATAATAAATATGAATCTCTGAATCCATATATGTTTTCAAAGAGAGGCCTCAAGCAAAGCATCAATGCTACTCAAGCTATAAAGGGTTCTGACATGATTTATATCAGATACACATATCTCTATACCCGTATCCACTAGTCTACATCATATGCAAGAGTACATTATCATGTTGTCCCATTATACAAGACATCAAGTGACCATGAGACACAAATTCAATCCCATATATCCAACTCATTTGTTCTTGACTCTTTGAGTGTAGACTGATTTGATCAATGAATACATCACATGCCATTAATCCTTATGGATAATCACATCACATGTCCCTTATCCAGATAAATATATAATATCTAGGTTTTTCCTCACACTCCCACATTCTATCTCAATTGAGGGATCATATGTCATACATGTCATATGAGGGGAAAATACCATCATGGTTATGCTCCAAAGAATAAATTGATCAACAACATACCTAACCACCCCTCAATTAGTTAAGTCAATATGTAGACTTGCGTAAGTAGGGTATCAAACTATGAAGGTTCTCATACTAGGTATCTTTCCAACTTTATGTAGCGAGGACTCAAATATGATCCATCCACCCCTAGTATACCAAAGTAATATGTATGACACTCCATGAAATATAATTAGTAGGTCGTCCAGTGCACACAATGAATCATATTCTTTGTTTTGTGCCTCATGAGAATATTTTGTATCTTTATACAAGAATCCTACTCACGTTAACCTTAACATTTCATCACAACCTATAACACTCCATGAAAAACATCAGTTTGGGATAATTCAAAGTCTTAATTTGAGATATCATTTATTATTTCACTTCATGATATGTGTATATATATATATAAATTTATGTAGTCAATGTGAAAGAATGATAAAATGGAGGTTTCCTTTAATATGATAAATTTTAATATTCTTAAAATCTTTAAGAATATTTAACAAAACCAACATAAGCATCGATTTATCATATCATATATGATAAAATTTCAGATCAGCCTTATGTTTGATATACTTTATAGGTTTTGTTAACATATTACATAATATATAATTCATTTCATATCTCTATGTGACCATATCATAAAACTCTCTCACTAAACTCTTTAGTGAGAAACACCTATGAAGTAAGCCAGTTTGAATAATGGTGAGACTTAGGAATCATATTCCAAATTGTTCAACTTCTTGAATATATTCATATATATTAACTTCACAACATCAAATTTCACGATGTCAACTTTTTTTTTGTCTACTTAAAACTATTTCTAAGTTCATCATCATCATCTTTGGAACCCTATTCCATTAAATGTTTCCTTGAAATAATGTAACTACTTACATTATTGTTTACTAATACATCTTAACTCTATTAGGATATCAAGTAAAATTAACTTTAAACTTAGATTGGTGTATTTTTTATTTGTTAATTTTGAACTTATTTAAGTCCAAACATACTCCCAATATCCTCTTAGATATTATATTCTCTTTGAAATATCTTACTAAGATATACAAACCCTTTTTTGTTAACAAATAACACTTATTTCCTTTCAGTAGGAAAATTAAACAAATAAAATTTTGTTTACATATCATATATGATATTCTATATGTTTCGAACCTTTCATTTTTGAAAAGAATATTTTATTAAAATATCTCACCAATGGGTGGTGGGAGCATATTCTCACATATTTTAACAAATACTTGGATAAATTTTTTATCATGGATAAAACACTTTTATCCATATCTTCTTCTCAAAACATGTTATAGAAATTAATGAATCATAAACAATGTGTATATAATTAATTATCTCATTCTTGTTCCCAAAAACATTGTAATCGAATAACTTATCTAATAATATATGGGAAATGAGATGAAAATACACATTTTTTACTTCAATTCATTTGAGTTTGATAAAATACTTTACATTAAAATCCTTATTGCGATAACTATTTACTTCATCTCATGAATATAAAATACAAGATAAATTAATTATTCCTTTGATTTTATACTCCTATATATTTACAACACTTTGTTAAATATACATTCAGTATCACATACCTTTAAAAATCAAAGAATTAATTTCTATAACATTCATACATGACATGGATATTCCATAGAGTTTCATAATCTATTTCAGGTATATCTTGGATAATCCAGTAATATTGAATTACCACTCTTTCTTTCCAACAACCCTAGATTTCAATGACCTTGATTGGATTCTTGAAGAAAAATTGTTGAAATTTTAAACTAATTTTTCTTCATCGAGTTACTTTTACCTACTTGAACTGTCTACACAGCACTTTAGAACCTTGAAATCACATTCCTAGTTTATATTGAAGGAGATATGCCCTAAATCCATATTTATATATGATATATTTATGAACTATATTTCAAATTGATTATAAATTATTATTTTCATTAATATGGACACCCAAACCATTTCATGCACATAAGATATCATTAAATGAAATCATTCCATATTTATATGAAACATATAAGGAGTAAATGCATACAATGCATGAATCGACCATGACATTTATACATGCATTTTAATGCATGAGTTAATACAGAAAACACCTTTGGAGAGTCCTTGGATGTTATATAAATCAATTCCATGCGATGGAAGTGTGTTGTGTGTGGATATTCAGTTGGTGACTCTTAGGAACCCAAATCTCTCTTTTATCTTCATCCTTTGCATTGCGAGATACTATCACTTTGTGGAGGTTGGTGGATCCCGCTCAAATTTTGAGTGATTCAGATTGGGCCATGGATACCTACAGAGGTGGAATGATTTTTTTCTAACTCTGGTGATCTCTCTCAAACCCATGTGATGGATTTAAAAGATGATGTTATAGATTTTTTAGTGTAAGGTACACATGTGCAGTATTTCTTCATTCCAGTATTTTATGCAGTTTTATATTATCTCACATAGAGATCCTCAAACGTGGGTTTTTAATAATTAATGCCTGATCTAGTAAATGTTATTATACTCTTATAAAACCCTTATGTGGCATGTTTAGTTTTATGAAATCATGTGTGAACTAAAGAATAAACTAGAAAAAAAGTGTGGTGTTTCATTTTATTGAAATTCAGTTTCATATAGGGTTTACCCTTATGTAGCTAGGCTATATAAAGATAATAAAGGCCTTAACCATACATAAATGAGGTGCATAAGGGTAACCAAGGGATCACCCTTGCATATAGTAGTCCATATAATATTCATATTGCCTTACACTTACATAGATTGGTCTATGTAAGGGTCTTAGTAACATGCCTTTATGCTAATTAAGGGTCGTGTAAAGGTAGCCATGTCTTTAAAATGGTTATGTAAAGGTAACAAGATGCATCTTACCCTTACACAATGAAGTTTGGGTAAAGGTCATACGCTTACACATAAGGTCAGAATAAGGGAAACCTCTTTGTTACCTTTTCACAAATGGTTTTTATAAAGTTAATACCCTTACGCACTGGCACTAAGCATCCATGTAAAGGTAAAATGAGACCTTCCGTTACTTGAATCATTCATGTAAAGGTAATATCATTAGTACCTTTACGCAGAATGAATTGTGTAAATGTAATATTTGTATTAGCTTTACAAAATACATAATATTTAAGTTGCGTTAAGGTATGTAGCAACTTACCTTTACATAGGGGCTCCCCGATAGCCTGTGTAAGGTTAAAGGAAGTATACCCTTATGCGGAATAGGGATTCTGTGTAAGGGTAAAAATAAAAGATTTTAAAATTTGTTTTTAAATTCTTAAATTGTATTAATTAATTATACAATGTTTATAAATCATTATAAAAGTTATTTTGGTAATATTTAATTTATAAAAAATTAATTAATTAATTAATTTATTATAAATGGTTTATAATTAAATTAAATAAATATTTATTAAACATTTATATTACCAAATATTAAATGATAATATTTGAAATACCTTTTAATTAAATTATATGGAATAATATATGTTCTAGAAATAAAAGTGTTTATTTAAAAATAATTTGTGATAATTTATAAAGGGTTATAAATTATGAAATAAGTCTAACACATAAAATGTTTATATTTAAATTATGAATTGTTCTTAATTAATTATTTTTAATTGTTCAAAATAAAAAGGGACCTTATTTGGATATTATTTAAGCCACATCAAAAGTTTTTTTATGATTGATATGATCAAAGTTTAAATAATGATTAAGTACATGATATTTAGATTATATAAAATGTTTACATAACAGAACTTAGATTATAAATTATTTCTAATTAATGTAATATCATATATTAAAAATTGAAATGTCATACAATGATAAATATGAAAGAGTTAATATTCACATGAATATAAAGTTTTTAATTAATTTTTTTGAATAAATATAAAATATTTTATATTTAAATTAATATAAAATGTTTATATTCATAATTATAGATTGTCCAAAATGTTAATGTTGAAAATTATAAAATAGTTTATAATTAGATTTTATTTATGAATTGTTCATAAATATTTATCTCATGTTTTAATATTTTAATTTTTTATTTATTTAAAGGTTATTATATGATATATTCATGTTTAGTAAATTGTTTAAGAAATGGGAATGTTGTGTATAATTTAGTTTATTTTTCAAACCGCTTCTAGGATAGATCTTTGTATTACATTCAAGGATTGAATCTATAATGAATTTAGTTTTTCATATAACTTGATCTTAGTTTGTAATTGAATTTATTAACTTGAATTTAATTTTTGAATATAGTTTGTGCATATTAAGTTTTAGAGTTATGTTGAATTAGATTTTATCTTGAGTAAAGTATCCCCGGGTTGAGGGACTTGGAGTCGAACTACCTACCAACCTGGAGGATTTTTCCTTATCTAGGATGGTTAATGTTGTAGAGTCTCTACCTTTCTACTTTGTAAGACTTTGAAATATATTAAGAAATATTTTCGGATCCAAATGCTAAGAAGGTGAACGATTCTAAGGCCCGGTGAGCCCTAAATTAATTTTATAAGAATATTAAATATATTTTATATTACTCACGCACAGTTTTTAGAATAAAATGGAATATCTCATGAATGGAGTCTAATATCAAAAATATGAAACCACGGTTGAATCCAAAGTATGATTTTTACCCTAGACATGACCTAAAGTTGGTTGGAACTAGACATTCGGATGAAGCATCCATTGACGAGTGCGTTTAAATTAAAATAAATGATTATTTTTTTTATTTTAATTTAAATGAAATCTAATCCTATATAAATATTTCATTATAAAATTTCACCAAGGTTAGTCACATAACCCTGTGAGTATTTTTAGAGGAGATGTGGTAACCTTTGTGGGCAGATCAAGATCGATGACGACTGATCATCAGATCGAGGTGAATCGATAGGAAACAAATGTAGCAAATCATCTTTATCACTGGTGAGCATGTTCTTCACCAATGATTGATCCAATATTGAGGTAGGGATCACCAAATGTGGTTTTCCACCTGTTTTGATTAAATATTTGAATCATGGATTTTAATCTGCCTTTGATTCTATATTTTTACACCCATTTCATGAGCCCCATTGATGAATAATTTGTTTATTTTATTGTTATATTTATATGCCATGGTTTCACCCCAATTATCCCCTATAAAGAAATTCTTTTCCAAGAATTCTTGGTCAATGATTTGTGTACCTTATTTCTTGTGCTTTCCCCCCCACCATTCTTCATGTTCTTCACCGTTGGCATATGGGGTCACAGTTCAACATTTTCGGGAAGGTCTGAGTATGATTAGACCCTCCGATTCGTGGTGGATGTGTAAACAATGACCAAATCAGAGTTTTTCAGACATATTGAGATGGATTGCGGGAACGGTAATGTATTTTTGGATTTGAGATGTATGGTAGATATGGAAGCGTCATGGGAGGCATATGGGATGCTCTATGGGATTCCCATAGACGGCCGGATTCCTATTTCTGGTCAACAGAGGCCAGGAAATCAACATATGGTGTTTTTATCCTTGATTTTGGTGAGATTCAAGGCCAAATCAGGTAGATTTAGCAAGGAGAGTGGCAGATTTGGTGAACATGTGAAAGATTTGGAGTTTAGTAAAAATCTTAACTACATGGTGTGTTCTGAATGAACACACGCCATGTAGTTCCCTAACTGTGGAGGCTAGGGTTTTGAAAAAAAGATAAGGATCATACACTATATGGCCGGACCTACAAATTTTGTGACCCAACCTGGGCATCCAAGGCATGTGTCGGCTAGCACACAGCTAGGACCCCATGTGGTCAGACACGTTGTGTACTCTGGGAGTACACGGACATTCCCTGAGGTGCACGAGTACAATTGGGTACCCAGGCATGACCAGATACCTGAATAGGTACATAGACACAACCCAAGGTGCTTGGAAACGACCAAGAGAGTATAGGTAGGCCCCAAGTGGCTGAGACACAGTCTGTGACAGCACTACACACCGTGTACTACTACATGTCCAGCTAAGCTGTGTGCTGGTAGGGACACGACCTGGAGTCCAAGTGAGGTCACCTACCATGTGACCCCTCATACACACCACGTACCCCCTTGGAGAATATTATTGTTTCCCTTGGAATCCGGGGATGACCGCCTTTATGGGAGGTTCAAACATTCCGATTGGTTTCTAACGGGTTTTTTCGTAGAACCAGAAAAATCCAATGATTCCACATTCATTTAGAACTACTTTCCAAAGGTAGGTGCTCATTAGTTTGTGGACTGATGAGGCTTAGGAATTTTCATTGGTCGAGAGGATGGGAGGTCAGACTCATCACACCTTTTTGAGGGGAATTATTGTCTACTCCGGGACTCTCTTTATAGATTTAAGTTATGTTCGTGAATCCTTATTACATTACCAAGTATAAAATGAGGTTTCCTTCAGATCTAACAATCAATGATTAAATATGTAGGAAATTTAGAGAATCTTTTGTATGTATTCGATGTTCTTCATCGATAGAGAATCATCTATATTTGTTAGAGATTCTTGGTCAATGGTACCCTTCAACACATTTATACAGAAGTCTCTTAGTCATTATGATGACCATGCTGGTTTTAAATCCACTCAGTGGGGCACTTGAAGTTTATTGTCATTTAGAAGGACATGGATTATTTTAGAGTTGGGATCGAACCCGTAGATGGGCTACCTACGTATCCTTTGTTTAAAAAAGGAATCAGAATCCACATAGTTCGAGTAAGGGGGTATGATGTTTATGATTGATGGCTCAAAGAAGGATGTCACAATTACTTTTACACTCTAAGCTCACGTGAGTCATGATCGGTGTGAGAAACAAGAGGTATTGGTAAAAATTAGACAATTGTGCCATGAAAGATGCAAAAATAAGAAATAATTTGGGGCTTATGTATGTATGAATTCCCAGATAAATGAAGGATATGATTTACTTTAGGGAAGAAATCCAGGAACATGGTCCATAAAGGTATATGTGCTTCATGGAGATTTTGAATACTCTAACTTGGGGCTTACTCCTGAAAAGGAGGCCCAAATTATGAGAAGACTTATGATTGGGTTTTACTCCTAAAAAAGGAATCCCAGATCAAAGGTAAATTAGGACTGGTTAAGAGAAATTAAGACTGGGACTTACTCTTGAAAAGGAGGCCCAGGTCAAGGATTAAGGTTTGGGGCTTACTCCTAAGGAGGATGCCCAAATTAAGAGACTGGGGATTACTCCTAAGGAGGATGCCCAGATTTGGTAATTTTAAGAATTGGGGCTTACTCCTAAGGAAGATTCCCAAGCTTGAGACTGGGGCTTACTCCTGAAAAGGAAGCCCAGGTTAGGGAATCTAGGGCTTACTCCTAAGAGGATGCCCAAAAATTAAGGGACTTGGGGCTTACTCCTAAAGAGGATGCCCATATTAGAGGACTTATAACTGGGGATTATTCTTGAAAAGGAGACCCAGGTTAAGGATTCTCTCATCTTAAAGGATGAGGTTGAATGAATGAAGTCTCAATCTTTAGTTACATGAAGATGTGTAAATCACTAGGTTTTGAGAGATATTCCACAAAATTCCTTTCAGATAAGGAAGTAAAATCAAGAAATCATGCCATAAAATGGCTTTGAAGAGTGTCTTGAAGACTGAATCTTGAATAGGAAAGGTGTAATGGATTAAGAGGGGTGAAATGGGAAATAAAGGCACCCAAAAAGGCAGGGGTGCGCAAGTCCTGGAAGGCGCGCAGGTACTACGTGGGCGCGCAAGTTTTGGTCGCGTAGGTATACGCCTGCGCGACACATGATGTACTTGCGCGACGGTTAACCAGCAGGGTAATTCTTGAGCGACTCTTCATTAAAGCCTTTATATTCCTCTTAGGGTTCTTCCAGAAGAGGGGCGCGCAAGATCTATTTGAAGGAGTAAGGCGGCGCGCAAGTGTGACCCTTTTCCCTTAAGGGCTGGCCACTCAGGCACGCAAGTGTTGATGAGTTTCAACACTTAGGCCTTCCTCCCCATCTTTAGATCTTCCGTTCTAGGTAAGAAATTACCTTAGAAGTGTTTCGGAAGCTTTGAGAAGAGACTAGGGCGCCGAGATCTCAAATCTGAGTTTCTGGAAAAAATCCTCCTGAAATGGGGGTCCCAAAGGGTCTATTTATAGGCAGGAGAAGACCCCGGGTGATTATCATTTAGGGCGCGCAAGTCACCTGCACGACCAATATCAGCGCACAAGTCACTTGCACGACCAACATCGGCGCACAAGTGTACTTGAGCGACCATTGAGGCACGCAAGTATACTTGCACGACCATTGTAGAACTTGCGCGACCTTTACGCAATGTTCTTCTTCTTCCTTCCTTTGTCAATTATTGATATTTGTTCAATGGATGAATCTTTTTTGTTCAAGGTATTTCCCTTTTCATTCATTTAGACTCTGTGACGGAAAGGAGCGTCGACAAAAGTCCCCCCTCATAGTTGGATCCGGAGAGAAAAGAGGGTTTGACTCTGAGGTGAGAAGAAATAAGAAATTTGGTAGTTTAATGTCATGCATGTCAGACATAAAGAGGCTAATGTTTAAGGTCGAAATAGCTTTGACCAAAATGGATTAGAATTGACTCAATTCCTTGAAAATTCATCTGAAAACATATTACCATACTCAAGTATGAGGTAAAATATGTAAACTATGACTTAAGAATATTTGAATCTGAGGAATGATATGAAAAAGAGCTAAAAGGAATTAGAATAAGTAGTTCTCAAGAATGAAGTTACCATTATTTAACAAACCCGTTAGGGGGTTGAATTATGCAGGGCCACCTAAGGGCATTGTCTGCATAGTTAAATAAAATAGTATCTTTTGGCTAACAAGTCTGTTATGTAGACTGTTTATGCAAGGCCACCTATGGGAACGTGCTGCATAGTCAGACAAAAGAACTCTCAGAAATTTACTTTCCTAGTGCTAAAATCTAGTGAAAGTTTATGGAGATTCAAATATTCCAAAGTATAGAGTTTGCTGTATGGAAAGAGGTACTTGAATATGGAGAAGATATTTCCAAACAAGATTATCGAAGAACTGGATGAATATCACTCCTACGAAGGTCTGATCCAAACATTGGGAAGAAGAATATAAACCATAGACTTGAATACTTTCAGATCATGAAAAAAAGGATATGGGACAAATATGTTAAGGATGACTATTTTTTGCGGATCCCTACATACTGTCATTTAAGAAAAATAAAGACAAAAGAGGCATTCTTCCCAAGAATGAAGTTACCACTATCCGACAAACACGTTAGGGGGTTGAAATATGCAGGGCCACCTAAGGGAATTGGCTGCATAGTCAAATAATAGTATCTTTTGGCTAACAAGTCTGTTATGTAGACTGTTTATGCAAGGCCGCCTATGGGCACGTGCTGCATAGTCAGGAAAAATAACTCTCAGAAGTTTGACATTTTTGTGACTAGAAGTCATGAAAAGGGTTATGAGGATCTGAAAATATTTAAGGTTAGGATTATGACACATAAATATGGATATTGTTCAATGTATACAGAGATACACAGATCAATGCTAACCATAATCATGTTGTGGCTGGGTTCTGAATTGAAATGTTGGACTTCACTACGTATCACATAAGGATGAGAATCAAGCCATACGTAGTTCTTAAACTATAGTTTAACATCATGTGAGACAAAAGTATTAGAGATCTTAGTTTAGGGTCATAGATCTTAGACCATTGTAAGAAATACACAGTGTGTGTTTTCATGGGGACTTTTTAGCCACGGGACTGAAAGTGGAATTTGGGGTTAGGCCCAAAGACTTGGGGCTGGATTCGAGGGACATTCGAACGTTCCTATGTATCCCATAAGGATGGGAATCAAGCCCACGTAGTTATAGAAATACCCTTTTACAAATTTGGTTCGTAATATGAAGGGTGAAAGGGGACTTTAGTACAATGATGGTTTAACCCAATATAAAAGGTTTGGGCGTTTCCATGTATGCATGTAGTCTTTGAAATGAAACATGATTGAAAAATCAATGTAAATAATGGTTCCCTCTCATGTGAGGGTATCAAAGAATATTGTAGTTTATTGTCATACTAAAAAAAAGTGTTGTATATTTTAACGTCGTATAACAAGGACGAATGTGAACCAATGTAAAGATATTGATTCTAGGGGAGGTTTCACGAATCAACATCGTATGAGATGGAGGTGAACCGATGTGAAGAGATTGGTTTTGGGATTGAACCTTGGGAGGTTGCCTACATACCCATACTAGAAGGCAAGGATCAAAGTCCGTGTAGTTCAATTAAAGAATGAATTAATGATCAAGTTGTTCTTGGGGACAACGACCTAAAAAAATGTTGTTGGGACTTACACATGGTTAGCGGCCCAGAGAGAGTGTTATGGTTGACGTTTTCTCTAAGCTCACGTGAGTCATACTCGGTGTGAGAAACAAGAGGTAACAAAAACCTTAACGATGCATAGTTTAATGTCATGTAGGACGTATAAAGGGACTATGCAGTTTAAAGTCTTGCAGTTAGGACTATTGGTGATGCACAGTTTAGTGTCATGTAGCAGGGACAAAATATAGTTTAATGTCATGTAAGACGTATCTCGAACTTTCTGTGCATTTTAGCATCATGTAGTTAGGACAATGGGGACAATAGAGTTTAACGTCATGTTGGACGAAAGGTGGGGACGATGCAGTTTAATGTCATGCAGTGAGGACAAAAGAGTGCACCATTTTAACATCATGTTGGACGCATTGGGGATTTTTTCCATAGTTTAACATCATGTTGGACGAAAAATGGATAATAAAGTTTAGCATAATGTTGGACGAAAGTGCGAATAGTTTAAGGTCATATGCATGGACTGTGGATGGTGCAGTTTAATGTCATGCTGGACGGTGGTGTAGTTTAAGGTCATACAGGACCTTTGATGATTATGTAGTTTAACATCTTTCCGTATGTAAGGGACTTTTATACAGTTTAGCGTCATGTAGTTAGGACGTCACAGTTTAACGTCTTTCTGGATGTAAGAGACTTTTATACAGTTTAGCGTCATGTAGTTAGGACGTCACAGTTTAACGTCTTTCTGGACGTAAGGGACTTGCAAATAGTTTAGGGTCATATTCATGGACTGTTGATGATGCAGTTTAAGGTCATACATGACCTAGTTGCAGTTTAAGGTCATACTGGACCATTTAGGGAACTTTTTCACAGTTTAACGTCGTGTGGGATGAAAGTACAAATATTTTAAGGTCATATGTATGGACCGTTGATGTATAGTTTAATGTCATATAGCAAGGAAGAACTGGTGCCACATAGTTTAGTGTCATATTGCAGGGAAAAATAGGACCTAGTTGCATTTTAAGGTCATACTGGACCATTTAGGGAACTTTTTCACAGTTTAACATCGTGTGGGACGAAAGTACAAATAGTTTAAGGTCATATGTATGGACCATTTCTGTATAGATTAACGTCATATAGCAAGGACGAACTGGTGCCGCACAGTTTAGTGTCATGTTGCAGGGACAAACAGGACCTTTTTAGTTTATAAAAAACACTTCTTCAAAAATCTGGCATTGGTTGGAGTAGTGATGAGTTCTCCATCCATTGAGATTAATGAATAAGCCCCATTAGAGTAGACCCTATGTATTGAATAAGGTCCCTCCCATTTTGGCTCAAGCTTGGGAGGTTTCTTTCCTGGTATCATTGGAGTTCTGAGAACTAATACCAATTCTCCCTAAGTGAATGAACGAAGATAAACTTTTTTGTTAAAAGCTCATGCTATTCGATTCTGATAGACTTCCAAGTGGTGCAAAGTGCACAATATTTTCTCATCTAACCGTTCCAATTCATTCAATCGCTTTTAAGATTGTTCATCTGTAGATGATTGATCACAAATGGAAACTCTGAGCGAGGGTAGTTGAACTTCAATGGGCAAGAAGACTTCCGTTCCATATACCAATGAATATGGAGTTGACCGAGTTGCAGTGCAGGCGGTAGTCCGATAAGCCCATAAAGCATGAAAGAGTTTATCAGGCCATGACCTCTTATCTTTATCCACCATCTTTTGCAGTATATTTTAAAGAGTATTGTTAAAGGCTTCTATCTGGCCATTGGCCACTGCATGATACCGAGATGAATGGTTGGATTTGATGTTGTATTCTTGATACAACTTCTTCATCTCAGATGAACAGAAATTGGTGCCATTGTCCATCAATATGGTATGAGGGACACCAAATCTGGTAATTATGTTAGACTTGATGAAGCTAACAATGAATTTAGAACTGAATTCCTTGAGAGGTATTGCCTCTGCCCATTTGGAAAAGAAGTCAGTAGCAGTAAGAATATACTTAAACTGCTTAGCCGTAGCCGAAGGGTAAGGTCCCACCACATCCATTCCCCATGTGGAAAATGGCCATGAGTATTTAGCTGTATGAAGCAACTCTGGAGGTTGATGAATGATGTTGGAATGTACTTGGCATGAATGACACTTCTTTGTGAAATCAACACAATCTCGTATCATTGAAGGCCAAAAGTATCCAAGCCTTCGAATTTGATCTGACAATCTATGTCCAGACTAGTGGGCACCACAGACTCCTACATGCACTTCTTTTATGACAGCCATTGTCTCTTCACCATCAATGCATCTGAAGAGAACTCCATCAAAACCACGTTTGTAGAGAATTTTCTCTAGGTGACCTGGGCTATCATAAAGAGTAAAATTAACCACACGTCGCCAGATTTGTTCTTTCTCAGCTCTATTAGGTGGAAGTGTTCCATTTTGAAGGTATTCCCTGATAGGTGACATCCATTCTACAGTATCACCATACAGTTCAGGAATGGGACAAATTTCATTAATTTCCTCTGTCTAGATTCGAACATAAGGTGAAATTGCACGACGGTGGGCAATACTGATGGTTGTCTCGTCCCGATTTGGATCTTCCAGAGCTATGGCTATATTAGCCAATGCATCAGCTTGAGCATTTTTTGATCTTGGGACATAAGAAAATGTCGGTTCCAAAGGGAATTCCGCCATTAACTCTCTAACATAATCATACAAAGGGATTAGTTCTTCTTTTCTGATGGCATAATCCCCATTGACTTGTTTTATTACTAGGTCTGAATCACCTTTCACCTTTAAGTGATTCACTTGTGCTTGAAGTGCTAATTCCAAACCTATGATGAGAGCTTGGTATTTTGCTTTATTATTGGTTCCACCTTCCCAAAATAAGAAGGAATAAGGTAACACTGCCTTTTCTAGAGAAATGAGCACAATTACTAATCCAACTTTATTGAATTTAGGATTTTCCATTTTCCTCCCTATTGGACTTCTGGAAGCACCATCAAAATACATTTCCCATGCCTGAGGAATTTCTTGAATAGAGAAGACTTCCTCATCAGGGAGTTCAATATCTGAAGATGTGTCTTCCACTGAAGGGTGTTCAGCTAGGAAATCAGCCAGAGCTTGGCCCTTTATCGTCTTTTGAGACACATACTGAATATCGAATTGCTGCAAAATAACTACCCACCTTTCCAGAAGTCCTGTAAGCATTGGATGACTTAGGATAAATTTGAGCAGGTTATTGCGAGATACCAATTGGACCTCGTGATGTTTCAGGTAGTGTCTTAACTTCTTAACTACAAAGATTAATGCCAGACAGCACTTCTCAGTACTTGAATACTGGGTTTCTGCTTCAAGCATGGTTCGACTGAGATAGTAGAGGCTGTTTTCATTCCCATCATCATTCTTTTGAGCAAGAAAGGCACCTAATGATCGCTCTAGAGCTGTCACATAGAGGATAAGTGGTCTTCCTTCAATAGGTGTCATGATTATCGGTGGACTCAAGAGGTATTTCTTGAGAATATCGAATGCTTCTCGACATTCTTCAGTCCACTGGTAAGTGACTCCCTTCATCATCAATTTGGTGAAGGGTAAACTTTTGCCTACTAAATTGGTGATGAAACGCTGAATATAGGCTAAGTGTCCTTGAAGTCCTCTTAATTCTTTCAAATTTTGAGGAGGTGACATACCAAGGATTGACTTGGTCTTCTCAGGATTGACTTCAATACCACGATGGTGCACAATAAAGCCGATAAATTTTCCTGAGGTTACCCCAAAAGCACATTTTAAGGGGTTCATCTTCAAATTTTGTTGTCGAAGCTTGCAGAATATGACTTCCAAATCAGCCAAGTGATTAGAACGTTGTTTGGATTTAACTACCAAATCGTCTACATAGCATTCAACAAACTTCCCTAATTAGGGTTTGAAGATACGATGCATGGCATGCTGATATGTTGCACCTGCATTCTTTAAGCCAAAGGGCATTACCTGGTAACAAAACACACCCTAAGGGGCTCTGAAGGCTATGGATTCCTCATCTTCTGGGGACATTCAGATATGATTATATCCAGAATATCCATCCATGAAGGAAAGTGCTTCATAGCCAGCTGTTTCATAAATTAAAAGTTCTGTAATCGGAATTGGGAAATCATCTTTAGGACAATGCCGATTAAGATCTATGAAATCTATGAAAACTCTAATTTCTCCGTTCTTCTTCTTTATAGGGACAATATTAGCCAACCACTTGGGATACTGAACTTCTTTGACGAAGTTATCTTTGATAAGCTTATCCACTTCAGCTTCAATTTTGGAAGCATAAGTTGGGTGTGTTCTTCTCGCAGCTTGCTTAAATCCTCGATGTTCTTCTGGTAAACCCAAATGATGAGTAGCAACATCAGGATCAAGCCCAAGAATTTCTGTATAGTTCCAAGCAAAAATATCTCTATTTTTCTTTAGAAAATAAATATACATCTCTTGCTCTTCAAGGGTCATGGCCGCACTGATTAAGGTGGGGCGTGGATCTTCCTTTGTACCCAGATTTATTTCTCTGAGTTCATCCACAGTTGTAGAGATACCCTCTTCAAATGCTGGAGGAGCATCTATGAGATCTTCCTCTTCTTTTTCATCATGTGTTATTTCTCCCATTTCTACTTTCATAGTAGATGAAAAAGCAGAATTTTCATGATCAAAAGAGTTGTTAAAATTTGCACATTTTGAAGAGGAAGATTCCATTTTTGACCCTATTGACGATGAAGAGTTTTCTTTGGGTAATAAAGAGGAAATGATGGATTGAGAATAGACATCATTGTTCACCTCTAATGTTGCTATAACTTCTTCTGGCCTAATTAGAGAAGTATAGACTTTTTGTATTTCAGCATATGAAATGAAGACTTCACCATTTGTGCTTTCATCACTGCTTGGTAGATTAGCAATTTCTCCCATGTTGTCTGGCTCGATTGCTGTAATTGACAATATGGATCTTTCCATAAGAGTATTTTGATTTGGGTCTATCTTTTTCAATTTTACTGATAGGAAACACATAATCTGTACTCACATGTGTAAATGGATTTACTAGAATTTTTTCCAAACCATATGGAGCATTAACTTTGGTAATCTACTTTGTTATGGATTTCTTCCTTTGCTTCATGTGATAGAATTTTTCCTCAATGTATTGAGACTCACATGTCTTGAATGAGGCCTTATCACCATAAAACATTCTAACTTGACCATCGAAACAGTATTTGAGACATTGATGCTATGAAGAAGGGATAACCGTATGTTGATGTAACCAGGGTCCTCCAAGAAAAATGTTGAAGGCTGAGTCTTGATCAACAACCATGAAATATGAATTGGATACAAGATCTCCAAACTGAGTTCTGAGTGTAACTTCACCTAGTGGTTTTTGTTCATTTTTATCATATCCCTGTAGCATCATGGTGGAGGGAGATAAATCAGATTCCGTGAGGCCCAATCGACGAAGTGTATGAATGGGCATGAGGTTGACTCCCGAACCATTGTCAATGAAAAATCTTCGAACATCCACGCCATTGAATTTTCCAGACAACTAAATTGTCTAATATTCCCATGAACAACATCATCTTCATCTTTATCAGTAAAAGATATTATTGCATGGAATTCTACAGGATTATTCTCTATGTGATAGACTTCAGCTGCAACAATTTCAGTTTCAAACTCCTGAGGACTTGACAAAGCCTCGATGAGTGCTTCCTGAAGATATTTTGACAGATTCAAAGCATCCAGAATTGATAACTTGGCTGGTACTAGGGCCGAGTGTTTCAATATATCATACTTCTGATCTAGAGGTCTGTGTTTCCTAATAGGAATATGTGGTTTAGCAGGTACCTTGGAAGTATATGATTTGGAATTTTATGCATCTTGTATTGGGATAAGAGTTGGTAATATTCTTGGTTTTGGAAGATTAGACCGATTAGATCCATTTACTTGCTGAGAGGAAGAAGATGGAACCTTCAACTGGTCTTCCAAAATAACTGTTCCAGGACTGAATTTGCTATTGGTAGAAGAACTTGCTTGTTCTTGCTGAGCTCGCTGGAGGGATCTACCATGAGTTTCTGCTATGTACATAGTTCTAGCAGGGGTAGAATTGGAATAGTGGATTCTGAAAGATCCACGTCTTCCCCTGTATCCTGAGCCCCTGAAACTTCCTCTGATTCCTCTGTTTGATACAGGGAATTCAGGCTCATCAAAATTGAAACTGCGACTGGCATATGGATCTGTTAATTGAATCATATTAACAGAACCGAAGATTAACTCTTCGTTTGATGAAGACTCTGCCTGATTAGCCTGTTTAGGCTGTGCCATTTGGTGGGGCGGTGCCCGTGGATTTGAAGTAGATGGCATGAAGTCTGCCAAAGTCAAAGACAACTTAGGCTTTAACACATACCCATCTTCTTATGATTCTTTTTCTTTCTTTGAATCATGCCATTTCTTTGAGGACTTTCCCTATTACGAAGAGTGTTTTGCCGCAACATTCATGGCAGAAAACACAATTGGTTTCCTTAATTGTGTTCGAAAAATAGAATGAGTTCGATTGATTGTCTTTATGACCATCCAATCATCATACTTTTGTGCATTTTTTCTTTTGAATTCCTACCATTCATCTTCCTCCTCTGGAACTGTAGCAGTGAAACATGCTACCTGGGCTGAGGAGCCTTTCAATGTGACCTGTCCCGAGTCGACCATCTTTTGCAGGAGGTCTTTGAAGACAAAACACTCTTGGATGGGATGCCCCAATATTTGATGAAAAGGGCAATAATTAGGACGGTCTTCATCTCCTTTCTTGTTTGGCCTCTTGGGTATTAGAAATTGAACCAAATTTTTTTCCAGAGCCGAAATGAAATAACCAGGAATTTGTTCATTTTGTAAAGAATATGTTTTGCTCTTCAGATCCTCAAATTGTTTTCGTCTTTTATCTTTTTGATCATCTGGACGAAAAGGCCTTTGTTGTTGGCACTCAGAAGGTGGAGACCTTCGAGAAGATGAAGGTTTTGAGGTAGAAATAGGTACAGGTGCTTGTTTAAGCATAACTGTAGTAGTTTCTGCTTTACCCATTCTCCTTCCTAGAGCTGATGGAATTACACGAGATTTAGCCTTAGCCTGTATAAGGGAATCTTCAATCTACTGAACGATTGAAGTAAGGTCTCAAAACCCTCCTGTGTATTTCATAGGGATTAACGACGTGCGTAATTCATCACGCAGATTTTCCACACAGATTGGCAACAATTCTTCTTGAGGGAGTACTAAACTCAAGGAATATGTTAATCCCTTCCATCGAGCAATGAAATCAGAGACCCTTTCATTCTCCCTTTTCTTACAGTTTGTAAGATCGAAAACTGTTGTCTTTGGAAAAGTTGAGCTAAACTGAAGGAGAAATTTTTGGTGAAGATCCTCCCATCCGGTAATTGACCGGGATTGCAAGCTTGTATACCAAACAAAAGCTGGTCCTTGCAAGGTTCGCACGAAGCATCTGAGTTTCACTGCTTCTTGCTGCTCCAGAGTTCCCATCACAGGATCTCAATAAGACACGTAATGCGTCAAATGTTGTTCAGGATCACCTGATACATTGAAAATAGGGAATACAGGGTTCCCAAAACTGGATGGAGGAGAAATTGAATCTACCCATTCTGGGTAAACTTTCTTTTCTGGTTGAACTTGCGCACGCTTCCATTCCATAGTTTATAACCGAGCTGTTAATGACTCAATAGTAGTTATTAACTTTTGAGAAACATCTGGTTGAACTTGGACTTGGGTAGGTGCAATGACTGGAGCTTGGACAGATATGGAGATTGGTGCTGCAACTGATGGTAGCACTGCCAACTGTTGTTGCACTTGACCCATAGGATTAGACCTGTGAGGGTGTACTGATAGAGGAGGATATTCTTGATCCATCTCAATAGCTGCAACAAATTTCTTTGGCTAACTGGCTCCATCATTCTTAAGAAGAAGACTACTCTGAAGTAGTTCTGCATTCAACCTTCTTAATTCTTTCATTTGTTCCTCCTGTTGTGCAAATCTCTGCTCTAGTAAGAGCGATTTACCTTCTCCAGAGGAAGGATATGTAACCTGGTTCTTTCCCCTCCCTTTGTTGGATCCTTTTCATAGAGGGGGAAGTGGGTTATTCAAAGGATTACCTAGGTTATGAGTAATACTTTGACTTCATGTACGCAAACCTTCTTCATTTGTGTCGGTGCGTACATCTTCTTGAGGAGGAACCTCTTCATCTGAGTCCCCTGAGTGAGCCTCATCTAGTGGATCAGCAAAAATGGCATTGATTACATTGATTGATGCATAACTTATCGCATCCATTCTATCAACATTTCTGTGATATTGTCTTCTTCCATGTCTTTGATGAGACATTGCCTTTTGTTGATTCAATCCCTCAAGAACTTCCTGATAAACTGTAATTTGGAGGGAATCTCCTGATAATTTGGCTCTTTTTTCCTCTTGAGGTTTCTTCCCCAATCGAGAAAAGACCGACTTTCTATGAGGAGGGGATTAGTGATTTGAAAAAGTCCCCAGTCCAGTGGACTGAGGTTGTTCCTGCTATTCTCACTTAACTCCCCGAATCCTTTTTGTTGATTCCGAGGGTTGGTTTAAAAGAGTCCCCAGTCTGGCTAGCTGGGGTGGTTCTTGACATGTTATGTCTGAGAATTTCTTGAAAGTCCTCCTTATCTTGCGAACCTTAGTCCGGAAATTAGATGGATGCATTAATCTGTATCCGCTTTTATCACCCGGTTCAACAGACCGTTGGATGATTTCCGACACTTCTGTCATTTGGTGACGTGCTTGCTCCAAACGAGAGGCATGTTCAATATTCTCGTTTGCTTGATGCAAGAGTAATTCAACAACTTGTTCTCTGTATTCTTGATTTTAAGAGGAACTAGTTGAAGCTTGTTCTTGGGAAAGCTTTTGATTATAAACAAAGCCCATTGACTGTGGACGACCATGGGAAATAACATTGCATGAGACCATTTTCGGCGGGCTTTGCTGACTAGAGATCACCGTGAAATGAAGTGCTCCATGAACACCCCATCCTCTTACACAAATACCAGATGGGGAATTGGAAATTAACTGACACAATCTTCTTAGTGCGCCAAGGCATGAACATTGAAAGGATCTCTGCTTCTTTTCAGCCTTCGGATATCGAGAGACTAATAGAGATGCCAAATAAATCCAACATTGTAACCCTTCTATTATCTTAAGATGATTTTCATATTCATCATAAGATAATAATTTCTTTTTCAACTGACAAAGATTTTTCCATATGTTGAGACAAATATCATGAATTTCATCTTCCGTCAACATTTCTGGAATATTATACTGAGAGTCAGCCAGAGGCCAAAACATAACTGGCACTTCACCTTTCGCCAGTTGTTCTCTCATATTCAACATTTCCTATTTATCATTTGATGAAGATTATTCTACCTGATTTGACCAGAGTTGGTGTTTCCTTGTTGCTTCATTGGATTCAACAGTATTGGTAGAGAAATCATTGATCAAACTAGAAGATTCATGACTTAGGGGTTGTTCGGAGAATGACCTACACCCTGGGCTATATTCTGATTGAGAAAGTATTTCACCTGCTAGCGATGAAGCTTTAGACATTACTGGTTTCTCATTTGCAAGTTCCTCAATATAAGAGGGCTTTCTTGGCACTACATTGTCCACTAGAGCATTTTCCGGGAAATGTGCATCACTACTGTAGAGAGGACTTTTGCAGTGAAATTCATCATCATGGAGAGGACCACCATAATGGGTTACAACAAAAGATGAGATCTCTTTCTACTTGGTCTTTTGACCACACAGAGGGTTACTGTGGCTCTCATCTGAAGATGAAACTTCGAGATCGACCGATTTGTCATGAAGCAATCCTTCATGAGGAAGTGTCTGTTGAAGACCTTCAGAATTAATGTTCCCACTATTGGGAACTGAGGGAGTAGAATCTTGAATTCCAACAGATAATTGTCTGAGGGCTTTAAGAACTCCATCATTGAGCAAGGCCTTGTTACAGATTGGCTCTTGATCTCCTGATTGTGCTGGGCATGTCTTTTTCTTAGACTCCTTCTTACTCTCCTTGGAAACCACTTGTTGACGAAAGTGGCTGCTCTGAGCAGGTGTATGTGCCTGATCAGGAAAGATAGTCAGGTTAGGCTGATGATCTCCTCTCAAATCAGGTGTATGTGCCTGACTTGGTCGTCCGTATGATATGGGGGAGTATTCCCCATAACCCTCTTGGACTGGAACAGATGTGTGTGTCTGTTCCGGAGTGAATTTTTGATGTATCACTCCACTGGTAGGGATAGATTATGTGTCTTTCCCTAAGATTCCACTGAAGTTGTTATAATATCCTGGCAGGCATCCAGAATATGAGCAGGGATTTGTTTCTGCTCTTTCACCATTGATAGAATATGCTTGGTGACTTCAGTTGCCGGAACGGGAATATACGTCCATTCTGGGCTTGGAGTAGGTGTATGTGCCTGCTCCTGTCCTCCTTTTCCTGTCAGTGAATCCTGACAGTACTCAAGTGTGGGGGCAGAGAGTTGAGTCTGCCTTCTATTTGTTGTCGGGACTTTCCGACTAACTTCTCCGAATGCTACCAAGAAAGACTGTTGGTAGGCTTGATTAATACTAGCAGGTGTATGTGCCTGCTGATTTCACTTCGCCAAACGTGGTTGACGAGATCCATCATATGTAGTCAGACGAGCCTGCTGACTACCTGATGATGTATAAACAGGTGTATGTTCCTGCCTATAGTACTCCGCTGGAATTGGCAGGCGGGATTGGCGTGATGCTGCCAGAGGAGTCTGCTGGACAGCGGGTTTAAAACGAGCAGGTGTATGTGCCTGCTCATTGCTTGCCACCAAGTTAGGTTGGTGGAATTCTCCGGAGATGGAAGAGATGAGAACCTACTCACTGTTGACCGGATTCCACCTCTGGTGGTTCGTCTTGCTTGCTCGGGTTCGAGGAACCTGAGCCGAACTCCTGGAGTCGGTACCCTCATCATGTTGAGGGCGCACTGCCGCACGAGTCTGGCGGCGATTGTTGGTGGGAGCCCTCAGGAAGGACTCCTGTCTATTTGAATTAAGGTCCTGAGGGACCTGCTCATTCACCTCCCCAGCATAAGGGAGCGAATGGTGATTGCGTTCCGGGGATAACGACCCGAAACAGTTGGAGAGAGTAGTCAGCACCTCCTACTTCTTGATCACTGGTCATCGTTGTCTGGACGACCGATGTGAGTTGTTTACTTGGAGGGCTTGTCGGGTAGCCTCCAGAGTTGGGATGGTACCGTGTTGACGGTACTCCTTAACCAGTGCATTTGATACCCAGTGTTGAAGACGCTGAGTAGGTGATATCGTCCTAAGAGCGGACGACGATCCAGCAGGAGTAGCAGCAGTGGCATTTACAGCAGCAGTATTCACAGGTGTGAACTTGAGAGCATCCATTCTATAAATGCAGAAGATCTTGGAAAAAGGGTGCCTGTTTGATATAACAGACGTAATCAAGATAAATTCAGCCACTACATCTTTTGGATGAGCACATATGTCAATGATTGTTTTTGTTGGTCTTCTCATTGAGTTTTAAATAGGGTCCTAATAAATAGGTAAAACATCATTTTAACTTGGTTAAGGATTCACGTCGGGTTCACCATTTTTGTTTCCCTCGGAATCCGGGGATGACCGCCTTGATGGGAGGTTCAAACGTTCTGATCGGTTTCTAACAGGTTTGTTCGTAGAACCGGAAACATCCAATGATTCCACATCCATTCAGAACTACTTTCCAAAGGTAGGTTCTCATTAGTTTGTGGACTGATGAGGCTTAGGAATTTGTATTAGTCAAGAGGATGGGAGGTCGGACTCATCACACCTTTTTGAGGGGAATTATTGTCTACTCCGGGACTCTCTTTATAGATTTAAGTTATGTTCATGAATCCTTATTACATTACCAAGTATAAAATGAGATTTCATTCAAATATAACAGTCAATGATTAAATATGTAGGAAATTTAGAGAATCTTTTGTATGTATTCAAGGTTATTCATCGATAGTGAATCATCTGTATTTGTTAGAGATTCTTGGTCAATGGTACCCTTAGACACATTTATACAGAAGTCTCTTGGTCATTATGATGACCATGCTGGTTTTAAAGCCAATCAGTGGGTCACTTGAAGTTTATTGTCATTCAGAAGGACATGGATTATTTTAGAGTTGGGATCGAACCCGTATACGGGCTACCTATGTATCCTTTGTTTAAAAAAGGAATCAGAACCCACATAGTTCGAGTAAGGGAGTATGATGTTTATGATTGATGGCTCAAAGAAGGATGTCACAATTACTTTTACACTCTAAGCTCACGTGAGTCATGCTCGGTGTGAGAAACAAGAGGTATTGGTAAAAATTAGACAATTGTGCCATGAAATATACAATCATAAGAAATAATGTGGGGCTTATGTATGTATGACTGCCCAGATAAATGAAGGTTAGGATTTACTTTAGGGAAAAAATCCAGGAACATGGTCCATAAAGGTATATGTGCTTCATTGAGATTTTGAATACTCTAACTTGGGGATTACTCCTGAAAAGGAGGCCCAAATTAGGATAAGACTTATTAGTGAGTTTTACTCCTAAAAAAGAAATCCCAGATCAAAGGTAAATTAGGACTGGTTAAGAGAAATTAAGACTGGGGATTACTCCTGAAAAGGAGGCCCAGGTCAAGGATTAAGGTTTGGGGCTTACTCGTAAGGAGGATGCCCAAATTAGGAGACTGGGGCTTACTCCTAAGGAGGATTCCCAGATTTGGGAATTTTAAGAATTGGGGCTTACTCCTAAGGAAGATGCCCAAGATTGAGACTGGGGATTACTCTTGAAAAGGAAGCCCGGGTTAGGGAATCTGGGGCTTACTCCTAAGAGGATGCCCAAAAATTAAGGGACTTGGGGCTTACTCCTAAAGAGGATGACCATATTAGAGGACTTATGACTGGGGATTATTCCTGAAAAGGAGACCCAGGTTAAGGATTCTCTCATCTTAAAGGATGAGGTTGAATGAATGAAGTCTCAATCTTTAGTGACATAAAGATTTGTAAATCACTAGGTTTTGAGAGATATTCTGCAAAATTCCTTTCAGATAAGGAAGTCAAATCAAGAAATCATGCCATAAAATGGCTTTGAAGAGTGTCTTGAAGACTAAATCTTGAATAGTAAAGGTGTAATGGATTAAGAGGGGTTAAATGGGAAATAAAGGAACCCAAAAAGGCAGGGGCGTGCAAGTCCTGGCAGGCGTACAGGTACTGCTTGGGCGTGCAAGTTTTGGTCGTGCAGGTATAAGCCTGCGCGACACATGATGTACTTGCGCGACGGTTAACCAGCAGGGTAATACTTGAGCGACTCTTCATTAAAGCCTTTAGAATCCTCTTGAGGTTCTTCCAGAAGAGGGGCGCACAAGATCTATTTGAAGGAGTAAGGCGGCGCGCAAGTGTGGACCTTTTCCCTTAAGGGATGGCCACTCAGGCGCGCAAGTGTTGATGAGTTTCAACACTTAGGCCTTCCTCCCCCTCTTTAGATCTTCCGTTCTAGGTAAGAAATTACCTTAGAAGTGTTTCAGAAGCTTTGAGAAGAGACTAGGGCACCAGGAGCTGAAATCTGAGTTTCTGGAAAAAATACTCCTGAAATGGGGGGCCCACAGGGTCTATTTATAGGCAGGAGAAGACCTCGGGTAGTTATCATTTAGGGCGCGCAAGTCACTTGCACGACCAAAATCAGCACACAAGTCACTTGCATGACCAACATTGGCACGCAAGTGTACTTGCACGACCATTGAGGCGCGCAAGTATACTTGCGCGACCATTGTAGAACTTGCGCGACCTTTGCGCAATGTTCTTCTTCTTCCTTCCTTTTTCAATTATTGATATTTGTTCAACGGATGAATCTTCTTTGTTCAAGGTATTTCCCTTTTCATTCATTTAGAATCTATGACGGAAAGGAGCGTCAATAATTATACCTCTCATATCTCTTTCATCTGGACTCAGATTTTGGTTTGTGAGTATCTTATCCGGAGTTTTTTTTTCATGTAGAATACGATGGTGATCTTTATAGTGGCTTTTGAGATACGATGTGAGATGTTCTGAGTGTGTAACTTCCTTAGGTGATGTTTGATGATAATATTGATCGAGTATGATCATCAAATAAATTGTAGATAAAGTAGGAACTCCCCTATCACACTAGGGTGTAGGTCCTCTATCCACAAAAATGGTGTTACCCTGTCACACCCGGGTATGGTTACCCCATAATCATGTAGATATAGAGGAAACACTCCCCTATCGCACTGGGGAATGATACCTCTATCAATGGAAAGGGCACTCCCCTGACACACCAGGACGCGGTCCTCTATAATCATTGTATAGATACACATGCAATACTCCCTTATCATACCAGGGTGTGAGTCCTATATCCCTAGAGACGGTACTACCCTCTCACATCAGTGAGAGAGTCCTCTATAGTCATTGTAAAGATACTGAGGTAGTACTCCCCTACTATACTAGTTCATGAGCCCTCTATCCTCAGATACGGTACTCACCTATCACACTAAGGCGCGAGTCCTCCATATTCTATGCGCAGATATAGAGATGGTACTTCCCTGTCACACTAGGGTGTGGGTATTATATATTTTAGATATTACAACCCACCGGGTTGTGGAGCAGTGGAGAGGTGCGGAACCTCATCATGACATTTTTTGGATAGGTATGCGAGATGTTGGGCATAAATAATGGACCTTTGGAGCTGGAAGTAGACTTATCATCCTGTACCAAGCTGTGAGATGAAGATCCCATTTATCTCTCATCTGGGTTTCTTTTATGAGTATATATATCTATGTCATTGGGTTTCATTTCCTTCTTATATTGGGTTGAGCTGAATATATCTATCATGTTTCATATTTCTCCATTTTTAATTTCTGAGACATCCTACTAGGTATGTTTATACTCACCCCCGCATGGGCTTTACCCACACGTGTCATGTTTTATGTAGATGAAAGACAGATCAATGGTGATTTTATAGGATCTTAGGGATACTTAGGTGCATAGTCCGCTTACGGTTGTCAGGCTTTGATATCTGGAGTCGAGCTCTATCAACATTTATTTTCTTGTTGTTTTCTGGCTGTGACATCTTTCTGGGTGGGAGTGTATTTTTTCCTTTTCAGTTGGAATTATTATGTCACATTCTTTTTTATTCCCTATATATTATTACATGTGAGATTTTATTATAGATTTTACTATCTTTTGTTATTACTATTAATCTACACTTCTGCATGAAGATTATTAGGTGTGTTTATATAGATACTTTCAGTAAAGGCCTCCCATTTTAGTTATACCTTTAAGAACTTTTCACCATCCCCTAGCCTATGAAGGAAGTCTTGTGGTGGTTATGGCTTGGCCTTCCACTGGCTAGGCAGGACCCAAAGGGTTGGGTGGTGAAAGATCAGTATCATAGGTGGTTTGAACTTGGGAAGATGTTTAGTGTTTTTTCTCCTTATGAGGTTTAGTTTTGAACTTAGGAAAACAATGCCAAAGTGTCTCGAGTTCATCTTTCAAGATAGGGAATCCAATGTTGGTGAAGTGTCCGATATATCCATTTACCAGGACTCTCACTACCTTCTTTTCGACTCGGCATACTGAGGCATTGGTTGCAGGGAACATTGGTACATGCATTATATAGGATTGATTCCTTTTACTGTCCTTCTTGATTTATCTCACTATATATATATTCTCATCTAAATGTGGTACATATTGATTAATTTTTAGGATTTATCTGCGAATATGGCTAGCCAGGTTATCGATTCAAGATCATAACAATGATCTGATTAGTGACACAAACTCAATTTAGGGTCCATCTCATGAGATCTTTCCTCAAAGAGGGTAGGTGGAAGATCCCCCACCTATTGAGAAGAATATTATACCAACAGAGTAGGTTGAGGATGTATTCCAGATTAGATCACTCCACAAGTTCTAATGCTAGAGGTCACTGAGGTTCCATGGTGAGAAAAATCTCTAAGTAGCGAAGGATTGGCTTGAGTCGGTGATTTTAGTTTTCAAACTTATGTGGACCACGACTAATCATATGGGTTTTCTTGCAGCCATTCTTTTCCATGGAGTATTTGGGTACTAATGGAGTTTAATCATGTAGAATCATGATGATTTAAAACTCTCATGGTCTGTCTTTTAATAGCGATTTTTTGAGAGTACTACCCATCATGCTTATGATCAGTTTGGAATCAGGAGTTGTTGGAATTAAAACAGGGAGGGTTGATAGTTGTTGAGTATGTTGTGAGGTTCACTGAACTTCTATGATGCTCCCTCAACATGATTCAATATGGTTTCTTCTAGACATAGAAGTTTGAGCATAGTCTCTATAGATACATCCATGTAAGTGTGGTACCCCTGTGAATTACCACATATACTGAAGTGATGGAGTGAGCACTGGTGATGAAGAGATCCCTATATGAGGGACTCTGTGCATTTGGTATCATCATGATATCGAAGGTTTGAGTCTTCTATAATGGATGGCATACGATAGGTGTTGATACATAGGAGGCATACCCATACATAGACTCATGCACATAGCCATGTGACTCAGGGACAACATAGAGGACTAGTGTAGCTCATAGAGGGGTGATGTAATGCATGTGATGGATAATGTCACATGATATGTGATTTCCCGACCTGACGTGTTGAGGTGGGTAGTAAAATAGTGGATGGACAATCGTGGAAGAGGTGGCGCCGTGCTTAGGGTTCTCACAAATGTGTCCAAATCATCCACCATGGAGGCAGTTCTAGAAGAGGAGTAGAAATAGCTCTATAGAGAGGAACTTCTGGTGGTGGAAGATGTTATGAGCTACTTCCACCACAACCACTAGGAGGCCCATGCTAGGCTCTAGGAGCTATCAGTCATAACTATGAGTAGATGCAGGCTATGTAGGCTTATGACCTCAAAGCACATGAGATGATTATAGGTATGATATGTGTTTATTCTACTCTTGATTTAATTTTAGTAGACACAAGTGTGAGTCATTCCTTCAAATACTTAAACCTGATGCGAGAGATGGATATCCTTATTGAGGATTTATCCCAACAACTTTTTCTTAAGGTTCATACAGGGAACACTTCTTCGATATCACTTATCTATCGATAGTACGAGCTATTATTTGGTGTAGAGAGTTTCTCATGGGACCTATTGGTCAGAATGATGAGACAACATATAGTCATCTTGGGTATGGACTATTTTTCTATAGTCTAAGCCCAGATTTACTGTCATCATAGATAATTTAGATTCCTTCAGATAGATGGGACAATATTCTCCTTTGTAGTCAAGAGAGATATCATGGTGGAGCAAGTAGGTATTGTGAATAAGAAGCTAAAACCCATCAACCATTAGTTGGTGATTTTATCCCTTGGAACACCGTTATCTTTAGACATCTGGGATACTTCTATCATGGAGGATTATATGGACATATTCCTTAAGGATGTTTCAGGACTACCTCTGAGGCAGGAGATGGAGTTTGGATCGACTTGCAGCCTGATACCGCAATGATATCTTCTTCGGCATATAATTTTTCCCCTACTAAGCTCCAAGAGTTGGGGGTGTAATTAGAGGACCTTCGAGAGAAGGGTTTTATTATACCAAGTGTGTCCCCCTAGGAAACTCTGAGTTTGTTCATGAAAAATGTGTATGAGAGCTTGTGACTTTGTGTTGATTATCATCACATAAACTGGTCCACAAAAAAGAATAGGTACCCCTTTTTGAGGATTAATGACCTATTTGATCAGTTTCAAGACACAAGATGCTTCTCGAAGATTGATCTAATGTTCGACTACCACAAATTGAGGGTTCGTGAGGCTGATATTCCTAAGCTAGCATTCTGATGTCTCTATAGACACTATGAGTTCCCAGTGATGCCTTTCAATTGATAAATTCCTCTGCTATGTTTATGGTTTTGATTAACCAGATCTTATAACCATATTTAGACTGATTTGTGGTTATCTTCATTGATGACATACCCATCTACTCTTCATTAGATGAGGAGCATACTGAACACTTGAGGATGGTCCTAGTTTTTCTTTGGGAGCAACAGATTTATGGTAAGATCTTGAAGTGCCAGTTCTGGATCCATGAGGTTCACTTTATGGGGCATGTCGTTTCAAAGCATGGATTAGCTATGGACCCAGTGAAGATCAATGTAGTGATTTCTTGGGAACCACCTATGATCATGTTAGATGTGTGTTTTTTTTGGTTTGGTAGGGTACTATAAGAGGTTCATGGTGGATTTATATAGGATTATATCCCCCTTTACCACCCTGATGTGGAAGGGATAATTGTTTACTTGGAATGAGATGTGTCATAGGGCCTTTGAGGAGTTGAGTCTGAGACCGACCAATGATCCTATTTTGAGACTATCGGAGGAGGGTATGGAGTACATAGTACATTATGATACCTCTAGAGATAGGATAAGATGCATTTTGATAGAGAGATTGATAGTGATTGAAAATGTGTTGAGGTAGTTGTTACCCCATGAGAATAACTATGTGATTCATGACCTAGAGCTGGAAGTAGTGGTATTTACTCTGAGGATGTGGATGCACTATTTTCTGGCAGAGTGATTTGTTGTTTACTCAGACCATTAGAGTCTCAGGTATGTATTCACATAGAGAGATTTGAACCTGAGATAGAGGAACTGGTTTGATTTCCTATAAGACCTTGACTTTGAGATAGCCTATACTCCTGGGAAGGGCAATGTGGTGGAATATTACCTCAGTAGGAAGTACCATTCTCATCTAGTGGAGGAGGCGTCTGAGTAGTTGGATTTGTTACAACTAACCCTAGTAGAGGAGGAGGGTGAAAATTTTCTTTAGTCGATTATGTTGACTCCTCCTCTTCTCTAATTTGTGAGGTAGGATCAGTTGGGAGATATTTACTGTGAGGTCCTATGTGACCAGATATCCTCAGGAGATTCAAAAAATGGATTATATGAAGGAGGGAATCACGTCATCCTTTTCTAGGGATAGATGATGGTTTCTGTCACAATGAGAGAGGAGGTGGTAAGGGAGTTTCACACTTCTCATTTGGATGTACATATCAATGTAGGGATGATGTATAGGGATATTCAATGGCAGTTTTGATGGGCTTTCATGAAGTGAAGATTTTCTGAGTTCGTCTCTCGATGTCTCACATGTTAGTAGGTGAAAGATGATCACCATGTTCTGAAAGTTTTGTTGCATCCAATTGAGATTATAGAGTGGAAGTGAGATGACATATACAAGAACTTTGTGACCGGTATTCCATGGATAACAAGAGGTCACAATACCATCTGGGTGATAGTTGACCGACTTACCTAGTCAGCACACTTCCTTTCTATCAGGGAGTAGAGTTCGGTGAAGAGTTTGGGAAACTTGTACATATGGGAGATCATATGCCTCCATGGGTTCCATTGATGATTCTCTTTGACCATGATGTGTGGTTCACATCATGGTTTTAGAGAGGCCTCCTAGAGGGATTCAGGATCCAGTTGAGTATGATTAAAACTATTCATCCCCATACGGATGGGAAAACTAAGCACACTATCCAAGTGTTGGAAGATATGTTGAGGGTTTGTGTGTTATACTTTGGCCATAGTTGGTAGGATCAATTACCATTGGTATAGTTTGATTATAATAATAGCTATCACTTTTCTACCAGTATGTTTACTTTCGATTCCCTGTACTGGAGACCCTGTAGGTCACCCTTATGACAGACTGAGATCAGTGAGACATCTCTTGTTGGTCCATAGATCATGAAAGCGATGATGAAGAAGACTCGGGTGATCTGCGAGCGGATGATGACTTACCAGAGTAAGAAAACAACTTATGCATATTGACATTTTAGTCCCTTGAAGTTTGAGTAGGGAGACCACGTTTTACTAAGAGTCTCCCCATGATGTGGACTGTGGAGATTTAGATAGCGAGTTAAGATATCCACGAGGTTCAACAGGTTGTTCAAGATATTGTAGAGGGATGAAGAGGTTTCTTAACACCTAGCCTTACCCCCAAAATTGGATAGATTCATGACATATTCCATGTGTCGCAACTAAGGAGATAAGTGCATGATCTTACGCATGTTATTGACTGGGGTAAGCTAGACATCGAGGATGAAGCCACCTTCACAGAGTACCCAATGTAGATTGAGGATCAGCGGGATAAGATCCTACATGGAGGGTCCATTTTTTTTTGTGTGTTGTTGAAACATTTGAGCATGTAAGAGATCTCTTGGGAGAGGGAGAGTTGGATGCAAGCTCAGTATCTCCACCTTTTTTCTTAGTTTGTGCTTTTAAAGTATGAAAATATTGAATGAGGGAATAATTTAGAGACTTATTTTTTGCCTTATAAGATTTTGAGATATATTAATAAATATTTTCAGAGCCATTCACTAAGATGTCGTGCGATTATGAGGTCCGATGAGCCCGAAATTAATTTTATAAAAATATTATTTATATTTTATATCACACACACACAATTTTTCAAAGAAAATAGAATATCTTATTAACAAGGTCTTGGATCGGAAATCAGAGAACACGATTGAATCCAGATCACTAATTTTATCCTAGGTGCGACCTAAAGTTTGTAAGTATCAGACATTTGGATGAGGTAACCATTAGTTGGTGCCTTTAAATTAAAATAAATGATTAATTTATTAATTTTAATTTAAATAACCTTTATATAATCCTCTATAAATATGTCATTATGAAATTTCATCAGGGTTAGTCTCATAACCCTAGGAGGATTGTGAGATGATATCTAATGACCTTTATTGGCATATTGATATCAAACGATGACTGATGATCAGATCGAGGTGAATCGATAGACAATGAATAATTCTAATCGCTAACGAACACATTCTTCATCAAATTTTGATCCAATTTCAAGGTAGGGATCATCAATTTTGGTTTTCTATCTATTTTGATTAAACATTTAAATAATGGATTGTAATTTAATTTTGATTCTATATTTTCACACCCATCACATGAGCCCCATCAATGAATAATTTGTTTATTTGATTGTTATATTTCCATGTCATAGTTTCACCCCAATTATCCTCAATTATAAAATCATTAGTCAAGTACTCTTGAACAACAATTAATGCAATTTTTTTCCTATGATTTTCCCCCATCATTCTTCATGTTCTTCACTGTTGGAATACATAGTCGCGGTTCAACATTGTCAAATGAGTCCGAGCGCAATCGGACACCCAAATTCATGGTGCTAGATTAGAGTTTTGTGGATAGATCAGGGTGGATTTCAGGTATCAATGATGGATTCTTGGATCTAGGATCCAATACAGAGATGGCAGCGACATGGGAGGAATGCGAGATGTGCTATGGGATTCCCAAAAGTGGCTGATTTCCAATTTCCAACCACCGGAGGTTGGTAAATTGATATATGATGTCATTATCCTAGATTTTATTGATATTGAAGGCAGAATCGGGTGGATTCGATAGTGGGAGTGGAAGATTCGGTGAACGTGTGAAGAATATTGAGTTTTATAAAAATCCAAACTATACAATGTGTACTAGATGATCACACACCATGTATCCCCTTGGCTGCAATAGTTAGGGTTTTGGAAAAAAGATAAGGATCACACATTGTGTGGCCAGACCTACATGTTGTGTGCCCTAATCCGGGTAGCCAAGGTGTGTGCCAGCTGACACATGACTAAGACCCTGTGTGGCCAGGAATGTCGTGTACTCTAGGAGTACACGGGAACACCTTGGGGTATACAGGCATGACCTAGTACCCGGGCATGACTAGATACATGGCCAGGTACACAGGTATGACCCAAGGTACACAGACCTGACCAGGAGAGCACGAGAAGGCCCCAAGAGGCCCATACACACTATGTGTCAGCACTACACATCATGTAATAATACATGGCTAGCCAATCCGTATACAAGAAAGGACACAACCTGGAGGCTAGGTGAGATCACACACCTTGTTACCCCTTACACACATCATTTATCCCCTTAGAGAATCTTCTACCTCTCATATATCCTTTTTCTAGACTCATATTTTGGGTCGTGAGTACCCTATCCTGAGTGTTTTTCCATGTAGAACGTGATAATGAGATTCATAGTGGATTTTGATATACGTTGTGAGATGTTCCAAGTGAGATTATTCCTTAGGCGATGCTTGAAAATGATAGTGATTGGGTAGGATCATCAGATAGATTGTAGGCAGAGGTGACACTCCTCTATCATACCAGGGAGCGGGTCCTCTACCCATAGGGACAGTACTCCCTTGTCACACCAGGGCATGTGTCCTCCATACTCATTGTGAAGATACGTAGGCAACACTCCCCCATCGCACGAGGGTGCGGGTCCTATATCCACTGAGATGGTGCTCCCCTGTTGCACTAGGGTACGTGTCCTCTATACTCATTGTATAGATACAAAGGTAATACTCCCCTATCATACTAGGGTGCAGGTCCTTTATCCATTGTTATGGTACTCCCCTATCTCGTAAGGCTGTGTTTCCTCCACACTCATTGTACAGATACAGAGGTGGTAGTTCCATATCGTACTAAGGTGTAGGTCCTCTATGCATGAAGACGGTACTCCCCTATTTCACTAGGGCGTGAGTCTTTCATATTCTGTGTTCAAATATAGATACAATACTTCCTTGTCATTCCAGGATGCGGGTCTTATATCTTTATGAGATTACACCCCATCGGGTAGTGGAGTAGTGGTAAGGTGCAGACCCTCCTCATGACTTTTTTGGATAGACACATGAGATGCTAAACATCGATGATGGACCTTTGGAGCTGCAGGTAGACTTATCATCATAGTATGTGAGATGGAGATCTTCTTTCCCTATTGATTGGATTTCTTTTATGAGTATATACATCTGTGTTGTTGGGATTCATTTGCCTCTTAATTTGGGTTGAGTTGACTACATCTACTGTGCCTCTTATTGATCCCTCTTCAGTTTTTGGGGCATCCTACTAGGTATGTATATACTCACCTATTTATGGTATTTTACCACACATGTCATGTATTATGAAGATGACGAATAGATCAATGGTGATTTCAGAGGAGCTTAGGGATACTCAGGTGTATAGACCGTGTATGGTGGTCAGGTTTGGATATCTGGAGTTCGGCTCTCTCAACATTTCTTTTCCTTTTGTTGTTAGGTTGGAACATATTTTCTAGGTGGAAGTGTATTTTTTCTTTTCATTTTATATTACTTTGTCGCATTATTTTGTATTCCCTAGAGATTATTACACACATGGTTTTTAATCTAGATTTTACTGTCTTTATTTTTATTTCTCTTCACTTCTGCATGGACATGGTTGGGTGCATGAGTATAGGTACTTTAAAAAAAGTCCTCTCATTTTAGTTATGAATTTATACGCTTGTCTCCAACTCCTGTCCTGTGTAGGAAGGTTTGGGTGGTTTCAGATCATCCTTCCATCGGCTAGGCAGGCCCCGTTGGGTTGGGTTGTGACAAATTGGGTTGGCTATTCGTCACTTTGTACGTACTCATATTGATATTTTCAATCTCATATAACTCAATGACTTTACATGAAGTTTTCATATACCTTATGCATATGATGCATCTGTATATGTATGAATATGTTTGATTTCCATTTTTGGGTAAGTTACATGAACTTGTGGGTTGTGTAAAGAGCTACACATCAATATGATTTGAACATATTGATTATATATAGGGAATATAATTCCAAACTAAATTACTAGAAGCATGTATGATTAAAATGGAATAACTTGAGATAGTATGGTGAGATTAAAATCCATTTTAAATACTAAGTGTTAGATTCCTTCCAAAGTGACACTTGTCAATATCTAAATAATCTAATCGGGTAGTTTCACGCCAAAGAGGGGTGCCTCTAGATTATCTTGTGTAAGGAAATCAAGTAATGGTTGTCACTAAATCATCAGTGTATAGTTTCATTCCCAAGTAGGTTTCTCTTGGATTGTCTTGTGCTTATCTTGTTTTTGACATTGGCTATGGGTTACACTAGTTGGGAAACCCCAAGGATTGAGATTCCATAGGAATCGAGTTGGGTTTATCCATATTATGGATTAGACAAATATTTTTCCGCTCAACTATCCAAGAGTCATTTTTGATATGATTGGTATGATTCCCTACCTAAATAAGCAATGAGTTTCAAACCAAAGCGAGGACATTTTATTAGTGAAATATGGATCTTATCCCACTAATGTATATGAAGAACATTTAAAGGGGACATCATTTTAGTGGAATCCCATTTAATAAAATAACTTATTAAATAGTTAATAATACATGATACTAATTTCATAAAATCTTCTAATGTAGATAATATAATAATCATCATTAAGCTAAACTTAATGTAAACTACTCCTTAGACTAGTAACTTTAGAAAAGTACATAAGAATGATTGATGATCTAAGATAAGTTATTAAGGAAAATTATATATGTTGGAATAGTAATAATTCAATATGATTGGATTATCCAAGATATACCTGAAGGAGTTTTCGAAACTTAGTGGAATTTCCATGCCAAGTTTGGATATTATAGAAATTAATTCTTCATTTTTGAAATGTGTGTGATACTAAATTTATATTTTATGAAGTGTTGAAAATATACTGAAGTTTAAAATCAAAGGAAGAATTGATTGATCTTTTAGTTTATAATCATGATAATTAGTAAATAGTTACTACGTTGAGGATTTGAATGTAAATTATTTTATCAAGCCCAAATGAATCTAAATAAAAGATGTGTATCTTCATATCACTTCCCTTATGTGATAAGAGAATTTGTTCGATTATAAATAGTTTTTATGAAAAAACACAAGATGATTAATTGTATACACTTGTTTTATGATTCATCAATTTCTATAACATGTTTAGAGAAGAATATATAGATAATAGAGTTTTATCCAAGATACAAGCAATTATCCAAATATTTGTTAAAATACATGGGAATGTGTTCCCACTACCCATCAGTGAGATATTTTAATAAAATATTCTTTTCAAAAAGGAAAGTTTCTGAACACATAGAATATCATATATAACATATAAACAATAGTTTATTTGTTTAATATTACTACTGAAAGAAAATAAATTTTATTTCCTAACAAAAATGGTTAGTGTATCTTAGAAATATATTATAAAAATAATATAGTGTTTATGAGGCTAGTGGGAATGTGTTTGGACTTAGAGAAGTTCAAAGTTAAGAAATAAATAATTACACCGATCTAATTTTAAAAGTGAATTACACTTTATATATTAAAAGAGTTTAGTGTATGGTGATAAAGAGAAATGTAAAGAGTTACATTAGTCACTATAACAAAGTGTTATCACTTTATTATAAAAAGAGTTTAGGATGTTGTTATAAAGAGAAATGTAAGAGTTACATTTAGTTACCATATTAAAGTGATGCAATAGGGTTCCAATGATAATGATGAACTTAGAAAGAGTCTAAGTAGACAAAAAAAGTTGACATGATAATATTTGATGTTGTAAAGTTAAGAAGTTTGAATATGTTCAACAAGTTGAACAATTAGGAATATGATTCCTAAATCTCACCATTCTTCAAACTGTCTTTCATTATAGATGTTTCTCAATAAAGATTTTTTGAGAGTGTTTTATCAAATGGTCACATAGATATGTGAAAGAGATTACATATGATGTAATGTGTTAAAAAAATCTAGAAAGAGCAGAAAACATAAGTCTGATCTAACAATTTATCATATATGATATGTTATACTAGTGCTTATGTCAGGTTTGTTAAATTTTCTTAAAGGGTTTAAGAATATTAAAATGTATCATATTAAATACAACCTCCATTTTATAATTCTTTCACACTGGCTACATAAATGTATATATAGATATAATTTTTTTAAGTGTAATGATAATTAACCTCTTAAAGTATGAATTTGAGTTTATCCCTAACAGATGTTTTTCATGGAGCATTATAGATTATGGTGAATTGTTAAGGACAACTTGAGTAGGATTATTGTATACAGATACATAATGTACTCATGAGGCACAATAAAAAAAATATGATTCTTTATGTGCACTAGATGACCCACTAAGTATACCACATTAAGTGTTTTACAGATGTCTTTGATATTCTAGGAGTGCATGGATCATATTTTAGTGCTCAATACCTGAGTTTGGTGACATACCGAGCATAAGAACCATCCTACTTTGATACCCTACTTATGAAAATCTGTATATTGACTTAGCTAATATAGGGGGTTGTTGACTATGTTGCTGATCATGTCATTGGTTGGAGATTAACCAAGATGAGGTTTTTCCTCTTGTATGGTGATTATGACTTTAGAGCCCTCGATTGAGATAGATCGTGGGAGTGTGCGACTGTCCCTAGATATTTTATGTATATTTGGATAAGGGACATGGGACACACTTATCCATAAGGATGAATGAAATGTAATATATTCATTGATCAGATCGGTCTATACTCTAAGAATCAAGAACAAATGAGTTGACTATATGGGGTTGAAATGATCTATGTACCATGGTCACTCGATGTATTAGACAAAGGAAAAATTTGAGAATGCATGTTTTCATATGATTCATACTGGTGGACACAAGTATAGAGATATGTGTGTTTGATAGAGATAACATCAGATCCCTTTATAGCTTGAGTAGCATCGACTATTTTCTAGAGGCTACTCTTTGATTACATATATGGATCCAGAGATTCATAGTTTTTGTCAATGATATAAAGGCCCATGGGGTCATTCTTTGTGGTTGATTTAATGAGAATTTAGTTTGAATCGAATAGCTACTCTAAAAGTGTTTTAGAGTTGATCCAAAAAATGTTTTGGATGAGTGTTCACAAGTTATTTCTTGTGATGTGATACAAAGTGAAGTTAATTAAATCTTTACAAAAGTGTTTTGGAATATATCCAAAACGATTTTTGGATATGATTTCACAAGTTAATTTATATGATACAATATAATGTAGAATGACACAAAGTTTATTAGGTTTTAGTAAAAATTGGAGATTAAAGGATATATTCCTTAAAAATGTATTTATATATGAGATATGTATGGGTTGTCTTTCATCTTGCATGTAAATTATGATTTACAAGCATTGGGAATATTATTTTATGTATTCTGGATGCTCAAATAATTTCACCCATGCAATATCTCATTAAATTAAATCGATTCATATTTATATAAAACGTATTGGGAGAAAATGCATATGGTTCATGAACTGACCATGAAATTTATACATGATTCTTAATGCATGAGTTATTGTGCACAACACCATTAGATAATCCTTAGGTGTTATGTAAATAATTTTCATGTGATGGAAATGTATTGTTTGTGGATATTTGTCCCGTGACTCTTAGGAACCCGAATCTCTCTTTCATCTTCCTTCTTTACACTGTGAGATGCTAGCACATCACAGAGGTTAGCGAATCCTACTTGAACATTGAGTGGGATGATTTTATTTGAAACTTTGTTGATCTCTATCAAACCCATATGATGGAGTTCAAGGATCATGCAATGGATTATTTCGTGTAAGGTACACATGTAAAATATTTCTTCATTTAAACATTTTACGCAATTTCATTTTATATCACATAAAAATATTCATACTAGGGTTTTTAATCGCTTATGATTGATCTGATAAATTTTATTAGACTATAACAAAACCTTTAACATATATATTCCCAACACTTTGATAATATTAGGTAAAATTTATTTAAATTCAATCATATTGTGATAAAATTTCCATATATGATAATAAGATAAATTACCTAACCAGAGAATTCCATTTTAGTCTCCCCTTAAATCATTTTATGGAATTAAAAAAATCATAAACCATGTGTATTAAAAACAATCATCTTATTTCATTTAAACAACCACTATTTACACGCTCTTATTAAGGGCTAGATGAAATAAAATACACATCTTATGACAAGTTTATCCATGCTTGAAACATCCATATTATCAATTTAGAAACTCATTTTCTCCATTACATGAAAGAAGCCTTCAAGAACCAATTCTTTATTAACATTTTACCGCTTATATATTTTCAACACTTTGAAAATCATATAGTTGATATCATATATCTTTCAGAATAATAGAATTTATTTTTATAACCAATAAAGCTTTAAGGAAACCTTTAAGGAAACCTTTAGTCTCATCAATTCATCAAAACATTCAATCATATTAAATATCATATGACATACCCAATCATACTGAGTATATGAGACTGAAACTCATTAAATCATTGATGTACCCAATAAAATTGAGCACATGAGTGAAGAATAAGATTCCTTTAGTCATTTTTCATTTAATTCCTTTGAAACATTGAGTGAATAACTTTATTCCTCCATAAGTATCTAGATTCACTTTTTGAAAAACTTCAACACTTTATTACTAAGGAAGGAACTATTTTGACACAAATATTTTCCCTTAATATTTTTTTAAATCACCAATCTATCTTAATAACTTTTCATAAGTCACCAGTCTTAAGAGCTATTAAGATTCTCCTTATCAATGATTAATATAAAAGTTTAGATTGAAGATGATGATTATGATATAATCTACAAAAAAAGATTTTATCTGATGAGTATCATATATTATTAACCATTAGATAAAGTATTTTATTAAATGGGATCACATAAAAATGATGAACCCCCTTTTGAAAATTCACCATAACCAGTAGTGGGACAAGATCTATATTTCACTCAGCAATGATCCCACTTTAGAGTTCATCTCACCACTTAATTATTTAGGTAGGTAATCATCCCAATAATATCATATATTATTCTTGGACAGATGAGATGAAAACCCTTTTTCCAATCCATTATATGAATAAACTCAACTATATTACTCTATTATATTAACAGTTAGGGATTCCGAGATAAGTTTTACCCAAATAAAATGAAAAAAATATAAAAAAGGAAAATCTAGGGGCACCCAACTTTGGAATAAAACTACCCAACAAGACAATCTAGAGTCACTTATTATATTCTTTCCTTACAAAAGATAATCCTAGGTCACCCGAATTTGGCACAAAACTACCCAGTTGGATGATTGAGGTCTTAAAAAGTGTCTCTTTGGAAGTAATCTCACACTTAGTATTTTAATAGGATTTTAATATTTCCATTTTATCTAATGTTATTCCCTTTTATGTATGTATGCTTATAATAATTTATTTTTGAATATCATTTCCTCCACTCAATCAATAAGTTCAAACCATATTGATGTGTAACTCTTTACACAACCCACAAGTTTGTGTTACTTACCCAAAAATTGAAGTCAAACATATTAATTTATATCTTTATGAATCATATACAAAAGGAAAATAAAAAATTTATGTAAATATAATGATTTATATGAGATTTAAACCACCACTTGAATAATTCTGAAGATACATATTGCCAAATTCATTCACCATCCTAGACAAGAAACATGCCTCAAGGTAAGGGCATAGTCTAACCCTAGTCCCTCTACTCAGGGATACTTTAATAAATTGATAATATAATTCATCTTAACTCTAAAACCTAATATGCACCAACTATATTCGACAACCAAATTTGAGTTCATAACTTCAATTACAAACCAAGATCAAGGTAGATGAAAAACTAAATTCATTATCATACCTAGTATGTAATGTAATGATTTATTTAGAAGTAGTTCAACAATTAAACTATAGTATACACTATTCATCATATAAGAAATTTGTAACTATTAATAAAATAGGGAATAAAATTACATGGCATTTACATTTTAAATATATGATATTATATGAATTATCAACAATTTATAATTCAATATATATTATGTAAATATTTTACATAATATAAATATCATATACTTAATTATTATTTAAACCTTGATCATATCGACCATCAAAACACTTTTTATGTGGCTTAAATAATATCCAAAAAATTCCCCCTTTTATTTTGAACAATTCAAAATAATTAATTATGAGAAATTCATAATTTAAATATAATAATTTTATATTTTGGCCTTATTTCATAATTTATACAACATTATAAATTATCACTTTTTATTTCTAAATAATCACTTTTATTTCTAGATTATATTTTATTCTATATAATTTGGTTAAAAGGTATTTCAAATATTAACATTAAATATTTGGGATTAAAATGTTTCATAAACAATTTATAATTAATAATTTATTTATAAAACTTTTATAAATTAAATATTCCCAAAATATTATTTGTAGAGAGATTTTATTCTAGAAATATAGCTACCGATGTGAGTCATAAAATCACTAGATTTTTTAAGGATGAGGGATATCACTTTTACAAAACATGGGATAGATTTAGAGGGATTATTAGGAAATTTCCCAACCATTATCTTTCTCCCCACCTTTGAATGAAATTTTTTATAACGGTCTCACTCCATACCACTAGAATGTATTTGAATAGATTTCTGGTTGTGATTTTTCTGATCAAAAACCTAAGGAGTTGAAGAAAATCATTAATAAAGTGGATAGAAACTATCAAAATAAATGTACTAATAAAATATCCATTCATTGGAGTCAAAATCACTCTTAGGCTGCGACATTAATTTATAATACACTTATAGATCAATTCCTATATTTTGGTATGTTTGGGCATATTAGGAACTATTTTCTGAACTTTTATTTACCCATTAATAAGGATAAGAGTGCTCATTTTGGGGACTATAAGTCTAGAAATCAGGGTAATAATGATCCCTTTTCTAATTCTTATAATCAAGGTTATATGAATCACCCAAACTTGTATTGGAAAGAGTAAGAAGTTTTAAGACCTACTACTTACACTGGATTCTATCCGTAATCTAGACCTTAGTTCCAAAGTTATAATCTTGCATAGTCGTAAAATTTTCAATGGGAGTTTAAAGGTTTAATGAAACAAGTGTTAGGTGAAATTAGTTCCCTAAAAAAGATACAGATTAAAAATTCCATAATCTTGAGTTATAATTGGGCCAACATGCTAGAGATTTAGAATCTAGGAACAAGGGGAAATTTCATAGTACAACAAAGATTAACCCTAGATATAATTTCATGGATTTAGATTCTATATTGGGTAAAAAAAACTCAAGATAAAGTTAGTAAAAAACCTAGGGAAGTTGAACCTAAAGTTTTAGATGAACTTGAAAATGAAAATCTGAAAAACATCAAATCTAGAAATCTGGATAGTAATTTCCAGCATCAAAAAACTGTTAGATATTTAATTAAAAAGGCTAAATAAAAAAATAAAATTAAGTTTAAAATAATTAAATATGTTAAAAATAAAATGAGGTTTGAGGATGAGGATAATGAATTACCTGTTTTGAAAAATTATGCCCCTCCCATACCTTTTCCAAAAAGAATAAAAAAGAATAATGAACCTTATTTCTTAAAGTTTCTACACATGTTTTGTATATTTAATGTCAATATTACTTTTATAGAATCCTTAAATAAAATATCAACTTATCTAAAATTCCTTAAGTGGTAATTGGATAAGAAAAGGGATTTGGGTGAGAATTCAACAATAAATATTAATGAGTGTATTTCCATTGTTCAAAAGAATATTCCTTCTAAACTGAAAGACCCTATTATTTTTGTTATTACTTTTATAATTGGTGGGAGTGAGGATACTAGGTGTATTAGTGACTTAGGTACAAGAATTAACCTCATGCCCTACTCCTTACTCAAAAAGCGGGGTCTTAGAGAGCTGAAACCGACTTCTCTTTATCTAAAACTAGCTGAAAAGTCACTTTCCTATCCTTATTGGAGGGTGGATGACCTGTTAGTTTATGTATGAAAAATATCTATTCTCACATACTTTCTTATACTTGAAATGGAATGTGATAACAAGGTTCCAATCATTTTAGGTAGACCATTTTTATCTACAATTAGGGTTGTTATTGATGTTTCTAAGGGAAATGTGACCCTTTAGTCTAGAGAGGATCAATAGGAATTAAATGTTTTCAAATAGTCCCCTATTGTGGCAAGTTTAAAGTTAATATAAGTTTTTGAGGAAGTGTTCATAGATGAATTTAGAAGTTTAAATAACCATCCTTTTAATGATTTCATCAGTGAGACTGTTAAAAAAAATTGAACCAAATTTTGTTAAATCTAAATCCATACATGAGTTGGAAAGGACATGGATAATTGAGAACCAAATTAGGAAATAAATTACTCAAGATAATGAAGTGGTCCATCCTAAACCAAGTTTTCTTGCTGATTGTGTTTCTCAACCAATTCATCAAAGTTTAAAACCCTCACAAGTTCCCAACCCTGATTTTTCTTCGTATCTTTAGTGTCTGAGAAGTATGAGTCTATTAATGGTTCTTATTCTATAGAAAATGAAATTTATAAATATGAGGTTGAGTCTATAGTCAGTTATGTTTAGGTTGGGGTTGATGATGAGGCTTCCCAATCTGTTGAGAGTGATTTAGAATAGTTTCTGGACTTTTTACTAGATGTGGACAACAAGTCCATGCCTACTTCATTTCATTTCTTGGATGATGAAATTTTTCCCATGAATTTGAGAAGTTTTTAGATGATCTTGAGGAATCTTCACCTACTTCAATCAAGGAATTTATTTTTGTGAGTAATACTCAGGTTCATAGTAAGCAATTTTCAAAAGCAGTTGCATCTTTTTCTGAAACTATGAATATATTTAGTGTGGGGGAGAGTGTGAGTGAGCAAGTGACTAGTGAGTTTGTTCATTTTAGATATAGTTATTTTAATGAAAATATAGTCCTTGAGGCTACTGGTGGAAGTTGGATTAGTCCTATAACTATTGAGTTTCTGGGGAGAAATATTTAGGCTTCTGAATTACTAGAAGTCTTGAGTGAACTTTCTGAAATTTCCAAACACAATACTATGGCCTCGATTAATAATTATTCCTACACATTTAATGATCATGGATAAAACACATTTGGGGGTAAATCCTATATGAAGAATTTAAATTTAGCATTTCTTGGAAGGAAACCCATGATTTTATAAGCCATTACTTCTTTTTATTTGTTTGAATAAATTTATCATGCTTGATTGTGTGATACTCTTCATTTTTTCACCATTCACTAAATTTATACTTGGTCTCATTTTGATGAATTTTCAAGATTGGATTTCATGATTCTCCTTCCTTTTATTTTTAGTACTTTCCTAGAAGAGGCTAAGTGTGAATCAATGATGAATGAATTTCTTTTTAGAGAAAATTAGATTAAACATCTCCAACTCTTCTCTATGAGTTTGTTTTTTTATATATTAAATTATGGAATTTAATTCTTAACCTTTTAATATTGTAGGAGCTGAATTTTGGGATACCAAAGGGGATTACTCAAGTGAAAACAGTGTAAGTATCTCATTCTGAAATTTAAGTGTTAAATCTCTATTTTAGGGGAGTTAACATTCAAATTATATGCTTTTTTTCTACTTTATATGCAAAAAACTGCTTGCTATTTTTGGGTAAAAAACCTTGTAAAATTGATTTTAAAATGGTGTAATACATACTGAAATATTCTCATTAAATCTACTGGTTGTTGCTACCTTTTTACTAACTTTTTATGCTAAATATTTTGTGTGAATTCCTATTTAAATTTTTGTGTAAAAATCATTATTAAACTTCAAATTTTAAAATGCATCTTCTTTGAAAACATTTAATTTGTGCCAAAATTGTTTATGTAATAACCAGTTGGTATCAATTGAGCTTGTTGTGATTGTTTTTTGTGTGAAAAAAATGCCTTTTGACCATACTTTTGACCTTCAAACATTCTATTTGCTGCTAATTTTCAAAATTTAGTTGACCTTGTTTGCCTAAATATTTCCTTCCACTTTTAAGTTCAACATTGGGGATAATGTTGGGCTTTAAGTGCAAGGGAGGGGTCTAATTTGAGTTAAACTATAATTCATTATGAACCCATAAAAACAACCTTAAATGTTTTCGCAATTGTGAGTTTTTAAGAATCAATTATAAATTTTCACTGGTTGAAATTTTTTCTCAAATTTGAATTTTGCGATGCCACTTTGAGAAGATCAATCTTTATTACTTTAAGGATTTAATTAAATAAGTCATTTTTCTTTCCCTCATTAAAAAGGATTATGATAAATTTTGATATAATGTTATATAGTAATCATTTACTTTGAACTATTTAATTTAAATTTAACTCATAAGATATGTATCTAAATGCATTATCAAATGAAAATCCTAATCCAGGCTAAACTACTTAATATTTTATTATTTTTGTTCATTATTCATTAACTGTTAGATGAATTATTATTTATTACATCAATAAATTTTCACTTTTCCTCATTCAACAGTGTTCTTAATTATTGTGATCTCTTAAATTATGTGAGTTTGTTCTCCTAGAGTTAAAGAGAAGTTTGAACTTTCAGTTGGATGAAAATTTATGCTTGTTAAATTCTCTTTTAAATTTTCAATTTAATTTTTTTTGTAAAATAGTAACCAATTCTACACTGAAGAAATTTAATTAAATAGGAAATTCATATTTTAATACTTCAGAGAATACATGGGGTAAATTCTATATGAAAATCAATTCTTTGTGGAATTTTAATTTTTCAATTTTGAGATTTATTTTCTACTGTTGAATTTGATTGAAGGATTTCTTGAGGATAAGAAATATGCTAAGTGAGGGATAATTTGATGCAGCCTTTATTTCACATGTTTTTTCTCTATCTATTTTGTTGAATAAAATTTTTATTTAAGGTTTAAATGTAACACCCCGAACCAAGTTAACTAGAGTTGATGCATTATTACATAACATTGGCATGATCACAAGGGATCAAATCCTGAAAGATTGATCAGTTTAGCAGCCTTGTAAGTAACAGATACAAACATAAGTTTTAAATTACACTATAAAATGAAAAACAACAACATTGTGTCTCTTTTTAACACATTAATTTCCCTTATACTACCCCCTGCACGTCAGTCATAATATAATTCTTCTCATCTTGAAAAAAAAAACATAGAAAGGGGTGAGCTCATGTGCTCAGTAAGGATAGCAATATAGCAGAAACTTTCATAAGTAAGAATAAACATTTAAGGTAATGTATAAGACTAAAACAAAAGCCTTTTAAACTTAAACTTTAGTATAATATGGAAAATTTATATCAAATAATTCCATTTACTTATTCACATGGATATTCTACTAGTCTAATAATCACATGTAATATCAATATCCAATTTCATAATGATAGAATGCATAATGCCGAACATTGTAACCACATAGTCAAGGCCTTGTACCAAGACTAAAAATAATATTTTTTCAAGGCCTTGTTTCAAGACACTAGTTTGTATAATGAGACCTACCGATGCAGTGAGGAGCTATAGTGGGCTCCACCCATCACTTACTAAGTCCAATGCATTCCTCATATGAAATGGTTGAAACATTATATAAACATTCATATTAAAACTAGCATACGAAATGTCAATAATTTAACCATAAACTATGAATGGTATAAAAATACCACATCCATAGTAAAAAATATCACAAAACCTTCAATACAATATGGAATATTGTATCATAATAAATCAACTTCAAACAAGCGTAAAATCTAACAAAGAATGTTGACATAGATGAAATCAAGACAATTTGAGATAAATATCTCTTTCTATTTTGAAATCATTTAAAAGTCCTGTAATTTTAAAATAAAAATTTATTTTGAAAATATTATTATCAGCTTTTAAGGGAAGCTTTGAAGGTGTTACAACGGCAGAAAATAGCCAAACCCACCGTATAAGTTAAAAAAATATTCTTTCCTTAATTTTGTCGAAAAGTGCATAAAGGACCTTGTTAGGAAAACAACAGAAATATTAATTTATAAAAATATCATAAAAATTCAACAAGGGTATAAATGAATTTATCCCATTGTTTAAGAAATAGTGAAAATATTTTGAAATACATTTTTAAGAAACACGGATGTGGATGATAAAGAGGTCCCAATAGATATTCACGTAAAAACAACCTCAGATAATAAAGAGATTATAGAATTAACCCTTACCTTGTACTTTTACTTGATCGAGGGTATATTAACATCATTTATAATAGTTAAATAGTTTTTATTAAATTATACAAGAACCACATACATAAATATGATATCATATATGATCTTCTAATATAGCTTTGTTAATAATATTTTAGTAGTATCATTGTTTTGGGCGTTAACTGATTCGTTTTTCTTTATATGTTTTGTTATGTAAGTCATGTTTGATATGAATATAATGTATTTTATTCATATAAATAATTATATTAAGTTCATAAATATTATTTTTAATCATAAAATGATAATTATTCTTGAATGGTTTTGATGGGGAATGAATTTCATCGCGTTCGTGGAGACGGTAATCCGTACGTACGCACGAGCGACAATATCATTCTATTGATGGTGAAATAATATGTAATTGGATGGTATATCATATATATATAATACTTAACATGTTATATTTATTATTTACATTATTTATACTCATTATTATACCCATAAAAATAATTAAGTGTTTGAATAACAAACTACACCACGATGTGGAGACGGTAAGTCATACATACGCACGTATAGTGACTTGTCATTCATAGGATGGATAAAATAATGAATATTGTTGTACAATATTTATAATAACATCATATTATGTATAAGGTACTGGATTTATTATTTTAGTACGACAAATAAATAGGAAGTGGAACAAGAAAAGAACTTTGAAAGAGGTGGCAAAATTATTACCTTTTCTTCAGGTGTTTCCTTTTGATTTGATTAAAAGGGATCCTTAGGTTGGATTTATGATCAAAGTAAGGCCTCTAGGCCTAATTGAGGGTAGTTGGGAGGATATTTGAGGAGGTTTTTTCTGAGCCAAATGGCTTTGGAGGTGTGATTTTGAGAGAAGGGGAAGTACCCTTTTATAAGAGAGGTGAGGGTCACTTTAGGAAAAGCTTGAAATATTATTTTATTAGACAGTCATATTCGGTTTATAATGGCTCCAAAATGATTTATTTCAAGGATAAGGTGGGTATGGGTCAAAAAACTCTCAAAAAATTGGTTTTAGACAGGTTTAGTTCACCATATTAACCTTATCTTTTAGACTTAACTCTTAGTTAAAAAGTTTAACTTTTACTACATATTCTTGTATTATTGTAATAAATAGTTAATAAACTTACTATAAAAAGAAAAGAGAACCCCAAGTGGTTTATTATTGATATATATATAACCTTATATAAGTCCTTTGGATGAACCTTATATTTTTAGGAATATTATACCATCTAATAATATAGTATTTGTTTTTAAAAACTCATTTATATCAATTTTGACACTATTTGGTATTTTGTTTTTGTGAAAGTCATAAAAACATTATCACTCAAAAAAAAAAATAATTAATCAACCCTAAAATGTCATATTAACCTATAAAATTAGTTAAATTAATCAAATTTCTCAATTTACATTTATTTGGATATTTATAATATCAATTATTTTAATCTTTCATTAATAAGGTAATTACTGCATAATCATTGTCTCATAAATAAATTTAATTATTTAATGTCTAAAAATTATAAATAAAATACCATTATGTAGGAAATATTTTTATCTTTCTAATTAATATTTATAGTATAATTTATCTTATGTATAACCCTATATTAAAAATGGTTTAGTTATTAAACTTTGAATTTAATACTTTTAACTCTTCTTTAAATAAAATAATAATTAATTTCCTAATCTAAACCAAGTGGACCAAAAGGATCATAGTTTATTCCTAAGGTTGATTTTGGTCGAAATAAACTTATCCAATAGAATTAGGACATGTGTTAGGGTAATTATAATGTCATTTTTTACCTTTAATTACCATATTTACTTTTAATCCTGGTAAATAAAAGTCAAAAGTTACTATTCACCAAAAATTATTTTCATCTTATTGAACCGCATTTTACTTACTGATTTCAGCTGTGTCTCTCAGATTTTTGAAATTTAATTCATAGAAGCGGAAAAATTACGTTTTATACAAATTTGCAAATGTGCCTAGAAGGTGGGTAAAAGACAGTAAGAAGTTCAATAAAATTTTATATATCTAATATTATTATAAAATGACTCCAATGAATTACATTGAAAATTTATAGGTATTATGTATCATTTTTTACCTAATATAAATTTAAATAAAATAACTAATTATTTAAATAAAAATTCCATTTTAACCAATAACGTAGTGTTTTTCACTATTCATCAAAAATTGAAATTTTCAAAAAAATACCAAAAATTCACCCTAAGATAATTTTGATATTCTGAATCCAAAAATGAATCCCATTTTAAGAAATAAAATTTACAAAATTTCAAAAAGTGGGTATTACTATTCATAACGACTAGTTTGATTGGTCGTGGTATGTTAGAACTCGAAGTCACATACAACACAAACTATTGTATTAATCAAAGAGAAGCGTACTATGGAATCTTGGGGTGTTACATTCTTCCCTCATTCAAATAATTCCATACTCAAAATTTATAGAATACTACTACGTAAAAATATTCATGTGGTTCTTCATTATAAGTTCATTGGGTTACCACATTTCCTCTTCCATCTTATGGTTTCTCCATAGAACTTTTACCAGGAGAGTCGTCTGGTTTCTTAACACTTGTTCTCTGGTATCAGGAATATTTATAGGATCTTCACAATAATATAGATCTGGTTCCAGTTATATTTCTTCATAGGTGAGTACATGCGTTGGGCCGGGAATGTATTTTCTCAACAGTGATACGTGGAACACATCATGAACTTTGGAGAGACTTGGAGGCACTTCCAAATGATAAGAAACAACACCAATTCATTCTAGAATTTTGAAAGGGCCGATGCACCAAGGAATTAATTTTCCCTTCTTACCGAATCTTATAACACTGTTCCATAGAGATACCTTCAAGAAAATATGATATTCTACTTGAAATTCTAAATATTTCCTTCAGTTATCGGCATAGAACGTTTTCCTACTTTGAGATACTTTGATGTGGGTTTGGATAACCTTCACCTTTTCCATTGTTTCCTCAATAAGTTCTAGGCCTATAAGTTTTCTTTCACCAACATCATCCCAATAAGTTGGCGTGCGACATCTCTTTCTATATAATGCTTCATATGGTTCCATCTGAATACTTGAATGGAAGCTATTGTTATAGAAAAATTATACCAGAGGTAAATATTGATCCCACATACCTTGAAAGTCAAGTGTGTAAGATATCAACATGTCTTCTAAGGTTTGAATAGTATGTTCTAATTTTCCATCAGTTTGAGGGTGTTAGGCAGTGCTCAAACGAAGTTCAGTTTCCAAGGCCTTCTGATGACTTTTCCAGAATCTTGATGTAAAATGGGGATCATGATCAGAAACAATTGATTGGGGTACTCCATGAAGTCTTACAAATTAGTTAATATATAGTCTTTCTAGATGTTCAAGTGGTAAATCTTCTCTTATAGCAAGAAAATGTGTTGACTTGGTAAGATGATCAACAATGACCCATATTGCATCATTCTTTCTAGAAGTATTTGGTAGCCCCATGACAAAGTACATCGTAATATCATCCCATTTCCACTCAGGTATGGGAAGAGGTTGCATGAATCCTCTAGGATGTTTTCTTCCATCCTTAACCTATTGAAAAATCATACATCTTGGAAAATAATCAGCAATCTCCCTATTCATGTTGTCCCACAAAAAATGTTCCTTCAAATCTCTATACATCTTAGTGCTACCAGGGTGTATAGAGAAATTAGAGCTATGAGAATCATCAAAAAATTCCATTTTTTTGGATCAGGTATGTCAAGGACACAAAGTATCTTCCCAAATTTCAAAATTTCATCTTCATATACGAATTCAATCAATCTCCCATCATTCACAGCTTTAATTTTTTTTTGAAACTCCTCATCATCAGTCTAAGAACTTTTTATTCTTTCTAGTAAAGATGGTTTAGAAACTATTTGAAAAAGTATTGATGTTTCACCTTCCATGATTATTCCCATATCCATATTTACTAGATCCATGAACATAGGATCTATTTCAACTCCCATCTTGTTCAAAACTCCATTATCCTTTCTACTCAAAGCATCTTCCACCTTATTTTCCTTCCCCAGGTGGTAGTGTATAGTGCAATCATAATCCTTGAGTAGTTCGAGCCATCTCCTTTGCCTCATGTTGAGTTCTTTTTGTGAGAAAATATACTTCAAACTCTTGTGATACCATAGAGATAGTTTCTCCATATCTTAAAAGAAAATATTATAGCTTCTAACTCAAGATAATGAGTGAGATAGTTTTGTTCATGAATTTTTAGCTGTCGTGATGCATAAGCAATAACTCTATCATTCTGCATAAGGACACAACCAAGTCCTTTTTTTGAAGCATCACTATAAATAACAAACCCATAATTCCCCAATGGTAGATTCAAGATAAGAGAATTGAATAATATTCTCTTCAGTTCTTCAAAACATTCTTCTCACTCTTTTTTCCAAACAAATTTAACCCCTTTACGTGTGAGCTTGGTTAATGGGTTTTCCAATCAGGTAAAATTCTGGATTAAATGACGATAATAACCTTCTAAACAAATAAAAATACATGCCTCAATTATACTTGTAGGTGTTGGCCATTCTTGTATTACCTTGGTCTTTTAAGTATCGAAAGAGATTCAATCCTTAAAGATAATATGGCCAAGAAAAGAAATTTTATGAAGCCAGAATTCACACTTGCTAAACATCCCATATAATTCATTTATTCTAAGGGTTTTCAGAATATTGCGCAAGTGATTTCCATGATCTTTGTAGATTTTTGAGTACACCAAGATATCATCAATAAATACTACTACAAATCCATAAATATATTCCTTGAAAACTCTATTCATTAGATCCATGAAAACAAAGGGTGCGTTAGTCAGTCCATAAGGCATTACTGTAAACTTGTAATGCCCTTACCTGGTTCGAAATGTGGTTTCAGAATGTATTCCTTCTTCACACACAACTGATGATATCTAGATCAAAGTTCAATATTTGAAAAATATTGAGCTCCATTAAGTTGATCAAATAAATCATCAATGCGAGGCAGGGGATACTTATTCTTTTTTGTTATAGCATTCATCTCCCTATAGTCAATGCACAACCTCATAGATCCATATTTCTTCTTAACAAAAAGAACAGGGGCTCCCCATGTAGAAACACTAGGGTGAATAAATCCTTTATTACTCAATTCCTCTAGTTGTTTCTTTATTTCTACTGATTCCATAGTGGCCATTCTATAAGGGGTCTTTGATATAAGCCTTGCACCAGGAATTAAATCAATGGAAAACTCAATTTCCCATTTTGGAGGATGTCCAGGTAAATTCTCTGGAAACACATCAACATATTCTTTCACAGTAGGTGGATCTTCTATTTGATCATTCCTTTCCTCACCCATAGTTATTTCACTCTCTTCCTCCCCAATAATTGAATTTAGTAAAGCTATTGGGGGTGGATATAGATAAGAATCAGGTGGTAATGTTTCTGCTCTAAAGATAAGGTATTCCTTATCATCATCGAAAATTGTAACCTCCTTATTAAAATAAATTTTTGCATCATGGTCTGAAAGACCATCCATACCGAGGATTATATCAAATTCAATCATGGGTATGAGGATGAGATCAGCAGATAAAGAACATTTATATGCCTTAATGGGAACTGATTCACAAAACTTTGTTGCAATGATACTTCCCATAGGAGTTTTGACAACTCCCTTGTTAAATCAAATTGGAAATATCTAATTTTCTTAGAAAACTGGGGAGATATGAAACAATTTGGTGATCCAGAATCAAATAAATCATTGGCTAAATTTGAGGAAACCATTAAATTACCTTCCACCACATATTTCAGAGCTTTAACCTCAATAGTAGTGATCGCATAAGCTTGGCCTTGCTCCCTTGGCCTTTTCTGAGGTAAGTTTCCTTAGATATTAGGATATTCATGTGCATAATGCCCCATTTTTCTACAATTATAGCATTCAACATTGGAAACCTCTTTCTTTCCCTTGCAATCACGAGCTCAGTGGCCTTTTTCACCACACTTGTAATAGACTCCCATTCCCTTTAGGCAAGTACCGAGGTGTTTCTTCCCACATTTACTATAGGATGTAAATTCAACTTTTACCTTCTTACCCTTATTTCTATTTCCATAGTTTTCAGTATATCTCTTCTTCTCTTGCTTTGTTTTAAAGTTGTAAGACTTAGAGAATTCCTTTTCTGTCTTGATAGCACATGAGACAATATTTTCATACGATGAGAAGGATTGCGAGAATAATGCTCGATAGAGAAATGATTTTAACCCATCGAAGAATTGATAAATCTTACTCCTTGGGTAACATATATAATCTATTTCATGCCTTTCTAGCCTTGTAAAGTCAGCCTCATACTTTGCGGCATTCTCATCCTCTTTTTTCATCAGACTTAGAAATTGTCTTTCCATATCCACTCGATGGTCATGAGGAAAGTATTTTTCTAAGAAAAGATCTTTAAACTCCCTCCATTCCATATTTGATACTTCTTCATCTTCCTTTTTGTTTTGAATTAATGACCACCATTGATCTGCATCTCCTGTGAGGCGATAAAATTCCATAAATTGTTTTCCCTTTCTCTACTACTCAAATCATGAAATATTTTCTCTAAGGAACTTATCCATTGCTCATCTAAAAATGGATTTGTAGTCCCATTGAATGTTGGTGGTTGTTTCCTCACGAAGTGGCCTAACATTGATCCTCCACGTTATGGATCAGGGTACTCCATACGGGTAAGGTTATTATTCATAACCTGATTGAGTTGTCCTAATATGGTGATAACTGATCATCACCAGTTGCATCACCAACTCCACTATAATTATCTTGAGTGGGATGGAAGTACCTACATGGATTATGTGCATTGACATAGTTTCCATTCCTTCCATTGGGTTCCATTTTTAAACAACGACATACACTAGATTAGTTTATGAATCACAATACATAATTCCAAACTTGTAAAATACTTAACATAAATTGAAAAATTTATGGATATAATCCATAATGATAAAAATGTTTTCTTTGAGGAGGTATATAATCATAAATCCTTCATAATGGTTTGTAAAGAAAATTTGAATTATCCTAATCATATCCCCTAGGAGTGTCGTAACCAAGAGTGCAGTAAGGCCCGTTTTCGTGTACTAGGATACCCCAGGTCAAGCCCGAAACACCTTGTCGGAGTTTTCACTTCTAGGTACATCTATGCCAGAGCCGTATCAACCTAATCGTATCTAGACAAGGATGTATTTCTTGGAAAACTCAAAAAATATCTATATTACCAAAATTCTAGGAAGTTCTTCCATACTAATCTTCAAAGTCTATCTTAGGGTAATGTTACCTAATCAGAGTTTTTCTAAATATAGTTTCCAAATTTTGTACTAAACTTCCTATGATACCAATTGTAACTCCCTGAACATAAAATAATATAAATTTAAGCTATAGACACGGACCTATAGCCACGATTTTATAGGTCCGTGGCTATAACTTTTTTATAAACATGGTTTAATTTTTAATCTGTGGCTACACAATTTTGTCACCCTTCTTTTTTCAATTCCCGTCGGGCTCCGCCTCCATCCTCGATATGCGTCCCCTTTTTTTTTCAATTCCAGGTGGGCTCCTCCTCCATCCCCAATACACGACCCTCTCACCGCGGTACCCTCCTACCCTAACGGCTTCTCCCCATCCCCTGAAGGCCTCTCTCACCGCGACCTCCTCTCTTCCCTTGTGGCTTTCCTCTCTCTACCTCGATGTTGTCCTATATCGCTCGTCCTCACCGACTTTGGTTCCTCTATCCCTCATCACAGTTCCTTCATTCACAACACGAATTCTCTAATCACGGCTTAGCTTCTCCATTCTGGGTTTCTCCATCCCTCGAGCAGTACTCCCTTCCTCCATACCATTCTTTGGGAATTCCTCCTCCATTAGGTGCATCGGAAGAAGGGTTCCTCCATACCCTTCTTCGGGCCTTCCTCCTCCATACTGTGTGTTGGAATAACTAATTTACTTAATTTTGTTATGTGGCTACTGTTTGTAGTTTTGGTCCTAGTCTAATGAGTAAACTCAGTGTTCCTTATAACTTTGGAACTTTCCCCAAGATCCATGAATCATGGTTGGGATAAATTTAAAGATTAATTCCAATACTGTTTGATAAATTCTTAGCAAGTTTGAATTTTGGTTTTCCAAGGATGTGGTAATTTTTAGAACCATTATTTGGTTAGATAATATATATTTAGATATTCTCAATAAGATTTTCAGTTATGTGAATTGAGTCCTGAGGGTGATATAGGCTCTTGGGTGTGTGTTTGAGCATAGATGAGTAGACCTGTAACCATTTTAAGCTTTAAGTTTTTCACCATGAAGCCTCCATGGAGTAGAGATCCATGTGTTGGAGGGAAAATACACAGGTGGAGTGACCTTTTCCCTATTTTTGGGAAATTTTATTTTACTTGTCTCCCTATAGTAAAATATCAGTTTACCATGGACATGGTTTTGGTTGTTTCATCTCTTCTTGGGTGAGTTGTTCAGGTATTTTGGAGGGACTATCCCATGGGATTATCCCTATTGAAAAAAGGAAGAAAATTACAATTTTTTATTGGTTTGGCATGATGGAAAATTGTTATGGTTGAGATGTCTTGTTTTGGTGCCCATTTATACTATTATTGGCTAAGTATGGTGCCCTATATTCACACTTATGGAAACATCGAGTCAAAATGATCTAGATGGGAAATTTAGGTGATAGTGGTGCTTCTTGGGAAATACAAACATGATATAGCACCTTATAGTTGGGAATTTATTGAAGAGTTATAGATGAAGGGTTTAATTAGTTCTCATTTGAAAAATGATTAGAAAGGGTTGAGGTATTTCTATGGTCCTTAGTGTGTATAGGGCTTGTGGGTTTCACTGGATAGATCCATGAAATCATAGAGGAATGGACCTGTGTTTTGTTTGTTTGGTACTTCTGAGGATTCCCCCTAGGAAATGGAGAGCACCACCACAAAAAATGAATATTTTAATGGATTCTAAAATTATGAGTATGGAGGATCACTCAAAGAAAGATAAATAAACATTTATCCACTTTGAGTTTTTAAAAAACTCACCCATCCTCTCTTCCTTCCACACATGTGAGTGAATCAGGGGAGGTTGAGGGAGCTTCATCCCCTATTCACCTTCAATTTCAATTTTAAATGTGGTGGGTTTTATAGAACTCCATGGTGATTCAATGTGTGATCTCATCTTCCTTTCATTCTAGTTTCCTATTTCTCTTCTAACTAATTTAGTGAAAAGGAGAATGAAGTTGGAGATGATTTCCACTAGATTATGGTGGAAATCATCCAATATCATGGTTTTTTTTGGAATCACTAGTGAGGGTATAAAGATGATAAAAGATTGTATTTCCATTTATTTTCATTGAGGATCATCATTGTATGCTTTTATTTATAGTTTTTTATTAAAGTATATTAAAAAAGTACGCGAATCAATGTTTTTTATTATGGGTTAGCATTCAGAATGTATTGGAATATGATATGGACCTTCCATGAGTGTTTGGTCACCATAATATTTTGAATAGGTTATATGATGATATTATAGACAATTATGACCTTATTTTTCTTATGTGAGGAGTATAAGAGGATTAGTCCCCACTGGAATTTAAATCGTGACCAAACTTATGCGATGAGCATAAGGGTACTAGTCCCCACTAGACCTAAAATCATGACTAGAATTTTGTGATGAGCATAAGAGGACCCTACCTTTCCATATATGAAATGTAATGTCCTGGTTCCGTAAGCCACCCAGAGGTGCCCCGTACCTGGTTGGTCACATGACCTCAAGCACATTTCCCCAAACGCCAGAGGCTGATGACTAGTAGCGATGGACTTGGATGTGATAGTGGGGAAACTATGCCCTCATTGGCAGAGTACACAACGGAAGAGAAAACAAATAAAAACAATAGCAGAAGCAGTAGACATACATACATGAGTAAACGATAAATAGAATAAGACTAACAAATAAACAACTAGAGCAGAAATATATGTAAATGATGCATGATATATATATGTCTAGGAAAATAGCCAACAAGTCACAATGATGAATACATTAATAAGCCAAAGTACAAAAGAAAAACAGATGAGAAAATCCTCAGCATCGCAAGCCTCGTCTTGGTCCCATGCTCTCCAACTCCAGTGCAATCAAGAACCTAAAGTAGAAGGGCGCTTTCCCTTATCTATACCTGCAACAACATAATCCGTTTGGGCCCAAAAGCATGACCCAAACAGGGTGTGAGACAACGTCTCAATAGGAAACCACCCAAAGATCTGTGCCTAACATTCAGTGAATATATGGCAGGTAAAGTACATTAAGCAGTAAACAGTAAGAAGTAAACAGGATAATACAAAGCGGTAGCAATCCCTAACTTCTAGCATATAATCTACAAACAAGAAACAACCAATCAAGAAAGCAGAACAAAAATGTAACCTATGGGTAGTTCTCACAGTCTAACCCCTAAGGTTAAACCTACAAGTACTAGCAACCCTCTGGGAAGCACACACAGTCTCGCCCCTCTAGTTCAGCTAAGGAATAGACTCTCTGAGGAAGCACTCATTGTCAATTACCCCTATTGTCTTGTATCGTGCTAAAGGCTCTCTAGGGAAGCACTCAACGTCAATTCCCCCTGTGGCCTGCGTCGAGGAACTAAAGACTCTCTAAGGAAGCACTAAATGTCAATTCCCCCTGTGGTCTCGTATCGTAATTAAAGACACTCTGGAGAAGCCCTTACGTCCATTCTCTGTATAGTCCACTACACTAGGTTCTCGCAGCCCTATGTAAAATAAACATGCATAGCATGCGTATCGCCCCAAGTAAACCTCATGAACTACTTGGATATCATTCTAAGGCACAACAACATAAAATTTCAACACTTCCACTATCCTATAACTAGGCATGGAAACTGGAAAACACCAAACAAGCAAAACAAGAATGGAAAAACATCCAGAGCATAGTACAATTTACCCTATTCACAAGCAATGACCTCTACACATGCATATCAGCAAGGCAAGCAAAAAACAAGGGAAAAACATGAAACATGAAATACCCCGTTCAAGGGTATTGGTGGAATTTTCACAAAATATTCACAGACTTCCTACAGAAAGGCACAAACCACCTACCTTGATTCTAGGAGAATGATATACATGAACCACGATGATTGATTCTCCTTAGAACATTGAGGATGTGAGAAAATGTCAAAAATGATCAACCCATGATACCTTTAGAAAGAAGATAAATTGGGAAACGAAGATCTAGGAGAAGGAATAACTCAACGCTGTGGTTCCAACACAATCGACGATGGATGAAATGGAGATCATACGAAGGATCGGGAATCCGAAGAAGAATCGCGGCTATACGGGTCTCTCTCGGATGAAGAACCTGAAGAAGGGGTGTGTTCTGTCCGTCAGGCGTGATCCCGGTGCGTTTAATGAAAAAAAATAAAGTACACAGTGTGTAATTTTGGGGTACACGGCGTGTAATCTATTTTTCCGTACTTTGTTTTAAGCGGCCGCCACATCACCTCTACACACCGTGTGTTTGGCCTGGACACGGCCAGCACACGACTTCGAGTGGCAAGGGAGTACATGGCGTGTACTCAGAAAGTACACAGTGTGTACTTCAAAAATTTCCAGAAAACCAATTTTCTCAAAAACTCTAGAAAAAGGAAATACATACCTAAAAAGAAGATCTGGGTTCTTAGAAACTTCCCCCCTTAAAGAAATTCATCCCCAAATTTCCCTAACGAGCCGGAGAAGAAGAAACCCTGAAAAGCTCCGGCCACTTTGATCGTACATCGGCCTCCCTTTCCCAAGTCTCGTCCTGTACTCGTCCATGCTGCCATAGCACCCGTACTAGAGGAACGGTCTGCCCATGGAGAACCTTCGTACTGCAATTGACAATCTGGATAGGATGCTCCTCAAATGATGCATTCTCTTCGAGCTCAACCTCCTCGGGCTGAAAGAAATGATACAAGTCTGAAAAGTAAAGTCGGAGCTGAGAGACGTGGAAGACATCGTGCATGGCTCGGTACCTATGAGGTAACTGCAACCGATAGGCAACCGGCCCGACTCTCTCCAATAACTCAAACGGCCCGACGTACCGCGGTGAAAGCTTACCCTGTCTCCGAATCCTTTTGTGTCCCAACCTCGGTGTGACACACAGTAAAACCTGATCCTTGACCTCGAACTCCAGAGGTCATCTCCGCTGATCAGCATAAGACTTTTGTTGAGACTGAGCTGTAGCAATACTCTTCCGAATAAACTCTATCTGCTCTGAGGTCTCCTGAACAAGATGAGGTCCCAGTAAAGCTTCCTCTCCTGTCTTCATCCAGCATAAGGGTGATCGACATGGCCTACCGTACAAAGCCTCGTAAGGTTCCATCTGAATAGTCACATGAAAACTGTTGTTATAGGCGAACTCCACCAGAGGGATATTATTCTCCCAAGAACCACCAAAGTCTAGAATGAAAGCTCAGAGCATATACTCAAGTACCTGGATCGTACGCTCAGACTGGCTATCCGTCTGGGGATAGTATATTGTACTCAAAAGTACATGTGTACCCAAGGCCTTCTGAACTCCTTTCCAGAACCGAGAAGTAAAGTGTGCATCCCTGTCTGAAATAATGGAGTGTCGAACTCCATGTAGACGTACAATATTTCGAATGTATAGTCTTCCAAGATCATCCACACTGAAGGTTTCCTTGATCGGTAAGAAGTGAGAAACCTTCGTGAGCCTGTCAACGACAAACCAAACAATATCGTTACCTCGAGGAAACCTCGACAATTAGGTCACAAAGTCCATTGAGACATCGTTCCACTTCCACTCCGGAATGGGTAACTGCTGTAAAAGGCCTGCTGGTCCCTGATGCTCTACCTTCAGCTGCTGACAAGTAGAACACCGCAATACAAAACCAGAAACATCCCTCTTCATACCTGGCCACCAGTACTGGCGATGAAGATCCCGATACATCTTGGTGACGCCAGGATGAACTGCCCAAACTGAGGAATGAAAATCCCGCATCAGGTCCTCACGTATGTCTGTTGGAACCCATACACATCCATGGAAACACAAGATCTCATCCTCACCCACTACCCATCCAGAAAGAGGGTCCTCTCCCGACACACTCTCCCGTAGGACTAAGCCTTCTGAGTCTGATAGTTTCCTTATTCATACCCAATCAAGAATCGTAGAGGTAACAGCTACAGAAGACAAGAAAGTTTGTCCCTCTCTGTCGTGCACCTCCAGATGCATCTCGGAGAATAGAGCCATAAGCTGCCACTCACTGCTGGCCTTCTGAACTTCCTGAATCAGAGTTCTCATGCTCAACGCATCTGCCACTGCGTTTCCCTTTCCTGACATATAGGAAAACTCGAAATCAAAAGACTGAATATACTCGACCCACCTACACCATCTTAGATTCAGATCATGATGAGTGAATATGTACTTGAGACAATTGTGGTCGGTGAAAACCACAAAGTGATCTCCCAGAAGGCAATGTCTTCAACAACGTAAGGCATGAAAAACAACTGCAAGCTCCAGATCGTGCGTTGGGTAGTTCCTCTCATGTGGCCTCAACTACAGAGACCCGTAAGCAACGAATCCATCTCCCTGCATAAGCACAATGCCTAGCCCGATACCAGAAGCATCACAATAAATAGTATAGCTCTTTCCTGGCTCTAGAAAGACTAGTATCGGTTCTGAGTTCAACCTTCCCTTCAGCTCCTGAAAAGCTGAATCACAAGAATATGACCATAAGAACTTCTCCCCCTTCTTGGTCAGACCTATCAAAGGGGCTGCAAGGCGTGAAATGTCCTGAATGAAGCGTCTGTAGTATCCAACCAGCCCTAGGAAACTCCGTACCTAAAAGATGTTCTTCAGATGCTCCCAGGAAACTACAGCTCTCACTTTCTCTGGGTCTACAGATACTCTTGCCTCCAAGATGACGTGACCCAAGAAGTGAATCTGGTCCATCCAAAAGTGGCACCTCGAGAGTTTAGCATAAAGATGATGCTCTCTCAGTGTACTCAAAATGATCTCAAGATGGGTAGCATGGTCGTGTCGAGTGTGAGAGTACACCAAGATATCATCCACGAAGACCACGACGAAGGAATCCAAGTAAGGATGGAACACTCGGTTCATCAGTTCCATGAAAACTGCTGGCACGTTCATGAGGCCGAACGACATGACCATATACTCATAAAGACCATACTTGCTCTTGAAGGCTGTCAGAGTTATATCTGATGGTCTAACGTGAAAATGATGATAGTCGGACCTCATATAGATCTTTGAGAACACGCAGGCTCCTCGAAGCTGATCGAAGAGATCATCAATCCTTGGAAAGGGATATTGGTTCTTGACCGTCAACTGGTTCAAATTCTGATAATCCACACAGAGCCTAAGGGTACCGTTTTCCTTCTTCGTAAACAGGACAGGCGAACCCCAAAGAGAATTACTGGGTCGGATGAAACCCTTCTCCTACAATTCCTCCAACTGCTACTTGAGGAGTTTTTTTAAACATTTTTTTTAAAAAATATTTTACAAAAAATGGTTAGGGCAGAATTTTTTTTCAAAATGCACCCGAATGGTGGCATCCCCGATGACGCCTTTGGACTGCGGGTGAAAGGCGGCATCCGCGATGCCTCCTTTCCCCTAATTTTTTTTGAAAATTTTTATTTTTATTTTGTTTTGTTTTGTTTATATATATATATATATAAACAAAACAAAAAATTTCAACAGAATTTATCCTCTATTTTAAATCCAGCAGTACTAACATTACAACAGTCTAAATTCTGACAGAACCTCTCACCCAGAGCTCCCTTTTATAAGAGTTCTTACCTTGAAAATCATTCTGCATTTCTGATGTGGGATTCTGGTTCTCCATTTCCTGTGCAGAACATTCTGCATTTCTGATGTGGGATTCCGTTTCAAGTACTTGACTTTGAAAGAATATAAAATATAAACTATAAGACCAATATAAATTAAACTTAAAACATGGATTAAACATATAAAAAATAGTTAAAAACAAAAAAAATCATAAAAAATGACGATAAAAAATAATTTATAAGCTTTCAAAACCACCTGCTTTAAAATTAAAAAGTTTCAAGTACGTGAATTTAGAAGCCTATAAAATATAAACTAAAAGACCAATATAAATGAAACTTAATACATGAATTAAACATATAACAAATAGTTTAAAATAAAAAAATTTCGTAAAAAATGTTGATAGAAAATAATTTATATGCTTTCAAAACCGCTTATTTGAAACTAAAAAATGTTTCAAGTACGTGACTTTGAAATACAATAAAATATAAACTATATGACCAATATAAATGAAACTTAAAACATGGATTAAAAATATAAAAAAATAGTTGAAAATAAAAAGAATTTCATAAAAAATGTTCATGAAAAATAATTTATAATCTTTCAAAACCACCTACTTGAAACTTAAAAATGATTCAAGTATGTTGCTTTGAAATACTATAAAATATAAACTATAAAACCGATATAACTTAAAGTTAACACATGTATTAAACATATAATAAATTATTAAAGTATTAAATTAATATTATTAATAATTAATTATATAATAATTAATTAGTTAATTAGTAATTATTAATAATTAATTATATAATAATTAACCAATTAATTAGTAATATAATAACTTTTAATAATTAAAATTTAACAATTATAATGAAAAATTATAATTTATAACTATATTACTAGTTAACTAATTAACTATTATATAATTAGTAATTATATTATCAATTAACTAATTAATTATTATATAATAATTTTTAATAAATACTAATTAATAATTATTATGAATAATTATAATTTATAATTATATTAATAATTAAATAATTATAAAAAGAGCATCGTATCTATCTTTCTCAGAAAATTAACTAATTAACTATTTATATATTTAATAATTATATTACTAATTAAATAATTAATTATTATATAATTAATGATTAATAATTACTGATTAAATGACTAAAAATTATATAATTAATAATTATATTACTAATTAAATAATTAATTTTTATATAATTAATAATTATATTACTAAGTAACTAATTAATTATTAAATAATTAATAATTATATTACTAATTAACTAATTATATTACCAATTAACTAATTAATTATAATATAATTAATTATTAATAATTACTAATTAACTAACTAATTAATATATAATTAATAGTTATATAATTGACATTTTCATGATGTTTGTATATATTCTTAACTAGGATATATAGATAAAATCTTGTTTTGATAGGACTATTAATAATGAACTCAGATTTTTGACGTGATTGAATTTTTTTATCTATTCGCAAATCTAACTCTATAAATCAGGTTTTATTCTAGTTATATGATATATATTTTGTCATATGAGTTGAGTTTTTTTAGGCTTGACACATGTGTTTATATCATATAGTATGTGCTATTTGTACTTTATTAAACATATGTTATGTGTTTACATCGATAAAAACACTAATATTTTATAAGAATGTGTTATAAATACTAAGAGAACATATGTAAGTAATGTTATCATTATATATATATATAACATATTTGTTAACATGATATATTTAATAATAACTCTGGACATACTCCGCTATTTTCAAAGGGTGGTGACAAACTCTAAAGTATTTTAGTGATGCTAAATAATGATTTTCTATCCAAATAAAATAAAGCATGAATTAGTCTCATATATAAATAAATAAATGACCACCATTATTAAAAAATATAAATCAAAACACAAATTAAGTCTTTTAATAATGCATACACCTACAAAATAACATACATGCTATTAGGAGTAGATATTTGAGGCAACTTCTCATGGTGTACAACCTTGGTAATATCCAGTGTAGTTTAAATCAAGGTTTTTTAGTTAAAGAGTCCCTTACCTCGATTCTGACACGTCAAATATGTTCTTTATATTCCATAATAATAAAATTATGTTAGTTTTATACTTTCTTATTAACCATATTCATGTTCGTAATTACATTTATATCACTTAGTATAATTTTATAAAAAATTACTTAATTATTTAAATGCATTTTGGATATTTTGATGACATCAGTTTCATAAGTTAAAAATGACTATGGTAATTGAAATATGGCCATAAATGTATTTAATAAACCATATAAAGAATAATAATAATTTCATTATTATCATTTTTATAAATAAATTATACTTTTAAATTAAACCATTTCATATAGTTCAGAAAAATGAAATATGTTACAATCTTAGAGATTGTAGGTCATATGTACGCATGAGTAACGTTTTCAATTTCAAAGTCACACACTTGAAACATTTTTAGTCTTCTATTTTATGTTTTATGGTCTTTCAAAGTCACATACTTGAAATATTTTTTAGTTTCAAGTTGGCAGGGTTGATAGCTTATAAATTATTTTTCATCAATTTTTTTAGGAAATTCTTTTTGTTTTCAACTATTTATTATATGTTTAATCAATGTTTAAAATTTCATTTATATCAGTCTTATAGTTTATATTTTATTGTATTTCAAAGTCACTTACTTGAAACATTTTTTAGTTTCAAATAAGCGGTTTTGAAATCTTATAAATTACTTTTCATCAACATTTTTTACAAAATTATTTTTATTTTCAACTATTTATTTATGTTTAATCAATGTTTAATGTTTCATTTATATTCGTTTTATAGTTTATATTTTATAGTCTTTCAAATTCACGTACTTGAAATATTTTTAAGTTTCAAGTAGGTGGTTTTGAAAGGTTATAGATTATTTTTCATCAACATTTTTGAGGAAATTCTTTTTGTTTTAAACTATTTATTATATGTTTAATCAATGTTTAAAATTTCATTTATATCGGTCTTATAGTTTATATTTTATTGTATTTCAAAGTCACGTACTTGAAACATTTTTAGTTTCAAATAAGCGGTTTTGAAAGCTTATAAATTATTTTCTATCAAAATTATTTACAAAATTATTTTTATTTTCAACTATTTGTTATATGTTTAATCCATGTATTAAGTTTTATTTATATTGGTTTTGTAGTTTATATTTTATAGGCTTCTAAATTCACATACTTGAAACTTTTTAAGTTTAAAGTAGGTGGTTTTGAAAGCGTATAAATTATTTTTTATCATCATTTTTTTTGATTTTTTATTTTAAACTATTTTTTATATGTTTAATCCATGTTTTAAGTTTCATTTATATTGGTCTTATAGTTTATATTTCATAGTCTTTCAAAGTCGAGTACTTGAAACAGAATCCCACATCGGAAATGCAGAATGTTCTGCATAGGAAATGGAGAACCAGAATCCCACATCAAAAATGCAGAATGATTTTCAGGGTAAGCTCTCTTATAAAAGGGAGCTTTGCGTGAGAGGTTCTGCTAGAATCCATACTGCTATAATGGCAGTACTACTGGATTTAAAATAGCGGATAAATTCTATTGAAATTTTTTGTTTTGTTTATATATATATATATAAACAAAAAAAAACAAAAAAAAATAAGTATTTTCAAGAAAAACTTTTTTAGGGGAAAGGCGGCATCGCGGATGCCACCTTTCACCCGGAATGCAAAGGCAGCATCCGGGATGCCACCTTTAAGGTTTATTTTGAAAAAAAAAATCCGCCCTAACTATTTTTTGTAATTTTTTTTAAAATGTATAAAAAAACTTGCTTCTTGAGCTCTTGCAACTCAAGTGTAGCCATCCTATAGGGAGGAATGGACACCGGTGCCACTCCTGGCACAAGATCAATAGAAAAGTCTACCTCACACTCTAGAGGAAATCCTGAAAAGTCCTCTGGAAAGAAGTCTCTGAAATGATCCACGACTGGAGGAAAGTTCAACTATGAATTCTCCTGATCATCCAGATAAAGACTAGAAATCTGGGTCGTAACCCTTCCTAGCCCATGATGCTCGAGTCCTGCTCGACTCGCTTGAACATCCCATTTGCCTCTATGAAGAAAAGATTCACCCTCTGGTGAGATGAAACTCACCCTGTGGTGATAACAATCGATGATTTCCTGGAAGGGAAACAACCAGTCCATTCTGAGAATGAAATCATATCCTGCCATCTCTAGGACATGGAGATCCCATAAGAAACGATAGCTTGCAACCTTGAGAGGGCACTCTCTGCACTGATGCACACTAGATGTCCTCTTCCCCAAAGGTGTGTCCAGTGTCAACAAGTCGGCAGAAGAAAGGATACAGAGCCCAAGGCTCTCCACAACAGCAACAAATATAAATCTATGCATAGCATCAGTATCAAAAAGGGATGAAGATAATACTGAGGCTACTAAAATCGTACCTCAAAAGGTAGAAGGTACGAGATCCTTCTCCTGATAGGTCTGCTCCACCGCAAAAGTCTGGCCTGCCCTGTGGCCCTATGACCTTGCCTGACCACTCTGAGCTGATCCTCCATGCTGGAGCTGAAGGAATGGTGACTGACTGCCACGACCTCGACCTCCACCTTGGCCCGAATGGCCGGAAGAACTCCAGTTCCTTGATTGGTGAGGAACTGGTGGTGCTGATACTAAATGAGGAGTTATGGAAGAACCCCCGTCACCAGCTACTGGTGAGAAAACATGGCAGAAACACTGAAGGTGACCCATCTTTCTGCAGGATCGACACTCCACCGGGTCTCTCTGGAACTGCGGACTTGTGTGCCCTGCCCTTCCACACTGGTATCATACTACCTAGTTACCTGAAGATGTATCTCACCTCCTCGGATAACTATTCATAGTCTCCCTACGGCGCTTCCTACTGTCAACTGGAGGAACTCTAGCTCTGGAAGCAAAACTACTATGGCTCGCAGCTCCAGAGTCTCTCATATTGCGCTCCGCAATCAGTGTCTGGTTGAAGATGGAAGTGATGGAAGTCAACCTAAAGAGATTCACCTGTGAGCGGATCTCCTGCCTGAGACGATCCTCAAAATTCCTTTCCAAGAACACCACACTTCCATCCTGGAGGGGTGTGAAACACTACAACTCGGTGAAATGAGAGGAATACTCCATGATAGGAAGAGTACCCCGCTCGAGACTCATGAACTCCCAGGATCGATTGGCCCTCAGGGTCTCCAGATAGAAGTAGTCGTAGAACATGTGCTGGAACTCCTCCCAAGTCATAACCTGCTGATGACCCTCCTGTGAGATCACGTCCCACCACCTCTTGGTGGAGTCTCAGAGCATGTAGGTAGCGAGCTTGACCCGCCTCTCTAGAGGTGTCTCCAGATGCTTGAAGATAGTCAACATGGCTTCTATCCATGACTCTACAGCCTATGGTCCTCCTTCCCCCGAGAAAGTGGGAGGATGCTACTACTGAAAAACCCACGTCAAGTCTACCATAGACATGGAAGGAGGTGGTGCTCCTTGGAAGGTCTACATCATCCTCATAAAACCTTCCCTGAACTATGCATCAGTACCTGTAACTGGTATAACTGCTGGTGCTAAGGCTGGCCCGACCAGAGGATCGACAGGAAGTCCCTGATCAGCCATTTCTAGCATCTGATCACTACCTGACAACTGATGAACAACCAGAGGACGTCTCAGAGGCATGACTATGAAAGATCAAAAGCATACCTTAGATTAGAAAAACAAGGACATAGAAAAAAGGAGTAAAAAATGGAAACAGGATAAGGGAACACTCAAGATTTACAAAACATGACTACACGACGTGTATAAAGCCTACACGACGTGTACTTAACTCCAATCCCCTACCTGCACTACAAAAAAAACATGGTTTAGCGGCGGTTTTGTGGAAACAGTTCACAAAACCGCCGCTAAACCTTTTTCGGTGAAGGTTTCGCGGCGGTTTTTAATAAACCGCCGCGAAACCCGATTTATTTTACACAGCCGCCAACCCTTTCCCCCTTCCCCTTCGCGATCCCTAACCCTCGCACTGCCAGCGACTCCCTACTCCCCGCGCTTCCCACGGCCGGAGACTCCCCACGCCCCCCGCGCCCTCGCGCTGCCGGCGACTCCCCACGCCCTCGCGCTGCCGGCAACTCCCCACGCCCCCCGCGGCCGGCGACTCCCCACGCCCCCCGCGCCCTCGCGTCCGGTGACTCCCCACCCCCTCGCGCTGCCGGCAACTCCCCATGCCCCCGCGGCCTTCGGCGACCCCCCGCACCTGATTTGTGAGGTAAATAACCATTGGATTTGTTGATGATGTTGTCCTTAATTTCAACTAAATGTTTAATTTTTTTTAATTACATTGAATTTCTAACATGTATTATGATGCCTTTTGAACTGATCTTAAGGATCATTTCATGAGCTTTATTAAGAGCACATTGTCAATAGAAAAGTGTTGGATATAAATGTGGGTGATGTTTTGATTAATAATTATTTTGATGATTGAAGAAGGATTATTTTGAGATTATTTTAATTGACTTATTTGAGGGTTTAGAATAATATAATAATGAAGTTTTACTATGTTTTTTATAGAGTTTTTCTAAAACATTTTTTCCAATGCAATGTCAACAGCCCAAGATAGCCTAATATATCATAAAGTTAGCATGCCAACTCAATGGAAATTTCATGGATAATTTCCAAATTTAGAGAAACATAACTAGTATATGGTGCACCCATGTGGCGTGTAAGGATTAGAATATATGCAGGGTTGAACAAATAGGTGATAGAGTTTGTAACTATGTTTAGGAGCCAACCCTAGTGTTATGGTTGGAGGGTATAAGGAACGAACATTCTTATTATAAAAAAACCTCCAATGATAAAAAATTATTTGGGTCAAATTTTATGTGGGGAATTGTTCCTCCACTTAAAATGTTATGAAAATAGAATACTCTATATGATTTATCTGATCAACAACACTGAATATAAATTCCTATTATCCTCAACCTTCAACATAGGGTTTTCATTTTGTAGACTGTATTCAAATTCAAACCCCATGAAATATCATCAGAATAAAATTGAAGCCTTTAAAATCTGGTATGTATATAATTTCAAATACAATGAATAGGATTTTGTTAAGATACAAAGTTGGTATGTGGGGAAGATTTTGGAATGGATATTATTAATAGAACATGAACATACTTCACATCATTTGAAGGAAAGTGACATCATTTCTACACAGACATAATATTTTAATGTAAAAAACCTATGTGAGGTAATGATGAGGTCCCCCAATGAAGAAATGGTTTAGTAAAGAGGAACACATACCATTAATTATAGTTTAACATGAATCTTTGTCAAGATTCAATGATAAGTTATTATGAGAATGAGGTTACATTTTCTGAATGAAAATTCCATGTTAGTATTGGTTTCCATAATTTTATTTAAAGGTAGAATATTAAAAATCCATTTCAATTAATATTTTTTATAATATTGTTTCCAAGAAATTTTTTTTATACAGTTAGATTTTTCCATCATATAGTACATGAATCAATGGAAACATATTTTTTAGTGATGCCTTATATTATTGGTTAAACCAAATTTTTTGGACTAACATGTGTTAATCACAAGTAATATAGCCTATAAATACACTATGATTCATCTGTTAAGCATTATTACGAATTATTGATAAGATATTGTTGATATCATTAAAAGAAAACCCCATCATTTCACTCATTGAGTCTAAATATGTATGTTAAATACTATGAAAAGCATCATGATTGAGAAAATCGATTACTCCATAAAGCATTGTTCCTATGAAAATTAATTTAAATATGTTTTTATATGAAAAGTGTATACTACATGTAGGGGTTATGTGAATTAATTTCTATGAAAAGTACATGTACAAAAGATTGTAATATGTGATTGAGGTGTTTAGAAAAGTGTAGTATATTATAATAGCATGAATTTTATAGATCAATAAAACAAATTTAATATATTATTTTTTTGTAGTACCATGAATCAAATTTGAGAAGCTATGGTAATAATTTTCATAATGAATAATATTTAGAAGATTAAAAGTGAGAAATATTAGTAGTTTTGATTGTGATTATCAATGTTAATGTTTTCTAAGAAGATAACTTATAATATTTATCTTATCTTTAAGGCTCAAGGATAAATATATTTATCAAAATTTGAAAGGGAACCCAATATTCAAGTGTTATCATTATTATTTTATTTTAATCCATTTTGTATCGAGAATTTTTAAGTCATTGTTCCAGTGTAACTTTAGAAAGAATAGTGTGAATTTATTTTATTAATGATTCTTTGGTGGGATCACCTCTAATCATAGTGTATAATATATGTTTCGAGAATCAAAACAATAAAAACAAGTATTAGGATGACATTAGTATTAAACATAGTAAATATATTTTGTCAATGTGCTATTCATTTTTACTATATTTGGGTAAGGAAAAGTAGTTATAATAGTTGATTAGATTATAATAGGTCAACAGTGGTTATTTTTAAAAGAAATATAAGATATAAAAAGTTACTAGTGATTAAACCCCCTTCTCTATGGTGAAACATCTCCTCAGGCTCTTCAATTGGAATCAAAGTGTTTGATCCCTCAGTTAAGCACCAAGAAGTACTGAATAAGGATATAGGAATTTTTTAAATACTATTGGTGTTCTTATGTCTAATGAATAGAACTATAAAATTTGTAAGAATAGGATATCCATGTCTCTAATCACTTATCCATGAAGTTAATGATTTATAAATAGTAGGATCCCCACCTATTGTTGAAGCTGATATGATGACATTTGTTAAAAAATGTAATATGGGATTTGACGAAAAAGCTCAGAATTTAAGTTTGATGTCTCTTTTTGAAAAATTTTACACAAAAGGATATAGGGCACTATAATGACTTGTAAATTGGGGAATATTGGAATATAGTTATGAAGCTAATGTGAAATTCAACGATGTCTAATCGAAAATTTATTGAAGAAAATTTAAGGAAATAAATATGGACGGAGAAGAAAACATAGATGACTACTTTTCAAGAGTCAATGAAATTTCCACTAATATTGTAGAATGTTTATACAATTTCAGTGATTCAATTATTGTACAAAGGATGACGAGAAACATTCCTAGAAGGTTTAATCTACTGGAATGATAGTTCTTATTTGTATTTGAGGAATGAATGTCAAGCTTCAGACTGGTTGCAGGTTCCACGTTATTGGTTTTAATAATGTTTCAATGTCTAAGACAACCCTTGAATAAAAAACTGGTTCTTTATATGTCGATGGTTGAAGACATGATTATAAATGTCTGTCTTGTAATACTCAAACCTAGAGAGGTGACACTTCGATGAATAAAGTGAACATAGTGGCCCTCTTTATAGTTGGTTGTGTATGAAACCATTGAGAAACATCATTCCTCTTGGAGGACATCTAAGGTCAAGCCTAAACAATCACATAATGTCTCAGGTTTAAAATTCATTATGATCAGTTTCAATCACACATCAATGGGGTGTTGTTTGAGGCAACATAAATGTGTGATCGATAGTGTTATGATAAGTGTGTAGCCCGATATTCTTATTGCTCCTCAATGAGGTGTTGACACTGTCTCCTATGGACCAGACTTGTTCTGTTGGTCTGAAGTGGTAAATGTGATCAATGAATCATCTTTATTATATTATGCATACTTTATGATCAATGGTTCCTCTTTATTATATTATGTTTCTGTAATCTTACACTATCGTATATTTTTGTGTAGGCACATTGTGATATACATGGATAAAAGCTGGATCACATTATCGAGGAACACACCTCAATATGTTAAGGGTTTGAATGAGTTTTTAGATTTTTCAATTTCTAATCGATCCGTTGAAGGGAGAATAAGATGTCCATGTCCTAAATGTAAATTTAGAACATGGTTGAAGAGGGATGAAGTTTATGAACATTTAATACTGAAGAAATTCCCTGATCAATATTTGTGTTGGATTTGGCATGGAGAATCAAACAATACAGAAAGATTGAGGACTGATGTTAATCCACAAAATGAGGTCCCAAGTTTGTCGCCAATGGAAAATGAAATGCAAAACCTCATAAATGATGCATTCGGCACTGCAAGACACCACTATGAGCATCAAAACATATCAGAACAACCAGAAGATGATACTACAAATTGCAACGTGACAAGTGATGTTTTTGAGACTGTAACACAAGAAGATCAAGATTGTAACATATCATTGGATCCTCCTCTTGATTCTGTGGATACAAATGTAAGGGAAAACTTCAGTGAGGAAAATGCATTTCATGATTTAGTTGAAGATGGAAATCAAGAGTTGTATAGTGGGTGTTTGAAATATTCAAAGCTTTTATTTCTGCTGAAGTTGTACCATATCAAATGTCTTTGTGGAATTACAAATAAGGCAATGTCTATGTTATTGGAATTGATTCGTGATGCATTTCCTGAAGCAAAATCCCAGAATCGTTTTATGAGATTAAAAAAGTTGTAAACAAGCTTGGTCTGAATTATACAAAAATACATGCGTGTCCCAATGATTGTATGCTTTACTGGGGAGAGGATTCAAGTAGACAGAATTGTAAGAAATTTTCTTCTTCTAGATGGAAGTCAAAGGGTAATGTTGGAAGTATGACTGAACATAATTTCATGGAGAAGAAGAAAAGGAACACACCTGCAAAATTTTTGCGTTACTTTCCTTTGAAGCCTCGATTACAAAGATTATTCATGTCATCAAAAACCGCCGAACACATGAAGTGGCATGCTGTAGGTAATAACAATGATGGGTTAATGAGACATCCACGAGATTCCCAATCGTGGAATACATTTGATTCATTACATCCAGATTTCTCATCTAATTCTAGGAATGTTCGATTGGGATTGGCTGCCGATGGATTCAACCCATTTGGGACTTTGAGTATGAGTTATAGCATTTGGCCAGTTGTTTTAATCCCTTATAATCTTCCTCCGTGGATGTGTATGCAACAAACATCTTTTATCATTTCGATGATTATTCCTGGAAAAAAAATGCCTGGAAATGATATTGATGTATACCTGCAGCCTTTGATTGAAGAATTGCAGGAGTTATGGAGCAACGGTGTTGAGACATTTGATGTTTCTTCTAAAACAATGTTCAAAATGCATGCTGATTTAATGTGGACCATTAGTGACTTCCCTGGGCTTGGGAATTTATCTGGTTGGAACAATTATACGAGTTTGGCTTATCCCGTTTGTAACTTTGATTTCGAGCCCAAACGGCTACCTCACAGTAGAAAATGGTGCTTCTTGTGCCATCGAAGATTTCTTGATGCATCTCATAGATTTCGGCTGAACAAATCAAAATTTAATGGTTCCATTGATCGTAGACCACCTCCAAAGTTGTTAACCGGTTCTGAAATATTGACACAGCTTGAAAATGTTAAAACAGAATTTGGGAAGGTTCATCATTTGAATGATAGCGGAAAACGAGTGTGAAGTGCATCGTCAAGTGAAATCAGAACGCAACAATGGAAGAAAAAAAGTATATTCTTCAAACTTCCGTATTGGGAATTTAATTCTTTGCGCCAAAATCTTGATGTGATGCATATTGAGAAGGATGTATGTGATAATTTGATTTTCACATTACTTAATGAGCATGGAAAGTTGAAGTATCATCTCAATGCTCGCAAAGACTTACAAGTAATGAACATAAAACGTGATCTCTGGCCAGATGAGAATGAAAAGTATGCTCCGGCCATTTTTTCAATGAAGAATAGGGATAAAGATACGTTCCTTCAAATTTTAAAGAATGTGAAGGTATCTGATGGGTATTCGAGTAACATCTCGAGGTGTGTTGACTTGAATAATCGTAAGTTATATGGATTGAAAAGTCACGATTCACATATTTTGTTACAACAATTACTACCAGTGGCATTGCGTACATTATTACCTGAAAAAGTTACTGCTGTTGTACTCCAATTCTGCACATTTTTCAGGCAATTATGTGAGAAATCTCTACATCCATTTCAGCTTGCCAACCTACAGGAGAGGTTTGTATTGACCCTTTGTGCAATGGAGATGATCTTTCCTCCATCGTTTTTTACTGTCATGATGCATTTAACTGTGCATTTGGTTGACGAAGCTAAATTAGGAGGCCCCGTTCATTATCGATGGATGTATCCAATTGAGAGGTATTTTATTTATATGTTTCCAGTTAAGTAAACAATTTTTGGAATTTAAATAAATGCATAATATTATTATTTTTTTCACAGATATCTTGGGAATTTGAAAGCATACGTGAGAAATAAAGCTCAACCAGAAGGCTCTATTGCTGAAGGCTATTTGGCCGAGGAGTGTCTCACCTTTTGTTCCAGATATTTGGATGATATTGAGACAAGATTTAATCAAGTTGGACGTGTTGATGACACATCAACTCATTCTCAAATGCATCAGAAATCAAAAATATTTCCTGCTATTGGCCGATCAGTTGGGAGGACCTCATACACGACACTAAAAGAATTGGAATTATTACAGGCACATAGATATGTGCTGCTGAATAGTGAAATTGAAGATCCATTTATTGAAGAGTTGAGGATACAAACAAAGAGACGAATGAGAGGCCGAACACGAAATGAAAAAGATATAACGAAAGCTGTGAATAAAGAGCTGGTAGAATGGTTTGCACGACGTGTAAGTTTATAAATATTGCAATAAATACGAATAGTAGTTTGACACATACAATTTGCAAATCTATTAATTTTTTTTAGATCATGAATACTGATACTCGAGCAGACTTGTCAGAATATTTGAAGTTTCTTGCTAGAGGTCCTATAAAACAAGTTAAAAAGTTTGGCGCTTATAATGTGAATGGTTTTAGATTTCTTACAGTCGATCGAGAAGTGGGTTTGAAAACACAGAATAGTGGTATATTTACATTTTCTGAAGTGGAATACTATGGAAAGCTGCATGATATTATTGAATTAAACTACCACGGGCATTTTTCTGTTGTTTTATTCAAATGCAAATGGGTCGATATTATCAGAGGTGTTAAAAGAGATTCCTTGCAATTTACTTCTGTAAACTTCTCTCGCTTGATGGATGTTGGTGATCGTGAACTGCATGATCCATATATCTTAGCATCGCAGGAAAAAATGGTATATTATGTGAATGATGTTGTGGATTAAGGGTGGAGTGTAGTTACTCATGTAATACAAAGATATTTGTATGATATGGGTGATGAAGTGGAAGATTTGACCTCTTCAATTGAATTTCATCAACAATAGGAAGAAGAATTATTTGTCCATCATGATATTGAAAATATTAGTCTAGCAAGGATGAATGAAGTGGATGAAGCAATGGAGTAGGAAAACGACATGATTGAAGGGGAAAATGATTGTATGTACAATTATTTATTCATTCAGCAACCACTTGTTTCATTTCTGTAGTCATTCATTATCATTGTTATATATATTTTGTTTGTTAGTACTGGGCATCTATTATCATTTTTAATTTTTTTTCTGCATAAATTTTTTGAAATATATATTCTGAACTTAATTTTATTTGATTAAATGACAGGAATGCCAAGGAAGAAGCGGTACAACATTCCTTCTACTTCTGCGACAGATGACGATCCGTCTGTCCCCACGACATCTGAGGCAGCAGCTGCCTACATCCCTGCATCATCTCCCCCTGCACCATCTCTGACACCATCAGTGGATGCCCCATTAGAGGATGATTCATCACCTCTCCCTACAGGAGCCTCCGTAGTGGGGCAGCGACACGCCCCTTCCAGTTCATCACGGACATTCTGGAGGGTCACAGTCATAGGTACAAATTTTAATTAAATAAATTTATTGCATTTTGTTTATAGTAATTGTTTGATCATTGCAGATGAAAACAATGCAACCGTGGAAAAACACATAAAAAGTTCTGATGTTTGGAACATGCATGGCGAGAAGATAGTGGTGCCATTTGATTCTTATGGGGTCCCGACGGATGACGCCGTAGGTTTACTTGGTCAGATTATAGGTCAGCTGGCAGCGGAGCCCATTTCCCGGCCTATTTCATATGATGATTGGAGGCATATGCCTCCAAACTAGAAAATTGAAGTTTATGATTCTCAGATAAAGGTAATTTTATTACTTTATAGTTTAATTGAATGTCATGTTACTAATATATTCAAAATGAATTTCTGTATACAGATGTTCTTCCACTTTACCGTTTCTGATGTGATAGCACGGAAGTGGACATTGAAAAATCTTGGGAAAAAATGGAAAGATTTCAAATGGAGGTTGTGGTGTGATGTCAACGATACTTCGTTGACCTTGCAGCAGATGTATGAGAAGCTACCCAGTGGGGTACCGAAAGAACAGTGGAAGGTTTTTGTCGATAGACATCGTGATGAGAAGCGGATGGTATTGAAATATATATTATTATATTATCCTCATTTTACATTTATTCATGTACATGAAGAGGAGATAGACATTGAATACAATACTGTTAAATTGAATTTTAGTTATTTCAGGATCTCTCAAGACAAAATGCTTCAAACCGGGCAAAGCAGGTCATCCCGCACAATACGGGTTCAAAAAGCTTTTCAAGAAGCCGAATGTCATTGGTAATCTTTTAATTAGTTTAAATATTTATAAGATAATATTATCTATTTAACATATTTAATTGTTGATTTATCTTTGTTTAATACAGTCACAGAGTTTAGGGCATGACGTATCCCGAACAGAACTGTGGCTGGATGTTCATAAAAAAACAGATGGAAGTTTTGTTAATGAACCTACCAGAGAAGTTGGGGTATGAAGTCAATTATTTATTATAATAACTTATTATCAGTTTTTACTATGTTAATATATATTGATATTTGATTTATAGGTAAAAATTAAAGAAATATGGGATGCCAATCCTGGGCAATCCTACACAGTCTCCCAGGATGAACCGATTGGTAAAGTCCTTGGGAAGGAGCATCCGGGTAGAGTGCGCGGGATGGGTTTGAGACCTGTACCATCTGAGGTCTTTCGCATGCCATCAGGGATTTCGGCTACATCTACTCCTGCTTATAGTCATTTCATACCTGAAGATGCTCAGAGGGAGATGTCTTCTCTACGAAACACAGTTCACCAGCAGGGGGATCAGATATCTGGTTTGCAGAAAGAGTTGCTTGAAATACGTTAGTATATGAGAAGATATGCCCCCGGTGGTAGTGCATCGGGTATTGGTGAGCAGGTAAATCACAAAAAAATCAAAATCATTTAGTTTGCAAACTTTTATTGGTTTTAAGTTTTATTATAAATATGCAATAATATTTAATTTTCAATATAATGTTCTTACAGGTGGCAGCAGGTGGTGGAGATGAAGGTGGAGAGGGTGACGATGCAGCATCAGATGATGAGTAGTAGTATTGTTGATGTGTTGAACAAGTATGATAACGATTGGTTTGTATATGTAACATTTATGGCACATAGTTTCCACCAAACATTTCCATATATGTAACCTATATTAATACCATTTCTACTATATAACAGCATTCAGGTAGCCCCATTGTGTAATCTCGATTCATAAATGGATTGGGTGTTCTGACACGCTGGTTGGGTTGGTTTCATCTTTTATGACAAATGTTATGGAGTTTGTGAGTGTGAATCAGATAAGTGTCACATGTGCGATTAAGGTGAATCTAACCTAGTTCTCTTATGAGCAGTTGGTCTATCTCTTCTTTTCATGACTTGGACACTCCTAATTTGGGGAACATCGTGTCAGATATAGTAAAAATGTCCTTCTAGGTAGTATAAGTGATGGAAGTGTCTTAGAGGTGATAAATAGGTTTTATCAATGTTTCATGCGGGATGCATGGTTTTTATTGAGGCATGGTTAGTTCTTGTGTGATACCTGAGTTCCTGTGTAGGAATGCCTTGGACAGACTTTTGGACACCAACCGTTTCCTTTGACTTGATCACTAGATGAATGTCATTCTAGGCTCAGTCAATGATCTTATGTGGATGTTTTGGTCTTTTACCAATATCTCACTTGTAAACTTGGAGTATGGACTACCTAGGGATAGTTACTTGGACTCTAATTTAATGATCTTATTTTATCCCAAACTTATCTTCGGACTCAAAGGTGATGTTTAAAGGGTAATGATTATAGTGGGATGGATCTAGGTTCCACCCTTGTTCATGCTGGGGAACAATGTATTAAATGGTTAGGTGATGGAATGACTAAGAAATTTCATTGAAAGTCAGGTATGGGCTTATGTGAATGTGCTTGTGGTAAACACGGGATTTCATAGAGGAAGGAATTGTGGTTCAGGTTGTGATATGTGTATCATGCTACCTTCTATATGTATACTATTTTTTAGTTTTTTATCTTCATCTGGACATGAATTCATGGTTGTAAATTTTAATTGGCCTTTTATATTTAGTTTATATTATTCATCCAATGCTTTGTCTTTCATTTATTGTTGATTTAATTATTGTATGTTGTTTCTCTATTTATTATACCGCTATCCTACACTACCAAGAAGGGGGTCGAGATCCCCATGAAACCTAGGTGGTCTCTATATTCTGGTTTGATTTATTTTTCAGGGCAGTGGTGCAGTAGAACCAAATTTTTTTTTCCAGTTCAGCATTTAGCGGCGGTTTTAACCGCCGCTAATGCCATACTTGGTAGCATGTAGCGGCGGTTTTAACCACCGCTAGATGCCTTGATGGGCATCATTTAGCGGAGGTTTTAACCGCCACTAAATATATTACGTTTATATTTAGTGGCGGTTTTTACCGCCGCAAAATAGGCGCATCAAACGGCATAATTTTGCGGCGGTTAAAACCGCCGCGAATAAAAAAATGTGGCAGACCCATAAAACCGCCGCTAAATAGAGAGAAACCGCCGCGAAATGAGGCATCTACGACACATTTTTTAAACCGCCACGAAATAGAAAAAACCGCCGCTAAAAGATTTCCAACGCCAAGTTTAGCGGCGGTTTAAACCGCCGCTAAATGGGAAAAAAACCGCCGCTAAGGGCTGCGGTTGTTGTAGTGTTGTGTCTCTTTTCACGGCTAACCCACATAGTATTCTGAAACTGAGACTACATGGAATGTTCCATGTGGAAGTGACATGTAGTGGACAAGGTTTCAACGACCCATGTTGTTAGTTAAACGGCCAACTACACGGCTGAGACTACACGACGTGTTCTGAACAAACACCGCATGTATTTGAAGATCTTCCCGACCCGTGTTGTTGGAGACACAAACAAGTACATGGATAACCCTTACACGGAGTGTTCCAAAAAAACAAGGAGTGTATAGGAGGAGAGATCACCATCCCGTGTTGTTCGTGACATGGCCGAGTACTGAGGACAAGGATACACGACGTTTTCATTCAAAACACGGCGTGTATGATGCGAGCTTCCCCGACCCGTGTTGTTAGTGACACGGCCAGGTACACGGATCACTACTACATGGCGTGTACCTACCGTACACGACATGTTACTGAAGGTTTTTCACAACCCGTGTTTCTACTCACACAGTCAGTGACACGATTTAAAACTACACGGCGTGTATATATAGAGTACACGCCGTGTATTCTGGGTTTTTCCGGGCAGTAGCTCTGAAACTGCACCGAAGCCCAGAAAACACTGAAAAACGAGCATGAAGATTCCAAATTCCGATTTTTGAGGGCCCATACTCCCCAAGAATCAAATCTTGGCATCCAATATAGTCATAAATAAGGAAAAACAGGTCAATGATTCACCAATTTCCGATTTAAGAGGGCCCATAACACCACAAGAACCAAAAATTAGCGTTCATTTACACAAGGTACAAAACAAACAACCTTCCTATCAAACTACAGAGATTCTATCAAGCATTTATCACAAAATCATGCATAATCTACACAAAGTCTATCACAACAACATGCAATTGCTAATGCACCCTATATGGCATGGCAAGAATACATGGCATGTGATTTCTAACAAGTGCTTATATGATGCATGAGATGGCATACCCTCATCTCATCGGGTTGCGATAGAAATAGAACCAGAATAGTAACAACAGTAACAACACAAAGCATGTGAATCACTCTAGGTGAAATCAAACCAACTGTAATATAGAAAAACCGGAAAACTGTAATAAGCGAGGTAGATTGGATTTTCCCTGTACACAGGTTAGCTACTCCTGAGCACAGCTTAACACCAAGTACAAAATCCATCCTATCCCTGGCTAAAGGCTCCAAACATTAAATCAAGAGAAAAGAAAACTCCTCTGATACCACTTTGTAATCTCCCGGTTCCGGAATCCACCCAGAGGTGCCCCGTACCCGATTGGTCACATGGCCTCAAACGCATTTTCCCAAACGCCAGAGGCTGCCGAATAGCAGTGAGGGCCTTGGATGTGATAGTGGGGAAACTATCCCCTCATTGTCAGAGTACACAGTGGAAGAGAAAACAAATAACAAAAATAGCAGAAGCAGTAGACATACATACATGAGTAAACGATAAACAACGAAAGACTAACAAATAAACAATTGGAGCAGAAATATATGTAAATGATGCATGATAAATATATGTCTAGGAAAACAGCCAACAAGTCACAATGATGAATACAATACTAAGAAAAAGTACAAAAGAAACATAGATGAGAAAATCCTCAACATCGCAAGACTCGGATTGGTCCCATGATCTCCAGCTCCAGTGCAATCAAGAACCTGAAGTAGAAGGGCGCTTTCCCTTATCTATACCTGCAAAAAACATAATCTGTTTGGGCTCAAAACCATGACCCACACAGGGTGTGAGACAAAGTCCCAATAGGCAACCACCCAAAGATCTGTGCCTAATAGTCAGTGAATATATGGCAGGTAAAGTAGAGTAAGCAGTAAACAGTAAGTAGTAAATAGTATAATACACAGCGGTAACAATCCACAGCTTCTATCATATAATCTATAAACAAGAAACAACCACTCGAGCAAGTATAACAAAAAGGTAACATCTGGGTAGTTCTCATAGTCTAACCCCTAAGGCTCAACCTACAAGTACTAGCAACCCTCTGGGAAGCACACACAGTCTCTACCCTCTGGTTCAGCTATGGAATAGACTCTCTGAGGAAGCACTCACCGTCAATTCCCCCTATAGTCTCGTATCGTGCTAAAGGCTCTTTGGGGAAGCACTCAACATCAATTCCCCCTGTGGCCCGCGTCGAGGAACTACAGACTCTCTGAGGAAGCACTCAACGCCAATTCCCCATGTGGTCTCACATCATAATTAAAGACACTCTGGAGAAGCCCTTACATCCATTCTCCCTATGGTCCACGATACTAGGTTATCGCAGCCCTGTGTAAAATAAACATGCATAGCGCACGTATCTCCCCAAGTAAACCTCATGAACTACTTGGATATCATTCTAAGGCACAACAGCATAACAGTTCAACAGTTCCACTATCCTACAACTAGGCATGGAAACTGGAAAACACCAAACAAGCAAAAACATCATGGCCAAACATCCAGAGCACAGTACAATTTACCCTATTCACAAGCAATGAACTCTACACAGGCATATCAACAAGGAAAGCAAACAACAAGGGAAAAATAGGAAACACGCAATACCCCGTTCAAGGGTATTGGTGGAATTTTCACAAAATATTTACAGACTTCCTACAGAAAGGCACAAACCACCTACCTTGATGCTAGGAGAAAAATATATGTGAACCACGATGATTTATTCTCCTTGGAATGTTGAGGATCTGAGAAAACTTCAAGAATTCTCAACCCACGATACCTTGAGAAAGAGGAGAAATTCAAAAACAAAGATCTAGGAGAAGGAAGAACTCACTGCTGTGGTTCCAACGCAATCGACGACGGCTGAAACGGAGATTAGATAGAGGCTCGGGAATCTGGAGAAGAATCGCGGCCGTACGGGTCACTCTCGGATGAAGAACCTGAAGAAGGGGTGTGTTCTGTCCGTCAGGTGCGACCTCGGTGCATTTAATGAAAAAAAGAAAGTACACGGCATGTACTTCTGGGGTACATGACATGTAATCTGTTTTTACATACTCTGCTTTAAGTGGCCACCACATCGCCTCTACACACCATGTGCGTGGCCCGGACACGACCAACACACGAATTTGAGTGGCAAGGAAGTACACGACGTGTACTCAGAAATTACACAGTGTGTACTTCAAAAATTTCCAGAAAACCCATTTTTCTCAAAAATTCCAGAAAAAGGAAATCCATACCTGAAAAAAAGATATGTGTTCTTATATGAAAAGTATAATATTTATTATGTGATAAGAATGGGATGATTCACCTTTCATAATGAATCATAATCCCATCCTTCCTCATGAGATGCACATGGAATTCTTTAGGTGATCTGCATGGAATTCCTTAGGTGATGTGAATGGAGTTCATTAGTTGATGAGCCTAAAATACCACAGGTGACTAGCCTATGATGACTTTGGTGATGAAGCTAGGATTATATAGGTGATGAGAATAGTATTCCTTATATTATGACCCTAAGATGTCTATATGTCTTGATAGAAGAATTGTAACGCCCCGACCCCAGCTACCCAGAGTCGGTGCATTACTTCGTAACATTGGCATGATCACAAAAGATCAAGTCTCGAAAGACCGATTAGTTTAGTAGCCTTGGAAACACTAGATACATTCATAAGTCTTACATTACATCATAAAGTGAAAAACTAATAACAAAGTCTTCATAGTCCACACTCATATCCTCTTCTGACTATCCCTGAAGGTCATTCATAAAATACTTCTTCACATCCTGGAAAATATTAAAACATTGAAAGGGGTGAGCTCAGATGCTCAGTAAGGATAACAATAATGCAGGAGCTTTCATAAATAATAATTAACATTTAAGGCAATGTATAACTAAAACAAAAGCCTTTTAAACATGAACTTCAACATAATATGGCAAAAGTAAAATGAGATAATGCCATTCACTTCTTCACATGGATATTCTACTGGTCGAATAATCACATGCAATATCAATAACCACTTTCATAATGATGGAATGCATAATGCCAGACTATCATAACCACGTAGCCAAGGCCTCGTGCCAAGACCACAAATAAGATTTTGTCAAGGCCTCGTGCCAAGACACTAGTTTGTCTCATGAGACCTGCCGATGCATCGAGGAGCTATAGCGGGCTCCACCCGTCACTTATTAAGTCCAATTCATTCCTCATATGAATAGTTTTAAACATATCATAAACCATAACATAATCGTATCACAAAAAACATGCATAAAGGAAACATAACATTTCCACATTTCAATCACAAGTTATCAATACAACACGTTGATATAATAAAAACTCTTTAAAAACCATTTTCAATACCAAAATAAAAGAAAGTTAAAACTTTGTATTTATTTTTCATTAAAAAAAGATGGCTTGTAGAGGAAGCCGAAACTCAAATAATGGTCACGGCGGCGGAGAAGTCGTTGTCGCCGCATTTGTACGGAAATAAAAACATTCCCTTTTTGTCGTTTAGTAAAACGCTTCATATAAAAAGATTCCTTTTGAATAAACTTAAAAGCCAAAGGGGTTTATACACCGTATAAAAGAAAGTTGTGTATAAAACCAAATATGCCTCAATGAAAGGAGATTGAGACGAAGTCCTTAAAAAGATCATTTTTAAAATAAAATAGATCTATTATGTGTATTCACTATAGGTACACATAAAGAAATTAAAAATATAAAATAGGACACAATAACATCATGACATAATTTGAAATTAGGAGATTAACCCAAAGAATGGAAACTGGGTTAAGAAATTCCCTTACCTCGTGTCCGACTTGATCAAACCGTTCTTTAACCTCCTGAATAGTAAACTAGAGTTAATATCTACCTTATTAAGAACCATTTTCAATTTCATTATCCTTTTTATTTCACTTATTACAATGTTATGAATGTTATGTAATTATTTAAGTTAATAACGGTCGTTTTGTCGATCTTTGGTACTTGAGTCAATAATAAACTTCTTATAATTACAAGTTGTTTATGTGGTAGAATATACATTATCTCCAGAATTATATTCATGATTTAGATGTCATATATATCATATATATCCAGTATATACATTCATTTATAACATTACGTAACATTTAGAGGTAAGAAATGAAATGCACCGTTCATGGAGACGGTAAGCTGTACGTACGCATGAACGCTACTTTCATTTCTATTTCATATTTAATGGAATGAAATCATAATGATATAAATGTATAATATAATTCCAGTATAATATAGTGTATAATAAAATTTACTCCATCCTTTATACATCCCACATATGGCATTAACGATTCAAATCACTTTGAGGGGGCGGTAGTCCGCACTTCCTAAAATGAAATTATCACGTTTTACCCATAATGGAAATCATAAAGTATGCCATAAATGAGAAATACAGAAGCATAAGTAAAACATAAACATATTATATATCATATATAAAAATAGTGACATCTTAATGGCCACCTTTGAAGGTGTTATATGAGTGTTGAACAATCATCGTTTCGTGAGGCAGAAATTCGCAATCCACAGAAACCGTATGTTCTTTAACCATTAGATGTAGGTGTGTGTAAGTGTAGCTCTAATACTTCTTATAACAAAATCCTAGTATATTGAGGATACTGGTGTTGTTACAAAATAAATAAATAAAAAGAGTTTAGGGGGTTGGAGAAGAAAAATAAAACAAAACAGCATTAGAGAAGACATTACCTTAAAAATAGGGTAGCTCTTTTTGATTTGATCCAAAGGCTTCCTTGGGAAGAATTCTGCCCAAAGTGAGGCTTCTAGGAGTAAGGGAGGGATGTTGGGAGAGTATTTGGGCAGAGGTTGGCCGATCCAAATGGCTTGAAGGTGTGAATAAGGTGGGAGTGGTGGGGGCCTTTTATAAGTGGAGAGGAGGGGAACTTTTGGAAAGTAATGAAATGTTATTCTATTATACAATGATTTTCGGATTATAAAGGTCCCACACTTGTATAATTCGAGGCTAAGGTGATAAGGGTTCGAAATATCCTCATCCAATAGGCTTTGGACAAGTGTAAGCCTTGGAGTTTTCATTATCTTCTCATTTTATTTAAATCGTTAAATAATGAGGTCATCGCTGCATCATAATGATATCATAAATAATTTAATTTATTAATGTTTAAAAATTATAAAAAAAATACTATGATGTAGGAAATAATTTTAGCTTTCTAATGAATATTTATAGTCAAAATTTGGACTTGTGTATCCCCACTTAAAAACTGTTTTAGTAAAACAACTCATGTTTGTGTCAATTTAATTTTAACATTAAATAAATATATATTAATGTCATTTTCCAACTAAAGTGGCTCCATGGGGTCCCCAAGTTGACCCATGGGTTGTATTGGTCGTCCATGACTCATCCAATAGGAGTATGACAAGTGTCAAGCTCATATCATATTATTAAAACATTGTTTTTACCTTAAACTACACTAATTACCTCTAATCGCGATTAAGAACTTAAAAGTTACTATTCACCAAAAAATTATTTTAATCTCATTGAACCACATTTTACTTCTTAATGACAACCATGTATGTCGGATTTTTGAAAATCAAATCACAGAAGTGGTAATATTTCATTTAAACGAAAAATCAGTTATTTAACTACCACTTAGTGGTTTCACTATTCATCAAAAATTGAAGTTTTTCAGAACAAGGCCAAAATTTCACCCTAAGCTATAATTGATATTCAGAATTCAAAAATTATGTCTATTTTACAAAATTCCAAACATATAAGTTGCATTAATTAATTTTATAATTAATTCCCGCTGTTCCGACAAATAGCGTGTTTTTAAGAAACAATTTATATCAAAAGATTGGCAATTGTTTATGTCCAATTTCAATGTTAAATTAATTCTAATGACCACCATTGGATAAAATGGTAAAAATATATTATAATTATACCTTAAAACCACTAAATAGTATAATTTATCACAATAAATTATTTTTATTAAAAACTTGTTTTAAGTATTTTTCACTATTCATAAAAAATTAGAAGTTTTCAGAAAAATACCAAAAATTCAACATAGGCTAATTTCGATATTCCGATTCCAAAAATGAAGTCCATTTTGAAATATAAAATTTCTATAATTTTAAAAAGTGCTTATTACTATTCATAACGGCTACTTTGATTAGTCGCGGTGTTTTAGAACTCGAAGTTGCGTACAATGCAAGCTATTGCATTATTGAATTAGAAGCGTATCATGGAAGCTCGGGGTGTTACATTCTCCCCTACTTCAATAAATTGGGTCCTCGAAATTTGAAATTTTTCTTTGAAAATAAAATGTTGAAAAGAGAAAATATCTTTGAGGAAAACCCACATCGGAAATAAGGTTAATAAATATATAACATTAAAAGAAAGCAAGATAAGTACAAAGGTCACCCGATATAGCCCATTCTAGGATTCTATGAAAATATGGATATGGAGGAGAAACAAACCATCAAGGTCTGATGGAGAGTTATAGAAAACAGGATTAGGAGAAAGTTTAACCACAAGAAAATCACAAACTTGTGATTGGTTAAACGATCATTGAATCCCCAGTTGGAAAAGTTAACCGACAACATTTTTGTTTTAAGTTGCCTTTTATAATGTTGAGGAATTTATTTTGGAGATTTACTAAGAACGTAAGGGAATATACATACTTGTTATGTATACTTTCATTTGTTAATAAATTTTTACCACAAACCCAAATTTTACTCCAAATGGTAACGGAACTCAAAAATATTCTATTTATCCTAATTGTATAAGGTTCCAAATGTTAACACATACCATTTAGATTAGTAAAACTATTTTGTAATAACCAGGGACTTCCTGTAGGATAGTGGTAGGAAATAAAGGCTTGTCGCACTATGGTTGTGGGTTCGATTCCTGCAGCTTTGTCCGACGCGACGGGTTATACCCCACCCTGCAGGTTGTCCTTTTCCTAAAACTATAGTATCATAATATTCCAAAAATAATCTTCATAAATTTTTTAACCTTAAACAATACTATCAAAAGATCAACTTAATCCACTCAAACCATTATAGTTATCCAAAATACCTCTGTCCAGACTTTCTCTAAAAGGTCTCTTAATTCCAAAATCAATTTATCAGATTCCCCAAACAAAGTAAAGTTTCTCTTATTGTCACATACTAAAAATATAATTACCTTCATCATATTAAAACCTTACTGAAATCAACAAGTACTACAGTACAATCCTTATATATATGTATCACATTATTCTAATAACCAAAATATAATCCATGAGTCCAAAAGCACCAATACATTAGTTATTCTGCTTCAACTGTAGTAACAGCATAAGATTGTCCTTGATCCCTTGGCCTTTTCTGAGGTAAGTTTCCCTAACGCTTAGGACATTCATTTGCATAATGACCCATTTCACTACAATTATAGCATTCAACTTTGATAGCCTCTTTCTTTCCCTTGCAATCACGAGTCTGGTGACCCTTTTCTCCACATTTATAACAAACTCCCATTTCTTTTAGACAAGTACCAGGGTGATTCTTCCCACAATTATCACATAATGGAAAATCCTTCTTTCCCTTTTTCCCTTTATCTGTCTCTTGTTCCACCGTTCTCTTCTTCTCTTGCTTTACTTTGTTGTCATAAGACTTAGAGAATTCCTTTTCTGTCTTGATAGCACACGAGACAATATCTTCGTATGATGAGAAGGATTGTGATACTAAAGATCTATGGAGAAATGGTTTTAACCCATCAAAGAAACAATCAATCTTACTCCTTGGGTTACGTATATAATCGGCAGCATGCCTCGCTAACCTTGTAAAGTTAGCCTCATACTTTGTGACATTCTCATCCTCCTTCTGCCTCAGACTCAGAAATTGCCTTTCCATATCTGCTCGATGGTCACGAGGAAAGTATTTCTCTAAGAAAAGCTCTTTGAACTCCCTCCATTCCATATTCGATACGTCATCATCTTCCTTTGTGTTTTGAATCAGCGACCACCACTGATCGGCATCTCCAGTGAGGCGGTAAACTGCCATGACAACTTTCTCCCTTTCACTACTCCCCAAGGCATGGAATATTTTCTCTAAGGAATTTATCAATTGCTCAGCTACTATAGGATTTGTACTCCCATTGAAGGTTGGTGGTTGTTGCCTCATGAAACGGTCTAGCATTGATCCTCCAGGTTGCGGATCAGGGTGCTCCATACGAGTAAGGTTATTATTCATAACCTGCGGGAGTTGTCCCAGTACGGTGAGAAGCTGATCCGCACCAGTTGTATCACTAGCTCCACCATAATTATCTTGAGCAGGAGGGAAATCCCTACACGGAGTGCGCGCATTGATACGGTTTCCATTCCTTCCACTAGGCGCCATTTCTAAACAATGGCATAAACTAGATTAGTTTATGAATCAAAATACATAATTCCATACTTGTAAAATACTTAACATAAATTGAACTATTTATGGATATAATCCATAAAAATGTTTTCTTTGAGGAAGTATATACTCATAACCCTTCATAGTGGTTTATAAAGAAAATGAGAATTTTCCAAAGCATATCCCCTGGGAGTGTCGTAACCAAGAGTGCAGCAAGGCCCATTTTCGTGCACCAATTCCCGTTCGAGTCTAGCTCAAAGCGGTGTTTTCGGGTTTTACCCCTAGGTACATCTGTGCCGGAGCCGCCTCTACTTGCTCGTATACAGACAGGGATGTATTGCTCAGAAAACTCACAAAATCTCTACAATAACAAAATTCTAGGAAGTTCTTCTATACTAATCCTCAAAGTCTATCTTTGGGCTATGTGCTCTAATCAGAGTTTATCTAAATCTAGATTCCAAGGTTAGTACTAAACTGCCTCTGATACCAACTGTAACGCCCCGACCCCAGCTACCCAGAGTCGGTGCATTACTTCGTAACATTGGCATGATCACAAAAGATCAAGTCTCGAAAGACCGATTAGTTTAGTAGCCTTGGAAACACTAGATACATTCATAAGTCTTACATTACATCATAAAGTGAAAAACTAATAACAAAGTCTTCATAGTCCACACTCATATCCTCTTCTGACTATCCCTGAAGGTCATTCATAAAATACTTCTTCACATCCTGGGAAATATTAAAACATTGAAAGGGGTGAGCTCAGATGCTCAGTAAGGATAACAATAATGCGGGAGCTTTCATAAATAATAATTAACATTTAAGGCAATGTATAACTAAAACAAAAGCCTTTTAAACATGAACTTCAACATAATATGGAAAAAGTAAAATGATATAATGCCATTCACTTCTTCACATGGATATTCTACTGGTCGAATAATCACATGCAATATCAATAACCACTTTCATAATGATGGAATGCATAATGCCAGACTATCATAACCACGTAGCCAAGGCCTCGTTCCAAGACCACAAATAAGATTTTGTCAAGGCCTCGTGCCAAGACACTAGTTTGTCTCATGAGACCTGCCGATGCATCGAGGAGCTATAGCGGGCTCCACCCGTCACTTATTAAGTCCAATTCATTCCTCATATGAATAGTTTTAAACATATCATAAACCATAACATAATCGTATCACAAAAAACATGCATAAAGGAAACATAACATTTCCACATTTCAATCACAAGTTATCAATACAACACGTTGATATAATAAAAACTCTTTAAAAACCATTTTCAATACCAAAATAAAAGAAAGTTAAAACTTTGTATTTATTTTTCATTAAAAAAAAGATGGCTTGTAGAGGAAGCCGAAACTCAAATAATGGTCACGGCGGCGGAGAAGTCGTTGTCGCCGCATTTGTACGGAAATAAAAACATTCCCTTTTTGTCGTTTAGTAAAACGCTTCGTATAAAAAGATTCCTTTTGAATAAACTTAAAAGCCAAAGGGGTTTATACACCGTATAAAAGAAAGTTGTGTATAAAACCAAATATGCCTCAATGAAAGGAGATTGAGACGAAGTACTTAAAAAGATCATTTTTAAAATAAAATAGATCTATTATGTGTATTCACTATAGGTACACATAAAGAAATTAAAAATATAAAATAGGACACAATAACATCATGACATAATTTGAAAGTAGGAGATTAACCCAAAGAATGGAAACTGGGTTAAGAAATTCCCTTACCTCGTGTCCGACTTGATCAAACCGTTCTTTAACCTCCTGAATAGTAAACTAGAGTTAATATCTACCTTATTAAGAACCATTTTCAATTTCATTATCCTTTTTATTTCACTTATTACAATGTTATGAATGTTATGTAATTATTTAAGTTAATAACGGTCGTTTTGTCGATCTTTGGTACTTGAGTCAATAATAAACTTCTTATAATTACAAGTTATTTATGTGGTAGAATATACATTATCTCCAGAATTATATTCATGATTTAGATGTCATATATATCATATATATCCAGTATATACATTCATTTATAACATTACGTAACATTTAGAGGTAAGAAATGAAATGCACCGTTCATGGAGACGGTAAGCTGTACGTACGCCTGAACGCTACTTTCATTTCTATTTCATATTTAATGGAATGAAATCATAATGATATAAATGTATAATATAATTCCAGTATAATATAGTGTATAATAAAATTTACTCCATCCTTTATACATCCCACATATGGCATTAACGATTCAAATCACTTTGAGGGGGCGGTAGTCCGCACTTCCTAAAATGAAATTATCACGTTTTACCCATAATGGAAATCATAAAGTATGCCATAAATGAGAAATACAGAAGCATAAGTAAAACATAAACATATTATATATCATATATAAAAATAGTGACATCTTAATGGCCACCTTTGAAGGTGTTATATGAGTGTTGAACAATCATCGTTTCGTGAGGCAGAAATTCGCAATCCACAGAAACCGTATGTTCTTTAACCATTAGATGTAGGTGTGTGTAAGTGTAGCTCTAATCCTTCTTATAAAAAAATCCTAGTATATTGAGGATACTGTTGTTGTTACAAAAGAAATAAATAAAAAGAGTTTAGGGGGTTGGAGAAGAAAAATAAAACAAAACAGCATTAGAGAAGACATTACCTTAAAAATAGGGTAGCTCTTTTTGATTTGATCCAAAGGCTTCCTTGGGAAGAATTCTGCCCAAAGTGAGGCTTCTAGGAGTAAGGGAGGGATGTTGGGAGAGTATTTGGGCAGAGGTTGGCCGAGCCAAATGGCTTGAAGGTGTGAATAAGGTGGGAGTGGTGGGGGCCTTTTATAAGTGGAGAGGAGGGGCACTTTTGGAAAGTAATGAAATGTTATTCTATTATACAATGATTTTCGGATTATAAAGGTCCCACACTTGTATAATTCGAGGATAAGGTGATAAGGGTTCGAAATATCCTCATCCAATAGGCTTTGGACAAGTGTAAGCCTTGGAGTTTTCATTATCTTCTCATTTTATTTAAATCGTTAAATAATGAGGTCATCGCTGCATCATAATGATATCATAAATAATTTAATTTATTTAATGTCTAAAAATTATAAAAAAAATACTATGATGTAGGAAATAATTTTATCTTTCTAATGAATATTTATAGTCAAAATTTGGACTTGTGTATGCCCACTTAAAAACTGTTTTAGTAAAACAACTCATGTTTGTGTCAATTTAATTTTAACATTAAATAAATATATATTAATGTCATTTTCCAACTAAAGTGGCTCCATGGGGTCCCCAAGTTGACCCATGGGTTGTATTGGTCGTCCATGACTCATCCAATAGGAGTATGACAAGTGTCAAGCTCATATCTTATTATTAAAACATTGTTTTTACCTTAAACTACACTAATTACCTCTAATCGCGATTAAGAACTTAAAAGTTACTATTCACCAAAAAATTATTTTAATCTCATTGAACCACATTTTACTTCTTAATGACAACCATGTATGTCGGATTTTTGAAAATCAAATCACAGAAGTGGTAATATTTCATTTAAACGAAAAATCAGTTATTTAACTACCACTTAGTGGTTTCACTATTCATCAAAAATTGAAGTTTTTCAGAACAAGGCCAAAATTTCACCCTAAGCTATAATTGATATTCCGAATTCAAAAATTATGTCTATTTTACAAAATTCCAAACATATAAGTTGCATTAATTAATTTTATAATTAATTCCCGCTGTTCCGACAAATAGCGTGTTTTTAAGAAACAATTTATATCAAAAGATTGGCAATTGTTTATGTCCAATTTCAATGTTAAATTAATTCTAATGACCACCATTGGATAAAATGGTAAAAATATATTATAATTATACCTTAAAACCACTAAATAGTATAATTTATCACAATAAATTATTTTTATTAAAAACTTTTTTTAAGTATTTTTCACTATTCATAAAAAATTAGAAGTTCTCAGAAAAATACCAAAAATTCAACATAGGCTAATTTAGATATTCCGATTCCAAAAATGAAGTCCATTTTGAAATATAAAATTTCTATAATTTTAAAAAGTGCTTATTACTATTCATAATGGCTACTTTGATTAGTCGCGGTGTTTTAGAACTCGAAGTTGCGTACAATGCAAGCTATTGCATTATTGAATTAGAAGCGTATCATGGAAGCTCGGGGTGTTACATTCTCCCCTCCTTCAATAAATTGCGTCCTCGCAATTTGAAATTTTTCTTTGAAAATAAAATGTTGAAAAGAGAAAATACCTTTGAGGAAAACCCACATCGGAAATAAGGTTAATAAATATATAACATTAAAAGAAAGCAAGATAAGTACAAAGGTCACCCGATATAGCCCATTCTAGGATTCTATGAAAATATGGATATGGAGGAGAAACAAACCATCAAGGTCTGATGGAGAGTTGTAGAAAACAGGATTAGGATAAAGTTTAACCACAAGAAAATCACAAACTTGTGATTGGTTAAACGGTCATTGAATCCCCAGTTGGAAAAGTTAACCGACAACATTTTTGTTTTAAGTTGCCTTTTATAATGTTGAGGAATTTATTTTGGAGATTTACTAAGAACGTAAAGGAATATACATACTTGTTATGTATACTTTCATTTGTTAATAAATTTTTACCACAAACCCAAATTTTACTCCAAATGGTAACGAAACTCAAAAATATTCTATTTATCCTAATTGTATAAGGTTCCAAATGTTAACACATACCATTTAGATTAGTAAAACTATTTTGTAATAACCAGGGACTTCCTGTAGGATAGTGGTAGGAAATAAAGGCTTGTCGCACTATGGTTGTGGGTTCGATTCCTGCAGCTTTGTCCGACGCGACGGGTTATGCCCCACCCTGCAGGTTGTCCTTTTCCTAAAACTATAGTATCATAATATTCCAAAAATAATCTTCATAAATTTTTTAACCTTAAACAATACTATCAAAAGATCAACTTAATCCACTCAAACCATTATAGTTATCCAAAATACCTCTGTCCAGACTTTCTCTAAAAGGTCTCTTAATTCCAAAATCAATTTATCAGATTCCCCAAACAAAGTAAAGTTTCTCTTATTATCACATACTAAAAATATAATTACCTTCATCATATTAAAACCTTACTGAAATCAACAAGTACTACAGTACAATCCTTATATATATATATATCACATTATTCTAATAACCAAAATATAATCCATGAGTCCAAAAGAACCAATACATTAGTTATTCTGCTTCAACTGTAGTAACAGCATAAGATTGTCCTTGATCCCTTGGCCTTTTCTGAGGTAAGTTTCCCTGACGCTTAGGACATTCATTTGCATAATGACCCATTTCTCTACAATTATAGCATTCAACTTTGATAGCCTCTTTCTTTCCCTTGCAATCACGAGCCTGGTGACCCTTTTCTCCACATTTATAACAAACTCCCATTTCTTTTAGACAAGTACCAGGGTGATTCTTCCCACAATTATCACATAATGGAAAATCCTTCTTTCCCTTTTTCCCTTTATCTGTCTCTTGTTCCACCGTTCTCTTCTTCTCTTGCTTTACTTTGTTGTCATAAGACTTAGAGAATTCCTTTTCTGTCTTGATAGCACACGAGACAATATCTTCGTATGATGAGAAGGATTGTGATACTAAAGATCGATGGAGAAATGGTTTTAACCCATCAAAGAAACAATCAATCTTACTCCTTGGGTTACGTATATAATCGGCAGCATTCCTCGCTAACCTTGTAAAGTTAGCCTCATACTTTGTGACATTCTCATCCTCCTTCTGCCTCAGACTCAGAAATTGCCTTTCCATATCTGCTCGATGGTCACGAGGAAAGTATTTCTCTAAGAAAAGCTCTTTGAACTCCCTCCATTCCATATTCGATACGTCATCATCTTCCTTTGTGTTTTGAATCAGCGACCACCACTGATCGGCATCTCCAGTGAGGCGGTAAACTGCCATGACAACCTTCTCCCTTTCACTACTCCCCAAGGCATGGAATATTTTCTCTAAGGAATTTATCAATTGCTCAGCTACTATAGGATTTGTACTCCCATTGAAGGTTGGTGGTTGTTGCCTCATGAAACGGTCTAGCATTGATCCTCCAGGTTGCGGATCAGGGTGCTCCATACGAGTAAGGTTATTATTCATAACCTGCGGGAGTTGTCCCAGTACGGTGAGAAGCTGATCCGCACCAGTTGTATCACTAGCTCCACCATAATTATCTTGAGCAGGAGGGCAATCCCTACACGGAGTGCGCGCATTGATACGGTTTCCATTCCTTCCACTAGGCGCCATTTCTAAACAATGGCATAAACTAGATTAGTTTATGAATCAAAATACATAATTCCATACTTGTAAAATACTTAACATAAATTGAACTATTTATGGATATAATCCATAAAAATGTTTTCTTTGAGGAAGTATATACTCATAACCCTTCATAGTGGTTTATAAAGAAAATGAGAATTTTCCAAAGCATATCCCCTGGGAGTGTCGTAACCAAGAGTGCAGCAAGGCCCATTTTCGTGCACCAATTCCCGTTCGAGTCTAGCTCAAACCGGTGTTTTCGGGTTTTACCCCTAGGTACATCTGTGCCAGAGCCACCTCTACTTGCTCGTATACAGACAGGGATGTATTGCTCAGAAAACTCACAAAATCTCTACAATAACAAAATTCTAGGAAGTTCTTCTATACTAATCCTCAAAGTCTATCTTTGGGCTATGTGCTCTAATCAGAGTTTATCTAAATCTAGATTCCAAGGTTAGTACTAAACTGCCTCTGATACCAACTGTAACGCCCCGACCCCAGCTACCCAGAGTCGGTGCATTACTTCGTAACATTGGCATGATCACAAAAGATCAAGTCTCGAAAGACCGATTAGTTTAGTAGCCTTGGAAACACTAGATACATTCATAAGTCTTACATTACATCATAAAGTGAAAAAATAATAACAAAGTCTTCATAGTCCACACTCATATCCTCTTCTGACTATCCCTGAAGGTCATTCATAAAATACTTCTTCACATCCTGGAAAATATTAAACCATTGAAAGGGGTGAGCTCAGATGCTCAGTAAGGATAACAATAATGCGGGAGCTTTCATAAATAACAATTAACATTTAAGGCAATGTATAACTAAAACAAAAGCCTTTTAAACATGAACTTCAACATAACATGGAAAAAGTAAAATGAGATAATGCCATTCACTTCTTCACATGGATATTCTACTGGTCGAATAATCACATGCAATATCAATAACCACTTTCATAATGATGGAATGCATAATGCCAGACTATCATAACCACGTAGCCAAGGCCTCGTGCCAAGACCACAAATAAGATTTTGTCAAGGCCTCGTGCCAAGACACTAGTTTGTCTCATGAGACCTGTCGATGCATCGAGGAGCTATAGCGGGCTCCACCCGTCACTTATTAAGTCCAATTCATTCCTCATATGAATAGTTTTAAACATATCATAAACCATAACATAATCGTATCACAAAAAACATGCATAAAGGAAACATAACATTTCCACATTTCAATCACAAGTTATCAATACAACACGTTGATATAATAAAAACTCTTTAAAAACCATTTTCAATACCAAAATAAAAGAAAGTTAAAACTTTGTATTTATTTTTCATTAAAAAAAAGATGGCTTGTAGAGGAAGCCGAAACTCAAATAATGGTCACGGCGGTGGAGAAGTCGTTGTCGCCGCATATGTACGGAAAGAAAAACATTCCCTTTTTTTCGTTTAGTAAAACGCTTCGTATAAAAAGATTCCTTTTGAATAAACTTAAAAGTCAAAGGGGTTTATACACCGTATAAAAGAAAGTTGTGTATAAAACCAAATATGCCTCAATGAAAGGAGATTGAGACGAAGTCCTTAAAAAGATCATTTTTAAAATAAAATATATCCATTATGTGTATTCACTATAGGTACACATAAAGAAAGTAAAAATATAAAATAGGACATAATAACATCATGACATAATTTGAAATTAGGAGATTAACCCAAAGAATGGAAACTGGGTTAAGAAATTCCCTTACCTCGTGTCCGACTTGATCAAACCGTTCTTTAACCTCCTGAATAGTAAACTAGAGTTAATATCTACCTTATTAAGAACCATTTTCAATTTAATTATCCTTTTTATTTCACTTATTACAATGTTATGAACGTTATGTAATTATTTAAGTTAATAACGGTCGTTTTGTCGATATTTGGTACTTGAGTCAACAATAAACTTCTTATAATTACAAGTTGTTTATGTGGTAGAATATCCATTATCTACAGAATTATATTCATGATTTAGATGTCATATATATCATATATATCCAGTATATACATTCATTTATAACATTACGTAACATTTAGAGGTAAGAAATGAAATGCACCATTCATGGAGACGGTAAGCCGTACGTACGCATGAACGCTACTTTCATTTCTATTTCATATTTAATGGAATGAAATCATAATTATATAAATGTATAATATAATTCCAGTATAATATTGTGTATAATACCATTTACTCCATCCTTTATACATCCCACATATGGCATTAACGATTCAAATCACTTTGAGGGGGCGGTAGTCCGCACTTCCTAAAATGAAATTATCGCGTTTTACCCATAATGGAAATCATAAAGTATTTCATAAATGAGAAATACAGAAGCATAAGTAAAACATAAACATATTATATATCATATATAAAAATATTGACATCTTAATGGCCACCTTTGAAGGTGTTATATGAGTGTTGAACAATCATCGTTTCGTGAGGCAGAAATTCGCCATCCACAGAAACCGTATGTTCTTTAACCATTATATGTAGGTGTGTGTAAGTGTAGCTCGAATAATTCTTATAACAACATACTAGTATATTGAGGATACTGGTGTTGTTACAAAAGAAATAAATAAAAAGATTTTAGGGGGTTGGAGAAGAAAAATAAAACAAAACAGCATTAGAGAAGACATTACCTTAAAAATAGGGTAGCTCTTTTTGATTTGAGCCAAAGGCTTCCTTGGGAAGAATTCTGCCCAAAGTGAGGCTTCTAGGAGTAAGGGAGGGATGTTGGGAGAGTATTTGGGCAGAGGTTGGCCGAGCCAAATGGCTTGAAGGTGTGAATAAGGTGGGAGTGGTGGGGGCCTTTTATAAGTGGAGAGGAGGGGCACTTTTGGAAAGTAATGAAATGTTATTCTATTATACAATGCTTTTCGGATTCTAAAGGTCAGAAACTTGTATAATTCGAGGCTAAGGTGATAAGGGTTCTAAATATCCTCATCCAATAGGCTTTGGACAAGTGTAAGCCTTGTATTTTTCATTATCTTCTCATTTTATTTAAATCGTTAAATAATGAGGTCATCACTGCATCATAATGATGTCATAAATAATTTAATTTATTTGATGTATAAAAATTATAAACAAAATACTATGATGTAGTAAATATTTTTAGCTTTCTAATGAATATTTATAGTCAAAATATGGACTTGTGTAACCCCACTTAAAAACTGTTTTAGTAAAACAACTCATGTTTGTGTCAATTTAATTTTAACATTAAATAAATATATATTAATGTCATTTTCCAACTAAAGTGGCTCCATGGGGTCCCCAAGTTGACCCATGGGTTGTCTTGGTCTGCCATGACTCATCCAATAGGAGTAGGACAAGTGTCAAGCTCATATCATATTATTAAAACATTGTTTTTACCTTAAACTACATTAATTACCTCTAATCGCGATTAAGAACTTAAAAGTTACTATTCACCAAAAAATTATTTTAATCTCATTGAACCACATTTTACTTCTTAATGACAACCATGTATGTCGGATTTTTGAAAATCAAATCACAGAAGTGGTAATATTTCATTTAAACGAAAAATCAGTTATTTAACTACCACTTAGTGGTTTCACTATTCATCAAAAATTGAAGTTTTTCAGAACAAGGCCAAAATTTCACCCTAAGCTATAATTGATATTCCGAATTCAAAAATGATGTATATTTTACAAAATTACAAACATATAAGTTGCATTAATTAATTTTATAATTAATTCCCGCTGTTACGACAAATAGCGTGTTTTTAAGAAACAATTTATATCAAAAGATTAGCAATTGTTTATGTCCAATTTCAATGTTAAATTAATTATAATGACCACCATTGGATAAAATGGTAAAAATATATTCTAATTATACCTTAAAACCACTAAATAGTATAATTTATCACAATAAATTATTTTGATTAAAAAGTTGTTTTAAGTATTTTTCACTATTCATAAAAAATTAGAAGTTCTCAGAAAAATACCAAAAATTCAACATAGGCTAATTTCGATATTCCGAATCCAAAAATGAAGTCCATTTTGAAATATAAAATTTCAATAATTTTAAAAAGTGGTTATTACTATTCATAACGGCTACTTTGATTAGTCGCGGTGTTTTAGAACTCGAAGTTGCGTACAATGCAAGCTATTGCATTATTGAATGAGAAGCGTATCGTGGAAGCTCGGGGTGTTACATTCTCCCCTCCTTCAATAAATTGCGTCCTCGAAATTTGAAATTTTTCTTTGAAAATAAAAGGTTGAAAAGAGAAAATAACTTTGAGGAAAACCCACATCAGAAATAAGGTTAATAAATATATAACATTAAAAGAAAGCAAGATAAGTACAAAGGTCACCCGATATAGCCCATTATAGGATTCTATGAAAATATGGATATGGAGGAGAAACAAACCATCAAGGTCTGATGGAGAGTTGTAGAAAACAGGATTAGGAAAAAGTTTAACCACAAGAAAATCGCAAACTTGTGATTGGTCAAACGGTCATTGAATCCCCTGTTGGAAAAGTTAACCGACAACATTTTTGTTTTAAGTTACCTTTTATAATGTTGAGGAATTTATTTAGGAGATTTACTAAGAACGTAAGGGAATATACATACTTGTTATGTATACTTTCATTTGTTAATAAATTTTTACCACAAACCCAAATTTTACTCCAAATGGTAACGGAACTCAAAAATATTCTATTTATCCTAATTTTATAAGGTTCCAAATGTTAACACATACCATTTAGATTAGTAAAACTATTTTGTAATAACCAGGGACTTCCTGTAGGCTAGTGGTAGGAAATAAAGGCTTGTCGCACTATGGTTGTGGGTTCGATTCCTGCAGCTTTTTCCGACGCGACGGGTTATGCCCCACCCTGCAGGTTGTCATTTTCCTAAAACTATAGTATCATAATATTCCAAAAATAATCTTCATAATTTTTTTAACCTTAAACAATACTATCCAAAGATCAACTTAATCCACTCAAACCATTATAGTTATCCAAAATACCTCTGTCCAGACTTTCTCTAAAAGGTCTCTTAATTCCAAAATCAATTTATCAGATTTCCCAAACAAAGTAAAGTTTCTCTTATTGTCACATACTAAAAATATAATTACTTTCATCATATTAAAACCTTACTGAAATCAACAAGTACTGCAGTACAATCCTTATATATATATATCACATTATTCTAATAACCAAAATATAATCCATGAGTCCAAAAGCACCAATACATTAGTTATTCTGCTTCAACTGTAGTAACAACATAAGATTGTCCTTGATCCCTTGGCCTTTTCTGAGGTAAGTTTCCATGACGCTTAGGACATTCATTTGCATAATGACCCATTTCTCTACAATTACAGCATTCAACTTTGATAGCCTCTTTCTTTCCCTTGCAATCACGAGCCTGGTGCCCCTTTTCTCCACATTTATAACAAACTCCCATTCCTTTTAGACAAGTACCAGGGTGATTCTTCCCACAATTATCACATAATGGAAAATCCTTCTTTCCCTTTTTCCCTTTATCTGTCTCTTGTTCAACCGTTCTCTTCTTCTCTTGCTTTACTTTGTTGTCATAAGACTTAGAGAATTCCTTTTCTGTCTTGATAGCACACGAGACAATATCTTCGTATGATGAGAAGGATTGTGATACTAAAGATTGACGGAGAAATGGTTTTAACCCATCAAAGAAACGATCAATCTTACTCCTTGGGTTACGTATATAATCGGCAGCATGCCTCGCTAACCTTGTAAAGTTAGCCTCATACTTTGCGACATTCTCATCCTCCTTCTGCCTCAGACTCAGAAATTGCCTTTCCATATCTGCTCGATGGTCACGAGGAAAGTATTTTTCTAAGAAAAGCTCTTTGAACTCCCTCCATTCCATATTCAATACGTCATCATCTTCCTTTGTGTTTTGAATCAGCGACCACCACTGATCGGCATCTCCAGTGAGGCGGTAAACTGCCATGACAACCTTCTCCCTTTCACTACTCCCCAAGGCATGGAATATTTTCTCTAAGGAATTTATCCATTGCTCAGCTACTATAGGATTTGTACTCCCATTGAAGGTTGGTGGTTGTTGCCTCATGAAAAGGTCTAGCATTGATCCTCCACGTTGCGGATCAGGGTGCTACATACGAGTAAGGTTATTATTCATAACCTGCGTGAGTTGTCCCAGTACGGTGAGAAGCTGATCCGCACTAGTTGTATCACTAGCTCCACCATAATTATCTTGAGAAGGAGGGAAATCCCTACACGGAGTGCGCGCATTGATACGGTTTCCATTCCTTCCACTAGGCGCCATTTCTAAACAATGGCATAAACTAGATTAGTTTATGAATCAAAATACATAATTCCATACTTGTAAAATACTTAACATAAATTGAACTATTTATGGATATAATCCATAAAAATGTTTTCTTTGAGGAAGTATATACTCATAACCCTTCATAGTGGTTTATAAAGAAAATGAGAATTATCCAAAGCATATCCCCCAGGAGTGTCGTAACCAAGAGTGCAACAAGGCCCGTTGTCGTGCACCAGTTCCCGTTCGAGTCTAGCTCAAAGCGGTGTTTTCGGGTTTTACCCCTAGGTACATCTGTGCCAGAGCCGCCTCTACTTGCTCGTATCCAGACAGGGATTTATTGCTCGGAAAACTCACAAAATCTCTACAATAACAAAATTCTAGGAAGTTCTTCTATACTAATCCTCAAAGTCTATCTTTGGGCTATGTGATCTAATCAGAGTTTATCTAAATCTAGCTTCCAAGGTTAGTACTAAACTACCTCTGATACCAACTGTAACGCCCCGACCCCAGCTACCCAGAGTCGGTGCATTACTTCGTAACATTGGCATGATCACAAAAGATCAAGTCTCGAAAGACCGATTAGTTTAGTAGCCTTGGAAACACTAGATACATTCATAAGTCTTACATTACATCATAAAGTGAAAAACTAATAACAAAGTCTTCATAGTCCACACTCATATCCTCTTCTGACTATCCTTGCAGGTCATTCATAAAATACTTCTTCACATCCTGGAAAATATTAAAACATTGAAAGGGGTGAGCTCAGATGCTCAGTAAGGATAACAATAATGCGGGAGCTTTCATAAATAATAATTAACATTTAAGGCAATGTATAACTAAAACAAAAGCCTTTTAAACATGAACTTCAACATAACATGGCAAAAGTAAAATGAGATAATGCCATTCACTTCTTCACATGGATATTCTACTGGTCGAATAATCACATGCAATATCAATAACCACTTTCATAATGATGGAATGCATAATGCCAGACTATCATAACCACGTAGCCAAGGCCTCGTGCCAAGACCACAAATAAGATTTTGTCAAGGCCTCGTGCCAAGACACTAGTTTGTCTCATGAGACCTGCCGATGCATCGAGGAGCTATAGCGGGCTCCACCCGTCACTTATTAAGTCCAATGCATTGCTCATATGAATAGTTTTAAACATATCATAAACCATAACATAATCGTATCACATAAAACATGCATAAAGGAAACATAACTTTTCCACATTTCAATCACAAGTTATCAATACAACACGTTGATATAATAAAAACTCTTTAAAAACCATTTTCAATACCAAAATAAAAGAAAGTTAAAACTTTGTATTTATTTTTCATTAAAAAAAAGATGGCTTGTAGAGGAAGCCGAAACTCAAATAATGGTCACAGTGGCGGAGAAGTCGTTGTCGCCGCATATGTACGGAAAGAAAAACATTCCCTTTTTGTCGTTTAGGAAAACGATTCGTATAAAAAGATTCCTTTTGAATAAACTTAAAAGTCAAAGGGGTTTATACACCGTATAAAAGAAAGTTGTGTATAAAACCAAATATGCCTCAATGAAAGGAGATTGAGACGAAGTCCTTAAAAAGATCATTTTTAAAATAAAATAGATCTATTATGTGTATTCACTATAGTTACACATAAAGAAAGTAAAAATATAAAATAGGACATAATAACATCATGACATAATTTGAAAGTAGGAGATTAACCCAAAGAATGTAAACTGGGTTAAGAAATTCCCTTACCTCGTGTCCGACTTGATCAAACCGTTATTTAACCTCCTGAATAGTAAACTAGAGTTAATATCTACCTTATTAAGAACCATTTTCAATTTCATTATCCTTTTTATTTCACTTATTACAATGTTATGAACGTTATGTAATTATTTAAGTTAATAACGGTCGTTTTGTCGATCTTTGGTACTTGAGTCAACAATAAACTTTTTATAATTACAAGTTGTTTATGTGGTAGAATATCAATTATCTCCAGAATTATATTCATGATTTAGATGTCATATATATCATATATATCCAGTATATACATTCATTTATAACATTACGTAACATTTAGAGGTAAGAAATGAAATGCACCGTTCATGGAGACGGTAAGCCGTACGTACGCATGAACGCTACTTTCATTTCTATTTCATATTTAATGGAATGAAATCATAATTATATAAATGTATAATATAATTACAGTATAATATAGTGTATAATACCATTTACTCCATCCTTTATACATCCCACATATGGCATTAACGATTCAAATCACTTTGAGGGGGCGGTAGTCCGCACTTCCTAAAATGAAATTATCGCGTTTTACCCATAATGGAAATCATAAAGTATGCCATAAATGAGAAATACAGAAGAATAAGTAAAACATAAACATATTATATATCATATATAAAAATAGTTACATCTTAATGGCCACCTTTGAAGGTGTTATATGAGTGTTGAACAATCATCGTTTCGTGAGGCAGAAATTCGCCATCCACAGAAACCGTATGTTCTTTAACCATTAGATGTAGGTGTGTGTAAGTGTAGCTCGAATCCTTCTTATAACAACATCCTAGTATATTGATGATACTGGTGTTGTTACAAAAGAAATAAATAAAAAGAGTTTAGGGGGTTGGAGAAGAAAAATAATACAAAACAGCATTAGAGAAGACATTACCTTAAAAATAGGGTAGCTCTTTTTGATTTGAGCCAAAGGCTTCCTTGGGAAGAATTCTGCCCAAAGTGAGGCTTCTAGGAGTAAGGGAGGGATTTTGGGAGAGTATTTGGGCAGAGTTTGGCCGAGCCAAATGGCTTGAAGGTGTGAATAAGGTGGGAGTGGTGGGGGCCTTTTATAAGTGGAGAGGAGGGGCACTTTTGGAAAGTATTGAAATGTTATTCTATTATACAATGCTTTTCGGATTCTAAAGGTCCGACACTTGTATAATTCGAGGCTAAGGTGATAAGGGTTCTAAATATCCTCATCCAATAGGCTTTGGACAAGTGTAAGCCGTGTATTTTTCATTATCTTCTCATTTTATTTAAATCGTTAAATAATGAGGTCATCACTGCATCATAATGATGTCATAAATAATTTAATTTATTTGATGTATAAAAATTATAAACAAAATACTATGATGTAGTAAATATTTTTATCTTTCTAATGAATATTTATAGTCAAAATTTGGACTTGTGTAACCCCACTTAAAAACTGTTTTAGTAAAACAACTCATGTTTGTGTCAATTTAATTTTAACATTAAATAAATATATATTAATGTCATTTTCCAACTAAAGTGGCTCCATGGGGTCCCCAAGTTGACCCATGGGTTGTCTTGGTCTGCCATGACTCATCCAATAGGAGTAGGACAAGTTTCAAACTCATATCATATTATTAAAACATTGTTTTTACCTTAAACTACACTAATTACCTCTAATCGCGATTAAGAACTTAAAAGTTACTATTCACCAAAAAATTATTTTAATCTCATTGAACCACATTTTACTTCTTAATGAAAACCATGTATGTCTTATTTTTTAAAATCAAATCACATAAGTGGTAATATTTCATTTAAACGAAAAATCAGTTATTTAACTACCACTTAGTGGTTTCACTATTCATCAAAAATTGAAGTTTTTCAGAACAAGGCCAAAATTTCACCCTAAGCTATAATTGATATTCCGAATTCAAAAATGATGTCTATTTTACAAAATTCCAATCATATAAGTTGCATTAATTAATTTTATAATTAATTCCCGCTGTTACAACAAATAGCGTGTTTTTAAGAAACAATTTATATCAAAAGATTGGCAATTGTTTATGTCCAATTTCAATGTTAAATTAATTATAATGACCACCATTGGATAAAATGGTAAAAATATATTCTAATTATACCTTAAAACCACTAAATAGTATAATTTATCACAATAAATTATTTTGATTAAAAAGTTGTTTTAAGTATTTTTCACTATTCATAAAAAATTAGAAGTTCTCAGAAAAATACCAAAAATTCAACATAGGATAATTTCGATATTCCGAATCCAAAAATGAAGTCCATTTTGAAATATAAAATTTCTATAATTTTAAAAAGTGGTTATTACTATTCATAACGACTACTTTGATTAGTCGCGGTGTTTTAGAACTCGATGTTGCATACAATGCAAGCTATTGAATTATTGAATGAGAAGCGTATCGTGGAAGCTCGGGGTGTTACAAGAATATATAATAGCCTTCCTTCCCAGATCATAAATGAAGATCCATACTTTACTTATATGTGGCAAGCATAAGATTCCCTCACTTCCTGAAATGAGTTTAATTGAAATTCTAGTCAACTTTGATCATTAGGTTGTCACCTTGATAAGGAAGCAAATGACATTATTAACTGATGTACACATGGATATGGAATCAAGAACAATATTCATGGGCATGTGTTTATTATATAAAAGAAATATGGACTGGGAGGGGGGACTGGTAGAGGGTGTCTAGGAGGGTCTGCAGGGGGGGTTGGTAGGGGGCTGGCAGGGGGGACTGGCAACAATTCCTTCTTTTGTTCATTTCTTTGTGACATAATCAGTGGTGGTGGTTTACATCACTTCCAAGCTTCAGGATAATTCTTCAAGCCTCATATAAGATTCACATACTAAAACCTTTACTTGGGAACTTCATATTCCTTCTCAACAAGCTTGGGAACTTCCAACTCCCTTCTAGGCTGTCCAGCTCCCAATTGTCTCACCAATATGCTTGGGTACTCCAACTAACTTGCAAGCCATTTATTGGCATGAAACAACTTGTCTTCCTCATTTAAAACAACTATGACACAAACACAATGTGGATTTAATAATCTTTCACTTTGTGTTTATTTTCAATACCAATCTAGCAATTGGTATGTCAAGATGTTCTTTAATTTTTTTCTCTCCTCTTTTTCTCATTGACTTCTCTCATTTTACTTTCTCCCCTTATTGACAATAAATAAAAAGTTCATGAAATAGGATGGTATCACTTAATTATTAATCAATGTGCCATCATTCATTCTATTCAAAGTCTATGTGATCTATGTTTGGTGTAGAAAATATGAGGGTGTGATTTTGAAAAAAAAGTTGTCCCATTAACAAACTGAACATGATACCAAATTATTCTAATTCCCCTGAATCATTTAGGGGATGTTAAGATGTCCTCATGTTGAAACCAAATGATTCCAATTGATATCTTCATTCTTTTTGGAATTACAATCTGAGATCTTGCACTCATCTCAATACACATGTTGAAAACATTCAAGTACATGTAGCAGGTTTTAGAAATCAGCCTTGAGATCTCAAATTTCCTAAACTTCTTGTCATTGATTAATTCAATTTATCCCCCTTAATATCAAACTTTATTTGGTCATTAATAGGGATGAGAGAAATGTATACCTCATCAATGACTTTTTCAAGCACTTTCCATAAATTCCAGGTTTACATGGAATAAATAAGTCTGACAGCTTCTCAAGGGTCTTCTTCACTCATCTCACCATCGAGGAGACACACTATATTCACTAAATCAAGGCAGATATTTCCTTATGATGTTCTTTGGAATACCATTTGATAAATCATACCAAGATGGTGACTTTTTTTCAGATCTGGAATAGTTATTCCAGCTTACTTCCCTTCGTTTTCTCTCCTCTTGAGAACTGGTTTCACCTTCAATTCCCTGTATTGTATGACACAATAATAACAAAAAAATAATTAGGGAATAAGGTGGATTTCCTTTCTCATCAATGTGAGCTGTTGGGTTGAGAAAATTTTCTCAACCAGTTTGTCCTTTCCCATTTAGCTCCAAGTCTGGATGGACACTTCATGCATGCACTTCTGGATTTTCAAGCAACCTTGGGCAGCATGGATTTCTTTCTTCCCTCATGTGAGATTTTATTTTAACATGATGATAGCACATGGGCTACTCCAGGACAATGGAAGGTTTATTCCTGGCTTGGGAAGAGGGCATGGGGTAGGGGGCGGGGGTGTGTGCAAGGGGGCAGTGGGGGCCAGGGGGGGGGTGTACAAGGGGGAAGGGGCTATGCAGATACCATTGGCATTTAAAATGATTTCACATATGTTAAAATTGTAAGTTCATTTTAATAATTCTCATTATTTCCTTTCATTCTCTCAAGCACACACTTGCATCTATTTGTGTTTTCAACTTTTTCTGGGTTTTATATGGCCAGGTTTCAGCTGAATCAATGATTGGGGTGAGCGAGGCCAGTAAATGTGCACAAATTGTCAAGGTTTAAAATCAAGTATGTTTCCATTTGTTTATGATTATTGAATTTGAAACTTGTATACTGAATAATTTTAGTCATTTTTTGCACATGTTCTTTTCAGGTATTTGAAGATGCCTATAAGTCACAATTAATCATCATAATCCTTGATGACATTGAGATGTAATTACAATCAATTCCAATGCAATACTACTTTTGGTCCTTTCGTTTGATAACCACTATGCTGTTCTTTTTAGTACAGGCTTTTAGAGTACATTGCCATTGAACCTCGTTTTTCGAATATTATTTCTCAAACGCTGATGGTCCTTTTGAAACGACTTCCTCCCCATGCATTCTTCTCATCCCTTTTATTAGTATAACTCATTCTGAATATATCTTTATGAGGTTTTATTTATCTCAATGTCTTCACAAGAACTGGATTTCTTGTGTGTATGCTTTCGCATGATAGGCTGTGTCTATGGATAGGGATCCATGCTATGCAGAGAACCAGAAACAAAACATAGCCCATGATTATGCATGTGAGCATATATATAAGGATCCTCTTGTGTGTGGATTGACACCTTTGAGGTAGAGTCCCTCTCCCTACCTCTTTAATTCAAGAATTTTTTAAATTGCATTTAGCTGCCTTCTTGATTCCTGCTTTTTTATATTAAATTGAAGTTCTTGATCAAGTGTTAGTTAAAATAATTGTTTCTTTTTATAAATAAGTCATGGTTTTGTAATAGAACCCCTCCAATGGAGGTGCTCTATCTGCGAAAAATCAAAGTGGTATTTTATGCTTATATAGATTGTTTTACATTATTGCATTTATGTTTTCCATTTTAATACTTAATCTTCTAATTTGAGACACCACAGGTATCTACAAATATTTTTTTGAATCACAGGGGGGTTTGCAGGATAGGAGGATGGTGCATGCGAGGGGGTTGGTGCAGGGGGGATGGTGCAGGCTAGGGGGATAAGGGGTGTGGAGGGGGCTATATAGGCTAGGGGGCTGGGTGGAGGGGGGCAGGGGGCAGGGGGGAAGGGTTGAGGGGTGCTACACCAATCCAACATTAGTTTTAAGATTTTGAAATTTGGAGTTTAACCTCTTGCCTTATTGATTTTTAGATTCTATGATTTATATTCATGGTTTTTTAGTTTTAGAAGTTATGATTTTGAATTTAGGGTTTTATGTTTTAGAATTTTAGGGTTTTGGGTTTTAAGATTTATGGTTTTAGGGTTTATATGAATTTTGAATCCATGAAATTAATTTATATCAAAATAGGTTGAGCTCACTTGTATCCTATGAAACAGGTGCAGGAGTGACATTAAATGACCAAAAACCTTTTTCATTATCATTCCCACCTGCCTTTTTTTAATGTTTTGGTTATTTTTTTATTTTCCATCTTATTTTTTATATACCAAAAGAATTTTTTAAACCTCACTTATTTTCCAATTTTTTGCCACTTTTCCATGCCACACCTATTTCCCTTCCATTGAAAGCACTTCTAATATTCTTAATGAGGCATTAGTTTTGATATCTTAATATCTAATGTTCTAAAAACCTTTACAACATGTTATTTGGTATTTTACTGATTGAACACCTAGACCAATTCTTGATCCTCGGGAAACCTCAGTTGTTTGTAACTTCAAGTACGTAGGTACAACTCAAAATGGTTTTGGATTCTCATTTAAACATGCATCTTGACACATCACCCCCCACATTTTTCTTCTGTTTTTTCATTTTTCAAAGCATATTATGAATTTGTAAGGATTCAAGCAAGGGATGTTTTGCAACATCTCTGGACAGTCCCAATCTCAAATGCATCAATTGACGTTTTTCGGGGCAACTGGTGTATTTATGTGCGACCATTGGGTGTTATGAAGGTAATTAGACTTAATCAAACACGTTATTTAGTTGTTTAATGGTTTATTTTAGCTGCCTGCATTAGTGATCCACCACTTAAAATCGTAAGCTTTCACTTAATGTGAGACTCAATCTCTCTCCCAGCACACTTCAAGTTAAACCTATAAATGTTTTATTTAATTATGCTAAATTTAAATAAAAAACATTGTTGTTTTTCATGACTCAATGGGCCTTATCATTTCACTTTGAAATATTCATTTTTTTTATTTTGAATGTATGTTAAGTAGGGTGCAACGATTGATCGCATATTGGGAGAAATAGTTCACATCAATTCAATGAACTCACCGATTGGCTACGTCTTGTGCATTGGGAATTTCATTGAGAAGGTATAACTTTCCCTTTATCACAGCTATAATTAGTTATGAACCTGCAAATAAAGTCAGCTATAATTAGTCATGGCAGTTATTATGCATGTATGGGGCTATTTGTGCCCATGTATATATATATATAAATACATACGTAGGTGAGTAGAGACTGGTGTATGCATATAAGCATATGTTCAAGGATACCCTTGCACATGCTCATGGCCATTTGGGTGTGTGCATAGGGGCTAGGTGTCCTTGCATGTGTGTGAAGGTGCATATACCTAGTGGGGGAGCATCAACTTTTAGTTAGAAAGCTCCAAGAGACGAATTGGACGGTTTGGTTCCACCTTGAGGTAGGATCCCTCTTTTAGCCTCTTTAATTAAAGAATTCTTTAAATTGAATTTAGCTTATTTCTTAATTCTGCTTAATTATATTGAATTGCATATCTTGAATAAGTGTTCTTTAATACAATTGTTTCATTTGATAAATAAAGTCAAGTTTTTATAAATAAATTCATGTTTTTATAATAAATCAATGCCATGATTTTATAATAAAACCCCTCCAACAGAGGTGCGCTATCTTCTAAACCAAATAGTAGTGATAGTTATTTGTATCATGTTTAGATTTGGTTTGAGTCTTTCATATGCCTCTTGTTGGTGTTTGTTTTTTGGCTAGTTAGTTTTTTTTCTTTGAATAATATAAATTGTCTTATCATACTCATTTAACTCAAATGACATTGCCCGAGTAGGCATATGCCTTGACCATGACACTTTCCTTTTCATTCTTTGAATATTATAATTTTTTTTTCCATGTTTAGGAAAAGCGAATGAATTTGTAAATGGTTTGTGTAGGGTGTATGATTATTTTCCATCGTTTTGTTTCCCTTTAGACGTTGCGTCATTGTGCCGCTCTCTATATCCTTCTCTTGCAATCCCTTGTTATAGCATATTAAATAGTTGATCTGTTCTATCATCTGCCATCGGGGCGATGGCCGGAATGTTGCCTCGCCTCCTCCAGCTCCCTTCTCTCCTAGCCGGAAGATGCTACCCCGCAAATTTTTCTAGACCGGGCCAACACGCTGCGGTCATGCCAAGGTCACACCACAATCACGCCGCGGTCACGCCACGGTCACACCACCGTAATGCCATGATTTGGCCATGCTTTAGGATGACACCCTGCAGCGGTTTGCAGTTATAGTATTCCATGAGTCTTGTGATCAATTTTGAGACTGACTAATCACAATTTCTGCTGGCGGGGTGATGATCAGAATGTTGCCCCGCCTCCTCCCACTCCCTTCACTCCGGACCGGAAGGTGCTGCCCCGCGGATGTCGCTGGACTGGGCCAACACGCCGTGATCACGCCGTAGTCATTCTGCGGTCACGCTACGGTCAAGCCACGGTCACACCACGGTAATACCGTGATTTGGGCCTGCTCTAGGATGACACCCTGTGGTGGTTCATAGTGATAGTATTCCATGAGTCTTATGATCAATGTTGAGACTGACTAATCAGATTTTCTGCCAGCAGGGCGACAACTGAAATGTTGCCCCACCTCCTCCCACCCCCTTCGCTCCTGGCCGGAAGATGATGCCCCAAAGATGTCGTTGGACCGGGCCAACACACCGTAGTCACACCATGGTCACGCCACGATCACGCCGCGGTAATGTCATGATTTGACCCTGCTCCAGCCACATACAACCCACACCGACCCCTTCCACCTTCATTTAAACCCACTGCCACCATCATTCTAGTCTGCAACAGCCCCCCTGCCACATTCGAATAATCCCGCACCATCCCCCCAACACCTACAATCAGCCCCTCCCACCAGCATTCTAGCCCCCTTCCACCTGCATTCGATCCCCCACCAGCCCCCAGCCACCTGCAATCCAGCCTGCACCAGCCACCACACCAGCCACCACCCCCCAGCCTCCTACAGAACACTCATGCCAGCCCTTTTCCACCTACAAAACAGCCCCAACCACCAGTTCCAGCCCTCACCATCCCCCAGACTCCTACATCCCCGCCTGCACCAGCCCCTTCCACATGCCCAACAGCCCCCAAACACCTGTAATCTAGCCCACACCAGCCCCTACCACCTATTACAGCCCAAACTAGCCCCCTAACATCCCCCTGCCACCTGCCTTCCCGCCCGCACCAGCCACTCTAGCCCACACCAGCCACCGCACCGGCCCCCAACCACATACATTACAGGATGCGTGAGAAAAACTCCATGAAAATCCCAAAAAGGAAAAGCGAAAGAGGATCCCCTTGCCTGATCCCTCTTTTACCTGAAAATTAGCCATGTAAACTTCCATTAATGTTCACCAAGAACATTGGGGTAGAGAAACATCTTTTAACCCAAGATGAGAACCTAGCTAGAAAGCTGAGCAGATCTAAAGAAACCCATAAGAAGTCCCACCTGACCGAATCAAAAGCCTTGAATAAATCAATCTTGAAGGCACACCTAGGAACCCCAGAATCAATATGGTAGCCCCACAATAATTCATGGGTAACAAGATTCTTAGGATGAATTGGTTTTGGTACTGAAGTTTGATGATATTTTTATCCAGCTTTAGATTTATGAGTCTCTTAAGGTTATTTTTGTAACCATCCTACTAGAGGGTCTGAGTTATAAGTGGTGGAAGTATATTATTCAGACTAAGCCAGAAAAAGAATATTCTTATAAAAGTTTCAAGGCATTGTTCATTTATAATTATTTCATAATGAAGTGAAGGTACGGATGGCTATAGAATTTTCTAGGAGGGGCTGTCCTGGTGGGGTGTTCAAGGGCTATCCGGGAGGGGGGGGGGGGTGCTGGGGGGGGGGGGGGTCTGCAGGGCAGGGGGGAGGGTGCAGGTGGGGTGTCTAGGAGGGGATTTCCAGGGGGTGTCTAAGAGCTGTCCGGGGGGGGGGGGGGTCTGTAGGGCATGGTGCAGGTGGGGTGTCCAAGGGCTGTCCAGGGGGGGGGGTTGGGGGGGGGTCTGTAGGACAGAGGGTAGGTTAAAAGTGGGGTGTTTAGGGGGGCTATCTAGGGGGGGTGTCCAAGGGTTGTCCGGGGGGGGGGGGTGATTTTAAGAGATAAGCCCACGAGCAATGGGACCTAACCTCATATAAATAATTTTGCTAATGATTTTTGGAAAGGTATTACCAATAGAAATAGGTCTTAAATCCTTTACATCTACATCATTTACCTTCATTGGGATCAGGGTAATAAAATTGGAGTTGATTCCATAGGGAATTAAGGCATGGTTAAAGAACTCCCTCATAGCGTTAAAGAGATCATCACAAACTATGTACCAGTAGAACATAAAGAATTAATTTTTGAACCCATCAGGACCAGCCACACTCTCAAGATTTAGAGAAAAAGGGCACTCTTAAACTCCTTCTCATCAAGGGATGCAACAAGGGAGATTGTTGGATTGGTAGAGAAAAAGGGCACTCTTAACCAGCCCCCATCCTTCACTTTACTGTTTCACTTTTGACTTCCATCCAACAGCCACTAGAGTCTTAGATACATATAGAAAAGTATTCATAAGATTGAAAAATTCTATAATAATATTCCCTCATCTCTCCATACTACTAAATAAATCTTCTCATCCATGAATAGCTTGAGTAGAGTTGTCATCACTTTCAACTGGTCAACCTATTCCTTGAAAACCCATTCTATATAATATTCCTCAATTAATCCTAATGAGATGAATGCACATCACCTATAACAACATGGAGATACTATTTGACTATAGACTAGATCGAATCTATATCAACTAAAGTTGAGGGAGGTGGATCACTAGATGTAGATGCAACAATAAGAGGTTCCTGATAACCCAAAATTCCACTAAAATCTAAAAGAAGTCTTTCTCTGAAATATTATAAATATACTATGGATAAAAAATCTGAAGGCACTGGGGAAACAAATCTCTCAACACTAGCTAAAGAAGCCTCTACAGGTTATGATTTGGTAGGTATATCTAAGGGAAAAGCCTGAATCTCACCTGCTTGGTCAATCTGCTTAACTAAGGATCCATTAAAATATGTGCAAGGGATGTGTGTGTGTGTGTGTGGGGGGGGGGGGGGGTTGTTGTCCAGGGGGGATGGGGCTACTGTCCAGGGGGGTCCAGTAAGGGGGATTCTATCGAGGGGGGGTCCAGAAGGGTGGGGGGGGGGGGCAAGGTGTGTGCAAGGGTGGTGCAAGGGGGTGTGTGTAAGGGGTGCAAGGGGTGTGTGTGTGTGTGTGGGGGGGGGGGGGGGTGGTGGCTTCTGTCCAGGGGGTGCAGGGGGGGGGGGGGGTGTTTAACAGGGGTGAAAGGGGGTGTCCAGTAGGGGTTCAAGGGGGTGTCCAGTAGGGGTGAAGGGGGGGGGGGTGTCCAGCAGGGGTGGTGCAAGGGGGGTCCAGGAGGGGGGATGCTGTCTAGGGGGTCCAACAGGGGGGGGGGGGTGTTGTCCAGGGGGTCCAGTGGGGGGGGGGGGGTGCTGTCCAGGGGGGCTGCACTATTCTTGTTTATTGAGTTATATTTTTGCGAATATTCTAAGATGTTTTATTTTACCATAATTTTAGGGGATGAGTACTACTATGTTCTACCTTGTGTTGTAGGTACTTTTGAGCTCGTTACAGACTTCTTTGATAGTTTGTCTTATAGGGAGACTCATGTAAGTGTAGTTATGTGTTTTTTTTATATTTGGATTTGTTTAATTTTTATTATGTAAGTAGATTTTGTGTATAATTTAATTTGGAGGGGACTAGTAGGGGGCATGGGGGAAATTGGCAGGGGGAGGGGGCTGGCAGGGGGTGCAAGTGGGGGCTGGTAGGTGGAGTGCAAGTGGGGGATGGATGGGGCAGGGGGAGGGGTTACAGGTAGGGTGGGGAGGGGGGGGGGGGCAGGACTGGGGGGTCTGGGGGTGTCCAGGTTCTGGGGGGGGGGGGGGGGTTCTAGGGTCTGTTTAGGAGGGTGGGGGGCGGCTGTCCAGGGGAGGGGAGGTCTGGGCTGTCCAGGGGGATCTGTTACGGGTATGGGGGGTGTCTAGGGTCTGGGGGGGGGGGGGGTGTCCAGGTTCTGGGGGGGATGGTTAAAGGGTCTGTCCAAGAGGGTGGGGGTGGCTGTCCAGGGGAGTGGAGGTTTGGGATGTCTAGGGGGATCTGTCCAGGGTCTGGGGGGTATCTAGGGTCTGGGCGGGTGTCCTGGGTCTATCTGGGGGGGTGTTCAGGGTCTGTTCAGGGGGGGTGTCCAGGGTCTGTTCGGGTGGTGTTCAAGGTCTGTCTGGGGGGTGTCCAGGGTCTGGGGGGGAGGTGTCTGGGGTCTGTCTGGGGGGGAGGTGTATGTGGTCTGTCTGGGGGGGGGGGGTGTCCAGGAGGGGGGCTTTGCAGGGGGCTATCCAGGGGGATTGTCCAGGGGGGAGGGGGGTTTATGTAGGGTGGGGGTGTCCAGTGTCCAGGAGGGCGGGGTCTATAGAGGGGGTGTGCAGGGGGGTGGGGGGATTTTTTTTATGGTTTTTCAGACCTAATATCCATGGTTTCTAACTGTTGCTATAGGTCTATTACCACAGTTTCTAACCGTGGCTATAGGTCTAACGCCATAGTTTCTAACCGTGGCAATAAATTGTGTCCCTCATCTAGTATAGCCATAGTTCTAAACTGTGGGTATATAGATATTACCACGGTTTGAACTGTGGATGTATAACTATAGCCACGGTTTCAACTGTGGCTCTAGACCTATAGCCATAGTTCCAAACCGTGGCTATAAGTATAGGCCTATATCCACGCCAAACTTAGCCATGATTTCTCAAAACATGGCTATTACCTATAGCCATGGTTTGAGGACCTATATCCCCATTTTAAAACCATGGCTATAGACCAAATTTCTAGTAGTGAGAGTTACCCAGAGTCAGTGCATTATTACATAACTTCAGCATGATCACAAAGTATCAAATCCCGAAAAACTGATCAGTTTAACAGCCTTGGAAGTACTAGATACAAACACTACTGGGAATCCATGTTTTCCCAACGGTTTAAAATCATTGGGAAAGGCCCTCAAACCATTGGGAAAACTTATCCCAATGGTTTTAGAAACCGTTGGGAAAGACTTATACCAACAGTTCACCCCGAACCATTGGGAAAGGCTATTTAGATTTCTTTTATACCAACGGATTAGCTGAACTGTTGGAAAAATCAGCGCACAGGGGTATGCCAACGGTTTTAAAACCGTTGGAAGAAACATATTGGGGATATACCCTCAACGGTTTTGAACCATTGGGAAACAAATCAGGGTATACCCCAACGGTTTTGAACCATTGGTAAATGCAGCAGCAGGGGTGAAATACAGCAGCAGGGGTATAACCCAACAGTTTTGAACAGTTGGGAAAGGCAGCAACAGGGGTATAACCCAACAGTTTTGAACCGTTGGGAAATGCAGCAGCAACACACAGGTATAACCCAACGGTTTTGAAACCGTTGGGTTAGACCCCCATTAATTTAAGATGAAACAACCTACAATCAACTGCAGGATGCAATGAAAACTCTGTAAAAAACGTCATTATTTCGAAGATTTTGAATTTGAATTAATTCCCTAAACTTAGAAATCATTCTAAACAAATCTAAGTAGGAGTCAAACATGGTCCCTGGAACTTTTACACTTAAATTTTTTAATAACAAGGGAATAATGATTCTCAGGTTTAAATCATTCTTATTATTTTAAAAAATGTCTCATAGACAAGTGAGAATAATAAAAAATCCAAGTGCATCACATGTGAAACTGTGAGAAACTTCCCCCACACTTAAAATGAGGTAGTGTCCCTACTATCAATGAAATACAGGTGAGAGTGGTATGGCAGTGATTTTTAATGTTTGTGGGAATGGATATCGAAAAAAATGAAAATAAAAGGGAATTGAGAGCTCCCTGGGAAAATCGGTATGCCATGGGGGTGGTTTCTACTGTAATCCTGTGTACCTAAAAAAGTGTTAGAGAACAAAATCCATTACAAGATAACAAATATTAGTTCACTGAGATAAATAGTTGGAAGATTATATCAATGGGAAAATACCGATCAAGAACCGTGTCGGGAGGAGAGGGAGACGAGAGGGGGGACGTCCCGCGGGGTGTTCGGCGGGTCTCGCGCGCCACTGGAGAGGGGGCCGGGGGACATCGTTGGAGGAGATTGAGGGGAGGGGGATGTTGCCAGGAGTGGGAGACGAGAGGGGAGGGGGAATTCCACCGGGAGCCAAGAGGGGAGGGGGACGTCGTTGTCGGAGAGGGAGCCGATAGGGGAAGGGGAACACCGCCTGAGGAGAGGGAGGGGGCCGGGAGGCGGAGGCGGAGGCCGGGAGGCAGAGGTGGAGGCCGAGAGGAGATAATGATCGGGGAGGGGGGAGGGGGGAGGGAGGCGGAGGTCGGGGACGGTCCAGGATGAGGAGCCCTAATTTTGGTGTTAAAAACTTTTCTTTCCCAAAGGTTTAACAAAACCATTGGGAAAACCCAACCTAAAACACCTTATCCCAATGGTTTAACAAAACCGTTGGGAAAACCCAACCTAAAAACACCTAATTCCAATGGTTTCCTAGAACCGTTGGAAAAGGGTCTTTATCCCAACAGTTTTTTTAAACTGTTGGGAAATAAGTGTTGGTATAGGTCTCTATTCTAGTAGTGAAACATAAGTTTTACATTACATTAAGAAATGAAAAACAACAACATTGGGTCTCCTTTTAACACATTTATCTCCCTTAGACTATCCCCTACAGGTTAGTCATAATATACTTCTTCACATTTTGGGGAAAATAAAACATAGAAAGGGGTGAGCTCAAGTGGTCAGTAAGGATAACAATATAGCAGAAACTTTCATAACTAAGCATAAACATTTAAGGTAATGTATAAGACTAAAAAACAAGTCTTTTAAACTTAAACATCAACATAATATGGTAAAGATAAATCAAATAATTCCATTTACTTATTCATATAGATATTCTACTAGTCGAATAATCACATGTAACATCAATAGCCAATTTCATAATGATGGAATGCATAATGCCGAACATCATAACCACATAATCAAGGCCTCGTGCCAAGACTAAAAATAATATTTTTTCAAGGCCTTGTGCAAAGAAACTAGTTTGTCTCATGAGACATACCGATGCATCGAGGATCTATAGAGGGCCCCACTCGTCACTTACTAAGTCCAATGCATTCCTCATATGAAAAGGTTAAAAGATAATATAAACATTCGTATTAGAACTAGCATACGAAATGTCAATAATTTAACCATAAACAATGAATGGTATAAAATTATCACATCCACAGTCAAACATATCACAAAAACTTCAATACAATATGGAAGATTGTATCATAATAAATCAACTTCAAACAAGTGTAAAATCCAACAAAGGATGTTGACATAGATGGAATCAAAACTATTTGAGAGAAATATATCATTTTATTTTGAAATCATTTAAAAGTCCTATAATTTTAAAAGAAAACATTTATTTTGAAAATATTCTTATAATCTTGTAAGGGAATATTCGAAGGTGTTACAGTGACAGAAAATAGCCACACCCTCCATATAAGTTAAAAAAACATTCTTTCCTTAATTTTGTCAAAATGGTCGTAAAGGGCCTTGTTTGGAAAAAGACAGAAAGATTCCTTTATAAAAATATCATAAAAAGTCAACAAGGGTATAAATTACTTTAACCCTTAGTATAAGAAATAGTAAAAACATTTTGAAATACATTTTCAAGAAACACGGATGTGGGTGATAAAGAGGTCCCAGTAGATATTCACGTATAAACAACCTCAGATAATAAAGATATTATAGAATTAACTCTTACCTTGTATTTTTTTTATCGAGGGTATGTTAACCTATTTTATAGTAGTTAAATCATTGTTATTAAATTATACAAGAACCACATAAATAAATATGATATCATATATGATCTTCTAGTATTGCTTTGTTAATAATATTTTAATAGTATCATTGTTTTGGGTGTTCACTGATTCGTTTTCCTTTACATGTTTTATTACATAAGTCATGTTTGATATGGATAGGATGTATTTTATTCATATACCGAATGATATTAAATTCTTAAACATTATTTTTAATCATAAAATAAAAATTATTCTTGAATGGTTATGATGGGGAATGAATTTCATCGCATTCATGGAGATAGTAATTGATACGTACGTACGAGAGACAATATCATTCTATTTATGGTGAAATAATATGTAATTGGATGGTATATCATATATAGATAATACTTAACATGTTATATTTATTATTTACATCAGTTATTCTCATTATTATACCCATTCAAATAATGAAGTGTTTGAATAACAAACTACGCCACGACATGGAGACGGTAAGTCGTACGTACACACGTATGGTGACTTGTCATTCATAGGATAGATAAAATAATGAATATGGTTGTACCATATTTATAATAACATCACATTATGTATAAGGTACTGGAGTTATTGTTTTGGTATGGAAACAACAATGAAAGACGAAGTGGAAGAAGAAAATAACTTTGAAAGAGGTGGTGAAATTATTACCTCTCATTCGGGTGTTTCCTTTAGATTTGATTAAAAGGGCTCCTTAGGTTGGCTTTCTAATCAAAGTAAGGCCTATATAAAGAATTGAGGGTAGTTGGAAGGATATTTGAGTAGGGTTTGGCTAAGGCAAATGGCTTTGGAGGTGTGATTTTGAGAGAAGGGGAAGTACCCTTTTATAAGAGAGGTGAGGGTCACTTTAGGAAAAGCTTGAAATATTATTTTATTAAACAATAATATTCGGTTTATAATGGCTCAAAAATGATTTATTTAGAGGATAAGGTGGGGATGGGTCGAAAAAATCTCCACTAATAGGTTTTATACAGGTTTAGGTCACCATATTAACCTTATATTTTGGATTTAACTGTTAGTTAAATAGTTTAACTTTTATTATGTATTCTTGTATTATTATAATAAATGGTTAATAAAATTACTATAAAAATCCAAGAGAATACCAAGTGGTTAGTTATTGATATATATAACCTTATCTAAGTCCTTTTACCAAACCATATATTTTTAGGAATATTATATCAATTAATAATATAGTATTTGTTTTAAAAACTCATATGTCAATTTTGACACTATTTGGTATTTTGTTTTTGTGAAATTCATTACAACTTTATTAATTTGAAAAAATTTAATTAATCAACCCTAACATGTTATATTAACCTAGAAAATTAGTGGAATTCATCAAAAGTCTCAATTTACATTTATTTGGAAATTTATAATATCAATCATTTTAATATTTCATTATTAAGGCAATTACTGCACTGTCATTGTATCATAAATAAATTTAATTATTTAATGTCTAAAAACTATAAATAAAATACCATTATGTAGGAAATGTTTTTAGATTTATAATGAATACTTTTAGTTGAATTTATCTTATTTATAACCTAATATTAAAAATGGTTTAGTTATTAAACTTTTAATTTAACACTTTTAACTCTTCTTTAAATAAAATAATAATAATGTCCTAATCTAATCCAAGTGGACCAAAATGATCATATTTTATTCCTAAGGTTTATTTTGGTCTAAATAAACTTATCCAATAGAATTAGGACATGTTTTAAGGTAATTATAAATTCATTTTTTATATTTAATTACCCTATTTACTTTTATCCGTTATAAATTAGTCAAAAGTTACTATTTATAAAAAAATATTTTCATCTTATTGAACCGAATTTTACTTACTGATGTCAAACGTGTCTCTCAGATTTTTGAAATTCAATTTACAGAAGCGGTAAAATTATGTTTTATGCAAATTTTCAAATGCACCTAGAAGGTGGGTAAAAGACTATAAAAAGTTCAATAAAATTTTATATATCTAATATTATTATGAAATGTCTCCAATGAATTACAATTAAAATTTATAGGTATTATGAATTTATTTTTACCTAATATATATTTAAGAAAAATAACTAATTATTTAAATAAAAAATCAGTTTTAACCAATAACATAGTGCTTTCCACTATTCATCAAAAATTGAAAGTTTTTAGAAAAATACCAAAAATTCACCCTAAGTTAATTTTGATATTCCGAATCTAAAAATTAAGTCCATTTTGAAAAATAAAATTTATAAAATTTCAAAAAGTGGGTATTACTATTCTTAACGGCTAGTTTGATTGGTCATGCTGTGTTAGAACTCAAAGTTGTGTACAACACAAGCTATTGTATTATTCAAAGAGAAGCGTACCGTGGAAGCTTGGGGTGTTACATTAAATGTTTATTTTATTCATTAATTATAGATTTGTTTTCATTTTTTTGTTTAAATATTAAAATTATGACTTTCCTTTCTAAATATTTATTTTTATGTTTAAATAATTAATTGATTTATTCTTTGAATTAATGTTTCTTTTATTTTTTAATTTATTTTTAAATTTCATTTCAATTATTAATTTTAAGTATATAAATATATTCTACGTTCTTAATAATTTAATTTTTTGATTTTTATGTTTCAGTCATTTTTAAGTTTATTTTAATTTAATTTCCAATTTTTAATTAATGTTGATTTTAATTTATTTTTTAATTTTTTAATTTTATTATCTTAGGTGTTTTAATTTTAAATTTCAGAGTTAATTTATTTTAAATTTATCTAGTTTTTATTTATTTGTTTATTTAAATTTAAATTCCTTAATTTTCTGTTAAATAGAATCTATGTAAGGGAATTTTCTAGTACCAGCTACATAGCCAAAATTTTACCAGAACCACATAGCCAATTTCAAGGGGCTTTATGTAGACAAAGTTTCAAAAGGAAATCACGTAGCCTTATATGGGAAGTAATCCACATATGGGAATTCTATACAGCCCACATATCTAGTTTCTAGGGGCTTCACATAACTGAATTTATTTCTAGTATTCACGTACCTGAAATTTGAAATCCCATGTAACTAAATCAAGGCAACCGAGCTCGCCATGGATCATCAAGGGGTAGCTCAGATTGAAATAGAAATTTTATTAATGGATAGAGGAGAATTAAAAGGTTATTGATGAATATACTCATGCCAAACCAATTCATCAAGATTTATTTTGTGAATAAAATATGAGTTTCAACACTGTGTTTGAGGGGTTCAATTTGAAGAAGAAGATCTATTGTGCTTGAATGTTCTAACTGAAGTTGCTGATGTAGAAGTCATGGACTAAGCCTGAATAAATATGAATTTAATAAAACTAAATGGAATGACTTTATCATGATCAGTGAATTGAAATATCGATCAAGAAGATGACCTGTCATTGAGCCACTGTTAAAAAATAAGAGTTACACAGGTGAAGATCTGATTCAATCCAGTTGAAGAACAAACCTGGATATTGTACGCACCTATGTGAAGTGAAATCCGAGCTTTGATGATCCAGTTATTGTTTTTGGAATTTCTCATACTTTTTCGACGTGAAAATGTTCAACTATTTGTTTTTTTTCATTTTTGAGTTATAGGGGATCTTTCGAAGGAGCTGTCAAGGGGATCCGTCTTCTTTACGGCGACACCCAGTTCAGAGGTGGTTGCATACATTTTTTCAGTGAGACATCTAAGAACGAGATGGTTTTTTCAGGTGCTAATAGTTATTCACTAGTTTGGGCTTCCATTTGGTTTAGGTTTGAGTTAAAGGATGCCCAAGATTGATTATAACCAAGTTTTTTTTTTCATTTTTGGGACTAAGTAGAGGGTGCACCAACTTGAACGGGAAGTTTCAAGAATTTTATGGAATATTTTGAGAAGAGTTTTCCGAACTTTAATTTTAACAATGATATCTTTTTATTAGGGACAAATTAAGTTATGCCTAGGTTTTTTAGATTATAGATTAAAATTTCTTTCATGTGACGGTCATAATTTCAGGAGGTGAAAGACCAGTCAAATGTTTTCACCAGGAAAATTTGGTAGTGAAATAATTTTTGAAAGATATGATTTTTAATAGTGAAATATTTTCTCTTCCAGTAGAGAAATAATATAACATACAGTGGAGGATAACAATGATGATGAATTAGTGGAAGCTCGGGGTGGAGGATAAATCAACTTCGGTAGAGAATATTTCTCTCTCTATCTCTTTTCTTACTTCTTCTACTCTTTAAGTCATGCAATGCATTTCTTGAAATAAATTATTATTGTTGCTCCAATTATGTGTAACTACATTTTTTATAAGAATTAGAATAGAATTAATTGAATATTTTTCACAGTAATGCTTAATTAAATTCTCGGAGGTTTGTGTTGTTTATTATTCTATTTACTGTCTACTTATTCATTCTCTTGCAATGCATCAACCGATGAAGTTAGAACTAAATCTTTTTAGGTGTTTGAAATCGGTTCCTGCCTCAATTTAAATTGACATATTGGAGTGAGTATTTATGGAAGTTCACAATGCATATTCTTTGTTAAGTGTTCTTCTTTGTTTCAATTCTTCTTGAGCATCATTTATGACCTTATTCAAGAGCTGACAGGTAATGAGTAGGTAATTTTTAAGCCTCCGTGACTTCAAATAAAGTACTTAAATTGGAAAAGGTTGAAGTTATTCCTTCTCCAAGAATAATTATCTTTTTCTAGAGTGCTATATAGACATGTAATCCTCGAGAGAGGTCACTGGAAAAAACATCCTTTTCATGGCCTCTGGAATCTGTGAGTATGTTTCTAAGCATGAGTAGTGATATTTTTAATCAATTAAAAGTATCCAATTTCTCATAAAATCATATTTTCCCCTTGTTTCCCTCACTTTTTCTTCTTAATCTCTCTATTTCGTCATTTCACTTTAGCACACATCATTTCATCTTTTCTCTTCCATAATTTCACTTTGTATTATTTTACTTGTTTTTATTGGTTGGAAAATGTGAAGACACAAGAGGGGGTGAATTTTGTTCTTTTAAAAACACTTGGATAAATTAAAATTGACCCCATTTATGATGTAGTATAGTATTATTTTCTTCAAACATATTGAGAAGTGGAATAATAGAGTAGAGGAACACAATAAATTTATAGTAGTTTGGGGTATTAATATGCTCTAGTCTGCTCCACCAATACTCTCTGTGTGATCTTGGAGATTTTCACTAATATGGTCCTTTTATCGAGGAACGTAATAACTAAGTGTAGGAAATTAACACCTTATAACAAGTTAGGTTCTTTTATAGGGTACCTTAATATCCACAAGTTAGTATGAGAAGCCGAAACATCACTACGACTAAGTAGGAGCAGTCTACATTTCAAAATAATGAGATATGTTGTAGAAGTTTGAGAATCTTTAGCACACAGTTTCCATAGCAACTGAAATAAAATGGATCTTCTTCTTCAGAGAATAACATCTTCAAGAAATTATGTCTCTAAAGTGATCCTTATTACAGAAGATCTTCTGTAACACCTCGAGATTTTAAAATATAAAAATCATATTTGATAGCATTTATAACATGAAATATCAAACATAGAAGAGAATATAACATCTTAAAACTTTACAATATATCCATTTTTAAATAAATTCAATCTCTTTGATAGATTTCAATTCATACAACATCAGTTTTGAATGAAACATGATACTCTATTATAATATTATTATTTAAACATTACCATTATAACCTGGACATTAAATTAGTGGGTATGAATAATACTAACTAAATTATTAAAATTATATGGTTTACATATGTATAAAATAAATAAAATCTATATCTATTGATTAGAGATAAAATTAGAACCATTTTAAATAAAAAGAAATGTTTTCTAAAAAACTGTATTTTTCTAAAAGGCGGTTTAATTGTGTTTTCAGACATAATTTATAATTAATTTTTACCAATTTTAGAAAATTTATTTCATAAAATTAAATATATTTTGAAATCATCACATTAAAATTATCTTAGAATGATTTTCTTTATTTTTCTAAAATGTTTAATTTTTTGATGAATAGTGAAAAATATTGAATTTTAATTGAAAACAACCTTTTTTTCAATTATTTATAAAGTTAAATTGTATTTTGAATTGGTTTTAAATTAATATTATTAAAATTATATATATATTAATCCAATTTAATTTATTGGAATCATTTTTAAATTTTATTTTCATATAAAAACTTTATAAACTTTTGAACATCTTCTCTTTGAAAACCCACTTTCTCATCGCATTTGTAGGATTAAGTTTAAATTATATTTTTCCACTTATGTGAATGAAATTTAGAAAAATGGATTCCATATTTGGAATTATTATAATTGATATTAAATAATATGGTCAAATTAATTTTTGACCATAATGAATAGTAAAAATATTAATAATTATTTACCACTGTTAAAGTAAAAACTGATTTATTAGAGGGTTAAACTAAAAATATAATTGTTAAAATGACCTAAAAACTTGTCTAAAATCTATTTTATATCCATATTTCGACCTTATAATTTCTAATTCTTGATAATACTCCATTTTGGACCCTTTTTCTTATAAAAAATGTGTTACACATTTTTCTTTTTAAAAATTACAAGTGTGATACTCACCTCACTTATAAAAGGTCACCCCCTCTCATCTATTATTCACACCTTCAAACCCTTTTAGTTTGGACAATAACAATCCAAATACCTTACCAATTTACCTCCTATAATCTTAGAGTACTTATTTTTGGAAAATTCCAACCTAGGAAAGATTTTGGTGAAAACCCAATGAGAATACCTGAGGAAGAGGTAACATTCTTCAATGATCATTTTTATTTTATTTATTCCTCCACCTATATCAATTATTATTAAATCATTATGATATAATAATATCAGTATCTTCCATATACTTATATGTTTTTCATGTTAAGTTCAGGACCTTAAACTATTCCCACTTCCATCAAATGAGTTACAAAATCATCATTTGTATGTATGGTGGACTATCGTCTCACGAACCGATGTCATTCATTTTTCCATTACCAGATCTCATGGTTAGATTTAAAGATGGATATAATGTATATATATATATATATTATATTTATAACATAATTATACCTATAAAGTTATTATATAATATATTCCTTTTTTACTTTCCATTCCATTGGGTATATGATAACACCGCTCGAGTTTACGATGAACTACAACCTCGCGAAGCGATGTGATTTTTTTTCACTAAAACTTTACATGGAAGGTAATAAGTATAATTTTAATGAATATATTTGATATAAATGACATAATTATGATATTAATGACAAATTTATCATCCTAAAAAGATAAAATATCACTCTATTTCTTACACTAAAAAAATGATAACATTGTTTGTGTATGTGTGAACTATCGCATTCACGAAGTGATGTGAATCTCTTTTCATCAGAAAACCACATGTATGATATATATAAGAAATAGTATGATATATATGATATTATTATAATTTTTAAATATAAAATATTACTTACCTTATTTCCATATTGATCATTAAAAAATGGAAACGTTATTCATGTGCACGTATGACCTACCATATCCATGATTGTAACGAAGTTCATTTTTCATAAAAATATTTCATGATTGTTTTTAAAATTATAATTTATCCATAAATATGATTATTATTTCATGATTATTATTCTATATATGTTTAAATAATGACCTCTTTTACTATATTCAACTTACCAAAGTTATTTTTGACACATAAGCCAAAAATCATCGAAACATCTGACGTAAATTTAATTGATTTAGTAATCATATATAACATGGTAATAAGTGAAATAAGAGAAATAATAAACTTTAAAAACGTTATTAAACAAGTAAATAATTAACCTATGTTTATTATCTAGGAAGATAAAGAACATGTGTGATGATTCAGACACAAGGTAAGAGTTTCTCATCTCACTTTTACTTCCGTGAGACATACACCATATTCACCACTTATTTATTTTTTGTTGTGTATATACTTCCCTTTTTTGTATGTTATATCATGAATTCATTTATCTTAATGATATTTAGAGTTTCATTTAAATTTATTTCTTTCATGGGACTTATGATTCAAAATTTACTAAAGTGATAAGAGTTTATTTCAAAATCTCATCATTATTCAGGATTGTTTTTGTTTAAGACTACCTTAGGGGAATTATTTTGATTTTTATATCTTAAAACCAATATATTTTCTTATAATATAGTTATTCATGAAAGTGTTTATGTAATAGTATTATTTTTTCTCTCTTTGTTACTTAAAATGATTAAGAAAATGTTTTTAAGAAAATTTAACTTTATTTATCTCTTCAGTCAAAAATCCTTTTTCTTCCAAAACCATGTTTTATAAAAATGTTTTAGAATTATCCAAATGATTTTTGAAATAAATTTTTACCCATTTTTCCCTTTTTACAAAATAGTTTTAAAGTAATCTTCTTGTCATTTTTTTAATGAGCTAATTTTTTTAACTTTTTTACAGTGCAGAAGGAATATTATTTTTAACTATACACCATGTATGAAATTACCCACCATCTTGGTCATAATTTATTTGAATCCTCATTTGAAAGTTTACAAGTTTTTTTTAAAGAAATTTCTTTTCCTAATATTATGGAAATTCTTATTTTTCTAAAATTGATTTTCAAAGAAAAGGATTTTGACAATATTTTATGAATTTTATAGTTTTAAAATAAAAAGGGTGATTTTCAACGAAAGGTTATTTTCCTAAAGGAATTACCCAAGTGATATTTCAAAATCAATTTCAATCTAAAATTCACACTTTTATGTTACTTATGCTTTAATGGGGATATACTCCCATGATACCATCCTTATTATTTCTCCATATTCTTTATGATTAGTTTGATTGGGGATATACTATATTAATTCGATTCGCCTTACCCCATATGGTTTATTATTATGTTTATTGATTGTGATATTTAAATATCATATTCTAGTTTAAATATGAATGTTTATGTGAATTATGTTTCACCCCTTTTATATGAGGAATGCATTGGACTTATTAAGTGATGGGTGGAGCCCACTATAGCCCCTTGATTCGTCGGTAGGTCTTATGTGACAATCTAGATGGGGTTTGGATGTGGCCTTACCAATTTATATAGATGTCTTGGAACAAGGTCTCGATGATATTTGATGTCTTAGCACAAGTCCTCGATAATATGTTTTAAATGTCCAACATTATGCATTCCATCATTATGAATTCAGTTATCGATATTCCATGTGATTATTCGATTAGTTAGAATATCCATGGTTAAGTTTCATGATCATGTGATTATTTATATTTCATTATTCGATAATCATTTTTTATTTCCATATTATTCTCATGTTATTGATTAAATGACATGTGTTTTATTTATTTACCTTGCCATATTGATTATGCATTATTTATTCATAACTTCCATTGTATGCTTACCCTTACTAAAAATCTGATCTCACCCCTTTCTTATATTTTATTTTCCCCATGATACGAGTTAGTATTTTATGATTGATATGACTAGATATGCTAAGGTGAATAATGGAATTATAAAATAAAATTCTTTGTGTATTTTATGTTTTAAAATGTAATGTAAATTTTAAGTATGTATCTAGTTTACCAAGACAACAAAACAATTTGTTCCATCAGGATATGATTTCTTATATCTTATTCCAATGTGATAAATTATACACCAACTCCAGGATACTGGGGTTGGGGTCACTATAGTTGGTATCAATGTAATTTTAGTAGAAACCTTAGGAACTAGATTTAGGAAAACATAGATTAGAGAACATGACCCTATTATAGATTTTGAGGATAAGTATATAATAACATCCTAATGTTTTGGTAGGAAGATATTATATGGGTTTTCATAGAAAATACATCAATTTATGGATACTAAAAGTGGAAGTGGTTCTGGCATAGATGTACCTAGGGGTAATGACTCTGAAAAGGGTGAATTGGTCTTGACCTGATCATCACCTATTGTACGAAAATGGGCCTTACAATGTAGTTGTTTTGACACTATTAGGTTATATGATTGGGTTAAATCACTTTTTTCTTTACAAACCATTATGAAGGATTTTAAAATAGAGATATCCCCAAAGAAACTATGTTTATGATTATGAGATTATTTATGCATAGTTTTTTCAATTCATGATAAGTATTTCACTAGTTTTGGGATTATACATTATATTTCATAATGATATGATCTAATATAGTGTATGGATTCATTTATAATTGATGCCTAGAAGAAGGAATGGGAACCGTATCAATGTACATAATCCAAAGAGTAAGAATGGTAATTTCTCTGATGGGATTAAGCCAACCTTTCGAATGGAACTAGTCTCCAAAACATTATCATCATATGATCACTTAGTATCACGTGATGACAAGACAAAGAAGTAATTCTATAAGTATTATGGATTATAATGGAAGTAAGAGAAGAGGAGGATGACAGAGAAAAAGTCAGATAAAGGGAAGAAGGGAATGAAGGATTTTTCGACATGTGATAACTCTAGAATGAAACACCCTGGTGTTTTTTAAAAGGAATGTGATTTTACTACAAGTGTGGAGAGAAATTCCATCATGATCATTATTTAAAGTGAAAGAAAAATATTTCTAATGTTCAATGCATCAACTGTAAGGATATGGGTCATTACATAAAATAATTCCCCAAGAATCAAAGGAATATACCTCAGAAGAAGCTAAGAGTTCAAAGTCAAGCTTATGTTATTAATACAAATGAAGTGGAATGATTATTGTGCTTGTGTATTTGGATCCAATAAATATGTTATGAAATTATTTTATTAATGAAATTATAATTATAATAATCATGAAAAACATAAGAATTATTACTATTTCTTAAAGGATTTGGGAGTACACGTTGACTGATACCGATGACCAAGAAAAATGATTCAGTGGAAAGTTGAAATTAATGGAAAACACATGATTTAAGGAAAGATAAAACTTAATATGTTCCTCATGTTGAGATAATGATGTTAGGATAAAGAGATAATTGATATGGATAAAGTAAATTGGATAGTACTGAATACCTTGGAACCAATTAATTATTTGTTGAAAAATTGGTTTATGCTATCATTGATAGAGTTAACAACGTTTTTTGATTTAAGTAATATACCCAATAATATGTGTTTTATTTAAGGAATAGGGAAGAATTCATGTTTTTAATAATTTTTTATGGTAATTTAGGTTATTTACATGTTTTAAGAGAATAAATTATGAAGGTACTCACATGTATGATATGTTATAATTAAGAGCTACTTTATGTTGTTTGAGTGATTAATGATAATTTCATTTTTGTAATTTATGACCTTATTTCTAAAGTTTTGGATATTAATATTTTTGAAGGGTTAGGGTTAACCATTTTTCAAATGGTTTAAGTGGAACTTTGGATGAGTTTTTATAGATTAATGTATTACTTCACCATATGAATATTTATGCATATTAGATAACCTGTACCAACCAATATTTTATAATAATAACTAGAGATTAAAGGAATTACTTATCATTCTGGATCTTAAAATCTATTAAAAGTTAATTTTAGTGCTTCATGCATAAAAAATTCATATTGGATACTCATTTCTTATAGTAAGAAATGAAGTGGAAAATGGTTGAAGCACAACACTAATATGAAATTGTGTTTATAAAATAGAGATATATCAAGTAAGTATATTTTTATACATTCCCATTCTAGATGTTAAAGGAATTCCACATCTTTATGAAAAGGATATTGAAACAAAATTATATCATAATACCTTCATTTATGTTGAACCTATAGTCTTTTAAATCATCAAATATTTATGATTTTTAGGTCCTTGGATTTCCATTGATCATTAAATTTCTTATTATCAATGACCCTTATCACTCTCTATAATTATTTATGTTTTTCTTTCATTTCCATATCTTTACTTTCCACCAATGTTCTCCTACTTAGAAACATAGTTACATATTATTCCATATGAACTTTGTATTTCCCTTATATATTGTCAAGAGGATGTCCTATTAACCCTTCTCATGATGTTGGATTTCAAGAAGGGTATTTTCAAATGACAAACCCTTTATTATCAAGATCAAGATTAATTTGTGAGGATGCATTTTATTTAAAGAGGGTTGAATGTAACACCTCAAGATTTTAAAATTTGAACATTATATTTAAGAATGTGTATAACAAGAAACATCAAGAGTAGAATGGAATATAACAACTAAAAAATTTAATATATATTTATTTTTAAATAAATTCAATCTCTTTGGTAGATTTCAATTCACGCAACACCATATTTGAACGAAATGCGATACTCTATTAAAATATTTCTATTTAAACATTACCATTATAACCTAGCCATTAAAATGGAGGGTATGAATAATTATAACTAAATTATGAAAACTATATGGTTTACACATGTATAAAATAAATAAAATGGATATCTATTGATTATAGATAAAATTAGAACCATTTGAAAGAAAAAGAAATGTTTTCTGAAAAAATATATTTTTCTAAAAGGCGGTTTAATCGTGCTTTGCGAACATAATTTATAATTAATTTTTACTATTTTTATAAAATTTGTTCTATAAAATCAACTAATTTTTTGAAATCATCATATCAAAATTATCTTTGGATGAAATTTTGGGATTTGTTTTGAAATGGTCTATTTTTCGATGAATAATGAAAAATAATTAATTTTAATGAAAAACTACTTTTTTGTTTATTTATAAAGTGAAATTATATATTTAATTGGTTTTAAAGTTAAATTAGTTTAATTATATATCTATTAATACAATTGAGGTCGTTTTAATCATTTTCATATTGAATTTTGATATAAAAACATTGTAAACTTTTGAACATTTTCTCTTTGAAAACTCTCTTTCTCGTCACGTCTATAGGATTAATTTTAAATTAATTGTTAGAACTTATGTGAATTGAATTTGAAAAAATAGATTTTATACTTTTAATAATCATAATTTATATTATCTAATAATTTCAAATTCATTTTTTACAATAATGAATAGTAAAAATAGTAAAAATTATTTACTGCGGTTAAGGTAAAAACTGATTTATCAGGGTTAATCTAAAAATATAAGGGTTGAAATGACGTAAAACTTGTCTAAATATATTTTATGACCATATTTAGACCTTATAATGTATAATTATTGAGAATAATTCATTTTGGACCCTTATGGCATGTGAAAAATGCGGTTATACCTTTTTCTTTTCAAAAATTACAAGTGTGCCACTCACCTCACTTATAAAACACCACCATCTATTCTCTATTATTTACACATTTAAACCATTTTGGATCAGAAAAAACCTATTCAAATTCCTTACCAACTTACCTTATCTCATCCTAGAAGCCTTATTTTGGGCAGAAAGCCGACCTTGGAAGGATTTTGGTGCAAAACTAAGAAGGATACCTGAAGAAGAGGTAACGTTCTTCAATGAATGTTTTTATTTTATTTCTTCCTCCACCTCCATAAATTCTTATAAAACCATGTTGATATAATAAAAAATGTATCTACTATATAATAATATTTTTTTATGTTAATTTCATGACCTATAACCATCCTCAGTTCCATTAATTTGGTTACGAAATCATCATTCATGTGTACGGCAGACTACTACCTTGCGAACTAATATCATTCATTTTTCCATTAACACCTCTCACGGTTGGGTATAATGATGGATATAAAGTATATATATATATATATATGATATTTATAAAATAATTATACCCATTTAGTTATTATATTATATATACCTTTTAGCTTTTCATTCCGTAGGGGATATGATAACATTGCTCGTGTGTACAACTATAAATTACATAATTGTTATATTAATAGCATATTTATCATTATTAAAAGATAATATATCATTTTATTTCTTACATTGAAAAAATGATAATGTTGTTTATGTACGTGTGGAATACCACCTTCATGAAGTGATGCGAATCTCTTTTCATTACCACACCACATGGATGATATATATAATAAATAATATAGTATATATGATATTATGATAATTATTTAAATATAAAATATTACTTACCTTTTCCGATAATGATCATTGAAAAATGGAAACGTTACTCATGCGTACATACAACCTACTATCTCCATGATTGTAACGTAATTCATTTTTCATAACTATATTTCATGATTTGTTTAAAAAGCATATTACATGCATAAATATAATAATTATGTCATGATTATCATTCTATATATGTTTAAATAATGACCACTTTGACCATTGTCAACGTACTAAAGTCATTTTTGTCACATAATCCAAATATCATCGAAACATCTGATGTAAACTTAATTGATTAATTAATCATATATAACATGGTAATAAGAGAAATAAAAGGAATAATAAACTTGAAAATTTTTCTTAAGAAATAAAATAATTAACATAAGTTTATTATTCTGGAAGATAAAGAACATAAATGATGATTCAAACTCAAGGTAATTGTTTCTCATCTCACTTTTACTTCTATGAGACAAATGCCATATACACCACTTATTTATTTTATGTAGTGTATATACTATCATTTGTGTTTTTTATATCATGAATTAATTTATCTTCATAGTATTTAAAGTTTTGTTTAAATTTATTTATTTCATGGGGCCTATGATTCAAAAGTTACCAAAGTGGTGATTGTTTATTTCAAAATCTCATCATTATTCAGGGTTGTTTTTATTTAAGTATCCCTTGGGGGAATTATTTTATATTTATTTATTAAAATAAATATATTTTCTTATCCTATAGGTATTAATGAACTTTTTAAATTAATAGTAAAATTTTTCCCTCTCTTTGGTACTTAAAATGATTAAGAAAATATTTTAAATAAAATACAAATTTATTTCTCCCTTCGATCCAAAATCCTTTTTCTTACAAAACCTTGTTTTTTAAAAATGTTTTGAAAAATATTTTAGCATTCTCAAAATGATTTATTAAATGAAAATTTACCCATTTTTTACTTTTTATAAAATGGTTTTAAAGGAACCTTCTAATCATTTTCTGAATGAGGCACTTTTCTAACCTTTTTATAGTACAAAAAGAACATTCTTTTTAACTTATATGGTATGTATGAAATTACCCTCCTTTATGAACACCATTTATTTGAAGCCTCATTTGAAATTTTACTAGGTTATTTTTAAATAGAATTTTGTTAATAATATTCTTGAAATTATTAGTTTTTAAAAGTGATTTTGAAATAAAAGGATTTTGAAAATATTTTATGAATTTTGTAGTTTTAAAATAAAATGGTTGATTTTAAAAGAAAGGTTATATTACTAAATGAATTTTCTTAGTGATATTTGAAAATAATCTTCCATCTATGAATACATACTTTTATATTACTTATACTTTAATGGGGATATACTCCGATGATACCATCCTTATTTTTTCTCTAGATGATTTATGATCAGTTTGACTAGGGATGTACTATGTTGATACCATTCACTTTACTCTAGATGGTTTCTGATTATGTTTATTGATTGGGTAGAGTATTTAGATTTCATATTATAGTTTAAATCTTAATTTTTATTTGAATTATGTTTCACCCCTTTCATGTGAGGAATGCATTGGACTTAGTAATTGAAGGGAAGGGCCTGTTATAGCCCCTCGATGCATCGGTAGGTCTCATGAGATAAACTAGATTAGGTTTGGCTGATACCTTAACCATTTATATAGATTTATTGGAAAAAGGATTAAATGGTATTATATGTCTTGGCATAAGGCCGAAATGGTTTGTTTTAGATGAACAAATTATGCATTCCATCATTATGATTTTAGTTATTGATAATCCATGTGATTATTTGATTAGTTAGAATATCTATGTTTAAGCTTCATGATCATTTGATTATTTATATGAAATTATTTTTTTATCATTTATTCCTACTGTATTATGATCAAGTTATTGATTTAATGGAATATGTTTGAATTATTTACATTTCTATATTGATTATGCCTTATTTATTCATAGCTTTCACTGTACACTTACCCTTACCGAGCATCCGATATTACACATTTATTATGTTGTATTTTCTATAGGATACAAGGAAGTGTTTTGTGATTGATATACAAAGATATGATAAGGGGAATAATGGAATTATCAAAAAAAACTTTGTGTATTTTTTGTTTTAAAATGTAATGTGAATTTCATGTTTGTATCTAGTTTACCAAGACTATTAAACTACTTGATCCTTCAGGATGTGATTCCTTGTAGATTATGCCAATATGTTAAAGTATACACCAAATCTAGGATACTGGGGTTTTGGTTTCTACATCTTCAAAAAAATACAACATTAAAAGAATATCCTTTCACAATAGTAAGATGAACACATAACAAAAAATTATTAAAAGTACATCTTTAAAGTGTAGTGTTGAAATATTTGACGAACAACTACAAAAAGATAGGATTGTATAACAGTAGTTGCATAAATTATATTTCTAGAAAGTTCTATTGAAATAATCATGATATTTGGTTTTCAGAACTTTATAGAGTTGTTTTTTATTATCATATAGAATAATTAAACTTTCTGAGAATAAATAAGAACACTGTTTTGATATTGTTCAAATAGATCCGTAATCATGATATTGAAGACACTTAACGCATTTTAAATTTGAATTTAAACTACCAATGAAAATCATAACTTCCTTTAGAAATAATAACAATTTAATCCTTTGTAAGTGATCCTTTAAATCAGTCTTCAAATAGATTTTAATAAGATATTTATTCCAGCGAAACTATTTCTTAAATATTGGAAAATATATTTAATTCAAATTCCATTGATGTCTACTTAAAATTTAGGGATTTCTCTACATAATTAATCTTCAAAAGTATGGTTCACAATATACTGTTGATTCCAAAAGTTGGGTTAACCAACCATATGTGAGATAGTTGAATGTAGGGTTCTTCTTAAAAGTATCGTACCCAAACCTAACACTCATCTTAACTATAGGGCACAAAAGTAGCATTGCTTAATGAAATTTAGGTTCACAAACCTAACGTTCTCAAAAAACATAGGGTTTAGAATAATTATTCCAAACCCCATAGAAACATATAGAATAATTTGAAAAGCTCCAAAAAAATTGGTTCCATAATTTTAGAGGAAATAAAATAAATATTTCAATAAATTTAATCATGAAATTTTCTTAACTAAACTTCATTAATAAAACATATACATGTATTTTTGAGCATCAAAATAAGTGATAAAATAAATGAAATTATTGGATCAACATTCATATGGCCAATAATCTCCACATTTATTTGTGATCACAAAAACCTATTGAAATATAAACGCATAAATATCAATTAATTGATATTTCTCAATTAAAATAGAAGAATATTTAGTTTATCCAAATTTCTTTCAAAATTATAAACAAATATGAATAAGGATAATAAAACAACTAAAAATAATATTTTATAGAAATGTTTTGTTTATCGAAATTTCTCCCCCTTTTTTTAATATAAAAAAGTGGATAGATAGATTAAAACACATTCAATTTTGCACATATTTGTTAGCAAATTTTATGTTTATCAAAAAATAAATGCATACTGAAAATGAATAGGGTTATACATAAAACAACAAAAAATAGTATATAAAGTGAACAAAAAAATAGACATAATAATTTAAATAAGAGAATTTATTTCATTAATATTCCTAGATTATAAAACAATTTAACTTAAGGGCTTTAATAAGTTATGGGTAGGAATAATATAGGGTGAAAGTTCAATATTTTCTGAGGAAGGCTCTGTTGTTTGAACATCATGAACAATATGATGAACTATCTAAAACTCCTTCATCAACAGGTTAAAATTTTTATTCATTGGCCCTGTCCATTATTTCACAAACAGACTTGACTCTTGATACATCTTGAGTGATTCAACCAAGTTAACCATTAAAAAATTCTTAATAGGTTCATCTAAATCAACATGTTTTCTCATCATTTCATTTATCTCATTGAAAAAAAAAATCAAATTCTTGTATCTTTAGAGGTCATCTTCTCAATCAGATCATTCTTATTTTCAACTAAAGTGTTGATATTCACACTTTCAAATTGATGGATTTAAATTTTTTCATTAATTACATCAATATCATATGATAAAAGATATATTCTACTCAAAACATCCATCGGTCTTTAACCTCATGAATTAAAATCTCACCCATGAATTAAACTTGCTATTACAAACTCAAAATGACCACATAAAAATTCTTTCAAGTCACTAAAATCTGATTTGGAAATTTCCCCACTTTTAATTTTCTGAACTTGATCACCCATATTTGTCATGAAACCCTCCCCCCAAAGGTAACCCTACCAGGTCGACAATGAGAGAAGGGATATGGAAACCACTTGAATCCCATCTCCAATAGGCCATGGGTTAATGAAAATCAATGATGGTATAACATACATAAAAATAGGAGATATTACCCTATAAGATAACATAGAGAAGAGATAAATAAGATAAGTAAACCAATAAAATCCTGCTCAGATAGATAAAATAAATCTTAAGTACATACATGCAATGTCATAAAATAATAAAACAACTAGAAATGAAACTATAGGTACCAAAAGATAAACTTGGTAGAATCCATGAAGCCCAAAAAGCTCCTGAAAAACCACAAGCTAGTAATATACATCCAAATATACAACATGTTCTCACTGACATAAAAAAATAGTTTATATATACATAGGGTGATCATAACAGGTATACTCAGTAGGATCATCCCCAAATCATTTTGTACAAAAGGTAAAGAAATCGTACTAAAGATCTGTGAAAAAAGTGAAGCTAACTAATTACCTATACAAGTATACTAAGTTCCCGGTATAACCATGGCTATCTATCACCAAGCATTTCCAACAAAAGATCATATATTATAATAATAAACCAAGACTACTTCTCCACTGGTATTCTGCTCTTCTCCAACATCATACGTCCTGATACATCTATCTCCAAAATAATTCAACCCGAAGACACATGGTATCAATTATCACAACATGAATCTCATACATCACATCATCCCATCATCCCATCCAAATCTCCATATAGTAACCGTGTAGTTTTCAGTAGCCACCACAATCCATATGTCGTGTATCATACATCAGGTATTATAAATGAAGCCATCACAACCCATGTATCGAGTAATGTACCTCAAGACATCACAACCCATCCACATTACACCTAAAATAATCCTTATGATACTATACCTAGAGATACATGTGTATGAAATAACCAAAATCCATCACAGACATCAATAAACATATATGGGAAAGCTAACCACCATGCATATCAACACATAATACTACCAAGAGAAGAGAGCAGGGCTAGTGGGGGTAGTCAGTCATTCATCCCTATCTAACCTGAATATTGGGGAAAACACACTTTTAGAGTCCACTATGTGTTAGTCTCCCTAACAACATTGGTTGGGTAATGTATGAAATCAAAAATCATAGAAGATATAATATAGCTCACAACCACACTATGGTTATTAACCTAGTCCTAAGCTCAACTACAATTATCGTTGGTCAAACACAGATGTAACTATTAAGGACTAGATATCCTATAATCACACAATAATTTAAGAATAATTTCATTAGAATACTTATTTTTTTTCATTTCATCTTAAATTAATTAATTAATTGGCTATTAATTAACAAATATCCATTTACACATTTCATTAACCATTAATGTGAAAACCAATGACCTCCTAGAATAATCCAATTGAGACCATGATTTATCAATATTATCAACATTTCCATACCAAGTACAAACCCCATGGATTAAAACATTCATTAAAAATTATTTATATCTTCCATAATTCTAGATAATCTAGGAAAAAAATCCTAAGTTACCATAAAGAGATGCATAACCAATCACATATAGCTACCTCAAGCAGTGGTAAAAGGAATGCAGATAAACAAGCAACTCATCCATTAAGACATTAAACAGATTAATTAACAAAAAGAATCCATATTTTATCACAACAATGGGTAAGACCATCTTCAAACAATTCCATTTACTATGATTCCACCCTAGACACCCTCATGCACATCACCATGCATATCATGATCACATACATCAAGTGCTACAATAAACCTATGCCTCCCCACCCATATCTCAATAGCCATCCTAGGCTCACATCACATCACATAACAAGACCCACATATAGAGAAATACAGAATGTAGCAAACAAAAAACAAGTTCATTAGAGAAACTAATACCTAAAAAAAGTCATTTAGCCTTTACATGAAAACATGATCACTCATCCCTAAACACAAGTCATTCAACCTGCATAAGAAAATAGGATCACTCATCCCCAAAAATTTATCTTTATCAAACAACTAGTTTTATGACATATTGAATTAAGAAATAAAATTACTACAGGTTAAAATTATGGGTAACTTAATGCATCAACTATAACAAGCTATGAAATTATTTGAACATTCTCTCTATCATTTTCTTGTTTCAAATAAAGAAAAACGATTATACTTTAACAATCCTTTTTAATCTCATTATCATCAACAATAATTAAAGCTTCATGTCCTTAGGAAAGTTTCATTAACACATGTAAGAACAAGTTCAATTAAACATTCCATTAAGCATATCATATATATCGCACTATCTTGGAAAATACAAGGAAAACCATTATTACAGTGTAAAATAATGACGTACGATCGCTACAACCATAAACCAAGTTCATTATTTAATATAGTTTAATATTTAATTAAGTTAATTCCACCATCACCCAAAGGGATAAACCATGATAACGTTATTACTACATGTAAATAAAAAAAGAGAAGTAATGAATCTACTACCTCAGAAGATTCAATGTTATTTAATGAAAATAGAAGAAGAATATGGATCTATGATCACCTCTCCTATAAGAAAATTTCATTCCTCCTAGGATATCACGACACAATAGAACCAATATAAATAAAGAAAACTCTATTAAAATAATTTAGATCAAATGAAATAGCATGTCAAGAAGAAATGGGAGGAAATGATATTTAAAGTAGAATAAATTTTAATAAAGGAGAAACAAATCACCTTGGATCAAAAAAGATTGAACATAGTAATGAAGGGAATAATAACCATTGAAAGGAGTTTAAAATACCTTAAAAAACTACCCTTGGGTGCCTAGGTTTTGAGAGGAAGGAGTGGGAGAAAAGTGGTTTTAGAAGGCCTTAGTGGTATTTATATGTAAATTGAATTTTAGAAGACCATGATGCTACCCCTTAGACCATACCACATAACTTCTTAACACACGGAACATTACAACCCAAGGTATGAAACTAAACCATGACCCCTTAGTTAGAGGCACGTCTGAGAACTACATCACATATCCAAAATAGATCCTATTTACCCAAGTAGTGGATACAACGCAACCTAAAACACCATGATGCAGAACCTCGAAACACCTAAGGGAGACTACAACATAGCCAAGATCTATTCCACAAGGGTGATACAATTAGTAGAACCAACCAAATTCCACCTAGATACCCTTACACCACAGTCATCTGCTCTACACCGCAACCTCACGACTACCATGGAATAGCGTACACCACAACCAACCTCGATGGTATAACCACCACCCAAAAAGGTAGTAGCTCTGAATTCCTCCTCTTGGGACCCTAAACTATAGATAATCCTTCCATGTGATAGCCACTATCCATACAATGTATTGAATCCCTGTACAGTGAAGAGTCCTATGTTAAGTTTTTTTTCATCTTAAATCCCCATTTTCCCTCAAAAATAGTTTGGAACCTTCTATAGAAAACTCCAACACCCAAAACTCATAAAGGAAGGGATACTTGGGTCTTATAACTTATGTCAGATATCTCTCAAACTGTTATCATACAAAGAAATTTAAAACCAAACCAAAATAGAAAATAAATTAAAGGTTTATCTAACAACCATACCATGAGATACCACTCACGAATCTCACCATCATAGGATCTAAACCACCACACTTAGAGGAACTAATCACAAAGCCAAAAAACCATAATAACTAACTTTTAAACACTCTCTAGTGAAGATACTTCCCAAATAAGATCAATTACACAACAAGGAAACAAGAGAGAAACCATTTAATAAATAAAAAAAGACCAATATCCACAATGGGCAATTTTATAAGAGAAGATCTAAAAAACAAATAACTGAAGGAACTAACTGTGTATTCACAACTCAAATTATTAGGTGCTCTCCTACACACCACCATACTTCCAAATGACATAAACCAAGGGAATAACATGCCAACAAAACTCCTTCTTATAGAGATCCTGTATCTTTATAGACCGCTCCTCGAAGGTCACATCATCATCAATATTGATCCCACCCCAGTCAATGGCGTGAGAGTCATCATGAAGATAATTCTAAAGTTGTAAAAAATGGAATAAATCATGTATCTACATCATCTATGGGGGAAGTGATATCTGATACACCACAACTCCAACATGAGTTAACACATCAGAAGGCCTAAAAACTAGGGATAAAGATTACCCCCATGACCAAAACTTTTCTTCTCTTAGTGAGGAGTCACCTTAAATAATACATGATATCTAATTTAAAACTCTATAGGTCTCCTCATATGATCAGTATAATACTTACGATGATACTTCACTACCTTCATCCTTTCATGAATCATCAAAACCATCTCTGTCATATTTTTCTCTAGATCTATCTCGAGAATTGCTAACTCTTTGACCCCAATCCAACACAACGTAGAATGAAAAGGTCGGACATACAATGCTTCAAATGGATCCTTACTAATGATGGAGTAGAAAATACCGTTGTAAGAAAACTCAACCAAGGTAAGGTGCCTCTTCTATGAATCTACAAAATTCAAGACACAAGAATGCAACATGTCTTCAAGAGTCTGGATGACCTTCTCTATTTGAATGTCTGTCTATGGATGAAAAGTAGTGATAAGTCATAAATGAGAGAAAAAATCATATTGGGGGACCCTATAAAACCTTGAGGTAAAACAAGGATCGTGATCAAATATGATCTTCCTTAGGACTCCATGGATTCTCTCCACCTCCTCTAGATATTGCCTCAAAAAAAAACTTCACTGAGCTCGACTCGTTAACTTCTATAAAGTGGGATGATTTCATAAAATGATCCAGTATCACCCATATAGCATAAAATCCTCCATGAGATCGAGGTAAATAGGTAACTAAGTCTATCAAGATTTCCTACCACTTCCATTGAGGAACATACAATGGCTGGAGAAAACCACTGGGAATATGATGCTAGACCTTCACCTTTTGACAGACCAAACATCACGACACAAACTCTGAAACTGCAAGCTTCAACCTAGACCACCAAAACCGACCTCTCAAAATTTGGTACATCTTTTTCATGCTAGGATGTAATGCTAAGGGTGAGATGTGAAACTCATAAAGAACCACATCATGCATCACCAAAGGGATGAAAAGCCTTCCAGGAACAACATATGATATTTTTCATCCTCAGACCAACCATTAGGGGCATCAACAATGACAACTGAATCTCTCTAGACCTCTACCTCAGAATTCCCTAGCTAGAAATCCTACACCTACCGCACCAAAGAAAAAATAAATATCATCTAGAAAATACAACCTCTTCCTCCTATATCTCTTATATCAAGATGCATCACTAATAGATATTCCATCACTCTATAAGAATATCCAAACTCACACATGACATTACTACGTGAACTCCTTCTTAGCTCATCAACTACACAATTACCCTTTCCTAGTGTATATGAAATCTTAAAGTCATAATCCTACAAGAATTCCATCCACCATCACTACTGCAAGTTCAAGTCACACTACGATAAGACATACCTCAGGATCTTATTATCATTTAAAACCATAAAATACTCTCTAATTAGGTAATGTCACCAAAACTTCAAATAAAACATAAATAGAACCAATTTGAGATCATGGGTGGTATAATTATGCTCATGGGGACATAACACCTGACAACTGTAAAAAATAAAAGATCTTTTCTATATCAGAACACATACTAAACTAAGAAATGAAGTATCACATAAAACCTCGAACTGGACTCCCTCTACTGGAAAACAAAGAACTGGAGTGCTAACTGACTTCTCCTTCAAGTACTTGAAAGATTCCTGACATTGGACGGACCATAGAAATTCCTGATCCTTTATGGTCAAGGTTTTCAAAGGAGTCACAACCCAAGATAAATCAACTATGATCCTCCTATATTATTCTGCAAGACTAAGTAGACTTTTCACCTATAAAATAGTCTCAGGGGATTCCCAAGAAACAACTACCTCTATCCTTGAAGGATTAACAACTAATCCTTGTTGGGACATGGAATTCTCTAAGAAATAGACTTCACTTGCCCAAAACTCACACTTTTACAAATTCCTCAAAAAATGCTAATGATGAAGAACTCCCAAAATAGCACACAGATACTCTGCATGATCCTCCACAAACATGGAGTATATAAGGATTTTGTTAATGAAATCCACTAAAAACTGATCCAAGAACTCACAAGAAACCACATTTATCAAACCCATGAACACGACCAGAGTGTTTTTCACACTAAATTACATCATAATAAAAACTTAATTCCCATGACGACATCCTAACGAGATCTTATGAATATACTCATCCTTCACCTATATATGATGATATACTGACTGCATAACAATATTCAAGAACCAACTAGATCTTTTCACCTAATTGAATAAGTCATAAATCCAGAGAAGCATATAGAATTTATTCATTTTCACATGATTTAAGAAACAATAATCGATAAGAAGATACAAACTGTTATCAAAATTCTTTACAAACAAAACTAGTTCCATTCATAAGGTGTCATTGTAAAAACCCAATGTTTTATTGATGGAATTACCTTATTATAATTATGTCTTATAATATAATCACATAACATTACTTATAGAACACAATACAAACCTTATAAATGAATAAAGAGTGAAATAAAAGGTATCTCATGAAGTTAAGGAACATAAACCGATGAAATAGTAACTTGAATTTTGGAATAGTAATGCAACCCTTATGAATAGTAAACCGACTAATTTAATAGTAAAATCACCAATAAAGTCATAAATAATATTCATCCATCTTATAAGTGACAATATGGTATAATTATATAAGTAAATAAATATTTCAAAAAATACTGATTAAGTGTTGGTATTTTTGTAAGCCATGTATATTTAATTCCAATTTTATGATTAATTTAATAATTTAAAAGAAAATTTATTTCATAAAATGTATTCATAAATAATTATTTTGAAGACTTATGATTATAAGATAATTTTAAGAGGCCTTAGTTAATTTTTCAAAGTGTTAGAAAAGAAGTTTTAATTTTAAAATTTGTATTTTTTAAGTAAATTATGATTTTAATTAAAAATTAAATTTATCATATTTAGAAAATTATTTTTGAAAAATAGAGTTCATTTCTGGATTCTACACGACAAAAAATGGTTAGGGTAATTTTTTGGGATTTTTCTGAAATACATGGATTTTTTATGAATAATGAAATACGATGATTTATAAAATAAGCAAAATACATGAATTATTGAGTCATGGTTTATGTTCTGCTGAGGTAAGAACCTTGGGTTCAAAATAAAATAAACGTATTATTATTTTTGGTCAAAATAATCAATACTATTCATAGTATTAGGGAAAATATTAAACTAATTACTAGAATAATGGGAAACCCCTTCTCTCCTCCACTATAAAAACCAGCCTCACCCCCTCTTCTCTTCATTCCTCTCAAGCCTTGTGGATTCCCTAAATTCTGCTAAAATATACTCCCAAGATCCCCCCTATTCCAGCAGCCCTTGTTATCTTAAAAAGACCAAATTCTCTCCCCTAAATAGGCTCTCAAGGAAGCTAAATTCAAGAGGTAAATTCCTCTTTTCATTTCTTTTAATTTCTTTCAAGTTCCTTTCTTTATTTTTCTTTCCTCACCTCCTTTCATCAAAATGTTATGATAAATAAAGTACCTTACATGTACTAGAATGTTTTTATTTTAATGTAATAATTCATCATCATCTCTCCTTTCTCTCCTTTTATACTAGAAAAGAAAACACCGTCTGAGATGTGTTAATTTATCACATTCAAGGATGAAGAGTTTTAAATTTATATTATCGTATTCAATTCTGGTCATGAAACCATTTTTATGGTTGAACAAGACTATAATATATATATTCTTATTTAAGGTTCTTTAATCTTTTGTACATATGATATTAATTTACAAAGAAAAATGTGTTTGTTGTGATTAAAAACCGCCAATTAATCAAAACAATTATCATTAAGGTTTTATATAATGATTCATCTTTACTACAAATAACAAAATTAATTTTATAACCATTTAATCTTCTTGATGTTCACTAATTACATACAACTTCAATTATGGATAACCATTTTTATCTTACATGATTATTCATACGTGTATATAAGTAAACCAATCCTAAAAACCCAGGAAACAAACGCCCCCAAACAATGAAATTGAACCTCTTAACCCAACAAAAAGGTCATAAATGAACTTCATAAGGTTATACTAAATAAATTATATGTAGAATAGGTTTTGTAAATACTAATTAATTAATGCAATTTGGTTATCTAGGACATTAAGATCAAGTGAAGGACACCATCAGACTTAGGGTAAGGGATTATACCCAAACCTCCATTATTCATTTCAGTTGCTCTATCATTATTTTTACCCAAATTAATTTATCTTTTATTTTTATGTAAATATTTTAAATTATGATTAAATTCTCCAAAATCATGTATCAAGGTCCATTAATAATTTTCTTTTGGGGATATACATGTTTTTAAGTGGTTCCCTCCTCAATACTTCCTGATAAGCAAACCTGTTTAAGGGAACTTCCTTAATTATTACTCAATTTCAAGTACACTCTGTCATCTATTTTAAGAAACCATTGTATTTATAAAATTATTATTTTTATTATGAAAACATTCTAGGTTCAATTATAGTTTTATTTAAAATATTAAACCATTTTCTAAATTAAATTCTCTTCAGTATTTTCCTTAAAACCTCAATAAAATGTTTTAATGCTAAAATTTCTTAAATACTATTCTTACATTTTTTCACTTATATTTGACATAAATTACCATGATTTATTCCTAATTTTACTTATAAATTTAAATATATGTTTTAATTCTTTTTTTTGTGTACACTTGTATGATATACTCATTTATTATGCTTTATGACATGATTATGATACCTATTTCTTTCCATGGGTACCCTTATGTTTATGTATGGTTGATTATGTATGATTATTTATGTGGAATTAGTATTCATGAACTTTTTATGATGGGTGTTCCCAGATAGATCTCCAATTCATTGGGGTAAAGTTTAGTCTCAAGAGACGTTATGTGCAAATGTCTTGGCAGTTAGCCTTGACTAGTGCTACCATGTGCATCAATCTTGGTGTTTAACCTTGACATGCAATCATCTATGTGAAATAAGCATTGAATCATGATAATGTCTTGTTTTATGTTGGTAACACATCACTATGTCTCCATGTTTATATGATCCCATGTTTATATGTTATGATTCCATATGTTCCATGTTTGTTTTTATATCATTATTTCATTCCTTTTAACCCATGTGCTAAAGATTTATTATTATGTTTATTTTATTATTGGAATTTTTAGCTCATCCCTTTGTTATTTTATCCTCAGGTTATCCTATGAATATGTTTGAGAACAATGGAAGTTTGGATCTCTTTATAAAGATTAAATAAAGAAATGTTTTATTTGTACCATGTTTTCAGTTTTATGAACCTAGTCTTTCAAGGCGCTAGACTTTATGATCCTTGGATTGTAATTTGAATTTTATTTATGATTAAAATCATGTAATGATATGTTTAAATGTCTAGGGTTGCTATAGTCATCCTATACAGAGACATCAGGATCAGATAAGCACCTGGATGTAGCTATACCCCAAACATGATCTCCCATTTAGGGGTTAACCCCACAAACTCCTCATAAAAAAATTTGGGTATTCTTCCACAAACCTGGAATACATCATCAGTTGAACCTCTGATGAACTCAGTATCATCTCAACCAATAAGGAAGATAATGAAAGAACATGTATCTGACCCATCTAAGGGTCTCACTTTCCAACGAACACTAATATCTCTCCATAATCATCACATAACACAACCTTTATCCTATATAAATCCAAAAAGTCATGCACTAAATATAACTAGTACATACCAAGGATGATGTCATATTAATATACCCATAAACATAGGAAGTCTCCCCAAGAGTGGTGTTTCCCCATAACTAGCACACATCTCTACATACTTTATATAGATAAGACTGACCTTCAATTGGCATAGTCAATGCTAAGGTAATTAAAATTCTCTCCACATCAAGTCTCAAAGAATAGACTAGGGTAGGTGATATGAAGGACTGTGTAACTCTCGAATCAAATAAAGAATGTCCCCAAGTAGAAGAGAAGAAAAGGGTACCTCGAACGATGTATGATTTCCCCAGTGTTGGCTATGTAAGAGCACAAAGCTGACCATGACCAGCTCCATGGCCACTTTGGCCCTGATGATGAACACCTACATGACCACACTCTGCTCTATGAGAACAAATACCATCTTAGAGCTGTCCTCTGGTTACCCCATCACCTCTCCACTAATCCCATACTAGATAATCTTGCTGCTATTTCCTTGGCTGAAACTGACTTAATGGAGGAACATGAAGAGAAACACATGGCGTACACTACCTAATAATAAAGGTCAAGCACTCTCTCTGCTGATGACCTTATTATTTAAATACAAAACAAGTGTATGATCCCTTGGTAAAGGTATGAGAGCCACACCCCTAGAGAAATGGGATGATGAGGGCTGAGACCTACCCATTACTATCCAAATGCTATTTAGTCTAGACTATTGGGAACCTCAAAATATATATTTTATTTATGAGGAATCTTGATGAATCCCATATCATGACAACCCAGCTTTGGCCAGTGTCCTCTCAATAACATCTGCTCTCACCAAAACCTCAGGATGTTTCTACAGCATAAATAGGGTGACCTAGAACTGGATCTATAGATGAAAATCCTAATCAAAATTCCTCATCCAAACCTCTTCATCTATCAACAAGTTTGAAGAATATAAGAGAAGGGTCCTCAAATAGACCCCAAACTCCCACACACTACAACTACCCTATCGAAGGGTAAGTAGTTCTTGGTGACTTGCCACCTTCATGGTCGAAGAAACAAAATCTTCTTGGAAGTAGTCCATGGAAAACTACCATGAGACTGCCAAATCCTCATGATCCTTGAGGAAAAAGATCCACAACTTTATAATTTCTCCACACAACATCTTAACATCCAACAAAACCTAGTGCTCTTTTTGAGAAAGTATCTAACTAAAATATATCTCAACCTCCTCCAACTATTCTTCTATCACTGAGTCTGAAATAAAGCCCTTGTACTTTTGTATACTATGGTGCTGAAAATATCAGAGTTACCTCCACCATGTCTCATCTTCATCAACCTCTACTTTGTATCAATCTATTGACACATCCTGTTGAACATATTCGGCACCAACATGATGAAGATGTCAACATGGATCCATGCCTATAAAAACAATGAACAATTAGTAACTCATAATCCTGATATATGGAATATTTAGCATTAATTAATTAATTAATAACTTTATCCATTTAAGGTTTAACATAATCCAAATGTATTCCCATTTTAAACACATTTATAAATAAAAATAATGAATGATCATTTCCCAGATCTCTACCTCGCAACTAGTACCATTCTGCTTAGTAGGCTCAGTAAAATTAAAGGTTCATGCATCAGATCACAAGGGGGCCCTAAATACCAATGTCTTAGTTAGACTCCCTTGTTAACATCACTTACTAAACTTTTCTAACACCATTTCCCTACCAACACATGCAGTCCCCACCCATTCCTAACTCCAAACTCTACCCCATCCCTCAACCCGAACCTTTGATACCACTCTATCACGACCCCCCCAAAGCTACCCCTCCCGAGTGAACAATGAGAGAATGGAAATGGTCATTTCCCAAATCCCACCTCCAATAAGCCATGGGTTGGAGAAAATTACCTAGGGTGTAACATACATACAAATGAGAGGCATTAAACTCTAAGAGAACATGTGGAATAGAGAGATAATAAAATTACACCAATCAACTTCTGATTAGATAGATAAAATAAATCCAAAGTACATACATGTAATGTCTTAAAATACTAAGACAAATGGAAAGAAAACTACAAGTACCAAAATATAAACTCAGTAGAATCCATGAAGCCTAAACAACTCTTGTAAAATCACGAGCTAGTAATATACATCTTGATCTCCAACTTTCTCTTGCTGACCTAAAAAATAGTTTATATATACCTAGGGTGATCACAATAGTTATTCTTAGTAGGATCCTCCTCAGAGCCTCTCATAAAAAGGATAAAGAAAGAAAAATAAATATTTTTGAACAATAAGTGAAGCTAAATCATCACTTAAATAGGTATACTAATTTCTCATTATCACTATGGCTCCCTCTCACTAAGTATCACATACAATAGATCGTATATTATAGTAATAAAACAAGGTTACCCCGCTACCGATTCCCCATTGGTTTTCTGCTCTTCCCCAACATTCCATGTCTTGAGACATCTCTCTCCAAAAGAAGCCATCTCAAGGACACCTGAGCTCAAGTATCACAACATTAATTTCGCACATCACATCATATCATCATCCCACCCACATATACAGATAGTAACTGAGTAGTTTTTTAGAGCCACCATGGATGATATGTCATGTATTATACATCGAGTATTATACCTCAAGCCATCATAGACCATACACTATGTAATTTAGCTCAATACATCTCAACTCTTACACATCATACATATAATAATCCTTTGGATACTATACTTATAGATACATGTGTGTGAAATAACCAAAAACCATAATATCCATCTACATAAATATATGGTAAAGATAACCACCATGTATACTAGCACATAATACTACTAGGATAAGAGAGTGGGTCCTGAAGGGGGTAGTTTTTCATCTGTCCCTTATCAATTTGAAAGTTATGAAAAAACCCCCCATAGTCCACAATGTGTAAGTTGCACTACTGACATGGGTGGGGTAGAATATGAAATTACTAAGCATACATGATATAATATAGATCACAACAATAGTGTGGGTATTCAACTAAAACTATCGTTGCTCAGACACCTGGCTTCCATGACTTGGGACTAGATATCCTATAATCTCACAAGAATATAAGAATAATCTCATTAGATTACTTATTTCCTTTTTTTATTTCACCTTACATTAATTAATTCATTATCCATTTACACATTTCATTATCCATTAAGGTAAAAACTCATGCCCTCTAGGCATAATCCAACATAGTCCATATTTTCTAAAGATTATCGAAATTTTCATTCCAAGAACCAACCTAGATGGTTAAAACATTTATTAAAAATTATTAATCCATTCCATAATTTCAGGTACTCTAGGAAAACATCCTAAGCTACGACAAATATATGAATAAACAAGTACATCCAACTCCATTAAGCAATGGGGAAAGGTATGTAGATAAACAAGAAACCCAACCATACACCATTAAAAAATTCATTAATAGAATCCATCTTTCAACACAACAATGGGTAATCCAAGCTTTAACCCATTCCATTAACATTGGTTCCACCCCTGACACCCACATTCACATCACCATACATCTCATCATCACAGGTGTCAACTGCTACCACAAACCTGAGACTCCCCACCCATATCTCATTAGTCATCATAGGATCACATAAAATCAAATAACAATGATCAAATACATAGAATCACTAAATGAAACAAACAAATAATAAGGTCAACAGGGGAACTAGGACCTAAAACAAGGCATTTAGCCTTTACATGAAAATAGGCTCACTCATCTTTAAACACAATGAATTCATACTTCATAATAAAGTAGACTCACTAATCCCCAAAAATTTATCTTTATCAAACAATTTTTTTATTCCATCTTGAATTTACATATTCAATTATTACATGTTACAACTATGGGTAAACTAATATTCATCTATAACCTGCTATGAAATTATTTAAACATGACCTCTAACATTTACCAATTTCCAAAAACTTTAAAGAACAATTATCATTTAATATGCCATTTTTATATCATTATCATCAATAATCATTTCAAATTAATTTCCTTAGCCAAGTTCTATTAATACATGTAATAATAAGTTCAATTAAACATGCCATTAACATCAGTTTGATTACCATCAAATTACAAGAATCAACAGATTCATTCAACATGTGTCTTTAATTATTTATCCAATTAATTATAACTAGATTTATATTCTTAACCAATTCCCATAAAATTAAACATGCTAACCCGATCATAAAAAACATGCTAACAAACATTTCATAGATAGAACACTATATAGAAAAAATGAGGTAAACTGTTATCATAATGGAAAAAAATAACATGTGATTTCTACAACCAAAAACCAAGTTCATTATTTAATCTAGTTTAATATTTAATTTGGATAATTACACCATCACCCAAAATGATAAAACATGATAACCTTGTGATTTAACATAAATAAAAAGAAGAAACAATGAATAACCTATATCAAAAATTTCAATGTTATTTGATAAGAATGAAATAAGAATACAGATCTCTGATCACCTCTCCCAAAATAAAACTACATCCCTCCATGGGTGTAATGCCATAACCACACCAAAATAAATAATAGTAACTTCATTAGAACTATGGAGATAAAAATTTATATAATTTTAAGAATAAATGGCAGGAAATAAGATTTAAAGGATAATAAACTATAACAAAGGGGAAATAACTTGCCTCGAATCACAACAGTTCGAACATAGGAATCCGAGGATTAATCCTTATCGAAAGGGGATTTAAATACCTTCCAAAAAACCATTCGGAACCCATGGTTTGAGAGGAATGAGTGAGATAAAATTGGGTTCATAGGGACTCAGGGGTATTTATAGACAGAATTAATTTTATAAGACCATGAAATAACCCCTTAGAAAATACCAAAAAACTACCTAATACATGATACGTTACATCATAAGGTTGGACACTACTCTGCAACACCCATGGTAAAAGGTGTCTATGAGAACCATGGTATAGATCTAGAATAGATCCTATTTACCTAGGGAGGGACTACATTTCAGCCTAAACCGCCATGTTTCAAAACCCCATAACCATAAAAAGAAACTATGCTATAGCCAAACTCCATGCCACATGGGTGCTGAAATTGGACGAACTGATGAAATTCTACCCCGAGGCCCTTGCACCATAGTTTTCTTCTCCACGTTGTAACCTCATGAACACCAAGGAAAGGCCTACACCATGAAAAACCTCCATGGCACAGATACCCCCAAAAATGAAGTAGCTCCTAATTCATCCTCCTAGGATTCAACACCATAGCCGAGCCTTGCATGCCACATCCACCATCCCTAAAATGCATTTCGTCCCTTCACATCAAAAAATATACTTTTAAGTTGATTTTTCACCTTAACTCTCTAGTTTCCCTCCCAAACACTTTCAAATATTCTCCAAACACCTCTAACATCCAAAACTCACAAAGAAAGGAATACTATGGTTTAATCCCTTAAAAAATCTCTCTTAAAAGCATCAAAATCTCTTATTGATATTGAATTGTCTTTCGAGAGTTGATACTATATCTTGAAAGATTAAAATTTTGTTCTTGAAACAAAATTATTTATTAAATATTCAACAATATTTCTACAACTCTCAATTTATCCCTTTAGTTTTTCAACCTTATATTTAAACTAATTAATAATTTTCAACCATACCCAATGAAAAGTTATGGGAGTGCACATAAAAATTTAGATCATCTTCATTAGATGAGTAACTTTTTTCTGGCCTTATAGAAGGACCACTAGCTTCAACCAATTGTACCCATTTAACATCTAATTTTTCACTAGAAATTTCACCAATAACTTCTGTAACTTCAACAACTTCTTCTATTATACTCTTAAGGGAACATTCATCAATATAAACTGAATGATCTCCAATTAGATCAATTGTCACAAAAATTTAATGACTGGACACCTACTCACCAGAATGAGCTACTTTACCAAGAATTTCTTTAGTTTTATGAGAACCTGAAGAATAAGAAGTTTCATGAAATATTTTTTCTTATCCTTGAACAACCTCATAAATTCTTTCTTCAACATGAGAACATTTCTCACTTTCTCCTTCAAAATTAGTAACCTAACACTCAACCACCTATGTAACTATTTCATTGACTCAAACAGATTGATTTGGTTCTTCAAAATCAACATCCATAGCTTTTTCAATTGGTTTTTTCTTTCTTTTGGGCCTCTGAATCAATACGACTCCACTGTTTTTAGTAGATGGATCCTCAAAAGATCTAGAAACTTGAAGAAATCCCCCTAAAATAGAAGGTATATTCTCATACAGTATTTTATTTATTCTTGACTGATATGAATATTTATTTCACTAAGAAACACATCTTCTAGATCTTAATCCATTTGTGCTACTTCAACTACACCTTAAAAAGGAGATTCACCTACTTTTTCATCACCTCTTCTCACAAAAATAGCCAACTTCAAACTTATTTTCTCCCCCCTGAGCATAATCTCTAAATGGTTATTATTATTTGGCTCAAAAAATGTAACATCCTAATATTTTTTTAAAAAATAAAACAAAGTTTGATAGTGTACACGACACACAACACCGAGCCTAAATTAACCATGGAATATTATTATTTAAATATGACCATTATAACTGTAACGCCTCGACCCCAATTACCCAGAGTCGGTGAATTATTTTAATACATTGGCATGATTACAAGGAATCAAGTCCCGAAGGACTGATAAGTTTAGCAGTCTTGGAAAAATAGATCACATACATGAATGTTACATTTTCACTTTAAGACGTACAAAAAAACATAAATAATCTTTATGAATTCCATTATTCCCTTGGATTAACCCTGCATATCAATCACATTACACTTCTTGGAATTATGGGAAAAATAAAATATAGAAAGGGGTGAGCTCAAATGCTCAGTAAGGGTAAGCAATAAAGTGGAAACTTTTGAAAATAAGCAAAAACATTTAAGGAAATGTATAAAACTAAAACAAAAGCCTTTTAAACTTGAACTTCAGCATAATATGGCAGAAATAAAATGAAATAATTCCATTTACTTATTCACATGGATATTATACTAATCGAATAATCACATGCAATATCACTAACCACTTTCATAATGATGGAATGCATAATTCCAGAATATCATAACCACATAGCCAAGGCCTCATGCCAAGAATACAAATAAGATTTTGTCAAGGCATTGTGCCAAGACACTAGTTTGTCTCATGAGACCTACCGATGCATTGAGGAGCTATAGCGGGCTCCACCCATCATATATTAAGTTCAATGCATTCCCATATTAAAAGGTTTAAACATAACATAAACATTCGTATTAAAAATAGCATACGAAATGTCAATACTTTCTCCATAAACCATGAATGGAATAAAAATAACACATCCACAGTCAAACATATCACAAAACCTTAAATAGAAGCTTTGTATAATAAATCAACTTCAAATGAGTTTAAAATCCATAAAATGATGAGTAAAGATTTTTGAGAGAAATATCCTTTTTTTAAAATCATTTAAAAGTCACACATTTATAAAGGAAGTAACTTTAAAAGATATTTTTGAATCAAAGTGTCCCATACCACTTTTAAACTTTTAAAAAGAATTATCATTTCAAAACATTCATGTCCATATAAATAAATCCTTAAAATCATTTTGAAAACATGGACATTAATTGAAAAGATTTAGAAAGATAAATCTTTAAAACATTTGAAATTTTGATCTTGATAAAGAGTACCTTTCAAAATCCTTAAAATCTTCATTTTGAAATCATTTTTTTGAAAAATGGACATGGATGATAAAAACTTCCCAGTAAAGACTTACACATAAACAATCTCGGATAATGATGATATTGAGGAATTAACCCTTACCAATTTGGTAACATACGAAACATACAACCCATGAAAGAGGTATCATATAATGAATATGTAAATACACATAAATTAAAGTGTATTACACAAAGAATACAATTATGGGCAGTAAATACACCACAAAAAAGGTAATAGTGGCAATATGACATGAATCTCACGGGAATAAGGAGTGAGATGAAAACCCCTTACCTTGAACTTTCCTTTAGTGGAGGGTACATTTACCCTTCTGTACGAAGATCATAGTATGATATTAAATTATACCAGAACTATAATAGTATTTATGATATCATAAATGATTCATTTATGACTTTATATTACCCATTTAATAATAATTTTCATGTTAAGTTAACATTTCGGGTAATAATCACTTTCGTTATCGTACATGTTTTAACTTGTCACTCTTGGTTGTATCACTTAGATCATGATTTAAATACTTCCAGAATATAAAACATGTTAAATATATCATATATATATATATAAATATGTATAATATAAATATATATGAAATGGAAAACACCGTTTATGGAGACGGTAGTCCGTACGTACGCATAAACGCTGTTTCTATTTTCATATAGTATTGAACGAAAGTAAGTGAATAAGATATATGTAAGTACATAAATACTTATATATATATATATCCAGTAGCATTATTATGTCATATATTTCATACTTATTAGTAATATATATTTTTATAATCATCGATGAATGGTGAACTTGGAAATGAATCTCATCGCGTCATGGAGACGGTAATCCATACGTACGCACGAGCGAAAATATCCTTCTTTTGATATTAAAATAATATATAATTGGATAGTATATCATATATACAAAATCATTATCATGTTATATTTATTATTTAAATGAATTAAAAATCATTATTATACCCATCAAAATAATAATATATTTAATAACAATTACACCACGACGTGGAGACGGTAAGCCGTACGTACGCGCGTATGGTGACATGTCATTCAAAGGATGGATAGAATACTGAATATGGTTGTACCATTTTTATAATAATATTATAGTATATAGGAGATACTGGATTCATTATTTTAGAATGGTAATAACAAAGAAATAAGAAGTGGAAGAAGAAAGGAACTTGAAAAAGGGTGGTGAAATCATTACCTCTTCTTCAGGTTCTTCATTTTGATTTGATCAAAAGGGCTCCATAGGATGGATTTATGACTAAAGGAAGGCCTCTAGGATTAATTTATGGAAGTGGAGAGAGTATTTGGGCAGGGGTTGGCTGAACCAAAAGGCTTTGAAGGTGTGAATTAATGAGAAGGGGGAGTGTCCTTTTATAAGAGGGGTGAGGGGCACCTTTAGAAAAGCTAGAAATATTATTTTATAATAAATTCATATTCGGTTTCTAATGGCTCAAAAGTAGATTATTTAAAGGTTAAGGTGGGTATGGGTCTAAAACCACTCAACCAATATAATTTAGACAGGTTTGGGTCATTATATTAACCTTATATTTTAGTTTTAACTCTTAGTTAATTAGTTTGACACTTACCATGTCACTTTGTATTTTTATGTTATATAGTTAATAAACTTACTATATACATCCAAGAGACCCCCAAGTTGTCCATTAATGATACAAATATCATGATATAAGTCTCTTGGCCGAACCTTAGATTTTTAGGAATTTAATATCAATTAATAATATAATATTTGTTTTAAAAACTCTTTTATGTCAATTTTGACACTATTCAATAATTGACTTTTGTAAAAATCATAATAGAATGATTACTTCGAACAAAGTTAATTAAATCAATTATAATATGTCATATTATTCTAGAAAATTAGTTTAATTCATTAAAAGTCTCAAATTATATTTATTTTGGTATTTATAATATCAATTATTTTAATGTTTCACTATTATGGTAATTACTGCATCATCATTGTGTCATAAATAAATTAAATTATTTAATGTCTAAATTTTTTAAATAAAATATCAATATTTAGGAAATATCTATAGCTTTCTAATGAATATTTATAGTCGAAAATCCAATATATATAACCCTATGTAAAAATTGTTTTTCTAAAAGATATATGCTTATGTCATTTTTGTATTTATTTTAAATTAATTAAAATAAAGTGTCCCTATCACCTACAAGTGGCTCCATGGGGTCCCAAAATCGACCCAAAGATGCCCATGGTCGGACATATATCCACCAAAGGTTAGGAAACATTTTAGGGTAATTTAGTATTATTATAATATTATTTTTAACCCTTATTTACCAGATTTACCCTTTAACCATGGTAAATAAAATATTTACCGAAGTAATTATTCAAAATATCTAAAAATAAAAGTTACCTATTTACACAATTTGGATATCATAATTCCAAAAATGGAATCAATTTTTCCAAATTCAAAACACAGAAGTGGCAGAAATTAATTTAAAATTAATTCCTGCTGTCAAAACAAAAAGCGTATTTTTAAGATATAATAACTATCAAAAGATTGATACTTGTTTATGTTCGGTTTAATTGTGAAATTATGTACAATGACAAAAATTGTATTAAATGATAAAAATATATTCTAAATATACTTTCAAACCACACAAATTCATAATTTATCACTATTAATTATTTTGATTAAAAAAGTTGTTTTTAATTAAAATTTAGTAATTTTCACTATTCATCAAAACATTAAAGTTATTCGAAAAGTACAAAAATTTCACCTTAGGCTAAATTCGATACTCCGAATCCAAAAATGAATTCCATTTTTAGAGATAAAATTTCTAAAATTTTAAAAAGTAGTTATTACTATTCATAACAGCTACTTAGATTGGTCGCGGTGTGTGTTAGAACTCGAAGTTTCGTGCAACACATGCTACTGTATTATTCAAAGAGAAGTGTATCGTGGAAGCTCGGGGTGTTACAATAACCTAGTCGTTTAATTGGAGGGTATGAATAAGATTAACCACATTATAATATATATATATATATATATATATAAATGTTCTAATTAATTAAAACGTATTATTCAATGCATAATATATAAATACTCAATACTTTGTGAAGTCATTTTATGCTTCAAAAATTCATTTTCTTTACGTTTTTATTAATTTTTTACATGTAAATTGTAATTAATTTGTAAAAATGTTAGAAATTTTATTTTATGAAATTAAAATAACTTTTTAAATAGTTATATAAAAATTATCTTATGGTGAAATTTTGAGATTTTCTTTAAATTTTTGTTTTTTCAACAAATAATGAAAAATATCAATTTTTCAAAAACTATCGTTTCTTTTCATTAAATAAAGTAATTTATAAGTACCATTATATTTTTTATTTGATTATAAAGTTTCATATAAACCATTTGATTTATAATAATCTAATTAATTTTATTTTAATAAAAAAAATTCATGATTTTTATATAAGTTTATTTTTATGCATAAAAACGCAGTTCTCTGAAAACTATTTTAAAGTGAATAAAGTTTATACATTTTAATTAATTAAAATAATCCCTAATGTATAATAATTTAAATTATATATATATATATTATATATTTATATGAATTTAAATTCATATAATTATTATTACTATTCATATATTTAATATAATATTATTTATTGCTTGAAAAATGCATTTTTCTTCTTCAAAAAACCATTGTTTTCATGCTTTACGGGATACTTATAAAATAAATATATACCAATTATAATGATTGAATTTGGTAAAAATTGATTCTATATTTATAATTAATAAAATTAATATTATTTAATAAGGTCAACTTAATTTTTGGTAATAATGAATAGTAAAAATAGTAAAAATTTGTCACCATGGTAAAATGATAAATTGGGCTAACTTTGGTTAGAAATAAATTTTAGGATACCATTATTCATCTTGAATATTATTAGATGAAGGTATTTGGAACATTATCACCTTATTCTTGAAATTTATTTTTTATGGTACACTTTTCCTTGAAAGTACTTATATAATAATTTAATAAAAAAATGCCACTCTCTTACTTTTAAAAATATCTTATGTGTTCACATAGGGAAAACATAAATTTTTTAACAAACATTAATGAATATTTTGAGAAAAATAGAATTATTTTCATAATAGTAATTTATATATAATTTTATTTAATTGTATAATTACCATAAATGCTTATGCAATGCTGGCTCGATATTTATTAAATTAATAGAAAAATAAAATAAATTATTTTAAAAATATTTTAAAAAATATAAATTGAATGAATTATTATTTTCCCTAAATTTTTAAATAAATATAATTTTTTTAATATGTGTGAATTAAATATATCTGAATAACTTTTCTTTCATGTTGTTTTGAAAGTTAAATTAAATGAATAGTTCCAAAAATGGCATTAAAGTTTTTTTTCCAATAAAGAATATTTTATTAAAAATTTAAAATTCCTAAAAATAGTATATTTGACCAAGTGATTGGTATATGTTTTAAAATATAAAAATATGTCCATTCATGGACCAATTTTCCTTTTATATTAAATATATTTTCCCCTAAAGAGTAATAACTTCGTTACCACGATAATTGTCAAAAGGGGTTAAAATGAGTTAAAACAAAAAAAATAGATAAGTGTGAAAACATCACCTAAACTTGTCCAATTTTTATTTTATGAGATAATTTAGACTCATACTCATATAATCTTAAAATATTATCATTTTTTATCCATTGGGATATGACAATTAATTTATATTAATTTAATACTTTATAATCTTCCAAGAGGGCCTCTCCCCTCTCTTATAAATGGTCACCTGCTCTCCTATTTTAGTCACACTTAAAAGGAATTTTGGTTCTTCCAATATATACCCAAATTAATTCCTTAAATACCTATCCATATCCTATATTCCTTTTTTTATCATAAAACTATCATATGAAAGCTTTTGGTGTAAAAATTAAGATGGTGTCTCAAGAAGAGGTATAGTTCTTAATCAAGCGTTTTCATTTTATTCTTTCTTCTACCTCCTTAAAAAATTATTAAAAAATTATGAAATAATAAAACCAATATCATTCATATACATATATTTTTTTATGTTTATTTAATAACCTATATCCATATCCACTTCCTCCAAATTGGAAATGAAGCCATCGTTTGTGTGTATAACATACTACCACCTCACGGACCAATGTAATTCATATTCCATAAACTACTATCGCAACTAGTTATAATGATGGATTTAATGTATATATATATATATTATATTAATGAAATATTTATCATTTTTAAGAAGTAATATATCATCTATTTTCATAAATTTTTATTTACTAAAAAAAGATAATGTCGTTCGTGCGTATGTGTGGACTACTGCCTCCGTGAAGCGATGAGATTCATTTTTCATCGCCACATCACAAGGATGACATATATAACTATTTTTAAAGAAATAAGGCGGTATTTATTAAATAAATATAATTATGTAAATATAATATAATACTTTCAATCTTTCCATAATGATCGCTGAAAAATGGAAACGTTACTCATGAGTACATATGGCCTACCATCTCTATGATTGTAATATAGTTCATTTTTCATAACCATTTAGCATGATTGGTTTTAAAAGTATTATTAATTTATAAAATTGATAATTATTTCATGATTATTATTACTTTATAATGAAAAAAATAAAATCTTTGACCATAGTTAACCTAACAAAGTCAATTTTTACATATGAGCCGAATATCATCAAAACATCTAACATGAACTTAGTTGATAAATTAATTGAATATAAAATAATATTAAATAAAATAAAATGAATGATAAAATTGAGAAATGTTATTAAGTAATAAATTAACATAAGTTTATTATTACTTAATATAAAGAACCTACTTTATGAGTGAGACTCTATGAAAGAAAATTTATTTTAAAACCCCTCTTTTAAAGTTTCACTTATAACTATTTTTATTCCATGTCAATATCCTTATAAAATTATAAATTTTGTTTAATTTATAATTTAATGTATGATAATGGTATTTTTTTCCAAAATTTACTTTCTTTATAATTTTTTCAAAAATGGAATCTTTTTAAGGTTTTATGTAAGGGATAATTTACTTTAAAAACCTAATTTTAAATGTTTTAAAGATTTATTTTCTAAATCTCTCTCTTCCATGTCCATATTCCTAAAATTATTTTATTTGTGATTTTATGTGGACATAAATAAATTATAAAATATAATTTTTGTATCTTTTTACTTTCTTTTAAATATTTTCAAAAGGAATCTTTTTATGTATTTTTTAAAGAATGTTTTGACTTTCTTTACAAAATAAAAAAAATAATATTCTTTATTAACATATACAGCATCAATGGATTTTCCCACTTTTATAACCGTTACTTGATGTTTGGATTAATTTATAATATTTCATCTTTTATTCAATAAAAAAACCCTCTTACATTTTTTATGTATTTAAAAAAATCTTTTAAATGGAATACATATTTTTATTGTTTGAAATGTTTTTCTTATGGGTGTAAGGGATCTCTCTAAACCACCCTTTTCTCTGGGTTATGACCATTCTCTCTATAACTCACTTTTTCTTTCTATTTAATGACACATAATGATTCTAAATTCAATATATATGTATATCATATATATACCTATCTTATTATCCCATACTTTTATAGGGTAATATATTCCATAAGTTCTTTTCTAAAATGAAACCCATTTATTTCCCTTTGTAATTTTTATTTTTATGCTTTAAGATTGGTTTCCTTTTTGTTGAATACATAATCATGTACATGTAATGACGGGTGTTCCTATATAAATCTCCAATGAATTGGGTAAATCATTCGTCACATGAGATTTTATGTATGGGATTAGGGAGAAAATATAATCCATTATGGGAATTTGGAAACCATGTGATATTATTTAGGAAGTTAGCCTTGACTCATGTTAATGTCATGTTATATATTACTTCAGCATTTCCTATATTGTCATAATATTATGATACCATGTTCTCTATGTTATGATCCCATGTGATTACTCATGATCATATGTTTAAAGGAAAATATATGCTACTTCATAAGGTTGAAATTGTAAACTTTTTTTGAAAAAGATTTCATAAGTTTTTTAGGATTACAAAGGAACCTTTATTAGTTTTATTTTTTCTTTAATATTTGTTTAATGGCACAGAGATATACTTTTCATTACTTTGTGAAAATATATTGTTTGAGGTGTTATGAGAGGTCACGAAGACACTTTTCAATAATTTTTTAGTTTTCCATTTTTCCAATGGTAGGTCAGGACTGGTGAGTCAGGAATGGTAAGTGGTGATAGTAGGATGCGATGGTGACTCACAACAGTGAGTCACTAATGGTGACTCACGTAGGTGATTCACTGACGGTGAGTCACGATGGTGAGTCACTAATGGTGAGTCACTGACAGTGACTCGTGATGGTGAGTCACTGACGGTGAGTTGCTGTAGTGACTCATTATGGTGAGTCGTGACGGCAGGTCGCAATGGTACATCGCCAGTGGTGACTCACAAAGGTGAATCATCCAATGGTGTCTCATCCAACGATGAGTCGTCTAATTCTAAATCTTCCACTGGTAGCTCACTGAATGGTGACTTGTCCTACGATAGATCACCCACCGATGATTCATTTTCGACAGTTTGTCAAAAATTTAGTTCTCTCCTAGTTTTTCTAGTTTCTCCTATTTAATTTTTTTTTACATAAAATGAATTCAAAACTATATTTAAAATGTTTTGAAGTTGTTTTGAGGGATAGATGTCATATCTTTAATTTCTTAAAAGCCTGAGATACTTCTAAATGGCCCAAACCACATGGTCTTGGCCAGGATTCACCTTTAATTGCTTTTAAAAATTGTTTCTCCCATTATCTGGCCTTTCTAAAGTTAAGACCCTTCCTTCCTTGTATGGTTCCCTTATACATGATACTGAACATACTTAGAATCCTTCTTTCCTGACGAGTTGGGCATTTTTGTTGTGGAATTTGGATCACATTTTTCCCTGGTGGCTCTTCCTACTGCATGTGTGGCCCCTTCTTTAGTGCAACTAAGAAGTGCTAATCATCTGTTCTTTGAGTTATTTGAGGTAAGGATCCCTTCGTCTCTCTTTTATTAGTGTATCATGTAGGGTGCGTGCACAAATGTCTCTTTGTGAATACAGTTGAATCCAAATTCAATAAACATAATCAAATTGGTTTCAAACTAATGAACATGGTCTGGGGAAGGTGACACATTCTTATGATTTATTATTATTATGATCCATGTTGTGAATTGTATGGGATATATTCCCACTAAAAATCATGTTTGTTGGTGGTATTTGTTTTCACACCTATGATGGCTTGTGAATGATTGTTGTTGGCCTTCTGTTGAAAGACTCTATATACATTAAATTGATTAACCTCATATATTCAACTAAATAAATGGATGATCTCGGGTAAAAATTGTTCTATGATAACCCCAGAATTAATAGGAGGAATTAAATAAGGTATTCCTTATGAAAATATTGGAATTTATGCCTTGTGTGGTTTGTGTGGTGGAATGGTTGGGAGTACGGCTGTGTATGGGGTGGTTCTGGTGGTGTAATGAAATCTCAGGTTGAGAGATTGTTTGATTGTATAATGAATGGAAAGTGTTATAAAATAGGGTTATGACCAGGTTGTGTGGTTATGTGTTGATGGGTGTGGTGTGGTTATACAACAGGGATGCCTAGAAATGTTGTGACAGGAGGTGTTACTAGGTGTAGTTGTGAGTTGAGGGTTTGCTCTATTGAGATGATGGTTTGGGAGGGATCACATTGAAGAAGGATGGTGTCACTTCATACAGAAATTCACCCAGAGTTTCTCGGGATCAGTTTTTCTATGCCATAAATGGGTGTTAAATGGAGAGGAAATGTGAAGTGGGTTGTTTTACCCAAGTTCTTCTTCCTCCATGTGACTTTTTTTGTGTGTAATGACATGTATTGTTCTTAGTAGTTTCTTGAGTAGGGAGTGAACTAATAAAAAAGTTATTTAATGAAGAATGAGAACTAGTTAAATGAATTTTCTAGGGTATGGTTTGGGTTGTGGCTCGTTTAGTGGTTGTGCATTTAGAGGTTGCAGTATGGGTGCCTTTTGAGTTGGTTATTGGTGTAAAACACATAGTTTGGGATTGAGTGTCTAGTATAATATATATATATATATAATTGTATTTTACTTGTGATTTCTATATGAACCCCACCCTATTTGAGAACAACGTGCCGAACACCCCCATCGTCACATGGGAGGGTGTCTTTTCCCAACATACCGGTGGGAGGATGGTTGTCTTGTTACTTGATCTTCCATGCTCCCTCTTATAGGCATTGGTATTGAAATATTCTTTGAGCAGGTTGTGGTGTGGTTTAAGAGGCCCAGATGTATGCGGGTGTGTTGTGCTTTCCCATGTGTCTTCAGGATGAGATGTGTTATGCTTTCCTAGGTGTCTTTGGGATGAGGTGTAGTTGTGTCCAGGTGTCTATGGGTAGGATGTTATGTGGTTGTGACCCAATTGTTTGCGGGTGGGATGTGGTTATGGTTTAGGGCTAGGGGTTTGTGTGTGGGATGTGATGTGGTTTGTGTAGCCCAAGTGTGTGTGGGCATGCTTTTACATGGGGCATGTAGAAGAGGTAGGAGCACCGAGATGTTTGCCGTTAGGGTATGAGCATATAACCAGTGGGAAGTGGCATAGGATACCCAAATCATCGATGTGATTACTATATTACTTTACTTGACTTGCGTTACTTGGTGAGTGTTCCTTGGTGAGGTTGGGGTGGCTAGTGTACCTTGTTAAGTGTTGTTGACTTCTACTATTTTCTCAAAGGGGCATTAGTATGCTCCCTCAACTTATGCATGAGGGACTTTGGAATTTCCTGCTGGGTATACTTGTATTCTCACCCTACATATATAAAACTATTCTCAGGTTTCTAGGTGGATTTTGTGGACCGTGTTGGAGCTTACTAGCTCAAATATTGGGATAGTTTTTGTGTCCCTACTTATCCTTGTTCTTTGTATTTACCTTGTAGTTTTATTGTATTTGTTACATTTTCTTTAAAACATTCATGTGGGATGGATTTTGGTTTTATTTTATATATAGTGTTTGTAGTTTTTTAGGATGTACCATCTTATCTCTTGATCGTGTTCCTATAAAAAGGGTAATGCCTTCCATTTTTGTGATATTATATTCCCTTGGTGTTGGTATCCACCCCGGGCCCTATTAGAGGAGAGACACAGGGAGTCACTATCTCCCTTTCTTAATCTTGAAGAAGTAAGGTCGTGAAAAATCTTCTCCCACTTCATCTTGAAGAATGCTGGTTTTGGCACATTCCATCCCTTTCTCTATCTTGAAGAAGGAGGGTCATTAAAGAATGGTATCTGAGATGATGGTTGAGATATTGGATGATGTTTGGAGTTAGGCACTGTGATGATTTCATGGGTTGGTAAGGAAAAAATGTCAGGTGATCTTGGTGCATGACATAGGCCAGGGAAGACTGGCTAGGACATAGGATTTTAGGGACCCCCTCTGATCTGATGTAAGAACTCTAAGCTTATTGAACAAAGAAGTGAAGCTACAACATTTGTAGGGTAGAGAACCAAGGAAATTTACATGCATCATAATGACTTGTGTTCCTATTTTATTTGTGTGTTTTGGGAAATTTGAAATATATAATGAGTTAAATTAGTTAAAATGAATCTTGAATAAAATTCCATACTACCCGGGATTAGGAATTCCTTATTTAACTTTTCAGCTATAGAACTTGGTCTTATTCCATGTGTGGCTCGAGCAGTTGAGGCCCAATAGGATGATCTGGTTGATTGATGAAGGGTTGATCCAGTGGGGGATGATGGACAGTGGAAGAGAATGTTATGTTATTTCTTGCGACAGACCTTCGGAAATTATGAGGGAATTGTTTCGAATATGGTGATAGTGAGCTATCTCAAGGAGCTTGAGATCACCTTTAGTCTGATCTGGGCTCCAATGGAGTACTGTGATCCTTTTCAGTGATCCAGATGTAGGAATATATGTGTAAGTGGTGGAAACTGTATCTGGGGGATAGGAAGATGGCTGACATTCTGTGGGTTGATTTCAAGAAGGAGTTCCAAGCAGAATTCCTTGCATCGACCATGAAGGTTAAGAAGAGGCAGGAGTTACTCTCCCTCTAGTAGGGAAATATGTCAATATGAGATATTGAGATCAAGTTCAAGGATCTCCTATTTTTTCCCTGGATCTTTTTCCAGATGATGAGTTCATGCGAGGTGGCTAGAGGAGGCACTCTGTCATTATATCCAGTATGCAGTTACTCCCTTCACTTTTCCAACATACATGGAGTTCTTGAAGAAGGTGGAGGAGATTTATAGGATGAAATCACAAGGAGGTCTACCGTGAGAGGGGTTTCAACATAGTTCTTCTAAGGTCAAGGTTATTAGAATCATATCTCAGGATCCAATGATTTCGAGGTTCTGACTGATAGGGAGTCAACCTTAGCAGTTCCCATTTCAACCTTCTGAATCTCGTGCCATTTATGTGAAATTGGGAACGAGGTGTTTCACCTAAGGAACCCATTGTAATATTTAGATTTAGTGACCAAAGGCTGTTCGATCTCAATATAGTTGAGGTTGGTAGGTTCAACGCCCGCCTCAGTAGCATTTGTTGGCATGGGAGTTCCAACAGCAGGTACAGTAGGCTGATGTTCCATCGAGGGGAGATGGAGTAGGTAGAGGATGATCCCAGGGTATTTCTTAGGGACCTATATCCAGGAATGTTTGTGTGTATGGTCATCATTAGAGGGGAAAAGAAGATGGGCATGGACAGTTGCACGCTACAGAGGTAGCAGTCCTAGTAGGGCCAGAGATCGTTAGAGGTACGACCAATTTTTTAGTACTCTTGCTTGCGATCTATTTGATTTAGGATATTTACACACCTTTGTTTAAACTGATCTATCCCATGATCTAGGACTAGATATAGAGAGGATTCCTGTTCCCCTAGTGTTGAATACATAAGTTAGAGGTCAGACCAGCCTGTTTGATGTGTTCCGGGGATGTAGACTGATGATTGGACCACATCATTCCCATGAGGATATTTTCTTGCTGCAGATACAACCATACAATTTTATCCTTTACATCAACTGGTTGTACTCTGTCCATTCATTTATCAAATTATTCTAGAGTAGAGTCAAGTTTTCATACATGGATAGCCAGTGTGTGGCTTTCGTTGCTGAGGAAAGTTGTCAGATGGGCAATCAGCGTGCATAACATCTTCTTTCTTTATTGTTTAAGCTGTTAGTAGAATCATTGGATGCTGAGATGGTAGAGGTTCTTAGAGTTTTTGGGGAATTCTTATATTTTTTCCCCAAGAAGGTTGTAACTCTACCCCCTCAATGTGACATTGAGTTAGGATAAAATTAAAACTCGATGCTTGTATAATTTCGATGGCCCCTTATCAGATGGAACTTTCTGAGTTGAGGCAATTGAGGATTCATATTGATGACCTGATGAAGAAGGTATTTATTCGGACCAGTGTGTCGGTGTGGGGTGATACCATGTTGTTCACAAAGAATTCAGATGGTGGTCTGAGGTTGTGTATAGACTACCAAAGGTTGAATCAGGTGATGGTCAAGAACCGTTACCCTGTCCCAAGGATAGACGATCTTTTCGACCAACTGAGAGGAGAAATTTGGTTTTATAGGATCAATATGTGGTCTGGATATCACTAGTTGGGGGTGAATGCGGCTGATATCCTAGAGACTACTTTTAGGTGCAGGTTTGGGAACTTTGAGTTCATGGTCATGTCATTCATTTTTATGAATGAATTGGTCATGTTTATAGGGCCCATGAAATCCATTTTCTATGAGTTACTAGACTAGTTCTTCATCATCTTCATCGATGAAATATTTATTTACTCGAAGTCATAGGAGAAGCATTCCGTACACCTCAGGACTATCTTGCAGGTCCTTCAATTCCACCAACTCTACAGAAAGTTGTCCAAGTGAAATTTGTGGACATCTGAGGTACATTTACTTGGAAATGTGGTGTCAAAGAAGGTTGTAGTAGTGGAAACATCAAAGTTCAAGGAATTTTTTTCTTGGGAAGCACCCAAGAACGTGGTAGAGGTTCACAGTTTTCTAGGTTTGGTAGGCTATTATCGGATATTTGTACCAGATTTCTGTTGAGGAACAACTTTTTTGATAGCTCTGACCAGAGAGTACAAGGTTTTTTTGTGGAGCGAACAGTGCCAGAAAACATTCAGCTATCTAAAGGGGAAGTTGGTTAGTGTTCCAGTGCTCCGGTTTCTAGAGGAATGGGTGATGTTTGAGATTTTTTGTGTTGCTTCCTGTATGGGATTGGGATGTGTGTTGATGAAATAGAGGTGAGTGATCTCTTATAGGTCTAGGAAGTTACATCCTCATGAGAATAACTATTCCACCCATGACATGGATCTATAAGCAGTCATGTTCTCACTGAAGTTGTGGAAGCATTATCTCATTGGGGATCACTTTTCGGTATTCATGGATCACAAGAGCTCGAGGTATATCTTTTACCAGTGTGATCAGAATCTATGAAAATGGAGGTGGGTGTATTTTCTTCAAGAATATGATTTTTAGATCACCTACACCACAGGGAATGTGAATTTTGTGGCCTATTCCTATAGTAGGAAGTCACATACGGTGGTAGTTCAGGAATCTGTAGACTCTTGGAAGGAAATAGAGGAGTTGATAGCCTTGAACTTGAATGCAAGTGTGGAAATCGGTAGATTTTTTTTTTCAAATGATAGTGTAACATTCTCTAGTTTAGTAGGTGGAGTAGTCTCAATGGGGATACTCAGAGGTATAGGTGATGCGCGACCATGTTAACCATGGTGATGCTCTATAGGGATGATGAGAGGGTGGTCAAAATTTGATTCTATTCCGCATAAGGTAGTTTGTTCCAATGGATATTTATGAGGGAGTACTCTGTGAGTTTCATAGCTCACCCTTAGAAGTATACCCAAGAGTTTACAAGATGTACCGTGTCTTGATGTAGAAGTTTTGGTGGGCTATAAGGAAGTGGGAAGTGGAAGATTTTGTGGAAAAGTGCTTAGTGTGACAACAGGTGAAGGCTGAGTACTGTGTTCTCGGTGGTTTTTTACAACCCTTAGATGTACCCGAGTGGAAGTGGGATGAAATATAAATGGATTTATTCATAGTATTACCGAGGGATTAGGGAGGATGTGAAGCAATCTAGGTAGTAGTGGATCGACTGACAAAATTAGCTCACTTCTTAGTGATTAAGGAGTCAGGAGTATTGGATACCTTTGACAAGAGTTATGTGGATGAGGTGGTGCAGTTACTTAGAGTTATAATATTCATTGTATTTAATTGGGACATAATTTTTACCTCATGAGTTTGGAGGGGATTACATCATGCTTTTGGCACTCAGTTATGCCTCATCACTGCCCTCCACCCTCAGATAGATGGGTAGACAGAGTGGACTATCCAGACATTGGAGGATATATTGCGAGCATGAATCTTGGAATTTGGTGGATCTTGGGTGAGAAAATTAACCTTTTTAGAGTTAACTTACAATAATATCTTCCACTCTTCCATTGGAATGGATCCGTTTTAACCCTTGTACAAAATACTGCATCACTCACCTTTGTGTTGGAAAGAGGATGGGGAGGCAATTGTTCTGGGTAGTGAGGTAGTGCAGAACACAACAGAGAAGGTTCATCTTGTCTGAGAGAGGATTAAATAAGCACAAGAATGACATAAGTCGTATTCCAATCACAGGATAAGGCCCTTGGAGTTTGAGTTATGGGACCTATTGTTTTTGAAGGTTTCCCCTCGATGTGGGCATCAGAGGTTTGGTAGAGGGGTAAACTTTCTCCCAGGTTCATCAGACCCTTCGAGGTGTTGGAGAAATTTAGTGAGGTGACATACCAGTTAGAACTGGCACCACAACTAGAGATGATCCATGACGTCTTACATATCTCTCAACTCCTTCGGTACCTCCACGATGAATCCCATGTCATTGACTGGGGAAAGATGTATGTTGAATACGATGAGACATTCATGGAGCGACCAGCATAGACCCAGGATTATTGGAAGAAGGTAATGCATGGATGGACCATTCCTTTGGTTTGTGTGTTGTGGAGACATAGTGGAATGGAGGAGAGTACTTGGGAATAATAAGAACAAATGTGTGGCCAATACCCAGAGTTGTTCTAAGTTTTTTCTTGTTCTTTTTTTCCTTGTAATGTGGTGTTGAACCTTGTTTGTTATGAGATGATTTGTTTCCTTATTTTTTAATGTGTGATAAATTCCCAACACGTGAAAAGGGGAAGACCTGACTCCTAATAAAAATTCATTAATCAAGATGTTATTAAACCCATGCAGGTGATTCAGTGCCTCCTATAATAGATAGTGTCTTGACACGGAGGAAGGAATTTCATGGTTCATGTTTTTGGGTTGGCATAGTGGTTATTCTTGTGTGGTGTGTCTTTTAGTTGGTTGGGATAGTAGATGTAAGTGTAGGTGTTATTGGATGTGAAGTTTTCAATCCATATTTTGAACAACACAAGGTGTTTTATCATTTAAATTTGACGTGTTTGGTTGTTAGTGGTGTTTTAAGTGTAGCGATATCCTTGAGATGTATCTCACGAGGTGGTTGTTCGGTCCAATCTTTCTTTTTGGATTTGTTTTAAATTTTTGAGGGTGAGAATAGTTTGTGAGGTATATGATGTAATAGATTAGACCTCTATAATCCATTACATTGTAAAATATAGTGTTTGAGGTTTTCTGGGAGGTCACGGTGGCTCTTTTCAACAATTTTCCAGTTTTCTAGTTTTCAACAGTGGGTCAGGACCGGTGAGTCAGGATTGGTAGGTGGTTATGGTAAGACGCAATGATGAATCACAATGGAAACTCGTAAAGGTGAGTCTTTGATGGTGACTCGTGATGGTGAGTTTCTGATGGTGAGTCGCGGTGGTGAGTTGCTGATGGTGATTCACTGATGGTGACTCACGATGGTGAGTCACTGATGGTGAGTCACGACGGTGACTCACGATGGTGGGTCGCAATGGTAGGTTGCAATGGTAGGTCACCAGCGATGACTCGTGACAATGAATTGTCCAATGGTGAGTCATATGATAGTGACTCATGTAACGCCCCGACCCCAGCTACCCAGAGTCGGTGCATTACTTCGTAACATTGACATGATCACAAAAGATCAAGTCTCGAAAGAACGATTAGTTTAGTAGCCTTGGAAACACTAGATACATTCATAAATTGAAAATCTACAATAACAAAGTCTCCATAGTCCACACTCATATCCTCTTCTGACTATCCCTGCAGGTCATTCATAAAATACTTCTTCACATCCTGGAAAAAATTAAAACATTGAAAGGGGTGAGCTTAGATGCTCAGTAAGGATAACAATAATGCGGGAGATTTCATAAATAATAATTAACATTTAAGGCAATGTATAACTAAAACAAAATCCTTTTAAACATGAACATCAACATAATATGGAAAAAGTAAAATGAGATAATGCCATTTACTTCTTCACATGGATATTCTACTGGTCGAATAATCACATGAAATATCAATAACCACTTTCATAATGATGGAATGCATAATGCCAGACTATCATAACCACGTAGTCAAGGCCTCGTGCCAAGACCACAAATAAGATTTTGTCAAGGCCTTGTGCCAAGACACTAGTTTGTCTCATGAGACCTGCCGATGCAATTTTTTTTAGAAGATAATTACATTTAAAATTGCTTAAATATACTCCAGTGTTTTTCTGAAAACATTATGAAAGATTCTGAAAACAAAATAACTAATTCTGAGACTGCTCGACTAATTACAGGTCATGATGGGTCCACGCCCAATCCCTTCCTGTCTACCACACTCGAGAGTCAGGTTTTCTGAAAATATTTTTAAGCTTGCGTTAAATACGTATACATTTGCACTGGATTTTCATATATTTGAGAGAAATATCTCTTTTTTTAAATCATTTAAAAATCACATAATTATAAAATAAAACCTTTTGAATAAATGTAAAAGTCAAAGGGGTTTATACACCATATAAAAGAAAGTTGTGTATAAAACCAAATATGCCTCAACGAAAGGAGATTGAGACGAAATCCTTAAAAAGATCATTTTTAAAATAAAATAGATCTATTATGTGTATTCACTATAGGTACACATAAATAAAGTACAAATACATGATAGGACATAATAATATCATGACATAATTTGAAAGTAGGAGATTAACCCAAAGAATAGAAATTGGGTTAAGAAGTTCCCTTACCTTGTGTCCTGTCCTGACTCAACTGTTCTTTAACCTCCTGAATAATAAACTAGAGTTAATTCCTATTTACTTAAGAACCCTTTTCATGTTCATTATTCCTTTTATATCCCTTATTACCATGTTATGAACATTATGTAATTATTTAAGTTTATAACGGTCATTTTGTCGATCTTAGGTACTTGAGTCAGAAATAACATTATTATAATTACAAGTTGTTCATGTGGTGATATATCCATTATATCTAGAATTATATTCATGATATAGATATCATATATCTCATATATATCCAGTATATACATGAATTTATATTATTACATAACATTTAGAGGTAAAAATGAAATGCACCGTTCATGGAGACGTTAAGCCGTACGTACATATGAACACTACTTTTATTTCTATTTAATATTTAATGGAATGAAATCATAATTATATAAATGTATAATATAGTTACAGTATAATATCATATATAATATCATTTAATCCATCCTTTATACATCCCACATATGGCATTAACGATTCACATCACTTTGAGGGGGCGGTAGTCCGCACTTCCTAAAATGAAATTATCGTGTTTACCCATAATGGAAATCATAAAGTATGACATAAATGAGAAATACAGAAGCATAATTAAAACATAAACATATTATATATCATATATAAATATATTTACATATTAATGGCCACCTTTGAAGGTGTTATATGAGTGTTGAACAATCATCGTTTCGTGAGGCAGAAATTCGCCATCCACAGAAACCGTATGTTATTTAACCATTAGATGTAGGTGTGTGTAAGTTTAGCTAGAATGCTTCTTATAAAAACATCCTAGTATATTTAGGATACTGTTGTTTTTACAAAATAAATGAATACAAAGAGTTTAGGGGGTTGGAGAATAAAAATAAAACAAAACAACATTAGAGAAGACATTACCTCAAAATCGGGTAACTCTTTTTGATTTGAGCCAAAGGCTTCCTTGGGAAGAGTTCTGCCCAAAGTGAGGCTTCTAGGAGTAAGAGGGGGAAGTTGGGAGAGTATTTGGGCAGAGTTTGGCCGATCCAAATGGCTTGAAAGTGTGAATGAGGTGGTAGAGGTGGGGGCCTTTTATAAGAGGAGAGGAAGGGCACTCTTGGAAAGATTAAAATATTACTTTATTACACAATGCTTTTCGAATTCTAAAGGTCCCACACTTCTATAATTCGTGTCTAAGGTGATAAGGGTTCGAAATCTACCCATCCAATAGGTTTTTGACAAGTTTAAGCCTTGGAGTTTACATTATCTTTTCATTTTATTTAAATCGTTAATTAATGAGGTCATCGCTGCATCATAATGATGTCATAAATAATTTAAATTATTTAATGTCTAAAAATTATAAAAAAAATACTATGATGTAGGAAATCTTTTTATCTTACCAATTACTATTTATAGTCAAAAATAGGACTTGTATAACCCCATGTAAAAATTGTTTTAGTAAAACATTTCATGTTTGTGTCATTTTTTACTTTACCATTAAATAAAAGGTATTTATGTCATTTTCTAACTAAAGTGGCTCCATGGGGTCCCCAAGTTGACCCATGGATTGTCTTGGTCGTCCATGGCACATCCAATGAGGGTAGGACATGTGTCAATCTCATCTCATATTATTAAAACATTATTTTTACCTTAAACTACACCAATTACCTCTAATCGCGATTAAGAACTTAAAATTTACTATTCACCAAAAAATTATTTTAATCTCATTGAACCACATTTTACTTCTTAATGACAACCATGTATGTAGGATTTTTAAAAATCAAATCACAGAAGTGGTAATATTTCATTTAAACGAAAAATCAGTTATTTAACTACCACTTAGTGGTTTCACTATTCATCAAAAATTGAAGTTTTTCAGAACAATGCCAAAATTTCACCCTAAGCTATAATTGATATTCCGAATTCAAAAATGATGTCTATTTTACAAAATTACAAACATATAAGTTGCATTAATTAATTTTATAATTAATTCCCGCTGTCACAACAAATAGTGTGTTTTTAAGAAACAATTTATATCAAAAGATTGGCAATTGTTTATGTCCAATTTCAATGTTAAATTAATTCTAATGACCACAATTATATAAAATGGTAAAAATATATTCTAATTATACTTTAAAACCACTAAATAGTATAATTTATCACTATAAATTATTTTGATTAAAAAAGTTGTTTTTAAGTATTTTTCACTATTCATAAAAATGGAAGTTCTCAGAAAATTACAAAAACTTTAACTTAGGATAATTTCGATATTACGAATACAAAAATGAAGTCCATTTTGAAATATAACATTTCTATAATTTTAAAAAGTGGGTATTACTATTCATAACGGCTACTTTGATTAGTTGCGGTGTGTTAGAACTTGAAGTTGCGTACAATGCATGCTATTGCATTATTGAATGAGAAGCGTATCATAGAAGCTCGGGGTGTTACATTCTCCCCTCCTTCAATAAATTGCTTCTTCGCAATTTGAAAATTTTCTTGGAAAATAAAAGGTTGAAAATAGAAAATACCTTTGTAGAAAACCCACATCGGAAATAAGGTTAATAAAAATATAACTTTAAAAGAAAGAAAGATAAGTACAAAGGTCACCTGAGATAGCCCATACTAGGATTCTATGAAAATATGGATATGGAAGAAAAACAAACCATCAAGGTCTGATGGAGAGTTTTGGAAAACTGGATTAGGAGAAAGTTAACAATAAGAAAAGCACAAACTTGTGATTGGTTAAACAGTCATTGAATCCCCAGTTGGAAAAGTTAACCGGCAACGTTTTTGTTTTAAGTTACCTTTTATAAAGTTAATGAATTTATTAAGGAGATTTACTAAGAACGTAAGGGAATATACATACTTGTCATGTAGACTTTCATTCTTTAATAAATTTTTACCAAAAACCCATCTTTCACTCTAAAAGGTAATAGAACTCAAAAATATTCTATTTATCCTAATTGTATAAGGTTCCAAATATTAACACATACCATTTAGATTAGAAAAACTATTTTGTAATAACCAGGGACTTCCTGTAGGCCAGTGGTAGGAAATAAAGGCCTGGCGCACTATGATTGTGGGTTCGATTCCTGCAGCTTTGTCCGACGCGATGGGTTATGCCCCACCTTGCAGGTTGTCCTTTTCCTAAAACTATAGTATTATAATATTCCAAAAATATTCTTCATAAATTTTTTAACCTTAAACAATACTATCCAAAGATCAACTTAATCCATCCCAACATTTATAGTTATCCAAAATACCTCTGTCCAAACTTTCTCTAAAAGGTCTCTTAATTCCAAAATCAATTTATCAGATTCCCCAAACAAAGTAAAGTTTCTCTTATTGTCACATACTAAAAATATGATTACCTTAATCATATTAAAACCTTACTGAAACAAAAAAGTAATGCAGTACAATCCTTATATATATATCAAATTATTCTAATAACCAAAATATAATCCATGAGTCCAAAAGCACCAATACATTAATTATTCTGCTTCAACTGTAGTAACAGCATAAGATTGTCCTTGATCCCTTGGCCTTTTCTGAGGTAAGTTTCCCTGATGCTTAGGACATTCATTTGCATAATGCCCCATTTCCCAACAATTGTAGCATTCAACATTGATATCCTCTTTCTTTCCCTTGCAATCACGCACCTGGTGACCTTTTTACCCACATTTATAACAAACTCCCATTCTTTTTAGGCAAGCACCAGGGTTATTCTTCCCACAATTATCACATAATGGAAAATCCTTATTTCCCTTTTTCCATTTATCTGTATCTTGTTCCACCGTTCTCTTCTTCTCTTGCTTTACTTTGTTGTCATAAGACTTAGAGAATTCCTTTTCTGTCTTGATAGAACACAAGACAATATCTTCGTATGACGAGAAGGTTTGGGAGACTAATGCTCGATGGAGAAATGGTTTTAACCCATCAAAGAAACGATCAATCTAACTTCTAGGGTTACGTATATAATCTGCAGCATGCCTCGATAACCTTGTAAAGTTGGCCTCATACTTTGCAACATTCTCATCCTCCTTTTGTCTCAGACTCAAAAATTGTCTTTCCATATCTGCTCGATGGTCATGTGGAAAGTATTTTTCTAAGAAAAGATCTTTGAAATCCCTCCATTCCATATTCGATATGTCATCATCTTCCTTTGTATTTTGAATCAGCGACCACCACTGATCGGCATCTCCAGTGAGGCGGTAAACTGCCATGATAACCTTCTCCCTTTCGCTACTCCCCAAGGCGTCAAATATTTTCTCTAAGGTGTTTATCCATTGCCCAACTACTAATGGATTTGTACCCCCATTAAATGTTGGTGGTTGTTACCTCATGAAGCGGTCTAACATTGATCCTCCATGTTGCGGATCAGGGTGTTCCATACGAGTAAGGTTATTATTCATAACCTGAGTGAGTTGTCCTAGTATGGTAATAAGTTGATCAGCACCAGTTGTATCTCCAGCTCCATAATAATTATCTTGAGTAGGAGGGAAATCCCTACACGGAGTGCGTGCATTGATACGGTTTCCATTCCTTCCACTAGGCGCCATTTCTAAACAATGGCATAAACTATATTAGTTTATGAATCAAAATACATAATTCCATACTTGTAAGATACTTAACATAAATTGAACTATTTATGGATATAATCCATAAAAATGTTTTCTTTGAGGAAGTATATACTCATAACCCTTCATAGTGGTTTGTAAAGAAAATGAGAATTATCCTAAGCATATCCCCCGGGAGTGTTGTAACAAAGAGTGCAGTAAGGCCCGTTGTCATGCACCAGTTCCCGTTCGAGTCTAGCTCAAAGCGGTGTTTTCGGGTTTTACCCCTAGGTACATCTGTGCTAGAGCCTCCTCTACCTGCTCGTATCCAGACAGGGATGTATTGCTTGGAAAACTCACAAAATCTCTATAATACCAAAATTCTAGGAAGTTCTTCTATACTAATCCTCAAAGTCTATCTTCGGGATATGTGCTCTAATCAGAGTTTATCTAAATCTAGCTTCCAAGGTTAGTACTAAACTGCCTCTGATACCAACTGTAACACCCCGACCCCAGCTACCCAGAGTCGGTGCATTACTTCGTAACATTGGCATGATCACAAAAGATCAAGTCTCGAAATAACGATTAGTTTAGTAGCCTTGGAAACACTAGATACATTCATAAATTGAAAATCTACAATAACAAAGTCTCCATAGTCCACACTCATATCCTCTTCTGACTATCCCTGCAGGTCATTCATAAAATACTTCTTCACATCCTGGAAAATATTAAAACATTGAAAGGGGTGAGCTCAGATGCTCAGTAAGGATAACAATATTGCGGAAGCTTTCATAAATAAACATAGACATTTAAGGCAATGTATGACTAAAGAAAAAGCCTTTTAAACTTGAACATCAACATAATATGGCAAAAGTAAAATGAGATAATGCCATTTACTTCTTCACATGGATATTCTACTGGTCGAATAATCAAATGCAATATCAATAACCACGTTCATAATGATGGAATGCATAATGCCAGACTATCATAACCACGTAGTCAAGGCCTCGTTCCAAGACCACAAATAAGATTTTGTCAAGGCCTCGTGCCAATACACTAGTTTGTCACATGAGACCTGCCGATGCAATTTTTTTAGAAGATACTTACGTTTAAAATTGCTTAAATATACTCCAGTGTTTTTCTGAAAACATTATGCAAGCTTCTGAAAAAAAATAACTAATTCTGAGACTGCTCGACTAATTACATGTCATGATGGGTCCACGCCCAATCCCTTCCTATCTACCACACTCGAGAGTCAGGTTTTCTGAAAACATTTTTAAGCTTGCGTTAAATACGTATACATTTGCACTGGATTTTCATATATTTGAGAGAAATATCTCTTTTTTGAAATCATTTAAAAATCACATAATTATAAAATAAAACCTTTTGAATAAACATAAAAGTCAAAGGGGTTTATACACCGTATAAAAGAAATTTGTGTATAAAACCAAATATGCCTCAACGAAAGGAGATTGAGAAGAAATCCTTAAAAAGATCATTTTTAAAATAAAATAGATCTATTATGTGTATTCAATATAGGTACACATAAAGAAAGTACAAATACAAGATAGGACATAATAATATCATGACATAATTTGAAAGTAGGAGATTAACCCAAAGAATAGAAATTGGGTTAAGAAGTTCCCTTACCTTGCATCCTGTCCTGACTCGACCGTTCTTTAACCACCGGAATAATAAACTAGAGTTAATTCCTATTTACTTAAGAACCTTTTTCATGTTCATTATTCCTTTTATATCCCTCATTACCTTGTTATGAACATTATGTAATTATTTAAGTTTATAACGGTCATTTTGTCGATCTTAGGTACTTGAGTCAGAAATAACATTCTTATAATTAAAAGTTGTTCATGTGGTGATATATCCATTAAATCCATAATTATATTCATGATATAGATATCATATATCTCATATATATACAGTATATACATGCATTTATATTATTACATAACATTTAGAGGTAAAAATGAAATGCACCGTTCATGTAGACGGTAAGCCGTACGTACGCATGAACGCTACTTTCATTTCTATTTCATATTTAATGGAATGAAATCATAATTATATAAAGGTATAATATAGTTCTAGTATAATATCATATATTATATCATTTACTCCATCCTTTATACATCCCACATATGGCATTATCGATTCACATCACTTTGAGGGGGCGGTAGTCCGCACTTCCTAAAATGAAATTATCGCGTTTACCCATAATGGAAATCATAAAGTATGCCATAAATGAGAAATACAGAAGCATAGTTAAAACATAAACATATTATATATCATATATAAATATATTTACATCTTAATGGACACCTTTGAAGGTGTTATATGAGTGTTGAACAATCATCGTTTCGTGAGGCAGAAATTCGCCATCCACAGAAACCGTATGTTCTTTAACCATTAGATGTAGGTGTGTGTAAGTGTAGATAGAATACTTCTTATAAAAGAATCCTAGTATATTTAGGATACTGGTTTTGTTACAAAAGAAATGAATAAAAAGATTTTAGGGGGTTGGAGAAGAAAAATAAAACAAAACAACATTAGAGAAGACATTACCTCAAAATCGGGTAACTCTTTTTGATTTGAGCCAAAGGCTTCCTTGGGAAGAGTTCTGCCCAAAGTGAGGCTTCTAGGAGTAATAGGGGAAGTTGGGAGAGTATTTTGGAAGAGGTTGTCCGAGCCAAATGGCTTGAAAGTGTGAATGAGGTGGTAGAGGTGGGGGCCTTTTATAAGAGTAGAGGAGGGGCACTCTTGGAAAGATTGAAATATTACTTTATTACACAATGCTTTTCAGATTCTAAAGGTCCCAAACTTTTATAATTAGTGGATACGGTGATAAGGGTTCGAAATATACCCATCCAATAGGTTTTTTACATGTGTAAGCCTTGTATTTTACAATATCTTTTCATTTTATTTAAATCGTTAATTAATGAGGTCATCACTACATCATAATGATGTCATAAATAATTTAATTTATTTAATGTTTAAAAATTATAAAAAAAATACTATGATGTAGTAAATCGTTTTATCTTTCTAATTAATATTTATAGTCAAAAATATGACTTGTATAACCCCATGTAAAAATTGTTTTAGTAAAACATTTCATGTTTGTGTCATTTTTTACTTTAACATTAAATAAAAGGTATTTATGTTATTTTCTTACTAAAGTGGCTCCATGGGGTCCCCAAGTTGACCCATGGATTTTATTGGTCGTCCATGGAACATTCAATGAGGGTAGGACATGTTTCAAGCTCATCTCATACTATTAAAACATTATTTTCACCTTAAACTACACCAATTACCTCTAATCGCGATTAAGAACTTAAAAGTTACTATTCACCAAAAAATTATTTTAATCTCATTGAACCACATTTTACTTCTTAATGAAAACCATGTATGTCGGATTTTTGAAAATCAAATCACAGAAGTGGTAATATTTTATTTAAACGAAAAATCAGTTATTTAACTACCACTTAGTGGTTTCACTATTCATCAAAAATTGAAGTTTTTCAGAACAATGCCAAAATTTCACCATAAGCTATAATTGATATTCTGAATTAAAAAATGATGTCTATTTTACAAAATTACAAAAATATAAGTTGCATTAATTAATTTTATAATTAATTCCTGCTGTCACAACAAATAGCGTGTTTTTAAGAAACAATTTATATCAAAAGATTGGAAATTGTTTATGTCCAATTTCAATGTTAAATTAATTATAATGACCACCATTGGATAAAATGGTAAAAATTTATTCTAATTATAATTTAAAACCACTAAATAGTATAATTTATCACTATAAATTATTTTTATTTAAAAAGTTGTTTTTAAGTATTTTTCACTATTCATAAAAAATGGAAGTTCTCAGAAAATTACAAAAAAATTAACTTAGGATAATTTCGATATTAAGAATACAAAAATGAAGTCAATTTTGAAATATAACATTTCTATAATTTTAAAAAGTGGGTATTACTATTCATAACGGCTTTTTTGATTAGTTGCGGTGTGTTAGAACTCGAAGTTGCGTACAATGCAAGCTATTGCATTATTGAATGAGAAACGTATCATAGAAGCTCGGGGTGTTACAACTCATCCATCGGTATCTTACCTAATGGTGACTCATCCAATGGTAGGTCATCCACCGATTAGTCATTTCTGACAGTTTTTTAAAAATTCAATTTTCACATAGTTTTTCCAGTTTCTCCCCTTTAACATTTTTCTGATGTAAAATAAATTGAATACCATATTTAAATGTGTTTTAAGTCATTTTGAGGGATATGGATTATATATTTAATTTACTAAAGCCCTATATACTTATAAATAGCCCAAACCATGTGGTCTTGGTCAAGATCCTCCTTTAATGGCTTTTAAAAACCATTTCTCCTATTGAATTAGGATCTAGCCTTTTAAAGAAAGGATCATTTCTTCCTTGTGAATTTCCATTACCCTTGATACCATACATCCCTGTAACCCTTATTTCTTGAGGAGTTGTGAATTTTTGGTGTGGCCTTTGGATCGCATTTTTCCCTATAGGCTCTTCCTATTGCATGCTCCCCCCTTCTTTGGTGAAACCAGGAAGTGCTGATTGTCTATTCTTTGAGTTCTTTGATCTATATATCCCTTAATATCTCTTTTATATGTGTATCTTGCAGGGTGGGTGTATTAATGTCTCATTGTGAATATAGTTGAATGCAAATTCAATAAATATAATCAAATCAGTTTCAAACTGATGAACAGGGGCCGGGGAAGGTGAAACATGTTTATGTTTTATTGTTATTTTGATCCATGCTGTGAATTGTATGGGCTATATGCCTACTGAAAATCATGTCCATTGGTGGTCTTTGTTTGCGCACCTGTGATGTCTTGTGAATGATTGTTGTTGGACTTCTATTGAATGACTGTATATGCATGAAATTGATTAACCAAGTATATTTGGATAAATAAATGGATTCCCTAGGATCAAACATGTTTTGTGATAACCCCATAATTAACAAGAAGAATTAAATAAAGGTTTATTTATTAAAATATAAGAATTTATTCCTTGTGTGGTTTGTGTGGTGGCATGGTTCTGAGTACGGCTATGTGTGGGGTGGTTCTATTAGTGTAATGGAATCTGAGGTTGAGATATTGTTTGATTGTAGAATAGATGGAATGTGTTATACAATAGGGTTGTGATTGGGTTGTGCAGTTATGTGTTGATCGGTGTGGTGTAGTTATGCAGTTGGGATACCAAGAATAGTCTTTACGAGTGGTGTTTCTGGGTGTGTATTTGAGTTAGGGGTTTTCTCTATTAATAATATGGGTTGAGAGGGATCACTTTGAATAAGGATGGTGTTACTTCATATGAATAATTCACCTAGAGTTTCTTAGGATTGGTTTTACTATGCCATGAATGGGTATTAAATAGAGAGGAAATGTGAAGCGAGTTGTTTTACCCTGGTTCTTCTCCCTCTGTGTGACTTTTTCTGTGTGGCTTCACATGTGTTGTTCTTGATAGTAGACTAGGTAGGGATGTAATGAATAAACGAGTTGTTTAATAAATAATGATAACTAATTAAATGAATTTTCTGAGGTATGATTTGGGTTGTGGATAATTTTGTGGTTGTTCATTTTGAGGTAGCAGGAAGGGAATCTTATGAGTTGGTAGTTGGTGGAAAACCCATAGTTTGGGATTGAGTGTTTTTTATTATATATATATATATGTATTACTTGTATTTTCTCTGTAATTTCTATATGCACCCACCCTTGTTGATCAAAATGTGCTGAACACCCCCATCATCATGAGGGAGGGTGTCTTTTCCCAACATATCGGTGGTAGGATAGATGGATGGTTACTTTCTCTTATTTTCTCCCTCTTCTATGAATTGGTAGCCCAAGATTCTTTGGGAAGGTTGTAGTGCGGTTTACAAGCCCCAGATGTCTGTGGGAAAGTTTTTCTTTCCCAGGTGTCTTTGGGATGAGATGTGTTGTATTTTCCTAAGTGTCTTCAGGATGAGGTGTGGTTGTGGCCTAGGTGTCTGTGGGCAGGATGTGAAGTGGTTGTAGCCTAGTTTTTTTTGAGTGGTATTAGGTTGTGATTGATACCTAGGTGTTTGTAGGTGAGGTGTGATGTGGTTTGTGAGGCCCATGTGTGTGCGGGCAGGTTGTGACATGGGGATTGTGGAATATGTAGTAGTAACAAGATGTTTTCAATTATATTTTGAGTATTTAACAAGTGAGAAGTGGTGTAGGGTACCCAAATCATTGATGTGCTTACTATATTACTTTACTTGACTTGCGTTACCTGGTGAGTGTGCCTTGGTGAGGTTGAGGTGGCTAGTGTACCTCGTTAAGTACTATTGGTTTCTACTTTTTTCTCACAAGGACATTAGTATCATCCCTCCACTTGTGCATGAGAGACTTTGTCTTTTCCTACGGAGAATACTTGTATGCTCACCCCATATATATAATTTTTTTTAGGTTTCCAAGAGGATTTCATGGACCATGATGGACCTTACTAGCTCGGACATTGGGATAGTTTTCGTGTCACTACTTAGCCTTGTTCTTGGTTTTTAACTTGGAGTTTTATTGTATTTGTAACTATTTTTTTAAATCATTCATGTGGGATGGATTCTAGTTTTATTTTACATATAGTGATTGGAGTTTTTTTGGATAGACAATCTTATATCCCGATCTTGTTCCTATGAAAAGGGTACTGCCTTCCATTTTTGTGATATTCTATGACCTTGGTGTTGGTCGCCACCTAAGGCATACTAGAGGTTGGAATCGTGGTTCATTATCTCCCTTTCTTCATCTTGATGAATGAAGGTCATGACACATCATCTCTATATTCATATTTAAGAAGGAGTGTCATGGCACATTCCCTCCCTTTCTTTATCTTAAATAAGGAGGGTTGTGAAAATTTCTTATGAAATGTTTTATGAAAATATTTGTTTAAAAAGGTATATTTATTGGGTAATAAAATGATTATTTTGATCAAAAAGTTTAATTATGAAAAATAAAAAACTTGTATAACTATTTATTAACTATATTCTTTCATTATTTCTTTTTATATATAACTTACATGGATTTTTATGCTCACCCCACATTTTAAAATGTTTTCCACAGAGTTATAAGGTTGAGTGGGGACAATGATGAGGTAAAGTTAAAAATTGTCAATATATTTCATGAATAGAAAAAATTTTATATCATAAAAGTTTGTGGAAAAAATAGATACTAATTGGTAGTTTACACTTTTTAATATAATATTTATGTAAAGGTGATGACCTGATTCTCTCTAACTCTAAATCATAAAGATCCTAAAATCTAAAAAAATGAAATATTGACTTAAAACTCAAGATTATGTAATTTTTAAGGTTGGGTCATTATTGTTGGTATCATAAGAAAGTTTTAGACAACTTTGGAGATTAATATGTATTCATGTGTGGTTAAATTAAGATTTATGTATACCATTAGGGGTTTATGAGTTTAAGGTTTATCATAAGTTCAAAGTCTTATACAACCCTTTTGAGGTTATAATTATTGGGATTTTAAAGTGATTAATGAAATTTTGGGAGATGTTTTATTGTGTTGAGATATATGTAACCCTTGGGTTTAATATAAATTATCACTTGAGGAAGAATTCATTTACATTTTGTAGATATAAGTTTAATAACATTGATAAAATTTTGGGTTTATATCATCTTTAGTATTAAGGTAATTACAGTTTATTACAATTTGGGGGCATATGTTTTATCATATAGATTACCATAATATTGAAAAGTTATTTGGTGATTAAGTGATTAATGATATTTTGGAATAATATCACTATAATCTTGGGTAACATTATATGCTATTATGGTATTTTATTTGAGGAATCATAGTTGATTTATCATTTGGAAGAATATATTATTTTAATGTGTATTTATAGTAATTCATGTTATTTATAGAAATAATTATCATATCTTGGAGATTATATGATTAGGGAATATGAATTTTTTGGTATCTTACTTTATGAGTGACAGATGTTGATTGGAGATAAATGTTAAATTAATCTCATAAGAATATGTGATAAAATCATAGTTAAACATTGGGTGTTTAGATATTATTATTGTATTTATTAATATAAAGGTTTATTCTTTTGGGGAATTATCTGATATTATTATAACCATTTTGGTTATATCTAACTTATAAAGATAGGAGGAATAGCTTATTATTCTTTTTTGGATTATGTTATTTGTTAGAAATTGATTTTAGTGCTCCACACATGAAAAATTAATATTGAATACTTATTATTTTGAGAAAATGATGAGATTTTGGTGGAAATTAATTAAATGATGCAATTATACTTTTCAAGTAAGTATATTTCTTTATTTTCTCAGTCATGATGGTAAAAGAATTCCTAAACTCTAGTAAAATGATGTTGAAAAAAATGTTATCTAATTACCTTCATTTTTGATGAATCAATGGTCTTTTTCACACCTCATTATTTTATGGTTTTATGGTCGTTAAATTTCTCTTGATAATTAAATTTCTTATGATCAATCATCTTTATCACTCTACATAATTATTTTTACTTTATGTTTTTTTCCATGTCTATATTTTCATTTCCCTCTAATTTTCTCCTATTTGGACACCTAGTTATGTGATGACCTTCATATTTCCTTTTCCCTCTTTTTAAGAAGAAGTTTTATTAACCCTTTTTATGATGTGATATTTAAACAAAGGTATTTTCAAATGCCAAATCATTAATTATCGAGACCAAGTTCAAATTTTAAGTACAAAATTTATTAAAGGGGGGAAGAATGTAATGCACTGATATTTTTTTTAATAAAATAAAACTATGTTCGATAGGGTATAAGGCATATAATGCTGAGTCTAAATGAACCATTAAATATTATTATTTAAATATATTGTTATAACCTAGACATTTAATGGGAGGATATGAATAGGATTAACCAAATTATGATATATATATATATATATATAATTTTTTTACTTAATTCAAATGTATTATTTAATGCATAACATATATAAACTCAATATTTAGTAAAGTCACTTTATGCTTCAAAAATATATTTTATTCAAAAATGTTTTTTATTACATTTTTTGAGTGTAAATTATAATCAATTTCTACCACTTTTAACAATTTTTTTATTAAATGAACAATTTTTTTTAATAAAAATACCAAAATTATCTTTTGGTGAAATTTTGATATTTTTTTTAAATTAATGACTTTTCAACGAATGGTGAAAAAAAAATATTTTTTAAATACCATCATTTCTTTTAATTAAATAAAGTAACTTATAAGTCGCATTATATTTTTTAATTGATCATAAAGTTAAATATAAACCATTTTATTTATAATAATCTAATTAATTTTATTTGAATCAGAAATTTTCATAATTTTACTATAAGTTTTTTTATGCTTAAAAATACAGTTTTCTGAAAACTATTTTAAAGTGACTTAAGTTTATCCTTTTTAATTAATTAAAATAACCCATAATGAGGAATGATTTAAATTAAATATATGTATTATATATATATTTACATGAATTTAAATTCATATAATGATTATTACTATTCATAGAGTTAATATAAAATAATCTATTGCTTGAAAAATGTATTTTTTTGGAAAATAATTTTTCATTGTGCTTTGTGGGATACTTATAAAACGAATTTATAATAATTATAGAGATCAATTTTTTTTAACATTTATTCCAAATTTTGAATCAAAACAATTAATATTATTTAATAGGGTCAACTTAATTTTTGTTCATAACAGAAATATAAGTAAATTTATAACCAAACACTTCAAATGGTATGGGCTCACAGTTTTTGGCTTCAGAATCCACACCCGTTAGTACAAGACAGGATTTTTCGGCACTGATATCAGGGTTTCCATGTGATGGTGATCGGGCTCCGAACCTTGTGATCACTACCATTGATTTGGGTCCACTCTAGGCAACAAAATTTCGTCAACGTCTCATCAGTGGGGGGCCGCCCACCGATGGTCAATGTTAGGGTGTACTGCTGCTTATGCTGCACCGTACCAAACTCCAGTTGAGTCGGGCACACTGAACCATTCACCCCCTCCGGTAGATTCAGTGATACCTCATACCTACTCCTCTTCCTCATGTTCATCAGGGTTCTCCGCATCCTCACCGTCTCACCCTACCCTTCGATGACCACAAAATAAGGGTAGTTCATATCCCACATGCGATGTTTCTTATTCTCATCACACTTCTTTGTGAAGCTGAGGATGTCGTCCCCGTTGTAGTTCAAGGCGCACAGAAACCCCCACGTACCCGTTTAGTGAGATGTCATAAACCAGGCCCTGGTCGATGGCTAGGAACCACGTTCACCTGCCCCGCACCCATGTCGAAACTTTTCACCCTTCGCCCCGTGGCCAGGTCCAATATGGGATCACCAGTCTTCTCATCCGTGGGGGATGCAGTGGTGACGAGGGAAGATGTGATGGTCGTGGGGATCCAGTCCGGGTGCAACGCCTTCAAAATCTCTCAAATTCCACTCACATGCGGGCACGCCATCGACGTGTCGGAGAAGATACTGAACTCAGAGGACCGATCCTCATTGGGCATCTAGGAGGTTCGTCTCATGTGTTGGGTCCACACGGCAAGGATGTTGGGCCCAGAGCTATAATGTCTAGCTTTAGTATGTCAGCGACCGGGGATGTGCCCCTAGGGCTAAAGGCCGCATTGACGGTGGAGGGGAGGACACCCATCACCGTCTTCCCTGCAAGAATGGTGGCATTTGGATCACCTGGGGATGATATGTACTCCATGATGACTTTCCCATCTTTGAAGGTCACCGCCGTTGCTTTTGGTCATAATGAAAATAAAAAAATAGTAAAATTTAGTCACTATAATAAAAGGGTAAATCAAGTTAATTTAGCTTAAAACTAAGCGATAATACTACCATTTTTCATCTTCAATCTTAATATATTAATTTATTTCAACCCTTATAACCTTATTCTTGATATTTGTTTCTTTATGTGATGCTTTTCCATGAATGTGACCAAAATAATAATATATGAAAAGAAAAAGGCAAAAGGTCACTCTCTTACTTTTAAAAATATCTTATGTGTTCACATAAGGAAAAAAGAAAGTTGTGAATGAATCTTAATGATTATTTTTATCATAATGGAATTATTTTCATGATGGTAATTTATTGCTAATTTTTAGTGATTATATAATTATCTTAAATGTTTATGCAATGTTGGCACAATATTTATTAAATTAATTGAAAAATAAAGTAAATGATTTTAAAAAAGTTTAAAGTAATATAATTTGAATGAATTATTATTTTCCATGGATTTTATAGATAAATATGACTTGTTATACATGTTTTAATTTAATATATTTGAATTCATTAGGTTTTATGTTGTTTTCAAATTCAAATTAAATAAATAGTTTAAAAATGACATTAATGTTGTTTTATAAAAAACAATATTTTATTAATTGATTTAAAATTTATAAAAGTATTGTATTCAGTCAAGTAATTGGTATATATTTAAAAATATCAACTATGGTCCATTAATTGACTAAATTTTATTTTATAGTAACTATATTGACAACTAAAGAGTAGAAACTTTGTTACAGTGGTAATTGTTAAAAAGGGTGAACACAAGTTAAAATAAAAATATAGTCGTGATAAAATCACTAAAACTTGTAAAATTTTTATTGGATTAGAGGAATTAAACTGTTACTCATCTTATATTATAATATTATAATTTTGTATCAATTTTGATATGAAAATGAACTTATATTAATTTAATACTTTAAGAAATTACAAGAGTTTCCCTCCCCTCTCTTATAAAAGGCTACCTATTCTCTTATTTTATTCACACTTCAGAGTCCTTTTGGTTCATAAAATACCTACCCAAATAGATTACATAAATTTATCCCCACATCTTAAAAGCCTTTTTTTTATTAGAAAACCATCCTCTGAAATATTTTGGTGTAAGCCTTAATAGGGTGTCTGAAGAAGAGGTATAGTTCTTAATTAAGAATTTTCATTTTATTTCTTCTTATAAATCCTTCAAACCTTCTTCAAACCTGTTGAAATAATAAAAAAATTATCTTATATATAATTAGATTTTATTTTTATTTTTATTTAATAACCTATATCCATCTCCTCTTCCATAAAATGTGAAATTAAACCATTATTCATGTGTACGACAGACTACCACCTCACGAACCGAAGTAATTCATTTTTAATCACTACCGCTAAAATATGGTTTTAATGATGTATTTAATGTATATATAATATTTTAATTACATATTTATAATTTTTTATAAGTTATATATAATCTATTTTCATTCACTAAAAAATGATAACGCCATTCATGCATATGTGTGGACTACTTCTTTTATGAAGTGATGTGATTCATTTTTCCTCACCACATCACATGGATGATATATATAAGTATATTTAAAAAATAATATGTTATTTATTATATTATTATCATTATATAATGATTAAATAATTCTTACCTTCTTTCCATAATGATCGTTGAAAATGGAAATGTCAGTTATGCATACGTACAACCTACCATGTCCATGATTGTCACATAGATCATTTTTCATAACTAGATATCATAATTGGTTTTAAAAGTATAATTTATGTATAAAAATGATAATTATATAATGATAATTATTTTTTATATGATTAAATAATTACTACTTTGACTGTAGTCAACCTACTAAAGTTATTTTTGACATATGATCTGAATATCGTCAAAAGTCCGATGTGAAATTAATTGATTAAGTAATTGAATATAACATGGTATTAAATAAAATAAAATGGATTATAAACAAATTTTTTTTATAAATTAAGTAAATAATTAACATAAGTATATTATTCAGGAAGATAAATAATATTTGTGACGGGTTGGACTTGAGGTGATAGATTTTTTTTTAAAACCATATTTTTAAGATTCACTTCCAACTATTTTTCTTCCATGTACATATACCTATAAATGTTTCAAGATATTTTTTATTTATGATTAAATGGATGATAAAAGTAATTTTAACATATTTTACTTTCTTTACAATGTTTTTAGAAAGGGAATCTTTTTATGGTTTTATGTATGGGACACTTTACTTTAAAAACCTCATTTTAAATGATTTAACGATTGATTTTATAAATATTTCTCTTATATGTCCATATTATTAAAATTACTTTTTAATGTATTTATATGGACATAAATGAATTATAAAGTAAATTTTATATCTATTTTTAATTTATTTTAATTTTTTTCAAAAGGAATATATTTAAATTTTTTATATGGAACGTTTTGAATTTCCTTATAAAAGACAAAAAAGAATGTTCTATTTTAACATATATGTTGTCAATGAATTTTTCTACCTCTATAATCATGTCTTGATTCTTATATTCCTTTATTTTATTAAATTTTTTCTTCAATAAAATAAAACCCTCTTCCCTTTTTTCTAAGTATTTTCAAGAAAGGGTTTTAAATGAAATAGATATATTGATATCTAAACATGTTTTTCTTATGGGTGTAAGAGATATCTCTAAAATACCATTTTATTTGGGTTATGACTATTATATCTCTAAATAAACTTCTTTGTCTCTTTAATGATATTAAATTCTTTTAAATTCTATATATATTTCTCTCACATATATACCTTGCCTATTCTCTTATCCTTTGATGGGGTAATACATGCCATAAATTCTTTTCTCAAATGTAACCCATTTATTTCCCTGGGTGATTTTTATGTTTATGACTTAATATTGATTTCCATTTTTTTTGAATTCATAAGCATTTACTTGTTATAATTTATGTGTCTAAATAATTCTCCAATGCATTGGGTATTTTTTTTTTCTCATGAGAGGTTATTTATGGAATTAGGGAGTAAACCTTATCCATTATGGGACTTTTTTACACCATATGATATTATCAAAGAATTTAGTCTTGAATCATGTTTATGTCATTTTATATGTCTCTTCCACATTTCCTATGTTTCCATGAACTTATGATACAATGTTATTTATATTATGATATAATGTGATTACTCACGAGTTTGTGTTTAAAAGAAATTATATTCTACTTGAAATGGATGTTTTTTTTGAAAAAATTTTCATAAGATTTTCAGGATTATAAAGTTACCTTTATGAGTTTTATTTTTTCCTTTAAGATTTATTATGAAATGTTTTATAAAATATTTGGAAATAAAGGTTGATTTCTTGTCTTAATAAAATAATTAATTTGAGCACAAAGTTTAATTTAAAAAAAATATTTTATAAGTATTTATAAGCTAAGAGATTTCATTATTTACTTTTTTATATCCCTTATAGATATTTTTGTGATCATACCTCATTTTTAATTGTTTTAAATATATTTTTAAGGGTGAGTAAGGACAAGGATGAGTTCAAGATGAAAATTGTAAAGATATGTCATGAAAAGAAAAAATTTTATATTATAAATGTTTTATTTTGTGGGAAATATTTATACTAAATGAAAGTGTCCATTTTGTGATATAATATTTATTTATGTAAAGATGTTGACCTAATTCTCTAAAACATTAAACCATAAATATTCTCAAATGTAATAAAATTAAATATTTATTTAAAACTCAATATTTTGTAAAGTTTAAGTATCTTTACTTATAAACATACATCCTGTTTCCTTTGTTCATTCTCTAGAAAAATATAAATTTTATGAGTGTTCTAGTAGAGGGAATATTGTTGTGATAACATCTAATTATTTTTTGGATGTCGCAAATCATTCCCTTTTTATATAGAAAAATAGGAACTAGTCTTCCATAAGGATAGAAAGGCATCCTCTCATATCTACATCAATAGTAATGTGTTCATCTTATCATGTATCTACTGAAGTTAAATTTGATGTTTCTCAATATAAAAAACATCACATATATATATGAGAAAAGCATTTTCTACAGCATGACAATTCTTATAACTATTGTAGTATAAATAAACTTTACCATAACCTTTTGATCTTCCTATAGATCCTTAAAAAACATATTTTTGATTTGGTTTGTCCTAAATAGAAAAGACATTATTTACTTTAACTTATATATGTTATCCCCAATTGACATTAAACCGAAGTGAAACTCACTTTATTAGGAGAATTTTAAGATCTAATCAATATCAAATTTAGAAATAGAAAATTATTTGTCATTTATATTTGATGAAATGTAATCCTATAAATACCAAAAATATAACAGGGAATTTTCATAGAAATATTTTAGTTCTATTTCAAATATATACTCTATATTTACTTCTCTGAACATATACTTGAGACCTTGAAATCTCAAATTTTATTTTAACAGATGATTTTTCTAGAACTGCCAACAGAAAACCTATAACTTTCCCATGAAGAAATTTTCTTTATTAATTGGAATACCTATACCTCTTCAAGATAATCAAACCATCTTTATTGGTTCTATTTTTTTCATGGTGAGTATCAGAAGGTTTAGGGTTTGATGATTAGGATTCAAGAGAGATTGAGAGCTCAGGAGATCAAAAGAGAGAAAGTTCAAATGAAAGAGAGAGAGAAGGGTTTTATTCAAATGGGTTTCAAGTGAAATTTTGGTGCATTGAGACAAAATTTGTAGTGTAATCATTTCAGATTTTTAAAATTAAAAAGATAATTTCAAAAAAATATATTTTTCAAATAAAAATAAACAAAAAAATTCAAATAAATGAATATACATCATAAATAAAACTACAAAGACAATATGTAAAATAAAAAAATTTAGAATAATATAGATATTAAACAAGATAATTAGATAATTTACTTAAAATTAAATAAACCTACTCCCCATTAATAAAATTAAAACTAGTAGTGGGAAGTGGTTTAGTGAAAATATCTATAAGTTGATACTCAGTATTTAAAAAATATAAATATATATCCTCTTTTTGGATATGACCTCTTAGAAAATGATGTCTAAGATCAATATGATTAGTCATGGAGTAACTCATAGGATTTTTAAAAATATTAATGTCACTAGTATTATCATATAATATATGAATATGATTAAATTAAATTCCAAATTTCAGAAGTGTGTGTTTTATCCACAACACTTATGCACAAAAAATTCCAACAGAGATATATTTTGACTCAACTATTGACAATGCAACGGAATGTTTCTTCTTACTTGACCATTAAATAAGATACTTTCCTAAAAAGTTAAAATTATTTGAGGTGATTTTTATATATAATCTACACCATCCAAAGGAAGCATCTGAAAATGAAATTAAATAAAAACCAAAAGTTTTTAGATAATGTAAAGATAGAAAAACAATTCCTTTTAAATATATAAAAATTGTTTTAATAGTTGTAATACATGATTCCTTTATGTTTGATTGAAATCTTTCACAAAGAAAAATATAAAACATAATGTATGGTCTACTAGAAGTAAGTTATAACAAACTACTAATGATACCTCTATATAACTTGTTGTCCACTTGTTTTACAGCTTTATCCAAATCAAGTTTTTCATTTGTAAACATGGGATTTGTACAATTATTTCTATTTTGAAGTCCAATTTTTTTAAATAAATCAATAATATATTTTCTTTGATTTAAAAAAATTTTAAAATCTTTTTGATAAATTTGAAGAGCAAGAAATAAATTCAGTTCTCCCAGCATACTCATTTAAATCTTTTTTTTTCATAAGTTTTGAAAAAATAATATAAATATTTTTTATTTGTTGATCCAAAAATTACGTCATCTAAATATATTTTTACTAGAAAAATATCTGAACAAGAATTTTTCTTAAAAAGGGTAGGATCTTCTAACCCCACAAAAAATAAATTTTTCAAAAGAAAAGAACCCAATATTTTATACCAAGCCCTTGGTTCTTGTTTATGGACCTAAATATCTTTAGTATGTTTGAAAATATAATTTTATAGAAGAGGGTTTTCAAAACCTGTAGGTTTATTTACATAAAATTCCTCCACTAAATAACATTTTGAAAGTTTTGATTTAATATACATATGATATAATTTAAAATTAATATGAGATACATAGAAAAATAGGATTCTAATAGCTTATAGCCTAGAAACTATGGTAAAGGTTTTATCATGACCTATTCCTTCCTCCTAGTTATAACTCTTAGCGACTAGTCTAGGCTTATTCCTTATGATTATACCTTTATCATCTTGCTTATTTATAAAACCACATTTGGTTCCTATCATTGTATGGTTTGAGGTCCTATCAAATAATTTCTAAACTTTATTTATCTTAAATTGGTTTAGTTATTCCTATATGGATATCATCCAAATTTTATCATATAAAGTTTCTTCTATAAATTTAGGTTCAAATTGAGACATGAAGGAAAATAATTCATTTGGGTTACCTATATTTTTTAGTTATAACTCCATCTAATTCTCCTCTAATGGATAGTCCTTTAGATAATTCATTATAGTTCTAGGAATTATAGGTAAGATACTTTTAGTTTCTACAATTTCATGATCTTCTAAAATGGATTGAATATAATTATATTCTATTTTATTTTCAAATAAATATTTATATGTTTCATGTATCAAGTTTTTTAATGAATCAATGAATTTATCTATTTTATTTTTATTGTGATATAATGAACCACTTTCATCAAACTTCATATGAATAGATTCCTCAATTTTCCATTCTTTGTTATTAAACACTCTAAAATCTTTATAAAAAGTATAGTATCTACGGAATATTACTTCATCAGCCTTTAGATCAAAAATAACAAGGTTTTATTTAGTGTTTAATATATAAACCTTTTATCTAAAAACGTTAAAGTATAAAAATTTAAGTTTTCTATTGTACTATATCTCATAGGGTGTCTTTCTAAGAAAATGTATGATTAAAACTCTATTCATTATATAGAAATCTGATAGTTTCTACCCAAAAATAGGTAGAAAGACTTTATTCATTTAATATAGTTTTTAACATCTCTTGAATAGTTCTACTTTTTTTTCCAAAATTCCATTTTTTGAGGTGTTATTAGAGAAGATAAAGTTTGTTTCATACCGATGTTTGGGAAAAATGAATTAAATTATTGATTCAAAAAATCTCCTCCATGATCACTTCTTAATGAAATTATTTTGAAATGTTTTTCATTTCAATCAAATTTAAAAAAAAATTAAAAAAATATAAAAATATTCAATTTTAAATTTTAGAAAATAAACCTAGGTAAATCTGGAAAAGTAATCAACAAAAACCAAAATAAAGAATCCGTCTTTCAAGCTTGCTACTCTAGATGGTCCAAGAAAATCCATGTGGATGAGTTCTATTGGTTTATATGTAGAAACCTTGTTAATATATTTAAAAATATGAATTATTTTTCTTGCCTATTTGGCAAGTATCACAATGTCTATTTTGATCAAACTTACGACTGGTCAGATCTAAAACTATATTTTTTCTTAGATAACATAGATAGGGAAAATATATTATAATTTCAAATTCTCTTATTCCATATCTAGGATTTATTTATTTTATAAATTAAAAAATTCAATTTATGTTCACACAAGGAACAAAGATCCAAAGTATAAACATTTTTAGTTCTAGGTGCTCTAAACTTAAGTGGTTTATCTTTAAAAATATAGCATGAATTATTAGAAAAATCAACTAAAATTTCATTAGAATAGAGGTGAGAAATGCTTATCATATTTTTCTTCATCCCTAGAATATAGATAAATTTATTTATTAGGGTTTTTTTGAATATCCCACTAATCCAATTCTAATAATCTATCCTTTAGCGTTGTCTCTGAAGGTAATCAATCCTACATTTACTTTTGATAGTTCATGGAAATTTGAAAAGTCTCCACTCATGTTTCTTGAGAAGTAACTATCCATGTACCATATATTAATTTTTTCCTTATGTATCTTCACCTACATAAATATCAAATAAAATATTATTTTGGTACCCAAATTCTCTTGGGTCCAATAGTGTCATTTAGGAAAGATATAGGAAATCAGATCTATCTTATTTTTCTATATTTTAATAAATTAACTCTAGATAAATATATAGAAATAAGATCTTTCTTTACACCATTAATATTAGAATTCATAATACAAGATTTAGTAGTACAATTAACATTTATTCCATATAAAAAATAAAAAACCCTTAGCATGTTGTGGTTCTTTGAGCTAGGCATAAAATTTCTTCTATATAACTTGGGGTTTTCACCATTATTTCTAATTCTAAATTTTTATTTTTTATGAACATTATTTCCAAGGATCTTATTTAAGGATTATTCTCCCTTAGTTAATATGATAACATCACTTTCTAAGGATTCTATTTTAGCCAGTAATTATTTAATTCTAGTTTCATGCATTGTTCTATTTGAAGTATATTTACTTAACTTTTCTTTCAAATCAAGGTGATGTTTTAACATGGAATGTTTTTTATTGATAAAATAATTATGAATATTCTTCAGGTATTTATGATTATTTATTAGGATTTTTTATTTTTATTTAAGCATAGAATAATATTAATGTCATTTAGCACTTGAGAATTTTTAGAATCATAACTAGAGTAGTATGAGTTTACCTCATCTTCCTTTTCCATAAATCATAAATTATCTTTTAGTTTTGATTTCCCATGTTCTAAATCATAACTTTAAGAGATTATAGATTCTTTAGAAACACTCCATGTATCATTTATAACCTTTTTACATTTGTGTTCATAATCATATTTCATTTGGTACTTATTTTACTTCTTTTGTTTTTATATATTTCCCTCTTTCAGTTGTAGGAAGTCATGTATGATATGTACCATTTTCTTGTATTCATTGCATCAAAACTTTTTAAATCTGTGATCATAATTTCTAGAATCATTATAAGTCTTCTTGAGTCCAATTTTATTCTTATATAATTTATATAACTTTATGGATAGGTGAGTTAGTTCTTCTCCAGAACATCTAGAATCATTTTAGGACATGACATCCTCCTCAATCTTATTTTCTCTTTTGGGAATAGTAATTTTTAGATTATTATTCTCCCTCTCAATAATTTTTTTATCTTCATATTCAACTTGAATTATATCTTCAAACATAATTAATTTACTGATTAATTCTTTCATTTTTAAACTTTTTATAGGTGTATATTTTCTGATAGAAGCAGAGATCACATTCCATTTTTTGGTAGAACTCTAAAAACTTTTAAATCCTGATCTGGTTATAGAATTGGAGTTCTCAAGGAAGAAACTCCATTTAATATTTCATTAAATATTCCATTAATTTGAGTAATTATTTCACCATAATACATATTGAGAGAATCAAACATTTTCTTAGTGGTGTTTTATATAATATTCCTTCCATTTTTAGTCTCTTCATAATAAAAAACTATTTTCTTCCATATTTTATAGGCAGTAGCACATTGAGAAACATGATTAAACTCATCAAGACCATTTCAAAAAATGATAACATTCATATATTTTGAATTTACATCATATTAATCTTCCTTAAAAATATCCCACTTTTTGAATTCATTGGGAATTTCATAAGGTTTGACAATCTTTATATAAAATTTGAATATGAGTTTTTTTAGAATAGACGATCATTCGATATTTCAAACTACCATAGTTTTTCTATTGAAGTATAGCAATCTAATCATTGAAATTCCTTATTTGAGATCATACATAGGTATATTTTCTTCACAGATATCTTAAACTCAATCTTATAAAATGTTAATAGAATTATTTGAATATAAATCCTTTTATACCAATTGTTGGTTGAAAAATTTAAAGACATAAGAGGAGGTGAGCTGTGTTTTTTTAAAAAAACTCGAATAAATTAAAATTAATCCCCATTTGTGTTTAAATTAAGTATTTTTTATTCAATAATATTGAATATTACAGTAATAACGGAGAAGAATACAACAATTTTTATAATGTTTCAGTGCACATAGATCCCCTAGTCGACGCCATCAACACTCTCTTCGTGATATTGGTGATTTTAATTAATCTGGTCCTTTTACCTGGGACTACAACAATTGAGTGTAGGTAGTTAAAACCTTATAACAAGCTAGTTTATTCTATAGGGAAGTGTGATGTCCAAAACAGAATATGAGAATATGAAACTCCACCATGACTGAGTATAGGAAGTTTACACTTAAAAATAATAAGATAGGTTGTAGAATTTTAAGTAGGTTTAGTACAAATTTGAAATAAAAACTGATAGAAAATGGATCTTCTTATTTAGAGAATAATATCTTCAATAAATTACAGCACTAAAGCAGTCCTTATTGCATAATTTTTTCAAAGAAATACATCAGAAAAATAATAAACTTTCATAGAATCAAGACGAAGGCACAATAGTAGAGTATAATATGTATATATCCAAATTGTATTCCTAACAGGTTTAAATAATGACTATATAAATATATTATTTTACAAAAGTAGTAGAAATAATTATATTTATTTAATGTTCTGATGAAATCATCAATAGATTCAAATTTTAGAACTTTAGATAGTTTTTATTTCACATCATATAGTGTAATAAAACTGTATAGGGATAAAAAAGAACACGTAGTTTGATCTTAGTCAAACAGATCTATAAATATCACCAGATAAATCATGATATTCAAAATTCTTAGTGTGATTTAAATTTGAATATAAATTGACACTGAAACTAATAACTTACCTTAGAAATATGAATGATTTAATTCGTTATTAATGATCCTTTAACTTGGTCCTCAAATAGCTTTAACTATGATATTTATTCCAGTAATTTTTTTTTCTAAAATATCAGAAAATATCTTTAATTAAAATTACATAGATGGCTATATCAAGTATAGGGATTTCTTTTCATATATAATCTTCAAACTTATGGGTCACAATGTACCATTTATTCCAAATATTGGGTTAAATCATACATTAGATACTTGAACGTAGGGTTGTTCTTAATATTTTGGTTCCAAAACCAAACGTTTAGCTTAATAATAGGGTACAAAAGTATAATTCATTGATGAAATTTAGGTTACTAAACCCAACATTCTCTGAAAATATAGGTTTTAAAACATCGATTTCAGACTCTTTAGAAAACATCCATAATGCTAATAAAAAATCCAACCTAATTACCTTCAGATTTTCAGAGGAAATTAAATTAATATTTCAATAAATATAATCCTAAAATCCAATTAAATAAACATAATTAGTAAATCATATGAGGGTGTTTTTTACCATCAAAATAAATGATAAAACAAATTAAATATTTGGATAAACATTTATATGTCCAACGGTTTTTGTAACACCCCAAGATTTTAAAAGAGGAATATCTTGTTTGATAGCGTATATGACAATCAACACCAATATTAGAATATAGTGTAACAACCTAAGACTTTTTTCTACATTTATTTTTAAATAAATTAAATCTCTTTGATATCCTGCAATGCAAGAAACATTGAGTTTGAAAGAAACGTGATACTCTATTAAAATATTATTTTTTAAACATTAATTTTATAAACTAGATGTTAAGTTGAAGGGTATGAATAATACTAACTAAAATATGAAAATTATATTTTTTAACACATGTATAAATTAAATTCAATGGTTATATATTTATTATAAATAAAATAATAATAATTTGAAAGAAAAATAAATATTTTTTGAAAAAATGTATTTTTTTAAATGGAGATTTAGTCATGTTTTGTGCACATAAATTAAAATTATTTTTTTTACAAATTTTAATTTTTTTTTAAAAATAAACATCAATTTTTAAATCTATGTTTCAAAATTATCTTTGGGAAAATTTTTGAGAATTTTTGGAAAATATTAATTTTATTGATGAATAGTGAAAAATACTAAATTTTAATTGAAAACTGCCTTTTCGTTAAATTTTTTATAAAATTAAATTATATTTTAAATTGGTATTTAAGTAATATTAGTTTAAATATATCAATTAATCCAATTTAGGTATCTGTAATTATTTTCATATTGAATTTTGATATAAAAATATTATAAACTTTTGAACATTTTCGCTTTGAAAACTCATTTTCTCATCGCTTTTGCATGATTAATTTTAAATTAAATTTTGAACCTTATGTGAATGTAACTTTGAATAATATATTAAATATTTTTAATTGTTGAAACCTCTATGTTATAGTCATTTTCATAATCACAAATAATGTCAATTTACATATTCTACTATTTCGTGCCATTTAATATCTCTAAGTAAATCAATTATGTCATATAGAACAATATTTTTTAATAAGTCAGTAACTTATATTTATGAATCAATATGTTTACAATTGTATTTTTATATGTATTTTTGGATTTCAATTAATTTAGTAATGTTATGTGTAAGACAGACACTTCATAAGTTTCTCAGAGTTCCTGGCACCGATAGTATGTTCGACACACCGATGCATGACACACCGATGTTCGACACGCCGATGTTCGACAAACTGATGTTACACACACCGATGTTCGACACACTGATACTAGACACACTAATGTTTGACACACCGATCTTCCACACATCGATGTTCAATACACCGATGTTTGACACACCGATGCTAACACATCAATGATGACACGCCGATGACAAATCGATGATGATAGACCAATGAAAAACTGATGCTGATAGACCGATGATGACACACTAATGCTGACAGATTGATGATGACACAATGATGATAAAAAACCAATTGTGATAGACTGATGATGACAGACTGATACTTATGACTCACCAATCGTCATAAATAACTTTTTCAAATTTATTAATTCAAATTTATTTCTAACGGTCATATTTAGACAATTTAATGTTTCTCACATTAGTTAATGTTATCTATAGAACTATTCATAGATAGTACGAGGTACATGCACATGGGGACATCTTCATGCCTACTGGGTCTTGAAGTATTAAAGGATTACAAGCTCAACCTTAAAATACACACGCCGGGAACTCGCTAGAAAAACAAAAAGGCTGGTTGTGCGAATATGAAAAATATTGTAAATAGAAGAACTCGATTCTTGAGTATACAAGGAGTTTAATATTAAAAGAAGGAATCTGCTGAAGCTTTCTAAAAATCCTCACATAGAAGAGATGAACCTTTTCACACCTGGAAGCTAGATTATAGAGACTACGATACTATATTTTGATGCCAACTTCTTGAAGAGGGACCAAATATCATTTTCTCAACATCCATTGAGTCCAGAGCTTTACTGCACAACACATATAGATTTATAAACTCTATTATTATTTTATAACTATATTGGGATCCTTTGTTTACTTTTTGAGCAGTTTGTGCATCTGTTTGTGTCACTTTCACTGTCTCCTGAGCATAACTAGAGGATACTAAAATATCCTCACACTCAATGCCTTTTTTACTCTTGTATCCCACATAGAACTGTGGAAGAGATCCTATGTGATCTGTTTGTTAAGTTTTCCCTTGAATAAATGTGGTAGAGGTCAAGTGTGACCTGGAAATCCCAGTGTCCTGTTGTAAACCCCGATCCAGGGTGTGGATCAAAAGTTGATTAATATAAAATTCTTAGTGGTGGGTGATCACCAAGTGGAGAGTACTAAATCTTGAATTGAAATTGAACCTCTTGTATTTATCCACTGTGTAGTTTTTCTTGTGTTTTAATCTGATATGTGTTTAATTCATTTCACATTAAGATAAATAGAACTTTGATAGTTAGTTTAGCATGTTTTTATATGTATTTTGTGTAACAACCAAAACTTTCATTAATGGAAATCCCCCTTGATCTAATTAAATTCATCTTTATGTAAATTGTTTATATTAAATGTCAAATTATTTGGTTTTATGTTTTTGGATTTTAAAATACTGTTAAGAATTGAGACCGTTGCTAATATAGCGGTTGAACAGTGATCACATTATTAGTATAAATGTAGGGCTTTAACAAATCCAATTTACTCTGACAAAGGAAGTGATGGCCTCACCCAGTAGATGTGCCCCACATGAAGCCCATTTTTCAGAGCTCAGAAAGGAGGTTGCATATTTGGGATTCGCTATTGACCAAGCCCAAGAAGATCTTGAATATGTTAATATCAAGTGAGACTGCCTACGAGAGAATTGGAAGTTGATAGAGATTACCACCTGAGCAATGTTATCTGAGCCACCCCAAGAGTTCGTCACCATCACACACCTTACTCTTCGGTATTATGCGGGTGTTATAAGGGGTTATGTAACAAGACCTCATCACTATGGTTATGTATATTATTTTTTTATATAATAATGAATATACTTTCATTTTATTATTGTTACCATGTAAATAGTTTTTAAATCCCAAATAGTATTTTTAGTTAATGTTCAACTAAGAAATATATTTTGATGAATTAATGGATTTTGAATTAAATAATATTTTAATAAAATATTATTATTTTTATTAAATTAATTTTTATTAAATATAATTGAGCATATAATTTTATTAATGAAATTATATTTTTTATTAAGGTTTGAAATCCATTTTTGTCAAAACCCATGAATTTTTTTTAAATGTTAGTTTTTATTTTAAAAGTGAAAATTAACATATTTAGAAAATTATTTAGATAAAATGAATATTATTTCTAGAATCAGGATTTCAAAATTATCCAATGGTGAATTTTTCATAATTTTCTGAGAATTAAATTTTTGGGTAAAAATTAAATACCGTTTAAATATATAATTTCTTTTATGACATCATAATGAACCAATAGTGATGTAATAAAATAATATAAACTTTATTTTCGGCCAATATATGTTTTACCATTAAAATAATGTGATTTTGGGTTAGTTTGATTTATTTTACAAAGCTTTAGTGGATCCTTCAAGACTTATTAAACATTTTGTCTTTTTAAATTGTTTTCCTTGGGAGTGTGACTCACATCCACATAAGCAACCCAATTATTTTAAGAATTTAGGACATTGGATTTATAAAATATTTTTTCCACTCCCCTTTGGAAAACACCATGGGAAAAAACCATGGGTTGGTTTGTGGTTTTTATTAGTTTAATGTGAGGTCTCCCAAACCTAAATAATAAACAATTCCCTCCCATTTCCTATATAAACCCACCCAAGATCACACTTTCTCCTCACTCAAATACTTTTGAGTTCATCCAAACTCTTCCCTACTCAATCTGTAATCCTCCCAAGGTGCCCCAAGCTCCCAAGAATCCTCTCTCAAGCCTCTCTTTGGCCTTTGGAAGCACACTTCCAAGTAAGGGTTTTTTCTTCCTTTCTCATATTTGTCCAATATTCTTTAAATTGTTATGCCCTTTTAATTTCAATTATAAATGATGGGGTATCATTTTTCACCTCCCCCATACTTCCCTATTTATGTTTTAATGATGGGAGACCCCTTTATATCTCATTAAATGCCTCTCATGTACACCCGTTACTATGCTGAAATTCCGAAAGGAATTTCTCTCTCCTCATTTACATTCAAGCAATTATTTTGTATCATGAATCTAAATTCCATTACATTTGTTGGGACATGTATCTACATGACCCCCTTACTATCCATGTCTTTTAAATATGACGAGAAACCCCTTTATCCCTTGTCAACCATTTGTATGAGTTCTTATGTCACGCCGTTATGCTGCTAAAATTGCACCGTGCTTTTCCAAGACGAAGTCATTGTGTAGTGAATACCATGCCCATTTATCTATCAAGGGTATTCAAATCTATGCACATTTACTTATTATTTAAATATTTTAATGTATGTGTTCCATATTCTTTTATCATGGAACAAATGATTATGTTGAATGATTCAATGTTTTATGATCCATGTGGCACACTTATGCAAGAAACGAAATGTTTAAGAAGGGTGCGCCCTGACAGCACTCCAATGCATTGGGTAAAGTATAGTATCATGATCAATCATTTTAAATGGGTGTTGGCTCATACTAATTCAATTTAAATGAGGTTTTACTCATGATTCATGTGAAATGAGGGTTTACTCATGCTCTATGTGCAATGAGCCTTGGCTCATGCTAATTCCATGTTAAGTGTTGCTGCCACATTTCCATGTTATGATTATCATGCTTTATCATGACTTTATGTTTATATTTCTCTTATGATCCATTGATATTCCTATTGTATAACATGTATTTTATTCCTCATGTTATTCCGTGTTTATTCCCTTACTTGGCTTTATAGCACACCCTTTTCTTATGCATGTCCTCAGGTTATCCTATGCAATGCTAAGTACGAGGGAATGTTGTGGTCATGTAAAGTAATATTTCAATAAAGATGTTGTATTTCATGTTTTAAGTTGTTATGTAATGATCCTAAGACCCAAATACACTAGGCCTATTTATCTTCCATGTTGTATCAAGTGATGATTTTATGTAATAAATTAGGTTTAAGTGTGTAATAAAAAGCAGGGTTGTCATAGTTGGTATCAGAGGATAGGTTTAGTTGTTTTTGGGATTAGGATTAGAAAACCCTAGTTAATTCTTAGAGACAAGACTAATTATAATAAAAACTTACCTAAGTTTTGGTGAGTATTGATTAATTGGTTTATCAAGAAAATACATCCCTATCTGGATACGAGTAGGTAGAGGCGGCTCTGGCACAGATTTATCCTAGGGGTAAAACTCGAAAACACTACTTTGAGCTAGACTCACATGGGAACTGGTGCATGACAATGAGCCTTGATACACTATTGGTTACAACCCTCCAAGGGGATATTCTTTGGTAAATTCACAAGATTAGTATGAACTATTATTAAGGGACTAAAAAAGTCCCTAAGAATATATGTTAGAAAGTAAATCATGGGTAACATAGACTGAAGCCAATCGATTCATATGTTAAGAAAATAAAAGTTATTTATAATTCATCAGTTTTGTAATTGTATTACCCTTTATGTGTTACCCCTAACTTTCCTTTTATTCCAGCCAATGGCCGGTAATAGGAGTACTCGGGCTAACAAACGATGTGAAGATCAATGTGATGCCTGTACTAATGCGATGCCCAATCCAATGAGAGAAGGAATAACAAACTTTGTCATGATTCTCTCTCAGCTAAATCATGATTTGAATAGAAACATGGGTCAAGAGGAATGTTCAACCCCCCCCCCCCCAAGAAAGAACAATTCACTATCGTGAGCTTTAAGAGACAGAGACCTTCAAGTTTTAATGGATCATCTGATCCCCCAATCGCTAAATAATGGATCAACTCCATTGAAAAGATCTTCTCCATCCTTCAACGTTCTGAACAAGAGAAGATTCTCTTGGATGATTATTGTATGGAGGGTGAAGCTGATCAATGGTGGATGTTGATAAAAAATAATAATCTTTAGGAGGAGATTGAGGCGTTGGAATGGAAGGATTTCTGGAAGATTTTTTTTCAATAAATATTTTCTGCGCACCCTTTGGCTTAATATTGAAAGGGACTTCCTTGCTCTCAAGAAAAAAGATGACGAATCTATCAGAGAGTATGAGTAAAACATCAAAAGTCTTGCATGATAGGACTCTGGCTTTGTTGTTACCCTCGAATGCAAGGTTGACCGCTTCTATGGTGGGCTAAAACCTAGCCTATGGAAAGAATTGGCGATCCGTGACTTCGTCAGCTATGAGGAAATTGTCTGATGTGCCCTCAAGGTCAAAATGGAGATCAGAGAATCTTAGGGGTATCATGGGGATAGGAAGCATAAGGTGGAATTCAATGCTGGTGTTCTGATGAATAAATCCAATGGTGCTAAGAAGATCCAGCACCCCACTTTCCAAAAGTGTAGAAAGAAGCACCCTGGAAATTGCCTGAAGGGGACGAGGAAATTCTTTAGGTGTGGATGAGAAGGGAACCTGGCTATTAATTATTGGTAAGAAATACCTGAGACTATGACAAAGGAGAGGAATGCTCCCTTTGAACCTCCATGCATGGTTCATTGCTACAACTACAAACAAATAGGGCATCTTGCAAATCAGTGCCCTAAGCCAAGGGTTTTCGGAGGCAACCAACAACCTCCAAGGCAGCAAGGGAAATCTATTTCCATCACTACTGCCGAAGTGACCCCCAACAACTAAGTGGTGACAGGTATGCTAGTTATTCATTCAATAATAGTGAACATAATTTTTTGATTCAGGTTATACACATTCTTTTATATCTCTAAATTTTAGTAGAACAAATACCATCACCACCACAAATAATGGAAGTGAAGATGTTGGTGAGTACGAAAAATGGGGCAATCATTACATCCCATGAATATAACTCCTCCCCTGTCATAGCCTATGGATTGAACTTCTCGGATAACCTCTTCATACTTCCTATGGTGGAATTTTATGCAATTCTCAGCATGGATTAGCTTTCTTTATATAGAGCCAACATAAATTGTCGTGAGAGGGAAATCACTCTCTATGTAGAGAATCGACCCTCGATTATTTACAAGTGAAAGGAGGAAGGTGAATCTTATTTAGATCCATTATCTCAAGTGTGGATATTACTGCCCTATGAACATGCATATCTAGCTCAAATTATTGAGTCTAAGGAGGAAACCAACCTATAAGACATGCCTATTGTGAGGGAATTTTCTGAAGTGTTTCCCGAGGAATTGCCTGGTCTTCCTCCTAGAAGGGATGTTGAATTCTCAATTGATCTTATACATCGGGCATTGAAAATATCCAAGAATCCATATAGAATAGATGTTGTAGAGCATGAGTAGCTGAAGAAACAACTACAGGAGAATATGGATAAAGGGTTTATATGCCCAAGTGCTTCACCATGGGGTGCACCAGTCCTCTTCGTCAAGAAGAAGGATGGGTCAATACGCCTTTGCATCGATTATCGTGAGCTTAACAAAATCACGATAAAGAACAAGTATACTCTAAAAATAATTGATGACTTATTTGATCAGTTGTGTGGAGCACAATACTTCTCCAAGGTGGATTTGCGGTAGAGATATTATCAAGTAAGGGTGAAGAAGGAAGATATCCCCAAGACTTCTTTGCGTAAAATATACGGGCACTATGAACTCATAGTAATGCCTTTCTGACTGACTAATGATCCAAGAATATTCATGGAATTGATGAATAGAGTCTTTAGGGATTACCTTGATAGATTTGTGGTAGTCTTTATAGATGATATTATGATATACTCCAAAACTAAGGAGGATCATGAGAAGCATCTAAGAACTGTACTAGAGACCTTGCAGAAGGATAATCTCTATGCAAAGTATAGAAAGTGTGAGTTCTGGTTGAAGGAGGTCTCATTCTTGGGCCACATCACCACAAGAAATGTGATATCTGTGGATACCTCCAAAATAGATGCAATTGAGGGATGGATGAGGACAATATCAGTAACGAATATCCGTAGCTTCTTGGGGTTGGTTGGATATTATCGACGATTTGTGAGAAATTTATCATGATTGTCCAACCCTCTTACCAAGATAAATCATATGGGAGTAAAGTTTTCTTGGAGTGATGAATGTGAAGAAATATTCAAGGAGTTGAAAAGGAGGCCTATCACTATGCCCGTGCTCACTTTACACACAAGTGGAGAACTTTTTTTGGTATTCAGTGATGCTTCGAAGAAGGGCCTGGGATGTGTGTTGATGAAAAATTACAAAGTCATTACCTATAATACAAGTCAATTGAAGGTTCATGAACATAACTATCCAACACATGAACTCGAGTTGGCTGTAGTGATCTTTGCTTTGAAAATTTGGCGGCATTATCTCTTTGGGGAGAAGTGTGAAATATATACAGACCACAAAATCCTCAAGTATATATTCACATAGAAAGAGTTGAACATGCACCAATGAAGATGGTTAGAGCTGATTAAAGACTATGACTGATCAATCCATTACCACCCTAGGAAAGCAAACAAGGTGCAGATTACCTAAATAGAAAGGACCCAGCGATTCTATCATTGAGTTGGATTCTTAAGGCTTTGGGATTAGTAGCTCGGTGGTCGTGGATCTTCAAGGATCCTTCATCCCTTCTCTCTAGGGTTCCATCCCCTGGTCTCTATTTTTTCTTGAATTTAGATTTTTCTTTGGTTTCATCCCCCGTTCCTTTTATTCCCCCTCCTCTGAGATGTTTTTTATTTTCCTCCGATTTCTTTGATGATCCTTTGATGTTTGGTCATTTTTTGAGTGATTTTTCTATTTTGGGGGTTGGTGTCGGTCGAAGACGATGGTTTTTTTATAGCAGTTCAAGAGGTGCTTCTCATATTATGGTGTTCAGTGGGGTGTTTTTAGTTGAAAGCAATGGTGCTTTAGTGGTGATGATGATATGGACTTCTGTGGCCTACTTCTTCGGTGATCTAGTAGACAAAGGGATAAGATGTCTGGTGTGAGGATGCTTCAACTTTTACGACAGTTGAGGATGATTATGATTATTTGAGTGTTAGAAAGCAACGTGATGTGAACAATGGTGATGTTGATCGCGAGATTCACAGGATGTGTACCTGGTGATGATTTCTTTTGCTTTTGCTTTTGATTTTAAATTTTTAATTTCATGATCCCTGTGTTATGTTTTTGAATTTTGAATTTTATGACTGATGGTGATTTGGAAAATGTTCGAGTTCCCACTTCCCCATGAAAGTGGTTTTATGAAATAATAAAAAAATGATTTGGAGGTTGTTGTGGATCGTCTTACAAAGGTTTCACACTTCATTGCTATTCCTGAGGATTTCTCATTGGATCAACCAACATAGATATATATTAGGGATATGGTAAGACTTCATGGAGTACCACTATCTATTATGTCTGATCGAGATCCAAGATTCACCTCTATATTTTGAAAGATTTTTCAATATGCTCGGAATAATGAACTAAACTTTAGTACAACCTATCATCCTCAAACTGATGGCCAATCCGAACGGACTGTCCAAACACTTGAGGACATTTTAAGAGTGTTCTCAATGGAATTTAAAAGAGGATGGGATCAACATCTTCCTCTGGTTGAGTTCTCTTATAATAGTAGTTTCCACTCGAGCATCCAAATGGCACCATATGAAGCCCTTTATGGGAAAAGGTGTAGAACAATGGCATGTTGGGATGAGGTCGGTGAGCGTAAGATTCTTGGACTATAAATGGTCAAAGAAATAGTGGAGAAGGTGAAAAACATTCCACAGCATATCAAGGAATCCTAGAGTCGACAAAAGAGTTATGCAGATAATCGTCGATGAGACCTTGAGTTTAAAGTTGGAGACATGGTATTTCTACACATATCTCTGTGGAAGAAGGTCATGAGGTTTGGAAAGAAATGGAAGTTAAGTCCAAGGTACATTGGCCCCTTAGAGATTCTTGATCTTGTTGGGGCTGTGGCCTATCGACTAGCACTGCCACCTACCATGGACAAAGTACATGATGTCTTTCATGTATCCATCTTAAGGAAGTTCATACCAGGCCCCTCACATGTACTCTCTTCATAGGTGGTACAATTAGAGGATGATCTTTCTTATAAGGAGCAACCGGTGAAGATATTATATCATAGAGAAAATGTTCTACGAAATAAGACAATGCCCCCCCATCAAGGTGTTGTGGAGAAACCACAAGTTTGAATAAGCGGCGTGAGAATCAAAGGAAATTATTAAGCGAAGTTACGAAAATCTGTTTTAGTATGGAAAAAGGAAATTTCGAGGGTGAAATTTCTTAAGGGGGAGAAGATTGTAATGACCCAAACTTTCATTAATGGAAATCCCTCTTGATATAATTAAATGTCTCTTTATGTAAAATGTTTATATAAAATGTCAAATTCTTTGGTTTTATGTTTTTGGATTTTAAAATACTGTTAAGAATTGTGACCGTTGCTAATATAGACATTGAACAGTGATCACATGATTAAAATAAATATAGGGCTTTAAAAATCCAATTTACTTGGACAAAGGAAGTGATGACCTTATCCAGTAGACATGCCCCATACGAAGCCCATTTTTCAGAGCTCAGAAAGGAGGTTGCGTCTTTGGGCTTCTCTATGGACCAATCCCAAGTCGAGCTTGAATATGTTAAGCTCAAGTGGGACTGCCTATGAGAGAACTGGAAATTGATAGAGATTACCACCCGAGCAATGTTATCCGAGCCACCCCAAGAGTTTGTCACCATCGCACACCTTACTCTTCGGTCATATGTGGTTATTATAAGGGGTTATTTAACAATACCTTAACACTATGGTTATGTACATTATTTTTGTATATAATAATGAATATACTTTCATTTTATTATTGTTAACTTGTAAATAGTTTTTAAAGCACAAATAATATTTTTAGTTAATGTTCAACTAAGAAATCTATTTTGATGAATTAATGGATTTTTGAATTAAATAATATTTTAATAAAATATTATTATTGTTATTTAATTAATTTTTATTAAATATAAATTATTGTATAATTTTATGAATGCAATTGTAATTTTTATTAATGTTTGAAAGCCATTTTTGTCAAAACCCGTGAATTTTCGATAAATGTAAGTTTTAATTTTAAAAGAGAAAATTAAAATATTTAGAAAATTATTTAGATAAAATGAATATTATTTTCTGAATTGGGATGTCGAAATTATCCAATGGTGAATTTTTCATAATTTTCTAAGACAGTCAAAGTTTTGGGTAAACATTAAATACCGTTTAAATATATAATGTGTTTAATGACATCATAATGACCCAATAGTGATGTAATAAAATACTATAAACTTTATGTTCAGAAAATATATGTTTTAAATTTTAAATAATGAGATTTTTGGTTTTTTTTATTTATTTTACAAAGCATTAGTGGACCCTTCAAGACTTATTAAACATTTTGTCTTTTTAAATTGTTTTCCTTGGGAGTGTGACTCACCTCTAAATAAGCAACCCCATTATTTTAAGAAGTTAACTTTGGACTTATAAAATATTTTTTTCCACTCCCATTTGGAGAAAACCATCGGCAAAAACCATGGTATGGTTTTTGGTTTTGATTAGTTTAACGTGAGGTGTCCCAAACCTAAATAATAAACAATTCCCTCTCCTTTCCTATATAAACACACCCAAGCTCCCACTTCCTCCTCACTCAAAATCTTTAGTGTTCATCCAAACTCTTCCATCCTCTCTCTATAATCCTCCCAATGTTCCCCAATCTCATAGTATGCCTCTCTCAAGCCTCTCTCAATCCTTTGGAAGCACACTTCCAAGTAAGGGTTTTTCTTCCTTTCTCATTTTTGTCCAATATTCTTTAAATTGTTATACCCTTTTAATTTCAATTATAAATGTTGGGGTATGGTTTTCAACCTCCCCCATACTGCCCTATTTATGTCTTAATGATGGGATAACCCTTTCTCTCTCATTAAATTCCTCCCATGTACACCTGTTACTATACCGAAATCCCGAAAGGAATTTCTCTCTCCTCATTTACATTCAATAAATTATTTTGTATCATGAATATAAATTCCATTAAATTTTTTGGGACATGTATCTATATGACCCCTTACTATCCATGTCATTTAAATATGATTAGAAACCCCTTTCTCCCTCATCAACGATTTTTATGAGTTCTTATGTCATGCCATTATGCTGCCGAAATTGCACCATGATTTTCCAAGCCAAAGTCATTGTGTTGTTAATACCATGCCCATTTCTCTATCAAGGGTATTCACCTTTATGCACATTTAATTATTGTTTAAATATTTTCACGTATGTATATAACATTCATTTATCATGGAATAAATTATTATTTTGAATGATTCAATGTTTTATGATCCATGTGGCACACTTATACATGAAATGAAATGTTTAATAAGGGCACGCCCTGATAGTGCTCCAATGCATTGGGTAAAGTATAATATCATGATATGTCATTTTCAATGGGTGTTGACTCATGCTAATTCAAGTTCAATGAGTTTTTACTCGTGCTTTATGTGCAATGAGGGTTTCCTCATGCTCCATGTGCAATGAGCCTTGGATCATGCTAATTCCATGTTAAGTATTTCTGCCACATTTCCATGTTATGATTATCATGCTTTATCATGAATTTATGTTTATGTTTCTATTGTGCTCCATTTATATTCCTATTTTATAACATATATTGTATTTCTCATGTTATTCCTTGTTTATTCCCTTTGGTCTTTATAGCTCACCCTTTTCGTATGCATGTCCTCAGGTTATCCTATGCAATGATAAGTATGAGGTAATATTGTGGTCATGTAAAGGAAGTTTTCAATAAAGATGTTGTATTTCATGTTTTAATTTTTTATGTAATGATCCTAATCCCCAAAGACACTAGACCTCTTGATCATTCATGTTGTATCAAGTGAATGTTTTATGTAATAAATTAGGTTTAGTTGTGTAATAAAAAGAAGGGTTGTTATAGTTTGTATCAGAAGATTAGTTTCAAAAGTTTGACTAATATTTAGACTGGTAAAGCTTAGAACTAATCAATCTTCTAATAATTTAATTGAACATTCAGGACTTTTGTAAATTCACTACAAACTGGCTTAGAGTATTTTAATTGGGGGTGTTCTTTTAAAGAACCATTTTTACCAGAAATTTTTATAGAAACTCAATTTATGCCCCTCTTGAGTGATCTAATCCAACCAATATTTGATATCACAAGGACATAATTGAAAATTATTGTCAGTTTTTCAAATCTTGTCAACTGTGATTATAGTTGTTTTTTCAAAGACCTCAAAATTTCTGTTATTTTTAAATTTTCATCTCTTTGAAATTATTTTACAGTCAGTATCATGGAAAAAATATTTGAAGGGGATGGTACTAATAGAACACCTTTCTTTAATGGAACTAATTATGCTTAGTGGAAGATTAAAATGAAAATACATCTTGAAAGCATGGGATTTGAAATCTGGACTACTATTGAAAGTAAATATGCAATTCCTAAAACTGTTAGAACCACTTGGGATGAACCTACCAAGACTGTCTATAATAATAATTTTAAAGCAATGAATTCTCTGTACTGTGCATTAGGAGATGAAGAGTTTAACTGTATATCTGCTTGTAAAACTGCACATGAGATTTGGGACACTCTGTCTGTTTCTCATGAGGGAACATCTAATGTTAGAGAGATGAGATTAAATACTTATACTATTAAATATGAAAACTTTAGAATGAAGCTTGATGAGTCTATTTCTGATATGTATTGCAGGTTCAATGAAATTATGACTACCATGATTTCTTTAGGAAGATAAGTAACATCCAAAGAACAAATTATGAGGATTCTGCGATGCTTACCAAAAAGATGGCATAGAACATCTGTATCTATTAGGGAATCATGTGATATTGATAAAATTCCAGTGAATGAATTGATTGGAAAATTAATGATGTATGAAGAGTAATTGAAGGTAAATCAAGAAGAGGATGGACCCAAACGAAAGTCTGGAGCTTTCAAGACAACTGCATCTAAACGTAAAGATAAGGAGAAATTTCAAGCTGCTATTGAAAGCTCTAGCAATGAAGATGTAGCTTCAGACAGTGATAAAAAAATAGCCCAGTTGGCTAGAAGATTCAAGAAATTTTATAGGAAAAAGAAGTTTTTCAGAAATCCCAATTACAAAGGAAAGTGTGATAACAAGGGAAATTGGAAAAAGGATTTGAAGAGAACTGATAAGTCAGAAGAGATAATATGCTACGAATGTAAAAGGAAAGGACATGTCAATGCTAACTGTCTAAAGATGAAATATAAGAAAAAGTTTGAAAATAAGGATAGAAGGTATAAGAAAGCAATAAAGGCCACCTAGAGTGCCTCTGAGGAAAGATCAATTGAATCTACCTCTTCTCAAAATGAGAAAGATGTTGTGGCTAATATATGTTTTATGACAAAAACAACTGAGGTAACCTTATAATCTCTTGTGCATAATTCATATTATTCTGAAAGTGAGTCAGAGAATATGAAAAATGATGAATTATTCAAATATTTCAATATTTTAGAAGAAACATGTAATGAGTTGAAAGATAATTATAAATATTTGAAGAAGCAGTATGCACTTACTATGACTTTTAACTCTGAACTTAGAACTGAAAAAGGGAAAAATTCTCAACTGCTCAAGGAGAACAATGAGATAAAAATGTCTAATGAGAAATTGAAGAAAGACTTAGAAAAGTTTACTAATGGTAAATATACTCTTACTCAAATTCTTGGTAAACAACTAGCTCATAAGTATACTTCTGGGATAAGATATCAACCAGGTCAACAAAATTTATCCAAATCAAATTTTGTAACAGAATCTGTAAAATTTCCTACCTCTTTCAAAAACTAGAATTTTACGATAAGTTCCAGTTCCAAGAATTATTTTACTGCATCCAATTATTCAGGGCCATACATAGTTTATTTTTCAAAAACTCTATATTCTACATATAGGAATACCATAAGACAATTTTGGGTTCCTAAAGCTTATATCACTAATGTATGTGGACCCAGAAAAATAGGGGTACCAAAGTTGTTTCTGGGATGAATTATTTTGTAGGTAAACTGCCTAAAGAGATCCTATAAAAAGTTTTGGTACTTGGATAGTGGTTGTTCAAGACATATGATAGGGGATTATTCAAGCTTTAAAAGTCTTATCAAAATTGATGGAGGACATGTCACATTTTATGACAATGGTAATGGAAAAATCATCGGTCTGGGCCAGATTGGCAACCCTACCTCTATTTCAATTTCTAAAGTATTGTACATTGATGGATTAAAGTATAACCTTCTCAGAATATCTCAATTTTGTGATGATGGATTTAATGTTAAATTTAAAAATGATTCATGCTATGTTTTTTATGCCAAAAATAACATAGTATTTACTACCTTTAGAAATGATAATGTATATGCTATAAATCTAGACACACTAGCTTCACAGAATGTCTCTTGTCTAAATACCTTTCATAAAGAGTCTTGGATCTGGCATAGAAGACTAGGACATTGAAAGATACAATCTCTAAGTAAGTTAACTAGAAAAGATTAAGTTAAATAATTACCCAAATTAGAGTTTCTAGATAATAAAGTTTGTAATCCTTGTAAAAAAACAACATAAAATCTCTTTCAAACCAAAGAAAGAAGTAAATACTTCTAGACCTCTTTAATTGGTTCACATGGAATTGTTTGGACCATCTAGAGTTTTGAGTCTTAATTGGAATCACTATGTTAATTTTCTTGTAGATGATTTCTCTAGGTACAACTAGACCTTTTTCCTAGCTCACAAAAGTGATTCTTGTTCACACTTTACCAAGTATGCTAGGACTGTAGAAAATCTTAATGGACTTAAGATTAAATCCTTAAGAAGTGATCATGGTCGTGAGTTTGAGAATTGAGGTTTTGAAGATTGTTTCTCACAAAATTGCTATAATCATAATTTATCTTCTTCTAGGAAACCTCAACAGAATGGTGTGGTAGAAATAAGAAATATAACCATATAGAAAATTTCCTGAACTATGATTAATGAATATGACCTACCCATTTATTTCTAGGATGAATCTGTTAATACAACTTGTTACATAATAAACAGAGTCTTAATCAAACCCATCCTAAAGAAAACTCCTTATGAGTTGTAAAATAATAGGAAACCCAATGTAAGTTATTTTAAATTGTTTAGATGTAAATTTTATATTCTGAACAATAAATATAATTTAGATAAATTTTCCTCCAAAAGTGATGAAGGAATATTTATTGGATATTATACATCAAGAAAATCCTATAGAGCCTTTAATAAGAAAACCAAATGTGTGGAGAAATCTGTACATATCAAGTTTCATGAAGTAGATCCACATGAGCCCAAGACCTCACTAGAAAATATTGAAGAGGATATGTCCAATCTAGACATTAATGATAAAACCTGAAATCCTCATGTGATGGAATCTTTGAAAACTTCCAGTTCTGGAAATTCTCCAGATCCTAACTGTAAGGAACCTGGTCATCCTGACCAACCTGAAATATCAAGTCCTACCTTCTCTAGACAAACTAGGACCCTTAATAATCATCCCCTAGATGTTGTTGTTGAATATTTAGATAGAGGAACAGAGACGAGAGATTCCCTGAGGAACCAGGTTGAACATCAAGCTTTCTTGTCACAGCTTGAACCTAAAAATATCAATGATGTGATCAATGATGAGTTTTTTGTAATGGCCCTGCAAGAATAACTTAATCAATTTGAAATAAATAAAGTGTGGAAACTTATAGATATATCAAAGGATACTTTGACCCTAAGAACCAAATGGTTATTTAGAAATAAAGTAGATGAAGCTGTAAATATAGTTAGAAACAAATCTAGACTAGTTGCACAAGGATATAATCAAGAAGAGGGAATTGATTATGAAGAAACCTTTCCACCAATAGCTAGACTTGAAGCAATTAGAATCTTACTTGTCTATGCCGCACATTTGAATTTTAAACTTTATCAAATGGATGTCAAAAATGCATTCTTAAATGGTTATATAATTGAGGATGTTTTTGTTGAACAACCCCCAGGTTTTACAAATCCACATTTTCCAAATCATGTGTTCAAATTATCTAAAGCTTTATATAGTTTGAAACAAGCTCCAAGAGCTTGGTATGAAAGGTTAAATAATTTTTTTAATTCTAAAGGCTTTACAAAAGGACTAGTAGATCCTACTTTATTTATAAAAATAATTTCAAAAGAATTTTTAATAGACCAAATGTATGTAGATGATATTATTTTTGAATCTTCTAAAAACACTTTACGTAATGATTTTTCAAAAATAATGAAAATAGAGTTTGAAACAAGTTTAATGGGTGAAATTAAATATATTATTGGATTTCAAATATTTCAAAATAAAGAAGGTATTATTTTAAATCAAAGTAAGTACACTAAATATATTTTTAAAAGATACGTCTTTGATAGTGTTAAGAGTAATGAAACCCCTATGAGTACTTCATGTAAGTTAGATCTTGATGAAAATGGAAAATTAGTTGATCAAAATGATTACAGAGGAATGATTGCGAGTTTTTTGTATTTAACTTCTAGTAAGCCAGATATTATGTTTAGTGTATTTATGTGTGCAAGATTTCAAGAAAACCCAAAATAGTCACATTTAAATGCTGTTAAAATAATTTTCAAAAACTTCAAGTGCACAACTAATTTAGGATTGTTCTATCCTAAAGGAAAACCTTTTGAGTTAGTTAGATATTTAGATGATGAATTTTGTGGATGTAAGTTTGATAGAAAGAGTAACTCTATAACATGTCACTTTTTGGGAAAGTATATAATATCATGGTGTAGTAAAAAGAAAAATTCAGTTGCATTATCAATTACTAAAGCAACATACATTACTACTGGTAGTTGTTGTGCACAAATTTTATGGATGAAACACAACTTATTATACCGTGGATTTCAATTCAAACATATCCCCATAAACTGTGACAACACAAGTGCTATTAAAGTTTCTAAGAATCCAATTTCTCATTCTAGAATAAAACATATTGATGTAAGACATCACTTTTTGAGAGATCATTATCAAAAAGGTGATATAACTCTTGAGTTTATTGGGATTGAGCATTATCTTGATGATATATTCACTAAAACCTTAAACTCTAAGATAATGAACTATATTAGACATGAACTTGCAATGAAGAATCTCTAAAATCTTGTCAAACTGATCCTTGAAACTGATCTTTTCAAACTGATCCTCGAAACTGATCTTATGAAACTGATCCTTGAAACCGATCTTATGAAACCGATCCTTGAAACTGATCTTATGAAACTGATACTTAAAACTGATCCTTGAAACCTATCTTACGAAACTGATCCGTGAAACCAATCTTATGAAACTGATCCTTGAAACCTATCTTATGAAACTGATCCTTGAAACCGATCTTATAAAACCAATCCTTGAAACCGATCTTGTGAAACCGATCTTGTGAAACCGATCCTTGAAATTGATCATGTAAAACTAATTCAATGACACCGATGTATTTAAGGACTCTTTTGTAATTCTGTCTGTTTTAAATAAAACGACATTTTTTTGTGTTATTTTTGCCACGTTTAAATTTTATGATTTACGATTTACAATCCCTAAATGATATAAAAAATTTGATCCATCCCGACCTTTTACCCTCCCACTGTCGTAAATCCTTCTACTCTTTGTCACTCTATCTCTCAACCCTCGACCTCTCAACTCCTTTGGAATCTGAAACCTAAAAATGGCAAGGACCAAGCGCACTATGGAAGAGCCGAGAAAATCTCCATCTGCTAAACGTCAGAAGGGTGATCCTAGTGGGACTGTAAAACCATGTTTGGAAAGCCGAGTGGTTACAGTTGAGAAGGAAGAATCTATAGGGTGGCTTCTATCAGGAAATTCATTTTTATTGATAGTGTTGGAATATCAAGGGTGGCTAGGCTGGTTCTCTAATAATGAAAGTCCTTATTATCCCTATCTAGTACATGAGTTTTATCAACATTTGAAGATATCCCTAGATAAAACTAAGGAATAAAGGATAAAGTAAATGGTAAAGGGAAAGGAAATAGCTTTTTCATCTAAGGAATGGGCTGAGTGCTTGGAGATGCCTCATGAAGTTGTCTTTGATGATTATCAAGGTAATATTCCACCTTCCTCTATTTTTTGTCTTATAAAGATGCTCTGAAGGAGCTGACTAGAAATGGTGAATCTAGGAGAACTATTACAAGTGAATTTGACAGAGAGTCAAGGTTACATTTTATGTTTATCCAACATCAAATCTTCCCATGGAAGGGATATTTTTTACCTGTGAAGTATCAGGATGTTTTCCTGATCTATTTGTTGAAAAATGGGATAAAAGTGAACCTGTGTAGGTATCTAATGGTGCATGTTTCTAACAGGATAAATCCATACAAGAAGGAAACTTGTTTTTATTATCTTAGGACGATCTTTTCCATGTTAAAGAATATAGGTTATGTGGAAGATGGATATGAAGTGGTAAGTGCATGTAGTGGTTTCTGTCTTCAAAACGATATTTGTAAAATGATGAAGATCTTCTGGAACCCATGGAAAAAATGCTAGGTAGGATATGAGGAAAGGCTGTATGAGGAATTAAATCCAATTTACCGTCCTACCAGACCAAAGGATCATGTTGATCCATGTCTCAAACCAGGAGAGAAACCTATTTATTCTGATGAGGAAGATGAGACTGAAGTGCCGAGGGAAGAAGTATCTCCTTTTGATGACAGGAGTGATCCTGATATTGCTGAAATCCCCAAAGATATGTCTTATGGACATGATAGTCCACCTTTGGACTTACCCTTAAGAGAATCTTTGTTAGGTGATTAGGATGAGGAAGTGACCAATTTTACTGGAGCTGAAGGCTATGTGAGTAAATCAGATGAGGAGTCTGATGATGATGATGATGATGAAGGAGGAAATGATGAGAATGTAAGAAATTCTTTAAAAGTGGGACAACAAGTAGTTAAAATATCCAGTGAGGAATCTGTACATGGAGTTGGTGATGGTGCTAAACATGTTGAACAGAAGGATGTTGATCTTAGAGATGCTGGTCATGAGGATAGATCACCCCATCCAAATACTAAAAATTGTGAAATAATTTAGGAATTGAATGAAATTATATCTGGTGGCCATGAGGAAGAAGTTGAGGATCAGGTGCCTCAAATTGAGGAAGTACCTGGAGAATATGAAGTGACTGGAGCACATGAAAAACCTCAAGCTTAGTTGGTACCAATACCCATAAATGTTAATATGTCTAGAGGATAGGATAAAGAAGTTAATGAAGATGGTGTTGTTCCTAAGCCTCCAGGAAGAAGGATCGAGACTGACACTATTGAGCTAAGAGATTGTACCTGTACTCGAGAATGGAATAATGCTCCAGGATACATTCTTTTTGGGTTGGAATTTGACTCAAATGAGGAGAGGGTGCCTCCTCCTCTATCTCTACAAGCCCAATCCGAACCAGAACCTGTTATACCTCTTACACCAATTACACATCTAGCAGTAGAGCCAATAGCATAGACTATGCCTAGTGATTATGTCACTAAGGCCTATTTGGAACAATATAAAAATGATATTTTTTGAGTTTGTGAAATACTCTGTTCGATCCAGAAGTGAATCCAACACTTCAATAGGTATTTTGGATGCTGATGCTACAAGGATTGAAAGTATGGTGATCCAAGAGATTCAACCAAATCTCAGTACTACAACAGAAAAAATCATTAGACATAATACCTTTTTGATAGTTTAAGTAAGGAAGATGAGAAATGAGTTAAATTATCTTACCTATGATTTCCAGACCTCATTTAGTGGTGTACTAGAAGTTCTTAAGAACTTAGTGACTCATCTACTAAGTGTATATCTAAAGAAGTTGAAATAAGAGCTTGGTAAAATGATTACTACCCATCCAGTTCTAGAGGTGGGAAGGGTGCTGTTGCTGATTTGGAATCTCTCAAGGCTGTGATGAGAGAGGAAATACAAAATCTTAGGAGTGTTTTAGATAAATAAACTCTTGAAAAGGTACATATAAATACAGACCTTGTGTATAATATGGAAAGGCGGTGCACAAATGAATCCTTTGCTGCTCAGAAAGAGATTAGAGAGAAAGTGGATAAGTACTTTTCTAAGATCTAAACCAAGCATGATCTCATCAATAGATTCATGTTTTTAGCAGAAAATCTTATAATTCCTCTTGTTATAAAAGATTTTAAGAAGCAAGTTACTCAATTAAAGGAGTTTACTCCTCTACTTAATAAATTCAAGGAGAATAAGGATGATTTCGAGAAAGATATGAAATATGGTGATGAAATCATCAATAATTTCATCAACCTTCTTAATCCATATCTACATGTCCAAGCTAAAGAAATTGTGGTTCCTCCTGTTGCTTCTATTGGTACTACCTCTCGACCTCCTTCTCCAATGACTGTCTCTCAGGATCTTTCTCAGATTCGACCAGTCATTACAGAGTAATATCCTAGTCATGTGTTGTTGGAGAGAAGGCCTAGCCTTACAGAAAATGTTCCTACATGTGTTTCTTTGCCTGGTGTTATCTTCAGACCACCTCTTCCCTCTACCACTCCCAAAACTTCTCATCCAACTCTGGATCCTACAGATTAAGGAAAAACCCCTGAGAAGCCAAAACCTTAAGGATGGATTGTGTGTTTGATAGGGATTTGTCCAAGTTTTTTTACTGTACTCTTTTGATTCTTAATGGAACTCATTTTTTATCTTCTCTCTGTCTCTTTTTTTAATTTATAATATTTATCTTCTTCCCTTATCCTTTTCTTTTTTCTAATCCCAAAAGGGGGAGAATATGCATACATTATTAATTTCAAGTGGAAATTTTTTGGCATAGGAAACATGGAATGTACTCAACATAATACATTTATTGAGGGGGAGCTCTGTTTTAAAAACTCAAACAAGGTAAAGCTTTGGTTATATTGAAAAATCACATTCAGTGAAGTATATGCTAAGTCCAATTATTATTATTCCTTATATTTACATGTATGCCATAATTTGTGATTATCAAAAGGGGGGAGATTGTTGAAACCTCTATTTTATAGTCGTTTTCATAATCACAAATAATGTTAATCTACATATTTTACTATTTCAAGCCATTTATTATCTCTAAGTAAATCAATTATGTCATAAGGAACAATATTTTTTAATAAGTAAATAACCTATATTTATGAATCAATATGTTTACAAGCATATTTTTACATGTATTTTTGGATGTCACTTAATCTAGTAATGTAATATGTAACACAGACACTTCATAAGTTTCTCAAAGTTTTGGGCACTGATAGTATGTTCGAAACACTGATGCTCGACACACAGATGTTCGACACACCGATGTTTGACACACCGATGGTCAACACACCGATGTTCGACACACCGATGATCGATACACCGATGTTCAAGACACCGATGTTCGAGACACCGATGTTCGACACACCGATGCTAACACACCGATTATGACACACTGATGAAAAACCAATAATGAAAGACTTATGACAAAACGATGCTGACAGACCGATGCTGATAGACTGATGATGACACATTGATGATGAAAAACCGATGGTGACAGACTGATGATAACAGACCGATACTTATGACCCAATGATAGTCATAAATAATTGTTTCAAATTTATTAATTAAAATTTATTTCTAAAGGTCATATTTAGAAAAATTAATGTTTATAACATTATTTAATGTTATTTATAGGACTATCCGTAGACAGTATAAGGTACATGCACGTGGGGAGATCTTCATGACTAATAGACTTTGAAGTACAAAATAATTACAAGCTTGACCTTAAAATACACACTTTGGTAATCCACTAGAAAAAAAAGGCGGGTTTTGTGAATATGAAAAATATTTCAGATAGAAGAACTCAAAGCTTGAGTATACAAGGTGTTTAATATTACAAGCAATAATCTATTGAAGCATTATGAACATCCTCACATAGAAGAGCTAAACCTTTTCACGCCTGGAAGCTAGATTAAAGAGACTACGATAGTCTGTTTTGTAGCCAACTTCCAGAAGTGGGGTCAAATATCATTTTCTCTACATCCATTTAGTCCATAGCTTTACTGCACAACACACAGAGATTTATAAACTATATTCTTCTTTTATAACCCTATTGTGATATTTTGTTTAATTTTTGAGCAGTGTGTGCATCTTTTTGTGTCACTTACACTATCTCCTGAGCATAACTAGAGGATACTAAAATATCCTCACACTCAATCCCTTTTTACTCTTGTATCCCACGTAAGACTGTGGAAGAGATCCTATGTGATCTTTTTGTTAAGTTTTCCCACGAATAAATGTAGTAGTGGTAAAGTGTGACCTGGACTGCCCTGTGTGTTGTTGTAAAGCCCGATCCAGGGTGTGGATCAAAAGTTTGTTAATATAAACTGCTTGGTGATAGGTGATAACCAAGTAGAGAGGTCTAAATCTCAGCTTGAGACCAAACCTCTTGTATTTATCCGCTGTGTATTTTTTCTTTTGTTTTAATCTGATATGCGTTTAATTCATTTCACATTAATATAAACAGAACATTGATAGTTATTTTAGCAGGTATTTATATATGTTTTGAATCAGTAGATTAGTTTAAAAAGTTTTACTAATCCTTAGATTGGTAAAGCTGAGAAATAATCAATCTTCTGAGAAATTAATTGAACATTTAGGACTTTTGTAAATTCACTACAAACTGACTTCGATTACTTTAATCAGGGGTGTTCTTTTAAAGAACCATTTTTGACAGAAATTTTTAGACACTAAATTCACCCCCTATAGACTGATCTACTCTGACCAACAATAATCATAATAATTTATATTATCTAATACGATCATTTTAATTTTTGACCATAATGAATAGTAAAACCAGTAAAAATTATTTACCCTGGTTAAGGTAAAAACTAATTCAATGAGGGTTAAACTAAGAAGATAAAGGTAAAAAATGACCAAAAACTTTTTCAAAACACTTTTTATGGACATATTTTGACCTTATCATTTCTAAGGTTCAATAATACTCTATTTTTACCCTTTTGGAATGTGAAAAATGTGGTTACACCTTTTTCTTTTCAAAAATTACAAGTGTTTCGGTCACCTCACTTATAAAAGGGCACCCCTATACAATATTATTAACACCCTAGAAAACATTTAATTCTTAAAATACCCCAAAAAATAACTTTAAAACTTCCATACCCTCATCCTAGAAGCTTTTTTTGTTAGAAATACATTAAAGGAATACTGTAGGTATAATTCTAAAGAGGTGGACTGAGAAGAGGGAAAATTCCTAGCACTGTATTTTTGTTTTATTTATTCTTACACTACCTTAAAATATTATTCATTTCTAATTATTAAATAACAAAAATATCTATCATATACTAAGATTTTATTATGTTAATTTCAGGACCTATATGAATTTCTTCTTCCCTCAAATGGGAAACAATAATGTCACTTGTGTGTATGGCTGACTACTACCTTGTGAACTGATGCGTCACGTTTTCCATTAACACATCTCATGATAGGGTATAATGATATATATAAAGTATATTTATTATATTTATAACATAATTATACCTCTTGATTCATTATATCTTATATAATTTTTTTACTTTACATTCTGTGGAGGATACGATTACGTCGCTAGTGTGTATGGCAGACTATCATCTCGCGAAGCGATGTGATTTATTTTTCACTAATGATTTACATATAAGGTAATAAGGATGAATTTAATTAATATATGTTATATAAATTAAATATTTATAATTATAGAAAGATAATATATCATTTTTTTTCTTACTTTTCACCCACTGAAAGATGATAACGTAATTTGTGTATGAGTGGACAACCGACTTCACAAAGCGATGCGACTCTCTTTTCATCACCAAACCACATGAATGATGTATATAAGTATATTTAAATAAATAATATTTTATTTATGATTTTATTATAATTATGGAAAGATAATATATTACTTACCTCCCTTTAATAATGATCATTAAAAATGAAAATGTTACTCATGCGTACGTATAACCTACCGTCTTCATGATCGTAACATACTTCATTTCTCAAAAAAATATTGATTTTTATTAAAATTATAATTTATGCATAAATATGGTAATTATTTCCTTATTATTATTCTGTATATGTTGAAATTTTGATCTCTTAGACCAATAGTCAACCTATCGAAGTCATTTTTGACACATAATTCAAATGTCATCGAAACACCTGATGTAAACTTAATAGATTAAGTAATTGTAAATAAAATGGTAATAAGTGAAATAAAAGGAATAATAAAATTGAAAAGGGTTCTTAATAAATTAAATAATTAATATATGTTTATTATTTTGGAATATAAATAACATATGTGATGAGTCGAACTCAAGGTAAGGGTTTCTTGTCTAACTTCTACTTCTGAGAGACATATGACATATTCACCACTTATTTCCTTTGTCTGATATATATAATTACCATTTGATATGTTATATCATTAATATATTTATCTTCATGGTATTTAAAGTTTCATTTTATTTCATTTCTTTTATTGGGCTTGCGATTCTAAAGTTACCAAATAAGTAAGGGTTTATTTCACAATCTCATCATTATTAGGGATTATTTATGTTTACATATACCTTGGGGGAATTATTTGATATTTAAATCCTAAAATATATATATTTTTATATAATATGTTTACTAATTAACTTTTTCAATTAATAGTTCCATTTTCCCACTCTTTGGTACTTAAAATGAGTGAGAAAAAGGTTTTAAGAAAATATGACTTTATTTCTCTCTTCAGTCGGAAATATTTTTTCATCAAAAGCATTGTTTTCAAGAAAAAATGTTTCAAAAATATTTTTAACCTTTTAAAAATTATTTATGAAATAATTTTTTTCCCATTTTTAATTTTTACCAAATGTTTTGAACAAAATCTTCATGTCATTTTCAAAATAATTATCATTTTTATTTTATTGAAAATGTGAAAGTAATATTTTTTTTAATGTATATGGCATGAATGCAATTTTACACTATCTTTACCAATCAATGTTTTAAAACTTATTTTTGAATATTTCAAGGTTATTTTTAAAAAATATTATTTTCAAAATGTTTTGTGAACTTTTTTTAAAAGTATATTTTCAAAATGAAAAGGTTATTTTCCTAAAAAATGTTTTTAAGGATATTTTTATAGTAAATATATTCATCAATGACATAAATAATTTATTGAAATTATACTAAATTGTGGATCTTTTTTAATGATACAATCCTTATTATTTATCTAGATTGTTTGTTATCATTTTTACTATGAATTTACTGATTTGATACCATTCATTTTACTTTGGATGGTTTATGATTATGTTTTTTGATTAGAAAAAGTGTTTACATTTCATATTATAGTTTAAATATAAATGTTTATGTGGATTATGTGTCAACCCTTTCATATGAGGAAATTGTTAAACTTAGTAAGTGATGGGTGGGTCTCGCTATAGCCCCTAGATTCATCAGTAGGTCTCATGAGACAAACTAGATTGGGGTTTGGCTGAGGCCATACACATTTATTTAGATTTATTATCTCAAGGCCCTGGTCGTATGTTTTAGATGTTTGGAATTATACATTCCACCATTTTGAATTCAGTTATTGATATTCCATGTGATTATTCAGTTATTTAGAAAATCCATGGTTAAGTTTTCAAGCTCATGATATTATTTATATAGAATTATTTGATCATCATTTTAAACTATCATATTATGCTCAAGTTATTGATTAAATGACATTTGTTTCAGTTTTTTACCTTTCATTATTTATTCATAGCTTCTGTTATACTCTTACCCTTACTGAGTATCTGAGATCACCCATTTATTATGTTTTATTTTCCCCGTGATTCCAGGATGTGTTTTGTGATTGATATATAGGGATACACTTAGGGAAATAATGGAATTTTCAAAAAAAGTTCTTTATATATTTTATGTTTTAAAATGTAATGTGAATTTCAAGTAAGTATCTTGTTTACCAAGGCTACTAAACTATTTGATCCTTTGTGCTGTAATTCATTATTTTTTATGCCAATGTAAAAAAGTAGACACCTGCTGTGAGCTACTAGGGTCAGGGCCGCTACATTTTGTATTATAGAAAGTTTAGTAGAAACCTTGGGAACAAGATTTATGAAAACATATGTTATGGAACATTACTCTATGATAGATTTTTGGGATATGTATAAAATAACAACATAATGATTTGGTAAGGAAGATATTATGTGGTTTTTCTTTAAAAATACATCTCTGTCTGGATACTATAAGTGGACATTGTTTTAGAATAAATGTACCTATGGGTAATAACTCTAAAAAGGGAACATTAGGATTGACCTGATCATCACATGGGGCACAATAATAAGCCTTACTAATCACCTGGTTTGACGCTCCTAGGGTATATTCTTAGGATAATTAACTTTTTATTTACCAAACATTATGAAGTATTTGAAATTTAAGATATCTTAAATGAAGCCATGTTTATGATTATGAGATTAGATATGCATAAAATTTTCCATTTAGGTTAATTGTTTCACTAATTTTGGGATTATAAATTATGTTTCATAATATTATAATATAATATAATGTATTTAATAATTTATAAATGGTTCTCAGTAGAATGAATGAGAACTATATCAATATGCATAATCCAAAGATTAAGAATGATCATTTCTTTTATAATCTGATGCCAATATTTCAAAATAAACCACTCTCCTAAACATTCTCATCATACAAGGACATAATATAATGTGCTATCAAGATAGAGAAATAATCCTCTAAGTATTATGTCTTTAATTGGAATACAGATATGAAGGGGATGAGGAACCAAAAAATGTATAAGGTGAATATGGGAAATAAGGGTTTTCCCACATGTGCTAATTTTGGAATGAAACTCCTTGGTACTTTCTTTAAAGTAAAAAGAGTTTTCATCAAATATAGAGAAAGAGGCCACTATTCTTGTAATTTAAATGGAATGAAATAATCTTGCAATGTTCAATTATTCCATTATAAGGAGATGGGGCACTATGAAAATGAATTCCCCAAGCATTAATGGAATATACCATAGTATAAGTTAAGGGATCAAGGTCAATATTATACTATTACTAAATATGAGGTGGAATGATTAATGTTCTTATGTTTGGATTCAAGAATTATTTTATAGGAGTATTTTAATCATTGAAATTGTAGTTATAGGAATTATAAAATGTATAAGTATTGTACAAAAATAGTATTTATTTAAGTATTTGAAAGCATGTTTCACATGGTACTAAGAAAAGTGATTCTGTTACAAGTTGAACTTCTTGGAAAACACATTATTGATAGAGGATAACACTTAATATGTTCCTGATGCTGAGATAATAATGATAAAGCAGTTTTAATGAAGATATTGGTAACCTTTAAGTTTTATCTAATATTTGATGTTGAGGTAATTATGGGCTTTTAAAATTTAGTAACATTATAGGAATTATATTTATATAGTTTTAAAAAGAATAAAATACACATGTTGGGGGACACCTCATCGCATATGACAAGGCTGCAGGGCTTAAACCCATAACTAAAGGACGATAATGGTTTAACATCTACAACTAGCCTACCTGATGTCCTGGTTAATATGTCATTGTTTTTAGTTAAATGAATTGATGGATAAATATTAATGTTGAACCATTGGAATTACTATTATGGTTTATGTTGGAAAAAAATCCCTCAAGGTATCATTGAAGCATTTTTGAGGTGATTGTGTCTGTTGACAAAGCAGACATCTATGTTGTGTTTGTTGACAAAGCAAACCATGGTGAATGAGTGTGTTGACAAAGGGGGTTTAAATGGTGATTTTTCGGGTTCAAGGGATGCTTTTAACAATACATGATTGATTGAATAACTTTGACAAAGGAATGGATGATCTGGAGGCGGTACAAAAAGAGCAGATACAAGGTGGTGCCATTTTCCAGTGTTTGCCAAATTTATGGGCCTGAAAATCGCCAATGGAAAATGGAGTGATATGTTTTTGGCAAAGTTTGAGGAGAGAGAAATGAAAGAGGTGCGCGGAAAAATTAAGTGTGGCGCGCAAAATTAGCGGGTTGCGCGAAATCTTGAAGTGTGGCGCGCAAAACAGCGGGTTGCGCGAAATTGTATTTCGCGAAAAAGATGTTTCAAGGCCGAAAGCTTGAAAATCGGTAAAGGCATGAGGCGCGCGAAATTTTGGAGGCGTGCGTGAAAAATTGAAGTGGCACGCGAAATAGTGGATGAATTATTTCTCGCAAAAGATGTTTCAAGGCCGAAAGCTTGAAAATCGGCAAAGGCATTAGGCGCGCGCAATTTTGGAGACCTGCGCGAAATAGTTACGCGGTGCGCGAAATTCGTGCGGATTGCGCGAAATAAAGGGATGAAGTTTTTCGCACAAGAGGTGTTTCGAGGTCCGAAGCTCGGAAAATGGCAAAGGCATGAGGTGCGTGAAATTATGGAGCAGTGCACGCAAAATGGTTGTGCACGGAAGATTTTTATTTCGCGATCAAAGCGGATTACGCGCTCAAGGAGGGTTTTTCGCGCGGGGTCGATTTTGCCTATAAATATGAAGTGACCCTCCTCCATTCAGAGGAGTTCAAGATTTAGAAAATACCTGAGCTCTGGTGCGCGAAATTGAAGTTAGAAAGGGTGTTGCGCGTAAACTTAAAGTTTGCGCGGAAAGTCAGCTGTTGCGCAAAAAGCTAAGGCTACGCAGAAAGTTGGTGTTGGCGCATAAAAGGAAGGTTGCGCGAAAAGTGGATATCATGAAAAAGCAGTGAATTGCGCGCAAGGTAGTTTCCAGGCTGCGCGTAATATTTGGAGGTTGCGCGAAAAAATGAATTTCGCGCAAATCATAGAAATTGCGCGCAACACACCGTAAGGGTTGCGCGTAAAAATTGAGGTTGCCCGGTACATCCGGTGCAAAGTGAGATTCATCTGCGGGTGAAAGTTGGACTTCAACAGAGCATCTACATACAAAGGAAGATGCATTCCTTCATGAAAATGAAGAGACCTACAGGTCTATAAACTGTGAGTGGATTCCTTCCAAGAGCAGTGAGCTTAGGAAGAGGAAGAAGGCGATCCTCTCCACCGGCAGTGAGCCAGAGAGAGAGAGACAGGGAGTGGCCCTTGGGAAAGCAGTGAGCTGACCCTAAACATTGTAAAGGTAGTGAGCCTGGGCATAGATGTGATCTAGCCCGAACCTTGTAATCCACAGCTAGTGAAGATTAGTGGAATTTGGTACGACCGACAACCTGTCGGCGTATGCTCCTTGGACGTAGCCCTTAGCGGTGAACCAAGTAAAATTGCTGTGTCCTGTGCTTGCTTTACTTTCTGTTTATATCGTGCAACAGAAAAAAGAGAGAAGTGTGTTTTTTCTTAACAGCGAAACAAGATCAGAACGGGCATTAATTTTCAATTAGCCATACCCTGATTCACCCCCCTCTCAGGGTATCCAGCCTAGTGGACCTAACAGTTTAGATATTAATGTACTATTTTGGATAACTTGTGATAACCATATTGGTTTGGAAAAATATTTATAAACATATAGAAAGACTTTTCACTCTTTTATGGATCTTATGATTCGTTAAAAGTTAATTTTAGTGCACCAAGAATAAGAAAATTCATTTTTGGATGTTCATTTCTTAGAGTAAGTGATTAAGTGGAAATTGATTGAAGCACAACCAAATGAAGAAATTGTTCTTATAAAAAAAAATATCAAGTGTGTATATTTCCTTATCTTCTTATACTATAAAATAATTCCTCGACTCTAGGAAAAAGATATTGAAACAAAATGTTATACTAATAACTTAATTTATGTTGAATTGATGGTATTTTAAATCATAAAAAATTTATGGTCTTGAGGTTCTTAACATTCCATTGATCGTTTACTTTATTGTGATCAATGGCCTCTATCACTCTCTATAGTTATTTATGATTTTCTTCTATGTCTATATCTTCACTTCCTACCTATTTTCTCCTACTTGGAAACCTAGTTACGTAATTATTATAGATGAACTTCAAAATTAACTTTATCTCTTATCAAGAGGATGTTTTACTAAACCTTCTCATGATGGGGTATTTCAATAAATGTTTTTTCAAATGTCAAACCCTTGATTACCGCGATCAAGATTAAATTGTGAGGACACAATTTATTTAATGGGGGAGAATGTAACTTCTCAAGATTTTAAAATAGGAACATCATGTTTGATAGAGTATATGACAAAAAACACCAATATTAGAAGATAATTTAATACCCTAAGACTTTATGATATATTTATTTTTAAATAAATTAAATCTCTTATATAGTTTTCAAGGAACGAAATACTAAGTTTGAACGAAACGTGATACTCTACTAAAATATTGTTAGTTAAACATTACCATTATAACCTAGACGTTAAGGTGTTAGGTATGAATAATAATAAATAAATCATAAAATTTTTATTTTTTACACATTTATAAAATAAATTCAATGGTTATATATTGTTTATAAATAAAATAAGAATCATTTTAAATAAAAAAAAAATGTTTTCTAGAAAACTATATTTTTTAAAAAGTCGTATAGTCGCTTTTTGCACACATAATTTAAAATTAAATTTCATAAATTTTAGAAAATTTATTTTAAAAAATAAAATTAATTTTTAAAATATAAATGTTAAAATTATATTTGTGTTAATATTTGAGAATTTTCTAAAAATATTAATTTTTTTGATAAATCATGAAAAATAGTGAATATTAATTAAAAACTGTATTTTTGTTTAAATTATTTATAAGGTTAATTTATATTTTAAATTTGTTGTAAAGAAAAATTAGTTCAATTATATATCTAATAATATAATTTAATTCATTTTAATCAATTTCATATTGAATTTTATAAAAAATATTTTTAAAATTTAGAACATTTTCTCTTTGAAAACCATTTTTCTCACCGTGTATCGAGGATTAATTTAAATTAAATTTTATCAATTATGTGAATGGAATTTGTAAAAAAATATTCCATATTTGGAATCAGAATAATTTATATTATCTAACATTTTCACCTTAATTTTTTACCATAATGAATAGTAAAAATAGTAAAAATTATTTATAAAGTTGAGGTAAAAACTGATTTACCGGGGGTTAAACTAAGAAGATATGGGTAAATAAAATGACCAAAAACATGTACAAAACTCATTTTTTCCATATTTAGACCTTATAATGTCTTATTATAGATAATATTCCATTTTTTACCCTTTTTCCATGGGAAAAGCATGGGTGCACCTTTTACTTTTTAAATATTACAAGTGTACCACTCACTTCAATTATAAAAGGCCACCCCTATCCTCTCTTCTTCACACATTAAAACCATTTTGGTTCAGAAAATACCTTACCAAATCACTTTATAAATTCCATATCTTAATTTTTGAATCCTTGGTTTTGTTAGAATTCCATTCTAAGAATACATAAGGAATAATCCTAAATAGGTGGTTTAAGAAGATGTAAAATTCCTAACTATGCATTTTTTGTTTTATTTTGTCTTCAACCAACCTCAAATATTATTAATTTATGTTTATATAATAAAAAACATATATCCAAAATAATGATATTTTATTTTTTTAAAGGAATTATGTATATACATCTCCTCTTCCTTCAAATGGGAAATGATAACATTGCTCATGCCTATGGTAGACTACCACCTCGCAAAATACTATGACACATTTTCCATTAACACATATCACAGTAGGGTTTGATGATAGAGATAAGATATATATATGATATTTATAAAATAATTTTACCTTATTATTTATTATATCATATATACCATTTTTAATTTTCATTCCTTAGAGGAAATGATAATGTCGCTCGTGTGTACGTCGAACTACCGCCTCATGAAGCAGTGTGATTCGTTTTCCACTAACACATTACATGGAGGGTAATAAGAATCAATTTAATGAATATATGTGATATAAAAGACATGATAATGATATTTATGAAATATTTATCATTCTTAAAATATAATATATCATTTTATTTCTAACCTTTTTCCTCACTGAAAGATGATAATGTCGTTCGTGTACGTGTGGACTAGCACCTTCACGAAGAGATGTGAATATCTTTTCATAACCACACAACATGGATTATATATATATATATATATAAATTTAAAGAAATAATATTATATTTATGATATTAATATGATTATTTAAAGATAAAATATTACTGACCTCCTTTCCATAATGATTGTTGAAAAATGGAAATGTTACTCATGCGCACGTATGACCTACTATCTTCATGATCACAACATACTTAATTTATAAAATAAATATTAAATTATTGGTCTTAAAATTATAATTTATGTATAAAAATGATAATTATATCCTGATTATTATTTTTTATATGTTTAAATAATGACCACTTAGAACAAAAAGTCAACCTACTGAAGTCATTTTTGACACATAAGTCAAATATCATCAAAACACCCAACGTAAACTTAATTGATTAAGTAATTTTATATAACATGGTAATAAGTTAAATAAAAGGAATAATAAACTTTAAAAATTTTCATAATAAAGTAAATAATTAACATGTGTTTATTATTCAGAAAGATAAACAACGTACGTGATGATTCAGACTCAGGGTAAGGGTTTCTCATCTAACTTTTACTTCAGTGAGACATATTAAATATTCCCAAATTATTTCGTTTTTATGGTGTATATAATTACACTTTGATATGTCATATCATGAATATATTTATGTTTGTGTTATTTAAATTTTCATTTTATTATATTTCTTTTATGGGGCTTATGTTTCAGAAGTTACCAATGTGGTAAGGGTTTATTTCAAAGTCTCATCATTATTCATGATTGTTTATATATATTTCACACTTAGGATAATTGTTTGATATTTATATCTTAAAATAAATATATTTTATTCACCTATAGTTATTCATGAAAAATTTTAATTAATAGTATCATTTTCCCACTCTTTAGTACTTAAAATGATTAAGAAATATTTTTTAAGAAAATATGACTTTATTTTTATCTTCAGTCGAAAATCCTTTTTAATCAAAACCCAAGTTCTCTAAAAATGCTTTCAAAAATTATTTTAACATTTTAAAAATTATTTATTAAATAAACTTCTACCAATTTTAATTTTTAATTTTTTTTAAATGAATCTTCTTGTCGTTTTCAAAACAATGCCATTTGAATTTTACTAAAAATATGAAAGGATTATTTATATTAATATGTATGGAATAAACAAGATTTTCCTCCATCATGAACACTAACTATTTTAAAACTTATTTTATATTATTTAAATTTTCTTTTTAAATAATATAATTTTTAATTTTTTTGTGAACTATTTTTTTAAGAGGTGATTTTCAAAATGAATTGGTTATTTACATCAAAAATGTTTTAATGATATTTTTATTGTATTTATATTCATAAATGATATCATCCCTTTATTTTAATTATAATTTACTAGGGATATGTTGTAATGATTCCATTGTTATTATTTCTTTGGATGGTTTATGATCAGTTTGACTAGGGATGTACCAGTTTATACCATTCATTTTACATTGTATGATTTATGATTATGTTTATTGATTGGGGAAAATATTTATATTTTTTATGCTAGTTTAAATATTAATTCTTATATAGATTTTGGTTCACCCCTTTCATATGAGGAATTCATTGGACTTAGTATGTGATGGGCAGAGCCCGCTATAGCCCCTCAGTGCGTCAATAGGTCTCATGAGACAAACTAGAATGGGTTTTGGCCAAGTACTAACCCATTTATTTTGATTTCTTGGAACAAGGTCTCAATGATATGTTTTAGATGTTTGAGATTATGAATTCCATAATTATGAATTCGGTTATTGATATTCCATGTGATTATTCGATTAGTTATAATATTCATGATTATATTTTCAAGCTCATGTGATTTTATATATGGAATTATTTGATCATTATTTATTCCTATCATATTAAGCACAATTTATTGATTAAATGATACATGTTTCAGTTATTTACCTTGTCATATTGATTATAAATTATTTATTCACATCTTCCACTGTATGATTACTCTTGCCGAGAATCTGAGCTTACCCCTTTCTTATGTTTTATTTTCTCCACGATACCATGAAGTGTTTTTTGATTTATATATAGGGATACACTTAGGTGAATAATGTAAATCTCAAATAAAATACATTTGGTATTTTATATTTTAAAATTTAATGTGAATTTCAAGTATGTATCTATTTTATCAAGACTATTAAACTATTTGGTACCTTGGGATGTGATTTGTCATTTCTTATGTCGATGTAATAAAGTAGACAACATCTCTAGACTATTGGGTTCAGTGCCTCTATAATTTTGTTGTTTATTCATTTTTTATCACACAACTAAGCCTTCTCTATGGTTCGATACCTGGTCACTATGATACTATTTGTTAGTAGGTTTATAATAACTAAATTGTTATGATTTAAATGATAAATTTATTAATAATGAGTCACATATTTTGATGTATTGATGAAAATCATAAAGAAATATTCTCGCGGTGATGTAAGATAGTTGGGTGTGTCCTGAATGATATGAAATTAATGAATAATCCAATACAGAATTTTTCCCTTTCATATAATAGAAGTATATATATTTTTCCATTTGATTGAAATGGAAATGTATGATAAATTCATGGTTATGGTGTGATATCAATGTGTTAATTTCTTGAAAGTCAAAGAAAATGAATTCAAGCATATAAGTTTATGACACATGTAATGAAACCTTCTTGAATGAGATATAGAGATAAAGATATTATATTAAACAATGTATGATCATTAGAGGTTGTTTGTTATTATGAAATTAACTTATTTCTATAAGGGTGATTTGGAATGTTTTTGGACATTAACCTTATACTTTAGATGATTCCGCCTAATTACATCAAAAAAAGGGCCTAGGGGGTCACGTGCTAAGTGTATCCAGAAGCTCAGTTAAATTTTATATGAATTTAATATGTTGAATAAATATTATTTACATATGTGATTTAATAATTATTCATGTGTTGTTGATCACAAATTTTTATTCACAAGTTATATGAGAGAATAAATGTGAGTTAAATATTTAATAAATATTTATTCACCATTTTAGTGAATATAATATTTCTTTATTTATCCATGAATAATGCAATGATATTTATTTATTTAAATAAATAGTCATTATTTAGGGTTTGATAAATACTGAGGAGGATAGACATACCAAGTTTATGGTTAGGTGAAAATGATATATCAAATACATTTTTAATAAATATTAAATAATCAAGAAATTATATTTATTCATTCTTGAGTTATGTTCATGTCAAGTAAATAATAATAATAATAATATTAATATGTAGACCTAGGGTTCGATGGGGATTAAGAGAATAATAAGGGTTCATGTACAATTATTTATTCTCTAACCCTATATCTATATAAAAATGATTATATCATTATCAACCTTGGTAGATTTTGTGCACAAAAAAAATCTAGAGAGAATCCTATCAATCTCTATAGAGCTCTTCCTCTAAGACACTCTGAAGAATAGAGAGTGATTCTTCTCCTTGATGAGTGTTGTCACACACACTCTAAAAAATATTTGTGATTTTACTAAGTGTAGCATTAGGTTTTACCTAGGTTATATCTATTAAGAATTAATTGAATTAAAAATCCACTAATAGGTAAAAATAAACAAATAAAATAGTTGAAAAATTGGTACAAAATAGTGGCTTTTGGTTGAGTGATTTCTGAACAACATGATACAAATGAGAAAACACTTACTTTGAAAACAACAATATGAATGATTATGGTAAATCTGACCTAAGAATTAATTTTTCATTCATAATTATCCCTTAAGACTAAATTCATTCAATTATTGTTCCCCAATTTGTTAACTTCAAACCCAATATAAAAAAACGCAACCAAAAACCCTAAGCTAACTTTGAGACTTATTATCATGACACCCTTCTTTGATTGTGGTCCAAAATATAACGTATGATAAGTATAGAATTATTACAACAATTACCCTCTAAAAATGTGAATTTATTGAGTTTTGGGATTAGATATAAACCCTACGAATCAATTCCAAGTAGATTATATTTGATAATTAAAGTGTATCTCTAACGATTCACATAATCTGAACCTCACGATCAATGCATCTATCGTTTGAATGATCTTAACTTAAAAAAAATTAATTAACCATAGTTTAATGAATTATTGTGAGTATATATATTCAAATGAACTAATGAAATAGGTAACTATAATATCAACCACAATAATAACTACTCTCCCTTGAGTGGAATTATACTCGTGGAGATGATTTTCATAAGCAATGGATTCAAAGGGAAACACCCAATATCATCTCCACTCTAATATTTAGAAACCAATAATCCAGAGAAAAATATTAAAATATAATAATAAATAAGTTTTATTTTATATTCAAAGATATTACAAGGGAAGAAAATCAAAGAAACACAAAGTATAAGTGAGAGTGGAGCACCTTATTGGAAGAGACCTTTTCATAAAGCCTTACTTCATCTAAGTGGTTAGAGATATTTCCTAAAACCACCATTTATTCTAAACTTAAAAAAGATTCTATCAAACCTCCTAAAGAGTAAAAATCTCATTTAAATAGAGTGTGGGAGGATTACTATTTGAAATGTCAATAAGGGAACATATGGAATTCTATCTCTAAAAGTTACTATGTATTGAACTACCTTTTCGACCAAGTTATCATGTGAAATTTTATTTTATCTAGTTTAATTAAATAATATTAATTTAATATTATAACATCTAGAAAATTTTCATCCCATTCTATACAAGAATACAAATTTTATGACCCAAATATTAGAGAAGACTTGATCTATCAAAACCATCCCAACTATGAATTAATGTCATTTTTTGGCCCTCCAAATGTGTGATATAGATTTCATGGTATAAAAAAATGTATAAAAAATAGTTACTAATACTAAAAAAAATTCAAATCAAAATTCTGCACAAATAAAATATTATTACAAAATTACTGAGGTAATATTAAAAGAGGAAAACAAAAGTTTCATGGAATTTTCACTTTCAAGCTCAAAATGCATATCTCAATTAATTTTTCAAATAAGGTTCAACTTGGGGAAATTATATCAAGTATTATCAAAAAAAAATATTCAACGAAAACATGTCTTATAAACTCCCCCACACTAACCCATTTTCACTCAGGGAAAAACTTATGTCATGTAATCCAGAAAATGATGCATGTTAAAATTTCTCAATCCATAATAGAAATTTGAGCATAAAAAGAATAGAAAAAGTCAATATCAAAAAACTACGAATTCATTGTATCATGAATTATATCAAAACAAAATTTAGTGAGATTAGAGACACTAATTAGGTGGAAACATGTTATGAGTCATCTATTCCACAAATTCCCCATGTGTGTTTGTGTTAATCATTCCAATATTGTCTCTCCACACTTTATCTAATATATTATGGCCATGTAAATTTTTTATTATTACTTTATTCTATTCTATTTAACTTTTTCAACATCCTTTGTAATCAAATTCCAAAATCCACTCATTTAGGAATTCCTATAAGTCCAACCATAAACTCCTAACCTAGATATCTCAACATGTTGTACAATTTATCACTCCCCTCTTTATTGTTTTATTTTTTATTTTTGAGGGATTACAATAGTTTGATATTAGGTGAAAATTCATATGTATATATGGTACAATAATTTAACTAATTATAAGAGAAAAAACATATTTAATGATCATGTTATAAGCTGAATAATATTACTTAACAAAGTTAAACCTTTAATTGGGTAAGAAAAACTCACACTCCATTATTATATTTGAAGTTGTGTGGAGATATTAAATGACAAAATTTTCCCATGAAAGTTACACAGTGAATGATGTCAAAATCTCAATGGATTCATAAATACACAATCAAACATTTAATTTAATAACTTATATTTTCACTAAATTAACCATTAATAATGAAAACATACCCATGCTCTGCATGATTACCATGAGGTTAGGAAAATAAAACATGTATTATCAATAGGTTACATGTAAGTAATGATAATATTAAATGATTATATATATATATATATTTCAAAATTAAAAAATTTAAAGAAGAAACACATAAAAAATAAAAACCATAAATAATATACGCAAAATTTCATCCTCGTAATTAAATGAAACTGAAAAAATGAAATAAATCCTAAGATGCAAGTGTAGGGAAGGAATCAATTAAGAAGGAGAGATATGACCTAGTTTGTTTTTTCATTTAGTGTCTTTGATATAGGATCCTAATTACCACCTTCTACAACGTGAAAAATAAAATTATTGAATCATTTCAATTAAAGAAAGAAAAAAATGTGAAAAGTTAAGATAAACTTATTTAATCCCCCAAGAGGTGCTATGTTTATACTACTTATATCCAGGTAGTTACATCTGTTTATCTCTGATCCAAAGGTGGATTATTATTATTTTTTGGAAGCAACCACCACATGTTATTTCTCCTAATATCCATAAGTGGGTACCAAAATGATAGACCACCTAGAAAATAAAAAAATGATCCCACCCCTAGAATTGGAAAATGAAAGAAGTAAGTATTGGGGGAAGGGGAATTAAAGAAGGTTTACTCCCTACCCACTTTCATGTATTTGTCCTCAAGTATATGTGCATGTGTATATAGAGGGGGAAATCACATCACTATATGATTCTTGATATCTTCTTATTCTTCCTTAACCACCAAATATTGTGTGGTTTCCTTGAAAACATATTTGGAAGGTTTCAAAAGTGTTGAATTTGTATAAAAACACAAGGAAAATCAATTAAAAATTCCTTTTTATAATGACTAAAACAAAAATAATTCATATATCCATGACCCCCTCATTGTCATTGGATTTTGAGTCATATTTAACAACCCCTATAACTTCTTCATCATAAAATTACAATACCACATTTTCCTTAATGGTGTTCACTCCATCCTCATCATCATCACTTACCAAGTAAATCACATGACCTAATTCTTTAAAATAAAAATATGGGTAGTGAGTTGTATTTTATAATACTGTAAAATAAAAAACAAGTGAATCTAAAGTTAATTCCACTCAATTTAATTGATCAACATCATATGATTGTTCTTCTTGGAGGTCCATTTGGAGGAAGTCTGAGAGTTGTGGGAGAGAAGGATTTCTCAATGTAGATGAAACCTTCATACTATATTCATCAAAGCTTAGTAGATATTTTTGATCATTTTCATTATTTTGATGAAATTTTGGGAAATATTTTTGAGAATTCATTTATTTCATTGACCAAGGCTTCAAGATGTTGGTAATCAAGATCTTATTTTATGTATCAAATGAAATTATTAAACACATCAACCCTACTAGAATAAAAGTAAAACCTTCTTACTTATTTTGATAAAATTACATATTTTTCACTAAAGGAAGGTTCATGAACAATAAATTATATATTTTTTTAATATATTTTTATTGAAAATGATAGTTGAATAACATCCTAAAAATGGTTAAAGAAAATAATTTCTTACCCAGCAATGATGCCAATGCAATGCACATTGTCATGTATGCTCACAAAAATATTTGTGACTTTACTAAGTGAAGAAAATGGTATAACCTTGGTCATATATATTGATGAGGAAGATAATTAAAAATAACCTAATAGGTAAAAAATATAATAGATTAAAAATTGGTACAAAATACGGGGTTTGGTGTTGAAAGTTGGTTTGCTAGACCCAACTTGTATTGTAATTTTATTACCACTACATATATATAGTTTGTTATATATACATGTGTTTATCAGTGTAGATAATTATGTATCCACTTTTTTTTATGGTTATATCCTTAGATTACATGTCGTATCAAAGGGTTATAGAAGATCCCAAGCTATAATGAGAACCCCTAGAGGCCATGACAGTAATCTTAACGTAAATTCCTATGGTCCAGTGACATCATTGTGAAAGGACACAGATGATGTGTGACTATTAGGTGTTGGGGGATCATAACCATTGAGACTTCTTTTCAGGAAGTTCTCACTTGATGATCTCTAGTTATTGAGATCATGAGGACTAACCCACATAATAGGAACACCACATGTTTCAGGTGTCATTGGTCATTCCTATCTACAAACACATGTAATGGTCTCCAGACTTGATATCATTATCAATGTATGTCATTTAATTGTGTACTTTGATGCAAGGATAAAACCATTGAAATTAAGTTGTGGTGAGGTAGTTTGTGTTGGGTACGTCATTGATAACATGACATTGATTGAATGATCAAGATAATATTTGTCACTTCCAAATTGAGGAAGAGATATCTCGAGCCTGGTTGATTAGGATGGTTGCACCTTTATTAAATCCATGGCCATGGTAGTGGAAGATAAGTTCGTCTAGAAATATCAAAAAATAAAATAAAGAAAGATTAAGGATGATGACACCAGTGTTCTTTAATGAGATATCAATGACGAAGAGATTATATTACACAAAACATGTTCGTAGAAAGGTAGTTCTTGCTTTGAATTTACCTTATCTCTATAGTGGTCTCAATGGATTACTATACCCTACTCTTGGTCGGTGAATATTTTTCACTTCTATTGAGATAATGGCCTAGAGGGTCACAAACTATAGTGCTTTGAGAATTTTCCCTATTTTGTGGAATAGGAATATAGAACTTGGTGGGCCCCACCAAGGGGTCTGAGTATTTTCCAAGTTATATGGATCAACAAGTAATAAATGAATTCTTCAATTATTCATGTTTGGAATAATTTATTGAGTTTATTTATTACATATATTTATAAGTGATTAAGTAAATACAATGATAAAATATTATTCGAACAGATTTAAATATACAGGGTTCATTTAATATTTTCAGGAGAAGTGAGTCGAGTTATAGACTCAAGATTATCACAAAATATATATTTAATATATATATTTTAGTTATTGATAAAATTATAAATATTATTTATGGAATAATTAAATTTGTCAAAAATAAATATTTATAATACTTATACTGTGAATATATAATACAAGGGGGTCGGGAACCCATAATGGGTATTTTAGATATTTCATATATAAGTAAGGGAGAGTCTCCCCCCATGCAACAATTCATGTGTTAGAATTTAGAGCCTCTATCTCCTTCTAGATTTTAGAGAGATATAATCTCAATCAAGGAATATCTTTAAACTCATCCTTCTTGGATCGAAGACTCTTGCCTTACGGTGATCACTGTTGCGTCAAAGAGCTTGTTGGTGTACCACACTAGCACCCAGATTCCAACGAATGACATGTGAGTAGATTTAAGAGGTGTGTGTGGATGATCTATAGAGCTTAAATGTTAGAATCTTCAACCAATAATCATTGGAATCCTGCGATGCACTTGCACATGTTAGATCCGAACAAGGTATATGTTTGATTTATTTTTGTGCTCTGTAAAATCCACCTGGGGTCCTCATACCGAACCAAGATAAGAACACTAGATTCGACGTTGTTACATTGCTCTCATAATGAATTTTTCTTAAAATTCTTGTCCCATCGGCTTTCGCTGCTCGTCTCGGTACTTAACATTTAGTTGAGCGATTTCCGAACAAAATGAAAGAAATGAGAGAACACTTACTCTAAAAACACCAATATGATTTTTTTTGGTTGATATAACCTGACCCTTAATTTTTCATTGATCATTATACCATAAGATTAAATTCATTCAATTATGGTTCCCTAATTTGTTAATCACGAACCCTATAGAAAAAAACAAGATCAAATACCCTAAGCTAACTTCGAGACTTCCAATCATGGAACCCTACTTTGATTGTGGACCAAAATATAAATCATGAACAATGGAAAATTAGGAGAACAAATAAAATATATAAATGATAATATATTGATTTTGGGGATTAGATATGAACCATAAAAAATGATCCCAAGTTTTTTATATTAGAAAATTAAGGTGTTTCTCTAACGATTCACACAATCCTGACCTCATGATCGATGTTTCAATCATTTTAGTAACCTTAACTTTACTAAATAATTTCATAAAACATGATTTTATGAATTATAGAGAGTAAATGTATTCAAAAATAATAATTAAAGAGGTAAGAATAATATTGACAACAAAAATAACTACTCTCCCATGGGTGGAATTATCATCGTGGAGATGATTTCATAAGAAAAATATTAAAAGGGAAACACCCAATATTTTCCCCACTCTTATATTATAGAAAAAAATAAAAAAAATAGTAAAATAGAATAAGAAGGAGGTTTTCTTAAATATTTAATGAGATTACAATAAAAAAATCACAAAAACACAAAGTAAAAGAGGAAGAGGAGTTCCTTCTTGGAAGAGAGGTTTTCATAAATACTTACTTCATCTAAGTGGTTATAGATTTTTATTGAAACCTCCCATTTTTAAAAACCTTAACAAAGATTCAACCAACCCTACAAAATATTTAAAATATCATCTAAATATATTGTGATAGGTTTAGGGTTTGAATTGTCAACAAGGGCACATATGGGATTCTATCACCAAAATTTATTCTATCTTGAGATGCCTTTTTGATTGAGTTCCCACATAAACTAGACTTTACTAAAATTTAATGAAATGCATGGAATTTAATTATATAAAATCTAGAAAACATTCATCTCATTTCATGAATAGATAGAAAATTTATTGACAAAATAGTGAAGTAATGTCTAATATATCCAATCTATCCTAGATCTATATTAATGTCCATTTTAGGCCCTCTAATTGTGCGATCTATCTTTAATGGTTTAAATGAAAAATGTATAAAAATTAGTGAGTAATAGGTAATAGATCATCCCAATGGGGACCGTGTTGCGACTACTCAATGCTCGCATCTAATAGGCTAGGGGATGGCGACTAGTAATGAGTAGGAATATCACTCACATGGGAGGCCTTAGCCTAAGTTACCAAGACACACGCACACATCTTCAAGCCCATATAATTTTGAAATATAAAAAAACTAATAAAACATGCATGAATAAATCTAATTACCAGTATCAGAGTACTACAATAAGTACTGGAATGTAAAAAATCTCCAAATACAAGATCTCTATAATGAAACTAAAAACAAGTCCAAATTGAAAGTATAAAATGGGACTATTGTCAATTTAATCACTGAAATACACCTCAATAAATCTTTATTAGTAAGCTCCACATGGTCCTAAAACCTCAAATACACTATCAAAAGGTCAATCATCTTCATAATTCATGACATGTGAAAGAGAATCCTATGTAGGGGGGCATATAAAAATACCCAGTAGGACGCCCCAAAATCACTAAACATATAAAAGAAAGAATAATATATAGCTCTACAAAGGTATATGGCTAGAAAACATATAACGAGAATATATAGATATAATCATCAAAGAAACCATATCAAGGTAAATTCACAACCGTAATTCTAGTCCAGGAATCATGCATGAAGGTCCCACATAACACTCATCCAAGAGAACAAGATCCACAAGTCAGATGCACTGATGATGTCAATCTAAGATATACTTCTCATTAGGTCTCTCCATATGCTATATATGCTATAAGTCTGAATAGAATGATACACAAATGAGGATCAAACCTAAGCTAATGGGGTATACCAACGACACAATCTAGAATAACCCACTATATATAGGATCAGTGCCCACATAGTGTTTGTCCTGAAGATACCAAGAACTCTACCTAGGAAAATATTATGATAGAGGATCTCACTTAGGGCCTAAAAGAAGGATTCCAACAAATTTTTCCAAGAATCCCCACTAAAGGGATCACTATCCAATGTGTAGGACGTGATTACATATTAACCCTTAGGGAATGGATCAAGGGAATTCTCCCTCATAAAACTTGTCCAAGATGAAGAGTACAAGTCTCTAAGACTTATTTTAAGGAGTAAACAATGTGAACTTGTAGTATACGACATATACCTTCGACACTGGGTCCTACCCATATATAATGACCCCATCTTGTATCTGTGTCCATCCTTGAGTACATAGTGTGTCCAAGACTACGTAATCTTATCTATGTTCATGTTAGTGTATAACTAGTTGTTCCCATTCTCATGCCCATGTACCTTACCAGGTACACAACGAGTCACCAGGAAATGGTCACACACTATGTGAAGAGGTCACACACTGTGTGAAGAGGTCACACACTGTTTGATTCTTAACATCACATGGAAACCCTAACACTGCACCAGGGGTCCCACACAATATGTAGCTCTACAGTATACATCATGTACTATGGGATTTTTCAAAAAATCAGACCTGATTTATGTGTCTTTGGACGATCCTCCAACCATCGATCCAACCATGCACCTTGCTGTAAAATAAAAATATGAGGTCGTTCAACCCTTTACATCATTGACCATCAAGTTCCGGCCTTTGAATATGTTTAGAAAACATCTTCAAATGTCATCTATCATCTCACACTAATGATACAAAGAAATATATCCCAAAATCTATTCCCTATAAATATTCCATTATTGTTTCTTGATCCTGTCTTTAATCCAAGTATGGATTTGTGATATCAATCTGTAGCTATATCCTCGATGTCCGGCTCTCCCTAGTTGATAATATGAAATGAATCATGAACATACCTCCTTAGTTGCAACACATGGAAGAAATCATGTACCCATTCTAACTAGAATAGTAGAGCTACGTGGTATGCCACCTCTCCATTTATAAACAATATCTAGAAAGGGTTAATGAATCTTGGAGATAGCTTGTCACCTTGGCCAAACCTCTATAATCCTCTTCAGGGTGAGACCATTAGGAACACTTGGTCCCCCTCCTGGAACTCCAAAGGACTCCATAATTAGTCTACATAGGATTTTTGATGACTCTTTGCAGTCCTCATCCTCTCTTTGATGAATCATACCTTCTCTGTAGTATCTCACACCAACTTTGGGCCCATAAGTGATTAATCACCTGGGTCGGTCTAGTATATTGATGACCTATATGGTCTCACATACAAGGCCTCAAATTGTTTCATAAAAATGGTGTAATTTTAGCTATTGTTATATAAAAAATTCACCAATGGTAGGTGATCCCAAAATCTATTACCAAAGTCTAACATTCAAGATCATAGCATGTCCTACAAAACCTAAATAGTCCACTTAGTTTGGCTATTAGTCTGGGGGTGAAAAGCCATGCTCAAACATAGCCGAGTCCAAAAAGCCTCCTATAATCCTTTTCACAACCTATATGTGAAATAGGAATCATGTTAAGAAATTATTTTCAAGGTAACTATATGGATTTGGAGTATCTCCTACACGTATAAGCATCCCAATATTTCTACTAAACTATGTTATCAGATATCTAGGAAGTGGGCCGACTTGGTGAGTTGGTCTATGAAAACCCAGATGGAATCATGTCCCTTAGATATAAATGGTAATACTGTCATGAATTCCATGTATATTCCATCCTAATTCCACTATGGAACCTTAAGGGGATGAGCTAAACCTATTGGAACCAAGTGATCGACCTTCACTTGCTGAGAGGAAAGGCATCGAGAGACAAATTTTGCAACTCCCTTCTTCATCCCTAGCCACCAAAATTGACATCGTAGGTCCTGGTATATCTTTTACACACCTATATGTACCATAAAAGGAGAGGTATGAAACTCTTCTAGAACCTCCTCCCACAACATCACTGGTACCATCGTGCATCCTCTGAATAGAATGACATGCTTCACACCTTCAGAAAATCCATCAGGAGCATGTCCAGTGGATATCTGAGTATGTAGGGTCTCTTAGATAGTATATCCAAGTTTAACCTCTCTAAATAGATATATAAGTGGAGGGGTAACAACTGTGGACTGAATAAAAGTTGATCTATTTCCATCCACAAAGGATAACTGCAATGAGGCCAACTTCTATGATGCCTCACTCAACAACTGTGAACAAGATCTATTACCAATAGAATCTGCTACCACATTCCCCTTCCTAGGAGTATAGAAAATATAAAATCCATAATCATAGAGGAACTATATACATTGCCTCTATCTCAAGTTAAGATCCTTCTAAGAGAATATATACTTGAGACACTTTTGGTTAGAATGGACGATAAACCACACTCCCATCAGGCTGTGCCGCCACATCTTTTGTGCAAAGACTAACGATGCTAACTCAAGATCGTGGATCATGTGGTCTCAAATGACATGAACCATAGTCAATCACCGCTTAACTCTACATCAGAACACAACCAAGTTTGGTTCCTGATGCATTATGGAACAATATGAACTTGACAACATCCTTTGATAATATCAAGATGGGATTTTTCTTCAAAATCTATCTCAACTCCTAGAAATCCTATTGGAATATCTCTATCAACATGAAAGGTTTACCCTTTTAGTTAAAATATTTAAAGAGAGATAATAACTTGGAGAATTAAATTATGAATCTATGATAGTATTCTACCAACCCAAGGAAGCTTTGCACCTCTATCGCACTCTTGGATGTCTGCCAAGCTAACACTAACTCAGCCTTCACCAGGTCCAGTGCCACACCATCTACTGAGATAATGTGTCCCAAAAAGTGGACCTCCTGAATCTAGAATTGGTAATTGTAGATATTCTCATAAAGACAGTTCTCTTAGAGTGTGTCCAAGACCATCCTCCAATGCCTCGTGTGTTCCTCCTTAGACGTCGAGTACAATAGGATATTGTCTATGAAGACTACTAATAACCAGTCTAAGAAAGGTTGAAATATATTGTTAATAATTCCCATGAACACTACTAGGGAATTAATCACTCCAAAGGTTATAACCAGGTACTCATAGTGACTATAAAAACATCTGAATGTTATCTTTGGAATATCCTTATCCCGTACTTGTAACTGGTAATAGCCTGATCTGAGGTCAGTCTTCAATAACCATCATGACCCTCTCAAATGAAAAAAGAGGTAATAAATACTTGGTAGTGGATACTTGTTATTTACAATAAATTGGTTTAGGAAAAGGTATTCAACACATAACCTCAAACTCTTATCCACCTTCTTGACAAACAATATAGGGGCTGCCCAAGGTGAAACAATAGGTCTAACAAAGCTTTTAATATGCATTTCCTCCAACTGAACCCTCATCTTGTGAAGATATAAAAGAGCTATATGACACACTGGTGAAGATATTGGGGTCATATCAAGGTGTAAATCAATGAAAAATTATATCTTTTGGTGGGAGGTAAGCCTAAAACTTCCTCAGGAAAGACGTCCTCATACTCCACTACCACTGTAGGGAACTGAAAACACATTTAATCCACTACTCCCAGGGTCATTTAAGCCAACTGATGAAAATCAGATACATCCTCCTTTTCATGATTCCATCATATGATACTTGGTTTTCCTTTTCACCCATAAAGGAAAACCTAGTCCCATCACTACAGACACACCACATACTCCACCTGAAACAATATATCTGGGAATGAACTTTAGATAACCATTCCATACCCAATATAATGTAAAAAGTAATCATTTACACAACAAAGAGATCCCAACTTAAACATTCACCTCCAAGAGTAAGGTCACACTTTTGGCAGGAGTGTGTGATCACTGAGTCACCACCTATAGGAGTCTCTTATTGTAAGGGTTGAGCCTAGGGCTCAACCAAAATCTGTAAGTCTCTAACCAGATAAGTGTCAATAAAGTAATGAATTACACCTATGTCTATATATACTATATATAAGTTATAAAATACATAGATCATACCTAAAATCATCCTTGGAGCCTCTAGTTCATAAGCCTCGACTGCCTACAACTACCCCTGTCCTTGTCCTCTTGCTCCATGTGCATGGTGTGGACCACCTAGGGGTGGTGGTGGTAACAAGTTGAAACATATACCGCCTCTACTTTATCTCCTACCTCCTCTTCCATGTCCTTCACCCTACATACTTTTCTTCTCCTATCATTTCTTCTTTCTAGGCATCCCATCCACTATCTATCTGTTAGTTGTACGATTGGTTAGACAATCACTGGCGAGATTTCCCTATCGTCACATGAGTAGCACTGCCTCTCTCTATGATAACTAGAACCATCATAATAACCCTAAACCATAGAACCTATATCCAAGGATCACCTCCTGAAATGAATTACACATCCAGGTTCGTGAGGCTGACGTCATCTCCCTACTGCTGAAGTCTCTGCTCCTGGGTTCCCACTGCCGACAACAAATGTCTGCATCTACTCAGCAAGGAAACTCTCAACCACCCTGGAACGTTTTATCACTATATCATAGTTAGAAATTAATGGAGTTATAATGTTGTATTAGATGTATCTACACATGTAAAACCTTAGAACTTTATGGTAAGTCTCTTTTTAAATTTAATCACTTTGATACCTTACATTGCAAGCAAAACCGAGCTTAAACGAATCACGACATACTATTACTATTATTATTTAAAATGAAATTATCTCCTCACATATATATTAGTAGTTATGAATAGGATTAAATATATTATGAAAAAATATTATTTTATTAATTGGTTACAAATTAATTAGAAATAAATATAAAAAATAATTTAATATAAAGGAAATTTTTTTATAAAAACTAGTATGTTTTAGACTAATAAATTAAATTAATTACTATAAATGAATGATATTAATTAAATTTATATATAATATATTAAATATAATTTTTAACATTTATCCTATGTGTTTTCTAAACATGATAGAAAAATAAATCCTTTTTTTACGCATAAAAAACTATAATTTTATTAAGGTAGTTTTACTACCTTTTGATGACACAATTGTTTTAAATATAGTTTTTAACGATTTTATAAATTATATTTGAAAAAATTAATGTATTTTAAATAGTAATATAAAAACTTTCATTGGTTTAATTTTTGGTATCAATCTGATAAGTTTCATGTTTTAATGAATAGTGATAAAATAAAAAATTTTAATTGAAATCAATTTTTTCATCTAAATAATTTATAGTGTTAAATTATATTTTTGATCATTTTTAAATAATAATTAGATATTTTTTATCATTTAATATAATTTAATTCATTTTAATCAATTTCACATTGAATTTGGATATAAAACATTTCAATCTTCTTAACATTTTCACTTTAAAAACTCATTTCTTATTTCGTCAATGAGATTAATTTTAAATTAATTACTAAAACTTTTGTGTTTTGAATTTTTAGAAATGGATTCCATATTTGAAATAATTGGGTCCAAATTATGTAAATAGTTTTATTTTATATTTGGACATTATGAATACTAACTTCAATAATTTTTATTAACACGGTTATAGGTAAATTGGGTAATTAAGGAAAAAAATAATATTATAAGTATTATAAAATTACTATAAAACTTGTTATATTTTTTTTGGATGAGTTAGTTTCAACCAAAATAATCCTTGGTCTGATGTTATGGCCCCTTGGATCCACTTGAATGAATTTATACCTTTTTTAATATTTTATTCTAAAGGAAGTCCAATATGTCACACTCAAGTTTTTAATAAGTATTACATTTTTTATTTGTAATTATTTAGAAGATATATTCAACTATAAATTTTAATTTTAAAGATAAAATATTTATCTTCATCATGATTTTTTTTAATTTTTATGAAATAACTAACCTTAAAATCTTACACAATGATGATGTAATAATTGTTTAATTAATAGAAATACCAAATAAATGATATTAATAATATTAAAATAAATATAATTTGACATAATTAATGTCATCCAAAAAATTTATAGATGAAATAGACTTATAAGGGATGTATTAAAGGTTTTTTTATGTTATATTGTGTATTTATATTTTTTCAAAATTCAAGAAATGAAAAATGTGAAAATTGACATTAATGATATTTTAAAATAAGTAATATTTTATTAAATGATATAAAATTCCTAAAAATATAAAATTATTCCAAATTATTGGTATAATGTTTAAAATTTCATTCACGGCTCATTTATGGTTTTTTGGCATTTTATAGTAACTACGTTAACCTTCAAAGAGTAAAAACACATGTTGTCACAATAAGAGTTAAAAGGATTAAATCGGGGTTAAAAAAAAGATAATGGTAATAATGAGACCTAAAAATGTCTAAAAATTATTGTTTTATAGTATTTAGACCTATAATCATATTATATTTTAAATAAATCACTTTTTATCGATTTATAATTGAAGAATAATTTATATTATTTTAATATTTTGAGAGTTTCCAAAAGTGCCCCTCACCTCAATTATAAAAGGGCACTTCCTCCCTCACTTACTCAAATTGCTTTGAGCCTTATTTATCAACAAAAACCTACCCATTTATCTTCCTCAAATACTTATACATTTTATATAGGTCTTGGTCTTCCAAAAATACCAACTCCAAATTCCTTAGGAAGTGATCTAAAGGAATTCCACCGAAGAAGAGGTAATTGTTATACCAATTTATTCAAATTCATTTCTTCTTCCACTTCCTATTCATGAGTTGTTACCATGATGAATTAATAGATCTAGTATATTTTATATTATTATATGTTATTATGATTATGGGACAACCATATTCTTTGATTTATTCATCCTATTAAAAATAAAATCACCACGTGTGCGTACATACAACTTATCGTCTCCACACCGTGGCGTAAATTTTTTTTCATCATCACTTTACTTGTATGGGTATAATGATAAAAATAATGGATATAAATAGTACTAATAGCATGATATCAATTATTTATAATTAATATACCATTCAATTCCTTAACCCTTCACCATTAATGGATTGATATCGCCGCTCATGTGTACGTACAACCTACTATCTCCATGAAGTGATGCGATTCATTTTCCATGCTATCCATTCAAGAATATTTATAAAAATGTATATAATGAGTAAGTATGATATCTATGAACTTAATATAATTCTTTAGATAAAATAAATATATTCTATTCATAATAAACATTACATACATGACAAAACATGCATAGAAAAATAAAGGAGTTAACACCTAAAACAAGGGTAATAATGAAATGTTATTAACAAAAAATATAATATGATAATATATAATATCATAAATATGGATGTGTTTCTGGTATAAATTAATAAAAAATTTTAAACAATTATATAGGAGGTTAAATCATGTTCTACTAAAGAAAATTGCAAGGTATGGGTTAATTTCACAATATCATTATTATTAAAGATTGTTTATATGTAAGTATCTACTGGGGAATATTTATCATCCATGTAATTATTTCTTAAAAATGTTTTAAAAAATGGTTTTACTATTATTTTATAAAATTTTAAAGTCTTTTTACACATGTTCAAATTTTTATAAAACATATTTAAAGGAATCTTTTTTTCGTTTTCCAAATGAGGTACTTTATGAATTTTTTGAAAAAATACCAAAGTAATGTTTTTAATTAACTTATAGAGCATGATGGGTTTTTTATACCATCATGATACCTTAATTTATTGAAGGTTCCTTTAAAATTTTATGATATTATTTTTAATGATTTTTTTTAAAATTGCATGACCTTTTAAATAAATGATTTCAAAGTAAAAAGGGTTATTTCTCTCAAGAAAATTTTAATGATTTTATTACAGTATTTTAAGTTATGTCAGCATCCTTTCGTATATCTTAATATTGATTGAGTTTGATATATTTTGATATCATTTACTATATTTCATCGAATGGTTTATGATTCATTTTGACTATGGATGTGCTATTTTGATACCATTCATAGTTTACAGTTAAATTATTCACATTTCGTATGATAGTTTTTAATATGAATGTTTATGTTGATTATGTTTCACCCATTTCACAAGAAGAATGAATTTTACTTAGTAAGTGTCATTCGGGGCCCACTATAGGCCCTCGATGCATCAGTAGGTCTCATGAGATAAATTATTTGGAGTTTTGGTTAATTGCATACCCCATTATGTATGATATCTTGGTAGAATCCTTGACAATATGTTTATGTTGTCATGCATTATGCATTTCCTCTTTATGATATTAGTTATTGATATTCCATACGATTATTCATCTAGTATAATACCCATGGTTAAGTTTTATTCTAATGTGATTATTTATATGACATTATTTGATCATCTTAATTTTCTTCGATATTATGTCAAGATTATTGATTAAATGGCATGTGTTTCAGTTAGTCACCTTGCCACAATTTTTTATACTTGTTTATGATAGCTTATGTTGTATGTATACCCTTATTGAGAATCTGAGATCACCCCTTTCATATGTTTCATTTTTCCCTAGGATTCTAAGAAGTATGTTATGATTGATATACAGGGTTATGAAAAGGGGGAATAATGGAAGAATCAATGAAATTTTTAGTGTATTTTATGTTTTAAAATGTAATGTAAATTTCAAGTATATATCTAGTTTAACAAGAATACATAAATATGTGGTCCTTTAGGATGTGATCACTTGTATCTTATGCCAATTTAATAAATTAATTCACCAGATATAGGATACTGGGGTCGGGTTCATTACAACGTAGTCCTCATTTAATGGTTTGAGCTCGAAAGAACTGATCATGAACCATATCCATCAAGTACCTAGAGAGGTTAGTGAACCTCAATGAATAATAATACACTATCGTACTACCCTATTAAAGTTTTAGAAGATCATGTATTCACATATCCCTTAAAATAACTAAAGAGGACCCCTCTCTAAAAAGGCACTCAAACTCTGACCATGCTAAAGTTACCTCATCGAACGACTCGATCACTAAATCCCTCCACCATCCTATGAAACCAAAGAGGAGGCTCACTGATAGGAACAATATCTGATCTGTTGGTGTCCAGAAAAGATATAAAACTCACATCACCTCCTCAAACCAGTCCTCAACCGCCTATGGGTCAGGCTCACCCTGGAACCTAAGGGGTCACTGTTTTTAAAACTCATGAAGCATGCTCAACCTGTGCACCTCATCTACTGGTACTACGAGTACCATATGCTACGCAATAGGTATTGGTCTAATTGTTTCACCACCTAGATGTAACATTTCCAAAATAGGACCCTTTATCGATGCCTCATCATTTAGGGGATCATCCTTATGATCCGAATGTTGAATCATAGATGGAATACATCGTAGAGGTATCCTGAAATAGACAAGATGTACCAAATTCAACGATTATATATGGAGAGTTGAATTAAGAAGGACATGGAGACCACAACCCACTCCTATATGATGCATGTACCAATATTTTCCCTACATTTAGTGTCCTCATGTACCAATTCTAAAAGAAGGTGATTGAAGTCCTGGTGTACAGATACGTTGGCCACTACACCAACACTGGAGTCCCTAGCATGAAATTCAAACTTGAAACACTTAAAATTGTTTCCCCAAACCAATATCATAGATTTTGGTCCTAATTTAGAACCAATTCCTCTGATACCACTCTATCATGACCAATCCCAATGGATCCCATTTCACAACTATCCCAAGCCCACCTCTAATAGGATAGGGGATGGAAACTAGCACTGAGTAGGAATATAACTGAAATGGGAGGCCTTATCCTAAGTAATCTACACACACACACACACAAATATATAACCCTATAGAATTATTGAATGTAAAAAACTGATAAACCATACATTTATACATATAAATATCACTATCAGAGTACAAAAACAAGTACTAGAAAGAAAAAGGTTCAAATACAAGTTCACCACAAAAAAACTGAAAACAAGTCCAACCTGAAAGTATAGAAGGTAAATGCTATCAAGGTAACCAATGTAATATAACTCTATTAGTATAGCTCACTAATTTCCACCTGGTCTTGGTCCCTCTAGGACATTGTCAAAATATTGATGGTCTGCATAATATAGGGCTTATCCTGGAAAATCCCATGCATGGGTGTGTATAACAATACCCAATAGGACACCCTGAAATCATTAAGCATATAACAAAAGGAATAATAGTTAGCTACATAAAATCATATTTCTAACCACATATAACATGAATATATAGATATAATCAACCAAGAAACCGTATCAAGGTAAATTTAATACCATAATGCTAGTCCCAGAATCATGATCTACGGTTCCATAAACACTTGTTAAGGAGAACATGTTCCATGAGTTAGATAGCACTGATAGAGTTCGTCTAAGATGTAATTCTCATCGAGTCTCTCCATAAGTTGTATAAAATAGAAGTATGAAGTGAAAAATACATAGATATGGATCAAATGCAAGGCCATGGGATATACTAATAACTCAATCTAGAATAACCCGTTAAGTAGAAGACCAACGCCTACAAAGTGTTGGTCATAATGACACAAAGAACTCTACCTATGGAAAGATGATGATAGAGGATATAACTCTAGGCCTAATCGAAGGATTCCAACAACTTTATGTAAGAATCCCAACTGAAGGGATCACCATCCTATATGTAGGAAGTGATTCCATACTAACCCATAAGGAATAGATCAAGGGAAATCTCCCTAATGAAACATGTACAAGCTAAAGAGGAAAAGTCTCTGAGCCTTATTTGAAGGAGAACATGGTGTGTAATAACAGTACTCGATTTTCCCCTTAGGCACTAGTTCCTACCCATATATCACATCCCATGCCTGTGTCCGTGTCTTTTCCTGAGTACCTGACATTTATGATCTCGTGTACTCCTGGTTGTGTTTGTGTCTGGCTGGATGTGTCTATTCATGGATAGTCATTCATATGCCAATGCCCATGTACCTTCCTAGTTACACACCGAGTCTCCATGAAAGGGTCACACACCATGTGGTAGGGGTCACACGGGGTGTGATACTTAACTTCACATTGGAACCCTAGCGCTACACCAGGGGTACCACACAACATGTAACTCTAAAATACACACTGTGTACTACATGATTTTATAGAAACTCATATCTAGTTCATGTATCTTTGACCACTCCTCCATCCATCGATTTATACACACACCTTGATGGAAAATGAGAATATGAGGTTGTTCGACCCTTAACGTCACCAACCACTAGGTTTCGAACTTTGAATCACTTCATGTATTTTCAAAATTACATGCATGTGAATATTATTACATGATTTTTACAACTGAAATAAGGTACAATGTTGGTAAATTATTTCAAATATTATCAATAATTTATTCAAAAATACATGTCCTATCACTCCACCCTCTCGGATATATAGAGAACAAGAAGATTCATTCTGCATTAAAGAAATTATTTTGAGATCAATGATGAATGATGAATGTATAATAAACTTCCATGCTAGCACCCGAGGATTTTTATAGCGATGTTTGGAGGTTCATGGTGCATGTTTGGATCACCACAAAAGGGATTATTACCTTGAATACTATGGCAAAATGATATGAATCTATTATCCAATTCTACAGTGAAGAAATAATTCCAATGAAAGTTAATGCTTATTTACATAAATTAATTAAAAATTATATGTGATGATCCTATCTCATGGATTTCAGGGTTTCTGTATATCTAGTTCTAAGTGAAAATATGAATATGTTGATGAATTTTCACTATTGGTCATGGTACCTACCACTTCTGATGTGCCATGGAACTTTTAAGTGGTTTCAGAGCAGTCACATAATAATTTATAATTATTTTTGACACATAGATTGATTAAAAAATTTTGTTGTAAGTTTTTCATTTTTGGTTTATTCATTTTTTAATAAAAAAGTAAATTAATACATTTCTTTAATTAAAAATGATTTTTTCAAGTTTCATATGATATGAAATAGGTTAATAACATGTAAATAATATTTAGATATTTCATTAGGAGGTGTTGGAGATTTTGGTTGGTACACACAGTTACACGACGTGTAACAGAGGACTTTCCATGTACTGAGGTTCACGACACTTGGACATGTTGTGGGATAAAAGATGCACTGTGTGGTAAATAATACACAGTGATCATTTAATACATTGTGTGTTGACCATACCAAGCTATCACATGGTTTTTCTAACTACATTATGTCTAGTCAGCATACACACTGTCAAGTATATACATTTTCATAGTGAATTTCATGGAATCTGCATGGTTGAATGCATGTTTTTTATTAATACATAATTCATGGGACCAAAGACAAGACAACATGGGGGATACATAGCTGGTATAAACATTTGTACCTCATAAGTGTCCACATTTGAAATACATGTCAATCCCTTTGTTATATTTTACATACACATAGAAAGGGGTGAGCTAAAACGTCCAATAAGGGAATAAATATGACAAAGAAACATAACGTGTGAGTGAAAGGTATAACATGATATCATAAAAGATAAGGATAATGATTAATCACATGGGGTAATAATTTAAAGAACATGGTATCATAAGATCATAACATTAAAGGAAATGTGAGAGAAATATATAACATGTCATAAACACGAGTCATGGAAAATTTCCTAAACAATATCACATGTTGAAAAAAGTCCCATAACGGAATATGTTAACACCCTAATATCATACATTATGTCTCACGAGAATAAAAAAATTTCCCAATACATTGGATTACTATATGGTTGCACCCATCACAATAGGTTCATGATTATGTGTGCCACAAAAGGAAATCAATCATAATTCATAACATAAGAATTACCCATTGAAAGAAAATGGTCATCATAAACTTGTCTCATGTCATAATAAAAACATATTTCATAATGAAGGAATTTGAGAGATAAACATAAGGCTTGTATTACCCCATAAAAGCAGGGGAGAATAAGATATGTATATATGTGTATGAGATATATAAATAATTTATAAGAAATCCATAACATGAAATGTTGTTGTTGATGATGAAAATTCCTTTAAAAAATTTCATGGGATACTTCTTGATAAAAATACCCTTTTCAATTTGAAATCACTTATTCAAAATATAAAAAATTATAAAATTTTATAGAAAAAATTTTATTTAAAAATAAATATCAAAACTTATAATCGATTCTTCAAATATTTGAGTTTTCATGATGGCGGTTAATTCCATACATGTCGTATAAGTTAAAAATAACATTCCTTTCACACTGTTGTAAAAAGGTTAAAAAGTGCCTCATTTGGAAAATGACAAGAAGATTCTTTTAAAACTGTTTTTAAAAAATTAAAACATAGGTAATAATGCATTTGATAAATATTTTAAGAAATGTTAAAAAATATTCTTTAATTTTTTTAGAAAACATGTATATAAAAGTAAAAAAATTATTTTTGACTGAAGAGAAAAATGAAGTCATATTTCCTTAAATATTATTTTTTTAATAATTTTAAGTAAAAAAGAGAGTAAAATGGTATTATTACTTGAAAATTTAATTAATAGATATAGGAGAATAAAATAAAATGTTTTTATTAGGAAATTATCAAATAATTTTCTACAATGGAAATTCAAGCATAAGCAACCCTGATTAAAAAGGGATTGAAACATAAACCTTTAACGCTTTGGTAACTTTTGAATCATAACTACTATAAATGATGTAAATTAATTGTCACTTAAAATATCATCATATATGAATGATTCATGATATAATAGTTAAAGGGTCAGAATATACACCGTTTAGAATAATGTTTTTTCAAAAAAGAATATGTGTCTTAAAGAAGGATGTTTTGAGATGAAACCATTATCTCGAGTCTAGAATTTTTGTGTATGTAATTTATCTTCTTTATAATAAACTCATATAATTTTTTTTATGAAACTTTTCTAGGTTTAATCCATTTTACTTAAACCATTTACTTTATTAATTTTTAATGAAATATTTAATTAAATAATCAGTTGTGTCTATGTTGAGTGTTTGGAGGACATTCAGTTCATAAATTCAAAAAGGTATTAGTGTGTTGACTATGGTAAAAAGGGTAATTTTTCCATAAAATAATAATAATAATGAAATTAGTATCATTTTTATACATCAATTTTACTTTTAAAACAAACCATGAAATATGGTTATGAAAAATGAACTATTTTACAATCATGGAGACGGTTGGCCGTACGTACGCATGAATAACATTTCCATTTTTCAAAGATCATGATCGAAAGAAGTTAAGTGGTATTTTAAATTTAAATAATTATAATTATATCATAAATATAATATTAATTCTTTTAATACACTTAAATGTACCATCCATTTGATTCGGTAATAAAAAACGAATCACATCATTTTGCGAGGAGATAGTTCACCGTACATGTGAATGATGTTATCCTTTTTCAATGGATGGTAAGGTAAGAAGGTAAATGATATTTTAATTTTATATAATTATTAATATTTAATTAATATATTATATAAACATTAAATACATCATCTTTAATAGTTATGAGAGGTGATGATGTAAAATGAATTACATCGATTCGCGAGGTGGTAGTCCTTCATACACACAAATGATGACTTTCTTTACCAATTGATGGAAGAGGAGATGGATGAATATTATGTAATAAACATAATAAAATCTCAGTATATATGAGATAATATTGTTATTATATTGTAATTTTTAATACATAGTTGAATGTTTAAAATAATAAGTAAAAAAGAAGGAGCTTGGTGAAGACGGTTACCTTTGCTTAGAGGAACCTCCTTCGGATATCTTATTAAGTACCCTAAGGTTGATCTTTTTGGAATACCAGAAGCTCTATAATGTGGATAAGTATGTTTGGGAGATATTTTTTTAAGGTTTGGTCATGAAGAATGGCTTGATACGTGTGAATAAGTGAGGAAGGGGTGACCTTTAATAATTGAGGAGCGACATTCAGGTAAATACCCAAAACTATTCAATAATTGGAAGTCACTCTCAAGAAAAGTGCATCAAAAATTGAAAAATAAAGGATGGTGGGAGATATAAGTCCAAAACACACCTATAAAACTAAAAATAAACATGTTTGAAACATTTTATCTTCTTTACCTCTAAGGTTACCCACTTTTACCATTTTAATTTTTTACCCTGATAACTATTTTTTATTATTTTTACCATTTATTATGATATAAAATTAAGTTTAACTTAATATATAAAATAAATTATTATGATTCAAAATAAGGATTCCAATTTATCAAATTCAGTTCATAGAATTGGAAAAATGTAATTTAAAATAAAACCATCATACGTGTCGAAAAAACTATTTTTCAAGAAACGTATTTTTCAATGAAAAGATGACATTATATCAACTATATGAATTGAAATTATAATTATATGAATTTAAATTAAAAAATATTTATATAAAATATATACATTTAATTTGAATAATTCTTCATTAGGTGTTATTTTAATTAATTAAAATATAGAAACATTATGCAGTTTAAAACAGTTTTCAGAAAAATGCATTTTTAAGCATAAGAATAAAATTATACTTAAATATAATATAAATATTATTTAAATGTAATTAATTGGATTAAATCTAAATAAATAATACTTATGTTAATTTTAAATTAAATTTGAAAATAACGAGACCTTTAAATTAATTTAATTATTAAAAAACATGATAATTTTACAAAAATTGGTATTTTTTATTATTCACTAAAAATAAATATTTTTAGAAAACTCCAAAATTTAACCCTAATTTAATATTTATGGGATGATTTAAAAAATTATTTTAATTTTATAAAATAAAATTTCTAAATTTTCAAAAAATTATTATAATATTTTATCATACCATCAATTAAAATCATTTTTGAAAGAAATGTATTTTTGAAGCATAAAATGACTTTAGCAAAATTTGAGTATTTTTTTATTATGGATTAATCAATAAATTTATATTATATTAAAAATTTATATATAATTTTCATAATATGTTTATTCCTCTTTAGACTTCCAATTTTAATTCCTAGGTTGTAATGATCATGTTTATATAATAATATTTTAATAATATATCACAGTTTGTTTATCTTAGTGTTACATGTTATATACGCTATTGAATATAGTATTCTTTTAAGATATCAGGGTGTTAAATTATAAACTCCTTAAATAAATTTCATCCTCTAAATTTTAACTTTTTCTCAGTAATCAAGGGATTGACATTCAAAAATTCCTTTGTGGAAAACCCACTTCATAAAAAGGGTTAATAAAACTTCCTCTTAAAAAGAGGGCAATGGAAACATGAAGGTCATCACATAAATAGGTTTACACATAGGAGAAGATAGTTTGTAAGTGAAAATGTGGATTTTAAAATAATAACCATTTAGGATATAATGCTCTACTAATTTTTGAAGAGAGAAGATACCATCGATTTATCAAAAAATGAATAACATTTTTATTTCAAGATCCTTTTACTATAGTTGAGGGATAATTTTACCATCTATAATAATGAAATAATGAAATATACTTACTTGATGAGTATAATTTCATCATTTAATAATTTTTCCACATAGTATTATTTTTTACTCCAAACGATGAGTATTCAAGATGAATATATTTTGACCAAAGCACTAAAATTAACTTCTAAAAAATCACATGAATCAATAAAATGATATCAAGATATTTCTATTGTAGTTATACATTAATAAAAACCAGAAATGGTTAGTAAAAGGTAAGATAATTCCCAAAATGAATACCCCATTATATTAATCTCCAAATCTAAAGTTCAACTTAAATAATACTATAACTAAATTACCATGCATCCCAAAAAACATCAACATTAAAATATTTAGTTGTTTTCTTCCCAAATAATATTTCCTATTATATTATATTCTATACCAAAGGGTTACATATACCTTAAACTAATCAATAATTTCCCAAAATATCATAAATAACATCAAAATACTAAAAATTAAAAATGATTTGATCCTAAAATGTGTTTCCCAAAATCTACTTAATACTTATCCATAGAACCATTTAAGTAAAAAATGACTAACTAACTAGTAAATTTCATAGTCCAGTGGTAGGAATTTAAACCTTGTTTCCCTTTGGTTGTGGGTTCAAGACCCATGACTTTTCCAGATGCGAAGATTTGTCGCCTGACTTACAGGTTGTCCTTTTTTTAGCACTATGGAAAACAAAAAGTGATAATCATATTAATAATTCACCTTGATCCTCTAAAAATATCAATAATATGGTGAATATGTTAAAAAATAACATTGTTCATCAAATCAGTTTTTAAACCTCTAAGGTTTTTTATCCAGATCATTGTTTTCCACAAAAATAAGTAATTTTAATTCATTATAATTACCCCAATATCAAGCACACATCAAACATTATCTTTTCCTCAATCATGTGTTTTTATGAAAACAAAACCTTACCATTAAATTAACTTTCTAGTTCATTTGTAACATTCAAAATATTCTTAAAAATATTTAAATAAAAACTATTGCATGACTATCCTTAGAAGTTTCATGATACCATTAATAAAAACACTTCAACAACATGATTCTTTAATTCCAAAACCAAAACTATTCAATCATTCCACTTTAATGAATTTTATAGCATAGGATCTTAGTAATTAATCATTGGATTATGTCATTGACTTGGATAATGATAAATATCCACACATCTACAATATTTAACTGGTAGTGGTTCCTTAGTTTGAACCTTATTTCCCTGTGTCTTGGTAACCAGACTCTTTATTTTCCTTTGGAAATTAGTTGATTTGTGACCTAATTTCCCATACATAAATTATCTTCTAGTTCTATTAATGAATTTTCCATGGTGTATCTTCCCACATTTTTTACATGTAGTAAATTGAATGATCTTTTCATTATAATCTTTAACACTTGAATTTCCTTGAGATTTCATCCTTATATTTTTTGATTTGTTTGGAAATTCGCAGTGTTCCAATTGTTAATTGAAATTATAGATAGCTTATTTAGAATGATAATAAGATTTATAACTATCATTATTATTAGTTTAGGCATCTAATTCGAAATATCATTACATTTCCCATCAAATTGGTTGTTGGATAGATTTATCTTATTTCCCACCAGTAACTAAAAGAAGAAAAAAATATAAGAATAAATTAACTAATAAACATAAAAAAGGAAAACATAAAAACTTGTGAGGAATAACATATAAATGGTATTTTTATCCTAAATTATGAGTCTCTAGGTTTCAATCTAGTTTATCCATTGTAATGTTTCATATTATTTTTTCTAACCAGATAATTTGTTTAAGTCCTTCATAATGGTTCATAATGAGTTTGTGAATTTACAAAGCATATCCCTTGCTAGTGTCAAACTAGGTGTGCTTCAAGGCCCATTGTCATGTAACAAGTGAAACTTTAGTCCAGATCAAGGATCCCTTTTCAAATTTATTACACCGAGGTACAACTATTTCAAAGCCACATAAACTTTTAGTATCTAGATAGGGGTGTAATTTCTCAGAAATCACTCACTCTATCCTTCACCAATATTCCATGGTATTTTCCTATACTTAGAATTATCCTTATACATATAACTAGGGTTTACACTAATGTTTTCTAATCCTGGTTTCCAAATTTTAACTAAACCTTTGTTCGGATACCAAATATATTGACCCAAGCCATTTATACATATTATTACATGATTTTTTGACATACACATCCATTAATTACAACCCAAATATCATGATCCCTTGTGTATTTGGAAAACTATGTTCATAATAAATCAAAGTGAGACTAAAATAAAAAAATTTATTTTATTTTACATAATGAGATCATAAATCCTTTTAAGAACCTAAACCACATGAGATAACTTTGAGAATAAATAGAAAAAATGTGTGACAGAAAAATCTCATTAAGGGAATAAATACGATAAGGAAACAGAACGTGTGAGTAAAAGGTATAACATGATATCATAAAATATAAGTCTCATGAGTAATCATAGGGAATAATAACTTAAGGAACATGGTATCATAAGATCATAAAAACATAGGAAATGTGAAAGAAACACATAACATGACATAAACATGAGTCAAGAATAACTACCTAGACAATATGAAATGGTGGAAAAATCCCCATAATGGAGTATGTTTACTCCAAAATCCCATACCTAATGTCTCATGAGACTAAAAACATCACCCAATACATTAGAGCCCTATTTGAGTGAACCCATCATAACATGTTCATGATTTTATGTGCCATAAAAGGAAATCAATCATAAGGCATAACATAATAATTACCAACAAAAATAAAATGGGTTGTATAATCTTATCTCATATCATAATCAAAAAAAAATTCATAATGAAGGCATTTGAGATATAAACATGAGGAATTTATTACCCCATCAATTTAAGGTAAAATAATATTTATATATATTTGAGACACATATATACATAATTTATAATCAATCCATAACATCAAAGGTTTTCTTAGTTGATGAAAATTTATTTAAAATATTACATGGAATACTTCTTTGAAAAAAATACCCCTTTCACTTTGAAATTACTTCTTCAAAATCTAAAAATTTACAAAATATTTATATTTTTATTTATTTAAAAATAAAAATGGAAAATAATAAGGGAAGCTTAAAATAGTTTAGTGTTCATTATGGTGGGTAATTATTTACATTTTATATAAGTTAAAAGAAAATTCCTTTCACGCTATTGTAAAAAGGTAAAAAGTGCCTCATTCAGAAAAAGAAAAGAATATTCCTTTCAAACCATTTTATAAAAATTAAATCATGGGTAAAAATATATTTTATAAATATTTTTGGGAATTTTAAAAAATATTATTGAAATATTTTTAGAAATAGTAATATCTAATAAAAAGGGTTTTTTTGACCGAAGAGAGAAATGAAGTTAGTTTTTCTTAAAAAATCAATCATTCTAAGTACAAAGAGAGGAAAATGGTACTATTACTTGAAAATTTCATGAATCACCAAAGGAGTAGAAAATTAAATGGTTTTATTATATAATGATCAAATAGTTTCCTATAATGTAAATTAAAGCATAAACAATCCCGATTAAAAGGATATTGAAACATAAACCCTTACCGATTTGGTAACTTTTGAATCATCATCATCATCATCATCATCATCATCATCATCATTCATTTTGTTAAGAGTTCAGGAAAGGGAAACAATCCAGGAGCACATGAGAAAGAAGAGACCATCGAACGAAAGATCCTACAGAGTCTAAAATAGTACAAGCCCATAACATCCCCTCTTATTAGGTTCTTCCCTTTAATTGGGAAGGAATGGTTACCCAGGGGGAAGAAAACATAAATCCCTTGTGTATCCATAGAAGCGAGGAGGTCAGACACCAGTTTTACCTCCCTCCAAGTGTGAAAAATCATAGTGTCATTACTGGTAAGATTCCTTCACCTTCTTAGAACATAGAATAATGACAAAGGAGCATTCCTTTTACCATTTATGGAATCATGGAGGATGAGGGGGTCTTTCTCAACCATGGCAAGGACAATGTTATGTTTTTTGAAAATATGTAAACTCGTGATCATAGCCTGAAGGTTCTGAGTGCAGTGAAAGCATGGTTGGGATGACACCCAACGTTGATTTTTAACATGATCAATGGTTATTCCATGATCAATATGATGATGAACGCTAGTCTCCACGGAGTATAATCAAAGATTTAGATAAATAATTAGGATGCATGAAACCTTTAGATAGGATCTTTCACATCATTTTTTCATTTAATTTAATTAATTTCATAAAGAAAAATAATACCTAGATCATTGGTATTTTTCATCATTGATGATGTTGATTATCCAGAATGACCCTTTAGGATTATCTCATTGCGCTTGTAAGGATCTAAAATAGATTCCCTCTAACGATGATCCACACGTGCTCTGATGGCCTCCAATCGACATTGATCATTCTCTGGGTGCTAGCACAGCGAAGCGAGTGTCTTGTATCATTTGTTCTTGATCGCTTGTTCTTCAGCCTTGAAGAACGTCTCTTGTTCTTGAGAGGTGAGAGAATAGGATTCGAGGGACAAATTGTTTGGCTCAACAGTTCTCAATTCACCATGTGTGTTTTGTGGTGTATGACACAATAGGCCTACTTGTCTATTTATATACATGGAATTTCAGTTACAATATTTAATTTCCTAGAAAAAATTAAAAATATTCATGAAATTAGAGAAAAACCATGATCATAATAATAATAATACATCATTATTCATGGTGAGATAACTTGCGCAAAACGGAATTATAAAATAAAATTCCATGTCACTAAATAATAGCAGCGCCATTATTATTTTAACTTATGACAACTAGTTAATTAATTATTTACCATCTTACAAATAATTATTTTACTACCGGACCGACCTTGGTTCACTCGAACTCCACTTCCATTTATTGAACACCCGAATAAATAAGAAAATAATTAATTCTCTTAAATAAATATTTTATTTTCAAACTAGTAAATAAATATTTATTAAATGGTCAATAAAATAAATAAATATATTTTACTTAATTTATGAGATCATTTTAACTTGAATAAAATTATTCCATGGTATCGAGAATAATATTTATTCCATTAATTAAATTAAAATAGAATTTAACTGAGACCACCAAAAACACTTAGTGCGTGACCCTCTAGGATTATTTCTCGTTGTCATTAGGTGGGCTTGACTAAAGTCTAAGAGTACTATCTAGCAATGAGTCAAGGAACCCAAGAGAAAGAATATAAAGTTACAACAAAGACATCCACATATGGATGCTCACTGTGTAATATAATCCCTTTGTCTCAATATATCATCAAGCAGGTTTCATGATAGTGTCAACAACTTTTATGCTTGATACGTCATCCTTTGACTACCTAAAATAAACTCATCGTTACACCATGGCCATAGAATTTTGCGCGATGGTTCTACTTTAATCAAAGGTCTGGTATATCAACATCCATAGATGTAAGGGAAAAATCCTTCCTCGACTTATCCATTAATAACATGCCACTTGTGACGCACCCAATGTACGATACTTCCTGCCAACTGTCTGTATGATAGTTTTCATCAGTAAATCAAAGTGCATGAGTCGTGACATGTATTAATGATAATCTTAAAGTCTAAGGATCATTACACATGCTCACAGATATAAATATTCAATGACACTAAAACATGCGTAATTCCTAATAATGGGTCTATTCTCATAATCTCCTATCATGGAGATTACCAAGCGCGAAATTCATGAGAGGAAGTCTCATCTGCTTACGAGTACTCACACCTGATGGTCTACATGCTATGTGTCCCATCATAGTATGTCATCCAACCACATAACTATATTGAAGAATATTTTTATTGCATTTCAAGGTTCTCATCGTAGCAGGGAACTGCCATGATCTTTTCAATGCAAAAAATACTCTAGAACATTATTACATCATAGTCATAAAGAACAATGAACAATATGTAATAATACATTAAATATTCATGCAATCAAAGTAAAACCAGTTTGTTCTAGTAAACCAAATCTTACAAACTCCCACTTGGACTAGATATAACTACATATAACTTTCAGTCTGCTAGACCTCACATGATGATCATGTTTTTGCTGAGTCAATGCTTTAGTCAAGGGTCCGCCACATTGTCTTCTGTGGAAATACTGCTAACTGCAACTTCACTTCTCTATGAAAAATCCATCAAGAGATGATACTTCCGAAGTATGTGCTTTATCCACTGATGTGACCTTGGCTACTTTTCGAGAGCCATCGCTGCATTATTATCACAGTACAATGTGATGTGATCTTTAATTCTAGGTATCACATCTAGATCATGGATGAAGATTCACATCCAAACTGCTTATTTAGCTACCTCAGAAGCTATTATATACTCAGAATTTACTATAGAATCTGCAACCAAACTCTACTTTGAGCTCTTCCAGCTCACTGCACCTCTATTCAAAGTGAAGATATACCCCGTTTGCGACTTCATATCATCTTGATCAGTCTGAAAACTAGCATCTGCATATCCTTAGATGACTAGTTCCTCATCTCCTCCATATACTAGGAACATACCCTTATTACACCTCAAATACTTTAGGATAGTTTGGACTGCCATCCAATGGCAGTCACCCAGGCCATCTTGATATCTTCTTACTACACTTAATACGTAGGGGATATCCAGCATAGTACATAGAATTGCATACATGACTGACCCAATCACTGATGCATATGGAGTCCTTTCCTTTATCTTTCTTTCCTCATGTGTCTAATGACATATTTTCTTAAAAAGATGAATGCCATGTGACACTGTAAACAATAACCTCTTGTATTGTTTCATATTGAATATCTTCAGTATCTTATCAATGTATGTACTTTGACTTAGGCCCAACAATATCTTAGATCTATAACGATGGATCTTGATCCCAAGAATATACGCTGCCTCACCCAAGTCCTTCATGAAGAATCATTGATCCAACACTGCCTTAATATACTATAAGACTGGTATCTCGTTTCCAATAAGTATTATGTCATAATCATATACTATTAGGAAAATAACTGCACTCCCACTAAACTGTTTGTAGATACAAGGATCACATTTATTCTTGATAAAACCAAATTATTTTATGACTTTATCAAAATGAATGTTCTGTGACCTAGATTATTGCTTTAATACATAAATGTATTTCTTCAACTTGCATACCTTATTGGGATCCTTTGGAGTCACAAACCCTTTAGGTTGATTCATGTAAACATCTTCCTGAAGGTTCCCATTAAGGAATTGTGTTTTGACATCCATTTTCCAAATATCATAATCATGGTAAGCCGCATTGGAAAGTATAATTCTGATGGATTTCATCATTGCAACTGGTGAGTAGGTTTCAACCTAGTCAATTCCTTGATACTGTTTAAATCCTTTTGCAACCATTCATTCCTTGTAGGTATTGGCTTGTACTTCAATGTCCAGTTTCTTATTGAATACCCATTTTAAACCAAAACTCTTTACATCAACTGGAGGATCTACCAAAATCCAGACCTGGTTTTGGTACATGGAATCCATTTTAGAATTCTTGGCTTCCTGCCACTTGGCAATGTCTCTTCCACTTACTATTTCCTTGTAGGTTAGGGGATCAATATTATTAACTAATAATGAGTCACTATCCTCAGTAACTAGAAAACTATACCATTCCAGTTCTCTAACCTCTCTTGTACTCCCACACAGTACCTGTGTCTCTAGAATAGATTCTTCTTCCACGTGACTTTGTAGAATCTATTCCTGTACCAACTCTTGTGTACCTTGATCCTCGACTTCATGAAAGTATATATTTCTCCCATTTTATCTTTTGGAGATGTGCTCCCTCTCAAGGAATATGGAATATCTTGCCACTGTAACCTTTTTCTATAAGGGGTTATATAGGCAATATCCCATTGTTTTCTTGGGGGTATCCTATAAACATACACTTTGTTCCTCGGGGTGCATGTTTGTTACCTGAAGAGGTCTTAAGAAACACTTTTCTACCCCACACATGTAAATTCGATAACATGGCTTTTCTTCCACTTCAGAACTCATATGAAATACCATTTATCGATTTAGTTGGTACTTGGTTTAGTATGTGTGCTATTGTTTGTAATTTATACCCCCAAAATGATAATGGAATACTTTCATGACTCATCATTGATCTCACCATGTCTAACAAGGTGTGGTTCCTCCTTTCGCTTACACCATTCCATCAAGGTGTGTAAGGAGGAGTGATTTGGTATAGGATCCCAAACTCTCATAAGTAATCAATGGAGTCCTGATTAATATATTTCCCACCTCGGTCTGAGCGGAGTTTTTTAATATTCTTACCAAGATGGTTCTTAAATTCATTCTTGTATTCCTTGAACTTATCAAAGGAATCTGACTTATACCTCATTAAGTAGATATTTCCATATCTAATAAAATCATCAATAAAATTTATGAAGTATGAGTACCCACCCCTTACTTCAATTGGAAATGGTCCACACACATCAGTATGAACCAATTTAAAAATATCTTTTGCCCTTTCACCTTTCCCACCAAGTGGGGATTTGGTCATTTTTCCTTGTGAACATGCATGACATACTCCAAGTGGTTTTAGTTTAAAATAATTTAAGTATCCATCTTGATATAACTTTGTTTAGCGTTTCTTTTTTACATGACCTAACCAGTGATACCAAAGTTGGGTGTGGTATGAGTCATGTAAAGTATCTTTGTAATCGATTTCCATTACTTGGTTTGTGTAATCCAACACATAAAGACCGTTTTATAAATGTTCCCTACCAAAAAAAATCATATCTTTATAAAAGAAGAAACATTCATTTCCAAAATTGAAAACAAATCCATCTATATCTAGTCTAGATACAGAAATTATGTTTTTGGTTATAGAAGGCACATAAAAACAAACCTTTGACACCAAGATCATCGTAATTGGTAATGTGAGGGGGTAGTCCCCAATAGCAACAACAACGACACCATTGGCTGCTCGTAGATCTACCTCCCCTCGATCAATCTTCTTGAATCTACTTGGTCCCTGTATTTGAATATATATATATATATGTGTGTGTGTGTGTGTGTGTGTGTGTGTGAGCTCCACAACCTATATCTAATACCCAATTTGTAGAAACTGATAGATTTCATTCGATAACAAATGCACTTGAAGATTCACCTTGCTTCTTAGGCTGGGTGAAGTTCTTGTTCCAGTGGTCCTTCTTTCCACATGTGAAACAAACAGCCTCAAGTTCCCTTGCCTCCCCTTTGATCTTCCTTTTCATGGAAGGCCATGAAGAATCTTTGGGCTTAAAGCTCTTCACCTTTCCTTTCCTCTTATTCACCATAAGGACAAAAGGCTTTTTGTGCTTCATATCTTTGTCCACTTGGTTAATGAGGATAAGAAGATCAGATAGAGGCTTCTCAATGTTGTTCATATTGAAATTGACAACAAAGTTATAGAAGCTATGAGGGAGTGATGTGAGAATGATATCGGTCCCCAGTTCTTCGGGGAGTTTAAAACCTATAACCTTCAGGAACTCAATATAGCCAATGAGCTTGACTACATGAGGCCCATATGGGGATCCTTCTCAAAGATTACACTCAAAGAGTGCCTTAGAGATCACAAAACTTTTCTGTCTTTCTCTCTCATAGTAAAGACTATAGAGGTGCTCGATCATGCTATAAACATCCATGTTTTCATAAGACTTCATGAGATCACTAGACATTGATGATATCATAAAACATTGAACATCGACCGCGTCATTCATATGTTTCTCATAGACCAGGAAACCCTCATAACTAACTTCCTTGATAGGGAGATTAGGGAATGCTGACTCCAGCACGTAAGACTTCCATTCATGGTGTAGGATAACCCGAAGGCATCTAAAACATTCATGAAAGTTACTGCCGGTGAGGATGTTGTCTTTATCTTCAATTGACCGTAGGGATAGTTTGGTTGATGAGCATGTCATTTTTATTCTATAGTCAAAATAGAAGATCATTAGTACATTCTTGATTACATTTTAAGAGAAATAATAAATTTTATTAAGTCTCCCACTATTTTATCAAGTCCAAATGGCCCTCACCATTGAACTTGGAATGTCTAGTTTCCATGACATTCTAGTGGCAAGGATGCATATTCCCCTTCGAAGAATCCCAAAAAGGGTTGGTCAAGCTATTAGAAGGTATTTAGGTAGGTAGGTATTTCCTAACTGCGGGTTGCAGCTCCTTGATCTGTTAAGGGGACTCCCCAATCAGGAAATCACGACTTTGGATTTCCTTAACTCTTTCCTCCAATATTACACCAATTCTAGCAAGGGATACTCCTCTTGATTTAATATGGTTAAGTCAACCTGAAACCTCTCACAAGGGCTTCCTATATAAAAGTAAGTGTCCTGACAAGGGTTGGTCAAACACATAGTTTTATTGAGTTTTTCCCTTAATCAAGTAATGAAAGTCTTGGTCTGACTTAATATTTTATTTGAGAGATTTTTATCTCTTATGCGTGAATTTGTTATTATCACATGTTTTTTAATATTAAGTGTAACTTACTTAAGTGATTAACCATGTCTTTATAATATTTATGCATAAGTCTAGTTTATTTTAGCTCCATCTTGTATTCTTGTTTAATTCATTAATTATGTGATCGTCACAACACATCCATAATGATAAACCATGCAAATGACAGAAATAAAATAAAATAAATGGAAGGATCATGAGATTTTATAATGGTTAGTTTATCTAGCGGTTGATAAACTAAATCTGTCCTAGGGAAGAAATACCTTGAACCTTTTGGGTTCGTGTTTACAGCTTCTACCTATCTACCTCTGTATCTCCTGGGATTGGTTTCATCTCGGCTCTAGCTTTAAACACCTTCACTATCTTGGAAGTTCCATCCATTTCATATGCCTTTTTTTAACTCACATGTAGGTGATGGGTAAAATGGGTTTTTACATAAAAGAAAACTTGGGCACGTAGGCCCTACATATTAATGAGGAGAGGGATCATATGCCAACAAATTTAATTAAAATAAATAAATTAAAAGAAACCATGCACATAAAAAGGTCATAGTATAGCTCATGATCATCCATTCATGCAATGATATTTACGCATAAATAAAACTAGCATTCAATTCTTTAATTGTTCTTGTTTAAGATAAATCATGCTCAAATCAATTAATTACCCTTTTTAATTAATCAATCCTTTTATCTTAAATACTTTTTTGAATTTCCTTGAGATTCTCAATCCATCATAATTTTAAACAAATAAATTCATTTAAAATTATCTTTGTACATAACTTGTACCTTGGAGGCAACCTGGTGAATTCTTATTCATAACTACCCAATGAGTAGAAATGTACATTACGCAGATGTTAAACTAAACACATATATATAAAACACCAATCATGTGTTGTGACTCTACTTTATGCTTGAACGATGGTACACATCTCAAGGGTTTGTATAATATAATAATAAAATTTAATAAATCTGCAAAATTTGGATGATTACACGACATGTAGTTCCAACTACACGGTGTGTACTATTGTTCACCGTCCATCCAAAGTACAAGCCTGGGGGAAAAACATGTGAGTGTACTTTGGAAATCTTCGGAGTATACGGCGTGTCCATTTGGCCACACACCATGTAGTTCCTCATTACACGGTCTCTAGCTAAGCTAGCTATGTACGGGGTACACTTTCCAACCCTAACCCTAAGGGTCTACACATCGTGTCCATTTGGGCCACATGGTGTGTAATCCGGAAACCATGTGACAACTATTCCTGGTCAACACATGAAGTCATTTAAGACTTATAAAGAATCCAACACACGACTTGGTTTTGCAGACCGTTCTGATGCATTGAATCTTGAATACACGGCATGTACTGCCAAATAAATGTTGTGTGTTCTAGTGTTGTAAAACCAGGAAGCTTTGTCACCTCTTGATGAGATCCTCTATTTTTTTTAATCAAAAATAAAAGAAAAGATTGTTTCTGTAAGGTGAATGAGAAACGAAAGAGGAGGAATAGATCTCAAGATTCAGATTTGTAGAACGATTAACTTGAATTAAAACAACTAAATTATTAAATGTGTAAGTCATCAAAGAAATATTTAAATAATTATAAACTATGATGTAACCCCTTTGATACCACTTGAAGGTTTTCAGTGCAGCGGGCACATGGTTGGGAAGACACCAAACATTGATTTTTACTATGATCAATGATTATTCCGAGATCAATATGATGATTAACTCTAGTCTCCACAGAATATAATCAAAGATTTAGATAGAGAAGAAAGTGGCCTGAAACCTTTAGATAGGATCTTGAACATCATATTTATAATTAATTTAATTAATTTCATAAAGAAAAATAATACAAGGATCTTTGGTATTTTTCTTCCTTGATGATTTTGATCATCCGGAATGACCCTTCAAGATTATCTCATTGTTCTTGTAAGGACCCAAACTAGAATGCCTCTAGTGGCGATCCACACGTGCTCTGATGGCCTCCGATTGACACCACTTGTTCTTCGGGTGCTAGCATGGTGAAGCGAGTGTCTTGTGTCAGTCGTTCTTGATCACTTGTTCTTCAGACTTGAAGACTGTATCTCTTTCTTGAGAGGGGAGAGAAGAGGATTCAAGAGAGAAATTTTTTGGCTCAAAAATTATCAATTCACCAGGCAGGTGTTGTGGTGTATGGCACAATATGATTTCTTGTCTATTTATATACAAGTAATTTCAGTTACAATATTTAATTTCATAATAACAATTAAATACATTCATGAACTTAGAGAAAACCATTTCTCATAATAATAATATCGTGTCATTATTCATAGTGTGCTAACTTGCACAAAATACAATTATAAAATAAAATTCCACATCAAAAAATAATAGCAGTGTCATTATTATTTTAACTTATGCCAACTAGTTAAATAATTATTTACCATCTTGCAAATAATTATTTTACTACCGGACCGACCTTGGTCCGCTCGAACTCCACTTCCATTTATTGAACACCCAAATAAATAAATTATTTATTTATTTTCATAAATAAATATTTTATTTACAAACTAGTAAATAAATATTTATTAAATGTTCAATAAAATAAATAAATAAATTTAATTTAATTTATGCGATCATCTTAAATTGAATAAAATTATTCCACATTCTTGATAATAATATTTATTTCATAAATTAAATTCAAATATAATTTAACCAAGACCACTAAAAACATTTAGTGTGTGACCCTCTAGGATTATTTCTCATTCGCATTAGGCGAGATTTCCTAAATTTCAAGAGTACTATCTAGCAACGGGTCAAGGCACCCAAGAGAAAGAATGTAAAGTTGCAACAACGACATCCACATATGAACACTCACTGTGTAATATAATCTCTTTTTCGTAATATCTCATCAAGTAGGTTTCATGATAGTGTCCTCAACTTTTATTCTTGATACGTTGTACTTTGAATACCTAAAATAAACTCATCGTTACACCATGGCCATGGAATTTTTCATGACGGATCTATTTCAATCAAAGGGCCGAGATATCAACTTCCATAAATGGAAGGGAAAAATCTTTCCTTGACATATCTATTAATAACATGAAACTTGTGACGCACCCAACATACCATACTTCCCACCAACTGTCTGCGTGATAGTTTTCGTCAGTAAATAAAAGTGCGCAAGTCATGACACATATTAATGATAATCTTAAAGTCTAAGGATCATTACACACACTCGCAGATAGAAATATCTGATGACACTAAAACATGAGGAATTCCTACTAGTGGGTCTGTTCTCATAATCTCCCATCTTGGAGATTACCAAGTGTGAACTTCATGAGAGGAAGTCTCATCTTCTTATGAGTACTCACACCTAACGGTCTGCATGATATGTGTCCTATAATAGTATGTCATCCAACCGAAAAACTATATTTAAGAATATTGTTATAGAATTTCAAGGTTATCATCATAGAGAGGAACTACCATGACCTTACCAATGCAATAAATACTCTAGGACATTATTACATCATATTCATGCAGAAAAATGAACAATATGTAATAATAAATTAAATATCCATGTAATCAAAGTAAAATCAGTTGGTTCTAGGACAAAAACTCTTACATAGCCATCACCTAGACCAGAAGGGAATGGCCTCTACCAAAGTGCACAAAGAAAGAAAGGATAACCCACCCCATTGGATCCCAGACACCACCACCACCTTTCATGTCATTCATGGAGAAAGAACCAACAAATATTAGCTTTAAAACTTTCATATGTGGGAACCATCTCACCCAGTGCCCAGGGAGGATAGGACGGACCATAGCAGCAACAACCTGAAATGTCCCTAGAGTGGGAGCCTCACGCCACTTGTTGTGTGTGTGAACCATGTCAAGGAGAAATTTTTTTATTCTGTGCACTAAGGCCCTACCAGTAGACTGAATCCCTTTGTGTTTGGCCTTGTTTTGAGTCTTTCGGATGCACCAAAACCCATAAGAAAAGATGATGCTGAAATCCTTCCTCTCCAGCCCTTCGTTCCCCGTACCGTGGAACCAATGGTCATGAAAGGAGAGGTACCGCAAAGCCACCAAAGAGAACCATGTGAAATACCCAAAGGCCTTCCAGACATTATTTTCCCACTCATTTCCAAATAAGAGGTGGGATAAGCTCTGCTCCCTTGGGAGCTTACAACACATATAATTGGAGGCCAAGTTAATCCCTAAATGCCACACATTCATCCGTAGGCAATTATCTATTCCTGATGCGCCAAATAAGGAAGTTAATTTTGGAGGGAGCCTCCTTAATTCAGACCACCGGTCCCCATGGGTCTTGGATCCCCATACGAAAGGACAATCTTCTATAATACTTAGAGGGGAAAGTCCCTGAAGACGATACAGTAAAAGAACATTTTTCCAGTTCATATGAGAGGTCAATCATGTTAAAGTCCATATGCTGATCCCAGTCAGACACAACACTGATGAACCTTGGGTGTTTGATCGCTTATTTGAAAGTAATATGGGTAACTGGACAACCAGGGAAGCCAATGATGGTACCAACCCAGTTATAGTTCCAAAGGGAAACATTTCCCTCCCCCATAATCCACCTGGTGTGGGGTTTGAGTGCTTGAATGTGGGATCCAATAAACTTCTAGATATATGACTGTCGTACATTATAACCAAGCCCCGACCTCCCCTCCATGAGCTCATGAAACTACCCAAAATAGATTGGACCTCAATGACCTCCCATGCCATCCTCCCCCACATTCCATGCAACGTGTCAAAAATACTCTTAATATCGATTCAACCTTTCTGAACTGACAGAGAAAGAATTTTCCACGATGCCTAGTGCTTTTTCCCCTCATCATGTGCATCCCAGATAAAGGAAGAGAGAATGTTATCAAGCTTAGAAATCACACCCTTCAGGACTTTGGAGGCTCTCACTGTATGGAATGTGATGGAGTTGAGGAAACTATTAACAAAGGTTATTCTACCTCCAAATGACTAGAAAAGATTCTTCTAGTTATGAATATGGCCGGTCATTTTACCAATTATATGATCAAAGTTCTGAATATTCATCCTCATAGGAGAGGACAGAGCTCCAAGGTACTCCATGGGGAAGGACCCATGCCTCATACTGAGGCTCCTGCTCAAGGAAAACACCCTTCTTCCATGCATCATTTTGGGATGTATAAGGTGCTATTATTGGAATTTATAACTTTTTCACTCTAATGACAATAGTCAAAAAATGACTTTTTTAAACCCACTAAAAGACCACATACCAATATTCATGAAGACCATAGAGTCATCTGAAAACATTAGGTGGGAGACAATGCATGAACTAGAATAGCACCGGTAAGGCTGAATGGATCCCTGAATGGAAGCCCCGTTGATGAGACAACTCGGGACATCTTGAGATAAAACAAATAAGCTCAGGGGGAGAGGATCCCCCTACTTCAGTCCATACATATCCTTGAAGAACCCATAGCTCTTTCCCATGAACCGAATGGACAACCAAAAAAACTAAAATAACAAAATAGAAGATCTACAATATAAGAAGAAAAAACCCATACCTAATACGACTTTAATGATAAACACACACTCGACCCTATCATAGACTATATCCATGTCCAGCTTCACCACCATGTTAGACCTATGAACTCTAGTATTGATTCCATCAATGAGATATTTGGATAGTGAAATTTCCATTTGAATGGATCTATTCTTCACAAAGCCATGATACTTGGGGGAAACCCATTGGGGCATGAAGAAGCTAAGACTATTGTTGAGGATAGAAGAAAGGATTTTATAGGTGAAATTTCACATGCTCACAGGGAGATAGTGGTGGAGCAGGGAGGGGTCCTTGATTTTTGGAATAAGAACAACAACGATTGAACTGGTAGCACGAGGAAGGTACCCACCTCGGAATAAGTCCTGAATAGGAAGCACAAAGTCATTCTTAACCATACCCTAGGAGCTGCGGAAGAAGGATCCTGGAAATACATCGGGTCTATGTGAGCTATTTGGTTTCATACTATTCACATCCCCAAGAATTTTCTTCTCAAGTGGCATGGCCTCATGCATGGAACTATCCTGCCCAGACAGTACCTTTAGAATATCACTAGTGATTTCTCTATGCTTGCTAGGATATCCTACCAACATCTGGGGGTTTGGGGCTACCATAAGGTTCTTGAAATAGGACTTTGCTAAAAAACCGACAATATCCTAGTCATTTGTGAAAGTTTCATCCTCCATCCATAAGTTAGGATGAGAGAACCTCCATTTTCCCTTAATGCATGCATGGAAGAATGCATTATTGTGGTCCCCCTCACACATCCATCTCACCCTCGATTCATCCCATGTGATACGATCCTATCTCAATAGCATATCATCCATAAGGTCCTTCTTATTCTCCAACTCCCCAAAGTGGCCTTCAATCTATTCTAATTCTAGACTGGACTCTAACCTCCAAGTATCAAGCTTAATGGAATCCAAATAACACGACAGAGGGGGGAGATTACTAACCCATACCCGCAGGTCCTACCGAAGGAGACATAGTTTGTTTTGTAAATGTTTCCATGCATTCCCATGCATGGGTTTATTCCAAGAAGAGGCCACCATGGGAGGATAATCTTGGTATTTTGTCCACAAGGGGTAGAAACTCATACCAGGCCACCTGTCCCAACTCATGGGAGATCTCGAGTAAGAGTGAAGAGTGATCAGATATTCTACAGGCCAAATGAGATACCTTGGAATTCTGAAAGGTAGAGATGGAGTGGACATTGGTGAGACAATGGTCCAGCCTACTCCAAGAGTGGTGGGAGCCCCTTTGGTTGTTGCACCAGGTAAAACGCCTTCTGAAGAACCCTAAATCCATCAACCCTTTTCGATAAATAAACTGAGTGAAATCCAGACTTTCCCATTGAGGAAAGGCCCCCTTCCCTTCTTCTGACAAGGATCTGCTACCACATTAAAGTAACCCCACCATAAAATGATAGGTCTCTGGATCAAAATAATCCAAATCAACCCAAAGTTTTGCATGGGAACAGGTTCCACAACAACCTAAACAAAGGAAAACAATATAGACTACATACCATTCCTGATTTCTGTAGTGATACTTTGAGCTGAGGACTGAACCAAAGAGACATTGATGGCCACATTTCAGAATACCTATATGGAGGGACTTGGGGAATCATATTGCAATGATCCAGGCATTCGTATTTTTCTAGAAAACTCCTGAATTCTGCCTCTGCCTTTTTAGGATCTAGAACCGCAACCAGAGAGATCTTCTTGGACCGAACTTCATTAAAAATGTAATCATTTTTCACCCAGGAACCCAAGCCATGGGAATTACACAACAGGAAGGTTAACATTTAGATAGGTAGGTCCTAACTTTGGCTCCAGGAATCTTGGCCACTTTTCTGGAAAAGAGAGACTAACCAATGATCTGTGAATGAGAGCTAGTTCTCGCACCAATAAAATCTGAATGGAGGGGGAGGGGGAGAAGGAGAAGGAGAAGAGACCACTTCAGGTCTAAGCATCATACCTAGAGGCTAAGTGGGTTTAGAATCCATACCAGGAGATCTAGAAATAAAAGGAAGGTCAGAAAAAACCTCACCATAGGGATACTCTCATCCTGAAGAAGGTTTGGACCTGGTAGACAAAAAGCCATAACTAAGATGGTGGCTCTGACCCTAGAAGAGGGCCCTGAAGGAGAGAACACCAAGGAAGTTTCCTCTTCATCCCCATTGGAAGCCTCGGGGAGAGAACCTGCCAAGACAATTGTAACGTCCTGGATTCGGGTTCCACTCAACGGGTGCCCCGAACTCGGTTGGTCACATGACCTCAAGCACATTTCCCAAAAAGACAAAGGCTATCGACTAGCAGTGAGGGCCTAGGTATGGTAGTGGGTAAACTATGACCTCATTTGTCAAAGTGTAGCGTAGCGGAAATAAATATAAACATACAAAAGTGGAAGCCGTAACAATATAATCTAGAAAACAATAATTATACTACAATAAAAGATAACTAATAGTCATACATATATGATGATGCAATATGTTCTATTTCTAAGAAATCATCCAAAACAGAATACACTACAATCAAATACAATACATTACAAGATACAAGTACAACAAAAAACCAAAACAGTGTTTAGGAACACAGCAGCATCGCAAGAATAAAATTGGTGCATGCTCTTCTACTCCTATTCAACAATCAGGTACCTGTATAGGGTCCCTTTCCCTTACCAACGCCTCCAGAAATATAATCTGTTTGGACCCAAGACAAGACCCAAACTGGGTTTGAGAAATAAATCACAGTAAGCAACCACCAAAGGCCCGTGCCCAATTGTCAGTGAAAATGTGTAACAACAATGTGTAGTAATGTAAAGTAGTAAAATAGGAAGTAATCAAAAGTAACTATCCTATCAATTACATTACCATTTTAATAATCATTTAATAGTTCCAAGCCTATGCTTTAGCTTGGAAAGTAAAAAAATGAAATCACCAAAGTAAATATTCAAGTAAACATTGTCCTCAGAAATGAAAATACTTACCCTAAGGTGAACAAAATCAAAACCCGTAGGTGACTGCCCACATGCTTAATGAATATAGCCCTCCGGCATATGGTATATTTACCTCAGGCACATAAGCCACTACCCACAGTCATAAGAAATATTTCCCTCAAGGTAATCAAACACTGCCCTCTAGCTAAGAAAAACACATCCCTTAGGCTAAGAAAGTAACAAGGCCGATCCCAACACATAAGAAACAATTTATATACATTTCCACTCAAGAAAACACAAAACATGCTTATAATCAGGGCATACCCACGGGTATCCTAGTCAAATGGGTAAATAAGGGAAACACACCCACGAGGTGGCCCTGGATCCAAGCAACGATCCCAAACAGCAATTATATTTATCATTATATTATCTATACAATTATAGACATATTATCAGCTAAGGCCTCACCCATACAACACCCCAAGATGGGCGCATAGCATAATAGTACACATAAACAACTTGAAAGTTGTAAATAAACTTCATACCACCTACCTCGGTCTACACTAATCGTTATACTTGAAATACGCCTCCCAAAATGTCTGAGAACTACATAGATATGGTAAGAAAGATAACCCATTAAAACCCAAATAACATCCCATTAGTAAATAATTGGAAGAAGAAGTTCAAGAAGAGATAAGAACTCACCTGTGCGGTTCAAACGAGATTGTCAGTGAAGGAATCAGAGTCCTGGTGTTCGGTCGAGAGATCTTCTAAGGTCCGGCCTTCTCTCCTGTATCCTCCCAGCATTCTAAACTTCCTCTGTTGAAAGAGGAGGATACTGCTAGTTTATAACAAAAAACACAACTACACGGCATGTACTCTCAAGTACACGACGTGTACTTTCCATTTTTTTAAACTGTTCCTCTGGAGGCTACTTTTCACCACCACACTGTTCATCTATCAACTTGATTACACGATGTGTATTTCTTAGCACACAGCATGTACTACCATTCTGCTGGCGGCTACTTCCACCACATTACTATTCACCTGCCTACTGATTACACGACATGTATATAATAAGTACACAACGTGTAGTCAGTTTTTTACACCCTTATTCGTTGACAAGCCTACACGCCCGATATACTCCTCCCACATGGCCAAAGTACATGGTGTGTGGAAAAGTACATGGTGTGTACCCACAAATTTTGGGATATTTCCACATTTTCCTTATTTTCTCAAAAACATTTAAGGAAAAAGGAAAAGATGAAACCCATACCTCAGGAATAAGAACCGGGTTCTTACAAACTTCCCCCTTTAAATCAATTCATCCTGGAATTTCCCTTCCAAGGGTGGTGAAGATAAAGCTAAGAACAACTCTGGCCACTAGGCACATACGTCAGTCTCCCACTCCCATGTTTAGTCCTACACTCGGCCATGCTTCCATAACACTCGTACGAGAGGAACTGACCGGCATCAGAGAACCTTCGGGCTCCTATCAATGATACAAATTAGATGCTCCTCAAAGGATGCATTGACTTGAAGTTCAACCTCCTGGGGATGAAAAACATAAGATGGGTCTGAGTGATAACGGCGCAGCTGAGATACGTGGAAGACGTCGTGCATGGCCCGATATCTCTTTGGTAACTACAACCGATAGGCAACCATCCTGACTCTCTCCAGAATCTCAAACGTACCCACTTACCTCAGTGAAAGTTTAACCTGTCTCCTGATCCGCCTGTGTCCCAACCTCAGTGAAACACGCAAGAAAACCTGATCCCCGACCATGAACTCCAAGGGTCATTTACAGTGATCAGCATAAGATTTCTAACGAGACTGTGCAGTAGAAATCCTCTTCTGTATCAACTAGACCTGCTCTGAAGTCTCCTGCACAAGACGTGGTCTCAGTAAAGCTGTCTCACCTGCCTCCGACCAGCACAAAGGTGATCAACATGGCCTACCATATAAAGCCTCGCAAGGTTCCATCTCAATAGTTGCCTGAAAACTATTATTATAATAAAAATCAACTAGGGGTATATGCTTCTCCCAAGAGCCCCCAAAGTCTAGGACGCATGCACTCAGCATGTCCTCTAGCACCTATATCGTACGCTCTGACACGACATCGATATGAGGATGGTAAGTTGTGCTCAGAAGCAGCTATATACCCAGTGACCTCTGAAAACTCTTCCAGAAACAAGAAGTAAAATGGTCATCCCTATTTGGAATGATAGAACGAGGGACCCCATGAAGGTATAATACCTCTCGGATATACAACTTCCCAAGCTCGTCATCATAGAAGGTCTCTTTTATCGGAAAAAAGTGAGCTACCTTCGTAATTCTATCGACAAAACTCACACGACATCATTGCCTCATGGTTAACTCGACAATCCGATCACGAAGTCCATCACGACATCATCCCATTTCCACTCTGGAATGGGTAACTGTTGTAACTGTTCGGCTAGCCTTTGATGCTTCACCTTCACCTACTGATAGGTGGAACATATCGTAACAAAACTAGTTACCTCTCTCTTCATACCCGGCCACCAATACTGACGTATCAAGTCACGATACATTTTGGTAACCCTGGGATGCACAACCCAAGCTAAAGCATGAAATTCCCGCATCAACTCCTCACGTATATCCCATGGAACCCACACTCATCCATGGATACGTAGTATCTCATCATCGCCTATCATCCAAGCAAGAGGAGGGTCCTCACTTTCCACTGACTCTCGTAGAACTATGCCTTTTGAATCAGATAGCTGTCTCATCCTCACTCTATACAGGAGGGTTGAAGTCATAGATAAGGATGAAAGATAGGATCACCCCTGACTATCGTGGACTTCTAGATGCATCTCTGAGAACAAATCCATAAGCTTCCACTCACCACTGGCCTTATGCACTTCTTGTATCTGAGTCCTCCTACTCAGTGAATCAGCTACTACATTACCCTTACCAGGTGTATAGGAAATCTCAAAGTTGAAGGACTGAAGGTATTCAACCCACCTTCGTTTTCCCAAATTCAGGTCATGCTAGGTAAATATATATTTCAGACTTTTGTGGTCCATAAACACCACAAAATGTTCCCCCAAGAGATAATGTATACAACAGCGTAACACATGAACAACTGCAGCCAACTCGAGATCATGTATCGAGTAATTCCTCTCAGGTGGCCTCAACTGTCAAGACCCGTACGAAACTACTCAATCTCCCAACATCAACACTACTCCCAGCCAAATACCCGATGCATCAGAGTAAACTGTATAGATCTTACCTTTCTCTGGAAGTATCAAGACTAGTGCTGATGTCAACCCTCCCTTCAGATTTTGAAATTATTTCTCGCAAGCTTCTGACCAAACGAACTTCACACCCCTCTTAGTCAAAAGCATCAACGACACTGCTAAGTAGGAGAAGCCCTATATAAAGAACCTTTAGTAACCATCCATCCCCAATAATCTCCGTATTTCAAACACGTTCTTAGGCTGCTCCCAGAAAACTACTGCTCTCACTTTCTCTGGGTCTACTACAACTCCTGCCTCCGAGATAATATGACCTAGGATGTGTATCTGGTCCATCAAAAAGTGGCACTTTGAGAGATTATCATATAACTGATTCTCTCTTAGTTTACTCAGTACGATCTCAAGATGGGTGGCATAATCATGTTGAGTGTGAGATTACACTAAGATATTGTCCATGAAGACTACCACAAAATAATCCAGATATGGGTGGAAAACACGATTAATTAGATCCATAAATATTTATGGGATGTTCGTGAGTCCGAACGGCATAACCAAGTACTCATATAGACCATATATGCTCCAAAAGCTGTAAGCGGTATGTTCGATGGTCTAATGTGCAACTGATGATATCCGGATCTCAAGTAAATATTTGAGAACACTCATGCTCCTTGAAGTTGATCAAAAAGATCATCAATACTCATTAAGGGATGTCAGTTTTTAACTTTCAAATGGTTTAGCATCTGATAATCCATGCAGAGTCTGACGGTACCGTCTGCCTTCTTCGCAAACAAGACAAGCGAACCCCAAGGAGAAGTACTGGGTTGGATGAAACTCTTTGTTTGTAACTCTTCTAACTGCCTCTTGAGATCCTATAATTCTGGTGTAGCCATCCTATATTGAGGAATAGACACTAGTGCCGCTCCTGGAACAAGCTCAATAGAGAAATCCATCTCTAACTTGGGAGGTAGACCTAAAAAGTCATCCAGGAAGACATCCCTGAAACGATCAACCACTGGAGGGAAATCCTGCTGACAAGTTCCCTGGTCATCCAGATATAAACTCGCAATCTGTGTTGTCACTCCACCTCACCCATGATGCGCGGGTCCAGCTCGGCTCACCTGGACATAACATTCACCCTTGTATAGAAACCCTCCACCCTCTGGTGACGTGAAAATCACCCTGCGACCATAGCAATCCACAAAGGATCGAAAGGGTACCAACCAGTCCATCCCAAGAATGACATCATAACTCATCATTTCTTAGACATAGAGGTCCCATAGAAAGTGACACCCACCAACCTCTAGGGGAAACTCCTTGCACTGATGAACACATGCCGTTCTAATTCACAACGGAGTTTCTAGCGTCATAATATCAGAAGAAGAAGAAACACACAGCCCAAGGCTCTCCACAATGGGCACATATATAAATCTATGTGTAGCACCCATATCGAAAGGTACTGAAGGCAAAATAGAAGAAACTAGAATAGTACCTATGATAGTGGAAGGTCTAGGAACTTACTCCTATTGGTCCTATTGCACTGCATATGCCTGTCCAGTGCCGCGACCCTGCAACACAGCCTGGCTACCTAGAGCCGACCCACCCTACTGTCTCTGAGATTCTGGTGTCTGGCTACCATGAACACGACCACCACCTCGTCCTGAACATCCTGACATATTCCAATTTCTTGATTGGTAAGTTTCTCCTGCACATGGAGTCTGCACAGAACCCCTCTCACTAGTCACAGGTGGAAACTCCCTGCAAAAACGCTGAATATGACCCGTCCTACCGCAAGATCAGCACTCCACTGGGTCACGTGGACACTGAGGTATCTTGTGCCCCTCTTTACCACACTAGTAGCACATGACCTGGCCACCTGAAGAATTCCTCTGGATAGTAATGCCACTATGAGATAAATCTATCTTCCTCTTCCTCTTTCTAGTATAAATAGTACTAGAGATCGATGCTGAACCACCCTGGTTCGCACCACTAGCTTCCTATAGGTTCCAATCAGAAATCAGTACCTGGTTCACAATAGAATGCTGTATAGGCAACCTAAAAACATTCACCAGTGCTAGGATGTCATATCGAATACCATCCTCAAATCATCTATCCCTCAACGTCTCATCACCCACCAGAACAGGAGCAAAACGTTGTAGCTTAGTGAAGTAGGTTGAATAATCCATCACTGACATAGTGCCCTGCTGTAGATTCATGAACTCTCAGGCTCGATCTACCCTTAGCGTCTCTAGAAAGAAAATTCATAGAAGACTTCCTAAAAAGCTTCCCACACCATGTCTTGGTGATGCTCAGTCTGGGTGGTAACATCCCACCATCTCTTGGCGGACTCACGCAACATGTTAGTAGCGAGATTGACCCTCCTCCCCGGAGGCATCTCAAGATGCTCAAAGATAGTCTGTAATGAATCCATCCATGAATCAGCAGCATGTGGTCCACTATCCCCTAAAAATGTTTGCGGATTCTATTGTTGGAATATACGCGTCAGCTCTTCCATAGATGTGGCAGCCGGTGGTGCTCCATGGAAGGTCTGCATGAACCGCATGAAGCCTTCACGAAACTACGTATCTGCGCCTGTTGATTAGTCACTTAAAGTGACTAATATTCATTGTTAAGTTCTTAATATTAATGTGTTTAAAAGTTCATAAACATCAATTTTAGTCCAATTCAGAAATTGAACTTCATTTCCCATCATTGTGCAATTCATGCTTAAAATGTCAATTTGGGCCCACTCAATAATTTGCTTGTGGAAATTACAATATTCATCATTTTAATTTGACATTTTGGGATATGATTGATCACTTTTTTTAAAACATTTTATCTTTTATGTCCGATGGATGAATCCCAAAGGAAGATGGATAATTTTGCGCCTGAAGACAGAAACTTGCTGGAAAAAGCATAATGGGCCTAAGGCCCATCAAACAAATGTGGGGCCCAGAAACCAAGTCCAATGAAGCTAAAATTTATACAGTAGAAAGATAAAAATATGAGGATCATTTTATTCAACTGTGTCCGGAGCTAATTCTGATTTTTTCATGATGATAAAGGGATCTGAAGTTGAGATTTAAATGGTGGACATGACATTAATGCTCAAAAATCCGTCCCACCATTTCGACTATAACTTTCAAACGGATGAGCGAAATTTCCTGAAATGTTTACAGCTCATAGAGAACAGATGGATGAAGATATTTATCTTCTACAGCCCCTCAGTATTCGGCCTTCTTCAATTTCTAATTCACACGTCAATGTGGTGGACGAATCTGGACAGTTTTCCGGGTCAAATTCGAAACATCAATTTCCTTTTGATTATTCACCCTCCATTTGACTCTATTAATTGTTGGGGGGTGAATTAATTGTTGTGAGATGTACCTAAGGCTCCTAATATTCCTATATAAGGAGCTATAGGTGAAGGGAATGTGTGTGGAAAATTTTCTTATCATCTTGGATGCTTTGTTTCATTGTAATGCTTTGCTTCCAAATTTCCTTTGTAATGTTTTCCATTTGCATGTAAGTTTTTTTTTGCATCTTTATGTTCTTAATCAACTTCTTCTCTTATATATTTTCCATTTAATTTATTAAAACTTTATAATCACAAAGCACAGTGATATCTCTGTGTTGTTTTGAATTAGTTCACACATAGGTGTGAATTTCATTCACACACACGGAGGAGTGCTCATTATTTCCGCGGTTTTAATTTCTTCAATCCAATTCTTGTTAGCCATCTTCCGCCCACCATTGAGAGTATATCATCAATGGAGGGTTAAACCCTTAATGGGTTGATCTTAGGAGGATGAAAAGGTTGGATTGAATGTTATTTTATGAATGAATTGTTGTTAAATGGATAATTAATTTAAGACATCCATTCTTCAGTTATTTCCACTCTTCATCTTTACTGTGTTTGAGCAAAATAAATTCAATTACTAAATGACCATATACCTTGGAGAGATCATGAATTTGGTTCTCTAAGTGTATATGGGATTAGTAATTGTGTTTAGTAAGCACCAAACCAGAAAATGATGAAGGTAGTGTTATTTTTGAAGAATGGATTCATCAAGAATTAATAAAACCAAAATTGTTTAAAGAAGTAAAATTCATTCAATCCACCCCGGGCATAATCCTAGATCAACCCATTTTCATTAAATTGAATTCACGTAGGTGTCTTAGTGTTATTTAAACCATCCAAAATCAAAACCAAAGTTGGCTACTTCATAGCCCATCCTTCACCAAATCATAGCGTCTCAAGGTTACTTCTTCGGTCCCTGTGGACTCGACCCCTACATGTACTACATCGATCGCTTTTACCCGTAGGGTAAATTTGGGCGCAACCAAATTTTGGCGCTATTTCCGGGGACCCAAGTAAGTACCTTAGACACTCATCTTCTTTTCTCACCCCAAATTCTCTATTCTCACCCTAATTTATCTTCTCTATTCCCCTTTCTATTTCTGCGTGTCCAATGAATCCAAAAAACAACTTTCAATCAACTCCAATGGATTATCTTCAACATTACCCATTAATATACCAAGGCTATAATCAACTGGAAAATCAATATTTTGAATCACCTCACATAGAAAATTTCATTAACCAAACCAGGATTGAGTACACCACACCAGATGAGATGTACAATCAATGGGATGCTGATTGTTTAAAGGATCAATTTCCATACCTCTCGAGGATGATTGAAGAGATCAAACATAATGAAGTTCATGATGTCCAAATATCTATAAATCCTAATTCTGAAAAAATTCTTTCACAATTGTGTGAAAAAATGGATAAAATGAATTCAGAGGTTTCATATTTAAGAGTAGAACTACAAAGCATTGAAATGGTTGTGGAACCCATTCCTACTCAAGTTGTCTCTTCCTCATTACTAATAAAAGAATCTTGTCTCCCACAAACCTCACAAGAATTTATTGAAGAACCAACCATTGAATTTGGGATAGTTGAAGATAATCAAGGAATTGTTGATGGGTGCTTAAATCAAGAGGAAACTGATTTTTTGAATTCAAAAGATAATAACATGACATCATGGATTAAGTTTCCTAAACATGGATCCATTAGTGAATTTTTAGGACCACCAATCACTGAAAAATTGGGAGAAATACCAAACATTGATCCCATACATACTTCTGATATTCAACTGGACAATTTTCAGGATGAATCTTATTTTCAAAATGAACCAATTCTTTCTAAATGTTTTGGAGAAGAAACTGATTTTGATTTAATTTGTCAATCTCCTTTAGGAAATTTCAATGAACCCGAGCTCAAAAATTGGGAGAAATACCAAACATTGATCCCATACATACTTCTGATATTCAACTGGACAATTTTTAGGAGATAAGAAAAACCTTGTATTTTTAGTTCATTCTTCTCAAGAAACCAATAATTTTGGAATGGTCATTGATGTCTTAGGAAGGACTCGAAATTCAACCGAATCAACCATTAACAAATTTCCTTGGACTTCCACACTCATTATTGACCATGGGATTTCACATGAAACATATTTCAAACAAATAATCAATCTCAATCTTGTTGAAGTGGAGAAAGATGGGTTAATTAAAATTTTGAAATTTGGAATTGGATAAGTTGGGGGGTAAAAGTCGAGCCAACGACGTTAAACAAAAGCGCTGCATGGGAGGCAACCGATGTTTTTCATGTTTTCTAATCATTTTGAATCATTTTCTTTTTCATATAATAAATTACCATAGACTGTTGACCTGTTCTTCTTTTATGAGTAAGGATGGGTATGAAAGGGGAGCGCCATATTCATCCGTGTCACGTGGCGTGATCTCTGAGTAATACTTTACCCAGAAAATATAAAGAAGACAATGTACCATCAGTTTATTTTGTTTTGTTTTATTTTTATGTTTTTATAGGTTTAAAAAAAATAAAAGGACATGTCGTAAACCATAAGGAAAATCCATTCACCATCATCCAAGCCGCTGAGACTCAAATCCAGGATTGAAGGGAGACTATAGAATGCGCTATCATCATCAACCACCAGGTGACTTCATTCCATGATTTTCATTTAAATTTTCTTCTTTGAACTCCTCTCCTACCCCCTTCTATCTTTTCTTTTCTTTAAACACTGGGGACAGTGTTATTCTAAGTTGGGGGGGATAAAAAATGATTTTTTTTTGAATAAAAACATGCATGAAAAGAAAAATTCTATTAACCATAAACATGATAACACACATTGAAAACTCAAAAATTGGATATCAAATAAATTTTGCATGCCTTGATTTTGATTTTAATTCAAGTTTAAGTTCATGAGCATAGTTTTTGGAAAGTGCGGTTGTCTGATGTGATTTTTCAATGCTTACAATTTCATCCTATTAATAAAAATGCCACAATGCACGTCTACTGGATCGTGTGTGTAAATTTGAGTTCTTGGGTCCCTTTCATTATAGAATAGGGTTCTGGGGTCACTTTTAGTTTAATTTGAGTATCCAAAAAAAAAACAAAAAAAAACAAAACAAAAAAACAAAAAAAATTGAAAAAAAAATAATGACCACATAGAGAAATGTTTTGTCCAAATGTGTGGCGTCCGACACTTGGGGATTGTGACTCCATAGTTGTCTTGCCCAGAGTTAGGCTTTATATCTCTATTGTAGAGCATGAAATTGACAAAATGCGTGGCGTCCGGCACTTGGGGATCGTGACTCCATAGTTGTCTTGCCCAGAGTTAGTCTTTTCATATCTATTGTGGTTAAAAAAAATAAAATAAAAATAAAATAAAAAATAAAAAAATGGATACTCATCTTAAGGTTTAATGTGATTCCCACCTAGCGCTTCCATTTTTTTCCCCTTGAACAATAAAATGGGCCCCATATCTTTTATGATGCACAACACTTTATCATGCTTAATTGGAATTGGATGAAATGTGGCAATGAATTTGAACAAAGGAATGGGCTTGGGCTTGGGATATGCTTATGGACCTATCTTGTTTTAAATTATTTTGATGGGTTCCATAATTTTTTGATATGAGGTCTTTTGAGTGAGCAATGTGTATTTAAATGTTTTTGGAAAAGGGGATTTGGATTTCATATTTGTAATTTATTTTGCTCGGGACTAGCAAAAATCAAGTTGGGGGGTGTGATTAGTCACTTAAAGTGGCTAATATTCATTGTTAAGTTCTTAATATTAATGTGTTTAAAAGTTCATAAACATCAATTTTAGTCCAATTCAGAAATTGAACTTCATTTCCCATCATTGTGCAATTCATGCTTAAAATGTCAATTTGGGCCCACTCAATAATTTGCTTGTGGAAATTACAATATTCATAATTTTAATTTGAAATTTTGGTATATTATTTATCACGTTTCTTGGAACATTTTATCTTTTAGGTCCGATGGATGAATCCCAAAGGAAGATGGAGAATTTTGCGCCTGAAGGCAGAAACTTGCTGGAAAAAGCATAATGGGCCTAAGGCCCATCAAACAAATGTGGGGCCCAGAAACCAAGTCCAATGAAGCTAAAATTTATACATTAGAAAGATAAAAATATGAGGATCATTTTATTCAACTGTGGCCGGAGCTAATTCTGATTTTTTCATGATGACAAAGGGATCTGAAGTTGAGATTTAAATGGTGGACATGACATTAATGCTCAAAAATCCGTCCCACCATTTCGACTATAACTTTCAAACGGATGAGCTAAATTTCCTGAAATGTTTACAGCTCATATAGGAAAGATGGATGAAGATATTTCTCTTCTACAGCTCCTCCGGATTCGGCCTTCTTCAATTTCTAATTCACACGTCAATGTGGTGGACGAATCTGGACAGTTTTCCGGGTCAAATTCGAAACATCAATTTCCTTTTGATTATTCACCCTCCATTTGACTCTATTAATTGTTGGGGGGTGAATTAATTGTTGGGGGATGTACCTAAGGCTCCTAATATTCCTATATAATGAGCTAGAGGTGAAGGTAATGTGTGTGGAAAATTTTCTTATCATCTTGGATTCTTTGTTTCATTGTAATGTTTTGTTTCCAAATTTCCTTTGTAATGTTTTCCATTTCCATGTAAGTTTTTTTTGTATCTTTATGTTCTTAATCAACTTCTTCTCTTATATATTTTCCATTTAATTTATTAAAACTTTATAATCACAAAGCACAGTGATATCTCTGTGTTGTTGTGAATTAGTTCACACATAGGTGTGAATTTCATTCACACACACGGAGGAGTGCTCGTTATTTCCGCGGTTTTAATTTCTTCAATCCAATTATTGTTAGCCATCTTCCACCCACCATTGAGAGTATATCATCAATGGAGGGATAAACCCTTAATGGGTTGATCTTAGGAGGATGCAAAGGCTGGATTGAATGTTATTTTATGAATGAATTGTTGTTAAATGGATAATTAATTTAAGACATCCATTCTTCAGTTATTTCCACTCTTCATCTTTATTGTGTTTGAGCAAAATAAATTCAATTACTAAATGACCATATACCTTGGAGAGATCATGAATTTGGTTCTCTAAGTGTATATGGGATTAGTAATTGTGTTCAGTAATCACCAAACCAGAAAATGATGAAGGTAGTGTTATTTTTGATGAATGGATTCATCAAGAATTAATAAAACCAAAATTGTTTAAAGAAGTAAAATTCATTCAATCCACCCCGAGCATAATCCTAGATCAACCCATTTTCATTAAATTGAATTCACGTAGGTGTCTTAGTGTTATTTAAACCATACAAAATCATAACCAAAGTTGGCTACTTCATAGCCCATCCTTCACCAAATCATAGCGTCTCAAGGTTACTTCTTCGGTCCCTGTGGACTCAACCCCTACATGTACTACATCGATCGCTTTTACCCGTAGGGTAAATTTGGGCGCAACCACCTGTGTTTGGTATAACGGCTAGCGCTAAATCTGGAACTGTTGGAGGATCTATCAGTATCCCATGGCGCACCATATATGGAGTATAATCATTGCTTCTCTCTTGGAAAACAACTCGTGGTCGTCTCGGTGGCACGACCCTACAAGGTCAAACACACGCCTTAGATTACGATTATTAGGGACTAAGAACTGAAAACGTAAGAAGGGAGATGGAGAAAGAAAACATTCATGTTTTTACAAAACAAGACTACATGGCATGTCTAATAACTACACTGCGTGTTCTCGTAAGTATTTCACATGGGCGTGTACTACTTCCAGAACTGGTCGTGTAACACCCCAAACACACGGCGTGTTGTCTACACACACAGCGTGTACTTGAATTTTATTCCACTACCAAAGTCCGTCTACATGGCTTAGCCACACAGCTCTATTTTGAATGAGACTACACGGCGTGTATAAGGTCTACACGGTGTGTACTAGATGAACTTCACCAACCCGTGTTTGTTCATGACACGACTGGGTACACAATTCACACTACACAGCATGTTACATATGGACACGGCGTGTACGACATAGATTCCAACTGCTCGTGTTGTTAGTGACATGACCGACTACTCGGCTGACACTACATGACGTGTTACACCCGCACATGGCGTGTACACCACCCTGTTTCCACAGCCACACGACCAAGTACACATGATCTCTCACCAGTCAATACTACACGGCGTGTCCCACAGGTATACGACATGTACGTGAAAGGATAACACCAACCCGTGTTGTTAGTTACATGGTCGGGTCCCAAGATTAAACTACGTGGCGTGTTCGGCATTGACACAACGTATTTAAGAAATGTTTTCTCTATCCGTGTTGTTCGTCACACTGCGGACACAGGGTCAACATGACACGATGTGTACAATCGGTACACAGGGTGTGCCCTTAAGTTTCACTATCCCATGTTTCTTCCCACACAGCCTATGACACAGGTAGAAACTGCACGGCGTGTATATACGGTACAAGGAATGTACTTAAAATTTTTAACTTTCTTCCTGAACAAAAGAGTACATGGTGTGTATTCAAAACTACACGGCGTGTATTCTGGGTTTTTCCCAACAGTAAGGCTTAGAAACTACTCCAAAGCCCAGAAAAACACTGAACTGAACACCTAAGTGCCAAATTCCGATCTGTGAGGGCCCATACTCCCCGCGAATCAAATCTTGGCATCTTATAAATGTTATAAACAAGGTAAAAAGTCAATGATCCACTAAATTCTGGTTAATGAGGGCCCATACTCTTCAAGAACCAAAGTTTGGTGCTTATTCACTGACCTTACATAACAATACCCTATCAAATAGCAGGTATTTTATAAAAGCATCTATCACTGCTGCATGCTTCGTCTAGAACAACATCTATCACAACAACATGAAATTTCTAATGCACCTGCTTGGCATGGAAACTATGCATGGAATGTGATTCAAACATGTGCCTAAATTATACATGAGATGACATACCCTCGTCTCATCGGGTTGCAACTAAATAGAACCCAGGTATAAAAATAGAAACAACACCCCACAAGTGCGTCACCCATTGGTGAAAATCAAATCAATTATAATAATCATAAACAGAAAATCACAATTTAATTCGAGGAAATCTGGAATTTACCTATACACGAGGTAGCTACTCTCGGGAATAGTTATTACTGAATCCCTTAGAAATCTATCTCTTATCATCATCTCCAAATAATAAAATAACTCGGAGAAAAGAAAACCTCGGATACCACTTTGTAACGTCCCAGGTCCGAGTGCCATTCAACAGATGCCCCGAACCCAGTTGGTCACATGACCTCAAGCGAATTTCCCCAAAATCTAGAGGCTATTGACTAGCAGTGAGGGCCTAGGTCTAATAGTGGGGAAACTATGGCCCCATTTGTCAAAGTGTAGCACAGCAGACATAATTATAAACATACAACAGTGGAAGCAGTAACAATATAATCCAGAAAAGGACAATGGTAATCAAGAAAAATATAACCAATAGTCATACATATATGATGATGAAATATGTCCTATTTATAATAAATCATCCAAAAAATAATACACTAAAATAAAATACAATACATTATAAGGTACAAATACAACAAAAAAACCAAAACAGTGTGCAGGAACGCACCAACATCGCGAGCCTAAGCTCGATACCATGATCTCTTATTCCTCTCCAACAATCAGGTACCGTTATAGGGTCCCTTGCCCTTATCGATACCTAAAAAAATATAATATGTTTGGGGCCAAGACATGAACCAAACAGGGTGTGAGAAATAAATCCCAGTAGGTAACCACCAAAGGTCAGTGCCCAACTGTTAGTGAAAAATGTGTAACAACAATGTGCAGTAATGTAAAGTAGTAAACTATGAAGTACTAAAAAGTAACTATTCTATCAATTACATTACCATTTTAATAATCATTTAACAGTTCCAAGCCTGTGCTTTAGCTTGGCCAGTACACAAATGAAATCACTACAGGCACAGAATCCACTACCCACAGGCATAAGAAATATTTCCCTCAGGGTAATTGAACACTTCCCTCAGGTGAAGAAAAACACAGCCCTCAGGATAAGTAAGTAACCGGGATGAGAACAACACATAAGAAACAATTTATATACATTTCCTCTCAAGAAAACACAAAACAAGCTTATAATCATAGCATACCCATGGGTATCCTGTCCAAACAGCTAAACAAGGGAAACACACCCACGGGGTGGCCCTGGATCCAAGAAACGATCCCCAACAGCAGTTATATTAATCATTAGATTATCTATACAATTCTAGATATCTTATCAGAAAATTCCTCATCCATACGACACGCCAACATGGGCACGTAGCACAAAAATACACATAAACAACTTGACAGTTGGAAATAAACACTAGACCACCTACCTCGATCTCCACTAATCGTTATACGTGAACGAAAACTCCCATAACGTCTGAGGACTATGTAGATCTGGGAAGAATGATAACTCATTCAAAACCAAATAACTTCCCCTTGGGAAAGAATTATAAGAAGTGGTTCAAGAAGATATAATAACTCACCCACGCGGTTCAAACGAGATCATCAGCGAAGGAATCAGAGTCCTGGTGTTCGGTCAAGGGATCTTCCAAGGTCCGACCTTCTCTCCCGCGGCCTCCCGGTGTTCTAAGATTCCTCTTTTGAAAGAGGAGGCAACTGCCTATTTATAACAAAAAAACACAACTACACGACATGTACTCTCAAGTACACAGCGTGTACTTTTCGTTTTTTTAACTGTTCTCAGGCGGTTACTTTTCACTGCCACACTGTTCATCTATCAACTTGATTACATGGCCTGTATTTCTTAGCACATGGAGTGTACTACCATTCCGCTGGCGGATACTTCCACCTCCTTACTTTTCACCTGCTGACTAATTACACAATGTGTATATACTAAGTACATGGCGTGTAGTCAGTTTTTTACACCCTTCATTGCCGAAAGGCCTACACGCCCTATATAATCCTCCCACACGCCTAAAGTACACCGTGTGTGGAAAAGTACACGATGTGTACCCACAAATTTTGGGATTTTTCCCCATTTTCCTTATTTTCTCAAAAACACTTAAGGAAAAAGGAAAACAAGAAACCCGTACCTCATGAATAAGAACTGAGTTCTAACAACAATAGAACTAGAAGCAAGGAGAGGAGGGGGCCTAAGGGGAGACCAAGAAGTGCCAAACCTACAACAATCCTTGAGATATCGAAGTATAAATTAGAGGATCCAATTGAATTAGGAGTCCCGTGAGGGATGAACAGAACCAAATCCAAATAATTGTCCTTGAGGGTTGTCCTGGAAGAAGATTCCATTGAAACCATAGGGCCCCTATCAGCCGCACCTGCTGCCTCGGGGAGACACTCAGAAGAGGAAGCGTCTAGTGCAGCAGGAGACACCTCATGCTAGACCTACCTAGCTGAGGAAGCACCCATTCTAGGGGAAGGACCCATGGAATGCACTAGGATGTGAATCCCTGAAACTTCTTGAAGTTTCATCCTAAAAACAAAAGAGAGTGACCTTGAAGGTGGAAGAAGGAGAAGAAATGAGGCATCTTTGGGTAGATAAGATCCTAGCACCATTCAAGACATTCTTGAAGAGACAACTGAATATGTCTAGAAAGGGGGGAGAAGATTTCCATGTCCTCATAGATCTACACCATAGAGGCATAATCTAGAATAAGAGTCTACTCATCCTCACACACAAAAAGGTCGAGGTAATCTCCTATGGCCTATAGAATTTCTACATTCTGGAAGGGGAGGGGAAGACCCAGAAAGGAGATCCACAATTGAGCCCTTGTTGAATCCCTGCCCTAATGAAATAATTATAATTTTTATAAATCAATTATAATTTTAAAACAAACCATAAAATAAGGTTATGAAAAATGAACTACGTTACAGTCATGGAGATGATAGGCCGTACAAACGCATGAGTAACATTTCCATTTTTCAAAGATCATGATAGAAAGAAGGTAGGTTTTATTTTATATTTTAATAATGATAATTATATCATAAATATTATATTATTTCTTTAAATATACTTGAATATATCATCCATGTGATTTGGTAATAAAAAACAAATCACATCACTTCGCGAGGTGACAGTCTGTCGTACACATGAATGATGTTATCATTTCTCATTGGATGGTAAGGTAAGAAGGTATATAATATGTTAATTTTTGATAATTATTAATATTTAATTAATATAATATATAAATATTAAATCCATTATCCTGAGTAGTCATGAGAGTTGATGATGGAAAATGAATTAAATTGGTTTGTGAGGCGGTCGTCCAGCGTACACATAAACGATGATTTTTTTCCCATTTGATGGAAGAAGAGATGGATGAATATTATGTCATCAATATGATAAAATCTCAGTATCTATGAGATACTAGTTTTATTATATTGTAATTTATAAAACATAATTGAAGGTGGAAAAAGAAGAAGTAAAAAGAAGGAGCTTGGTGAAGATGGTTCCCTTCTCTTAGAAGAACCTCATTTGGATCTCTTATTAAAGATCCTAAGGTTGGTATTCTGGGAAAAAAATAAGCTCTATAATGTAGAAAATAATGTTTGGGAGATATTTTTGTAGGTTTTTTAACCATATGGATTTAGAGGTGTAAATTAGTGATTGGATGGAGTGCCCTTTTATAATTGAGGAGGGGCAACATTCTTGTAAATACCCAAAACTATTCAATAATAGGAAGTAACTCTCAAGACGAATGCCTCAAAAATTAAAAAATAAATAATTAGATGTGATTTAAGGTTGAAAAAAACTTTTAAAACTTAAAATAAACATGTTTTAAACATTTAATATTCTTTTCCTCTAAGTTTACTCACTTTTACCATTTTAAATATTTTACCATGATGACTATTTCTTTACAATTTTTACTATTCATTATGACAAAAAATTAAGTTAAATTTTTTATATAATATAAATTATGATGATTAGAAATATGGAAACCATATTATCAAATTAAATAAATAAAAGTGTCATAATTTAATTTAAAATAAAACCCAAAAATGTGTCAAAAAAGATTTTTCAAGAAATGTATTTTTCAATGAAAATATTATCTTATATTAATTGTATGAATAGAAATAATTATTATATGAATTTTAATTAGAATATATATATATAATAGAAATATTATTTAACTAATTCCTCATTATGGGTTATTTTAATTAATAAAAATGGATAAAAATTATGTACTTTAAAACAATTTTCCGAAAAATGTGTTTTTAAGCCTAAGAATAAACTTATACTAAAATCACTATAAAGATTATATAAATTTAATTAATTGTATTAAATATAAATAAATAATTCATATTTTTATTTTAAATCAAATTAAAATAATAATGTGACATTTAAATTACTTAATTAATTAAAAGAGATGGGAGTTTAAAAAAACGGTAATCTCACTGTTCACTAAAAAATCAATCTTTTCAGAAAAATAAAAAAAATTAACCCCATGTAAATATTGATATGATGATTTAAAAAATTATTTTTATTTTATTAAATAAAATTTCTAAAAGCTTCAAAAATAAAATATAATATTTTCTCATAAAAACAACAAAAATCATCTTTGAAGAAAACCTATTTTTGAAGCATAAAATGAATTTACTAAAATATGAGTACTTATTTACTATGAGGTATCCAATACATTTAGATTATAAAAAACCTTCATAAATAATTTTCATAATATGTTTATTCCTATTCATATTTCCAATTTTTATGGCTAGATTATAACAGACATATTCAAAAAATAATATTTTAATAATATATCACAGTTCATTTAATATTAGTGTTGCATGTTGTAGATGCTATCAAAAATAGATTTATTTTAAAATATAAAGGTGTTATATTGATTATAATTCTTGTTAAATGGTTTATCTCTAGGTTTCATACTCGAGTCATGCCCAGCAAAATTTGCATTTTCTAAGGGTTGAGTTAGCATGTCAATGTTTTGGAAGCAAGTGATAGAGTGCTCAAATATTCCACATCAGACACATTTATCTATAAGGGGTAGGTTCTAACCATGAATTTAAATCTAATTTACACTCTTTTGGAATTTTGTCTCATTAGGGACTAAATTTTTTCTTTCATTTTAACTATCTATGAATGCATTTCCAACCCTAAACTAGTGTTGTGCTCTCACCTATTGACTATTCTTCTACTAGAATCTTTGGGGTTTGAATTAAATTAAAGAGTGTTAAAAAATTTCTCAGTTCCATATAAGTCATATCAGTTTAGTTTCCTCCATAAGATGTTTCTACCAAGTTCTAACTTGATAGTGATAAACCTTCATAGAAAGCATCGATAAGAATATGAGAAGGGATACAGTGATTATGGCACCACTTGAGTAGGTCCCTAAATCTATATTAGGCCTCATAAAAGGCCCTTATATCCTCTTGAAAAAAGATGGTGATTTTTTTCTTGATCTCTCCCTTAAGTACCCTAGGATAATATTTAATGAAAAAAAAGTTATAGAGTTATTATCAGGTTTCAAAAAATAATCTTAACTGAAAAACTAGTTCCTAACATTCCCTTTTTTAAAAAATATAAATACTTACATTTTAAGTTCATTTTCACTTATCCCTTCCAAGGGAACTATTTCACTATGTTATAAAAATATATAATGAATGATATATATTCCTCATTAGGCATTCCATTAAATTCTGGTAAAAATGATAAATATAATTATTTTAGTTTATAATTTGTAGATCTAGGGGTTAGTCTAATGGTTGAGGGTTTTCTATAAACTTAAGGGAGTTTTTACTCCCTCATCATAGTCCTTTCTATTTTTTTCAAAAACATAAGGGAGTTGGTACTCCCCTCCCCCTCTCTTCTTTATTAAGAGATCTAATGCACTTATAAATTTCATGTCTACTAGGCTATGAATTTTAAGAGTTTGATCTTTTGTTAGTGCATAAATAATTTTTCAAAAAATATTCAACAAGGCTCTTAGTACAGTTTAATGTTTTTACGGATTTTTTTAAACAAAATTGTTGAATGATTTTTTATATTTCCTTCATTACATGAATCCTTCCCCGAAAATGACACCAAAATTTTAGTAGGTCATTAGAATTATGAAATTATTTATTTATAACCTACTAACCCAACTATAGTGTTAAGAAGGAATGTATCCATGGGGAAGGCAGATATGGGTGTGTGAACAAAGAAAAGGAATAAAAAATCAAAAACAAAAAACAAGAAATAACAATTTTAATGAAAGAAGATGGTGTATGAATTGAGGATATGATCTAATACTATACATAATATATTGATATTATTGTGTGAAACTGAGTTTAGCATATACATATATTGCTGTAGGGTAAAATTTAATTGATTGTTATTGAATTAGTTTTCCTTTATTCTTAATAAATTTTCAAGTTGGGTCTCTAACATTCAAGATGTCACCAACACCCTCTGTCAACAATTTTAGTGCTCAAATGGAATCATTCAATAGTTTATCAACAATTGAGTTCACTAAGCCATATAAGAAAGGAGTTTGGTTCATCAAGATAAAAATTACATTTGATCTTGATAAACAAAAACTTAGCAATGAAAAGATTCAAGAAATGAGTAAAAGGATTAACAAAATTCAATCTTATTTCTCATTAATAAATTTTCCTAAAACCATTTTCATAACAATAATATTTATCATTGAGTTAATTTCAAAATACCAAGACATGAAAATGATAAAGAAGGTAGAAATGAGTCTTCTTTGTCAAGGTGCTTTAATTTTTTAGCTCCATCTATTGCCGATTCTCCTGGTTCATCATATGATATGGTGAAGTCCTATCTTAATTTCTTGATTGATGATTTAATGTTGAATGTGAATTTCAAACTCCTTTTAAATGTAGTAAGATGCCAACCCCTAACTCCATATCTCACAAACAACATCACCAGTTGAATCCATGGTCACCACATATCATAGGATATTGTGGATTATCTTTCCCATATGACTCTAAATGAACTGTAAAAATGTAGACATATCCATATGGGTTCTTGATTCTTTTATTAATCTTACTTAGAAAGCTTCGACAAAATCCTAAACTTTTCCTTCAGCTCAATCTCAGACTTACTTCTTTTATTTGATTTCAAAATAGGAATTTAGGGCTGACATTGCATTTTACTCCTTCAAAGTAGAACTTAGAATTATGGGAAATGATGATTATGACATAGAAGGTACTTATGAGGAGGAGTCCATGAGAATGATTATTATGGGAGGACGATGAAAATTCGAGCATATCATCATGCTTACTGATATTATTAGCAAATGCTTGCAAAGGGTATGATACTAATGGAGATAGGCCCTCCATGAAGATGATGCTTACAGAGACTGACCTTGATGGTAGATTGATGCTTATGGAGTTGGATATTATTTTTATTCATGGTTAGTTTGACAAGATAATGCTTATGGAGATATAAATGGATAATCTCTCTGAAGTTGATGTTTGCACTGAGGGTACTTTTCCAAATTTTACCTACCTCAGTCAAGATTACGCTTACGATGACCAAGATAAAAATAAAAAATTCAACACTTAATGAAATTAATCAATTCAGTGTGAAAATATAGATTCCAAACAAAATAATATAAAATATACAGCCTTATAAAAGATGAATTTAAATATGGTTCAAGAATTTATATTCAAAATAAAAACATGGAACATGAAAATATTAATTCCAAAAAAACATTTTTTCTTAGAGATATTAAAATCAAATCAATGAAAATTGTATCATTTTAGAACCTAAAACCTCATTTTCACACAAATAATCAACGAATTGAAATTTTATCTCAAAATGGTGGGTATTCAATAATTTTCCATTGAATGATAATTTTGGCATCATAACTCAATTAATTTCTTAAAATAATTTCCTTGCTCCAAATATTGTTGTGTCTCTTGGTTCATCCTATTATCCAGTCCAATCCTCTCCAAAGGTCTTGATAAATGAATCAATATTGAATGTGTAGGTCCTCCTTTTGAAGTCATCCACACACTAAATCATATATACACAACTTACATATAACATCACTGGATGAATCCCTAATCACCACATGTCGCATGTTACTATAGATTATCTTCTTCATGTGACTCTTACTGAACTCATCCGCAAATATTGGCAACCCCACATGGGCTATTGATTCTTATATTAAACTTACCCGACTAGATTCGATGAAATCCTCAGCTTCACCTTCAACTCAAGCTCAAAATCACTTATTTGATTTGATTTTGAAATATGAATTGAGGGATGATGTTTCATTTTAATCCTTTATAGCAGAACATAGAATTTTGTAAAGTTTGGGAAATGAAATTTATGGTACAGAAGATTCTTAAGGGGAGGAGGTTATATGAATGATTATTATGTGAGGATAATGATTACATGGGTTTTCCATCATACTTACAATAATGGATAAATGATTCTTATAGAGGGGATGATGATTATGAAGATAGACCCTTCATGTATATGATGCTTAAAGAGATAGAACCTTCATGTAGATGATGCTTATTGAGATAGACCCTGATGGTAGATTAATGCTTATGCAGCTAGAAATGATCCTTACACTTGGGTCTTTCAATAGATAATGCTTACGAAGATAGGTGAAAACATATTCTCTAAAGATGATTCTTACATAGAGGCTACTTTTCCGAATTTCACCAACCAAGTTCAAGATGATTCTTACAAAGATCAACCCACAAAGAAAAAAATCAACACTTAATGAGATTAAGCAATTCAGTAAGAAAATATAACTTCTAAACAAAATAATTAAAGAATTTATAGCCTTTATAAAGATTAATTGAAATATGTTCAAACAATTAATATTCAAATAATCAATGAATTGTAATTTCAACTCAAAATTATGGGTATTCAATAATTATCCATTAAAATATCATTTTGGAATAAAAAAATACATTTAATTTCTTAAAAGAGATGTGACAAAGAAGTATCAAATCAAAGCCACATCATTGACCAAAGATAATTCTATAAGCTTATATGATTTTTTTTGTACTTGAAATCATCAATACTAAATATTGTATAAGTTGTTACTTTATGTGTTAGATATAAAATTGCTTCAAAGGAGTCTCATTTAAATTATGGAAAGAGGATTCTTAGATATGTTCAAGTCATAATAGACTATAGACTGGAGTGTGACAGTGATGGAAAGATAAATCTATTTTTCTATACTAATGCAAATTAGGTTAGAAATGTTGATTATAGAAGCTCTATAATGGTGAATTTATCTTATTGGGAGAAAGGTGTGTATTTTAATACACAAAGAAACAAAGTTCTATGACCTTGAACAATGTTGAATCAAAGTATGTATCTAAAAATCAAGCCACAACCTAATTGATGTGAATCAGAACATAGTTTGTAGATATCAATATTAAAGTGAAGCTAGTAGTTCTTGTGGAATTACCACACATATGGCCTTCAATAACACACAAAATTTCCTTTAACAACACTAAAAAATCATTGTTAATCACAACAATGATAGGGGGTCCCCTTTATCAGCACTAGAAAAGAGCTGATAAAGGGGGTCCTTTATCCACGCTAAAAAAACACTAATAAAGAACCCCCTTTATCAGTGCTAAAAATAACACTGATAAAGGGATATCCACCAATGTGTTGTTTATATAATATCACACATAGTAGAAGAAAACCTATAATCAAACCTGCAATTTAAACATAGCACACCCAGAATCAAACTGTAGTTTACACAACACTCCAGAAGAAAACCTACTCTATATATTTAATTAACATCATGAAAACAGAATTGTTTACCCATAATATATACAAAAATAAAAAATGTTATTTACATTTCAAACAAAATGTTTTATATAATTACATTTACAATTTTCCAATAAAAATTATAAAAAATAAATATTTTATATTTTAACATCTATGATACCCTCTCAAAAAATCTCCACCCATGGTATCAATTGCCTAACAAATCATCTCAACCCAAGGAAAAGATTCCACCTATATTAGAAAAAAAATATTTTGTTAGTAATAATATAAAGAAATAAATTTAACATTAATATGAAATAACACATTAACAAAATGTCAATTTTTAATAAAAATGACACATTTGGAGTTATACCGATCACACCGTGCATCCTATTGAGGTGGGGTTGATTAATGCACGTTACAAATGTGTTATGGATCATTTTAAAAAAAATAACAAAACAATACAAATTTATTTTCTCAGTTTTGAGTGTGTCACTTGTTCTTTTATGAAAATTAATTTTAATTTTAAATAACGACACATTTTGAGTTATACTGACCATGCCATGTGTCATATTGAGGTGAAGCTGGTTCCTACATGTCAAAAATAACTTATAGATGGTTGTACTAGAGTATCAAAATAATATGAATATGTTTTCTTGGTTTTTAGTAAATGTGGGTCTACTCTCGATCTGTAATATTTATTGTGAAAACACCTCTTCTAGAAGTTCCTTCACCCGCAAGTCACCCTTTGTGGAGAGATTTCAGTAGATCAATGCTTTCCACACCGGACAAGTATTCAGTATAGAATTCAATAGATTCCTCAACAATATATTGCTCCTCAATACAACCCTCTAGTTGACTTCAATTTTTGACACACCCTTTCAAAATATTCCTATACCATTCAATGGGGTACATCCATCTATAGTGTACATGACCTCATAGTTGAATCTCTCTCACCAAGTGAACCATAAAATGAACCATTATATCAAAGAAATTTGGTGGGAAGAACATTCCCAATTAACATAATATGATGACAATTTCTCTTTCCATACTCGGTAATTTCGTTGGGTCGATAAAATTATTGCATATAGATTTGAAGAATAAACATAGCTTGGTTAATGTATGATAAACATTCTTGGAAAATTTCAATGTAAAGATATAGTTATTAGATCTTGAATGAAAACATGGTAGTTTATTTTAGACCCTTCAACTTTGAATTGGTCATTGACAAGATGTTCTTAATATTCGGTGAATAGCACTCTAGAACCTTTACTTCATTCAATAAGTTGAAAAAATGATATATATCCTATATGGAAAGAGAATAAACAGATGGAGAAAGAAAAGTTCATTTTTCACCCTTCACTAGCACCAACTCTTCTCATATTCCCATGTCTACCATATCCAACCTATCCTTAATTCTGTCTTTTGTTTTTCCAGGTGCATTTAGACACAAGATGATGAAACAACCACATACATTTTTTTTCAACATTCATAACTTCAAAAAAATATCTAACGTACAGACAATTCCAGTATGGTAATTCAAAAAATACTGATCTATTTTTCCAACTAGATTTTGTAAGGCTTTTCAAAAATGGTTTACCAAAAAAATTGTCCACATATTTTAATTTCTCAAACAGTTGATAACCTATTAGTGGAGACGGTGTTGAACGTTCTTATGAACTTTTATAAAATGATGTTTTCTAAGATCGATACTTATGTCTTTAGGGTATAAATCTATGATTCCCTAGAAACATGGTTTTCGATGAATGTTTCAACCTAATTGACTATTTGCCTTGTTCACAGATGGGACACCCTTTAGTTCCTTTAATGTTGTATCCTAAAAATTTTCCATAAGAAGGAAAGTAATTTATCATCCCATACAATATGGTTCTCAATGAGAAATCTTAATTTATGTAAGCATCATATAATGTAACACCTAAATCCCAATAATTTGAAATCCTAGATCAATGGAGCCAAATAAATATCAATATCATTACCTGGTTGTTTTGGTCCTAATATAATCATAGATAATATGATGTATTTTCATTTCATGCATAACCACAATATAAAGTTATAATTTACCTACATAACCATATGTGTACTGTGAGTGCTGCTTTGAAAAGAAAAAGGATTCACTCCATTTGTAGATAATGCAAGATGAAGGTTTCTTAGTTCATTTATAAATTTAGGATACTCATGATCAATTATCTTCCACTAAGAAAAATCTACTGAGTTATTTAGTTTCTCATATTTATTTCTTGTGTCTGTGTGCCACGTTAATTTCCCTACAGTCTCCTCACTTCCATATATGCACCTAAACCTTGGGATGATTGCAAAGTACCATATAACTTTTTTAGGACCGGATTCATCTTTCTTTTATCGAGAATCTCCAAACTTTGGGAATTATATAAATGAGTTTTGTACCTTGAGAAATAGTATAAAATCATTCGGGTTGGCGTGTATTCTTTTAGAGATCAAACCCATCAAGAGTAGAATTTTTCAGCATTGTATGTGTGGCTCGGGAGCTCATTATCTTCTAGAAGCATGTCATTCAAGACAGAAAGTAATTTCGTGAAACCAGCGTCACTCCATCCATTTCCTGCATTCAGATTATACAGCTTCATTATGGCTAAAAATGTTGTATATTTATTGTAACCACCATACAATGACATCTTTTCACAACTCTTTAACTACTCAAACAATTTTGGGCAATCATGAAGTTCATCTTCAATTGTCCTTGTCATTTACTCAATAAAATCTCCATCATCATTTACATCTGTAATCACGTCCTTGATATGGTCTTCTTTATTTTCCACACTTTTAATCATATCAGATGATCCGTAAAACATAGTGTTATCCCATCTACTAGCTACATTCACTTTTTCACCATGTTTATTCCAACATTTATAACTTTGATCTATTCCATGATAGATCAACTGTTCTTCCAACTCCTCTAAACTAACTTCTGTTGAATAAAAACAGAGTAAACACAGAAAAAAGATTTGATAAGGTTAATATGCATGATATTTTTAAAACATGATGAACTCTTTAACTCCATCTTTATACTCTTTTGTCAAATTATTGGAATCCCTCCATTCTTTATTTATATCCATCCTATTGGATTTATTGATATTAATATTTTAAAAAATAAATAAAAAAACATTGATATAAAATTTATCCAAGGATAAAAACATTTATAGACTTTAATACTCCTTTGAAAAACATTTATAAAATCACAGTTTAAATCCCATTAAAAAACCAACCATTTAGACAAATTCCTCTTTAAAATAACATTCCCTTTTTAAAATAATCCAATCAGTTTCAAACACTCTTTCTCAAAACCCCAATTCCTTTTTTAAATCATTCAAGGAAACTTCATGACCCAAAAATCATAATCCTTGAAAATGAACGAAAATCCTCTATATTTTAAAATTTTTCAATTAAAACTTCACACACCCCTTGTTAAAATGAAACCAGTATTATATACACTTTCAAAAAAAATTCATCCCTTTATGAAAGTCAATCAGGTGAGTTGACAAACACTTGGTATGCAACCTAGGTCCATGTCAAGTGTTTAAATAATTTTAAAGATATTTAAAACCCAAAAAAGTTATGTTGAACACATATAATTTTTTAAGAAAAATTTCAAAACACATGAATCTTTTTAAATAATACCCCTAGGCTTTTTCACAAAGACATAAATCCCAATATATGAACTTTATGAAGGATACATGATTTAAAAATAAACAACATTTTATAAAATATAATGCTATAAATGGTTTATCACTTCTCTCATGAATAAATAGTATGAATCCTATAGTTTACTCCCAAACTACTACCAAGGAGTGAATAAGTGATAGATAAAGATATAAGTGTCACTTGGCCATGATACTTTTGAACATAGAGTCACATATCTTCAAAGTGGGAAACCATATTCCACTTGATGCTTCAATCATGTACTACCTAAGCTTGATCCTTCCAATATGGTATAATAGAAAAAAATTATCATTCCTAAGGGTATATATTAAGTCAAAGTTAAAGAAATATAGGTACTCTTACCTTCTTTGCTATCAATGGTTCATTTCACTTTCTAATTAAATATATTTCAAACACATTTTTTGTGTATTCCAGTAACACCTCTTGGAAAGCACCGCTATTTACAAATTGAGGAAAGGATTTAGGAAGTTTCTCTTATGTGTTATTAACTGTCTGAACCTATAAGAAACCACATGACCATCATGGACAAGAACCGTTCAAATCCTGACTCCTAATACATCAAAACATAATCCATACCCATTAAAAAACTCATTTATGGTAAATATTAGTGTTTTCATTAATCTCTCATTAAGATCTTAGAAGGATATATCATGAAAATCTAAGAAAAAGAACCATACCAAATTCTTGGTTAAGGCCTTCTTAGCACTTCCAATCACGAAGAATCCTTGTTGACCCTTTGGTAACTACTTCCTATATAAAAAATTAAGGCTATGTTCTAGAGCCTCTCCTTTTGGTTGAATTAATCAAAAAATGAGTAAGGATTCACATTCCAAATATTTTTCATGCTTGAATACTACATCATTGTGACTAAAATATCATATAACACTTAAACACAAGATAAAAATCCAATCCATACAACATATGGTGTTTTCAAAATATCTTTTAGAACTCATGTACTCAGTCCTTAAATAATTTTTGGATGACATTGTATTATAGGATGATATTCTTCATCCATGTGGGAATCATAATTTTCTGATGTAAAGGGATTGCATTATAATTATCACAAAACATCACTCCTCCCCCTTGAATCAATTTAATATCTTTCAAATGAGACATTTTCCAAAAAATTATTTTCTAGCATGCATTATAGCCATGTAATCAATGTTCATGGAAGATTTTGTAACTACTAGTTAGAAAAATATGTATATATTTAACTATTCGTACCCAATAGGTGATGAAAAAACCTATAGTGCTCTTTGGGGTGTCCAAGTTTCCAAAAAAATCATTATCAATGTTAAATTTCAAAAAATTATGCACCATAAAGTAAAGATTAATATCTTTAAAATCATTATGATACTAGATAAAACAAATCATGCCTTTCTAGTGTTCTTTCACATGACAATTTATGCTTCAATTCAAAAATCTTCCTAATTTATAGACCAACCTATAGTATCTCATATACCTATAAGAGAATGGGGATGAATCACCAATAAAAAACACAATCACAATAAAAGGTCCCAAGAAAAACTTTAACAACTCCCATCCAAATATTTTAGCAGTAGATAGACCCACTATGCGGAACAAATGGATAAGAGCTGAAATTTATAGCATTCTAGATCCAAGCTAGACAACTCTGCCACATGGAGGATAAAACATATATACCTAGTAATTGTAGTGTCCAATTCACCCTGAACAATATACATGTTGACCTTACTACAACACATTTCATGCCTATTAAAATAAAATGAGTTGTACATCTCCAACCATTACTAAAAAATTCTTCAAAGGGATTTATAAAGGTAATCAATTGATATAATAAAATTTGATAACGTACTTGTGCCACTATTATATGTAAGAGTTGGTTTATTGATACATATGGGTCATTAAAATTCATTAATGTCAATACATAAGGAAAATTGAAAGGAAATGTGTAAGGGTACTCAGAAGGCAATGCATAATGGAACTCAAAACATAGGGAGATTTAAAAAACCACCAAAGCTTCGTGTGGCGGTGGAGGAGAGCCTCGCGACAATAGGGTGGAGGAGGGCTCACGTGGTTGTGGATCAGGCCTTAATGGAAGTGTCAGATGAAATTTCGCAACGGTGAGTAGGAGGAGCATTCAGCGGCAACATCGGAGGAGGAGGAGGAGTTAGTGGTAGCGGAGGAGGAGGAGGTGGTGGAGCAGCGACAACGAGGAGGAGGAGGAGGATTTGTGGCACCAGCGAGGAGGAGGAAGAGGTGGTGGAGTGGCGACTGCAAGGAGGAGGAGGAGGAGGAGGGATGGTATGGAAAGGCTTCTATGAGATCTTGAGGTGTGTGAAGGAAGGAGGAGACTGTTGGTGTTTTTTTATAAAACTAGGGGAAGCATTTATTAGCGATAGCTAAAAATCTCTGATAAAATCAGGTTTTATCCATGCTAAATTAGAAAGTGCTAATAAAGATACCCTTTATCAGTGCTAAAAAAATGTTGATAAAACTATAATGATAATAAATTATTTATATTTATATATATATTTATAAAATTATATGTATAATAAATATAAATTTATTTATTTATAATAATAACTGTAAATAAATATTTATATCTTTGTATAATAAATATGTATTTCTTTATAATTATATATTTATTTATAATTATAAATTTACAATAAATATATTTATAATTATATATAATTAATATATTTATTATAATTTTATAATTATTTAAATATATTTATATTTATTTATTTATTTAGAGTTAGAATTGTAAATTTTTTTTTATATTTATTATAATTTTATAATTATTTAATAACTATAAATTTATATATATTTATGTATAGTTATAATAAATATATATTTATTTATAGTTATAATCATATATATATATATTTATTTATTTATTTCAATAATTATAAAATTATAATAAATATATTTATTATATTTATAATTTTATAAATATATATGATTAATATATTTATTTATAAATATTTTTATATATTTATAAACATATTTATTCAATTATACATATATTTAATAAATATATTTATTATAATTTTATAATTATTTAAATATAATATATATTTATTTAAATAATTATGAAATACTTATGAAAGTTGCATGAAATCCTTCATCATGTCCCTCATCCAGATTGGAAGGCTCCCCTACCATCTTAGAAGGAGGAGGATACACCTAGTCATCCTTTGTAGGAACTTCCTCAGCAGACTTGACAACAAGGGATGCATCCAAAAATCCATGGTTGTGTACATGGGCACAATGTGTCTACCAGGTTTTCCTCAAAGGCCTAGCTCACACCGGAGTAAGAAAGGCTCAAGAAGATGTACTCTCCGATTTTTAATCCAATCCATTCACAATCTGAATCAGAATCTACTGATGAGAGTGGCGATTCTGATTATGGTTATGAGGAGTGATGCTAGTTGTTTTCCTCTTTGTATGAGGGCCTCTAATGTGATCATGTCCTCCATCTTTCACGCATGTGACTTTTTGTTCTATTTTAATAAATGGTAAGAGCATTATGCTTCTGACTAAACCTTCTCAGTATGAATTTATTTATATTTATGAATAAAATAAAATATAAATGTAATAAATATATATTTATAATAAATATATATTTATTTCATAAGTATTTCATAATTATTTAAATAAATATATATTTATATTTAAATAATCATAAAATTATGATAAAAATATTTATTAAATATATATAATCAAATAAATATATTTATAAATATATACAAATATTTATAAATAAATATATTAATTATATATAGTCATAATTATAAATATATAAATATGTATGTATGTATGTATGTATTTAAAAACATATGAGATTAAAATAAATATATTAATTATATATATATATATTATAATTTCATGATTATTTAAATATATATATATTTATAATTATAATATTATAAAATTATAATAAATATATTTATAGTAAATATCTTTATATTATTTATAATTATAAATATAAATAAATATAGATTTATTTATAGTTATAAATATATAAATATATATATATATATATATTTAAATAATAATGAAACTAAAATAAATATATTAAATATAATTGTATAATTATTTAAATATAGATATATATTTATTAAAATAATTATGAAATTATAAAAAAATATATAATTAATATATTCATTTTAATTTCATAAAGTATTTAAATATAAATATATATATATATATATATACGACTATAAATAAATATACATTTATTTATAATTATACATATAAATGCAATAAATATATTTATTATAATTTTATAATTATATATATATATATATTATTTATAATTATAAATATAAATATTTTTATATATGTATATATATATATTCATTAAATACATATATTTATTTATATATATATATAATTATAATTATAAATAAATATATTTAAAAGGTATTCATATATAATTATAAATACAATAAACATATTTATCATTTAAAAACATTACAGTAATTTTATAATCATTTAAATATATATATTTAGTTATATATAATTATAATTATAAATATATTTTTAAAAGTATTTATATATAACTAAATATTTATCATTATAAATATAATAAATACATTTATTATTTAAATATATTTATCATGATTTTAAGTATTTATGAGAAAGCTTCATGGGAATATGAATGAATCATATACACCGAGTAAAGTATAGATCATAAAAACCAGTCATCATATATATGGACAACATGGATATTAATGAAGGTGTAATTTATAAATGAACATTCATGATGAATACATAATGTATATATGAATGTCAATTATATTCACGCATCAATTGCCCCAATTTATTATAAACATATATATATATATTATAATTATAATTATAAATATACATATTTAATATAATTATAAATATACATTTTTAAAAAGTGTTTATATATTTACATAAAAAGTTTTTATATATAATTATAAACATATAAACATATAAATATAATAAATATAATAAATATATTTATTATTTAATGAAATTTATTGTATATATATTTGAATTATTAAAAATATATATTAATTATAAAATGAGTTTTTTATTTAATTTATACAAATAAACACTATTTTTTAATATAAATATAATAATTTTATATATATATTAATAATATTTTTTATTAAAAACTTTTATCAGCGCTAAACATAGGGTTGATAAAGGGTACCTTTATCAGTGCTTTTCTCTAACGCTGATAAAATCCCCACTTTTATCAGTGCTTTCTACTTAGTGGTGATAAAACTAGGTGCATCCCTTTCCGGGATCTATGGTAGTGTGGGTTGTGATAATCAAAGTGCTATCAATTGTGTAACAATATTCTATAAATTTATCTCTCATACCTAATAAATATTTTAAGTCAAGACATTAAATGTTGATTGCTTTATTATCCTTAATAAAATGAAATCCATTAATTTAATTACTTTAATATTCAAACCCTTAATAATAATAATTATATTTAAAAACCTAATAGGTGAACTTGTTTATAGTGGTTGATGATTGTACTTTATTTTCAAACAAATGTTGATATGGAAATGAGTGCAGTTTCAAAGATATTGATACATGAATGAAAAAACTAGTACTCGGGAAAAAATAGTGGTATATATTTTAATGAACATTAAGGGGTTCATAGGTTAGATTTTTAATATATATATATATATATATATTCACACGAAGATATATTTAAAAAAATATATCTATATATATTTTACGTTTTAATAGCATAGATAGAGCTTAAAAAACCCCAGCTCACAAAAAGATATGTTAAATCATGTATTTTTGCAAGTTAGTGCTTTATATACTTAAACCCACATGAGTGTAGACTATAAATTATTCGGTTCATGAAACCTACAATCGACACAAATAAGTTCGACGAGTGTCCATGGGTCCCATTAGACCCGTAATAATAATCATAAATAGATTATACCTGGATAAAAAAAATCATGTGCATGAAAAATTTAAAATATCAAATTGTAATAAAATTAAAATTAACTTTTTTTCATGGGGCAATGACATTTAACAACAACACAAGATGTTTTTATTCTTTTTTAAATTAATTAAAGAAAGTCTACAAATCTATTTAAATCAAATAAAATCAAATCTATTTTTCCTTTATTCCATCACATCACTCCACGGTGACGAGTCAATTAATAAATATATATTTTTACCATTTTTTAAATATATTTATATTTTATTTTAACATTACATATATATATATATATATGGTTTAATTTTAGTGTTAGATTTAGTTTTAGTTAGTAATTATCATAAGTGAGACTTCAAAAACAAATATTGGATATAATTTTTTTCAGATATGATGTCTGATCCAAGAGTACACAAGTCTTGTGTGGGTAGGCCCAAAGATTTATTTTAAAATACAGAATTCAACATGGGTTGGGTCAGCCCGCTTCTCTAAATGTGTATCATGGATGATCTGCCCTAACTCGCCCCTTTAACACCTCTAAGCATAGAGAGGTCATGATTCCCTCCCTTCCCACCTGGTCATCGATAGATTCAAATCTCGTAAAAAATATCCCACCCAATTTTTCAGTGAAGATTATTTCAAACCATAGGGGGAAATATTTGTGATGGTTTAAGGGGAAGTGATGTTTACTAGTGATTCTGTAGACCTCTTTCCTATTATTTTTTCCTCTGACCCTTGGGTGTGGATTTGGGAGGAGGACAAGATTTTATAGGAGGTTCTCCAGGTGAAACTTGAAGAAACACCCCACTAGCTAAACTTCCCCCCAATCACCAAGAAAATAAATTCTCACCACTACCAACATAAGATATACCTCATCTATAAGTTAATGACAAGAAATAACCTACTTTGTTATTCAGTATCACACAACACATTTTATTAATTGACAACAAATACAACTCAAGCTTCTTCAGATCCAAGGTCACTTAATGATTTTTTATTCATATGAAAAATTAAAGTGTCACATATTCATCACTTTATGTGCATTTATTATTTGACCAAATAGTAACCCTTCTTTGAGGTGATCACTATTCACATAAAAATAAATGAAAAAATATAATATTTCAAATAAATTAATCTATGAAAAAGAGGTCAGTTTAATGATGCTTTTCTTTAATAAATTTAATTCAAAAATATTAGGTATCATTATATAAAATGATAAATACCAAAATTTTAACTCAAACATTTAAACTTTATTTTCATTGAAATTAAAATTTTACATAAAATTAATTTCAGTACATAATGATATACAGTTAATGTATGTGATGCCAAATAAAAAATAAATATTTATATCACTAATCAATACTTTATTTTCTTATTGTATTTTTTTAGATTCTTGGATAAGGAACCCTTTATATAAATTATAAATAAAATTTCAAACATAAATTGAAATTACATGATTTCATAAAACAAAAATCCATTTTTTTGTGATTTTTGATTTCATCAAAATTAATGAAAATTGTAGGCCTTATCAAATATTTTTATTCCAGATAAAATCTAACGATCTAGAAATTATCAACTCCAATACAACTTTTTGGAAATTTCTGCATTGCATATGAATTTCCAAGTCTCCAAAATCACATATAAATTGTTAGATTATCAAATATGGATTAAATAAAATCAAATGAAAGAATACTCAAATCCATGGATAAATGATGATTTCTAGGGTATAGGGTTTCCATGTTTCGAAATGTATTGTCTATTGAGTTTTCTTTAAATACAAGGAATAGAAACTAATGACTAAGATCTAAATCACCACCACAATACTTTTATTTATCTTTATATATTAATTTTAATTAGATCCTCATAAACTCTATTTAATTTTGTAATGATATTTTATATATTTATAATGCATACCCAATAAATGATTCAAGTAGAGAAATTAAACATCACCCTTAATAATATGAAACCCTATAGTATAATTATTTTAATATGAAAACCCATTATAATAATTATTTTATTTAAAAAAACTAATCGATTAAGATCTCTATAGAGTTTGTTGATTGATGATTATCTTCAAACAAATATTCATAAGGCAGTGAGTGAAATTTCAAAGATATTGATACCAGAATAAAAATATAGTACTCAAGAAAAAAATAGTTGTATATATTTTAATGAATATTAAGGGGATCATAGGTTAGATTTTTTAATATATATATGCACACACACACAAATTTTTTATTAAAAAAATGAAAAACACATCTATGTATATTTTATGCTTTAACAACACAGATAGAGTTGTAAAAAACTAGCATACCCATCATCCGATCTATAAGATCATGGATTTTTTAAAGTTAGGGTCTTATATATTTAAGCTCGCATAATTTTGGACAAAAAATGATCTAGCTCATGAAACCCACAACCTACGCAGATAAGTTCATCAGGTGGGTCTTGTTAGACCCATAATGATCATCACAAATGACTTAGAACTGCGTAAAAAATAAATAAATCATGTTCATGGGAAAAAATCAAGTTATAATAAAATTGAAATTAACACATTCTAGAGAAATGAAACATAGAAACATCACATAATGTTTTTATTTTTTTCAAATTAATTCATGAAATCTCTAAATCTATTTATGTAATCCCAGACTATATCTAATTTTCTTTTCTTCCGCCACACTACTCAACAATTTTGAGTCAATTAATATATATTTATTTTTAAAATTTTATAAATATATATATATTTTATTTTAAAATATTATATGTGTGTGGGGGGTTTAGTTTTAGTTATTAATTATTATCTATAAGGGTTAATATTTTTATTTAATATAATTTAATTCAGATATGCAGGCTGATCAGTGAGTCTCGTGTTGATAGTACCATAAATTTATTTTAAAACCCTACATTTTACATGGACTGGGCCATCTGGGTCTGCTAAATTTTTATCCATAATGATCCACCCAGATGATCTGATTGGCCTGCCCCGTTAACCGATCTACACACATTGAGGTCCCAATTCTATTCCCTCTCTCCCCGACCAGTTTGATAGATTTAAATCCCACAAAGAACACGGTACTTAACAAAACGCCCACGCAAGCTGTGAGTCACACCTAGAAGTACTTCCTCCACCAGCACCTCAGAAACCAAAATGATAGGTTGAGGCTCAACATCCATGGCCTACCATGACCACGAAGAACCCAACCCCCTATCATATAATCCTGGATTTCTAAACTCTCTAGTTATTATTATTTCATTGGTAGATATTAGGGTCATAAGAGAGTATATGGCCTCTCCATGTTTACAACTCTTGAAACCATCTTATCTATATTCATGCATTAGTTTAGGGTTGCGTAGTCTTATGTTAGGGTTCATGACTTTCCTCTTTACAAATTGTTCATTCCCAATATGGGTCTAATTTTTCTGAATGTTTTTTCTCATTGCATCTGGATTTTAATGACACAATTTATGTTGAACACTTGAGAATATATATTCTACTACATGGTCTTGATCAGATTCATGTTCTAAAACTTGAGGGAGTGGATGCATCAGTTGTCAATCACTAGTTGTTTTTTTGTTTTGTTTTTTATTAATGATCTACATGGTTTTAAATAATTAATTTTTTGAATGTTTGTTGTTTTTTTTTTGATTTTTTTGTTATTTTTATAAATAGTCTACAAAATGTTTAATATATGCAATTTCATCATATAATTATTATGTCTCATTATATTGAACACAATAAATTTATAATGATTATCTTATTGTAAGTTCATATTTTTAATTAAAAAATATTTCTAATTTATAAACATAATAAATATTAAAAATCTATTAACTGGTATATTGATTCTTCCACAAAATTATTTCATCTTTGTAAATAATTTTTCTCATCCAATATTTTAAAGAGATTATTTCATTATAGTTTGGAATTATGGTTTTAAAATTGTTTTTAAATTTATCAAAACGATTTAATTTTTAATAATTTTTAATATTTTTCAATCATCTTGATTAATATTTGTTCTATATTTTATTATGTTCAATAAAACTTCACATGTGGTACTAAAATTCTCCATCAAGTACTTGATAATTTTATCAAGTATCTCTTGGGATTTTTGAATTATGAATTTTCGTTGAGTCTCTTTATCACTTTCAAATTCTTCTTTCTCAAATAAATAAGAGTTGTTTTTAACCTAAGAGACTTTTTAATTGAATATTGTATTTAATCAATGAGACACCTAATAACATTGAATGGTATAAATGCTATAATGTAGAAAATACAAGTGAATAATGCTTCACAAGACTTGTATTATTGTCTTTTAGAGTTATTTTATCCCCATCAATATGATACTACATAAGGTTGATGGTGATAATTTTTGTAGAGGATATAATAATCAAATTCCAATCATTCTATAAATGTACTTTATATAAACCGGTAATTTTATGTTGTTAATGTTTATCCTAAATATGTTTAGGAAGATGTTGAGTTTTTGGAAGATCATTGAGCCCATTAATAAGATGATGATAAGTGAAAAAGCGATGTAGTGGGCATTATTGTTGTGTTTTTTTAACACATAAATCATGTTCAGAATCACATGAAACAATAACTATCGTGTGAAGTGAATATAATTTTAGGATTTTGTAATGTTTGAAGATGGTTTTAAGAATTTTTATTTAGGTATATAGGTGTTTTGAAATAATCTGGAAGTCTTTAAAGTTAAACAAATTCAGACTTGAAAATGATGGTGGAAATATTTATAAGCTTGAACCTGAAAAGATGAGCATATGGATGATAAAATGGTAAAGGGATGAACCCTACACATGGTTCATAAGGTGTGATAAAGACTTTATAAAGAGACCTATAGAGTTTGTAATGTTTTTTTCAAACCCTGTAAGATGATATTCCAAACTTTGTAAAGTGTGTATGAAACTTTGTAAAGTGAACCTATGGACTTAGTAAGGTGAATATCCAAAGTTCATAAGGTATATAAAATTTCATAAGGTGAATATTTATGTTCATAAGGAGAGTTTTATTTTTTTTAAATTGAACTCGATTTTCATAAAGTAAACTTAGATTTTTTATGGTAAACTTAGACTTCATAAGGTGAAGTTCTAGTTTGTAAGGTGAGTTTTGAAATTATGTAAGGTGAGTTTTCTTAGGTAAATTTTGAAGGTCAATGAGAATTGAGAAAAATTAAAATATAATTGTTTGAAATAGATATTGTGTGATCCAGATTTCTTAAAAAAATAGATGGTATGGAATTTTATCTTCATTGATTTATATATCACATATGATATTTTTGGTTCAAGTAAATGGAGAATATATTTTTTTTTGTGAAGAAGGTAGTTGCGCTGTGAAAGATAAGAATTTGAGTTTTATATTTTATACTAATTTATTTGTTCAATGTGAAGCATATATTTACATTTTGATTCATTCTAGTGACCACCTTGACATATCCAACAACTAAAAAAATAAAAAAAAAGAAGTGGAAAAAATAAGAATAAGTTTCAAGTAGTTACATACAATTATTTTTCTGCATTTCAATTTTGAAATACAAAATTGAAGAGGAAATTACTATTACTGGTAGATATAATATTTGAAATACCATGACTATAATATATCATAAGATATGATTATATGTGCTGGAAATATATACAAATATTATCGAAGAGGAGATAAACAAAGAGGAAGAATAATATACCTGTTTTTGCGCAAGTAGAAGTAGAAGAATAAATTTTATAGTAAAAACTTGATGAAATTCTTAAATAAGAGAATGGTATCCTATTTTTGAAATTTTTATATCATTTTATTTATGAGGGATAAAATTTTACAAAGTCTGGAGACACTAGTGAAACATGAGCTAAGTATAAACCATGTCCACTGTATTCCACATGTTGATACTAGTGGATTGTATGATATCAAGTCAATCTAAATCATGGAAAGGATTAGCCTTATCATTTTGATTTGTGAACCATATAATTTTTTTATTGTGGATACAATTAATGTGTCTTGGATTCTATAACAAAAATAAATATATCACTTTAACATGTGGTAATGGTTGCTTCAAGAAGAAACATAAAATGGAATTTTAATCACTGATTCACCCCCGAGTGATTTACCAATGATCATCAGGGTTCTTTAAAGTGGAATCATAGCTACGTTTCTCTTTATATAAGATCTTTTGTTTGTTGTAAAAGATTTTCACTTTGTTGGGAGATTCAATTGTTGAATTTTTGTTGTACATAATGGAAAATCACAATCCAGTGAACAATAAGGGGATTTCTACTTTCAATGGGAAGAATGATTATATTTAGAATGACATGGTTTTGTATCTATTCTAAATTAGTTGGGATGTATTGGAGACTGAAACATGTCATTTTTTTCCTCGTATTGCAAGTGTTTCTTTGACAATAATCGATGGGAAGAATTTGGAGAATTACGGACATGGTAAGAATGTCATTTTTTCATAACTTTTATAGAAGGATTTCAAAAGGTAAATGGGATTAAGAAAGTAAATGACATATGGGATAAACTAGAAAATATATATGAAGGGGGGAAAAGGTGAATTAGGTTAAACTACATGTTTAGATTTTAAAGTATGAAAACCTAAAAATAATGGAAGATAAAACTGTATATGAATTCTTTACTCGATCCAATGAGTTTATGAGCACTGTTAAAGGTTTTGGTGAAAATCTATATGACAATACAGCTGTTGAAAATATTTTTCTCGTTTTTTAGAAAATATTTTGATTCAAAAGCCTATGAACTTGAATATAAAGATCTAGGAACACTTCCTTCGGATTTCTTACACATTATCCTTATTGCATATAAAATACAAAAAGGAAGTGTTTTCCAAAATATATCCAAGGCTGAAAAAGAAATTTCCTTTAAAGCATCATGATAATATAAATTTAAGAAATATTTTTTAATATGATGTTAGATTTTTATATTCTTATAAAGATGAAAATATTGAAGAGAAGTTGAAAAAATAATTCCACTAATCTCTACAAGTGTGAGAAGATGAAAGTAAAGTTTAAGGGAAATCTTCCACTAAAGTTCTTCAAGTGTGGATCCATAATCCATTTTTCAAAAAAAAATCTAAAGTTAAAAGAGGAATAAGTTGATGAAGATGAAGATGAAAGACTAAGAATAAATTACAAGAATAAATAAAAAAAGACCAACAAGTTAATGTTTTCAAGAGACAAAGGTAAGAATTTATATAAATATAAAAAGGGACATTTCTTATCAAAGTATGATGATGATGAGAGTAGTGATGATGAAGAGGAAGTTGAAACTTCCATTGACACTGATGAGAAGCTACTCATTGCTAAAGTGAATGAGGAAAAATTCACTAGTGATGAAAATAGAGATGTTGAGTGTGCTAAAGAAACTAAAATGGAGTTCATGGAGAATATATAAATTATGGAGTGTCTTAAAAAGATCATAATATTGGAAAATAAGACCGCTAATTTGAAGAAATATAATCAATCTACAAGAAATAAATAACTTTTTCATGTCGAAGAAGAATCAAGGTTTACAAAAGAGATAAAAAATTTGAAGAAATTTCTTATCAAATAAAATAATTTAAAAGTATATATTAAAGAGAAAGTTAAAATTAAGGAGTAAGATATTGAAACAATACAAGAAAAATTGATCACTGATGAGAAATAATTGGATAGGTTTAAATCAATGTTTCAAAATTTTGTTCAAGTGGTTTGAGAAATCCAAAAGAAGAAGTTTTTGAAAGATATTGAAGATTCGCTAAAATATAAAACTCATAAAAACAACTAAATATAATCACAAAAGGGTGAGAAATATCTTATAAATGTTGATGGAAAGATTTAATTGAATACACAAGTGAATAAGATCATGTTTGTAGAAAAAAATGATTATAAAAAATTTGAAGGTTATAGGAGTGTTTATTTGAAAGAAAAAACTACTAGAAATGGTGATTCAGTAAAGGATAAAAATAATTCTAGAGTGAGTAAGATTGTGTTATAAGTTTATTGAAAATTTTGTTCACAATAAGGATCCAATATTGATGACTCAAATAAATAAGAAAGGTTGGTGTTAACATATGTACAACAACCTATTTTTAGTGGTAAGTTTGTTTTTTATGGATAATATTGGCATTGTGGAATATTTGGGAACTTAGAAAGAAGTTATTGGTTCAATTATCAACAATTGTATTATTTTAAAAGTTTTCTGAGGTATAATTTTAGGGGGGGGGGTTCTCTCACCCCATATGATAAAATCAAGAATAAGACTAAAAATGCTAACTTGAAAGTTAAAAATAAATTTCAAAAATTAGAATAAGTCTTTGGAAGATGTGACTAGACTAGTTATATTATTAAAGGTTATCTCACTATCATGCCATCCCAATTTATTATGATTTGGAATACTCTAATTTCTAAGAAGAAGAAGGATAAAGGGAAGGAAAAAGATTTTGTTGTTGAAGTTACACTTAAAGGACCCAAAGGGAAATGCCCATAGATTCTGGATAGTGGATGTTCTTCATACATGATAAGAGACTTAAAACTTATGAATAATTTAGAAAATTTTAAGAAAGGATTTTTTACCACTAGAAATTATGGGTCATGTCCCAACCCATCCCCCCAAATGTACCCCTCATAGGTCAGTAATGAAAAAATATAGGTAATTATTCCCAAAGATTTTCTCAAATAGGTCACTAGTTGTCGACTAGCACTGAGGGTATAACATATACATAGATGGGAGACATTGACCTTTGAGATTTGAAAAGTAAGAGATAAGATGAGAATAACCACAAAAAAACTCATGCTAAAAAAAGAAACCCTAATACATGATATGAATTTAATAACATACATTAAAAACAATTGGAAAGCACTAATGGATCCTCTACAGTGACCACAAATCTCTAATTGTTCCTGGACAACTCCTCGAACTAGAAAAGTACCTCTGATCACCAACCAGCAATTGAAAACCCAAAAAATAGTTTATATATATGCATAGTAATCAAAACCTTCATACTCAGTAGTATCTTGCCTATAACCTCTAATGAAAAATATGAAAGAATTAGTGTAATGTTTAGTGAGTAAATAAATGAAACCATCTCATCACCTAAACATATTTACTATTTTTCTCTCTCCTCACCAAGATTCACTCACCAGGTATCACATATAAGTAATCATATAATATCCAACACGATAAAAAATAAAGGTGGGAGATAATTAATGAGGAATATATTTAGGATATCTCTGTTTGGTCTTTACCCGGTAAGAATTCACTCCCCATTCATTATCTCCCACTCTCTTTTTCTCTCATCCTTAGGATTTTTTAGATATCCATGATTTTGGAGGATCTAATCCCCATTTTTTCATATTGTGAATCTAGGTTTAATTCCCAAATTTTCATTGTTGATGTTCTTTATTGGTGATTCTCATTGTAGAAGCTATGTTACGTGATCCTGCGATCTATGATAGGTGGTTCTATTTAAGTTTGGACAATTGATTTATCCTTAAATTAATTGATTTAAATTAAATTGATATAAATTTAATTTTGATAAACCAATTAATTGTAGATTTTGGTTTTTATTTGATTCTGCATAAAAATTGGGTAAAACTCCCAATTCCATTGAATTGGGATGTGTTTGTGGAATTTGATGGGAATTGGGAAATTTAATTGTGGAATTAAATTGTGAAATAGATTTGTTAAATTGATTTCAAAACTATATTTGAGAAAATTGGATTAAATTATTTTGATAAGAACCCATTGTTTTTATCCTGGGAAAGGAATGATTTTATTAAAAACCCAGTTTGGTTTTTAAAAGTGAAATTGGTATTTTGAAATGGAAAAAATGGGTTAATTTTATTTTGAATAGTTTTTAAATAAATTAAGAATTATTTATTACTACTATATAATAATAAATACTTGGTCGTTAGTGAGTTATTAGGGAAAACACTCTATTAAAACTTTACAAATCTAAAAAAACATAGTGCACAGGTCACATCCCTGATGGAATGGTGATCGGTCCTATTTCACTAGTGTCTAAGGGATGTGTGTACACATATTTCCATGATCACCTATTTGAGTGTGTGGGGATACCAAAACCTATAACTATCGTAGCACTTAGCAGATGACCATGTTGCTGGTTTTTGATTATTTTATATATATGCTATTATTTGTAAATTGTTTTAAAATTTTCTCGTGAATCTATTTAAACTATTTTATATAAATTTTTATTAATCCATTATTTAGAAATATTTTACATCATTGGAAATATTAATCCTGATTTTTTTAAATATTATTTTGAAATTATATTCCTATTTATTTAAAATTAAAAGATTTATTTGGTTAATTATTTGGGAATATCTATATGGAATGCTTTGTGATACCCTAATAGGAGTTTATCTCACACCATTCCTCTTACTTTAGATATTTTTAGATTATATTCTTCCAAGTTTGAGTAAGGGAAAAGTGCCACTTAGAGTTTTTTCTTTTTGTTGATCGTTGGTTCTTGGAGAGGTATTTCCTTTGGGATTTTGGGTTGTTTATATTTCTTTTATTTCTGGTAATTTGTGGTTTTACTTTAGTTTTTTATACTTATTTGACTTTTTATACTATTTTGCCTATGAATATTTCTTGTATTCATACTGAATTTTGACTGTTTATTCCACTATTTATAGGGAAAAATCATTCCCTTTTTATTTTTATGATGCGAGGTGGTAGTTGTCAACCCATGGGGATCAGAAACACCCTTTGGTCCATGTTAGTGTCAGATCAGGTATCAGTGTACCGAGGTATCTAGTCCGGTTCACGACAAAGTGGTATCATAAGAGTTTAATCATATTTCCTTGATGTCGGTATGCAGCTGTGTAATCTTGTTGGGACTTAAGAGGTAGTTACGACTGAGTGTCTTTCCATCTCTCACCATAATGAGCCTTAAGTCACCAGGGGTGGTTTGGTAAAGATGTCTTGAGGATTAATTATAGTATTTTCCCTCATTTTGATTTGGATATATTGAAATATAAATCTTTTTTACCAATCCTTTGGGATTAATTTCCATGGTTTCTATTTTTTAGTGTTAATTTTATATCTTAAATGTTGACTGTTGATGTTTTATAGCATCATGACTCTAATAAGATATGAAAATAGGATACAGGGGGAAGATTATGATGAACCAAAATGATCAAATCTTCTTTTGGACATGAATCTAGTTAAGGTTTTCATGTGTGTTGTCCAAGCTATGAGATAGACACTTGCACCCTTTCCAATTGAGGCTTCATCTATGGAACCTAAAAGGCATGTTTTACGGAATCATGATCAGAAGTTCCTTCCCCAAAATCCACTAGTGTTCCAAGTATATGATAATCCTCAACTACCTGAGTAATGGTTAAGAGATACCAAGATTCTATTTGAGTTCTTGGACACTCCTGCTGAAATCAAGGTGAAATGTGCCGCCTTTAAGCTAGATGGACCTAGAAGGAGATGGTGAGACACTATGGAGATGGAAAATAAGCATGAGGGTTTATAGTGGAAATAATTTAAAGTTATTTTCATTGAACAGTTCTATCCAAAGTCAACAGTGTCAGCTAAGGTTTTGGAGTTCTTAAAACTCGAGCAATATGATAGTACTGTGACATAGTATGAAAATCTCTTTGTTGAGCTTGTATAATTTTCACCTGAAATTGTGAAAAATTATAAGATGAATGATAAACAATTCAAGATGGGACTTTGATCTGATATTCATTCTCAGTTTTTCTTTTTTGAAGTTGCCTTCTTATATTGATATGCTGGATAGAGTGTTGATGGTTGAAATTGACATGGATAGCAAGACAAGGTTGACAGGAGTTTCTTTTCCTCCTAGTGTCAGTTTTGTGAATTCCTCTAAAGGGAAGATGGAGCATGATGATTCCCATAGTGTTTCTAGACTGCAGGGTTTTTCTAAAACTCATGTAGTGTCAGACAGAGGCCCTTTGATTTGTTACCAGTGTGGAAAACCTTGCCACTTGAAATATTTTTTCATTGATTCACTAAGAATATGTGGTTAATTTAGACACTCAAGTCATTGGAATAAGTTATTCCATGTCTATTTTAATCCACATAGTGTCATGAGATCATTTGTTCCTAATAAAACTTCATTGAAATTAGTTGCTTCACGAACTAAGGGGTTCCAGCCATAGGAATCTGTAATAATGCTTCTTCACATAGTAGAAGAGTCTCTAGAGGAAGCATAAGCAAGTCTAGTGACTGTGATATGTACCATCACTATGGATTCATCATTAGTCAATACTTTATTTGATATTGGTGCCTCTCATTAATTTATTTCAACCTTTACTGTGAATCTACTTAATCTTCGTATGTAACTTTTATCTTATGTTAGGGATATTAGTACGCCCCTCAAAACAAAAAGAGAGGAGAGTCTCCATAGTCTAGCATTCATTTTCTCATTATTAGATATCAATCTTGCTTGGTATTTTCTGGTTCTCAACATGAAACCTCTGGACATCATTTTCATGATGGATTGGATCATTTCCAATAAATATTAGATTGATTGTTATCTTCAACAGGTCTCTTTCACCACACCGAATGGGGTGTGTCGTATCTTTCAAGAAGAATGGGACTTTTGTTTGAGTATATACAAAAATTATTTTCTAGATTTGGGGAAATTAATATTTATATTCTCTTATGGAGTGAGAATCTTTGAGTGGTTATCTCCCTCCAGTTTTCATTGAGTTTCTCAACTTTCTTCCTTATGACTTCTCTTGTTTTACACTGGTAAGGGGGGTAGAGTTATCTATAAATTTAGTACCTGATACTCAAAAATTATTTATTCCTTCTTACCATATGTATCCATATAAAATGAAAGAGTTGAGGACTCATTCAGATGATATTATAGATAAATTCTTCATACACTCAGGTGTGTCACCTTGGGCATCATCAGTTCTCTTTTATAAGAAAGATGATGGGACAAACCTTTGTGTTAATTACTAAAAACACAATCAATTTATAGTGGGTTCAATAAGGTTCATTTATCCCACACATCTCTCATAGGGTTTACCTTCTTCCCCTATCGTCTCATATCGATGTTGATGGCTCTCGGTGCACACCTCAATTCCCTCTTCCCTCTATGACTCCTCCTCCTTGAATCCAAGAAGCTTCGAATATTTCGTAAGGAGCGTTTTGTAGATCTGGTCTCAACTGTGATTGTTGGTTTCTGTCGAGACCTCGGACGGTTGTTTTTGTTGGAGTCATAACTCAGTAGTACAATCTCCTCCTTCATTTTCCATTACACGATCGCATATGGAAACCTCAGTAATACTCAGATCCAGTGGCGTCCTCTTTTAGTTCCCCTCCTGTTTCTTCTAGATTGTTCCACGCTATTTGGGTTTAGTTTCATGTTCTACGAAGATGTTCATAGTCCTTTATAGATGAGGATGCAACATGACTTGTCTTCTCTGTTTGTGGTCTCCCCGGCTTGGATCAACAATTATATGGATTCCTCTACCATTTCTCCATACTCCATAGTTCAAGACTCCATATGGTATGGTTTTACCAATCCCCTAATGATTTGGGTGGTACTTGTGACCTCTGTAATGGTGGTGTGGTTAGGGACCCTGTGTTGTGGCCTGTTTGGTGTGGTGGCTTCTGTTTGGTGCATCAGTAGTGGTGCTTTGGCATATCCTGTTGTGTGGATATGTAGTCCTGAGGTGCGGTAGTGGTGTTGCGACTCCAAGATAGATAAGGGATGGGTTGCTGTTGACAGACATGATCTGTGGGATATTGTGACGCTATGGGGTTTGGTTCTTTGTCCGGCCCAATGCAGATTTGCATTGTAAGGCGGTGATGGGTGACGTCGCAAGACATGTTTCTTTCCTGGGGTTATTTTTTTTGGTGGTTCAGTCCTGGGTGGGGTTCCTTGGTTGGCCCGTTTATGGTTGTTTTTCGGTTTCTCCTTTTGGATAGGTCTGGTCTTGGGTGTGGTACCTTTCCCAACCCACTTATGCTTTTTTTTGCACACGTGGTCTGCTTGTTGGTTCTCACTTGCGCGTGGTCTACCTTTTGGTTCTCGCTTAACCTTAAAGTGATTTTATTTTATAAAATAAAAAAAATGATTTTGTAAATTGATTTATTGTAAATATAAAGTATATTTTTCCAAGAATTGATGATCTTTTTGACCAATTAAAAGAGGTGAAGTTGTTATCGATGACTGATCTTTGATCAGATTACCATAAATGGAGAATAAAATAATATGACATTCATGAATCTATATTTTGATGTAGGTATGACCATTATGAGTACCTATTAATTCTATCTAGTTTAACCAATTCTCCTACAATTTTTATGGATTTATTAAACATTATTTTCCATGAGTGTCTTGAAACTTTTGTGGTGGTCTTTGTGGAAGAAATCCTGGTTTACTCTAAGTCACAGGTGGATCATGTGCATCATTTGAGAGAAGTTCTAGAATTATTGACAAATCACCAACTTTACTCTAAGCTATCGAAATTTTATTTTTGGATTTGGGATGTGAAGTTCTCAGGGAAAGTAGTGTCGAAACACGGTATATTAGTTGATTATGAGAAGGTGAAAAATATTATTACATGGGAACAACCACGAAATATTTTCAAGATTCATAGATTCTTAGGTTTAGTTGGATATTATCATTAGTTTATAAAGGACATCTTAAAGTTGGCTTCTATGATGATTTCTCTAAATCAGAAGGGAGTAAAGTTAGCTTGGGATGAAAATTTTTAGAGTTATTTTGTTGAGGTGAAATATATTTTGACTACTGAATCGGTGTTGACCCTTCTAGAGTTGGGGAAGAGATATGTGGTCTACTATGATGCATCATGTTCAGGTTTTGGATGTGCTCTTTTTCAGGGTGATCATGTCATTGCATATGGATCCTGATATCCTAGGCTACACGAGAAGAATTACCCAACCCATGAACTCGAACTGGAAACCGTGATGCATGCACTGAAGAGTTGGCAACATTACCTTTTCATAGAAAGGTTTACCATGTATTACGACCACAAGATCTTGAGTTATATCTTCTATAAAAAATATTTGAATCTTCTCTAGAGGTTTTGGGTGGAGTACCTTCAATCTTTTGGATTTAACATCGCTTACACCATGGGGAAAGGAAATGTCATCACATATGATTTGAGTAGGATACTTCTAAACCAGGCCGTGAAAGAATCATCAGAAGAGTGGAACTTGATGGATATTTTTTCACAGTTTCATATTAGAGTCCATTAATTTGGGGTCGAGGTTTCCTTGGCCAGTATTCTGTTGACCTATATTCTTATTGAGATGATTCTTTAGGAACAACAACTTGATGATGAGTTCTGAAGCATTAGAGACTCTCTTTATGGTGGGGATACCATTGTTGATTGTTCATTCTCCATGTAGAAAATTTTATGTTATCATAAGTTTTTTTGTACCATTATCGGTCATGAAATATGTTATGATGGATTTCCATAATTCTTAGTGGGTAGTACACCCAATAAACAAAAATGTGTTCCTATTAAATGAGACAATGATTCTGGTAGCTAGTTAAGTGATGGGGCATTGTTGATTTTTTATCTCCTTATTATACATTCCAAAAATTCAAGGTCATGAACCAGAGACCTTAGGGTTTGCTTTATCCACTTCCAGTGCTGACTTGGAAGTAGAATGAGTTCTCTATGGACTTTTTGGTTTGATTTACACGTACCAAAAAGAAGAATAAGTTGATATGGGTCTTGATCTATAAACTAAATAAATCAGATCACTTTATACCCATTTTTGATACAAACAAAGTTGAAGATCTAGGAAATCCCTTGGTGAAATAATTTTTCCACTTTCACGGAGTTCCATCTGTTATAGTATCTAATAGGGATCCCCATTTTACTTATCTCTTTTAGAGAGGCCTTCAAGTGACACTGGGATATCTGGTTTATTTGAGTACAAAATATCATCTATACTCTAATGTGTTGGTCAGAGAAAAAGGGAGTGATGGCAAGAGGGGGGGTGAATTGCCTTTTAAAAAATGATTAACAAATTAAAATCAAAGTTGAAAGTGCAGCGGAAAGAAAGAGGCAAGACACAAGAATTGATAACGGAGTTCGGCCAAAAACCCGGCCTACGTCTCCGCTCCCAACTCAACCGTTGAGAGATTCTACCGCTTTCTTTTCAATGGTTGTAGTAAGAAACCCACTAGCCTTTTTACAGGTGAAGGCTAGCTCACCTATTACAGCTTTCTTTTTAATGGTTTGAGCAAGAAACCCACTAGCCTTTTTACGGGTGAAGGCTAGCTCACCTTTGATTCAAGCCTTTTGAAAGGTAAGGCTTGACTAACCTCTTCACACCTTGAAGGTGGTGTGAGAACCCAAAAGAATGGAGGAGAGAAAGAGTTGGGGTTTGTAGGCACAAACCCAATTTTAAGCTCAAAATGAATAAACAATAAAAACCGTATTTGGAGAAGCCTTGGGCGCCAATGGATGATTGGAGTTGAAGACGTGCACTCCCAAGCTTCTTTAGTGATGCTCCTTGGATGTGGAATTGTGTTGGAGCAATTGGGGTTCCCTTGGAGCAATCCCCCGAAGGTTCGCCAAATGATCAAAAATATGTCTGTTGGCTTCTGTATAGCTTGGTTATGTTTTCGGGGCTTCCTAGTCCTTTATTTATAGAGGGGGAACCCTAATATGGCCTTTGGAGGTCTTCGGAGCCGTTGGAAAGGGCTTCGGAGCCGTTGGAGGCCAAGTGGACAGGCTGGTCAAAAGCCCAACGGCTAGTTTGACTGACTCCACCGGCTGACCGGTACAGAGCCACCGGTTGGCCGGTGTGTGCAAAATGGAGAGGCCTTCGGGCTTAGTCTCCACTGGCTGGCCGGTGCTGAGGCCACCGGTTGGCCGGTGGTAAGGCAGTAGCTTCCTCTTCTGTGCAGGTTCCACCGGCTGACCGGTGCTGAGGCCACCGGTTGGACGGTGATGAGGCAGTAGCTTCCACTGTTTGGGCTGGGTGCCACCGGCTGGCCGCTGGTGTGACACCGGTTGGCCGGTGGTCTGGACAGAGGGATTCCTTCTGTCCAGGCCTCCATCGGCTGACCGGTGATCTTCCATCGGTTGGCCGGTGGACTGAATTTCAGTCCACTTTTCCTTGTTGCTTTCTTGGCCCAATTCCTTGGCCACCTGAAATCATGCCTATCATCCAAAAACACTTAAAACAAAATTAGAAAAATAAGAGGGTGATTGTGATCATGAAAATAAAACCCCGAGGGGTTCGAGAGTTACAACAATCTCCCCCTATTTTGATGATCACAATCACCAAAACAAATAATGTAGAAAATGAAATGAAAAACATTATTTAAAAGATCTTTCCCCCAATCAACCAAGAATTTCTCCCCCTTTGTGATTATCAAAATAGCACGGGGCATAAAACTTGATTGAGGGAAAAGTTTGAAAAACAAGATAGGGATTTTAAACCAATTGAAATTTTTGAAATTTGAATTGAAAGTTTTGAGTGAAAAATTGAATAACAATTTGAATTGAAAGTTTTGAATCGAAAATTGAATAACAGTTTGAAATAAAAAATTTGAAACCAAGTGTTGAAATTGAAAGTTTGAATCAAAAATTTTGAAAATGAAATCAAAAGGGCTTAAACGATCCTAACTCCCCCTAAATAAAAACAACGAATCACCGGGGAGAGGTGTTTGAAACCGAGACAAATTTCTGTCCAGTGAGACTTGCTAGAAGGGATTTTTCAATCCACACTTGTCTTGTGGCGGGTCTTCTCTTATAAAATTCATCTCTAAAGAAAATACTTTTGGGGCGGCCATACCGGGCATTTTTGCAATTGCACTCATAAATTAAGTGCCCGGGTTTTTTACAATAATTGAAAAATTTGTTTTGAGAGATCCCCCTTACAAAAACAGTAGGTGCATGGGAAGAGGAAGCTTGCTTGGAATAGCCAAGCCCTTGGGTGGTCCCAGATACACGTTGGGAACCAAGTAATTTGGTCAGATTTTGTTCCCCTTGGATGAACTTGGCAAGGGATTCCCTTAGGTCTTTGATATTTGATTCCATGGAATCAACATCGGGAAGATTTTGGATTTTGAGGGTCAACTCTTCCTTCTCTTTGAGAAGTTGTTCTTTTTCGGAAGAGAGTTTTTTGAAATTCTTTTTTAAAGAGACAAATTTGGAATAAAGTTCGTGAAAACCTTCCTCCAATTGATCTCGCGCATGTTGGAGATCCTCATAAGACAAAATGATTGAAAGAATTTGAGGAACTAGAGGATGAGGAGTCGGAAGATGTTACCTCGTGAAATTCCATTAGGCATTTGTTACCGTTGTCGCTCGAGGAGGAGGAGGAGGATGATGTGGATCTATCACTCCATGTGGCCTTGAAAGCCTGCTTCTTCTCCTTTTGTGTGGCCTTTTTCTTGTTGAGTGGGCAATTGGGCTTGTAATGTCCTTTCTCACCACACCCGTAACATTTTACCTTGGGCTCGGATTTTTCATTAGGTTGAGCCTTGCGGGCCTTGCGGGATTTCTTCTTTTTGTGCTTCTTCATGAACTTGTGCATCTTGCGGGCAAGATCCTCCATTTCGGAATCGCCGCTTGAAGAGGAAGAAGATGAGGAGGAGGATGAGATTTCTTCTTGTTGAACTTTGAAGGCGATGTTCTTTGGAATTTTGATCGGTTTGCCTTCCTTTTCAGCTTGCCTCCTCATGGTGATCTCATATGTCATGAGGGATCCGATGAGCTCTTCGACCGGCATGTTTTTGATATCTTTCGCTTCTTGGATTGTCGTCACTTTTGGAGCCCATGAGCTTGGTAGGATCCATAGGATCTTCTTGACCATGGTTTCTGCAGAAATATTATCTCCAAGAGATTTTCTACCATTGCACACGTCAGTAAAACGAGTAAACATTTCAGAAATAGATTCATTTGGATGCATGGAGAATGATTCAAAATCTTGACGAAACATATCTAATCGAGTATCCTTTACTTTTTTGGTCCCCTCATGGGTAACCTCCAAAAGTTTCCAGATTTCGTGTGAGGAGGTGCATGTGGAAACTCGATTGAACTCATTTCGGTCAAGGCCGCAATGTAGAGCATTCATGGCTTTGCCATCAAGCTCGAAATTTCTAATATCGGCTTGGGTCCATTTGGATTCATCGGGGGAAGAGAGAGTGTAACCTTGCATGACAATTTTATAAATGGGATATCCTATGCTTCTAAGAAAAGTGGTCATGCGGGTTTTCCAATAAGTGTAGTCGGTTCCATCAAAAAATGGAGCCCGACCCAAAGAAAAGCCTTCGGGGGCGAAAGAGGTTGAGGCCATCACAATGGATCATGAATTTGAAACCGGTTAGGGTATTACTCAAATTTTGCCTCTGATACCAATTCTTGGTCGGAGAAAAAGGGAGTGATGGCAAGAGGGGGGGTGAATTGCCTTTTAAAAAATGATTAAAAAATTAAAATCAAAGTTGAAAGTGCAGCGGAAAGAAAGAGGCAAGACACAAGAATTGATAACAGAGTTCGGCCAAAAACCCGGCCTACGTCTCCGCTCCCAACTCAACCGTTGAGAGATTCTACCGCTTTCTTTTCAATGTTTGTAGCAAGAAACCCACTAGCCTTTTTACAGGTGAAGGCTAGCTCACCTATTACAGCTTGCTTTTTAATGGTTTGAGCAAGAAACCCACTAGCCTTTTTACGGGTGAAGGCTAGATCACCTTTGATTCAAGCCTTTTGAAAGGTAAGGCTTGACTAACCTCTTCACACCTTGAAGGTGGTGTGAGAACCCAAAAGAATGGAGGAGATAAAGAGTTGGGGTTTGTAGGCACAAACCCAATTTTAAGCTCAAAATGAATAAACAATAAAAACCGTATTTGGAGAAGCCTTGGGCGCCAATGGATGATTGGAGTTGAAGACGTGCACTCCCAAGCTTCTTTAGTGATGCTCCTTGGATGTGGAATTGTGTTGGAGCAATTGGGGTTCCCTTGGAGAAATCCCCCGGAGGTTCGCCAAATGATCAAAAATATGTCCGTTGGCTTCCGTATAGCTTGGTTATGTTTCCGGGGCTTCCTAGTCCTTTATTTATAGAGGGGGAACCCTCATATGGCCTTTGGAGGTCTTCGGAGCCGTTGGAAAGGGCTTAGGAGCCGTTGGAGGCCAAGTGGATAGGCTGGTCAAAAGCCCAACGGCTAGTTTGACTGGCTCCACCGGCTGACCGGTACAGAGCCACCGGTTGGCCGGTGTGTGCAAAATGGAGAGGCCTTCGGGCTTAGGCTCCACCGGCTGGCCGGTGCTGAGGCCACCGGTTGGCCGGTGGTAAGGCAGTAGCTTCCTCTTCTGTGCAGGTGCCACCGGCTGACCGGTGCTGAGGCCACCGGTTGGCCGGTGATGAGGCAGTAGCTTCCACTGTTTGGGCTGGGTGCCACCGGCTGGCCGCTGGTGTGACACCGGTTGGCCGGTGGTCTGGACAGAGGGATTCCTTCTGTCCAAGCCTCCATCGGCTGGCCGGTGATCTTCCATCGGTTGGCCGGTGGACTGAATTTCAGTCCACTTTGCCTTGTTGCTTTCTTGGCCCAATTCCTTGGCCACCTGAAATCATGCCTATCATCCAAAAACACTTAAAACAAAATTAGAAAAATAAGAGGGTGATTGTGATCATGAAAATAAAACCACGAGGGGTTCGAGAGGTACAACATAATGCACAGAGATAAATTGAAATATAGATTCTTGAGGATATGTTTTATGCATACATTATTATATTTGGTTGGGCTCAAGATGACCATATGGGACTAGTTGAGTTTTCTTATAACAATTGTAACTAGTCTATGATCAGGATGGATCCATTTAAGGAATTTTATGGATTTCCAAGTAAATATTTATTATGTTGGTCATAGATTAGTGAGAGTTCCTTGGTTGGAATAGGATTGGTTCAAGAGATGAAAAAAAAGATTTATGTGATTAATCAAAGAATTTTGATGAAACAAAGCCGGTATAAGTCTTATGCTGATCGTCTCCATAAACCATTGGAATTCCCAGTCATTGATCATGTGGTCATGAAAGTTTCCCCTATTTTGTGTCATTAAAATATTTGGAGGAAAGTAAAACTTTCTCCTTATTTTGTGGGACCTTTTGAGGTTTTTTATAAGGTGGGAGAAGTATCTTACCGTTTAGCAGTTCCACCAAAGTTGATATCGATACATAACATGTTCCATGTATCAGATCTCTGAAAGCATATTTCTGATCTATATCATGTGATGAGATGGAGTGATATTGAAGTTGATCCCAATTTATCTATGAATGATCATCTAGTTAGGATAGTTTATTTTGGAACTAAGTTACTTTGTGGGAGAATGATACATTTGGTTTGAATGATATGGTCGTATAGTTCTGATTCTCATGAAGCATGGAAGATAGAGGAACTGATGAGAGAGTAGTGGCATCATTTTTTGACATGGAATCTTCTTAATAGGATTTATGGGGATATAAAGTTTCTATGGTGGGGAGGTTGTAACACCCTGTTACTATTTTGAGGTACTCCTAAACCCATATTTTTATTATGCTATGGTTGGGTATCATTTACGGGTGTTCCGGGTGAAATTTTTGAAATTTTTGGAAGTTCTTGGGTTTTCCACAATTGAAACATGGTTTTCCTAAATCACGTGCCATGTTAGTGAAAAACGTGAAAACCCAGGTAGTCAGGGTTTGAATGGTTAGTGATCCCATTATGGTTCACTATTTTATTTCAATCCTACATCACTCTGTTAAACAGATTTTGTAATGTAAATTCCAATTATTATAAAAACATTCACTTCTTGATTGATTCAATTATTATGTTTTTATCACTATTAAAAAGGGTGATTTCATTTTTTAGTTATTTCATTGTAGGTAAAGATGATTTGGAGGATCCAAAATGAAGTTCAAGAAAAATAGCCCAAACTGTGCATGATCCAAAGAACCCATGCGGACATAAACACACACTGAAACTATTACATGCATCTAATTTATCTTAAATTTTGTGGGTTTATCAATCATTATTTGGGATAAAAAACTTTTTAATACACCCAATCCTAATTCATCCATCAAGGGGGCCATCTGAACCAATCTATCCAAGAAAAGGAATCTGCTCGAAGTCAAAAGTAGTGTTCTGTATTTCAGCCATATATTGAGATTTAGACCTCCAAATGATGTCAAATTTTAGGTGGAGAAATTCAAGAAGTGTGGTAACAACTTTTTAGTTTTATATAAATCTAGATAAGACTGTTTTTATTCCAAAAACTATGGTCTAATTGGTTTTACAAAATTTTTGTTCCCAAAACCACCTTCCACTTTTCCTATAAATTGGAACCTTTGGTACCCCATTTGTAAGTTTGAATCAGAATAAAATATCTTCCATTTTGGAGACCAAAATGAATATTATCCCCATATTATAAGTTTTGGAGGGCCCTATCCTCATATGGGTATCAAGTATGAAGGAGAAGTTCCACCTAAGCCTCCTCTTCCTCTTGATGGCGAGCTAAATGATGGACGATCATTTCGAGGAAACTACACATACCTGAGAGGAAGTTATGGAACTTGTTATTCTACTGGTTTTCTGTAATTTGTGTGTGAAATATTTCAATAATGTTTTATCTTATCATCATTATTCTATGAATTCATTTCTTTGGCTTAATTAATTGAAACACTTTTCATTTCAACACCGATTGGGTTGAGATTTCAAGTGGGAATCTTATGTTGTTCTAATTTGATAACTCAAGAATCCTATTTCTCGCACACATACATGAGATATTAGTATGATTTTTCATCCCTCACTCTATTCTTGAGGTCCAAAAATTTATAATATGATTGTTGTTTCAAGGGATGGTTATTTTTGCATCATGTTAAGAAGTAAGAGGGAAGTCGAGATCTTGACAACCCTCAACAAAAGGATTCCATTAAAACATTTGAGATTTTTAGAACAATGAACTATCCAAGATGTGTACTGAACTTTAAATGACCTCATAATCTTATAATTCTAAAAAACAACACCATTCTTTTTCAACTATTTATCTCTTTAATTAATTTGTTTTATTTTTAAAACTATTTTCAAAACCACCCCCTATTTTAGTCATTTTTATTAAAAATATACATGTAATATTTAAATAATAATCAATTTAACGTATCAAAACAACACAGCCAAATTTTAGCACCATTTCTGGTGACCCAAGATCATTTTTTAGCTCTTATTTCTATTTTTTATTACCCATTTTAATCTTTACCCTTTTTCTTTTAACTGTTTTTATTTTTTTATTTTGTTTATTTTTTGTGTTTATTCTTCTCTCTCTACTAATATCTTTCTCTTCCTTCCTCTCTCTCTATCAATATATTTAATTATATAGTATAAAATTATTTTTTATTTTATCTTTCCATTCTTCTTATGTTATTTTATTTTATTTATCATCCATTAAAAAAAGAAAAAGAAAAATATAAAAAAAATTCACAGCTTTGTTGCATGACAAGATCTGATAAAGAAATACTACTTGAACTTGACCTAGAAATTGAAAAGAAACTTCAATAAAAAATTATTTCATCTAGTGTAGGTCAGTTAAGTAACATCAAGGAATCCCCTGTGGAACCTCAAGTGTTCCCAAACCAATAAAAAATAAAACCAAATCAAACCCCCAAAATCATGGCTGTAAATAATCATACTTTAAAAGAACTGACCACCCCTATTGTGGAGTACCAACCTACTTAAATCCAATACCCTGAGGAAGCATCTGACATTGAACTGAGATCAGGTCTCATCCACCTCCTTCCTAAATTCCATGGTCTTCTGGGTGAGGACCCTCATAAACATCTCAAGGAGTTTCACATAGTGTGTTTAACCATGAAAACTAAAAATTTATTGAGGACCTCATAAATTTTAGGGCCTTAACTTTCTCGCTTAATGGTGTATCCAAAGGCTGGCTATATTATCTTCTTACCATAATTGGGGGTTGGAATAACTTTATATAGCTCTTTATAGAGAATTTTTTTCCTTCCTCTCAAAATGCATCAATTAGAAAATAAATCTGTTGAATAAGGAAATCATAAGGATATAAACTTCATGAATATTGGGAGAGATTAAAAATACATTTCTCAAGTTTCCGCCACCACAAAATAAGTGACATGTTTTTAATTCAATACTTATATGAGAGAATTATCCCCATGGATTTTGGAATGATATATGCTTCAGTTGGTGGTTCCCTAGCTGATAAAACTCTTGTCGTATCTCGTGACTTAATAGCCAACATGTCTCAAAATACAGAAAAATTTGGTAGATGATCAATTGAACCCACTCAAGGAGTTCATGAGGTAATTCATTCATCCATAGAACAAAAGTTATATAATAAACCTGATGATATGAATACTATTATAAGACAATTATCTCAAGCTCAATATAATGCACAATCTCCTCCAATTCCACTATATTGTGCTATTTGTTCTGATAAAACTCATTTTTATGAACATTGACCATAACTTCAATATTCATCTAAGTCTTGAACAACTAAATTCCCTAGGAGTCTATTTCAACAAGTGAAACCCATAAAGAAAAAACCATTCAAGCCAAATCCAAACCCCGAGCAGAAAGCACAATCACAATACAAACAAGGAGGCAACTCAAGCTACCCTAAATAGAATTCTTATCAATTAGGACAAGGTATATAACCTTTTTATCCTGAAACATCTATAAACAATACTCCTACTCCCAAATCTGAACAATCCTCAAGTATATGGTGAAGAAAATGGAAACCCTAAACCTCTAATTCCAACAGACCACACAATAGACTATTCAAGACATACAAACTCAAGTGAGAAAATTTGAAAAAACCATTGGTGAGATAATGATTCAAGGTTATGGAAAACTACATCCCAACCTATTTCTAATCCAAAATACAAAGGTAATATTTGTGTAATCACACTTTTCAGTGGTAACGAAGTTTCTACTTCCACTGATTTTACACAACAGGTAAGTGCCCCACTAGAAAACTCTCTTCCTCAACCCATAAAAGATTCTAATGAAGAAAAACATAAAAAGGGTAAGTGAGTTATCATTGATGATCCCCCTGAATAATACATTCCTCTTCATTTCCCCAAATATTCTCTAAACCTAAGAAAAAATTTGATAGTGAGATTGATAATAAAATAATAGATACATTTAAAAAGGTATAAGTTAGCATTCCTTTATTGGATGTAGTTAAAATAATCCATCACTACTTCAAATTTCTTAAAGATCATTACACCCATGGACGGTGAATAAAGGGGAATTAGAGACTTAACCTATGAATAAATGTCTCATCTTTGATACAAACAACAATTCCAACCAAATGAAAGGATATGAGAACTTTCACAATACCTTGTAACATAAGAGAGACCTTATTTTATGATGTAATGCTAGATTTGGGGGCTTTGATTAATGTGATTCCTTACTATGTGTACACTTATCTATAGGTTGGAGATCTTAAACCAATAGGCATCATTGTGAAACTTTCCAACCAGATTACAACAAACCCATAAGGAGTAATCGAGGATATCCTCATAAGAGTGAATAATCTCATCCTCCCTGCAGACTTCTACATTCTTAAAATGGATGATACCTGAACCCAAGGACATGATCCTCTCATACTTGGAGTCCATTCCTAAAAATGGAAAATATAATCATCAACATCTACAATGGTATTATTTACATGGAGTTCAGTGGATAAAATGTATGTTTTAATATTTTTGATGTCATGAAACACCCCATTGAAGAGCACTCCACTCATCTTATCTATTTTATGGAATTTCTCTCTAATGAAACACACACACACACAATTATATACTTGACCTATACTCCGATTCATTTTCCACTTATTCACCCTTGTATGATCTAAGTTTTGATTCATGTTTTGAGTGTTTTTTGGGTTAAAAAAAGTGTAAATGTTGTGCTTTAATTGAAGATTGTGTTCATTTTGAGGTACCCTTAATCGTTGATGATTCTAAAAATCTCATTTCTATTGATTCTATTTCCTTATAGAATAAACATGATAAGATATACATTTTCATAGACAACACTCCCCCTAAATCCCCTCCATAAATCCAAAAACCACTGGTGTTAGAATTAAAACCATTTTCATCTAATTTAAAATATGTCTATCTTAAGGGTATTGACCAATTTCCCATCATTATTGCCAATGACCTCTCTCTATAGCAGGAATCAAAATTTCTAGACCTTTTAAGAGAGTGTAAAAAGGAAATTGGATGGAAATTGGAATATATTTCATGGATTATCCCATCTATTTATATTCACTATATAATTTTAGACAGTGAGGCTAAACCTATAAGTTAGGATCAACACAAGTTGAATCCCACCCTCATTGAGGTTGTAAAATTAGAATCTAGTAAAATTACTGTTTTTGGGATCACATATCCTCTATCTTATAGTAAATGGGTTATCCCAGTGAAAATCGCACCTAAAAAACTAGAATAATGATTCTGTCAAATGAATCAAATGAATTGGTATCAACACATGTAAAAAATAGTTGGTTAGTCTGTATTGACTACCATAGACTAAATTAATCCATATGAAATCACCACTATCCTATACCTTTCATTGATCAAATGTTAGAAATACTGGTTTTTAATTCCCATTATTGTTTCCTTGATGGCTATTAGGTTTATTTTCAAATCCATATAACCCTTGAGAATCAACAAAATATAACATTTACCTATCCATTCACCACATTTTCATATTTAAGGATGCCTTTTGGTATTTGTAATTCTCCTGGTACTTTTCAGTGTTGTATGTTGAGTATATTTTCTGAGTAACTTTACTATTTAATGGAAGTTTTATGGATAATTTTATGGTTTATGGATCTTACTTTGATGACTATTTGTCACACCTAGGTTATGTCCTCCACTATTTCATTGAAAAATATTTTGTATTAAATTATGAGAAATAACATTTCATGGTTGAGCGGTAGATAGTTCTTGGGTATGTTATTTCAAATGAGGGAATTCAAGTGGAAGAATTTAAAGTTGAATTAATTTCCTCCATTATATATCCAAAATTCATTCATGAGGTGTGATATTTCATGGTTCATTCTTGTTTTTACCACCAATTAATTAAATACTTTAGTACAATCGCACTTCCCTTATCCCAGTTGTTATAAAAATATTCAGAGTTTGTGTTTTATAAAAATTATGAGGATTCATTTAATTCACTAAAATGGAGTCTCACATCACCTCCCATCATCCAACAATGAAGTTGGGATCTCCCCTTAGAACTTATGTTTGATAACTCCAAGTTTGTAGTTGTGGAAGTTTTATAAAAAATGGTTTAGAAGTCTCTTCATTTAATTATGTATGGATCATGTACCCATGACCCTAACCAGGAAAACTACACACCCACTAAAAAATAACTTCTTTCAATTGTGTTTTCCTTGAAAAAAAATCCATTCATATCTTACTGAGTAAAAAATTATTGTGTTTTCTGATCATGTTTCCCTTCAATTTCTCCTTAAGAAAGCTGAAACTAAGACCCTCCTCATTCTATGGATACTCCTCCTACAAGAGTTTGACCTTGAGATTAGAAATAATATAGGAGTATAAAATGTGGTAGCTAACCACGTTAGAAGTATTTTCCCACCATTGGAAAACCATGTTGACTCATCCATCCCCAATGGAGAATTCATTCCTCATGAGAAACTTTGTGTTTTTGTAGATATTACCCCTTGGTATGCGAACATTGTGAATTTTCTAACAGTATCTTGAGTCCCCACTTATTTCATCACTTCACAGTCCCTTATACTTAAGCATTATTCATTATGCTAAATTTGGGATGAACTGTATTTTTGGATAATTCATAGTGACAAAGTTATTCGTCGGTGTGTCCCTGACAATGATTTCACATCTGTTTTCAGCTTATGCCACACTTTGTCTTGTGGGGACACTTTTTATCTCAATGTACAGCTCGAAAGGTTCTTAACTCATGTTTTTTTGGAAAACATTGTATAGAGATAACAATTGGTTTTTTAAGTCATGTAGTGAATTTAAATTCATTGTGAATATCTCTAAGAGGAATTAAATTCCCCAAAAAACCATATTATTTTGTGAGATCTTTGATGCATGGGGCATTGACTTAATGGGGCCTTTTCCAAATTCATTTTGATTCATGTACATCTTACTAACTGAAGAATACGTCTCTAAATGGGTGGAAGAAAAGGCTATAAGGACCAATGACTCTTGAGTAGTTTTTGATTTTGTGAGGTCCCATATTTTTAGTAGGTTTGGTTTGCCAATATTCATCATTAGTGACAAAGGATCACATTTTTACAATTGTAACATGAAAAACATGATCTATAAGTATGAGGTTGTTCATGAAGTCACCACTACATATCATCCCCAAACTAAAGGATAAGCATAAATCTCAAATCTATAATTTAAGAGAATGTGGGAAAAAAATGATACAACCCAATATGAAAGATTAGAGTTTGTGCTTGGATGATTCTCTTTGGGAATACCATATAGATTTTAAAACCATGATCAGAATGTCACCATATAGGATCATATTTGGAAAGTCTTTTCACCTCCTAGTAGAGTTTGAGTGCCATGCATATTGGGATATTAAACAATTTAATATGAATATTTCAAATGCAGGTGAGCATAGAAAGTTATAGATTCAAGAGTTGGAAGAAATTCATCATGACGCATATGAAAACTCCTAAATCTATAAAGAGAAGAAAAATGATATCCATGATGAGATTATTCATCAGTAGAAGTTTCATATTGGTGATAAGGTCTTCATATACAATTCCAAGCTAAAGCTCTACCTAGGTAAGCTTCGTTCCTGATGTCTCGGTCATTACATTGTTACTAATGTTTACCATTTTGGTGAAATATAGTTTTTTCATAATCAAAGTAGCCAAATTATTACTGTTAATGGGTAGATACTTAAACACTTTTATAAGGATTTTATAAATCATCTGGTGGAGGAAATCCACCTTCAAGAAGAGGCATACCTTTGAAACCAATTAGGTTGTATCCTTACTTCCCATATTCTATTTTATTATAGTGAGGACACTACACACTCTAGGTTTGGGGGGGTGGGGTACATTCATGGGTTTGTTAGGAATTTCATTTCCTTTTTTCTTTCTTCTCTTCTTCACTTTCTGAATAGTATTTTTACTTTTCCCCACCTTGTTGAGTTCATTAGGATTTTCATCATCTTTATTATTTCTTATCTTTTTTGATTATTTGATAGTATTTTTACCATTATTAAACACTCCCATGCTCACCAAATCATCGAAATCACTGAAAATGATTGTCTAAATTCTAGATTACTTATTGTTTTAACATTTAATGAACATTTGTATCAATTATGGAATATAATATTTCTGCATGAATTTAAGATTGGGGTGTAATTTTTAGTAAATTAGATGTTTTTATATGATATAAATGGTTGTATCTCTCTGAAACCTTTGAGATTAATGATACCCTTTAAGTGAGTAGTTTATGGTAAAATTGTGCCACTAATATTTCCACACATATTTACACCCAACCATGAAGTGTGAATATTTCTTACTAAATAAAAGGTAAATATAAGTAATGTTAATAATTATTAGATTTATAAAATTATTTTTCCATACATTTATTCCTTATTTTATCTATTTAATTACTGTACCAGATTGACCTATGCATGTCTACCTATTATCTAACTGTTTTACACCATAAAAAAAACAAAAAATAACAAAATAATAATAATAATAATAATAAATAATGAGGGGAGTGATGAAATGTGAAACATATGGGGATATCTAGGCTGGGAGATTAAGGTTTGACTTTTGGGAATTCTTAAGTGATTATGTCTTGAAATTTTTTTGCAAGGGATGTAGGATAGGTTCAGTGGAAAGAATAAGGTAAGTAGAAATTTTTTAAAATAACCTATATTTACTAGATAGTAAGTGGAAAGAATAGAATGAAATGGTTTTCACACACATGTGGATAGCTAATTAAATGGTTTAATTTTTAATTTCTTTCTTATACCGGTATCATACATCTCCTTGAATTTTGTTCTGATATAATTTATGAAACATCTTTCTTCATAATCACTAGGAATAACTCATTGGTGTGGTTTTTACTTTGATCACATTTCTATATTAAAATAAAATTTTGTTAAATGTTAAATATTCATAAATTTGGAAATATCAAGATTTTTTATTTTATTGGGAATGTTAATTTTCCCTTGAGTGAAAATGTTTAGGTGTGGGGGTGTGATTGCACCACGATTCACTATTTTATTTTACCCATACAACACTGTGTTAAAATGATTTTGTATTGTGAATTTTAATTATTATAAAAAATATAAATTCATTATTGATTAAATTATTATGTATTTATGGTTGTTAAAAAGGATAATTTAACTTTTTTTATGATTTCATTGTATGTGGGTGTGATTTGGAGTATCCAAAATGAAGTTCAAGCAAAGCGGCACAAACTACACATGAGCCCAAGAAACCATGTTGACTTAAACACACAATGAAACTAATTAATACATCTAATTGGGATTCTATTTTGTGGGTTTATCCAAAATTCATTAGTCTAAAACTCCTATGAAGACACCCAATCCCAATTCATCCATTAAGGGTCCCATCCGAACTTATATGTACAAGAAAAAAAATATGCTCAAAGTCAAAAGTAGTGTTTGTATTTTGGATATATATCAAGATTTCAAAATCCAAATGATTCTAAATTTTCATTGGATATATTAATTAGGTGGGTTAAAAACTTTTTATTTTTCTCTAAATCGATATAAGACTATATGGACTCCAAAAACCATAGGCTAAGTGGTTTTAAAAAATATATAATCCCAAAAGTACCTTCCACTTTTCCTATAAATTGGAACCTTGGTCAGACCATTTTTAAGTTCAAACCAAGAGTAAAAATATGAAATTTTGGAGACCCAAAGTAGTCCTCTCCTTATCCTAGAAGTTCTTTTATCCCCTATCCTCATGGGGTGATCAAGGATGAAATTGAAGTTCCACTCGAGCCTCCTCTTCTCGATGGCCAGCTAAACAGTGGATGGTAATTTCGAGGAAATTACAAATACTTTGAAGGGAGTTCTGAAAATTGTTATTTTACTAGTATTTTGTAATTTGTGTGTGAAATATTTCACTTATGTTTTATCTTTTCATGATTCTTCTATGAATTCATTTATTTGGTTTGATTAAGTGAAAAACTTTGCATTTCAATGTCAATTGGGTTGAGATTTCAAGTGGGAATCTTGGGTTGTTCTGATTGGATAACACATGAATCCTCTTTCTATCACACGTACATGATATATTAGTATAATTTGGTATCCCTTAATCTATTACTGAGTTCCAAACCTTTATAACATTATTTTTTTGTCAAGGGATGGTTCTTTGTGCATCGTTTTAAGAGGTAAGAAGGAAGTCGAGATCTTGAAAACACTCAACCAAAGGTTTCCATTAAAACATGTGAAATTTTTAGAACAATAAACTATCAAAGATTCATAGTGAACATAAAATGACCTCCTTATATCATAATTATAAAAACAACACCTTCCGTTTTTTATTATTAAATACTTTAATTAAGACATTTTATTTTTAAAACTATTTTCAAAACCACCCATATTTTAATGTTTTTTATTAAAAATACACACTTTAGATCCCAAATGCTCCTTGAGAGATGACTTGGGGTCCACCCTGTACTAAAAAATAATATTTAAATCATAATAAATTTATTGTTTCATGACAATGCGGTCAATTGGCGTAGGGTTTGAAAAGACATGCAACCATTAAGGGGAAACTATGCAACCCCACCAGCAGGGGCACACAGTTAAGGTGCACGATTTGTCTAACAGTGTGGACCCACCTATATAACCGTGAAAGAGATTTTATTATTATGAAAATTGGTTAAAAATTATTGAACCCATATTTTTGACCTTCACTCAACAATAACTCACCCTATTTCATTCTCCAAGGTTGAGAGGGCTCTTAAAAACTGATTTTGGATCCTACAAACCCTCACTAAGGTGGATCAAAGCTAGAAAATATTCATTCAATACTTACCTGGTAAAAATTATCTCCCTGTTATTTATATCCCACTCTCTTACTCTCTTCTCCAAAGGGTTTATTAGATCCTCATTTTTTTTGGATTGAATCCCCATTGTTTCAAATATTGAATCGTGGTTTGATTCTTAGATCTCTGTTATTGACGTTCTTCATTGGATAATCCTGTTGTTGAAGTTGTGTTACATAATCCCGTGATCTATAGTATGTGGTTCCATTTAAGTTTGGAAAATTAATTTAACACTAAATTGATTGATTTGAATTAAATTTATTTCAATTAAATTGTGAAAAAATCATTGTGGATTGTTGTTTGGGTTTTCTTTGGAATAAACATTGGTGAAAACACCCAATTCCATTAAATTGGGGCATGTTTGTGGAATTTGATGAGAAATATAAAATTAAATTGTGGAATTAAATTGTGAAATTGATTTGTGAAATTGATTTCAAAACTATACATGAGAAAATGGCTTATTGTTTTTGATAATAACCCAATGGTTTTATCCTGTAAAATGCATGATTTGATTAAAAATCTGCTTTGGTTTTCAAAAATAAATTGGAATACTGAAATGGAAAAAAATTGGTTAATTGTATTTGGAATAGTTTTGAAATAAATTACCCATTATTGTTTTTTATAGAACATGAAATCCTAGGTAGTTAGTGATTTACTCAGGAAAACTCTATATTAATTCTTTAAAACTATAACAAAACATAGTACAACATGTCACAACCTCGATGACATGCTAATGGGTCATATTTAACCAATGTGTGAGGGACATGTGTACACATATTATCACAATCACCTATTAGAATTTGTGAGGATCCCATAACCTAGAACTATCGTACCTCTTGGAAGATTTCTATATTGCTCGTTTGTGATTATTTGATATATATTTCATTTTTTGTAAACTATTTTACAAATGCCATATGAATTTATTTAAATTGTTTTATATAAATGTTTATTAATCCATTTTTTAGAAATATTTTCCATTATTCGAAATTTAAATTATGATTTGTTTTAAATATGCTTTTAAAATTTCATGCCTATTTATTTAAAATTAGATGTTTTATTTGGTTAATTATTTTGTCATAATCTTATGGAATCCTTGGTTAAACCCTACTGGGATTTTTTCTCACACCCTGCCTATGTTTTTTGGTGTTTGTAGATTATCTTATTCCAAGTTCAAGCAAGAGAAAAGTTCCAAATTGAGGTGGTTCTTATTGTCGATCCACGGTTCTTGGATAGTTGTGTTTGTTGGAACTTTGGGTTGTTTATTATCTTGTTTTTCTAGTACTTTGTGCTTGTACTTTGGGATTTTATACCTGTCTGACTTTTGGTACTATTCTCCTTGTGGAGTTTTCTTATATGCATACTGACTAGTGTCTATTTCTTCCACCATTTATAATATGAAAAAATCATTACCTATTTATCTTTTATGATTCCAGGTGCTAGTTTCCAACCCATGGGAATCGGGAACGCCCTTAGGGCAATGTCAATGTCAGCTTGGGTGTCAGGGGTACTAGGGTATCCTAGACGGTTCGTAAAAAATGTACCCCATTACTACTTCCCCATTAGTTTACTAGTCGGATCCAACATCACACATCCTAATCCATATCTCTCCAAAATTAAGACCACACAATGACACATGGGCTAAAGTAGGACTTCCCAAAGACACTTGAGATAAAGTAATATAGCATGAACCCTTTACATCACATAATCTCATCATCCTAGCCACATCTCCACATAGTAATTATGACAACCCTACTTTTTATTACACACATAGATAAGGTTTATTACATAAAAACTTCACTTGATACAACATAGAAGATCTAGAGGTCTAGTGTCTTTGAGGCTTAGGAACATTAAATAAAAAATTCAAACATGAAATTCAACATCTTATTGAAAACTTCCTTTACATGACCACTATATTCCCTCATACTTAGCATCGCATGGGATAACCTGAGGACATATATAAGAAAGGGGTGAGCTATAAAGCCTAGTAAAGGAGTAAAAAATGCATAACAGGAAAAATACAATACATGTTAGGTAATATTCATATAAATGGAGCATAAAAGAACATGAACAAAAAGGCATGATATAGCATGATTATCATAACATGGAAAGGTGGAAACAACATTTAACATGGAATTATCATGAGCCAAGGCTCATTGCACATGAAGCATGAGTAAACCCTCGTTGGACATGAAGAACAATTAAACTCCTATTTCACTTGAATTAGTATGAGTAAACACCCATTTTACATGATGTATCATGATACTATACTTTACCCAATGCATTAGAGCACGATCAGGTAACACCCTTCTTAAACATTTCATTTCATACATAAGTGTTCCACATAGATCATACAACATGGAATAAATCATCATAATTTATTCTATGATAAAGGGATGTGGAATACATACATGAATCTTTATAATCAATAAGTAAATGTACATAAAGTTGAATACTCTTGATAGAGAAATGGGTATGATATTCACTACACAATGACATTGGCTTGGAAAATCGGTGCAATTTTGGCAACGTAATGGTGTGACGTAAGAATTCATAAAAATAATTCATGAGAGAGAAAGGGGTGTCTCATCATATTTACCTAAAATGGATATTAATGGGGGTCATATAGATACATATCCCAACATATGTAATGGAATTTAGATTCATAATATAAAAGAATTGCTTGAATGTAAATGAGTAGAGGAAAATTCCTTACAGAATTCCGGCATAGTAATGAGTGTACATGGAAGGCATTAATGAGAGATAAATGGGTCTACCATCATTCAAACATAAATAGGGCGGTATGGGGGAGGTGAGAAATCATACCCCAACATTTAAAATTTAAAATAAAAGGACATAACAATATTAAGAAACTTAGAGAAAATGAGAAAGGAAGGAATCTCTTACTTGGAAGGTTGATCCCAAAGGCTTGGTAGGGGATTAAGAGAGGATTATTGGGAGATTGGTGATCCTTGGGGGGATTCTAGAGATAGGAGGTCAAAAGTTGGATGAACTCCAAAGTCTTTGAGTGAAGAGGAAGTGGGATCTTGGGTGGGTTTATATAGGAAATGAGGGGGGATTCTTTATTATTTAGGTTTGGGACACCACACATTAAACTAATCAAAAACACAAACCAACCCATGGTTTTTTCCCATGGTTTTTTCCAAAGGGGATTGTAAAATAATATTTTATAAGGAAAATGACCGAACTTCTTAAAATAATAGGGTTCCTTATGTGGAGGTGAGTCACACTCTCAAGTAAATCAATTTAAAAAAGATAAAATGTTTTATAAGTCTTAGAGGGTCCACTAAAACATATATTTTCTGAACATAATATTTATAGTATTTTATTACATCACTATTGGGTCTTTATGAAGTCATAAAACATATTATATATTTAAACAGTATTTAATTTTTACCCAAAAATTCTATTATCTCATAAAATTATGAAAATTCACCATTGGATAATTTTGACATTTTGATTTCCAAAATAATATTCCTTTTATCTAAATAATTTTCTAAATATGTGAATTTTTACTTTTAAAATAAAAGCCAACATTTATTGAAAATTCATGGGTTTTGACAAAAAATGGCTTTCAAACATTAATAAAAATTACAATTGTATTCATAAAAATTATACGATCATTTATAATTAATAAAAATAATTTAATAATAATAATATTTTATTAAAATATTATTTAATTAAAAAATCTATTAATTTATTAAAATATATTTCTTGGTTGAATATTAACTAAAAATACTATTTGTGCTCTAAAAACTATTTGCAACGTAACAATAATAAAATGAATGTATATTATATATTATATACAAAAATAATGCATATAATCATAGTGATAAGGTCTTGTTACATAACCTCTTATAACACCTGCATAAGACCTTAGGGTAAGGTGCGCGATGGTGACAGACTATTGGGGTGACTCTGATAACATCGCTCGGGTGGTAATCTCTATCAACTTACACTTCTCCCGTAGGCGGTTCCTTTCGAGCTTAACTTGTTGAATCTCGGCTTGGGATTGGTCAAGAACGAAGCCTAGTGACACCACTCGCTTTCCGAGCTCCGACAAATGGGCTTAATATGGTGAAATTCTACTAGATTAGGCCATCGCTTCCTTTGTCTGAGTAAATAGGATTTGTTAAAACCCTATATTTATACAAATCATGTGATGACTTTTCAATGACTATATTAGTAATGATTACAATTCTTAAAGGCATTTTAAAATCCAAAACATAAAACCAAATAAAAGCATACTTTTTACATAACCATAAAAAGACATTTAAATAGACCACAAGGAATTTTCATTAATGAATTTTTTGGTCATTACAATCTTCCCCCCTTAAGAAATTTCAGCCTAAAATTTTACTTTTCCTACACTAAAACAAATGTGGGTAACTATTTTTCATCACTTATTCCAATTCCCATGTAGTTTCTTCAAACTTGTGGTTTTTTCACAACACCTTGACAAGGGGCATTGTCTTATTTCGGAGAAATGTTTCTCTAGGATCTAAGATCTTAACTGGTTTCTCTTTATAAGAAAGATCATCCTATAGCTATATTACCATTGAAGAGAGTACATTTGAATGGTCTGGTATGTACTTCCTTAAGACGGATACATGAAATACATCATGTACTTTGGCCATGGTAGGTGGAAGTGCTAGTCGATAGGCCACAGCCCCGACACGATCAGGAATCTTGAAGGGTCCAATGTACCTAGGAAATAACTTACCCTTCTTTATAAACCTCATGACATTCTTCCACGGAGATATGTGTAGAAACACCATGTCTCCAACTTTTAACTCAAGGTGTCATCAATGGTTATCCACATAACTCTTCTATCAACTTTGGGATTCCTTGATATGTTGCTGAATGGTTTTCACCTTCTCCACTATTTCTTTGAACATTTCAAGTCCTAACAGCTTACGATCACCAACTTCATCCCAAAACACTAGTGTTATTCACCTTTTCCCATAAAGGTATTCATATGGTTCCATTTGGATGCTTGAGTGGAAACTTTTATTGTAGGAGAATTCAACCAGTGGAAGATATTGGTCCCATCCTCCTTTGAATTCCATAGAACATGATCATAACATATATTTTAGTTTCTGAATATTTCAATTAGATTGGACATCAGTTTGAGGATGATAGGTCGTACTGAAGTTCAGTTCAGTGCTTAGAGAATATTGGAGACTTTTCCAGAACATCAAGGTGAATCTTGGATCATGATCGAATACAATAGATAGTGGTACTCAATGAATCCTTACCACTTCTTTGATGTAAATCCATGAAATTTGATCCAATGATAAGTCCTCTTGAATCGCAATAAAGTGAGATTTCTTCATAATATGATCCACAACGACCCATTTAGCATTGTTTCCTCTGGATGTCCTTGGAAGTCCAGTGACAAAGTACATGGTAATGTTATCCCACATCCATGTTGGTATAGGTAATGGTTACATCATCCCCTTAGAATTTTTCCTCTCAACCTTCACATGATAACATACCAGGAACTTTGATGTATATTCACCTATCTCCCTTTTCATATTGTCCCACTAAAATCTTTCTCAGAGATCTCGATACATCTTTGTGCCCCTTGGGTGAATAGAGAAGGTTGAGTTATGTGTGTCATTCAGAAGCTCCTTCTTTATCTCTGGATTGGATGTTACACCTAATCATGACCCAAATCTCACAATTCCATCCTTTTCAACCATGAAATCTGAGGATTTCCCATTTTTTATAACATCCACATTTTTTAGAATTTCCACATTGTTTCTTTGAGAATCCTTTATTTTCTTCAAGAGGGATGGTTGAGTAATCATTTGAGAAAGGATTGATGATGTTCTTCCCTTAATGATTCACATGTCCATTATCTACAAATCTAAGAATATTGGATCCTTCTCAATTATCATCAATGAAAAATAGCTGGATCATTTCTACTTATATCATCTTTCACCTTGTTCGCCTTCCAAGGGTGGTAATGGATTGAGAATTCATAACCTTGATGAGTTCTATCCATCTTCGTTGGAGCATATTAAGCTCTTTATATGTGAATATATATTTTAGGCTCTTATGATTAGTATATATCTCACACTTCTCCCCATAAAGATAATGCCTAAATATTTTCATCACAAAGACATAACCTCAAACTCCAAAATCATGAATGGGATGGTTTTTCTCATGGCTTTTCAGATGCCTTGAGTCGTAAACTATCACTTTATCATTCTGCATCATCACACAAACCAGTACCTTCTTCGAAGTATAACTAAATACCACAAAATTTTTTCCACTCATGGGTAATGTGAGCACGGATGTGTTGATAAGCCTCCTTTACAACTCCTTGAAGCTCTATTCGCATTCATCACTCTAAGAAAACATTACTCCCTTCCAAGTTATCTTGGTAAGAGGGTTGGAAAATCGTGAGAAATTTCTCACAAATCGTCGATAATATCCAGCAAACCCCAAGAAGCTATGGATATCTGTTACCGATGTTTTCCTAATACATCCCTCAATTGTAGTTGTCTTGGAGGGATCCACTAATATCTTTTTGATTATGATGATATAACCCAATAATGAGATCTACTTCAACCGTAACTCACACTTATTGTACTTTTCATAGAGCTTCTCCTTACGCAAGGTCTCTAGTACAGTTCTTAGATGCTCCTCGTGATCCTCCTTGGTTTTGGAATATATTATAATATCATCTATAAAGACTATCACAAATTTGTATAGGTAATCTATAAAGACTTTATTCATCAAGTGAATGAATATTTCTAGAGCATTAGTGAGTCTGAAAGGCATTACTATGAATTCATAGCGCCCATATCCTGTATGAAAATCAGTCTTGGAGATATCTTCCACCTTCAACCTTACTTGATAATATCTCGACCACAAATCTACCTTCGAGAAGTATTGTGCACCACATGGCTGATAAAAATGGTCAAAAATTCATGGAAGAGGATACTTGTTCTTTATCATGATTTTTTTGAGCTCATGATAATCAATGCAATGGTGTATTAACCCATCCTTCTTCTTGACGAAGATGTCTGGTTCACCCCATAGTGAAGCACTTGGGTGTATAAACCCTTTATCTTGATTCTCATGTAGTTATCTCTTCATCTCCTCAAGCTCCACAATATCTATTCTATACGGAGTCTTGGATATTGGCAATGCCCAAGGTATAAGGTCAATTGAGAATTCAACATCTCTTCTAGGAGGGAGACCAGACAATTCCTCGGGAAACACTTCAGAAAATTCCTTCATAGTAGGCATGTCTTCAAGGATGGATTCTTCCTTGGAATCAATCATCTGAGCCAGATACGCGTGCTCATAGGGCAGTAATATCCATACTTGAGATGATGGAAGTAAAGAAGATTCATCCTCCTCCTTGCAATTGTACAAAATCGTGGGTCGATTCTCCACATGGAGAGTGATTTCCCTCTCACGAAAATTTATGTCGACCCAATATAAGTAATTTCAATCCATGTCGAGAATTGCATAAAATTCCACCATAGGGAGTATGATGAGGTTCTCTGAGAATTTAAATCCACAAATTATGATAGGGGAGTAGTTATATTCATGGAATACAACGATTGACCATTTTCCATACTCACAGACATCTTTACTTCCAGGATTTGTGGTGGTGTTGGCATTGTTCTACTAAACATTTGAGATATAAAAGAATGTGTAGAACCAAAATCAAAAAGCATGTTCACTATTCTTAAATGAATAACTAGCGTACCTGTCTCCACTTAGTTTTCGGGGTTTACTTCGGTAGTAGTGATGGAAAAATCTCTCCCTTGTAGCCTTGGAGGTTGTTGGTTTCCTCCGAAAACCCTTGGCTTAGGGTACTTATTTTCAAGGTTCCCTAGTTCTTTGTAGTTGAAGAAATGAATAATACATTGAGGTTCGAATGGAGAATTCCTCTCCTCTATCGAAACCATGGGGTTTTCTTGTCGGCAGTTAACAGCTAGGTTTCTTTCTCTTCTACACCTAAAGCATTTCCTCGTCCCTTCAGGAAATTTCTAGGATGCTTCTTTCCACACCTTTGGAAAGTGGGGTGCTATATTTTATTAACAGCATTGGATTTATCCATCGGACTGCCATAATTGAATTCCACCTTACACTTCTTATCCCCATGATACCCCTGAGATTCACTAAACTCTATTTCGACCTTGAGGGAATATCAGAAAATTTCCTCATAGCTGTCAAAGTCACAGATCACCAGGGCTTTCTGCAGGCTAGGTTTCAGCCCACCAAAAAAGCGATCAACCTTGCATTCAGGGGTAATGACAAAGCCGGAGTAGTATCGTGCAATACTTGTGATGTTTTCCTCATACACTCCAATAGATTAGTCATCTTTTTTCTTGAGTTTAAGGAAGTCCCTTTCCATCTTAAAATGGAGGGTGCACATAAAATATTTATCGAAAAACATTTTCCATAAATCATTTTCATTCCAACACCTTGAAATCCTTCTCAGGCTTTTTTTTTATCAATGTCCACCATTTATCGGCTTCACCCTCCATACGATAAGAATCCATAAGAAACTTCTCTTGTTCAAAACATTGAAGGATGGAGAAGATCTTTTCAATGGAGTTGATCCATTTTTCAGTGATTGAGGGATCAGATGATCCATTAAAAGTTGGAGTCCCTTGTATCATAAAGCTTTTGATAGTGACTTGTTATTTCTTGGGGGGGGGGGGGGTTTAACGTTCCTCTTGACCCATGTTTCTATTAAAATATTGAGTTAACTGAGAGAGTATCATGACAAAGTTCGGAATTCCTGCTCTCATCGAATTGGGGATGTCATTAGAATAGTAATCACATTGATCTTCACATCTGTTGTTATCTCGAGTCCTCTTATTACTGACCATTGTCTGGAATAAAAATAAAGTTAGGGGCAACACATAAAGGGTAATCCAAAGAAAAAAACGGATGACTTATAAAACTTTTATTTCCTTAACTTATGAATTTATAAGCTTCAGTCTATGTTATCCATGATCTGCTTTCTAACATGTATTCTTAGTGGCATTTTTTTTAAATTACCCTAATAATGGTTCATACTAAGCTTGTTAATTTACCAAAGAATATTTCCCGGGAGTTTCATAACCAAGAGTGCAGAAATTATCATTGTCGTATACCAGGATACCCTGGGTTAAGCCCAAAACTCCTTGTCGAAGTTTTCACTCCTAAGTATATTTGTGCCAGAGCTACCTCTACCTTCTCGTATCCAGACAGGGATGTATTTTCTTGATAAACCACTTAATCAATACTCACCAAAATGTAGGGATGTTTTTTTATTATACTTAGTCTATTCTCTAAGGCTTTATTAGGTTTTTCTAATCATAATCCCAAAAATAACGAAACCTATCCTCTGATACCAACTATGACAACCCTACTTTTTATTACACACATAGACATGATTTATTACATAAAACCTTCACTTGATACAACATAACAGATTAAGAAGTCTAGTGTATTTGGGGATTAGGAACATTACATAACAAATTAAAACATGAACCATAATATCTTATTGAAAACTTCCTTTACATGACCACTACATTCCCTCGTACTTAGCATTACATGGGATAACCTAAGAACATACATAAGAAAGGGGTGAGCTTTAAAGCCCAGTTAGGGAGTAAACAAGGAATAACATGAATAATACAATAAATGGTAGTCAATAGGAATATAAATGGATCCTAAAATAACATGAACATAAAGTCGTGATATAGAATGATTATCATAACATGGAAAAGTGGAAACAACACTTAACATGGAATTAGCATGAGCTAAGGCACATTGCACATGGAGCATGAGTAAACCCTCAATGAACTTGAAGCATGAGTAAACCATAGTTTCACTTGAATTAGAATTATTAAACACCCATTTCACATGACATATCATGATACTATAATTTACCCAATGCATTAGAGTGTTATCAAGGTGCACCCATCTTAAACATTTCATTTAATGAATAAATGTGCCAGATAGATCATAAAACATGGAATAAATAATCATCATTTATTCAATGGTAAAGGGATGAGGATTACATACATGAATCTTTAAAATCAATCAGAAAATATTCATAATGGTGAATAACCTTGACAGAGAAATGGTCATGGTATTCAATACACAATGACATTGGCTTGGAAAATCGGTGCAATTTCGGCAGCGTAACGGCGTGACATAAGAATTCATAAAAATGGTAGACGAGAGAGAAAGGGTTGTCTCATCATATTTACACAAAATGGAAATTAATGGGGGTCATATAGATACATGTCCTAACATATGTAATGGAATTTAAATTCATAACACAAAATAATTTCTTGAATGTAAATGGGGAGAGGGAAATTCCTTACGGAATTTCGGCATAGTAACGAGTGTACATGGAAGGCATTAATGAGAGAAAAATGGGTCTCCCATCATTAAAACATAAATATTATAGTATGGGGGAGGTGTGAAATCATACCCCAACATTTATAATTGAAAATAAAAGGACATAACAATATTAAGAAACTTGGCTATAATGAGAAAGGAAGGGATCCCTTACTTGGAAGTGTGATCCAAAAGGCTTGGGAGGGGCTTGAGAGAGGCTTATTGGGAGCTTGGGGTGCCTTGAGAGGATTCTAGAGAGAGGAGGTCAGAATTTTGATGAACTACAAAGTCTTTTAGTGAAGATTAAGTGGGATCTTGGGTAGGTTTATATAGGTAAGGATGGGGCATTCTTTATTATTTAGGTTTGGGACACCAAACATTAAACTAATCAAAACCACAAACCTGACCATGGTTTCTGCCCATGATTTTTTCAAAAGGGGAGTGTAAAACAATATTTTATATGTATAATGGTAGAATGTCTTAAAATAATAGGGTTGCTTATGTGGAGGTGAGTCACACTCTCAAGGAAATCAATTTAAAAAAGCTAAAATGTTTTATATGTTTTGGAGGGTCCACTAAAGCTTTGTAAAATAAATAAAACAACCCTAAAATCAAATTATTTTAATGGTAAAACATATATTGGACAAATATATTTTTTCTAGTATTTTATTACATCACTATTGGGTCTTTATGGTGTCATAAAACACAATATATATTTAAACGATATTTATTTTTTACCCAAAAAATCAACTATCTCAGAAAATTATGAAAAATTTACCATTGGATAATTTTTACATCCTGATTCTAAAAATAATATTCATTTTATCTAAATAATCTTATAAATATGTGAATTTTTACTTTTAAAATAAAAATTTACATTTATTGAAAAATCATGGGTTTTGAAAAAAACCGCTTTCAAACCATAATAAAAATTACCATTGTATTCATCAAAATTATATGATAATTTATACTTAATAAAAGTAATTTAATAACAATAATATTTTATTAAAATATTATTTAATTAAAAAATATATTAATTTATCAAAATAAATTTCTTAGTTGAATATTAACTAAAAAAACTATTTGTGCTTTAAAAACTATTTACAACATAAAAATAATAAAACGAATGTATATTATTTATTATATACAAAAAAATGAACATAATCATAGTGCTAAGGTCTTGTTACATAATCCATTATAACACCCACATAAGACCTTAGGGTAAGGTGTAAAATGGTGATAGACTCTTGGGGTGGCTTGTATAACATTTTTTAGGTGGTAATCTCTATCAACTTCCACTTCTCCCGTAGGTGGTTCCGTTCGAGCTTAACATGTTAAAGCTTGGCTTGGGCTTGCTCAAGAATGAATCCTAGTGACACCACCTCCTTTTTGAGCTCTGACAAATGGGATTTACAAGGCAAGTCTACTGGATGAGGCCATCCCTTCCTTTGTCTAAGTAAATTGGATTTTTTAAAGCCCTATATTTACACTAATCATGTGATCACTGTTCAACTGCTATATTAGCATTGGTCACAATTCTTAATGGTATTTTAAAATCCAAAACATAAAACCAAATAAGTGAATACATTTTACGTAACCATAAGAATACATTTAAATAGACCAAGAGGAATTTTCATTAATGAATTTTTGGGTCATTATAGTAACCAAGTACTTTCTGAGAGTCACCATAGCCTTTACATTGTGTATTATACCTTAAGCCATCACAACCCATTCAGAACATGACTATAACAACCATTAGGATGCTATATCTAGAGATACATGTGTGTGAAATAACCAAAAGATGTTACAACCCTCTACACACATATATGTGGAAAAACAAACACTGTGCATGCCATCATATAATAATATAAGGAGAAAAGAGAAGGACCAAAGGGAGTATTCATCCATCTGTTTCTCTCTAACCTGGATGTTGGGGAAAATTCGCTCCCAAAGTGTACTGGTTGTTAGTCTCCCTACCGACATGGTTGGGGTAGCGTATGGAATCATAAAAACATACATGATATATATAAGGCTCATAACCACACTATGGGAAACTACTTGGCCTTAGACTCATCTTTCGCTAATGTCACATTAGACTCCCCACTTCCACTGCTAAGACCTGGGTATCAAAAGTATACAACAATCAAGATCAATAATAATTAACTAATTATCCATTAATTAATTAGTACCACTATCATTTCCAAGATTAATAATTTAATCTTTTGAGCCAAGTAACAATTTCACTATTCATTTTTAGCTTGTATTCTCAAGTAACTCATCATCAAAAAGAAATCATCAAGAACCAACACTGTTCTTTCAATAATTCATTTATCATTTCATAGTCATCTTGGTACTCTAGGACTTAGCCCAAAATACCACATAAAAGATACACTCATAGTGAATGGTATCAAACTGCTTCTCAAAGTTAGAAACTAATTATATAAACAACCATCAGCCCATCCGCCATTAAAAAAGCGTATTCATTATCAAGAAATCATCTGAGCTTTTTTTACAACAACAATAGGAAATACTAACTTTAACTCGTTCTATTAGTCTCAGTTCCATACTGACACCACTGCACATAAAATCAAATATAACATCCCATGCCAACATCTGTATAACTGGAACCTCAAGAACTTCCTAAGTCATCCCTACCCATATCATCACTATAAACATCACCTCTTACAACCATCATATCCTTGGGAATACCCATCCATATCATCACTATAACCGGCACCATGTTCCACCATTACAACCTGAAGCATCCCCAACCATTATTCCAACCACACAAGGATATTATTCAATCATTACAAGGATCTGAATCCATAGAGTATAAATAAATATTAAATGTATTATTCCACACATAATTTCAAAGGCGACTATGGATAAATCAAACAAGGCATTCCAACCTAATCAAACAATGTCATGCTCGCTCATCCCCAAAGCAATGATTTATTCAATCATTAAAATCTCATTACCACCTTTAATCAACTAATTTATAATGAATAAATCCCATAAATATTATCCATACAAATTACCAAGGCTAATATTTATTTATTTAATATGGCACTCCACCACAAGATACTTTTTCATTTATCAACAATCTCAATGATTATTATTTCAACATGCCTATTTCATTATAAAAATAAATTACCATATTTAATTTCTTATCTAATTTTCAAGAATATCAACCATGTCGAACATTGATAACAAAAGACAGCACGGTATCTAGAAAATCCCAGAGGAAACAAAATATTTATCACAATGCATGTGACCACACATCCCAAAATATTTAAACATGAATATTAATATTTCCAAAAGAAATAATATTTCAATTTCATGATTTATTGCAATCATATGATAATCATCACTGAGCATGATTAAAGTTCTATGCATGCAGTAATATCCTTTAGAATAAGAATAACAGGAATAGAACACACAACATGTTATCATTTTGATTTCATCAAATATTAATTAAACAAAGTTATGCAATTATCTCTTTATCTATCTTGGATAATTTCCAGAATAATAATTATTATTATAAAACATGCAATCATTTATTTCCATATCTTCCAAAAATATTACAGATTATCAAATTAAGTCATAACACACTCTAGTAATTCTTTTATGAAGAACATTAAAAATCTACAGCATTATGTGATCATTTTTAAGAGAGAATAATGTGTCCAAAACATGCTATAATATTTAAAAAGAATTATTTATCTTCAACATGAAATATAAATTTCACTCACTTCAATATTTCAAGATAATTTCATCATGATAAAAATTTCATCTTTCGTTAAATATTTTCATGATAATCCAGTATCAATATTCCACTTCTTTCATTCCATCTACAACCTTTAGAAATTTCCAGATTACACAACCACAAATCGGTGCATGGGTAGCGCCAGCTTTTATCATCACTAAAAAAAGTCATTAATAAAAGCCTCACCTTTATCAGCACTATCTAAAAGTGCTGATAAAGGTAACTTTTATCGCTAAAAAACATTGATAAAGGTGTTCCCTTAATCAACTCTTTTTTAGCACTGATAAAGGATGGATTTATCAGCACTCTTCTTAGCGCTAATAAGAGTTCTTAACAAATAAATTATTAATTTATATAAAATTATTATATTTATTTTAATAAATAATTATTATTTAAATAAATTAAATAAAAATCACAAGTTTATAATTAATAATTTTTTAATAATTCAAATATATATATATATAATGTTTTAAAAAAATATTTATATGATTATAATTAAATAAGTATATATTTAAATAACTATAAAATTATAATAAATTTTATTAAATAATAAATATATTTATTATAATTACAATTATATATAAATATTTTTTAAATATATATATTTATAATTATATATATATATACATAAATATATGTCTCTAATGAATTTGATCAATAAATATATTGATGTGTGAGTATAATTGACGATTGCATATGTTATGTATTCCTCAGTAATTTTTATTTATATATTACACCTTTATTATTATTTATGTTGTTCATATATGTGATGACTCATTTTTTTATGTGTACTTTAAAAGGTATATAATTCATTAATATTATACCCATGAACATAAATACTCATTAAATTATGATAAATATATTTAAATAATAATAAAAAATTTATATTTATAATTATAAAATTTTAATTATATATTAAGGATTTTAAATATATTTATTTATATAATTATAAAATTGTAATAAATATATTTATTATACTTATAATTTTATACATATATATATCATTAAATAAATATATTTACAAGTGCATAAAAATATTTAAAAATATTTAAAAATATTTAAAAATATTTAAAAATATTTAAAAATATTTAAAAATATATAAAAATATTTATAATTATAATTATAAATAGATATAGATATATTTAAATTATTATAAAATTATAAATATAATAAATATAATAAATATATTTATTATAATTTTATAATTATTTAAATTAATAAATATATTTATTTAAATAATTATAAAACTAAAATAAATAAATTTATTATATTTAAAATGATATAAATATGTATAATTAATATATTAAAAACCCTATAGTCTTGCATCACAAACCTGGGTTCAAATCTAGGCAGCAACGAATTTCGATTGGATTTGCACCCAGATGTGGGTTGGCTTGCGGCAACCCAAGCATGGGTCTCTCAGCGGTGACACAAGCACGATGAGGGAAGCATCTTGTAGATGAATGATGACCATGGCTCATGATGGTGACGCGAGCATGGCGAGCAATTGCCAGTGGCACGACCGCGGGACAACACCTCAGGCAGTCAGGCGGTGTCCGTGACGGCTTAGGGATGAAACTTAAGGTGGTGGACCCGCACAGTTATGATTTCAAGCAAAATAATAGCTACAGGTGTTGGGCACTTGGGCTATAGGTTTTATAATGGACTTCATGTCCACAAGGCCTTCGAGTCATAAAAAATGGGTGGGTTATCCCTTCGGGGGGTTATGACCTGCCTTTTCGGGTTGTGTGTGTTTCATTTCTATGTTTCGTTGTAATTTTTCCCCTAAGCACCTATAATATGTATTTATAAAATTATAAATATTGGAAATATATTTATTTTAATTTTATAATTATTTAAATAAATAAATATAAATTTATAGTTATAAATATAAATAAATATATTTAATTAAATAATTATAAAATTATAATAAATATCTATATTATATATTTATAATTACATACAATAAATATATTTATTATAATTTTATAATTATAAATAAATATATTTTTATTTATAATATTTATTATTTTCTAAATATATATCAATATATGAATATATTTATTATATATCTAAATATAAATAAATATTATATATATAAATATATAAATATATATATAGTTATTATTATAAATAAATATTTATTTATTTATTATATATATAATTTTACAAATATATGTAAAAAAATAATTAAATTATTAGCATTGTATCTTTATCAACACTATAATTTTAGTGCTGATAAATACACCATTTATCAGCACTTTTTTTAGCATTGAGAAATGTGAATCTTTATCAGTGATTTCTATTTTAGTACTGATAAAACATACCTTTATCAGTTCTTTTTTAAAATAACTGATAAAAGTCTTCCCCAAATGTAATAAAAATAACCCTAATGGTCTCCTTCCATCGTGCCTTTAAAGATTTCATGGATCTATATTGTTGTCATAATCATCGTCGCTCCTTACCCCACCGTCATCGCTCCTTGCCTTCTTATTCACCTTCGTCTTCGTCATCGCTCCCTACCCTGCTGTCGTCTCTCCCACCGTCATCACTCACTGCCGCTATCGCTCCCTGTCGACATCGCTCCTTAAAAGGTAAACCCCTTTATTTCACTCCACTTACATAATTTTTGGTTATCTTTATTTCCATAAGCTTAAGAACCCTAATATAAGGGATTTATCATTTTTTTCTTCGGTTATTGAGGTTATGGTTTGCAGATCATGTCTTATGTCTCATTTTACCCATTTACAAAGGTTTTATTCCAACCTCACATGGTTTGATGTAGGTGGTTTCATGATTTTAATTTTAATTCAATATATATATATATATATATGAATGAGCTTCTAAAATGTTTATCCTCTAAAATAATTAATTCTATAATGGTAAATAGTTGGTTACCAAAACAATTACCAAATAGAGTAATTTTATTCTGTACTTTTAAAGAGAATTGGTGTATGCCATATGTTTGATAAAATGACATAATGTTTTTTTCATGTCGATTTTGATTGTCCAATTAATGTTTTAAATTTATAATACTTCCATGTGATTTTTATGGTCTTAAAGTGTTTCTTAGGTTGGTTTACAATTTCATGTGGTTTTTGGTGGGTTTTTCAAATTTAATCCCTTGTTTCAATAAATTAATTGAATTTAATTTCCTTGTTAGTCTCCTTGGTGATTCTTATAAACACACACACACACAAGTGGATTGGGAACTCCCCTCAGGTATATCATGGTTCATTCCTGAAATTATAGAGAATATTTATTGTGATTAAATCTTATTTATTAGAAACAATTACAATAGATAATTGAATTTATGGACCATAATTTTAAGCTACAGTCATCCAATATTTAAATTTACAAACTATTTTCCATTGATTTGTGATAGGTTAAGTGTAGGACTAGTGGTGTTTCTTTTTGGTCACTTAATATTACATGGATTTAAATGATTATTGTTTTGAAAGTGTTTCCTTATTATAATTATTCCTATATGAGTGCCTTTGAGGGATAAATGGTGTTTTCCAAATGGTTTTATCCCTTGTTATGGAATTATATTTTATGATAAGTGTTTGGTAAACTGACTAAATGGATTTTTTAAAATGAATGATTTTGGTTTCAAAATTAGTGGTAATCACCAAATTGGTGTTTTATAAATTATTCTTGTGTAAATTGGATTTCAAACCAATATTTTGGGTGTTTTTAAAGTGTTAAAAATGTTATAAAATGTTGTTTTATTTTTAAAGGGGTGAGATTACCCTTGTGATCTATATTTAAAACAACTTAGTTTAGAATTGGTTAATTTTTATATCAATGTTTGGGGTATTTAAGGATTTAAGATTTCCAAATTAGATGGATTATTTCAAAAGTGTTTTTTCTCATGTGGATTGGATTTTGAAACTTATTATGTCTTTTAATTGATGTTCCCATTCAGGATCTAAGTATCACTGAGAGGGGGAGGGGTGAATCAGTGATATCTTTTTACTTTTTAAGTTTCCCCTTTTTTGAAACAACCTTCGCCTCCTGTTAAAGAGTTTCTTTCCTGCTCAACACACACAACCACAGGAACCCAAGATTTACAAGGTTCACTACTCAATAACAGTAGCTACGTCCTTGGTATGGTACGAAAATAATTTAGTACCACACAATCAACTAGAAAACAATCCTTTGATGTGGAGTAAAATGAGTAGGATATACCCTCACACTCGTGTAACACTTTGAAAACAATCCAATAGTGCGTGTTCTCCCTTTTACCACAAATAGGGTAATACAATGGATCAATGCTTCTTAATGAGCTTAAAAAAATCAAATCTTTCAAATAAATTCTTCACTTTTCTACCCAGAAGCTGGCAGACACCACTGGAGAAAAACAACTTACATGCCCACTTCCACTTGCGCAACCTATACTTGCGGGCCTACAACTTGCGCGCCTCTTCTTGTGCGCTGCCTACGTGTGCGCTGCCCTTCAGACGTGCTGCCTGCTTGCAGCATGCGTGCCAACTAACACTTGTGCACCTATAACTTGCATGTCCCCAACTTGTGCGCCTTCTAACAACCCTAAACTTCCACACCCAACTCTCTACTTGCGCGCCCAGATCTCAAAGATAATTCTCAAGTATTGAGCCTTAAAAAATGAAGAGGTTGGTCATCTATTTATAGGAATTTTGGCAACTTGTGTGCCATATACACTTGCGCGCCAATACTTGTTCCCCGCTCCATCACTTGCGCGCCGCTTCATCACTTGCACGCCCTTCCATCACTAGCGCGACACTTTCTTTCCTTTGTCAGATTTTGATATGATGATGTTGGAATATGACTTGTGTGCAACATGCACTTGTGCGCCAAGACTTGCACACGAATACTTGCACGAAAATCTTGACTTGCGCGACACTTTATAACTTGCGCACCACCTTATTTAATTTGTCATATTTTGATTGGATGATCTTTGAAATATGACTTGTGCGCCCATTATACTTGCGCACCAATACTTGCGCGCCACCACTTATGCACCAATACTTGCACGCCAATACTTTCATGCCACTTTCTTTCCTTTTCCATATTTCTGAAATAGTGTTATTTGAAATATGACTTGCGCGCCTCTACAAAACTTGCGCGCCGACACTTGCACGCAGACACTTGCGTGCCTTCTTCTTGCCTTTGTCATTTTTTGGATAGTATGATGTTGAAATGTTTTTTTCTGAAAAAAATTCTTTACTCTCTCTATCCTTTATACATCTTGCACCACAAGTTCTCCAAACTTGTGATATTTGTGAAATACAAATCAGCAAAGCATCGTCTAGTTTCTGGTCCTTTTACAAAGTGAATTGATTTATCTTCTTTGATAACAAAATACAACACTCTGCAAAGGATAACTCTTCAAACATCCTTCTCCATTCAACTTGGTCCCAACAATCTCCCCCTTTGGATTTTTTTTTCAACCAAGATTCATAAATCATTAAACTTTGTAACCTTATGAAATGGATTACTTATCAACAATTCTAATCCTACGTGAGCTAACTCGTTATAGGAAACAAGAATTATTGACAGCCAAAACCATGTTATCTAGAGGTAGTGACTATGAAATCTCATGATCATATCTCCTCAACCTTCTTCAGAACATCTTTCATAACATCTTTCAAGCTTCTACTTCAGCATTATTCACTTCTTCAACATTCCTGGAATACAAAAAAAATTGTTTCCTACAACCACTCTAACAAACAGTTAGAATAGTTCACACACATACATGTTGGATTCAAAGCTTACCCACAACTCCCCCTTTATGCATACATATATAAGGATATATTTATGAAACAATTATCCCCCTTGACAACACTATCCAATGGAAATATGAGAGTGGGGATATAAACACGTACCTTAACCTTGATGAGAAGGAGGTTGGACACCCATGTTCAACCTCAATTTTGAAAATGGTTCCTTCGGTAACAGTTTTGTGAATATGTAAGCAACTTGTTCAGATGTAGGAACATAATCCAGCCTCAATTCATTCTTCTCCACCTTCTCTTTGATGAATTGGTACTTTATATCAATTTGTTTTAAACAATAATGTTGTACTGTATTTCTTGTAAGATTTATTGCTCTCTGATTATCACAACCCAAGAGCAATGGTAGCTTTAATTCAACAAATATATCTTCCATTTGAGTCTTCATACACATTAGTTGAGTTGCATATTGAGTAGAAGATAAATACTCAACTTCAACTGTGCTAAGAGTTATTGAATTATGTTTCTTGGTATTCCAACTAACACAACTTTTACCCAGAAAGAAAACTCCACCAGATGTGGATCTTCAATCATCAACGTTTCCTGCCCAATCAGCATCAGAATACCCGAATAGATCAATATTTCTAGAGCCATCATACCTGATTCCAAAATTTTTTGTGCCTTTGATATATCTGAGAATTATTTTTCTAGCAATCAAATGTGGTTCTTTAGGAGCACTGTGAAATCTTGCACAAAAAAGTGACCGCATAGACGATGTCGGCTCTTGAGGCAGTCAAATACAACAGACTTCCAATCAGATTTCGAAACTCTTTCTGATCACCTTCCTTGCCTTCTTCATCTTTAGACAACTTGGTTCCCACTGAAATCAGTGTGGAAACTGGTTTTGAATTTTCCATGACAAACTTCTTTAGAAGTTCCTTAGCATACTTTTCTTAAGACAAAAAAACGTGATTCTTCTTCTGTGAAATTTGTAGCCCAAGAAAGTACTTCATTTCTCCCAACATGGACATCTCAAATAACTTCTTCATATCCTTTTTTCACATGATATTTCATCATTTCCAGAAAATATAATATCATCAACACAAACAATAACGATTAGTGAAAACTCCTAACATTCCTTGATATAGAGATTGTTGTCAACTCTCCCTTTCATAAAGTTCATCTTCTTTAAGAAAGTATCTAATTTTGAATACCATGCTCTCAGAGCCTTTTTTAGCCCATATAAAGCCTTCTTCAACCTGCACACATAAATTTCATCCTTTCCAATAACAAATCCACAAGTTTGATCAATGTAAACTTCCTCTTCAAGGTTACCATTCAAGAATGTGGATTTTACATCCATTTGAAAGGTTTTGAAACCTCGTTGTGCAGCAATAATAAGAAAGATTCTGATTGTTTCTAATCTTTCCACCGGAGAAAAGGTTTCATCAAAATCAATGCCTTCAATTTGTGAATACCCTTTTCAAACCAATATTTCTTTTTTTCTTATTAATTTACCTTCTTCATTCATCTTGTTCCGGAAAACCCACTTTGTACCAATAATGTTCTTGTTGTTCGGCTTGGGTACAAGTTCCCAAGTATCATTCTTCTCTATCTGATCAAGCTCTTCATTCATAGAATGAACCCATTCTGGATTCTCAAATGCTTCATTTACATCATTCGGTTCAACTTTTGAATGAAGAGAAGTATGTGATATAGCATTTGTTGTTGTTATTGTTTGGACCCTCTAATTTTTATCTCTAATAATGTTTTGAGCCTCCACTCACTTCCTCAACCTAGAATGAGTTGTTTGAACTCCATCCTCATCACTTGAAATCTCTGAGTTGGATTCCTCTTCCTGAGTAAGATTAACACAGTCTGAAGCATTATTAGAATTGTTAACAAAATCTTCTCTATCCTGCTCAACTTTGACATCAACATATGACTGCTTTTCTTTCTTAGCATTTTCAACAACTTTTACATCTGAAGAATCAATAATTCTTCCTGTTTCTTTATTGAGGCACCTATATCCTCTTCCTTCTGGAGCATAGCCAAGAAAAATTCCATCATATCTTCTTTGCTCAAACTTTACCTGGTTTCCACCTTTCTTATTTATAATACATGGACTCCCAAAGACTCTCAAGTGTTTTAGACTTGGATTTTTCCATAGAACACTTCATATGGAGTCATATCTGAGTTTGGCCTATAGAAACATCGGTTTTGAATATACACAAAATTGATCATGTCTTGCCTTCAATAATAATGAAAAAGACTATGTTCAAGTAACATAGTTCTCCCCATTTCCACCAGACTTAGATTCTTTCTTTCAGCCACCCCATTTTATTGAGGTGTGTGTGGTGAACTAAACTCATTCCGAATTCTATGTTTCTCAAGATAACTTTCAAACTCTTCATTATTATACTCTCCAACATTATCAGTTCTCTACTTATTCACTGAATACTCACGTTCCTTCTCTACTTTCCTTCTGAAACTCTTAAACATTGTCAGAGCATCTGACTTATGTCTCATGTACATAACACAAGTAATGCGAGTAAAGTCATTAATGAAAGTAATGAAGTAATTATCTCCATTTGAATATTTCTTGCTCATTGGTCCACATATATCAAAGAGTATGAATTCCAAGGGTCTTTTTGAGTGAATTTCAACTCTCTTGTGCATATAATTAATAATCTTCCCTTTCTCACAAATAGTGCGACACCAATCTCTTTCTCTTGATAAATCAGTCATATCCTGATCACTGTCTCGCTTTGATAACTTGCGCATATTTCTTAACACATGTGACCCAACCTTTTATGCCATAATTTATTTTTATACACCACACTCATGTAACAAGAGTTCTGCACATCACCAAATTGGAAAAGATTCCCTCTTGTACGTTGGCCTCTTGTAACTATATTTCCATCATTTTCACTTTTCACAAAAAATTCATCTTTTCTGAATATTACTTTATTTCCCTCATCACAGAGTTGTGACACACTTAACAGGTTATGTTTCAGTCATTCAACATATAGTATTTTACAAGATTTCATCTTTTCTTTTCCAATAATGGCTGATCCAACACCTTTGGTCCTTAGAGGTTCATCATTTCCAAATGTCACTATTACTTCTTTGAAGTCTTTCACATTATTTAGCAGCTTTAAGTCTCATGTCATATGAGAGGAACATCCACTATCAAGAATCCATGGAAGTTCTCCTTTTGTAGCTTTCAAAGCAGTTTCGACAAAAAGATCTTTTTGTTCTTCCTTTTCCTTCACTTTCTGTTGTGCTTCCTCCAATTTACTAGCCAAGTCAATGTGTTCTGGCCAGACAACCATGCACTCATTCTTTTCAGACTTATTAGACCTGTTCCTTTTAGATTTTAAAAACTATGGCTTTTGAGAATTATTAAGAATCTTTTGTTGCTCTGTTAACACACTAAGGCAGCCCTTGTTAAGATGTCTAGTTCAATCACATCTTTCACAAATAGTTTCTAGTGGTTGGAACCTATTCTAAACTTTCACACCAGTCTTATCAGATATCTTCTGAAATTTATTTGGATACTTTCTATTTTTAACGGATTGAATCCCCCTCAATCCTTGTCTTTAAAAACTTGTGGAATAGTTGTAATTTTGTTGATTAAACCAACACATGTTTGCAGTGTGTTCAAATCCACCACAATAATAACAGTAACCATAAAATGAATATTTTCCTTTGAAACTTCTATACTGGCCGGAGTTGTGAACATTCTTCTCAACAGCCTTCTTAATAGAACTCTGCTGACCATCAACCTTTCTATTTTCAATCGTAACTTTCTTTTTCAGCTCATATTTCTATTAAAACTTATCAGTACCAAAAGTAGTAGAAATATTTTTGGACATAGGATTTTTATGTACTTCTGATTTTTTAGCATTAATGACTTTGTCTACATACATATCCTTTCCAACTTTGTTCCTATTAAAACCAGTTCCATATTTCCTCTCAACTTTTGAAGGTAAATTCTGTGGACCCTTCATTGGTTCATTCTTACTGGAACATTCACCAACTTCTGAGATAGAATGTTTGAAACTGACATTCATTTCGTTAGCTTTGGATAGTTTCTATTGAAACAGTTCAAAATCTTCTTCTTCTTCTTTCAGATTTACTTCAAGATGATCATTATGATTATTCTCATTCTCAAGATAATTCTTCAGATAATCAATATCTTTTTCCATCTTGATTTTCACCTCAGGAAAACCTTGTTAATTGTTTAATGTTGAAATTTCATTTATCAACTTTTTCTTTTCCTTCTCATGCCTTCTGATCTTCCTCAAAAATTATTTCAACTCTTATTTTAGATGATATTCAAGTTGCGTTTCTTCTTATTCAGAACTGTTGCTCCCGTAATCTTCATTATTCACTACTGCAATAAATGTATTCTCTCTAGCTTTCTTAGTATATGATTTCTCAGATTCAGCTTCACTATCTTATTCTTCATCTCTAGATAAAAAAGTTTATTCTTTTTTATTTGAAGAATTTTTTATCCTTACCCTTTGAAAAATATTTATCTTTGTCTATTTGTTTCTTCCATGACCTTCTTGGCTGTCTCTCATCATCATCACTATATTCTTCTTTATTCTTTTGAGGATAGTTAGCCGCAAAGTGACCAATAGCTCTACATTCAAAACATTTCAAGGGATGTTTCCCCTTGTATTTCCTTGTACCTCTTTCCATATTTTTAGAAAACAAGGATAAAATTTCATCAAAATTTTTACCTACCTCATCTTCAGAATCGGATTCACCAGCATCATCTTCAATAAGAGTCTTCTTTGACTTTTCTCTCTTTGAAGCCTTGAATGACATTTCTCTATCTGCTTTTGTTTTGGTCTTTATAGTCTTCTCCCTTCTCATTTAATAAGTAATGAGAGTGTTATGCAAGTAATCCAGAGATAATGTCTCAGGGTCTCTATCTTCCAATAAAGACACTTTATCATCAAATTTGTCTGGCAGAATTCTCAAGACCTTTTTGACAACTGTATAATACTCCAATGTTTCACCAAGACATCTGATTGTACTGACAATATCATTTATCCTGGTAAAAAATCCCCAACAGATTCAGATTCTCCCATTTTCAAGTCTTTATACTTCAGTATCCAGATATGTAGTTTAGCTTTCTTAACTTTTGTATTTCCTTCATAGATGTTCTTCATTTTGTCCCAGATTCCTTTGGTTGTAGCAACACCTTTCACTCTTAAAAATTCACTCTTAGAAAGAGATGAAAGTAATACATTTTTAGCTCTTCCATCATTCTCAAGATTCTTATTATTGACAATAGTAAGAGTAACCTTGTCATCAATAGTAGGAAATCCATCTGTTGTAGTTTCAATAACTTCATATCCAAGAGAAATAAGATAAGGCATCATTTTGTCCTTCCAGATGTGATAGTTCATTCCATCAAAAATCGGAATCCCCTTACTATTCATGAAATTTAGATTCTCTATCACAACATCTCTTCAAACACTTTAGAAAAGAAAAAATGAAGGGAACCTAGATCTGATACCAATTGAAGTTCTCAGTCAGGATCTAAGTATCACTGAGAGGGGGAGGGGGTGAATTAGTGATATCATTTTACTTTTTAAGTTCCCCATTTTTGAAACAACCTTTACCTTATGTTAAAGATTTTCTTTCCTGCTGAACACACACAACCACAGGAACATGAGATTTACAAGGTTCACTACTCAACAAGAGTAGCTACGTCCTTGGTATGGTACAAAAAAAAATCCAGTACCACATAATCCACTAGAAAACAATCCTTTGATGTGAAGTACAATTAGTAGGATATACCCTTACACTCATGTAGTACTTTGAAAACAATATAATAGTGTGTGTGCTCTCGCTTATCACAAATAGGGTAATACAATGGATCAATTCTTCTTAATGAGCTTACACAAATCAAATCTTTGAAAGAAATTCTTCACTTTCCTACCCAGAAGCTGGCAGGAACCCCTGGATCAAAACAGCTTGCACGCCCACTTCCACTTGCGCAACCTATACTTGTGCGCCTACAACATGCACACCTCTTATTGCGCACTACCTATGTGTGCGCTACCCTTCAAACGCGCTACCTGCTTGTAGCCTGCGCACCAACTAACACTTGTGCACCTCCAACTTGCACGTCCCCAACTTACGCGCCTTCTAACAACCGTCAACTTGTGCGCCCAACTCTCTACTTGCACACCCAAATCTCAATGATAATTATCAAGTATTTAGCCTTAAAAAATGAGGAGGCTAGTCGTCAATTTATAGGAACTTTGGTGACTTGCACGCCACATACACTTGTGCGCCAATACTTGCACGCCGCTCCATCACTTGTGTGCTGCTTCATTACTTGCGCACCCTTCCATCACTAGCGCAACACTTTCTTTCCTTTTTTAGACTTTGATATGATGATGTTGGAATATTATTTGCATGAAACATGCAAATGCGCGCCAATACTCTCCTGACACTCTTGACTTGTGCGACACTTTCTAACTTGCTAACCACTTTATTTTCTTTATCATATTTTGATTGGAAGATCTTTAAAATATGAATTGCGTGCCCCTTATAATTGTGTGCCAATACTTGCGTGCCACTTTCTTTCCTTTTCCAAATTTCTGAAATAATGCTATTCGAAATATGCCTTGCATGCCTCTACAGCACTTGCGTGCCGACACTTGCCCGCCACCACTTGCGCACCGACACTTGCCCGCCGACACATGCACGACACCACTTGCATGCCTTCTTCTTGACTTCGTCATTTTTTGGATAGTATGATGTTGAAATGTGTTTTTCCAAAAACACTTATTTACTCTCTCTATCCTTCATATGGCTTGAACCACAAGTTCTCCAAACTTGTGATATTTGTGAAATAAAAATCAGCAAAGCATCGTCTGGTTTCTGGTCCTTTTACAAAGTGAATTGATTTATCTTATTTGACAACAAAATACAACACTCTAAAAAGGCTAACTCTTCAAACTTCCTTCTATATTCAACTTGGTCCCAACATGAATGTGTCTCAATATCCATTTAAAGGGTAGTGTGAATACCCATTTGAGTTTCAAATGTGTTTTGATAAAATTGGTTTGAAGAGTATATTGGGATGGATTTTATAAATGATAAAATGGTTTTTCATTCCAAGATTATTTGTAAAAGAGAAGGCCTACTTGAAATTTTATAAAAAATGAATTTTCATAAATGGTGTGATACCCTCTTAAGCCCCTTTGATTCTTGTATGACTATTATAGCTTGTGATCCCATGTGGGGATATTTATTATTAATGACCTAGTTTTATGGGACTTATGGGGGTGTGGATAGGTTTAGTAGTGATTACTTAGTTTCCTTATCTCCAGTTAAATTACTTTTATTAGTATAGCCTAGTGACGGTGCCCATGACACTATAATCCTTTTAGGACCATTTAAGGTTTTTATCTATCTGCTTCTATTGTATCCCCCACTATTTATATTATTGTTTGGAACATATTTTCTTGTCGTTTTCCCCATATTGTGATACTTGACATAGTAGTTCTTAACCATGTGTTTTCTTCCTTCTTTGTATGGTTTGATTTTCAGATTTTTTGAAAATTGATTGTGAAAGGTTTTTAAAAAGGAAAGAATGGAAACCATGATTTTTATGTGTTTTCAAAATATTTTAATATTGAGTTTGAAATTATTTCTCAAATGATAAAAGTTAGAATGGTTTGTATTTGAAACTCCAAGAATGTGCGAGTTTTTAAAATAGGGTTTTAGGGCATCATGCCTAGTTTTATGGAAATGGTTGGTTTTTAAACATGTTTTAGAAAACTGTATGATAGTTGGAAATATCTTTGAGTTTTGATATATTTATTTCAAAAATGGGTGTCTCTGAAATAGTTTAAAGTTAGATTTTAAAATTTTGATTTTAATAAGAGGTATAGGCTGAGGAAATTTTTTTTCCAACTGATTGTTTTCATTTAATTAAAATCTTATAAAAATAGTTTTAACGCGCTTTTATGTGTCGCTATTAATTTAGAAAAAATTTATTGAAAAATTTTATTTTTCTAATTTATTTCATACTATATTTTTTAGGATGTAATTCAAAATTTATCTCTTATATTTGGTATGTTATGGTAACCTAGTAGAATTTTAGATCATACCTACATTTTATAGGTTCATGTTTTTTCGGTCTTGTTTTGTTTCGTTTGGATCTTCTAAGTGGGATATACGGTTGGATGGTGACCCTAGTTGAACATATTTTGTGTATTTATTTTGTTAAATATTAATATTACTAAATCAAATAGGATGAATATGAATAAATAATGGATGGATGTCGATCATATGATAAAAGAGTATGAAGATGGAGTGAAATAGTTCATCAAGTTTGAAAAAGATCATGCATATAACCCTTCTCAAATTCTTTGTCCATGTTTAAACTATTGTTATTCAAGAATAATTAATCTAGAGGAGTGAAAAGAACACTTTATTTGTTAAGGAATAGATCGAAGTTATAAATATTGGAATAAACATGTGAAAAAAGTTAATGTAGCTAGTGGCTGGGATAACACTATGTTTTATGGGTCATATGATATGATTACAAGTGTGGATAATGAAGAATATAATATTGAGGATGTGATGACATATGTGAATGATTATGAAGATAATATTAATAAAATGATAAGGACAGTTGAAGATGAACTTTGTGATTTCACGAAATTTTTGAGAAGTTAAAGAGTTTTTAAAATACGCCATTGTATGCTGGTTTCACTAAATATATAGCATTTTCATTCATACTAAATCTGTATAATTTTAAAGTAGGAAATAAATGGAGTGACTCTGGTTTTATGGAACTACTTGATCTCTTTAATGATATTATCCCCAAAGATAATGATATCCCTAGCTGAACATATAACGCCAAATGAATGCTATGCTCAATGGGTATGATCTCTAAAAGAATACATGCATGCCCGAATGACAGTATATTGTTTCAAAAGGACCAAAAATCACTTATAGAATTCCCAGAGGGGGGTGCTTCTCGATTCAAGAATGATTAACCCAGTCCAATGAAATTTTTATGGTACTTTCCTATCATTCCAAGGTTTAGGAACCTACATTAAAGTGATGAGATAATAGGTAAATTGACGTGGAATACAGATGAAATAAATAAAGATGAGAAACTATGCCTCCTGATTGACTCTCCTTAGTGGAAGAAAATTGATCATGAGTATCCTGGATTTGAAAATGAGCTGAGAAACCTTCATCTTGCATTATATATAGATGGAGTAAATCCTTTTGGTTTTCAAAGGAGCACTAACAATACATGAATGGTTATGTTGGTAAATTATAAATTTCCACCATGGTTATGCATGGAATGAAAATACATCATGTTATATATGCTTACATCAGGACCAAAACAACTGAGTAATGATATTGATGTTTATTTCACTCTATTGATTTTGGATTTGAAATTATTGTGGAATTTAGGCGTGAAGTTGCATGATTCTTACCAAAATGATGATTTCACATTGAGAGGCGTATTGTATGGGATAATAAATGAATTCCCTACTTATGGAAAGTTTTCAGGATATAGAATTAAAGGAACTCATAGGTCTTCTGTTTTTGAACAAGGTATGCATTAAATTAGATTGAAACATTCATCGAAGACTGTGTTTCTAGGATATTGAAAATTTATACCCCGACATCATAAGTACCGATCTTGGATAACATAATTTGATGGAATTTTAGAAGAACATACAACACCATCTCTACTAATAGGTGATCAACTATTTGATAAAGTAAAATATGTGGACACTACTTTTGGAAAACTATTTTTGAAACACCTTATAAAAATTGGTTGGAAAAAGTGATCAGTTTGTTTTTGAATTACCATAATGGAATTTTCTATAGGTCAGACATTTTCTTGATGTTATGCATGTTGAAAGAAATGTATGTGATAGTGTCATCAACATGTTTCTAAATGCACCCAGCAAAACAAAGGAATGAATTAAGGCTAGGTTGGACATGGTTGACATGGGAATACGATAAGATTTGGCACCAGTGAAGGGTGAAATACAAAATTTTCTTCCTCTAGATACTTAAAATAATTCCAATCTTGAGAGATATTAGTTTTTTAAATTATTGAATGATGTAAAGGATCCATAAGGGTATTCATTGAATATCAATAATATTGTTCCAATGACCGATTTAAAGTTAAAGGGTCTGAAATCACATGACTTCCATGTTTTTATGTAAGATCTAATTCCTATAGCTATATGTTTCATTTTTCTCAAGAATTTATGTCAAAAATTAACCAATGTCTACTTCTTCTTAAAATCTATATGCCACAAAGTTATATACCTGATGAAATTATTGACTATGGAAAGAAAAAATTACATTATATTATGTGAATTGGAAATGTTCTTCCCAACAGCATTTTTTGATATAACGGTTCACTTGATAGTTCAATTGGTGATATAAATTTGACTATGTGGTCCTATACAAAATAGATGGATTTATCCCATTGAATGGTATATGAATATTTTGAAATGGTATGTCAAAAATTGAATCCGGCTAGAGGGTTGTATTGCAGAGTGATATATTATTGAGGAAGCTATTGAATTATATATCGAATACCTGTTTAGTATGGAAAGGATTGGTTTACTAAAATCTCATCACACTGGGTGGCTTTTGGGTGAAGGAATTTTTGGAAGATATGCTGTCATAATCAATATTACAGATTGGGAGTAGTCCCACCTTTACATTTTTCATAACAGTTGGTAGGTTTCTCCATATGTTGAAACTTGAAAAGAAATTATAAGGAATTTGAATCCATCAAGGGATGAATGGTGGATATCAAATAAATATAATTGATGGTTTATGGGATGGTTTTGGGACCATATTTTAAGGAGTTAGATGAAAATCTAGATTCAATTTCAGAACGACTTCAATGGCTAGTCAGAGGACAAAGTGTGTATGTATTATCTTACAATGGTTATATAATTAATGGTTATAAATTATATAAAAATGAACATGATGAAAATTGTACCATGAAAAATAGTGGACTTAAACTTATGGCGGAATCGATTCATGTTTCTAGTACTAAGGACAAAAATACAATTTACGTGAATATTTCATACGGTGGCACATCAAAAAAATATGGGAGTTGGATTATACAACATTCTAAGTGCTGATTTTTTAATGCAAGTGGGTTGAAAATAGAAATGATGTTAAAATATATGAATTGGGATTTGTGAAGGTGGATTTTAGTAAGGAAGGGTATAAAGATGAACCATTTATAATGGCATCATAGGAAGTAAAAATATTTTATGTTCCTGATCCCACAAACCAAAAGTGGTCAATTATTCTATTATTAACCAAAACCACTGAAGGTTCAGATTAAAATTCAAATGAGTATGACCCTTTAATTGGGACATCATAATCACTTTGTAGTGGTTCCAATGTAAAATCGATTTTGTATGTCATAGGAGACCAAAATGAAGGGATTTGGATACTCGATAGATGGGTAAAATCCCTATATCCACTAAAAAAAGAGTCTAATAATCAGGTTATTTTTTTTATAATATACATTGTGTTACCTCATGTTATTTTTTTAAAATTTGGTTCCTTAGTCAGAGACTAAGTCACAATTTATTAATCAAAAAGAAAGGGAGCTACAAAAGTTTGAAAAATGGAATATTATTACAATCGTTATTGAAAAAAAGGAGCGAGTCATCGGGCAAAACGTCCAACTAGGTAGTGACCTGATTGAACCCCTTGTTGGCCAGACTATCAGCAACCATGTTCGCTTCATGGAACACGTGTGTGGAAATGTAGTTGAGATCCATGAGTGAAGTAAGACATTTCATCCATCGAAAGGTAAGCGGACAGGCAAGGTGCACCACCCCCTTCCAGATGGCTTGGACAACAGTGGTTGAATCACATTCAATCCACAACTTGTTCCAAAACTTTTTCATGGAAAAATCCACTGCATTAATGACTCCCAACATTTCCTCTTCCAAATCCAAGGTCGTACCACATCCACTGAAGAAGCAGTCAAGGAATCTGCCAAGAAAGTCTCTGAAGATGGCACCAAAACCTGCCGGACCCAGGTTTCCTCTAGAGGCGCAGTCAACATTCACTTTGATCCATCCTGGAAGCGGGGCTTGCCAGAAGACCTAAAAAGTATGTCGAGGTTGCCTATAAGAGCCCTCAATCTGAAGCCGATGAAGGATCTCAAAACCACCAACAGAGTTATCACAATGATCCTTCTGAAGTGAGGTGGCATCCTTGATAGAAATGAGAATACACATTTTAACTGCATTGATATTGAAAGAGAAATTATTATGAATAAAATTATTTCTATCATACCAGATCACATCCAGGATCTCTTCCACCGTAGCCAAAAAAAGATTCCTGATTTTCTTAGAAGAATCCCAAATCACACAGTGTTGAAGTTGAGAGCTGATAGTAGCAAGAATAGACCATCTGCAACCAAAAATGTCAGAAATGTAATTCCAAAGAGCTGCAGTTGTAGCACAGGATAAGAATAGATGATTAGAATCCTCATGGTGTTGGTTGCAAAAATGACATCTAGAGAAAAGAGAAATCCCAAATTATTGTAGACACACATCATTGGGGACCCTATTATGCACAACTTTCCAAATGAGAGTGAGGCACGAGGGCTTGATCCAAGGTTTTCTAAAAGATTTCAACCAAGCAAAGTTAGAAATTGGATCAAAAAATTTTTTTTTGTAGAAACTTTTAGAATCAAGAACTCTATTAAAAGTAGGTTCCCGGATAAGGAAATCATCAGTGTCAGAAAAAAAAATAATTGTCAATGATGTGACAAATGTAGTCTGGAAGGGTGGTGTCATTAGAGTTGAAAACCTCTCTTATAGTGGAGTTGGTATTCTCAAGACTAGTGTTGGATGTTAGCATTGAGATTAAAGGGACACCAGTCCAGTTGTCCATCCAGAAATTCATAGAGGAATCAGCACTAACCATCCATCTAGAGTTGTTCATGATTTTAAGGAAAGACTGTCTAATGGATGGCCAGATGGAAGAAGTAAGGTAACTCAGATTACCATTCTGAAGCTTGGTAACAAATCTTTTCTTAAGAAAGACCAAGGAATTAGAATTTCTATGAATCAGATTCCAAGTCATTCTAGCATGAAGAGATTCGTTAAAAAGCTTAAGATTCTTAATACCAAGGCCACCCTTATCCAGGGGTTTACAATAAGTGGCCCAAGGTATAGTGACAAGATTTCTTTCAATCGTACTACCAGTCCAAACAAAATTTTTGAGGCAAACATTGATTTTTTTGAGAAGGCTGGCATGTTACCTAGTGTTATTATTTTTTCACTTCTGCATTTATGTAATTTAAATAAAATGTTAAATCACTTATACATATTATGACTTATGTACATTCTTGTGATCTTAATTTTAAGGAACAATTAGTCACTCAAGATACTACTGCTCCCAATGTAGAGAAACAATTACCTTCTGCACATGCCGATACTATCGCTGTAGATAAAAAACAGGTTTCTCAATATGTTGCTTCTCCTAGTATAGATGTACAATGAACTTCTACACATGTTTATGCTACTACTCCAGAGGAAAAAAAATATTTACGATGTTGAATCTAAGGAAATGGTAGGTGATGAAGGACTAGTGATACAGAAAAAATTGGAGCACCATAGTTTGACAATGTTAGAAAAAATCATTAAGTTGAAAAGAAAAGACAAAAAATTAAAGGTTGGACGGACTACATGGGGCTATAATGTTAACCCCAACAAAGAAATGTTTAGTAGTTACATTGGACTCATCACTCAGAAACATATGCCGATTAATGTTGATTCGTGGCACCATGTTGTGGCCACACTTAAGACACCAATTTGGGAAGAGATTACGGTAACATTATGATATCATTTATTTATTTTAATAAAAACTAATATAATGAAACATTTATTTACTCTTCCTCATCCCTTATAGAGTTCATTTATAGTAGACTAATCCCATAATAAATATGTATTAATTCCTTCTAAAATGATTCATAGAGTCTTTCACACAATTCTAACAAGATGTCATCTTAAAGATGTTGAAGGGAAAATAAACCCACACCCACCACTTAAATATGCACACCTCATAACCCAAGAAGCATGGGATGCATTTATTGGCCATCATAGGGAGATGTCTTTTCAGGTACATTTTGACTGGTAATATAGTGTTTGGCAATATGTGTATTCACTACTTTGAATGAATTTTTTTATTTATGATGCGTCAAATGAGTGCTGGAAATAAAGAACGGGCAGAAAAACCTACATACCCCTACCATAAAGTAAGGATGGGGTATGCTTCACATGATAAAAAATTTATATGTATTTTAAATCTGTCTTAACTACTACAAAATAGGCCTTTAGCATCACTAGAAATATCTGTTATCAACACTTGCAAATGGTCGACTACATGAGTGAGATTAAAAGCCTTGGTCTTTTATCAGTTCTAAGAAAGCACTAATAAAGGGTTCCTTTATCAATGCTAAAAAAAGTACTGATAAATTGGTCCTTTATCAGAACATTTAAAAGCACTAATAAAGGATGCATTTATTATGGCTTTTTTAGTGCCTATAAAGGACCCCTTTATAGGATCTTTTTTAGTGTTGATAAAGGGGATTTTATTGACACTTATAGAAGTGCTGGTAAAGGAAATTTTATCAGTGATTCTATAAGAGATGATAAAGTGTACCTTTATAATCACTTTTAAAAGCACTGAAAAATGTGTCCTTTATCAGTAATTTTAAAAGCACTAATAAAGGTCCATACTACAGTGCGCTGCAACAACACACTATAGCACCACTGCAATGTGCTATTACCGCACCTTGCAACACAAAAAAATACACTAGATATCAATAAAAACAAGTCTCAATACAGAATTTAAATGAAATAAAATTTACATCATAAATAAAAGAAAAAATATATATTATAGACATATCAAACATTGTTTTATACAATTACATAAATAAAAATTATTACATACATTCAAAAACATCAATGTTATTTTTTCTTTTAATCCTTACCCTGGCTCATACTATTGTCAAAAAAACACCCCTAATTGTGAAAAATAACATACCTATATAAGAAAAAAAATCTTATGTTAGTATTAATATAAAAAAAATAACAAAAAAGTGTTAATTTTACTAAAATTGATGTCAATTTTAAATAAAAAGATGCAATTGGAGTCATACTAGTCACATCATGCGTTAGATTGAGGTCTGGATGATTCCAACAGGTATCAAATGACTTGTGGGTTATTGTCTTGAAGCACCAAAACAATCTGAATGTGTTTTCTCAGTTTTGAGTACATCAGTTGTATTTTTAACTAAAATATCATTTTAAACAAGAAACACATAATTTTGACTCATTTTGATCACATCATGTATCATTTTGATGTGAAACTAATTCCTACACATAGCAAATGACTTATGAATCAGTTTCCTAAATTATCAAGAAAATATGAGTGTGTTTGATCGGTTTCCAGTGAGTGACACTTGTTGAACTAAAATTTTGATTTTAAACTGATAATAGACACTTTAAGTCATATCAGGCACATCATGTATTATATTGAGGTTTGTATAATTATTACATGTCAAAAATGACTTATGGATTGTTTTCATAAAGTATAAAAATAATCTTAACGTGTTTTCTCATCTTTGAGTATGTTAGTTGTCCATTTTACTAAAATTAATGTCAATTTTAAATAAAAAGACACAAATTGAGTCATACCAGTCACACCATGAATCATATTAAGGTTAGGATGATTAAAATAGGTCTCAAATGACTTGTTTATTTTTTTCCTCAAGTATAAAAAAAATAAGAATGTGTTTGCTTGGTTTTGAGTACATTAGATGTCTTTTTTCTAAAATGTCATTTTAAATTGGAAACACACACTTTTAACTCATTATGATTACATAATGTATAATTTTGATGTGAAACTAATTAATAAACATAAAAATGAATTATGAATCCTTTTTCTAAATTATCAATAAAATCCAAGCGAGTTTGATCTTTTTTAGTGAGTGAAACGTTTTCAATTAAAATATCGATTTTAAACTGATAACGAACACTTTAAGTCATAACAGGCACATAATATATGAGATTAAGGTGTGAATAATTCCTAAACATCAAAAATTACTTATTTATTGTTTTCATAAAGTATAAAATCAATCCAAATGTGTTTTATTGATTTTAAGTAGGTCAGTTGTCTGTTTTACTAAATTTGATGTCAATTTTAAATAAAAATACACACTTTGAGTCATACCGATCATACCATGGATTAGATTGAGGTGTGTCTGATTAATACACATCTCAAATGAATTATGTATCATTTTATTAAGTATCAAAACAATATTAATGTGCTTTCTATATTTTTAGTATATCAGTTTTCTTTTTTACAAAAAAATCATTTGGAACTGGAAACACGCAGTTTTGACCGATTCTGATCACAAAGTGTATTTGATTGATGTGAAATTAATTCCTAAACATCAAAAATGACTTATGAATGTTTTTTATAAATTATCAAGAAAATATTAGAGTCTTTGATCGGTTTTCAGTGACTAACACTTTTTGAACTAAAATATCAATTTTAAACTGATAACAGGCACATTGAGTAATATCAGGAACATCATGCATCAGAATGAGGTTTGGATGACTCCTACATGTCAAAAATGAATTATGGGTTGTTTTCTTAAAGTATCAAAACAATATGATTATTTTTTATTGGTTTTAAGTACATCAGTTGTCTATTTTACTAAAATTGATGTCAATTTTAAATAGAAAGAAGTACTTCTTGTCATACCGGTCACACCGTGTGTCAGATTGAGGTGAAGCTAATTCATAAACATACCAAAGTATCAAAAAAATCCTAACTGTCAATATTACCATGATATCCATTGAATTTATTTTTCAAACTGTCAAAACTGCATGAGCATATTTGAAAAAACCACCCCTGCTTGAAAAAAATAATTCACCTGTATAAGAAAACAATTATTATATGAGTAATACTAAAAATAAATAAATTAAACATAAATATGAAACAAACATTAATTCTAAAGAAAATTATTTTATTGTGGAAATATGAAGATTTCCTTTGTGATTAAGAAGTGGATAGAACTTGAAGAAATGTGATAAATGCAACAATGTAGGGGTGAAAAGGTTTTGAGTGAGAAGAATTCTATGAATGTTTTGGTGCAAAAAGGCATGAAAGATGGACACACCACCCCAAATCGAACAAAAGAATCCACTTGTATAAGAAAACAATTATTATGCGAGTGAAACTAAAAGGAAATAAATTAAACATATATATGAAATAATACATTATTTCTATAGACTACGATTTTACTATGAAAACATCAAGATAACCTCTGTGATTGAGAAGAGGTAGTTTTGTTTCTCTTCCTACAAATATATGGCAATTATTCACTAAATATATGACTATTTAATTAATTCACATAAATATTTTTTAATATATAAATCATATTTATAAATATTAATATATAAGTATATATTTAATATATACTATATATTAACATTATCAATAATCATTTAATTAATAAAATGTTTAATATTTTTCTCAATTTACTTATTTTTAATTTTAATTTGTTTAATTTTCATTTTTCATATCTATATATTTAATACATTCTATTTATTAGTATTTATAATTTATATCTAGTATAATCAATTTAATCATTTTTATCAATAATTATTTAATTAATAAAAAATTTAATATTTTTTTTAATTAAATAATTTTTTATTTTTTATTTGTTTATTTATTTTATTTTATTTATTAGAAACTTTATCAGTGCTAAAAAATATATAATAAATGATTCCTTTATGAGCGCTAAAAACAAAGCGCGGATAATGGGTACCCTTTATCAGCGCCAAAAATAAAGCACTGATAAAGGAAGCCTTTGTCATCACTAAAAAAACCCTAATAAAGGGTTAAATTTATCAGCATTTTCTTTAGCACAGATAAATATTCCATTTATCAGCATTTTTTTATAGCAATGATAAATACAAGTTCTCCTAAATGTTTGTTTTGTAGTAGTGCATAATACTTTTATGTGACATGAAACAACAACATAATTATGTTCCTATATTTATATTTAGATTGATGAATCCAAATCCAAAGCCACTTCCATCCCATACCATGTTATGTGGAAGGAGGCATGTGTAAATAAAGATGCGATACTAATAGATGAAAACACACAAAAAATTGTAACAAAAATGTGAAAGTATGACATAATAAAATTTTGTTTTCCTTTAAATCATTATTACATAATAATTATTACTAATTTTCTTATATTTTCTCTCTGACATAGTCATAAGAATCATCAACACCCATGTTGGATGAACACCTATTATCAGTGGCCTTGAATTGGTCAGAACAGTATGGACACATGAGAGGTGCGGGTTTTGGGTTGACACCCCAAAATATTTTGAGAAAAAAACTAAAATCGGAAGATAAAGATACAGATGTGAAGAAAATGAAAGCAAGATTAGTTGTCATTGAAGAAAAATTTTATTGGAAGTCTAATTTTCTAGAAAAATTTATGGGGTGAATCAAAGAGAAGATAAAACTCAATAATAAACATTGCATGAAGATCCCCCCCACTCCCACTATCTTTGAGGCTAGCCATTCCCCTAAAAGAGTTGTCTTAGTCGAGGTAATAAATATTCTAATAATTGTTTCTATGAAATTTGAATCAGAACAACACTAATACATTTATCGTACTAATATTTTATAGGGATAAAATGATTGTGATTTATATCTATCAATGCCTACCCATCACCTTGTAGTGAGGGCTATGTTGTTCAATATCCAAGATGACATGCTACATGACATACCAATTCCAATAGGTCATGTGGGAGTGGCGATTAGCATAGATCATGAACCGAATGTTGCGCTATCTATTCCACTTGATGAGGAATAAATTTATAAGGTTGACCAAGCTGTTAGAACATTCATCGCATGGCCTACATATCTTGAAAAAACACATGTTTACAAGGAGGTATTCATTTCCAATTTATTTTTCATGCTAAACCTTTAACAATTAATGAAAAAATTTCTAATCCAATGAATGTTATTATAGATTGAAAAAAGCAAGGGTTGAAATGAATGTTCCACTCAAAACCATATAAAGGATCAACCAACCGATCGAAAAGATCCTATAAAATCACTTTTATCCTACCCATTGAATATACTCATTTACTAACATTGAAAGTTCATGCGGATACAAAGTTACAAAGTGGTAGTAGTCACATAGTTGATTTTGAAGAAAAAATGAATGAAGAGGAAGGTACTGATCACATTTCTTTTGAGATTGTAAATGAAATAATCAACTATGAATGGTCAGGAGCCTCAATTGTAAATGTATAAATGAGGTATGTTTTCATGATTTAATTTTCTAAAAGATAATATACTATGTTAATTATGAATAATTACATTTCATATTTTTTATGCATATATCTATACCAATTAAAGGGATTTCCCCATGAAAAAAAATTGGACTCCTTAGTCCTCAGGCTACCTCTATAGAACAAACAAAAATAGAATCCAAAAAAATGGATGAAACAATGGAAAACCCAACCAAATCGTTTAAAAGAAAACTTTGTGATGACAAGGTATTCTTAATACTAATGATACAAGGGTAAAAATCTACAATTTAATTATATAAAATATATTTTCATTTCATTCATTACTTATTAATTTTTTTCTTTGTAGGAAACATTTGATGCTCATTGTAGTCAATTTAGATACTCCAAAGATTTATTTCCTAGATTCACTACCTGGATTCCCAAAAAACCGACCACATGTGATGTTATTTATCAATTTTTAATATACTAAATCCAATTTTTTAGAACTAAACATCAATTTATATAATTTATATTATGTTTTAATTAGGAATTTTTTATAATAGGGTGGTATATAAATATAGTAAAAAACATGGAATCAGGACAAGAATTACGCACAAGAACCCTAAAAAGTTATAAAAATGGATAAGTATTAGGGTATATATAATAATATTTCACTATAAAAACACACATAAAAAATAAATTACCTATTTTCCTCAATGTTTCTGTAGTTTATGAAATAAAGAAATAGAAATGATTTTGGTTATTATGTTTAAAAATTTATGAGAGAGATCATATTCCATCAACAAAAAAATCCCCAAATAGGTATTTTTAAATTTAATTACTATTTCATTTAAAATATTTATTAATACATTTTTTATTTATATATTTTGTGTACTATTATGACTGTTGAAAAAAATAACATTCACAAGATGATATAGATTTTCTTAGAAATAAATAGGCAGCATACCTGATCACAGAATGGAAAAAAATAACATAAATATGTGACTTAAATATAATTAATTAATTGTTTCATATTTATGTTTTATTTATTTATTTTTAGTATTAGTCACATAATAATTGTTTTCTTATACAATTGGATTCTTTTTTTGAGTTGGGGTGATTTGTTCGAAGCTGCTCATGATAATGGGAGATTGGATTTCAAGGCTAAAACTAAGATAATATCGAAAAATTAATGGGTTGAGAATGTATACAGCCATCAGGAAAAGGTAAATTACTACTACTTATTTAATTAATTTTTGTCATCATTTTATCTCTAGGTGCATATTTTTATTTAAAATTAACATTAATTTTAGCAAAATAGAAAACTGGCATACTCAAAACCGAACAAATGCATTTGGATTATTTTTATACTTTTTAGAAATGATCCATAAGTCATTTATTACATTTATTAATTAGCCTAACCTCAATCTGACACACATTGTGGCCAGTATGACTCAAAGTGTTTGTTATCAGTTTAAAGTCGACATTTTAGTTTAAAATGTGTGACTCACTAAAAATGAGGAAAACACGTTTAAGTTTTCTTGATAATTTATCCCATCATTTCATAAATCATTTGTGACTTGTAGGAATTGGTCTCATGTCAAATAGATACATAGTGTGACCGATATGAGTTAAAGTGTGTAGTTCCTGTTTAAAATGACATTTTAGTAAAAAAGACAAGTGATGTACTAAAAACCAAGGAAACACATTAATATTGTTTTGATACTTACAGGAAACAAACCATGAGTCCTTTGGGATGTGTAAGAATCAACCTCGCCTCAATCTGATGCACAGTGTGACTGGTATGACTCGAAGTGTGTAAACTTTATTTAAAATAGACATCAATTTTCGTAAAAAGAATAACTAACCAACTCAAAACTGATAAAACATATTCATATTTTTTTATATTTTATGAAAATGATTCATATGTCATTTGGGATGTTTAGGAATCATCCAAACATCAATATGATGCACGGTGTGACCGGCATGACTCCAAGTGCACCTTTTTATTTAAAATTATCATCAATTTTAGTAAAAAGGAAAACATACCTACTGAAAAATAATAAAAATAAGTTTTTATTATTTTTATACTTTATAGAAATGATCCATGATTCATTTGAGACATGTAGGAATCAACCTCACCTCAATATGAGGCACGATGTTACCGGTATGACTCCAAGTGCGTCTATTTTATTTAAAATTGACGCCAATTTTAGTAAAAAGGAAAATTGACCTACTCAAAACTGAAAAAATGAATTTGTATTGTTTTGATAACTTAGTAAAGTAATTAATAACTCATTTTTTACATTTAGGGATAAACTTAACCTCAATCCAACACATGGCGTGATCACTATGACTCTAAGTGTGTCTTTTTATTTAAAATTGACAATAATTTTAGAAAAAGGGACAAGTGATGTACTGAAAACCAAGAAAATAAATTCATATTGTTTTGATACTTTATTTCAATGATTTATGAGTCATTTTTTATGTGTAGGAATTAGTTTCACCTCAATATTAGGCACAGTGTGATCAATATGACTCCAAGTGCGTCTATTTTATTTAAAATTGACATCAATTTTAGTAAAAAGAAAAAATAACCTACTAAAAACCAAGAGAATACATTAATATTGTTTTTATAGTTTATTAAAATGAACCATGAGTAATTTGGGATGTTTAAGAATCAGTATCACCTCAATCCAATTCATAGTATGATCAGTATGACTCAAAGTGCATCTTTTTATTTAAAATTGATATCAAATTTAGTGAAAACGATAACCAGCCTACTCAAAACTAACAAAATGATTTCAGATAGTTTCCATAATTTTGTAAAATGATACATAAGTAATTTTTTATGTGTAGGAATCCATTTCATCTTACTCAAACATACGATGTGGCTGGTATGACTCCATGTATGTCATTTTAATTTAAATTGACATTAATTTTAGAAAAAAGAACAAGTGATGTACTAAAAATTGAGTAAAAGTATTTGGATTGTTTTGATAATTTAGGAAAACGATTCATCATTCATTTTATACATGTAGGAATCATTTGTACCTCAATATGACACACGGTGTGACCAGTATGGCTCAAAGTGTGTCTTTTTATTTAAAATTGACAACAATGTTAGTAAAAAGGACAACTGGCCTACTCAAAACTAAGAAAATGTATTCAGATTGTTTTCATACTTTAGAAAAATTATCCATTAGTTGTTTTTGATGTGTAAGAATAAACCGAACCTCAATCCGATTCATGGTGTGATTGGTATGACTCCAAGTTCTTCTTTTTATTTTAAATTGGCATTAATTTTAGCAAAAGGAATAAGTGACGTATTGAAAACTGAGAAAATGTATTCAAATTGTTTTTATACTTTAGATTAACATTACATGAGCCATTTGTGATGTGTAGGAATCACCCTCACCTCAATCTGATGCATGGTGTGACTGATATAACTCAAAGTTTCCATTATCATTTTAAAATTTACATTTTAGTTCAAAACATGTGTCACTCACTGAAAACCAAGAAAATGCACTCCAATTGTCTTGATAATTTAGGGAAACAATTTATAATTCATTGTTAACATATATAAACTAGTATCACTTCAAACTGACACACGATGTGACCTATATGACTCAAATTGAATGTTTCAAGTATGAAATGACATTTTAGTGAAAAACAAAATTGACATACTAAAAACAAAGAAAACAGATTCGTATTGTTTTTATACTTTAGGACAACAATCCATAAGTAATTTTTGATGTATAGGAATCAACCACACCTCAATACCATTCATGGTTTGACTTGTATAACTCCAAATGTGTCTTTTTTTAAATTGAAAATAATTTCATTAAAAAGAAAAATTGACATACTCAAAACTGAAAAAACACATTTGAATTGTTTTGATACTTTATAAAAATGATCCATACCTCATTTGTGACATTTTGGAATCAACCTCACCTCAATAAAATGCACGGTGTGACCTTTATAACTCCAAGTGTTTCTTTTTATTTAAAGTGGACATTTTTTTAATGATTTTTTTCATATTAATGATTAATTTATTTCTTTATAATATTACTAACATAAGATTTGTTTTCCTATATAGGTGGATTCTTTTTATCTGTTTGAGGTGATTTTTTTTCAATAGATACCATGGGTGGACCTTTTTTAGAGAGGATCATGGGTGCCAAAGTTAATGAAACATTAATGATTTAAATTGTTTGTGGATAGTAATTGTAAATGTAATTTTACAAAACATTGTTCGAAATGTATATAATAGTTTTTTATTCATGATTTAAAATTTATTTCAATTAAATTATGTATTTTTTTTACAGTTACAGTAGATTACTACAATGTTTTTTTGTACAAATAGCATAATACAGTAGACGATACCTTTATCAGTGCTATTGAAAGTGCTGATAAAGTGGTACCTTTATCAATGCTAGAAATATAACTAATAAATGGTCACCTTTATCAGGACTAAACTATCACTAATAAATGGTCATTTAATAGCTCTTTCTTTAGTGCGGATAATAGACCCCCTTTATCAGCACTTTTTTAGCACCGATAAAGGGGACCCCCTTTTAGAGCGTTGATATTAACAGTGCTTTTTTAGAACTGTTAAGATAATTTTTGTGTACTATTAAAGGGAATATATGTAGTAGTCATAAAAACTTCATCATGTGATTATTTTCCATATTTTTATCTGATTATGGTAAATCACAACCATTTAAACAAAGAAATGAAACATGTTAATTCCACACCTGCATAGTAAAATTTAAGGAGAAGTCATAGATCTGCTACTTGGTATTTCTTTTCCAAGATTTTTCACCCAAAATAGAGGATGGAGAAAAATAAAGAGAGAATTATTCATCTTATAAACACATACCTGGTGTGTGAAGGAGAATCTTGGATCAATTGTAGATGGATTTGAAAGTCTCCATATGAGATTTGAGATCATGCATGCTGGAGAGAGGAATAAATACTCACGCAAGAATGATTTAGTATTTTAGAACACACATATACAGTCTCCTCACAAATATTAAATCCACATTTAATTAGTTCCCAACTAATTCCCTGCACAACCCATTTATAACTCCTAAAATTAGAAAGAGTCAAAAGATCACATTTAAAACTCTTATACAGGACAACAACAACTGATTTCTACATTAAATTTCTTCATTCACATTTAAAATGCATTATATAAGGTTTTAGGAAGGAAGATAAGGGTTTTAAAATATTCTCCACTACTCTTATGTATGGTGTATACACTACGTAAGGGTAAAATGGTTTTACCTTTGTGCGGTTGGCCACCCTTACATGATCTTTGGAAATCTCAGCTAACCCTTATGTAGGTCAAATCTACATTTATGTACCCTGCTTAAAAGCTTAGATACCCTTATGAGAGCTTCAGTGAACCCCCTACATGAGCATGGGACTATCCTTATGCAGCCTTAATAATTTTAGTGCTACCCTAACACAACCTTAAGAATTTCAGTGCTACCCTTATGAAAGTTGACTCTTACCCTTACATAGAGAATGAAAGGTCAAGGTGACCTTTATTCAATGATGGATTTAACCTTACACAAGGAACTCTCTACCTTTAAACAACAAATGATATATCCAAGTTACCCTTATGTAACTTATAAAAACTCATGTTTACCTTTACACAATAAAGAGAAAAGGGGGATTACCCTTACACAACACATAGAAAAAAACCTTTACCCTTAAAATCCACTTTAAAAATAGCTTTTACCCTTATGTAGAAACATGATCATGTGTAAGGGTAGTAATTACCTTAAAAATATTAAATTTTCACTTACAAAAACATTTAAATAATTATGATAATGATTTATTATCACTTCCAAAACTCCCAAAACACTTAGATTCACTTTAACAAATTCCAAATTAAATTCCAATTAAACATTTAAAACTTTGAAATTACATCCATAATTTTCAAAAACATTTTAAAACATATTTATAGATTAAAAAATAAATTTTAAAATAACTTATACATTTATGAAATTACTTCTAAACTACCGAACAGCCCAGAAAAACAAAGGGATTGGTAAAATCTGGACACTTATATTATATACCTATCAAACAATTTTCATCCTCAAAAATTAAAACAAAAATGAAAAGGATAGGAAAGGGATGTTTATAAAATAACCACCCCACAAGATACCTCTAAAGTTTCTTGATATATTTGGAACACAAAAACCACTATAGAAATAAAATGTATAACTACACAACACTTTAAAACAATATCATGGGGGAGATGCCTCTCAAACAGAAGCGAAACCATTATTAATACATTGCATCAAGGGGAGAATCAATATCACATATCAACATGAGATAAAATAATTCACCCCCAAAAAATAAAGCATAAAACAACTTTGAACTTTAAGAACACATTTTTGACTCTCATTCCCAAGTAAGATTACATAATCACATCAAAATCCACACATATAACCAAAACAATACCAGAAATCCATGCATATCCAATCAAAAAAACATAATATTAAAACAAATCTTCATAAGAAACACTTTAAAAAACAAACACTTCAAATTGATTAAAAAGTATATAAAACTTCATTTAGGATAAACACATTTATCTCCATATTTTCATCAATTTTACTTAGGTATACCATCAAATGAAAATATATACATGGATTATGTTTATTTATCAATCTATTAAACTTAATCCATAATATTCAGGATATATCATTCTTAACATGTCAAGAACAATAGTATATTAACATGCTTTCATAACAATTTATTGACAAATTTAGATATTCTACATACAATAGTTCAGTAAGTCATATTGGTTATGGTGTTAAAAACATAAACATGTTTCCCAAAAACATTTCATATTTAACATGAGATCCATGATAACTCATGTACATAGGTAGGTTACATGCTCTCATCAAATTATTTTTATTAAACTAACATAGCTCTATCATGATCTTTAGAAAATTAAAATTAAAATTAATACATATAACTTCCAAAACATGGAGAACTAAAATTTAACATATGACTTTCATTACAAACAAAACAAGTGGTTTAAACTATCCACTTTATCTGATGTTAATTTTTTTTCCATGTTTGTTAATAAATATTTATTCATTAGGGGTACACTTAGGAAAAATCTAAAAAGGATATAATGTTCCATTTACAATAGTTGCAAGACATTTCTTTCAATAGTTTTATATCAAAATCACATAAAATTTCTCAATCATCACATGCACCAAGATCTATAGATCCCCTAAAAGCATACAAATGAAAGGAGACCATTCACCATACCATGATATTATCTACTTTGGGTGGAACTAACTCACCCATACTGTTTTAAGATGTGTTATAACATAATACATCATGATGGGTGAAGTTTCTCCTTTCATAATATGCTTAAGGACAAGACACACACATTACCAGTACAAGGTAAATCCCTTTTGAGAATGTAAGAACACAAGGCCACAACCATATCATAAATAAGGTCACATGTATAACCCAAAACATACAAGAATTTAATTTACAATAGATGGAGTAATTAATCCAACACTAGGAAAAATAAATTAAAGACAACATAAAATATTCTTTTTTATTGAGCCAAGTCCCATATCACATAGAATGAGTGAAGAGTATATTTATTAAAATTAATGAAGACATACTAGAACCCCTTCCCCTGGACCAAATTTACACTACATAGGGACTAAGAAAAGATTATATGATGCACATAAAGATAAAATCCCTCCACCCAAACCAAATAAGGGCCGAATGAGAGATAAAATAGTAAACCCCCCCCCTGGACCAAACAAGGGCCTGAGGAGAGAGTAATAGAATGATATGAAAAAGGCTACAGAAACCCTTTCCCTATACCACATTTACATCTCAACACCAGGACCGAGGAATGAGTTATGTTTACCGTCTCTAAAGAAAATTAGGTTTGGGTTGTAAACTAATGGTTGAAGTGGTACAAAAAATCAAGGATCGAGGATTTAAGAGGTGGGATTCAATCAAGTGAATGAGGAGGTTTCCCTTCACTAGTTCTGAAAGGATAGAAATTTAATAATGATGATAAACCTGATCATTCACTTAAAAGGGCTAAAAATTGAAGGGTTTTAGGCACAATAAAGAATTTTGAAGGTCTCACCACACATCAAGTGAAAAGCTCAAAAATACCATAATGGAGGGAAAACATCAATGATCAAGAATCCCCCGTGCAGTTGAAGATAGAAACTTGGCTTTAAAGCTATCCTCATAACATCCCCCAAAAAACAAAAAAAATCCTCACAAACACTGAGGAATAAGAACTGCTTATGTCGAGCTGATCCATGCAGCATCGTCATAACAAAAGAAACTCAGTGCTCTCTATCTGAGCATGATTCAAAATCAGAGCTATAACAGCCTCCTCCAACCAAACCTCCATTCCACAATCTAAAATGGTGATCTTGGCCTTTTTTAGCCTCTAATGATGGAAATATCAAAGTTTCCTCATCTGAGCATTATCATCATCATCCTCCACTCTATGGTAATTTTATGGATCATCTTATTGAACATATTGGCATGAACCTAACAGGGACATCGAATTGGAGCCAATTATATAAAATAAAAAACATTTGGGACTCATAACTTGAGAAACATATTATTTAAGGTTAATTAATTTCTTTTTTTTTAACATTTTCCCAATGTCTAAAACATTCAAACATAGGCGCATACAAGCATGATGCATGATCCTTTCCTAGGTATTTATTCCGTAAGAAACATCACTCCACTTACTATATCTCATAAACTTGTTGGTCCTTGAGTAAAATTACATTGAAACCCAAAATCCCATATCCTATCTAGTACCCCTTGTTTACAACATGCACTAAGCCTAACTAACAATGTTTCCCTACCAACCCATGCATCCTCACTAATTCCTAACTCTAAATTCCTTCTTATATCTCAATCACTTCCCTTTGATACCACTATTTCATGACTCACACCCCCCAAAGGTTCCCCTACTAGGCCTAAAATTATAAAAGAGAGACAATGGAATCTAAAGCCTACCTTCAATTGGAAATGGGTTAGCAAATAACATCGAGGGTATACCATACACACAAATGAGAGGTGTCACCCTTTGAGATTTGAAAATTAAGAGATAAGATGAGAACAACCACCAAACAACTCCTCCTTGTAAAAAATAATAATCAATCCCCAATACATGATGTGAATGTAGTAAAATACAATTGAAACAATTGGAAAACACTAAAATAGATCCTCATTAGTGACCATGAAGCTCCAACAGCTTCAGAACAACTCCTTGAACTATAAAAGTACAACTCAATTAACAACCACCTCCCTATGACCTAAGAAATAGTTTTTATATATGTATGGAGATCATAACATGCATACAAAATAGGATCCTCCCTGTAACCTCTCATAAAAAATGTGAAAGAATCATACTAAATCCTAGTGAGTAAACAAATGAAACTAACTTGTCACCTAAACATGTCTACTATTTTTTTCTCATCCTTTCTATGGATCACTCACCAAGTATCACATACAAGTAATCATATAATATCCAAGATAATAACAAATTAAGGTCCCATACTACCACTTCTCCATTGGTTTTCTGCTATTCCCCAATTTTTTATTTCTTAATCCATCTCTCTCCAAAAGTAAGCCAATTTGAAGACACCTGGGATAAAGTAGGAAAACCCGAAGACACCTGGGATAAATAAATATATCATGAACCCCATGCATCACATCATCTAATCATCCCAACCACATCTTCACATATTATCTATGTATTTTTTGGGATCCACCATAAATGTCATGTATTATTCCTCAAGCTATCACATGCCATACACAACAGACCTATAATAACCATTATGATACTATATACCAATATACATTTGTGTGAAATAAATAAAATACATTACAACCCTCCATAAAAATATATGGGAAAAGATAAACACCATGCATACTAGAATATAATACTACCATGAGAAGAGAGTGGGATCATAGGGGGTTGTCAGCCATCCATTCCTCACCAATATGGATGTTGGGGAAAACCCTCCTAGAGTCCACTGGGTGTGAGTCTCCCAATTGACATGGGTGGGGTAGTGTATGAAATCATAAAACATGTGTGATATATATAAGGCTTACAACCACACTATAGGAAACTACCTATAATAAGACTCATCTTCCACTAATGTCGTACAAGACTCCCAAATGACACTACTAAGGCCTAGGTATTAGAAGCATTCAAGACTCAATATCAGCATTAATTAACAAATTATACATTAATTAATTATTACCATGATCATTTCCAAGATTAAAATTTTAATCTTTTGATCCAAGTAATGATGACACTGTAATGTTTTTTTGTATTATCAAGTAAGTCATCATAAAAAATAATGAATCAAGAAAAAAACCTATTCTTTTATTAATTTATTTATCATTTCATAATCATTTGGTCACTCTAGGACTCACCCCAAGCTACCACATAAAAGATACACTCACAGTGCATGGTATCAAACTGCTTCCCATAGTTATAAATTTAATATATAAATAACCATTGACCATCAACCATTAAACAAGTATATTCATTATCAAGAAAGCATCCTAGCTTTTAGCACAACAACAATAGGTAACCCATTTTATCAATCTCGATTCCATCCCTAACACCAATGCACATAAAATCACATTTGAAATCTCATCATAACGTCATAATAATCTACACCTCATTCCACCATCACAACCTCAGGAATACCGACCAATATCATCTCCATAACCAGCACCATATTCCACCATCACAGCCTTGGGAATCCCTTCCCATATCATCACCATAACCGACACCCCATACTACCATCATAGCTTCAGGCATCCCCACCCATTTTTTAACTACACAAGGTTAATATTCAATCACAAAATGGATTGAAATCCATAGATCATAAATACATATTAAATGTATTATTCCACACATAATTTCAAACGATACTATGAACAAATCAAACAATACATTATAGCCTTAATTAATCAATGTTCGGTATGGTCAACCGCAAAGAAATGGTTTAAGAAATCATTAAATTTTTATTATCATATTTAATAAACTGATTTATAAAAAATAAATACCAGAAACATTATCCATAAAATTTACCAAGGATAAGTATTATTTATTTAATATGTCACTCCACCTTATGTTTCTTTTTCATTTATAAACAATCTCTATAATTATTATTTTAATGTTTATATTTCATTATAACAAAGCAGTACATATTTAAGTTATTATTTAATTTTAAATAATATCAACCATGTTTAAAAATAATAATAAAAGATAGTAAATTATCTAGTAAATCACATAAGAAACAAAATATATATCACAAATCATGTCGTCATAGATCCCAAAATATTCAACCAAGAATATTAATATTTTCACATGTGATAATATTTATGTTTTATTATTTATTTCAATCATATGATAATCATCTCTAATCATGATTAATGTTGTACGCATGAAATAACATCCTTTAGAAAAATAAAAACAAGAATAACACATGCAATATGTTTTCATTTTGATTTCACCAAATTTTAATTATAAAAAGGTATGAAATTATCTCTTTATCTCTCTTTCATAATTTCCAAAATAGTTATTATCAAAGTATGAACTGTGTAAGAGTAATATTAACATGGTTTTATCCTTATGTATGGAGTATCCACTACATAAGTGTAACACAAATTTACCCTTACACGGATGGACACCCTTATGTGAGCTTTTTAAATCTCAACTAACCCTTTCACAGGTCAAATATAACTTTACGTAGCCTGTTTAAAAGCTTAGATACCCTTATGCAAGCTTCATCCTACCCTTACATGAGTAAGGGACTACCCTTATGGAACCTTAAGAATTTTGGGTACACCCTAACACAACCTTAATAATTTATGTTCTACCCTAATGTAAGTTGACTCTTACCCTTACATACAAAAGGAAAGGTCAAGGTGAAATTTCTACAGTGATGGAGTTAACCTTACATAAATAACTTTATACCTTTACATAGTGAGTGAGAGATCTAGGTTACCCTTACACAACCTATAAAAAATAATTTTTAACTTTATATAATAAAGATAAAAATGGGATTACCCTTATAAAACACATTAAAAACAACATTTTCCCTTACTCAGCCCTTTAAAAATAGGTGTTACCCTTATGTGGAAGTATGATCATGCATAAGGGTAGGAATAACCTTAAAATATTAAATTTTTACTTATAAAAACTTTTAAATAATTAATATAAGGATTTATTATCACTTCAAAAACTCCTAAAACAATTCTAAGAACTTTAAAAAGTTCCAAATTAAATTACAATTAAACATTATTAAACTTTGAAATTACATCCATAATTTGAAAAACCATTTTAATACCTACTTATAAATTATAAAATAAATTTTAAAACAAATTATGAATTTATTAAATTGATCCTAAACCATCAGACACCCCATAACAATAAAGGAAGGTCTCAGGAAAATCAGATCCCTTATATTCGTTACCTCTCGAAAAAATTTCATCCTTTAAGATTTAAACAAAACTATAAAGGATAGAAATTGATGATGAATACACCAACCACTTAGTGTAATGACTCTCAAGTTTATTTCTATATTTAGAATACAACATCCACTAGAGAAACAAATTGTATATCTAGAAAAGACATTAAAACAATCACCCAAGGGAGATACATCTCAAAAATGAGAAAGGACATTAATAATACATTACATCAAGGGGAGAATAAATCTCACACATCAATATGTGATCAAATAATTAATCTCAACAAAATGAAGCATAAAAGAACTTTGGAAATTTGAACACACTTCCATGACTCACATTCCCAAGTAAGATAACATAGTAACATCAAAGGCCACACATATAACAAAAAAGTCCATGCATATCCAATCAAACATACATAATATTAAAACAAATATTTATAATAAAACATTTCAAAAAGAAACACTTAAAATTGATTAAAAAAGGAAGAAAAACTCTATTTGGGAGAAAAACCCTTTATCTCAATCTTTTCAACAATTTTAATTAGGTATTCCATCAAATGAAAATCTATACATTCTTTATTTTCATTTATCAAGCTTGTAAACTTAATCTATAAAATTCATGATATATCATGCTTAACATGTCATGAGAAAGAGTAGATTAACATTCTTGAATATAAAGGTATTGAAAAATTTAGATATGCCACTTACAACAGTTCATTAGGTTATACTACTTAAGGAGTTCAAAACATACACATGTTTCCCAAAATATTCCTTTATTTATAGAAATGTATCCAAACATTTCACAGTAAAACTTGTTAAATTTAAAACATGATGATAAAAAACGTTTCACCAAGTCTATTGTATTTAAAATCTGGAAGGTTAAGAAAACATTAAATAAAAACCTTCCTTTTTAATCCTTGTTTATAATAATGTATTTATTAAAAACTACTTTATGAAACTAATTCCATTATATCTTATGAAAATACCTTTAAAATAAATGCAAGTTTCATGGAATAATTATAATTGTTTATTTAAGAAAACTTTTTTGTCATAGAATAAATTTTTCCAAGAGTGTCTCACTGAATATTATTATATAGTATGGAGAAAACTTCCAAGGATTACATACTCAAAGTAAATTTTTCCTTTCCAAAATCATTTCATATTTAACATGATTTTTATGATGAATCATGTACATAGTAAATTTATATGATTTTATCAAATTATATTTATTCAACTAACATAGAACTACCATGCTCTATAGAAAATTAAAATTGATATTAATAAACTTAACTTCCAAAACATAGAGAACTAAAATTTCAAATATGACATGAATTAAAAAATCATTAGGTTTAAACTATCAAATTTATTCATCTTTAAAAAAATTCCATGTTTTTAAAAAAATATTTATTCACTAGGGGAACACTCATGTAAAATCTATAAAGGATATAATTTCCCAATTACTATAGGTGTAATCCATTTATTTTCATATTTATATATCAACATCACATAAAATTTTCTCAACCATCATACGCAACAATATTGAAATAGTTTCCACAATCATACAAATCAAAGGAACCCATCCATAAAACCATGATATTATATTATTTGGGAATAACTAACTCACCCACAAAGTTTTAAAACTTTTTGTAACATAACATGTCATAATGGGTAAAGTCTCCCCTTTATTCATATGGTCAAGTCCATAACAAACACATTACTCTTACAAGGGAACCCCCTTATGAGGATGTAAGCACACAAGGCCACAACCATATTATAAATATGGTCACAAGCACAACCCAAAACATAAAAGAACCTATTTCCCTGGACCAAGTTTCCACCACAATGGGCTCGAGAGAAGAGTATAGGATGAACATAATGATAACCCCCCCCAATCCAAACAAGGGACCAATTATAAAGTAAATAGTGACCCCCAAACCAAACAAGGGATCGGGGAGATAGTAATAGAATGAAATGTAACATCCCAAGAATCTGTGTTTTTTATGATGGTAAATTTTATATTTTATGTTACCCATTAATTGAACAAACTGGTTTCTTATGGAAATGTAATAATATAATTTTAATCTATTATGAAATAGGGTAAACACACAAATGAACGAAAGGCTCTTTATTCAAGTGGGAACACCATAGTAATTATAATACAATGAGATCAAATGGGAAATTAAGCTAACCAAAGATACCAATTAAAAACCCTATTTAGATTATAGAAAGACCACACAAAACAACGAATACCCTGAGAAGATAATAGGGGTCCTTAGCATCCGGCATGATCACAGTCGTCCGCTCCTTTTCTCATTCTTCCTCACGTCATCTTCCTCAGCAAGCCATCTTATGACTATCACTGTCACCTCCCTCTCCATCTCCACTACATCTCATTGTCCCGTGACACTCTAAGAACCCCTTTAGCCTCACATTTCCACGAACCTACCTTCCCTTTTTCCCCAAATATTATCCACCCGAGCCAAGCTCCTCGGGTGAGGTTATATAAAATATATATATATATGTTTGCATTATTGTATCATGGGACTCTCTCTATCCAACTCAAAGCTTTGTATTCTTCCTCAGTGGTCAATAAATAGGGTCCTCAGGTTTGAGCTGAGGCATGGGGATATTTTAAACCCATCTCCCATGAAAATGAAACCCTACGGGTTCACCTCTTTCTCCCCCTCTCCATATCTCTATATCAAGTTCTACGGATCTCTAGCAAGCTCCTCCCCTCTGCCAACCCAAAACCATCTTCCACAGTCTGGGTAAGGGGATAAATCCATTTATTTTTTTGAAACAAAACCAGTTATACACACCCTGTTTATAATCAGATATACTATATATATATATATATGTGTGTGTGTATATATAAGCTCGTTCCTATACTAGAATAATTCTCTTCCTCTTTCAAAACGGGGGTAAGAATTTTGAAATTGTGTTTTCTAAATGGTATAAGGGTTTTTCTTCTGTTTGATTTTTATTTTAAAACCCGTATGATACATTTTGTATGTATATAATTTTACAATATATATATTTATACACCTTAAACTCTCCATGTTTAAAGGCTCCCATGGGGGGGGTTGTTCATGTTTTGTGTGCTCATGTGATTTATGTAAGTTTGGTTTTGAATGGTTTTCATTTATGTCAAACCCATAATTTATTATAGGTGTATTTGGGGGTTTAAGTATTTATGTATATATATTCTTGATTCAAGTCTATTTCTAAGATTTCCAAATAATTCAGTATTTTGTATGAAGATTTATATACTTATAAAAGTTATTTTGAATCTACCTTTAACATGCATATTCTTTTTGTAATCCCTGAATATATATATAACTATATAATTTTATATATTTATTTCAATAAAAATAAATTATAGGTTTTTAAGAGATAAATACCCATAATTAGATAATATTTCAGATTCAAACTAGGTTTTGGGTCTAAGTGAATTTATGTTATAGAGTAAAACCATAGTTTTTAAATATTTATGTACATACGGTTTCAAGGATAATTGAACTTATATGGTTTCGATCTCAAATCAAATAAATGGTTATATGTGTGTGTATATATATAAGATTAAATTCTAAAACATTATTTTCGAGTATTAACTGTCAGGACATAGTTAATATTTTGATACATGTAGGTTTTTAGTGTTTTCCTAAGCCTATATGTATTTTTCATATAACCATACACTATTGAGCCTGTTTAATCAAAGAAATCATTCTAACATATACCCTGTATGTAATTTATGTTTTAAAATAATGTTCTTCATCTTGATTTAAATTTATATTAAAGGACTAAGAATTTATGAGTTTATGTTATCATTTAGTAACCATTTATTATTTGAAGTTAAACCTGCTGCAGTGATTATTAGTGGTCAATCTAGTTATGGTTTAATTACAAGTTCAATGACATGTTTATCACAATAATTAATGTCAAGCATTTACTTTAAGTGTTTAATTTTCATGTATAGTAATTTTAAAGAATTACCATTTAACACCTCTTCTGGAAAACCCTACCATTTGACGTGTTTTAATAATTATCCTGTGGACATATAATGTTTACTAAACCATGCCTTGTTTTGATAAATTACTCCATATTTTCAATGTTATTTTTCATATCATGTATTCGTTACTCATTTTACTTATTATTGTACATAATGCATTTCATGATAATGTACTAAGTACTTAATTACCCAAAGCGGTATGGGACACCTTGGGTAATGTAAAATGGAAATTAAATTACCCAAAGTGGTATGGGACACCTTGGGTAATTAGAAATAAAATTAAATATTCAAAGTGGTATGGGGAACCTTGAATATTAGACCATATAGACATATGAGGAATGTATTGGACTGCTGAGTTGGGGACTGGTTAAAATAAAGCCCTCCAGGTTGGGAACTGGTCAAAGTAATCCCTCCAGGTTGGGGACTAGTTAATGTAAGCCCTCCAGGTTGGATACTGGTAAAAGTAAGCTCCTTGATGCATCGATAGTTCTCAAGATAGTAAGATTGGGATATTACCTGTAGGTCATGGCATAAGGCCTTGACTCATAGACCATGAGTCCTTTAGTATACATTTTCTCATTATGTTTTAGTATATGACCAACCAAGTGATTATTTCGACTAGAGGAATATCCTTGGTTATAGAACCATTACCAATGAGTATGAGGTTTAAGTTCACATGGCCCATGATGAAACAATGATGATGCATGCTCAGTTTACCTTTCCAGAATTTTAATGCAAATGTTAGCATTACATAATGTGAATTTTATAAGATGTAGTGAAATTGTTTATGCGCAACTCTGATAATGTTCATGCCCAGTAGTAATTACATACTTTTCTTATTATGCCTACATTACTTGGTAGAATTCAGGTATTTTTAAACAATCATGCTTACTTTGTTCTTTTAGTAGATTTCATTTGAATATTCAAACACCTATGTATGAAGTGCTATAACTGTTTTGTATCACCCTTTGAAATGTCGTGATGTTTTCCTTTAAGGAATTATTTTAAGTACGAGAAATTATTTTCAAAGATAGTTTTTTTTAATCTGTATTAATTATTTTCAAAACACCTTACTAAGTATTTAAATTCTCACCCTACTTTTTAAATGAAAAAATTTCAGGTATTAGTCATGTCTCTAAAGAAGTTTCAGAATGCAGCTGGTTTTCCCAGAACCTGAACCTCACAATCCTCTGTAGCATGAGACATGATGTGATAAATGTAAATGTAATGTAATAATTATTGTATATAGTGTCTCATTTTCACCAGCTCCGGGCCCTCTCAGGGGTTGGGTCTTTACAGTTGGTATCAAATGATAGGTTTATACAATTCTAGAAAACTAGGTAATAAAAATATATAGCTATGACTAAACCTTATAAAGTGGTTTTATTATAACTTTCATATGGAAGATGGTAATGTCCCTACCAATATATTATTACTCCCCATTGAAGCCCTAGAGACCATTGTGTCTATACCTAGTCGATAGAATTATCTTAACTATGCTCATATCTTCTTGACGTGCAAACACTTGTATGATGTGTCAAACTCACCTCGGGTGCTTCAGCTACACCGAGGATTAGGATTTGATTACCTTCTCGTGATGATGACCCAATTTCCCTCCTATGTACATCGGGGAAGATACCATAAGGGACTTTTCCAAGTGTTCATGGTAGGTAAGGACGTTTCCTTAATGGCCCTCGACACTTTTCAAGAAGCCGCTGCTGCCGGAGACCTCTGAGCGGCCTATCTTTTCCAAATCTTGAACTACGACTTCTGGGGATAGCTGTTGGACTTCGAGATGTTATAAGATGATTCCACTCGACTTTCTTATAGGAAAAAAGTTTATTTTAACGTTTCCCAACTTCATACCCCTCATGTCACACTCAGGAGATGTCACAGGTGTCTCTATGGGTTTAACCCTAAATGCTCATCCTATGTTTGGTTTGAGGAGATAGGGAGTTTTGCTTCTCTGTGTGGAGTTTTTATAGTATGTCATTAAAGAAAACTCAGGCACTGATGTATAAACTTATGTGTTATTGAAATATTATCTCTTTTCCTTTTCTGTCTTTAATTTTTCTGAACTTTCAAAGTTAATTCTCACGAATATGTTTTCAAATGGCTGGACAAACAAATATCACATCCTTACTTGATTAAATTTTGGAGGATATCTTAATCAGGACGTACATTGTGGACTATCCTTCTTTCCTCAACCTATGAGGATCATGTCAATGCATTTCTGATTTTTCTAACAGCCATGAAATCCTTAGCTACTGTAAAGGTATTGACCATGTCTTCCACCTCACCGCCATTACCCAACTCCCTTGTTATAGGAAAATGGGGAGATACTTCAAGGGTCTATTTCAATGTTTCACTCTGGCACAAACTTTTTCTACCAGAGCATGTTTCCTAGTGGCTGCCCAAGATGGGAACCTCAAAGTAGACTTTATTTTCCAGATTATAAACCTTAGTCTGTTTAATCGCATCGTTCCAATGGAATATCTTGAGCATGATGTAATCCGGCAGAGCACCAGAGAATATGTCCATTCAGACATCCCTGAATTTATTACTGCTCGAGCCTCCCTATGGAAGCCCGTATGTAGAATGTATGAGAAGGAGTTCATAACATACTTCTTGAGGTGTATATGGTCCAGTGAAGTATAGGAACTAAGTACCATCTTGGGTATTCCGTTGACTAAGCCAAATCTCCCATTTTGGTGATGATGATCATCTGGGGAATTTCTTTTCTATTTTAGAATTGAGAGGATGCAATTATTTGTAGGGGAGAATAATGTAACATCCTAAGAATCTGTGTTTCTTATAATGGTAAATTTTATATTTTATGTTACCCATTAATCGAACAAACTGGTTTCTTATAGAAAAGTAATAATAGAATTTTAATTTATTATCAAATAGAGTAAACACACAAATGAACGAAAGGCTCTTTATTAAAATGGAAACACCATAGTAATTACAATACACTAGGATCAAATGGGAAATTAAGCTAACCAAAGATACCAATTAAAAACCCTATTAAGATTACAGGAAGACCACACAAAACAAAGAAGACCCCGAGAAGATAATAGGGGTCCTTAGCATCTGACATGATCATAGTCGTCTGCTCCTTTTCTCTTTCTTCCTCACGTCGTCTTCCTTAGCAAGCCATCCTATGGGTATCACTATCACCTCCCTCTCCCTCTCCACTACATCTCATTGGTCTGTGACCCTCTAAGAACCCCTTTGGCCTCGCCTTTCCACGAACCTTCCTTCCCTTTTTCCTCGAAGCTTATCCACCCAAGCCAAGCTCCCCAGGTGAGGTTATATTATATATATATATATATAAGTTTGCATTATTGTATCATGGGACTTTGTCTCTCCAACTCGAAGCTTTGTCTTCTCCCTCGTTGGTCATGAAATAGGGTCCTTGGGTTTGAGCCGAGGCATGGGGATCTTTTAAACCCCTTTCCCATGCAAATGAAAACCTATGGTTTCACCTCTTTCTCCACCTCTCTATATCTCTATCTCAAGTTCTACAGATCTCCAGCAAGCTCCTCCCCTCTGCCAACCCGAAACCATCCTCCACAGTCTAGGTAAGGGGATAAATCCATTTATTTTTATGAAACAAAATCAGTTATACACACTCTGTGTATAATCGGATATACTATATATTTATGTGTGTGTGTATATAGACTCGTTCCTGTACTGGAATCATTCTCTTCCTCTTTCTAAATGGGGGTAATAATTTTGAAATGGTATTTCCTAAATGATATAATGGTTTTGCTTCTATTAAATTTTTATTTTAAAACATGTATGATACATTTTGTATATATATAATTTTATAGTATATATATTTATACACCTAAAACTCTCCCTCTTTAAAGGCTCCGAGGAGGGGTTGTTCATGTTTTTTGTGCTCAAGTGATTTATGTAAGTTTGGTTTTGAAATTTTTTCATTTATGTCAAACCCACAATTTTCTATAGGTGTATTTAGGGGTTTAAGTATTTATGTATATATATTCCTAATTCAAATATATTTATAAGATTTCCAAAGAATTCAGTATTTTGTACTAAGATTTATATACTTATAAAAGTTATTTTGAATCTACCTTTAATATGCATATTCTTTATGTAATCCTTGAATATATATATATATAACTATATAATTTTATATATTTATTTCAATACATATAAATTATGGGTTTTTAATATATGAAAACCCATCTTTAGATAATATTTTAGATGCAAACTAGGTTTGGGGTCTAAGTGAATTTATGTTATAGAGTAAAACCGTAGTTTTTAAATATTTATGTACATACAGTTTCAAGGATAATAAAACTTATTTGGTTTTAGTATCAAATAAAATAAATGGTTATGTATGTATGTATATATATAAGATTAACTTCTAAAACCTTATTTTCGAGTATTAACTGTCAGGACTTAGTTAATATTTTGATACATGTAGGTTTTTAGTGTCTTCCTAAGCCTATATGTATTTTGCATATAAGCATACACTATTGATCCTGTTTAATTAAAGAAATCATTCTAACATATACCATATATGTAATTTATGTTTTAAAATAATGTGCTTCGGCTTGATTTAAATTTATATTAAAAGACTAATAATTTATGAGTTTATGTTATCATGTAGTAACCATTTATTATTTGAAGTTAAACCTGCTGCAGTGATTATTAGTGGTCAATCTGGTTATGGTTTAATTTCAAGTTCAATGATATGTTTATCACAATAATTAATGTCAAGTATTTTATTTATGTGTTTCATTTTCATTTATAGGAATTTTAAAGAATTATCATTTAACCCCTCTTGTGGAAAACCCTACCATTTGACTTATTTTAATAATTATCATGTGGACATATAATGTTTACTAAAACTTGCCTAATTTTGATTAATTATTCCATATTTTCAATGTTATCTATCATATCATGTATTCATTACTCATTTTACTCATTATTGTCCATAATGCATTTCATGATAATGTACTAAGTACTTAATTACCAAAAGTGGTATGGGACACCTTGGATAATGATAAATAAAATAAAATATTCAAAGTGGTATGGGACACCTTGAATATTAGACCATATAGACATATGAGGAATGTATTGGACTGACAGGTTGGGGACCAGTTAAAAGAAATCCCTCCAAGTTGGGGACTAGTTAAAGTAAGCCCTACAGGTTGGGGACTGGTTAAAGTAAGCCCTCCAGGATGGAGACTGGTAAAAGTAAGATCCTCGATGCATCAATAGTTCTCGAGATAGTAATATTGGGATATTACCCATAGGTCATGGCACAAGGCCTTGACTCAGAGACCCCAAGTCCTTTAGTATACATTTTCTCATTATGTTTTAGTATATGACCAACCAAGTGATTATTTCTACTAGAGGAATATCCTTGGTTATAGAACCATTACCTATGAGGATGAGGTTTAAGTGCACATGGAACATGATGACACAATGAAGATTCATGCTCAGTTTACCTTTCCATAATTTTAATGAAAATGTTAGCATTACATAATGTGAATTTTACAAGATGTAGTGAAATTGTTTTTGCACAACTCTGATAATGTTCATGCCTAGTAGTACTTACATACTTTGCTTTTTATGCCTACATTACTTGGTATAATTCAGGTATTTTTACACAAGCATGCTTACTTTTTTCTTTTAGTATCTTTCATTTAAATATTCAAACACTTGTTTATGAAGTGCTTTAACTATTTTGTATCACCCTTTGAAATGTCATGATGTTTTTCCTTTAAGGAATTATTTTAAGTACAAGAAAGTATTTTCAAAGATAGTTTTTTTGAAATTTGTATTACGTATTCTCAAAACACCTTACTGAGTATTTAAATGCTCACCCTACGTTTTAAATGAAAAAATTTCAGATATCAGTAATGTCTCCAAAGATGTTTCAGAATGCAGCTAGTTTTCCCAGAACCTAAACCTCACGATCCATAATATCATGAGAAATGATGTGATAAATGTAAATGTAATGTAATAATTATGGTACATCGTGTCTCATGGGAACCAGCTCCGGGCACTCTCGGGGGTCGGGTCTTTACATGACATGTACAAGTCTAGAAAAAACCTTTCCCCAGACCACATCTCTATATCAACACCAAGCCCAAGGAATGAGTTATGCTTATCATCTCTGAAGTAAATTAGGCGTGGGTTGGAAACTAAAGGATGAATTGGTACAAACAATCATGGCAAGGAGGATTTAAGATGTGGGTTTTAATCAAGTGAATGAGGAGGTTTCTGTCACTAATTATGAAGGGATAGCAATTGAAGAATGATGATAAACCTAGTCATTCAATTTAAATGGATAATAATTGAAGGGTTTTAGGATGAACAATGAAATTCAAAGGACTCACAAAAAATCAAGTGAAAAGATCATAAATTCCATAATGAAGGGAAAACATCATCGATTGATAACCCCCCTGTGATTGAAGATAGAAAGTTGGATTGAAAACTATCCTGAAAACATCCCCCACAAAACAGAAAAATCCACACAAAGCCCAAGGAATAGGAACCACCACTCTCAAGTTGATCCTAGCAACATCGTCATAAAAAAAGAAACCCAATGGTCTATCTCTCTTAGAATGATTCAAAATGAAGGCTATAACCACCTCCTCCAACCAAACCTCTATCCCACGATCTGAAATGGATCCCTCAAACTCCTGTAAACTCTGCTGCTAGAACTATCGAAGCATCCTCCATGAGAATTTTCATAATCCTCCTCTACTCTAAGGTGATTTTATGTCACATCTTATTGAAAACCTTGGTATGAACCTGACAAGGATGTTGAACTGGAGCCACTCCCGAAAAATAAATAATGTTAGAGACTCCTAACTTTTGAAAATTATTTAAGTTTAATTAATTACTTTATTTTTAACCTTTCCCCATTTTCCACCCCATTCAAACACATGCACATACAAGCATTATGCATGATAATTTCTTAGTTCTCTATCCCACAAGAAACATAAATTCTCTTAGCATATCCATTAAACATGATGGTCTTTGAATCAGATCATAGGGGCACCCAAAATCCTATATTCTAGTTAGTATCCCTTGTTTATAGAATGTACTAATCCTAGATGACATTGTTTCCCTACCAACCCATGCATCCTCACTAGTGAAAAACTCCAAACTTCATCTTATCTCTCAAACATGTCCCTCTGATACCACTATTTCATGAATCCCTCCCCCAAAGGTACCCCTCCTAGGACAATAGTGAGATAAGAGAGATAATGATGTCTGAAGACCACCTCCAATGGTACATGGGTATGCGAATAACACCGAGGGTATATAATATACACAAAAGAGAGGCATCACCCTTTGAGATTTGAAAAGTAAGATATAATATGAGAACATACATCAAACAACCCTACTCATAACAAAATAAGAATAAATCCCAATACATTATATTAATGTAATAACATGCAATTGAAACAATTGAAAAAAACTAAAAAAGATCCTCAATAGTGACCATGATGCTCCAATAGTTCCTAAATAACTCCTCAAACTAGAAATGTCCATCTCAATAAACAACCACCTCCTGCTAACCTAAAATATATATATATATATATAGGGAGAGAATAAAATGTACACTTATTAGGATCTTCCCTATAACCTCTTGGAAAAAATGCAAAAGAAGTATACTAAAGCCTAGTGAGTAAAAAAATGAAACTAACTTGTCACCTAAATAGGTATACTATTATTTTTTCATCCTCACCATGGATCACTCACCAATTATTATATACAAGTATCCATATAATATCCAACATAATAACAAATGAAGGTCCCCTGCTACCACTTCCCCACTAGTTTTCCACTCTACCCCAACATTACAAATCCTCAACCATTTCTCTCCAAAATTAATATAATCCAAAGACACTTGGGATAACGTAGGACAACTCAAAGACACCTGAGATAAATTAATATAGCATACACCCTATAAATCACATCATCCCATAATCCCAAATACATATCCACATAGTATCCATGTAGTTTTAGGTAGTCAACATAGCCCGTACATCATGTATTATGCCTCAAGTCATCACAAACAATACAAACCATACCTATAATAAACATTATGACACTTTATCTAGAGATACATGTGTTTAAAATAACTACAAGCCATTACAATGATTCACACACATATATGGGGAAAGATAACCACCATTAATAAAAATATATAATATTATAAGGAGAAGAGAGTAAGGTTAAAGGGCCCAATCAACCATCTATTCCTCACCAACCTGGATGTTGGTGAAAACACCCTCCCATAGTCCACTGGCCATCAGTCTTCCTATCGACATGGGTGGGGTAGCATATGAAATAAAAAAACATGCATGATATATATAAGGCTCGTTACCACACTATGGGCCATTACATAGACTTAGACTCATCTACCACTAACATCACACGAGAATCCTAATTACCGCTATTAAGGGTCGGGTATCAGAAGAATTCAAGAATCAATATCACATTAATTAACTATTTATCCATTAATTAATCATTACCATTATAATTTCCAAGATTAATTTTTTAATATTTTGAGACAAGTATCGATGAAACTATTAATTATTTGTTTCTATTATTAAGTAAGTCATCATAAAAAATCAAGCATCAAGAACCACCCCTGTTCTTTTATTAATTCATTTATCATTTCATAATCATCTAGGAACTCTAGGACTCATCCCAAGATACTACATAAAATATTCACTCATATTTCATGGTATCAAACTGCTTCCCACAATTAGAAACTTATTATAAAACAACCACTGACCATCATCTATTAAACAAGTATATTCATTATCAAGAAAGCATAAAGGATTTTATCACAACAACAATAGGAAATACCATATTTACCATGTTTGATGAATCCTGGTTCAACCCTCGATGCTACTACACATAAAATCACATTCACCATCCCACGCTAACATCATCATAACCGGCACCTTGTGCCACAATCCCAACATCTGGAATCCCTTCCCATTTCATCAACCTAACTAACACCCCGTGCCACCATCACAACCTTGGGTATACCTACCCATATCTTCACTATAACTGATATCTCATGCCACCATCGTAGCCTTGAGCATCCACACCCGTTTTTTTAACTACACAAGTTTAATATTCAATAATAATAAGTCTCTAAATCTTTAGAGAATAAATAAATATTAAATGTATTATTCCAAACATAATTTTAAAAGAAAATATGACCAAATAAAATACAACATTCAGGCCTTAATCAAACAACTTTGGGCTTTATTAGACCCAAATAAATGATTTAATAAATCATTAAATTATTATTATCTTCTTTAATCAAGTGATTTATAATGAATAAATACCATCACAATTAGCCATAAAAATTACTAAGGCTTAATATTATTTATATAATTTGGTACTCTACCTTAAGATACTTTTAAATTTATTAATAATCTATATGATTATTATTTAAACATTCCTATTTCATTATAAAAAATTATTAAAAAATTACTAATGCTAAATACTTCTTGAGATTAATATTCTCTTCACTTTGAAATCAATTATTAAAAATATAAAAAATTGAAAAATATTATAAAAACATTTTTCTTTAAAAATAATCATGGAAAATTATAAAGTAATATTTAAAGAGTCGAGTGTTCATGATGGTGGGAAATTATATACATGTTGTATAAGTTAAAAGAACATTCCTTTCACACTGTTGTCAAAAGGTTAACAAGTGCCTTGTTTAGAAAATGAAAAGAAGGTTCCTTTCAAAATATTTTGTGAAAATTCAAATATGGGTAAAAATTTATTTGATAAATAATTTGGGAATATAAAAAAATATTTTTGAAATTATTTTTAGAAATCATGGATATGGAAGAAAAATATATTTTTGACCGATGAGAGAAATGAAGTCGTCTTTTCCTAAAAACAATTATCAATAATTTTAAGTACCTAAGAGAGTTAAATGAAAATATTACTTGAAAATATAGTTAATAACCATAGGATAAAAAAATAGAGGTTTATATTATACAATAATAAAATAATTTCTTATAACAGAAATTCAAGCATAAACAATCCCAATTAAAAAGAGATTGAAACATGAACCCTTACCACTTTGATAACTTTTGAATCATAACTCCCTTGAATATAGTAAATAAATTATAAATTAAAATATCATAAAGTATGAAGGATTCATGATATAATATTTAAAGGGTAATTATATACACCATTTAAAAGAAATTAGGTTCATAAAAGAACATGTGTTTCAAAGAAAGATGTTTTGAGAAGAAACCATTACCTCGAGTCTAGACTTGTCTTGTATATCATTTATCTCCTTTATAATCAAATTATATAGATTATTTTATATTAATAACCTTTTAATGTTTTAATACCTTATACTTAAACCATTTAATTTATTAAATTTTAATGATATATTTAATTACATAATCAATTGTGTCCACATCGAGGGTTTTGAGGACGTTCAGTTCATAAATTAAAAACGACATCGGTGTGTTGATCATGGTCAAAATAGGAATTATTACATAAAATATATAATATTAATAATTATATAATTATTATTTTTATACATCATTTATTCTTTTAAAACAAACCATTAAATATGAGTATGAAAAATGAATTATGATACAATCATGGAGACAATAGATCGTACGTACGCATGAGTAATGTTTCCATTGTTCAAAGATCATGATGGAAAGAAGGTAGGTGTTATTGTATCTTTAAAAAATGATAATTATATAATATTAATTCTTTAAATACACTTCTATATACTATCTCTATTATGTGGTAATAAAAAATGAATCACGTGTATTCACAAGGCAGTAGTTTATCATACACATGAACGATGTTATCATTTTAATGGATGGTAAGGTAAGAATGTATATGATATTTTAATTTTAAAAAATGATTAATATTTCATTAATATTATATATTAATATTAAATCCATCATATCTAATAGTTTTGGGAGTCAATTATGGAAAATGAATTACATCAGTTCATGAGGTGGTAGTCTATCGTACACACGAACGATGGTTTTGTTTCCCATTTGATGAAAGAAGAGACGAATAAATATTATTACATAAACATAATAAAATATTATTATATAATATATACAGGTTTTATTATATTATAATTTTTAATACATAATTGAAGGCGTAAAAAGAAGAAGTAAAAAAATAAGGAACTCGGTAAAGACGATTACCTTTACTCAGAAGAACCTTCTTTGGATATCTTATTAAAGACCCTAAGGATGGTCTTTTGGGAAGGACATATGCTCTAGAATGTAGATAAGGATGTTGGGAAGATATTTTGGCATGTTTTGGTCAATTAAAATGTATTTAGAGGTGTTAATAAGTGAGGGTATGGGTTCCCTCTTTATAATTGAGGAGTGACATGTTTGTATTTACAAAAAATTATTCAATAATGGGAAGTCACTCTCAAGAAAAGTGTGTCCAAAATTAAAAAATAAAGGATTGGATGATATCTAAGGTCAAACCTCACCTTTAAAATTAAAAATAAACATGTTTTAAATATGTTAACTTCTTTACCACCAATGTTACTCACTTTTACCATTTTAATTTTTTTACCATGATATCTGTTTTTTTACTATTTTTACTATTTATTAGGACCAAAAATAATGTTGACCTTATTATATAACATTAATTATTATGATTATAAATAATTAATATATTTTATCAAATTAAATTCTAATAAGTGTTATAATTTAATTTAAAATAAAACTCACAAACGTGTTAAAAAAACCGGTTTTCAAGAAATATATTTTTTAATGAAAAAATGATATTATATTAATTGTATAAATTGAAATCATCATTATATGAATTTAAATTAATATATATATATATATATAATCTATAAATTTAATTTAAATCATTCCTCATCACGAATTATTTTAATTAATTAGAATGGAGAAACATTATCCACAATAAAATATTTTTTAGAAAAATGTGTTTTTAAGACTAAGAATAAAATTATAATAAAATAAAATATAAAGATTATTTAAATGTAATTTATTATATTTGATATAAATAAATAATAGTTATTTTAATTTTAAAAAAATTAAAAAATAATGGGTCTTTTAAAATACTTAATTTATTAAAAGAAATGACAGTCTTATAAAAATTTGTATTTTTCACTTTTCACTAAAAAATCGATCTTTATAGAAAAATAAAAAATATTAACCCTAAGTTAATATTGATATTATGATTTCAAAAATTGTGTTCATTTTATAAAAAAAATTTCAAAATTTTCCAAAAAATGATCATAATGTTTTCTCACAAAATCAATAAAAACCATTTATTAGGAAAACATATTTGTGAACTATCAAATGCCTTTACTAAAATTTGAGTAATTGTTTTTTATGAATTAATCAATAAATTTAGAATATATAAAACCTTTAGAGATACTTTTAATAATTTTTTTATTCTTATTCATACAACCAATTTTAATGGCAAGGTTATAATGGTTATGTTAACTAATAATTGATAAGGTGAAATTGTATATATATTTTGGAGTCATTTAATTAAATATTATTAATGTTTGACTTGATAATGAACTAGGTATGTATTGATTTTTATAGAGAATATATTTCCAATATTATAAAGAAAAATATGTGAAAACTATCCAAAAGTGAAAGAAACATGCCATAAATCACTTACACGACCTGTAGGAATCATTCAAAACATGTCACAGGTTGTGAATAAAGTCATGAATAATTTACAAGTCCTGAAAATATTACACAACATGAATCTCCAATACACATAATGTAAGATTCAAAGGTCACTTCCCACATAAATTTCAATTCGTGAGAAGAATCATTTCGTGAGTTCCAATTACACATTGTGAGATGAGTCAAATCTCTGAATCCTAAAGATTCAGGCCAATATTCACACCAAATACAAAATACATATAAAAAACCATGGATCAAGATTATGTGACATGATATGTTTACAAGTCATGTAATTTCCTAATTATTTACCTTCCAGAGAACCCACAACAGCAAATAACCTTGCATATTCTCAATTTTCTCTCATTCTCTCTCATTTTTCTACCTTATTTTCTCTCCAAACTCAAATCTAAACAATTAATTTTACCCTTATGATTGAATCCAAGTTTCTTTGATTGTTCTATAAGCATTATAAAAATATTTCATCGTCATTTACGATTCTGATGACCATATACCATTTCTATTTCCATTTGATAGTGTCTTCACCATAAATTCTTTCTTATTTACTATTTAAAGAAAGTGTTTGATTGGTTTATTACTTAATATAACTATGAACTTATTGATTCTTGAATCCCCAATTGAAAAATTTTGTATTTCAACTATTTTATCAATTTTCCAAGAATTTCTATAATTTTTTCTTCGATCTTGATTTTTACCATTATGAGTGGATAAACCGCTTGGGGTAAGGGTTGAGAGTAGGGGTGTTATAAAATTAATGAATCTATAAATCATAACTCAGAAACTCTAAGCCTATTAATTGGGTTATATAACAATTTTTTATCCAATTACTTTAGGAAACCATAACCTTGGGAAGTTTAATTGAACAAGTCTGGCATCATTGAAGTAAAGAAAGGTATAACCATTATCCTGTTACACTTTCTTCCGTAGAATCTAGGCTTAATGTATCTAGGTTTTTATCTATATATGAATCAAGGATTAGTTTCATATTAGGTATATCTAGTTTGTTTGTCTATAGTTAACTAGTGCTCTATGCGCCGCTTCATGGCCTAATCCTTAGGACTATTCCAAGTCAGGACTAGGATTATCCTTTTTAACTAAACACTGAAATTGTCCCTAATCACTACCTTCATCCTATATCTTAAACTAAACTCAATAGAATTAATAAAATCCCAAACCCAAATAAATCCATGAGGACTCCTACACAAAGGGTTTGGAGTTTTGATTCCTTGTCTTCCAAACTTTCCCCATGGATTCAACCTCGCACTATCACTGTACTACATCATTGTAGAAAGTTTATTTTGGGATAAAAAGAAATTCTAATATTACCATATCTTATGTGAATTAAACAACACGTTTGTGTGCATAAAATTTTGGCACTGCTTCCAGGTACTATGTTTTATTCTTATGCATGGGAACATTTAGCACGAACCTAGTATTACCTCACCCACCCCCTCTCTCTTTTAATTGTTTCCTTTTTCTTTTGGATGTCACTGATTCCTTATTACTTCCAGCCTAGTGCATGTTTCAAGTTCCACTAACTCATTCAAGGATCCTTGACACCCAAGAAATTCTTACCTTTATCCCTAAAATTGAAATGTACCTTTCTGTAGGTTGTCATTAAAGTATGAAAGACCGCAACAATCCTACTTGTCCCAACCCACCCAATGTGAAAAATATGTCACCAGCACTTCAAAGAGATCAACCAACCATGAAATTGGAGCGAACCATTTTGGATTACAACTTTCCATCAATAAATGGTGTCACACCCAGTATTGTAGTCCCTATTATCCAAGAATAAACATTTTAAATCAAACTTGGACTCATTAGTGTGATCTAGAACATGTATCAGTTAAGTGGAATTTAGAGTAAGGATCCTCATGAAAAAATATCCAACATTTTAAATTCAGTAATGCCTTTATCAACTAGGGCTTATCCTCTGATGTAATTATATTGTGGGTATTATCATTCTCCATGTGCTATAGAGCCATGGATTGGCTAAAAATTCAATCTTCCAAGTTGATCGCAACATGGGATGCACTAGACAATAAATTTCTGGATAAATATTGTTCAACTATACATACTTAGGAAACTTCATAATAACATCCAAAATTTAAATCAATCGTATGGATATTTAGACTTGTAGTCCTAGGAGTGCTTTAAATTACTTACTAGGAAATTCCCACACTATGGACTTAATGTGTGGCTTCAATTGTAGACCTTTTATCAAGGTCTGAAACCCGCCACTTGTACAGTAGTAAATGATACCGTTGAAGGAGAAATATTGAAGAAAACACATGAAGTATTCTAAGCACAAATAGACAGGGTCCCTCACAATTACCGTTTATGGAAGACTGACCGTGGACTGCCTCAACACAGAATCAACTAACTTGAATAAAACATCTGTCTAGCTGCACAAGTAGAGGCCCTGACTAAGAAGATTGAATCCTTTCAGATACCTACTGCACCACCTCCCCCTCCAGCTCCTATAATGGATATTAAATCCAATGAAATATGAAGCAGTATATACTTATATCAAGACTATATATTAGGATTAGATGAAAAATAAATTCAATATTGTATTTACATTGATTACAATCATAAAAACCAACTATATTAGCAACCACAACAATATTATCAATAGAGGTCGTCTCATTAGACATAACAAAATAATTAAGGGTACTACCAGTAGATAACTGGTCAAGAACCACTTAGGAACCAAGTAAAACCTAGATATCTACATATGAATCCTATTCCAAGGCCACCTCAACAAGTTCCCCAACAGACTTTCCTTCCTAAAGGCCAGCAATAATTTTAATCAACTATGTGAAGACCACCCTAACCAACTACACCTCTTCAATCAAATTTGGAGAATATGATCACATCCTTCATTCAAAATTCATACCAGAGAATGACCACCCAATAAATATAAATTAAAGATCAATGGGCTTCCCTCTAAAATATTAAACATCAAATGTGTCAAATATCAAAGACATTGTCATATAGATTTCTAGGTACGCCTCCTAGTAATACTGAGACATACCCAAAGGAAGAGGAAAAGGTAGTGGTACTGAGAATCATTAACATTCTATATTTTTAAAAACCAATTATAGGAAAAGATAAAAAGTCATATGAACTTAATAAACCTTAAACAATTATTGAAAAGGATGACAATGAAATACTGAATAAAACTGATCAAGAGAAACCCTAGAATCACTACCTCATAAAGAAGATTTGATGCAAGATCAACCCAAAGAGTATATCTACATTTCACCACAATATTAAAAATCACATCTCCCCTTTCTATAAATAATGAAACTTTTAAGGATAAAATGTAAATATAAGAAAGTTTTAGAGATTTTCAAAAAATTTCACATCAACGTCCCATTTTATGAAGCTATTTCCCAAATGCTTACCAATGAAAAATTTCTCAAGGAACTATTTTTCAAAAATAGGGAAATAGAAAATATGTGAGTCATTTACCTAAATTAATAATTATCTTATATTATTCATCATAATGTTCCACCAAATATGATAGATCTTGTGAGTTTCTCAATTCCATGCACTAAAGGAGAATATAAATTTGGAAGATCCATGTGTGAATTAGGAGAGAATATTAACCTTATGAAAATGAGTTCATTTCTTAAGTTGGGACTCAAGGAACTCAAGACCAATAGAGTGGAACTTCAATTAGCTGACTGATCAGTTAAGTATCCTCAAGGGCTTCTCAAGTATGTTCTAGTCAAAATTGGTAAATTCATTTTTTGAGCAGACTTCCTTATTTTGGACATGGAAGAAGGAGACATTCTAATTATCCTAGGCCGGTCATTTCTAGCCAATATAAAGGAATTTATTGATGTTAATCAAGAGAGACTTATATTAATAGTAGGTGATGAACAAGTTGTGTTCAGCCTAGTGAAAGAGGCAAAACAAATAGATAATTCTTTTGACTGACAAGCTATATTTCTCACTGAAGAGAAGAATTACTACATGGCCATCGGGGATGATAGTGATAAATTGTCTCCAACTAAAATGGAGGAGTATGACCTTTAGGAAACAAACTATAAAGAACCTCTTACAAGGTACATGATCCGACATTTCATATCATCGGTCAATCAGCCACCAATAATAGAGTTGAAACCTCTCCCAAGCATGATTAAGTATTCTTTTCTAGATACTATAGTTGCACTACAAATCATCATTAACTAATAACTGACACGTCCATAAGAGGAAAATTTTATAAAAGTATTAAAATGACATTAAAAGTAAATTTCATGGGTGGGTGACATTAAAGGGATCGGCCCAACATTATGAACTAACAAAAATTTATTAGAAGAAAGCTTGAAACTAAAATTCCATCCACATAGGCGACTCACCAAACCAATGAAGGAGTTAGTTAAGAAATAGGTATTGAAACTTCTGGATGCTAGAATAATGTTTTAAATCTCTGATAGTGAATGGGTGAGTCCGCTACAAGTAGTTCCAAATAAAGGTGTACTCATAGTTGTAAATAATGATTAAGATGAATTGATATCAACTCACACCATAAATGGATGGAGAGTATGTATAGACTACAGAAACTTAAATATAGATACTCAAAAATATCATTTCCCCTTACCTTTCATGGTTAAAATGATGGAGAGACTTGCGGGGCACAAATTCTACTATTTTCTGTATGGATATTTAGGATAAAATGAAATTTCATTTGACCAAGCTAATTACTCCAAAATAACATTAACATGTTCATTCAATATCTTCACCTACAGACTCATGTCATTCGGTATGTGTAATACACTAGAGACCTTTCATAGGTTTATGACATATATGTTCAATGATAAGGTGGAGTAATTATTGAAAAAATTTATGGATGGTTTTTAAGTTTATGGAATATCCTTTGATATATTCCTAATCAATCATGAAATAGTTTTGTAATATTGTGAAGAGAAGTGTTTAGTTTTAAAATGGGAAAATTCCACTTTATGGATCAAGTATATATAGTCCTCAAACACAAAATATTCAAGGATGGCATGGAATTTGATCCTGCAAAAATCAAGGTAATCAAAGATTTAAATGAGCCCTCAATTGTTAAAGGCATAAGGAACTTTCTAGGCCATGAAAGATTCTACCATCTCTTCAAGAAATATTTTGTGAAAGTTTACCACCCTCTGACTTTCCTATTAGAAAAGGATACCCATTTTGAGTTCACTAAATATTTTTTGTAGGCATTCAACATTTTAAAGAAAATCCTGGTAGTTTCTCCTATTATCATTCCACCAGACTAAGACAAAGACTTTGAGTTAATGTGTGATGCAAGTGAATTCACTATAGGCATTGTCTTAGGATAGTGGGTTTTCCATATTTTCTATCCCATCTACTATGATAGACACACCTTGAATTATTCTTAGTTGAACCACACAACCACCAAAAAATAAATCTCGAGATTAATCTTTACATTAAAAAAGTTTTTCTCCTACTTAGTTTTGTCAAAGGTGATTGTTTACATTGATCATACTACCCTAAAATATTTGATGAGTAAAAAGGATGTCAAACCAAGATTAATATGGTGGATCGTATTATTGAAATAATTTGACATCATCATAAAAGACACCAAAGGTATAAAGAATTGTTTTGTTGATCATCTATCTAGAATCCCACTATCCCTCATTGAAGAAGATGATGATCTAGACATTGAGGTTAACTTCCCTGGTGAAACTCAGTTCAGCCTAAACACAAGGTCATGCTTGTGGTTTTCCGACATTGAAAACAATCTCACCATAGGATCCCTTTACCCATACATCTCTTACCATTAAAGGACGATATTTTTGGTTGATACTTCACATTACTACTAGGAAGATCTGCTAGTTTTTAAGTGTTATGTTGATGGTTTAATGTGATGATTCATCCCAGAAGATGAGATCCAAATTGTGTTAGACATGTTTCACACATCACCAACTGGAGTGAATAGTGGACTGCAATTCATAGTAGTAAAAATCCTCCAAATTGGTCTCTTTTGTCCCACACTTCACCAAGATGCAAGAAAGTTTTGTCAGCTCTGTGATCAATGCCAACAAACTAGCACCATTAAAAAAACAAATGAAATGCCCCAAAACCCAATCATGAAAGTTTAAGTCTTTGATGTGTGGGGAATATAATTAGTTGGGTCATTCCCTAATAATCATATAAAGTTTTATATCCTTGTTTTCATTTACTATTTCTTGAAATGGATAAAATATGAAGCTACCAGTCATGACATAGAAAAGGTGGTTATAAATTTCTTAAATAAAAATGTGTTTTCAAGATTTAGATTTCCCTGATAACTCAATATTGATTAGGGAACATATTTTAACAATAATTTTGTTAATGGACTACTGGGGAAGTATGGAATCTTATATAACATAAGAACTCCCTACCATCAACAAACAAGTGGGAAAATTGAATTGTCAAATAAGGAAATCAAAAAAATCCTAGAAAAGAACATGAACACAAATTGAAAGGACTGGAGCCTCAAGTTAGATGATACACTTTGGGAATAAAACACTACATAAAAAACACCCATCGAAACCACACCCTTCAAATTAGTGTACAACAATCCTTTCCATTTACCCATAGAAACAGAGAATCGCTTGTACTGGTCAATTAAGAAGTTGAATTTGGATTCTCAAAATGCTGGGGAAGTTAGGATGCTCCAGTTGGATGAAATCGAGGAGATAAGAAAGGATTACTATTAAAATTACACTATTTATGAAGAGAAAACCAATAAATGGCATGATCAAGGTATTACATGATGAATTTTTTTACCAGGGAATAAAGACTTATTATTCAACCCCAAATTAAAACTACTCCCTAGGAAGCTCAAATCTAGATGGTCAAGACCCTTCGTGGTCAGACAAGTATTCCTCTATGGGACAATAGAAATGAAAAAAGAATGCCAACCCCAATTCAAAATAAATGGTCAAATATTAAAGATTTATCAGGAACCATTATGTGAGGGGTGTTTCATCACTTTGAAATTCATCTGAGCACTGTTGAGTTAATCTCTCAAGGTTAAACAAAGTGCTGACTGGGAGGAAAACCAGCATAGGTTGTTTTAGGCTAGAATATGATAGAATAGGGTTTATTGTACCTTGAGTCATGAAAAGATAAAGGTACTAAGCTCTAGTTCACAAATATGAAAAAATCCCAAATTACACGTCATGTAATCAACTACACGACATGTACTCTTCACGAAACAAAACATTTCTATTCAAAAATTACATGTCATGTACTCAAATACACTTGTGTGTAATTTCATGAATTATTTATGTAATGAACCTAGGGTTCACGAAACTTGAGCCCCATCCCCCATTTTCCCTTCCCCTATCCTGCATGACCCACCTCCCTCATCGCTCCACCTCTCTCACTGAACATCCTCCTCACCCATGACTACTCTTCATCATCACCACTCCACCGAGTCTGTTTCACCTACAATGGAACACATGAAGACAACATGCACTCCTTCTACTAATCCCACATCTGAATGCGATGATCTACCTTTGATAAAGCGTTGAAGGGTTGTTGTGCCTCCATCACCCCTACATCATCCTCCTCCACCACCTCTTCTACCTCTGCAACATCGTCAGCCACCGAGGACTCCCACTTGATGTCCAGTAGGTTTCAAGACACTACTCATCCACATATGAATCTCATCGTTCACTTTTACAACCCCAAGCACCAGGTCACATTGGTCTGTTTGTAGGAAAATCCCATGCAGACCAACAAAACATTGGATCTAGTCATGTTCATGCGCTTGCGCATCATCCAGGAGTTCCTCCACCTCCTTGACTGCGTGCACATCACTACCTTTATTTATGTTCATGATGACACATAAAGGGATATTTTCCTAGATTTATTGGACATTTTTGAGGTTTCCATTGACAACCTCCACTTCTGGCTAGGCAGAAGACTGCATGAGCTCTCCTTCACTTAGTTTGGTATGGGCTCGGTCCTTATTTTGCTGACTTTGCCACTTTTGAGGTATTACCAACTCTGTAGCTTGATCCATGAAATTTAGATGAAAAAAACACTAGAGGATGATTTCTTGGGATACTCAGAGTGATCATGATCCTCATATTACAAAATACACACAGATCATAGGTGTAGTGCTCTGGATTCTTCATCGGGAATTGACTCATGATTGGTTTTCTCATGAAGAGTCATGCGGTAGCATCAATCAGTTGGATGTCCTCATACATTCTACTACCATGGATTTCCCTACCATCACCCTGGAATCTCAATTCACATTATACTTCATGGCGCATGTGTAGCAAAAACAAGGTATGTTGATGGGTGGTTCCTTTATCACTCATTTGGCCCGACATCTTAGTGTGTTCGACACCGCCCTTCCCATCACCTCTCTCAGCCCGATGGAGTCAATTGAATTCATCATAATTCAAAAGATAAAGTTTCAAAATAATGAATATGACATCGATCATTGTGCACCGAGATGCTTTGAGGGTGCTGACGAGGCACCCATAGATTATGCTATAGAACTAGTACCTACTCCTGCTACATTTGATACCACCCCTACTACTACTTCAATTTCGTACCATCCCTCCACTACCACCATTACATCTCCCATGACTACACCTACTCATACCCACTTCACTTCCCCATCCACCACTACCATACCCATTCCACCCATCCCTACCGACCTCTGGATTTTTCACTAGTATATTATGGTTAACCTTCACTAGATATGTTGTCACCTAGGCATCCCATTCATAGCCCCACCATAATTTACCACCATTGTATCCACATACACCCCTAAGACCACTCAATATCCACCTCTAGAAGGCCCTTAATCCTCCACCATTCCTACACCCACTACCACCTCTACTGACCTACCACACAAGATTATAGATCCTACTGCCCATCAAGAGTTTCTAGTAGAGAATGCATGGAGAGGCAAGAGCACTAGTCCTCTATCATCTTCTAAGGAACCTTTCATAAATCCACCTACCAGATCTATGACTACACTCAGAATCGGTACATCACCACTACCAGCCACTGATATAGCTTTAAGAACCACATAACCCCCCTTTAAATATCTATTAGGAAGGCCAACTACAGGCACCCTTTATTTGGGAGAGGATTTTAGATGATAAGCTCAATGATTTTGATTACTCTTGGTATATCGTAGTCCCCTCCCCTATTTTTGTACTCTATCTAGGTTATCATATTTTTATACTATCTGTATTACATATCATTGATGTATCATGGTACTTATTATATACATGGGATACTGCTTTTTCCTCATTATTTCGTGGATTATTTTTCCTTTCATTTCTATATTATATTACCCATGTCTAGATATTCTACCTCTTCTATGGTCAATCATGTGCCTTTTTTATCACCATATTCCCTCATACTATGGATGAATCAACATATAGATTATGTTTAGCACCATCTTGAGGAGCTATCACTATAGATACGTGCTTGTATGGTCCTAAAAATTCCACCAAAGGAAGAAAATACCCCCACGAATGCTTTACAAAAGGAAGAAAGTACTTCTACAAGTTTAGAAAGGTGAATGGACTCAAATTGAGTTGAAATTATTTTAAGGAACTTGAAGGAATTAAATTTTTCAAGGGTTTTTAGTGGCCCATGTACCATCACCGGGAAGGGTACGCGGAGTAGATGGATCGTGAACCGCCAGGTATGCGGGATGATGTGCGAACCGCTGGCCTGTGAGGTAATGGCCCGTGAGAAAGGAAAATAATGAACCGAGTCACTGAAGGATTCATACACGAGAGGATTGTCTGCGTAGCATGCCACGAACTCATTAGTTTGTGAGAAAAGCAAAGCAGCAAGGCTCTGTGAACCACTATCGCAAACCAAAGCCTCTGCAAACCCCGGTTGACTGAGTCTTCCATGGGTCAGGATATTGCTTCAATGGGCCTCCTCAAATAGTGTTTCATTACCAATAGATATGATTTCTCTGATGCTCTATAAAAAGAGCATAGTAGAAGTATGACAGGGAGAGAAAAAAGGGAGATGGATAGAGAGAAGGACAGAAAATGAAATCTTGAGGGAGACTTAGAGGTTTCACTTTAGATTCTGTCTTGTTTCATCGGCGAAGCTCAAACCACAAACCACTCCCTCCACAGGTACAGTCAGCCAAAAACCATAAAACGGGGGAATTGAATAATAATAATAGAACTGCAAACCTAACTGGTAAACCATGAACCAAGGGCTTCTCATGGATGAACTCCCTGAGAACGATGATACCCCGAACCCCCCCTTCAATATGGTGCTCTGTGTGGCGTACCACTATGTGGACTGAACCCGGCGCCTTGTACCACATCGGTACGTGGATGGAACCCAAAGCGACGTGATGGGCCATGTACCACTATGGTACACGGTTGCATATACCCAAGCCCGTGTACCACATTGGTATACAGATGGACCCTCTGCCCGCATACCATTATGGTATGCAGAGCCTCACCCATTCCACATAAAAATTCAGTATGCGGAATGGGGTGTTTTCAAGTATTGTTCCTTCCAATTCCCACCTCACTCCTCCACTACAGTCTAGTCCCCCATGATCCTTTCGATAACCAGTCCTTCAACATTATTCCAAAGCCTCCTCCAAATCTTCCAGACCCACATGATCAGACCATCGGGTGCATTGGTGCACCCCATTGAGTCTACATACCCACGGTAAGCAGAGTCACGAAGGCCCTCCCCACAAAGGTGCGGGATTTGGGAATGCATGTGAGGCTACATTCTCATGGTAACATATAGCCCAACCTTTGGACGCCGACGTGAACCTCCCCATTCTAGGGATCAAGGGTGATCACATGCTTTTCCATTCAATGAGGGATAGTGATCAGTCAAAGGGGTCATGTTCGCTCCCCCCTTTAACAAGGATGAAACTACTCCCCTTCCCAAAACGTGTTCTGGGGCCCTCATATTGAGGTAAGTCCCCAATCATCTAATTTAGGGCTGTGTGACCTTCAATGTCATTTCACATTGAAAGGTTCGTTGCTCCGCACCCTCACCCACGGTCACCCCAGCCTCTTCCACCGTGGGCTATCCCTCCCCCAGTAATAGGGGAGGAGGCATGTACATTGTTTAATACTTAACATCTTCTTGCTTCTCACACTATGCATGACTCATGTGGGCTTAGAGGTTTGTGAGGATTACAAAATCCACAGATCTGAACAATGAGAACTATGATTCCTGACCAAATAAGGATGCGTACAATGCCTACTAGAAGGCCCGAGCTCAAAAGAGTTCCCATCTATAAAGGATCCACCCTACCATGCCCCATCAAATGGGATGCTTCCATGTGTAATCCCCAGTAGATCTGAACAATGAGAACTCTGATTCATGACTAAATCAGGATACATAGGACGTTTACTAGAAGGCCCGAACTCGAAAAGGTTCCCATCCATAAAGGATACACCCAACCAATCCCCATCAAATGGGCTGCTTCCATGCATAATCCCCAACAGATCAGAACTAAGAGTACTCTGATTACTAATTAAAACAGGATACATAGGATGCCTACCAGAAGGCCCAAGCTCAAAAGGGTGCCCATCCATAAAGGCTCCACCTAATCATGTCTATCAAATGGGAAAATCTGATGCATAATCACCACACCATTATAACTACGTGGGTTATGATTCCTCTCCCGAGGATACGTAAGAATCCCTCCTTATGGGCTTGATCCCAACATCAAGTCACCTCCCCCCCCCCACTTGGATGGTGATAAAATCTAGAGCACCTTATAATATGGATCAATTCAGAATCACCTCCATAGCATAAAATATATGCATGCTTATGAAGATACTACAAATTTGGGGTATCCCATAGACACACTCTTCGGGATTGAACCAAGGATTCACGAACATATGATCACAACTTAAATCTATAAGAGAGTCCCAGAATAGGAAACAATCCTCCCTCTAAAGGGTGCGGTGAGCCTGACCTCCCATCCTCCCGACCAATGGAGTCTTTAAGTGTCGCTAGCCAAATCATCAAGTGAAGAATTCATGCCTTAGGAAAGAAGGTCCATAAATCATGGATACTAGGTCCATTGGGCATTCTTTGCTCCACGAATAAACTCATTGGAGACCATTCGAGGAAGTTATATCTGAGAAAGACCGATTGTATGAGTGCTCGACCCCCACACAATCGCCCGTTGGGACCAAAAGTTCTCACAGGGTTGATTCAAACTTTTTTTAAGGGATAATGATGCTGAACGGGTTGAAACAAAGGAATGTTAAATTATAAGAGAACCCACCTCTATAAAAAAAGATATGGGTGATAATCCTTATCAAACCATTTCTACACCGCTCGTAAATGCGCAACCTCGGAGGCGGAATAAAAATGGTGAAATCGATGTGAATCCTTAACCAGGGTGGAGGTTCTACCCCAATAATAAAAGAAAAAAGGATACTGCATGTTAGACCATTTTTTCACCCCGGTATGCATAAATGCACCACCTCGAAAGCAGAAAAAAAGGTGAACCCAATGTCAATCTATAACCAAGGTGACGGGCTCACCCCACTCAGGCCCCTTCACCCCGCAGTAAAAGAAAAGGGGAAGGGGGGAAAACTGAATCACCAAATATTCATATGTTTAAAGGAATGATACTTTGATGATGTTTTATGGTCTGTATGTCAAATATGTTTATTTTAGGTTCTTGGAGAGCGACCTTCGATCCAAATGACATCCCAACGACCCATGTAGACACGCGGATCAGTGATCTCGCAGGCGGTCGGGGCGTCAACGAAGAGCAGGACCCCCTCGCCTACTCAACATCTTCAACGCTGTGTATCCAATATGCTGATCAAAGAGTAATACTGAAATGGTACACTCCCCATGCTAGAGGCCACAAGACAAGACCTCGAGTCTGCAAAGGTCCGCCAGCTACATCTTCAGCCACTGTCGGCACCCCCGAACAAGGCGGCCCCAGTGGTCATCTCAAATCATTTTGAGAGCCTTTCCCCAGAACGTGACAATGATTACCAACCTTACCTTAGGGAGGCAGATGAATTCAATGCTAATAAATTCATCTCAACTGCATAGGGGTCTTACCCATAGGCCCCAACAAGAGAGCGTCGCTGACGACACCGGAGGACCAGGCCTCCTCCTTCCAAGGATGACCTTATGTCGAGGGAACCTTCCAAAGTCTAGGAGACTCAGGCCCCTTAGGCTACCCACCAAGGGAAGAAAATATATAACTAGGAACATGCTATCACCCTGGTTCTTGAGGAGAATCTACATCAGACTAACACAGCGGCATTCAACAGGTAGACATACGACTCTACCCTCTCCACTCAAGCCCACCCCAGAAATAGGGTGGCACAATACGAGCACATGCACATTCCTGCTAATGCTCATCGATCCCGCTGTGAAAACAGAGCGGCAAACTATAGGTAGATGAAGATATCTACCGAGCCACCACAAGCTCTCCATTCGAATAGGGAAGCACTCAGCTACAGTCAGGCACAAACACCTACTAATTCATTTCCAGACTAACATCTAAATAGGGAAGCAATAGGATTTACGCAAGGAAAAATACCTACAGATTCATATTGTTTCTGAATCTTTCACCGAGGCGTTTGCATCCGTCATGAAAAGGATGTTGTTTCCCCGCATTATTGCTTTATAAAGGCGGGTAACATCCCTTCCTTGTTCAGGGATGTCTGATCCTTGATCGAAACAGGATGATGGGATGTTGGTTCTTCCTTCCATGGATTCCTCCTCGGAGCTCTTCACCTAGTCCGAGTCTCCCTAATAGATTTAATACATTGTTCATGAAACTCTTCCAGGCACCATATCTTCATGGACATCGATTAATTACACTGCTTATATAAGGACATTCCAAGGGGTCTGGTCAGGGTAGTAACCTTCGGTTAGGAGAGTAGTCATATTGGGCACCACTGGCATGTCTTGATGCTGGGGGATTGGCATGTCTGTCTTATGTCCCTTATTGTGGGGATTCTCAAGGGCACGAAAGCCCGAGGAATCCCACATCGAATGCGGGGAATTGTATGCCATGGTAATGTATCTGAGGTTTTCATCAGCTTACCATGTTTAACATAGCATATGTTGTGACTTTAATGTCCATAGGAGACTGATCGGATGGATCAGACCGATCAGAAAAATGATTAGAGTAGATCATATGGAGGAACCCCCTAGAGGGAACGACGATATTAGGGTCAACACATGGGTGGCTTCCCAAATGTTGTCTGATGGAATGGGGAGAGGGTGGCATGATCTCACTGGGATGTGGCGGCCTAGGTAAGGATCAGGAGAGGTGATGAAGTGAAGGGGAATGTAATATGGCCATCACAATGGTGACGGTGAAGTTGGGCTTGAGTCTTGAAGAGGCTTCCTACGTATCCCTGTATCACAAAATCAAAGCCTGCATAGTTCATTGAGACAATGGGACACCTGAGGAGGCGACCTGTGAGAATAGACTCATGGATGAGAACTAGAAGAAATAGAACCCTTGGGATGAGGCATGAGATTCTTGAGACACATAGGCTCAAGGAAGATATCAGGATGAGATGGGAGTGATGGGATCGAACCTCATGGAGGCTTCCTACGTATCCCTGTGGCAGGGAATCAAAGTCTGCATAGTTCAGGTGGCATTTGGGGCTTACGCTCTAAGGTGGACCATGGGGTCGGTAAACCAATGTGATGGTGGACCTGGGGTCCTGATGGATGGTGGGATTGAACCTCAGAGAGGCTTCCTACGTACCATGCCTTGACATGGGTCAAAGTCCCCATTGTTCAGGATGGTGGATACAGTTTATCGTCATGCAGGATGGGGGCGAACATGACATGAAGGAACAGCTAGGTCGTGGGCTTGAACCTCGTGGAGGCTTCCTACGTACCATGACTTGACATGGATCAAATTCCCCATAGTTCGGGATATGGATTGGGGCTTACACTTTGAGGTGGCCCAAGGGGTTGGTGAACCGATGTGAGGATGGTCGGAATGACCGGATGGTGGGCTTGAACCTCGTGGAGGCTTCCTACGTACCATGCCTTAACACGGATCAAAGTCCCCATAGTTCAAGATGGTATGGGGATTACACTCTGAGGCAGCCCAAGGTGTGGGTGAACCAACATGAGGATGGTCAGAACAACCGGATGGTGGGATTGAACCTCATGGAGACTTCCTACATACCATGCCTTAACATGGATCAAAGTACTTGTAGTTCGGGATGGTATGGGGCTTGCACTCTGAGGTGGCCCAAGGTGTTGGTGAACCGATGTGAGGATGGTCGGAACGACCGAATAGTAGGCTTGAACCTCATGGAGGCTTTCTATGTACCATGCCATGACATGGATCAAAGTCCCCATAGTTCGGGATGGTATAGGGCTTACTCTATGAGACGGCCCAAGGTGTGGTTGTTGGGATTGAACCTCGTGGATGCTTCCTACGCACCATGAAATGAAATGGATCAAAGCCCCCATAGTTCAGGATAGTATGGGGCTTACACTCTGAGGTGGCCCAAGGTGTGGTTGTTGGGATTGAACCTCTTGGATGATTTCTGCGTACCATGCCTTGAAATGGATAAAAGTACTCATAGTTTGGGATGGTATGGGGATTACACTATGAGGCGGCCCAAGGTGTGGTTTTCATGGTCAGTGCTTGCTCTAAGATCACGTGAGTCATGCTCGGTCTGAGAAACAAGAGATAGCAAAGACCTGACAATCACGTCGTGAAAGGTGCATTCGTGGGAGATGGAGTGGGGCTTACTCATGGAGCGAACCAAAGAGGAAACATGGGATTATGCATGGTTAGAAGCCCGAGAAGTCGGGACTTACTCCAGGATGGAGGCCAGATGGAGACAAAGTGCAGTGGAAGAGGGATTTGTTACCGAAGAAAAGGGAAGCACCATTTCCCACCATGCCCTTTCTCTGGCCCTGGGGACCGAAGATGAAAGGAGGACCAGGGATGCTGCCTCCTGCAAGGAAATCTAGGAGCTTACACCAAGGTGGCAGCCCTTTCCCCATGGAAAAACACCACTTAAATAAGGAGGATATCATCCCATGTGAAGGGTGATCCCATCCCCATGGAGACGAGCGGGCGTGTATAATGTCCAATGTGGAGGACCCTGCGTGCGAAGCACGGGGTGAGGTCACGGTTTAATGTCATGTGATGAGGATGATGGTTCTTGGAAGTTTAACATCCTACAGCTTGAACGAGGCGTGTTTGCTCTGCAACCCTAGGGCTTACATAACCGGTACCCTCTGATCCATGTGGAATGGAAGGAATCAGCAACGCCGTGGAGAGGGGGCATCATGGAATGAACTATCGAGGGGTCCATGTTAGTTTGGCTATGCGAAGAAGCAATAGTTGTTACCGTGACTATGTGAAGAAGCATAAGGTGAAGCAACGCAATGGGAGGGATCGTCCAAGGGACTTTGAAGTTACTTTGTACAAGCCTAGAAGGCCGTATGGGAAAACGGTGCATGATGTGGATTCCTGGGGCATGAGAGGCACCCGAGAATGGAACCCATAATAATTGAATCAGACACTTGTGAAAAGGTACACCCAAGGAGTATGGGAAACGGGGTCCCATAGAGTTGCGCGCAACCGTTGAGGCTTGCGCGTGAAATAAGCAGCACTGCGCGAAAAGTGCCAGGCTGGAACGAAATCAGTGAGGATCATGCGTAAATGGAGCCTAGGTTTTGGGCACAAATAGAAAGGATTGCACTGAAGGAGTACAAATTGTGCGCAATTGGGATAGGTTGCGCGCAATGACTGGGGTGGACACAATTGAAGTGGATTTCACGCAATGCCGGGGGTGCGCGTAATTGAAGGGGATTACGCGCAATTGGTCGAGCTGCACATAAGTGGAAGGGATTGCGTACAAGGGGTGGACCCCGAAGGGATTGGAATTCAGTCTTAAACCAAGGGGATCTTGTGCGAAGGTGGACCCCGAGGTGACTTGGCGCGAAAATAACTATACCTGAAAGCCATCTTTGGGCACGCAGAAGGCGAATTTCGTGCACGAGAGATAGTTCGGATTCTTCATCCCAGAAGTCGAAGGGGTTGACTTCTATTTATAGAAGTTTGGGGCCGCAGAAACCAGGTTGGCGCAAAATAATTGTGCGCTAATGGTGATAGTGCGAAATTTCAACTGCGTGGGGTGGGGGCACGAAATATTTCGCACCCAAGCTGCTGAACTCTCATGAATCCTGGAACATTCCGAACGAGGAATAATTTTTTCGTGCAATTAGGATTTTTTTTCACGCGACTCCTCTGGGCCCCCCGGACTGGGTCCCTAGATCCGAATATGACTTCGCTTTGAAACTTTTTTCAACCTTTGAGCATTTTTTGGCATCTACAAATGCCCCCCCCCCCCCCCCTCTAGAATTGGATCAGCGATGGGTCACAATGGTTAGATTCCGATGGAAACGCCGAAATACAGAACATTGCGGGGTCGGTGCACGCAAAACACCTGGAGCACTGTGCAAAACCCAAGGGGGTGTGGAATACTCTTATCGAGTACCCGCGTAAACTAGGATTTGCCTATAAAAACCGTCGTGGGTCCCATGGTCTATACGAATTTCCTCACGTGACAGGCTCTGAGCTCTCATACGTGAAAATTTCTTCAGCCCTGCATGAAAAACAATTCGACCGCGCGTAATTCCACCGAGATCTGGCATCGTTTTACACACAAACCCGGGGTTTTTTGTGCTACAACCATATTTTTCACGACGCCCACTAATATTTCGTGCCATCCTCCCAGATTCCAATCCAGTTACTGAAACACTTATTCAGAAGAAGATGGCCGCAAACCAGGATGATGAGGGAGAATCCGCTGCTTATAGGGCTGAAATGGTGGCCAACCCAGAGATTTATGGCGCCCAAAGGATTGTATCCAATAACCATAACCTCTTCAATATTCTAACCCCCACCCAAAAGGAGTATGCCTTGTCCAACAATCTACCCTATGGGACTTAGGTAACTTGGAGGAGGTCCCTATGTCGGGTTTTGAGGTGGATACACAGCGGTCATGGGTGACCCGTGAGGACGATCTCCCTCAATAAAACATCACCAACAATGATCATACTTCCATAGAAACCAAGAACATGGATGTTTACATCCTAAATCCCAGGACTAGGACCATTGTTGGGGGTGACCCTGTTGTGGAGAGTTCCCCAGCCCTCTACGTGAGTACCTTCCGTCAGAGCGTCACTGACGAGGCCAAAGGCAGGCTGTAGGACTGGGACCTGCGATCTAGAGGAAACTTCACCAGCGAATGGGCCTGGGCGTAATGTGTTCTTCATACATGTGACCAATTTGGGGTCTAGCTACAACATATCTACTTATTAGAGGTAGTGTGGACATCACAATTTCACTTCTACCTCCAGCACGAGCTCGGGCCAGAGCTATTCACTCGATGGTCCCCTGATACCAATACCTACCATCACCATCATGGGGAAGTCGGTATCAGTCTCTTGGACATTCACTGCATCAGGGGTATCCCTCTGGAGGGCCACCAATATGATTAATTCCTTCCGCCAATGAGCACCTGGGGAGATAGATTAAGAACCCCCATGCTGACATGGCATTTATTGGAGTTGGCTAAGGAGAAGTTGGGGGGTCAAGGATTTCCTAAAGGAAATCACCTACAAGGACCGGTTCAGCCAGTTTCTGGAGAGGGATCCAGAAGTCAAGATGCCAGGGTGAGGGAGACGGTGCCCAAACGTGGCACAGAGGAGAAAAATTGGATCATACTGGAGGATCCTGGAGGCGGGGAACTACCAGTCATGGGGCTACAGCATAAACGAGATTCGTGACCCGAATGTTTGGTATACCAGATTTCTCGCCACATTCTGGATCGGGTGGCTCTTTCCGGTGAGGGATGCAAGGATGGGAGTCCATCCAGCGACCCTGGTGATGGCCGGCATCATGGCTACCAACAAAAGATTCAATCTAGGGGTCCCCGTGTTGGCTCATCTGTATGCCATTTTAGGATGCATCTTGAGAGGGGGGTCACCTAGGAGAGTCTGTAGCCCCTTCCAGATTTTACATGGCTGGTTTGTAGCTCATTGCGGAAGATATACCTTCATGAATGTCATCCGTCTTCCAAGTAATGGCATGCGACCCTCTCTGCTGAACATTGTAGGGGTCATGCCGCTGACACTCAATGAGGAGGGAGTAAGTATCAGAATTGGTAACCATTCCAACTTTGCTTTCATCCCATTCCCCACGCCAACTGGCTAGATGATAGACAGTGGGAAAGGCTCACTGGAGCATAAGGAGTACTTCCAAAGCATCAGAGGTGGGGTTCTTGTGTCTCAGATTGATGGGAAGATTTTTGGTGAGCCTTATGTTTCATCCCGGTTTTCCAGGTAGTTTGGCTTCCTCTAGCGAATTCCAAAAAAAGTATACACAGATGTCCGGGAAGAAATGAATTCTTGTGTTCTTCGTCAACTATGGATGATGTTCACGACCTATGGCTCCAGCGACATCATCACCTTTCCTCCCACTGAAGGCGACACTATTCTCTCAACCGAGTATGCCGAACATTGGTCCATAGCATACCTAAGGGGCTTTTGCAGAAGCAAGTTTGGAAACTCAAGGTCGCTAGTGTGGAACCCGGGCGGCGAGAGAGAAGCCAGGGTGCCGCTAGAGGGGGAAGATTAGAAGCGCGTTGGACAATGGGGCCCGCACAGTCTAGGACCTCAGTAGTGGGGACGTCACATGGCGTGGCCACTCCCTCGTCGCCTAGAGGAGGAGGGTCCCACGGAGCGGCCAGAGAACTTCCTAGAAATAAAATAAGATATCTACTTCAACCTTCTCATGATGCAATCTTCCCTATGCTATGGTTGGCTTGGCTAACCCTGCAGCAGTCAATGAGCACTGAAGCCCTCTGGAAGAAGATAGTGCGAGATGGGATCCAGCTACCGGAAGTCGGGCTTGTTTGGGTTGTCAACATAGTGAACTTCCATCGAAGACATGCTTATCTGATAGTCATGGACATGTAGGAACACCAACTGGGTCAGCGTGTGGAGTCACCTTTCTTGGTGAAAGTGATGGTCATCCAGGAGCATGATCCAGAAACGATGTTGTCAGGGGGATGATGACAGCAATGATGAGTCAGAGGGTAGCGATATAGAAGAGGAGGAGGCAGAAGGAGAAGGTGAAGGAGAAGGTGAAGGATAAGGTGAAGGAGAAGGGGAGCCTGAAGTTGAAGGGTCTCAGGAGGCGTTCCACCAAGGGAGTCTCCGGGAGAGTAGCGAGATCGTCGGATCTAATATAGATGTAACCAAGCTACTCAAGTTATTCTTCAACCATTATCTATCCTCCTCCCTTTCTTTGCTTTCCTTTGAAATCCTTAATCCACCCTCCTTATCTTACCTAGGAGCATATTGGTGCTGATCAAGCATCTCCAGTCAAAGGAGTGGGAGAAGCGCCATTGGAACAATATGGGGCAACAACGCCCATTATTGAATTGACAAGCTGAGGGATCCCCCGCTATGACAGCCCCCATAGTGGTCAGAACACTGGAGGTTGGTGCCTTGGGTTCCTGTAAGTTTCTTGTTTCGATACCAGTACTTACCATTAGATGACTCAATTGATTAGGATGCTCCTTGTTTGTACAGTGATCACGGCATTAGAGGCTTGTCAGGCTATTGATCCAGGACCATCCATGATTGAGTCAATGACAAATGTACTTCTCTATCCATAACATGCCCCCCAACCCGAGTCGGCCCAGGCAATTGGTGAGCAGGGAGCGGCCGACACCAATGGCGCGACCGTCGAGGTAGGGTCAGAGGTTGACGAAGGTGCCACCAGGATCGAGGGGATAAAGTAAGGTCACTCAGATTATGAAGATCCTAACCCCCTAGGAGGAATATCCGAGGTAGACCATGCTGCTAGCATGTTGGCACCATTCCCTGTCTATCGGCCTGCTGATCCCGAGGAAATTGATGATTCAGACTCGAAAGCGGCTGAGGAGAGATGGATGACGCGAAAAAAAGGGTGGAAGTGCATCCAATGTTTTCTCAGTCAGCCTCAGATGGAATGACTAGAGCGGATGGTATCACTCCACACCTGGTTGTGTTTCCTGTGAGCTAGAGGGGCAGATGCTCAATGCCTTCACTTGACAGTCCGTGATTACATGGACGAGAAGATGCGCGAGAGCAGTCGACACTCCGACGTCACCCAGTGTCGAGAGGATTCGGGGAGTACCCGATCATTTCTGAAGGTGGAGTAGGAGGTCTGACACCTCGAAGAACAGGTGAAAGAAAATGAGATATTCTTTGAAAATTTTTCTATGCTTGTGGAACAATTGAGGGCCCAGCAGGTAGACGCCCAAGAACAACTAGTGGAAGTGAGTCACCGAATTACTGAACATCAAACTGAATAGGAGCGGGAACAAGCTAGGTTTAGTGAACTATTCTTTGTGGCTGCTAATGAAGAGAGGGTCCTCAGGGGCAGGGAAGCAGTCCTAGAGGCCACCATCCAAAAGGTAGCGGTGTTGGAACGATCTATCCGGGAAGTCGACCCTTAAGGGACCTGTTTTGGCCGAACCCATAAAATTATTTCACCTTGCTGCTTCTTATTTTGAATTGTTTGTATGGAAAAATTTATTTAATTTTCCCATTTGTTTAAAACGCTCAACCATAATCCCGAAATAAATAGCAATTCATTATTAATCTCACATGGGACGTACCCAATGTGAGAAACAAGGGATGCTCGTACTATCACTTTGTTTGATCATGGGAGTGTCAACCAAGCTTTGGGCATTCGAGATTCGAATCCGGATTTATGAGGAGAAGAGGGAGGCCTAATCAAAGAAAGAGGACCTCAGACCGATCAATGTATCGTCTTCTCAAAGTTCTCTAGCGCACAAGCGGGGCAATACCAGGGGCATTAGAATCAGTTCGAACATAGGGGAATGAAAAATGTTAATCACGTTACCCCAAATTCGGAACACTGTGGGAGGGGCATGAAAATTAAGGAAAACTGTTGACCGTGTTTGAAATACAGTATCCCTATTCTGTTAGCCTGAAATGGGGACAACAAATGAGGTTCGACCACTGGCCATGTTTGAAACACGGGACCTAACTCAAAATATCATTCATTGATCTTCTAGAACGTTGGCCCAGAACAGAAGGCATGCCATAAGTCGAGCATACATACTGTTAGGGGGTCCCTTCAGACGTGAAAGAGGATGAGGGTCTGAATAAAGGGAGCATGCAAAGCGTGGAAGGTGAAGTTGTGGTTTGTTTGAACAGAATCCAACACTCTTGAAATAACACCACTGTGATGGAAACACATTAGGCGGGTGCATTAATCTAATCATGGATCATTCCTACTCTAAGATAGGAACTCTCTGAGGTGTCAGGCCAAGGGGCCGATGGTGAGAATGGATGGGATTTGTCATTCCCAGGGCTGGACCTGAGATGAAATGTCTGTGCATTCCTACATATCCCACAAGGATGGGAATCAAGCCATACATAGTTCTGAAAAGTGTCTTAGTTTAAGATCTTAGAACTCGGACCAGGGATCAGTAAGGAATTAATGGGACACATGGTAAGGTGATTATGAAACCCGACATGAATGAGGACATAAGTCCAAATTACCATGTGTTCTTTGGGGGAGTGTTTAGGTCAAGGGACCGAACACAAAAGGTAGGCTAGGCCCATGGTAAAGTGCCCGGGTGTTCCTACGTATCCCATAAGGATGGAAATCAAGCCATACATAGTTTTGGAAAGGGTTGTGCAAGTCTGAACCTCGCACCAAAAGAAGCGGTATTTGATGTATCTTGATTGTCCTTTAAGTTGAATGTTTTTTTTGTGAAGTGACTGGCCTAGGGTAGAAATTCCCAGCATCTCCACAAGAATCAAGTCGTATACATGCATTGAAAAATGGTATGGTGGATGACTGATACCCAACGTGATGTCCCCTATGATGAGGTCATCACAATGTAGTTTCGTTTTTCTTCGTGTGGCAGGGACGATATTATCACAGTTTAGGGTTATGTGATAGGTCCAGATAGCACAGTTTAAAGTCATATGGCTTGGACATGAAGGAATGTTCTTGACGCGATAAGGCATACCCGACGTGAATGGGTACATAAGTTCATATCATTACTATGCACAACTCCGGGAAAGGATCCTTGAGCTAAGAGGATAGTAAGGGTCAGAGGATAAGGGAAAGGAGAAGCTACCTCCCGGCTGAGTTGGACTCGGAAGCATGATGTCCAGGTGATCCTACATATCCTATGAGGATGTAGATCGAGTCGCACAGAGTTCTTAGAGAAGATCTCAGTTTATGGTCTTAGAACTCGGACCATGGGAGCCCCGGAAGAGGTCGTATTATAGTTTTTCCCCCAGACGTGTGGAGGTGCACTGAGGGATAGTGCCAAGAGTGTCGAAATTCTACCTGAACATGATGGGAAGGAACATAATGTGAATCATGTAACCAAAATTCAAGTCCTGAAGGGGCTATCATGGCGATGGAGGATTACTGCTGACCACGTTCTCAACACAGCATCCATGTCGCGTTAGCTTGAAACAAGGACAAACAAATGAGCATCGACCGCTGACCATGTTCGCAACGTGGGACTTGTATCGATTTATTGTCTGAAACCCTCGGGGACGTTGCCCTGTAATGGTAAGAGAGCCCTTAGGCCTTGAATCCATGTTGTTTTAGGGGTCCCTTCGGGTGTGAAAGATAATGGGGGCCCAAATGAAGGGGACACGAAGCCTAAAAAGTGAATATAACTTTACCAAGTTGAATCTGACACTCCAAGTCCTAGACCAGAGTACTCTTGGACACATCGGTGGACCACTGCAAAGGGTCGAGGGGGCTCAACCTGAGAGAGGTTGTAACCAAAATCTAAATGTTTGGGCGGTCCTACGTATCCCATAAAGAAGATAATTAAGCCACACTTAGTTCTTGAAGGTGTAGTTTATCATTATGCGGGACGACATACAATTTAACGTCATGCGGGACGACATACAGTTTAACATCATGCATGACGACATATAGTTTAACGTCATGCAGGACGACATACATTTTAACATCATGGGGGATGACATACAATTTAATGTCATGTAGGACGACATACAGTTTAACGTCATGCGGGACGACATACAGTTTAATGTCATGCGGGACTACATACAGTTTAACGTCATGCGGGACGAACAATTTAAGGTCATGCAGGACCGGAAGTTTAAGGTCATGCATGACCATAATCTAGTTTAAGGTCATGTAGGACCCGTAAAGGTCAGGAAATTTATTTTTTAAGGAACTTAGAATTGGTGGGAGGATTTATATGCTCTCTATCCATGGTCACCATCAAGTACGCACCATTGGGGTAAACCTTATGAATAATGAAAGGTCCTTCCCATTTGGGCTCTAACTTGGTTGGTTTCCTACCAGGTATCATTAGTGTTCTCAGTGCCAGCACCAAGTCTCCTTGCAGGAAAGAGCGAAGGAAAACCTTTTTGTTGAAAGCTCAAGCCATCCTGCTCTTATGCCTTTCTAGATTGTGTAGGGAACAAGGCCTATTCTTGTCCAGTGCTTCCAATTCAGCTAGACGGATTTCATCCACTCTATTCGGCACCTTCTGGTCATAAACCGCTATGCGCAATGAGGGAAACTGAATCTTGATTGGAAGGACGGCCTCAGTTATGTACACCAGGGAATATGGGGTCACCTAGGTTGAATTACGAGTTGTTTTCTGATAATCCCAGAGAGCATTGGGGAGCTTATCCAACCAATTCTTCTTTTTTCTGACCAACCATTTTCTGCAGGATGTTAGAGAGGTTTTTATTGATCGCCTCAATCTGCCCATTTGCCTACACGTAATAGCGGGAGGTATTATTAGAGCGGATGTTGTACTTGACGTACAAATTTTTCAACTCGACTTATCGGAAGTTGGTGCAATTATCAGTGAGGAAAACATGAGGTACTCCAAACCGATGGATGATATTGGAACTCACAAAGTCAACGATAGAACGGGCCTTGACTTCCTTGAGTAGAATTTCCTCTGCCTACTTGGAAAAGAAATCTGTAGTGGTTAGAATGAATCATCATTGGTGAGTTGTTTCCGGTGTGTATGGTCCTATGAAATCTAATCCCCAAATTGAAAAGGGCCAAGAGTACTTAGTAGTGTGGAGAGGCTCTGGTGGCCGATGCACAAGGTTATAATGAACTTGGAATGCATGGAACCTCTTGGAGAACTTGATGTAGTCGTGGATCAGGGAGGGCCAAAATACCCTAGTCTCTAGATCTGGTGAGACTGTTTTGGCCCAGCTTGATGGGAACCACAGGAGCCGGCATGAACCTCTAGCATGACCTGTGAAATCTAAACCCCCTAAATGCAACAGGGGAGAACACCATCAAACCTGTGCTTATAGAGGATTGGCTCAAGGCTGGGACCACTCTGGAGGGTAAATTGTAGTGCACGATGTCAGATTAGCTCGCTCTCAGCCCGGTCTGATGGGAGATTACCGTGTTGGGGGTATTCAACCAAGGGTGTCCTCCAATTAGCAACCATTTCGATCACTACATCCGGACGACCCGGGGGTCCTGACATAGAGGCACCAACGGTAATATGGATTACCTATGGGCCTTCATCGCCATCCATGGTAACAGGATCTATGACTCTTCGATGTGCCATGTGGATAATCATATCATCTTGTTCGGGCTCTGCAAGTGATGCAGCTAAGCTGGCCAAAGCATCTGCTCGACCGTTCTGTGACTGAGGGACATGGATAACCTCTAGCCAGGAAGGGCACTGAGCCATTAGCTGGAGAATGTGTTATAATAATGGTACGAGCTCTGGATTACTAACAACATTGTCTCCACTGACCTGCTTAATAACTAGATCAGAGTCCCCTTTCACATGCAAATGGGGCATGTCGATCTCGAGGGCCAGCTCAAGGCCAGTAATGAGGGACTGATACTCTGCCTCATTGTTAGTGCAGCCTTCTGACAATAGGAATGAGTACGGTAGAATGGCTTGCACCGGGGTAACAAAGATGATACCCAGGCCTACTCTGTTGAGCCTAGGATCATTGAGCCTCCTACCGATGGGGCTCCGAGAGGCGCCATCAAAGTGCATTTTCCAACACGGGACAACTTGATCGACAGATAGGATTTCCTCATCAGGAAAATCCAAGTCTAGGGACTGGTCTGTAGAGGTTGGATGGGCAGTTAGAAATTATTCCAATTCATGTCCCTTGATATCCTTCTAAGGCACGAACTTGATGTCAAACTGCTGGAGGATTACTGCCCACCGTGCTAGTCGGCCAGCCAACATGGGACAACTCAGGATGTACTTCAATAGGTATACTCGAGAGACCAGCTATACCTAGTGGTGCTACAGTAATGCCACAATTTCTATATGGAAAATACGAGTGCAAGGAATCTATTCTCTATGGGGGAGTACCAGGTCTCCGTATCGAGGAGTATGAGGCTGAGGTAGTATATGCTTTTCTTTTTCCCCTCATTGTTCTTATAGGCGAGAAGGGCACCAAGGGACCGTTCCAGGGTGGTGACATATAGGACCAGCGGCTTTCTGAATATGGGTGGAATCAAGACCGGAGGTCGGAGAAAATACTACTTGATTTCCATAAAGGTGTTCTGGCACTCTACGTCCCATTCGTAAGCAGTTTCCTTATTCATGATCCGAGATAAGGGATTACACTTTCCAGCTAGATTCACAATGAATCGGCGTTTGTAGGTCAAGTGGATTTGGAAACCTCAAAGCTCCCGAATATTACTCAGATGAGGAATCTGGCTGATGGCCTTGATCTTTTCTAGGTTGATCTTGATGCCCCGATACCTGACAACAAAGCCAAGTAACTTGCTAGAGGTGACCACAAAAGCACACTTTAATGGGTTCATCTTCAGGTGACGGGAACGGAGGAAGTCGAACACTTTATTAAGATCCTTGATATGGTCTTGGTGCTGGTGAGATTTGACTACTAGATAATCCACATAGAACTCCACCAATGTCCTGAGGATTGGCTTGAATATGCGGTGCATGGCCCGCTGATAGGTGGCACCTGCATTCTTTAGGGTGAAGGGCATAACCTGGTAACAAAAAGTAACTTGGGGAGCCTTGAAAGCCGTAGAATCTTCATCCTCAGGGGAAATCCGGATCTGATTATACCCGTAGTAACCATCCATGAAGGAGAGGGCTTGGAACCCAGATGTAGCGTCAATCAAGAGCTCTTTCACTGGAAGGGGAAAATCATCCTTCGAACAATGGTGGTTGAGATCATGGAAGTCGATACAGATTCTGATCTGGCCATTCTTCTTCCTTACTAGTACAATGTTGGCTATCCACTTGGGGTACTAGACATCCTTGATGATGTTGTCTCTGATGATCTTTTCAATTTAGGCCTCGACCATGGCATTATGAGAAGGGTTCATCTTTCTGGGAGGTTGTTTGAATCGTTGATGATTTACCGGAAGGCCGAGGCGGTGGATGGCTACCTAAGGATTTAATCCTGGAATCTCATCGCAACTCTAGGAAAACACATCACGATGTTGTTTAAGGAAGTCTATGTACCACTTTTGGTCCTCGGGGGGCATGGCTGCACTGATCAACGTGGGACTCGGGTCTGCCTCACTTCCGAGGTTCACCTGTACCATCTCGTCGACCGTGGCAGAGACACCTTCCTCAAAGGTAGTGGGGCATCCTCTATATCCTCTTATCCACTTATAGAGGGATCCTCCATGGGGGAAGTTTCTTCTGAGCTACCAGACCCCGATGGCACGCTGGTACCAGCTTGATCGATAGTAGTTATTGCATCGGGGAACTCCGGAACTGCTGAGACCATAGCAATGAAGGTTGTCGACCTTATCCCATCTGGTCTCTGGACCAAGGGTACATGCTTGATAATATCAAAGTTGTAGTGGCGTGTTGGCTGGATCCGGGTTATTCCAGCCTGGCGAAATAGACAAGTATGATGTACCACCGTTTCCATGAGTTGGACACCCCGATACCTGATGGGAGTGGGAGGCTTCAGGATCACGGAGGCCTGATTTGTATAACAATATTAAGTGATCTTCCGAAACCACCTAGATTTGGGAGCATGGTTCCCCCCCATCCAAGAAATAACAAAACATTTCCCCATATTGGGGGTCATGGCCTCCAGCTGATGGATCGGTAAGAAGTAAGCGTCATTCAGGCTTGCCCAAGGGTCGGTCGTAGTAGTGACGGGCTCAACTTCACTTCTCTGGACTTGTTTATCCTTACTCTTGTAATAGTCGGCATCCAAATAGAGGGATTCACAAGAGGCTAAAGGAGACGTGTCACCTTGAAGTATGCTCACTCGACCATTAAGGGAGTACTTGAGGCATTGGTGATACGATAAGGGGACTACCACATGTAGGTGGAGCCATGGCCTTCCCATTAATGCATTATATGTGGTGTCCTGGGAGACAACCATGAACTCGATGCTGGAAACTAGGTTGTCGAACTGCGTCTTCAAATGGATCTTGCTGACTAGGGTCTGTTCTATCATGTCATATATCTGGATTCTTAAATCGAAGGGAGTCAGGTCATATTCAAATAACCCTAGCTTCTACAGTGTCCGTGTTGGGATAAGGTTGATCCTGGAGCCAGTGTCAACGAGACAATGGCAAACCTCCATGCCATTAAATTGGACTGTGAAATACAGCGGGTGGATGTGCCCCTGTATGGGGGATCCTTCATCTTCTCCTAAGAATGAAATTATGGCCTGACATTCGGCATTCTCAATCACTTTAGCGTGGAAATCCTCTACTGCTGCTACCTCTGTCTCAAACTGGGGGGGGGGATTCTTAAATCCTTGGCGAGTGCCTCTCACATATCTGGTGATAAGAGAAGGACTTCAAGGATAGAAAGCCTCGCTGGGATTTCGGTGAGGTGCTAGATAACATCGTACTTCCATGCCAGGCACGAACCTCTGCTTGCAGGAATCCGTTCTGTGATAGAAGGCATGGCGAGCCATGCCGGCCGGACCGACGGCTGACTGGTACTGGGTATATCCCGCTGCTCACTAGTCGAAGCCCGGAGAGTAGCTGTCGGGTGAGGACCAAACAACTGAGATCAGCTTGTAGTGGGGAGAATCTGGTCATGACATGACCGAAGTGGTTATTCCTAATCCAGTAGCACAAACGGTGGTGGAGGCGGGCCCATCAACACCTGATAAAGAGGTCGTGCATATTGGGTTCTATGTTGGGCCTATTGTCTGGTCTTAGTGGCATGCATAGCCTGGCTAGAGGTGCCAACTGACGTGCCTCGACGACCCATATAGACACGGCTCCGCCGACATTGGCGTCGGTTGGGGATGTTGGGGAGGTTTGCCTGGCGCTCCCCCTCATTAGGAGTCTTATAGGGTTTTACCAACTCAATGGTATTAACCAAAGCGTACCCTTGATTTTCACTTGAAGATTCATCCACTACTGGTCAAATTCTGAGAGGGATCCTCATATCAGGGGGCATGAAGTTTCCGAGAGTACAGGATGACAATGGCATTGGCCGGGCGCATTGTTTTTTCTTGCGCTGCCGATGCTTGCTCTTCTGGGAAGAGGTCGGCTGAGATGATGATGCATAAGTGGTGGACATAGCTTCTGAGGGATCCATCTAATTTAGGTGTGCATGGATAATGCCATGGGCGTAGGCGACCGCTTTGCAGGCCATCCAATAGTTATACTTCTGAGACCCACGGTCATAAACCTGCTGCCACTCTCCTTCATTATCGCTACTGCTATCTGACCTCACAAAGACACCCACCACTTGTGCTGGGGTCGGGCCCAACCTGACTATATTGTTGTCAATCTGGTCTTGGAGCCAGTCCTTGAACACATAGCATTGCTTAATGGTGTTCCCCAGGATTCGGTGATAAGGGTAGTAGTTTGGGAAATCAGTGAGATTCGCTTCTTTTGGATTTCTAAACTTAGGAAGTCGTACAATTCCTTGATCTAAGGCACTACAGAAGTAACCAGGGACCTGAGCCTCGTTAAAAAATATTTTTGATTTCTTTGGTCCGGAAATGGGACTCTAGTAGCCTGACCCTAATGGGGGGTCGGAGGAGCCTGCAGAGGAGGCAGAACATGATTATCTCACCTAGGTGGTGGCGGCGCATTACATGGAGTCTCTTGCTGATTCTGAGGTGGTTGATGCTGGGCTGGAAGCTGTTCCTGTGGTGGTGGACCTCTATGGGGCTGCGGAGCTGGCTCCACTAGTAGTAACTCCAGCTGTCTAGGGGCCTCTATCTGGTTCACCACGGTGGGCTCGGATCTTGCATCCCTCCTTGCTGGGATTATAGGGGACAGTGGACATGCCCGGAAGGCCTGTTACAGGGCTTCTTCGAGGCATTGGGCCTTATTTGAGAAGTCTCGGAACCCTCCGGGATAGTTCTGAGTGATCAGGGAGGGAACCCATTCCATCTTGACATTCCCCACACACATTGTCCTTAATTTCTCCTGAGTTAGTGGAATGTCAAGGGTAAATGTGAGACCCTTCAACCGGGCGATAAATTTTGTGACTTTCTCATCAGGCCTTTATTTGAACTTGAAGAGGTATGCGATGCTTGTTTTCTAGGTGGTAGAGCTAAACTGGTAAAGGAACTGCTTGCGAAGGTCCGCCCAGCTGGTCACGAATCTAACAGGGAGCTGGCTGTACCAAACGAATGTCGTCCCCTCCAGTGTCTGAACAAAATAGCAGATTTAGTGGCCTCCTGTTGTGCTAGGGTCCCTAACATAGGCTCACACCTTGAGTTGAAGTGGGCCAGGTGCTTCAGTAGGTCCCACATCCCATTAAAGTGGGATAATGTGGGGTTTCCAAATCCCGGGGGAGCTGGCATATCATCCACTCACACTGGGTATAGCTTGTTATCCGGTGGGATTGCCACCTCTCTCATTTCCAATTCCTCTAGGCAGGAGATGAGTGACTCCATTGGATCATCTAGACAGGGGTCCCTATCTTGACGGGGATCCCTAACCCCGATAATGTTGTCGGGTTCTTCAATGTGGTATACAAGCTCATCGGCTCGCGGAGTGGCTGGTGGAGTGACCCTTGGGTCCGCAAGAGGAGACCGAACGGGGTTCCTTGGACTGTTGCACCATTCAAGAGGGTTTGGCGAGACATATCGTGCCCTATTTCCAGGAGCTCTGGCTTCAGCCCTGTCAGCGAGTGCGGCATGATCAGGGTTGTATGGGGGCGGCTCGCCAAGAGGAAGTTGTTACTGCCCCAACTACCCCAGCCTAGGATCATCGTAGTTGGGTCGTCACTCTGTAACACATTCATCCAGGAGTTTTTCGACCAACTTCCTCTTCTCAGCAAGATGCTGGCGCAATATGGCCTTCTCGGGGTCCTCCTCCATCTTTTGTACTAAAGCTGATGGGTCGGAGTGCTTGATAGCTCTGACATGCTCTTTGCCCTTACTGGCATTTTGGTTGAGTACCAATGCCTCAGTGGGTGGAGGGAGACCTAGGAGGTTCCTATGAGGACGAGTAATCCTCCCCTATGGGTCCATTAGTGGTGGAACTTCCTCAAAGAAGGTGTTCCCATAAAGGATTTCCAACTCATTTTCCACTCCCGACAGATCGGTCATGTTGACCGCAACTCTTCTCGGGGGCATGTCCTCAATGTCGCCTAACGAGTTGGGCTGCTGGCGAATAGAACTGAAGAGAAGGGTATCGTACTACCCCCATCCACGGATTTTCCCATGGGGGTAGGCTCTTTAATAACCTTGTAGAATACTTGGAAACTCTAAATGCATTGTTGTTGGAGGGCCCTATGGTGACCAGGCGACTCGGGGTGCTGGACCACGGGGAGTGTGGTCAGGTCAACTAGAATGCATTATTCTCCGATGTATTCAAGGTGCACTTTTCTCCTTGGATAATTCACTTACTGGTGGTGAAGATGGAAGTGAGTTTCCTAGAGGGTCTGGCGGAAACATTCAAACTCCTCTGAGGTGAGAGATTTCGGCGCACAAAAACTTGTTCCTATGACCGGCCAAAACTTCTCCGGGAAGTGGCCTGCTGCAAGGATAGTCCAGAATCTCCTTGGCTTAGATTCAGATTCTGGCCCTAGATTTTCCCACTCGTCAACTAGGAGTGGTTGAGGAACTGGCAGCTTCACTGAGGTAGACCGTAGGGAGTGAGGGCTGGCCGGCGGAGAATACGGCGAGCAGGATGACTGGCCGCCGAATCTTAGGCAGTCCTCCAAGGTTTGTAGTGACCTAGCTGCTATATCATGATAGGATAGACCAGTAACCAAGGCTCCTAACACAACATCATCATCTGCTGAGGGTGCTTTATGTCGCGGCTCTCCTACCATTGACCCCCAAAATAGCTCTCCTTATTCTCTAGCCGAGGCAGATGACGCTTCCGGAGATGACAGTGGAGATTGTGTGGTCGGTCTCTAGGGACATGCCAGGTTCTAATCCTCATGGATATACATTCATAAGGATATAGGGATCCTACGAACCTCGCATTCTGGGAGTACTAGGCTGATGTGCCTCGTTCCTGCCCTATCCCTTGACTCAGAGGAATGAGGGGAGGGTTCCAGCACTGAGTTGCACTCTGCTTCAGAGTTTGATAACCAGACTGGTTTGATTCCTATCCGGACCTCCCTAGAATTCCTCTTGCAGTGGCGACCAGCTTCTCTCCTTCCCCTGGGTGGCTCTTTGGAGTAAGGCCAACTTTGGGCACGAGGAAGTCCTTCGGCCATACTGGTGTTGGGGTGGAGAGAGCTCCCGCCAGGGTGGGCCGTGGTGCAAGGAGCACCGAGACAAATGTCGAAAGGTACATGGGGAGGGCCTCTGTGGGAAGAACTGGAGTGGGAAGGACCACCACTGGAGCTGCATGAAGCATAGGTAGGGGTGGTAAGAGCATGGGTAGGGCCTCCATGATCACTTCCCCTGACTACATCTGTGTGAGTTTGGTCCTCATACAGGTAAATCAGAGCATTGTTGGGACCTTCGTGATGGGTGTTGGTGAAGTGGAGTTGGCCTCCACCCCTCCGATCGTTGGGTAGAGGAGGACCTTCGCCGGCTAGTACGAGGACATGGGGAGGGCCTCCATGTTGTAGAGTGACCGGATGTGCAATGTCTCCATACCTGTGGTCTATGGCAGGGGGAGTGACCTCGTACCTAGTGTAGTGAGTGCGGGAGAGACCCCCATATAGAGTGTTGCTGTCATGGGGGATACCCTATCTTGGGTTGAAGGCGGCAGAGGGAAGACATCCAATTCAGGGTTGGAATCAGGGAGGGTTTGTACCTTCCATAGCGGCGGTATGAAGTGGGTCACTGCATTGGGTGGAATTACTGCGGATTGGTCTGCAATGTCTATCACCTGTGTCGGTGACTGAGAGAGTTGACCCAGCCAGCCCATGGGGCAGTCCGGGCTTCAATCCAGGTCGATCGCATAACTTCCCCTGCTCAACATATTCCGGGAGTTGGGGACATGAGTCAGCGGTTTCTTGGGCCACAGTAGTCACTGACGTTGACACCCCATGGCAGGCATCCTTTTCCATTTGTGCCTGATGCTGGCGTCAGGTCAGATGAACTGGAGTCAGTGGTGCATGTATGTAGCTTACCTGCTCCTTGGCTCAGGGAACCAGGTGGCGGTGGTGACACAGCCTGGTGGGTGCCCTTTCCAGGAGCCCTTGGAGCGGGACTCTGATTGGGATGACCCGATCCCCTACCTCGTTGGCGTAGGGTATGGAGTTTTCATGGCGTTCCAGGGACAAGCTATTGAAATGATTGAATGTTGGGGTAGGGAGCAGCCTATCCCTTTTCGGACCTCGTGGGCGGCGTTGTCCTCGAGACACAACCGCCTCTATATCTAGGCGGGCCATATCCCTAGTGGGGATGATCCCTTCCTCCTCATACCTGCGTACAAGGTCATTAATCACCCTTCACTGGATAATTTCCAAAGGGGAGAGGGGGCATGGGCACCTAGAAGTCATGGCGGTTGAGGCCATCATGGAAGAGGAAGAACCACGTGGGGTGGATGTGCTAGTATTTCCCCTACCCCTACACTGGTGGGCAGGTGGTGATTGCATTTCGGATGCGACAACTTGGTTCCTGAAAATAGGGAGATGAACTCATTAATACTGATAGGAAAAGAAATCGAGAACCAGTGCCCCGACATTGTTTTGCCATTCGTGGATGGTAAGACGGATCCACGCTGACAATGTCACAAGACAGAATTCTCAACGTCCTGACCGCCCCTACTTCTAGTGAGTTTCTTGTCAGGCCTGCTATTTGCTTGGTTGGACCTGGTGCCGGATGACTGGGTCTGATGACAAGCTAATCCATTGGTTCCTCAAACGCTACTAGTCTCCATATTGAGGAGAATATATTCACGTTGGGTTCACTATTTATATTTCTGATGCTTTCACCAGGGTTCATGCATCCGTCACGCAGAGGACACGTGGCTATTTCCCCACATTCCTGCTTTCCAAAGGCAGGCGATATCCATTCCTTGTTCAGGGACGTCTGCTCCTTGATCGAAATGGGATGATGGGATGTCGGTTCTTCCTTCTGTGGATTCCTCCTCGGAGCTCGTCACCTAGTTCGGGTCTCCCTCATAGATTTAAAACATTGTTTGTGAAACTCTTCCCAGTGCCATATCTTCATGGACACCAGTTAATTACACTGCTTCTATCAGGACATTCCAAGGGGTCTGGTGAGGGAAAAAGCCTTCGGTTAGGGGAGTAGTCACATTGGGCACCACTGGCGTGTCTTGATGCTGTGGGATTGGCAATTCTATCTTCTGTCCCTTATTATAGGGCTTCTCGATGGCACAGAATCCTGAGGCATCCCACATCGAACGCAGGGAATTGTATGCCATGGGAATGTATCTGAGGTTTCCTCATCTTCCCATTTTTAACACAGGGTATGCCGCGAGTTTAACATCTAGAGGAGACGGATTGGACTGATCGGAACACTGATTAGAGTGGATCAGATGAAGGAACCCCCTGGAGGGAATGTCGATATTGGGGCCAACATGTGGGTGGCTTTCTGAATGTTGTCTGATGGAATGGGGAGTGGGGTGGAATGATCCCACCAGGATATGGCAGCCTAGGTAAGGATCGGGATGGTGATGAAGTGAAGGAGAATAGAATATGTCCATCGCAATGGCGATGGTGAATTTGGGCTTGAGTCTCAAAGAGGCTTCATTCGTATCCCCGTAGTAGGGAATCAAAGTCTGCATATTTCTTTGAGACAATGGGACACCTGATGAGGTGACCCATGAGAACAGAGGCGTGGATGGGACCCAGAAGAAATGGAACCTCTGGGTTGAGGAATGAGCTTCTTGAAATGCATGGGCTCAAGGGAGAGATCAGGATGAGATGGTAGTGATGGGATTGAACCTCAAGGAGGCTTCCTACATATCCCCTTGGCATGGAATCAAAGTCTGCGTAGTTCATGTGGCATTTGGGGCTTACGCTCTGAGGCATCCCATGGGGTCAGTAAAATGACGTGAAGGTGGACCTGGGGTCCTGATGGATAGTGGGTTTGAACCTCATGGAGGCTTCCTATGTTCCATGCCTTGACATGGATCAAAGTCCCCATAGTTCGGGATGGTGGATACAGTTTTATCGTCATGTGGGATGGGGGAGAACCTAACGTGAAGGAATGACCGGGTGGTGGGATTGAACATTGTGGAGGCTTCCTACATACCATGCATTGACATGGATCAAATTCCCCATATTTCGGGATATGTAGTGGGGATTACACTCTGAGGCGACCCATGGGGTTAGTGAACCGACGTGAGGATGGTCAGAATGACCGGATGGTGGGCTTGAACGTCATGGAGGCCTCTTACGTACCATGAATTGACATGCATCAAATTCCCCATAGTTTGAGATGGTATGGGGCTTACACTCTGAGGTGGCCCATGGTGTGGGTGAACCGATGTGAGGATGGTTGGAATGACCGGATGGTGGGCTTGAACCTCATGGATTCTTCCTACGTACCATGCCTTGACATGAATCAAATTCTCCATAGTTTGGGATGGTATGGGGATTACACTCTGATGCGGCCCAAGGTTTTGGTGAACCGACGTGAGGATGGTCAGAATGACCAGATGGTGGGCTTGAACCTCGTGGATGCTTCCTACATACCATTCCTTGACATGGATTAAAGTCCATGTAGTTCAGATTGGTATGGGGCTTACACTCTAAGGCGGACCAAGGTGTGGTTGTTGGGCTTGAACCTCGTGGAGGCTTCCTACATACCATGCCTTGACATGGATCAAAGTCCCCGTAGTTTGGGATGGTATGGGGGTTACACTCTAAGGCGACCCAAGGTCTGTTTTTTGGGCTTGAACCTCGTAGAGGCTTCCTACGTACCATGACTTAACATGGATCAAAGTCCCCGTAGTTCGGGATGGTATGGGTCTTACACTCTGAGGTGGCCCAAGGTGTGGTTGTCATGGTTGGTGCTTACTGTAAGCTCACGGGAATCATACTCGGTGTGAGAAACAAGAGATAGAAGAGACCTGATGATCACGTCACAAAAGGTTCGTCCGTGAGTGATAGAGTGGGTCTTACGCATGGAGCGACCCATAGAGAAAACAGGGGCTTATACGTGGTTAGCAGCCTGAGAAGTTGGGGGTTACTCCAGGATGGAGGCCCGATGGCAACAAAGCGCAACGGGAGAGGGATTCAATACCGAAGAAAGGAGATGAATTATTTCCCACCATGCCCTTCACTGGCCTTGGGGACTAAAGATGAAAGGAGGTGCAGGGATACTACCTCCTGCAAAAAAAGCTAGGGGGTTTCACCAACGTGGCTTCCCTTTCTCTGCAGACAAACATCACTCCAATAAGGAGGATATCATCCCATTTTAATGGTGATCCCATCCCTGTGGAGACGAGTGGGAGTGGAGAATTTCCAAGGCAGTGGACCCTGCGTGCGAAGCACATGGCGAGGTCACAGTTTAACATCATGTGTCGAGGATGATGGTGCTTGGCAGTTTAACGTCCTGCAGCTCAGACGAGACGGGTTTTCTCCACACCCCTAGGGCTTACATAACTGGTACCTCTGCTTCTTATGGAAGGGAAGGAATCAGAAATGCCATGGCGAGGGCGCGTCATAGAGAGAACCATCGAGGGATCCACATTAGCATAGATATGCGAAGAAGCAATAGTTGTTAGCGTGCCTATGCGCAGAAGTATACAGCAAAGAAACACAAAGGTAGGAATCATCCAAGGGACTTTGAAGTTACTTTGTACGAGCCAAGAAGGTCATACGAGAAAATGGTGGATGATGTGGATGCCCAGGGTGTGAGAGGCACCCACGAATGGCACCCATAAGAAGATCATCGGAAACTTTCACAAAAGTACGCCCAAGGAGTATGGAAAATGGGGTCCTGTAGAGTTGCGCGCAACCGTTGAGTCTTGCACATGAAATAAGCAGAACTGCGTGAAAAGCACCAAGATAGCATGAAATCAGTGAGGATCGTGTGAAAATGGAGCCTAGGTTTTGCGTGCAAATAGAAAGGGTTGCACGCAAGGAGTACGAATTGCGTGCAATTAGGAGAGGCTGCGCGCAATGACTGGGGTGCGTGTAATTGAAGGTGATTGAACGCAATGTCGGGGGTGTGCGTAATTGAAGGGGATTACGTGCAATTGGTCAGCTTACATGCAAGTGGAAGGGGTTGCGCGCAAGCGCCAGACCCAGAAGGTATTATAATTCAGTATTAAACTAAGGGGATCTTGCAAGAAGGCGGACCTCGAGGCGACTTGGTGCGAAAAGAACCGTACCTGAAAGATATCTTTTCCCATGCGGAAGGTGAATTTCATGCATGAGAGGTGGTTCAGATTATTCAGCCTGGAAGTTGAAGGGATCGACTTCTATTTATAGATTTTCAGGGGTGCAAAACCAGTTCGGCATGAAATAATTGTGCGCCAATGGTGGCAGTACGAAATGTCAACCGCGCGGGGCAGGGGCGTGAAATATTTTGCACCAAGTCCGCCAAACTCTCACGAATCCAGGACCATTCCGCGCAGGGCATAATTTTTTCGTGCACTTAGGGATTTTTTTGCACGACTCCTCTGGGGCCCCCGGACTCGGTCCATGGATCTGAATATGAATTTTCTTTGTCTTTTTGAAACTTTTTTCAGCCTTTGATCATTTTTCGGTGTCTACACATATCAAGACTGCCATCCAAATAGGGCGGAAAATAAATATGAGCAGAGTCAAATTTTTTGCGGATGCATACAAAGACCATGAGACAAATACAGCGGAAATAAAGCAGATGAAAATCCCCACTCATGAATATGAAGACCACCAGTCAAATATGGTGGAAATCAGAGAACATAACTAGAAACAGACTCATTCCTCTATCCCGACAAAGGAGAACTGCCAGTATCTACTGGAAACTCATGGAGGACGGGAGTAGGAACAAACTCTTGCTTCGATATTGATATGGGACTTCATACCCATTCCAAAAAAATATGTATCCCAACACACCCTGAAAAAGATAGAAGATCAAACGTCGATTCTGGACCATATCCTCCAAACATGCCAAAATATCATTGCATCGGTGACAAAGGTGAGAAATCAGGCCCACAACCTGGTTTCCTCGAACAGAATGACTCACTCGCAAAATGAGTTAGTCACCCCAGAGCATTTATGCATCCCTAATCCAGTCCAGGAGGGTCAAAGAATATATCCCGCAACATAAGGACAACTGGATTGGGAACACATACATGTTCCAACTAGGGGACGTCGGTCCAACGTGGTGGCCGCTCCAGGGCAGGCATATATCCCTACCAAAACTCAAGATGCCTGTCGGCATATCCCGACGACATCACGGGACCCAACAAGATAGTAACCCATATATGAAGTCTATTACCAATAGCAAATGGACCCGGTTACCCATAAGAGAGCACCAAAAATTGAAAAGTGCCAATGGAAACTAAAAAATAAAGAGCACATACAAGATCCTGCTCTGCTGGAAGATGGGGTTCTGGACGCCCTCAAACATTTTTCAATAAAGGCTCAAGATCCTATCTTTCCATTACCAAATTATAGAAGTGGCTATAGTAGTTGCGAAGGTCCTCCCTGTAATATCGCTACCAGAAGCTCTGAAGATCCTCCATGGATCCCCCACAGGGGCTCACTCCGTGGGACAAGAATTATCGATCATGAGATCATATCTCCTAATGCGTGTTAGGGTATCCCTCCCCTGAACCTGAAGATTAGACATCAAGATGTTCATCCCCTTGATATCGTCTTCCATGATGGTCCTCCCCAGGGTATACGCTACAGATATGATTCTCCCTGTAGTCGAACATCAAGTCATGATGGTAGTACTCTCCATGATGATAGTCATTGCGAAGGCCCTCCCCGCAATGGCAGTTTCTATGAAGGTCCTCCCCATGGTAATGCCAAGCAACAAGAAGTTCCTCCCCTCATTGAAGTACATTCTGAAGGCCCTCTCCAATATGTGCACTACAAAATTATCCCTACATCCATATATCAAGTCCTGATGGTAGTCCTCGCCATGATGAAAGTCATTGTGAAGGCCCTCCCCACAATGGCACTTTCAATGAAGGTCCTCCCCCCCCAGTGACATCAAGCATCCAGAAGGTCCTACCCTTTCTACATACCACCCTGAAGGTCCTCCTCAAGGTATACGCCGTCAGGAAAATTCCCACGGTCAGGCATCAAGTTGCAATAGTTGTCCTTTCCATTGCAGCACCAATTGCAAAGGTCCTTCCGGCAATCAAAATTTGTGCTGGCAAGAAGGTCCTCCCCTTTCTAAAACAAATATGAGAAATCCCTCCTATGTTGAGTTTCTAAGAAAGGATTCAGACACATCAGGAACTCTGTCTATAATGAGTTATATTCTTTCTCAACTAAAGGATGGCCCGGGGCCACACTCATCTTCTGATCCACCCCCCATGATGTCTGAAAATAAATAAGGCTCCCACCATCCTGGTTTCTTGGAAAAAATTATTAAGAAGCAGTCGAGCAAGGCATATCAAGTAGAATATCCTCTAGAAGAAAAACATCATGATATGTTGCTTGTGAGAAGAAAACTAGATAGGGATAATATACAATTGATGTAATGACCTACGACCACTTCTTACATCAACATACTAGAAGAGTTGTCTGGTGAATGCACACATGACATTCACCTCAATATATGAACAACTCTTTGAAAGATAAAAGAAAAATTCCTACCCTACAAAGGTTACATGAACCATGTCATCATGATAGGGGATATTCACCGTATAATTGACCTAGAATCCCTCTCGTTTGCAAGGCGATCACAATCAGAAAGGAAAAATAAAAACCTTGAGATGGATTTCCTCCATGCACTACATAAGCTGTGTAACCTCATTGGAAACACCCCAGATGGAGTTCACATTCGAGGGTGGGGGGGACAAGGAGATTTTCACTTCACCCCATGTCCCATTCAGCAATCCCCATTAGAAATGACATCCTGAAATTTCATCACTGAGAGGCAATAATCAAGTCAAACCTCTAATCAGGAAATATGGGATACTCCATAAAAATCAGCCTGAAGTAAGTCTCAAAAGTATCAGGGCCGAAGAGATCAATCCATCAAAAATATTATGATTCCGGTAACCAGTAACATCCAACATACTTCCCAACTAAGGGAAGTCAATGAGAAAGCAATAATATTTTCTTAAAAAGACCATAGACTCCATGAAAACCCAATTCCATACATGGCTAACACCCACATGAGAGTATGTGAAATTGAAAGGGTGGAAATAGCAGCGTCTACCATCGCGATATGAGAACAACCATAGATCCTAGGATAGGGGCATTTTTAATTCAAAATGCCCCATAAGACTAAAAATCCAGGTTGTGGTGCATCAATAGGAGAATGGGAACAAGCCCAACCCGGCAGGATGGGGGAATTTTTACCTCAAATCCCCGCATAGCGGACATCTGTCTTCCGCCATCTATGAAGAATGATGGATAGAGGAGTTACATGTTCCACCCCTTCTCATGGTCCACACCCTCCAAGAAAAAGGCACATTACGAGGTCAGACCAGGGATCCCTTCGGGTCAATATTTGCCAAGAAACTCGAAGAATACCACAGAATAGAAGGAGAAATCTCAATAAAGGACATAGGAAGCCTTCCTACCATTCGACACCAAGCACACCATCCCCAATGTAGTATGCCTTAGTAAGCGTGGTAAACATCAAACCCACATATCTCACAAGAAATGACGCATGGGGAAAGGACGCGAAGGAAGACAGTTCCATCCTAGAGGTATCCCACACTGAACTTGATGGTGTTCATACCCAAAAACTAGAGGGTGGTCATAAATATGGGTGCCCCCTCCGTCAATCCAACATTACCTCCTGCACGAAACCCCAACAAGGAGAATAATAAATCCAAGTTCATCTATGAACTACCTTCTCCTACCCCTAAGAGTGTGTCCCTCACCCTCAAGGAAAGGTTTTCCAATGAGGAATAAATGAAAGAGCTCAAACGAATTAATGTCGAGATACGTCGAGGGAGATATCTCGCCGGATGTGTTCCCCCCGTGAAACGTCAGCAGGTGCTCCCATAAGAGTTGTGCATACCACAGGAACTCATTCTGGTGAATGAATCCAAGCTCATAGGTCCATTCAACCTGGACCCGGAATGATATCAAGACTTCCCCCCACTAGGAAGGTAGCCAGAATATATCTAGGTAAACCCACAAATGATTCCCCCATTTGGGTATCAACCCCAAATTCCAGCTTCACCAGCACGCCCAATCTTGGCCCCTACTGCACCAACCCAAGCTCAAGCCTGACATGATTTGAATTGAGGCATATTAAACACTATTGACCAAATAATAGCTCGACTAGAAGCCATGGAAGTTTTGCGTGCCCTGATACAACTAGAGTGCAAACCCTACCCTGAGTGGGTGAGCAATGTTTCACCACCACTAAACTTCGGGAACCCTATATTACCAGTTTTCAATGGATTGGGGGACCTGGAAAATAATTTTATGCACTATGCCTCTTACTGTGACCCCTTGATGGGCACTCCAAAGCAACAAGAAGCCGTGAAACTCATGTGATTCATACGAACCCTGCAGGCCTCGGCTTTCATGTGGTATACTAGCATGCCAACCAATTCAATCATAGGCTATGATGACCTCCAGTGATAGTTTCTCTTCGAGTTCAGTTCGACGATGCCCAAGATGATGGTCAGTGACCTCATGAACTGCAAGCAGTGAGAGAACGAGAGAGTCTCAGAATTCATTACCAGATAGAAGGGCCTGACATATTCCCTGAACCGACCACTCCCCTAGGATGAGATTCCCACCATGTGCATCGATAACCTTCAGGATGAATTGTGAATGAAGATCATCCTGATGAAGTACACTAGTGGGTTTAGGGAAATCTATTCCATTTACCAAAGGATATAAGACTCCTTGAAAAGGACCAATCTTAAGTCCCGATTGGCCCCATCTTCCCTTGGGAAAAGAATGGGAAAAGATGAAGTGGCTTCTGTCACAATTAATCCACCCCCGATGCCAGCTCCAGTTGCAAGGCCCCCACCAAACCATGCAGGACATCCTAGATTCCAATAGCCACCCCCACCTTGGAAAAATGAGTGACATGGTTCTATAAGAAATCAGTTCTAAGAATGAAGAAATAAAGGTCTGCGGCTATTTCATAGCCACCATGAATTTCAATTTTCTCTGGCTGCTATATCCAAAGAGATCTGATGAAGTGGGTCTCAACCACCATCCAAATTTTTGTCCATACCACTAGATACTATGACACACCATCTAGTAATTCTTTGTTTTCAAGGATCTCTTTCAAAAGATAGTGGATTCTGGGCAAGTCAAATTGGGCCCGCCGCCAGTATAAGTGGCGTATGCTTCCACCTTAGACTCATGAGAGAAAAAGGAATGGAAAAAAATCACAAGTAAGGAGAAAAAGTTTGATAAATGGATGACCCGAAATATCTTCAACCAAATCCAGGGAATCCTTCAAGCGTAGTTGAAACAACAACTGCACCCCAAAAAGCTCCAAATACAACACAAACATCCTCTTCAGCCTTGTGGTCCTCTAAAGGCTAGAAGGGCAGAAATTAAGAGAAAGAAGATAAGGTGACACCGAATCCAAATTCATTATTTACACTTTCAGACGTCATGCCAACATCCTTGATTCAATGGGAACCACCCCATGAAATGTTTCAAGAGGCCCCGCCCCGCCAAACGACACCATCAGAAAGAGACTGTCAGATAGAAACAGTGTCGGATCAAGAACTGATCTTCGGCTCCATTAATATCATTCACTTGATAGACCCCTTTTCTAATGAAGACTATGGACAAGAACCCGAATTCCCCATTCCCAATTGGAGATATGGAGGAAGAGGCCGCAGAGGCTAGAGGTTTCCTGGAAGTCATGACTGTGGCAGGAGTCAAATTCTCATCCACGCCACAAGTCGGACTGTTAACATCGTGGAAACCCATGAAAGGACCCTCTGATAGACACAATAAGAACTAAAATTCTCATTCTCCCAAATCGGAAGAAATACAAGCCTATTTATCTTGGAATATCAATCAGGGGAGGAACAAGTACTGAACCACCCAAGGTATACAAGCGGACTGATTCAGCCAAACATGGAAAGGACTACAGCACTGTCGACCCCTATTACAGAGGTCGAACCATTTACATCCATATCTAAAACCCCTAAAGTGTCTGTGAAAGAGAATCCTTGAGCCAGTAAGCGCCAACCTTTAGAGAAAAAGTATGATATTCTAAAGTAGCTTACTTCAGTACCAGTGAATCTTTCAATCCTAGATGCATTAAGTCTATCCATAGATCTTAGGGAGGCACTCATTAAATCCTTACTAAGTACCCAAGAGTTCGAGACTGAAGTAGCAGCAACCAAAGTCTACTAAATGGAGAATGGTCTCAAAGAATGTCACACTGTCATCTCCTTCAGAGATATGGATGAATATTACATCATGCAAGGGAACATCAAACCCTTATATGTGTTTGATATGATAAATGGAATTGATGTTCGGAGGACCTTCATCGACAACGGCTCTAGAGTTAACCACCTACCATTGTGGATGCTTTGTTGACTAGGATATGATTAAGACAGCTTGACACCCTGCACTACAAATCTACCGGGATACGACAAAAGTGAGCAGAAACCGTTGGGACGAATCAAGCTTAAAACTTGGCTCAGAGATCTCATATTAGATTCCAAGTTCTTAGTGGTGCGGAAAATTATGTCCTTCAACGTTCTATTAGGAAGGCCTTGGCTGCAGCAACACGCTACAATTCTGTCCTCGTACCATCAATGAATAAAATATCGCACTAATGGGAAAAATGGTACGTTGCACACTAATAAATCGCCGTTTCAGTTCTGTGAGTCACACTATATCGACATCGGGTTCTATGAGTCAGAAGAAAAACATCTTTCAACTGAAGAAATTGATTGGATCAATGCCCTAAATGGATTGGAGATGGCTCCTACCGACCCCCTCCAATAACTTGGGGAAGAATATATACTACCCATTCACTAAGTTGAATGTGTAATTACAAGTCTGGATGCAGATTCAGTTGTCTGCATGGTCTCTATTATGACCACCAAGTTCAAAGGAATAGAAAAGCGGGATGACTTCCATGTTGTCAGGAAAATCCCTTTTAAAGATGGTCTTGGACCGTCCTTGGGACATTAAACTACCCTTTACTCACACACTAATGAAAAAAGATGATTTCTCTTCTAAAATTTGAGAGTTTTTCTAAAAAATCCTCTCACCATCAGAAGAGTAAGAAGAGGAAGATGATAAAGAAGAAGAGGAGGAGGAGGAAGAAGAAGAAGACCTCAAAGATTCCCCTCCTACATTCAAATAAGGTGTCTCCACCATAATAGATGAACTTAAGAAGATCAATATGGTCACCAAAAATGATCTGCAGCCCACTCTAATCAGTGTGGTCATGCCTGTCAAGGAGCAAGAGGCATATACCTCCTTCCTAAAGAAGAATCGAGGCATGTTTTATAGGAATTACATGAAAATGACAGGCCTCGATCTTGAGGTCCCCACCCATCATTTGGGCTTACCAAAAGATCATTGGGGATATAAGCAGGCAGCCAAAAGGACCCACCCGACCTATACTACCAAAATATAGGCTGAAGTTGACAAGATGATCAAAGCCAACTTTATACAGGAGTTCCAATATCTGACCTGGCTGGAAATCATAGTCCATATTAAAAAGAAGAATGGGAAGATTAGAATCCGCATAAACTTTAGGTACCTTAATCGGAATTGCCAAAAAGATGACTTCCCAGTCCCGATCACAGAATTGTTGATCGATGCGATAACCAAATTTGAAGCCCTCTCTTTCATGGATGGTTATTTTGGATACAATAAGATCTGGATGGCCCAAGGAAATGAAGAAGTTATCGCTTTTAGGGCCCCTCAAGGAGTGTTCTGTTATAAATTTATACCCTTTGGCCTAAGGAATGTTAGTTCCACATATCAGCGCGCCATGCATCGCATCTTCAATCCCTTCTTGGGAAAATTCATCCAATGTTATGTCTACGACCAAGTGGTTAAATCATGACAGCGCTTGAACCACCTCGTTGATCTTGAAAATATCTTCAACAAATTTCAACAGCATAGTTTAAAGATGAATCCCCTTAAATTCTCCTTTGGTGTTACCTAGAAAAAATTCCTTGGCTTTGTCTTACGACATCGTGGCATCGAAGTTGACCCTGAGAAGACAAAATCCATACTTGGAATGTCCCCACCTCACAACCTCATTGAGTTGAGAGGCCTCTAGGGGCACCTCACCTACATTCGGTGCTTTATATCCAACCTACCAGGTAAATGTTTTCCTTTCACCAGGCTCATGAAGAAAGGAGTTATGTACGAGTGGGATAATGATCGTCAAGAAGCGTTCGACAATATTAAAAGATATCTCCTAATCCCTCCGGTTCTCATGCCGCCAGTTGAGGGGAGACCGCTCATTTTATATATAATCACCCTAGATTGGTCATTATGTGCCTTCCTTGCACAAAAGAATGATGCTAGCAGTGATAACAACCTCTAATACCTCAGCTGGACAATGATCAATGCTGAAACTCAGTATTACAAGATTGAAAAGAACTGAATAGCCTTAATATTCATAGTTTATAAACTTACGCATTACCAGTAGCACCATGAGGTCCATCTAGTCTCCCGCTGCAACCTGCTCAAATATATACTCAACTGTCTCATGCTAAATGGGCACCTATCATGATGGGCGGTCATCCTGAAACAGTTTGACATATGGTACGTGCCCCAAAAGGCCATAAAAGTCTAGGCATTAGAATATTTCCTAGCCGAGAACCCCTCAGAAGAAACAACACTGTTGGATGCTGAAATTCTAGTTGAAGAAGTGTTTTCTATCTAGGAGGATCCCCAGACATGGGAAATGTACTTCTAAAGTGCTTCCCGAAGCTCAAAAGGAAAAAGGATGGAGGATCCCAAGCTCAAAAAAGTGGGGTTGGGAGTTATACTGATATCTTCTGAAAATTTCATCTTTCCTTACTCTTTTTTTATTTTGGAAGGATGTACAAACAATGAAGTGGAGTATCAAGTCTTCCTTGCAGGCCTGGAATTTTCACTCCAAGTGTAGGCCAAACACCTAATAATAAAGGGTGATTCTAATATAGTCATCAAACAGGTTAATGGTTACTACACCATCAAGAAAGAGGTATTGGTCCCCTTGATGAACCATGTTCGAGCACTGATAGTAGAATTCCCATCAGAACCAATGTTGACTTATATCCCCCAGTCTCAGAATGCTCAAGATGACACTTTGGAAAATACAGCCATAACCTGGGCCGATCCAGACCGGGATGAGATAGTCATTAGCATCGATCACCACTAGACGGTCTTTCCATTCATCTAGAGTAATAAGGAGGAAATTTATGAAATTAGTCCTATTCCTAAGCCTTATGGTCATACCACCAGTTGGATTACACCCTTTGAAAGATACTTTTGGAATGGGAAACTCCCACCAAATAGGGATGAAAGGGAGCAGGTCCGAAGAAGGGAAGTCAAATTTTCCTTGTACAATGGGGTAAACCAAGAAAAGGTTATCTACATACGAGGCCTTGACATAGTCTGTCTCCAGAGCATTGACAGAGAAGAGACTAATGTCGTCATGAAAGAAGTGCATGCTGGAGCCTGTGGAGTGAACCAGTCGGTGACCAAGCTCTCTCACCAAATTTGAAGGCTTGGGTATTACTGGCCCACTATGATATAGGATTGTGCCATATTCACTAAGAAGTTCTATTCCTAATATGTTCATGATAATTTCATACACTGACCCCTGAAGTTACTTCAGATATCCAAGTACTCCTAGCCATTCGTCAACGGGGGATGGATGTTGTGGGAACATATCCTCCCACTACAACCAGATAGTTCAAATTCATACTCACATCGATTGACCTCTTTTCTAAATGGGCCGAATCTATAACCCTTAAGGAAGTCAGGGTGAAAAACATCGTCAAATTTTTGAAGGCCCACATCATCACCAGGGCTTTTTTCCCTCCTACAATACTGAAGGACAACAAAACCAACTTTTTCTATGCTAAGTTGGACAATCTCTACCAGTATTATGGAGTTAAAGTGGACTATTCATCCCATTACCATGTGGCTTCCAATGGTCAAATAGAGGCTTTAAATAAGACTCTATCCAACATACTTCAAAATATGGTCGACAAGGACAAGAATTTGTGGCCAGAAAATCTCCTTCATGCTTTGTGGGCTTACCAGACCACGACCCACACATCCACCTAGGAAACCCCGTACTCACTAGTATAGGGGGCAGAGGCAGTGTCACCTATCGAAATCTAAGTTACATCACTTCGTGTGTCCATTTGTTATCAACTGTCCATGGATGAGAAATCCCAAAGATAGTTTGAAGAATTAGAGAAGCTAGATGAGAAAAGGCTGCACACTCTGCACCATTTGAAAATCTACCAAAATCAGATTGCACGAGCCTTCAATAAAAAGGTTTTCATTAAATATTTCCTCGAAGGAGAAATGGTGTTAGTCCTCATAACCCTGATGATACTCTGGAAGAAGCCCCCAAAGCTTGAACCAAAGTGGGATGGACCATACATCATACATAGGGTCTATTCCAATAGAGCGTATGCCCAGATATCAATTGACGGACTGCTCATCACGGCTCTTATACATGCAATGTTCTTAAAGAAATACTTCGTGTAATAGCAATGCCAAGTTCCAAACTCTACGACCCTAAAATATGGGTCATAAAAATAGCCCCCAATGCCAAGGTCCAAGATCTATGACCCTAAATTATGAGTCAAAAAAATATTTCCCAATGCCAAGGTCCAATCTCTATGAACCTAAACTATGAGGCATAAAAATAGCCCCCAATTCCAAGGTCCAAGCTCTACAACCCTAAACTATGAGTCATAAAAATAGTCCCCTATGACAAGGTCCAAGCTCTACAACCCTATACTATGAGCCATAAAAATAGCCCCCAATGCCAAGGACCAAACTCTAATACCTTAAACTATGATTCATCATCATGTCCACATGATGTTAAACTGTACGGTATTAGTCCATGCAACACGAAATTAAACTGAAATGCCATGTTCCAAACTCTATGACCCTAAACTATGAGTAAAACTGTACCCCCATGTTTTGGTACAAACTCTAAGGCCTTAAACCATGATTTATAAAATACCTCCATACCATGGTCTAAACTCTAATACCTTAAACCATGATTTATAATATGCCTCCATACCATGGTCTGAACTCAACAGTCCAGACTCTAAGACCTTAAACTATGAGTCATTGTCATTTCCACATGACGTTAAACTATATGGAAGTAGTCCCTGAAAAATGAAAATAAATTGTGACTCATTTCCTCACTATAGGATGTTAAACTACATGACACAAAACTTCCTGATCACATGAAAATAAACTGCATGATCTCTCATAGAACTACTTGCGGCTTGATTTCTACCCTCACGGGATATGTAACAACGCCTTGATCCTTGATCCTGGCCTAGCCCCGATAAAAAACAATTCCTCCATCACACCCCCTATCTACCTATATTCGTAAGGGAAACCCTTATCACTCCTTGTTTCACACATCGATTATAACTCATGTGAGCTTAGGATCAATGGTAGGGATTCTCTTACGAAATCCAACTATAGAGTAACATGGTAGAATTGGAAACTATGATGGATAGAATGAAAATTCCTTTACCCCTTAGAACGAGCCGAATCAGTACAGGGTACGTACAGAACTATGAATGACTTGATTATTTCTCTTGTAGGATACACAACGATGGCTCAATCCTCGATCTTGGCCCATCACCACAATGAAAGAAAAATAAAATGCCCTATCATATTCTCTACCTCCATGAACTTGTGAAGGAGACTCTGGGACCACACTTTGTTTCTCACATCGACTATAACTCACATGAGCTTAAGATTAGTGGTTGGGATTATCTTATGTAAATAAATTGTATGGGAATATGGTAGGCCTGGCACCCATATCAAGTGAAACCAAAATACCATCACATGTCCTCACACATGGACCGAGCCAAATCACTGCAGGGAACTCTCAGAACTATGCGTGGATTGATTCCTGCCCTTGAAAAATATGTAGTTACGCCTCGATCTTCGATCTTGGCCTAGCCATCATCATCATAAAAAAAATTACCTCAAGTGTCCCTAACACGTTGAGCAAGCGCTTGTAGGGAACATTCAGAACTATATGTGGCTTGATTCCTGCCCTCACATGATATGTAGTGACCCTCATATTCGGCATTCTGGCCGAGCCACTAGCAAAAAATTTCCCTTTCCCCATGTGTAGGTCAGACTTTTATGGGGAGTCCATGAAAGGTCCAATCACATGAAAATAAAACTATGAAATTATTCAAGAGTTATGTGTATCTTAGTCCTCGGTATTATGAGATTTCGTGCATGCCTCTCAGTCACTGGAAGTCAAAAGATCCTACTTCCCCCTATAAATATGGGTCATACATATTTGGAATATCTAAGTAGTTCATGGTTGATCATGATCCAAGTATTATAACATTACCAAGAACGTCTTTCTCATTTTATACACACCATACCTTAGGAAAACTTGGATCCCCATAATCATTCAAGGCAGGCCAGTGCCATGCGGACACCTTTTCTTGACTATACATATCATGCCTCGGTGGCTCTGCATATGTCGCCCACAAAAATGGTTGTCAATCAAAGGAAAATTCATCCCTAGGAGAGTCATGTCTAGCTTATATACTCTCAAATGAGGTTCATGTCTTGTCACACCCCCGAGATTTGGAAAAATCTTGGATGATGGCTTGTGTACCTCCTTCTTTCCAAGTTCCCCTGACATAAATGTGTGGGAACAATTTTTTAAGATTCTTTCCTTTTACCAAATATGTTTTCCTTTGAGTTATTAATTTTTATAGATTATAAATAATTTATGTGGAAAAAAAATATTTTATTTGCGAAAGAATTTAATAAATGTTTAATGACTTATATGAGAAATAATTCCCAGTTAAGATATTGAAATATTTTTATTGGAATTCTCTCAGAGTCAGACATTGGATAGTGTGAGATTCTGAGATATTTAAAGCCTTGGAAAAGGAAAAATAAAAATATTAATGATATTATAGTAAGCAAGGAAAATTTATTCAAAATAATTGAATAAATCTAAAACGGTTCATCGTATTAAAAATCTAAGACCACTTTTAGATCCAAAACGTGGTGTTCACTAAAGGCATAGTATTACATTTGTTGGCGTCAGACATTTTTATGCCTCGCTCATAAGTTAAAGTTATTAAATAATATTTAATATATTAGTTTCTTAAAAAAATTAAATATCTCTCAAAGGGTGCATCATATGATAAATCTGAGACCACCAATGGGTACATAATGAGGGGTTTACCCTATATAATGTATAAATTTCATTCACATCGAGACTTTGGATGTCTCACTCGCAAGAAATAACCCTTTATTTTTAATTAATTATTTATTCCATTTTTGAAAGAATAAATCATTAATAACGAACAAACTGTATGTCGTACGAGAAATATGAGACCTCCAATCTTTCCGGAACGGGGGATTTACCCTATCCAAGGTATAACATTGGTAAGCGACAAGCGTTTTGACACCTCGCTCACAAAAATATTGTTTTTATTTTTATTAATAATTTATTTCATTTTTTAAGTATTAAATCCTCAATATCTCTCAAATGGTTCATCAGTTGAGAAATATGAGACCACCGTTGGGTCCGGAATGTGGTGTTTACCCTAGTCATGTCATAAGTTTTATGCGCAACAAACGTTTGATAACATTTAATATTTATGTTAAATAATTCAATTATTATATTAATTAAAATAAAATGGATTTTGGTTTTTGACGTTAATGTCATCTTCTCCAACGGGATTCCACCTTTTTTGACGTATGGAGCATTCCAAAAGCTTCATTTCTCAACCATTTTTGACCGTTTCAAACACCAACGCATTAATGTTGTAAATTAAAACACTCCATCAATTTTTAGTTGAAACGGTGGATTAAAATTGGGTTTTATTTCTTGAGCGGATGAACCGTATGAGGCTTGGGGTTCTATATAACCAAACCTTTTGGTTGTGGTTTTGGGTGGATCTAGTCGTTTTCAAACTCCTTTGGTTGTCACTTGGGTAGACCGGGCAACTTCTTCTTATCCCTTTGAGGAGGTCTGGTGTGTGAAACACCTATTCCACATTTCATCATTGTGTGCCTAAACCTCGTGCGCCACAAAGAAGATCTTGTTTCTTTTATTTTTTTTATTTTTTTAATTATTTTATTACCTCTATATTGTCTTCTATTCTTTAGTTTTTTTAGAAAATGTTATGGCTTGGAAAAAGATAAAAGGTAGGTTTATTTTATAAATGATAATTCTTTTTTTAAAATTATAATTTCATAGGTTTTAAAAGAAATTATCAAAGAATAATTTGGTGAAATTATCTTTTAATAATTATATTTATGTTGTCTAGTTAGATAATAAGTATGAAATAATATCTAAGAAAATTATAAAATAATATTATGGAATTATCATATGATATTATTATAAGATATTTATTATCAAAAAACATGTGTTTTTTAGGGATTTTGTCCGTTCTTCGTTTCCACTCGAATTAAACTTCAATAACCAATATCTTTTTTGATATTGATCAAATTGATGTGAAGTCAGTTTCATTGGATTCATATTAATATGAGGATGGTGCGTATATATTTTTCTTTCATAGAAAATGAAATATTTTGAGCATATTTTTATTAAACCGAATATGCTTATTTATTTAATTTCTCCTTCAATAGTTGTCGGAATAACACGCCGTTATCGATGTTGGATTCATGTCGCGTGTTGATCATATTTGAGGTAAGTGGCCTAAATTTCAATCCTATAGTCTTGATTCATTTATACGTATACAATTGTAGAAATTTTATGATATAATTAACAATTTATTTTTTCTATATTCAATTAATTGATTGGGTAAATTAATTAATTTGAAGGAATTGTGAAATTTGGAATAGAATTGGTTGGTTTAAATAATTAATTGATAGATTAATTATGAGGATTTTGTGATGGTGGATTTGTTTAATTAATTTTGGAATTAATTAATGGTCATGATGTGATTAATTAATTTGGTTGGTTTAAATAATTAATTGATATATTAATTATGAGGATTTTGTGATGGTGGATTTGGTTAATTAATTTTGGAATTAATTAACAGTCATGATGTGATCAGTTAATTTGGTCGGATTAAATAATTAATTGATAGATTAATTATGAGGATTTTGTGATGGTAGAATTGTAAAATTAATTTTGGAATTAATTAACGGTCATGATATGATTAATTAATTTGGATAGTTGAAATAATTAATTGATGAATTAATTAATTGATGTAACGTAATTATTTAATTGTTGAACTAAACAATAGAATTGATGGAAACAATTAATTGGTGGATTAATTGAAGAAAGGGTTGAATGTGAATTAATTAATTGTGAATTAATTAAATGACATGGACAATTAATTTGTGAATTAATTGATGGATTGAGTTAGATTAATTAGTTGAGGAATTAGTTAATGGGAATAGTTTGAATTAATTGATTGGTAAATTGATTAATGGATGTAATGTTATGATTTTTGAGTTACATTGATTAATTGTATAATTAATTAATGAGAATTCTTGGGTTGATACAATTGAATGAGTTAAGTTAATTAATTGGAAAATTAATTAATGGGGTTTGTTGTGTTATTATAGTTGGATGAGTTAGATTAATTAATTTAAGAATTAACTAATGGAGATTATTTTGTTAAAAAAATTGTATGTGTTAGATTAATTAATTGGTGAAATAATTAATGAGTATTGCTATGAGATGTAATTGAATGAATTATATTAATTAAGTGATAAGTTAATTTATGTATATGGTTGAGATATTGAATTGATATGATTGAATAATTAATGGTTGAATTAATTGCAAGGCAAAGAGATTTGTAAGTTGAGTAAATAATTTTTGAATTAATTATGTGATATTGAAATAGATGATTTGAGATAATTAATTGTATAATTAATTATAAGATATTGATATTGTGAATGAGATAATTAATTGTAGAATTAATTACGATATTTAGAGTTGTGGATATTGATTAATTAATTGATAAATTAATTAATGTGATGGAATTACTTATGAATTGTTAAATTAGTTAATAGGACAATGTGATTAATTAATTGTTAAATTAATTAATGTAATGTGTGATTAATTATTTTTTGAATTAATTAATGGTACTATTTGATTAATTAATTTTTGAATTAACTAAGTTTTTGATATGGTTAATTAATTATTCAATTAATTAATGGGACTATTTGATTAATTAATTGTTGAATTAATTAATGTGATGTTGTGATACATGTGACATGTAAAATTTTGATAAAATATTAATTTTGATTAATCTTGATTAATGTTATATATGTGATATATGTTATTTATTGAGAAACGTGTTATGAGACAGGGACCAATGATCCAAATACTCACGGGGTGATAGACATGGCGTTCTACACCCAACATGCATGTAAATATTATTTTATGGGACATGGATTGATGCTCCAAATACCCATGGGTTGTGAGACATGGACTGATACTTAAAATACTCACGGGGTGATAGACATGACATTCTAAACCTAACATGCATGAAAATATTTTTTTATGGGACAGGGACTGATGCTCCAAATACCCATGGGTTGTGAGACAGGGACTGATGCTCCAAATACTCACGAGGGTGCTAGACATGGCGTTCTACACCCATTAATTGATATTGGACTATGGTTCAAATTAGAGGTGATATTAATTGAATTGAAATGGAAAATGAAATCACATTGGTTTAAATAAAATTTGAATTGATACTTTAAAATGGTTCAGACATTGGCACGACCGAAGCAGGTTTTGAGATACGGGTGTCCATGGGAACTCGGTGGTTTATGCAGTTAAATAAGGGATAATTGAATAAATGTAAACTGTTTAATTTATTACTTGTTTTTATAAATCTACATACATTATTATTGTTTGGATTTTTTTTATATGTCATTGGTGGTGGCCTACTGATTTGTACTCACACCCTACTCGGGCTGCATGATCGGTACCCAAGTAGTTTTTTTATTTCTGGATAGGTTAAGGGAAAAGTCCCTGAGTTAGATGGTTGAATTGGGATGGAGCATGGTGAGGGGACCAAATGGGGTTTGGGACCCTCTTGGGTGTCATCAATGTCTTTACTTTTTCAGTTTCTTTTAGGCACCTAAAACGTACTTCAACATGACATGTTTTCTGTTTCAGTTTGATATTGTATTTTCATGCTTCATAATCTTCAGATATTGGTTTGTTTGTATTTATATATTCTTCTGTTATTGTTTATTATTTTTTCTAGTGTCTAATGTGATAAAAAGGGTATAGTCTCCCCACGACATACTTACCAGACCCTCGCTACTAGTTGGCAGCCTCTGGCATACGAGGAGGCGTGCCTGAGGTCATGTGGCGGACCGGCTCGGGGCACTATTGCATGGCACCCAGGTCGGGACGTTACAAGTTTCCCACTCAAATCCAATATGAATGTTACCAATTTTTTTAGACAACAATACTCAGGCCAGCCACCCATTGTGGCTCTCAACATCAAAATAAATCCAAAATGTTTCAAATCCCACTAGGCCATTAGAAATGAAAGGTTGGTGTCATGTGGACACCTCTGATTGATTACGCACATCATGCCCCAGTGGATCTACACATGTTGGACCCAAAAATTGTCATCAATCAAAGGTAAATTTTTCCCTAGGAGAGTCTTTTCCTACCTCTGTATTCCAAAAGCAGCTCCTGAGCCTCATGCATGTCCAGAATCCACAAATAAAGTGTCAATAAAAATCCCTAATCCATGTCTGAAGGATACTAGAACACTCCCGGATAATGTTCCCGAATTGGGGCTCTTTCCCCATTAAGTTTGGTCAAAGTTTTTCAACCAAAAATGTGAGTAATAAGTTTGATTGGTAGGACTATGAACTTTCAGTGAAAAATAATCCATACTTTCCAGAGGAAAAATCCACAAAGGGCACCTCTGAGAAAAAGTCAAGTATCGGTTCATTAAAAGAGGGAAATATCGAGCCATCAGAAAAGGCGTAAATCTTGTTAGGTTGAAAACCCACAAAGGTTGGTCCAAGAAAAATACAAGTTAGGCCCTCTAAGCTCATACCAAGAAGGATTAGAAAAAAATTAGGGTAATATAAAAAAAAGATGCAAAAGTTAGTGGGGTTTTCCATAAAACCACAACAATAGTCGAACTATGCTCACTGAGTCCCGGAGATCAGGAAAAAATTAGAGCTCGATTCGATTATTTCAGTTTACTAATTTCAAGTCATGGTTTAAAAATTAATGTCTGATTGAAATTTTTTTGACATCACAGGAAAAATTAAAGAGAGAGATATTTAAAAGAAAAATCAGTTCCATTGGTTTCAGAAAAAAAAATGGAGGAACATCCCCAATTCAGAGTCTCTCCAAAGTATTAAAAGGGGGATGAGTACATATCATGATTTGGGATAGAACTACAACAGGGCCCGGTTCTCCCTTTCTAAAATGATGGTGAGTGATTACCATGGGCCGTCGATAGTCTTCTCCAAAGAACCTATTTATTCCGCTTTGGCCTTGACCATCGGGCACACCTGCTCCAGGAAAACTTTACAGTCCTGCCCTTTCTTCTGTACGGCTTCATAATTGGCATGTGAGGAGGCCAGTTGTTCTCTTAACCTTACTATGTGGGCTTCTCACTTCCGCAACTCTTCCTCTTGGGTCGCTACCAAATCTTGTGCCTTCACCTTCTCAGCCGTCAGATGACCAAATTCTTCCGAAACATCTCAGAAGGTTTCCACCTGGTGATGGGAAGAATTGAGCCTGGCCAACTAGTCCTCGTAGGATGTGAGGTCTTCTCGGGAAATGAAAATTTGGTAAATAAGGAGGTGAATGTGTTGATAATCAAAGCTTCTAGAACCAAACTCAGTAAATAACTGCTAAAAGTTGTCACCCTCTTTAGTAAAATTGGCCAGGGGTGTCTCTAGGGAAAGATCATATAACTAGCATCATGCCTCTTTTCACACTTCCTAGTGCCTTGCCACAACACCAACACTTTGATCCTCCCCTGCTACCACATGTATATAAGTAGGAAGTGTCACCATAGGAGTGGGAAAGGACCTAAGGCAGGTCACCCAAGACGGGGGACTCTCTTTTCCCTCAAATGGCCCAACCACTAGAGTCGGATGCGGAAAACTTACTGCGGCCTTCGGGATGATTGGTGATACTCAGTTGGTGCCAGTATCATTAAGATCTTGGACAATATTTGTAGGAGGGGAGTGGTTTAAATCACTTCCCACCGAAATGGGTTGAACTGACAAAACCCCACCCAGATGCTTTTAATGACGGACTGAATGCCTTATTACCACAAGAGTCAGAGTAGGAGGTGTATCCATATTGGTTTTTATGGGGACAGAAGTAGAAGGAATAGTTATTTCACTCTTTTTAGGGACAATAATGTGTCGTTTTTCATTGGGGTAAGGACAGGTTAGGGAATGGTCAAGGGTTTCTGCACCCACAGAACTGGTTCTTTCAGCATCCCTCTAGGGTAACAATCTTCCCATAGTTGGGCATACTCCAGCGATAGAAAGGTAGACCATGTTGTGTTAGGAGTGATAATCTCCCTAACAACACCTTCATGCATCATCATAATGCACAATTGGTGGAGAATCATGAGATGAGATTCTCCCCTTAATTGAACAACTGGAAGTAGCGCAGTATGTTGAAGGCATCCAAATTGACTGGAAAACTAGTAAAGGATATATGGCTCACAAATAACTACTCAGTCTACACGAGTAGTGAGCATCCTGTCCCAAAGATTGATGAGGTATGAACATTCCTCCAAGGAAATTCCCCTGTCACCTCTCAATGATCCATGAGGGGTAGGATGTGGTAAAAACAAGAAATGAGAAGTGTTGTTCAAAAACCCAACCGCATTAGTAACACTCAGAGTCCTGGGATGAACAACAGAAATGTTGAGAAGAGTAGGATGAAAGTTAGAATGTAAAACTCATGCGGTATGCCAGTACTCATAATAAGGGAAGTGTTCTACCATCCACCCATACAGAAATTGGAACGGTCCACTGGGACGAGGTGGAGGCCTGCCTTCCTATATCTGTCCCAACAATTCATAAAGTTGGGCTGGGGAAGGAAGGTCCAAATTAATGGGTCGACCCTCTTACAGTGTGTCCGCCATCATCAAGGTACATGCCTGAACCCCAGTGTATATTCCGTGATATGGGAAGAGTCATCCACTTAAAAAAATGGCAAAGAAACATGCCAGTCTAAGCACAGGTGAAACATCGGGCTGAATCTCATATCCCCATGTGATATATCACCCTACTTCAAGGGTAGCACAATATAACCATGGGGTTTGGAGGGACTACCGAGTGGGATGGGTTAGATTTTGATTAGCCCTCAGCTTGGGTCTGTTCATCTATAGGAATAACCTTGTCCACGCTTCGAATGGGATGATGGAATGAGCCTCGAGGGGATGATCCAGTGATCCAACTGCCATGACCAGTAAGCTCCTTGTCAAAGGAGACACGTGATCAGTGTCATTCCATGTGGTGGATTTCGGGAGGAACTCATCATAAATTTATCCAAGAATAGGTAATCCTACAATCTAGTAGATATCCTATAAACTGATTCCCACATTCCCATAAAGTAGGTGTAAGGTGTTGGTGCTCAAACACCAGCGGCTCAACAATTCTAGAAGGATTTCTCCCGGACAGAAGATTTCAAACTAATAAACCCAGGCATCTTAGTGTAATACCACTACCTCCTGCTGGTAGGGGGACTCTAGATAGTTCTGATGAACCCAGAACGCCCAGGCCCACTCATTGTAGAAACATCCTTCAGCCCGAAAATCCCACTTAGTGCTCCACCTGCCGCTAGGATTTTCTTGGGAGATGCTGATAATGGATGGGTAGTTCCAATTGGGGAAATTTTGGCATGTTTATGAATTTTCGGTGCCCCCAATAGGATGAAAGGAATTTTAGGGTCAGGAAATGGCAGAGGCACGTCGATAGGAAGACCAAAGTTTTAAAGTGGAAACTGTACGGATAACGGATAAGCTAGGAGATCTGGTGTCAAGAAGACCATCAATAAGTTGTCACAGGGAATGATGTCGGCTCGAAGATGATCATTGACATTCCTTGCCATGGTTTCCCTTGTCTTCATTGATTTTGTAGCAGCCTATGAATCATCCATTGTAGCCTACACAAATGATTCAGAAGCCGATGAGAAGTCAATCCGATAAAAAATTATTGGATAAAGGCTATGGAAGAGTGGTTAAAGGACTCAAAATATTTCCACATAAAGCTCCATGTATGGATTTTGGAAATGGTATGTGATAGCCAGATCCCATGTAATGCATGATACATGGAGGTAACCCCACCTATAGCTACGGAATGCGGTCTCATGCCACCGCATACAGCCATGGTACGCGAACCATCCGTGAGGCGTTGGACCATGGATCATTGGCCGGTGAAAATAAAGGTTCGCAGAATATGGATACTGCGAACCTAAGCCTTGATTAAGTTCATGACTCATAAATTGTGGATTAAAAGTTTAAGTTTTGATTATTAATTTTTATAATTCGATTCGCCAATCCAAGTTTGTTACATGGAAGACCCAGCTGTGTAGCGTCTTTCTATGCAGAATTCAGTTTTAAAACCTGCAATGTTGTTCAAAAACACCAAAATATGGTTAAAGGATAGAGAAATGGTGAGGAAATTATTTCATGGAACGTACGGAGCAGTTTTCAAATGGTATTTTTGCAAGGATCACGATACGTGAGAGTAGAGGAAGTCAAGGAGATTGAGAGAACTTTTCTCCATGAGAAACGGTAAAAAGAAAAATTACATGGGACCCTATATATAGTTGTGGTACCCTCCTACCGGGTCCAACTGTTCTACCACAAACTATTTCTGTTCAGGACCACTTCTGCATCGTAATAGTCCAATTTTCGTTCCGAACGGACACCATTCCGATGGGGGGAATTTGTAGGGTCCTGAAAATTCCACCAAGGGAAGAAAATACCCCCACGAATGCTTTGAAGAAGGAGTAAAGTACTTATACAAGTCTAGAAAGGTAAATAGACTCAAATTGAGTAGAAATTATTTGAAGGAACTTGAAGGAATTCAAATTTTCAAGGTTTTTAAGTGGCATGTATACCATCACTGATAAGGGTATGCGGAGTAGATGAATCATGAACCACCAGGTATGCAGGACGATCTGTGAACTGTTGGCCCAGGAGGCGATGGACAGAGAGCAAGGAAAATAGAAAACTGAGTCACTAACAAATTCAAACGTGAGAGGAACGTCCGTATATCGTTCCATGAACCCATCAGTTCACATACGAAGCAAATAAAAAAGGCTCTGGGAATCACTATCACAAACCAAAGACTCTGCAAACCCTGGTTGACCGAGTCTTCTGCAGTTCATGATATTGCTTTAATGGGCCTCCACAAATGGTGCAACATGCCCAATAGATATATTTCTTTTGATGCTCTATAAAAGGATCATAGTAGAAGTATGACAGGGAGAGAAAAAAAGGGATATAAATAGAGAGAACAATGGATTATGAACGCTTGAGGGAGACTTATAAGTTGCACTCTGACTTCCATCTTGTTTCATCGGTGAAGCTCGAACCTCAAACCACTCCCTCCATAGGTACAGCCAACTGCGAACCATGAAATGGGGGAATTGAATAATAATAATATAACTTCAAACATAATTGGTGAATCGCGAACCAAGGCCTTCTCACAGATGAACTCCCCACGAACGATGATCCCCCAAACCCCCCTTCAATATGGTGCTCTGTGTGGAGTACCATTACATGGACTAAACTCGGCGTCGTGTACCACATCGGTGCATGGATGGAACCCAAAGCCGCGTTATGGTCCACAAGCCACTATGGTACGTGGTTGCCTATACCCAAGCCCGCATACCACATTGGTATGCGAACAACCCCTCTGGCCGCATACCATTATGTTATGCAGAGCCTTCCCCATTCCGCATAAAAAGATAGTATGCGGAATGGGGTGTTTTGGGTATTATTTCTTCTAGTTCCCACCTCACTCCTCCATTATCATCTAGTCCTCCGTAATCCCTATACTAACCAGTCATTTTTTATTGGGCCAAAGCCTCCTCCAAAGTCGTTGGACATGTATGATCAGACCATCGGGTTCATCAACGCACCCCATTGAGTCTACAGACCCACAGTAATTGGAGTCACAAAGGCCCTCCCCACAAAGGTGTGGGCTTCGGGAATGCATGTGAGGCTACATTCCCATGGTAAACCAGAACCCATCCTTGGTACTCCAATGTAAACCTCCCCGTTCTAGGTATCAAGGGTGATCACTTTTCTATTCAATGAGGAATAGTGATCACCTGAAGGGGTCATGTTCGCTCCCCCCTTTGATGAGGAAGAAACTCCTCCCCTTCCAAGAACATGTTCTGTGGCCCTCCCACTGAGGTAAGTCCCCAATCATATGAGGCAGGTCCATGTGAGCTTCAATGTCATTTCACATTGAAAAATTCATTGCTCTGCACCCTCCCCCACGATTTCCCTGGCCTCCTCCATCATGGGATCTCCATCCCCCACCAACAACGGAGGAGTCATGTGCATTGTTAAATATTTCACATACTATTGTTTCTCACACTGAGAATAACTCATGTGGGCTTAGAGGTTTGTGAGGATTACAAAATCCACAGATCTAAACTATGAGAACTCTGATTCCTGACCAAATTAGGATACGTAGGATGCCTACCAAAAGGCCCAAGATAAAAAGAGTTATCATCCCTAAAGGATCCGCCCAACTATGTTCCATCGAATTGGATGCTTCCATGTGTAATCCCCAGCAGAACTGAACTACAAGAACTCTGATTCCTAACCAAATCAGGATATATAGGATGCCTACCAGATGGCCCAAGCTCAAAATTGTGCCCATCCATAAAGGATCCACCCAACCATGCCCCATCAATTGGGATACTTCCATGCGTAATCCCCAATAGATCTGAACTATGAGAACTCTAATTCCTAATTAAAATAGGATACATAGAACACCTAGCAAAAGGCTCGATCTCAAAAGGGTGCCCATCAATAAAGGGTCCAACCAATCATGTCTATCAAATGGGTATCTCTCATGCATAATACCCACACCATTCGAACTACATGGGTTTTGATTCCTCTCCTTAGGATACATAGAAAGCCCTACTTACAGGATCGATCCCAACATCAAGTCACCTTTCATCACCCTCTGGATAGAGATAAACTCTAGAGTTCCTTATAATATGGCTCAAGTCAGCATCACCTCCGTAGCATCAAATATATGCATGCTTATGATGATCCTAAAAACCAGGGGTAGCCCATAGACACACTCTTCTGGAATGAACCAAGGATTCATGAACATATGAGAATGAACTAAATCTATAAGAGATTCCTAGAACAAGAAACAATCCTCCCCCAGAAGGGTGTAGTAAGTCTGAACTCCCATCCTCTCGACCAATGGAGTCCTTAAGTGTTGTTGGCCAAATCATCAGCCAGCGAGTGCTTGCCTTTGGAAATCAGGTCCATGAATCATGGATATCAGGATAGTTGGGCATTCTTGGATCTATGAATAAACCAGCTGGATACCATCCGAAGAAGTTATATCCAAGAAGGACAGATTTCATGAGTGATTGACCCCCACACAATCGCCCGCTAGGACCAACAGTTCCTACAGGGTTAATTCAACCTTATTTAAATAATGATGACATTGAGTGGGTCAAAACAAAGGAATGGTAATTTTTATGAGAACCTACCTCTATAGAAAAAGTGACTGGTTGTGATCCTCATTGAACCATTTCTGCACCGCCCGTAAACGCGCCACCTCAGAGGCGGAATAGTTCTCAGCAGCAGTCACCACTACGATGAGTACATATGTTATTTTTCCACACCATATTCAGGATCAGTATGCTCCTGAGGTGGTTAATCCTACATAGCATCCGTGGGATCTCAATTAAATAGCCACCAATTCTTGTAGGCAATGGAGTAATTCTGATTAGATGGAAAACAATTGATTGATTATTTTGTTCATCTGTCTAGATGACGACGTCTTTGTTAGTGATTTATGAGAGGCAACCCATATTTAATTTTTTTCTTCATTTTTAGTCTTTAACTTAGGATTTCATATTTTCCTTTTGATAATATTTTTACCATAGGTCACTTTGAATTACATTTTACCTAACCATATTCACATATCTAGGATGTCTTTAATTGTTATTCATTTTTTGCACCTTCTGATATTATTTCTTTCAAAACATTTAAACCCTATAGAATAATGTTTTATCTTGTGAAAGATTTTTATTTCTAACACCTTATGTAGGTATCCCAATTTGACATCAAGATTCACCATGTTTTCCCATGGCATGACACTCATTATAGGGAGCTCTCGATTCCCTAATATTCATTTCCACTTTTGACATTTCATTTTTTCTATGATATATTTGTGATATCTCTTCCATATTACATTCTAGGATAGTGTAGACACTATATCATTTTAAGTTTGGGGATTCTTCCTTGAGATTCATTTTCAATACACTTGTATTTTTACTTGTTTTAATTTATCTAGGAGAAATATTTTATTAAAATCATGCTTTAAACTTGAAAACTCATAGTAATCATTTAAATAAAAGATAAAGTTAAGTTGGAAATTGTTGAAATCCATGTTTTATTCCTATTTATATTTTTAGAATGATTTTTGAGTTTAGTAATTTAATTCAAAGTTAACATTTTTTTAAATTTCATTTGATTAAGTTATTACTTGATTTTATACACTGATTGATTGCTAGCTTTTATTATATACTCTCATTCCTGAGAGGATTTTGAGCCTATGATTTCATTTTCTTTTTTGATCATGTTTCGTGAGTGACACCTAGGACATGTAAACCTATCAGAACTTACATTGAGATCTTATTTAGGTTATTACTGAACAAATATAATTTTAATATGACTGAGGTAATATGTTTTAGCCTATTTTTCTTTAGACCCACCTTACATTTTTCCTTCATTTATTCCCATTAATGAACTATTTAGGATACAACTATTCCTAGATAATTATCCCTTCCTACCCTATTCTTAGTTTTATTCATGATTAAACATTGAACAAGTGTGGGTGGATTTTCAGCTGATGGATATGGGATGTTTTTATTGAGAAGATGTATTGTGTAACTTTACCAGACTGATTTTTTATGATCCATGTGTTATTTTTGGTATTTTATGCTTACCCTATTTATTTTAAAAATTAAAAAAAATTGTGTATTATGAAGGTAAAAAATCACCATTTCCTGATATATGAAACCCCTAAAAAATCAAATGTTGTTATGGGATGGATGTGAAATATATCCTAAACATGAATTTTAAAAAGAAAGGAATAAGGTAAATTCTTGATACATACTTGATAGAATCATCGATCTTGTTTGAGATGCTTGGAGAATAGACACTATTTGACCTTGGAGGAACCACAACACTGTACTATTCCCATTTATAATGCATTAAACATTAGAGTTTACCTTCATTTTGAGCCTGATTTTCTCTTTTTACCCACCTGCCCTTAGCCTCAGAGTTATTTTCATCTTTTTTATGAATCCCTCATGATTAATTTTGTATTTTTATTTACAAAGTGGAGATGATAGAACCAATGAAATCATATGGTTAGGAACATGTAATCAGGGTATGAGCATAAATTCAGTTACATTCTTCCTTTAGTGATGAGAGAAAATTCATTGTGAGTTAAATTGAAAAAAATGGTATAGAATTTAAGAAACTATTTTTAGATTGTAATTAAAAGATTGATAATCTGAATAAAGAACAGAACTATGAGGCATTATTAATTTTCTCTATAAGATTGATTCTAGAAGACTATATTTTCCTTCTTTTACTTAGTTGTTTTCATGGTTGTAATGTATTTTTCCTTTGAAGTCCTTATTCATATGTTTTTTTCTTGATGATGATCAATTATTCAAGTGTGTGGAAATTTTATAAGATGAAATTTTATATACATTTTGGAGTCATTTAATTAATTATTATTCATGTTTTACTTGATAATACACCAGGTATGTGTTGACTATTACATAGAATAGTTTTCCAAGATTCAAAAGGAAAATCTGTTAAAAATGTCTAAAAAAACATGACACACCATGAATCACTTACATGACATGTAGGAATAATTCACAGCATGTCACAAGTCGTGAAGAAATTCATGAATAATTTACAATTCATTAAAAGATTACATTATTTGAATCTCTAATACACATCATGTAACATTTAAAGGCCACTTCCTACTTAAAGTTCAAGTCATGAGAAGAATCATGTCGTGAGTTCCAATTACACATCATGAGATGAATCAAATCTATGAATATTGAAGATTTAGGCTGAGATTCACACCATATCCAAAATACATGTAGAAAACCATGTATCGATATTACACAATGTGAGAATTTTAAACGTCATGTAATTTCCTAACTATTTACTTTCCAGACTACATAGAGTCGTGAATAACCTTTCAACTTCTCATTTTTCTATGATTCTCTCTCATTTTCTCCCTTCTTTTCTCTCCTAAATGAATTATAAATAATTTATTTTACTGTTTTGATTGAATCTAAGTCCCTTTTATTATTCTACATGTGTTATACAAATTTTTCATCATCCTTTACCATTTTGACATTCGTCTACCATTTCCATTTCCATTCGATAGCATCTTCACCATACGTTCTTGCTTTTTACCATTTCAAGTAAGTGTTTTATTGGTTTATTTCTTAATATGATTTTGAACTACTTGATTCTTGAACCCTTGATTAAAAACTATCATATTTCAATTGTTTTATCAATTTTCCAAGTATGTCTTCAATAGTTTATTCAATCTTGATTATTATCATCATGAGTGGATAAACTACTTAGGGTAAGTGTACAGAGTAGGTGTGTTCTAAACTTAATGAATCTATAAATCATAACTCAGTAACTCTAAGGGTAGTAGTCAGGTTATATAGTAATTTTTTATTCAATTCTTTTAGTAAACCCTAACCATGGGAATTTTAAATGAATGAAACGGACCTAATTGGAGTAGAATAGGCGATAACCATTGGTCTATGACACATTCTTCCATAGAATCTAGGATTAATGTATCTAGGTTGTTAGTTATATCCAGACCAAGGAGTAGTTTTATTTTAGATATATCTAGTTGGTTTGACCATAATAAACTAGTTCTCTATACACCTCTTTGTAGCATAATCCCTAGGAAAATTCCAAGTTAGGACTGAAATTATACTTTTTACCAGAACCCTGAAATTGACCCTGATCCCTACCTTCTTCTTGAATCTTAAACTAAACTCAACAGGATTAATCAAATCCCAAACCCAAACCAATTCGCGAGGAATCCTACACAAAGTGTTTTAAGACTTAGTTCTTTGTCTTACAAACTTTCCCTGTGGGATCGACCTCGCACTATCACTATACTACATCATTGTATCAAATGTATTTTAGGATAAAAAGAAATTTTAATCTGACCAAATCCCATATGAATTAAACGTAGCGTGCGGGCGCATCAATAATATTTTAATTATATATTATTGTTCTTTTAATCTTAGTATTGCATGTTGTATACACTATCAAACATAGTTTTCTTCTAAAATATTGGGGTGTTACATTCTACCCCCTTAAAATAAATTTTTTCCTCTCAATTTGAACTTATTATTAGTAATAAAGGTTTTGACATTCAAAAATTCCTTGGTGGAAAACCAACATCATAAAAAGGTTTAATAAACCTTCCTCTTAAAAAAGGGAAATGGAAACACAAAGTTCGTCACATAACTAGGTATCCATATAGGAGAACATTAGTGGAAATTTAAAACATATATTTGAAAAGAATATCCATTTAGGAGATAACATTATACCCTTTTTTAAAGAGAGAAGAGACTGTCTATTTATCAAAAATAAATAACATTTTTATTTCAAGATCCTTTTTCTAATGTGGAGGGATCCTTTTACCATATAGATTAAGAAAATATACTTACTTGAAAAATATAATTTCATCATTTAATAATTTTCACCAAAATATCATGTGTTTCTCCAAACAATGAGAATTCAAGATGTTTTTTCCCTAAATCACTAAAATTAACTTTTAATGGATCACATAATACCAAAAAATGATGTTGATGTATTCCTATTATATTTATACATTAACCAAAACCATTAATGTTTATAAAAAGGTATGATAATTCCCAAAATTAATCAACCTTCATATTAATCTCCAAATACAAAGTTCAACTTAAATCATTTCATAACTAAATAACCCTGCATCCCAAATAACCTCAAAATTCAAGGATTTAATTGTGTTCTTCCCAAATAATCTTTCATGTTAAATTACATGTTATACCTAAGGGTTACATATACCTCAACCCAAATAAACATTTCACAAAATATCATTAATCACCTCAAAATCCTAAAAATTAAAAAATATTTGATCATAAAATGTGTTTCCCAAAATTGAATTAATATTTATTTGTTGAATAATTTAAGTAAAAATACTATAAAACTAACCAATACATCACATAGTCTAGTGGTAGTCACTACACCCTTATTTCTCTTTGGTTGTGGTTTCAATCCCTATGGTCTTGCTGGATATGACGAGTTGTTGTCTGGATTACGAGTTTTACTTTTTTAACACTATGGAAAACAAAAGTGATAATCATATTCATAATTCACCTTGATCCTAAAACATTCTAAATAATATAGTGAACATATTCAAAATAAAATTAGTCATCAAATAATTTTTTTTAACCTCTAAGGTTTCTATCCAACTCATTCTTTTACACAAAACTAAGTAATTTTAATTGACTATAGTTATACCAATATTAAGAACATATCAAGGATTATTGTTTCCTCAATCATGTGTTTTTCTATAAAATATCACATTAACATTAAATAATATTTAAAGTTAATTAGTACCATTAAAAATATTCTTTCAAATACTTAAACAAAAACTACTACAAAAATATCCTTAGAGGTTTCATGATACCGTTAATAAAAACACTTCAACAACTTGATTCTTTAATTCCAAAACCAGAAAACTTCAATCATTTCACTTCAATGATTTTCATAACAAAGGACATTAGGAATTAATCCTTGTATTAGAGAATTGAGTTGTATAATAAAAAAGTTCCCCACATATAATACATTGAACTATTAGTGGTGCATTAGGTTGAACTTTATTTCCTTACATCTAGTTAATTTTACTCTTCATTTACTTTGGAAATTATATGTTTTGTTCCCTCATTTACCACACATAAAGAATATTCTAGTTCCTTTAAGGCATCTTCCATTTTTCCACTTCCAACATTTTTTACATAAAGGAAATTTAATCTTCTTTTCTTTGATATCTTTAACACTTTAATTCCATGAGACGTCATCCTCCTCTTTTTTGATGTGTTTTGAAATTCAAAAATGTTCTAGTTGTTAATCTCAATTCAAGATAGCTCATTTGGAATGATAAAAATATATATAATTATCATACCCATTTTGTTGGGAATATTATTAGAAAAATCATTACATTTTCCATCATATTGGTTGTTGGCATGCTTTCTCCCATTTCCATCCATTAACTAAAAGAATAAAAACAATATGAGAATACATTATGTAATAAACATACAAAAGGGAAACGTGAAAAAATTGGAGAATAACTTATAAATGATAATTATATATTGACTTGTGAGTCTCTAGGTTTCAATATAGGTTTTTGATGGTAACATTTCTTATTATGATTTCTAACATGTCCTTCATAATGGTTCATAAAGATTTTGTGAATTTACAAATAATATCCCATGGAAGTGTCAAACTAGGTGTGAAACAAGGCATATTATCATACACCAGGTGACAATTGAGTCCAGTTCAATGTGCTCTATTTAGAGTTATTACCCCTAGGTACAACTATATTAGAGTCACATCCACTTGAAGTATCTAGGCAGGGATGTAATTTCTCGGAAACCACTTGCTCAATCCCTAACCAATATTAAAGGATATTTTACTATATTTAGAATTATCCTTATACTTATCCCTAGGGTTATCACTAAGTGTTTATCATCCTAGTTTCCAAATGTTAGCTAAAACTTTACTCTGATATTGTTGATCTCCTAAACTACATGGGATAATTTGGGGAATACATAGACAAAAGGGGTGATCTAAAAATCCATATAAGGGAATAAACATGATAAGGAAACATAATGTGTGATTCAAAGGTATAACATGATATCATAAAAGATAAGGCTTGTAAGTAATCACATGGGAGAATAACGTAAGGAATATGGTATCATAAGATCATAACATCATAGGAAATGTGGTCTTAACATATAATAGGACATAAATAATATTCAAGGCTAACTACCTAGACAATATCGTATGGTAGAAAAGTCCCATAATGGATTAGGTTTACTCTCTAATCCCATACATGATGTATCATGAGACTAAAAAAATCACCCAATGCATTGGATCACTATCCAGGAACACCCATAACAACATGTTCATGATTATGTGTGTCATAAAAGGAAATCAATCATAAGGAATAACATAATAATTACCCATGGAAAAAATGGGTTGCATAATCTTGTCTCATATCATAATCAAAAGAAATTACATAATGAAGGAATTTGAGAGATGAACATAAGGAATGTATTATCCCATCAAGGTAAGGGAGAATAATCTTGGTATATATGTGATATACCTATATACATAATTTAGAAGAAATCCATAGCATCAAATGTTTTCATCATTGATAAAAATATATTTAAAAGATTAAATGGAATGTTTTTTGATAAAAATATCCTTTTCAATTTGAAATCACTTCTTCAAAATATAAAAATTTCAAAAATTTTATAGAAAAAATTTTATTTAAAAATAAACATTGAAACTTATAAAGTAATATTCAAAGTGTTTATTGGTCATGACAGTAGGTTATTCTGTATATTCCATATAAGTTAAAAGAACATTCCTTTCACACTGTTGTAAAAATGTTAAGAAGTTCCTCATTCAAAACATGAAAAAAAAATTCCTTTAAAACCATTTTTTAAAAATAAAAACATGGGTAAAAATTCCTTTGATAAATATTTTAGATAATGTTAAAAAATATTCTTGAAACTATTTTTAGAAAACATGGATATGGAATAAAAAGGTATTTTTGACCGAAGAGAGAAATAAAGTAAAATTTTATTAAAAAAATATCAAAATATTTAAGCGGTAAAGAGAGGAAAATAGTAATATTACTTGAAAATTTCATGAATAAACAAAGGATAACAAAATTAAAGGATTTTATTAGATAATTATCAAATAATTTACTATAATGTAAATTCAAGCATAAAAAATCATGATTAATAGGATATTGAGACATAAACCCTTACTGATTTTCTAAATTTTGAATATTAACTCCCATGAATGAAGTAAATGAATTTTAACTTAAAATATCATAAATTATGAAGGATTAATGATATAATATGTAAAGGGGAAGTATATAAACCATTTAAAAGAAATTAGTTACATAAAATAACATGTGCCTCAAGGAATGATGTTTTCAGAAGAAACCCTTACCTTGAGTCCAAACTTATCATATATTACATTTATATCTAGAATAATAAAGATATATCAATTATTTGTCTTTTTAAGAACCTTTTTGTAACATAATATGTTTTGGAGAGGGTTGGAATCCACACCCTGTTTTGAATTTTTGGAGTTTGGTGGGTATGCCAACTCATTTATTGTTTAACAGAACTTAATGCCAAGAGTTTATTCAACCGAAGACCTTTTTTTATATTAGTATTAATTCTTGAAAAGTGTATTGGGGTTTTGGTAGGGTCTCGAGTGCATTGGAGGCCTAAAACACAAACTTTCTAGGGTGTGCATACTGGGGCGCATAGTTTGGAAAAATTGGTTGGCCTCCTAGGAGAAACTATACAACCCTCAAGGTAAATTGGACACAATTTGGATAACCTTGGTGGAGGGGGTGCATGGCCGTGTAAGAAATTTCACAATTTTTAATAGAGGGATCATGCACAATTTGAGCATGGTTTGGAAAACAATTCACATGAATCGTACGAGCCTGGTGCTTGAGCAGTGAGTGTTGAATGGTTAGCGCATGGTTATCCAAACTATGTGAGTTAACCACATGGACCATTAAAATTTTAAAAAGAAAAAATTATCTTGCCTTCTATTTAGGTCATTTCCTCCTCTTTTCTCCTCCAAGATACATGCACAATAAGGTAAGATCTCCCTTTTCTTTCTCCTTAGGCATTGGCCACGATTCTTCAGCTAAGTTATGTTCCTCGAGCCATTGGGTGTGTTGGAACAACGTCAGTAAGAGATTTAATCCTCATGATTCTTTTCTCCTTTTCTATTACCTTATAAAGTATTAAATATGTGCGAGATGATTTACCCTATTTTCAGGGAATTCTCCTAAAATGCAGATTTATTCCAAATCATCATGAGTTAGAGGCTAATATCGGACGTGTGGGCATCTTCCAACTCAAGGGAAGTGGTGATTATATTTATCCATGATTTGATAGTTTTTTAAGGGGTATGGATTTGAGCATGCCATTGGGTAGTCCAAGGGATACCCAAATTAATTAACGACATGTCTTTATATTAATTAATTGATCACACAGAATGCCAATGGGTATGTTTTCCCCAGTATACAAATGGTATGAGCCTTATGAGAGGCTTTAGACCTTGGGCAGATTAGGTCAGAGTGTTGTTTTTTTTTGGAGTTGGTGACCTATAACCAACTTATATGTACTATATGATAAACATGTATTCATTTTTTTTGAATATTAATAAACCACTTAACACATCATTATTGTTCTTTTGTGTGACATAGTATGTGATAATTTCCTAAGAGTAGTTATCACACTAAAAGGTCATAGCAGTTCCCCGCTATGATGAGAACCCATAATTGCTATGACGCTATTATTAAATATATGTTCTATAGCTGAATGATATCATTTGAGGGACACAAATGATACAAGATATCAGGGGTGGAGACTCATAGGACTTTGGGGGACCTTCTCATGGTGTAATCCCTTGTAATATTTAATAAGATATTATGAGAACAATACCCAACAGTAGGAAATCCACATTTATTTGTGTCATTGGATGTTCCCATCTACGGATGTGTGTATTGTTCCTTATACTTTAATATTATTGTTAATAAATATTTTGAGTCACGTACTTTAATGTATTTATGAAAACCATGATGGCAGGTATTTATGGAGTGATAGGATATGTTTCGTGCATCACGAGTAATATTCCATTAATGAATAATTCAAGAAAGGATTTATCCCTTATGTTCATTAATTGAAGTTAATATCTCTTGCCCTTTTATGGAAATTATATAGCCTAAATAAATCCATGGACATGGTGTTCTATAGGCAAGTTCTATTTTTATAAATTCAAAGAAAGAGATATTGGGCATATAGGTTGATGGCACTAGCATGAAATCTTCTCGATTTGAGATATTGTGATAAAGAGACTATACTACACAGTAAGTATTTATATGAGGTGACATGTCATTGTGGCATTAACTTCTTTCTCTATGGGTTCCTTGGCGTGCTGCAAGATCCTAACATTGGACTTTAGGCTGCTTCACCTAATGCCACTGAGAAAGATGCCTAGATGGTCACACATTAAGTGTATCCATAATCTCATTTAAATAGTATATTATTATTTAAAAAGTTGAATAAATATTATTCTTAGTCGTGGTTTAATAATTATTCATGTATTCCTGATCACATATATTTTTTCACTAGTTATTCAAAAAATTATATTATGAGAAGAATATTTAATAAATATTTATCTTCTATCTAGTGGATATAATATTTATTTATTTATTGGAAAATAAGGAAGTGGAATTTATTTAATAAATAAATAGATGTTATTCAAGGCCTGATAAATTTTATAGAGAAATAGAGGACCGAGTTTAATGGTCCAGTGAGAAATAATGAATATTGAATATTATTTAATTAAATAATATTAATTATAATCTCAAGTTAAGAACATGTAGAGAAATAATAATATTACTATTATTATTTAACATGGGTTTTTTCTCAGATTAAATAAATAACAAAGGCCCATGTGCAATTATTTTATTTTAACCCTAGAAATATAAATACCCAGTTATGTTATTTTCTCATAAGCCAATTTAGTTCTACACAACATTTTCGAGAAAACCTCTCAAGCCTAGAGATACCTATTCTACAATAATTCCCTCAATAATGGAGAGAAATCCTCCTCCACTGGATTGAGAAGAATGCTTTGGAAGCGATTCTCGAGGCGATCAAGGCGGAAAACACAAGCATAAGGATCTTCCATGCTAGGACCCGGAGACTCCTTCATCGATATGTAAAGATTCGTGGAACACGTGTGGATCATCGCTAGAGGAAATCTACAATTGGTTTATACAACACAATGATGGTGCACTTCAGATCTATCATCTGATTAATCAACAAAGAAATAATTCTTTAGAGGTAATTCTTATTTAGTTAATTTAATTAAAAAATTATGTGTTGATCTCCTCTCTCTTGGTTCTTGTGTGATTACCCTTGTATGATATTGTTGATCAATTCTACGGATCACAACGTTCACCATCATATAGATCTCAAAATAAACGTTGATCATGACAAAAAGAAAATTTGGGAACCGACCTTACTGCACTTCTGTTGTGCCTGGAACCTACAAGTGGTATTAGATTGGGTGCATAATTATTTATAATTGTTCAAAAACGTTAGTGATTTATGAATTTATAATTTAGTTTTTCAATTAAATTTTAATCATTCTTTTAATCTGAATTGTGAGATATACTTATTCCTCCAACATTTCTTGCAGATCTAATAGAAATGATTAATTTTATTATTAAAAAAAATTTAAGAACTCATCTAGAAGTTCCAAGGTTTCTCATCATACAACACCAGACTACACACCTTGTAACTAGAGTTACACATCATGTAGTCATGTTAAATGCATAATATTTGATTCGTAGATCAATTTGAGATTATGCATTGATTATGGAATTAATTACACTATTAATTTACTTAATGTTGACCAAGATTAAATGGCACACGGTCATCTTGACTACACACTGTGTGGCCCATTGGACATGGCATGTAGTCCCTTTTGGTCATAGACAGGATGTGTATCTTATACACAGCCTACCCGACCGATGACTGTGTAACACAGAGTCAACAAGGTGTGTGTCCCACTAGACACACCATGTACTCCAAAATTTCCAAGGTACACTCCACACGCTGAGTACATAGGCGTGTACCTTGGATAGATGGTGAAAGATGTACACACTATATAGATTAGATATGTACACTATGTACTTTTACCAAATTATGAAGATTTAAAATTTATTTATTTTACTATGTAAAACATGATACATGTGCTTATGGGTGGTCATAAAGATATGACATGCCATGTGATAGGTTTAATATACATAAATATTTAAATGTTTGATTAATATCTATGTAATGTTCATATCTGCATATCATGTATGAGTCGTATTACAATTTGTTACTCTACATGAATAGAAGCATAACATGTGGCCAAAAAATCATGTAATTCAAGTAATAATTTGTGAAGTACATGTTGTGATAGTATATATTAAATCATGTATTCTATATTTCACATGAGTAAAACATTATATGAGTATAATAAATGTTTGGTAGATCCATAAGGGTATTCTCCATGCTACCTACAAGATACATATATGTACATAGTTAATTTTAAATGAATTTATTTAATTTGTTTAAAATTATAACAGATGTGAATCTCAAGGAAATTCAGATAAGGATTATGATAAAAGGATTGATTAATTAAAGAGATTAATTAATCAATTCGAGCATGATTTATCTTAAATAAGAATTATTAAGAATTGAATGTTAGTTTTATTAAATCCATAATTTGTTTCATGCATGTGGATGATCATGATATACATCAGACCTTTTGTATGTGATTGGTTTCATTTAATTTATTATTAAATTAAATTATTGGCATGTGTTCCTTCTCTCCTAATTATTTTGTAGGGAATGTGTTCCCATGGTTTCTTACATGTAAACCCATTATCATTTCACCTACATATGAGTTAAAGGAATATGTAATGGATGGAGTTCCCAAGCTAGTGGAGTCTGTTCAAGTTTAGAGGCGAGGCAAAACCAATCCAAGGAGATGCAAAGGTGGATAAGTGGAAATCTGTAAACACAAAACTCAATTAGTTCAAGGTGTTTATCCCCTAGTTAAATGGTTAGTTTATCAACCACTATATAAAGTAACCATTAGTATAAGCTTATGATCACACCCTTTATTTTATTTCTATTAGTTTCATGCTTATTTCATTATAGATGTCTTATCATGATCACATAATTAATAAATTAACAAGCATGCAAGATGGAACTAAAATAAACCTACTTTTTCATAAATATTATCTAATACATGGTTAATCACTTAATTAATCCCACTTAAAATTAACAACCATGTGGTAAAGATAATAATTTTAAATTTACACATAAAGGATAAAATCCCACAATAAAATATTAATTCGGTATATCCTTCCATTACTTCAGTTAGAATCGAACCATAGTTCAAAGTGATTGACCAGCTAAATTTGGGGTGCTTTCAATTATCAAGGAATTATAACTTGAAGTTTTGGGTTCAATAAACTTTGTTGAAATTAAGAGTTGACTTACAAAGTAGGACTTGGTGTAACTAGGAGTCAAAGGTTGGGGAAGTCTAAATTAATGATTTTAGGATTGGGGAGTCCACTCAGCAGATTAAGTAATTGTGAGTTAATGCAGTTGAAATTTGGAATGCCTAAATAAAACCATTTGAATTTTTTGACCAACCAAAGTTGTGGAAATCAGAAGGGGAATATGGATCCTTGCCACTAAAATATAAAAGAAATATGATATTACAAATCCAATGGTGAGGGATATTGGATTTTGATAAAATGGTGGGAGACTAATAAATATAATATTTATTTATTTGTCTAAATTTATGAAATAAAGTACTAAAATTATAATCATCTTATTTTGTAGAAAAAACAATAAAATTACATCAAACAAATCATTTTAATCCATAATTTAGTAGGAAAACCTTCTCACTGGCACTAATTTCCATGAGTAGAAAAGGCACCTACGGGTCATCCTTCACCATGAAAGGAAATTGTATGTGCTAGAAGAACCTTTACAAGTTGTGTTTGGAAATGAGTCAAGTGATGAAGAGTGATCTCTCTATGAGTAGCATTTGGATGATGCTACATATATTAAGTGCTTCATGCTATCATCCATATCCAATGAGATTTTAAATAAACATTAGAATATGGATGACTATAGTATGAAGTCTCACCTTTGGGATCTTTATCAAGAGAAGTCGAGATAATAGAGGTATGAGATCTCCAATTATTTGTTCATGACTAAGATTAGAGAGTATGTTTCAGTTGGGTCTCATGTAATAAATCTTATTAGCTATATTGAACACCTAGACTTCTTAAGGATTAAATTCCCAGATGAGTTGTGTATAGATATCATACTTTCATCACTGCCCATGACCTTATACAACTTTATTATCAATTAAAATATGATCAATAATGAGAATATTCTTCCAAAAATTCATACTTTAATTCTACAAGTGGATAAAGACATGGATCATGAAAAACTTTCAGTCCTTATGGTGAATAAGAAAAGGAAGAACAAGGAAAATGGGTAAAAGACCAATAAACATTCTAAATCTCCCAATCACCATCCTTCTAAGAAGAAGCAAGTTCTAGAGGTAGGGCAAGGAAATGGAGGTGGTATGTTTTTCATGTGGAAATTTAGGCCACTGGAATAGGAACTACACCTAGAAGCAAGGGGAAGATAAAGGTGAATTCATCATTGAGTTTAATCTTTAAATATCTACATATTGGGTATTAGATACAACTTGTGGGGATCACATCTGTATCCAAATGTAGGAACCAAATATATTTCGAAAGATTACTAGAGGATAGGTGGATATGATAGCTGCTAATGGAGTGAGGCTGGATACCCTAGCCATTGGTGACCACCACCTTTCATTGCCAATGGGAATAATTTTGTTTTTAAGAGATTTTTATTATGAACCTACAGTTACCAAGAACATAATTTATGTGTCATATTTAGATACATATGGGTTTATTTTCAAATGTGGAAATAAATTTTGTTTCTTTTATAAGGAAAGCTTATGTTATGGTATGAAACATTTAAATAATGGTATTTATGTATTAAATTACAAAAAACAAGTATTGTCAACCAATAATGAATCATGTTCATATGACTCATATAACACCCAGTTGTGGAATCACCATCCTAGTCATGTAAATGAGAATCATTTGATAAAGCTTTGTCAAGATGCATATTTAGACTCTTCTGAGCTAAAACCACTTGAAATATTTCATTCTTATTTACAAGAAAAAATGGCCAAACCTCCATTTTGTGGATAGTGTGAAAGAGACATAAATATTCAAGGATTGGTACACACTGATGTGTGTGGACCATTTATAGTAGAAGTTAGAGGTGGATATTCTTACTTCATTACATTCACTAATGACTTGAGTATATATGGCTATATTTACTTGATGAGGTATAAGTTAGAGTCCTTTGAGATATTAAATGAATTCAATAATGAATTAGAGAATCATCTTGGTAAGAAGATAAAGAAGATTTGATTAGATCGAGGGAGTGAATATATTAACCAAGTGTTCATAGACTTTTTATAGGATTTTGGGATTATATCTCAACTAAATCCACATTATAAACCATAGTGGAATGGTGTTAGTGAAAGGAGGAACCGTACCCTATTAGACATGGTAAGGCCAATAATGAGACATGCAAATCTTCCATTATACTTTTGGGGATATGAATTACAAACTAAGACATACACATTAAACCAAGTAACAACTAAAGTTGAAAATGTAATTCCCCTCAATTTATGGAGTGGAAAGAAACCCATTTGGCCACATACACATGTATGGGGTTGCAAGGCATTTGTTATGGATTTTTTAGGAAACAAACAAGCACCCTAGGGTGTGAAGTGTATCTTTATAGGGTATCCCATGGAAACAAAAGGATAATAACTATACAACCCATCGGACAAGAAAGTGAATGAAGCTAGAAAAGACATGTTTCTTGAGAGGGAGCACATCCTTAAAAAAAATATAGTGGGAGAAAGATTGAATTCGATGAAGTTGATGCTCATGATACATAGGATTTGGTACAGGAATAGATTCCATAAGTCCCTATGGAAGAAGTAGTTCCTGAAACACAATTACTATGAAGGAGTATAAGAGAGGTAAGAGAACAATAGAGATATGTTTTTCTAGTCACCAAGGATGGTGACTCCTTATTGGTTGACAATGATGAACCTATATCCTATGAGGAGGCAATATAGAGCTCAGAAGCTAAAAGATGTCTAGAATTGATGAATTCTGAGATAGATTCCATGTATCATAACCAAGTTTGGGTTTTGGTCCTTGTTCTATTCAGTGTAAAGCCTGTTGGGTGTAAATGGGTATTCAAGAGGAAACTGGACATGGAAGGTAAAGTAAGTACCTATAAATCAAGGTCAGTGGCCAATGGTTTTAAATAACTTCAACGAATTGACTACAATGAAACCTTTTTTCCAGTTTCTAAGTTTAAATAAATGAGAATAATATTTTATATATTATATTACCATGACTATGAGATTTGGTAGATGGATATCAAAAATGAATTTCCTAATGGGAATCTTCAGAAAGATCTCTATATGACACAACCGGAAGGGTTTATGAAACCAAATGATGCCAAAAGGATTTTCAAGATGCGGAGATCCATTTATGGATTGATGAAAGCATCCAAGTCATGGAAAATTCAATTTTATAAATCTATAAAATAATTTAGTTTAATTAAGAATGAATTTGAGTCGCATGTTTACAAAGGTATTAGGGGAAATGTGGTTGTTATCCTAGTAGTATATGTTGATGACATATTACTTATTAAAAATAAAATACCAGTCTTACAGTCTGTTAAGGACTAGTTGAACAAGTGATTCTCTAGGTTGGACATACGTGAATTAGCCTACATTCTAGGGATCAAGATCATTCTTGATAGATCCAAGAGGCTGCTTGGAATAAGTAAAAGTATATATATTGACCAGATACTAAAGAGATTTAGTATGGAAAATATAAGAAGGGCTTGGTTCCAGTATCATGTGAATTACATGTTTCTAAGAAAATGTCTCCCCAAACACAATGGGAGAAAGATAGAATGAGTAATATCTTATACGTTTTGGTGATAGGATCAATCATGTATTCCATGTTATGTACTAGACTTGATGTTGCCTATGCATTGAGAATGGTAGGAACATATCAAGATGATCCATGAGAATAGTATTGGACTGTTGTTAAGGTTATCCTTGAGTATCTAAGAATAACTAAGGATATGTTCCTGGTGTATGGAGGAGATGAGGATCTGTTCATCATGGGTTATATTGATGCTGGGTTTTAGATAGATCAGAATTATCTGAAGTCACAATCAGGATATGTTTTATGTCTTAATAGATGAGTTGTGAAATGGAAGAGTTCAAAGTAGCTAGTTGTCGCTGATTCTATAGTGGATTATGAGTATATAGTGGATTTTGATAAAGCCAAGGAATCCAATTGGATTTGAAACTTTTTCTAGGATCTTGATGTGGTACCTATAAATAAAGAATCTATCACATTATATTGTGATAATACTGCAGCGGTGTCTCTTGCAAAAGATCCAAGGTTACACCAATGGACAAAGCACATACTCTGGAAGTATCACCTCTTGAGGGATTTTTATCAAATGCGTGAAGTTGTAGTGAGAATAGTACCCATAAAAGATAACATGGTGTACCCCTTGACTAAATTCGTATCTCAGTAGAAGCATGAGTATCATATGAGAGCTTGGGGACTGAAGATTATTAGTAGTTGGATCTAGTGAAAGTGGGACTCTGTTGGAGTTGGTTCCCTAGAACCACCTTCTATGTACTTTATGATAAATATGTATCCATTGTTTTTAATATTAATAAACTACTTAACACATCATGATTTTTATTCTGTGTGACATAGTATGTGATAATGTCCAAGAGTATCTATCACACTAAAAGGTCATAGCAGTTCCCTACAATGATGAGAACTTGGAAGCACTATGACACTATTATTAAATATATGTTCTATAGATGGATGATATCATTTTAGGGACACAAATGATATAGGATATCAAGGGTGGAGACTCATAGAAATTAGAGGCACCATCTCATGGTGTACTCCATTGGTAATATCTAGTAGGATATTATGAGAACATGACCCAACAGTAGGAAATCCACATTTATATGTTTCATTGGATGTTCCTATCTATGGATGCATGTATTGGACCTTATAATTTAATATTATTTTTAATGAATATTATGAGTCATTTAATTTTATTTATTGATGAAAATTATGATGATAGATGTTCACGGTGAGGTAGGATACGTTGGGTGCGTCACGAGTAATATTGCATTAATGAATAATGTGAGAAATGATTTATACCTTCTGTTCATTAATGGAATTTAATATCTCAGGCCTTTATTACCCACTAAAATAGGATAATATTAATTTTTTATATTATAATATTCATTTTCTTCATTATTCATAAACACCATTTTTAGTTCATTTTACAATTTGAACACATCATGATTGCAATTCTTTGTTAAAATGCACTATTACTTGGTAAATATTTGAACACATATTAAAATAAAAAAATATTCATGATTTAATTTTCATATTTTATTTTCAGGTCTCTCATGTTATAAGGAACCATTCATTCATTTGGATCACTTGTAAATTAAAATTGGAAGATGACCAAAGTGGGCTTTCATGCCAACAAATTCTGGGAAAAGTAAACTAGACAGTATACCAATAAAGAGACTTTAGAAGCCAAGATATAAGTCTAATAATTATAAAAATTGAACTTAAGATAGAGTAAATAAAGGGGAATATTTAATAAAATATTTATAAGATCTAATTCTAAGTGTTAAATTGAGTTCCAGGCAGCCCAATTTGGAGATAAAATTCTATGCTAGATTCTGCAGCCCAAAAAAACTGCCCACTATTTTACACATATATCGCAAAAAATATATTCATTTGGGATGAAATTTTACATAATATCAGAGGACATCCATATATTTATTTTTTTCTTCTATGGACTACCGAAATTAGGCCATTTATAATCTAATTGTGGTGCCTCTGTTTAGTGGATTCAAGTTGGATAGGATTGTTTGTCAATGGTGGAAAAGTCCAATCTCCCTTAACTATCCACCCACCTAGGCCTATCACCATTAATTTAGGTGACTTAAACTGTTGTATGCTCAACCCAAGGCTTTATAAATTTATATTTAAGGCAGTGTTGTTTAAGGATTTGATCATTTTTTGTGCATGGTTTCATTGTAATGGTATGTTGCCGCTTTGTGTTTGTAATCACATTTATTTCTCATATAAGTTGTTCAATTCACCTTAGTTTCCTAATAAAATTCCTTCCTTTCCTCTTATTCTATTCTTCTATATATCACATTGATATCATTTCCTTAAGGTGTGAATTTATTCAAACCAATACCTGGGAAATTTATCATACCATGATGGAGTGATTGTTATTTTGTTGTTTTTACTTCTTCAATTCCACCCTCGTAAGTCTAATTCCTGCTTCTGTTGAGAAAATTTCATCAATTTAGTGATAAATATTTTATGGGTTGATCAAATAGAGTAGAAAGGTTCTGGATTGGATTTTATTTCTTTCTATCTAAATGTTTATTAATTTCTTTTATTGAAGTTGATTTTATTCAATGATTTTATCTCTTCCTCTTCCTTATTGAATTTATTCGCCCCACGTTTATGTGATAATAATATCCTTTACCTTAGAGTAATCATGAAAATGATCCTAAAAGTGTATAGGTGATTTTCATGTGTTTTTGAAGGTGTTTAATCAGTAAGTGATGAGGTTATTTTGAATTCATTAAATGAATCCTTCTCGAGTTAATGAGATTGAAATCATTAAAAAAGGAATTCATCCAATACACCCCGATCAATAATCTAGGATCAACTCATTTTATCATGATTTTAATTCATATATATATCTTAGTTTTATTTTAAAACCATCTAAAATAAACCCATATTTGGCCACTTTATCTCCAAAAACAATCCATAGAATGTATGTGTCTATAGGATTCTTCTTAGGTCTCTTAGGATTCGACAACCCAAGCTACACTACAAGCGACCGCTTAACCCTTAAAACTTCAGTAAATTTGGTTGAGTCCAAATTTTGGCTCCGTTTCTAGGGAACTTAGTAAGTTATCTTATACACTAGAATCATTTTCTCACCCCACTTCTCTTTTCTCACCCCCTGATATCATTCTCATGGAAGGTCATTTTGAAAAAATCTAAACATGGGGAACCTCTCCCTACTTTGACTACCCCACAAAAATTTCAATATACAATGACCATCATAGTTTATAATGGTGGTAAAATCAAAAACCAATTGAACCAAAATGTTTTAACTCCCATGCTCCATAAAACATTCCAACCTATAATTAGTTATAATCACAACAAGGTCAATATGAACATCCTCTTGTGCATTTCCAACAACTTAATTATCCTCTTGGAATATACCATCTGTATCAACACCTTTCCTATCCTGATACACAACCATTACTTAATAAATTGTGTCAAAAAATGGAGATAATGAATTTTGAGGTTTCATAATTGAGATTATAACTACAAATCATTGAAACAGTTTTGGTACCCATTCCCACCCAGGTTGTTTCTTCCTCAACATTGAAAGAAGAACCTTGTTATGCACAAACTTATCATGAAAAATGCTAAAGAAGATTACTTTTAATCTAAGATACCTAAAGAACATGAATAAATTGGTGATGGTTTTTTAAATATATAGAAAACTATTTTTTTATTAAAAAGAGTGAAATTTGACATCATGGATTGAGTGTCCTAAATATTGTTCCTTTGATGATTTTTCAGAACCAAAAATCACTAAACCATTGGAAGAAATAAAAAACTCCAAGTCTATATCCATTACTGAAACTAATATTTCCAATTTTGTGGTTGAATATTGTGTTCTAAAGGAACCAATTATGTTGAGAAATTTTGAAAATGAAAATGATTTTGATTCAAATTCCCAACCTATGTTTGAATTCTTTAGCCATCCAGAGCTCAAATTCAAGGTCCATACATCCTCTCTCAAGTCTTACATCATAGGGAATAACAAAAAAATAAATTTTCATTTCATCCTTTCTCAATTATAATGATAATAAAATATTCCTTTATGTCTTTTTAAATACTAAAAAATCTATTGGATGGACCCATTTCAATTTTCATGGAATTGGCTTATTCACTGGGAGCTATATTATTTTTATTGAATCAATTTCCAAACCTTCTTTACAAACACAATGGAGAACCAATCATGATCTAATGGATGTGGTGAAAATATAATCCTTAATATGTTGAAATTTGGTGTTTGATAAGTTGGGGGGTCCATGTCGAGCTAACGACATTAAACTAATCACTTTCTAGGAGGCAAACTGGCTTCTGTATTGATTTTTTTTTTGTTAATTTTAGTTAAGAAAATATCAATGGGTTTCCATTGTTTCCTAATTTTTTTGGTGTGTAATATTCAGGGGCTACCAAGATTGATGGATTTTTAGGAAAGTCACAGGTCTACAAATAAAAACTACCATCATTGATGAGGCTTCTTCGAGTGAGATAGAGATCAAAGGAGTAATCAGGAGCATCATAAACTTCAACTTCAACCACTAGGTGACTTTATTCAATGTTTATTATTTCAATTTCCTTTTAGAAATATTCTCCTCTACCTCTATCCCCTTATAAATTTTCTTTTATTTAAACATTGGGAAAGTTTTATTTTATGTTGGCGGGTAGATGAAATAAAAAAAGAATTTTTTTTGTGTGCTTAAAAAAATGTGTGGAAGGAAACATTTATTTAACCTTGAACATGATAATACTCATTTATAAATTTTAAATTGAATATAAAATAATTTTTCATGCCTTGATTCTTATTTTAATGGATATTTAAGTTCATGTTCATAGATTTTGGAAAGTTCAGTTGTCCGATGTGATTTTTTACCATTTATATTTTCATCCATTTAATAAAAAACCCCAATGAACATCCTTTGGATTGTGGGGTATTAGTTTTAATTCTTGGGGTCCCAAAATAAATGGAATAGGTTTGGTTATCATTTTAATTTTAACATGACTATTCAAAAAAACAATAAAAAAAATTACGTGTAGAGCAATATACTGACATAATGTGTGGATTTCGACACTTTGGGATTGTGACTCTATAATTTTCTTGCTCGGAGTTGGGCGTTTTATCTATATTTGTGGAAAAAATTTTTGATTAAGTAAACTCAAGTTGATGCTTGAGTATGTGGGATTCACTAGGTTCCCTAAGGTCTTTGAGCCTGGGAGTCATTGGAAAAGTCTTCCTACATGGGTTGACTTGATTGAGTTCAATTTCAATTACCATGGAAAAATTGCAATAAAAAAACACAAAAAAAATATAAAAAAATAGAAAAAATTAATACTCATCTTAATATTAAAATGTGATTCCAACTAGTGCTTCCATTTTTTCTCCCTTGAATATAGATAAACCCCCACGTCTATTGTGATTCACAACACTTCATCATGCTTAATTGAAATTGGATGAAATGTGGTGATGAAGTTGAAAAAAGGAATGAGCTTGGAATTGGGATATTCCTTTGTAACTATCTTGTTTTAAATTATTTTATGGGTTTAATAATTGTTTGGTATGAGGTTTTTGGGTGAGCAATGTGTATTAAAATATCTTTGGAAAAGGGAATAGGAATTTTATATTTTTGAGATATATTTTTCTTATGACTATAAAAACTCAATTTTTGGGTGTGATTATCTAATGAAAGAGGATAATATTCATTGTTTATATTATAATATTCATGTGATTCATTATTCATAAACACCATTTTTAGTTCATTTTACAATTTGAACATTATTTCACATTATTATTGTAATTCTTTGTTAAAGTGCACTATTACTTTTTATATATTTGAACACCTCCTAAAACACAAAATGGTAATGGTTTTATTTACATATTTTATTTTCATATCTACCATTATATAAGGTACAATTAATTCTTTTGGATCACTTGTAAATTCACATTAGAAGATGACCAAAGTGGGATTTCATGCCAAAAAATGTTGGACAAAGTAAACTGGATAGAAGCCCAATAAAAAGACTTTAAAGGCCAAGATTCAATCCCAATAATTCTCAAAATTAAAATAAGGATAGAGGAAATTAAGGTAAAAATTTCATCCAAAAATGACAAGATATAATACAAAGTGTTTAAGGGAGTTTCATGTCATCCAAGTTGGAGATAAAATTCTAGGTTAGATTCTGCTGCCTAGAAAAACATCCCACAATTTTATACATATCTCAAAAAAAAATCATTTGGGATGAAATTTTACACAATATCATGGGACATCCGTATGTTAGTTTTTTTTCTTATATGTAACACCAAAATTATGTTGTGTAGAAGCTTATTTCGGTGCCTCTGTTTAGTATATGCAAGTTAGCTCGGATTGTTTGTCAATAGTGGAAAAGTCCACTCTACCTTAACATTCCACCCACCTAGGTCCACCACCATTAATTAAGGTGAATTATACTATTGTATGATCTACCCAAGGTTCCATAAATTCATATTTAAGATAGTTTTGTTAAAGGATTTTATCATTTTCATTTGGGATTGGTTTCATTGTAATGTTATGATGCTACTTTATGTTTGTAATCGTACTTCTTTCTCATGTAAGTTGTTCATTTCACCTTAGTTTCCTAATAAAAGTTCTTACTTTACAATTATTATGTTCTTATTTATATCATGGTAATTCCATTTACTCAAGGTTTGAATTTATTCACACTAAATCTTGTGAAATTTATCACACAACAGTGGAGTGGTTGTTATTTTGTTGTTTTTACATCTTCAATTCCACCCCCATAAGTCTACATCCCATTTCTGTTGAGAACATGTCATCAATGGAGGGATAAATCTTTTATGGGTTGATCCAAGTGAGTATCAAGGTGTTAGATGTTATGTTATTTATCACTCTTTAAATGTTTATTAATTTCTCTTATTGGAGTTTTTTTATTCAATGATTTTCTCTCTTACACTTCCTTATTGAATTTATTCACCCCTCTTTTATGTGCTAATAAGATTATTTACCTTGGAGTGTTCATGAAACTGATCCTACAATGTTTTTAACCAGTAAGTTATGTGGTTAGTTTTAATTCATTTAATTAATCCTTCTTGAGTTAATGAAATTGAAATTGTTAAAAAAGGAATTCATCCAATAAACCCTGAGTAATATCCTAGGATAAACTCATTTTCTCATAATTTGAATTCACATAGATCTCCTAGTTCTATTTTAAAACCATCTAAAATCAACCCAAAGTTGTCCACTTCATGTCCAAAAACAATCCATGTAATGTATGTGTCTATAGGTTTCTTATTAGGTCTCTGAGGATTCGATGACCCAAGCTACACTAAAAGAGACTACTTAACCCTTAAAACTTCAGTAAATTTAGGTGAGTCCAGGACCTTTGATATAAATGATATAGCCTAAATAAATCTATTTTCATGGTGTTCTATAGGAAAGTTATATTTATGGAAATTTAAATAAAGAGATATCAAGCACATAGGTTAATGGAACTAGCATGCAACCTGCTTGATTTGAGATATTGTGATAAAAAGACTAACTGAATGGACCAAAGGCCTAAATTTTTATTTGTTTTTGGATAAACCCCCTTTTAAAGATAAAGGGGTAAACCTCACATGACTTTAGGGACTTATAGACATCAACAAAAATCGAAGTCCACAACTCATAATAGGACTATTTAGAAATACTTCTCCCAAGAAACAAAATCATTATGCCAAACCTCCACCATTGCATAATTATTTAGCAAGTTGTCCCATGCAAAATACATGGGCCTTGTACCAATGGATGATCCATACCCTCTCAAACTTAAAAATACAAATAGTTATACACAGTGAAAGCTCATTCTCTTGAAGCATTTATTTATAGTATGTCCGAGAAAATCCATCCAAAAACCAATGCAAGATGATACCATGAACCCTTCTACTATAGAAATAAAGTTCTTGCTCAATTCCTCACTCAAAAAATTAACTCCATTGATTTGGTTCCCTGGAACGGCGCAACCAGACCAATGACACCAAAAAACCTTCACAGCTTTACCAACAAAGATAATCCACTAAAACAGAACATCAACTGTAAGACATACAACATATACATCCAAAACCAGAACATGAAACAAACAGAAGGGAATGGCCATGATCACGATTGAATCCATCCATATCAATCTTAACTCCTCGGATCACAGTGAATCACATAGAAAACCACAGAAAAATCACTACAAAGACAGAATCACGTGCACAAAAAATCATCCAAAACCATACCGAATCAAAACAAGAAACGAAAATACCTCACTGAAATGGAATCCACCAAGGAAGAATGGCATCGCTGCAATCAGAACCACAATCCCATCACCACCTTCAAGACCGCACTCGAATACCACTGAAAACCTCCCAACACACCCATATCCAACCCTGAAACGAGGTTGTAGCCCTCAGACCACAACAGTAGGTACCCGACAACTGGACCTTCACCACGCTGCTGATGGAAACCCTAGCCAGATAGGGGAAGAAGACGAGCCAGCAACAGTGATCATCACTGAGTCGATGAGCCCGTGAAGCTGCACGACACCGCCATTGAAAGAGGGGTCACACACCAAGATCATGTTGAACATAAGCACTGAGGAGAGGGTATTCTGCCAATATGATATGGAAAAGATGAAGGCAGCGACAGGAAGAAAGAAACCCTAGGATGTGGACCCCCTTACACGATAAGTGTTCATATGAGGTGACATTTCATTGCAGCATTAACTTCTTTATCTATGGGTTCCTTGGAATATTGAAAAACTCTAACCTTATACTTTAGTCCACTTTGTCTGATGTGACTGAGAAAGAGGCCTAAAGGGCCACACAATAATTCTATCCAGAATCTTAGTTAAATAGTATATTATTATTTAACAAGTTGAATAAATATTATTCTCGATCATAGTTTAATAATTATTCATGTATTCTAGATCACATTTATTCCATCACTAGTTATTCAAAAGAATATATTGTGAGTGGAATATTTAATAAATATTAATTTTCTATTTAGTGAATATAATATTTATTTATTTATTAGAAAATAATGAGGTGATATTTATTTAATAAATAAATATACATTATTCAAGGCCCGATAAATATTATGGAGGAATGGAGGACTGAGTTTAATGGTCTGGTAAGAAATAATGAAAAATGAATATTATTTAATAATATAATATTTAATTATAATTCACAAGTTAAGCGTATGTCGAGAAATAATAATATTACTATTATTATTTGACATGCGGTTTTGCTGGGATTAAATAAATAATAAAGTCCCATGTGAAAATATTTTATTTTAACGCTAGAAATATAAATACCGAGTTATGTTATTTTCTCATAAGCTAATTTAGTTGTGCATAATGTTTTGGTGAAAACCTATGAAACCTAGAGAGCCCTATTCTCCAAGAACTCTCTCAAGAATGGAGAGAAATCCTCCTATACCTGATCAAGGAGAACTCTTTGGAAGTTATTCTCAAGGCGATCAAGGAGAATGACACAAGTGCAAGTATCTTTCATGATAGGACCTGCAGACTCATTTGAAAACGTCCAGATATTTGTGGAACACATGTGTATCACCGATAGAGGAAATATACACATGGTTTCTACAACACAACTATGGTGCACCGCAGATCTATCACTAGATTTATCAATGAAGAAATAATTTCTTATAGGTAATTATTATTTAAATAAATTAATTTTAAAAAAAATGTGTTGATCTCCTCTCTCTTGGTTCCAATGTGATTACCCTTATCTGGTCTCATTGATCAATTATGGGGATCATAAAATTCACCATCATATAGATCTTAGATTGATCGTCAATCATGAAAAAAAGAAAATTTGGGCACTTCCCTTACCATGCTTTTGATGCCCCTGGAACCTACATTTTTATTTAAATTAAATTTTTTTTATTAATTTTTATGCTTGTTATGGTTCCATGAGAATGTGATGATCTCAGACCGAGGATTGAGATGGTGTTTTCCATCTGGTATGAGGTGATGTAATCATTGGTTTCGGTGAGTCCTGAATTCTATGAGTGGTGGTGATCCCAGGAGGTTGAAATTGTTGTCAGATTGAGGTGACAAGGTCATTAGGTAGCGAAAATGGCATGAGTGGTTTGAGATGGTGATGACCATTAGGTTGATTGACATGGTCATAGAGGAACGATGAGTTGGATGATGTGTTTTAGAGACTTATTAGGTTATTTTCACCCACCTATGTTGACCAATATGCCATTTGGAGTCATGTGCACATAGTAGGACTCAGATGATGAGGTGGTATTGACCACTTGTGTGGGTATAGGCCTCTGTTAGATGTGGATTAGGATTATGGTTGGAGGTGGTTTCCATATAAATCCATAGGGATGGTGAGGTGCCACTGGTTTATAGTGTTGAGACTATTAGATGGAGGGTGAGGCTCACCATGCTCGAGGACATTTTTCCATGACTATTTGAGAATATGGACATCTTCATTCCTCAGTACATTGTCTATTGATCTGATGGTTCTATTATTTGAAGTATAGGTGTCATTGTGCCACAAACATCTTGCTTCGAGCCAGAGGGTTTTCTTATTAGATGAGGTCTTGGGGATTGGGTACTTGATTGTGGAATGCCTTCAGGACGTTGGATATTTTTTAGACATGAGGTGTCTCTTGGTATGAGGTGTTGGGTGATTTTATTAGAGGTGGAACCTAAGGGTTCACCTGAAAAAATTTAAATCAGGGGACTCCTTGGAATTTGGATAAGGATCCTCTCTACTACAGTTACAGATGATGGCCGAAGTAGGTGAATTCTTCCTTGTGACTATTGAGAACAAGGGAAGAAGGTTATATATATAATGTGATGTTCTGCTTTATTTCTTTTAGTATACACCTATTTTATCAAAAATTTAAGATAGGTGCATATTGGCGGTGGCCTACTGAGATTCTTTCTCACACCCAACATGAGCCCTTCAGGGTCCATGTAGAATTTATGGATTTGTGTTTAGGTAAAGGTTCAGGGTCAAGATCTAGATCTTTATGATTGAGTTAGCATTGGATGGATGGCATGGGGTCATGGTTTCTTTCCTCAGTTGGATTTTTCTTTTTGTTTCCTTTTTGTATTAGTATGCTTATATATGTATACACTAAGGTCGACCATGGGTGACTCTTTTGTTTATTATATTATATGGCCTATATTGTATATATTTTTTGATTTATTAGGTAAAAATGTTATTTTGTTATGTTTAATTATGTAAATGGTTTATTTTGAGCTTGTTATTATTATTATTTCTTCTGCTACTACTGCTTGTGGTTTTGACATGGGCGGGTTATGGGTCCAGTGTTTTATGGTCTTTCTTTTTTGTTTATTTATATTTATATAGACTGTTATTATATCATTAAAAGAGGGTATAGTCATCCCACTATCATCTCTTTTCACCCTCGCTGCTAGTCGACAGTCTTTTGCGTACAGGGAGGTGCACTTAAGGTCCAGTGGCACTCGGCCTGAAGCATTGTTTGGGTGGATAAACATGTCGAGGTGCTACTAATGGTATAAAAGGGGTTTATTTTGCCTATTTATTAGTCTTACTATTTGGGTTATGGTAAAATAAATATTATGATGTTGTTGGAACTAATTTTAGAACTTTTTTTGGGTGCCTGTAGCCCCATGCACAGGGGACGGACCAAGTTTCATGGGGTTGAAAATTACTATTATTCTTTTCTCATTTTAAAGTCGATATGATTTCCTCCTCGAGTGGCGAACTTGTGTTTTATTAATATATATTATGGCAGGTGACCCTTGACCTAGTATGGTATGGGAGTATATTTAGACCCCTTGGTCTGATATATCAAAGGATGTTTGTTATGCTTTCTGGTTAGGTGCATAGAATGTTTTAAATATATGAAAATGTTCCTGTGATAAAATCACCTTGTGATATGTGATATATATATATATATATATATGGGCCTATATCATATAGGATAAAGCATGGATAATGATATAGGGTTATGTTTATCACCAAGTTGGGTGATGTGGTCATCGATTGAGGTGGAATGGTTCGTTAGGATAGGCATAGCCCAAGGCATGTGGGGTAATCTACTTAAAATTTCAACAAAAGAAGCATTTATGTGTTTTATTACCTAGGATATATTTGGTGTAAATCTTCTTAACTACATTGGATTAATACTTGATGCATGACTCTAATGAGGGTAGGCGAGGGGTTGTGAGGCTGGACTTATATGTGACACATGGCTCTGATATGGGTAGGTAAGGGGCTAAGAGGCCAGTTCTCATGTGACATGGTTTCAGTGGGGGAGAGTAAGGGTTGTGAAATCATTCTACCTATTAATTTTTTCCCTATATAAATTATGTATATTTTTTATTATGTCTATCTTACCATTATATTTCTATTCAGAGGAACACCACCTAGAAGGGCTCCAATGGAGCATTAGGAAGGCAGGGATTTAGTGTCACAAGAGCATGCATAGGTTAAGACCCCTGAGGGTCGGTATGAGGCCCCAAGGGTTGGGGTAATCATAATCTTTAGGCACACGGTTAGGTGAAAGTGGGAAAGTATTTATTTTTTACAGCTTTCTGGGTCATTTATTTATGAGCAGCTTAGAGCAAGTCTGGTACATGTCATCTAGGGGATTGAATTGGGAGATCAGGGATTTGATCCTTTTATGGAATATCTAACATGAGAGTTTAATTTTCAGCACCCATCACTATTACAGGGTGAGGGGGAACCATAGGCTACTAAAAACTCGATTGAGTCAATGCAGTTGATCTTCAAGTAGCTTGAGACTCCCATTGGTTGGAGGGTGAAGTTGGTTACACACATACTCAGGGGACCAGAAAATCTCTGATGGGACGTGCGGGTTTAGGAATTTAGACCCAAAATACTAGCCTAGAAAGATTTTGATGCTAGGTTCTTCGAGAACTTCTTCCCAGAGACATTTAGGGGGGATAGATCTCAAGAGTTCTTGAGCCTTCAGAAGGTTGACATTTCAATCATGGACTATACAGCTACATTCATTGATTTGTCTCATTTCACACCTAGTATGGTGGTAGATGGCACCTCAAGGGTGATTCATTTCAAGGATGGTTTATGGAATGTCATTTAGGTGAAGTTAAACATCTTCAAGTTTGCATCATTCTCATAGGTGGTGAATCAGGTGCTCGTAGATGAGGTAAACCTGATGGATCAATCTTACTCGAGTTTGGTGATGGCTTCAGGTGATGTCAGTAGAGATACTTCAAAAAACATGAAGTGAGGTCGATATGATTCTAAGCAGGGTGATTTGGCTTGGGACTGGATCAACCAACCATGAAGTGGGTCTTCAACGGTGTGCTTCCAGTGTAGGTAGTTGGGTCATGTGTGGACATAGTGTGATCGGGCACTAAAGGAGTCCCAAACATGTGGATTGGTTAGGCATCTTGAGTGAATATACAAAAAGCCTTCTTGAATAGTTGACAATTAGGTACCAAGGCAGACTCAGGGTTCTGATATTAGACCAGGAGTGGTACCAGGAGCTAGTAGTCAGGATTCTTCTACACGTGGAGGTCATGGAAGAGACAGTAGGGCCCAATAGTGGGATCAATGGCTGGTGGTTGGTGCAACACCACAGTGAGACTAGGCCTCAGGTAGTTGAGCTTAAAGTCAGATGCACGTAGTAGATCTTTCAGGTGTAGAGCAGGATTGAGAGATTTCTATAGTTAAAGGTACACCATGGGAATAACCATTGTTCTTTTGTTTTATTTTAGTTTGTACCTTGTGTTGGCATGTCCATTTTGGATGCACGAGGTGAATAGGGTGTATCTATGGACTAACCAGACGCCGGTTAGTAGGTTTGCATCGAATTGAATGATTTATATATATCTATGTGTGTGTGTGTGCATGAGGTGCGTAGCACTGGGATCTTTTATGATAATCATTGGGTGCATGGATTTTGAGGTGTATAGGCATCTGAAAATCATTGAGATGTGGGACTTGTTTAAGGTGCTATGCACTATAAATTTTTTTGATCATCTGTTGAGATGTGAGACCTCCTGGGTGTCATGTGTGGCATAAATATGAGGTGGTAATATGATGATATGTGGGACATGATGGATGTCAGGTATGAAATAGAAGCACTTGATGGGGTGTGGGAGTGATTATGCAATGAAAGAGGACTTTTCATTCTAGGTATAGTCAATGGACCATCAGTTTTATTTTCATTTTGGGTGGGGAAGTGACCAGTGTAGGTAACTCCTAAGGTGGGGAGTGCCTTGAGGGAGTTTACCTTTGACTTTTTGACTAGGGTAGTTCATGTTAATTTTAATGATATGGGTTTTTTCCATACCATATGGTATTTATGATTAATAAATTGGGGATGAGATATGTTAAGTTGGGGATATTGTAACATCCTAGGTTTTGGAGCAGGTCTAAATCCTCACCCTGTTTTGAATTTTCAGAGTTTGGTGGGTAGACCAACTCTTTTATTGTTTAAAAAAACTTAATTTCAAGAGTTTCTTTGACCCAAGACCTTGTTTTTAGATGAATCTTAATTCTTTACAAGTTTCTTGGAGTTTTGGTTGGGTTTCAGGTGCAGTAGAGGCCGAAAACACAAACATTACAGGGTGCGCAAACTAGGGCATACAGTTTGAAAAAACTATGTGGCCTCCCATGAGAAACCATGAGGCCCACCAAGTCTATTGGAAATGGTTTGGGAAACTGTGATGGAAGGGGTGCATGACTATGCAAGGGCCTCTGCAATTTATAATAGAGGGCTCATGCATGGTTTGGAAAATTGTACGTTTGAACAATGCGAACATAGTGCTTGAGAAATAGGTGTCACATAGTTCGCACATTGTTGGACAAACTATGTGAGCTAACTATATGATCTATTAATAGTGTGAAAATACAAAAATTCCATTTCATTGTACTTAGATTATTTCCTCCCCTTTTCCTTCAAGATGCATGCACAGTAGCGGAAGCTCTCCCTTTTCATACACCTTAGGATTTGGCCTTGATTCTTTGTCTGAACTCCATTGTTCAAGACATTGGGTGCATTAGAACAAAATAAGTAAAAGATTTAATATTTTTCTTATTTTATCCTTTTCTTTTTCTATATGGATCTCTAAATATATATAGGTTGATTTACACTATTTTTAGGGTTTTCATCTAAAATGTTGGTTTCTTCAAAATCAACTTGAGTTAGAGGGTAAGATTAGACATGTGGTTATTTACCAACTCGAGGTAGGTGGTGCTTATATTTATATGTGATTAAGTGTTTGATTCAGGGGTGAGTCTTTGATAATTCCATTTGGTAGTCTGAATCAAACCCAAATTAATTAACGCCTTGTCTTTATATAAAATAATTGATCACATGGGATGCCAATGGGCATGTTTTCCCCAGTCTACAAATGGTATGAGCCTAGTGAGAGGCTTAGGACCTTGGGTGGATTAGGATAGGGTGATGTTATATTTAAATTAATTTTTTTTTATTAAATTTGATGCTTACTATGGTTCCATGGGATTGTAACGGGCTCAGACCAAGGATTGAGAAGGCATTGGCCATCTGGTATGAGGTGATGTAATTGTCAGGTTGGGAAAGACCTGGATTTTGTGAGTGATGGTGATCATAGGATGGGAAAATTGTCATTTTATTGGGGAGACAAGGTCACCAGGTTGCAGGCATGGACCAAGTGATATCAAATGGTGATGACCATCAGGTTGAGTGACATGGTCATAGAGGCACGAGGTACCGAATGATGTGTCATAGGGACTTATTTGGTTATTATCACTCACTTGTGTTTTCCAATGTTCTATTTGGAGTCATGTTCACATAGTATGACTCAAATGATGAGGTGGTATTGACCACTCATGTGGGTAGAGGCCTTCGTTTGATGTGTCCTGAGAAGATGGTTGGAGGTGATTTCCACAGAAATCCATAGAAATAGTGAGGATCCATTGGTTGATAGTGTTGATACTATCGGTTGGGGGATGAGGCTCACCATGATTAAGGTTGTTTGGCTAGGACTATTTGGTAGGATGGACATCACCATTCCTTAGGATGTCCACTATTGATCCAATTGTGTTATTATTTGGAGGATAGGTATTTATGTGCATCGGGCATCATGCTTCGAGATGATAGGGTTTATTATAAGTTCAGGTCTTGGGGACCAGGTACTTGATTGGGGAATACAATTAGGATTTCAGATATTGTTTGTACATGAGGTGTTGGTTTTCATGTGGTACCAAGTGATTTTATTAGATTTGGAACCTGTGGGTTTTCCTGGACTGATTTACATTGGGGATCCATTGGGCTTCGATAGAGGATCCAATTTACTACAGTTATAGGAGATGGAAGAACCAGTTGAATGATTTCTTATGTATATTGAGAACAAGGGAAGAAGTTTATATATATTATGTGATGTTCTAATTTATTTCTTTAAGTATACACTTGTTTTATCACAGATGTAAGATAAGGACATGTTGGTGGTGTCCTACTAAGATTATTTCTCACACCCTACACAGGCCCTTCGGGACGCGTGTATACTTTATGGTTTTGTGTTCAGGAAAAGGTTCAGGCTTAGGATATGGATCATAGTGATTAATTTAGCATGGGATGGATGGAATGGTACCACACTACAAAACAAAAGATGGTTAGCAGTGGTTCTAGTAACCACTATGAAATAAATCTGTCTAGAAAATATATTTTTTAAACATCGAGGCATAAGGCCCCTTATATAAGATAATGAAAAAAGTACATAAGGGGAATAAGAACAGAAGATGTCCAAAAAAACAATCCAAACAAAAGTAGTGAAAATTCATGTAGCACGAGACCAGGTGTTCATGCTGTGGTTCGGGGAACACCCACCCCTACCACGAGGATGCCTCCCTCTTCGATGTGTTTTCACTTGAACCCATGATTCTCCTCCATCATTAGGGAGTCCATCAACAACAACTTCCTTCATTTCTTCATCTTCAAATGTATAGTTTTATTCTTGTCCATCCTCCTCGCTACTTCCAATTTCAAGCATAGAAAAATAATTGTGCGTTCTTACCTTGGTATTCATTTTTATATTAGATGATTGTGAGGTATCATGAGACATAAGAGAGCCAACAGGTTCATTTTTTGATCCCATGTCCTTAGTAGATAGTGAAAATCCCGCATTAAGAGTTTGAAACCCTCCTATGTCATGTGAATAATCAATTGGATGCTTACAGGATACCAACATAGAAATATTACCAGAGTCATCCTATTTCCTAGGATGTAATTTAGCAACAACATCTATTATCTTACCATGAGTTGGTAAAAGATGAATAACCTTACCCCTCACTTTATCTGGTACCGAGGGAATCATTTCTTTTGAGATAGAGGGATGTGACCACTGCTGAATCACTGCATGATTACAGAGTGTTTGAGGGCTCACTGATGAATCCGTAGGTATCAAATCCCTGCTATGTTCAGTTCCACCTTTCCCAGTATATAACTTGGAGGAGGCTAGTTCTAGTGGTTGATTATTAACATTAACCTCTACATATCATTTCCCAAGTGTAGGGATGCATTTTCTTTATTTCCCTTATTCATGGGTAGCCCTTTTGCATTTGGATTTCAAATAATTAGTAGAATCCATTTTTTCCTTACCCTTTCAACCCTTTGAAGATATTACTTTTTGTTGTTGCCACATTTCTAGATCAAAATCTACTTGAATAGACAATTCTTTAGCACTCTGACTATCAACTGATTCATTATAGATCTATTAATCCTCTAAACCAGAATGAGAATCTTCTTTCCGAGACATGGAGAGGTGTGAATCACTTACAAGATCAGCCCAAGAAATTTTTTAACCTTGACAAAACCTACATTAACAGGAGTCAAGGGTGAATCCTGATACAAATCTACCCCCCCCCCCATCAGGCCTAATGGGAACTTCAACCCCATCCCTAACATGGGACATAGAGGGCTTATCTAAACCAGCAATACACTGAATAACATTATTCTGCAGAATCACTTTTTCAGAGGATTTTTTAGCAGCAGTTCCTTCTAGATCTTTAATCGGTGTAGTGGAATGAGTTTCTAAAATTTTCTTTCTTCTACATTGGCTGGACTCATGCCCCTTTAAGATACAATTTGATCAGACTCTATTACTTCTACAATTAGATATCAGGTGACCTATAATACCAAAAATAGTACATAAAGGAGGAGTTCTTTCATATTCAATTATCAAACTGACCTCATATTTTGGGGTTGAGATAATTACACAGTCAATTAGAAAAACACTTAGATCAAATTCTACTAGTATTCTTGAAAAGTGACCAAAAGTTTTCATTTCTGTTGCATTATCCATACGGATTGGGATACCAATAGTTGAGGCTATGTCATAGAGAATTTCTGGGTGCCATAGTACCCAACTTAGTCCATGTACTTTGACCCAGACCTAAGAACATGTCTCTTTAAACTCATTGAGGTTAAAATTCAGATTCTAGTCATGAATTCGAATAATGCCCAGTTTGAGATTAATCGACCCAACACCCCAAGCAATCCCTTTTAACTCAGCAGATGGGAAGAGGATGTGGAATAATCCATGACCTAAGGACATGCATTTGAAGTCAGAAAACCCCAAATCATAGCTAATCTAGAAACCAAATAGGAGACCCTCCATGGCTTTATACCCTTTGACAATGAAATACGTGAAATAAAATAAAACATACAAAGCTCAATTCACTCATAAATAGCTCCATAGGAGGCTGAGATGTGTGTAGTGGAACCTTTTCTAATGATCTGTTGGCCAATCCAATCCTTGAGGAATGCAAATGAAGCCCCAGAGGAACCAGTTAGAGGAGAAAAAACTTTTGCGGAATCACTATCTTGGACCATGGAAATCGTCTCATGTCTTTCAATGCGATGATAGGGCACATATGAATACAGTTTGAGGCTATGGGGATGGTTGCAGTTGTCGTGAGCTCCAAGAGTCGTTGTAGGGTTCCTCTCCCACTCCTCCATCATCATAAATCCCTTTTAAAAAATATATAATATACAAGTGGTTTCATAAAACCATGGTGATATTGTTTTATGTTTTCAATTAGTGGTGGTTTGAATTAATCTATTGCTAAAAGTTTAAAAAAAACCCTAATCCCTCCCCCTACCTCTCTCCCTCTATGCATACATGACCCCCAGCCCCACCTCCCCTGACCTCCTCCTCTCTTCTCCCCAACGACGACCCCAAGACCACAAACCCTGACCCCCACCCCCCCCCCCCCCCGGCATGCTCTCTAGCTGGCTCATCAGCGACGTTAATCCCCCCCCCTTGACTACCCACAACCCAGATCGGTTCCCCTCTTCGGCGGTGACGCAGACCCCCCCCCCCCCCCCCGAGAATCCTCTATAGGGATTAGATCCCCTCCTCATAGGAAATGTATACCCCCACTTAAAGGTTACATCACCCTCACCCTAAATTTATTATTGATTATCATTACATGGAAAATCATGGGTGATAAAAATAGTATAGATTTTTTTATTCATTGGACATTAATTATATATGTAATTTTGGTTTATAATGTGTTATTTGGATTTTTAATTTAGTTGTTTGGAGTTATAATAAACATTAATTTTGGTTATGTTGTATTAAATTAAAAAAATAGTTTATAATATATATTGGTTATGAAATCTAGATATGTAAAGAGCTGAAATTTCAATGTAATTGTTTTTAATATATGGGAATTTTATGAGTCCGCGAAAATTGACGGCACGTGATTCCGATGCCCGGTGTGTCCGAAATGAATTTTTGAACTTTTTTTGGGTACGTTCAGTGAACATACAAGCGGGATTTTCTAACTTTTGAACTGGTTCTCAGAATTGAAATCCAAGGACACCGTTGAACATGCAGTGCCGATATTCGCTTAAGGATACCTTCATCTCAACCATAGTAGGTCGAGGGTGAAAGATAGTATTTGGGGTTTTTTGTGTGAATGAAAAATAAAATAAAATACACTTTTATTTTATTTCTAATAAACCTCCCATGTGAAGGCTATGGATGTGGGGACCACGGGGGGTTAAAACCTCCCAACTTGAATGCTTGGTGGTGGGGACCACCTGAGATAGTAAAACCCCCAATTCAAAGCTTGGTGGTGGGGACCAACCGAACCCCTCATTATGGGAGAAAAACCTCTCAACTCAATACTTTAATTATGTGAACTCTCCTTTAATTAATTATGCCAACTCTCCTTTAATTAATTAATCCAACCTATTTTGTTCCAATATTAAATTACACAACATATTCTATTATGTTGGCTACTTTTCATTTTGGTGGAATTGGGAGAGGAGAACCTTTGGGAGGATTACTCTCTCTAATGAAGAACTTCGACGCACGACTTCAAATTCTTCCTTGATACATCCTCCAATGGTGAATATCTTTAACAAAAAATAACCACCTCCATCAAAGAGCATTTTTTCGATAAACGAGCTCAGATTGGAGGCGTGTGCCGGGTGCGACGAACGTCAACATCTTCGAATTCTTTCCTGCGCCAACATCAACGAACCTTTGAGGTAGGGTGGTTGTTTGAATTTCTCCCCCTTACTTGTTCTTGATGATTCATCATAAATCACAAAGAGATTATAGCAACTTGTTACCGCTCTAACACAGAGGGTGCGGGCCAAACAAACATGGCCCGACCTCTCTGCAATTCTTGTTATAAATTTTTGTGTTCTTCGCGATGGAGGAGGACGACAACCAACCTCGGTGGAGCACGAGAACGGTGGCTGACACCACCGCCAGCCATGACGAAGGCGACAAATGGAGGGTGGCCAGTCAAGCTGGCCACCGGAGATGGTACGACATGCGACCGCACCGCACGGCTAGCCAAGGAGAATCACCGCCCCGTGGCCTCACCGACCGCAGCCGCGCCTCGCTGCCCCACTGCACCCGTGGCCTCGTGATGCCCCCACAGTGCCCGCGGCTTCCGCCGCCCTATGGCACTTGTGGCCTCGCGCCACCCCGCGACTCCCGCGGAAACCCGCGGCCTCCACGGTTGCCCCGCTGTGCCGCGGGCTACTACCCTGGTTGGGCCGCCAGGCCGGGCTGCCCAGCGGTTAGGAGTGGTCAGTGTGGGCTAGGCCGGGATGACCCAAACCGGGTCGGCCCAGGCCGGGTTGGACCAGACCCGGACCCACTTCGACTCATTTATGCTCTTTCGGTCATAACTTTGGCAGCAAGTGTCTGTTTGACAAACCGTCAACAGCGATGTAAAACTTGGAACGAGATGGTCCCTTTGGTATACCCCACTTGAGATTCTGATAAAGTTGGGATACAGTCAGGTTGGATCAAGTACGAATCCAACTGGGACTAAAATGATAATAACTTACAGACTGTGTGTCTTATTGACACTTCGTTTGTTTCGTTGATACCCCTTTGATGTGGTGGTCCTTTGGGATACTTATTTGTGGGAATTCATGGTAGTTGGAGTATCTAACAGTGGATTTAGGAGCGGTCCCTCCCGGAGATGATCACACTTAGCGCACGAACCCAGTAGCTAGCTGTGACTTGAGGAAGAGATCCTTTGTGGGTCTATGATTGAGGGTACCACATGTAACCGTTCTAGGATTCCATGTGGGACTACCCAAGATATCCTGTGTGGTTCAGCACCTAGCGATCCTATGTGGGTCAGCACCTAGCAATCCTGTGCGGGTCAGCACCGAGTGATCTTGTGTGGGTCAGCACCGAGTGATCCTTTGTGGGTCAGCACCGAGCGATCCTGTGTAGGTCAGCACCTAGAGATCAAATTTGGGTCTGATGATGATTATAAATCCTTCGTGGGTCTTCCTCTTAATAGAGTATAATGAATTAGTAGTTACATCTAATCATCTCTACTACTGTACTTAAGTTATATCTAATGTGAGATGAGTTCGTACTTGTGTGGTACTTTCCTTCATGGTAATACCTTGGTGGTATTATTCTGTGTGGAGTACCTATGTGGTACTTAAATTTGAGGTATTCCTTCCACTGTGGAATATTTTATCTTTGGGATTTTGAGTTGGACTTTTTGTTTCCTCATGATTGATATGGGTATACTTAAAAGCTTAGGTATATGTATGGGAATATACCTAAGTTTGGTTGTCAATTGATTTCATGGTTTGTGGATTATCCATTGTGGATTTTGTGAGACCTTGAGGGTCTTGGGGTCCCTTGTGAGTATCGTTATACTCACCCCTGCACGGGCTATGCCCACACCTCGTTGTGTTTGGTGTAGATGATGGACATCGCTGACTGAGGACAAGAGTACTAGGGTTAGAGGTAGCTCATAGGTGGACCTTAGACGAGGCGTACCACAGAGACGACCATTTGATAGTTGTACCTACCCTTCAGGTAGGATCCTTGGCGGGTGGTCACAAAAGTTTTTCCAGTTTACTTGTACTTTCAGATTCTTGTACTTTCATATTCTTGTAATTTCCAGTTGGTCTTGTATTCTGGCCCCTTTTTACTTACTACACTCACTCTGTTTATTATTCAATTTACATGAGTTCGTATCTTGTTGTGTGCTTGGTTACATGTGTTTATAGGTTATAAATGCAATGCCTTCCCAATTTAGATAATACGCATTCGGTGCTAATTGCCAGCCCCTATCCTATGGAAGGCGGGCTTGGGGTAGTCATGGAACGGGCCTCGGGGGACAGGTCATGAAAAATTGGTATCAAAGGAGTCAGTTCTACTATATAACATAAGAATATGATATTTTTAATGGAAATAGTGTTAAGTTTATTGAGTGTGGTTATCATTTTAGGGAATCTAGTGTTGGTGCGGTAGCCGACGTATCCATACACCAGGACCCTGACTTCTGACTTCTGACTCAGTGCACAAAAACACTGATTGCGTGTGTGTTTTGAAGAGTTTTCTTTGTGATCTCTTTGATTCATCTCACCGAGTATAACTTATTGACCATGGTGTATCTGTTTCTTTTCAGGATTCCTCTACAAAGACAGCTAGCTAGGGTTTTGTATATAGTACACACTGATAGCCCACCGGGAGACAATGCCTCGGTACAGGGCCCTCTTCCAGTAAATGCACCAGTAGATGCACCAGTGGTACTATTACCCATTGGGCCACTGATGCCACCATCCCCAGTAGCAGAGGGTGCACGCCGCTTGAGTGCGTTGCATGAGTTCCAGTTCCAGATGCCACCCAGGTTCAGGGGAGAGATGGACCCACAGGCAGTTGATGATTGGATGGAGGCTGTAGTGAGAGTCTTCCAACTAGTAGGGACACCAACCTATCTCATGGTGATCCTTGCTTCTAGTCTTCTATAGTCAATAGTAGGCAGATGGTGGATCATGATTCTCCAGATTCATGATGAGTTGACACTTCTCTGGGAAGACTTCGAGGGCTTGTTTCGGACAGAGTTTGTCCCATCGACTCTTCGCACAGTGCGCATACAGGATCTTCTTCATCTGAAGCAGGGCATCATGATTATAGCTCAACACTCAGTGAGGTTCACTAACATCACATGCTACTCCACAGATATGGTGCGGGACCCATTCCTCAGGGCCTGGACCATTGAGTAGGGACTCGGGTGAGAGATCAGATCTTCGATGATTTCTCTTAGCATCCCAACGCAAGCAATAGTGTTAGAGAGATCCCTCTTAGTGGAGAGTTTCCTTGCTAATAAGACACCAACAGCGAGACCCACCACCAGTCATCATGTAGAGGAGTCTTCTATAGCTGGCAGAAGACAGATGTCGTAGAGGTCTAAGAGGACCAGACCTACAGGTGGAAGACCGCAGGATTCTGGGTCAGTTGTGCGGGGCACCCGAGGCAGAGCCAGTCATGCCAGGAGCCAGCAGTGTTACACCTGTGCCGGGTAGGGTCACATGGCTCGTGACTGTCCGACCCGCCATACGGTTGATCAGTAGATGGTTAAGGGACTTCTCAGGTAGAGACATAGATTCGATCGAGGTGGTCAACAGGGAGTAGGCAGACGTGGCAGAGGAGCTGGTCATGCAGTTGGCGGTGGGTGATGATTTGAGATGTTACCACCACCACCACCAGGTGTTCCACCCTGACCACATAAAGTAGGATGACAGGGGCGAGATCAGCTCTAGGTAGCTGAGGCCTACGATCACGGCACTCTAGAGATGATATGAGGTACAATCTATGTCTACTCCACCTTAGCTGTAGTGATTATAGACACAGGTTCCAGTCATTCTTTTATTGCCACTGCCCTCGTTCGGAGCTCGGATATTCCGACGGAGTCATTGGCTCAATATTTACGGCTAGATACTCTTACGGGAGTGGATTCAATGATTACGCACTAGTGTCGGCAATGCGATCTTACTCTAGGAGGAAAGATATTTGTCTGGGATCTCCTAGTAGTAGTGTTGAGGCCTTACATCATCATATTGGGTATGTATTATTTATCTACAATCCATGCTCATATTGACTATATTAGGTGAAAAGTGCGGTGTGTCTGCACGGATGGGACCAGGTTTACCTTCATCGGCAATAAGGGAGCCTTTGCAGCACAAGATGGACTTACCCGAAGGAGAGTGCAGCCGATCAATCATCAGTTGGCTAGCCTTACCCTCAGAGCAATTGATGTGGAGAGTCTGAGTTATCCTATAATGGTGTACTAGTACGTGGATGTTTTCTCTGATTATGTTCTGGGTCTACCTCCTTGTATATATGTGGACTTTTACATTGACTTGTACCCTGGGACGACACCAATATCTACACTAGCGTATCAGATGGATCCTGCAGAGCTTTGTGAGCTACGGGTACAGCTAGAGGACTTTCAGGGGAAGGGATTTATTCGGACCAGTGTATCTCCTTGGGCAGCCCCGATTTTGTTTGCTAAGAAGGTAGATGGTAGCTTGAGACTTTGTGTTGAATATCGGTGCCTGAATCAGGTGACTGTGAAAAAGAAGTACCCACTTTCTATGATTGATGACCTCTTTGATCAGCTAAAGGGAGAACGGTGGTTTTCAAAGATAGACCTCAGATCAGGCTATCACTAGCTCAGAGTACGAGGTGAGGATGTGCAGAAGATGGATTTTAAATGTCGGTACGGCCATTACGAGTTCTTAGTTATTCCATTCGGTGTAACCAACACTCAAATAGTGTTCATGGGACTCATGAACAAGATCTTTCATCCATAACTTGATCACTTTGTAGTAGACTTCATCGAAGATATTCTGATCTACTCAGCTACTGAGGAGGAGCATGCCTATCATTTGCAGGTAGTACTGGACACACTCTGAGAGCACCATCTTTATGGTAAGCTCTTGAAGTTCCAGTTATGGATCTTAGAGGTTCAATTTCAGGGACATGTCATATCAGAGGCTAGAGTTGCAGTAGATCTAGTGAAGATTGAGGCGGTACTTTCTTGGGATCCACCCAGGAGTGTGATAAAGATACGGAGTTTCTTGGGTTTGGATGGATACTACCGAAGGTTTGTGCCATATTTCTTAAGAGTTTCAGCACCACTATCAACGTTGAATAATAAGGGGAAACCCTTTGTGTGGTCAGAGAGATGCCAGCAGAGTTTTCAGGAGCTGAGGCAGAGGCTGAATAGTGCCCCCATCTTAAGGATTCTGGAGGAGGGCGTTGGGTGTGTACTTTACTACAACACATCAGGGGACCGGGCTAGGATGTGTCCTAATGCAGGATTAAGCCTTGATCACATATGGTTCTCTATAGATTAGACAACATGAGAAAAACTATGCTACCCATGACCTAGAGTTAGCAGCAGTGGTCTTCGCCTTGAAGATGTGGTGACATTACTTTATGGGTTATTGTTTTACAGTGTATTCCAATCACAAGAGTCTCAGGTATATTTTCTCTCAGAAGGACCTGAACCTGAGATAGCGACGTTGGCTTGAGTTCCTCTAGGACTATGACTTCAAGATAATATATACTCCTGAGAAAGGGAATGTTGTAGCAGATGCACTCAGCTGGAGATCTGGTATACAGCTGCTATGTGAGGCGATGAAGCAGTTGGACACTTTGCAGATATCCTTCATGGAACGTGATATAGCATATTTCCTTCAGTCTCTTACAGTCACTCTCCCACTTCTTCAGCGAGTCAAGGAGGCACAGTGTTGGGACGCTTACTGCAAGGCTCGACGTGCTCAGATATCTATAGGGTAGGCACCTAATGGATTTTATGAAGGTGGGGAGAACATAATCCTCTTCAGAGGATGTACCATGGTACCAGTATCACTTCAGGAGGAAGTGTTGAAGGAGTTCCACACATCCCCTCTAGTGGTACATCCAGGAGTGGTGATGATGTACCAGGACCTCCGACGACAACACTGGTGGCCGGGAATTAAGAAAGCAGTAGCAAAGTTTTTCTCTTGATGCCTCACTTATCAGCAAGTAAAGGAAGAGCATCAGGTACCAGCAGGCTTGGTTCAGACTTTATAAGTCTTAGAGTGGAAGTGGGACGGGATATCCCTGGACTTCGTGACAGATCTTCCACGTACATCCAAAGGTCATGATTCTATATGGGTGATCATCGACCGACTCACCAAGTTGGCCCATTTCCTATCGATCAGAGAGCAGGGTTCAGTAGAGATCTTGATACGCCTCTATGTGCAGGAGATTGTGCGGTTACATGGAGTACCCTGACGATTGTCTCCGATTGTGATACACGTTTTACTTCCCGACTATGGAAGGGGTTGTTGGATGCTTTCGGGACGCAACTTCATTTGAGCACCACCTTACATCCTTAGAAGTATGGAGAGACTGAGTGGACCATTCATACCCTTGAGGACATGTTACGTGCTTGCATCCTCGACTTCGGTCGTAGCTGGGAGGATCACTTGCCTTTGGTGGAGTTTTCATACAACAATAGCTATCACTATACCATTATAATAGAACCTTTTAAGGCATTTTACGGGTGACCTTATAGATCACCTTTGTACTAGACTGAACTGGGGGAGTCAACACTCGTGGGACAAGAGATGGTACGGGCTACCACAGAGAAAGTACAGATCATCTAGGAGTGGATAAAGACTGTACAGAGCAGGAAGAAGTCTTATGCCAAGAGGAGAATGTAACCATTAGATTTCATGGATGGTGACAATGTATTTCTACGGGCCTCACCCTGATGAGGTTTGTAGAGATTTGGTCGAGGTGGAAAGTTATCTCTGAGGTTCATTGGACCCTTTCAGGTCTTCAATAGGGTTTGGGAGGTGGCTTACTACTTATCTCTTCCACCTCAGTTGCATTGGGTTCACGATATCTTCCACGTATCCCAGCTGAGGAGATACATGCATGACCATTCTCACATCATCGACCACGACGATTTGGACGTTGATGATGGGGCGACGTTTACAGAGGTTCCAGTGGAGATTGAGGATCGGCAAGAGTGGGTCCTTTGTGGGCAGTCGATACCTCTAGTGCGTGTATGTTGACAGCATGAGAACCTCCAGGAGAGCACATGGGAGTGGGAGGCTCAGATACATGCTCAGTACCCCCACTTGTTCCTTTAGATGGAGTTGTGGATTACGGGGATGTAAAGCTCTCAGGTGGGGATAATGTAAAGACTTGGAATTTCCATGTAATTTGTTTAATATATGGGAATTTTATGAGTCCGAAAAAACTAACGGCGTGTGATTCTGAGGCCCAATGTTCTCGAAATGAATTTATAAAAAACAAATCGGGTACATTCATTAAACGTATGAGTGGGAATTTATAACTTTTGAACTGATGCTAGGAATTAAAATTTGAGGACACCGTTGAACTTGCAGCACAGGTATTCATTTAAGGAGACTTTCACCTCGACCGTAGTAGGTTGAGGGTAAAAGATAGTTTTTGGGGTTTTTTGTGGGAATGAAAAATAAAATAAAATAAACTTTTTTTTTATTTCTAATAAACCTCCCATGTGAAGGATAAGGATGTGGGGACCACAAGGGGTTAAAACCTCCCAACTTGAATACTCAGTGGTGGGGACCACCCGAGCTAGTAAAACCCCCAATTTCAAGTGTGGTGGTGGAGACCACCCGAACCCCTTATTATGGGAGAAAAACCTCTCAAATCCCTACTTTAATTATCCCAACTCTCCTTTAATTAGTTATTCCAACTCTCCTTTAATTAATTAATCCAACCTATTTTTTTCCAATATTAAATTACACAACATATTCTACTATGTTGGCTACTTTTCATTTTGGTGGAATTGGGAGAGGAGGACCTTTGGGAGGATTACTCTCTCCAACGAATAACACCGACACATGACTTTGACTTATTCCTCAAGACATCCTCTAATGGTGAAAATATTCAAAAATGAAGAACCACCTCCATTGATGAGCGTTTGTCTGACAAACGAGCTCAGATTGGAGGCGTGTGGTGGGCGTGATGAACGTCGTCATCTTCGAATTCTTTCATGTGCCAACATCAACGAACCTTCGAGGTAGGGTGGTTGTTTGAATTTCTTTCTCGTACCCATTCTTGAAGATTCATAGTAAATCAAGAAGAGATTATAGCCACTTGTTACCACTCTAACGTGGAGGGTGTGGGCCAAACAAACATGGCCTGACCTCTCTGCAATTCTCATGATAAATTGTTGTGTTCTTCGTAATGGAGGAGAATGGAAACCAACCTTAGTGGAGCATGAGAACGGCGGCTCGCACCACCGCCGGCTATGAAGAAGGTGACAAACAGAGGGCGGATGGTCAAGCCAGCCGCCAGTGAAGGTATGGTGTGCGACCGCGCCGCATGGCTAGCCACGACGGATCTTCACCCCGCAACCTCACTACGACGCCCCGCAGCATCGCCGCCCCCGGCCAACGCCGCCTACGGTCACCACCGCCCCACGATCTCACCTCATCACCCAGTAGCACCCGCAGCCTCGTGCCACCCCCGCCGCACCTACAGCCTCTGCCGCCCCCACGGCGCTCGTGGCCACACGCCTCCCCACGGCACTCGCGACCTTCATCGCCCAGCGGCACCCGTGGCCTCGTGCCGCCCCATGGAACCTGTGGCCTCACACCGCCTCGTGGATCTCACGGCCACCCGTGGCCTCTGCGGCTGCCCTGCTGCCCCGTGGGGCACTTACCTGGTCGGGCCGCCAGGCCAGACTACCCAGCGGGCTGGACCGCCCAGCGCGGGCCGGACCGCCCAGTGTGGGTCGGGCTGGACCTAGTGGTCCGAGATGCACCGCGGGCTGGGACAGACTCAGCAGTTCAGGATGGGATGACACAAACCGGGTTGGCCCAGGTAGGTTCGGGCTGGGTCGGACTGGACCCGGACCCACTTTGACTCGTTTACGCTCTTTCGGCCATAACTTTGGCACCAGGCGTCTGTTTGAAAAACTATCAACAACAATGTAAACCTTGGAGCGATACGGTCCCTTTGGTATACCCCACTTAAGATTTGGATAAATTTAAGATACAGTGGGGTTGGATCGAGCATGAAACCAACTTGGACCTCGATAAAAAAAGGCTAATAACTTACAGATTGGACGTCCGATTGACGCACTGTTTGTTCCATTGAGAACCCTTTGATGCGGCGGTCCTTTGGGATACTTCTTCATGGGACTTAATGGAAGTTGGAGTATTGACTAGTGTCTTGAGGAGCGGTCCCTCCCGGGGACGATCAAGCTTAGTATGGGAACCCAGTAGCTAGCTGTAACTTGAGTAAGAGATCCTTTGTGGGTCTGTGATTGAGGGTCCCACATGGAAACACTATAGAAATCCATGCAGGACTACCTGAGGGATCCGGTGTGGGTTAGAACCTAGCGATCCTGCATGGGTCAGCACCTAGTGATCCTGTGTGGGTTAGCACCGAGCAATCCTGTGTGGGTCAGCACCGAGCGATCATGTGTGGGTCAGCACTGAGCGATCTTGTGTGGGTCAGCACCTAGAGATCCTATGTGGGTCGGATAATGATTAGTCATCCTTCATGGGTCTTCCTCTTAATAGAGTAAGTTGAATTAGTAGTTATATCTAATAATCTCTACTACTGTACTTAAGTTATACCTAGTGTGAGCTGAGTTCGTACCTGTTTGGTAATTTACTTTGTGGTAATACCTTAGTGGTATTCTTATGTGTGGTGTAAATGTGTCGAACTTACCTTCACGGTATTCCTTCATTTCTAGAACATTTGAGATTTAGTCTTTTGAGTTAGACTCTGTGTTTCCTCATGATTGGGATGGGTATACTTGATAACTTAGGTATATGTATGGGCATATACCTAAGTTGGGTTGTCAGTTGATTTCATGATTTTTTTATTATCCTTTGTGGATTTTGTGAGACCTTGAGGGTCTCGACATCCCTACTGAGTATCGTTATACTCACCCCTACACGGGATATGCCCACACCTCGTTGTGTTTGGTGCAGACAACGAACAACACTGACTGAGGATGAGAGTACAAGGACTAGAGGTAGCTCGGAGGTGGACCTTAGATGAGGCGTACCACAAAGACGACTGTTCAAGAGTTGTACCTACCCTTCTGGTAGGATCCTTGGTGGGTGGTCACAGGAGCTCTTCCAGTTTAATTATACTTTTAGATTCTTGTACTTTATGATTATTGTACTTTCTAGTTGGGCATGTATTCTGGCCCCTTTTTACTTACTGCACTCACCCTCTTTACAATTCAGTTTACTTGAGTTCATATCTTTCTATGTTCTTGGTTACGTGTGTTTATAGTTTATAAAGGCAATGCCTTCCCAGTTTAGGGAATACGTATTCGGTGCTAGTTTCTAGCCCCTATCCTATGGAATGCGGGCTTGGGGTAGTCACAGCACGGGCCCCGGGGGATGGGTCGTGACAAGATCGTTCATAATTTCATGGATTTTATTTGATATTAATGAATTCCACTTTATTCTGTATATATTAATGCCTCTAATTTTTTATAAATACATGATTGATGTTATTTCCAAACTCATGACCAATTGGTGGTAGGGTTTGGGGTCACACATGGTTTCATCACCAACCCTGTAAAGGACTCTAAGGATAAATGCCTTGAAATTGAGATATTATACCCTTTTTAAATTTACCAGAATGTTTCATGTTTTATGCATATGTGAGGAATCATTTAGTTTAATAAAATCTATCGAATAATGATATAGTAGTTAGGGTTAATTTTTACATGCATGATAATCAATTATTTATTATTGTAACTGAAACAGTGACACACACTTGTCATGAGGTGTGACAAAAAAATACCCCTAAGGGTGTAGTATGAGTGGTAACTAGAAATTCATTCTTCAAAAGCGTAGTTTTTTAATCTATGTTACACTTTAGAAAAAATTAATATTGAAATAATTAATAAAACAATAGATTTTGGTGAATTTCAAATGAAAGATAAGTGATTGGATTCAGGTTTGGTATTCTCTTTTGTGATGTCATTATAGTTTCTGAGAAAAGACAAATCTTTTGGTTTTAGAAAAATAATTAAATTAATTGAATAACAATTGTTTCTTTGATTAACCTTTGATTTAATTTTTTATCAAAGTGTATAAATTTTAATGGACTAATATTTAATCACTTTGGAAATATCAAATCTGGTATTGATTTTCCCTAAATAAATAAATTAGTCTATCTTAATTTCTTCATGTGTTTTAGTAATCACTAAAACACACTCTTACATGATTTTATTTAATATAAACCAATAGGTGTAAAAAACAAATCAATCAATCAAGGGTAGAATAATATTTAAATCAAAGAAATTTAATATTTAAGAATAAATTAAAATAAAATAATATTTAATTTTAATTAAAAATAAATTAAATTGGAAACCATTCATTTAAAATAAAAGAATTGTGTTTATTGAAAACTTTTAGAAACTCAAAACATCACAAAATTGGATACCCATTCCCTTCACCCAATCACTAAGGATTCAACCCCTTTATATAAGAAGGGGTCACGGAATATGAAAAATAAGAAGACATTGGATAATAAAAATAAAGAGAAAAGGATCAAGTATGTGTAAGGACTCCTCTTCCTAGAAGTGGGTAGTGGATTTATTCTTCTCTGGAATGAGCCTTGGTGCTTGTTCTGGGATGATTTGGAATGGAGGGGTTCACCTCCTCTTATAGGCGAGGAGGATGATTTTTTTCTCCAGAATTCTATTTCAAAAAGTTCCTGCATGCTTCACCCATTAAATGGATGATTTAGTAAATTGTGTCTTCATAAAATTTATTTCAAACTTTGTTTCTCGTTTTTCCTCCAAATTTTAGCTTAATAAACAACATGTAGAAGAAGTTATAGGAAAATTGCTATAGTTTTTTGCTATGGAAAAATGCATCTTGAATAATCCTTCAATGTTGAGAATACAATGGCCTTGTTAATGAGTGAATAACTCCTTAAATTTTAATCCAGAAACGTGCCTATGATCCCTCTTTCTAATCCAGCTTGAATCACCTCAATTGGAGGCGTGTATCATGATTTGTGCCTCTTTTCTAGAGTGGGGTCCACTTCTTCTGCCCAAACAATTTCTCAACTTGATTGATTTTTTTGGGCCTCTAGTTGTTTGAATAACATCTTGGTCTATAAGACAAAGTTGTATCCAACAAACCAAATAATCCTAAAAAAAGTAATCACATTAAGTTAATCTATAAGTTAAAAGTTATGATCAAAATACCAAAGTGATTAAAATCTGTCAAAATTCTATAATTAAGAGATTTGCATATTTTATCCCATTTTTATTTTATAATTAAAATTACTTATTATTTTAATAAAACATTGAAATGCATGGGTTTTATCATTGAAAATAATTAATTTATCATCATAATTTGAATAAAAATATGCACATAATTTTGGTCTATCAAATATCCCCACATTTTAAACCATGCTTGGCCTCAAGAATAAAATCTCAATAAGGTGTTAAAAAGGGCATCGATGTTATCAATATTTTAATTTCAATGAAATAAAATTATACAATTATTAATGTAAAAATAAATTATAAAATGTCACATAATATATCAATTTAATTTCTCAATTTTCAAATAAATAATAAATTTAATCCTTTTACTTTTCCCTTTTGAAAATTATGTAACTTCTAATTCCATTCATTCATTATCCTCGATTAATTATTATTAAAAATGACATTTCATGATTTACCTCACTTTAGAATATTTTCTCTCATCTCTCATGATACAATTCAAGTAGATTTGTGCTCATATCATGAGAACATGCTCCTTATCCATAATCTAGTAAAAGAACTACTTTCTTCACTTTGTAAAAAAAACACATAAAATAAAGATCTCTTGTAATCAAGGTTTAAATGTCTTTGAGTCTTAAGTTTGGTAGGACTTTATGTTAAAATTAAAGCTCAAGGTTGAGGTTTATATCTTAAAGCATAAATCATGATATTCAAAGTAAAAGTTTAGTGAAATTATATCCTTCAATTTATATCAACTCTCAACTTTCCCCAAGACCCAAAGTAAAGATCATGATTAGTTCAAGCATAATGAATGATTTGTGCCCTCTCTTGAATATTTTTTCTACTTTTATACTTGTTTTTCTTTTTTAAAGAACCATTTCATTTTTTTCTTGTTTCGAAAGTTATGATTAAAATAAACATCACATCTACCACCTAACCATGTATGATAAAAATCATAGGTATACTAATGGTGATTTTTTGTTATCACAGATCACACCCCATTTTTCACATTTTTTTGTTATTTTTTTCATTTTCAATTTTTTGTATATTTAATAGGGGAAAATAATAGATTACAGTGAATGATTTCACAACCTTTTATAGTTCCCACAATAATCACCCCCACACTTCTTCTTTGCAATGTAAATCATCCCATTTACCATGATTCTATTCATCCCAACACTTAAAATTTAAAATATCATGAAAATACCAAGTGGAGGACAATAATGGATAATAAGGGATTTAAAATATGGTTCAATCCTAACAAGGTCATTCATGGTATCTATGGGCTATATATTTATTGATGTAAAGGTGATTTTTTAATGATAAGTGTATTCTTAGAGGATGCCTCAATAATTTTAAATGTGTTTTTGGATAGTCATAACATTGATAAGTTTAAATTCAAGTTCTAGCAGGTGTCATGTCCCAAGATCACTCAAGAAATATTCTCAAGAATTTAATAGTAAGTACTTGGTCTAGAAATCCTCTCGGTGATGGGACATATTATTTGGGATAATCACTCAAGCCATGATTGAAAATAATAAATCAATTAAAATGAATTTAATAATTTAAAATCATGAAAAATATTTGGTAAATTTTATTTAATTGAATTAATAAATTTCCTCAAATCATGAGTCCTCATTTTAATATCCATTCTTCACTTTAATATTTCAATTCTCATTTTACTCGTTTAATTTTTTTAAAATTGAAATCTAAAACATGAAATCATAGGATTTCTAAGAAACTCATGTCTCTTATATTAGTCAAGTAAAGCATAAATTCAAGTTTGTTCATGTAATTTCATCTTTTAAAACTCAAAACTTGTTGTTTCACAAAAAAATGTAGGGATTTTAAAAGATAGATTGTAAAAATTAACTCCCTTATGAAATAAATATTTTGGTTATCTTCCTACACTTATTAGGGTTTCCTGGTTGTTTCTTTTTATTATGGTCCTTTTAAAATCAAAATATCTCATTCGAGTGTAAGAATATTTCCATTAAAGATCAATAGGGTGATTTAGGAGGTAACTAAATCCTAAATATTAATAAAAAATAAAACTTTAGTTTCCTCCTAAAATTACATTTGGTTAATTCCATTAGCTTTACCTCACCCCCTGAGAGGGAATCAGTAGATGGGTTAGAGAAGTTTGAGCTCCTTCACCTGTTCTTGAGGTAAACTTCTATGAAACTTCTTCATCCTTTTCCTATTTATAGTGAATGGGTTTCATCCCTGTTTTTTCTTGACCTGAATGAAACCAAAAGGATAGGCATTAGTAATAAGAAAAGGCCCTTACCACCTAGAAAAAATTTTACCTAGCATTAACTTCAGTCTAGAATTATATATTAGAACTTTTTCTTTATGTTGAAAGGTATTTGGTTGAATTAGTTTGTCATGTTCCACCCTGGTTCTTTCTTTATAAATTCTTGAATTTTCAAAATATTCTCTTCTAATTTATTCCAGCTCATGTACCTAAAGTTTTATCTCTTTTCCATCACTCTCCAAATCCAAATTCACCTTTTTCACAGCCTGGTATTCTTGGTGCTCTAATTCCACTAGAAAGTGATATCTTTTTCCATAAATCAACTAATATAGGATCATACCAATGGGTGTCTTTTATGTTGTCTGTTATGCCCATAAAGTGGCATCAATCCTTTGGATCCAATATTTCTAGTTTGTTTTGACTATTTTCTCCAAAATAACTTTAATCTCCCAGTTTAACACTTTAGTTTGGCCATTTGTATGGGTATGGTAAGGTGTAGATGTTTTGTGGTGTAATCCATACTTTTTCAGCATAACCTCCACTATTATATTGAAAAAATGTGTCCCTTGGTCACTGATGGTGGCTATTGGCACTCCAAACCTATAAGAAAATTTTTTCCCTGAAAAAATCACACGCAAATTTTGCAGCATCCGTCTCAATGGATTTGGAATCCACCCATTTGGAGACATAATAAAAATAAAGTAAAATAAAATATTTCCCAAAAGATATGAGAAAGGGTCCCATAAAATCAATGTCCCAAACTTCAAATATTTCACAAGAAATGATGGGTTTTTGGGGAATATCTTGTCTCTTTCAAATGTTTACAAAAATTGACACTTTTTATATTTTTTACAATAATTATGAACATCTTTAAACAAGGTAGGAATATAGATCCCAAATTCCAAGATTTTCTTAACCGTTCTTTGAGGTCCAAAATGACCTCCACAAGCAGGTGTATGGGAAAATTGAAAAACATATTCTATTTCACTTATAGGTAAATATCTTCTTATGACTTGATCATTGAAAATTTTCAAGAGAAATCTAGATTCATCTTTGAGTTTATGTTTCTGATGGGAGTTAAGGGAAGAAAGTACCCGATATATGGCCAAATAATGTACTATGTTATCATACCATGGTACTTCATCATATATGATGTAGATATTCTCTCTGGGCATGTGATCATTGAGTGAGATCAGCTCTGGAATTTCTGTTTCAGTAGTGTTGGGTATTCTACTAAGGTGATCTTCCAATTGGCTTTCATATCCCTTTTTGTCTTTAATCTCCATATTTAATTCCCACAAGAGTGGCATCCATCTCACCAACCTTGATTTGGCATCATCCTTCTTCATCAAATACTTGAGTGCTGCATGATCAGAAAATACCACTACTTTAGTTCCAAGTAAATATGACCTGATTTTATCTAAAGTAAAGACAATGATAAGAAACTCATTTCCCATTGTTTTGTAGTTGGATTGAGTGGAATCCAAGTTTCTTGAATCATAGGTTATGAATTGGGGCTTTCTCTCAATTTTTTGGGAAATAACTACTCTAATAGCTCGATTTGATGTATCACAAAGTAACTCAAATAGAGGTTCCCAATTTGGGGATGAATTATTGGTGGGGTAATCAACTTATGCTTTAGATCATCAAATTCCTTCCTTTATTTATCATTAAAAACAAATCCATCCTCTTTTATGATCATTCTTGAGAGTGTAAGAGAAATATTACTGAAATATTTAATGAATCTCCTATAAAATCCCTCATGCCCTAGGAATAATTTGAAGTGTCTCACACAAGTGGGGTATGGAAAAGATTTGATCACTTAAAGTTTAGATTTATCCACCTCAATTACCTTTTTTAAATGATGTGTCATAGCACTAATCCTTTTTCAACCATGAAGTGATACTTTTCAAAGTTTAAAACCAAATTTTTCTCTATGCATGTTTTCAAAACTTTCTCTAGATTTCCCAAGAAATGATCAAATGGATTCCCAAAAATAGTAAATTCATTGAGAAATACCTCCATTTAGTCTTATATGTGATTATATATAATACTTACCATGAATCTCTGAAATATACATGGGGAATTACACAATCCAAAAGGAATCCTATTTTATGCCAAGGTATTGAAATGATTGTTGAAGGTTATCCTCTCTTAGTCTTCTGGGGAAATCAGAACATGAAAATAACTAGAAAAACTATCCAAAAAAGTAGTAATGTGTCCTACCTTCTAGCCTTTATATCATTTTTTCAATGAATGGGATCGGAAAATGATATTTTTAGGTGACTTGGTTCAACCTTATATAGTCAATTCATACCCTAAAACTATTATGTACTATCATGTGGATTAATTCATTGTTTTAATTTTTCACAATGGTCAGACATGTTTTCTTTGGAACCACATAGATGGGGCTGGCCCATTGGAGTCAAACAATGGGTAAATTATGTCAGCTACCAATAATTTTTCAATTTATTTCTTTACAACTTCCATTATGGTGGGGTTCAGTCTCCTCTAGAGCTAACTAACTGGTCGATAATCCTCTTCTAAAAAGATTCTATGTGAGCAAAACTTGGGATCGATTCTAGGTATGTCTCTTAAACTCCATCCTATGGATTAGACATTTCAATTTATAAGGTCAATCAGTGTTTGATCTTGGTTCCTAGATAGATTATTGGAAATGATCACTAGTAAATTTTCTCCCTCTAATAGATACCCATATTTTAAATCACTTGGTAGGGGTTTTAATTCATGAATCGATGGATGTTAAATGGATGATAATGAATTCACATTTCCTATCTCAAAAGCTTAAACTCTCTTGATAAAGGGTATCATATCAGTTTCTTCCAAAACATTATCATAGAATTCAGAGGTGATTTTAGAATTTGTTAGATTTTTTAGTAATCTCTCCTTCCATAGTGTGATCTTCTAAATCCAAGAATTCTCGAAGAATACTTGAGTCTTCATTGGGATAAATACCTTCTATATAGGAAATTTAAAAGATTAAATAGTTGTATGAAGGGTTTATTTTTGTGTTAAGAACATTGAAGTTCACTTTTTTTCTCCTAGCTCCATGTTTAGGGTTCCTTCATGCACAATGATGATTGTTTTGGATGTTTTAAGGAATTATATTCCCAAAATTATGGGTGAATTCCCCGGTGCATTGTCTTCCTTCATGGTGAGTATGTAAAAGTCCACTAGGAAAATGAGTCCTTCAACTCCCACTAGCACATCTTCCACAACTCTAACTAGAAAAATTATGGATCGGTTTTCTACTTGTACACCACTGTTATGGGATTAAATTCACCTATTTTCAAATATAAAAAGATATAATTAGACATTGCACTTATGGAAGCACCAAGGTCACACAAATCATCAGAAAAACTTAAAGAATCCATTATGTAGGGAATAGAAAATGTTTCTACATCTTGACATTTTTTGGGTAATAGTGGTGTGATCATGGCTAATACACTCCTTCCAAAGCTGATTCTTTCACTCCCATCACACTTCTTTATCTTTGTGCATATTTCTTTGAGAAACTTTTCATATTTTTGGATTTAGTGGATTTATTCTAGTAACGGAATATTGATTTCAACTTTCCAGAAGGTTTCTTGGATATATTCTTGTAGTTTCTCTTCTTCATCCTTTGATGATCGAGTTGATACAGAAGGGAAGGGTACCTTGTTGCCTCTTTTCTCCCTTTGTTTCCTTTTCACTTGTGTTTTTGTCTTCTTTTTGGGTTGGATGAGTTTTTCTTCAGGTTTCTTGGAAACATCCAACTTACTTGGATCAGGTGGTGGAAGCTCCATACCACTTCGATTCATGATTGCACTAACATTCTCTTTGGTATTTGGAATAATTTATGTTGGGATTTTTCCTTGATTTTTGGTGAGAAGGTCCACAAGGATGTCAAATTTATTGTCTAAATTTTTCACTAAATTCTTTAAGTCTTTAATACACATTTCTTGGTGGTTCTTATAATAACTTGTTGGGGGTTTATCAAAATTCTTTTGCTGGAAAGATGGTGGTTGAAATGTTTGTTGTTGCTGGAAGGGATACTTGTAAGATTGTTGGAAAGGTATCAGGTTTTGATATTGTTGTTGAAAATGTGTTTTTTCTTAGTTATGTCGACCTCTGAAACCCTATTGGGATTTCCCTTCTCTCCATTTTTTATTATATGGATTTTTTTTTGCTGAAATGCAGTTGTACAAATTTTTGTGCCTTTTATATCAACACATTGATCAGTGTAATGATTGGGTGATGAACATAATAAACATACCTGAGGTGGAGATGGATGGTCATTTACTTTCTTAATAGAAATTTGTCTCACAAGTCTTATCAGTTCTTGAATTTGGGTTGTAAGGAGAGGTTATAAGTTAGAATTCCTTACCTCATGTATACCTCTTGTACCAGTGCCTCTAGTTTGGAATTGTTGTGAATTCTGAGTTACTTCTCAATGATATTTAAAGCTTCTATGGTTAATTTTTCAATCAAATATCCTCTATAGGATGCATAAAAAAGGTTAATATCTTTTTCTATTTATCATTCATATAAAGAGACAATGTATAAGTGTTCTTCTACTATTTTATGTGGTCAAATTGTACAAAGTTTTTTGAATCGTTCTCATTACTCGTAAAGAGTCTCACTAGTAGCTTATTGAATGGCATATATTTCCATTATATTTAATGTTCTATGAGATGTTGGGAAGAAACTTTTCATTAAAATTTGTTGGAGGTAATCCTGTTCTTGGATATATTTGGGTTGTAAGGTATACAACCACTCCTTAGCTACTCCCTCAAGTGATAAAGGGAATGCCTTCCACTTGAATTGTTCTGTAGCTACTCCTATCGGTTTGAAACTTAAACACACATGTCAAAATTATTGAATGTGTCAATTGGGATATTCACCTGAAAGGCCATGAAATTTAGGTAGCACAGGAATCATGTTAACACATAACTCAAAATCATTTTGTTGATCAGGCATGGTTAATCGATTTTAGTGGTTATAAAACAATGGGCCACGTAGGTTTCTCAAGGTTTGTTGTGGGTCTAGTTCCATTTTTTGTGGTTTTGATTGGAAACTTGACTCTTCTAAATTCACTTCTTCAAAATTATTTTCAGGATTAAAATTTCTAATCCTTTTTAATAATTTTCTTTCTATTTTAGGGTCAAAATTTAATAGTTCCTCATTATAGGACCTAGTCATGTAAATTTAGATTGTCACTTTCTCCTGGGCAGCGGTTCCAGTTTTGACACACATATATTGTGAGGCGTGGAAAAAAATTAAATCCCCCTAAGGGTGGGGTATGAGTGGTAACCAGAAATTCATTCTTCCAAAGATCAGTGTTTTAATCTAGGCGACCCTTTAAAAAATAAATATTTAAAGATTTAAGAAAATAAGAGATTTTTGGTGAATTTCAAATGAGAGAAAAGTGATTAGATTCAGGTTGGGTTTTCCATTTTTTTATGTCATCGTAGTTTCTGAGAAAAGATGAATCATTTGGTTTTAGATAAATAATTAAATGAATTGAATAATAATTGTTTCTTTGATTCACCTGTTATTTGATTATTTATCAAAGTTTAGATATTTTAATGGACTAAAATTTAATCACTCAAGCAATACCAAATATGGTATATATTTTCCCTCAATAACTAAATTAGTTTATCTTAACTTTTTCACGTGTTTTAGTAATCACTAAAACACTCCCTTACTTGATTTTATTTAAATATTAACCAATTGGTGTAAAAATAAATAAATCAAGCAAGGGTAGAATAATATTTAAAATGAAGTAATTTAATATTTAAGAATAAATTAAATTATAATCGTATTTGTTTTAAATTTAAAAATAAATTAAATTTGAAACCATTCATTTAAAATAAAATAATTATATTGATTGAAAAAATTCAGAAACTCAAGACATCAAAAAATGGGATCCCCCTTCCCTTCAACCAATCACTAAGAATTATACCCCTTAATGCAATAAGGGGTCACAATATATGAAAAAGATAGAGAGATGGGAGAATAAAAATTAATAGAAAAGGATAAAGGAGGTAGAAGGCCTCCTATTCTTAGAAGTGGGTGTTGGATTTTATTTTCTCTTGAATGATCCTTGGTTCTTGTTCTAGGATGATTTGGAATGGAGGGTGTTACCTCCTCTTATAGGCGAGGAGGGATATTTTTTTTGGCTCTAGAATTATTCATCCAAAATTTTCCTTATTTTTATCCCATTAAATGGCTATATTGGGACATGGTGACTTAAAAAAATTTGTTCCCATATGTATCTCTCATTTTCTTCCAAATTTCAGCTTAATCATCCATGTTTAAAATAAGTTATAGGAAAATTATTCCATGATTTTATTTTGGTTGAATGTATCTTGAATAATCCTTCAATTTTGAGCATCCAATGGCCAAATTAATGAGTGAATAACTCCTTATAATTTAATGGGGAAATTATCCAATTAGTAATCTTTATAATCCATATATAATAACTTCAATTGGAGGTGTGTATCATGATTTATGCCTTTTTCCGGAGTGGGTTCTACTCTATCCGCTAAAAAAATTATCAACTTGATTGATATTTTTGGGTATATAGATGTTTGAGTCACATATTGGTCCAGAAGAAAAGGTTGTATCCCACAAATAAAAGAATACTATAAAGTAATTACATCTATTAGATCTATAATTTAAAGGTTATGATCAAAATACCAAAGTAGTTAAAATCTATTAGAATTCCAGAATTAAGAAATTTTCATATTTTAGCCCATTTTCATTATATAATTAAAATTACACATTATTTTAACAAAAAATTGAAATACATGGTTTTTATCATTGAAAATAATTAATAAATTATCATAAATTTAATAAAAAATATGCACATAATTTTGTTCTATCAAAAAACCATCATAGTTTCATTTATTTTATTTTAACTAACATGATTTTTAATAGAACTAATTATAACGTGTAATTTGTTTTCTATTGAGTAAAATAACTAATTTTTTATAATTTTATTTGAAAATATTAATATAAATTATTTAAATTTATGTTAACAACATGTTTATAATGTTTATCTAAAATTTAAGGGACATCTGATTTGATGTTATGTGAATAAAGTTGATTTATATATTTTATAGAATAGCATGAAGTTACACTAAACCAGTTCAATAGAATATAGACATATAGAGTTAAATATTTTGGTTATTCATTATATATCATAATATCCAAATAAATTATACTTTTCATTCATATTTTTAAAGGGGTGCTCTTGGTCTTAGTTAGATCATGGGAAATGGCTCATACATTGATAAATGTAGCTAATTTATTTTTTGAATGAAGACTACTTAGTTATAACACTAGGTTAGAATACTCCATTATATTTTATTTGATTCATCACATTAAACTATTTTTTTGATAAATAATTATTTAATTGATTCATGTTTTTATATTATAAGTTTATTAAGAAAAATCTCATTATTTGATTCATCCCATTTTCCTTTATAGTTCTTATGAAAAAGTTAATGGCGAATTTGGGTGATATTTAATTTTGATTTTACTTGTTTGATTAAAAATTTATATCATTATATCTGTATGTATAGGGAGAATACAATCCAATACCTATGGATAAAATTTGTATTAATTTATCTCAAAACACACCTCAATATACCAAGGGTTTGGAAGAATTTTTAGATTATGAAATTGGAAACAGATCAGTGGATGGTAGAATAAAATGTTTTTGTCTTAATTATAAATTCGAGAAACAGTCAAATAGAAATTAATTATATGAGAGTTTGATATTGAAATAGTTTCTTGATCGATATGTATGTTGTATTTTTTATGGTGAATCAAATGTTATGGAAAGTAAAAACAATGACAATAGTGTTAATGAAATACAAATTGACCCTGTAGAGCATAATTCAGTTTGAAATTTGTTAAATGATGCATTTGGTTTTTCAGAATACAATACCTAAAATTTCAATAGATGAATAGAACCTTCAGTTTATCCTGAGTATATCAATCTTTCTTAGAACTTAAGTGACCAAAAAAATGATTTTTATGAATTTGTTGAATACGGACAACAAGAACTTTATGAAGGTTGTGCTAAGTATTCAAAGTTGTATTTTCCACTTATGTTGTATCATATAAAGTGTCTCTATGGAATTACTAGAAAAGAATTTTCCATAGTTTTAGTTTTTTTTATGATACATTTATTGAATCTAGTATCCCTGCATCATTCTGTGAGATGAATAAATCCATCAACAAACTTGGACTTGATTATACAAAGATACATGTATTCCCTAATGATTGAATGCCTTACTAGGGAGAAGTTTCTGATAAATAAGAATTTAAAAGATTTCATAGAATAAAAAAGAAGTCAATGAACAATAGTGAGATTATAAATCAATGAAACCCCAGTAAGAAATAGAAGAAGAAAACTCCTGTAAATTTATTATGTTACTTTCCTCTGAAACCATTCTTGAAAAAATTGTCCATGTCATCTAAGACTATAGATGACATGAAGTGGCATGCTCAGGATAGTAATAATGGCTTGATGAGACATCCAAAAGATTCAACATCATGGAATATGTTTGATTCTATATATATATTTTTTTATTTGGGTCCTAGGAATGTATATTTGGGATTGGGTTTTGATGGTTTTAAACCTTTTAGTACTTTAAGTACTAATTATAGCATTTGGCTAGTTATTTTGATCCCCTATAATCTACCTCCATGAATGTGTATTAAGAATACTTTAGTCATTATTTCGATGATTATTCCGAAAAAGGAAATTCCTAGAAATGATATTGATGTATACCTTTAACCTCTAATAAAATAATTGCAAGAATTATGGGATGATGGCATGAAAACATATGATGCTTCAATGAGACAACTATTCAAAATGCATGCTGCTTTAACTTGAACAATTAGTGGTTTTCCTAGACTAATAAATTTATCTGGTTGGAACATTCATACTAGTTTGGCTTTTCTAGTTTGTAATTTTGGTTTTGAACCTCAACGATTACATCATAGTAGAAAATGGTGTTTTATGTGTCAACATCAATTTCTTAATTCTTATCATAAATTTAGGTTTAAAAAGACACAATTCAACAGATATATTGAAATTAGAAACTCACAAAAGGTGTCATCTGGTTCATAAATCATAGGACAGTTAATTAATGTCACTAAAGAATTTTGAAAATTTCATCAGTTTAAATAAGGGGGAAAAGGTATGAGGTATATTATCTGAATAATCTGGAACAAAACAATGGAAGAAAAAAAGTATATTTTTCAAACATAATTATTGGGATTTTAATTTGATTTTTCATAATCTTGACGTAATGAATTCTGAGAATAACAACTATGAAATTGTAATTTTTACAATGCTTAATGAGTAGGGTAAATCAAAGGACCACCTTAATGTTTATAAGGATTTAGATTCAATGATTATAAAGCATTGTTTTTGAAAAAGTGAGAATGAAAAGTATCTTTTGTCTATTTTTAAAATAAAAAAATCATGAGAAAGACGTATTCTTTTGAACTGAGAATAATTTAAAAGTTCTAGATGGATATTCATGTAACATATCAAAGTACATTGACTTAAAATAGTGAAAGTTACATGGATTGGAAATTCATTACTCACATATATTTATGGATTAGTTGTTACCATTGGATTTGTGTAATACTTTACCTAAAAAGTAATTTTGGTTCTAGTTTATTTTTGTACCTTTTTTAGAGATATTTGTGGAAAAAACTTTGAATCCAATGGATCTTGATAAACTTCAAGAAAAAATTGTTTTGATGCTATGTCATTTGGAGATATTATTTCCCCCTTCATTCTTCACAGTCATGATTCATTTGACTATTAATTTAGTCGAATAAGCTAAACTTTGTGGATTGGTACACTATAGATGGATGTATCCAATAGATAGGTACATTGATATGTTTTTTATTTTCATTGGATAATTTTATTTTATCAAATAATTTTGTAAATTTTGTTAATGTGTTTCTTTTTTTCATCAGGTACTTAGGTCATTTGAAATTGTTTGTGAGGAATACAGGTCAACCATAAGGATCTATTGTTGAAGGTTACATAGATGAAGAGTGTCTACCCTTCTGTTCGAGGTATTTAGATGGGATTGTTACTAGATTCAATCATGATAGATGTGCTGACAACATCTCCACTAATTCTCATTCTGAAAATCAGTCATTGGTATTTCCAACTATTGGACGACCGATTAGAATGGGGTCAAATTTTACACTGACATAATTGGAGTTTCTATAAGAAAATAGATATATGCTACTCAATAGTGTTATGAATATCCATTTATTGAAGAATTGAGAATGTAAACAAAGATGTGGCTAAAGGGGTTGAGATCGAAATGAGCTGGAATTAAAAATATCTATTAATAAGGATCTTGTCAAATGATTTTCCCATTGTGTATGTATATACTCATATTCATATTATCGATGTGTAGTAATTTTTTCTATGTTAAAAGTAACTGATTATATATTTTTGTCTAGATAATGAATTTTGACAATCGAGCTGAAATATCTAATGATTTTAAATTTTGTCTTGAGGCCCTCTAAGAAAGGCTAAGAGATTTTATGCCTATAATATTCATGGGTTTAGGTTTCATACAATTTATCATGAAGAAGACTTGAAAACATAGAATAGTGGTGTATTTATATTTTCATAGGTGGGATACTATGGGAAGATGAATGATATAATGGAGTTAAACTATCATGGATAGTTTTTAGTTGTCTTATTCAAATGTAAGTGGGTCAACATTGATAGGGGTATAAAGAAAGATTCATTACATTTTACTTCTGTCAACTTATCTTGTTTGATGGATACCGGTGAGAATGAAAAACATGATCCATTTATAGTTTCTTTATAAGAGAAGATGGTTTATTATGTGGATGATGAAATACATGAAGGTTGGAGTGTTGTTGTACACTTAAAGAAGAGTTACTTATATGATATGGTCAAAGAACATAAATTGGTTCTTTATGGTAATGAACCTCATCAATCCCAAAACATTGAATAGTTTTTTACAAAAAATGTTAAAATAGTAGAACTTACAAGAGAGGGTGAAAGTGAAGGAATATATGCAATGGAGGTTGATAACAATGAAGATAATGAAGATGAAGATAATTGAATGTATAAATTATTAAAAAATATATATTAAAATTTCTCATTGATAAGTGTTTCATACATATATACATTATTCTAGTTTTTCTTTTTTATTTTAAAAACCTTTTAGTTTTTCATTTTTTATACATTTAATATACCTTAACCATTTGAAATGAAGGAATATTGGCAACAACAAAAATTCAGGATCCTCGCCAATCAACATCTCGGAGCACGCCACCACTACTGTCATCTTCTATGGATCCTAGCCATTCTGTTGTTCCCAAAACTGCTAGTGAGCCAACCATTTTCCCAGATGTCATTGGTATCCCACCGCCTGATTCACCTCTGATGATGGATAAGTTTTTCACCCCTCCATATAGTGGATATTGTAAAGTTATCATTTTTAGTATGTACATCATTTTTCAAGAAAAAAACTTTATATTTTATTAATTTTTTAATGAATTTTTCAAACAGATAAAGACAACCATAGAAGGGATACAAATATCACTACTGGAAATTAGATCTTTCCCAACGCTTCTATACCAACGGTTTGAAAAAACCGTTGGGAAAGGCCCCCAAATTGGCCACTTATCCCAATAGTTTGGCCAAACCGTTGGGAAAGGTAGACCTATCCCAACGGTTTGGCCAAACCGTTGGGAAAGGCCCCCCAAATTGGACACTTTTCCCAACGGTTTGGCCAAAGCGTTGGGAAAGGTAGACCTATCCCAACGGTTTGGCCAAACCGTTGGGAAAAGGGGGACAAAAATTCCCAGAATCAAAATCACAACCAAATACCTATACCAACGGTTTTAACAACCGTTGGTATAGGTACTTCCATTTTTTATCAGACCTTCGTACCGAGAACATTATATAAATCAAAATTTAAAATATTTATGAGAATAGATATATATATTTATGTAATTATGATCACAAAAGTCATGTTAGGTTAGTGGTTGAGTCGTTCAATGATAAACGAGGGGTCCTGGGATCAAATCCCAGCAAATGTTTTATTTTTGGAATTTATATACCAACGGTTCCATTACCGTTGGTATAGATTTCATATTACCTATACCAATGGTTTCCAAAACTGTTGGTATAGGTCTATACCAATGGTTTTCGGAAAACCGTTGGTATAGACCTATCCCAACGGCTTACTTGGATACGGTTCTCCAAACCGTTGGTATAGGCTATACCAACGGTTTGGAGGCCTATACCAACGGTTCCAAACCATTGGTAAAGGTTAGTTTTCCAGTAGTGTATGAACACATCATATGTATGGTACCTGAAGGACTTCAAGATTATTATTCTATTTAATGAGTTTTGGGTGCCTACCAGCGACACTACTGGAATCTATGGGCAGATTATTGGGAAGCTTTATTACAAGATGGTTTTCTTTCCCATTAAATTCCCCCATGTTGTTTTTTGTTGTTTTTTGTTAAAAAACTATCACCGACTGAATAAAAACCCACCACTAAGTTCCCAAAAAACAACACATAAAAACTGTCTCTCAAATATAAAAATCACTACTAAGTGATTTTTGACCATGAAATACACGGTGATTTACTTAACAGCCACTAAATAATATATTGATTGTTTAAACCACCACCAATAGTAAAAAAAACTATAACATAGACTAGATTTGTTTGTAGTGAACCTCTTGTAACAGCTTAGAACACCAAATTCCTTTGATCATAGAATGTGGTGTAGGTGAGAGGCAGACTGGGCACAATGGGTGGTGTGACTAGATATGACATGATGGGTGGTGTGACTAGATAGGGTGTGAAACCGTACACCACTTGGTAGGGTATTCTAAATAATTAATTTTATTAATTATATATTAATTATACAATTATAATTTTTAAAAAATATTAATTATTACAAAAGTTATCACAGGACAACAACTGCATATTGATTTTTGAAATGAAGTAAATCGAGGCCACATCAATCCGAGTTATGGTTTACCTATGATTCTCGTAAATATGTTTCACGTGTTTTAAAACACTAAAATTCAGGTTTAACAATAAAAACAATAACAAAAAAATATCATATTGATGTGAAATCATGGAAAAAACACCATTGAATTATTTTCTACATGTTAGGGAAAATAACATGTTCATTCAACGTGTAGTGTGCTCAGAATGAATCAATAATAAATTTTAAAAGATATCAAATTTTTAAAAAGTACATCAGGGGGTCAAAACCAAGAAAATGATGTTGGATTTCCCTAAAATCATAGGACAAAAACCATAGATTTAATTTTGAAATGTAGGAACCTACATCATGTCATTTAGAATTATAGTTTTCCTATTATGGTTGTAAATGCATTTTTAGTGTTTTACAACACTAAAATGTATGTGGCATAGTCAAAACCATAGACAACACATCAATCCAACGTGCGGTGTGGTCATAATGACTCATTAACCACTTCTTAAAGGTACAAAAATCTTTAAAAACAAGTGTTAGGGGTCAAAACTAGGAAAAAAACATTGGATTGCCCTGAAATCAGAGTAAAATGAACGTATCTTTTTTTTTGAAATGTAAGAACCAAAAACATGTCATTATGAATGATAGTTTACCCATTATAGCCGTAAAAATAATTTTTAGTATTTTAAAATACTAAAATGTGCATAGAATGGTCAAAACCATAGAAAATGGACTCATATTAACATAAAATCATTGGAAAACCACCGCTGAGTTTTTTTATGTGTATTCATAGACAACACATAAATCTGATGTGTGATGTGGTTATAATGACTCATTAACCACTACTTAAAGGTACAAAAAACTTTAAAAACAAGTGTCAGGGGGTCAAAACTAGGATACCAATGTCAAATTGCCCTGAAATTAAGGTATAATGACTATATATTTAATTTTGAAATATAGGAATAGATGGCATGTCATTATGAATATTGGTTTTCCCGTTATGGTCGTAAACACATTTTTAGAGTTTTAAAACACTAAAACGTGCGTGGAACTGTCAAAACCATAGAAAAAACCTCATACTGATGTGAAATCGTTGTAAAACCACTGATGGATTATTTTTTACATGTACACATAGACAACCTGTCAATCTAACGTGCGATGTGGTCAGAATGACTTGGTAACCACTTCTTAAAGGTACAAAAACAGTTAAAAACAAGTGTCGAGGGGTCAAACACAGGAAAACAATGTTGTATTTCCCTAAAATTAGAGAAAAAAAATATTATATTTAATTTTGAAATGTAGAAGTCGACGAAACATCATTAAAAATGATGATTTTCCTGTTATGGCTGTAAATGCTTTTTTAGTGTTTTAAAGTAGTAAAACATGTGTGGAACAGTCAAACCATAGAAAATGACCTCATATTGAAGTGAAATCATTATAAAACCATTATTGAGTTATTTTTGATGTGTATGAACATAAAACACACCAATATGACATGTGGTGTGGTCAAAATGACTTAGTAACCACTTCTTAAAGGTATAAAAACCTTTAAAAAGAAGTTTCATGGGGTGAAAACTAGGAAAATGACATCGAATTTCGCTGAAATCAGGAGAAAACGACCATATATTTAATTGTGAAATTTAGAAACTGATGGCATGTAATTCCAAATGTTGATTTTACCATTATGGATGAAAATACATTTTAGTGTTTTAAACACTAAAACATGCGTGGAACAGTCAAAACATGGAAAATAACCTCATATTAACTTGAAAACATTATAAAACCACTACTAAGTTATTTTTGATATGTACGCATAGAAAAAACTTCAATCTGATGTGTGGTGTGGTCGGAATGACTCAATAACCTCTTCTTAAAGTTACGAAAACCTTTAAAAACAACTGTCAGGGGGTCAAAACTAGGAAAACGATGTTAGATTGCCCTGAAATCAAGGGACAATGACTTTATATTTAATTTTGAAATATAGGAACTTATGAAATGTCATTTCGAATGGCAATTTTTCTATTATGTCTATAAATGTGTTTTTAGTGTTTTAAAACACTAAATTGTGCGTGGAATGTTAAAAACCATAGAAAATGACCACATATTTACATAAAATCATTAGAAAACCACCACAAAGTTGTTTTTGAAATATAATACATGTTGTGATATCAAATTATTTTAAAAAAAATATTAAGTAAATTTCAAGCACATCGTGCATCACTTTATAAATAAATTAGAATATTTACTTATAACTTTTCAGTTTTAAGTGTTTAATATTATCTTAAATAGGTAAGTTTATGTTTTAAAATTATTTTTCATTATATATTTTTTTATGTTAAAATTTCTTTTGTTTGATTAATAAAATAACAAAATTTATGTATAGAAATCTGAATATATTTTGTGTCTTTTCTTTTTCAAATTTCTTTTATTAAATATTATGGTTTTCATTGTGGGTGGATGATGTCAGTAGTAGGTAGAAGGTTGACCATTTTGATCCATGACATTCCTCATAAAGTATTCATTATGGTTCTTAGTTTTCGTGATATGTTAACATTTTATCAATTATTCTACTGTAATTTTGATTTATTATGTTTAGTTTTAATTTCTATTTTCTTTTTTGTTACAGATGATGAGATGATGTGGTCAATTTTAGTTGATGAGATACAGTCAAGGCACCCAAATTCAATGGAGGTCATAATGTGGATGTATATTGGTAGTGATTTGGATGTATTGGAGGTAGACAAATGTATTGATTGATAGATGTATGGGTTGACTGAGATTGAGGTTATTATGACTATGGAAGTTTGTATATTTGTTATGGATGTATGACATATGTGTGATGGTTTATCATATATTAATGTTTTAGTTTATTTCATTTCACTTTTTTATATATTTACAGTTTTTTATTAAATATTTAAAAAAAACTGATTTAGCGTCGATTTTTAGAAACAACCACTAAATACATTAAATAAAATATGTTTAGCGGTGCTTAGGATTAACCACTACTGAAACATACTACCGCTTAACATATCAATGGTGAATCATTTCTTTTTTTAAATATTTCTCCAGGAATATTTTAATAAAAAAATATCTTCTAAATGAAAAATAAATTGCCATTAAATACTCCCAAAATGAAACATTACAAAACCGTTGTGAAATTAATGAAACTTCCACTAAATGACTATTAATTGTGCAATATGAGGAAGTTTTAGAAACCATCACGATACTAATAGGTGGTGGTTTAAACATCCATTAGTCCATAAAAACCCACCACTAATACCCCTTTTTTGTAATTCCCTAGGTTCTTATCTCAGCTGGAGTTTCCTTTTTGTATCAGCATGCTTATATATTTATACACTGAGGTCGACCAAGAGAGAATCCTCTATTTATTATCTTATATGACCTAGCTTGTATGAATATTTTTATTTGGTAGCTAAAAATTTTATTTTGTGATGTTTAATTCTACAAATGGTTTATTTTGATCTTGTTTATATTATTATTGCTTCTGCTTACTGTTTGTGCTTCCACCATGGGTGGGTTACTAGTCCAATGTCTTATGATATTTATTTTTTGCTTCTTTATAATTATATATACCATTATTATATCATCATCAGAGGTTATAGTCTCCCCACTATCACCCCTTTTCACCCTCACTACTAGTCGGTAGCCTTTGGCGTGTGGGGGCGCTTAAGGCCCAGTGGCACTCATCCTGAAGCACTGTTTTGGTGGATAAATGAGTCAGGGTGCCATAAATGGTATAATAGGGGATTATTTACCTCTTTCCTGGTATTAATATTTGGTCAATGGTATACTGGAGATTAGGATTTTTCCAAAACTAGTTTTAAAAATCGTGTTTGGGTGCTTGCAGCCCCATGCACTAGGGATGGACCAAGTTGTCAGGGTTGGGAAATTACTGTTATGATTTTCTCATTTTACAGTTGATATGATTTCCACCTTTATTGGTTCACTTGGGTGTTATTATTATCTGTTATGGTATGTGATCCTTTTCCTGGTATGTTAAGTGAGGATCTTTGGACCCCTTGGCCCGGTATGTCAAGGGATGTTTGTTGTGCTTTATGGTTAGGCACATAGGGTGTTTTAAATATATGAAAATACTCTTACGATAAAATTTCCTTGTGATATGTGATATATATTTGGTCTTAAATCATATAGGATAAGGTAGGGATGATGATATTGTTTGATATTGATCACCAGGTTGGGCGATGTGGTCATTGGATTGAGGCTACATGGTTCATTAAGACTGGAATGGCCCAAGGAATGTGGGGTGAGCTACTTAAAATGTCAACAAAGGAAGCTAAGTGACGTTTTCCTACCTAACTTCTATTTGGTGGAAATTTACTCAGATACCTCAAACTGATACTTGATTCCTAACTTTGATGTGGGTAGCCGAGGGGCCATGAGGTCGGACTTATATGTGATACTTGGATCTGATATGGGAAGGTAATGGTCCAAGAGGCTGGATATCGTGTGAAGTGGTTGTAGTGGGTGAGAGTAAGGGTGGAGAGATCGCACTTTCAGTCACTATTTTCCTTATCTATGTTATGTATATATGTTATTATGGTTTTATGATTATTATATTGGTATTCATTATGACGCCACCTATATGGACTTCAATGGAGCGTCATGAGAGGGTGATTTATTGTTATGGGAGTGTGAAAAGGTTGAAACCCCTGAGGGTCAGGATGAGGCCCTAGAGGGTCAGGATGAGAATGAGCTATAGGTACAGGCTCTGGTGCAGGTGGGGTTGTCACTAGATTTGACAGATTTTGGGTTTTGGCTTGATGAGAATCTCAAAGTGACTCCTGTACATGTCATCCATGGGATTGAGAAGGGAGCTTAGGGAGTTGATCCTTCTATGGTGTATCAGAATCAATAGTTCAATTTATAACACACGCCACTATTCCAAGGTGAGGGTGGACCATATGCAGATGAAAACTAGATCAAGTTAATGCATTTGTTCTTTAAGAAGCTTGATATACCCCCATACTAGAGGGTGAATTGGGCTATGTAAATGCTCAGGGGACTAGAAAAATCATTGGTGGGACATGCAGGTTTAGGTGGGAAGGCACGAGGGACTGGCCAAGAAATATTTTTAGGCCAGGTTCTTCGAGCACTTCTTCATAGAGACACTGAGGTCCGAGAGAAATCAGGAGTTATTGAGCCTTCCATATGGTGACATGTTCATTATAGACTATGAAGTGTCATTTATTGAGTTATCTCATTTCTTACCTGGTATGGTGGGAAATGACACCTCGAGGGTGAGGTGTTTTGATGATAGTTTACTTAGCTCCATTAGAGTGCGGGTAAACATCTTCTAGTCATCCCCATTCTTAGAGGCAGTGAATCAGGTGCTCATAGATAAAAGAAAACTGAAGGATCGATCTGACTCGATCTGAGTGATAGCTTCCGGTGATGTCATTGGCGATGCTTCAAACAACAATAAGCGAGGCCTAGATGAGTCTTGGTAGGGCTATGAGGCTAGGGACTTGAGCAGACCACCTCAAATTGGTTCTTTTACGGTGTGCTTCTAGTGCGGTCAGTCGGGTCATGTGCGGAAGCAGTGTGATTAAGCTCTAAATGAGTGATGATCATGTGAAAAATCCAAGAATCGTAAGAGTTTCTACAAGAATCTTTCTTGAATACCCAGTATTCAGGGACTGGGGAAGACTCAAGGTTCTGAGATCGAACCAGGAGTAGTACCAGGAGATAGTATCCAAGATTATGCTACATGCTGAGGTTTTGGTAGAGTAATTGGGACCTAGTAATGGGGTCAGTGTCTGGTGGCCAGTGCAGCACTGTTGGGAGTCCAGACATCAAGTTTCCAAGCTTTTGACCAAGTGCACGTAGTGGTGATGCTAGGTGTAGAGCAGTTCTAGGATCTGGTTACAGTTAGTGGTATTTTTTGGGTGTAACTATGGTTCTTTTGTTTTATTTTTGAATGGAACTTGTGTAGACATATCCATTTTGGGTGAAAGAGGTGCACAAGATGTATTTATAAACTAAACAGATGTTGGTTAGTAGGTTGGCATCATCTCAGATGCATTATGTGTGTGTGTTCACGCAGATGTGTGCATGAGGTGTGTGGCACTAAGATATTTTATAAGCATCATTGGTTGTGTGGGTTTTGATGGGCGTTATCATCTGGTCATCATTGTGATTCGAGACTTGTTTTAGGTGTGAGGCACCTAGACTTTTGTTGATCATATATTGAGAAGTGAGACCTCTTAGGTGTCATGTGTAGCATGGACTTGAGGCATTAATCTAATGAGATGTGGGAAATGATGGGTTTTAAGTATAAAAAAGGAGATCCTAATGAGGTGTGAGAGTTAATATGAATCATAGGAGGACTTTTGAGTCCAGGGATGGTTAATGGACAATCGATCTTATTTTCATTTTGGGCCAAGAAGCGACTGGGGTAGGTAATTCCTAAGGTGGGGAGTGCCTTAAGGGATTTCACCTATGACTTTGTGACTGGGGTAGTCTAGTTTAATGTTAATGAGATAGGTATGTTTGATACCATCGATAATTTATGCTTGATATCTCAGGGATGATCTATTTTAAGGTTGGGATATTGTAATATCTCGGGTTTTGGAGCCTGTCAAAATCCTCACCCTGTTTTCAATTTTCAAAGTTTGGTGTATAGAATAAATATTTTTTTATTTAATAGAACTTAATTCTGATATTTTTTTAAAAAAAGACCGTTTTTATATTATTATTAATTCCCAACAAGTGTTTCAGGGTTTTGGTTGGGTTTCAGGTGCATTAGAGGCAGAAAACCCAAACTTTTCGGGGTGTGTAGACCGGGGCGCATGGTTTGGACAAATTGTACATCCTCCCACGAGAAACTGTGAGGCCCTCCAGGTCTACTGGAAATAGTTTTCCAAACCATGTTGGAGGGGATGAACGACCATTCAAGGACCTCTAAATTTTTTTATAGAGGGTTCATATGCGGTTTGCACATGATTTGAAAAACTGTGTTCATGATTTGTGTGGGTTTGGTGCTTGAGCAGTGGGTATCACAAGGTTAGCGCATGGTTATCTAAACTATGAGAGCTAACCATGTGGCCCATTAAAAGTGTGAAAAGTCCAAAATTCCCTTGATTTATATTTTGGTTATTTCCTCATATTTTCTCCTCCAAGCCACACACACATTAGGGGAAGATCTCCCTTTTCTTACTCCTTAGGCTCTGGCTTCGATTCTTCATCTGAGCTCCATTGTTCAAGTCATTGGGTGAATTTGAACTACATTGGTAATAGATTTAATCCAATTACTTATATTCTATTTTTCTCTCACATTATGGAGTGCTAAATATGTGTGACCCGATTTACCATATTTTCAGTGAATTTGTCTAAAACACCAATTTCTTCCAAAATTGATTGAGTTAGAGTCTAAGATAGGATTTTTGATCATCAACCAACTCTAGGTAGGTTTTTCTTATCTTTCTATATGATTTAATGGTTGTTTTAGGGGTGTGTCTTTGAGCACGTCATTGGGTAGTCTGAGTGAGACCCAAAATTAATTAACACCTTATATTTATATTAATTAATTGATAACATCGGATTCTAATGGGCATGTTTTCCCCAGTCAAAAATGGTATTATCCTAGTGAGATTATTTGTACCATGGAAAGATTTGGTTGGGTGTCGTTTTTTTAAATTAAATTGTTTTTATTAAATTTGATGCTTATTATGGTTCGATGGGAACATGATGGGCTCGGCCTGAGGATTGATATGGTGTTGTCCATCTGATACAAGGAGATATAATCATAAAATTGGGTGAGGCCTAGATTATATGAGTTATGGTGATCACAAGATAGGTGAATTAGTTGTCAGATTGAGGTGGCGAGGTTATCAGGTTGTGGGCATGGCCCGAGTGATAGAGATGATGATGACCATTAAGTTGAGAAACATGGTCATAGGGGCACGAGGTGATAGATGATGTGTCTTGGGGACTTATTTGGTGACTTACTCTTACACATGTTGACCAATGTGTCATTTAGAGTCATCTGTACATAGTAGGACTCAGATGATGAGGTGGTATTGACCACTCATGTGGGTAGAGGCCTCTGTTAGATGTGGAATAGGATGATGGTTGGAGGTTCTTTCCATAAAAATCTACAGGGATGGTGAGGAGCCATCACTTGATAGTGTTGAGACTGTAGCTTGGGGGATGAGGCTCACTATGCTTGAGGCCGTTTGGCCAGGACTATTTGGGAGGAAGGACATTTCCATTCTTTGGGATGTCGGCTGTTGAGTCGGTGGTGTTATTATTTGGAGGTAGGTATCGATGTCTCTTGAACTTAATGCTATGAGTCGATGGGTTTTCTTTTTATCTTAAGTCCTGGAGAATAGGTACTTGATTGGGGAATTCCTTTGGGACATCATATATTCTTTGTACATGAGGTGTCAGTTCGCATGATGTGTCGGGTGATTTTATTATAGGTGGAACCTGAGGGTTCACCTAGACTAATTTACATCAGGGTATTCCTTGGTCTTCGGCTAAGGATCCTCTCTACTACAATTATAGGTGATGGATTAAGTATTTGAATTCTTCCTTATGGCAGTTGAGTATAAGGGAAGTAGGTTATATATATAATGTGATGTGTTTCTTTATTTCTTTTAGTATACACATATTTTATTCTAGATGTAAGATAGGAACACATTGGTGGTGGCCTGCTAAGATTATTTCTCACACCATATACAGGCCCTTTAGAATGCATGTTGAATTTGTTGACTTGAATTTAGGTTAAGGTTTAATCTTAGTAGTTGGATCTTAGGGATTGAGTTAGCCTGGGATGGATGGCATATGACCATGAGTTCTCGCCTCAGCTGGAGTTTCCATTTTTGTTTTTGGATCAGTATGCTTCAATATGCATACACTAAGGTCAGCCACAATCAACTCTTCTATTTATTATATTGTATAACCTGGCTTGTATGCATGTTTTTATTTAGTATCTAAAAATGGTATTTTGTGATTTTTAATTCTATAAATGGTTTATTTTGATCTTGTTGTTATTATTATTACTTCTACTATTATTGTTTGTGATTCCACCATTGGTGGGTTACTGGTCCAGTGTCTTATGGTATTTATTTTACACTGATTTATATTTATATACACCATTATTATATCATCATCAGAGGGAATAGTCTCCCCACTATCACCCCTTTTCACCCTCGCTACTAGTCGGCATCCTTTGGTATACGGGGAGGTGTGCTTAAGGCCCAGTGTCACTCGACCCAAAGCATCGTTCGGGTTGCTAAACGGGTCGAGGAACTACAATTTTTTAGGTTTATTCTCTTATACTTAAAACATTAACTTTATTAATGTTTAATAGCATATTTAATTACATAATTATTTGAGTCTATGTCAAGTGTTTTGAGTATCTTCAGTTCATAAATTCAAAATGACATTAGTGTGTTGATCGTAGTCAAAAGGGTGATTGATTCATCAACTATAGAATAATAACAATTAAATAATTATAATTTTTATATATCAATTATATGTTTAAAAGAAACCAAGAAAATAGGTTATGGAAAATGAACTATGTTACAATCATGGAGACGGTAGTTCATATGTACATATGAGTAATGTTTCTATTTTTAAAATATCATAATGTAAAGAAGGTAGGTGTTATTTTACCTTTTAATAATGTTAATTATATCATAAATATTATATTGTTTCTTTGAATACACTTACACATATAATCCATGTGATGCGGTAATAAAAATGAATCATATCGCTTCACGAGGGAGTAGTGCACCGTACATACGAATGATGTTATCATTTTTCAATGGATTGTAAGGTAAGAAGGTATATGAGATGTTAATTTTACAGAATTATTAATATTTTATGAATATCATATATAAATATTAAATCCATTATCTTGAGCATCTAAAATAGGCTATGATAGAAAATGATTTACATCAGTTCGTAAGGCAGTAGTCGGTCATACACATGAACGATGGTTTTGTTTCCCATTTGATGGAAGAGGATATGGATGAATATAATTTCATCAATATAATAACATCTCAATATATATTATATATTTATGTTATCATATTTTAATTTTTAAGATATAATTGAAGGTGGAAAAATAAGAATTAAAAAATAAGGATCTTGGTGATGATGATTACCTTCGCCTAGATGAACCACTTTTGAATCTCTTATTAAAGACCCTAAGGTTGGTCTTTTGGGAAGAAACAAATATCTAGAATGTGGATAGGGATTTTTTAGATTTATTTTTTTAGGGTTTTTTATACTAATGGATTGATAGGTTTGAATAAGTTAGTGGAGGGCTTCCCTTTTATAATTGAGGGAGAGTGGTATTTTTGAAAATACTCAAAACTACTCAATAATTAGAAGTCACTCTCAAGACAAGTGCCTCAAAAATTAACAAATAAAGTATTAGAGGAGATTTAAGGCTGAAACATACCTATACCATTAAAAATAAACAAGTTTTAAACATTTTATATTCTTTACCTCTAAGGTTACTAGGTTTTTCCATTTTAATTTTTTTACCATGGTAATTAATTTTTTTATGATTTTTACTATTCATTATGACCAAAAATAAGTTGAACATATTATATAATATAAATTATTATGATTTAAAATATGTAATCCATTTTATCAAATTAAATTCATAGAAGTTTTAAATTTTAATTTAAAATAAAACCCATAAATGTGTCAAAAATAGTTTTTTAAGGAATGTATTTTTCAATGAAAAGATGATCTTATATTAACTATATGAATATAAATCATCATTATTTGAATTTAAATTAAAAAAATATAGATATATAATATATAAATTTCATTTAAATCATTCCTCATTAGGGTTTATTTTAATTAACAAAAATGGAGAAACAATATGCACTTTAAAACAATTTTCAGAAAAATGCATTTTTAAGGCTAAGAATAAACTTATACTAAAATACAATATAGATATTATTTAAATTTAATTAATTAGATTAAATATAAATAAATAATAATTATGTTAATTTTAAAAATAAATTAAAATAATAATGGTACTTTTATATTACTTAATTTATGAAAAGAAATTAATTTTTTTCAAAAATCGGTATTTTCACTCTTCACTGAAAAAATGATTTTTTCAGAAAAAATATCAAAATTTAACCCTAATTTGATATTTATATGATGATTTAAAAAATTTGTGTTAATTTTATAAAATACAATTTATAAAATTTTCATAAATTAATTATAATATTTTCTCACAAAATCAATATAAATCATTTTTGAAGAAAACATATTTTTTAAGCATAAAATGACTTTACTAAAATTTGAGTACTTATTTATTATTAATTAGTCAATAAATTTATATTAGATAAAAAATTTAGAGATTATTTTCATAGTATGGTTATTCCTATTCATATCATCAATTTTAATAGCTATTTTATAACAGTTGTATTTAAATAATAATATTTTAATAATATAACATGGTTTGTTTAATATAAATGTTCCAAGTTGTATATGATATAGAAAATAGTGTTATCTAAAAATATTGAGGTGTTACATTGATTTTAATTGTTGTAAAATGGTTCATCTTTAGCTTTTATCTTGGGTTCATGCCTAGAAAAATTAGTATTTCCTAAGGGTTGGACTGGCATGTCAATGTTTGGTAAGAAAGTGAGAGAGTGCTAAAACATGCCACATTGGACACATTTCTCTCTAAGGGACTGGTTTCGACCTTGAAATACAATATTATTTACACTTTGTTTGGAATTTTTGTTTATTGGGGGATATATTTGGTCTTTCATTTTATCTAGTTGTGAATTAATTTCCATCCCTAAACTAGTGGTATGCTCTCCTCTATTGACTCTTATTCTCCTATATTTTTTAGGTTTTGAATTAAGGGAAAGAGTGTTAAATTTTTTTCCCAATTCCTCATAACTCCTATCAGTATAGTTTCCTCCATATAATTTGTCAATAACAATGTGATAAGAGAGATATTGATTAGGACACTACTAGAGCATATCCCTAAATATATCTTAGGCCTCATATAAGGCCTCTCTATCCTCTTGATAAAATCTAGTGATTTTTTCTTGAGCTCTCCTTTAAGTCTCCTAGGATAAAAATTCTTGACAAAGGAGTTGTCAACTCTTTCCCAGGTTTCAAAAAAAACATATAAACCCAAAACCCAGTTCCTAACATTTCCTTTTAGGTAAAATAGAAATCCTATCATTTTGAGTTCATTTTCACTTAACCCTTCCAAGGAAAAATGCAACACAATATTATGAAAATTTCCAATGAAGGTTATAGAATCTTCATTAGGAATTCTATTAAATGTGGGTAGTAGGAATAGATATAATTATTTTAGTTCATAATTTTAATATCTAGGGGTTAGTTTAATGGATGAGGTTTTTTTGGAAGCTTAATGGAGTTAGTAGTTCCTCATCTTGGGCCTTTCAAACTTTTTTTGAAAACTTGATGGAGTTGGTACTCCCTCCATCCTTCCCTATCTATATGATTTATTAAGAGATATAATGTATTTATGAATTATAGTCATAATAGGCTCTATATTTTCGAATTTTAATCTTATATTATTTCCCAAATAATTTTTCAAAAAATATTCTATAAGGATCTCAGAAAATTTTAGTGTTTTTTTATAGATTTTTTTTTTTTGAAAATGGAATTTTTGAATGCTTTTTTAGATTTTCTTAGTCGCACGAATACTTCCCTGACAACAACACCAAAACTTGATTAGGTCATTGGAATTATTAAATTATTTATTTATAACCTACCAACCCTAGTATAGTACCAAGAAGGATCATATCCATAGGGAAGACAAATATGAGTGTGTGAACAAAAAAATAGAAGCAAAGACTCAAAAACACCAAACAAGCATTGAAAAATTTAATGAAAGTAGGTGGTGTGGAAATTGAGGATGTTATCGAATAATAGATTAAATAGATTTATATGGTTGTGTGAAACTGAGTTGAGCAGATGCATAGAGTGGCAGTAAAAAACAAGTGATAAAGGTTGGGTAAAATTTGATCAATTGTTGTCAAATTGGTTTTCCTTTATTATTAAGAAATTTTCAAGTTGGATCTCCAACATTCAAGATGTCACCATCACCCTTTGTCAAGAATTTTAGTGCTCAAATTAAATAATGTATTAGTTTATTAACCATTGAGTTCACTAATCCATATAATAATTTAGTTGGGTTCATTAAGATAAAATTTTCATTTAATCTTGACAAACAATAACTCGGAAAAAAAATATTCAAGAAAGAAGTAAAATGATGAACAATAATCAATCTTATTTATCCTTAATAAATTATCCTACAACCATGTTTTTAAAAAAAAATATTTATCATTGAGTTCATTAAAAAATACCAATATAATAAAATGATCAAGAAGGGATAAATGAGTCTTTTATTTCAAGGAGATTCAATTTCTCAACTCTAATGTTGACTATTGTTGAGTCTCATGGTTTATCCTATACTATGTTACAGTCATAATCTAATTTATTTATTGAGGAATTAATGTTGAATATGCATGTTCTCCTCCTTTTAAATGTAGCATCCTTCCAACTCCCAACTCCATATCTCACATATAGCATCACCGGTTAAATCCCTAGTCACCAAATGTCACGAGTTACTATGGATTATATTCCTTGTATGACTCCATATGAACTCCTACACATATGTATATATCCTTATAAGGGTCTTTATTCTTCTATTAAGCTTCCTTGGAAAGCTTCAATGAATTCCTTGACTTTACCTTCAACTAAAGCTCAGACTTAATTCTTTGATTTGATTTTGAAAAATTAATTGAGAGCTGACATAGGATTTTAATCCTTTATAATAGAACTTAGAACTTTGTAAAGTGTGTGATTTGATAGTTACGATGAAAATTATGATTATTGGGAGGAGTCCATGAGAATGATTTTTATGGGATGATGACATAAATGTGGGCATGCCATCATGCTTATGGTGATGGATAGCTAATGCTTGCGGAGGGGATAATGCTTATGTAGATAGGCCCTCCATGAATATGATGATTACGGATACATACCTTGATGGTATATTTATTCTTATAGATTTGGAAATGATTTTTACTCATTGGTATTTTAATGAGATGATGCTTACAAAAATAGGCATGAACAGCCACTCTAAAGATGATGTTTATATTGAGGGTACTTTGCTAAATTTCACCAACCTTGGTCAAGATTATGCTTATGGTGATCAATATAAAAATAAAAAATTAAACACTTAAAGAAATTAATCAATTCAATATTAAAATAAAACTTCCAAATAATATAATAATAAAATTTCTAGCCTTCAAAAAGATGAATTAAAATATGGTCCAATAATTATATTCAAAGTAAAAAACATAGAACTTAGAAATAATAATTCCAAAGATAAAAAATTAGTTCTTATAGATATGAAAATCAAATCAAATAACATTGAATCATCTAATCACTTAAAATACCTTTTCACAAAAATAATAAATGAATTGTAATTTTCGCTAAAAATGGTGGGTATTCAATAATTCTCTATTAGAAGATCATTTTGTAATAAAAAATCATTTAATTTCATAAAATGTTTTTCTATATCCAACTGTTGTTGAGTCTCCCAGTTCATCATATCCTATGATCTGGTCCATTCCTCTACCAAGGTCTTGATAAATGAATAAATATTTAATGTATAGGTCCTCCTTCATTTGAATGCAGTCAAACACCAACTCCCAGCTCTGAAGCTCACAGATAATAGTGTTGTTCGAATCCCTAGTCACCACCTATCATGAGTTACTGTGGATCATCTTCCTCATGTGAATATAGAATAACTCATCCACAAATGTAGATAACCTCAAATGGGTTCTTGATTCTTATGGTAAAATTCTATGGAAAGCTTCAATGAAGTCCTCTACTTCGTCTTCAACACAAGATCGAACTCACTTCTTTGATTTGATTTTGAAATAGTAATTTAGGGATAATGTGGAGTTTTACTTTTTTATTGTAGAACTCAAAATTTTGAAAATTTTGGGAAATTATGTTTATGACACGTATAATTCTTACAAGGAGGAGGTTGTGAGAATTATTCTTATGGGTGGATGATGCTTATGTGGGTATGTTGTTGGGAAAGTAAATGATTGGCCCACTAGTGCAGCGATAATCACGAGATAAAATAAAGTGAAAAATGCATAAATAAAAGGGACACCAGATGTAATGTGGAAAAACCCCCCATATGGAAGAGGTAAAAAACCATGGTAAAATATAAGGATCACTATGATGTAAAAGTGGGTACACACTCCCTCACTTATTATAAGGAGAAAACACTCGTAAAACTCTCTCCTGAATATGGTGTGGAAACCGCCTCACTAAATACCGCTCAAATAATGATGACTATCGGTGATGACAAACCAGATGAAGTTTTAAGTGATGAGAGATCTGCTGGGAGAGAGACTCATTTATAGGCTGCCTCTCCCCTTCCTACTATATTCTTCTGCTGGTGGATTGGGTGGGGTTTTCCACCCACCATCTACCCCACCAGCCCCTTTTGACAAATCAAGGGGGGTTCCATCCAGAAAAAAACTTCCAACACATCTCCAACTTGGAGATTTTATTGAGAACCAATCACATCTCCATACATCATTTCTATCTACCAAACCATGCTTCTTGTGTATCTGCAAGGTCGCTCGAGGATCTACACCATCTGAACTTATCAGAGTTAATTTCCATCATCAGGAAATCTGCCAGATTTTCTTTAGTGTGAATCTTATGCATGTCCACACTTCCTCCACCACATCTTGGAAAAAGTGATATTGTACCCCAATGTGCTTCGTCCTGGAATGAAAATATGGATTCCTTGAAATGTGCAAGGCACTCTGGCTATCACAAAACAATGGAATCTACATCTATTTGTTCCCAAGATCCTCCAGCAACTTTATCCTCCAAATTGCCTCTTTTCAAGCCTATCTAGATTCCATGTATTCTGCCTCTGTCATGGATAAATACATAGCTAACTGTAACTTTGAAATACAGATCACAGCTCCTCCTACAAGAGTAAACAAATAACCAGTAGTGGATTTCCTCCAATCAAAATCACCTAAAAAATCTGAATCATCATAGCCTCTAATAGTAAAATATGATCCTTAATAACATAATGAAGCATTTGAGGTCTCCATGATGTATCTCAGGATCCTCTTCACTATGCTCCAATGCTCCCATCTTGGATTCTCCATGTACCGACTAACTGCTCCCACTGTATGTTCAATGTCTAGTCTACTACAAACCATATCGAACATTAGACTACCCACTACCGATGCATATCGTACTCGAGACATTTCCATCCTCTTTGCTTCACTTCTAGGACTCATCGTTGAGGATAACTTGAAATTAATGGGAATTGGGGTAGATATTGGATTACAATCTTGCATGTTTTAGTGTTTCAAGACTCTCTGTAAGTAACTCTTCTGTGATAGCCAAATATTCCCATTATTTATGTCTCTATAAATTTGCATCCCAAAAATCTTTTTTGTTGGTCCCAAGACCTTAATATCAAACTCCCTAGCCAATTGTGCCTTCTTCTCCTGGATATGATCATTTTTGGGGCCTGCAACCAATATGTCATCCACATACAGTAGAAGAATGATGAAATAATTACCATCCAAACCCTTGAAATATGCACAAGGATCTGAATGAAGTATGTCGTATCTATGGTTCATGATATAGAAATCAAATCTCTTGTACCAACACCTCATCACCTATTTGATACCATACAGATATTTGTTCAACCTACAAACCAAGTTCTCTTTTCCTTCTTATAAAAAACTTTCCGGTTGGATTATATATATTTCTTCATCAAGATCACCATAGAGAAAAGAATTCTTCACATCCAGCTACTCTAGATGTAAACTTTATGTTGCACACATCACCATAACTAACTGAACAATCATCATTATAACAATAGGGTAAAATATTTCATTGAAATAAATACCTTTATTCTGAGAAAATCCATTGACCACCAGTCGTGCATGATAACTTTCCACCGGGTCCTTTCCATCCCATTTGATCTTAAAGACCCATTTGTTTCTGATATCCTTCCTTACATGAGGTAATGGAAGAAGATACCAAGTCTTGTTCTGGTGTAGAGATTCAAGTTCCTCCTACATCGCCATTATCCACGAGGATACATCTAGACTCTGGGTAAACTCCACAAAATAAGATAGATCTCCATCCTTCGTCAATAAGCAATACGCAATATTGCTCTTAATGACATAGTCTGAGGGCCATACTGGTGGTCTTTTCTCCTGAGTTAACCATCATGGTCCAGACTCAACCGTTACTTAATCATCGTGCTCTGGTAATGCTTCAGAGAAAACTAATTCTTCTTTGGATTTGTCCTCTACTTCAATTTTTGTAGTTTCTACATTCTCCTTCTCCATGTCTTGATCAGTTTTCATTTTCACCTTGTCTTCTACAAAAATGACATCTGTACTGATGATAAATTTGTGGGCAGTGGGATACCACAAATGATACCTTTTCACTCTATCAGCGTACCCCAAGAAGATATATTTCCTAGATCTCGAATCCAACTTCAATCTTTCCTGTTCATTAAACAATTCATATATAGGACTTCCAAAAGTATTTAACCAAGAATAGTCAGCGGGTTTACCAGTCCACATCTCCATCGGTGTTTTCAACTCAATTTCCATTAAAATAGATCAGTTGATCACATAATAGGCAATATTCAATGCTTTTGCCCAAAATTTTTTGGTAATACCTGCAGTCTTCAACATTGATCTTATTCTATCCAACAGGGTTATGTTCATCCGCTATGCCACTCCATTCTGCTACGGAGTGTCCACCACCGTGAATTGTCTCTTGATTCCTTATTGAAAAAAAGTATCAAATTCCTCGCTTGTATATTCTCCACCATTTTCATCCCTTAAACACGTGATCTTATTTTCAGAGTCAAGCTCCTTACGCGCTTTAAATGTTTTTAATACTTTAAAAACATCTTCCTTCCTCTTGATTGGGTACACCCAAAATCTCCTGGAATAATCATCAATTAATGGTACAAAGTACCTTGCTCCTCCCAGGGATATAACTGTTGCTTTCCAAACATTGGAATGGATCAACTCTAAGATCTATTTGCTTCATGTTGTTGATGTCCCGAAATTTAACCTGTTTTTCTTGCTTAAAACACAATGATCAAACATGGTAAGGAAACCTTTGTCAGCCCAGGTAAAAAATTCTGATCTATAAGAATCTTCAGGCCTTGTTCTGACATATGGCCAAGCTTCTGATTCCATAACATCATCAATGCTATTTTTGAGGTATTTGATGCAACAACTATCTCCGCCTCCTTGTACATTTCACCCATAAGCACGTACAGGTTCTTTGATATCTTCTTGACCTTCATTACCACAAGCACACCCTTCAAAATTCTCATCACTCCATTCTCGGTGTGAGTCTTTCATTTGATGTCATCAAATTGTCCTAAATACAATATGTTCTTCTTTAAGACCTCCACATGACATACTCCTTGGATGGTCCATACTATTCCATCAAGTATCTTCACTTTGATGGTACCGACTCCAACGATCTTCAGAGTGTGATCATTCCCCATGTACACAAGTCCTTCCGAGATGGTTTCATATTGGTCAAACCATTCCTGTTGATATTTCATGTTCCATGTTGCTCTTGAGTCGATAATCCATGCATCATCGAGATGTTTCCTACTTCTAGTAGTCATTACCGCTTCACTGACTAGTATATATCCTTTTCCAGAAGTACTTTCCACATTCTCCTGAGAGTTTTTTCCACTTATCTTCTTGTTCCAAAAATCCTTCTTAATGTGACCCTTCTTTCCGCAATTGAAACATGTGACATTATTCTTCTTACTCCTTGATTTGGATCTTCCATGATTTTGTCTCCCACTGGAGATATGCTCCATCATCCTTAATGTCTCCATTGACAAAGCCTCTACTTGGTGTGAAGTTGTTTGTCTAACCTCCTTGTTCTTTTACCGAATTTCTTCTTCAAGAACTGAAGTTGCAACATCATTAAAGAGAAGTATATCCATAAGGATATTGTTGGTGAGTTTGATGATGATTTGGTCATACGAATCTAGAAAAATCTGGAGTAGAATTTCCACATGTTCAGTATCGACAATTTTATATTCCAATGTTGTAAACTGAGAGAACAGGGTATTGAGGTTGTTGATGTGGCCGGTCATCAGTGATGACTCCACCATCCGAAGAGTGTACAATTTTATCTTTAGAAAAAATGTATCGTGCAGTGACTTGGCCTTGTATAACTTCGTCAGAGTATCCAATATTTCATTTGCCGTCTTTTTCTCTACAATACTCGATAGGACCCCGTCTGAAAAATGGATGTTGGAAATAGCATTCCCATACATATTATTCCATTTCTCCTCTGTCACACCCACCAGCTTTTCACCAATTTCTAGTAGGAAATTATCCTTCTACAGCACTTCATGCATCTTCATTTTCCACAATGAAAAATTATTCCCATTGAATTTTTTGATTTTGAATTTCACCACCATCTGGACACGTCATCAGTCCAGAACCTCCTCTATTTCAAAATGGTGTATTTAATAATATCAATATTTTTTTGATGTGAAAGATCAACCAAAGTTGCAATCACATAGCATACTAAAATTAATGGAAATTATTAATACCTGAAAATGTAAACATCACCGGGCAAGAACCTATCCTCTAATACCACTTGTTGGGACTGTAAATGATTGGCCCACCAGTGTAGCGATAATCATGGGATAAAATAAAGTTTAAAATGTGGAAATAAAATGGACCCGAAATGTAACATGGAAAAACACCCAAATAATAGAGGTAAAAAAACCACGGGCAAATAGGAGGATCGTTATAGGGTAAAAGTGGGTACACACTCCCTCACTTATTACAAGGAGAAAAAACTCATAAAACTCTCTCTTGAATATGGTGAGGAAACTGGCTCACTAAATACTGCTCAAATAATGATGACTACTGGTGATGAGAAAATGGATGAAGTTGCAAGTGATGAGAGATCTGTTGGGAGAGAGCCTCATTTATAGGTTGCCTCTTCCCTTCCCACACCATTCTCCCACTGGTAAATTGGGTGGGGTTGGCCACCCACCATCTACCCCGCCAGCCCCCTTTGACAAATTAAGGGGGGCAATGTTGTCCAGAAAAAAAAAATTGTCATCATATTCCATCATGATTACAGTAATGGCTGACTAATGCTTATGGACGGGATTATGATTAAAGATACAACCCCTCCATTCAGATATTTCTTACAGATACAGCCCCTTTGTGCATATTATGCTTATAGATATAGGCCCTAATGGTAGATTTATGCTTATGGATATGGAAATGATGATTATGTGTGGTTCTTTTTATGAGACAATTCTTACACAGATAGGTTCATAAATCCTCTCTAAATATGATTCTTATATAGAGGGTAATTTTCAAAATTTCACCTATCACGGTCCAAATGATGTTACAAAGATCAACCTATAAAGTGAAAAATCAACACTTAATGATATTAATCAATTCAGTATGAAAATATAACTTCCAAAAAAAATAATAATATAATTTCTAGCCTTCAAAAATAAGAATTAAAATATGTTCCAAGAATTAATATTCAAAATAAAAACTTGGAACTAGAAAATATTAATTCCAAAGAAAAAACATTAGTTCTTAGAGATATAAAAATCAAATCAAATAACATTGAATCATTTTAGAACAAAAAAACATCATTTTCACTCAAATAATCAATGAATTTCAATTTCATCTCAAAATGATGGGAATTTAATAATCTTCTATTAAATATCATTTTGGAATAAAAATTAAATTAATTCAATAAAATATATGTGACAAACAAGTATCAAATTTAATCCATATCATTGACCTAAGAGAATTCTATAATCTTATAGAAAGTTTGTTATACTTGAAACCATCAAGAAAAGATGTTGTATATATTGTTACTTTATGTGTCAGATATCAAAGTTCACAAAAGGAGTCACATTTCATGGCTAGAAAGAGGATTCTTGGACATGTTAAAGTCATAATTAACTATGGAATGGAGTGTGATGGAAATTTAAAGCTAAATATTTTTTACTATATTAATGTGAATTGGGATAGAAATATTGATGATAGAAGGTCTACAATGGTAAAGTTTTCTTATTGGTAGAAAGGTCTGTATTTTGGCACATAAAGAAGAAAAGTTCTATAAACTTAAGCAATATTGAAGAAGAATATGTGGCTGTAACTCAAGACACAACTCAATTCATGTGGATAAGAACTTAGTTTGAAGATCACAAGATGGAAGTGAAGCTATAAATTCTTGTGGGTTGTGATAATCTAAGTGATATTACTTTTGTAACAATATTCTATACATTTATGACTCATATCCAATAAATATTTCAAATCAAGATATTAAATACATATCTATTTTTTTATACTTAATAAAATTACAGCCACTAATATAATTATTTTAATATGTAAACCCATAATAATTATTATTATTATATTAAAAAAACAAAATTGTTAATATATTTAGAGAGTTTGATGACTTTAGATCATTTTCAAACAAATATTGATATGGTGATGAGTGTTGTTTTAAATTTATTGATACATGAATGAAAAAATTAGTACTCCGGAAAAAATAGTTGTATATATTTTAATAAAGATTAAGGGGATCGTAGGTTAGATTTATTAATATATATATATATATATATGAACACATATATATATTTTAAAATAAAAATAAAAAACATATCTATATATATTTTACATTATAATGGCATAGATAAACTAGTCAAAAACCTTGCAACCCCGTGGGCCAAACTATTAGCTCGTATATTTTTGTGGTTAGGGTTTTATATATTTAAAATCGCATAAGTTTGGACCGAAAATGATCTGGTCCACAAAACCTATAACTAGTGCAGATAAGTTCATTAGGTGTTCATGGTTCACATTAGACCCGCAATAATGATCATAAATAGATTAAACCTGGATAAAAAATAAATAAATCATGTACATGAAAATTGAAATATCAATTTATAAAAAAACTAAAATTAACTTTTTCTCTTGGGTAAATAACATGTAACAAAAACCCATGATGTTTTTATTTTATTTTCCAAATGATGTTTTTATTTTTTTTCAAATTAACTGAATGAATCCTTGAAATCTATTTAAATAATCTCATATCAAATATATTTTTCCTCTCTTACATTACATCACTACACGATGTTGATTCAATTCATAAATATATATTTTCAATATTTTTTAAATATATTTATATTTTATTTTAAAATTAAATATATATATATATATATATATATATAGTTTAATTTTAGTGTTATATTTAGTTTTAGTTATTAATTATCATATGCGAGACTTCAAAAAAATATTCGATATAATTTTATTAGATATTAAGGATGATCTATGAGTCTGTGGATCTCATGTGGGTAGGACCAAGGATTTATTTTAAAATCCCATATTTTACATAGGTTTGGTCAGACTGCTCTACTAAATTTGTACCATGTATGATATTCCTGACTCTACCTCTTTAATAGTTTTAATCATAGATAGGTCCTGACTCCCTCGTTCCCCACCTGGGCATTGATAGATTTAAATCCCGTAAAAAAACTCCCACCCAAATTTTTAATGAAGATTATTACAAATAATAGGGGAAAGGATTCATGAAGGTGGAAGGGTAAGTGATGTTTAATGGAGATTTTTAGGTCCTCTTGACCACTATATTTCCCTATAAACCTTTTCCTTGGGAGGAGGAAAAGATTTTTGAAGAGTTAAAACTCATGTCACTCATCTCTTGAAGTGTAAGAAGAGGAAAAGGAAAGTTTAAGGGAAAGCTTCCACTGAAGTGTTTCAAGTGTGGAACCATCAAAAAAATTTGGAAAAAAATATCTAAAGTTGAAAGAAGAATAAGATGATTGATATGAAGATAAAAGACCAAGAATAACTTCTAAGAATAAATCAATAAAGACCAATAAGTCAAAGTTTTCTTCAAGAGAGAAAGGTAAGAATTTATCTTAATATAAAAAGAGAAATTTATTATCAAAGAATGATGACGATGAGAGCAGTGATAATGAAGAGGAAGTTGAAAATTATTGTGAAATTGATGATAAACTACTCATTGTTAAAGTTAATGTTGAAAAATTCACTAGTGATGAAAATAATGATGCTTAGAGTGAGGTAGAAACTCAAATGGAGTTTATGGTGAAGAGAGAACTCAAGGAGTTTCTTTCAAAGATCCTAAGAATGGAAAAGAAGGTCATGAATTTGAAGAAAGATAATCAATATACCTGTAACAAATAATTTGTTCATACCAATGAATATTCAAGGTTTCTAAAAGATATTGATTAGAGAAACCATCTTATTTGTATCTGTGTATTGGTTTAGATATGCATAGTCTTATGTTAAGTTTCATGGCTTTCCTCTTTACAAATTTTTCATTCTGAAGATGTGTTAAATTTTTCTGAATTTTTTTTCTCATTTCATATGGATTCTGATGACACAGGTTTAAGTTGAACACTTGGGAATCTATCTTCTGCTGCATTGTCCTAGTCGTCTTCTTCTTCTAAAACTTAAGAGAGTGGTTGCATCATTTGTCCATCACTAGTTAGTTTTTTATTTTGTTTTTTATCAATAATTACATTATTTTAAATAATTAATTTTTCTGAAAGTTTTTTGTTTTTTTTATTCTTTTGTTATTTTTATCAATAGTATACAAATTTTCAGTATATTCAATTTCATCATATAATTATTAAGTATCGCTATATTGAATATAATAACATTATAATGATTTTATTATGGTAAATTCAACTTTTTGAGGAAAATTTATTTCTAATTTACCAACATAATTGATCTTAAAAATATGTTAACTGGTATATTAATTCTTCCAAAAAAGGATTTCATCTTTGTCAATAATTTTTCTCATTAAATTTTTGAAAGAGATACTTTCATTATAGCTTGGTATTATGGTTTTAAAATTGTTTTTAAATTTGAAAAAATAAATAAATTTTTAATATTTTTTAATATTTATCTATCATATTTATTAATATTGGTTCTATATTTTATTATGTTCAATAAAACTTCAAATTTTGTCCTAAAATTATTCATCAAGTATTTTAGAATTGTATCAAGTATCTCTGAGGATCTATGAAGTACTAATTTTTGTCAAGTCTCTTTTTCACTTTCTAATTATTCTTTCTCTTGTAATTAAGAAATGTTTTTAACCTGAGAAACTTTTTAATTGAATACTATATTTAATCAATTAGAAACTTAATCACATCGAATTTAATAAATTCTATAATGTGAACTATATAACTGATGAAGGCTTCACAACACTTGTATTGTCTGTCTTTGGGGGTTATTTTATCCCAATCAATATGATACTATGTAAGGTTTATGGAGATAAAGTTTTACGATATAACAATCAAATTAAAATAATTCTATAAATTTACTTTATATGGATATTTCATTTGAAGTTGTGAATGTTTATCCTAAAATATATTTAGGAAGATGTTGAGTTTTTGTATGATCATTGATCCCATTAATAAGATGGAGAGAAGTGAAAAGAGATGTAGTGGATGTTATTGTTGTGTTGTATATTATTGTAAACATATAGATATGTTCAAGATCACATAAAATAATGACTATCATATGAAGTGAATGTCATTTTAGGATTTTGGAATGTTTGAATATGGTTTTGAGAAGTTTGATGTAGGTTTAGAGGTTTTTTGAAATAATCTAGAAGTCTTTGATATTAAAAAGATTCCGACTTGAAAAATGATGAATAAAATTTTTGTAAGGTTTAACCTAAGTAGATTAATGATAAAATGGTAAAGGGATAAACCATGACCATGGTTCATAAGGTGTGAGAAATAATTCATAAGGTGACCTATAGAGTTTTTAAGGTGTTTTTCAAACCCTGTAAGATGATATTCCAAACTTTTTAAGGTGAGTCCTAGACTTCGTAAGGTGAACCTATGGACTTTATAAGGTGAATATCCAATATTTGTTAGGTATATTAAATTTATTAAGGTTAATATTGAAGTTTATAAGATGGGTACTAGTTTTTGTAAATTGAACTCAGTTTTCATAAAGCAAAATTAGATTTTTTAAGGTAAACTTAGACTTTGTAAGGTGAACTTACAGTTCGTAAGGTGGGTTTGAAATTCCATAAGGTGAGTTTTCTTAGGAAAATTTTGAATCTCAATGAGAATTAAAGAAAATTAAAATATAATTGTCTGAAGCTTTTTTTTGTGATATGGATTTCTTTAAATTATTTCAAATGATTTTTAAGTTAGTCTTCATTCATTTAAATATCACAAATGAGATTTGTGATTTAATTAAAGTGAGAATATGGTTTACATTGTGAAGAAGGTTGTTGCACCGCGAAGGATAAGAGGTTGTATAGAAGCATGGCCTTTTCTTACATTACTATTACATCATTTTAATGATAAACAACATAATAGTATTACACATAGAGGATCCAAAGTTTTAGTGTCTTGGGAAAACTATGACCGTACATAACAATTACAACATCAATAATAAACATTTATTTAATTTCCTCTTCTCTAGCTTCTTATTGTCACTTGTCCTATCCTTAGTACATGTAGCCACCAGAGGATATACATAAAGAGGGGTGATCTAAAAGCCCAGTAAGAGGATAGATAAGAAGAATATATCATGGGGTGAGCATAATCATGAAATAGGAAAAAGATCATTAACATGAGAGGATCATAAATAAAAGACTTGAAATATGGAAATGCATAAAAAATGAAACATCATGTATTAGTGGTTAACTACCACAAATACTTGTGAACTAAGATAGCATATTGTTCACACATCATTTAACATTTAATCATGAGATTCATCACTTTACCCAATGCATTGGAGCGTTGTATAATTCCAGGCGCACCCGTCACTTTGAAACATTCATATTGCGCTATATAATTCCAGGCGTACCCATCACATCATAACATTATCATTATCATCCTTGCCACATGGAACATACATAAAAATTGAACATAACTAAACCATGGTAAGGAATTGGTTTCATATCATAATAATACATTCATAATATTTGAGTTCCCAAAAGAAATAGGGAACAACATACCTGATACAAGAACCATCAACCATGAATGAGAGGTAAAATTTTAGTTCTTAAAAGAAGAGTTCTTTTGGAAAACATTTGGATTGACATAAACTTCATTAGAAAACATGTATATCCTAGAAAAGGTAATATAATGATGAAAAATGATTTTCAAGAAGTGAACATACCAAATTTTAGTGAAAGAGGGAGAACCTAAAGAAAGAAAATTGGGTTTGAGATTTCCCACTTACCTTGTATCTGAATTCTTCCTTCTCTTTAATGTCCTCTTAAATCCTCCTCTTGAGATCCTCCTTAAGGAAGCTAGGCTTGGTCTTTTGATGAGACCAGAAGCTCTTGGATGTGAGATAGGGTCTAGGTAAGATGTTTGGGTAGAGTTTATAGAAGGATTGGAGCTTGAGAGGTGTGAAGAAATGAGGGTGTGAAGGTTGGTATTTATAGTGGAGGGGAGAGGGGTTTCCTTAATATAAAATTCATTAGTTTATTAATTTCCCCTAAGACAAGGAATAGTGAGTCTTGAATGACCAAGAATAATTATTTTATCATGTGATCCCGAACCAAGTGGGCTTACATCAGCATAACATCACACATGACTCTATAATTAGCTTATTTAGCTTATTTTTGTAAATTACGGTATTTCACTATTCATCAAAAATTCAAGTATTTCAGAAAAATCCCAAAAATTTACCCTGACCATTTTTAGATGTATATAATCAAAAAAAGAATTCCATTTTCCAAAAATAATTTTCTAAATATTATTAATTTTATATTTAATTAAAATCATAATTTACTTTAAAAACAGTTTTTAAAAGTTAAAACTGATTTTATAGTGCTTTCAAAAATTACATAGGGTCTTATAAAATTATCTAAAAACTATAAGACATTGTTTCGATAATTTATGAACACATTTTAGGAAAATAAATTTTCTTTTAAATTAATTAATTAATTATAATTAATTATTTATGACTTACAAAATACCAAAATGTTTACTAAGGTCAAATTGTCACTTTCTAAGATATATAAATTTTATTTAATTATTCATGGGTAAGGTTACTCTTACGTTGGATGATTTACTATTCATAAGGGTCATAATACTATTCATAATGGTATGTTACTATTCACAAGGGTATGTTACTATTCACCGAAAATTATTTTTGTTTCAATAGACTCCAGAAATCATCTTGAACACAACTGTGTATGTCAGATTTTTGAAATTCAAAACACAGAAGTGACAAACTTATGTTTAAAGGTCACTTAGAACTTAGTAGTTCATTATGTTTTGTTTTCATGTGATTTTATGACATAATTATAAGAAGGTAATTTCCATTGAAAAACTTTGGTTCTTTACATTCTTCCCCCCTTAAGATATTTCACTTTACACAAACAGGTGAGGGTGTTTCTCCTTCATTGCCTCTTATAGTTCCCAAGTTTCTTCCTCAAACTTATGGTTCCTCCAAAACACTTTGAAAAGATGGGTTGTCTTGTTGCATAGAACCATATCCATCCGATCCAGAATCTTTACTGGCTGCTCCTCATAAGAGATATCATCTTCCAGCTGCACCACCTCTAAGTTTAGTACATGTGAGGGGTATAGTATGTACTTCTTTAGTAATGATACATGAAACACATCATGAAATTGAGCCATATTCGGTGGAAGTGAAAGATGATAGGCCACAGTTCCTATGTGTTCAAGGATCTCCAAGGGGCCAATATACCTTGGGCTTAGCTTCCCTTTCTTCCCGAATCACAAGACTCTCTTCCATGGAGATATTCGAAGAAAGACTTTATCTCCAACGTCGAACTCCAAGTCCCTTCGACGGTTGTCAACATAGCTCTTTTGCCAACTTTGAGCATCTTTGATGTGTTTCTAGATGACTTGAACCTTCTCTGTCATCTCTTGAACAAGATTGAGTCCAAGTAGCTTTCTTTTTCCAACTTCATCCCAAAAGGTTGGAGTTCTACATCTCTTCCCATAAAGAGATTTATACAGAGCCATATGAATACTCGAGTGGAAGCAATTTTTGTATGAGAACTCAACCAATGGGAGATGCTGATCCCAACAACCTTTTAATTCAAGAGAGAAAAATCTTATAATATATTCAAGCGTCTCAATAGTTATTTCAGACTGGCCATCATTTTGTGGGTGATAGGTCGTGCTGAAATTTAATTTAGTACTCAAAGCATGTTGAAGACTCCTCCAGAATTTAGATGTGAACCTTGGATCACGGTCAGAGACAATCGAGAGTGGAATATCGTGCAGTCTCACCACTTCCTTCACATATATCTTTGCAAGTTGTTCGAGTGAGAGATCTTCCCGAATAATGATAAATTGGGCAGTCTTGGTGAGTCAGTCAACCACAACCCATATCACATTATTTCCCTTCGACGTCTTCAGGAGACCCACGACAAATTTCATAGTAACATTTTTCCATTTCCACATGGGTATAGGCAATGGTTGTATCATACCTTTGGACTTTTGTCGCTCAGCTTTAACTTGCTGAAATACCAAGCACCTTGATATATATCCCGCAATATCCTTCTTCGTGTTATCCCATCAGAAGCGTTCTTATAGATCACGGTACATTTTGGTACTCCAAGGATGGATAGGGAATGTTGAGCTATGTGCATTATCCAATAGATCCTTTATCCCAGGTGATGAAGTCACAAAAAGCCTCATTCCAAACCTAATCACACCATCATCATCGATATGGAACTCTTGCAGCTTTCCTTCCTTTACTGCATTCACCCTCTTTTGTATATCCACACCATCCATTTGTGCTTCCTTAATCTTCTCCTGGATATATGGTTGAACAATCATTTGGGCAAGGTAGGATGTATCCCCTACCCTTATGGTTTCCAAATCCATTCGTTTCATATCCAAGAAGATAAGGTCTTTCACAATCTGCAACATGGATAGAGTAGCAGGTTCTTTTCTACTTAGAGAATCAGCTACCTTGTTCACCTTTCCAGGATGATAGTGAATAGAGAAATCATAATCCTTTATTAGCTCTAACCATCTCCTTTGACGCGTGTTGAGATCCTTTTTTGTGAATATATACTTTAGGCTCTTTTGGTTGGTGTATATGTCACACTTCTTGCCATAAAGGTAGTGATGCCATATTTTCAAGGCAAAAAATCACGGCTGGTATCTCTAGATCATGCATCAGGTAGTTATGCTCATGGATCTTAAACTGTCGCGAGGCATAGGCTATCACATTGTCATTTTTGATGATTACACAACCCAAGCCTTTCTTTGAAGCATCACTGTATATCACAAAACTTTCTCCACTTTTCGTTAGTGCGAGTATAGGTGCAGTGATCAACCTTCTCTTTAGCTCCTTGAAGCTTCCCTCATATTCTTCCATCCAGACAAACTTTACCCCTTTCCTTGTTAACTTAGTTAGTGGGCTTGGAAATCATGAGAAGTTTCTCACAAAATTTCAGTAGTACCCAGATAATCCAAGAAAACTATAGATTTCTGTGACACTAGAGGGCTTGGGTCATTCCTCAATTGCCTTTTTTTTAAGAATCCACAGAAATTTCCTCACTTGTGATCACATGTCCCAAGAACGTGACTTGTTTCATCCAAAAGTCACACTTGTTGAACTTGACATACAAATTCTCCTTTCTTAATGTCTACAACAGAAGTCTTAGATGTTCTTCATGTTCTTCCTTTCTCTTGGAGTAGATGAGAATATCATCGATAAACACTACCAAAAATTTGTCGAGGTAATGTCTAAAGACTTTATTCATCAAATCCATGAAGATTGTAGGGGCATTAGTAAATACAAAGGGCATCACCAAAAACACATAGTGCCCATACCTTGTTCAGAAGGCAGTCTTCTAAATATCTTCCTTCTTCACCTTTACCTGATGATATCCAGAATGAAGATCCACCTTTGAGAATTATAGATCACCTCTTAACTAATCGAACAAGTCATCAATCCTTGGGAGAGGATACTTTTTTTATGGTGATCTTGTTGAGTTCCCGATAATCGATACACAGTCGCATTGTTCCATCCTTCTTCTTCACAAAGAGCACTGGTGCACCCCAAGGTGATGCGCTAGGGTGTATGAACCCTTTGTCTAGATGCTATCGCAGTTGCTTCTTTAACTCCTCCAGTTCAACAGGATGCATCCTATAGGGACACTTCGAGATAGGAGTAGCTCTGGGAATGAGTTCAATTGAGAACTTTACCTCACAATCCGAGGTAATTATGGGTAACTCTTTAGGAAATACATCTCCATATTCCCTCATGATGGTCATTTCCTCAAGTTCGACACTTTCCTTTGACTCAACCATTTAGGCGAGGTATGATTCTTCATAGGGAATCAACACCCACACCATTGAAGGATTTTTCAAAGGAGATTCATGATCTTCCTTGCATTTTTAGAGGATCATGGGATGGTTAAGAATATGAAAAGATATTTCCTTTTCCTGATAGTTGATATGTGATCTATATAATGAGATCCAATCCATACCCATTGTAGCATTGAATTCCACCAAGGGAAGTATTATGAGATTTTTTAGAAGAATACTCCCACATATGCCAACAGGAGAAGATTCAAACACTTGGTTTGAAATGATTTCACCACTTGGGGTTTTTAGAGATATCTCTACTTCAAGGTTTCGGGGGTTCGATTCTATAGTTCTAGAAAACTTACAATATATAAATGAATGCGTAGAACCAGAATCAAATAAGACTTTTTCCATTCTTGAGTGTATAGGAAGTGTACCTTGTATGACTTCATTATCATGCTCCACCTCCACAGTAGTGATGGAATAAGCCTTCCCTTATTCCTTTGTCTTTGGTGGTAGCTGACACTGATTTCCCTCAAGAACTCGAGGTTTAGTGCACTGGTTTGCATAGTGCCCTAGCTCCCTACAGTTGTAGCATTGAACCATGAGTGGTTCTCTCATTTCATCGGCTACATTCTCATTATTTTTCATGTATTTTCGACACTCTTGAGCATGGTGTCCTTCTTTACCACACTTAAAGCACTTCCATGTCCCTTTGAGGCAGTTCCCATGGTGCAACTTCCCACATTTTTGGCATGTGGGTCATTGAGTTTTCTTCCCACTTTTGTCATTAGATCTTCTAGAATGAAACTTCATCTTTCATTTATTATCACCATATCCATGGGACCATTATCCAAAATCCATCTCCAATTTGAGAGAACATTGAATAACTTCTTCATAACTCCCAAAGTCTCGAATTGCAAGAGCCTTTCGAAGGTGTGGTTTTAATCCACTAAAGAATATATCAATTTTTCTATCATTGTTGATAACAAACCCCAAAGCATACCTTAAAAGCCTTGTGAAATTTGCTTCATAGGTTGGGACAGATTCTACTTCTTTTTTCTTGAGCTCTATGAATTCTCTCTCCATCTTCATATGAAGAGTTCATGGGAAATACTTATTAAGAAACATTATCTTAAAGTCTTCCCATTCCATCTCTTTAATTTCCTCCCTTGGATTGGTTTTCTTAATCAAAGCCCACCATTGATCGGCTTCTCCATCTAGACGATAAACAGCTAGGGTCACCTACTCCATCTCAGAACAGTGAAGCACAGAAAAGATCTTCTCCATGGAGTTGACCAACTGTTCCGCAACTAGTGGATTGGAAGATCCACTAAATGTCGGTGGTCGTTGCCGCATAAAACATTCGATAGCTAGTTGCTCCCTCTTTAGTGAAGGGGGAAGTTCCCCATTATTATGGTTATTGTTCATAACTTGAGATAATTGGTTAAGTATCGCCATGAAGTTTTGAACTCCACCTCCCAAATCATTGGGGATGTCGTTCGGGAAATTGTTGCATTGGCCCTCACACGAGTTGTTGGCCTGATTTCTCCTGGTTCCCTCCATTTTCTAAAATAGAAAAGGTTAGAACAAAACATAAGTAAACAAGTCATGAATAACTTATTCATTTAAACAATTTATACAAAAAACATAACATATGGGATCCCTAGGTAAATATTCTTGTGTGAATATTTGTACTTAGTCTCATGTTATAGGATTTCTCTAGGGTTCACTAATCCTAATTCCCAAATTAACTAAACCTTTCCTCTGATACCAACTATAGCATCCTGGACTTTTCTTACATTACTATTACATCATTTTAATGATAAACAACATAATAGTATTACACATAGAGGATCCAAAGGTTTAGTGTCTTGGGAAAACTAGGACCATACATAACAATTACAACATCAAGCATAAACATTTATTTAATTTCTTCTTCTCTAGCTTCTTATTGGCACTTGTCCTCTCCTTAGTACATGTAGCCACCTGAGGATATACATAAAGAGGGGTGTGCTAAAATCCCAGTAAGAGGATAGATAAGAAGAATATAGCATGGGGTGAGCATAATCATGAAATATGAAAAAGATCATAAACATGAGAGGAGCATAAATAAAAGACTTGAAATGTGGCAATGCATAAAAAATGAAACATCATGTCTTAGTGGTTAACTACCACACATACTTGTGAACCAATATAGAATCTTGTTCACACATAATATCACATTTACTCATGAGATTCATCACGTTACCCAATGCATTGGAGTGCTATATAATTCCAGGCGCACTTGTCAATTTGAAACATTCATATTTCCCTATATAATTCTAGGCGCACGTGTCACATCATAACATTATCATTATCATGCTTGCCACATGGAACATACATCAAAAGTGAACATAACTAACCTATGGTAAGGAATGGGTTTCATCTCATAAGAATACATTCATAAGATTTGGGTTCCCAAAATAAATAGGGAACAACATACTTGATACAATAACCATCAACCATGAATGAGAGGTAAAAATTGAATTCTTAAAAGAAGAGTTCCTTTGGAAAATATTTGGATTGACATAAACTTCATTAGAAAACATGTATATCCTATAAAAGGTAATATAATGATGAAAAATTTATTTTTAAGAACTTCCCATACCAAATTGGAGTGAAATAGGGAGAACCCGAAGAAAGAAAATTGGGTTCGAGATTTTCCCCTTACCTTGTATCCAAATGCTTCCTTCTCTTTAATGTCCTCTTAAATCCTCCTCTTGAGATCCTCCTTAAGGAAGATAGGCTTGGTCTTTTGGTGAGACCAGAAGCTCTTGGACGTGGGAGAGGGGATAGGGAAGATGTTTGGGGAGAATTTAGAAAAGTCTTGGAGATTGAGAGTTGTGAGGAAATGAGGGTGTGAAGGGTGGTATTTATAGTGGAGGGGAGAGGGGTTTCCTTAATATAAAATTCATTAGTTTATTAATTTACCCTAAGACAAGGAATAGTGAGTCTTGAATGACCAAGAATAGTAATTTTATCATGTGATCCTTAACCAATGGGTCTTACATCAGTAGAACATCACACATGACTCTATAATTTGCTTATTTAGCTTGTTTTTGTAAATTACGGTATTTCACTATTCATCAAAAATTCATGTATTTCAGGAAAATCCCAAAAATTTACCCCAACCATTTTTTTACGTGTATAATCCAAAAATGAATCCCATTTTCCAAACATAATTTTCTAAATATTATTAATTTTATATTTAATTAAAATCATAATTTACTTAAAAAAACAGTTTTTAAAAGTTAAAACTGATTTTATAGTGCTTTCAAAAATTACATAGGGTCTTATAAAATTATCTAAAAACTATAAGACATTGTTTCCATAATTTATGAAAACATTTTAGGAAAATAAATTTTCTTTTAAATTAATTATTTATGAATTACAAAATACCAAAATGTTTACTAAGGTCAAATTGTCACTTTCTAAGATGTCTAAATTTTATTTAATTATTCATGGGTAAGGTTATTCTTATGTTGGATGATTTTCTATTCATAAGGGTCATAATAATATTCATAAGGGTATGTTACTATTCACAAGGGTACGTTACTATTCACCAAAAAAATTTGTTTCAATAAACTTGAAAAATCATCTTGAACACAACCGTGTATGTCGGATTTTAGAAATTCAAAACACAGAAGTGAAAAACTTATGTTTAAAGGTCACTTAGGACTTAGTAGTTCATTATTTTGTGTTTTCATGTGATTTTATGACATAATTATAAGAAGGGAATTTCCATTGAAAAACTTTGGGTCGTTACAGGTTGAGTTTCAATTTTTAGAATGACTAAAATGTTGCACCATGAGGTATCTAGTTGCATCATGATTTATAACAGTGACCACCTTGGCATATCCAATGACTAAAACAAAAGGAAAAAAAGTGGGAAGAATAATAAGGGGTTTCAAGTAATTTCATATATTTATTTTTATACATTTCAAATTTCAAATACAAATTTGAAGAGGGTAATTACTATTTCTCAAATATATAATATTTTCAATACTATGAAAATAATATGTGAGAATACATGATGATATGTGCTAAAAAGATACATAAATATTATTGAATAAGAGAGAAAGGAAGAGGAAAAAGAATATACTTGTTGTTGCGCAAGTAGAAGAAGATGAAGAAATTTCATAGTGAAAACTCAATGACATTCTAAAATGGGAGAAGGGTATCATGTTGTTAAAGTATTTTATGTCATTGTATATATTTGGGAGAAAATTTTACACAATCAGGAGACACTGGTGTAATATGAGTGAAGGATAAACCATGTTCGTTGTATTCCACAAGTTGATACTATTGGATCATATAATCTCGGGTGAATCTAAATCATAACAAGGATTAGACTTCTCATTTTAAGAGGTGTAACTTGTAAAAAAATTGTTGTGCCTACTATTAATGTGTGTTGTGTTGTTTAAAAATGATAAATATATCATGTTAATATGTGGTAAAGTTTGTTTCAATAATAAACTTAAAAGATAATTTTAATCCCCAATTCACCCCTGATTGATTTCCCAATGATCTTGAGGGTCCTTTAAAGTGTCATCATAGTTATGGTTCTCTTCATAGGAGATCTAATTTTTGGAATAAAGTAGTTTACCTTTAGTTAGAGATTAAATTGTTGGATTTTTGGTGTGCATAATAGATAATCACAATCCAATGAATAATAATGGGATTCCCACTTTTGATGGGAAGAATTATTATATTTGTAATGACATGTTGTTGCCTTATCTATTATCAATCAGTTTGGTTGTATTGGAGACTGAAACTGGTCATTTTGTTCCTCGTGTTGAAGGTGTTTTGATGAAAACAATTGATAGGAAAAATTTGGATAATTATGTATATGATCAAAATGTCATTTTTTCATCTATTTTATAGAAGTTGTTTCTAAAAGTAAAACGGATTAAGAAAACAAATGACATATGGGAAAAACTAAAAAACATATTTGAAGGAAAAAAAGTTGAAGCGGGTTAAACTAAAGGTTTGGATATTGAAGTATGAAGACCTCAAAATGATGGAAGATGAAACTATAGATGAATTATTCACTTGATATAATGCGATTGTGATCATTGTTAGAGGTTTTGGTGATGATACTACAATTATTTAAAATATTTTTTTCATTTTTTCAGATAGGTTTTGATGAAAAATTCTATACACTTGAAGATCGAGATCTAGACACACTTCCTTTGGATTTATTACATAGTATCCTTATTGCATATAAAATGTGAAAGGGAAGTGTTTACAAAAATTCATCCAAGGATGAAAAGTAAATTTCCTTTAAATTATCAAGATAAGATAAATCTAAGAAAGATGTTTTTGAAGGTGATGCTGGTTTTTCATATTCTAATAAAGATGAAAATGTTTAAGATAAGTTAAAAAACTCATGTCACTCATCCCTAGAAGTGTAAGAACAGGAAAAGTAAAGTTTAAGGGAAATATTCCACTAATGTTTTTCCAGTGTGGATCCATCATACATTTTGCAACAAATTATCTAAAGTTTAACTAAAAATAAGTTGTTGAAGATAAAGATGAAAGACCAAGAATAACTTCCAATGAGAAAGCAATAAATATCAATAAGTCAAATTTTTCTTCAGGAGAAAATGGTAAGAATTTCAATAAATATAAAAAATATATAAATTTCTTATCAAAACATGATGATGATGAGAGCAGTGAAAATGAAGATTAAGTTGAAAATTCCAGTGACATTAGTGAGAAACTACTCATTGCTAAAGTGAATGATGAAAAATTAACTAGTGATGAAAATAACGACACTGATATTGAGTTATAAACAAAAATAGAGTTCATGGTGAATATATAACTCAAGGAGTGTCTTTAAAAGTTCCTAAGATTGGAAAATAAGATTATTAATTTGAAGAAAAATAATCAATCTACCAGTAACAAAGAATTTTTTCATGAGTAAAAATAATCAAGGTTACTAAAAGAGATCAATGATTTAAAGAAATTTCTTTCCAAATAAAGGAATTTAAAAGTAGATATAAACGAGAAAGTTAAAATGAAGAAGAAATATCTTGAAAAAATCAAACTAAAATTGATCACTACTAAGAAATAATTGGATAGGAACAAATAAAATTTTCAAAATTTTGTTCAAATGACTTAAGAAAACTCAAAGAAAAAGTCTATGAAAGATGATGAAGGTTCACCAAAAAATTAATCTAAAGTAAACTAATAAATATCACACTTAAAGGGTGAGAAATATATTGGAACTTTTAAACGAAATATTGAATCGAATACACAAGTGAAGAAGATCAATTTTGTAGCAAAATATAATGATTCTCATAAATTTGAACGTTCTGGGAGTATTAAATTGAAAGAAAAAACTACTAGAAATAGTGATTCAGTAAAAGATGCAAATAATTATAGAGTTATTAGGAAGGTGTTGGAAGTATAGAACAATTTTGGTTCACAATAAGGAACCAATATTGATGCCTCAAAGAATAAATAATGTTCGGTGTTAACATCTAGAAAGAAGTCTATTTTCAGAGGTAAGTATACTTTTTTATGGATACTATTGGAATTATGGAGGCTTTGGGAACTTATAAAAAAATTTAGTTCAATTATCAACACTTTTATTAGTATAAAAGTATTTTGAGGTAGAATTTTATGTGGAGTAAACTTTCTCAAAATAATAAAATTCATAAGAAGACTGAAAATTTTGGCATGAAAGTTGAAAGTAAACTTCAATGATTAGAAGTAGTTTATAGAAGATGTGACAAGACTGGTAACTTTACTGAAGATTGTATCACTATCCTACCAACCTAATTGAGTATGAGTTGTAATACTCAAATTTCTAGGAAGAATAATTATAAATGTAAGTAAAAATATTTTTTTTGTTGAAGTTACACTTAAAGAACCCAAAGGGGAAGGCCCATGGATTCTGGATAATGGATGTTATTCACACATGAAAGGAGACTTAATTTTTTTTAAGAATATAGAGTAGTGCAAGGAAATCTCTGTGGACTTTAGAAATAATGGTTCATGTCACAACCCCTCCCCCCAAAGGTACATCTACTGGGCTAACAATGATAGAAGAGAGGTAATGGTGCTCAAAGGCCACCTCTAATAGGTCTCGGGTTATCAACTAGCATAGAGGGTATAACATACACATAGATGGGATACATTAACCTCTAAGAATTGGAAAGTAAGATATAAGATTAGAATAACCACCAAAAAACTCTAAATCGTAACAAAAGTAGAATAAATCCCAATACATGATATGAATGTAATAACATACAATCAAAACAACTAAAAAACACTAAAAAAGATCCTCGATAGCGACCACGAATATCTAACTTCTTCTGAAAAAATCCTTGAACTTGAAAAGTCTAGCTTGATCACCAAATAGATACTACTGAACCAAAAAATATTTTATATAATGCAGGGTGAGCATAACCTGCATACTCAATAGGACCCCCCTTACAACCTCTCGTGAAAAATGTGAAAAAAGCATAGTAAAGCTCAGTGAGTAAATAAATGAAACCAAATCATCGCCTAAATAGTTTTACTATTATTTTATCATCCTCACCATGGATCACTCACCAAGTATCACATATAAGTAATCATATAATATCCAAAATAATAATAAATAAATGTACCCTATTACCACTTCCCCATCGGTTTGCTGGCCTTCTCCAACATCATATGTCTTGATTCATCTCTCTCCAAAAGTAATCCTACCCAAATACACCTGGGCTAAAGTAGGACACCTTGAAGACACATGGGCTAAATTTATATATCATGATCCCTATGCATCACATCATCTCATCATCCCAAACACAACTCCATATAGTAACTAAGTACTTTCTGAGATTCACCATAGCATGTATGTTGTGTATTATACCTCAATCCCTCACAAACCATGCACAACATGCATATAATAACCATTAGGATACTATATATAAAGATACATGTGTTTTAAATAACCACAAGACATTTCAACCCTCTACACACATATATAGGGAATGATAACCATTATTCATACTATCACATAATACTACAAGGATAAGAGAGTATGACCAAAGGGGTTACTCAACCATTCATTCCTCACCAACCTGGATGTTGGGGAAAACACCCTCCCATAGTCTACTAGCTTTCAGTCACCCTACCAACATGGGTGTTTTGGCCTATGGAATCATAAAACAAACATGATATACATAAGGCTCCCAACCACACTATGGGAAACTACCTAGACATAGACTCACCTGCCGCTAACATCACACGAGACTCCTAATTTCCACTACTAAGACCTAGGAATAAAAATAATACATTCATCGAGATCAACATTAATTAACCAATAATCCATTAATTAATTATTACCATTATCATTTCCAAGATTAACATTTTAGTTTTGATACAAGTTTCGATGACACTATTAATTCTTTACTTGTATTCTCAAGTAAATTACCATAAAAAAGAAACCATCAAGAACCAACCCCATTATTTCATTAATTCATTTATCATTTCATAATAATCAGGGTACTCGGGGACTTGGTCAAAGCTACCACATAAAATATGCACACGTAGTTCATGGTATCAAACTACTTCCCATAGTTGGAAACTGATTATATAAAAAACCACCAGCCATAAATCATTAAAAAATCATATTCATTATCAAGAAATCATCCCATATTTGAGAAAAACAACAATGGGAAAGCCCGACTTCAACCCATTCTATCAGTATTGGTTCCATACCCAACACCATTGTACATAAAATCACATCTGATATCCCATGCCAACATCATTATAACTGTATCCTCATATATAGCCTCAGGTATTCCTTCCCATATCATAACCATATATGACACCTCATGACCCCATCATAGCCTTGGACATCCTCACCCATATCATCGCCATAACAGGCCGCATGTGCCACTATTATAGCCTCATGAATCCCCTACCATTATTCATACCGCACAAGGTTAATATTCAATCATAAAAATGTTTTAAATCCATAGATCATAAATACATATTAAATGTATTATTCCACACATAATTTCATAAGGGGATATGACTAAATCAAAGAAGGAATTCCAACCTTAATCAAACAATTTCAGGATCGCTTATCCCTAAAGAAATTATTTAAGAAATCCTTAAATTCTCATTATAGTCTTTAATCAACAGATTTATAATGAATAAATCACATAAGAATTAGCCATACAAATTACCAAGGATAAATATTATTTATTTATCTGGACCACTTCCTTAAGCTATTTTTTCATTTATCAACAATCTCAATGATTATTATTTCAACATGACACTTTCAATATAAAAATTCATTACCATATTTAAATTATTATTTAATTTCCAAGAATTTTCACCATGCTTAACAATTATAAAAAAAGATATCACACAATCTAGTAAATATCAAATCCAACAAAATATATATCACAAATCATGTGATTGAGCCTCCTAAAATATTAAATCATAGATATTAATATTTATACATGATATAATGTTTATATTTAATGATTTTTTGTAATAATATGATAATCATCTCTAAGCATGATTAAAGTTATATACATGCAATAATATCCTTTAGAAAAATAATAACAAGAATAGTACATGTGACATGTTATTATTTTTATTTCATCAAGTATTAATTAAATAAAGGTATTCAATTATCTATTTCTCTTTCTTGGATAATTTCAAGAAATATTATCATCATTTTACAACATGAAATTATATATTTCCATATCTTCTGATAATCTTATAGATTATCAAATTATGTTGTAACATTCTCAAGAAACTCTTTCATGAATAACAATAACAATCTATAGCATGTGATGATCATTTTAAAGAGAGAATAATGTTTCCAAAACATTCTATAAAATTTAAAAATAATTATTTATCTATAACATGAAATATAAATTTCAATCACTTGAATATTTCGGGATAATTTTAGAATGATATAAACTCATTATTTCATTAAATATTTTCATAATAATCCATTGTCAATATTTCACTTCATTTGTTTTATATTTAACCTTTATAAATTTCCATATTATCATACAAACTTCATCATGATATTATTTTTCATATTTTTATCTTATTATTGTTAATTTCATCCATTTAAAAAAATAATCTAAAAAATTTTATTTCCACATTTGTATAGTATAATTTAAATATAATTCATAGATACCCTACTTGGGATTTCTTTTCCAAGCCGTTGCACCCAAAATAGAGGAGAGAGAGAGAATTATTCATATTGGAAACACATACTTGGTGTGTGGTGGAGAAGCTCGAATCAACTTCAGATGGATTTGTGACTCTCTAGAGGAGGCTTTGAGATCATCGAGACTCAAGAAGGGAAGAAATACACGAAAAAGAAAGATTTGGTATTTTTAAACACACATATAGAGTCTCCTCGTAGATATTAAATCTATATTTAATTAGTTCCCAAATAATTCCCCACACAACCCATTAATAATTCCTAAAATTAGTAAGATTAAAAATATCAAATTTAAAACTCTTAAACAAGAAAAAAAACCATCGATTTCCACATTAAATTCCATCATTTACATTGAAAATGAATTATAGAAAGTTCTGGGAAGGAAAACAAGGGTTTTAGTAAATTTTCTTCTGCCCTTACGTATGAAGTATGAATTGCATAAGAGTAACATGGTTTTAAACTTATGTGGCTATCCACCCTTATGTGAGCTTTGGAAATCTCATCTGACCCTTATTTGGGTCAAATATGCCTTTATGTATCCTTTTTAAAAGCTTTGATACCCTTATATGAGCTTCGTCTTAACCTTAGGTGAGATAGGGAATAACTTTATGTAACCTTAAGAATTTTGGTTCTACCCTAACAAAACCTTAATAATTTTGGTGCTACCCTAATGAAAGTAAAATCGTACCCTTATGTATAGAAGGAAAGGTCAAGGTGACCTTTATGTAGTGATGGAGTGAACCATACACATGGAACTTTATAACTTTACACAGCACATGAGAGATCCATATTACCCTTTTGTAACCTATAAAAACTCATGTTTAACTTTAAATAATAAATAGAAAATAGGGACTACCCTTACACGACACATAGAAAATTTTATAGCTACAAAACACTTTAAAACAATCTTTTAGGGGAGATTCCTCTCAAACAAGAGTAAGGCCATTAATAATACATTGTATAAAGTGTATAATGAATCTAACATATCAACATGAGATTAAATAATTAATCTCAACAAAATGAAGCATAAAACAGCTTTTTAACTTTGAACACATGTATGCAACTCTAATTCCCATGTAATATCACATAATCACATCAAAGGCCACACATATTACAAAAACAAAACCAGAAATCTATGCATATCCAATCAAACAAACATAATATTAAAAAAATCTTCAGAAGGAAAACTTTAAAAAAAACAATTCAAATTGATTAAAAAGGGCATAAAAATCTATTTGGGAGAAAACACCTTTACCTTCAGGTTTTCAAAAAAATTAATTAGGTATTCTATAAAATGAAATTATATACATAGTTTATTATCTTTTATCAAGATACTAAACTTAATACATAACATTAAAGATATATCATGCTTAACATGTCATGATTAAGAGTATATTAACATGATTACATCAAAATTTATTGAAAATTTAGATATTCCACTTACAATAATTCATTAAGTCATGTTTGTTAAGGATTTCGAAACAAAAACATGTTCAAAATATTCCTTTCTTTATAGACATGTATCCAAACATTTCACATTAAAACTTGTCACCAATTCCATTGTATTCAAAATCAAATAGGTTGTGAAAACTTTAAATGAAAAACTTATTTTTTTAATCCTTATACATAATAATGTATTCATCAAAAACTAATTTTTGAAAACACTACCATTATATTTTTTTTAAAATTGCCTTTAAAATAAATGCAAGTTTCATAGAAGAATTGTAATTGTTTATTTAAGAAAACTTGTTATCAGAAAATAAATTTTTCCAAGAGGGTCTCACAGAATATTATTATATAGTATGAAGAAAAATTCCATTGATGAAATAATCAAAGTAAATGTTTCCATTCCAAAAAAAATTCATATTTAATATGAGTTTTGTGATAACTCACATATATAGGCAAGTTACATGCTTTTATCAAATTCTTTTTATTCAATTAACACAGCTATCTCATGATATTTGGAAAATTAAAATTAAAATTAATATACATAACTTCAATAACATGGAGAAATAAAATTTAATATATTACATGCATTACAAACAAATCATGAGGCTTAAACTATCCAATTTATTCGAATTTAAAAAAATTCCAATTTTATTAACAAATATTTTTTCACTAGGGGTTCACTCATGAAAAATCTAAAAAGGATATAATGTTCCATTTACCATAGGTGTAAACTATTTCTTTCAAGATTTATATATCAATATCACATAACATTTATCAATCATCACACCCACCAAGATTGAAAGTCTCCAAAAGCATACAAATCAAAGGAACACGTCCACCATACCATGATATTATCTACTTTGAGTGGAACTAACTCACCCACACAGTTTTAAAACATTTTTTAACATAACACATCAGGATGGGGGAAGTGTCCCCTTTCTTCATATTCCCAAGGACATAACACACACATTACTAGTATAAGGGAAATCCCTTCTGAGGATGTAACCACACAATTCCACAACCATAACATAAATAAGGTCGCATGAACAAACCAAAACATACAAGAATATAATCCACAATAGATAGAGTAATTAACCCAACATTAGGAAAAAAATAAATTAAAGACAAATTAAAATATTCTCACTTCCTGAAAGAGGTCCCATATCTCCTGGAATGAGTGAAGGTTATATCTATTAAAATAGAGAAAGGGATACAAGAACCCCTTCCCCCAGACCAAATTTCCACCACACCAGACCTAAGAGAATATTATAGGATTCACATAATGATAAAAATCCATCCCCCAATAAAAACAAGGTACTAATGAGAGATTAAATAGTGACCCCCCCCCCCCCCCCCGAGATCAAACAAGGGCTTAGGGAGAGAGTAATAGAATGATATAAACAAGTCCAAAAAAACCCTTTCCTGAAATCGCATCTCCATCTCAACACCAAGCCCAAGGAATGAGTTATTCTTACCGTATTTGAAGTAAATTATGTTTGGATTAGAAATTAAAGGTTGAATTGTTATAAACAATCATGGATCAAGGATTTAAGATGTGGGTTTCAATCAAGTGAACAAGGAGGATTCTTGTCACTAATTCTGAAGGGCTAGAAATTGAAGATTAATGATAAACCTGATCATTCACTTTTAAGGGATAATGATTGAAGGGTTTCAGGATCAACAAGGTGATTCAAAGTTCTTACCACACATCAAGTTTAGAGGTCATAAATCCTATAATTAATGGAAATCATCACGAATCTAGAATACCCCTTGTGATTAAATATATAAACTTATCTTAAAAACTATCCTTGGAACATCCCCTACAAAACATCAAACTCCTAGAAAACCCCAAGGAATAAGAACCACCACTCTCAATATGATCCATGAAGCATCGTCATAACAAAAAAAACCTAGTTCTCTATCTCTGATCATGATTCAAACCAAAGGTTATCACTACCTCCTCCAAAAAAACCTTTGTCCCATGATCTGAAACAGAACCCTCATGCTTCTGCAGACTCTGATGCTAGAACTCTCGAAGTGTCCTTCTCTAAGAATTTTAATCATCATCTTCCCCTCTACAGTGATTTTCTAGAACATATTATTGAACACCTTGGCATGAACCTAACAAGGATATTAACCTGGAACCACTCCTACAAAAATAATAAACATTAGGGACTCCTAACTCAATATAAAAATTATTTATGGTTAATTTATTACTTTATTTTTAAATTTTTTCCATTTTAAATCCCATTAATACATAGGAACATACAATCATTGTGCATGATACTTTCCTGGGTATCTATCCCACAAGAAACATCACTTTTCTTAGAATATCAGTAAAATTGGTATCCCTTTCATTGGATCATAGGGGCACCCAAAATCTAATATCCCAGCTAGTATACCTTGTTTACAACATGTACTAATCCTAGATAAAATTGTTTATCTACCAACCCATGCATCCTCACTAGTTCCAAACTCCAAACTCCAACTTATCTCTCAATCACCTCCCTCTGATACCCCTATTTCATGACTCCCCCCCCCAAAGGTGCCCCTTTTGGGCTGAAAATGAGATAAAAGAGATAATGACACCTGATGCTCGCCTCCAATAGTCCATGTGTTGGTGAATAACACTAATGGTATACCATACACACAAATGAGAGACATCACCCTTTGATATTTGAAAAGTAATAGATAAGATGAGAACAACCACCAGACAACTCATGATCATAATAAAAAAAATCAATCTTAATACATTATATGAATTTGATACCATGATATGAATTTAATAACATGATATGAATGTAATAACATGAAACTAAAACAATTTAAAAATGCTGAAAAAGATCCTCAGTAGTGACCATGAAGCTCCAATATCTCTTAAACAACTCGTCGAAATAAAAAATTTCATCTCAATGAACAATAACCTCCTGCTGACCTGAAAGAAAATTTATATATATTTTGGGTGAGAATAACATGTATACTCATTGAGATCCTCTCTACAACCTCTTGTTCAAAATTTGAAAGAAGCATACTAAAGTCCATTGAGTAAACAAATGAAATAAACTTTTCACCTAAATAGGTCTACTATTCTTTTCTCATCCTCACTATGGATAACTCACCAAGTATCGCATACAAGTAATCATATAATATCCAACATGGTAAAAAATGAAGGTCCCCCTCTACCAGCCCATGAGGTGTTATCCGAGTGGTACCCACTGGTTGTACCCCTCGCTCTCCATGGGAACTGCCGCAGGATTGAGTCCCACCAGGCTCGAACACTATTCGTATTATGAATAAGGAGATTCAAATCCAATTCTTAGTAGGGGAATGTGGCGCGCACTTGGGATGGTGGGGACCCCCCCCCCCCCCTATGGGAGTCTGTGTTAGAAACACACGTTTTTTCCATGGGGTGTTAGCCGAGTGGTACCCGCTGGTTGTACCCCTCCCTCTCCATGAGAACTGGCACAGGATCGAGTCCCACCAGGCTCGAACACTATTCATATTATGAATAGGGATATTCAAAGACATTTCTTATCTGGGGAATGTGGCACGCACTTGGGCTAGTGGGGGTCCCCCTCTCAGAGTCGGTGTTAGCAACACTTGTTTTGCACATGAGTCTCAGCCTAGTTAGTGAGGACTCTTTAAGTGTATCCAGATGACCCGGGATCAAATTCAGGCGGAGGCTAATTTCTGGGTTACTATAATAGTACTATAGTAGTACTATAGCAGGAACTGTGTAGTAATGTAGTAGGTATTGTAGAAAGTATTGTGCAGTACTGTAGTAGGTACTGTAGAAAATACTATTTGGTACTGTAGCAGCCAGAAATATTCCCCCGTTTGGGCCTTCGGGCCACCGATTTGGTACTCGAGTCCTTTAAAGCCTTCGGACCACCCGGGAATTCGGGTCAGTAAGGCCTTTAGGCCACCTCAAAGCCTTTGGGCCACCTTAAGTGCAGATGAAAACCAGAAACCTACAAGGAACAAGCTTCAGAAGGAGGATGAGCAATGAGCTTTCACCAGTGCAGAAGCTAAATGGATTGCAAGAATGAGAGGGTATGGAACCTGCCATCGGGACAAGCCTATGCATGCATGGGAAAGCCTAGATGAATAGCCATGCAAAGGTAGAGAGCAGATTTCATGATGAAGATGTTGGGGAGGAGCAGTTCTAAGTAGTTAGTCTGGGTTGTTTGTAATGTTTCAAGCCTATGGGAAATGAATTCCTTTAAGGCCTACGAGAAATGTAATACTTATGGCTATGGTCCTTGTAAGGGTTCCACCTCACCCCTTGAAAGGTGGATTATCAAAATCAACAAAAAAAATGAAGGCCTTCGGGCCATTAGAGCAGGTAAGGTCCCCCTCTGCCACTTTTACACTAGTTTTCTACTCTCCCCCAACGTTGTACATCCTAATCCATATCTCTCCAAATGTAACACAATCCAAATACACTTGAGATAAAGTAGGACAACCCAAAGACACCTAGTCTAAAGTAATATATAATACACCTCATGCATCAAATCATCTCATCATTCCAACCACATCTTCACATAGTAGACACATAGTTTTTGGGAGCCACCATATCCCGTACATCATGTATTATTCCTCAATATATCAAAGACCATACACAACATACCTATAATAATCATTATGATACTTTATCTGGAGATACATGTGTGTGAAATAACTACAATACATTACATCCATTCTACACACATATATAGGGAAAGATAACCACTATGCATACAAATATATAATACTACAAGGAAAATAGAATGGGGTCATAGGGGTTAGTCTACCATCCATTCCTCGGCAACATGGATTTTGGGGAAAACACCCTCCCAAATTGCATTGGGTGTTAGTCACCCTATTGACATGTGTGGGGTAGCATAGGAAATTAACAAACATGAATTATATATGTAAGGCTCACAACCATACTATGGACAATCAACTAGACTTAGACTCATCTACCACTAACATCACACAGAAATCCCAACTGCCACTATTAAGGCCTAGGTATTAGAAGAATAAAAGAATCAAGCTCAACATTAATTAACTAATTATACATTAATTAATCATGACCATTATCATTTCCAAGATCAAAATTTTAATCTTTTGATCCAAGTTTTAATGACACTATTAATTATTTGTGTGTATTATCAAGTAAGTCATAATCAAAGATCAAGCATCAAGAACCACCCATGTTATTTTATTAATTCATTTATCATTTCATAATCATCTGGGAACTCTAGGACTCACCCTAGGATACCACATAAAAGACACACTCACAGTGCATGGTATCACATTGCTTCCCATAGTTAGAAACTGATTATATAAACAACCACAAACCATCATCCATTAAACAAGTATATTCATTATCAAAAAATCATTCAATATTTTAGCACAAAAATAATGGGAATGTCCATATTTAACTCGTTATAAAAAGCATGGTTCCATCCCCAACACCATTTCACAAAAAATATTATTTAGCATCCCATGAAAATGTCATCATAACTAGAACACCATTCCACTATCACAGCCTCAAGCATCCCTTGTCATATCATCACCATAATTGACACCCCATACCACCATCATAGCCTATGGTATCCTCACCCATTTTTTCAACTAAAAAGGGTTAGTATTCAATAATAACAAGGATTTAAATCCATACAAAATATATAAATATTAAATGCATTGTTACAAATAAAAATCAAAGGTGACTATGACCAAATCAAATAAGACATTCTGGCCTTAATCAAACAACTTTAGGCTCTCTCATCCCCAAAATAATTATTTAAGAATTCATTAAATTGTTATTATCATCTTTAATCAATGGATTTATAATTAATAAATCCAAGAAGAATTATCCATACAAATTACTAAGGCTAAATATTATTTATTTAATTTGGTGCTCCACCTTAAGATCCTTATTTATTTATCAACAATTATTATTTCAACATTCTTCTTTCATTATAACAAAGCATTACCAAATTACTAAGTCTAAATACTTCTTCAGAAAAATACCCTTTTCACTTTTAAATCACTTCTTCAAAATATAAAAATTTTAAAATATTATAAAATATATATATATTCTTTAAAATGAAACATGGAAACTTATAAAGGATGTTTGAAAGTGTCAATTTTTCATGACGGTGGGTAATTTTTTACGTGTATTGTAAGTTAAATGAACATTCCTTTCACACTATTTTCAAAAGGTTAAAAAGTTCCTCATTCAGAAAATGATAAGAAGATTCCTTTCAAAAAGTATTGTGAAAATTTAAACATGGGTAAAAATGGCTCTGATAAATATTTTTGGGATTATTAAAAAATATTTTTGAATATATTTTTAGAAAATATGGATATGAAAGAAAATGGATTTTTGATTGAAGATATAAATGAATTTATATTTTCTTAAAAAAAAATTCTCACTCATTTTAATAACCAAAGAGAGGAAAATGACACTATTACTTGAAAATTTAATGAATAACCAGATGATAATAAAATTAAATGTTTTTATCATAAAATGATCAAATAATTTCCTATAATAGAAATTTAATCATAAATAATCCCGATTAAAAGGAGATTAAAACATAAACTCTTACCATTTTGGTAACTTTTGAATCATAACTCCCTTGAATTAGTAAATGAATTGTAACATAAAATAACATCAACTATGAAGGATTCATGATGTTGTACTCTTCATGTTTTAAACTTGTTTTAATGATCACAAATACTATTACTCCTGTTTAATCTATCTCAAATCATGTGTAGAGATGGTTAGTTTTTTTATGATTTAAATAAACTTACCCAAGATCTTAATTCCTATAAATCATGTTTAATTATTGTAAACTATATTTAATTTTTTTATAATGAGTTTATTTTATGAATGATCAAGTCTAATTTATTCTTTGAATATTACTTCTTAAGTCTATATGCAAATATTTGGCCAAGTCTGAGAAACCGTGAGTCTACTGCCGGTTCTGGTTTTTGGGAAAAGGACCCAAACACCATGACCCAGACACAGTAACCCATACACCGTGACCTAGACACCATAAACCAGAAACCGTGACCCAGACACCGTGACCCGGATACCGTGACCCAGACACCGTGACCTAGACACCGTGACCCAGACACCATAACCACTTTCAGATCTCATGAAGTCTGTGACACCAGTTTCTTGCTCCCATCACTAAGACATCATTCGAAGTTTGGAAAAGGATGAGACATTGTGATCATAACACCGCATCTGTGCTACCAGTTCCTGATCTTAATAAAACTAGGCCATCATGATTTTATTGCTGCTCAAAGGAAAAAAGAAGACATCGTTTCATGGTGACATTGTTTCTAAGTGATACCATTTCTAGACAGACTGTGACAGTGTTCTTTAATTGGTTTTTTCATTTTCAATTTAATTTCTAACGGTCATATTTTAGTCATTTAAATGCAATTAAAAAATTAATATTTCTTTGTAGACATGTCACCTGACAGTACATGGTATGAGGTGTAGAATACATGCATCTTGTTGGCTCCAACATGTGCACTCTAAAATAAAAAATAAAAATGTGGCACCAGAACAAAGAGATGAGAAGTGTGAAGTATAAGTGGGAGAATTTTTGAAAATTGAACTGATACATGCAAAAAAAAGAAATTGAAGAACAAATGAAGCACTCTAGATTCCAAAGGGTTGACAACTATAGATCATAGCCAAAAACATCTTCTCAATAACAACTCCATGAAGAACATGAGCTAGTTCTAACTAGAAACCAGAGCACCAAACTTGTGATACTCTGTTTTTCACAAAAGGAATTGATATTTTCATCTGCTTCATCCTACAAGTCCAGAGCTGCATATAATAACACTCAGAGCACTTCTAACCTTTTCTCATCATCTTTGCTATGTTGTGTATTGTTTTATCTTTTGAGTAGTGTGTGTGTGTGTGTGTATTAAAACACACATTGTCACCTGCACTAAACTTAAGGATACAAGATATCCTTCCTCTCATAAATTTTTACATTTGTTTACTCCCATAGATAAGTGTGGAAGAGGTCCTTGTGTGACCTGGTAGTTTATACCCACGAAGAGTAGTGGAAGAGGTCGTGTGACCTAGACAGTCTTATGCACTATTGTTTACCCCGATCCATGGTGTGGATAAAGTTTATTAATATAAACTACTTGGTGTAAGGTGATCACCAAGTGGAGTGGATTATGTCTCAGCTTGAGACTGAACCACTTGTTTTATCTGATGTGTTGTTTAATTTATTTTTTCTCTATTTTACTGTATATTTCATAAATCAATAGATTTTACGTTGATAGTTAATCTTGGATAGAATTAATAATTGTATTTTCTTATTAGAATAGCTTCAAAAGTAGTATCAATAACACATATTAAAATTATTGATAATTAATCAATCTTCTAAGAGGTTATTTGAATAGTCAAACTTTTATAACCATATTACCATGATTGACTGGGCTGTATTTATTTTTATTGAGGAACGTTTTTAAGAAAACAATTCAACAGAATTTTTTATAGATACTCAATTCACCCCCCCCCCACCCTCTTGAGTACTCTACTCTGACCAACATTTGGTATCAGAGGATTTTTTATTCCTGTTAAGACTATATTTTTAAAAATATTCAACTATGATTTTAGTTTTACTTTAAAGATCTATAAATTTATTTTAATTATAAATTTTTAGCTCTTTCAAAGTATTTCTTTATTATAGATAATATACAGTAAGGGGATACGACAAAAATAACACCATTATTTAATGAAACTAATTATTCCCAATGGAAAATTAAAATGAAAATGCATTTAGAAAGTATGGGCTTTGAAATTTGGTCTTCAATTATAGATGAATATAAGATTATTGCTAATGATATAATTACTTAGGATGAACCAACCAAGACTGTTTACAATAACAATTGAAAATGTGCTTTATATTTCTCTTTAGGAGATGATTAATTTAACAGAATATCTTCATGTAAAACTGCCCATGAAATTTGGGATACCTTGTATGTTTCACATGAAGGAACTTCTAGTGTGAAGGAAATGAGACTCAATACTTATATTATTAAATATGATAACTTTAAAATGAATCTTGATGATACTATTTATGACATGTATCTCAGGATCAAAGAAATTTTCAACACAATGATTTATCTTAGAAGAGAAGTCACTGCCAAAGAACAAGTTATGAGGATTCTTATATTCCTACCTAATAGATGGAGAGGAACCTCTGTCTCTATTAGATATTCATATGACATCAGAAAATTTTCTATCAATGAACTCATTGGGAAACTAATGATGTATGAAGAGGAGATGAAAGTCAACAAGGAATAGGAGGATGAACCTAAAAGAAAATTTGTTGAATTCAATACTACCACCTCTAAACACAAAGAAAAAGAGAAACTACAAGTCTCTTTAGAAAGTTCCAACAGTGAACAATCATCACCTGATAGTGATGAGGAGATGGATAAATTATCCAAAAGGTTTAAGAAATTTTACAAAATTAATAAATTCTTCATAAAGCCTAACTTCAAAGGAATATATGATCAAAAATGAATCTGGAAGAAAGATTGGAAAAGAAGTGAAAAGACCAATGAGATAATATGTTATGAATGTAAGAGAAAGGGACATGTAAAGGCTGACTATCCCAATATCAAGTATAAAAAGAAATATGAGGATAAAGATAGAAAGTATAAAAAGGCAATGAAATCAATGTGGAGTGATTCTGAAGATAGTTAAAGTGACTCAAAGCCTTCACATGATGAACAGGCTAACAAATCCAATATGTGTTTTATGAAAAACACATCTGAGGTTACACTGGAATCTCCTATACAAAATTCCTATTATTATAGAGATGAAATTGATTCTAAAAATATTTCTAAAGAAGAAATGTTTGATTACTTCAGTATTCTTGAAGAGACATGTAATGAACTAAAAGATAAATACAAGTCTTTAAAGAAACAAAATTCTCTTACCTCAACTGTTAAATCTGAACTTACTATAGAAAGAGAAATAAATGTTCAATTACTAAAAGAAAAAAATGAACTAAATCTATCTGATGAGTAATTGAAAAAGGACCTTGATATGTTTACTAATGGTAAAGATACTTTGGTACAAATTATAGGTAAAAATATTTCCCATAAATACACTACTGGTATTGGCTATCAACCTGGTAAAATAAATTTTGGAAAAACCAATTTTGTTTCTAAATCTAGAACATACAGCTTTACTCAAAGTTTAATAAAACATTTTACTAGTTCAAATTATGATACACTCTCTAATTTTTCAAGATTTTATGGAAAAAATAGTGTTTATTATTCAAGTACTTTACATAATGCTTATAGTAAACCTATGAAGTAGATTTGGGTTCCAAAATCATTGGTTACTAATATTACAAGACCCAAACAAATACGGGTACCAAAGTCTGTTTTTATTTGAATATTTTGTAGGAAAGTTGTTTAAGGAGATCCTGTAAAATCTTACGGTACATGGATAGTGGGTGTTCAAGACACATGATAGGGGACTATTAATTATTCAAGAACTTAATAAAAATTTATGGTGGACATGTCACCTTTGGTGACAATGCCAAAGCAAAAATCATTGTCCTTAGCCAAATCGGTAACTCTAATTCAGTCTTAATTTCCAAATTACTTTTTATTGATGGATTGAAATATAATCTTCTTAGTATTTCACAACTATGTGATTATGGATTTCATGTTAAATTTGAAAATGATTCTTTCAATGTTTTTAATTCTAAAAATGAATTATTATTTTTTGCATCGAGAAATGAATATGTATACTCTATTAACTTAGATTATTTAGTTTCTCAAAATGATTCATGTTTAAGTGTATTTCACAAAGCGTATTCGATTTGGAATAGGATACTAGGACATTGCAATATTCACTCTATTAGAAATCTAACTAGAAAAATCTTAGTCAAAGACCTACCCAAACATGAGTTTCCAAATGATAAAGTGTGTTATCCTTGTCAAAAGGGAAAGCAACACAAAATTTACTTCAAACCAAATAAAGAAGTTTCAACTTTTCAACCTCTTGAATTGGTTCACATGGATTTGTTTGGACCATATAGAGTTTCTAGTTTAAATGGGAAGAACTAATTTTATGTTATTGTAGATGACTTCTCTAGATATACTTGGAATTTCTTTTTGACTCGCAAAAGTGAAGTATGCTCTCATTTCACCAAATATGCTAAAACTGTGGAAAATCTTAGTGAACTTAGAATTAAATCCTTAAGAAGTGATCATGAATGTGAGTTTGAAAATCAATATTTTTAATCCTTTTTCTCCCAAAATGGATATAGTTATAATTTATCTTCCCCTAGAACACCTCAAAAAAATGCAGTTGTATAAATAAGAAATAGGACCTTACAAGAGATTTCTAGAACCATGCTTAGTGAATATAAATTACCTATTTATTTTTTTAAACGAAGCTGTAAATACAAAATTCTATATCATTAATAGAGTGTTGATTAGAACCATTCTTAAAATAACTCAATATGAGTTATGGAACAATAGAAAATAAAAAGTAAGATACTTCAAAGTTTTTGGTTTCAAAGTAAGGACAATATTGAAAAGTTTTCATCCAAGAGTGATGAAGGAATTTTTATAGGATATTCAGCCTCTATTAAATCCTATAGAGTGTTTAATAAAATAACTAAATGTGTGGAGGAATCTTTCCATGTCAAGATTGATTAGACAGATCAACATGAGCCTAAGACCTCTCTAAAGAACCTGGAGGATGATATGTAAAATCTAGACATCAATGATAAATCATATAACCATCCAGTAAAAGGATTTGTGAAAACTTCTAGTTTTGGAAGTTCTTCATATTCAAGTCATAATGAACCTAAACCTGTTGAAGAACCTGAAATCACTAGCCCCTCTTTTTCTAGAGCTGTTAGAATGTTGTTGTAGGAGATTTAGATAAAGGAACTCAAACTAGAGATTCTCTAGGAAATTAGGTTGAACATCAAGTTTTATTGCCACAAATTGAACCTAAAAACATTAATGATTCTATCAATGATGAATTTGGGTGATGGTTATGCAAGAAGAATTTAATCAGTTTGAAAGGAAAATTTTTTTGGAAACTTGTTGACAGAACCAAAGAAACATTTAACATAGGCACTAATTGGGTGTTTATAAATAAGTTAGATGAATCTGGTAATATATTTAGGAAAAAATCTAGATTGGTTGCATAAGGATATAGTCAAGAAGAAGGAACTGACTATGAGGAGACCTTTGCACCAGTAGCTATACTTGAAGCCATCAGAATCCTACTTGTTTATGTTGCACATCTAAATTTAAAACTATATCAAATGGATGTTAATAGTCCATTCCTAAATGGGTATATAGCTAAGGATTTATTTGTTGAATAACCCCTGGTTTCAAAAATCCTTACTTTCCAAATCATCTTTTCAAATTATTAAAACTTTGTATGTTTTAAAACAAGCTCCAAGAGTTTGGTATGATAGACTAAGTAATTTTCTTATTTCCTAAGGTTTTAAAAAAGGAATAGATAATCCTAACCTTTTTATAAAACAAATTTCAAATGATGTTTTAGTAGTTCAAATTTATATAGATGATATTATTTTTGGATCTTCAAAAAATTCTTTATGTATTGAATTTTCTAAAATGATGCAAAATGAATTTGAAATGAGTTTAATGGGTGAACTAAAATTCTTTCTTGGATTTCAAATCTTTCAAAATAAAGATTGTATTATTTTAAATCAAAGAAAATATACGAAAGATCTTTTAAAATTTTTTGTCTTGGATAGCACTAAATGTAGTGATACTCCAATGAGTACTAGTTGTAAATTGGATCTTGATGAAGATGGAAAATCTGTTGATCAAACCACTTATAGAGAAATGATTGGAAGCTTAATATACTTAATTGTTAGCCGACCTGACATTATGTTTAGTGTATGTATGTGTGCTCGTTTTCAAGAAAACCCTAAGGAATCTCATTTAAGTGTTGTTAAAATCATTTTCAAATACCTCAAACATACACCTAATCTAGGACTATTCTATCCCAGAGGATAGTCATTTGAGTTATTTAGGTATTCTGATTCTGATTTCGGTGGTTGTAAGTTAGATAGAAAAATCACCTCTGTAACATGTCACTTTTTAGGCAAGTCTCTAGTATCAGGGTGTAGAAAGAAACAAAACTATGTTGCATTATCTACTGTCGAAGCTGAATATATAGTTTCTGGTAGTTGTTGTGCACAAATTTTGGGGATGAAACACACATTACTAGATTATGGATATCAATTTAGGCATGTACCTATAAATTGTGACATTATAAGTGCTATTAACATCTCCAAAAATACTGTTTCACACTCTAGTACAAAACATATTGATGTAAGACATCAATTTTTGAGAGAACATTATCAGAAAGGTGATATCACTTTGGAATTAATTGAAACTGAATATCATCTTCCAGATATATTTACCAAACCATTAAATTCTAAAAGGCAAGATTAAATCATACATGAATTGGGAATGATAAATCTCAAGTCATAAGTATACTGTTTCAAAATTTATCTCTCACAACTTACTGATTTATAGTTTACGGTTTCACGAGTCACTGTCTTAGAAATATTGTCTCACTCTCATAGTCATGTAAGTCACTATCTTGAATCTGTTGTTTCATGTTTACATTCTCACAGTTACTGTCTCTCAATTACCATTTTTCACTTACTATTTTAAATGATATGGTCACACTATTTTGGAGTCACACAGTAGAGATGTCACTGTGAAAATATGTTCTGGTCTCACTGTGAAATTTTGTTCTGGTCTCACCATGAAAGTCTGCTCCAGTCTCACCATAATAACACTTTTCAGTTTATTTATATTTTATTACCCATATCGTTGTGTTAGTTATTTTATTATATTCATCCCCCAATTTTGAATTTTTGATGCTTGAAATATCTAAATGACAAAAACCAAATGTCTTTCATGATTTTCTTCACTCGAACTTTATTCTTTCAAACCTAAAACCTTTCTCTCTCAAACCATAAGACCTATTTCAATTCTTCATCTCTCTCTCTCTTGAACCTCTCAATGAATGCATATTATTAATTCTCATCTTTATCAACTCCTAAGAATCACAGATCTCATAATAAAATGAAAATATCACTAAAGGTAGTGCCTGAAGGACCTTTGAACTCAAACCTTGTTGATAGAATAGTGGTACCAGAAAATTAAATATGTCCTAAGTAGTTACTGACAAGTAATTCTTTAGTTTTTAAAGTACTGAAAGAATAGGTATGGCTGGACTAGTTCACAAAAAGAGAAAAGGCCATTTTATCTAAAACTTGTTACACTGTTTTATCAGTTTATTCGTTTTGCTTTTAATATTGAAGATGGTTTTTTGTGAGGAGATAGATTAATGGACAAATATTCACCTTTTCCTTAAGGTTATGGGCTGCTTTCCTAGGGATACCTCATGAGGGAATTTTTGAGGACTACCAGAGAGGTCCTCTGCCTCCTAGTGATGTTTTTGTTTTCGAAGAGGCCTTTGAAATCTTGACTGGAAATAAAAATAAGAGAAGGGCTATTTCTGCTGAGTTAGATGGTGAATCAAGATTACTATTTAATTTTATTCATAATATTATTATTATGAGGAAAGGATATTTTTCTACCCTCAAGTATCAAGATATATTTTTGATACATCTTATGAAGAATAGACACAAGATTAACTTGTGAAAGTATGTTATACTTCACATGTGTGAGTTGATAAAGACAACCTCAAAGTCTACCTCCTTCTTCTACTCAAGGTTAATCTATTCTATGTTTTATTCCAAAGGGTCGGTTGTACGAAATGAATAATTAATTAAGGACAGTGAATTTTGTATCTCAAAGGTTACAATTGAAAGAATGAAAATTAGTTGGAATCCATGCAAAAGGATTGGGTGGAAGATAATAAAAGTTTATATGAAAAGTTTAATTTGGTTAAGCATCCTTCAAGTCCTAAGAACACTTTTGATCTTGGTTTAGAACTAGATGAAATTTTTGACTATCCTATTGAAGAGGAAGAAGAGGAAACTTTTTAACCTCTAGAATAAAATGTCTTGGATAAGGAAGACAGTGGACCTGTTCCACAAGACAAAGTTGAGAAGGAAGCACATGTTCCTGAAAGAATTATTTATTTGGAAGAATAACCTAATTTTGGAAAAGAATATGTTGTTAATTTAATAGAAGTGGTTGTTCCTGAGGAGCCTTTAGAAAATGAATTTTCTCTTGAGAAAAGATGTTGTGGATGAAGAACTTTTGGAAGAATTGGATCAAGGAACTGAATCTCTTAGTCCTACAAGAGATTCACTTGTTGAGGGGGAGTATCACCCGAGTCTAGAAAGTGTTAAAGTTACTAATCCTGTTGATCAAAACAGTGTGAATACATGGTATAATTTCCCTACCTACTTTGATGTGGTTGATGCCCAGGAAGCCTCGGTTAAAGGTATAGACATGTCTACTATGTTTCAATTAAAACCGGTCTCTGCTCTTGAAGTAATCTCTACCAAGGAACCTAAGCCTATATCAGCTCTTATTCAAAAACCTTCATAAGAACCTCCTACCTTCATGAGTCAGGGTGATTTAAAACCCTTTAGATCTACTTTATTGGCTAGAGTTGAAAATCTCATGAACACACAATATGTTCCTATAATAAACCTAAGTGAAAGATATGCCTCCTTACTATTAGAGAAGATCATATGGAGGATTCATCCAAAAATGCTTCATCAAATTCAAGAGGATAGAATTGAGAACATAAAGTTGAGTGATGAAGTGAATCCTCTTAGATCTATGGTTGAAGATTTGAAAAAAAAAGTCTTGCAATCGGGAAAAGATCTTGTTTATCATCTTATTGAGGATGTTATTGGTCAGATTCCATAGGAATTTTCCTCTTTGATTCAATCGAACTTGACTTCATTAGATAACAAGGTAGCTAAGAGAAACAAGAAGATATTTCAATAGATTTTTAAACTTGTTATTGGTCTCAAAAAACTAACAGATGAGTACAAGGGATGTATACAGAAATTTCTGAATCAACTCAAGTCCCTCACTTCAGCTGTTACAGCCTCTAATGCCTCTGTACATTCATATCAACCCTTTGATAGTGATATTCTCAGAATTATTGTTAAATAGGAACTTCAATTAGTGTTAAGTGGATTTTACAAAGAGACTCTATCTACGGTTTTCAATAATAGTGCCAGGGTACTTGATTTGGTAAGGATTCACTCAAAGATTGCAAATTATGCTCAGGAATAAATTACTAAGAAAGTGGATTTCTAATTTAATATGATTTTCTCTAAGAATAATGTGACCAATCATTTCAAGAATCTTGTAGAGAATCTGAAATACCTCTTTTCACTCAAGCCTTAAATACTCAAGTTCAAAAGCTGAAAGATTTCACTCCTTTATTCGACAAGTTCATGGAGAAAAAAGATGATTTTGAGAAAGAAATTCCATATGGTGGTGAGATTATTACTAACTTAATTCAGTTGTTGAATCCTTATATTCATGTGCAGGGCACTGCAATTGTGGCACTTGAAGCTACACCCATGCGGCCTGGTTTACCTCTTTCCTCATCCACTGCCTTTTCATCTACCTCGATGTCTATATCTTAGGCTACGAGTCAGATCAGACCTGTTGTCCTTGAATAAAACTTGCCTCAGTCTTCCACTAAGCCTACTTTGGCACCTTCTATTTTTGAAGGACTCTCTCTCCATTCTCTGATAGTTGGATCACTTCCTTCTTCAACTTCTACTTCTGATGTTGCTGCCAAGGGAAAAAGGAAGATAGCTAGTGCTGAAGAACAGTGAAACTTTTATCTTGATAGGGATGTTTTTTACTTTTGCTAAATGTTTTTAATGACACATATTTTTTCCTCTAATTCAATTTGTCATGTTGTTGTCTATTCTCTTATTTACTTTCATTATTTATTTTTCTTGTACTCTTTTTAATAATCCCAAAAGGGGGAGAAAAGTTCCCTAGGGAGAGACAGGACAATAAAAATACATATCTAATTCATATGATTTGTGATCATCAAAAAGGGGGAGATTTTTGGACTCTTCACGTTTTAATCATGTTTTAATGATCAAAAATATTGTTAATCCTATTTAATCTATCTCAAATCATGTGTAGAGATGGTTGGTTTTTGTATGCTTTAAATAAACTTACCAATGTTCTTAATTCCTATAAATAATGTTTGATTATTGTAAACTATATTTAATTTGTTTTATAATTAATTTATTTTTTGAATGATCAAGTCTAATTAATTCTGTGAATATTACTACTTAAGTCTATATACAAATATTTGGATAATTTTGAGAAACCGTGAGTTTTCCACCGTTCTGGTTTTCTGGAAAAGGACATAGACACCATGACCTAGACACCGTGACCCAGACACCATGCTACCGGTTTCTGATCTCAACACAACTATTTCATCATGACTATCTCACCACTAAAAGGAAAAGAAGAAGACATTGTTTCCTAGTGACACCTTTTCCAAGTGATTCCATTTCAAGACAGACTGTGACACCGTTCTTTAATCTATTTTGTCGTTTTCAATTTAATTTCTAAGGGTCATATTTGAGTCATTTAAATGCACTGACATAATTAATATTTCTTTGTAGACATCTCACCTCACAATATGAGGTAAGAGGTGTAGAATACATGAATCCTATTGTCTCCAACACATGAACTCTAAAATAAAAAGAAAACACGGCACTGGAACAAAGAGATGAGAAGTGTGTAGCAGTGTGCAGTAGAAGCGTGAGCATTTTTGAAAAGTGAACTGATACCTGCAATAAGAAGAAACTGAAGAACACCTAAATAACTCTCGATTACAAATCCCGAACAATTGTAGATCAGAGCCAAAAACATCTTCGTAATACCAACTCCATGAAGAATACAAGCTAGTTCTAACTAGAAACCAGAGAACCAGACTTGTAATACTATGTTTTTTCACAAAAGGACTCGATACTTGCATTTTCTTCATCCTACAAGTCTAGATCTGCATAGAATAACACTCAGAGAACTTCTAACCTTTTATAATCATCTTTTCTATGTTGTGTATTGTTTTAGCTTTCAAGCAGTGTGTGTGTGTGTGTGTGTGTTTGTATTAAAACACACACTATCACCTACACTAAACTGAAGGATACAAGATATCCTTCCTCTCATACATTTTTACATTTGTTTACTCCCACATATAAGTGTGTAAGAGGTCCTTATGTGACCTGGTAGTTTATACCCATGAAGAACAGTGGAAGAGGTCGGGTGACCTAGACAGTCTTGTGCGCTATTGTTTACCCCGATCCTGGGTGTGGATCAAGTTTATTAATATAACTACTTAGTGTAAGGTGATCACCAAGTGGAGTGTATTAGGTCTTAGCTTGAGACTAAACAACTTGTTTTATCTACTGTGTTTTTTAATTTAGTTTTTCTCTGTTTTACTATATATTTCAAAAATCACTAGATTTTACTTTGATAATTAATCTTGGATAGAAGTCATAATTGTATTGTCTTATTAGAATAGCTTCAAAAGTAGTATCAATAACTCATATTGATATTACTGAGAATTAATCAATCTTCTTAGTGGTTATTTGAACAGACAAACTTTTATAACTGTATTACCTTGATTGACTGGGATGCATTTATTTTTATTAGGTAACCTTTATAAGAAATATTTTCAATAGAAATTTTTATAGATACTCAATTCACCCCGCCTCTTGAGCACTCTAATCTAACCAAAACATGACATAATATGTAAAGGTTCAGTATATACACCATTTAAAATAAATTAGGTGAATAAAATAATATGTGTCTCAAAGAAGTATGTTTTGAGACGAAACCATTACCATGAGTCCAGACTTATTATGTATGTCCTTTTATCTCCTATATAATAAACTTATATCAATTATTTTTTATTAATAAACTTTTTCAAGTTTAATCCCCTATACTTAAACCATTTACTTTATTAATTTTTAATGGAATATTTAATTACATAATCAATTGTGTCCATGTTGAGTGTTTTGAGGACGTTCAGTTCGTAAATTCAAAATGACATCGATTTGTCAATCATGGTCAAAAGATTCATTGGTCCATAAACTCTATAATAATAAAAAATATATTATTATAATTTGTATACATCAATTATAATTTTAAAACAAATCATGAAATATGGTTATGAGAAATGAACTATGTTACAATCATGGAGACGGTAGGTCGTATGTATGCATGAGTAACATTTATATTGTTAAAGATCAAGATATAAATAAGGTAGATGTTATTTTATATTTAAAAAATTATAATTATATCATAAATATCATATTAATTATTTAAATACAGTTACATATACCATTCATGTGATGCGGTAATAAAAAACAAATCACATCACTTTGTGAGGTAGTACTCCGTCGTACACACGAATGATGTTATCACTTTTCAATGGATGGTAAGGTAAGATTGTATATGTAACACCCCAAGATTTTGAAATTAAATATTGAATGCATAAAACACTAATTCCCTACAAAACAATACTTTTTTATAACCTATCCAATAAACATAATTTTTCACTTCTCTGATTTGAATTTCAAAAAACTAACATACACGGTTGCATTTAGTAAGATATTTAGAGTATGATAGGATCAAATTACATTTTTGGTGACTAGTAACTTGAACCTTAGGAATAGTAACATACCCTTATGAATATTAATGAATATTAAATTTTCCAAAAAATAGAAACTTCACCCATGAATGTATAAATATAATTTAGACATCTTATAAGTGACAAAATGATCACAACATAAGTATTGGTATTTTTGAAAGTCATAAATATTTTAATTACAATTTTATGATTAATTTAATCATTTAAAATAGAAATTTATTTTCATAAAATGTAATCATAAATTTTTATTTTATTTTCTTATGGATAATTTTATGAGACACTGATTAACTTTTCAAGGTGTTATAAAATAAGTTATAGTTTTAAAGTTTTTTTTTAATAAATTATGATTTTATTTAAAAATTGAATTAAAAATATTTAGAAATATATTTTCAAAAAATAGATTTAATTTTTGAATTCTACACGTCAAAAAATGGTTGGGTGAATTTTTGGTATTTTTCTAAAATACTTGAATTTTTTAGGAATAGTGAAATACTGTAATTTACCATATATATACATTATGAGTTAAATAACTATTCCTAAAATCATCGCTGATGTAATAACCCTTAGTTCAAATTCACATGAACTTATTAATATTTTTGGTCATGGAATCATCACTATTTCTTGTCTTATTAAAAATAATAAACTAATGATTAAACATTTTAGAAAACCCTCCTCTCATCCACTATAAAAACCACCCACACTCTCCTCTTCTCTTCACTATTCTCAATCCTTGTACCTTATCTAAATTCTGATAAAATATCCTAAAAATATCCTCCCCCACATACAAAATCCCTTGGTCTCATAAAAAGACCAAATACTCTCCCCTAAAGAGGCTCTCAAGGAAGATTAGTTCAAGGGGTAAATTTCTCTTTTCAATTCTTTTACTTTATTTTCAAGTTTCTTTATTTTCTTTTCTATCCTCGCCTCTTCTCATCAAAATGTTATGAAAAATATAGTACCTTACATGTACCGCAATTTTTTTATGATTATGTAATAAGTTATTATCATCTCTCATTTTCCCTTCTTTTATGCTAGTAGTAAAAAACACCATCTGATATGTGCTAATTTACAACATTCAAGGATGATGGGTTTTCAATTTCTATTACCGTCTTAAATTATGGTAATTAAACCATTTTGATGGTTTAAACAGAATATAATATATGTATTATAACTTATTTAAGGTTCTGGAATCATTTTTTACATATGATATTAATTTATAAATTGAAATGATTTTGTTCTGATAAAAAACCTCCAATTAACCCAAACAATTGTCATTAAAGTTTTACATAATGATTCATCTTCACTCCCAATAACCAAACAAATTTTATGATCATGTAATATTCTATTTTTTTATTAATAACATATAAATTATATTCTAGAAAACCATTCTCATTCTACATGTTTATCCGTACATGAATATAAGTAAACCGATCATGAAAATCAAGGAAGAAAATACTCCCAAACAATAAAATTGAATCTCTTAACCCATAAAAAGGCCATGAATGAAACTAATCTGGTTATAATAAATAAATTAAATGTAGATAATTTTATCTAATTATTAATTAATGAACCTAAAATCGATTATTCAGGTCATTAAGATCAAGTAAATAACACCATCAGAACTAAGGTAAGGGGTTTCCTCGTCTCACTTCCATTTTTGTGAGATATTCACTATTCACTACTATTACTTATGTATAGTGTATGTATACTTACAATTGATGTATCATATCATGAATATCTTTATTTTAATTTTATTAAATGTATCATTTTATGATTATTAATTTTGGGGCATACGAATAGATTGATTACAAAGTGGTAAGGGATTTCTACCCAAACCTCCATTTTCATTCAGGTTACTCTTATTCTCTACTTACCTCAATGAAATCCTTATTTATTATTATTTAATCAACATAAATTCTATTTTAATGTTATATATATTTTTATCAAACATAATACTTATTTATTTTATGGGGATTTACATTTTTTTAAAGGATTATTAAAAATTTTATCCTGATAAACAAACCCGATTCCAGGGATCTTCTCGAATTCTTACCCATTTTCAAGAGCACACCAGAATCTGTTTTAAGCCACAATTATTTTTATAAAAACAATAATTTTATCATGAAAAATGATATTGGATCATTTATGGATTTAATAGAACAAACATGCCTTTTCACTTTAAAATTCTCTTTAATACTTTCCTTAAAAGTCTCTAAAATGTTTTATTACTAAAGATTCTTAAGAACTGTTTTTTACATGATTTAACTTTAGTGGGACATCATTTATGCCTAAAACATAATTTCAATGTCTTGGCCTTTTTTTTCTGGGTTTTAAATGTTTAAAATCTGATTTCAAGGCAAATACAAATGTTTTTTCAAAAGAACTCTTCTTTCAAAAATAAAAAGGATTTTTCTCATCTCGCTTTAACGTTTATGAGGTATATAACTTGTTCACAACTTATTTCATGCATGTGTTTTATGTAATAAACTTTGGTATATCATATCAAGAGTCTCCTTATTCTAATAATATTCTAATGGATTATGATTTTAATTTTTCAAGGAGGTATGGGACACTTTGGAATGTTTAAGGATTATTTCCTCAAAAAAAATTCAATGGTCTCTTTTAAAAATATATTCACCTATGTCATCATCCTTTGTTGAATATTGTAATTCATTGAGGTTTATCTATTATGATATCATCTATAATATTTTGTTTAAGGGTTTTTGATTAGTTTTAATATGGATGTTTTATCTTGATATCATTCACCATATTATTCCAAATGGTTAGTGTTTATGTTCAATGATTGGGAAAAGTTATTTACATTTCATATGTTAGTTTCAATATGAATGTATGTGCTAATTATGTTCACCCATTTCATATAAGTAATTCATTAGAATTAGTATGTGATGGGTGGGGCCCACTATAACCCCTCGATGAATCAGTAGGACTCATGATACAAATAGATATGGACTTGGCCATGGCCTTTCCCATTTTTAGATATGGTTTTGGCCAAGGCCGTAATAATTTTTAGATTTCTTGGAAAAGGTCTTGGAGATATGTTTCAAAATGTCTAGATTATGAATTCTCCTCATTATGAAACTAGTAATTGAAAGTTCATGTTGTTATTAGACTATTAGAATACCCATGATTATGCTTTATTATGGTATTATTTATTCAACTCTTATTCCTACCATAATGTGTTCAGGTTTATTTTCAAATACATGTGTTTTATTTATTCACCATGACTAATGTTTATGTTTATGATATCTTTTTTTTGTATTTCTTACCCTTATTGAGCATCTGAGCTCACCCCTTTCTTATGTTTCATTTTTTCAGGACATGAAGAAGTTTTTTATGAATGACCTGAGGGATAAACTTAGAGTTGTGGATGTTCCCAATGGAACTTATTTTTCATTTAAAGTTGTAATGTTGAACTTATATATGTATCTGGATTTCCAAATCTAATAAACTATTCATTCCTTTGTGTTACAACATTATTGTAATCATGCCAATGTAATGAAATAATGCACCGGCTTTAGGAAACTGGGTTTGGGGCGTTACAATATATTATATGTTACTTTTTAGAAAATGGTTAATATTTCATGGATATTATATATAAATATTAAATACATCATTTTGAATATTTGTGAGAGGTAATAATGGAAAATGAATTACATCGGTTTGTGAGGCGATAGTCCGTCAAATGATGGTTTTGTTTTCCATTTGATTGAAAAGAAGAAGGATGAATATTATCCCAGAAAAATAATAAAATTTAAATATATAGTATATAATATTGTTGTTATATTGTAATTGTTAAGACATAATTAAATGTGAAAAAAAAAGAAGTAAAAATAAGAATCTCGATGAAGATGATTACCTTTTTTTATAAGAACCTCCTTTGGATATCTTATTAAGGACCATAAGGTTGGTCTTTTAGGAATAAAATAAGCTCTATAATGTGTATAAGTATTTTGGGGAGATATTTTTCAGGTTTTTATCAATAAAAAATCTTTATAGGTGTAAATAAGTGAGGGGAGGGGTGCCCTTTTATAATTAAGGAGTGACATTATTATAAATACCCAAAACTATTCAATAATGGGAAGTTTAAAAACTCGGTTCTTCCTCTAAGGTATGGATCTTTCCTTTTAAATTTATACTTATAAAAATAGGGTAAAAGAGGTCAAGGTTTGGATGTAGTCTTGTTACATGATGTGATTGGGGCCTACACGTCATGTACTTTTATGTACACGTCGTGTATGGAGGGCTACACCCCATGTAATCCTAGTACACGACCATGTAATGGTCTAGTCAGAAATTGTACGAACACAGCATGTAGTTTCAAGTACATATCATGTACGTTTTCTTGGATAAAATGGGCAGTAGACTCGTGTTTTTTCAGATGGACAGAACCCTCATCTAGGTTCACAAATAGCAGCACGGAGGGCCACTTTTCCCCCTTCTTGTCCGTCCAAACTCTGATTTGAACGTTGTCGGATGCATTGGAACCCAATCGGTAAGCCCTGATTCCTCTTGAGTCGTTCTTCATGATTTCATATATTTATTGAGTTATAAAATTTTGAGAGTTTTTTCTCATTTTTTAGATCTACTCCATTCTAGGTTAAATCAAAGCCAAACTCTAGATGAGGAGAGTTATACTAACACAAGGTAGGTGGTCTTGTGCCTTTTCTGAATTTTCATGATGTTTATATATATCAGAGTGTCGCACTCCCATTTTTAGGGTGTCTCTTTATTTATAATTTACCATTATTGTTTCCTATTGGTGTTTAGGTAATTGAAATATTGTTTTAAAGTATTAATTAGGTTGTTTACCTTGATTAAGGGCCACCCCATGAGTGTGTTTCCCTTGGAATGACCGCTTATGGTCATTTGGCTAGGGTTGCCTATAAGGCATGCCTTGTTTCTCTTATTTTTTTTTTCATGTATTAATTACATTTATAATGGAATTTGAATTGTGATAAAAAAAATTCAATTGATTAAGGGTTTGGAATTAGTGATTACCCCTTTGCCCCATGTTATGTCTATGCTTGTTTAAGCATGTTTGGAATTTTTTTGTCTAACTGTGAACCTACCCACGTGAGTTAATATGTTAAATCCATGTAATAGTTAATTTACCTGTGGTTACTTGTATGAAATGATTAATAGGGGTATTTAGTAATGGTAGATCCATAGTCTCAGTTAAAAGATAATTTTGGGCTAATGTGACTAACTGTACCTTATATACCTTGGGTGAACCATTGTCTCGATTAAAAGACAATGGATGGGCTCAAGATGATAATTATGTGGAGGTCGTGAGTGAGCCACAGATAGGGTGATTTGGATCATTGAGGTGTATTTAAAATTCCAAAAAAACCTAGCATCTGTTGAGGGATACCTAGGCTGGGCTCTATTGGAAAATGATTAAATGAATATTATGTCACGAGTTTATGGTTACCTTTATACGGGGATTCGTCTGGCCTAGGTTGGACCTTGATACTTTTATACAATTCAAGTAACTTGAATAATGAAATGGATTACTTATGATGCATCTACCAATCCAATGAACAAGCTTGGATTTGGTATTCACTTATACTTGTTAACATTGTCTTCTGAGACATCTATTGTGCTTTCTTTTGAGTACCCATAGTTATAACTTTCATTATTGTACACTGCCTATTATGTATATCCACTGACAAATTGGAACAAACCTTGGGTGGTTTCCTACTAGGATTTAGTCTCACACCCTATTTGGGTCATGATTTTGGGCCCAAATAGATTATATGATTGTAGGTGTTGATCAGCGAAAGTTCCCTAATACAGGTACTTGATGCTACTTAGGAGTAGGAGATCATGGGACCGAATAGAGGCTTGTGATTATTCATAATATATTCCTGTTTCTTTTGTGATTTTGAGGCATATATTGTGTATTACTATAGTGTATTGTTTTGGATTTTTTCTTAGAACATGTGACAGGAAGCATAATATTTTGTATGCTATGACTTCTGGTTATCTTTATTATCAGTCTTACATTATTATTTTCATCTTTATGGTATTTATGGCTTCTGCTATTGTATATTATTGTTCCATTGTGTTACACTCTTCCAATGGGGGAATATTTTCCCCATTTTCACACCCTAGGCCCTCGTTGCTAGTCAATAGCCTCTAGATTTTTGGGAAATTCACTTGATACCATATGACCAACTGGGTACGGAGAACTAGTTCATTGGCATCTTGATCTAGGACATTGAAAAGTGGTATCAGAGTAGTTTTTCTTTTCTGGATTCCCTTACTATTTGGTGACATTAGACAAGTATATGAAGGAACTGTAGTTTGGTAATAAATTGTGCCTAGGAATAGCTACCCCACATATAGGGTAAATTCAAATTACCTTGAATGAAATTGTAATTTTTGAATTTTGAACTATTACAGTTTATTCGATTTCACTATTGGGTGATTAACTTGTTTTGTACTATTATTATTGATATTATTTTGGTTCTATATTGTTGCAACCCGATGAGATGAGGGTATGTCATCTCATGCATCATATAGAAACTTGTTATAAATCGCATGCCATGCATTCTTTTCATGCTATTTAGAGAGCATTACTGGTTTAATTTTTTTTTGATAGATGTCATTCTATATATGCATGTTGTTTTGATAGGTACCATGATAGATATACCTACTATTATGATAGGTGTATTGATAGGTGTTACGGTTCAAATAGTATGGATGACAAGATTTGATCCATAAGGAGTATGAGCCCTCTTGGATCAGAATTTTGTGGATCATGTCTCATCCATGAGATGAAATTTTTTTATTATGTGATATATGTGATTCAAAACTTTGATTCGAGGGGAGTATGGGCCCCCAAGGATTAGAATTTGGCACACTGTTTCTTTATTTTTCAAAAATAGAGTTTTTGAGGAAGTTTTTGAGGCTTACTATCTGAAAAACCAGACAACACAGCGTATGGGTCCATGTGTTCTTCTTTTCAGGAGGAAAAGAAATTTTTAAGTACACATCGTGTACTTTGAGTGAACACTATGTGGTAGATGACCATGTGTTCAGCCATGTGATAAAGAGCACAGGACATTGGGTTTTGAGCATAACACACCATGTGCATTAGGTACACCCTGTGTAGTTTGACTTAGGAAGACTTTGTGTGGCTCTAGCCATGTAAAAGTACATGTCTAGGAGGAGAAACTTGAGTACACACTATATTTCGGTCTTACATGTCATGTACCCAAGATGTTTACACGCAAAGAAAGGAAGAGGTACATGCCCATATGAGAGCTTAAGTGTACACACCGTGTAAGGTTTCAACACATCGTGTACTCTTTTTTTCAACCTTTGTGTATTTTCTTCTCATGTTTAGTTCTTGTGTTCTTGAACTTAAAACTTCGATGATATTGAACTAATGTGTGTTCTTGACCTTACAGAGTCATGCCTCCATGATGAACTCTAGTTGTGCGCTAGGAGAGTGAATATGATCATACCCTAGAGGAGGTAGGCTATGGGATACCAGTGGACCTTATAGTCATGCCAGTTGTGGCACCAGATGTTATACTAGATGTAGGTGATGATTCACAGTTTTTTGAAGGATTTATGAGGTTCATGCAAACCTTTTAGGCAGCACCACATCCTTCTGCGTCTATGGAAGAACTGACACGAGTGTTCCAGCACTAGCATCCTCCCACGTTTTCTAGGGTAGGTGGGCCACAAGCTATAGAGTCATGGATAAAGGCCATGTTATCATTCTTAGATCATCTTAAGATGACTCCTAAGAGGAGGGTCGAGCTCGCGACTTATATGTTGTATGATTCGGCCAAGAGGTGGTGGGATTTTACCACATAAACAAAGCGTCAGCGGGACATGGAATTGGAAGATTTTTAGACAGTATTCTATGACTACTTCTTTCCCAAGATGCTAAGGGCCGACAAAGACCATGGTTTTATTCATCTAAAGTAGGGTTCTCTATTAATTATGGATTACTCTGCCCATTTTACTGAGCTCCAATGCTTTTCACCTATTCTGATGGGTGAAGATCTGTCAAAGTCTAGGCGATTCGAGGATGGTCTCAAGTACGACATCCGCTCGCATGTGAATATCTTTCGTCTGACTACTGTATCTGCTATAGTGAACCAGGTGCTAATTATTGAGCAGAAGAAGAGGTAATCTAGAGGTGCGATCTGGGGTAGTTCAGCATTGAGATCTAGTACTTTATAGACTGGTATTAGGAAGTGTTGTCTGGAGCTTACACACAATGAATCTAGTACTCAGAACATATCTTATAATAGCCAAGTGAGGTGATTCCAGTGCCGAACAATTGGGAATACTAAACCTCAGTGCCCTATGGACCTAGTCAAGTGTTGATCATGTTGAAAGATGGTCAATTTCGAGCATTTCTGTAGGATTTTTCCACCAGTATCTAGTGAGATAGGGTTTTCACCAACTCCAAATTTAGGAGTAGGGTCAGCAGCTTCTCACTAGTCAAGGAACTGGAATATGTCAGGTCATTCAGGCTAAGGTAGTAATTGTGACCATGGTATCCAGACCCTAGGATCGCAGCAACAGCAGGGCGGGTTATCTTAGGGTAGCTAGGTAATGTCTCAGGGCCACAGTACAGGCCAGACTTATGCAGTGCAACAGACCCAACAGAAGCAGGATCCCAGACCTTTTACTATTAGAGGTAATATTCTATTCACCTATGTTTTAGCTATTTCACTTTTTGATACAGGGGATTGACATAGTTTCATATATGTTCCCATTATGGAGATACTAGGGATCTATATTTTTACTTCTGATGATGTTATGAAACTAGACACTTTGATAGGGATTAGAATTATAGGTGTGCGATAGTACAAGGAGTCCCCCCTTGAAATTGGTGGGTGTCACTTTGTTTGGGATCTCTATGTCTTAGAGATAACAGGTTTTGATGTCATAATCAGAATGGACTAGTTAGTCTACTTTCAATCCCATGTCAATTTATATCATTTTAGGTTGAGTTTTACATCACCAGAGGAAATATCGTTTCTACACAAGGGTGAATGGGATGTCCAGGTGAGCCGAGCTGGACCCAAGAATCATGGGTTGGGTGGGATGAAAGTACAGATTTCCAATTTATATATAGATTACCGGGGGACATATCGTATGAATTTTAATCCAGTGGTTTATCATTTCAGGTATGTCTTCCCAGATGAATTTTTAGTTTTACCTCCGATAAGAGAGGTAATGTTCTCTATCAAGAAAGTACTGAGAGTTGCACTGGTAACCATTACTCCTTATAAGATGGCTACGACGGAGTTGCAAGAGCTCAAGAGGGATCTAGAGGATTTGGAGGCAAAGGGTATCATCGAACTCAGTACTTCTCCATGGGGTTCGCCGATCCTTTTTGCAAAAAAGGTGGATGATACCCTTAGACTATGTGTGGATTATTAAAAGCTAAACCAGTTGATGGTTAAGAACCGGTATCCTCTAATAAGGATAGATAATCTCTTCTACCATCTCCATGGAGCTCATGTTTTCTCAAGGATTTCTCTAAGATTTGATTATCATCAAGTTCATGTTAGATCATCATACATACCTCGCACAAACTTTCGGAGCATATATGGTATGTATGAGTATTTTTTCATTCCATTCGGTCTCAGAAATGTGCCTATAGTCTTTATAGAATTGATGAACCAAGTGTTCAACCCTTATCTTGACTCATTGGTTGTGGTTTTCATGGATGATATCTTTTTGTATTCTCTTAATCGACACAACCATGCCACCCATCTTGAGATCATTTTGAGTACACTGAGAGAGCATCAGTTATATGATAAGCTCACAAATTGCCACTTATGGATGGATTAGATTCACTTCCTGGGTCACATCATCTTGGAGATAGGAGTATTAGTGGACCCATAGAAGGTGAGATCAGTAGTTACCTAGGAGCATCCCAAGAACATCTTTGAGGTGCAGATTTTTCTAGGGATGGCTAGTTACTACAGGAATTTCATACATTACTTCTCATGCTTAGCAGCATCAATGATTGGCATGAAAAAGAAGGGTGTGAAGTATGTATGTTCATATTCTTGTGATAAGACCTTTCAAGAGATGAAATGGGGATTAACGTCTACACCGATACTAATTTTTCCATAGTCAGGTAGGAGTTACACTGTGTACTGCAACACATCAGGTATTGAGCTGGGATCAGTACTTATGTAGGGGGGTCAATTTATTGTGTACGGGTCTCAGTAGTTGAGGCCACATAAGAAGAACTACCCAATTCACGATCTCGAGTTATCCTCGGTTGTTCATGCCTTACTCTGTTAGAGAAATTACTTATTAGGGGAGCATTTTGTGGTGTACACAGACCACAAAAGTCTCAAGTGCATCTTTACTCGGTGTGATCTAAATTTGAGGTAGCAAAGGTGGCTGGAATACCTTCAGTCTTTCAACTTTGAGCTTTCCTACATGCTTGGGAAAGGAAATGTGGTGGATGATGCACTGAGTAGAATGACTCAGATGTAGGAAGTGTAGTAGGCTAGTAGTAAGTGGAATCTTATGGTGTTGTTCTCTGAGATGCACTTGGAGGTTCTTGACAGTCCGGGACAAACTTTTCTTACATACTTAGTTGTTACCTCTATATTAATGGATATAGTGAATATGAGGCATCTATCAGATTTTGAAGGCCTAGTTATACAGGAGATTATGTTAGGAGAGGACCCCCCTCCTGGTTGGAACATTAATGAGGATGAAGTCCTATGGTTATAGGTTTGTGTATGGGTTTCGACAGACATGCGCGATGAGATGATACGAGATTTTCATGCTTCAGTTTTGGTGGTGCATCCTGGTATCCCCAAGATGTATTGGGATTTACATTGTCAGTACTGGTGGTCGGGTATAAAGAGAGATGTATCTGGTTTTTTCATGATATGTTCCACCTATCAGCAGGTGAAGGTGGAACACCAAAGACCAGTGGGACTTTTGCAGCAGCTACCCATTCCTGAGTGGAAATAGAATAACATCGTGATGGATTTTGTAATGTGTTTACTGAGGTCACCTTGAGGTAATGATGAAGTATGGGTTGTGTTTGACAGGCTTATAAAGGTTTCACATTTCCTACTGATTAAGGAAACCTTCAGTGTTGATGATTTTGGGAGGTTGTATGTCTGCGAGATTGTACGACTACACGAGGTCCCACATTCTGTCATTTCAGATAGGGATGCCCAGTTTACTTCTCGTTTATGGAAAGCGATACAAATGGATTTGGGTACACATGTTCTTATGAGTACAACTTACCACCCCTAGAAAAATGGATAGTTATAGTGCACGATTCAGGTGCTGGAGGACATGTTTTGGACATGCATCCTGGATTCTGAGGGTTCTTGGGAGACACACATACCCCTTGTTGAGTTCGCCTACAATAATAACTTCTAGGGTACTTTTTAAATGGTTCTGTATGAGGCTTTTTATAGTAGTCCATTCCGATCACCCATGTGTTGGATGGATTTGAGAGAGGCAGCATTGTTGGGACCTTGTCTTTTCCAGGAGACCACTGAGTATGTTCAGTTGATTTGGAAGCAGATGGATACTATGAAGACTCTTTAGAAATGATATGTTGATCACATTATATTACCTTTGGAGTTCAAGTTCAGGGATAAAGTTTTCCTACGTTTCGCACTGAGGTTGGGACATAAGTGGATCAAGAGACAGGGTAAGCATTTGCCGAGATACATCGGTCTGTTTGAGATTATGGAGAGGGTCGGGCTAGTTGCCTATAGATTGAAGTTACCTCAGATGTACAGGGTTATGCATGATGTCTTATACATTTCTCATTTGTGACATTACTTTTCAGACCTATCTCAAACCTTTTAGCCTAAGGAAGTGGGGTATCAAGAAGATTCATCCTTGTAGGAGCACCCCATTCGTATTGTGGGTCATAGCACGAAGGTTCTTCATGGCCGGTTTATTCCTTTGGTATAGGTGATATGGAAACACAGTCGAGTGTAGGACGAGACATGGGAGAGGTAGGTCGACATATGATCATAGTGTCCAAAGTTGTTCTTAGATAGTTCTTCATCACCCTTGGAAGTGAAATTTAGAGACAAATTTCTTTAAGAGGGGAAGTTTTTCAGAAACTGGTTCTTCCTCTAAGGTAAGGATCTTTCCTTTTCAGTTTTTACTTATAAAAATGGTGTAAAAAAGGTTAAGGTATGGGTAAATACTTGTTACATGATGTGAATAGGGACTACACGCCATGTAATTTTATGTACATGCCGTGTATGGAGGGCTATATTCCATGTAATCCTTGTACACATCCATGTAATGATCTATCCAGAAATTTTACAGACACGGTGTGTAGTTTCAAGTACATGTCGTGTAATTTTTTGGCTAAAATGGGCAGTATCCTCGTGTTTTGTCAAACGGATATAATACTCATCCGGGTTCGGGGACAACAGAACCGAGGGCCATTTTTCCTCCCATTTTTTCTGTCTGAACTCTGATTTGAATATCGTTAGATGCATTGGAAACCAATAGATAATCTCTCAATTCCACTTGATTAGTTCTTCATGATTTTTTCTCTTAATTGAGTTATCAAAGGTTGATTTTTTTTCTCGTTTTATAGATCTACTCCATTCTAGGTTGAATCATATCCTAATGCTAGATGAGGAGAGTCATACTAACATGAGGTAGGTGGTCTTGTGCCTTTCTCAAATTGTCATGATGTTTATATATTCCAGAGTGTCGCGCACCCATTTTTTGGGTATCAATTGATTTATAATTTACACTTATTGTTTTCTATTGCTATTTAGGTAGTTGAATAAGTGTTTTAAAGTATGAATTAGGTTTTTTACCTTGATTAAGGTCCACCCCATGGGTGTGTTTCCCTTGGAATGACTGCTTATGGATGTTTGGATGGGGTTGCCTATGAGGCATGCCTTGTTTCCCTTATTGGGTTGTCAATTACGAATTACATTAATAATAGAATTGAAATTATGATAAATTTTTTTTGAATTGATTAAGGGTTTGGCATTAGTAATTGACCCTTTCCCTATGTTATGCCTATGCCTGTTCAGGCATGTTTGGAATGTTTTTCTCCAACTGTGAACCTGCCCGTGTGAGATAATAGGTTAAACCCATGTAATAGTTAATTTACATGTGGTTTCTTGTATGAAATGATTAAGAAGGGGTAATTATTAATGAGAAATCCATAGTCTCAGTTAAAATACAAGGTCGGTCTCATGTGACTAATTGCACCTTATATACCTTAGGTGAACAATTTTCTTGGTTAAAAGACAATGGACGGGCTCAAGAGGTTAATTATGTAAATTCCATGAGTGATCCATAGATAGGGTGGTCAGGCTCATTGAGGATTATTTAAAATTCTGAGTGAACCTTGGATCCATTGAGGAATACCCAGGCCAAGATCTATTGGAAAATGATTAAATGACTATTATGTCACGAGTTTATAGTTACCTTTATATGAGGGGTCATCTGGCCTAGGTCGGACCACAAGACTTTTATATAATTTAAGGAACTTGAATAATGAAATGGATTAATTATGACATGTCTTACAAGACAAATCAAAATCTTGGATTCAGTCTTCACTTATACTTGTTTACATTGGCTTCTGAGACATCTTTTGTGCTTGCTTTTGAGTACCCATAGTTACTGCTTTCACTATTATAAACTACCTGTCATATATATCCACTAACAGATTGGAACATACCTTGGGTGGTTTCCTATTGGTATTTAGTCTCACATCCTATTTGGTTCATTCTTTTTGGGCCAAAACTTATTATATGATTGCAGGTGTTGATCAGGGAAAGCAACATACTACAAGTACTTGATGTGATGCTTAGGAGTAGGAGAGAATGAGACCGAGCCAAGGATTGCGATGCTTCCTAGTCTATTCTTATTTCTTTTGTGATCTTGAGGGATATATTTTTTATTACTGTAGTGTATTTGTTTTGGATTCTTTCTTAGAACAAGTGACAGGAAGCATCATCTTTTGTATGCTATGAATTTTGGTTATCTTTATTACCAGTCTTAAGTTGTTTGTTTTAGTTGTATGGTATTTACTTATTCCACTATTTTATATTACTATTCTGCTATGTTACACTCTACCAATGAGGAAATAGTTTCCCCAATTTCACACCCTAGGCCATCGCTGCCAGTTGGCAGCCTCTGGCATTTGGGGAAATGTGCTTGAGGCCATATGACCAACCGAGTACAGAGAACTAGTTCAGTGGCATCTGGATATGAGACATTATAGGAAGCCACTCTCAATCCAAGTGGGTCCAAAATTGAAAAATAAAGTATTAGAGGATATAAAATGTTGAACCAATCCTCTAAAATTAAAAGGAAATGTGTTTTAAATATGTTATCTTCTTTACCTCTATGGTTTCTCAATTTTACCATTTTAATTTTTTTATGATTTTTACTATTAATTATGAAAAAAAATTAAGTTAAACTTAATATATAATATAAATTATTCTGATTAAAAATATTTAATCCATTTTATCAAATTCAATTCATATAGTTGGCATAATTTAATTTAAAATAAACCTCACAAACGTGTCAACAAACGGGTTTTCAAGAAATATATTCTTTAATGAAAAATGGTCTTATATTAATTATATGAATATAAATCATCATTATATGAATTACAATTAAAAAATATAGATATATAATGTATAAATTTAATTTAAATCATTCCTCATTAGGGTTTATTTTTATTAATTAAAATGGGGGAAAATTATGAACTTTAAAACAGTTTTTAAAAAAATTTGTTTTTAATCCTAAAAAAATTATACTAAAATCTAATATAAAAATTATTTAAATGTAATTAATTAGATTAAATATAAATAAATAATAATTATTTTAATTTTAAATAAAATTAAAAAAATAACTTAACTTTTAAATTAATTAATTTATTAAAATAAATGACGTTTTTATAAAAATCAATATTTCTCACTATTCACTGAAAAAATCAATCTTTTCATAAAAATAAAAATAATTAACCCTAAGTTAATATTTATATGTTGATTTAAAAAATTATGTTCATTTTATAAAATAAAATTTCTAAAATTTCCAAAAAATGATAATAATATTTTCTCACAAAAGAAATAAAATTTATTTTTGAAGAAAACGTATTTTTGAAGCATAAAATGACTTTAATATGATTTGAGTAATTATCTATTATGAATTAATAAAAACATTTAGATTATATCAAGCCTTTATAGATACTTTTCATGATATGGTTATTCCAATTCATACAGCCAATTTTAACAGCTAGCTTATAACATTCATTCTTAAATAATAATATTTTAATAATGTGTTGTGGTTTGTTTAATCTCAATGTTGCATGATATATATGCTATGGAACATAGTGTTATTTTAAAATATCATTTTGTTAAATTATACCACCTAAAATAAATTGAATCCTCTCAATTTAAACTCATGCTCAATAATCAAGGGTTTGACATTAAAAAATTCCTTTGTGGAAAACCCACATCGTAAAAAGGGTTAATAAAACTTCCTCTTAAAAAGAGGGAAAGGGAAACACGAAGGTCATCGCATAACTAGGTTTTCATGTAGGATAACATTAGTGGGAAGTAAAAACATGTATTTTTAAATAATATCTATTTAGGATATAACATTATACCCTTTTTTAAAGAGATAAGAGACCATCAATTTTTCAAAAATGAATAACATTTTTATTTTAAGATCATTTTTCTAAAGTTGAGGAATAATTTTACCATCTCAAATAATAAAATAAGGAAATATAATTACTTGAAAAGTATAATTTCATCATTTAATAATTTTTACCATAATATCATATGTTTCTCCAAATAATTAGTATTCAAGATGATTTTTTTTGCCTGAAGCAATAAAATTAACATTTAATAGATCACATCATTCCAAAAAATGATATCGATATATTTCGCTTATATTTAGACATTAACCAAAACCATAAATGTTTAGAAAAATTTAAGATAATTCCAAAAATTAATAAACCTTCATATTAATCTCCAAATCCAATGTTCAACTTAAATCATACCATAGATAAATAAACCTACATCCAAAATAACCTAAAAATTCAAGGATTTAATTATGTTTTTCCAAAATACTGTTTCATGTTAAATCACATGATAAAAATAAGGGTTACATATACCTCAACCCAATTAAACGTTTCCCAAAATATCATTAATCACCCTAAAATCCTAAAAATTCAAAATGATTTGATCCTAAAATGTGTTTCCCAAAATCAACTTAATATTTATCCATCAAATTATTTAAGTAAAAACAATGCCATACTAAAAAATAAATTGCATAGGTTAGTGGTGGGAACTACACCCTTATTTCCCTTTGGTTGTGGGTTCAATCCCCATGGCCTTTACAGATGTGATGAGTTGTTTCCCGACTTGTGGGTTGTCCTTTTTCAAGAACTATAGAAAAAAACTGATAATCATATTCATAATTCACCTTGATCCAATAACATTCTCAGTAATATGGTGAACATATTCAAAAATAACATTAGTTATCAAATCACTTTTTTTAACCTCTGAGGTTTTATATCCTAGTCATTATTTTTCACAAAATCAAGTAATTTTAATTGACTATAATTACTCCAATATCAATAACATATCAAATATTATATTTTCCTCAATAATGTGTTTTCATATAAAATATAACCTTACCACTAAACCACCTTTCAAGTTCATTAGTACCATTAAACAAATTATTTAAAATTCTTAAATTAAAACTACTACAAAAATATCCTTAGAATTTTCATGATACCATTAATAAAAACACTTCAAAAAAATGGTTCTTGAATTCCAAAATAAAACACTTAAATAATTCCACTTCAATGATTTTCATAACATAGGCCCTTAGGAATTAATCATTGGATTAGGGAATTGACTCGAATAATAACCAATTTTCCCATATCTATGACAATTAACTATTAGTAATGCATTAGGTTGAACTTTATTTCCATGCATCTTGTTAACCGAACTTTTCATTTTCCTTTGGAAATTAGCTATTTTGTACCCACATTTCCCACACATAAAGCATATTCCATTTCCTTTAATTAATTTTCCATGTTTCCTCTTTTCATATTTTTGATATGTAGGAAATTGAATATTATTTTTTTTCTTATATTTAACACTTAAATTCCATGAGATGTCATCCTTATCTTCTTTTATGTGTTTGTAAATTCAATTATGTTCTAGTTATTAATCATAATTAGAGATAGATCATTTGGCATGATAACAATATTTCTAATTATCATCCCCATTAGTATTGGAATCTCATTAGGAAAATCATTACATTTCCCATCATATTGGTTGTTGTCATGATTTTTCCCATTTCCTTCCATTAACTAATGGAGTAAAAACAAGATGAGAATAAATTAACTAATAATCATACAAAAGGTAAAATTACAAAATTGGGAGGAATAACTTATAAACGATAAGTTTAGACTGAATTATGAGTCTCTAGGTTTCAATCCAGTTTATCCATGGTAATTTTTCCTATTATATTTTCTAACATAAAAATTTCTTCAAGTCCTTCATAATGGTTCATAAAGAGTTTGTGAATTTATAAATCATATTCCACTGGAGTGTCAAACTAGGTGTGCATTAAGGCCCATTATCATGCACTGAGTGATGATTGAGTCCAGTTCAATGTATCCTTTTTATTCTTATTACCCATAGGTACATCTATGTCAGATCCACTTCCACTTATAGTATCTATATATTGATATAATTTCTAAAAAACTACTCACTCTATCCTTCACCAATATTCTAGAATATTTTCCTATACTTATAACTATCCTTAGTCTTATCTCTCTGGTTATCACTAAATTTTTCTCATCCTAGTTTCTAAATGTTAACTAAAAATTTTCTCTAATACCAACTATAGTGACCTAATCCTTTTACACATATTATTATGTGATTATTAACATAAACATCCATTAATTATAACCCAAATATTGTGAGGCCTAGTGTATTTCTAATACTAGGTTTATAATATGTCAAAGTGATCCTAAAATAAAATATTTTATTTTATTTTACATAATAAGATCCTAAATCCTTTCTATCTTCTAAACCACTTTGGATAAATTGAGGGATATATAGACCAAAGTGGTGAGTAAAAAAACTTCATAAGAAAATAAACATGATAAGTAAAAAAATGTGTGATTCAAAGGTATAACATGATATCATAAAAGATAAGGCTCGTGAGTAATCACATAGAAGAATAATATAAGGAACATGGTATCATAAGAACATAACATCATAGGAAATATGGTAGAAACATATAACATGGAATAAACATGATTCAGGGATAACTGCCTATACAATATCACATGGTTAACAAAGTCCCATAATGGATTAGGTTTACTCCCTAATCCCATACATGATGTCTAATGAGACTAAAAACATTACCCAATGAATTAGAGAATTATCTAGTCACATACATAATAACATATTCATGATTATGTGTTCCATAAAAGGAAATCAATCATAATTCATAACATAAGAATTACCCATGGAAATAAAATGGGTTTCATAATCTTCTCTTATATCATAATCAAAAGAAATTTCATAATGAAGGCATTTGAGAGATGAACATATGGTATGTATTACCCCATCAAAGTAAGTAAGAATAATATTGGTATATATGTGAGATAATATGCATAATTTTTAAGTAATCAATTATATCAAAGGTTTCTTTGGTTTATAAAAATTTCCATAAAATATTACATGGAATACTTCTTGAGAAAAATACCCTTTTCACTTTGAAATCACTTCTTAAAAATATAAAAATTCAAAAATATTATAGAAAATATTTTCTTTAAAAATAAACATGAAAATATATAAATTAATCTTCAAAGAGTCTATTTTTCATGATGGTGGGTGATTTCAAACATTCCATATAAGTTAAAAGAACATTAATTTAATATTGTTGTGAAAAGGTTAAATAGTTATTCATTCAAAAAAATAAAAGAATGTTTCTTTCAAACCATTTTTTAAAAATTAAAACATGGGTAAAAATTCCTTTGATAGATATTTTGTATAATTTTAAAACATATTCTTGAAAATATTCTTTGAAAACATGGATATGGAATAAAAAGTGATTTTTGATCGAAGAGAGAAATGAAGTTGGCTTTTCTTAAAAACATTTTATCAATCATTTTAAGTACAAAAGAGATAAAAATTGTACTATTACATGAAAATTTAATGAATAAACAAATGATAATAAAATTAAATTGTTTTATTATTAGAAATTATCAAATAATTTACTACAATCAAAATTCAAGCATAAACAATCCCGATTAAAAGGCGATCAAAGTATAAATCCATGCCGCTTTGGTAACTTTTGAATAATAACTCCCATGAATGAAGAAAATGAATTGTAACTTAAAATATCATAAAGTATATAGGATTCATGATATAATATGTAAATGGGAAGTATTTACACCATTTAAAATAAATTAGGTGCATAAAAGAACATGTGTCTCAAAGAAGGATGTTTTTAGATGAAACCCTTACCTCGAGTCCAGACTTATCATGTATATCATTTATATCTATTTTAATAAAACTATATCAATTATTATTTTTATTAAGAATCTTTTATGGGTTTATTACCTTATACTTAAACTATTAACTACATTAATGTTTAATTACATAGTTAATTACATAATTAGTTGCATTTAAGTCAAGTGTTTTGAGGACGTTCAGTTCATAAATTCAAAACAACATCGGTGTGTTGAATGTGGTCAAAAGGGTCATTGTTTTATCAAATCAAGAATAAAAATAATGAAATAATTATATTTTTTATATATCAATTACACATTTAAAAAATTCATGAAATATGCTTATGAAAAATGAACTATGTTACAATCATGGAGATGGTACGTATGCATGAGTAACATTTCCATTTTTCAAAGATCATGATGGAAATATGGTAAGTGTTATTTTATCTTTTCATAATGATCATTATATATTAAATATTATATTATTTATTTAAATACACATATACATATCATCCATATAATATCCTAAAGTTTTAAAGATAATAAAAACCCTATTGTTGATAATTAAAAAGTGTTTTTATGTGAAAATGTAATTTTTCAATAAAAATCACTTAATAAATGTTTTAAAGGATTTTTAAAAGGTTAAAATCCCATTTAAGAACTTTAAATATTATATCAATTATTTTTAGAGTCAGGCGCTGAGCCAGTGTGATATTTCGAGGCTCGTAGAGCCCTGGTGCAGACAGAATAAAAAATATTAAATATATTATATTATGTATGTGTGATTTATCCAAAATAATTGAATATATAAAATAATTTAATATATCTCAAATGGTGTGTTTTATTAGAAATTCAATACCACTGTTAGGTCCAGGATGTGGGTTTTACCCTAGGAAATGTATAACTTTTATGTGCATCGGGTGTTAGGCAACATCGCACACAATAATAGCATGTTTGTATTTAATTATATTATTATTATATTTTTAAATAATAAATAATTAATATCTACCAAATGGTGAATCGTATGATAAATATGATACCACCATTAGGTTTGGGACATGGTTTTTACTCTATATGGGGTATAACTTTTGTGAGCGTTGGACATTTGGTTAGATTGCATGCGAGGATAAGTTATTTACTATTTTTATTTTTATTTTAAAAAAATAATTTAATATTTATCAAATTGTGCATCATATAAAAAATATGAGACCACTGTTGGGTCTGGGGTGTGGAGTTTACCCTAGACAGGACATAACATTCGCACACATCAGATGTTTGATTATACTATATTTAATATTAGGTTTTGAATATTTATTTATATAATTAATCAAATTTAATTAAATAAAATCGTTTATTTTTAACACTTCTTTTGCCTCATGTCCACACACCCCCTTTCAACCATTTTTTCATGTGGGTTCTTAATTAAACATTTAAATCTACTTTTTTGGACTAAATAAATTCATTAAATAATTAATGAGATTAAATCTTTGACTTTGTATTGAAGTTGGATTGAAATAGAAATTAATCCAGGCATTAAATTTAGGTTTCAAATATGAAAATGTGGCTTGGGTTTTTAAGTAGTATAGCCTTTCCTTCTTCCTGTATTGTTGACCTGGACAAGCCCAAGCAACCTAAAAACACCTGTGGGCATTATTTTTACGACCCCCCTTCCCCAAAGATACCCCTCTTGGGCTAAAAATGAAGAAAGGGAGATAATGACCCCCAAGTCATGCCTCCAGTAGGCCCCAGGTTGGTTAATAGCACCAAGGGTGTATGAATCTCACAATATGGGAGGCATTACCCTTTTATAAGAAACAAGATCATGAGATAAGATTAATCATCCACAATGAAACTCAAATACATTATATAAATGAGAACCAAAATCCATCCCACATGCATGTAAAAATAAAACTGATACCAAACAAAAGTCTCCAAAGTAAGTACCAAAAGTAAAGCTAAGAAGCGACATGTAAACTATCAAGATCTGAGCTAGTAAGGTCCATCATGGTCCACAAAATCCTTTTAGAAACCTGAAAATAGTTTAATATACATAGGGTGAGCATATAGGTATACTCGTTAGGAAAACCAAAGTCTATTGTATACATGTGAAAGAAGCATACTAATGCCCTTATGAGAAAACAATAGAACCAAACAGTACCTAAAAAGAATACTAACCATACTAACCTCACCAAGGAATTATCAACAAATAACTCTAGTCAAGTAATATAATATAATTCACATCAATGATAGGGTACCCCACACCACTTCCCACTAGTTAGCTTCTCTTTCCTAACGGTAAACATCCTGGATCTCCCACCTCTTCTGAACATACCACATCACATCCTGCCAACACACACCTGGGCCAAAAAACACATCTCGTCTCATTGTTTGGGCTATGAGCTGCATCACATCCCACCCAAATACACTTGTGTCACAAACCATATCTCATCCCAAAAACACCTAGTAAATAACAACACATCCCATCCCAAAAACACATGGGAAAGAACAACCTTCCCGCACAAACCTGGGCCCTGAAAACTAGAACCTACACAAAGAATCTTGGGCTAACACTACTTAGAAGAGGGAGAAGGGAAGAGAGGGTGGCCAACCATCCATCATCCCATAAGGATGTTTGGGAAAGACACCCTCCCTTATGATTATGGGGGGGTTCACAACATAGTTCTCAATAAGGATGGGGTGCGTATAGAAATCACAAGGAAAATACAAGTATATACATATAAGATACCAAGAACTCTTGCCCAACCTATGGGTTCTCAAAACCAACAACCAAGTAACCACACCATAACCTTTGTTTCTACCTATAAATACATAACACCACACAATAAGCCACAACAAAATCCATATTACTAACCAATTTATTTAACTGGTTCCATTCTTTATTAAACAATTTATTTGTTTAGTCTGTTAACCAAACAAACCCAAGCTATTCTAAACTTCATTAGAAAATATTTATTTGTTCCATTATAATTTGGGAAACTACTAATCACAGAACATGACAAGAAACCCAAGAAAAATCCATTCATGGAGAAACTCCAACCAAATTACCCATACCATCCATCACCATCCTTCTTCAAAGTCATCCATCCAAAGACCATCTACACACAACCACATCTGGTAACACATCACCACACAACCCGATTGTAGCCCTAATACACCACACTTCCAATCCATTCCACAATAAATCAATCTATAAACTTGATATTTCATCACACCTTCAGAACCATCCCACAACACACAACCATGTTCACAGTCGAAGCACCACACAACCAAACAAAATACGAGATCAAATTTAATACGAAATCCCTTATTAAATCCTAATTTTAATCCCGGTGTTATCACAGAAACTGTATGATCCTGGGGCTTTCATTTATTAGCTAAATATACATGATTAACCAGTTTCTATTTAGGTTGATACCATAGCAACCGCAACAAAAACATCAAAAACAAAAGATATAGCTAGCGCAAACAAAGCCACTAAATGCCACCATTTTTAGTGGGGAATTCATCTCGTACAATCACAACATCACAAACAATATCAACTGCTAAGGGCATATGAACAAACCCCATTTCCCCCTCAATTTCAATTAACTGATTCTTTATCTTCAATTAAGTTGTAAAAACATGATTCATAGGTAAACAGAAGTAAAACCCCTCCTACATGATGCAAAAATAAAGAGAAACAATAGGATCCATACCTTGAAGGGGTGTCAATGCTATTTTCATGAGGACAGATCACGCAATGGTCCTCTGATCACTTCTCCTGCAAGATATTAATTTATTTGAGGATGTCGCGGTGCCTCTGCATCAACAACAACCAAAGTGAACCCCATTAAAACCAATGTATAACATCCATCATGACATAGAAAGAAGAATGGGATGAAAAGGAGACCAACCCAGAATAAACCACAAGAGTGGTGAAATAACACACCTTAGATTGAAGATGGATCACCATAGATCGAAAGAGAGAATCTAAGAATTTATCCTTGAAGAAGGAATTCTAAAAACACCAAATAAGGGTCGTCAGGTCGCATGGGGTTGAGAGAGAAAATGTTTCATATATAGGGTTTGATAACCTGAGTGGCTATAAAAATAACTTAAAACATTACAAAAGTGGGTTATTACATGATGTGTAATACCCATTCACGTCATGTAATGCCTTGAGGTTGGTTTCCACCCAAAAATCCATCTCCTCTATATTTATTTTATTTTTAAACCCTGAAACATTACATGTTGTGAAACTCTTAGGAAAAACCATGAAACATAAGTTCATATCATGTAATATCATTACATGATGTGTAATCCCCCTTCTCCTAGCCTTTAGAAATCGAACTTATCCAAACCCCCTCTGATCCTCCCCCAAAAATCTCTAAAAACCAAAAACCAGAAAAGTAACATATCATTAGGACACATACCATTACATCAAATACCACCCAAAAAATTCTTACCCACTAGAATCTAAAACCAATCCCAGAAGAAAGAGGGTTCTAAATGACCACCCTGCGAGATACCTCTCAAGGTTATTTCTACACCTGAAACACTGCTAACAACCAAAAACATTGAAGTTCAATGGTAAACCATCATGTGTTTTTTGAAAGTTAGATCAGGAACCTACAAATCAAATAACACCTCCTATGACATATACTAATCCAAATGAACACAAGAAACACCATGAAAACACAACAACCACACTGTCTGAACACACAAACCAGGGAATTCCATCCTTCATGTAAATATACTATCCACTCTAGATAGCACTGACTCACTCGCACGGGTTTAATAACATCACAATTAACACGTCTTGATTAGGAATTGGGTCCTACCCTCTTTTCATGTCAGGACTTTATCAAAAATCATGCCACTCACATAAAAACCAACGTAAAAACAGCTCATATCATAATCAACAAGGTTAAAATATCACATTTCAAGAAAAAAATATCAAAAAACTCTAGGTACTGGGAATGAATATGCATCTCTCACTCCCAAGTACTCTCCTTCCATCTTCCATGCCTCCACAACACACAAACCAAAGGAATGGTCCTCTAATGTAGCACCTTCTCTTGAAGATCTTGGATCTACAATGGTCGCTCTACAAACATCGCATCATCCTTGATATCCAAATATCTCTAATCAATGACATGGGAGTCATCATGAAGATATTAATGAAGCTAAGAGACATGAAAGACATTGTGGATCCTCTCTAACCATGGTGGAAACACCAACTAGTATGCCACCTCACTGACTCGCCCCAACACTTCAAAGGGTCCGATGAATCTGGGAGAAAGATTACTCCCTATGCCAAAACTCTAATACCTATGTCGAGGGGAGACTTTCAAGAACACATAGTCCCCAAACTTGAACTCCAAGGGTCTCCTCCTGCGATTGGAATAAGACTTCTGCTAGTCATGCATTTCTTTCATCCTTTCTCAAACAAGTGGGACCTTCTCGATCATTCTTTGCACCACATCTGAACCAAGAACAATTGTCTCCCCAACCTCCATCTAGCACAATAGAGAACGACACGGTCTCTCGTACAATGCCTCAAATGGATCCATGCCAATGTAAGAGTGATAGGTATTATTATAAGTGAACTCTACCAAGTTCAGGTGTTTTACCCTAGATCCACCAAAGTATAAGATGCATGCTTGAAAAATATCCTCCAATGTTTGGATAGTTCACTATGTCTTCCCATCTGCCTGAGTGGAAAGCAGTTATGAGGCGCAACTAGGTTATAAAAGCATGCTTTAATCCCCTATAGATTTTTGAGGTAAATTGCGCATCCCGATCTGAGTCAATGGACCTCATAACCCCATGGAAATGCACCAATTCATCCACATACATCTTTATCAAGCTATCCACCATGCCCGACTCCTTGATCACTAATAATTGGTTCAATTTCATCAACTGATCCACTGTCACCCAGATAACGTCATAACCTCCTTGAACTCTGGGTAATCCTATGATGAAATCCATTGATATTTCATTATACTTCCACTCAGGGACATCCAAAGGCTAAAATAAACCACCATGAACATGGTGCTTGTCTTTTACCTTTTGGAAAACTAAGCACTTCACCACAAACTCTGCCACTTCCCGTTTCATAAAAATCCACCAAAAATGCATCTTCATTACATGGTATATCTTGGAAACTCTTGGATGCACTACCAAGTTTGATCTACAAAACTCACAAAGGAATCTACTTTGCATCACCACCGGCACAAAAAACTTCCATCAAAGCATCATTTTGTTGTGGTTGTCCTCTGTCCATCCCTTTAGAGCATCACCATGGTCAACACGATTACTTGTGCCTCTGAGTCTCCCCACTAAGACTCCTCCACCTACTACATTAGGGAGGAATTCACTATCATCTGTAATAAGCAGTCTCTACCATTTTCCACCATTGCATCCAAGTCCAAGGCTGCCAAATCTTCCATCACCTCCCAAGAATCTGTAGATTCCTGAACAACCTCCCTCTATAACTTCCTACTCAAAGAATCAGCCGTGAAATTCCCCTTTCCTGGGGAATAGGAGATCTCAAAATTTTAGTCCTGAAGAAACTCCACCCACCTCTATTTCCACAGATTTAGATCACATTGGGAAAATATATACTTTAAGCTCTTTTGATTCGTGAAGATGACAAAGTCTCCCCAATGAGGTAGTGCTGTCACAACTTCAGTGCGAACACAACTATTGTTAACTCCAGATCAGGGGTGGTATAGTTAGACTCATGGGTATGTAACAACCTAGACCTATAAAAGATCATTGCTCACTGTTGCATCAGTACACACCCCAATCCCAGATGGGAAGCATTCAAAAACATCTCAAAAATAACCCTTTCCTCTGGAAACCAGAGCACTAAAGCACTAACCAGTTTTTCCTTCAGGTAACCGAATGCTGGATGGAATTACTCACTGCACACACAAAATTATTCCTTTCTAGTCAAATATATCAACAGAGTTTCAAATCAAGATAAATCGGGCACAAACCTCTGATAATAGCCTACGAGTCCAATAAAATGTGAACCTATACCACATTCTTGGGTGTCTCCCAAGAAACAACTACTTTGACCATTGATGATTCCACTACTACACCTTGATGAGACACCACATGCCCAAGGAAATGCATCTATCATGTCTAGAATTTACACTTGGACAACTTTCCATAGAGTTGGTGGCATTGAATAACCTGCAAGATAGTTTTGAGATGTCTGGTGTGCACCTCCTTTAACTTCAAGTAAATCAAGATTTCATCGATGAATACAATAATGAACTGGTCTAGAAACTCATGAAAAATTGATTTCATAAGCCCCATTAACACAGCTGGTGTGTTCGTAACACTGAATGACATGGCCACAAACTCAAAGTGCCCATACCTACATCTGAAGGCAGTCTTGGGGATACCACCCTTCTTCACCCTTAACTGGTGATATCCAGATCGTAGATCAATCTTGGAAAACCAAATAGCTCCTATCATCTAGTCAAAAAGATCATTTATTCTCATAAGAGTTTAATGGTTCTTGACCTTCACCTAGTTCAATATCTGGTATTCTACACACAACCTCATACCACCATCTGCCTTCTTTGAGAACAACATTGGAGCACCCCACAGTGATACACTGGGCTGGATAAAACCCTTCTTTATTAGATTATCAATCAGAATCCTCAACTCCCACAACTCATAAGGTGTCATCTGATAAGTATCCATTGAAATCAGAGACACATCGGGATATAAGTCTATCCTGAAATCAATGTCACATCAAGGGGGTAGAGTCACAACCTCATCAGGTAAAACATCCAAGAACTCCCCAATGACCCTAGGAACATCCACCATCTCAAAATCCACCGATTTTACTGAAATATCATCCAAAAAGGAATGAAGAGGCTCCACATGCCGACTTCCCACCTAATAACCCCGCTCACCAATGAAATCTACATGCTGGCAACCCACATTTGAAAACACAACTCTCCTACAGAATCAGTCGATAGATTCATGCATGGAATACAACCAATTGATGTCAAGGATGACATCATATGGTTGTATTTATAGTAGGAAGAGATCCCCATGGTACTGATGCAGTCTCATCATCAGTATACACCCCTAGCACAAATCAAACAAGTTGTTCTGAACTCTGACTGGCATGCTCAGCACCAGGGGAATGGGAATCCTCTCTTTGTCTAGCCCCAGAACATGGGATAGAGTGGGTGAAATATAGGATTAAAAATCTTCTAAATCAAACAAGGCACAATCAAAGGTACTAAACAAATTGATCATACCCCTAACAACCTCTAGCCTTGCTAGAACTATTGCTTCCACAGCATGAAACTGACCACACCCAACTCCTCTGCATCTCTAATGGAGACCACCTCTGCATCCATTCTAGGTTCATGGTCCCTGATCATGAGGCCCATATTTAGGATGGTCCTTACCTACTCCATATCCCCTCAGTAAAGAAAAATCTTGTCTACCCTACTGCTGAAACTGTCTTGTCTGCAACTGTTGTTGAGGCTAATGCTGAGCCTCTCCACCTCCACCAAACTGAGCTCAGGCATCCACTGAGCACTAACTCTGAAGAAGTACAAGATCCCCATAGAAGAAACATCTTGGCCCCAAGCCCATATAAAGGGCACGGGAACCACTTCCACCAGAAGGCTGGAAGGGAAAATTTTAAGGTTGACTCCCTGCTAGTTGAAACCTCAAAGGTCTTGGCACTTAAGACCTACCGTTGACAACCCTATCTCTCAAAGAACAATGTTGGATACCCTCTAATGGTATACCTACTCATGAGTTCCTCCACTCTACCACCTTTTTCTTCTTATAAACCTCCAAATACATTGGAAATGTAAAGGGAGTAACCACATACTAGATGGAAGGGTGAAACTCTTCCTCAAGATGCCTCTCACGAGACTCCTCATCTGAAAAAAGATCATGGGAAAATAGAAGAATATCCTTGAACTTTATCCCAAGTTACCATACTGACATACTCTTCTACTGAAGGGAGAGTAGCTCCTACATCTTATTATAATTCATAGTTGATGAAAGGAAATTATCTTGGAACTCCTTATGAAAATCGACCCACAACATGTTTGACTCCTTCCACTCTCCCATAAATAGTGTCCACCACTGACTCGTAGCTCCCTACAACTGACTAACTGCCAAAGGGACCCTGTACTCCATCGGGGCCCAGATCATACCGAAGGAAATATATTTCTCCTCTATCCAAACTTATGTATCTATGTTAGAAACACTTCCCTCATACTTTCCCAAAGCCCGCCACTGGAAAGCACGCAACGCACTTTTCTGGACCAACCCTTTGTTAGATCAACCCTGTGGTGATCAAACGGGTCATCCTGCTGAACCTCCACCACATAATCTAGATGCAGACAATGTCTATGAGCCATATCTGGAAGGTAAACAAATATTTATTAAGCCTTAATAGTATGTAATTTTACCAAAGTTTATTTAAATTTATTTTATTTATCATAACCTTCCCAAAAAATCCTAATTAAAACAATAACACAAGTAATTAGGATGCATTTACCTATCCTAGGTCTCTACCATGAAAATGTTGTAGCCTCACTTGTTCGTCTGGTAGGATCATAGTCTATGCATCAGACCATGGGGGCCTAAAATCCCATGTCCTATCCGGTCTTCCCTAGCCTATGTCATGCACCAAATTCACCAAACATTGTTTCCCTACCAACCCATGTAATCCTCACTGTGCCTAACCCCCAACTTCATCCTATATCTCGACCATCATCTCTAATACCACTCTTTCATGACCCCCCTTCCCCAAAGATACCCCTCCAAGGCTGGTAATGAAGAAATGGAGATAATGAACCAAAAGTCCCACCTCTAGTAGACCCCAAGTTGGTGACTAGCACTAAGGGTGTATGAATCTCACGATATGGGAGGAATTACCCTTTTATTGGAAACAATATAGGAAGATAAGATTAATAATCCACAGTGAAACTCCAAAAATTTATAAATAAGAGATCCAAAATACATCTTGCATGCATGTGAAAAATAGAACCGATATAAAACAAAAGTCACCAAAGTAAGTATCAAAAATAAAGCTAAGCAGCAACACAGAAATTGTCAAGATCTGGGCTATTAAGGTCCAGTACGGTCCACAAAATCCTCCTAGAAACCTAAAAATAGTTTAATATATGTTGGGTGAGTATGAAGGTATACTCAGTAGAAAAACCAAAGTCTCTCATGCGCATGTGAAAGAACCATACTAATGACCCTATGAGGAAACAGTAGAACCAAACAGCACCTAACAAGAATATTAACCATCCTAACCTCACCAAGGCACGCTCAATAAATAACGCAAGTTAGGTAATGTAATATAATTCATATCGATGATAGGGTACCCTACACCACTTCCCACCAGTTAGCCACTCTTTCCTAAGGGAAAACGTCCTGGCACTCCCACCTCTTCCAAACATACTGCTCACATCCCGCCCACACACCCTTGGGCCAAAAACCACATCTCATCTTGTCACCTAGGCCATGATCCACATCACATCCCACATGAAGACACTTGGTCCACAATCCACATCTTGTCAGATCACCTATTCCACAAGCCACGTCACATCCCACCCACAGGCACCTAGTCTACAAACCACATCTCATCCTAAAATCACCTGGTAAAGCACAACACATATCATCCCAAAAACACATGGGGAAACACAAAATTACTACACACACCTGGGTCTTGAAAACCACAACTTGTCCAAAGAATCTTGGGCTACCACCGCTTGGAAGAGGGAGTAGGGAAAAGCGGGCGGCCATCCATCCATCCTCCCACCAGGATGTTTGGGAGGGACACCCTCCCCCACGATGATGGGGGTGTTTGGAACATAGTGCTCAACTAGGGTGGGGTTCATATAGAAAACACAAGGAAAATACAAGTATATACATATAAGATACCAAGAACTCGTGCCCATCCTATGGGTTCTCAAAACCAATAACCAAGTCACCACACCATCACCTTTATTACTACCTCTAAATTCACAACACCACACAACAAGACACAACCCAATCCATATTCCCAACCAATTTATTTTACTAATTCCATTATTTATTAATAAATTTATTTGTTCAGTCTGTTAACCAAACTAACCCAAGACATTCTAAATTTAATTAGAAAATATATATTCATTCCATTATTATCCGGTAAACTACTAATAATAGCACACAACAAGCATGCCAAGAAAAATCCATTCATGGAGAAACTCTAAGTGAATTACCCATACCATCCATCACCATCCTTCTTCAAATACATCCCTCTAAATACCATCCACACACAACCACATCCAGCAACACATCACCACACAATTTGATCATAGCCCTTCTATACCACACTTCTCATCCATTCCACAATCAATCAATCTCTCAACCTAAGATTTCATCACACATTTCAAACTATCCCAAAACACACAATAATGCTCACAATCAAAACACCACACAACCAAAAAACACAAAATTAGATTTAATAAGGAATCCTTTATTTAAATCCCACTTGTTAATACAGGGATTATCATATAAACAATATGATCATGGGGATTTCATTTATTAGCTGAATATACATGATTAACTAGTTTCCATTTAAGGTGATACCAAAGAAACCGTAACCAAGGTAGAAAACACAATATATATAGCTAGTGCAAACAAAACCACCAATGGACACCATTCTCCATAGGGTGTTTAGCTCGTACAATCACAACATCACAAACAATATCAAGCAGTAAGGGCATGCGAACAAACCCCATTTGCCCCTTAATTTCAATTAACTAGTTCTTTATCTTCAATTAAGTTGGCACAACCATGATTCAAAGGTAAAAAGAAGTAAATACCCTCTTACATGATGCACAAATAAATAGAAACAAGGGAATCCCTACCTTGAAGTGGTGTCAATGCTATTTGTAAAAGGAAAAATCACGTAACGGTCTTTTGATCACTTCTCCTGCAAAATCTACATCCATCTGAGGATGTCATGGAACCACCGCATCAACAATAACCAAATAGAACCCCATTAGAACAAATGTAAAACATCCTCCATCACATGGAAATAAGAACTGAAGGAAAAGGAGACCAACCCAAAATAAACTGCAAGAGTGGGGAAAGAACACAACTTAGATCAAAGATGGATCACCACAGATTGAAAGAGATAAACTAGGAACTGATCCTTGAAGAAGGAATTCTCACAACACTGAAGAGGGGTCACCTGTAACGACCCAATCTTTTTGAGTAGTATATTAACTTACTCTTATTGATTTAATAAGATGTTAATGGTTAATGTAGAAAGAGGAGTCGATGGCTTCATCCAGTAGACTCAACCCTTATGAAGCCCACTTATCAGAGCTTGGGAAGGAGGTAGCATCTGTGGGCTTCGCTTTGGACCAAGCCCAAGACGAACTCCAGCGTGTCAAGCTTGAACGGAAACGCCTACGGGAGAAGTTCAAGTTAGTAGAGATTACTACTAGGGCAATGTTATCTGAGCCTCCCTCAGATTCTCTCACTATAGCACACCTTACACTTCGGTCGTATGCCGGTGTTATAAGGGGCTATGTGACGAGACCCTAGCTTCCTTGTGTAATCCTTTCGGGTGAATAAATTGAGATTTCTTCCTTTAGTGATGTTTGTGAAATTTCAAATGTCTAGATAATTTTAGAATGTATTTTATTGATGAATTTTTGAAAAAGGGATATTTTAAAACATTTATGTAAACCCTAAATAACTAATGATGTGTAATGATTTTCAAAAAATGGTCTTCTACAAAAGTGTTCAATAAGGAATTTGGAGTCTAATAAGATCAACTTAATTTTTGATGAATAGTAAATTATGAATAGTGATTTTACGCTTAGGATTAGTAATGTGACCAAATGGATTAGTAATTTCACTCAAAAAAAGTTTTAATATAATTTAGACACCTAGATTAAGTAATGTGATTCAATAAAATGGGTAAATAACGGTTTATTAAATTATTAATCAAGTATTAGTTTTTTCGGATGAATAGTGTTTTTTAATTAAAAATTTATTTAAAAATAATTAGAAAATTATTTTTATAAAAAGGAATTTATTTTTGAACTCATAGCATCGATATTATGATAAGGTAATTTTTGGGGATTTTTCTGAAAAAAATGAATTTTCGATGAATAGTGTTTTTATTTAAAAATTAAATTAAAAATATTTAGAAAAATATTTTTATAAAATGGATTTCATTTTTGAAATCAGAGCATTGATATTTGGTTAAGGTGAAATTTTGGGATTATTCTGAGAAAGTTGAATTTTTAGTGAATAGTAAAAATACCGTTTGAGGGTTTCAGTATGTTTAATGAAATCATAACGGTGTCATGATGATGTCATGAGATCTTTTGAGGGTTGGCCGGCCAAGGGTGATGAATTATTGTTTTGGGGGCCCCATGTGGCCTAACTCCATGATAAATGCCAAGGGAGAGCACATGGGTTTGAGAAAAGCACATGTGAGGTGTCCCTTGGCCATTAATGCCTTGTCCCCTCACTTTCCCTATAAATACCCACCCTTTCCTCCTTTGGTTTTCACTCCCAACTCTTCCCCAAAAAAGTTCTGGTCTTCTTACCTTCCAAGGGGTCCTCCCAAGTTTCCCCCAAGCCCTTAAGGTCCAATCCTTTGAGTTTTAAGAGTCACGTTTTAAGGTAAGGGATCCGACCCCTCTCTTTCCTTTCATGTAATCTCTTTTATGTCATTACTTTTATGATCTGTGTTATTATGTGAGAGGATGTTCTTTTATATTCCTCTTACTTCCCTTTTCATGTTTATATGATGAGAGATCCCCTCTTACTCTCATCATTTCGTTTTATGAAAGTTTAAGTGACGCCGTTAGGCTGCCGAATGTTTAAGTGATTCTTTCACCCTTCATATTTTTCAAAGTTCAATTTTCATGTCAAATCTTTCAAGTTACTTTTTATTATGTTGGGTTATGATCTCTATATCTATCATACTGATCTCTTATGATCATATTATGAGAGACCCTATTTGATTTGTTCAATTCATTTTTGTTGAAGTTTAAGTGACGTCGTTAGGCTGCCGAATTTTCATAAGAGGAATCAAATTTTTGTCTTCCTCCCATGTTTTTCATTTCAAACGTTATTTCCTTGAAATTGCATCACCATGTTTATATATCCTTCTTATTCTGTCCCTCTACTGTTTTATGGGTCAATTATGATTGTTCAACCCATGTTCCCTCTCTTTTCAAAGTTTTCTAAAACCTTGTAACATAGCCGTTATGCTGCAGAATTTTCGTCTCAAAATGCCTCTCTTTTCTCAAAATTATTTTTATGTTATAAAGTGAATACTCAAAGCTCTTATTTCTACAGGGGTATTCACATATATATCAAAATGTTCTATTTTAAATTCTGGGATTTACATACATGAAACCCTCTTTCCCTTCCCGTGGGTTTAAAGTGACGTAAAGATCATGTCTTTAAAGCAGTTTTTAAAACGTTATGATTATGAAATGAAACCCATTTATTTTATGCTATATGGGTTATTTATGAAATGTTTGATGATGATATATGTGGCTCACATGATAATAAAGGCAAATTTAAGGGTGCGCCCTGATAGCTCTCCAATGCATTGGGTAAAGACTTAATCTCTAGAGATGACCATTTTAACGACGCCTTGGTGAATAACCTTGGTAATTTTTAACGACACCTTGGGGATGGACCTTGGTGAAACGAAACGATTGTCAATATTAAATGTTGTAGCCACATCTTCAAGTTATGAAAAATGTTATTTTTATTATGATGTATCTCATGATTTCTTTCTCATGCCTTAAAGTTCTTTTCATGTGCTTATTGAAGTATCTCAAGTTCACTGGTAAAATGTTTCTCTTGTTTCCCTTACTGGGCCTTCTGCTCACCCTTTCTTTTGATGTATGTCCCCAGGTTATGAGATGCATAATGAACATAGGATGAACTAAAGGAGAAGCCTTTCAAGTGTTTAAGAAGAATGTTTTATGTTTTTTTTTATGTATTATGATCCTTGTTTCCAAGACACTAAACCTTAACGATCCTCAGTTTTGTGTAATGTAATGAAAGTTTATGTTATAAAACGACGGGATGCTATAGTTGGTATCAAAGGATGGTTTAGTTATTTGTGGAAATTAGGATATAAAAACTTTAGGAAGAACCCTATAGAAAAGTTTAAATATAGAAAAACTTCCTGGTATTTTGGTAAGTATTGAGTAAGTGGTTTATCAAACAAATACATCCCTGTCTGGATACGAGCAGGTAGAGGCGGCTCTGGCACAGATGTACATAGGGGTAAAACCCGAAAACACCGCTTTGAGCTAGACTCGAACGGGAACTGGTGCACGATAACGGGCCTTGCTGCACTCTTGGTTACGACACTCCCGGGGGAAATGTTTGGTTAATCACAAGCTTTTTATGAATCATTATGAAGGAATTATAGAAAAGTGTAATTGTCTAAGCATTAAGTCTTAGTTAAAAGATTCATAAATGAAATAAGTTTCTTACTAAGGTTTTATTCTTTTAGAAAATGGCGGGCAATAGGAGGAACCGTGCCGATGGTGACCGCAATGCACCACGTGCTGACGGCCCTCCGATGGAAGCCGTAATGGAAACATTCATGCGAATGATGAACCAACTGACTCAAGTTATGAGTAATAACTTGAATCAAGCTGAGTGGCCGACCTCACCACGAAGGGAACAAAACTCTGTTGAGTCCTTCATGCGTCAACGACCGCCAACATTCAATGGATCTACTGACCCATTGGTTGCGGAACAATGGATAAGCTCCATTGAAAAGATCTTTTTTGTACTTCATTGTTCGGAACAAGAAAAGGTCACCCTTGCTGTTTACTGCCTAGAGGGAGAAGCTGATCAGTGGTGGTCACTGATCAAAAACACGAAGCCACGAGGAGAGATAGAATCTATGGAGTGGGAAGAATTTCGGGGAATCTTCCTTAACAAGTATTTCCCTCGTTCCATGAGAACGATAATGGAGAAAGAGTTTCTCGAGCTGAAGCAGAAGGAGAACGAATCTGTCGGAAGCTATGAGATGAACTTCACAAGGCTTTCCCGTTATACCTCAAGCTTTGTCATGGACCCTATTGGGAAGGTTGATAGATTCTTTGGTGGACTACGACCTCATCTGCGGAAGAATCTAGCCAACAAGGACTATGATAGCTATGAAGAAATAGTTCGAAGTGCTATGAAAGTCGAGCTGGAGTTTGGTGAGACACAGTGGTCTCATAAGCCAAATGAAAATAAGAGATCGTTGGAGCCCAGTTTAGGGAAGTCTTTTGATCAGGGAAGAGGTGGAAAGCAAATTAAACTTACCACATGCAATAAATGTGGGAAGAATCATCTGGGGAACTGCTTGAATGGAAGTGGCAAGTGCTACAAGTGTGGAAGAGGAGGCCATATTGCTCGGAATTGTCATAGTGAGGTGAAGCCTCAGCTTCCCAACACTAACGACAGAGGAAAGATGGTTCTGGCCCTACCCGAAGTCACATGCTTCAAGTGTGGACAGCTTGGGCACTTTGTTAACCAATGTCCCAATCCGAGGGCGGTGGAGGGGAATCACCACCAACCTCAGCAGAGGCCAAGAGAGCAAGGTCGTGCTTTCGCTATCACAACAGCTGAAGTTGAAGTCCCGAATTATGTGGTATCAGGTACTCTTGTTGTCCTCTCAAAACTAGCAAGTACTTTATTTGATTCTAGTTCTACGCATTCCTTTATTTCCTCCAAGTTTGCAAGGAATATAGAATCAATCCCCGAACTGCTAGAGGTAGTGTTGTCTGTCAAGACTCCAAGTGGGATTATCCTTGCATCAACAGTATTTAGAGACTCTAGTGTTTACTTTGGTGAGCACAATCTTATCGCAAATCTAGTAGTCATTCCCATGATGGAATTCGACATTATACTAGGGATGGACTGGCTCTCAAAGTATAATGCTAAGATCAAATGCAGGAGTAAGGAAATCTCATTAGTCTTGAATGAACGACCTACAGTTATCTTCCAAGGAGAGATATCCCGAACTGATCCCTATCTAGAAGCACCTCCTATAGCATTCTTTATGGAGTTAATCGGTGATGATGAAGAAGGAAAAGGGAGCATACAAATAGAAGATGTTCCGATTGTTCAGGAATACATGGATGTATTTCCTGAGGAGTTACCTGGACCTCCCCCAGAAAGAGAGGTAGAGTTCTCCATTGAACTCGTACCTGGGTCGCAACCAATATCAAAGACTCCGTATAGAATGGAAAATGTGGAGCTAGAAGAGTTAAAGAAACAACTCCAAGACTTGTTGGAGAAGGGGTTTATCCGACCGAGTGTGTCTCCTTGGGGAGCACCAGTTCTCTTTGTGAAGAAGAAGGATGGATCAATGCGGCTATGCATCGATTATAGAGAACTGAACGGGATCATAGTGAAGAACAGATATCCTCTTCCAAGAATTGATGATTTATTTGACCAACTTCGTGGGGCTCAATTCTTCTCTAAGATTGACCTTCGATCTGGTTATCATCAACTGAGGGTGAAGAAGGAAGATATTCCAAAGACTGCCTTCCGATCAAGATATGGGCATTATGAGTTTACTGTTATGCCCTTCAGCTTGACTAATGCTCCTGCTATTTTCATGGATTTGATGAATAGAGTCTTTAAGGACTACCTTGATAACTTTGTGGTAGTTTTTATTGATGATATTTTGATATATTCAAAAAGTCGTGAGGAGCATGAAGATCATCTAAGGGTTATATTGAAAACTCTGCGGAAGGAGAGGCTCTTTGGGAAGTTCAGCAAGTGTGAGTTTTGGTTACAACAGGTGGCTTTCTTGGGGCACATCGTAACCAATGAAGGAATCTCGGTTGACCCTGCAAAGACAATGGTTGTGGAGCAGTGGCCTCAACCCACAACAGTAACTGAGATGCATAGTTTCCTTGGTTTAGCAGGATATTATAGGAGGTTTGTGAAAAACTTTTCACGGCTTTCTAATCCACTAACCAAGTTGACTCGAAAAGGGGTTAAGTTCATCTGGACAAAGGAATGCGAGGAAAGTTTCCAAGAGCTGAAGAAGAGATTGGTTACTGCACCGGTGTTAACACTACCCTCTATCGGAGAAGGATTCGTTATTTTTAGCGATGCATCTCTGAAAGGGCTTGGGTGCGTCCTCATGCAAAATGACAAGGTAATTGCTTATGCATCTCGACAGTTGATGATTCATGAGCAGAATTATCCTATGCATGATCTAGAGCTGGTGGTAGTTGTTTTTGCTCTAAAGATATGGAGGCACTATCTTTATGGGGAGAAATGTGATATATACACTGACCACCAAAGTCTAAAGTATATTTTCACACAGAAAGAATTGAACATGAGACAAAGGAGATGGTTGGAGCTTATTAAAGACTATGATTGTTCAATTCATTATCACCCGGGAAGAGCAAACAAAGTCGCGGATGCATTAAGCAGGAAAGATCCTGTTGTTTTGGCAACAATGAGGATCTTAGGAGAGACCTTGATTAAAGATCTAGTAAAACTGGACATGGGAATTATAAGGAAAGGGACATCATCAACCCTATTCCAAATGATTTCTCAACCTTCATTACTAGAGAGGATCAAGAAGGCTCAAAAAGAAGATCCTTTGCTGCAGGAGATGTTTGAGGCTGTAAAGGATGGGATGTTCCCTGATTTCAATATTGATCAAGAAGGTGTATTGAAATTTCATACAAGACTATGTGTTCCATCTATTCCGGAGATAAAGAAAGAACTGATGGATGAAGCTCATAGCTCTACATTCTCTATACACCCGGGAAGCACTAAGATGTATAGAGACCTTCGTGATCATTATTGGTGGGATAACATGAAGAGGGAGATTGATGATTACACTATAAGGTGCCTGGTGTGTCAGCAAGTAAAGGCATAAAGACAACTTCCTAAGGGGGTATTACAACCACTACCCATACCAGTATGGAAGTGGGATAATATCACTATGGACTTTGTAACTGGTCTCCCAAAAATATCCAAAGTAAACAATGCGATATGGGTTATTGTGGACCGTCTCACCAAGACAGTCCATTTTATCTCTATTCGGGAAGATTTCTCTCTGGATCAGCTTGCCAAGATATACGTGAAGGAAGTGGTAAGGCTGCATGGGGTACCACTATCCATCATATCTGATCGTGACCCAAGATTCACATCAAAATTCTGGAGAAGTCTTCAACATGCTCTGAATACTGAATTGAATTTTAGTACGGCCTATCATCCTCAAACTGATGGCCAATCTGAAAGGACTATTCAGACACTCGAAGACATGTTGAGATTATGATCAATGGAATTTAAAGGTGGATGGGATCAACACCTCTCATTAGTTGAGTTCTACTATAACAACAGCTTCCATTCGAGTATTCAGATGGCACCCTATGAAGCTCTATATGGAAAGCGGTGTAGAACTCCTACTTGTTGGGATGAAACTGGTGAGAGGAAGCTTCTTGGGCCTGATCTCGTGCAAGAGATGACGGAACAGGTTCATGCCATCCAACAACACATAAAGGCTGCTCAGAGTCGGCAGAAGAGCTATGCTGACAATCGTCGAAGGGACTTGGAGATTGGTGTTGGTGACAAAGTCTTCCTTCGAATTTCTCCATAGAAGAGAGTCATGCGGTTTGGGAAGAAAGGGAAGCTCATCCCTAGGTACATTGGCCCCTATGAAATCCTTGATCGCATAGGAGCAGTGGCCTATCGTCTAGCACTTCCACCGAACCTAGCTCAAGTTCATGATGTCTTCCATGTATCTCTCTTGAGGAAGTACATACCCGACCCTTCGCATGTACTGAACCCAGAGGTGGTACAACTGGAACATGACCTCTCTTACGAGGAGCAGCCAGTGGAGATCTTGGACCATAGAGACAAGGTCCTACGAAACAAGACTACCCACCTTGTGAAAGTGTTGTGGAGGAATCATAAATATGAAGAAGCGACTTGGGAGCCTGAGGAAACAATGAAGCAAAAGTACCCTCACCTTTTCGACTAGGCCTCAAGTGTAAATTTCGGGGATGAAATTTCTTAAGGGGGGAAGAATGTAACGACCCAATATTTTTGAGTAGTATATTAACTTACTCTTATTGATTTAATAAGATGTTAATGGTTAATGCAGAAAGAGGAGTCGATGGCTTCATCCAGTAGACTCAACCCTTATGAAGCCCACTTATCAGAGCTTGGGAAGGAGGTAGAATCTGTGGGCTTCGCTTTGGACCAAGCCCAAGCCGAACTCCAGCGTGTCAAGCTTGAACGGAAACGCCTACGGGAGAAGTTCAAGTTAGTAGAGATTACTACTAGGGCAATGTTATCTGAGCCTCCCTCAGATTCTCTCACCATAGCACACCTTACACTTCGGTCGTATGCCGGTGTTATAAGGGGCTATGTGACGAGACCCTAGCTTCCTTGTGTAATCCTTTCGGGTGAATAAATTGAGATTTCTTCCTTTAGTGATGTTTGTGAAATTTCAAATGTCTAGATAATTTTAGAATGTATTTTATTGATGAATTTTTGAAAAAGGGATATTTTAAAACATTTATGTAAACCCTAAATAACTAATGATGTGTAATGATTTTCAAAAAATGGTCTTCTACAAAAGTGTTCAGTAAGGAATTTGGAGTCTAATAAGATCAACTTAATTTTTGATGAATAGTAAATTATGAATAGTGATTTTACGCTTAGGATTAGTAATGTGACCAAATGGATTAGTAATTTCACTCAAAGAAAGTTTTAATATAATTTAGACACCTAGATTAAGTAATGTGATTCAATAAAATGGGTAAATAACGGTTTCATAAATTATTAATCAAGTATTAGTTTTTTCGGATGAATAGTGTTTTTTAATTAAAAATTTAATTAAAAATAATTAGAAAATTATTTTTATAAAAAGGACTTTATTTTTGAACTCAGAGCATCGATATTATGTTAAGGTAATTTTTGGGGATTTTTCTGAAAAAAATGAATTTTCGATGAATAGTGTTTTTATTTAAAAATTAAATTAAAAATATTTAGAAAAATATTTTTATAAAATGGATTTCATTTTTGAAATCAGAGCATTGATATTTGGTTAAGGTGAAATTTTGGGATTATTCTGAGAAAGTTGAATTTTCAGTGAATAGTAAAAATACCGTTTTAGGGTTTCGGTATGTTTAATGAAATCATAACGGTGTCATGATGATGTCATGAGATCTTTTGAGGGTTGGCCGGCCAAGGGTGATGAATTATTGTTTTGGGGGCCCCATGTGGCCTAACTCCATGATAAATGCCAAGGGAGAGCACATGGGTTTGAGAAAAGCACATGTGAGGTGTCCCTTGGCCATTAATGCCTTGTCCCCTCACTTTCCCTATAAATACCCACCCTTTCCTCCTTTGGTTTTCACTCCCAACTCTTCCCCAACGAAGTTCTGGTCTTCTTACCTTCCAAGGATTCCTTCCAAGTTTCCCCCAAGCCCTCAAGGTCCAATCCTTTGAGTTTCAAGAGTCACGTTTTAAGGTAAGGGATCCGACCCCTCTCTTTCCTTTCATGTAATCTCTTTTATGTCATTCCTTTTATGATCCGTGTTATTATGTGAGAGGATGTTCTTTTATATTCCTCTTACTGCCCCTTTCATGTTTATATGATGAGAGATCCCCTCTTACTCTCATCATTTCGTTTTATGAAAGTTTATGTGACGTCGTTAGGCTGCCGAATGTTTAAGTGATTCTTTCACCCTTCTCATTTTTCAAAGTTCGATTTTCATGTCAAATCTTTCAAGTTCCTTTTTATTATGTTGGGGTATTATCTCTATATCTATCATACTGATCTCTTATGATCATATGATGAGATACCCTATTTTATTTGTTCAATTCATTTTTGTTGAAGTTTAAGTGACGCCGTTAGGCTGCCGAATTTTCATAAGAGGAATCAAATTTTTGTCTTCCTCCCATGTTTTTCATTTCAAACGGTATTTCCTTGAAATTGAATCACAATGTCCGTATATCCTTCTTATTTTGTCCCTCTACTGTTTTATGGGTCAATTATGATTGTTCAACCCATGTTCCCTCTCTTTTCAAAGTTTTCTAAAACCTTGTAACATAGCTGTTATGCTGCAGAATTTTCATCTCAAAATGCCTCTCTTTTCTCAAAATTATTTTTATGTTATAAAGTGAATACTCAAAGCTCTTATTTCTACAGGGGTATTCACATATATATCAAAATGTTCTATTTTAAATTCTGGGATTTACATACATGAAACCCTCTTTCCCTTTCCGTGGGTTTAAAGTGACGTAAAGATCATGTCTTTAAAGCAGTTTTTAAAACGTTATGATTATGAAATGAAACCCATTTATTTTATGCTATATGGGTTATTTATGAAATGTTTGATGATGATATATGTGGATCACATGATGATAAAGGCAAATTGAAGGGTGCGCCCTGATAGCGCTCCAATGCATTGGGTAAAGACTTAATCTCTAGAGATGACCATTTTAATGACGCCTTGGTGAATAACCTTGGTAATTTTTAACGACACCTTGGGGATGGACCTTGGTGAAACAAAACGATTTTCAATATTAAATGTTGTAGCCACATCTTCAAGTTATGAAAAATGTTATTTTTATTATGATGTATCTCATGATTTCTTTCTCATGCCTTAAAGTTCTTTTCATGTGCTTATTGAAGTATCTCAAGTTCACTTGTAAAATGTTTCTCTTGTTTCCCTTACTGGGCCTTCTGCTCACCCTTTCTTTTGATGTATGTCCCCAGGTTATGAGATGCATAATGAACATAGGATGAACTAAAGGAGAAGCCTTTCAAGTGTTTAAGAAGAATGTTTTATGTTTTTTTATGTATTATGATCCTTGTTTCCAAGACACTAAACCTTAACGATCCTCAGTTTTGTGTAATGTAATGAAAGTTTATGTTTTAAAAAGACGGGATGCTATATCACCGGGTCTCGTGGGGTAGAAAGAGAAAAAGCATCATCTGTAGGGTTTGATAACCCAACCAGTTGTAAAAATAACTTAAAACATTATAGTAACAGGGTATTACATGATGTATAATACCCATTCATGTCATGTAATACCTTGAGGTTGGTTTTTACTAAAAAACTCTTCACCTCTCAATTTATTTTATTTTTCAACCCTAAAACATTACACACTGTGAAACTCTCAAGAAAAACCATGAAATAGAAGTTCACATCATGTAATACTATTAAACATTGTATAATCCCCCTTCTCCCATCCTTTAGCAACCAAACTTCTCCAAACTCCCTCTGAGCCTCCCCCAAACATCTCCAAAAACCAAAAACCAGCAAAGTAACTGACTGATAGGACACGAAACATTACCATGATCGATTGGGAATCTATAGTCCCCACTAGAGGTTCAGTGTTGTCTTCCACTTCACCAAATGTGTTGCAGGTTTCTTCTTATTTTATTTATTTATTAATTTATATTATTTATTCCTTATACACATTTCAAAATAAATTAAATAACATAAAAAAAATATTCTCCAAGAATAAAAAAAATGATAATCCTAAAATTATCAACTGTTTATTATATTGGATTATAAAGAGATAATTTTATAATAAATTACCAAAATATGTTTATCAAAATTGTCAAAGGATATTCTTTAAAAAAATTATTATCAAGGATAATTTTATTCAATTTATCAAGGGATGATTTTCATAATTATCAAATGATAATTTCATATAAATATCGATGATAATACCACCAAATTATCAAATGATAATTTTTAAATAAAATTATAAAAGGATGAGTTATTAAAATTATAAAAAGATAATTATAAGGATTTATCAATGGATAATTATGAATAATTATCAAATTATAATTTCATCAAATTATTTAAAGGATAGTTGTAAATAATTATCGAGTGATAATTACAACGAATTGTTAATGGATAATGATGAATAATTATCAAAATATAATTTCATCAAATTATTGAATGGATAATTATAAATAATTATCAAGAAATAATTATGATGAATTATCATAGGATAATTACAGGATTATAAAATGATAAATTATTAAAATAAATTATCAAAGAATAATTATAAAGTATAATTTATAAGAAATTGCCAAAAGATAATTATGACGGATAAATTTGGATAAATTATCATAGATAATTACAAAAGGATAATTTATGATAAATTATCAAAAGATGATTATAAAAGGATAATTTATGAGAAATTATCAAAAGATAATTATTCTTAAAGATAATATTGTGAGTGCATGCATTGACCTAAACAATAATTTAGAAATTATTCAAGGGAGATAAAATATCATCGCATGTGATATTTTAATGAAAATTTGGAAATTATTCATGAGAGATAATGTATCATCATATGTGGTATTTTATTTCTTTTTGAAATAAAATAGTTGATTTTGGTTCTAGGGACCCTTGGTGAACCTCTAGTGTCGATGATTATGGTAATAAGGTCATGAATAGGTGTTCTTGAATGGTTTATCCTTACCTTTGACATCATCGACTTTTGAGATAGGAGGTTCCTTTCCATTTTGGGACATATATATAATGTTATCATGATATGAGTTTTATGTTGGACTAACCAATGATTGAGATTTTGATTTCATGTGGATGCATGTGTATTTTTGTGATTGTTTTTTTATGACATGTGATTATGTGTGGCTCCTGATATTGATCTTGGTGTTCCTTATTGTTCCTTACTATGACATGCATTATTTGTGTATTTCATAGCCTATGGATTTGTGCTACAGGCACTAAGATACTTAGTTGGAGCCTTGAGGTTGGGATTTATGCGGTTCTAACGTTTTTAAAGGTGGGTGTGGATACCCATGTAGAGGGGAAAGCATCGGTAGTGTGTTGCCCATCCTGATGCAGTCCTAACACCCTTAAAGTCAAGCATGGAAACCCCTATAGAGGGTAAAGCATAGTGGCTAGCTAGCAGGTACTGAGATACAGAGTTGGAGCCTTCTCTTTGGGAGTTATGTGGTTTAGTGTCATGTTACCCAACTTGATGCATTCTTATCATCCTTAAAGGAGGGCATGGATTCCCCTGTAAAGGGGAAAGTATAGTGGCTAGATGGAAGATACTAGTCATGGCTTCCGATGGACTTGGGTCTTGGGTGATTGATAGGTGAAGTGGTCAGGAATTGACTTGATGGAACATGTGGAATTCCTATGACAACCACCAAAAGGGTGGGGTGAGATATTTACATGAAGGAACTTGTGGAATTACTTTGATAACCACCATTGGGGTGGGGTGAGTTATGATACCTAAATTAGGTACATGTGTTACGGACATTCTTACCTTCAATGAGTTGAAGCAAGTGGGGTTGGGGTTTGTGGTAGCTTGGTCAGTGCATGATGACTTGTAACATGTATATTTACTAAGAATTTACTTATTACATGATAAAAAGTGTTATATATATTGTTCACTTATGGTAAGGATGCATTAGTGGTGTCCCACTAAGTCTTGTACTCACACCCTACATGGGAATTTTAGTGTATTTATAGATTTCATAACTAGAGATCCGGTGAAGGGAAAAGTCCTTATGGTGGACTGTTGAGAGGTGGATCATGGAGCTAGAGCTGACTAAGAAAGACACTAGTGTATCCCGTATATGTTTTTTTATTTACTTTTCTTGTTTTACCAACTACTTACACTCTAGATAGGCTTACCACTTTGGAGATACTTTTATATGTATGTCATTATTCAGTTTCTTTATTTTAATCTGATTATTTAGTTATTGTTTTATTATTTTTCATTACTTTCCTTCTTGATGACATGATACGGAGGGTATAGTCTCCCCACTAATGGAATTAGACTCACACTACTAGTTGGAAACCTCTTGCGTATGGGGAGGAACACATGAGGTCATGTGGAATTCCAGCTCGAACCTGATGGTTTGGGTCGAGATGATACAAAATGCTATAAAAGTTTCAAGATTCACTAACTTGTTCTTCTATTTTTTTTGGGATGATATGGGATATATAGGAGATATAATGGTTGGGAATCAGGCTGGGTAATTATGCTAGTGTCTAGACAGTACTACATAATAGACCTCTGAGTTTCCATAAACTGAGTAGTTTATGTTTTTTTATTATTATTTATTAAAATAACCTTGGGTAATACACATGATGTTGATATATGATATTTCATATACATTCATGTATCATGAATAGGCATGTAAGTTCTCCTATATAGATGCTTATTTTTTGGTGCATAATAGTTCTTTAATTAATTGTCTTGATTTATGTTATTTAATCAAGATAGTTTATCCTTGTGTGATATATTATTTTCCATGTTGTTGTGATGTATATTTATTGGAATTAATTAGTTGAACTGATCATGTTGTTGTGTTAGTATATATATAATGACTATGACTAATTTTTAAGGATGGAAACTAGGGTTAGTATTATGATGGTTATACTTTGGGTTGAGGGTAGACTCCTAGGGAAGCCTTTTTATGATCCCATAGACTGGTTCGGGTCTGATTATGATTCTAATGTTTTTTAGTATTTCAGATATTCCACATTGGAGACATTTGATGAGACCACCAGCTATGGAAACCCAAGATGATCCTATGCCACCACCTATAGTATAGGGGGATATACCCTATCATGATCCTATACCGTCATAGGTTATTTAGGTTGTAACACCTGTTAAATCGGGACTCTTTCAAATAGTGTATGTCTAAGGTAGAGCTACATAAAGGACTATAACTGATCATGCTTGGGATTTCCAACTCCATCACCCTATAGAATTCTAGGGTACTAGTGGCCCTCAAGATGTAGAGGATTGTATGGAATTTTTTGAGATCATATTTTATCAATTCTAGACTCTTGAGGAGGGGTGTGTGGTCCTAGTGACCTTCATTTTCTAGGGACCTTCTAGAAGATAGTGAACTACCATGAGTCAGTCTGGGATATGAGAGGATCTTACTTAGATGACCTTCAAGGAGTTGTTTCTTGAGTAGTATTTTCTATACATGATGAAGTAGAACCATGCCCAAGAGTTTATAGAGTTATGACAAGATTATATGATTATAAATTCATACTCTGCATGTTTTATGGAGTTTCTTTACTTTTCTCCTTTGTTGTATTTAAATGAGGCACAGAAGTCTTGAAAGTTTGAGATACTCCTTTGATCAGAACTCAAATGTTTGGTTAGAGGATTTTACTTGAATACATACTTATAAGTTCTTCATAAGTCCATGAAATTTGAGAAGGGGATAGAGGAGGATAAGGAAGTAGGATTAATTTTGAGTTATAGTGGTCTAGTGACTAAGTTTTCCCTTACTATAATAGAAGTCCCTTCAGATAGTAGGAATATAAAGGTAGACCAGGAGCAACAGAGCGACAGAAAACTGGGTCATAACAGAACTTATTTGGTACCCTCTATGGGAGATAGGTGCTACAATTATGGGTTATGGGGGAATTATAGCATCACTTTCAGGAAGCCAACAATGGACAGCCACTAGTGTGGAAAATTTGTTCATATTTAATGCTTTTTCTTGAAGTTCTCTCAGAGGAGTGCTTGGAGGTCAGGACAGGCTGGGAGTGGAATACCCCAACAAAGGATATAAACTCCCCTGATGATGAAAAATCAGGAAATTCATGGACATGGTTGTGGAACTAGGGAATGCATTGTCTATGTAGTGGATCATGCACTAACATATAGTGACAATGAACTTATTACTGCGCGGGGTATGGTCTTGAAACCATTTTTTTTGATCTTATTCCTTGTTTAATACTTATTTTTTCCTTATATCTACAAGATATACCTAGACTTGATTTATAGATAGACATGTGTTTCCCGAACTTATCATCCTCTAATAAATTGTTGAACAATGGTATGAAAACCTAGTATATGAGGGAGTTCTTGTCAGTGTTTCTATTAGTGAGATACTGATGAGGGACTCCCACATCACTAGGTAAGGGGTGTGGGACATCATGAAACACTTTGTGACATGGTTACCTAGGATCCTGAGGAGTAATTATGTTGTCTGGGTGATTATCAATTGGCTAACAAAGTCTACCCACTTCTTACCAATTAGAGATACTCTCTCGATGGAGGAGATAGTAAATCTATATGTCTAAGAGATCGTACTCCTGCATGGAGTTCCCTCAATCATTGTTCTAAATAGATATGCACATTTTACATCTCTCTTTAGGTAGGGTTTGCAAAAAACCCTATGGACTCAACTAATTTCAAGTTTGATGTACCATCCTCATATCGATAGATAGTCTAAGCAGACTATACATATATTTTAAGATATGTTTCTATCTTTTATGTTAGACTCCAGTGGATCATGAGATGATCACACATCCTTTATTGAGTTATAATTCAATAACATTTACCAAGATTCAATTTAGAATGATTCTTATGAGGATCTTTATGAGAGACCATTTCAATCACCACTTGTTCGTATGAGGGAGGTGAGGCAGTGTTTGTGGGTTTGGTTTGGTTCAGGAGGCCTCTGAGAGAGCGCATCAGATTGTGAATAGGTTGATTACTACTCAAAGAAAACATATATCTTATGATGACCATAGGATGAGACCCTTGGAGTTCACTATGGGTGATTAGGTTCCTTTTTTGAGTTATTCCTTGGTTGGGGTGGAGACGTCTGAGGAAGCAGGGAAAGCTAGAATCGTATTTTGTTAGACCCTTTGAAATCACCAAGTAGATAGAGCTAGTGGTGTATCATCTGGACCTCCCATATTGCTATCAAGATATGCACAACATGTTCCTTGTATCAAAACTTAGAAGATACATACCCAATACTACACTTGTTATTTATTGTGATTATTTTGAGGTGGAAACTGATGCATGTTATGAGAAGCGTCTGATGAGGATCATAAATCAAAGTGAGGATGTGTTTCAAGGTAAGACGGTACCACTAGTCCAGATTCAGTGGCAGTATGCATGGACCTAAGAGGAAACATGGAAACATGAGTCTGATGTTCAAGCTTAGTGTTCGGAGTTATTTGAGCGAGATCACTAAAGATACTTCTTGAGGATGAGAAGTTGATAGAGGGTAGAATTGTAATATCCTGATTTTTTAAAGATAATAAAAACCTTCTTCTTGATAATTAATAAGTTTTTTATGTGAAAATGTAATTTTTCAATAAAAATAACTTAATAAATGTTTTAAAGGATTTTTGTAAGGATAAATCTTAGTTAAAACCTTGAAATATTCTATCAAATACTTTTAGATTCAGGCATTGAGTTAGTGTGATATTTCGAGGCCCATAGATCCTCAGTGAATAAGGAATAAAAATATTAAATATATTATATTATGCATGCATGATTTATCCAAAATAATTAAATATCTCTCAAACAGTGTGTCGTGTGAGAAATATGAGACCACTGTTAGGTATGATACATGGGTTTTACCCTAGGCAGAGTATAACTTTTATGCATGTCGGGTTTTTGGAAACATCGCATGCAATAATAGCCTGTTTATATTTAATTATATTATTATTCTATTTTTAAATAATAATAATTAATACATCCCAAATGGTGAATCATATGAGAAATCTAAGACCACTGTTAGGTCCAGGATATGGTGTGTATCCTATATGGGGCATAAATTTTATGAGCATCTGACGTTTCATCAGATTGTATGCGAGGATAATTTATTTAATTTTTTTGTTTTTCAAAATTAATTTAATATTTCTCAAATTGTGTGTCGTGTGAGAAATCTAAGAATACTTTTGGGTCTAGAACATGGGGTTAACCCTAGGAGATACATTACATTTTCACACATCGGTTATTTGGTTAAATCAAACTTAATGTTATGTTTTTAAATATTTATTTATATAATTAATCAGAATTTAATTAAATAAAATCTTTTCTTTTTAACCCTTCTTTTACCTCATGTCCATGTACCCACTTTCCACCATTTTTTAACATAGGTTCTTTATTAAATCTTGAAATATACTCATTTTCTACTCAATAAATCTATAAAAAAATTAATGAGGTTAAATATATGACTCCACATTGAAGTTGGATTGAAATTGAAATTAATTGGGGCATTAAATGTGGGTTTCAAACATGAAAAAATAGATTAGATTTTTAAGTTGTCGAGCCTTTCCTTTTTCTTGTATTTTTGACCCTAATGAGCTCGAGCAACCTAGAAACCCCTTTGGGCATGATCGATCGGGAATCTACAGTCCTCACTTACGGTTCGGTATCGTCTTCCACTTCACCATATATATTGCAAGTTTCTTCTTCTTCTTTTATTTATTTATTTCTATTCTTTATTCCTTATACATGTTTCAAAAAATGTTAAATAATATAAAAAAAATATGGACCTAGAATATAAAAAAATCCTAAAATTATCAATCATTAATGATATTGGAATATCAAAAGATAATTTTAAAATAAATTACCAAAAGATTTTTAACAAAATTTTCAAAGGGGATTATTTAAAAAATTATTATCAAGGATAATTTTATTTAATTTATCAAGTGATAATTATCATAATTATCAAATTATAATTTCATCGAAATATCGATGATAATCCCACTAGATTATCAAATGATGATTTTTAAGTAAAATTATCTAAGGATGAGTTATGCAAATTATCAAAAGATAGTTATAAAGAATTGTCAAGGGATAATTATGAAGAATTATAAAATAATAATTTCATAAAATTATTGAAAGTATAATTATAAATAATTATCAATTGATAATTATAATGAATTGTTAAGGGATAATGATGAATAATTATCAAATGATAATTTCTTCAAATTATTGAAAGGATAATTGTAAATAATTATCATGCGATAATTACAATGAATTATCATGGCATAATTGTGGTATTATCAAATAATAAATTATTAAAATAAATTATCAAATAATAATTATAAAGGATAATTTATAAGAAATTATCAAAAGATAATTATGAAAGATAATTTAGGGTAAATTATCAAAGATAATTACAAAAGGATAATTTATGAGAAATTATCAAAAGAAAATTATAAAAGGATAATTTATGAGCAATTATCAAAAGAAAATTATTCTTAAAAAAGAATATTTCGAGTGCATACGTTTACCTAAATGATAATTTAGAAATTATTTATGAGAGAGAAAATATCATCGCATGTGATATTTAAATGACAATTCAGAAATTATCCAGGAGTGAGAAAGTATCATCACATGTGATATTTTATTTATTTTTTAAATAAAATAGTTGATTTTGGTTCCAAGGACCCTTGGTGAACCTCGAGTGTCAGTGTTTATGATAATAAGTCTGTGAAGAGGTGTTCTTGACTGGTTTATCTTTGCCTTTGACATTGATCACTTTTGAGGTAGGATGTTCCTTTCCATTTTGGGCCATATATATATGATGTTATCATGATATGAGTTTTATGTTGGACTAATCTGTGCTTGAGATTATTATTGCATGTGGGTTCATGTGTATTCATGTTCTTGTTTGTTTATGAAATCTGATTATGTGTGGAACCTAAGGTTAGGAGTTATGGGGTTCTAATGTCCTTAAAGGTGGGCGTGGATACCCCTATAAAGGGGAAAGCATCAGTAGACAGTTACCCAACCTAATGTAATCCTAACTCCCTTAAAGATGGGTGTGGATACCCTTTTATAGGGGAAATCATAGTGGCTAGCTGGAAGTTACTGAGATATATAGGTGGAGCCTTGAGGTTGGGAGTTATACACCTTAGTGGTCAGTTACCCAACCTGAAGTAGTCCTAACATCCTTAAAGGATGGAATGGATACCCCAATATAGGGGAAATAATAGTGGATAGCTGGAATATATCGTTCATGTCTTCCTATGGAATTAGGTTATGTGTGATTAAAAGGTTAAGCAGACCGATAATCGACTTGACAGAACATACGACATTCCTCTAACAACCACCGAAAGGGTGGGGTGGTCTCTTAACATAGAAGAACATGTGGTGTTCCTATGATGAACCCCAGTGGGGTGGGGTGAGTTATAAGACCTAGATGAGGTATGTGTGTTCTGAACATTCTTAATAGAAATGATACAAAATAGGTGGGGTCAGGGTTTGTGTCGGCTTGGTTAGTGCACAATGACTCCGTACATGTATGTTTACTGGGCATTTACTTATGTCATGATATACATTGTTATATATATTGTGCAATTATGGTAAAGACGTAGTTTTGGTGTCCAACTGAGTCTTGTACTCACACTGTACTTGGGAATTTTAGTGTTCTTATAGATTTCATGACCAAAGATATAGTGAAGGGAAAGGGCCCTATGGTGTATGATTGAGCAGTGGAGCATGGAGATAGAGTAGACCAGGACATACACCAAAGTACCCCACATATGTTTGTTTATTTACTTTTCTTGTTTTACCTACTTCTTAAACTTTGGATAGACCTACCACTTTGGAGCTACTTTTATATGTATTTCATTATTAATTTTCTCCATTTTACTCGCATTATTTATTTATTGTTTTGTTTTTATTCATTTTTTTCTGTCTCGATGACATGATATGGAGGATATATTCTCCCCAATGACGAAATCGAACCCTTACTGCTAGTCAAAAACCTCTTAATTACAGATAGGCACACATGAGGTCACATGAAATTCTGGCTCGGACTTGGTGGTTTGGGTCGGGATGCTACAATCCATGTGATGTGGTAATAAAAAAATGAATCACATCGCTTTGTGTGGTGGTAGTATGTCATACACACGAACCATGGTATTATTTTTCAATGGATGGTAAGGTAAGAAGGTATATGATATGTTAATTTTAAATAATTATTTATATGTCATGAATATAGTATATAAATATTTCCATCATCTTGAGTAGTCATTATATGTGATGATGGAAAATGATTTACAATGGTTTGTGAGGTGGTTGTCTACCGTATACACAAACGATGGTTTTGTTTCCCATTTGATGGGATAGGAGATGAATGAATATTATTTTACCAACATATTAACATATAATTATATATGATATATTTATGTTATCATATTTGAATTTTTAATACATAATTGAAGGTGGAAAAGAATTTTTAAAAAATAAGGATCTTGGTGGTGTCGGTTACCTTTACTTCGATGAACCTCCTTTGGATCTCATATTAAGGACCCTAAGGTTTGTCTTTTGGAAAGAACAGAAGCTCTAGAATGTGGATAAGGATGTTGGAGAGTGATTCTTCTAGGGGTTTTTTGTTCCAAATGGATTGATAAGTGTGAATAAATGGTCGGAGGGGGTTCTCTTTTATAATTAAGGGGAAGTGGTATTCTTGAAAATACTCAAAACTATTCATTAAAGAGAAGTCACTCGCAAGACTAGTGCCTCCAAAATTGAAAAATAAAGGATTATAGGAGAGTTAAGTATGAAACGCACCTATACAATTAAAAATAAACAATTTTTAAAAATTTTATCTTCTTTACCTCTAAGGTTACTCACTTTTACCATTTTAATTTTTTTACCATGGTAATTATTTTTTTACTGTTTTTACTATTCATTATGACAAAAAATTAAATTGAACTTATTATTTAGTATAAATTATTCTCATTAAAAATATAGAATCCATTTTATATAATTCAATTCGCATAATTGATATAATTTAATTTAAAATAAAACCCGCAAACGTGTCGAAAAAACGGTTTTTCAAGAAATGTATTTTTTAATAAAAATATGATCTTATATTAACTGCATGAATTGAATCATCATTATTTGAATTTAAATTAATATATATATATATATATATTATCTATATATTCATTTAAATAATTACACATTTGTGGTTATTTAAATTAATAAAAATGGAGAAACATTACTCACTTTAAAACAGTTTTCAGAAAAATGCGTTTTTAAGGATAAGAATAAAATTATACTAAAATCCAATACATATGTTATTTAAATGTAATTAATTAGATTAAATATAACTAAATAATACTTATTCTAATTTTAAATCAAATTAAAATAATAATGGTACTTTTAAATTACTTGATTTATTAAAAGAAATGATAGTTTTACAAAAGTTGATATTTTTCACTATTCACTGAAAAATCGACTTTTTCAAAAAAATATCAAAACATAACCCTAAGTTGATATTGATATGATTATTTCAAAAATTATGTTAATTTTATAAAATAAAATTTCTAAAATTTCCATAAATTAATGATAATATTTTCTCACAAAAGCAATAAAAATTATTTTTGAAGAAAACGTATTTTTGAAGCATAAAATGACTTTATTGAAATTTGAGTACATATTTATTATGAATTAATAAATAAATTTATATTAAATAAAACTTTTAGAGGAAATTTTCATAGTATGTTTATTTCTATTCATATCATCAATTTTAATGACTGTGTTATAATAGTCGTGTTTAAATAATAATATTTTAATAATATATCATGGTTCGTTTAATCTCGGTGTTGCATGTTTTATATGCTATAGAAAATAGTATTATTTTAAAAAATTACTGTGTTACATTGATTTTAATTGTTATAAAATGGTCATATTTAGCTTGCATCCTGGGGTCATTCCCAACAAAATTATCATTTTCTTAGGGTTGGAATGGAATATCAAAATTTGGGAATCAAGTTCTAGAGTACTCAAACATACCACATTAGACACATTTCTCTCTAATGGACTAGGTGGACCTTGAATTCCAATCTGATTTAAACTTTTTTTGGAATTTTGGTTCATTATTGACTAAATTTGGTCTTTCATTTTAGCTAGATGTGAATGAATTTCTATCCCTAAACTAGTGGTGTGCTCCCCCCTATTGACTCTTATTCTTCTAGAATCTTTTGGTTTTGAATTAAGGGAAAGAGTGTTAAAAAATCACAGTTTATCATAATTCTTATCAATGTAGTTTCCTCCACTAGATTAGTATACCAATTTCTAACATAATGGTGAAAAACATTCATAAAAGTCATCTATAAGAAGATTATAATCGATATGGTGATGAGGAAACTATTTGAGAATGTCCTAAAATCTATCTCAGGCCTCATAGAAGGCCTCTCCATCCTCTTGATAAAATCTAGTGATTTTTTCATGATCTATCCTTTAAGTCACCTAGGATAAAATTTCATGACAAAGAAGTTATAGACTTATTCCCAAGTTTCCAAAAAAATCATCTAAACCCAAAACACAATTCCTAACATTCCCTTTTAGGTAAAAAAAATACTATCATTTTAAGTTCATTTTCACTTAACCATTGCAAGGGAAATTATTTCATTATATTATAAAAATATCTAATGAAGTCTATAAATTTCTCATTATTCATTCCATTAAATGTGGGGAGAATTGATAGATATAATTTATTTAGTTCATAATTTTGAGATCTAGGGGTTAGTTTAATATATGAGGGTTTTTTGGAAACTCAAGGGAATTCATACTCCCACATCCTAGCCCTTTTTAACTTTTTTGAAAACTTGAGGGAGTTGTTACTCCCTCCCTTCCTTCCTATCTCTATGATTTATTAAGAGATCTAATGCATTTATGAATTTTAGGTATAATAGGCCCTGTATTTTCAAAGGTTGATCTTGTGTTCTTTTACAAAAAAAAATAAAAAATATTCAATAATGATATTATTAGATTTTAGTGTTTTTTGATAGTTTTTTTTTTGAAAATAGAATTTTTTAATACTTTTTTATATTTTCTTAATCACATGAATCATTCCCTGAAAATGATGCCAAAATTTTATGAGGTCATTGTACTTATTAAATTATTTATTTATAACCTACTAACCCCAGTATAGTGCTAATTAGAACTGTATCCACTGGGAAGGTAGATATGAGTGTGAGAACTAATAAAAAAAGAAAAGACTCAAAAACCCAAAACAGGTGATGAAAATTTTAATGAAAGTAGATGGTGTGAAAATTGAGTATGTGATTTAATAATGAATTTAATAGATTTATATGGTTGTGTGAAAATGTGTTGATCATATGTATAGATTTGAAATAGAAAAATAAGTGATAAAGGTGGGGTAAAATTTGATCGATTGTTGTTGAATTGGTTTTCCTTTATTCTTAAGAAATTGTCAAGTTGGATCTCTGACATTCAAGATTTCACTTATACTATTTTTTGATAATTTCAGTTCCCAATTGGAAGAATTAAATATTTTATTAACCATTGAGTTCACTAAGATAGATAATAATGGAGTTGAGTTCATTAAGATCAAATTTTCATTTAATCTTGATGAACAACAACTCAGAAAATAAAATATTCAAGAAATAATCAAAAGGATAAACAATAATCAATATTATTTCTCCTTAATAAATTAGCCTAAAACCATGTTCTTAATAATCATATTTATCATTGAGTAATACCAAGACAAGAAAATGAGAAAGAAGGGAGAAATGAGTCTTCTTTACTAAGGAGCTTTAATGTATCAGCTCCAACTATTGTTGAGTCTCTTGGTTCATCCTATATTATGGTCCAATCCTCTCAAAATGACTTGATAGATGATTTAATGTTTAATGTGCATGTCCTCATCCTTTTAAATTTAGCAACATGCCAACTCCCAGCTCCGTGGATCACAGATAGCATTGCTGGTTGAATCCCTAGTCACCATGTGTCATGGGTTACTATTGATTATCTTCCTCATATGACTCCAAATGAACTCCTATAAAAATATAGATATCCCTATATGGGTTCTTGATTCTTCTGTTAATTTTCCTTGATAAGCTTCAATAAAGTCCCTGGTTTTTCCTTCATCTCAAACCCATACTTACTTCTTTGATTTGATTTCAAAAAAGGAATTGAGGGATAACATATCATTTTACTCCTTCATATCAGAACTTGGAATTTTGTAAAGTGTGGGATTTTATGTTTACGATGCAAATGATGCTTATGGGGAGGAGGTAATTAGAAATATTTTTATGGTAGGTTGATGCTAATGCGGTCATGACATCATGATTTGGTTAAGGATAGTTAATTCTTATGGAGGGTATGATGCTTTTGGAGATAATCCCTCCATAAAAATGGTGCTTATGGAGATAGGCCTTGATGGTATATTGATGCTTATGGGGTTGGAAATGATTTTTACTCATGGGTCTTTCGAAGAGATGATTCTTATAGAGACATTAATGAACAAACACTTTGAATATTATGTTTACACTAAGGGTAATTTTCCAAATTTCACCTACCATGGTCAATATTATGATTACAGTGATCAAGATACAAATAAAAAAAATCAACACTTAATGAAATTAATCAATTTAGTATGAAAATATAGGTTCCAAACAAAATAATAATAAAATTTCTATCCTTCTAAAATATGAATTAAAATATGGTCCAATAATTAATATTCAAAATAAAAACATGGAACTTGGAAATTGTAATTCCAAAGAAAAACATTAGTTCTTAGAGATATGAAAATAAAATCAGATGACATGGAATCATTTTAGCACCTAAAACCTCATTTTCACAAAAATAATTAATGAATTACAATTTCAACTCAAAATGGCAGTTATTCAGTAATTCTCTAATAAAAGTTCATTTTGGAATAAAAAAACTCAATTAATTTCCTAAAATATTTTTCAAGATCCAACTATTGTTGAGTCTCCTAGTTCATCCTATACTCTAGTTCAATCCTCTCCTGAGGTCTTGATAAATGAATTAGTATTGAATGTATTGGTCATCCTTCTTTTGAATGCAGCCACACACCAAATTCCAACTCCGTAGCTCACAGATAGCATCACTGGTCAAATCCCTAGTCACCACATGTTGTAAGTTGCAATGTATTATCTTCTTCATGTGACTCTAGAGAAACTCATCTGCAAATGTTGACAACCCCACATGGGTTCTTGATTCTTACGCTAAAATTCCATAGAAAGCTTCAATGAATTCCTCTACTTCGCCTTCAACTCAATCTCGAACTCACTTCTTTGATTTGATTTTGAAATAGGAATTGAGGGATGATGTGGAATTTTACTCCTTTATAACAGAACTCAAATTTTTTTAAAGTTTGGGAAATGAATTTTATGTCACAGATTATGCTTATGAGGAGGAGGTTGTTGGAATTATTCTTATGGGTGGATGATGATTACACAGACATGCCATCATGCTTACAGTAATGGTTAATTGATGCTTATAGAGGGGATAATGATTATAGAGATAGAACCTCTAGGAAGATGATTCTTAGAGAGATAGAACCTTCATGCATATGATACTTATATAGATAGGCCCTAATGGTAGATTAATGCTTATGGAGCTGGAAATAATTCTTATGTATGGGTCTTTCGATGAGATGATGCTTACAGAGATAGGTTCAGACATTCACTCTATATATGATGGTTATGTAGAGGGTAATTTTCCAAATTTAACCTACCACAGTCATGATGATGCTTATAGAGATAAACCTACAAATAGAAAAACCAAAACTTAATGAGATTGATCAATTCAGTATGAAAATTTAACTTCCAAAAAAATAATAATAGAATTTATTTCCTTCCAAAATATGAATTAAAATATGTTCCAATAATTAATATTCAAAATAAAAACTTGGAACATGTAAATATTAATTCTAAATTCAAAACATTGGTTCTTAGACATATGAAAATTAAATCAAATAATATTGAATCATTTTAGCACATAAAACCTCATTTTCACTTAAATAATCAATGAATTAAAATTTTAGATCAAAATGATGGGTATTTAATAATTCTCCACTAAAATCTCATTTTGGAATCAAAAACGCAATTAATTTCATAAAATAGATATGACAAACAAGTATCAAATCAGAGCCACATCATTGACCCAAGATAATTCTAGAAGATTATAGAAATTTTGTTATAATTGACAGAATCAAGACTATATAATGTATATGTTGTTACTTTATGTGTCAGATATCAAAGTGTACCAAAGGAGTATCATTTCATGGCTAGAAATAGGATTCTCATACATGTTAAAGGAACAATGGACTATGGACTGGAGAGTGATGGTGATGGAAAGCTAAATCTTTTTAGCTATATTAATTTGGATTGGGCTAGAAATATTGATGATAGAAGGTCTACAATAGTGAAGTTTTTTTTCTTGGGATAAAGGTGTGTATGTTGGCACACACAAAAATTATATGACCTCCAGCAACATTGAAGCAGAACATGTGGTTGCAACTCGATCCACAACCCAATTGATGTGGATGAGAACTTAGTTAGAAGATCACAAGATGTAAGTAAAGCTGAAAATGAGTGTGAGTTGTGATAATCAAAGTGCTATAAATTTTGTAACAATATTATATGTATTTATGAATCCTACACAATAAATATTTCAATTCAATAAATTAAATGCATATCACTTTATTATCATTAATAAAATGACATGAACTAATATAATTATTTTAATATGTAAACCCATAATAATAATTATTATATTAAAAAACTATTTGATGAATATTTTGAGAGAGTTTAATGATTGTAGGTTATTTTCAAACAAATATTGATATGGTGATGAGTGCAGTTTCAAATATATTTATACATGAATAAAAAAATTAGTACTTAGGAAACAATATTTTTATATATTTTAATGAAGATTAAGGGGATCATAGGTAATATTTTTTAATATATATATATATATATATTCACACACATAAATATTTTAAAATAAAGATACAAAACATATATATATATATATATATATTACTCTTTAATAGCACAGATAGATATGTCAAAAAACATGCAAGCCCACGGTCTAAACTGTTAGCTCGTGGATTTTTGTGGGTTGGGGTTTTATATATTTAAACTCTCATAAGTTTTCACTGCAAATGATCTAGTCTTCAAAACCTATAAACAGTGTGGGTAAGTTCATCAGGTGTTTGTGTGTCCTATTAGACCCACAATAATAATCATAAATAGCTTATACTTAGATAAAAAATAAATAAATCATGTGTATGAAAAAAATTAAAATATCAACTCATAATAAATTTAAAATTAACTTTTTCTATGGGGGAATTGACATGTGACAACACCACATGATGTTTTTATTTTATTTTTCAAATTAATTGAAGAAAGACCCCAAATATATTTAAATAATCTCATATCAAATCTATTTTTCTTCTCTTCCATCACATCACTACACGGTGTTGAGTTAATTCATAAATATATATTTTAAACTTTTTCTAAATATATTTATACTTTATCTTAACCTTATACACACACACATATATATATATGGTTTAATTTTAGTTTTATGTTTAGTTTTAGTTAGCAATTATCATATGTGAGACTTCAAAAAAATATTGGATATAATTTTTTTAAGATATGCAAGCTGATTCATGAGTTCACAAGTATCATATGGGTAGGAGAAAAGATTTATTTTAAAAGCCATCATTTTACATGGGTTAGGTCAGCCCACTCCCCTAAATTTGTACCATGAATGATCTGCCCCAGTACATCCATGTAATAGCTCTAAGCATATAGAGGTCTTGATTCCCTCCTTCCCCGCCTAATCATCAATTGATTTAGATCACGTAAAAAATATCCCAACCAAATTTTCAATGCATATTATTTCAAAGCATAGGGGAAAGGATTCATGAAGGTGGAAGGGGAAGTGATGTTTAATGGTAATTTTGTGTCCCTGAATCCCTATATCTTTCCCTCTAACCCTTGGCCTTTGGGGAAGGACAAGATTTTCAAGGAGGTGCTTCTAGGGTTCTCAGAGGATATGCCCCACCGGCTGCCCTTCCCTCCACTCACCAAAAAATCAACTTCTCAATTACTTCGAGATTGATTTCCTTTATAAGTTAATGAAAAGAAATAACTTAATTCATTCTTCATTATCACACATTAACTTTTATTAATTGACAATAAATACAACTCAATCTTCTTCAAATCCAAGGGCACTTCACAGTTTTTTATTCAGATGAAAAATTAAAAATTGTCACATATTTATCACTATATGTGAATTTATTTTTTATCCAAATAGTAACCATTCTTTTATCTGATCACTACTCGAATAAATAATATATGAACACATCTAATATTTCAAATAAATTAATCTATTAAAAAATAGGTCGGTTTGAGGATGATTTTATTTAATCAATTTAATTTAAAAATATGAAGCGCCATTATATAAAATGGTGAATACCAAAATTTGAACTCAAACCTTTAAACTTAATTTTCATTGAAATTAAAATTTTGCATAAAATTAAATTCAATACATAATGATATACAATGAATGTATGTTATTCTAAAATTAAAAATCAATATTTCTATCAATAATCAATAATTTATTTTCTCACAGGATATTTTTTAGTCTCAGTAGTTTTTTTATCCATGACCAGTGATACCCCCTCTTTGTAAAAGGGGGACGGTTGAGGTAGGCATGAGGTCATTGTCCATCCTCACCAACCACCCAGTGAGAGAGAATAATAGGAGGTAAGGTGGCATCCTATAAAAACGGATCTCCCCCCAGCATATTCAACATCAACTCAACATTGATTTCATTCCTTGTGTGGTATTTTGTAATGTGGTTTACTCATATATTCAAGATATATATTTATGAGGTTTTATCCTTGAAATTTCGAGGGATTGTGTACCCACTTTTACCCATAGTGATCCCTTTATTTTCTCATGGTTTTTTACCCCTTTCATTTTTATGGGTTTTTCACATTATATCGGATGTCATTTATTTTTAAATTTTTTCACTTTATTTTATCTCTCAATTATCATTTCACCAGTGGGATAATCATTTTCAGTCCTAAAAAGTGGTATAAAAGGAAGGTTATGTCCTAGTTCTATTCATTTTTTTGGGTATTAATAATTCTCATAAATTTGAGTTTTCTCTATGATTGCAAATCCGGTTGATCTTTCACATCAAAAAAAATATTGAGATTATTAAATACAACATTTTGAAACCAAGGAGGTTTTGAACTGATGGTGTGTCCAGATTGTGGTGAAATTTGATAACAAAAAATTTAATGATAATAATTTTCCATTTCGGAAAATGAAGATACAAGCAGTGTTACAGAAGGATAATTGCCTACTGGCAATCGATGAAAGACCAGTAAGTGTGATGATTGAGTGTGATTCTAGTGGGAGCTAGAATCATGACATGGATGTAAATGTGGAAAGTAATTTTGGATATATACTAGTCATTTAAGTGGTGACAACTATTGGAATCAGACAACATCTCAACGGCACATGGATTATCAACTCAGGAGCAACATGGCACATGAAATCTTGGTGGGAATGGTTTTCTAAGAACCTGATTTTTCACTCAGGTATGTATCATTTAAATTTTATTATAATTCTTTATTTTAGACCTAATATGGATGCCTAATGAGTTAGAAAATGTCTCAGGGGTTTATGGGGATTGTTCGGATCCCATAACATAACTTTTTGGAAAACAATGGCCCTATCGCATGGTTATAGTAAACTGTGTGGGTATGTAACATGGTTAGATCTAACCATGTGAATGGCCTTCATTTTTAGGTAAAGAAATTCTATACAGTTGGTGCATGGTTTCCAAAATCATGTGAGTTCCCCTCTTCTCCAGGAACCCATGCATGGTTTGCATATAGTTTTTCAAACTGTGTGGACAAACTGTGCCCATGCTAAATTTTGGGTAATTTTATATTTTTACCCTTAATGATCTAATTAACCCAGCCTTCTTCCTATATCTAATTTATAGCAGATAGAACCCCCATTTCTCCCCATTTGTATCTCTTTAAAGTCCTAATCTAGAGATTGAGATATCTTCTTCATCTGGGATTTGTTCGAGCTTATGTTTGTCATGTTGGATGTGCAATAGTAAGTACTCGAGTTCATTTGAGTCATTCTTCATTTCTCTTTCTCTCGACCTAGTTATCAAGTTGTGGGTGTTTTTACTCTTTTCTCATATCTACTCCATTTTGACCCAAATTAGTGGCTAATACTGGATTAGGATAGTCATACAAGCCTAAGGTGGGTGTTCTATAACTCATCCCTCAAGTTTGTTGATTTTGGAATTTTTGTGTGGCATCCTCCGATTTCATTGGGTGTCATTATGAAAATTATATGTCATGCTTATGTTTATTAGAACTATATTGTTACACTCTTTCTAAAAATGTGATTAGTTGTTGGAGGTTATATTTATAACACACAACACCCCTATAGGTTAATATGACATAATTGGGTTTTTAGTGTTTGACACTTTTGAGCCATCGTTCGGGTGTTCTCAAGCTTGACCAAAATAATGGTAAGACTCCTTATATTAAATTTCTAGTAAATTATGTAATATTGAATGGAAAGTACCATTTCACTTCCACTTGACCCGTCTAAGGTAAGTTCCTAAGTGTAACTAATTGATTAAAGTAATAAATTGGAAAGTTCATGTTAAGAATATGACTTGGCCATATTAATTGAAAATGGATGGTTGGTTGTATATTGTATCACACCTTTACAATTTATTTTTAAGGTATAGGATGAACCAAATTAAGTTATTATGACATACATGGTTAAATTAAAGGTTTCATGTTACTTGTCCTTGCCAAACTAATGAAAGGAAAGGCTTGAACCAAGTGAATTTGTTAATGGCATAATTATCATATGAAAAAATTAATTATAATTAATTAAATGTAAGGTTACCTTTATAAATATGTACCTTGAAATATTTATAGTAAGGCTTGACTCTTTTTATCCCTTATATTTCTGAGGGAATGCCTTAGGTACTCAAGGACGTCTTTCCGACTCAGGGATGTTGGTTGCCTTAGGTGAGACTGACCTGGGAACCTGATCCATGCCTACCTCTGGATGCCCGATATGACACCGTATGATCCCTTAATTATTATTATAGTATGACTTGGAGACACTCCTTAGATACATAATTGACAAGTAGGTTCCATGGTTACATCCAACCATGCCTAGTCATTATTTAGCCCCATTTTACCTTGGAATAACTCCTTGGAATTGGTAGGCATCTTATTTTGAAATTCCTTGGATGATGCTTCTTGGATTACACTCTTACCCCTTAGCTAGACTCATTTACTACTAAGTTAGTGACCCCTGAGGTCTATGTTGCCTTTGTGATTACCATGAAACCACTTCATATTAATTATCAATCATGGTTTCTTTGTTTTATCTTGGAATATTCGCTATTTATACTATCATGAGGTAATGTTAGTGTTGGCTATGCCTAATGTGACCTATAAATATAAAGTGGTAATTACTTAATTAATTAATAGGCTATATGCTTAGACACTATCTAAGGTCTGAATTAGGTGATTGGGTATTTAGTTTCATTGTATTATTATCCTTTGTATATATGCATGCATGCACACTGTTATATTTCTATTACATGGGTAGGATGTTATAGACACTATTGGTGGTGGCCCAATGAGATTTATCTCACACCCTCTCTAGGAACTTCTTGGTACATGGGGAAGATTTCATGATTATAGGTGCTGAAAAAGGGAAGCATGCAGCTTTGAACAGTTGATTGCTTGTTGTGTTAGTATGGAGTTGGTAGCAGATGACCAAGCTAGAGATTGGGATACTTGGGATAGTTTATATATTTCTTTTTCTACATTGGATTTTAAACTATTTCTACTACTTTTTATCCATGTTTTCCAGATTTCTAGTGAAATGACGTATCATCATTAGTTGTTGTTTTCTTGTATCATTTATTCTAGTTATTCATTTATTGTTTTCCTTGTCTCTTTCCACTGTGAATTATGTTACTTATATTACTTCCTCTATTTTCCTCTATTTATAATTATCTGTTTCACTACACTCTTGTAATGAGGGAATAGTATCCCTATAGACACACCATAGGCCCTCACTCCTAATCAGAAGCCTCTAGAATTTGGAGAGATTTTCTTGAGGCCATGTGGCTCACCGGGCTCAGGGAACCTCCTAAGTGGAATCCAAGACCAAGACATCACAATTTTGTTTTAGATCCATTCATTTATTTCTTTACTATTTAGATACAATAGTTAGGAGATTAGGAATGCATGTAACTTGATAATAAGTTGTGATTGGGTGTTATGAACACATGTTTGGGGTAAAATATGAGGTTTTTGAATTTAAATTATCATTCTATTTTTTCCTATTGTAGTTGATATAATTTCTTTGTTGGGTGATGCACATGTTATGTGGTGTTGTTAATTATTATTCTAATTGATAATTTCACTTCATCCTTGGCCTGATGATATTAGGGGAAGAATAATTGTTACATTTATCATTATAGGCACCTATAATTTTCATTTCATGCATATTTCCATGCCATATAGGTGAATTTCACTACTTTTCATTGCTTGTTATGCCTATGATTGTTGAGTAAGCCTTGTTTTGTATATATTCTTGTGCTAATTTTTGGTTGTGATTGAGTGATTGATTGTTTCAATTCATGAGGTGTTATGGGCCCTCATGGGTTGGAATGGTTAATTTACCAAATCAAGCCTTTTATTAGAAATTTAAGTGGGTTTCAATCTCAGTGATAAGGAATATGGGCCTTTATTCATTGGTACGGACAATCCATTTTAAATGAACTTTGATACAAATTATAATAAAATGAAAACTTAAAAGTGAATGGTTTCACATCCTTATCCCAACTTGTCATGTTTATAAAAGTTAAAGGAGTGAAACTGTTAATTAAATGTTATATTAAATGAAACAGTTTCCTATAAATAATAGGGCATGGTACTATTGACCCTTAATCTACTGGGACCCCTGAACTAATATATGAGAACTTACCTATAACTAGTCATATAAGCAGGTAGTTAGGGTGGTATTCCTTGGTATTGAGCTTCCTTACGTTCATCTTCTACTAGTGATGTTATCCTTATGATTCTAAGTTTGTTCTATAGCATGTACTTGGAATTTGTAGACCAATTCTGCCATGATTTCCTCATGACTTGTGCCAAGAAGGTAGTGATGACCATGCTCTAGACGTGGTAGGCCCTGATCCACTGGTCTTGTCACCAGGAGTGACACTTGAGGCACCACCTTGTGTACCTGATCTGGTCACTAATTCCCAAGTTCGTGATAGTTTCATGCATCTGATGTAGTCCATACATGGTGACCCATGAGCTTCACCTATAATGGTTGATCTGACTTGTTAGTTTCAACTACAACATCCTCCCACATTCTTTGGGGATGGTAGTCTGTAGGCTGTCGATTCTTGGCTAGAGGACACCTTGTCTATATTTGAGTATCTAAATATACTTCTAGAGTGGAGGGTCAAACTTTATACTTATATTCTATGTGATTCGACCAAGAACTAGTAGGATGTGATTATCTAGGTCGGTTGTCATTAGGACATGTTATAGGTTGATTTCCATACCACCTTCTATGATCAGTTCTTTCCTAAAACATTGAGAGCTGACAGAGTAAGAGAGTTTATTCATCTCAAGCATGGTTATATGTCAGTTATGGAGTATTCAGTGCTTTTCAAAAAGTTTCATCACTTTTCACCACTTCTAACTGGTGATGATCTTTCACATGCTAGACATTTAGAGGATGGGGTCCAGTATTCCATTTGTACTCAGTTGAATGTTTTTCACCTACCTACTTTCTATGAAATAGTAAACCAGTCTCTAATCACTGAATGAAACATGTGGGATGGTGAAGGTACCGGGTATAGAGGACCAGTGCCACATCAGGTAAGTAGATCTTCCGGTGGCAGGAAGCATTTTCTCAAGGTTTCTCATCAGGGCAGTGGCAACTAGGGTACCCATGTAGGTAGCTCTGTAGTGTGTCACCAGTATAGACGTACGGGGCATCTGAAGCCTTAGTGTGATAGAGACCCGCTGGAGTGTTTGTCTTGTAGCCTTATGAGGCATCTTCAATTTTTCTTTAGGACCTTTCCATCATCTTCTAGTGTAAGAGGATCTGCGCCAAATCCACTTTCTAGGGTAAGTTCTTTTACACTGTATCAGGTGGGGAGTTAGAGTAGCACCACAAGAGTGGTTGAGGATGAGGTTGTGGCTATAATAGCCAGACCCCTGATCACCAGAAGTGCTAGAAAATTATTTTTGATCATGGTATTCCAGCTGTTTCTCAGGGCCGTGGATTATGCCAGATGCATGCTTTGTAGCCGATACCCGAGGATTAGGTTGTGGGATCATCTACAGTATGAGGTAATATTCTAGTAGCCTCCACTATAGTATTTTATTTATTTTATATAGGTGATTCACAATTTTTTATCTATTTATCTATCATGGAAATCCTTGGGTTGGAAATAAAATGTTATCGTGATGTTATGACCCTAGATACACCATTAGGAGTACGATCAGAGGGAATACGCTAGTATAGGGACTGTCCCCTTGAGGTAGGCAGTTACCCTTTCTTATGATACCTATTTGTTCTTGAGATGATAAACTTTTATTTCATTCTTGGTATGGATTTTTTAGTTCTATATCATGCCTTTGTAGACTAATATCATCGAAGGGTGTTGTTTACATCATCAGAGGGTAGTAGTTATCTACATAAGGGTGAGTGGGATGTCCAGGCTAGCCGAGCTAGACCAAAGCATCATGGGCTAGGTGGAGTGACCGCCCATATTTCTAATCTCTTCATGGAGGATCAATTATTAGGCCAAGATTAATTTCTTATAGTAGTAGATCATTTCAGGGATGTTTTTTCCGATTACTTTTCTAGTTTACCTCCTAAGAGGGATGTAGAGTTTATGATCTATCTTGTTCTAGGAGAATCTCCAGTGTCCATTACTCTATATAGGATGGAATATACTAAGATCCATGAGCTCAAGTGAAAGTTAGAGGATCTATAAGACAAATTTTTTATATAGCCTAGAACTTACTCTTGGGGCTCTCCCATTCTTTTCACCAAGAAGGTAGATGGGAACCTTCATTTATATGTGGATTACAGACGATTGAACCATCTTACAGTCAAGAACTGGTATCCAATGCCTTATATAGATGATCTCTTTGACTAGCTCTAAGGATCTAGGGTTATATCTAAGATTGAACTGAGATCAGGATATCATCAAGTGTGATTTAGTCCATTAGACATAATTCGTATAGCTTTCTGTAGTAGTTATGGTCTGTATGAGTACCTTTTTATGTTGTTTGGTCTTATGAACGTGCCTTCCATTTTAATGGCTTTGATGAATAGGGTGTTCCACCCCTATTTGGATTCTTTTTTCATAGTCTTTGTGGAAAACATATTTTTGTATTCTCACACTCATAGTGACCATGAAAAGAACCTTGAGATCGTTCTGAGTACACTAAGAGAGCATCATCTTTATGCTATTCTTTCTAAGTTCTACTTCGGGATCAAAAAAGTTCACTTATTTTGTCAAATTATCTCAGAATCAAGAGTATCTGTTGACCCAGAGAAGGTTAGTGTCGTGGTTTTCTAGGATCATCCCAAGAATATATTTGATATACATATTTTCTTGGGGATGGATGGATATTACAGGCATTTCATACAGGACTTCTCATGCCTTGTTTCACCTCTCATTGGTCTTACAATGAAGGGTGTCAAGTTCCTGCGATCAGAAGCATGTGAGAAATCCTTTTGGGAGATGAAAGGGAGGATTTTGTCAACACCTATCCTACTTTTTTCAGAGCCTGTAAAAGGTTATACTATCTCTTTTGATGAATCGTACATCGGACTAGGAGCAGTGATAATATAGGAGAATAGAGTCGTTGCATATAGATCTTAGTAATTTAGTCCTCATGAGAGAAACTACCTGACGTATGACCTTAAGTTAACATAACTTGCCTGTGCCTTATGTTTCTAGAGACACTATATGTTAGGTGAGTGATTTTTGGTGTATATGTACCACAATAATCTCAAATATATCTTTTCACATCGTTACTTTAAACTAAAATAGCAAAGATGGGTCAAATGTCTTCAGTCCTTTGATTTTGATCTTGTCTATATGCCTGGAAAGGGAAATGTAGTCGCTGATGCATTAAGTCAAAAAAACTCAGGCACAGGTCATATGGGAATCCAGTGATGAATGGAAGTTGATGGCCATCTTTTTTGATATGCATCTAGAGTTTCATGATAGTCACGAGCAGTCTTACCTCTCATACTTGACAATTACATCTTCCCTCCTTGAGAAGGTGAAGGGAATATTATTTTCAGATCCTGAGGGCTTGGTTCTCCATGAGATTATATTAGGAGATAACCCACTTTTGGATTGGTCTATGGATATATACAACATCCTACATATTCATGGGAGTGTATGGGATCCTAAAGTTATGATAGATTAGTTGATGCAAGAATATCCCGCTTCTCAGTGGGCAATTCATCCAGAAATCTCCAAAATGTATCGAGATATGTGATGTCAGTATTGGTGGCCTAGGATGAAATATTAGATAGTAGGATTTATCTATAGGTTTTCCACCTATCAGTAGGTGAAGGTGGAACACCAAAGACCTGCAGGCTTGTTACAGACACTTCCAGTCCCAAAATGGAAATGGGTAGATGTTGTTATGGACTTCATAGTCAGCTTACCTAGGTCGTTGAGGGTTAGCTATGATATATGGGTAGTTATTGACTGACTAAAGAAATTATCTCACTTTATTCCTATACAGGAGACCTTCTCAATTAATGATATGGGAATACTATATGTTCGTGAGATTATATGACTACATGGGGTCCCTTGTACTATCGTTTCAGATAGGGGTGCTCGTTTCACATCACGGTGGAAGGGTTTATAAAAATCTATGGGTATAAAGGTGCTTCTAAGAACATCTTTTCACCCTCAGATTTATGGGAAGTCAGAATAAATTATACAGGTTCTATAGGACATGCTCTAAGCATGTGACCTTGATTCTATTAGTTCTTGGGAGAATCATATCCCTCTCATCGAGTTCGCCTATAATAACAGCTTTTAGGAGATAATTCAAATGGTTCCTTTTGATGCCTTATATGGTAGTTCATGTTGTTCACATTTGTGCTAGCTAGAGGCAAGTGTGGCAGCCCTACAAGGTCCTCATCTCTTACAGGAGACTTTGAAGTAGGTTCATCTGATCAGGAAGTGTATGAATACTACTCAGTATAGACAAAAATCTTATGTCGATCGTCATTGAAGACCTCTAGAGTTCGAGGTCAGGGATCATTTTTTCATTCAATTATCACCTATTCTAGGTCATAGATAGTTATAGAAGTGAGGGAAACTATTGCCTTGTTATTTAGGTCCATTTGAGATTCTAGAGGGAGTCAGGCTAGTAGCTTATCGATTGCTACTACCTTAGAGGTATCATTCCATGCACGACATCTTCCATGTTTCATAGCTTCACCAATATCATGTTGACCCATCCCATACCTTTGATCCTGAGGAAGTTGAGTTAGATTTCGATGCTACCTTTAAGGAGTATCCATTAAGCATTATTGACTGGAGAAATAAGGCTCTCCAAGGCCAGTTTTTTCCTCTGGTATGGGTGTTATGGAATCACAGCTACATGCAGGACAAGACTTGGGAGTGGGAGGCCAATGTACATGATCATTGGCCAGATTTTTTCTTGGAAATTGTATCTCCTACCTTGGAAGTTGAACTCAAGGATTAGTTCCTTTGAGTGGGAAGACTGTAAGAACCTAGCCTTTTACGCAGGTATGGATCCTTTAAATTTTAGTCTAATTCTCTATTTTGGACTTAATATGGATGCCTAATGAGTTAGCAAAGGTCTCAGGGGTGTTTGGGGCTCATTTGGAGCCCATAACCCAACTTTTGGGGGAAAATGGCCTTGTTGCACTGTTAGATCTAACCATGTGGATGGTTTGCATTTTCAGGAAAAACCATTCCACATAGTTGGTGCACAGTTTCCCTAACCGTGTAACCTAACCATGTGAGTGCCCCTCTTCTCCGGGTACTTATGTAAGGTTTTCGCATAGTTTTTCAAACCGTTCACAGGATAAATTTTGGTTAATTTTACATCTTTACCCTTAATGATCTAATTAACCCAACCTTCTTCCCTAATCCAATTTTGAGCGGATAGAACCCCCATTTCTCCCCATTTGGAGCTCTTTGAAGGCCCAAACTAGGGATTGAGATATCTCCTTCATCTGGGATCCATTCAAACTTCTGTTCATTACGTTGGATGTGGAATGGTAATTACTCAAGTTTGTTTGAGTTTTTCTTCGTCTCTCTTGCTCTCGACCTAGTTATCGAGGTGTGAATGTTTTTACTCTTTTCCCAAATCTAATCCATTCCAAGACAAATTATATGGTAATACTAGATTATGAGAGTTTTAAAGTCCTAAGGTGGGTGTTCTATAACTCATCCCTCAAGTTCATTGATTTTAGAATTGTTGTGTGGAGCCCTCTGATTTCATCAGGTGTTGTTTATTGAAATTACATTCCATGATTATATTCATTAGAATCATATGGTTATTCTATTTTTGTAAATGTGATTAGTTGTTGGTGGTTATATTAATAACTCACAACACCCATGAAGGGTAATATTCTGTAATTGGGTTTTTAGTGTTTTGACACTTTTGAGCCATCATTCGGGTCTTCTCGAGATTGACATCATTAATGGTAAGCCTCCTTATATTAAATTTCTAGTGAATTATATAATGGTGAATGGAAATTACCATTTCACTCCCAATTGACCCATCTAAGTTAAGTACCTAAGTGTAATTAATTGACTAAAGTGATAAATTGGAAAGTTAATGGTATGAATATGACTTGGACATATTAATTGAAAATAGATGGTTGGTTGCATGTCGTAGAACCCCTTTCCACTTTCAGTGGAAGGTAGTGGATGAACCAAATTAAATTATTATAACATACATGGTTAAATTAAAGGTTTCATGCTACTTGGACTTGTCAAACTAATGAAAGGAAAGGCTTTAACCAAGAGAATTTGTTAATGGTATAGTTATAATATGACCAAATTAATTGTAAGGAATTAAATTTAAGGTTTCATTTATTCATATGGACCTTGAAATATTTATAGTAATCCTTGACTCTTGTTATCTCTTGGATTCTTGAGGGAATGCCTTGGGTACTCGAGGACGTCTTTCTGACTCAAGGATGTCGGTTGCCTTGGGTGAGACCTACCTGGGAACCCGATCCTTGTCTACCTCTAGATTCATAGTATAACACCATAGGATCCCTTCATTATTATTATAGGATTCATTGGATATACTCCTTGGATCCAACATTGACAAGTAGGTTCCATGGCTATAGCTCATCGGGTCCAATCATTTCTTTGCCCCATTTTACCTTGGAAGAACTCCTTAGACTTAGTAGGCATCTTATTGTGAAATTCCTTGGATGATGATTTTTGGATTACACTCTTACCCTTAATCTATATTCAGTTACTACTGAGTTAGAGGCTTCTGAGGTCTAGGTTTCCTTGGTGATTACCATGGAACCACTTCATATTAATTATCAATCATGGTTTCCTTGTTACATCTTGAAACCTTCACTATTTATACTATCATGAGGTGATCTTAGTACTAGCTATGTATCACATGGACTATCAATATAAATTGGTAATTACTTAATTAATGAATGGTCTACATGCTCAAACATAGATGAGGGATAAAGTAGGTACTTGGGTATTTAGTTGCATTGTACTGCTTTCCTTTATATATATGTATGCCTACACACTGTTATATTTAATTTACATGGGTTAGATGTTATAGAAACCATTGGTGGTGGCCCACTGAGATTTATCTCACACCCTCTCTGGGCGCCGCTTGGTACCTGAGGCAGATTACATGATTGAATCTGATAAAAAGGGGAAGCATATGGCTTAGAACACTTTAGTGCTTGTTGTGTTCGTATAGATCTGGTAGCAGATGACTGAGCTAGATCTCGGGATGCTTGGGATAGTTTATATATTTATTTTTATACAATGGGTTTAGAATTTATGATTTCTACTTCTTATCCATGTTTTACATCTTTCTAGTGACATGACATATCATCATCAATTGTTGTTTTCTTGTATCAGTTATTCCAATTGTTCAGTTATTGTTATCCTTGTCTCTTTCCACTGTAAATTTTGTTACTTACATTGCTTCTTCTATTTACCTTTTTTTTATAATTATATGTTGTGTTATACTCTGTTAATGAGGGAATAGTCTCCCCATGGACACACCCTAGGCCCTTGCTACTAGTCGAAAGTCTCTATAATTTGGGGATATACGCTTGAGGCCATGTATCCCACTAGGCTTGGGGAACCTCCTAAGTGGCGTCCAGAACTAGGACATCATAGGTTTTATCATTATGAAACTATCCTAGAAGGACATGTGTACATGGGGAATGGTTATGCCTTGAAGATCATTGGAGTTCATACCATCAAATTAAAGATGCATGATGGCATAATATGAACCATAAAAGGAATACACTATGTGAAGGTCTTGAAGAAGAACATATTATCTATGGGACAATTTGATGATATCAGATGAAATACTCACACCGATAATGGAGTGATGAGAATTGTGAAGGGTTCACTTTTGGTGATTAAGGCAGAGAAGATCTCGAACAACCTTTACATGCTTATGGGTGAAACTTACAAGGAGGAATAGATTGATGTCATATCAACTACCTCAATGGAAGTATTGAAGACATTTTGGAATCATAATATTTTCCATATATTATAACGAGTCATGAAAAAAATTTGTGGATCATAAATTTCTTCCTAGGATTACAAATGTATCCTTACCAATTTTTGAGCATTGTGTTTTGAAAAATAAAATAATTTAATGTTATATATGTCAATAGAAAGAAGAAAAGTGATCTTAGATTTGATTCATCCTGCCATTTGGAAAAAACCAGTTATATCACTGGGAGGATCAAATTTATTTTCATAATACATTGATGATTCTTCTAAGAGATGTTGGGTGTACCCAATCAAGTAGAAAGAGGATGTTTTTGAAGTCTTTAGAACATTCAAGGAATATATGGAATGTAATAACTCATATTTTCCATGTATTGTTTTTGGATATTGTATGGGTTATTTTCAAGACCAAGTGTTGAGACGGCATTGAATTCTGAGGTCCGATGTTCCCAGAATAAATGTTTTAAATATATTAAATAGAACATGCATGAAGTTTCCCTAAAAAAGTGGAATAAGTTCTAAACAGGATCCCGAATAAGAAATCTAAGGGCACCATTGAGTTCAGAATATGGATTTTACCTTAGGCGTGACAAAACCTCTATTGGAATGAGTCGTTTGTGAAAAAAATCACACATGCATAAAATGAATAAAATAATTCATTGTTTTGTTTTATTTCATTCATTCATGAACTGACCTATTGCTTCTCTTTAAAGAAATGCTTATGTAAATTTTGCAGGGTTAGATGCATAACTCTAAAAATCATTGGAGATCCATTAGAGAGCATGGAATGAGATTCTGTTGGTGAATGATGACCAGATTGAAGATCAATGACTGGTGTGAGATGGAATAAGAGGATCTTGCCAATGATCATTGTGAAACTCCATTCTCCCTCAGCGATCGATTTGAATCGAGTTAGGGTAGTTGTTTACTTTGATTATTTCCCCATTTTATATTTCTATGATGACCACAAATCATGCGTATTTCAGGATGGAAATATTGTGGGGTTTTTTTGGGATAATTTCCTTTGTGATTAATTATTATCTCTTCATTATTCATTCTAACATAAACAAATTGAGGTAGACACAAACATTGAATGGGGTCCTTTCCTCATGATTTTTATTTGTGAATTTCTCCCCCTAATTGTTCATTAATCATGAGTGTTCTTTATTTTTTCCATGATTCAATAAATATCAAGGAAATCAATCGGTGTACATCTATTTCATGGAACAACGATTCGATATCATAGATCCAAGCTCGACACGACATGATGGTGGTGTGATGATGGAGGCATCAAAAAATTGAACGATGTAGATACCCAGTTCATGTGTTCTTTGGTGTGAAATGAAAAAAACCATTCAAATCATTTTCAGAACAAAATCGAAGGGTCGGATGATGTTGATCGATGATGGTATAACTCATCGGGACATGGTTCTCGATTTTCAAGTGAGACATGAGGCCGGAATGGTGATCAGAGGAGTGTATGAAAATTCATTAATCAGATATGATAATTTGGAAAATTCTGCATACACAATGTGTAAAGTGGAGCTAAATGTTGTGTGGGACCCCCCTATTGTCGGCTAGGGTTTTGAGAGAAAGCTAAGTATTACACAGCATGTGACCCCTCCCTGAAGTCTCGATGTGTACCTTTGTGGTTACATGGACATGGGATGGAGTACACGGTCATGAGCACATCACGTACTCCTATACAGACATGGAAAGGCTTATCATACATGGGCTAAGTCATGTATGGGTACATGGGAAGGAGTACGCATGTAGAAACATGCCATGTACTTCTATGAAAACATGGACATGGGAAATTTACACGAGCATGACCTAGGGTCGAAGGGACATGGAATGTATCCCTACTACATGTTATGTACTCCTTAAATATTGGCTTGGAGCCCTTTTCCTCTATATCTTAGACAAGATTTGTTAGGGTGAGTTACCTATATCCATTCCCTGAGGGTTATTATGGAATCATCTACTAGAAATAGGAAAACGATCCATTCAGTATGAAGTTTTGGATGGAGTTGTTGGAATACTTCTGTGAGGCCTGGAGTAAGATCCTCTATCATATTATTTCCCTAGGTTGAGTTCTTGGTATCGTCATGACCAACACTACACTAGTGTTAATCCTCTACATAGAGGGTTAATCCATATTGAGTTGTTGGTATACCTCATGGCCTTGGGAGTGATCCTAATCTGCATGTTGTATCCCTTCAGACTTCCAGCGTGTACTTTTAATGGGGATGACCAACAAGCACTACCTCTCAGAAGGATGTCATCAATGTTATCTGAATCATGGACTGTGTTCTATTGGAAGAGTGTTGTGTGGAATCTTCGAGCTGGAATCCTGGTTAGCATTACGATTGTGACTTTACCCTGATACTGTGTGTATTTTTTGATTATATCTAGATATTATTGTTATATGTTTTTTATACATATACCTATGTAGAGCTGACTATTATAATTTTTATGTATGCTTTGTAGTTTCGGGGTGTCCTGCTAGGTATTTTTATAATCACCCTTGTACGGTCTTTCCCCGCATGTGTTGTGTCTTTTGAAAATGATCGGACTTTTGACAGAGTCCTTAAGATACCAGGACCAGATGGTGCTTAGTGAGAATGGACAAAATGAGGTGTTTTTCTGTGGTATGTTGATAGGAGTCCCTAGTTTACTTTTAAGTTGGACTTTTTTTTAGAATCTTTGTGGTGGGATTGTATTTGGACCTATTTACTTTCCTTTACTTCCTATCATACTCTAGTTGTTGGATTTAGATGTATGCATACATGGTTGTTCGGTTATTTTTGCATTTCAGCATTTTATGGGCTTAGAGATGTGTGTGTGTGTGTGTGTGTGTGTAGGTACTTAGGCTAAGACCTCCCATGTTAGTGATATGTCTACTCAGTTCTAGTCGTTAACCCCTGACCTATTAGAGGTAGGCTTGGGGATTAATGACACGGGCCCAATTGGGATGGGTCATGAAAGAGAGGTATCAAAGTAGTCGGTTCTACCTTAGGACCAAAGTCTGTGAGATTGGTTTGGTTCAATAGTGTTAAGATTTTTGAGTTTAACTTTTAGGACAGGGACTCCAGTGTTGGTGTGGCGGCTGACGTATCCATACATTATAACTTTGACCACCTTCCTTTCAACTCGGTACATGAGAACATTGGTTGTAGGAGAAACAATGGTACATGCATCAAATAGGAATGGGTTGTGGTTTCTATGTCCTTCTTAAGTCAGCTATCTAGATATACTCATTGATTTTGGTGCATCTTTTTTACTTTCAAGATTCCTCCATAACATATGCTAGCTAGGATTTAGCATTAGGATAATGAGTATGGTTCCCTCAGTGATGAGGCATCAATATAGGGACCAGTTCCAAAGATGTTACCTCTAGGTGGCCCACCAGTTATACCACTATTTATAGAGCAGTATATAGTACCCATGGTTAGGGGTTTCTAAACCTAAACCAACCCATCCAACCAAACCTGACCCAACTGGTTTGGTTTAGGTTGGTTTCGGTTCAAAATTTTATATTCAGAGGTTGATTCATTTCGGGTTGACCCATGGTCGGGTTGGTTCAGATTACAAGTAGGAAAAAAATGATCCAACCCGACCACCCATGGTATCTATTGTTGTTTCATCCCTAATTACTAAGTCTTAAATGTCATCACCCACCCTCCTACTCTATAATTTCCATGTGTTTCCTTTCCCTCTCCATCATCTTCCTCCACCACTACCTTTTCCTCTACCTCTGTCATCTCCATTGTGACCAACACGAGTCTGCAACCCCAAACATGTCTCTCCACTGTGACCACCGTGACCCTAGAATCACTAGAGACTACCCCCTCATCCTCTGACTACACCTCCTTATCCACCATAACCTCTATTAATCTAGTCTAATATGAGAAAAAATAAAATATACAAACTAAATATATATAATTTAAAAAAAATCCCAGTAGGGGAATGTGAGGTTGGAGAGTCATGGGGGAAGGCGGGCTCTGTGAGTCAGCATCAAAAAGCTTGGGGTATCATGCATGAGATGTGTAAGGAATAATTTGGTGGGTTTTTAATATTTTAAGAGTTGGTAGTGAAAGTTATTGGAAGGATGTGGGTTTCGGTGGGATAAGGCATTCGTCGAAGGGGGTTGGTGGAAAACATAGGATCCTGCGCGGATCGATGATCGAGGGCGTCATCTGGATCTAGGATTGGGGGAATCAATATCTACCTCAATGAATATATGAGAGAGAAAAATGTTAATCTCACCCACTAATGATCATGCCTCAAACCACCAATTTCGGGGTCGATTCATCAGTGAGGTCCTCCTGGCATGGTGAGGAAGATGAAGCACTAAAGTGGGAGAAACCATATGACGTGCAGGTAATTTATCTGGGAGTAGAAATTTTTTACATAACCTGATCAACCTGACCAACCCAACCTAATCTATATAGGTTGGGTCAGATTGGGTCTGAAATAAAAACACCTCTGAACCAACCCAACCTTTTGGGTGGGGTCGGGTCCTAAAATTTCCTAAACCCGACCCAACCCACGGACACCCCTACCCACAATACCAGTGGATGAGGTGCATAGGATAAGCGCACTTCATGATTTTTAGTGACAGAGAAACCTTAGGTTCTAAGGTGAGCCTGGCCCATAGGAGAGTGAGGACTATCTTGAGGTGGTGATGCAAGTTTTGTATCTAGTCAGGACACCAACATATCATATGGTAGTCCTGGTAGTGAACCTTTTTCATGGCTTAGCATGATGATGATGGGGTTTGGTGATCTAGTCTTATGACAAGGAGAATCTAGCATGGTCATAGTTTTAGTGCCTTTTCAAATAGGATTTCTCTCCATCTATTCTAAGGGTTGTGCGTATCCAGGAGCTTCTACAGCTCCAGTAGGGCAGCATGACAGTAACTGAGTATTCATCAAGGTTTACAAACCTCTCCAGGTACTCTATAGATATGGTTCGTGATCAGTTCTTCTGGGATCATACCTTATAGTGAGGAATATGTATATATATCCAAGACATTGTTACCATTCTATTAATTCCTACTTATTTTGGGGTGCTAGAGTGAGCTTTGGTGGTTGAGAGTTTCTTGGTTGAGCAGACAAAGTCAGTGGTTTCCAGTAGTGGGAAAGTAGGAGAAGAGACCTCAGCAGTTGTGAGATGATATCAGTATTAGGGACATGTATGTGTGATACATTTCAAGAGGAGGTCCCAAGATAGAGGTTTTGTGGTTCATGGCTCACAGGATGGGTCTAGTAATCCCAAGGAGAGGTGGTGTTACTCATGTGTCAGCAGGTGAAATCTTTCATGAGATTGTTCAACCCACTATACGACTGACAGATAGGCCATGGATAGGACACCAAGGAATATGCAGTGGCAGGATAAAATAGTTCTTTAGTGTGGAGGATGTGGTAGAGGAATTGGGAGAGTATATATAGTTGGCTGAAACTTTTACTTGTTACCATCACCACCCCCAGGTGGTCCACACCTGGCTCAAGTAGCTACAGGATATGGGAGGGGGAAGCTACAGGCAGTAGAATCTTAATACCTAGAGGATATGAGAATGATACGAGGTATGATATGTTTCTTTTTTATCTTAGATGTAGTACTTATTGACTCATGTTCTATTCATTCCTTTATTTCCACCTATTTGCTTCAAGAATTAGAGATTCTGGTTGATCCCTTAGTTAAACCCTTATGCTTGGAGACTCCTACTAGAGATGACTCAGTGATCACACACTTGTATCGACAGTGTGATCTGACTTTTGGAGGTGTTAGTTTCTGTTGGGATATCTTTGTAGCAGAAATGAGGTCTTACGACATCATCTTAGGTATGGACTGGTTATCTATAGTTCATTCCCATATTGACTGTTTCAGGTGGAGGATACGGTGTGTCTGTAGTGATGGAATCGGGTTTTTCTTTGTGGGTGAAAAGGAAACCTAGGAAGCATAGTATGGACTCATTCATATAAGGTTAAATATGGTTACTCATCATTTGGATAGAATGTCCCTTGGTGTTGTGGATGTTATGAGTTTTTAGTTCCCTGTAGTGGTGGAGGAGTATGAGGACATCTTTCTTAAGGACATTCCAGGCTTACCTCACCACTAAGAGATAGAATTTTACATTGATATACACCCTAGGATGAAACTGATATCTGCCTTATTATATCAAATGTATCTCATATATATTCATGAGATGAGGATATAATTAAAGGAATTTTAGAGGAAGGTCTTTGTTAGACCTAATGTTTCACCCTGGGCATCCCCAATTTTGTTTTCCAAGGAGGAAGATGGGAGCTTGAGGTTGTGTGTGGACTATTAGTACTTAAACTAGGTGAACGTGAAGAAAAAGTATCTACTACCAAGAATCGATGACCTATTTGATCAATTGAGAAGGGAACAATGGTTCTCTAAGGTTGACCTCAGTTTAGTCTATCACTAGTTACGAGTACGGGATGAGGATATACCCAAAGAAGGCATTCAGATGTTTCCATGGTCACTATGAGTACTTGGCGATGCCATTTGGAGTGACGAACACCCCAATAGTGTTCATGGGACTCATGAAACATATATTTCAACCCTTCTTAGATTGGTTCATGGTAGTCTTCATTGATGATATCCTTGTGTATTCGACGTCCAAGGAGGAGCATGTGATACACTTGAGGATGGTTTTGGACATACTCTGAAAGCACCAACTTTACAGGATTCTCTCAAAGTGCTGGTTCTGGATACAAAAGTTCCACATTCTAGGACATATTATCTCATCATATGGAGTGGAAATGGACCCATACAAAGTTGAGGTATTGTTAGCTTGGGATCCACCCAAGATTGTGACAGAGGTGCAAAGATTTCTTGGTTTTCCATGCTATTACCATAGATTCATAGCATATTTCTCCAGGATATCATCACACATGAAAAATTTGACCTAAATGGGGTGGAATTCCATGTGGATAAAGAGGTTCCAGTAGTCTTTTCAGTAGTGGAGGTATAGATTTACGAGCACTCCCATCTTGATATTACTAGAGGAGGGTGTCTAGTACGTAGTGTTCTGTGATGCATTAGGAACTGGGCTTGATTTTGTACTGATATAGAGGTGGGTGGCGATTTTCTATGTTTTTTGTTAGCTGAAACCACATGAGAAGAACTACATAAACCACGATACCGAGTTATAAGTGGTAGTCTTCACACTAAATATGTGGAAACACTACCTGATGGGAGAGAAGATTATCATCTATTTTGATTATAAGAGTCTCAATTATATCTTCTATCATAAGGAACTTAACTTGAGATAGAAATGATGGATATAGTTCCTAAAAGATTATGAATTTGAAAATTTATATACTATTAGGAAGGGGAATGTGGTAGCAGATGATCTTAGTAAGAGATCTTGTTATCAGTTGTGGAACAAGGCCTCCTAGTAGTTGGCCTCATTGCAGTTATCCTTTATGATGGAGATAGAGCATCTTACCTCCAGTTGATGGTTGTTACCCATACTCTCTTATAGTAAGTTGGGGAGGAAAACCTTGGGGATACTGACTATGAGACCCTATGTACCTAGATATCCAGTGGATGGGATCCGGATGGATTTTATGAAGGTGGGGAGCATGTCGTTCGTTTCAGAGGATGCACATTGGTACCAATAACGTTGTGGGAATAGGTTCTAAGATAGTTTCATAAATAAACTTTGGAGGTACATCTAGGTGTGGAAAAGATATACCAGTAATTTTGACATCGATTTTTGTGGCCAAGGATGAATAAGGGAGTTGCAGAGGTTTCCTCTTGATGCCTTATTTTTCAGTAAGTAAAGGTTGAGAACCATGTTATAGTGGGTTTAACTAAACCCCTTGAGGTTCCAGAGTAGAAGTAGGATGGGATATACATGGAATTTTTTACAGGATTACCATGTAGATTCAGAGGAAACGATGCCATCTTGGTGATTTTAGACTGGATCAAGAAGTCATCCCACTTCCTAGCTATCCAAGAGCAGAGTTTAGTAGAGAGATTAGGACGCCTCTATGTGTAAGAGATAGTATGAATCCATGGAGTTCCATTGATGATTATTTATGACCATGATTCTTGCTTCACATCTCGGTTATGGAAGGTATTTTAGTAGGTGTTTGGGACTCAGTTCCACTTGATCACAACATTTCACCCCCACACAGACATCTAGATAGAGCAGAACATTCAGGTTCTGGAGGACATGTTGCAAGCTTTCATGTTGGACTTTCTCCGTAGTTGAGAGGATAATCTACCACTAGTGGAATTTTCATGCAATAATAGATATCATTCCACCATTGGTATCTCACAATCTGAGGCTTTGTATGTTCAACCATTCATATCACCACTTTACTGGATTGACCTAGAAGATTCGACACTCATGGGACCAGAGTTGGTGTGAGGCACTACTAAGAAGGTGAAGATCATCCAAGAGAGATGAAGACTACACAGAGCTATCAAAAGTCTTATGTAGGCAAATGATAAAGGGGCATGAGGAGGGATACCATGTGTTCCTATGGTTTTTCCCTTGATGGGGATTATGGAGGTTTGGACATGGTGGCAGGATATCTCTAAGATTCATTCGACCTTTCCAAATATTGTGTAGAGTTGGCGAAGTGAGGTACCACTTAGCTCTACCGCCATAGTTAGACTGGGTACATGATGTCTTCCATGTGTCTCAGGTGAGGATGTAAGTGCATGACTCATCGCACATTATCGAACAGGGTGAGCTGGACATCAACGATAGAGCTACCTTTGTTGAGTACCAAGTGGATATCAAGGATCGACATGAGAGGATCCTTCATGGGTGAGTGATTCCTTTAGTGTTTTTTTGGTGGTAGCAAGAGAATATTCAGGAGAGAACCTGGGAGTGGGGGGCTCATATACACACTCATTACCCACATCTCTTTGTGTAGCCATGTGATTTGGCTTTCTAGAATGTAAATCCCCAAGGTGGGGAGAATGTAATGACTCGAATTTTCAATATATTATTTTTTGGATATTGTATTGATTATTTTAGAGAGTAGGTGCTGAGGCAGCATGTGATTTCAAGGCCCAATGTTCCCAGAATAAAATTTTAAAATATATTAAATATATTAAATATAATGTGTGTATAGTTTTCCTGAAAAAAATAGAATAACTTCTAAATAGGGTCTCGAATCAGAAATTTGAGGGCACTATTGAGTTTAGTGCATGGTTTTTACCCTAGGCATAACATAACCTTTTTGGTGTGAGGAGTTTGTTGAAAAGTCATCATGGTCATAAAATAAATAAAATAATTAATTAAATTATTTTATTTAATCTGTTGATGAAGCGACCTAATGATTCTCTTTAAATACACGCTTATGGCAAATTTCTAGGGTTAACCACATAACCTTGAAAAGAATTAGAGATCTATTAGAGAGCATGGAAGGATATTTCATTGGAAGATGGTGACCAAATCGAAGATTGATGACTGGTGCAAGAAATATTCAGAGGATCTCGCCAATGATCATGGTGTGGCTCCATTATTCATTAGTGATTGATTTGAATTTATGTAGGGGGTTTTTTTTGGATTCTTTCCTTGTTGTCTATTTCTACGATGACTATAGATCAATCAACCAATAGATTGATTTGTGTATCATTTGAATTATAGGATGGGGTTTTATTGGGAGAATTTTGTTTTTGGTTAACTATTATCTCTTCATTCATCATTCTAACTACAATGAATCGATTCCAAATCAAATATCGATCGAGGTTCATTCCTCATGATTTTTCTTTGTGCTTTTCTACCCCCCTGATTCTTTGTTCATCATAGGCATTCTTTATTTTTCCCATGTTTTGAAAAATACTAAGGAAATCAGTTGTTGCACACCCGTTTCTTGGTGAAATGATTTGATGTCATAAATTTGAGCTCAGCACACCATGATGGTGGTGTGAAGATGGAGGTTGTAGTGGATCATATGATGTAGATACTTGGTTTATGTGTTCTTCAGTGCACAATGAAGAACACTGTTTGAGGCATTTTTTGAATAAAATCAAAGGTCTGGATGATGTTGATTGATGATGGCATGACTCATCGGGACATGGTTCTTGATTTTCCGGTGAGATGTGAGGCTGGAACAGTGACCAAAGGAGTGTCCTGCAATGCACAAACCAGATCTACGAATTTGTAAAATTCCACGATACATGGTGTGTAATGTAGAGATAAACATCGTGAGGGACCTACCTTTGCATAGGCTATATTTTTTGGAGAAAGATAAGTATCACATGGCATATGATCAGGTCACACAGCATGTGACCCATCTCCAAAGGCTCGACATATACCTCGGTGGGTACACAAACACGGTCTAGAGTACACGAGCATAGGCACACTGTGTACTCTTACACAAACATGTCTAGGTTGGGCATAAACTGGCTAAGTCATGTACCAGTACACAGGTGGGAGTACATGGACATCAACACATCGTGTACTTCTACACAAACATGGACACAGGCCATTTACATGGGTAGGACCCAGGGTTGAAGGGACATAGTGTATACCCCTACTACATGCCATGTACTCCTTAAATATTGTATTAAATCCCTTTTCCTTTGTATATTGAACAATTTTCATTAGGGTATGTTACCTATATCCATTCCTTGAGGGTTAGTATGGAATTGTATCCTATATATAGTATAGTGATCCCTTCAGCAAGACTTCTTGGATAGAGTTGTTGGAATCATTTCGTAAGGCCCGAAATGAGATCCTTTATCATCTTATTTCTATATGTGGAGTTCTTAGTATCTCCATGACCAACACTATGTGATCATCTATCCTCTAATTAGAGGGTTAATCCAGATTGAGTTGTTGGTATACCTCATGGCCTTGGGAGTGAACCTCATCTATGTATTGTATCTCTTCAAACTTCTAATATGTACTTCTAATGGCAAGACCCAATGAGCACTACCTCTCAGAAGGATGTCATAAATGATATCTAAATCATGGAGTGTGTTATTATGGATGATTGTTGTGTATAATCTTTGAGCAGAAATCCTAGGCTATCATTACGATTATGAATTTACCTTGAGACTATGTGTCTTTGATGAGTATATCTAGATATTATTGTTATATGTGTTGTAGACATATACTTATGTAGATATTATTTGTATACTTTTTTGTATGATTTGTGGTTTTGGGGTGTCCTATTGGTTATTGTTATACTCACCCCTACATGGGATTTTTATGCATGTTTTGTGTTTTTTCAAATGATTGACATTTTGACAGATTCCCAAAGGGACCAGGACCATACATTGTATAGTAAGACTGGACATACTGAGGTTTATTCCTGCAATATCTTGAAATCATACCCTAGTTTACTTTTAGGTTGGGCTTGTTTTCAGACTCTTTATGGTGGGATTGAATTTGGCCATGTTTACTTTACTTCTTTCCATACTTTGGTTATGGTATTTAGATGTATGCATGCATATTTATTTAGTTGTTTTTACATTTCATCATTTTATGGGCTTAGAGATGTCTTTGTGTGTACATGTACTTAGGCTAAGGACTCCCATGTTAGTGATATTCCTACTCGGCGCTAGTCATCATCCCCTGGCCTATTGGAGGAGAGCTTGGGTAGTCACAACATGGATCCCATTGGGATGGGTAGTGACATGAAACTTGAATTTGAAAAGAAGGTCAACTATTTGAGGACTGAAATGGGGGAGAATATGAAAGTGAGGTGTTTGATATTTTTTTTAAATAGAGAGGCATTGAAAAATAGTTCACAGTGGCATACAATCCTCAATAGAATGGGTTGGTTGATTGGATGAACATAACCCTATTGGATAGAATAAGGGAGATGTTGAAGACTGCATGAATTTCCAAAACATTTTGTGTAGAAGCAGTGAATACTGCCTATTATGTGATCAACTAATCTCATTCAATGGTGATTGATATAAAGACACCAATGGAGATGTGGACTGGTAAATATGTTAACTATTCTCGATTACATATTTTTGGAAGTATTGTATATGCACTGTTTAATGACCAGGAAAGATTGAATTTGGATTCAAGATCCAAGAAATGTATCTTATGGAGGTATGTTGGTGGTTTGAAGGGGTATCATTTGTGGGACCCCAATGGCCGCAAAATTATAATCATCAGAGATGTAATTTTTTTTATAAAACAAGGTGAAAATGACAATTTATAGAGACATGGAGAAAGAGAATACATAAACTTTTGTAGACTAGGTAGAGGAAAAATCTAAGGAAGAACTAGTTTCCTCTAAGGCAATACCAGAGCATGATGATCAAGTACCGGTTGATTTGGGACCATGATGGTCAAATTTGGAGAAAATAGCATGAGTATGGCACTCAAACTATGTCACTAAGAGAAATATTTCTTACTTATTATTAACGGAGGATGGAGAGCCATATTATTTTGTAGAGGCAGCCTGGAGTCTAGATGTATTCTCATGGATGGCGTAAATGTAGGAGGAACTTGAATCCCCACACAAGAACAAGACTTGAATATTGTTACATTAAATCATGGAATGAAGGATATCAGAAAAAAGGTCTTTATGATTAATCAAGATATAAAGAACTAGGTGGAAAGCTATCATGCAAGGATGGTGGTCAAAAGATATGCTCATAAGTAAGGTATTGATTTCAATGAAATATTTTCTCCTGTTGTTAAATGGATGATTGTTTGGATAGTTTTGTAAATATGTTAAACATGTAGTTTTCATTAGGGAAGATAGATGTGAAGACTTATTTTATCTATGGTGGTCTTGATGAAGAGATATATATGCTCTAACTATAAGGCTTTACAGAAAAAGGAAATGGGAAATTGGTTTGTAGGATGAAAAAATATTTGTATGGTATCAAGCAGGTGATGATGTGTTGGTACAAGAGATTTAATTCATATATCATGAGCCTTGGATACAATAGTCTTCTTTCAGATCCTTGTGCATATTTCAGGTTTCCAATGGTAATGATTTCATCATTCTTATGTTGTATGTGGATGACATGTTGGTTATAGGACCCAACAATGATAAGATCTTAGAGACGAAGACATAATTGGATAGGGAGTTTGATATTAAGGACTTGGGACCAACAAACATGATTCTTGGGATACAAATTTACCAAGATATAAATAATGGGAGTATTTGTCTATCATAGAAGAATTACTTATGAAAAGTACTGAAATGATTCAACATGTAATAATTTAAGACAATATATACCCCAATTCCTATTAATTTCAAGTTATATTCTACAATGAGTCCTGAAAATGAATCAAAGAGTATGTAGATGTCTCTATTACCATATGCATCAGTAGTGGGTAGTATGATGTTTGTTATGGTTTATACTAGAATAAACATTTCACATGCAGTGGGAGCCAACTAGTCAGTACATGGAAAATCTAGGATGGGAGCATTAAAGCACAGGGAAGAGGATCCTAAGATATATCCAAGAGACCTCATATGCTGCATTATGTTATAGAAGATTATATTTTACTATCAAAGGATATGTTGATTCTGGTTTTTCAGGTGATTCTAATCGGAGAAAATCCACTACTGGTTATGTGTTTACTCTTGCAGGAGGAGTTGTGATCTAGATTTCAAATTTACAGTCAGTTGTAGATTTATCCACAATAGAGGCAGAGTACATGGAATCTACATAGGCTTGAAAAGAGGTTTTTTGGTTGAGAAAGTTTTTGGAGGAGATCGGGCATGAATTTGAGTAGATTTCATTGTTTTGTGACAGTCGGAGCACCTTACACATTTCAAGGAATCCATTTCTTCAATCCAGAAAAAAGTACATTGGGGTAAAACATCATTTTGTTTGGGATTTGGTGGAGGAAGGAAGTTTGGACAAGTATAAAATTCAAAATAAAGAAAATTTGGCAGATTTCTTGACAAAGGTGATTGACTCTGGTAAGTTCAGATGGTGCAAATCCTTGAGTGGTCTCGCAGAGATATCAGCAGCATGGTTTGGTAGACAGAAAGGATGTGTAGAGATGTTATTGGTTCTCAATAAATCTCTAAGTGTAATATATTTCAAGTAACATCCTATTTTTTAAAGGAAATACTATGTTAGATATCATACAAAATACGCCACATTGAGCTTAAATGAACAACTAAATATTTTTATTTAATATGGCAGTTATCACCTAGCCAATATATTTGAAGGTATAAATAATACTGACTATATTATGTTTAAACGTGTTTATAAATTTTTTTGAAATTCATTTAATAGATTTTATAGGCATAATATAAGAAAAAAATCCAATTTTACGCATAAAATATGTATTTTTCTAAAAATGCAGTTTTTCCACCTTTTAAAAGAAAACTTATTTTAAAACTAAATTTTGGAAATTTTATAAATTTTATTTGAAAAAATAAACTTCATTTTTTGAAATAAAAATATCAAAATTTACTTTTATTGTATTTTTGGTATTTTTTGATAACTTTAATTTTTTAATGAATAGTGAAAATACTGCATTTTAATTGAAAAGTGATCTTTCATATAAATAGTTTATAATGATAAATTATATTTTAAATTGGTTTTAAAGTAAAATTTGATCAATTATACATCTATTAATCCAATGTAGGTCATTGGAATCATTTTTATATTTGGATATTAAAACATTTCAAACTTTAGAACATTTTCACTTTAAAACCCCGCATTCTCGCCCCGTCTATAGGATTAATTTTAAATTAATTTCAGCCACTTTAGTGTTGTGAATTTTTAAAAATGGATTCCATATTTGGAATCAGATGGTCCAAATTTAGTAGATTGGTCTTATCATGAACCATCCCATATAACCTGGTACCCTGATACATGAGCTAATCCTGACATGGCTCAAAGGGAATTCATAATCCCCATGGGCTGTCGACAATCACTTGGCATCAAACAATATGAAAGTTGGAAAAAAATCCACAAAAAATAGTAGAATAAACTAATACAAGTCAGTATGTGAAAAATAAAACTCCACAGGGAGAATTGTACCAGAATTCAAAACAGGTGTCAACAACGCAAAGTACATCATCAAAGTACCAAAAAATAGGATAAGCAGCCCAAACCCCAATGGAAATGAAAGCTCAAATACCAAATATAAAAAACAACTACAAATTCCAAGTGGTTATTTACCCTTTCTCTAACCAAGAATGAGGAAATCTATAAACACCCAAAGACACGGGTAGGGTGTGAGCTAAAAGCCTAATAAGATCTCACCAAGGATTCCATAATAAGATGTCACATTAATTAACCAAATTAAACTTTTAATTTTAAATAAAAAAACATTTAATTACAAAATAATATATAAAACAAATCATTATTTACATTTCAATTGATGGAAAATATTTCTAAACAATGGATTAATAAACATTTTATATAAAACGGTTTATATAAATTCACAAGGCATGTGTAAAGCAATTTTAAAAACAATGGAATATATATCAAAATAATAAAAAACAAGAAACATGGTCATATTTCAATATGTAAAATAGTTCTAAGTTATGGGATCCTCACATACTCGAATAGGTGATCATGGAAATGTGTGTACACACATCCCTCAAACATTGGTCAAAGAGAACTCATAACTGTCCCATTAGGGTTGTGACATGCTGCATATGTTTTGTTATAGTTGTAAAGCATCAATGGAGTGTTGTCCCAAATAAATCACTACCTAACTAGAATTTAATGTGATCTAAAAACAATCAATAATGGGTAATTTATTTCAAAAAAATCAAAATACAATTAACTTATTTTTTTCATTTCAATATGCCAATTTCCATTTAAAAATAAAAATGGATTTTTAATCAATTCATGCCTTTTCTGGGATAAAACCAATGGGTTCTTGACCAAATTGTCATGACATGTCAAATTGGTTATGATTTGAAGATAAATTTATAGTCTGGGGAAGAACCTATTTCATCTCTCAAGGAGCGTTGATAGTTTTAGATAATTTATTTTTAATAAGAAGTACTAAAAGAGGGGGTGGTTTTGAAAACAGATTTAAGTAAATTACTTAATTAAAGAGTTAAATAGTTGATAAATAAAGGTGGTGTATTAATAATTATGAGAGAATAAGATCATTTCAAGTTCACTACACATCTTGGATAGTTCATTATTCTTAAAATTTAACATGGTTTTGTTTAATTCTTTGGTTGAAGGTTGTCAAGATCTTGACTCCCCTCTTGCCTCTTCAAATGATGCTTAAAGAACCACCCCTTGACACAAAAATCATGTTGCAAATATTTGGTTATAAATAATAGAATAAAAGGTCTACCAAAGAATACTTAAATCTTATGTATGTGTGAGATAAATAGGATTATTGTGTTGTCCAATCAGAACAACCCAAGATTCCCACTTGAAATCCCAACCCAATCGGTGTTGAAATAAAAAGTGTTCCACTTAATTATATCAAATGAAATGTAATCAGGGGAGAATAATGTAAAGATAAAAAATAATTGAAATATTCAACACACAAATTATAAAAAACCAGTATAAGAACATGTGTTGGAACTCCCTCTCAAGTTTTTTTAGCTCCCTTGAAATGATCATCCACCGTTTAGCTCACCATCGAGAGGAGGAGGAGGCTTGGGTGGAACTCATTCTTCATCCTTGATCCCCATATGATGATAGGGGCCTCCAGAACTTATAGAATGATTAAGATACACCTTTAGGACTCCAAAATGGTAGATCTTGGCTCCTGGTTCGAATTCCCCAAATGAGGTACCCATGGTGCTCTTTTATAGAAAAAATGGGAAGTGTTTTTGGGCACACAGATCGTGTAAAACCACTTGTCACATTGTTTAGGCCTCCAAATAATCTTAAATAGCTTTTGAAACAACTAGAAAGTCGTTTACACACATCTTTTCTATATCCACTGAAAGTTTTGATTCTTTTGGACACGTACATCTCTAGATGTGGACAGCACACAACACACAACTTTTGACTCCGTGCAGATCTGGTGTCCTGGACAGATCACTTTGTTTGGGTCCCTAAATGGCCTAATGGTGCTTGTTTGTCTTCATAAGAGTTGCAGAAAATTGAATTTTGGACCAGACCACAAAATCTAAACCCATTTGGGTGCACATAGTTTTCATACTCTACCCAACAGTGGACAGGTGTTCATGGAACCCATGTAGTTTTGGCCCATTTTCTTTCCGGATCATCTTTGGGGCCTCCAAATCACCTCCTCCTATAATGGAATCATAAAAACAAGTAAGCTTTACTCTTTAAATAGTTATAAACACAAAATAAATGATTAAAATATAGAATGAAATTTGTTATTATTTTTATAATTTTCAATATAAAACAAGTTCAACATAGTGGTGTAAGGGTAAAAATGAAACAGTGAATCGCGGTGCGATTAGTTCTTATCAAAACAATTTAATCCATTTTTCTTAAATATAAATTTTAAATCAATTTCACAATTTAAATTCCACAATTTAATTTTACAATTTTTCAGCAAAATCCACAAACACATCCCAATTCATTAGAATTGGGGGTTTTCCCCAAATTTCATGCCAAAGAAAATTCAAATCCCAATTTGATGAGAATTGGGTTTTTCATAATATAATTGAAATAAATTTAATTTAAATCAATAAATTTAGGGTAAAATTAATTGGCCAATCTTAAATGGAACCACCTACTTCATGATCAGGGGATCATGAATCACAACACCCGTAATGGGAAACTCCAATGAAGAATGTCGATAATGAATATCTGAGAATCAACCCTAGATTCAAGATCTAAAAAATAAGGATTAGATCCTCCAACAACACAGTAATATACAAACCTTAGGTAGGAGAGGAGAGAGCATACTAGATTGAATGTGGAAAAAATTCTTACTGGGAAAGGATCGAACGATGATCACCTAGCTTTGATCCACCTTGGAAAGGATTTGGAGGAGCCAAAATGGGCCCTTGAGAACCCTCTCAACCTTGAAAAACCAAATATCCTGATTTATGGTTGAGTGGGGGCCTAAAATAGGTTTTATGGAATTTTTTAACAATTTTTAGAATAATTAAATCTCGCGCGCACGGTTAGCTGGGCAGGGCTGCATGGTTTTTCAAACCGTGCGCCCTAGCCATGCACCCCTGCTGGTGGGGTTTCATGGTTTATACTTGATGTGGTCATAGTTTGTCAAACCATGCTCCAAAAATGAAAACCCTCACTAACTAGGTTTTCACGGTTTGCACTAGCAGGGCACACAGTTTGGGTAAACCGTGCGTCAACTATACACAACCCAAGAGCCCTTCAAAATTTCCAAAAATTTACCCAAAGCACCCCTAAACGGGACCCAAATAAAAAATAATCAAAAGAGCGGTTTAGGGGTACCTAAAATAGTAACAAGACATTACAATATCCCCACCATGGAAACTTTTTATCCCCAAAAAGTTTGTTAAGAATCTTTCATTTCAAAAAGATGAGATCACTGCTCTCTCATCAGTGTCTCTCTCCCCCACAAATCATGAGTATTATAACTATGTTTTAATAGAACTCTAACCAAAGGTATCATCCTCCCAAGAATTAACTTGGTTTCAGAATCGACTATCTTTACTAGATGCTCAATCACTGATAAATTAGGCTCATTGTCAAGATCACTCCAGCTCAGATAATGAGATGGATCAAAAATATATTTTCACAGTTGTGATACATGAAACAAATTATGTATCGACATACGCTATGGAAGAAGTTCTAAATGGTAATAAACCTTCCTCACCTACCCAACAACCTCAAAAGTTCCCACAAAATGAGAAGTAAGTTTCCCTTTCCTCCCAAACTGTCGATGACCCAAATGGGGTGAAACTTTCAAGAACACCTGGTCACCAACTGAAAACTTCAATGGTCTGTAACAACAATCAGTATAAGACTTATACCATATTTTTACCATCATCATTCTCAGAAAAATCAACTGAATATTTTTTTTCATCTATTAAACCAAGATCGTTCCAACCAAGTAATTTTCACCGATCTCCAACCAACACAACAGATATTTGAAAGGCCACCCATAGAATGCCTCAGAAGGATCCATTCTGACTGTGGACTGGTAACTATTGTTATAAGAAAATTCAACCAGTCCCAAATGGTCTTCCCTAACCCCACAAAAGTCAAGAACATAGGTGTGAAGCATATTATCAAGAATCTATATAACTCTTTCTGTCTATCCATCTGACTACTGATGGTATGTCATACTCAAATGAACCTAAGAACCTAGTTCCTCTTAAAGGCCTCTCTAAAAGCAAGAAGTAAATCAGGTATCTCTATTAGAGACTATAGCATATGGTACTTCGTTCAAATGAACAATCTCTTTCACATAGAGATTTTTCAACTCCTTAACTTTGGTTGTATCATGAATGGGTATAAATTGATCCAATTTAGTCAACCTATCAATCACAACCCATATCACATTCTTCTTTTTCTGGGTATGTGACAATCCAACCACAAAGTCCATAGAGATATCATCCCACTTCTAAGTCAGCACTAGGAGTGGATGAAGCAAACACTAAGGTCTCTGGTGCTCTTCCTTGACTTGTTGGCATGTATAATAATGATAGAAAAAATTAGAAATTACCCATCTCATACCTAGACACCATAATATACATCGCATGTCATTGAACATCTTCATGGTTCCTGGGTGCACTGCTCACTGGAAATTATGGAAATCCCCATCACAGTTTTCCTAACTGATAACGGTACCAAAAAACGATTCTGTTAACATAGAATTTCCTCTATGGATAATTACCTTACAGTAATGATTTCCCCACCATAAAGAGAGTCTATAATTCTACAGAACTCATCATCAAGTTTGTTTCCTGAAAAAACAACTTGAGAAGAGCAGATATCAACTAAACACTAGCCAAGAAAACCTCGACCCTTGATTCTTAGACTCTAATATGTAACTGTACAAAAAGAGCCATCAAGTTTCACTCTTATGATGATTCTTTCATGACTTGGGTTGGAAGTTTTCTACTCAAATCATCTGCGATGAAATTCCCTTTCCCCGGGGTATAAGTGATGCCAAAGTCAAAATATTGTAGGTACTCCACCAAATACCTCTGGTGAAGATTCAAATATTTTTGAGAGAAGATATAACTCAAGATCTTATGGTCAAAATACATGATAAACCTTTATCTGAAAAGGTAATGTCACTAACTCTTAAGTGTATGCATCACAGCTAAAATTTTAAGGTCATGGGTAAGATAATTCTTCTCATGTGGCCTATGCTTCCAAGATATATAGGCAACGACATGATCACTATACATAAGAAAACATCCCAAAACAGAACCTGATGCATCACAAAAGACAACATAGCCTTGGATGGCCTCTAGAAGAGTCAACACTAGTGCAGTAGTCAAAAGACAATTCAACTCGACAAAATAAATCTTACATTTCTCGTCCCATGAAAACTTTACTCCCTTCCGAGTTAGATCATTTATCAGAGAATCAAAATATGAGAAGTCCTTTACAAACCAGCGATAATATCCAACTAAACCCGAGAAGATCAAAATCTCAAAAACATTTCATGGTTGCTCCCATGTAAAAATGGATTTCACCTTTTCAGGATAAACTGAAACACCATGTTCTGAAACCACAAGTCTCATGAACTTCACTTCACAAATCCATAAATCAAATTTCAATAGCTTGGAATAAATTCGGTGATTTCTCAACTATTCCAAAACTTCTCTCAGATGATTTACATGATCCTCCTCATACTTATAGTAAATAAGGATGCCGTCCATAAAGACTACCATGAAAGTATCAATATACTCATGGAAAATACTTTTAATTAAACCTATAAAGACTACATGAGCATTGGTTAGACCAAATTACATGTAAAGGTACTCATAATGGTCATACCTACCCTGAAAGAAAGTTTTCTGATTGTCAGATTATTTTATTCTCAACTAATGATAACCAGATTGAAGATCAATCTTTGAAAACCACTTCTCCCCTTTTAATTGGTCTAACAGATCATCAATTTGTGGCAATAGATATTTTATATTATCATAACTCTATTGATTTTTCGTTACTCATTGCAAATGTGAAGTGACCCGTCATATTTATTAGAAAAGAGAACTGGCGTCGCCTAAGGTGTCTCAATTGGGCGTATAAATCCTTTCTCTAAAATATCATCCAGCTAAGACTTCAACTATTTAATTTTATTTAGTACCATGAGGTAAGAAGGAATAGATAATGGTTGAGTAACAATAACTAAATCAATAGAAAACTCTACCTCCCTTACTTGTGGAAAACCAGAGAATTCGAAAGTAAAAACGTCTGGAAACTCGACAAAAACTAGAGAGATATCATCACATAAGGTTTTCCGATCTAGATCAAAAGTGAACACATATATTACTTTCCCAAACTTTGGATAAGAAGGTTCAGCTCTACACAACCTTGAGTCTCATTCTCCTTGAAATATATAATACACCCCATCATGTGTAGTAAAGGAGACACATCGAAGATAACAATCAATCCAAGATTTATTGGTAACAATCCAATCCATCTTAAAAATGACGTCAAGCGGTTTCATGTTGAGAACCAAAAAATCCCAAGTAAGATCAATATCTGATAAAGAGAAAACACAAGTGGGACTATGGATATCATTCTCTCTCTTAATTCTGAGAGGTGTAGTGATATCCATCACATAAGATAAAAGCTTTGTAGGAAGATTTAGCATATTGACAATACTGGTCAAAATAAAAAAAATGAGATGCACCAGTATCAAAAAAAGTGATCACTAAATATGAAGAAATATTGGTGGTACCTCTCATAGTCACTAGACTCATGTATAATTTATCTGGAGACTCTTTTATTTCATGAAAAAAGATTCATTTCGGATGTCTGTGGTTGGAACTCATTAGTTCATGAAACATCTGATTGCACCATAGTTTTATTAGGTGCTGTAGATATTATGCCAGTATGTGGATTATAATAGACATGGAAAAATTTCTTCAAGTGGCCCAAGTTTCCATAGGAACCACATATTTTGGGTGACTCAGTGAAAACCCGTTTCAGGTGCCCAAGCTTACCACACTGGTAACAAATCAAAGGGCCTATTCCCGGCACTGCAGGAGGTCTAGAAAAGACCTGCTATCAATAGCCACCATGTGAACCATCATTCTTCTTATTCCCTTTATGGGAACTCATAAAACTACTAATGGGAGTAAAAGGAACTCCCTTCAACCCTGACTTTCCAGCCATGTTCATTTCAACCATCAATGCTCTATCTAGCACATTAGCATAAGAAGGAATCTTCAGTAATAAAACCTAAGAATGAATATAAAATCAAATTCCTATCTCAAACCATTGAGTCTTCATCTTATCATTCATCACAATCTCAGGTGAAAACTACACAATATCAATAAAATGATTTATATATTCTGTCACGGTCCTGTTGGCTTTCTCAATTTTGAAAAAATCTATAGTCTTGGTCAACACCATCGACTCCGGATAGAATTGGTCAGTGAAAATAACTCTAAAGTCTTTATAATGTAATCCCACATGATTATTCTTTATCACCATCATTTCACGCCATCTCTTTTTAGGTCCCTCTAGCTTAAAGGTAGCACATTTCACCTTGATTTCATCCGAAATATCTAAGAAATCAAACAAAATCTTGATATTCATCAACCAATCCTCAACCTGTTGAGGATCATTAGAGCCTTGGAATGTAGGTGGATTTTGGATAAGGAAATATTGATCATGAATACTGAATTCATCACTCTGAGGTTCCACAATTGGAGCCTGAATGGGAACAGCTATAGGTACTTATCCCAGAGCTTGGACAACATGCACAATAACTTCAACCAGGTTATGGTCCATGGGAGGATTTTCTCACTATGGTTTATCTACAAATTCCTATGGGATTTTATTCACATTTCTTATCAGAGGCATAATTCTACACAACATCAGTAGACAACATTGAAGACATCAGAAAGGTTACACATAATTACTCTCAAATAAGAGCAATAGGGAAAATTAATCCAAACAGATAAACAAGATTTGTATTTCAATATATCCAAATAAATATTAGGTAAAATAGTAGAACTAATCCTCAATATGTTTTTTCCAAACCACCCCTAGTGATTTAAGGCTCATTATAGTGATATATGGCTAGGAATTCAGTTGTAACTACCTCCCAATTCCTAAAAATATTATACAACTACATACTGACATCAAGGAAGGATTCTTAACCTGCACCTCTGATACTACTTTATCATGAACCATCCCAGATACCCTGGTACCCTGATACCCGAGATGATCCTGACATGGCCCGAAGGGCATTCTCGATCCCCACAGGTTGGTGACAAGCACCTGAAATCAAACAATATGAAAGTGGGAACTAATTTTCCACAAATACAAGATAATAAAGAGATATAAGTCAGTATGAACAAAATAAAACTCCATAGGGAGAAATGTAGCAAAATTAAAACAAGTATCAACAACCCAAAGTACATCATCAAAGTACCAAAAAATAGGATAAGAAAGCCAAAACCCAACAAACACAGCATCTCAAAGCCCAAATATCAACAAAAACTACCACCTCCAAGTGGTTCTTTCCCCTTACTCAAACCTGGTAGGAGGAAATCTACAAACACCCAAAGTCATAGGTAGGGTGTGAGATAAAATATCAATAGGGTCTTACTAAGGATTCCATAATAATATTCCACATTAATTAACCAAATAAAGATTTCAATTTTAAATAAACAGGCATGGTAGTACAAAATAATATTTAAAACAAATCATGATTTAAATTTCAATCAATGGAAAACATTTCTAAACAATGGCTTAATAAACATTTTATATAAAAAAATTTATATAAATTCACAATGCATGCATAAATAAATTTTACAATGGCATATATATCAAAATAAAAAAAAATGAGAAACATGGTCATCTCCCAAGAGGTACGATATTTTCGGGTTATGGGATCCCCACACACCCGAATAGGTGATCATGGCAATGTGTGTACACACATTCCTTAGACACTAGTCAAAGAGGATTCATCACCATTCCATCGGGGATGTGACTGGCTGTATATGTTTTGTTATAGTTGTAAAGAGTTAATAGATCATTGTCCTAAAAAACTCACTTACTACCTAGGATTTCATGTGATCTAACAACAATCAATAATGGGCAATTTATTTCAAAACTGTTCAAAATACAATTAACCCATTTTTCCATTTCAATATGACAATTTCCGTTTAAAAACCAAAACAAGCTTTTAATCAATTCATGCCTTTTCCAAGATAAAACCAATGGGTTCTTATCAAAATAATTTATTTCATTTTTATCAAATAAAAAATTGAAATTAATTTCACAAATCAATTTCATAATTTAAATTCTAAAATTTAATTTCACAATTTCTATCAAATTCCACAAAGAAATCCCAATTCATTGGAATTAGGATTTTTCCCTGAATTTCATGAAAAATAAAATTCAAATACCAATTCAATTTGAATTGGGTTTTTCATAATCCAATTGAAATCAATTTAATTTAAATCAATAGATTTAGGGTAAAATTAATTGGGCAATCTTAAACAGAATCACCTGTCTCGAGATCATGGGATCACAAATCACAACGCCTGAAATGGGAAACTCCAACAAAGAGTGTTGGTAATGAAGATCTAAGAACCAAACCTATAATCAAGATCTAATAAAATGAGGATTAGATCCTCCAACAACATTGATATCTAACAAACCCTAGGGATGAGAGAAGGAGAGAGAAGGAGAGAAGGAACAGGGAAAGAATTCTTATCGGGAAAGGATCGAATGATGATGGCCTAGCTTCGATCTGCCTTGGAAAGGGTTTAGAGGAGACAAAATGGGTCCTTGATAGCCCTATAAACCTTATAAAATTAAATATCCTAAGTTAGGGTTGATTGGGGGTACAAAATTGGGTTTGGTCAATTTTTTAACAATTTTCGGAATAATTGAATCCCACGTGCACGGTTAGCTGGGCAGGGCCACACAGTTTGTCAAATAAAGTGCCCTAGTTGTGTGCCCCTACTGGTGGGGTTTCATGGTTTCTCCTTGATGGGTTCATGTTTTCTTAAACTGTGCAAACACTCACTGCTTGGGTTTACATGGTTTTCACTAGCAGGGCGTACAGTTTTGGAAAACCGTGCGCCAACCATGCATAGCCCAAGAGCCTTTTAAAATTTCCAAAATTTTACCTAAAGCACCACTAAACAAGACCCAACCAATCAAAAAGAGGGGTTGAGTATTACCTAAAAATAGTAACAGGATGTTACAGTCCCTTTTTATTTTTAGACAATATGAATAGTAAAGTTAGTAATTTTATTACCATAGTTAAGGGTAAATCGGGTAATTAAGTGTGAAAATAATATTATAAATATTATCCAATTACCTTAAAAATTGTATAGATTTTATTGGATTAGTGTCAAACAAAATCATCCTTGGGCTAGATTTATGATCTCTTGGAGCTACTTGGATGACTTTAATCCCCTTATAGTATTTTATTCTAAGAAAAGTCAAACTTGTGACACTAATGTTTTTAATAAGTACAACATTTATAATATAGGGTTATTCAAGAAGATATATTCAACCATAAATATTATTTGGAAATTTAAAACAGTTATATTCATCATGAAAATTTATTTTTAATTTTTAGTGAAGAAATAATTACCTTAAATTCTTCCACAATAGTAATGCAGTAATTATTTTACTAATGGAAATATCAAATAAATGATATTAAAAATATTAAAATAAATATAATTTGAGATAATAAATGTCATCCATGAATTTTATAGATTAATTTGACGTGTTAGTGATGTGTTATAATATTTGGATCGAATTTATCTTATTGTATTTATTTTTGTAAAAGTCAAAGTAATGAATAGTGTCAAAATTGGCATTAATGGTATTTTAAAATAAATAATATTTTATTAAATGATATAAGAATCATAAAAATATAAAATTAGGCTAAAGGATTTGGATAAGGTTGAAAATTTCATCAATGATTCATTTATGGGTCATTTGGCATTTTATAGTAACTTTATTAATCTCAAAGAGTAAAAATTCATGTTGTCACGGTAAGAGTTAAAGAGGTTAAATAAGGGTTAAAACCAAAATATAAGGGAATAAATTTAGTAAAAAATTATCTAAATATTATCATATGATAGGATTTAGACCCAACATAATCCTATCTTTGAAATAAATCAGTTTGGATCCATTTGGAATAGAAAATTAACTTATATTAATTTACTATTTTGAGAAATTTCAAGAGTGCTCCTCCCCTATCCTATAAAAGGACTCCTCTTCTTTTCATTTCTTCGCACTTCAAAAACCTTTTTATTTCAGCCAATATCTGCCCAAATCCCTTCCTATAATCCCTCTACACATTCTAGGGGACTTATTTTAGGAAGAACACCACCCTTAGTGGTCTTAAGCTGTTAAGTAAAGGAGATTGTTTGAAGAAAAGGTATCGTTTTTAATCAAGCATTTCTATTTTATTTCTCCATACACTTCCTTAAAATCTTCTTCAACCATGATAAAATAATTATTCCAGTATCATACATATACTTATATGTTATTATGTTTTTGGTATGACCCATATTCATCTCATTTTCCATCAAATGGGAAAATAATTCATCGTTTGTGTGTACGGAGGAACTACCGCATTGCGAACCGATGTAATTCATTTTCCATTACCATCTCCCAAGACTGGTTATAATGATGGAATTAAAGTTTTTATATGATATTCATGAAATTTTTATCATTATGAAAAGATAATATACCAATAATGTCGTCCGTGCGTACATGTGAATTATTACCTCCACGAAGCGATGTAATTCGTTTTTCATAACCACATCACATGAATGATATATATAAGTAATTTTAAATGATTAATATGATATTGATGATATTATTATAATTCTGTAAATATTAAATAATACTTACATTCTTTTTGTAATGATCATTGAAAAATAAAAACGTTACTCATGCGTACGTATGACTTACCATCTCCATGATTGTAACGTAGTTCATTTCTCATATCCATATTTTATGGATGAATTTAAAAGTATAATTGATGTATAAAATTGATGATTATTTAATTAATATTATTCTAGATATGATGAAATAATGACCACTTTGACTATATACATCATACCAAATTCATTTTGGACTGAATATCACCAAAGTGTCTGACATGAACTTAAATAATCAAGTAATTGTTATAAATGGTAATAAGTGATATAAAAGAAATAATAAACTTTAAAAATGTTCTCAAGTAATTAAATAATTGACATAAGTATATTGTTTAGGAAGATAAAGAATGTACGTTACGAGTCAGACTCAAGGTAAGTGACTCTTTAACTAAAACATCGTTTAAAATGTTTTAAAGATTTATTTTCTAAATATTTCTCTTTCATTTCCATATTTTTAAAATGATTTTTATGAATGTATTTATATAGACATGAATGTTTTAAAATGGAATTTTTTAAATTTCTCTCAAAAGTTTTCAAAAATGGATCTTTTTCAGGTTTTATGTAAGGGGTTTTCTTTTAAAACCCCTCTTTAAAAGTTTCTCTTTCGACTCTTTTACAAAGGTCAAAAAGAATTTTTTCTATACGGCATGAGTAGCTGTCGTGATGCTTTAATGCTTTGATGCTTATTTTATAAATTTTCATGGTTATTTTTTAAAGAAAATTTCTTCTTTATGGTGTGTGTAGTGTTTTGATTTTAAATTTCATTTTTAAAAAGGAAAGGGTATTTTGATACCCAAAAGTGAGTTTCTTAAAAGTTTAAAAGAGTTTTTGAAATGATTTATGATAAAAAATCACAAGCATAAAAATGTTTTATTCATTATATGGTACTTGAGCATTAAACATGGGGTGACCGAGATAGCGTCAGGAAAGCCTGTTATAGCTTAACATGGGGCGGCCCAAATAGCGTTGGGAAATCCTGTTACAACTTAACATGGGGTGGCCCCAATAGCACTGGGAAAACCCATTGTAGTTTAACATGGGTTGGTCTAGATAGCGCTAGGTAATCCTATAATAGCTTAATTGGGTAATGAAAATTTTGGAAGTCAGTCATATGGTTATTCCAATTAAAAAGGTTTTAAAATTGGTTTATGAGTATGATGCTCTAAGTCATCAAAAGAGGTTTTAATTTCTTACTATGGGTTTTAATGATTTTCTTTGAGCAAAGTGTATGTGTGTTTTTCAAGTTTAAATGTTTTATTTAATATGTTCAAAGAACTTTGAAGATAAAGGTAAACATTATATGAGTTTTCATATTTTCACTGGACTAACGATTTCTTTTCTCTTATATCCCTTACTGATCTTTTTGTTCTCATCTCACATTTTTAAATGTTTTTCACGTGATGTGTAAGGTAAAGGATGAGGTCATGTTGAGAGTCGTGAAGAGTTATCATGGAAAGAAATCGTGTTTTATTTTAAAGACTTTCGTTTTATGGGAAAAAATGGATATTGAGTATATGTACCCATTTGTAATGTATGAGTTTACTTTGTAAGAGTTTATCTTATTTTTCTAAAACTGTAAAATTAAAAGAACTTTGAAAATGATAGAAAATGAATTCTAGTCAAAAGTCACTAGAATAAGTTATGTTTAAAATTGGATCCTTACATGTCATTACTATTTTTATCCATGGTCGGTGTCACCCCCTCTTCGTCAAAGGGGGCAGGTTGATGTAGGTGTGAGGTTGGTGGCCAGCCTCACCAACCTCCCAATGAGAGAGAAGAAGAGAAAGCAGTAGGAGGGGAGGAGGCAGCCTTTGAAAGGGGATCCCCCCCCCAACAAATTCAGCATCGACTCAACACTGATTTCATTCCTTGTGCGGTATTTTGTGAGGTGGTTTCCTCACATATTCAAGAGAAATATTTATGAGGGTTTCTCTTTGTAATAGTGAGGGAGTGTGTACGCACTTTTACTCATAGTGATCATTTTATTTGCCCATGGTTTTTTACCCCTTTCATTTTGAGGGGTTTTCCACATTATATCTAGTGTCATTTATTTTCATATTTTTTCACTTTATTTTATTTTGCATTTATCATTACATCAATGGACCAATCATTTTCGGTCCCAACATTTAGATGCTTGGAGAAGGAACCCTTCATATAAATCATAAATAAATTTTCAAACATAAACTGAAATTACATGATTCCGTAAAACAGAAATCGATTTTTTTTTTATGATTTCTGATTTCATCATAATTAATGAAAATTGTATGCCTTATCGAATATTTTTAATCAAGATAAGATCTAACGATCTAGACATCATATACAACTTGTGTGGAAATTTCTGCATCGGATTCGAATTGTGAAGTCCCCAACATCTTATATAAATTGTTAGATTATCGAAGACGGATTAAATAAAATCAAATGAAAGCATACTCAAATCCATGGAAAAACGATGTTTTCTTGGGTAGAGGCTTTCCATGTTTTGAAACGGCTTATCTATCGAGTTTGCTTTGATGACGAGGAAGACAAACTAATGACTAAGATCTGAATCACCACCACAATCCTTTTATTTATCTTTTATATATTAAATTGAATTAGAGCCCCATAAACTCTATTTAATTTTGTAATGGTATTCTATACATTTATGATGCATACCCAATAAATGTTTCAAGTCAAGACATTAAACGCATATCACTTTATCACCCTTGATAAAATGACACACACTGTTATAATTATTTTAATATGCAAACCCATAATAATAATTATTTTATTTAAAAAACTAATTGGTGAAAGTCTTGAGAGAGTTTGTTGATTGCAAATTATTTTCAAACAAATATTCATAAGGAGGTGAGTGCAATTTCAAGTTATAATGAAATTGAAATTAACTCGTTCTAGAGGAATGACCCTTAGCAACATCACGTAGTGTTTTTATTTGAAAATCCTGCATTTTAAATGGGCCGGGCCGGGCCGGGACAGCTAATTTTTTATCCATCATGATCGGCCCGGCGGACCTGACCGGCCTGCCCCGTTAACCGATCTACGCACATAGAGGTCGCGATTCAATTCCCTCTCCCCCGCCATAGATTTAAATCCCGCAAAGAACCCAGGAGATCTCCCACCCTGCAGACTATTCCAGAGCGTTGGGGAAATGATCCGTGAAGGTTGAAGGTGAAGCCATGTCTACTGGTGATTCTGCGAACCAGCCGCCCGCTGCCCTTCCCTCCGACCTTTTGTCGTGGAGTTGGGAGGAGGACAAGATGTTTGAGGAGGCGCTCCTGGAGTTCCCGGAGGATACGCCTAACCGGTGGGAAACGATCGCCGCCAGGCTTCCCGGGAGATCGGCGGCGGAGGTTCTCCAGCATTTCGAAGTCCTGGAGAAAGATCTGGAGGATATCGAGGCGGGTCGAATCCCCCTCCCCGGTTACACCGACGACTTTTGCCCTGGGTGGGGCGGAGAACCCGACCCCAAGAAGGCCGATCCCTGGCCCAAGAAGGTCGATCCCCGGTCCAAGAAGGGCGTTCCCTGGTCCGAAGAAGAACACAGGTTTCAGAATCTTTCTTAGTCTTCTTCGTTTTCTTCTCGCCTCTCTTATATTCGGCCTGCAGCCCCCAGCAAGATTGTTTCAAAGATGATGGAATGGGAGGGGTTTTTGTTTGAATCTTTGCTTGATTTCTGTAGGGGGGTGTCAGAATAAACGCATGTTCTCGATCTTTGCCTGAAATCAGTGGATTCCCAATCCAATCGGACTCGAGATTCAAAGCCTGTAATCTTTTGACGGAATTGATTTTGGGCGCAGGAAATTTCTGATAGGGCTGGACAGGTACGGGAAGGGGGATTGGATAAGCATCTCGATGAACGCGGTGGTTACCAGAACGCCCATTCAGGTGGCGAGTCACGCCCAGAAGTACTTCCTCCTCCAGCACCTCGGCAGCCCGAATGACAGGAAGAGGCTCAGCATCCGCGGCCCAAACCACGACGTCACCAACCCTCCTCATCCGCCGTCGCAGCCCTACATTCGCTCGATGGCGGCTGCGCCGCCCCCTGTAGAGGTGACGGCCCACCATGCCCATGAAGAACCCAACCACCCCCCTCCCTTATGATGCAATCTCGGATTTCTAAACTCTCTAGGTATTTTTCTTTCACTGGTAGATATTAGGGGCACAGGAAAGTATATGGCCGCTGCATGTTTACACAACTCTTGAAACCCTCTTCTCTGTATCCGCGCATTGGTTTAGGGCTGCGTAGTCTTAGGTTAGGGTTCATGGCTTTCCTCTTTACAAATTGTTCATTCCGAAGATGGGTCAATTTTTTCTGATTGTTTTTGCTCGTTGCATCTGGATTCTGATGACACGGTTATGAGTTGAACACTTGGGAAACTATCTTCTGCTGCATGGTCTTGATTGGCTTCATGTTCTAAAACTTGAGAGTGTGGCTGCATCAGTTCTCAATCACTAACTGGTTTTTTGTTTTGTTTTTTTATCAATAATCTACATGATTTTAAATAATTAATTTTTCTGAATGTTTGTTGTTATTTTTTTGATTTGTTTGTTATTTTTATCAAGTCTACAAAATGTTAAATATATTCTCTGTTAACTGGTATATTGATTCTTCCGCAAAAGGATTTCATCTTTGTAAATAATTTTTCACATCCAATTTTTGAAAGAGATGCTTTCATTATAGCTTGGTATTATGGGTTTAAAATTGTTTTTAAATTTGACTAAACAAATAAATTTTTACTATTTTTTAATATTTGTCGCTCATATTGATTAATATCGGTTATATATTTGATTATGTTCAATAAAACTTCACATGTTATTCTAAGCTTCTTCATCAAGCATCTCTTGGGATTTGTGAAGTACTAACTTTGGTTGAGTCTCTTTTTCACTTTCTAATTCTTCTTTTTCTAATAAATTAGAAATATTTTTAACATGAGCAACTTTTTAATTGAATATTGTATTTAATCAATGAGGCACCTAATAACATTGAATGTTATAAATGCTAGAATGTGGAATATAAGGTTGATGGTGATAACTTTGTAGGACATAACAATCAAAGTCCAATCATTCTATAAATGTACTTTATATGGAGCGGTCATTTGAAATTGTGAATGTTTAGCCTAAAAGATGTTTAGGAAGATGATGAGTTTTTGGAAGATTGTTGAGCCCATTAATAAGATGGCGAGAAGTGAAAAAGAGATGCAATGGATGTTATTGTTGTGTTGTCTTTTGTTGTCAACACATAAATCATGTTCAAACTCACATTAAACAGAGTTGCAGTGGACGTTATTATTGTGTTGTCTTTTGTTGTCAACACATAAATCATGTTCAAACTCACATGAAACAATGACATCATGTGAAGTGAAGGCCATTTTAGGATTCTGGAATGTTTGAAGATGGTTTTGAGACGACGAAGGTGTCTTGAAATAACTTGGGAAGTCTTTGAAGGTAAACAGTTCCAAACTTGAAAAATGATGAAGGAAATCTTTTTAAGGTTGAACATGAGCAGATTATTGATAAAATGGTAAAGGGATGAACCCTACCTGTGGTTCGTAAGGTGCCATAAAGACTTCATAAGGAGACCTATAGAGTTCATATGGTGTTTTTTCAACCCTGTAAGATGGTATTCCAAAACGTTGTAAGGTGAGTCTCTGAGACTTCGTATTAAAGTTCATAAGGCGAGTTCTAGTTTTTGTAAAGTGAACTCAGCTTTCATAAAATGAACTCAGATTTTGTAAGGTAAACTTAGACTTCATAAGGTGAACTCCTGGTTCGTAAGGTGAGTTTGAAATTCCGTAAAGGTGAGTTTTCTTCGGCAAATTTTGAAGCTCGATGAGAATTGAAGCAAATTAAAATATAATTGTCGAAAACTGATGTTGTGCAATCCAGATTACTTAAAAATTATTTTAGATGGTTTTGAAGCTGAACTTCATTGATTTAAATATCACAAATGAGATTTGTGATTCAAGCAAAGGGAGAAGATGATTCACGTCGTGAAGAAAGTAGTTGCATCGTGAAGGATAAGAAGTTGAGTTTTAGTTTTTAGAATAACTGGTCTGTTGTGCCATGAAACATCTAGTTGCGTCGCGAGTCATTCCAGTGACCACCTTGACATATCCAACAATTGAAACAGAAGAAAATAAAGAAGTGGGAAGGAGTTGCAAGCAATTGTAAACAGTTATTTGTCTGCATTTCAAATTTGAAATACAAATTTGAAGAGGGAAATTACTATTGCTGGAAGATATAATATTTGCAGTGCTATGTAAATAATATATGAGAAGTGATGATGATATGTGCTGAAAAGATACATAAAGATTGTCGAAGAGGAGAGAAAGGAAGAGGAAAAAGAATATACTTGTTGGTGCACAAGTAGTAGTAGAAGAAGTAACGACACCGTGACAACTTGATGACATTCTTATATGGGAGAAGACTCCACTCTTGTTAAAATCTTTTATACCATTCTATCTGTGTGGGAGCACATTTTACAGTCGGTAGACACTGGTGTAACATGAGTAAAGGATACACCATGTTCGTTGTATTCCACAGGTTGATACTATTGGTTCCTATGATCTCTGGTGAATCCAAATCATGTCAAGGATCACCCTTTTCATTTTGAGAGGTGAACCTTGTAAAAATTTTGTTGTGCCTACTATGAATGTGTGTTGGCTTTTGTAACAACGATCAATATATCACTTTAACATATGGTAAGGGTTGTTTCAAGAAGAAACTTAAAAAAGAATTTTAATCACTGATTCACCCCCGAGTGATTCCCCACTGATCTTGAGGGTTTATTCAAGTGGCATCATTATGGCATCCCACCTTTATTACACAAACTTTTCATTACATTGTACAAAACATAGGATCTTTTAAAGTTTAGTTTCTTGGAAATAAGGTACATAATACATGGAAACTTAAAACATTCTTCTAAACGACGTGAAAGGCTTCTTCATTGGTTCATCCTAAGTACTTTTACCACATCTCATAACCTGTAGACATACATCAAAAGAAAGGGTGAGCATAAGACCCAGTAAGGAAAAACAAGGGAAACAATTTACATGTGTTCTTAAGAAATATCAATAAGAACTTGAAAAATATCATAAATGCATGAGCAAAAGAAAAAGGGGCATAACATAATAAAAAGAACATGAATCATAACATGGAGATGTGGCTACAACATTTAAATGAGACATTTATAAGCATATCACCAGGGTTTGTCACTAAGGTGTCATAAAAATTACCAAGGTTGTTCACCAAGGTATCGAAAAATATATCATCTCTAGAGATTAAATTCTTTACCCAATGCATTGGAGCGCTATCAGGGTACACCCTTCATATGTCTTGATTAATTTGAGCCACATATATCATAATAAAACATTTCATAAAAAAATAAAATTTCATAAAAGTGTTTATACAATGAAATTACTTAAGAGTGTTTATAATAGTGGATTGAAAATGCATAGTAAAATTTTAGTTAATTTAAAAAAATAAAATTATTTTATCATTTATTTTTAAATAAGAGTGTTTTAATCATACTATTTCATTAAGATTAACATTATTCATAATACCTTAGTTTATTATAATAATTATTTCTTTTCTGAAAAGTACAATCTATATCTGAAAAATCAATTTATCAAATTCCATCTCAATTTTATTAAGAAAAACTATTCTTAAAACGAAAATGATGGAATAATAGTTTTATTTATACAATAAAATTACACTTTAAGTAACTAGGGTCTCGACACATAACCCCTTATTACATCCTCATACGCCCTAAGAGTAAGATGTGCAATGATGATAGTTTCGCGGGGTGCCTTGACTAACATCGACCGAGTGGTAATCTCCACTAACTTGAACTTCTCTCGTAGGATATTTCGTTCAAACTTCACGTGTTGAAGCTCGATTTGGGCTTGGTCAAGGGTGAACCCCAGTGATAATACCTCCCTCCCATGTTCCAACAGACGGACTTCAAACGGAACAACTCTACTGGTTGAGGCCATCGTCTCTTCTTTATGTATCAATTTTTCTTTTTCAAAAATTTACTTATAAACTCTAATGATAATGTTAAAATTATTATCAAGAGTATAGATCCCTATGGTCATATTGACTAATGGTCATATTACAGTTGAATTCAGATGGTCACATCCCCTTTATATTCACTTCATTAAAAAAACATGGTTTTGTTGTGAATAAAATAATATAACACACATTTTCAGGAAACAATTATCATTCAAAAAGTCTGTGTCATTTCAATCATAGCTACAGTTCTCTTCATAGGAGATATATTTTTTGACATAAAGGAGTTTCCCTTTGGTTGGAGATTCAATTATTGGATTTTTGTTGTACATAATGGACAATCACAATCCAGTGAACAATAAGGGGATTCCCACTTTCTATGGGAATAATTATTATATTTGGAATGACATAACGTTGCCTTATCTATTGTCAATCAGTTTGGATGTATTGGAGGCTACAACTGATTATTTTGTTCCTCATGTTGAAGGTGTTTCTATGACAACAATTGATAAGAAGAATTTGGAGATTGATGGACATGCTTAGAATGTCATTTTTTTCATCTCTTTCAGAGAAGGCGTTTTTGAAGGTAAAAGGGATTAAAACAGCAAATGACATATGAGATAAACTGGAAAACATCTATGACGGCAATAAAAAGGTGAAGCGGTTTAAACTACAGGTTTGGATATTGAAGTATGAAGACCTCAAAATGATGGAAGATTCGTACATGAATTCTTTACTTGGTCCAATGAGATTGTGAGCACCGTTAGAGGTTTTGGTGAAAATCTGGATGATACTGCAGTTGTAGAAAAGATTTTGCACATTTTTTTAGACAGGCTTTGATGCAAAAGTCTATGCACTTGAAGATCAACATCTAGGCACACTTCCTTTAGATTTCTTACAGTGTCCTTATTGCATATGAAATGCGAACGAGAAGTGTTTTCAAAAAGATGTCCAAGGCTGAGAAGGAAATTTCTTTTTAAGCCTCAAGACAATATAAATCTAATAAATTTTTTTGAAGATGATGTTGGCTATTCATATTTTGATAAAGATGAAAATTTTGAAGAGAAGTTGACAAACTCATATCACTCATCACTAGAAGTGTAAGAAGAGGAAAATGAAATTTTAAGGGAAATCTTTTACTAAAGTTTTTCAAATGTGGAGCCATAATCCATTTTGCAACAAATTATCTAAATCTAAAAGAAGAAGAAGCCAGTGAAGATGAATATGAAAGGCCAAGAAGAACTTCCAAGAAGAAAGCAACAAAGACAGACAAGTCAAAGTTTTCTTCAAGAGAGAAGGTAAGAATTTCTCTAAATATAAAAAGGTAAATTTCTTATCAAATCATGGCAATGATGAGATCAATGATGATGAAGAGGAAGCTGAAACTTCCAGTGACATTGATGAGAAGCTACTCATTACTAAAGTGAATGAGGAAAAATTCACTAGTGATGAAAATAACGATGATGAGAGTGAGGTACACACTCAAATGGAGTTCATGGTGAAGAGAGAACTCAAGGAGTGTCTTTTAAAGATCCTAAGATTGGAAAAGAAGACCATGAATGTGAAGAAATATAATTAATTCATAAGCAACAAAGAATTTGTCCATGCTGAAGAAGAATCAAGGTTGCTAAAAGAGATCAATGATTTGAAGAAATTTCTTGTTGAAGAAAATAGTTTAAAAATAGAGATGAAAGAGAAAGTTAAAATGAAGGAGAAAGAGATTGAAATAATCCAACTAAAATCGATCACTACTGAGAAATAATTGGATAGTCATAAATCAAATTTTCAAAATTTTGTTCAAGAGGTTTGAGAAAGCTCAAAGGAGGCTATGAAAGATGTTGAAGGTTCACCAAAAGATGAAGCTCAAGTAAACCAATAAATATCAAACTCAAAGGGAGAGAAAGATCTTGGAAATGCTAATGGAAATCTTGAATTTAATACACAAGTGAAGAAGATCATGTTTATAGAAAAACAGAATGATTCTAAAAAATTTGAAGGTTTCAGGTGTTGTTCCCAAATTGGATCAAGACCGAGACTTGGGATCTTGTTTTATTACCTCATGGAAGGAAGGCTATCAAAAACAAATTAGTCTTTATGATCAAGTAGGATGGAAAGAACCAGGTGGAAAGACATTGTGCAAGGCTGGTGGTCAAAAGATATGCTCAGAAGGTATTAATTTCAATGAAATATTTTCTCATGTTATTAAATGGATGATTGTTCAGATTGTTCTAGAAATGTGTGCAACATATAATTTTCATTTAGAGCATCTAGATGTGAATATTTCTTTTCTCCATAGTGATCTTGATGAAGAGATCAATATGCTCCAACCGGAAGGCTTTACAGAAGAATGAAAATGGAACTTGGTTTGCAGGTTGAACAAATCTTTGTACTGTCTCAAGAAGGCGTTGAGGTGTTGGTACAAGAGATTTAATTCCTATATCATGATCCGTGAATACAACAGACTTCATTTAGATCATTGTGCATATTTTAGGGGCTCATATGGTAATGATTTCATCATTCTTCTGTTGTATGTGGATGACATGTTGGTTGTAGACGCCAATAATGATCAGATCCAGGAGACAAAGGTATGGTTGGTTAGGGAGTTTAACAAACCTGATTCTTGGGATGCAAATTTACTGAGACATAAATAATGGGAATATTTGGCTATCACAGAAGAATTACATATGAAAAGTCTTAAATGCCTCAACATGAAAGGTTGTAAGCCAATTTATACCCCACTTACTATTAATTTCAAGTTATCATCTACGATGAGTCCTAGCAGTGAAGCAGAGAGGATAGAGATTTCTCAAGTACCATATGCATCAACAGTGGGGAGTTTGATGTTTTCTATGGTTTATACTAGAACAGACATTGCATATGCAGTGGGAGTAGTTAGTCATTACATGGTGAATCTAGGACGGGAGCATTGGAGCATAGTGAAGAGGTTCCTGAGATACATCAAGAAGACCTCAGATGCTGTATTATGTTATGGAGGATATGATTTTAATATTTGAGGATATGTTGATTCATATTTTGGAGGTGATTGTGATTGGAAAAAAATCCACTATTGGTTATGTGTTTACTCTTGTAGGAGGAGCTGTGAGCTGGACTTCAAAGTTATAGTCAGTTGTGGATTTATCAATGATGAAGGCGGAGTACATGGTAGCTACACAAGCTTGAAAAGAGGATATTTGGATGAGAAATTTTTTGGAGGAGCTCAAACATAGATAATAGAAAATTCCATTATTTTGTGACAGTCACAACGCCTTACACATTGCAAGGAATCCATTTTTTCATTCTAGAATGAAGCACATTGGGGTGTAGTATCACTTTGTTCAAGATTTGGTGGAGGAAGGAAGTGTGGACATGCAAAAAATTCGCATTAAAGAAAATATAGAAGATTTCCTAACAAAGGTAATTGACTCTGATAAGTTTAGATGGTGAAGATCCTCGAGTGGCCTTGTAGAGACGTGAGCAACATAGTTTGATAGACAAAAAGGATGTGTGGATATGTGATTGGTTCTCAATCAATCTCCAAGTGAGATACGTGTCTGTAGTTTTTTTATCCACAGCCGGTGTCGCCCCCTTCTTTGTCAAAAGGGGTGGGTTGAGGTAGGCGTGAGGTTGGTGGTCAGCCTCACCAACCACCCATCGAGAGAGAAGAAGAGAAGGTAACAGGAGGGGAGGAGACAACCTATAAAAGGGGATCTCCCTCCAATGGATTCAACATTAACTCAACACCGATTTCATTCATTGGTGTTTTGTGAGGTGTTTTCCCCACATATTCAAGAGATATATTTATGAGGGTTTCTCCTTGTAATAGTGAGGGAGTGTGCTCCCACTTTTACCTATAGTGATTCTTTTATTTTCCCATAGTTTTTACCCCTTTCATTTTGAGGGTTTTCTACGTTACATTTTGTGTCATTTATTTCTGCATTTTTTCATTTTATTTTATCTCACAATTATCCCTGCATCAGTGAGCCAATCATTTTCGGTCCCAACATTTAGATTCTTGGAGAATGAATCCTTTATATAAATCTTAAATAAAATTTCAAACATAAACTGAAATTACATGATTACATAAAACAAAAATCCAAAATTTTTATGATTTTTGATTTCATCATAATTAATGAAAATTGTATGTCTTATCAAATATTTTTAACCCAGATAAGATCTAACGATATAGACATTATCATCTCTCATACTACTTGTTGGAAGTTTCTGCATAGCATATGAATTGCGTGTTGGATTTGGTGCCCTAGAACCAACTTATATGTACTTTTTGATAACTTGTATTCATGGTTTTGAATATTAATAAAGTTCTTATCACATCATGACTGTTCTTATGCGTAACATAGTATGCGATAATATCCCAAGAGTAGATGTCGCACTAAAAGGTCATAATAGTTCTCCGTTATGATTAGAACCTGGAAGTGCTACGACACTATTCTTATATATATGTTCTATAGTCGGATGGCATCATTTAATGGAAACAGATGATACATGATATCAGGGGTGGAGACTCATAGGACCTTGAGCCACCTTCTCATGGTTTATTCCCTTGGTAATATCCAGTAAGATATTATGAGAATGAGATCTGCCAGTAGGAAATCCACATTTATATGTGTCATTGGATGTTCCTATCTGCGAACATGTGTATTGGTCCTTAGACTTTAATATTATTATTATTAATGAGTATTATGAGTCGTGTACTTAGATGTATTAATGAAAACCATATTAAAAGATGTTTGCAGTTAGGTATGATACGTTGGGTACGTCATGAGTAATATTGCATTAATGAATAATGCGAGAAAGGATTTTTCCCTTCTATTTTTTAATGGGAGTTAATATCTCATGCCCTTTGATGGAAATGATATAGCCTAAATAAATCCATGACTATAAGGACCCGACCTTAAAACGTTACTTAATCTTAAATATTAGTCAAGAATATACATTTTTACACATTGAAGATCTTTTTGAGTTTAGATTTCTAGAGAATTAGGATACCTTACATACATAACATACCACAATCATACAAGAGGATACTACTAAAAAATAGTTTCCATTTTTTTTCAAAATATAAAACATTAAAACATAAAGCATGATTTCTTTGACAACACTCCATATCAAACATCACGAATCCCTTCTTTCTCTTACCCATCCTTATATCATGTGAAAAACATTTTAAAAACATGGGATGAGTATAAAACTCAGTAAGGGATATAAAGATATAAAGCGTTAGTCAATTGATAACATAAAAACCTATAAAACTCATATCATAAAAACTCGAATGCATAGAATACTCATGTTTTTGCCTTGGGACATATTTACCATATCAATATTACATTCACCCTTACACATGGAATAACCTTTTGGTCAAATTCCATCTCCGGAGTACCCAATGCATTGGAGAGCTATAATGAGGCTCACCCGTCATATATTGAGCTATAATGGGCTCAAACCAACATATCTTGAGCTATAATGGGCTCAAACCAACATGTATTGAGCTATAATGGGATCAACCTAACATAAATAATGTCCAAGGAACATATCATGGTAATAAAGTATTATGAAATCGGGAGAAACTACACATGCCATACACTTAAGAAAAAAACAATCCTTTTGAAATTTATTAAAGAGAGTTTTAAAAGGATTTTAAAAGGAAAGTCCTTTAAAATATAATTAGAGTGAGAATTGATAGAATTGAAAGGATATATATATAAAATGTAAATACACATAATACAACATAATATAAACAAAAATTAATCACACCAATAATATTATTACCACATAATGAATAAAGAAGAAGGTTAACCCAAAGAATGTAAATTGGGTTAAGAATTCCCTTACCTCAGGTTCTTGTTACTTCAAATGTGTTTAAAACTTGTGTATAATGGTTAAAATAGTGTTATTAATATATTACAGAAACATATCCATATTTATAATATCTTATATGATCATTTCATTACATCATTTTACCCTTTATTTGCTAGTATTTTGTTTCTTGCATTGTTTTGGGTGTTTCCTTTACATGTTTTCCATGATTGATTCACGATGGATATTCTTGTCGATTGGAATTGAAACTCCAGAATTGTAATGGAAAGATATCTACATATTTCTAGTACTATAAATTATACCATTTATCATTTTTATGTTTGATATGAGGATGATTCATAAGTTGAAACATTAATGATGTTCGTTTAGATCATTTTAGTGGTTCTTTGATAATAATGACCTCATTTTGTTTTATAAATTAAAACCACGAGTACAAAATAATTCCCAAACTATGGATGAGACATAATACATATATTATAACCTGGTTCAGCCATAAAAATGGTATCATGACCATACTTGAAAGAATTAATGTAAATCGGAATCACATCGTCCACGATGTCAGTAATTCGACACATCACGGACAATGTTTTTATTCCTTGAGTAAGTGGGAGAGGAGAATAAGAATGAAGATGAATTTTCCATGAACATGAGAAAATCCAGAATATACATGATTTATGTAGCTTTCATGCCTCTCGGATAAGAGGAGTTGAGGAAAGAAAAGAAAAGAACTCAAAATAAAATAATTGTTGAGAAATCCCTTACAAAAATTCGACAGCATAACGGCTAAGCAACAAGGTTTTAGAAAACATTAAAAAGAGAGGGGACAAGGGTCAACCATCCAGAAATGAATCATAATATATAATAGATCAAGAATAAGATTAAAAGAAGAACATGGTATGGATTCTTGAATTTTATACCACATAAAAGAGAACTTGAATGGAAAAAGAAAGAAGTTGAGAATTTTCTTACCTTGTAAAGTAACTCCTAGAACATGAAGGTTGAGACCTTGGGGGCTTGAGGAAACCTTGGGAGGATTACTAGGGAGGTAATGAGGTCATAGATTCGTTGATGAGGGATTTGGAATGAATTTAATGAAGGAATGGGTTGGTATTTATAGCAAAAGTGAGGGAATATTTTAATAATTTCCAAGGGACACCTCATTAGTGGTATTTGCAAAACCACGGTTTTGCCAAAGGTATTTTACCAAGGTATTATCCACTTGGGAAACCTCACATATTAGTTTACTGTACACAAGTCGACTAGATTTATTACATCATTATTACATCATTAATGTTGTCATTAACACACCGAAACTCAAAACTGTATTTTTTACTATTCACCAAAAAATTAACTGTTTCAGAAAAATCCCAAAAATTCACCCTTACCATTTTTCGATGTGTAGAATTCAAAAATGAACTCCATTTTTTGAAAATAATTTTCTAAATATTATTAATTTAATTTTTAAATAAGATCATACTTAATTAAAAAATTAACAATTTTAAAACTATAACTATTTTTATATCACATTGAAAAATTAACCAAGATGTAATTATCTTAAAGCCTTAAGAAAATAAAATAATAATACAATTTACTATTCATTAAGGTCATATTACTATTCATAAGGGTATGTTACTATTCACCAAAAAAACAAGTTAGTTCCATCAGACTTCAAATAACTTATTGAACACAATTGTAGATGATTGTTTTTCAAAATTCAAAACATAGAAGCTGAAAAATTATGTTTAAAGGATAGTTATAAATATCTACTTAAAACAAAGTTTCATGCATTTCATTTATTTTTTTAAAACCTCAGGGTGTTACATTATCCCCACCTTCTATAAATTGTGTCCTCATAATTTTATTTACTCATTAAACAATTGTGGGTACCTTTCCCTCATAGCATTTTCAAACTCCCATGTTGCTTCTTCAACCATGTGGTTTCTCTACAAAACCTTTACCTGGTGGATTACCTTATTCCGCAATATTTTGTCCCTTCGATCAAGAATCTGAACTAATTTCTATTCATAAGGAAGGTTTTCCAACTGAACTGCTTTTGGGCTCAAGACATGTGACGAATCTGGCACATACTTTCTCAATATAAAAACATGAAAAACATTGTGTACCTGAGACAAACTCGGAGGAAAAGCTACTCAGTATGCAACTGGTCCAACTTTCTCCAGGATTTCAAAAGGACCAATAAATTACAGACTTAGCTTTCCTTTCTTACCAAAACACATCACACTTTTCCAAGGAAATATTTTAAGGAAAACATGGTCACCTACCTTTAAAGAGAAGTCTTTCCTTATGTTATCTGCATAACTTTTCTGCCTGCTCTGAGCTATCCTCATATGCTGTTGGATCATCTTCACTTTCTCAGCCACTTCCTCTACTAATTCTGGTCCCATCAACTTCCTTTCCCAGACTTCATCCCAAAAAGCTGGAGTTCGAAACTGCTTCTCATACAATGACTCAAAAGGTGTCATATGTATACTGGAATGAAAACTGTAATCATAAGAAAACTCAATTAAAGAAAGATGCTGATCCCAACTTACCCAGTAGTCCATTGAACAAGCTCGAAGCATATCCTTCGAGGTCTAAATCGTTCATTCTGACTGCCCATCTGATTGAGGATGAAAAGCTGTACTGAAATTTTACTTTGTTCCCAATGACTTCTAAAGTCCATTCCAAAAGTTAGAAGTGAACCTAGGATCCCGGTCAGATACAATGGAAAGAGGAACTCCATGTAGCCTGACAATCACTTTGAGGTACAATCGAGAAAGCTGATCCAAAGATATTGTAATAGAAAGAAAATGTGCAGATTTTGTCAGCCGATCAACAATAATACAAATCACATTGTTATCTCGAAAATTCTTTGGTAGCCCCACCATGAAGTCCATAGATATATTCTCCCATTTCCACTCTGGTACTGGAAAATGTTGAAGCATCCCCTTCGGTAACATTCTCTCTGCTTTAACCTGCTGACATGTCAAACATTTCACAATAAAATCAGCAATATCCCTTTTCATTCCATCCCACCAGTAATATTCCCGAAGGTCTTTGTACATCTTAGTACTTCCAGGATGAACTGAAAATGGAGTACTATGAGTTTCACACAACAATTATTTCTTCAACTAAGAATCACAAGGCACACACAAACTTTTAGAAAATATTAAAACACAATCTTTATCAAGGTCAAATTCTAGAAGCTTACCCATTTTAACCAATTCTACCTTTTTCTGTAGCTCATGGTCTTCCTTCTATGCTCGCTTAATTCTGTCTGATAATGATGACTGCACTGAAACCTGAAGCAAAAGAGATGTATTCCCTGAACCAACAACTTCTAACCCAAAATTCATCAAATCATTAATCAAGGGATCATGCTCCAAATATAACATGGTTAATGATGTATGATGTTTTCGACTCAAGGCATCCGCCACTTTGTTTGCTTTTCTTAGATGATAATTGATTGTGTAATAATAATCCTTTATCAGTTTAATCCATCTTCTCTGCCTCATGTTTAATTCCTTCTGAGTGAATATATACTTTAGACTTTTATGTTCAGTATATATTTGACATTTGGATCCATATAAATGGTGTCTCCAAATTTTCAAAGCAAAAACCAAAGTTTCCAATTCCAGATCATGTGTGGTATAATTTAACTCATGAGGTTTTAGTTTTCTTGAATCATAAGTGATTACCTGATCATTTTGCATTAGAACACAACCAAGTCATTCCAATAAAGCATCAATGTAGATGAAAAACTCACCATTTAGGGAAGTCAAGGCCAAAACTAGAGCATTTACCAATCTCTTCTTCAGTTCCTAAAAACAAACATCACATTATTCTATCCAAAAAAATTTAACCCCTTTTCGTGTTAACTTAGTTAGTGGGCTAGATAAATGTGAAAAGTTTTTAACAAACCATCAGTAATAACCTTCTAATCCAAGAAAACTACGAATATCTGTAACATTTGTAGGTCTTTTCCATTCATCAACCACTTTTTTTTGGCAAGATCAACTGTTATTCCATCCTTAGTTACAATGTTCCCAAGAAAAGAAATCAGTTGCAACCAAAAATCACACTTGCTGAATTTTCCATATAGTTTCGTTTCTTTTAAGGTTTTCAAAACAACTCATTGATGTTTTTCATGCTCCTCTTTACTTCTAGAATATACTATAATGTCATCAATAAATACAACCACAAACTTATCCAAGAACTCATGAAATATTCTACTTATAAGATCCATGAATACAACAGGTGCATTAGTTAACCCAAAAGGTATAACTACTAACTCATAATGACCATATCTAGTATGGAACGCAGTCTTTGGGATGTATTCATCCTTTACTTTCAACTAATGGTACCCCGAACTCTGGTCAACCTTCGAAAAATACCGCGCTCCCTGGAGCTAATCAAACAAATCATTGATATGTGCCAAATGATACTTTTTTTAACAGTAACGTTATTCAAGGATCTATAATCGATGAAAAGTATCATTGAACAATCTTTTTTCTTAACAAAAAAGACAGGAGTGCCCCATGGTGAAGTGCTGGGTCGAATGAAGCCTTTTTCTAATAATTCTTGCAACTGATTTTTTAATTCTAGAAGTTCCATCTGGGTCATTTGATAAGGAGGTTTTGAAATTGGCTTAACATCAGGAACTAAGTCAATTGTAAAATCAACCTCTCAATTAGGAATAACACCAGGAAAATCATCAAAAAAAAAACATCCAAGTATTCATTTACCACTGGTACATCATTAATCTGGATAGTTCCCCTATCTTCAAAAATATGAGCAAGATAACTTTCATTTCTATCCTTTATTAGTTTCTTAGCTTCCTGATATGTTATTAATGGTATGAGTTCATTATTCTACACAAACTAAAATTCATTATGAAAAAACAACTTCTTTTTCTCTGCAATATATCTTAGCATAATAAAAAGAAATCCAATCCATACCCAGAATAAAATAAAACTCTACTAGAGGAAAAACAACAAGATTTTTAGGTAAACTCTTTCCACAGACAAGGATAGACAGATTCTTATAATTTCTTTTTGTCACAATATTTTCTCCTGGTGTTTTCACCATGAGATCTAGTTTTATTTCATGAGGTTGAATTCCCAATTTTTATGAAAATTTCTCAGAAATGAAGGAATGTATAGACCCCGAATAAAAAAACACATTTGTGAAATCTGTAAAAACAAGAAATGTACCTGGGACCACCTCATTTGACAGCTCAACATCTGCTGAAGTGGTTGCAAATGCCAAACCCTTATGTTTCCTATCTTGAAGATTCCTTGCTTGAGTAACTAGCTTCAGACAAACATTAGCAAAATGAACCAATTCCTTACAGTTAAAGCATCTCACCATCGGATTCTCATTAATTTTCAGATCATTTTCCTTGCACTCACAAGACATGTTTTCAAACTTTCCACATCGGTAGCATTTCCTAGAATTTACAAGACATTCACCAAGATGCCTTTTACCACACTTTTCACAAGAATGGAAATTCATTTTCTTACCTCTATACTTCCTTGAAAAGTTATTCCCCATTTCCTACCAACCTGAATGCTTCTTATTTTTGTCATCACGAGGCACATATGTGTCAGGAAACTCCATATCAACTTTTTTAGCACAACGAACAAGCTTCTCATATATTTTAAACTCTCGTGAGGCCAAAGCTCTTTGCAAAAATGGTTTCAAAATAGAGTAAAATCTATTAATTTTACTTTAAAAATCCCGAGTAAAATACAGTACATACCTGGACAGTCTTGTAAAATTGGCTTCATATGCTGCCACATAATCATCATCTTTTTTTCTTCAGTTCCAAGAATTGTTTCTCCATTCTGAGTTGAACAGTTTTAGGAAAATATTTTTCTAGAAAAGACTCTTAAAATCATCCCATTCCAAACTGTTAAGATCATATCTTTCCCTCATATTCTTAACCAGATACCACCATTGATTTACTTCACCTTCCAAATGATAAATTGATAGTATTACCTTTTGACGTTCCGAACATCCCATGACATCAAATATCATTTCTAGAGCATTGATCCATCCTTCGGCTATCACTGGATCTGCGGTTCCACTGAATTTTGAAGGATGTTTCCTCATAAAATTCTCCACAAAAGACATGTTTCTTCATGGTTGATCATGTTCCTCTCTACCTATTTTATCTTGGTCTTCCCGTCATCAGACATTTGCTGAGGAAGTCCTCAGCTAGTCTCACCCTTCTCTGATTTCTTGTTCCCCTACACCTCTACAGGCCAGAGTTAGAGAATTGGTTCAAAGAGATTTTGGGTTATGTGGTCCGATATTCGACGGGTTTCTAGGAGATTCAGGAATCTAATTGCTTCTGTCATGCCGGCTAAGGGTTTTATTTGAAGATGGCATCCGTCAGAGACCTCTGTCGCTCAACTATGCTCTGACCTTGAATTTCTCGGCTCCACTCCGAGTTGGACCTGGAGCAGTAGAATCTTTGAGGTTCTGGGATGTGTGGTTCGGCGGCTGCTGGTGCACCAGACACGTCATAAGGTGGTATTTTCTTGAGAAGTCATTTTATTGCTGGTCAGTTTTTATTTCTGTTTCTTTCTCAATGAAATTGGTGAAGAATTGATGTGACTCTCTATGTGAGATCTTTCTGTTTGATGATCGATCAGTTTTTAAGTCAGATTGGGTTTTTGGTTTCGGTGATATTTTCTTCTGCGTGGTGTCGGGCATCGGTGTCAACGGTGACGACGAAGATGAAGCGATGGTAGGTTGGATTAGGTTTGCTGTGGAGACCCCAACGCTTGTTCTCTACTCTGTTTTCCAGGTTCTTCGCACCCTCCCAGGTCGGTTGGACATAGTAGCTTCAGAGGAGGCGTTGAGAGGTGTTCGTGCGAGTGGATGGGTGTCCATGGAGGCGCGACTGGTTCATTGGTTTCTTTTAGGGTATTCTGGCATTGCCAACGATGTCTTGTTTGGAGACGTCGATGAGTGGACATTGGTATCGAGCGACGAGGACCGTGAGACGGTGATGGTAGCTCCGTTGATGCTAGTGATGGAAGCTCCAACGACGACGAAGGTGGTGGTTCTGAGAAGCGATGTTTATGGAGGTGACTGGATGATGACTACGATGTCCGCTTGAATCAAAGTGGGTGACCGAATCAGTGTCTACGCTCTTGGATCAACTTGCAATGATAACGACTGGCACATGGATTGGAAAGCATTTTATGTTTGATAATTTGGAATTTGAAAACTCTGGCAGTGGAGTGGCACTTTGGCTATAAAGAAGGCGAGATGTGAGTTTTTGTAAGGCAGTGCTGTTTTTGAATTTTGTGATGTACAGTTACCACTTTTCCTTAAAGTGGATCTCAGAAAATATGAAAAAAAGGATTTGGAGGATCATGTTCCTCTCTATCATGGATACCACCTCTATTTATTACTCGATTCAACTGATCCATTATTGTCACAAACTGCTTAGTTCCGATTCCCACTATTTTGGGCAACAAATTCGGAAAGAAATTAGCCTCTTGGTGCATTCCTACTTCAGATTCCCTATTTTTCTACGAAAAATCATTCTGTACAATCATGACATAGATAAAGCAACATGGTAACCCTTAAATGATATAACATTTCAAATTACCATATTGTAAAAATCAGTTATGGTTTTCTTTAAATATCATCCCAACCCCTAAAGTTATCTAAACTATCCTCTGATACCGAATATAATGACCCAGCCTTAAAATGTTACTTAATCTTAAATATTAGTCAAGAATATACATTTTTACACATTGAGGATCTTTTTGAGTTTAGAGTTCTAGAGAATTAGGATACCTTACATACATAACATACCACAATCATACAAGAGGATACTACTAAAAAATAGTTTCCAATTTTTTTTCAGAATATAAAACATTAAAACATAAAGCATGATTTCTTTGACAACACTCCATATAAAACATCACGAATCCCTTATTTCTCATACCCATCCTTATATCCTATGAAAAACATTTTAAAAACATGGGATGATTATAAAACTTGGTAAGAGATATAAAGATAGAAAACGTTAGTCAAGTGATAACATAAAAACCAATAAAACCCATATAATAAAAACTCAAATGCATAGAATACTCATGTTGTTTCCTTGGGACATATTTAATATATCAATCTTATATTCACCCTTACACATGGAGTGAAATTTTGGTCAAATTCCATCTCCAGAGTAACCAATGCATTGGAGAGCTATAATGGGGCTCACCCGTCATATCTTGAGCTACAATGGGCTCAACCCAACATATCTCGAGCTATAATGGGATCAACCCAACATGTCTTGAGCTATAATGGGATAAAAGAAACATAAATAATTTCCAAGGAACATATCATGGTAATAAATTATTTTTAAATCAGGAGAAACTACTCATGCCATACACATAAGAAAAAAAAACAAACCTTTTGAAATTTATTAAAGAAATTTTTAAAAGGATTTTAAAAGGAAATTCCTTTAAAATATAATTGGAGTGAGAATTAATAGAATTAAAAGGATATATGTATAAACTATAAATACACATAATAAAACATAATTTAAACAAAAATTAATCACACCAATAATATTAATACCACATAATGAATAAAGAAGAAGGTTAACCCAAAGAATGGAAATTGGGTTAAGAATTCCCTTACCTAGGGTTTGTCTTACTTCAAATGGGTTTAAACCTCCTATATAATGGTTAAAAGAGTTTTATTAATATCTTACAGAAACATATCCATATTTATAATATCTTATATGATCATTTCATTACATCATTTTACCCTTTATTTTATATTATTTTTTCCTTGCATTGTTTTGGGTGTTTTCTTTACATGTTTTCCATGTTTGGTTCATGATGGATATTCTTGTAGATTGGAAGTAAAAATCAAGAATTTTAATGGAAATGTATTTAAATATTTCCATTACCATAAATTATACCATTTATCATTTTGATGTTTGATATGAGGATGATTCGTAAGTTAAAACATTAATGATGTTCGTTTAGATCATTTTAGTGGTTCTTTGATAATAATGACCTCATTTGGTTTTATAAATTAAAACCATGTGTAAAAAATAATTTCCGAACAATGGATGAGACATAATACATATATTATAACCTGGTTCAACCATTAAAATGGCATCATGACCATACTTGAAAGAATTAATGTAAATCGGAATCACATCGTCCATGATGTCGGTAATTCGACACATCATGAACACTGTTTTTATTCTTTGAATAAGTGGGGGAAGAGAATAAGAATGATGACGAAATTTTAATGAAAATGAGAAAATAAAGAATATAAAATATTTATGGAGCTTTCATTCCTATTTGTTAGGAGGATTTGAGGAAATAAAAGAAAAGAACTCAAAATAAAAGAATAGTTGAGAAATCCCTTACAAAAATTCGCCAACCTAACGCCTAAGCAACAGGGTTTTAGAAAATATTAAAAAGAGAGGGGAAAAGGGTCCCCCATACAAAAATGAATCATAATACAGAATATATCAACAATAATAGGAAAATAAGAACATGGTATGGATTCTTGAATTCTATACCACATAAAAGAGAACTTGAATGGAAAAAGAAAGAAGTTGAGAATTTTCTTACCTTGTAGAGTAACTCCTAGAACTTGAAGGTTGGGACCTTGGGGGCTTGAGAAAACCTTCGGAGGACTAATAGGGAGGTAAGGAGGCCATATTTTCATTTATAAGAGATTTGGAATGAATTTAATGAATTAATGGGTTTGTATTTATAGCAAAAGTGAGGGAATATTTTAATAATTTCCAAGAGAAACCTCATTAGTGGTATTTGAAAAACCATGGGATTGCCCATGGTATTTGCCAAATGTATTAGCCAATTGGGACAACTCACATCTTAGTTTACCATAAACAAGTCAACCATATTTATTACATAATTATTACATCATTAATGATGTCATTAACACACTGAAACTCAAAACTGTATTTTTTTACTATTCACCAAAAAAATCAATTGTTTCAAAAAAAACCCAAAAATTAACCCTTACCATTTTTTGACATATAGAATTAAAAAATGAAATCCATTTTTTGAAAATAATTTTCTAAATATTATTAATTTAATTTTTAAATAAAATCATACTTAATTCAAGAATTAACAATTTTAAAACTATAACTACTTTTATATCACATTGAAAAATTAACCAAGATGTAATTATCTTAAATCCTTAAGAAAATAAAATAATAATAAAATTTACTATTCATTAGGGTCATATTACTATTCATAAGGGCATGTTACTATTTACCAAAAAACAAGTTGGTTCCATGAGACTCTAAATAACTTATTGAACACAATTGTAGATGACTGTTTTAAAAAATTCCAAACACAGAAGCCACAAAATTATGTTTAAAGGATAGTTATAAATATCTACTTAAAACAAAGTTTCATGCATTTCATTTATTTTTTTTAAAACCTTGGGGTGTTACAATGACCATGATGTTCAATAGGCAAGTTCAATTTCCAGGAAGTCAAAGAAATAGACATCGAGCACATAGGTTGATGACACCAGTATGTGGCTTTCTTGATTTGAGATATCATGATAAAAAAAATTATATTACATAGTAAGTGTTCATATGAGGTATCACGTTGTTGCGGTATTAACTTCTTTATCTATGGGTGCCTTGGCGTGTTGTTAGATGCTAACCTTGGACTTTAGGTTACTTTGCCTAATGCCAATGAGAAAGAGGCCTAGAGGGTCACATACTAAGTGTATCCAGAATCTCAGTTAAATAATATATTATTATCTATTATTTAACAAGTTGAATAAATATTAATCCTTTAAATGGTTTAATAATTATTCGTATATTCTTGATCGCATATATTCTCTCAGCAGTTATTCGAGAGAATATAATGTGAGTGGAATATTTAATAAATATTTATTTACTATTTAGTGAATATAATACTTATTTATTTAGTGTTGAATAATGCAGTGATATTTATTTAATAAATAAATAGTCATTATTTAATGCCCAATAATTATTGTGGATGAATGGCGGACCGAGTTTAATGGTCTGATGAGAAATAATAAATATTGAATATTATTTGATTAAATAATATTTAATTTAATTCTAAAGTTAAGCTCATGTCAAGAAATTATAATAATATTATTATTATCTGACATGGGGTTCTGTAGGGATTAAATAAATAATAAAGGGTACTTGTGCAATTATTTTATTTTAACCCTAGCGATATATAAACCCAATTATATTATTTTCTCAATAATCCAATTCATTTTGTTTTGGTTGTTCACAATGGATTTGGAGAATTCTCTCAAGCTCTAGAGAGCTTACTTCTCTAAGAATGCCCCCAAGAATGAAGAGTGATTTTCCACCACTTCCCACTCTCAATCCAAGATAGATCTAGGAGAATGCTTTAGAAGCAGTTCTCGAGGTGATTAAAGGCGGATGATGCAAGAGATATGATCTATCATGCTAGCACCCGAAAATTCCTACGACAATGTTCAGAGATTTGTGAAACATGTGTGGACCATTGCTAGAGGGAATCTTCTTTGATTACTACAATATAACGACCGTACAATGCAAATCTGTTGTTAGATTCATCAATGAAGAAATAATTACAACATGGTAATTCTTTAATTAATTAAATTAATCATAAATAATATGTGATGATCCTCCCTCTGGTTCTGACATGATTTATATTGTTTATTTTCTTTGATTCAATTCCATTTATCATAGAGTTTATCATCGTGTAGATCTCAGATTGATCATTGATCATGAAAAAAAGAAAAGATGGGCACCGCTCATCGTACACTTCTACTACGCTCAAAACCTATAAGTGATATCAGAGTGGTCAAATAATTATTTATAATTATTTAAAGATCATTGATTATTTACACATTTGTTATTTAGTTTTTTAATTCAAGTTTAATCGTTCTTTTAATCTGAATTGCGAGATATGCTTTTTCCTCCTTCGTTTCTCATAGATATAATCAATGTGATTAATTTTATGAATAAAATAAAATAGAATAACTCATCTAGAGGTGCCAAGGATTCTGGCCGGGTAACATAGGAATACACACTGTGTAATCAAAGTTACATGTTGTGTACTTGTGTTCAATGCATCAGGAATTAATTCGAAAATTAATCTAAACCATGTACATTGATGACATGTGGTGCATTTATTACTTACACCACATGTTGACCAGGCTAGGGTGGCGCATAGTCAACCGGAGTACATTACATGTAGCCCATGTACACAGTGTGTAGTCCCTTTGACTCACAGACGGTCCATGTATTACAATACATGACCTACATGACTGGTGATCATGTAATTTGGAGACAACATGGCGTGTAGCCTATTGTACAAGTCATGTACTCCATTTTTTTCTAGGTGCGATTTACATGTTGAGTCCCTAGGCGTGTACCCTAAATAAATGGCAAGAGATGTACAAGCCGTGTAGTTAACTTGTACACATCATGTACTTATACCAAATTATGTAGATTTAAAATTTATTTATTATATTATGTAAACCATGAGACATGTTCTTGTGTGTGGTCATTAAGTTGATAGGAAATTCCATGTGATGGGTTTTAATATTTATATATAAAAATGTTTAATTAATATTGGTGTAATGTTCAGATCTATATATCATGTATAAATTGTAATAAAATTGTTACACTACATGCATTGAACCATAACATGTGACCAAAAAATCATGTAATTTGTGTAATCATTAAGTTGATAGTACATGTCATGAAAGTACATGATAAGTCATATATTCCTTATGTTACAAGAGTAAACAATATACACATATAATACATGTTGGTTAGAATCAGACAAGTATTCACCATGTTTCCTCCAAGGTACATTTATGTACACCATTAATTTTAAATAAATTTATTTAATTTGTTTAAAATTATGATGGATGAGAATCTCAAGGAAATTCAAGTAATAATTAAGATAAAAGAATTGATTAATTAAAGATAATAATTAATTGATTCAAGCATGATTTATCTTAAATAAGAACGATTAAGAATTAAATTCTAGTTTTATGAAATGCATAATTCATTGCATGCATGTGGATGATCATGAGAATAGACCATACCTTTGTATGATATTGGTTTAATTTAATTTATTATCAAATTAAATTGTTGGAATGTGTGCCTTCTCTCCTCTTATTATGTAAACCCTTTCTCCCTCACATGCATGTGAGTAAAATCATATATAATGGATAAATCTCCCAAGCTAGTGGAGACAGTTCAAGTTTGGTGTCGAGTTGAAACCAATCCAAGAGAGATACAAAGGTGGATAGGTGGAAATCTGCAACACAAACCTTAATTGGTTCAAGGTGTTTTCCCCCTAGCTCAATAGTTAGTTTATCAACTGCTAGATAAACTAACCATTAGTAAAATCTCATGATCATATAGCTTTATTATTTTATTTATTTTAAATTGTATAGTTATTTCATTATGGATATTTTGTCGCAATCACATGACACTACTACAAAATAGGTCTTTAACAGCACTATAAATGACTTTTATCAGCACTAGAAACACGTTGATTACATGAGCAAAGTTAAAAGCCCTAGTCTTTTATCAGCACAAATAAATGGGTCCTTTATCAACACTTTTTTAGAGAAGATAAATAATTTATTTATCAGAACTGATAAAGTAGACATTTATTAGCATTTTTACCAGCACTTTTAAAAGTGCTGATAAAGGGAAATACTACAGTGTGCTGTAATAGTAGACTACAATACCACTGCAATGTATTGTAACAGCACACCACAGCACCAGAAACCCATCATATATCAATAAAAACAAGTCCCAATACAAGATTTAAATGAAATGAAATTTGTAACACAAACATAAGAAAAAACACTATATTATAGACATTTCAAACATTGGCTTATACAATTATATAAATACAAATTATTACATACATTAAAAAACATCAATGTTACTTTGTCTTTTAATCGTGACCCAACTCATGCTATTTCTGAACAAACCAACCTTGCTCGAGAAAAATAACACACCTGTATAAGAAAAAAACTTCTTATGTTAATAATAATATAAAGAGATAAGTTAACAGAAAGTGTTAATTTTACTAAAATTGATCTAAATTTTAAATAGAAAGAAACACTTGGAGTTATAGAAGTCACACCATGCATCAGATTAAGGTGCGAATTATTTTTACATGTCCCAAATGACTTGTGGATCGTTGTCCTAAAGTATCAAAATAACCTGAATGTGTTTTCTCAGTTTTGAGTATGCAAGTTGTCTTTTTTACTAAAATGTCATTTTAAAATGGAAACATGCACTTTTGACTCATTCTGATCACATCACATATCAGTTTGATGTGAAACAGATCAATACACATCAAAAATGACTTATTAATTATTATCCCAATTATCAAGAAAATTTGAGTGTGTTTGACAGGTTTTCAGTGAGTGACACATTTTTTAACTAAAATATCGATTTTAAACTGATAACAGACATTTTGAGTCATACTGGGCATGTCATGTATCAGATTGAGGTGAAACTAATTTCTACATGTCAAAAATGACTAATAGATCGTTTTCATAAAGTATCAAAACAATCTAAATGTGTTTTCTCAGTTTTGAGTAGGGAAGTTGTCCATTATACTAAAATTGATGACAATTTTAAATAAAAAGACGCACTTTGAGTCATATCAGTCACACTATGCATCAGATTGAGGTGTCACCGATTACTACACATCCCAAATGACTTATGGATCATTTTCCTAAAGTATCAAAACAATCTGAATGTGTTTTCTAGGTTTTGAGTACGTCAGTTGTCTTTTTTACTTAAATGTTATTTTAAACTGGAAACACGCACTTTTGACTTATTTTGATCACATCATGTATCAATTTCATGTGAAATGGATTCCTACATATCACAAATGACTTATGAATCATTTTCCTAAATTATCAAGAAAATATGAGTGTGTTTGATCAGTTTTCAGTGAGTGGCACTTTTTGAACTAAAATATCGATTTTAAATTGATAACATACACTTTGAGTCATACCGATCACATCGTGTGTCAGATTAAGGTGTAGATGATTCCTACACATAACAAATGAATTTTGGACCATTTTCATAAATTATCAAAATAATATGAATGTGTTTGCTCGGTTTTGAGTACGATAATTATCCATTTTACTAAAATTGGAGACAATTTTAAATAAAAAGACGCACTTTGAGTCATATCGGTCAAACCATGCATCAGATTGAGATGCTGCTAATTCCTATCAAATTAATTATGGATTTTTTTCTAAAGTATCAAAACAATCTGAATTTTTTTCTCAATTTTGAGTATGTCACTTTCCTTTTTTTACTAAAATGTTATTTTAAAATTTAAACACACACTTTGACTCATACCGATCACATTGTGTGTTGGATTGAGGTGTGGCTGATTTCTACACATCAAAAATTAATTATGGATCATTTTCCTAAAGTATTTAAACAATTTGAATGTGTTTTCTCAGTTTTGAGTATGTCAGTTGGTCATTTTACTAAAATTGATGTCAATTTTAAATAAAAACACGTACTTGGAGTCATATCGGTCACACTATGCATTAGATTAAGATGCGGCTAATTCATTCATGTCTCAAATCACTTATGGATCGTTGTCCTAAATTATCAAAATAATATGAATGTGTTTGTTTGGTTTTTAGTAGGTCAGTTTTTTTACTAAAATTGATGTCAATTTTAAATAAAGATGCACTTAGTAATACCGATCATACCATGCATCAGATTGAGATGTGCCTAATTCCTACACATTCCAAATCACTTATGGATTGTTGTCCTAAAGTATCAAAAAAATCTGAATGTGTTTTCTCATTTTTGAGTACATCACTTTTCTTTTTTACTAAAATTTCATTTTAAACTTGAAACTTAAAATTTGACTCATACTAATCACATCCTGTATCAGTTTGATGTGATACTAATTCCTACATATCACAAATTATTTATGAATTTATTTCCTACATTATCAAGAAAATCCAAGTGCGTTTGCTCGTTTTTCCGTGAGCGGCACTTTTTAAAGTCAAATGTCGATTTTAAACTGACAACGAACACAATGAGTCATATTGGGCACATTGTGTATCTGATTGAGGTGTGGATGATTTTTACACATCACAAATAACTTATGGATCATTTTCTTAAAATATAAAAACAATATGAATATGTTTTCTCAGTTTTGAGTACGTCAATTGTCTTTTTTACTAAAATTAATATCTATTTTAAATAGAAAGAAGTACTTGGAGTCATACCAGTCCATTGAATTTATTTGTCAAACTACCAACATTGCATGATCATCTTTGAAAAAACCACATAAACTCAAAAAAAATCCACCTATATAAGAAAACAATTATTATGAGTAATACTAACAAGGAATAAATTAAACATAAATATGAAATAATACATTAATTCAATGGACAACGATTTTACTATACAAATATCAAGATTACCTTTTTGATTGAATAGTGGATGGAACTTGAAGGAAAGTGATAAATTTCAACACTGTAGGGGTGAAAGGTTTTGAGGGAGAATAATTTTGTGGAAGTTTTGGTGCAGAAAGGTATGAAAGATGGACAGATCACCCCAAATCATACAAAAGAATCAAACTGTATAAGAAAACAATTATTAAATGAGTAATAATAAAAATAAATAAATTAAACATAAATAAAAAACAATACATTAATTCTATGGACAATGATTTTAATGTGAAAACATCAATATTACCTCTGTAATTGAGTAGATCTAGCGTCGTTTCTCTTCCTGCAAATGCAGTGGAGATAACTTGAAAGAAAGTGATAAATACAACACTATAGGGGTGAAAAGATTTTTAGGGAGCAGAAGTCTATGGATGTTTTGGTGCAAAAAATGCATAAAATATGGACAAACCACCCTAACTTGAACAAAATAATCTGCCACCATAAGAAAAAAATTATTATGTGAGTAATACTAAAAATAAATAAATTAAACATAAATATGAAACAATACATTAATTCTATGGAAAATGATTTTACTGTACACAAATCAAGATTATCTCTATTATTGAGTAGATGCAATGTCTTTGATCTTCCTATAAATATAGTGGAGATAACTTGAAATAAAGTGATAAATTCAACATTGCATGGGTGAAAAGGTTTTGAGGGAGAAGAAGCCTGTAGAAGTTTTGGTGTAGAAAGGAATAAAAGATGGATAGACCACCACAACTCAAACAAAAGAATCCACCTGCATAAGAAAACAATTATTATGTGAGTAATACTAAAAATAAATAAACTAAACATAAATATTAAATAATACATTAATTCTATAGAAAATGATTTTATTATGAAAACATCAATATTAGCTCTGTGATTGATCAGAGATAGCATCGTTTCTCTTCTTACAAAGGCATGACACATGGATAGAAATATTCTAAAATAAATAAACTCTGTAAGAAATAATGAAAATTAAATCAACATTTCATTATATATATTTTTGGTAAAATAGAGAAAGTATATTGTAACATTACCTTTACATCTTTCCAAAGGGTTTCATTCATTATAGTTTGTTCTTTCCAAGATATTGGTAACATCATTATGTGTAGAATAAATTTTCTGCATGAGTAGTCAAACATTTAATTTAGAATATGTTAATACAGTAGAGAACATATAATACTATGAGTAAAACATAATATATTAAAAAACACCTTTACCTTCTCATTGAACTCTCTTTATTTTTTTAATGGTTTCAAGGATTTGGTTCCTCTATCGAGAACCCAAATCCCCTATTTTTGGTCCCCTCTAATGTACAATAGATTGTCTTCATTGGGATCATCATGAACTGATTGTGATGTCCCAATGAAAGGGTCATCATTGATTGAATTTTCTTCTAACTCAACATGTTTTTTATTCACTAGTAGGACAATCAACCAATTCTTTTTTATTGGATCAAATACATAAAATACTTGCACTGCTTGTGATGCCATTATGAATAGATCATCTTTTTCCCCTTCTATACTAAAATTTACCTTTACAAAGACCATTTCATCAACTTTCACTCCATTGATATTGTCAACCCATTTGAAATGGAAAAGTGGCACTTGAAATGTTGTATAATCCAACTTTTATATCTATTTGATAATTCCAAAATATGACATATTTGAATAAATTGGATTTCTATCCTTGGAACCAGAGATGTGCATCGCTTCAACCACAAGCATAACACCACTATTTTTCATCGTACTGAAGTCATTGTGTTCTTTTGTATAGAACATATAGCCATGGATTACAAAACCAGTTTAAGATATAACATTTTCATTCAGTCCTCTGGCTAGCCATTGAAGTTACTCAATAATTGAATTCGGATTTTCAGATAAATCCTTATAAATTTGATCTCTAAACAATCCTAAAAACTATTGATTATGTGTATTTGATATCCATACTTTGGAATTTGATGGATTTAAATATCTAAGAATTTATTTTTGGGATTCAATGTATGGATAAACATCTTCACTATTATGTAATATGTAAAGGTGTGCTTGATCCTGCTCTATCAAGGTAATTATAACAATATCTCTTCTAGAAATCCCTTTACCCAGAAGGCGTTTGTTGTGATGAGACTATGGGAGACCGATGATTTCAACATATGATAGGTAATCGGTACATAATTCAATATCTTCTTTAATAATATATCATTCTACAATACAACCTTTTGGTTGGATTTGATTCTGGACATACCCTTTCAAAATCTTCATATACTATTCAATGGGGTACATCCATCTGTAATGGACATGACTGTATAGCTGAACCTCTCTAACCAAGTGAACCATCAGGTGGAACATTATATCAAAGAATTATGGTGGAAATAGCATCTCTAATTCACATAATATGAATTTAGTCTCCTTATTCATAATGGGAAACTTCATCGGGTCTACAAATTTACTACATGTGGATTTGAAAAAGAAGAAGAGTCTGGTTAATGTATGTCATACATTTTAAGGCAGAATGCAACGGAAAGCAACATGCATTAAATCTTGCATCAAAACATGAAAGTCATGTGATTTTAGTCCTTGTAACTTCAAATTAGTCATTTCCACGACATCCTTGATATTTGATGAATACCCTTGTAGAAACTTTACACTAGTAAGGAAAAATAAAATTTGCAAATTTTACTATCTGGATAGAGTGTAAGATGCTGGAGGAAGAAAAGTCAGACTTTTACCCTTCATCGGTGCCAACTCTTCCCTTATCTCCATTTCAATCAAGTCCAACCTAGCCTTGATTCCATCTTTTGTTTTTTCAGGAACATTTAGTAATGTGTGAATAACACTATCAAATATATATTTTTTCTACATGCATGAAATCAAGAAAATAATTAACACACAAACAATTCCAATATGGTAATTCAAATAAAATTGATCTCTTCTTCCAACCTGATTTTGAAAGGTTTTTTGAAAATGGTTTACTGAAAACAGTGTTAATATTTTTTACTTTATTGTACAGTTGATCACCCGTTACTAGAGATGGTGTTGTACCTTGTTCGATATTCCCAATGAATGTTGTCATCTAGGATCAGTATTTATGTCATAGAGGTAAAAATTTATGATTTTCTAAAAACACAGTCTTTGGGGAATGTTTCAACCGAACTAAGTATGTATGTTTTTCACAAATGGGACACCCCAACATTCCTTTAATGTTGTATCCTGATAAATTTCCATAGACGGGGAAGTCATTTATCATTACATACAACATGACCCTCAATGTGAATTCTTCACTTCTATGAGCATAATACATTATAACACCTATACCCCACATCAATTTTAGGTCTTCGATCAATGGATCCAAATAGACATCAATATCATTACTGGGTTGCTTTGGTCTAGATATAATTAGAGACAACATAATGTATTTTTGCTTCATGCATAATCATAGTGGCAAGTTATAAATCACAAACATGATGGGTCATGTACTTTGAGTGATAATCTATACACCAAAAGGATTTATTCCATCTATAGATAATGCAAGATGCAAGTTTCTCAGCTCATTTACAAATTTAGGAAACTCATAATCAATTTTATTTCACTGAGTAGAATCTGTTGGATGACATAGGTTCTCATCTTTAATTCTTGTATTTGCATGCCATGTTAATTGTCTCATGGTTTCCTGACATCCATATAGTCTTCTAAACCATGGAATGATAGGAAAGTACCATACATATTTTGAAGGACTTGATTCATTTTTCTTGTATCGATCTGTGCCACACTTAGTACATTTTATGAGTGATTCATGCTCCTTACGAAACAATATGCAATCATTTAAACAAGAATTTATTTTTTATAGATCATGCCCATTGAACGTAACATTCATTTAGCATAATATGTTTGGCATGGTAGTTCATTTTATTCTGGTATCATATCATTTGGGAGACCAAGTAGTTGTGTAAAGATGGTGTCACTCCATCCACTTCTAATTTTCAAATTATATAACTTCAATACAGGTGAAAATATTGTGTATTTAGTATAACCGGTATACAATAGTCTCTTGGAACAACTATTTAACTCTTCAAAAAACTTTTTAGAATCATGAAGGTCATCTTAAATTTCCATTTTCATTTATTCCATGCAATCTCTATTATCATTTATAAAGGTATTCATATCAAATGATTCATAAACTGCAGTATCATCCCAATCGGTGACCACATTCAGTTTTTTCCCCGTTTTTAGTCTAACATTTATAGCTTTGATATATTATGTGATAAATAAAATGTTCTTACAAATATTTTGGAGTAATTTCTCTTTAATAAAAACAACATAAACACAAACATAGGATTTTAGAAGGGTCGTCTACATGCTCTCTTGTAAACTTGATGAACTCTTTATCTATATCTTCATACTCATTTTTTAAATGATTATCATGCATCCATTTTTTGATTCATATTCATCCTATTGGGTTAATAAAAGATTAATTTTGTACAATATATAAATAAATATATTCATTATCAAAGGTTAAATTTAAATACAATTCTAATAAGGGAAACTCAAAATTTATAGCTTTATTTCAAAGAATTCCAGCATGTTGAAGAAAATGGGTAATTGAATTTAAGAAAAAAATTACTCCACTATGGAAGGTGTTATCATATTAATTCATTCAAAGGTGAAAGTTATATACAAGTCATCCTCATTTCATTTTCCACGATGCATACCCACCCTTAATATTTATAGGTAATGCAGAAAACATATCTATTATTTCTTCACATTGGATCCACATGAGATGTATATTTTTATTTCTCACACATTAAAGAATGGGTATTTGAGAAAATGACACTCCTTCTCAATTATATAAGAACCCCTCCACCACCCTTTTAGAACAAAAACTAAAATTACGATCCCTCAATATAAGCTAAAAATAATCTTTATAATTTTCATCCATTACACTTTTTAGAGGTCCTAGTATCTGTAGGATGTCCTAAATCATTCAATATGAAGAAAAATTTCAACAGAAGATATGATTTCATTTATGTAATTAACAATTTCTTATATTTATTTTCCATTTAGCTTCTTTAACTACCTATTCCTAATACTAATTTAACACTTTAATAAAATCAAAATAAAATAATTATACTTCTGTGATAAATATATTACAATAACATTAACTTCATATTAATTATCATCCATTGATTATTACATGTTATTTTTTGGGTCAATTTAACCACCAACTTGAAGGATGATATAAAATGATATTATGGATTGTTATGAAAACATAATTAATTTTTTATTTGATATTTATAATGAAAGGATTTTTTTTATGGTTCTATAAAGGTAACATGACAATTTAACCCATTCTTAATAAACCACCTTTAGGTTTTTTAAAAATTACTAAAACAAGCATGTTATAGATTTCATGTTAGGTAACCATACCTAAAACATCCATGGAATGAACATGGAACATATTAACTCATAATGGAACTGTAATTATAATACCATTAGTATTAAGAAGAAGACAACATCTTAAACACAGATCAATGACCAAGATTGCTACATAGAAATAGATAAGGAATAATTGGAACTATTATCAACCAATTATAAATATAAATTAAAAACTAGGAATTAATCTTGTAGAGAAATTTGTGGTATATATGTAGACAATGAAGAAAATTGATTCAAAACAACAATTTAAAAAGACCAAAATAGGATATCTAAATCGGTAGTCAATCAAACAATGGATCATAAACAAATAATTTTGTTCATATTCTAAAAACAAAATACTATACAATTACCAGACCACTAATAACTCATGACATAATCAAACAAGAAATAAAAAATGAAACGAAAAATACACAAAGAAAATCATATGGACTGCCTCACTAGGTTAAAGAAAATCCACTTTGGAAACCCTAAATACCGCCGAACACCAGATGTCCGACAATGTTTGAGAAACTGGAGGCAGTCGATTGGTGTGATTTGAGTTTTGATTAACTGAGGAGGAGTTCCGATAGTGGGTGGATTCCATAAAAAGCTTCTGATGTCATAACGGGTTTGCAAATGGTTAGGTTTTTTTAAATAGTTTAGGACACTTTTATCAATGCTTACAAATAAGCGTTGATGAAGAGTCTTTTTATCAATGCTTAAGTAATAAGCACTAATAAAAGGGATATTTTATCGATGCTTTTTAGTGCTTATAAAGGTTGGTATTTATCGGTGCTAAAAAGTACTGATAAAATCCATATTTATCAGTGCTAATGTTTTAGAACTGATAAAACCCAATCTTTATCAGTGAAAAAAAAATACTAATAAAGACCTACCTTTATCAGAACTTATTACTTAAGCACTGATAAAGGATTTATAATTATAATTATAAATAAAAAAATTATAAATAAATAAATAAATATATATACTTAATAAATATATATAAATATGAATATAGTAAATATATTCTTTTTTAAATATATTTATTATAATTTTATAATTATTTATTTATAATTATAGAAATATTTTTGAAAAATAATATTTATATCTAATTTTAAGTGCATGCATATGAATTTATGTTAAAAATGAGTGAAATTGAATAAATTAAAAATAAGTACACTTTAACAATATTGAAAAAATGGATAAGTTTTGTGTGTGTGGATTTTATATAAAAATGCATTAATGACGTACATGTGAAATCAATATAACACACATTTGATCTATGTTAAATTGAAAAATCAAATAATACATTAAATTATATCTCCATTTCACTATGCAATTAGTCAATATTTTTAATTCATATTAATTTTTAATTATAAACCATTATTCACTAAATATATAACTATTTAATGTAAAGTGCATAAATATATTGTAATATATAAATCATATTTATATACATTAATATATATCTATATATTTAATATATACAATTTATTAACATTAATTATCATAATTATATAATTAATAAAATGTTTAATATTTAATAATGTATAATCAATCTATTTATTTTTATCAATTAATTATTTAATTAATAAAATTTGTAATATTTTTTTAATAAACTCATTTTTTATTTTTTATTTATGTCATTATTTCATTTTTTTATTCGGACCTTTATCAATGCTAAAAAACACTGATAAAATCTATCTTTATTAGTGCTAAAAATAAAGTGCTGATAAAGGTTCAATTATCAGTGCTAAAAAAAGCACCAATAAAAGGTTAAATTTATCAGCGCTTTCTTTAGCGCTAATAAAGATGTCATCTATCAGTGCTTTTTGTAGTGCTGATAAATACCAGTGCTGTCAAATACCGGTTTTGTAGTAGTGTGAATTAATGAAATTAGTAAGCATGCAAGATAGAACTAAAATAAATTGGCTTATGCATAAATATTATCTAATACATGGTTAATCACTTAAGTAAATCCACTTAATAGTAACAAGAATGTGATAAAGATAATAATTGGAAATTTATGCATAAAGAATAAAGTCCCTCAATTATATATATTAAGTTGGTATAACCTTCCACTACTTCAGTTAAAATGAAACCATAGTTCAAAGTGCTTGACCAACCAAAGTTGGGGCGGTTTCAATTATCAGGGAATTATAACTTGAAGTTTTGGGTTGACTTAACTTAGTTTACATCAAGGGTTGACTACTAATGCAGGACATGGTGTGACTAAGAGGCAAGGGTTGAGGAAATCCAATTTTCAGGATTTCAACATTGGGGAGTCCACTCAACTAATCAAGGAACTGTGAGTTAATGCAGTTGGTATTTGGAATGCCTACCTAAAACTATTCAAGTTTCTTAACCAACCAAAGTTGGGACAATGAGAAGGGTAATATGGATCCTTGCCACTTGAATATCCAAGCAACAAGATATTCCAAAGTCAATGGTGAGGGGTATTGTGTTTCGATAAAATAGTGGGAGATTAATAAATATAATGTTTATTTATTTGTCTAAATTTATCAGATAAATTACTAAAATTATGTTTATCTTATTTTTTAGAAACAACATTAAAATGACATTAAACATATCATTACAATCCATACTTGATAAGGACAACCTTCTCACCGGAATAAATTTCTAAGAGTGGAAAATGCGACTTCGAGTTATCCTTCTCCATGAAAGGAAATTGTATGTTCTAAAAGAACCTTTTCCTAAAGCATCTGGAAATGAGGCTATTGATATGAGAAACATTTGAATGATTCCTTAGATGTTCAATATTTCATGCTATTATCCATGTACAATGATATTTGGAAGTAACATGAGGACATGGATGTGTATAGCATGATTTCTTAGCTTCGAGATCTCTATCAAGAGAAGGTGAGACAAGAGAGGTACAAGATATCCAATGATTTGTTTACAACTAAGCTTGGAGAGTCTGCGCCAGCTGGTCCTCATGTAGTCAAACTTATTGGGTACATTGAAAACCTAGACATCTTAGGGATTAAAGTTTTGGATGAGTTGCATACAGATCTCATACTTTCATCACTTCCCAAGACCTTATCTGGTTTTATTGTTAATTACAATATGAGGAATAATGAGAAGATTCTTTTAGAATTTCTTACTTTAATTCACCAAGTGGATAAGTACACGGGTCATGATAAATCCACGGTCCTTATAGTGAATAAGAAAAGGAAGAATAAGGTAAAGGGGGTAAAGACTCATAAATAATCTAAAGCTACCGAGCACCGTCCTTCCAAGAAGAAGAAGATCCAAATACTGGGCAAAGAAAAGGAGGCAATATGTTTTTCATGTGGAAAGACCAGCCACTAGAAGATGAAATTCAACCAGAAGCAAGGGGAAGCTAAAGGTACATTCATTATCGAGTGTAATCTTTCAATATCTACACATTGGGTATTAGATACAACTTGTGGGGCTCACGTCTATATCCAAATGTAGGAACCAAGTATATTTTGAAAGATTGCTAGAGTATAGGTGGATCTGAGACCTACTAATGGAGTGATGTTGGCTTCCCTATCCATCGGTGAATACCACCTTTCATTGACAACAATAATGATTTTTGTTTTAAAATATTTTTATTATGTACCTACGGTTACCAAGAACATAATTTTTGTATCATGCCTAGATACAGATGGGTTTATTTTCAACTTTGGAAATAAAAATTGTTTCTTTTATAAAGAAAACACATGTTATTGTGTGGAAATTTAAATAATAGTCTTTATGTATTAAATTATTAAAACCAAGTAATTACAATTGATAAAAAATCATGTTCACATACTACTACAAAAATACCCATTAGCAACCGCCAAAAGAGGTCGCAGTTGGCCTGATGCTAAAGGCCATTAACGACTGCTAAAGGTGGTCACTATAGGACCTCCGACGATGACTATTGCAGTGGTCGCTAGGAAGAACAACAGTGACCACCAAAGTGGTTGTTGATGCCTCAGTAAAACTAAGGATACAACAACCACCAAAGGCGGTCTCTAATGATCTCTGTTTTTTTGAGTATTAGCGACTGCCAGTGGTGGTCGTTAACCTACAATTTTTTTTTAAAAAAAAATTATAGTTTCACATCACCTTATATCCAAAAAAACTTCCAACACAAATAAAAAATGGGAATTAACCTGGAACTCCTCATTTTCTCGGTTTCACATGAAAGAAAACAAATCTCACCAAAGTACTTGTCCACTGGATGATGCTATCCACCAACACTAACACAAGACCATAGAAAATGGTTTAAGAACCATAAATGAGAGAATAAAAACCAAATACACCAAGAAATGAAAGAAAGGATAATAATTGACAAAAAATAGATAACACATTGATTTTTTACTTTCTTTGATCCAAATTGGACCTGCATGCACATGGTAGTGGTGTAAAGGTTTCACTTTATAAGAAATCCATATCAGATTGTGAGAGAAGACTAGATCATTCCAATGACTATTCAAACAACCTAAATTAATATATACAAGAGGATAATATAATTTAAATAAAAATAAATTAAACACTTTTAGAGTTTGAATTCAATTACAAAGAACTCATATATGCTTGAAATAGACCTATTGAAAATTAAGGCCTCCATGATCACATGACAGCTAAATAAAATGCTCTCCAATGTATAGGTTTTAAAGCCACGAGCTAACTGGATATACTCTAACATCACTAAAAGATCTACGGATCATGCTCACATTAACCAAAATATCACCAATTCAAATCAAAAACATCCTCTCTCTTAATCTCTCTAAAACTCCATCAAATCAGTTCTAGAATCGATGAGAATAGTGAGAACCCCTAGATTTACTCTTAGTCTAAAAAACTTGAAGTAGCCACTTGATGGAGAATGATTTTGCATAGTAGGTACTCAAGGAGCCACTGATAATAAGGTTTGATCATTCAATTACAATAGACCAACATCCAACCATATATGTGGATTTGAAATATTAACTCGATGCTTCATGAAGTAGTACAAGAGAGAGTAGAGTGGGATATGTGGCCATGGGAGATCGGAAAAAAGATTAATTAGAATATCTAGGGTAAGAATCACTGAGAAAGAACATTCGATGAAACACAAACTGAAACATTCACAACCATCAAATTAATAGGGATCAAAGACTCAAGTTATAACTGAGTAGAGTGGGAAGAAAAATACCACCTATTGTATGTTACCCCATGAATAAAGGGAAGGCCATCATATAAAATAAAACCAATAAATAAAATGTATTTACTTTATAAATCGAGTGAATTAAAATTCACACACCACTTTAAATTCTTATCCCCAGTGAACAGTGCTAGTCACTTTATTAGAAAGAGAGAAACTAGAGTGGGAGGTGTTTCTTGAGATCGAGATAAAAAAAGTGGACAAAACCATTCTGTTTTCACATGATTATTCTGGTTTTTTGATACTTATACAATTTTATTCTTACTATCTGATATATGAGTGAGAGAACTATGAATTTCATACATGTTTTGGGATTTTTTGATTTAAAATTTAAATATTGAGGAGAGAGAAAATTATTAATGGAGATATTTATCTCAACATTAATAGTATATGTTCTCCCAACATTAATGAAGAGTTATTCTCAATATTAATTGATGGAATAATGAATTTTGACTTCATTAATTAGATATATGGGCTGAGTATCTATATAAGAGGATGTAGTGGCATGTTTTGGGAAGAGAGTTGGAAAATATGTATCCACTGAGAGAGAACCAGGAAGGGGTTTCCAAGTTTGTGGTGGCCCATGTGACACGACGACGAATATTCAATTATATTTCATGGTGGAGAGGTTCTTGGAAATATTTTCAAGATGTAATCCACTAAGAGAAAAAAGGGGGATACCGTGTTGGTGGTAGCATGTGCGGTGCATCAACTTATAACAGGTGTGGAGCAGCAATGATGAAATAAATGATTGAGGCCATGTATCGAAATTCCTCTTGGTTGTGGATGTTGAGAGGCATGTCCCAGTTATGATGATCGATGGTACATTGTAATGGAGAGTTCATGTGAGTATGTCAAAAATTCCTTCAGGTGTGTTGAGAGAGAAATCATTCAGGTTCATTGTAAAAGTCCTTTCGGGTGTTGTGTAAAATTCCCTATGGTGATAAAATGTCTTCGGGTGATGAAAGGTCTTTAGGTGAATCTTATAGTGTGTTATTTGAATATTTTCGCTGTGACATCAAGCTCTTCCATAATAGTGGTATCAGAGGGAGGTTGAAGTGTTCGGTTTTATAACATGGTTGAAGGCACCTGTTGGAGTATTTTATTAAGGACTCGTAGGATGTTACCGAAATAAAACGGTGGTACCAAAGGTGTTTCTATGTTGTCGAAAGTCCGATTGATTAGTTGGATTCATGAGGTGTGTTATGTTGTTGGTGATAGTTAGAGATTGGTGGAAGTATACTGAAGTTCCTAAGGTTACATGGTCTATCAGGAATCCAGAAGAATGTCACTATAAGATGGTGGCACTATCAGTGGTGTTTCTAGAATATCAAAAGTCTTCTTGATCATATGTGTCATGTGGCGTGTTTCGTTCATTGGGTGACATTTGGATCTCAGTGGAGCCAATGATCACACTGACCGAGATGGTGGAAACGAATGGGAGTATTTGAATTTTAAATCTAGGTGGAGATTTTTGGGATTTTTTTATTTAAATTTTAAATATTTAGGAGAGATAAAATTATTAATGGAGAGATTTATCTAAACATTAATAGTGTATTTTCTCCCAACATTAATGAAGAGTCATTCTCGATATTAATTGATGGAATAATGAATGTTAATTGCATTAATTGAAGATATGGACTGAGTGTCTATATAAGAGGATGTTGTAGCGTGTTTTGGGAAGATATTCAGAAAAGATGTAGCCACTGAGAGAGAACCATGAAGGTGTGCCAACATGATTTAGCTGACAAGAGATAACTGGGAAGGTGTGTTAGCACAATGTAGCCAGAAAGAGAGAACTGAGAATGGGTTTCCAAGTTTGAAGTGGCTCGTGTGACATGATGACAAAGATTTAATTATCATGTATGTGTAGAGAGGTTCATGGAAATATGTTCAAGATGTCATCCACTGAGAGCCAGAAGGGGCTGCCATGTCGGTGGTAGCATGTGAGGCGCATCAACGTTTAACAAGTGTGGAGCAGAAATGATGTAATCGATGATCAGGGCCATGTATAGAAAGTCCTCTTGGTTGTGGAGATCGAGCGGCGTGTCCTGGTTATAATGATCACAGGTACATCAGAATTAAGGGTTCATGTGAGTATGTCAAAAATTACTTTAGGTGTGTTGAGAAGTAAATACTCCGGGTGCATTGTAAAAGTCCTTCGGGTGTTGTGTAAAATTACTTCAAGTGATAAAATTTCTTTGGGTGATGAAAGGCCTTTGGGTGAATCTTCTGGTGTGTTGTGCGACTGCTTCCGTTGCAACGTTGAGATCTGCCCCAACAACATGAGTGCTAGAACTTATAAAACCATATGCAAAGAAGAAGTTAAAGATTGATGAATGTGTCAAGAATGTATTGAAAGAGACCCTGGATAAGAAGGTGGAAGAGAAAGTTGTGCACTACACTACCTCAAAATAAATATGGGTAAAGTTAGAAGATATATATAATAAATAATCTATAAATAATCTAAATATGAATCTACTAAAGATATAGTTTTGAAGTCGCTTGAAGAGGAGTTTCACCAGTCCAAAAGCTAAAAAATAAGAACAAGTAGAAGTCCCATAAATTGGGCTCACCTATTCAAGTAAACAAAAATTACTCATTGTGCATATCAGATTCTAACCCAAAAGACGACATCTCTTGTAAATATAAAGATAAAAATTTTATATCAACAGAATTTGTTGAGAATATAGAAACCACTTAATAAGGTAAATCTTGAAATTTTTGGTGCAACCTAACAAGAGGAGACTCAAGCCTTGATAGATGAAGTTCAACACTTAAATGATAAAGGTGAAAGAATTTGTAATCACATAACAAATTTAGATGAAATCATTACACAAATGGACAATAAATTAAAAAAGAAAATTGATGTGATTGATGAACCAATTCATGACTTGAAATTACAAAAAATATTATTATAGGGCCACTGAATTATATTATAGAATGTTTAGTGATAGATAAATTTCATGTGTGGCTACAAGATGTTAGGGGTCTAGAAGATAAATAGAAAATCTATATAGAATAGAGAAGTCTATTCAATTGAGGGGATCAAACAAAATCAATTGACCAGTTTAGTGGTTCAGGGATAAAATTAATTTCCTTCTTTTAATGGATACAAGGAAATCTGAATTCCTAAAAGAAGAATCATCACATAGTGACTCAAAATAATGGGAGTTGATAATAACTATCAAACTAATTAAAGGATATTAAAATCCATAATTTTCAATGATTATTGATTGAATAATCATGGAAAAAATATAAATTGATCATAAAAATTTAATGAATTCCCTACTATTTGAATTTAGTCATTCAACATTACCATAAAAACATGCTCTACAGTGATATCCCAGACATAACCTTATGTACCTACAACCAAGTCAGAGTGTATTAACATCCATCTGGAAATATGATTCAAATTCATACAAATATAGAACAAAAACCATTGCAAATATGAATTAATCATATGCATTTGAAATATGAAAAGGGTGAAGAGAAAAAAAATATCACATGAATTTTAGTTTTGTGATCAAAGCCCATGAAACATATTAAATTTTAAAATCAACAATAAATAAACCAAAAGGATCAATGGATCGAGAACAAACCAAAATCTAGAATAAGTGATCAACATAGTTTGAAGACTAAAAATTAATGAAACTTGAAAAATAATTAATTAAAGGAGAGGAGCCTGTGTCACACCCTGACTTCGCACATCGGTAATGATTTTAATTTTTACCTTTATCTGCTAATTTTATTTGATTTAATTGTTTTGTTGAGGTTCATGCTAGGCCCGATAGGTGTATTTTTCATTTTGATGATAAATGAATGTTTGGATTAGCATAACTCGACACATGGGCATGGATCAGTCGAATTAGTGTCACATCTCTAAAGCGATATGCACCCAAACCGATGCTTTATTTTATTTATTTATTTTGGGGCTCACTTTTGAGTTGTGGTTTGAACCAGTTCTATTTTAAAACAGATGTGGGATCTTATACGGGTGTGGGACTGTGCACGCGACCGTGTGTAGTGCCCAACATCAAGAAGAAAATGTTTTATGACTAAATTTATTATTACACTGGCGCACGACTATGCCGCGACCATGCACGCATCTGTGCACGATGTCCGAACTCAATAATTAATGCAATTATTTTTGTAACTAGTTTTATTATTATTATTATTATTTAAGTTAATGTTTCAATTAGGTTATTATTATTATTATTATTTCAATTGTTACTTTAATTTGGTTGTTTTTATTATTTTGGTTTTTATTATTTTTAGTTTCATTATTAGTATTAAAAAATTGTTATGATTAATTAGAATTTTGTTTTTTTTCTCATATTTTTTCCCTCCATTTTTCTCTCTCTATTTTTTTCTTTATTTTTATTTTCTTTATCTCTTTTTTTTTTCTCTCCTCTCTTGATCTACCCTCTCTCCCCACATAGACTCCCTTCCCCTTCTATTTTGCTCAACGCGTCTCCCCCCTCCTAACCCTAGGTCGCCACCATCCCCTCCTCTCTTCCGGCAAGACAACCCCAACGCCCTCTTAACTCTGGCAAGACGTGGCATACCACATCATCCACCTCACACCGAACCACACCACACCCCACCCTCAAACCCTAGCAGGCTCCCTACTGCCCTCCGGAGATCCTGCTATCCGGTGCCCTCCCTTTGTCCGGCAACCACCCTCCGCACCCCTTCAGGCTGCCTCACACCCAACCCATGGCACTATGCTGCCTTGGACCACCTAGACCCATGCCTCTTCTCCCTCCCATCCTGATTTTTTGGAGCTACACACCTCCAGCAGTTTCTTTCAAACTCCATCTATCTCTCTGCACCCTTGCTGTAGGTGCGTTTCCCTTCAACCAGTTGTTTCTTGCTTTTTGGTAGAGTTGTTGTTAGGGTTTTGGTGTTGCTTTGGTTTGATTTTGGGTATAAGTTGTTTGATGTTTTGTTTTTAGGATCTATCTGAGTTTTTTGAGGTGCAATTAATGTGAGATGGAGTTTGTGCACCAAGTTACAAAGTTTATGTACACCGAGGTAGGTAGTTCTGCTTATAATTATTGTTTGATGAATTTTATTTGGATGTTTAGTTAATTTAGCATATTATTTAATTAGTTTACATGGTGAAAAATTGTTTTTTTATTGAAATCTCATATGCATTGATTTATTAATAACGTGTTTATGCGATATAAGTGTGATTTTCTATAAAAATCCATATCGATATGGTTAATAGTGTTTTATAAATTGTGCACTTGGCTTATTAGATCATGCAATGGATGCAAATTATATTTTAGTATGGCGTTAGTGCGCGTTTGATTCTAAAAAGGGGGTTTGGGGTGTGTTTTGACATAATTCCATGTGGTTCTTTATTGGTATATTCTTTTATAAATTGTAAAATGTTTAATTAAATGATATTGGTGGTGAAAATCATGTTTTGATAAGGTTACGTTGTGTGTTTTGTTCTAAAGTGGCATTTTAAATGAAACCAAATGTATCTTTAGTGCAAACTTTATTGCGCCGTTTGTTAACGTTTGTTTTAAACTACTCAAACAATTTATTTAATTGGTGAAAGTGGTGTAGATTGAGCTCTTGATGTGGTGTTGTGTGTGTTTGGTTATGAAAGAGGGTTGGGTTGGTTTTGTGTGTAAATTCATGTTCTGCTCTTCAAAATTTGTTTATTAAAATCTTAAATGTTTTATTAAATAGTTATTAAGAATGAAAAATTATTTTAATTGAGTTGTGTAAAGATTCTTGGTGTGCATATTATTATTATTATCATTAGCATCATCATCATCATCATTATTATTTTTAGAGAATTTGTGTGTGCAAAGGGTGAAATTGGTGTTTTGGTGTAGCGTCTGTATGCGTTCTGTCTTAAATGAGTATTTAGGTGGATTTTTGGTGTTTAAAGACATGCGATGTATGTTAAAATTGTTTAATAAAGAATTTTAATGGTTTGTTTGACCATAAAAGTGCTTTCTTTGACTACGCATATATATATATTAAATGGTTTAAGTGTGTGAAAAACCTGGTGACACTCTTTTGATAATTTTTTATAAACTTTTTAAAAGGTTCATTAAATCATGTCAATGGTGTGAAACGTGTTTTGGAAAATATTTTAGTGTGTATATTCTTTCAAAATGGTATTTCTGAGTGAAAGTAGTGGTTTTGGCATGTGCAATGTCTTGCTTTCTTTGGGTGCATAAATATGATATGTGACATGACCTCGAAACTTGTTTGAGCACAAAGCGGGAAGCCTGGGTAGCTAGGAGGGTGGACTAGACTAGTGGGCTAGTGATCCGGGGGTGGTTTCGGCCCTGTTTTGCTTAACAGGATTGATGAATGTAACACTAACTAAACATATGAATGAATGAGGGTCGTGGTTTCTAAGCCACGTTTTTTGAGGGTCGTGATTTCTAAGCCACAGTTTTTGAGGTTTGTGGTTTCTAAGCCACGTTTCACTGAGACACGAAGATCTAGGGACCCAAACTAGATAATACCCACGAGGCCTCTCCCATATTTGGTGATCCTTAGTTACTTTATGCTCATCACTGTGACAATTTGATTATTTAAAAAAGATAAGTGTGTGTGTGTTTTAATTTAAGTTGTTCCATTTGAAACTGTTTTCTCAAATCCTATTTTATTTTAAATTGTTCAAGCATTTAATTATTTTATTTAATTAATATTACAAATGTATTTGTCATTTAATAATTATTCATGGAATCTTTTTTCTCAGTGGCATCCTACCAGGATCTTGGCTCACACCCTACATACTTCTTTGGGTGTATGTAGATCCTACTTATTTTGTATTCCATGTTGGGGAATCGTGCATAACATTGGTGGTTCGGATTGCCAGCGGCGTCCTTGTGTTGGTTTGGCGAACGTAGCTTGAGGTTGTTGCACCTCATGTTGCTTGGAGGTTTGAGTTAGTGTTTTTATTTTTTACTTTATTTTCGCTCCTTTTGGGTTTTTGGTTCAAGTTGTAAACTTTAATTTTGACCATAGATTAAGGTCATGTTTGGTTGTCTGTTTTAGTTTTAATTTCATTCATCATGTTGTTTTTTTTATGTTTATCTATTCGGGTAAATCATTCCCAAGTTTTATTTTTGATACTCGGCACCTGTGCCGGCCAGTGGGGATCAGGAACTCCCTTTGGGCCATGTCGTGGACCGGGTTGGGCATCGGGTTAGATGGCGACCCGACTTGGTTCGTGATAGCCTGGGTGGCGAAGAAACCATGTATCCAAAGAAATTGTTCATGTGATAAAAAAGGGATCAAACATCTTACAGTTTTTCATGGTATTCCTAGTTTCCAACCTAATAAAGAAGGTATCATAATGAAAAAAAACATCATCAAGCCGGTAATTACTACACTAATCCAAATCAAATTATATGGTAGGAATATGCAATGAATTAAATCACCCTAGCTCACCGAAACACATCTAAGTGCACCTCCATAACCTGCATCTCCACACCCTGAATTAAATAAACAAACAATATGAATTATATCATCCATAACCTACATATTCGTAATCCAAATTAAATCAAACATGAGCACCTCCCCATGTGCATCTGAAACTATTCAACTATGTAAAGAGTTAATAAATTAAAATAAAAAATCAATTTTTCCAACATTGGAAAAACAATGAAAATATTTTAGAACACAAACCAATATTCTAGAACCCCATTAAATATTTGTGGTGAAATTAAAACAATGATAAATAGGTCTGATGTCAATCAACATCACTAAAATGTTTTAATGAACACTATAAATATTTTCAATTGAAATCAAGAAGCATTGACTATTTAATTTCATTTTTTAGAAAAGGTTGCCAGTAAGAGGTACAAGAATGACCTTCCACTACTGATTATTCCACCTTTTCTCCCTTGATGAAAGGCATAATTTATATAGGTAGCAAAACATAAAAATCTATAACCCAAATATATTTTTATAACCCTAAAAAACTCTTTCCAAATTTAATCTCATTTCTATATGCAATGATGACTGAAACTTTGCACATTCATTATAAACAAACATTAATTGAATCATTTTACATATAATGGATTAATTATTAAAGTTCCTCTAAGACCCAATTTTGAAGCTAATTTATGAGTATACCACCTTTAACAAAATTTCACCAACACATAATTGGTTTCAATGGGGTTAAAAAAGTTTCAATTGTAATTCCAAAAAATTAAAATACAACATATTTTGTTGCACCCCTTTTTCATTCAAACCAACTAAATATGAAACCTTTTGTAGATGTAACAATGATGATATCACTTCAAATTTAATAAATACCATTAAACCATCTAATCTATAACACCCCGACCCTAGTTACCCAGAGTAGGTGCATTATTACATAACATTGGCATGATCGCAAAAGATCAAGTCTCGAAAGATCGATTAGTTTAGTAGCCTTGGAAATACTAAATACATTCATAAGTTTTACATTACATTATAAAATAAAAAGATACAACAACATAGTATGCATAGGACACACTCATATCCCTTATAGTATCCCTGCCGGTCAGTCATAATACACTTCTTCGTATCCTGGGAAAAATAAAACATAGAAAGGGGTGAGATCAGATGCTCAGTAAGGATAACAATATAGTGAGAACTTTTATAAATAAGCATAAAAATTTAAGTCAATGTAAGACTAACACAAAAGCCTTTTAAACTTGAACTTCAGCATAATATGGAAAAGATAAAATCAAATAATTCCATTTAATTATTCACATGGATATTCTACTAGTAGAATAATAACATGCAATATCAATAGACACTTTCATAATGATGGAATGCATAATGCCAGACTTCATAATCACATAGTCACGGCATTGTTCCAAGACTACAAATAAGATTTTTTCAAGGCCTTGTGCCAAGACACTAGTTTTTCTCATGAGACCTACCGATGCATCGAGGAGTTATAGCAGGCTCCACCCGTCACTTACTAAGTCCAATGCATTCCTCATATGAAAAGGTTTAAACATAACATAAACATTTGTATTAAAACTAGCATATGAAATGTCAATACTTTATCCATAAACCATGAATGGTATAAAAATAACATATCCACAGTCAAACATATCACAAAACCTTCAATACAATATGGAAGTTTTGTATCATAATAAATCAACTTCAAATAAGCTCACAATCCATCAAAGGATGCTGACATAGATGAAATCAAAACTTTTTTTAGAGAAATATCACTTTCTATTTTGAAATCATTTAAAAGTCATATAATTATAAAAGAAAACATTTATTTTGAAAATATTATTATAAGCTTGTAAGGGAAACTTCGACGATGTTATAATGATAGAAAATATCCACACCCACCGTATAAGTTAAAAAACATTCTTACCTTAATTTTGTCGAAAAGGTCATAAGGTACCTTGTTTGGAAAACGATGTAAAGATTCCTTTCAAACCATTTTATAAAAAGTCAAACAAGGGTATAAATGATTTTAACCCATATTCTAGTAAATAGTAAAAATGTTTTGGAATACATTTTTAAGAAACATGGATATGGATGATAATGTGGTCCCAGTAGATACTTATGTAAAAATAACCTCAGATAATAAAGAGATTGTGAAATTAACCCTTACCTTGTACTTTTCCTTGGTCGAGGGTAGGTTAAACTCTTGTATAATGCTGAAATAATTGTTATTAAATTATACACGAACCATATAAATTAATATGAGATCATATATGATCTTCTAATATTTCTTTGTTAATGATATTTCAGTAGTATCATTGTTTCAGGTGTTAAATGATTCATTTTCCTTTATATACTTGGTTACGTAATCCATGTTTGTTATGGATAGGAAGCATTTGATTCATATACACTACTACAAAAATAGAAAAGGGAAGCACTACCCTTTTATCAGCGCTAAAAAAAGCGCTGATAAAGGGGGGCCTTTAACAATGCTAAAAAAAGCGCTGTTAAACGTGACCATTTATCAGCGCTTTTTTTTATTACTGATAAAGACCCCCCTTTATTGGCGCTTTTTTAGATCTATTAATGGGGACCCCTTTATCAGCGCTTTTTGTAGTAGTGCTGATAAAGGGGGGCTTTATCAGCGCTTTTTCCTAGTGCTGATAAATTTTATGTTTCAAAAAAAAAAAAAATTTTTCATGAAAAAAAATATATTTTTATATAAGTATATTTATATTGATATAAATATAATATATATTTTTTAAATATTTTTTAGATAAGTATAAATAGACTATTACATTTTAATATATAATAAATTTAGTGAAAATGGATTTAAAATATTTTAAAAAATATAATTAATTAATAATTTGCTAATTATTATAAATTAAAAATAATTTAATAATAATTTGAAGACACAAAAAATCAAAAATAATAATAAAAGATCTAATATAAGTTGAAAATGTAACTCAAACATCAAACGACCATAACTTTTGATCCGGGTGTCCGTTTGAGCTCTACAGCATATAAAATCGAAGCTTGTGAAAAGCTCTACACGCCTAAGACCTAAGAGAAGCTTCTGTCGCATTTTTCAAGGCCAAAAAAGGCCCAGAAGGCCTCCAAAACTAAGTTTTTAGTCAGGATACCCCGATTTGTAAACATTCAAACAAGTATAACTTCTGATCCGAATGTCCTTTATGCCTGTACCACATATCATATCGAATATTGTTTCATTTTCTTCAATTTGATTGGTTGTAGAGTTGAAAAAGGATTCTGGATTAGAAGTTATGGTCGTTTTAACATTCTATGGATTTTCAAATACACACATATATATATGTATTTATTCATAAATATATGTGTGTGTGTGTGTCTGTGTGTGTGTTGTATATATGTATGTATGTATGTATTTATTTATTTAGAAATACACATAAAAAACATATTTTATAAATGTATTTAAAACTAATCTTATAAATATATATTATTATACAAATAAATATATGGATAAAAAATTATAACTAAAAATATATATATAAATAAATATACGAATAAATATATATATATACTAATATATGAATAAATATATATGTATTAATATAACTAATTATATTTATATTAATATGAATATATATTAATATACGAATAAATATAACTATATATATAAAGATATGTCATTAAATAGAAAAAAATGAAATGGCTTAGTGGTAAAGGTGCAGGCGCACAAGGGGGAGGTCGCGGGTTCGAGTTCTGGTGGAAGCAAGGAGGTGCACGCAGGGGGAATATGCTGGACGCGCGAGAAAGGGAAGCACGCAGGAGTGGTCCACCTAGCGATGATAAAGGGGGTCAAGCGCTGTTAAAAGCTTCCCCTCAAATAATATTTACTTTTTTAATTTTTGTATTTTTTTGATTTTTATCAGCGCTTTTTAAAAGCGCTGATAAAAGTGGTCTTTTATCTGCACTAAAAAAATCGCTGATAAATGACCCCTTTTATCAGCACTTTTTTTTAGCACTGATAAAAGACCCCTTTTATCAGCACTTTTTTTAGTGCTGATAAAAGTCCCCTTTATTAGTGCTTTTCTGAGCACTGATAAAAGGGACCCCCCCTTATCTTCGCCTCGATTAACAACGCTTTTTTAGCATTATTAATGCACTTTTTGTAATGACCCGGACCTGAACAGCCACCCAGACAGTGCTAAACGGGTCATGTGTTACTACCTTAGGCGCACCTCCCCGAATGCCAAAGGCTACCGACTAGAAGAAAGGGTCTTTTAGGTATAGTGGGGAGGTTATACCATCTCTGAGGATAATACTGGTACTGGTCTGAGTATGATAATAAAAATTCAGCGGAATAAAAGACTCAGCAGAATCGAACCAAACCCGCAGAGCGGAAGCATAATCAATATAGATAAATAGTGGAAGCAATAAATATAAACCACAGCAGCAGAAATAAACACAACAGCATGCTGATAACATGTAACTACTACTGAAGAGTAAAACATGCATCCAAAGAAGGTCATACATAACTGAATATAAAAAGGGCGCCAATGGCTAACCACAATAGCAACAACAAGTAAGCATGCCGATACAGAAAAGAAAAACAAAACAAAGTAACCCCAGTTAGGTAATACCTCATGGTCCATACCATCTCCATGCAACAACTAACGCAGTCCAGCTCCGGAAGCTGGCCTCTTTCCTGCACGTAAATCCATAAAGTTTGCACGCGTCCCGGAGGGCCCGTGTAGGGTGTGAGACAAATCTCAGTAGGATACCACCCAATGGTGCGTACCTAATATAAGTGTTTAAGCAGACATTTATTTATAAGGAAAGTAGTAAATAGAACAATGCACAAATAAACACTAACTTCACTGGTGCTCAGAAGCCACCATGGAGTGTCACCTACTTCGGCTAATGCTGGAATCTCTGTCATGTTACCCAGCACCATGTTCCCCCCCTGACAACATGTGTATCAAGTACCGAAATCCCGAAGGCACGCCCAAGAAGTTACTCGGAGGAACAGCGATGCTTGTCCTCAAATAATAACCGGAGGGACAACGATGTCTACCCTCAAATTAATACCCGGAGGGACAACATTGTTTTCCCTCAAACAAAGTATCCGGAGGGACAACGATATATGCACTCAAATAACGGAGAGCCTCGACCCCCAACCCGATAGCCTCAATGCTATCCTCTGAAGGCTCCTCACCTCCCATGTGGCTTCCTACGACAAGCACCCCCAAACCGATAGTACCTAAACCGCAACTAACGGGGGTCTCTACCCACACGGGTGGTCAAAACCACCACATCACAGAGTATCTCTATGTGCACACTACTCAAAGTCCGGGTGGGCGGTAATCACCAAAATAGTACCCAAGACACCACATCTCTATCACCTCGTGTCCCTATGACCTTGTCCCTCAAGTCCGATGACAATGCAATCCTAGTAACCCGGGCCATGACCAACCTGACAGTCATCCTGCCTCAAAATGATGTCCATGATGCCCAATCTCATGGTCAGAACCACCCAAAATAACCCGGTCCAATCCCAAACCGTGATCTGCATCACTCAAGAACATCTGGACCATGCCCAACACCACCCAAAGGGTCTAGCAGATGCAATTCAGCAATTGCATATATAACATATTTAAACAGAAAACATAAACAGGCAGAACGAACTAAACAGTTGAATTGCACTATGAAAGATGTTGTCCCATACCAGTACTAAGGTCTTAAATGCCTCTAAAAATTTATATCAGGCTTAATAAATTAAACTCAACAGTTTATAACAATATAATTCAAATTTAACCATTTTGGAATTCCCCGACCAAAATGCCCAGATGAGCTACGACCCCTTGCCCGGCCTCGCTCAAGAAAAACTGGTAACAGTGCATACCCAAAGGAATCCCATAGGTCCAATAAAAAATTAAATATAAAACGGCAGATAAAACGGGTCCCGCTCAAAATACCCAAAAACGCGCCGAAGGCCGCGTTACCCAAAAGACCACGAAAACACAAAAAGAGGTATGCACCACCTACCCGAGACTTGTACGATGATACTCCTCCGGTAACAGCCTCCACTTCGGTGTAAAATGCGGTAGATCTATAAAAGAATCCAAACCACTCAAACCCCTATAACTCGTTCTAGAACAGGAATCAAACAAAACGGCTCAAGAGGAATCAAGGCCTTACCGAGGGGGTTCTGATGGAACAATATGTGATTGAAACGGAGTTCGAACGATGATCTGGGAGGGATTTGAAGTCCCTACCAGCTTGGTTCATGAAACCTAGAGAAAGAAACAAGTTCCACCTCAAAATGAGGCTACTGCCCATTTTAACGCAAAAAAAGAAACTACATGACATGTACTTTAGGTCTACATGCTGTGTATATCATTTAACTGTTCATTTGATGGTTGGAATTCCGTAGACTTACTTTCCGAACCAGCCAACATGAGTACACAGTGTGTACCTAGGGGTACATGGCGTGTACTTGGTTTTCCTTCTCTTCCTCATCAGCTTACCCACACGCCATGTATATCCCTCATACACAGCCAGACTACATGGCGTGTCCAAGAGGAACACGATGTGTACGTGGTCTCAACGATTCTCCCCGGCCAATAGGCCTACACACCATGCATGGCCTCCACACAACCAAGGGTACACAACATGTCAAAAACTACACGCCGTGTAGTAAGAAAGTTTCTACACAGTCATCACATGACATGTACTCGGCGAGCACATGGCCGGTCACTCGCCTACACATACACGGCGTGTACTGAAGGTACACGACGTGTAGTCTGGAAATTTCTAGAAACTTCCCATTTAATCCAGTTTCCTCGAAAACAAGTCAAAAATTCAAACAGGGTTGGGATTTTGACCCGTTCTAAAAACTCGGGTTCTTACAATCTCCCCTCCCTAACATAGACCGTCCCTGAGATATCAAACGAAACCCGGAGATGGCACCAAACATACCACCCCGTTCAAAGTAACCAGGACTTCCTCGAACTCCACAGTCCTAGCTAAATCCTTCAAGGGGGCTCCCCACCTTAGGAATCACCTAACCTGGTCTCAACCTGACAAAACTCAAAGAAAACAAGGTTTACTAACCTATTTTGCTGGATACATAGTCCTCCTATGACACATTGTCACCCCTGCACCCCATTGGAGATCATGTGTCGTTCCTGACACCCAACGTATCCTGCACCACATCGGTGTACGCCTCTACAAGGTCATGGTTCTTAGAACCTCAATTAACCCACATCCTCAATGCCCCAATGCCCACGACAACTCAAGTAACCCACATCCTCGATGCCCCGATGCCCAAGGCACCTCAACTAACCCGCATCCTCGATTCCCTAATGCTACACATCTCATACATATATATATATATATATAGAATATATCACGCACCTGATATGGTGACAATCCCACTGAATAGAATCTAGTCAGTCCACATAGATTCTGTGCACCATGTGCACTCAAAGAAGACATGCCTCTACAGGTCATGCCAAAAAAAACATGGAGATCACAGCCACACCGCGGTGTACCTCTATCTGTCATCAGCTCACCAGCCTGCTCAGCCTCTGGTAGCTCCATGGCTTGAACCAGGCCTGAAGCATGACTACCTGATGCCTGAACTCCCTGCGGTACTGCTCCAGTCACCGACCACTGACCCCTCAGCTGGGTCTTGCTGTCTCTGTAACATCCTCCGCGTGTAGCTGAACCTCGGCTACCCTTTCCTGTTACCGAACCCGAACCAACTCCGGATGCCACCGTCTATCCTGGTCCCTGTCTGCCGGCTGTCTGAGAAGGATACCTATAAAACCTCTCCAGATGCCTGACCTATCGTCATGCCCAGCACTCCTTTGGAGGCCTATCGCACTGAGTCCAAACATGTCCTGGCTATCCACACCAAAATAAAATCACTGAAGAACTACTGTGAGGTGGTCTAACAGAATCCCTAACCTGACTAGCCTGCTGGAACTCATCCCGTCGTCACTTCCTGCTATCTGAACCATCACCTGAAACTGTCGCTCAAACAACCTAGGTCCTATCCCTTTGGTTTCCCTCCGCTATGAGTGCCTGGTTAACCGCCTATGAAAAAGAACCCATCCTGAAAATGTTCACCTGGACCCGAATGGCATGTCGTAATCCATCCTCGAAGTGCCTCACCCTAGTCATGTCATCCCTTACCATACCAGGTGCAAAGTGAGATAGCTCTCTGAAGGTTGCTGCATAGTCCATGACGGACATGTCTTCATGCTGAAGACTCAAGAACTCCCAAGCTCTCTTTTCCCTCAGTGGATCTGGAGAGAAGTTCTCAAAGAACCTATCCTCAAAGTCCTTACATGCGAGTCCCTTGTGCCTATGAGCCTAAACCTACACATCCAACCAATGCTTCACTGGTCCTCTCAGCATGTACGTCGCCATCTTGACCCTCCGCCCTGGAGGCGTCTCGAGCTGCTCGAAGATCATCTGCATACTCTCTATCCAGTTCTCATCCACCTGCGAACCACCCTCACCCTGAAAAAGTGGTGGGTGCTGTCACTAGAACTCCCGTGTCAGATATGCCATAGATGTCTCTGTACCCTGTGCCCCTCTATCGATCCCCTGAAAGATGCATACCAGGCTCGCTCGGAGCTGCTCGTCGAGCCACGACCCGAACGATTCCAAACCCAGCTGCTTTCCTACCTGCACTGGATCCTATTCCTAAGCCTATACCTGTAGCTCATTCTCTCCTGTACCGAATCCTGAACCTGATCCTGCGCCAGCGGCACTGTCTCCTCACGTGCCTAACACTCCATCGAGACGTGTAGGAGGAACCCGCTGAATACCATAAATGGTTAGACAACCCATATATATATAACAATATATATTCAACGCAGATAAGAAAGTAGTAAAAGGAAGTTCATAACTACTACCCTTACTCTCCCCCACTGCAACCCATACCCCACGGCATCCCGACCTCATGTCCTCCTTACCCTACCCTATCAGGGCCAAGTATCAAAAGTACCTCAAGCCATGACCATCCTGAAAACTCACGTTGCGTCAAACTGACAACCAAGTTGCCCAATCCAGGTGATACAAATCACCTCAACTGATAGTACCTGCCTGTTCTCATAAGAGTCAAACCCCAAAACCCTATCACATGCAATTATACAATTTAAAGCATGGAATACACATTGCAACAGTAAGAAATTATATCAGTAATTTCACCTTTTACATTTCAAAGCATATAAATCATGGCAATTGATTTTTATTCACATGGTATTATCACTTCACAAAGCATACATGCAATTATGAAATTGAAATACCCTAAAAATGTTCCTATCAAAAGCCAAACAAGCAAGCCTTGCCATACCAGGCCAAGATCCAACTCTCCCTTACCGCACTGGGTCAAGGGTCACATATCACAATCAATAACCTCACACACCAAGTGAGCCACCGAGGTGGAAATCATATAAACTGCAATTTGAGAAAAAGAAAACAGCAATTCCCACCCAAGGCAACTTGGTCCATCCCTCGCACCTAGGGCTGCAGGCACCCAAGCACAAGATAGAAATTCAGTTCCATTAAAAACCTACCTCGAGTCTACCATATCCCAAATAGTAAATCCAGAAGAAATAAAAGAGAATTCTCAGTATCATTAGTAGTCAGCAAAGAAATGCTACTAAATCCCTATCAAGAACTCCTTTGATACCACTTTGTAACAACACAGACCCGAACAACCACTAGAACAATGATAAACGGGCCGAGTGTTACTACCTTAGGCGCAACTCCCCGAACACCAAAGGCTACTGACTAGAAGCGAGGGTATTTTAGGTATAGTAGGGAGGCTATACCCTCTCAGAGGATAATAATGGTACTGGTCTGAGTATGATAATAAAAATGCAGCAGAATAAAAGACTCAGCAGACTCGAACCAGACCCGCAGAGCGGAAACATAATCAATATAGATAAACAGCGAAAGCAATAAATATAAACCACAACAGCAGAAATAAACAAAACATCATGTTGATAACATGTAACTACTACTGAACAGTAAAACATGCATCCAAAGCAGGTCATACATAACTAAATATAAAAAGGGTTCCAATGGCTAACCAATAGTTGCTACAAAAATTAAGCATACCGATACTGAAAATAAAAACAAAACAAAGTAACCCACGCTAGGTAAGAACTCATGGTCCATACCATCTCCATGAAAAACTAACACAGACTAGCTCCTGAAGCTATACTCTTTCCTACACATAAATCCATAAAGTCTGCACGCGTCCCAGAGGGCCCATGCAGGGTGTGAGACAAATCTCAGTAGGATACCACCCAATGGTGCATACCTATTATAAGTGTTTAAACAGACATTTATTTATAAAGAAAGCAGTAAAAAAACAATGCACAAATAAACACTAACTCCACTGGTGCTCAACAGCCACCATGGAGTGTCACTTGCTTTGGCCAATACCGGAATCTCTGTCATGTAACCCGACACCATGTGCCCCCCTGACACCACGTGTCTCAAGTACCGACGTTCCGAAGGCACACCTAAGAAGTAACCTAGAGGAACAGTGATTATTGTCCTCAAATAATAACCATAGGGACAATGATGTCTTCCCTCAAACAAAGTATTTGGAGGGACAACGATATCTGCCCTCAAATAACGGCGAGCCTCGACCCCCAACCCAATAGCCTCAACGCTATCCCCTGAAGGCTCCTCACCTCCCACGTGGCTTCCTACGACAAGCACCCCCAAACCGATAGTACCTAAACCACAACTAACGGGGGCCTCTACCCACACGAGTGGTCAAAATAACCTCATCACGGAGTATCTTTGTGTGCACACTACTCAAAGTTCGGGTGAGCAGTAACCACCAAAATAGTACCCAAGCCACCACATCTCTGTCACCTCATGTCACTGCGACCTTGTCACTCAAGTTCGATGACAACGCCATCCTAGTAACCTAGGCCATGCCCAACCTGCCAGTCATTCTGCCTCAAAATGACGTCCATGACGCCCAATCCCGTGGCCAGAACCACCCAACGTAACCTGAGCCAAGCCCAACCTGTGATCCGCATCACTCAAGAACATCCGGGCCATTCCCAACACCACCCAAAGGGTCCATCAAATGTAATTCAACAATTTCATATATAAAATATTTAAACAGAAAACACAAACAAGCAAAACAAACTAAACAATTGAATTGCACTATGCAAGGTGCTGTCCCATACCAGTACTGAGGTCTTAAATGTCTCTAACAATTTATATCAGGCTTAATAAATTAAACTCAACAGTTTATAACAATATAATTCAAATTTAACCATTTTGGCATCCCTCAGACAAAATGCCCTGATGAGCTATGGCCCCTCACCTGGCCTCGCTCAAGTAAAACTAGTAACAGGGCATACCCAAAGGCATCCCATAGGTCCAATAAACAATTCAATATGAAACGGCAGATAAAACGGGTCCCGCTCAAAATACCCGAAAACGTGCTGAAGGCCGCGTTACCCAAAAGACCACAAAAACACAAAAAGAGGTATAAACCATGTACCTGAGACTTGTACAATGCTACTCCTCTGGTAACATCCTCCGATTCGGTGTAAAACGCGGTAGATCTACAAAAGAATCCAAACCGCTCAAACCCCTATAACTCGTTCTAGAAAAAGAATCAAACAAAACGGCTCAAGAGGAATCAATGCCTTACCGAGGGGGGTCTGATGGAACAATCCGTGATCGAAAAGGAGTTCATACGACGATCCATGAAGGATTTGAAGTCCCGATCAACTTGGTTTGCAAAACTCGGCGGAAGAAACGAGTTCCACCTCAAAACGAGGCTACTACCCATTTTAACACAAAAAAAGAAACTGCACGGAATGTAATTTAGGAATACACAACGTGTATATCATTTAACTGTTCATTTGATAGATGAAATTCCACCGACTTACTTTCCGAACCTGCCAACATGAGTACACAGCGTGTACCTAGGGGTACACGGCGTGTACTGGGTTTTCCTTCTCTTCCTCGTCGACTTACCCAGACGCCATGTATATATCTCATACATAGCCAGAATACACGGGGTGTCTAAGAGGAACATAGTTTGTATGTGGTTTCAATGATTCTCCCTAGCCAACAGGCCTACATGCCATGTATGGCCTCCACACGCCCAAGGGTACACGACGTGTCAAAAACTACATGCCGTGTAGTAAGAAATTTTCTACACGGTTATCACACGATATGTATTCAGTGAGCACAAGGATGGTCAATAGCCTAAAAATACATGTCGTGTACTTTCATTACATGGCGTGTAGTCTAGAAATTTCCAAAAACTACCCATTTAATCCAGTTTCCTCGGAAACAAGTCAAAAATTCAAACAGGGTCGGGATTTTGACTCTTTCTAAAAACCCGGGTTCTTACACTTTTCTAGCGCTGATAAAATCCATATTTGTAGTAGTGATACATAATTATATTATGTTCATAAAAATTATTTTTAATCATAAAATGAAAATTATTCTTGAATGATTACGATGGGGAATGAATCTCATCGTTTTTGTGGAGACGGTAATCCGGACGTACGCACGAGCGACAATATCATTCTTTTGATATTAAAATCATATATAATTGGATGTTATATCATATATAAAGAATAATTATCATGTTATATATATTTTTTACATCATTTATACTCATTATTATACCCATCCAAATGATGAAGTGTTTGAATAACAAACTACACCACGACGTGGAGACGGTAATCTGTACGTACGCACGTATGGTGACTTTGTCATTTATAGGATGGATATAATAATGAATATGGTTGTAACATTTTTATAATAACATAAAAGTATATATAAGATACTTGAGTTATTATTTTATAATGTAAACAACAAAGAAAGATGATGTGGAAGAAGAAAAGAACTTGAAAGAGGTGATAAAATATTTACCTCTTCTTCGGGTTCTTCCTTTTGATTTGATCAAAATGGCTCCTTAGGTTGGATTTTTGACTAAAGGAAGGCCTCTATGATGGAGTAGAATTTATAGTATATTTGGGTAGGGTTTGGCTGATTCAAATGGCTTTGAAAGTGTGAATTTGAGAGAAGAGGAGGTGCCCTTTTATAAGAGAGGTGAGGGTTACTTTAGGAAAAGATTGAAATATTATTTTATAATAAAATAATTTTCGGTTTCTAATGGATAAAAAATGAATTATTTAAAGGCTAATTTGGGGATGGGTTGAAAACCTCTCAACCAATAGGTTTTAGACACATTAACCTTATCTTTTAGATTTAACTCTTAGTTAAATAGTTTGACATTTACCACATCTCTTTGTATTTTTATATTATATGGTTAATAAACTTACTATAAACTTCTAAGAGAACCTCAAGTGGTTCATTAATGACATATATAATATAATTTAAGCTCTTTGTCTGAACCTTAGATTTTTTAGGAATAGAATACTAATTAATAATATAATATGTGTTTTAAAAACTCTTTTATGTCAATTTTGACACAATTTGGTATTTTTTTTGTTCAACTCATAACAACATTATTACTTCGAAAACAATTCATTTAATCAACCCTAACATGTCATATTAACCTATAAAATTAATATAATTCATTAAATGTCTCAAATTAAATTTATTTGGATATTTATAATATCAATTATTTTAATCTTTCATTAATAAAGTAATTACTGCATCATCATTGTGTCATAAATAAATTTAATTATTTAATGTCTAAAAATTATAAATAAAATACCATTATGTATAAAATATTTTTATATTTCTAATGAATATTTATAGTCAAATTTATATTGTGTATAACCCTATATTAAAAATGTTTTAGTTATTAAACTTTGATTTTAACTTTTTTGACTCTTCTTTAAATCAAATAATAATAAATTTCCTAATCTAATACAAGTGGACCAAAGTGGATCATATTTTATTCCTAAGGTTGGTTTTGGTCTAATTACAGTTATCCAATATAATTAGGACATGTGTTAGGGTAATTATAATATCATTTTTACCCTTAATTACCATATTTACTTTTTTCCGTGGTAAATAAAAGTAAAAAGTTACTATTCACCAAAATTATCATCTTATTGAACCAAATTTTACTTACTGATATTAACCATGTCTCTTGAATTTTTGAAATTCAACTCATAGAATCGGTAAGATTAAGTTTTATACAAATTTGCAAATGCTCTTAGGAGGTGGGTAAAAGACGGTAAATAGTTCGATAAATTTTTATATATCTAAACTTATTATAAAATGAATCTAATGAATTAAGTTGAACATATATATGTATTATGTATCTATTTTTACCTAAAATTAATTAAAATAAAACAACTAATTATTTAAATAAAAAGTCTATTTTAACCAATAATGTAGTGTTTTTTCACTATTCATCAAAAATTGAAAGTTTTCAGAAAAATACCAAAAATTCACCCTAAGATAATTTTGATATTCCAAATCCAAAAATGAAGTCCATTTTGAAAGATAAAATTTATAAAATTTCAAAAAGTGGGTATTACTATTCACAACGGCTAGTTTCATTGGTCGCGGTGTGTTAGAATCTCAAAGTTGCGTACAGTGAAAACTATTACATTATTCAAAGGAAAACATACCATGGATGCTTAGGGTGTTACATAATCCCCATCGGTTCACATGTTCATCAAGATTTAAAAAAAGGTCAAGGAGATTAGAAAAATACCCACTATGCAATTTTCTCATATATATCACATAAATCAACAAAATATATGATCCAAGGTATTAAAAGAAATAAATTATTAAAATAATTTAGGCTTTAAATAATATATTATTCAAGGAATTTTCATTTGACATGTACCAAACCAAAATTCAATAATAAATAGAACATATTACTCAAATTTTTTCATCTAAGCTTTCCAAGACATTGAAATATTTCAATTTAAAATAAAAAATAGAAAAAAATGCAACAAAGAAACATTAGAGATGAGAAAAAATACTGAATCGGTTAATAAAGAGTGGAATTACTAGCTCATTTAAAATAAGAATCATTTTGACAAGGTTTTCTAGTTGATAATGATAGTCTTCGGGTAGTTTTTTATTGGAAACCTCTCCATTTACCAGTATCAATAATGAATGGGGATTTTTTGGAGGAGCAAAGACATCAGACATTTTTTTTGTCCAATTTCTTTATGAAATCAAGATCAACTTTAGCCTGTTTTTTTTTCCAAGCTATCTGAGTAGTTGATAGTGATCCATTTTCTCCAGTGGAATCAATACCTAAAAAATGGTTAATAAATGACAGATTCACCCTAATAGAAACACTACAAGATGGTATCTAATGTAACCTAATTTCATCCTTCTGGAACTTTTAATGTTCGGGACCTGCCCAAGAATTTTGGTTTGATGTTAATCCCAAACCCAGAAGCAGACACCCATCAATTTGGTTGGTTCTCTCATCTGTGTCAATATTCTACAAATCAAACTCTCCATTTTCCAGCAAACAAATAATAATAATAATAATAATAATAATAGAGAAACTACCAACAAATAATTTTCCACTATTTCCTTCAATAAACAAAGAAAATGGCCAAGAATAAATTTTAAATGGCCAGAGGCATTTTTTTAGGATGATAACACAAAATCACCTCTCCATAATTGGGAAAAAATGGATTAGTGTTACAAGAATATTTATTAATCATGCTTGATTGGTCTGCCTGATCAATGTTCCAAGTCTCATAATTTTGATCGATTATTTTCATAATAGTCGGTGAAATAGAATTCTTCACATGCACGCCTCACACCATCCTTTCAACATATTCTGTAAATACATGCAACCATTAAATTGGGGAGAAAATCTATACAAAAACATAGAAATATGGGAACATATATTCATATAGATGGAAAACCTTTGATAGCAGAAATTTCAATTTTAAACTAATTTCGCATATTCAGATTCATAGTTAGAACCAACCTCAAAGAAATTATTAAATTAATGGTATCAACCTTAATTAGATAGAAAAACTCCCTAAAATCATAAACTAAAAATCTGTGAAATAATGGTCACCTAGAAACCTAGAAAAATACACAGTAGAGAGTAGATCATCAAGCGGGAACCCTAGGCGGGCGTGGAGGCAGAGGTAGGGTGAGGTGCAAGGGTGGCAGTGAGGGATGATGGGTACCGACAGTGACTCCAGGTGCGACATCGGCGATGGGTGAGGCACGATGGAGAGTGATTCAGGGGTGAGTTAGGTGGAGGCGTAAGTGAAGAGGATAGTCAAGGAGGGAGAGGTTTTCGAAGCCAAAAGTGGAGGTAGCTGACGGTGAAGGGATAGGTAGGGTTTGTGCAGGTGAGCACGGGGAGGGGTGGGGGGAGGGGGGTTGTGCATGAGTGTGGGGTGGGGTGGCATGATAAATAGGATTTTTAAGCCCTATGACTGCCATTGTAAATTACTATTGATCACCAATATCAACTATCAAAGGCGGTCACCCATGTCAAGGGCCTCATTTGCCTCTTTTTCTAGTAGTGACATGACTCATAAAACACCCATCTTTCGCATCACCATCTTGGACATGTAAATGAAAATAATTTGACAAATTTTTGTCAAGATGGTTATTTAGAATCCTCTTAGATGAAACCACTTGAAAGATGTCATGTTTTTTTACAAGGAAAAATGACCGAACCGCCATTTAGTGGAAATGGTGAAAGGGCCACAAAGCTTCCAGGATTGGTACAGACTGATGTGTGTGGACCATTTCTAGTATAATCTAGATGCGGATATTCTTACATCATAAATTTTACAGATGACTTGAGTATATATGACTATATCTACTTGATGAGGTATAAGTCCAAGTCCTTTGATAAAACCAAGGAATTCAAGAATGAAGTAGAGAATCAATTTGGTAAGAAGATAAAGAAGCTTCAATCGAATCAAAGTGATGAATATCTTAACCAAGAGTTCATTGACTTTCTACGGGAGTTTGGGATTCTATCTAAACTCACTCTACATTATACACCAGAGTGGAATGGTGTTAGTGAAAGGAGGAACCGTACATTTTTAGACATGGTATGGTTGATTATGGGTCATGTGGATCTTTCATTATCCTTTTGGGGATATGCATTACAAACTATGACACACACATTAAACCGAGTTCCAACTAAATCGGAAAAAGGAATTCCCTTCGAGTTATAGTGTAGAAAGAAACTCGTTTTGTCTCATACATGTGTATGGGGTTGCAAGGGGTTTTTAAGGCCCTCCCATGAAACAAAATATCACCTCAGGGAACAAAGTGTATCTTTATAGGGTATCCCAAGGAAATAATGGGATATTTCCTATAAAACCCTTCAGAAAAGAAAGTGACTATCGCCAAAAAAGTTGTCTTTCTTGAGAGGGATCACATCCTAAAAAAGGATAGTGAGAACAAGATTTACTTTTATGAAGTTAATGTTCAAGATACACAAGATTTGGAGCAGGAACATGTTTAATAGGTCCCCGTGGAAGAGTTTGTTCATAAAATACAAGTACTGCGTAGAAGCGTAAGAGAGGTAAGAGAACCAGAGTGATATGGTTTTCTAGTCACCAAATATGGTGACTCATTATTGTTTGGAAATAAAGAACCTATATCATATAAGGAGGTAGTAGAGAGCTCAGAAGATACAAGATGGAAAGAAGCCATGAATTTTAATATAGATTCTGTGTATCAGAACCAATTTTGGATTCTGGTTGATGCGCCAATTGATGTAAATCCCTTGGGTGCAAATAGGTATTCAAGATAAAACTAAACTTGGAAGGTAAAGTAAATACCTATAAATAAAGGCTAGTGGCTAAAAATTTTAAACAACATCAAGGAATTGACTAAAATGAAATCTTTTAACCAGTTTCCATGTTTAAATCCATTAAAATTCTACTTGTCATAATAGCTTACCATGAATATGATATTTGGAAGATGGATGTCAAAACTGTATTCCTTAATGGGAACCTTCAGGAAGATATTTATATGACACAATCAGAAGGGTTTGTAACTCCAGGTGATTCCAAAAGGATTTTCAAGTTACATAGATCCATTTATGAATTGAAACAAGCATCCAGGTAATGGAATATTCAATTCGAGGAATCCATAAAATAATTTGGTTTCATTAAGAATGAATGTGAGCAATGTGTTTACAATAGGTTTAGTGGAAATGCGGTTATTATCCTAGTAGTATATGTAATGACATATTACTTATTGGAAATGACATACCAGTCTTACAGTCTATTAAGGACTGGTTAAGAAAATGTTTCTACAGGAAAGACTTAGGTGAAACAACCTATATTCTAGAGATCAAGACCATCCGTGTTGGATCTAAGGGGTTTCTTGGACTAAGTCAAAGTACATATATTGATCAGATACTAAAGAGATTTAGTATAGAACAATCTAAGAGGAGATTTTTTCCAGTGTCACATGGTTTACATCTTTCTAAGAAATTGCATCCCTAGACACAACAAGAGAAAGAGAGAATGAGTAAGATATCATACACTTCAGTAATAGGATCAATCATGTATGTCATGTTATATACTAGACTTGATGTTACCTAAGCATTAAGCATGGTAGGTAGATATCAAGAAGATCTAGGAGAAAAACATTGAACTGCTGTTAAGGTTATATTTAAGTATATGAAAATAACTAAGGATATGTTCTTGGTGTATGGAAGAGATGAGGAGCTAGTCATCAGGGGTTATACTAATGCCAGTTTTTAGACAAATCAGAATTATATGAAGTCATAGTTGGGATATGTTTTTTGTCTCAACAGAGGAGCTGTGAGCTGGAAGAGTTTAAAGTAGCCAATTGTCACAGATTCTACAACGGAGCCCGAGTATATAACGGCTTCTGATGCAGCCAAGGAGGATGTTTAGATTCGGAAATTTTTCTAGGAGCTTTATGTGGTACCTAGTAGTAAAAATCCTATCACATTATATTGTGATAATACTACAATGGTGACTCTTGTAAAAGAGTCAAGGTCATACCAACAGACAAAGCACATACTTTAGAAGTATCATCTCTTGAGGGGTTTTCATAAGAGGGGTGAAGTTGCAGTAAGTAGAGTTCCCATATAAGTGAATGTGGAAAACCCCTTAACTAAAGGATTATCTCAGCGAAAGCATGTGTATCATGTGAGAGCTAGTAGACTGAAGGTTGTTAGCAGTTGGTTATAGTCAAGTGAGAGTCTGTTGGAGTTGGTTCCCTAGAAACAACTTATGTGTACTTTATGATAACATGTATTCATAGTTTTGAATATTAATAAACTTTTTATCATGTCATGATTGTTATTCTATATAACATAGTATGTAATAATGTTCTAAGATTAGTTGACACATTAAAAGGTCATAACAGTTCTCCACTATGATGAAAACCTGGAAGTGCTACAACACTATTCTTAAATATATGTTCTATAGGCAGATGATATCATTTGAAGGACACAAATGATATAGGTTATTAGGGATGGAGACTCATAGGAATTTGAAGCACCTTCTCACAGTGTACACCCTTAGTAATATCCAGTAGGATATTTTGAGAACAAGACCCGCCAGAAGGAAATCAACATTTACATGTGTCATTGAATGTTCCTATCTACGAACATGTGTATTAGTCCTTATACTTTAAGATTATTATTAACAAGTATTAAGAGTCATGTATTTTGATGTATTGACTAAAATCGTGATGAAATATGTTCGTGATGAGGTAGGATATATTGGGTATGTCACGAGTAATATTGCATTAATGAATAATGAGGGAAATGATTCTTTCCTTATGTTATTTAATGGAAGTTGATATCTCAGGTCCTTTGATGGAAATGATATAGCCTAAATAAATCCATGTCCATGTTGTTCAATAGGAAAGTTCAATTTTCAGGAAGTCAAAGAAAGAGATAATGAGCACATAGGTTGATAACACTAGCATGCAAACTGCTTGATTTGAGATGTCGTGATAAATGGATTATATTACACAGTAAGCATTCGTAAGAGGTATCATGTCATTGTGACCTTAACCTCTTTCTCTATAGGTGTCTTGGTGCTAGACGCTAACCTTAGACTTTAGGCTGTTTCACCTAATGCCACTGAGAAAGAGGCCTAGAAGACCACACACTAAGTGTATCTAGAATCTCAGTTAAATAATATATTATTATTTATTATTTAACAAGTTGAATAAATATTAATCCTTCAAGTGGTTTAATAATTATTCATGTATGCTTGATCACATATACCCCGTCACCAGTTATTCGATAAAATGTAATGTGAGTGGAATATTTAATAAATATTTATTTGTTATTTAGTGAATTTATTATTTATTTATTTATTGATGAATAATACAATGAAATTTATTTAATAATTAAATTATCATTATTCAAGGCCTGATAAATATTGTGAAGGAATGACAAACCAACTTTAATGGTCCGATGAGAAATAATAAATATTGAATATTATTTAATTAAATAGTATTTAATTTAATTCACAAGTTAAGCACATATTGAGAAATAATAATAATAATAATAATATTATTTGACATGGGGTTTCATAGGGATTAAATAAATAATAAAGGGAACTTGTGAAATTATTTTATTTTAACCTTAACGATATATAAACCCAATTATATTATTTTCTCAATGAACCAATTCATTTTATTTTGGTTGTGCACGAAAAATTTGGAGAATTTTCTCAAGTCCTATAGAGATTCTTTATCCATGAACTCTCCCAAGAATGGAGAGATCTTCTGTTCTAGCACCTGGAGATTCCTATAGCGACATTCATAGATTTATGGAACACGTATGGATCACCGCTAGAGGGAATATTCTTTGATTCCTACAATGAAACAACCATAAAATGCATAACTATTGTCAGATTCATCAATGAAGAAAGAATTCCAATAATACAATTCTTTAATTAATTAAATTAATCATAAATAATATATGATGATACTCCCTCTAGTTCCAACATGATTTCTATTGTCTGTTTTCTTAGATTCAATTTTGTTGATCATGACGTTTATCGTCGTGTAGATCTTGGATTAATCATCGATCATGATAAAAAAGAAAGTTGGGAACTTCCCATCGCACACTTCCACTACACCCAAAACCTACATTGTGAAGTCCCCAATATCTCATATATATTATTAGATTATCGAAGATGGGTTAAATAAAATCAAATGAAGGCATACTCAAAATCAGGGAGAAACGATGTCTTCTTGGGTAGAGGGTTTCCATGTTTCGAAATGCCGCATCACTTGAGTGTTCTTTGAAAAAGAGGAAGACAAACTAATGACTAAGATCCGAGTCACCACCACGATCCATTTATTTATCTTTATATATTAAAGTGAATTAGATCCTTTTAAACTCTATTTAATTTTGTAACGGTATTCTCTAGTTGGGGTGACAACTGAGTGGTCAACACACCCCATAAGTTTGCATGAAACCCAGGATCAAATCCTGGTGGATGAAGATCTCAAGGTTAGTGCAACAATACTCCAACGACACTGTAGCATCTGGAACTATTCATCTGTTTAAGCCTTCATCCCACCAGTTTGGACCTACATACCACCATGGCCTTCAGGCCATCAAAGGGGGGGGGGGTGATGCGAGCATGATGGGTATACGGTGATATAAGTGTGATGAAATTTGGGTCTTCGATCCATATAATGGTGGGTATACGAACCATGTAATGGGTTTCATCTCCAATAGGCCTTCAGACCATAAATCATCAATGTAATAAAATAGTTGATTGAGTGAGTTATCCTTTGGGGGACTATGAACTACCTTTTGGACTGTGTGTGTGCGGTGTATGTGTGTTTGATTGTAATTTTACTCCAAACACATAATATAATATTATATTATAATGATATTATATATATTTATGATGCGTACCTAATAAATGTTTCAAGTAAAGACATTAAACACAGATTGCTTTATCCTACTCCAGCACCTTGGCAACCCGAACGACAGGAAGAGGCTCAACATCCACAACCCACCATGCCCATGAAGAATCCAACCACCCCCTCTATATGATGAAATCATGAATTTATAAACTCTCTAGGTATTATTCTTTCACTATCCGTACCATGAAATCTCAGATTTGGATATATTCAATTTCATCATATAATTATTAAGTCTCACTATATTGAACATAATAACTTTATAATGATTCTCTTATGGTAAATTCATCTTTCTGATGAAAAATTATTTCTAATTTATCAACATAATTGATATTAAAAATCTTTTAACTAGTATATCTATTCTTCCACTAAAGTATTTCATCTTTGTAAATAAATTTTCTCATCCCATTTTTGAAAGAGATGCTTTCATTATAGCTTTGTATTATGGTTTTAAAATTGTTTTTTAAATTTGAAAAACAAATTAATTTTTAATATTTAGTGCTCATATTGATTAATATTTATTCTATATTTGATTACGTTCAATAAAACTTCACATATTGTACTAAAATTATTCATCAAGTATTAAACTTCTTCATCAAGTATTTGTGAAGTGTATCAAGTATCTCTTGGGATTTGTGAAGTACTAATTTTGGTTGAGTCTCTTTATCACTTTCTAATTATTCTTTGTCTAATAAATAAGAAATGTGTTTAACCTAATCAACTTTTTAATTGAATATTGTATTTAATCAATGAGATGCTGAATAAAATTAAATGTTATAAATGATAGAATGTTAACTATACAAGTGAAGAAGGCTTCACAAGACTTGTATTTGTTTTCTTTTAGAGTTATTTTATCCCCATCAATCAGATACTACATAAGATTGATGGTGATAACTTTGTAGAGGATATAAAAATCAAAGTCCAATCATTATATAAATGTACTTTATATGGAGTGGTCATTTGAAGTTGTGAATGTTTAGCCTAAAAGATAATTAGGATGATGTTGAGTTTTTGGAAGATCATTGAACCCATTAATAATATAGCGAGAAGTGAAAATGATATATAAGGGACATTATTGTGTTGTCTTTTGTTTTCAACACACAAATCATTCTCAAATTCACATGAAACAATGAATATCATGTGAAGTGAATGTCATTTTAGGATTCTGGAATGTTTGAAGATGATTTTGAGAAGTTTGATGCAAGTTTTGAGGTGTTTTGAAATAATTTGGAAGTCTTTAAAGGTAAAAAAATCCAGACTTGAACCTTACTCGTGGTTCGTAAGGTGTAATAAAGACTTCATAAGGTGAACTATAGAGTTCATAAGGTGTTTTTTCAAACCTTGTAAGATGGTATCCCAAAATTTGTAAGATGAGTCTTAGACTTCGTATTGAAGTTCCTAAGGTAAGTTTTTTGTTTTGGTAAAGTGAACTCAATTTTTATAAAGTGAACTCAGATTTTGTAAGGAAAACTTATAATTTGTAAGTTGAACTTCTAGTTCATAATGTGAGTTTGAAATTTTGTAAGGTGAGATTTCTTAGGCAAATTTTGAAGCTCGATGAGAATTGAAGCAAATGAAAATATAATTGTTGGAAATTGATGCTGTGAAAAATCTGGATTACTTAAAATTATTTTAGATTGTGATGAAGATGATCTTAATTGATTTAAATATCACAAATGATATTTGTGATTCAATCAAAAGGAGAATACAGTTCACATCATGAAGAAAGTAGTTACACCGTGATGGATAAGAAGTTGAGTTTTAGTTTTTAGAATAACTGATATATTGCACCATGAAACATATAGTTGCATCACAAGTCATTCCAGTGATCACCTTGTCATATCCAATGATTGAAATAGAAGAAAAAAAATAAGCAGGAAGGACTTTCAAGTTATTGTAGACAATTATTTGTCTGCTTTTCAAATTTGAAGAGGGAAATTACTGTTGATATAATATTTTCAGTGCTATGAAAATAATATATGAGAAGAGATGATGATATGTGCTTAAAAATACATAAAGATTATTGAAGAGGATAGAAAGGAAGAGAAATAAGAATATACTTGTTAGTGCACAAGTAGAAGTAGAAGAAGTAACGTCATAGTAACAACTTGATGTCATTATTATATGGGAGAAAACCCCCCACTTATTAAAATCTTTTATATCATTGTATTTGTGCGGGAGCACATTTTACATAGTTGAGGGACACTAGTGTAACATGTGTAAAGGATAAACTTTATTCATTGTATTCCACATGTTGATACTAGTGCATCATATGATCTTGGGTGAATTCGAATCATGTTAAGGATTGCCTTTTCATTTTGAGAGACGAACCTTGTAAAAATTTTCTACCTACCATGAAAGTGTGTTGGCTTGTGTAACTCCGATCAATATATCACTTTAACATGTGGTAAAGGTTGTTTTAAGAATAATCTTAAAAAATAATATTAATCACCGATTCACCTCGAGTGATTTCCCATTGGTCTTGAGGGTCCATTCACGTGGCATCATAACTGCGGTTTTTATTTATAGGAGTTTAGATGTTTACACAAAGGAGTTTCCCTTTGGTTGGAGATTCAATTGATGAATTTTTTTTGTACATAATGGACAATCAAAATCCAGTGAAAAATAAGGGGATTCCCACTTTTGATGGGAATAATTATTATATTTTGAATGACATGACGCTGCCTTATCTATTTTCAATCAATTTGGATGCATTAGAGGTTCCAACTGATTGTTTTGTTCCTCGTGTTGAAGGTGTTTCTATTACACCAATTGATAGGAATAATTTGGAGAATGATGAACATGCTTAGAATTCCATTTTTTCATCTCTTCTAGGGAAGGCGTTTTTGAAGGTAAAAGGGATTAAGACATCAAATGACATATGAGATAAACTGGAAAACATATATGAAGGAAATAAAAAGGTGATGTAGGTTAAACTACATGTTTGGATATTGAATTATGAAGACCTCAAAATGATGGAAGAGGAAACTGTAGATGCATTCTTCACTCGATCTAATGTGATTGTGAGCACTGTTAGAGGTTTTCATGAAAATATAGATGGACACTACTGTTGAAAAGATTTTGCGCATTTTTTCAGATAGGTTTTGATGAAAAAGTCTATGCACTTGAAGATCGATATCCATGCACGCTTTGGATTTCTTACACAATATCCTTATTGCATATGAAATACGAAAGGGAAGTGTTTTCAAAAAGATTTCCAAGGATAAAAAGGAAATTTCCTTTTTTAAGCCTCAAGATAAGATAAATCTAATAAAGAAATTTTTGAAGATGATGTTAGCTTTTCATATTCTGATAAAGATGAAAATGTTGAAGAGAAGTTGACAAACTTGTGTCACTTTGATAGCCCATGGGGCATCGTTAATTCCTGCAAGGGTACTGAATTTAGAAATTTATAACACGAAACAAACCACTAAACTACATGGTAGTATAGAAATTGCAAGTATAAGATTGAACCAATAGAGATAGGGTTGGAAAAAATATTAATTAAATAACAGATCTAAACTAATTACGATTTTGAAGAAATAAAGTCTAAGATACTGAGCATTTGTTTGATGAAGAACGTGAGAGAATAAAATTTGAAAAAGGCTGTCGGTCATCAACGAATCAAGGTCCACGATATTATTAGATATGAAATAATTAATCAACAATTATGCAGTTGTCAGAATTGGGTCCTAGTGAGTTTAATGGTCATGTTAAACATTCTCCATCATAAGTTATCATTTTCTCATTGTCAGGTACTTCGGATTACAAAGAATGAGTAACCCAAAAACTTATTTAAATATAGAGTAAGGAAAAACCTAATGACCATGATGGAAGTTTAAACCCTAGATCACACATTAAACAAATGAATTCAATAAACTAAGATAATGACCATTCTCAAAGAAAGAAAGAAATTAAACCCATTCCCCAACCTTGTTCATAATGGTTATGCAAGAAGAATCATGAAAGAGATAAAAATGAAGAATCAATATGAAATCCCAACATAAATTGCAATAAAAAAATAAAATACCTTATACATTCAATCCTCATTCATCATGAACATCACGACACAAATAAATTACCCCCTTATGGTAGCCATGAGAGGGTTCATAAAAGAATAAATAAAATCCTATAGAAAGACAACAACATCAGGTCTCCGTGATGGTGCGCTTCGGTTCGGAAGGCATCCGTCATCGGTTCTCTCATTCCAGGATGGATCAAAGTGGTGGTCTAGGGATTATTTTTATAAGACATGGAATCAAAACCTAGATGCTGATGCATTTATTTTTCTGTTTCCCGATGCCGTCACGGTGTGTAAACATTACACGACATGTAATCTTCTAATTTTCACCACAGGAGAAGGTGTCACGAGTTTCAGTGTATCTCTTCAAAATAACTTCTCTAAAAAAACTCACTTTCTATAATGTATTTACATGACATGTAAATTTTTCTTCTCCAGTTCTGCAGTTCCTTTGCTTCCTCAAAAATCCAGTGTTGCGCCACGAGTGAAGCAAAACAACGCAAAATGTCTTTTAGCTTCAGTATTCACCTCTTTTCATTTCTTTTTTGAAAATTTGTTGCATCCTCCCATAAAATACACAAGTCAAACTGTCCAACATTGGAAATATTAATCATTTAAATACAATAATCAATTTAATTAAACACCATAAAATATATTCATGATATATACACATTACACTCTAGAAGTGTAAGAAGAGAAAAATGAAATTTTAAGGGAAAAATTCCACTAAAGTGTTTAAAATGTAAAGCCACCATCCATTTTGCAACAAATTATCTAAAGTTAAAAGAATAAGTTGATGAATATGGAGATTAAAGACCAATAACTTCCAAGAAGAAAGCAACAAAGACCAACAAGTCAACATTTTCTTCAAGAGATAAAGGTAAAAATTTCTCTAAATATAAAAAGAGAAATTTCTTATCAAAGCATGATGATGATGAAAGCAGTGATGATAAAGAGGAAGTTGAATCTCCCAGTGACATTGATAAGAATCTACTCATTGCTAAATTGAATGAGGAAAAATTCACCAATGATGAAAATAACAATGGTGAGAGTGAGTTAGAAACTCAAATGGAGTTATTGATGAAGAGAGAACTCAAGGAGTGTCTTTCAAAGACCCTAAGATTTGAAAATAAGATCATGAATGATCAAAAATTTGAAAAAATTTCTTGCTGAAGAAAAGTCTTTAAAATTAGAGATTAAAGAGAAAGTTAAAATGAATGAGAAAGAGCTTGAAACAATCCAACTAATATCGAACACTATTGAGAAAGAATTGGACTAGTATAAATTAAATTTTCAAAAAAAAATTCAAGAGGTTTGAGAAAGCTCAAAGAAAAAGGCTATGAGAGATGTTGAAGGTTCACCAAAAGATGAAGCTCTAGTAAAACAATAATTATCACACTTCAAAGGGTGAAAAATATCTGGGAAATGTTGATGGAAATCTTGAATTTAAGACATAAGTGAAGATTAAGTTTGTAGCAAAACAGAATGATTCTCAGAAATTTGAAGGTTCTGGGAGTACCGACTTGAAAGAAAAAATTGTAGAAATGATGATTTAATAAAGTTTGGAAATAATTATAGAGTGAGTTTGAAGGTGTTGGAAATATAAAAAATTTTGGTTCACAATAGGGGGCCAAGATTGATGACTCAAATAAGGAAGAAAGGTGGATGTTAACATATGGACATCAGTCTATTTTCAGAGTCAAGTATGCTTTTTTATGGATACCGTTGGAACTGTAGAGGCTTTGGGCACTTATCCAGAAGTTATTGGTTCAATTATCAACACTTTTATTAGTTTAAAGGGTTTGGTAGGTACAATTTGAGGGGGATTTATCTCGCTCAAAATGATAAAATTTAGAAGACTGAAAAATCTGTCTTGAAAGTTGAAAATAAATTTCAATAATTAGAAGAAGTCCATGGGAGGTGTGACTAGCCTGGTTACCTTACTGAAGATTGTCTCACCATCCTATCAACTAAATTGAGTATGTGTTGTAATATTCAAATGTGTAATAAGAAAAAGGATAAAGGTAAGGAAAAATATTTTGTTGTTGTAGTTACACTTAACACACCCAAGAGAAGAGAGGTAATGACACTCGAAGCCCGCTTCTAATAGGTCACAGGTTGTCAACTAGCACCAAGGGTATAACATACAAACAAATGAGAGACATTACTCTTTGATATTTGAAAAGTAAGAGATAAGATAAGAATAACCACCAAACAAGGACCACAAAGCTCTAACTTCTCCTGAAAAACTCCTCAAACTGGAAAAGTTCAGCTTGATCACCAACCAACTATTGCTGACCCGAGAAACAATTTATATATACGTAAGGTGAGCATAACCTGCATACTCAGTAGAATCCTCCCTGCAATTTCTCATAAAAAATGTGAAAGAAGCATAATAAAGCCCAATGAGTAAATTAATGAAACCAACTCATTACCTAAACATGTTTACTATTCTTTTCCCTTCCTCACCATGGCCCACTCATCAAGTATCACATATAGGAAATCATATAATATACAACATAATAAAAAATGAAGGTACCCAGTTACCACTTTCCCATTGGTTTGCTGGTCTGCTCTAACATGGCATGTCCTGAGCCATCTTTCTCTAAAAGTAGCCCCCCTAAAGACACTTGGGCTAAAGTAGGCCAACCAGAAGAAACTTGGGCTAAAGTAATATATCATGAACATTGTGCATCACATAATCTCATCATCCCAGCCACATATTCACATAGTAACCAAGTACTTTCTGGGAGTCACCATAGTCTGTATGTTGTGTATTATACCTCAAGCCATCACAACCAATACTCGACATGCCTATAATAACCATTATGATACTATATCCATAGATACATCTGTGTGAAATAACCACAAGAAATTACAACTCTCTACACACATATACGGGGAAATATAACCACTGTGCATACCAACTCATAATACTACAAGGAGAAGAAAGCAGAGCCAGAGGGGGTAGTCAACCATCCATTTCTCGCCAACCTGGATGTTGGGGAAAACACCCTCCCAAAGTTTACTGGTTTTCGGTCGCTCTACAAACATGGGTGAGTTTGCATATGAAATCACAAAATATACATGATATATATAAGTCTCACAACCACACTATGGGAAACTACCTAGCCTTAGACTCATCTTCCGCTAACGTCGTGTGAGACTATCGACTGCCACTGCTAAGACCTAGGTATCAAAATCATACAAGCACTAAGATCAACATTAATTAACCAATTATCCATTAATTAATTATTACCACTATCATTTCCAAGATAAAAATTTTAATATTTTATGACAAGTGTCGATGACACTATTAATTATTTTCTTGTATTTTCAAGTAAGTCATCATAAAAAAGAAAGAATGAAGAACCAACCCCGTTCTTTCATTAATTCATTTATCATTTCATAATCATCCGGATACTCTAGGTCTCAGCCCAAGATACCACATAAAAGAAGCACTCGCAATTCATGGTTTCAAACTGCTTCCCATAGTTAGAAACTGAATATATAAACAACCACCGACCATCAGCCATTAAACAAGCTTATTAATTATCAAGCAACCATCCCGACTTTCAGCACAACAACAAAGGGCAATCTCGATTTGAACCCGTTCTATCAAGAAAACATCCCGTTCAACATCCCATGCCAATGTCATCATTACCAACACCTCATGAACAACCTTGGGCATCCCTATAAATATCATCACCATAAACGACACCCTGTTCTACCATCACATCCTTGGGGATTCTTTCTCATATCATCACCATAACCAGCACCCCATTCCACGAATACAACCTCAGGCATCCCCACCCATTATTTCAACCGAAAAATGTTAATATTTAATCATAACACGGCTCTAAATCCAGAGAGCATAAATACATATTAAATGTATTATTCCACATAATTTCAAAGGTGACTATGGCTAAATAAAACAAGGCATTCCAGCCTTAATCAAACAATGTCAGGCTCGCTCAACCTGAAAGTGATGATTTAAGAAATCATTAAATTATCATTACCGTTTTAATCAATTGATTTATAATGAATAAATCCCAGTAGACTTAGCCATTCAAATTAACAAGGTTAAATATTATTTATTTAATCCAGCCTTCCACCTTAAGCTACTTTTTCATTTATTAGCACTCTTGATTATTATTATTTCAACATACCTCTTTCATTATACCAACACATTAACATATTTAAGTTGTTTTTTAATTTCCAATAATATTAACCATGCTTAACAATGATAGAAAAAAATATCACACTATCTAGTAAATCCCAGAGGCAAAAAAATATATATAACAAAGCATGCGACCACACATCCCAAAATATTCAAACATGAATATTAATATTTCCATATGTAATAATATTTATACTTCATGATTTATTGAAATCATACAATAATCATCTCTAAGAACGATTAAAGGTCTATGCATGTGATAACATCCTTTAGAAAAATAATAACAAGAATAGCACACACGACATGTTATCATTTTGATTTCATCAAATATTAATTAAAAAAAGGCATACAATTATATATCTATCAGATAATTTTTAGAATAATTATCATTATTTTACAACATGAAATTATTTATTTTTATTTATTTCAATAATCTTGTAGATTAAAAAATTATTGTGTAACATACTCTATTAATTATTTCATGAAGAACAATAACAATCTATGATATGCGATCTTTTTAAAGAGAGAATAATGTTTCCAAAATATCCTTTAATATTTACAAATAATTATTTATTTGCAACATGAAATATAAATTTCACTCAAATAATTTAGGATAATTTCAGCATGAGATAAATTCACTCTTTCATTAAATATTTTCATGATAATCCATTATCAATATTTCACTTCATTCATTTTATCTTCAACCTTTTTCCAGATCGTCATACAAACTTCATCGTGTGATTATTTCCCAGATTTTTATCTGATTATAGTTAATATTATCCATTTAAACAAAGAATCTATAACATCTTAATTCCAAAATTGCACAATATAATTTAAGTAGAAGTTATAAATCCCCTACTTGGTATTTATTTTCCAAGATGTTGCACCCAAAATAGAGAGAGAGAGAATTCTTCATCTTGGAAACACAGTAGGGAGAACCTCAGATCAATTGCCGAAAGGAAGAAATACTTGAACGAGGAAGATTAGGTATTTTAGAACACACATATATAGTTTCCTCATATATATTAAATACTTATTTAATTAGTTCCCAACTAATTCTCTGCACAACCCATTCATAACTCCTAAAATTAGGATGTCAAAATATCATATTTAAAACTCTTAACTAGAACTAAAACCACCGATTTCCACATTAAATTCCTTCATTGATTTTAAAAACACATATTATGGGTAGGAAAATAGGTTTTTTAATAAAATTTATGCCACCCTTACGTATGGGGTATGCACTGTGTAAGGGTAACACGGTTTTACCCTTGCGCGGCTGACTACCCTTACATGAGCTTTGGAAATCTTAGCTGTAAGATCTCGGACTTCATGAAGGTAAACCATTGTTTAAATTTTGGTTTAAATATCTTAATTTTAGTTAATGGAATGCTTTCTAGTTGTATGAGGAGGTTTAGGAGTTTTTCAGGGGTTCAAGACATGAAAGAAATGAGAATTTAGTATTGGATTGGTGTAGCCCGATCTGATTGGTACGAATGCTTATGGCCCATACTGTGCACCGACCCGCAGCTGTAGAGAACTATAGCAATGTGGAATTTGGAGTCAACTATACTATATACTTTTAGACTTATAGTCATCATTCACTGTAGCAATTTTGACTTGGGTGGCCGCATTTTCACTGTAGCGATGCGAACTTCTTATGTGGTCATTGGAACAGTGGATCGTCTTCTCCACTTGTAGCTAATTTCGGGATAATTTTACTTACTAAAAAGCTCTGTAATTGTGATCTTGAAATATAGTGAATATTCGTCCTCTCCGTGGATGTAGGGATTATTCTCTAACCACATAAATCTTTGTGTTCATGTTCTTCTTTTTTCCCTTTTACTCTTCTGTGTTTTTCTATTTCTGTCATTACAACTCCCAACGTTTCTACATCATTTGGCTATCCAATGCATGTTGCATGGTTGATGCATGATTAAAGATAGCCATGCACCCAAACCATGTTGGTCAGGAGGAGGGGTGAACGGTTAAGAAAACCATGCAAGGGGGAGAGCTAAATCGTGCGAGCCTGGACAGAGGCATTGAACACGGTTGATGCACAGTTTGTGAAACTGTGTGACCTAGCCCCTCTTGGATAGAGGTTGGCGCATGATTTGAAAAAATATGTGGCCAAACCATGCATCCCATTGGAAAGTGAAAAATTACTAAACCTCCCCCTTAGGATTTTAAGACTCACCCAATTTTCTTCCCCATCCCCCCTTAGAACCTTAGTGACAAACGCAAGTTCCTAAATATTTACAAGGGTGGTTATCCTTCAATTCCAGGCCATTTGGAGAATCGTTGGTTGCAGATCAAAGCTTTAAGAAAGTCTAACGCTCCTCTTGCTTCTCTTTTTCGGATTAGGGCTTGTAGATTTTTTCTTCTTCCGAATACCTAAAACCCTTTCTATCTGATGGATCTTAAGTTAGGGCTTCAAAGGGTGCTTGAATCTGGATCTAAGGCTAAGGTTAAGGGTGAATTCATTATTGAAATTGAGGTAGGTGGTCTTCAAGTTATATCCCATGGTTTTGTTATATATTTTTGCATAATTGGTCATGATATTGCTTTCCCCTTGATGTGCATTTGTTGCCTTGAGTGAGATTTGTTAAAATTGTTGGTTAAATGACGAATTAAACCCCTTATGATCCCTGTGAGATGCATTGAGAGTGACTAGACTGATTTGGGGCCACCCTTGGGGTGCGATGATATTCCTGAACATAGAACATGGCAACGTTAAGCATGAAATTAACTTATATTGAAATATATCCCATGATAAATGTGTTGACATGGGGTGCGCCGACATTCTTGAACATGGAACATGGTAATGTTAAGCATGAAATTGACTTATATTGAAATAGATCCCATGATAAATGTGTTGACATGTTGGTTCAAATTATAGAGGCACTAAGTGGTAGTTGTGTCTAGTTGTTGGTATTGACATAAGAGATTGTTTGACATAATGAGAAAATGAGTTAAATGAGTTAATGTGAATGTGTAAAATAGCTTGTGAATTTTTAGTGAAAATGTGTTAATGGATTATGACATGTGAAACGATAAATGTGTTAAATGGGTTAATATATGGAAATTGTTTTATATGAAAAATAAGTTGATGTATGAAAATTGTGGAATACGTGAAATGGGTTGTATATGGAAAGTGTTGAATATACTAAATGGGTTAAGGCATAGAAAGAGAAATGGGTTAAATGGGTTATGCTAAGAAAATGGTAAATATATTAATGGGTTAAGGCATAAGGGTGATTTATGAGTTAAATGAAATGTGAAATGTGATTGTCATGTGTTTTGGTTATGTATGGTTTGTGACATGGTATATGTGATAAACAGATAAATAAGCGTGTACACATGGTTTGGTAGTGTCATGACCCACCTTCTCCAGGATGAGGAATGGTACAACAAACTATCAAACCCTTCCTTCTTCAATTTGGAGAGATAATGATCCTTGAGTTCTGCCTTCAATAGGCCTCAGAGTGGCATCTGACACCAACCATATAGAATCTCATGTAAAGATGGAAGGCATTACCCTTTTTATTTAATAAGATTGAGATATAAGATGGTAAAACCCAAACAACTTCAAAACTGAAGGTAAAAGTAAATCCAAAACCCATTCATATAGGCATGTTCAAAGATAAACCAAAAAAAAAAGTACAAGAAAACTCCATAGGAAAGTACCAAAAGAAAAGAAAACAACAACAACAACTGTCCCAACGTCCGCGCTAATACAGTCCCACACGGTCCTCGAAGTCCTCCTAGAAACCTGAAAGTAGTTCTATATACATAGGGTGAGTATACAAGTATATTCATTAGGGAAAACCAAAAGCTCTCGTTCACAAGTGGGGAGGAATCCTAATTTCCTGTGAGAAAAAAATAGAGGTAACCAAAACACCCAGTAAGGAAACCATCTGCCCAGCCTCACCAAGGTACACTCCCCAAATAATGAAAATTAGGTATGGTAATATTAATAACACATTGATATTTGGGTACCTCGCACCACTTTCCCACTGGTTATTGAAGATATCCTACACGTCAAACCTCCCCCGCCCTTTCCACTGCAGTCTCACTGACGCCCCAATAATAACCTTTTAGGCCACCACAATCATGCATCCCATCCACAGACACTTGGTCCACCGCAACCATACGTAACCACACCCACAGACACCTAGGCCTGAACAACTACCGCCACGCTCGAAGACACCTGGGCTTCATCCCGAAGACACTTGGGAAACAAACCTCCCCACATGCACCTGAGCCAACCACCACAACATACCATACCCAAAGAGTCTTGGGCTATAATGGACCTCAAGCCATCACAGCCTACCCGAAGAGTCTTGGACTACCCGAGAGAGGATGTAGAAAAGGAGCTAATAACCAGCCACTCATAGGAATGTTGGAAAAACCACCCACCCCATGAAATGGGGGTGTTCATCCAGAAGTTCTCAACGTGGGTGGAGCACATATAAGAAACAAAAAAACTAAACATTTTATGTATAGGTAAACAAAAACTCATCCCAACCTAAGGGTTCATAATCACAACCACCATCATTACTATTCCTAAACACACATACACACACAACAACCACAACCAGAGCACAACCCATTTCTAGGAAACAAATCCCCCATTTTACTCGGTCTCGTTGTCATGTTCAAGTGATTCTAATATTCCTCCACTACTGGGAAACTAACAGAAATAACCACAAGCCAAGACAACAACTGAAGGAAAACAACCAAGCAACAATTTAAGCATTCACACTCGGTTCTCTTATAAAGTCATAACAAAAAAAGGGATCTGTGAGATACCTCAAAGTACTAGAACCAAATCAACAACCCCCAACCATAGGTTCCATTCCAAACCACATCACCCCACAAATCATCGATATTAGGACAAACATTCATATCACTAGGACAGAGTAAGAAATTTTTTAGATTCATCCAACACCATTCTTTACATTCTTTCTTTTAGTTCGGCTAATTGGGGTGATGACACATGGATTCTTATTCATTGGGAATCTATTTAATCGACCAAGTTTATATGATTAACCAGTTTCTATATTACAGCTATTCAATCACATGGTTATCTAGAAAAAAGAGGTTCATTAGTGCACAAGAAAGGACCACCAATGACCACAATTTTAAGTGGGTATAGGCCTATACCATTCACAACATAAAAACATGATAAAAAGAATGCAATAACATCACCATCAACCACACACATTCATTCTTTAAAAGTTTTCTTATTATCTTCGTTAAGGCTTGGTTTCATCTACCTCCTGATAGAAAACATTTTCACACCCACCCTGCAAGATGCACAGTAAAGAGAGATGAAGGAAAAACCCATATCTGGATGATCAACAATCGAAGTTTTTCTCCTTGCGTCAAGAACTTGGGATGTACGACTTGCTGGAAAAGAACTCCAAGGGCTCCAAGGATGGGTGGGAAGGGATCCAACATAGGCGCATGATTCGTCTTTGGAGGAGGGACTCCAAATGAACTATGGAAAGGAAAGTTACCAGGGAAGAATAATATCTTGGGTGATAAAAGCCCGATACAAGATTTACGGGACACACCGTTTCAAAGTGCTTGAAAGATGGGTTGTGGCTTGAATACGTGGTTGGGTGGTTTCACACATCATGATTAATTGTTATTTAATAATTATCCCCAAAGATGGTAAAGATAATGACTATGAGTTAACAGATGTCTTCTAAACATAGAGAAACCACGTAATAGGGGCAAAACTAGAAATCACGGGGAAAGGTGTGAAACCGAGTAAAAAGGCCACATGTTTTGGTAAGGAAGAGTCACCAGAATCTTGGGGGTTTAAAACATCTTTTACTGGTGTTAAATGGATTCAAAAATAGTATTAAAACATTTTTATGTCAAAAGATATGTTACAGAGGTGGAATTGGAAAAAAACTTGGGAAACTGGAAAAAAAGAAAAGGGTGGGAGACACCGTAATGGTGCCACCTGTTTGGTGAGACACCATAAGCAGTGCCACCATTTCGGTGTGCGACCGTGATGGTGCGACTGTGACAGTGCCACCGTGACCGGTGTCACTGTGATGTTTCCACCGTTCTGATGGAACCATTTGGTGGAACCGTGTTTTTGGCAAACTCTCAGGCAATAAGTACCCCTAAGAACACTACCAACACTATATTTTCACAAAGGAAGGGCTAAAAAAAATGGGTTATTACATCAGACACCCCTCAAACTATTCTCATCCTTGAGAATTTAAAACTGACTAGAAGAAAAGAGGTCCGAACAACCATCCTTAAGATACTTCTCAGGAGTAAACCTCCTTGATATCTATCCCCTGAACAACTGGGGAAACACTCACTACTGTAAATATGGCCTTTATCGGTGCTAGAAAAGGGCATTAACAGCACTAGAAAAGCACTGTTAATCAAGGCAAAGATAGGGGGGGGGGGGAGATCCCTTTTATCAATGCTAAAAAAGCACTGATACAATGGTCATTTATCAATGCCTATTTTAGCACTGATAAAAGTCAAAAAAAAATTAAAAAAAAGTTAAAAAGAAAATACAATGCTCATGGAGCTTTTAACAGTGCTTGACCCCCCTTTTATCAGCACTAGGTGGACCCCTTCCCACTCTCCCGCATGCTGCACTTGCCCGCGCATCCCCCACTTGCCCGCGCACCCCTGCTTCCACCCGAATTTAAACCCGAGACCTCCCCCCTGTGCGCCCGCACCTTTACCACTAAGCTATTTAGTTTTTTTCTATATTTATTGATATATCTATTTATTTATTTATATATATAGTTATATTTATCTATATATTAATATAGATTCATATTAATATAAATATATTTAATTATATTAATAAATATATATTTATTCATATATTAATATATTAATATATATATATATTTATTCGTCTATTAATATATATTTATAATTATATATATATAATTAAATTTATTCATATATTAATATAGATTCATATTAATATAAATATATTTAGTTATATTAATAAATATATATTTATTCATATATTATTATATATATATTTATTCGTATATTAATATATATTTATATCTATTTATATATATATTTTTAGTTATAATTTTTTATTCGTATATTTATTTGTATATTAATATTTATTTATAAGATTAGTTTTAAATACATTTATAAAATATTTTTTATATGTATTTATAAATAAATAAATAAATAAATACATACATATATACAACACACACACACACACACATATTTATGAATAAATACATATATACGTGTATTTGAAAAGCCATAGAATGTTAAAATGACCATAAATTCTAATCTAGAAGCCCGTTTCAACTCCACAACCAATCAAATCGAATAAAATGAAACAATATTCGATATGATATGTGGTACAAGCCTAACAGACTTCCGGATCAGAAGTTATACCTTTCGAATGTAAAAAAACCGGGGTATCTCGACTAAAAACTAAATTTTGGAGGCTTTATGAGCCTTTTTGGGACTCAAAAAACGTGTCATAAGATTCCTTTGGGTCACTAGAGCATAGATATCATCGCAAACTTTAATTTGATATGCTGTAGAGCTCAAACAGACACCCGGATCAAAAGTTATGACAATTTGAAGTTTTAGTTACATTTTCAACTTATTTTAGATCTTTTATTATTTTTTTTGATTTTTTGTGTCTTCAAATTGTTATTAAATTATTATTAATCTATGATAATTAGAAAATTATTAATTAATAATATTTTTTAAAATATTTTAAATCCATTTTCACTAAATTTCTTATATATTAAATGTAATAGTCTATTTATACTTATCTAAAACATATTTATAAAATATATATTATATTTATATAAATATAAATATAAACAATATATTATTTTTCATGTTTTTTTTGAAATATACACTTTATCAGCGTTAGAAAAAATCGGTGATAAAGCCCCCCCTTTATTGACGCTACTAAAAAAAGTGATGATAAAGAGGTTCCTTTAACAGCGCTAAAAAAAGTACTGATAAAGGGTTGTAGTGCAGAAAAATAGTTTTTTGGTAGTGATTGAGGCTTCACAAGGACACCTCCTTGACATCCTAGGAACACCTCTCCCTCATACCGATCAACTGTAGAAGCAATACTTCCCCTTTCCCCCAAGAAACCACACAAACATATAAAGGTCTCACCGTCCATACATATGGGTTAGAGAGTCCCTTCCTCCATGTCAAGATATTATCTGCTTTGGGCGGCACTGACTCACCCACACAGGTTTAATCATATCTTCCTTAATGCGTCTTGATTAGGGATCAGGTCCTCCCCTCCCCACAATGAGGACTTTACACACATTCATAGAATAAGGAAAACAACCCATCTCATAGAAAACAAGGTTAAGCATTACACCATAGCAAAACGCAAGACAAACACAAAACCAAAATTCAAAATAGCTCTAGTTACTGGAAAAAAATTTGTGCCTCTTGTTCATAGATACTTTCCTCAAGTCCACCATGCCTTCACAACACATGAACCAAGGGAATGGTCCGCCCATGAAGCACCTTCTCCTCACAACCCTCGATTCTTATTGGTCGCTCCACAAATGTCGCATCGTCCTTGATGTCCAACTCTCCCCATTCGAGGACGTGCAGATCATTGTGTAGATACTGACAGAGCTGAGACACATGGAAGATGTCGTGGACCCTCTATAGTGGAGACAGTTGGGCTAGCTGATAAGACACCTCATCGATCCATTGCAACACCTCGAAGGGTCCAACGAACTTGAGAGAAAGCTTACTCCCCCTACCGAACCTTCATTTCCTACACTGAGGGGAGACCTTTAAGAACATGTGGTCCCCTAACTAAAACTCCAAGAGTCTCCTCCTATGATAGGAATACAAATTTTTCTAGTCCTGAGCGGTCTTCATCCATTCATGCACAAGTTGAACCTTCTTCGTCTTGCTCTGCACCACCTCTGGGCCAAGAACACCAGCCTCCCCAACCTATGTCCAACACACAGGTGAACGAAACGATATTCTGCACAAGGCTTCGAACGGAGCCATGCCAATGGTTGAGTGATATCTATTGTTGTAGGAAAACTCTACCAGTGGCAAGTGTCGCACCCATGATCCTCCGAAGTCCAGAACACATGGCCACATCATGTCCTCCAATGTCTGGATGATCCTCTCTATCTGCCCATCCATCTGAGGGTGGATAGCAGTGCTAAGACATAACTGGGTGCCAAAAGCACACTGTAATCCCCTCTAGACTCAGGAAGCAAAGCGCATATCCTGATCTGAAATGATGGTTTTGGGAACTTCGTGCAGTCGTGCAACTTCACCCACATACTTCTGCACCAAGGCATCCACGACGCTCAGCTCCTTAATTTCTAAGAAGTGAGCCGATTCTGTCAGCCAATCTACCACCACCCAGATAACATCATAGCCTCCTTGAACCCTGGGTAGTCCCATGACAAAATCCATCGAGATTTCATCCCACTTCCACTCTGGGGACATCTAAAGGCTTCAACAAACCACCCGAAACACGGTGCTCAACCTTCACCTGCTGGCACACGAGGCACTTTGCCAAAAATTCCACCACTGACCATTTCACCTCATGCCACCAAAACCAACTCTTGATGCCCCGATACATCTTGGAGACTCCTAGGTGTACCGCGAGGGGTGTGTTATGGAACTGACTGAGAACTCTCTTGCCCATCGTCTCCAAGACAAACAACTTTCCGCGGAAAACCATCTGATTCTGACCATCTTCTGACCATCCTTATGGATAATTTCCATGACTAATGAGACCACACATTACTTCAGCCTCTAAGTCCCCCCACTGAGACTCCTCCACTTGTTGTACCAAGGAACACTACACTGTCATCTGAAAATGGAAACCTCTACCATCCTCCACCCTTGCATCCAGGTGCAAGGCAGCCAACTCCCCCATTGCTTTCCAAGCTTCTGTCGACTCCCGAACCACATCCTTCTGTGAATTACTACTCAAGACATCAACCACCACATTCCCCTTTCCATAGGTGTAGGAGATCTCGAAGTCGTATTCCTGAAGAAACTCCATCCACCTCCACTGTTGCAAGTTCATGTCTCGTTGAGAGAAGACATACCTTAAGCTCTTGTGATATGTGAAGACCACAAAGCGTTCCCCAATGAGGTAATGACACCAAAAATTCAGTGAAAACACAACTGTAGCAATATGCATAGACTCATAAGAGATCACTGCCCGCTGATGAATCAACACACACCCCAAGCCTAGGTCGGAAGCATCACAGAACACTTCAAACGTTTCCCCTTACTCTGGAAACCTCAACACCAGGGCACTGACCAGCTTCCCCTTCAGATAACTGAAAGCTGCCTGACACTGCTCACTCTAAACTAAATCTTGGTCTTTCTTGGTCAAGGTTTTCAATAGTGCTGTAACTTGAGAGAAGTCGGGCACAAACCTCCGGTAGTAACCTGCCAGTCTCAGGAAACTATGAACCTCTGCCACATTCTTAGGTGCTGCCCAAGAAACAACTGCCCCAACCTTTGATGAGTCCACCACTATTCCTTGATGGGACACCACATGTCCAAGGAAGTGCACCTCTCGTGTCTAGAACTTAAACTTGGACAACTTCCTATAGAGATGGTGGCGTCAGAGGACCTCTAAAACCATCTTTAGATGCTCGACGTGATCCTACTATGATCTTGAGTAGATGAGGATGTCGTTGATGAACATGACTATGAACCTATCCGAATACTCATGGAAAACATAGTTCATGAGTCCCATGAACACAGCTGGTGCGTTCATAATGCCAAACGACATGACCATGAACTCAAAGTTCCCATATCTACACCTGAATGTAGTCTTCAAGATGTCACCCTCCTTTACCCTAAATTGGTGATATCCTGACTACAGGTCAATCTTAAAGAACCATCCTTCCCATTTCAATTGATCAAAAATGTCGTCGATCCTCAAAAGGGAGTAACAGTTCTTTACCATCACCTGATTCATTCTTTGGTAATCTATACACAGCCTTAGACCATTGTCTACCTTATTTGTGAACAATACCGGAACACCTCATGGCGATGCGCTTGGTCAAATAAAACCCTTCTTCATCAAGTCATCAACCCGAATCTGTAACTCCCACAAATCATAAGGCGCCATCCGATAGGGATCCATTGAAATCGAATGGGCACCGAGTTGTAAGTCTATTCCAAAATCAACATCACGTTGAGGGGGTAGAGTCACAACCTCTTCGGGGAAGACGTCCAGGAACTCACTAAAAATCCCTGAAACTTCCACCATCTCTGAGTCTGCGGACTCTACTAACATCTCGACTAACATGGAGAGAAGAGGCTCCACTCACCAGCTGCCCTCCTGGAAACCCCACTCTCCAATTAAATTGACACACTGGTCGCTCATATTTAAGAACAAGACCCCTGTCCAGAAGTAGTCGATAACGGCGTGAAAGAAAACAGGCAGTAGATACCCAAGATGATATCGTATGGCTGCATTTTTAGCAGAAAGAGGTCCCCGTTGGATTGATACGGCCCCAACATTAGTCTGCATCCTCTAAAAACATAAAACAGGCTAGTATGACCTCTAACTAGATTACTCGACACCAGGGGAATGGAGAGTCTCTTTACATATAGACCCAAGGAATGTGATAGACCTGGTGAAAAAAAGGAGTGTGAAGCTCCCGAATCAAACAAGGCACGTGCAAGAGTGCTAAAAAAACTGATCGTACCACAAACGACCTCTGGACCTACTAGAAATGCTACCTCTATGGTGTGAAACTGCCCACACCCAACTCCTCTGCCTCTCGGATGTCGGCCTCCTCCCTGACCACGCCCTGGTCGAGGTCCCTGAGGAGTACCCTGAGGTCGGCCTCCTCCAACAACGTCTGCTCTCAGTGGAGTAGGAGATCACTGCCCCTACTGCTGCTACTGAAAAGGTCTAGCTGGAAACTGCTGCTGTTGAGGTGGCTGCTGAACCTGCCCACCTCCACTGTACTACACTCGGTCTGGGCACTGGTTCCGGGTGAGGACCAGGAGTCGAAACTGGAACTGTTCAGGTCTGCTTCCCACCGACTGAAACTTGGATGGCCCTGATGCTGGAGGACTGCTACTAATGACCTTCCCCTTTGATGATCTCAACTAGATACCCTCACATGACACACCTACCAACATGTTCATCCTCTCCACCACTTCAGCCTTCTTATGAACCTCCAGGTATGTCGGTAGAGTTAAAGGAGTAACCAAATACTGAAGGGAGGGTCAGAGCGCCTCCTCTAAGCGTCTTTCCCATGACTCCTCATCCGGGAAGAGGTATGGAGTGAAACGAAGGAGATCCTTGAACTTGATACCCAACTCCCTCACCATCATACTTCCTTTTTGGAGGGAGAAAAACTCATCTCTTTTTATCCTTCATTGTGGAAGAAAGAAATTCTGCCCGAAACTCCTTCTTGAAGTCAGTCCATGAAATCTAAGCTTCCCTCTTCTCCCTGAGGTAGAGTATCCATCACTGACGTGCCACTCCCTGCATCTATCTCACAGCCAGAGGAACCCAGTACTCTTCTGGAGCTCAGATCAGGCTGAAAGCTATCACCATCTCCTCGAGCCAGCTCTCTGTCTCCATGTCTGAGACGCTGCCCTCGTACTTCCCGAGGGTCTACCACTGAAAGGCACAAATCATCTTCTACCACTGGTCATCTTACTCCTCTCGATCATCCCTCCAATGATCATCCAAATAATCCTCTTGGGCCTCGATCGACTGCACTACTCATAAACGTTTTCTAGGTGCCATAGCTGCAGGATAAACAAAGAATTCCTAAGTTCAAGTAGTGTAGAATATTTCTTTTAAATTTTGCTTAAACTTGTTATTCATTTTAAATTCCCAAAAAACCTAGAACACAAGTCATTATGATGCATGTACCTTTGCTAGGGTCTCTACCCTGCAATCAGTGTAGCCTCACTTGGTCGTTTGGTTGGTCCAAAGTCCTTGCATCAGATCATGGGGGGCCCTAAAATCCCATGTCCTAATCAGTCTTCCCTGGCCTATTTCACGCACCAAGACTGCCTAACACTGTTGCCCTACCATCCCATGAAATCCTCATTGTTCCTAACCCTGAATTCCATCCTATCTATCCAAACCTACCTTTGATACCATTTTGTCACAACCCACCTTCACCAAGATGAGGAAAGGGACAAAAAACTGCCAGACCCTTCCTTCTTCAAGTTGAAGGAGAGATAATGACCCCCGAGTCCCGCCTTCAATAGGACTTGAAGTGAAGACTAACACCAATGGTATAGAATCTCACGTAAATATGGAAGTCATTACCCTTTTTATTTAATAAGATCAGGAGATAAGATGGTAAAACCCAAAAAACTCCAAAAATGAAGGTAAAAGTAAAGCCAAAACCTGTTCCCATATGCATGTTCAAAGATAAACCGACACAAATTACAAGAAAAATTCATATGAAAGTACCAAAAAAAAAGACAACAGCACCAAAAATTGTCCCAACATCTGAGATAATACAGTCATGCACGGTCCTCGAAGTACTCTTGGAAACCTAAAAGCAGTTTTATATACGTAGGGTGAGTATACAAGTATACTCAGTAGGGAAAAACAAAAGCTCTCGTGCACAAGTGGGGAAGCATCCTAATGCCCCATGAGAAAAAAATAGAGGTAACTAAAGAAACCTAGAAAGGAAACTATCCACCCATCCTCACCAAGGCACACTCCCCAAATAACGCAATTCAAGTAAGGTAATAGTAATAGCACATTGATATTTGGGTACCCCGCATCACTTTCCCACTAGTTATTGAAGATATCCTATGCACCCGACCTCCCCCACCATTTCCACCGCACCCCCACTACCGCCCCAACAACAAAGTTTTGGGCCACCACAACCATGCATCCCATATATAAACACCTGGGCCACCACAACCATACGTAACCACGCCCACAGACACCTGATCCAGAACAACTACCGCCATGCCCGAAGACACTTGGGCCTCATCCTGAAGACACTTGGGAAACAAACCTCTACGCACACACCTGAGTCAACCACCACAACATACCTTGACCGAAGAGTCTTGGACTATAATGGACCTCAGGCCATCACAGCCTGCCCAAAGAGTCTTAGGCTACCCGGGAGAGGGAGCAGAAAACGAGCTAACAAACCATCCACTCATAGGAATGTTGGAAAAAACACACTCCCCCATGAAATGGTGGTGTTCGACATGAAGTTCTCAACGTGGGTGGGGCGCATATAAGAAACAAAAAAACTAAACATTTTACGTATAGGTAAAAAAGCACTCATTCCAACCTAAGGGTTCAGAAGCACAACCAACCTCATTACTATTCCTACATGCGCGCACACACACACAATAGCCACAACCAGAGCACAACCCATTTCTGGGAAACAAATCCCCCATTTTACCCATTCTCGTTGTCATTTTCAAGAGATTCTATTTAAATATTCCTCCACTACCGAGAAACTAACATACATAACCGCAAGCCAAGACAACAACTGAAGGAAAACAACCAAACAAAAATTTAAGCATTCACACCCGATTCTCTTGTAAAGTCACACCAACAAAAGGGATTTTTGAGATCCCTCAAAGTACTGGAACCTAACCAACAACATCCCAACTAGAGGTTCCATTCCCAACCACATCACCCCATGAAGCATCAATCAGGACAAACATGCATATCACTAGGATAGAGTAAGGAAGTTTTCAGATTCATCCAACACCATTCATTACATTCTTTCTTTCAGTTCGGTTAACTGGGGTGATCACACATGGATTCTTATTCATTGGGAATCTATTTAATCAACTGGGTTTATGTGATTAACCAGTTTCTATATTACATCCATTCAATCACAGGGTTATCTAGAAAAAAAGAGGGTCATTAGTTTGCAAGAAAGGACCACCAACGACCATGATTTTCAGTGGGCATAAGCCCATACCATTCACAACATAAAAAAGATAAAAATAATACAATAACATCATCATCAAACACACCCCTTCATTATTTAAAAGTTTTCTTATTATCTTATTTAAGGCTTGGTTTCATATACCTCTTGAGGGAAAACATTATCACACCCACCCCGCAAGATGCACAGTAAAGAGAGATGAAGGAAAAACCCCTACCTGGATGATCAATGATCAAAGTTTTTCTCATTGCGCCAAGAACTGGGGATGCATGACTTGCAGGGAAAGAACTCCAAGGGCTTCAAGGCTGGGCGGGAAGGGCTCCAGCACGGGCACATAATTTGTCTCTAGAGGAGTGACTCAAAACACCCCAGGGAAAGAAAAGAGACCGGGGAAGACGAATATCTCGGGTGATAAAAGCCTGATCCAAGAGTTACAGGATAAGCCGTTTCAAAGCACTTGAAAGAAGGGTTGTGTATTGACTATGAGGTTGGGCAGTTTCACACATCAGTATTAATTTTTATTTAATAATTCTCCTCAAAGATAGTATAGATAAAAATTGTGAGTTAACAGATGTCTTTCAAATAGAGAGAAACCATATAACATGGGAGAAACTGGAAAGTATGTGGAAAGGTGTGACACCGAGTAAAATGGCCACATGTGTTTTTAATGAAGAGTCGCCCGACTCTTGGAGGTTTAAAACATATTTTACTGGCCTTAAATGGTTTCAAAAAGGGTATTAAAATATTTTTCTATCAAAAGATATGTTACGAGGGTGGAACTGGAAAAAACTCGGGAAACTGGAAAAAAGGAAAAGAGTGGGAGACACTGTAATGGTGCCACCAGTTTGGTGAGACACCATAAGCGGTACCACTATTTCGGTGTGAGACCATGACGGTGCCACCATGATTGGTGCCACCGTTTGGTGGAACCGTGTTTTTGGCAAACTCCCTGGGCAAGAAGCAGCCCTAAGAACACTACTAACACTAGATTTTCACAAAGGAAGGGCTAAAAAAATAGGTTATTACAGGTAGTTGTGGGGAATTGGACTTGAGAATCTATTCCCACAATTTGGGTTAGATTTAGGCTTTAAACCTACCCCATAATGCATGGGTTAGGTAAGGGGATCAAGGCTATATGCCCGTAACAGATGCATTTGATGAGAATCCCTGATCGAGGCTTCAAGGTAAGTGTGATGTAAATTTTTATGAAATGTTTATCCCTAGAGAGATAGAGAAATTGATTTATTTCCCTTATGCTTAGTAATTTATCGGCTTATTCCATTGTGTAAATGATGTAATTTCCTAACCCATGGAACATGCGATGAAAATTAATTTTGTAATGAAAGCGGTCTAAGTGATGAAAATGGACTAAGTGATGAAAATTTTTAAAGTGAACATTGTTATCTAATGAAACTTGAGTTTTATTTTGTTTACCTTGTAATTTATTTAGATCTTGCATGGACTATCTGTTTAGCCGAAATATTTTTGTAGACAACATTGGTGGTGACCTACTTAGTTGTACTCACACCCTACTCGGGTTGTCGTTGGGTACCTGAGCATATTTCATGGTTGCAGGTCAGGACAATGGAAATGGACCTATGAGAGGGAGTTGAGTTGGGTTTGGGAGGTTCATGGTTGAGGATTGAGACTTAGAGTCAGGTCCTGTTTTGGGGATTCAGTTGTTAGTCATTATTTTGGATTTCCTTCATTTTTGGCACTATTAGCATGACACGACATATTTATTGTTTGGTTGTGGTTGTGTCATGTTTGAGTTTTTGTTTTTAAGGCATGTTTATAGATTTTTGTTCACTGTTTCTTTTATTTCATATGTTATCTACTGTGGCTTACTTTTGTGACCTGACTCGGGGAGGCGTGCTTGAGGTCATGTGGTGACCCAACTCGGGCACCAGTTTAGTGGCTTCTAGGTCGGGGATGTTACATTAGCTAACCCTTACGTAGGTCAAAACTATCTTTACATAGCCCGTTTAAAAGCTCAAATACCCTTATGTGAGCTTCAACCTACCCTTACGCGAGTAGGGGACTAGCCTTACATAGCCTTAAGAATTTCAATGCTACCCTTATGCAAGTCTACTCTTACCCTTATATACCAAAGGAAAGGTCAAAGTGACCTTTATGAAGTGACAGAGTTAACCATACACAGGGAACTGTCTACTTTTACACAATCCATGAGAGATCTAGGTTACCCTTACACAACTTATAAAAACTCATGTATACCTTTATGAAATAAAGAGAAAAAAGGATTACCCTTACACAACACATATAAAACAACCTTTACCCATACACACCCCATTAAAAATATTTTTTACCCTTACACAGAAGCATGATCATGCGTAAGGGTAGGAATAACATTAAAAATATTACATTATTACTTAAAAAACTTATAAATAATTAGGATAAGGATTTATTATCACTTATAAACTCCCAAAACACTTAGAATAACTTTAAAAACTTCCAAATTAAATTCAAATTAAACATTTAAAACTTTTAAATTACATTCATCATTTGCAAAACCATTTTAAAACCTATATAAATTACTAAAGAAATTTTAAAACAAATTCTAAATTTATGAAATTGCTCCCAAAACACCGGACACCCCAGAACAAAAAAGGTCTCAGTAAAATCCAGACTTATATTAGATACCTCTCAAACAATTTTCATCATCAAAAATTAAAACAAAATCGAAAAGAAGAGGGATGTGATACTGGATACACCAACCACCTTGCGAGATACATTTCAAGGTTTTCAGTATCTTTAGAACACAACAACCACTAGAGAAACAAAGTGTATACCTATACAACACTTTAAAACAATATCCTAAGGGATATATCTCTCAAACAGGAGAAATTCCATTAATAGTAAATTGCATCAAGGGGAGAATCAATCTCACATATCAAAGTGAGTTCAAATAATTCATCCCAAAAAAATGAAGCATCAAACAACATTGGAACTTTTAGCACATGTCCGTGACTCTCATTACCAAGTAAGATCACATAATCACATTAAAGGCCTCACAAATAACCAAAACAAAACCAACAATCCATATAAATACAATCAAACAAACATAATATTAAAACATCTCTTCATAAAAAATACTCACAAAAACAAACACCTCAAATTGATTAAAAAAGGGCACAAAACACCACTTGGGAGGAAACAACTTTATGTCCACCTTTTCAACAATTTTACTTAGGTATGTTGTCAAATGAAAATCTATACATTCTTTATTTTCATTTATCAATATAGTAAACTTAATCCATAACATTTAAGATATATCATGCTTAGAATGTCACAAATAAGAGTATATTAACATTCTTGCATAACAATTTATTGACAAATTTTGACATTCCACTTACAATAGCTCATTAAATAATGTTTGTTAAGAAGTTCAAAACATAAAAATGTTTCCCAAAAGATTCCTTTCTTGCTAGACATGTATCCTAAAAATTTCAAATTAAAACCCGTTAAATTTAAAACATAATGATAAAAACTTCTCACCAAGTCTATATTCAAAATCTGGTTGGTTAGGAAACCTTTAAATGATAACCTTCTTTTTTTAATCCTTCTTTATAATAAGGAATTTATCAAAAAATTATTTTTGAAAACACAACCATTATATTTTGTAAAACCACCTTCAAAATAAATGTAAGTTTCATGAAATAATCTCAACTGTTTATTTAATAAAACCTATTGTCACAAAATAAATTTTTCCAAGGGGGTCTCACTAAATATTTTTATACATCATGAAGAAAACTTCCAAGGATGAAATACTCAAAATAAAATTTCCCTTTCCAAAAACATTTCATATTTTACATGAGTTTCGTGATAAATCACATACATAAGAAAGTTACATGCTTTCATCAAATTATTTTTATTCAACTAACACAACTCTACCATGCTATTTTGAAAATTAAAATTAAAATTAAAATTAATACACATAACTTCCAAAACACAGAGAACTCAAATTGAACATCTGATATGCATTACAAACAAATCACGAGGTTGAATCTACCCACTTTATCTGATTTAATTTTGTTCAAAGTTTGTTAACAAATATTTATTCACTAGGGGCACACTCATGCAAAAGATGAAAAGGATATGACCCATTTACCATAGGTGCAAGCCGTTTCTTTCAAGAGTTCTATATCAACATCACATAACATTTCTCAATCATCACATACACCATGATCGGTAGAGCCCCACAAGCATATGAATCAAAAGAACCTATCCACCATACCAAGATATTATCTTATTTGGGCGGAACTAACTCACCCACATGGTTTTAATACATGTTGTAACATAACACATCATGATGGGTGAAGTTTCCCCTTTATTCATATTCACAAGTCTATAACATACACATTACCAGTACAAGGGAAATCCCTTATGAGGATATAAGTACACAAGGCCACAACCATATCATAAATAAGGTCACATTCACTACCCAAAACATACAAGAATTTAATTCACAATAGATAAGAGTAATTAATCCAACACTAGGAAAAAATAAATTAAAGGCAACTTACAATATTCTCCTTTTTTTAAAAAATAAAGGAAGACATATAAGAACCCCTTACCCTGAACCAAATGTCCACCACATAGGGCCCAAGAGAAGATTACAGGATGCACATAATGATAACAACCTCTCCCTCCAAACCAAATAAGGTCCTAATGAGAGAGTAAATAGAGACCCCTCCCCCCAGACCAAACAAGGTCCCGGGGAGAGAGTAATAGAATGATATGAACAAGGCCAGGGAAACCCTTTCCCTAGGCCACATCTCTATCTCAACACCAAGCCTGAGGAATGAGTTTTTCTTACCGTCTCTGAGGGAAATTATATGTTGGTTGGAAACTAAAGGTTGTAGTGGTACAAACAATCATGGATCAAGGATTTAAGAGTTGGGTTTAAATTAAGTGAATGAGGAGGTTTCCCTTCACTCAATTTGAAGGGATATCAATCAAATAATGATGATAAACTTAATCATTCACTTAAAAGGGATAGCAATTAAAGGGTTTCAAGTTCAACAAGGAAATTTAAAGGTCTCACCACACATCATGTACAAAGCTCAGAAATCCCATAATAGAGGGAATGAGTCACCAATCAAGAAGCCCCCATGCAGTTGATGATAGAAACTTGGCTTCAAAAATATCCTCACAACATTACCAAAAAAAATAGTAAACTCCTAACAAATCTTGAGGAACAAGAACTACCACTATCGAGATGATCCATGCAGTAAATTCATAAAAAATGAAACCTAATGCTCACTCTCTCAGAACGATTCAAATAGAAGGATATCGCTACCACCTCCAACCAAATCTCTGTCCCACGATCCAAAATGGAGCACTCATAATTTTATAGCCTCTAATGCTGGAACTATCAAAATTTCCTCCTTCGAGCATTGTCATCATTTTCCTCCACTATACGATGATCTGCAAGCACACCTTATTTAACACCTTAGCATGAACCTGAAATAGATTTTGACCTGGATCCACTCCTACAAAAGAAAAAACATTAGGGACACATAACCCGAGACATAGATTATTTAAGGTTAAATAATTACTTTATTTTTAGACTTTTCCCATTTTCCACCCCATTAAAACACAAGCACATACAGGAATGATGTATGATCCTTTCCTAGGTATCTATCCTGTAAGAAATATCACTTTACTTAAAATATTTAGTAAAATTGACGGTCCTTGAGTTGGATCATAGGGGAACCCAAAATGCTGTGTCCTATCCGATCTCCCTTTTTTACAGAACGTATTAAGCCCAGTAGACACTGTTTCCTTACCAACCCATACATCCTCATGAGTGCCGCACTAAAAACTCCATCTTATCTCTCAACCATGTCCCTCTAATACCACTATGTCCTGAACCCCTCCCCTCAAAGGTACCCCTCCTAGGTCGATAATGAGAGAAGAGAGATAATGATGTCTGAAGCCCGCCTCTAATAGGCCATGGGTTAGCGAATAACACCAAGGGTATACCATAAACACAAAGGAGAATCATCATCATCATCATATTGTTTTATTTATTAAAGACAAGCATAAACAAAGAAGGAAACATAAAAGACGCAAGAGATCCCAGCCCCCCCCACCATTGTCCCAGGCTTAGATAAGGAGGCCTGAAATAATGTAGACCGAGCACATCCCCCTTAATAAAGTTGACCCCCTCTGCCTTGATGTTGACTAAATTATGAAGAAACACCTCTGCCATGCTGGAAACCTCCACTGAAGCGAAGTAGTCAGCAACCTTATTCCCCTCCCTCCATGTATGAAGCACCTGGACATTGCTATTAAGACACTTTATGCATTTTCTAATCACATAAAAAATCAACCAAGGCACGTCACCGTGACCTTTAAAGGCATTGTGAACAATCATAGAGTCTGTCTCCACTTCAAAAATTTCTAACCCTTTTTGCCTACATAACTCCATACCAATCTGCATTGCTAATGCCTCCGCCTGAAGGGAAGACCCCAGACCAAATTTGGATGAGAACGCCAAGTAGACCGATCCAATACTATCACACACTACCCCGCCTCCTCGTGCATACCCCAACACGCAAGAACCATCCGTGTTCATCTTTAAACCCATGGTAGGAATCCACCAGAAAACACATTCACCCCTCCTGTTACTAGACGTAGGGACCACTCCACCACCTGACTGAAATCTATTCATAGATGGTGCATTCTTCCAAGCTCCAACAGCCTTATTAAAATCAATCAATAAATTCCTAGCCCATGTGATAATAGTCTGGCTTGTCACCTGCCCTCCCTCATGCCTCGACCTATTACGTGCCTTCCAAATACACCATCACCCCACATGCATCACCACCGAACGTGCCGCCCTCTCATGGCCCACATCCCTTATACCTTGGAACCATCTGTCAATAAAGGGCCGGCTATCCCCAACCAAGGTAAGGAAAGCCGTGAATTCCCCAAGAACCTTCCATACCTCACTGACCCATTCACTGCCAAAAAATAGATGTGCAGTAGATTCATCACTGTGAACAGTGCATCACACACACCTGGATGCCAAATGAATACCACACTTAAGGACATTGTCATCAGTCGGGAGTGCATTGTTCCTTATCCTCCATGTGAGGAAGTTATATTTGGTGGGAATATTTTTCACCCAAATGATCTCGTCCCACTCACCATTCTGCACCTATCCATGAACAATGTGTCGAAAGTATTTGGATGAGAACTAGCCCGATGAGGAAGTAGTGAGGGCGCATTGGTCCTCCTCTTCATTCAGCTCGATGAGACTGAAAATCTATCGCTACTCCTTATCCAACATAGTGTCAAAAAATGCAGGAAACCGCTCGCTTCCCTGAAGGTGATATCAGGTACCAGACATCCTGGGAACCCGAGTATCGATCCGTTCCAATGTTCCAGAATGCGATATCGCCTTTCCCCACAATCTATCGGGAAAACGGATGTATAATAGAAATAATGGGGCGCACCATCGCCCATATCGGTGAGAAAGGTCCCTGCCCAGGGTCCCGAATGCAAGATGCGTACCTGTGCATGGTAATCCCCCACAGTGTATGACGTTCTAGAACACTCCAAGCCAGCCTCGCATGCATATAGAAAAGGGTATCTATGAGGTTCCGCACATTAATACCTCCCTCACACACTGGATTCTCCATTTTACCCCAAGCAGCCCAGTGCCTCCTTCCCTCCACACCTGGATCCCACATAAAATTATCTAGTAACCTATCAATGGATCTGATCACACCTTTCATAACCCTTATGGATGAAAGACCATGAATAGGATTAGCCACTAGGACATTGTTGAAAAGGGTGATCCTACCTCCAAAAGACAAAAATTTATTCTTCCAGTTCATCACCCCATCAATGATCCTGGATATGAGGTCGTCAAAATCTCTGATCCTAAGCCACTTGTCCGATATATGAGCTCCAAGATAAGACATTATGAATTCATCCCTCTACATACCCAGAAGTCTCCTGATAGTCTCCACCCTCGCCATGGAACACTTATTAGAAATGAATAATTCACTCTTGCACTTGTTGATAATCTAGCCGCTCCATCGAGAATACTCACCCAGAAATTTATTCAGATTGTGAATAGATATACTTCCAGCATTAAGGAACATAATAGATTCATCTGCAAACATGATGTTAGAGATGGCCGAAGCCTTCCTCATCTGACGGTACTGGAGAATCCTCCCTTCATTGATACTCCTCTAGATTAGCCTACTCAAAACATCCTGCATAAGAATGAACAAAGAAGGCGATAGGGGATCCCCTTTCCGTAGGCCTCTGGTCACCTTGAAGAAGCCATAGGATCTTCCCATGAATGTGACAGAAAACCATGAGGAGCTGAAGAAGAGAAACATGAGATCTACATTCCAGGGAGAAAATCCCATCCCTAAAAAGACTTTGTTAAGGAAGCTACATTCGACCATATCACATGCCTTGTTCATATCCAGCTTAATGACCAAGTTCAATCCACATGTTTTGAAGCCAATATCGTTGACCATCTCCTGAGCTAGGGTGATTGATTCCTCTATCGACCTACCTTTAATAAACCCATGTTTTTTCGAAGGAAACCCATCTGGTGATTTGCATCACAATCCTAGAGTTAATGATACCTGCCAAGACTTTGTATGAGACGTTACACATGATCACTGGGCGGTAATTCGAGATTGAAGTTGGGCTCTTGGTCTTAGGCAGAAGAACCATGGTGGTGGATGAAGAAACCCAAGGTAGGCTTCCACCCCGAAAGAAGTCCTGGACGGCTGTAATGAGATCTTACTTCACTATCTCCCCGGAGTTCCTTTAAAAAGAGGTGGGGAATCCATCAGGCCCTACACTGTTATCCGGATTCAGATTCATGAGGCTCTGCTTAATCTCAAGTTCTTCAGGAACAGTTCCCAGGCTTGTATTAGTCTGATCCGACATTACTTTAGGGACCACCTATAAAAAGTCCAGGCATCCCGAAGGATAACCATTGGGAAAACTCTCCGAAGGGCCTGCCAATAGATCCTTAAAAAACTTGTTGGCCAAACCTCCCACTATATCCCTGTCATCCGTGTATGAGCCATCCTCCAACTGAATATTCGGCTTAATTGGTCGTGACTTCTCTTTAATACATGCATGAAAAAATCCGGTATTAATGTATCCCTCTCTAAGCAATTTGATCTGAGCCCCTTCTCTGGCCAGGCGTTATTTATTGAGGATCAGATCTGCCATAATACCTTTCTTCTCTGAAATCTACTCATACACCCTATCCTCCCATGACTCCTATAAACTATTCTCCAGGCACTCAACCTCTTTCATGACTTCATTGAGCACTGAGTCTAGAGAAACAAGGCCTATAGACCATTCAGTGAGCTTAACTTTCATCTTCTGTAGTTTGTAGTGCAGGATGGTCCACTTGTTGCCTTGAATGGGGGATTCCCATTCAGAGCTAACCAAATCATGATACCCTGGGATATCCACCCAGTACCGGCTATACCTGTATCGCTCAGCAGGGCCTTGAGAAGCCTTTAGCGAGACAAGGATTGGGGAATGATATGAGATTCCCCTAATAAGATGCTCTACCTTGGTGCTAGAAAAGGCCGATATGGCATGAATATTGGCCAAGCAGCGGTCCATTCTCCCCCATGATCTATAGCGACCCCACTGATTATTACACCACATAAATTTATTGCTCATAAACCCCATATCTGAGAGCCCTTTAGCAGCCATAAATTTGGAAAAGGAAATACTTTCCTTCCTAGGAAATTGTCCCATGCCCTTCCTTTCAACCGGATCCACCACCACATTTAAATCCCCCCCAACTATCCATGGGTCAGGGCCTGGGTCGAAGGCTTTGAGGTCCTTCCACAAGTTATCATGAGCATTAAAGTCACAACTCCCATACACAAATGAAGCATAAAAGGAAGAGGGGATATGAGATACTTTGAAAGTTATAAACTGATCCCCTGATTGAACCAAATCCACCGCACACCACCTATTCCAAAAAATCCAAATGTACTTGTTAACTGTGTCCGTCTGCATGTGTCCATGCATTTTCAGTTTCCTAGAGAACTCTCCGATCTTGGAGGATTGCTATTTATGCTCAGGAATGCCCACCAGAGTATCTTTGTGGCTAGATATTTCTGGGGCCAGGAAGTCAGATTTAACCTGGGCGCCAGTCCCACGAGCATTCCAGATGATCAGTGGAATCATTTAAAAACTGAGAGCCCTGGGACTAGCTCCAGAGCATACAACCTTTCCAAAATAGGAGGTTTTCCTCCCTTTCTTCATACTAACCTTGGATCTGGTTCACACACTCGATTCCTAGATCACCCCCCTACTAGGAGTAACTGAACTGCTCTTCACCCCCGAGCCAAGCTTCCTCCTGTGACTAGGCGTGGAAAAAGGTCCCTTTATCCTCATACCCACTGAACATTGAGAAGAAGATACTATGTAAGACTGAGGAGAAACACCCACAGGAGATGAGGATCCTCCTAAGTGCACTCCTTAGTCCCGAGAAAACACCACCAAGGCCCACCTCTTGTCCTCTGAACTCACGACAACGTCCACAACCTGGGGGACCGAAACCAACTTCTCCTGGAACTGAGACAAAACAACCACCAATCTCAGAATACTAGGTGCCTGATCGAATTGAACAGAGTTACCCAGAATCAGGGCCACCATCGATGCCAAGAAAATAGGGGGACCCCTCAGGATAAAAGGAATAATAGCCACGTTGGACTCTGCACTATCCAGAACCGCACGAACAGAACCTTCCACTGGGGTGGCCTCTCATGGATTGATATTAGTTATAGGGTCCACTTCTTCTACCCCCACTGATCCCTGAAAAGGAGCTGACGAGGAGGAAAAATCCCTACCACCTATGCCAGCCACAACCCCTACCGCCCTGCTGCTCCTTTTAAGGTGACGCCGACGACATACTTGTATTGAGTGTCCATGCAAGAGGCAATGAGAACAGTACCTAGGATATACCAGGTATACCAGCTCCTGGGACCAGGTAAAAACACCCTCGACCTGCAAATCAATATTCTCTGGTAGAGTATGGGCAATGTCAAGTTCCACGCAAATGAGAGCCTCCGAGGATGACATTTCCCTCCTCGTACCTTCGTCTGAGCACATAAAACCCCTGATGGAATCCCCAATCAACTGGAGGAAGCCTTCATTCTAAAAGGGAAATAACAACCTGGGAAGGCATATCCAGACCACTACCTTTGAACTCTCTTTGCCTCTGTGAGCTTCCAAGGACTACCTAGACAAGATGAAGCTCCAACGACCCCTGGATCTGGGAACCGAGCACCAAACATGAAGGAATTCCTCCTCCGAGGCAAGTACAATGTAGAAGGAACACCTATGAAGCACCGAAACCTATGTTGGCTCGAGGAGACCCCAAGACACAACCCATTTTTGGAAGATGATGAGAGGTGGTTTGGCTGCCCCAAACTGAGCCACCAGGGTCCATTTTAGAAATGATTTTACCTCATCAAAGGCACCCACTGGCACTGAAATCTTAACTCGATTGCCCTCGCGGGACGACTGCGACGCCTCCATCGAGATCGCTGAAAAGAAAGTGGAAGGCCGAGCGACGCCGCAAAGGGAATCCTGAAAAGAAACCCCAACGTCAACTAGACAAGGACATATGGGAGGTGGGAAGAGTACATTTTTGGAACTCTGCAACTCTGGAAGGTATCCCCTCTCCGAAAAGGACGCAGACCCAGGGTCAAACTCCGCTGGAGGTAGCGACAGGCCCAACGCCGAGCGAGACGCAAAGGGGGGGAAATTTGAAACAGAGGTAGGCTCATGGAGCATGTTCTTACCTTGATTCTCCATTTTTTCATCCAAAATATCACAAAGGAGAAGAATCACCCTTTGTGATTTGGAAAGTAAGAGATAAGATGAGAAAAACCACCAGAAATTTCCTAATCATAACAAAAGAAGAAGAAATCCCAATACATTATATGAATGTAATAACATGCAACTAAAACAATTGAAAACACTAAAACAAATCCTCAGAAGTGACCATGATTCTCCCACAGTTTCTAAACAACTCCTCAAATTAAAAAAATACAGCTCAATTAACAACCATGTCCTACTGACCTAAAAAAAGTTTCTATATATGTAGGGTGAACATAGCATGTATATTCATCAGGATCCTCCCTAAAACCTCTCATGAAAAATGTGAAAGAATCATACTAAATCCCAGTGATTAAAAAAATGAAACTAATTTTTCACCTAAACAAGTCTATTATTCTTTTCTCATCCTCACCATGGAACACTCAACAAGTATCACATACAAGTAATCATATAATATCTAACCTAATAAAAAATTATGGTCCCCCGTTACCACTTCTGTAACGACTCATAAATTTATCGATGAAATTTCTCTTATAATTATTTCATGTTGTATAATGTAGAAACATAAAATAGAGAAACCAAAAAAACATTATTCTCATAAATTAAGAATGAATAGAATAAGAGGTATTTATAGAAATTAAGGAGCCTATACCCATGGAATAGTAACCTAACCGTTGGAACAGTAATTTGACTGTTAGGAATAGTAATATGACCGTTAGAATAGTAACCTCATCCATGATAGTAAAATTAAAATTTAGGTATCTTATAAATGAAATATGATATATTTATATCATGTTATATGTTAATAAATGTTTTAAAATGGAAAATTAAGTGTTGGTATTTTTGTAAAACGTAAATGTTTATTTACAATTTTATAATTAATTTAATGATATAAAAAAAATTATTTTCCTAAAATATATGCATAAATTAATATCATGTTTTATTATAATTATAATATAATTTTATGCGACCTTGATTACTTTTTCAAAGTGTTAAAAAATATATTATAATATCAAAATCAGTATTTTTCGAATAAATGATGATTTTATTTAAAAATTAAATTTATCATATTTAGAAAATTATTTTCATAAAATGAATTCCATTTTTGAAATCTACATGTCGATAAATGTTTGGGGTGAATTTTTGATATTTTTCTAAAATAGTTGAATTTTTGGTGAATAGTGAAATACGATAATTTACAGTATTTAACATTATAAGACAAATACATGAATTTTTGAGTCATTCATGATGTAATAAACCATTATTTAGAACTAATATTTACTATTTAATTTACTTATTCATAATAATCAACACTATTGATAGCCTTGAATCAAAATAATAAACTAATGAATATAATAATAAAGAACACCCCTCTCATCTCCTTATAAATACCACCCCTCATCAATTTTTCTACTCACACCTTATTATATTTGTAGCTTGATAATATTAGACCCAATTACCTTACCAAGACTCTTCCCCATGTCTTAGTGTTTCTGGTCTCACCAAAAGACCAATCCCAAGTTCCTTTAGGAGGTTATCAAAGAGACGACATTCAAGAGGTAAAATCCCCCACATTTCTCTTTTAAATTATTTATTTTTTCTACCTCATACTTTACCCCACTATCCAAAGTGACATTATAAATCTAGTATCATACATATATTTTACTTTTATTTTGTTAATGGAATACCCATCATCAAATCTTTTCTCTTCTCCTATTATTTTAAAAACAAAAACATCATCTGCAATATGTCGATTCACCGCCTTCATGGACGATGATTTTTTGTTTTCCATTACCTTATTCAAGTATTTTCATAGAACCATTATAATGGTTAAAATATATTGTAAAATTTTTATTATAACTTTTTCATATTTCAGAACTAATATATATACATCATATTAAATAATAAAATAAAACTAGTTCGCAATTATCAAAAAACTGCCAAAATAAACTAAACGCTTATCATTAAGATTTTATCAAATGGATCATCCTCATATCAGAAAAAAATGAGATATGAGGACATTTAAATTTCTATAAGTTTATTAATACCATCTCATTCCAATTTAGGAGTTTTTTTTCCATTTGACAAGAACTCCCATAATTATACCCAAGGGAACTGACCAAAAAAACCATGAAACGAACGCTCCCAGAATGAAGAAATTAAACTTTATAACTCATAAAAATGTCCGTAAATGAACTTAATACAATTATAATAAATAAAATATACATTTAGGAGGTTTTTAGTTAATTTATTAATGGATCCAATTTGATTATCTAGGACATTAAGTGCAAGTGTAGAACACATCCATACATAAGGTAATAGATCTCTTCGAACCTCCAAATTACTTTTAGGTTATGTTTTCTCTCCATTTTCCCTAACTAAATTCTTCATTATTCTTATGTAATTATTCAGTATCTTATGTGTATGTACCAAACATATGTATTTAGCTCAACTCATCTTTTTTTGATGGGTAATTACATGTTTTAAAAGGTTCCCTTTTCAATTCCTCCTGATAAGCAAACCCAATTAAGGGGAACTTCTCTATTTCTTACCCATTTTCAATTACACTCCATAAAATATTTTAATCCATCGTTATTTTTCTAAAATCAGTTATTTTATCATTAAAAAATATCTTATTTCATTTATGGTTTTATATAAAAAATTATGCCTTGGTCCTCTTAAAGACTCTTTATTATTTTCCCTTAAACCGAACAAAAGTGGTTCATTTCTAAAGTTTATTAAGCACTATTTTTCATGTATTAAATTTAGTTAGACATAATTATTAATGATATATTCTTATTATTACTTCATAATTTTCCAAAAATATTTAATCCCTTCTTCCATGGATACCATTTTGATACACCCTTTGGTTATGCCTTATGATATGATTACGAAGTCCATTACCTTTCATGGATAACCCTTATGTTTATTGATTATGTTTTATTCTTTACGTGGACACATATGGATGAAAATGTTATGATGGGTGCACCTATATAGCACTCCAATGCATTTGTTAATGTTTAGTCTCATGATACATCATGTATTATATAAGGGAGTAAACCTAATCTATTATGTGACTTTGTCCACCATGTAATATAGTCCTGACAGTTAGCCTCAACTCATGTTTATGTCTTGTTATATGTTGTTTCCACATTCCTATGTTTCCATGATCACATGATCCCATGTTCTATATGTTATGCTTCTATATGTTTATTCACGTGCCATTCCTTTTTATATCATCATGTTATGCCTTCTAACTCATGTACTATGCTTTATTCCTATGTTTATTCCCTCACTGTGATTTTTAGATCATCCATTTGTTTATATATTCCCCAAGTTATCCTATGTAGTTATAAGAGCTCAAATGAAGTTAAGATCTCATTATGGATATTAAATAAAAGATATTTTTATTTTGTTTTCATTCTTTCTAATTGTGTACCTAATCTTCCAAAGACACTAGACTTTTCGATCATTGGTTTGTATTTCATGGTTTTTTATGCTTAAAATCATGTAATAATGTTTGTAAATGGATAGGGTCTCTATAGTTGGTATTAGAACATAGTCTAGTTATTTTTGGGGATTAGGACTATAATAATTTAGTAAGAACTATAGGGATAATTATATCACCACAGATAACCTATATTGACAGTTAGGTAATCGTAATTTATTATATAATTTTCATTTATAAGTTTAGCCTTCTATGTTTATAGTTTCATTTTTATATAATCATTAACTAAGTATTCAAGCCCCCCTAATTTTATTTAATTTTTTTAGATAATGGTTAGAAATAGGAGAACCTGTGCTAACAACCAATGTGATAAAAAAATGTGATGATTTCCCTAACTAGATTCCAAACCTGATGGGAATGAGATCTTAGAACTTCATGACAGTGCTAGAGCAACTAGATCAAGTTATGAATAATAACTTGAATCACGTGGAATTACCTCCTCCAAAGAAAGATCAAGTTTCGGTTAAATCCTTTATGTGAAAAAGGCCTCCTATATTTAGTGGATCTTCTAACCCCCTCACCATAGAACACTATATTAACTCCATTGAGAAGATATTCTCTATCCTTTAATGCTATAAAGAAGAGAAAGTCATATTGGAAGTCTATCATTTTGATGGGGAAACTGATCAGTGGAGGAAACTGATAAAAAACAAAAAGTCTAAGGAGGAAAATGATTCCATGGACTAGGAAGGATTCAAGAAAATATTTTTCAATAAATATTTTCCCCAAACTCTTCATATTAATATAGAGAGGGAGTTCCTCAGACTGAAAAAAAGGAATATGAATCTATCGGAGTGTATGAAGAAAACTTTATAAGGATTGCATGATATGCCTCCAGCTTTGTCATGAACACTGAAAGCAAGGTGGATTGCTTCTTTAGAGGATTAAATACAAGTATACGATAAGCCTTAATAATTCGAGAATTTTACAGTTATGAGGATATTGTCCATTGTGACCTTAAGGTTGAAATGGAGATTGGAGACTCTCAATGGTCTCATAGGTTCAGAGACAAATAGAGGAAAATAGAGTTTAATATGGGAGGATCAACAAATAAACCCCATGAAGGAAAGAAAAACCAGCATATAACTTGTTAAAAGTATGGGAAGAAGTATTCTGGAAACTACCTAAGGGGAACTGAGAGATACTTCAAATGTGAAAGAGAGGGACATCAAGATAATTATTACTGAAGGGATATGAAAAAGACAACAAATACGAAAGAAAAAAGGAAGTTTCAAATCAATAATCAACCTGTATTGTAGTGTTTCAACTACAAGGAACATGGTTATTATATAAGCTAATTCCCTAAGCCAAGGGTTATCAAAGGAAATCAATAATAACAACATCCAAGACATCATGGAAGGGCATATGCTATCACTATTTCCAAGGTGGAGCCTGAAAATTATGTGGTGATAGGTACGATGATTATTCATTCAAGAATAAAAAACATACTATTTGATTCCAGTTATACACATTATTTCACATCTAGTATAACTATTCAAACACCACCTCAAAATATAAAGGTTGAGTTATATGTGAGGAAAAAAAATGGGGAAATTATTGCATCAAAAGTATATAACTCCTCCCTAGTTAATGTTTGTGGAATAAACCTCCCATAAAATATTGTCTTACTTCCTTTGATGGAGTTTGATGATATATTGGTCATGGATTAGTTATCTTTATATAAATCCAATATCAACTGTCGAGAAAGTGAGATCACTCTTCACATCCCAAACCATCCTCCGATTCTCTACAAGTGTAAGGAGAAGGATGATTATCCTTCAGAATCATCATATCAATTTTGAATATTATTTCCTTATGATCAAGCATATATAGCTCAATTTATTGAGATAAAGGAGAGGATCATGCTCAAAGATATTCCCATTATGAGGGACTAAAATTATGTGTTCCATGAAGAATTTCTTAGTCATCCTCCTGACTGAGAGGTTGAGTTATCAATTGAAATTATTCTCGGATCTATGCCTATATCAAAGACTCCTTACAGAATGGACACCATTGAGTTGGAAGAACTAAAGAAGAAATTACAAGAGAATATGGAAAAACATTTCATATGTTCAAGGGCTTCAATGTGGGGTGCGCCAGTCCTCTTCATTAAGAAGAAGTATGGATCAATGTGCCTCTGCATTAATAATCATAAACTTAACAAAATCACAATAAAGAACAAGTATCCCCTATCAGAAATAGATGACTTGTTCGATCAACTATGCAGTGCCAAGTATTTATCTAAGGTGGAACTTCAGTCAGGATATCAATAATTAAAGGTGAATAATGAATATATTCCCAAGATTGCCTTTCAAACAAGGTATGGAAACTATGAGTTCATAGTGATTCCCTTCAGACTCACTAATGCTCCAAAATTTTTCATGGGATTAATGAATAAAGTCTTTAGATATGACCTTTATGAATTTGTGGTTATCATTATAGATGATATTCTAATATACTCCAAGAGAAAGGAGGAACATGAAGATCATTTTAATACCATGCTAAAGACTTCATAAAGGGAGAAACGTTATGAAAAGTACAGTAAATGTGATTTTTGGATGGAGGAATTATCATTCTTGGGAAATGTTATCACCAATAAAGGAATATTTGTGGATCCTTCTAAAACAAAGGAAATTGAGGAGTGGTCCAGACCAAGAACTATAATGGAGATCTATAGTTTCCTTGTTCTAGTTGGGTATTACAAATGATTTGTGAGGAACTTCTCACGATTGTCGAACCCACTAACCAAGATGACTTGGAAGGGAGTAAAGTTTGTCTGGACTAGTGAATATGAAGACTACTTTAAAGAGTTGAAAATCTGGTGGCATTATCTATGTGAGGAGAAGTGTGAGATATATATCGATCATAAGAGCCTAAAATATATATTCATACAGAAGGAATTAATATTGACCAACAAATATGGTTAGATCTCATCAAGGATTATGATTGCTCAATCAACTACCATCCTGGTAAAGAAAATAAAGTGGTAGATGCTCTAAGTAGAAAGGATCCCACAACTATATTAATGATGAAAATTGTGAAGGATACAATCTTCTTAGACTGGAAAAGGATATACATGGGAGTCATAAAGGAATTAAAATCATCATTCTTTTCACAAATTATTTGTCAACCATCCCTTTTAGAGAAGATAAAGAATACTCAAATAGATGACGTGGAAATTCAGAAGGTGGAAGCTATTAGAAAAGGGAAATCCTAAGAGTTCAAAATTTATGAGGAAAGAGTTTTAAGATTTGGGTCACGACTATATGCACCATAAATTCATGAGATAAAGAAATATATTTTGAATGATTCACATATATTGACCTTCTCCATCCACCTAGGGAGCATAAATATCTATCAAGATCTCTAAGAGCACTGTTGGTGGGACAATATGAAGAAGGATATTGTTGAATACACATCAAAGTGCCTGGTATGTCAGAAAGTGAAGGTTGAATGAAAAAGTTCCAAGGGGATGATGCAAACATTAACCATACATAAATGGAAATGAGAAAAAATCACTATGGACTTTGTAACTAGAATTCCAAAGACATCCAGAAGAAATAATACTATATGGGTCATTGTAGACTATCTTACAAAGACTGATCACTTTATTGTGATTCAAGAGGACTTCTCATTCAACCAACTTGCACAGATATACATCAAAGAAGTGGTGAGGCTTCATGGAGTACCATAATCGATTATATCTGACCATGATCCTAGATTTACCTCCAAGTTTTGGAAAAGCATCCAACATGCTCTAAAAACTGATCTGAAGTTCTGTATGGTGTATCATCCTCAAACTGATGGATAATCTGAGCAGACTATTTAGACACTGGAAGACATGTTTAGAGCATACTCAATGGACTTAAAAGGAGGATGAGATCATCTTCTTCCACTTATTAAATTCTCTTACAATAATAGTTTCCACTCAAGCATCCAAATTGCTCTATACCAAGCCCTTTATAGGAAAATATGTAGAACACCTGCACGCTGGGATGATGTTGGTGAACGTAATCTATTGAGATCTGAAATGGTTAAAGAAATGGTAGAAAAGGTGAAAAACAATATACAGTACATCAAGGTAGCCCAAATTCGATAGAAGAACTATACAGATAATTGTCGGAAGGACTTAGAATTTGAATTTGGATACATGTTATTCCTTCATATATCACCATGGAAGAGAGTCACAAGATTCGAGAATAAGGGAAGGCTAAGTCTGAGGTATATCAATCCCTTTGAGATTCTTGATCGCATCGACGCTATGACATATTGACTAGCACTTCCACCAAATATGTCTCAAGTACATGATGTATTCCACATATCCCTCTCGAGTAAGTACATACCATATCCCTCACATGTACTAAATTCATAGGTGGTACAGTTGGAAAATAATCTCTCTTATGAGGAGTAGTCGATGAAGATCTTAGACCGTAGAGATAAAGTTCTACAGAACAAGACTAATTTTTTGGTAAAAGTACTATGGAGGAACCATATATATTAAGAGGTGACATGAGAACCAGAGGAAGGGATGAAGGAAAAATACCCTCACCTTTTTTCACCTTAGTATGTAAAACAAAAATTCGAGGGTAACATTTCATAGGGGGGAGAATATAACGAACCAAAATTTTATTAATAGAATTTACCTTCTTATAATTATTTCATGTAGTATAAATTAGAAACATCAAATAGAGATTCCAATAAAACATTATTCTCATAAATTAAGAATGAATTAAATAAGAGGTATTTATAGAAATTAGGGAACCTATATCGATGAAATAGTAACCTGACCATTGGAATAGTAATTTGACTGTTCAGAATAGTAATCAAATCATTAGAATAGTAACCTCACCTATGATAGTATAAATAAAATTTAGATATCTTATAAATGAAAATATGATAAATTTATATCATATTATAAGTAAATAAGTGTTTTAAAAATGATAAATTAAGTGTTGTTTTTTGTAAAATGTAAATGTTTATTTACAATTCTATAATTAATACAATGATTTAAAAGAAAAATTATTTTCATAAAATATATTTAAAAATTAATATTATGTTTTATTACAATTATAAGACAATTTTATGTGATCTTAATTAATTTTTCAAAGGGTAAAAAAATAGATTATAATATTAAAATCGATATTTTTTGAATAAATGATTATTTTATTTAAAAATTAAATTTCTTATATTCAGAAAATTATTTTTCATAAAATAGAGTCTATTTTATTAATGCTACATGTCAAAAAATGATTAGGGTGTATTTTTGGGATTTTTTTAAAATAGTTGAATTTTTGGTGAATAGTGAAATATGACAATTTATGATATTTTACATTATAAGATAAATACATGAATTTTTGAGTCATTCATGATGTAAGAATCCATTATTTTGAACTCATATGTACTAGATACTATACTTAGTCACAATAATCAATAATATTGATATTCTCGAGACAAAATAATAAACTAATGAATATAATAATAAAAAACACCCCTCTCCTCCCCTTATAAATACCACCTCTCACCACCCTTTCTATTCACACATTATAAGATTTTGAGCTTACTAATATTCTACCCAAATACCTTACCAAGCCTCTTCCCTATGTCATAGTGTTGTTAGTCTTACTAAAATACCAATCCCAAGTGCCTTAAGGAGGTTCTCAAGGAGACGACATTCAAGAGGTAAAATCCTCCAACTTTTTTTTTAAATTCTTTCTTTATTCTATCTCATCCTTTCCCCCACTATCCAAAGTGACATGATAACTCCAGTATCATATATATATTCTATAATTTTATTTTTTTAATATAATATCCATCATAAAATCTTTTCTTTTCTCCTTTTATCTTAAAAATGAAAACATCACCCGTGATATGTCTATTCACTGCCTTCGTGGATGATGGTTTTTCATTTTCCATAATTGCCTTCAAATCTGGTCATAAAACCATTATAATGGTTAAAATAGATTATAAAATTTATATTATAACTTTTTTCATGTTTTAGAACTAATATATATATATATATATATAATATTAAATAATAAAATAAAACTAGTTTGTGATGATCGAAATACCTCCTAAATTAACTAAATGTTTATCATTAATATTTTATCAAATGAATCGTCCTCATATCAGAAAACAAAATTATATATTAGAGAATTTAATTTTTTTTAAGTATATTAATACCATATCATTCCACTTCTGGTTTTTTTCTTCCATTTGATAAGAACTCTCATAATTATACTTAAGGGAACCGACCATAAAACCATGAAACAAACGCTCCCAGAACGATGAAATTAAACTTTAAAACTCATAGAAATGATCATAAATGAACTTAATAAAATTATAAAAAATAAAATATATATTTATTAGGTTATGTATTAAATTATTAATGAATCTAATTGGATTATCCATCCATCCAACGACCCAAAGGCCTTCCAATATTTTTATTATTGATAAAGATCCCTTTTAAGGGAATATGGGGGAAACCCAAAGGACATCATGGACTTAGGAAAATCACAAATGAAGGAAAAAATAGCAAAAACCAAACTGAAAACCAGAGCATCCCCTCCCCAGGATATTAAGTGCAAGTTTAGAACAAATTTGGACATAAGGTAAAGGATCTCTTCAAACCTCCAAATTACCTTTGGGTTATTTTTTCTCTCTCTTTTCCCCAATGAAATTCTTCATTATTCTTATATACTTCTCCAATATTCTATGTGTATGTACCAAAAATATGTATGTATCTCAAATCATCTCTCTTTTATGGAAAATTACATGTTTTAAAAGGGTTTCTTCCCAATTCCTCCCGATAAGCAAGCCCGATTAAAGGGAACTTCTTCATTTTTTTTACCTATTTTCAAGTTCACTATATAAACTGTTTTAAGCCATAATTTTTTCTAAAATAACTCAATTTATCATAAAAAACTATCTTAGTTAATTTATGGTTTTATACAAACAATTATCCATTTGTACTCTTAAAGACTCTTTAATATTTCCCCCTAAAACGCACTAAAGTATCTCATTTCTAAAGCTTCTTAAATACTCTTTTTCATGTATTCACTTCATTTGGACATCAGTAGTCCTGATATATTCTTATTTTTACTTCACAATTTTCTAGAAAAGATTTAATCCTTTCTTCAATGGATACCATTTTGATACACCCTTTGGTTATGTCTGATGACATGATTACGAAGCCTATTTCTTTCCATGAGTAACCCTTATGTTTATTCCTTCTGTTTGATTCTTTACGTGGAACACATATGCATGAACATATTATGATGGATGTACCCAAATATTTCTCTAATTCATTGGTTAATGTTTAGTCTCATGAGATGTCATGTATGAGATTAGGGAGTAAAACTAATCCATTATGAGACTTTGTCCACTGTATGATATAGTCTTGATAGTTAGTCTCGAATCATGTTTATGTCATGTTATATGTTTCTACCACATTCCTATGTTTCTATGATCACATGATCCCATGTTTTATATGTTATGATTTAATATGTTTATTCATGTGCCATACCTTTTTATATCATTTTTTATGTCTTCTAAATGATGTGTTATGCTTTATTCCTATATTTATTCCCTTACTGAGATTTTTATCTCATACATTTGTTTATGTATTCCCCAGGTTATCCTATGAAATTATAAGAGATAAAAGGGAGTTAGGAGATCATTATGGAGATTAATTAAAATATATTTTTATTTTTGTTTCATAGAACCTAATTATGCACCTAGTCTTTCAAATACACTAGACTATTCAATCCTTGGTTTGCATTTCATGGTTAATTATGATTAAAACCATGTATTAATATATCTAAAAGGATTGGTTTTATATAACTTCCCTATTGTTTTTTCGATCTTCCCCAACATTGCATGTCCTTAGTCATCTCTCTCAAAAAGTAAGCCAATCCAAAGACACCTAGGCTAAAGTAGGATAACCCAAAGACACCTGGACTAATGTAATATATAATGCACCCCATGCATCACATTATCTCATCACCCCAACCACATATCCACATAGTAGCCATGTAGTTTTTGTGAGCCACCATAGCCCGTACATCGTGTATTATGCCTCAAGCCATCATAGACCATAAACAATATACCTATAATAACCATTATGATATTATATCCATAGATACATGTGTCTGAAATAACTGCAATCCATTAACCCCCCAACATATATAGTGAAATATTACCACCATTCATAACAGCATATAATACTACTGAGAGAAGAGACCGGGGTCAGAGGGGGTAGTCAGCCATTCGTTCCTCGCAAACCTAGATGTTTGGGAAAACACCCTGCCTGAGTCCACTAGGTGTTAGTCGCCCTATTAGCATGGGTGGGGTAGCATATGAAATTAAAAAACATGCATGATATATATAAGTCTCACAACCACACTATGGAAACTAACTATACTAAGACTCATCTTCCATTAACGTCATAGAAGACCCCCGACTACAACTGCTAAGGCCTTTGTATCGAAAGAATACAAGAATCAAGATCACTATTAATTAACTAATTATCCATTACTTAAATATTTCCCTTATCATTTCCAGGATTAACATTTTAATCTTTTGATCTAAGTGAAGATAATACTATTAATTCTTTGTTTGTATTCTCAAGTAATTCATCATAAAAAATCAAGCATCAAGATCCAACCCCATTCTTTTATTAATTCATTTATCATTTCATAATCATCTGAGTACTCTAGGACTCCCCCCAAGTTACCACATAAAAGATGAACTCATAGTGCATGGTATCAAACTACTTCCCATATTTAGAAACTGGTTATATAAACAACCACTGACCATCATCCCTTAAACAAGTATATTCATCATCAAGCAAGCATCCTAGATTTTAGCACAACAAAAACGGGCAACCCTAGCTTTAACCTCTTTTATCAATCCCAGTTCCATCCCTGACATCACTACACATAAAATCACATATGGAATCCCACGATAACGTTATCATAACTCAAACCTCATGCCACAATCATAGCCTCAGGCATACCTGCCCATATCATCACCATAATCAAAACCCTTTGCCCCCATCACAACTTCAGGCATCCCTGCCCATATCATTCCCATAACTAACACCCCATACTACCATCATAGTCTTTGGCATCCCTGCCTATTTTTCAAACTGCACAAGGTTAATATTCTATCATAACAAGGATTTAAATCCATATATCATAAATACATATTAAATATCTTATTCCACACTTAATTTCAAAAGGTGACTATGACCAAATAAACTAAGACATTCTAGCCTTAATCAAACAACATTGGGCTTGCTCAGCCACAAAAAAACGATTTAAGAAATCATTCAATTGTTATTATCATATTTAATCAACTAATTTATAATGAATAAATCTTAGCAACATTATCCAAATAAATTACTAAGTATAAATATTATTTATTTAATCTGACGCTCCACCTTAACCTGTTTTTTTATTTATCAAAAATCTCGATGATTATTATTTCAACATGCCTCTTTCATTATAACAAAGCATTACCAAATTTAAGTTTTTATTTAATTTTCAAGCACATCAACCATGATTAAAAATTATAATAAAAGACAACACAATATCTAGTAAATCTCATAGGAAACAAAATATATATCACAAAACATGTGATTACAGATCCCAAAATATTCAAAAATGAATATTAATATTTCAACATGTGATAATATTTCTATTTCATGATTTATTGTAATCATATGATAATCATTTCTAAACATGATTAATGTTCTAGGCATACAATAATATCCTTTATAAAAAGGAAAACAAGTATAACACATAACATATGTTATCATTTTGATTTCATTAAATATTAATTAGATAAAGGTATGAAATTATCTCTTTCTATCTCTTGGATAATTTCTAGAATAATTATCATCATTATACAACATTAAATTATTTATTTCCATCTCTTCTCTCAATATTTTAGATTTATAAAATTTTATCATAACATACCCTAACAATTCTTTCATGAAGAACAATAACAATCTACAATATGTGATGATCATTTTGAATAGAGAATAATGTTTCCAAAACATGCTATAATATTTCCAAACAATTATTTATCTACAACATCAAATATAAATTTCACTCACTTTAATATTTTAAGATAACTTCAGCATGATATAAATTCTTTATTTCCTTAAATATTTATATAATAACCCATTATAAATATTTCATTTCATTCATTTCATCTTCAACCTCTATAAATTTTCAGATCATCCTACAAACTTCATCATGTGATTATTTTCCAGATTTTTATCTGATTATGGTTAATCACATCTATTTAAATAAATAAGTTAAAGAATATTAATTCCACAATTTCACAATATAATTTAAGTATAATTCATATATACCCTTTGTAGTATTTATTTTTCAATTCGTTACACCCAAAATAGAGGACAAAGATAGAGAATTCTCCATCTTGGAAACACAAACTTGATGTGCAAGGGAGAAGCTCAGATCGACTACAAATGGATTTTCAAGACTCCAAAGGAGCCTTTGAGATATCCTGGACTCAAGAAAGGAAGAAAGACTCTAATGATAAAGATATGGCATTTTAGAACACATAGATACAATCTCCTCACATATATTAAGTCCGCATTTAATTAGTTCCTAACTAATTCCCTATACAACCCATTTACAACTCCTAAAATTAGGAAGAGTAAAAATATCATATTTAAAATTATTAACCAAGACAACAACCACCGATTTACACATTAAATTACATTATTTACATTTAAAACACATTACAAAAGGTTTTGGGAAGAAAAAATAGGGTTTTAAGAAATTTTCTGCTACCCTTAAATGTGGAGTATGTGCTGCACAAGTGTAACGTGGTTTTACCCTTATGTGGCTGGATACCCTTACATGAAATTTAGAAATCTCAGTTAACCCTTATGTTAGTAGAATTGACCTTTACATTTCTTCTTTAAAAGATTGGATACCCTTATTAGAGCTTCATCTTACCCATATATGAGTAGGGGAATACCATTACACAACCTTAAGAATTTTGACATTACCCTTATGTAGCCTTAAGAATTTTAGCACTACCCTTACACAAGTTGACTCTTACCCTTACGTATAGAAGGAAAGGTCAAGGTGACCTTTACATAGAGATAGAGTTACCCTTACTCAAGGAAATATCTACCTTTACCCAACAAATGGGAGATCCAGGTCACCTTTACAAAACCTATAAAAAATTGTTTTTAAATTTACACAACAAAGAGAAAAAGGGATTACTTACATAATTTTGGAGTTGGTGCCCTAAAACCAACTTATGTGTACTTTATGATAACCAATATTCCTTTTTTTAATACTAATAAACTCCTAATCACATCATGATTTTTCTTCTATGTGACATAGTATATGATAATTTCCTAAGAGTAGCTGTCGCACTGAAAGTTCATAGTTGTTCCATGCTATAATGGGAACCCAGAAGTGCAACAACAATATTCTTAAATTTATACGTTCTATAGTTGGATGAAATAATTTGAGGGACAAAAATTATATAGGCTATCAGGGGTGGAGGTTTATAGGACATTGAGACACCTTCTCGTGGCGTACGCCCTTGGTAATTTTCAGTGTATGAAATTATGAGAACTAGACATGCTAGTAGGAAATCCACATTTATATTTGTCATTGAATATTCCTATCAATATATGTTTGTGTTGATCCTTAAAATTTAATATTATTATTAATGGATGTTATGAGTTGTATACTTTGATTTATTGATGAAAACCATAGTGGCATATGTTCGCAGTGAAGTAGGATATATTGGGAATCACGAGTAATATTTAATTAATAAAAAACGTGAGAAAGAATTTTTCCTTTCCTTAATGGAAGTTGATATCTCAGGACCTTTGATGGAACTGATATAGCCTAAATAAATCCATGTCCACGGTGTTTTGTAGGCAAGTTAAATTTCTAGAAATTCAAATAAAGAGATATCGAGCACATAGTTTTATGGCACCAGCATGCAACCTGTTTGATTAGCGATATCATGATAAAAAGATTATATTACACAGTAAGCGTCCGTATGAGGTTTTATGTTATTACAACATTAATTTATTTCTCCATGGGTTCCTTGGTATGTTGCTAGATTCTAACCATGGACTTTGAGTTACTTCACCTAATACCACTGAGAAAGAGGTCTAGAGGGTCACACACTAAGTGTATCTAGAAATTTAGTTAAATAATAATAATATTTATTATTTAACAAGTTGAATAAATATTATTCCTGTACATGGTTTAATTATTCATGTTTTCTTATTCGCATATAGTCCGTCACTAGTTATTTGAGAGAATATTTTGTGACTAGAATATTTAAAAAATATTCATTTTCTATTTAGTGAATATAATATTTATTTATTTATTAGTGAATAATTTAATGATCTTTATTTATTAAATAAATAGTCATTATTCAAGGGCTGATAAATATTGCAGAGGAATGAAGGACCGAGTTTAATGGTCAGGTGGGAAATAATATATATTGAATATTATTTGAATAAATAATATTTAATTCAATTCATTAGATTTTAACATGTTAAGAAATAATAATAATATTATTATTATTATAGACATGGGGTTTTACAGGAATTAAGAAAAATAATAAGGGTGCATGTGAAATTATTATTTTCTAACCCTAACAATATATAAACCCAATTATATTATTTCATTAGGGTTTCCAATTTCATTTGTATATTCACAACAACATCCGAAGAGAATTCTATCGAAGCCCTAGAGAGATCCCTCTCTAAGAAAATTCTCAAGAATAGAGGGCGATCCTCCTATGGAACCACTCTGAAGTCTAGAGAGATTGAATAGGACCCTTCCTTGAATAGATTCTATGGGTGATCAAAGATGAATGATGCAAGAGATAGGATCTACCATGCTAACACCTGTAGATTACTATAGTGAAGTTTAGAGGTTCGTGGAACATGTGTGGATCACTGATGGAGGGAATCTACTATCGAATCCTATAACACAATGACAGTACGATGTAGATACATTATCAGATCCATCAATGAAGAAAGAATTCACCACAAGTTAATTATTTAATTTTTTAAATTAATTATAAATAATAGGTGGATATGATGGATAGTTCATTTCTCTAAAATGGAGAGCTTCTCTCTCCAGGTGATTTCCATGGCAATTTCAATCTTTTACGGTGTGTCCCAAATGGTTAAATTGTTGGGCACTTTGAGTTGTTCGCACCATGTAGTGTCAAACGCCCTTGGGGGAAATATGATGGGGTGGTTATTCAAAAGAATGAATATGGGTTTTTACCTAGTTCTCCTCAGAAGGTTTCTCCAGTTAAGGAGGATCTGGGGTACGTGAGGGTGGATCTTGCACTGAAAGTGGAGATAAAGCCTGTTGTGAAGAAGCTGGTTGCGGGGAAATTCGTCAGTGAGAGGAAGCCTTGATCAGATAAGAGGACTTCCAAGGGTGTGGTGTCTGGTGATGAGAGGAAGAATAAGGTGAAGAGCGTCAAGATCTTTAAGATATACACATTCATGGAGTCAAAGAAGGTCCATCTAAGGGCATGTGTGGTGACCTCGAGTGGTAACCGGTGCTTGATTCAGGCTGGCGAATCTATCAACATGTGTGTTTTTTGGGATCCCATATATCATAGGATCTGGGATCCTGATGGGCACCCTGGTAGCACATCTTTTTGGGATGACGGCGAGAGCCCTTCCTTTCGGCGGGGTGGCAGTCGAGAGAGCCGTCCATGGTTCGATGGGGTGGAGGTCGGGAGAGCCGTTCGTGGTTATCACTGGTGTGGAGTTGGAGGCACAACACTTTGTGAGGAAAACATGTGGGAGTGCCAGCGGAATGGAGGTGGTCATCACATGTGGGTTCCAACAGTTCTAGTCTAGTGATACGAGGTGGGTGAATTCGCGTAGGTGTTGTTGGTGATGGTGTTCAGGAGCATGTAACTGGTGACATGATGAAGAAGAACTCAATGGGAGGTGACCTCGGGCTTTGTGTGCGATGTCTGGTGATGTGGATAGGGGAGACCTCGAGAAGCGATTGAGACGACCTCGGGAGGCTAGTGCCAGACCAGCATCAACAATATGTTTTTTTTATCAGTGTTGGGATCTTATGGGATTTATCTTTTGGGATGTTGGGCTATTTGAGCATGATGCGGGTGATATGGAGGTTGTGGGATGACTAGCGGCAGTATGGGATGATGATGGTGCGACGTTATTGGGCACCACGCGCTATCAGCGGTATGGGACACCGATGGTGAGTATTTCCCACTAATGATGTATAGATTGACATATTTGATGATGGGAATCGAGCACAAGCACGATCATGATAATGATTACGCTAAAGGGAATGATGGCATCCTCGATTAATTTTCACTTCGTTCGGGATGATTTCCTCAGGTGGTGTTTTGTCAATTTTCCGCATCAATGCGGTTGGGTGTGCAAGGTCTTCATGGTTGGAATCTATCAGTCGACATTATGGCTATATAAAATTGATGTTTTTAGGCCTTTGTATCTTTATGTTGTTGGATTTAGATCTTAAAAAATGTGGGTCTATGGGCCATGGTGTGTGTGTGTTTTCATTTACTCTTTTTAATAAAATTTTATGGGGTCATGGGTTTTGGTTACCAAATCCATGATCAGAACTACCTTTGTATAAATAATAGGTGATGATCCTATGTATTGCTTCTATAATTCAATCATTAATTAATATTTGATTCAATTCCTTTGATCACGCCATTTATCATCGTGTAAATCTCGGATTAATCATCGATTATGAAAAAAATCCAAGTTGGGCATGCCCCATTTGATTCTTCCTCTATTCCCAATACCTTCAAGTGGTGTCAGAGCAGTCGTATAATTAATTATAATTATTTAAATACAATTTATTTATTTATGAATTCAACATTAGTTTTCAATTCTTATTTAATCATTCTTTAATCTGAATCATGAGATCTACTCTTCTTCTTCTTTGTTCTAAAAAATATAATCAAATCAATTAATTTTATGGGTGAAATACATTCGAAGAACTCATCAATAGGTTCTGAGGATTTTTTCTTGTTAACACAAGATTACATGATGTGTAGCCCATTGGTACATGCCATGTACATTTGTTCAGTGCACCAAGAATTAATCTATATTAAATTCAAGCCATGGGAATTTATTACATGTGGTGTGTATTTAAATACACCACATGTTGACTGATATAGTCTATCACATGATTATCCAGACTACACGACATGTAACATTCGTACATGATGTTTAGTCCATTAGTTAAATACAACCCATGTATTCTCTTACACAACTTACATGACTGGGGACCATGTAACTTAGAGACCACACATGGTGTAGCCCTTGTACACACTGTGTACTCTATTATTTTACATAACATGATGTTTAAATACCATGTGTTTCACGTGATTAATAAGTTGATAGTACACACCATGAAATTAAGTGTTTAAGATGTGTATGGAACATGCCACATGAGTAAATATTATATGAATATAATACACATTGGGTAGTTTGGATGGGTACTCACCGTGTTACCTCCAAGGTACATTTTTGTACATAGTTAATTTTGAATAAATTTATTTAATCTATTTAAAATTATTATGGATGAGAATCTCAAGAAAAATTTGGATGAGAATGAAGATAAAATAATTGATTAATTAAAGAAGATAATTAATTGATTTGAGCACAATTTATCTTAAATAAGAACTATTAGAATTGAATGCTATTGTAAAAAATGAATAATTTGTTGCATATACATTGATGATCATGAGAATAGACCATAATTTTTTATGTGATTGGTTTCCTTTTAATTTATTATTAAATTAAATTTTTTTCCACCACATCACCCCTTCTCTCGTTATATAAGGGTCTGTGATCCCATGGTTTCTTTTAAGTAAACCCTTAACCAATCCTTTGGTTCCCCTCACATACTAGTGAGTAAAAGCATATGTAATGGATGGAGTTTTCAAGATAGTGGTGGTAGTTCAAGTTTGGAGCCAAGAGGAAACCAATACAAGAAAGATACATTGGAGGATAGGTGGAAATCTTCAACAAAAACTATAAAATGGTTAAATGTGTTTTCCTTTAGGTCGAAAATCATTTTATCATTTGTTAGATAAACTAATCATTAATAAAAATCTCATGATCATACCACTTTATTATTTTATTTGTGTCAAGTTTCATGGTTAAATTCATTATGTATGTTTTTCATGATCACATGAATTAATAAATTAATGAGTATTCAAGATAGAACTAAAATAAATTGGATAATGTGTAAATTTTGTCTAAGACATGGTTAATCACTTAAGTAAATCAAATTAATATTAAAAATTATGTAATAAAGATAAAATGGGCAATTAACATATAAATATAAAATCCCTTAATTATATATATTATGTTGGTATATCCTTCCACTACTTAAGTTAAAATCGAGCCATAGTTTAAATTGCTTGACTAGCCAAAGTTGGGGTGATTTCAATTATTGGGGAATTCTAACTTGCAGTTTTGGGTTGACTTAAATTAGTTCACATCAAGGGTTGAATACCAAAGTAAGACTTGGTGTAACTAAGAGGAAAAAATTTAGGAAGACCAATTTAAGGATTTTAGGATTGGGGAGTCCAATCAACTGATAAAAGAACTATGAGTTAATGCATTTGGAATTTGGAATGCCTACTTAAAACCCTTTAAATTGCTTGACCAGCCAAATTCAGGGTTATGAAAAGGTAAATATGGATCATTTCCACCAGAATTCCCAAGCAATAGGATACTTCAAATCCAATGGCGAGGGATATTGTATTTTGATAAAAAAGTGGGAGATTAATAAATATAATACTTATTTATTTATCTACCTTTTATAAAGTACTAAAATTATGGTCATCTTATTTATAGAAATGAAAATAATCATGACTTTAAACATATCACTATGATCCATACTTGAGAAGGATAAGCTTTTCATCGACACAAATTTCCAAGAGTATCAAAGGCGCTTGCCCATTATCCTATTCCATGAAAGGAAATTGTATGTACTGGAGAAACCTATTCCTAAAGATTCTAGAAAAGAGGCTAGTGAGGAAGAGTTATCTCTCTATGAGAAACATTTAAATGATTCCACAAATGTTAAATGTTTCATGATATCATACATGACCAATGAGATTTTAAAGAAACATGAGGAAATGGGTGTGTATAACATGATGTCTCACCTTTAGGATTTCTATCAAGAGAAGGAAATACAAGAGGCATACGAGATCTCAAATGATCTATTTACAACAAATCTTAGAGAGTCAGTGCTAACTTGGCCTCATGTAGTCAAACTTATTGGATACATTGAAAACTTAGGCATCTTAAGTATTAAATTACTAGATGAGTTTCACAAAGATATAATACATTCCTCACTACCTAAGCCATTCTCTAGTTTTACTGTTAATTATAACATGAGAAATAATGAGAAGAGTATTTTGGAACTTCTTACTCTAATTATCCAAGAGGACAATGACATGGGGTGTGAAAAACCAATGGTCCTTATACTGAATAAGGAAATGAAGAACAAGGAAAAGGGTCCCAATACTCACAACAAGTCTAAATATCTCAAACACTACCCTTTTAAGACGAGTAAGATACATAGGCAAGGAAATGAAAAGGAATAAGTATGTTTTTCATGTGTCAATCAAGGACACTAGAAGAGGATCTGCACCCAAAAGCAAGGGGAATCTAAATATGCATTCATTATCAAGTGTAATCTTTCAATATATACACATTGGGTATTAGATATAACTTGTGGTTCTCAAATTTGTATCCAAATGTAGGAACCAAGTAGATCCCAAAAGACTATCGAGAGGTGAATTTGTGAGCTGCCAATGGTGTGAGGCTGACTGCACTAACCATTAAAGACTACCAACTTTCATTTACAATAGGAATGATATGGGTTTTAAGAAATTTTTATTATGTACCGACTATTACTAAGAGCATAATTTCTATATCCTGACTAGATACAAATGGTTTTATTTTAAAATATGGAAATAAAAGTTGTTTCTTTTATAAAGAAAATATATTTTATGGAATGAAACATTTAAATAATGATCTTTATGTATTAAATTATGAAAAAGTATTATAAATTGATAATGAATCATGTTCACGTGAATCATATAGCACCCAACTATGACATCACCATCTTGGTCATGTAAAAAATAAGAATTTGACAAAGATCTATCAAGACGATTATTTAGACTCTTTTGAACTAAAACCACTTGAAAGATGTTATGCTTGTTTACAAGAAAAAATGATCAAACCACCATTTAGTGGATAGGGTGAAAGGGCCTTAGAGATACTAGGATTAGTATAGACTGATGTATTTTGAGCATTTCTAGTAGAATCTAGAGGTGGGTATTCTTACTTTATAACTTTTAATAATGAATTTAGTAGATATGGTTATGTCTAATTGATGAGGTATAAGTCCAAATCCTTTGAGAAATTCAAATAATTAAATAATTAAGTAGAGAGTCAACTTGGAATTAAGATAAATAATCTTTAATCAGATCAAGGTAGTGAATATCTGAACTAAGAGTTTATCAACTTTCTATGGAAGTTTTGAATTCTATCTCAACTCACTACACCTTACACACCACAGTGTAATGGTATTAGTGAAAGGAGGAACCGTACCTTGCTATACATGGTAAGGTCAATGATGAGTCATGCAGATCTTCCATTATCCTTTTGAAGATATGCATTACAAACTATGACATATACACTAAACCTAGTACCAACTAAAGTAGAAAATTTAATTCCCCTCAAACTATGGAGTGGAAAGAAACCCATTTGGTTGCATACACATGTATGGGGTTGTGAGGTATTTGTTAAGGATTTATCAGGAAACAAAATAGCACCTTGGGGTACAAATTGTATGTTTATAGGGTATCCTAAAGAAATAAAGGGATAATACCTATACAACCCTTCATACCAAAAAGAGACTATCACCAGGAAAGCCATATTTATTGAGAGGGATCACATCCTCAAGAAGGATAGTTGAAGCAAGATTTATTTCAATTAATTTGATGTTCAAGATAAAAAATAGTTAGTATAAGAACATATTACATAGGTCCCCTTGGAAGAAGTTATTTCTGAAACACAAGTACCGTATATAAGCACCATAGAGGTAAGAGAACCATATAGATATGGTTTTCTAGTCATCAAATATGGTGAATCATTATTGGTTAATAATAATGAAACTCTCTCCTAAAAAGTAGTAGTATAGATCTCAGAAGCTATAAGATGAAAAGAATTTTTGAATTTGAAAATATATTCCATGTATCAGAACCAAGTTTGGGTTTTGGTTGATCTACTAGTTGATGCAAAGATTTTTGGATGTAAATGGGTATTAAAGAGAAAAATAGACACGGAAGGTAAAATAAGCACCTATAAAGCAAGGCTAGTGGCTAAAGGATTTAAAAAACATCAATACATTGACTACGATGAAGCTTTTTCTCTAGTTTGCATGTTTAAATCATTAGAATTCAACTTTCTATACTAGCTTACCATAACTATGAAATTCGGACTATGGATTAAAAACAGCTTTCCTTAATGTGAATCTTTAAGAAGATGTCTATATAATACAACTAGAAGGGTTTGTGACTCTAGGTGACGTCAAAAAGATATGATAGTTTCATAGATCTATTTATGGATTGAAGAAAGCATCTTAGTCATTAAACTTTCAATATGATAAATCTATAAAATATTTTGGTTTCATTAAGAATGAATGTGATCTATGTGTTTACAAGTGATTTAGTGGGAATGTTTTCATTATCCTAGTAGTATATGTTTATGACATATTACTTATTGGAAATAATATACTAGTCATATAGTATGTTAAGTACTGGTTAAAAAGTGTTTCTCCATGAAGGACTTAGGTGAAGTAGCCTACATGCTTGGGATCAAGATCATTAATGACAGATCCAATAGGTTTCTTTGACTAAGTCAAAGTACATATGTTGACCAAATGCTAAAGATATTTAGTATAGAACAATACAAGAGCAGATTGGTTCCACTATCACATGATATATATATCTCCAAGAAAATGTATCCTCTAACACAATAAGAGAAAGAGATAATGAGTAAGATAACATACACTTCAGTGACATGGTCAATCATGCATTCCATGTTATATACTAGATTTGATGTTGCCTAGACATTGATCATGGTAGGAAGATATTATTCTAATCCAGGAGAAAACACCAGTCTGCTGTTAAGGCCATCCTTAAGTATCTGAGAAGAAATAAAGATATGTCCCTAGAGTATAGAGCAGAATAGGAGATAATCATTAGAGTTTATACTAATTCTAGTTTTCAAATAGACCATAATGATCTAAAGTCACAACTAGGATAGTTTTTCTATCTCAATGGAGGAGTTATGAGCACTAATAGTTCAAAGCATCTAGTTTTCACCGATTCTACAGTGGAGTCCAAGTATACAGTGGCTTTTGATGCATTTAAATAATCCATTTGGATTTTAATGTTTGTCCAGAAGATTTATGCGGTACCTAGAAGTAAATACCCTATCACATTGTATTGTGATAATTCTATTGAGGTGGCTCTTGTTAAAGAGAAAATGTCACACCAATAGATAATTTCACACCAATAGACAATGTCACACCAACAGAAAAAGAACATACTTTGGATGCATCTCCTCTTGAGGGGTCTTTCTCAGAGGGGTGAAGTTATAGTTATCAGAGTTTCTATAGAAGAAAACATGATGGAACCCTTGACTAAAGTCCCATCTCAATAGAATCATGAGTATCATGTGAGAACTAGAAAACTGAATGTTGTTAACCGTTGGATCTAGTGCAAGTGGGAGTCAATTTGAGTTGGTTACCTAGAACCAACTTATGTGTACTTTATGATAACAACTATTAAATATTTTTAATATTAATAAAATCTTTATCACATCATGATTGTTCTTATATGTAACATATTATGTGATAATTTATTAAGAGTAGATGTCACACTGGAAGGTCATAGTAGTTCCCCACTATGTTGAGAACCCATAAGTTCCATGGAAAAATTATTAAATATATATGTTCTATATCCGAATGAAATAATTTGAGGGTCAAAAATGATATAGGCTATCCGGAATGGATACTCATAATACTTTGAGGCACCTTCTCATGGTGTGAACCCTTGGTAATTTCAGTGTTTAAAATTATAAGAATGCGACCTGCTGGTAGGAAATTCACATTTATATGTGTCATTAGGTGTTCCTATCTACGGATATGTTTATTAGTCCTTATAATTTAATATTATTATTAATGGATGTTATGAGTCATGTACTTTGATGTATTGATGAAAACTATGATGACACATTTTCTCAGTGAAGTATGATACATTAAGTGCATCACGAGTAGTATTTCATTAATGAATAATGCAAGAAATGATTTGTCCCTTCTTTAATGGAAGTTGATATCTTAGGACCTTTGATGTAAATGATATAGCCCAAATAAATCCCTGGACATGGTGTTTTGTAAGCAAGTTCAATTTCTGGAAAGTCAAAGAAAGAGAAATCAAACACATTGGTTTATGACACCAACATGCAACCTTATTGATTGGAGATATCATAATAAAGAGATTATATTACACAATAAGAATCTAACTGAGGTTTTATGTCATTGTGACATTAAATTCTTTCTCTATGGGTGACTTCGCATGTTTCTGGACACTAACCTTGGACTTTCGGCTACATCACCTAATGACACCAATAAAGAGGTATAGAGGGTCTCACACTATGTATATCTAGAGCTTTAGTTAAATATTATTATTATTATTATTTATTATTTGACAAGTTGAATAAATATCATCATCAAACATGGTTTAATAATTATTCATGTTTTCTTGATCACATATAATCTATCACCAATTATTCGAGAGAATATTTAGTGATCATAACTATAACGACCCATAATTTACATACATTGTTAGTACTTCAAAATTGAAGTGCACTTATTACAACATATAATAAAACCATGAAAGGACCGTATAGGTATAGTGTCTTCAGAAACTGGGAAACATAAACAACTGGTTCATAAAGCGTCTACACTGTCTCCCATTTATTTCATCATATCTATAGTCCCTTTTTGGCATATCTTACTTAATAACCTTATTCTTGACCTGGGGAAAGAAAACATACAAAAGGGTGAGCTCAAATGCTCAGTAAGGGTAAACAAAAGAAATATCAATCACATAATATTAATAAGAACATAACATTTTGGAAATCTTACCCTGCAAAAGAGATCATAATTTCATAACATGGGATAAATCATGGTAGTGAAATGTAATCACAATTATCAGAACTTAAAACATGAAACTTTGTGGCATACACACATAATCATAGAGAATCATTTCTTATTAGTCAAAACTCATTGCCAAGACTATCTTAGTGGAAAAAGTCCATTTCTGAACCGAGTTCACTCCTCGTTTTAGTCATGTTTCACTGAATAGGTTTAACCTGCCGTTCCAACCATGTCTATATCATGAGATATAAAATCTTTACCCAATGCATTGGAGGGAGATATATCTCCCACCCATCTCATAATGATACCATTCTTATGTGTGCCACAAAATCATAAACCATACATCATAGCATAACCCATGTAATAAAAATGTGAATCTTAAACATCATGACATCATAAAACAATTCATATAAGATAAAGGAATTCATAAAAATATTTCCATCATATCAATGTAATAATAGGGATATAAATAGAACCCTATATTATCTTATATGGAAAATAATTTTGATGAAACACTTGAACTCCATTCTTGAGGAAAATATCCTTTCTACTTCAAAAACATTTTGCTTTCTTAACATGTCATACAATTTTAAACTAAAAGAATCTGATTAATAATAAACTTGAAAACTTGTAAAGGAATCTTCTTGGAAATAATGTTTTAAAAATCCATTCATGCCTTATAAGTTAAAAAAAACATTCTTCTCGTACTTTTGTTGGAAAAGTCAAAAAGTACCTCGTACGAAAAACGAAAAAATATTCCTTTCATATATTTTACTAAAAACTCACCTAGGGGTAAAATTGGATTTAAAAAATTGTAGGTGGATGGAAATAATATTAAATATTGAGGAAACATGGATGTGGATGATAAAATACACCCTAGTAAATATCAAAGTATAAACAATCTCGGATAAAAATGAGATTGTGATATTTTCCCTTACCTTAGGTCCAATTTGTTTCATAAGTGTCCGAAACTCCTGTATAATGATTTAAATAATGTCATTGACATATTCCAGAATCATACGCATTGTTATGATATCATATATGGTCATATTCTTAGCTTATTATTAGTAATATTTCATTGCTACTTGTTATTCGGGTGTTTATTACTTTTTGTTCTTATGCGTGTTTTGTTGAATAAATTCTTATTATTATTTTTAGGTTATAGATAACTCATTTACAGAATGGTATTAGTGTAATATATATCATATTTATTCACTAAATTCATTTATGTAATCATTATGCAATGAAAATCATGTAGAACGAGTCACATCACATCGTGGAGACGATATTCCGTACGTACGCATGAGCGATGATATCGTTCCCATGATCGTGGAATTGTATTGGAGTGTATGTATAATATTTCATAATCGATATCACTTTACAATAATCATATATATTCATTATTTACACCATTATACCCATCCAAGTAAGGTGGTGGTGGAAAATAGATTACACCACAGCGTGGAGACGGTATTCCGTACGTACACACGCGCGGTGATTTCATTTTCCGTAGGATGGATATATGGTGAAATAAGGTTGTTTCATACTTATAATAAAATATAAGTATATGAATGATACTGATGTTATTACTTAATAATGAAACAACTAAAGAAGAAGAAGTGGAAGAAGAAATAAAGTTGAAAGAATCGGTAACGGACATTCCCTCTTCTTTGAAGCGCCTCTTTGAGACCTCCTTTTAGGGCACTAAAATTGGTCTTTGAAGATGACCAGGACCTCTAGGATGTTTCTAGGGAAGTGGATAAGAGAATTTGGCAGGGTTTGGCCGATATTGAAGGCTCAAAGTGGTGTGAGGAAGAGAGGGAGGAGGTGCCCTTTTATAAGGGAGGAGAGGGGCACCTTTGGAAAAACTAAAAATATTATTTTATTATAAATCCATATTCGGTTTCAAATAGCTCCAAATTGATTTATTTATAAGATAAGGTGGGGATGGGTCTAAATCCTCTCATAAAATAGAATTTGGACAAGTTTAGTTTACTATTGTAACCTTATCATTTAGATTTAACTTTAATTTAGATAATTTTACTTTTACCGTGTCTTTTTGTGTTCTTACACTATAAGGTTAATAAACTTACTATAACAAGCCAAAAGAACCCCAAGTTGTTTATTATTAATATATATAACCTTATATAAGTCATTTTGCCGAACCTTAGATTTTTAGGAATAAAATAACAATTAATAATATAATATTTGTTTTAAAATCTATTTTATGTCAATTTTGACACAATTTAGTAATTGATTTTTGTGGAAATAATAACAGAATTATTAGTTCAAACAAAGTTAATTAAATCAATACTAACATGTCATATTAACCTAGAAAATTAGTGGAATTCATAAAAAGTCTCAAATTACATTTATTTGGGTATTTATAACATCAATTATGTCAATTTTTTATTAATAAGATAATTACTGCATCATCTTTGTGTCATAAATAAATTAAATTATTTAATGTCTAAAAATTAAAAATAAAATATCATTATGTATGAAATCTTTTTATATTTCTAATGAATATTTATAGTCAAATTTATCTTATTTATAACCCTATATTAAAAATGATTTACTTATTAAACTTTGATTTTAACTATTTTAACCCTTCTTTAAATAAATTAATAATAAATGTCCTAATCTTATCCAAGTGGGCCTAAATGGTCATATTTTATTCCTAAGGTTTTTTGGTCGAATTAAACTTATCTAATAGAATTAGGACATGTGTTAGGGTAATAATAATATCATTTTTACCCTTAATTATCCTATTTACTTTTAACCGTGGTAAATAAAAGTAAAAAGTTACTATTCAGAAAAAATTATTTTCATCTCATTGAACCACATTTTACTTACTTACATCAACCATGTCTCTCAGATTTTTGAAATTCCACTCACAGAAGCGGTAAAATTAAGTTTTATGTAAATTTGCAAATTCTCCTAAGAGGTGGGTAAAAGACGGTGAAAAGTTCAATAAAATTTTTATATATCTAAAATTATTATAAAATTACTCCAATGAATTACATCAAACTTATATAGGTATTATGTATCAATTTTTACCTTAAATAAATTTAAATAAAATAAAAATAAAAATTCGGTTTTTAAATAGTAACCCAGTGTTTTCACTATTCATCAAAAATTGAAAGTTTCCAGAAAAATACCAAAATTTCACCCTAGGCTAATTTCGATATTCCGAATCCAAAAACGAAATCCATTTTGAAAAATAAAATTTAAAAAATTTTAAAAAGTAGTTATTACTATTCATAATGGCTAGTTTTAATAATATTTTAATAGCATATCGTTGTTTAGTGAAACTCGGTATTGCGTACGACGCAAACTATCAAGGAAGGTCGCGATTGCGTGTAAAGCAAGCCAAGCTAGTGTTATGTGTAGTGAAAGATTCCTTTGATGATTTATATAAAATAAAAACAAAATATTTCTTATAAAAGTCTCGGGTGTTACATTCTACCTCCCTTAAAATGAATTTCTCCCTCGAAATACGTCACTTGTAACAAACAGATGAGGATACCTCTCCCTCATCATATCCTCAAGCTCCCATGTAGCTTCTTCTAATTGGTGGTTCCTCCATAAAACTTTCACCAAGCGAGTGGTCTTGTTCCGTAGGACTTTTTCACTACGATCGAGAATCTCTATCGGCTGTTCTTCAAAAGAAAGATCTTGTTCCAGCGATACAACTTCTGAGATGAGTACATGTGAAGGATTAGGTATGTAATTTCTCTGGAGAGATACATGGAACACATCGTGAACTTGAGAGAGATTTGGTAGAAGTGCCAATTGGTAAGCTACCTTCCCAACACGATCCAGTATTTTGAAAGGACCAATATACCTAGGGCTCAACTTTCCCTTCTTTCCAAATCTCATTACTCTCTTCCAAGGAGATATTCGTAAGAACACTTTATCACACACTTCAAACTCTAAGTCTTTTCTTCGGTTGTCGACATAACTTTTTTGTCAACTCTGAGCTGCTCTTATGTGTTGTTGAATAGATCTGACCTTTTCTTCCATCTCATCAACAAGATCAGATCCTAATAGCTTTCTTTCCCGAACTTCATCCCATCAAGTTGGAGTCCTGCATTTCTTTCCATAGAGAGCTTCATAAGGAGCCATATTAATACTGGAGTGAAAGATATTATTATAAGAAAATTCCACCAAAGGTAGGTGTTGATCTCAACCACCTTTGAAATCCATAGAGCAAGCTCTCAACATATCTTCTAGAGTTTGAATTGTCCTCTCAGACTGACCGTCTGCCTGAGGATGATAAGCAGTGCTGAAACTCAACTCTATATCCAGAGTATGCTAAAGACTTTTCCAGAACTTTGAGGTAAATCTCAGATCCCGATCAGATATAATAGAAAGTGGTACTCCATGCAATCTTACCACTTCCTTTACATATATCCTGGCAAGCTGATCCAGAGAGAAATCCTCTCTAATAGCAATGAAGTGTGCGGTCTAGAATTACTTTTAGTGGACTATAATTGATACCTATCAGGGAACTCCATGGGCGGCTACACCCCCTGGGCGGGACACACCTCCATCCTCAGTGGAATCCATTTCCTCATGAAGCCCTTGGGCGGAGAGCCATGCTTCGTCCAACGCTCACATGTGAGAGTTTCCAAGGATCAGATTCATTCCTACCTCCTTTGCCTTTGATACCAACTATAACGACCCATACTTTACATACATTGTTAGTACTTCAAAATTTAAGTGCACTTATTACAACATATAACAAAACCATGAAAGGACCGTATAGGTATAGTGTCTTTAGAAACTGGGAAACATAAACAACTGGTTCATAAAGCGTCTACACTGTCTCCCATTTATTTCATCATATCTATAGTCCCTTTTTGGCATATCTTACTTAATAACCTTCTTCCTGACCTGGGGAAAGAAAACATACAAAAGGGCGATCTCAAATTCTCAGTAAGGGTAAACAAAAGAAATATCAATCACATCATATTCATAAGAACATAACATTTTGGAAATCTTACCCTGCAAAAGAGATCATAATTTCATAACATGGGATAAATCATGGTAGTGAAATGTAATCACAATAATTAGAACTTAAAACATGAAACTTTGTGGAATACACACATAATCATAGAGAATCATTTCTTATTAGTCAAGACTCATTTCCAAGACTATCTTAGTGGACAAATTCCATTTCTGAACCGAGTTCACTCTTCATTTTAGTCCTGTTTCACTGAACCGGTTTAACCTACCGTTCCAGCCATGTCTATCTCATGAGATATAAAATCTTTACCCAATGCATTGGAGGGAGATATAGGTCCCACCCATCTCATAATGATACCATTATTATGTGTGCCAAAAAATCATAAACCATACATCATAGCATAACCCATGTAATAAAAATGGGAATCTTAAACATCATGACATCATAAAACAATTAATATAAGATAAAAGAATTAATAAAAATATTTCCATTATATCAATGTAATAATAGGGATATAAATAGAACCCTATATTATCTTAGATGGAAAATAATTTTGATAAAACACTTGAACTCCATTCTTGAGGAAAATATCCTTTCTACTTCAAAAACACTTTTCCTTTCTTAACATGTAATACAATTCTAAACTAAAATAAGTTGATTAAAAATAAACTTGAAAACTTGTAAAGAAAGATTCTTGGAAATAATTTTTTAAAAATCCATTCATTCCTTATAAGTTAAAAAAACATTCTTCGTACTTTTTTCGGAAAAGTAAAAAAGTACCTCGTACGAAAAACGAAAAAATATTCCTTTCATATCTTTTACTAAAAACTCACCAAAGGGTAAAATTGGATTTAAACAATTGTAGGTGGATGGAAATAATATTACATATTGAGGAAACATGGATGTGGATGATAAAATACACCCCAGTAAATACCAAAGTATAAACAATCTCGGATAAAAATGAGATTGTGATATTTTCCCTTACCTTAGGTCCGATTTGCTTCGTAAGTGTCTGAAACTCCTGTATAATGATTTAAATAATGTCATTGACTTATTCCAAAATCATACTCATTGTTATTATATCATATATGGTCATATTCTTAGCTTATTATTAGTAATATTTCATTGCTACTAGTTATTCGGGTGTTTATTACTTTTTGTTCTTATGCGTGTTTTGTCGAATAAATTCTCATTCTTCTTTTTAGGTTATAGATACCTCATTTCTAGAATGGTATTAGTGTAATATATATCATATTTATTCACTAAATTCATTTATGTAATCATTATGCAATGAAAATCATGTAGAACGAGTCGCATCACATCGTGGAGACAGTATTCCGTATGTACGCACGAGCGATGATATCATTCCCATGATCGTGGAATTGTATTGGAGTGTATGTATACTATTTAAGAATCAATATAACTTTACAATAATCATATATATTCATTCTTTACACCATTATACCCATCCAAGTAAGGTGGTGGTGGAAAATAGATTACACCACGGCGTGGAGACGGTATTCCGTACGTACACACGCGCGGTGATTTCGTTTTCCTTAGGATGGATATATGGTGAAATAGGGTTGTTTCATACTTATAATAACATATCAGTATATTAATGATACTGATTTTATTACTTCATAATTAAACAACTAAAGAAGAAGAAGTGGAAGAAGAAATAAAGTTGAAAGAATCGGTAACGAACATTACCTTTTCTTTGAAGCACCTCTTTGAGACCTCCTTTTAGCACTAAAATTGGTCTTTGAAGAAGACCTGGATCTCTAGGATGTTTCTAGGGAAGTGGAGAAGAGAATTTGGCAGGGGTTGGCCGAGATTGAAGGCTCAAAGTGGTGTGAGGAAGAGAGGGAGGAGAGGGGCACCTTCGGAAAAACTAAAAATATTATTTTATTATAAAGCCATACTCAGTTTTAAATAGCTCCAAATTGACTTATTTCGAAGCTAAGGTTGGGATGGGTCTAAATTCTCTCAACCAATAGAATTTGGACAAGTTTAGTTTACTATTTTAACCTTATCATTTAGATTTAACTTTAATTTAGATAATTTTACTTTTACCGTGTCTTTTTGTGTTCTTACACTATAAGGTTAATAAACTTACTATAACAAGACAAAAGAACCCCAAGTTGTTTATTATTAATATATATAACCTTATATAAGTCATTTGGCCGAACCTTAGATTTTTATGAACAAAATAACAATTAATAATATAATATTTGTTTTAAAAACTATTTTATGTCAATTTTGACACTATTTAGTAATTGATTTTTGTGAAAATCATAACAGAATGATTAGTTCTAAAAACGTTAATTAAAACAATACTAACATGTCATATTAACCTAGAAAATTAGTGGAATTCATAAAAAGTCTCAAATTACATCTTTTTGGGTATTTATAACATCAATTATGTCATTTTTTCATTAATAAGATAATTACTGCCTCATCTTTGTGTCATAAATAAATTAAATTATTTAATGTCTAAAAATTACAAATAAAATATCATTATGTAGGAAATAGTTTTATCTTTCTAATGAATATTTATAGTCGAATTTATCTTATGTATAACCCTATATTAAAAATGATTTACTTATTAAACTTTGATTTTAACTATTTTAACCCTTCTTTAAATAAATTAATAATAAATGTCCTAATCTAATCCAAGTGGGCCTAAAAGGTAATATTTTATTCCTAAGGTTGTTTTTTGTCGAATTACACTTATCCAATAGAATTAGGACATGTTTTAGGGTAATAATAATATCATTTTTACCCTTAATTACCCTATTTACTTTTAACCATGGTAAATAAAAGTAAAAAGTTACTATTCACAAAAAATTATTTTCATCTCATTGAACCACATTTTACTTTCTGACATCAACCGTGTCTCTCTGATTTTTAAAATTCTACTCACAGAAGAGGTAAAATTAAGTTTTATGTAAATTTCCAAATTCTCCTAGGAGGTGGGTAAAAGACGGTGAAAAGTTCAATAAAATTTTTATATATCTAAAATTATTATAAAATTACTTCAATGAATTATATTGAACTTATATAGGTATTATGTATCAATTTTGACCTTAAATAAATTTAAATAAAATAAAAATAAAAAGTCGATTTTTAAATAGTAACCCAGTGTTTTCACTATTCATCAAAAATTGAATGTTTCCAGAAAAATACCAAAATTTCACCCTAGGCTAATTTCGATATTCCGAATCCAAAAACGAAGTCCATTTTGAAAAATAAAATTTAAAAAATTTCAAAAAGTGGTTATTACTATTCATAACGGCTATTTTTAATAATATTTTAATAGCATATCGTTGTTTAGTGAAACTTGGTATTGTGTACGACACAAGCTATCAAGGAAGGTCGCGATTGTGTGTAAAGCAAGCCAAGATAGTGTTGTGTGTAGTGAAATATTCCTTTGATGATTTATATAAAATAAAAACAAAATATTTCTTATAAAAGTCTCGGGTTTTACAATAACATTTAATAAATATTTATTCTCTATTTAGTGAATAAAATATTTATTTATTTGTTGGTAAATAATGCAATGATATTTATTTAATAAATAAGTAGTGATTATTTAAGGTTTAATAAATATTTTGGAGGAATGAAGGACTGTGTTTAATGGTATGATAAGAAATAATATATATTGAATATTATTCAAATAAACAATTTTTAATTTAATTTGTTAGTTTTTTGTATGTCAATAAATAATAATAATAATATTATTATTATTATAGACATGGGATTCCTCAATAATTAAGAAAGATAAATAGGATGCATGTGAAATTATTATTTTCTTACCCTAGTGGTATATAAACCCAATTATATTATTTCCTTAGTGTTTTTAATTTCATTTGGTTATGTACAACGACATCTAGAGAGAATTCTCTTGAAGACCAAGAGAGATCCCTCTCCAAGAACGCACTCAAGAACAGAGAGCGATCCTCCTTCATAAACAATCTCAAGTCTAGAAATATTTAAGAGAAACATTCCTTTAATATATTATCAGGGTGATCAAAGAGGAACAATGCAAGTGTTAATATCTACTACACTAGCACCCGAAGATTCCTACGATGACATTCAGTGGTTTGTAGAACATGTGCGGATCACCGCAAGAGGGAATATACTCTTGATTCCTACAATGAAACAATGTTATGATATAGAGATGTTGTTAGATCCATCAATTAATAAATAATTCATCATAAGGTAATTCTTTAATTGTTTAAATTAATTATAAATAATATGCGATGACCCGACATCTTGGTTTCAACATTCAATCATCAATTAAACTTTGATTCATTTCCATTGTTCACATTGTTTATCATCATATAAATCTTGGATTAATCATTGATTAAGACAAAAATTTGAGTTGGGAATGCCCCATCTAGTGGTTTTGTTATGTACAAAAACTTAATGTAACACATATAAGACAACCTTTATACTTACACACCCATTTAAAAATAGGTGTTACCCTTATACAAAAGCATGATCATGCATACGATAACAATAACCTTAAAAATATTAAATTTTCACTTATAAAAACATGTAAATAATTATGATATAGCTTTATTATCACTTTCAAAACTCCAAAAAACTTATAATCCCTTGAAAACTTCTAAATTAAATTTCAATTAAGTATTTAAACTTTAAAATTACATCTATAATTTGTAAAAACATTTAAAAACCTCTTTATAAATTGAAAAATATTTTTTAAATCAATTTCTAAATTTATGAAATTGTTTCAAAACCACCAGATTCCTAAAAAAGAGGGATCATGAAAATTTAGACCATTACCTATCACTTAAAATCAAAGGTGTTTGTTCAATAGTGATTGGGAAAAGAGAATTTGAAATCCAAGAACACTTTATATGTTGATGGGTTGAAACATAATATATTAAGCGCATATCAGCTATTTAATGAAGGAAATGTAGTGGTTTTCCAAAAATATGGATTATTAGTAAAGAGTTTGAAAAATTGATGTGTTTTAACTAGAGGATAGTGAATAAGGGGCAACTTTTTTTTCTTAGAGATACTGAAATTTCTTACCACCTAAACTTGAAAGAAGAAAATCAATTGTATCATTGAAGTCTTGGTCATCTTGGCCAAAATAAAATGAGTATGCTTACCCGAGGAGAGGATGTTTGTGATGTTTCTATATTTAAAAGAGAAAGAAATTGAATATGATCTACATGTAAAAAGGGAAGACTATAAATTATATACACAATAAAGTTGAAATTCATACATCACATCCATTTGATCTTATTCATTCTAACATTTTTGGGACTATGAGGAAGAAATAAAAAAATGAAGATAAGTATTTTATTTCATTTATTGATGAATTTAATCATATTTCTTGCATTATATTTATGTAGCATAAATCATAATCTTTTAAAATGTTCAAGAGTTGTAAAAGAAGTTTTGAAAAGGAGTGTTCTTTCTCCTAAAAGAAGATCTATATAGAAAATCATGTATAATACACTAATGGAAGATTTGAAGCTTATCTTTTGAAGCATGGTATTAACCATAAACTAAGTGCACTATATACTCCATAAAAAAATTGTATTATAGAATGAAATAACATAAGTTTAGTGGAGATGTATCAGACTATATCGATTGATCATGATACCTCTCATTATTTTTGGAGACCAGTTATTGGTGAAACATTTTGTATTCAAATTTGATGTGTTTATATACCAAATTTGGATATTTATCCATTAAAACTATATTATAAAAAGTCCTAAAGGTTGAAATATTTGATGCTATTTGGTATCCCTTGTATAATCAATCAAGGTTAATGGTGAAAATTTTGGGAAGTTTGATAAGAGAGGACATGATGCTATCTTCCTTAGTTATCTTCCAAATGGAAGAGGATAACATTTTTACAACAAAGATACAATGAATATTTTTGATACTTCTTATGTGTAAGTGATGTAACATTTAAAAATAGAAAATTTTACATAGATAAGAAAGTTTCAAAATTGACGATTCAGTTTTTTTTTTCAAAAAACAGGATGAAGTTTCAGAAAATGATGAAAATTCAAAAGTTTTATATGTTGAAGTTGATGATATAGCCATTCTTGTGATAAGGAGAAACCTTTTTCATCTAATCCAAGGTCCTGAAATAAGGTGGAGGTCCAAAATATCATTGGAGGGTAGGAATAACAAGTTCCAAATAGAAGAACTTTGTGGACATCAACACATACTTCACTATTCTTGTGACACCCTTGTATCATTTTTAGGTATGAAATTTTCTATTGATTATTTTTTATACTTATATTCTACTTGGATTGTTTTCCTTTGGAATTTTTAAGTTTTTTAGAGTTTTTTATGGAAATATATATTTTTCAAGGCCACCATGAAGTTGCTAAGGACTGCCACACCATGGAGAGGGTGTTGGGTAAGTGTTTCGCTATGGTCATGGGCACTATATTATGGAGTCCTGGGGGTTTAAAAACCCTTTCTCTTCCATAAATGACACTCCACATTACATCCCTAGGGGACACACTATAGGGGTGCATGTAAGGGGACACTATATCATATCCTTAAAGGTTTCACCATGTAGGGGATATGTTGGGGGAGATGCACCCTTTGCCTATTTGGGACCTCCCACGTCGCAAATTGAGAGGCCACACCACAATAAGACCAGTGGAGAGGTATCAACACCATGGTTATCATGACCACACCGTGGATCCTGCTGCCCAGTTTTTTAAAGAAGTTGAATTTACCACATTTCCCCATTGAATTATAACCTTCTTGTTCTCTATTTTCTTCCCATTCATGCAATATTGAAGCCCTAACCAAGACTTCTTCCTTCCTCTTTACTCCATTGGTGGTTCTTATTTTGTTTAAGTGGAAACCTCCATGTTTATTCATAGTTTCTATTATATTTCCTCTTCTCTTCCATTCTAAAATTTTTCTTACTTGGTTCCATGTTTTCAATAACCTAGATGCCTAGGGGTGATCTAGGGTTAGTAATGAGAGTTTAATGGAATTCTATGACCATTAAGGCTGTATAGATCCCTTTTTCTCATCTCTTGTGGTTTTAAGTAAAGGATATGAGTGTAATTCAATTTTGAGGCACATATCTCTATGAAACTCATAATTCCTTTTCAATACTCATAGTTCTTGGTTTCCCTTTGGATTAAATTGGTTGATCTTATTCCATTTGGGTTTTTAATGACTGTTTATTACTTGTACTATTTGATTATTGGTGTGTGTTGGAACAAATGGCAGTTTCACTTGGTTTTATTTTAAAAACCAATTTTTTGGAGTCCAAATGTTTGATAAAATGTCTCAAATAAGTTTTTGTCTTAGAAGGGGTTTTAAATGATTTTTTTGGAAATGAAATTTATTTAGTTTGATATTCATGTGGAAAGGGGAACATCGATTATGTTATTAAAGGAATAATTGTGCTTATTCTTTTTGAGTTGGTTATAAGGTGTGGCACATGGGAGACCTTAGGTGCATTTGTGTGCCATGGATTAGTGTTTCCCTAGTGTATATTGTGTACTGGATAGGGAATGTGGTTTGAGTCACTTGAGAGTGGAAGGAATGGATACTATAGACCCGATGAGTCTGTGAGTGATCCTAGAACTACTAGGTTCATATATGTCAGTGAGTGTTCTTTGAGTGAGTCCTAGTTACCTTTATGCCCAATGTTAGAGCCTAATATAAAGATGTTATTCTTGTTTAGCCATGCTATTTTTTATTCCCCTATTTTTTTTATTTTGAAATTATGATATTGATCATGCTATGTCACCCTCAGTTATATCTTATTTAGGTATAGTTCATGTTGACTTTTGGAACCTGGTTTCTTTATTGAAAACAAAAGTATTTATAAAATGTTTTTATAAATCCTTATTATTTGAAATAAAGTTGGTATTTCAAAATATAGCTAATTGTTTGTAATATGAAATATGTTATGTAGATTCTTGTTGGTATCCTATTGGGTTTTTCCTCAGAACATACATATGCCTTTGGGTGTATGTAAACTTAGTTTTTTAGGATTTAGGTAAAGTAAAGGGAACCAATTCATATGGTGGAACTCCTGAATATTCTTTGGACTTCTTGGTATGGTATTTTGTGGAGACCATGGGTCATAGGGAGAGTTTCTCATGGAGTACTTTTGGAGTTCCTCTAGGTTGATAATTTTTGATATGGTGGATGTATCAACCTTTAATTATGTTGGGTTTATCTTGTATTTATATTTTTATGCTCATTTTACTTTATGTTATAAGGTTATGGTTAGTTATTATTCTGATACATATAATCAATTTGGCCATTTCTCTTATTTTTAAAAATGTTTATTTTTAATTATGGACATCCAACACATGGATGGGTCATGATGGATGTATGGGTGCAACCATGTTGTGGTTTATTGGTTTTAAAGTGTGAAATTATTCCCATTGATTATTTTTGTTTCCTTGACACTAGTTTCTAGCCTAGGGTGATCCAAAATGCTCCTTGATCCTTGTGATGGATTGGGTCTTGTTGATCTAAAATGATTCATCAAAAAATGATATTAGATTCTATCTTACTATTAATAGAGTATGTTATCATGGGGATAAGATCATCTAGGCTCGAGTGGAGTGTATGGGGAAGTGCTTGGACAACACTTTTTTGTGTTGAACCTTGAGTTACCATGGTGTCCGAGAACTATGTTTTTATTGGTGATTTGTTCTTGGGTATTTTAATATGATATGATATTAATTATTATTGATATTTTTTCATGATGGGTGGACTTTTATGACTTTACCATGACATTGGGATTATTATATGTTTTGATTGAGTTATATGTTTCATGTTTTATAAATAATTATACCCAGAAGTCCCTCATCTAACCATAAAAAAAGAGTTATGGATCATACCCCACTGGCTAACCCTCCAGTAAACACTACCATTAGCTAGTCAATAATTCAAACCATTTAGTCTTTAGGTAAGAAGGGTGGATGAGATCAGACCCAAATAATAAATCATGCTAAAAAATTTACTAGGCAATGCACTTATCTTCCACGACGACTGAGGACCCTAGGAGCCCAAGGAATGGATGGAGAAAATCAAGTGTATCTTTGGATTTATCTAGACTATTGAGACCTGTAAGGTTAGTTTCACCATGTATGTACTAGAGGGAACCAACCATAGGTGGTGGGACTCTATTATGATGTCTAAACTACATTATGATCTCTCATACAATACGTTCAAGAAGATTTTAGTAGTTTTATCTAGAGACTCTGTGAGTGGATAATTCCAAGGAATTTGCGCTATTAAAGTCGGGAAACTGATCAGTGATGGAGTATGATAACCTCTTTGCTGATTTGGTCTATCTTTCTCTTGAGTTGGTCAGAAATTAATATCTTAAAGATCAATGTTTTTAGATAATATCAAAGATAAACATCTAGTATAGGATTACTATATTTATCTTATTGACCTCTGCAGAAGTGGTTGATAAAGCTATGATGGAAAAGGCTATCATGGAAGACTAGATAAGTTTGAGCAGTGTTCCTTCTATTGTAGGGTGCATCCAGAGTTCTTCCTTAGATCAGAAGAGGAAGTGTGAGGAGGCCCATCAAGGGAGTGGAAGGAGTGAGAAATGGTGCTCTAATTACATTCTAGTGGTATCCTATGATAGAAAGTCAGTAGTCTACTTCTGATGTGGAAAACTATTTCACATGAAGAATAACTTCTAGGAGAACTCCCATGCATGACACTAGTGTAGAAATTTGGTTCATCTTCAATTCATATTCCTAAGTCCACAACAGAGCAATAGAGTTAGATCCTCTTCCACCAAGGCTTATTATGTGCAATTTGATGCTTCAAAGGGAATAAGTTCTCACTCTCAGGTGAAGGGGTATTCTTAACCAGTAAAGAAGGATTAGAGAAGGCTTAAATCTGGGTTCATTTATACAATATAATGTGGGCTAGATGAATCTCATGCTGGTCTAGTGTTAGTCTAGGTATGGTATTTATTGATTCCTCTATGTCCTATAATTTTTTGACATAGGTTCATCCCTTTTATTTATCTTGTTTAAGCTAATTGATGCATTGAGGTTGCAAATAGAGATGATGTTGTTTATGATGGATCTTTCCATTACCTTTGGAAAGAATAAAGAGAAGGGGTTAAAATGTCTTGAGTTTTGGGTTATGATAGATGAATTTGAGTTTGCATTGAATTTTTTGGTCTTGGACTTGTATGTTTTTGACCTCATTATTAGTATAGACTAGGTTATCAACTTTAAGGCATGGATTGACTGCTATCATTATAGAGTTAGATTCCTTTATCCTAAAAGGAACACTCACTTATTTAAAGGTGAGTGGGACCCAAGGTCAGGAAGGGAAGGTCCTATTTTGGTAGATATTAGAATGAAAACTTTATAGTTTTCTAGATTTCACTTTGATTCAGAGGTGGTTGGCTTCTCATATTGGTAGACATGTACCCTAAGGTTTTTTGGAGTATTTTTAGGGTTTTCCCGAGTGGGAGGTAGATTTTTCCTTCGACTTACTCACTAAGACTGACCTCATTTGTTTACTATCTTACAGGACCAATCCTGTTATATTTAAGGAATAAAAACATTACCTTGAGGATCTCTAGGGAAAGATATTTATTCATCCTAGTGTGACACCATGGGTGTCACCAATCCTTTTTACAAAGAAGGTAGATGTTAGCCTCTGACTTTTCATTGAATACCAAAAGCTCAATCAGGAATCTATAAAGAATAAATAATTTTTTCCATGAATCAATGACCTCTTTGATCAACTTAGGGGAGCTAGTTGGTTTTATAAAATTGACCTCTGGTCAGGATACCAGCAATTGAGAGTGAAGGAAGGGAATATTGAAAAAACTATTTTAGGAGTAGGTATAGGAATTATGAGTATCTAGTTATGCTATTTCACCTTACTAATTCCCCTATTGTTTTCATGGACCTGATTAATCAAATATTCCACCATTTCCTTCAATTTTTTTGTGGAGTTTTTGGACGATATCTTGGTCTATTTTTAGATAAGAAAGGACCATGTGTACTATCTTGATCTTGTTTTTGGAACCTTAAAGGATCATCACATGTATGATAAGCTATATAAGTGCTAGTTTTGGATCCAAGAGTTGAAGATTTTGGTAGATGTGGTGTTTGATACATATATATTTGTGAATCCTAATAATATTTAGGTATTGATGCCTTATGAATTACCCAAGAATGTTTTTGATATCAAAATATTTCTAGGTTTGTCTAGGTACTATAGACAATTCATGATTTCTCCATGTTATAATTTCCATTGATATCTTTTACTTAGAAATGGATGAAGTTTTATAAGTTCCATGGGTACTTCATGGATGTAAAGGCTAATTTAACATCAACTATAGTACTGATCCTTCCTGATTATGGTAAAATCTATGTCTTATTTTGTGATGCCTTAGGTAGGAAGTTTTGTTATGTGTTGATGTAGTAAGATCATTTAGTGGCTTATGGATCTTGAAAATTATACCCACATGATAATAATTAATCTACTCATGTCCTCAAATTGGTGGTAGTGATACATGTTCTAAAGACTTGGCTCCAATGCCTTTTTAGTGAGAGATTTATGGTATATTATGATCATAAAATTATGAAGTATATATTCACTCAATGGGATATGAACCTCCTAAAAATACATTGGGTGGAGTATCTATAGACTTTTAATTTTGATATAGCATATACCCCTGGTAAAGGGAACATGGTAGTTAACACATTGAGTAGGAAATTACCATCCCAATATGTGAAAGGATCAAAGGATAAATGAAACTTAATGAGTTTCCAATCCATGATTGAGTGTGTAAAAGTAGGATGAGATGGTGTTTTTGGATTGTGTACATGAAATATCTTATTTTGATGACTAGGTTTTGTTTGAGTAGTTAGAGGACCCCAATATTTAGTGCTTTAGTGGAATTTTAAAAAACGGGGAGACCTGAGGTGTTTGTTCTTAGTATTTTGATGGCTTAATTTGTTTTATAAATAGTATTGTAGTTTATTTGATGATGAGGAAAGTGTTATTAGAGAGTTAAAACCTTTATAGTTAGTCTATTCACCCTTGGGATTCCAAGATGTATTATGACCTTAACCTATAGTATTGGTGTCCTGAGATAAAGTGGGATATTGTATATTTTATGTCCCAATGCCTCACATTTCAAAGAATCAAAGCCGAATATCAGAGACCCACATGAATATCACAAAATTTTCCTATTATAGTATGGAAATGTGATGATATTTCCATGTATTTCATGATTTACCTACCATATAATCATAGTGGGAAGAATGTTACATGGGCGGTTGTAGATCGATTGAAGAAATCAACCCACTTTTTTCCTATCAAATATTCAACTAAAGTGGAAGAGATCAAAAAATTATATGTTTGAGAGGTTATAAAGCTTCATGGAATTCCATAAATAATAATTTCTGATCAGGACCTATACCTTACTTTACAGTTTTGTAAAGACCTTTAGGAAGCGATGGGTTCCTAGTTGAAGTTGAGCACAACGTATCATCCTTATAAGAATGTTCAGACTGATCGAGACATCCATATCCTTTAGGATATTCTCCATGTGCGCATGATAGATTTTGGGGGACCATGAGATAAATAGATATCATTGGTTGAATTCTCATATAACAAAATTTATCAAGCTTCGAACCATACCTTTCTCCTCTTTGTTGGTCAAATTTGGTTGAGAATTCTTTGTTGGGATCTAGCCTTGTTTAGAAAATAAAAAAGAAGGTACAATTAATTTATAAGAGGCTTGTGATGAATCCAATCCACCAAAAATACTATGTTGACCATCATCATCATTTTTTTGGAGTTTTTTGGTTAGTTATGAGGTGTTTCTCCAGATATCTCCTTGACTGGAACATCATCAGTTGTGTGAGTAGGGAAAGTTGACATTGCATTATGTTGGGTCATTTGAGATCATGGAACATCTTGAGAAGGTGGAATACCAAATATTATTAATATCTTATTTAACCTCTATTCATGATGCATTTCATGTGTCCTAGATAAAGAAATATCATCTAGAACCACCTCATTTAGTTGAGCGGGATATCTTAGAGTTGGAACATGTCACTGCTATTGTTGAGCAGCTAGTTCATATTATGGATCATCGAAATAAAGTGCTGAATGGTAAATATATCCCTTTGGTCAGTGTTCTATATTAGTATGGTAATGATATACATGAGAGATGGGATCATGAAGCCTTTATGGAGAAGTAGCAACCTCACCTATTTTTGGAAGATGAACCTTGAGGACTTTGTGGGTGTAGAAATTGACTTGGTGGGGTGAATTGCGATGCCCCAATATAATTTTCAGGTATTTAATATTCCATTTTTTACATCCTTATTTTTATACATAGTTTTTTTCATTTAGTATTTTCAAGTATTTTATTGTTTGGGATGAAAATATACATTCTTATAGGTCACCATGCTATATACAAGGTCCACCACATCGTGGTGGAGGTGTCGAGGAATCATTGTGTCATAGTTATGGGAGATGTGTTGTGGAGGCCTAGGGGTCTAAAAACCATGACTCTACCATATCTGGACTCTCCATGAAATAGCTACGGGGGCCATGCTGCAAAGTTATAGGGAAGGTAAAAACACACCACAACTTCAAAGGATGGACTATGGAGGGGATCTATGAGATAGAAGACCTATCTTCCTATTTGGGACCTCCCATACTACAACCTGAGAGGCCATGGAATAAGAGGCCCAATAGAGGGGGCTACAAATTGTGGCCATCATGACCAAATCATGGATCCCACTGCCTAGATTTTTTTAAAGAATTATAATTTACCACACTATCTCTGCCAAATTATAACCTTATGCTTCTATATTTTCTTCCCATCCACACAATATTGAATCCCTATCCAAGCCTCCTTCCTTCCCCTTACTCCTTTGGTGGTTTTTATTTTGTTTAAGTGGAAATATACAAGTTTTGTCATGGTTTCTCTTGTATTTCCTATTATCTTATATTTTAAACACTTGTCTTTCTTACTTATATTTTTTACATTCCCTATATTCAAAAGCGGTATAAACATAGGGTTAGTAATGGGGGTTTAATGGAGTTACTTGGTTTATTAGGTTCGCGAGTATGCCTTATTCACATATCTTGTGGTTTCAAGTGAAGGCAATTAGTTTACTCCGATTTTGAGGTAGGAGCCTATATAAAAACCATATTTTCTTTGTAATAACCATATTTGTTAGATTATATTTAGATTAAATTGTTTTATTATGTTCATTTTCAGTTGTTGAGGGATTTTTATTTCTTATACTATATTATTTTTAGTGTGTGTTGGAACAAATGAAAGTTTTACTTTGTTTTCTTTAAAAACTACTTTTGTGAACTCTAAATGTTTGATAAAATGTATCAAAGAGGTTTTTATCTTAAAAATGGTTTTAAAAGTATGTTTTATAAAGGAAAGTTATTTGGGTTGATATTTTTGTAAAAGGGGCAGGATGATTATGTGATTAATGGAATGATTGTTTTTATACTTTTGATTTGTTTATATAGAAAAGAACATGGAAGACCTTGGGTTATTATGGGTGAAATTGATGGGTGTTTCCCTAGTTCAGATTGTGTGATGGCTAGGGAATGTGGCTTGAGTAGATTTTAAGTAAAATTAATGGATTATATAAAACCAATGAGACTGTGAGTACTCCCAAAATTTTTAGGTTCACATATGCCAACTAGTGTTCCTTAATTATGTCCTAGTTACCTTTAAACCTAAGGTTGGATCCCCATTCTTGGGTGTTGTTCTTTTTTATCCACACCATGATTTATGCCCCTGTTTTCCTTATTTTTATATTATGCTATTGATCATTCCTTGTTTCCCTCAGTTATATATTATTTCTGCCTTATTCATATTCACTTATGGAACCAATATTTTTTATTTAAAACTAAAGGATTTATAAAATGTTTTCCAAATATTTATTCTTTGAAATAAATTGGTTATTTCAAAGAAATGTTTTAAAACTAGAACTAATTGTTTTCAATATGAAATGTGTTATATAAATTCATGTTGGTATCCTACTTGGTTTTTCCTCACACACTGTATATTCCTTTGGGTGTATATAGGCTTATATTTTCAGGATACAAGTAAAGGAAAGATAACCAATTCATATGGCAATTCTCCTTGATGAGTTTGGTTAGGTGATGAGTCAGGTCGAACCAAGTAAGTTCATTATAATTCTCACATGTTAAACCAAGAGATGTGTATGAAGCATTGGATAATCAAGAGTGTATTGATGATATAAATGAAGAGTTGTTTAAAATAGAGAATAATGAAACTTTGAATTTGATACCCAAACCTAAAAATAAGAAAGTTATTGTAATAATGTAGGTATTTTGAAATAAGTTGAATGGAAGAGGGGAAGTTGTGATAAATAAAGCAAGAACAATGTTCAAGTGTTATTCTCAGGTTAAAGGAATTGATTTTGATAACACATTTGCACTGGTTTCTAGAGTAGAAACCATAAATATTTTTCTTACTATTGTATCATAAAGGAAATACAATATATTCCAAATGGATTTAAATTCCATATTCCTTAATAAAGATCCAAAATAGGAAGTTTAAATTGAGTAACCTAGTAGTTTATTTCTCAAGGAGGAATAAAGCTATTTTTTAGGTTAAAGAAGGATCTATATGGGTTAAAAAACCCCCAGTAGCTTGGTATTTTAAATTAGATACATGTTTTAAGAAGTTCAAGTTCAAGATAGGGATAGTTCACAACAATATCTACTTAAATATGACAATGAGGTATCAATTATTTTTATTGTTTATATATATGATATTATTTTTCTTAGAAATGAAAAAGGTTTGAGGCGAGTTTTCTTTAGAGGTAATGAAATTGTTTAAAATTTATATTCTTGTAGAAATGATATATTTTCTATGTTTACAAATTTCTCTACAAGAAGATCACATATTTATTTCTTAATATAAGAATGCTCAAGAACTTTTAAATAAGTTTGGCATGGAAGAATCAAATTCAGTTTCTATAACAATTTCAATAGGAAATAATCTGTCAAAAGATGATGAAGGAAAATAATTTGACCCAATAAAATTTTATAAGCTTATTGGTAGTTTATTATACTTGAAATCTTAAATAACATATTTTTTATATGCTGTTACTTTATGTTTTAGGTATCAAAGTGAACCAGATTAGTATCATTTCATGGTTGAAAAGAGGATTCTTAGATATGTTAAAGATGTAATGATGTATGGAATGAATTATTATAGTAATGGAAAGTTAAATTTATTTGGATATACTGATGTATATTGGTATTTAAATATTGATGATAAAATATCTAAATTTACTAGAGTTTTCTTCTTATGAAAAAGGTGTGTGTGTTGGAACACAAAAAAGAAAAAGTTTGTGACATTGAGCACTACTAAAGAAGAATATATTGTTGAAACTCAAGCTATAACCTAATTAATGTGGATGAAAACTCATTTAAAAGATCTCAAGGTGGAAGTGAAGCTACCACTACTTGTAGGATTTGATTATCAAAATGTTTTCAATATGTCAAGAGATATGATTCAACATTCAAGATCAATGAACATTGATATAAAATACAAATTCATCAAAGAGCATGTAGAGAAGAATGTTTTGAATTTGAAATTAGTTTTAAAAAAGAGAAAATAACTAATGTTTTCACTAAACCACTACCAAATGATGAATTTAAATGATTGAGTTTGATGATATTAGTTTAACCTAATTTCTCTCAAGGATAAGGTATGTTCATTTCTTCCCCTATCCCATTTTTTCTTTGGATATTATTGTTAAATGGAGAGAAAAATGGCAACATAAATAGGTATAAACATGTATGATGATAGTTTTTTCACGTTTATGGTTTTTCTAGGCATGGTCACCATAGGATCAGGTATATAATCCACTATGGTGTCGAAGGAAACATGGCTTGATAGTAATAGTGTAATTACACCATAAAATTTATTTAGAGTGTTTTTATTTATCTGGATTGTTCATTTGTTTTATCTATATTCATATCAAGATGGATTCCTTTTTTCCTTTATTGTATTATTTAGTTATACAAAGTGTCACTGACGTGCAAGCCACTCTATATGGAAAATAGTGTTTAGTTTTATTTTTATAAATGTAAAACATATGGATGATTCATTCTAAATTTTTATAAAAATTTGTATATTACTTATTATATTAACTAAATCATTTAAACCATTCCTTGATTATAAACCAAGACCCACAATGCTATTATCCACCCCTAGGGATCGAGGAATGCTCTTAGGGTCAGTAGTTGTCTGATTTGGGTATTGCTCACGTATCTGGGCTAGGGCCATTACGAAGTAGTATCAAAGTGGATTTTGGGTTATTGGGTTTTTTTATTTTTATTAGAAAAGAGATAAAATTATTTTTACATGAAAAATAACCCATAAATAGTCTTGGTTAACCTCTTTATGGTTGAATCTCACATTACCAAGGAATTTATAAATATAGATTATGTATAATAGGTGTGAGTGAGGATATAATTTAAAATTTTGAAGTATGACATGATGAAACTTGAGAAGTGTTAAAGGGATTAGTTTGGAGTCAATTTTTTCATGGGTCTATGCATTATTGGCAAAGTGGCATGTTAGGACATGTGTATTATATTTATATGCTTTGATAGTTTTACGTGAATAACTTTAATTAATTATAATCTTCTAAAAATGTATCTAATGATTTTCTAAATACCTTATTAGGGGTGATGAAATTAATTAAGGTTATTCACATATAAGTTGTGTTTTTATTCATGATTCATTCATTTCTTAGTAACACCTTGTTAGTGATACTATTTTTTTACTTATTGATATATTGTTATTTATGATCTATTCTATATTAAATGGTATGCTTCTGAGCATACTATCTAATTATAATGTTTTGAAACCATGAGTAAAGTATGTTTTGTGTTTTAGAAGTGTAATATATATATATATATATATATATGAATTCTTATAAGGAAACATATTTTTAAAGGAGTTGGAATGGGGAAATGTTTTCTTTTAAAAATTTAATTTTCATATTAGTTGGTTTTATGAAAAAACATGAGCTTTAAAAGTAGAAATTTAATTTTTATTTTTAAATGAAGTAGAACATAATGTGATTTTTTTGAATAATGAAATGTATTCTATAAACTATAAATCCATGTAAAAGCATATAAAGTGTACCCTAGTTAATTTATATATCTTGGATCACTGAAGATCATATTTAGATTTATTTGTTATATTTTATAAACCTTAAAGATGTCAAATAATCTTACTAGATTTTGATCCTTGGGTTTTAAATGGTTTAGGTTGGTTTTGAGAGGTATGCATCAGAAGCGTAGTGGGAACCTTATAATTGGATTTTAGAGTATGTTAATGGTAAATTAGTAATCTAGAAAGGTAAAAAAACTTGGTTTCAAGATTAATTGGACTTCTTAGGAATGATAAGTCATATGGTGGGGTGTTTTTAGCGACCCATGTCTTAATTATAGTAGTTAATCTATTATTAAGGATTTAAATTAGATATTTAATAAATAAAAACATAGTATATTTTTCATTTTTGAATATAGATGAGGGGTTATTTTTAATTTTGGGATTTGGTTATAAATTTTCATGTTGAAGGATAGAATATTAGGTTTTTTAATATATAGTTTGGTGTTCTATAATAAGTTTTTGGGGGTTTGAGTAAAGTAGAGATGAGATTTCATCTATAGTTTAAAACTAGAGATGATACTAGGTATCAAGTATCAAGTTAGGTGAGGCCGAAAGAGGGTGTCCATTTGGTTCCACTGAGCACCTGGTGGCCTCGTATCTATTACCCTACAACCCAATATATTCTTTAAATGAGGTTCACTTTGGTCTTTTACTTTTAATTATTTTATACTCCCTTTGGGATTTCCTTAGGGTATTCTTCTCCTAATCTTTCTAAGATCCTCCTCTGTTACTCCCGTTCTTCCTATCTTATTCCCTATTTTAATATAGATCTTCTAAAATAGTTTTCATGCTAAACCAAATTTTATTTTTCATCTTTATTATCCTCTTTTATATTATATTATTTTCATCTAGTTTATCTTCTTTTAGGTTATGTATTTAGATTTAATGCCACCAAATCATGGTGGAATTCATTTTAAATAAAGGGAAATTTGTAATTCTCTAGATAGAGGAATCTATGGTTAATTATTTGTACAAGATTTATTACTATTTTAATGGAAAGTTATTGAGGTATGGATTATAATAGGTATTTTATGATATTGGTATAAAATTTTAGATGTTTATGGAATAGAGAAACCAATATTAGGTGTATTTTCAGAGTCAATCACATAACTTTCCTTTGATAACTTCTTATTTGTTATTTTATGGAAGTCTATAATTTGGTTTTGGTTGGTTATGGATTTTTTATGGATTCTAAGGGGATATCTTGGTAATATTTATAGTATTTGGATCTCACTAATGGTTATGGTAAGTGATCTCAACCCATTTTGGTTTTTAGGTTACACTTGCAACAATACATCCACTTGTTTTCCAAACTAATAATAAATCATAGAAATCTAATTTTATAATCATAAATGGATGGTTTTAAATAATATTTTAATATATAAAGTTAAATATTTTCAATGTAATTTCACATGAGACCATGAAATGGTATTTTCTTCGATCTTGATTATTATAAAACCTTGATTTATATTCTTGTTTAAATGTTATTTTTATCAAAGTATTTATTAGTTATACAAATGTTTAATTTTAATAAGTAAAGTTAATAGGGTTTAATGGTTTATTGTATCAAATTCATAGTATATTCTTGCATGTTTTCATATGGAATATAGAAATTGGTAATGTCATGATTGTTTTTAATTAACTTGTTCACATATGATGTTTTATACTTTGCTTCTTTAATAAAGTTATAAAGAACATATAATTGTTCTAATTATGAATTTATCATGAACATGAAAGTTAAATATGTGTTTATTAATTGTTAATATGCTCTCATTTATAGATTTTTTGGTTTATAAAGGTTATAAATTTCTAAATGGTTTCAAAATCCATAAAGGGGTGTTGTTTTTCACATTTTTGGGTTATCTCAATTAATTTTATTTTAATAAAGTAATACAAATAATATTTTACCTTAGAATTTGGGTCAATAAATGAAGTAAATACTTTATCTATACTAATATTAAGATATCTCAAGACTTTATATAATAAGTTAAAATATTTTTAAAATTAATGTTAGTGTGTTATAATTATACCGTTGTCAAACTTTCTCTTTTGAACCCTTCATCATGTTTTTTAAAATAAATCATTTTATTACATTATAACCTAAACGAATTATAATTAAATGAATAATACTTAACCTTGGTTAATCAATTACATCAGTGATGAGATAGTTTATGGGTTTAATAAAGTGGGAAAGAAAATTTTTTACTCTTAAACTTTCTAGGTTTTCAAACTAAACTTAATGTTCTGTAAATTCTAATTGCATGTGTTTCATAAAGGAATAAACATAGAATTGGTTTTAGGTAAAGTGTTAAGTTTTTGAAAATTTTCTTTTTAAAACACTTATTAGGTAATTTTATCAGTCTCATTATTTATTTATATGTTTTATCAAAACATTTTTATTAAAAATTTCTTTCCATTTCAAACTTACAATTTAGGAGAACCAATGAAATTTTATTTTAATAAAGTTTTATCTATGGAAAAATATTTTAAAACTACTTATTGGATATTAATAATATTAGTTATAAATTATCTTGATAACTCATTGAGTATTGAATTATTATTTTTTTTGAAATTGAGTGAATTATGATTATCCATATTCCAATAAATCATTTCTAGTAAAGGGGTTCTTGATCTATGCTTTGTTTATATAAAGTAGTCATTATAGAGACATAACTTCCTGGTTGTTGGTTATGAATTTCCTTATATTTTATTTACATTTTTTGTTATTGATATCATGTTTATTTATTTATTTGGATTACCACTAGTATGTCTTAAATGTTGGTTATTCCATGTTATATGACTCACTTTGATTGATACTATCATCCATAATTTTTTCTATGTTGTATTTTATCCATGGAATTTTTTACTTATTAGGTTTGGTATTCATATAGCATGAAATTGTATCATTATAATATTATATTTTGAGTTCCATACACTATAAAAAAATGACCACTATAAAAGGGGTTATTTTTTACATTAGATTGGGTTATAACCCCTTCTAAAGACATTAGAAGCAGTTGTGGGAAACCGCTGCTAATGTGCCCACCTACTATTAGTAGAGGCAATTGTGAGGAAGCACTGCTAAATTTAGAGTGCATTTAGCGGCATTTACATTAGAGGGGGTTTAAACCCCCTCTAATTTTGGTCAAAATTTACCACATTAGAATAGGTTATACCAAAAACCTCCTCTAATATAGGGATTTAGGGGCGGTTTGAACCACCCCTAATGGTGACTGTATTTGGGGCATTAGAGGCAGTTTTTAGAAAACCACCCCTAACCCCTTGACACCACTAGGGGGCCAGGCCCCCCTTGACACCCCAAACCGTTGACACCCATGTGCCCCCCTGACACCCTAACGTTCTCCTTGACACCCCCAACTGTTGACACCCATGCGTGCACCCCCTTGACACACCCTTTGACACCGATTAACACACCCCATGACACCCCAGTGCTCCCCCTTGACACCCCGCGTGTGCCCCCTTGACAACGGTTGACACCACCAGACACCCTAGCATGCCCCTTGACATCAATTTACACCCCCATTTACTACTTTTAAAGATGCATGATGCATGCAACTACATGCATATAGTAAATGGGTACAGGAAGAGAAGGAAAAGTGAATGCTGAATCGTGATATGATACAAATGGTGGTGAGCGTGTGTGTGAAGAGAGCATCATGGAGACGCCAGGCAGGATTTTCAGATCACATTCCATGCTAAGCAGTAGTTAACCAACAGTAGTGAAGTGCACAAAGAATCCTTAGTTTTATTATTACATTTTTGAGTGATGCACAACCAATCTATGTTATGGATTCATGAGTTGAAAGTTCAGTTGGGAGATCTAGAATCAAAAGGATTCATGTGGCCTAGTACTTCTCCCTAGGGTTCTCCTATTCTTTTTACTAAAAAGGCTGATTAGACTTTGCACTTATGTATGGATTATTGAATACTGAACAAGATGAAAATAAATAATTGGTATCCCTTTCCACACATCAATAATGCATTTGATCAATTGAGAGGTTCCAAGATCTTCTCTAAGATCTAATTTACATCTTATTACCATATTTTTAGGGTGATACCATATATTATTCCTCGATCTTATTTTAAGAGTATGTATAACTTTCATGAGTTCATGGTAATGTAGTTCAATCTAACGAATTCAACAGGTGAAGGCCAAGCAACAGAGGCTGACTGGGTTTTTGGAGCCTCTAACTATTCCATAATTGAAGTGGGATTTTTTCACTATGGATTTAATGAAAATATCATCTAGGACACATCAAAAGAATAATGTAGTATGGGTGATCATGGATCTACTAATGAAGGTAAGCCATTTATTTCCTCTCAGGGGTACCGTTACCATTGATGATACAAGAGCATCACATTCCTTTTTATCTACTCAATTTTCCAATGGTTTGGGTTTGGTTTTGGAGTGATTTCATGGTGTTATGAATATGAACATGCCAGTGGGAGTGTGATCTAAATATATCAGACATTGTAAGGAATGTTCTAAAATTGTTGGCTATCATTTCACTTTTTATCTATTTATGCTGTAAATTATAGGATTTCATTAAATTATAAGTATGGATTAGCTAGTTCTATACTAGGCTCATATTTAATGTTATAGGATGATATTTTACTTTCTATATCCATAAGGGGAAGATGCATCCATTAGGTATCTTAGTAACTTTGAGATGGTCATGCAAGACCAATTTAGTTCACATTAGATTGACTAATGGCTGAGATAACAAGCCGTTTTATGCTTCTTTCATGCATTACATGATAAATTTCATACCTTACATGATAAATGTCATATCTTACATGAAATTAATGTTTTACTATTTGTAAATTCAAATGGAGAAGCCTCTATTATTTTCACAGGAGATGCATGTGTCACATGATGTGTTGGCACGATGACCCGTTAGACTTCTTTCTATTTGGAGATCACATTGTTTTCATCACGATGCACCCCCAAAAGCTATTTTTCCATACTTCAGGCATGTTTGATTTTATAGAGTCACTATGTGTGAATTCAAGACCATTGATCACCATTTGATTGCTTCATTGGTTGAAATATGGCGGCCAGAGACACACACATTTCATCTCCTAGAGGGGGATATAACCATTAATTTAGAGGACTTTGCCTACATGATCAATTTACCCATCCAAGAACAAGAAGTTACGGGTGTTACTAGTGAAAACTGGTCTATAGTCATACAACGTTTACTAGGCATTGATGTCGTCGATGTACGAGGTATCCTCCAGGGTTCGCACTTGTGCATGGGGTGGCTTGATGATCACTTCTTCATCATTCCTGATGATGCAAGAAAGGGGACGCTTATTCAAAACACATGCACAAGCACGAACCCTGGAGGCCTATGACACGTTGGCCCGTGAGGCATTGGCCATCGAAAGAAACTGTTTACGGTGAATTTCTACCCACAAAACGAAGTCACCGTGAACCGTTTTCACTAGAGATAATCTGAAAGAGGTACGCCCCACACACCTTCTCCATGGATGATGTGGTTCATGGATTAGGAGAAGCCAACAACATCCTGCACCTCCACAAATCACGATTGACCGAGTCATCCGCGGGCCAGATTTCCTCCATGGGATTCTACAAAAGGTGCCATGTGAATCATAGATATAGATTCCTAGAAACTCTATAAAAGGACCACCAGGGGAACTGAAAAGAAGGGGGGAAGAGGAGGATAAAGAGCTATAATATGGGAAAAAAGGGGACAAAGAACATAGAGGGTGTAGGAGAAATTTCTCCTGCTCCCAAATCAGTCTGCATGACTCCATCCTAGATCCGTAGAAATTCATGGATTCCATACTGCGAACCATAAGTAGTTCACAGAATCCATCCTATGAAACATATCTGGGTGTCACTTCATAGAACTCCTTCCTGTGAACCGTATTTAGAAGACCCTCCGCAGCCAACCAATAAACCAATAAACAACATAATAAAAATGGTTCGCGGAATCCCTGTATGGAAGACAGTACGTAGAATAACTATGAGGAATGCAGTTCACGATCAGCTCTTATCCGGCCAATGGTTCATGGAATCCCCTATGACAACAATAGTCTATGTACCATCATACATGGCCATGTCCTTCATGGACAACATTCCTCATAGGCAGACAGGTTGCAACCAGCTCCCATGAAGATGCTCCTATGCGACAAGCTCATACGCGGACAAACCTATGTGGAAAATCGTTCACTCCCACTGGTCCATACCACAGGGGCTTCACCCCTACACTCATACTTAGGATCAGTTTGTGGCTACAGTCTTGGCCCTCTGGGCCACTCCCTTCGCTACCGTCACTAACACCCATGAAAAATGGAGAGTCACACCTGTTGGGCGGAGAAGAAAGGAAGTGATGGCAAGAGGGGGGGGGTGAATTGCCTTTTAAAAATTAATTAACAATTTAAAATAAAAGTTAAAAGTTCAGCGGAAATAAATGAGGCAAGACACAAAATTGATAACGGAGTTCGGCTTAAACCCAAGCCTACGTCTCCGCTCCCAACTCAACCGTTGAGAGATTTACTACCGCTTGCTTTTTAATGGTTTTAGCAAGAAACCCACTAGACTTTTAAGGTTAGTCTAGAACCTATTACAGCTTGCTTTTAATGGTTATGCAAGAACCCACTTGCTTTCATTGGTTGAGCAAGAACCCACTAGCCTCCTTACAGGTGAAGGCTAGCTCACCTATGATTCAAGCCTTTTACAAGGTAAGGCTTGACTAACCTCTTCACACCTTGAAGGTGGTGTGAGAACCCAAATGAAAGGGAGATGAGAGAAAGAGGGGTTTGTAGGCACAAACCCAAATTAAAGCTCAAAATGATAAAACAATGAAAAACCGTAATGGGAGAAGCCTTGGGCGCCAAAGGATTGATGGAGTTGATGAAGAGCGCTCCCAAGCTTCTTTGGTGGTGCTCCTTGGAGCTATTGGAGTTCCTTGGAAGAATCCGCCGGAGGTTCTCCAAATGATCAAAATGTGTTCCGTGGGCTTCCTTATGGCTTCGTTAGGTTTCCGGGGGTTCCTAGTCCTTTATTTATAGAGGGGGAACCCTCATATGGCCTTTGGAGGTCTTCGGAGCTGTTGGAAAAGGCTTCGGAGCCGTTGGGAGGCAAGTGGAGCAGCCTGGTCAAAGCCCAACGGCTAGTTTGACTGGCTCCACCGGCTGACCGGTACAGAGCCACTGGTTGGCCGGTGTGTGCAAAATGGAGGAGGGCTTCTGTCCAGGTGCCACCGGCTGGCCGGTGAGGAGGCCACCGGTTGGCCGGTGCTAAGACAGTGGCTGACACTGTTCTGGCTGGGTGCCACCGGCTGGCCGGTGCTGAGGCCACCGGTTGGCCGGTGCTGAGGCAGTGGCTCAGCCTTCTGCCCAGGGTCCATCGGCTGGCCGGTGGTGAAGCCACCGGTTGGCCGGTGGACTGATTTTCAGTCCACTTCTGCTTTCAGCCTTCTTTCCCCAATTCCTTGGCAATATGAAATTATGCCTATCATCCAAAAACACTTAAAACAATATTAGATAAATAAGAGAGTGATTGTGATCATGAAAATTAAACCACAAGGGGTACGAGAGGTACAACAATCTCCCCCTATTTTGATGATCACAATCACCAAAACAAACAATGTAGAAAATGAAATGAAAAGCATGCTTTAAAGAATTTTTCCCCCAATCAATCAAGAATTTCTCCCCCTTTGTGATTATCAAAATAGCACGGGGCATAAAACTTGATTGAGGGAAACGTTGAAAAAATGAGATAGAGATTTTAAACCAATTGAAATATTTGAAATTTGAATTGAAAGTTTTGAATGAAAATTTTGAATTGAAAGTTTTGAATCGAAAGAATTTTGAATTGAAAGTTTGAAATGAAAAAATTGAATAACAGTTTGAATTGAAAGTTTTGAAATAAAAAAGGAAAAAAGCTTAAACAATCCTAACTCCCCCTAAATAAAAACAACAAATCACCGGGGAGAGGTTTTTGAAACCGAGACAAATTTTGGTCCGGTAAGACTTGCTAAAAGGGATTTTTCAATCCATACTTGTCTAGTGGCGGGTCGTCTCCTATAAAATTCATCGTTAAGAAAAATGGTTTTAGGCCTACCATACCGGGCATTTTTGCAATTGCATTCATAAATTAAGTGCCCGAGTTTTTTACAATAGTTGAAAAATTTAAATTGAGAGCTCCCCCTTACAAAAATAGTTGGAGCATGGGAAGAGGAAGCTTGCTTGGAATAGCCAAGCCCTTCAGTGGTTCTAGATATGCGTTGGGAACCAAGGAGTTTGGTCAAATTTTGTTCCCCTTGGGTGAACTTGGCTAGGGATTCCCTTAAATCTTTGATAGTTGATTCCATGGAATCAACATCGGGAAGGTTTTGGATTTTGAGGGTCAACTCTTCCTTCTCTTTGAGAAGTTGTTCTTTTTCGGAAGAGAGTTTTTTGAAATTCTTTTTTAAAGCAACAAATTTGGAAGAAAGTTCGTGAAAACCTTCCTCCAATTGATCTCTAGCATATTGGAGATCCTCGTAAGATAAATGATTAAAAGAATTGGAAGAACTAGAGGATGAGGAGTCAGAAGATGTTACCTCATGAAATGCCATTAGGAATTTGTTACCGTTGTCGCTTGAGGAGGAGGCAGAGGAGGATGTGGAGCTATCACTCCATGTGGCCTTGAAAGCCTTCTTCTTCTCCTTTTGCTTGGCCTTTTTCTTTTTGAGTGGACAATCGGGCTTGTAATGGCCTTTCTCGCCACACCCGTAACATGTTACCTTGGGCTCGGATTTTTCGTCGTGTTTTTCCTTTCGAGCCTTGCGGGATTTCTTCTTTTTGTGCTTCTTCATGAACTTGTGCATTTTGCGGGCAAGATTCTCCATTTCGGAATCGCCGCTTGAAGAGGAAGAAGATGAGGTGGAGGAGCTTTCTTCTTGTTGAACTTTGAAGGCGATGTTCTTTGGAACTTTGATCGGTTTGCCTTCCTTTTCAGCTTGCCTCCTCATGGTGATCTCATAGGTCATGAGGGATCCGATGAGCTCTTCGACCGACATGTTCTTGATGTATTTTGCTTCTTGGATTGCCGTTACCTTTGGTGCCCATGAGCTTGGTAGGATCCATAGGATCTTCTTGACTATCGTCTCTGCAGAAACATCATCACCAAGAGACTTTCTACCATTGCAAACGTCAGTAAAGCGTGTAAACATTTCAGAAATAGATTCGGATGGATGCATGGAAAAAGACTCAAAATCTTGATGGTACATGTCCAATCGAGTATCCTTCACTTTGTTGGTCCCCTCATGGGTAACCTCCAAAAGTTTCCAGATTTCATGTGATGAGGTACATGTGGAAACTCGATTGAATTCATTACGATCAAGGCCGCAATGAAGAGCGTTCATGGCTTTGCCATCAAGCTCGAAATTTTTAATATCGGCTTGGGTCCATTTGGATTCATCGGGAGAAGATAAAGAATAACCATGCATGACAATTTTATAAATAGGATAGCCTATACTTCTAAGAAAAGTAGTCATGCGTGTTTTCCAAAAAGTATAGTCGGTTCCATCAAAAAATGGAGCACGACCCAAAGAAAAGCCTTCGGGGGCGAAAGAAGTGAAAGCCATAAAAAAAATGGATCTTGAATTTGAAACCGGTTAGGGTATTACTCAAAATTTTCCTCTGATACCAATTGTTGGGCGGAGAAGAAAGGAAGTGATGGCAAGAGGGGGGGTGAATTGCCTTTTAAAAATTAATTAACAATTTAAAATCAAAGTTAAAAGTGCAGCGGAAATAAATGAGGCAAGACACAAAATTGATAACGGAGTTCGGCTTAAACCCAAGCCTACGTCTCCGCTCCCAACTCAACTGTTGAGAGATTTACTACCGCTTGCTTTTTAATGGTTTTAGCAAGAAACCCACTAGACTTTTAAGGTTAGTCTAGAACCTATTACAGCTTGCTTTTAATGGTTATGCAAGAACCCACTTGCTTTCAATGGTTGAGCAAGAACCCACTAGCCTTCTTACAGGTGAAGGCTAGCTCACCTACGATTCAAGCCTTTTACAAGGTAAGGCTTGACTAACCTCTTCACACCTTGAAGGTGGTGTGAGAACCCAAATAAAAGGGAGATGAGAGAAAGAGGGGTTTGTAGGCACAAACCCAAATTAAAGCTCAAAATGATAAAACAATGAAAAACTGTAATGGGAGAAGCCTTGGGCGCCAAAGGATTGATGGAGTTGATGAAGAGCGCTCCCAAGCTTCTTTGGTGGTGCTCCTTGGATGTGGAAATGATTTGGAGCTATTGGAGTTCCTTGGAAGAATCCGCCGGAGGTTCGCCAAATGATCAAAATGTGTTCCGTGGGCTTCCTTATGGCTTCGTTAGGTTTCCGGGGGTTCCTAGTCCTTTATTTATAGAGGGGGAACCCTCATATGGCCTTTGGAGGTCTTCGGAGCCGTTGGAAAAGGCTTTGGAGCCGTTGGGAGGCAAGTGGAGCAGCCTGGTCAAAGCCCAACGACTAGTTTGACTGGCTCCACCGGCTGACCGGTATAGAGCCACCGGTTGGCCGGTGTGTGCAAAATGGAGGAGGGCTTCTGTCCAGGTGCCACCGGCTGGCCGGTGAGGAGGCCACCGGTTGGCCGGTGCTAAGATAGTGGCTGACACTGTTCTGGCTGGGTGCCACCGGCTGGCCGGTGCTGAGGCCACCGATTCGCCGGTGCTGAGGCAGTGGATCAGCCTTCTGCCCAGGGTCCATCGGCTGGCTGGTGGTGAAGCCACCGGTTGGCCGGTGGACTGATTTTCAGTCCACTTCTGCTTTCAGCCTTCTTTCCCCAATTCCTTGGAAATACGAAATTATGCCTATCATCCAAAAACACTTAAAACAATATTAGATAAATAAGAGAGTGATTGTGATCATGAAAATTAAACCACGAGGGGTACGAGAGGTACAACAACACCGCGAACTTTTCGGGTCGGGTCGACAACATTTTCCATTCCACCCTTATATCACCCAAACATCCATCCCTTAAATACCATGAGAAGAAACACTCCTCAAGTACCTCCTAAAAACCCCATCACCTACCTCCTATGCCAGGTTGACCCAGAACTCCATGGACAATCATAGCCTGAATGTTTCTTAATTTCCTAGAAACATCCTTTCCATCCATAAAACTCTATGTATCTGGTGATTATGGATCCTCATAAACCTCTATTCCCATCATGAGCGGAAGGACAGTGTCCCACAAACAACTTTTTTTGACTATGCACATCATGTCCCGATAGCTCTGCATATGTTGCCTACAAAATGGTCATAAACCAAAGGAAAATTCATCCTCAGGAGAGTTCTTTCCTACCTATGTATGCCTCGATGGCTTCCATGACCCATATCATTTCTCCTGATCCAAGAATCCCTAGAGTCATGGTTTACACTTTCCTTTTCTCTCATGTTTGAGGCATGTTAGAACATCCCAACCCAATTATCCTACAACTAATCATGTGTTCAATAACAAACGGTCTAAACTATATGACCTTGAACTATGAGTTATCATCCTGACCACATGACGTTAAATTGTATGGTATTAGTACATGCAACATGACATTAAATTGTGATGCCATCTTCCAAGCTATATGACTTTAAACTATAGTATACTGGGTGATTTTAGATCTTCATAAACATCCTTATCCATCAGAAATGGATGGTCAATGTCTTTGGGGCACCTCTTCTTGACTACGCATATCATGACCTGGTGGCTCTGCATATGTTTCCCACAAACATGGCCTATCAAGAAGAGGAAAATTCATCCTCAGGAGAGGCCTCTCCTGCCTCTGTACACCTCAATGGATTATATGACTCATATCATTTCTCCTAATCTGGGATCCTCTATAGTCATGATTTACACATTCCTTCCCTCTGATGTTCAAGGCATGTCGGTACTTCCAAACAAGATTTTCCTTCCGTTAATCATGGTTTCTATAAAAAGTGGTCCTCATCATATGAGCATAAACTAAAAGACCCAAAATAGTCCTATCCACATGATGTTAAACTATATGGAACTCATCCCTACAACATGACATTAAACTATGATGCCGTCTTCCAAGCTGTAAGACTTTAAACTGTAGTATAACCCATATGAAATCTCAAGGCCATTCATCCGGAGGTAATCCCCTAGATGTTTTCGATAGGTTTCATTCTTCATCCTCTTTTTCTCATATTAGGATGTGTTCAGATAGTTCACCAAGATTTGACTATCATGGATATCAACACAAGTGAGGGTGGCATGTTTAAATCCCCCCTCTCTCTCCTAGCACCAGTACCATCTACCAACAAATGATGTAGGACATGTGATCTTCAGAACCACTAACTCCTCTTGTTTCTCACACTCAGCATGACTCACATGGGATTAGAGGTTGGTGGTGATCATGACATCCACATAGTCCCAATAAATGGGAATCCACCTAGGTGTAATCCCCAAGATCCTGAACTATGAGAACTCTGATACCTGGTCAAATTAGGATACGTAGGACTTCTTCTTGAAGGCCCGAGCTCAAAAGGTTACCCTTCTAAAAGGATTCACCCAATCATTTCCACTCAAATGGGAAGCTTCCATGCATAAGCCCAACCCGTCTTAAACTATGAGAGATCTGATTCTTGGTCAATATAGGATACATAGGATGCCTTCTTGAAGGCTCGATCTCAAAAGGGATTCCCTTCCAAAAGGGTTCATCCAATTATGTCCCCTCAAATGGGTAGCTTCCATGTGTAATCCCCAACCCATCCTGAACTATGGGAATTTTGATTCCTGGTCAAACTAGGATACGTAGGACACTTTCTTGAAGGCCTGAGCTCAAAAGGGGTTCCCTTCCAAGAGGGTCCACCCAGTCATGCCCCCCTCAAATGTGCAGTTTCCATGCGTAATCCCCAACCCATCCTGAACTATGAGAACTCTGATTCCTGGTCAAACTAGGATATATAGGATGCCTTCTTGAAGGCCCAAGCTCAAAAGGGGTTCCCTTCCAAAAGGGTTCACCCAATTGTGTCCCCTCAAATGGGAAACCCCCATGTATGATCCCCATGTTTTTTGAACTATGTGGGATCTGATTCATCTCTTGAGGATGATGGATCGGATCCCTCGGCCCAGCAATATTGTCCGCTCTGGCCCAGTTGCTATCCCAGGCCTCACGGCTTTAAAACGCGTTGCTGAGGGGAAGGTAGGCACGGGAATTTCAAGCACCCACCAATCTCCCTCCACAACCGATGTGGGATTGGTTACCGGGGAACAGGCGCCAACAATCCTGGCGGGGGCCCAACAATCCTGGGCCCAGGACACAACATCCCCCCCCCAAGCCCACACCGGTCCCGAGACCAACCACCCTCTGATACCAATTGATGGATCGGATCCCTCGGCCCAGCAATATTGTCCGCTCTGGCCCAGTTGCTATCCCAGGCCTCACGGCTTTAAAACGCGTTGCTGAGGGGAAGGTAGGCACGGGAATTTCAAGCACCCACCAATCTCCCTCCACAACCGATGTGGGATTGGTTACCGGGGCACAGGCGCCAACAATCCTGGCGGGGGCCCAACAATCCTGGGCCCAGGACACAACAGAGGATACATTGGAAGCCCATATTTTAGGTTTGATCCCAACATCAAGCCATATTTTGTCCCCCTTGGATGATGATAAACTCCAAAGCACCTTATTTCAGGGCTTAAGTCATCATTGCCTCTGTAGCATCAAATTCATGTATGCCTATGATGATCCTGCAAACCAGGGGTAGCCCATGGATACACTCTTTGGGAATAAACCAGGGATTTACAAATATATGAACACAACTTAAATCTATAAGAGAGTCTGAGAATAGGCAATAATTCCCCCCAAAAGGGTGCGATAAGACCAACCTCCCCTCCTCTCAACCAATGGAGTCCTTAAGTGTCATTGGTCAAATAATCATCCAATGAGAGCATACCTTTGGAAATGAGGTCCATGAATCAAGGATACTAGGGTTGTTGTGTGTTTCTGGCTCCACGAATAAACCCATTGGAGACCATCCAAGGAAGTTATATCGTAAGGGGACCGATTTCACAAATACTTGACACCATGCAATCACTCGCTGAGACCATTTGACTATGGAAACTCCTTCATAATTTAGAAGGGAAAAAACTTCCCAGTACCTATATGGTTAATTCAATCCCCCCTTAAAGGATAATGATGAGGATTAGGTAAAAAAAATATGGATATGGGAAAGTCTCTATAATAATGAACGAATTCTTGTCTCCCATCAAACTATTCTTTTATTTTTTCTCAAACCTAAGGATGCACTGCCTTGGAGGAAGAAACAAAAAAGGTGAACCCAATGTGAATCCTTAATCAAGGTGGTGGTTTTACCCCACTCAATCCCCTTCACCTCACAACAAAAAAGGGAAGGAGGACAAACTGAATCATCAAATATTCATATGTTCAATAGATGCTACTTTGAAGGGGTTTTGTTGTCTGAATATGTCATATATATGTATTGTAGGTTTATGTATAGAAACCTTCGATCCAAATGAAATCTCAAAAACTAGGGCAGACATGCACCTTAGTGATCCCGCAGGTGGCTGGGGCCCCGATATAGAGAATGACCCCCTTGCAAACCCAGCATCTTCAACACTGGGTATCCAATATGCTGATCAAAGAGTACCACTGAAATTGTACTCTGCCCATAGTGGAGACCTCAAGACAAGCCCTCCAGTCTACAAAATCTTTCCACCCATCTCCTTAGCCGCGGCATGCACCCCAACATAAGGCAGCCCTAGTGGTCATCTCGAACCATTTTGGGAGCCTATCCTTAGAACGTGACAAGAAGTACCTCCCTTATCTTAGGGAGGTAGATGAAGTCGATGATGAAGAATTCATCTCAACTACACATGGGTCATACTCATGGGACCCTACCATAGAGAATCACCGCTAACACTGGGTGACCAAGTCTCCTCATACTGAAGAGGACCTTATGCCGAGGGCACCTACTAAAGTCCAAAAGACCTGGGACCCTTGGGATACCCACTGAGGGTGGAAAATATATAATCAAGAACATGTTGTCACCTAGGTTCTTAAAAAGTAACTCCACCGTACAAACACAACGACATTCAACAAGCAGACATACAACTCTACCCCCTCCACTCAAGCCCACCATGGAAATAGGGTGGCATAATACGAGCACATTCATGTTCCTGCCAGTGCTTGTCGGTCCCACCTTGCAGACATAGTGGAAAATTATAAGCAGATGTAGATATCTATCAATGCACAAGAATCCCTTCATCCAAATAGGGTGGAAACCGACTACAGTCAGGCACAAATACCTACTGATTCATATCAAGCCCACCATCCAACTATGGTGGCAAGAAAATATGAGTAGAGTTAAATTCATGCGGATGCATACAAAGAATGTGAGACAAATACAATGAAAAGTGAGTAGATGAAAATCCCTACTCGTGAATATGAATCCCGCCAGTCAAATACGACGACAAATAGATAAGAAAACCGGTGGTAGACTCATTCTTCTATCCCGAAATAGGAGAACTGCCAATATCTACTAGAAACCCATGGAGGACCAGAGCAAGCACAAAATTTTTCTTCGACATCAGAATGGGCCTTCATACCCGTTCTAGCCAAAGATGTATCTCATCACATCTTGAAAATGATGGAAGATCAGATGTCAATTATAGACTATATCCTCTAAACATACCAAGATATCATTGCATCAGCGGAAAATGTGAGGAACCAGGCCTACAACCCAATTTCCTTGAATAGAATGACTTACTCACAAAATGGGTTAGTCACTCTAGAGTAGTTATGCATCCCTGATCTAGTCAAGGAGGGTTGACAGAAATATTCCATGATACACAAACAACCAAAATAGGAATAAATACCTGCTCTAACTGGGGGGCGCCGATCCAACGTGGTGGCCGCTCCAAGGTAAGCATATATCCCTGCCAAAACTCAAGATGTCCATCAACGTATCTTGGCGACATCACATGACCCTACAAGATAGGGACCCATATATGAAGGTTGTTACCAACATCAGGTGGCCCTGGTTACCAACAAGAGAGTACCCAAAAATGAAATTCCCCGAAGTCAACTAGAAAATGAAGAGCACATACATGATCCTGCTCTATTGGAAGATGGAGTTCTTGATTCCCTTGAACATATATCAATAAAGGCTCAATACCCTATCATTCCATTACCAAATTATAAAAGTGGAAGTAGTAGTTGAGAAGGTCATACCTGTAATATTGATACCAGAAGCTCTAAAGGTCCTCCCCAGAGTACCCATGAGGGCTTAATCAGTGGGCCATGAATGATCGATCATGAGAGCCTATCTACTGATGTGTGTCAGGGTAGCCCTCCCCTTGAACTGAAGGTCAAAAAACAAGAAGGTCCTCCCCTTTTTTTCATAAACCCTGATGGTCCTCCCTAGGGTATATGCTGAAGATATGCTTCTCTCTGTAGTTGGACGTCGAGTCATGATGGTAGTCCTCTCCATGATGACAGTCATTGCAAAGCCCCTCCCCGAAATGGCAGTTGCTGTGAAGGTCCTACCCATAGTAACATCAAGAAATGAGAAGGTCATACCCTCATTGTAGTACATCCTGAAGGCCCTCCCTAGGATGTACACTGCATAAATTCTCCCTAAAGAGAGATATCAAGCTATGATAACAGTCCCTACCATCATAGAAGATATCGATAAGGTCCTCCCCTCAGTGAAATCAAGCAGTAAGAAGGTCCTACCCTCACTGTAGCCTACCCTGAAGGTCCTCCCGAGGGTATATGCCATAGGGAAACTCCCCACAGTTAGGCATAAAGTTGGAATGGTAGCCCTTTCCATTGTATCACCAATTGAGAAGGTCCTCCCCACAATCAAAATTCATACTAGAAAGAAGGCCCTCCCCTTTCTGGGATAAATGTAAGAAATTCATCCTATGATGAGGCACTCAAAAATATGAAGTCAAATATATTAGACACTCCATATATTATGAGTGATATCCTTTCTCAACTAGAGGATGGTCCGGGGTTGCACTCATCTTCTAAGCCACCCCCAAGCCATTCACATATGAATGAGGCTCCCACCAGCTCGACTATTTGGAACAAAATTATTGAGAAGCAGTCAAGCTGGGTATATCAAGTAGAGGAGTCCCTAGAAGAACACTATCAGGAGATGTTTCTCATGAGAAGACAACTAGCTAAGGATAATATAGCAGTGATTTATTGGCCTATGGACACTTTTACCTTCGATATACCAAGGAAGTTATCTGAAGAATGTATGCATGAAATTCACCTCAATATGTGGATGACTCTTCTCTAGATAAAAGAAAATTTCTTACCCTATGAAGGGTATGAAGACCATGTCAACATATTAGGGGATCTTCTCCATCTAATCAACTTGGAATCCATCCCATCTGCATGACAACCATGATCATAAAGGTAAAATAAAAACCTTGAACTGGCTTTCCTCCACACATTTCACAAGTTACATTGTCTCATTGGTGATGCCCTATTGGGAGTTCATATTTGGGGATGAGGAGAACATAGAGCTCTACACTTCATCCCACATCCCTTCTAATAGACCTCATCAGAAATGAAATCATGCAGTGTCATTATTAAAAGGAAGCAATTAAATAAAATCCCTACTCAAGAAATATGGAATAATCAACAAAAACTAGCCCAGAGTAAGTCTCAAAAGCGTCAGGTCCGATGAGATAAATCCATTGAAAAGATTCTGATCTAGGAAACCGAGAATATACAGTAGTATTACCACCTAAGGGAAGTCAACCAGCAAGAAATTCTCATGTCTTAAAAAGACCATAAATCCCATACAGGTCCAACACCATACTCGGCTCACACCCATGTGAGAGTGCGTAAAATAAAAAAGGTAGCAATAGCGGGGGCTACCGCCGTAATGTGGGAATAGCCCCTGCCCACAGGGCTGGGGGAATTTTTAACTCAAAATGCCTCTATAAGACCAAAAAATCCAGGCTGTAGTGCATCAACAGAAGAATGGGAGCAACCCCAGCCTATAGGGCTGGTGGAATTTTTACCTCAAGTTTCCACACAGCAGATGCCTGTCTTCTCCTATATGGGAAGAACGATGAGCAGAGAGGTCACCCATTCCACCTTGTCTCATGGTTTATACCCTCCAAGATGAAGGCACATTAAGTGGTCAGATCAGGGCTCCCTTCAGGTCAATTTTTCCAAGAAACCCAAAGAATACCGCAAAATGGAAGAAGAAAGTCCAACAAAGGACACATAAAGCTTTCCTACCATTCAACACTGGGCACACCACCCCTAATGTGGTATGCATTAGTGAACATGGTAAACATAAACCCAACTAATCTCGCAAGAAATGATACAAAGGGAGAGGATTCAAGAGAATATGGTTCCCTCTTAGAGGCATCCCACACCGAGCCTGATGGTGTGCATACTCAGATCCAGAGAGCAGTCCTAAATTTGGGCGCCCCATAAGTTAATTCGTTATTAACTCCCTTGAAAAACCCCCAAAAGGAGAAGAATAAATCCCAAGTTGTCTGTGACCCACCTCCTCACCCCCTTTAGAATGTGTCCCTCGATCTTGAGGAAATATTCACTAAGAAGGAAGAAGAAATGAAGGAGCTCATGTGAATTAATAACGAGCCGTGTCAAGGGAGCTATCTTTCTAGATGTGTTCCCCCTAAAAAACACCAATAGGTGTTCCCAGAAGTGGTGCCCCTACCACAATCACTCATACCGATAAATGAATTCAAGCTCGGATGCCTATCCAATCCAGCATTGGGACCATCAACCTACTTAAATCAGGCTCTGAAGGGACATCAAGAGTTCCCTCCACTAGGAAAGCATTCAGAGTATATTCAGGTGAACCCACAAAGGACACCCCCGATTGGGTATCCACCCCAATTCCAATAGCACCGACATGTCCTGCTTTATCCCCTACTGCACCCACCAATGCTCAAGTCTACCAGGATATTTATTAAGTGATCTTGAATACCTTCAAGCAACTAACAGATCGACTAGAAGCTATATAATGGCGGTGCACTCCGATACAACCGTAGCGCAAGACCTACCCTAATTGGGTGAGCATCATTTCTCCACCACCAAACTTTGGAAACCCCATATTCCTAGTGTCCAATGGCTTAGGAGACCCGGAACAACATCTAATGCATTATTCCTCTTACCGTGATCCCATGACGGGAACTACGGAGCAGAAAAAAGTAGTAAAATGTAGGTTCTTTGTGAAAACCCTACAGGTTTTATCCTTCATATGGTATACTAGATTTCCAAATAACTCAATCACGGGTTGAGAGGTCCTCTGATGATAGTTTCTCTTTCAATTAATCTTGACATTTCCTAAGACAATGGTCAGTGATCTCATGAACTGCAAACAATGGATAAATGAAAGAGTTTCAAACTTCATTGCCAGATGGAAAGGCCTGACTTACTCCCTGAACCAGCCGCTCCCTTAGGATTAAATGCTCGCTATGTACATCGATAACATACGTGATGAATTTTGAACACCGCTCATCTCAGTGAAGTATATAAGTGGGTCTTGAGATTTCCCCACCATTTCCCAAAGGATATAAGACTCCTTGTAGCAGACCAATCTCAAGTCCCGAGTGACCCATCATCCCCAAGAAAAAAACGGGAAGAGCTTAAGCAGATTCTGTCATGCTTAAGCCACCCCAACACCAGCTATAGTTGTGAGGCCTCCACCAAACCATGCAAGAACCCATGGAAAACAACAACCACCCTGCCACGGTAGGATGAGTGAAGGGGTGCTAAAAGCAATTAGTTTGAAGAACGAAGAAATAAAGTCTACTTGTTCTGAGATGACCAAGTCCGAAACTACTTCATAGCCTCTATGAATTGAAACTTTCTCTGACTACTAGAGACAAAGAGATCTTATGAAGTGGGTCTTGATGACCATCCAAATTATTTTCCATATCACCGGATAGTAGGGCACACCATCCAGGAGTGCTTCATCTACAAGGATCTCCTGCAAAAGATGGTGTATTCTAGACAAGTCAAGTTAGGTTCGCCGTAAGCACAAGTGGCGTATATATTCACCTTAGACCTAAGAGAGGAAGATGAGTGGAAAACAGTCACTAGAAAAAGGGGAAAAATTTGATAGTTGGATGAATCAAAAGACAGTCAAACGAGCTCATGGAATCCTTCGGGCGCAGTTAAAGCAACCAACCATGACCCCAATATCTCGTGATGTAACACAACTCTCATCCTCAGCCGTGCAGCCATATGGGAAAAAAATGTCAAAAATAATGAGTAAGAAGATGAGATGGCACCAAATCCAAAGCCATTCTTTACAATTTTGGACTTCATGCTAGCAGACTTGGTACAATGGGTGCCACCCAACCAAATAGTATAATGAGTGTTGCCCTGCCAAATGGTACAATGGGCACCGCCCCACAAAATGGTACAATGAGCACCACCCCTCCAAGCAGTACCATCAGAAGAAGATAGTCATACAGAAGAAATATTGGATAAAGAACTGATCTTTCACTCCATTAATGTCATTCACTTGATGGACCCCTTCTCTGATGCGGAATATGGCCACAAACCCAAATTCCTTGCGTCTAATTGGAGGGATAGAGAAAGAGGCTGCAAAGGCCGAGGGTTTCTTGGAAGGTATGATCGTTACAGGAGTCAAATTTTCAGCCATGCCTTAACTCAAACCATTAATGTTTCAGAAACTCAAAGAAGGACACTCCGACAGACACAACAGGAACTAGAATGTTCCTCCACCCCCATTGAAAGAAATTCGAGACTAGTTATATTAGATTATCCATCGGAGGAAGAACAAATATCCAATCACCCAAGGCGTACAGACAGACCAGTTCGACCAAACTCAGAAAGTACCCCACTTCCACCAGCTCCTGCCACATAGGCTAAAAAATCTACACCCAAAGATCAAGACCCTAAAGTGTCCATGAAAGAGCATCCCTGATCTAGAAAGTTATAACCTTTAGATCAGAAATATGGAATTCTAAAGTATCTAGCCTCAATACTAGTGACGCTATCAATCCTGGATGCCTTGAATATGTTCGTAGACCTAGAACACATCGAAGCCTTACTAAGTCCCTAGGAATTCGAGGTCAAAGTAGCAGTGACCAAATTCTATCGAACGGAGACCAATCCCGAAGAGTGCCACACTATCATCTCCTTCACAGACAAGGCTGAAGACGCCATCATGAAAGGGATCATCAAACCATTATATGTGTCTGAAAAGATAAACAATATTGATGTCTGAAGAATTTTCATTGACAACGACTCTGGTGTTAACCTCCCCTCACTGTGAACACTTCGTCGGTTGGCCTACGATGAAGACAATTTAACACCCTGCACCACGACTCTACTGGGATATAACAAAGCGTAAAAAATCCATTGGGACAAATCTAGCTTAAAACTTGGCTTGGAGACGTCGTGTTTGATTTTGAGTTTCTATTAGTGTAGAAAAGTACGACTTTCAACGTCCTGTTAGGGAGGCCCTGGCTACATCATCATACTGCAATTTTGTCATAATACCATCAGTGCATCAAATATTACTCGAATGAAAAAATGGGACATTTCATGCCGATAAATCCCCATTTGAATCCTGTGAGTCACATTACATCGATTTTGGGTTATATGAACTGAAAGAGAAGTAGTCTTTGGTCAATAACATTGATTAGATCACTGACCCGAATGGATTGGAAATGGTTCCCACCGATCCCCTCCAACAGCTTGAGGAAGAGTATGTATTACCCATCAACCAAGTTTACTACATAAGTTCAAGATCGAATAAAAACTAAATCATCTGCTTGATTTCTATTATGGACGCCAAGTCCAAAGACACTGAAGAGTGGGTTGACTCCTATGATGTTAGAGAAATCCCTAACAAAGATGCTCCCGACTTGTCCTTAGGACCTCAAACCATTCCCACCATACTCACTAAGGTATAAAATGATTTATTTCCCAACACCACAGAGCTCATCTCGAGAATCCTCTCTCCACCAGAAGAGGAAGAAAATGATGAAGAGGATGAAGATGAAGAATAAAAATAAGAAAACCTCAAAGATACCCCTCCCGCATTCGAAGAAGGTGTCTCCACCATAATCGACGAACTTAGGTAGATAAACCTGGGCACCAAAGATGACCCACAACCCACTTTGATTATTATGTCTATGTCTTTCGAGGAGCAAGAGGCATATACCTCCTTCCTAAAAAAGAACTGAGATTTTTTTTCCTAGAACTACACAGAAATTACAGGCCTCGATCTTGAGGTCACCACTCATCATCTGGGTCTACTGGAAGACAATTGTGGCTATAAGAAGGCACCCAGAAGGACCCACCCGACACATGATGCCAAAATAGAGCCTGAAGTTGACAAGATAATCAAAGATAACTTCATACAAGAAGTCTAATATCTAATCTAGTTGGAAAAAATAGTCCATTTCAAAAATAATAATGAACAGATTAGAGTCTGCATCGACTTTAGGGTCCTCAATCGGCATTTCCCAAAAGATGATTTTCCGGTCCCGGTCATAGAATTGTTGATCAATGAAACCTCCAGACATGAGGCCCTATCTTTCATGGATGGATATTTTGGATAAAACCAGATCCAAATGGACTGAGGAGATAAAGAAGATACTAGTTTTAGGGCCCCTCAAGGAGTGTTTTTTATAATGTGATTCCATTTGGTCTAAAAAATTCTAGCGCTACATATCAGCAGGCCATGCATCGCATTTTCAATCCCTTCTTGGGAAAATTCATCGAGTGCTACATCGACGATCTGGTGGTTAAATCAAGATAGTGCTCAAACCACCTAACAGATCTTGAAACTTTCTACAACAAATTATGACAACACAGTTTAAAGATAAATCCCCTAATGTGTGCCTTCAACGTTACCTCTAGGAAATTCATCAGATTCTTCATATGCCATCACGACATTGAAGTTGACCCTGAGAAGAAAAAATATGTTGAGACCCAAAGCTTGACGTACATGGACCTTACATTACTTTTGCGGAATACTTAATACATAACAAAAACAAACACCAAAGGACCGTAATATTTTAGTGTCTTTTGAAACTCAGAACATAATCTTCTAATCGTGGTGAAAGATCTTCAACATCTCCCATAAAGATCTTCTTTTTTTACCTAAAACCTTTCTTTATATATTGGGGAAAAGAAAACTTATAAAGGGTGAGCTCAAATGATCAATAAGGGTAAGCCTGGAGAAAATAAAACAAACCATATACATTTGAACTTCAAAACATGAACATAATATTTAAACATCAAAATCTTGATCAATGACATAAAACATGGCAGTACATAAGGCATAGATCATAAGGAAACATTAATCATGATAAAATATAATGGGAATAAAACATGTAATTTTGGAAAACCATTAAGCACATGATATGATTTCCATAGTAGCCAAGGAATTGCTTCCAAGACCATCTTAGTGGACAAAGTCCCTTTCTGAATCGAGTTCACTCCTCATTCCAGTCCTGTATCACTGAAGCAGATTAACTTACCATTCCAACCATGTCTATCTCATGAGATATAAATATTTACCCAATTCATTAGAGGGAGATATATGTCCCACCCATCTCATAATGAAATCATTTTTACTCGTGCCACAAAATAAACATAAATCATTCATTATAACCCAAAGAGTAAAATGGGTTTCATGAACATCATCCCATCATAAAATAATCCATACAAAACAAATGGATATCATTTCATCATAAGAAAAGTGAAACTATGTAAATCATATAGAACTTATACTTGAAACATACACATATGAAATAATTTCATCTTATATGGAAAATGGTTTTGATAAAACACTTGAAATGAATTCTTGAGGAAAATATCCTTTCTTCTTCAAAATAATTTTCTTTTCAAAAAAAATGCCATTATATTTTAAAAGAAAAGGATTTTTTTTGAAAATAATAATGAAATCTTGTAGAGTAAGATTCATGAAAATAAGGCGTTATAAAACCGTAAAAATCCGTTCATGCCGTATAAGTTAAAAAAACATTCTTCTTGTACGTTTGTCGGAAAAGTCAAAAAGTACCACATATGGTAAACAAAAGAAAGATTCCTTCCATAACACAAAGTAAAAGTAAAAGAGGGGTAAACATGGCTTTAAAAATACATGGAAGAATCTTAAACACTTCATGAAAAACATTTTATGGACATGGATGAAAAATATAACCCCAATAAATACTTACTTATAAGCAATCTCGGATCAAAATGGGATTGTAAAAATATCCCTTACAAAGATATTTTTGTAAATAAAATAGATCACTTATGTGTATTCAATATAAGGTCACATAAATAAATTATAAATACATGATAAGATATAAAAATTCATTTCTCACATAATCAAAGAACGACATAAATAAGAAAGATAAGTTCAACCCAAAGAACGGAAATTGGGTTAAGAAGTTCCCTTACCTTAGGTCTGATATGCTTCGTACGTATCCGAAACTACTATATAATGATTTAAATAATGTCATTGACTTATTACAGAATCATATTCATTTTTATTATATCATATATGGTTCACTTATGACTTTATATTACCCGTTATTTTGTAAATTTCATGTTAAAGCAGCGTTTTGGGTAAAATCATTTTATTTATCGTACGTGTTTGGACTTGTTGTTCTTGATATTATTATTAATTATATCTTGATTTAATTACTTCTAGAATATAAATCATGATTTATATATCATATATATATTCATTATATATATATATAAAAGATATATAAATGAAATGAAATACACCGTTCATGGAGACGGTAGACCGTACGTACGCATGAACGCTGTTTTCGTTTCCTTATTGAATTAAATGGAATCAAGAAAATGAAACATATATGTACATAAATAAAGTATCATTATTATGTAATATATTTCATTATTATTTATTATATATACTTTATAATCATACTTGAATGTTTAATCATGGAAAATTAATCTCATCGCGTTCGTGGAGACGGTAGTCCGTACGTACACACGAGCGATGATATCATTCCCATGATCGTGGAATTGTATTGAAGTGTATGTATAATATTTCAGAATCAATATCACTTTAAAATAATAATATATAGTTATTTATTTACTCCATTATACCCATCCAATTAAGGTGGTGGTGGAAAACAAATTACACCACAACGTGGAGATGATATTCCGTATGTACGCACGCGCGGTGATTTCATTTCCGTAGGATGGATAGAAGATGAAATTGGGTTGTTTCATATTTATAATAACATATCAGTATATGAGTGATATTTATGTTATTAATTTATGACGAAACAAATAAATAATAAGAAGTATAATAAGAAATAAATTGGAATGAATCGGTAAAGGATATTACCTCTTCTTTGACGCGCCTCTTCTTAACCTCCTCTTAAGGCACTAGTGATGGTATTTTGAGGAGACCAGAACCTCTATAATGTTTGTAGGGAAGATGATAAGGGAAATGGTCAGGGTTTGGCCGAGATTTAAGGCTCAAAATGTTGTGAAGATAAGAGGGAAGGGGTTCCCTTTTTATAAGGGAGGAGAGGGGAACCTTTGGAAAACTTAAAATATTATTTTATAATAAAGTCATATTTGGTTTTTAATAGCTCCAAATTGATTTATTTCCAAGATAAGGTGGAAATAGGTTTAAATTCTCTCAACCAATAGGTTTTAGAAGAGTTTAGGTTACTATTTTATCCTTATCATTTAGATTTAACTCTAAGTAAAATAATTTAACTTTTACCGTGTCTTTTTGTTTTCTTACACTATATGGTTAATAAACTTACTATAAAGAGACAAACGAACACCAAGTGGTTCATTATTAATATATATATCCTTGTCTAAGTCATTTTCCCAAACCTTAGATTTTTAGGAATAAAATAACAATTAATAATATAATATTTGTTTTAAAAACTATTTTATGTCAATTTTGACACTTTTTGGTACTTGATTTTTTTGAAAATCATAAAAACATGATTATTTCAAAAAAAAGTTAATTAAATAAATACTAACATGTCATATTAACCTAGAAAATTAGTGGAATTCATAAAAAGTCTAAAATTAAATTTATTTGGGTATTTATAACATCAATTATTTTAATATTTCATTAATAAGGTAATTTCTACATCATCATTGTGTCATAAATAAATTGAATTATTTAATGTCTAAAAATTATAAATAAAATACCATTATGTAGGAAATATTTTTAGATTTATAATGAATATTTATAGTTGAATTTTTCTTATGTATAACCCTATATTAAAAATGTTTTAGTTATTAAACCCTAATCTTAACAATTCAGAAATTCAAGCATTACCTACAGCACCATGAGGTCCATCTGGTCTCCCACTGCAACCCACTCAAGTGTATCCTCAATCGTACCATGCTAACTAAATTCCTATCATGGTGAGCAGTTATCTTAAAACATTTTGACATATGGAAGGTACCCCAAAAGGCCATTAAAGTCTAGACATTAGCATGCTTCCTGGAAGAGTGCCCCTCATAAGAAACAAGCCCGTTGGAATCTGAACTTCCAGATGAAGAAGTGTTCTCCATCCAAGAAGAACCCTAGGTATGGGAAATGTACTTTGACAGTGCTTCCAGAATCCCAATAGGAAAAATGATGAAGTATACCAAGCTCAAAAAAGTATGGATAGTATTTATACTCATATCCCCGAAGAAGTCCGTCTTACCTTACTCCTTCCTGCTTTCAGAGGGATGAAAAAATAATGAAGCAGAATACTAGGCCCTCATTACCGGCTTAGAGCTTGCACTTCATGAACGAGCTGAACACCTGAAGATAAAAGGTGATTCAGAGATGGTTATAAAGTAGTTAAATGGTGTCTATGCCATTAATAAATAAGTATTGTACCCCTTGATGAACCATGTTCGAGAACTAATGATAAAATTACCATTAGAACCAATGCTGACCTATGTCCCCAAGTCGCAAAATGCTCAAGACGATGCATTGGAAAATGTAGCTACTTCTCTGGATAATCCAGACCGAGATTAAACATTTATTAGCATTACCCACAATTATATCGAATTTATATTTATTCAAAACAATACATAGTAAATCTATGAGATTTTCCCTATTTTTGAGCCTTATGGTCACACCACCGACTGAATGAATCCCATTGAAATTACCTATGGAGGGGGGACCTCCCACTGGATAGGGATGGAAGAGAACATATCTAGAGAAGGGAAATCAACTTTGTCTTATAAAATGGTGTAAACCAAGAAAATGTTCTCTAAAAATGAGTCCTTGATGGAGTACTTCATAGGTGCATCGATGGAGAAGAGACTGCTAACATCATGAAAGAAGTGCATGCCGAAGCTTGTGAAGCACACCAATCAACAACCAAGATCTCCCATAAAATTAGAAGGCTTGGATACTATTGTCACACTATGATATAGGATTGTTTCATATTCACCAAGAAGTGCCATTCCTACTAAGTTCATGATAATTTTATTCACCGACCCCCAGAGCTACTTCACACAGCTATGTACTCTAGGCCATTTGCCACCTGGGGGATGGATTTTGTGGGACCATATCCCCCTACCATATCCAAAAAATTCAAGTTCTTTCTCATAACAACTAACTTTTTTTCCAAAAGGGAAAAATCCATGTCCCTTGGAAAAAAAGCTTTATTAGATTTGTAAATTCCAATGTCATTATCAAATTTGGTGTCCCTTATACAACACTGATAGATAACGTCACTAACTTCTACTCTGCTGAGTTGGATAAGTTATACCAGGAGTATGGAATCAAATCCAACTGTTCATCATGCTAACATGCAGTGCCCAATGGGAAAATAAAGTCTTTCAAAAAGACTCTATCCAACGCACTCTAAAATATGGAAGATAAGGATAAGAAATCCTGGCCAGAAAATCTCCTTCATGCTTTATGGGATTATCGAACCATGACCCGCACTGCCACTTAGGCAACCTCGTACTCACTAGTATATGAGGAAAAGGTGGTTTTTTCTACTGAAATTGAAGTTCCATCACTTTTTGTGGAAATTTGTGATCAACTATCCATGGATGAGAAATCCTAGAGATGTTTTGATGAGTTAGAGAAGATGGATGAGAAAAGGCTCCACACTTTGCACCATTTGGAAGTCTACCAAAACCGGATCACATGAGCCTCCAAAAAAAAAGGTTTGTCTCCGGTCTTTCCTTGAAGGATATATGGTGTTGGTCCTCAGAATTCCGATGATACTCAGGAATAAGCCTCCGAATCTTGATTCAAAGTGGGAGGGACCATATTTCATACACAGGGTCTATTCCAATGGAGAATATGGATTGATATCAATGGATGGACATCTCATTATGGCTCTCACCAATACAAGGTTTCTGAAGAAGTATTTCATGTAACAACAACACCCATAGTCCAAAATCCATGACCCTAAACTATGAGTTATCATCCAAACCACATGACGTTAAACTATATAGTAGAGGTCCCTGCAACACGACATTAAATTAGGATGCTAATGTCCTCACTGCATGACTCTAAATTGCACAGAATAATTTCCTTGTTGCATGTATCTAAACTGCATAACATAATGTACTCGCTGCATGACTCTAAACAACACATCATAACGTCATCACTGCACAATGCTAAAATGAAAGTCCAGAAGTGTCCTAGCTATAAGATGTTAAACCGCATAGCATAAATCATCCTAATTGCACAATAATAAACAGAACGATCCCCAATGAACTATTTACGACTTGATTCTCATTCATCAGTGGGATATGTAGCGACACCTTGACCCTCGATCTTGGCTCAGCCCTTGCAAAAAAAATGCCTCTATTGTATCCTCTATCTCCTCAAAATCATTATCACTAATTGTTTCTCACATAGAGTATAACTCACGTGAGCTTATGATCTTTGGTAAGGATTCCCGTAAATAAACAAACTATAGAAGAATATGATAGACCCTACACCCGTAGCAGATGAAACCAAAATTCCCCTACCCCTATATCTAAGTTAGATTAGTATAAGGAACATTCAGAACTATGTATGGATTGATTGATACCCTCACAGGATACATAGTGATGTCCAGATTTGGCATCCTGGCCCAACCACCAACAAAACAAATTCCCTCTCATGTCCCTACACATGGAATGAACCTTTGTAGGGAACATTCAGAACTATGTATGGGTTGATTCATTCCCTTTCAGGATACATAGTGATTCCCGGATTTGGAATCCCAGCCCATCCACCAATTAAAAAAATTCCCCTTCCTCCATGTATAGGTTAGACTTGTATGGGGGAATCCATGAAAGGTCCTAACTGCACGACATTAAACTGAGAGATTCCTCAAGATTCATGTGTTTCCCGATTCTCATTGTTACAATATCCCCCACATTCTCCCAATTTACTACGCAACAAATTTAAAGAGATGATGGAAATTAAAAGTTTGAATTTCAACACTCATAAGGAGTCAAAAGATCATGCTTTCCCCTACATATGAGTCAGGTTGATGTGGAATCTTTAGTAGTTCACAGATGATCAGGGTTTGGATATTTATTTTGTTCCCAGACACATCTTTACCATTTTTCAGACTCCATACTCCAGTAAATATTGGGTCCCCATAAAAATTCATGGCCATAAAAGATGGAAGGCCAGTGTCCTGTGGACACTTTTGTTTGACTATACACATCATGCCCCGGTCGATCTGCATATGTTGTATAACGACCCATACTTTACATACATTGTTATTTCTTCAAAATTTAAGTACACTTATTACAACATATAACAAAACCATGAAAGGCCCATATAGGTATAATGTCTTTAGAAACTAGGAAACATAAACAACTGGTTCATAAATCATCTACACTGTCTCCCTTTTATTTTATCATATCTAGGGTCCCTTTTGGAATATCTTACTTAATACCCTTATTCCTAACCTGGGGAAAAGAAAACATACAAAAGGGTGAACTCAAATGCTCAGTAAGGGTAAACAAAATAAATATCAATCACATCATATTCATAAGAACATAACATTTTCGAAATCTTAATCTGAAAAAGAGATCATAATTTCCTAACATGGGATAAATCATAGTAGTGAAATATAATCCCAATAATCATAACATGAAACTTTGTGGAATACACACATAATCATAGAGAATAATTTCTTAGTAGTAAATACTCATTGCCAAGACTATCTTAGCAGACAAAGTCCATTTCTGAACCGAGTTCACTCCTCGTTTCAGTCCTGTATCACTGAATCAGATTAACCTTCCATTCCATCCATGTCTATCTCATCAGATATAAATCTTTACCCAATGAATTGGAGGGAGATTTTAGTCCCACCCATCTCATAATGATACCATTCTTATGTGTCCCACAATATTATAAATCATACATCATAGCATAACCCATGTAATAAAAATGGGATTATTAAACATCATGCCATCATAACATAAATCATATAAGATAAAAGGACATCATAAAAATAATTCCATCATAACATAATCAAATCAATGTAAAAATAGGGATAGAAACATAACCCTATATTATCTTAGATGGAAAATAATTTTGATAAAATGCTTGAACTCCATTCTTGAGGAAAATATCCTTTCTACTTCAAAAACATTTTTCCTTTCTTAACATGTCATAAAATTTTAAACTAAAAGAAGTTGATTAAAAATAAACTTGAAAACTTATAAAGTAATATTCATGGAAATAATGTTTAATGAAATCATAAAAATCCATTCAAACTGTATAAGTTAAGAAAAACATTCTTCTCATACTTTGGCTGGAAAAGTCAAAAAGTACCTCGTACTAAAAACGACAAAAGATTCCTTTCATATCTTTTACTAAAAACTCACCAATGGGTAAAATTGGATTTAAAAAATTGTAGGAGGATAGAAATAATATAACATATTTACAAAACATGGTTTTGGATGATAAATATTTCCCAATAAATTCTGAAGTATAAACAATCTCGAATAAAAATGAGATTGCGAGATTTTCCCTTACCTTTGGTCCGATTTGCTTCGTACGTGTCCAAAACTCATTTATAATGATTTAAATAATGTTATTTACTTATTCCAGAATCGTACTCATTGTTATGATATCATATATGGTCATATTCTTAGCTTTTTATTAGTAATATTTCACTGCTACTTGTTATTCGGGTGTTTATTGTTTTTTGCTCTTATGCGTGTTTTGTCGAATAAATTTTCATTCTTCTTTTTAGGTTATAGATACCTCATTTAAATAATGGTATTAGTGTAATATATAAAATATTTATTCATTAAATTCATTTATATTGTCCCTATGCATTGAAGATCATGTAGAACGAGTCGAATCACATCGTGGAGACGGTAGACTGTACATACACACGAGCGATGATATCATTCCCATGATCGTGGAATTGTATTGAAGTGTATGTATACTATTTCAGAATAAAAATAACTTTACAATAATCATATATAGTTATTCTTTACACCATTATACCCATCCAAGTAAGGTGGTGGTGGAAAACAGATTACACCACGGTGTGGAGATGGTATTCCGTACGTACGCACGCGGGATGATTTCATTTTCTGTAGGATGGATAGAAGGTGAAATATGGTTGTTTAATATTTATAATAACATATCCGTATATGAGTGATACTGATGTTATTACTTAATAATGAAACAACCAACTAAGAGGAAGTAGAAGAAGAAATAAAGTTGAAAGAATCAGTAACAGACATTACCTCTTCTTTGAAGCGCATCTTCTTAACCTCCTTTTAGGGCACTAAATATGGTCTTTTAAGAAGACCAGGACCTATAGGATGTTTCTATGGAAGTGTAGAAGATAAATTGTCAGGGTTTGGCCGAGCTTGAAGGCTCAAAATGGTGTGAGGAGGAGAGGGAGGAGGTTCCCTTTTATAAGGGAGGAGAGGGGCACTTTAGAAAAAACTTAAAATATTATTTTATAATAAAGTCATATTCGGGTTTTAATAGCTCCAAATTGATTTATTTCGAAGATAATGAGGGTATGGGTTGAAATAATCTCAACCAATAGATTTTAGACAAGTTTATGTTACTATTTTAACCTTATCATTTAGGTTTAACTCTAAGTTAAATAATTTAACTTTTACTACGTCTTCTTGTTTTCTTACACTATATGGTTAATAAACATACTATAACAAGCCAAACGAACCCCAGGTGGTTCAATATTAATATATATAACCTTATATAAGTTATTTGGCTGAACCTTATATTTTTATGAATAAAATAACAATTAATAATATAATATTTGTTTTAAAAACTATTTTATGTCAATTTTGACACTATTTGGTAATTTATTTTTGTAAAAATAATAACAACATGATTAGTTAGAAAAAAGTTAAGTAAATAAATACTAATATGTCATATTAACCTATAAAATTATTTTAATTCATTAAAAGTCTCAAATTACATTTATTTGGGTATTTATAATATCAATTACGTTAATATTTCCTTAATAAGGTAATTACTGCATCATCATTGTGTCATAAATAAATTGAATTATTTAATGTCTAAAAATTATAAATAAAATACCATTATGTAGGAAATAGTTTTATCTTTCTAATGAATATTTATAGTCAAATTTATCTTATATATAACCCTATATTAAAAATGTTTTAGTTATTAAACTTTGATTTTAACTATTTTAATTCTTCTTTAAATAAAATAATAATAAATGTCCTAATCTAATCCAAGTGGACCTAAATGATAATATTTTATTTATAAGGTTTTTTTGGTCGAATTACACTTATCCAATAGAATTAGGACATGTTTTAGGGTAATAATAATAGAATTTTTACCCTTAATTACCCTATTTACTTTTAACCGTGGTAAATAGAAGTAAAAAGTTACTATTGATCAAAAATTATTTTTATCTTATTGAACCAAATTTTACTCCTTGATATTAACCGTGTCTCTCGGATTTTCAAAATTCCACTCACAGAAGCGGTAAAATTAAGTTTTATGTAAATTTTCAAACTCTCCTAGGAGGTGGGTAAAAGACGGTGAAAAGTTCAATAAAAAATTTTTATATCTAAAATTATTATAAAATGACTCCAATGAATTAAATTGAACTTATATAGGTATTATGTATCAATTTTGACCTAAAATAAATAATTATTTAAATAAAAAGTTGGTTTTTAAATAGTAACCTAGTGTTTTCACTATTCATCAAAAATTGAAAGTTTTTTGAAAAATACCAAAAATTTACCCTAGGCTAATTTCGATATTCTGAATCCAAAAATGAAGTCCATTTTGAAAGATAAAATTTAAAAAATTTCAAAAAGTGGGTATTACTATTCATAACAGCTAGTTTTAATAATATTTTAACAGCATATCGTTGTTTAGTGAAACTCGGTATTATATACAACGCAAGCTATCGAGGAAGGTCGCGATTGCATGTAAAGAAAGACAAGATAGTGTTGTGTGTAGTGAAAGATTCCTTTGATGATAACATAAAAACAAAATATTTCTCATAAAAATCTCGGGTGTTACATGTTGCCTACAAAACGACCATCAACCAAAGGCAAATTCATCCTCAAGAGAGTCCTCTCCTACCTTAGTATACACAATGTCTTTCAATACCCATGTCATTACTCCAGATCCAAGGCCCCAATCAAGGCTACGGTTTACAACTTCTATCATAACTAATGTATAAGGAATTCTAGAATATCCTGACCGTGATTAACTCAAAGCTATTTGTGGTCATTGTGACATCATAATGTTCTCACTGCATGACTCTAAACTTCACAACATAATTTCCTCGCTGCATGACTCTAAACTGCACAACATAACATCCTCACCAGACGACGCTAAACTACAAGGCCAGAAGTATAATGACCCATACTTTACATACAATGATATCACTTCAGAATTGAAGTATATTTATTAAATATATAACAAAACCATGATAGGACCGTATAAGTATAGTCTCTTTAGAAACTGGGAAACATAAACAACTGGTTCATAAAACATCTACATTGTCTCCCATTTATTTAATCATTTCTAGAATAGTTTTTGGAATATCATACTTAATACCTTTCTTCATGTCATGGGAAAAAGAAACATATAAAAGGGTGAGTTCAAATTCTTATTAAGGGTAATAAAATTAAATAACAATCATATCATATTCATAAGAACATAACATTTGAAGATCTTATCCTTCATATAAAAGATCACAATATCATATCATGGGATAAATCATAAAATTGAAATTTAATCCCAATAGTCATAATATAAGAATGAAATTTTGTATCATACACACATAAGCATATAAAATCATTTCTTATTAGTCAAAGACCTTTTCCAAGACCATCATAGTGGACAAAGTCCATTACAGAACCGAGTTCTCTCCTTATTCCAGCCCTGTATCACTAAACCTGATTAAATTGCCATTCCAGCCATTTATATCTCATGAGATATAAATATTTACCCAATGAATTGGATGGAGATATAGGTCCCACCCATCTCATAATGAAACCATTATTATGTGTACCATAGAAACATAGAAACATTCACCATAGCATAACCCATGAAATCTAATTGGTTTCTTAAACATCATTCCATCATAATTGATATAAAAAGAATGGATTTCATAAATAAAATTCCATAATAAAAACCATAAAATCATAGTAATAAAAGATATATAAACATAAAACTATGTAATCTTATATGGAAAATAATTTTGATAAAACACTTGAGCTTCATTCTAGAGGAAAATATTTTTTCTTTTTCAAAAACATTTTATTTTATCAAATTGTCGTGCAATTTTAAAAGAAAATAATTGAGTTGAAAATAAACTTGTAAAAATGTAGAGAAAGCTTCATGTAAATAAGGCATTATGATTATGTAAAAACCTGTTCATGCCGTATAAGTTAAAAAACATTCTCCTCGTACTTTTGCTGGAAAAGTCAAAAAGTACCTCATATGGTAAACAAAATAAAGATTCCTTCCAAACAATGTAGTAAAAGTTAAAATGGGTAAAAATGAATATAAAAATAAATATAAGTATAGTAAAAATTTTATGATTATATTTTTAGAAAACATGGACATGGATGATAAATATATACCTATTAGATACTTACGAATAAACAATCTCGAATAAAATGAGATTGAAAAAGTTATCCCTTACCTTAATTATGATATGCTTCATATTTATCTGAACCTCCTATATAATGATTTAAATAATGTTAATAATTTATTTCAGAATCATAATAATTTTTATGATTACATTTATAATCATATTTTCATCCATTTGTTAGTAACATTTCATTGTTACTCGTTATTTGGGTATTAACTGCTTTGTGTTTTTATGTATGTTTTGTCAGATAAGTTCTTATTCATATTTTTTAGGTTATAGTTATATCGTTTAAAACATGGTATTAGTATAATATATATCATATTTATTAATTTAATTCATTTATATAATCATGTTTTAATGGAGATTATGTAGAACGAGTCACATTGCACTGTGGAGACGGTAAGCCGTACATACGCATGAGCGATGATATTGTTCCCATAATTGTTGAATGGTATTGAACTGGATGGTGTATAATATATCAAAATTAGTATAATTTTATAATAATCATATACAATTATTATTTCCACCATTATACTCATCCAAGTAAGGTGGTGGTGAAAACAGATTACACCACGGCATGGAGACGGTAAGCCGTACGTACGCATGTGCGGTGATTTCATTTTTCATAGGATGGATTGAAGGTGAAGTATGGTTGTTTCATATTTATAATAACATATCCATATATGAGTGATACTGATGTTATTATAATGAAACAACTTAATAAGATGAATTAGATGAATAAATAAATTTTAAAGAATCAGTAGAAGAGATTACCTCTTCCTCGACGTGCCTCCTTTAAATTTCCTAGGGAACTATAGTTGGTATTTTGAGAATACCAGAACCTATAGAATGTAACTTGTGAATTTTAGAAGAGAAATGGGTAGGGTATTTCCGAGCTTGAAGTCTCAAAATGGAGTGAATAGGAGAGGGATGAGGTTCCCTTTTATAAGATAGGAGAGGGACACTTTAGGAAACTCTTCAAAATATTAACTTATTATAAATTATATTTCAACTAAAAATTGTCCAAAACTTATTTAATTAAAATATAAGATGATTTTGGTTCTAATACCCATAATACAATAATTTTTAGAAAAGTTTTGAATATTTTTTTATCCTTATCTTTTTGGTTTAACCCTTATTTTACCCTTTTTAATCTTACAATTATATCATGTTATTTACACCTTGTGGGTTCCTGTAACTACCATATCATGTCCAAAAACCAAAAAAAAGTAATTTAGGACATATTTAGACTTATATTAACCATTTTGTTTAATATTATATTTTAGGAATTTAATATCATTTAATAAAATATTTTATGTTTTAACTTATGAATTGTGTCAATTTTGGACAGTATTCATACTTGACTTTTTAAAAATTCATTAAAACTTTATTCCTTCGAAAATATGGAATTAACTCAAATATAATATGTCAATGTAATCCCAAAAATTCGTTTATGACATCAAAATAACCAAATTATATTTTTTTAATATTTATAAATTCATTTATTTGAATCTTTTATTAATGAGGTAATCACTACATCAAATTTGTGTCATAAATAAAATTGTTTATATAATATCTAAAAATTATAAATAAAATACCATGATGTAGGAAATATTTTTATATTTATAATGAATATTTATAAGTATGAATATCAGTTATATAAATCTATATTATAATCGATTTATTAAAAGATATATGTTTAGGTCATAGTTATCTTTACTTTAAAATAATTCTTATAAAATGTCATTTTCACATCCAAGTGAATCCATGGGGTCCAAAAATCAACCCAAGGATGGCCATGGTTGGAAATATCTCAACCAATATGATTAGGATGCATTTAGGGTAGTTTTATATTATTAAATTATTATTTTTTACCCTTATTTACCAGATTTAACCTTTAACCATAGTAAATAAAATAATTACTGAAGTTACTATTTATAATGTCTAAAAATAAAAGGTAACTATTCAAACAATTTGGACTTTATGATTCCAAATATGGAATCCATTTTTAAAAATTTAAAACATATAAGTTTCAGTAATTAATTTAAAATTATCCCCATTGTTGAAATGAGAAAATGAGTTTTAAAAGTTAAAACATTGAAAAAGATTAAAATATTTTTACCTATGAATTCAATGTAAAATTAATGATAATGAGATAAATTATATTAAATGGTAAAAATATATTCTATTTATACTTTCAAACCATTCAATATTGTAACTTAACCATATAAATTATCTAGACGAAAAATTTGTTTTTAATTAAAATTTAGCGTATTTGTACTATTTATCAAAACATGAAATTTATCAGAAAAATATCAGAAATTTTTCCAAAGTAAATTTTTATACCCTACTTAAAAATAAAATGTTTATGTTTTCACATAGAAATTATTAATGTTCTAAAATATTAATTTAAATTTGGTTTTCTATTCAAAGGTGTAAAATTAACCTTAAAAAAATAGATTCTTATACATAAAATAGGGTTTTATTCATACCCTAAGACTAAAATATTCATTGTATGAATATAAAAGATATTTTATTCAATATATAACACTTATATCTCATTAATTTCATTACCAAATGTAATTCACTAGAAAAAATAAAAATATCTAATTGATTTATATTTTTCATAAATAATTAATAGCCAATGAATTCATAATGCATTTTTACAAGTTAGTTATAATTATTCCCACTAACCTAATGGCTAGGATATAATGATAATTTTATATTAAGGGAATCTTGTGGCTCATTTAAACTCACAATTGAGTTCAAAGAAAGCTACTGAAGGATAAAAATTATTTAAGGAAAATATTTTATAAAGACATCTGGGTGTTACATTATACCCCCCTTAAACTGAATTTCACCCTCGAAATTCATCACTTGGAAATAAACAGATGAGGTTACCTCTCCGTAATCATATCCTAAAGTTTCAATTTATCTTCTTCTAATTGGTGGTTCCTCTATTAAACTTTAACCAAGTGAGTGGTCTTGTTTCATAGAATATTTTTGCTACGATTTAGAATCTCTATTGGTTGTTCTTCAAACAAAAGATCTTGCTCCAATGGTACTACTTCAAAGCATAATACATGTGAAGGATCGGGTATATAATTTCTCAAGATAGATACATGGAACACATCATGAACTTGAGATAGATTCCGTGGAATGTCCAATTGGTAAGCTACCTTCCCAATATGATCCATTATTTCAAAAGGTCCGATATACCTAGGGCTCAGCTTTCCCTTATTTATAAATCTCATTACTCTCTTCTAGGGAGATATTTGTAAGAACACCTTATCACCCAGCTCAAAATCTAGGTATTTTATTCGGTTGTCAATATAATTTTTTTCCGACTCTGAGCTTCTCTTATGTGTTGTTCAATAGATCTGATCTTTTTTTCATTTCATCAACAATATCAGGTCTTAATAGCTTTCTTTCCCCAACTTCATCCCAACAAGTTGGAGTTCTACACTTCTTTCCATATAGGGATTCATAAGGAGCCATCTGAATACTAGAGTGAAAGCTATTATTGTAAGAAAATTCCACCAATGGTAGGTTTCAATCTCAACCAGCTTTGAAATCCATAGAGAAAGCTCTAAAAATGTCTTCTAGAGTTTGAATTATCCTCTCAGATTGATCGTCTGTCTGAGGATGATAAGCAGTGATTAAACTTAACAATGTATCTAGAGCATGCTAAAGACTTCCCTAGAACTTTGAGGTAAACCTCGGATCCCTATCATATATAATGTAAAGTGGTACTCCATACAATCTTACCACTTCCTTTACATATATCTGGGCAAGCTGATCAAGAGAGAAATCCTCTCTAATAGCAATGAAGTGTGCCGACTTTGTAAGGCGATCAACTATAACCCATATAGCATTATTTTATTTGTATGTTTTGTAAAGTTTGATGAAAAAGTATGTAGTGATGTTTTTCCATTTCCACTCTAGTATGGGTAATGATTGTAACATCCCCTTAGACTTCTTTCTCTTAGCCTTAACTTGCTGAAAAACCAAGCATCGAGAGACATATTCGACGACATCTCTTTTCATTCCATCCCACCAGAAGTACTCCTTCAGGTCCCTATAAATATTTTTACTTCCAGGGTGAATAGAGAATGAAGAACTATGAGCCTCATCCAATATATCCTTTAATTATGGTATGGAAGGAACAAAAACCCAATTCATGATCCTTATTATTTCATCACAATCAAGGTTGAATTCAGGAACGTTTCTCACTTTCTTTTGTAACTCGACATCTTCATTCTGTGCATCTTTAATCTTCACTTGTATATATGGTTAAACATTAATTTGAGAAAGATAAAATTTCTCCCCTTCGGTTATAATTTCAAGATCCATCCTTTAAAAATCCATAAATATTAGATCTTTTGTGATCCCCATCATGGATAAGCTGGCATAGTCTTGCCAACTTAATGCATCTTCTACCTTGTTTGCTTTCCAAGGGTGGTAATGTATTGATCAGTCATAATATTTAATCAATTACAACCATCTTCTTTGGTGAATATTCAGATCCTTTTTTTGTAAAAATATACTTTAAAATTTTATGATCAGTATAAATATCACACCTTTCACCATAAAGACAATGCCTCCATATCTTTAATGCAAAGATTATTATAGCTAACTCCAAATCATGAGTTGGGTAAGTTTTCTCACAGATTTTCAACTTATGTGAGGCATAAGCTATCACCATATCATTTTTCATGAGAACAAACCCCAACCCCTTCTTGGATGCATCACTGTAGATCACAAAACTTTCTCTATTACAAGGCAGTGTGAGTATAGGTGCACTGGCTAAACTTCTTTTTAGCTCTTTGAAATTCTCTTCACATTCCTCCATACAAACAAACTTAACTCCTTTCCAAGTCAACTTGGTGATTTTATTAGATAATCATGAAAAATATTTCAAAAAACATTGACAATATCCATCCAAACCATGAAAACTTTGGATCTCAATTATTTTTTTGGTATCGACCATCTTTTAATAACCTCTATTTTTGCTGAATCCACAGATATCCCATATCTTGAGATTATGTGACCAAAAAATGAAACTTTTTGAAGCCAAAATTCACACTTGGTAAATTTGGCATAAATATTCACCTTTCTCAGGGTCTTCAGTACAATTCTCAAGTGATCTTTATGTTCTTCCTTGCTCTTTTAATAGAAACAAATATCATCTATAAAGACTACCACAAAATGATCAATATAGTCTCTAAAGACTCTATTCATTAGATTCATGAAGATACCAAGGGAATTAGTAAGACCAAAAGGGATCAATATAAATTCATAGTGTCCATACCTTGTATGGAATACCGTCTTTGGTATATCCTCCTTTTTAACCCTTAATTGATGATACCCTGAATGAAGATCAATCTTGGAAAAGTATTGATCTCCGTATATTTGGTCAAATAATTCATCAACATGTGGAAGATGATATTTTTTCTTGATAGTGATCTTTCCAAGCTCTTGATAATCAATGAAGAGTCTCATTGATCCATATTTCTTCTTAACAAACAGAATAGGTTCTCTCCAAGATGACGCACCAGGGTATATGGATCCCATATCAAGATTCTCTTGGAGTTTATTCTTTAATTCCTACAACTCAATTGTGTCCATTCTGTAAGGTGTCTAACACCCGGTATGAGTTTTATTGAAAACTCAACTTCACAATTTAGTGATATTCATCCATACAGTGATAGATGATAATAGATTGATCTAGAATATGAAATGTGACTTCCCTTATTTGGTAATTGATAAGAGATCCACAGAAAGAAAGATAATCCATGCATAGAATAACATCAAATTCCACTATAGGAAGGATCAAAAGATTTGTAGGAAGTACTTTCCCACAAACTTCAATTAGAGAAGAATTGTAAACTTTTGATGCGACCATTGTTCAATTAGGAGTTGTCACAGCTAACTCAACATCTAATTGTTGAGGTAATATGACGATACCCATAGAAAATTATTTAGAAATAAAATAATGTGTGGACCTATAATAAAATAAAATATTTTCTACTTTAGAGTGGATGGTAAGTGTACCTTTCACCACTTCATTATTGTACTCCATGTCGCCGATAGTAATTTCATGTGACTTTACTTTTTTTTTCCTTAAGAGTTTGTTGACGTCGATCATCATTAATAACCCTTGTATTATGGAATTGATTCGCATAATTCCCCATTTCCTTTCACTTGTAACGTTGAAGTGTAATAGGTGCATTCTCTGTAGCCTTTTCTTTGTTTTCAATATTATACATCTTTTTCCCATCACTTTGGCATTAAATTTCCTTATTACCTTCTTTTCCAAACTTAAAACATTTACTAGTTCCTTTAAGATAATTCCCTTCATGTTTATTTCGACACTTTGAGCATAAGAGAAAACTCATCTTCTTTTCAGTGTGGTCTTTAGATTTTCCTTTGAATTCCATTTTCCTCTTCTTATCAAACCCATATGACTGATGGGTTACTCTAAATATCCATCTCAACATTGATATCACATAGAACACTTTCCTCGTAGCTTTTGAAGTCCATTATGGCTAATTCCCTTTGGAGACTTGGTTTTAAGCCACTAAAGAATCGATCAATCTTACTCTCAGGTTGGATAATAATTTCAGAAGAGTACCTTGCAAGTCTTGTAAATTTTACTTCGTAGGTACCAACAGATTCATCATCCTTTTTCTTAAGTTCAAAGAACTAATTCTCCATATTTGTTTGAAGAATACGAGGAAAGTACTTATTAAAAAATAAGTTCTTGAACTCGTCCCATTCCATGGACTCAATTTAATCTCTTTGCCTCATATTCTTGATAATATTACACCATTAATCAGCTTCACCTTCCAAATGATATACTGCTAAGATGAATTTATCATGTTCAGAACATTATAGAATTGAAAATATCTTTTTAGTGGTAATGATCCATTATTCCGCCACTAATGTATTAGAAGACCCGCTAAATGAAGGTGGATGATGACTCATAAAGGATTCAATAGAATGTTGCTCCTTAATTTTCTCATTTGGAAGGTCTGAATGATTCATATATTGAGAAAGTTTTTGTGAGAAAGGCTATAAGATTTTGAATTCTAGCTCCCATTACATTTGGTTTCTTGGGGGGACAATCATTGCATTGCTCGTCACATTCAGTATTAACGCGGTTCCTTTGGGTTCCTGTCATTGACTAAAACCAAGAAGCATAGTGTGAGCCACACTAATCATAATAATAAAAACCACATAATCAACAATAAAATTTAAATTTATCACACTTTAGGTTTTATCATAGGTTATTCATGGCCATTTCTGAAACACTAGTATTGTATCCTATACTTAAACACATCCTTATGGTTCTTACTAAGGCTTTATCATCCTACTTTCCAAAGGTTAACTATACCATTCCTCTAATACCAACTATAACGACCCATAATTCACATAAATTGACATCACTTCATAATTTAATTATATTTATTAAAACATATAACAAAACCAGGATAAGACTATATAGGTATAGTGTCTTTAGAAACTAGGAAACATAAAAAACTGGTTCATAAAACATCTACAATGTCTTCTATTTATTTCATCATACCTTTAATCCTTTTTGGAATATCATACTTAATACCCTTATTCATTTCCTGGGGAAAGGAAACATATAAAAGGATGAGCTCAAATTCTCAGTAAGGGTAATCAAATGAAATAACAATCATATCATATTCATAAGAACATAAAATTTTAAAATCTTATCCTGTATAAAAAAGATCACAATATCATATCATGGGATAAATGATAAAAGTAAAATGTAATAATAATAGTAATAACATAAGACAAGAAATTTTTGTCATAGACACATAATCATAGAAAATCATTTCATATTAGTCAAGTCCATTTTCCAATACCATCATAGTGGACAAAGTCTATTACTAAACCGAGTTCTCTCCTCATTCCAGCCCTGTATCACTAAACCAGATTAAATTTCCATTCCATCCATGTATATATCATGAGATATAAATCTTTATCCAATTAATTGGAGGGAGATATAGGTCCCACCCATCTCATAATGAAACCATTCTTACATGTTCCCCAAAAACATAGAAACATTCACCATAGCATAACCCATGAAATCAAATGGGTTTATTAAACACATTCCATCATAATTGATATAAAACAAATGGATTTACAAAATAAAATTCCATAACAAACACCATAAAATAATATTAATAAAAGGTATAGAAACATAAACCTATGTAATATTATATGGAAAATTATTTTGATAAAACACTTGAGCTTCATTCTTGAGGAAAATATCATTTCTTTTTCAAAAACATTTTCTTTTCTCAAACTGTCGTGCAATTTTAAAAGAAAATAATTGAGTTGAAAATACACTTGTAAACATGTATATGAAGCTTCATGTAAATAAGTCATTATGAATATGTAAAATCCCATTCATGCCGTATAAGTTAAAAAAAACATTCTCCTTGTACTTTTTCTAGCAAAGTAAAAAAGGTACCTCGTATGGTAAACAAAAGAAAGATTCCTCCCAAACCATGTAGTAAAAGTAAAAATGGGTAAAAATGACATTAAACATACATATAATGATAGTACAAATTTTATGAGAATATTTTTAGAAAACAAGGACATGGATGAGAAATATATACCCAGTAGCTACTTACGAATAAACAATTTCAGATAAAACGATATTGGAAAAGTTATCCCTTACCTTAAGTCTGATATGATTCATATGTATCCAAACATCATATATAATGATTTAAATAATGTTAATGATTTATTCCATATTCAAAATCATTTTTATTATAACATTTAGGATCATATTTTCATCCATTTTTTAGTAACATTTAATTGTTACTCATTATTCGAGTATTAACTGCTTTATGTTCTTATGTATGTTTTGTCGGATAAGTTCTTATTACTATTTTTAGTTTATAGTTATATCATTTATAGAATGGTATTATTATAATATATATCATATTTATTAATTAAATTCATTTATATAATTATGGTTTAATAAAGATTATGTAGAACGAATCACATCGCACCGTGGAGACGGTAAGCTGTACGTACGCCTGAGCGACGATATCATTTCCATAATTATTGAATGGTATATAAGTGGATGGTGTATAGTATCTCAGAATTAGTATAACGTTATTTTAATCATATATAGTTATTATTTATACCATTATACCCATCAAATTAATGTGGTGGTGAAAAACATATTACACCACAACATGGAGACGGTAAGCCGTACGTACGCATGCGTGGTGATTTCGTTTTTCATAGGATGGATAGAAGGTGAAAATATGACTGTTTCATATTTATAATAAAATATTAGTATATGAGTGATACTGATGTTATTACTTTATAATTAAACAACCAAATAAGAGGAAGTATAAGAAGAAATAAATTTTAAAGAATCGGTAGAAGAGATTACCTCTTCCTTGACGTGCCTCCTTTAAATTTACTCTTAGGGAACTAGAGTTGGTATTTGGAGAAGACCAGAACCTCTAGAATATAACTAGGGAAGTTGAAAAGAGAAATGGGTAGGGTTTTACTAATATTGAAGGCTCAAAATGGATTTAAGAGGAGAGGGAGGAGGTGCCCTTTTATAAGAGAGGAGAGGGCACTTTAGGAAACTCTTCAAAATATTAATTTATTATAAATTAAATTTCAGCTAAAAATTGTCTAAAACTTATTTAATTAGAAGTTAAGATGATTTTGGTTCTAATAAAAAGCATCAAATAATTTTTAGACAAGTTTTGAATATTTGTTTATCCATATTTTTTTGGTTTAACCCTAATTTTACCCTTTTTAATCTTACAGTTATATCATGTTATTTACACCTTGTGGGTTAGTGTAATTCCATATCATGTACAACAGCCCAAAAAAATAAATTTAGGACACATTTGGACTTATATTAACTATATGGATGAATCTTATATTTTTAGGAATTTAATATCATTTAATAACCTATTTTTTGTTTTAATTTATGAATTGTGTCAATTTTGGACACTATTCATACTTGACTTTTTAAAAATTCATTGAAACTTTATTCCTTCGAAACAAAAAAATTAAATAAAAGATAATATGTCAATGTAATCCAAAAAATTCATGTATGTTATCAAAATAACCAAATTATATATTTTTTAATATTTATAAATTCATTTATTTGAATCTTTCATTAACGACGTAATCACTACATCATATTTGTGTCATAAATAAAACTATTTATATAATCTCTAAAAATTATAAATAAAATACCATGATGTAGGAAATATTTTTATATTTATAATTACTATTATATGTATAAATATCAGTTATATAACCCGATATTAAAAATGATTTAGTAAAAGATATAGGTTTAGGTTATAATTGTCTTTACTTTAAATTAATTATTTTAAAATGTCATTTTCACATCTATGTGAATCCATTGGGACCAAAAATTGTCCCAAGGATGTGCATAGTCAGAAATATCTCAACCAATAGTATTAGGACACATTTTAGGGTAGTTTTATATTATTAAATTATTAATTTTACCCTTATTTACCAGATTTACCCTTTAACCATGGTAAATAAAATAATTACTGAAGTTACTGTTCATAATGTCCAAAAATAAAAGGTGCCTATTCACAAAATTTGGAACTTCTAATTCTAAATATGGAATCCATTTTTCCAAATTCAAAACATAGAAGTTACAGTAATTAATTTAAAAGTATTCCCATTGTTGAAATGAGAAAACATGTTCTAAAAGTTAAAACATTGCAAAAGATTGAAATGTTTTTACCTATGAATTCAATTTAAAATTAATTATAATTACATAAATTATATTAAATGGTAAAAATATATTCTATTTATACTTTAAAACCATTAAATATTATAATTTAACCATATAAACTATCTCAATAAAAAATATGTTTTTAATTAAAATTTAGCGTATTTTTACTATTCATGAAAACATGAAAGTTATTAGAAAACTATCAGTAATTTTTCCAAAGTAAAATTTTATATCCTTCTTCATAATAAAATGTTTATGTTGTCATATATAAATTATCAATGTTCCAAAATCTTAATTTGAAATGGGTTTGCCATTCAAAGGTGTAAAACTAACCTTAAAAAATAGGTTCTTATACATAAAATAGGGTTTTATTCATACCCTATGACTAAAATATCCATTGGATGATTTTCAAAGATATTTTATTAATTATATAACACATATATCTCATTAATTTCATTACCAAATGTAATTCACTAAAAAAATACAACTATCTAATTGATTTATATTTTTCATAAATAATTAAAAGCCAATGAATTCATATTGAATTTTTCGTAAGTTAGTTATAATTATTCCTGCTAACCAAACAACTAGGATATAATGATAATTTTATACTAATGGCATCTCATGGTTCATCTAAACTCATTATTACGTGCAAATCAAGATACTAAAGGATAAAATTTATTCACGGAAAATATTTCATAAAAGCATCCGAGTGTTATAAGAAGTGTCCCGACTACATGACTTTAAACTGCATGGCATTGATTAAGTGTAAAAAGCTCCCTACTATTTCTTAAGTGCTGATCCGAAATCCTCATAATCCCTTTTTTCTCACACCGAGTATAGCTCGCGTGAGCTTAGGGACCTCTATGAGAGATACACCATGACATCATGGAAAATCAGTCTAGGAATTTGGTCCTAGCAGCATGACCATAAAAGGCATGTCAGAGTTCCCTTCCGTAGAAGGAACTCCATGTCCTGTCTGTACGACGTTAAACTATAGAGTACACCATGTAAGGGACAAATGTCTCACCCTACGTATGAATCAGATCTATATAGGGGATACCTAATTCCACGAGTGAATCACAACCTAAATGTTTCTAATGTATCTGGATACACTCCTTCCATACCACAAACTCCATGCTTTGAGTAATCTTGAATCTCTATAATCTTCCATGGATGTCGAAGATGGAAGGTTAGTGTCTCGTGGACACCTTTGTTTGACTATGCACATCATGCCCCAATGGATCTACATACAATTCCTACAAGATGACCATCAATCAAATGAAAATTTTTCCCCAGGAGAGTCCTATCCTATCTCTGTATGCATGACGGATCCCAAGACTCGTGATATCCCTCCTGATTCAAGAACCCTCAAAGTCATGGTTTACATTATCTTTCCTACACACATCCTCAATATATTAGAAGATTCTGGACTGATTCACCTTTAGTATCTCTTGATGATTCTATTGAATAAAGATATCCCATCCATATGCATGAAGTTTATCCGCGTATGAAACATAAATTCCCCACTTATCTCCAGGTTCCTTGGAAAAGTTCAACCAAAAGAAATGACCCCTTTCATGATTAGGAGCACACCTTTTCAGAAGTCATATTCTATGTATGAAAGGTCCCAATCTCCACAATCCTTCACAGCCATTGAATATGGAAGGCCAGCATCATGCAGACACCTTTGTTTGACTATGCATATCATACCCCGGTGGATCTGCATATGTTGCCTACAAAACAACCGTCAATCAATGAGAAATTCGTCCTCAGGAGAGTCCTTTCTAGTTTTTGTATACTACTATGACATTTATGTCCCATATCACTCCATGAATTTGGAAAACCCCTCTAGATAACTGCTCATATATCTTTCCCTTTTCAAATTTCTAGACATGAAAAAAATTTCTAATTGAATTGACCATTCACTGGCTCTCCCATACACAAGTAAGAATTATGTGGGGGAGGTTACCCATCCGAAGTCAATAAAAATTTCCCTAATACTTTCTGACACCATCCCTCATATAGGCCACCCACTATAGACCCCAACCCCAAAACAAATTCAAAGTGTTGTAAATCCTCCCAGGACATTGGAGATGAAAGGCTAGTGTCCTAAAAACACCTTTATTTGGATATACACATCATGCCCTGATGGATCTTCATATGATTACTATAAGAAAACCATCAATCAAAGGAAAATTAGTCCTTAAGAGAGTCCTCTCCTACCTCTGTATTCCTAAAATGGCTCCCAATCCTCATATATGTCCAAAACTCACAAATTCAGGGTCAAGAAAAATCCATCAGTCATGTATGAGATTATTAGGGAATTCTCGGCTGATGAATCCCAAATTGGGGTCCCTTCCCTATTAATTTTGTTCAAAGATGTTCCACCTAAAACATCAGTAATGAGTCTGATTGGAAAGAATATAAACCACCAGTGAAAAATCCACAATACTCGCAAGAGTGAAAACTTGTAAAGGGAAACCATGGATAAAAGTCGAGTAATAGCTCATTAAATCTATACTGTGTATGGTTTTGGCAAAGAAATATTGAGCTATCAAGTACTCAAAAGAGACATAAATCTTTTTAGGTCGAAAACCTACAAAGGGAGGCCTAGGAAAAAGTCAAGTTATACTCGCTAATCCCACATCGAACAAGATTAGGAAAACATTAGGGTAATAATGAAAAAGAAAAAAAATTTGTGGGGTTATCCATGTGACCCCAACAATAGTCAAACTACGTTCACTGAGTCCCTTGGATTAGGAAAACATTATAGCATTATCTTACCATTCAAGTTGGGACCACTTCTACATTAGAATAACCTCCTCTTTATTCTAATCAGACACAATATGATTGGGGGAATTTTAGGGTCCCAAAAATTCAGAAAAGGGAAGGAAAATTCTCCTACAAGTTGGATGAAGCAAATAAATAAACGTTGGATTGAAAATATGAGAAGAAACTTAAAGAAATAAAATTTTGAAAAGGTTTTTAGTGTACTACGTACCATCACCGGTAAAGGTTCACATAAGACATAAACTATGAACCACTGGTACATGGATGTCCTACGATGCACTAGACCATGAGACATTGGATAACAAACAAAACTGTTCGCAATGAATTGCCACCTGTGAACTGAAGTCATCACGAACCATTTTTGCTGGTGAGAATCTGACAGAGGTATGCCCCAGAAACCATCCCCATGAATGACATGGTTTTTGGATGAGGAGAATATAGAGAAATCCTACACCTCTAGAAATCATGATTGACCGAGTCATCCATGGGTCATATTTCCTCCATGGGCTTCCACAAAAGGTGCCACATGAATCGCAGATACCGATTCCCCGACACTCTATAAAAGAACCACCAGGAGAACTGAAAGGAAGGGGGAAGAGGAGGAGAAAGAGCTTTGGGATTAGAGAAAATTGGATGAATAACATAGAGAGTTTGGGAGAAATTTCTCCTGCACCCGAAACAGTTTACAAGACTCTATCCTGGATCCAAAAGTAGTTCATGGATTCCATACTGCGAACCATAAGAAGTTTGCAGACTCCATCTTGTGAAACATATTCCAGTGTCACTTCATGTAACTCCTTCAAATGAACTATATTTTTAAGACCCTCCACAACCTACCAGAAAACCAATAAAAAATATAATAAAAATGGTTCATGGACTCCCTATGCGGAAGACAATACACGGACTGCCTATGAGGAATGTAGTTCATGGACAGATCTTATTCGGACAATGGTTCATAGAAGAACCTATGCCAAAAATAGTCTAAATACCATCCTACACAGCTAACTCCTTCGCGAACATCATCCCTTGAGGATAGATAGCTCACAACCAACTCCCATGAAGATGCTCCTACGTGGCCAGATCATACACAGACAACCCTATGTGAAAACCCGTTCGCGCCCACTGGTCCATACTATGAGGGCTGTACCTTTACACCCCTTCCTGGGATTAGTGTCATGTTGTGGTCCCAGCCCTCCAGGCCACTCCCTTCACTATTATTACTGAACCCATGAAAAATGGAGAGTCTCACCACAAACTTTTTAGGATGGGTTGATGACATTTTCCATTGCACCCTTATGTAACCCAAACATCCACCCCTTAAATACCATGAGATGAAACACTCCTCATGCAACTTCCAAAAACCCTATCACCTTCCTCCTATGCCAAGTTGACTCAGAACTCCATGGATAATAACAACCTAAATGTTTCTTAAATTCTTGGACACATCCCTTCCATCCATCAAACTTTATGTATCTGGTGATTCTAGATCTTCATAAATCTCTAAGGCAATTAGAAGAGGACAACTAGTATCTCGAGGAAACCTTTGTTTGGCTATGAACATCATGACCTAGTGGCTCTGCATACCAGATAAGTCCAACTAGAAGCAAATCTTCTGACCATTTATTAAAATAAAAGAAAAAGTACAGAGGAGGCGAGCGGGGAAAACAAAGGAAATTTCCCTCACTCGTCAAGAAAAAAGTTACATATCATAATAGGACATATCATTCCCATAATCAGAGTCATCAATAGTTTCCCACTCAGATTGGGACTTAACCTAGTTCAAGATCTTAAGAATATCAGAATTGACCTTACCCGACAACTTGGATTGGGTAGACACGGTCCGAGGTGTACTAATATAGTCCTTCCTTGACCTTCTCTTCAGAGGAGAAAGAGTGAGTATCTCATGTTTGAGGCATGTCAGAACATCCCAACCCGATTATCCTATAACTAATGATGGGTTCAATAAAAAATGTTCCAAACTCTATGACCTTAAACTATGAGTTATCATTCTGACCACATGATGTTAAACTAAACGGTATTAGTCCATGCAACACGACATTAAATTGTGATGCCATCATCCAAGCTATATGAATTTAAAATGTAGTATACTAGGTGATTTTGGATCTTCATAAACATCCTCAACCATCAGAGATGGATGGTCAAAGTCCAAATGACACCTCTTCCTGACTATACATATCATGCCCTGGTGGATCTGTATATGCTGTGCACAAAAATGTCCTATCACCAAGAGACACATTCTTCCTCAGGAGAGGCCTCTCCTACCTCTGTATGAATCAAAGGATTCCATGCCTCATATCATTTCTCTTAATCTGGGATCCTCTGTAGTAATGGTTTACACATTCCATACCTCTCATGTTCGAGGCACGTCGGTACTTCCAAACATGATTTTACTCTATTTAATCATGGTTTATATAACATGTAGTCCTCATCATATGACCCTAAACTACAAGACCCCAAATAGTCCTATTCACATGATGTTAAACTATATGGAACTCGTCCCTACAACACGACATTAAACTGTGATGCCGTCATCCAATCTATAAGACTTTAAACTATAGTATACCCCATATGACATCTCAAGGGAATTAATCCTAAGGTAAGCCCCTAGCCTTTTGTGAGAGGTGTCACTCTTCATACTCTTAACCTTAGCTTAGGATGTGTACTAATAGATCACTAAGATTTCACTATCGTGGATATCAACACAAGTGAGGGTTGCATGTTTAAATTCCCCCTCTCTCCTATCTCCAGTACCATCTACTAGTAGATGATGTAGGAGATACGATCTTCAGAACTGCCGCCTCCTCTTGTTTCTTACATCAAGAATGACTCACATGGGCTTAGAGGTTAGTGGTGATCATGAAATCCACATATTCCCAAAAAATGGGAATCCTCCTAGATGTAATCCCCAAGATCCTAGACTATGAGAAATCTGATTCTTGGTCAAATCAGGATACATATGATACAACTTGAAGTCCCGAGTTCAAAAGGGCTACCCTTCCAAAAGGGTTCACCCAATCATGTCCCCTTAAATGGGAAACTTCCATACGTAAGTCCCAAACCATATTGAACTATGATAACTTTGATTCCTGGTCAAACCAGGATACGTAGTATTCCTTCTTGAAGGACGAAGATCACAAGGGGTGCCCTTCCAAAAGGGTTCACCCAATCATGTCCCCTCAAATGTGATACTTCCATGCGTAAGCCCCAACCCATCCTGAACTATGAGAAGTCATATTTCTAGTCAAACTAGGATATGTAGGATTCCTGCATGAAGGCCCAAGATCAAAAGGGGTTCCCTTCCAAGAGGGTTCATTTAGTCATATCCACCTCAAATGGGAAGCTTCCATGCATAAGACCCAACCCATCTTGAAATAAAAGAACTCTGATTCCTGGTCAAACTAAGATATGTAGGATGCCTACTTGAAGGCCCAAGCTCAAAAGGGGTGCCCTTCCAAAAGGGTTCACCCAATCATGTCCCCTAAAATGGGTAGCCCCCATGTGTGAGCCCCAAGTTTCTAAAACTACTTGGGCTATGATTCCTATCCTGAGGATACATATGAAGCCAATATTATGGGTCTGATCCCATCATCAAGCCATCTTCCATGCACCCTAGATAACGATAAACTCCAGAGTGCTTTATTTTATAGATTAATTCAGAATTACCTCTATAGCATCAAATTCATATATGCCTATGATGATCCTGCAAACCAGGGGTATCCTATGGATACACTCTTTGGGAATGAACCAAGGATTCACGAACATATAAACATGACTTAAATCTATAAAATAATCCTAGAATAGGAAATAATTCCCCCTAAAAGGGTGTGATGAGCCTAAACTCGCATCCTCTCGACCAATGTAGTCCTTAAGTAATGTTGTCCAAATCATTATCCAACAAGCACCTACCTTTGAAAAGAAAGTGCATGAATCATGGATACCAAGGCCATTGGGTGCTTCTGGATCCACAAATAAACCTTCTAGAGACCATCTGGGAAGTTATATCCTAATAGGACTGATTTAACAAATACTTGACCCCATGCAATCACCCGCTGGGACCATTTGACTGTGGAACCTCATTCGTAAAGCAATAGGGATAAACTGGCCAGTCCTTGTGAGGTTAATCCAATCCACGTTAAAGGATAACATTGTGGATTGGGTCAAAACAAATATGGTGATGGGAAAGTCTCTATAATAACGGATGAATGGTCGTTAGCCATCAGACCATTATTTGATTTTTCTCTAACCTGAGAACGTTATGCCTTGGAGGTCGAAACAGAATCCGTATACAGGTTTTGTCTACGCATCACTTCCACCATACTGCACAGTTATGATTGGAGATCGTGATTTAGTGGTGCCACTTCGCCACTTCCACATCATTGAGTGGAACCAACTAGACTGGGTCATGCATCATTTTGGTTATATATAGCATATACCCATGGCACCATGACATGATGATGCATTACATTTGATTATGCTTATAGGTAAATAGACAACGCACTGGTGGCAGATTCATGAAACTTATATCGAGTTTTGGGATACGAATGCCCTATAATGTATCATCCGTATGGATATCCCACAACATGCTATCAGTTATCTGATCAGGGGGATTATACAGACTAGTACCGATGATACACCATCATTCATCTTACACGTTAGAGGATTGAAATTCAACAGTTGGTATGTTTACTAAGATTTATTAAATTTGTATAACTCAATTTTGGTATTAATTTTAATGTTATTTCATTTGCAGTCAGATGTCATTGCTCATCTTACAAATATCACACATCCTCAGGAGGAGGAATATATTAAGTGGGATGTAGTTCACCGAGATGTGTTGGCTCTCAATGATCATCTCTGGTTCAATGTGATAGTTTATATGATGAGGTGCCACATGTATATCTGGATCCATATCCTTTGGTTGAATCTCTTGTAGAAAATGATGTCCCTACTATGCCTACTGAGGACCACGCACCGCCACCACCACTGCCAGTTGGAAGATAGTGATGAGTACATTAGGAGGGGCAGAGGTGATGACATAGATGTCTGAGTGCAGCTTCTGCAGATGCTGCCACACCGTAGAGAGATGATCCTGCCCAGCCGACTATTGATCTTGCACAACAAGGAGATGATTATATGCCAGATATGTTGTCTCCAATGACTTATTTTGACTATGAGATAGGTGTGGTAACACAAATTGTGGTGGCTCCCTCTCATACCGATGAGGACTTATTTAATGTCCCATTTCTGTAATTTTTAGGAGCTCTAGGGCCATATGACTCCACATATAATTTTGGGTCATCCTCTACATGTGATGTTGGCCAGTCCTCTACACAACACCATGAGGAGGTACCAGAAGCACCAAAAGAGTAGGAACCTAAAGCTAGGATACTGAGAGACATGAACGTCAGACGCAGAGTGGGCATGAAGTTCATACGCCATGTTGTGGTACTGGGGGGCATCGACGTTGATTTATTCAGATATCATGTTGTATATATTAAAAAACCTTTTTACTATGATAAATAACTGTTGTTTTAGACAAATAAAAATAAATTCAAAGTATCATAATTGTAACATTATTATGTTTCATGTATGTGATTTTATAAGTGTATAAATTATAAAGTACAAATACATTCTAAAGGAAATTTTAGACATTAACTAATAAATGTAGATTTATAATTATATATTTAATGAATATATTTATTATTATATAATTATACACGTTTCTATATAAATAAATATTTATAATTGTAAAAAATAAATATATTTAAAATTATATAATTATTAACAAATATTCATAATTATATAAATATAAATATGTTTATAAATTTATAATTATAAATATATATTTATAAATATATATATTTTTTGTAAATAAATTTTAAATATTTATAAACATATAATAATTTTTAATTATATATTTATGAATATAATTACAATTATATTAAATGTATTAAATAGTAAAGATTTATTTATAAATAAATAAATTTAAAATATTTATAAACATATATTAATTTTTAAATATATCATAAATAATTGAATAAAATAAATGTATTTATTATATGTTTAAAAAAATTTCAAATTTATTTATAAATAAAAACTTATAACTATATAAATATAGACTTATAATTATATAATTATAAATACATTTGTATCTATAATTATAATTATATATTTATTATAAATAATTATAATTATATATTTTTTATAAATATATATTTACTTATTTATAAATAAATTTTAAATATATATGTAACCATATTTTAATAATTATATATTTATAAATATATTTACATTCACATTATTATAAATATTAATATATAAATAAATCTAAAGAATTATGATTATGTATTTATTATATATATTTATTACATTTATTATAATATATTTATTATAATTATATAATTATTACATTTATAATTATATATTTATTTATTATAATTATACAATTATTAAAATTATATAATTATTATAATTATATAATTATTATAATTATAATAATTATATTTATTATTATTATTATTATATATTTATTATAATTATATAATTGATATAAATACAATTATAAATTTATTATATTTATTTTAGTAATTATATTTATTATAAATATAAATATATTAATTATAATTATATAAATATATATAATATATATATAAGGGGGGTTGGGGAGGGGTGGTGTGGGGATTTAGAAAAAAAACCTCAAGCACCAAATGAATTGGTGTTGAAGCATTTGTTTCAAAGCACCAAATGAATTAACACTCAACAAACCCATATACCTAAATAAAAATAACCTAAACCCCTTAAATTAATAAAAATATAAAATGACCCATTTAACAAAATTTTCAAGGTAAAACTAGGTTTAAACTTTGGGATAAGGATTTACAATTTTTACAACACTTGACTTTATTCTATTTAATGAGTTATTTTTTTCCAATATCATCCAATCTTTGAAAATATAACAACTTGGTTCTATTTTTCTTTGATTATGCCCCTAACATTATTATAAGAAAAGGAAAATTACAAAATGTCACTCTCATGACTTTACTATCTATAATGTTTTTTCATATGGATAGAAAGAGAATAAGTTTGGTTATAAATTTTTATTTTAAATAAGAATTAATTTTTTTTATCATGGTAATTTATTTGTAAATTTTAGTGATTAAATAATTACCATAAATTCTTACACAACAACAAGAACACAATTTTTATTCAATTAATAGAAAAATAAAATAAATGATTTTAAAAATATTAAAAGTGCTACAATTTTGGTAAATTATTATGTTTCATGATTTTTTAGACAAATATACCATATTAGGTATTTTTTAAAGGTTTATATTTTAATTCCATAACTATATTTTTTACTTTAAAGTCAAAGTAAATGAATAGTGTCAAAAATGACATTTTATAAAAAATAATGTATTATAAAATTATTTAAAAATCAGAATATTTTTGAAAGTGGAAAAGTATAAATATAAATGGTATAAAATGACATACTTTATCCATTTAGGATATAATTTTTAACTTATAAGTAAAATTTTAACCTGTTAATATTAAAAAAGTCATTACTATAATTAAGGCTACAATTGGTTAATAAAGTGGTTAAACCAAAATATATGGTTTAAAATGACACAAAAACCTATATAAATTTTATTATATGATGATATTTAGAAAATATACTCATTTTATTTTAATTAATGTATTTTTTTGAGCATTATACTTTATAAATACATTAATTATACTTAAATATTTTATGTAATTCCAAGTGTGCCCTTCCCCTCCTTTATAAAAGGACACCTCTTCTCTATTTTCATTAAACCTCTCTGATCCATATATATCAAAAAAACCCTAAAAAAGTTATATTTTAAACTACCCTATCCATGAATTATAGTTTTTGGTCTTCTTAAAATACTATTCCAAGGGTCCTGAATAAGGGATCTAAAGGAGGCATACTAAAGAAGAGGTATTCATCTTACCCGACATCTTTCAATTTATTTATTCTTATTCCTCCTATAAATATGTGGATTGAATCATAAAATAATAAATTTATCATTATAAATATACTTAAATGTTATTATGATCATTTAACCACCAATATACACCCTTTATTCCATCTGATGGTAAGTGAAAGTATCGCTCGTGCATATGTGTGGAATATCGCTTCCACGCAGCGATGAAATTAATTTTACATAACCATATTTAATGGATGTATATTATGATAGATTTTATGTTTATAAATTATATTTATGATATAATTATTCTTATATAATTATAATATCATATCTACCTTCTTAAATTCCAATTAATTGGAAAATGATAACATCACTCGTGTGTATGTGTGGACTACCACCTCCATGAAGTGACATGATTCTTTTTTCAATTCCTCTTTACATTGATGGAAATAAGTAAATATTTAATGAATATATATGATAAAAATGATATAATAATTATTATTTAAAGTTAATTGTTTTACCTTAATTTCTTTCCATATGTAAAAAAGTGAAAACAACATTTATACGCACATATAGCCTACCGTCTCCATGAACGATGTAATTCATTTATTTATATATATATATATATATATAATTTATGTATGAATCTATATATATATATAATTAATATATATGATGGTTATATCATTATTAACATTATTAATTTTATGGAACCATGATCAAAGTAAAGGTCTCAAACTACTGAACCAAAATTCTCATGAAAAACAAAACAATTCACACATGAAAATGACAATTTTAATAAGGAATTATAAATAAATGTGTGTTGAAATGTTATAAGTGTATAATATATGATATTATAAGTATGAAAATTATTATTTATATAATTATAATAAATTTGAATTTATTATAATTGAGGTTAGATAGATTTTGAAGCAATTTCTACTCGAGGTATGGATTTTTCAACTAACTTTTATTTTTCTATGATACATATGACATATTCATCACTTGTTTTTTTGTGGTGTATATAATACGTATGAATTTATTTTATGACTCTTCTCATGAAAATTATCAGGATTTACCAATCCATATAAGGTTTTCTCTTTCACGAGGTTATGATTCAAAAATTACCAAAGCAGGAAGGGTTTTATCTTATAATTTCATTCTTTATCGAGTTTGTTTATGATTAAGTTTATGATAATAAAATTTCATGATATAAATCTTATTAATCTCATGAATTTTATTCTAATTTTGTTATTCATGGAATTTTCATATAATAATATCATTTCTCTCTCTTTGATACTTAAAACTTTTGAGAAATTATTTCAAGAAAAAAAGAATTTATTTCATCTTTAGTTTGGAATCCTTTTTCTTCCATGTCCATGTTTTCTAAAATGTTTTCAAGAATATTTTACTAATATCCTATGATTATTTAAAGTAATTATTAACCATTTTTTTACTTTTTAAAAAATGTTTTAAAAGGAATATTATTGTCATTTTCTAAACGAGGTATTTTGACTTTTACTGAAAATGTGAAAGGGATCTTTGTTTTAACATTGATGGAATGAATGAAATTTCTTGCCTTCAAGACCACTCAATTATTTTAATATTACTTTAAAAATTATAGAGTTTATTTTCAAATAAATTTTTTCTTTAGTATTTTTGAAATTTATAGATTTTAAATAAGTGATTTCAAAGTGAAAAAGTGATTTTCCTCAAGAAATGATCTATTAATCTTTTAAAGGAATTTTTCATCTATTATAACATCATTTGAAGTTAATTATATTTTAATAGGGATATTATCCCATGATACCATCAAATTTCATTCTTTGGATGGATTATGATGATGATTTAAGGATGATTCTATAAAACCAGTGTCTTTCCCATGAGTTAATCAAGTTATTATGAAACCTTTATGAAATTAATTTATTTTCCATGGGTTATTAAATGATGAAATTATGATATATTTATGAATCCAATTTCATTTCCATGGGTTATTATATGATTATTTTTTATGATCTTGTGGAAAAAATATTTATGATTTTCATTATGTAATTGGTGGGCCTAGAATTATTTATTCCTCTAATTAATTGGGTAAAGATGGATATCTCATGTTATAATAAGGACTAGAATGGGGATTGAACCAAATTCAGTAAGGGACATAGTCCACTATGATAGTCTTGTGAGTGAAAATTTATTAAGGATATGATGGAATGGAGAGTGAACCCAATTCAATATGATATTCTTGTCAATGATCCTTGAATAATGAAATGATTTTCTATGCTTATGTGTATGACAAAAACTTATGTCATATGCCAGTGTTATACTTTAATAACTCATGTTATTTGATTCCTTTATGATTCATATCATATGAACTTCCAAGATTTATGCCATTAATCAATATTATGATCTATGTTATGATGGGTATTGTTTTAAAATATTAATCTCATGTTCTCATACAATTATGTTAATTCTATGTTTAAGTGATAATTGATATATCCCTTGTCTACCCTTACTGAGCATCTATTCTCTACCCTTATTATGTTTCCTTTCCCCAAGTTATGAAGAAATATTTTAAGTTTTATATGTCTAAGAATGGTGATAGTTATTAAGAAATTAGTGGGAGATGATGTAGATATATTATGAACAAGTTTTTTAGGTATCCAATTTCCCAAAGACACTAAACCTATACAATTTTGGTGTTCATCATAATGTTATGTAATGAATATTCATCTATTAATATGTAATATTTATGTATCAAAAGCATGGGTTTCTATAGTTGTTATTAGAGTAAGGTTTAGTTAAATTTGAAACTAGGATGAGAATAATTTAGTGAGAATCCTTAGGATAATCCTATATAAAGGAGAAATTCTTAAGTTAAAATAAATAAAGGAGTTTGGTTTTTTTAGAAAAAACATCTATCTGTAGATACTACAAGTGGATGTGGTTTTGGAACAGATGCATCTAGGGGTAACAAACCCAAAAATATTTGGTCTAGTACATCTCATCCATCATTATAGTGCATGGGGAGTGTTATCTTACTACGCACATAGTTAGACACTACTAAGAAATATTCTTGGGTTAATTAATATTTTCTTTGTGAACAATTATGAAGGGTTTGAATAGATGATAAGCAAGGATAACCTATGTTAAAACTATGTTTTCATAGATTGGAAATAAGGTTTCATGATTCATACATTCTTAAATGATGTTTCATGATATCTCATAATGATTATTGTTTCTCATACTATGGTTTTTGGTTTTAAACAGTGTATAAAACCAGGTGGATTCATGTAAATGCTAAATGTGACAAAAAATAGAATGATTTTCCTTATGAGAAACTAAATTAAATAGGAACTAAAAGGAGAAACATTGTGATTATTTTTAATCAACTATATCAATATATAATGAATTACATAAACTTTAGGGAGTTTTATAACATGAAAAATAAGGGGAATATGGTATTTTATGAAATTTCATATGGTAACGACCATAAAGGAAAAAAAATATCAATTTTATTCATGAAAATATTGTGGGAAAGGAGAACCCATAATAATGAATCAAAGGAATGTGAATATGTTTTTTGTTCAAAAATGAAGTTCATTGAGAAATGAATTAATGAGTAATTTAATGCATCATGCGCGTGGAACTTGGTAATTATCCAAGTCAATGCCCTAATCCAAGGGTTAACTCCTAGACCAAGTAAGGACTTATGTTATGTCAATTTTTGAAGTTGAATAATTAAAGTGTGTATGTATATAAATTAAATAATTATGATATATAAGTGTTTTCAATGATATTATTGTTATAAGAAGTATGAAAAATATAAGGATTGTTCCTCAATATTTTCTATTTAAGGATTTAAAAGCATATGTTGAAGGGTACCGATTACGAAGAAAAGTGATTTAGCGGTAAGGTGATATTTTTAGAGAACACATAACTAAGGTAAATATAACCCTTAATATGTGCCTGATGTTGAGTTATTAATGTTTATTTAGGATAAATAAACGATTGATATTGATAAAGTATATTAGATAGTATTAGTGACCTTAGAACTGATTAGTGTTTTAATGATAAAGTGGTTTATGTTATATTTTATAGAGTTTACTACATTTTTGTATTTATGAAATATATTCAATAGTTTGTGATTTTATTTGAAGAATATGTACTATGTTTATTTTTGGAATTATATATGTTTTAATTGAGGTTTTATGTTGATTCATGTTATTATCATGTTTTTGGAGAATACATGATCAAGGTAATCCCATATTTGGTTTGTGAAATCAAGAGATAATTAACATTGTTTAGAGGAAAAATGTTAAATTGATTTTTGAAATTTAGTGACCTTCTATATAAATTTTTGGATTTTTTAATTTGGTCAGAAATATTTTGGAATGGTTTTAAGGTTAACTAATTATGAAATGGTTTAAGTTTAACTTTGGGTATTGTTATTAGATATTAAAGTATGATTTATCCATATTGGATAAAATATGATAATAATTTTGGTTTTGGTAAATATTTAGATATAGGAGGAATGAATTTTAATTCTTTTATAGATCTTATGATCCATTAAAATTAAATTCTAGTGCTTTAGGCATGAAACAAATTAATATTGAATATTCATTTCTTGTAGTAAGAGATGAATTGGAAATTCATTGAAGCACAACCAAAGGATGAAATTGGCTTATGAAATGGAAATAAATCAAGTTAGTATATTTTATTATATACTCTATCATGATAATAAAATAATCTCTCAATTTTGGGAAAATTATCTTTCAATAAAAATGTTATCCTTTTTACTTTCATTTTTGATGAGTTGGTGGTCTTTTTACCTGTTATTGATTTATGGATTTGTGGTAATTAACATTCTCGTGACCATGTTTTCTATAACTCTATATTAGTACTTGGATGTTAGTTTTCTACTCCATGTATATATTTTAACTTCCTTATAATGTTTATCTAATTTGAGAACCTGATTATGTAGTATTTCGAGTAACCTTTTTGTTTCCCACTTCCACTTTTCAAAGGAAATTTTATTATCCCTTTGTATGATGTGGGTTTTTGATAAAGATATTTTTAAAATTTGAACCTTTATTTGCCAATATAAAAATTTATAGGGTGAAATTTATTCAATGGGGATATAATTTATCACCCAAATATTTTAGAATATATTTCTATTAAAATAAATTGTAAGTGTTTTATAGCTTTGTCCACACACAACACCAAGCTTAAAACAAACTGCGATATATTATAATATAAATATTAAATTTTTGGGAATGAATAAGATTAAACACATTGTAAAAAATATATAAAAAGTTTTTACTTAATTCAAATGTATTATTTAATGCATAATATATAAGTACTCAATTTTTAGTAAAGTCATTTTATGCTTTAAAAATATGTTTTCTTCAAAAATGGTTTTATTGCATTTTTGTGTGCGAATATTATAATTAATTTATACTATTTTTATAAATTAAATTTTATAAAAATGATATAATTTTTGAAATCATAATATCAAAATTATCTTAGGGTGAATTTTTGGTATTTTTCAGAAAGGTTTGATTTTTCAGTGAATAATGAAAATACCGATTTTTGTAAAACTATTATTTTTTTCATTGAAAGGGCCCATTATGATTTGAATTTAATATTTAATTTATATAATAATAATTTAATTTTATATAATAAAATTAATTATATAGTAACCAACATTAAACTTGATTTTCGTTTAAGTTCATTTTTTGGATAAAAATACATTTTTTCAAAAAAACATTTTCATATGTGAAATGTGTTTTTATCTTAATAAATTAAATAAATCACTAATGAATAATTATGTTAGTGAAATTTTTATATTATATATCAAATAAAATTATTTTACATTAATTTTATAGTTTTTACTAGGCATGAAATAAGAATAAATTTAGTTTTATTCTTAAAAAAATAATTTTTCTAAAAACAGGTTTCATTGCATTTTTCATGATAATTTTATAATGTAATTATAAAAAATATAGAAATATAATATTAAAAAATAGATGATATATTTGTATTTATGATGATATAATTTTTAAAATAATACCCTTTTATTTTTTGCCATTATAAACAGTAACTATGGTAATTACTTGTCACATCGATAAGGGTAAAACAAGTAAAACCGTTTTAAAACTTTGGAATAAAGATTTAAAATGTTCCTAAAACTTTATTTTATTCTATTGGATAAATTTAGTTCATCCAATATTTTACAAGTTTAAAAAATGTGTCAGTTTTGTTCCATTTTTCTTTGATTATTACCTTTATATTATTTTTATAAAAGGATAAATATAAAATGTAACTCTCTTGACTTTAATATTTGTAATATTTTTTTATGAGGATAAAAGAAGTTAAGTTGGGTTATAAATGTTTATTTTAAATAATAATTAATTTTTTCTATCATGGTAATTTATTTATAAATTTTAGTGATTGAATAATTACATTAGATACTTACACAACGTCGACACCGTATTCACTCAACCAATATAAAATTAAAATAATTATTTTAAAAATATCAAATGTAATACAATTTTGGTATATTATTACGTTAAAAGAATCTTATAGATAAATATAAAATAATATCGATGTGTTAAATTTTTATATTCTAAATAAAAAACTATATTGAGGTCTTTAAAGTCAAAGTAAATGAATAGTAGTAAAAATGACATTAATGATATTTTATGAAAAATAATATTTTATTAAATTATTTAAAAATGATAAAAAACTTGTAAGAGGAAATTTATGATTATAAATGGTCTAAAATTTAATCCCTTGGGTATTTACTATCCAATTGTTACCTTATAAGTAAAATTATAACCTTTTAAGGTTAAAAACGTCGTTACCATAGTTACGGTTAAAATTGGTTAATGAAGTGGTTAAACTAAAAGTTAAGGTTTTTAAATGATAGAAAAACATGTGTAAATTTCATTGTATGATTATATTTTGAAAATATCTTCATTTTTATTCCAATTCATTGCTTTTTTTAAGTATTATACTAGATAAATATCTTAATTATATTTAAATCCTTTAAGTAATTCCAAGTGTGTCCTTCCCCTCCCTTAAAAAATGTCACCCATTCTCTCTTTTCATTACCCCTCTTTGAATCATATAGATCATCCAAAACCTAAAAATTTCTCTTCTAAAATACCCTATCCAAAAATTATCGTCTCTAGCATTCTTAAGACCATTCTAAGGGTCCATAAAAGGGATATAAAGGAGGCCTACTAAAGAAGAGGCAATCGTCTTACCCGACATCTTTCAAATTACTTCTTCTTACACCTATTACAAATCTATGAAATTCATTATAAAATAATAAATTTAGTATCCTAAATATAATTAAATTTTATTATTATCATGAAATTACCAATATACACTTTATATTATATCATCTAGGAAGTGAAAGCATCACTCATGGGTATGGATGGACTACCACCTCCACCATGTGATACAATTCATTTTATATCAACATATTTTATGGATGGGTATTATAATGGGTTTAATGTTTATAAATTATATTTATAAAATAATTATTCTTCTTGAATTATAATATCATATCAACCTTATTACCTTGAAATCCTTTTGAAAATGATAACATCGTTCGTGTGTGTCACTACAGGAAAACTACTCTATACCAATGGTTTTAAACAGTGGGTATAGCCCCTAAAATTGTGGGTATAGGCTATACCCTTGATTTTAATAACTGTGGCTGATGGAGGCATGGGTATAGACCTATACTCAGAGTTTCTATACAAACCATGGGTATAGGCCCTTGAGATTATATCATACCCACAGTTTTACAAAACCTATTGGTATATATCTATACGCATAGTTTAAAGCACTATGGGTATAACATATACCAATAGATAACCTATACCCATAGTCCTTCAAAATGTGGGTAAATGTATTTTTTCCCCTTTGGCAGTAGCAGTAGTATCACCTCTTCTCCAACTATTGAACCTGTAAATCAAATAAAATACATAGTACACATTTAATGCAGCACAAATATTATATATTCATCATTCAAACAACTTATTTTAAGAATTTTTATACCATTTAAAATAATAAAATAGATAGATAAATCTATATAACTAATCAATTCAGGTGATTAAACAAGTTCCACATGTCTCATTACTGCTAAGTCAAAAATAGAGGGGATCGATATCTGCCCCATTAACAAAATCTTCATCCTCATCACCATAAGAAACATCCTCATCACCATATTCAATATCCTCATCACCAATAACATCATATATATTACCAAAAATATCATCATCAAAAACATCATTAAGATCATCATCGCCACCACCATCAACTCGACCACCACCAGGACCCTGATTGGCATTACTCAGGGCGTCATTTAAAGAGAGCATTGATTCCATATATGAATCAATATTATTATCATCCTATGATGAAATTTATTTACTTATATCTAGAATATCATTGAGTAATTGTTCGATGATTATCTTATTTCTTTCACGCTCCTATTTACTTCTTTCACACTCCTGTAAAGATTTCTTTCCTCAACTTCTTCTGCATGAGCACTTTTCCGTTCGATGGCCTGAGAGGTTTGATAGGAGCCTGACGAGGATCAATAACTATATGGGATGATTTTTTCCCTGGTTGGCATCATAATCTCCCCTTGTGCTCCTCACATAATACCTAACTCAAATGATCATTTTTTCCGAAGTTGTCATCTTCATCATCATCACTGAGGACCTCCAAGGAAGACTATTTAAAATATAAACAAGTTATTTAATTATGAATTTCATATAAATATTTGAAATATAAATAAAAATACTTACAATATTTTCTTTTTTTTGTGAATTTACTGCACTTCCATTCTTTTTCTTTATACTCGAGTAAAATACTTTTTCTCAAGGCACACGAACTTCAATGACCAATACTACTTGTTGCAAATGAAATTGATTAGTATACGCATATTCAAAATATAATAATTTTATAATATTGAATAGTAATAAAAGTAAATAAATTTTAAATTAATTAACAATTCATAAATTTAAACATGTGATAAACATTTAAGAAAAATTCCTAAATAAAAGCTAATCATAAACAGTATATAATTTTAGCTACTCATTATAAAAATTCCATAAATATCATATTTTATTCAGTAATGAAAATGGAAATAAAATCCAAGTGAGAACTACTAACATTCATTAAAAATTAATATTACCATAGTATAACAAATTTGGAAGAGGGTTATAGTCTCTTGTTTGCTACACTACTAAATTGACATTTCAATAAAGTGTTGGAATCCCCAAATCCAAATCAGCAACCTCAGTGAGTGATTGAATTTGAAAAGGATTAATAAAATTTATACATGTTTATTCCATGAGATGTATATTAAATAATTTAATAATATATTTCTAGGTAGAAAAAGATGAAATAAAAAGTTAAGGAATCATACACCACGATAACTCATCATTAAGAACTGAAATAAGAGAAAGAATAAATTATGATTAATGAGATTTTCATTGCATATCAGAACTGTAAATGGATGAAAAGTACCTATCTTTTTTTTATTCCATCATACTTTGATGTATATGGATTAGTTATAAAAAGTGCACTTCCACATGTATATGTAGTTTTCCATTAATATCATATTCTAAACTATATTTTCTAGATTCTTTGTATTAATTAACAAAAAATATAAAGAAGCTATTAATGAAACATTTGACTATGCTTCTCTATGTTGACAAGGATTGGTGGGAACATATTCTGTCACCCCTTATGGTGTAAAAAGTTAAGGAGAAGGATGAAAATACTCTTATAGGTTTAGATTCAATTAGGCCTTCTCAACATCTATAAAAGAGGTAAATGATTCAAAGGGATAAAAATAAGTAAGAGGATTTCTAAATCACGCGAGGCAAGATAGGTTCCTTGAAGAGGGATTACAATGATTTGAAGAATAAATCATAATATAATACATATAATATGTTCATACTTTCAGGAAATTATTAAAATTCAAATATTTAATATTGAAGAAAATATGCAACTCAAAGAGTTGAATATGAATATAGGAACCAATGATTTTTATTCATATTAAAGTACGTATTGCTTCTCATGATCATGCATTGTAGTGCGCCCCAATGTGTGCAGACACATCATTGAATCTTTGTTATTTTTTTCCCAATGCATCCTAAAAACAAAAAATCAATAAAAGTAATAATAATTAAATTTTATATACAAATAATTAAAGATTGGGAATACCATAAACTCATTAGTCTTCCAATATGTGATCATTTTTTGATATTGTGTTTTTATAAAGTTAGGGAATATGGGTACACCCTCTAAATCAAAAAAAAACTAAACTCTTCCAACTTACACATAACTCATTCTTGTATAATCACCATAACTCCCCAAGATCCATTAACCTTGAAACCTTAACAGCTTCACCATTGGGAAAGTTAAACCTAATCTATAATGAATATGTTAATTCATATAAATACAAAAATTATATAGGTTTAAATTTATAAAATTTTCTTACTTAGATCTACACACATGATTTTTCCTTGATATCATTTCTGATATGTCTCTATGAGACCAGTTCCACCAGAATGATTCATGGTACTTGGCTAAAGAGTCCATGAAACTTCTACACTTCATAGAATTTTTAACCATCATTTGATTTTATCCATTATAATTAACCATTATTTGTTTTTGGTGATTCTAGGATTCTTACATATAGGTGTTCCCACGTCGCCTACTAGAAGATCCCACTGAATAAGATAAAAGGTAAAAAAAGAAGAAATAAGTCATGGTACAATAGGAAAAAAAATTGATATAATTTGACATCGTTTTAATAAAAAAATGATGTAGGCTGTTCAATAGGTGATGATGGATCCATGGTCTATCCTAGATAAGTATCTTCTGAAGGATGTGTCTATTCCAATGCATACTCTGGGAGATCTGCATGCACTGGAGTGGAAGTTGAAGGAACAAAATCACCAGATCCTAGATTGATAGTAGGAAATTGAGGTTTCATAGACATGGTAGTATATGGGTAGCAGGATTGGGGATACATCAAAGGATATGGATATGGTAAAGTTGGAAACATCACTAGAGGTAACATAGACATGTTATGGAAAAAATATGCCAAATGAGATGATGATAGAGGCATGGGTGGGAACATCCCTAGAGGTAGCATAGACATGGTATGGGAATCATATGCTAAATGATATGATGATGGAGGCATGGATGAGAACATACATATAGGCTCAAGTGGAGGATGAAAAGGTGTGGTAGATGGGGTGTCTGATGGTGGGTCAGGGTGGGAACAAGTACAATGAGTTCTTTTTCTAGGTCTAGGAGCATCCCAGATAGGACCCATGCTAGTAGGATGAGGAGGATTCAACTCTGGTGGAACTGAATATCTATAAATTTTTTTTGATAAAGAATATTAACATGACATTATATGTAATGAAAAATAAAAATATTACAATTATTATACTCACTAAAGGAAGAAGATGAGGAAACCCATGCTCATGCGTCTGTTGTTCAACATCAAATAATCACTTCCTTTGAACTTCAGAAGTATTTTTCATAATCTTCATAAGAATGAAATGTAAATTCTTTAGAAATAGTTTTAAAAAAGCATGCATACATATTATAAGTTAAATAATTTATAAACAATTTCATAACATGTTTTAGTAATAATAATTTAAAACCAAGTTATACATTTTTTAAAAATCCATTTTAAAAATAGTTTTCTGAATTGAAATAAATCTAATTAAATGAAAAGAAACTAGAAAATTATAAAAAAACATATCATTTCAAAATAAAATTGAATTAAAGTAATTACAAAAATACCAACCTAAGAAACTCATATCAAGTTAAACTGGATGAACTATGAACATATATGGTTGCTTCTAGATATTACCCACCACTACTTCAAGTTCAACATCAACTCTCACAATGGGACAATTTGAGTCATCAAATGAAATATTTTGGTCAACACTAATGGGTGCTTCAATGGTGTCAATTTCTCCCCCAACATCATGAAAAATATGTCTTGGGAATACTTCATTAATGACACCATAATCAGGTCTTAGATGATCTTTCACATAAAAAACATGTTTTATCATTAATGCAAAAATTTATGGTTCATCGATAGTTAGGAATTGACTCATGTTAATAACTCTGAATCCACAATCATCAATAAATGTACCATGCCACATCATTGAATGAAACCATTTACATTTTATCATAGTGACTCAACCTTGAGAGTAGTAATCCAATAACAACATTTTATTAACAAGTCTATAATAATACACATCTTCATATCGGGGAAGAATATCTAATGCATTGTAATAATATTCTGTTGTAGTAGTTAAGATAACTCCATCATGTTGTGTTATCATTTTCACCACTTAATAAGTTGTAACAAATTTATACCCATTGATTATTAAAGATTTTCATTCACAAACCAAAGAATTAGGACTAAAAGACAACACTCTTAATTCTTGAGAAAAAGAGTCAACATGAAAACTAAATACCTAAAATATATGTGAATAATAAAATAAAATTAAAATATATATTTTAAGTTAATTAAAGTAATGGTCATACCTCTGATTTCAACCAAGTAAGAAACTGTTGGCTATGCAAAGCCTCTCTCATTCTCAAAAGAAAATATCGATGAAATCTACTTATAATATTTTTGTGTTCCCTAAATAGAATGATAATAAAATTATAAGGTATATAGGAAATGACATAGTATAAGATAATATATAAATATCCAAATCACTTACCTGATACAACCATCAAACAAACCATAGTTAAACAAGACTGTGTGATGTTCCATATCCCGCACTTCAAGGATCAATATAGCCAATGTATATAACCTTGGTGTTCCTCCTGTTTGGGGAAGAGATGGAAATGAGGGATCAATTTCACCATACCTCTCATATTAATTTCTCATTGGTCAGTTATGTCTTGTGCTCATATTAGAAAAATACATTAAACAAAAATCCACACATTCTTGATCCAGATAACCTATCACAATGGAAACTTTAGAATAATTCTTGTTTCATACCTATTATTTCATTTTTCACATATTTCTTTCAGTAGGATACATCCACAAAAAAGAAATGGGTCCCCAAATAAGTGTTTTAATGGGAAGATGAACTATTAAATGTAGCATGCAGGTGAAAAATGATGGAGAAATTTTTTTTCCAACTCACAAAAAATCAACAGTACCTCTTGCTACATTTTAATAAATAATGACTTAGATACCCTTTTATCATAAAGGTATCTAAAAATTGTGACAATAGAATCACTATCACCCTTACATTATCGAATAGAAAATGCCAGATTTCTATTAGAATTGATTCATAAATAAGGATGTGATAATCATGAGTTTTTAGGGATTTTAGTTTCAAATACCTTATATCAACTCATTTAGATATGTTTCTGGAATAATCATCAGGATCCTTGATATTCTTAAATACTTCCAAAAAATGATTTTTCTCTAACGATGTCATCACATAAGAAGCACAATGAAATTTCCAATTATTTTCACCGATACACACGGGATGCGGTTCTGGTTGAATACCCCAATCCAATAAGTCCCTATGAGATCAGAAGTCATATTAAGTCTTGCCATTTATATTTGGAAGAATTTATAGAAAAAATTCATACATGTTTTTTTTCAATGTGCATTAGGTATAAACAATGAAGTAACAAATTGGTAGACCAATATGGAAACTCAAAAAAGATACTTATCTTTTTCTAATTGTAAGTTTCTTCAGTGTCAACATTCTTCTGATTTTTAGATTTCATCTGAACTTTCCCTAATGAAAAAATAAAATATTTCAATTCATTAAGAATATCAGTTCCTGATATATACTGAGGTGGCTATTTAGTGTCAACAGTATTATCAAACCTCTGATGATTCTTCCTGTATTGATGATCCATTGGTAAGAATCATTGATTACCCATAAAACTAAAACTACGATGATATTTAAGCCTCATCAATCATGTATTATTCATACAAATAGGACATAATAGTTTTCCCTTTATTATATAACCAGACATCATTTCATAAGCATGAAAATTATTTATAGTCTATATAAGGGAAACACACATATGAATTTGTTTTTTGAAGAAGCATCAAATGTGCACACACCCATATCCCTAAGTTGCTTCAAATATATTATTAAAGGTTACGAGTAGATGTCTATATAATTTCTAGGATGATAAGGTACAAATATTAGTATACTCAATAAAGTGAATAGTTTTTTCATAAAAATAAATAGAGTAATATTATAAACATGAATAAAAACTAGCCACAAACTGTGAGTTGTAAGCATCTAACCAAGAGAATTAAAACCATTATAGGATAGACCCAACCTGATATTACACACCTCAACTAAAAAATAAAGATATTTTACATGAAATTCCCACCATGCAAATCGATTTGTAGGATGAAAAAATCATCATTACATTTAATTATCTCTGCATCATTCCATCACATATTGGATGATATTTCTACAAGCATGAATAGATTTTGAAGCATATGAATCAATGGAAAGTTCTACATGAATTTTTGTCGCACACAAGATGGTGTTCCATATAAATTTACCTTACATTGAGATACACCACATTAATTATAGTCATTAAGGTCATCTATTTCCTCAAAAAAATAAAATGCAATATTTTGGACAATTATGAACTTTATTAGGATAAAGTACAAGCTCCTTAATTATCTTCCATGACTTATAATGATTTGAGGGAATATCTATACCATTAAGAAGAAAGTCCTTCAAAAAGGTTGGAATATAATCAATGGCAGTATTAAAAATTCCATACATGGTTTTTCTACGATATCACCACATAAAAAATTCCATCTTGGTTATTTTATTACATTCCTGACATATTAGAGTACTGGCATCATCAATTAAAATTTTCACTCTCTCAACATCATCATCTTCAGTCTTTTCCTCATTTGTATTGATATCATTGACTTCTTTCACTAGCATACTATATATCTCGTGATGTTTCACAAATGGAAATTGATCAAATATCAAATTCTCCATACCACTTCTTTCTTTTCGTTCATGAATAATAGAATATTGTCTCGTCTCTCCATGGTGATACCTAACATAATAGTTTATTTGAAATCCATCTTTTTTTATATGGTAGCTAACTGATTCCAAACTTAACCATGATATTCCAACACCATTATAACATGGATAATATATACAATCACCATTTGAAGCATTTTTAAAGGGAAAATCTAAAAAAATTTCAAAATTATTTTGAAACTTTCTTGAAATATGATTAGTATGATACATCCAACTTCTATCCATTCTATTATAGGGTAATAAAAACTTATGCTCCAATTAAAAATCTAATCCATAATTAAAAACTTCATTACAACCAATTGGAATATAAAAGTCATCAAAGCATATTTGTAGCTAAAAAACATATAATAAAAGAAATAACATATGATATAATAAATGAATATAAATAATGAACCAAGGTGGTAAAACCTTACATTTAATAATTCACTATCATGATGGATAAATTGAATAAATTTTAGACACTAAAATCCATATTATTATCTTCGACTCACTTATGTTTTAATAAACTAACCCAATCTATCTATCCCTATACTCGATATGGTCTACCAAAAGGTTTAAATTTCATTCATGATCAACAGGGGCTAGAAAAAAGTTACAAGGACATCAACTTACACAATGAAAATGATTTCACCTAAATAAAAAAAGAATAATTCCATCAGGGAATATAGGATGAAAACTTCATATATGTTTTATTAATACATATGAAATAAAGGTTTTTGAAATAAAGAATATGCATACATAGAATAATAACATAATGAAATATTAAATGTTTTATAAAACATAAAGACATAAAATATAAACATAATCACTATATTTTATATATATCCAACTATCATATAAAACATCCAAAATAATTGAAAAATGGGATTTGAAGACCAAGAGGATAGAAACCAAAAAATGTAAAAAAAATCCGAAGTAGAATAGAAAATAAAATACATCTACCCATATCCATGTGGAAAATATGAATATCTTATATATTATCTCATCCAATCATGGAAAATACTATGAATACCTATTATATCAAAGAATATATTTTTCATTACATTGGTGTAATTATACCAAGTCTATATACACAAAACTTGTGTATAAAGGTTGTAAAAATTGATTTCCTTTAGGTTTGCACCAAATTATCTATGAAAAAACTTTAGAAAAAGAAGATAAAATTCTATTTTGAAATTTATATAATCAAAGAAACCATTTAATTATATGAAATAAAAGTAACAAAATTAAATCACATATAAATAATTTTTACTCAAAATGCACATTCACATAAATAAATTTATCAATAAAACAATTCTATTACATAATTTATTCCCAGACATCATCAGAGATTAACCATAGGTCCAATGATGGATTTACATAATATTTATAGTCAATACATAAACTAAATGTAGTCCTCTAACCAAAGCGTGATCCTAAACTAGTGACGATGTAACTATCTAGTGCATAATCTAAACTAGTGGGGTATATCCTAAAAGAAATTAAACAAAGAATAATCCTAAACTAGTATATCCTAGCATGAGTGTAATTAAAACTATAGAAACTTTTGGTAACGTGTAACCTAAACTAGAAAGTTTACTTATTTCTAGAACCCCATTGAGTATAGAAGTCTCTTATATGATGTTTTCTAAACATATTCACTAATAAATACAATAAAAACAATTTAAAACCACTCCCCTCAACTCTAATAACCCTTCAATTAAATGGACAATTTTCATATTTAAATACAATAATAGTAAGTTTGTATAACACTATTTTTTTGCATGATAAATCATATCATAAAATGAGAAACAATATAAAGGAATTGAATCATGAAATTAAAACTCTCTTAAAACAAGAAAAACAACCTCATACAATTAAAAAACATTTATAAAAAAATTATATTATATTTTTATATTTATTATTAAATAATTATATAAATACAATATTAATCACTTCATGACAACCCTATATTAACATTTCTTCAAACACATAGTAGATTAAATTTACTCAAATTAGAATTTATAATAAACCATATCTCTTACAAATATTTTTAAATTATTTTTAAGATAAATATACATAAAAACCACAAAAAAATATAGAGGTCTACTATATTCAAGAAATTTGGAATATAAAACATAAATTTTTTTGGTTTAATGGGAACCCTCAAAAGAAAAAATACACAAATACTTCCAACCAAAATCCAAAACAAATCCAAAAGAACACAAGTAGCATACCTATACTCAAACAGCCACACACACTACCACTCTAAGGAGCAATGGTAAAAAATACATCTACAATGATGTAACAAAAATATTGAAACCAAAAAAAGTCATGAAACCAATAATAACATTAAACCACATCCATAAAAAATTAAAATAGTTGGAATGGATTACTTCTTGGCATGAACAAAAAGTCATAAAGTCTAGAATGTAAAAACATGAACCAAAAATCACTAAATCTATATTTAACTAGTATAAAAACAATTATTGTATTAGATTGATCACATGATAACATAGATAAAAATTAAAATAATACTAAGAAGAAGAGAAGAAATATTTAGAACTCACTTATGTGATGTTGAAGATGATTTGAATAAAAAAATGTTTGAAATAAAGGATATTACTAGAGGAGATGGGACGTCACTGTTCGATTGAGTGGCTGCTCACTCAAATGAGAGGGAAATTATGGCAGGGGAAGAGAGACACCAAAGATCCCCTATGGAGAGATGGGGGGTGGGGATGCTGAAGATTGCTTAAGGATGGGAGGGGAGAGATATGGCTTCAAATGAGGAGGGGAGAAGGAGCCATAACGAGGTTTCCTAACTAAAGAGATATAACCATGGTTTTTAAAAAACTATTGGTATAACAAAAACTATACCATATATTTATTAAAAATATGAGTATAGGTTTTGGAAGACAATATATACCCATGGTTTCTATAAACTGTAGGTATATATCCATAGGTAAAGAGTGGTTTTCCAGTAGTGTACGTGTTGACTACCACCTCCACGAAGTGACATGATTAATTTTTTAATTATTATTTACATGGATGGTAATAAGGATATATTTGATGAATATATGTGATATAATAATGATTCTATAATGATGATTTTTATTTTCCTTTATTTCATTCCATCTTTCAAAAAGGGAAAACAACATTTATGCATACATATGACCTACTATCTCCATGAATTGTGTAATGAATTTTTATATCTATAATTTTATAGATGAATATAAACACACACACATATATATATAATGAAAAAATATGATATTTTTATCATGATTAAAATTATGGATATTACGGAACCATGATCAATGTACAAGGAATGAAACCACCAAACCAAAATTCTAATGAAAAACGAAATAGTTAACACCTAAAAATGACAATTTTAATATGGAATTATTCATAAATGGGTGTTTAAATGTTAAAGGTAGATCATATATGATATTATAAGAATTTATTTAATCTCATTATAGAATTATAATAAAATTTAATTTATTATACATGAGTATTTAGTGTTATTGAAGCAAGCCCAACTTGAGGTAAGGGTTTTTCGTGTCACTTTTATTTCTAAGAGACATATGACATATTCTGTGGCGATATTCTCTCATGCGGTGTCGAGGGTTCATTCCACAGAGGATTGGTTCGACATCGCGAGTTCGTGATCGAAAGGAGTGGTTTCACTTCGGTGGAGCTTCATGATTGGAAGGCGTGGATTCACTTCGGTGGAGCTGGTCGGAAGGCAGTGCTTTCAGATCTAGTCCAGATCTGGTTTCAAACCAGATCTGGTTGGACAGTGGCGCTTCAGGTGGCAGACTTCATCCTTGTGGTGATGCGGCGTCAGAGGTGTGATGGATTTCGGTGGTGGTCGGTGGCAGTCGGTAGCTCTTTTCTGGTCAAGATCTAAAGATCTGGCTGGATCTGTGGGATACGTCGTCGACAGAATGAGTGGCATACGGCGGGCTCTTCCGGCAGTAGTTACAGATCGAGCGGGTGCAGAGGCACGTCGCGGCGGTCGGTCGAAGGTGGTGGCGGGCTCGACATTGATTTGGTCGGTCGATGGTGGGTCTCCCGCTCATGTGGTGGTGATGCTCAGGCATGCTCTTCTGGCGGTCGTTACAGATCGAGCAGGTGCGGAGGCGCGTCGCGGCGGTCGGTTGAAGGTGGCGGTGGGCTCGACATTGGTTTGGTCAATTTAAGGTGGGTCTCCCACTTAGGCAGTGGTGATGCTATGAATGATGTCTGTGGATCCACCGGTCAGGATTGGAGGCGATGATGATACTGTCAGACGGTGGCGGATCGCATCGCGGCGGTTCCGATGACGTTGGTGGTCTCTCTGATCTGCGGTTTTGGACCTAGTCTATTGGGCCTTCGGGCTGTGCTTCCTCTTTTCTGGTGATGTTTTTCACTTTTAATGGGTTTTCCCATTGGGTTCTTCTGTCGTCTGATTCTTTGGGTGCGTGTCTCTGAATGGACTTTATCCCTCTAGGCCTACGGGCTTGTAATGGGTTTTACCTTACCCAACCCAAAAGGGATTACTGTCTTTTTTCTTTTTCTTTAATAAAGGGGCTTGACCCCAAACCTTTCTGGTATGATTATTATAATTAAAATTATGGGGATTTAACAATATATCCAATTTTATCTCTTTCATTAGGTTTTGACACAAAAGTTACCAAAGTGGTAAGGGGTTTATTTTACAATCTACTTGTTTACTAAGATTGTTTATGGTTAAGTTTCAAATGATGTAATTTCATGATCTAAAACTCATGAATCTCATTAATTTTATTCTTATATGATTATTAATAAAATTTTCAAGTAATAATAAAACTTTTCTCTCTTGGATACTTTAAATTATTGAAACATATTTTTCAAGAAAAGTAGACTTTTATTTCCACTTTAGTCGGGAATCATTTTTCCTCCATATCCATGTTTTCTAAATTATTTTCAACAATATTTTTAATAATATTAAATTATTAGTTAAATTAAATTTTACCCATGTTTTAATTTTTATAAAATGTTTTAAAAATAATCTTCTTATCATTTTATGAATGAGGCACTTTTGAGATTTTTTCGAAAATGTGGAAGGAATATTTGTTTTAATGTGCATGGAATGGAAAAAATTTACTAAAGTCATAACCACTCAATGATTTGAAGATTCCTTTAAATTTTTCAAAGGTTATTTTTCAATAAAATGTTTTCCTTTATATTTATGAAATTTTTAGATTCTAAATAAGTGATTTCAAAGTGAAAAGTTTATTTTCCTCAAGAAATATTCTAGTGACCTTTTGATGGAATCTTGTTATAATTTTAATGTGCATGACCTGAATAAACTTTACTAATGTTATTAATATGTATCACCTCCATCTTGGATGTTTTAGATACACCCAAGATCCAAACCCTCCTATGAGTGTTGGTTGTGTTACTTGAATCGGGTAGTGGTTCATAGAAAATGACAAAAAAATACAAGTTATATATAATATCATACAAGCCCAACTTAATTCTCAACTACTTAAAATACCACCTCTAGAACCACTACATACTTTTCCATTATTAGTGGACATCAACCGCATATTATCCCCAACAGTACCTCAAAACAACTACAAAAAAACACGATAACACAACTTCCCATTAATAATTTCATTACTAATCCCTTTATCAATTATTCACTACATTAAATAAATTAATCCATAATTTAATTCCAACCACTATAATTTCATATAAATACTCCCACTTCCACATTTTGATTTTTATTCACTACATATCAGTTTTCCACCACATATTTTATTACTTTCAGTATATCATTTATATAATCTAAATACATTCCAATATCTCAATTCATATTCAGCATCATCCCATATTCCTAGACATCTATAACACTAACCACATCATCATATTTATAACATTGCATCAACATCCATACCAATAGCTAAAAAATCACATTTACTATTCCCAAAATAATAAACCACAATTAACTATATAAAAAAACTTTCCAACAGAAACTTATTCTTTCAAAATAATAAACCACACTAAAACTATCCCAACTACAATAAAAAACAATAATTTCAATGAATAATTATTATTATGATCAATCAATATAAATTATCAATAGTAATAACAATTCCTCATTCTCATTATTAAACATATACATATCAATTCATGCTAATAAATATTTCAAAATTATATTTCATCTTCTCATTACCATATTTATGTTGTTTAACTAATTTAAACAAGATTCAACCCATCAATAAAAACATAAATCATAGTATCATGATATTTAAAAAACAAAAAACATTATCAATCAACATTAACAATGAAATAATATGGAAAAAAGTAAATCATGATTGTTTATAATAATTCCACCAATTCATTAATGTCTGTTTTATTATCTTTATTAATTCAATCTCACCTATTTATCTAAGGAAATAAAAAATACGGTAATTCCACATTTAATTAAAAATAAAATAAATAGATTTTAAATCCCATACCATGATTGAAACATAAATAATCACAACTCAAGAACCAAAATAAGATCACAATTAACACCACCATACTCACAAGGATTCTCCATGAGACTAATATGAAGCAATCCACTATAAAGACATGATTATATGAAACCAAAAATATATAAAACCTATTACAATAGCCTCCAAGAAGATAATAGAAATGAAAAAATGGAAGTTAAAAGAGATAAAATTCACCTTATATCACCAGGGGTTGATAATATGAAATAAGAGATTATGGATCAATTACAGAGGCCTAACATTAGCAAGAAGATCACCCATAATTTACTAGGGTTTAAAAGAGCTAAAAGAAATTGAACCAAAGGGATAGTCTACCTTAAATTTATAAATAAATTAAAAGGGAATCACCATGACATGGTGAGGGATTCACTACAACATGACGAGCCTTATTCAACCAAGATATAAGATCCTTAGAACTTATAATGGAAAATCCCCCTTTTATCAATGGTGATTTGACTCTTTAAAAACACAGTTGACCACCACCACAATAAAGTGGATTTGACCATTGAAAATTTAACCTCATATCCCAAATCAATCCCATTATAGAATAAATACATCTATCCTTTATATTTCCATCCATCTTCTATGTCTTCACTATAACACAATGATCCAATGAACATGGAATAATTCCCCATGATGGATATAAAACCCATTTAAAACTTCCCTATAGTTCATGGGGATTTCACTATATGACCATGCCTACCAAAACAGAGTACTCCCTGGGATAAAATAAACCATGGAATAACCCTTCATTAAAATAGACATAGACTACTCAAATTACCCAAAACTAGAAAAAAACCAACCTACCATGCCTACAAACCGACCATAATATCCTCTACACATATTATAAAACCACTATACCTATTTTTTACTTCAAGTGACAAAAAATACTCTATTATCCTCTAATATCCTTCTAACTCTCTCCCAACATGTTCAAAACCTGCAAAACATAAAGTGGAGGACCATTGATAATTTGGGCCTCTACATTCACATTTATCATGTAATGACATGGATTTTTCATGTATTATTTTTCGTTATTATATGGATTATTTTTGAGATCATGTTCTCATATAGTGTGATATTTTAAGGCCCGATGTGCCTGGAATAAATGTTTGAAATATATTAAATATATTAAATAGTACACATGCACTGTTTTCTTAAAAAAGTGGAATAACTCCCAAATGGGTGCCTGGATCAGAAATTTGAGGGAACTGTTGAGTTCATAATGTTGGTTTTACCCTAGGAATGACATAAAATTTGTCGTCATGGTCCGTTTTTGAAAATTTTATCATGAGCATAAATAAATAAAATAAAGAAAGAAATTTATTCGTTTTGTTTATTTCAAAAAAACGACCTAATTTCTTCTATAAGTATATGGTTATAGGTTTTTTTACTTGGGTTGGCTAATAAAACTTGGCGACCTAGAGACCGTTAGAGGAGATATTTCTTGGTGAACAACAATGGATCAAGACTGGATCGTGGATCATTATGCCAAAAGAGTCCTAGGATATTTTCAATAATGGAAACAAAACTGTTCTTCATCAAAGATTGTTCCAAAATAAAGGTAGGATGTTTGATTCTAGGTTTTACATATTATTTCATAATCCCATATAAAATCGAATCAATTCCATAAATGGAATTGATACATGCATCATTGGTAGAATTAAATTTATAGAATTTTTTATTTATTTATTTTGATTTATCCCTCTTCATTTGTATTCTTCAAAGACAATGAATCATGGAAAAAAGAACAAGGATTGAGGTTCATTCCTCACATTTTGTGGCTTATGTATTTCTCCCATATTTCTTCTTTAGACCATCGTTGATATTTATTTTGGACAGTGGTTAAACCAATACCCTTTTTTTGATCATTGTGTGACTGTTATTCTGCACAATGGATCAAAACCTGGGGTTTGGATCGTGACAGAGGTTGTGTTTTGGGAATCAACAATGGTGGTGGGTAGATCTAGGGATAATGAAACTGAATCAGGAGTTATTTTTTTCCCAAGAAGCATAGGTGATACATATGACGGTTGATGCTTTCTCGATCTGTTTGGTGGGTAGAATCTAGAAAAGGACCAATGGAAAGGCCACTCAACCCTAGATATGGTATTCTTGTGAGAGATTGAAGGTAGAGGCAACAGATTCGGGTGACGTGTGAACCAAGTGAAAATTTCTGGAAAATCCTAATAAACACGACATATAACATGGGATTACAAACTGTGTGGTCCCCTCTTAGTGGTGTCTAAGGTTTCATGATGAATATAAGGATCTTATAGAGTGTGGCCCCTATCACACAACGTGTAACCCCTATATGAGGCTTAGAATGTACCTTTAAGGGTACATTGAAATAGATAGGAGTAGATGGTAAACGAAAGGTCATGTACTTAGACACAAACACATCCACCTATACATGGGTTAGTACATGGGTAGGCCAGTACACAAACACAGTCAGAAGACACAAGCAGTGTGCCTTGTGTCTCTACCTACCATGTAATTCTTCTATATGGTATATATTTTGAGACTTACATTCCATGTGAGGCTTTACCACATGGGTAGACTTGGGGATAGCTGGACACACTATGTACCCCCAGTACACACCATATACCCCTTTAAGAGTGTTTTTATCTCTTTGTTTCCTTAGATTAGACTAGTCTTGGTTGAGTGTGTTCCCTTGGTCCATTCCCTTGAGGGTATAGTGTGACATTACATCCAAATCACATGATTGTGATACCCTCTAGAGGCCAAGTCTCAGCTATATTTGTGGTGTCCCTTCATGAGAATAGAGTATGATCCTCTATCATCTTATTTCTCTAGGTGGGGTTTGTGGAATCATCATGACCTCCCTGAGTAGGGAATTGATCCTCCATCTATAAGACCATATCATTAGGGTTTTTGGTACCACTGGAATATGATCCCCTATTTATCGAGTTGATCCAAATTGGGTTCATGGTGACCTGATGCGGTTATGGGCATAACTCCCTATCTGAGTACCTGGGTATTCATAGACAAGTGAGATTTCTATGGTATGTCCCACTGATCTATACCTCTGCATCGAGTGTCTCCTATGATAGCATGGCTCATGGAGTGGGTTATCCCTAAATGAGCATTGCTTCAAGAAGAATGTTGTGGCCGATAGTTGGTTATGACTTTCTAGTGGCATGATGTCTTTTTTGAGTATATTTGGGCGTTTTTATTATACAATTATTGTTATATATTTTATTGGTATTACTATACTTGATGCTTCATGTTTAGTATTTTCAGGGTGTCCTACTAGGTATTTTTATACTCACCCCTATATGGGATTTTCCCTCATGTGTCATGTCTTATGTAGAAGACTGACCATTTGATGGTGTACTAGGAGGAAATGTAGTGGGTGGAGCATAGCTAGAGATTTTTAGACTGAGGTGTTTATCGAGGACTTTCAATGACTTTAGTCCTCGTCCTTAGAGTAGTTTGGACTCTTTACAGTTTTTGGTTTGACTTGAATTTGGACCCTTCTTCCATTTGTAGTACTTTACTATCGCATTCTATTGTGGGATCCTAGATGTATTCATGCATTGTTTTAAGTTGTTTTACATTATAGTATTTTTTAGTCTTGGAGATGTGTGTGTGTGTATAGATAGTTTAGTCTAATACCTATCATTTGTGGGATATGACTAATCAGAGCTGGTCGCCAACACCTAGCCTATTGGAGGTGGGATTGGGGTAGTCATAGATCAGACCTCAGTGGGTTGGGTCATGACAGAGTGGTATCAGATTAGTCAGTTCTACTATATAAACATAGTTAGTTATTTTGGTTTGGGTAAATAGTGTTTAGTGTTTCAAGTTTATCTTTTATCCTAGGGACTCCATTGTTGGTGTGGAAACTGACGTATCTATACACCTCAACTCTGATAACCTACTTTTCGACTTGATACATATAAACATCAGTTGTTGGGAAATTTTGGTACATGCATCATATAGGAATTGGTTTTATTTTCTATGTACTTCTTGATTCATCTCCCCATATATACTCTTTTGACTATGGTAAATATTGTTTTATTTTAGGATGCCTCCATGTAGACATCTATACAGGATTCCACTACATGATCATGAGGATGATCCACTTTGTTATGTGGCATCAGTATAGGGTCCTGTACCAGAGATAACACCTATGGGTGGTTTAACAGCTATACCAACAACCATTGAGTAGAAGCTATCTTTGGTAGTACCAGCTGAGTATGCACGTAGGTTGAATGCATTGCATGATTTTTAGAGGAAGTGAACTCCCAGGTTTTGGGGTGAGACAATCCCCCAAGTGTATGAGGACTGGTTAGAGGATTTCACTTACATTTTAGCCTTATAAGTATATATACAGACCAAAATGAAGTACTCACAGTGAGTCTTCTTAAGGGATCTTCTTGGTGATGGTGAATACTAGTGACCCAGTCACATGATGAGACATCACTCTCCTGGTTAGAATTTGAAAGTCTATTTAGGGAGGAGTTTTATCCATACATGTTATGATCATTACACATACATGAGCTTCTACATCTACAACCGGGTAGTTTGACTGTGGTAGAGTATTCAATGAGGTTTATTGATATCTCATGTTACTCCTTGGATATGGTATGAGACCGGTTCTCCAAAGATCAGACCATTGAGTAGGGATTTCTTCACGACATCATGGATTCAATGGTATCCATTTTAATTCCCACTAATGATGGGGTTCTTGAGAGATAATTGGTATTTGAGTGATTTATGGTAGAGTAGGCATCGGAAGTGGGTGCTAGTAGAGGGAACCCAGTAGTTGAGACCTTGGCTATGACAACCCTGATCTTTTATTACACAATTAAACATAATTTATTACCTAAAATTAATTTTATACAACATAAAAGATCGATAGTTATAGTGTCTTTGGGGCTTAGGATCATTACATAAAAACTTAAAACATGAAAAAAAACATCTTTATTGAAAACTTCTTTTACATGACCACTACATTTCCTCGTACTTATAATTGCATGGGATAACCTGAGGAAATGTATAAAAAAAGGGTAAGCTTTAAATCCTAGTAAGGGATTAATCATGGAATAACATGAGGAATAAAATACATGTTAGACAATAGGCATATAAATAGAGCAAAAGAGAAGCATAAACATAAAGGCATGATAAAACATGATAATCATAATATGGAAATGTGGAAACAACACTAAACATGGAATTAGCATGAGCCAAGGCTCATTGCACATGAAGGATGAGTAAACCATCATTGCACATGAAGAATGAGTAAACCCTCATTGTAGTTGAATTAGAATGAGTAAACACCCATTGCACATGATTTATCATGATACTATACTTTACCCAATGCATTGGAGCGATATCAGGGTGCACCCTTCTTAAACATTTCACTTCATGCATAAGTGTGCCACATGGATCATAAAACATTGAATCATTCAAAATAATAATTTCTTCCACGATAAAAGAATGTGGAATACATAATTGAAAATCTTTAAACAATAAGTAAATGTGATTAAAGGTGAATACCCTTGATAGAGAAATGGGCATGGTATTCACTACACAATGACTTTGGCTTGGAAAAATGCGGTGCAATTTCAGCAGCATAACGACGTGGCATAAGAACTAATAAAAATGGTTGATGAGAGAGAAATGGGTGTCTCATCATATTTACATGACATGGAAAGTAATGGGGTAATATATATACATGTCTCAACAAATGTAATGGAATTTATATTCATGATACAATAGAATTTCTTGAATGTAAATGAGGAGAGAGAAATTCCTTTCGGAATTTCGGTATAGTAACAGGTGTACATGGGAGGAATTTAATGAGAGAGAAAGGGGTATCCCATAATTAAAACATAAATAGGGAAGTATGGGGGAGGTGAGAAACCATACCCCAACATTTATAATTGAAATAAAAAGGCCATAACAACTTAAATAATATTGGACAAAAAATGAGAAAGGAAGAAAACCCTTACTTGGATGTGTTCTTCCAAAGGCTTGAGAGAGGATTGAGAGAGGCTTCTTGGAAGCTTGGGGAACCTTGTGAGAATTATAGAGAGATAAGGGTAGAGGTTGGATGAAATAAAAAGGATTTGAGTGAGGAGGAAGTGGGAGCTTGTGTGAGTTTATATAGGAAAGGTGAGGGAATTCTTTATTATTTAGGTTTGGGACACCTCATATTAAACTAATCCAAACCACAAACCAGACCATGGTTTTTTCCCATGGTTTTCAAAAAAGGGGAGTGGAAATTTTTTTTTATAAGTCCAAAGTCAGAACTTCTTAAAATAATGGGGTTGCTTATGTGGAGGTGAGTCACACCCTCAAGGAAAACAATTTAAAAAGACAAAATGTTTAATAAGTTTTGAAGGGTCCACTAATGCTTTGTAAAATAAATAAAACAAACCCAAAATCACATTATTTTAATGGTAAAACATATATTGGCTGAACATAAAGTTTATAGTATTTTATTACATCACTATTGGGTCATTATTATGTCATAAAACACATTTTATATTTAAACGATATTTAATTTTTTACCCAAAAATTTGACTGTCTCAAAAAATTATGAAAAATTCACCATTGGATAATTTCAACATCCTGATTCCAGAAATAATATTAATTTTATCTAAATAATTTTTTAAATATGTTAATTTTCACTTTTAAAATAAAAACTGACATTTATCTAAAATTCACGGGTTTTGACAAAAATGGCTTTCAAACCTTAATAAAAATTACAATTTCATTCATAAAATTATACGATCATTTATATTTAATAAAAATTAATTTAATAATATTAATAATATTTTATTAAAATATTATTTAATTCAAAAATCCATTAATTCATCAAAATATATTTCTTAGTTGAACATTAACTAAAAATACTATTTGTGCTTTAAAAACTATTTACAAGGTAACAATAATAAAATAAAAGTATATTCATTATTATATAAAAAAATAATGTACATAAACATAGTTCTAAGGTCTTGTTACATAACCCCTTATAACACCCACATAATATCGAATAGTAAGGCGTGCGATGGTGACCGACTCTTGGGGTGGCTCAGATAACATTGCTTGGGTAGTAATCTCTATCAACTTTCACTTATCTTGTAGGTGATCCTGCTCGAGCTTAACATATTCAAGCTTGGATTGGGCTTGGTCAAGAGTGAATCCCAAAGACGCAACCTCTTTTCTGAGCTCTAACAAATGGGCTTCATATGGGGCACGTCTATTGGATGAGGCCATCACTTCCTTTGTTTGAGTAAATTGGATTTGTTAAATACCTATATTGATACTAATCATGTGATCACTGTTCAATGACTATATTAGCAATGATCAAAATTATTGAGAGTATTTTAAAATCCAAAAACATAAAACCAAAGAAGTTGACATTTTATATAAACATTTTACATAATGATACATTTAATTAGATCAAGAGGGATTTCCATTAATGAAAGTTTGGGTCGTTACAATATTCCCCCCTTAAGAAATTTCACCCTCGAAATTTCCTTTTCCCACAATAAAACAAATGTGGCTAACTTTGATTTATCATTTCCTCCGATTCCCACGTCTCTTCTTCAAACTTGCGGTTTTGCCACAACACCATGACGGGGGGCATTGTCTTATTTCGTAGAACCTTTTCTCTACGATCTATGATCTTCACTAGTTTCTCCTCATAAGAAAGTTCATCCTCTAACTATACCACCTCTGAAGAGAGTACATGTGAAGGGTCCGATATATACTTCCTTAAGAGAGATGCATGAAAGACATCATGTACTTTGGCCATGGTAGGTGGAAGTTCTAGTCTATAGGCCACAACCCCGACATAATCAAGAATCTCGAAGGGGTTGATGTACCTTGGACTTGACTTCCATTTCTTTCCAAAACTCATGAACTTCCATAGAGATATGCATAGAAATACCATGTCTCCAACTTTAAACTCAATATCTCATCGACGATTATCTGCATAACTCTTCTGTTGAATCTAGGCCGCCTTGATATGCTGTTGAATGTTTTTCACCTTATCCACCATTTCTTCGACCATTTCTGGTCCAATTAGTTTACGCTCACTGACCTCATCTCAATACACCGGTGCGCTTCACCTTTTCCCATAAAGGGCTTCATATGGTGCCATTTGGATGCTCGAGTGAAAACTGTTATTATAAGAGAACTCAACCAGAGGAAGATATTGATTCCATCCTCCTTTAAAGTACATTGAGCACACTCTTGACATGTGCTCAAGTGTTTGGATAGTCCACTTGGATTAGAAATCAGTTTGAGGATGATAGTACATACTGAAGTTCAGTTCAGTATTTAGATCATGTTGAAGACTCTTACAAAACATAGAGGTGAATCTTGGATCTCAATCGGACTCAAAAGACAGTGGTACTCCATGCAACCTTACCACTTCCCTAATATATATTCGTGCCAGTTGATCCAATGAGAAATCCTGCTGAATAGAAATGAAGAGTGCATTATTTGTAAGACGATCCACAAAAACCCAGATTTAATTGTTGCCTTTGGATGTCTTCAGAAGTCCGGTGACAAATTCCATGGTGATTTTCTCCCATTTCCATTCTGGTATGGGAAATGGTTGCATCATCCCCTTAGACTTCTGCCTCTCTCCCTTCACTTGATGACACACTAGGCACTTTGATGTATATTCAGAAATCTCCTTCTTCATATTATCCCACCAATAATTCTCTCGGAGATCTCGATACATCTTTGTGTTTCTTGGGTGAATAGAGAATTTTGAACTATGTTCATTATCCAAAAGTTCCTTCTTCAGCTACGAACTTGATGGAACACATAGTCTTTTCCCAAATCTCACAATTCCGTCTTCATTAACATTCAACTCTAAGGATTTCCCTTTTCCGATAACTTACACTTTTTCATGAATTCCCACATCATCCTTTTGAGTATCCTTTAACATTTCCAAAAGTGACGGTTGAGCAATAATTTGTGAAAGGATTGATGATGGTCCCTTCTTTATGATTATGATGTCCATCTTCATCAAATCTAATAATATTAGATCATTTTTAATTCTCATCAATGATAGAATCACTGTGTCCTTTCTACTTAGGGCATCCACCATCTTGTTTGCTTTCCTAGGGTGGTAATAGATTGAGCAGTCATAGTCTTTGATCATCTCTAACCATCTTCGTTGGTGCATGTTCAACTCTTTCTATGTGAATATATACTTGAGGATTTTTTGGTCCATATATATTTCACACATCTCCCCAAAGAGATAATGCCGCCAAATTTTCAAAGCAAAGATCACTATAGCCAACTCGAGGTCATGTGTTGGATAGTTATGTTCATGAACTTTCAATTACCTTGATGCATAGGCAATGATTTTTTCATTTTGAATCAACACACATCCTAGGCCCTTCTTCGAAGAATCCTTGAATACCACCAAAAGTTCTCCACTTGTGGGTAATGTGAGCAAGAGCGCAGTGATAAGCCTCCTTTTTCAACTCCTTGAATCTTTCTTCACATTCATCACTCTAAAAAAACTTTAATCCCTTCTGAGTTAGCTTGGTAAGAGGGCTGGACAATCATGAGAAATTTTTCATTAATCATCTATAATATCTAGATAACCCCAAGAAGCTACGGATATTCGTTACCGATGTTGGCCTTGACTATCCCTCAATTGCATCTGTTTTGGAGGAATCCATAGATATCCCATTGCTTATGATGATATGGACCAATAATAAGACCTCCTTTAACCATAACTCACACTTACTATACTTTTCATAGAGATTATCCTTCCCTAAGGTCTCTAGTACAATTTTTAGATGCTCCTCATGATCCTCCTTGGTTTTGGAGTATATTAGAATATCATCTATAAAGACTACCAATTTTTTTGAGGTAATCTCTAAAGACTCTATTCATAAATTCCATGAAGATTGTTGGAGCATTAGTGAGTCCGAACAAGGATGATCCCACAGATTCATTACGATGGCAAGGATGATATGTAGATCAATGGTTTTGGGATGGATTGATAAATGAGTGGGATGGTGTTTGGTGAACATATCAGATCGACACTATGGGTATGTGTTTGTGATCGAAGGTGGTTCGGGATCGGGTTAATAACCCTTGTTTTCTCAGTTGGCACACAGAGACGATGTGCAGTGTGATGGGTCAGTTTAGAGTGGAGGCCATGTGTGAAGTCTCATGGAGGAGGCTATTTAGCATGGATGTGATGATGACCATACTAAGCTCTCCGATGAGGTGTTCAGATGTAGTCAATGTGGTGAGAATTAATTATTATTATTATAAATAACAATAATGGTGTTGAGTTAATAAAAAGAAATGGATTTATTTTGATGGAAGTTTTGTTATTATTATTACTTTTAATAATAATAATGTTGTGTTATTATTATTATTTTTAATAATAACAATTTTGTGTTATCATTATTATTTTCAATAATGATAATGTTGTTATTATTATTATTATATATAATAATAATATGAGGGAATTTTTTTGAATTAATGATGTGGTGAAAAATTGGTGGTACGTGTGTGCATCCCGAAGGAGGGTTCAATGTGGGCACCCACTGTAATCAATCTTCATATAATAATATGTATAATAATATTATAATAATAATAATTATTATTAATATTATTAAATGGATTTGATGAGAATTGAGGGGGGGAATAGCGTGAGGCGCGTGAAGGACCAACAGGGGGGGGTGAGTTTGAGTGTGTCAATCCTGAAAAAAGGGTCATTTAATAATAATAATAATAATAATAATAAAATACTAATATTATTATTTTGGTTATCAAAATAGAAATATGGTCATAACTTCTCCATGTGACATCTGATTGATGAACCATCACTGGTAGTGTGAACCTAGAATTGAGATGTTCATTTTAAGATCAATGTTGGATATCTTTTTCAAACTAGTGCCTCATGTCAATGAAACATAAAATAATAATAAAATTATTATTATTGAATAATCTTGTATATGACATATCTTGCTCATACGATGTCGGAATGTGGAACCGTCTGTGATGTTGTGACCCTAAAATCAAGCCAGATGTTTCATGAACAATTTTGGGTACTTAATTTGGACTTGTGACTTGATCCTACGAGACTCCATTTGAGCGTGATGTGGTGAAATGTGACTTTTTAATCGGGTGTTCGATTGAGGTAAGTGAATAGCCTATCTTGAGCGTTTTTCTATGAGGATCAAAATAATGTGATTCATTTTTCCATGCAAGTATATTTTAAGAGAAATATTACTGAAATTATTTTTTCCCTCAGTCTGATGATGAGCCTCATGCATTCATCAGGTTTATGGTCAAGACGCCTCATGCCATACACTTAATCTGTGTAGTGATACATGACTAAAAAGCTATGTTTTGGTGAGGACACAACTAGGAAGCAGAGCAAGACCACATGCCATGTGGGTCATTGACATTCCATGTTCCACTTTTTGAGTAAAATTAAAAGTTCCATATATCCTTCATTTGGAATTAGATAATGGCCCACGAGTAACCTACCCTGAGTGTTTTTCCACGTAGAATACGATGGTGTACTTTGTAGTGTATTTTGATATATGATGTGAGATTTTCTAAGTATGAAACTTCTTTAGGTGGTGCTTGACGATGGTAGGGATTGGAAAAGATCATCAGAGAGTTCAGATAGAGACTGTACTCCACTATTTTATCAACGTGTGGGACCTCTATCCATAGAGATGGTACTCTGCCGTCGTATCAGCATTTGGGTCCTCCACATTTATTATTAAGGTTGAGATGGTACTTCACTGTCAGAACAATATGCAGGTCCTCTATCCATGGAGATGGTACTCCCCTAATATATCAGGGAACATGTCCCCCATACTTGTTCTGTAGGTAAGGACGATATTGCACTGTTATATCAGCTTACGGGTCCTCTATCCATGGAGATGGTAATCCCCTATCACCTCAGGGAACAGGTCCTCTATACTCATTGTGTAGATAGATACGGTACTCTTCTGTGGTACCAGGGTTCATGTTCTCTATCTATGGAGACGGTACTCCCCTATCGCATCAGGGTGTGGGTCCTCCATAATTATTCTAGAAATAGATATGGTAATCCCCTATTACATAAGGGAATGCATCCTCTATCTATAGAGATAATACTACCCTATCATACTAGGGAATGGGTCCTCCATACTTATTGTATAGACACAAAGTGGAATCCCCCTATCGGTAAAGGTGTGGGTCCTATAATTGGAAATTTTACCCCCTTGACTGTGTGACATAGTGACAAGATGTGGTTAGATGTACCTTTGGACTCATGAGAAAGAGGAACACTTTCCCCATTGATACATGTCCTTGTGACGTGATCTAAAACCATGTGGGTGAGTTAGTGCTTCCCAAATAAGATAGTATCAAGGTGTGGTGATTGAGTCCCTTAAACTTGTGTGTTTAGGAAAGATACATGAGGCGTTGATAATCATATATGGACCTTGGAACTATTCTCTACCCTTATTCTTGGGCTGAGTTTTGAGATGGAGATCCCCTACTCTCTCATTTGGGTTTCATTGAGTGAGTACACATATATATAATTCTTTAGTACCCACTCCTTGGGTTTTATTACTCTCTTTCTAGGAGAGGCAATGATGCATGGGGCATGCCACGTGCTTTAGGTGTCTAGCTTATCATGGTAGTATGAGTCTACTATTAGAACCATGGTTGTTACTTTATTAAATTCAAGTATGGTTAGTGTTTTTTGACAATACTCACATGGAAGACCAGGGAGATTACAAGGAAAGGTATCATACAGTTCAATCCAAAAGCAGTATTTAAGGTGGCACTATTTCCCACTGTTTGCCAAATTTTTGGGGTCCAAAATTTGGAAGTTGGATTTCAATGTGCAAAATAGTTTTTCTAGGAGGCCTTATGAAAATATTTAAAAGGCATGAGTTTCGAAAATATGGGATTTGCGAATTGCATTTCTTGAAGAGATAATGTGTTCTGATGATGTGCTTCATGATTACGACGAGCTTCACGATCGAAGACAGAGTTCTTAGTGATTACGAGTTTTTGATCTTTGTTGTCGTTGATAGAATACTTTGCAAAATTGATGGTTGACATGAAGGAAAATGATGGAAGAATCTACAATGATGATGAGATTAGCGAACATATAATTTCCATGGTTCTCTGAGAAGGGAGAAGCACTGCGAAAATGTGTTTGATGATCCGGAAAATATGTAAAGAGGTGGTGGAGCTTCGCAAATATCCAAGCCTATAAATATGAGAGTACCCCTCTCCATTTGTATCGATGTTTTGAGGGAAAATCCAGAGACACTTTGAGTTCTTGTAGAGCTTCACGAATAGAGATTTCTATGTGAGATGGTGCATTGTGAAGAGACTATAAGTCTCAAATGATGCCCATGCTTTTAGAAAAAGGGAAATTCATGATAATAAGGTATTCTGAATTGACTCATTGAGTTTTAAAAAAGTAGTTCCACAAAGGCAAGAAAGATTTTAAAATACTGTTTGTTCCGTGAAGGCAGGGGTGTACCGCGAAGGTAGGGGTGCTTCGAAAAGGTAGTTTGTTCCATGAAGGTAGGGATGCTTTGTGAAGGAGTATGTCTTTTAAAGAGGCTTTGCAAAGAGGATTTTCGAGCATCTGATTTTAGTGTAAAAGGATTTAAAAGAGGATAAACTCTGGTCTATGGTGTAGGTAGTTTCCCATGCTAATTTAGGGACAAAGTCTTCAATTCCAAATTATTAAACCGAACTTCAGGTCTATAAACTGAACTGGACTTATCTAAGAGAAGTGAGCTTGGGGGAGTCATTAGAAGTGATTTGAGGGATGTAGTGGGTGATCTATGAATTCTTGTAAAGTTGGTGATCTTGGCACAAAGTGACTGTGACCGAAACTTTGTATTCTGTAGCTAGTAAAGTTGAGTGGATTTTGGTACGATCGACACATTGTCATCATATGCTCCTTGAATGTAGTCCGTAGTTTTGAACCAATTAAAAGTGTTGTGTGGTCTTTATGCATGTGATCGTTTTATTTCTATTCTTATCCATCATATAGGTTTAAAAAGTTCCTATTAACACGGGAACACGATTCTTGTTTTAAAAAGAAAATTTGACGCCCTAAATCACCCCTCCCCTCTCAGGGTGTCCTGGGGTCCAACATCTACTCTCCTACTGTAGGTGGCAATGGCTTGGCGGGTTGTTCATCTACTCATCATATTGAGCCCCTTGTACTTAGATGAGATTACTTTCACTCTTGTTGGGTTGATCTGTACTCTTTCACTATTCCTTGTGTATCTTCTATATTCCACTTCTATTGTATCTATTACTGGTTCCCCTTCAAATTTTTGGGTGTCCTACTGTATATGTTTATACTAACCCCTACATGGCCTTTTCTGACATGTGTCATGTCTTATGCAGATAACGAATAGGTTGATCGTGAATTTAGAGGAGCTTAGTGATACGAGGTGCTTAGACCTCATACAATGGCCATAGCTTGGGATCAAGGATTGGGGATCTCTCATCTATTTTATTTTTCTAGTTTTTTTTTTCATGTTGGGACACTTTTATGGTTGGGCGTGTATTTTTACCCTTTTTTTTCAGTTTACACCATCTTACTTTGTACTGTTTAGAGGTCCATGCGTGTTTGGTTTATTTATAGTAGTGTTTCATCTTTTATTCCTTTCCCTTTGAACTTTTACATTGAGTTGGATATGTGTGTGTGTACAAGTACTTATGAAAAGGCCTCCATGAGTTATTTGTGCCTTCAGAACTTGTTGCCACCCCCGAGCCTATGGAGGTGGGAATGGGATAGTTGTGGCTCGAGCCCCAACTTTGTCTGTGGCATGACAAATTGGTACAAGAGAAAGTACATTCCTTAAGATGTTGTCTAGATGTTTCCTATTAACAGGATTGGTAGGGTTTACATAAACAATATCAAAGTGTCTCGAGTTCAGATATCTGGCCAAGAAGTCTAGGGATTATTCGGGAAGTTGAGATATCCATTCTCCCAGACCCCAACTACCTTCTTGTCATCTCAACATGCCAAGAAATTTGTTATAAGGATAAAATGTATATGCATAATATAGGATTGAGTCTTTGAATATACTTCTTGATTCATCTCCCCATTGTTGTTGATATATATATATATATATGCTCATCTGACCATGGTACTACTTTATAACTTTATGATGCCTCTTTGATTCCATCCAACCAGGATACTAGCAACAGTTTTAACAAAAACCCTATGAGTGATGAGGCCTCACTTCAGGGTTAATCCTGTAATCCCCCTCCTCCAAGTGGGTAGGTAGAAGAACCTACACCTATCAAACAATATATCATCCCAAAAGAGTAGGTTTAGGATGTGTGAAATCGTATCTCACTCTGCAAATTCTAGCGTTCGAGACTGCTGAGGTTCCACAGTGAGACAGATCCCCAGGCAGTAGAGAATTGGCTAGAGTCGGTGGTTTGTATCTTTAGGATTTTTTAGACTAGATGGATCAGATGGAGGCTTTAGAAGCCATAATTTTTCCTGGAGTAGTTGGGAAATGGTGGAGCCTGTTTACATAGATACATGATGATTCGAAACTCTTTTGTGATGACTTCCAGTTACTGTTTCATGAGGAGTACTACCCCTCTTACTTACGTTTAGTTAATATCCAATAGATTCTATAGCTTTAGTAGGGAGGGATGATGGTATATGAGTATGTGTTGAAGTTCATTGACCTTACACACTACTTACTTTATATTATCCGGGATGGATACTTCTAAGAACCAAAGTTGGAGTAGGGACTCTGCAAAGAGATATGAACCTGAGACAACGATGCTGGTTAAAGTTTCTACAGGACCATGACTTTGAGATAGTCTATACTCTAGGGAAGGTAAATGTTATAGCATTTTCCCTTAGTAGGAAGTCTTAGGATCACCCAGTTCAGGAAGCTTCAGAGCAGTTAGTTTCCCTACGGCTGACCCTGGTGGAGTAGAAGGGTGCATATTTTCTTCATTTGATGGGTTTGACTCCTTCACTCCTCAAGTGTGTGAGAGAGTCTCTGCTAGGAGACATCCAATAAGAGGTATTATTTGACCAAATATCTATAGGTGACACACTGGATGGATATTCTGAAGTAGGGAATCACATCATCATGTTCTAAGGGTGAAAAATGGTTCTAGTTATGATGTGAGAGGATCACCTGCCTTTGGAAGAGTTTGCATAGAACAACAGCTACCACTCTACCATTCACATGAAACCTTTTGAGGACCTATATGGGGGACCTTACAAGTTACCCTTGTTCTAGATAGGTATCAACGAAACATCTCTTTTGGGCCTAGAGTTGGTGCAGGAAACAATAGAGAAAGTGTAGATAATCCATGAGCGGATGAGGATGAACTAGAGTAGATAGAAATCCTACATAGATTTCCATCATAAGACCTTGGAGTTCAAGTAGGGAGACCATGTTTTCTTGATATTATCCCCATAATGAGGAATTCAGAGGTTTGTCCAGGGAGAAAGCTATCCCCTAGGTTCATTTGGCCATTCAAGATCATGAACAGGGTTGGCGAGGATGCCTACCACCTCATCCTACCCCCACAGCTAGAGAAGGTGCATGATGTTTTCCATGTGTCACAAATGAGGAGATACTTTCAGGAACCTATGAATTCAATTGAATAGGGAGAGATAGACATTAAGGATGGATCCACCTTTACAGATTATCTAGTGGTGTCCAAGGATTGAAAGAAGCATACCTTGCATGGATAGACCATTCAATTATTTTTAGAGTATGAAAATATTTAAAGAGGGAATGATGTGGAGAACCATTTTACCCTTATTCATATGTATATTTCCAGAGATAATTTCTAAGACTAAATGAAATTCTGAGGCTTGGGGTGCGCAAAATTAATTTAAAAAAAATATTAAATATATTTTACATTGTGCACACACAGTTAATTAATGAAAATGAGGTAACTCTTAAACATTTGATTGGATTGGAAATCCAAGACCATGGTTGGGTCCAGAATGTAGTGTTTACCATAGGAACAACATAAAATGAGTTTATTTGGGAATTTTATACCCTTAACTCATTGGTGGTGATTTTAAGTGGATTAATTAATTATTAATTTAGTTAATTAATTCAATATTTGAGCTAATGATATATATATATAAATATATCACTATGGAGGTTTTTCCAGAGTTGATTAATTATTCTGGTTTTTTCTAGTGAAGCTCTCCTACCCTCCATTTGTGAACCCTTTGATAAATGAGAACAAACCTCTCGATTAAGGCAAATTGAAGCATGAAAAACATATCAACTTCTTCCAATAATTGCGTAAGCATGTTCTTTACCAACGATCAATCCAACATTGAGGTAGCACTCGTTATATGTGGTTTTCCTCCCTTATAATTAAAATATTGAGCATGATAAATTCCCTCTATTTGATGTACATTAATTTGATCCTTTTCATGAGCCCATGTATTGAAATAAAATATATTTTCAATTTATTTTTTGTTATGCCTTTTTCTCACCCTAATTTCCCTACTAGAAAATCATTGGTCAAGAACACTAGGCCAATTTTCTTTATCACATTAGTTATTGGTACCTTTCCCCTACACCATTATTTGTTTTCTTCATCGTTAGACCATGGGGTCACAATTCAACTTTGTCCGGGTGGGTTTGAATGAGGTCAAACCCCCAAATTTGTTGCAGTGGCATAAACAATATGTGGAACAAAAATTTGGGGAAAAATTGATAAATGAGAAGGATGGTATTTAGTGAATGAATATGATCAGCACTGTAGGTGCATGTTTGTGATCAGAGGTGGTTCATGATCGGGTCGATAACCCCTGTTTTCTTAGTTGGCACACGATGATGACATGCAGTGTGATAGGGTTAGTTTCAATAAGAGGCAATGCATGGGATCTCTTCGTGGTGGATGTTTTGCATGGGCGTGATGATGAACAAACTTAGATCTTCGACAAGGTGTGTAGACGTAGTCAATGTGGTGACTGTTAATTATTATTATTATTATAAATAATAATAATGGGGTTGATTTAATAAAAATAAATGGATTTATTTTGATGGGAGTTGTGTTATTATTATTATTTTTAATAATAATAATGCTAGGAGGGGATTTTCCTCTGTAGTGTGGGCTATTTATGGTCTTGTAATTTTGGACCATTGAGGTTGTTTTTTTAAGTCTTTGATGTCATGGAAGGTTCCCCCTTATCCCTTAAAAGGGGGTCTATCTTAATAAAAAAATTAATTTTCGGTCAATATAATAATAATATAATAGAATTGTTTTGAATTGATGATGTGGTGAAAAATTGATGATGCGTGTGTACATCCCGAAGGAGGGTTCAATGTAGACACCCATTGTAATCCATCTTCATATAATAATATATGTTATAATAATAATATTATTATTATTAAATGGATTTGATGAGAATTGAGGAGGGGGCATAGTGTGAGGTGTGTAAAGGACCAAAAGGGGGTGAGTTTGAGCATGGGAATCCTAGAAAAAAATGGGAGTATAAAAAAATAATAATGATATAATAATGTTATTATTATTTTTGTTATCAAAATCTAAATCCGATTGTAACTTCTCCTTATTACATTGGATTAACGAAACGTTAGCAACAATATGATACTGTAATTGAGACGGTCATTTTAAGACCAATGTTGATACCTTTTTTCAGACTTTTACCTCAGGTCAACGAAACACCCAATAATAATAAAATTATTATTATTGTGGAATCTTTGATCTAACATATCTCCCTCGTACAATGTCGAAATAATGAACTGTCTGTGATGCTGTGACCCTGAAATTAAAATAGAAGTTTCAAGTCCAATTTTGGGTATTTACATTGGACTTGTGACATGGGGCCATGAGATTCCATTTGAGTGTGATGTGGTAAAATGTGACTTTTTCCTGAGTGTCTGATTGAGGTGAGTGAATAGCCTATATTGAGATTTTTTTTTGTGAGGATCGCAATAGTGTGATCCGTTTGGCCATTAAAGTCTCTTTGAAGAGGCATATTAGTAAAATTACATTTTTTCCCTTGGTCCAATGATGAGCCTCATGCGTTAATAAGGATTGTGGTTGAGATACATCATATGGTACCCTTACACACCGTGTAGTGGTACATGGCCAGAAATCCATGTTCTGGTGAGAGCACGACCATACAATAGAGTGGACCACACCCTATGTGGGTTCCTGATATGTCGTGTACCTCTTTTTGAGAAAACTTTAAAGTTTTGTATGTCTATCATTTGGACTCAGATTATGGCCCATGAGTATCCTATCCTAAGTGTTTTTCCTTGTAGAATGAGATGGAGGCCTTTGTAGTAGATTTTGAGATATGATGAGAGATTTTATGAGTGTGATGCTTCTTTAGGTGGTGCTTGACAATGCCAGTGATTGGGCAGGATCGTTAGAGAGTTTAGATAGATGGTACTTCACTGTCGTATTAGCACACATGTCCTCTATCCATGGAGACAGTACTCTATTATCACATCAGAGTGAAATTCCTCCACATTTCTTATCATGGTAGATATGGTACTCTTCTTTCATAATAGTGTACGGTCCTCTATCCATCGATACGATACTCCCCTATCGTATTAGGGAATAGGTACTCTATACTTATTCTATAGGTTCAGACGGTACTTCGCTATTGTATCAATATGTGAGTCCTCTATCCATGAATATGGTATTCCCCTGTAGCATCAGAGTGTAGTTCCTCCATACTCATTGTGTAGATAAAGACGGTACTCCCCTATGGAACTGGGGTGCGGGTCGTCTATCCATGGAGATGGTACTCCCCTATCACATCAGGGTGTGGGTCCTCTATATTTTTTCTACAGATAGAGACATTACTCCCCTATCACACTTGGGAATGGGTTCTTTATCCATAGAGATGGTACTCCCCTGTCTTTCTAGGGTGAAGATCCTCTATAATTGTTGTATAGACACATATTGGAATCCCCCTATCAGTATAAGGCATGGATCATCTACTTGGAAATTGTACCCTCCTCAAACATGAGACACAATTAAGAGATGTGGTTTGACCTAACTTTGGATTCAAAATAATTAAGGATGCATTCCCCACCAAGATGCATCCTTGTGATGTGACCTAAAACTGTGCGGACGATTCAGTACTGACCAAAGCATACAATATCAAGGTGTGGTGATTAAGTCCCTTAGAATTGTTTGTTCAGGGAAGATGCATGAGGTTATGGGAATCATAGATGGACCTTGGAACTATTGGCTACTCTTCTTCTTGGGATGAGCTATGAGATCGAGATCCCCTACTGTCTCATTTGGGTTTTTTTGAATGAGAATACATATATATATATATATATCCTTCTTCATTACCCAATCCTTGGGTTTGGTTTCTCTCCTTCCAAGAGATTCAAAGACGCGTGGAGTATGACACGTGTTTTACATGTCTATCTTCTTATAGTTGGATGAGTCTACTCTCCTACTATAGGTGGAGAAGTCTCGATGGGTAGTTTATCTACTCACTGTTTTTATCCCCTTGTGCTTGGACGAGCTTACTTTAAATATTATTTGGTTGAGATATACTCTTTCATTGTTCCTTGTGTATCTTCTATCTTCCTCTTTTATTGTATCTCTTACTACTCCCCTATTAGATTTTAAGGCATCCTACTAGGTATGTTTATACTCACCACTTCATGGGATTTTCCTGCATGCATCATGTCTAAGGTTGATGATGGATAGTTTGATCATGACTTTAGAGGAGATTAGGTATACGAGGTGCTTTGACGATATATGATGGTCATAGCTTAGGATCCAGAAGAGGGGCTCTCTCAGATTTTTTAATTTTCTAGTTTTTTTTCAGGTTGGGACATTTTTTTAGTTGGGTATGTATTTTCCCCTTTTCTTTTCATTTTACACTACCATACTTTGTAATTTTTAGTGGTCCATGCATGTTTGGTATATTTATAGAAGTGTTTCATCTTTTATTCTTTTCCCTCTACAATTTTTCATTGAGTTGGCCATGTGCATGTGTACATGTACTTAGGAAAATGCCTCACTAAGTTAGTTGTGTCTTCAACACTTGTTGCTACCCCTGGAATATGGGGGTTGGCTTGGGGAAGTTTCTACTTGAGCCCTAGCTTGGTTTGGGTCTTGACACTCCTAATGTATATTCTGAAGGTGAGGAGCATGCTATCCTTCTTAGAGGGATCATGATGTTACCTTTGATGTTTTGGGAATAGGTGATGTTGGAGTTTTATAAATCCCCTTTGGAGGTACATTAAAGTGTGGAAAATATGTACCAGGACCATCGACATCAGTTTTGGTGGCCATAAACGAAGAAGGAAGTTGCAGTTTTTGTCTCTCAATGAATTACTTTTAGAAGGTGAAGGCCGAGAACCAAGTTCCAGTGGGTTTATCTCAACCCATTAAGGCACTAGAGTAGAATTGAGATAAAATATCCATCGTATTCTTGATAATATTACCAAATATGTCCAAGGTATACGATTCTATATAGGTGATCTTAGACTGACTCACCACGTCATCCTAATTACTAGCTATTCAAGATAAGAGTTCATTAGAGAGCTTCAGATGCCTCTATGTGTAGAAGATATTCCGAATTCATGGATTTACCTCAATGAACATCTTTGAATGCGATTCTTGCTTCACATCTTGTTTAATGGAGGGGATTTTTGGAGGACTTTGGTACCAAGTTATGCTTGACCACAACGTTTCTCCCCTAGACTGATGACTAGATAGAGTAGATTATTTAGGTCTTGGAGGACATACTGTGGGATTGAAAGTTAAACTTTGACCTTAGTTGGGAGGATACCTACCATTTATGGAGTTTTCATACAATTAAACTACCATTCCACCATTGGTATGACACCATTCAAGGATTTTTACGAGAAACCCTGTAGGTCACCACTTTTTTAGAATGATCTTGGAAAGTTAGCACTCATGGGTATGGATTTGGTGAGAGCTACTACAAATAAGGTGCAGATCATCCAAGAGTAGATAAGTACTGTACATATCCATAAAAAGTCTTCTAAAAACCAATGATAGAGACCTATGGAGTTTGAGGAGGGATACCATGTGTTCCTAAGGGTCTCATATCAATGTGGATTGAAGATATTTTTCCACGGTGGCAAGTTATCTCTGAGATTCATTGGTCCCTTCCAAATACTATATAGAGTTATAGAGATATCTTACCACTTAGATATACCACCATAGTTGTATGAGGTACACTATGTCTTCCACGTGTCATAGTTGAGGAGGTACGTGCATGATGCATCACACGTTATTGAATGGGGTGAGTTGGACATTGAGGATGGAGTTACATTTTAAGAATACCCAGTATAGATCAAGGTTTTTTAGGAGAGGATCCTCATGGTTGAATGATTCCCCTTGTGAATGTTTGATGGTATCATGGTAATCTTTTGGAGAGCTCCTAGGAGTGGGAGGTCCATATGCAAGCCCAAAACCTTCATCTTTTTAGTAGGTTTTTCTCTTTTCAGGAAAAAATACCTAAGGCGGGGAGAATGTAATGACTTGGATTTTCCATATTTTTTTTGATATTATATGGATTATTTTAGAGACTAGGAACTGAGATAATGTGAGATTCTGAGGACCAATGTTCCTTGAACAAATTTTTGAAATATATTAAATAGCATGTATGTGAAATTTCCCTTAAAAAGTGTTGTAACTCTCAAATGGGGTCTAAGATCATAAATATGAGGGCACCATTGAGTTCATAATGTGGGTTTTACCCTATTCATGACATAAACATCATTGGCGTGGGCCATTTTTGAAAATTTCATCACTAATTTAAATAAATAAAATAAATAAATAAATTTATTTATTTTTTCTATTTAAACAACAAAACTTTATTTCTCATTTAAGTACATAGTTATATCTTTTTTTCTTGTGTTGGAAGCTAAAACTAGGAGACCTAAAGACTACTGGAGTAGACCTTAGCGAATGAGAACAGATCAAGACTAGATCATGGATTGTTATGCCAACAGAGTTTGTAGATCTCATCAATATTGACAACATAACCGTTCTTCATTGACAATCAATCCAAAATCTGGGTATGATGTTTGATTTCATGTTTTTCATCTCATTTCTTAATCTTGGATGAATGCAAATCAATTCCAAAAACATAATTCATATGTGAATTATTGTTATAATTAAATTGATTTAATTATTTATTTGTTCATTTTGATTTATCCCTCTTCATTTTTCTTATTCTATGATAAAAAATTGAGGCCAAATGAACAACCTCTAAGGTTCATTCCCCATGTTTTTTGGCATATTTATTTCTCCCTTATTTGTTTATTTGATCTTCATTGGTATTTCTTTTGGCCAATAGTTTGACCAATACTCAGTTTTCGATCATTGTGTGACTGTTCTTTAGTGAAATGGATTGAAACCAAAGGTGAATATCATGATGGAGGTTTCATTTTGGGAATCAGAGATGGTGGTGGGCTGATTGAGGGAGGAAATAATTGAATCAAGAGTTCATTTTTCCGAGCGGAGTATAGAGATGCGAACGATGGTTGATGCTTTCCTGATCCACTTGGTGGCCATAATCTTGAAAATGATTGATGGTAAGGGTGTTCAGCCCTAGATCTGGTGTTCTTGGGTGAGATTGAAGGTGGAGGTGGCAGATCTGGGTGATGCATGAACTAGGTATATATTTCTAGAAAATCCCAATCAACACGATACGTAACTTGTGATTACATGACATGTGAGGCCCTCTAAGTGGTGGATAGGGTTTTGGGATGAAGTTAAGGATCACACAGTGTAAGAACCCTATCACACGGTGTGTGACCCCTCCATGAAGCTCAGCATGTACCTCATAGGGTACACAAACACAAGCAAGAGTACATGGACAATGGAACACTGTGTACTCGGATAGAGACAGAACCACCTGCACATAGGTTAGTACACGGGTGGGATAATACATGGACACGTTTAGTTGACACAGGTAGAGTTTTGTGCATCTATACATTCCATGTACTTATTCTACATTCTATGTATTTTGATACTTACATTACGTGTGAGGCTTTACCACATGGGTAGAGTTAGGGATAGCGGGACACCCCGTGTACCCCTACGGTTCTGGGCGTGACCCCCTATATGAGTATTAGGGTTTTCTTAGACCATCGATATTTTTTTGTAGATACCAATGATCTAGAACTCTTTCTTGAGTATATCTAATGATAAAATGGATAGTGTACTGGGTTCTCCAGGAATGAGAATTGCTTCATGTAGAATCCTATGGTTGATAATTAGTTATGACTTTCTGGTGGCATGGTGTATTTATAGAGTATATTTGGGTGTTTATTTTATATATTAATTGTTATATATTATATTGATCTGACTATACTTGAAAATTATTGTTTAGTGTTTTCAGGGTGTCTTTCTAGGTATTGTTATACTCACCCCTGCTTGGGATTTTCCCGCACGTGGCATGTCTTGTGTAGATTATAATGCAATTGATTGAATCCTGGGAGGATAGAGAGCGAGTGGAGCATAGTTGGATCTTTTCAAATTTATTTGTTTACTGGGAGCTTGAATTTGACTTTATTATTCTCCCTTGGAGTAGGTTGGACTCTTTACAGTTCTTTATTGGGCTTGTATTTGGCCCCTTTTCCCGCTTTTAGTACTTTATTATCGTACTCTGTTGTGTGATCTTATATTCATGCATGCATTATTTTTAGTTGTTTTACATTCTAGTATTGTGTGGGTTTGGATATATATATATATATATGTGTGTGTGTGTGTGTGTTTGTGTGTTTGTGTGAGTGTGTGTGTGTGTGTGAAGGTACTTTAGTCTAATGCCTCCCATTTTTGGGATATTCATACTCAGTGATGGTTGCTATCCCTTGGCCCATTGGAGGCGGGCTTGTGGTAGTCACAGGTCAGACCTCGACGGGTTGTGTCGTGACATATTATTTGACCACTTTCTCTCATTTATTTCTTTTATTTTCATTATTTAACTTCTTATAGAATTTATATTACGCCATGTTCTTTAAACTAATATCTATTTCCTATCTCCTTAATTTTAAATCCCTTTATTTATTCTTTATTTGTTTATGAAGGAATATCAAAATATAAAAGACATTTATTCTTTATGTTTGTACAATGTGTTATCATCCTTTAAAATATTTTTCATCTATTTCAATAAAATTTTATATTATACTCATTGAGTATTTTTTTGTATTATCATTTTTAGTTTTCATTGGAAATATAGTTTCATGTTACCATACCCTTTCTTTCTTAAGATGGTTTATTTTTATATCCCATGAAAGTTTGTTATTGTAACACATTTTATTTTCATGGGTTAATTATTCCATGTATTTTAATGGATTTGTGATAATTTTTAGATTCATTTAATACACCTATATAGAGATATATTTATATAATGTTCTGGCCTAAAATTATATAAACCTTCAATTCATGTTTTAAAACTTTAAATATCACCATATAATTATGTTATTGGACATATTTAGTAAACATAGTCTACTATATTATGAGACGTGGGTGGTTAGTAGAGTCCACTATGTTATGATGGTCATGGCGGTTAGACTTTACATATATTTATGATATCATAGGATTAAGTATGCTCCATATTCCCATTTCATGTAACATCTATATGTTACGATTCATGTTTATATTCCATGGATCATATTTTATTGGGTAATATTTCCTTATGTTATTTTCATGTACCTTTATTATGTTTTCAGGTATATATATTTATTTTATACTCACCACTTTATGATCTTCCTTATGATCACCTATGTTTCTATGATTGATATATCATATGTTTCTCCTCTTATTGAGCATCAAATCTCACCCTTTTATTATGGTTACCATTTTCACTAGGTAATAAATAATAATATAATGTATGATATATCTAAAAGGGAATAAATTATGAATAATATTATAGGAGAAATTAATAATATTATTTTTGTGATAAGATGTAATATATAAATTCCCCAGTTTGGTGATCCCTCACACGACTGAGTTGAGTCACCACTAACCCTTATGCATGCCTCCTCTTATGCCATAAGTTACCAACTAGTAGTGAGGGTGTATATAATATAGTGTAAAGACTATAAATTATGATACAATTTTAAAATAATAGAAGAAATCATGGAAATCAATCATGAAATATAACTCAAGAAGATGATATATGAATACCAAATAATACAAATGATTATAATAAACTGTGTCATGTAATACTACATGTAAAACTAAATTTCATGTTGGGAGTCATATAAGTAAAAAAAAAAAATTAATCATGATAAGGACTCCAACACCCTAGTCATGAACCCCATGCCCGATCCTATCTCCATGCTCCAACGCCTTCCAATAAAGAAAACATATCAAGTGTAGGGACCTTAAACCTTATTTTGACTACAATATATGAAATATGTCTGAGTACCAAATGACACCCGAGTAGGGTGTGATTAAAACTTAGTAGGCTAACACCCACAACATCTAAAGAATATGATTTAAATATATAGTACATTAAATAATATGATAAACATGAGAATTCATTAATAAATTAATTTAGAAGATCAAATAAACTTGCTGAACCTCAAGCTCTGGGTTATCACCCAAGGTTAGCCAAACCTGGTTCAACAGAATTCTAGATATCTCTATCATGTGGTGGATTCTCCCACCTAGGATGAATCACCCATACCACTGGAAGATTCTCATGCCAACAATGAATCTCAAAAACTATAGATCTCACCCTCATACATCAAATATAATATATATCATTACCTTAGGAATTAAGAAAACATGCATCTAGTTCACAGGAGGTATGTACCCATGCTTCTAGACCTAAGGTGCTATTTAACTCTATATCTATCTATTTGGAATATTTTACCAATGAATCAAGACCTCAGGCGGTTTGTAACTATGTGTCAGACTTATAGAAAGTACGTGTCCATGCATATAAACATCAGGCAGTATGAGACCATGCACCTATCCCTCAGGTGGTAAGTAACCATGCATCTAGACCTCATGAATCAAACATTATCAGGAGTCATGAAAAGAAAATATAAGAAGAACTCCATGTATAATACCAACACAAAACATTACAAACATATTTTCGAAAGCCTCATTATTCAATTTATAAAATAACCAATTATCATGCCATTTAGTCCACTTACCAATTAATGCCAACAACCAAATTCAAGCCAATTATAAATTTAATCCAAGTTACCAATTAACCCAATAATTGAAACCATTCCTATTTAACTTATCATTTAAACACAATTAAAAATACACATATCATCATATCCATATTTCATCATGCCTTTATCTAATTCCCATTACATTCAAATTTACCTCTTTTAATATACATAATTCATTCTCAAGCCTATTATCATAATTTAAAAGTTATAAAAATTCCATGTTAATAAAAATTATCATTTCAAATACTAAATCAATTCACATTGTTAAGAAAAATCACAACTAATTTCCAATTATTCAATGGAAATAGTTTCATTCCATTCAAGTTTTATCCTAGATTCAAAGTTTGTCACACCCATTTGGTGGCTGCAAGTGGTAGTCTCAATGCCAACATATCCAATGGGATATGAGGGAGGTCAAAGAATAAGTTTTAATCAAAATAACAGGTTATTAATTAGGATATATCACATGCATGACTTGTTGATGCGATCAAACACATTGCACATAATAAAAAAATGAAACATCTCTTAGGGAGTTATTCTAGATCACCCACCTTAAGCAAAAAAGAAGAGGATATCTATTTTCAAGCACTAAATCAATGTTCAAAATAATTATATCTTATGGATATAATTTGAGACATATTATCATGAATAGAATAAGATAGTCCAAGGAGTAAACAAGAGGATTTATTCAAAGATAAATGAGATGTACTGATTTAGGATCATCAGATTGAAGAACTGATCATGAAAAAGAGGAACAATGTTAGACAATCCTTGAGAGACTTAGAAAACCTTAAAAATGTGAAAATCCCATATTAGGGTCATATTAGATGCTAAAAGGAGTTTTCATGGGGTTTTAGGGTATATGAAGACATTACAACTGCTCACCTACATGGCCTAGACCGACACTATCGATTGTCCTGTGGGCCTCTACTAGTTGGATGATGGGTCTCCTATAGGGGACCCATTTCTGACCAAAACCAACAAATGGATGGTTGGTATCACCAGTGTGCTAGGGGAATTCTTGTAACCTTACTAGGATATGGGGTATCTCACCAACTGGCCGATGGAATACATCAGCTAATCGGTGGTTCTACAATTTCTCTGAACATGTAGACCATCGCTACTTGCTGCAATCCTCCGCCATTCTGGCTTCTTCGAGCACCCAAACACCTATAAAGTAATGTTTTAAGTAAAAAATAGGGCTCAAAATCTAAGGCTTAAATGGTTTAATGAAACTAAAAGAGGTCCAATTTAAAACTTAAAAATTAATTCACCTAGAAAAATATAGGATCTTATAGCCTCCCATCCATATAACATCTTATCCACAATATGTGATCCCAAGTATCACTGAGGGGTATCAGTGAATAAGTTAGGCCAATTTTCCAACATATCAAACTCCCACTCCTAGGTCTCCTATTTAACACACCCATGCTACCACTACAATCTCACAATAGGAACAATCTTTCCTTAAATATTCTTGTCACTATAGTCCATGATATTGATAATATACTATTAAAAGGATACATCAATGTAAATATCAATTTCATAAACATGTATCATCTGAGAAGGGTTAGGGTGATCTCTACAAAGCTGAGACATGTGAAACACATCATGCATGGAACTGCATCACTTTTTAAGGGATAATCAGTATGCCATTGGACTGACACTCTCCACTACCTAAAATGGCATGAAAAACCTTGGTACTAGCTTTACTTAATTTTTAATATGATGTTACCCCAGCCTTTTAGATACACAAATAAAAATATGATATCCAACCTCAAACTCCAAAGGTCATCTCTAAGGGTTTGTGCATGATTTCTTATGGCTCTTCATAGTTAACAATCAATTTTTGATCAATTGAACTTACTCAAATATATCATGCATAAGACTAGGTCCAACAATAACTTACTCACCTACCTCTAACTTACTCAAAGGTTAATGACATGACCTATCATAAAAGTCCTAAAAAAGATCCATTTTGATCAATTACAATCTTTTATTATAAGAAAAATCATTGAGAGCTAGATATTTCTCCCAAGAATCACTGAAATATAAAATACATGCTCACAATATATCCTCCATAATTAAAACTATCTTTTCAGATTGGCCATCAGTTTCAGGATGATAGCTTGTACTCAGAAGAATCCATGATCATAACTCCTTCTGAAGGCCTTGCCGAACTATGATGTGAAATCTCAATTGAAAATGATAATCCTTAGAACACCATTAAATTTAACTATCTCCTAAACATAGAGACTTCCTTGATCATCAACGTTGAGGTCCTCCGTGATTGTAAAAAAATGGGCTGCCTTCATTAGTTAATGCATGATCACCCATGTTGCATCATTTTCCCAAGGCTTCATAGGCAATCCTATCATGAAGGCTATAATGAAATTATCTCACTTCTATTCTAAAATGGGTAAAGGCTATAATAACCCAACAAGCCTATGATTCTTGGAATTCACCTTCTAATAGATGAAAAATCATGAAAAAATCCCACTGTCTCCTTATTTATCCCTAGACACCACTACTGCATATGAATATCACAATACATATTCATTATCCTGGGATATTCCGCCTAATGAGAAGTATGGAACTCCCTCACCAGCTCCTCACGTAATCCTGTAAGAACCCAATCCATACACAACCATGGATAATAATAACATCACCACTTGTGAGAGACAAATCCTATGGTGGATCCCCAACATATATTCTATCCCTCATAGATAATCCCTTTAGATCATATAACCTCTCTCTCTTGATCTGATCTAGAATCATGGTTACAACAGAAGTCATAGTTAGAGATACTCATCCCTAGAACTCTTGAACATCCAGATGCATCTCTGAAAAGATTTCCATCATCCTACACTCATCACAAGACTCCCACACTTCCTTTATCCATTAATTTATACTCAATTCATAAAAAATAATGTTTCCCTTTCTTAGAGTGTAGGCCAACTCAAATTTGAAAGAATTTAGATATTCAACCCACCTACCCTGCTGGAGATTTAGGTCATATTGTAAAAATATGTACATGAGGATCTTGTGATCCATTAACAACACAAAAATATACCCCAAAATATAATTATTCTAGAATATTAGGTTTTTTAACATAAAAAATAACTCTAGATCCTGAGTAGGATAATTCATCTAATGTAGACACAAATCTCTTGATCCATAAGAAAACCCTCAATACTTATGATTTAGAACTACTCTAACACCCACTCCTAATGCATTGCAGTTCATGGTATACTTCTTACCTAGCTCAGGTAAGTTGAGGATCATTTTTGAGGTCAACCTACTCTTTATATCCTGTAAATCCCTCTCATAAGCATCTGACCATAAAAACTTCACCTCTTTCTTGGTTAGCTCAGACATCAGTGTTTTCAAATTGGATAATTCTTAGATAAAATTCTAGTAATATCCTGTTAGAACCATATTACAATGAATCTAAAATATGTCATTATGATGCTCCTAAGATACTATGGACGCAACCTTCTTTAAGTCTACTGATGCTCCATCCTCTGAGATGACATTATAACACCCCAAAACTTGTGTCTCATATAATGATAAAATTATTCTTTTATTTTTGTTTAAAATTTCTTTTAACTAAACAAAATTTATAAGATAAACACAATGCTTTTTATATATACAAGACACCAATGTGTTTACAATGTACCAAGATCCCAATAAACCATTCTACCCAAAAATACCTATTAAAAAACCTATCAAAATTACAGGGAGACCACTCAAAACAATGAGAACCCAAAGAAGATAATATGGGTCCTTAGAATTTGTCATAACAAACATAAGAATGGCCAAATCCACTATGTCCACACTAAGAACCAATGGTATTATATGAACCATATTATTCTTTTGTATTGAGTTTTAGGAAACCCTAAGGCATGGTTTTATAAGACACTAGTTTGAACGTCGCCTTGGGTGACCGTGGAATTCTAACGGCAATAAATATAGCCGTTGGGATTTTTGGAGAACTAATTAAAAACACGTGAGTGTAATTTAGTTTTCCAAATAATTAAGTTATGGATTGAAAATTATAAAACAACCCCTAATTATGAATATAAGGTATAATATTTTGAGTTACAATTAATTGATTTTGAAATGTGATGAGGAATTCAAAAAACTTTGAAAATATTTCAAATATATTGTAAACATTTTCATTTCGAATGATTAAGAAATGTTTTAATTAAACTATGTTCGATTTCTTGTTGAAATATGCTCTGATTTATATTAAACTAATAAATGTCTTCATATGGTTATAATGAAGTCATGATTATTCTTTAAAACTTTAGGGTTTATAAATAATTTTAGTGATACTCTTAGTTAAGACATTTTTATTCTTTAACCTTTCAACGTTTAAATAAAAATCATGTTTTGAAAAATATTTTCTATATAGTTGAAATGGATGTATTAATTTCCTTATGATTTTAAATAATTTTTAAAGTTAGTTTTTATAAAAAAATTAAGCCCACTAGGGCTAGCCCACAAGCCAGGCCGAGGGAGGCAGCTCAGGCTAGGTGGCTGAGCCTAGCCCTCAGCCTCAGCTTAGGACAGCCCGAGCATGGGCATAGGTTCCCCGAAGGTCTGGTAAGAGCACATGGGGGTTTAGAGCGGCCACTGTGGGTGAAAGGTCACGGTGATATGGGGGTAGCCCGAGGCTTATTGGGGTGGGAGCCCATGTATAAGGCTCCATATGTGTGTGATATGTTTTTTTTTGTGCCATTTTTCGGAGGCTTAGCCTTATAAAGGGGTCGCGAATGTCCCATTGATTCGATGTGGGATGAGTTTTTTCGGGAAAAATAGGATCTGGCCCATTAGACCGCGTTGTGCCCAATCTGGGCCGTCGATCTCGATTCAGCGCTCGACCCTCAACAACCACGGAATACCAAAACATTTTTGTGCACCGTCTGATCAACCTCTGATCTAATATTGGTCATCCGAGAGTTTTAAAATGCCACGTCGATCCAGGGCCATCTGATCAAACTCAGATTTAATCTGAGTCGCCCAACTTTTTCTTAAACCAAAAATAGGCCCCAACCATCGGATCAAGGCCAGATTTGATCCTGACCATCCGATCTTCTTCTGAATTTCTTCCCGTAGCACAATCTTCTTCCCTGCGGTGTGCACTACACCAGTACCCCTACACCTTATATTGCATCTTTTGCTTCACCCTTGACAGCCGTTGGTCCCCCTCCTTTCAATCGGTTTCAACAAAGACCGACCCCTAGTATTTTTATAAGCCATTTGGGCCTCAGATCCCATGAAATTTGCATTAAAATATTTTTTTTAGGTATATTTTCTAAAAAACACACCCGAGGCACCCCAAGAACCCCTCAGTTCTTTCCACTCAAGCTTCCATCAAACCTCAACAAGTCTCCTCCAAGATCTCCAAAGTTCTCCCTAGCTCCTCTTCCTCTTCGAGCTAAGTTAAGGGATTTATATTGTCTTGATCGTTGAGTTGAAGTTGTATATTTATGTACACTTGTATATATATATATATGCATCTTGTGGTTTGAGTTTCAACCCTTTTTTACCCAATTTAGAGCTTCTAGATTTTGAGTTATATGGTATTAGTAGATCTAAATCATAAATACCTCATGAAAACTTATTTTCATACCTTATATACATAATTGGTTATGTATATTTATATATATATGTATATAAATATATGAATATATAACCCCTCAGATTTACATAAACCCCTTATTTCCAGATTTAAAATTTCTAAACTTGAGCTTTGAAGTTAATTTTAAGAACTTCAAAATGCGAAGAAATATATTTTGTATAAGACTTTTTTACCTGATTATGTATGTTCTTATATATATATGTATAACCATACGGTTTTAAAGAAACCTCCTTGAGGTTAAGTTTCAAGTCTTCTATACTTTGAGGTTCAAGGATGAAATATAATTTTGTTATATTTTCACATATATATATATATATGGTCACACATGTTATAAAGCTAAAATGGTTTGGTTTTTAATCAAGTGATAATGGTGTATTAAATATGTTTTAAAGTATTTATTACTTATGAGAAATTATTAAACCTAGTTTAATTATGAAAACTCATATATACACTTTGTGTATAGTTTCCAAAACCCTAATTTCGTGTATGGATTTTTAAAATTTAATTAATGTATTGATATAATTAATACTTGTGAGACTTTAATGAATATCAGTATCTGTGTAAACCAAACCAATAGTTTTTTATGTAAATATGTTTGTCCAAATCCATAAATTAGGTCAAAGTTGTTTCAGTTAAAGAACTTTTAATGATATTATCCTTATTATAATTTCATTTTTCAAAGGTATTATATGATTGATCTTGATGTGTTTTATGATTAAAAAGAATATATACTTTTGATTTGACCAAAATATATTAAAGGATAAAAGTGTGTGTTAAACCATGAAATCATGTTATGCTCACTTAATGTTTTATCAACTGTGGTGATTATTGTTAGTTAAGTCATGATGTAATATAATTTCTTGATAACTGACACTTTTATCAGTATATTAAATAACATGTATTTTCATTTATGGAATAAGGATTTTAAATTAAAGAGTTATCATTTTCACATCTCATATGGAAAATCCCTTCTCATCCATTATTTTATGTGCTTTAGTAATTGTATCATGTGAACAAAATGTGTAATAAACCATGTATGCCTTCGATAAACTGTTACTACCATATCTTCAGTTTTATCTATCATATTATGTATTTTTGGATTAAATGGTTTAATTTTCCATTTTATTTATAGTTTCACTCAATGATGCATGCATGTGGAATACCATAATAATGAGATATGAAATTAAATTACTCAAAGTGGTATGGGACACCTTGAGTAATGTAAAGTAAAATTTAAATATTCATAGGGATATAAACACCTTTAATATCAGACTTTACTGGACATATGATGAATGTATTGGCCTAGTATGTTCCGGGCTGGGGACCGGTAAAAGTAAGCCCTCCAGGTTGGGGTCTGGATATATCAGACCCTTCGGGTTGGAGTCCGGTTAGAGTGGTTCTCTGGGATGGAGTCCGGTTACAGAGGCTCTCTAGGTTGGGGTCCAGTTATAGTTAGCCCCTAGGTCCTGGCATGAGGCCTTGACACATAGATTAAAGTCCGGTATTATACATTCCCTCATTATATGTATGATAATTAATTAACCAAATGGATATTCGACTAGTAGAATATCCATGGTTAAGAGCCAGTACTTATGAGTATTAGAAAAGTATATGCTTATGGCATGACATATGTTTAGCACTTAGTGATTTAGTATTCAGTGTATGAAATTGAAGTTATTACCTTTATGCACAACTTTTATTATTAATTACTCTTAGCTGTTTAATTTTTGCATACATTTTCATATGTTATACATGTTATAATTTTTTTTATTTATTATTTCATATGATCATTCCTATAAACAAATCATGTACCCATGTAATTATATTAGCATGTTTTTAATTAAGAAGATTTATGATATCTTACATGTGTTACATCTTTTCTTTAAGAAAAATGTTTTATGGAAAGGTTTAAAATTTTTTTTCATAAGTTATATTGGTTTATTTTAAAACCCTTTAATGGGAATTCGTTTTCTCACCCTACATTTTTGATTTAAATTTTTCAGGTATCAATTTGAGCTAAAGAAGTATGACAGAAGTGGCTGGTTTCCTAGAATCTGAACCGAATTCTATCCTCTCTAGAGGACATGATGTGTAATTTATCGGTGCATGTTTTTGTGAATAATTACACATCATGCTTTGAAGGCACTGACTCCAGGTTTTTTGGGGTTGGGTCCTCACAGTTTGTATCAGAGGATTTTGTTTAAATAACTATAGAAAACTAGAACATAAACAAAGAAAAATTTACTTAAGAATTTATAAATATGAAGATCTTCCTAATTTTTAGATGGAAAACAAAGGTAGTAGTATTCTGTCTCTTCCCAATGAGGCCCTAGAAACCAAAATTTCCAAAGCCATCCATGAAAATTTTATAAAATATCCCCATATTTTCATGTCATGAAAACATCTCTATGATGTATCCAACTCTCCCCAGGTACTTCAACTCCACTGAGGAGCGGGTTTGGACTATATCTTTATAATGCAAACCCAATTTCCATCCTATGCACTATAGGGAAAGTACTATGAGGGAATTTTTAGATGCTTCACCGTAGTGGAAGGTGTCCAGTTCCTTATGTATTTCCAAGAAGCTACAGTAGTGGGAGACCTCCGCGCAACGTATATGTGTCATGTCTTGTCCTACGACCCTTATGGTCAAGTAATGGACTTTTACATCCTTGAATTTGAAGCCTCACGTTCTGTGTACAGACATCAAGTACATACTGATGTCTCTCATCTATACACCCTACATGACAGACTCTAGAGACAACACAAGTGCACCCATGAGATCGAACCAGACTTCTCGGGTTGCATATGGTTTAGGGAGATTTAGAGTTTTGAACTTGTTTTTGGGATTCGTGTAGGGAGCTAGGGAAACCATTATCCCTTTCCTTTTATGTATCAGTGGTTATATGAGAATACAACGTGTTATCTCTTCTTTTACTATGTTTTCTTTGTTTATAATTTAGGATTGATTTCATTGATTAGAATTTCATAAAATTTATCAGATGAAAGGAAGAACCAATATTTTATCCCTCCCCGTTGAGATACTCGAGGTTGTTATGGTCAAAACCTATAAGGAAGAGTACCTACCTTTCTAAAAATTGTGAAGAACGTGCAAGAAAATTTACGATATATAAAATAGTCTTGAAATTCACCCCTCCTATTAGGGGAATGCTTACTTATACCACCACATAACCACGATCCAACTGGAAGAGTATAGGCGAAGGGGGAAATACCACGAAGGGATTTTACTATGTTTCACTCTAGCCCAAAACTTCACAGATAGAGTATGGTTCCAAGAGGCTACTTTGGAGGGAAACCTTTGTGAAAACTACATGTACCAACTCCTCAGTTTCAGATTATATGAAAACGTCTATAACTTAGATGTTCTCAATCGAGAGATAGTCCGATGAGTCCTTAGAGATTTTTCCATTCGGACATCTCTGAACTTTGCACCATCCGAGCCACACTCTGGAAGCCCAAATGCACTAAACATGAGTTCAGCCCTTTCTTCCCAAGGTGTGTTTGGGCTAGGGAAGAAGAGGATTTGAACACCAATATGGAAATTCACCTGGCCACACCAGAGGACCCACCACGATGGAGGATGTGGTGAAGTTTGTAAGGGAGTCTTTTAACGAGGTTATGTGAAAGGAATTGCAATGACACAATTCTTTGTAGGGGGGAATATTGTAACACCCCAAAACTTGTGTCTCATATAATAATAATATTATGATTTATTTTTTTTTAAATTTTCTTTTAACAAAACAAAATTTATAAGATAAACACAAGGATTTTTATTTAAATAGGACACTGAAGTGTTTAGAATGTACCAAGATCACAAGAAACCATTCTACCCAAAATACCTATTAAATAACCTATCAAAATTATATGGAGACCACCCAAAACAACTAGAACACAAAGAAGATAATATGGGTCCTTAGAATCTGTCATAACAAACATAATAATGGACAAATCCACTGCAGAAACACTAAGAACCAATGGTATGACATGAACCATCTTCTTATTTTTCCTTGAGTTTTAGGACACCCTAAGTCTTGGTTTTATAGGACACTAATTTGATCATTACCTTGGGTGACCATGGAATTCTAACAGCTATAAATATAGCTATTGGCCTTGTTGGAGAATTAATTAAAAACATGTGAGTGTAATTTAGTTTTCCAAATAATTATATTATGGATTGAAAATTATAAAAAAACCCCTAATTATGAAGACAAGGTATAATATTTTGAGTTACACTTAAGTGATTTTGAAATGTGATGAGGAATTCAAAACACTTTTCAAATATTTCAAATATATTGTAAAAATTTTCATTTCAAATTCTTAAAAAATGTTTTAATTAACTATGTTTGATTTCTTATTGGAATATGCTCTGATTTCTATTAAACTGATAAACATTATCATATGGATATAATGAAGTTATGGTTATGCTTTAAAACTTCAGGGTTTATAAATAATTTTAGTGATACTCTTAGTTAAGAAATTTTTATTCTTTAACCTTTTAATGTTTAAATAAAAATCATGTTTTTAAAAATATTTTCTATATAGTAGAAATGGATGTATTAATTTATTTATGATTTTACATACTTTTGAAAGTTAGTTTTTATAAAAAAATTAATCCCACCAATGCTAGCCCATAAGATAGGCCGAGGGAGGCAGCTCATGCTAGGTGGCTGAGCCTAGCCCTCAGCACTAGACCTGGCCGGCCTAAGCGTGGGCATAGTTTCCCCAAAGGGCTCGCAGGAGCACATGGGGGTTTAGAGTACGTCACCATGGGTGCGAGGTCATGGCAAGGCGGGGGTAGGCTGTGGCCTGTGGGGGAGAGAGCCCATGTATAAGGCTCCCTATGTGTGTGATGTGTTTTTTATGAGCCATTGTTTGGAGGATTAGTCTTATAAAGGGGTCACGAATGTCCCACCGATTCGATGTGGGACGAGTATTTTCAGGTGAAACGGGATCTGGGCTGTTGGATCACATCGCGTGCGATCTGGGCCATTAATCTCGATCCAACACTCGACTCTCAGCAACCGCAGAATACCAGCGCATTTTTGTGCACTGTTCGATCAACCTTGGATCTAGTCTTGGCCATCCAAGATTTTTAAAACACCATGTTGATCTAGGGTCGTCCGACCAAACTCAGATTTAATCTGAACTGCCCAACTTTTTTTTAAAACCTGGACACACCCCAGCCATCAGATCAAAGACGGATTTGATCATGAACATTTGATCTTATTCCAGCTTTCTTTACATAGAACTTTCTTCTTCCCCATGGCGTGCACTACACTAGTACCCCTAAACCCTATATTTTTTTTTGTTTTCTTCACCCTTGATAGCCACTAGTACCCCTCCTTTCACACGGTTTCCAAAAAGACTGACCCATAGTATTTTTATAATCCATTTGGGCCTTGGATCCCATTAAAATTTCATTAAAATATTCTGTTTAGGTATAGTTTATAAAAAACACACCTGAGGCACCCCAACAACCCCTCGGTTCTTTCCACTCAAGCTTCCAGCAAACCTCAACAAGTCTCCTCTGAGATCTTCAGAGTTCTCCCGAGCTCCTCTTCATCTTAGAGAAAAGGTAATAGATTTATATTTTCTTTCTCGTTGAGTTGAAGTTTTATATTTATGTACACTTATATATATATATATATATATATGCATCTTGCGGTTTGAGTTTGAACCCTTCTTTACCCGATTTAGAGCTTCAGGATTTTTAGTTATAGGGTATTAGTAGACCTGAAGCATAAATACCTCATGAAAACTTATTTTCATACCTTATATACATAATTGGTTACATATATATATATATATATATAAATATATAACCCCCCAGATTTACATAAACCCCTTATGTCTAGATTTAAGATTTCTAAACATGAGCTTCAAAGTTAATTTAAGAACTTCAAAATGCAAAGAACTATATTTTGTATAAGACTTTTTACCCAATTATGTATGTTCTTATATATATATGTATAACCATATGGTTTTAAAGGAACCTCCTTGGGGTTCAGTTTCACGTCTTCTATACTTTGAGGTTCAAGGATGGAATAAAATTTTGTTATATTTTCATATATATATATATACGGTCACACATGTTATAAACCTAACATGGTTTAGTTTTTAATCAAGTTATAATGGTGTATTAAATATGTTTTAAAGTATTTATTACTTATGATAAATTATTAAACCTAGTTTAATTATGAAAACTCCTATATACACTTTGTGTATAGTTTCCAAAACCCTAATTTCATGTATGGATTTTTAAAATTTAATTAATGTATTGATGTAATTAATACTTGTGAGACTTTAATGAATATCAGCATCCGTGTAAACCAATCCAATACTTTTTTATGTAAATATGTATGTCCTAATCCATAAAGTAGGTCAAATTTGTTTCAGTTAAATAACTTTTAATGATATTATCCTTGTTATAACTTCATGTTTCAAAGGTATTATATGATTTATCTTGATGTTTTTTATGATTAAAAAGAATATATACTTTTGATTTGACCAAAATATATTAAAGGATAAAAGTGTGTGTTAAACCATGCAATCATGTTATGCTCACTTAATGTTTTATCAACTGTGGTGATTATTGTTAGTTAAGTCATAATGTAATATAATTTCTTGATAACTGACACTTTTATCAGTATATTAAATAACATGTATTTTCATTTAGGGAATATGGATTTTAAATTAAAGAGTTATCATTTTAACATCTCATATGGAAAATACATTCTCTTCCATTATTTTATGTGCTTTAGTAATTTTATCATGTGAACAGAATGTGTAATAAACCATGTATGCCTTCAATAAACTGTTACTGCCATATATTCAATGTCATCTATCATATTATGTATTTTTGGATTAAATGGTTTTATTTTCCATTTTATTTATAGTTGCACTCAATGATGCATGCATGTGTCATACCATAATAATGAGATAAGAAATTAAATTACTCAAAGTGGTATGGGACATCTAGAGTAATGTGAAGTAAAATTTAAATATTCATAGTGGTAAGGACACCTTTAATATCAGACTTTAATGGACATATGATGAATGTATAGGACATGTATGTTCCGGGTTGGGGACCAGTAAAAGTAAGCCCTCTGGGTTGGGGTCCAGTTATATCAGACCCTTCGGTATGAAGTCTGGTTACAGAGGCTCTCTGGGATGGAGTACAGTTACAGAGGCTCTCCAGGTTGGGGTTCAGTTATAGTTATCCCTAAGGTCCTGGCACGAGGCCTTAACACAGAAATTAAAGTCCTGTATTATACATTACCTCATTATGTGTATGATAATTAATTAAATAAATGGATATTCGACTAGTAGAATATCCATGGTTAATATCCAGTACTTATGAGGATCATAAAAGTAAATGCTTATGGCATGACATATGTTTATCACTCAGTGATTTAGTATTCGGTGTATGAAATTGAAGTTATTACCTTTACATGAAACTGTGATTATTAATTACTCTTAGGTATTTAATTTGTGATTATATATTCATATGTTATAAATGTTATAATGTATTTTATTTATTACTCCAAATGAGCAAGCCTATAAATGAATCATGTAACCTTGTAATTCTGTTAGCATGTTTTTAATTAAGAACGTTTATGATATGTTACATGTGTTACAAATTTTTTCTAAGAAAAATGTTTTATGGAAAGGTTTAAATAATGTTTTCAAAAGTTATATTGGTTTATTTTAAAACCCATTACTGAGTATTTGTATGCTCACCCTACGTTTTTGATTAAAAATTTTCAGGTATCAGTTTGAGCTAAAGAAGTATGACAGAAGTGGATGGTTTCCTAGAACCTGAACTGAATTTGATCCTCTGCACATGAAATAATGTGTAATTTATAAGTGCATGTTTTTGTGAAGAATCACACATCTTGCTTTGAAGTCACCGACTCCGGGTTTTCTAGGGTCAGGTCCTCACAGACATGACCCAAGAAGTTCACATTGTTAATCCAAAACTATATTGAAATAGCTTGGTATATAACCAATACTCTCTCAGTATATTCATGATTATTTAATGATTTTGGGCATGATTATATTTAGACTGATAGTAAACCATGATATTATCATTGAAAACACCAAAAATTGACCAGGTAATGGATGGAAGATCCGATTCACTAATACCATGAATATCAACAATGCGTTCATCTGAATAAACAAAATCACCATGAACTTGAACAAGACACAACATATAATAAATGAAATCTAATGCATGTCTTATGGTCAAACCCTTAACTAATAGCACCCTAACCTCCATTCGATCTTTGGAAAAATTTGGGAACCTCTCAGCTAATCGAGGAGATCATTGATGCATGGGATGGGAAACCAATTCTTGAATGTCATCTCATATAGTCTCTGATAATAATGCCTAAGTGGAAATTACTATTATACTTCTTGGAAAAAAGAATGGAAGAACCCCATGGTGAAGTATTAGGCTATATTAATACCTTATCTTACAGATCTTCCAACTAAACTTTCAACTCTAGAAGCTTTATTGGTACCATCCTATGAGGTAGAAAAGAAACCGGTTCGACTCTTGGAACTAACTCAATAGTGAACTCGATATCCTTCTCAGGTGGTATGCTAGAGAACTCTTCCAGAAGAATATCCTAAAAGTTTTCCTCCTAGACCATTGAATGGGTAGTCATACACCATCCACAACCCTTACCATAAGAAAGGTCATTTCACATGATACTAGTTTGATGCTCCCCGCTATAAGAGTTTCCTCATTATCACCTTGGAACACTTACTTCATTCTACCGAATCCCCAACTAGTCCACCATAGAATTTAATGACTAATCGTGACCATGCATTCATGTTTGATTTTCAATAGATTATAGAGCACTACTCATACTTGGGTTCCTAGTATGTACTTCACTACATTCACTAATCCATTTACAATGTGAAAATGAATCTTTTAAATCCTAGGCATGGTTTATAACTTCTAACCCAGACTGGTATCATCCCCTCATGAAATCCCCTAAATCTAAACATGACATTACCATAAAACAAAAAAGTTAGGTTGGCTGAAAAATAGTACCTCGATCCATTGATGATGTCATCTCCTACCATAGATACATATCTGCACACACCAAAATTTTTGCTACCAAGACCTGTGAGCTTCTCACCAAACATAGGTTGCTAACCCCAAGGGTGACTCTAGAACAAATTCGTGTGTGACCCACCATAAATAGTTTTTTTGAGTTTAGCCACATAATCATAAACATTCCTAATAGTCAAATCACCACCCTTCTTTCACCAGTTCAACCAACCTCATGAAACCCCTGAATGACACATCATGCATTAAGGTTTCCCAGCATGGAATGGAAACACCACTCTTTAACCCAATAGAGTAATTTCCTCATGAGTCATAGACCTCCAAGCCTAGACTCACTCACCTTTCTAGTTTTCCACACAAAAAAGTTCCAGTACCAAAAACCCATGCACTTATAACATTTTTATTTATAAAGAGAATATCCTTGCTACTAATATTCACAACTCACTACCTGACACACATGTTCTAGTCCAATCCACTGAGTGTATACCCATGATCTAACTTTACTAGGTCTGAACACTGAGGTTCTTCAAGGGTGAACTCACTCCTCAAATCATAGGATACATAAGAAGATCAAACTCAGGTTGTCAAGATAAAAATAAAAAACCACTAAAAAATATTTCTATTAATTATTTTTTATCAAATATGTCAAGGGATTAAATTTCATTGTTTATATAGGTAGATGTGTCACATGTAATAAAAATTTCATTAGTATAAACAATTCATGTCAACATATTTCCCTACGTTCCTACCATGATGCATGCATACTCACCTTGTGATGTACCATCTTATGAGTAGAATCTCATAAAATAGTAACATCACACAAAAATTTAATCACCAAAGGTGAGATAACATCATAACTATAAAAATTAAACATCAAGAAAAACAATCCCATCCATGGGTACTTGGGTTCCCCCCTCCACATGGGTTAGCTACACCAATGTATGATCTCATTACTAAGCCTAGAAAAATACTAGGCTCTTATATTCCTTACCAAATAGTAAATTAATAGAAATGATATGGTCACTAATACCTCTTTGTAATGACCACAACCTAGTGCTCCCTCACATGATAGAGTTGGGTCATCCTGAAAGCTTAGGTGTGCCGCCTCATATTACAGAGGCTACCGACTAATAGTGAGGGTGAAAGGAATATATTGGGGAGTCTATATCATATGACATGGATTTAAAATAATATAAAAAATTAAGGAAATCAATCATGAAATATAACTCAAGAAGAGAATAGATGAATACCAAATAATAAAAATGATAATAATAAACCATGTCATTTAATACTAAATGTCATGGTGGATGTCATACAAGTAAAAGACTAAAAAAATCACGATAAGGACTCCAAAACCTTAGTCCCAAACCCCGTGCTTGGTCACATATATATGCTCTGATCTCATCCATCAAAGTAAACATATCAATCACATAACCCTTTTCCATTGTCTAGGCCTACATCCATGAAATCTACTTGGGTACCAAATGGCATGCAAACAGGGTGTGAGTACAACTCAATAGTCTGACACCAACAATGTATAAATAATATAGTTTGAATATATAATACATGAAATGGTATGATAAATAGGGAAAATAATTCATAAATTAACGCATAACATCAAAAAACCCCACTAAATCTTGGACTTTGTGTTGACACCCATATTCAACCAAACCGGCTTTGATATAGTGCCAAATATCTCTATCAAATAGAAAATTCTTTTTCATAATATGAATAAACCATAATGTTGGTAGATTATCTTTTTGGGTATGAATCAACCAAACTATGGATAGAAATGTACCACCTAAGGTCTGGATAGAAGAATGGACCAAGAGGAAGAGGAAGAGTGTTAGAGGATCCTTGAGATCCTTACAGAACCTTAAAAATTGGTAACTCCCATATTAGGATCATATTAGAGGTAAAATGGTGATTAGTGGTGGTTTCAGGGTGTAAAAAGACAACATAACCCCTCACATATGCAGCCCATATCGACTGTACTGGATAGATGGTGGTGTCCAATAGTAAGGCTGCACAGCTAAAGTTGCCACCCGTGAGCCAGTGGACCTCCACCAGATGGCTGATGGGTTTGCTATAGGGGACCCCTTTTTCTCTCAAACCAACTAGCAGACTGGTGGGTCTCACCAGATAACTAGTGGGATTATTTTAACCTTACTGGTCTACTAGTTATCCCACTAGGTAGTTGATGGACTCCATTAGCTAGCTGGTGGTTCTTCAGTATCTCTAAACATGTAAACCACTACTAGCCATTCAATCCTTTTCCAATTCAGCTTCTCCGAGCCGCTGAACACCTTTAATGATACATTTTAATATATGAATGGGGATGAAAATTCAAGGCTTAAATGGTTTACCAAAACTTAAAGATTTTCAACCAAAATCTTAAAAAACAATGCACATATAAAAATATTATATCTTACATAACACATAGCCAATAATAAAATATACTAACCTTTAGGCTCTAGGGGTGTGATTTAATTGCGGTGTGTAATGTACAATCATGTAAAATGATGTAAAACATACATACATTATATATGGTTTGTATCATTTGTTATTATAGTGGGGTTTAGTAAATTTTGGGAATTATTTTATAAAGAATAAGATAATAAAACCTAAAGCATCTTAGGCTGAATTAAATTTGTCATAAGATAATTCATCTTATGATTTATTTTCATTTTTTTGATTGTAAACTTATTTTTTATTTTTTATTATTGTTTATAACTCATTCTAATAATTTTAGTTTTGTTAAATTACTAAAACTAGAAGGAAATGAGTGAAAAATGAATGTGATGGACAATGAACTTTTTTCAATGAATAAACATATGAGATAAAATCTATTTTGAAAAATATTATAGATATAATTACCCAAATACCTGAGGTTATGAACAATAAATTTAACTTTTTTAAATTTCCAAATGCACCAAAGAAGGACCAACCCACTATTGATTCCTTTATTTTGAAATGACAACCATCCTTTAGTGTATCTTCCCATCCACTAATAACTAGTCTGTAACAACCTGAAATTTTGAATAAATCTTGTTTCCTAATTTTATGGGTTATTTTATTTTTTATACTCACCAAAAATGTTTCATTTGATAACATGAGTATAATTAAAATGATACTGTTGGTTTTTGACTATTATATGACCATTGGTCAATATGACCACTGGAAACTAAACGTTTTGATTATTGTCTCTAAATACAAGTAATCTTGGTTAATTAATATAGAAAGAAGATTCGATGGCCTCACCCAGTAGTCTTGGACCAATCGAAGCCCATCTAACAGAACTTGGGAAGGAGGTAGCACCACTGGGCTTTTCTCTGGACCAAACCCAAGCTGAACTTCATCGTATAAAGCTAGAACGGGATCACCTTCGCGAGAAGTTCAAACTGATAGAAATTACTACTCGTGCGATGTTGGCCGAGCCTCCCTCGAATTCTCTCACCATAGCACACCTTACACTTAGGTCCTATGCTGGTGTGATAAGGGGCTATGTAAGGAGACCGTAACTGCCTTGTGTCATCATTTGTTTTAAATAAAAATTGGGATTTCTTCTTATGATGAAGTTTATGAATTTTCAAATGACCGGATAAATATAGTATGCATATTTTTGATGAATTTTAGAAAAATGGTATTTTAAAAATGGTTGTGTAAACCTTAAATAATTAAAAATGTGTAATGATTTTTGAAAAATGGTCTTCTACAATTATGTTCAGTACGAAATTTAGAGTCTAATAAGATCAACTTAATTTTTGATGAATAGTAAATTATGAATAGTGATTTTATGATTAAGATTAGTAATGTGTCCAAATGGATTAGTAATCTCACTTAAAGAAAGTATTAATATAATCTAGGCACCTTGATTAAGTAATGTGATTTAATAAAATGGTTAAATAACGGTTTCATAAATTATTATTCAAGTATTAGTTTTTTCGGGTGAATAGTGTTTTTTAATTAAAAATTTAATTAAAAATATTTAGATAATTATTTTTATAAAATGGATTTCATTTTTGAACTCAGAGCACCAATATTATGCTATGATAATTTTTGGGGTTTTTTCTGAAAAAAATGAATTTTCAGTGAATAGTGTTTTTATTTAAAAATTAAATTAAAAATATTTAGAAAATTATTTTTATAAAATGGAGTTCATATTTGTAATCAGAGCGTTGATATTTGGTTAAGGTGAAATTTTGGGATTATTCTGAGAAAGTTGAATTTTCAATGAATAGTGAAAATACAGTTTTTAAGTTACGGGTGTTTAATGACATCATTAAATGATGTATTAAGTTTGTAATAAATATGTTCGAATTATGAATAGTGAGATAAGGTATGAGGTGTCCCAAGTGGCCAATGCCATGGGCAAATACCATGGGAAAGCCCATGGTTTTGCCAAAACCACTAATGAGGTGTCCCTTTGCCATTAATGCCTTGTCCCCTCACTTTCCCTATAAATACCAAGCCATCCTCTCATCCATTCGACTCCCCACTCTCCCCCAACGAAGTTCTGGTCTCATTACCTCCCAAGGAGTCCTCCCATGGTGCCCCAAGCCCTCAAGGTACCAACCTTTGAGTTTTAAGAGTTATGTTTTAAGGTAAGGGATCCGATCTCTCTCTTTCTTTTCAAGAAATCTCTTGTATGTAATTTATTTTATGCTCCATGTTCTTATGTTAAAGGGTGTTATTTTATACTCCTCTTACTGCCCTTTTCATGTTCACATAATGAGAGATCCCCTCTTACTCTCATTATTTCTTTTTATGAAGTTTTAAGTGGCGCCGTTAGGCTGCCGAAATTTTTGTAACAGATTCTTTCTCCCTTCTCATTTTTCAAGATCTATTATCCCATAATGTATTTCAAGTTCCTTTTTATTATGTTGGGTTATGATCTCTAAATTTATCATACTGATCTTTTATGATCATATTATGAGAGACCCCATTTGATCTCTTCAATTCAGTATTTTGATGTTTTAAGTGGCGCCGTTAGGCTGCCGAACTTTTAAGTGGTTCTTCACCCTTCTCGTTTTGAAGTTCTACTTTCATGTCAATTCTTTCAAGTTCCTTTTTGTTATGTTGGGGTATGATCTATATATCTATCATACTGGACTCTTATGTTCATATGATGAGAGACCCTATTTGATCGCATCAATTCATTTTTTGTTGAAGTTTAAGTGACGCCGTTAGGCTGCCGAATTTTTAAGGGATTCTTTCACCCTTCTCCTTTTCAAAGTTCTAATTCCATGTCAAGTCTTGCAAGTTCCTTTTTATTATGTTGGGGTATGATCTCTATATCTATCATACTGATCTTTTATGTTCATATGATGAGAGACCCTATTTGACATCATCAATTCATTTTTGGTTGAAGTTTATGTAACGTTGTTAGGCTGCCGAATTTTCATAAGAGAAATCTTATTTTTGTCTTCCTTTCATGTTCTTCATTTCATATGGTATATTTTCAAATTTCATTACCATGTTCTTAAATCCCTTATATTCTGTCCCTCTACCGTTTTATGGGTCATTTATGATTGTTTGACCCATGTCCCCTCTCTTTTCAACGTTTTCTAAAACCCTGTAACGTAGCCGTTGTGCTGCAGAATTTTCGTCTCAAAATGCCTCTCTCTTTTTCTCAAAATTACTTCATGTTATTAAGTGAATACTCAAAGCTCTTATTTCTACAGGGTTATTCACATATATACAAAAATTTTCTATTTTAAATTCTGGTATTTACATACATGAAACCCGCTCTCCCCTTCCGTGGGTTTAAAGTGACGTAAAGATCATGTCTTTAAAGCAGTTTTTAAAACGTTATGATTATCAAATGAAAACCATTTATTTTATGCTATATGGGTTATTTATGAAATGTTTGATGATGATATATGTGGCTCACATTATAATAAAGGCAAATTTAAGGGTGCTCCCTGATAGCGCTCCAATGCATTGGGTAATGATGTCACCACTAGAGATTACAATTTTCACGATACCTTGGTGAATAACCTTGGTAATTTTCAAATGACACCTTGGGGATGGACCTTGGTGATATGTTCATGATTGTCTATGTTAAATGATGTAGCCACATTTTCCAGTTATGAAAAATGTTATTTTTATTATGATATGCCTCTTTATTTCATTCTCATGCCTTAAAGTTCTTTTTCATGACCTTATTGAAGTATCTCAAGTTCACATGTAAAATGTTTCTCTTGTTTTCATTACTAGGCTTTTTGCTCACCCTTTATTTTGATGTATGCTCCCAGGTTATGTGATGCAATAATGAACCTAGGATGAACATGAGGAGAAGCCTTTCAAGTGTTTTAGAATAATGTTTTATGTTTTCATGTTTAAAGTTCCTGGTTTCCAAGACACTAAACCTTAAAGATCCTCGGTTTTGTAAAATGTAATGAAAGTTTATGTGATAAAGAGGCGGGATGCTATAGTTGGTATGAAAGGATGGTTTAGTTATTTGTGGAAATTAGGATATGAAAAATCTAGGAATAACCCTATAGAAAAGTTTAAATATTGGAAATCTTACTTGTATTTTGGTGAGTATTGAGTAAGGGGTTTCCAAGCAAATATATCCCTGTCTGGATACGAGCAGGTAGAGGTGGCTCTGGCACAGATGTACATAGGGGTAAAACCTGAAAACACCACTTTGAGCTGGACTCGAACGGGAACTGATACATGACAACGGGCCTTGCTGCACTCTTGGTTACGACACTCCCGGGGGATATGCTTTGGTAAATTCATAAGCTTAGTATGAACCATTATTAAAGGAACAAGGATAAAACAAAATAAAGATTCACATAAGAATATATGATCATGGATAACCTAGATTGGAACCTAGGGGATCACAAGTTAGGATATACTTTTATTCTACATGTTTATCCTTTTATGCTTAAAGTTTCCTTTTCATGATTATTAGCTATGTAAACAAGCCCCTAATTATAGTTTCTTTTCTTAGTTAATGGCGGGAAATGGAAGAACATGTCCCAAAAACCAATGTGATAGGAAATGCGACGATTGTCGTATTAATATGACAAAGGTGATTAGGGGATTAAAAGATGATTATTATTTTGGAATACGTTCACTATTTTAGGGACCCTATATGACTGAGGTAAATAGATTACTACGGTATTTTCATTGAGGAGTAAGTTTGACTTATATTTTGAGGAATCGATGAATTTATGGTGGACTTATAGTAATTTAGGTTACTTATGGGAATGATTAACCTATCTTGGGTAAAATATGTTTAGTTTATATAATTTTTTTATAAGATGTTAGGAGTGGTTGATGTTGTTTGGAGATGAACAATGAAGTTTATTTTGGAACACTATGTTATCAAATCCTTCTTGTATTTGGGTTTCAATCTTAGTTTGGTTTATTTTGAGGAATTTTAAGGACCGTTATTTATGGGATGGTCTATGATGAACTTTGGGTATTACCATGGAACATTGAATATTTAAAATTAGTTTCCATTCCTATGGGATTCTTCCTTTTTGAAGAGTTGTTTAACCTTACCCTTTCTGTTCTTGGGATAATGTTTAAAGATAGAAGAAACAGATAGTTAATCTTTTGTGGATTATGTGATTCTCTAGAAGATGATTCTTGTGTTTTGATGAGACCAAGTAGTTTTGAATGCTCATCGTTTGGGAGAAAAGATTAGTTTTGGTAGAAACTTATTAAAGGGTGAAACTCTACATGAAGGTAGATATATTTCCTTATGTTTTTGTTCTATGTTGTAAATGAATTCCTCAAAATTATGAAAAGGAACGTAAAACAAAAACGTTGTTGGTTTACGTTTCCTACTAGGTAATCAAAGATCGTTTACACACATCATAAGTTTGGGATTTTCTTATGGTTAAATTTCTCCTAATCATGTTCTCTGTCACTCTCCCTCAGAACTTGACCCTTTGTTTTCTCCTCCATGTCCATGTTTTCCTACATGGAATCCTAGCGTGGGCTAACTTAGGTGACCTTCGTACTTCCCTTTCTTTCTTTTAAAGTAATAGTTTTACTGACTCCTTTTCTGATGTGGGACTTTCAATGAAATTTCAAAACCTAATTTTAAAAAATTTCGAGGACGCAATTTCTAAAGGGGGGAAGATTGTAACAACCTAAAATTTTGAATAAATATTGTTTCCTAATTTTATGTGTTATTTTATTTTTTATACTCAACAAAAATGTTTCATTTGATAACATGGGTATAATTAAAATGATACTATTGGGTTTTGACTGTTATATGACCATTGGTCAATATGACCACTGGAAACTAAAAGTTTTGATTATTGTCTCTAAATACAAGTAATCTTGGTTAATTAATATAAAAAGAAGATTCGATGGCCTCACCCAGTAGTCTTGGACCAATCGAAGCCCATCTAACAGAACTTGGGAAGGAGGTAACACCACTGGGCTTTGCTCTGGACCAAACGCAAGCTGAACTTCATCGTATAAAGATAGAACGGGATCGCCTTCGCGAGAAGTTCAAACTGATAGAAATTACTACTCGTGCGATGTTGGCCGAGCCTCCCTCAGATTCTCTCACCTTAGCACACCTTACACTTAGGTCCTATGCTGGTGTGATATGGGGCTATGTAAGGAGACCGTAACTGCCTTGTGTAATCCTTTGTTTTAAATAAAAATTGGGATTTCTTCTTATGATGAAGTTTATGAATTTTCAAATGACCGGATAAATATAGTATGCATATTTTTGATGAATTTTAGAAAAAGGATATTTTAAAAATGGTTGTGTAAACCTTAAATAATTAAAAATGTGTAATGATTTTAGAAAAATGGTCTTCTACAATTATGTTCAGTACGAAATTTAGAGTCTAATAAGATCAACTTAATTTTTGATGAATAGTAAATTATGAATAGTGATTTTATGATTAGGATTAGTAATGTGTCCAAATGGATTAGTAATATCACTTAAAGAAAGTATTAATATAATCTAGGAACCTTGATTAAGTAATGTGATTCAATAAAATGGTTAAATAACGGTTTCATAAATTATTATTCAAGTATTAGTTTTTTCGGGTGAATAGTGTTTTTTTAATTAAAAATTTAATTAAAAATATTTAGCTAATTATTTTTATAAAACAGATTTCATTTTTGAACTCAGAGCACCGATATTATGCTATGATAATTTTTGGGGTTTTTTTCTGAAAAAAATGAATTTTCGGTGAATAGTGTTTTTATTTAAAAATTAAATTAAAAATATTTAGAAAAATATTTTTATAAAATGGAGTTCATATTTGTAATCAGAGCGTTGATATTTGGCTAAGGTGAAATTTTGGGATTATTCTGAGAAAGTTGAATTTTCGATGAATAGTGAAAATACAGTTTTTAAGTTACGGGTGTTTAATGACATCATTAAATGATGTATTAAGTTTGTAATAAATATGTTCGAATTATGAATAGTGAGATAAGGTATGAGGTGTCCCAAGTGGCCAATACCATGGGCAAGCCCATGGTTTTTCCAAAACCACTAATGAGGTGTCCCTTTGCCATTAATGCCTTGTCCCCTCACTTTCCCTATAAATACCAAGCTATCCTCTCATCCATTCGACTCCCCACTCTCCCCCAACGAAGTTCTGGTCTCATTACCTCCCAAGGAGTCCTCCCATGGTTCCCCCAAGCCCTCAAGTTCCCAAACTTTGAGTTTTAAGAGTTATGTTTTAAGGTAAGGGATCCGATCTCTCTTTTTTTTTTCAAGAAATCTCTTTTATGTAATTTCATTTATGCTCCATGTTCTTATGTTAAAGGGTGTTCTTTTATACTTCTCTTACCGCCCTTTTTATGTTCACATAATGAGAGACCCCCTATTACTCTCATTATTTCTTTTTATGAAGTTTTAAGTGGCGCCGTCAGGCTGCCGAAATTTTTGTAACAGATTCTTTCTCCCTTCTCATTTTTCAAGATCTATTATCATGTAAAGTATTTCAAGTTCCTTTTTATTATGTTGGGGTATGATATCTAAATTTATCATACTGATATTTTATGATCATATGATGAGAGACCCCATTTGATCTCTTCAATTCAGTATTTTGAAGTTTTAAGTGGCACCGTTTGGCTGCCGAACTTTTAAGTGGTTCTTCACCCTTCTCATTTTGAAGTTCTACTTTCATGTCAATTCTTTCAAGTTCCTTTTTGTTATGTTGGGGTATGATCTATATATCTATCATACTGGACTTTTATGTTCATATGATGAGATACCCTATTTGATCTCATCAATTCATTTTTTGTTGAAGTTTAAGTGACGCCGTTAGGCTGCCGAATTTTTAAGGGATTCTTTCACCCTTCTCCTTTTCAAAGTTCTAATTCCATGTCAAGTCTTGCAATTTCCTTTTTATTATGTTGGGGTATGATCTATATATCTATAATACTAATCTTTTATGTTCATATTATGAGAGAACCTATTTTACATCATCAATTCATTTTTGGTTGAAGTTTATGTAACGTTGTTAGGCTGCCGAATTTTCATAAGAGAAATCTTATTTTTGTCTTCCTTTCATGTTCTTCATTTCATATGGTATATTTTCAAATTTCATTACCATGTTATTAAATCCATTATATTCTGTCCCTATACCGTTTTATGGGTCATTTATGATTGTTTGACCCATGTCCCCTCTCTTATCAATGTTTTCTAAAACCCTGTAACGTAGCCGTTGTGCTGCAGAATTTTCATCTCAAAATGCCTCTCTCTTTTTCTCAAAATTAATTCATGTTATTAAGTGAATACTCAAAGCTCTTATTTCTACAGGGTTATTCACATATATACAAAAATTTTCTATTTTAAATTCTGGGATTTACATACATGAAACCCGCTCTCCCCTTCCGTGGGTTTAAAGTGACGTAAAGATCATGTCTTTAAAGTAGTTTTTAAAACGTTATGATTATGAAATGAAACCCATTTATTTTATGATATATGGGTTATTTATGAAATGTTTGATGATGATATATGTGGATCACATTATAATAAAGGCAAATTTAAGGGTATGCTCTGATAGCGCTCCAATGCATTGGGTAATGATGTAACCACTAGAGATTACAATTTTCACGATACCTTGGTGAATAACCTTGGTAAATTTCAAATGACACCTTGGGGATGGACCTTGGTGATATGTTCATGATTGTCTATGTTAAATGATGTAGCCACATTTTCAAGTTATGAAAACTGTTATTTTTATTATGATATGCCTCCTTATTTCATTCTCATGCCTTAAAGTTCTTTTTCATGACCTTATTGAAGTATCTCAAGTTCACATGTAAAATGTTTCTCTTGTTTTCCTTACTGGGCTTTTTGCTCACCCTTTCTTTTGATGTATGCTCCCAGGTTATGTGATTCAGTAATGAACCTAGGATGAACATGAGGAGAATCCTTTCAAGTGTTTTAGAAGAATGTTTTATGTTTTCATGTTTAAAGTTCCTAGTTTCCAAGACACTAAACCTTAAAGATCCTCGGTTTTGTAAAATGTAATGAAAGTTTATGTGATAAAGAGGTGGGATGCTATATAGTCAGTAGATTAACATAAAAGAAAATTTATTTTATATTCTTAAATGTACATATAATTAAAAGATCATTTTTTTGTTTATCATTTGGAAGGTGAAGTAGATCATTAGCGAATGCTAATCAAGAGTACAAGATAAAAGGAAGAAATTAATTCCATAGGTTGGTAGGGTTTTAAAAACATATTTTCTAACAAATATTTCCCTTGAACTATTAATACTAAATTATAGAGGGAATCCCTTGATATTAAAAAAAATAGATGAATCTATTGGTTCTTATTAATTAAAATTAACAAGACTTTCAAGGTATGACTCTAGTTTTATCATTGATCCTGAAATTAAAATCGACCATTTATTTAGTAGATTAAAAGATTTTATCTCAAAATAATTAATGATAATTGAATTCAGTATCTAAAAAGATATTTTTTGATGTGATATTAAATAGGAAATGGAAATTAAATATGCTCATTATACTTTTGTATTTAGTTATAATAAGAGGAAAATAGAGTTTCATTGAAACTGAAATGATAAACATAATGGAAGAAAGAATATTCAAATATCTATATACTAAAAATGTGGAAAAAAACACCTTTTAAAATTGTTTTAAAGGGAATAAAAAATATTTCAAGTATAGAAAAAGAGGACATCAAGCACATGATTTACAAATAGATAAAAAGAGGTTTATAGAGGAGAAGAAAGTTCCACCCAATGCATAAAAAGTAAGCCAATACTAAAACCATAAGGTGTATGTCTATAATACAAAAAACGTGCATCAATACAAGAGTTAATATGTAAAATTAATGTTAATAACCTCCAAAACCAATAGATAAATGAGGAAGTTATGAAATCACTACTACCAGAGTGGATCATGAAAATGAAGTGGTGAAAGATAAACTTATTATACACTAAATAATTGAAAATGAATTATTTTATTATGATATTATGTATTCATTCATATCTTTAATTTTATTTAATATTATTAATCCACCACCTCAATTATTGGATATTAAATTATTAGTGAAAACCCTAGTGGTGTGATGATTGGATCCAAATTCGATAAATCTTCTCCAAATAATGTTTGTGGGAATATATTTTATATACATATTCTTATTCATCCTATTGTATAATTTGATACCATACTGGGAATGGATTACATATGTATGTATAGAGATCATATAAAATATCTAGAAAACAAAATCTCATTTCACATCCAAAAGAATTCTCTGATCATATATCAATGAAAGGATGACTATAAAATCCATATGTTAACTAATTCATTAATATGTGTTTTAATCACCAATAATGAGCAATATTTAGATTAAATATTTGGAAATAAACTCAATATTAATTATATTGTAATTATATTGGATGATTTCAATGCATTTTTGAATGATTTATCTGGTCTTTTCCTAGATTGTGAGTTTTGTTTTTTTAATTTAACTCATATTTAGTGCTATGCCTCTATCCAAAAGTCCTTATAGAATATACCCTATTGAAATGTAATAATTAAAGAATAAATTAAAAGATAATTTGGAAAATATTTTCATATAACCAAGTTCTTAACCAAGGGGTGAATCAACACTCATTATTATAAAGAAGGATAGGATAATACATCTTTAAATTCATTATTGTGATCTTAAAAAGATCATAATCAGTAAAAAATATCACCTAATTCATATTAATGACTTTTTAATCAAATTTATGGGACTTGATACTGTTAAAAAGTTTATATTTGGTCTATATATCATAAATGAATCATTCAAAAGGATTATATACCTAAGATATCCTTCCATACAATATATGGGTACTATGAATTCACAATGATGCCTTTTAGACTTACAAATTCACTAACCATATTCAAGAATTTGATGAATATACTCTTTAAATATTTCCTAAATAAAAATTTGATGTTATTTATAAATTATATTCTTATATATTCTAAGATAAATGAAGAAAATTAATATCATTTGAGGATTATACGAAATCCATTACAGACAAATTATTTTCTGAATGAAAAAGTGTAAATTTTGGATTCATATGTATCATTATTGGGTTATGTAATAAAAAATATGGGTATATATATAGATCATTCAAATACATAAGTGATTAGAAAATGACTTAGATTAATTACTATAATTGGGACACACTATTTTCTTAGAATATCTGGACACCTTTGATGATTTGTAAGAAATTTATCATGATTGTAAAATCTAATAACCATGTTAACTTGAAAGGGATTCATGTTTCAAAAAACAGAAGAATATGAAGATAGTTTCAAGGATCCCAAGAAGACTGTACCTATGCTCACACTACCTTATAGTAGATAAGGGTTATTTATATACAATAATTCTTTAATGAAGGGATTATGTTGTGTTCTTATGAAAAATAACAAGGTTCTATCTTATGATTTGTGTTAGTTAACGGTCTATGGGAAAGATTAATTGATTCATTATTTGGGGTTATAAATGATTATATTTGTATTAAATATCTTTGTACTTCATATTTATAGAGATAAGAGTGATATATATACTAATAACAAATTCTTAAAGTATATATCCACCTATATGGATTTGAATATACACCATAGTAGATGGTTAGATTTGATAAAATATTATGTTTTCTCAATTAATTACCATCCTAGGAAGGATAATGAGGTGGTTAATGTTCTAAGTAGAAAGGGTCATGCTATGGTATCCTTGATAAAAATTTAAATAGATCAAATATTCTTGGATATGTAAAGTATTGATAAGGAAATTATAATGTAAGGGATGCAATTTTTCCTTTCCTAAATTATTTTCAACCGCTTATTTATGTGAATATAAAGAAGGAATTAAAGTGTGATATCAATATATAAAATAATTTGTAAAATATTCAATAGTGTTGACTTAAAAAATACAAAGTTATAAGATCTAGAACACAAATATGCATATCATTCATGTCAGAACTAAAGAAGGATCTTTTTGGTGATGCACATAGCTCATCATTCTCTATTCACCCAGAAACAAAAAAGATGTGTAGAGATCACAATGATCACATCTGGTAGGAAAACATAAAAATAGGTATTATTTAGTATAAATCATGATTCTCAATCTAATAGAAAATTATATTCAAATATAATAGGTCTAAGGGAATGATATAATAATTTCCAATACTCATATGGAAATGAGGGAGCATCACCACATATTTTATCATAGTTTCTTCCAATAATTCTAAAGGAAAAAATATCATTTGGGATATGGTTGATCATATTATAAATTTTGAATACATTATTTACATTTGATATTATTTATCACAAAATTCCAAGACACACACACACACAGATATATATATATATATATAATATGTTGTAAGGTTTCATAGAGTACCACTTTTAATAATAGCTGATTAGGATCCAAGGTTCACCTCAAAGTTCTGGAGAAGTATTTGACAAGAATTAAATATAAAACTAAATTTTAAAACTACTTATCATTCTGAAAATTATTGAATATCTAGAAGGACCATTTAGACTTTGAAAGATATTTTGAAATATTTGAAAATGGATTTTAATGGAGTATTTGATCAATATCTTTCATTGGTCATGTTCTTATATAGTAATAGATTCCACTGAATCATTAAAATAGCACCATGTTAGGCTATGTGTGGGAATCGATGTATAAATATGATATTTTGGGATAAAATTTTATAGAGAAAGTTTTTTATACCTAATATTTCTTGAGAAATGATATAGAATATTCAAACCATTTAGTGGAATATTAAAGCAACAAAAAAGTTGATATAAGAGATATGATGATAAACATCAATGAGATCTAAAGTTTGATGTATGAGAAAAATTATTCCTTAAAATATCACCATGAAGGAGTTCATAATATTTCGGAAGAAATGAAATTTGATCCATAGATACACTATCCCATTTAGGATTCTTGATTATGTGGAAATTATATGTTATGACTAGTTCTTCCATGAAACCACTATGAAGTACACAACTTATTCCATGCATCACTTTTGTAGTAGTATATACCAGATACCTCAAATGTACTAAAATTTAAGTTTTTATAAATAGAGAATTCTCTCATTTAATTGGATCAACTAATTCAGATCCTGGATCATATAGATAAAGTATTATAAAATAATATTAGTCATTTATTTAAAGTTAGAGAAATAATATGTTTGGGAAAGTGAAATGGGAACCCAAATTTGTCATAAGAGAAAATTAAACTTACTTATTTATCTAATTAATTAAATTTTAAGGGATAATTTTTTTAATGAGGGGTGAATGTAACACCCCATATTTTATAAAATGAAATGAACATTAATATTACAATAATTATAGATATATTATAAATAACAAAACCTTAAAAATTAAAATAATTACATGTAAATAAAAAAACCATACTCTTTAATTATTCTTCCTTACCGACTCTCTTGAAAATCATACTATCGAGTCTAACTATATAAAGAATGAAAAACATTAGAAATATGATACTAATTTTGAGAAAGAAATAAAGAAATAGGATGAACGATTTAATCATACCTATCTATGGTTATATATATGAATGGAAAATGGTAATATAAATATTATATGGTCATAGGGTATATATGTAGTTGTTGGGTATTCAAATATCCAACAAGCATTTTGAAATTGCTATAATTTCCATATAAATATTTTATATAAATTAATAGTGAATCATAAATCACATATTTAACATGTAAAATAAATAATGAACATCCATTAAATATTTAAAAAATGATAGTAAATAAACATATAATCATCTATCACATATGAAATTGTTTTTTTTTTAAAATTATTTTTAAAGTATTTTGTATTTTTGTTTAAAAGATCAATTTATCATATTTATTTTTTGAATATAATAATATGTATTTCATATTTTGAATTATAAAATTGAAATTAGGTAAGAGGATAATTTTTTTTTAAAAATAATTTACTAAGGTGAATAATGAAATACGATGATAGATAACATATAGTTAAAATGGTGTATAAATTTATAAAAAAATATATATCTCAATTATTGAGGGAATAATAAACCTATTTTTTTTAAATTTATTGGCCACTTTATGAATCAAAATGACATTCTATAACCATTAATTAAATAGTATTTGTAAATATTCCACTCAAACTCATCTATAAAAGGTCCCCTCCGCTATCAAATATAAAACATAACTCTTATAATTTTTAATCTCTAAAATCTACACAAATTTACTAATCTAAATTAATATCTCACCTTTGGGAGTTTATGTTCATAAGAAATAGTCTTAAATCATTTATTGTGAAGGAATTTGTTATGAGAAGAGGTGATTTAATCAAAGCTGGTAATGGATACTTCACTGGATTTTTCATTTATTTTCTCATCCCCATTCTTATTACTTGTGACTTATAATTTTAATAAAATACAATTAATATAATTATAATTCCTCAAAAATTATTTAAAAATAATATAACTATATATTCTAAATCATTCAGTCCTTAAAGAATGTTCTTGTCTGGGTCAGTTTAGCCACTGACATGGATGATGCTATACTATTTTTAAAATTATCAACATGCATGATTATAAACACACAAATACCAGTAATATATAGTATTAATTAGAAAATTATTTTATATTTATGATTCTAGAAATATAATTTTAAAAGTAAATTCATTATTGAAATGAAATCTTATAGTTGTATAAATATTCCCAATGATTCAAATCATTTAATATCTACCTGAGAAACATACCTAAAACTTCCATTGAATCAAAATAGGGTTTTATTTTTTTGTTAAAAATTATTATTTATTACCTTGTCTATTCCATAGATTATGGTTTTATGAACAATGACCAATAATCAAGATTACCTTTCTGAAACAAGCATGAAAAAATTGAAATTACTGACATATGATGATAAAAATAAACAATGAATAACTAATATAAACGTGATAAATTATTATAATTGAATAATATAAAAGTTAATAAATATAAATAATGTTAATAAATATATAATTATTAGGTATATATGTATTATACATGTACTTAGAGAACTCTCAAGAAAGTTGTGATTAAAGGTAAGGTAAATTTCTCTATCTCACTTCACAATTAGATCATTCAATTATATATACATGTTATTTATATTGTTTCATGGATGTATTATATATATTTTCCTCTGTTAATATATTTTCTTAACGTCTCTTTCCATTTATTATAACTTACTTGTGGAGGTATGAAGGGGATATTTTTCTATATCTTTCTTCACATTTATCACTCGATCACATTCTCTTATCTCTTTCCTTTTTTTCATCAAGAAACTTCATTTGGAATTTATCTTATTCCATGTTATTTAAAATAATTTTTATTTATTTATCCTTAATTTTGGAAATATTTATTTATACTTATTTATTTTTTAAAAAACATTAAAATCAAAAATTTATTTCTTATTAGTTTTTACATTATTCATTATCTTACTCTAATGGATTTTTAAACTATGTAAATTTTATTTTATGTTATAATTCATGATTATTTTTTATATTATAGTTCCTTTTTTCACAATGAATATACTTTTTTAGTATCACCCACTTTAATTCTCTAGATGATTTATTTTTATACCTAATGAAAATTATTAATGTTACCCATTTTATTCTCATGAGTTAATAATGTTATATCTTTTAATGTATTTTTGATTATTTTGAAATTCATATGGAATGTATATAAAAATATTTGTTTGTATGATGGGTAGGCCCATGATTACAAAACCTTATAATTCATTGAGTAATGATTTATATTTTATAAGATAATTATGTTATGGGAAATGGGTAGTGAACCTATTCTACTATGTTATGGGATATGAGTGTTCATCTGAGTCCACTAAGTTATGATAGCCCTAGAAGCCATCCTTAAAATATGATTATGTTATTGTATGATTATTTATTTTCTATATTCCTATGTCATTCCAAATCCTTATGTTTTGATTCATGTTTTGGTTATTTCAAAAGTACAAAAAATGTTATATCATATTTTAGAACACCCCATAATCGTATTTGGTGATATATGCATACTAATTTGAAAATAGCATCATATCATTCACTACTATAGTATATTAATATTGGCTAGTAAATATGATATATTTCATGAATGATTTTTTGACAAATTCCTTCAATTTATATATGGTTATAAATCAATGTTATTGATTTATTAATGGATAAACATGAATAATTATTTAAAGTGTTCAAATAATTATGAATTTCCATTTAAGTATTTGATGAATAGAATTACCCAACGGGATGTAACATAAGAGTTCCATGATATGGAATCTGACACTCCAAAAATACAAATCTCTTCATCAAATAGAGATATTCTATAAAAGGTTGTGATCCCTTCTGTAGAGTGTACCCTTGATACATGTAATCCAAGACAATAATCACTTCATTATTAAATAACTGTTTATATTTGGAAGAATTCTCTAGAACCCATTTGGTGATTCAGAATCCTATTGATATGATAGTGTATCCATTGGTCAATATATTCCCTTCGAGGTAGGATGAATTTTGTTGCTACTAATATGATCTCCATCAAGTATACACCATCTAAGAGTAAAATATGGATCCTACTACTGTTAAGGTATGCCTATTTATATTCTTCATTATTTCATGTTGAATATCTTGATGATATATCAGGTATTCTATGATTTTCATCCACTCCTAAGTTCATATGATAAAATACTTGAAATCCATCAGTGATATCAGAGCCTTGATCTTCAGTGGATCAACATGTTCTTTTATCTATTTTTTGAATAACATTTCTATCATATAAAATTTTAAGCCATATCCTAAAATATTTTGAAGTGATTCTAATTTTTTTCTTGGAATATGACTACCATGAATCATAGGGTATGATATAACGGAATCATATGTATTTGAATTATTCCATAGGATATTACATATGATATCAAACTATACAACTAGTTCCCAGATTTCAAAAAATAATTATCATCATAAAAAATTAATGACATTGATCATATTGTTAAATATGATTGCAGCCATGAGATATCACTAATAATAAATGGTGATATAAACCATGGATTAATATTATGTTATGTCATAAAATACGATGGATAAATATGGTTAAATTTACATATCAATTGTAGAATGCAACTAATAATCCTATTGTTAGTTAAAAAATTCGATAAATTTTTTTTCATCTTTATAATATTTTTTAATATTTTCATATTATTTATAAAATATTTATAAATGGAAAGTGTCAGACCATATAAAATAATATTTTTATGCCTAAGTTAAATATGAAATGTTTATATTTGTATCTAATCATTTAAAAAATAGATAAAATATTTATTTATATGTTAATTCCTTTAGAATATTCATGTTTAAATTTTTTAAGAAATATGAATATTATTTGTAATTAATTTATGTGATAAATTAATCCTTATATTTTTTATTCCATGCGTTAAACTCTAGGTTTAAAAACATAATATTTAGTTTTCATCTACATTGATCTCAGTTTATAATTAAAGTTATCTTCTTTAATTTTTTTGTGAGACGTAGTTTTTACATATGATGATTTAGAATTATGATTAATTATATTCTATCTTGAGTAAAGATTCCTTGGGGAGAGGAAATTTGGGTTTAAGTTCCCATAGGTCTGTTGGCCTATACCAAATTCTATAAAGGTGTGGATTGGCTATCTGTTTCTCTAGGGTTACTCATGTGAAGATTGTTAACCTCATATAATTATAAACATATACATGAAGGGTTCATCTATGTTATTCATTAGATACATTTATATATGTATGAATATGTTTGGATTCTATATATAGGAGAGTAAAAAAATCTATGATTTTTATAAAGAGTTACATAATAATATGGTGTGAACATATTAATTTAGTGGACAAAATAGGAATTTCAAAACTAAATTATTAGAAGAATGCATATAGAAATGAATAAAAAATGAGATGATAAAGATTTAATATGATTAAATAGTTAGTAATTTAATATGCATATTATTTATATTAAGTTGGTGATAATTTTAAAATAAAACCCATCAAATACTAAGTGTGAGATTCCTTCCAAACCAAACACATGTTAATAACTCAATCATACAATTGGGGAGTTTTATGCTAAAGGTTGGTGACCATGTATTATCATATGTAAGGCATGGTGGAAATGGACATTATTAAAGGTTAGATAACTAAATAATTATATAATATTTGGGTGATAGTTAGCTAGGACACCCTTATAGTTTGTATACCTAAGTAATACCATTGAGTTTATACCAATATGATGGATTTAGAAAAATATTTTTCCATTATACTATCCAAGATCCATAAATATCACGATTGGAAAGATAGTAAATGATATGAATTCTAAAGTGGAATGAAATATTAATGAAATATGGATATTTGCTCACTAAATATATGTTATCAGTGAGGTCATCATTTTTAATGGTAGTACTTTCATTTGAAGTACTTAATGAAATGATATAAAACATGATAATCATCTATAAATATATCTTTTTATTGATTGAGGCATATATCATGTAAATAATATTAATATATCTTATAGGTATGTCCTATAAAATAGTTCATAATTGGTATCTAAGGTCGTGAAGTGTTATCAAGAAGAATAATTCTGAGCATATGAGTGTGAATGTTATAGAGACCAATTTCCCTATCTCTGAATCATGGGAATTAGATACTGGGTGTGCACCGCACATTTGTGCTAATAAACACAAAAACAAAGAAAAGTGGGAATTGATGATGGGATACGTATATCTTCACATCCATAATGTAGCAAGAATTACCAAATTTGAAGTTATTACTTATTATATATATAATAATGAAATGTTTTATTGAATTGAAAATATGATAAATGGATTATATATTATTGATATGAATAATCCTGTTATAACATTTATAATAAGAAGGCCAGGGTTGACTCTAATACCACCTATATTTTTCATTATCACCTTGAAAATATAAATAATAAATGCACCAAAAGACTCTATAGAGATGGATTTTTAGACTCATTAGATTATGAATATTTTGATATATGTGAATCTTTTTTAGTGGGAAAGATGACCAAAGAACCTTTTAGTGGAAAAGGAGAAAGGGAGAGTAGATTCTTGGATCTCATACATAGTTATGTAAGTTGACTAATAGGTATACAATCAAGAGGTGGGTTTTGGTACTTAGTTACTTTTATTAAGGACTTTAGTTATTATGATTATGGGTTTCTGATGAGAAACAATCATTAAAACTTGGAAAATTTCAGAGTTTTAGAATAAATTAATGATCAACTGGTAAAAAGTAATAAAATTATTTGATCAGATTAGGGTGGTGAATACTTCAGCTAATAATTCATTGATCATATGAGATATTTTTGATTTTTTATAAAACGTACTCCCATTATAACACCATAGAGGAATGATGTGTCTGGAAGGAGGAATCATACCCTATTAGGAATGGTTTGATAAATGATTATTTAGTGTGACCTTTGCATTAAATTATGGATTTATGCTCTCGTGATTATTTCTTTTCTACTTAGCCACATTCCATCTAAAGAAACCATAATAAAAAAATATTATATATAGTCTAGGAAAAATACCAAAATTTATTTTATGAGGATTTGGGGTTGTGAACACCCATACGAATATTGGATTATAATAATCTAGAACACCTAGAGATTTTAGTAATAATTTACCTTTAAATAAATATTATCTTGAATAACTTTTTTTTGCACACAACTCCAAACTAATAAAAATCTGGATACATTTTATTGCGGTAAAAATATTATAATGTAAGATAAATACAATATGATAATTAAATATGAAACAACATTAAAAAAAGTACAAGTGGAATAAATACAAAAGTAAATAAAATGACCATGAACATAAAATCTTTATCCACTTCATTTACTATAAATATAATCACCTTGATTCTAACAATGGAAATAATGTATAAATTTATAAATATTATAGACATGTTGATAGAGAAGTAAATGAATGGTAAGAATGAATCTAAGAATGTATATAAGACTATATATAGGAATGAAATACGACCATTATAAATATTATCCTAGGAAATATAGTCCTTGTAAATATAGACATTGGATATATAATCATTGGGTATGCATTTATAAAATATTTACACATGATTTGTGTAATTTTTAGTAAAAAATTGAAAATAATGTAATTATGGAGTGAAACATAAATGTAATATTTAGTTAATATATTTTATATTTTATTTTTAATAATAATAATAATATTATTATTAAAGAATGATTTTATGTATTTATAAAATTAAAATAAATATTTTAATACCAATTTATTGATAAAACTAAAATTTTAGAATATTAATAATTAGTTTTAATTGTATGTGGTTAAATTTATTTAATGAAAAGATATTTTTCAATGAATTGTTTTTAAGAAGTATGTATTTTTATCTTAAAAAATTGATCACTATTGAATAATTATAGTAATTAAATTTATTGATAACATAATAAATTAATATTCATCTAAATTTTTTTACTTGGAAAATAATTATAATAAAATCATTTTATGCTTAAAAATGGATTTTTCTAAAAATTATTTTTATTTGTTTTTATTAAAATGAAAATTTATTTATTTTATAAATTGAATAAAATAAAATGAATTTAATACTATTAATCATAATATTAACATTACTTAATTTGTAAAATTTTATTTTTAGGCATAACAATAAGTTACTCTGGTAAAAGTTTGTTACCATTGTAAATGTAAAATGGTTATTTTCAAAGAATTATTTTTTTAAAGTGCTGTGTATTTTTATCAAAATATATTAAAATTTTAAATTTTAAATGATGAATTTAATTTATTTTTAATATATATAAACAAATAGTTTATCACTAACTTAATTAGTAATTGATAGGAAATAAGAATAAGAACACTTAATGTTTTAAAACTCATTTTCTACAATTTCTTTCTATATATTTTATGTTTTAACTTAAATTTTTAATTTTTTTCATATATAGATTTTAAATTATATAAAAATAATTATAATTTTTTATTTATTTTGTCAAAATTGGGTAATATGTGTCATAATTCAAATAATTACCATTTTTAAAAAGTTAAACAAGGTAAAAAACAGGGTAAAATGAGGTAAATTATCATGGATTGAATTTTGCTAAACTAATATTATATTTAAGAATTATATAAATATTTTATTAGGTGAGGAATTAATAACTAAATGATTCATCAATATGTATCACATAACTCGCCTAAATCCTTTGTAATTCCATCTTTACCCTTCACCCAACTATAGTTTCCTAGGAAATGTCCATCAATTTCACTAGTAAAAGGATCTATCCATTACCCATTAAAAAGCAATATTATACTCCAAATACCTATATAAACACTACCCATTTTTCCTATCCTATATCCCTATATCATTTTTGGAATCCCCTGGTTATCATAATGTGGCCTAAACCCTTCATTCGGAGGAAAGTCATCATGAGAAAGAGCCATTTCATCAAAGTAAGTAACATGTTATTATTATTTATTTTCATTTACATTATCATATAAATGATTATTAAATCCAATTATACACAGTAATTATTATCTATTAACATCATCATGATTCTGATAAATTAATCTTACTATTATGAAACTATATTTGCTTACTCATTCACTAGTATAACATGTTCTTGTTTGGACCGATTCAACCACCTACTTGAATGATGCTATAATATCACCATCTCCAATATAAACATGTTTTAAGAGATTAATAATAATAATATATGATATAAATAAGTAAATATTTTTGGTTATGGAATGGTAAAATTAATATTTAACTCATTATAAATATACCATCTTTTATTCATTAAAATTACCGATCATGCACATTATGGAATTTATCTTGGGGAACCATGCATGAAAAAACCATGTAATGAAATTTGAACTTCATAAATGATTATGGAAATTATATTATATTATATTTAATAATATAGTAATGATTACATTGGTATCATAGAATGAGTATCAACATCTTCATAATGAGACCTATAGAAAACAATCAAAATTACTACATCTGATGATGAAAATAAACAGTAACTTGTATATGTGTAATGAAAGATTATTATTGAAGAGTATTAAAAGAAATATAAATGAATAAGGTTATTATAAAATTTATTAATATGATTATGTTTATTATATATGATATTAAATTGATTTCATATATGTTTGGAGTAAAGGTATGGGTATTCTTATCTTAGTTTTCCTTCTTTGACACGTATTCCATATTTACCACTTGATTTAGTTTTTGGGGTGAATATACTACCATATATATATGTTTTATCATATTTTTCCTAACATTAAAGGGATTTAAAAATCTATTTCATGTTCTATATTTTATTTTATTGTGGTTCAAATTCTACCAAATCCGTAAGTGTTTTTGTTGACTCAATTTATTTTTATTGATACATACACTTTCTTCTTTGACCATGTTCTTTTATGATTGATATATTTTACCATTATTTTTAAAAAAGTATATTTTCACTTTATCTTTAGGTAAATTACTTTTTCATGGAATAATATTATTTTTATGGATTTATTTCTTCATAAAAATGCGACATTGTTAAGAATAATTCTTATCCTATCAAATGGATTTTACACCATCATGGCCAAATTATTTCTTCCCAAAAATGTTTTAATTTATTATTTTGTAAATAAAATTATGTATCATACCCAATGTTCTTCATTATTATCTTGAACTCTTCTCAAAAGTAATTTTTATTATTCTTTTTATCGAAGTAGTTTCATTAAAATTATTTTAAAAGGAAAAAAGGTATTTCCACATACTATCATATATTTTATATTTCACTCCAAGTTTCATCTTATTTACTTTTATTTAATTTTAATATTAAATTATTTATATTTATATTTTTAAATAATAATTTAAAAATTCTTTCGGTCATCTTCATGAAATAATTAATGAAAGTGACATGTGACTTCATTTTCCATTAACATGACTTTATTCATAAAATTATGAAAAGAATATACTTTTTAATGCTTTACACTTGAATGAATTTTCCTCATTTTATATCATTTTTTCACAATAAATATTCCTCTATAATTTATCATGGTATTCCAAGGTAATTTCATTCACATTATTTTGTGAATTTTTAATTTTTCTAATAAAAGTTATCAATTAAAAAAAGAATATTTCTTATTTTTTAAAAGTTTTTTTAATGATAATATAAATGTTATTTTATCAATGTTAATATTTTTTAATGTTTCTTACTCTTAAATAGGGATATTATATAATGTTACCATCCACATTCTTTCTCTATATGGCTTTTGATAGTGTATTATGATGGTTTTCATGAAACCCATTTCTTTCCAACATGTTTAGTAAGCTATGATGGAATTATGAATTTTTTTAAGTTCTTATGGAACACTTATATATGGTTTATCATTATATGATTTTAAGGTCCTATATACACCTCCAATGAATTTGGTAAAGTTTTATATCTCATTCACTTAAAAATGTTAGATGAGTAGTATCCCATGACAAAGAGGGTATACCGTTTTTTTACTTAAGACCAAGAGGGTATATAAGTTGTTAACCAAAGTCCAAGTGGGTACATAGGTTGTTGGACCAAGAACAAGAGGTTACAAAAGTTGTTAGTCTAAGACTAGGAGGGTACATAGGTTGTTATTCCAATCCCAAGAGGGTATATGAGCTTTTATCCCAAGATTAAGAGGGTACAAGGGTTGTTTTCCCAAACTTACTATATTTTGGGAAGGTGGTTAGACTAGACCCTTATGTGATGGTTGTATCAGTAGATAATCTTGATGAATGTTATATGATTATATTCATGCCATATTATTATGTTATGCATCATGCCCATGTCATGTTCACATTTTATTCACTCATGTGTCCACATCACTTGTACTCACGTATTATAATGCAAGCCTTATTCCATGACTTGAGATTTATAATCTATGTTTTATTAGGAATGATTATATGACCATGTATCTTGATTATATTCTCATACTCACATGTTCATATTATGTTTACTTATGATCATTGATTCTTATCACTTATGTTTATCCTTACTGGGAATTTGAGCTCACCCTTTCCCATGTTTCTATTTACTAGGAAATAAAGAGGAGTATCATATATGAAGTTTTTATAAGAATAGAATGTTTATAGATTATTTTTGTAAATATTGAAGGCTTATTTTGAAATAATAATATTAGGTAACTAACCTACAAACTCACTAAACCTTTTGGTTTTGGGATTGTGTGTGAATTTTTAATACATAATATTTAAATTATGAAAATAATGTAAAATATATTAGTTATTCTCAAGTTGTCTCACTTGGTATCAATGAATATGTGTAAAGTTTGTAATTTAACACTAGATCTAGGAGTATAAGTTGGGGGCCATTCATAATATTATCCCTAAACTAGAGAAATAATTTTTATTGGTTATCCCAAGGAAACCATGAGATATTATTTCTTTAATACCACTAAACAGAAAGTATTTAAAGCGTGATTTGGTGTTTTTATTGAGAAAAAATAGATTTTCATGGTGCTAGTGGTAGGAAAGTTGAAAGTATATAAGTTCAAGACAAAAAAATAGGAATTATTCATAAGATGGAAATTGAGTTATTTCCATAAATAGTTGTATAATAATAACTGACTTATGTTATACAATAACCTCAAAGACATGGTAATATTATTTAGGAGCCTGAGAGATATGTATATCTTGTATAAAATGATAATGAATTTATATTCCTAAGAGATGAACCTATTACCCACAAAGAGTCCATTGAGATTTTTAGTTCCAAGAATTGGTTAAAATACATGGAATATGAAATGGACTCAATGTAGACTAAAGAATTTTGAAACTTGGTACTTGAACCTAAATGTGTGAGACCCATTGGATGCAATGAGGTTTTTTGATATAAAACTGATATGGATATTTAAATTAATAGAAGCTCATTTTAATTATAAGATACATAAAATGGAAGTAAAAAATCAATTTCCTTAATGAGATTTTATCTGAGGATGTGTATATGATATGAACCAAAAGTTTTAAATTTCCAAATGTGTTTTATAAGGTATCCAAGTCACAAAGGTCCAATTTTGGATTGAAGAAAACTTCTAAGAGTTTTAATATTAAGTTTAATGATGCAATAAAATAGTTTAGTTTCATTAATAATGTTGATGATTATTATTTATAGAAGTGGATTAGTGAGAGTATTATAGTATTTATTTATGTTGATGAAATACTCTTTATAGGAAATGAAATCCAAACTCTATACTTTGTAAATATAGGGTTGGGTAAATGATTCTATATGAAATAAATGGGCGAAGTAGCCTATGTACATGGTATAAATATCTATAGAGATATATATAAGTGGATTCTTAGACTCCATCAGGATACATACATTGGTAAATTTCTAAAGTGGTTTAGCATGGATAACTCTAAAAGGGGTCTTTACTAGTGTTTCATAGTGATAATATTTGGAAGATTCAAGATCCATATGAAGAGTTAGAAAGGAGAGATATAATTATCTTTGCATCTAATATAGGATATATCATGTATTTTATATTTTTTACTTGAAAAAAACTCACCCATTCTCTTAGTATAACCAATATAAACCAATATAATCCTAGTGAGAGTCATTAAATTACTATAAATAATACCCTAAAGTACTTAAGGGCTTAGGATATATTCTTGGTATTTGGAGGAGAGGGTGAACTCGGTGTAATAGGTTACACTTATTATAATTTCCAATATGATAATTATGACATGATATCTCAATATAGTTTTTTTCCAAAACAAATGGAGCTATCACTTGGAAGAGTTCCAAATAATCCACCAAGAAGGACTCCAAAATAGATGCAAAAAAATAACTGCATCATATAGTATAAAGGAAACTGTTAGGATTAAGAAGTTCATTATTGAATTTGTTGTGATTTTTATCATTAAGGGTGTAATTGAGATTTAATATGAAAATTATAGAGATATTTCTCAGGCCAATGAACCCTAATCTCACCAAAATACCAAACACATCCTTCAAAAATAACATCTCATATGGGAGATCATTGAGAGGGTTGATGTTAGGGTCTATTGGGATACTATAAAGGATAATGTAGTAGATCCTTTAATGATTCCATTATTATATCAAAAACACGAGGGACATTTAAATATATTATTATAAAATACACAAGGTATTGGATATAATTATTACAAATATACCATGATTTTATAAATAAATTCAATCTCCATTTATTATTCATTCATGTGTGCTGTAATTTATTTCAAATGAGTTGTATAATAATATCCCCTAAAAGAATGAATTTGATTTATCCATAATTAATTATCATCATAGAGTGTTATTAGGTGTGATGATATATTAATGTTATCATGAGTATAATATTATAATTAATATAAAAGTTTTATACGTGATACAATTAATAGAATCACGAGGTAATTAGTTGATAACTTTTACTTATAATGACCCACTAAAGTATATCTAATGTAATGATATATAGTCATTGATATAATTAAGAGTGTATGATTATTATTAATCCCCATTACCTAAGGTTGGTGAGATACCAAGCATGATAACCTTTAAACTTTAATACCTTTCTTATTTAATCCTTGCGGTCTAGCTAATCTGTTGGTGGTTGGGTATGTGTGCATTTTTCCACATCTATCTTCAATTTATATACTATTATAAATAAATTTTACTGATTTATTAATAGATAAACATGAATAATATTTTAAAGATTTCAAATGGTTATGAATGTTCATTAAAATGTTGAATTAATGGACTACTCTAACAAGATATAATGTATGGGTTCCATGAGATGTCACACGATGGTCCATCAATATGACTATCTTTATTAATCAAATATATTCTATAAAAGGATTCAATAAATCTTGTAAATTGTAACATTGATACATGAAATAAAATTCAACACTCCATTCTTGATTCAATATTTTCATTTGGAAGAAGGAATTAACACCCCTTTGGTGATTCAGGATCCTCCAAATATGATAGTAGACCCATTGGTCAGTGTAATCCATTAGAGGTAAGAAGCATTTTATTTCTTCTATCATGATCAATAATAATCCATATAAGATTAAAAAATGGATCTAACTACTAATATGGTATTCCAATTTATATTCTTCATTATTTCATGTTGAATTTATTAAAGATGGATCGAGAATTCCATAGGTTTCTTCTGCTTCCAAGTTCATATGACAAACTCCATAAAACCCACAATTTTTTTATTAATATTATTTTAGGTATTATTTCCTTATATTATTATTGTATAAATTATTTTTTTCATATCTATATTATTGTTTTATGATCACTCATTTATAATCTTCATTATGATTGCCTATTTTTATCTGAATGATAGCATCTAAGATCACCCTTTTTTATGTTTCCTTTTTTCAGTAGGTAATGAAGATTACTGTTTTGTTTGATATGTATATAAAGGAATCAAGGGTAAAGGATTTTATAGAAAATTTTGTATTTTTGTGTAATAAGGGGTAATATGTGCATAATCTCCAAAGATACCAAACCTTTAGAAACTGGGAGTGTGTTCTGATTGTGAGGTGTGATGTATAATCTTGTAAAATTTTATAATGAATATTTATGTCATTTATGGGTTGACTTGTTACAGTACCTTTGCCCAGAAAACATATCCACTTTGGGATATATCATTATGTGTATCTAATAAATATACCACATCTAATAATCCAACCACATTTTTCTTTTATTAATTAGAATATAATAAATTCAAATTAGTAGTTCTATAAAGATAATATAAAATATGTTTAATTTCATTCTAAGGTCTTCATGTAGGAGCTAAAGAAAACCTTGATAATATATTTATAGTAAATTCTATTTTTTGTAGCATATAATTAAAAAGATATATAAGAGAACTTACTATATTGAGGTGTTGTATCTTTTGACGATCCAAATTTTCATTTTCTTTAAATGGTCTAATTAGATCCTCTTTTATATTTAGTGTTCTAAAGGAAATTGGTATACTTAATGGATTTTATTTATTTATATTAAATAATTTTAATAATTTTTTTTATATAAATTGATTGATATAGAAATATGGAACTTGGAATATGTACAATTTACAAACCAATACATTATTTGGTTTTCCCCAAGTCATCTATTTCAAATTTATTTATTTATTAATTTAATTATTACATGGATCTCTTCAAGAGTGATGATATTACTTATATGTTATACATACACAACAATTATTTTATATTTAGAATTTTTTTTTAATTAAAAAACATTGGTATATAGGATCATCCACACATCCCTTATCTAATAAATAAATTTTTAAGTGAGTATGCAACATATGAACAAATTTATTTAATCCATACAGGTATTATCTCAATTTAATTAAATATAGGTCCTAGAAAATTTATTTTAATGACTCATAAAATTTAAATATTTTAAGTATATTCATATACATATTATTATCAATAGATCCAAAAATATACTTTATAAAAATATTCATAATATGCATTTCATTTTTTTCATTAATGAAAGATTGGTTAAATGAAAAATATAATTTCACCCAATATATAAGAATATGTTTCCTCATAATCAATTATATATCATTGAAAGTATATTTCATGATGGGTTTTTTTGTATCAAACAATCTCATCTTTCTAATTTTATTTTCATAAAAAAGTTTTACTTTCAACTGGACCTAAATGTTTACAAAAAAATATAATTTATAATCATCATGTATCATCACATTTGGTTTGATATTAATTGATCTAATTTTTTTTATCTCGTTAAGAATTATTAATTGAATTTTTATTTTATATTTTATTTATTCAAATATGTTAATTTTTGAAATTCCATAACTGAACTTAGTTTGAGATCATCATTCCAAATATCGTGTTTCTCTAAAAATGAAAAATTTCATTAATACCATCTATTTCATTTATATTCCATAATTCACTAATAGTGGAAAAATTAAAATATATTTAATTTTTTTAAACCTTCAAGGTTTTCAATTTAAATTGAATTATATTTATGAAAATTACTATGTGTTTCTTCTAAAACCCTTAAATGTTTTCTTTCATCTAGAATACACACCTCAATATTGAGGTTATCAATTATATCAACTTCTATTATTTCTTAAGGATTCTAATCCTTAAAACTATATAGTATTCTATAATTTATACATATCATGAACATTTTTAAAATATTATTATTTAACTGAGACTTTTATTTATTTGTTTAGCTGGTGCATTACAACGAGCCAAATCATTACAAGTTATAAAATTCAGAGGGAATTAGAAATTTTGAGCTCTAGAGAAGGGGAGTTTTGAAAATTTGGATTAAGATTATAATATTGAGATATGTAACACCTCTTGGAGGTGATTTTGGTTGTGTTAGGAGGTATGAGATTTGTATTGAAGGATATGGTGAGTGTTACAGCTAGGTTAGGGTGGCCTTTCAACATCAATTTTATATAATCCATAAATCACGATAAAACCAGGGTGCATTGTGACATGGAGTGCATATTATGAGATAAAAATTTAAGGGGATAGAGGAGGGATAAATAATAGAAAAATTGGATCATTCCACAAATCTATGTGTAAGATTAAATTTTGTAATGTTGGAGGAGGTCTCAACTGCAACCAAGGGGTTACATCGTGAAGGCTATTGGGAGGGAACATGATATGATACAACTTGTGGGGATAAAACATGAGGGTTTTTGAGGAAAAATTTCACACCACATCATAATATCTACACTATGAATGATATTCAAGGAGAAATGGAATTGAGATTCCCCTGGTTATTCATTTCACAGTGAGGCACTGAGTCACATCATAGAGGGGTGACCATGAATGTGGCATTGCTTCGTTACCCCTTATGTTATTCTGTAAACCAACCCCAAGTTAGGAAATTATGTAGTGACACTTAATTTAATTCCTTAATGTGAACCTTTTTATGTTTTCTTAGCAGTGGTAAACTTCTTATTTCTAGGTTTTCCCCTTATTTATTTTGTTGGATGGGTACTCTTGATAGGCCATTTCACCAACCATTATCTATTTGTTTCTCTCCCTTAGATCCCCCATACCCCCTTGGTTAGATGTTAATCATGGCTTGTATTTTGTATTCTAGATCTAGGTAAAATTTTACCTTTCTTCATCTTCTTCTCCCTATAATTTTTTGGTGTATTAATCTAGGTATTTGAGGATGGTTTTACAATAGCTTCGTGGAATCATCCTTATATGATGGGTATTTGGTGTGTGGTGGCATGTGGATGCCGAAAGAGTGGATATGCCACTATTTTATCTCTATTTTTTAGGTATGTTTGTTGGTTTATTTTCCTAGGGTTTCATCTGAAATTGTCTTGAAATTGGTAAGTAATTGAATGTCATCCAATGGGGATATTCTTGGAGGGATTCAATCATGTTGTGAGCTGATAGTGTATTATTGTTTGACGTTCTGGTTATGGGAGGCCTCTTGGTGAGGTTTTAGTGATTATACCTTAGTAACTTAAATTGGATAAATGATTATAAATTATACTTATATGCTATGTATTTTTGGATTGATATTGGATCTATGAAGCATAGCGGAGTTTTGTCCAAGATTATATGGTGGCAGTGAGTGTGACTTGAGGTTGGTAACTCAATTTTTAGGTAGATGGTGTTAGAGTTGGCATCCTAGAACCAACTGTTTGTACTTTTATTTCATGAATATTTAATTAAATATTGTTCATTTTTCTACATGATTATGATGTAATTATATCCTAGATTATTTGTTGCATTGATAAGGTCATAGTAGTTTCCACTATGATGAGAACCTTTAATTTCTATGATAGTATTCTTAAATATAGTTCTGTAGTTAGATGACATACTATGATGGGATACATAGTATACAGACTATTTGGTGTGAGTACTTGTAAGTGTTTGAGACTTCTTGTCATGAAGTTCACACTTGGTAATCTCCAAGACGGAAGATTATGAGAACTGATCCTCCACTAGGAATTCCATATGTTTTGGTGTTATAGGATATTCTTATATGTGATTATGTATAATGGTCCTTAGACTTTAAGAGTATAATTAATATTTTTCATGAATCACACTTTGATTTACTAATGAAAATATTCATGCCATATGTTGGTGGGAAGTAGGGTATGTTAGGTGCATCACGAATGCCATGTTATTAATGTATAAGTCAAGGGAGGATTTTTCCATTCCATTTATGGAAGTTGATATCTTAGCCCTTTGATTGAAATAGAACCATCACCCTAAATTCCATGACCATGGTGTAATTATGAATTTATTTCAGATAGTCAAAGAATGACGTATCAACCATATAGGTTAATGGAACTATCATGAAAACTTCTTGATGAGATATTTTGACAAAGGTATTATATTACATAATGAGTGTTCATATGTGGATTTCATCTTTGTGAATTTAAGTTATTTATCTTGGGTTTCATGACCTGTTTCTAGATAGTAATCTTGGACTGTAGGCAATCCCACCCAATTCTATAGAGAAAGAATCCTATAGGGTTATACAGTAAGTGTTTCTGGTGGTCTCGATTAAATTCTATTTGAATTTAATTAATGTAATAAATATTATTATCAAGAATAAGGAATAATTTTATTCAAGTTAAAATGACCGCATAAATTAAATAAATATTTATTCATCAGACTGTGAATAAAATATATTTATTTATTTTATTACAAATTTAATAAATATTTATTTACTATTTTTTAAATAAAAATATTTATTTAAGATAATAAAATATTTTATTCACGTGTTCAATAAATGGAATATGATTTTAAACGGACCAAGACCATGTATGTTGATAAATTAATTATTTAAAAGTCAGTAAATAATGTTTACCCAGTTGGCATAAGAAATAATAATAATACTATTATCATTATGTGGCATGAGATTTCATTTATGGTATCATTTTGTGCAAGTTGGAACACCACAAATAATGGTGTTGTTATTGTTATTATGTGGAATGAGGTTTCTCTAATAGTTATAATTTTATTTAATTACTATTTCACAATTAAATATTTTAACTGAAACCCCATGTTGATTAATAGAAAGGTGTATCTATTGTTTCAAACCTTAGTGAATTGAGAATTGTTGGTCCAAAAATTTTCTATCCCAACTCCTCTCATCTCTTCCTCTCAAGAATGATTCAAGTTCTTCACAACCAAAGAATGAGCGATCAATAATGATCGAGGCAAGACATTCACTTCACCGTGCTAGCACCCAGAGAACAAGTTGTGTTATTTGGAGACCATTTGAGCAAATATGGATCACATCTAGAGGGATTCTACTTTGGATCCTTATGAGTGTAATGAATAAAATCTATAAGGGTCATTTTCTATGATCAAATATCATCAATGAAGAATGTTCCAAAGACTGAGGTATTCAATTTCTTCATAAATTAATAAATTAATTATAAAAATGATTTACAAGATCCTCTTTCTTGGATCTGGTGCTTTTCTTGTCTTTTTCTAAATCATTGATTTTAATATGTGATTACTGGCGTTCATCGTCGTATTGATCTCAGATTAGTCATCGATTATGAAAAAAGAAAATTTGGACCCTCACAACCACCATTATTCTGCTACGTACGGATCCTACAAACAGTATCAGAGTGGGGATCATCATCATTTATAACTATTTAAATAATATTTTTGATGATTTACACTTTAATAATTTAGTTTCCCAATTCATGTTTAATCATTCTTATAATATGAATCTAGAGATTTATTATTCCTTTTATCATTTTTTGAAGATCTAAAATAAATGAATAAATTTTTGATTAAAATTAAATCAAGGATCTCATCTGGAGGTGCTGATGATTCTATCCAGGTAACACAAAAGTAAACACCATGTATTCAAATTTACATGCCATGTAATCAGCCATACATGTTGTGTATTCCTGATTACACACCATGTAGTTGTGTTTAGTGCATCAAGTGTAATTATAAAATTACTCAAGCTACATGCATTAATGACATGCGGTGTAGTTAATTCTTACTCTACATGTTGAGAAGGATAGACTAGCACATATTTAGTTGGATTACATGCTGTTTGGACCACTAGACACAATGCGTAGTCCCTTTGGGTCAAGGGATAAATCATGAATCCCATACAAGGCTAAGCCGACCGGTAACCATGTAACCTGGAGACAGGCATTCAAGATGAAACTAAAATAAACCAGTCTTATGTGTAAATACTATCAAGACATGGTTAATCATTTAAGTAAGTTATTCATAATATTAAAAAGCATGTGATAAATATAATAATACAATTTACACATAAGAGATAAAAATCCATCAATAGAATATTAAGCCATATTAAACCTTTTGTTACTTGATCAAGGGAAACACTTAATAAAACTATGTGTTTAACCAACCCATATTGATAAATTTTATATAGAAATATCTTATGAAAGTTTTGGGTTGACTCAACCATTTTACATCAATAAGAGTAGCTGTTTCTAGACTTGGTGTAAATCTGGAGGTAAGTGTTGAGGAAATCTAAGTCAGGATTTCAGGATTGGGGAGTCCACTCAATGGATCAAGGAGCTGCAATCCCATAGCTAGGAAAGACCTTCCTACCTAAATACCTTCAAATAGCTTGAACAATCCTTTTGGGGTTATGAAAAGGTTAATATGGTTCATTGACACTAGAAATTCATAATAAATAGTCTTCATGAGTTCAATGGTGAGGGCAATTGGAAATTTATAAAATAGTGAGAGACTTAATAAAATTAATTTACTATTTCTTATAAAATGTATTCAAGAAAGTAATATTTATATGATCTTTTAATTATAAAATAAAAATGACTATCTCTTCAACCAAACTATACCTATGATCAATATTGGATAAAGACAAAATCCTCACCAGTAGTAACTTCCAGGAATGATATAGATGCCTTCGGGTCATTCTACACCATGAATGAAAATCTTACTTAATAGAGTCCTCATTACCTGATTCTCCTACCTAAAAGGTGAGTGATGAAGAGTTCCTAGTCTATGAGAAACATATGAACGACGTGTTTGACATTCAATGTTTAATGTTATCATCAATGTCTAGTGAACTCCTGAATTATCATAAAAACATGGATGCATATAGAATGCTAGAGCGCCTCTGTGGTCTTTACAAGGAGAGAGTAATACATGAACATTTTGGGATCTCTAAGGAACTCTTTCAGAGTAATCATAGAGAGGGTTCCCCTGCTAGGCCTCACGTATTTAAGCTTATTGGCTACATTGAGAGTCTGGAGGTTCTAGGGTTTAAAATCACCACAGAACTGGATACCAATCTCATTTTCACATCACTCCCTCAGATATTATCTAGTTTTTTTATGAATTTCAATATGAACAACATTGAGAAGTATCTACCAGATCTTCTTATCCACCTTTTGCAAGTGTAAAAATACATGATTCATGAAAATCCTTTTATCCTTATGGTGAATAAGAGGAAAGGGAAGGCTAAGAGATTTAAGCCCAAAGCCTCTTCACACCCTTCCAAGAAAATAAAGATCAAGGGGGATGGAAGGGAATAAGAAGCTATTTGTTTTGCATGTGATAAGAAGAGCCACTAGAAGAAAAACTACACCCATCTAAAGAAGCAAGGGGAAGCTTCAAGTGCATTTGTTATTGAGTGAAATTTATCTATTTCTGCAAATTGGGCATTAGATAAAGCTTATGGTGCTCATATATATATCTAAATATAAGAACCATGTAGATTGAAGAAAATTTACTAAGGGGAGGTATATCTATGAGCAACCAATGGAGTTAGACTTGCTACTTTAGCTATCGGGGACTACCACCTCACATTGATGATTGGGATGATTTTGGTGCTGAAGAGTTGTTATTATGTGCCTTTTATAACCAAAAACATTATTTCTATATCTAGACTAGATAAAGATGGATTTATTTTCAAGTTCATAAATAAATTTTTCTTATTTCATAAAGATAGATTACGTTTTGGCAAGCCACATTTATATAATAGTCTTTACATGTTGGATTACACAAACCAAGTAATGGTAATCGATAACAGAATTACTTCACATGAAACATAAAACACCCAACTTTGGAATCATAGGTTAGGTCATGTAGATAAGAAATGCTTGAAAAAATTACATCAAGATAGATATTTAGATTCTTTCAAACTAAAACCACTTAGTGTATGTCACACATGTTTACAAGGAAAGATGACCAAAGCCCCATTTAGTGGGAATGATGAATGTTCCAAAGAGATTCTTGAATTGGTTCATATCGATGTGTGTGGACTATTTCTAATTGAAGAAAGGGGTGGGTACTCATACTTCATAACTTTTATTGATGATTTTAGTAGATATGGATATACCTACTTAATGAGGTATAAGTTGGATTTTTTTATAAGTTCAAGGAATACAAGAATGATGTTGAGGAGCATCTTGGTAATAAGATTAATAAACTCCAATCAAACCTTAGTGGAGAATATCTTAATCAAGACTTATTTGATTACTTATAGGAGTTTGGGATGCAATCCCAAATCACTTCTCCATACACACCCCAGTGTAATGGTGTAAGTGAAAGGAGGAACCACACCTTTTTGAACATGGTGAGATCAATGATGAGTCATACAAATTTTCCATTATCCTTTTGGGGATATGCGTTTCAAACAAAGGAACACATACTAAACCAAGTACCAAATAAATCGATAAATTTTATTCCATACAAGATTTAGAGTAGAAGAATATCCATGTTATTGAATTTACATGTGTGGGGAATAAAAGTGTTAATTAAGGCCACTTCTAGTAACAAACTTACACCCTGAGGCACAAAGTGTACCTTTATAGGATACCCCAAGGAAACAAGGGGATATTACCTATAAAACCCCTTATAAAAAAAGGTTATAGTGTAAAGACACACCATATTCATTGAGAGGGATCACATATCCAAAAAATATAGTGAGAACGAGATAGACTTCGATGAAGTTGAGGCTTAAGGTACACAAGAGTTGGTAAAATAGTAGATTCCACACATCCCTGTGGAGGAAACATCTATTCTAGAGAGACATGTACAACATATGAGTACACGTGAAGTTAGAGAACTATAACAATGTCATTTTCTAGATACCGAGGATGGTGACTCATTATAAGTTGATAATAATGATTCTCTAACCTACAAGGAGTCAGTAAGTGGAATAAAAATTGCCTCGTGAAAAGAATCCATGAATTCTGAAATGGATTCGATATACCAAAACAAAGTATGGATTTTGGTATATCCTCTAGTAGTTGTAAAGACTATTGGTTTGAAATGTGTATTTAAGAAGATACTAGACATGGAAGGAAAATTTAGTACCTATAAGGAATGACTAGTTCTAAAAGGGTTTAAAAAACCTCAAGGCATTGACTATGATGAAACCTTTTCACCAGTTTCAATGCTAAAATCGATCAGAATTCTATTAGACATTGCTTCTTACCATGACTGTGATATTTGGAAAATTGATGTCAAAACAACCTTCCTTAATGGGAACCTTCAAGAAAATATATATAGGACACAACCTAAAGGGTTTGTGACTCTAAAGGACACCAATAAGATATGAATGTTTCAAAAACCCATTTATGGACTTAAGAAAGAATCCAGGTCATGGAACATTTGTTTTATTGAAGCCATAATAGAATTTGGTTTTATAAAGAAAGAACGTGAGCCTTGTGTATAGAAGTAGTTTAGTATGAGTGTAGTTGTTTTCCTAATATTATAAGTTGATGACATATTACTTATTGTAAAAGAAATACTATTCTTACAGTCTATTAAGGTTGAATAAATGCTTCTCCATGATGGACTTGGGTGAGGTAGTGTATATTCTTGGGATCCAGATCCATTGTGATAGATCCAAGAGATTATTGGTCCTAAGTCAAAGTACATATATTGATAAGATATTGAAGATATTTAGTATGGAACAATCCAAGATGGGATTTTTTCCAAATTTACATGGAATTCATTTTTCTAAGAAAAAATTTCCTCAGAATAATGAGGAAAGGAAGAGAATGGGAAGGATTCCATATGCATCAATGATTGATTCAGTCGTGTATGCTATGATATGTACTAGACTAGATGTCACCTATAAATTAAGTGAGGTAGGAAGATATCAAGATGATCCAGGTCACCACCATTGGATGGTAGTCAAGACTATCCTTAAGTATCTGAGGTGTACTGAGGATATGTTCCGGGTTTATGGAGGTGATGAGGAACTAGTCATCAGAGGATATGTAGATGCTAGTTTCCAGACTAATCAAGATGACATGAATTCTTAAACGGGATACATATTCACTTTGAATAGAGGTATTGTGATATGGAAAAGATCAAATAAAGGTGTGGTCACTGATTTTACAGCAGATTACGAGTATATTGCAACTTCTAATGTTGGTAAAGAAGAATTTTGGATACAGATCTTTGTCCATGAGCTAGATGTGGTTCCTAGTAGTAAAGATACCATCACACTCTATTGTGATAGTACTGCAGCAGTGTCTCTTGAAAAAGAGCCAAGGTCACATCATCGGATTAAGCACATACTTAGGAAGTACTATCTCTTGAAAGATTTTTCTCAGAGAGGTGTAGTTACAATGAGCATAATTCACACAGAAGACAATGTGGAAGACCACTTGAATAAAGCCTTAACTCAGCTGAAACATGATCATCATGTGAGGTCTAAAAGAATGAAAGTCGTAGGCATTTGGATCTAGTCCAAGTGGGAGTTTGTTAGAGTTGGTGTCCAAGAACCAACTATTTTTACTTTTATTACATGAATATTTAGTTACATATTGTTTATTGTTCTGCATGAATATGATGTAATTATGTTCTAGAGTATTTTTCGCATTGATAAGGTCATAGTAGTTCCCCACTTTGATTAGAACCTTGAAGTGATATGGTAGTAGTTTAAATATAGTTCTGTTGTTGGTTGACATACTATGATGGGACACATAGTATACAGACTATCAGGTGTGAGTACTCGTACGCATATGAGGCTTCTTCTCATGAAGTTCACACTTGGTAATATCTAAGATGGGAGATTATGAGAACATACCCGCCAATAGGAATTTTTCTTGTTTTGGTGTCATTAGATATTCCTATCAATGATCATGTTCAGTGGTCCTTATAATTTTATATTATCATTAATACATGTCATGACTCATGCACTTTGATTTTCTGAAGAAAATAGTCATGCTATATGTTAACGAGAAGTAGGGTACACTGGGCGTGTCACGAATAACATGTTATTAATGGATAGGTCGATGAAGGATTTATCACTTCCATTTATAGAAGTTGATATCTTCACCCATTGATTGAAATAGATCTATCACTCTAAATTCCATGTCCATTGTGTATTGATGGGTTTATTTTAGGTAGTCAAATTATGACATATCAAGAATATAAGTTGAAGAAACTATCATGAAACTTTCTTGATGAGATATTTCAACAATGGGATTATATTAAATAGTGAGCATTCATATGTGGATTTCATCATTGCAACTTTAAGTTCTTTGTCTTGGGTTCCCTAACCCATTTCTAGATAGTAATCTTGGACTTTATGAAAGCCCGCCTAATTCCAATGAGAAAGAATCCTAGAGGGTCACACACTAAGTGTTTCTAGTGGTCTCAATTAAATTTTATTTGAATTTAATTAATGGAATAAATATTATTCTCAAGACTGAGGAATAATTTTATTCAAGTTACAATTATTACATAAATTAAATAAATATTTATTCACCGGATTGTGAATAAAATATATTTATTTATTTTACTGATCTTTTAATAAATATTTTTTTACTAATTAGTAAATAAAAATATTTATTTAAGAGAATAATATATTTTATTCATTTTTTCAATAAATGGAAGAGGAGTTCAAATGGACCAAGACTGTGTCTATTGATAAATTAATTATTTACAAGTTGGTAAATATTGTTTATCCAGTTGGCGCAAAAAATAATAAAACTATTATCATTATGTGGCATGTGATTTCATTTATGGTTCCATTTTGCGCAAGTTGGTGCACCAAAAATAATAGCGTTGTTATTGTTATTATGTGGTATGGGTTTTCTGTAATAGTTATTATTTCATTTAATTGTTGTTTCTTAATTAAATATTATAACTAGAACCCCATGTCGATTAATAGGAAGGTACGTCTATTGTGCCAAACCCCAGTGAATTGAGAATTGTTGAGCCAAAAAATTTCTCTCTCAACTCCTCTCATCTCTTCCTCTCAATAACGAGAGAAGTTCTTTTAATATTGAAGAACGAGAAATCAAGAATGATCAACACAAGACATTCTCTTCGCTATGATAACACCTGGAGAACAAGTGACGTTATTTAGAGACCGTCATAGCACTTGTGGAACACTACTAGAAGGATTCTACTTTGATCCTTCGAAGCACAATGAATACAATCTAGAAGGGTAATTCTGGATGATCAATGATCATTAAAAAATAAAGTACCAAAGACCCATGCATTTAATTTATTCAGGAATTAATAAATTAATAATAAAAATTATGTGCAAGATCCTCTTTCTCAGATCTAACAATTTTATTCTATTTGTCTAAATATTTTATTTTTATCCATGTATACTAGAATTCATCTTCATATTGATCCTATATTGGTCATTGATTACGGAAAAAGTAAAGTTGGTACCTCCCAACCGCCACATTTTTGCTACATTCGGATCCTACATATGGTTCATTTAATACTTAACCATATGCATGTATGCATATGAATTTCATTTGTGTGACTCAAATTGGGTTCATAAATTCTTCAAAGGCATCATGTGAGTTTGGAATAGTGGAATGAGTTTAGTTTAAGGAAAAAAAGTAGTGATTTGAGAGTGTCACACATGGGTTTGGAATTTGAGTGATTTTAGACAAATATTCTATAAAGGTGTGAGGTTTCTAGAATTCTTCAAAGGACCCATTCATGGGATTATATTTTGTGGTAAATTATAAATGGAATGGATTGAGATCTAGCGAGTAGGTTAAGGGAATCCAATTGGTTAAACCTTAATAAAAAAAGTGGTTTAGTGTTGGGTATTGGTATTTATGTGTGATCGAGTTATAGAAGTGGGTAGTCATTACCTTCTGGGCTGCCACATAGAACTTGTTTAATCTAAAAAGTGGAAATGGTCTCTATTTGGAAAAGTAATATTGAGGTATTAGAATGAGAATATGAGATAGACATGGGTAACTACTGGTATTCCATGTGATTAATGAATAATATTAAATAGGGCATTCCATGGGTAAATTGAGTGGGATTTTGGGTAGTCCATAGGTGGATGTAGTGCAGATAAGTATTAGGAAAGAGGAATCAGTATCCAGTGAGACATATCAGGGTGTGTTTGGGTATTATACATGTGTTAGGGTAGGGGTATATATTTATTGGTGCTATCTTGAGACCATATAGTGTAGTTCATAGACTGAGTATGACTATTAATACTCAAGGTGTCGAGGTGTGACCTAATAAATGATCTTATGAGTTTGGTATGGCCTAGGGTACTAGAATCATTATGATTGTTATTTATATAAAAATTGAGTGGATGTATAGGGATGAGAATATTTTTTTTATTGTTTATATTGGATTTTATGTGTTACCCTCAAGTAGAGAACTATTTGGGGGTGGATGTGTGGCTAGTTGAGGACCAGGATATCAGTATATCTTCTATGTTCCCATTTTATTTGTTTTGATCCTCTGACCATGTTATTTAGTAGTGATGATAACCCACCTTAAGTTATATTTTAGGTATGTAACATGACATATGGAACAATATAGGACCTTGCCATATATTAGAGGGTAACTGTTAGGAAGTGATATAATACCCTACCTTAAGTGAGAGGGTAATAGTTTGGATGTGATATAAGACTTAAGAATGAGTGATAGGGTAGTGGAAAGGGTGTGATATCGGAATTTATCCTAAGTAAGAGGTTAGTTATCAAGATTTGATATAGGACCTTACCCAGGGTAAGAGGATAGTGATCAAAATGGGATACAAGACTTTACCTTGAGTGAGAGGTAATGTTTTTGGAGTAGTATAAGATCTTAATTTGAGTGAGAGGGTGGTGGTTAGGATGAGACCTTTCCATGAATGAGTGGTTAGTATTTAGGATACTATATAGGACCCACCATGAGTGATAGGTTAGTAGTGGCTACATGGTTCTATATCCCAACATAGGCGAGAGGGCGATGATATGTGGCTAGATGAGATTGGGACTTGGTAATGCACCCTACCCTAAGTGAGATAGTGATGGTTGAAAATCTAATCCAAGACCCAAAATTAAGAAATTGGGTATGAATTGGGGTTTGTGATGCATGAAAATATATATTCTAGATCTATAAGAATCAAGTAAGGCCTTTCATTGTGGTGTCCTTGTTAGTACACAATAACCTCATGTGATTTATTTTATGTTTTGATTTGTTTCCTGATTTATTTTTTATACCCATATATATTATATATGATAACACATATGAGGGGGACCTGGTGGGAACATATTTAGTTTTATTTTGATACTTTTCGTGGAAAACTTGGTGTATATACATGTGATAGTTTGTATGTAGGTCTGTATGGAGTATCTGTATGGATATTAAGAGATTTTTCCATGGAGGAAATTGGGTTTCATAGTTATGACTCCCTTGTTTTTTCTATTTATTTTTTCTGGTCAGCCCAGTGGGTGACTCTTTTTGCGTGAGTATATGTTTATCCTGGGTTCTATTTATATTATAGTAGAATGATGTTTTTTTATTATTATTAGTTAGATATTATCCATAATTCCTTATTCTTGTTTTGATATTATTCATTGATTCTATAATTTTCTTGTCATCAGTTATTATATTATAAAAGTATAGTATCCTCATGTTTCTTACAAAATCTCACCAATATTCAATATCCTCTAACATACAAGGAGGCACAAATGAGATATTATGGTATTCTAGATAGGATATTGTGTGGTTAATTTTAGTTATTTCATTACAAAGTGTTATGAAGGAATTATTTTTTGTTGTCATATAATTTGGGACTAGTAATTAGAGGTATCATGTGTTTTAAAAGCTTTGGATAGACCTTATACTTGGGAATAACTAACCCCTATATAATAAAAGTCCATGATACCAAGTATAATATAGTTGTTCCATTGTTTTCACTATTATGATTGAGATATTGATTTAAGTATGATGTTCTTGGTGGGTAGTTATTTATTATTTAAAACCTAGTTTTAAGAGAGCATGAGTTCATACATTATAGTAGGAATATTGATTTATCAATTCTATTATATCAATTCTTGTGGTTGTGAAATGTGTTTCAAAAATGGAAATGTTTTTATAAAATAGATAAAAATATTTTTTTAAGAAAAAAACTTGAGAAAAGGGGTCCCAGGTAATTAAAGTGGCAACAACAACTTATTCATCACTTTACCAAATAACTTATTCTTAGTACCTTAATTAATTGAGACCACTGTGGTGTTTTTTTTGTATAATAGTTTTGATATTATTATCCCTACTGCTATACTCATGGTAAATGACATATCTATAGTGGGTAGGTCTGAGGTGCGAGATCCATTATATCAGGCTTGAGGAGGAGTGTTGAGTATGGATTATAACTTAATGAGAGTTTTTTGTTCAATGAGAAACCCTTGATTTTATCAACCATGGTGATATTATTTTTTTATGATAATTTGGATTAATTTATAGAGATTAGTTATGGGACTTGCCGGTAAGGTTCATAGTTATTCTCGATGGGATGGGGGTTATTATTGGATAGTATGGGTTGGTTGATCCTTATTTTTCTTGATGAGAAAATTTTTGAGTCAAGCATGATGATCAAGGTGAATGAGAGGATAAAACCTAGGATAAAAAGAGAATTGATATATTCTTTTATGTTATATTAATGCTCGATCGATGGGATCAAATGTTTGGTTTTGGTTATGCATTAACTTGGGTATGCTATGAATAAAGGCACCATAAACACTTTTTGAGGGGAAGGGTTCCCTTGTAGAATCAAGTAGATGGTGGTTGGATTTTGGTTTTAGTCTAGAGACCATAGTTGAGTTGGTGTTCAAATTAGATCTTATAATCAAGGTTTGGTGAATATAACTCCATGTAATTCATGGTGGGTTGGGTAGTAAGACAAGGAAACCTAAATGAAAAATAATGTTATATGGTGATGATGGGTTTTATCTATTGAGGTATGAGGAAATTTGGAATTTGTGATTGTTTATAGTCTAAGGATAAATGGATGGGTCATTAGAATATATCCAAACGGAAAGAAGTTTGTTTTAATGAGAAATCCCTAGTTTCTAGTTTCTCCTAGAACATTATATGTGGTTAGGGAATGTCTCCAATGGGTAGTTCCATTGTGAGACTACCTAGGGTGTATGAAAATTTTGAATTTTTATAAATCTCAATGTTTATGAATATGGATACAGTGGTGTATCATTTGGGTTTCCATGGAAATACTACTATGTCCCTAGAGGATTGTGGGATAACCATGTGAATTATTAGCAATCTATGGTGAGTCCAATTGAATAAAAAATGGGGCAATGCTTGTAGAAATGGTTTAGTGATAGGAAATGGGGCTTTTTTGTGGTGGAGTATGATTAATTGATATGGATTAAGGGGGAAAGTATCATTTGGGGAATGTTCAGATTATGAAATGAGTTTTTAGTTCATTTATAGGAGGAATACGGTAGGACAACATGTGTTCTTGAGAAATGTGAGTTTTTGGTTGGGGGCCACTGTGATAAAATAAATTTATTTCTATGGAAGGGGTAGAAATGACCTTAGGGGTTGGTGTTTGTCGTAAGAAAGTAATGATGATTGAGGGTTGGTTAGATCATGTGAGGGTTTTTGAGTTTTTTGAGATCATATGACTCAGATGTGGGGTTTATTGGTTGAGTTTGTTAGGCTTGACGATTAAGGATTTATTGAGGTAAATATTAATGATATTTTAGTTTGTTGTACAATTTTATTAATGTGGGGATGTTATATATTTCACTATAGTGGGGAGAATCCTACTGGTCTTGGTTTGGAACCCACACATCTAGAGGTCCATGGTCAGTTCCATGATCATGGAATTTCAATTGAAACTGGTGGGTTAATAACATTAATGATTCTTATAATGGAGGTGTGTATAGACATATATAGTTTTATTATTAGGCTAGGTTTGGTGGTTTATCTAATATAATATTTACCATTAGTGTATTCAATGACCTACTAGGGATGTTTTTCGGGGAGCAGCCTAGATGGAGCTAGTGTCTTCCATGTCGTTATCCAGGTAGAGGTTTTGGGTTATGGATCAGGTGTTGGCATCATGGTGGACTAATGATAGTTTTAAGTAAATTGGTGCATGGATGAGATGATGAGAACCATTACACATGATTAAGTTCATAATATCAGTTTTGGAATTAAATACATCATATATATGTTGAGGGGTGTATGCGTGGTATTGGTTCAGGAATTTTTAGTGAAAACCCCTGATATTGGATTGAGTGTTGGCATAGATGTTCCATGACTATCCATAATCGATCAAGAATAGTGGTATCAGATTCTTTTGGTCATATTAGGAATCTTGGGATCATCACTGATGCTTCTCAGTGATGAAAAACCTTATGGCAGAGAGTTTATAATTACTCAAAACATTACGAGTTATGAAATTTAGAGGTAATTTTAATTTTTTTATCTTTGGAGTGTTAGTGTTTTTTGAATTTGAATTTGGATCAGAATCTATTGGGTAATAGCATATCTAGTAGGTGTTTTTAGATGTGTTTGGAGGTTCGATAGGTGCCTCAAATGATTGGGTGAAAATCAGAGAATGGTTGGTGTGGACCTACTATAGAAATATGTTATAGGCTATATATCATTCCATAACCAAGGTTTATTCCATTATTTTATGTATTCCATTATAATAAAATGTTTAAGGGAGGGAGGGGGTTATTCCATGAAATAATTGGACCGAAACATAACTCTCTTTGTAAGATTAATTTTTTTTGGTGATAGAGGAGTTTCAAAACACAACTTAGGGGTTAAACTAGAAGGATATGGTCAAGGAATACATCACAACATTTCCTAAGGTATTGTGATGTGATATTAGTTCTAGGGTAAATTTACATGCGATAGCTCAAGTTCTGCACCATGAATTGTGTTCGAGAAGTAGGGGCATCAGGTTTCCTAGGTTGTTGGTTACACCATGAGGTGTTAAGTTGCATTGTAGAAGGGAATATATGGTTGTGGAATTTCATTGTGATTTTTTTGGTCTTGCTATAACCTTACCCCATGTTGGGGTACTACATCATGATAGTTAAGTTAACACTACAATGAGTTGTTTTCTAGTTTTTTTATTAGGGGAAGCCTTGTCTTTTTCAAGCTAGACCCTTCCTTATTCAACAGGATAAGCACTTAGGATAGGCCATTTTCTACCCTATCCCTCTTTTTTTTCTCCCCCATGAAGTTTTCATATTTTTCCATCAGTTTTTGGTTGACCAAGGCTTATTTTAGTTGTGTAAGAGGTCAATAGACTGCTCCCTCTCTCAATCTTCTTCCCCCTCAAATTTTGGGTGTCTCGATCTAGGGATTTGATGAAGATTGCATAGAAGCATTATGTAATCATCCTAATTCGATGGTGCTTTAATGGGTAGTGGAATGTGGGCATAAAAAGAGGAAACATTCGATCTAGTTCTCACCATTTTATAAGATGTACATCACCCAATAGATTTTCCTACAGTTTCACCAAATTAGATTGAAATTATAGACTAGTTGAATCTAGGGTGATATGAATTTTTATCATAGGTGTGTCTAGAGAATGAAACAAGATGATTATGGTCATTTTTTGAAGTTCTATCCATCAGAGGTAGTACACTGTGATTTTAGTGACTATGCCTCATTAAATTAAAGTGGGATTTAAATTCGTAATAATTATCTTGTATTACATTCTTAATGATATAATTAGTGAATTGTGATCTCAATTTGGTTATTTTAGAAGTAAACCACATGAATTCCACATTACTTGTTGAGAGTAAACATATACATGACTATTTATTATAAGAATCAATTAATATAATAAAAAATATTTGAATAGTCTATATATTAGATTAATTTATCCAAATTTATACCCTTAAATTCATTCAAGAAATATATAAATTTCATCCATGATTTTAATTGGTAATGGTATTACAATTTTATTTCTAATAGAACATGCCTCACAAGGAATTTAACTTAGTGTAAGGTTATTTCATCCCATAATTGAACATTGATACAAATTTATCATTATTATTTTCATAATTTATAAAATGAGACAACCAAATCATGCATACCATAAATTCACATTTTATTGTTTATTATTTATTATCACATGTGTTTTGATTTCATTTATATAATTATAATGAAATCCAAATGATAACTTTAGTATTTGTTCGAATACATGACTCTTAAACAAATTATTAATGGTAAGGAACATGTACTTATCATTCCCATATATGAAAAATGAGTCTCATATGTATGTGTGTATATATCATGGAAACTTAATAATTTTCTCTTGTAATTTAAATGAAGAAAAACAACCCTTATAAGGAAATTTGTCTCATTGGGTGAAATAAAATTTATTTTACTAGTCAATTTAATTATGTTTACATGACTCGATATAATATTAAAAATAATCTCTTTGATTTAATATCAAGAAAATATTTTATATATTTAAGAATTGTGTTTTATCATGCCGTTATCTAGTATTAAAATATATTCAATATTATTTTTAGTTTCACAATCAATTTCAGTTATTCAAAGTAAACTTATAACATCAATAAAAAATAATACCCATAATTTAATAACCCTTAAATTTTACAGAATATAATTCATATACATTGACTTTTTTTACATGTAAATAAAACATCTCATAAAAATAATCACAATTCTAAAAAAATCACAGGGATTTCTAGATACCATCTTGTCAAAATCATAACTTAAATCACTCACCTCAAGGTATGTGAAATCATTATGTGACAATTTTTGGTTTTTGATTAAAATCAAATAGTTTTCCTTCCTTTTATAGGATGTCTTAGTGAAATGTTCTTCACTTTAATTTGATTTAATCGATTAATTATATATTGTATAGAGTTTCTTTGAGGTTAAATAGGCTCAATACTAATATATCTTGGAAGCACATTAGTATTAAGAACTTTGGGATTTCATGGAGTGATTAATATAATTTTTTAATTATAGTAACCATTTATTCCATTCCCATGGATACAGTCATATCCTCACCCATTCCTAATTATACATCCACCACCATTAATATATTATTTGATTCACCCTTTACCAAGATTATTTTTATAAATGATAACATTTTCTTCATGAAATGTTACTATTTTACATAGAAGATGATGCTAATGTTTTATAATAAAAGGCTCTTTATTCTTTTATATAATGAGTAATAGTGATATGAGGTTGAAATAATTTGTATATTCTTATAAAAAATATTTCTGATACAAGTTTATGTGAGATACATGAAAATTTATATAGGTTTTTTCAACCATATCATTATTTATAACCCCATTAATATAATAATTTGATTGAGACACAATTCGATACATGAAAGAGTTATACTCACTAACCCTATAATAATATTTGAATTATAAAACATTCTATTCATAATATGTACCAAGAAGATGAATTTACTTTTGATGATCATACCTATCCTTTAAACTCTTTTAGATATTTATTTGATCTCTTTTTATAAGATATTCAAATTTTAACTACTCACTTAAATGTCCCCTAAGGAAGACCATTTGTATTGATTTGTTTTGAGGGAGACACAATTTTTAATCATTTTAGTAATATAGAAATACCTTTATTGAGAAATCTATATCCATGTTCCATGAAATGTATTTATTTTAGTAATTTTTAGAGTAGTGAATTCTAGTTTAATGAGATCAAACATGATGATAAATGAAATTCTAAAAAACATTTTTTGTTATTATATAAAAGTGAAAACTAAAATTTCATGTTTAATATAACTATAATACATAACATAATTACTATTATTGATATATATATATATATATATTAAAATTAAACCAAGGGAAAGGATAGGTGGATCACCTTTTATTGACAAGGAAGAGCATGGATGGTGAACATTAATTACAATATTAGTCAATATTACATATTGAAACCATATGGAATAATTGGTGGGTGGTTCCCACTAGCTTTAAATCCATTTAATAAGAGAGTAAAACAAAAAACGTTAGTATAATCATGGTGTTATTTAACCTCATTTATAATAATAACCAACATAAAAACATACACATGTGATATTTTTAACATTAATTATAATAATAACCAATGTAAAAAATTTAATTTTTAATTTAATTTTAAGAAGAAACAATGATAGAGATGAAAAAATAATTTTTATAATTATTTCAAAATAATTGATAAAATATTAATAATAATGAAAATTATTTTAAAACATACATGGAAAATATATTCCATGTTAGTTATTAAGAAATAAATGTTAAAAATTCACCATCTAAAATAGTTTTTTTAACTAGATTCACCTAGAATTCACAATGGAGAAGCCACAAACATGCTCTATTTGCAATTAAGAACTAATTCTGGAGAAATTTTTGACTGGACGAGGATCCCCCTATATAAAAACTCTAAAATTTTACCACAAAAATAAATAAAAAATATTAAATAATTACTTCAATCTATTAAAACCATCACATTTATCCATGCATGTAATAATATGAAATTCTTACCAAAGGAAGACTGTAGCCACATGGACAAGTCTGATCAATAAAAAAACCTAACTCCTAAAAAACCATAGCACCAATGTAGACTGAAATCCAAAAAACCATAAAAAATAGTGAATCCAATGAAAAATATTCATAATAAAATAAAGGTTCCCAAAAATTTCTAAATGATATATACTCTTAACATAACTCTAGAACCCCAAAAAGTAAATCTTTTCCAAATGTAAAAAAACTACATAGACATTGAAACCAACATGTCCGGTAGAATCATATCCTGTATCCACTTCCACTCCACCCCTCCTCTCTATGACACAAACATCCCCTCACCATTTCCATGTTATCTCTCTCAATATCCATATGAAAAAAATAAAATAAGGACTTTTTTATGACACCTATATCATATATGTGAAAATATGATGGATAATAGAAACTGAAATCAAAATCCTAACCAAAATATTAGTTAAAAATATATTTATATATGATAATGACCTAAATCATTATGGTTCAAATAAAATGAGGTTTGGGTTAGAAACTAATTGGATTAGAGCTTATAGAATATCAAATATTAAAATATGGATGGAATTAAAGTCTATTTTATGTGTTTAATAATTAAACTGAGTATTTTAGAGGTGGGATTTGTGGATGAAAATGACAAGGATTGAGGTGTAATATTCTATGCGTTTAAAACCCGTGAAAGTTTTGAATTTATTAATAATGGGAGGCTAGTGGGATCCCATAGGAATTCTGGTGAGATCCAATTAAAAATACTACCTCTTCCACCGGTAGTCCAGTTGAAGGCCATCAGAACTCTGGTGGGATCACTCGACTTTTAGTGAGACCCACCAGAAGTCTAGTGGGACTATAATTTTTTTGAAAATATTTTAATTTATTTGTTGATTAAAGTAAAACAACACCAACCCCTCCACTTTAATTTTGTCAGCCACCTAGGAGGTTAAATATTTTCATCCCTCCCTTATTCTCTTCCTTCTAAGATATCTGATTCCTACCTAATTTCTAATCCTTATAAAGAAGTGTAATATTAGAGTTAATTTTAATCCATTGAGCCTATTTTTTCTTTATTTCTCCTAGTGTTCATCACTGCTCCATCATAAATCCCTAAGTTTGGTAGTTGTAACCTAAATTTCTAATATTAGGAATTTGAGGTTGATTCAACCAATGTGGTTAGATGAGATTGGATCTATAAGTCCATGGTAGATGGTCCCTTACATTTCCCCTCATACTATAAAAGTTTAGGTGCATAGTGAGATGATGATCTTGAACGAGTGGGTTCCTATGACCTGTGAGTTTTTTTATTAATAATTGATATGTTTTTGTATATTTGAGTGAACATTATTAGTACATTGGGTTATGTACCACATGTATTTCTATATGTTATAAGGTTGTATGCTATTAATTTTTGGATATTAGGGGTATATTTTTTAAATTTTAGAAACTTTAATGGATTTCGACCATGAATTGAGCCTTATATATCCCTATGTAATTTATTAGGGTTTTGTTCGACATTTATACCTTAAGAGAAGAATAATTTTGAATAAAGAATTATATTTTATTTAAAATAATTTTTTAAATGGAATTGAATGATGAAAAACTCATGATCTTGAATGAGATTGATTATAAATGGAACAGTGTGAACTTGTTTCCTCTTGAGCATGATTGAAGAGAAGGTATGACAGGTAATGGGTTATCATTGGATGATTTAACTTGGGTATTTGACTTGGGAAAGGAAGTGGTAACATATAAATACTTTATCACATAGGGTAAAGTGTCTTAAGGGGTGTGAACTAATATTTTATAAGTAAGGAATTGTGACCTTTGATGATTTAATTCCACTATTTCCTAAACCTATAATGGTTCTTTGGGCTAGTGAGAGTTGGAATTTTGAGATATGGTAGTCCCTTATATCCTTATCACACATCATTAGTGATCTATATAATATAATGATATTTTTTTATACATAATAAATAAATATATTTTTCTTTCAACTTGGTTGTCAAACATGGTTTTATGTTTAGTTTAATTAAGGGATTAATTATTTTAAGCTTAGTTTTAGTTGATTAATCTTGTGATATGTGTTTATATATTAGGTTGTTATTATATTACTTCATTATTTCTTATGTCATGCCTTGTGACTTCTTTGGATTATATAATTATTCCTTGATTGTATCCATGTTATAATTTATTTATGGATTATTTTATTATATATACTCTCCAGAAATGTTATATTGAGTTTTTATTATCTAGAATTGTTTTAAAGTAAAATAGAAAGTTCTACTGGACAATAAGGATAATGACCATACCTTATATTGTTTTTCATATTAGTTATGCTTATTATTGTTTTGCATATGTTTTTGTGACTTGTGGATTAGGAAATAAATAAGTTATTGTGATGGAAATTTTTTGGTGTGTTTTCCCAGCTTCTCATAGACATGGGCACTCCAACTACCCATTATATTATATATAAGTTCATGTATTATGATGTCTATAGAGTTCCAAACCTTACTTGTATAAAAATGTGTGTTGACACACTTTTTTGGTATAAGACACAAAATTCCCCATCATTTGTTAATATATTAAATGAGATTCCATCTAGTATGATTCATGATGTGACCTACCATTTTTTATATAATGTTATTCTATCAAGAATGAGATATGGTATGCTATGGTGGACTTTTACAATCAATGTAAAAAATATCTATCGATGCGATGGAATCTATATTATATATATCTAGAATGGTTTGAGGTTGGTTTATATCCTCTTAGTATTATGTGAGTTATATGATTTTAGTATTATTAATTATATGCACACACACACATATATATATTATTAGTTTATATGTTTCTTTCATATTATCTATGAAACATGACTTTTTGTTATTTCATATCATGTCATGTCATGCATACACTCCTCTATATATTCGATTATGATTGGGACACCATTGGAAGTGGCTTACTATTTTATGTACTCATACCCTATATATAATTTTGATGCATATAAAATTTCACATATTGAATTTCAAGTTTGTGGTTTAAATTATTGTTTGGATACATAGGATAATCATTGGGGATAAATGTCTTTTAGTAGGTTCTGTATCCCTAGAGAGTTAGAGAATAGAAAGGCCCCATTGGAAGGAAATTTATTTTCATATCTCCAAATCCATTTATTAATTATTTTGATTATGTTTGTTAGTTATATGATATTTTATAGAGTGATAAATGTTTTATAATTTTTCTGTTACTTGATATTTGATGCATACTTATTGAAAGTTATTTGTATCATGGTATATATACTGTAGCTACTCCTTGGTATACAAGTTTCCATTTTATTTTGAGAAATTACTGATGTATGAATGAGTTGTTATGGATTTTTGGAAAATCTTATATCAATATAATTTTATAATTAAATAGGGTAGAATATTTCCCAAAGATTCATTTATACCATTAGTTCCAGAAATTATCCCCTAGTGATTAGGGAACATTCTTGGGGTTAGTGATGATCCAGATCAGGTTAATGAAGGATTGGGTTTGGGATATTAAAATTTGTATTAAATTAGTGTTTAAGTTTTTTTTGGGATTCATAGATAAAATATAGGATTGACGGGACTTGATAAGTAACCCTTAAAAAGGCCAAATCAGTTTCTTTATGGCCAAATATTAAGTTACTAAATGTTTTTATGTATTAAATATTTACTATAGGTAGGATTGAGGTGTTTTATTAAGTGTCTCAATTATGAAATGATGGAACTTGAGAAGTTTCATGGAGATTTTCTAAGAGCTAGTATGAAATTTGGGTAGGATTCATTAGTATAGCAGCACATAAGAAAAGTAAATTTTAATTTATTCCAACCTAATTATTTGAAATAAATTTTAATAAATTATAATTGGATAAGAAATTATTTAATATTTTCAAGAATATCCTCTTTGATGTGATGAAATTTACTAAAATTACTTACATGTATTTAATTACTATTGGAGATTTACTTTCTCCTCCATGTTGTATTGTTTGTCATGTATTATTATTTTGAACTTTGTGTAGTTAAGTAAAATTTATATTTTTAAAAAACAATGAAAATCGTTTTTGTATCAATTTTGGTCCAAATTGAAAGTAAATTTTGGAATTCAATAGAATCTTTGAGATATGTATATATATTCTTAAGGTGAAAATAAAGTTTATTTCCCCTAAAATTTGTCTTACATGGTTTAGGTTGGTTGGGATACTATTATAACTCAATGATATCCAATATATGTGGAACCTAGTTACAAAACCTTGGTTTGGAATTAGTGTTGTGATATACATGAGCTTAATAACCCTATTCAATTAGTCCATGTAAGTGGATTTCTTTGAGGTTCATTTGGGTTGAAATAACTAATGGTGCATGACACTATTGTTAAACATATGGAGGATAAAAATTATATATGCTTTCCTGGGTTGATTAAGTGGTTATCTTATAAATTATACAATTAAAATCATTATGATTTGAGTTTAGAGGGGAAAAATTGAATTTTAGCATTTTTTATTATCTGTGAGGGAAATTTTGAGACTATGTTTAATGATGTTTTAGAAAATATAAACCCCTTAGTTTGTATAGAAGAAATGATCTTGTGGATAATTCTTTAATAGTGAGTGTTCCATGAGTTTTTTTAAACCTTTGGTAAAGTTTTGATATGAGAAGAAGGGATGATGTTTTGATCCATCATTGATCTATAAATTTTTCCTATTTTTCTATTTACATGTATTAAGACTCAAGAAATTGAAAAACTTATATTGGGTATATCTAATTAATTTTCAATAAAATTGGGGTTCTAATAGTAATATATATCCTTGGTAGTATTTTTTCTAGAAGGTGGCACATGTGGTGTGTAGAGGACCATTGAGTTGTAAAGTGTTAGTAGAAGATAAACATATAATTTGAAGTAGTAACGTGACCTCAAATAGTGATGTAAAACTATTCTTTATCTCTTAATAATTAAAAGGTCAAGTTATAAATGGATGGAAATAGAATAATGGTGAATAATTTTAGGATTTTTGAGATTTCACAAGCCATTAAGATATGTATAAACCTTGTGAAACTAACATAAAGTTCCCTCGAAGTAATTTCATAACTAATGGATGAAATAAAAATACCCTAACCCTAGTATCCTAAAGTAAATGGTTACTTTACTATATTATTAGTAGATATAAATGATTGAATTTAAAAGGATCAAATATTCTAGTATCCTTGGTAAACTAGATAAACACCTGAATCTAACGTTATATTTGAAAACATAAAATAAAACCTAGTATTTTCTTTGAGAACATCATTATTCTCTCTAGTAAATCCTTTCATATAAATAATATTACACTTCCTAGAATTTTGTGGAAAATAAAAATATTAAAGGGGTGCGCTCAGATGATTAGTAAGGGAATGCACACATCAGAAATAGACAAAAAATAAAAAAGGAATGGATATTATGTCGGGAATAAATGTTGATCAAATAATTCCATATAATAATATCAAAAGATTCACACTTATCTATGTATGAAATAACTATTCAAATTATCACATAGATATCAATAAATAATTTCATAATGATGGAATTCATAATTTTGGACATCTTAAACTTACCGTCAAGGCCTGTTCTCAAGACATCATAAACATAATACCATGGCATCATGCCAATACATCTTGCATAATTGGGTAAGACATAAAAAAATTACCATAATGTTTTGACTCATGGTACCTATATATAAATAACATGGCTATATTTTTCCCCCAACCATCACTTAATATGTCCAATACATTCATCAAATGAAGAAACAATATAACTTAATCAACATGGCTTAATAATAAAAAAATATCTATAAGGTAAGAAATAGTACATGAAATGTCAATAATTTCCTTAGTAAAACTGATCATAAACCATACCATGAAATATGGTGGATGGTATCACTATATTATATCCTCAAAAATTCATAATATTCAATAAAGGTTTTTTATATAGATGAAAATAATTTAAAAAAATCACTGAAAATTTCTTAAGGAAAACACACTTTTTCATTTCAAAATCAGTTAATCAAAATCCAATTCTTTTTTAAAAAATATTAAGAAAATAATTTTATTTAGAAATAACCATTTAAACTTGTAAAGAAATATTCAAACCATTGTGTAATTATGATAGTGTGATATCTTGTTAATTCCATGTACCATAAAATAGATACTCCTTTCACATTTGTTTTATAAAAAGTCAAAAGTAACTCATTTGGAAAATGAAAATAAGATTCATTTATTTTTTTTATAGAAAAAAATGGGTAAAAATGATTTTAAATTATAATTTAATAATATTAAAAAACATTCTTTAAAATATTTTATAAATCATGTATTGGAAAGAAAAATATTTTCTGATCGAAAGAGGAGAAATAAGATTGAATTTTCATAAAAACCTTTTCTGAACTATTTTTTGTACCAGAGAGAGGAAAATGGAAATAAAACTCCAAAATTATATAAATAAATTTAATATAATAAAATTTATTGGGTTTAATATAGAAGTATCATATAATTCCCTCAATAGAAACTTAAAAATAAATAATATTGAATAGGAATGAAATTGTGAAATACACCCTTACCACAAATCTATTCTTTATTCATACATGTGAGAAAATATTTTATAATTAATATATATTTATTATGAATCTATTATTAAACTATATTAACACTTAAATTTATATTTATCATTCAATTATAATTTCCAATTATCATTTTATTAACAATTCTTCCTTAAATGGATATTCAGGTGAAAACTTGTCCATTTTCCATGCATGTTTCGGTTCGATGGTTCCCATAATTTCACTTTAATAACAGATATATAATACTATTAATATTAATCATGATATAAATATCATATATATTCATTATATATGTATTTTTAATTATCTTTTAAAGGTGTACATGAAAAATGAATCACATCGATTCGTGGAGGCGGTTGTTCATACGTACGCATGAGCGACATTATCATTTTTAATTGGTGTAAGGGTAGTAAAGTTAAAGATTTGTTATATTTATACAATAATTATTATTTCATATATATCATATATATTCATTAGTTACATATTTATTAACATCCTAGTAAAATGGTGATGAAAAATGAATTACATCGCTACATGGGGACGTTAAGGTATACGTACCCACGAGTCACGTTTTCACTTTTAGTAGGATGGAAAAGAGATGTAAAGTGGTTTTAAAATAATAATAACAATATATAAGTATATTTATTTGATTTTATTTATTATTTTATGATTGTTACAATAGATTTTGAGGAAGTAGAATAACAATGAAATTTGAAAGAGTCAGTAAAGACAATTACCTCTTCTTCGGTATTCTTCCTTTAGATCCATTATTAAGAATTATTGTAATGGTATTTTAATAAGAAATTAATATATAATTATTTTATAGGTAATTTTATAAAATATTTTTTCAGGTTTTTGTTTATCTAGGTGTCTCAATGTAGTGTAAATAAGAGAGGGTAGAGGTGTCCTTTTATAAGTGAGGGGAGAGGTACTTTTGGAAATTCATGAAATATTGCAGTATAATATGTGTATAAATCATGTATAATGGTTACAAAATTACATTTATTAGAATATAAGTAGTAAATTATATTAATATATCATATAATCAAATTTATATGGGTTTAAGTGTCATTTTAAACCATATCTTTTGGTTCAACCCCTTGGTTAACCAATTTCAACCTAAAACGTAGTAATGATTTTTTCAATATTAAAGAGTTATAATTTTACTTATAAGATAATAATTTGATAATAAATATAAAATGGATTAAATTTTAGATGATTTATAATTCTATTTGTCCTCTTTGAATATTTTTATGATTTTTAAATAATTTAATAAAAAACATTATCCAAAAATATCATTTTCAACACTATTAATTTAATTTGACATTAAAGACATGAATTGAGTAATTTATTTAGAATATAATCCATTTAATAATAAATAATACATTATTGTTAAATATAAAATCTTTCTAGATCCATAAATCATCACAAATACATTTCTTTTAATGTTTTTAAAATTATTTACTTTGAGTTTTCCTCTACTTTCACAAGTACTGTGCTAGAATTGTATAAGAGTATAAGGTAATTATATAACCACTTAAGATTAAAAATAAACTAAAATCCTTAAAAAAATTAATTATTATAAAAATAACATTTATTATTTTTTCATAACTTATTTGTTTCCCTATATGAACACATAAGATAATTTAAAAAGAAAGTGGGTGACATTGTGTATTTTTATTTACTTAAAATATCATATTGGTAATTTTCATGAAAAAGTTACATATTAACAATTAAAACAAAAGAATAAGTTTATAATGGTTTAAATAACCTCCTCCAATAATAATTAAGATGAAAAATGGTTTCCTTATTACTTAGTTTTTATCAAGGTTAACACAATTTACCCTTTTACTGTGCTAAAAAATGTTTAATGGTTTTACTCTTAATTATGATAAAACATTAATTTGACCACATTAAATAATATTAATTACTATTATTGAATATATTCAATCTATTTTACCAAATTAAATCTCTATAATTTTCATAAATTCATTTTATAATAATCCAAAAAACATGATGAATAAAAGTTTTATAAGAAATGCCTTTTTAAGTGTAAAAGTTTTTTTATACCGAGATCAAGCATAACGTTGGTAAAATAACTGCATATTAAATATTTTTTAGTTATAATAAAACAATGTAATTTAAAATAAAATCCAAATAAAAACTATTCTGTGAAAATACAAGAAAAGATAATACATTTTTCTTTAAAAACCAGTATTTACACTATTCACCCCAAAAATAATTTTTTTAGAAAATTACAAAAAATACACCCTAAGAAAATTTTGATATTATTATTTAAAAAATGATATTAATATTTAAAAATTGACATTAATTTCATAAAACAAAATTAATAAAAATGTTATAAATTAATTATAATGTACACACTCAAAATAGAATAAAGATTGTTTTTGAAGAAAACATATTTCTGAAGTATAAAATGACATTACTGAAAATTGATTAATTATTTATTATTAATAAATAAATTATATAAAAACTTTATACATATTTTTTATAATGTGGTTTATACTTTTTATATAGACCAATCTGACAACTATGTGATAACATTCACATTAAATAATAATATTTAAGTAGTATATCGTGGTACGCTTAAAGCTCGATGTTGCATGTTAAGAAAGATAATGATCCTCGTATTATAAATTTTAAGGGTGTTAAATTAAATCCACTTAAATAAATTATTCCCTTGAAATTTTATCTTAATCATAAAAGGTTCATTATTTTAAAATTCCTTTATTTCAAACCCACATCGTACAAAGGGATAATAAAACTTTTATTAAAAAGGTGAAGTGGAAAACATAAAAATTACCTACAATAATACATAATAAGGTTCCAAAATAAGAATAACATTTAAGAGAAGTTAAAATATATATATATATGAAGGATAGTTTTTGTAGATAAATCATATGGCTTTTGTTGTATCTTCTCACAATGCGCTGAATGTGCCACCTACTTTTCAAATTCTTCTTACTATTAACCCCATCTCAGCTTGCTCGTATCCATCAACACCACCATCATCAGTGGTCTTAAGACTTGTTTCATACTCTACGGGTCCCCATTCATGAGTTATTCTTCATCCAAGATTTACAGTCTTCTTAACCTTCCTCTACTCATGGTTACCTCCCCCAAATAGATTCTCTTGCACCCTCAAGCTCTCTGAGGCTGCCCCCTCTCCAGGTTCCACATCTGAATGTGGACTCGCTAAGACTATCCTCAAATGTGGGGAATCCAATGCTATATGTTTCCTCCCCCTCCTTCATGGAAGAATTAGATTGGATGTATTTGACCATGGTGGTTATATTTAGAGATGAAAAACCATCTCTTTCCCATTTTCAAATCTTTGTATGCTTATGGGATCTAGCAGCTCATGCCATCATCTATGTTCTAAAATAAAAATATTTTTGCATCTCCCTTGATTCCCATTATGATTTTATTAAATCCTAGTATCAGAGATCCATATCGATAGGTATCTGGCACTTTAATTTGTTTTAGTGGTCGATGGACGTTCACTGCAGGCGCGATGCCTTCACTTTAGTGGTTTGGATCAATCTTCCCGACTTGCCTCTACCATTTCACAACATCACCTTTCTGAGTGGCATAGGTGACTCTGTAGGTGTTTTAATTTGTGCAGATGAGAAATATCTCAATTTTTAGGAATCATTACTTTCTTAGATCAATGTAGAGATAGACTTGGCTCACCCCCTCCCATCCTTCTTGGATATTTTGGTGGAAGTTGTGTTATACTGGAGGGATGACATTGTCTTATCTTCCCCTATTATTTTCTATGCATCATGTCACATTCAAGGGAATATGTCATCTTTATTTAAGAGGCCCTATCATTCGGTGGTCGAATCTCATCAGTGGAGAATTCTATTGGCTATTCTTTCTCCATGGATCGAGGGTCTGTCTTATGCTCGGTTAATGAGGGCCTTCCTACCTCAACCCATGGATCTTTAATAGATGGAGGAGGTGGAGTCATGTTTATTTATCTATACCTCCTTCCATATCCTAAAAACTATTAGTGGGATACCCCTTATGCCTATGTAGACAATAATGGACTGAAGAGTAATTTCTATTTGGAGTTGGTTCCTTTTAGGTCACAGAAGGATCATATTTATACACAATTTAGGCCTCAGATCTCCCCTGTGATTCGAGGAGGCTCACAATATCATGTTAATATTGATGTATTGAGTCTTAACCCCTGTAGTTTCTCTAATAATGGGATATATATTCATCCAATAGATCATATATCTTATACTTTAACCCTTTCAATGTATTATCAGATGCCAAAGAAGCCCCTCTTTCAGAGTTTTCATGCATTAATCTCGAATAAGAGCACAAGTTCCAGAAGAATTTGAAAAAACATCCCAAGAGTACAGTGTCACATGCATATATTACTTTGTCTCATGATCTATCCTCCCTAATTTTCCAACAATCTTAAGATACCTCTCCTCAAGCGAAGATCATAGTGTCCTATCACAATAGTGATATGTGCACCTGTTCTCAATCTAAAAGCACTTCACTTTGACCTTCTTCTATATTAAAGGGTAGTTCCACACCTGGGGCCAGAAATAGGCACATCCTCTTCAAATGATCTCACTTCTTTTCTAGAATTACCTTGAACTGGGATCTCAAGTGAAAACAAATTTTATCTCCAATAACGTTGTTAGTAATAATCTAGCAGTTGTGGCTATCTTTGAGCCAAATAAACAAACCTATAAAATTGAATCCGTTTTTCAACATATGAATTTGAGGGATTTCATGCATGCAAATCTTTATAACTAATACATTGGAATTTTATATAATTCATATTCCACTACAGAATAAGTGTCTTCCCCGAACCAATTCATCACTATGAGGATATCTATTGGTTAAAATTTATTATTTATCACCTTTTTTTATTAAAAATGTGATTCTCATGATAGGGATTCACTATTGGGGGATTTAGAATGCTTCATCCTGAGTAATGTCCCATGGATTTTGGGGGGATTTCAATGTGATTTTGGATAGATTGGAGAAGAAATGGTGAGGGGAACATTTGAGGAAGGCTACCTAGAAATTTTTGTCATTTGTATCTCATGATGGTATCTCAGACTTGGTTTTTTAAGGTAACTTAATCACATGGTGTAATAATAAAAAAGGGACTAATCATACAAAAATTCATCTTGATAGGTGCTAATAAAATCTTAATTCCATCTCCCAATAACTGGACACTAAGGTAACTCATTCACCACATGTTTTGTCTAATCATTCTCCCATTGTATTTGATCTCTCTTCAAGGTTGGTTCAAGGTTGGTGTTTTCCTTTATCTCAATGATGGATGAAAATCCTAGGATATGATTAGATGGTGATGGATTCATGGGTCAGTACAGTGCAAGGAAGCTTGTTGGTTAGTCTTCACACCAATCTCAAGCGGCTCTGGTGAAACCTCCATTAGTGGGGAAAATCTCTTCCCTCCCACTTTAAATCCTTTAATTTTATAATGATAATATCAAGAGGGTAGAGAATCTACTTGAAAATTTTTGGTATGAGGAAATATTCAATGATATTTAACACAAGAAGAATTCCCTTGCTAAAATTATACTAGAACTAGAGCACCATGTTCATGAATCATCCAAAATTAAATGAATAAAAGATGATGATATGTATAAGACAAAATTTCATATATCTTTTAAAGAGAATAGGAATTTCACCTAGATTAAAATCCTTCTTGAGGTTGTAACCTACTCATAGGATCATGATGTGGTGGGAGGAATTACTGAAGAGGACTTCAGGTCTCTACTATTAAACCCAGACCATCTCCTTCATAATGGGTATCCAAGGGGTACTAGTAGGATCATGGACTCCAATCCTTTCTTGGTGTCTACCTACAATAACATGAGTTTCAAAGATGTATTATATGATATGGAAATTTATGATGTGCTGAAAGCCCTTATATCGAAGAGCTCTCCTAGTCCAAATAGATTTCCAAAGTACTTATACATCTATTCTTGGTCTCTAATTAAAAGAAATGTTACAGAGGTAGTGCAAGACTATTTTTGGGGTAGTCCTCTCCCTTGGGTGCCCTCTAAAACCTCCATAGTTCTCATACCAAAAGTCAAAGACCTATGTACTTCAAAGTATTATCGGCCAATTAGAATGTGTAACTTCCCTTGAAAGGTTCTATCTAGTATCATCAATCAACATTTAGAAGTTTATTTACCTAGTTGGGTGTCAGGGGAATAGCATTGTTTAATTAAGGGGAGAACAATATAGGGTTTTATTAGCTTGGCTCATAAACAGACTAGAGATGTTAACATAAAGGAAACTAGTTCTAATTTTTCCCCAAAATAGACACGAATAAGGCCTATGATATACTTTAATGGAAAATTTTATTGAAGGTTCTTAACATAATGGGATTCTCCCCATAAACAACATATCTTACTTTAGGTGCTTTAGTTCAACATGGTTATCTATCTCATTTATAGGAAAAAATTGTGGTTTCTCTAAAATAGTGCATGTAGTCAAGGTAATCCTTTATCCCCTATCTTATTCATTCTCATGAAATATTCTCTCAGTAAAATCATCAAAAAAATCTTCATGGAATAAATAGTTCTCCTCTAACATTGTAGGTACCATAATAAAGGTTATATCCCATCATATGTATGCTAATGACATGGTTATTTTCCTGAATGGAAGTAAGAAATAAATACATTATTTTAATTTCATTCTAGAAGAGTATTTCCATTGGAGTGGGAAAGTGGCGAACCACAAAAGAGTAGCTTATACATATTGAAGAGGTGTCCAGATAGACATGCTTCCGTACTGTAAAGGAGTCTAGAAATGCATAGGTATTTCTTCCGGATGGACTACCATGGGGTTACGATTTATCCATTCAAGCCTTGTATCCTCCATTTCAACAAGGTGGTTAATAGAATCATCAGACACATTAATAATTGGAAGAATAAGTTCTTTTAATTCAACATGAGAATCAATCTTATTAATACTATTGTCACTTTTATCCTAATAGATATTTTATCCACCCACCCAATTCTGAAAGAATTGGTAACTAATATTGAGAAAGTGTTGACCTCATTTATCTGGGGTTCCCACTTGTATTGGAGGCATAATTGGGCATTATGGGATCAAATGGATAAAATAGTGAAGGAAGGTGGTATCAACATTCATAGTGTCTCCAATGAAATGAATGGATTTCATGTAAATCTTGATTGGGGAATTATCAAAGTATAGACTCTGTAGGGGTGGCTCATGGCACAGAAGTACAAGAAGGATATTGGTATGAAGAGAAGGGCCTCTTCCACCTTCTTTTTCATCATCCATACACATTTAGTGTTTCTCCAAGGTAACTCCTAGTGGATTGCAGGTAAAAGGGAGATTATCTTTTGGCATGACAATTGGGATGGTATCCCCTTGGGTTTTCTGTGCTGTCTTGCGATATATATGAACATTAGACAATCCAAATAGTTCCTAAAATTCACCCATGAAGCCTTGAATGATGATCAGTTCACATTATTTGAACATATTAACCTATCCTTGGACCCTAATAGATTCATATTTACAGGTTCTACATTAGGATTTTTCTATAGTAGGGATTACCGTCCTTTGGTTCCCATTACCATTGAGCATGATGTATAGGGGACTTAATCTAGTGTAAAGACATACCTCCAAAGCTCAACTTCCTCATCTGGCATATTCAGAAAATCGTTCTCTCCACATATGATCAGGTTTAATGGAAAGGTATCATTTTAGCATCCACATGTTTTTACTACTTTGATCATAGGGGATAATTCCTTAAACACCTATTTTTTTGAGGGGGAATGGGTGAATTATTTATAGAATTATTTTAGAGTGTTCAATGGTATCAAAAATCAAAGGTCTCTAGGAGGATCTTTCTTTGATCTTTGGTTACAAGGGGCGAATAAGAACAAAAAATAACAGAGAGTGAGGTTTCTTATCTAAGAATTGGGTTGCTGGTGCATATGTATGGATAGGTACAAATATCATCATGAGAGGATAGAGTGATCAAATCTTGGCATAGTTCTTAGAAAAAAAAGTATGCTCACTGATCTTTCTTAGCTAGAAAATGAATAGTATAAATCCCTATATTTCAGGTTCCTGAGGAAAACCAAATCTATGATTTACATAAACACTATGGACCAGTAAGGCCAATGGATCGATTGGAACTCTCAGAGCTCAGAGTTCAAACTAAATATAGATTGATCTTCTAATGTAGGTATCATGTGAGGAGGGTTCATTATTTATGATATTAGTAGATCATCTATTTTTTTCTTTCACTATATTTTTTTTGTAGTAGAGAATCTCTTCGGGCTAAATCAAGGGTGATGCTGGTTGGTCTTATGTAGTGTAAAAAGAATAATATCAATATAGTTTCAGTCAAAATAGATTCCAAAATTATTTATAATTACCTATGTTGGAACACTTATACTCCTTGTTCAGTCTCTTATATCATTCAAAAGTGAAAAATTCTCATCAACAATTGGGTGGAAGTCCTCCATATATACCATGATGGGAATAAAGTTGTGTAATTACTTGCATCTATAGCCACCCATGACATGTCGGTCACCTATTTCTCTTCATTGGTATCCCTTCCCCTAGAAGGTCTAGATTTAGTTCGAGGTGATTCCCCTGATATTCATTGATTTAGTCCACCTTAATATGCTCTTATTTTTAACCTCCCCCTATTTTTTTATTAAATAAAAATATTAAATATTTATTGATTAATTGAATAAATGAAAGAGAAAACTAACATCTATTGAATAATAGAGAGTGATAGAGAATGTGTATATGAGAAAGGTGATGACCAAAAAACCACAAATCAGTGAGGGGACCATAAATTCCTTAGAAATTAAGGTAAAATGATAATATTTTTATGTCAAGATACTTCTCCTATATTATTTTATGAATCATATACAAATTCTTAAATCTTAAAAACTAAAATAAACCCCAGAAAAAGGATAATTTCAAAGATAAACACATATATAAGAACCTTGTTTTCTACTAGGGAGTGAATTTTCATGTTAACTAAAACTGATCGATAACCATATTCCTATTAGTTATCTTAATTAATAATTCTTTCCTCAGAGTGTCAAGGGATTATTCGATATCCAAGAAAAATATAAAAAGTGAATAGATCTAGAATCAAATAAAGAATGAATTTATAATCAAATTATCTATTATCAAAACTTAAGGGGTTTCAACTTTAGTTGTAGTAATTTCATAAGCTTGAAATTTCCCTATAATCCCTTTTTATGGTAAATTATCTTGAAGCTCATGGAATTATTTTTCATATTGCCCCATTTACTTAAATTAAAAAAATTGGACACTAGTGGCTACTTTATTTCCCTAACACTCTCATTCCTGATGAAATTTCTCTATAAACTTTAACAAACTCCCTTTCCCTTCAAGCAAGTACCAAGGAGTATCTTTACACAATTATTAGATGTGGGAAATTCCACCCTTTATTTTTCTTCACCTTATTTTTTTGTTCTTGGAGCTCATTCCCCATCTTGTTATCTTTATTTCCTTTGAAAATTTATTACCTATAGAATTATTTCTCCACTCTTATATACCTTGATACCACATCATCACATGATTAAAATTTTAAGAGACTAGTTCCATTCATAGTCTTGAATTAAGTCCATCAGAGAAATATAAAATCTTACTTTTTTGATTATGTATGTAGTCTATAGCATGAGTTTCTAATATTGTAATATTTTCCTCATACATGACAACACATTACTATTACTTCTATATTAGATTGATTAATTTCCATTATATACCATCTCATTGCTCATAAAGAATGTATTTTTCAAGGAATATCTCCTTAAAAATTTCCCATTACATTCTCTATATCTCCAACCTCCTTAGTATTTTAAATCAATGAACACCATTGATCAACATATTCCTTTCAATAACACACTACCAAAATATCCTTCTCTCTTTCATCACTTCTTAAATCTATATATATATTTTCTAGGGACTTGATCCACTATTCTTCTGTCAATGAAATTTTAGTTCCATTAAATGATGGAGGATTATTCCATATGAAGCGGTCCAACATTAAAACATCATTTTATAAGGTAATAGGTTTCTCTATTTGGTAAATTTTATTAGTTATAACCTAATTCAACTATCCTAATACAATCATAATCTGCTCAGCCCTAATACTATTCATGTTAAATTTCTCATTAGGGAAATGCCTACATTGATTATGGGTGTTGACATGTTTTCCATTCCTTCTAATAAGAACCATTTCTAAATAATTACATACACTATATTATCTCACAACATTATGAATCATAATGTATAATTACTAAACTTTTGAAACACTTAATAAAAATTTAAAAAATTTATGCATAGATAATCTTAGAATCACAATCTTAGCATATTTTGGAATATCTTTAAATAATAAAAATATTTTCAAATTTTTCATAATGGTTTGTAAATAAAATGTGAATTAATATATTAATATCCCCCAGGAGTGTCTAAATAAGTGCACACTAAGGGCCCATTCACCATATACTAGAATGATGGACAAGATATATTTGACTGAATCTTTTCAGGGTTATTACCCATAGATGCATCTATTCCAAAATCATATCCACTTGTAGTATCTATACATGGATATATTTTTTGGAAAACCACATAATCTATACCATATAAAGTTTTTATGATATTATCCTATAAGAATATATATCCTAAAATTCTGTCATAGTTGTATTTTCCCTAATGTATGTTTTCCTAAATCTAGTTCATAAGGTTTCTAATAAACTTTCTATGATAAAAATTATAAAGACCATGGACCTAGTATCCTAGAGTCAGTGGTTACTTTTTTATATTGGCACTAGATACAAATGATATAACCCCAATTAATTTAATAGTTCTATAGTCATGGTAAACTAAATACATACTTGAATACCAAATTATATTTGAAATCATAAAATAAAAAAAATTATTTTCTTTGAGAACATCATTATTATCTATAGAATATCCTTTAATATCAGTGATATTAAACTTCTGAGTATCCTAGGGAAAATAAATATAATAAATTGATGAGATAAGATTCTTAGTAAGGAAAATAATAAAATGAAAACTAACACAAAATAAAAAAGGAATGAATATTATTACAAGAACAAATTTGATCTAATAATTCCTTATAAATAATATCATGTTCTTGAAACTTATCTATGGATGATGTAACTATTCAAATTATCACATGGATATTGGTAAATGATTTCATAATTATGGAATGAATAATTATATACATGTTACTCTTATCATTGAGTCCTTATGCTAAGACATCATAAACACACCATCAAAGCCTTGGACCAAGACATCTTACCTAAATGGGTAAGTCCTCTTCCAAATACTCAATTTTTTTACCATAATACCTACCAATGAACCAAGGGGTTATATAATTCTAGGACCCACCCACCACCTAATAAGTATAAATAATTCATCATATTAATAGAAAATACAACTTAATCAACATCCCTTAATAATAAAAAAGTGTCCATATAGAATGAACTAACATATGAAATATCAATAATTTCTCCAATAAAACTAATCATAAACATTCTAGATAAATATTTTCGATTCATATTAGAATAATAAGATATAGAACACTTATTAACGCTTTTTTTTATATGCGTTAAGAGGTATGAGAGCTATATAGAAGGATCTGGTGAGTGTTAGAGTTGGGTCAGGGTGTCCCTATAACATAACTTTTATTTAATCCATAAATCACACTACTACTAGGGGGAATTGTGATGTGGAATGTGTATTTTGAAATTAAAATTTTAGAGCCATATAAGAGGATCCACCATAGAAAAATAATATCATTATATAACCTTGTGTGTAAGATTAAATTTTTTAACAGTGGAGGAGGTCCACACTACAACCAAGGGTTTTCATTGTGAAGCATGTTAGTAGGTAATGTGTCATACTACAATCTAAGGGGATACACTCTGATGATTTTTTTAAGGAGAAGTGTCAAACCACAAAAAAGGGATACACTATGACTAATATTTAAGTGGAAATGGCATTTGGCTTCCCCTGCTGGTTGGTTTCATAGTGAGGTTTTGAGTTGTATCCTAGAGGGGAGATGATGAATGTGGCATTACTCTGTGACCCATTGTTTCATTCCATAACCCAACCCCATGTTGGGGAATTATTATACAACACTTAAGTTTATGATGTAATATGACCCTTTTTTTTGTTTTTTAGTAGTGGTAGAATTTTTATTTCTATGTTTTGGCATTCTGTATTATACTATATAGGTACTTGAGAGAGGCCTTTTAACCAATTTCAATCTCTATGTTCCCCCCCTTGGAGCCTCCATGTTTCCCCATTGGTTTGAGGTTGATCAGGGCTTTATTTTTTCATTATAGATCTAGGTAAAGTCCTAAATATCTTTATCTTATTCTCCCTATAATTTTTGGGTGTATCCATCTAGGTATTTGATGATGATTTAACTAGAGCATAGTGGAATCATCTGAATATGATGGGTATTTGGTGTTTGATGGAATGTGAATATAGAGAAAATGGGGATTCAACCATTTTATATTTATTTTTTTTATAGGTATGCCACTTGGTGTATTTTACTAGAATTTATTCCAAAATTGGATTGAAATTGGTGATTAATTGAATGTCATTCAATTGGGTTTTTTTGCAGGAGGGCTGGTAGCATGTCATAAGTTTATGATGTATCATTGTTTGAGGTTCTAGTCATGGGAGGTTTCTTGGTGATTTTTAGTGAAAATAACACATTAAATTAAATTGTATAATTAATTATAAATTATAATTATTTTTATGGTTTTTGATTGATATAGGAGATCTAAAGCATGGTGGAGCTTGGTCTAAAATTTTATAGTGATGGTGAGTGTTTCTTATGGGTCGTAAATGTATTTTTTAGGTATATAGTCCATTTAATACTTAACCATGTGCATGTATGCATATGAATTTAATGCATGTGACTCCAATTGGGTTAATAAAATTTTCAAAGGGTTCATGTGAGTTTAAAATAGTGGGATGAGTTTAGTTTAAGACAAAAATTGGTGATTTGATAGTGTCACATATGGGTTGGTAATTTCAGTGATGTCGGAGAGCTATGATGCAAAGGTGCAAGGTGTCTAGAATTGTTCAAAGGACTCCTTTATTGGATTATCTTGTTTGATAAATGATAAATGGAATGGATTGTGATATTGGGGGTAGGTTAAGTGATTCCAAGTGGTTTAAACTTAATAAAAAAGCTTGTTAGTGTTAGGTATTGGTATTTATGTTTCATCGAGTTATAGAAGAGGGTAGTCATTCTATTATAGGGTTCCATGTAGAACTTGTTGAATCTAAAGAGTGGACATGGTATACAATTATAATGGGGATTCAAGGTAGTGGAATGAAAACATTAGATTGACATAGATACCTACTGGGAATCCATGTGTGGATTGAATAGTATTAAAGAGGGTGTTCTATGGGTGAACTGAGTGGAATTTTTGGTTTTCCATAGGTTAACATGGTGTAGATAAGTATTATAAAATATGAATGTGTGTCTAGTGAGAAACAATACGATGTGGTTGGGTAATATCCATGTTTTAGGGTTGGATTATAGATTTATTGGTGTTATCATGAGACCCTACAGTATAGTGAATAACCTAAATATGAGGATTAATGCTCAAGGTGTACAGGTGTGTCCATGGAACTGATATTACAATCTTGGTATGGGCTAGGGTCCTATAATAACTTTTAGTGTTGTTTAGATATAAATTGGATGGATGGATATCAATGAAAATATTTGGTTGAGTGTTTATATTGTATTGTATGTGTTACCCTATAGTAAAGAACTAGGTGGGGGTGGATGTGTGGCTAGCTGATGGCTAATATATCATTATATATTCCATGTTATTTCTTTTCATATTATCTATTCTCTGGCCATGTTATTTATTAGTGATGATCCCCACCTTAAGTGAGAGTGTAGGTATGTGACATGAAACATGAAATAATATAAGAACCTACCATATGTGAGAGGGTAACTATTAAGATGTGATATAAGACCCTATATTAAGTGAGATGATAGTGGTTTGGATGTGATATAAGACCCAACCATGAGTGTTAGGGTAGTGGTTGGGGTTTCATATAGGACCTTTCCCTAAGTTATAGGGTAGTACTCAAGATTTGATATAGGACCTTACCCAGGGCCCAAGGGTACTGATCATGATGTGATACAAGAATTTACTCTAAGTGAGAGAGTTATATTTAGGGTGTATTATATGTTCTTACCTTGAGTGGGAGGATGTTATTTAGAACATGGGATGAGACTTCACCCTGAATGAGAGGTTAGTATTTAAGATGCTATATAAAACCCCACCATGATTTAGAGGGTAGTGGTTGGTACATACTACTAAGCCCCAACATAGGTGAGATGGTGGTGATATGTGAATAGATGAGATTTGAACTTGGTGATGCACCATACCATAAGTGAGACGATGATGGTTTATACTTTAATCTAGGACCCCAAATTAAGAAACTAGGTATGAGTTGGGGTTTTTAATTCATGGAAAATTTTATTCTATTACCAGGAAAAGCAAGTAAGGTATTTCATTGTGGTGTCTTGGTTAGCACATAATAACCACACATGATTTCGTATATGTTTTGATTCATTTATTGATTTATTTTATACACATAGTGTGTTTGATAACATATATGAGGGTAAATTTGTGCGAGCATATTGAGTTTTATGTTGATACTTTTCATGGGAACCCCATTGTACATACATGTGATAGGTTGTATTTAGGGTCTGACTAGAGTATCTGTTTAGATGTGGAGATATTTTTCGATGGAGGAACTTGGGTTTCATTGTTAGGTCTCCCTAGGTTTTTTCTATTTATTTTGTATTGGTCATCCCGGGGGGGTGACCCTTTTTTGCATGATTATATGTTTAGCATGTGTTTTTTTATTTTATAGTATAATTAAGTTATTTATTATTATTGTTTAGATATTATACATAATTCCTTATTCTTGATTTCATGTTATTCATTAGTTATATTTTATTATTATTATCAGTTATTATGTTAAAAAGTTTATATTATCCCTGTGTTTCTTATAGAATCTCACCAATAGTCAATATCCTCTATCATATAAGGAGTAACACCTAAGATATTATGGTGTTCTAGATAGCATATTATATGGGTAATTTTAGTTAGGAATCTACAAAGTGGTATCAATTCATTGTTTTTGGTTGTCCTACTATTTGAGACTAGTAATTTGAGGTAGCATGTGTTTTCAATGCTTGGGACGAACCTTACTCTTGGGAATAACTAACCCCTATATAATGAAAGTCCACGATACCAATTATAATATCATTTTTCCATTATTTTCGCTATTATGATTGAGATAATGATTGAATTATGATGTTATTATTGGGTTGCTATTTATTTTTTTACTCATGACCTTGAGTTAAAAGAGAGAATGAGTTCATAGATCATACTAGGCATATTGATAAATCAATACATGTGAATAAATGCTTGTGGTTGGGAAATGAGTTTCAAAAATAGAAATGGTTTTATAAAACATATAAAAATAAATTCTTTTGAGAAAAAATATTGAGAAAAGGGGCCCCATTTAATTAAAGTGTCAATAATAACTTATTATTAATATTCCAAAATAACTTATTTTTGGGGAATTAATTAATTGATACCACTGTGGTGTTTCTTTGTGACATTTGTTTTGATATTATAATCCCTTTAGTTATACTCATGGTAAATGAAATATCTATAGTGGGTAGGTTTCGGGTGAAAGATCCATTATTTCAAGATTGAGGTGGAGTGTTGATTATGGGTTATTTCTCAATGAGAGTTTTTGTTCAATGAGAGACCCTTGGGTGGCTCAATATGGTCATGGTGATATTAGTGTTGGATGATAATTTGGATTTATTTTGAGTGAGTAGATAAGGGACTTGGGGTTAATGTTCATAGTTATGCGTGAGGGATGATGGTTCTAATTGGATGCTATGGATTGGTTGATCCTTATTTTTTTTGTTGGGAAAATGATTGAGTCATGCATGCTGATCTTAGTGTATAAAAGGATAAAACCTTGGATGAAAATAGAATTTATAGATTCTTTGATGTTAGAGTGATGCTCAATCAATGGGATCAAGTGTTCGGTTAAGGTTATGCATTTACTTGAATATGTTTGGAATGAAGTTTCCAAGGGAACATTGTGAGGGGTAGGTTTTCTTAGTTTAATTGAGTAGATGGTAATTGTATTTTTGTTTTAGTATATAAATCAGAGTTGAGTTGGGGTTCAAATTATATGTTATCATTAAGGATTGGTGAATGTTAATCCTTGTGAGGCATGGCGGGTTGGGCAGGGAGACAACATAACATGAATGAAAAATCATTCAATATGGTGTTGATGGGTTTTATCTATGGAGGTATGATTAACTTTTGTATTTGTGATCATTTAGGGTCTGAGAAAAAATGGATGGGTCATTGGAATATAGCCATCAGAAAAGTAGTTTGCTGTTAATGAGAAATACCTAGTGGTTAGTTTCTCTTAGAACATTATATGTGGTTTGGGAATGTCTCTAATTGGTAGTGCCTTTGTGAAACTACCTAGTGAGAAGGAAAATTGTGAATATTTATAACTATAAGTTTTTATGAATATTGATTATGTGGTGCATCATATGAGTTTCCATGGAAATCCTAATAGGTCCCTAGAGGATTGTGGGATTACCATGTGAATTGTTAGTATGTCCATTGTGGGGATAATTGAACAAATAATGGGATGGTTTTTGTGGAAATAGTTTAGTGATAGGACATGGGTCTTTTGTGTGATAGAATACCATTAGTGGATAATATATTAAGAGGAAAAGTCTTAGCTGGGGAATGTTGGGACGATGAAAGGGCTTTTGGGACCTTTATAGGAGGGATATGGTATGACACTAGGTGTACTTGGGAAATGCGAGTTTTGGGTTGGGGAACACTATGAGAAAATACATTTGGTTCTATAAAAGAGGTTGACATTTCCTTTGGGTTTGTGTGTGTCACCGGCCAGTGATGATGATCGAGGGATGATCAGATCATGCAAGGATTTTTGGGGTTGTTAGAGGTCATATGACCTAGAGGTAGGGCTCATGGGTTGAGTTTGTCAAGGTTTGAAAAGTAAGGCTTTCTTGGGGGGAATACTAATGATATTTCAGTGTTTTGTTATAATTGTATTAGTGTGGTTATGAAATAGATAATACTATAGTGGGTATAATCCTAATAGTCTTGGTTTTTAACCCACAAATCTAGAGTTCCATGGTCGGAGTCAGGATCATGGAATTCCTGCTTCTTCTGGTGGGTCGATAAATTCAGTGAAACTTATAATGAAGGTGTATATATATATGTAGTTTTAATATTGGAATAGTTTTAGTGGTTCATCTATAATAATTTTTACTATTAGTGTGTTCAGTAACTGACTAGGGATGTGTTTCAGGGAACATGCTAGGTGGAGCTAGTGTCTTCCATGATGTTATTTAGGTAGAGCTGTCAAGTTGTGGATTGAGTGTTGGCATCATGGTGGACTAATGTTAGTTTTGAGTTAATTGGTGTATGGGGGAGATGATGAGAACTATTTCACATTATTAAGTTCATTATATCAGTTTTGGAATTAGATATATCATTTATATATTGATGGGTACATGTTTGGTATCTATCAAGGTGTTTTTATAGAAAACCCATTATATTGGATTGAGTGTTGGTGTATAGGATCCATGAATATACAAAATCAATCAAGATCAGTTGTATCAGATTATATTGGTTGTATTTAGAATATGGGGACCAACATTAATGATTGTTAGAGATGAGTAGCCTTGTGGATGATATTTTTTAATGACTCACATCATAACGGGTTGAGAAATTCAGATGGAATTTCAATTTTTAAGCTTTAGAGTGGTGATGGTTTTTTAATTTGAATTTGGAGGGAGTAGGATCATATCTAGTAGGTATTTTTGGATGTGTTAAGTGGCTTGAGATGTGATAAGAGGCTGGAGAGATTTTTAACCATGCGAGGATCCACTAATCAAAAATTTCACCACAAAAATAAATAAAAAAGATTAAATAATTAATTCAAACTAGTAAATTCGTTGAATATTTATATGACTAGAATAATATAAAATTATTTCCATAGGATGACCCTGGCCACATGAACAAGTCTGATCAATAAAAAAACCAAACTCCTAAAAAACCAAAGTAACTGTGTAGACCAACATCCCAAAACCATACAAAATAGAACAACCAATGAAAAAAATTCATAATAAAATAAAGTTTTAAAAAAATAAATAAATAATATAGAATATTATCACAACTCTAGAAAACCCAAAAATTAAATATATACTAAAGGTAAAAAACTACATAAAAATTTGAAACAACATGTCTGGTATAATTATATATAATATCTACTTTCACTCATACCTTCCTCTCTAAGAAATAGACATCCCCTCACTATTTCCATGTTCTTTCTCCTGTGATCCACATTAAAAACTAAAAAAGGTATTTCTTATAAATTATCTATCTTATGTTGGAAAATATGATGGGTAGTAGAAACAGAAATCCAAACCCTAAAAAAATATTAATTAGAAATCTAGTAATATCTCATTATGTCCTACATCATTATTGTCTGAATAAAATGAGGTTTTGTTTAAAAACCAATGGGATTAGAGATTATATAATATTGAATCGTAAAATATGGATGTAAGGAGATTATATTTGTATGTGTTTCTTCCTTAGAATGAGTATTTTAGAGGTGGGATTTGTGGCTGAAAATTACTTGGACTAAGGTGTAAGATTTTGTGCATTATAACCCATGAAAGGTGTAAATTTATTCCCAATGGAAGTCTAGTGAGACCCCATAGGTTAGATGGTGTGATACAAGAAACAATATTACCACTTCCATTGGTAGTCTGGTAAAAGGCTATCAAAACTCTGGTGGGCCCACTAGGCTTCATATGAGACCAACCAGAAGTCTGGTGGACCCATATTTTTTAGATTTTTATTTATTAGTTGATTTAAATTAATCTAATCCCAGCCCTCTTTAATTTTACTTTAGTCATCCACCCAGGAAGTTAAAAACCTTTATTTCCTCCCCTATTGTCTTTCTTCTAAGATCTTTGATTATTAGTTGATTGATTATCCTTATGAAGAAGATTAATATTGGAGTTAAATTAAATCCATTGAACCTATTTTTTCTTTATTTATTTTGGTTTTCCCCACTACTGTATCATAAATATATATTTTTTTAGTTTTTTAGAACTTTTTCAATTTTAGGAATTTGATGATGATTTAACTAATGATATTAGATGATCTTGGTTTTACAATTCCATGTTAGGTGGTCCCATACATTTCCCCTCAGGTGTGATGATGAGCTTGACCGAGTGGGTTCCCATGACATAATATTTGTTTATTAATGGCTACAATGTTTTTTTATATTTGAGTGATAATTAATTATACATTATTTTATCCACCACATGTGTTTCTATATATTATAGGGTTGTATGCTATTAATTTTCGGCTATTAGGGTCAGTTGATTTTAGAATTTAGACCCTTTATGGGTGTCCGACTCTTAATTAATCCTTGAATATCCCTATATAACTTATTGGGGGGGGGGGTTTCAACATTTATATATTAAGAGAAGAATAATTTTTAATAAATAATTTGATTTTATTATAAATCCTTATTTAAATGTAATTAAAATGTGAAAAAAACTCATTCTCTTGAATGAGATTGCTTATAAATAGTAATGTGTGAACTTTTTTCCTATTGAGCACGACTAAAGAGGAGTTATGGAAAGTAATGGGTTATCATTGGTTGATTTACCTTAATTATTTGGCTAAATAAATGAAGTGGTAACTTATAAATGATTTATCATGTAGGATAAAGTGTCTTAAGGGGTGTGAACTAATATTTTCTACTGAAGGAAATGTGACCTTTTATGAACTAATTCCACTCTTACATAAACCTAAAATGGGTCCTTAGGCTAGTGAGTGTTGAAATTTTGTGAGAGGATGATCCCTTATCTATTTATCACACATAATAGGTCATTTATATAATAAGATGATATTTTTTGATACATAATAAAAAAATTTATTTTTCTTTCAACTTGGTTGTTAAAAATGGTTTTCCATAGAGTTTTATAAGGGATTAATTATTTTAAGATTAGTTTGAATTTATTAATCACGTGATATGTGTTTATTTATTAAGTTGTTACTAGTGTGAATTTCTTATTACTTATTTCATGCCTTGTGCCTTGCTTGGATTATATAATGATTCCATGATTGTGTCCATATTATACTTTATTACTGGATTATTTTATTATATATGTTCTTTAGAAAGGTAATATTGGGTTTTTCTTAGCTATAATTATTATAAAGTGAAACAAAAAGTTTCATTGGCCATTAAGGATAATAAACATTCTTTATATTATCTTTAATATTTGTTATATTTATTATTGTTTTCCATATGTGGTCATTACTTGTAGAGTAGGTTATAAATAAGTTATAGTGATGGAAATGTTTAGGTGTGTATTCCTAGCTACCAATGGACATGGGCACTGTAACTTTCCATTATATTACATGTAAGTGAATGTATTAGGATGTCTATAGAGTGCCTGACCTTACTTGTATAAATATGTGTGTGGACACAATTTTCTAGTATAGGCGATGACATGCCCTATCATTCATTGATATATTAAATGTTATTCTATCTATTATGATTAATTATGTGACCTAAAATCTATTTATATAGTGATATTCAATCAAGAATAAGATATGGTATTCTTTGGTGGACTTTTATAATTGATGTAAAAAATATCCATTGATGTGTAGGAATATCTATTATGTACTACTAACATGGTTTTAGGTAGGTTTAGACACTCTTAGTTTTATGATATTTATATATTATTAGTATTATTTTTATATATAAATATATTTTATTTTTAGTTTTTATCTTTCTCTCCCATTATCCATGAAATAATTTTATTATCTCCCATTCTGTTATTTCATATCATGTCATGTAATTAATACACTCCTGTATATAATAAGTTATGTTTGGGACACCATTGGTAGTGAACTACTGAGTTATGTACTCACACCCTTTATATAATCCTGGTTTATATACAATTCTACATATTGAATTTTAGGTATGTGGTTTAAATGATTGTTTGGATACATAGGAGACTCATTGGGCATAAATATCACTTAGTAGATTGGTTATATATGGGGATTTGGAGAATATGAAGTCCATAATTGGTTGGACATGTATTGGCATATCTCCACATCCATTTATTAATTATTTTGAGTATGTTTGTTAGTTATATGATGTTTTATAGAGTGTTGAATGTATTATTATTTGTCCGTTACTTAATATTTGATGCATACATGTTGAAAGCTATTTCTATCATGGTATATGTATGGTAATTTCTCATTGGTATAGAAGTTGTCATTTTTTTAGGGAATTTTTGATGTATAAAAAAGTCATTCTAGATTTTTAGAGAACCCTACATCAATCTAGTTTGTTAATTTAGAAGGTTAAAATATTTCCCAAAGATTCATTAATACCATGGGTTACATACATTATCTACTAGTGCTTGGGGAACATGCTTAGGGTTAGCTATGATATAGATAACGTTAATGAAGGATCAATGTTAGGTTATTAAAATTGGTATTAAATTAGTGTTTGTTTTTTTGGGTATTCATAGATATAAGATAGGATAATCGGGAGAAGTAACCCTTAAAAATTAAAAACTAGTATCTTTATATCCAAACATTAAGTTACCAAATTATTTTTATGTATTAAATATTTACCATAGGTATGAGTGAGGTGTTTTATTAAGTGTCTCAAGTATAAAAATATGTAACTTGAGAAGTGTCCTGAGAATTTTTTGAGATCCATTATGGAATTTTTTCATGCTTTATCAATTTTGTGGAACATAAGATAGGTGAATTTTTCTTTATTCTAACCAAATTATTTGAAATAAACTTTAATTAATTATAATTAGATAAAGTAATTAATGTTTTCATGAATATACTCTTATAGGTGATGTAATTTACTAAAATTAAATTCACGCATTTCATTTCTATTGGTGATTTACTTCATGGTCTTTATTTTATTTTTTTTCATGTTTTATTATTTTGAACTTTGTGTAGTCAATTAAATTTTTTTGACTTTCCCTAAATAATGGAAACTGTTTTTGTAAGAATTTTTGTTCTAATTGAAAGTAAATTTTGGAATTTAACAGAACCATTGAGATATTTAAATTGATTAGAGGATCAGGGTTAAAAGAAATTTTATTTCCCCTAAGATTTTTCTTAGGTGTTTTAGGTTGGTTGTAATTCTATTCTGACTTTATGATAGCAAATATATGTAAAAATTAGTTACAAAACCTCAGTTTTAAATTAGTGTTGTGATATACATGATCATAGTAACCCTCTTAAATTAGTCCAAGTAGTTGGATTTCCTTGAGGTGTCTCTGGGATGAAATAACAGATAGTGAATGTGATTTTTTTGACCTATAGAAGCTAAGAATTCTATATGATTTGTTAGGTTTATTAAATGTGTCATCTTAGAACCTATATAATTATACTTATTATGATTTGAGTTTATATGTACAAAAGATATTTTTATCATGTATGCTTATCAGTGATAGAAATTTAGTGACCATGTTTAATACTTTTTTTGAAAAGGATAATCCTTTTTTTAGAGGGTATGATCTTGGGGATGGTTTTTTCATAGTGAGTGTTCCTTGAGTAGTTTTCTGAGACTTTGGTAAAGGTTTGATAATAGAATAAGGGATGATTTTTTTATCTATAATTGATCTATAGAATTTCCCTACTCTTCTCTTGGAGAGGATTAAGACTCATAAAATTGAAAAAAAATTATTTTGGTAATATATAATTAATTTTCAATAAAATTGGTATCCCAGTAGTCATATATATCCTTGGAAGTATTTATTATGGAAGGTGATACATGTGGCTGGTAGAGGACCATGAAGTTGGAAAGTTATAGTGAAATATAAAAATATACTTTGAAGTTGTCCAGTGATCTCAACAAGTGAATGAGAACTATTACATTAGTTGTAGATACAAATGATCACATATGAAAGGATATAATAGTTTAGTTTCCCTGGTAAACTTGATACATAATTGAATCTCAAATTACATTTGAAAACATAAAATACAAAATATTTTCTTTGAGAGAATCATTATTATCTCTGGTGTATTATTTTATATCATTCATATTACACTTCCTAGAATTTTAGAGAAAATAATCATAAGAAATGGGTGAGTTCAAATGATCAGTAAGAGAATGTGTATATAAAAAGATTACATAGAATAAAAAAGGCATGTATATAATGATGGTAACAAATGTTGATCAAATAATTCCATATAAATAATCTCATGAGATTCAAAATTATCTATGAATGACCTAAATATTCAAATTATCACATAGATATCAATAACTAATTTCATAATGATGGAATGCATAATGCTGGATATCTTAAACTTTCTGTAGAGGCCTCATGCCAAGAAATCATAAACATACTACCAAGACATCATGAAAAGAAATCTTACATAAATGAGAAAGGACTTGAAAAAATTACCATCATGTTTTTCCTCATTAGACTAACTGATTCATCATGGGTCTATATAGTTTCCCCCACCAATCACTTAATAATTCCAATGCATTCAACATGTGAATAAATAATACAACTTAATCAACATGAATTAATAATAAAAGACTCTATATATGTGAGGAACTAGAATATGAAATGTCAATAATTTCCCCATAAAAACTAATCATAAACCACACCAAGAAATATGGTGGATGGTATCAATATATTATATACCAAAAAATCATGATATTAAATAAGGGTTATTGCTATAGATTAGAATACTTTTAAAAAATAACTTGAAAATTTATTGAGGAAAATACACTTTTCATTTCAAAATCACATAATAAAAAAATATTTTTTTTTCTAAAATATTCGGTAAAAAAATTTCTTTGTAAATAACCATGTAAAATTTCAAATGAATCTTCAAACCATTGTGTGGTTATGATGGTATGATTTTTTTTAATACTGTGTACATTAAAAATGACTACCCCTTTCAATATTTTTGGTAAAAAGTCAAAAGTACCTCATTTGGAAAATGAAAATAATATTCCCTTAAAAAAATTTATATAAAGAAAAACATGGGTAAAAATGAATTTAAATAATTATTTAACAATAGTAAAAAAGTTCTTGAAAACATTTTAGAAAACATGGATATGAAATACAAAGATTTTATGATTGAAACTGGAGAAATAAGACAAGATTTTATTAAAAGATTTTTCTGAACTATTTTGTATACCAAAGATAAGAAAATGGTACTAAAACTCCAAAATTATATTAATAAATTTATGAGAATAAAATTTATGGGGTTTAAGATATAAGGATCATATAATTTCCCCAATAAAAACTTAATCATAAATAATCCCAAATAAGAATTAAATAATGAAGTAAACCATTACAGAAAATATATTATTTCTTAATACATGTTAAAAAATATTTTATAATTAATATATATTTATTATAAATATATTCTTGAAATAAAGTCACACATAAATTTCTATTTACCCGTCATTTATAATTTTCTATTATCCTTTTATTAATAATTCTTCCTTAAATGAATATTCATGTGAACATGGGTCCATTTTCCATGCATGTTTTGGTTCGATAGTTCTGATACCTTAACTTTGGTCAAGGATACATAATATTAATAATATTAATCATGATATAAATATCATATATATTAATTATATATATATATATATATTATGAATCTTCTTTGAAAGGAAGACATAAAAATTAATCACATCGCTTTGTGGAGGTGGTAATCCATACATACACACCAGCGACATTATCTTTTTTTAGGGAGGGGAAGCGTAGTAAGTTTAATGTTATATTATATTTATATATTTTTAATAAATATCATATATATTCATTATTTCCATATCTATGACCATACAAGTAAAATGGCGATGAAAAACGAATTACACCGTTATGTGGGGTGATAAGCTGTACATACTCACGAGCAATGGTTTCACTTTTAGTAGGATGGAAAAGAGAAGGAAAATGGTTATAAAATAATCATAATAAAATATTATTATATTTAATATACTGGATTTATTATTTTTGTATGGGTACAATATATTTATAAAAATTAGATGAAGAAATAAATTTGAACGTTTCGGTAAGGAAAATTACCTCTTCTTTGGTAGTCTTCCTTTAGATCCCTTCTTAATGACCCTTGAAATTGTATTTTAAGAAGGAATGAACCTATAATTTATGTATAGAAAAGTTTATAACATAATTTTTAGGTTTTAGTTGATCTATGTGGCTCAAAGTGGTGTAAAGAAGAGAGAGGAGGGGTGTCCTTTTATAAGTGAGGGGAGGGGTAATTTGGGAAATTCATGAAATATTATTGTATAATATTTGTCTAAATCTTGTAAAATGGTTCCAAAATGAAATTAAGTAGAATATAAGGATAAAATGGTCTTAATATAATCATAAAATCAAATTTATATATGTTTATGTATCATTTTAAACCATATCTTTTGATTTAACTCATTGGTTGACCAAGTTTAACCTAAACTAATGTAATGTCTTTTTCAATATTAAAGAGTTATAATTTTACTTATAAGGTAAAAATATGATATTAAATATAAAATGATGACATTTTAGACCATTAATAATCCTATTCTTCCAATTTCAGGTTTTTTATGGTTTTTAATTAATTTAATAAAATATTTTTTTTCAAACAATATCATTAATGTATTTTTGACAATATTCATCTAATTTGACTTTAAAGACATTATTTTTGCGATTTCATTCAAATATAATCCATTTAAAAATAAATAATACGTTATTATTAACTATAAAATTATTTTTTACCATAAATCATCACAAATACATTACTTTTAATATTTTTATTATTATTTACTTTGAGTTTTCCTCTACTTTTATATGTACCACATTAGCGTTGTATAAGAGTATATGGTAATTATATATGAATAGAAAGTATAATTAAATTAAAATAATTAAAATAATTTCATTATTATCAAAATAATATTTAATATTTGTTTACAACATATTTTTCCCTATGTGAACATATAGGATAATTTAAAAATAAAGAGAGTGACATTGTGTATTTTTCTTTACATAAAATATCATAGAGGTCATTTTCATGGAAAAGTCTACCATTGAAAATTAAAACTGAATAATAAGTTTATAAGGGTTGAAATAACCTCACACAATTATAACTATGATGAAAAATGGTTTCTTTTGGACTTAGTTTTAATCCAGGTTTACCCAATTTACCCTTTTATTGTGCAAATGATTGTTTAATGTTTTTATTATTCATTAGGCCAAAATATTAAGTTGAACCCATTAAATAATATTAATTATTATGATTAAAAATATGTAATCCATTTTACCATATTCAATATTTCTAATTATTATAACTTCATTTTAAAATAATCCCGAAAATCTTGATGAAAAACAATATTATAAAACCCCCCCTTTTAAGTGTAAAACTATTTATAAACAACAATCAGGTATAATGTGGAACCAAAATATATAAATTGAATAATTTTTAACAAAATTTAAATAATTTAATTTTTAAACCAACCCAAATCAAAATTATGATTTGAAAATACTAGAAAATCAAATATAATTTTCAATAAAAATTAGTATTATTACTATTCACCCAAAAAATATTTTTTTTTCAAAATTCAAAAAAATACACCCTAAGATAATTTTGATACTATTATTTAAAAAATTATCTTCATTTCATAAAATAAAATTCATAATATTGATATAAATTATTTATAATGTACGCACATAAAAGGGAGAAAAAACTATTTTTAATGAAAACATATTTCTTAAATATAAAATGACTTCACTAAAAATTGTATACTTATTTATTATTAATAAATAAATTATATAAAACCTTTATACATATTTTTTATAATGTGTTTAATTCTATCCATACCATCTAATCCAACGGTTATGCGATAACAATCACATTAAATAGTAATATTTGAATAGTATATCATGGTTTGCTTAAAGCTCAGTATTGCATGTTAAGAAATATTTTAAGTATAATATTATAAATTTTATGGTGTTAAATTATACATCATTTAATAAATTTTTCCCTTGAAATTTTATCTTGATCATAATTTTTTTAATATTTTTAAATTCCTTTTTTTTCTAAATCCACATTGTAGAAAGGGATAAAAAAATTTCATTAAAAAGGGGAAGTGGGAAACCTGAAAATTACCTATAATAACACATAATTTGGTTTCTAGATAAGGGGAACATCAATGAGAAGATAAAATATATAAATTAAAGATAAAACTAACATCAAAGGACTAATAGCGAGTGATAGAGAATGTGAATTTGGGAAAGGTAATGGCTAAAAAACCATAAATCAGTGAGGATTTAAAAGACTATCAATTCATAAAAAATGAAGGTAAAATAATAAACATTTTATTTCAAGATACTTTTATTATATTATTTAATTAATTTTATACTAAATAATTAATCACAAAACTAAAATAAATCCAAAATATAGGGATTATTTCAATGTTAAACATATTTATAACAACTTTGATTTCAACTAGAGAATGAATGTTCATCTTAACAGAAACCACTCCATAACCATATTTATACTAGGTATCTTGATTAATAATTATTTCCTTAGAGTGTCAAGGGATGATTTGGTATCCTTGGAAAATATAAAAGAGTGTGTAGATTTAGAATAAAATAAAGCGTGAATTTATGATTGAAGTACCTATTATCACAATTTAAGGGGTTTAAAATTTAGTTGTAGTAATTTCATAAGATGGACCTTTATCTATTAGCAATTTTTGAGATATATTATCTTGATGCTTGGGTAATTAATTTTCATAGTTCCACATATCCTTAAATTTGAAAAACTAGACATTAGCAACTTCTTTCTTTCCCTTACACTCACATACCTGATGAAATTTCTCTCCACACTTTAACAAACTCCCTTTCCCTTTAAGAAATTACCAGGGAGTATCATTACACAATTATCACATGTGGGAAATTCTATACTTAATTTCTTTTCCGTCACCTTATTGTTTTTTCTTTGTTCTCATTCATCCTCTTCTTCTCTTGATTTCTTTTGAAAGTATATAAGTTATGTAATTATTTCTCCATCTTGATGGAACTTGATTCCACATTATCATATGATGAAAATATTTGAGAGACAAGTACCCCTTGGAGTCTTGGAATAATTCCATCAAAGAAATGGACAATATTAATTTCTAGCATGCCTTTGTAATCTTTTAAAATTTTCATCATACTCAACAACACTGTAGATGCCAAAAAAGTCCGTAACTACTGAAGAAAGTTTCAAAATGATGAAGCGAGGTAATATTCGGACTCGGAAGCCCGGTCTGAAGGGCCTGGAAGTGGTGCATGAAAAAAAGGGTTAAGTGCGCAGAAAACATGTCCCACACGCAAGGCAACCCGGGTTTCGCGAAAGGTCCCCGGCACCGGCGGGCAATTTTGCACGCCCCCACCCGCGCGGTTCCCTTTTTTTCACCTCTGGCTCTGGCATGCATCATTTCGCACACCGCCTAGATTCCGCGATGTCTGGAGCCTATAAATAGAAAGAGACCCCTTCCGTTTTAGGGTTGCGGAATTTCAACCTGCTCTCATGCACGGAATAGGACTTCCACGTGCGCAATATGGCCTTCAGGTACTGACCCTTTTCACGCAACCTTGCCCCGGGATTTGCATTTGCACGCAATCCAACTGGTTTAAATAACATTCCAAACTCCTTAGGGTTCCTCCCTTGCACTTAATTCCTTCCATTGCGCACAAAAGGTACAATTGTGTGTGCGCGCAATCCCTCTACCCCAATTACGTGCCACCCCGGTGTTTTGCGTGCAAACCTCTCCTTTGTGCGCAATCCCCAGGGCCCTTCATCTTGACACCCCCCGGGTGCCTCCCTGCATAGGCACCCGATGTTCCTCATACCAAGCATTCATTCTATGCGCTGTTTTCTCGTAAATCCTTCTAGGCTCGTACGAAGTAACCTCAAGGTCCCTTGGGCGGTGTTTCCCATTGCGTTGCTTTGCCTCATGATCCTTCGCATAGGCACGCTAACGGCTATTGCTTCTTCGCATAGCCACGCTAACGTGGACCCATCAATGGTTCGCCTTGCGGCCCCCCTTCACAATGGCATTTTCAATGTCTTCCCTCCCACCAGTGGTAGAGGGTACCAGTTATGTAAGTCCTAGAGGTGTGGAGTGAACCCACCTCATCCGAGCTACAGGGTGTTAAACTGCCAAGCACCTCGTCCTCAACACATGACGTTAAACTGTGATCCGTCCCCGTGTCTCGCACGCAGGGTCCCCCCGACTCGAACATTATTTATGCCTCTCATCTCCATTATAATGGAATCTTCCTCACATAGAATGATATCCTCCCTCTCGGAGTGGTGTTTGTCCATGGGGGAAGGCCAGCCACCTTGGTGTAAACCCCTAGCCTCTCTTGCGGAAGGTAGCACCCATGCACCTCCGTACTTCCCCACTGCCAAGGCCAGTGGAGGGAATGATAGGGAACGAGGCATCTCCTTTGTTAGGTCCCAAATCCCTCTCCCTCTGCGCTTTGTCACAATTTGGGCCTCCATCCTGGAGTAAGTCCCGACACCATGGGCCTCTCAACGCGTAATCCCCTCTTCGCTTCTCACGGACGCACCCGTCGCGACGTGATTGTATGGTCCTTGCTACCTCTTGTTTCTCACACCAAGCATGACTCACGTGGGCTTAGAGTGAGCATTGACCATGACATCCTCCCATGGGCCGCCTTAGAGCGTAATCCCCATCCCAGCTAACTACATGGACTTTGATCTATGCTAAGGCATGGTACGTAGGAAGCCACTACGAGGTTCAAGCCCACCACTCAGTTGTTCCGACCCCCTTCACGTCGGTTCGCCAGCATTATGGGCCGCCTCAGAGCGTAAGACCCAAATGCCCTCGCCCCGCACGACGTTAAACTGTATGTCATCCCGCACGATGTTAAACTATATAGCGTCCAGCATGACATTAAACCGTCTGCCTCATCCCGCATGACGTTAAACTACACCACCTGAACTACATGGACTTTGATTCGTGCTAAGGCAGGGTACGTAGGAAGCCTCCACGAGGTTCAAGCCCACTACTCAGCCGTTCCTACCCCTTCATGTCGGTACGCCAACCCTATGGTCCGCCTCAGAGCGTAAGCCCCATATCCATCGTTGTGGGCCGCCTCAGAGCGTAATCCCCATATCCATCGTTGTGGGCTGCCTAAGAGCGTAATATCCATATCCACCCTATGGGCCGCCTCAGAGCGTAAGCCCCATATCCACCCCATGGGCCACCTCAGAGCGTAATCCCCATATCCATCATTGTGAGCCGCCTCTGGTCATAAGCCTCATATCCATATTTGTGGGCCGCCTCAGAGCGTAATCCCCATATCCATCATTGTGGGCCGCCTTAGTGCGTAGGCCCCAAATTTCCCCGTCCCGCACGACGTTAAACTGTATACCCGAACTATGGGGACTTTGATTCCCTGCCACGGGGATATGTAGTAAGACACCACAAGGTTCAAGCCCCTCTTCACTTCATCACCCATCCTGATTCTTACCCGGGCCACCACATCCTGGTGAGATCATGCCACTTCACTCCACTCCCTAGCATCCGAGAAGCCTCCCACGTGCTAGCCCCAACATCAGAGTTCTGTTCAGGGGGTTCATTAATCTGATCCACTCTCAGTGTTCCGATCCGTCCGATCCTTCTCCGCAAGATGTTAAACTCGTGGCATACCCCGTGTTAAACATGGGAAGTTGAGGAAAACCTCAGAAGGCATGATCTTGGCGTAACCATCTCCATAGGATGTTAAACTCGTGGCATACCCCGTGTTAAACATGGGAAGCTGAGGAAAAACTCAGAAGGCACGATCTTGGCGTAACCATCTCCAAAAGAAATTAAACTCGTGGCATACCCCGTGTTAAACATGGGAAGATGCGGAAAACCTCAGATACATGACTATGGAATGCAATTTGCCGCATTCCATGTGAGATGCTTCAATCTTCTGTGCCCTCGAGAAGCCCTATAATAAGGGACAAAAGACAAACAAGCCAATCCCCCAGCGTCAAGACACACCAACGACACCTCAACATGACCACTCTCCTAACCGAAGGTTGCTGCCCCGACTAGACCCCTTGGAGCATCTCAATAGAAGCAGTATAATTAACTGGTGTCTATAAAGATATGGCATCGGGAACAAGATTCAGGAACCCGTCTTAAATCTATGAGGGAGACCCGGACTAGGTGACAAGCTCTGAGGAGAAATCCACAGAAGGAAGAACTGCCATCCCATCATCCCGGTTTCGATCAAGGAGCAGACGTCCCTGAATAAGGAACGGATGCCGCCAGCCTTTGGAAAGCTGGAATGTGGGGCAACAAGCAGCGCATCCTCCCCTCTGTGACGGACGTGCGTGCGTGCCCTGGCAAAAAGTGTCGGAAACAAACACTTTCCCCATCCCACTATCTTAGATTTATGATTTTTCTTTCTATATTAGATCATTAATGATGATGAATTTATTTTTTAAGGAATATATCCTTAAAAATATTACATAACATTCTATATATCTCCACTATCATTTGTATTTTGAATCAATGAAACCATTCATAAAAACCTTCCTTTAAATAATACACTTCCAAAATAACAATCTCCGTTTAATCACTTCTTAAATCTAGTTATATCTTTTCCAAGGACCCGATCCACTATTCTACTATAAAATGATTTGTAGGTCTATTAAATGATAGGGGATTATGCCATATGAAGATGTAAACAATTAAAAAATAATGCTATAAAGAAAAAGGTTGTTCTATATGGGAAAGGATATTAGTTATAACCTGAGACAAAGAACCTAATAAAATCATAATCTACTCAGCTCCAACATAATTCATGTGAACAAGATCATGAGGGAAATTACTACATTGATTATGGGTTTTAACATGTTTTCCATTCCTTATAATAAGAACTATTTATAAATAATGGAATACAATAGATTATCTCATAATATTATGAATTATAATTTATAATTCTCAAACTGGTGTGTCACTTAATTATAATTAAAAGAAATATACATAGCTAATCTTAGAACCATAATCTTAGTATCATTTGGAATATCTTAAAATCATAAACCTATTTTTGAAATATTTCATAATGGGTTTTCAATAAAATGTGTATTGATCTAATCATATCCCCAGGAGTGTAAAAAAAATATGAACAGTAAGGGAATGTTCACCATTCACCAGAATGATGGTAGAGATATATTTGACCAACTCTTTTCAGGGTTATTACCCCTAGATTCATCTATGCCAAAAACCATATCAACTTTTAGTATCCAGACATGGATGTATTTCTTGGAAAACTACATAATATCTACCATAAAGATTACTTTTATGTTATTATCTTGTAATCAGATATATCCTCAATGATTTTTATAGGGTTGTGTTCCCTAATATGTGTCTTCCTAAATCAAGTTCCCAAGGTTTCTAATAAAATTTATCTAATACAAACTATAAATACTCTAATATTATAATCCTAGAGTTGATGGTTAATTTTTTTACATTGTAACTAGATACAAATGATATCATCCCAAATTTTTGAATAGTTTTCTTTTCATGGTAAACTAAATACATTCTTGAATCCCACATTAAATTTGAAAACATAAAATACCACAAATTATTTTCTTTGAGAACATTAATTTTATATCTAGATTATCCTTATGTATCATTCATATTACACTTCTTAGTATCCTAGGTAAAATAAACATAAGAAAGGGGTGAGATCAGATTCTTATTAATTGAATTAGTATAATGAAAACTAACATAGAATAAAAAAGGAATGTATATTATAGAAGAAAAAAATGTCGATCTAATAATGACATATAAATAATATCATGAAATCGAAAATTATATATGGATAAAATAACTATTCAAATTATCACATGTATATCAATAAATTATTTCATAATTTTGGAATTCATAATGAAAAACATCTTAATATTATGATCGAGGTATTATTCTAAGACATCATAAACACACCATTAAGGCCTTGTTCCGAGGCATCCTACATAAATGGTTAAGTCTTCTTGCAAATCCCCAACTTTCTTTGTCTCATGATACCCACCAATACATGTATGGAATATATAATTCCAAACCCCAACACCCACTTAATAATTTTAACGCATTCATCATATTGATAGATAATACAACTTAATTAACACACCTTAAAAATAAGAAACTGTTCGTATAAAAAGAACTAACATACAAAATGTCAACAGTTTATCTAGTAAAACTAATTATAAAAAGTATAGATAAATATTTTCGATTATATCATTAGATCGCATCCTTAGTAAATCAGGATATTCAACAAAGGATGCTGACATAGATTAAAATATTTTAAAAATCACTGGAAATTTCTTGAGGAAAATACACTTTTTAATTTCAAAATCACTTATTTAAAATTTAAAACAATTACAGAAATATTAGGAAAATAATTTTATTTAGAAATAAACATGGAAACATGTAATATAAACATAAAACAATTGATTATTCATGATTGCAGAAAATTCTATTCATACTGTGTATGTTAAAACAAAGATTATTTTCACATTTTCAATAAAATGTAAAAAGTACCACATTTGGAAAATGACTAGAAGATAAATTGTAAATATTTTTATTTAAATTAAAACATGGGTAAAAAATAATTTAAATAATAATTAAATAATAGTCACACAAATTATTTAAAACATTTCATAAAACATGGATATGAAAGAAAAATATTTTCAGATCGAAAGAGGAAAAATATGACTGACTTTTGTTAAAAACAAATTTCAACCATTGTGAGAAAAAAAGAGTGGTAAATGGTACTAAAACTAAAAAATTATAGAAATAAATAGAGTATAATAAAATTAATTACGTTTAATATAAAAATATCATATAATTTCTCCAATATAAACTTAAATATAAACAATCTTAAATAAGAATGAGATTGTGAAATAAACCATTACCTAAAATATCATCTTGATTCATGCACATTAAAAGCTACTATATAAAAAATATAGATTTATTATAAATATAATCTTGAAAAATATTCAAACATAACTTTCTATGTACCATCATATTATAATTTCTCATTATCCTTTTATTAACAATTCTTCTTTATGTGGACGTTCAGGTGAAAACTGGTACATTTTCAATGCATGTTTCAGTTCGTGGTTCTAGAACATGAAATTTGGCCATGGTTACCTAATATTTATAATTTTAATCATAATATTAATATCATATTATTTATATATATATTGAGAATCATATTTTTAATAAGGCATGAATAATTAGTCACATCACTTCCTAGAGGTGGTAGTCCACATGTATGCACAAACGACATTATCATTTTTTTAACGAGAGAAAGGGAAGGAAGGTAAACGATTTTTTAATATTTATAGAATAATTATTATGTCATAAATATAATATATATTCATTAATTTAATCTTTATTACAATAAAAATAAAATGGTTATGAAAAACAAATTACATGGCTATGTGGGGACGATAAGCTATACGTATGCAGTAACGATGATTTCGCTTTTTGTAGGATAAAAAACAGATTAAAAATGGTTGTAACATAATCATAATAAAATATTAAAATATTTAGGATACCATATTTATTAATTTATGATGATTATAATAGATTTATAAGATATATAATAAGAAATAAATTATAAATAGTCAGTAAAGATGATTACCACTTCTTCGATAAACATCCTTTAGATCCCTTCTTAAGGACACAAGTAATGGTATTTTAAGAAGAAAAAACCATTAATTAGTGTTTAGGTAATATTATAATATAATTGGGAGTGTATTTTTTGTTATAGGTTACTCAAAGTGGTGTAAATAATAGAGGGGAGGGGTTCCCTTTTATAAGTGAGGGGAGGGGCACTTTTGAAAATCCATGAAATGTTATAATATAATATGTATCTAACTCATGTAAACTGGTTTCAAAATGTATTTTATTATAATAAATTGTTTATATTGTATTGATATAATCATAAATTAAAATTTATATAGGTTTATATATCATTTTATAACTTATCCTTCGGTTTAACCTCTTGGTTAACCAATTTTAACCTTAACCGTGGTAATGACCTTTTCAATATTAAAGGTTTACAATTTTATTTATAAGGTAAAAATTGGATCATAAATGAACAAGGGATGAAAATTTAGACCATTTATAATCCTATTTTTTCTATTTAATATTCTTAGGATTTTTAAAAAAATTAATAAAGTTTTATTTTACATAAAATATCATTATTTTCATTTTTTACACTATTCATTTAATTTGACCTTAAAGACATGAATATAATAATGTAATTTTAATATAATCAATTTTATTATCAATATTATATTTTTATGGACTACAAAATTCTTCCATAAACATAGATCCTCACAAATACATCACTTGTAATGTATTTAAAATTATTTACTTTTAGTTTTCCTTTGCTTGCACAAGTACTACATTAATGTTTTATATGCATTTATGGTAATTATATAATAACTAAAAATTTTAAATAAATTAAAATAATGAATATAATTTAATTATACGAAAAATAAACTTTAATATTGATTCACAACTTATTTTTTTCCTTATGTGAGCATATAAGATAAATTAAAAAGAGAGTGACATTTCATATTTTTCTTTACCTAAAATATTATATTGGTATTGTTCCTGGAATAGTTTCCCATAAAAAAATTAAATATCTAGCCTAAGGTTATAAGGGTATAAACAAAACCATACAATAAGACTTAATATGAAAAATGGTGTCATTTTTAGTTAGTTTTAACCTAGTTTAACCCGATTTACCCTTTTACCATGGTGACAAATTTTTAATGTTTTTACTATTCATTTTGATGAAAAAATTAGTTGAAATTATTAACTAATATTTATTACTATGATTAAAAATATGGAATAAATTTTTCAAAAAATAAATCCCTAAAATTATTAGAAATTTATTTTATAATAATCCCAAAAAATGTGATGAAAACAGTTTTATAAAAAATGCATTTTTAAGTGTAAAAGTATTTTTATACCAAGATCTATTATAATGTTGATCCAAAAGGTATAAATTGAAATTTCTTTCACAAAAATAAACTAATGAAATTTTAAAAAAAATATGAATAAAAATGATGTTTTGAAAATACTACAAAATAAAATACACTTTTCTTTAAAAATAGGTATTTTTATTATTCACTTAAAAATTTAATTTTTCAGATAATTTCCAAATATTCAGGATAAAAGATTTATAAATTATTATTTTAAATTTTTTATTCATTTCATAAAATAAAATTTATAAAAATGTTATAAATTATTTATAATGTTCACTCAAAAATGGTAATAGATACCATTTTTGAAGAAAACACATTTCTGAAGTATAAATTGACTTCACTGAAAATTGTGTACTTATGTATTATTAATCTATAAATTGTATAAAAAATTTATACATATTTTTCACAGTTTGGTTAATACTATTCATACTCGCTAATCCAACAACTAGGAGATAACTGTCACATTGAATAATAATATTTTAATAGTATATAATGGTTTTCTTAAATCTTGGTGTATTGTGTTAATAAAGCTATTGAGTAAAGTATTCTAAATTTTGATGGTGTTACATGGGACACATCTATATCTTGTATCACGGGGAATAGTTATTTATATTTTTGGATAGTGGTTGTTTTATACACCATGAAACCCTCTAACTTAGTATATGGATCGTGACTTTAGATTATTAAGTGTTGATAAGGAAATGAATTCTTTGGTTTCTTGGGGAATAATAGATAAGGGAAAAACTATGGTGTAGAGAACACTATTGATTATATGATAATGTGATGGTTCTCATGAGTAATTATAGTGCACATATTGGATTTTGTTTTAGGTGAACCCATGCTTGTGTTAATTAAGGTTTCACCTTGGTGTCCTAAAAAAGGAATGTTAATAAGTTATGTTTAGGGAGTATAGGAAATCCAAACCTGATTTTAGTTAATCATCATCCAGTATGAATCAGACTACATGAAAATTTCCAAGTGTAATTTGATAAATGGAATGATATACCACTGAATGTTAGAATAAATTTCCATTTTCAAAATGATTCCAAATTATAAAAATTGTTCTACAATTCTAGAGGAAAGTCAATGAATTTAGTGTAGATTGGTGTGGATTAGTGAATTAGTTCATTGTAGAGATCAAGATAGCAAATATTTATTTTTACTTATATTTTATTATAGTAATATCATTAAATTATCAGACTATTGAGTGAACTATGTATCAATTAAAGGTTAATAAAATTGTTTAATGAGATATAAAGGGGTCTATAATCATATGAAAATAAAATAGGTAGTAATAGTGATGTGGAAAAACATATCCTATCATTAGGAATTGGAAATAAAAGGGCATAAAATGAATAATATTCTTGAATAAAGAAGGGAAGAAGATGAACCCTTAGTAAATTTCAACATAGTAACAGATTAAGTAAATACTATAATGAGAGGGGATAAATTATATCTCCATATTAGTACATAAATTGAAAAGTATAGAGATATTTACAATATCATGAAAACATAACCAACTAAGATTCAAAAGGAAAAATACAAAGAAGGTTCTAGAATTGAAATCAAGAGAGAGAAAGAGGTCCCTTACCCTGAGAGGGTGATTCCAAAAGTTTGGGAGGAGATTATTGAGAGCTTCAGAGAACCTTGGAAGGTCTCTAGATAGGTTTTGGAATATTAAGAACATGATCCAAGGTTTTTAAGGGAGGAGGAATGAGATTTTGTGTGGGTTTATATAGGAAAAGGGAGGGTAGTTTAATATTTTTCAAACTTTGGTTTTGGACCCTATTTAATAAAGTAATCCAAACCACAAACCTTCCCATGGTTTTTTCTATGGTTACTAAAAAATAGTACTGGTTTTCATTATTTTATAAGTTAAATAGGAAAATTAATTACAATATTAACCTTGGTGATGTGGATGTGAGTCATGTTCTTAAAGAAATGACTTCAAAAATTCACAATATAATATAGGTTTTGGAGGTTTCATAAAGGATTTATAAAATTAATAAAATAACGTATGAAACAATTAAATTTAAAGGTAAAATAAATATTTGGCCGTGGATTCATTTAATATCATATATTACATCACTTTTATGTCATTATTATGTCATAATACACATTGTATACTTTAACTGTATTTAATTTTTACCTAAAAATTCGTCCGTCTCTGAAAATTATGAAAAATTCACCATTGGATAATTTTGATGTGACTGAAAGTTAAATTTTCTATTAAAAAATTCTTTTAAGGAAAATTTTGAAACCACATAAGTTTAACAAGGAGGATGGGCCTCATAAGAGATCACAAAATTATTTAAACCAAATTTATGCCTATTAGATGATTCATACCTAAGGATTTTCTAGGATGTAGAGTGAAAATGTGTATCTAGATCATCGATAATGATGTCTTCAAAGTTATCCACCAACTTATCCCAAGTTTGAGCATAATCCTCTTTACTTATCTTCCCCACATTAAATCCCCTTATCAGAATAACGTCATGTTTGTCGATCCAAGAATCCTGCTCACTATTGACCACCACTCGAAGTGTCTTACCCATAATCTTGTCCGCCTCTTCTTGATTATAATTTATTTAAAGAAACCACTCCACCATTTCTTCTTCTGAATGGATAAGAATTACTAGGGAATTCCCACTAACTACATTTTCAACACTGTTTTGGTCTGCACCGACCTCACCCGAATTGGCCATCACTTCTTCAGGGTTACCCTGCATATTAATAATATAAGAAGGCACACTTTCTAACTCCTTTGATTTATTTTTTTACCTAACCTGGTCTCCTTTAGCTTTGGAAGGTATGACTAATCCTTTCACCCTTTGTTTTTCTTCCCTATTGTCAAGATGCAACCTCCTGAATCCCGATCATATTTCTCTCCCTTTTTCTTCCTATCATTATACACGATTTTACTATGCTTACCTCCCATATGGTCCTTTAAAAAATATCTAGGGATATCCTCCTTACAATCTATCCCATATTTTATTTGAACTTTAATTTCATTCTCTCGATCTGGAATGAGGCCCTCCACACCTGAAAAATAGTTACAGGTTTGGATGGCCTCCTAGATCTATCATTGGCCTACAACCCAATGACCCACCATCTCGGTAGGGGTACCCTCCATTGATTAATTCTTATCTACATTAAATATTTCATTCTCAATTTACTTTTAAAACTACCACCTCAATATTAGAGACTTTACTTGGATCGTTTGAGATATATTTTTGAACCTGTAGTAGCCTATAATTTATAGACTGTTGTCCTGCCAACTCCACTGGATTAACCTGCTTTTCCTTAACATGTCCATATCCTTCAACAACCTATGAAGGCATTACCTCCTATACTTGGAGAACCTCTGAGTTAGGTAACATTAATATGGTGTTCAAGGGTTCAATATCCTGAACCCCCAATACCTTTCTAGGATCCAGTGGTTCTTGCTCGGGCACCCCTAGATCCTTCTTCACCCAATTAAAAATATCCACAAACTTCAAGTTAGATGAGTGTCTTTCCATACTATGATCATCATGATTCTAGGAAATCTCTATATCATTATTCTACTTCATGTCCCCTTTCCTTTCACCATGTCTTCACCCAACAACCGGATGTCCCAAATTCTTACATACTAAGAAAAAAATCCACCCATGATTCGAAGACCACAACCTATTTCTACCTATATTCTTCTCTAATAATATCCCAAACCCACTCCACTAGTGGTTTGGATACATCCACCTCCACAAAAATCATTAGGTTAATTTGGTGGCTTACCGATTGGGTTCTAATGTTAGTATAAAGGAAACCACCAAACATATTACACAATATTTCAAGGATAGAAGGGTTTTGAAATGGAAACAACAATTCAGGGAAGCTAACCCATAAGGAAACAGATGAAGAATCCCTTTTCATGTGAAAATCATAGGTCGAACGGAAAAGGAAGAACCTACAACCGAAGCATTTTCCCAGAGCACTAGACATCGCATGAATCAGACCATCCTCCGACGCGAAGAGAACCATTATGTAATGGTCGTTCAGAAAACTGACAATCACATGGTCATTGTAGCCCCTAGGATTCAAAAATGAACTAGTTGAACTCATCCACTAAAGGTCAACATTGTCTAAATCGATCCACTACTATACAATTTAAGTGGCCTGAAGCTTCTGGTCGACCTCATAAACTGAGCATTTTGATAGTAACAGTTTTCAAACCCTTATAAAAATTATATTTGACATTATAAAAATTATATTATTATTTACATTTAATAATCATTACTTAATAAAATTATTATTATATTAAAATATTATTTATTTGAGAAATCAATTAATTCACCAAAATAAACGTTTTAATTGAAATTGGATATTACCAGAAAAAACAATTTGTTATTTATCATATCAAAATAAAAATTATTTTATAAAGTAACAATAATATGAAGAAAATATATTTATTAATCTATATAATATAAATATTTATATTATTAGGGTCTTTATACATAAACATTTATTACACTAGAAAATTCTCCAAGGGTAAGGTGTAAGATAGTGAGATTTTCATGTGGTGGTTCGACGTACATGGTTTGGTTTGTAATCTTGAGGAGATTGAACTTATCCTATAAATGGCTTCCCTCATGCTTTAGTTGTTAGATATAGGCTTTTTCTTGGTCAAGTGAAAATCTGAGTGATGCGGTCTCCCTCAAAATCTCCGATAAATGTGCTTCATAGGGTATGATCCTACTGGTTGAGGCCATCAATTCCTTTGTCTGTGTCAATTGGATTTTTCAAAACCCTATATTTGTACTAATCATATGATAATTTCTCAATGACAATATTATCAACATTTATGATGTTTAATGGTCTTTTAAATCCAATATAATATAATAAACCAAATAAGTGCATGTTTTTTATAACCATAATAAAAAATTGGGCATTTAATCTAATCAAAAATGGAATTTTATTTATAACATTTTGGGTAATTAAAATACCCCCTTCAGAATTTTCACCCCCAAAAATTCTCATGTCACAACTAAAATAGATGTGGGTAATTTTGTTTCATCACCTCCTCCAGTTCCCATATCACTTCTTCAAACTTGTTGTTTCTCCATAGTACTTTGACTAGGTGCATTATCTTATTTCTTAAAACATTGTTTCTTTGGTCTAAGATCTTTACCATAATCTCCTCATATTAATAGTCATTCAAAAATAGTCATACCTCTCGAGTCATCACATGTAAGGGGTATGGTATGTGCTTCCTCTAGAGAGATAAATAAAACACATCATGTACTTGAGATAGGTTAGGTGGGAGTTCTATTCAATAGGCCATTGCTCTGATATGATCAAGGATCTCAAAGAGACCAATGTATCTTGGAATAAGCTTTCCATTATTCCCATTTGTCATCACTTTATTCCATGGAGATATGAGTAGTAATTCCTTATCTCCAACCTCAAACTCCATGTATTTTTGATGATTGTGATTAAAATCTTCTATAAAATCCAAGAAGCCCGGATGTGTTGCCGAATAGTTTTAACATTTTCTTCCATTTCCTTTACCATTTCAAGACTCAGTAGTTTTCACTCACCAACTTTATCCTAGAATGAAGGTGTTTGAAACCTATTCCCATAACGGGATTCATAGGGATCCATTTGGATTATTGAGTGGAAAATATTATTGTATGAGAACTTGACCAAAAAATATGTTGGTACAATTCTCATTTATAGTCTATCGAGTACGCTATCAACATGTCCTCGAGTGTTTAGATGGTTTATGCAGAATGGTCATCATTTTGAGGGTGATAAGCCATGATGAAGTTCAACTTAGTATTTAGAGAATGTTGGATACTCTTCCAGAACATTAAGGTAAATATTGGATCTCGATCAGGTATAATTGATAGTGTGGTTCCATGAAGCCTCACCACTTTTTTAATATATATCCATGCAAGTTGACTGAGTGAGAAGTCCTATCAGATTGCAATGAAGTGAGAAGATTTTGTAAGATTATCCAACACAAACCATATAACATTATTTCCTATTGATGAATTTGGACGATCGGTGACAAAGTCCATGGTTATGTTTTCCCATTTCTAGGTTGGTATGGGTAATGGTTACATTATACCCTTCAATTTTTTTTCTTTCAGCCTAGACAAGATGACATACAAGGCACCTTGATGTATATTCTGCAATCTCCTTCTTCATATTGTCACATCAATAGTGCTCTTAAAGATATTGTTACATATTTGCTCTCCCTATATAGGAAAAGAAGGTTGAGCAATGTGAATCATCCAATATATTTTTCTTTAACCCATGATTTGATGGTACACATAGACTTGACCCAAATATTACAACACCTTATTCATTAATTTTGAACTCTGGGGATTTCCCTTTTCTCATAGATTCCACCTTCTTCTAAATTTCCACACCATCTCTTTGAGCATAATTTATATTCTCTATATGAGGTTATTGAAAAATCATTTGTAAAACGATTTACGATGTTACTTTATTTATGATTCTTGTGTCCAACCTTTTCAATTTATGAATATTGAATCCTTTTCAATTATCATCATTGATAAAATTTCTAAATCCTTTACACTTAAAGTTCATACCACTTTATTTTCTTTCCCAAGATGGTAGTTGATTGAGAATTCAATATACTTAATCATATATAACCATCTTCTCTATAATATATTCAGATATTTATATGTAAATATATAATTGAGTCTCTTATGATTTTTAGATATTTCACACTTCTCCCCAAATAGATAATGATGCCATATTTTCAACACAAATATTAAAACAACCAACTCTAGATCATGAATTAGGAAGTTATATTCATGAAATTTCAATTGTCTTGAGGAATATTCTAGCAATTGTTTTTCTAAATTAGTACACATCACAATCCATTTTCCAAAGAATCACTATATAACACAAAATATTACCCACTTGTGGGTATCGTATGTATATGTACAGTGATAAGACTCATTTTCAAATCCTTTAAGTTCTCGTCAATATAATTATTCAAAAAAACTTTACTCCCTTTTGAGTTAGCTTGGTTAAAGGGTTTCAAAATCACGAGAAATTTATCACAAATCAATGATAATACCCAGTTAATCTAAGGAAACTACGAATTTATATCACAGATATTGGAGTCGGTGATCCTTTAATTACCTCTGTATTGGAAGGGTCCATAGATTTCCTATTACTTGTGATAATATGTTACAAGAATGAGACATCCTTCAACTAGAAATCACATTTTTTGTAATTTTCATAAAGCTTCTTTTTTTGTAATGTATTTAACATAGTTCTCAAATTCTCATCATGATCCTCCTTGATTTTGGAGTATATTAGAATATCATCTATAAAGTCTACCAAAAACGTGTGGAGGTAATATATAAATTCTATATTCATCAAGTCTATGAATATTTGTATAGAACTAGTGAGTGTGAATGGAATTAATATGAGCTCATAGTGCACATACCTTGTATAGAAATTAGTATTGGGGATATCATCCTTATTCACCCTTACATGGTAATACCCCAAACAAAGATTCACTTTGGTGATGTATTGTGATCCATATATCTAATAAATAAGGTCATGAATACATGCCAGAGGATAGTTGTTCTTTATTGTGATATTTATGAGCTCACAATAATCAATTAAAATGTGCATTGACCCATCCTTATTCTTGAATAAGAGGAATGGTGCACCCCACGATGAAGCACTTGGGAGTAGGAACACTTTATCAAGATTATCCTATAGTTATTCCCCCAACTCCTCATGTTCCACAACATCCATTATATATATAGTCTTGGGTATTTAAAAATCCATAGGTATAAGATCGATTGAAAATTCAACCTATTGACTAGGTGGAAGGCCAAGAAATTATTCAGGAAACACTTTATCATATTACATCACAATGGGCATGTCTTCAAGGATGATTGTTTCCTTAGACTCAATCATTTGAACTAGATACACTTTATCTTAGGCGAATAATATCGATTCTTGATATTTTTGTGCTAGAAAAGATTCATCCTCCTCATTTTAATTGTACATAATTGAAGGATGGTTCATGATATGGATAGCGATTTACTTCTCATGAAAATTTATGTTGGATCTATATAAAGAATTATAATCTTACCCAAAATTGCATCAAATTTCACTGAAGGGAGTATCACTATAATTACTTGGAAGTTCATCCAAAAAAATTTGATAGAGAAGGATTTATATTCCTGGGTTTCAATAATGGATCCATTTTACATTTTCATATATATCTTTACTTCCATGCTTTTGGTGGTGTTTGAATAGTTTTATAAAACTTGTGTGATATGAAGGAATTCATAGAACTTTGGACAATAACCATATATTTAACTTTTTTATTCTGGTTTTGACCATTTAATTCATCCAAAATACACTCAGGGAAGATGATTTTCAAATGTTAAACACATAAATATGAATCCAATACATTAATGTGGTAATTTAAAAATTTTATTTATTCCTTACCTTATGAATTTATAGGCTTCAATCTAAGTTATCCATGATCTACTTCCTAGCATAGAATCAATGGTAATTTATTACTTGATAATGGTTTGTAATGAGCTAGTAAATTTAACAAATCATATCCCCTATGAGTGTCAAAATCTACGTGCAACATGTTCAGTTATCATGCACCAGTTTTCAATTGAGTTTAGCTCAATTCATTATTTTTAGGTGTTATCTCTAGGTACACATATACGAGAGGCACATCCACTTGTAGTATCTAGGTAGGGATTGATTTTCTTGGAAACCACTTACTCTATATTTTACCAAAACTTAGGGAAATTTTATTATATTTAGTCTTATCCCTAAGGCTGTCATTAGAATTTTATAATCCTAATCTCAGAAATAAGTAAAATTTCCTCTAATACAAACTATGAGAACCCTTATTTTTATTAAAAATTAACTCATGGTTCATTGAAAAAGTGTACAGATAATTAAACCCAAAATATCAAGAATTATATTGTCTTTGGAAACTAGGTACATTACATAACAACTTAAAATATGGGGTATATCAACTTTATTGAAAACTTCCTTAACATATTCATATTATTCCATCATTCTTAAAAATGAATGAGATAACCAGAGGAAATACATAAGAAAGGGGTGGGCTATAAATCCCTGTAAGGAAATAAGAAAATAAGAACATGAATAAGGTATTGCATGTTATATAATAATCATACTAATAATACATAAAATGTATGAGAATAATAAACATGAATAACAATGCATGATATAACATTATAAAATAATGGCAACATGTGAATGTGGATATGAATTTAAACATGAAATCATAAAAATAAGTCAAGGTTAACCACCAATAAATCATAACATAATGTTCTTAATATAACCTACCATACACCATACATTCCATATCATGAGACTAAAACATTACCCAATTAATTGGAACATTATCTCGGCGCACCCATCAAAAACATATCATGTACATGTATAAGTGTGCTAGATTGATGATATAACATAAAAAAAATTCCATCCCATTTAATTCCATGATCAATGAGTGTGGGATAAATACATGTAATTACCCAATAAATTATGTATAGGTATGTCTAGGTGAATTCCCTTGAGTAGAAATAATGATGGTATTCACAACAAAAAGGTTTGGCATGGAAAAATAGTTGTGAATTTTTTGGCAGCACAATGGTACATAAAGGTTAATAAAATGGTTTAATGATATATAAAAGTTTCTATAATCATATCAAAATAAAATATATAGTAATAATGATTTGAAAAAAAATATCCATACATTAGGAATTGGAAATAAAATGGCATAATAACACACATCATATATTTATACCATATTTAATTTTTACCCAAAAGTTCAACTATCTCAGAAAATTATGAAAAATACACCATTGAAAAAAAATTGACCCGCAGATTCAAAAATATTATTTATTTTATTAAAATAATTTTCGAAATATTTTTATTTTTACTCGTAAAATAAAAAGACATTTATTTTGAAAATCTGGGCTATTTGACAATAACAGTTTTCAAACCCTTATAAATATTACCTTTGACATCAAAAAAATTATATTATAATTTATATTGAATAATCATTACTTAATAATATTATTTTATAAAAATATTAATTATTTCAAAAAACAATTAATTATTCAAAATAATCGTCTTATTTGAAATTGGATATTACCCAAAAACTAAATTTTAGTTTTATCATATCAAAATCAAAATCATTTATAAATTTTAAAAAATAAGAATAAAATATATTCATTAATCTCTACAGTATAAATATTCATATTATTAAGGTCTTGATACATAGCCCATTATTACACTAGAAAATTCACTAAGGGTTAGGTGTGTGATGGTTAGATTTTCATGGGGTGGTTCCATGTACATGGTTTGGTCCATTATCTCAATGAACTTGAACTTCTTCCATAAATAGTTTTTCTCCTGATTTAGTTGTTAGATATCATCTTGGCCATGGTCAAGGAAAAATCCCAGTGATGCTATCTCCATTAGAAGCTCTAATAAACAAGATTCATAGGGTATAATCCTACTGGTTGAGACTATCACTTCCTTTAATCCAAGGAATTAGATTTTTCAAAACCCTATATTTATTCTAATAATAGGATCATTTTTCAATGACTATAATATCAATGTTTATGATGTTTAACAATCTTTTAATTCTGATTGGATATGATAAAACCAAATAAGTTCATGTGTTTTCTATAACCATATTACATGATAAGGAATTTATTTCAATCACAAATGGAATTTTTCTTATAAAAGCTTTGTTCGTTACAATATTTCCCCCATTAGAAATTTCACCCGAAAAATTTAAATGTAACACAATAAAATAGATGAAGGTAATTCTGTTTCATCACCTCCTCTTGTTCACACATCACTTATTTAGAACTTTGGTTTCTTCATAGCACTTTTACCTAGTGCATTTTCTTATTTCATAGAACTTTGTCTCTGCGATCTAAGATATTCACTGACCACTGCTTATAGGAATGATCATTCTCAAATAACACCACCTATGGATTCAACATATGTAAGGGGTATAGTATTTTCTTTGTTAAGAGGGATACATAGAACACATCATGTACTTGAGATAGGTTAGGTGGGATTTCTAGTCGATAGTCCATCACTCCAACGCGATCAAGGATCTCAAAGGGACTGATGTATATTGGACTAATCTTTCCATTATTTCCAATTCTCATCACTTTTTTCATTGGAGATATGTGGGGTAATTCCTTATCTCAAACCTCAAACCCTATATCTCATCGATGATTGTTAGAATAGATCTTCTATCAACTCTAGGTTGCCCTGATGTATTACTGAATGGTCTTAACCTTTTCCACCATTTACTTTACAAGTTTAAGACTCATTAGTTTACATTCAGCAAATCCATCCTAACATTAAGGTGTTTGAAACATCTTACCATAAAGGGATTCATATGGAAGAATTCAGACTATTGAGTAGAAACTATTATTGTATGAGAACTCGACCCAAAGAAGATGTTGGTACCATCCACCTTTGAACTATATTGAGTATTCACTTAACAAATTCTCGAGTGTCTCGATAGTCTGTTCATATTATCACTCATTTTGAGGGAAATAATCCTTGATGAAGTTCAACTCAGTATTTATAGCAAGTTAGAGAATCTTCCAAAACATGAAGGTAAATCTTGGATATCAATCAGATACAATCTATAGTGGGGTTTCATGTATCCTCCACACTTCACTAATATATATCCTTGAAAGTTAATCAAGTGAGAAGTCCTCTAATATTGAAATGAATTTAGAAGAATTTTTAAGATGATCCACCACAACCCATACTACATTATTTCTGCTTGATGTCTTTGGATGACAAGTAAAAAAGTCCATCATTATGTTTTCCCATTTCCATGTACGTATGGGTAATGGTTTCATCATCCCATTGGATTTTTTCCTTTCATCCTTGACAAGATGACATATAGGACACCTTGATGAATATTCCACGATCTCTTTCTTCAAATTATACCATCAATAGTGCTCTTGGATATCTTTCTAAATCTTTGTTATCTGTGGATAGATGGAGAATATTGAGCTATGTGAATCGTCTGATGTCTCATTTTTTTAACACATTATTTGATGGTACAAAGAGTCTTGATGCAAATATTAAAACTCTTTAATCATTAATTTTTAAAATATGAGAATTTTCCTTTTCTTATAGCTTCCACCGTCTTCTTAATTTTCACACTATATTTTTGAGAATCCTTTATCTTTTCCATAAGGGATTATTGATCAATAATTTCTGAAAGGATTTATGATGTTCTTTCTTTTATGATTATGGGGTCCATAATTCTCATTTTAATAAGATTGCATCCTTGTCAATTCTCATCAATGATAAAATTGGTAGATCCTTTCCTCTTAGGGTGCCTACCAACTTATTTTATTTCCCAGGATGGTAGTGAATTGAGTAGTCATAGTACTTAACTATCTATAACCATCTTCTCTGGTATATTTTCTGATATTTCTATCTGAACATATACTGGAGTCTCTTATGATCCGTATATATTTCAAACTTCTACCCAAAGAGATAATGACACCATATTTTCAACATGATGATTACTATAGCCAACTCCAGATCATGTGTTAGGTAGTTCTGTTCATGAACATTAAATTTCTATGAGGCATAGGATATTACTTTGTCATTATAAATTAGTACACATCCAAAGACAATTTTCAAAACAACATTACATAACATAAAAAATTTTATCACTTGTGAGTATCATATGTATAGGTGCAGTGATAAGTCTCTTTTTCAACTCTTTAATGATCTCTTCACAATTATTATTCCAAAAAACTTTACCTCTAAGTTATCTTGGTTATTGGTTTTGAAAATCATGAGGAAGTTCTCACAAATCGATGATAGTACCTAGCTAATATATGTAAAATACGAATTTATTTCATAGATATTGGAATATTCCATCCTTCAACTGCCTCTCAATTGAATGAGTCCATAGATATACCATTACATGTGATAATATGATTCAAGAATGGGACTTCCTTCAAGAAGAAATCACATTTTTTACTTTTCATAAAGCTTATCCTTTTGTAAGGTATTTATCATAGTGATCAAATGCTCCTCATGCCCCTACTTTATTTTAGAGTATATGAGAATATCATCTATAAAGACTACCAATTGTTTTTTAGGTAATCAATAAAGACTATATTCATCAAGTCCATAAAGTTTTCTGGAGCATTAGTGAGTCTGAATGGAATTACAATGAACTCATAGAGCACATAACTTGTACAGAAAGAAGTCTTGGGGGGAATCATCCTTATTCACCCTTACTTGGTAATAACCCGACCAAAGATACACCTTAGAGAATTATTTTTCTCCAGGTAGCTAAAAAACCAAGTCATAAATCTGTGCTAGAGGATACTTATTATTTATTTTGATCTTTTTGAGCACACAATAATCAATGAAAAGACACAGTGACCCATCCTTCTTCTTGAAGAAGAGTAATGGTGCACCCCATGGTGAATAACTTACGCATATGAACCATTTATATAGAGTCTCCTATAGTTCTTACTTAAACTCCTCAATTTACAAAAAATCCATTCTATAAGGAGTCCTGGGTATTTTCAAAGCCCCATTTATAAGATTGATTGAAAATTAAATCTCTAATCTTGGAGGAGGACCAAGAAATTCTTCAGGAAACATTTCGTCATATTCCATCACAATGAGAATGTCTCCAAGGTTGATTGTTTCCTTAAATTCAATCATTTTAGCTAGATACACATTTTCTTAGGGTAATAATATCCATGTTTGATATTTTGGTGCTAAAAAAGCATCATCATCCTCCTTTCACTTATATAGAATCGAAGGATGATTCATGTTATGGAGAGAAATTTATTTCTCATGAAAATTTATGTTGTCTCTATATAAGGAATGAAAATCTATACCCAAAATTGTATCAAATTATACTAAAGGAAGTATCATAAAGTTTACTGGGAAGTTCAGACAAAAAATTTTGATAGGGGAGGATTCATATACCTAGGATGTAATAATTTCATCATTTTCCATTTTTATCGATAGCTATAATTCTATTCTTTTTAGTGGCGTTTGAATTGTTTTACAAAAGTTGTGTGATATGAAGGAATGCACAGAACTATAGGAAATAATTGTACATTTAACTTTCAGATTCTGGTTCTGACTATTTACTTCTTCTAAAATAGACACAGGGATTCTAATTTTCAAATATTAAATACATAAATAGGAATCCAATAACATTAAAGGGGTAATTTAAAAATGAAATTTATTACTTAACTTATGAATTTATTGGTTTCAATATAACTTATCCATGATCTACTTACTATCATAGACTCTATAGAATTTTTTTCCCTTAATAATGGTTTATAATGAGAATGTGAATTTACTAAAGCATATTCCATAGGAATGTTAAACTAGGTGTGTAACAAGGCCAGCTATCATGAACCGATTCTAAATTGAGTCTATATCAAGGCGGTGTTTTTGGGTGTTACCCCTAGGTACATCTCTTCCAGATCCACATCCACTTGTAGTATCTAGGCAGGGATTAATTTGTTCTGAATCCACTTAATTTATACTTTACCAAAACATAGGGTTGTTTTATTATTTTTCTTCTAATTCCTATGGGTTTTTTCTAGAATTTTCTAATCATAATCTAGAAAATAAATAAACATTCTTCTGATACCAACTTTGAAGACCCTTGTCCTTATTACAAATTAATTCATGATTTATTGAATATGTGTACACATAATAAAACCAAGAATATTGAGAAGTATAGTGTCTTTCTGAATTATATACATTATATAAAAACCCAAATTTGGGGGTATATAAACATTATTGAAAACTTTTTTAACATGCTCATATTATTCCATCATTCTTAAAGATACATTGGATAAACTAGGGGCATACATAAGAAAGGGGGAGCTATAAATCTCAGTAAGGGAATAAGAAAACAATAATAAGAAAAAGGCATTAAATGTTAGAAAATATGTATACTAATTGGACATAAAAGGAGTGAGAATCATAAACATGAACAATGAGGAATGCAATAGCATGATAACATAAAGGAAACATGGGAATGTGGAAAAAAAGTAAACATGAAATTATAAACATAAGTCAAATTTAACCAACAAGAAATCATAACATAATCTGATTAGTATAACCTCCAACATGCCATACATGGTGTCACATGAGTCTAAAACATTACCCAATGTATTAGAGTGCTATCTGGGCGCACCCATCATAATTATATCATGTAGATTTATAAGTGTTCCACAAATACCATATAACATAATAATATATTTCATCACATTTAATTCCATGATAAAGGAGTATGGACTAAATACATGGAATTACTAAAAAAATTAAGTATTTTCATTTCTAGGTGAATTCCCTTGACTGAAAATAGTAATGGTATTCACAAAAAAAATTTGGAATGAAAAATATCATAGTGAAATTTTGATAGTATAAAGAGAGTACATAAAGATTAATAAAAAGTTTGAAAAAGAGATAAATGCGTCACTAATAATTTTGAAATAAAATGGGTAGTAATATGGATGTGAAGAAATATATCCCAACATGTAAAATGAAGAAAATTCTTGAATACAGAGGGGAGGGATAAGATCCCTTACTAAATTTTGGCATAGTAAAAGCCTAGGTAAATACTATAATGAGAGGTGATAAATGATCTGTAATTTTTAGGAAATCAATTGGAAAGTTTAGGGATATTTATGAAATCATAAAAACACAAAAAAATTAGGATTAAAAAGGCTAGATAACAAGAAGGTGCTTGAATTTAAAAGACGATAGAGAGGTCCCTTACCTTCAGAGGGTTATTTAAAATGTTTGGGGAGGAGATTCTTAAGATCTAGTGGTAAAATTGGGAGGACTATAGAGATGATAGAGAAGAGTAATTATTTTCTTTGAGGTTTACCATTGAAGTGTAATGGGATATTGGGTGGTTTTATATAGTAAAAGATAGGGGACTCTTTATTATTTCTCAAACTTTGGTTTTATACTCTAGTTAATAAATTAATAAAAACCAAAAACCTTCCAATGGATTTTGTTAATGGTTTCTAAAAATTTGGAGTGGTTTTAATTATTTTATAAGGCTAGTTTCTGAACTCATTAAAATATTACCCTTGGTGATGTGGAAGCGAGTCATATTTTTAAAGAAATGATTTTAAAACATTAAAATATAATATAGGTTTTGGAGGATCCATAAATGATTTTTAAAATTAATAAAATTACCACAAAACAAATTAATTTAAATGGGAAACATATATTTGGTCATTATTACCTTTTATAGCATTTATTACATCGCTTTTGTGTCATTATGATGTCATATTACACAACATATATTTATACCATATTTAATTTTTACAAAAAAAAAAATCAACTGTCTGAGAAAATTATAAAATATCACCATTAGATAATTTCTATGAGATAATTCTAAAAATAATATTTATCTTATAAAAATAATTTTATAAATATTTTAATTTTCACTTTTAAAACAGAATGAATTTTTATTGATAAATAATGGGTTTTTGACAATGATTGTTTTTGAACCCTTATATTTTTTTTGACATCATAAAAATTATATTATAATTTAAATTTAATAATAATTAATTAATAAATTTATTTTATTAAAATATTACTAATCTCAAAAATCAATTCATTCATCAAAAAAAATTCTTAAATTGAAATTGAATGATACCCAAAAATATAATTTGTGTTTTATCGTATCAAAATAAAAATCATTTATAAAGTAACAATAATAAGAGGAACATATATTCATTATTCTATAAAATATACATATTCATATTATTATGGTATTGATACATATCCCATTATTACACTAGCAAATTCCCCAATGTTAAGGTGTACGATGGTGAGATTTTCGTGGGGTGGTTCGGTGTACATGGTTTGTAATGTGATCTCAATGAGCTTGAACTTTACCCACAAATAGTATTTATCATGATTTAGTTATTGGATATTAGCTTGGGATTGGTCAAGGGAAAATCCCAATGATTTATCTCCCTTAGAATCACTTCTAAATGAGCTTCATAGGGTATGATCCTACTGGTCAAGGCCATCACTTCCTTTTTCTGTGTAAATTGGATTTTTCAAAACTCTATATTTATAAAAATTATATGATCACTATTTAAAGACTATATTATCAATGGATATAATAACTAATGGTATTTTAAATACTATAGGATATACTAAAACTAAATAAGTGCATGTGTTTTCCATAACTGTAATATATAATAGAGAATTTAATTGAACCATAAAGGGAATTTTATTTATAAATGTTTGGGTAGTTATAATTCCAATATAGAGTAACATAGAGGGTACTTATCAGGGACAAGAAGTTTTATGGTTGGGTGTTTTTAATAACCTCCATAATTGTGTGTCAATTTTAACAAGGATTGATCCAGACTCCATTGGGATCAGAGCAGATGATATATTGAATCTAAAAATGTGCATGGAAGGAGGGGATGTTTAGCTTTGTTTTTACATGTTATAATGAGTATTTTTGAGGTGGTAATAGTGCATGAAAAATGAAAAAATTGAGGTTTATATTTTTATATGCTTAAATACCATGAAATTTTTATTTTGTTTGCCAACATAAGGTTATGGGATGCCACATGAAGGTAGGTGGGATCAAGGAAGAAACCCTGAATCTTCCACTATAAGTCTGATGGAAGGCCACCAGAGCTCTAGTGGGATCACTAGGATTGTATTTAGACCCTATAATATACAACATAATTACTAGACTAATAACCTACTATAGCTAAAGCATGATATAAATGATATAATAAAGAACTGAAGAAGTTTCATTATCAATAAACTGCAATAACATAAAAATCCAAAAGGCTAAGTCATATACATGATGTCATGGCATGCTGATATACAAAAAGGGTAAACAAGTTACATACATATACAACATTATATAAAAAATACAAAAAGGAAAAAAGACTACTCTATTAGATACACAAGCATATGCTCGGTCCTCTACTCCCATGTTCTATACTATAAGTAAAATGAATCAAACATATGAAGCATGGTGCTTGACCTTTTCTATACCCATAGAAAAGTAATCTACTCGGGTACCAAAGGTGGTACGAGTAGGGTGTGAGATAAAATCCCAGCAGGCCACCACCATGGTGTCTATAAATAAATTATCCTATATACATAGTAGAAACAATGTACGGGTATAATAATAATAAATTCTGAAATAAATAAATACCATCTTGATTAGGTTCCAATCAGATACCTGGCAGGCTTTACCAACATTGATATAGGCTGATGTAAGATTCTAATCAATGACCATATATATAGTATAATTATATTCCATATCCATATATATGAACTAAGTAAATGATTATTTAAGTATGAATATACCTGGATACTAGGTGCTGGATCAACCTAGGACATAACTCAGGCATCCATAACCAATCTAACGAGCTATAGGCTCCAGTTGAGGGTACAAACCCTCAATATCATAATGCATGTGATACATTATGCTCAAAACTCGAGATAGTTGGAGTGATATGTCATGCCTAACATCTGAAATGGAGGAATGTGGAATGTCATTTCCATCACTTAGATAATAGTATAGCAGTGAGAGACATCAATCTCAACACCCGATTTAAGGGAGTGTGAAACATCATGCTCAACATAACCCTTAACAATCGTCCCATAGCCAACATAAATGGTTTAATTGTAATAATAATAGTAACATGAGGAGTCATCTCATAATAAGTATAATCATCAATAACAATATATAAATCAGTTTCACAATCCATATAATTAATAAATAAAAGAATGCATCAATTGGAGTGGCCTTTCAACCCATTATTATTGATTTATATTCATTAATTTAGTCCATTTAAGAAATGAAACCATCTTAAAGTTAATCCATTCAATTATAAGGCAAATAAAATTCCATTTCATGACAATCCAAGAACTTAGGAGATTATTTGGTCAACTAATAAATTATATAATAGTATGAAAATCCATTTACAAGTTAAGATGAACACTAAGAAGGCGTTTTGGTCATTTAAAATTTTATATTTAAGGGGAAATTAAGACGGAACACCCAAATGAGTGGATATAGTTGATGTTAAAATGATAAAATAACATGGAAAGGTTCAAAAAAGTATAATAACATGATTCAATTAATTTAATATACATGAATTCATTTTAGTGCAACATGCGGTGATAGCCAACGTGAAGCTCAATGATAGAGCTTTGAAAAACCCTAAAACTTTTACAATAAATTTTAGACCACCTAACTTAAGGTAGTTGATGAATCCTTATCCAATATCATCTTTATATTTTATTTTGATTGGAAGAAAAATGAATAAAGACCTAACAAAGATCGCACCAAAATATCATAGGAGATACGAAGAGCAACGATGAAAGGAAGAAAGAGGATTGTAGATATTACTGATACAGATCCAATGTGACCGATGGTATTAGATTTGGATTCCGGATCAAGAAGTGACATCAAAGAGTAGACATGGAGGAGAAGGAGCTCTTACAAGATAATAAGTAGAGGTGCATCCACAAAAAATAAAGAGGGAGGAAGGAGGGTTTAGGTTTTAATTTAATTAAGGGAGGAATTGAAATTTTACCGAAATAGATAGGGGTGCACAGTTGGCCAAACTGTGTGCCAACTGTGCACTATTACACTTACCAAGGAGGACCCAACATGAACTAGGTTCACGGTTTGGTTAACCGTATGAAATATGTTCCAATGGAACTATCATAAACCCCTCTTCAAATAGCACAAGCAGGCTCCTAGGATTACATGGTTATATAAAAACCTAGTGACCTACCTTATCCCTTATAAAATTCCCCACATGTTTGAGGATACCATGCGAGCTGGGATGCATGGTTTTTCTAACTATGAGGCCTATTTTATTCTTCCAAATCTCAGGGATCTAGGCTCCGAACAAGATCTGGACCCCCTCATGACCTCTGTGACTCCATTAGGTAACATTTTAAGGTCCAAATTAATGAATTTAAACTAAATCCAAATGATCCATACCTTTGGGAAAAGTTAGGTCATTACAACATATCATCCTTAAAGTAAATCATCCCTAATTTGTCCTTCTAAGGGTAAAGAGGTATCGTATGAGAAAATTTCGGGCCCCAGAGTTTGTATACCATCTTCCAAAACCTAGATCTCTTATTGTACTCAGTCGTGCTATCATAACACCTATACCAAAGGAACTAACCAACCTCACAGTGTCTTTACACTCTGATCTATGATAAATATTGGATACTCTTCAATAGAAGCATAAATTTCTATCTCAACCACATTAGGTTGGAATATATGAAATGGGTATTGATAATACTACTAAATATGAGATACGTTAAATACATTATGTATAGAATGGTATATATGTGTAAGGGATATATGATTATCCACTGGTCTGATCCATTTCACAACCTTAAATTGTCCAAAAAATCGAGGTGAAAGATTACCTTGCCTTTTAATACATCGATGGCCTAACCTGGGGAAAACTTGTAAGAAAAATTAATCTCCAATATTGAACTCAAGAGGACATTAACATCAGTTAGCATACGAATACTATCTAGACTGAGCTTTCCTCATTCACTTTTTGATCAACTAGACCTTCTCTATAGTCTCCTGAATGAGACGTGGTCCAAGTAAGGCTAAATCTCATACCTCTAGCTAGCACAAAGGTTATAGCCAAGTCCTACTATATAAATCCTCATAAGGATTCATATAATTGGTAGCTTGAAAGTGTTTATTATAAAAGAACACAACAAGGGGTATGTGTTTCTCCTAGTAACCCCTGAAGTCAAGAACACATGAATAGAGCATGTCCTATAACAGCTGAATCATACACTCTATCTTTCCATTAGTTTGAGGGTGATACTATGTAATTAGAAGAACCTGTGTATCCATGAGATTTTGCAACCCCTCCCAAAACCGAGTCATGAAGTGAGTGTCCCTATCATAAATGATAGAACAAGGAGATTCATGAAGATGTATGACCTCCCTAACATATAGTCTTCATAGATCATCTATAAAGTAGGTATATGAAATAAGTAATAAGTGTAAAAAAAATTTCAAATGATTAATGAATACCCATATTGTACTATTTCCATGAGGTGATCTTGGAAAACTAGTCATGGAATCCATAGAAACATCACCCATTTCCTCTTGGGAATAGAAAATGGGTGTAAAATCTCTTCTAATCGCTGATGTTCTTCCTTCTTCTACTGAATGGTGGAACATCAGGTGATAAATGTAGAAATATTCTCTTTCATTACTGGCCACCAATAATAGATATGTAAGTATCAATATATATTGATAACACCAAGATGTAATTTATATACTGAGGTACGAAATTTTCCCATCATCACCTCTATGATGTCTTCTAGGACCCATACACACCCATGAAATCATTAAGTCTCATCCTCATCCATGGTCGAACAAGAATATGAATATTTGTATGAGATGCTTTCCCTTAGGAATAAACTTTTGGGATCAGATAAATTCCTCACTCTCACTTGTTCCAAAAGAGTATAGGTTGTTGCTAAAGTTGAGAGGATAATCTAACCATGATCCTCCTAAAACTCAATGTGAATATTTGAAAACAAATCCAATAGTTTTCACCCCCCATTGGACTTGATTAGCCACTAAATGAGGCTAATATTCATTAATAATATATATAATATTCATGTTCTTTATTATTCATAAACACCATTTTAGTTCATTTTACACTTTGAACATCATTTCACATTATGATTGTAATACCTTCTTAAAATGCACTATTATGTGGTACATTTTTGAACATCATTTAAAGTACCAAATGATTCATCTTATTATACATATTTTAATTTTATAATTTATCTACACTCAAATATGAACATGTTTCATTCAGGGATCAATGGAGAATTCATGGAGGATGATGGAGATATTTGGCAATGAAAGGAAGCAATTCTGGAGAAGGCAGATTGGACACCAGCCCACTGATGAGACTGTGGGGACCAACATACAGGCCCCATTAATCCCAAATTTCGTGGGATACTAGAAGACATGTATAGGAACAAATAACGTTGCAGGAGTTAATGCTAATTCGGCTTCCATAGTGGTCATTTAGGCGGCCCACGTTTGGGATACAATTCTGGCCCAGATTCTGCGGCCCAAAAAAACAGTCCACTAATTTGATCATATATCGGAATCCAAAACTCCAAATGGGCCCAAACTTTACAGGAGGTTATAAGACATCTGGAACTCCATGTTATTCTTCTATGGACCACCCTGAGTCGGCCGTCTAGAAGGTCTTCCAGACGCGTCTGTTCGGTGAAGGAAAGCTGGCTGCCACCTCGGGTCAAACGTGGAAAAGTCCAAATTCCACAATCTTTCCACCACCTATAGCCTAGAAAAATTAATTAATATTCTTTGTACTGTTGTTGGTTCGACCCAAGGCTCCCAAAATGCCTATTTAAGGCAGTGGTGGTGAAGTATTTGAGGATCTTGGATGCTTTGTTCAATTGTAATGTTATGCTGCATTTTTGTTGCCTCAATTTTGTCTTTCACATGTAAGTTGTTCAATTCACTTTAGTTTCTTAATAAAAGTTCTTCTTATACTCTTACTCTGTTGTTCTTAATATCACTTTTATACCGTTGGATCAAGGTGTGAATTTATTCACACCAACCCTTGTGAAATTATTCACACAATGGTGGAGTGATCATTTTATTTTTGTTGTTTTCTTTACTTCTCCATTTCCTCCCTCATGAGTCTACTTTCCGCTTCCATTGAAACCATGGGATCAATGGAGGGCTAACAAACTTATGGGTTGATCCAAGGTAGTATCAAGGGGCTGTATTGGATGTTATTTATCACCTAATTAATGTATAATCACTTCTTTAATTGGGATTTTTATTTGATGATTTTTAAACTCCATCGTCCTTGTTGAATTTAAGGCTACACACTTCAAGTACTAATACGATCCTTTACCTTGAAGTGCTCAAAACTTTGATCCTTCAAGTGTATAGGTGATTAGTATTAGAGGGTGTAGGCATTAAACCAGTAAGTGATGATGTTGTTTTATCTCCTTAAATGAACCCATCTCAAATTTAAGAATTTGAAATCATTAAAAAGAAAATGCGTCCAATCCACCCCGAGTGATAACCTAGGATCAACTCATTCTTTTAATTTTAATTCACTTAAGTATATTATAGTTCACTTAAACCCATCTAAAATCAACCCAAATTTGGCCACTTCATAGCCAAAAATCCATCCCTTAGGTTGTGTATCTTATGTATCTTCTTAGGTCTCTGTGGAATCGACAACCCAAGCTACACTACAAGGACCGTTCTACCCTTCTTCTCTTGGGTAAATTTGGGCGTGAACCAAATTTTGGCGTCGTTTCCGGGGACCAAGTAAGTAACTTAGATCCAAAAAAAACCTTCTTTCCTCACCTCCATTCTTCTACTCTCACCCAAGATCTCTTATCTTGTCCCTTTCTCGCTTTTTTTTGGCGCATGTCCGCCTACACCCGCGATTTCTCAAACAGACTAGTTAGGGTGGAAAGTCCTAGGATAGGGGAGTCAAGTGAACCTAAGGGATTGTTGAAATCAGATTCAAATATTCTTGAAACCCCAAAGTCAGAACTTGAAACAAGTCCAATGGAGGGTCATCCACAAAATCAAATTGTAAACCCTGGGGGGAATCAAATGGGAAACCAAAACCAAGAAGCTCTAAACTTAGGGAATGTAGTTGATCAAACCAAGAACGACTAACTCACTCCAGCTTGGACCAATTCCCCCTCATGCATTAGACACAATTCCATAGGAGACACCAACTACATATTCAAACACCATGTCCTAAACCACCTTCCAACCTTTCATGGGATGGAGTCAGAAATGCCATACCTTCATGTCAAAGAGTTCAACGACATTGTTGAAACCATGTGTCCCCCACATCAACTAGAATCCGCTAAGATGAGGCTATTTCCTTTTTCATTAAAGGATCGAGCTAAAAATTGGCTAAACAACTTGAGACCTGCATCAATACACTCTTGGGACCAACTGCAAAGAGAATTCTACAAAAAATACTTCCCTCATCACAAAACAATTGCACTTAAAAAGAGAATCCAAAACTTTTTTGATAAAGAGGGAGAGTCATTATATGAAACATGGGAGAGGTTCAAAGACACCCTAAACATGGTTCCACACCATGGGTTTTCCATACCTGAACAAGTGAGAATTTTCTATGAAGGGTTGGGTCCGGGTAATAAACAATTCATTCACATGATGTGTAATGGAACTTTTAAAAACAAAGACCCAAATGATGCTTAAGAGTATCTGGAAAGTCTAGCTGAACAAAACCAAACTTGGGGAACTTCCCCTTATTCTGAAAATCCACAAAGAACCACTGGAATTCATACACTTAGAGAAGAGGAAAGCCTTAGGGCTAAACTCACAGCACTCTCTAGGAAGGTTGAAGAGATAGACCTTAGGAAAGTCCATGAAATCCAAAATGTAGACCGTGTTTGCACAATTTGTGACAAACATGGCCATAAAACAGACAACTGCCCAACCATTCCATCCATCAAGGATGTTCTTCTAGGAGGACCCCCAGCGGAAGTCAATGCCCTAAACTTTCAAAAGCCCCAATACCAAAACACCTTCAATCCTAGGTACAATGACCACCCAGGCTTCCGATGGAAGGATAACCAACAACATAGCCAACCACAAGGGAAAAATCCTTACCCTCAACAGAACTACCAAACCCCTAACCAGTTCCAAACCCAACCTATCCAATACCAAAAGCCATCGGTCCATTTTCAACAAACCATCCCACCTCTAAAATATCCCCCTGGGATAAACCAACCTACTCAAGCACCAACCCAAACTGTTCCACAAATCCTACTAGAACAACTATGCAAACAAATGGAGAGGATGAACTCAGAAGTCTCTTCCCTAAAACAAGAACTTCAAAACATCAAAACAGGAAAGGCACCCATGCCTACTCAGGCGGTGCCATCCTCAACTTCAAGGGGAGAGTCAAGTTGTGCTCAAACAAATCATGAACAACTAAAGGCTGTGACTATTTTAAGAAGTGGGAAATCAATTGAGAAACCTGAACAACTAATTCAGAACCCACCTGAAGATTCAAACTTGGATGAAAATTTAAATGAACCACAAGATCAAACTGAGGAAACTGATAACAATGTGAAAAAACAACTCTTCAACAAGCAACCCCACAACCTGCACCATTTCCTCAACGCATGAGGGGGAAACCCAATCCTAAACTGAGTGAAACGTTGAGAGAAATATTTTCACAAGTCAAGTTGAACATACGTCTTCTTGATGCAATCCAAACCATACCCGCCTACTCAAAGTACCTTAAGGACTTGTGCACTTTTAAAAGAAAATTTTCACATAAAAACCAAGTCCTTTTGGCTGCTAATGTGAGTACCACCATTCAAGGGACCATTCCTCCTAAGTTGAAAGACCCGGGTTGCCCTTACATCAATGTTGAACTAGGAGAGAGAAAAGTTGTCAAGGCCTTGTGTGACCTAGGTGCTAGTGTCAATCTCATCCCATATGTTGTGTACTGCCAGTTAGGCCTAGAAGAACTCCAACCCACATCTGTCACACTTCAACTTGCTGATCGTAGCATTAGGGTTCCAAAGGGGATTTTAAAGGATGTTCTGGTAAAGGTTGAAAACTTCATATACCCTGCTGATTTCATTGTCCTTGACAACCATCCAAACATAGGAAATAAGGAACAAACCCCAATAATCCTTGGTCATCCTTTCCTTGCAACAATAAACTCTGTTATCCGAGTCCGAAATGGGAACATGACCATCACCTTTGGGAACATGAGTCTAGACCTGAACATCTATAATGCAAGCTCACAAATAGGGGATGACGAGGATATTCATGAAGTAAACATGATAAAAATCATTGATAATGAATCCATAGAACATCAAGGAATATTTTATGAATGTTTAAGTTAGAATGAGATTGATTTCCTTTGTTCATATGAAGGAAGTTTATCTCCTTGGATTGAATCATTTTCAAATTGCTCTTATGATGAAGTCTTAGGTCCAACAATCAGTGAAACCTTTCAAGAAACCAATTTCATAGATACCCCTCTAAATTCCTTCCCTAAATCTGATCAAGCCAATCTAGTAGATGAAACTTCTACATGTGAGGAATCAATCCTATCTGAACCTCTAAAAAAAGAAATTGATCTTGATCCAATTTCCCAATCTTCTGCTGAAATTTTGAACCAACCTGATCTTGAATTGAAGGAACTTCCTACTACACTAAAGTATGCCTTCCTAGGGGAAAATCAAACACATCCAATTGTCATTTCTTCTTCTCTTGAATCCAATCATGAGAGGATGCTTCTAGATGTCCTTAGGAATCATAAGAAAGCCATTGGTTGGACCCTTTCTGATATTACTGGGATTAGCCCACTTATCGGGACTCATAAGATTGTTCTGGAATCTGATTCAAAGCCATGTCGTCAACCTCAACGGCGACTCAATCCTAATCTCATGGAGGTAGTAAGGAAGGAACTTCTGAAATTGTTGAAAGCTGGTATCATATATCCCATAGCTGAGAGTGAATGGGTGATCCCAATCCAAGTGGTTCCAAAAAAGGCTGGAATCACAGTGATAACCAATGAGGATGGAGAGATTTTTCCAACAAGGGTGAGTAGTGGATGGAGGGTCTGCATTGACTATAGGAAACTAAACTCATTCACCAAGAAGGACCATTTCCCCTTACCATTCATTGACCAAGTCCTTGAGAGAGTGGCAGGTCATGCCTTCTACTGTTTCTTAGATGGGTACTCGGGGTACACTCAAATTGAGGTCTCCATAGAGGATCAAGGGAAGACTACATTCACATGTCCTTTCGGTACCTTTGCCTTCAAACGCATGCCCTTCGGGTTATGCAATGCCCCTGGAACCTTCCAGCGGTGCATGATGGGAATCTTCTCAGACATGGTAGGGGATTTTCTTGAGGTCTTCATGGATGACTTCTCTGTGTTTGGGGATACTTTTGAGGGATGTCTTAAGAATGTGGAGAGAGTCTTGTCAAGATGTGAAGAAAAAAATCTGGTCCTAAACTGAGAAAAATGCCATTTCATGGTTAAAGAGGGACTTGTTCTAGGCCATCTGGTCTCGAGTAGGGGGATTGAAGTTGATAAATCAAAGGTTGACATCATTCGTCACCTTCCATCACCCAAAACTATCAAGGAAGTGAGGTCTTTCTTAGGACATGATGGTTTCTATAGAAGATTCATCAAGGACTTTAGTTCAATATCCCGTCCCCTTTGTGCTCTCTTAGTAAAGGATGCTCCATTTGTTTGGACAGAAAGCTGTGAGGGTTCATTCTCAACCCTCAAATCCTCTCTCACCTCTCCTCCCATTATGAAATATCCAAATTGGAACCTTCATTTTGAACTTATGTGTGATGCCAGTGACTTTGCTGTTGGAGTTGTGTTAGGACAACGTTGTGATAAAACTCCTTATGTCATTGCTTATGCAAGAAAATCCTTAAATGATGCCCAAATCAACTACACCACCACTGAAAAGGAGTTACTTGCTATTGTGTTTTCCTTAGAGAAGTTTAGGTCCTACCTCTTAGGATCACCCATCACTGTGTTCACTGACCATTCTGCACTAATATACCTCTTCCAAAAACAAGATGCTAAGGCTAGACTGATTAGGTGGGTCCTTCTCTTACAAGAATTTGACCTCACAATCAAGGATAAAAAGGGAGTTGAAAATGTTGTAGCTGATCACCTCTCTAGGATGGAATTCAAATACAACTCAAATCACCTCTCTGTGTCTGATTCATTTCCTGATGAACACCTATACTCTGTGAGTGACTGCCCTTGGTATGCTGACATAGCAAATTTCTTAGTGACAGGAGTCATTCCAAAATTCTTAGGGACTCAAGCTCGAAGGAAATTTCTTTCTGATGTTAGACACTATGTGTTTGATGATCCTTACCTCTATAAGTTCTGCCCTGACTAAGTCATTAGGAGGTGTGTTCCAGAATCTGAACAAGAGTCCATCCTTAAATTCTGTCACAGTGAGGCATGTGGAGGTCACTTTTCCTCTAAGAAAACATCTGCTAAGATTCTTCAATGTGGTCTTTTCTAGCCCACCCTCTCAAGGGGCTCCTACACATTTTGTCAAAGCTGTCCTAGGTGTCAACAAGTAGGGTCCATCACAAAAAGGAATCAAATTCCACTCACTCCCATCTTAGTGGTTGAAATCTTTGACTCTTGGGGAATTGATTTCATGGGTCCCTTCCCAAAATCTCGGGGATACCTCTACATACTCTTACCTATTGATTATGTCTCAAAATGGGTTGAGGCCATTCCCACTAATTCCAATGATCATCAAGTTGTGATTCGATTTCTAAAAGAGAACATATTTTCAAGATTTGGAATTCCTAGGGCTATAATCAGTGATCGAGGAACCCATTTCTGCAACCGCCCATTCGCTTCACTCATGTATAAGTATGGTATTTCTCATAAAGTTTCCACTGCATACCATCCTCAAACCAATGGTCAAGCTGAGTTAGCGAATAGGGAGATTAAGCAAATTCTTGAAAAAACTGTCAACCCCTCTAGGAAAGATTGGTCTGAGAAACTCTTAGATGCTCTTTGGGCCTATAGAACTGCATATAAAACCATTTTAGGAATGTCCCCATATATTTTGGTTTATGGTAAAGCATGCCATTTGCCAGTGGAGATTGAACATAAGGCCTTTTGGGCAATTAAGAAAATGGATTATGATCTCTCATTGGCCAGAACAAAAAGGAAATTAGATCTCAATGAACTGGAGGAACTAAGGATGGAGGATTATGAAAATTCAAGGATCAATAAAGATAGAGTTCAAGCCTACCAATCTAGGAATATCAAGGTCAAACATTTTGAACCGGGAAAACACGTTCTCTTGTATAGTTCAAAACTTCATTTACATCCGGGAAAGTTAAGGTCTAGATGGTCAGGACCTTTCATAGTGCATCATGTATTCCCCCATGGGGCAGTAGAGATTCAAGATCCCACAAGTGGTCACATTTTCAAGGTCAATGGTCAAAGGTTAAAAACATTCGTTGAATCATTCAATAAACAAGAAATATATGTTTAGTTAATTGATCCAATCTATGAACCAAGAATAAATTGATAAATTTGGGATCTATGTCGGGATAACGACGTTAAACAAAGCGCTGCACGGGAGGCAACCCGTGGTTTTTATGTTTCTAATCTTTTTGAATCATCTTTATTTTTCAAATAAGATTACTTAATCATTTTTATATTTAAAAATAACAAAATAGACTTTTGACCTGTTCTTCTATTATGAGTATGGATGGGTACAAAATAGGAGCACCATATTCATCTGTGTCACGTGGTGTGATCCTTGAGTAATACCTTACCCAGAAATTTAAAAAAGAAGACAATGTATCATCCGTTTATTTTGTTTTTATTATTCAATAGGTTAAGAAAAAAAATAAAAATATAATAATACAAAAAAAATAATTCCACGCCATAGGCCGTTGGGCAAACCCCGTCACAACCGGAGAAGCCGCGGGGACTCGAACCCGGGACCGAAGGGAGACAGGGGCGCGCGCTTACCACTGACCTGCGGCTTCTTGTGATACCTTATTCTATAATTTTTATATATATTCTTATATTTTACTTCCTTTATTATATAAATATATATATATATATATTGTTTGTTTTTTTTGTTTTGTTTGTTTTGTTTGTTTTGTTTTTTCCCTTTTCCACTAGGGAACTTTGCAAGCGACATGGATATCAAAGGAATAAATTCGAGCGGCAAGAAATTAAAACTTCAACCACCAGGTGACTTCATTCCATAATCCTCATTTTCAATTTCCTTTTTAAATTTTTATTCCCTGCCTATACTCCTAATTTTTCATTTCTTCAAACACTGGGGACAATGTTGTTTTAAGTTGGGGGGGAGATAAAATAACAAAATATGCTTTTGTGTCAAAAACAAAAACTGAATGATTTGAAAAAAAAAGTAAATGGAAGGAAAAATTCCTTTAACTTTGAACATGGTAATACACATTGCACACTTTGAAACTGAATATCAAATAATTTAGCATGCCCTGATTCTGATTTTAATCCTTGTATAATTTCATGAGCGTAGATTTTGGAAAGTATGGCTGTCCAATGTGATATTTCATCGTTTATATTTTCATCCAAATAAAAAAAATACCACAATGCACGTCTTCTAGACTGTGGGGTACTAATTTCAATTTTTGGGGTCCCATAATAAATAGCATAGGATGGTTTTATTTTTATGAATAATATGAGTATTCAAAAAAAAAATTAAAAAAAATTAAAAAAAAAATAAAAAATAAATAAAAAAAAAAAATTGCGTGTAGAGCAATGGATTGATAAAATGAGAGGCTTTCGGCACTTGGGGATCGTGACTCCAGAGTTGTTTAGCCCTGACTTTTTCAATCTATCTATATTTATGGTAATATGACTTTGTTTTGATTAAGTTAACTCGAGACGATGCCCGAGTATGTGGGCTTCACTTGGTGCCCTAAGGCCTTTGAGTCTGGGAGTCATCGGCAAAGTCTTGCTACATGGGTTAATTTGATTAATTGCAATCTCAATTACTATAGCAATATTGCAAAAAAAAAGAGGGATGAAGAATACTAATATTAGGATTAAATGTGATTCCACGTAGCGCTTCCATGATTTTCCCCTTGAATGAAAATAAACCCCCATATCTATTGTGATTCACAACACATCATTACACCTAATTGAGTTGGATGAAGAATGATGATGGATTTGATCAAAGGAATGGGCTTGGGATTGGGATCTGCTTATGAAACTATCTTGTATTAAAATATTTTGATGGGTTTCATGATTGTTTGGTATAAGGTTTTTTGGTGATCATTGTGTATTAAAATGTTTTTGGAAAAGGGAATTCGAATTTCATTTTTGATGAGATATATTTTGCTTGGGACTAGAAAAACTCAAGTTGGGGGGTGTGATTAGCCACTAAATGATGCTAATATTCATTGGTAATATATATAATATTCATGTTCTTTATTATTCATAAACACCATTTTAGTGCATTTTACACTTTGAACATCATTTCACATTATGATTGTAATACCTTCTTAAAATGCACTATTATGTGGTACATTTTTTAACATCATTTAAAGTACCAAATGATTCATCTTATTATACATATTTTAATTTGATAATTTATCTACACTCCAATATGAACATGTTTCATTCAGGGATCAATGGAGAATTCATGGAGGATGATGGAGATATTTGGCAATGAAAGGAAGCAATTCTGGAGAAGGCAGATTGGACACCAGCCCACTGATGAGACTGTGGGGACCAACATACAGGCCCAATTAATCCCAAATTTCGTGTTATGCTATAAGACATGTATAGGAACAAATAACGTTTCAGGAGTTAATGCTAATTCGGCCTCCATGGTGGTCAGTTAGGCGGCCCAAGTTAGGGATACAATTCTGGGCCAGATTCTGCGGCCCAGAAAAACAGTCCAATAATTTGATCATATATCGGAATCCACAACTCCAAATGGGCCCAACCTTTACAGGAGGTTAGACGACATCTGGAGCTTCATGTTATTCTTCTATGGACCACCATGATTCGGCCGTCTAGAAGGTATTCCAGACGCGTCTGTTCGGTGAAGGAAAGCTGGCTGCCACCTCGGGTCAAACGTGGAAAAGTCCAAATTCCACAAGCTTTCCACCACCTATAGCCTAGAAAAATTAATTAATATGCTTTTTACTGTTGGTGGTTCGACCCAAGGCTCCCAAAATGAATATTTAAGGCAGTGGTGGTGAAGGAGTTGAGGATCTTGGATGCTTTGTTCAATTGTAATGTTATGCTGCATTTTTGTTGCCTCAATTTTGTCTTTCACATGTAAGTTGTTCAATTCACTTTAGTTTCTTAATAAAAGTTCTTCTTCTACTCTTATTCTGTTGTTCTTAATATCACTTTGATACTGTTGGATCAAGGTGTGAATTTATTCACACCAACCCTTTTGAAATTATTCACACAACGATGGACTGATCATTTTATTTTTGTTGTTTTCTTTACTTCTCCATTTCCTCCCTCATGAGTCTACTTTCCGCTTCCATTGAAACCATGTGATCAATAGAGGGATAACCCACTTATGGGTTGATCCAAGGGAGTAGCAAGGGGCTGTATTGGATGTTATTTATCACCTAATTAATGTATAATCACTTCTTTAATTGGGATTTTTATTTGATGATTTTTAAACTCCATCGTCCTTGTTGAATTTAAGGCCACACACTTCAAGTACTAATACGATCCTTTACCTTGAAGTGCTCAAAACATTGATCCTTCAAGTGTATAGGTGATTAGTATTAGAGGGTGTAGGCATTAAAACAGTAAGTGATAATGTTGTTTTATCTCCTTAAATGAACCCATCTCAAATTTAAGAATTTGAAATCATTAAAAAGAAAATACGTCCAATCCACCCCGAGTGATAACCTAGGATCAACTCATTATTTTAATTTGAATTCACTTAAGTATATTAGAGTTCACTTAAACCCATCTAAAATCAACCCAAATTTGGCCACTTCATATCCAAAAATCCATCCCTTAGGTTGTGTATCTTAGGTATCTTCTTAGGTCTCTGTGGAATCGACAACCCAAGCTACACTACAAGGACCGTTATACCCTTCTTCTCTTGGGTAAATTTGGGCGTGAACCAGGCCTCCTGAACTACCTATTTCCGAGTCTTCCAACTTAGATAATCAAATACATCATTGTCTTTTATAGGCATATAAGTAAGCTCAAAATCAAATTATTGAAGGTAATAAAACCATGTGTACTACCTCATATTCATATTACACTATGTGAATATGTACTTGATGTTTTTTTGATATGTGAATAAAAAAAAACACACTCCATATAAATTGTGTCTCCAACAATGTAGAGAATGAACTACAAATTCTAGCTCGAGTTCGTGTGTCGGTAATTCCTCTCATGCGACCTCAACTAATGAGACCCCTATGAAACGAATTTCTCATCCTACATCAAAATGACCCTCATACCTATACTTGATGTGTCACAGTAGACCATATAGGTACTTCCTAGCTCCATCATAATCACGATCATCACTGAACTCAATATGAACTTCAACTCCTGAAAAGATGATTCACAAGCTTCTGACCATATAAATTTCACAACCTTTTTAGTTTGAACAATAATTGGTTTTTTAAGGCTTTATAAATCCTAGATAAATCGTCTGTAAAATCCTCATAGCCCCAAGAAAGTTCATATTTCAATGAAATTCTTGGACTTATCCCAAGAAATCATAGCTCTCACTTTATATAGGTCTACCGATACACCCGACTCTATGATGATATGACCCATAAAGTGTACTTTATCGATATATAAGTGGAAATTTCTATGTTTAGCATAAAGTTGGTGATCTCTCAGTGAATTTATCACAACCTCAATATGATTGGAATTATTATGTTGAGGGTTAGAATAAACTAATATTTCGTCCAAAAATAATACCACTAATGAATCCAGATATGGGTGGAAAACCCAATTCATTAGATCCATAAAGACTATAGGTGTATTTGTTAGACTGATCGACATGACTAAGTACTAATATAGACCATAATTTATCCTAAAATTTTTGATAGGTATGTCTGAAGGTATGAGACACACATGATGATAGCCCAACCTCAAGTAAATCTTTGAAAACACTCTCACTCCTCAGAGTTGATCAAATATGTCTTCTATTCGAGGTAGTGGATAATGTTTCTTTACCGTAAGCTAGTTAAACCATCAATAATCCACACAAAGACAGAGGGTTCCATCCATATTCTTGAAAAAAAGGATCAGTGAACCCCAAGGAGAAGTGATGGGGAATACAAATCCTTTAGCCTTCACATCATCCAACTATTTCTTGATCTCAAGAAGATCCATAGGCACCATCTTGTATGGAGTAATGGTCATTAGTGCTACAATTGGCATTATCTTAGTGGTAAATTCTACTTCTCACACTGGAGGTAGTCCATAAAAGTCATCAGGGATGACATCATTGAAATGATCCGCTACAGGGGAAACAATTTTTCGTGACCCTTAATTATCTATGAAAAGAATAGAAATATTAGCTGTCACACTACCCAGCCTCTGATGCTCAAATCCTGATAGGATACCTTGGATATCCCATTCTCCCTTATACATGTTCCTATTTACCTTTTATGACATAAAAATCACCCTCTGATAAGAGTATTCAATGCAGACTTGATAGGGAACCAACCGGTCCATTCATATTATTACATCGAATCCTATCATGTTGAGGATGAAAAGATTATATATAGAAATATATCTACCTATATCAAGGGAAAAATCCTTAAAATAATGAAATCGATTAGATCAGATACCTAACAGGGTATTGAGCATCATCACACCATAGAAGTGTTTGATCCTAAGGCCCAAACTCTCTACAATTTCCTCAGATATAAATGAGTGAGATGTTCTTGTGTCAAATTAAGAGGACACTAAATTAGAGGCAACTAGAATAGTACCATGAATAGTATAAGGTTCAACACACTGCTCTTCTAGAATTGGCGGCACTTTATGTAACTAGCATGTACCGCAACCTTGAGTCACAACCTGATAGCCCTAAGTAAGCTTGCTCTACTGGCACTGAGAATCCTGAGTCTAACTACCTCTTCCTTGACTACCACCTCAATCTGAGTGGATAGTGGTATTTCATCTTCCTTCCTAGAGGGATACTACTGGACCCACTCCAGAACATGGGTTAGGGATAGATAACCACTTTTTAAACACTGGAAAAAATTATTGGAGACTTGTTGGATATTCCTCATCCTACTGTAGACACTGAATTCCACTAGATATCATAAAAACTTGGGTTTTTTATGTATCATCTTCCTACACTGGTGAAAAATAAGAAAGCTATAAGTTTGAACTTACTAACTACTGCTATCCCCATGAGAAACCTTGAAGTGATGCTTTCATCCACTATAAGAGCCATTGGTAGACCTGGGTGTCAAACCTCCTTGACTTTCACCATCAGATTTCCTAAAATTCCTTTAACGAATGAGAGAATGGTTGACTATCTCAAAAATAATAGTCATCTTGAAAACATTGAACCATGATTGGATGGCATATACCATACCATCCTCAAATATTTTGGCGGTTATAAGATCATCATCAGATAGATTCAGTGTGAACTACTGCATCATTATAAAGTGATCATGATACTCCATGAAAGGCATGGATCCCTATTGTAGGTTAAAAATATCTCTATCCCAGTCTTCCCTTAGAGAATGTAGAAAGAATTAATCGTAAAATACCATTTGTAAGTCTTCCTAGACCATATCACAATGGTCATCTGCATGGGTAATAACATCCCACCATCGCTTCTCATAATCGCATAACATGTAAGAATTAGGTCTTACCCTCTATTATGGAGGCATTTACAGATGCTCCAAGATATAAATCATATCCTATATCCATTAATTAAAAGCATGTGCCCCCCCCAATGGTGGGAGGATGCTGCTACTAGAACTCTTGAGTCAACTCTTCCATAGTTAGGGCATGTCTAGCAACACCTTGCTTATTTTTCATTATACAAAAAAGACCCTCATTAAATGGGGAATATATTCCCATATCGGGAATAGATGGTGGTTCCATAAGTGGAGCGATAGTATGGATCATTGGGCGATTCATTCCCACCACATATGGTTCATGGTCATCACCTCTATCACGACATATGACTTTAGACTATCATGATAGCATGATTCTATAATTCCAAACACACACCTTAAAAGAGATTGATAATGAAAGGATCCAAGTTAGATAATAAGGACATGCACACAAACTTCTTATTAAAAGATCACACCTCTCTTCCATCTATTAAATCTAGGTCTTGGTAAAGTAAAAGAACATAACAAGCTATAAGATAGTAAGAGACACCCTTCTTCCAACTACTAAGGACATACTTGGGTTATGTTCTATGATTTCCTCATTAAATTTAAATTTATTTTTTTATTTCAAAAATAATTTGTAATGGTTGAAGAAAATGGATTACAATTTCCAATTTATAATGGCCCATACACCATATAAATTAAAATAAGGCATCTATTTAATCCAAACAATAAAATATTCCAGTCCCTACGACCAATGGTCCATGGCTCAACATGCCATAATTGACAACTTTGGGTGTCTAATGTAGCCTAATCAAGAAAGCACTATTTAGGTTATGACAGGTGCTCTAAATACCGATTATGTTTCTCAATACCTATAAGAAATGTCAAATTTTTTCAATATATAATAATCATACACAAAAAATATGCAGTAAAAAATGCACACAGAAAGTAGATACAACATGAAAAAATGCATAAAATATTAGTCCTATTGCGCCTGTAATGATGCATGAAATTTCACACACTTAATTCATTAGTATAAGGTAAAAGAAATCTCATTTAAATAATACTAATGATAATAACATCATAATACATGTTTTTCACCCAACGGTGAAGTAATATCAACCTTAACTGGCAGAATCAATAACAAAAATTACCCATCCCATGTAATTTGGGGTTTCCCCTATACATGGGTTTACTACTCACATGCACAAACTCATTACCAAATTCCATAACCTCTTAGTCTCTTTAATAATACCCAGTCAACAAGACAAAGTAAAAATAACCCCTCTAATACCACTTTGTAACATCCCAAACTAAGATCCACTTAACCCGTGCCCTGATCCAGTGGGTTACATGGCCTCAAGCGTGCCTCCCCATGCACCAAAGGTTTCCAAATAACAAGAAGGTTCTATAGTGGTACAATGGGGAGACAATACACTCTAGTCATAGTGTCATAATTGATATAGTAATCAAGAAATCTATAGAATAAGCATATATAAATGACACTATAATGAATGGACCAATAACATGTAATAGGTGAAGCATGATATAATAAATATAATCAAAAAATGTGCAAGCATAATAATCATGAAACAATAATGATATCAAAATACAAAAGTATGAGTTATGTACACGATGTCATGGAGTGATGATATGAAAAAGGTGAAACAAGGGTCATGCATATACAACATGCTATAAAAAATACAAAAATTCCAAAAGACTGCTCTACTATCATCTCAATCACATGCTCGGTCCTCTGATCCCATGCTCCATACTATAAGTAAAATGAATCAAACATCTGAAGTAGGGCACTTTACCTTATCTATACCTACAGACAAGTAATCTAGTCAGGAACCAAAGGATGCTCGATTAGGGAAAGTGATAAATTCCCAGTAGGCCACTACCAACGATGTCTAGATATAAACTAGCCTATGTTCATAGTAATATCAATGTGCAAGTATAATAATAATAATTTTTTTAAATAAACAAATACAATCTTACAGATGTTATTATCAGATACCTAATAGGCTCTACCTAATTTGGCATAGGCTATTGTAAGATTCTAATCAGTAACCACATATATGGTATTTATATATATAAAATATAATTATATACTATATCCACCTATATACACTTATTAAATGAGGACATAAGTAGGCATATACCCACATACTAGGTGTTGGATGGACCCATGACGTAACTCAGGTGTCTATAACTAGTCTAACAAGCTATAGAATCCAGAAGAGGGTACATGCCCTGAATCTCATAATGAATGTGAGACATCATGCTCAACACTCGAGATACATGGGGTGATACATTATGCCCAACACCTAAAATAGTGGAATGTGGAACATCATTCCCATCACCCATATAATAGTATAATGGTGAGATTCATCATGCCCAAAAATTGATGTAAGGGAGCGTGAAACATCATGATCAACAAAACCCTTAACCATCATTCTACATCCAATATCAAGGACACAATCATAATAATAATAATAACTTAAGGAATCATCTCATAAGATTTATAATCATCAATACCAATATATAAATGGGTGTAACAATCCATATAATCAATTTATAAATACATGAATCAATAGGAATGGTCTTTCCACCCATTATTATTCATTTCAATTCATCCATATAATCCATTGAAGCAAAGAAAACCTTCTTGAAGCTAATCTGTTCAATTATATGGTAAGGAAAATTTCATTTCATGAGAATCCAAGAACATAGGCGCTTCTTTGGTCAACTAATAAATTATATAAGAGTAGGAAAATCTACTTAAAAGAGAATCCTAACACTTAGAAGGTGTTCCTACTATTTAAATAACGACATTTAAGGAGAAATAATGCCATCAGACCCAAATGAGTGGCTATGATTGAGGTTTACATCCTAAAATTTCATGGTAAGGGTCAAAAGAGTATAATAACATGATTCAGTTAATTTAATATGAAATAATTTATTTTAGAGAAACACGTTTTGATGGTCTACATGCGACACAACAACAGAGTCATGCAAAACACTAAAACTTTGGGAATAAATTCGAGAACACCTACCTTAAGGTCATAAATGACTTCTCATCGAATATCGACATCAAATTTGAAATAGATTAGAAGAAAGAAGAAGAATGGTATATCACCCTGATAATAGAGTTAATGATATCACATTGAAATATAAAAATATATACAAATAGAAATGGTGAAAGAAATCAAGATGATTTGAGAGCTTTTTAATGTGGATCCAATGTGGCCAACAACATTTGGTTTGGAGTCTGGATCTAGAAGAAGAATCAAAACCTAGCCATGAAAGAGAAGGATATCTTACAGGAGAAAAGGAGGAGGCACATCCACTGTAAATGAGGAGATAGGAATGAGAGTTTACATTTTAATTTCATTTAGGGAGAAATTTTAATTTCACCTAAATAGACTGGGGTGCAAGGTTTGGCTGCACGTTTGGCTAAACCATGCAATAACTGTGCACCCCTACACAACACAAGGAAGACCCCATTGAGTATATTTTAAAAGTTTGGATAACTATGAAAAATAAATTTACAAGGAACTCTGTCAAACCCCTATATAACTCACACAAATGTGCGCCTAAGATCACATGATTGTAGACAACCCCTGCGGTCCCCTACTCCCTTCTGAAACACCCCACACAGTTAGAAAAACTGTCTGGGATGGGTGGAAAGGTTTCTTCTAACTATGAATCCCAATCTGTTCCCATAAATTTTAGATCTTAGGGCTCTAAAAAATCCATGGACACCCTCATGACCTCCTTGACTCCATTAGGTAACATTTTATGTGACAAATTAAGGAATTTATACTGAAACTAAATTATCCATACCTTGAATAAAAGTTTGGTCGTTACATTTACCAAGTGTTTTTAGATATGTTAAAGTAAGTGGAAAATTATAATGAATTTATCATCGAGGATAATGTGACTTAAGGGAAATTAATTGGTATTATATACATAAGTCAAGGTTACCATTTTTTAAGGAATTACACTCCTACCTAAACCTGGGATGATTCTTCAGGCTAGTGAGTGTCGAACCTTCAAGAGAGGGCAACCCCTTATCTCCTTATTTCTCATCAATAGTGATATAAATAGAGACATTATATTGTGTGATACATAATAATAAAATGAATTTATCTTTTAAATTGTTTGTTTAAAATGGTTTTCCCTGGAGTTTAATGAAGGGATTAATTGTTTTGAGTTTAGTATGAATTGATTAAGGATGTGATGTGTTCTTCTTGTTTGGTTTATTGCCGATATGAATTTACTATTTTTTATTCCATGACTTTTCACTTGTTTGGAGTGATAGATGGGCTCTTTAATTATATAATTGTTATACCTTATTCTTGTATTTTTTATTGGATATGCTTTGTAAACATGCAATATAGAGTTTTTATTTATTGGTATCATTATTAAGTACCAGTGAAGGTGGAACTAGTCCTCATGGATGATGGATATGAATTATTATTATTCATTTTGTTCATCTTTATTATTGTTTTGTGTATACTACTATTAATTTTTTAGCAGGTGACAAAAATGATATAACAATGGAAATGATAAGGTGTTGACAACCCAACTACCCATGGACATGAGCACCCTAACTACCCGTTATTGTATGTATAAGTGTATATATTTGGACAAATATAGAATTCACAACCTTACTTGTACAAATATGTGTCTTGTAATGGGTTTTAGTACAATATAAGGTGTTTCTAAACATTTTTTGATATATGAAATGGAATTCAATTTGGTATGTGCCGTGGCATGTCTTAACAATTTTTTATTTATAAAATGGGATTCTATCTAGATTAGTCCATGACATGATCTGACCTTTGTTTATGAAATAGGTTATTTTTAATAGATCAACATGGGTCAACCCATAATGTCACCCAAATTAACCCTCCACAAGTATTAAAACTTGTTCTCGATCACCACAAAAGTGGGGGTATCAAACCAAGAAACATGGGAATGAATTCACCCTCCAATAGGCATATGATAAGATAAAAAAAATCAGAGTCTTACATCAGACATCAATAATATATCATATGTCAAAAAAAAGGTAAAATTAAATAATGTGATAGCAAGGTCTAAAGAAACATATGGAAGATTAAGGACATGGAACCCAAAGAAACCCCTAAGTCCATCTCAGTGTGGCCATATGTCACCACCATCCCAACCCACCAGAATAGAAACATGATCTAGTAGAGATCCATTATCTACGTGACACTATTCCCTTTACTTGTTTCTAAAAAACCAAGGATATAAAAATACATATGAAAAATTAGGGTGTGAACTCATGATCCTATAATGTTACCACCAAGAATCTATAAAATTTATATCCAAATTAATACATTAGTTATTGTTAAAACATATTTATAAAATAGTTTTAAAGGAAATCATTTTCTATATGAAAATAATCCTTTGGTTTAATTTTTTAAAATATTCCATTCATTTTAGAATCATTTTGTAATCAAATAAAATGTTTATTATGAAATATCACATGTCCAATGGCATAAATAGGTAAGTAAAATAGTTTTCAACCATCAATATATATATCATAATCAAGTAGGAAAATATGAATATAAATATAAAGAAGCATGTAATCCAATATCAAGCATCTAAAGATAAAAATCCATGACATTACAGTGTGAAAAACTAAATAAATATGACACAAAAGAGAACACTAGCCGATATAAGTGGCTTCTAAAGCTTAAGGCTCTCAGTCCCTCATAAAGGATACCCCAGCACCCAGGAAATCAAGTGAAACTCCCCCAGTGATATATTAATACACTAGGGATCATCCATGTCCAATGTTAACCTATAACTTAAGGTCTAACCATGTGATTTATAATGTCATTACATTCAATAAATAAAATCATGTTTCACAAATAATTTCCATGGAAAAGGAAATTTTAAATCCTTGCCCACATTTTTATATTAAATTTTCTATAATGATGCTAGATCACTCCAATTAATTGAAAAAAAAACATCAATTTCCAAAAATATTAAGTTAAATTTAAATATTCAAAACAAAAGGAAATAATTATAGAAACATAAGGATCACCAAGTGAAAGAACATAGGATAAATATACCTACATCAAAAATAAAGAAAATAACAATTCCTTCTTAACCATTGACGAGAGGATGAGAAATCAGATCCCATAGAACCTAGAAGCAGAGAAAAAATCTGAATTCTTAATTTCCATACTATATCCAGTGATCTAGTTTAAATAGGAATAAAAATCATGGTTAATAAGAGAAGTAATAGAATAGAATGCGTCTTAATCACCAAATTACAATCAATAGAGACCCAAGCTTCCAACCTTCATGAAGAATTTCCAAAAAAAGAGGGAGAGAGACAAAAATGTAACCAAATAGCCTATTATGCAATAAAAAATTGAATTAGGTATATGGTATAAGGATTAATGTGATTAAAACATTGATTTGGGTGAAAATGACATTTTCACCCTTACCAAACCACAAACCCAACAACATCACCAATGATCCACTTGGCCTCACTAGGTAGATGGTGAGTTCAAGAAGAATGATTACACCTATAGGAATTACACTAGCTAGATTATGGAAGGTAACTGACTGGCTAGTGGAACCCACACACATGTAGGTGTTTTATCATCCATCACTGACTAGCGATTCCGTCAACCAGCTACCCAATGGACTCCTATTTTCACCAACCACCCACACTGGAGTGTGGCCTCCTAATTCTTCACACTGGAGTGTGGAAATTCTCCCAACCATAAATGATTTATATCCCCAAAAAGGATCAAGATGAAGAAACCAAGAATAGATAAGGCAATTACTGCATCATTAATTCCTCACGCTCCCATGTTTCATAGATTTACCGACAAAACTCCCATCCCAATAAAACCAATGGGATCATCTTTCCAAAAGAAACCATATACTCTTATTCCACTATCTGAATATATATTTTAACCACTAATGTGTTAGGTTTAATCTCAACTTCCTCCCACTCAATTATGTGGGAAAGATCTAGCAAATACTTATTTTTTTTGGAAACATGGAACACATTATGTATAGAAGTAAAATGAGTAGGTAAGTATAAACGATAATAACTTATCCAAATTCAATCCACAATTTCAAATAGGTTGGAATAATGAGGTTCTAACTTACCCTACTTCCCTAAAAATCTATGTACCAACTTTGATGAAACTCTAAAAAAAACATGATCACCCACCTCAAAGTCCAACAGACAATAAAACTGATCGATATAAGATTTCTAGAGACTATGACATGTCTCCAACCTCGTCCTAATGAATTTTATAATATCCTACATCTCTTGAATGATTATTTTCTAACCAAGTACTTTTTCCAACCTCTACCCAAAAAAGAGGTGATCTACATGGACTTCCATACAAGGCCTCAAATTGAGCCACCCCGATTGAATTATGATAACTTTTGTTGTAGGAAATATAAAATAAGGGAATATTTTTCTCCCACAAACCCATAAAGTCAAGAACACATAGACAAATCATATCTTTAAAAATATATATGGCTCTATCTATTTGGATATCAATGTATAGGTGAAAAACTATGCCCAGCTTCAACTAGAAACCCATCACTATATCTAATCCACTCAAAAATTAGGATTTAAAGTGAGGATATATATTGGGTGTGATGGATGATGTAAGACCATGAATTATTAAAACCTCTAGAACATATAAGTGCTCAATATACTGTACCTTTTTTGGAATCCTTTACAAGTATAAGATGACTTGAATTCATTATTTAATCAATAATAACCCGCATAACATCCTTACAACTTAGAGTTTGAGGTAGACCAATCTTGAAGTCCATTGATATCTCATACCATTTTCATATATGAATTGGTAAAGGTTGTATTAAACCAATAAGTCTCTAATATAATTCCTTAATTATCTATCAAGTGAGGCACTGAGGCACAAAACCCACTACCAATAGTCTCATTCTCGACCACCAGTATTGAAAAATCAATCCACTGTACATATTTGTAGCTCTAGGGTATACATAACAACTAGATAAATGTATATTATCAATAAAATCATATCAAATGTCTATCAGAACAACCATCCTACCGTGGAATCACAAAACTCCATCAAGAGACTCAGACCACTCTTGTGAGGTCTCCTCACCATAAATATTCCTACTAAAAAGTGGAAACATTTCATCCAAAACTTGTCTAAGTTTAATCATATCATCAGGAAATGATCCTTCTTGAGTAAAATCTAGGAATACCTATCCATAAACTCCCCCTTCATCCAAGTTCATCTTAGAAAACAAGCTAATTAAATTCTACTCTTCTATTGATTCTTCTACTGCATGAGTCAAAAAATATATACGTAAAGAATCTGGAACCATGTTACCTTTTACAAGGATGTAAGAAAAAACAAAATAAAATTTTTTATGGAATTCAACCAAGAATATTTACATAAAATTTAGATCCCTCTAAATAAAGTTATACTTTAGAATAATATGGTCTGAATACACTGTAAACCATTACCCAAATAGGTAGTGATTCCAATTATTAAGAACATGCATCATTGTTTCCAACTCAAGATCATGAATGGGATAATTATTATCATGAGGGAATAATTGTTGAGAACAATATGCTACCACCAGTATCCCCTTCCTCATAACACAACCCAAACCCACACCTGATGCATCATAGTAAAAATCACAACCAAAATCTAGCTCAGGAAGAATCAATAATGGCGATAAATTCAATATCACTTTCAAATCCTCAAAATATATCTAGCACTGATCATTTCAAAAAAAACTTACACCCTTATGGGTCAATTCTATTATAATGGATGCAAGCTATTAGAAGCCCCAATAAAATTCCTATAATAATGTGTAACCCCAAGAAAAGCCATATTTCATACACATATCTAGGATTGACCCAAGATATCATTGCCTAAATATTTTCCAGATCCACTAAGACACCATTCTCAGAAATCACATGGCCCAAAAATATGACCTCTTGAATCCAAAAATGAAATATTGATTGATTTACATATATATGATGTTATCTTAGGATTACAAGGATGATATTAATATATTATACATGAACTTATTCTAATCTATAATAAATAAGAATATTTTCCTCAAAGGCATCCTTGATGGACTTAAAGGTTCGATGGAATATTTGATTCATTAAATCCATAAACACCAAAATAGAATTAGTAAATCCAAAATACATAACCAAATACTAATAATTCCTATAATATACCCTAAACACTATATTAAGAGTATATTTCTATCTAACCCCCAACTCTTGATACCCCAATCTCAAATAAATTTTTGAAAACCACTTAGCCCCATCAAGATGATCAAGAAGGTCAGCAATCCTTGCAAAGGGATATTTTTTCTTTACTATCACCTGGTTAAGTTTTCAGTAATCATAATAAAGTCATAAGCACCTGTATTCCTTCTTTAAAAAGAGAATTGATGATGCACAAGGTGAAATTATTAGATATATGAAACCATTATCCTCAAGAACTTCAAGATAAAAATTTAATTCTCTCAATTCACTAGGTGTCATTTGGTATGAATGTAAATTAATGAGTTTCAATCCTGAAAGAATGTATTTAGAGAAATAAACTTCCCTTAGAAGTGGAAACCCAAAGAAATAATCTGGAAATACATTAAGATACCCAGTCACCACCACTAGAAGAGGACTAATAATACATGTATAAAATCATCAATAAACAACTATGTCAACTGGCACAATATCAACTTTGAACTAGAATAAATGATACATACTCTTCCCAATATTACATCCCACTCACCCTAGAAGACATGAGTGAATCGATAAGGAGAAATAAAATATTTATAATGATGAATACAATCAATATGGTATTTATAGAAAATTATCAAATCCATTTCAACTTTAACATCAAATATGTTAAGATAAATAACTAAAGAACTCCATATGGTTTTGTGGTCCTAAATAATCACCTAAAACTCGGGATATTTAAATCCTTACTTTGAGTTCTTTCCCAAAGGAGTGAAAAGTTTCATCAAGAAAGGCATAAGCTATGAATGAAATACTAAAATATCAATCATCTTGGATGAGATAATGGAGCGAGTTGAACTAGTATAAAAAAATCAATAATCAAAGAATATATAATAAACATCATACCTCTCACAATAGATAGTATTGACTCTAAATCCTCTAGTTCACACACCACTATATGTAGACATACAACCTCATCTTTCCCTTTCTTTACTACCTAATCATCAATCGTGGAATGAGGTTGAGATCTGACCCCTTTTGTTGAATCAAAACTAAACTGAAAACCCTTTATGATGGTATATCCAACTCCAATACCCTATGATTCTCTCTTACAAAACCCTTAATATGACTACATTTCCCATATGCGTGACACACCCTGGATGTTTCCTTATAATTAGGTTTGTGGTGTCCCTTTTTCTCAAACTATTAATAGACCACCAAACTCTTCCCCTAATGTCTATTACACACCCCCTTAACCCCCTTGAAACTGATCATCCCACATTCTTCTTTAACTAAAAAGAAACCTCTAGCCACTTCTTATTATTACTAATTTTCCAAAGAGTCCAATTTTCCTAGCTATGTCTTCCACATCTGTAAATTCCTTCTCCCTAATATATATATAGTTGGGTAGGAATATAATAATAAATATAGATTGAATATATAACCTCAAACCTATTTCAAACCTCCATGCATTTTTATAGTCATTGGAAATAATATTTGGAGACAGGTGCACCAACATAGAAAACTGGGTAGAATACACTCTGAATGAACTACCCCCTATTCCAATGTAATGAAATACTATTCCTTCACTACTCTCAGTGTATCATGATAGAATTGTTAATTTGTGTATTTTTTGATTCTAGTCTAGGTGATATCTTCATGAAAATTGGATTGTAGAATATAATCCCACCACTTCTTTCTTGGACCTTCAAGCATATAAGCGGCGAATTTAACTTTGGAATCTTATAGAGTTTTTATAGAGTGGAATATCCTCTTGATAATCTAAATCTATACTTCTACAACCTATAGACCCTTATTAACATGATTCATTGGTGAGAGATTTGTTTTGAATTATAAAGCATGGTTCACCTTTTTTCTAGTTCTACATCAGTGACTTGGCCCATATATTGGATCATTTAGATGATAGTTTCCATAAAAATCGGGTCAATCAGAGGATTAACCTATGGGTCTTGCTTCGCATATTCCTCTCTAGTATTCTATATATTTATTTTTAGAGGATCCATGATCTATAAAATATGAGGATAAAAACTTTTTATAACATAATTCAATTATTTTACCATAAAATTAATTTAAATAATTGAATCTAAGAGGCTAAAACTATAAAAAAGGAAGCTAGAAAACCCCATAATTCCCTTGGTAACTCAATTATTGTCAAGAAATGGAGATAGCCATGAAAACTCCCATAATTCCTCTAGAGGTATGACAATACTATCTCTAGTCCATCAAAACCCCCTGGAAAAAATAGGGTGATATTAAATTATGAGTATATACTTTAACATAACCAAGCTTTAATACCATTTTATAATAGACCAAACCAAGCCAACCCGTAGTGTCACATGAACTGGAACACCACAAGGCTTGAAGTGCATTATCGGTTTTCACAGGTTTTCAAAAACCCCCAAGGTAACATCTGAAGAAATGTGGGAATGATTTTACCCTCAAACACTCATATAATATGATAAAAATGATCACATTATTAAAAAAGGCATCCACAATACATCATATGTCAAAGAAAAAGTAAACCTCAACAATGGAATCACAAGTCATAAATAAATAAATTTAAGAAAAAGAACATGAAACCCTATGAAACCCTTAGGTCAATTTCCATATGATTATAAGTCACCTTCATCCCAAATCACCAAAAATAAAACATAATCTAGGAGAGATCAACCCTCTACATGATGCTCTTCCCATTACATATATCTTGTAAAACCAAGGATACAAATACCCAAAGTAAAAATTTAGGGTGTGATATAAATATACCAGTAGGATACCACCATGAATATATACAATTCTATCCATGTGAATCCATTATTTATTCTTTAAAATGGATTTATAAAACCCTTTTAAAAGAAATAATTTCTATATAAAAATCATCCTTTTATTTTCATTTTAAAAACATTCCATTCATTTCATAATCATTCCATAATCACATTAACAGAGTAGTATGACATATCACTTATGTAATAGAATAAATAAATGAGAAAAATTGTTTTCAAGAATCAATATCCATATATTAATCATATTGGAAAATAAATATATCAATATAAACTGGTATGTAATGAAATATCAAGCTTCCAAATAGGGCAATCCATAACAAAATTTTGTACACAAATAAACCATTAAGACACAAAAAGAAACACTATTTAACACATGTGACTCATAAGGTTCAGGGAACTCAATCTCTCGGAAAGGCTACCCCTAGAACCAATGGAATCAAGGGTAGCTCCGCTAGTGATTACATACTCCACTAGGGATCATCCATATTTACTTTTTTCTCATAAGCCAAGGTCTCCACATGTTTTTTGAATAAAATTATTATGTTCAAGAAACAAAATCATGTTTTACAAAATATTTCCAAGGAAAAATCCTTTTCAAATCCATGAAAACATTTTATAAATCATTTTCTATAGTGATTACACAACACTCCCATTTCTTGAAAATCCATTTCATTTCACCCAAATATTGAGGTCAACTTTAATATTTTAAACCAAAGGAAATAATTATAAAAACACATGGAATGCTAAGGGATAAATAGTTGGATAGATACACCTACCACAAGAATAAAAAAAACAATGTCTCCTTCTTAATTAATGATGAGAGGAAACAAGGTCAAATCCAAGAGATCAAAGATATTAGGGAAACGAATTCAATTTTATATGATCATGCTAGATCCATCGACCTAGTCCAAATAGGAATAAAATTCTTAGAGAAGAAGAAAATAAACAAAACATGATTAACCTAACACACTATAATATGATCAAAGGTGACTCAGGATTCAAACCAACATGAAGAATTTAAAATGAAAATAGGGAGAGAGATTAAAATGTCACCAAGGTGCCTCTAAACCAAGAAAAAAAAAATCAAATTTGGGTTAATGGAGAAGGATCAAAGTGATAAAAACATTAATTCATAAGAAAATTAAAATTTCACCCTTACTGAATTATATTTACTTCGACATTATCGGTGAGACACTGGACCTCATCAGGAAGCCAGTGGGTGCAGGTATAATTATAACAACTACAGGTCTTCAATCGGTGAGCCAGTGGAAGCCCACCAGTAGGCTGGTTGGTTCAAGAAGAATTCCCACACCTATAAGCATTCCCTAGGTGGGATGGTGGAAGCCCACAGGATAGACAATGGGACCTAAACACATGAAGGAATTCTTCATTTCAACATCAGCTTTTAGGATCCCTCCCCTGGCTAGTTGGTGTCATCCTATTACCACAAACCACCCAAAAACTATCTCTCGATATTAGAATGACCCAAAATTCAAAAGAATAAAACATAAAGGACATAAATACCAAATTCCACATACAAGGATGTGACATTATTCCCTAGTGGATAGGATATTCCTTGATGAATTATTTATTCCATGATAGAAAGGATATTCTCCAGGTTTAATGGAGTTATCCATTAATAGTATTATTGATTTATTATTTGATTTATTATTAATTTATAACCCACTTTTCTATTTCCCATAAAACTGTTTAATTTCCAACATATCGTGTACTTACATTACATATAATATCATTCCAAGCATGCACTCGTGTATATAATTAATTATATTTGGGTCACCATCCATGGTTTCTTACTGAGTTATTCAGTCATGAATTATATTTTCATCTCAATGCATATGCAGTTTCAAATGATGTATTTCAAGTGCATGCAAGTTCATATATTATATGACTACTTAGATACTCAAGAGACACTTTGGTTGTAAACTACACTTAGTAGGCTGAGTATCTATGTGGATTTGGATGATAGTATGTCCATATTTGGTAAGACATGTCTTGAAATTTTTCCACATCCATTTATTGATTATTTTGAGTCTATTTATTCCTTATGTGATTTGGTCTGAACTATTGAATAATTTATGATTGGACTACTAGATGATATTTTATGCATATATATGGAGAGTTATATATACCATGGTAAACGTTTAATAAATACTCCTTAAAATATAGGGTTTCATATTATTTTAGAACAAATATGATGTAAAGATGGATCATGTCATATTTTTATAAGAATCATGCATTAACCTATTTAATTAATTAAATATGGTAAATTTTTCTATAATAAGTCATTTATACCCTATTCACTAGTTATTTTCCTGTAAATATTAGGTAACATTATTAGGGTTGGTGATGATATAGTTTGGGATAATGTAGGATCTACATTGGGTCATTAAAAATCCCTAACTAGATATTAAAACCCCCAGACACCAAAAACCTAAATAAAGTAAAAAATTTCCATGAAACATAACTAAAAATAATAAAAACATAAATTTTAGAACTACACCCACTATAATAATAAAAGAAAAAACTTCCATGAAAAAAACCTAAAGGTAGAAGGTGGTGTTGGGAATTTTTTTTATCACATTCAAATTGCAAAGACCCTATTATATCTTTAAAATTATTAGAATTCCAAAGATAGAGTAAATAAAATTAAATGAAAATGTACTAGAGTCTATAGTGAAATAAATTTTTCTATCTTGGAGGGTTTCCATATCTATAATCATATTCTCTCTTAATTTTTCATTGATGATAAGGAAGGAAAACTAATTATTAACATCCAACTCTAGACCACAACCTCTTTATTTACCTTTATATAATAAATTAAATTCAAGTCCCATAAACTATAATTAATTTAATAATGGTATTCTATACATTTACACCCCAATACCAATAATTTTTTTAATTAAATGTACTAAATGTAGATCACTTTATCAGCCTTGATAAAATAACAACCCATAATATAATTATTTTAATATATATGAAAATAAAAATTATTATTAGATTAAAAAAATCTAATAATCTACCACCTGGGATATATATTTTATATTATGTAATAATCATATTACCCTTTATGCATGAAAAATTGGTTATTGATTCTTAAAAAAACCCTTTAATAAAAATATTATCCATCAATTATATTGACATGGAACCAAAGGATCCTTCCTTAAATTAATTCACAAATCGATCCATCAATGATTTTCACACAAAAATATTCAATGAAATAGAATAGGTATGGATGTATAGCATGAAAATTACATAAAATTTGATAAAACATGCCTATTTACAACTAGTATTTATTTAATCTTTAATGATATCACAAAAAACCGTAATAAACTATGTAAAGTTTAGAGTAAAAAATAACCATATATATTATTCTTTAGAATATTTAATATAAGGAATGTTTAAAAGAAGAGAACTCAAAAATAAACTCTAACTATAACTTCAAATCATCAAAATAAATAACACTAATATAATAAATATGCTGATTAAATATCTTGGGTGCTAAATGATTTGTGAGTGGATCCACAACCATAGAGTTTATCCCATTAAGGTCTATACAGATCAAGCCACTCGAAACACTTTATTTAAAAATAATAAAATTTATGGTGACATGCATAGACTTTTTGGATATTATATTCTTATTGGAATATAACAAAACTTATTTATTATAAAGAAATATCATTAATTCCTTTTCAATGCTATCATCAATTCATAGGTTGATGAAAAAAATATACAACTATATTCCATTATTACATGCGTCATAGTAAGCTATAAACTCATCTGTCATGGTGGTAGAATCTATAAGTGTCTTTTTGAAATTATTACATGAAATAACTCTTCTAGTAAGAAAGTAAATATATCCATAGGTGGATCTCCAATTATATTAATATCCAAAAAAATTAGATTCATAACCCCCAATTATAACTAAATGTTATGATAACCAAAATGTGACCTATAAATATTTTTTTCTTTATAATTATCACACAGCCCTTTTGGTTTCCCTCCAGTGATCTATCACTAGGTTACTCATGTATTTGGATAACATCCCAATAATATATGCTTTTTTTTGAAATGTATATACTTGAGTATAATCATACTCATTTTTGATAAACTGTAAGTAATATTGTTCATCTCCTTTTATACAAAATAATTTTTAGGGAATTATTTCAAATTTAAATTGTCTCCTTTAGTAACAATGGTATCACCTATTTTATATTCTTTCATTCTAAATTGGATAATAACCTTATCAATATATATATTTTGTAATAATATGAAGATACCACACTATAAATATTACTGTATCTTCTTACCTAACAAACAAATTTCACCCACAGGGTCTTTCATTTCAAATTGAATTGTTATAAATTTATTGGTTTCATGAAATAACAATATATCATTACTATCAATTAATATTTACTAGGTATATAAAACTAGAAAAATATTTTTTCTTTCACTAAATTTATGGCACACATAGTCATCAACCACATTCATTTAAAATCTAAATGAAATAATAATTTTATGGAACTTATGATACACTTGAAAATAATATTTCTTGATCCCATAGATGGATTTATTTAATTTTAAAACTATTTTCTTTGGATCACCTGATATAATTTTTTTTTGGATGAACCGTATAAATCATTTCTTCAATATCACAATTGAGAAATAGAGTATTAATATCTTCCTAGTGTATTTTAAGGTTAAAATGATCCATAGGTTTCATAATGATTCCAAATGAAGTATTTGATGAAACTAGAGATAAAGAAACATTATAATCAATAACTTATTTTTTATTAAATAATTTATATATATGAAAATTCTTATATCTCTCAATATTTCCCTTTGAACCCCTTTTTGTCTTAAATATCAATTTGTAAGAAATAAATTTGACACCTTTAGGAAATATAATAGGATCCCATGAATCGTTACATTTTATAGGCATCATCCCATCATTCATGGTTCTAATAAACTTATCTAAATTATAACATTTATAGGATTGATGAAAGATGATCAGATAATCTTTCATAAATCCTATGTCAAATTCATGTTCTTAGAGTTAAATAATATAATGATATTAAATCATTCTTCTCTTTTTAATAGTGGATCTTCTTATTGTAATTGGTATTTAGGTTTTTTAGTTTTATATTAATAAGAAACTTCTTGATTTTGGAAGGGTAATTCAATAGAAATATTTTGATTTTCATTATTTTCTCCTTAAACAATTTTAAGGAAAGAAATTAGATCATGGTTAATAAAAAATATTGCAAGAGGAATAAATTCCTTTTAAAAATTATTTTATCTAATATCTTCCCCTTAGAAATAAATATCCTTAAATAGAAAATCATTTCGCATAAAAAAATCACAAAAAGATGTGGGATCATAAAATTTATCATACCTTTATCTTTTTGGATATCCAATAAAAAAAATTAAAAAAAATTATGGTCCATTTTCTTTTCATTCAACATAATGGTCTTAAATCAATAATAAAATCCAATATTTGTAAGTTCTTAATAGTAGATTTATTTCCTATAAATATTTTATAATGTTTTTTACTAGATACATTAGTTAAAAACCTAATAAGGATAAAATAAAATATTGTTGACTAGTCCAAGAAGTTATAGGGAATATACCACAAATATCAGAATTTATTAGTTATAAGATGTTAGAGTATCCATTGGAACCAAATTTAATTATGTTTGTTTTTTCCTTAGTATACTCAATAAATAATTGAAAGTATTAAAAATATAGTGGAACATGTATCTCATCTGACATAAGTCCTTTAATTTTCTATTTAGAGATATGACCCAAACACATGTCCCATAGTTAAATAGAATCTTCATTTGTTAATTTTCATTTAGTTCTACATGAAATAGTTTGAAAGGTTTTAGAATATTAATCATGGGTTTCTAATGAATATATATTTCCATTCCTAGATAAATATCTAGGGTAAATAATATTTTAATCTTTAAAGTTTATCACTGTTTTATTTCTAAATGAATAAGTGTAACCAGATTTGTGCAAAAAAATTAGGAATAAAATTGTATCTAAATGAAGATACTATAAAATATACTTTTAAAATTAAATAAAAATAGTCTTAACAACAATATAAAATTCCATATAGATTCAACTATAAATTATTTTCTATTTCACATGAAGATGAATCTTTCAACATCAATTGGATTTTTTCCTATCATACAACCTTCCATAGACATTTTTATGCTAGTAGTATCACTGTAATCTACCCACCAAGTGTCTTTAGGTATAAAATCCACATTAAATTCAATATAAAACCAAATTTATAAGTTTAAATTTATTTAAAAATCAATTAGAAAACTTAGGAAACTCTTTATTGATGTTTCAAAGTTTCTTGAAAAATTAATTGGTAATTATCAAATATGGTTTTTTCCTTTTTCCATAACTTGTGTTTTAATTTTAGAAAAACATTTTTAAGAGTATTTAGAAACTCCTTGGAATATTAATCCACGACTAACACCCATAACTTGTTTTAGAATCATATTCCTCATGGTTATGAAACTAATTCAATTAAAACTTTCACACTTCATCATGTTACATTTATCCTTAATGGAACTTTCTTCTACAGAACTAAAGCGGAATTCTATCCTTAACATAAGGTCATGGTTTATGAAATCAAGTACAATTTGGAAATTATCCTTAAATATATTGAACTTTGTTCCATTGAGTATTGGGATAGGATTAATATTAATATATATATTGTAAATAACAATATAAATACAATTAATTCTCATGGTTTAGAAATTTAATAATTTTCAAGTAATGATTCCAACTAATGGTAAGATCCAGAACAAGATACATAATACAATAATAATATTTTATATTTGGAAAAAGTAATAACTATATGTGGAATATTTAATTCAACAATAAAATATTTACAATTAGTCTTATCAAGTAAAAATATTTCATTAGACTAATTTATAAGTCCCAGTAGGATAGTGAAGACATACCTGGTAGGGGGATTCACTTGTTATCAAATTATTTTATCAAATATTTTTTTTATATTAACACTTTTAAATATATTTTATATGAAAATTTGGTGGTGGTTAAAGAAGATGGATCAATTTTTATCTAAACAAGAATACAACAATATGTAATGATGATAGAGAAATAAATATGGAACATGTGTTTATAAGGTTCAATATCAATGTGACCCTATTACTTACTGTATCAAGTTGTTATATCATGCTATAGAATTTATATTATAATTTTTTTTATCAAAACAAGTTTAACTGAGTTGTTTTTATCCTAATCAACTATTTCCATATTACATTGGAAAGTGATCACAATATTACACTAATGATGATCCTTTACTATAATACACAAAAGAAGTGATTTGTATACTACTTCCTAAAGGTTTAAAACTGAAGTCACACCAACCGGTATTCATAGTTTTCTTCCTAATATTTAAGTAGATCAATAAGATATCTAGGGATGTTTCTACACCCTCATAAGTTTATATTCTTCATCAATACAGAGTTAATTTAACTACAATAATATCTTTAAGAACTCATGCAGGAAAATTAGCCTCTATTTACTACTAAGATTATAGACTCTTTACAAAACACTACTTTTTGTCTCTATCATCTCAAAATAACTAAAAAATACATAGAATAAATCTTACTTTGTTAATACATAATGACATGTACAACTCCTAAAGATCTCTCATGGCAGTCAACACACTAAATACACTACTCTTCCCCTTTTATTTCCATTGACCAAATATGTCCAACAAAAAAAAATTTATTACTTAGTTATTCTTATTAAAAAACTAGCTTGATGAATATATTATATAGAAGATCAACATGCTATGTTCTTCCTCTCTACAGTATGCAATATATTTTACTACTTCCTCCTCCTCCTTTGAGATACATGGTGATACTCTCATAAAACCCAGTTCACATAATATTTTTTTATAGTGGTAGTGAAAATCTTAATCTTCTCTATAATTTGGTTCTCAATTTTTTTAATCTCACATTTTGATGTATTTAATTTCCAATTTCATTTTCAATACACATAAATAGTATACATGTTTATTAAAATAGGTTTTGATCAAAAATCATGATTATAGTATAACCAATTTTAGATTCCCATGATTTCCTTGCAATTATTTTTCAACTCAAATGATATTCCAAAAATTCCCTTAACAAATGCACCTCACATGGCTGAAAAAATTTAACATTTTTGTGCAATATCCATTAAATTTTATTCTTCCTCAATATATCATGCTAAAACAATATTCCAGGTTGTATAAAATATATAGTGGCGAAATCATTTTTGCAATAGTTTCCTCATTTTTTTAATTGAGCACTCCTTTAAATTTTTGTACATTTTCAGCAAGCTAATCACCATCAAACTCATATTCCCAGGCTCAAATCACAATAATTATGATGATTTCGAAGCACTGGTGTATAGTTGATATTTTATGTATCTTCTTATATATTATTCATAAAAATTCAATTTCTTCATTTAGAAGAACATTAAATTAATTTTATTCAATATAATTAGTGTATCATGGATTTAACAAGGATTTATGATTTTTAAAACACTTGATAATAGCTTCATCAACCTCAGATGTATCCTTTATTAGAATCCATTATTAAGGAAACTCAATTTTTTCACTAATTCAAATAAATTATGTGGTGGATAGGATATTATCCTTTTCCATTTTTTGAACCACCATAAAAAATATCTTTCATAGGAAATATTATTATGTGCGGCCAAAATATCTTATGAATATATAAAATATGTTATGTGGGTATCAATTGACTTATGCATGGCCAAATTTTCTTGTGTATAATATAAGTCTCCTACACACAGACCAAATATCTTATATGGATCAAAACATTAAACACATGACTCAAATATCCCATGGCTTGCTTAAATATCTTAAGTGTTTGATAAATTTATTATGAGTGGACTCAATATCTTATGAAAGCACTATAATAATTTTTTTGTTTTCCAATTTTCAAATCCTCTATACTAGATAGCATAAAAATTAAAATATCTAAAAAACATGACTCAAATATACTATAGAGACTTAAAATATCTTATAGGAATCATGAATGACATTATGATTAAAGAATTTTTTGACTCTAGCATAGTAATTCCACATTTCATCAAATGAACTATGAGATTAAACAAATAAAATATGGAATCTTTCATTCACATAAATTTGTTATAGAATATCACCAAATAGTTGTGATAATTGTTAAAATAATTATAGACCTAATAAGGATGATTCCAAATTTTTTCACAAAAATAAATAATCAAGATAATGTGTTTCCAAGAACTCATCTTCCTTCTCATATCCATATTTAATTTCAAGAAACATTCATCCTTGATCACTTACGGGTACAATCTTCTATATATCATCCAACATAAGATCTACCCATTAAATAAATTCTAACAAACTATTTACCTAATTTTTCACACAGTCTTACATATCTTGTTAATTTTCTTTGTTATTAGGATCTACTCAGTAATCAACACATGTAAATGGGTTTCTCACTAAGAAAAAACTTCTCATTTTATTTTTCAACATAATATATGTTTCATTTTCACATCAATAAAAATTAATAAATTTATTAATTATTCATTATTACACACTGAATTTTATTAATTGATAACAAATACAACTCAAAATTCCTCAAATCCAAGGGCCCTTAAATCTCCCCCTTTGAATTTGTTGTCAATTGTAAATTTTCCTTCCAAATTTAGTATACCTTTTCTATCCATAATTAATAGTAAATGAAAAGGAAAGGAAAAATGTTATCCCCATTTATAGAACTATATAGAAACCTTTAAAATCATGTTTTACCTTTTATTGAGATAAAAAATTATAAAGTATGTTTTTTCTAATCTCAAACTAACTCTTTTATTTTTAATAAACTCATATTATCCCAATCTGTTAATCCACTTTGAAAGTGATTAATAAATCCCATGAGACAAGGGAACCACCACATTTCCCTCTTGGAAATGTGACATCAAACAAATGACTATTAATATACATGGGATACAAATTTATTGAAAACAAAAATAGTTAATTTATACAAAAAATATAACCATAAAAAAATTAATGTGGAACCAATACCATTTTTTATTCTCATGGAATATTCAAATTTATTTTAAAGAAATTTAGGAACCTACACTCACTTGAACACCCACATAAAATCATTTCATGTTCTATTTATTCTTACCTCATTTGGTTAAATAATTATCCCCCTTGATAATAAAATAAAATATAAATTAAAACAAAATTTCTAAGTGAGAATCGTACCTCATCCTACATATTTTTGAATGGTCTATACAGAATTTAAAATTCAATATAATTTCATAAATATTCAAAATATTCACCACTTATGAAAGATACCTCTCAAGGTATGCACTCCAAACATTATCACCTTTAATTACCAATATTTAGCTTATAATAATATTTATATGAATAAATAGTGGGATTCAATTTTCTCTTTAATTTGAGAAACAAGGTTGAGATAGATTTCTCAACCTATAAGATCTTATCTCTAAAGATATGAAATGCATAAACCTATTTATTATTTCAGTATTCTTGAAAACTTATATTATTTCCACTTTGTGAATCATAGATCTATTTTCATCTTTAGATTTATTATTAGCTTTGTAGACCTTTATAATTAAATTATATAGATTAATAATTATCTTGTGTTGGAATTATTTCTTCATTGGAGATTTAGTGGACTACCTCTTGGTGTACCTTCATTGTAGAGAGAATATTCAAGGGTATAATCCCTCCATCAGTGATCCACATGTGTTTCAAAAACCTTTAAACATCATCGGAAAATACCCGAGTGATAGAATGGGAGACTAATGATTTTTTTATTCATTGTTAACCACCATAAGAATCTATTCAAGGTGGAAGTATCCTTTTATTCTCTATAAAATCAAGAGGGTGGAGGAGGAGGATCAATCTCTTTTATTATGAGCATTGCAAGAGAAGATATCCCTTGGTCCTGAGAGTATTCTCTCTAGAATTTATTATGCATAATGATTAGAATTTCTAGGCTAGTGTTAGAGGTTGACATAACTGAGTATTTTTAGAACTAGAGATAGAGAATAAATAATTACACATAAGCCCTTATTATTCTCTTAATCCTTAGTTAACATTGAGTCTAAATAATAATAATAATAATAATAATAATAACAATTACTAGACATGCGCTAAAGTCATAGATAAATAAATATTATTTCCTTGATAAATAAATCAACATTTATAAAAATAATATTTAACATATCATTTCTCATTGATAATTAACTCATACCATCATCCCTCCTTGGTATTTACCAAACCTTGAATAATGAATATTTTTTTAAATAATTATATATCACTAAATTTTCACTGATAAATAGATAAATATTAAATTCACAAAAATTGAGAATAAATATATAATAATTATTTAATTCAAATTTATTCTTTTAAATAACTAGTGACTAAATATATGTGATCAAACAAACATGATTAATTATTTAACCATGTATGAGATTATTATTTATTCAACATGTTAAATTAATATAAAATTTAACTGAGGTTTCTAATCTACTTATTATGTTACCCTCTAGGCTTCTCTCTTAGTGGAATTATTAAATACTACATAAAGTCCAAGGTTAACATCTATTAACATTCCAAGGAACCCATAAAGAAATAATTTAATTTTAAATGATGTACAACCACATAAAAATGCTCACTATGTAATATTATCCCTTTATTTTGATATATTAAATCAAATAGGTTTCATACTGGTGTCATCAACATATACACTTGTTGTTTCTTTCTTTTACTTTATGTAAATAAACTTTCTAAAAAAATAACATAACCATGGAAATAATTAGGCAGTTCCATTACCATCAAAGGACTTTAGATATTAACTTATATAAAAGAATATAATGGAAAAATCATTTTCTCATATTATTCATTAATGCAATATCAATCACGATTCTCCCAACCTATCCACCCTCACCGTGAGCATATACCATCATGATTTTCATAAATAAATCAAAATACACGAATCTTGATATAAATTAATAATAATATTAAAGTTTATATAAAATTAAACACATCAAAAAATAGTAATATATAATGAGATATATAAATCTGTATTTCCTATTAGTGGTAAATTTCTCATAATCTCATTTTATTGGAGATTATCAAGGATGAGCTTCCTAAAAACGAGTCTCATTGTCTTTTGATCTATCTAACCCTAATAGAATGTATCATTTATGTTACTTTAAATTATACCATATAACCATAAAACATATATTTAAGAATTTTGTCATACGCTTTTAGGTCCTCAAAATAGTGGGGAACTTTCATTACCTTTCAGTATGATAGGTACCATTAGGAAATTATCATATATATTGTAAGGAATGAGGTCAATCATGATGTGATAATAACTCTATTAACACTCAAAGACCACGATTACAAGTAATCATAAAGTATATAGAGGTTTGTTCTAGGGAACCAAATCCCATAGAATCCCTCTTTCACTAGAGCCAACCTCTAATAGATCTCAATCTTCTAGCTTTTACATGATTTTCCTGATTTTTTCTGTGATAAGGATTTAGTTAATTGGTCCACCATATTCTCCTCTGTAAAAAATCTAGTCACCTTTATTTCACCCCTTTGAGAAAAATCCCTCAATTGATGATATTTTTAAACTATGTGTTTTTCCCATTGATGTGATCTTATATCATTTGTGAGATCTATCAGTATAGTATTATAAAAATATAATTTCATAGTGAATTAACTGTTAAAAACCACATCAAGTTCATGAAATAAGTTTGGTAACCAAACCACTTCTTTAGCTACATAATACAACAAAATATACTCAGATTCTGATATATAAATGGTGACAATTGGAATATTTGAACTATTTTACTCATAAATCCTCTATTGAGACTGAAGACATATCCAGAATATGATTTGAAATATTTTTTTTGTTTGAAAACTAGAATTAGTATATCCCTTGATGATTAAATCCTCATTTACTCTATATATCAGGAACATATCTATAGTTTTTCTTAGATACTTAAGGATAAACTTAATATAAATCAAATATAGTTCACATAGATCAACTTGATATCAACCTATAATGTTCAAGGTATAGTAAATATTATTCATATTAAAAAACATAGAATGCATGATTGATTCTAAACAAATGTGTATGGTATCCTACTCATCATCTCCCCCCCTCTCTTTCACTCTTTCCTATTTTGTCTGAGGACACATTTTCTTATAGAGATATATACCATTCAAAAATGAAAACAATCTTCTATAAGATTGTTCTATAATATATATCTTTAGTATTTGGTTAATATATATACCTTAAAATAGTGCATAAATTCTCTTGGATATATCATGAATGATCTTGATCTTGAAAATATAGTCTTATTTATCCACACAATTCATGAAAAAAGAACTTATTTAACTAGTATTTAACAGATTTTAAAATGGGTATGTCACTTACAATAATTAATATATCATCAACATATACTACTATGAAAATGGATAAACTCCCAAAGAACTATTATAAACACATTTATCACATTCATTATTTATGGAACAAAATTATTTGATGGATTAATTGAGCCAAACATTCCATGGCTTTAATTCTAGATTCAATCCATAAATGGATCTCTACAACTTTCAAACCATATTTTCATTACTTGGAGTCATAAATACTTCTGTTTGTGTCATATAGACATATTATTGAAGGTTATTGTTAAGAAAAGTTTTTTTAAAATCCATATAAGAAATCTCATAGTCATGGGAAGTTATTATGGAAAGTAAAATTATGATTGATTTAAACATAGAAACTAGAGAAAATGTTTCATCGTAGTTTTTGCATTGAAATTGTTTAAGCCTTTAGCTACCAGTTGAGATTTATAGGTATTAACTTTATCCTTTATGTCTAGTTCATTTTGAATAACCATTTTCACATAATGGGATTTATATCAATTGGATAATCAAATAGAACCCATACTTGGTTCTGATACATGGAATTCATCTTATAATTCATGGATTCTTGGCATATTAAAGCTTATAATCTATCTAATATCTCTTTATAGGAAATAAGATCATTATTTTCAACTAATAACGAGTCACCATCTTCAATGAATAGAAAACCATACCTTTTTGCTTCTCTAACACCTCTAGGTCTCCTATGCAGTACTAGTATATCAGGAACAACCTCTTCTATAGGGTCTTGTGGAATAATTTCTTACAAAAAATCTTGTGTATATTGAGAATCAATATCATCAAATTAAATCTTATTCCCACATTCTTTTTTGAGGATGTAACTCTTTCAAGAAATTTAGAATGTATTGAAATGATTACCTTCTTATCTGATGGGTTGTATAGACAGTATCACATTGTTTCATTGAGATACCCTATAAATATACACTATGTGCCTCAGTGTGCTAGTTTGTTTCTAGAACCAGGCTTAAAAAATTCCTTTCATCCCTATACTTTTATGTTCAATAACAAAATCTTCTTTCCATACATTAAATTATATGGTTTCTATTTTCTAACTTAGTTAGAACTTGGTTTAGTGTGTATGTTATAGTATGTAATTAATATTCATAAAATAGTAATGGTCTATCTGTATGATTAAACATCGACCTTAGCATGTCCCATAAGGTATGGTTTCTCCTTTTACTAACACCATTCCAATGTAGTGTATAAGGAAGAGTGAATAGAGATATAATCCCAAACTCCTATAAATAACCGATGAAATCTTTGTCAAGGCACTCACTAAATCAATCAGATAAAAAATTCTTTATATTCTTACCAAAATTATTCTCTACTTCATTATTGAGTTCTCTAAAATTTTGAAAGGATTTATAATTAAACTTTATTAAGTATATATATCCATATCTACTCAATTCATTAGTAAAATTAAGCAAATCAAAATATAGACCTCTAGAATACAGTGGAAAAGGTTTACTCACATTAGTGTGATATAATTCTAGAAGCTCCAAGGTCATTTCACCTTGACCAATAGAAGGTAGTTTGGTCACCATTCCTTGTAAACAAGAAATACATTTATCAAGTGGTTTTAGTTCAAAAGAATATCAATAACCATCCTGATGGAGCTTTGTTAGCCAATTTTCATTTACATGTTCTATTTGGTGATGCCACATCTATGTTTGAAATGAGTCATATGAACTTGATTCATTATCTATTTCTAATATATAGTTTTTGTAATCTAATAAAAAATACCATTATTTAATTGTGTCATACAATAACTTATATGTTATTTTTAAAAGAAGAAAATTTTATTTTAAATTTGAAAACAAAGCCATATGCATCTAAGAAATATACAAAAAATTTTGTTTTTTTAAACCATTGGTACATAATATAAATATTTAAAAAACATTATTACCCATGTTTGTAATGTAAGATGGTAGTCTTCTATATCCAAGGTAAAAATCCATGCTCTACTGGATACTTAAAAATCCACCTCTCCTCTAGAAATATTTTGATATCTACTCGATTCTTTCATTTGGATACATATTTGAGTACCATAAGATGTATCATATACCCGATTAATAGATATAAAAATATCTCAATCAATAAATAACTACCCTAAATCTTCCCATTGCTTCTTTAACTGAGTAAAATTCTTTTTCTAGTGGCCCATATCTCCAAATAAAAAACATACTAAACCTTTTTTACTTGAACTGTATTTAGATATTCCACTTCTCATAAGGATGGTTATTAGGATATTATAATTAGAAGGAGTTTTGGTTACCTTTTACTTGTCATTACTTTTATTCACTATAAGGACTTTAGGTTATTTCATGCCCCATGTTCTTATCTACTTGGTGAATTAATGTAAGGATTTCTAATAGATACTTACCCTAATTAGTCATATTATAATTAAAAATAAAATCTAGGATACTAAAGCCCAAAATTTTTCAAGTGATCTATATATATAATAAACATGGATATATAAGGAACAAATGGTGTTTAATATCTGATATTGTATGTTAATAGTTCATTAGAGAACTCATATATCTCTTGTATCTCCTTCTCTTGACAATGATAAAAAATTCAAGACATCATTCTATACACATATATATCCTTATGTTTCTTTAGAAATTCATTGGATAAGGATGATAGAGTGAAACATTGAAAATATGTGGAATCATCCAAATGTTTCATGTAAAGAGATATTTCTTTCACACTAGCCTCTTTACTAGGTTCTTTAGGAATAGGGGTTTCCAACACATATAGTTTCTTATCATGGTGTAGTATAATGTTCATGAACCTGTACCACTTCGGCAAATTTTATCAGGTGATAAGGTTTCCTTATCTAATATAGACCATAATGATAAATTTAAAGTTGTATGGATTTACATTTCTATAATAAATAAGAGAATATATTTTAGTACCTTATGTCGATTAAAAAATTAGATAATAAATTTAATTATTTTATTAATCTCCCAATATTTTATCAAAGCCCAATGTCCCTCACCATTGGTTTCAAAATATCCTGTCATATGGATATTCTAGTGGAATGTATCCATATGTACCTTCCAATAAACCATAATTTGTATTGAAAATCTATTTGAAGGTATTTAAGAAGGATGGTCTTTCCAACTGCATTTACTCACAAATCCTTTAAACATTGAGTATACTCCCCCTATCTTAAAATCATGGAATTCGATTTCCTCAATACTTTCAACATAGTTACAACAATTCAATCTCGGGTAGTTTGACCATGATGTTAACCAAGTCAAATCAACCCAATTATTAGGTTAAATCACCATGATAATTGAAAGTATCCTGACTTAGGCCAGACAAGTACAATGAACTATGATAACATATTAACTTAAATAATAGAATGAATTTATGATTTAATATTTTTATTTGAGAGATTTTAATTTTATATGTATAAAATTATCATTTTATCTATTTACATGCTGGCTAATATTAAGTGGATTTTAATTAAGTGATTAACTATGTATTATATTAAAATTAAATGAAATCCAACTTATTTTAATTTCATCTTCCTTGATTTTTAATTCATTTATTAAGTGATAGAGACAAAATATCCAAAAATAATTAATCTTATGATTGATTGAAATAAAATAATAAAGTGGTATGATCATGATAATTTATAATGATTGGATTATATATAGGATCATAAAATAACCCTTAATTATAGGTAAATATCTTTTAGAATCATTCCTAGTTCAAGTTGTAGTATTCCACAAGTGCACCTATGTATCTACTAGGTTGGTTTTACCACATCTACAAACATAGACCATGTCCTATCACCCAAGAGCTCCATCAATTACATATAATTTTACTCACATGTATTTGAGGGGAATAACAATATTTTCTAAGTGGTTTTATAAAAAAAGAAACCATGGACATGTAAGTCCTACATAGTATATAAGAGGGGATGACACACAAACCCTTATTTTAATTTTATAATAATAAATCAAAAGAAATAAATCACATAAAAAGGCCAGTATAAGAACATGATCATCCATGCCTGAAAAAAATACACAATTAATATACTATAATTCATTTTAATTGTTATTAATTAAGATATAATGTGGTTGAATTAATTAATTATATTAATTAATTCATTTCTATTAATTTCCATCCACACAATCCTTGAGATTCAAAATCATTATTGTTTAAATGACATAAAATGAAATAATTTTATTTAAAATTAACTAAGTATAAAGAATGTAATTAGAGTCAACGCGATTAGTATTCATCCAAACAACCCGATGTGTATTGTGGTCATTTCCTATCTACTCATACGATATAAATCATACATGTTTTATCACATATTTACATAGTGTGTACTATCAATAAATGACACATGGACATATGTTTATGTGGAGTGTAATTATTAGTTGGAATATTGTGAAAATATATAGTATGTGTTTCTGAATATTGAACAAAAATTAATAAATAATTTACTATATATTAAGCAAATAATGTATCAAACTAAAATTTAATAAATATAATTCCATTTGTGGTTTAATTAAATGAATTATTATGTAATATGGTAAAAGAAAACATGTTCATTTATTTGGTTTTACTGTATCCAATTGGATTAAAAACATAATTAATCATCATAACCTTTGATAATATTGCTATTGAATAGTGATCATATGATTAGAATAAATATAGGATTTTTACAAATTTAATTTACATACACAAAGGAAGTGATGGCCTAAACCGGTAGGATCATACCCTATGAAGGCCATTTATCTGAGATTATAAGGGAGATAGAATCACAGGGATTTTCCCTTGATCAATCCCAAGCTGAGATCCAACAACATAAGCATGTGAGATACTGTTTACTAGAGTAGTTCAATCTCATTGATATCATGAACCAAACTATATACGCCAAACCACACTATCAAAGTATCACCATCACACACCTTATATATAGGGAATATTTTAGTGTATTAAAGGGATGTGTATCAAGACCATAATAATATGAATCTGTATATTTTATAGAATTATTAATACATTTTCATCTTATTATTTTAAATTTTTAAATGAATTTAACTTTGATACATTAAAACAAAAATTATATTTTTGGATAATATTCAAATTTAGTTAAGGAATTTATTTTGAGGAATTAAAAGATTTTTGAAATAAATAAAATTCTAATAAAATATTATTTTTAAATATTTTTTTATCATATATAAATGATCATATAATTTTTATGAAATCAAATGTAATTTTTATAAGGGATCAAAAACTGTTATTTTCAAAAAAAACCCAACATTTTTCAATAAATGTAAATTATTATTTTAAAAGTGAAAATAAAAATATTTAGAAAATTATTTTTATAAGTGGATATTATTTTGGGAATCAGAACATCAAAATTATCCAATATTAAATTTTTTACAATTTTTTTAAAACAGTCAAATTTTCTAGTAAAAATTAAATATCATATAAATATATAGTGTGTATTATGAAATAATAATAACCCAGAAGTGATATAATAAATACTATAAATGGAATCCAAGACCAAATATATTTTTTAAATCTTAAATAATGTGATTTATGTTGATTTTATTAATTTTATAAAGCCTTTTTGAATCCTCAAAAACAAATAATATATTTTAAGATTTCAAAACCATTTCTTTAAGAGAATGACTCACTTCCACATCTTAAAGGGTATTTTTTAACAATTTTTTCCCTTTTAATTATGAAATAATTAAAACCATACCTCTTTGTAAGAAACAATGTGAATTTTTACTGGTTTTTATTTTATTATACAGAGTCCAGAACCTAAGTTTTAGAAATGATAAATAATTACCCACTCATTTCCTATACAAACCCACCGAAGCTCCCATTTATATTCACTAAAAATACTTGAAGCATGTACTTAATCTTAGCTACCCTTTATAAAGTCCACTCAAGGTTCCCCTAAGCTCTTAAGAAGCACCTCCCAATCATTTGGAGTCACACTCTCAAGGAAATGGTTCTTTTATTTCTCCTCTTTATTCAAGTTTCTTCATCATCTTATGCCCTTTTATCCAATTCCTATTGTTGGGATATGTTCTTCCATATGAACCTTACTACCCATTTCTCCTAAATTATGAGATAACCCTTTTACTCTCATTAATCTCTTCTATAAACATTTATATTCCCCTGTTATGCTGCGAAAATTTCACCTTGATTTTCCATGCCAAACAAATGTATAGTGAATACCCAAACCCAATTCCTATCTAGGGTTTTCACCTTTATGAAATTATAATTATTTTATTTGGAACTTAAATTAATATTTTCTATTATACTTTATCATTGAATAAAATATTATGATGTATTAATCCATGTTGTGTGATCTATGTGGCACACGTAAGCATTAGAATGAAATAAAAGTTATGGATGAACATGAAATTATATATCACTTCATTGCATTAGGTAATGTTTTAGTCTCATGGGACATAATTCAAGGGATTAGGGAGTGAGACTAATCAATCACAATCATTTTTTCATCATGATTTCTTGGTAGTTTTTCTTGAACTATTTTTATAATGCATGGTTTTAAGTTGTTTCCACATTTCCCATGTTTCCTTTATGTTATCATGCTATATCACACCTAATTGTCCATGTTTATGATTCTCACTCCTTTTATGCCCCATTGATTTGATTATTTTCTAAAATTTATTATTTTTTTCATGTAATTCCATTTTTATTCCCTTGACGAGATTTATAGCACACCCCGTTCTTATATATGTCCACAAGTTATCCCTTGTAGTTTTATGTATGAAGGAATAATATGATTATGTTAAAAAAGTTTTCAATAAAGACTATGTATTCACTATTTTAAGTTGTTATGTAATGTACCTAATTCCAAAAGACACTAAAATTATCGATCTTTTGGGTTGTATTATGCGTACTTTATGTAATAAATCATGATTTAATATGTAATAAATATATGGGTTGTCATATTTGGTATTAAAGGAATGGTTTAGAAATTTTTGGGATTAGGATTATAAAAATATAGTAAAATACTTTGGTATAATACCAAGTATAAGAAAACATCCCTAAATTTTTTTAAGTATAGAGTTTGTGGTTTATCAAGAAAATACATCCTTTTCTAGATTCTATAAGTGGATGTGGCTCCAACATATATGTATATCAAGGTAAAACCCAAAAACACTATGTTGAGCTAGAATTGGCTGGAAAAAGGTTCACAAAAATGTTTCTTTTTTCATACCTAGTTTGAAACTCTGAGGAAATTTGCTTTGGTAAATTGAAACTCTTTGGGAATATGCTTTGGTAAATTTATACTCTCATTATGAACCATAATTAAGGGAACCAAAAATTCCCATCGGAATATATGGTCGAAAACAGATCATGGATAACATAGATTGAAGCCTAGAAATTCATAAGCTAAGGAAATACACAAAATTAATAAGTTATCTATTTAATGTCACTAGATTCCCATTTATGTGTTTAATAGTTTAAAAATAATCATCCCTAATTTTTCTTTATTATAGAAAATTATCAGAAATAAGAGGAATCGGGTAAAGAATCATTGATCATTGACGCACTGTGGGAGGTATGGGATTCCAAAATCTCTTTGAATTCAATGACACACTTCTGGATAAGAAAGGTTGGTTCCTGATTAACCATCTATCATCTCTTTGTGTACACGTTCTCTGATCCAAATACTTTCCCCACAAGGACTTCCACATCTCCTTTCTTGGCCCCCATCCACGCTTCCTATGGAGAACCATTTGGGGGCCCCGAAGTCTCCTGGACAAAGGACTGGGCTGGAGGATTAGGAATGGACAAACTGTTAACATTTGGAAAGATCCCTAACTGATTGATGAGGAAGGTGTGCGGGCCTCATCCCCTGCCCGACCAGGTTTTGAAGATGCAACTGTCAGGTGCCGCTTTTCCGACCAGGGTCCAAGATGCTGTTTGGAGAAGATTCACACATGGTTCAATGAAAGAGACAAAAGAATTATCTTGAGTACTCCCTAGGTCCCAGATGCTGGCCCCGATCATCTCTTATAGATCAACGACCTTTCTGAAGCCTACAAGGTGAAATCCGGATACCGGCTCTCCATTGGTAATCAATCAGTTGATTGGGATGGGGCACCCTGGAAGTCAATTTGGAAAATCAATGTCCCCCCAAAAATCCACCACTTTTGGTGGTAAGTGTGCATGGGCACCCTTCCTACCATGAGCCTTCTCATCTTACATCATATTTCTAGTGACGAATCTTTCCCTTTCTACCTGAACGTCCCAAAATCTCCCTTGCACGCCATCATCCAGTGCCCAAGGGCTAAGGAACTTTGGAAAAAATGGGGCTCTGCTTCAGATGCTTCACTGGCTATGGCCTCTAACCTCCCATCTTTCCTGATGCATTGGTGCTCCTCCTTCTCATCGGCCAAAGTGGGTTCACTTTGCACCCTGGACTAGATAATTTGGGTCCGTCGCAACGAGGCAGTTTTTAACCACGTTCACAAACCCCCCGAATTCTGGATTTACCGGGCCTTTTCGTAGATTGAGGGCTAGAAGCACCACAAGAGACAACATAAGCCCATTGGAACCCCCTATTTTCCCTCCCACTGGTGTCCTCCAAGATAAAGGATTATTAATATTAATGTGGATGCGTCTCTCCCCAAGGATGGTCCTGTTGCCCTCGACATCTCGGCCCGAAACCATCAGGGGACAGTCGTTGTAGAAAAGCATGAATCACACTAGACCTTTTGGTAACCTGTGGTGGCTGAGGCTACTGTCATACTTTCAGGTATGATGTTCTCCGAGGATCACGGATGGGATAAAATCAACCTCAAATCTGACTGTCTCACCATTATTAATGATATCAATTTCAACGACGGCGGCCTCCAGTCATTTGGATCCCTCATCAGGCGGATTCTTTCTCTCCATTAAGGCTTCTCAATCTGCACATTCTCCTTTACTAAAAGGGAAGGAAACAATGCTTCCCATCAGCTGGCGGCCTCAAGCCCCTATGATGTTAACCAGCTCTGGCTGGACCATTTCCCTTTATGGATTGGCGTTTGTACATATGATGATCTTCAACGTTAATGAATCTATCTTTTCAAAAAAAAAAAGATAAAGAACCAATGATAAGGAAAATGTGACGAATTCCCTAATGAGATTCCCAACTCGATTAGAGTGGGAATCATGAAATTTATTATGATACTCTATCAGATGACTTAGGATCCAAATAGAAATCTAGATTAGAAGGATCACCCAAATCTCCCATACAATGAACACGCTACAATTAAGAACTTTATGTGAAAAGGAATTTTTCTTTAAATGGATAATTTGATTCCTTAATCGTGGAATAATAGATATACTCTAGTGGGAATATATTCTCCATCCTTCAATATTTTTAACAAGAGAAGGTTCTACTACCTGTTAATCATATAGAGGGAGAATCTAATCAGTGGTAGAAATTGATCAAGAATACAAATCCTGAGGAAGTGATCGAAGTGATGGGTTGGAAGGAATAATATGACCATGTTAAGGAAGTTTTCAAAAATATATTGGGTGTATAAGGAATAATTCACAAGAAATTCATGTTACACCTCTATCTTTTTTGTTTACCCTAGGTGCAAGGTTTACAGCTTCTTTGGTGGGTTAAAAAATAGTCTATGAAATGCCTTCGTGATCCAAGAATTTGATATCTATTATGAAATTTTCCTATGTTCCATCAATGTAAAAATTTAGATTGATGAATCTCGAGCATATCATGAGGATAATAAGTGTAATTTGAAGTTTAATTATAGTGTTTCGATGGAGAAATATGATGGTGATAATAAATTTGAACATCACACCTATCAAAAGCGTGGAAAGATGTACCCCAAAAATTTCCTTAGGGGGACAAAGAAATTCTTTATGTTTGGGAAGGAATGGCACCTAGCTAGTGATTACCAATGGGATAATCCAACTAATATGATGGAGGAAAGGAATTCCACAGTCAACCCTAAGCAAAATTTTCATCGCTTCAAATACAAGGAAAAAATATACTTTTTAAAGTTATTCTCTAAGGCAAATGTTTTTGAAGACAACCAAAAACCTCCATGGTAGCAAGGGAGAGCCTATTCCACCACACCCACAGAGGTAGATCCTGATAATGAATTACTGATAGGTATACTAGTTATCCATTCAAGAATATTAAACATACTTTTTGATTTAGGTTTTATGCATTCCTTCATATCTAAAAAGTTTAGTAGAACTATTCAAACACTACCACAAAGGATGGAAGTAGAGTTGTTGGTGAAAATGGAACTATTTAAACACAACCACAAAGAAATATAATGGTGATAATAAACTTGAACATCACACTTGTAAAAAGTGAAGAAAAAAGTACCCCAAAAATTTCCTAAGGGGGGCAAGGAAATGCTTTATGTGTGGGAAGGAAGGGCACCTAGCTAGTGATTACCAATGGGAGAATCCCACTAATACGATGGAGGAAAGGAATGCCCTAGTAAAACCTAGGCACATTGTTTATTGCTTAAAATACAAGGAACCAGGGTACTTTTCAAACTAATTCACTAAGCCAAAGGTTTTTGAAGACAACCAACAACCTCCAAGGCAACAAGGGTGAGCCAATGGCATCACACCCAATGAGGTGGATCCCGAAAATGAATTGGTGACAATTATACTAGTTATTAATTAAGAAATATCAAGCATACTTTTTGATTCTGGTTCTAAACATTCTTTTATATCTAAAAAGATTAGAAAAACTATTCAAACACCACCACAAAAGATATAAGTAGAGTTGTTGGTGAAAATGGAAAATGGGGAAATTATTATATCCCTAGTATATAACTCTACCCCTATTAAAATTTGTCTAATAAACTTCCTAGATAACCTTATCAAACTTTCTTTAGTGGAATTTGATGCAATTATGGGCATATATTGACTTTACCAATATAATGACAACATAAATTGTTGAAATAAGGAAGTAAATCTCGGTATTTTGAATCCTACTCCTATTATGTACAAATACAAGGAGATAAATGACTATTATTGAGCACCAAAGTCTCAATAATTGATATTATTTCCCCACAATCAGGCATATCTACATTAAATTACTGAGTTTAAGGAAGGTATCATCCTTGAAGACACTCCCACTGTGAGGGAATATGCTAAAGTGTTTCCTAAAGATTTTCCCGGTCCTCCTCCTAGCTGAGAGGTTGAATTATCAATCGATATTATACCTGGGGTGTTACCATTATCCATGAATCCATATATAATGGCAGTTTTGGAACATGAGATTCTGAAGAAATAAATACATGAGAACTGAATAAAGGATTCATATGCCCAAGTGCTTCACCATGGGGTGCACCGGTCCACTTATTCAAGAAGAAAGATGGGTCAATGCACCTTTTCATTGTTTATCATGAGCTAAACAAGATCACGATAAAGGGAAAGTATCATATGGAAAAAATTGATGACTTATTCGACCAACTATGTGGAGAACAACACTTCTCCAAGGCAGATTTGCAGTTAGGTTATTACCAAGTTAGGGTGAAGAAGGAAGATATCCCCAAAACTTCTTTTTTACATGGTATGGGAACTATGAGTTCATAGTAATTCCATTCAGACTCACTAATTCTCTGAAAATATTTATAGCCTTGATGAATAGAGTCTTTAGAGATTAAATTGACAAATTTTTGTTTTTCTTTATAGTTGATATTCTAATATACTCCAAAAGTAAGGAGGATCATAAGGATTATCTGAGTAATATTCTAATACACTTATGAAAGGAGAAGTGTTATGAAAAGTAACGAAAATGTGAGTTTTGCTTGAATGAATTCTCATTCTTGTGTAATATTATCATAATCAATGGTATATTTATGTACCCTTAAATGATAGAAGTAATTGAAGGATGACAGAGGCAAACATATGTGATATATATGTGTGGTTTCCATAGATTATATGGGTATTATCAATGATTTGTGAAAAAATTTTCATGACTGTCAAGCCCTCAATACAATATAACTTAGATGGGAGCCATGTTTTTTGGAATGATTAATGTAAAGAGAGCATCAAGGAGTTGAAAAATAGGCTTATCACTGCACTAATACTCACACTACCCACGAGTGTAGAATATTTAATGGTATTTAGTGATGATTAGAAGAAGGTATTAGGTTGTGTGTTAATGAAAATGACAAATTGATAGGCTATGGTTTAATTAAATTAAAATTTCATGAACACAACTACCCAATGAATGATCTAGATTTGGCTGTAGCTATCGTCATAATTAAAATCGGGTGGCGCTATCTCTTTTGGGAGAAGTTTGAAATATATATGGATCAAAAGTGCCTCAAGTATGTATTCACGTAGAACTATATGAATATATTCCAATGAATATGGTTAGAGTTTACAAAGGACCATGAATACTCAATCCAATACCATCCTAGAAAATAAAATAAAGCATTAGGTTCTAGAAGTAGAAAGAATCTTGAAATTTTATCATTGACTATAATTAAGAAGTATATAATATTATAATAATTAAAAAGGATGGACATGAGAATCATAAATAAAGTAACATTGTCAATCATTTCACAAATTATTTCTCTACCATCCCTTCCAGAGAAGATAAATGATTCTCAAAGAGATGATATGAGAATTCAGAAAAAATTGGAAGCTATAAGAAAAGGGAAATCCTCATAGTTCAATTTTAATGAAGAAGGTTTTGTGAGATTTGGGTCATGACTATGTGCACCATCAAATCCTAAGTTAAAGGTTATGTTGGATGATTCACATACTTGAACCTTCTCCATCCATCCAAGAAGCAAAAATATGTATCGATATCTCCAAGAGTAATATTAGTGGAACAATATGAAGAAAGAGATCACAGAATATACATAAAGATGTATTTTGTCTCAAAAAGTGAAGGAATAGAGGCAAAAGTACAAGGGGATGATGCAACCATTACCCATACCTACATGGAAGTGGGAATACATCACCATGGACTTTTTTACTGTTCTTGTAGAGACATAAATATGAAATAATAGTATCTGTATTGTTGTGGATCATCTTATATAGAAAACACAATTCATTGTGATTAGAGAGCGCTTTTAACTAGATCAACTTGCAAGGATATACATTAAAAATTGGCAGGGATGCATGGAAAGCCACTGTTGATTATATCTGATCGAGATTCAAGATTTACCTCTAAGTCCTAGAAGAGTCTCCAACATGCTCTTTATTTGGAGTTGAACTTCAGAACAACTTATCACCCCCAAACTGATGTCCAATATGAGTGGATTATCAAGACACTCGAGTGCATGTAGAGAACATGCTCAATTGAATTCAAAGGAGGATGAGACCAACATATTTCTCCACTCTATCCCTCATACAATAACAATTTCTACTCAAGAATCAAATTGATACCTATCAATCCCTTTATGGGAAGAGGTACAGAAAATTTTCATGGTGGGATGAAGTTGGGGAAAAAACTGCTAGGTTATGAAATGATCAAAGAAATGGTGGAAAAGGACAAGACCATTAAAAATCACATCTAGGATACTCAAATTAGAAAGAATAACTATGATAACAATCTTAAATGAAACCTAGAGTTTTATATTAGTGACATGGTATTCTTCCTCATATCTCCATAGAATAAATTCATGACATTTGGTAAGAAAGTAAAGATTAGTCCAAGATACATTGATCTCTTTTAGATACTTGACCACATTTGAGTTATTCCCTATCGACTACAAATACCACCTAACCTATCTCAAGTACATGATGCATTCCATCTATCCCTCTTGAAGAAGTACATACTAGGACCCTCACATGTACTCAATCTAGAGGAATATTCGTTGGAGAATGATGTTTTCTATGAAGAGAAGATGGTGAAAATCTTAGATTTTTTAGACTAAGTTCTATGAAATAAAATAATTCACCAGGTCAAAGTGATGTAGAGAAACTAAAAGTTTGAAGAAGCAATGTGGGAACCATAGGAGGTGCTGAAACAAAATTACTGGCATCTGTTTTAGTGTGTGAAATGAAAATTTTGAGGGAAAATTTTCTTAAGGGAGAAGATTATAATGACATGAACTTTTTGAAATAAAATTCCCTTTATAGTTTAATTAAATTCATTATTATATATTATAGTTATAGAAAAAACATGAACTTAGCAATCTAACTGTTGATAATACATCCATTGAAAAGTGATTATATAATTATTATAAATATAGGGTTTTAGAATGTTCAATTGACATAGAAAAAAGAAGTGATGTCCTCAACCAATAGGATCATACCATATGAATCCCATTTTTCAGAGATTAAAAGTGAAATAGAATCATTGGGATTTTCCCTTGATCAAGACCAAGATGATATCCAACAACTTAATCATGATCTAAACTATTTACGGGGCAATTTCAAGCTCATCGAGATCATGACCAAAACCATGTATGCCAAACCACCATATGAAATTCTCATCATCACGCACCATACCCTTTGGGAATTTGTAGTTTTATTAATGGGATATGTATCAAGAAACTAATAAAATGAATATGTATATTTTATATAATAATGAATATATTTTATTCTTATTATAGTTACTTTATAAATGATTTTGATTTTGATAAAATATAACCCAAATTGTTTTTTGGGTAATATCTAAATTCAATTAAGAAATATATTTTTATGAATTAATTGACCTTTCAAATAATTAATATTTTAATAAAATAATGTTATTAAATAATTATTATCAAATATAAATAATCAGATAATTTTTATGAATTCAAATGTAATTTTTATAAGGCTTCAAAAACAATTATTGTAAAAAAATGCAGCATTTCTCAATAAATGTTGATTCTTATTTTAAAAGTGAAATAAACAGATTTAATTTTTCTGATAAAATGAATAAAATTTTTGGAATTCGAATTTCTAAATTATCCAATGGTTTATTTTTCATAATTTTCTGAGATAGTCAAATTTTTGGGTAAAAATTAAATTCTATATAAATATACGGTGTGTATTATGACATCATAATAACCAAATATTGATGTAATAAATACCTAAAATGGAATCCATAACCAAATATACGTCTTAATTATAAAAAAATATGATTTTATGTTTATTTTATTAATTTTATAAAGCGTTTATGAATCATCCAAAACCTATAACAAATTTTAAGATTTTAAAATCACTTCTTTAAGAGTTTGACGCACTTCCACATCAGAAAGGGTGTTATTTTAATACGTTCAGAACTTGGAATTATTAAATAATTAAAACCATTCATATTTTTCAAAACTCATGGGATGGTTTTTGGTTTTTTTATTGTAATATATAAAGTCCGAAACCTAAGTTTGAAAAATTATAAAGAATTACCCACTCATTTCCTATATAAACCCACCCAAGCTCCCATTTTACTTAACTCAAAATAATTAGAGCACATAAATAATCTTTAAATCCATTTATATAGTCCTTCCAAGGTACCCTAATATCTCGAGAAACTCCTCCCATGAATTTGAAGCCACACTCTCAAGGTATGTGTTCTTTTCTTTCTCTTTTTTATTCAAGTTTCTTTGTTATCTTATACCATTTTTCTCCAATTCCTAATGTTGGGATATGTTCTTACATATACCCCTTACCAACCCTACAATGAATAAATGATGAGATAACCATTCCAATCTAATTATTCCCTTACATGAACATTTATACGCCCCTGATATGCTATCGATAATTCACCGCAATTTTCCATGCTAAACAAATGTGTAGTGAATACACATACCCAATTCCTATCATGGGTGTTCACATTTATAAACTTATACTTCTTTGATTTGTGAATTACAAGTATTTATTTTTCACTCTATTATCATGTAATAAAATATTATGATGAATTAATCCTTATTTTATGATATATGTGGTACACTTAAGCATGAGAGTGAAATGAAAGTGGCGGGTTCACCTAAAATTATATAGCACTCCAATGCATTGGGTAATGTTTTAGTCTCATGAGACGTCATGAAATAGATTAGGAAGTGAACTTAATCTATCATGGCACCTTTTCCATCATCATTTCTTGGAATTTATCCTTGACCTATGTTTATGATGTAGTGTTTTATGTTCTCTCCACATTTCCTATGTTTGCTTTATGTTATCATTCCATATCATGCCTTATTGTTCATGTTTATGATTCTCAATTATTTTATGAACCATTTATATTCCTATTATCTAACATGTATTAATTTATTCATGTTATTCCATGTTTATTCCCTTAATGTTATTTATATCTCACCCCTTTCTTATGTATATCCCCAAGTTATCCCATGTCGTTTTAAGTACGAAGGAATAATATGATCATATTAATAAAGTTTTAAATAAAGATGATTTATTCCATATTTTTAGTTATTTTTTAATGTATATAATTCAAAAATAAACTACACTTATTAATCCCCCATGTTCTATTATTTTCACTTTTATGTAATAAATCACGATTTAATGTGTAATAAATAGACGGGTTTTTATAGTTGGTATCAAACGAAATGTTTAGTTATTTTTTGGATTAGGATTATAAAAATTTAGAGAAATACTCAGGGATAAGACTAATTATATGAAAACATCCAAAAAATTAGTATTTATAGAGTAAGTGGTTTATCAATAAAATACATCATTGTCTGGATACTATAAGTAGATGTGGATTTGTCACAGATATACATAGTGAAAAACTTGAAAACACCATGTTGAGCTAGAATCGACCATGAATGGTGCATGACAATGGGCCTTTCTCAATACCTTTTTTTAAACTCTTGGGGGATATTATTTAGTAAATTTATAATCTCATTATGAAACATTATTAATGGAAAAATTCCTATAAGAATACATGTTGAAAATAGATCACGAATAACATAGATTGAATCCTATAAATTCAAAAGTTAAGGATATACATGTAATTTATTAGTTATATCTTTAATGTATTTGGATTACCATTTATTTATTTAACAATTTAAAAATAATCATCCCTAATTTTCCCTTTATTATAGCCAATGGTTGTAAGTTGGAGGAATTAGTTTGACAACCAATGTGACGGACAATGTGTTGACTGCCCTAATGAGATACCCAACCTGATAGGAGTGGGAATCATGAACCTTATGAAGATACTTTATCAGCTGAATCATATTCTAAATAGAAACCATGATCAAGAGGAGTTCCCAAATCCCCGAAAGAAAGAAAAAGCTACAATTTATACCTTTATGTGAAAAATGCCTCAAAATTTTAATGTATCATTTGTTACCTTAAACATGGAACAATGGATCAAATCTATTGAGAAGATATTCTCCATAATTCAATGTTCTAAACAAGAGAAGGTTCTACTGTGTATTTATTTTATGGATGTAGAAGTTGATCATTATTTGACTTTGGTCAAGAATATGAAGCCTAAGGAAGAGTTTGAAGTAATGGGGTGGAAATAATTTCAGATTTTTTTTTCTATAAAGTTTTTACTCACACTCTATAACTTAAAATGGAAAGGTATTTCCATGCCCTAAAAAAAGATGACGAATCTATAGTGGTCTATAAGGAAAAATTAACAAGACTTGGATAATATTCCTCTTACTCTATCATTATTCTTGAGTGCAAGGTTAACTTCTTATTTTGTGGGCTAAAACCTAGTTTATGAAAGGCCCTCATAATCTAGGACTTTGATAGTTATGAGGAAAATTAACAATGTTCCCTCTAAGTTAAAATAGATATTGTAAAATCTCAATGATATCATAGGGATAAGAAGTGGCAAGTGGAGTTTAATTCTAGCTGTTTGATGGAGAAATGTAATGGTGATAACAAATTTTAACATTACACTTGTCAAAAGTATAGAAAGAATCACACTAGAAATTTCTTAAGTGGGATGAGGGATTGATTTTGGGTGTGAGAAGGAAGGCAACCTAAATAGAGATATACAATGGGATAATCCCACTAATGTGATAGAGGAAAGGAATTATCTGGTAAATACTTAGTGAATTGTTCATTTCTTAAACTGTAAAAAACCAAGGCTCTTTGAAAAACAATGCACTAAGATAAGGGTTTTTGGAGATAGCCAATAACATCTAAGGCAGCATGGGTGTGCCTATGCCATCACAACCACTGAGGTGGATCCTGAAAATAAAGTGGTTAAAAGTACACTAGTTATTAATCCAGTAATATAAAACATGCTTTTTGATTATGGTTCTATGAATTCCTTCATATCATGAAGCTTTAGTAGAACTATTAAAACACCAAAAAAATCATGGAAGTAGAGCTATTGGTGAAGATGGAAAATGGGGTAATTATTGTATCCCATGTATATAAATCCTCCCCTATTAAAATTTGTGGGATAAACTCTATATAAAACCTTGTAATACTACATTTGGTGTAATTTTATGCAATTATTGGTATGGATTGAATTTCCCTATATCGACCCAATATAAATTTCTATAAGAAGGAAATCACATTTTGTATCATGAATCATCCTATGATTCTATACAAATGAAAGGAGTTGGATAAATCTTATTTAGCACCAAAATCTCAAGCATGGATATTATTTCTCTATGAGTAAGAATATCTTTCTCAAATGATTTATTACAAGGAAAGGGTTTTCCTTGAATACATGAATATTGTGTGGGAATATATTGAAATGTTTCCTAAAGAATTTACCGGTATTCCTCATAGCCGAGAGGCTGAATTTTCAATCGATATTATACCTAGGGCATTACCATTATCCAAAAATCCATATATAATAGATGTTATGGAACTTTAGGAACATAAGAAACAACTATAAGAGAATCTGGATAAAGGGTTTATACACCCAAGTTCTTCACCATAGGGTGAACCGGTTCTCTTCATCAAGAAGAAGTATGGGTCAATGCACCTTTGCATTGATTATCATTAACTAAACATGATTAGGGTAAGGAACAAGTATCCTCTACCATAGATTTATGACTTGTTCAATCAAATACATGGATCAAAATAATTCTCCAAGGTGGATCTATGGTTGGGGTATTACCAAGTTACTGTGAAGAAGGAAGATATCCCCAAGACTATTTCCCATACAAGGTACAAGAACTATGAGTTCATATTTATTCTTCTAGGACTCACTAATGCCCTATAAATCTTCATGGACATTATGAATAAAATCATTATAGATCCCCTAAACAATTATGTTGTAGTGTATATAGAGGATATTCTGATATACTTAAAAAGAAAGAAGGATCATGAGGAACATATGAGCACTTTGTTAAAAACCTTATGAAATGAGATGATTTATGCAACGTATAGAAAATGTGAGTTCTGGTTGAATGAATTCTCATTATTGGGGAATATTATCACAAGAAATGTGATATCTATAAACCCTTAAATGATAGAATAAATTTAAGGATGAACGAGTCCATAATGTGGGACAAATATCCATAGTTTCCTTGGATTATATGTGTATTATCGTCGATTTGTGAGAAATTTATTATGATTTTCATATTCTCTAACCAAGCTAACTCAGAAGGGAGTCAAGTTTTTTTGGAATGATGAATGTGTAGAGAGATTCAATGTGTTAACAAAGAGTCTTATCCCTACATCAGTACTCTCACTACCCATGAGTGGATAAATTTTTATGGTATCTAGCAATGCTTCAAAGAAGGGTTTGGTTTGTGTGTTAATTAAAAATGAGAAAGTGATAGCCTATGATTAAAGACAATTTAATGTTCATGAATATAACTACCCAAAACATGATCTAGAGTTTTAAGTAGTGATTTTCACATTGAAAATATGGTGGAATTGTCAATTTGGGGGAGAAGTGTGAAATATATATGGATTGCAAGTGCATAAAGTATATATTCACACAGAAAGAGATGAATATGCACCAACAAAGATGGTAAAACATGATCAAGTAATATGACTGCACAATCCACTACTATATTATAAAAGTAAATAAAGTTGAAGATGCTCTAAATATAAAGGAACTATCAATTTTATCATTGATGAGAATTGATAAGGATCCAATATTCTTAGGCTTAAAAAGAATGGATGTGAGAGTCATAAAAGAAGGAACAACATCGATAATTTCACAAATTATTTCTCAATCTTCCCTTATAGAGAAGATAAATGATTATTAAATAGATTATGTGGGAATTCAGAAGAAATTGGAAGATATAATAAAAGTAAATCCTCAGAGTTCAATGTTAATAAATAAGATGTTGTGAGATTTGAGTCATGACTATATGTACCATTAAAGGAGTTGTTGTGAGATCTGGGTTATGGTGGATAGTCTTACAAAGACTGTACACTTCATTTAGATTAAATAGGACGTCTTACTTGATCAACATGAAAAGATATACATTAGAGAAGTGGGGAGGCTATATGGAACACTACTATCGATTGTATCTATCAAGATCCAAGATTTACCTCCATGTTATGGAAGAGTCTCTAACACGCTCTAAATTTTGAGTTGATATTCAACATATCTTATCACCCCCAAACTAATGGACAATCTGAGTGGACTATCTAGAAACTTGCGGACATGTTGATATCATGCTCAATTGACTTCAATGGTGGACAAGACCAACATCTTCCCCTGGTTGAGTTCTTATACAATAATATTTTCCACTCAAGTATACAAATGGATCCTTATGGATCCCTTTATGGGAAGAGGTGCAGAACTCCTACATACTGGGATGATGTTGGGGAATGAAAATTACAAGGTCCTAAAATAGTATAGGAAATGGTGGAAAAGGTTAGGACCATTTAGAAACACATCAAGGATGCTCGGAGTGAAATGAAGTGATATTATGTAAATCTTAGATGAGACCTAGAGTTTGATGTTGGTGACATGTTATTCCTCTATATATCTCCAAGGAATAAATTCATGATATTTGGTAAGAAAGGAAATATTTTTCCAAGATACATCGGTCCCTTTAGGATCCTTGATCACATCAGATTGGTGGCCTATCAACTAGAACTACCACCTAAACTATCTGTAGTACATGACGTATTCCATTTATCCCTCTCGAAGAAGCACATACCTAACCCCTCACATGTACTAATTACATACATGGTACCATTGGAGAATTATCTTTTCAATGAAGTGAAACAAGTAAAAATATTATATCATAGAGAAAAATTTCTACAAAATATGACAATGCACATGGTTAATGTGCTACGGAGAAACCACCCATTTGAATAAGTTACATGGGAACTAGAGGAGGTGATGAAACACAATTAGCCTCATCTGTTTTAGTGTGTGAAATGAAAATTTTTATGTTGAAATTTTTAAATGTGGGAAGATTGTAACGACCCAAACTTTTATAAATAAAATTCTTTTTATGGTCTAATTAAATGATTTATTATGTATTATGGTTATAGGAAAAATATTAAATTATTTGTTTTTATTTTATAAAATATTATTTAAAAGACCATTAAATATCATAACCATGGATAATATAGCTTTTGAACGGTGATCATATGATTATTATAAATATAGAGTTTTAACAAATACAATTGACATAGATAAAGGAAGTGATGGCCTCAACCAGTAGGATCATACCCTATAAAGCCCATTTATCAGAGCTTCCAAGGGAGATAAAATCACTTGGATTTTTCCCTGATCAAGACCAATATGAGATCTAAAAACTTATGCATGAGTGAACCTTTTAATGGGAGAAGCTCAAGCTCCTTAAGATCACGACCCAAACCATGTATACCGAACCACCCCATGAAACCTTATCCTTAGTGTGTTTACTGGTGTATTAAAGGGATATGTATCAATACCATAATAATATGAATATGTATATTTTATAGAATAATTAATATATTTCCATCTTATTATTGTTACTTTATTAATGATTTTTATTTTGATACAATAAACCACAAATTGTATTTTTGGGTACCATTCAAATTTAATTAAGGAATATATTTTGTTGAATTAGTGGATTTTTGAAGTAAATAATATTTTAGAAAAATATAATTATTATATAATATTTATCAAAGATTAAGTATAATATAATTTTTATGAAGTCAAATGTGTTTTTTATAAGGGTTTGAAAACAGTTATTGTAATAAAAACATAACATTTCTCAATAAATGTTGATTATTATTTTAAAAGTGAAAATACAAATATTTTGAAAATTATTTTGATAAAATGAATATTATTTTTCAAATTAGAATTTAAAAATTACCCAATGGTTAATTTTTATAATTTTCTAAGATATTAAAATTTTCAGGTAAAAATTAAATACCATAAAAATATATGGTGTGTATTATGTCACCATAAGGACCCAAAAGTGATGTAATAAATACTATAAATGCAATAAACAACCAAATATATGTTTTCTGTTTAAAATAATGTAGTTTTTTGTTTATTTTATTAATTTTATAAAGAGATTATGAATCCTCCAAAACCTATAATATATTTTAATATTTTAATATCATTTCGTTAAGAGTATGACTCACATACACATTAACAAGGATATTATTTTAATAATTTAGGCCATTTTAATGTTAAAATGATGAAAACCAACCCTATTTGGAAGAAATCTTGGGAAAAATCATGGTAAGGTTTTTTGTTTTTACTATTTTAGTATATAGAGTCTAAAGCCTAGTTTGATTAATGATAAAGAATTCCCCACTCATTTCCTATATAAAACCATGCAGGATCCCATTTATCTTCACTCAAAATCCTTGTAGAATACATTTAATCTCACATCTCCTCTCTATAGTCCCCCTAAAGTTCCCCCAATATCTCAATAATATCCTACCAAACATTTTGTGTTACACTCTCAATGTAAGGGCTCTTTTCTTTCTTCTCTTTATTCAAGTTTATTCATTATAATATTCCCCTTTTCCCCAATTACTAATGTTTGGATATATTCCTACATATCACCCTTACTACCCTCATAATGACTAAATTATTAGACACTCCTTCCACTCTCATTAATCCCTTCCATGAACATTTATATTCACCCATTATGCTTCCAAAATTTCACCATGATATTCCATTCCAAAAAAATGTGTAGTGAATACCCTTACCCAATTATTATCATGGGTGTTCAACATTATTCACTTACACTTAATTTATTTGGTACTTAAATGTATTTATTACACACTCCTTTATCATGGAATAAAATATGATGATGACTGAATCCATGTTGTACGATCTATGTGGCACACTTAAGAATGAGAATGAAATGAAATTGACTGGTGGGCATGAAATTATGTAGCACTTCAATGAATTGGGTAATGTTTTAGTCTCATGAGAAAACATTAAAGGGATTAGGGAGTAGACCTAATCCATCATGGGAATTTTCATAATTATTTCTTGTCATTTTGTGTTGAATTATGTCTATGATGCAGTGTTTTAAGTTATTTCCACATTTCCCATATCGCCTTTATGTTAGCATGCTATATAATGCCTCATTGTTCATATTTATGATTCTCACTAATTTTATTCCCCATTGATATTTATATTTTCTAACATGCATTAATTTAATTATATTATTCCATGTATATTCTTTTATTGGGCTTTACATATCACCCATTTATTATGTATGTCCCCAAGTTATCCCATGCAGTTTTAAGTATAAAAGAATAATATGATCGTGTTAGAGAAGGTTTCAATAAATATAATGTATTTCCTATTTTAAGTTGTGATGTAATGAACCTAATTCTCAAAGACACTAGAATTATTTATCATTCAGTTTGTATTATGTATACCTTTATGTAATAAATCATGAATTAATGTTTAATAAATAGACGAGTTTTCATAAATCAAACCAAATGTATTGTCAATTAATGGAAGACATACACATGTTGATTATATTTTAATGGAATAATTAATTAATTTTTATTTATTCATAAATAGGCAGGATACATGAAATTTACAGTCTTAATATATACCATATATAATGCTTCACCATTTATCTGTGATACATTCCTAGGGACTGGGTGTGTATGTTGGCCATAGATATTTTTATGTATATGAAATGCATGGGAGCTACAAACTCTATGAACCTTGAATTTTATGATTATTAGTCACACACATTGTGCAATATAATGTGTGAATTACATGATGTGTAAGCAAGTTACATGGAATGTAGTTAGGAAAACTGTGTGCCACCCTAACCTATTAAGTATATAGTTTTTTAATGACATCATGTATAATTCATTAAATGACACTCTAAACTAAATTTTTGGTCTTTCCTGATGAATTGAACATGGGTAAAAATCATATACCTTCATGATACACACCGTGTGGTCTTATGCTATCTTTCCAAAATTCTAGGCACTTTTGGATGGGTTTATTAGATTTTATTCATATATTATTAAACCACTTTGAATATATATGTGGGAATGAATTAAAATAAGAGAAAATTTTGACATTTAGATTTAATAAAGTATTAAACCAAGATTTAAAACTAAAAATAAATGTGTATAATTGATTAGTGATCAATAAATAATTATAAATTGATATGCAATATATTTGATACCACTTGAAGGTTCTGGGGAGAAACATAAGTAGTTGGGACCTGGTTTAAAAAATATTTTTCATCCACTCCTTTGGATTTCACTTTAGATATATATGAATAGAAATACTATAATCTACAACATAAGATCATCACATATAATATATAATTAACTTATATAGATTAAGAATACCTCTTGTTATAATTATTTCCTTATTAAAGATTTTCTAGACCTCTTCTAGGAGTATCAATATTCCAGTAAGAGGATTCAAAGTTAGAACCCCTCTAGCAGTGATCCACACATGATCTGTGAACCACCAAAAATTATTATTGAAATACTAAAGTGTAAGCATGGAAGACTATAATTCTTATATTATTCATTGTTGACCGCCATAAGAATCTCATCAAGGTAGAAGGACAAATTTTCTCTCTCTATACTAAATAGGGTATAAAAGGAGGATCACTTTGTTTTTTAGAGTGTTCTAAGAGAAAGACTCCCTAGGGTTTCTGAGGATTCTATCAATAATTAATTGTATAAAATGAATAAAATGTATAGTATGGTTTTAGAGAATGACATAACAGATTATTTTTATACCTAGGGTTAGAGAATAAGTAATTGCACATAGGCCCTTATTTTTCTCTTAATCCCAGTGAATCCCATGCCTAAATAAAAAATAATAATAATAATATTTAATTAACATAAAATAAACTAATTGATAAAAAAAATATTTTTTGAATAACTAAATAAAAATTTATTCAAATAAAATTTAATATGTCATTTCTCACCAGACCATTAAATCGATCCTTCATTCCTCCTTGGTATTTACCAAACATTAAATAATGACTATTTATTTAAGTAAATAAATATCACTACATTATCCAATAATAATTAGATAAATATTATATTAAATATAATATATAAAAAATATTTATTAAATATTCAACTCACATATATTCTCTCAAATAACTAGTGTATGAATATTTGTGATCAACCCAACCCGAATAATTATTAAACATTGTACATAAATTATATTTTTTAATAATGTTCACTTAAAATATAATTTAACTTAGGTTCTAAATACACATAATGTGGGACCCTCTAGGCATCTTTCTATGTGGAATTAAGTAGTAACACCTAAAGTTGAAGGTTAATTTCTAGAAACACACCAATGAACCTATAGAGAAAAAAGTTATTTTTGTAATAATATACAACCTCATACAAATGCACAGTATGTAATATAATCATATTATAATTATATCACTAATTAGGTAGGTTTAATATAGGTGTCTTTAACCTATGTGATCAATTTTTCTTTCTATGAATTTTCAGAAATGAACTTGCTGATAAAACAACAAGGCATGGACTTAATTAGGTTGTTCCATTCCCATAAAAGGCCTAATGTATCAACTTCCATTAAATAATATAGTAGAAAAATACTTCATTAATGTATTCATTAATTCAATATTATTTGTAATACACATAATGTATCTTTCCTCACCACAATCATATTTCATCATGGTTTTCATTAATACATAAAAGTATGGTACTCATTATATTCATTAATTACAATCTTAAAGTCTAAGGACCATTACAAAACCTCCATAGATATGAAAATCCAATGAATCTTATAAATATGAATTTCCCATTGTAATAACATGTTTTCATGACTTATATCTCTTTAATATTATCAAGGATGAACTTCATGAGAATATGTCTCATTGTATTATGATCCCCCACCCTTGATACCTTGTATTATTTATATCCTATAAATTGATATCATAATGTGAAAGAATATATTTTTAAGAATAGAAACATAACACTTCTAGGTTCTCATAATGACGGGTAACTACCATTTCCTTTTAGTGTGATAGGTTCCCTTATGAAATTATTACATACAATTTCAAGTATAAGAACAATCACAATTTGGTAAGTAATTTAGTAATAATCAAAGGCCACGTATACAAGTAATATGAAAGTATATATATGTTTGTTCTTGGGAAATTAATACAACATTTCTAACCTAATAATTAGAGTAGTTTTACTCCTTTAATATTGCTCCAATATTTTTGTCTCTTCAAACTAACCACACCATATGATTAAACATTCTTTATTCATGTACTTAGAATTCTGTTTGTGTGTATACTCCTTGTTAGAAAATTTTTTATCAAACTTTGATTCATTAGTGATTTCATCTTTTTCAGTTGTCTAGGAGGAATAGTCATACATATTAAAATCATATGTTCTAACTTATTCCACCTTCTATACACATCCCTTTTATATTTTGATTTACGATTTCTAGATAGCCTATCAAACTCTTACTCAGGAGCTTCCACCACCATGAGAATCCTATTATCTATCTCTTGGTTTGAATATCTTCTTATAGATTCTATTTTCTCCCGTTATTATTGAAATTCATATATTTTTTTATGGTCCATGATATGGCCTCTCTTACCACATTAGAGGAATATGTTTCCTATTTTTTAACATCCTATTTATCATTCTTGATTAACTTATTGGGAGTATATTTTTCAAAGAACACATTTACTAATTTATCTCCAAAGTAAGACTTTTTTTATTTTGTTTCTTCACTTATTTTTATGAAATTTTCTTCCCTTATATTTATAGTTATAAAGGGATGGAAAACCAAACAATAATCATAAATGTAGAAAACATTTTTTCAAGATTTTTAAAAATTCTATAAGTAACCAAATTTGTTTCCCATGGAAAAATTTCTCTTCACCAATGAAATATTATTATGCACGTTAGGTTGTATTTTTATTTAATCTTGTGTATGATATATTTATTAATTATATAATCTTCAAAGGATAATATGTTATTCCAATATTCAATATCCCTATTCGCAAACTTCAAAATACACCAACTTATCTAAATTAATCTGTCTGTTTTTATTTTTTATCCAATATGTGTAGATTGACATGATTGTTGTATTTGGGTTAGAACACTAATATTTTGGGTTCATTTGGGGAGGGGGTGGGGGTTTTTATATTTTCCTACATTCATCCTTAATGATGTGGTGAATTTATTCAAATTTTTATTCTTCCACATTTTTAGAGATTTTATCTTTTATACTCCACTTCTAGAAAAATATATGTTGTAATAATTGATTTAAGTGGATAATGGTTTAACTCTTTGTTTGTACTTGATGCGGAATCTTCTCATGATGATCTCAAGGTATATTTTCCTCCATTTTTAGTCTTATTTGATGAATTATTATTATTTTAATTTTGATTAGTAGTATCCTTTTTCTCATCTTGTTGGGAAGTTACAGATTTTTTATTCTCTAGATTTTTTAGTTGTACTTCCATATCTAGGTAATTCATGTTTAAAGTATACTTATTATTATCAACCAATCTTATGTTGTGTTCCAACTAATTCTTATAAAGGGTTTTGTTATAGTCTAATAACATTTATCAAAATAAGTAAGAGTGATTAAAATCCCTTGTATAAGGATATCCCATGAAAGGTAATATGAAATAGTGTATAATACCATAAAAGAACAAGATGTTGTAAATTTGGAGCAACTTACACTGAAGATACACTAAATCAAAACATTATATCCTTTATATGGTGATTTGGATAAATATCACCAATGTGGAATACATAATAATCCCTCCTCCATTGGTATTTATAGGCTGATATGAATCACATGTCATACATACATGATTCTTCTTTCTCTAATGATGTGATAGTATCTTGACATGAAGGGGAATAAAGTGAAAAGAGAAATGGGATCAGAGAGGTTAATTAAAGCATATTCAAATTCTCACTTCTATCACATGGAAGAAGTTAAATGGGTAATCAAGGACAATCTTTGATTACACTCTCTTTTATTCACATGTTGAAACACATGAATAAATATCATGGCTAGTTCATGCATATTATGAATTTACTACCTACCATTTCATATCATGAAATAGTCTATTGAATGATAGATTATGTAGAAAAAAACAAATGATAATAGTGTATAATTTTGATATAATCACATATTTCCTAAAATAATATAACCTTATGTGAATAAAAATCATAATTCACATGATATATATATATATATATATATATCATATATATAAGGAGTTATGGAATATCTCCTCTAATATCCCACTTGCACAAAATCATAATAGACTTTATGCCATTTTACCTTATATACAATCATATACAGTAACATGTGAAACCCTATCCAAACCACTTTTTTGGATATCTTATAAAATACTTTTGGAAGGTTATCATTGACTTCACCTTGTATCACATCATATGAAATATCTTGTGAATACCCATACAAAACACTTTTGGATTAACTCTAAAATAATTTTAGAGTAACTATTTGAGTCAAAATCAATGCCCATTCCGTCAACCATAAAGCGTGATCCTATGGGGATTTATAACATTGTAAATAAATACAATTCTTTAGATCTAAATATGTAAGAAAATAATAGCATCTAGTAAAGAATCAAAAATACTAAAGATATAAAGTTATCTTGCATGATCTCCATCAGAAACATATATTTATATACCCATATCCCCTAGTTTTCATCATATTAAAATTTAAATACTTATATTTTACCTTTTAACAAGACATTAAGTGACTATAGGACACAGAACATGTCAATCCCATATAGCCAACTCATCTACTCTCGATTCTTAGAGTGTATAATGAACTGATTGATATATACATCACATGTCATTCATCATTCTAGATAAGTACATAGCATGTACCTTATCTAAATAGATATATATAATATCTAGGTACAACTTCATAATCCCATAATATATCATAGTTGAGTCCCTTGATTTCATACTCATCATACGATAGTACAAATCCCATCTTGGTTAAGCTCTAATCGATGACATGATCAACTATATACCCAACCACCTATGTTTTAGATAAGTCAATATGTATAATTAAGTAAATAGGTTATCAAAGTATAAATTTTATCATTCTAGGTATCTCACCAACCTCTGGTGGTGGGGACTAAAATATGATTTAAGAAACCCTAGTATACTAAAGACATTTGTATAACACTCCATGTGGTATACTTAGCAGGTCATCTAGTACACATAAAGAATCATATTCTTTATATTGTGCCTCATGATCATATTCAGTATCTCTATATAAGAATACTACTCATTATAACCATAAAATTTCATCACAAAATACAATACTCGATGATGAACATTAGTCAAGGATAAACACAAAGTCATACTATGAGTGGTTAATTATCATTGAACTTCATAAAATGGGTGTGTGTATATATATATGTATCCAATGTGAAATAATGATAAAATTGAGTTTTCATTTCAATTTGATACCTTTTAATATTCTTAAACTCTATAAAAATATTTAACAAAACCAACATAAGAAACAATTTATCATATCATATAAGATAAATTGTTTGATTAACCTTATGTTTGTTATACTTTATGGGTTTTTTAACACATTAAATCATATATAATCTATGTCATATCTCTATGTGATCATATGATAAAATAATCCCACTAACTCTTTGGTGAAAAAAATCTATAAAGAAGGCCAGTTTGAAAAATTTTGAGACATATGATTTATATTTCTAAATGTTCAACTTGTTGAACATATTCACACTTATTAAATTTACAACATCAAATGTTATGAGGTCAACTTCTATTGTCAATATATAACTCTTTATAAGATCATCATAAACATAATTTGAACCCTATTAAATTTAAAAATTTCCTTGAAATAATGTAACTACTTACATTATTATTTACCATCCCTTCTAAACTATTTTAGGATAAAGTGAAAAATATTTTAACTTAAGAGAGGTGCAATTATTTATTTGATACCTTTGAACTTATCTAAGTCCAAAAATTATCCCAGTATCCTCTTAAACAATATATTGTTTCCATAATATCTTTCTAAGATACAAAAAACCTTTGGTGTTAAGAAATAACATTTATCTCTTTTTAGTATGAATGTTTAACAAATAAATATTATTTCCATATCATTTATGGTGTTCTATGTGTTTGAAACCATTCCTTTTTTAAAATTATATTTTATTAAAATATCACACTAATAGGTGATGGTAACACATTACCACATATTTTAATAACTATTTTTATAAAAACTTTTATCCATATCTTATTCTGTAAACCTGTTATATAAATTTATATATCATAAACCATGTGTATACAATTAATCATCACATGTTTGTTCATAAAAAGTCTTTGTAATCAAAAAAAATATCTTACCATATAAGAAAAATTAGATGAATATACAACTCTTTTATTTAGATTTATTTGAGCTTGATAAAATCCTTCACATTCAAATCCTTAGTGCAATAACTTTTTACCACATATCATGCATATAAAATACAAGATCAATCCATTATTCCTTTGATTTTGAACTCCTATATATTTACAACAATTAGTAAAATATACATTCAATATCACGTAACTTTAAAGATCAAATAATTAATCTATATAAATTTCATACCTAACATGGATACTTCATGGAGTTTCATAAACTCTTTTGGGTATATCTTGGATAATCCAAACATATTTAATTATCACTCTTCCTTCCTAAAAACCATAGGTTTCAGTGACCTTGATTAGATTCTTGTAGAAACATTATTAACCTTTTCAATAAACGTTTCTTCTTATTTTTTATCTTTTACCTACATTTACTATCTATATAGTACCTTAGAACCTAGACATCATATTCCTAGTTTATATTTATATTCCCAAAACTTTGATAATTTTGGGTAAACTTTGTTTGAATTCAATTATATTATCAAAACATTTCGATAAATGAAAATATAATAAATTCATTGATCATAAAATCCATTTTTGATCTCTCTTTAAATTATGTTATAGAATTAGAAAAATCATAACTATGGGTATAAAAAATTCCTCATATCATTTTATTAAACAACAATTTTTTCAAGATCTTATCATGAGAAAAACGATAAAATATACATCTTATAAAATATTCAACTAATACTGAAGTACTCAAGTTATCAATGAAAGAACTCCCTTTCCCTATTAATTGAAAAAAATTAAATCATCAATTATTTTCATCTCATGAACTTATATATTTTCACATCACTTTGTAAAACATATAGATGATATCATATATCTTTCAAAATAATTGATTTTATTTTTATAACCAATAAATCTTTAAAGAAACCATTAGCCTCACCAAGTCATTTTGTATTTTCAATCATATTTAATATCATTTTAATACCCAATCATATTGAATATATGATAATACAATCATCGATGTAACAAATCATATTTATCACAAGAGTGGAGACTAATATTCCTTTGGTTATTTTTCATCGAATACATTTGAAACCACAAATGAATCACTATATGATTCCATAAGTATCTTGACTCACTTGTTGAACAACTTCAACACTTGGTTACCATAAAAGGAACTATTTTGATGCATTGAATTTTTCTTAAGAACTTTTCTTATATTACCAATTTTCTTAAGAACTATTCTTAAGTTACCAGTATTATGAGTAACATATATTAAGATTATCTTTAACTAGGATTGATCAAAAAGTTTATCTTGATTATGATGATGATATTATATATAATAGAATCTTTTATCAAATTAGAGTCATGTATTATTGAAAATTTAATAGGTAATTTTATTAAATTTGATCCACTAAAATGATGACCACATTTAAAATTCATTATATCAATTACCAGGTCAAGATCTATATTTCACTAAGCAATGAGTCAATTGAGGAATTCATCTCAACGCTCGATTATTTAGGTAGAGTATCATCCCAATCATATCATATATGATTATTGGACAGCTGAGTAGAAAACCCTTTGTTCAACTCATCATATGGATGAACAATGACCATATAAATCATCAAAAAAACTTTTTGATGTGACTTTAATAATATCTAAATAAGACCCCTTTTATTTTGAATACTTCCAAATAATTAATTTTTAACAATTCATAATTTAAATGTATACATTTTATATTGTTATCCTTATTTCATAATTTATAACCCTTTATAAATTATTTCTTTTTAATTATAAATAAAAACTTTTATTTCTATATCATAAGAAATTACATATAATTTGGTGAAAATGTATTTAAAATATGAACATTTAATTTTTAAAAATAAAATGTTTCATAAACATTATTTTCAATATAAAAAATTATGATTAGTTAATCTATAAACTTTTTATATATTAAAATTTCCCAAAATAAATTTTATAATGATTTGAAACATTTTGTAAACCATGAAAACCATTTAAGAATTAATTTTTTGGAAAACTTTTATATTTTTTCCTACATAGGAACCCATTCCTACATAAGGGTATCCTTTTTATACCCTTATGTAGACACTCTACATAAGGGTAATGCGGTTCTAGATCCCCTGTGTAAGGGTGCATGTATATAACCATTACAAATCATATACTATATAATGGTACAAAAGGTATCACCTTTATGTGAACTCTTTATGTAAGGATAAGTAAAAAATTCATCTTTATATAAATCTAATAAAACACCATAATACCTATAAATAGCCACTCTATATATTGGTAAGTCTCAAATAACCCTTTTATAGACTATAGGGAAAGATAAGATAACCCTTATACATGCCACATTGCATAAGGGTAACTTCGTACAACCTTTAAACACATCCTATTAATGTAAAGTTAGGTTTTAGATACCTATACGAGTAAGGGTCAGCTATGGTGACCCTTATTTAGACTGATCTACATAAGTGTATGGCAACACGACTCATATTTGACCCCCATCACATAAAGGTAATCCCTTGTTACCCTTAGATAATTGATATGTGTAAGGTTAATGACCTAATTACCTTTATACAACCCATCTATATAGAGTTAACACTTTGTTTACCTTTAAATATCCCAACTATGTAAGCGTAATCTATTTTAAAAAATAAATCTCCAGAAAATGAAAAAATGCTATGTTTTTTTAGTTTTATTCCCTATTTCATCACAAGTTCCATAAAATGTAAACATAGAACACTCATATACAACTAAAGGCCTTTTCTATATTCTAATAACATTTATCAAAACATGAGGAAGCAATTAGAAACCAGTTTTCAAGGATCTCCCATGAAGAATTATATAAAAATTCATATAAAATTAAAAATAAAGAACTTGTTGTAAATTCAGTGTACTTTACAAAAAACTTCCACTACATTAAAACTTAATCTCCTTTATCTGATGATTTTGATAAAGATAACCAATGTGGAAAACATAATCATCCCATATACATATGTAACCACAAGCTGATCTGAATCATATGTCATACATAATGGATTCTCCTTTCTCCCATGATGTGATATCATCTCAGAATGCAATGGAATAAGATGATAGAGAGAAATGGGTTTAGGTTGGGTCATCCAAGAATAATCAAATTCTCAGGCACTGCCATTACATGATATATGTCAAATAGTTAGTCAAGTATTCTCTTTTATTGTCCTCTCATTTATTCATGTGTTTAAATTCATGAATAAATACCATTTCCAATTCATTAATAATATGCATTTACTCCCTACCATTTCATATCATTAAAAGTTTATTAAATGATTTCTTATGTGGGAAGAATAAAAGATAATAATTTTTTATTTTTATTTAATCACATATTACATGAAATAATGTACCCTTATGTGCATGAAAATCACAATTCTTATGTAATATATATAAATATGTATACATATATATCATATATATGTAAGGATTTAGTGCATATCTATTTCATATTCAACTTATGAATTTGAATATCAGGCATTTATCTTGTCACAACTAGATAATTATCCATCTCTTTCACCCATTATTTCATTAGCTTCTAACTAGGTAGAATTGACATTCATGGAGACTTTAGGGAATCAAGGGTGGTCAAATTATTTTACAAAATTCAAAATTCTTCTTTTAATTATTTTAACCCCCTTTGTTTGAACCTCTAATACTAGTTAAATAAAATAAATACTTTTTTTATTTAACTGTGATTACACGTACAAGAAATGAAGGTAAAATAGTAAATATGGAACAAGTCTTTTAACAAGGTCCAGTCACAATATGAGCCTACTCCTTACAGTATATGGTTGTTATCCCATGATATATATATTTCTGTTGTGAATATATTTATCAATACAAGTGGAAGTGGGTGGTTTTTAACCAAGACCACACCTACCATATTACACAAGAAAGTGATCATATTTTTACATAGGTGACAAAAATTTACTATATTACTCAATAAAAAGGGTTTTTATACTTCCTCCATTATTCTTTAAACTATTATCACACCAGATACTATTCTTATCTTCCTTCACCCTCTTGATGTTATCAATAGGTTGTACATGGATATTTTCAATGCCTCAAAATATGACCTTCTTCTTCAATATAGAGTGACTTCAACTGCACAAATGTCTTCAAGAAATCATGCATGTAACTCAGCCTCTATATATTACCCATCTCCTAGATTCTTTGAAAAACACTACTCATTGTTTCTCTTAACTCAGAATAAATAATACGACCTCATAATTACTAATCTTGGATAAATATATAATGACATGAATAACTCATCGATATATTTTATGGTGATTAATAGTATTAATACACTAGTTTTCCCCTTTTATTTCACTCGAATGAGTATGTATTGTAGAAATAATTCAGCTTACTTGGTTCTTATTCTTCTTCTTCTTCAAAATCTAGCAGGTTGAATCTCTTATGCATATTATTATCACACTATCTTATTCCTTCGTAAAATATTCAGTAGATTCAACTTCTTCTTATTCCTCCTTTGAGAGACCCAATTATACTCTCAACTAACTCAGTTCACATACTCTTTTTGTGACAATAGAAATGAAAATCACAATCTTATCTATACTTTGTTTATAAATTTTCTTAATCTCACATATAAATGAATTAAATTTATCATTTAATTTTCAATACCCATGAATATTACGTATGTTTACTAAAGTAGTTTATAAGAAATATTCATGATTATAGTATAACCAATTTTGGATTCCCATGATTTTCTATGCACTACTTGTTCAACTCGAAATACATTCCAAAAATTCCCTTCATAAATGTACCTCTCATAGACAAATAAATCTTTATTTTTTATAAAAAATCCTCTACATTATATTCGTCAGAAAAATGTTATATAGAATAAATATTTAAACTCTATAAAATATATAACAGTTGTAACCCAACATGTAGACCTTCCTTATTTTCAGTTTTAGTGGTCCTTTAATGTTTTATATATTTTCAATAAGCTAATCAGCATCAAAATCATCTTCTCATTCGAAATCATAATAGTTATTATGATGTTTAAGAACTGTTGTATAGTCAGTCTTTTTTGTAGCTTCATCTTTATTATTAATGAAAACTCAAGTTCTTCATTAAGAAGATCATTCACTTTATATTTTTCAATCTCACTCAAATATTAGTGATTGAACAAGGCTTAATGATTTTTATAACACTTGATAATAACTCAAACAACATTATATGTATCATTTTTCAGAATCCCATTATTCTAGAAACTCAAATTTTTCACTAAGAATAATATATTAAGTGGTGTGTAAGGTATTTTATTTTTACATATTCGAACTTCTATATTGAAATATCTTACATGGAAAATATTTTTATGCATGGACAAAACATATTACATCTAGATAAAATATATTACACAGGTATCAATTATCTTAGGTGAAACCTAATTTTCTTCTGCATAGAATAATTATCCTACATGAAAACCAAAAATTTTACGTGATTAAAAAAATTATAAGCTCAACTAAAATAACATAAAAATGGATTATATATTTTATTCATATGATAAATAACATACGCAATAGACTCAATATATTATGAAAACATCATATGACTTTTTATTTTTCCATTTTTAACTCCTATTTATATCTTATCAATTCTAATATATTAAATTATTTTCTTGAATACCTTATTTGAAGATAAAATTTATTATGGGAGAATCATTCACTCTATTGCTATTCGTGGTCGATAGTTTTCTTATGCATGGTATATTTGACTCCCATCGTTTCTTTCATTTTAAGGTGGAACATAGTTTCCATGTGTGAAGTTTTGATACTGAGATCGAGGGAAAATCAATAATCCCTCTTTTTCCTTCTTTAAAGGAGTGACTGATTCTTCCTATCGAAGGAATGGAAAGGTTTCAAAAATCAAAGAAAAACCCCAAGGTATTTCTGAGCATATGAAAATAAGTGTGAATTCCATCATAGCTCATCTATTTCTCCCTAAGGGTTCTAAACCTCTGAAATTATATGAATTGATGGAGTGAGTTTTATTAATTTGATATTTTACTCTTAGAAATGCTTCTCATTAGGGAGAGGATACTTACATATTCTCATTCCATCATAGGATCTGAAAGTACGATCCAAGGGTTTTGGATCAACATTGCTCAAACTAGGTATCATTCATCTGTGTGAATGGGATAAAAAATTCAACCCATTTGAGACTGATAGTTCCACTTCTCAAATCTGGGTTAGGATTTATGAGTTGAACTGGATAATCTATCATCCAAAAATACTATATAATATTGAACTAAAAATAGGTATCTTGATTAAAATTGATAAGGAAATAGAATTGGATATAGTCTTCCACTTTTCTAGGATATTGGTTTAGTTTTAATTAGGTTAGGAATTAGTTGAAAAAGTTATGCTTGCAATAGATGGTGATATCATTGAGTTGACGATCATGTATGAGAAGTCCCCAAATTTTTTGAGAACTATAATTTTATTGGTCATTTTTCCTCCAATTGTAGGTTCTCTATAGTGTTTAGTTTATTTTTCATATGTGGGCATGATTTTAATAACTTTTTCAATAAGACTAATGATTTATTTGCTTGGAACAGTGATGCAACTCCTCAGATAAAGCTGCCTACAACTGTTAAAGATGGATAAAATTATTTCCATCTTGACATGGTTGATGTTGTAGCTAATAATTTCATAAAAAGGGTTCATAGATCTATTATTGTTTAGGTATCCAATCATGAGGAATAGAAGGGTGGTCAGCCAAGTGTTTCACCAACTGCTAAAGCCCGTACTTCTATAAGTAAAATTAAAACTTGGGATAAAATATTCATTAAAGAAGATAATTTAAATAATGCTAACAATGATAGAAAATGAAGTAGTGATGAAAACATGTAGACTCAAATGGTTCCTAATATCAAAGGATGTTAGATTGATCTGATGTTTGAAAAGGAGAATGAGGATGACATATTGGAACAAGTCGATCAACAACTTTTTCATGAAAGGATTTCTATTTCAAGTAGCCGAAAGGGTAATCATATACTAGAATTTGACTGTCTAGTGACCACTAAAGTTGGAAAATATTATAAGTACCATTATTCATAAGGAATGAAAAAATATTATTTCAAATCTATTTTGGATAAATAGGTCTTTCAAACTTGTATCTTATAAGAAGATAAGAGCTCTGGTTACATCTCATGTGGTGGATGATACACCAAAATAGGGTAAGTTTAATCCTTTTACAAATAAAAAAATTGATGATACTAATTACATACTGGATGAAAATATCAGAACATATGATATGTATCATAGAGACCCAACACACCAGGCAATACCTCTTCAGGATGGAATAAAAGAGGTATGAGTGAAAACTCCAGTGGCAGGAGATTTTTCTCCTAAAAAATAAAATGGGCAGCATGTTGATAGCACAAAATCTTATAGTATTGATTCTGAAGTTCTATTTAAAATGATTAAATCCCTCCCATAAAGTATGAGTATAAGTAGAGGTTGGTGATGCGAATTTGGAAGAGTTTATTGGAATTCAATTTGGGTAGAAGAAATAAATCTAGGTGAATGGTTGAAGAAAAAGTTAGGTGTTTACATTTTTTACTTTGGGGTTTTTTTCTTTGTTTTCCCATACCCTATTTTTTCATCTGTTACTTTACTTTTTTGTTTATAAAATTGTATTTTCCTCTATTATTCTAAAAAATAAATACTCAATATAGAGTAATTTGAAGAACACATTTTCTTTCTCAACTCTATATTGAATTTTATCATAGATCAAAGTGTTATAAGACAATGTAATTAGAACCTTTCATGCTTGATCATCAAAGTGTTATAAAAAAAACATAATTAAAATATGATTTTCCTCTATTCTTCTAAAACAATGTAGTTTGAAGCTTTCAAAGTGTTATAAAACAATGTAATTTTAGCCTAGATCAAAGTGTTATCAAACCACTCACTAACTATTGTAGACAGTACTCCCCATTCTTGGAAATTGTCATTGACATTGAGAATAGCTCAAGAATTATCACATGTAAATGGGTTTCTCACCATGCAACCAACTTCTCACTTCTATTTTCAATATAAGATATACCCCTTTTCATGTTAATGTTAAGAAATAACTTACTTAATTATTCATTGTCACGCAATGAATAAAAAATAAAACTCATGCTTCTTTAAATCAAAGGTCACTTTGTGATTTTTAGTTCACTTGAAAAATTAGAAACTGTCACATATTTATCACTACATGGGAATTTATTATTTTTTCAAATGGTAAAATTTATTTTATAAAATATATATTTTCATAAATAAAAGGAATACACACATAATATTTCAAATGAATTAATCTATATAAAAGGGTTCATTTTGATGATGCTTTTCTTTAATGAATTTAATTTAAAAATATTAGGAATCCTTACATATAAATGATAAATACCAAAAATTTGAACTCGATCCTTTAAACGTTATTTTCATTGAAATTAGAATATTATATAAAATTAATTCCATTACAAAATGATATAAGATGAATATATGTGTGGCTAAAATTGAATAGAAATATTTTTATCAATAATCAATACATTATTTTCTTAATAGTTTTTTTGGATTCTTAGAGAAGAATACATTCATATAAATCATAAATTAAATTTTAAAATAAAATAGAATAAATTAACATAATTCATATAAATAAAATCATAAATTTTCTTGAGTTTTTATTTCAACACAATTGATGAAAATTTTATGCCTTATGAATTTTTTTAATCTAGATAATATTTAATGATTTAGAAATTATCAGCTCTAGTACCACTTGTTGGAAATATTTGTGTCACATAAGAATTGTAATCTCCTTATAATATCATATTTATTTTTATGCCATTGAATATGGATTAAATAAAGTAAACAAAGAATACTCAAATCCATAAAGAAATGATTTTTTCTAGGGTAGAGGATTTTTGAGTTTGGAAATGTTGTCTCTCTTGAGTTTTATTTGAAGACAAGGTAAAAAAAGTAATGAATAAGATCCAAATTAGGACCAAAATCCTTTTTCTTATCTTTAGAAAAAAATTGAATTAGAGACCCACAAAATCTGTTTAATTTTCTAATGGTTTTATATACATTTATGACATTTTCCGAATAAATGACCCAATTCAAATAATTAAATGCATTTTTATTTATTAGTTTGAATAAAATGACAACCAAATATATTATTATTTTAATATGTAAACCCATAAAAATAATTATTATATTTAAAATAATAATCAGTTAAACTCTTAAGAGAGTTTGATGATTATATATTATTTTCAAATAAATTTTTATCTGATAGTAAGTTCAATTTCAATGATTTTGATTCATGGTAAAAAATATCATTACTAAAAAAAAGGTTGTATATATTTTAATGATTATTAAGGTAATCATATCTAATTTTATTTAATGTATATATGCACACATATAGTATTTTAAAAATTATAAATACACACACATGTGCGTGCTGTAAGAACCCGATTCTTATATTTGAGGTACGGGTTTTTTCCTTTCTCTTTTCCTTAAGTGTTTTTGTGAATATAAGGAAAATGGGAAAAATCCTAAATTTTGGAAGTACACGCCGTGTACTTTTTCCACACTCTTTGTACTTTTGTTTGTGTAGGGATGAGTACACGGGGGGTGTAGCCATGTCAGTGACAAAGGGTGTAGGAACCGACTACACACCATGTAGTGGTCATGTACACGCCGTGTAGTCAGTCGGCAGACCAAAACAGTAAGGCGGTGGAGTAGCTGCTAGCTGGGTGACAGTACATGCCGTGTACTCAAGAGTACATGTCATGTACTCATGTCGACGGGTGAACAGTATGGAAGTGCCGCCAGAGGAACAGTTAAATGAAGGGAGTACATGCCGTGTACATGGAAGTACACGCCGTGTACTTTGTTTTTTTTCTCTTAAAACGGGCAGTAGCCTCCCCTGTTCACAGGGAAATATTAGAACCAGAGGAAGGAGCGAGAGGGGATGGTCGAAACTTTGAAGATCCGACGGGTGTTCGTCTAGAATCCGTTTCCGCCTCGGGTGATCTCGTTGGAACCACACGGGTAAGCCCTCTCTTCTCCTGGAGTGTTTCTTACCAATTATTTCCATAGCGGGAGTTATTTGAGGTTGAAATAAAGTTTTCTTACCTCAGATCTGTGTTGTTCTTGGAAGTTTCTGGAACCGACGTTCGTGTATAGCGCTCGTTGGAATATAAGGCAGGTGGATTGGTGTTTAGTTTTCCAACTGCCGAGTGTTTTGTGCGTTTTTATGCCACGAACCCATGTTGGGGTGTCATGTGGCTGTGGTCGTTGCTATATTAAACACCTAGAATTGATTAGGTATTTAATTATGATATTAAAATGCTAGTTGGGATCATTGATCGGATCTGGGACCACCCCGGGGGTGTGTTCCACTCTTTCTCTGTTTGGCCAGGATACCCAAGGGTATGACTTTGAAGTAGTAATTATAGAATTTCCTTGAGGTGAATTGCTTGTTACTGCTTGTTTACCTGTTAGGCATGGCCCAGTTACCTGTTTAGCCTGAGGGCATTGTTGTTATTAGCCTGAGGGCACTGTACTATTTAGCCCGAGGGTTGTAGTTATTTCACCTGAGAGAAACCTTTCGTGCCTGAGGGCTTGACTTCTGTGCTTGAGGGTGACACTTTCTACGCCTGAGGGAAAATTCTGTTACGCCTGAGGGCTATACCTGCGGGTTGGATTTTCTTACCTGAGGGTAAGGTTTTTCTTGTCTGAGGACGTGGACTATTTACTTAGAAATTCACTATGGTGATTTATAATATTTAAGGGATTAAATGAATAATAAAATGGAAATTTAATTGTTAAGGTATTTACTTTTCAGTACTGCTTACTCTATTTCATTTTACTATTGCACACTGTTGTTGCATGCTTACACGCAGTTGGGCACATGCCTTTGGTGGGTGCCTACTGAGATATATTTCTCTCACCCTGTTTGGGTCACGCTTTTTGGCCCAAACAGATTATGTTGATGTAGGTGTAGATAGGGGCAAGAGTCCCAATACAGGTACATGATTGCTGCTAAGGAGTAGTAGGGCATGGTACCGATCCTAGGCTCGCGATGCCACTGCCAGCTGTTTTTCTTTGTATTTATGTACTCTACTTTTGTTGTACTGTATTGATGTATAACATATTCTGGCTATTTTCTTAGAACTTGAGACATGTAGCATCATTATTTATATACTGTTGGTTGTATCCACTGTAGTTGTTTATTTCAGTTTTGTATGTTGTACTGCTTCCGTTGTTCGTTGTATGTTTTATTTCATTCTACTGCGCTACACTTTGACAAATGAGGGCATAGTTTCCCCACTATTAGACCTGGGCCCTCGCTGCTATTCGGTAGCCTCTGGCATTTAGGGAAATGCGCTTGAGGTCACGTGGCGAACCGGGTTCGAGGCACCCGTTGAGTGGCACCTGGAACCGGGATGTTACAAAGTGGTATCAAAGGAGTTCTTTTCTTTAACATACTGTTTGGAGCCTTAGTTCGGGATAGGATGAACGGTAGTTGGTAATAAGCTATGCCCGGGCGTAGCTAACCCGCGTACAGGGAAAAGCCAGTCTACCTCGTATTTTTCAATTTTCTGATTTTTCAAATCTTACAGTTGATATGATTTCACCGTTGGGTTACACAATTGTATTGTGCTGTTTATATTTTATCAGTGGGTTCTATTTAGTTGCAACCCGATGAGATTAGGGTATTCCATCTCATGCATCATTTAGGCACATTCTAGAAATCACATGCCATGCATAGTTCCATTCCATGTAGGTGCATTAGAAATTGCATGTTGTTGTGATAATGGTTGTGCTAGTAAAGCATGCTGTCGTGATAGCTGCTTTGATAAAATACCTGCTTCGTGATAGGGTAATTTTATTTGAGCTGGTTGGAGAATGAATTCCAAACTTTGGTTTTTGGGGAGTATGGGCCCCCATTGACCGGAATTTGGTCGATCATTAGCTCTTTATTCTGTTATAACACAGATAAGATGTCAAACTTTAATTCGTGGGGAGTATGGGCCCTCACGGGTCAGAATTGGACACTTAGGTTTTTTTCAGTGTTTTCTAGGTTCCAGGGAAGTTTTTGAGGCATACTATCTGGAAACCCAGTATACACGCCGTGTAGTCTTTTACACACGTGTGTATGGCCTTCTGTTCGGGAACAATAATGATCTTTTTAAGTACACACCATGTAGTCTGAGTACATGCTGTGTAGTCTCTTATCGTGTCACAAACTGTGTGGGAGGCGACACGGGGAAGGGAAGACCTTGGGGAAAACACGTCGTGTAACTTCTGTACACGCTGTGTAGTGTTGATCTAGAGTTCGGTCATGTAACGAACAACATGGGTCAGTGAACTCCTGTACAGAACACACCGTTTCAATGATGAACACGCCGCATAGTGTGACCTGGGGACTCGGCCGTGTAACTAACAACATGGGTCAGTGTCACCTCTCCTTGAACACGCCGTGTACCTATGGTACACGCCGTGTAGTCTTGTCCGAGGACATACCGTGTGGAGATATCCATGTGGATGGGAAATGGGGTGGTGTACACACCGTCTACGGGTGTAACACGCCGTGTAGTGTCAAGCAGAGTATTCGGTCGTGTCACAAACGACACGAGCAGTTGGAAATAACACCATACACGCCATGTTGATATTATACACGTCGTGTAGTTTTGTTGAAATGTGAGTCATGTGGCTTAGCCGTGCAGAAGGACCCGGGCAGTGGAAGGGAAGTCAAGTACACGCCGTGTAGTCTTGCTTTGAAAATTTTGAATGCCTTATTCTTCCTATTCACTTTTGGGTTTATTCATTTTCGGTCTTGATAATCTTGTTCTAAAGGTGTGTTTTTGACCTTGTAGTGTCATTCCGCCTAGACGACCGCACGTTGTTCGCCAGGAGAGCAGGATCGAGAATACTCCAGAGATGGTGGGCCATGGGCTACCAGTTGATCCTCCAGCAGATCCAGATGCGGCACCGGCTGCTATACCGGACACAGGCACGGAGGCGCAATTCCGTGAAGGCTTTATGCGGTTCTTGCAGACCTTTCAGGGAGCACCGCAGACTGCCACATCTATGGCTGAGCTGACTCATATCTTTCAGCAACATCATTTTCTGACATTTTCAGGGGATGGAGGACCACAGGCTGCGGAGTCTTGGTTGGGGTCGATGTAGACTATTTTCGAGCATCTTGAGATACCTCCAGGGTGGAGGGTCAAGCTCGCGACATACATGCTGCGTGATTCCGCCAAGAGGTGGTGGGATGTCACCACCCAGTTAGAGCATCACAGATACATGGCGTGGGAAGATTTTTAGGTAGTATTCTATGACTTCTTCTTTCCCAAGACGTTGCGGGAAGACAGATCTCGTTGTTTCATGAATCTGCAGCAGAGCGCTATGTCGGTGATGGAATATTCTGCTCGTTTCACCAAGCTTCAGCGCTTTGCACCCGTGCTGGTGGGCGATGAGACGCTGAGAGCCAGATGTTTTGAGGATGGTATTTGTTATGACATCCGAGCACTGGTGAATGTTTTTAGGTTGAATATTGTACATGCTATTGTAAATCAGGCGCTGATTACAGAGAGGAACCTGCGGGAATCTGGTGGTGTGGGCCAGGGTGGTTCAGCACCAGTTACTGGTACTATTTCTACTGGCAAGAGGAAGAGACAGATGGAATTTTCTCAGGGCGGCAGTACCAGCCATGCAGCTTCTTCAGGTGGCCCGGTCAAGTGCTACCGGTTTGGTAGAGAGGGACACAAGAGACCACAGTGTCCATGAGAACTAGTGGAGTTCCATGCTTGCGGCAAGATGGGTCATCTGCAGCGCTTTTGCAGGGCATTTCTAGCAGTGGCTAGTGAGAGGGGTTCTGTACAGACTCTGCGTGCGGGAGCAGGACCAGCAGCTTCTTACCAATCTAGGAACTGGAATACGTTAGGGTGTGCAGGCAGAGATGGTGGTCGTGGCCGTGGTAGCCAGACACCAGGATCTCAGAGGCAGCAGGGCGGGACAGCTCAGGGTAGTCAGGCTGTGTTACAGGGCCGCGGTACTGGGCAGTCATATGCAGTGCAACAGACCCATCAAGAGCAGGATCTCGGACCTTCTACAGTCAGAGGTAATACTCTAGTAGATTTTGTTCTATCTTCATTACTTTTGGATATAGGTGCTACACATAGTTTCATATTTGTACCCGTAGTGGAGAGCCTTGGGCTCTGTGTCTCTAATTCTTCTAATATCATGACGCTAGACACTCCATTGGGGACTAGAAAGGCTAGTGTGAGTCAGTGCAAGTAGTTCCCCCTTGAGGTTGGTGGGTTTCACTTTCTTTGGGACCTCAATGTCTTAGAGATGACGAGCTATTACGTTATTCTCGGAATGGACTGGTTGGTTCCCTTTCGAGCCTTTGTAGACTGCTATCGTCGCATAGTACGTTTCACATCACCAGAGGGCGGATAGTTTCTATACAAGGGATAATGGGATGTTCAGGAGAGTTGAGCTGGACCAGAGCATCATGGGCGAGGTGGAGTCATGGCCCAAATTGCGATTTTATATCTGGATGACCAGGGGAATTTTCAGATGGATTTTCCTCCAGTGGTTGATAGTTTCCGGGATATCTTCCCGGACGAATTTTTAGGTCTTCCTCTGGAGTGAGAGGTGGATTTCTCTATCGAGCTTGTGCCAGGAGCAACACCGGTGTCCATTCCTCCTTACAGGATGGCTACAACTGAGCTGCAGGAGCTCAAGAGGCAGTTAGAGGAGTTACAAGCAAAGGGTTTCATCCGACCTAGTACTTCTCTGTGGGGTTCGTCGGTCCTTCTTGCGAAGAAGGAGGACGGTGCCCTCAGACTCTGTGTGGATTATCGGAATCTGAACTAGTTAAAGGTTAAGAAACGATATCCCTTACCGAGGATTGATGATCTATTTGATCAACTTCGTGGAGCACGAGTGTTCTGGAAGATTGACTTGAGATCAGGATATCATCAACTGCGCGTTAGACCATCTGATATACCTCTCATGGATTTCAGGAGAAGGTATGGTCTATACGAGTATACGGTTATGCCGTTCAGACTCACGAACGCGCCATTAGATTTCATGGATATGATAAATCATGTGTTCCATCCTTATCTGGATTCTTTTGTGGTAGTATTTGTGGACGATATGTTGGTGTACTCTCACACTCGACACGACCATGCCACCCATCTTGAGATCGTATTGAGTACACTGAGAGAGCATCGACTATATGCTATGCTTTCAAAGTGCCACTTTTGGATGGACCAGATACACTTCCTGGGTCACATCATCTCAGAGGAAGGAGTTTTGGTAGACCCAGAGAAGGTGTGAGCAGTAGTTTCCTGGGAGCAGCCTAAGAACGTGTTTGAGTTACGGAGTTTCTTGGGGATGGATGGTTACTACATAGATTTCATATAGGACTTCTCCCACTTAGCAATGACATTTATGGGTTTGACTAAGAAGGGTGTGAAGTTCATATGGTCGGAAGCTTGCGAGACAACCTTTCAGGACCTGAAAGGAAGGTTGACATCATCACTGATCCTGATACTCCCATAGTATGGGAAGAGTTATACAGTTTATTGTGATGCATCAGGTATTGGGCTGGGAGTAGTATTGATGCAGGGTGATCGAGTCGTTGCATATGGTTCTCAGCAGTTGAGGCCACATGAGAGGAATCACCCGACGCATGATCTCGATTTAGCTGCAATTGTTCATGTGTTGTTCTGTTGGAGACACTATCTACTGGGAGAAACTTTTGTGGTTCTCACCGACCACAAAAGTCTCAAGTATATCTTTACTCATCGTGACCTGAATCTGAGGCAGTAAAGGTTGGTCGAGTACCTAAAGTCCTTCGATTTTGAGCTTGCCTATGCACCTGGTAAAGGTAATGCATTAGCTGATTCACTGAGTAGGAAGACTCAGATACAGATAGTGCAGGAGGCCAGTGGTGAGTGGCAGCTCATGGATTTGTTCTCTGAGATACATCTGGAGGTGCATGACAGTCAGAAGAAAACTTATCTTTCCTCTTTATCTGTGACTTATACCCTCCTGGATAGAGTGAGGATGAGACATATATCTGATTCTGAAGGCCTAGTTCTACAAGAGTTGGTGGCAAGTGAGGACCCTTCTCCTGGTTGGACGATAGGTGATGATGAGGTTATGCATTTCCATGGATGAGTGTGTGTTCCAGGGGATATACGCGAGGAGATGATGCAGGAGTTTCATGCTTCAGCTTGGGCAGTTCATCCTGGGGTTACCAAGATGTACCGTGACATGAGACATCAGTACTGGTGGCTGGGTATGAAGAGAGAAGTAGTCGGTTTTGTTACGAGGTGTTCCACCTGTCAGCAGGTGAAGGCGGAGCATCAGAGACCACCTGGACTGTTATAGCAGTTGCCCATTCCCAAGTGGAAATGGGATGATGTCGCGATGGATTTCATGACAGGGTTGTCGAGGTCACCTCGAGGCAATGACGTTGTGTGGGTTGTTGTGGACAGACTCACGAAGGTAGCTCACTTTTTGTCAATCAAGGAGACCTTCAGTGTTAACAAAATTAGAAGGATGCATATCCAAGAGATCGTGCGTCTTCATGGGGTCCCTCGTTCTATCATTTTAGATAGGGATTCCCGCTTCACGTCTCGTTTATAGTAGAGTTTTCAGAGGGCACTGGGTATACAGGTGCTTCTGAGCACAGCTTACCACCCTCAGACAGATGGCCAGTTACAGCGTACTATACAGGTGCTTGAGGACATGTTGCATGCATGAATCCTAGACTTTGGGGGATCTTGGGAGAATCATATACCATTAGTCGAGTTTGCCTATAACAATAGCTTCCAAGAAACTATTGAGATGGCACCATACGAGGCTCTATACGGTAGACCGTGCCGATAAACTTTTTGTTGGTTAGAGGTAGGTGAGGCAGCTTTGCTGGGGCCACAGCTCGTGCAGGAGACATCTGAGCAGGTCCATTTGATTCAGAAGTGGATGGCTACCACACAGCCTCATCAGAAATCTTATGTTGATCGCCGCAGATGACCTTTAGAGTTCGTGGTCGGGGATCAGGTTTTCTTGCATGTTTCGCCGAGTATGGGACACAATCGGATCAAGAGATAGGGTAAGATTTCACCACGGTATGTGGGGCCATTCGTGATTCTGGAGAGAGTCGGGCTAGTTGCCTATCGGTTGCGGTTACTGCAAAGGTATCGATCCATGCACGAAGTCTTCCACGTATCTCAGTTGTGTCGCTATCATTCAGACCTGTCTCACATCTTTCAGCCCGAGGAGGTTGAGCAGGAGGCAGATACATCCTTTGAGGAGCGTCTGATCCGTATCGTTGATAGGGGAACGAAGGTTCTCTAAGGCCGATCAGTTCCTCTCATACGGGTGCTATGGCAGCATGGCCGAGTGCAGGATGAGACCTGGGAGTGGGAGGCCGATGTATGTGCTCAATGGCCGGAGTTGTTCATGGCTATATCTTCACCACCCTTGGAAGGGTAATTCGGGGACGAATTGCTATAAGGGGGGAAGTTTTTAAGAACCCGGTTCTTATATTTTAGGTACAGGTTTCTTCCTTTCTCTTTTCCTTAAGTGTTTTTGTGAATATAAGGAAAATGGGAAAATCCTAAATTTTGGAAGTACACGTCGTGTACTTTTTCCACACACCGTGTACTTTTGGCCGTGTGGGGATGAGTACACGGGGCGTGTAACCATGTTGGTGAAAAAGGGTGTAGGAACCGACTACACACCGTGTAGTGGTCCTGTACACGCCGTGTAGTCAGTCGGTAGGCCAAAACAGTAAGGCGGTGGAGTAGCCGACAGCAGGGCGACAGTACACGCCGTGTACTCAGGAGTACATGTCGTGTACTCATGTCGACAGGTGAACAGTATGGCAGTGCCGCCAGAGGAACAGTTAAATGAAGGGAGTACACGCCGTGTACTTGGATGTACACACTGTGTACTTTGTTTTTTTCTCTTAAAATGGGAAGTAGCCTCCCCTGTTCATAGGTAAGGCTTAAAACCGAAGGAAGGAGCGGAAGGGGACAGCCGAACCTTTGAAGATCTGCCAAGTGTTCGTCTAGAATCCATTTCCGCCTCAGACGATCTCGTTGGAACCGCACGGGTAAGCCCTCTCTTATCCTGGAGTGTTTCTTACCAATTCTTTCCCTAGATGGAGTTATTTGAGTTTGAATGAAAGTTTTCTTACCTGAGATCTGCGTCGTTCTTGGATATTTCTAGAACCGATGTTCATGTATAGCGCTCGTTGGCGTATAATGTAGGTGGCTTGGTGTTTAGTTTTCTAACTACCGTGTGTTTTGTGCGTTTTTGTGCCGCGAACCCATGTTGGGGTGTCATGTTGCTGAGGTCGTTTCTATATTAAACACCTAGAATTGATTAGGTATTTAATTATGATATTAAAATGCTGGTTGGGATCGTTGCTTGGATCTGGGACCACCACGGGGGTGTGTTCCACTGTTTCTCCATTTGGCCAGGATACCCGAGGGTACGCCTTTAAATTAGTAATAGTAGAATTGCATTGAGAGGAATTTCTTGTTACTACTTGTTTACCTATTTGGAATGGCCCAATTACCTGTTTATCCTGTGGGCATTGTTGTGATTAGCCTAAGGGAACTGTACTATGTAGCCTAAGGGCTGTATTTATTTCACCTAAGGGAAACCTTTCATGCCTGAGGGCTTGACTTCTATGCCTGAGGGCGAAACTTTCTATGCCTGAGGGAAAATTCTGTTATGCCTAAGGGCTTTACCTGCGGGTTAGATTCTGATTACCTGAGGGTAAGGTTTTGCTTGTCTGAGGACGTGGACTGTTTACTTAGAAATGCACTGCGGTGATTTCTAATATTTAATGGATTAAGTGAATAATAAAATGGAAATTCAATTGTTAAGTTAGTTACTTTTCAGTACTGCTTACTTTATTGCATTTTACTATTGCACACTGTTGTTGCATGCTTACACGCAGTTGGGCACAAGCCTTTGGTAGGTGCCTACTGAGATATATTTCTCACACCCTGTTTGGGTCATGCTTTTCAGCCCAAACAGATCAAGTTGCTGCAGGTGTAGATAGGGGCAAGATTCCCTATACAGGTACATGATTTCTGCTAAGGAGTAGGAGGGAATGGGACCGTGCCTAGGCTCACGATGCCGCTGCCAGCTATTTTTCTTTGTATTGATGTACTCTGATTTTGTTGTTCTGTATTGATGTATAACATGTTTGGATTGTTTTCATAGAACTTTAGACATGTAGCATCATTATTTATATATTGTTGGTTGTATCCACTGGAGTTGTTTATTTCAGTTGTGTATGTTGTACTGCTTCCGCTGTTCGTTGTATGTTTTATTTCATTCTGCTGTGCTACACTTTGAAAAATAAGGGCATATTTTCCCCACTATCGGACTTGGGCCCTCGCTGCTAGTCGGCAGCCTCTGGCATTTGGGGAAATGCACTTGAGGTCACGTGGTGAACTGGGTTCGGGGCACCCGTTGAGTGGCACCCGTAACCGGGACATTACACCCGCGAACACACACACATATTTAATTTTAACAGTACAGAGAGAGTTGTCAAAAAATTAAAATCCCATGGACCAATTCATTAGCTTGTGGATTTTTATGAGTTAAGGTCTTATGTATTAAATCTCATATAAATAAAGTCCAAAAATAATCAATTCCATGAAACCTACAACCCTCACAGATAACTCCACCATAATGGCAGGTGGTGATAGTTTGGATTACTAGAACACCAACCCCTGTGGCAAGCCATTCCCAAAAGTACATCCGCTACACACACCTTGACAAGACAATGAAAGGAATAGACTTAACATCCACAACATCACTACCCTGAACCATAAAACCACTAATCCTCCCCATATACCACCCCAACACTCCTTGTCTAGCCATTTTTTTAGTGGTAGCTATTCCCTACTTTTGTAGAGGTCACAACCCTCCATGTCCTTGACGAACCCAACAACCCCTCCCTATGATGCAATCATGGATTTGTGATGTTCCTAGGTATTATCATTTTTTTGGAAGATATTAAGGGCATATAAAAGATCATGTATAATATATATTTATAACTCTTTAAATGATATTATTTGTATCCATGCATTGGTTTAGAGCTACAAGTCTTATGTTAGTGTTCATATATTTTGTATATATATATATATATTAAATATTATTTATTGTTTTATTTATAACTTTTTCATTCTGAATATGATTCAAATTGTTTTTTGAATTATTTCTCATTACATCTGGAATCTTATGGAACCATTTAAGTTAAACATTTGAGGATCTTTCTTTTGTTTCATGGTATTGATAATCTTTAAGTTCTAAAACTTGAAAGAGTGACTATGATAATTATCAATTACAAGAATTTATTTATTTATTTTTTATCAATAATATACATAAATTATAAATAATTAATTTTTCTAAATGTTTGTTGTTATTTTTTTATTCTTATCAACATTCTACAAAATGTTAAATATATTATCTTTTATTATATAATTATTAAGCCTATCACTTTTTTGAACATAATAACTTTATAATGTTGTCTTTATTTAAATTCATCCTTTTATTGAAAAATTATTTCTAATTTATAAACATAATGATATTTAAATATATTAATTGTTTTATTAGTCTTTTAAAAAATGTATTTCATATTTGAAAAAAAATATTGTCTAATTTTTTAAAGATAAGTATTCATTTTATCTTAGTATTATATTTTCAAAATTGTTTTTAAATTTGATAAAATAAAAAACAATTAAATGTTTGTTTTATAAGATGCATGATGAAATTAAATTCCAAATAAATGAGAATTCAGGGCATTTATTTCTCACATTACTTAATATTTTGTTTATTCCATGAGACAACTACTAAAATTTAATGCAATAAATTTTATAATGTGTATATTTGAAGGTGATAACTTTGTAGGATATAACAATCACAGTTTATTAATTATATAAATATAATTTGTATTGAGTGTTAATTTGGAGTTGTGAATATTGATCATAAAAGATGTTTAGGAAGATGTGATGTTTTTGGAATATTTTTGAGACCATAATAAGAAGGTGATAAGTGAAAAAGAGATGTAATGGATGTTATTGTTCCATTTTCATTTGTTGTAAACATAGAAATAATATTAAAACTCACAAGAAATAATTAATATCATGTGAAGTGAATTCCATTTTAGGATTATGGAATATTTTATGATGGTTTTGAGAAGTTTGATATAGGTCTCGAGGTGTTTTGAAACAATCTAGAAGTATTTGAAGTTAAATATATTTGGACTTGAAAATGTTGAAGGAAATATTTTTAAGTTTGCACCTAAGTAGATAACTGATAAAATTGCAAAGGGAAGAACCCTAACCGTGGTTTTTAAGGTGAAATAGAGACTTCATAAGGCAACCTAAAGAGTTCATAATGTATTTTTGAAACTCCATAATATGTTATTCTAGAATTTTGAAGGCAAGTATCAGACTTCGTATGGTGAACCTATAGACTTTATAAGGTGAATATCCAAAACATTTATGGTATCTGAAATTTCATATGGTGATTGAAATTCAATAGGGTGAATATTTTAGTTTGTAAGGAAAGACCTAGTTTTTGAGAAGTGAACTTTGTTTTCGTAAGGAGAATTCATATTTTTTAAGGTAAACATATACTTCATATGGTGAACTTATAGTTTGTATGGTCAGTTTGAAATTCCATAAGGTGAGTTTTCCAGATATGGGAAGATTTTCAAGCTTAGTGAGAATTAATGAAATTTAAAATAAAATTTATGGAATCTAATACCATGTTATCATTATTTAATAAAATTATTTTAGATGATGTTTAATATGATCTTAATTGATTTAAATATCTCAAATTATATTTTGGTTCAACCAAAGGGAGAAAAAGTTTCACATTATGGAGAAGGTAGTTTCAACACAAAGGAGAAGAAGTTGAGTTTTAGTTTTCAGAATAAATGATATGTAATGTTGTGATCCATACTATTTCATCATGAGTTATTCTATAATTCACTTAGACATATCTAATAACTGAAACAAAATAATGAGAATATGTTTCATGAAGAGGAAGAAGAAGCTACAAGCAGTTATTGAAAATCATCTGTTTACATTTTGAATTTGAAATTAAAATTTGAAGATGGGAATTTCTAAAACATAAAGATATAATTTTTTTAGTTTTTTAAAAATAATATATAACAAGAGATTATTATATGTTCTGAAAGTATAAATACACAAATATTATCAAAGAGGATGGAATGGAAGAGGAAAAAGAATGTACTTACTATTTCCCAGGAAGAATAAGAAAAATATAGTCACAGTGATAACTTGATGATAGTATTATATGGGAGAAGACCATCCAATTGGTTAAATCATTTATATTATTGTATATTTATGGGAGTATATTTTACATTTTCAAGATACACTGGTAGAACATGAGTAAAGTAAAAATATATTATTTTGTAATCCCTAAGTTGAAAAAAGTGGTTTATATGATATCCTGTGAATAAGAATCATGCCAAGGATTAGCCTTTTCATTTTGAGAGGTGAAACTTTTAAAAATTATTCATTTACTACTAATAATTTGTGTTGGTGTGTTTAACAATTATCAATCTATCAATTTAATAGGTCGTAAATGTTGTTTCAAAAATAAAATTAAAAAAAATTCAATCACTAATTTTCTCCTCTTCTTAGTGATTTCTCACTGATCTTAAGGGTCTATTTAAGTGGTATTAGAGCTAAAATTCCCTTCATAGGAAATATATTAGTTGGAATAATGTTGTTTCTCTTATAATGGAGACTTAATCTCGAAATTTAGGTTGCACATAATTGAAAATAATAATTAAATGAAAAACAAGGGGATTACCACATCTAATGGGAAGACATATTATATTTGGAATGAAAAGACTCTATATTCTTTATTTCTAATCAGTTTGGATGTATTATAAGCTATAAAGGATGGTTTTATTACTTTTTTGAAAGGTGTTTCTATGAAAATAATTGTTAAGAAGAATTTGGAGAATGATGGATTGTTGACTCTCTTTTTTTTACACAGATGAAAAGGTGTTAAATAGAAATATATTAAAGGAAAGATAAGAAGAGAAATTATGGAGTCCATGAATCATAAGCCCCACTAGAGGCGGTTCACTTAGGTACCCCCAAGAAGAATCAGCATGCAGGGTACCTGTGTATTGGCATATACTACTGGCATGTACATGAGACAACATGATACACCTATGCGGAACACCTCCACGACATACTTTCGCAAAAAACCCTTCACCCAAGGGCCCATATTTTCCTATAAATAGGACCTTGGGGTTTTTATTTGTATGGATGATAATATCTAAAGAACTACTGATGCTCTGATCACCCTAGTCATTCACCCAAGCCCTCATAAATCTTCTATGTAATTCTCTAAAACCTAAAGAAGAAGGAATTAAAGGGGGATAATGGAACTAAAATCCTACTAGGGTTTAAAATACATAACACCTATGAGAAGAAATGCCTTCCACTGTGGTTGAAAAAAATAGTGAGAGGCCCCTTTTCAAAACAAGGGACCTATGCAAGCCACTTTCGGGAACACCTGTAGAGACCCTTGAAGGCTTGTGAAAAGCCTCTCCCATGTTTGGTTTCCTGGGCAGTCCTTTGTTCAAGGTACCATAACCTCCACCGAGTATACCTACTTGAATCACCCCTTGTATGGGCCTCTCTTATCTCATAAAAGCCTAATTATGGGAGACTCAATTATATCACCCTAACCTTTACCCTATACAAGAATCACTTGGCTTGTTCTAGCCTCTACCTTATGTGATCCTCCAATCAGGCTCTCTTAAAATCGACCCATGGAAGCACCTCTCTTCCTCTGGCTCCCTTGCTCGAAAGGGGCCAAATTGAAATCCCCAAAGAATCCTCCAAAACAAAAGAATCCCAGGGAAAGGAAGACTATAATGTCTCTAATTTTTGCTTTTATTCCTAAGATTAGAGGTTTCCTACACTTTCCCTACCTAATAGTTAGGTTCCTCAAGGTGCATGTGGATTTTCATTACCATAGTCATGAGGAACCCTACCCTAGTTATGGGGTTTGGGAGATCCTAGTCTCGGATAACAGGGTTATGACCATGTCCTACTCTTGTCATCTCTAAGACCCAAAGCCTACATTTACAAGAATAGAGGGTGAGGATTAAACTTTCTTTTACATTCAACATGGAATGATGTCCTCATACTTTTCCATGGAAATAATTTTAAGGCATCCCTCCTGGGGTAAGCTCAAAGGCTTTCTTGTAGGAGGTTCCTCTCTTACTAATCCTTGATCTCCAAGGGTCATATCCATATGGGTAGTCATCCCTGACTATCTTGGATATAGAGATCAGATAGGGTATTGGAACTAAAGCTCTTTGTTCTCCCATACCCTAATACACCTTCACTAGTAGTGGAGGAGAAGTGTTTGGTTTTCTGGATCTTCCATTTCCTCTTGTTTCTCACATTCAATAATGACTCATCATTACTTGAGTGGGATTAGGGGGAAACTATGATCAAGACATCCACACCATCAGATGCATGTTTTGGAAAAATATCTTCACCTGAATCATTCTCTTCCCTTCATTGAGAGTGTCTCCCAAAGCATGGATCCTCAAGGTCATGTATCCAACCTCAGGGAAAAGATGGTCATGTGGTTTCCTAAATCTTCAATTTCCTCTAGTTTCTCACACCGAGCATGACTCATGTGAGCTTATATATTAATGTAATTCATGAAATCCACATGATTACAAACCTTGTATGGGTCTCCTACTTAGGATAAGCCTCAACATCTCACCCAATGGGCATCCTCCTCAGGAGTAATCCCCAGTTGAACCTGTCCATGGAAAATATTCCAAGTGTAAGTCCTATATCATCAACGGGCAACCTCCTTAGTATTAAGCCCCAAATTAATCCTTTCAAAGGGAAATACTCCCATGTGATACAAATCCATAGGACTCCATAGGCATGTGTCCTTATAACTAAACTATGTGGGATTTGATTCCTATCCAAATGTGATATGAAGAAATCCTCCCTGAGTTCCAAACCCAACATATCAAATCAAACCTACTCTCTCTAGAACACATTCCCAGTAGTGTCTAATTAAACTTGGAAATTTATATCCCTTTCAGGTTCCTTGGGCTTCTTCTACATAATTCCCGCACTAAACTTTGACAATGCATACTTCTACTCAACTTCCTAGCCATATGATATTAAACTACACAGTTTGGTTCTTAACACATAACATTAAAAGTTATGATATGTCCCATTAAGTGGAACCAAACTACATGGGTTTTGATTCTATTAACAAGGATACATAGGAATCCCATCCATGGGTCTGGTCCCAACATTGAAACAACTCCCATATCCCTAGAATAAGATACAATCCAGAGCACCCCACTATGTGGCTAGAAAACCAGCATCATCATAACAATGACAAAAGAATCTCTAATTGTTATATAAGGAGATATCATTGATGGAGATTTTGGATATATACATATAACTCTATTTATAAAGAACCTCAAATACATATAGATTATTCTAACTGTACACATGCTAATAATTGACTGTTAATTCAGGGGTGACCCATGTCATACTTGGAAACTAATGAAGGATTCACCAAAATATCTTAAATTAATAAGAGATTCTTAGAGTAGGAAATAATTCCCATCAAAAGGTTGTGATGAGCCCGAAATCCCATCCCCTCCACTAATATGAGTTTTTAATCATCATTGGATAAAATTACCAATGAGCTCCTAAAATTGGAATGAAATTCCCTCATGGGTATAAAACAGTTTGGTGTTTTTGGTTCCATAAACAAACCCATCAGAAACTGTTTGGAAATTGAGAGCTCGACATACATGATTGTACAAAAATAAACCCCCTATAATCTATCATTGGGAAACCACATTTCATGATTCTGTCGAAAACAAAAAATAGTGAACCTTACTTGAATCCTTAACCAATATGATAGTATCACCCACCTTCAGGACCCTTTCACTCTTGAAATCAAAGAAGTCTAAAAATGAAAATCAATTGTGCATGTGTTCATTAAAATGAGATGCTGGTTTGATGGGGTTTTCTTATTTGTGTTTATAATATACCCAGGAACTTCCTATTAGATCTCCCCTGAATCCAATGGCTTCCTTAAATCTTCTGCAAACACATCCCTTATATACTGTTCACACCAGGTCTTTGAAGCAATGAATGTCGTCACCAACCCAACACCTTCAACGATGGGTCTCTAACATGCCGTTATGGGAGTATCATCAACATAGTACCATCCTAACCCTAGAGGTTCACCAATAGTCCCTCTAGCTCACAAATCCCCACTGATCACCCAATCAGTGGCGTCTGATGGTCCAGAAGCAGGCATCACCTATCATCATCTTCAACCATTTTGGGAGTTTATCCCTAGAATTCTACCACTAGTATCTCTCTTATTTTAGGGAGGTGGATTAAGAGGCCATGTAAGAACTCATCCAGAATATATAGGGGTCCTTACAAAGGTATCCTTCCAGTAATCACCACCGCCAAATTCACACTGTTGTGAGCCCTGAATTTGATAAGGGCACCATCCTCGGCCAACCTTCCCAGGTTATCCTAACCCAAGCATTCAAGACGAACCACCAGGGGAAGAGAATGAATAATAGGGATCATGGTCACACCTCTGACCCCTCCAAAGACCCCACCAACCAAATGTTTTGGACAAATATGAGTGGGAACATACACCCACCTTCCCTAATTTTGCATGCCAACAGCCTCATCTAGAAGCATCCAAGGAAGCTCACCATTCAAATCCGGCTGCACATTGTGAGCAAGAACATAAACCTACTTGAACCCACTGAGCTTACCAGAATACTCATCTGTATTCACTCAGAGAAGCCTTCAAACAATGTTTGATGGAAATATATGAGCAGGCACACACACCTGACTACACTCACAAATCCTGCTAACAATTTCATCTGAAAGCAATTAGAGAAGTCAGTTAGAAAGTCTTTATGATGAATATGGGGAATACCAAACTCTCTTACGCTCATACAAGTACTATCTGCATCCAAAAACAAGAAATAGAGAACAATATCAATAACATAAAACTGTTCCAGACACGGAATGTGAATATATCCCCAATCAAATCACTGAATTCAAAAAGAATATCCTGAAAGTGGTGAAGGGGCAGACACAAATTCCTATCCACATCATATAGAAATTCTAGGACATCATTATGGTGGTAACGGTAGTTCCAGAGGGACGAATACAGAACTCCATCCCCACAAATGGGGTGGCTCATCATCATATCTCCCCAGAGCAGACACACATTTCAACTCCCACCCGAAAGGGTCATGAAGAAAACTTCCCCATGATATATGAACAATCGGATCACAAGCATACACCTGTTCTAATCAGAGGTAATTGGAACATCCCAATGGCCACTCCACGGTAAGAACAAACACCTTTCCATGAAAACCACTTCCCCACAGCAGGGGGCCTAAATTTCTCACAAGAAGGTATCTAAAAAAATACTCACCAGATAAAATTGGGAAACAATGAGATGATATATGATCCGAATATACTCAATTATAGAGTTCTTGAAGCCCTCATATTTTTATCTATGGAAACTCAAGATCCTACTCTATGATCGTAGAATTACAATGATAATAGTAATAATTCTAAAGGTCCTCCTTGGAAACTTCACTATGAAGGATTGATTCATGAATTCAATCTGATCAATCTCGAGAGCCCATCTTCTAATGAGGGTCATGAAACCCCTCCACGTGGATAGAAGATAAATGAGCAATAGGGTCTTCCCATTATTTTAATGCATCATGTTAGTCCTTCCCATTATGGAATTCACTATGAAATTTCTCTTCATATTAGTGTTTCACATCGTTAAAAGTTTTATCCCTTTGGTGATGTAGTGACAAGAAAGACATTCAATCTCGAGGTGCTTAAGAAATAAAGGCCAATAATTCCTGGTTCCATGTTATTAGTAGGTGAAATTATTTCTCAACTAGAAAAATCCTAAGGTTATCATCATTCTATGAACATACCTTATATTTACTTCCTTACAATATAATAGAGGAAGTCCATACCAATCCTTTTTCTTACAATAAATCTATAAGAAAGCATTCACTTCGATCTGCTTAACCAGAGGAGCCTTTAGATAAATACATAGAAGATTTGAAAAAAATGAGGGAATAACTTGCTAAAGATGACATACCAGTCATCTTCTAGGATTTTCAACCCCTAAATATAGCATTCCAAAGGAATTGTCATAATATTGTGTGCACAATATCCACCTCAATATATGGAAAATATTTTTCACTTGAAAGAAAAGGTGTTACCCTATGATGAGTATCGAAGTCACGTTAAGGTAATAGAATGATTGCAATGCCAAATTGACTTGGAATCTCTCCTAGCTTCACAACATCTAAAGACTGATAAACAATATGGATCCCTTCAATACACATGCATTAGAAAATTAATGATATTATGAATGCTGCTCACTAATACCCCATCTGGTGTTCATATCATAGGATGGGGTGTACATGGAGTGTTACATTTCATTGCTCTCCCTAAAAAAATCCTACAAAAGGTTACATCATGTAATGTTATAGATTGAGGCTGACTCTAAAAAACAAATCATATTCATGAATGAAGAAATTGTCAACTTAAAAGGATATGACCGACTCCCACTGACATCGATCCAGAATAGAGTATGTTGTTGAGAGACTTTTGAGTCAAACATATGAAAATATTAAACAGGACTCCTCTTTAGAGGAAGTAAACCTTCAGATAGTGAAAATGTCAAAAATAACACAATGATATTATGAAGTGAGTGATCCCAGTTAATACTAGACGATGCACCCCGCCCATGTTCGTACAAAACTCAATAAAATCAAAAGGGAAACTATTGATGTTGAATCCACGATAGTTCTAGAGAAACCCAATCCCAAAAGGATAGGGTTTTTTTAATCCAAACTTCAAGGTGATAAAACAAGGCCCAAAGAGCTGTGAAAGAATAATAGGGATAGATCCAACCCTCAGGGATGGGGGATTTTTCACCTTAATAACCTCCTTAGTGGATATTAGTTTTCCCCCGATTAGGGAAAGTGCCGCAGGGTTGATCCTCCCAGTTTATCCCATCATGCGATTCAGTACCCTAATTAGGGATACACATGACGGAACTATCTAGATATTCCCTTAGGATTAATATTCTCCAAATGAATCCTATAGAATCATAAAAGAAGAGTATGAGGCCTCGTGGGGGGAATAGAAGAAGGTAGTATTGCAAAGACACTGATAAAATTACTACCATGAATTACACATTGGTTAATGTCATCAATTCCACCCTTGTAGAACTTTAAGGACATGAGGCTAACTCAAGGGATGATCTAGAGGATGAAATTTTGGTTCAAAATGTGGTATACTCTGAATGATTTAAGGAGGTGTGCATACCCAAAACTGTAATTTTTTGGAATTTGTGCACTCCCTGAAACAATATATCATTACCTCCTCAAAAGATGAAAAAAGTTAAGGGTCAAATGAATTCTCACCCACCTCCAAGATAGGTTAATCCTCTCTTGATTTAGGAAATATTTTTTCAGTAAGAGAAAGAGATGAAATAATTAATAAGAATCAATGTAGAATTACACAGAGGAAGCTGTCCTTTTAGATATATTCTTTAAGAAGATCCCTAACTTGAAATTTCAGCCGGCGTACCTCAATAAAGAGGGTTTTCCACAACCACTAAAATAGATATGGAAAATCCACTCAATGTGTGATACCAACCACCAATATGTTTGGAACCCATAACAGAAAATCGAGAATTCCCTTTTATGGGTGTGTAATCAGAGTAGGGTTAGGAACATCCTTACACGACTTCTTCTATAAGTTACCCATGATAGATACCAGTAGTACTTCCACCAATATACCTATCATCCACCACTCCTATTCGATCTCTAGATAATGATCTTATTCAAGCACCAAATCTTCCAAAAATTCCTCTAATGTTGATGAACACTATTGAGTCACTAACAGCTTGATTGGAGTACATGGAGGAATGGAGTGCATCGATACATAAGAAAAAAGCCTTACCTTGAATAGGTATATCTGAATCTTCCCCCATTGAATTTTGGGAAGCCAAAATTTCAACTTTTCAATGGATTAGGAGATCCAAAGCAGCATCTGAAGAATTTCATCTCTCACTAGGATTCCATAATGGGAACTCCCGAAAACAGGAGGCAGTGAAACTTAGGTGTTTCATGAAATCACTATAGGTAATAGCCTTCATATGGTACACATGTTTATAGGCTCTGTCAATTAAAGGTTAGGATGAAATCTTTCAGAAGTTTCTCTTCAAGTTCATCTTGATTCTATAAAAGACAACAATATTTGATCTATCAAACTTTAAGTAGTGGGAGAATGAAAGAGTCTAGAATTTCAATGATTGGTGGAAAGTATTAAATTAATCCTTAAACCTACCACTCCCTCAAGAATAGTTTATTCCCATTTTTATAGATAATCTTCCTGATGAGTTATGCATTCCACTCATCCCTGTAAAAAACAACATGGTTTTCGAGACCTTGCAACAATTTATAGAAGAGTGGAGGACTCCATAAAAAAGACTAAATAAAAGTTTCAAGTAATTATTTTGAATTAGGCAAAGAGAATAGGAAAAAATTGGTTGTCACTATTACACTAAAGCTGAACCTTGTAACTTCTCCCACTCTAAATCCAGCACCATATCGTGTAGCCACACCTTCTGAGAGTCAGTAATAAATTTCGCATCATTAGGATGTTAAAAAAGAGAAAAGGTGAAAAAAGTTTGGGGATATGAAAAAAAGGTTTATTATCAAAATTAAAATGGCCCTAGATAATTATTATAGGAATTAAAAAACAACATGATCAAGTTTCCAAAGCCTAATAATACTAGCGAAAAGGGAAATGAAGATATCCCAAATTATTTCCCATTTCATTAAGTGTTGGGGAACAATATCCAAGAGTCTTTTGTTTTTAAAGATATCCTACAAAATGGTGGACTTTGGGTAATTGAAGAAGAAAAAATCACCTAGTCAGGTTGCATATGTCTCTTCAAAGAATCCAGAACATGATACTGAATAATAAGAATTTAACAGAAATGGTATGAAAAAGTTTATTAATTGGATGGTCTGAAAGAAAATCAACCAAACTCATTCTATCCTATGAGTATAGTTGCAACATCTAACTATGCCTTTGGACACTTCTGATATGATATAGTCGACCCCTCTAGTGTCACAATCCTCTAAAGTCATGTCATCCAAAAAGTGAGATGGTCAGAAGAGAAAGAAGAAAAAACATGAAGATGATTTGTAATAAAGTTGAAATTGTCTTTGACTTTATCATACCTAATTCAAATAGTCTCAAAAGCCCAGAATCCACCTCGCAAAATAGTGAAATAGGGGTCCACCCACCAAATGGAATCATCATCAGACGAGGTTTCAATCTTTATATCTATTAATGTTATTAACTTAATGGATCACTTATTATATGATGAACATGATTATGTACTTGAATTCCCTACACTTGATTGGGAAATTGGGATAAGAGTCCTCTAGAGTCAAGGATATAGAGGGAACACACTATCGTTCTAGGAGTCAATAATTTAACCACACCCCTACTCGAATAGTCTATGTAGCAGAAACTTGAGGGAGGGATCTTTAGTGAGCTTAGTAGGAGAAAGGAATTTCTCCCTCAAATGATAGGGTCTTCCCTAAATTGATCATCCTAGAAGATCAAATAGAGGATACACCACTTCCTAATCAACCTCCACGTGTAGTAGACCTAGTCAGCCTAATACACCGGGGGGAGAAGCAAATATAACTTCTATCATAAGGGCCAAATCATCTACATTAGGAACATAGACTCCCAAATCATATACAAAAGAACATCCCCATGATGGGAATTGTAGAACTTTGGACCATAATTATAAAGGTTGGGAGCAATTAGCCCTGGTAATGGAAAAGTATTCGATCTTGTATGATATAATTCTATCAAAAGACCTCTGGGAAGCACTCATATAGTCCCTATCAAGCCCTCAGAAATTTGAATTCTAGGTTTCTTCTACTGAAGTGTATCATGCAAAGAATGATCTTGTATAATTCCATACAATCATATCTTTTACAGACCAAGACAAGGATGTTGTCATACATGGTAAAACCAGAACCTTGTATATATTTAGCAATATAAATGACATAGATATTTGATGATCCTTCATGGAAAATGGATTAGAATTAAACCTTTCTGATCTGAACACTTCATCAATTGGGTTTCAATGAATCTCACTTTTCCCCCAATACTCTGATGTTATAGAGTTATGATAAGAATGATAAAAAGCCTCTTGGGGAAATCAAGCTAAGGGCTATGTTCAAGGATATCATGTATGACTTATAATTCATGATTGTTCGGTAGGATACACCCTTCAATATTACGATGGAAAGGCCTTTGCTACATCAGCATGATGTTACTCCCTTTTCATACCACAAACATCTCAAATATTGTATCCATGGTAAAATTGGGAAATTGAATGGTGAAAAAGCCCCATAAAATATTTTGAGTCACTGTACATTAATGCAGTATTCTATCATAAGGAAGGTGAATAGTCCATGGATGATAATGTCACTTAGATCAGTTCCCCAAATTCTCTAGAGATGATTCCGACTAATCCTTTGAATTAGCTCTGTGTAGATTATCTGTTCCACATCAACCAAATCAAAGAGGTAGATCAAAATGAGAGCACATGTTTAGTGACTCTGATGGTTTAAATTGTGATTGTTGAGCCTGATATCAATAAAGAATATATCAACCCTCTTAGTAATAATGAAATCTCAAATGAAAATATCTTCATTCCAACCCATGAGCTCCAAGAAAATATTATTCTGATAACTATGATAGAATAAGTTTTCTTATCAATATTATAAAATGAAGAGACTTTTCCTCAATCTCTCATTTCCCCTTTGGATCTCTAAGAAGGCCTCAAATACACAAGGGATCCTGAAATGGTCGCTTCATCTTTTGGATTCCCAAATGTCGACTCCTCTCCTAGCTTTGAGAAAATTTATCCATCACCTACTTTCCTGGTTGAGGAGAAAGAAGCAAAGTGTTAGGAGGAAGAAGAAGAGGAAGATATCTGGGATGCCTCTCCAGTATTTGAGGAAGGTTTCTCCATTAATATTGACAAGCTCAAGGAGATAAATATAGGTACAAAATAAGATCCATGACCCACTCTGATCAGTGTGACCATGACCCCTGAAGAACATGAGGTGTATACTTCCTTCTTTCAGCAACATTAGGATGTGTTCACCTATAATTACATAGAGATTATAGGCCTTAAAATTACGGTGGCCACCCATTAGCTGGGTGTTTTAGAAGACCATCGATCATACAAACATGCTTCCAAACAAACACACCCAACTCACACCTCCAAAATCAAGGATAAAGTAGATAATCACATCAATGGAAACTTAATCGGAGAGCTATAATATCTAAGAATGGTAGACAAAATTGTCCTGCTAAAGAAGGAGAATGATAAAATTAGAGTTTGTATAGACTTAAGAGACCTCAACCGACACTGTCCAAAAGATTACTTCCCTGTTCCAATCACATAATTCATTATTGATGTAATAACTAGTTATCAAGAACTATATTTCATGGATTGATATTTATGGTATTATCTAATTAAAATGGCCCCATAAGATGAAGAATACACCTCCTATGGGCCCCCTTAAAGGGTAATCTTCTATCAGGTAATTCCATTAGGCTTGAAGAACACTGACACCACATTCCAACAAGCCATTATTCTCCTGATCAAACCTTTATAGGGGATGTTTTTTGAATTATATGTTGATGATATAGTTGGTAAGTCCTAAATTTTTTTTACCACCTGGATGACTTGGAGGCCATCTTTAAAAAGCTATAACAACAAAGAATGAAGATAAATCACTTGAAATATGATTTTAGGGTAACCTTTGGGAAGTTTATTGGCTTCATTGTATGCTATTGTGGCATTGAAGTTGACCTTGGGAAAACAAAATCTATCCTTATCATGTAACCTTATCAAAACCTAAAAGAGTTAAGAGGACTTCAGAGAGACTTGTCCTATATCATATGCTTCATATCCAACCTTATAAGTGAGGGAATTACCTTCACTATACTGATGAATAAGGGAGTCACCTATAAATGGACTAGTAACTATGAGGAAGCAATAAAAAAAAATAAGTACCTCATTAGTCCACCAGTATTAATGCCACATATTGAGGGAAGGACACTCATCCTTTATGTGACAACACCAGAGTGTTCACTAGGTGTCTTACTTACACAAAAGAAAAATGATGGGATTGAAAAAAACTTTATTATCTTATTCAAACCATTATCAACACTGAGACTTGTTATTCAGATACCGAGGAGAGCTACATGGAGTTACTCTTTATGGATCCAAAACTGAGGCACTGCCTGCATCACCATGAAGTCCAATTAGTCTCTCATAATAACCCACTAAAATATATCCTCATCCATCCTATGTTGATATGATGTATGGAATGGTGGGTAGTTATCCTGCATCAGTTGGATATATATTTCATTCCTCATAATGAAGTGAACTGTCAGGTTTTAGAAGATTTCCTTACAGAAAACCCATCTATAGAAACAATATCATTAAATACTGAACTTCATAATGAATAATTATTTTTTAATCAAGATTTCCACCAAACAAGCGAAATTATTTTCTATCATGAAATTCCAACAAAATTGATTACTTCCATTCAGACAGAGCTGGGAAGGAAAAAAACCAAATAAGTGCAATCAATTGCACTCATTATAATGACCCAAATCACCAGAAAGTACTCTATAAGCAAGTTTTTGATCAATTACATCTTATATGTATCATCTAAGAAGATTCTACTACTATTATGGAAGAAGTTAATGTGGGAGCCTGTGGTTCCCACCAGTCAGGGTATAAACTTTTTGATCAAATTTGAAGACATGGATACTTTTGGCCTTCTATGAAAAAATATTGCACATAATTCACCAAGAAATTTTTTTCCTACCAGGTTCATGCCAACTTCATCAATCAACCCCCTCAAGCTACAACCAAGAATTTCAAATACTTCTTAACTACTGCCGATTTCTTCTCAAAATGGGATTAGAAAATACCTTTCAAAGAAGTATGGGAACAAATAATTGTTGACTTCATGAAATCCATCACGATTACCAGATTTTGTATCCCTAATACAATAAATTTAGGCAATGGAACCAATTTCTTTTTGAATGAGGTGGAAAATATACTCTAGGTTCACAATATCGATTCCAACCATTCAAACCGCTATCATGCAGTGGATAATAGATAGATAGAGGCCTTGAATGAGACCCTATCAAAGACACTCTAGAATATGGTGGATAAAGATAATAATTCTTGTCCTGAAAATATATTTCTTACTTTATGGTCTTACCAGACTATAACTCATACTACCACATGGGTGACTTCATACTTGTTGGTATATTGAATAGAAGCAGTCCCACCCATTGAGGTCAAGTTTCCCTTACTCTGTGTTTATATCTATGAATAGCTATCCATAGATGTTCAATCCTAGAAATTACTAGATTAGATGGAGTTTCTTGATGAGAAAATATTACAAACCTTGCATCACTTGGAAGTCTATCAAAATCGGATATCACATGATTTTAACAAAAAGGTCCACCTATGTTCATTCCTCTAAGTAGAACTGGTATTGGTCCTCAAGACTTTGATGATACTAGGAAATTATCCTATTAAGCTTGAACCAAAGTGGGGGGGGGGGGTACCATACTACATATAAAAGGTCTACTATAATGGATATTATTCCTTAATCTAAATTGATGGAGAGATTATTATGACCCCAACTAATGCAAGGTTCCTAAAGAAATATTTCTTGTAAATACCTGATCAACATCCAAGATGTAAGAAGTTAAATTGTGTAGTTGGTCTTTTTCACATTAACATAAAAGGCATGACATCATGTTTATACCACATGATGTTAAACTATGCGAAATCACCATCATAGTCACATGATGATAAACTACAAAACATATAGTCATAATCGTGTGACCTAAAACTACAAGACAACATTCATCATCACCACATGACATTGAATTTCATGGTTAAAATACTTCTCATTCTACATAAAGTAACCACCAAAATACCATGATCTATGAAAATACTCATGTTCCTTTCAATCTGGGCCACCATATCTGGTGTAAGACCCAACCACATCCCTCTAACCCCTTAATGGTTCAAGATGCACTCTTAACCAAATAAGTGGAAGAAAGGATGGGTAACCCCCATGCATAAGCCCCACTCATATCATCACTACCCCATGCTAGAATTTGGTCCCCCATTATGTTCATAAGTCCCAAAATTATCACATCCTCATCACATGACAATAAACTATGTGATCTTGTCAAGAACTATGAGTGTAATGATTCTAATTCCAATGAGATGCGTAGTGAAACTTGGGCCTTCTACTTTGAGTCCATCCGTGATTAAGAAAATGAAAACCCCCTTCCCGTTTTGTTATGTAGGGTTCAGATCTACACGGGGAACTTTTCCACGAAACATGGCTTGATTCCCATTACAGTGGGATGCGTAATGATTCTTAAGACTCATGTTTTGGTCCCAATCATCATTATAGAAAATAATAAATCCTGTTTCCATATGTTAAAGCCTACATGATGTGGGAAACGATTTTCAAGAACTATGTGTGGCTTGATTCTCATGACAATGAGATATGTAGTGACACATGGATCTCTAGTCTCGGGTCTAGCCACAATAAAAAAATTCCCTCTCCCTATGTATAGATCATCCCTTCACATTGAACCTTTCAAGATATACATATGGATTTTTTATTATCCTAATGAGATATGTAGTGATTTCGGGATCATATCTCATAGCCCAACCGACACAGAACCTAAATACCTCTTCATTTGTGTTCCCTTTTTTACTATGGAATAAACCTTTTCCTCTCCTTGTTTCTCACACCGAGCATATCTCATGTAGGGTTAAGAGTTTTGGTAAAAGGATTCCCCATATAAGTAAGTAATGTAAATTAATATTAGGGTTACCATGATTCTGGATGAAAGATCTAAAATGGCACAATAAAAGTCTTCATATCATGACAATAAACTACATGATTTTCCTCAAGAACTACTTGTGGCATGATTATCATTTCAATGAGATACATAGTGACGTTCATATATACAATATTTTTCCCATCCGCAACATAATATGGGAAACACACATAATATACCATGTACAAGTTATATCTACATGATCGGATCCAATATGGTTTCTAACCCTATACATGAATCCATATTAAAAAAACCCTATAATTTACTCTACCCATAAATTCAATTATTGTGGGGGAAATTTACTTTATAACTACACATGTATTGATTATTTCTACAATAATATACATAGTGACACTTGGGTCCTATTTATTATCCTAGCCAAAGTATTCCCTTGATCATCTCATCGAGACACCTTCACCCTTATCACATGACATTAAACTGCATGGTTAATGTCCTGACCACATGACTTTAAACTACATGGTACCTAAATAACTGTGTACGGATTGATCCTAATTCCAATGAGATGTATATCGATGACTAGAACTCATGTCTTAGTCTTAGGAATGGGGTAAAGAAAAGTACCCCCAATCCTATGTATAAACAAAGATATTTGCAGGATCTCTTAATTTGGCCCCCTTCATTTGGGGAGCGCACTAAAGAAACTGAGATGCCCCTTCTATATAGAAGTCAGATATATTTGAGGGACTCTACAATTCATGGAAAATATTAGTCCAAATGTTTCTTTTATTCTTGAACAATTCCCTTATAAATTTTATACTCCTAATCTTGGACACTTTTATATCTTCATAATCATTCTCTAGTTCTTGGTGATAGAATGTATGATACCTAAGGACTCTGTTGCTAGACCATGATATAAAACACCACATATAGAATTTTAATAAAGTATCCAATAAAACATGTTCCATAGTCAAAGGATTCCACTTTTGAATAAGTATTAACACACCCTAGTTGTATTTTTATAAAACAGCCCAAAAAACAGGTTTTTCAACTAGTGAAAACTTCACCCTTGGGAGAAGCCTCTTTTGTCCTTATAAGCTTTGGTGACATTATGTTGGAATATGTGATTCAAATTCAGTATGTTTTCTTCCCTTGTATGATTTTCCCATATATTATCTCCTAATCTGAAAACCATAAAGACTATGGTTTACAATTTCCTCCCTCATGACCGATGTATGTTAGAGCGATCTTGTTTTGGTAGGGCACATATCACCTATCATTTCCATTATTATACAGTCCTATGTGTATGAACTAAATCAATTGGAACCATATTCCCTGCGTTTAGTAAATACTTTCATAAGAAACCCTTTACCCAAATTATTGAGAAATTTTTACTTTAAATTCTCTTTCCTTATTCAGGTACCTCCTTCCAAAAAAAACTCTATGCCTAGGGAAATCCAAATCTTCATAATATTTCTTTGGAAATAAGTAATATAATGTCAGAATTCCTAAGGAATGCTTTTAGTAAATATTCTATAACACAACCTAGATAGATTTTTATAAAGTATCCCACAAAATGGGTTTTTCAGCCGAAGGATTCCACTATTGACTATGTAGTAACACACCCTATATGGATTTGAATAAAGTAGTGAACAAAATAGGTTTGTAAATCAGTGGTAAATTTATTTCTTAGAAGAGAACTCCTCTATCACTATAATCCCTTTACCATACAACTTTTTAGATCAAAAAATCCCTAGATTATAGCTTAGGTCCTTCCCTTCCTCATATCTGAATATGATAGTACATTCCGGGATAGATTACCCAGAATTGAAGAATCATTAACCTTTAAGTCAAAGATAAAGACCATAAATTATAGCCCCCCCAATTATCCTTCCTATATTAAATTAAACTACATAGTGTATCATACTAACTATATGAATTTTAAAATGCATAGCATAAGGTCCTAGTCATAAGATTTTAAACTACACAACTATCTTAAGATGTTATACCATACGGTCAATGTCTTGGTAGTATGAAATTATACTGAATGATACATTAACCCTTATTTGAAAGGGTCCTCCCACATGACATTAATCATTTAACAAAATTTACCCTCCTTCACTTGATCCAAATTCATGCAAGGGAGATTTAACATTCACATCCAATTCCAATACAAATTCTCTCTTCATTATTAGACACCTCCCTTTGAAAAAACCACTCATTGTGGTCTTGATAAACCCGAATCTCCATAAAATCCCTTCAGTCACCAGTGATAGAATTTTGGAATTCCTGAGAACTTATATTCCTGACTATACTATAATACACCTTAGTTGGCTTTTTATAAAGTATTCCAAAAAATGGATTTCTCAAGAAAAGGATGCCACTAATGACTATACTGTAACACACCCCAATTGTCTTAGCATAATGTATCCAACAAAATGGGTTTATCAACCAGTGGTAACTTCGTCCTCAAGAGAGAACTATTATATTCATGAATATATTCTTTTTGATTTTTAAAACCAAAAATCATGGCTCAAGATTCAACATTGGGTATATAATTACTGTTAAAACATTCTCATCCCACAATCCTTATTTGGGACATCATTTAGAAACTTTAAGTCAAATCTATTTAAACTAAAACACCAGCCTCACTAGTCTAGCTTACATGACTCTAATATGACCAAACAAGAGACATCGTACTTTTCATATTGAAAACCCAAAAAGGGAACTTTGTAAAAAAGTCGAGTCTTAGCCTGCTAGACCTATTCTCTATGTGGTTTGGGTAAAAAAATAAAGCAATAAAAAAATAAAATGCATAAAACATGTTAGGATAAAACCCTGAAAAAATATATTACGAAAAATCCAAATATTACCTACTAATTCTCATTCAAATTGGAATTAGGAAACATTTAGGGCTGTAATAAAAAAGAAAAACATTTTAGGGGTTGTCCATATGACTCTAACAATAGTCAAACTACACTCGCCAGTACCCATAGATTAGGAAAACGTTAGAGTGTCTTATCATATCTATCAGCTTTGTTATGACTAGATGATGAAAATATATTTTTTTCTATGAAAATTTGTTTCAATGTTATGTTATGATCAAAGATGGATAACAAGGGTGAAGACATAGATGTTTGGAATAAAAATTCTTTTTCATTTATGAGACAAAAAAATAAAACAAGCATCCAAAAAATGGAGTGTCTCCATCATACTTTACAAAAGACCATAAATATAAATTTTTATTTTTTGAACAACCTACCAATCCCCCAAGATACCTTGTTCAAGTTCAACCAACTAAACAACTTCATTATCTTCATCCCAATGAATTTCTTCCGCCATAGTTCTAATAGAAGCAAGACCCTTTAGTTTGGCCTCCTTATAAGGAATGGTGAAGTTTTACGAGATCCCCCTAGAGGTATCTAATTATTTCTGAAGGTATGATATTTCAGATATCTTCTTTTTAATCCATTGTTTTTATTCTGATAGTTTCTTAGCATGGTTTTCCTCCACATGGGACAATGTATCTTGAAAATCATCAGTATTGACAAGAAAATTCCCCTTTATCAGGTCCTATTGAAGATCATGTTCTTTCTCCTATTTATGTATGATCTCTTTCAGGAATACATGAATCATGAAATAATCAAACCCTCCATATCCAAAAATACCAAACAGGAACATAATTCTATAGAGTTGTGAAGGTAGGTCTTCCAATGGAAATTTCTGATATTATTTTACAAATGTCCCACAAAGCCTCACAATGTGTGATGTGAAGGGAATTTTGTGTGTCTACTTCTCACTCAGATCTTCTATTAGATGTAGATATATATTTCGGGATTAAATCACTCAATGAGGCACCCTTCCCCACTCCCACTGAGATAAAAGCAACTTCACCTTATGATATTGAATGAATTGGCATAAAGGATCCACCCTTAGACCTAGACATATAATTTGATGGCACTAGAAAATGGATAATAATTTTTTTTAGCCTCAAAAGGATAATAGGTGGAAGAAATGGAGGATGATTAAAGCAGTAGGTATCCCTCACTCAGTAATGGATCAACAACTGGGGTAGATTCCTCCCTAGCAACCCCGACCTTAGTAGTTTGAACTATAACCTCTTGACCAGAATCACTCTCTTAGGTCCAACCATAAGTCATCAAGGAAGGCTCATGAAGATTTACTGTTTCAAGATTCACCTTAGTCAATTCCCCCTCAATAGTGAGACTTGGATGAACTTTGACATCTGAATCATGAACCATCACTATGACATTATCCATGGATGGAGCTGCACATTCCAACAAGTCATGATTATAGAATCATACATAAAAATATTGGTTGTGCAAAAACAATAAAGACTCACATCCATTAAATTCCCTATTAGGTTCATCAAATTTGTCTGAAGTAGTTGTAAGATTAATATATTCCATAATTTGGGTCATGCTAATATTTCTCATGGAATGTATTGATGTCCCAAGACTAGTGGTAATCTTACCCATGGAAATGATATGAATATCTATTTTGGAACAAGGTAAATCACCATATTCCAATGATTTGAGACCTTGAGAAGCTTTTGAGGTGAAAACCATAAGGTCAAAATCAATCGTCACAGGGTACTCTAGTGTGTGTGATGAACCTAAAATATCATAGGGATGAAAGTAAGAGATTGGAATACAACACCTTATGATGTACCTTTTACAATACCAAAATCCTCCTCCCCCATACATTGGATGGGGAAGTGAAGGGAGCAGATTGCAAATCTTCAACCTTCAACACTTCTTTTATCAAGGGAGGCAACTCACCAAGAGGTATCTATGCTAGGTTGAGGGATCCCTCCATAGTTTTCAGAGACTCATTAATAAGAACCTTGAGAGAGGATAATTAAGGAGATTCAACAACCATGAAAAGGTTTAGTCATTTATGTTGAATGAATTAGGGATTAATGATACCATGAAGACCTACCATCACAAATAATGCGCTTGGACAAGGATTTTATTCTCCAAAAATCATTCCTTTTCAAAAAAGTATGGATAACATCAGTATCCTAAAATACTAGTATAGGATGAGGCAATATAGTTTACCCCTCTATCTTAGTCTTCATTGTTTGTTGGCCTGAAGATAGCTCTCCTAATTCAGGAGATGACTCATTAATCCTGAGCAGGGTTCTAGTTGGGACATCTTTGGGTGATGGAACATCATTTTTTCCCCATGGGCTACTGAAAAACAAAATAAACTTTCCCTAAGAAACTAAAATTTGTTTCATATAAAAGGAAGGAGTAAAAAAAGAGGAGACTAGAAATAGAGAACTTATATCCTCAGGTTTGACGTAATCAATCCATTCCCCAGAATATGGGTGGTCAACCCCTTCAGTAGTGCCTTGTCTCTCCATTTCCTCTACCCATATCATGGCAGGGGTTCAATAATCTATTTCATAAATGAGATTAACTAATTCATGGATATAAATACTCACCTCAGTAGGATCTTCTTTAAAGAGAAGATCAAGTAGGGTTCGAGCATCTCCTATACCAAGAATTTTCATGCCTATATGAAGAAGTGCCCATATTGTTTCTGCATAAGAGGACATGTAATCCACAAATTAAACTTTTTATAGTCATAAAAATAATGCGGTCATCCAATCCTACATTAAAGATAACTCTATAGACCTATATTTCATAGGATTATCGACCATCTCCATCACAGATAGAGGGTGAGAAAAAATAACCCATGTCTCTTCCTGATTGTGATGACTGGATCGACTGTGATCAACCTTAGATAGAATAAACATTTTCATTCTATTTTGTGGATGGAACCTTACACGAGGTTGTTTGGTAGAACTTAGGACCTCATAATCACCACCTTTTGATTAAGATGAAGCGTCCTCCAAAGGAGAAGAAACATCTTAGGTAAGAGTAGAAGCCTATATACATAACATTACATGCTTTGATATTTTCCTAGTACTGATTCGAGGAACATCTTATGCCAAAAATCCCTTAGGATATGATGCAATACATGCATCAATATACTAGAAATTCAATCCATCATTCACATATTCTGGAGTCCAATTGATTACCGCTTGAGTAAACTACATTTCTATAAGCATCCGTAGCTATCATGCTACCATAAGATACTTTTATGATCAAACATGCACCAGAAGAGATACAGTTATCTATTCCAATCACTTTAATTGGTGTGAAAAACTATATGGAGAAAATAACTCACATATGGCTTCACCATCAATGCGGGTCTCCAATATACCGTCCCTAAAATCCATCATGTACAATCTTAGTGCATCGCTAGCCTTTCCGCCATCAGTAAACCTCCTCGTAGGTAGGTCCCAAAATGGGAGAAAGTTTAACTCCTGGAATATGATAAGACTCATAAAGGTCTCAGTGGGCTTCAGGGATAGGGGATGAATACCAGATATGGCCTAGACATAAAGTCAAAACTGGATCCCATGAATCTGTACCCTACTTAACACAACATAGGATTGAAAATGGGTCATGAACCATCCCCATAGTACATAGAACATTCCTAAAATTTTAAATGTGGCCTTCTAAACATGAATATGCATCAATATTTGGTAAATTTTCTCCAAGATGTTGATTTCCAACCTCACGATTTTCTTCTCTTCCATATTGTCTACCAAAACCAATGTCCCTGACCGTACACCACCATTGGAGTCATATATGGGAAGAAGGTAAACTCTTAGTCACATTGCTAAAAACCTAGTGAGACATATCTTCATAGTCACACAAGATTTGTTTTTTTACCCCCATGTTTTGTACTCATCCTTATCCAATTCCAGATAGAATATATTAGGAGTTCTCTACATTTCCATCTTGGGACACCCTATTGGATGTTCGAAAGTGGGGCCTTACTCTGTTGGCTCTAGGAAAGTATTCATCCACACTTTGGTATGTGACCGTGTTTTTGTGACATGTCAAATTGATTATGATTTTAAGATTTATTTATAGTATTGGGCAGACCCTAGGTCATCTCTCAAGGAGCATTTGTGGTTTTATATGTGTGAATTTTTAAAAAGAAGAACAAAAGAGGGGGGTCATTTGAAAATAGTTTCGAGAAAGTATATTAATTTAACAATTTATAAAGTTGTAAGACCAAGTGTATTGTAAAAAATATGAGATAAATAAGTGATAATTGATAATTACTGTAGCACTTGAATATTTCCTCGTTCTTAATTGATTATTAGTTTTTAGTGTAATCCTTTGGTTGAGGGTTAACCAAGATCTTGGGTATCCACAAGCCTCTTAAAATGGTGCGATTAGAACTAAAAATTCACAAAAAAAATAATGTAGTCATGTTCCAGACCCTTAGAATAATTTAAGGTTTGTAAAGGAACATTTAAATATCAAATTTTTGGGAAAGAAAATGGTTCTAATGTTGTCCAATTGGAATAACACAAGATTCACACTTAAAATCACACACCAATCGGTTATGAAATAAAAAGTGTTTTAGTTAAATGCATAAAAAAGTTAAGATACATATGAAAGAACAATTAAACCCACAATATACACCAAACCAGTATATAATTATGTTTCGGAACTCCCTCTTCAAGTGTGTAGCTTCCTCGCAATGATCACCCACCACTTAACTCGACATGTGGAGGAGGAGAAAGCTCAGGTGGAACTCCTTATTCATTCTTGATCCCCCTATGAGGATAGGGGCCTCCAGAGCATCTAGGATGAGGAGTTGACTCATCTTGGACTCCAAAATGGTAGAGATTTTCTTCAGGTTCGAACATACAAATGAGGTTCCCATGGTGCCTATTTATAGCCAAAATGGAACATGGTTTTGAGCACCCTGTTTTTGAGATACCATTTTTATATCAGTTTCTGAATAGTAGAAATCCCTATTACGACTTGAAAAAAAGAGAATAGTGTTTCAAAGGCCTTGTTACTATCTCCATGTCAAATTTGGTAGACATTAGACATCTGGATTGGGAGATATTGTTAAAATACAGAACCAAACTTTTGAATTCGGGCAGATTCTGTCCCCTGGAGAGAATGGTTCAGATGGGCCATGAGATGGATAAATTAGGATTTGGTTACTTGAGAAGAGTTGTATCCCATGATGTTTTGGAGGTGAACACAACGTTTCATCCCATTTTGATTCATGGAATTCTCGTAATTCCCAAAATAGTGGATAGATGTCCATGGGATGCCATGCAGTTTGGCCCATTTTCTTCTAGATCATATTCAGGGCCACCAAATCAACTCCACCTTCAATGAAAATATCAAAACATGTATAATTTACCCTTTTAACAGTGATAAAAACAAAATAAATTAATCAAACATGAAGTGAAATATTGTATTATATTTCAAATCTAGAATAAACAATAAGTTTATCATAGTGGTGTAAGGGTGAAAATGAAACAGGGAATCACATTGTGATAAGTATGGATATCCCCCTTTAGATGAGGGACTTCATTTGTAATATCCTAATATATTTTCAGAATATCATGATTTAGAGGTTTAATCCTTTTAGAGTCATCCCTCACTACCCTTAGAGGGATGAACTTGTCATACATATCTCCAAAGATTAGATCCTTAGAGACCTTATGGACATCCCATAATCTAATACCGACTTCTCCATGGATCAGGTAGGTAGAGTTCCTCTAGAGATTGAATAATATTAATAGCTCATGGATGAATTAGGAATTATTATATATATAATTTTTCCCTACATAAATGGCCTTATAGATTTGGATGTTTTCCAGATCCTTTTAATACTTTTCACAAGTATGACACACCTAGCATGCCCACATCCACTCTTGTGTAATACGCTTCCGGTGTGGAAGTCACAGTCTTTCCTCCAACAATTTTAATGATTTTCATAGGAATCAAAAAATACAGACAGATAGACATGGGGATTAAATATAGGTGTGTTTATCATCAAATCAAGGGAACATTTTATGTGATGCATGATGCATGTCGTGGAGGAAGTCCCATAATTAACATATGCACCCACGCTTGAGACATGTGAAGTAATGAAGTTATTTTAAAATTAAAACCAATATAGGGGAGTATAATTATTCAAATATGGTATTAGTACCTCCTTTATATTAATTTGGAAGTAAATTGGTAGATAATTACTCTCATGGAAGTCACAGTTATATTTCTTCAGATGTCCCGCCAAATCAGGTAGAGTAGTATTTTTGGCATCTTAGATATCATTTCCTATAACTTTTACTATCTCCTCAATGTGATTCCTCTCCTATTCATTAGAAACTCCAGAATTACTAGTGGCCATTTTACCTACCAAATAAATACTATGTTTTTTGTAAAATACATACTAATTTTGAAAAAAAAATTATAAATGATTTTTTTTGGAAAAGGCATGATTTTGTGTAGGGTACTCACGCAAGTTACTCATGTAGGACTCTCACCCAAGGTACCTACATGAGTCACTCACAAAGTAATACATATCACATAGATATATATGAACCTTATATGCATGAATGATTTTTTTAGTAAATGAGTCTTAGTGAAGGGTCTGTGTGGGACACTAGTGCGGTGAGACCCAAAATACGGAGGTGTGAGAACTGGAAGTTGAAATTGGATCCATATTTATAGACATGTAATTCTATATTCACCAACCAAATATGTTCCCCACCTATGTGGGTGACCTGGGAAGAATACCTAGGTAGATGACCTATGTGGATGACCTCCACGATCAATCCACCATTTTCCCCCCTTTACATTGGGATCAAACCCTCTTCTTTTAATCATAACCAATTTATAGGGGGATTTTGTTGAAACTACTTTTTTTCACCTAGATGAAAAGGTTTAAAATAGAAATATATTAAAGGGAAGAAAATAATAGAAATTATGGAGTCCAAGAATCTCAAATCCCACCAGAGGCGGTTCGGTCAGGTACACCTAAGCAGTGTCGGTGCACATGGTACCTGCACATTGACCTGTATGACCGACTTGTGCATGTTCTAAAATGACAAACTTGAATGAAACACCTACATGGAATACTTGGTGGAAATAACCCATTTACATAGGTTCCCATTTTCTCTTATAAATAGGACCTTAGGGTTTTCATTTGTATGAATGATACTTCCCAAAGACCTCCAGATGCTTTGAACACCCAATTCATTCACCCAAGCCCTCCAAAATCTTATAGGTACTTCTCCAAAACTCATAGAAGATGGAATTAAAGAAATATAATGGCACTAAATTCCTACTATTTTTTAAAATATATAACAGTTGTGTGTGGAACTCCCTCCACCTGTGGTTAACAAACACTAGAACGAGGTCCCCTTCCCTAACCAGGGACCTGTGCAACATACTTCTGGGAACACCTGCAGAGATCATTTAAGGATTGATAAAAACCTCAAATAAGTGTTGTTTCATAGGTAGTTAATCACTAAAGGTATCATCACCTCACCTAGGTCTACGTGCATGAATCACCCTTTCCACGAGCCTCAACTGGCTCGCCCATGCCTACCTTCCCAAGCCTCTCTTGGTTCACCGTAACTTCCAAACTGTGAGATCCTCACTTGGATCTCCCTTTCCTCTACCCTGTGTGAGCCACTAATCAGTACCTATTCAAAGCCACATGTGTTAGGGAATATCTTCTTATGGATCCCTTTCCTGAAGGTAACCAAATTGAAACTACCACTGAAGACTTCAGAGCTACAAAAACTTGGGGAAATGCATGACAAATTGTCTCCCATTTGTATCTTTATTCCTACTATCACAGGTTTCTCGAACTAATCCCACCTGATGGATAGGATCCTTGGGGTTCATTTGGACTTTCATTCACATGGTCATGAGGACCCCAACTCTTGGTATGGTTTCAGGGAGTTCTCAGTCTCAGATACTTGGGTTAGGACCGAGTCCTACCCTTGTCATCTCTAAGACCTGGATACTCCAGTTCCAAGTGGGGAGGGTGAGGATTATACTTAATTTTACATTCAACATGGAATGAGATCCTTCTCCCTTGTTGTGGAACTGATATTAGTGCATCCCTCAGGGATTAAACCCCTAGAAGTTCTTAAAGGAGGTTTCACTCTTACTCCTCACTCCCCGAGGTCTGTATCCATATGGGTAGTTAGACATGACCATACTAGATACAATGATCCAAGAGGGGATGGGTACCATAGTTCTTTATTCTTCTGTAACCTCATCCTCTTCAACCAATGAAGTAGTATAATTGTGTGGTTTTCTGGTTCTTCTGATTACTCTTATATCTCACATTCAAATATGAATCATCATGACTTTTGTGGGATTAGAGGAAAACCATGATCATGGAAGCCACACCATCAGATGCATTTTTTGGAAAAAATTCTTTTCACAAATATTTGTCTCACCTTACTTCAGAGTGTCTCCATAAGCATGGGTCCTCAAGGTCATGTATCCAAACTCAGGGAAAAGCATGTCATGTGGTTTCATGGATCTTCTGTTTCCTCTTGTTTTTTCACACCAAGAATGACTTATATGATCTTAGAGATTAATGATGGTCACGACATTCACATGGTCCCAAAAATTTTATGGTACACTTAGTATAATCCCCAATATCTCACCCAATGGGCATTCTCCTCAGGAGTAAGCCCTAGTCGAACATATCCATGGGAATCATTTCAATTGTAAGTCCCATCTCATCAACAGACATCCTCCTGAAGAGTAATCTCCATCTTAATCCTCTCAAAGGGATATACTCCCCTACGAGACAAATCTATGGGACTCCATAGGCGTAGGTACTTATAACCTATGTGTTTTTCATTCCTGTCCAAATGGGATACATAGGAAGCATCCCTGAGGTACAAGACCAATATTTCAAATCAACCCTACTCTCTCTGGACCACATTACTAGTAGGGTCTAATTCAACTTTTAAATTCATATATATTCTAGGATACCTAGGCCACTTCAGTGTAAGTCATGTACTAAACTTTGACTACGAATAATTCACTTGGATGTCCAACCCTGTGATGTTAAATTGAACGGTTCGGTCCTGATAACATAACCTTAAAAGATATTATGTTTTTGATTAAGTGGCACTGAACTAAGTGGGTTATAATTTCTTTCACAAGGATATGTAGGAATCCCATCCATGGATCAGATCCCAGCATCATCGTAATAACAACACAAGAATACCTAATTATTATATAAGGGGATACCATTGATGGATAACTAGGGATACATACAAATATCTCAAATTATTAAGAACCTTGAATACATATAGTTGATTCTAATATTTACACATGATAATAATTGATTGTTAATTCAGGGATGACCCACATCATACTTAGGAATTAATGAAGGGTTCACGAACATATCTTAAATATATAAGAGAGTCATGAATTAGTAAATAATTCCCCCCCACAAAGGGTGAGATGAGCCCAACCTCCCATCCTCTAGACCAATGTGAGTGCCTAAGAATCATTAGATAAAATTTCCAATGGGAAACTACCTTTGTAAAATAGTTGCCTCATGGATATAAAATGCTAGATGTTTCTGATCCATGAATAAAACCATTGGAAATTATTCAGAAATAGCGATCCCAATATGAATGCTTTCATATAACTCAACCCCTTGTAATCAATCACCAAGTGACCACGTTTCGTGATTTCATTAGAAACATGGATATTCTACAAATTTGATTCTATCATCTATTTTAGAGAAATATTTTATAAAGGTAAAAATTGATTAATATAGAAAAAATATATGGGATAAACTAGAAACCATCTATAAAGGTAATAATATGTCTTTAAAGATGACATTGGTTGTTCATATTTTTATAAATATGAAAATATTTAATTGATGTTTGATACAATCATGTGACACATATTTAAAAATATAATAAAAACTAAATTAATATTTAAGGGAAATATTATAATCTAGGATTTCAAGTGTGGAACCATAAAATATTTTGAAACAGATTATCTAATGTTTAAATAAGAAGAAACTAGTGAATATATATATGAAATACCAATAAGAGACTCCAAGAAGAAAGAAACAAATACTGTAAATTCAAATTCTCCTTCAAGAGGGAAGGGAATTAATTCGTATAATTATAAAAAGAAAAATTTATTATAAATTTTTTATTATAATGAGATTAGTGAGGATGAAGATAATGAAGAGATTTCTAATGATATCGGTGAGAAACTGCTAATTACTATAGTGAATGAGTAAGAAATCACTAATGCTGAAAGTAGTTATGTTGAGAGTGAGGAAGAAAATCAAATGGATCTCATTTATAGATTTAACTCACAAAATTTCTTTGAAGTATATTATTATTGGGAAATAATATCTATAATTTCAAGAAATATAATCAATCTACAACCAATTGTTTTTCATTTTGAAAAATAATGAAGGCTTCTAAAAGAGATTTATGATTTTAAGAAATGTATTACTAGAGAAAAGACTCTAAATGTAGATATATAAGAGGAAGTTAAATTAAAGAGAGATATTGAAATAATCCAACACAAATTTATCACTGCTGAGAAATTATTTCATAGATACAGATCAAAATTTCAAAATTCTGTTCAAGATCTTAGAGAAATCTTAAAGATGATGGTTGTGAAAAAAGTTTAAGGTTAAAAAAAGATGAAGATAAAGTAAAACAAAAAAATATCCCATTGTAAGTGTGATAAATATCAAGGAAATTTTTATAGAAATATGAATCTAGATATATAGGTATGATAATAAAGTTTTTTGAAAAATATAATGATTCTCAAAAAAAATTAAATTCTGAGAGTACTGATTTGAATGAAAAAACATATGAAAATGGGTATTTAGTGAAGGCTAAAAAGAAATCTCGATTAAGGAGGAAGATATTTTAATTAAATAAAAATTTCATTTAAAAAAAATATCCAATATTAATGGATCAATTAAGGAATAAAGGTTGGTATTAACATCTAGAAAATAGTCTATTTTTATAGGTAATAATGTTTCTATGGATACTGTTGGCATTTTTGAGAATTTAGAAACTTAGCAAGTAGTTTTTGGTTAAACTATAAATAATTTTATCTATCTATAAAGTTTAGGTTAGAAGAATTTTAGGGGGATTAAAACCACTCAAAATGATAATTTTTTTAATAAGACTAAAAATTATGGATTGAAAGTTGAAAATAAATTTCAACAATTAAAATAAGTCCATAGAATATGTGAACAACCTAGATAAATTAATAATTATTTCCTAACATTCCTACCAATACAATTGATTATGATATATAATAGTTTAAAAAATTAGAACAATAAGGACAAATCTAAGGAAAAGTATTTTTTTGATGAAGTTACAATTAAAGCATCTAAATTGGAATTCCCATTAATTATGGATAGTATTTGTTATTCACACATTATATGAGACTTAAATATTTTGAAGAAAGTATAAATATAAAATTAAGGCTCTTTGACCTTTGGAAATGGTGGGTCACTTAAAATCAATGGTGTTGGTTCAATAAAGAATGTAAAAGATAAGTTGAAATCCAAGAACACATTATATGTTGATGGGTTGAAACAAAATATGTTATGTGTGTATTAGGTATGTGATGAAGGAAATGAAGTGGTTTTATAAAAATATGGATTCTTAGAGAATAGTATGAAAGATATATTTTTTCTCTGGGAGAAAATGAACAAGGGACAACAAAAATTTTGGTTGGTGAGGTTGAAAATTATTTATACCTATTTTTTAAAGCAAAAAATAAATTATGAAATTAAAGACTTAGTCATCTTGGCCAAAAGAACATGAGTAATATTAACAAAAGATGAAATTTTAGTGATTCATCTATACTAAAATGAGATAAAAACTGTATATGATCTATATGTAAAATATGGTATATTGGAAATTCTCCACAAAAGAAAGTTTAAATTATAACATCACATTTATTGGAACTTATTCATTTTATCATTTTTTGGCCTATGAAGAAGCAATAAAAAATACAGATAAGTATTTTATTTCATTTATTGATTAATTTACCCATATTACATTAATTATGATTATAAATTCAAAATTTGAGCCTCTAAAAATGTTCAAGAGTTATAGAAGAAGTTAAGAAAAGAAGTGTGGTTTATTCTGAAAGAAGACCCAAATAGACAATAGTGAAGAATACACTAATGGAAGATTTGTATATTATCTTTATAATAATGGCATTAAAAATAAACTCATGGAACTATATAGAGAAAAAATGGTTTTGTATAATGAACAAACATAAGATTAGTAGATATGTCTTGGACTATATTGATTGATCATAATCTTCTTGGTATTTTTTGATATAGGTTTTTAGTGCAGGATTTCATATTCAAATATCCTATTTTTATAGACCTAATTTTTATTTTTATCAATAAAATATGTATTATTAGAATTCATAAAGTTTAAAATATTTCAATGTATTTGGTATTGCTTGTATAATCCGAGTGAAAGATTAAAACATTAAAAAGTATTAGAATATAGGAGAATTTGGTGTCATCCTTGGTTATCCTATAAATAGAAGATGATGCCATTTTTACAATAAAGATAAAAATAATATTTTTTTATAATAATGATGTTAAAGTGATTGAATATTTAATAAAAGAAAATGTACATGAAGTAAGAAGTGATGATGAAGTTCATTTTTCCAAAAAACAGAATGAAATTTCAAAAATTGATGAAAATTTTGAATTTATACAGGATGGCGTTAATGATTAAATCATTATTGGGATGAAAATAACCCTAAATCATCTCATCCAAGGCTGATAAATAATTTGAATGTACAAAATATACTTGGGGAATAATAATATTAAGTTCAAAATAGAATATATTTATAAAAAACCATGCTTTACTATTCTTATAACACCGCTAATCATTTTCCATGACAATATTTTATATTAATTGTTTTTTATCCTTATTTTTTGAAAATAAATGTTTTACTTCAATATTTATATGTGTTTTGATGTTTGTGATGGAAATTTACATTTTTTTCAGGTCACCACCACCATGATATGGTGAGGGTTTCAAGAATCATTATTCCATGGTCGTTGTCACTACATCATGGGGTCCAGAGGGTTTAAAAATCTTAACTCTTCCATATATGGACCCTCCAGATGCCAGCCTCAGGTTCCACCCTAATGGGATATAATGAAAGGGACACCACATTAGATCCATAAAGGTTGGGTCATGGAGGGGATATGCATGAGATATGGAAACTTTGGTTTTTGGGACCTCTTATGCTACATATTGAGAGGCCAAGGTGTTTTGGCCCAACATATAGGGATCCAAGTTGTATTTATCATGAAAGTCCAATGGATCCTACTGACCCTATATTTTAAATAAGTGGAATTTATCACATTTATCCTATTGAAATATAACATTCTCTTTCCATATTTTCTTTTCATTTTCATGAATTTTAATCCCCATTTAATCCTCATTCCTTCCTCTAATCTCCTTTAGTGGCTCTTCTTTGGTTTAAGTGGAAATCAATATGTTTAGTTATGTTATCTCTTGGATTTCCTCTTATGTTCTCATCTAAACACGTATTGTTCCTTGGTTCCATTCTTTCATGGACCTAGATACCCAAGGAGTATGAATTTAGTATTAGGAATGAGGTTTTAATGGAATTCCATAGTCCTTTAGGTTCATGAGTATCCCTTATTCTCAGATCTTGTAGTTTTAAGTGAAGAAGATGAGTTTACCCTGATTCTGAAGTAGGTGTGTCTATAAAACTTTTAATTTATTTGGAATATTCATATTGATTGGTTTCACTTTAGATTAAATTTGTTGGTTATGTTTGATTTGAGTTATTTAGGGGTTTTTACTTCTTTTCCTATATGATGGTTGGTGCTTATTGGAATAAATAATGGTTTCACTTGGTTTTATTATAAAACAAGTCTTGATCACTCCAAATGTCTGATAAAATGTCTAAAAGAAGTTTTTTTTGTTAAAAAAGGTCTTTAAAATATGTTTTAGAAAGGAAAGTGATTTGGTTTGTTTTTCTTGTGTGAAGGGGCATGTTTATTATATGATTAAAGGAATTATTATCTATATGATTTTGAGTTATTTATATGGGGTCGCATATGGGGGACCTTGGGTACATATGGGTGGTATGTATATGTGTTTATATAGTGTATATTACACACTTTCTAGGTAATGTTGCTTGATTCTCTTGATGGTGAAATGGATGGATACTATAGACTTGGTGAGATTATGTAAGCTCCTAGAATTTTTAGGTTCACATATGTCATCTAGTATTCCTTAAGAGAGTCCCAATTACCTTTAGGCCTATGGTTATAGCCCTATGTGCGTGTGTTTCTGTTGTTAAGACACACTATGCTTTATGATTTTTTTTCATTATTTTGATATTATAATTATGATCATGATATGTTTCCCTTAGTTATATATTATTTATGACTTTTTCATTTTGACATATGAAACCGGAATGGTTTATTGAAAACTGACAGATTTATAATTTTTTACAAATTTATTTACTTTTAATTAAATCAGGTATTTCAAATAAATGTTTTCAAATAGTAACTAGTGGTTTATAATTTGAAAGATGTTTCATAGACTCATGGAGATATCCCACTAGGCTTTTCCTTACACCCTAAATGTGGCTTTTCACATACACATACTTGATTTTGTTAGATACAAGTAAAGAAAAGGGAACCACATCATATGGAGGCACTCCTTGATATTTTGAGTCCTTATTTTTATAGTATCTAGTGGTGATCGTGGGTCAAAGGGATATTTTATCATGGAGTACTTTTGGGAATTCCACTAGGATGATCAATATTTAGATGGTGGATATATCAGAGTTATAAAACTAGACTTATTTCAGGTTTATCTTGTATTTATATCATTATCCTCATTTTTATTTATATTATAAAGTAATTATTTTATATTATTTTCTTCTTATACTCATTTTTTTATCTTATTTATAAAAATATTTATTTTTTAGCATGGACATTCATTATATGGATGGGTCATGTTGGGTTTCTCAGTGAAACCATGTTGTTGTTAGTTGGTTTATGGGGTTTAAATCATTCCATTTAATTAATTTTTATACCTTTACACTAGTATCTAGACTAGGGTGATTGGGAATGTGAATCGGTCCTTGTAATGGGTTAGGTCAGGTCAACCCGAGTTGGTTCTTTATAATTCTCACATGATGATCCATGAGATGTGGAGGAAGAATTATAGAATCAAGAGTGTGTTGATGTTATGAATAAATGTTTGGATTAGATAAAGAATAATGAAAATTGGGATTTGGTATCCAAGAATTAAAATAATAATACTATTGAAAAAATGTTGGTATTTCAAAAAAAATGAATGAAAGAGGACAAGTTTTGATAAATAAAGAATTACTTGTGTGAGTTATTCTCAGGTTGAAGGAATTAATTTTTATGAGAAGTTTGAACTAGCTTTTAGAATATAAACTATTAATCTTTTTTATTTATATTTTATAAAAAAGGAAATACAACATATTTCAAATGGATGCAAAGCCTAACTTCCTCAATAGAGAGAAAGAAGGGGAAGTTTACATTGAGAAACCTAGTAGTTTCCTACTTAAGAATGATGTGAGTTATGTTTATAGGTTAAAAAGACTTTAAATGTGTTAAAAAGGAGTCAAGGTCTTGGTATTCTAATTTAGATACATGTTTAAAGAAGTTAAAGTTCAAGAATGGAATAGTGGAAAACAATCTATATATTAAAGATGAAAATGAGGTATCACTTATTTTTATTATTTATGTACATATTATAATTTTTATTGGTTATGAAAAATGTTCCTGTAAAGGGTTTTATTTGGAGTTGAAGAAGTTTTTAAAATTTTTATTTTTTGGGGAAATGGGTTTTTTGTATTTTTAAAATTTTCTCTAAAGGAAGATCACATATTTATTTCTCAAGATAAGTATGCTACAGAACTTTTAAAGAAGTTTGTGATGGAGTATTTAAATCTAGTTTCTATTCCATTTTCAGTAGGAAATAATGTGTTGATGTGAGCTATAAATTTAAATATTTTCAACATATATTTATTTAAAATACCTCGAATTTTAATTCAAATACTGGGAAAAATAATGGTATTTGTGATTTTTGAGAATTTGGATCTTAATAATTAAATGGATAATTACATAATTTTATTGATATATTAATTCTTGAAATTAATTTTAGATTCCATACAAATGAAATTGGAATTAATTTTAAATTTGGATTATTATATTAGATTCTGTAAATTATGTTTTGAAAATCATATTTTTAATTAAATTTAAAGGAATTTAAAATTATTTATTAGGAGGTTGAAATATTTATCTTAATGGATTTATCATTTTTGGAATTAATTATTCAAAGAATGAATGGTTATTTTTATAATATATTATATAATAATCTACACTGATAAATATTGTTTTTTTATTTTAAAAACTTAAAGAAAGGAAAAGGCCTATCATGGTCAACACACTGACTGTGTCACGACCACTACACTGACTGTGTGCAGTTAACCGCAGGTTGAATTGAAACTGCCTCTTCCTGCTATAAACCTTCTCCATGGTCAGTAAACTAACCATGAGAGCCCACTTTGGAACCCTAAAGTGATCTGTTTTCATGGCCACCCTACCTACCATATCCCCCACATTTTCGTATTCCCCATGCATGGTCACTATAATGGCTATGGTTTCCATTATCACACGAAGCCAACTTCTAGGGAATCCAAACACCATAGGAACCTCCACAAGCTACACCTTCAAATGGTCACCTTGGTGGTCATGTGCCCATTCACGGTAGCCCCAAGACCCTTACTCTCCACCTTGATCTCTCTATTAACCACCACCTCTAATTTATACAAATCGAAGACCGACTGCCCCTTTTGAAGACCATATTTGTACCAACAAAAAGGGAGACGATAAGCGCCATAGATTCAAGCACCACTGTATCCAAGATTGTCTCCACTGCCTGTATATCTAAATAAAGGAGGAGATAAAGGATTCTATTGAAATGATAGGATGAAACCATTGATGAAATTTGATCTCTATGACACTGATTGAAAATGCACACTTCTATATACACACCATCCCGCACCACTTATGTTGACCACTAGAAAACCAAGACCGTTGCTCCACTGCCTAGTTCATCCTACTCGAACGACGAGGATGAGGCCGGAAGAACACATCATTGACACCATAGAAGCTCAAGTTTTCATATCCAAGCCCACACTTACTCTTTCAGTCAAATCCAAAATCGTGAATCACCTAGAAGCAATCTGAATCATCCGGGCCGAGCTACAGCTCAAAGAAGACCCTCCCACCTCTAAAAACTAAAAAATAAAATAAAATAAAAATAAAAATACATAAATATTTATATAATAATAATAATAAATTTAAATATATATATAAATATATATAATTATAATAATCCTTGGTACATTTATAAATAAAAAATATATATAATTTATTCATATAATAAATTCTTGTTGTTAATTATTATTTTCCTATTTTAAGGATCGATGATCTAGGTCCAAGACCACTGTCAAAGCCCAATTCCACCTAGGCCAAATTAAAACTACAGTCGTGAAGCACATGAATTTTTTTATCTAATTATTCTCAAAACAATGTGTACACAATAATGGGATATGAAATATCAACGAAATTAATCATGATAGTCTACTACAACACGTGGAATCCATCCAACTGAAGAAAATACCTTCCTTAACACTATTTGTGGTGGAGAAGAAGTTATTGCCTCACCTTCTCTCTATAAATTTCTTCCACACTCTCCCTAAAAAAGGGTATTCAGCGTCAACTAATCCTATTTGTAAATTTCTTTTTGTACTTTTCTTTCTACATTTTTCTTCTAAATTTTCACTCTGCTTTTCTTAATTGTATTATATTATTCGCTTCCCCCCTATTTCATCAAGTTATTCCACATTCTATGCATTGTAATTTGATCTATTAAAACTCCAAATCATAGAGAACTATCCCAAGGGATAGGACCCCATGGGATAACACACAAGAAATATGTTCTTTATAATAATATGAATTCCATCCTTAATGTATTATAAAAATGGGGAGAAGAAGATCAATGGTATTCTACAGCTCTCTCTGATTGGTTGTTGCATCCTTAAATATATCAAATATTCTATACCTCCATTTATTAGTTCATATTTCATACTAGTGGATCATTATGGATTGAGGGATAAACCTAAAATGGTGAATTTGGGTGTTGAGATAATGAATTATTTGATCAAGTGTGTTCATTGCCTCTTTACTATAGAGGATGTGAAACGTGATTTATCAGGGTGATCTCTCTTGTGTATGTTCAAAACTGTAATTTATATAGAGGCGTGTAATGGAAGAATGATATTAAAACCAACATTGGATAAGATGTTAAGAGGAAAATGTAGAATCTGTGTGATTGACCCTGGATCCAAACCATTTCACTCATTTTTGTGTTGGACTTATGAGTGTTCTATTTCAATTATGTTTAATAAAAAACCACAAAAATAATATCGTGATGTTTTAAAAATTATGAAAATAAATAAAAGATACATAAGTTATAGGATAGTTAGAATCATAAAACTTTATCCATGATAGATGACCCTACCCATCCACTAGGCTACATTAGGATTATAATATAAATTCTGTAACACCCCAAGATTTCATAGTCAGTCATTTTCATTAAAGTAATTCAATAGCTTGCGCTGCACGCAACATCGAGTTCGAGCGCAACACAACTTACCAAACTAGCTGTTCAAAAAGCGGTTATGAATAGTATAAACTAAATTTTGAATTTTATATACTCCATATAATTTCATAATCAATATTATGTGTTTGTTAAACATAATATAAGAACAAATTCATTTTTTCAGATAAAAAATGTATTTTTCAAAAAATGAAATTTTATCGCCTTTTAATGGAAAACCCTATTTAAAACCAATATTTGAAACTTTTATATATTAAATTTAATGAAATTAAATTCTTATTTAGAATCAAGACATAAGAATTTATTTTGGATAAATTTTTGGTACTTTTCTGATAACTTTCATATGTTGATGAATACTGAAAAATACTAAATTTTAATTGAAAACAATTATTTTAATAGAAATAATTTATAATGTCAAATTATGAATTTAAATTTTTTGGAAGTATAAATAGATTATATTTGTATCATTTAATATAATTTATTTAATTATAAGTAATTTCACATTTAAATTTGACATAAGCACATGTCAGTCTTTTGATAGTTTTTACTTTTTAAAAACCCGCTTTTCAGTTTTGACAATGGGAATTAATTTTAAATTAATTACGACAACTTATATGTTTTGAATTTGGTAAAATAGAATTTTTTTTGAATTTGTAGTATCAAAATTATCTTTGGGTAAAGTTTTGGTATTTTTTTGAAAACATTCAATTTTTGATGAATAGAGAAAAACACTGCGTTATTGTTTAAAATTGACTTTTTATTTAAATAATTATTTATTTTATTTAAATTTATTTTATTTAAAAATATATATATAATACGTATAAATGTTCAATATAATTCATTGGAGTAATTTATAATAAAATTAGATGTATAAAATTATATTGGACTTTTTACCATCTTTTACCCATCTTCTATGAGCATTTGATAATTTGCATAAAATATAGTTTTACCACTTCTAGGAATTTAATTTCAAAAATATGAGTGACATGGTTAACATCAGTAAGTAAAATTCTGTTAAATAAGATGAAAATAATTTTTGGTGAATAGTTACTTTTAACTTTTATTTATCATGGTTATAAGTAAATAGGGTAATTGAAGGTAAAAATGATATTATAATTACAATAACACATTTCCTAATTATATTTTATAAGTGTAATTAACCCAGAAACAACCTTAGAAATAAAATATGATCCTTTAGGTCCATTTGGATTAGATTAGGACATTTATTATTATTTTATTTAAAGAAGAGTTAAAAGTGTTAAATTCAATGTTTATTAACTAAACCATTTTTAATATGGGGTTATACACAAGAAAAATTCAACTATAAATATTAATTATAAAGATAAATATATTTCATACATAATGGTATTTTATTTATAATTTCCAGAGACTATATAATTAAATTTATTTATGACACAATGATGATGCAGTAATTACCTTCTTAATGAAATATTAAAATAATTGATATTATAAATATCCATATAATTATAAATTGACACTTTTATGAATTAAACTAATTTTATAGGTTAATATGAAATTTTAGGGTTGATTAGATATTTTTTTTCAAAGTGATAAGGTTGTTATGACTTTCACAAAACGAAAATACCAAATAGTGTCAAAATTGACATAAATTAATTTTTAAAACAAATACTATATTATTGGATGATATAATTTTTCTAAAAATATAAAGTTTAGACATAGGGATTAAATAATATTATATATGACATTAATGAACCACTTGAGGTTCTCTTGGAAGTTTATAGTAAGTTTATTTTCTATATAGTGTAAGAATACAAGAAGACACGGTAAAAGTTAAACTATTTAACTAAGAGTTAAATCTAAAATATAAGGTTAAAATAGTAACCTAAACTTGTCTAAAACCTATTGGTTGATAGGATTGGGACCCATAACTACCTTATGCTCGAAATAAATTCATTTATATCCATTATAAACTAAATATGATTGTATAATAATTTAATATTTTAATCTTTTCCTATAGTGACCCGCACCCCTCTTATAAAAAGGCACTTCCCCTTCTCTCAAAATCACACCTCCAAAGCCATTTGGCTCGACCAAAACCTAAAAAAATATCCTCAAAATTTACCTCACATAAACTTAGAGTCCTTACTTTTATCAGAAATCCAACCTAACGATACATTTTGATCAACTCAAAAGGAAACACCCAAAGAAGACGTAATAATTCCCCCATCCTCTTTCATGTTATTTTCTTCTTCCACTTAAACTTTCTTTTTTTTCATACCTAAATAATTACGACAGTAAATAATACATACTGTGATTTTATTATAAATATGGTACTACCATATTCATTATTCTATCCATCCTATAAATGAAAAAGTCACCATACGTGCATACATACGACTTACCATCTCCACATCGTGGTGTAGTTTGTTATTCAAAAACATCATTATTTGGATGGGTATAATAATTAGTATAACTGATGTAAATAATAAATATAAATTGTTAATGATTCTGTATATATGATATACAATCCATTTATATACAATTTCACCATCAAAAGAATGATATTTTTGCTCGTGCGTACGCATGGCTTACCGTCGCCACGACACAATGAGATGTCATTCCCCATCATAACCATTCAAGACTAATTTTAATGTGATGATTAATGTTTAATGACTTTATATCATTCTGTATAAGAATCAAATACATCCTATCCATAGGAAACATGACTTACATAACAAAAAATATAAAGGAAAATGAACCAGTTAGCACCCGAAATAATGATACTACTAAAATATTATTAACAAAGAAATATTATAAGATCATATATGATATAATATTTATGTATGTGGTTATTATATAATTTAATAAAAATTATTTAACTGTTATATAAGAGGTTAATGTACCCTCTACTAAGGAAAATTACAAGGTAATACGTTTTCATCTCACTTCTTATTCTCGTGAGATTCATGCTATATTGCCACTATTTCCTTTTTCATGGTGTATGTACATCCCATGATTGTATAATTTGTGTAATATAATTTAATTTATGGGTATTTACATATTCATTGTATGAAAATTCTTTCATGGGGTGTGTGTTTTGTATGTTACCAAATCAGTAAGGTAATTTCAATTTTCAATTTCCACTCGTTGGGCTTTACGCATACTTCATTGATTATTTCACTCCACGATTATGTGTGCAATCACTATTTGTTATTTCTATATTAATTTCCACTCCCGTTTATATGGATATACCTTTTATACACATAATCACTTCATTTATAAATACACATTCCATAGATATGAACTTTTTAAGGGTAATCTTAACTCAATTTCCATTCATCGAGTTAAACGTCCAAGTCATTGGTTTTTTTTACAATAATATGAGTGAATGTAATTTGATTGATTTACACTGAATATAAAATTATATTGAGTGAATTTATATTTTTCACACATAATTATTTCATTGATTCATCTTTAATCTAAGGATACGTTCTTTATAAGGTATTTTGTCTCAATTTACATTCCTTTGAGACCTCATTGTCGTATGCACCAATTCACTTTTATATTGTGTATATACTGTCCTTTGACATAATATATCATGAATCCCTTTATTCTCATGATATTATAATGTTTTGATTAATTTTATTCCTCAATTACTTGTATTCAAGCGCCTCTTATTTTTTTAGGAAATGTTTAACTAAATTGTTGTTTTAAATGTTTTAAATATTTATTCTTCTAAATCTTTTCCTCAATGTACATGTTTTAAAAATAGTTTTAAGTATTTATTTATATGGAAATAAATGTTTTGAAATTAAAATACCTTTTAAAAGTTTCAAAGTGGTATGGGACACTTTGATTCAAAAATATATTTTAAATGACTTATTTGATAAATATTGTGACCCTTAAATGTTTTCAAGAAAAAGGGATATTTCTCTCAAAGATTTTTTCTGATCATTTTCAACTATGTCAACATACTTTACAGGATATTATTATTTATCAAGGTTGATTTATTATAAAAATCTTCCATATTGTATTGAAGGCTTTGTGATATGTTTGACCGTGGATGTGTTATTTTTATACCATTCATGGTTTATGTATAAAGTATTGACATTTCGTATGCTAGTTTTAATAAGAATGTTTGTGTTATGTTTAAAAATTTTCATATGAGGAATGAATTGGACTTAGTAAGTGATAGGTAGAGCCCGCTATAGCTCCCAAATGCATCAGTTGGTCTCATGAGACAAAAAAGTGTCCTGGAACAAGGCCTTGACAAAATCTTATTTGTAGTCTTATCACAAGGCCTTGACTATGTGGTTATGAAGTCTGGAATTATGCATTCAATCATTATAAAAGTATCTGTTGATATTACATGTGATTATTTAACTAGTATAATATCCATGTGAATAATTAAATGAAATTATATGATTTATCTTTTCCATATTATGCTGATGTTTAGGTTTAAAAGTCTTGTGGTCTAGTCTTATACATTAACTTAAATGTTTATTCTTATTTATGACTGTTTCCACTATACTGTTATCCTTACTGAGCATCTGAGCTCACCCCTTTATTAGGTTTTATTTTTTCCAGGGTGAAAAGTAGTATATTATGATTAACCTACAGGAATGGGCTAAGGGATATAAGATTGTTCAAAGGGTACACAATGTTTCTTTTTTATTTCATTATGTAATGTAAAACTTATGTATGTATCTAGTACTTCCAAGGATACTAAACTGATCGGTATTTTGGGACATGATTCCTTGTATCATTGCAATGTTATGTAATAATGGACTGACTCTAGGCTTATGGGGTCGGTGCGTTATAGATGGTATCAATAAAAGTTTAGTACAAACATTGGAAACTAGATTTATAAAAACGCTAATTAGAAAACACTACCCTAATATTGACATTGAGGATTAGTATAGAAGAACATCCCAAAATATTGGTAATGTTAATATTATGTAGGTTTTCCAAGAAATAAAACCCTATCTGGATACGATAAAGTAGAGGTGGCTTTGGCACATATGTACCTAGGAGTTAAAACTCTGAGAAGGAGTTTTGGGCTTGACCCAGGGTATCCAGGTACACGAAAATAAGCCTTGGTTCACTCTTGGTAACGACACTCCCGGGGGATATGCTTAGGATAATTCACATTTTCTTTACAAACTGATTTAAATGATTTTAATATAAGATGATAATAAATAACCTTGGTTAATCCTAAGATGTTTTAGATTGAAAATAATGTGTTGTGATATTCTCTATATGATTTTATGACTCACACTATACTTTCCTCTGTAATTCAATGGCTATATTCCAAGGAAGTCATAGTAACATTGAAGATGATGTACAGGGTGGGTACGATGGTGGAAAAGAGCAAAAAAATGGAATGTTGATATGTGTAAAGATATCATGTTCATGCCGAATCAGTTTTCCAAAAATATTTTCAACAACATATATATTATCCAACTCTTGGACTCAACAAAGAAGAGAAAGGCGGTGAATGATAGGAGCTCCAACAGTGGAGACCATAGAGAAAATAAATCTCAATTTTTATCACGTAGGAAATGTGGAAGGAGACACCTAGTAAAATGTCTCAATGGAACAAATAAATACTTTATGTGTGGGAAAGAAGAACTTAAAGTAAATAATTTTCGAGGAAAAATGAAGAGTACAATGGAAGTAAATAAAAATGATAACCAAAATCCATCTACAGTCATTTTCCATAAATGTATGGGACCTGGGCATTACCTAAGTGAATGCCCTGTTCTATAGGATAACCTCTTGGTCAAGGAAAATCCTATGTGGAAATAAATGGATGTCGAAATTATTAAAAGTATTAGTGCTCTTTGTTGATGGGATTACTTTGGAAGAATTTTCTTATGTATGTGTGACCCTACAGTTTGTTATGAAAAAATGTTATTTTAGGAAGAATTGTCTTTTCTATTGTTGATATAGTTATAATTAACCATTGGGGTTTATATGATCCTTGAACTTGAGGCAATTACAAGTTATTAAATTTTGGGATGAAAATGCGATGTATGATATAACATTTGTGGTGAAATTATGTTATGGTTATTTTGAGGAATTTATCTCATTTTTGGAATGTTATAAAATATAGTTTTTGAAAAAGGACAACACGCAGACTGTGTGACAACCCATCACGTCTGACAAAGCTGCAGTAATCGAACCCACAACCAGAGTGCAATTGGGATTTATCGCTTATCACTGAACTACATGAAGTCCTTGGTTAGTGTGACTAATTATTTTTAGTTAAATGATTTTATTAATCAATAATAAGTTGATTTGGGATCTTATTTATTATCAAATGGATATCCTTAGTATGGGAAAATGATTTGGTAATTAAGTGATAAATGTTATTTTGGAAGATGTTTTCTCTGTTGGGAAAACTATATGCCTAAGGAAAATAGAATGCCATGGGATTTTATTTAAGGAGTAATGGTAGATTTTTATCTATGTTTTAATTTAGGATTTATAGAGATTTAGGTTATTTATGGAAATGATTAGCCTATCATAGAGAATATTTGATTAGGTTAATTACTTTTAATTATGTGACATTAAGAGTACATGATGTTTTTTGGAGATACAATTTAACATGGAAGACCACGTAATCAAATTCTTCTATGTTTTGGGTTTCAATATTAGTTTGGACTATATTGAAGGATTTTAAGGACAATTTTTTATTGAATGGTATTTATTGAACATTTTATATTGTTGGTTTAATCTTAGAAATTAAGATTAGTATTTATTTCTCTAAAGGATTATCCTTTTTTGGGATCATTTGATCTTGTACTTACCATTTTGGTTTTGGTTAATCTCTAAAAACAAGGTAAATATATAGTTTATCCTTTGTGGATCATGTGATTTTCTAGAAGTTGGGTCTAGTGATTCAGTTGTGACCAAGTTATCTTGAATACTCATCATTTGAAAAAAAAAGATGAGCTAGTGGTAAAAAATTATTAAAGGATGAAACTCTACTTAAAAAGTAAGTATATATCTTTATGTTCTTAGTCTATCTCATAAATAAATTCCTCAACTCTATGAAATGGAACTTAAAACAAAAAAAATTGTCCGTTTACTTTTCCTACTGGAAAACTAATGACCATTTATCCCATATAAATTTTGTGGTTTTCTTGTTGTTAAATTTCCCCATATTATGTTTTCTACCACTCTCCATCGGAATATGACACATAGTTTATCTTCTATATCCATGTTTTCCTACATGAAATCATAGTATGGGTTATCTCAGGTTACCTTTGTACTTCTCTTTCTTTCTTTTAAAGTTATAGTTTTATTGACTCTTGTTCTGAGGAGGGACTTTCAATAAATTTCGCAATCCCAATTTTAAAATTTCAAGGATGCAATTTCCAAAAGGGGGGAAGAATGTAAAACCCCAAGATTTCGTAGTAAGTTATTTTCATTAAAGTAATTCAATAGCATGCGCTACACACAACCTCGAGTTCGAGCGCACCATGACTTACCAAACCAGCCGTTCAGAAAGCTGTTATGAATAGTATTAACTAAATTTTGAATTTTATATAATCTATATAATTTTAGAATCCATATTATGTTTTTCTTATACATAATATAATAAAAAATTCATTTTTTAGATAAAAGAAGTTTTTTTAAAAAATGAAAATTTACCACCTTTTAATGGAAAATCCTTTTTAAAACCAATATTTGACACTTTAATCGATTCAATTTAATGAAATTAAATTTTTCTTTAGAATCAGGACCTAAAATTTTATTTTGGATAAATTTTTAGAACTTTTCTGATAACTTTCATATTTTGATGAATACTGAAAAATACTAAATTTTAATTGAAAAAAACTTTTTTAATAAAAATAATTTATAGTGTTAAATAACGAATTTTAATGGTCTTTAAGTATAATTAGATTATATTTTTATCATTTTATACAATTTAGGTCATTATAAGCAATTTCACATTTAAATTTGAGATAAACACATTTTAGCCTTTTGGAAGTTTTTACTTTTTAAAAACCCGCTCTTCAGTTTTGACAATGGGAATTAATTTTAAATTAATTAATGCAAATAATATGTTTTGAATTTGGTAAAAGAGAACTCATTTTCAAATCTGAAATATAAAAATTATCTTAGGGTAAATTTTTTTTATTTTTTCTGAAAACATTCTATTTTTGATGAATAGTGAAAAACACTGCGTTATTGTTTAAAACCGAATTTTTGTTTAAATAATTATTTATTTTATTTAAATTTATTTTAAGTCAAAATAGATATATAATACCTATACAAGTTCAATGTAATTCATTGGATTAATTTTATAATAAAATTAGATGTATAAAATTTTATTGGAACTTTTACCGTCTTTTACCCGTATGCTAGGAGCATTTGAAAAAGTTGCATAAAACATAATTTTACTGTTTCTGTGCATTGAATTTCAAAAATATGAGAGACATGGTTAATATTAATAAGTAAAATGTTGTTCAATAAGATGAAAATAATTGTTGGTGAATAGTAACTTTTGACTTTTACTTACCATGGTTAAAAGTAAATAGGATAATTAAAGGTAAAAATGATTTTATAATTACACTAAAACATGTCCTAATTCTATTGATAAGTTTAATTCAACCAAAAACAACCTTATAAATAAAATATTATCCTTTAGGTTCACTTGGATTAGATTAGGACATTTATTATTATTATATTTAAAGAAGAGTTAAAAGTGTTAAATTCTATGTTTATTAACTAAACCATTTTTAATATAAGGTTATACATAAGATAAATTAAGCTATAAATATTCATTAAAAATATAAAATTATTTCCTACATATTGGTATTTTATTTATAATTTTTAGAGATTATATAATAAAATTTATTTATGACACAATGATGATGCATCAATTATCTTCTTAATGAAATATTAAAATAATTTATATTATAAATATCCAAATAAATATTATTTGAAAATTTTAATGAATTACACTAATTTTCTAGGTCCATATAAAATTTTAGGGTTGATTAGATAATTTTTTTTCTATGTTATGAGGTTGTTATGACATTCACAAAAAGAAAATACCAAACAGTGTCAAAATTGACATAAATTAATTTTTTGAAAAAATACTATATTATGGGTTGATATAATATTCCTAAAAAAATAAGGTTCATCCAAAAGGCTTAAATAATATTATACATGACATTAATGAACCACTTTAGGTTCTCTTCTAAGTTTATAGTAAGTTTATTATCCATATAGTGTAACAATACAAGAAGACACGGTAAAAGTTAAACAATTTAACAAAGAGTTAAATCTAAAAGATAAGATTAAAATGGTAACCTAAAATTGTCTAAAACCTAATGGATGAGATTATTTCGACCCATAACTACCTAAGTCTTGAAATAAATTCATTTGTATCCATTATAAACCGAATATGATTGTATAATAAATTAATATTTTAATCTTTTCATAAAGTGACCCTCACCCCTATTATAAAAGGGCACTTCCCCTTCTCTCAAAATCACAACTCCAAAGCCATTTGTCTTGGAAAAACCCTTCCCAAATATCCTCCTAATTTACCTCACATCAACCTAGATTCCTTACTTTGATCAGGAAGCTAACCTAAGGATCCCTTTTGATCAACTCAAAAGGAAACACCCGAAGAAGAGGTAATAATTTCACCACCCCCTTTCAAGTTCTTTTCTTTTTCCAGTTCCACTTAGTTTTTTGTTTCCATACCAAAATAATAACTCAAGTACATACTACATACTTTAATACTATTATAAATATGGTACAACCATATTCGTTATTCTATCCATCCTATAAATGAAAAAGTTACCATACGTGTGTACGTACAACTTATCGTCTCCACGTCGTGGTGTAGTTTGTTATTCAAAAATTTCATTATTTGGATTGGTATAATAACCGTCTCCACGACACGATGATATGTCATTCCCTATCATAACCATTAAAGAATAATCTTAATTTGATGATTAAAAATAATTTTTAAAGACTTTATATCATTCTTTATATGAATAAAATACATCATATCCATAACAAACATGACTTAAGTAACAAAACATATAAAGGAAAACGAATCAGTTAACACCTGAAACAATGATACTACTAAAATATTATTAACAAAGAAATATTATAAGAACATATATGATATCATATTTTTTATGAGTATTTTGTATAATTTAATAACAATTATTTAACTGTTATACAGGAGGTTAATGTACCCTCGACTAATGAAAAGTACAAGGTAATGGGTTTTCACCTCGCTTCTTATTCTCGTGAGATTCATGCTATATTGCCACTATTTCCTTTTGAGTGGTGTGTGTATTGCCCATGATTATATTATTTGTGTAATATAATTTAATTTATGGTTATTTACATCTTTATTGTATGATAATTCTTTCTTGGGGTGTCTGTTTCGTAAGTTACCAAATCGGTAAGGTAATTTTAAATTTCAAATTCCACTCATTGGGCTTTACGTATAATTCAGTGATTATTTTACTCCAAGATTATGTGTGGAATCACTCTTTATTTTTATGTAGTAATTTCCACTCCACTTTATATAGATATACCTTTGATACACATAATCAATCTATTGATAAATTCACATTCCATTGATATGAACTTTTTAAGGGTAATCTTAACTCAATTTCCATTCATTGAGTTAAACATCCATGTCATTGGTTTTGTTTGTACAAGAATATATGTGAATGTAATATGATTGATTTAAACTGAATATCCAATTATATTGAGTGCATTTATATTTTTCACAATTAATTATTTCATTGATTCATCCTTAATCTAAGGATACAGTCTTTATAAGGTATTTCATCCCAATTTACATTCCTTTGAGACCTCTTTGTCGTTATGCACCAATTCACTTTTATATGGTTTATATACTATCCTTTGACATAATATATCATGAATCGCTTTATTTTTAGGATATTATAATGTTTTTATTAATGTTATTCCTCAATTACTTGTATTCAAGCGTCTTTTATTTGGTTAATAACTCTTTAACTAAAATATTGTTTTAAATGTTTTAAATATTTATTCTTATAAATCATTTTCATTAATGTACATGTTTTAAAAATGGTTTTAAGTGTTTTTTATATGTACATACATGTTTTGAAATTAAAATTCCTTTTAAAAGTTTCAAAGTGGTATGTGACACTTTTATTCAAAAATATCTTTTAAACGACTTCTTTGATAAGTAGTGCGACATTTAAATGTTTTAAGAAAGGGATATTTCTCTCAAATATTTTTAATGATCATTTTCAAATATGTAAAAATCCTTTATGGGATATTATTCTTAATCAAGGTTGATTTATTAAACAAATATTTATTATTTTATTGATGTTTTTGAGATATGTTTGACTGTGGATGTGTTATTTTTATACGATTCATGGTTTATGGATAATGTATTGACATTTTGTATTCTAGTTTTATTAAAAATGTTTATGTTATGTTTAAAAATTTTCATATGAGGAATGTGAATAACCTTTATAGTGTTTTTTTTAACAAAGTTATGTATTTGTTGACAACTAATCTTTTTGTTGATGAATGTTTTTGAGTTACAGAATGTTGAAGTTGCTGGTTGCTGAAGATCTCCTTAAAGGAGATTACGTTGATGAATAAGAAGTTAGAAGTTAAGAAAGTGTCTCAAACTTTCTAAACTTAATTAGAAGATGATTTTCTGATCTTAAATTTCTCAATAATCATGAAAAGTTTCATGATAAAAGCTACTGATGAAATGGTGAAAAGGATTGATGTTTTTCACTAAGGAAAATTCTGAGAAAATTCAGAGTCTACTTCACGAACCAGAAATTCAGAGTCAACTTCTTAAGCCAGAAATTCAGAGTCTACCTCATGAATCAGTAATTCAGAGTCTATTTTCTGAGCCAGAAATTTGTAGTCTACTTCCTGAGCCAGAAATTTGGAGTCTACTTCATGAATCAGAAATTCGGAGTTTACCTCCTAAACCAAAAATTCAAAGTCTACTTCTTAAGCCAGAAATTAGGAGTCTACTTCATGAACCAAAAATTCGGAGTCTACCTCCTGAACCATAAATTCGGAGTCTACTTCCTGAGCCTGAAATTCAGAGTCTACCTCTTGAGCCAGAAATTTGGAGTCAACTTCCTAAACCGGATATTCAAATTCTACTTCCTGAGCCAGAAATTCGGAGTCTACTTCATGAATTAGAAATTCGGAGTCTACCTCCTGAACCAGAAATTTGGAGTCTACATCCCAAGCCAGAAATTCGAAGTCTACTTCCTGAACTAGAAATTCATAGTCTACTTCTTGATCCAGAAATTCAGAGTCTACTTCATGAATCAGAAATTCAGAGTCTACCTCCTGAACCCAAAATTCGGAGTCTACTTCCTCATCCAGAAATTCGGAGTCTACTTCCGGAACCAGAAATTCGGAGTCTACTTCCTGAGCCAGAAATTCGGAGTCTACCTCCTGAACCAGAAATTCGGAGTCTACCTTCCTGAACCAGAAATTTGGTGTCTGCTTCTTGAGCTAGAAATTTGGAGTCTACTTCCTGAACCTTAAATTCAGAGTCTACTTCCTGAGCCAAAAATTCGGAATCTACTTCAGGAATCTGAATTTCAGAGTGTACCTCCTGAACCAGAAATTCAGATTCTACCTTCTGAGCTAGAAATTCGGAATCCAATATCAATCCTTATCACTCATAAGATGATATGAAGTGTTTAAGATAACCCAAATTTCAACTTTGCATAAATCTCGATGAAATTTAAGGAGATTTGAAGAAGTCAAAGATTGAAGATTAAATGTGAGAGATTTGCGGAGTTTTTTTTATTTGAGGAAGCAGAAAAGTTTTTCAAGATTCCCACCTTTGTTTTCTAAGTTGCCTATAAATATGTGCTTAGATCATTCGCTCATTTTCAACTTTTACACACACAGAAAAGGCGGAGTGCTGGAGAATTCCCATTGAAAATTTCATACCATCTTTAAGAAGTTTCCTTGAGTATTTGAGAAGAAGAGAATCATAATTATCTTATCTTGCTGAGAAGAACGATTTTAGAAAAATCAAATTCAAGAAATCAGATTGAATATTAAGAGTGAGCACTTGTGTGGAATCATCTATTATTTATAAGAAGGCCGATTTCAGAAAAATTGGATTCAAGAAATCGGATTGAAGATTCAGAGTGAGATTTTGGGGAGCAGCTTAACAGAGTTCTAATTCTTGGGTTTGGCCCATTTGTTCTTTAAGGAAACATTGTAAACTGATGGAAGTCTGTATAATCTTTCCTATTGGGAGATAGAAGGTGTTCAATGGGAGTAAACACAAGTTGTATTCACTTCTTCATTATAGTGGATTTTCATAGACCCATGGGGGTGGCTATGGAAAGAATGTAGGTTCTCTTATTGAGGTTGAACCTTGTAAATCTTGTGTGCCTTTCTTGATTTACCTTTCTTTCATGTTTAAGTATCTTGCACAAGGTTTATAAGGAAATAAATCTTAACATGTTTCAAGGGTTAAGTTTCTTAAAGTTTTGAAACTTATAAAAAGTTAAACAACTGATTCAACCCCCCTTCTCAGTTGTTATTCGATCCTTGGAACTTCAAGTGGTATCAGAGGGAGGTTCCCTTGTTTAATCCTTATCATAGAGAATATCAATTCTGTCAACAGTAGAGGAATTCCTATGTTCGATGAAAAGAATTATTATGGATGAAAAAATTGGATGATTACTTATCTCCCATCTCTTGTCCTTGAAGTTGTTGATGATGCTACTATTGGATTTCCACCTATTAAGAAAAATGATCCTATAACATTTGCTGATAAGAGAAACATTTAAGTTGATGGAAAGGATAGAAATTTTAGTCTTATGTCCTTATCAGAGAATTTTTATCAGAAACTGATGGGTCTCACAACCTCAAAAAGCATGTGGGATAAGCTGGAAAGTGTATTCGAAGGAAATAAAAAAGTCAAGGAGAATAAGATACAAATATGGCGTAGTAAGTTTTAAGACATCAGGAAGAGAGATGATGAAACAATTGATGAATACTTTACCAGAGTTAATTAAATTGTGTGCAACATCAGAGGATTCAGATAAGACTTCGAAGATTCTACAATTGTGAAGAAACTTATGAGAAAATTTCCAGACAGGATTGATTCTAAAATTTCAGCTTTAGAAGATAAGGATGATTTATCTCTTGATGAACTGCATAAATTTCTTGTTTCTTATGAAATGAGGAAATTTCTAATCTTTAAGAAGAAGATAAAATAAGAAATGGCTTTTGAAGATATGAGAAAGATGAAAATTCAAGATGATGATTAAGGTGATCTTTGTGAGTCTGATGATAAGGAAGATGAAGAGTTGAATGAAAAAAACATGCCTCTCATATCCAAGAACTATTGAAGAGTAAGAGGAAAGTATATAGGGAAGCTTCCTATCAAATGTTTTGAGTGTGGTGGAATCAGACACTTTGCTATGAATTTTCCTAAGCAGAAATTTGGAGAATATCAAGATGTTTCTAATGAGAATCCTTAATGTAATAAGTATCAAAAGAATGAAAAAAAGAGAAGACTTCTAAAAAATGCAAGAAGAAGATTTCTGGAAAGAAAAGATATATGTTGAGCAAGAAGTTTGAATCCGAATCATCTGAAAATGATTCCTCAGAAGATGAAAGTAAAGAAAGATTCAAAACCTTCATTGCAAAAGTTGAGAAAACAAATCTTTCCTCAAAGAGTGAATAAGGTGGTGAAGAATCTTATAGAAAATATCAGCTAAGATCTGAACTTCTTACGTGTCTTGAGAAAAAAAATATCCCAAGAAATAAATTCGTGTGATGAAGAAGAAACATGAAGAAGTTCAGGATGGAAGTAAAGATGTCACCAAGAAGGAATATGAATACATTCAAGAAATTTTAAGTTTCAAAATTAGAATTGTTGAACAGTAAAAGATGATTGAAGATCTTAGCAAGAAGCTGGAAGCTAAGGAAGAAGAAGTAAACAAGGTGCAATCAAAACTCCTTGGGTCTGAAAATACCTTGAGGAAGATGAATGAAAACTTCAACAAAGCTACAGAATTAAAAGCTGAGACCTCTGAAAATGCTGTGAAGGCTCATTACGAGAATCAGGTGAAATCTTCTCTTACCAAAAATAATGTTGTATCTGATTCGTCAAACATTTCATGTTATGGAAAAAGTATTAGTAAATCTTGGGTGGAGAAAGGATGTCATAAACCTATCAATCCTACAAAAGTAGAAAACTCACTCAAAAGAAGAGATGTCCTACATCCTGAGTATTCTAGAGCTGAAATAAGTTATCAACCTCAAAAAAGTTTTTATAGAGAAAGATCATTCTTGAATAGAAAACCAAGATTTGAGGGCTATTGCTGGTGCTGCATAATATATGGGCATAGAGCTTATAATTGTTGGCACAATTTATCTCTACCTGGAATAAGGTTTGAGCAATGTGGAAGAATGAGTAACTTTCCGTACTCACAGAAATTTGAAAAGGTGAATTCTCAAGATGATAGAGACATTCCAACAAAGAATCAATTTGAAAGTTTGGAAGAAATTTGTGGAAGATGTGATTAGTCTGGTCACCATGCCAAATTATGTATGACACTTCTTCCATAACAAGTTTCTTATGATAAGAATGAAAAGAAAGATGAAAATAAGGAGGTTGATGAAAGAGCTTATATTGTTGAGACAGTTTTGAAAGAAAGTAAGGGGAACAAACCATAGATACTTGATAGTGGTTGTTCTTCACACATGACAGGTGATATAAAAATCTGGGAACATGTTTAAGGTCATGATGGAGGAGCGGTTACTTTTGGAAATGATAGTTCCTTAAAAATTAAGGGAATCAGAACAATAGATATTGAAGCAGATAAACTATAGTCTAAGGAAGTTTTGCTTGTTGATGGGATAAAACATAAATTACTTAGTGTAAGTCAAATTTTTGATGATGGAAAAGAAGTTATCTTTAGAAAGAATTCTTGTATCATCAAAAGTGTGAAAAATGGAAAAGTGATTACAAAAAGAGAAAGATCCAGTGGGAATCTCTTTCAAATTGGAGAATCTAATAACTCTTTGTATTTTAGTGATGAAGACGAAAACAAGTTGTGGCACCGAAGACTTGGCCACCTTGGGCAGAAGAACATGAGTAATATTTCTAAAGTTGATGTTGTTCGGAATTTTCTAGAACTGAAAAGAAGAGATCAAGATGTTTGTATTACTTGCCAGAAAATAAATATAACTAACAAAAGTCATAAAAGAGTTGAGATTCAATCTTACAAACCAATTGAGCTTATTCATTCCAACTTATGTGGACTGATGAGACATCAATAAAAAAAGGAGATTTAAAATTTATCATTTTTATTGATGATTTCACTAGGATGAAAAACATCATATTCATGAATCATAAGTCAGAGGCTATTGAAATGTTTAAATTCTTCAGAAGAGATGTTGAGAATGAATTGAAAGATTCCATAAAGAAGTTGAGAACAGACAATGGTACCGAATTCAAAAGTAATGATTTTGAAATGTATCTAAGAAAGCATGGTATCAAACATCAGTATAGTGATCCTTATACTCTACAAAAAAATGGAGTAGAAGAAAGGAAAAATAGAAGCTTTGTGGAAATGGGAAGAAGTATGTTATTAGAATGCAAACTTTCAAATTTCTTTTGGAGAGAAGCTGTTACCACTGCTGTGCATGTTCAAAATAGATGCTTGTTAAGACCGGAAACCAACATGACTCTTTATGAGATGTGGTATAACAAAAAACCTTCTTTTGATTTATTCAAAGTTTTTGGAAGTCCATGATTTCTCAAAATCAAAAATCCGGACTTAGGAAAGTTTGAAGAGAAATCTGAAGAAGAAATATTTATGGGTTATTCACCAAATGGAAGAAGTTACAAATGATGGAACAAACGGTTACAGAAGTTGGTGGACTCATACGATGTAAAGGTAATTGAAAATCCAAGTTCCTTCACAACATATGTTAAGAATACTAAGGAAGATAAATAAGATAATTCCCAAAATAGTGAAAGTAATTCAGATAAGTCACATCGGGAAGAAATTGATGCTGGGAAAGGAAATGTGAGTTTTCCTACCCTAAAAAAACATGTTGAATTTGAAAATATTATTGGGGATCAAAAGGCTCCAGACCAAACAAGAAGGAAGTTAATATTAGAAAATCAGACTTCCCTTATCTCAAAAGATGAACCAGAATTAGTTTCAGAAGCTATTCAACATAAAGAATGGGTGGATGCTATGATTGAAGAACATGATTCTATTGGAAAGAATGAAACATAGGAACTTGTTCCAAGGACAGCAAATACGAATTTTATCATAACCAAGTGGGTTTATAGAAATAAATTGAATGAGCATGGAGAAGTTATAAGAAACAAAGAAAGGCTTATGTGTAAAAGATATGCACAAGTGGAAGGTGTTAATTTTGATGAAACTTTTTCCCATGATTCAAGGTTGGAAACTATTCGAATGTTTCTTGCAGTGGATGCTCATCAGAATTACAAGGTTTATCAGATGGATGTAAAGTCAGCTTTATTAAATGGTGAGATTGAGGAAGAATTTTACATTGAACAACCTTGTGGGTTTTTACTTTATGAAGATGAAAATAAAGTTTGAAAATTAATGATATACTTGTATGGGCTGAAACAAGCTCCATGAACATGGTATTCGAAGCTTGAAAATACTTTGAGAAAGATGAATTTTTTTAAAGGAAAGGTTGATATCAACTTGTATGTTAAAGATGTTGATTCTGGAACATTAATTGTAATCATTTATTTGGATGATATAATTTTTGTTGGAGATGACGAAAAGGTTTGTAAAGAGTTTGCTAAAGAGTTGGAGAATTTTTTTGAAATGTCAATGTTGGGGGAATTAACTTTTTTCCTTGGCTTACAAGTTCAACAACAAGAAAACTACATTTTCTTATCCCAAGAAAAGTATGCCAAGGAAATGTTAAAGATATTTGGGGTGGAAGAATCAAAATAAGTTTCAACCCCAATCTCAGTGAGCACAATGTTGAGAAAAGATGAGTCAGGGAACAGTGTGAATCGGAAAGACTTTCGAAAGTTAATAGGAAGTCTTCTTTATCGTACAGACTCAGGGCCTGATATTCTTATGCTATGAATCTCTGTTCCCAATATCAAAGTAATCCAAAAGAATCACATATGTTGGCAGTTAAGAGGATTATGAGATATGTTAAAGGAACAACTTCACATGGGTTGTTATACAAGAGGAAAAATGAGATGAAGTTTCATAGTTATACTGATGCTGAATGGGCTGGTGATTGTAATGATATAAAATCAACATTAGGAGGAACATTTTTCTTAGGGGAATGTTCTGTGAGTTGGAAGAGAAAGAAAAAAATTTCAGTAACTTTAGGTACAGTGGAATCTGAATATGTTGCAGCTACTCAGGCTTGTACTCAAATAATGTGGATGAAAGTTCAGCTGGATGATTTGAAAGTGAAAGTTTCTAAAACTTTGAAAATACTCTGTGATAATCAAAGTGTCATTGATCTTTCCAAGAATCATGTTCAACATTCAAGACCAACGAATATTGATATAAAGTATCACTTTTTAAAAGAGAAAGCTGTTTTTGGAGAAGTCTTGATGGAATATATTTCAACAAAGTATCAGATTGCTGATATTTTCACAAAAGCAATGTCAAAGGAAAGTTTTGTTGAACTGAGGCTACAACTCCGTGTTCAGCCTCCTCCCAAGAATTCCTAAAACTCATAAGAAAGCTACCCCCCATCGTGCTTTGGATTATGTTGAAAAAGGGGGAGAGTAAGTTTTATTTTATGAATCTAAAGTTGTGGTTATCATATAATGGGGGAGAGAGAAATAAAAATGAAAGAGGAAAAGAAAAGTGAGAAAGAAAAAGATAAAAGTTGAGGGGGAGTTTTAGTAAGGTGAATTTTATCTTTACATGGCCGAAAACTTTTCTTGTCACCGGGGGATGGAAATCCTTCAAAAACATTACTTTATCCGGTAGTGTGGTGTCAGTACACTCTTTTTAAGAAAGGAAATGTTATGGTAAAATTTAAGAACTTGTGATGTAATTTTTTTTGAGAGGTGAAAACTTGTTAACAAGGGTTGCCAACAAATCCAAAGGGGGAGATTGAAGAACCTTTGTGGTGTTTTGTTTTACAATATTTTGTATTTTTTGAAAACTAATCTTTTTGTTGAAGAATGTTTTTGAGTTTGAGAAAGTTGAAGTTGTTGGTTGCTGAAGATTTCCTTAAAGTTAAATATGTTGAAGAATAAGAAGTTAGAAGTTAAGAAAGTGTCTCAAACGTTCTAAACTTGATCAGACAATGCTTTGATGATCTTAAAGTTCTCACAAATCATGAAATGTTTCGTGATAAAAGATGTTGAAGAAATGGTGAATAGGATTGATGTTTTTAACTAAAGAAAAATTCTGAGAGAAATTGGAGTCTACTTACTAAACCAGAAATTCAGAGTCTATTTCCTGAGCCAAAAATTCAGAGTCTACTTAATGAATACGAAATTCGGAGTCTATTTCCGGGTCCAGAAATTCGGAGTCTACTTCTTGAGCTAGAAATTGGAAGTCTAATTCATGAATCAGAAATTCAGAGTATACCTCTTGAACCAGAAATTCAGAGTCTACTTCCTGAGCTAGAAATTCGGAGTCTACTTCATGAACTAGAAATTCAGATTCTACCTCCTAAACCAGAAATTCAGAGTCTACTTACTAAGATATAAATTCGGAGTCTACATCCTGAGCCATAAATTTAGAGTCTACTTCCTGAACCAAAAATTCAGAGTCTACTTCATGATCCAGAAATTCGTAGTCTACTTCATGAATCAGAAATTTGGAGTCTACCTCGTGAACCAGAAATTCGGAGTCTACATCCTGAGCCAAAAATTCAGAGTCTACTTCCTGAACCAGAAATTCGGAGTCTACTTTATAAGCCAGAAATTTAGAATCTACTTCATGATTAAGAAATTCAGAGTCTACCTCCTGATCCAGAAATTCGGAGTCTACTTCCTCAGACCGAAATTCGGAGTCTACTTCCTGAACTAGAAATTCAGAGTCTACTTCCAGAGCCAGAAATTCGGAGTCTACTTCATGAATCAGAAATTTGGAGTCTACCACCTGAACCAGAAATTTGGATTCTACTTCCAGAGCCAGAAATTCAGAGTCTACTTCCTGAAACAGAAATTCAGAGTCTACTTCCTGAGCCAGAAATTTGGAGTCTACTTCATGAATCAGAAATTCATAGTGTACCTCCTAAACCAGAAATTCGGAGTCTACCTTCTGAGCCAAAAATTCGGAATCCAAGATCAAGCCTTATCATTATGGGGATGATACGAAGTGTTCAAGATAACCTGAATTTTAACTTTACAAAAATCTCAGAGAAATTTAAGGAGATTTAATGAAGTCAAAGAGTGAAGATTAAATGCAAGAGATTTGCGGAGTTTTTGAGATTTGAGGAAGTGGGAAAGATTTCCAAGATTCCCGCCTTTGTTTTCTAAGTTGCCTATAAATATTTTCTCAGATCATTCGCTCATTTGAAACTTTTACACACGCGGAAAAGGTGGAGCGCTAAAGAATTCTTAGAGAAAAGTTTCTTCCATCTGGAAGAAGTTTCCTTGATTATTTGAGAAGAAGAGAATCAGAATTATCTTATCTTGTTGAGAAGACCGATTTTAGAAAAATCGGATTCAATAAATCGGATTGAAGATTCTGAGTGAGCACTTGTGAGGAATCATCTATTCTTGATGAGAATACCGATTTCAGAAAAACCGGATTCAATAAATCGGATTGAATATTCAAAGTGGGCTTTTGTGGAGCAGCTTAACAATGTTCTTATTCTTGTGTTTGGACCATTTTTTCTTTAAGGAAACACTGTAAACAGATGGGAGTTAGTATAATATTTCTTATTGGGAGATAGAAGGTGTCCAACGGGAGTTGACACAAGTTATATTCACTTCTTCATTATAGTGGATTTCCATGGACCCACGGGAGCGGCTATGGCAAGGAAATAGGTTCTCTTATTGAGGTGGAACCTTGTAAATCTTGTGTGCCTTTCCTGATTTACCTTTCTTGCATGCTTGAATTTCTTGATAATGGTTGATAAGGAAATAAATCTTAACAGGTTTCAAGGTTTAAGTTTCCTAAAGTTTTGAAACTTATAAAAAGTTAAACAACTCATTCAACCCCCTTCTTAGTTGTTATTCGATCCTTGGAACATCAGAATTCATTGGACTTAGTAAGTGACAGGTGGAGCACGCTATAGCTTCTCGATGAATCGGTAGGTCTAATGAGACAAACTAGTGTCCGGGCACAAGGCCTTGAAATCATATTATTTGTAGTCGTAGCACAAGGCCTTGACTATGTGGTTAGAAAGTATGGAATTATGCATTCAATCATTATGAAATTAGTTATTGATATTACATGTAATTGTTCGACTAATAGAATATTTATATGAATAAGTAAATGGAATTATCTGATTATATTTTCCATATTATGATGAAGGTTAAGTTTAAAAGTCTTGTGTTCTAGTCTTATCCATTGCCTTAAATGTTTATTCTCATATATGATAGTTTTTTCTATATTGTTATCCTTAATGAGCATCTGAGCTCACCCCTTTCTTAGGTTTTATTTTCCCAGAATGAAAAGGAGTATATTACAATTAACCAACAGCAATAGGCTATGGGATATAAGAGTGTTAAAAGGGGACACAATGTTGTTTTTTTGTTTCATGATGTAATGTAAAACTTATTCATTTATCTAGTACTTCCAAGGCTACTAAACTGATCAATCATTCGGAACATGATTCCTTGTATCATGCCAATGTTATGTAGTAATGCACCAACTCTGGGCTTCTGGGGTCGGGGCATTACAAATTCTTTTTGACAACATCCCATGAAAAGAATGTGGTCAAGTGTCAAAATACGAGAAAGAAAAATAATTTTATAGAAGATAATTCAAGAAGCATATTTGAAGTTTTCTATATTTGATATCTACAAGATCAAACATTGTATATGTTTTTACTTTATGTTCTGGGTATCAAATTGTATTTAAGGATTCTAATTTCATGCTAGGAAAGTGGATTCTCAATTATGTTAAAGGCATATTAGAGTATAGACTGAAGTATAACAAAGAAATTTAGCTAAATATGTTTGGCCATACTAATACATATTGGGTTTGAAATATTGATGAAATAAGGTCTAAATCTGGAATGTATTTCTTCTTTGTAGAAATGTGTGCATGCTATCACTAAAGGAAGAAAATTTATATAAACTTTATCACTACTAATGTATAATATGTAACTAAAAATCAGTCTACAACCTAATTGAGGTGGATAATAACTTAGTATGAAGATCTCGTGGTGGAAGTGAAGTTTCCACCACTTGAGGGATTTTATAATTAAAGTGTCATCATATTTTAAATAAATCACATTCCACATTCAAGATCAAATCACATCTATATAAAATATCACATTATCCAAAATCTTATAGAGAAGAATGTGTTGAAGTTATAATTTGTTTCAATAAAGGAGAAATTAGGTAATGTTTTCACTAAACCACTACCAAAGGATTCATTTCAAAGATTGAGGATGATGATGGGAGTTCAACCTCATTTCCCTCAAGGATAAGGTGTGATGATTTCTTATCCTCTCTCATTTGTTTCTTTGGATATTATTGTAAAAGGGGAGAAAAATTAAACCATAAATATATTTATGTTATAATACTTAATGTATTGATATTTTATGTATTTATAAATAGGGGGAAAATATTGGGGATCATAATTAACTAATATGTGTTTTAGATAATTGGGGAGAGATATATTATTTAGGTTGAGCATATATTTAGAGAGATATTAAAAATGGAATATTGTTATGTCCACATGTGGGTGTGGGTGTTTTTTGATTTGTGAATTATTCAAAACGTTTTGTTAGGCATGAATGAAGGAACTATTATTTACTATTTTTATTAATAGTTTTCAAAAAGTGGAAGAAGATTTGATTCTCAAATGTTATTTTAAGTGGTATTAACGAGCCTTTTCTAGCGGTATCAAGGTTTTTTACAACCCTGATTGGTTGTACACCTTCCCTTTTCTTGAAGGTATATGATATTAAATTTACCTAACTTATTATACACTATTACCTTTTCCCAGGATTAGTATTTCACACTAAATTTGTTATATTTGTTAATCTTATATTCCATGCTTTGACTCAAAGAATGTATGTAAAATTATGGAGCATCCTATTATATAGAGTTAATCTATATAGTTATTATTCATATTTATGTTTCTTATTTTCCTATTTATACCATGTTTTGATGATTTTCTAAAAAACTAATTTTTTATAAATTGATATATAAATATAAATGTGTTTACATGTCCACAAATTTACCTATTTGTTTACTATGTGATTTGAGACACTATTGGAAATGGTCTACTCAGTCCTTATACTCACACCCTTCGTTTGAACTTTGGTGGAAATGTGATTTCACTTAATACATTTTATGTACAAATATGTATGATGATAACTATTGTATATTTATGGTTTTTCTAGGCATAGTCATCATAGGAGTGGGTATAGAATCCACTGTGGTGTTGGAGCATATGAGGCTTGGTTGTAATAGTGTTAGTTCACCACCACTTTTATTTAGAGTGTTGTTCATTATTTATCTTGATTTATTATATGTTTTCTCTGTATTCATATCAAGTTGGATTCCTTTTTCTTTTATTCTATATTTAGTTATAAAAATTATCATTGATGTACATGTCACTCCATATGTAAAATGTAGTTTAGGTATATTTTTTAAATGTACAACATACAGATCATTCAATCTATGTTTTTGGAAGAAAAATTACATAAATTATTATATTAACTAAAGATTGTAAATTTTTCCTTGATGATAAACCAATATCCATGGATTTAGTCATATCACCATAGAAATTGGGAAATTATCTTAGGGTTAGTGGTTATCTGATTTGGGTGGTGTTTAAGTATCAAGGTCAGGGTCATTAAAAAGTGGAATCAAAGTAAATTTCTGGTTATTGAGTGGTTGTATTTTTATTAGAAAAGAGTTATAACCATTAGTACATGATAAATAAACATAAATAGTCATGTTAAACTTATTTATAGTGGAAGATTAAGTTACTAGTGGATGTTTTTCTATTGAGTAGGCACCGTATTTGTGAGTGAATTTTTTTTAAACTTTCTAACGCATGACATGGTGAAACTCAAGAAGTGATAAAAGGATTATCCAGGAGACAAATGTTTTATCAATCCATACATCCTTAGAATATTTTCATTCAAATACATGTTCATTATATTTATATGATATGATAGTTATATTTGAATAACTTTATTTAATTATTAGAAACGAATAATGTAATTAGTTCTTTTATAAATGCCTTCTTTGAGTGATGAAATTAATTAAGGTTATTCACATATAAGTTTTGTTGTTATTGATGGTATATTCATTTTTTAGTAACACCTTGCTAGTGATAATTTTTATTTCTCTTAGTGATATATTATCATTTATGATTTCTTATCTATTAAATGGTATAATACTAAGAATGTTATATAATTAAAATGTTTTGACACCATGAGAAAATTATAATTTTTTTTAAAAGTGGATATATATATACATATAGTTTTATATGAATGTTTAAAATGAAACCCATTTTCAATGGATACTGAAAATAGGAAATGTTTCATTTTTAAAAGTTGAATTTTCATATTAGTTGGATTTATACAAAACATAGTGTTTTAAAAGTAGAACATTAGTTTTAATTTTCAAATGAATCATAACATGGTGTAAAATTATTTGAATAATGAAATGTATTCTATAAATAATAAATTAGTGTAAACTCAAATAAAGTAGGCCCTAAATAATTTATATATTGGGGAGAACCTTGGATCATATTTATCTTAAATAGTTATATTTTAAAATATTTAATGATGTAAGCTCTTCTTCCTTGACTTACAAAATTTTCTCTTAAATGGTTTAGATTAGCTATGATATTTATGCATCAAAAGAATATTGGAAACATTAGAATAAAATTATAGAGTGTGTTAGTGTTAAATGTTTTATTTATAGAGATAAAGAATTTTGGGTTAAAGATTAATTAGACTTGTTAGGGATGAAAAGTTATATGATTGAGAGTTTTAGGGACCCATTTACTAATTATATTTACTAATATATTATTAAGGATTTTAATTAGAGATTCCATCAACTAAAACTTGGAATTGTTTAATTTTTTTGCATCAAGTTTATGATTTTTTTTCATTTTTCAATTTGGTTATAAAGTTGAGTGTTGAAGGATGGGATATTAAATGTTTTTATATATGGTTTGGGGTTATGTAATAAGTTTTGGGTGTTTTTGAAAAGTATATATTTTGTTTTATCTATAGTTTAAAATAATATATGGTACTAGGTTGCAAGTACCTGATGAGGTGAAGTTGAAAGAGAGAGGTTATGTGCTTCCATTGAGTATCTGGTGGCCCTTTACCCAGTACCATACAACCTAATATATTTTATTAAATGAGGTTTACTTTATTATTTTACTTGTAATTACTTTATACTCTCTTTAGGTTTTATTTGGGGTGTTTATTTCATTAATTGTCTATGATCCTCTTCCATTACTCTCATTCTTCCTTTCTTATTCCCAATTTAAACATGGATATCCAAGGGATTTTTCCATGCTATTCCAAAGGAATTTTTTCATCCCTTCTCTTCTAATTTTTTATTATAATATTTTCATATAATTTACCATCTTTTAGGTTAGGGATGTAGAATTAATTTCACCAGATATAGTGAAATTCATTTTAATCAAGGGGTATTTGGTATGCCCTAGTCAGATGACGCTAAGGTTAATCATATGCACACCATTTATTAATGTTATAATAATAAGTGATTTATGGAAGGATTATTATAGGTATATTATTATATTAAGAAAAAAATTTAAATGTCTATGGAATAAAAAAATTATGGATTTTGATCAGTTAAGTATCAGGTGTATTTTTAGAGTTAGACACATACTTTTCGTTTAAGAACTTCTTATTTCCTTTTAATGTAAGTTGATAATTTGGGTTCAGATAATTAAGAATTCTTTATGTACTATATGGGATATCTTGGTAATATTTGAAGTATGAATATCTCACTAGTGGTTTTGGAAGGTGATTTAAACCCTCTATGTTGTTTTCAGGTTACACACACAACAAGACTGTCGATTATTTTCTAAATTAATAATAACGAATAAAAATATAATTTGATAATTATGAATGGATGATTTTTAGTAAAATTTTAATATATAAAGTTATATATTTTCAATTAAATTTCACATTATAACATTAAATGGTCTTTTTTTAATCTTTAATACTATAAAACAGTGATTCAAAACCTTGTTTAATGTTTATTTTTAAAATAGTATTTATTAGTTATATAACTATTTAATTTGAATAAGTAAATTTATGTAGGTTTAATGGTTTATTATATTGGATTCCAATTATATCCTTTCATGTTTCCTATGGAATATATAAATTGGCAAAGTCTTGGTTTTTTGTGCTTAACTTGTTCACATTAGATGTTTTATAATTTACATCTTTAATAATCATAAAGCATGTTTCATTATTTTAATTATGAATTTACTACAAACATGAAAGGTTAAAATATGGTCATTAATTATTAACATGATCTCATATATTGGGGTTTAGGTTTATAAATTTTCAAAAAGTTCTAAATGGTTATAAAATTTATAAAGAGATGTTGTTTCTTGCATGTACAGGTTATGCCAAATAATTTTATTTTAATAAAGTAAGGAAAATAATCTCTTAACATGGACTTTGGGATAATATGGGAATTTAATACTTAGTTTATACTAATATTATGACATATTCAAGATTTATAAAATAAGATAAAATGCATTTAAAATTAAATTTAGTGTTTTTTGATTATGCCTTTTCCAAATATACTCTTTTGAACTCTTCATCATATTTTATAAAATAAATCATTTTATTCTACAATAACTAGAAATAATTATAATTGAATGAAAAATATATAAACATTATCAAGAAATGAAATCAATAATGAGATAGTGGATGAGTTTAAGCATGTAGAAAGAATGATTTGTAGTCTTATACATTATTGATTTTCAAAATGAACTTTTTGTTTTATAAATGTTTATTGTATGTTTCTAATAAATTATTAAACATAGAATTGGTTTTAGGAAATTAATTAACCTTGTATAATGTTTTTTTGAAAAAAAATATTGGGTAATTTTTTTAATTTCATTCTTTATTTACAACTTTTATGATAATAAATTAATTAAAACTCAATTTCCAGTTTAAACTCACATTTTAAGAGAACTGATGATATTTTATTTTAATAAAGTGATAAGTATATAAATTGGTTTTAAAACTACACTTTGGAAATTAATAATACTAGTTGAAAATTTTCTTGATAAAGAATTGAGTACCAAATTGGAAATTAGAAAAAACATTAAATTATATGAATTATGTCTGTGCATATTCCAACAAAATTTTGCCAATAAAGGGGTTCTTGAATAATGACTTGATTATATAAATTATTAATTCTAGAGAAATACCTTCTTGGTATTTGGTTATTCATTTCCTTATGTTTTCTGTCCATTTTTTATTATTTATCTTGTTCCCATTTCCTTGTCTGTATTACCACTACTATGTTTTAAAGGTTTGTTATTCAATGTTATATGACTCACTTGGTTTATTAGTAGAATCCCTAATTATTATTCATGTTGTATTTTTTTTGTGGAATTTCTCACTCATTAGGTTTGGTATTCATGTATCATGGAATTATATTATTATTGTATTATGTTTTGAGTTTCATAAATGTGTATATATTTCACCTAGATATTGAAAAAGTGGAAATTGTTATATATATTACAATTTTATACTACTTAAATATATTTTTCAACCAATGATGGAGTGGATTGGGCTCGTAGTGCCCTAACGTGGTATACACTTTTCCATTTACTAAAGGGAAAAGCTACAAGATTTACCTAACTTAGTATACACTATTAACATTACTCGGGATGATTATTGTTCCATAATTTTGTTATATTAATTAATCTTAGATTCTAGAATTAAGGTCAAAGTAGGTATGTATAGGAATGAACTCTCCTGGTATAGGGAGTTATTTGTAACAGTTAGTATTCATCCATATGATTCTAATTTATTTATGGTTTCCATGTTACTATGAATATCTTAAAAAAATTGATTTGTTATATATATATATATATATATATATATAAATGTGTAAAATTGTTCATGTATACAATTTTTTATTTACTATATGGGATGATACACTATTGGTGTTGGACTAATGAGTCCTTGTACATATAGAATAATTTTGTACTGTGGTGGAAATACAATTTTACTTACTATATTTTAGTTATGAATATGTACTGTAATAGCTTTTGGATTTTCAAGTTTTTTCTAGGACTAGATGTCATAGAATTAGGTACAAACTATAGTATGACGTTGGAGTATAGGTGGCCTTGTATGGAAAGAGAATTGTTAACATATTTTAGATTTCATTTAGAGTATTATTCTATATTTTCAAGATTGTATTATTTATATTATTTGTAAATATATAGATATGGGGTCTACAATGAAATAAATTGGGCACAAATTAATCTATACCAGTGAGTATCCAGGTCGATCAAATGGAGATAATTAATAACCAAAATGAAATATGGTTACCTATTATTATGTTTTTGGGGTTTTCATATATGTAAAACAAAAGAATCAATAAGTGTCTAGTCAATGTGCAGTGAAAATGGAAATAAAATGTAGATTCAAGATCCTTACTTCTAGGTCTTCTTCAGAGGCTGCTCCAGATGAGGTTTGGAGCTGTGAGTTTTCACCAGTCCATTGTGATCCAGAATTGGTTGTTTGATATAGTATGATATTTTCCATCAATAGCAGGCCCATGAATTTTTGCATAGGATAGTTTTCTAAGTAGTGATGTGCTTGTTGAAAATTGGACTTAATGATTTTGATGCTAGGGAGGGGCTTTCCTTTGTTGGTTTGATCAGATTTTATAGATTTTTTACTATTGGGGAATGATTTAATGTTTTTTTTCTTCCATGTCAAGTTGGTTCTCCCTCAGACCTAAAAAGGGGTTTATGATAATAAAAATAATAATTTTCAGTCAAATAATCCTACTATCATTAGAGGACCCTTGTAACCTTGTCCACCTAAACAATATTTTTCACGATATTGGTTTCCTTCTGTCATATTTCACTAAGTCCTTTATTCCTAATAAATCTAAAATACACCCTTTGGGAGTGTAGATACACACCGATCTTACTCAAACACATCCTCCCTAAAAGGTATATTTTGAGCAGGTGAAGACAAATACACTCACCATATCACCTAAAAACAATTTTGGACTATCCACCCCACAATCACATAGTATATTTATTACATTATATGATTAAGGAATGTATTAATTCAAGTTCCATAGTTTAGAGAATAAATTATAGAAAGGAAAAATAGTAGAAACTTCCAGTTTTCCCTCATCATTCAACTTTATGAAACCATAGAGTGATATATAAGAGATAATAAAACAAGTTGGAAAATTATTCCCAAAACTCTAGAACCTACAATTATAATCTCCTATAGAATAACCATGAATGGTTATCCTTCAATAGATATAGAATTGATAAATAAATGGATAGATAATAAGATAAAAAATAAATATAATTACAAAAACCTAATCGATTTCTAGATTAATCCCCTAGGTAGGATCCATTATTCTCATACACCTATTTACAATTTATACCTAGAATTAGAGGGGTTGAAAGATGGGACACCACCACTTTTGCTTGTCACATTCAATAGAATATTTTTTGAGGATAGCTAATTTCCAAATTTATAATAATTTATTATTTGAAATTAGTTCCCATGATACCCCTATTATTTATTGATTGATCGATCTCTAAATGTCTTGTTCGTTGAAATATTTCTCAATTTGGGTTGGAAATGGGTATAACAGAATATTCATGTCCCCCTAGGTCCATGCATATAAGATAATTGTCTATATTAATCATTAGTGGGAATGGATGAATATGATTGGATATTTTATGTTTTGAGACTACATCCTCTTCTAACATCGTATGTATTGGCTGTTGAGATAGTATTGGATAGAGGATGCAGCATTGTAGTGAAGGATCATGTTGCATTGGCAAGCTAATAGACCCTATATTATACCTTGATGCTATGTCAACATTGGAATAACTTATGTCACCAAGGTGTTTATATTTTCCTAAATTCATATCATCATAATAAAAGGATAATTTAGGGTAGTTTTTTATATTTTATTAGAACTTGTGGCACCATTAGCATGAGAATTCCATCTTAGTCAGTCTTCACAATGTAAATTAGTAAGGTAGTGTCATGTTTAAATTCACTATAAGACTATTTTAGTGTGTCGGAACATCCTAAGTGATTCTATTTGAGAATATTTTACCTTAATGGTGTAGTTTCATGGCATTATATGAGATTATGTTGAGTTTGGAATATAATTTGAGGAGTCTATATGAGGAAACACTGAGGTGTGGTCACATTCTTTTTTGATTCTTCCAAGATTTATTGATATGTATCATAGTTTTAAGGGTTGTTGAATCTTTCTTTAGTGCATGAACACCATGAGAGGTTTTAGATGTAGGATTACATTATATATTTAGTATAGTCTCAATCTTCAACACAGTAACATTTTATCCTCCAAATGTAGTCTCAATTCAACCTATGTAAATTTATAGAAACCTTTGATTTATTTAATTTTCACTTGAACAACTTACTCCCCAACATTATTCAATATAAATAAAACTCAAATTATTAACCATGAAAATTGTTTCAATAAACATATTATTTTTAATGGAATTTATCAATTTAAGCTAAGTTTAAACAATTAGTTCCTTCAAATAAAAAAAAGTATTATTTCTTACTACATTAATATATATATATATATAATAAAAACACACAAAAAAAGGAATAAAAACAACTGAGAAACAATGAAAAAATTATGCTAATCACATCCCCCCATAATTGAGTGAATACTTATTCTTAATAGATTTATTTACACAAAATTCAAACCCCTTTTTTCAGTTTCACTCAAGTTGAGGCCTAAGACAATAAACGTTTAGTTAAGGAATTTGTTATAATGATTTTCAAAAACCCACACATTTTCATTTCAAATATATCTCAAGAACATTATCAAATATTAAATTTCATCTATCCTTGATACATCTTATAAAATAATTTAATACTTTAGCAGCCTTTTTTTAATTTGAGTTAAAAAATACTCACACTTCCCATCTCATTCGATAATGAGAAATATCCCTATTTTTATTGTTTTTAATCCATTAAACAAACATTTTCACTTATTTAATGACTATAAACCACATATAACTAAAAAATCTCACCCCCTTAGGATAATTGTAAAAGTCATAACAGAGATGTATGGTATGGGTATCCGAATCTTAGGTATTCATTTTACTCTTATCAATGACTCTTGATTTTTCCCTCACACAAACAGTTCCAAAACATCTTAGGTAACTTATGTTGGATACCATTTGTATATTTCATCAAAATTCACATGATTTACAGAGTTGAAACTTTTATTGTATCTATGGTATTTAAATTAAAATAATGTAACTTACTAATGATTAAGTTCATTAATCTAGTGTGTTCATGATCATTTTCAATGCACCTAAATCATGTTTAGTTAAAATTCACTACCTAAGTGATAAAACATGATATTTAATGGTTTTAAAGTATAACTATCTATTAGATCACCATTAGACATTTCTCACACAAGTGTGATGGAATAAGATCATATAATAGGATTCAATCCCTCCCTCACACTTAGACCATATTATCCCTTTTGGAATATAGTTCAAGAAAATTATATAAACAATAAGGATAGTATTGAAAACAATGGGTAGGATAGATACAACCTTGTTACCCTGTAGGGTCATCCTTGAGATAAGATCCAAAATTTTCCTTCTTTTTTCCTATAAAATAAAATATACAATATAATAAATTTATTCAAAATAAAGTAATAACAAAGATAAAGGGAAAATATTCTTACATAAAACTCCATAAGTAGTGTTTCATTTATCACTATCTATACCCAGTAGTGGTAGTGGATTATCCTTAATCCATTTGTATATGTGGTTTTTGATATTTAAACCACCACATCTTTGTTTCCCCAAGTATATTTATGTTACATTGGATATGTGATCATCCTTTATTAGTGTAAGGTGGTTCCACTTCTTGTTCAATGGAAAATAACTCAAATAATGGGGTTTTAGGTTATCACGAGTCCTCCTATTTATCAAATTATAGAACTGGGACATTCAATGTTTTTTATTTTTGTCTCTAATGGAGTGAATCAAATTTTTTATAGTGTTCAAAATTTTGTTCTTAGTTTGGTAGCTTTATATTAACACCCTTTTTATCATTGGATGGACAAAATACCTTCTCTGCTGTTTCTTTGTATTCTACCACCTCTTATGTGGTCGCCTCTCCAAAATTCTCTCAATCAAGAATCTAGGGTAAATATTTTTCAAATTTCACAGAGGTTTAATCCAAATATAGTTTCATTTCAATAAAATTGAATTTAATTTCATTTATAAAATGAAACCCCCCTAATATATCTCAACCATATCCTCTATCAAGTATTCTCTAATGATGTGAAGACTAATTCAACTACTAGATCACCTTTACACTAGTGTGGACCATTAACTACTGAATCACATAGTCTATTTCTTTCACTTTATGTTTAAGTAAGGGATTAATTTAATTTAAAAAACATAGATAATAAATTACAATGAAGAACAATGGTGGGAACTATCACATATCTCTTATCATTCACCGATATGAAATCTCAAAGTGAGATATCATATATAATAAAATTAGTGTAGTATATATTTATAGAAATCAAGAATATATAACTATTATCTACCTCAAAATAAAAAAATAGTTTTATTATTCAATGTATATGAAAGTGAGAAATAAGGGCAACGAGCACAAGATAAAATGAAATATAAATAAATGAAAACATAATCTCTTACTAGAAAAATCCCCCAAGTGGGAACCCTTATTCCCAAACCCCTATTTATAATTTATTGAAAAAATAATAGGGTTCATAATCTAGGGTCATTACCATTTGGAATTGTCATATTTAATTGAATTCTTCCATGTGGACTATGTATTTCTTCATTTGAAAGAATTGATGAGTGGGAATTAGTTCCCATGATCCTTATACTCTTCCTTCCTTAATATTTGTTCACATGGTATGTTCGTCGAAACCTTAACTAGTTTGGTTTGGTAATGGGAATGAGATAATATTTGTGATCCACTAGGTCTATTCATGTAAGACATGTGTTTATCTTCATCATCAACACCAATGGTTTAATTACATTTGATATTCTAAGGTTGTGAATAAATATTATCCTAATGTATCATTTATCAGTTATTGATAAAATTTTGATGGAAGGACATAGTGTTATAGTGAAGGATCATGTTTCATTGGATTACTAAAAAACTATTCATTAGTACTTGAGGATACATTATAATTGGAACATGATACATCTATAAGGAATCTCAAATTCCTTAAATTTTGAGAATCAACACACAATGAGTGTTGAGGTGCATTAATATTTCCCATTGGGGCTTGAGGAGTCATTATTGTGAGAATATTGTCCCAGTTAGTCAACAAAGTCTAAATTTTTGGGGTATTTTAATTTCGAGATTCACCACATGACTACATTGGATTATTGGTCTATACTTAGGGAATATATTCATGGCATTGTTGCCTCCCTGATGTAGTGATGGGTCATTTTAGGGGACTATGTTGAGTCTGGTAAATAATTTGAGGAGTTTGTAAGAAAAAATTTTTAGGTAAAAATGCATTATTATGGGGTTAATTTAGAATGCATTAATAGTTATCATAGTGTCAGGGGATTCCATGGCCATCGTTGTTGCATTAATGGAACATGGGGTTGCATACAAGAGATTATGTTGGTGTGTTAGTGTTGTCTGAGCCTTTGATGCAGGAATACGTTGGAATCCCAAAGCAGCCCCAATTATACCTATGGAAATTTTTAGAAACCTTTGGTTTCTTTAATTATCTCTTCCACAACCACCCATCATATATCATTTAACATAAAAAAACTTAAAAGTTCATACATGAACATTGTTTTAAAAAAATAATATTTTAAATGTAATTTTCACTTTAGGATTACTTGGAATAATTATCTCCTTAAACTACAAAAAAATTATAATTCATAACAATATTTCTCAATATATAGAATAAAAATAAAATAGGGATGGAAAATAGATGAAAAACAAAAAAAGAATTGTGTTGAGAAGAGTCATTTTACTTTAATGTTATTATTCAGAAATGACAAGTGTCTTTAATGTTCAATTTACTATATCTAGTAATTAATTTTTGTGTTTATTTATGGAAATTTCCAACATATCGATGAGTCATTCCAATCCTTCAGATAAATATAGAATTGAATTATTATTTTATCCAAAGTAGTTTAATAATTCTTTAATGATAAACTTATATCCAAAACACTATTTTCCATCCCCAAGTGATCAAGGAATGCTCGTGGGAGAAGTGGAAGTCTAAATTAGGTGTTTTTTATGTATTCAGTTTAGGGTCCTTACAACACATATCATGGTGAATACCATATACTACTTACCAAAATATTTCCACAACTACATAACCACAAACGCATACAATATATCATAAAATATTCACCAAAATATCATATATCATATCCTTATGCCACTATAAAACACATAATTCCTAGAAGAGAGATGGGAAGAGAGATTGGTTTTAAGATCCCAACCTTAAAATTAGGTACATTTAGTTTTATATTTTTGTTTAAAATCCTATAAAAATGGTTAATGAAATTATTTTCAAGATTAGGGAAGGTCTCGAGATTATCTTGAGAGTTCAAGACAAGAAAAGGTGAAAATATGGTCCTTAAAATGAATGGTGCATGATTGGAACATGGTTAGAACTAACTTTTCACCTTAACCTTGTGAATTGTTTTAGGAGGGGTAATAGCTTCCAAACCATGAAAGGTTGCCCAGGAGACCATGTATCAGGAGGCCCCTTTAGAAAGGTAGGAGCGTACTATAACACCCCAAGCTTCCACGCTACGTTTCTCTTTGAATAATACAATAGCGTGTGTTGTACGCAACTTCGAGTTCTAACACATCACAACCAATCAAACTAGCCATTATGAATAGTAATATGCACTTTTTGAAATTTTATACATTTTATCTTTCAAAATTGACTTCATTTTTGGATTCGGAATATCGAAATTAACTTAGGGTGAATTTTTGGTATTTTTCTGAAAACATTCAATTTTTTATGAATAGTGAAAAAACACTGAGTTATAGTTTAAAACCGAATTTTTATTTAAATAATTATTTATTTTATTGAAATTTAATTATGGACAAAATAGATACATAATTCCTATATAAGTTAAATGTATTTCATTGGAGTTAGTTTATAATAATTTTAGATGTATATTTATATTATGGAACTTTTCACTGCCTTTTACCCACCTCCTATTAGAATTTGAAAATTCACATAAAACTTAATTTTACCACTGATCTGAGTGGAATTTCAAAAATATGAGAGAAACGGTGAATATGAAGGAGTAAAGTGTCGTTCAATAAGATAAAAATAAGTTTTGGTTAATAGTAACTTTTTACTTTTATTTACCACGGTTAAAAGTAAATAGGGTAATTGAGGGTACAAATGATATTAATATTACCCTAAAACATGTCCTAATTCTATTGGAAAAATATATATCAACCAAAAAAACCTTAGGAATAAAATATTATCATTTAGGTCCACTTGGATTAGATTATGACATTTATTATTATTTAATTCCAAGAAGAGTTAAAAGAGTTAAAATCAAAGTTTAATAACTAAATTTTTTTTAATATAGGGTTATATATAAGATAAATTAAATTATAAATATTCCATAGAAATCTAAAAATAGTTCCTACATAATGGTATTTTATTTATAATTTTTAGACATTAAATAATTTAATTTTTTATGACATAATGGTGATGCAGTAATTACCTAATTAATGAAATATGAAAATAATTGATATTATAAATATCAAAATAAATGTAATTTGAGACTTTTTATGAATTACAATAATTATATAAGATAATTTGACATATTAGGATTGGTTATATAAATTTTTTTCGAAGTAATAATGCTCTTATGAAATTATCAAAAACAAAATACCCAATAGTGTCAAAATTGACATAAAAGAGTTTTAAAACAAATATTATATTATTAATTGATATTCTATTCCTAAAAATATAAGGACCAACAATTATAGTTGTATCATTAATGTACCACTTAGGGGTCGATTAGAAGTATATAGTAATTTTATTAACTATATAATATAAAAATACAAAGAGACATGGTAAATGTCAAACTATTTAACTAAGAGTTAAATATAAATGATAAGGTTAATATAGTGACACAAAACTTTCTAAAATCTATTGGTTGAAAGGATCTAGACCCATCCATACCTTACCCCTTAAATAATCCACTTTGGAGGCATTAGAAACTGAATATGAATTTATTATAAAATAATATTTCTAGCTTTTCCAAAGGTGCCCCTCACCCCTCTTATAAAAGGGCACTCCCCCTTATCTCTAATTTACACCTTCAATGCCTTTTGTCTCGGCCAAAACCTACCCAAATATTCTCTCAACTTCCCTAAATTCGACCTAGAGGCCTTTGTTTGATCATAAAACCAACCTGAGGATCCCTTTTGATCAAATCAAAAGGAAGAACCCGATTAAGAGGTAATGTTTTCACCACCCTTTTTCAAGTTACTTTCTTATTCAACTTCTTCTTTCTTTGTTATTCCCATTATAAAATAATAATTTCAGTATCTTCTATATACTGTGATGTTATTATAAATATGGTACAAACATATTCATTATTCTATCCATCATTTGAATGACTTGTCACCATACGTGCGTACGTACGACTTACCGTCTCCACGTCGTGGTGTAATTGTTATTCAAAACATTATTATTTGGATGGGTATAATAATGATGTGTAATTCATGTAAATAATAAATAAAACATGATAATGATTCTTTATATATGATATACCATCCAATTATATATTATTTTAATATTAAAATAATGATATTTTCGCTCGTGCGTACGTACGGATTACCGTCTCCACGAACGCGGTGAGATTCATTCCCCATCGAATCCATTCAAGACTAATTTTCATTTGACGATTAAAAATAATTTTTAGAGACATGAAATCATTCTGGATATGAATAATATACATCCCATACTTAACAAATATGGCTCACATAACAAATAATATAAAGGAAAATAAATTCATTAACACCTGAAACGATGATAATACTAAGATATTATTAACAATCAATGTTTAAAGATCATATATGATATCATATTAATGTATATGATTATTTTATAATTTAATAACAGTTATTTCACCATTATACAGAAGTTTAACCTACCCTCGACCAAGGAAAAGTACAAGGTAGGGGTTTATTTCACAATCTCTTCATTATCTGAGTTTGTTTATACGTAATTATCTATTGGGACCTCTTTATCATCAACATCCATGTTTCTTAAAAATGTATTTCAAATCATTCTTCATATTTTACAGACTATGTGTTAAAGTCATTTATACCCTTGTTGACTTTTTATAAGAAGTGAATCTTTCTGTTGTTTTCCAAACAAGGTCCTTTTTAACCTTTTCGACAGAATTAAGGTAAGAATGTCTTTTTCTAACTTATACGGCGGGTGCGGCTATTTTACGCCGTTATAAATTTGTCGAAGCTTCCCTTACTATCTTATAAGAATATTTTCAAAGTAATTTTTTCTTTTATAATTATGTGACTTTTAAATGATTTCAAAAAAAGAAATATTTCTCTCAAATAGTTTTGATTTCATCTATGTCAACATCCTTGATGGGTTTTAAGCTTATTTGATGTTTATTTATTATGATTCAAAACTTAAATATTGTATTGAAGGTTTTGTGATATTTTTGACTGTGGACGTGTTATTTTTATACCATTCATGGTTTATGGAGAAATTATTGACATTTCGTATGCTAGTTTTAATATGAATGTTTATGTTATGTTAAACTTGTTCATATGAGGAATGAATTGGACATAATAAGTGACTAGTGGAGCCCGCTATAGCTCCTCGATGTATCGGTAGGTCTCATGAGACAAACTAGTGTCTTGTCAAAAGGCCTTGAAAAAATATTATTTTTAGTCTTGGCATGAGGCCTTGGCTATGTGGTTATGATAGTCTGGCATTATGCATTCCATCATTATGAAAGTGGTTATTGATGTTGCAAGTGATTATTTGACTAGTAGAATAACCATGTGAATAAGTAAATGAAATTATAAAATTTTATTTTTTCCATATTATTCTAAATTTCAAGTTTAAAAGGCTTTTGTTTTAGTTATACATTGCCTTAAATGTTTATACTTATTTATGAAAGTTTTCGCTATATTGTTATCCTTTCTGGGCATTTGAGCTCACCCCTTTCTATGTTTTATTTTTCCCAGGATGTGAAGAAGTATTTTATGAATGACCTGCAGGGATAGTATAAGGGGATATGAGTGTGGAGACAAGATGTTGTTGTAGTTTTTCACTTTATGATGTAATGTAACATTTATGAATGTATCTAGTGATTCCAAGGCTACTAAACTAATTGGTCTTTTGAGATTTGATCTTTTGTGATCATTCCAATGTTATGTAATAATGCACCGAATATGGGTAACTGGGGTCGGGGTGTTACAGTTGGTATCATAGGAAGTTTAGTACTAACCTTGGAAGCTAGATTTAGATATACTCTGATTAGAGCACATAACCCTAAGATAGACTTTGAGGATTAATATAGAAGAACATCCTAGAAATTTGGTATTTTAGAGATTTTGTGAGTTTTTCGAGAAATACATCCATATCTGGATACGAGCAGGTAGAGGCGGCTCTGGGACAGATGCACCTAGGAGTAAAACCCAAAAACACCACTTTGAGCTAGACTCGAACGGGAACTGGTGCACGACAACGGTCCTTGCTGCATTCTTGGTTATGAAACTCCTGGGGGATATTCTTAGGATAGTTCTCATTTTTTTACAAACCATTATGAAGGGTTTATGAGTATATAATTCATCAAAGAAAACATTTTTATGATTATGGATTATATCCATAAATAGTTCAATTTATGTTAAGTGTTTTACAAGTATGGAATTATGTATTTTGATTCATAAACTGATCTAGTTTATGCCATTGTTTAGAAATGGCGCCTAGTGGAAGAAATGAAAACCGTATCAATGCACACACTCCATGTAGGGATTTACCTCCTGCTCAAGATAATTATAGTGGAGATGGTGATGCAACTGGTTTTGATCAGCTAATCACCGTACTGGGACAAATCACTCAGGTTATGAATAATAACATTACCCGTATGGAGCACACTGATCCGAAGCATGGAGGATCAATGTTAGAACGCTTCATGAGTCCACAAACACCAAAATTCAATGGGAGTACAAATCCATTGGTAGCTGATCAATGGATAAGTTCCCTAGAGAAAATATTTCAGGCTTTGGGGAGTAGTGAAATGGAAAATGTTATCATGGCAGTTTATAACCTCACTAGAGATGCTGATCAATGGTGGTAATTGATACAAAACACAAAGGAAGATGATGAAGTATCAAATATTGAATAGAGGGATTTCAAAGAGCTTTTCTTAGATAAATACTTTCCTCGTGACCATCGAGCAGATTTGGAAAGTCAATTTCTGAGTCTGAGGTAAAAGGAGGATGAGAATGTCGCAAAGTATGAGGCTAACTTTACAAGGGTAGCGAGGTATGCTGCATATTATATACGTAGCCCAAGAAGTAATATTGATCATTTCTTTGATGGGTTGAAATCGTTTCTCCTTCGAGCATTAGTCTCACAAACCTTCTCGTTGTACGAATATATTGTCTCATGTGCTATCAAGAAAGAAAAGGAATTCACTAAGTCTTATGATTTTAAAGCAAAGAAGGAGAAGAAGAGATCTGTTGATCACTCTGGGAATGGAAATAATGGGAAGAAGGGAAAAGTTGAATATCCATCCTACAGTAAATGTGGGAAGAAACACCCTGGTACTTGCTTAAAAGGAATGGGAGTCTGTTACAAGTGTGGTGAAAAAGGCCATCAAGCTTGTGATTTCAAGTGGAAGAAGGAAGCTACCGATGTCCAATGCTACAATTGCAGGGATATGTGACATTATTCAAATGAATGTCCTAAGCGTCAGGGGAACTTACCTTACAGAAGGCCAAGGGGTTAAGGACAATCTTATGTTATCACTACTGCTGAGGTAGAAGCTCTTAAAGACATAGTGGCAGGTAATTTAATGGTTTCCTCAAGTTTAGAAAATGCATTATTTGATTTTGGATCATCACATTGTTTCATATCTTCCCAGTTTGCTAAAAAAATTAGATATTTCTAATTTGATTTAACAAGGGATTTTTCAGTTAAAACTCCTAAGGGAAGTATCACTGCAACAAAGTTTTGTGAATCCGTCCCTATTAGAGAACATAAATGTTCTTTATCTTTGGATCTCATCGTCATACCTATGATTGAATTTTATATAATCCTCTGTATGGATTGGCTTTCGGACCATGATGTAAAAATTTATTGTAAGAATAATGAGGTTACTATTTTTTATGATGATGATAAGGAACACTTTATCTTTAGAGCAGAATCATCACCACCTAATTCTTACCTAGATCCACCCCCATTAGCTCAACTAAATTCAATTATTGGGGAGGAAGAGAATGAAATGACTGTGGGTGAGGAAATGAATGTTCAAATAGAGGATGTACCAATTGTGAGAGAATATGTTGATGTGTTTCCAGAAGATTTACCTGGAAATCCTCCAGAAAGAGAAATTTAGTTTTCCATTGATTTAATTCTTAGTTCAAGGCCTATATCGAAGAACCCTTGTAGAATAGACACTGTGGAATTAGTTTAACTAAATAAAAAACTAGAGGAATTAAGTAATAAGGGATTTATTCGCCCTAGTGTTTCTCCATGGGGATCCCCTGTCCTTTTGGTTAAGAAGAAAGATGGATCTATGAAGTTATGTATCGACTACCGGGAAATCAATGATATAAAAATAAAGAACAAGTATCCCCTAACTCGCATTGATGATTTATTTGACCAACTGCATGGAGCTCAATAATTTTCTAAGATTGACCTTCAATCTAGATACCATCAGTTGTGTGTGAAGAAGGAAGACATTCTGAAAATAGTATTTCAAACCAGGTACGGGCATTACGAGTTTAAAGTAATGCCTTTTGGATTCACTAATTCACCCTCTATATTCATGGATCTAATGAAAAGAGTTTTCAAGGAATATCTCTATGATTTTGTGGTGGTATTTATTGATGATATCTTGGTATACTCCAAAATATACGGAGATCATGAAAATCACTTGCGCATTATCCTAAAGACTCTTAAAATACATGAATTATATGGGAAGTTTAGAAAATTTGAATTATGGCTTTAGGAGATCTCTTTTCTTGGCCATATTGTCTCTAAGGATGGAATCTCTATTGATCCTTCTAAGACAAGAGCAATCCAAGAATGTCCAGCACCAACGAGTATAACCGAGGTACGCAGTTTTATTGCCTTAGTAGGTTATTGTCAGCATTTCATCCAAAATGTTGCCCGATTGGCTAACCCATTAACGAATCTCACACGTAATGGGGTTAAATTTGTTTGGATAAAAGAGTGTGAAGAGTGTTTTTAAGAACTGAAGAGATGATTAGTCAATGCTCCTATATTGACTCTACCATCAGGGAATGATGGATTCGTTATTTATAGTGATGCATCGAAGAAAGGACTTGGTTGTGTCCTTATGAAGAATGATAGGGTTATTGACTATGCATCACGACAGCTGAAAATTCATGAGAAAAACTATCCTACTCATGATCTTGAGTTATCTGTTGTAATCTTTTCTTTGAAGATATGGAGACATTATCTCTATGGTGAAAAATCTGAGATTTATACTGATCACAAGAGTTTGAAGTATATTTTCTCACAGAAAGAACTCAACACGAGGCAAAGGAGATGGCCTGAAATACTCAAGGATTATGATTGCACAATACACTACCACCCGAGGAAGGAAAATAAGGTGTCAGATGCTTTGAGTAGAAAAGATCATGGAGTTTTGAGCAAGATGAGAGTTGAAAAGGATCCTATATATATGGATCTAGTAAATATGGATATGGGAATCACCATGGAAGGTTAAACATCAATGCTTTTTCAAATGGTTTCCAAACCATATTTACTAGAAATGATAAAGAGTTCTCACACCAATGATGAAGAATTTAAAAAGAATATTTAAGCAGTGAATGATGGGAGATTGAGTGACTTTATATATGAGGATGGAATTTTGAAATTTGGGAAGCGACTTTTTGTTTTCTATATACCTGATCTAAAAAGGGAATTGTTGGATGATGCTCATAATTACAATTTCTCTATACACCCCGGGAGCGCCAAAATGTATAGATATTTGAAGGAACATTTTTTGTGGGACAACATGAAGAGGGAGATTTCTGATTATGTGTCAAGATATATTGTTTTTCAACAAGTGAAAGCTGGAAGGCAACAGCCTGGAGGATTATTGCAACCTCTTCCCATACCTGAGTGGAAATGGGATAATATAATGATGTACATTGTCATGGGACTACCAAAGATTTCTAGAAGGAACGATGCAATATGGGTCATTGTTGATTGTCTTACAAAGTCAGCACATTTTATAGATATTAGAGAAGATCTACCAGTTGAACGTCTAGAAAGGTTATATATTAATGAAGTTGTGAGGCTTCATAGAGTACCCCTATCGATTGTTTCTGATCATGATCCCCATTTTACGTCAAGATTTTGGAAAATTATTCAGAAATCCCAAGATACTGAACTTCATTTGAGCACTGCCTACCACCCTCCAACAGATGGACAATCAGAATGGACTATTCAAACCTTAGAAGACATGTTGAGATCATGATCACTTGACTTTTAGGGTATGTGGGATCAATATTTACCTATGGTGGAATTTTTCTATAACAATATCTTCCATTAAAGTATTTAGATGGCACCATATAAAGCATTGTACGGAAAGAGATGTTTCACACCAACCTATTGGGATGACGTTGGTGAAACAAAACTCATAGGCCCATAACTAGTGGAGGAAACAATGGAAAAGGTGAAGGTAATCCAAAACCACCTCAAAGCAACTCAATGTAGGCAGAAGCACTATACCGATAATCAAAGGAAGGATTTGGAATTTCAGTTAGGAGATCATATTTTCTTGAAGGTATCTCCATGGAAGGGAGTTATACGTTTCGGTAATAAAGGTAAATTGAGTCCCAGGTACATCATACCTTTCGAAATTCTAGAATGAATTGGTGTTGTAGCTTACCGTTTGGCAATGCCGCCAATTCTCTCCAAAGTTCATGATGTGTTCCACATATCACTATTGAGAAAATACATACCTGACCCAACGCATGTACTCACCTATGAGGAATTAGAACTAGAAGCTGATCTGTCTTATTGCGAAGATCCCATCAGGATTCTTGATACAGGAGAACAAGTGCTGAGAAACTGGACGACTCGTCTGGTAAAGGTTCTATGGAGAAACCCTAAAATGGAAGCGGCAACGTGGGAACCTGAGGAACTTATGATGAAGAATCACCCAAGTCTTTTCATGCGGTAGTATTCTAGAAATTTCGAGGATGAAATTATTTGAAGGAGGGGAGAATGTAACACCCCAAGATTCTATGATACGCTTCTCTTTGAATAATACAATAGCGTGTGTCGTACGCAACTTCGAGTTCTAACACACCACAACCAATCAGACTAGCCGTAATGAATATTAATACCCACTTTTTGAAATTTTATACATTTTATCTTTCAAAATGGACTTCATTTTTGGATTCGAAATATCGAAATTAGCTCAGGGTTAATTTTTGGTATTTTTCTAAAAACATTCAATTTTTGATGAAAAGTGAAAAAACACTGAGTTATAGTTTAAACCCGAATTTTTATTTAAATAATTATTTATTTTCTTTAAATTTAACTAAGGTCAAAATATATACATAATACCTATATAAGTTCAATGTAATTCATTGGATTTAGTTTAGAATAATTTTAGATATATAAAAAGTTTGGGGAGCCTTTCACCGTCTTTTACCCACCTCCTAGGAGAATTTAAAAATTCACATAAAACTTAATTTTACTGCTTCTGAGAGTGGAATTTTGAAAATCCAAGAGACACAGTTAATATCAAGGAGTAAAATGTGGTTCAATAAGATAAAAATAATTTTTTGTGAATAGTAACTTTTTACTTTTATTTACCACTGTTAAAAGTAAATAGGATAATTAAGGGTAAAAATGATATTAATATTAACCCAAAACATATCCTAATTCTATTGGAAAAGTGTATCTCGACCAAAAACAACCTTATAAATAAAATATTATCATTTAGGTCCACTTGGATTAGATTAGGACATTTATTATTATTTATTTCAAAGAAGAGTTAAAAGAGTTAAAATCAAGGTTTAGTAACTAAAACATTTTTAATATAGGGTTATACATAAGATAAATTTGATTATAAATATTCATTAGAAAGTTAAACATATTTATTAAATAATGGTATTTTAGTTATAATTTTTAGACATTAAATAATTTAATTTATTTATGACACAATGGTGATGTAGTAATTATCTAATTAATGAAATATTAAAATAATTGATATTATAAATATCAAAATAAATGTAATTTGATACTTTTTATGAATTACAATAATTCTCTAGGATAATTTGACATATTAGTATTGGTTATATAAATTTTTTTCGATGTAATAATTCTGTTATGAAATTATCAAAAACAAAATACCAAATAGTGTCAAAATTGACATAAAAGAGTTTTTAAAACAAATATTATTTATTAATTGATATTCTATTCCTAAAAATTTAAGGTTCAGTAAAAGGACTTATATAATTATGGTTGTATCATTAATGTACCACTTAGTGGTCTCTTGGAAGTATATAGTAAGTTGATTAACTATATAATATAAAAACACAAAGAGACATGGTAAATGTCAAAGAATTTAACTAAGAGTTAAATATAAATGATAAGGTCAATATAGTGACAAAAATCTGTCTAAAATATATTGGTTGAAAGTATTTAAACCCATACCCACCTTAAACATTAAATAATATACTTTAGAGCCATTATAAATTTAATATGAATTTATTATATAATAATATTTCTAGCTTTTCCAAAGGTTCCCCTCACCCCTCTTATAAAAGGACACTCACCCTTCTCTCTAATTTACACCTTCAAAGCCTTTTGGCTCGGCCAACCCCTGCCCAAATATTCTCTCAACTTCCCTCCATTTTACCTAGAGGCCTTAGTTTGATCATAAATCCAACTAAATGAGCCCTTTTGATCAAATAAAAAGGAAGAACCCGATTAAGAGGTAATGTTTTCACCACCCTCTTTCATGTTCCTTTCTTCTTCAACTTCTTATTTCATTGTTATTCCCATTCTAAAATAATAACTCTAGTATATTATATATACTGTGATGTTATTATAAATATGGTATAATCATATTCATTATTCTATACATCCTTTGAATGACATGACACCATAGGTGTGTACGTACGGCTTACCGTTTTCACGTCGTGGTGTAATTGTTATTCAAAACATTATTATTTGGATGGGTATAATAATGATGTGTAATTCATGTAAATAATAAATATAACATGATAATTATTCTGTATATATATGATATAACATCCAATTATATATTATCTTAATATCAAAAGAATGATATTGTCGCTTGTGCGTACGTACAGATTACAGTCTCCACGAATGTGATGAGATTCATTCCCCATCGAATCCATTCAAGAATAAATTTCATTTGATAATTAAAAATAATTTTTGGAGACACGATATTATTCTGGATATGAATAATATACATCCAATCCACAAAACATATGGCTCACATAACAAATAATATAAAGGAAAATGAATCCGTTAACACCTGAAACGATGATAATACTAAGATATTATTAACAATCAATTTTTAGAGATCATATATGATATCATATCAATGTATATTATTCTTGTATAACTTAATAACAATTATTTCACCATTATAAAGGAGGTTAACCTACCCTCGACCAAGGAAAAGTACAAGGTAAGGGTTTATTTTACAATCTCTTCAGTATTCGAGGTTGTTTATACGTAATTATCTACTAGGACATCTTTATCATCCACATCCATGTTTCTTAAAAATTTATTTCAAATCATTCGTAATATTTTACAGACTATGGGTTAAAGTCATTTATTCCCTTTTTTACTTTTTATAATAATTTTATAAAGGAAACTTTCTGTTGTTTTCCAAACAAGGTCCTTTTTAACCTTTCGACAGAATTAAAGTAAGAATGTCTTTTTTTAACTTATACGGCGGGTACGGCTATTTTCTGCTGTTATAAAATCGTCGAAGCTTCCCTTACAAGCTTATAAGAATATTTTCAATGAAAATTTTTCTTTTATAATTATGGGACTTTTAAATGATTTCAAAAAAATAGATATTTCTCTCAAATAGTTTTGATTTCATCCAGGTCAACATCCTTGATGGATTTTAAGCTTATTTGAAGTTTATTTATTATGATACAAAACTTCCATACTATATTGAAGGTTTTGTGATATGTTTGACTGTGGACGTGTTATTTTCATACCATTCATGGTTTATGGATAAATTATTTACATTTCTTATGCTAGTTTTAATACGAATGTTTATGTTATGCTTAAACCTTTTCATGTGAGGAATTAATTGGACTTAGTAAGTGACGGGTGGAGCCTTCTATAGCTCCTCGATGCATCTTTAGGTGTCATGAGACAAACTAGTGTCTTGGCACAAGGCCTTGACAAAATCTTATTTGTAGTCTTGGCACAAGGCATTGAATATGTGTTTATGAAAGTCTGGCATTATGGATTCCATCATTATGAAAGTGGCTATTGATATTTCATGAGATTATTCGAATAGTAGAATATCCATGTGAATAAATAAATGGAATTATCTAATTTTATATTTTCCATAGTACGATGAAGTTCTTTTTTAAAAGGATTTTGTTTTAGTCTTATACATTGCCTTAAATGTTTATGATTATTTATGAAAGTTTCAGCTTTATTGTTATCCTTACTGAGCATCTGAGTTCACCCCTTTCTATGTTTTATTTTTCCTAGGATGTGAAGAAGTATATTTTGACTGACTTGTAGGGATATTCTATGGGATCTCAATGTTGTCTATGGAAACAATGTTGTTTTAGTTTTCCATTTTATGATTTAATGTAAACCTTATGAATGTATCTAGTACTTACAAGGCTACTAAACTAATCGGTCTTTAGAGACTTGATCTTTTGTGATCATGCCAATGTTATGTAATAATGCACCGACTCTGGGTAACTGGGGTCGGGGCATTACATTCCCCCTCCATGTTTTATTGCTTCTCCTTTCTATCATGTGATTGTACAACACCATTTATACATTTTATCTTATGTGTATTACTTTTTTTTGTTATTCGATGTTTTTTTATAATTTATTTTTATACATTTGTAGTTTAGGATTATTTCTATATGAATTTTAAATATGGGTTTTAAAGATTTGTTTTCAAAGGAAATATAAATTTTTTCTTTATGCATTAGTTTTTCAAGAAATATTTTGAAATAATGAAAAATTTATTGATTTTTTAAATTATATACCCCCATTTCCAATTTTAAAATATTTACTTTTAAATTGATGGCTCCATATTTGGGTTATGTAAAAATGGGTGAATGTTTTATTGGAAAGGTATAGTTTATTATTTTTTTCCTTACACTTTTATATGTTGAAAACTTAATTTTTAGTTTTATTTAAAATTATAATTTATTAAATGTTTGATATAAGTAACTAAATAGACCCTTTGGTAAAATCATACTTGTAATGTTTAGCTCACACCCTTCAGATACACCAATGTGTGTGTGTAACTTTCATGTTTTATCTAAGGTGACTAGGTATTGATCCCATTCATTGAATTTTACATCCTTGATTTAATATGATGGACATGGTTGTTCTTATATATGTCAAGGATTATGATATGGAGATCTGAGCACTAAAATATTTTGACATTATATGGTTACCTAGACATATTCTCCAAGGTGCATTAGTTTGGGTTGATTAGTGAATTACAATTTGCAACATAAATCATGTGACCCCTATGGAATATGTTTTAGACAACCATTAATGGACAATGTAGGTTTTGTTGGACTAGGCGCCACTTTAGAACCTGGGGGCCAACACGTTATTTAATAAATGGTCATTTTAAAACACATTTTCTTTTATATAATATTTATTAATCCATTTTCTATCTATATATATGGTTTTTATACTGGTTATCTCTTTAAACACTATTGGTGGTAGTATTGTAAGGTCTACTCACAAATTTCTCTAGGCTCTATAGTACTTGGTTACCCAAGAAGTTTCTACTTGTTTATAGGTAAAGGTTTAAGACGTGGACCAATATTTTGGTTTATGTTAGGGCTAATAGGATGGATCATGGGATGTCAGGACCAGGTTTGGACACAAGACTTTGTTCTTAATTTTTATTAGTTTAAAATTTTGGGTTTCTATTATATGATTGTCAAATATTTAGAGTAGATATATCATTTTTATCACATGTTTCACTTGGTTTATTATTGGAAATTTACTTAGGTTGTTGAAATTACTATTTTTTTGGATGTTTTATTTATTTATATTATTTATATTACTGTTTTACTCAGATAAGTTGGTATATTCTACCCATTGTATCTAAATAGACATATGCTATTAGTCGCCTGACTATGGCATATAGTGAGGTGCACATGAGGTCATGTGGTGAATCTACTAAGGGAACAAGATTATTGGATTCTAGGATGGTACATTAAAATTGGTATAAGAGGTGTTTTCTTTTTTATTACTATTTTAGAATGGTATACATGATACTAGGATCTTGCCGAATATTGGTAATAAACTCGTGCATGTGTTCTTGAATCCTCATACATGGGGGGAAAGCCAAGTTTCCAGGAATGGAAAATTGATGTTTCTTCTTTTTTTCACTTTTACTATTAACTTATTTTATACCTTGATTGGTGAACTTGAATGTGATGTTATTGATTTATGAGGTTTTATCTCTTTTCCCCTTATGGAAAGAGAAGGTATGCTTTCAAGAATCATGCTAGGAACATAGTATTAGTAGGTCATCTGTATGCTTACTGTGATTAATCATTTCATGGGATTTATTATTCTGGTGGTGTAATTTATTTCTTTGGTCTGTATATACTAGTAATTCATATATTCCCATTGTTATAAATGATTTCGATGTGTTTTTATTTAATATTTCCTTATCTATTTATATACTTTATATATATAAGTATATGGTGGAACTCTACTTGACCAAATCCTCGAGAGACTTCTAGGTAATAGAAATGTATAAAGGGCATATAAGGTGTAGGATCTAGTTAAATAAAATGTTAGAGAGAAATACTAAAGAATTTTTCTATAATAAGTCCTGAAAAACATTCTATTTATCCAAAACCTAGAATTGTGAAATAGAATAAAGAAATGAAATTTTAAATTTTGGCTAATGAAAGGTTTTGAAATGAAAATACTTAGGTTTTAATTAAATTTTAATTAAAGGGTAATAAGAAATAATAGAACCATTAGGGGAATTGGTGAATATTTCCCATTGTGTTATTATCTGAACCTGTATACGGATGGTTTGGGCTATGAGATAACCTTGGTTTTGAGATTTTTGGCCATGGGTTGTGAGGACATGATGGGTTTGGATATACTAGATAGTAGGATGTTACTTTTTCTACCTTCATCTCAGATTTGACCATGAGTTTGTGAGGTTTCATATAACAATGGGGATGTAGTAACCATCATGGGTTGTGATCATGTGGGTTGTATGATGGACCATGACATGGGTGTCTTGAGTTTTAGTGTTTTTGGTAGTGGTTGTGTTGATATGGGAAAGGAACCTAGAGTATGTTGTTGATTTTTGTGCACATGGATCCATGTGTTTTAGAATAGGTGTAGGGGGTCTACCCATGAGTCGTGACTTGTAAGAGGTTTGATGTGTATGGATCTATGGGATATCCTATGGTTTTTGGAATGTGGCTCAGTTGGTGGCTAGGAGTCTATGGTTTGGGTAATCAAGTACAACAAAAAGGGAGGTTATCCTATTATTGTGGGTGCATTATAATATAAAGACCATGTGGTTGATTTGTAGGTGGAATCTATGAATTGTATGTTCCATCTAGTTTTGGTAAAATTCATGGTTATACCTTGTTTTCATTTGTAATGGAAGATCCTTGAGTGCTTACAGTGGGATCTAAGGGAATTTTTGAAAGGGGATGATCATTTGAATACCAACACTACTATTTTGATGATATTTGATATGATGATAGATGTTGAGTTTTGATGGATGATACAAGGGTGTATAGGGAATGAATAGGTGATTATGATCTTGGAACGATTCCTGGGGTGATGAGTGGTTATGTAGTTCAACCTGAATTGTGTAAATGTATGGTTCATTGAATAGAAACTTTGAATAAAACATTATCCCGATGAGGCTGATGAGCTAGGAGGTGTGGTAAGTTTCTTGATTTGGTTTTTGATCCTAGTTCTAGTGACATATGACTCATGGGATTTTGATTCAAGTATAGTGAATGGTCATAGGAAGGCATTCAACCCAAGTATTCTAGTGAGGTCAAAATGGAAAGAACATGCCAGAGGTGTGTGAATCCATTTTAAATACATGAATAGGTTTCTCATTAGTATGATCCTATCATTTTCTGCGAAATAAAGATGATTTATGCTATCTATGCACAATAACATTTAGTCTTGGATCATTTTGATAGACCATTTGTGTTTTTTTTATAATCATTCAGGTTATGGTGGAATAAATATAGTGGTGTGGTGGTAGTAGTTCCATAGATAATTCTAATGAAAGGATTATTTATAGAGATTTGTGAGGTTGTAGTGAGTATTGGTTAGTGTGTCCCTATTGAATCATGGTAATTGGGAGTTGATGAGATTCTTAAATATAGGGAGACAAGAGGATACTGTTAGGGTTTGGAATGTCCCTATAGCTAGTGGTGGGATAAAACATAGATAATGTGGTGGTATTCATTGATTACATCTTAGTATACTACAACTTTAGAAGATACCATTCCCAACATCATGAAATTTTCCTATGTATGTTGATAGAGAATCAACTATACACCAAGCTATATAAATGTAAGTTTTGGTCTGATGAAGGACCACCTTGGAGTTTGTACATGTGGAGAAGTATAAGTGAGAATCTATGCTGGGAAGTGAACCATCTATTATTTTTTATCAAGGTCCTTGGGATGGGATGGATATCAAAAAATATCTTGGGTACCATTCTCAGAATCCCGGGATGGTTTAATTTACATTGTGTCACTCATGTTAGAGCGAGACAAAAAATCCCACTTTGTGGGTTTGGCTGTAATTATGGAATGGGATATGTTAGTTATAGCTTCTTGATATTAGGTGGTGTCAATAATGATCATATGGTGGCGATTGATGTTATGGTTACAAGAGAATGATCCTTACACTATAGGGGTCAAAAAAACATGGTACTAGTCTTGCATCAATTGATTTGGTATTGGGATTCTAGTGAGAAACTGATGAGGTGCATGATTAAATTCCATATGAAATAATATTGGGAAAATAGATTTGGTGGATGATCGATATAAGCATTGGATTAGGGATTGATGTGGTTATAATAGTTCTTGAGGTGCTAGGGTCGAATGTGAATTGGTGGTGTGGCCGAACATAATGAATGTTCTGGGAAAGTGGTGGTTTTCACTGTGGAATCTCACCGGGGGTCAGTTATGGACTCCAAAGGGAATGTTCAGGTGGTCATGAAATGCCTCTAGTCATGTAGACATCATAGAAAGGAGATGTGGAGATATGCCTTTTATTAGAGACAAGAATTTTCAGGATGTGTCAATCAAGAATATTATGACTTAGGATAATGTATAGAACAAGTGAGGGGAGATGAAAACCACATTCGGGTGTTATCTTAGAGAAGATGGGTGAGCTTCAAAAAATGGACAAGGATTTTGAGGAAAATACAACTTGCTCTTATATCATGATCATATAATGACTATGAGTATTTTAAAATTAGTTTTTTGATGTTGAGTACGGGTTCCAATGCTGATTGATGTTCTCATTGGTGTTTGGGAATGATATGTTAAGTGCTACACCGAGCATATTGTTCGATAATTAGTTTCGGATTCCATTGGAAGTTTTCTATGGTGGAGGTTCCAAGAATCAGATATTGGTGAAGGTAAGTTAATTTTTATGGTGTGGAGAAACCTATATATGATGAGTGATCCCAAAATCATGTAATCAAGTTTTTTTATGGGATTGGGTAAGTTCCATATTGGTATTTTAGTTTTGATGATGAATGTTGTCTCTAGTTTTTTCAGTTGAGTACATTGAATTAGATGTTGTACTTTGGCTTAATTTTAGGATTTTAGAAGCTAAACGAGACTATTGAAAATAGTTTTGACCAACATAGGTTAGATGATGTGGATGGGTTTCCATCAAGACTTCTCTTGGATGAGAAGTATTATGGTGGGGAGGTTATAAGATCTTGAACTCACGATAAGGTATGTTCTGTTTTAGTTTTTTTAGATAAATTTTTTTCAAATGGTTAATAAAATGATTTCTAGGAATAAGGAAGGAATTGGGAGTGTCACAGGGGGTTTGAAACTTGAAAAAGAGGGAAAATGGGCCTTAGAGTGCATGGTGTATGGTTGGAACATGGATAGAACTATCTATGACCTATAATCATGTGGCCTGCAGGAGGAGAAGGAAAAGTTTTCAAATTGTGTGAGGTGGTATAGGTGAAAAAAATACAGAGGACCCTTTTTATAGAGGGGAATGAATGGTGTTTGCTTGGTTTTCTATACTGTATGGATGGACAAATAAACCATGTGGTATGATTTATCCTTGGAAATAGGAGACAACATGGTTGGTGCACGATTTGGAAAACTCTATGGCCCAACTACAAAACTCATTAAAAGTGGTAAATATATATATTTTACCTCCTAATCCTTAAATTAGTTTACTTTATTTTTCTCTTCATTTATCAAAAATAGCCCAAGGTATTAACCAAGAGCTCCCATCTATTCCATGGAGAGTTCTCCTTTGATTATTAGGCATTTGAGGTGTCGTTTAGTTCAAATAGAAGCTCTGGGTAAGTCTTCAAGTTTGTTTACTTATATTTTATGGAAGAGGACTTCTTTGTTTTTTTATATTATTATAAATATTAGGAACCTTATTTCCAAGGAGTTGTTTTCCTTTGTGATGAAATTAATTTTATCTCAAATAAAGGGTTTTTTGGATGATTGGTTATCTATAAGAAATAGGTAGGTGGTCTACAATCCTTTTACCATAATATTGATATTTTGAATATGTATTTTGTTGTTCCAATGTGCTTGATTGCTTCATTTTTGTTTCTTTTAGTAAAATAGTAATTTTGTCATTAAATCGATGTTTGAGACCCTTCACAACCCCTATGGGGTCCATTTATGATTTAATACCAATATTAGGTTTACCGATGGGGCCTGTCAATCCCTTGAAAGTGCTGTAAGGAATGTGTAAATGTTTAGATAGAGAATTTGTAAGGGTAGATAGGTTGTTATTGGGAATTGTTATGTTAACATGGTTATAGGGTCTGGAAAAATTTCGGTAAAGGGAATAAAATACTCCCAAAATCACTTTGTAGGAGGAAGAAAGTATTCTTACAAGTCTAGTAAAGTGAATGGACTCAAATTGAGTTAAAAACATTGAAAGAAACTTGAAGGAATTATAGTTTTCAAGGAGCTTTAAGTGAACCAAGTACCATCACAAGGAAGGGTTCATTGATGGCATGAACTGTGAACCACCGGTACGCAGAATGAACCATGGGGAACTGGCCCACAGAGCAATGGCCAGCGAACACAGATGTACGAGAACCACATCGCTGAGGGAATTATGCTCGTGAAGGCCATCTGTAAATCATCGGGTGAACACAATTGTTCATGGAAGAAGTAAGTAGTAAAGGTTTTGTGAACCATGACTCACGAACCATAGACTCTGCAAACCACAGTTGACTGACTCTTCCTCTAGTCAAGATATCTCTTCATGGGATTCCGCAAATGGTAAAAGATTCCCATAGATATGATTGCCTCAATTCTATATTAAAGGATCACAGAAGGAATTGAGAGAGTACAGATGAAGAAACCCTTATGGGGACCCAAAGTTTGGAATAAAGAATTCGAAGAAGATGTCGGCTTCAGTCTTGAATCATCGGTGAAGCCCAAATTGCATACCACGTTTTCTGTTTGTACAGCCATCCACAAACCCTAAAATGAGGGAACTTAATAATAATAAGAGAACTGGGAACCTAATCGTTGAAATCGTGAACCACATATTTCTCATGGATGAACTCCCTAAAAATGATAGTCCCCAAGACCATCCTTCAGTATGGCGTTCTGCATAGTGTATTGCTATTTAGATTTAACTCGGCTCCATGTACTACATCAGTACGCAAATGGAATCCTAAGCGGCCTGACAGACCACATTCAAGACCGCATACCATTGCGGTGTGAAGTGGTCCCTTCCCCAGTCCATGTACTATTTTGGTACATAGATGACCCCCCTTATCACATACCACTATGGTATGTAGAGATCCCCCCATCCTGCATAAGAAAACAGTACGTGGAATGGGGTGTTTTTGTGTATTCGTCCCTCTGGTTCCAATCTCTCCCCTCTGTTTCCATCCATTCATCCTATGTAAAGACCCATAATTTTCAAGGAAATTTTTTTCATAAATTATTTGGGATTTTACGAGTACGCAGTTTCTGACGGCACCTGATTCCAAGGCTCGGTGTTCCCGGGATCAATTTCTGAAGTTTAGATCGGGTATGTTCAGTGAACGAACGAGCGGGTTTTTCTATCTTTTGAACCGGTGCTCGTAATTGAAATCTGAGGGCACCGATGAAACCGCAGCACCGGTAATTGCTTAAAAAGACCTTTACCGAAGATGTGTTAGCTCAGGAGGAGATGTTAAAAAAGTGGTTTAATTAAAGAGTGAATAAAATTGAGGTACAATTTTATTTCTAACTAAGGTAGATTAATCCTACATGGGGGAGTTAGGGTGGGACCCACTAGCATCCTAACTACCCATGTGAGGATAAATGTGAGGTGGGGCCCGCACGAGCCCCAACTCTTCACTTTTCATAAACCCCTTAAACCCCCATTAAACCCCTTGTATTTAATTCGATAACTCTTCCTCTCCCCACTCTTCCACATTAATTCATGCCAACACACACTTAATCAATTAATTGAATTAAGTGTTTGAATTTATAAATTTGAATGCATGGCAAAGTAAAATAAAATAAGGGGAAGCTTATTTTATTTTGGTTTGATTGTTTTGTTGAGAATTGGAGGAGAGAGCTCTAGTCCCTTTTTAAGAACTTCATCTTCAACGAAGAACGCCAACTCTGCGACGAAGAACGTCGGCTCTGCGTCCCCGGTTTCTCCATCCTCTTCTTCCTCCGCAACAAGGGAGAAGAGACTGACGACGATGGAAATGACACCATCATTCATGGCACTTGATAGCCACGAACTTTCTTTGAGGTAGGGGTATGTTTTGGATTGAGAAATATTGGTTTTCCTTCCACGTTGTCATTCCCCTTAAACCACTTGTTATCGGACTAATGCGGAAGGGACCGGACCAAACTAACACGGTCTGATTCCTCTGTCGTTCTTGTGAATAAGTGGAGACCTTCAACTTTTCTTGAGCGGTGAATAAAGTTATGTTTTCGGAGCCTATCGGAGGCCCGCAAACATCGTAAATGGCCTCAGAGCACCAGGGAGACCTAGAAGTGGAAGTTTCGTAGAAATATGATCATCAGAACAAATAAAGGATGCCTTGGGAGGTGTGCTGGCCAGAGGCATCATTTCTGGAGAATTCGAGAATACACAACGTGTACTCCAGAAGCACACGCCGTGTAGTAAAAGCGTATTGTGGCTTCCGTTTCAGATGTTAGAAAAGTAACACACGACATGTGACTCTAGTCACACGGTGTGTACTCTCTACACAGTTTGACAGAGAAGACATCGATGGACATGGCATATATTCAGGGAAAATACATGGACACGGTCAGCAACACACGACCAAGAGGCATGGCATGTAATTCCTTCGCCATGGAAGAAGCTTCTTCGTGATGACACGTCGTGTATTCCGGGAATACACAGACACGGAGTGGAGTACAAGAGCATGTACTCCACCACATGGCCAGGAACGGCCAGCGTACACAGAGTTGACCCCAGAAGTTTGGACACGACGTGTAACCTTACCACACGTTGTGTACTTACTTTTTACATGAACAGCAATTCGACATGGGATGTGGTACACGGACAGTACCCGTGGACTGAAGACACGACGTGTAACAATATCACACGTCGTGTACTCACTTATTTACATGACCTGCCCCATGACACGATCCGCATACATGGTCAGTACCCGGTGTTTGATAACACGGAGTGTACCTTTTACCTACACGCAGTGTACTTTTTGGGAAATGACTTGGTCATCTTTTTCTCTATGTCATGGACATGTTCTCCTTGGGTTTTCCCCTATGACGTGGGACGTAACGTTGGGATACATCATCTCTGGTCTTCGTGACGATTGATGCACCCACACCTTTGACTCAAGGAGAGGACCCTCCCGGAATTGAGTATGCTATGTGTTGGAACCCTAGAGCTGGCTGCGACTATGACGGCTACCATGTTGGGATCCTCCGTGGGTTCGACGATGATGATGAATGTACTTGGATTTTACGTGGGTTCGGCAGCGAGGATGACTGTACATAGATCCTACGTGGGTTCGGCAGCGATGGTTACTGTACTAGGATCCTACATGGGTTCAGCAGTGACAACTTCTGTACTGGGATCCTACTTGGGTTCGGTAGGGGAGATAATTCAGAGGCCACATCTATCATCTCCACCCCTATTTGTGAGTAGTATAACTGTGTGAGCTGAGTCTTGACTTCCAATCATTATCATCGTTGTGATTGACTTGATTTCTTATGTGGACTGGGTTTTTCTTTCTTGTGTGGACTGGGTTGTACTTGGGCTTGTGAGTTGGAGCCGAACTGGAATTGATGACTTAGGTATATGTGTGGGTATATACCTAAGTAGAGTTGGTTGATACTTCGTGTTATTTATCATTCCTTTGTGGTACATCCTTTTTGGATTCTGGGAGAGCTTCAGGAGTCTCGGGGTCCCTACTGAGTATCGTATACTCACCCCTGCATGGGTTATGACCGCATTACTACTTGTGTTGGATACAGACGATGGACAATGCTAATCGTGGTTTAGGCCTGAGGAGCGGGACGGTATCCATAGGTGGACTAACAGGCAGGACGTTCACGAATTGGACGGCCGGACCCGGGGAGCTGAAGAGACCATCTGTACCCACCCTTTAGGTGGGATAGTCGGAGGATGATTCAGCGGTTGCTGATCTACTTTACTGTTGATATACTTTCTTTTCAGTTGTACTGTACTTTTAGTTAGGTTTGTATTCTGGCCCATTTACTTTCTAGCACTTACTTTTGTACTCATTTTAGTTAGTGTTTACTTCATCTTGCATACTATGTTGTGTTTATTTACTTGTATAAAGGCAATACCTTCCCTTTTTATCGGGATTTACACCTTTGGTGCCAGTCTCCAGCCCCTGGCCTATGGAAGGCGGGCTTGGGGTAGTCACGGCACGAGCCCTGAGGACGGGTCGTGACAAATTGGTATCAGAGGAGTCGGTTCTATCGTAGAACTTAGGACTATGATAATTTATTATATTTGAAGCAATAGTGTTTAGGGAATTGAGTGTGGTTATCAGTCCATGGAGTCCAGCGTTGGTGCGGCGGCTGACGTATCCATACACCAGGACCCTGACTTCTGATTTCCGACTCAGTGCATGAAAACATTGATTTTAGGTGTGTTTTAAAAGTTGTATTTGTGATTACTTTGTGTCAGCTCACCAGGTATACTGTATTTACCATGGAGCACCTGTTTTTTTTTCAGGATAGCCCCACGACGGTAGCCAGCTAGGGTTCCGAGCTTTGTGAGAGATGGAAGCCCACCGAGTGACGAGGCCTCGGTGCAGGGGCCCATTACAGTGGTGGCACCGGTGGTACCTCTACCGGCCGAGCCACCGATGCCACCAGCCCCAGCAGCTGAGAGTGCACGTCTCCTGAGTGCACTGCATGAGTTTCAGCGCCAGAGGCCACCCAGGTTCCACGGAGAGACGGACCCTCAAGTAGTCGAGGATTGGATGGAGGCTATCGTCCGAGTCTTCAGATTAGTAGGGACACCATCTTCCCTCATGGTGATCCTAGAGGCGATTCTCTTGCACGCAGCAGTAGGTAGATGGTAGATCCTAATGCTCCAAGTGCATGACGAGGCATCATTGCTTTGGACGGACTTCAAGAGCCTCTTTCACTCAGAGTTCATTCCATCCACCCTCTGTGCAGTGCATATCCAAGAGTTACTACAGCTGCGGTAGGGCAGCATGACAGTAGCCCAGTACTTGGCGAGATTTACCGACCTCTCGCGCTACTCCACAGACATGGTATGTGAGCCATTCTTCCGGGCCCAGACCTTCGACCAGGGACTGAGGAATGAGATCAGAGCTTCAATGATATTCCTCAGCATTCCGACACATGCAGGAGTGCTGGAGAGAGCCTTAATTTTGGAGAGCTTCTTTGCTGAGCCTACGCCAGCAGCGAGGCCTACCGTAGGGCGACACATGGAGGAGTCTTCTGCAGCCAGCAGTAGACAGATGTCGCAGAGGTCTAAGCGGACCAGGCCGTCAGGTGGGCGATCTTAGGATACTGGTTCGGAGCTGTGGGGCACACGCAGTAGATCCAGTCATACGAGAGGAAGGAATTGCTATGCATGCGGCGGTCAGGGACACATGGCTCATGACTACCCGACCCACCATGCAGAGGAGCTGTAGATGGTTGAGGGACCACCCAGGTAGAGGCAGAGGTTCGACTATGGCAGTCCGTAGGGAGAAGACAGATGAGGTAGAGGAGCTGGCCGAGCAGCAGGTGGTGGACGACGCTTTGAGGATCTACCACCACCACCACCAGGAGGTCCACCCCGACTATAGGGAGCTGGCGGAAAGAGGCAGGCTTAGCTTCAGGCAGAGGAGGCTTATGACCCCGGCGCAATTGAGATGATTCGAGGTACTGTTTTTGTCTACTACACCCTTGCTGTAGTTCTTATAGACACAGGAGTGAGTCATCCTTTCATTGCTGCTGCCCTTGTTCGGAGGTCGGAGATTCCGACAGAGCCGTTGGCTCGATCCTTATGGAAAGAGACTCCTACGGGAGCAGACTCGATGATTACACACTGGTGATGGCAGTGGAGCTTACTCTAGAAGGCGAGAGCTTCAGCTGGGATCTTCTTGTAGCGGCGTCGAGGCCTTAAGATGTCATCTTATGTATGGAGTGGTTATCTACAGTCCATGCTCAGATCGACTGTATTAGGCGCAAAGTGTGGTGTGTCTGCACAGATGGGAGCAGGTTCACCTTCACCGGCGGTAAGGGAGCCTTTGCAGCACAGGATGGACTTATGTAGAGGAGGGGGAAACCAATCACTAATCAGTTGGCAAGCCTCATCCTAGGATCAGTTGTTGTGCGGAGTCCGAGTTTTCTTGATGTGGTGGATTAGTATGCGGACGTTTTTCCTGACGACGTTCTTGGACTACCTCCTCGCAGAGAGATAGACTTCTATATTGACATGTACCATGGGACAACCCCGATATCTACCCCAGAATATCGGATGGATCCCGCTGAGCTTCGTGAGCTGCAGGTACAGCTGGAGGACTTGCAGGGAAAGGGATTCATTCAACCCAATGTTTCACTCAGGGCTTCCCCGATTTTGTTCGCCAAGAAAGCAGACGGGAGCCTGCGACTGTGTGTCGACTACTTTCGCTTGAACCAGGTGACCGTGAAGAATAAGTATCTACTTCCGAGGATTGATGACCTCTTTGATCAGCTCAAGGGATCACGCTGGTTCTCGAAGATAGACCTCAGGTCAGGCTATCATCAGCTCAGAGTTCGAGACGAGGATGTGCAGAAGACGACCTTTAGGTGACGATATGGCCACTATGAGTTCTTAGTTATGCCTTTCGGCGTAACCAACACTCTAGAAGTGTTCATGAGTCTCATGAACAGTATATTCCAGCCTTACCTTGATAGATTTATCATAGTCTTCATCGACGACATACTGATTTACTCGACTACTGGGGAGGAACACGCCTACCACTTGCGGGTTGTATTGGACACACTCTGAGAGCACCAGATTTATGGTAATCTCTCGAAGTGTCAGTTCTGGATTCGAGAGGTCCACTTCTTGGGGCATGTCATCTCTGGGGTGGGAGTTGTAGTGGATCCTGCAAAGATCGAGGAAGTACTTTCTTGGGAGCCACCCAGGAGCGTGACGGAGGTGCAGAGTTTCCTAGGTCTGGCTGGGTACTATCGAAGATTAGTTCCAGACTTCTCCAGAGCTGTAGCACTACATTCAGCATTGATAAAGAATGGGAAACCCTTCGTGTGGTCAGATAGATGTCAGCAGAGCTTCCAGGAGCTGAGACAGAGATTGACCAGTGCGCCCATCTTGAGGCTACCGGAGGAGGGCATAGGGTACGTAGTTTACTGTGATGCATTAGGGACCGTACTCGGGCATGTCCTGATGTAGGAGCGGGCAGTGATCGCTTACGGATCACGAAAGTTGAGGCAGCACGAGCAGAAATACGCTACCCATGACCTGGAGTTAGCAGTAGTGGTCTTCACCTTAAAGATGTGGCGACACTATCTTATGGGCGAGCCCTTTACAGTCTACTCTGACCAGCAGAGTCTCAGGTATATCTTCTCGCAGAAGGACCTAAACCTGAGATAGTGGCGATGGATCGAGTTCCTCCAAGACTATGACTTTGAGATAGTCTATACTCTTGGGAAGGGGAACGTAGTAGCTAATGCACTTAGAAAGATATCGGGCATTCAACTACTTGGAGAGGCGATAGAGCAACTAGCCATGTTGCAGATATCCTTAGTGGATAGAGATGGAGCAGCCTTTCTATAGTCGCTCACAGTCACTCCTCTACTACTTTAGTGGGTCATGGAGGCACAGCGTGGGGACGTTGATTGTGAGACATGACGTGCATATATATCCACAGGACATGCACCTGATAGATTTTATGTAGGTGGAGAGAACATCATCCTATTTAGGGGATGTACCATGGTACCGGCTGCATTATAGGAGGAGGTGCTGAGGGAGTTTCACACTTCCCCTTTGGCGGTACATCCTGGAGTAGTGAAGATGTACTAGGATCTCAGACAACAGCACTGGTGGCCGGGGATGAAGAAGGTTGTGGCATAGTTCGTTTCATGATGCCTCACCTGCCAGCAGGTGAAGACAGAGCACCAGGTACCGGCAGGCTTGTTGCATCCCTTAGAGGTCCCTGAGTGGAAGTGGGATGGGATATCCATGGATTTCGTGACGTGACTCCCTCATACTTCTAGAGAACACGAATCCATCTGGGTAATTGTCGACCGACTCACCAAGTCAGCCCACTTCCTACCTATCAGAGAGCAGGGCTCAGTAGAGATATTAGGATGCCACTATGTTCAAGATATCATACGACTTCATGGTGTGCCATCATCTATAATCTCCAATCAAGACGCTCGATTTACTTCCCCGCTTTGGAAAGGGTTGTAGGAGGCTTTTGGGATGCATCTACGCCTGAGCACCGCCTTTCATTCTCAGAAGGATGACCAGACGGAGAGGACCATTCAGACTCTCGAGTACATGCTCCGTGCATGTGCTCTTGACTTTGGTCACAGCTGGGAGATCACCTACCTTTGGTGGAGTTTGAATACAACAACAGTTACCACTCCACCATCAGGATGGAACCATACGAGTCATTGTACGGCCAACCATGCAGATCAACTCTATGCTGGACTAACCCTGGGGAGTCAGCACTCGTAGGACCAGGGCTGTTCCAGTCTACGACGAACAAGGTGCAGATCATCTAGGAGCAGATGAGGACTGCATAGAGCAGACTAAAGTTCTTTGCTGACAAGAGGCGGAGACCACTAGAGTTTGAGGATGGCAACCATGTTTTCTTACGGGTCTCACCTCGACATGGATTACAGAGATTTGGCTGGGGCAGCAATTTATCTCCGTGCTTCATCGGACCATTTCAGGTCCTCAGCAGGATAGGCAAGGTGTCCTACCACCTGGCCCTTCCACCTCAGTTGCACCGGGTGCACGACGTCTTTCACGTATCTAAACTGAGGAGATACGTACATGACCCAACTCATATCATTGATCACAAGGAGTTAGACATTGATAATGGGGTGACTTTTGCGGAGGTCCCAGTGGAGATCGAGGATTGATAGGAGCGGGTCCTACGTGGATGGTTGATTCCTCTAGTGCGCATCAGGTGGCAGCACGGGAACCTCTAAGAGATCACATGGGAGTGGGAGGCTCAGATGCATGCACAGTACCCCCATTTGTTTCCCTAGTTTATGGTATATCTTTACAGGGACGTAAATCCCTGAGGTGGGAGTAATGTAAGGACCCGTAAGTTTCAAGGAAATTTTTTTCTTAAATTCGGTGGGATTTTACGAGTACGCATTTTCGGACAACACCTGATTCTGAGGCCTGGAGCACCCGAAATCAATTTCCGAAGTTTAGCTCAGGTATGTTCAGTGAACGAACGAGCGAGTTTTTCTATATTTTGAACCGGTGCTCAGAATTGTAATCTGAGGGCACCAATGAAACCGTAGCGCCAGTAATTGCTTAAGAGGACCTTTACCGAAGATACATTTTCTCGGGAGGAGATGTTAAAAAAAGTGGTTTAATTAAAGAGTGAATAAAATTGTGGTACAATTTTATTTATAACTAAGGTGGTTTAATCATACATGGGGGCGTTAGGGTGGGACCCACTAGCATCCTAACTACCCATATGAGGATAAATGTGAGGTGGGGCCTGCACGATCCCCAACTCTTCACTTTTCCTAAACCTCTTAACCCCCCCCCATTAAACCCCTTGTATTTAATTGGGTAACTCTTTCTCTCCCCACTCTTCCACATTAATTCATGCCAACACACACTTAATCAATTAATTGAATTAAGTGTTTGAATTTGTAAATTTGAATTCGTGGAAAAGTAAAATAAAATAAGGGGAAGCTTATTTTATTTTGGTTAGATTGTTGTGTTGAGAATTAGAGGAGAGAGATCTAGTCCCTTTTGAAGAACTTCATCTTCAATGAAGAATGCTAACTCTCCGACGAAGAACGTCGGCTCGGCGGCCCCAGTTTCTCCATCCTCTTCTTCCTCCGCGACAAGGGAGAAGACACCAACGACAAGGGAAACAACACCATCATCCGTGGCGCTTGAAAACCGCGAACTTTTTTTAGGTAGGGGTGTGTTTTGGATTGAGAAATATTTGTTTTCCATCCATGTTTTCGTTCTTCTTAAACCACTTGTTATCAGACTAATGCAGAAGGGACCGGACCAAACTATCACAATCTGATTCCTCTGCCATTCTTGTGAATAAGTGGAGTCCTTTAACTGTTCTTGAGAAATGAATCAAGTTATGTTTTCAGAGCCGATCAGAGGCCCAAAAACATTTTAAATGGACCCAGAACATCGAGGAGACCTAGAAGTGGAAGTTTCGTACAAATATGATCATTGGAACAAAGAACGGACACCTCAGCAGGCTTGCTGGTCAGAGGCATCATTTCGTGAAAATTCCAGAATACACGGCGTGTCCTCCAGAAGCAAACACCGTGTAGTAAAAGCGTATTGTGGCTTCCGTTTCAGACATTAGAAAATTAACACATGGCATGTGACTCTAGACACATAGCATGTACTCTCCACACAGTTTGATAATGGAGACATCGATGGACATGGCATGTATTCAGGGAAAATACATGGACACGGTCAGCAACACATGGCCAAGAGACACGACGTGTACTTCCTTCACCATGGAAGAAGCGGATTTGTGATGAATCGATGTGTATTCCGGGAATACATGGACACGGGGTGGAGTACACGAGCATGTACTCCACCACACGTCCAGGTATGGCCAGCGTACACGGAGCCGACCCCAGAAGTTTGGACACGACGTGTAACCATACCACACGCCGTGTACTTAATTTTTACATGAACAACCCTTCAACACGAGATGTGGTACATTGAAAGTACCCGTGGACTGATGACACGACGAGTAACCATATCACATGTCGCGTACTCACTTATTTACATGACCAGCCCCATGACACGGGCTGCTTACACGGGCAGTACCCGGTGTCTGATAACACAGCGTGTACCTTTTACCTACACACCGTGTACTTTTAGGGAACTGACTTGGTAATATTTTTCTCTGTGTATTGTACAGGTTCTGCTTGGTTTTTCCCCTATGACATGGGACGAAACATTGGGATACATCATCTCTGGTCTTCGTAACGGTTGATGTATCCACCCCTTTGACTTGAGGAGAGGACCCTCTCTGAATCGAGTATGCAGTGTGCAAGAACCCTAGAGCTGGATACGACTACGACGACTACCCTATTGGGATCCTCCGTGGGTTCGACGATGATGATGACTGTACTTGGATCCTACATGGGTTCGACAGCGAGGACGAATGTACTTGTATCCAACGTGGGTTTGACAACAATGGTTACTGTACTAGGATCCTACGTGGGTTCGACAACGACAACTTCTGTACTTGGATCCTACATGGGTTCGGCAGGGGAGATGATTTAGAGGCTACATATATCATCTCCACCCCTCTTCCTGAGTAGTATACCTGTGTGAGCTGAGTCATGACTTTTAATCATTATAAATGATGTGATTTACTTGCTTTCCTGTGTGGACTGGGTTGTGCTTTCCTGTGTGGACTGGGTTGTACTTGGGTTCGTGAGTTGGATCCGAACTGGAATTGATGACTTAGGTATATGTATGGTCATATACCTAAGTAGATTTGGTTGATACTTCGTGTTATTTATCTTTCCTTTGTGGTACATCCTTTTTGGATTCTAGGAGACCTTTGGGAGTCTCGGGGTCCCTACTGAGTATTGTATACTCACCCCTGCATGGGTTATGACCGTACTACGTTGTGTTGGATGCAGATGATGGACAATGTTGATTGTGGTTGAGGCCTGAGGAGCGGGACGGTATCCGGAGGTGGACTAACAGGCAGGGTGTACATGGAGCAGACGTCCGGACCCAAGGAGCTGAGGAGACCATCTGTACCCACCGTTCAGGTGGGATAGTCGGAGGATGACTCGATGGTTGCTGATTTACTTTACTGATGCTGTACTTTCTTTTCAGTTGTACTGTACTTTTAGTTGGGTTTGTATTATAGCCCATTTACTTTCCAGCACTTAATTTTGTACTCAGTTTACTTAGTGTTTACTTCATATTGCGTACTATGTTGTGTTTATTTACTTATATAAAGGAAATTTCTTCCCTTTTTATAGGGATTTATGCCTTTGGTGCTACTCGCTAGCCCCTGACCTATGGAAGGCGGGCTTGGGGTAGTCACGGCACGGGCCCCGAGGATGGGTCGTGACATCCTAATCCCTCTGCGAACTAGTCCCTCGACATCAGGGAAAATCCTCCTCCAAATCCACCGAACTTGTATGATCAGACCATCAGGTGCATCAGCTTGCCCCCTTGATTCTACATACCCATGGTATGCATAGTCATGAAGCCTCTCCCAATGAAGATTCAGACTCCAAGGATATCTGTAAGTCTAAATTCCCAAGGTAACCCAGAGTCCAACCTTGGGACGCTAACGTGAACTTCCACATTATAGGGATTAAGGGTGATCACCTTATTTTCTATTCAATAAAGTGGGGTGATCAATCAATGGTATTATGTTCACTTCCCCTTGTGATGAGGACAACACTCCACCCCTTTCCCATAAAACGTTCCAGGGAACTCTCACTGAGGTACATCCCCAATCTTTCGAAGGCCGATCCGCATGACCTATAATGTCATCTCACATTAAAAGGTTCATCACTCCACTCCCTCACACATCGTCACCCCAACATCTTCTTCCATAGGCTCACCCTCTCCTGTCAACATGAGTGGAGGCATCTGGTTGGTTGGATCTCTCACACCCTATTGTTTCTTACACTAAGAATGAATCACATGGGATTAGAGGTTTTTGAAGATTACAACATCCACACAATTATGAACTATGAGAACTCTGATTCTTGTTCAAACCAAGATATGTAGAACACATGTTTGAAGGCTCGAGCTCAAAAGGGTTCCCTTCTAAAAGGGTCCATCTAACAATGTCCCTCTAAATGGGAAGCTTCCATGCATAAGCCCCAACCATTTAGAACTATTTGGGATATGATTCCTCTCCCGAGGATATGTAAGAATCCCATCTTATGGGTCCAAACCAACATCAAGTCACATTCCATCCTCCCTAGATGGTGATAAACTCTAGAGTTCCTTATTATATGACTCAAGTCAGAATTACCTCTGTAACATCAAATCCATGTATGCCTATGATGATCCTACAAACTAGGGGTATCCCGTGGACACACTCTTCAGAAATGAACCAAGGATTCATGAACATATAAACACTACTTAAATCTATAATAGAGTCCAAAAATAGGCAATAACCCCCCCCCCCTAAGGGGTGCGGTGAGCCCGACCTCCCGTCCTCTCAACCAATGGAGTCATTAAGAGTCGTTTCCCAAATCATTGTCCCATAAGCACATGAATTTGGAATGTAGATCCATGAAACATGGATACCATAGCCATTGGGTGTTTTTGGATCCACTAATAAACCCATTGGAAACCATCTGAGGAAGTTATATCTAAGGAGTACTGCTTGCACAAGTACATTACCCCATGCAATTGCCCACTAGGACCATCTAAATGTGGTGTCTCCCTCACAATACAGAAGGAATGAAATACCCATTCCATGTGGGGTTAATCTAACCCTCCATTAGAGGATAATGATGAAGAATAGGTAGAAACAAAAGAAATGGAGAATTTGACGTGAAACTATCGCTATAAAAAGAGATGGGTGATGATTCTTGTCTGAACATTTGGTCATCACACAAAACGCTCCACCTCGGGTTAAAAACAAATGGTGCACCCAACTTGAATATTTAGCCATGATGGTGGTATTTACCCACTCAATCCCCTTCACCTCACATCAAAAAAAGAGGGGGGGGGAGGAGACCAAGCTGAATTGTCAAACATGCATATGTCCAAAAGAATTCTACTTTAATGGGGTTTTGTGGTATGTTTTTCATATATGTGTATTGCAGGTTCCCTCAGTGCAAAGTTTGATCCAAATGAAATCCCGATGACCATTGTAAACATGAACCTATGTGATCCCGTAGGCATTCAAGGACCTACTGAAGAGAAGGACCCCTATTCTACCCAACGCCTTCAATGATGGGTATCCAACACGATGATCAAAGAGTAATACCAAAATGGTTCTCTCACATGGTGGAGGGCACGAGACAAGCCTTCCAGTCTGTGAAGGCTTACCAGTCACCTCCTCGCCTATGAATGGTACCCCAACACAAGGCGCCCCTAGGGTCATCTAAAACCGTTTTGAGAGCCTTTCCCCTAAATGTGACAATGAGTACCTCTATTATCTTAGGGAGGCAGATGAAGTTAATGCTAACAACTTAATCTCAACAGAACAGGGGTCTTACTCACATGCCCTTGCTAGAGGGCATCGCTGCTGACACTGGGCAACCAATTCTCCTCACACTGAAGAGGACCTTATGTTGAGGGAACCTACTGAAGTAAAGGAGATACACTACCCCTGGATGCCCGCCAAGGGTTGAAAATATTTAATCAGGAACACGCTATCACCATAGTTCCTGAGAAGAAACTCCATCGTAAAAATTCCCCAACATTCAACGGGAAGACATACAACTCTGCCCTCTTCACTAAATCCCACCACAGAAATAGGGTGGCACAATTATAGCATGTGCATCTTCCTATTAGTGCTAACCAATCCCACAGTGTAGAGAGAGTGGTAAACTACAGGCAGATAAAGATATCTTTTAATGCAAAACTAGCCCGTAAACAAGATAGGACAGAAACCAGCTATACGATGGAACAAATAACTATGGATGCATATCAAGCCTTCCATCCAAATAGGGGAGATACTCAAGAACAAATACATGTTGATTCATGTCAAGATCGTTAAAAAAATTTGGCGGCAACCAGCTATACGCAGGCACAAATACCTACTGAAGCATATCAAGACCGCCATCTAAATAAGGCGGCAAGCAAATATGAGCAGAGTCAAATTCTTGTGGATGCATAAAAATACCGTGAGACAAATACAATGAAAATAAATTAGATGAAAATACACACTTAGGAATATGAATCCCACCATTAAAATATGGTGGAAAATGGATAATAAAATCACTGGCAGACTTTTTCCTCTGTCCTGGAACAGGAAAACTGCCAGTATATACTGGAAACCCATGGAGGAACAAATCAGGCACAAACTTCTGATTTGATATTATAATTAGCCTTTATACCCATTCCATCCAGATATGTATCTCAACATCTCTTGGCAATGATGTAAGATTAGACGTAAATCCCAAACCATATCATCCAAACATGACAAGATATTTTTTCACCGGTGGAAAGGGTGACAGATTAGGACCACGACCCAACTTCTTTGAATGGAATGTCTTACTCACAAAATGAGCCAATCACTCCAGAGGAGTTATGCATCCCTACTCTAGTCCTGAAGGGTCAATGAAAATATCTCATGATACATAGACTATTGGATCGGGAAGAAATACATGTTCCAACTGGGGGACACCGATTCAATGTGCTGGCTGCTCCAAGGCATGCATATATCCCTTCCAAAACTCAAGATGCCCATCGGAGTATCCCAGCAGCATCAAAGGAACCAAAAAGATAGGGAACCATATATGAAATTTGTTACCAATAGTAGGCAGCCCTATTTACCTACAAGAGAGTGCTAAAAAATAAAATGAGTCAAAGGAAACAAGAAAATGAAGAGCATATACATTATCCTACTCAGCTAGAATATGGGGTTCTTGATTCACTTGAACATATATCAATAAATGATCAAGATCCTATTAGTCCATTTCTCAATTATGGAAGTGTTAGTAGCAGTTGTGAAGGCCCTCCCCGTAATGTTGCTAGCAGTAGCTCTAAATGTCATCCCTAGAGCACCCATGGGGGCTCACTCTATGGGCCAAGAATGATTGATCATGAGAACTTATATCCTCACGAGTGTTAGGGTAGCCCTCCCCTTGACCTAAAAATCAGACAACAAGAAGTAATTCCCCTTACTATCATCTTCCCTGATGGTCATCCTTTGGTTATATGCTACATATATGATTCTCTCTGTAGCCAAATGTCAAGCCATGATGGTAGTCCTCTCAATAATGATAGTCATTGAGAAGGCCCTCCCCACAATCACAGTTGATGTGAAGGCCCTCCCCATAGTAATTTCAAGCAGTGAGAAGGTCCTCCCATCATTATAATATATCCTGAAGGCCCTCCCTAAGATATACACTTCAGAAATTCTCCATGTAGCTAGGTATCAAGCTGTGATAGTAATCCTCTCCATCATAGTAGTTATCGAGAAGGTCCTCCCCTCATTGAAATCAAGAAGGAATAAGGTCCTCTCCTCACTATAGCCCTCCCTAAAGGTACTCCCCTGGGAATACTTATTAAATGCATTTCATGTGGTCGGGCATCAAGTTGCAATGGTATCCCTCACCACGGAAGAATCAATTGAGAATGTCCTCCCCGCAAACAAAATTCATACTGGAAAGAAGGTCCTCCCATTGCCGAAACAAATGTGAGAAATCCCACCTATGATAAGGCACTCAGAAATATGGAGTCAGACATATCAGGCACTCAGTCTATGACGAGTGATATCCTTTCTCAACCAGAGGACTGTCTGGGGCCACAGTCATCTTCTAAGCCACTGCCATGCCATTTTCAAATCAATGAGGCTCCCAACATCCTGGCTGTTTGGAACAAAATTATTAATAAGTAGTCAAGCTTGTCATATCAATTTTAGGATCCCCTTGAAGAACAAAAACATGATATATTTCTTGTGATAAGACAACTAGATAAGGATAATATACCAGTGATGTATTGGCCTACGGATACCTCTCACTTCAACAAACCAGGGTAGTTGTCTATAGAATGTATGAATGACATTAACCTCCATATATATATGACCCTTCACCAGATAAAAGAAAAATTCATTCCCTATGAAGGGTATGTGGACCATGTAAACATGTTAGGGTAGCTTCACCATCTAATTGACCTGGAATCCCTCCCTTCTACATAGCATCCATGATCAGAAAAGCGAAATAAGAACCTTGAAATGTATTGCCTTCTTGAACTACAAAAGTTGCATCACCTTATTGGTGACACCCCTATTAGAGGTCATATTCGGGGATGGAAAGAACATGGAGCTCTACACTTCACCCCATGTCCCATCCAGAAGTCCTAATTGGAAATGATATCCTGCAACATCATTACCCTAAGGAATCAATCAAATGAAACCCATACTCAAGAAATATGGGATACTCAACAAAAATAGCCCCGAGTAAGTCTCAAAAGCATAAAGACCGAAGAGATCAAGCCATCGAAAAGCTTCTGAGTCAGGAAACTAAGAACATCAAGTAGGCTTCTTTCCTAAAGAATGCTAACCAAAAATAGTTGTTGTGTCTTAAAAAGATCATAGAATTCATGTAGGTATAATTACATACTCGTCTCACATCCATGCGGGAGTGAATAAAGTAGAAAAAGTGGAAATAGTAGCGGCTACTACCGCGATACGGGAATAACCATAGCTAACAAGGCTTGGAGAATTTTTTAAAACATAATTCCCCCATAAGAACAAAAAATCCAGGCAATATATTATCAATGGAATAATGGGAACAATCCTTGCTCGTTGGGATATGGTCATTTTTACCTTAAAATCTTGCACAATATACATATGTATTCTTCCGAATAGGAATAACGGTGAGTAGAAAAGTCACCTATTCCACCATGTCTCGTGGCTCATACCCTCTGAGATGAAGGTACATTACGAGGTCAGATTAGGGATCCCTTTGGGTCAATCTTCGCATAGAAACCAAAATAATACCGCACAATGGAAGGAGAAAATCCAAGAAAGGATGCAGAAATCCTTCCAACCATTCAGCACCGGGTACACCACCCCCAATGCGGTATGAATCATTAAACACGGTAAACTTCAACCCCACGAATCTCATAGGAAATGACACTGAGGAAGAGGACGCAACACAAGATCGTTCCCTCCCAAATGCATCCCACATCGAGCCTGATGATGTGCATACTCAGAACCAGAGACTGGTCCCAAATTTGAGTGCCCCTTAATTAATGCGTCATTACATCCCTCATGAAACCCCAAAAAGAAGAATAATTAATCAAATGTTGTCTATGAACCACCTCCTCCTACCCCTGAGAATGTGTCCCTCACTCTTGAGGAAAGATTCACCAAGAAGGAGGATGAAATGAAAGAGCTTAGGTGACTTAAGGATGAGCTGTGTCGAGGGAGCTACCTTGTTGGATATGTTCCCCCTGCAGAACGTCAACAAGTATTCCCAGAAGAGGTTCCCTTTCCACATGCACTCATCCCGGTGAATGAAGTCAAGCATGAAGGCCCGTCCAATCCAGCACTAGGACCATCAACCTAATAAATCCCGACCACAAAAGAACATCAAGACTTCCCCCTGCTGGGAAGGTAGCCAGAATATATTCAGGTAAACCCACAAAGGATACCCCCAGATGGGTATCCACCCCAAATTCTAGTAGCGCCAGAATGCCCATCTTTGGCCACTACCGCACCAGCCCAATCTCATGCCCAATGGGATATGAATCAAGGGATCTTGAACACCTTCGTGAAACTAACAGCTCGACTAGAAGCCATGGAGGGGCAGTGTGCTTCAATACATTTATAGCGCAAACCCTACCCTGATTGGGTGAGCAATGTTCCACCACTACAGAGCTTCGGAAACCCCGTATTACCAGTATTCAATGGATCAGGGGAATGAGAATAGAATTTAATGCACTACGCATAATACAATGACCCCATGATGGGAACTCCATAGTAGTAAGAAGCAGTAAAATTTAGATGCATCGTGCAAACCCTACCGGGCTCGACCTTCTAATGATGTACTAGCTTTCCAGCTAACTCAATCGCTGGCTAGGAGGACCTATGGCGAGAGTTTCTATTCTTGTTCAGTTCAAAGCTTCCTAAGACAATAGTTAGTTATCTCATGAACTAAAAGTATCAAGAGAATGAAAGAGACTCAGACTTCATTACTAGATGAAAAGTCTTGACTTATTCCATAAACTGCTCACTTCCCCAGGATGAAATGCTCTCTTTGTGCATCAAAAATCATTGTGATGAATTATGAACACTGATCATCTTGGTTATGTACACAAGTGGGTTTTGATATTTCTCTAATATTTCCTAAAGCATATAATACTCCTTGAAGTGGACCGATATCAAGTCCCGAGTGTCCCTATCAGCCCTCTTTAAAAGAGCATGAAAAGCTGAAGTGGCATATGTCATGATTAATCCACCCCAACACCAACTCTACTCGTGAGGCCTCCACTGAACCGTGCGAGACCCCCTAGATGCCAAAATCCACACCATCTTATAAAATGAGCAACGCGGTGCTAAAATTAATCAGTTCTAAGAATGAATAAATAAATTCTACTCATTCCGAGATGACCAAGTCTATGGCTACTTCATAGCCTCCACAAATTGCAACTTTCTCCAGCTACTGGAGCCAAAGAGAGTCGATGAAGTGGGTATCAAAGAATATCAAAATTATTTTCCCTATCACTGGATACTAGAAAAAACCATCCATGAATGGTCTGTCTTCAAGGATCTCCGACAAAATATGAGGGATTCTGGGCAAGTCAAGTTGGGCCCACCACATGTGTTAGTGGTGTATGTTTCCACCTCATACACAAGAGAGGAAGAGGAATGGAAAATAGTCAGCAATAAGAAGGATATTTTTTTTACAATTGGATGACCTAAAAAATAGTCAACTGAGTTCATGGAATCCTCCAGGAATAGTTGAAACAACCAACCCTACCCCTAAAAGATCTTGATGAAACACATTCATCATCGTCAGGATCGTGGTCCTCTAAGGGCCAAAAGGGAAGAAGGAAGGAGCCAAAAGATGGGCTGACACTGAAGTCGAAGCCATTGTTGACACTTTTAGAATTTATACCAATATACTTGGTATAATTGGCACCACCCCGCCAAATGGTACAACGAGCCCCTCCCCTCAAAATAGCACCATCATAAGGAGGCTGTCTGACAAAAACATTTTCAAATCAAGGACCAATGTTCAGCTCCATTAATGTCTTTCACTTGATGATCCCATTTTCTGATAGAGACTATGGCCATGAACCCAAATTCTCCATGACTAATTGGAGATATAGAGGAAGAGGACATAGAGGCCAAACGTTTCCTAGAAGGCATGATCTTGGTAGGAGTCAAATTTCTAGCCATTCCATAATTCAAACCATTAGCATCACAAAAACTCATAGAAGGACCATCTGACAGACACAACGGGAACCATAATGCTCTTCTGACCCCACCGTAATAAATACTAACCTAGTTATCTTGGAGTATCTATTGGAGGAATAAAAAAATATCAAGTCACCCAAGGAATATGGGTGAACTAGTTTGGCCAAACCTGGAATGGACCACGGTGCCACCTGCTCATGTCACATGGCTGGACCATCTACATCTACAGCTTAAGCCCCTAAAGTGTCTATGAAAGAGAAACCCTGATCTGGGAAGTGCCAACCTTTAGATTAGAGATATTATATTCTAAAGCAGTTTTCTTCAGTACCAACAAAGATGTCAATTATGGATGATTTAAGTCTATTCACAAACCATACGAAGGTGCTCATCGAAGCATTAAGTCCCCAGGAATTCGAGCCGAAGTAGCAGCAGCCGAAGTCTATTAGATGAAGACCAATCCAAATGTATTTCATGCCTTCATCTCCGTCACAGACATGGATGAAGATGCCATCATGCAAGGGCACATCAATCCCATATGTATGTCTGTCAAGATAAATGGAATTGATGTTTGGAGGATTTTCATCGACAACAGATCTGGAGTCAACCTCCTGCCACTGCAAACACTTTGTCGGCTAGGCTATGATAAAGAAAGTTTGACACCTTACACCCCAAATTTACTAGGATATGACGAAAGAAAACAGAATCCATTGGGTTTAATCAAGCTTAAAACTTTACTTGGAGATCTCATGTCAGATTCCAAGTTCCTAATAGTATGGAAAAGTATGACCTTAAACATCTTGTTAGGGATGACCTCGATGCATCAACACACTACAATTCTATCACCATTCCATTAGTGCATAAAATATTACAGTAATGGTAAAAAATTGTATTGCATGACGATAAATACCCATTTGAGTTCTGTGAGTTTCATTACATCGACATAGTGTTCTATGAACTAGGATAAAAGCAGTATTTGGCCAATGATGTTGATTGGATCACTGCCCCCAAATGGATTGGAAATGGCTCCCACTAACCCCCTCCTACATATTGGGGAAGAGTATGTATTATCCATCAACCAAGTTGAAAGTATAAGTTCAAGACCAGATACAGAATCAATTGTCTGCATGATTTCTGTAACGACCGCCAAGTCCAAAGACATAGAAAAACGGGAAGACTCCTATGATGGTAGGAAAATCACTACCTAAGATGATCCCAACCCATCCTCAGGACCTCCAACTAACCCCTCATTACTTACTGAGGCCAAAGGAGATTTCTCTCCCTACATTAGAGAGTTCTTCTTGAGAATCATATCTCCATCAGAAGAGGAGGAAGATGATGAAAAGGGTGATAAGGAAGAAACTGAAGAGGAAGAAGAAGAATACCTCAAAGATGCCCCTCCCACATTCTAAGAAGGTTCCTCCACCACAATCGATGAAATTAGGGAGATAAATTTGGCCATGGAAGACGACCCACGACCCACTATAATCTATGTTGCAATTCCTGTTGAGGAGAAAGAGTCATATACTTATTTCTTAAAGAAGAATTGAGATGCATTTTCCTAGAACTACATAAAAATGGCCAGACATGATCCTGAGGTTTCCACTTATCATATGAGTTTACCATAAGATCACTAGGGGTATATGAAAGAATCCAGAAGGACCCACCCGACTTATTCTTCCAAAATAGAGGTTGAAGTTGAAAAGATGATTAAATAAAACTTCATACAAGAAGTCCAATACATGACCTTGCTAGAAAATATATTCCCTACCAAAAAGAAGAATGGAATGATTAGAATATGAATTGACTTCAATATCCATAGTAGACAGTGCCCAAAAGATGATTTCCAGGCCCTGATCACATAATTGTTGATCGATGCAACTGCCAGATATGAGGCCCTCTCTTTCAGGGACAATGATTCTAGATAAAACTAGATCTAACTGTCACGAGGAAATGAAGAAGATTTTAATTTTAGAGACCCCAAAGATTTTTATATTATATGGTGATGCACTTTGGTATAAAAAATTCATTCCCCACACATCAGCATGCTATGCACCACATCTCCAATCCCATCCTGGGAAAATTCATCTTATGTTGTATTGATGATCTGGTGGTTAAGTTATGATAGTGCTCAAACCACGTGGAGGATCTCAAAACTATCTTTAGAAATCTGCAACAACACAGTTTAAAGATGAAGCCCTTAAAATGTTCCTTTGGCATTACCTATGGGAAATTGCTCGACTTCATTGTATGCCATCGCGACATCGAAGTCAGCCCTAAAAAGACAAAATCCATCCTTGGCATGTCCCTACCTCGCAACCTCACTGAGTTGAGAGGTCTCTTGGGTTACCTGGCTTATACCCATCGATTCATAGCTAACCTGGAAAATAAATGTTTACCTCCACCAGGTTAATGAATAAAGGGGTAATGTATGAGTCGGACAATGATTTTCAAGAAGCATTAAAAAATATCAAAAGATATCTTCTGAGCCCACTGGTGTTGATGCCTCCAGTTTAGGGGAGACCACTCATTTTTTATGTAACTGCCTTGGAACAATCATTAGGTTCCTCACTCATGCAGAATAATGATGACGGTAGCGATAATAGTCTCTATTACCTCATTAATAAAATTATTGATGCTGAAAATCAATATTCAAAACTTGAAAAGAACTTTTTATCCCTAATATTCATGGTTCAGAAACTCAGGCATTACCTGTAGAACCATGAGGTCCACCTGGTCTCCCACTACAACCGTCTCAAATATATATCCTCAACCGTCCCATGATAACCAGATGCCTATCATGACGGGAAGTCATCCTATAATAGTTCGACCTACATTACATACACTAGAAGGCCATCAAATTCCAGAAATTAGAAGACTTTCTATCAAAGAACCCCTCAAAAGAACCAACACCATTGGATGCCAAACTTCTGAATGAATAAGTGTTCCCCATCCAAGGGTACCCCTAGAAATGGGAAATGTACTTCGATGGTGCTTCTAGAATCCCTGTAGTGAAAAATATGCAGGATCTCATTATAAAAAAATGTGGGAATGAGAGTTATACTCATATCCCCCCAAAAGGTCATCCTACCTTACACTTTCCTGCTTTTGGAAGGGTGTAAAAATAATGAATAAAAATATTAGTCCCATATTACGGGCCTAGAGTTGGCACTCCAAGCACAAGAAAAGAACCTAAAGATAAAACGGGAATTAGAGCTAGTCATCAAATAGGTTAATGGTGACTATGCCATTAAGAAAGAGTTATTGACCCCTTGATGAACCATGTTTTAGAACTGATGGCAGAATTCCCATTAGATCCAGCGCTGACCTATGACCCTCGATCAGAAAATGCTCAAGATGATTCTTTGGAAAATGCAGACACAACCCTAGATGATCCAGACTGGGATGAAATAGTTATTATCATTTCCCACCATCAGATAGTCTTGCCATTTATCCATAACAATACAATGCAGATCAAAGAAATTTTCCCCATTTATGAACCATATGGTCACACCAATGGTTGGATGACACCCATTGAAAATTACCTTCGGAAGTGGGAACTCTAACCAGATAGGGCTAGAAGGGAACATGTCTGAATATGGGTAGTCAATTTGTCTTGTACAATGGGTTAAACCACGAAAAGGTTCTGTACAAACAAGGCCTTGACGAAGTCCTTATCAAATGAATTGATGGAGAAGAGACTACTGCCATCATGAAAAAAGTTCATGACAAGCTTGTGGAGTGAACCAATCATCAATCAAGCTCTCTCATCAAATACAGAGGCTCTGGTATTACTGGCCCACTATGATACATGATTGTGCAATATTCATCACGAATTCCCATTCTTTCCATGTTCATGCCAATTTTATACATCGACCCCCAAAGTTACTTCATAAAACTAAGTACTCCTAGAAATTTTACGCCTAGGGGATGGATGTTGTTGGATAATATCCCCTACCACAACCATACAATTCATGTTTATACTCACAACAAACAACTTCTATTCCATATGGGCTGAATCCAAAAACCATAAATAATTAGGGTTGAAAAGAATCATTAGATTTATGAAGGCTAACATCATTACCAGATTTGGTGTCCCTCATACAATACTGACAGATAAAGACACAAAGTTCTACTCTGTTGAGTTAGAAAAATTATACCAGGAGTATGGAGTCAAAGCCAACCGTTCATCCCGCTACCACGTGGAGGCAATGGAAAGATAAAGGCTTTAAAAAATACTCTTTCCAACATACTCCAAAATATGGTAGATAAGGATAAGAAATTGTGGCTAGAAAATCTCTTTTATGCCTGGTGGGTTTACTGGACCATGACCCACATTGACACCTAGGTGACCTCGTACTCCATAGTATATGGGGCAGAGGCAGTTTTTCATATTAAAATTCAAGTGTCATCACATCGTGTGTCCATTTGCGATCAAATTTCCTTGAACAAGAAATCCCAGATACGTTTTGATGAGTTCGAGCAGTTAGATGAGAAAAGGATACACACATTGAACCATTTGTAAATCTACCATAATCGGATTGCACAAGCCTTCAACAAAAATGCTCACCTTCGATCATTCATCAAAGGATAAATGGTGATAGTCCTCAGAACCTTGGTGATACTTAGGAAGAATCCCCAAAATCTTGAACCAAAGTGGGAGGGACCAAATGTCAAACATCAGGTCTATTCCAATGGAGCATATTCTTTGATATTAATGGACAGAATGCTCATCACAACTCCCACAAATGCAATGTTTCTGAAGAAGTACTTTGCATAATAGAAACACCCATTCATGGATCAAACTCAATGACCCTAAACTATGAGTTGTAGTACTATGATGTCTTGTTCTAAACTATATGACCCTAAAATATGATTTTTAGTATTTTGAGGACACTTTCCAAATTCTATGACCCATAACTAGGAGTTATAATCCTCTCCTCATGATGTTAAACTCTATAGAACTCATCCCCGAAACATGAAAATATATTGTGACCCATGAGCTCACTACATGACACTAAACTGCACATCATAGTGTCAAAGCTACAAGACATTAAACTTCATAGCAGAAATCATCCTAATCTCATGAAGATAAATTGCATGATCCCTTAGAGAACTACATATCACTTGATTCCCATTCATTAGTGGGATATGTAGTGATGCCTCAACCCTAGATATTAGACTAACCCCCATTATATATATATATATATAAGATGCCTCTATCATATCCTATATCTCTCCATATTTACAAGTAAAACCCATTTTCCATTCTTGTTTCTCAACTCGAGTGTAAATCATGTGAGCATAGGATCGTTGAAAAGGATTCCCTTACACAAATAAACTATAGAGGAAAATGGTGGACCTGACATCCGTAGCAGATGAAACAAAAATTCCCCTACCCCTAGGTCTGAGACAGATCATTATAGGGAATGTTTAGAACTACGTAGGACTAGATTCCTTCCCTTGTAGGATAGGTAGTAATGCCTGGATTTTTAATCCTGGCCCAGCCACTAAAACAAATACCATTTCATGTCCCTACGCATGGAACAAACATTTGTAGGGAATGTTCAGAACTATATATGGATTAATTCCTACCCTTGTAGGATACGTAGTGACACTTGGATCTAGTATCTCAGTCTATCCACCATTTTAAAAAATGCCCCTTCCCCCGTGCATATTCCAGACTTGTCAGGGGATTCCATGAAAGGTCTTAACCACATGAAAACAAGCTGCGAGATTCTTCAAGAGTCACGTGTGGCCCAATTCTCAATGCTAAAGGATCCCAAACATGCCCCCACTCAAAGTAAGTCAAAAGACCCTAATTCCCCTTATACATATGTGTTAAATATATATAGAATCTCCAGCAGTTCACAGTTAATCATGGTCTGGGTATCCCTTACATTTCCATGCACATCTTTCGCATTTGTCAAACTCCATACTCCAGGAAAAATTGGATCGCCATAAAAATTAATGTCCATCTAAGATGGAAGGCCAGTGTTATGTGGACAACTTTGTTTGACTATACACATCATGCCCTGAATGGATCTTCATATGTAGCAAAACAAAATAGTCGTCAATCAAAGAAAAATTTCTCCTCAAGAGATTGCACTCCTACCTTGGTACGCCTGATGGCTTCCAAGCCCCATGTCATCCCTCCTAATCTATGTTTCCCTCAAGACTATGGTTTACACCTTAAATCTTCACTCACATCTAAGGAATTCCAAAACATCCTGATCTCGATTAACTCAAATCTAGTAATGATATTTATGACAACATAATTTCCTCATTACATGACTCTAAATTGCATAGTACAATGCCCTAATTACACGACATAAACTGCAAGTCCAAAATCGTCTTCACTACATGACTCTAAACTGCATAAAATTATTTCCTCACAACACAAAGTTAAACTGCAAGGACCAAATCATCCTTATTGTACAATGTTAAACTACATAGCATTGTTTTAATCCTAAAGTGATCTATGATAATGATTTTTTATTCTTATTTAGTGATATGGAATCCTTGTAATCACTTGTTTCTCACACCGAGCATAGCTTACGTGAGCTTAGAGATCTCATCATGAGATCCACTATGGCATTATGGAAAAATAGTCCCGAAATTTGGTCCTAGAAGCACAACCCTAAAATGCATGTCATTGTTCCCTTCCCCATAAGGAACCCCACGTCCTGGCCATACGACATTAAATGAAAGGGTACCCCAAATATGGGACAAATGCCTCACCTTATGTATGAGTCAGATCTATGTAAGGGATACCCGATTCCAAGAATAAACCATAGCCCGGATGTGTCTAAAATACCTGGATACACTCCTGCCATACCTCAAACTCTATGCTCCGAGTGACCTTGAATCCCCATAATCTTCAATGGACATCTAGGATGGAAGTTTAGTGTCCTGTAGGCACCTTTTTTGGATATTCACATGACACCCCAGTGGATTTTCATATGTATCCTGCAAAATGGCCATCAATCAAAGGAAAATACGTCCCTAGGAGATTCCTCTCCTATCTCAGTACGCCCAATGGCTTCCAAGCCTCATAACATCCCTCTTGATTCAAGGGACCTCAAAGTCATGGTTTACACTCTCCTTCTTACCCATGTCCTAGATATATTAGAACATGCTGGACTGATTCATCTTTGGCCTCTTTTGAGGTTTCTTCAAAATAAATATACCTTGTCCATATGCGTGAAGATGATCCACATACAAGAAAAAAATACCCCCACACATTTCTGGGATTCCAGCAGAAGTTTAGTTAAAATAAATGTATACTTTCATGCTCAGGATCACCCATTTTCAAAGTTCATATATTGTGTTAAGAAAGGTCCCAATCTCCATAATCCCTCATATCCATAAGATATGGAAGGCCAGTGTCTTACATACACCTTTGTTTGACTATGCACATCATGCCCTGATGGCTTTGCATATGATTCCAACAAGACGACTTTCAATCAAATGAAAATTCATGCTCTGGAGATTCCTTTCCAGTTTCCATACACGCATATGACATTAATGTCCAATTTCACCCCCCCCATATTTTGAAAACCCCTCTTGATAATGGCTTTCATATCCTCCCATTTCCAAATTCCCTAACATAAAAAAGATTTCTAATTTTATTGACCATTCACCAGTAATCCCTTATGAAAGTAAGAACCATGTGGGGACATTTTCTCTCTCAAACTCAATATGAATACCTCTGATACTTTCATACATCATCACTTAGACAGGCCACCCATTGTGGCTCCCAAAATCAAAATAAATTCAAATTGTCGTAAATCCTCTTAGGCCATTGGAGATGGAAGGCCAGTGTCCTATAGACACCTTTGTTTGACTATACACATCATTCCCCGATGGCTCTGCATATGTTACCTACAAAATAGCCATCAATTGAAGGAAAATTCGACCTCAAGAATATCCTCTCCTTCCTCTGTATCCTAAAATGGATCCTGAGCCTCATGCATGTCCAAAATTTACAAATTCATTGTCATGGAAAATCCCTCATTCATGTCTGAAAGTTATTAGGACATTCCCAAGTAATAAATCCAAAATTGGGGCCTCTACCCCATAATTTATTGTGAAAGATATTTGACCTAAAACATCAGTAATGTGACTGATTTTACGGACTATAAATAACCAACAAAAACGATGAAATACTTGCCAGATTAGAAACCCGCAAAGGGCACCCCTGGATAAAAATTGAGTATCAGTTCATTAAAACCTACACTATGTATGGTTTAGAAAAGAAAATTTCTTGTTGAGATATCGAAACAAACATGAAACTTGTTAGATCTAAAGCCTGCAAAGGTTGGTTTAATCAAAAGTCAAGTTACACCCTCTAATCCCGTGTTAAGCAGGCTTAGGTAAAAATTAGGGTAACAATGAAAAAGACACAAAAGTTTGTGATGTTTTCTGTAAAACCTATTTAACAGTCAAACTATGCTCACTGAGTCCTACGTCTCTAAAATAAATTAGAACACGAGTCGATTATTTCAATTTTTTGGTGTCAAATCATGGTTTAAAATTAATAACTAGTAAAAATGATGTTTATATGATTGAATGGGATTAATTGATGAGACAGAAAAAGGAAAAGAAGAGGTATTTGAAGAAAAATCAGTTTTAATGAGCTCAATAGAAATGGAGGAACATCCCTAGTTTAGAGACTCTCTAAAGTATAAAAAAAATAAAAAGAGTACATATCATGATCTGGGGATAGCTACAATAAGGCATGGTTTTCCCTCAATAGAAAAATGGAAAGTGACTGCTGTGGGATGTCAATATTTTTCTCCAAAGAATCTCTCTCACCCATTCTAGCCTTAATCATGGGACACACTCATTCCATAATGGATTTAAGATCCCACCCTTTATTTTGTATTGCTTCATAGCTGGCACACAAAGAGGCCAGTTAAGCCCTCAACATTGATGTTTGTGCCTCACAGTCCTTCAGCTTTTCCTTTTGAGCAATCAATAGATCATGAGACTTTGCCTCATCAGCCATTAGGTGGTTGAGTTCCTTTGAATCAACTCTGAACATCATCACTTGATTATGGGAAGAATTGAACTTGACAAGATTATCCTTGCAAGAAGTAAGGTCTTCTTGGGGTATGAAGATATAGTAGATAATGATATGTAAGTACCGATAATCAAAGCGAACATAACCCAACTCGGTGAATAACCACCAACAATTTTCATTCTCGTCTGTGTAGAGAGCTATAGGTGTCTCCACAGTAAGGGCACATAACTGACGCGATGCCTGTTTTCGCATTGCTCGATGCCTCCCCGCAGCACCAGTACCTTGGTCCTCCACCACCATAATGGGTCTATAGGTAGGAAGTGTCATTACAAGAGTGGTAATGGACCTAAGATTGGTTACCCAAGATGGTGGGATTTCCTTACCCTCAGATGGTTCGACCGCTGGAGCTGGACGCAGACGACTAGTCGCGGCTTATAGGGTGTCTGGTGGTACTCTGCTAGGGCTTGCTTCATTAGGGTCATGGGAAGTATCCACAGAAGAGGATCAGCTTGAATCAATCCCCACTAAGATAGGTTGTAATGATGATGTCACTCCCAGATGCTTTTGGAGGAGAATCGAGAATCTTCTTACCATGAGGGAAGTAATAGGTGGCCTATCCATCATGGCTGCTACAGGAATAGGAATAGAAGACGTATTTGTCACACTCATAACAGTATAAGGAATGTGTGGTAGGGTCATTAGGGTGAGGATGGGGCATAAAATGGTTAGAGGCTTCTTCACCCACCAAACTGGTTTTCTCATCACCCTGTCAGGGTAACAACTCTCTCATAGTTTGGAATATTCTAGTGATAGAAAAGTGGATCCCGTCATATTGGGGACGATAACTTCCATAGAGTCACCTTCCCTCATCATCATAATTTATAAATGGGGAATAATTACAGGATACGACTCTCACCTTAATTGAATAGTAGGAAAAAGCAATGTTTTTTGGAGGTACCCAAATTGCTCGGCAAACCGGTAAGGGAGGTATGTCTCACAAATGGACACTTGATCCATATTAGCAGTGAGCATCCCATCCCGAAGCGCAATGATTTATGAGTGATCTTTTAAAGAACTTCCCCTTTCACCTCTTAATGACCCATGAGGGGTAGGATGTGGTGAAAATGAAAAGAAATAAGTTTCAATTAGTATCCCAACTATATCACTAATGATTAAAGTCTGGGGACAAACAACAGAAATACTGAGAAGGGTTGGTTGAAAGCTCGAATGAGTAACCTTTGCAGTGTGTCAATATTCATAATATGGGAAGTGGTCTTCCATCCACACATACATGAATTAAAATGGTCCACTAAGATGATCTGGGGGCCTACCTTTATGTATTTGTCCCAATAGTTTGTAAACTCGGGCGAGAGTAGGAATGGACAAATTGATGGGTTGACCCTCTAACAGCACAACAACAATTATCAAAGTACAGGCCTAACCCCCAGTATATACATCACAGGATGGAAAAAACCATCCACTCAAAAACATGGAAAAGAAACATGATAATCTAAGCATAGGTGACACGCCCAGTTAAATCTCATATCCCCAAGTGGTATATCGTCCCACTTCGAGGGTAGCATAATATGACCCTAGAGTCTGTCAGAACTGGTGGGACGGATGAGTTTGATTGTGGATAGCTCTCAGTTTAGGCCCATTTACCAGTAGAAATGACCTTATCTACACCTCTAATGGGATAAGAGAGCAACCCTGTAAGGGATGACTATGTATTCCCTCTTCCATAAGCAATATGTTCGTTGTCAATGGAGAAAAATGGCTAGTATTATCCCAAGTAGCAGATTTTGGGAGAAACTCATCATACATCTCTCCAAGTATGGGGATTCCTACGAATTGGTGGATATCCCATTAAATGATTCCCACCTCCCTATGTGAAAAATGGAAGGTGTTGGTGCTTGAGAACCAGCAGATTATCAGCTCAGGAATGATTTCACTTGGAGAGAAGGTGGAAAACTGAGAAACCCATGCAGCTTGATATATGTTCACCACATTCAACTAGGCAGGGGACTCCAAACAGGTTTAGTGCAACCAAAATGCCTATGCCCATTCATCGGAGAAACATCCTTTGTCCCACAGATCCCACTTAGTGCTCCACCCTTTGTTAGGGTTTTATCAAGAATTGTTGTGAATAGATGAGTACTATTGGGTGACTAGTCTTGAGTCAGTGTTGCGGCATTTATGATCAACCTAAGTCCATACCGAGCCATCTAGAATAAATACATTTTCCTAAAATGGAGTAGTTATGAATTCCCCAGATGAGGAAATATTGGTCCAATCATGTCCTTGAAGTTCTTATAAGAGAAGGGAAGGGGTATTGGGGTTAGCCAATGGTAGAGGAATTCCATAATGTACACCGAAGCTGTAAAGTGGCAATTGTACAGACAACGTCTAATCTAGGAGCTCTGGCATCAGGAGATCCTTTAGAAAGTTGTCTTGAGTAATAGTGTAGGATCGAATATGGTCCACACTATCCCCCACTATAGTTTCCCTCTTCTTTTTCAATTTCATCACATCCATTCAAAGATCCAGTGTATCCTTCACAACAGGATCCAAAATCCAAAAAAAATTATTATAATAAAAATTGTTTGACAAAGACCATGAAAAATGGCTAGAGAACATAAAAATATTTCTTCAAGGGGCTCCGCATAATGTTCCTAGAAATGGTATATGGTATCCATTACCCACACACTGCATGATATGCATAATAAATTCATGTGTGCTGCACGACACACAGAGATACTCCGTATATACTAATGTGGTACGCGACATAATTATAATGCGTACAACCATGGTATGTAAAGTACCCATGAGGTGCTGGCCTGCGAAGCATTGTATAGAGAACTGAAAGGTTCTTGGAAGGTGGATACAATGAACCAAGGACTCATCAAGTTTATTTTCAAAAAATGATGTTCAAAAGTTTAAAGTTCAGATTATTAATGTTTCGAGTTCGGTTCGTCGGTTCAAACTTGATGTGCAGACACACAAGTAGCGTATCATTTTTCTCCATAGAACTCCATATATTAGTTTTAAATTACACAATTCCATTCTTGAAATCCAAAATTTGGTTCTTGGGTAGGTAAATGGAAAAAATTTCAGTTCACAACACGTACAAAGCGGTTCACGAGCATGGTGTTTGCAAAAGAAATGGTATGTGAATGCAGAGGAAGTCGAGGGAGAGTCAAGATAATTTTTTTCCATGATAAATGGTATAATAAAAATGTTATGGGACCCTATATATGGGTATGGTACCCTTATACTAGACCTATCCATTCTACCGTGAACCATTTCTGTTCAAGACCGCTTCTACATCGGAATAGTCACTATTCGTTCAAAACGGACCCAATTCTGATGGAGGGAATTTTTTGGGTCCTGAAAATTTATCCAAAGGTAAGAAAATACTCCCAAAATAACTTTTCATAAGGAAGAAAGTATTTATACAAGTATAGTAAAGTTAATTGACCCAAATTGAATTATTAACATCAAATAAAACTTGAACGAATTAATGTTTCAAAGAGTTTTAGGTGACCCGCATACCATCACCGAGAAGGGTTTGTGGAAAGTACGAACTGTGAAACACTGGTATGCAGAATGACCTATGAGGAACTAGCCCACGAAGCAATGGCCAGTGAACCGAGATGACTGTGAACTACATTACTAATGGAATCGTGCGTGTGAAGGCCATCTGCATACCATCTGGAAAACTCAGCATTTCACGGAAGAATCATGTAGGCAAGGTTTTACAAACGATGACTCGCAAATCGCAGTATTTGCAAACCCTAGTTCACCAAGTCTTATGATGGTCAAGATATTTCATCATGGGATTATAAAAATGGTGCTGCATTCGCATAGATACGATTACCTCAATGATCTATAAAAGGATCACAGAAGGAATTGAGATAGGATGGTTGAAGAAAGCTCAAAGGGGCCCCTGGAGGTTGGAAGAATAAATTCGAAGAAGATTCCATCTTTAGTCTTGAATCATCAGTGAAGCCCAAATTGAAAACCACATTTTCCATAGGTACATCTAGTTGGAGACCATTAAATGAGGGAACATAATAATAATAAGAGATCCACAAACCTAATTGGTGAAATCGTGAACCACAAACATGTCAAGGATGAACTCCCCACGAATTATAGTTCCCATGACCCTCCATTGGCATGTTGTTCTACATAGTGAATCTTTATACAGATTTAACTCAGATCTACATACAACATCATTATGCGGATGGAACCCTAATCGGCATGACAAACAACATTTAGGACTATGTACCATTATGGTGCGCAGTGGCCCTTGCCCCAGCCTGCAGACTACTTCGGTATGCGGATGACCCCCTTCCCCCATAACACTATGGTATGCAGAGCTCCCCCCATCCCACATAAGAAAACCGCACATGGAATGGGGTGATTTTGGGTATTCTTCTATCTGGTTCCAATCTCACCCCTCTATTACTATCCAGTCATCCATAGTCCCTCTGTGAACTTGTCCCCAAACATCAGGCCAAAGCCTCCTCCAAAGCCACCAGAGCTGTATGATCAGACCATCCGGTCCATCAGCATGCCTCCTTCAGTCTACATACCCATGGTAAGAGGAGTTACAAAGGCTCTCCCCATGACGGTTCAGACTCTAGGGATGTCTGTAATTCTACATTCCCATGGTAACCTAGAGTCCAACCATGGGATGCTAACATGAACTTCCTTATTCTAGGGATTAAGGGTGGTCACCTTCTTTTCCATTCAATATGGAATGGTGATCAATCTAAGGGGTTATGTTCTCTTCCCCTTGGGATGAGGACGAAACTCCTCCCCTTTCCCAGAACGCATTCTGGTGCACTCCCACTGAGGTAAGTACCTGATCTTCTGAAGGCCGAGCTGCATGAACTTTTATGTCATCTCACATTAAAAGGTTCATCAATCCGCACCCTCACCCACTGTCACCCCGACCTCTTCCACCACAGGCCCACCCTCTCCCATAAGCAGGAGAGGAGGCGTGTGGATGGTTGGATCTCTCACACCCTCTTGTTTCTCACACTGGGCATGACTCACATGGGATTACAGATTTGTGAAGATTACAACATCCATCCAATTCTGAACTATAAGAACTCTAATTTTTGTTCAAAACAGGATACGTAGGATTCCTACTTGAAGGCCCGATCTCAAAAAGGCAACCTTTCAAATGGGTCCACAAAACAATGTACCCTTAAATGGGAAGCTTCCATGTGTATGCCTCGGCCATTTCAAACTACGTGGGCTTTGATTCCTCTCCTGAGGATACATAGTAATCTCATATTATTGGTCTGACCCCAACATCAAGTCACCTTCTGTCCTCCCTAGATGAAGATAAACTCTAGAGTTCCTTATTGTATGGATCAAGTCAGCATTACCTTAGTAGCATCAAATCCATGTATGCCTATGACAATCCTGAAAACTAGGGGTAGCCCATGGACACACTCTTTGGGAATGAACCAAGTCTTCACGAACTTATGAACATGACTTAAATCTATAATAAAGTCTAAGAATAGGGTATAATCCCCCCAAAGGGGTGCAATGAGCTTGAATCCCCCTCCTCTCAACCAATGGAATCCTTAAGTATCGTTGGAAAAATAATTGTCCAACGAGAACCTGCCTTTGGAAAGAAGGTCCATAAGTTATGGATACTGGGGTTGTTGGGTATTTTTTTATACATGAATAAACTTGTTGAAGACCATCTGAGGAAGTTATACCCTAGGAGGACTGATTCCATAAGTACTTGACCCCATGCAATCACCCACTGGGACCATCTTACTTTGGCATCATCATCGCAATATAGAAGGGATAAACTACCTAGTTCCCACAGGGTTAATCCAACTCTCCTTTAAAGGATAATGACACAGAATGGGTAAAAACAAAAGAAATGGTGAATTTGATGTGAAACCGTCTCTATAAAAAGAGATGGGTGATGATTCTCATCAGACCATTTGGTCATCACCCCAAATGATCCACATTGGGTCAAAACAATGGTTAAAGAGATTCATGATATAATTTGGGGATAATATTACATGACATGTTAAGAGGATAAATATAAAATTTTTCTATGATAAGATTTTTGGAAATGAGTAGGAGGCATTAAAAATGTTTTAAATGGTGTGCTTTGAATTTTGATCTGGTTGTGAACCTCAATGAGGAAATACTATTTTTTAAATGGGATAATGTTTTAAAATGTGGTTTTAACTCAAGGTAAGTTCAATTTGGGGTTTTAATGGGTTTCAATTGTTGATTTTAAATGAGGGTTTGGTCCCCTTTTAAGGGAAAATTCCATTTTAGCACTTTCAGTGGTTCTAATAGAAAAGAAGGTCTTGGTCCTTGTTTGATTTTTTCAAAGAGTAAGACCCTTGTTTTAAGGGGTGTCTTATAAATATTTACTAGGGTGATAGGGTTTAAAATTTTATGAAATGTGTTGGGTTTATTTTAGTCATTTTTAGATTTTAAGGGTCCTTCGGGACCTTGTTGAAAGATAAAATAGAGGGTTAGGAGACTAAACCTATCATAAACGTGGTTTGACATATTTTCCAATCATAAAATGATATTTAGATTAACTAAGAATATTAAATGAGATATTACATGATAAATAAGGGTAAGGGTAAATGGTAAAAGGGGCATGTTATAATTTTATTATTGGTATTGACGATAATTTAATTTTTGAGTCGAATGAATAAGTGGAAAAGTTTGTTAATAATGCTAAACCTTGAATAGTGGATCATGATGGTATGTTTTGGGGATGATGGAAATGACACTATATATCTAAAATATAAAAAATGTGAGACACTAATATCTCGACCCATGGTTACGAATTTTTGGACACAACATTCCAATTTTTTTATGATGGCTTGATATAAATTTATACATACTTTATTTGATATGATGGACATGAAGCTACTTATTTTTTTCTAGAGTTCCAACATAAAGATCTAGGAAATAAGATATTTTGACATGATATGGTTACTTGGGATGATGCTCCAAGGTATATTAATCTGGTTTTATTAATGAACACCCCTTTGTGACTTAAAATTTTTGACCCCTATGACATGTGGTTCAGATGACTAATAATGGTTTAGGTAGGTCTTGTTGGATCTAGTGTCTCTTTAGTATGTGAGGGACACCATATTATTTAATAAATAGTTGTTTTAAAATGTGTTTACTTATATGTAATATTTATTTCTCCTATTTTTATATGTATACACTATTGTTTATATTATTTATTTCTTTAGAAACCATTAGTGATGGACTGTTGAGTTGTACTCATACCCTTCTTGGGCCACCATGACAATTGGGTACCTAAGAAATTACTACTTATTTTTAGGTAGAGGTTCATGACAAGGATGTTGATTTTGGTATATGTTTAGGTTGATAGGATGGAGCATGGGATGTTTGGATCGGGTTTGGACTTAGGTCCATGTTTAATAATTTTCCTAGTTTTGGTTTTTGGGTTTCCTTTGTATGACCATCTGACTTGTAGTGTAGATATATCATTGTTATTTCATGATTCACTTGGTTTATTGTTGGCACATGATTAAAATTGTTCCATTAACTATTTATTGTAGATGATTCATATGATGATATTATTTCTTATTTTTTTACTCTAATATGTGGGTATAGTCTTCCCATTATATCTCCATAGAATCATGCTGCTATTCAGCAGACTCTGGTGTACGGTGAGGAGCACTTGAGGTTATGTGGTAAATCAGAACGGGGCACCATATTAGTGGATTCCTATACTAGATGTTATAGTAGTCATCTATATCTATCATCTCTATCCTTGATGTTTCAAGTAAACCTAAGACACAAACCCTCATATTTGAGTTGGTCATGTTACTTGACTCGAGTAGTGGTGTGTAAGAAATAAAAACACACAAGTGATATGGAATATCAAAAAAATCCAGCCTAATGGTTAACTTCTTAGAATAAAAACCTCTAGAACCACTACCAAAATCTTTATTTTAAATGAACATCAAATTTATTCCATCCCCACCATCACCTCATAACAACTTCAAAAACACCACACAAATTCCCATTAATAATTTCATCACTAATTCCTTTATTAATTACTGAATACATTAAATTAATTCATCTGCATTTTAATTCCATCCATTATAATTTCATACAACCACTTCGACTTCCATATTTTCATTTTTTCAAAACATATAAATTATCCACCACTTCATTTCTTACGTAGTGACCATCATTTATATCATCGCAATCGATTCCTATCTCTAAATTCATTCATTTCAGCATCATCCCCTATTTTATGGAATATATGACTCTAGCCACATCATCATATTCATACCAATTCATAAACATACACACCAATAGTCATGAAATCAACTTTAGTATTACCTCAATAATAAACCATAAATAACCCTATAAAAACAATACAACACCTTATTATTTTTTTCACAATAAGAAACTACACTAAAACATCCCAACCAAAACAAAAAAAATGACAATTTCAATGAAAAATGACTATTCAAAGTAATGAATAAAATTTCTCATTAGTGATAACAATACTAAAAGCACATTAATAAACATATACATATCAATATATGCCAATAAAAATTTTATAATTATATTACATATTATCATTACCATGTTTATATTTTTATACTAATTTTAACATGATTCAACACATTGAAAAAAAGTAATCATATTATCATGATATTTATAAAACAAACAACATTATCACTCAAAATTAACTAGGTAATGGGATAAAAACAAGTAAATAATGCTTGTTTATACTAATTTGACCAATTCATTTATGTTTGATACATTGTATTCATTAGGTTAATCTCAACTCTTTATCTAAGTAAAAAAAGTATTGTAATTCCACATTTAACACGAAATAAAATAAATATATTTTGAATCTGATTCTTCAATTGAATTTTAAATAATCATAGCTCAATAACAAGAAGAATAAATTAATTAACACCACTAAACACACAAGGATTCTCTAGAAGATCAATATGCATCGATCCATTATCAATACCCAGACTATACATAACCAAAAAAAGATCAGCCAACTTACAATAGCCTATAAGAATAGAAAATAGAGAAAGGAGTTAAAGGTAAATGAGAGAAAAGGAACCTTAGACCACCAAGGATTGATCATAAAAATGATTGGATTAAGGATCAATCATATAGGCCTAATATATGAAAAAAGAGAAACTATAGTTTCCTAGGGTTTTAAAGAGATAAATTAAATTAAATTAAATTAAAGTGATGGGGAACCCTGAATTTATAAATAAATTATAGGGTAATATCCATAGAATGGTGAAGGATTTACCACAAAATAATATTCCACTATCAACCAAGATCTGAGATCCTTATAATTTAAAATGTAAAATCCCCCCTTTTATTAATGGTTGTTTCACTCTTTAAAAACATGGTTGACCACCTCCACAACACAGTGGCATTTCCATCACCATTTTAACCACATACCCTGACTCAATTCCACCAAGGTATAAAACCAGACATCCTCATGTTTTCCATCCATCAACCATAACTTCACCATGAGAAAGTGATACCACAGACATGTAATAGTGTACCATGGTGTTTAAAACACAAATTTCAAACTTCCCCACATATCACATGATTTCACCAAGGGACCATTCCTACTAAAATGTGTTCCACTATGGAATAAAATACAACATATCATAACTATTTCCTTAAAATATACATATACTACTCAAATTACATGAACCCATTAAGACATCCAACCTACCATTCCTACTAACCGAGCATGACATCCTACGAGGAATTGTATAAAATCAACAAACATATTATTACCTTAAAGAGACCAAAACTAATCCATTATACATTAAAATCCCCATTACTCTATCCCATGAAATTATACTCCAAATAAACATAAATTAGAGGACTAAGATTAATTTGGGCCTCTAAATTTACATTTCTCACTTTGTTACATTCTCTCATATATTTCATCTATTTTCATTATTTAACTTCTCTATAATTTATCTTACTCCATGTTCATTAAAATTATTTCTATTTACGTTATAATTAATTTTTAAACCATTTATTTATGATTTCTTTTTTTTAATGAATATAAAAATATAAAAGCTATCTATAATTTGTTTTTATAAAATGTCTTATATTACAAAAAAAATACTTTTCATCTATATCAATAACCTTTTTTGTTATACTCATTGAGTATTTTTTTGTATTATAGTTCTTCATTTTTATTGGAAATATAGGTATCATATAATTTCTTTCTCAAGATAATTAGTTCTTATACTTCATAATTTTTTTTATTATAACCCTTTTTATTTTCATGGTTAAATTATTCCATGTATTTTAATAGATTTATGAATTTTTTCAAATTCATATGGTAGATATATATAAAGATATATGTATATTATTATTTTTACTAGAATTATATAAACCATAAATCCATTTTTAAAGATTTAAAACTCATTAGATAATTATGTTATTGGACATGGTTAGTGAATTTAGTCAGTAATATTATGAGTCATATGTGGTTAGTCAATTACACTATGTTATGATGGTTATGGTGGTTGACCATGACATATTTTTATGATATACTATGATTAAGTATATTACACATTTATATTTAATGAAACATATATATTTTATGATTCATGATTATATTCCATGACTAATATTTTATTGGGTATGATTTTCTTATGTTATTTTCATGTACCTTGATTATTTTTTTCATGTCTATATGTTTGTTTTATGATCAACCCTTTATGGTATTCATTATGATAACCTATGTTCCAATAATTGATATATCATATATTTCTCTCATTATTGATCATTATAGATCACCCTTTTAGTTTTTTCAATTTCCATTGGAAATAAAGAACAATATTATATATAATACATCTAAAAGGGAATAATTTATGAATAATTTTATAAAATAAATGCATACTATATTTTTTGATAAGGTGTAATACATTACAAATATAAAAATATAATAAACATTGGGTTCTTAGGGAATGTTTGAATTGTGAGGTGTACTTTTTGATCATGTAAAATGATGATTTATATATATATTATATGGTTTATCTCATTTTGTATTAGAGGTGGGTTTCGTTAATTTTGGGTCCTAATTTATAAAGAGTAGGAGTATAAAATTATAGTAACCAAGGATGAATCAATGGTTCTATAAGATAATTATCATTATGAAGATTTTTCATTTTTTTGTTTGTTTACTGTAGTTTTATTTGACATTTTTTTCTATCTCTCATTATAAATATTTTTTTTTGGTAAGTGAAAAAAACTGGAAGGAACCAATTAAAAAATAAATGTGATAGACATTGAAATTATTGTGTAAATGAATAACAAAATGAGATAAGAGTTGGTGTGAAAAAATTATAGATATTCTTACCCAAATATCTCAAGTTATGTATAATAACATAAATTATGTCAAATAACCAAATTATCCAAAGAGGGACCAACTTACTATTTATTCATACATATGAAAATGACCATCATCCTTTAGTGGAACCTCCCATACACTAATTACTTTTTTGTAGATTGGTAAAAAATAAAAATAATATATATTATAATATTTCTAGATAATTAAAAGGTAGATTTGGTTGATTATCATTTATAAGATAAATAAGATTAGTTATGGACACTACTAAAGAGTACATGGTAAAAGAAAGAAACTAATTCCCTTGATTGGGATGGTTTTAAGAACATGTTTGTCAAAAAATATTTCCATTGAAATATTTACATCAAATTAGAGAGTAAATTACTTGATCTTAATAAAAAAAGGGTTGAATCTGTTATTTTCTATAAATTATACTTCACAAGACATTCATAGTATGCCTCTAGTTTTATCATTGATCCAAAAAGTAAAATAGATCATTTATTTAGAGTATTAAGAGAAATTCTCTCAAAATAATTAATGACAAGTGAATTTGGTAGCTATAAAGAGATTATTTTATGAGATCTTAAAGTTGAAATAGGAAATTAAGATTCCCATTATACTCTTTTATTTAAGTATAATAAGATAAAAATATAGTTTCATGGTGGATCAAATGATAAATTTCATGGAATAAAGAATATTACATTATTTATATGCCATAAATGTGGCAAAAATCACCTATAAAATTATCTTAAAATAAAAAATATTAATGTGTAGAAAAGGTATACATCAATAAAATGATTTAAAAAGTCATATACAGGGGTTAATTAATAAAATAGAGGAAAAAAATTCCAACTAATTCACAATCGATAGCTTTGTGCTAAAATTACAAGGAGTATGTCCATTATACAAACCAATGCATTAATCCAAGAGATAGTGTGAAAAATTGATGTGAATAACCTCTAAATATAGTAGAGAGAGGAAGATATTATGAAATATCTACTATGAGAGTGGATTATGAAAATTACGCAGTTAAAGATAAACTTATTATCCAATCAAGAACTGAAAATGAATTATTTGATTATGGTTTTCTATATAACTTAATAACTTTAAATTTTTCTAAGATTATTAATACACCACCTCAAATATTGGATACTAAATTATTATTCAAATCCTTACTAGTGTGGTGATTTCATCCTAATTTGATAAATCTTCTCTAACTAATTTTTGTGGGAATATATTTTATATAAATCTTTTTATTATTCCTATAGTATAATTCAATGAAATATTGAACATGTATTGGATATGTCAATATAGAACTCATATAAATTATTAGTACTGTGAAATCTCATTTCATATCATAACACATTTTATGATCATATATCTATGTATAGAGGATTCTAAAATCCATATGGAAACTGATACCTTGATATGGGCTTCACTAACAAATAATGAGGGATATTTGAATTAAATAGTTGTGAATAAATTCAATATTAAATATATTCAAATTTGATAGGAATATGTCAATATATTTTCTAGTTAATTAGTTAGTATTTTTCTGATATTATAAGGTTGATTTTTCAATGAAACCCATATAAGGTGTTATTCTTAAATCAAGAAGTCATTGTAGAATGAACCTTATTGAATTGTAAGAATTGAATAATAAATTAGAAATAAATTTGGAAAAATAGTTTTATATACCAAAGTGATTTACCACAGGGTGAACAAATACTCATTATTATGATGAAGGATGAGAAAAAACATATTTATATATATTATTATGAGATTGAAAATATCTTTATCAAGAGAAAGAATCCTCCAACTCATATTAATTAATTGTTTGATCAATTTAGTGGGACATAATACTTTTAAAATGTAGGTATTTGATCTAGATAAATTTATCGAAGGTTTAAACGGTAGTATATAACTAAAATATACTTCTATATAAGATATGGATATTAATAATTCATAGTGGTTTCGTTTAGACTTAAAAAATCCTTAATCATATTCATGAATTTGATGAATATGTTCTTTAAATATTTTCCAAATATATTTTTATAGTCTTTGTTAATGATATTGTTATATATTCAATAGAAAGTAAGAACATGAATTTCGTTTCATGGTATTCCTAAATCCATTATGTATGGATACATTATTCTCCAAATTAAAAAGTGTGAATTTTAGATTCATAAAGTACCATTCTGGGGTCATTTAATAACTTATATGGGTATATCTAAAGATCCTTCAAAGATATAAGTGATTAAAAAATGACCCAGACCACCAAATGTAATCGAGATGAAATATTTTCTTAGATAGGTGGGATACTATCAATGATTTGTGTGAAATTGGTCATGATTTTCAAACACACTAACCAAGTTAACATGGATGGGATTCATGTTTCTATGGAAAAAATAATATAAAGATAGTGTCAAGAAGACTATGAAGAGGTATATCACTACACCTGCACTCATACTAACCTAAAATGGATTAGGGTTTTTGATATAAAATAATTATTTAAACAAGGGATTAGGTTGTGTTATTATGATAAATAAAAATGTGGTGTGTTATGATTTGTGAAAATTAATGGTCTATAGTGTAACACCCCGACCACAGAATATGGAGTTGGTACATTTGTTAAATTGGAATGATTATAAGGAATCTAATATTAAAGGACCAAATGTTTAGCAGTTTTGTAAAATTATATTACATAAATGATACCCATTTACATTGGGAAATATAAAATGAAACATAATAGAAAAAAATAAAATAAATTGCATCATTGAAACTCATTCAATGGATACATATTCATAACCCGGTAAAAGGAAAAAAATAAGGGTGATCTCAAATGGTCATTAAGGTTAAAGTATAATAGAGGAAATAAAGCATAAATAAGAAAAATAAATATGGAAAGGTAAGAACTAAACACACATTACATATAATCAATGAACTAAAAAAGAAATTCATCCATAGAAAATGTCAAAAAATCATGGATAATAATAATTGAATACTGAATGAAGAAAATACTTTAATTATCGTAATTCATGTTTTATGGGCACATGATACCTTTACCATCAAGACCTTTCATAAGATGGTTTAGCATACTACTATCAAGGCCTTTCACAATAAGGATTAAATATATGGGTATAAAACCCTTTATTCATGTTTAAAAAACTTCAATATTTTCACCAACTGATTCCATCTCATGATACTACCGATTCATTGAAAGGCATACTTTTAAAGGTCCCCAACCCATATCATTCACGTTCAAATCATTCATCACATATTAAAAAATTGATTTAATTAACAATCAAATATTTGTATTGAATAAATAATAAATAATTATCAATAATTACCTAGTGGATGTTAATTAAAAAAGGGTTTTAGATGTTGATGAATAGAAATACCATTGAAAGATCATTAAAACATTATTGAGGAAAATATTATTTAATCATTTCAAAGTCTTCCATAACACTTTGAAACATTTGAATAATAATCCCCATGGATGGATAATATTAAATGAATCTTATAATATAATGATAATATGTATATTCATGATATAACATGTTAGTGAGTATTATATACACCATATAAAAGAAACTAGGTGCATAACATTTCAATATGGTTCAATGAAATTAAATTGATACGAAACCCCTTACATCGAGTCTGACAAGTCAAGTGTGTATTTATATCGCTGAATAATAAACTTATGTTAATTATTTACTTGTTTTAGAAATTTTTTCAAAATTATTGTTACTTTTACTTCACTTATTAAAATATTTCATACAACTAATTAAACAATTATGTTTATGTAGGGGGGTTTTGACCAAATTTAGTTCATGTGGTAAAAAATGACTTTGGTAGGTCCACTATGGTCAAAGAAATTATTATATAAACATATCTAGAATAATTTTCATTCCATAATTATCATATTTATACATAAATTATACTTTTAAAACCAATCATGAAATATTGTTATGAAACATTTACCATCGTCATAATCATTGTGACGGTTGGCCATACGTACACATGAGTAACATTCCCATTTTTCAATGTTCTTTATGGAAAAAAGGTAGGTAACATTATATATTTACAAAATGATCATTACATCATAAAACAATGTCATTTAATCATATATAATTATAGATAGAATCTTTGTGATGTAAAAGGAATCAAATCACGTTGAGGAGGCGGTAGTTCACACGTCCACGAACAATGCTACCACTTTTTTTAGTGTTTGAAAAGGGTAATAAATAAAATAATATATTATATTTTGAAAAAAGTTAGTTATGTAATTAATATATTATAGATTTCATTTATGTCACATATGTTTAATTCAAACCATCTATTGGGAAGAAACCCCATAAGGTGTTGTCTCAGTGGTTTTTGGGTTATTATGTTTGTTGACAATGCCAGATGACCACGTTTCAGTATGGTTGGTTTTTCAAATGAAGATGTTTATGTTACTACAATTTCCTAGTGTTTTCTAAATTTTTGGGCTTCAAAATAATGATTTTTTATGAAAATGGATGGTTTTATGAAAAGGAGTTCCCATAACTCAGTTCATGGACCGCGAAGCACTATTTACAGATTGTAAAGCATGGAGTTCATGAAGTACATAGAAACACAAAAATTCTATTAAGACTACAAAGGAGGTACATAGAATGGAAAAGGAAAATCTAAAATGGAGGAGTTTCTGCATTGCAATTTTATTTGGACCATAAAGCACGCTATGTGAAATCCGTAACTAAATCAGATCTCGGAAGGTTCATAGTTCATAGGAGCCTCATTATTCAATGTAGGCGCCTCATTATTGGAATTGAGGTAGTGATTTAAGGATCCATAAAGGGTTTTTTATGGAAGACATTGGCTGCTAATAATTATTAAAACACTACGTATACCACATAGCTGTTTGTGATGAAGTTCGTCCCGTATCGGAGTTTTGGGTATTTTTAATTAGCATGTTTTGTGGAATTTATTTGTCTATATAAAGGACCATAATTAAATAATTATGTAGAGCGAATTTCCTTAAATAAGATCATCACTAGTTGAATTCAAGGAAGTCCAAAGGAGTTCACAAGGGATGTTTCCATTAAGAAGGAAGTAGTTCATAGGGATCAGTTTTGCGAAAGAGATAGTTCATGGGAAAGTTTTTGAAACTATTTTTGTGGGGATCTATAGATCATAAAGGACAAGTGAATGTATAGTTAAGGTAGTAAATGAGGCATCAAAATTTCTCAAAGCAGGGGAGGTCAGTATGGAAAAACACGATTACGAAGAACTCACTCCACATGATGAAACATAGTTTGCATAAAATTCAAGGTAGTTCATAGAGGATATAAAAAAGTTCATAGTGGTAGAAAGGAATTTTTTGAAGGGAATAAAATAGATTGATAATGAAATTTATACAAGCTAACAGTATATAGAAAAGTGTATTTCATCTTCTGAGTGAAAATGGGACTTTATGGCATACTGATATATGTTTGAAGAAATTATGGGGTGATTTAGAACAACAAGAGATACTTTTGGAGGAGTTTTAAGCACACTTTAGTTGAGATAGAAGTGAGATTTCAAATTATGACAGGTTTTAGAACCAGAGGGATAGTGATTTTTATCTGAATTTGTTGTGGTAGTGAGCCTCGTCATAGAAGTGATCTAGGCCAAACATTGTATTTTGATAGTGAGCCTTTATGGATTTGGTACATCGACACATTGTCATTTTATACTCCTTGGACATAGTCCAGTGTGGGCGAACCATGTAAAAGTTTTTTGTCTCATGCATGTTTGAATTTATGTTCAATCATTTCCATGAGAAAGAGAGATAATAGTTTTTTGTTTAACAATGAAACAAGATATAAAGGGGAAGTTGTTTTAATATGTCATACCCTGATTCGTCCCCTCTTAGGGTATTTAACCATGTTGAGATAACAATGGGTATCATAGATAATGCTTAATATTAGTGTTTCTTTCTCAAGGTTTTTAATAGAGGTTGTCAATCACAATGGGATTCTGATCTTCTATGAGAATATTTTTTAGATATGTAAGAATAGGATGTAGAAATACTTTCAATCTTTAGGAATGGTTGTCTTTGCAGTATAAATGCATTGAATTTTTTCAGTATTAATAGTGGTTATTTATCATAAGATGAAAGTAGGGAATTGGATGTTGATGCTAAAGGAATAAATGGTTTAGGGGGGGGGGTCCCTATCTAATTCAATTATGTAGAGGTGATTTCATGTAAGCCATCACATGTTATATGGTAAAAGATGATAAATATTAATGTGGGTGACTCAAAACTGATATAATAAAAGCTATAGGTATTATGGAACAAGTAAGAGGATCTCAAAATGCAACCAAATGAGTTCGTTGATGTATTATTTGATATGGTTAATTTTTTTGTGTAGTACATTCGTAGTATTTGAAAAATTATTAAATATGTAAATATTTTTACAAGAATCTTGAGAAGAATTCCACCTTAGTTTAGTCCGAATGATTCTATATTAGAAGATAAAGTTCCAAAGGAGATGATATTGGATATCTTGCACAGAACTCTATTTTCATATGAAATGAGGAATGATGAAAATGAGTCTACGGAAAAAAGAATTCTAAAGATGTATAATTCTAAGACATGAAAAATATCACCATTGAGGATGGATATGATTAAGAAGAGATAGATGAGGTGATGTGATTTCTTTCCTCAAGTCTAAAAAGAGGAAAATGAATGTTCAAAGGTAAACTCCCACTTTTAAGATTTCTATGTGAAAAGGTTAGACATATTGTAGCATGGTTCCCCAAGATGTTTCAAGAAGATAATGAGGATGATTTTAAAATTTCCATGAAGAAGTCTTCATCCTATTGGAAAGGTAAGAAAAAGTTCAAGAGAATGTTTATCAAAAAGAAGAATCTTCCTTCATAATAAAATGAAGATTCAGATGAATATGAGGTAAAAGAGATGAAAAAATGCAAAGATTTAGGGGAAAATGAAATGGTGGAGGTTTTACATAGCTCTCAAAAAATTGAATAAAGTGATAATGATGAAGAATAAGTTAAAGGAAGAGTTGATATGCAGGTTGAATTAGAAGCCACACTTGGAGAAATAGATGTTTTTAGAGCCAAAATGAATAAATACAACAAATATTTTCATGATTCCAAACTATATATACATCATCAGGAAGAAGAGATATCTGATATGAATGAGTAAATTGAAAAAATAAACTTTTCAATTCTACAAATCTTAGAAAAGGCTGTGGAGTATAGGATCAAAGTTGAAGAATAGAAAAGAGAAATATATATTTTGACTAACACTGGAAGAGATCAAATCTAACGTATCAAATAACATAAATAGGAAGTCACCAGCCTGTGAAGAAGTGTTAATAATAAAGAAAAAATTATAAATCTTGGTATGACATTGGGGAAGAAGATCATTCAGGTAACAGAAAACATGGAAGTGTGATTAGACATCCGACAGAATAGAAGAAACAGTTAAAACCAAATGATAAGGATGGTATGGGGATTGATTGAAAATGTAATGCATTAATGGTTGAAATTAAAACACAAGAACCTACTCCGATATTGAAGGTTTATTTGGGTACCAATAAAAAACAAAACATTCATAGAACCCAAGGGATAAACATTAGTGTACTTGTGACACATTGGAATGTACCCCACATTAGATGTTATTTTTTTGTAAAAATGGGACACTCAAAAAATTTATTTTCTATAGACAAGATGTATCAAAGTGAATAAGAACAATGGAGGCATCCCTACAGAGAAAAATATTCCATGTAATTATTTGATGGTCACTATTTTTGGTGTGGAGTACTTGGTCACATGATGCAGAGAAATGTGACAAAGCAGACTGAATATGGACATAAGAAGCAGTTAAATGTATCATAAAATTAGATGAAAAATGAAAATTTGATTTACAGCTCTGTAAGATGAAGCTGGTCGATTATACTCCAAGAAATATCAACATTATCAATCCATACCGAGTATAAAGTCAAATACATGGATCAAAATGAAAAGAGTTGAGTAGGAAGTGGTTGTAGAGATTGCCCTTAAAGCATAAAATCATTGTAGTGTACGGATCCTTGATAGTGTATTCACATACCATATGATCGGTAATAAGGATCTTGATATATACATACAATATAACATTTATATTGTCAAAGGAATATATGGTGCAGTTGTTCTACAGGTAAAAATAATGAAGAGGAATCTCTACTTTGTATGTGGAAAATAAGATATGTTATTTTTTATCCATAGTGTAAGAAAACAAGTTGTGGAATAAATAGTTTGGCCATCTATGACAAAAATCCATGTAATATCTAGTAATATTAGATGAAACTCAAGATCTTCCTAATTTATCACATGATCATACACATACATGTGATGTTTGTCAAAAAGGGTAGAGTATCAGAAATACATACAAGGAAAAACAGAAAAAGTCAACAATAGTGATTGAATTAGTACATGTAGATGTATGTGGAACAATATCACTAAGATCCATTTATTATAAGTTGTATTATATTATTTTAATTAATGATTTCAATAGTATGGAATAGTTATTTTCATATCCCACAAGTCTGATATGTTCAATTGTATAAAACAATATCAAAGGGAATCTGAAAGGATGATTGGACAGACGATTCTAAAGATTCATATGGATAATGGTATATAATTCACAAATAGTCAGGTGGAATATTATCTCAAGAAATATAGGATAATGAATCAAGTTTCATCTGTAAGAACTCATCAACAAAATAGATTATTTAGGAGAAGAAATTTAATCATCAACAACATGGACAGAACAATACTTATTGAAAAGGAACTAATAGAGAAATTCTATAAGGAAGAAGTCTTGACATTGGTCCACATATCTAATAGGGTACTATTTTTTCCAAAGGAAGAAAAGACTCCATACGAGATGTGGTACAAAAAGAATCCAACATTTAAATAATTTCGAATATTTGGAAGTAAATGTTTTATTCACAATAAGGAGAAACACATGATATTTGAATCACATGGATATAAAGTAATATTTTCGTGATATTTAAACAAATAAAGGCTTATAAATGTTTCAACATGAGTCTTGGAAAGGTTGTTCAAAGAAATGATGTCACTATTATATAAAATGAATAGAATCTTTAACAACATAGTGACCAATTTAATGACGAAAGTAATGAGGAGGTAAGCACCTTAGGGGGAGTTGAAGTGGAAAATGATGATTTAAAAGAAGATACTGATGATGAACAGTATGAAGAAAAATCTATATTTTCATGAAATCCAAAGAGTCAATATAAAATTGAATGATAGAACAAAATTGGTGATAAGATAGTTCCAGTTTAAACATGAAAAATGTTGTTTTTATAGTATCAATTTTTCCTATCTTAGGAAGATCCTAAATGTTTAAAGAAGAAGATGGAGATGAGAATTGTGGTTAGGCAATGAATGATGATCTTGACTAAATAGAGATGAATCAAACATGGGAAATTATTTCGATATCAATAGATAAGAATTTCATTGGCACCAAATGGGCCTTTCACAATAAGAAGAATAAAGATAACACAATGATTCAAAACAAAGCATGATTAGTTTGTAAAGGATACTCTCAGATAGAGGGTATTGATGCTGATGAAATGTTTTCACCTATTGTGAGGAGAGGAATAATAAAATTATTATTGTTCATGGTAGTGAAAAGAAAATTCAAATCTTTCTATATAGACATAAGTCAACATTTTGAATGGGTTTCTGGAAGAAGAAGTTTATATTGACAATCCAGATGGTTTTCTTATTCAGGAAGATGGGAAAAGAGTTTGTGGCTAGGAAAGAAACTATATGGGATGAAACAAGCCCCAAGTGTATAGTGTTCAAGACTTGATCAGTTTTTGAAGGAGCTTGGTTTTCAGTGTGGGGGAGTTGATTACAATCTCTATGTCAATAATGATCGAAATCAAAGTATGATAGTGCTAGTATATGTCAACAAAAGGAATATTTTGTGGATCAGATGAAGCTCAGTGTAAGAAATTCATATAATTCATGAAATGGGATTTTAAAATTTCAATGATTAGTGAAATAATGTTTTTCATTGGTTTAAAGGCAGCACAAGGAAATAATTTAACATTAATTTCTCAATCTAAATATTCCAAGGACGTTTTGCAAAGATTTGAATGGATAATTCTAAAGAGATGATGACTCTGGTGGCTACCAGGATGAAACTATCATAGGGTGATGAAGGAAATGTAGTTAATGTGACAAAATATAGGAAAATAAATGATAGTCTATTGTACTTTAGTGCGACAAGGCCTTATATTGTTTTTGAAAAATTTAAATCAACAATATATCAATGAAATCCCAAGGACACCCACTTGCTTGCAGTGAAAAAATACTTCAGTATATCATGGTCATGGTGGATTTTGGTTTGTTGCACAATGATAAATATTATCAAGAGTTAGTGGGAAATATAGATGTAGATTAGTTTGATTCAACGGATGATATAAAATCAACATCAGGTGGTGCATTCTATCATTAAATAGTGTGTATTTTACTGGCTAAGAAAGAAACAAGATTGAATTGAATTTAGAATCATAGAATATGAGTATATTGCAGCTACTCAAGCATGCAAAAAATTATTGTGGATGAAGTAGCATCTTGATGATATGGTAGTTGAAGTGAAGTCTACGATCAGAATCTATTATGAAAATTAAAGTGATATAAATATTAGAAAAAATATAGTCAAACACTCAAGGAAAAAGAACACTGAAATCAAGTATCATTTCATCAAGGAGAAGATGTATCAAGGGTTTTTGATATTGGATTTTGTTCCTACAAAACTATAGGTTGTAGACATTCTTATGAAGGCCTTACCCAGAGAATCATTTGAATGGTATTGAATGGCTCCTAGAGTGTAGTTGACTCCCCACACTTGAAAATGTGTGGATGTGGGACCCCCTATCTCTGAGGTATGTTGGGTTTGTTACTAAGGTGATTATATGTGTTCTTTACCCTATTGGAGACCACAAAGAAGTGACCTTCCGGTTCTTTGACAAAGGGGGATAAATTGTGGCAATAAAAGAAAAAGATGTCTTACTCAAGATAGAGGAGAAACTGATAGGAAAAGTAGTGATGTAGGGGAAGTTTTAAACATTATGACACTAAATATGATTGATCAAAGGTTATATATCATGATATATAGGGTTCATCCTGAAATCTGTAGATTGTTTTTGAATGAAGTGATTCATTGAAGATCTTTGCATACTACTCTTTTTTCTCACGTCGAGCATGGATCATGAGGGCAGAGAGTGTGTGTTGAGTAAATCATCAATCACTATCTAAATCACTTGAAGTGAATGATGATAGAAGATGGAAGAAGATTTAATAAGGTATCAAAATGTGACGAGTTGTCAACAGACCCAATGGGGGAGATTATAACGCCCTGACCCTAGAAGCCCGAAGCCGATTCATTATTTTATTACATTTTCATGATTACAATGACTTTAATCTTGAAGGACCGGTCATTTTAGTTGTATTTGAAGGCCATATTACACACATGATACCCATAATATATAGGTAAATAGAAAATACAAACATAATACATAATAAAATTAAATAAAGTTCATCCTTGAAATATTATTCAAAGATTTTTTCTTCGTAGCCTGGGGAAATGTAACATAATAAGGGTGAGATAAAATGATCATTAAGGTTATGTAACGTGGAAGCAATAATGAATCAATAATAATAAATTAACATGTAAAGGTAAATAACTGATAACACATTCCATTCAAATAACTAAATAAGGAAAAATCAATATGTCATGGTAAGAAAATGAAACACATTCCATTTAATTAATAAACTAAAGATGAAATATATCCATAGATACATTGACACAAAATCTCACGGATGAATAACACTGAAACTAATAAGGGAAATGATTTATTAATGTAATTTATGTCTAAGTCACATGAAATCCTATACCATCTGGACCTTTCACAATATGATTTAAAACTATAGATATAAACCCATATAATTTGGCCAACTTATTGGTCTCATGAGAACCTATTGATGCATTGAGGGGCTATATAATGTATGGAAATCACCAATCATTAACAATAAAAAGAATTACTCATATAAATTAATAAAATAAGTAATATTACTTATCAAATATCCATACTAAATAATGAATATGAATTTATCTATAAATCAACAGTTAATCAAATAACTATCAAAGTGAACGTCGTATGTAAAAATGATATACGGTTAAGGAAATATTAATATTAATTGTACAATAATATTGATTTCAAATTAAATTTCTAATGAAAAATGATTAAAATAAATTGATTATTTTAAGACAAAGTTCAAAAACCCATAAGGAAGTGATATTGCAAAGACAATCCTTCAGAACATTCTTTAGGAGAATAATCTTTAAACATTCCAAAGTGTCTCATACCACTCTAAAACATTTAAATCCTAATATCCATGATGGAATAATATTAAATTAAACCTATAATATGATGAGAGTAAGTATATTCATGATATAACATATTAAAATTCCATATATACCCCAAATAAAATTGAATTGGTGCATATTAATAAATAAGTCTCAATGGAATATAAACTGAGACGAAATTCCTTACTTTAACCTTCCTTTTATTATTTGGTATTTATACTCATATTTAGTGGTTTAAAATATGTTAATAACTTATAAAAAACCATAATAATTTTTATAATATCATATATTAATTATTTATAATATTCTATTACTCTTTTGACAACAATCTTTCATTATTTTGACTATCATTTGTGTTAATTGCATAGTTTTCTCAAGTATGTTTGACTTGTGATTTGTTTTTCCAATTAATTAGATAATGATTTAATCATATAAAGAATAAAAATAATGAATTAATTACCATATATATTAAGTATATATGTATTTTTATTAGTCTATAATATTTTTATATAATAAATGAAGTGCACCATTAATGGAGACGATATGCCGTACGTACGCATGAATGCTACTTTCATTTATTTGTTGTATTAAAATAATGAAAACTAAAAGATACATATGTATATTATAAATATAATATCATATCTATGTTATATATGTTACATATGTTTATTAAAACCATCCTTTATACATTCCATGTATGGCATGAATGAGTTATTTCCCTTTGAGGGGGCGGTTGTCCACACTTCCTCAAACGAAATCATTGAATTTACACATATGGAAAGAATAAAGTTATGATCTAAATAAAAATTATAGAACCATAAAGACATTATAAATATATTACATGTCATAAATAAAAATATTTTTCATCATAATGGACACCATGATAGGTTTCAAAGGAAAAATAGGCAATCATCGTTTCGTGAGGCAGTAGTTCACCGTACATAGAAACAATATTTTCGTTACCCATTAGATGGAGGTGTGTTTAATTTTAGGTCAAAATAAATACATAAAAACCTCCTAGAATATTGAGGATACTGGTGTTGTTATATAATCATGGAATAAATAGATGTTATGAGTGTATAATGGAAATGAAACCTGAGATCTTGTGAGAAGACATTACCTCTTAATTAGATAAATTCTTTTGGTTTATACGAAAAGGATTCATTGTAAGGATTTATGACCAAATAGAGGATTAAAGATAGAGGTTAAGTATTTTATGAATCTATATGTGTCGATATTTGCTAAACCTTAGTTTTTTATAGGGGTTATTAATAGGGATAGGTGGTAACCTTTTATAAGGTAGAAAATGACTCAATTTGTATTTTTGAAAAGAAGTTAGGTGTACACACATTTTTACCTAAAACGAGTCATCCAAAATAAAAAAAACTCAATAATGGAAGATCTGTGGCCAATGTATGGCTTAAAAAATGGTGTTTGGACAAGTGGATAGGTCATTTGGGCCCTTAAATTGAAGGTTTAGTCTTTTATTAAGATTAATTTTAACTTAAAAATTATAATTAATTTTAATTACTTTTACTAATATTTTTGGTCAAAAAAATTAAGCCTTATTATAAATTATAAATTATTCTAATTAAAAATAAGAAATCCATTTTTTCCAAATTCCAATCACATAAGTGGTAGAAATTAATTTAAATGTAATCTCACAGATGGGATGACAATGCGAGTTTTAAGGTAAAAACGTCTAAAAGCTTGCTATGTTTTAATAGTCACTTTCAAAGTGATACTGATTCTAACAAACTAAATTGAATTAATTGATTAAAATATTAACTAATTAAACTTTAAAAACAATATAAAATATAATTTAAACCTGATGATGCAAAATATGATTGATTAAAGGTTATATATCATGACAGATAGAGTTCATGATGAAATAAGTTGAGTGTATTTGAATGAAGTGATTCATTGATGATATTTGCATACTACTCTTGTTTATAATACTAAACCTGAATCACGAGGGAATAGGGGGTGTATTGGGTAAATATCCAATCACTATTTAAATTCCATGAAGTGAATATTGGTAGAATATGGAATAATATTTAATATGGTATCAAAATGTGATGTGTTGTCAACAAACCTAATGGGGGATATTGTAACGCCCCGACTCCAGAAGCCCAGAGTTGGTGCATTATTTTTTCAAATTGTCATGATTAAAATGAATAAAATTCGAAAGGACCGATCAGTTTAGAAATATTGGAAAGCTAGATTATATACATGATACCCATAATATATTAGAAAATAGAAAATAAAAACATGATACATAATAAAATGAAATAAACTGCATCCTTGAAATATTATTCAAATAATTTTTCTTCAAAACCTGGGGAAATGAAACATAATAAGGGTTAGATAAAAATATCATTAAGGGTAAGAAGAAATAATGAATCAATAGGAATAAATTAACATTTAAAGTTAAATAACTGATAGCACATGCTATTCAAATAACTAGATAAGGAAAAATCAATATGGAAAGGTATGAAACTGAAACACATGCCATTTAATCAATAAATTGAAAATGAAATGTGTCTATAGATACATTGACACAAAATCTCCTAGATGAATAATACTAAAAGTAAAAACTGGAAATGATTTTTAATGGACATCATTTTTAAGGAACATTAAAACCTACACCATCAAGACATTTCACAAGACGATTTAAAAATATAGATAGAAACCTGTTTAATTTGGCCAACTTATTTGTCTAATGAGGACATATCAATGCATCGAGGGGCTATATAAAGTCTAGGTCCCACCCTTCATTGGTAGTACAAATCATTCCTCATATAAATTATAAAAATAAGTAATATTCTTTATCAATTATCCGTACTAAATAAAGATTATAAATTTATCAATAGTTCCCCTGTTAATTAAATAACTATCAAAGTGAACACTATATGTAAAAATTATATACATTTTAGGAAATATTAATATCCATTGTATAATAATATTGATATTCAAATAAATTTCCAATGAAAAATGATTAATATAAAGGGATTATTTCAACATAAAGTTAAAAATTCCAAAGATAAGTGAGATTGAAAAGATAACCATTAAGAAAATTCATTAGTATAATAATCTTTAAACATTCCAAAGTGTCTCATACCACTCCAAAACATTTAAACCATAATATATATGATGAAATAAAATTAAATGAATCTTATAACATCATAAGAGTAAGTATATTCATTATATAACATATTCCATCCAATCCATCCAATGGCCCGAAGGCCTTCATTATTTATTGATTTTTGATAATCCAACTTTCAAGGTGTGATTTTGAACCCTTAAAAGTGAATTGGTGAATAATAACAAATAAGTCTCAATGGAATATTAATTGAGACGAAATTCCCATACCTTAACCTTCCATTCATTATGTGGTATTTATCCTCACTTATAATGGTTTAAAATATGTTAATAACATATAAAAACCACAATATTTTTTTATAATATCATATATTAATTCCTTATAATATTTTATTACCCTTTTGTGAACAAACTTTTATTATTTTGACTATTTTTTGTGTTAATTTCCTAGTTTTCTCAAGTATGTTTGACTTATGATTTGTTGATCCTATTAATTAGACCATGATTTAATCATATCCGGAACATAAATAATGACTTAATTATAATATATATTCCTTAAATATATAATTTTATTATCCTATAAAATTTAGAGATTAGTAATGAAGTGCAACTTTCATGGATACAGTAGGCTGTACGTACGCATGAACGCTAATTTAATTTCATTATTATATTAAAAGATTGAAAAACAAATGATAAATATTTATATTATAATTAGAGTATCATATATATGTTATATATATTACATTGTTTTATTAAGACCATCCTTTATATGTTCCATGTATGGCAAGAATGAGGCATATCGCTTTGAGGGGGCGGTAGTCCACACTTCCTCAAATGAAATTATCATATTTACACAGGATGAAAAGAATAAAGTTATGTGAAAACTAAAAATTACCGAAGTATAAAGATATTATAAATATCATATATATCATATATAAAAATATTTTCCATCATAATAGACACCATGATAGGTGGTAAAAGAAAAATTAACAATCTTAGTTTCGTGAGGCAGTAGTTCACCGTACATAGAAATAGTATGTTTGTTACCCAGTAGATGGAGGTGTGTGTAAGTGTAGGCCCAAAAAATTACATATAAACATAATAATATATTTATTATACTTGTTTTTTTATATAATCATGTAACAAATATATTTTAGTGGTGGATAATGAAAATGAAACTAGAGATCTTGGGAGAAGATGTTACCTCTTAATCGGGTAACTTCTTTTGGTTTGTACCAAAAGGATTCATTGGAAGGATTTATGGAAAAAGGGAGGCATCAATATAGATTTTAGGGATTTTGGGAATCTATATGGCTAGATATTGTCTTAACATAAGTTTTTTATAGGTGTGATGAATAGGGATATGTGGTGGCCTTTTATAAGAGAGTAAAATGACTCACTAGGTATTTTATAAAAGAAGTTATGTGTACACAAGTTTTTACCTAAAAAGGTCTTCAAAAAATAAAAACAAATCTCAATAATGGAAGATATGTGGCCAAACTATTTCCATAAAATTGGTTTTGGACAAGTGGATAGGTCCTTTGGGCCCTTAAATTAATGTTTTTGTATTTTATTAATCTTAATTTTACATTAAATGTTCTAATTAATTTTAATAAATTTCAATAATATTTTTAGTGAAAAAAAGTTAGTATTATTATAAATTATACATAATTATATTAAAAATATGGAATCCATTTTTTCAAATTCCAATCACATAAGAGGTAGAAATTAATTTAAATTTAATCTCACAGTCGTGATGACAATGTGAGTTTTTAAGGTAAAAAGTTCCAAAAGATTGTTATGTCTTAATAGTCAATTTGAAAGTGATATTTATTCTAAAAACCAAAATTATATTTATTAGTATAAATATTATCTATTTAATCTTTAAAAACAATATAAAACATAATTTAAACTTAAAAATAAATTATATGAAAAATAAGTTTTAAACTAAAATTCAGTATTTTTACTATTCATTAAAAATTGAAACTTCACCAAAAAATAAAAAAACTATACCCTAATATAAAATTTATCTTTCTATATAAAATATTAAGTTTAATTTTACATATATAATCCATAAATGTTCCAAAAATTGTATTTAAAATAGGGTTTCCATTAAACGGTAGTTAAAACCCCTTAATAAAAATTTAGTATTTTAAGTGTAATATTTGGTTTGTTATTATCTTATGATTATCAAATATGTTGGATGAGCATAAAAAATTTTATACTGAATATATAATATATATATTACATTAATATCACCCACTAATAGTTATTAATTAAATCTATTAGGGTAAAACAACTTTGTGAACATAAAAATAATAATATTTTCCTTTATATTTAATCAATTTTCATACTCATTTCTAATTAATAAATAACCAATAACATCATTTAAAATTTTTGTAAACCATAGTTTTTCATAAATTAGTCACACCTTTTCATAAAATAGAATTTAAAGGCTAGGTTATATCATATTATATTAAATAATATTTTAATAATATATATGTATTCGGTAAAACTCGGTCTTGCGTGTAACACATGATAACTCAGTGTCGAATATATTACCAAATATATAATATATAAATTATATTTAAAATAGTAAATATATTTTAAAGTATCATTGTATTATTTTCCCTTACATTCTTTGTGTCACATTTCATGCATGCTATTGAATGTAAGGTTCTTACTTTATAATTTTGGGGTGTTACATTTTGCCCACCTTAAATAAATTTCATCTTTAATAATTAAACTTGATATCCATGATAGAGGTGTTGAAAGAAAAATATTATTGAAAGACCTAGATCATAAAAGGGTTAATATAAAATATTCATAATAAAAGAGAAAGGAAAGTACAATGATCATGCAACTATGTTCTATAATAGGAGAACTTAAGTGAGAAATGAAAACATGGATATAGAATAAAAATCTAACAATGAAGTTATGATGGAATGTGATAGAGAAAAATGATTAGAGAAAGTTAAAAATTAGAAATACCTAAATCTATGATGATATAAGATCCATTTCATTCATTAGAAATGAAGGTACTAGTATAATTGTTTTTGGTTTCTAGATCATTTTCTTAGGGTGGAGTAATTATTTCACTCTTTAAGAATATACATAAATATACTGAGCATGTTTCTATAAGCATAATATTATAATATATTAGAAAGGTATTAATCATATTGTCATGTAATATATCAATATATAAAACCACATCCAAATTTCAACATAATATGTTTCATAAATGGTTAAATTTTCTAAAAGATTATTATCTGACACTTTTGGAAGACGCTCACTGAATTTCAAAAATGAAATTATCATTAAACTTTAATCAACATGAAGAAGGTCTAAATTTTCACATTCTAAACATGTGAATAGCTTCATCATGTATCCTATTGAAATATTTAAGTAACTAAAATTACCATAATTCCTGATTGGAGACATTCATTCTTCCATATTCCTTAAGGTGGACACATGTTATTGGATATATTATTTAAATCCCAATGTGTTGAAAACTTCATTAGTGATGGAATACACCACTTGTAGACAGGCCATTCATCACTTTTACGGTATCCAACACTTGTCTAAATAAATCATTTCTTCATCATTATCTCAACATTAGGAACTTATTAAGGGTTATGTTTCCCAAATCACGTGTTTTCTGAAAAGTTTAACTTTCTAGGTAATAAGTTTTCTTGGTACCATTAACTATATGATCTCAAATCCTTACTAAAAAAGTACTGTAGTATAATCCTCATATATTACTTAATTTTTATAACCAATACATTGTAAATAAAATATTAAAATTAAATAATTCTTGAATAGAAATATTAATCATTCATCTTCATATGTGGTAGTAACATAACTTGATCATTATCCAATATCATCATTTGGGGTATATTCCTTTGACGCTTGGGACATTCATTCACATAGTGTCCCATATCTTTTAATTTGAATCATTGTACATTGGAAACCTTTTTCTTACCATTGAAATTATGAACATAGTTTCATTTTTCTCTACACTTATAAAAAAAATCTCATTCCCGTAAGGAAATTACTAGAGTGTTTCTTTACACAATTATCACATGTTGGAAAATCCTTCTTTCCCTTCATCTTGTTCGACTCATTCCCATTTTCATGGTGCTCAAATTTCCTCTTATTATCTTGGTTTCATTAGAAGATATATAACTTAGAGAATTATTTATCCACATCATTGTCACATGATACTATGTCCTTATATGATGAAAATGTTTTGGATACTATTTCCCTTTGAAATATTATCTTAAGATCACGAAATATTTGTTCCTTCTGACTCTTTGGATCACATACATTGGTGAGGTTAACATTCCTTTTACTAACCTCCTTTTATAAACAATTAAATATACTATATTAAATCATAACATATTGTATAATTCCAAATATTGTGTAGCACATAAATTTATGCATCTTGAATCTTAGGATCATAAATTTTGGTTACTTTGGGGAAATATTTACTTTCAAATCTATCATAATGATATTAAATGCAAAATAACCTAAGAATATCCCCCAGGAGTGTCAAACTAGGTTCATAGTAAGGACCATTTTTGTGTACCATGTTACCCTGAGTCAGGATCAAAACACATTGTCAGATTTGTTACTCCTAGGTACATTTGTACCAAAACCACACCCACTTGTAGTATCCAAAAAAGGATGTATTTCTTGGAATACCTAAAAAATATTTACTTTACCAAGATTCTAGGATGTTCTTCTATACTTATCATCAAATTATATATTATTATTGGGATCCATAATCTATCTTTTCTAAATCTAGTTTCTAATGTTGTTTCTAAACTTCCATTAATACCAACTATAAGGCCCCGGCCCCAAAAACCCGGAGTCGGTGCATCATTTTATTACATTGGAATGATCAAATGGAATCAAATCCTAAAGGAAAGATCAGTTTAATAGTCTTTTAAATCCATATTACATAAATAATACCCATAATACATTCAGAAATTGAAAATAAAAACATGATATATAATAAAATGAAATAAACTATATCCTTGAAATCTTATTCAAAAATTTATTCTTTATAACCCAGGGAAATGGAATATAATAAGGGTGAGCTAAAATTATCAGTAAGTGTAAGTAAAGAGGAAGAAATAATTAATCAATAATAATAAATTAACATAAAAAGGTAAATAAATAATAACACATTCTAATAAAATAACTACATATAGAAAAATCAATATGGCAAGGTAAGAAACTAAAACACATTTCATTTAATCAATAAAATGAAGATGAAAGGTATCCATAGATATTTCTAGGAAAATCTCTTGGCTGAATAACATTGAAACTAAATTATTTGAATTATTTCATAATGGAAGTCATGTATAATACACATTGAAACCTATAATGTCAAGACTTTTCACAATATAGTTTAAATCTATGGATATAAACCCATTTAATTTTTCCAACTTATTTGTCTCATGAGAACAAATCGATGCATCGAAGCGATATATAAAGTCTGGGACCCACCCATTATTACCAATATAAAAAATTACTCATAAAAATTAATCAAATAAGCAATATTCCTTATCAAATATCTATATTGACTAAAGAATACATATTTATCAATAATTCTCTAGTTAACCTAATAACTATCAAAGTGAACACCGTATGAAAAAATGATATACGTTTTATGAAATATTAATATCCATTGTATAAGAATATGAAGATTATAATAAATTTTCAATTAAAAAAGATTGAAATACTGTTTTTGTTTCATGATAAAGTTAATAATCATAAAAGGAAGTGATATTGCAAAGATAATTCATAAGAACATTCTTTTGGAAAATAATATATAACCATTCCAAGGTGTCCCATACCACTCTGAAATGTTTAAATCCTAATTTTCTTGATAAAATAATATTAAAAAAAATTATAATATCATAAGAGTAAGGATAATTATGATATAACATATTAAAAGGTAGTATATACACCAAATAAATGTTAATTGGTGCATAATAACAAATATGTCTCAATGGAATATAAATTGAGATGATATTCCCTTACTTTTACCTTAATTTTGTTGTGTGATATTTATACTATTTTATAGTGGTTTAAAATAGTTTAATTACTTAAAAAAGAAACAAACTCATGTTTATAATATCATATATTATTTACTTATAATATTTTCATACCCATTTTCTAACAATATTTTAATATTTTGACTATTTTGGGTGTTAATTTCCTAGTTTTCTCAAGTATGTTTTGACTTGAGATTTGTTGTTAATTTTAATTATATCATGATTTCATAATCTCTAGAATGTAAACCATGAATTAATTATAATATATATTCTATATTTTTTTATTAGTCTATAATATTTGGATATTAGCAATGAATTGCACCGTTGATGGAGATGGTTGGTCATAAGTATGCATGAACGCTACTTTAATTTCATTGTTTTATTAAACGAATTAAAACTAAATGATAAATATATATATTATAATACCTGTATCATATCAATGTTATATATGTTAAATAGGTTTATTAAAACCATCCTTTATATGACATGTATGGAATGAACGAGTCATATCACTTTGTGGGGGCGATAGTTCACACTTCATCGAACGAAATTAACATATTTAAACAAGATGAAAAAAAATTATATTCTAAATAAAAAATAATGAAGAATAAATATTTTATAAATATCATATATAAAATATATAAACATATTTTCCATCATAATGTTCATCATGATAACAGGTAATGGAAAAAATGGACAATCATCGTTTCGTGAGGTAGTAGTTTACCGTACATAAAAATATTAAGTTTGTTGCTCATTAGATGGAGGTGAGTGTAAGTGTAGGTATAAAAATTTACATAAAAACTTACTAGTATATTTTGGATACTATTTTTGTTATATAATAATTTAATAAAGATATTTTAGGGGGTGGAGAATGGAAATGAAACTAGAGAGCTTGAGAGAAGACATTACTTCTTAATTAGGTAACTTCTTTTGGTTTGTACCAAAAGGCTTACTTGGAAGGATTTATACCAAAATGGAGGATTCAAAGTATAGTGTAGGTATTTTGGGAAGATATAAGAGTATATATTATCCTAACCTATGTGTTTTGAGATGTATTAGGAATGGGGATAGGTGGTAGCCTTTTATAAGGGAGGAAAAAGACTCACTTAGTATTTTTTAAAATAAGTTAAGTGTACCCACGTTTTTACATACAAAAGTCTTAAAAAACCAACTAAATAATTAATTGAAGGTTCATGGACGAATTATGGCCAGAAATTTACTTTTGTAAAAATGGATAGGTTATTTAGGCCCTTAAATTAAAGGATTAGTCGTTTGTTAAGCTTAACTTTATCTTAATAATTATAATTAATTTTAATTACTTTCAATAATATTTTGGTCAAAAAATGATGGAATTATTAGAAATAAATAAATTATTCTGATTCAAAATATTTATATCATTTTTTCAAATTCCAATCATAGAAGTGGCGGAAATTAATTTAAATTTAATCCCGTACATGGGATGACAATGCAGGTTTTTTAGGTAAAAACGTCCAAAAGGTTACTATGTTTTAATTGTCAATTTCAATGTAAAATTTATTATAATAAGCTAAGTTGGATTAATTTATAAAAATATTATATAATTAAACTTTTAAACCAACATAAAACTTCATTTAACCTTATAAATAAGTCAGATGAAAAATCTGTTTTAAACTAAAATTCAATATTTTTCACTATTCATTTAAAAAATGAAACTTAACATTAAAATAATACAAATTTAACATAACCTAATTTTTATTTTTATATTTAAAATATTATGTTTATTTTTACATATATAATCTATAAAAGTTCTAAACATTGGATTAAAAATGGTTCTCTATTAAAAGACGATAAAAATACCTTAATAAAAATATAGTATTCTAAGTGTAATATTGGGTTTGTTCTTATCTAATGATTATAAAATATATTCGATGAACATAAAAAGTATTTTATAGAATATATAATATATATATTATACTAATATCACCCACAAATTTTTATTAATTAAATATATTATGGTAAAACAACTTTGTGAACATAAAAATATTAATATTTTCCTTTATATTCAATCAGTTTTCATATTCACTTATAAATAATTTATAACAAATGAATTCATTTTAAATTTGTGTAGCCCAATTATTTTCATAATTTATATACCCCTTTTCATAACTACCAATTTAAATGCTATGTTATATCTTATTATATTAAATAATATTTTAATAGTATAACGTTATTCGTTAAAACCCTGTCTTGTGTGTAATGAAAGTTAACTCGGTGTCGAGTGAATTACCTAATATAGATTGTATAAAATATATTTAAATTATAAAATATATTTTAAAGTATCATGGTATTATTTTCCCTTATGTGCTTGGTTTAGTGTGTCACACATGCTATCGAATATAAGGTTCTTACTTTAGAATTTCAAGGTGTTGCAAAGATTATTGGGAAAAAATCCCTCAAGGTTTCATCTCAGTGTTTTTGGGGGGATTATATTTATTGAGACATATATATGACTTCATTTTATTATGGTTGGGTTTTACAAATAATATGCTTAAGGTGGTATAATTTTCCAGTGTTTTCTATATTTTTAGGCCTCAAAATTGGGAGTTTGTTTTATGGAAAAGGAAAGTTATCCGAAAAGAAGTTTACAGAATGCAGTTCACGGACTGGAGAGCACAGTTAGAAGATTATGAAGTGTGGAGTGCCCAGACCACATATAATCATAGAAAATATATATAGATAGAAAAGGAGGTACATAAAATGACCAAGTATAATCATCAAAGGAAGAGTTTTCTCAAAGAAGTATTTTGTAGACCGTGTAGCATGATATGAAAATTATTTAGAGAAATTAGTTCCTGAGAGTTTTATAGTTCATGGGAGGCACATAATTCATGGTAGGATCTTTTCATGTGAAATTTATGTGGTGATTTAAGGAGCAAAAATGTTTTTTTATAAAATACATCGGCCACTACAAATTAATTAAGGTTCTATGTAGACTGCATAACAGTTCATAATGAAGTTTATGCCGCATTAGATTTTTGGGAATTTAAGATTATTGGGTTTTCATGATTTATTTTCCAATATGAAGGACCCTAATCTCATAATTATGTAGAGAAAAATTCATTAGATAAGATCATCACTGGAAGAATTTGGGGATTTCCGAATTAGTTCGTGAGGGAGGATTCCATGAAGGAGGAAGTAGTTCATGAGGATCAATTCTGTGAAAGAGATATTTTGCAGAGAGAGTTCATGAAATGTGTTTTTGGAGCCCAATAGCACACAAAGGAAAAGGGACTGCACAACAGAGGCAATCTGTGAGGCATCAATAGTTTGCGAATAAAAAGGAAACCATGAGGCACTCATGCCACACGGTGTAATGCAATTTGTGGAGGATTCAAAGTATTTTATAGAGAATAGAATATAATTCACATAGGGAGAAAGGATATTCACAAAGGGACAGTAATTGTTCATGAAAGTAATATTTTGAATCTAATAGTATGTGGAAAATTGGATTTAATCTACCGAGTGAAAACTAGACTTCATAGAACACTCATATATGTGTTAAACAATTATGAGGTGATTCTGAACAATATGAGATTCTTATGGAGGATTAGTTAGCACAATTCAGTTGAGTGATTAGTGAACTTTTAAATTTTGATTGGTTATAAACCAATAGGGACAGTGAGTCCACTCCAAATATTTTTTTGGTAGTGATTTTGGGTATAAAAGTGATCTATCCCAAAAATTGTATTTTTGAAGTGAGACATAGTGGATTTGGTACTTCAGAAAATTTCTATTGTAAACTCCTTAGACATATAAAAGTGAGGGTGAACCAACTTGTTTTTGGTACCATGAATTCTTTCATTTAAGTTCATACATTGCTATGGGAAAGGGATAGAAGAGTGTTTTGTTTAACAAATAAAAAAGATCAAAAGGGGTAATTGTTTTAATCTATCATACTGTGATTAACCCCCCCCCCCCCTCAGGGTATTTAACCTAGTTTTTATGAAACCATCCTTAATACATTTTATGTAATGTGTGACCGTATCACATCACTTTGAGGAGGCGGTAGTCAACAAGTCCACACACAAAGTTATCATATTTACAAAAATGGAATGTTTTTTTAAAAGGTTGGGGCCGAATGACATCGTTTTGCGACGCGGTAGCTCATCATACACGAATAGTAATTTCATTACCCATTTGATGTTAGTGTGTGTAGGTGTTAGATAAAACCTTAAAATAACAAAATATCAGTATATTGAGGATATTTAGGTTTCTATATAAGCATGTAATAAGAATAATTGAATGGGTGGACAAATAAATAAATCATAAATGCAGGTTAAATAATTTTACCTCTTTTTTAGGTAACTCCTTTTTGTTTTCTCCAAAGGGATTCCTTGGATGGTTTTCTACCCAAATTTAGGACTCTATGATTATAGGATGGATTTTTTGAGCTTAATTGGGCCGGTGTGGGAGGATATAAAGTGGCTTGAGATCTGTGAGGAAGTGTAAGATTGAATTTATTTTTATACTAGAGGATTAGTTAATTTTATTTGTAAATACCAAAAGGTAAATACTATTGGGAGGTATCCCTTACCTCACATGCTTAAAAAATTGAAACAAAATCAAATAAATTGGAATTATGGTCCAAATATACTCAAACTACATGACAATAATATCATTTTATCACTTTTTTCCTTAGTTTTTTAGTTTCATTATTTTTATCATTTTGGCTTTTATTTATGTGAATTGTTTTCTATCCTAAGTAGTTTAACCATTAATAATGAATTAAAGTAATATTTATTATAAAATATAGAACCAATTAATTATAAATATTATATGTAATTTAAAAAATATAAACCTATGAGTGTTGAAAATTAATTTAATTCAAGCGCATGTAACGCATAAAAACATTACGTTAACCCGAACAATGCTAACAATGTTTTATTATCTATGGGTAAATATATTAATTATAAAAGATAAAATTTAACATTAATAGAACATATTAAACATTTATTAACACTTATAAATCACTTGGAATAAGGTATTATTATTTTTAATATTTTTAAATCATTTACTAAAACATCATTTGTTGTAAAATAACATTAATGTTGATTTTGACATTATTAACTTAATTTTAGTTTAAAAATATCAAAATAATGATGGAACTAAAATTTATTAATTTCATAGATTTTTAAGATAATATATTAATATATAAAAATAATGTAATGTAATAATTCATTAAATTTACTTTTATTTTAATGTTTTCAACGTCATTTAATTTATTTAATTATTAACTTAATAATCCACACATTAGAATTTTTTAGGCATTTAATTTAACTAATTAATATATAAATACTATAGTTAAAATATCATGATAAGAAAAAATAATTTACATTTTAAAACAATATTATTACTGAAACTATACAACTTCTTCCATACTCTAAATATTTTTAAATCTTAACGGTAAGGAAGATTCTTTTTTGTTTCTTTTTCCTTAACTAATTATATGTGTCAATTTCATGAAAATGTGTCCCAATAACTCATAAAACTATAGAAAATATAGTATTTGGTATAACTATTTTCCTTCAATAGATTTTGGAAAAACCTCTAGGTCATTTTGTCCCTTAAGTATAAGGTTCAGTCAATTCTTAAGCTTAATGTTACCTTAATCGTTGTAATTATTTGTAATCACTTTCACTAATATTTTTGGTCAAAAACTAGGTTGATCTTATTAGAATATAAATATTATTCTGATTACATCTATTTATGTCCTTTTTTTCAAATTCAATTTATAAAAGTAAAAAAATTATGTTTAAGGAAAATCCCCCAGACGTGGCTAGAAAGTATGTTTTTAAAGTGAAAATGTTAAAACGTTCAATAAGTTTATATGTCAAAATTAGATTTAAAAATGATTATAATGACATAAATTGGATTAATAGATTCATAATTTATCTATTGGGACTTCAAAAACCAATTTAATGTTTAATTTTTTATTAATAATTTTTTAAACGAAAATGTAATTCTCAACTAAAATGCAGTATTTTTCACTATTAAATAAATAATGAAACTTCTCATAAAAATAAAAAAAATCATCCTAATTTTATTTTGACATTTTTAATTCTAAAATGATGTTTTTTATTTGAAAAATAAAATTTATATGTGTAAAAATTTAGTTTTAAAATTGGTGCGCCCTTAAAAGGAGATAAAACTCAGTTTTCATGTAACACAATCTATCTTAGTGTTGTGTGTAGTGTAATATTAAATTGGTGTTGCATATAAAGCATGTTAACAATAAATTAAATTTATTATAAATAGAAAATGTTGTAAATTTATAGGGTGTTACATTCCCCCACCTTAATTAAATTGATTCCTCGTAAATTAAACTTGATCTCGTTAATCTAGGGTTTGATATTTGAAAATACTATTGTTGGAAAAACCCCAAATTGTACCTTTGGTTAATAACACATATTCTTAATAATAGGGAAAGTTAAGTAAAAAGTTCCCCACAAAACTAGGATTTCAAATAGGATAACATTAGTGAAAACATAAACATGTTAGAAGAATCAAACTATCAAGTTCTAATAGAGAGTGACATATAACATGTATATGAGAAATTTGTTGACCAAAAATCCATAAACTAGAGGTGTGAATAAAGGTCATTAATATAATAAAAAATGATGTTAATATGAATTTTTTTTATTTAAATACCCTTTCTCCTAGAGTTGAGAAATTCTTTCACATTCTATGAATATAAGTAAATACACATTTCTATAAACATAATAATTTCCTTTGATTACCCCATGAACTATTTTTACTTTATCTCCTAGAACGAGATGCTTCATATAGTGAAGTAATACATTAATCTCTATACCCTCAATCATAGTTTAACTTAAACAATTTCATAAATTGTCAAAATTTCCAAATAGTTATGATCAAACACTTCTATAAGGAAGGTCACTGGATTTCAAAAATGAACTTATTATTAAAACAAACAACATGAAGTGGATCTCTAATCATCACATACCAAACATGTGAACAATCACTTCATTTACTTTCTTAAAATATGGTAATAAAATGAATTACCATAAAAACTTAATGGAAATATGAATTTTTACCTTTTCTTTAAATAACAAACATGTTATTGGTTATATTCCTTAAATACAGAAGTTTTGTAAACTCCATCAATGATGGATTAAACCAATTTTTCAAAAACACCATTAATCAGTTCCAAGGTAGTTGATACTATCCAATTTACTTTTTCCAAATTAATCATCTTTTTTGTCCAACATCATTATCTTAGCATTAAGAACATTTTAAGGGTTATCTTTCCCTTAACCATGTGTTTTCCAAAAAAATTAACTTTCCACCAAACCACTTTTCTTGGAACCATTCAACATATGATCTCAAATCCTTAACAAATAATTATTGCAGTACAATACTCATATATTTCATAATTCTAGTAACCAATACATAATTGAAAAAATAATCAAATGAATTTATTCTTTAATCCAAATATAATATCATTAATTATTCCTCTTTGTCTATGGTAGTAGAATAATCATGACCATGATCTATTAGCCTCTATTGGGGTATATTTTTTTGACACTTGAGATACTAATTTTCATAGCATCCCATCTGTTTATAGTTTAATAATTGTACATTAGAAACCTTTTTCTTATCCTTGAAATCACAAGCATGGAAGCCCTTATCTCCAAACATGTAGAAAACTATCATTCATTGAAGAAAGTAACATGGTAATTATTTCAACAATTTTTACATGCGGGAAAAATAATTCCATCCCTTCTTCACTTTATCCAATTTTTTCCTAGTTGTCCTCTTATTCTCGTTGTTTCCTCTGAATCCATAATACATGATAATTATTTCTATACCTAGTTATAACATGAAACTATTTCCTTATATGATGAGAATATTTGGGAGGCTAGTCACCTTATAAATATTGGCTTAATATAAAAAATATATGATACTTCTTGCTCCTTGGATCATGTGCTTTGGTGAGGTTCACATTACTTCTATTGGGCTCCATTTCAAAATGACAACATACACTCGGTTAGATCATATCATTATGAAACATAATTTCTAATCCCAAAGTAGAAAAATACTCAACATAAATTGAAATATTTATGTGTATCTAATCTCATAATCGTAAATATGGTTTCTTTGTGATTTTATTTTATACTTATCCTCAAAGTATATCTTATAGTTATGTCACAAATAAAATTTTTCTAAATCATGTTTACAAGGCTGCATCTAAAATTCCTCTAATACCAACTATAATGCCCCAACCCCAGAATCCCAAATCTAGTGCCTTTATAAAATTGACATTATTAGAATGAATCAAATCTCGAAGGACCGAAAGTTTACCTATTTTGGAAAACTAGACTACATTCCTGATACCCATTTTACATCCATAAATAGAAAATGAAACAATATTTGTATCAAAATATAATAAACTACATCCTTTTAACCCATTCAAAGGATCCCTCTTTGTAACCTGGGGAATGGAAACAAAACAAGTGTGAGATCAAATGCTTAGTAAGGGTATTGTATAACGAAAGAGATAGTGAATCAATAATAACAATCAGTATAGAAGGGTAATAACTAAACACACATACCATATAACCAATGAACTAATAATGAAATGAATCTATAGTTAATTTCAGATTAAAAATATCATGGATAATAACAATTGAATACTGAATAAAGAAAATTCTTAATTATCAGACATCATGTTTTCCAGGCACATGATACCTTTATCATCAAGACCTTTCACAAGATGGTTTAGAATACTACTGTTAAAAAGTTTCACAATATTGTCTTAATTAGTGGGTAGAAACCCATCTATTATGTGTTGGTAAAAAATCCCTCAAGGTAACATTGCAGCATTTTTGGGTTGATTGTGTTTGCTGACAAAGAAGGTTTCCATGGTGAATTTTCAAGTTCTAGATATTTTGTTGAAAATCCATGTTGACAAAGAACCCTGACAAAGGAATGGATGATCTAGAGGTGGTATAAAATAAGAGATACCAGGTGGCGCGAAGATAGGCTTCATGGATTTTGATGAGCATCACAAAATAAGGATTTCCTTGAAGATCTCATCAAAATATGGAAAGGAATGAGTTTTGAGAAGATAGGCTTCATGATTGGTTTTCACGAAGACTAGAAGAATGTTGATGGTGATTCTTCTCAATTATGACAAGCTTTACAAATGGTAGAGTTGAAGAGAATTGGGGTGGTGAAGGACATTGTGAGTGGAGGTTCACGATGATGGTGAGAAATAATTGACAGGATGCTCCATGATTACGATGAGCTTTGTGATCAGAAAATTTCAACTGTGCTTTGTGATTTTGAGAGAATTTCAGTGGGAACTTCAGAGCTTCGTGATTTGAGATGAAATGGTGTTGAATTCACATGTAAGGTTCAAGGGTCGGTGGAATCACCTATAAATAGACCTCGATCCCCTCCGAAGAAGTAGATAGTTTTTGAAGAAAATATTTTTCTCTCGGCTCGGGAAGGTGGTTTATAAAGACAGTGTGCTTCGCAAAAGAATAGCTTCGCAGTGGCTATTATAGCCCCGTGAAAGTCATGTGCTATGCGTTGGCTCAGTGATCTTTGCAACAGAAGTCGCTCTGTAACAACATGAGCTCCATAACAGCCTAATCATTGCGAAGGCTAGAGCTTTTCGAAAGTGCTTCATGGAAATGCAGGAGCTTTCCGGAAGGCTTGTTTGAGCTTTGTGAAATTTGGAGCTTTGCGTTTTACGGTGCTTTGCAAAGGTACTTCCCAATGGTTGTTGCTCAGTGTTCAATGGAAAAAAGGGTATTCTACAGTGGGTTAAATTTTGAATTCAATAGATAATCTACATACAGTGAAGGATGCATTCATTAGTGATAATGAAGAGACCTATAGGTCTATAAAACTTGAGTGGATCTTCTGAAGAAGTAGTGATCTCACTTCAGTTGAGAGAACAATGAGTTCTCAAATTGTGAGTGGTTGTAAACAAGGAGGGACAGTGAGTCCACTTCGAACTTGTAAACAAGAGTGTGCTTATAATGGAATTGGTACATCAACACACTGCCAGTGTATGCTCCTTGGACGTATCCCAGTGAGGGTGAACAAAGTAAAAATTGTTGTGTCATGTGTATTCTTTAAGGTTTATTCATACTTTGCAATGGGTAGAAGAGAGAGAATAGGGTTTTTTCTAACATCAAAACAAGATAAAAGGGGGGGTGTATTAATCTGTCACACCCTGATTCAGCCCCCTCTCATGGTATCTATCCTAGTGGACCTAACATTATTATTGGAAACAAACTCAAAGGGTTTTTATCAAACTGATTCCATCCCATGAGACCACCAAAGCATCGAGGGGATAACTTTAAACAGTCTCAAACCTATGTAGTTAGTGTCCAAAGCATTCCTCATATATGAAATAGTAGATTTAATTAATAATAAAATATCTATATTGAATTATTAATAAATATTTATCAATAATTCCCCAATGTAGGTTAAGTAAGAACATTTGTTTTTGACGTTGATGAAAGGAAATACCATTGAAATGTCATGAAAATATTCTTGAGGAAAATAATCTTAAAACATTACAAAACATCCAATATGACTTTAAAACATTTGAATAATAATCCCCATGGAGGAATAACATTAAATGAAACTTATAATATCATGAGAATAAGTATATTTAGGATATAACAAGTAAAATGGTAGTATATACACCATATAAAAGAGAACTAAGTACATAACATTACAGTATTCCTTAATGAAATGAAATTGAGATGAAATAACTTACCTTGAGTCAAACATGTTGCATGTGACATTATATTCCTAAATAAAAAAATTATGTTAATTATTTACTTTATTCAGAACCGTTTTTAATATTATTATTACTTTTAATTCACTTATTATAATAATTTATACAACTACTTAAACAATTAAGATTACGTCAGGTGTTTTGACCAAATTCAGTCATGTGTTAAGAAAAAATTTGGTAGGTCAACTATGGTCAAATGGGTCATTATATAAACATATATATAATAATAATCAAAAAATAATTATGATCTTTATAAATTAAATATAATTTTAAAACCAATCATGAAATATGGTTATGAAAAATGAACCAACGTTATAATCATGGAGACAGTAGACTGTACGTATGTATGAGTAACATTCCCATTTTTTGGTGATCGTTTTTGAGAGAATGTATGTAACATTATATCTTTCCAAAATTATAATTATATCATAAACAACATGTTATTTATGTAGGATCAAAATAACGATGTAGATGCTCAATATACAAGAGGGGGGGTGAATTGTATACTTTAAAAATTCCTTTAAACAAAGGAAAGAGCTATGTTTAACAAAGTTAAACTAAGAAAATTCACAAAACCTATAACACAAATTGAAAACTTGAAAAAGGAATGAAGTTATAAACTTCAAGTCCTATGAACTTCCTTAAGACTAGAAAGAGATTCCGAAAGTAGGTTCCAGAAATATGGTTCTGGAAATTGAAACTTAACAAAAGATTACAATATGAGATTCTACCTTAAAGTGTATAGAATCTAAATGAAACAGAGTACAAGTAAGTAAGTATAATAAAGTTATACTTTCCTTATAATACAAAATGCATCGAAAACAAACAAGTAGTAAAACTACAAGTAACAAGATATAAGTCTTTTAACCCAAAGAGAAGGGTATCCAACAACCTTGGATAAAGGTCCCTCGATTTATACTTTCAAGCAAGTCTGTCTTACCCACACTAGGGTAAGCCCTCAATATGAAGATCAAAATCTTTGTCTTTCTATCCCCGCAAGCCCTCAACTTCAAGGTAGTTGGAACCTCTGACTTCCACAGCAAGGAAGCCCTCGAACTTCAAGGTAGTCGGCACCTCTGTCTTCCTATCCCTGGAAGTCCTCGAATGTAATCACCAACATTCGGAGTCGCACGAAGCAAAAAATGAATGAGCGGTTCACTATGCACAAGGAATGAAAAGCATTCTCTCTCTAGAAAACACCTTAGCAGCGTGTGGTCTCTAGATCGATCAACTTCTATGTTGTTGTTATATGTATGTGTGAGCTATTTCAAATGAGCTCCTATTTATAGGAAAATTTCCAACAGTCAGCTCCCTCCTCCAACGGTCATATTTTCCAGGAAACTCGGAGGGACCTGTACACGTGTAACTCAACCAACGGTTAATTAGAAACAAAATAGACGACATCATTTTATAACAAACTATGTATAACTGAATGTACGACATCGTTTTGAAATGAAGAATATGTGAGTAAAAGCTAATCAATAGTTCAGAGTGTAAGAAAGTCAAAAGTTCGGAGTCTAACCAAAATTATGTTCGGAGTCTATGTTAAGAAATGTTAGGATTCTGTTTTATAGGAATTCGGAGTCTGGTCTCACCAGAGATCGGATTCTGAACCTCTAGAGTTCGGAGTTGAACTTCTTAAGTGTTCGGAGCCGAACTGCTTAAAATTTCGGAGTCGAACTTCTTAAGAGTTCAGAGTCGAACTTCTTAAAAGTTTGGAGTCGAACTTCTTAAGAGTTCGGAGTCGAACTGATTAAAAGTTTCGAGTCGAACTTATGAAGATTTCGAAGTCGAACTACTAAAGAGTTCGTAGCCGAACTGCTAAAGAGTTTGGAGTCGAACTGCTTAAGAGTTCGGAGTCGAACTTCTTCAGAGTTGGAAGTCGAACTACATAAGAGTTTGGAGTCGAACTTCTTCAGAGTTCGGAATCGAACTGCTTAAGAGTTCGGAGTCGAACTTCTTCAGAGTTCAGAGTCCAAAATTCGGATTAGAACTACATTACAGATCACATCCAGAATTCAGATCCTAAAAACAGAATGCACCAAATCTTTTCATTATATGGCTCTGGAAATTTGGTTATGAATCCGGTTTTTTAATTTAAGAATAATATTGCTATGTATAAGAAAATTTAGGTTAAGGTGAATTTCCTTAAAGAAGTAAATTTTCCTTATGGGGGTAAAAATAATATTTTCTTAAGCATAAGGTGTTTGTGATTTTCAAAACAAGAAGGAATGGAAAAGTCATAAGGAAAAACCTTATTGACTCAACAATCATCCCCTTTTTGGAAAGCACAAACATCCTTTTGAAAAAGCATATAAGTATTTTGAAAAAATTTCATTAGACTTTGAAAATTAAAACTTATATCCCTTTATTCATAGATATAAGTGAATACAACTAACTCCCCCTTAGGGATTGAAACTATAAGGATTGTATTATGTGTTTTCAAACTAGAGTTTTCAATAATATAAGAGTGAAAAGTTCATAGTGGGAAACTCCCCCTTTTTTTAAGGATATTTCTCTTAGAAATTTTTCCTTTCTCCTCCTTAGGAATAGTTCTTTTTCCTTCTCCCCCTTTGTGATTTTCAAAAAGAATTGAAGGGAATGGAAAACACAGTATGGTACCTGAAACATTAGTATATAACAAGATACAAACCAACCAGATAATCATTTTATTTGAGTTGAGGGAACAAAATTTTACAATGAAAGACAACTACAACAAAAGATCGGAGTGAGTTCATTTGTCTTCCTTTTCCTTCGGAATGATCTTCTTCGAGAAGGATTTGAGTTTCTTCAAGTCTCTTTGATCTTCCTCTCATTGCCTCTCCAAGGATTTTACCTTTTCTTCTTGAGCTTTTAAAGCCTCTGCCTGAGCCTCCAAGGCTTCTTTCTGCAACTTCAACAACTTATCTTTCTTTTCCATCTTCTGCTGAAACTCAATCCGGAAATCTCTTTCAGTTTTCCAATTTTGAGATACTGAGTTAAGCTTCCCATTCATATCCCTGACCTGTTGATTCCATAAATTTTGCTCCTGGTTCAACTTATCAAAAATCTCATTAACCTTTTTATCCTCTATTTCAAAATCATTTTGAACTTCAGCTTAGAAATTCTCAAATTGAACTAAATCTTCATCAACTCTCTTAGACCACTTGGTTACTTTACTGCAGGACTTCCTATGCATGTCATAATCGATCAGAAAACGTTTCTGTTCAGCTTCCAACTTCACAAACTTATCCATTACCATGGATAAAGAGTCTGATTTTTGATTCATAGATTGTTGCAGAAACTGGCATCTAGAATCTATTGTTGGAAGAATCGGAATTGTGTCCACCAACTTTCTTTGAGATTGAACCATAAAATCATGCCCATGGGATGATGATTCTGAATCAGAAACTTCTTTCTGAGATTCCTCTTCTTCAACTGACACTAGATTCCTTCTAGAGATACCACCAACCTCTTTCCTTCTGAAGACATCTTTAATGGGTGTCTCTATGAGAGTTTGCTTCCCTTTATCAGCTCTCGGAATAGTTTGCACATTAGGAGATACTTCCTCAGATTCAGAAAATTGAACAATCTGATCCTCATCCGGTTTCTTTCTTTCTTGACCTTCCTCAAGAAAATTCTTCTCATATGATTCTTCTTCATCATACAACACATTTTCTTTTTCTTCTTCTAGATGTTGCTTGCTAGCTTCTTCATCTCCCTTTCCTGAGGTAACTATCTTTGCGGATTCATTCTTATCTTTTTAGTCTTTTACTTTCTTGATCAAGGTATCCAGATCTTCACTCTCCTCGTATTCTTCTTCTTCTTCAACTTCTTCCTCAACTGCTTCAGCAACTTCCTTCTCAGCTTCTAAAACTATCCCTTTACCCTTGTCCTTTTCCGGAGTGACATAGTTTTTCACTGGAGTTTTTGGTAGAGAAGGTTCAACACAGAAAGTTTCCGGAACTGGAAGCCTTTCGGAAGCCAACTCTGTATCTTTTAGAAAAGATCACACTAGTTCAGCTTCAGACATCTTCTTTCTCAACTTCTGTTCCTTTTCTTGTCTCTCTAGATCCTCAGCAGCTTTTTCTTTTAATGCCTTAGCCTCAACAGGGTCCAGTCCGAATTGAGGATCCCCTTCCTTCCTCATTTCTTTATCTTTCCTCCACTTTGCTGCTACTTCATCTGTATAGATTTTCTGCTTCTTCGGATTGGGAGGTGCGGATTCAGTTTCCTTAGGCTGAGGAACTACTTCATCAGTAACTACTTCCTTAGCCTTTCTCTTCTTCCTTTGATTTTTTGAAGGTTCTGGAGATTGTTTTTCTTTTTCAGCTATTTCAAATTCCTCCATGGATAGGGTGTAAAATTATCAGGATTCACAAGAAAATCCCATCTTCATTCTTTTAAGCGTATCATCACAGACAAGCATGAGCTTGCAATTCCAGATCTTTGATTTGCAGGCAACTTTGAAAGATTCTAAGCATCGAACAATCAACTTAGACAGTAAGGCAGGAAACATCATAATCTGAGCACTCATATTTTCTTCTTTTATATTCTTGATCGTAACCAAGACATGCCTTATCAGATTTATCTTTCTTAGATTTTCCAAAAAATCTAAGACATAGATATCACTTTTCTTCAGATTGTCTTTATCTCCTCTTCTCGGAACCAGAAAACCTTGCACCCATAGTTGATGTATTCTATTATTCGGAGTGATCCAAGCAATCTTAGTTGTTGAATCATCCTTAAGCCCAAGACACTTCAATGCCTTCTCCTTATTGAAACTTCCTTGCACATTGGGAAGTTTGTGAGAACAGAATTCAGCTTCTCCCTCATATGCTATACCAACCAGGCTTACTGCCTTAGTGTAAGAAAGTTAAGAAGTCTTTCCATAAGACTTTAAAGAAAACCTTTCTCTGTCATCTTCCACCAGGAAGGAAACAGACTCATAAAACTCTATCAACAAGTCGGTATAAACCGGATCCTGTTTATCTGGTTTTTCTATGGATACATCTTCCCATCCATTCAGTCTAATATTCTTTGAAATAAGAGAATCAAGCTTATAAAAATACAGATGAACTAACCTTTCCCTGTAAACTAACCACTTTGAAATTGGTTTGATAGTTGACATATCTTGAGAGGTTGCTTCAACAGACAATCGGAATGAAATAAACTGTAAGATTCGGATCGGCTTCACATGGTTTGGAACTGGACTTAAGAGGAGTAGCAGAGCTTCGAGACGCAAAAGCTTGAAAAACTGATGTGGGACGAGTCTCGGGGTCCCCTTTATATAGGAAAAGAATTTGACCGTTGGTCTTCCAAAATCCATCTAATGGTTGAAAAAGCTCTGATCTTATCTGACGGTTGAGAACAATCCCTCAAGGAAAATTTCACTCTGATCTTTTGAGGTTTTTAATGAAAACATTCTGATTTGAGGAAAAACTAGAATCCGAACTTTTTAATAACAAGGAAAATACCAGTAAGCAAAAAATTTGATTACAAAACTATAAGTAAGAAAATCATAACTTACGGATTGACAAGAAATATTGTTCAAAATTGGTAATATTCTTCTTGAAGAAAAAAAACTTCATTATGAAAGTTGTAGTACAAAAACCTCGTTACAAAAACCCCAATACGAAAATCTCCATTCCGAAAATTATCAGTACGAAAATTCCATTCCGAAAATTATCAGTACGAAAATTCCATTCCGGAAATCTCATTACGAAATTATTAGTACGCAAATTTCTTTCCGGAAGTCTGCAGTACGAAGAATTTCATTCCGGAAGTTCCCATTCCGAGAATTTCAGTCCTGAAAATTTTAGTTTCAGAAATTCCCATTCCAGAAATTTTAGTTTCAGAAATTTACATTCCGGAAGTTCAGTTCCGAAAGTTTTTTTTGAAAAAAAAACTCTAACAACCAAATGTACTCCCCCTATGAAGAAGAGTTTATTACTATTAGGAGAATTTTTCAACAAAAGTTAATGAATAATGATTACCTCACAGTTATCATTCATAACTTTTGTTTAATGTATTCAAATCTATCGGAGGGTAATGATTTTGTGAAAATATCAGCAAGTTGATCTTGCGTTCCGATAAACTGAAGAATGATATCTCATTTTTGTGTGTGATCCCTAAGAAAGTGATGCCTAATATCTATGTGTTTTGCACGAGAGTGATGTGCAGGGTTCTTACTTAAGGCAGTAGCACTTGTGTTATCACACAAAATTTGAGTTTTAGTAAAGCTCAAGACATAGTCTGTGAGTGTGTGTTGCATCCACAACACTTGAGCACAACAACTTCCAACTGCTACATATTCAACTTCAGAAGTGGAAAGTGCTACAGAATGTTGCTTCTTGCATGACAAAGACTCTAATGAATCTCCTAAGAAATGAAAAGTTCTGGATGTACATTTTCTATCCATTCTACATCCACCAAAGTCAGCATCAGAAAATATTTTTAGAATAAAATCATCTCCAGATGTATAAAACAATCCTAGATCTATGGTTCCCTTAAGGTAGCAAAAAATTCTTTTTACTGACTTTAAGTGAGATTCCTTAGGATTGGATTGATATCTTTCACATAAGCATACTGAGAACATTAAGTCTGGTCGACTAGCTGTTAAGTAAATTAAACTTCCTATCATACCTCTAAAAGATGTTTGATCTACCGGTTTCCCAGCTTCATCAAGATCTAAAGAGTTTGAGGTACCAATAGGACTACTTATACTCTTAGTATTGTCATAACCATACTTTTTGAGAATATCTTTAATATAATTATGTTGAGATATGTAGGTTTCTTCTGGTTTTGGAAAAATTTGAAAACCAAGGAAAAATGTTAACTCACCCATCATACTCATTTCAAACTCAGATTTCATTAGCCTTGCAAAGGAGTCGATTAAAGATTGCTGAGTTGAACCAAATATGATGTCATCAACATAAATTTTAACAATCAAAACATTTTTCTTATCTTTCTTTATAAAAACGGTTGGATCTTCATTTCTCTTAACATAGTTATTTTGAAGCAAAAATACAGTGAGTCTATCATACCAGGCTCGTAGGGCTTGTTTATGACCATACAAATCTTTGGTAAGTTTAAAAACATGATTAGGATGTTTTGTATCTTCAACGCCAGGAGGTTGTTCAACAAAAACTTCCTCTTGGACATAACCGTTAAGAAAAGCACATTTCACATCCATTTGGAAAAGTTTGAAATTAAATAATGCTGCAAAGGCAAGTAGATTACGGATAGATTCAAGTCTAGCTACTGGATCATAGGTTTCTTGATAGTCTATTCCCTCTTGCTGATTATAGCCTTTAGCAGCAAGTCTATCTTTATTTCTTACTATGACTCCATTTTCATCACATTTGTTTCTGAAGAACCACTTTACTCCAATAACAGAGGTTTCCTTAGGTCTTTCAACCAAGATCCAGACTTTGTTCCTTTCAAATTCATTTAGTTCATCTTGCATAGCTTTGATCCAATCATCATCACCTAAAGCTTCATCAGTTCTTTTTTGTTCTAATTGGGAATGAAATGCTAGATGTTCTATTTCATTTCTTAAGTAACTTCTAGTTCTTACAGGTTGATTTACATCACCAATGATACTATCACTGGGATGATTCTTAAGAAACACCTGATTTGGGTTTTGTAAAACCTTTTCATCAACATAGGGTAGAAAATCTTCTGGAGTAAATGTTTCAGAAGTATCGTCTTAAACATTTTCCTTATCAGAAGGTTCTTCTATCAAAGGTTGATAATCAGTTTTTGAAAACACATCTGAGGATGTAGGTTGAGATGGTTTAAAAACAAATGGATCTGACTCATCAAATTTTACATGCACTGTTTCTTCAACAATACAAGTATTTTTATTGAAAACTCTATATGCCTTAGAAGTTGTGGAGTAGCCTAGGAAAATCCCTTCATCATATTTTGGTGGGAATTTATGTAAGTTATCTTTAGTATTCAAAACGAATACTTTGCAACCAAAAACCTTGAAGTAGGAAAGTCTTGGTTTTCTACCGTTCCATAACTCATAAGGAGTTTTATTAAGAAAAGGTCTAATCAAAACTCGATTTATAGTATAGCAAGCTATACTTACAGCTTCAGCCCAGAAATATCTAGCTATAGAATATTCACTCAACATGGTTCTAGTTATCTCTTGAATAATTCTATTTCTTATTTCAACTACACCATTCTGTTGAGGAGTTCTAGGTGCTGAAAAATTGTGAGTAATACCTTTTTTACTACAAAAAGTTTCAAAATCAGAATTTTGAAATTCTCCTCCATGATCACTATGAATATTTTTCAAAGGAAGTTTTTTCTCATTTTTAAATTGAGCTCTAAAACTTTTGAAATAAGAAAAATCTTCAGACTTCTTTTCTAGAAAATAGACCCAAGTAAATCTAGTGTAATCATCGACTAGAACAAATACATTGTATTTGCCTCCAATACTTCCAGTTTGTGTTAGACCAAAAAGATCCATGTGCACTAACTGTAATGCATCAGTTGTCAAGACTTCACTGATTGATTTAAAACTAGATTTATGTTGCTTTCCATATTGACAAGGATCACAAACTTTAGAAGAATCAAATCTATGCTCTGGTAGATCCTTAACTAGTTTCTTCGTAGAGAGTTTGCATAAGTTCCTAAGATTACAGTGACCTAGTCTTCTATGCCATAACCAGGAATGATATTCCATTGCACTTAGGCAAGGTAAATCTTGACTCCTGAGGTCTTCTAGGTTCAAAGTGTAAACATTCTCTTGCCTATTATCTGAGATAATAAATTCATCCTTGGAATTGTGAACTTAAACACTTATCATTCCTAAAATTCACAAGGTATCCTTCATCACATAACTGAATTATGCTAATGAGGTTGTGCTTAAGACCCTTAACAAACAGAACATTTGAAATTAAGGTTTTACCAAGAAGAACAATATTACCAATACCAACAATTTCTCCCTTAGCATTATCTCCGAAAGTTACCTTTCCTCCTTTCGTTTAGATAATATTTTCAAAATAGCTTTTGTTACCAGTCATGTGCCGAGAACATCCACTATCCATGTACCACGTGTTGTTGTTGGTATTCTCTCTATTTTCCTGAAAACAAGAATAGAATTAGACTTTCGGAATCCAAACTTTCTTGGATCTGAGATTTTCAGACAACAAAATTTTAGAAACCCACATCTTCTTTGAGAAATAAGCTTTATGAAAACCTAAGGATTGGGTTTTTTTAAGGAACAATTCTTTGCCCAATGACCACCACATTGACACTTGGTACAAAATGGGGCACTTTGAGGAAAAAAATAATTGTTACTAAAAATTGGTTTTGCATGGGTATAACCAAATCCGGATTTATTTCTTAAAGGTCATATTTGGGAATGCATTTTATAAAAATTTTCCTTACCATGGGTAAAGTTTGATAAACACTTATTTAAGGAAAACATTTCTTACTTGATTTTTATAACCAAGTTTTTATCTTCAAATCATTAGATTTAGAACTAGAGCTAGGCTCGAAAACATTTTTCTTAGAAATTACTTTTTTTAACTCTTTAGAAAGTTTGTTCTTCTCAGAACTTACTTCCTCAAGATTTTTTGAGATACTTTCAAAAACATCATTTTTCCTATCAAGATCTTTAGAAAGATCTGATATTTCTTTTGTGAGAATAGAATTCCTAGAGTTTGCTTTATCATGTTTTTTATTGAGTTTAGAATTCTCAATCTCAAGAAGTTCAGCAAACCTAGAAACGTCTTCATAAGTAAGTAAAGTATTTTCTTCATCAGAAGAAGATTCTTCATCCGAAGAGCTATAAAACTTACTATCATTAGAATTTGAAGATACATTGGTCAATGATTCAGTATTTCATACCTTAGCCATAAAACAATGATTGTCAATAGGTAATTTGGCTATAAGACCAAGATTCTTCTGTCTTGAAGATTCATAATCAAAAGATTCATCTGAAGAGTCACCACCACTGGCACTCCAGGTATCATTAGCTTTGAAAACATTCTTAGCTTTGGATTTATAATACTTCTTTCTGTTCCTGTCTGAATGCCTTTCTTTCCTTTCTTTCTTTTTAAGCAAAGGGAAATCTGGTCTAATATGTCCAGCTCTCTTGCATTCATAAAAAGTGACTTATCCAACTTTCTTATCTTTCCTTTTCTTCTTCTTATACTTGGATTGGAAACTTCTTTGACCAGCTATCTTGTTCATCCTTCGAGAAATATTTGCTAACTCATTTTCAGAGATTTCACTCTCACTAGATTCAGATTTGAAAATAACTTTCTTAGACATGGATCTGGTTACTCTCTCTGGAGTCTTAGTTTTCATCTGATTTGATGTTGTTGTAAAAGCAATAGTACCATTCCCATTCTTCTTTTTGATGTTGTCGACTTCTCTCTTCATTCTTGTCCCATGTTGTAGAAGAGTTCCAAGTAGCTCATCCAGAAAAATTTGAGTAACCTTCCTGTTCTAATCTATAGTAGTTCTTTTGGATTCCCACTCATTGGGCATAATATCAATTGTCTTATCCACAAGTGCTTCATCATCTAAAACTTTTTCTCCCATAGACTGTAAGCTGTTGACTATAGTCATAAATCTATGTTGAACCTTACAAATTGGTTCACCATACGGAAAGTTGAAGCCATGATATTCAGATCTAAGCATAGCTCTCCTAGTCTCAATCACTTTAGAAGTTCCAAAGTGTGTAACCTCTAACTTCTTCCAGATACAATTAGTTGCTTCACAAGAAGAAATTTGGCTATATATATTTCTAGTCATTGAACATAGTAGAGTATTGCGTACCTTATAATTGAGTTAATACTCTTGGTTTTCCTATTTAGTGAAAGTTCTAACTTCCTTATCAGGAATTTTATAATCACCAGTAAGCATAAAAAAGTTGTATACTCTAGTATTGATAACAAAAGTCTTCATTCGATCTCTCTAGTACTCATAGTCATTACCATCAAAGATTGGTGGTCTTGTAGGATTTAGATTATCAATGGAACCAACATTGACTCCTGCCATGCTTAAAACAACCTTCGTTAGACAAACTTGTTAGTAGCAAAAGTTCATAATCACAAAGTTCGGAATGAGAAAGTTCGGAAGGAGAAAGTTTGGAATGATAAAGTTTAAAAAGACAAAGAAAAACTTATACGTGAGTATAAGTATTTCAGAGACCTCCTTTGATACCAATTGTAGGATCGAAATAACGATGTAGATGCTCAATATACAAGAAGGGGGGTGAATTGTATACATTCAAAATTCCTTTAAACAAAGGAAATGGATAAGTTTAACAAAGTTAAACTAAGATTATTCACAACACCTCTAACACAAATTGAAAACTTGAAAAAGGAATGAACTTATAATCTTCAAGTCCTATGAACTTCCTTAAGACTGGAAAGAGATTCCGAAAGTAGGTTCCAGAAATATGGTTCCGGAAATTGAAACTTAACAAAATATTACAATATGAGATTCTACCTTAAAGCGTATAGAATATAAATGAAACAAATTACAAGTAAGGAAGTATAAGAAAGTTATACTTTCCTTATAATACAAAATGAAGCGGAAACAGACATGTAGTAAAACTACAAATAACAAGATATAAGTCTTTTAACCCAAAAAGAAGGGTATCCAACAACCTTGGATAAAGGTCCCTTGATTTATACTTTCAAGCAAGTCTGTCTTACCCACACCAGGGTAAGCCCTCGATACGAAGATCAGAATCTCTGTCTTGCTATCCCCGCAAGCCCTCAACTTCAAGGTAGTTTGAACCTCTGACTTCCTCAGCAAGGAAGCCCTCGAACTTCAAGGTAGTCGACAGCTCTGTCTTCATGTCCCTGGAAGTCCTCGAATGTAATCACCAACATTCGGAGTCACCCGAAGAAAAAACTGAACGAGCAGTTCAGTACGCACAAGGCATGAAAATATTTCTCTCTCTAGAAAACACCTTAGCAGCGTGTGGTCTCTAGATCGATCAACTTCTATGTTGTTGTTTATGTATGTGTGAGCTCTTTCAAATGAGCTCCTATTTATAGGAAAATTTCCAACGGTCAGCTCCCTCCTCCAACAGTCATATTTTCCATGAAACTCGGAGGGACCTGTACACGTGTAACTCAACCAATGGTTAATTAGAAACAGAATAAACGACATCGTTTTATAACAAACTATGTATAACTGAATATATGACATCGTTTTGAAATGAATCATATTTGAGTAAAATCTAATCAATAGTTCGGAGTGTAAGCAAGTAAAAAGTTCGGAGTCTAACCAAAATGATGTTCGGAGTCTATGTTAAGAAATGTTCGGATTCTGTTTTATAGGAATTCGGAGTCTGGTTTCACCAGAGATTGGATTCTGAACCTGTAGAGTTCAGAGTCGAACTTCTTAAGAGTTCGGAGTCGAACTGCTTAAAAGTTCGGAGTCGAACTTCTTAAGAGTTCGGAGTCGAACTGCTTAAAAGTTCAGAGTCAAACTTCTTAAGAGTTCGGAGTCGAACTATTTAAAATTTTGGAGTCGAACATCTTAAGAGTTCGGTGTCAAACTACTAACGAGTTTGGAGTCGAACTGCTAAAGAGTTCGGAGTCGAACTGCTTAAGAGTTCAGAGTCGAACTTCTTCAGAGTTCGAAGTCGAACTGCTTAAGAGTTCGAAGTTGAACTTCATCAGAGTTCGGAATCAAACTGATTAAGAGTTCAGAGTCGAACTTCTTCAGAGTTCGGAGTCCAGAATTCGGATTAGAACTACATTACAGATCACATCCAGAATTCGGATCGTAAAAACAGAATGCTCCAAATATTTTCATTATATGGCTCCGGAAATTTGGTTATGAATCCTGTTTTTGAATTAAGAATAACATTTCTATGTATAATAAAATTTAGGTTAAGGTAAATTTCTTTAAAGAAGTAAATTTTCCTTATGGGGGTAAAAATAATATTTGCTTAAGTATAAAGTATTTGTGATTTTCAAAACAAGAAGGAATGGAAAAGTCATAAGGAAAAACCTTATTGACTCAACAATTTAATCATATATGCTTTTATATATAATTTCTGTGATGTAAAAGGAATCACATCACGTCAAGGAGACGGTAGTTCACACGTCCACGAACGACGTTATCAATTTTTTTAGTGTGTGAAAAGTTTACTAAAAAAATGATATATTATATTTATAGAAATGTAATTGTGTAATTAATATAATATAAATTCCATTTCTGTCACATATGTTTAATTAAAACCATTCTTAATAAATTCTATATAATGTGTGAATGTATCACATTGCTTTGAGGAGGTGGTCGTCCACACGTCCACAAACAAAGTTATCATATTTACACATAGTGGAAATCTTAAATGTATGTGTTATATAAAAATTAATAAAGAATAAAGACATAATAAATATAATATACAAGCAGTTATTACATCATTATTCCTAACCATGAGAGGTGTTAAATAAAAAATGAATGACATCGTTTCGCACGGTGGTAGTACGCCATACACGTACAGTAATTTCATTACCCATTTGATAGAAGTGTGTATAGGTGTAGGAAAACACTTTAAAATGACAACATATAAATATATCTATGATAATTATATTATTATATAATCATATAATAATAATAATTTAATGGGAGGAGAAAGAAATAAATCATAAATGGACGTTGAAGAATGTTTTCAATTTTTCAAGTAACTCCTCTTAGTTTTCACAAAAGGGATTACATAGACAGCTTCCTGAACAATTTTAGGAATCTAAGTTTAGCGGAGTGGTTTTTGGAGCTTATATGCTAAGGGTTTTCGTGATCCAATGTGGTTTGATAGGTGTGTGGAAGGGGAAGAGTGAATTACTTTTTATAGTGGAGGAGGAGTGGCATTCTTGTAAATACCAAAATGTAAACAATATTTGGAGGTATCCCATACCTCATGTTCTTTAAAAATGGAAAATTAATGGATTAAATTGTATTTATGGTCAATAAACACTCTCAACACAAAATAATAAAATAATTTTTATCATTTTTTTTCATAGTCTTTAAGATTCATTATTTTTATCATTTTAGTTTTTATTAAAGTAAATAGTTTCAATCCTAATTGATTTAACAATTAATGCTAAATTAAAGTGAGATTTATTAGAAAATATAGAAAAAATAAATTATAAATATTATATAGAATTTAAAAATTATAAATCCTTTGTGTGTTGTATATTAATTTTAAAACAAGCGCATGTAGCACGCAAAAAACACTACTTTAACCTGAATCGTGCCAACTATGTTTTATTTTATATGGGTCAATATATTAATTATAACATATAAATTTTTCCATTAATATACCAATTTTTATCTTTATTAACACTTAAAAATCACTTCTAATAATTTAGGAGTTTTTAATTTTTTAACTCGTTTAATAAAATATCATTTATTGTAAAATAAAATTATTGCTAATTTCGACATTATTAAAATAATTTCAATTTAAAAATATCAAAAAATGATGTAATTATAATATGTTAATTTAAAAGTTATGTAACATGATATATTCATCTAAAAATATAATGGAACGTAATAATTCATTAAATTTAATTTCCTTTTAATGTTTTAGCATCATTTATTTTATTTTATTATTAACTAAATAATTCAAGTGTGAGCATTTGTTAAGAGTTTAATGTAACTAATTCAACTATAAAAATTATTTTTAAATTACCATGATTCATAAATCATTTAAATTTAAAAATAATGTTTATAACTAAAACTAGGTATCTTCTTCCATACTCTAAATCTTTATTAATGTTAAAGGTAAGAAATGTTCCTGTTTTGGCTTTTTCCTTACTTAACTTATTATATGGGTAAATATCATGAACATGTGTCCCAATAACTCACAAAATTAGAACCAAGAGAGAATATGGTTGAAATATTTGAATTAAAAGGAATTTTACAAGTTTCTTGGTCATTTTGGATCTTAATTTTATTGTTTAATCCCTTTCTAAGTTTAATTTTACCTTAATCACAATAATTAATTTTAATTACTTTCACTAATATTTTCAATCAGTAACCAATTTTATTTTATTAGACTATAAATATTAAACTTATTACAACTTTTTATGTATTTTTTTCCAAATTAAATTCACAGAAGTGAAAAAATTAAGTTTAATTCTAATCCCGTAGACATGGTGAGAAAGTGGGTTTTTAAAATGAATATGTTAAAAAGTTTAATACGTTTTCATATCTAAATTAAATATAAAAATGATTCCAATAACCTGAATGGAATTAATATATTTATAAATTATATATTTTTACATTAAAAATAATTTAAAATATAATTCAACATTAATAAATATTTAAACAAAAAAGCAGTTTTCAACTAAAATGAAGTATTTCTCATTATTCAACAAAAGAATGAAACTTATCAGAATAATACAAAAAATTATGCCAAATATAATTTTGAAATTATTATTTAAAAAAGTTTATTTTAACAAATAAAATTTATAAAAGTGTCAAATTTTAGTTGTAAAATAGGTGCACCATTGAAACGAGACAAAACTCAATTTTGCATGTAACACAAGCTAACTCAGTGTTGTGTCTAACATAATCTTAACATGATTTTTCATTTAAATCATGCTATAAACAAAATTAAATTTATTCTAATAGGAAAATATTGTATTGTATTGGGGTGTAACATATTGAATAATTACTAGATGCATGATTTGGAGTTAGTAATGGTAATATTTTTACTAATGTCTGGATAATTTTTTAATCTAGAGATGTGTGATATATATATAGATAAAGAATTATTAAAGTTAATATCCACATTAAAGGAGTAAAATATATTCCAAAATAAACTATTAGTGTTTATTATAGATTATGGTTTCACAATACATTACCATCATGAGAATGTAAATAAGGTGGTTGATGTTTTTAGTGGAAGTTATTATACTACCTTATCCATGAGAAGGATTGAAAAAGACTAAATATTCATGGATATGAAATGTATATCCTTGTAAATACTAAGTTAAGTAATTAAATATTACCTATACTAATTGATTTTTCAGCTGTCTATCCTTGTTATGGTCAAAAAGGAATAGAAGTGTGATATATATGAAAAAAAAGCATTGTTTAAACTATTCAAGAGTTGAACCATGAACAATATGAATTTAAAATATTTTGAAGACGAATATGTGTCTCATCTATGATAGAACTAAAGAAGAAGATTTTTCTGATTCAAATATCTCATCGTATTCTATTTACCCATGAATAAAAAATATATATAGATATTATAAAGATAACTTCTGGTGGGAAAACATAAAGTGGGTTATTATTGAGTATAAATCATGATTCTATATCTATAAAGAAGTTATTTTAAGATATAAAAAGTATAAGGGAATGATATAAAAATTTCCAATACTAATATCAAACTGGAAGTCACGATTAATTTTATCGTAGTTCATTTCAATACCTCTAAATGAAACAATGTCATTTTGGTTAAGGTTGATTGTATTATAAATTTATCACACTTCATTTAAATTTGAGAATATTTATCACTAGATTCCAATATATATATATATATGAGAAGTGTTAAGGTTTCATGGAGTTTGACTTTAAAAAATAGATGATTAGTATCATGAACCACTTGGGGTCAACCTTGAAAGGGTCACTCAAGCTGGCTAGCAACAAGGTCTGAGAGGCATTCCCAATCATTATGGGTTGACGACTAGGGCCAAGGGTAACAGTGAGATCCAATTACGAATGATTTCACATAGTATAAATAAATGATATGTGGTAATAAACATAGTAACCCAAAATAAATACAACATCAAAACTAATTATCATCTATAGATAAACTAAAAATAAAACCAAGGTGAATAACAAACCAAATTGAACCTAAAAAACAACTAAATATCCATGTGACGCCATGGGTCACTTTCCAATCACAAAACCCAACATCACCCATGGTGGTAAAGACCAATCTAGAACATACACTAGAAGATAAAAATAAGAAATTAGTATAGTAATGAGTATTAAAACTCAGTAGGCATGCCCGGAAAATATATTCCCAATGCACTAACTTTAAATAAAAGTTCCATAAATTTCATGTTTGAAATACAATTTGTATAAACAAATTTTTTCCCCACATTCCATTTTAATGAAAACAATTCATAATCCATTTCCCTCATAATTTAAAACAAACTTATTTTATATGGGGAGGGTTAAGATTTTAGGGGGAAGGGGGAAAGAAACCAATATGGAAGATATTCAATTTTCATATAAAGGGGAAAGTGGTGTAAAAATTTCATTCAAAACTATTTACATGAAAAAAAAATTAATGAAAAAAAACTTTTTCCTTATAAAGAGGATCACCATATAAGGAATATGAGACTATGACCCCAAGATATAAAAATTGGATAATGATACTCAGTTGAACTTACTTGAAAAAATACCCAGACTATCATCTGTAGATAATCAAGTGTTGGGGGGAAACATGGGAATACCTAGAAGCTCAGAGGAAAATCCAAAACACACTAAAACCCAATTCAACCTATTGGTGCACCTAACCTGATGCCATCAACCAGCCTGAATGTTCGATCATACCCTTCTTGGCCTAACTAAGGTCCAAAATCCCAAGGTTGAGAAAAATACTACTAAAGGCCACTAGACATAGTGGAATACTAAACAAGTGAAGAAATAATTATCAAAAGTTATTTTAGTTATATCAAGTTCCATTGTTATTAAAATGGGGTGTTCCAAACAAATCCAAAAAATGAACCATACATACAAGCCATTAAAAACTAAAACCACCCCAACCACTCCAATCAATATTTACATTCCATCAAACCATCAACACATGAGGGAAGTCCAAAACCAAGAACAATAACTCCTATTATTAATAAACAAGTCAATAGACTCATTCCAAGGAGCATTTTCCAACAAAACCATTTCATAAGTTCCAAATGATCCTCACTTAACCTTCACATGTCAACCCATTTCTTAAAGAACCAAAGACACACCAATTTAAAAATAAAAAATCCATTAAAAACCTCTTTTGAGAGATCTAAACCACCATTTAAAATCTAAACCATGTTTATAAGATCCTACTAGGAATTTAATCATACACATGGCATGCGAAACACAATAAAATCATTTTCAAAAAGTATAACCAAGGGGAAAACACTTAATTTCACATCAAACATTTATTGTAAAAATCATACATCACTAAATAACATTAAAGGAAAGTAAAAAGGGCAATAAATCAACATTTCTTTAAATCAATGGAAAATTCAAAGGAAAACCTTCCTCAAACCACAAGTGCTTCCATGATGTTAACCCAAAACAACACATCAGGGGTTCTGAAGAAGTAAGAACACGCATAAGGAACCTTATCAAGGAAAACCTTCCTCAAACCACAAGTGCTTCCATGATGTTAACCCAAAACAACACATCAGGGGTTCTGAAGAAGTAAGAACACGCATAAGGAACCTTATCAAGGAAAACCACCAAATTTAAACCCAAAGAAACATGAACACTATAACCAATAGACCAAAGGAGAAGATTAAATAAAAGTAAAATGGATGAAAACTAATAGGAGAAAGATAGGGGTTAAATACCTTGAAGAATCACTTCCAACATTTGAATAAACCCCTTGTTTTCGCCTATGGAAGAAGAGGAGAAGCATGTGGATCAAGTGATGAGACACATTGGTGCTACATGAACAAAATGGGGATGGGAAATGGGTGATTTTAGGATAGAAAATGAGAGAGTAAAATGGTAAAAAATTCTTTTTTAATGAACCAAGACACGACACAAAGTTAGGCTGCACAGCTTCCCAAACCATGCTCTAACTGTGATCACCTTACTGGAAGAACTGGGCACCTGCATGGTTTGGGAAATCATGTGCGAACCATGTGACATGGTTTTATGAAAAATTGCAGAACTGTGTTCATGTATTCTATATGGTTTGGTCTAACTGTGCTCAAGATGTAAACCCTCGACAAGAGACATCCAATGACCCAAATAGTTTTACCTAGGGTTCATATGGTTTGGATAAAACCATTATGAAGCCATGTAACTAAAACAATATTAGTTAAAAATGAACTGAAAAGAGACTCAACATAATAAAGGCACATGGTTAACCCATATCAATGAACCTAAACTATGCAAAAAAACTTCTCAAACTCCAAAACGTAAATCCAGAACACCCAAAACTTGAGAGGGAAACTAAAAACTAAAATAATAGCTAAAATAAAGGGGGAAATAAAAATTAGGGAGTGAAAATTATCCCTACTATTATTATTTTCCCCTATAAAGACGCAACATCTCTAGTTTATTAGAGAATATAAATGGACTCACTCACCCGCACAATCCAATTATTCATACCAAAAACACCTTATCCACCACCCAGATGAAAACACACACTTATTCCTAAAACAAACCAATTAACCCAACCCACTTCTCAAAAAATGACAAAAATTCCAAACCATAACAAAAAACACACCACTATAGGAATGAAAACATTCTATTCTACCTGAAATAATCCATCAGACTCTAACCACCCCTTGAAGAAGAATGGAAAATCCATACCACCAACCATGGACCTTAACAAGGTCAAAACACCGAGCATACTTCAAGGTCCAAATGTTTACTAGGGGTAACTCAATATTAGACCACCCAATAGGTAGGGAAACTACCTAATGAATCCTCAATGGAAAACTAAGAAAAGAACAAGGCATAATTGAGGACTCACTTCATTCAACATGGGAGTTCAAGGTGGGCTCCCAACCATTTTATAATTTTTTCCAAATCAACACCAACACCATACACCAACCACTAAGCCTCAAAACTGGATCAACCAACCACCAACCCTACAATAGAAAATGATCCCAACATGTGACAAGACACACTTTACATCAATATAATGAAATTCATATTTTTTTTGAAAGACACTTCTAGTAAAATAGATATTTGAGAGAGAGACCACTTCCTTTTTCATTCCTCACAAAATATGACTCCACTAGGAACAACCATTAAAAAAAAGTAAGTGTTTACATAAAAAAGGATCATTAAAAAAATCTTTGATCAACACCTTACTCCCACAAATGGGTAAGGATGTCCATCAAAGGGGAGGATCTGGATCCATGTCACTTCATGGAGACACCCTGAAAAAAAACTATTGCATGTGAACCAAATATCACAAAGAATTATAGATTTTTGTAGAATTTGGACGTTAAATCTTCTTATAACCTGTATTTCCACATTGGTGAAACACCAAGGTCATGTTACTAGAAAAATCTGATGAAAGGTCATGCATCCACTTAATTACTCTACCAACATCACCATCTTTAGGACAATTTCTTATCTCCTCACTTTAATTCAATTCACCTATTCTAGGGAATGTAGGAAGGTTGGTTAGCTTAATCACTAATCCTATTTCAAGAATTAACTTGAACGTTTTACCTTACCATATTGGAAAAATAGGTGAGACCGAAATATGACACCTTCAACTACAAACCAGGACGAAGCCCGTTCTCAAAATGCCGAGCCTTTAGTGGCTCTTCCTTAGCCCACTCTAGAATATAAGTAACTGAATTCAAAAAAATAAAAACAAACTCCAACATCTATTTATCACATTGATTAAGGTAGTATGTATACATTTCCTTCTTCACCCTAATTACCGCAAAGAAAAACTTTTGGGTGAATAAAGCCTGGAAAAATTCCCATGAAAGGTCTTCCTGAAGCTTTGTCTGAATATCTGACTTCCACCACCTCTAGATTGTACCTTAGAGAATAAATTTAGTGAAATACACCTTTAGAGACTCATGAAGCTCATGGAAACTAAAAATCAAATCAATTCATCATATCCACTCTTCCACTATAAAATGATCCTCTTGATAAGAAAAGAGAGGAGGGTTCAACTTCTGAAACTCAAGATAAAAATCCTTAGGTTGATCAATTAGAGGTTCTACTAATGGTGAACCACCCATAGATTCTCATCAAATATCCATTAAATATTTAGTGGTGCAATACTCTAAACAACAATAAAACCAATAACTAAATCAAAACCTACTCACCATCCAAAACTTTCTACAAAAAACATCAAACATAAAAAGGAAACCAACTCAAAAAAATCATTTCAAAATTCCGGCTAAAAACCACTTCAAAAATAATATTTTCCAAGCTCTACACCTCAATTCACTTAATTATGCCCAAAAATTAAATGGGATCTGTTAGAAAATACAATCCTTCCCTTTCAAACAGTTTCCCTAATCTTTAAAAAAATGTCATTTTTTCAAAATTCATTTAAGTAAAACCAATTTTTTCCAAAATAACCATATTAAAAAATCAATTTTTCTAAAAAATTACTTGAATTTGTTGAAAACCCATTCATCATTTACAAACATTAAAGCATTACCACTTGAAATATAGTTTTTTAGAATTTTAAAAAAAGGTTTTTAATATGAAATTCATAATTGAGAAGAACATGAAACTAAACCATGAAGGAAAACTAGCATCGATTGGTGACTTTACTATATGGTTGGAATCCATATGCCAATTACACCACCATCACAATTTTTTTTTCAAGACCATGTCCATGACTCCACATGGATTTCCAGGCCCTTCAAGCTCACTGAGACCACCAGATCGACTCTTGTTTCGTCTTCCACCAAACACCAAAAGACCCATAAAAAAATAAACCAAAAAAACCTGACTTCCCATGGAAATCCTTGGTTTTAAATAGAAAGTGTTAGCCATACACTTCCTCACACCTACACCCAATGTTTTGACAGTCCCACTCCATCTACCTTAGAATCTCAAATAATTATGGGTGCTCTGAATGCTATTTCCATTAAAGAACCTAAACTTAGATACCATTTTGTCATGAACCAACTTGGTTTGATCCTGAACTGGTCACCTAAGTCAACCCATGACAAGGCATGATTGGAATTCTCGATCCTCCCAGGCCAGTGACAAGATCCAATGGTACCAATGAGATCCAATTGGGAACTATTTTTTCCAGTATAAATAAATGAGAACTCGGAATAAGTAGAGAAACCCAAAATAAATACAATATCAAAACTAAACATCATCCATACATAGACTAAAAATACAATAAATATGATCAAGTAACCAAACCAAACATTAATAAAAACTACATATCTATATGACCCCATGGGTCACTCTCCAATCCCAAAAACCCAAAATTTACCACAGCGATCAAAACTAAGATTGAACCTGAAATAGAATATAAAAATAAGAAATAGGTATAGGAGTGAGTATTAAAACTAAATAGGTGTGACTAAATAATCTATTCTCAATGAATTTCCTTTAAATAAAATATCCATCAATTTTATGTTTGAAATACAAAATATATATATATATATATATAAACACAGGCTTTCCAAAAATCCCACATTAAATAAAACAAATCGCAATCAATTTCTATCATAAAATAAAAAGATATTTTCTATGAGGAGGGTTATGCTTTTAGGGGGTAGGGGGAAAGAAACCAAGATGAGAGATGTAACCTTTTCATACAAATGGGAATGGGGAGTAAAAATTCCATTCAATTTTTTTCTGTGAATTAATTTTTTTAAGAAAAACCAAACATCATTTTTCTTTATCATGAGGATAACCACACAAGGAAGTCGAGACCATGACAACATAATGAAAGAAATTAGATAACAATACTCTGGTGAATATACCTAGAAAAACACCAAGAATATCCAGCATAAATAAATAGGTGTTGAGGGAAAACATGGGAATACTTAAGAGTTTAGATGAAAATCTAGAATGAACTAAAAACTTCTTTATCCTATAGTCACACCTAACCTGATACGATTAACCATCCCAAACACCTGGTCCTACCCTACCTAACCTAATTGAGGGGCATAATCTCAAAGTAGAGAAAGTTCCTACTAAGGGACACTATCCAGAGAGGAATCCTAAAATAGTGCAATAAGCATTCATAGAAAGTCCAGTATCTTTTCCATGTTCCCATTCACAATGTTTTATTCCAAAAAAATCCGAGAAATGAACCATACATATGATTCATTAAAAACTGGCACCCTCCTGACCACTCCGAGGAATAAATCCTTTTCTTTAAACCATCAACACATTCGAGAATTCCAAAATAGAGAACACCCCCTCCTCTTTTCAATAAACAAAGAAATAGACTCATTACAAAGAGGGTTTTCTAAAGAAACCATTTCATAAGTGACAATCAGGCCTCAAATAACCTTCACATATCAACCCATTTCTTTTAGAACCGAAAACACACAACTTTCAAAATCATAAATTCACATTAAATTTTTTTGAGAGATCTGAACCACCATTTGAACTCCAAAACATGTTTAAAAGATAAAACTAGGAATTTCATCATACACTTAGGATGAAAAACCTAATAAAATGATTTACTAAAAGTAAAAATAAGGTGAAAAAACTTCATTTCACATCAACATTTATTATTAAAATCTTACATCTCTACCAAAAGACATGCATGGTTTCCCCTAGGGTCCAGGAAGTTTAGATCAAACCATACTAAATACATGAAACTAATATTGTGCTTGTTAAAATGAACTGAAAGGACACTCGACATCAAGAGGCCACATGGATAACCCTTAACCACGCACCTAAATTGTGAAATAGAAGAAAAAATGCCTGAAACTATAAAAATTAAATCTAGAACACCCGAAACCCAAGATGGAAACTAAGAAGAAAAATATAATCCAAAATAAAAGACTAAAATAAAAACCATTGTGCAATAATCATAATCTAGGCTTTAACTAATTTTTTGAAGAATTATTCAATAAGAATTAAATATAGAACTAAACTTTAGTATTTCTTATCATCCTCAAAATTATGGTCTATCTAAAAAGAACATTTAGACTTTGGAAGATATTTTGAAATATTTATCAATTTATTTAAAAGTATACTTTGATAAAAATATTATATTTTTTATGTTCTCATATAACAATAATTTTCACTCATGCATTTAAATAGAACCATATGGGGATTTGTAATGGAAGAGATGTATATCTTTGATATTCTTGGATAAAATTTTAGAGGGAATGTTTTTGAGACTAAATATTTCATAATATATAATAGATAAGATTCAAACCATCCAATTACATATTAAGGTAGTAGATATTCGATAGATAAGATATATTGATAATCATCGATGAGATCTAGAGTTTGATGCTAGAAAATATTACTTCAAATATCACCAGAGAATAGGTTCACAAGATTTTGTAAGAATTGAATGTTGATCCCTAGATACATGGTCCCCTTTAATATTCTTGACCATTTTGTGATTATATCTTTTTGACTAGTTATTCCACTACACCTCTCAGATGTTCGAAACATGTTCCATGTATCGCTTTGGAGGTAGTATATTCTTGATCCATCACATATACTACAATCATAGGTTTTACAAATGGGGAATGATATCTCTTATTGGGAATAAAAAATTTATATTTTCAATTATATAAATAAAGTACTATAAAAATACCTATAACTTTGTTATTTTTTAAGAGATCAAATGTTTGGGGAAGTTAAATGGGAAGCCAAATATGTCATGAAAAAAAATCAACCTTATTTTTTTTATATAAGTAATGAAATTTCAATAGTTAAATTTTTTTATGTAGAGAGAATGCAACGACACGTGTTTTTTAATAAATTTTTGTTTAATAATTTCTATATGTTGAATAAATTGTTTTTCATGCAACACATAGATAAAATAATATATTCTTTATTTTATTAAGGTATATTATTATAGAATTAAATGAAATTAACATTGATAATAAAATAATTAAATATAGAGAATAATTATGAAAATTGAAAGATGAAAATAATTACAAGTAAATAAAAAACGCAGGCTTTAATTATTCTTCTTCGTGGACTCTCATGAAATTCATACCGCTGAGTATAATTGTAGAAATAATGAAATATATTAGAAATATGATAGAAATTTTAAGAAATAAAAAAATAAATAGGATAAATTATATCATCATATATATTTATGGTTATATATAAGAATGAAAAAGGGTATTATGACCATTATATAGTCATTGGGTATATATATAGCTCTTGGGTTTTCAAATAGTCTACAACTATTTTGAAATTGTTATAATTTTCTTATAACCATTTTATATAGATTAATAATTTATTATAAATCATATATTTAATATGTAAAATTAATAATTAACCTCCACTTAATAATCAATGAATGAGAATAAATACAAATGTAGTCATTCATTAAATAAGAAATTGTTTTTATTATAAAAAAATTATTTTTTAAAGTATTATGTATTTTTATTAAAAAGTAAATTTATCATATTTAGTGTTTGAATATAATAAATGGAGTTTATATTTGGAATCATAACATTGAAATTAGTAAAGAGAGATACTTTTTTTCAAAAAAATCATTTAACAAGGTGAATAGTGAAATACAAAGATAGATAGTGTATGGTTGAAAATGTGTATAAATTTATAAAAAAAAATTAAGTCTAAATTATTATTGAAATCATGAAACTAATTTTATTTACATGTATAGGACAATTTATGACTCAAAATGATATTCTTTAACAATTAATGAATTAATATTTATAAGTATACCACTCAAACACTTATATAAAAGTTCTCATGCACTATAAACATCAAACCAACCCTCTTTTCCAGTTTAATCTCTAATATATACCAAAATATCATTATCATAAGTACTATAATACATTTTTTATCTTATATTCATATATAATAGTTTTAAAGCCTATACTATGATGGAATTCATTATGAGAAGAAGTTATTTCATCAAAGTGGGAAATGGATACTTCTCAATATTTTTCATTTATATTTATTTATCTATGATTCTTAAATATTATTTATTACTATAATAAAAAATAATTAATATTATTACAATTATTTAAAAAATATATTAAAAAAATATAACAACATATACAAACTCATTCATTTCTTATATAATGTTCTTGTTTGGGTCGGATTAACTACCAATGTGAATGATGCTATATTATTTTAGTAATTTTTAGAATGTGAGATTATCAGAACCTATAACACAACCTGGCCCATTGGGGCCCTCATGGAAAATCATAAGCTGACTGTGTCACCCCAATTCAACACCTAATAGGCCAAAGGATGGTGACCAATAATGAGTATGAATATCTCATATATGGTAGGAATTGTCTTAATACACCTTTATACATGCACTTGTATCCAAACACACCATAGTAATACATAATAATAATGAAATTAAAAAAAATAGACGCATTCACATCATATAACATCCCAAAAAAATTATAAAAGCATAACCAAATATAATGGAAAAATAAAATCCTAACAACCAACAAGTAGATCCGACCTGGAAAAAAAATCCTAGAAAAAAACTCCAATCTCTTATCATGATATCACTACCAAAACCTCCAAACAACAATATGAACTACCAAACTCTAGAAAAACTAGATCCCTATCGAATAGCCAATCATCTATAAAATGAATTCCATGTGTAGGTTGAGCCCATATAGGGGTAAGTATATACATACTTAGTAGGAAACCTCAAAACTCCAACAAATAATTAATCAAGAGATGAGTTATCTTTAAAGCATAAGTAATAGGGAAAATAAAAGAGAACCCATATATTCTCATAGAATTTACTCAAACAAAGAGTACCGTTTTAGTATTTAGAATCTGCCTAAGGGTTCTGAAAGTCTTTAATGATTTATATCTTATATGGTCCTTTAATTTATGCAACATATATATATACTAGTACTTTAGTATCACATGCACCTAGGTGTGTAAGAGGTAATTTAAACCCCAATGGAGGATCCTTCACCCCGTCTGAGCTCATTAGACATGGGGAATACTAAACCCAGAGATAGAGTATCTTGCACCCTATAATAGTAAGGGAAATTTCGACCCTATTAGATCCTTAGGCAAAGGATATCATGACCTAATCCCATGGATGAAATTGATGGACCCACCAATAAAAACCCATTATTTTTAATGTATTTTATAAAAATAATTAAACATTTAATAGCATGTCGTATATAAAACACTGAGCTTAAACAAACGATGAAATTATATAAAGTAATTTTTATTAAAAAATAATCTAATTAATTCCCTAATAATTATAATTATATTCAATTTTCGTATAAGTTCATTTTTATGTTTAAAAGCACAGTTTTCAAAAAAAATCCCATTTTGTGCACTTATATTGAAAGTAATTTATTCCAATTATATAAATTGAATCTTGAAAAATTTATTTTATATTTAGAATATGGGGGTTAAAATTTAGTAATGAGTTAAATATTATTTTTTCATTCTGAATAATAACCTTTGTAAAAAATGTTGCCACCATTGTAAAAGGGTATAATGAGTTATTTAGGGTTAAGACTTTACGATAAGGTATCAAAATATCATATCAATACTTATTGGATGATATTATTTTTAAAATTATTACCTTATATTCAAAAATGTTTTTTTAAATTTCTAGTTGACCATGAGAGTGGCTTAATATTAATTTAAAACATTGAATAATTACAAAACTGACACTTCCCTCACTTATTAATGGAAACCTCGTATCCTCTCTTATTAACACATATTGAGCCATTTATCTATACAAATACCTACCAATATAACTTCCATGAATCCATACCAATGTTTTAAAGGTCCTAGTATCACTAAAAGACAACCTATAAGGATTATGGTGTAATCCAAAGGAGGTTTTCCAAAAAGATTTATAACTATTAACTGAGTTATTTCATATTTATTTCCTCATATACCTCCGTAAAAGATGTCATAACCATGTGTAAATAATAAAATAATAATATAAAATATTCTCTAATTTTATTATGTTTATGGTATAACCTATTTTCAAATTTTTTTTCCCATACAATGGAAAATGAAATCATCACTCGAGTGTACATACATACTACATTTTCCATATGGTGATGTAATTCTCTTTTGACCACCTAACCATAAGGATGGTTTTTTTATTGATTTAGTAAATATATATTATATTTATAACATATTTATTCTTGAGTAAAGATAAGATATTAATTACCTTCTTACCCTTCCATCCATTGTTAAATGAAAATGTCACTTGTGAGTACGTGTCGACTACCACATCCATAAAGGGACATGATTTATTTTTCATCGCTACTTTACATTAATGGTATTAATAATGGATATAATGAATAAATATGATTTTTTATAATAATTTTATTATTCATTCAAATTCTTCCTTTATCTATTTCATTTCATTTTCATCCATTATAAAAGTGTAAACATCACTCATGCATACATATAAACTACCATCTCCAAGAAATGTTTTAATTAATTTTTCAGGACCAAATTTTATGGATTGTTATAAAATTATATTTTATTTATAAAAATAATAAATATGAAATGTTTAATATTCTTATGATTATGTTACCATGAACCCTTTTTCCACAGTTAACCTAACAATGCTATTTTGGAGATTATGAACCAAATGACCTTGAAATGTAGGATATAAACTTAAATCGATTTAGTAACTAAATAAAGGATGGTAATAAATTAAATAAAAGGAATAATAGTAAATGAATAAAAATTAAAAGTCTTATGAAAATATAGAACTAATATAATATTAATATTTAGTATTTGTAGAACATATGAGGAGATAATAATCTTGAGGTAGATATTTCTCATCTGAATTTTCTTTCTCAGAGACTTCAAACATTTTCACCAAAATTTTAGTTCTATATAGTGTATTAAATACCTTAGGGATGTATTTTATAATAATTTAATGAAATTAAAGTTTTTTATAAATCCATTTCATGTTTTTTAATTAAATTCCTTTTGTTTTGAAGTTATAAAAGCTGTAAGGGATTTTTCTTTAAAACATTGCTTTAAATGATTTAAACACTTTTTTCTCCATGTTATGTTCTTTTAAATGTTTCAAAAATGTTATTTTTTATAGTTAAAAAAATTATGTTTAATTTTATTTTTTTCATTACATTTCAATTTTTTTAAAATTATTCATTTTAATGTTTTACATAAACTTTTTTTTGAATTTCCACATAAAAGTAAAAAAGAATGTTTTATTGAAATATTATACATGAATGGATTTTCCCACTGTCATGTTATTTATTTATTTTAAAGATTAAAATTAAAATTTTCATGTATTTTCAAACTAAATTTATTTGGTATTATTTTTTGGATTTCTTTATTTTTCATGATTTTTCAAAAGAAAACTATATTTATCTTTATTTTTATGTTAAAATGGAATGTTATTTTTATTAAGGGTCTAAATGATTTTTTAGGGTTTTATGATGGAAAAGTTCCATATTATAATGCTTTTTATCATGATATAATACTTAGAGATTATAAATTACTATTATTGAGATTAATATAACTAATGATCATAGGTGAGACCAATATAAATCTCTAATGCATTGAGAAATGAATAGTATTTGAAAATGAAAAACAAGGGAGATAACTTGGTAGGTTACTCTAGAATTAAATGGACATCGTTTATTCCCAGATGGGTTAAAAAGGAGTGAAAATGGGTTTTAATAAAATTTTACAAGGTTATTACATGGTTCTAAGTTATTTAAATGTGTTTTAGTGGAAATAATTTTATTTCAATAAGAGGGTATAAAATATTTTAAAATTGAAAGTTTTTTTTCAAGAAAAATCATTCTCAGGAGTTATCAAGTTTATCTTGATACCTAAATTATTTTACTATTATTTATAAATGGTTTTAAATATTTTATTTGAGTAGTGTTATATTTCCTCTTGTGGATTTTCATATGTGTTCAAGGTTTTATTGTGAAAAAGTTATATATTTTCTTGGGTTTATAGGTTTTTCATTTGACTAATGTGTTTCCTTAAATATCTCTTAACGAGCTTCATTTTTATCATCCCAAAATTTTAAATTATTTTCACAATGCCTAAGGATGATTTGGAACAATTATGAAGTCTATTTATGAATAAAGAAAATTGGTCTTGAATGACGCAACTGTGTCATTAATGAAACATGTTTTTGAACTTAAGATTTTGTTTTTCTGAAAAAAAAGTACACTATGTGGAAATTCCAAAATTATAATTTAATTACAATCATAATTATATAAAACTCTAAATCTAATAGATCCTCTAAATGTAATAATGTGAAACCATTATTTTAAATCATATATTTATGGGTTGATAAAGTTACGATGGGTTATAGTTGGTAACAAAATAATGGTTTTGATAAATTTAGAGGTTTAGATTTTAATTAATCGCATGTTAATAGAATTCTAAAACCCTAAGGAATTAGCATGTTTTTGTGAAGTAAGATTTTTTTGTTGAATCAAAAGAGGTTAATAGAAGATAAATTGGTTAAGTATATATGAGTGTTTATCCTCTTAATAATATGGTTTATTGTGATTTTATTTGATATACTCACAATAATAGATTTTGGTTTTGTGAAATGGATGGAACTAGTAGGAACTAGTTAAAACTGGATGTTAATTATACAAAATTGGTTTTTAGAATAAGAAAACAAATGACATTAGATAAATAGTGAAAAAAATTATTGTTATTTTTAACCAACTATCTAGAGTTATGATTATCATCTTGAACTGATGTATGTTACATAGCAGACCAAATAAGATACAAATAGAGTTTTATATAAGTTTAAGTGAAAATAATCATGAAGATAAAAATATTAAACATCTCATGTGTTAATAATTTGTTGAGAATCACCCTAGGAAATGTCACAAAGTAATATAAATATGTTATATATGTGGTAAAAAAGGAATTGAGAGAAACAATGTTGATAAAAAAATAAAGTGTTGAGTTGATGTATTGAAGGGAAATAAAGTTCTTCCTAAGGAATCTATTGAATGGTTTAAATGTGGAAAGTATGGTCATTTTGAAAATCAATTCCCCATGTGGAAAAAACCATGAAAGGGATCAACATGATTGTAGGAATAAAGGTTTAGAATGTTTATATGTTGAATATGAAGAAATTATAAAGGACCCATAAATGGCATGAATTATATTTTTTTTTGGGAATTGATGACGCTTAGGTTATGATTAATATTTTAGATTTTAGGAAGAAATTATTAATGAATAAGATGAAAAATTAGGGTTATTGGTTTCTAAATTAATTTAAATAATTGAATTATATACAAATGGGGTTTCAAGAGTGATGATGTAGTGGTATTTTATTTAAGGATTGAAAATTTCAAAGATGTTTGGAAGCTTTAATGTTTAAAGAACCATATGAGGTCTAATGTGATTATATTAATAGGTGATTAATAATATTTTGGGATTTATTTATTGAGTTTTAATAAATTTTTGAGGCATATGTAACACTTAATATTAGTGAGTGTTTTAGTGAAAATGTTTTTTAAATAAGAATGTTACTATATTTTATGTACACTAGTTAAACTATATTTATAACCTTTATGTTTAATGTTATATTTAATGTTGATGTAATTATGGTTAATTGGGATAATATGGTTTTTATATTTTTGAAATATTATACTATTAAGTTAAAAAATATTATTATCTAAGATCAGATTTTATCTGAGGAATAATGGTTGAATTATCTTTTGAAAAAATGTAAGATTTTTATGGATTTATGATTATTCAGGTTATTTATTAAAAATATTTTTATATTTTGGAGAATATATTATTAGGTCATATATTTTTTTTAATTTTTGAGTGATTGATTTTATTTGGATATGAATGTTGATTTGGACTTAGAAGAATATGTGATCACATCATTATAATCTTTGGGTTTCAATTTTGTTCTAGCATATTTTGATAAGATTTATGGTTAGTTATTTGTGGAATAATTTAAGTTAAAATTTAGGTGTTATTTTTGATGTTTTGGGGATTTTTTTAATATTTATTCATATGAAATCATATTCATTTTAGATATTATCTTAACTTTTTCTAACCATTTTGGTTTTGGATAATGTATAAAAACAAATGAAATAAATTTTATGGATCTTGTGGTCAATTCGAAGATGATTTTAGTTCTCCAGGAATGAAAAATGCATCTTAAATATTCATTTATTTGATTAAGAGAAGATAGGGAAGTGGAATCTGATCAAATCACAAAACAAGAATAAAATTCCTCTTATGAAGTGGAAATAATTCAAGTATGTATATTTTATTAAAATATTTATTTCGATGGTAAAATAATTTATGAAGTCTATTAAATTTTATATGGAAATTTACACTCAAAAATCATGGTATGCTTTTATAAAATCATCTGAAATTATGATTCTTATATAGGTACATGTATTTATTAAATAATAAGTTTCTTGGTATTGACCTAGAAATTGATGTTCCTGATAAAATATATATCTGATTTTATTATTGTGATATGATAAATTAATTTCGATAGAATAAAATTAATATTGTGAGGACACAATTTCATTAAGGGTGTATAATTTAGAATCCTAATATTTTAGAATTTATTATATTTAAATAATTATTCTTTTGATTTCATGTGGTATACACAACTCAGAGGTAAAAATGGTGAAATACTATAGAAATATTATTATTTAAATATGACTGATATAACCTAGTCATTGGTTTGATGGGTATGAATATAAGTAAATGTAGTGTGAAATATACATAACTTTTTCCCTTTGTAAAATGAATAATCAATCAAACATTGATTATCAATGGGTTAGAAATGATGAAAAAAAAATTGAAGGTAAAAGATTAATTTTTTATAAAAATATTTTTATGTACATAGTGTATTTTTTATCATAATAGATTAAATTAATCCCAATTGATAAATTATTATAATGAAATAGTAATTGATCATTCCTTACCAACCCATTACTTTTCCAGTTTGTGTGTTCAGAGGAAGCTCGATGAGTCTCAGGAGGTTCAGTGGAGGTTGGAACTATAGAAAAACTACAAAATGATCTTTATGTTGTAAAATAGGGGTTTAAAAGATAAAGGTGAGGTTTGAGGATTATGTGGTCAGCCCATTTATGGATTTTAATTTGTCTAGGGGTGTTTGTGAGAAAGGTTTTTACACTTTAATATAGTTATTTAAAGCGTAATTTAATTCAGCCCAAGGCACCATGTTTTTTGGTGGGGGTTGTGATTGTGAAGGTTTTACAGAAAAAAAGTTATTTTTATGGCTTAAATACTTGGACCCATGGGACATAAGAAGTAAAAGTGTGTCTTAAACCTGAAAATAGATGAGATATAGCTTATTTATACCTATTATTTGGATGAATCTATCTTCATTCATCCATTCCTTCTCTTGTTTATTTGAAGTAACTCTAAGGATTTAAAGGATCATCTAGCCTTTCTTCTTCATACTTAATCTATAGTTTTCAATGGTTGTGTTTTGGTGATCAATGGTAAGTTATTATACCCTTTTAATTTGTTTTCCTTATATTCTTATCTCATAGTTTCCTTGTGGAATTTATGTTTTGATTGGGGTATTTTTGAGTTATTTTTGATAACCCTTTAGTGTGTTTCATGGTGATCTAGATTTTCTAATGCATTTGTGGTTTCTGGATGGTTTCTTTTTCATTCCATGGAGCACAGTGGAAAGGCTTCTTTGAGGTATGATATCCTCATTCTCTACATTTTATATTATATGGTTAGTGAATGCATGATTTTACTTTCCTTTGTGAGGATTGTAAAGGTTGGAATAATAAGGATAAATAATTATAATAACTTAAATTTATGGTTGTGGGGGATATACCAAATTCATTACATCATTGAGATATCTTTTTGATGATATTATTCATGGATATTTCCAATAATTAAAGTAATATATTTTAGGATTATTGTTTGAATTTTATATTATATGTGATGATACCCTTGATCTATTTTTGTGTGATCACACCTTGAATAAAAGGTTAATGAACTTATATGTGGATAATAAAATGAGTTCCCATGGAATATGGTTTTTTTTATTATACACTTGATAAATAAAGATGTAATGTGATAAAAACCCCTAAATAATTTTGAAAGTCAGTATGTGCTGTAGTTTTGTGTTTTTGTACTTGTTGTGTTACCCTACATTGTTGGGTTGTTATACAGTGATGGTGGTGACTGGCTAGTCACTTTGATCCATGGGGATGTGATGTGATGGTTAGTTGGAATAAATGTGACATGGGAAGTTGTGTGATGGTGGTGATGTGTGGTGGTGGTGTTCCATATGGAGGCATTGTGTGATGAGGTTGTTGAATGAAATATAGTGCATAGTGGTTGGGTAGTATAGTGCATGTGATGCACAATCATTGTCTTGTATGGTAGTTGTGGTCCTGTGGTGGTTGTTATGTGCGGTTGTCATAATTATATGGGTTGGATGGTGTGTTACAATGACGATTGTGGATGCAATGTGCTGTGTAACCAATTATTTCATTTGGGAAATTTGTGGTTGGTGTGGTTGTGTTACTTTTCTAGTCATACATATAATAAATTACAATACTGAACGAAATAAATAAATAAATGGGTTGGTACTTAAATATAATGAGATTGAAAATTATTTTTGTTAAATGGATTAATGAATTGGTTGTATAAATCATTGGGTTTTGAAATGTGGATTGAAATGGTTAATAAATAATGGTGCTTCAATTTATGGTTAATGTGGGAATGTGTGGTTTCTAGTGGTTTCATGTATTTCTTCATATAGTGTTGCTAAAAATTATGATAGGTTAATGTTTGTTGTAGTGGGGGTGGTGCATTGTACACTAGTGTAGTTGTTGTGGACCCATTGGTAGGGTAATGTGTGTTATCTATATATCTTGTAATTTATCTTATTTCTATATGTTCCCCCACTTTTTTTGGATACCCTTACCAATAATTAGTGGTTATTGGTTTCAAGTTTTTTCCTTAGCGCTCAAAATGGTAGTGATATGGATGGATATCTACCACTTTTTCTCCACTTTTCCTTCAATAGTAGTGATGGATCAGGTATTTTCATGGAAGATGAGATGTGTTAGCCTTGGTGTTTTTGGGTAAGGAGTTATGCGACGAGGTAAGATTTGTTGTGATGGAATAGGTGTATCTAGGTTATATTTGTTGTGATTATACCTATTTCTAGTACCAGATATTAGACCTTGCAATGGTGGGGTAGATAGTGATGAATCCTAACCCACATTAGATATATATAGCTGCTATGATATGTGATGTGATGATATGTGTAAGAAAGGGATGAGGGCACAAGATGTCTGATGTTAGGGTGTGAGAGCATCAACTCAGTGGGGAATCTGCAGCAAGGTACCTTTATTTTTTATGATATTGATTCTATATTATAATACTGGATGTGTGGTTTGGTGAGTGATCTATAGTGAGGCTAGGGTTGGTTAGTTTGTCTATTTAGGTGCTTGTTTATATTGTTTTATGTTCACTAGCACATTAGAATTCTATTTGATATGTTCACTAGATATCTTGGGAATGATCATTTTGATTATACTTGTATGCTCATCTTACGTATATAAACAACTTTTTTTGATTCTAGGAGGACTTTTTGGTCTAATATGGACATTACTAGCTCTGGTTTTAAGCTGATATTGAGTAACTTCTATATGAATTGTTTTTGGTACTTTATTAGGATACTTTTATTTGTATCAGGTTACTTTAATCATGAATTTTGGTATAGTTTTATAATTAATTTTATATTATATGATGGATTTTTTGGGGGTTCTTATCCTATCTCATGATCATATTTTATTGTAGTGGGTAATGTCTCTCATCTGTGAAATTCTTATCCTCTAAGTGCTTATCACCAACCTAGGTTCTACAGGAGGTAGGACTTGAGTGTTATTTTCCATCTTCCTTCATTATGGTATCTTTGGGGTGTGGGGGTCATGATAGAGTGGTATAAAAGGTTTTGGCTTAGATATCAAATGAATTTTTGAGTTAGGAACTATGAGGTTTTCATTGGTTGGAATGGGAAAATACCAGTTTACCTTGGTGTGTGACCTAAGCTAAGGAGAGTAGATATGGAAAGAGATTTTGGATCCCCTATGACCCAGTGCATGAAATCCATGATTGTTAAATAACCAAGTGACGTTGACCTATTTGTATTTTATAGATCTAAGAGAGGTATACACATCAGGATTTATTTTTTTCATATCTGAATTTGGTTATTGTGGGAAAATAAAATTAACTATTTAAATAAAAATTTGATAAAACTTAATTCTACCCATATTAAGAATTATCCTTGATTTTCATGAATGAATATGGTTCTTCATCCGTCAGTGGAAAAGGAATTTTATGTTCGGCAGGTAAATATGGCTTATTTTTAGAGGGTTTACTCGATAGAGGAGGACGAGGCATGACCGAGGGTATTTCATGTCATTTAGCTGTAGATTTTGGGAATGTAAAATGGGATATTCTTTGATCTGAAGATGGGGCATTAGTTGGATGGGATGAACATAAATTTAAATATAATCTGGGAATAATTGTGTTTCTAGGTGCCTTTAAAAGTTATCTAGTTTTTAGGAGCTACAATTCAATGGTGGATGTTATACCTTAGTGACCGTAAAAATGTGGATGTGTTGTGTCTATAATTTTAGGAGTTCCATTTAGAATTCCTATAATTGATGATGACGATAGTAAAGGGATGGGAGTTGTTCTCCCTTAAATAGGGTAATATAAGTGTGTGGGACTTGGGGATTAGTTTAAATGTCCTCCAACACCTTTCTCCAGACATTTTTTCAGAAGTGGATTTCATACCACAGTGTTTAGAGGAGGCTTTGCTCCAATTTATTAAGTATGTGGTCACTCTATTTACCCTCACCAAATAAATAGAGGTTTAGAAGAAGGAGTATGTTATCGATCAAATAATTTCATTGGGATTTGACCCTAAAGAGAGTTTATAGAATGATATTTCAAGAAGTGGAGCTTCAGGTATTAATATTTGGGTGTTAAAGCAGTTAGGGTTTTAGGTAATGGGGGGCCGACCATGGCCGATCACTTTTAGTTATCTAAGGGTAAGTGGATCCTGATCAATTTTTGGAGGATTTTCATTTTCATGATGTATATATAGAGGACATGAGAACCATTAGGAATAGTTTCTGACCACCCAATGAGGGTAGTAATAGGTGGATGTCCAAGCCCCTTTTTGGTAGTAGTAGTAGTTTCCTCCAGGGCAGTTTCAATAGTAGGTACCACTGACAGTTGTTCTGTAGCTGATGGTATATGGTTTTTGTAGAGGGAAGCCTCATTATATTCCCTTTCTAAAGGGACCTATGATAGAGTATGACAATGGAGTTCAGTATTATAGAGGTATATGATCTTAGTGTGGTATTTTACATGTATTAGAGTCGACAGTGCCAACATAGCCCGGAGTTGTTTGAGGTATGATTAGTTTATCATCAACTCTTGAGTGTGCCTTATTTGTTTTAGGAGCATTATACTTATTTTTTGTGATTTCTTTGGTCCATATATTGGGATATGATATGGAGATACTTACAGTTCCCCTTGTGTTATATACATTGGTTGGAGGTTAGGTTGCTTTGTTTGATGTTTGTTGGGGGTGTATATTGGTGATGGGAAACACCAGTCTATGGGAGATTTCCTCTTAATGTAGATAAAACCATACAATGTTATCCTTGAAATGAGTTGTCTGTATTCCATTTTTTAATTCATTAACTACTTCTATAAAAGAGTTTCATTTTCTTATGTGGAGGGAAAGTGAGTGAAGTTTGTTGGTAAGAAATGTTGTTATAAATAAGGTAGGAAAGTGGAGCCTCTCTAGCCCCATTTAGTGGGGATGTTATTAGAAGATTAAGAAGGCTATGTTCCTATGTTTGTGGTGGAGTTCTAGAATGTTTTACACAATGAGGTTATGACCCTACCCCTCAACACAATATCATGTTTGGAATAGAGTTATAACTGGATCCATCTCTAATATTGATGGAACCCTACCAATGGAACATACACAGTTTCATGAGTTGAGGTTACAGGTGGATGCTCAGATACATATGGTTCTTATTTGACCCAGTGTGTCCCCTTAGGATGGAATAGTTTTTTATCCATTAAAGTGGATGGTGGTATAATGCTAGTTATATAATACTAGAGGTTTAATAATCTAATTTTCAAGAACTATTACCCTCTTCTGAGGATTGATGATTTTTTCAACCAATTGAGAGGGACCAATTTATATTCTAAGGTCGATCTGTGGTCGAGATATAATAATTTTAGTGTTAGGGAGGATGATATTTAGAAGACATCCTATAGCTGATGGTATGGAAACTTTTAGTTTGAGTTCATGTCATTCTATGTCACAAATTCACGACCTATATTCTTAGGATTCATAAAATCTATATTCTATGAGTTTCTAGAGAAGTTCATTATCATGTTCATTGATGATATCTTGGCCAACTTGTGGTTGGAGGAGGATAATTTTGATCAACTTAGAGATCCTCTGCAGGTCATTCGACACCACCAACTCTATAGAAAGTTTTCCAAGTGTGATTTTTTGAAATAAGAGGTGTGTTTCATTGGACATGTGGTGTCCCTTTAGGGTGTGGCTATAAACTCATCGAATATTGAGGAAGTCAATTATTTAGTATCACCTTAGAATGTTGAAGAAGTTTACATCTTCTTTAGTATCATAAGATATTATTTGAGTTTTTTGATCAATTTATTTTGAGTTTCATCCTTGATAAAATAATTTACTAGGAAGGAACATAATTCTTTTAGAGTGATAAGTTACAGGAATCATTCAATTACTTGAAGGAAAATTTTGTCAGTGTTCTAATGCTTCAGTTTCCTAAGGAGGGTGTGTTTTTTAGGTATTTTTTAATGAATCTTGTGTAGTATTGGGATTAATATTGATGTATCACAGAGTAGTGATCTCATATTGGTCAAGGAAGTTATTTCCACATGATGATAACTATTCCATCCATGATCTGGAGTTAGCAGAAGTTGTGCTAACATTAATGTTTTGGCGACATTACATCATCTATGAGAAATTTTTAATTTTCATTGACCATAAGATACTAAACTATGTTTTTTTGTAGTAGGATATGAATCAATTATAGTGGTGGAGGATGGATTTTCCATAGTATTATTATTTTGAGATCACTTACACCCTAGTAAATGGGAATATTATTACCGATGTGTTGATTCAAAAGTCTTGAGGAGATGTTTTCTATAAGTCTACAGATGTTTGGAAGGGGATAGAGGATCTTGAAGTAATGCATCTTAAAATTGTAGAGAGTATTGGGTAATTTTTTCTTCATAACATGACTATGAGGTCATACTTTATGCGATAGGTGGATGAGTCTCAATGAGGAGACTCAGAGGTATATGTGATGTGTGATCATGTTGTCCATGGTGATTCCCTTGAGGGATGACTAGAGGATCGTCAGAACTGAATATTATTCAAGTACATGTTGTTCACTATATATGTGGTTCATGAGGGATTTATACATGAGATTCACATATCACCATTCGTGGTACATCGTAAAGTGAAAAAAATGTATCATGGATTCAAGATATGTCTTTCCTGGTTGAGGATGAAATGGTTAGTGATAAAGTTTTTAGCGAGGTGTCAAGTTTTTCTACACCTGTAAGATGATCACTATGTTCCTAGAGGTTTTTTGTAGTCCTTAAATGTTACTATATATAAATTTAATGACATATCAATGGATTCTATCATAGGGTTACCCCGAACCCAATGAGGTTGTGACATATTTTTGGTGACAGTGGTCCGATTGATGAAGTTCTATCATTTTATTGAGATCTGTGAGTTTATTACCAAGGATGTTTTGGTGAGGTGGTTTGTGTATGATGTGTTTATGATTCATAGGGTTAAAATGATCATAATTTCTAATTATGATCCTCATTTTACTTTATAGGTCTATAGGGTATTACATCATTCTTTTGGCTCTTAGTTGTGCCTTATCACATCTTTACACCCTTAGATAAATGGGAAGATGGAGCAGACCATCTAAATAATGAAGGATATGTTTTGAGCTTACATATTTGAATTTGGTGGATCTTGGGTAAGAAATTTGACTTTGTTTGAGTTTTCATAAAACAAAACCTATCACTCATCCATTGGGATGGATCCCTTTGTTGAATTGTATGGGTGGTCATTCCATTATCCATTATGCTAGATAGATGTTGGGGAATCATCAGTTCATGGTCATGATGTGGTGTAGAGTGTGATAGTGAATATCGAATTAGGTCAAGAGAGGTTGAGGGTGGTGAAGGACCATCGAAAATCCTATTCTAATCATAGTTGTAGGATTTTGGAGTTTTAGGTTAGAGACAATGGGTTCTTCGGAGTCTCCCCTCAACATGGGCAGTAGAGGTTTGGCAGTGAGGGTACGAATTCTCCCTAGTTCATTCGTTCATTTAATTTGTTGGGTCATATTGGAGAGGTGGAGTATTAGTTTTAATATTCACTATGGATAAATAGGATCTATTATATCTTCCATGTGTCTTAGCTCCACCAGTACATTCAAGATGAATCCCACATCATTGACTGGGGATAGGTGGATATAGTGGATGGTGTGAAGCTCATGGAGTGACCTGCTGAGATCCAAGTTCATCAAGGGAGGGGTCTGTGTGGATGAACCATCCAATTTCATTTCTTGTTGTGGAAGCATATTGTCTTGGAGGAGAGTTATAGAGAGAAATATATGTAGATTCATGCCCAATACTTAGAGATATTTTGAGTTTTTATTTTCTCTTTTCTATTTTGATGATGTGATATTTGTATCTTTCTATTTTATGTGATGTGTTATTACCTTTTTGATGTGATGTGTGATAGAGATTCTGGAATATGAAAAGGGGAAGAATTGGCTCCTAATCAAGGTGTGTTACTCTATTGCATGATTAAAACTGTGCACGTGAGTTAGTTACACTTGAAGAATATAATATCTTGACATGGAATATGCAATTACTTGATTCATTTACTTGGGCCAATGTTGTGCATGTTGTTTGTGGAAGTTCATGGTTTGGGGTTGTGTGGAGGTTGAGATGGTTTTGTGGTGATGTGGTTGTTTAGAAATGTTGTGTATTAGGGTTGGTACTAGATATGTGGTGTTATGATCAGTAAGATGTGTTGATGAGTTTGTGTGGTGATGTGGCTACATAAGTTGTTTTCTAGGTGTTTTAATTGGTGAGATGGTTGGAAACATTTGAGGTGTGATGAGAACCGTAATAGGTATCTCATGGGGTGTTTGTTTGGACCCCTTTATTTTTTGGGATCTATTTTCATTATAAGGATGAGAATCATTTGATATGTATTTAATATAATTGTACATGCCTTCATATCCCATTACATTACTGGTTTGGGTGTTCATAGGTAGCACAGGGGGATCAGGAGGTTCTATGGAGGCTGCAACTATATCATAACCACAAGAGTCTTTTTATGTCATATAAGAGGGGTTTATGGTGTAAAGGTTTATTTTTTGGCTTGGGTGGATAGCCAGTTTATATCTTGTTTGTAGCAGAGGGGTGGCCATGAAAGGGGTTTTATGCAATAAGACAGGAATTTACACCGTATGTTAATTCTGCCCGAGGAGCAATTTTTTTAGTGGGGTTTGAGGTTTTAAAGGTTTTATAGACTAAATTAGAGGTTTATGGTGTAAATCCATAGACCCATGGGACATGTGACGTAAACTTATGGCTTAAAAAACAAATATGGTGAGTTACAGTCTGTTTATATCTCTTTTTTTTCAAATCTATCTTAATTATACCTTTTTATCACTAGTTTGGAGGAAACAATCTAATGTATTTATAGGATATTATAGTATTCTTTCGTCTACCTTGATCTAAGGGTTTTGGTGGTGATTGTTTGGTGATAAATGGTAATTTATTCTCCCCTTATCCATCATTTACTGTCTGTTATTCTCTCATATATTTGTTGTGGAATTGGTTTTTTTATTAGGGTGTGTGTTGAGCTTAATTTTTTTGATAACCCATTGGTGTATTTCAAGATGATCGAAAGTTTCTAGTGTGTTTGTGGTTATTGGATAGTTTATTATTCAACTTATGGTTCCCAATGAGTAAGGAAAGATTCTTTAAGGTAGGGGATCCTTTCTCTCTCCCTTTTACATAATATGTGTTGGGTTTGTAAGATTTTTCATCCCTTTGGGTGGATGGTAAGGGTTTTCATAATAGATATAATTAATTGAAAAACTGAAATTGATTGGTATCAGTTATATATAACATGATTTATTTCTTTAAGATATATTATAGGTGTTATTATGCATTCTTTTTTAAAATGTTGAAAATAATCAATGTTGGTATCCTTTTTTCATTGTAGATGATATGTGTTGAGACGATTGATGTGTTGTTGTGTGATCGCTCCCTAAAAAAGGTTAATTAATGTTTATATGGTAATAAAATGGTTTATCATGGAATCTAGTCTATGTGATAAAACACATTCTAAATTAAGAGGTAATGTGATAAAATCCCTTGAACAATTTTGGAATTTAGGATGTGTTATTATTGTATATTTTCATGCTTATTGTGTTACTAATATGGTTGGGTTGTTGTGCGGTAACATAGGTGACCGAATGGCCTGTGTGATGTTTGGGGATATTATGGATTGGTTTGTTGACATGGATGTGATGTGGGTAGATGTATTATGGTGATAAGTTTTTGTGGTGTTTTATGACATTGTGTTGTTGTGTAATTATGTTGTGGTGTATGATGGGATGCAAAGTGGTTGTGATACGTATTAGTTGTGGTGCACGGTATTTGTGGATGTGTGGAATTTTTGATGTGTGAATATCATGAGGAGAAATTTTGGATAGTGTTTCATGATGATGATGGTGGATACAAGGTGTTTTGGAAACAATTGTGTGAGTTGGTCACTTGTTGTATGGTGTTGTTGTGTTCATTTTCTGGTTAGCCAAGAGATAAATTTTGATGATAAATGAAAGGAATAAATTGAATGTGATGGTAATTGAATATAATGGGATGGAAAACAATGTTTGGTAAATTAATTAATTAATTGGTTGAATAAATTAATGGGCTATGAAATGAGAATTTAAATGAATAATGAAAAAATGTGGTAAAACATGTGATTGAAAGTGAGCATGTGGGGATTGTGTGGTGGTTATGTGGTGTGTTGCATATAGTGGTAGTAACAGTTATGATAGGTTGATGTATGGTGTAATGGTGGTTGTGCAGTGTATACTATTGTAGTTATTTCAGACACGTAGGTTGTTTGATGTGTGTTGTACGTATATCATATATATTTTTATTTCTAAATGTTCCCATACCGAGTTGGATAACCTTACCAATTCCTAGAGGTTTTGGGTTCCATGTGTTTTCCCCCAACATCCATAATAGTAGTGATATAGATGGATAGAAAACCCCTCTTCCCTACTATTTCTTAAGTTGTAGTGATGGACTAGGTGTCTTCAGGCGAGGTGTGACGTATTGGTCTGGGCATTTTCGAGCAAGGTGATATATGATAAGCCGAGAGGTGTTGTGATGGAACAAGTGTCTTCAGGTGAGATATGTTGCAATTATACATGATGTTATCAATATATTCAAGATCTTGTTAGGGTGGGGTTGGTAGGGATGCCTCCCAACACACATTAGATATGACTAGTATGAGATGTGATGTGTCACGATGTGTATAGAAGGGATGGGAGCACAATACATTCGACATTGGGGAATGAGAGAGCCAAATTAGTGGGGAAGTGGTAGAAGGGCAGCATGATGTTTTATGATCTCGAAGGTTTATTATTATATTTGATACATTATTTAATGAGAGGTACATGGTGAGGCTGTTGTTGGATAGTTAACCTGTTTAGGTGTTTGTTGGTTTTGCTGTTTTTTCACTAGCTCATTGGCATGCTCTTTTCACATGTGCACTTTCGACATTGGGTATTATCCTACTAAGTATACTTATATTCTAACCCTACATATATAAAATATTTTTCATGTTTCTTGTAGGACTTTGGGGACCCATTTGGACAATACTATCTTTGCATTTAGAGATTCTATTGATTCGGTTCTATAGGACTTGTTTTTGGTACTTTAATTGGAGATTTTTTACTTATATTAGTTTACTTTATTGATGTATTATGGGATGGTTTTAGGTTTAAATTTATATATTTTATTGTATTTTTTCTATTTTTATTCTATCCCCCAAACCAATTTTATTATAGAGGTAAATTCCACTCATATGTGAGATTCTTATACTCTCGGTTCTTGTCGCCAACTCGGGACCTACTAAAGACAGGAATCTGGGGTCATTATCTATCTTCTTTCATTGGGGTATATTTTGGGGGAGGGGTTCCAGAAATAAATGATTAAATTATATATAAAATAAAATAAAATTAATTAACATTCATTTAATTATATTTATTAGGTAGGGAAAGAGGATTAAGTCATTATATTCTTCAAAAATGCATTTTTTTTCTCAGAAATTGTTTTTATTTCATTCTATGCACATATATTAAAAATAATTTATGCTAATTTTAAATAAAAATATGAAAAAAATTTAAATCTATTTTTGAATTATCATTTAAAAATTATCTTATACTAATGTTTTTGTATTTTTCAAAAAATGGTGACTTTTTAGTGAATAGTGAAAAATATCGCTTTTTAAACTACTATCATTTCATTTCATTAAATTATATCAATTTAAAAGTCTCATTAATTTTTAACTTTTTTTTAAATAACATAATATCAATTGATTAAAAATAATTTAATAAATTCTAGAATATTCTTCATTATATTCAATTTTGTAATAAATTCAATTTTATACTTAAGAACATATTTTTCTAAAAAAAAATCATTGCGTTTTTCGCACTAATAAATAATGAAATTTCGGACACTTATAAAAATTAAATCTTGATGAATGTATTACATACTTATAATGAATATTTTTTAATTTATTAATGATTTCAATTTGATTTTTGGTTATTATGAATAACTACCTTGGTAAAAATGTTATCACCAAGGTAAAATGGAAAAGCATGTTAATTTGGGTTAAAACATTGTCATAAAGTGAAAAAATATCGTCCTAATTAATATAATATGATAATATTTCAAACCTTATCACCTTATCTTCAAATATAAATTGTTTAAGTTCCACTTTTCCATGAGTGTGACCTAATATTATTTTAAAACATTGAATAATTACCAAATTTACACTCCCCTCACTTATTATAAAAGGGCACCTCCTCTCCTCTCTTCTTCACATCACTATAGATATTTAGATCAAAAAATACGTCCCAAAATTCCTTCTTAACATCCCTCCCTACATTCTATTGGTCTTGACCTTATCAAAATTAAAACCTATAAGGTGTAAGTTGTAATCCAAAAGAGGTTTTCCAAATAACCGGTATAACTCTTAACCATGTACTTTCATGTTTATTTATTATTATTCCACCTTTACAACTTTCAAAACTATTATGATTTAATAACATAAATATATAAAATATAATAAAATGTTATTATGTTTTTTATAATATTTTTTCACCTTTTATTCCATCCAATGGAAACTGAAATCATTGTTGGTGTGTATGTACAGACTATTGTCTCCACGTAATGATGTAATTAATTTTTCCTCACCAATTTATGTGATTGGTTATGATTATGGGTATTATAAATATATATTATATTTATTACATAATTAAGATTTTGGAGTGATAATATATTACTTACCTTCTTACCTTTCCATTCTTTCGAAAATGATAACATCGCTCATGAATACGTGTGGACTACCACCTCTATAAAAATATGATTTAATTTTCTATTCTGAATTAAATAGATGGTCGTAATAATGGATATAAAGAATAATTATGATATTTATAATTTGATTAATTTTCATTAAAATTTAACCTTTATCTATTTCATTTCATTTTCTTCCATTAGAAAATTGGAAACATTGCTCATGCGTATGTATGGACTACTATATTCCTCAAATGATGTAATTCATTTTTTCAGGAACAATTTACACAGATCATTATAAAATTATAATGAATGTATAAAAATGATAATTATAAAAAAATATTATAGATAATATGGATCCTTAAAACCACTAACCGTGATCAACCTATAAAATCTATTTTGGGTATTCTGAAGCAAATAACCTCAAAAATCATAACATAAACTTAATAAATTTAGTTACTAAATAATGAATAGAAATAAATGAAATTAATTTAATAAAATTAAAGGAATAAAATTGAAATATGTTTTTAATAAAGTATATATATAATATATATTTTTTTATTCTGGATTTATAGAATGTAGAATGCTAGATAAGATTCGAGGTAATAGATTTCTCATCAAAATTTCCTTTTGTCGAGACTTATACTATTTTTACCACATGTTTTCTTTTGTGTGGGGTATTAAATACCTTATGGATTTATTTTATAATTAATTTTCAAAAATTAAATCAAATCACAAATCCATTTCAATTTCTCTTCTTCAACATCCTTTTGTTTCAAATGTTATGAATGCCACAAGGGATTTGTCTTTAAAATATTATTTTAAATGTTTTAAATTCTTTTTTATCCTTTTTATTTTTATTTTAAATGATCCAAGAATATTCTTTTTTATGACTAAAATATTAAAAAATTAAATTTCAAATACTTTTGAATTACTTTTAAATGTTTTTAAAAGTAATATTTTCAACATTTTCTCTAATGTTTTTTTTGAAATTCATTTCAAAAGTGTAAAAGGAATGTTTTTTAAATTATACATCGTAAAATGATTTTTACACAATCATATCATTAATTAAATAAAAATCTTACTCTTTAATTTTTCATGGATTTAAAAAGTAAATTAAATTCCCATTTTTTGTGGAATTTTTAATTTTTAGAAATTTTGGAAAGAAATGAATATTTCACATCATTTTTATATGAAAATGGAATGTGCTTTTTCTTATGTGTTAAAATAAGTTTTTCAAGGGTTTTATAATGAAAAAGTGAAGGATTATAAATTTTTTATTAATGATACAATGCTTGAAAATTATTTATGATCACGAGTGGGAACGATATAGCTAATTATAATGGGTGAGCCTAATATTTCTGTCCAATGAATTAGGTAATAAATAGTATTTTGTGACAAAAAATGAGAGAGATAACCAAGTAAGTTACTCCAATGGAATTAAATGGGCATAAATTATTCGATGATAGGATAAGAATGAGTAAAAATAGGTTTAAATATGATGTTCTAAGGATCCTACATGGTTTTAAATTATTTTAATGAGTTTTAATGAAATAATTTTATTTTAATAAGTAGGTATATATGCTTTTAAAAGTTAATTTTTTTAAGAAAAACCATTTTCAAGAGTTGTCATGATTCTCATGATTCCTTCATGTTTTTTGTTCTTTCTAAATGGTATTCACTGTTTTATGACATTATATTTTTATTTTTGAATGTAGAAATGTTTTATTTATGGTCCCATTGTTTTATTGTGAAGAAGGTAAAAATTTTCATTGGTTTTCATGTTTTTCACTGGACTAATGGGTTTATTTTGTTTTTATATCACTTACTGAGATTTATTGTTTTCATCCTATGTTTTCAAATGTTTTTTATAGGGCCTATGGACAAGTTGTAATTTTATAAAGTCCAATTTTGATTAAGGAAAATTTTCCCTGAATAAATAAAGTATGTCATGAATGAAAGCTGAGTGTGAACCTAAGAACCTATTTTTTTGAGAAAAATTGTACACTAATCCTAAATTTTTCACTTATCTATGTAATTTTTTTAAAAATTATCTAAAACTATAAACCTAAATGATCCTTAGAATTTCATAATGATAAAAACTTATTATAAATCATGTATTTATGGGTTGATAATGTTATGTGGTGTTATGATACCTTTGTATTCGAAGAGGTTAATGTTTCCCAAATATCATGCCAGGATTGTTTTTTTCTCACTAGTAATATCTAGAAGAAAATATGAATTTCTAAGATGATGATGTGGTTTTTTAAGCCTTCTAAATGAGTATCGAAAAAATCAAAAAGGAATAAATACCCAAAAAAGAAAAGGAAAGAGAAAGTTTCCAAAACTCATAAATCACATGAGCCTTCAAGAGACTTACAATCACATGAACAACATTGGGTCATATGAAGGAACCAAGTGAAATGGATAGACTGAAGTAGGTCCTGTGAAGCCCCCTTTCACAAGTACTTCTATTATCGCAAACGCACCTTGAACAAATAATTTATGTGTGGTGGAAGCTGGGTAATCTCTCCCAGCCTGTGTGGTTTGTCATTAGAAAGAAATTGAAAATACAATGAAAATACTTTGAATATGGGATGAAAGATGTCCAAAAGGTAGAGGAGCCTATCAGTCATAATGATCATGTGATGTATCACCAATGGTAAGGGTAATTATCCTTGAAAACATCCAATAAATCTCACATGACCATTAGTCTTTGTATAAAATAAATGAATAAAATAAAATGGAGGAGGCAAGAAACAATCACTATCATAAAAGACAAGCGATGTGACCCTAATGGTCTAAAAGATCCCACAAGTCCCTGGTGACATACCCACCTCATATCATGAAATCCCTTTTTCTTTTCATCCTCATCACACGAAAATACTCAGGTATGTCCAGGCAACCATGCACTCCTCTTTTAGCTCCCTAAAGACAAATGAATGAGTTTTTCCATGAAATTATTGTTCATCTCTCATAGGACCTAGATTTTCATGGGAGACATATCTAAAAAATGAGTATTAATGATTGAAAATACTCATACAGGTTTACATGAATCCTGAAATTTGTAAAATAAATAAAGGAACTAAAAGTGGGAGAAGGCGGAAGCACTCAAATTTGTAAAACTCATGCGGTAAACTAAGGAAGTTTGCAGCATAGTCCCAAAAGACTTCCAGATGAGCTATCCTGATCTCACATAGACACCTATAAAAACCACCATTAACTCATGAAAAGTCACATGCAAGGAATAAATCATCTTTCAAATGCCTTTCAATAGGAACTTTGACATCACAAAGGCCCTTGGAAATTTCAATATGACAATATGTAATTACTTTGATAGGAATGTGTGATCAAATGTGCCCACATTAATTGGAAATAATTCAATAATAGAGGATTTGACAAGATGGACTAATGGTTGCTTAAAATTGGGTGACACCCTTATAGAGATCGATGGAATACGCTTGCAAAGGCATGTGGTAGTAGTCGACTTCGCCACCTCTAGCCTAGATCTATGATAGATACACCATGAAAACAGGTGAAAAATCGGGGTGGTGAGGCCAACAAATACCCCACCCCAACCACAAAGAAAGAGGTTGGATTTTAACATCTAGTAGCATCAACACACCCAAAAACTAGAGCATATTTCTCAGAGCGACTATTCTAAAGACCGATAAGTCTTCTGTTAGGTAATGTGACAACAAATAGATAGAGCAATCACATGACATGCATAAATCACTTCGCATGATAATTCATAGATCATGAGAATGGATTATTGGAAGAAATGAAAAGAACATACCACACATCTTCCAGATCATGTGAAACTCAAAAGAAACTAATACTGAATAAATCTAATGCATTCAAAAGATAAATGTCTTGAACAAATATTAAAATTGGAAGACTTAAGAAAAAAACATGTATTCTAGCCATCATGTGTTTCTCGTGATTCATCTAGGACACGTGGAAGCACTAGGAAATGTCTCTTAGATATTAAGAGGATCCTTCAGCATGATATTAGGGTAATGTGAAATGTTTTTGACATGTTAGAGTAATTCACATGGTCCCCTTGTTCATGCCACTTTAGTCTCACAAAACCCACTGTTCCTATCTCCAAAGCCTCACAACATCCTTCAGATACATCGCCTGACTCATATAACGGCACCAGACCATGTTAGGTAAGTATCATGGTAGCATCAGGGCATGTCAACTATGATTCAGGATACCTCTAGGAAAGTCAGCCGTGACTCCCGCTTCCCTCTATGAATGTTATCCAGATCTCTCTATGACCTCCAGGGGTGTCAGCCAAGACAAGTGACACCCCTCGAGATATGTCGTACTGACTTTTGTGAAACCCTCCATGAGTATCAACAAAATTTGGTGATAAAACAAGGGTAAGTTGGCTAGGTCATGTGACACCCCTAGATATGATATCTAGGTTATGCGATAGCCTCCAGAACAATCTATTTGTATCTTGCGATGTCCTCCGGACAAGTCAATTAGGTCATGTGACACCCACTAGACAAGAAAGACAGGTCAAATGGGCATCCCATGACTTGATAACATTACCCATCCTTAGTGTGTAAGCTCAGATCAGTAGGAAAACCTCATTGTGTAATCCCTGATAAAGGGAACTACGACAACTTTGATTCCTTCAATATTTAGGATACATAGGCCACCTATCCACAAGGTTTGCGTTCCATATTGATCATCTAGGGTGATACCAGCATTTAAGCCTCTTATTCAAATGAAATAAAATTGATTACTTTCCATTCTTTGTTTCTCATAATGAGCATGGATCATATGGGATTTGGGAGTTATAATGGTCATATCATCTACAACATGAACCTCTATAAAGACTAGAGAAACCTTGGTTTGTAAGATTTGATCTATTTAACTACGAGGACTCTGATTCCTTCCATAACCAAGATATGTAGGGAGCCTTCTAAGAATCGAGACTGAACTCAAAATGGATATCCACCTCAGTGTGGGTCCCACAATATCTCTGAGGTTTCATTCACTGGGATCCAATCATTCTCAGGGGCTGATCATTCTACCCCATCCTTTAAGGGACTGAGAAAACAAGTTAACTATGAGAAATTTGATTCTTTACATAATCAAGATACATTGGACATCTCCCTGATGCCTGAGTTCTATATTAAACTTCTCAAGGGGTATCTTAGTGCATGAACCCTATATCCATATGCAATAATACTGAGTAATTTTTATCCCTTGTTTCTCACCCCGAGCATAGCTCACATGGGCTTAAGGAGTTACAATAGTCACACCATTCACATCATGAATATCCACCAGCCGTTGAAAATACAGTATGTATGTCCTGATGAGTGTCATACTATATTCACTACTATAAAAATCATCTTCCTTGGGGTTAGTTCCAAGGGCATGATTGAACTATGAGAACTCTGATTCTTACCATAACCAGGATAAGTAGGATTCCTTTCTAAGTCCCGAGGTCAAATAAATACCACTTTCAGTGCAATTACTTTTACAAATATGACATATCAACCATCAGTACCCAATCATTCCAATGGTATGATCACTCTATCTCATCCATTCATGAACTGATAAATCATAGGAACTATAAAAACTCTAATTTTCACTATAATTAGGATATATAGGACGTCCCTAAGGACTCAATCTTGAATTCATGCTATCTTGGAGTACCCATATATGTCCTCTTTTCAAGATGTTAAACTTCTCAGGTTTTAAGAAATACATTGATTTTGATTCCTTCCATAACCAAGATATGTAGGACACCTCATAACAGCTCAATCCCCTCCATTGAATATTAACTACCACCTTATGTGGTAGAAAATTATAAATCTCTTTGTTATATTGTTTCATCACATGACCATCCTTACATTACTGGAAATGGATGGAGAACCTTGTATAAATACATATGGATTCATAAATGAGAACCCAGTCTTTTGAACATAAAAGAGAATTAACCCAGAGTTGTTTTATGGGTAACTGGTCTTGTATCAGGATTATGACGAGATTCAAAAATATATATTAAGTCTATAAGAGATTCCCATAGTAGGAAAAAATTCCCCCCAAAAGGGTTCGATAAGCCCAACCTTCCATACTCTTGACCAATGCAAATCCCTAAGTTCCACTGGGCCTGAAAACCAAAATGACCACCTACCTTTGGAAAGTAAGCCGGCACCCAGTTACAGATGAGGGAATTATTGGGATTTTATATGGAAGACTTCAAAATTGGTAAAACACCCTAAAATCAAATTTTCATGTGGACCACATCTATGTTTCCTCTTTTCCCAATGAAAAAATGGTGAACCCAATGTGAATCTCTCTATTAAAAAAATGATCAGTTGTTATCCATCAAACAATTTTGTTTTCCTGCTATATGAAAACAAAAGTGATGAACGCAACATGAATCTCTGAAATAAAAAAATATTATGTTATTATCTATCAGAAAATTTCATTTCCCCTCATATGAAAATAGAAAGTGTGAACCTAAAATGAATATCTATAATAATAAAACAATTTGGTTATAATCTGTCATGACATTTTGTTTGCACACTATACACAAACAAAAATGGTGAACCCAACATGATTCTCTCAAATGACAGAATAATCATGTGTTAGGATATATTTTTTTGAATACCATATACAAACAAAGCAGTAATACCTGCATGATATTACAGATGATTATTTATAACTGGTGTTCCTATAAGTTTATCCTCGCATTGACAAGTCCACGTGAATAGAATGGATGGATCAAGAAAACATGATAATTTTATTAACTATGAATATATGATTGAGCACATCGCCTATGATATTTATTTAATCAGTAACATTTTTCCTTTTTTGTCATGATTGTAGATAATTATCTCATAAAAAACATATCAACCTAAGATGATGTATTCTTCATCCATCGATCTCTTTGGTAAATCACTTATGGAAGCAACCCCCTGTGGGTCACACGGACGATCTCACATTCTCTATAGCTCCAAAGTGAGGTGGAAACATGATGGTTTGGGAGTACTAATAATATGGTACATTGTCAACCATAAAATCTTCACACAAGGTTCTCCATGCATGGTAATCGGTGAGCCTGCATCGCCTGGGGATGGTTGCTGCTAAGCTAGTAGCCCTTGTCGCTACAACCAACAACTTCAGGAGCTTGTCCCTGAAGTGAGATAAAATTCCACCTTTAGTCTCTAATTAAGGTGAATCATGAAGTCAAATATGGATCCCTTTGAGTTTAGGTTCCACCGAGGAGGCCACATATAAACGGTTGTCTCAAACACCATCCCATCAGTACCCACCAGTCGCCTACTAATGGTACCATCCAACATGCTACTGTATCTAATTACCATGAACGAGCAATAATAAAGTCTCATTGGAGGATGAAAGCACTGGATATATAAGAGAGGGATCATATCCCCACTCTTATTGATAATTCATGCTGGTATATTCTTATAGGAACCAACAAGTAGGCTCATATACCTACTGGCTTGAATAAAGTCTGTGGGAATATTCCTATAGGGGGCATGGGGGAGGTTTATATACCTACCCCCAAGTATGAATCCCATCGACATATTCTAATGGAACCAGGAGGGAAAAAATGGGTGAATATCCATGTATCAATAAAAGACATCTACCGGTGTATAATAGAGATGGAAAATGTGTAGGCTTATATCACTACACACACTTTACTAAAATGCCAATATATTTTATAAATATCTAAATTATCCCAATGGAATATTCAAAAACTGTTGTAGATAAAGTAATAGGTGCATACTATTATCTATACATTAAGGGAAAATCAACACTTTGATCATCATAAACAAGTGGTTATACCAGAGAAAGAACACACTCTTGCTCCCATCCATGAGGATAATCGGCATATTATGAAAAAGGACGAGACATCAGAAAGGTCTCATAACCCCATTCCAACTGAGGCTCACTAGGTGAGAGTGAAACATGCCTCAGGATAGGGGAACATACCTATCAGAAAATTCCAACGGTATATTCCAAAGGCCCGGGATTGTGCTCATATCCTTGTTCTGGCCGGGGATAACAATGTGAGAATGGAAAAAGCCCCGGGATAGGAACATATTCCTATCAGTGAATCTTCTTTAAATGTCCTAGTAGATTACAAAATCAAGTAACATATTCCTACTTCTTCCAATGAACAAATGTGCCAACATCGTTCCAATGAAATATAAGAGGAGGTTAATATTCCTTATCCCATTTCAGAGATTCGTCAACATATTCTAACAGGAAATGTATATTCAGACCAAGATGATATTTTTGTACCAACTAGGAATCCGTATCTTAGAGTGGTACATGCCTTAGAGTAGGATAATAATACTTCCAAGAAAGACTATTGGCATATCCCAAACGCTCAGGATTGGGCTCGTACACCAGTCTTGATTGAGGCCCACCATGTGAGAATAACACAAGCTTCTAGACTGGATCATATTCCTATCAATAATGGGAAAAGTAATCAGAATATTATAATAGCTTCTATGGAATGGGATCATACACCCATAACACTAGGCGATTATATAAACATTCTGAAAACCATCATACAAGAGGCTCATATCCCTACACAAGTTCAAAAGGTAGGTTATAATATTACGACCATAACATAGAAAATGTACAATATTCTTAATCTATTAAATACTATTCTCCTTTAGGTTTTTCAATACACATTCTTGACACCACAAGGGTCCATAGAATCTTATATCGAAGAAGAAGTAAAAGACACTCATTAATGTGATAGTCCTCCTCGTAGTAGTGTGGAGATTGATAATAGAGAATCTACTCCTAACTTCCACTATTGTCAATCTCACCAAGATGATATCTCCCTTGGACAAGGCAATCCTCCCCTTTCCTAGAAACCTTCATATAGTGGGGTCTTCAAAACTACAACACCATTGTATGAAGAGGTTCTAAAAACATTGGAGTAAACTTTATATGGATCCCAATCACCTTGCAGTACCACTACACCCCCATCAACAGGTGACCATAAAATACATATTCTATGGCCTGAGGAGATGGATGAATATAATTCTGATGAAGAGGAGGTCGACATTCACATGTGGAGAAAGTTATCTAGAAACATCCTCCTCATCATATTCTTACCTCTCAATACTTTTGACTGTGAGATACTAAATGATATATAAAAGGACTTCATTCCATGTATACACAAAAATATGAGGGATACTCATCAGCGACTAAAGGATTGACATCTCCTTTATCCAGGATGAAATTTGCATCATCATAAAATCAAGAAAATATATTATCAGTTGGATCTAGATGATATCTCCATGGATTAGGATCCAATTCCCAAAAAGTAAATCATGAATCTACAACAATCTTACCACTATTTCACCATGACACTTTGACAATTGGCCTCCAAAGCCATGTCATGCATCCATATCTGAGGATGGGGAAAATATGGAGTATTACACTTTTCTACACCCCTGGAACAATATAACCCCTCAGATTTGACATCTTGTAATGTTATATACAGTAGAAAAATTAGGGGACCATGTAACGCTCGGGCTAGTTTGTCACTAAAATGGAATGACCCTTCTTCAATGATGCCCGTACATCATGAAAAAAGGGAATGGATAGAAATAATAACATCAAATTAGTCCCCTAGAAGTAATGAGAACACATTTAAAGCATTGATAACAAATTTGAGATCATCTAGAAAACTTCCCATAAAGAATGGTTCCCATCATCGATTGTCATCACACCCATCTCCCATGTGAGCACAACTACGCTGCACCAAACGATTTGCAGTAGTAGTTACCATAACAATCATCTAGGAGCATATCCAACTCACCAGGCTTGGATAATATCTACCACCACCTCCACCTCTCATATCATCAATTATAGAGAGGATTCATAACACCTAGGTAGTAGCTGTAAGAAAACCCCAGACCACTTGACTGGGAGAAATTATATCTCAATCACCATCACCGGGTTCATATTCCCTTGAGAGGGCCCTAGGATAATCATTGGCTATTCTAGATCACCCCCTCTCCACTATGATGGGGGAATTTATATCAACATGTCTATCCTGTGAGTAATCAAATCCAAAACATGAATCATTTGATCCTTAATAATATCACTATTCAATTCCAATTTTGGCCCCAAGTAACCCCCACTAGATTGGACTGGGGGAATTTTCATAATCATCATCACCCCAGAAAGAATCAATCATTCTATGTTTTTGGAAAAAAATCAATGGTTGGTATCCCACCTATTCCTCCCATCACAATTCAAACCTCTACTAGTTGGGTCTTGCTCAACCATCATGACTGGAAACTCCCTCAAGGTCTCCATTCATAATCCTTTATGGGAGAACCGTATGAATAGAGGATCAGAGCCCACCAGGGTTGCAAGAAAAAATAAACCAAAATGAAAAAGGGTTCAAATAGAATCCCTAATTATGGAAGTGGAAAATCATCTTGTTGGGTTGAAAGTAATGGCACAAACACCATTTCCCAATTTTCCTCTATAAATGTCATCACTATCAACATGGAAGACATTGATCAACATGTAAATTTTGAGGGTCATAATACAGAAAATGTACCCCAAGAGGAGGGTGATTTGGATGAACCAATAGAGGCTACATTCACCTAGAACCATAGAAGGCTCCAAAATATAGAACCTACAAATAACAAGCTTCCACCTATCTGGAGGAACAATACAAAAGAAAAAGGGAAAGGTGTCCCAAAATTTCGATCACCATCCAGAAGAGTTGAGATTCCTTCCATGGAGGAATAGCTATCGTAATATAAGAGTGAAATACAAACTCCCAAATAAATCAACGAGGATCTCCTCATGGGAAATATTCACACTGGGTATATCTTCAGGTAGAGATGAATATTCTCCCTCACATAGCCAATCTTCTAGAAAGAGCGGTATCAGAGCATCTAATTGGATTTGGATCTAGATATCCAGTCTGTATAAATGAGAAAGTCCAAAATGATTATGGCTTCCCTTTATTATGGTGATAGCCTCTCCCTTTTCAGGGGAATAATTAATTTATAGGAAGAATCAAGAATCTGTGGGTGTTGAAGATAGAACCACCTCATCAACCCGCACATGTTCCCTATAAGTGGGAGGTGGTACAGATAGTGGTGCCCATAAAGTTACACAATGTCATCGAGTCCCTGTCTAGTCAAATGGAAGCCATGGATGGGAAACATGCACCTCTGTATCGTGAAAGGTTTCCATACCCTGCTTGGTTGGATGATACTCCATCTCTAACCAACTTTTTAAATCATACCTTCTTTACCTTTGACGGTGCAGGCGACCCTGAAAAATATCTCACACACTTTGTATCCTGATGTTGGCTGATTATGGGCCCTTGAGATCAACTGGAGGCAACAAAGCTGAGGGGTTTCATACATAATCTTATAGGGCCAGCCTTTATTTGGTATAACAGTCTACCAGAAAGAGCCTTTGGAGTATGGGAGGACCTTCATCATCAGTTCCTTTATCAGTTTATCTCAACACTGAGAAAAATGATGATTGTCGGCCCGACTAACTGCAAACAATGTGAGAAAGGGAGGGTGTCTGGTTTCATAGAAATTTTGAAATTTTTATCCTATTCACTCAGAATCCCTCTCCCACAGAATAAAAATCTAGAAATCTATGCTAAAAATCTCGGGGATGAGTTGCAGACACCTCTGATTCCCACAAATTATCCATGTGAATTCTGTAAGTTCACTGAAATGAAAAATGTTTATTAGAATCCATTCAACAGACCCGATCCATGTCTCAACTCATGCCCATGACATAGGGTAAATGGCCAGTGAAAGCAAAAACTGTAGTTTTCATCTCAATCAATTGATTTTACCCATCCAGGAACCTAGGTGGGCCCTGAACCACCCAACACCTCTTATCAAGTGGCAAGAACCACATAAACACCCTCAACCAGAAGCATATAGAAATCAGGGTCACCCAAGAATTTAGGAACATATGAACAATGTATAATCCTTCCAAAATGAACAAGTCCATAGTTATTTCTTGGAATCCATGGACAATAACCTATTAAGGCTTCCATAGCCTGGAAATCCTAATGAGGTCAACCTCACAAACCACCCCAAATACTTCCCTTACTATATAAGGATGGATCATAATATCTAGGATTGCTTCATTTTCAAATATGTACTTCAAGGCATGTTTGTCGCTGGATATATGGAATTAGAAAACTCCACAAAGAAGGTGGGTTGGAAAACTGTACTCCGATCAGAATAAGAGGATGGTTGTAAAAAATTTCCAGCCAAGAGTGCACAAAAATTTTACAATTGTTTGACATGAAAAATAGTTTATCAAGCTCAAACCACCCTAAAATCATAGTTGTGTAGACCCACAATAACTTCACCACCTAAGAAAGAGATATCAGAAGTGACTCACAGAGGTGGGTGTAACCATCATAAGTAGGAAGAAAATAAATAGGAAGAATAATAATCCTCTCCAATGCAAGCCATATCTCTGTAGATTTATTTAATGAAATATCTACAACATGGGAATCACCCCACCAACCATAATTATAATCAAGTGAAGAGCACGTATTTGGATCTGTTAACATGATAAACTTTCCAGATCCCTTATTTGATGATGAATATGACCCTGAATATGAATTTCCCACACATAACCAGATAATGGGAGGCCGCATGTGCCGAAACCGAAGGATACAGAGGACAATGTGGATTTGGTTGGACTTAATATTTTATTCATGTCCCCGTAAAAAATATATATGTAGCTAACAATCATGAGATATTACTCCAATAGGCCCAAAAGAGGCATGGAGATGCCCCATATTGCTCCTTTAGTCTGCTACATTCGATTGTCTTATGTGATCACCTAACATGAGTTCAATTTGATCATCCAAAGCAATGAGGATGGCCGAAGAAACCTACACCACTAGAATCGGATATTCATTAAACTTATGCACGAGCCCTGGGATTATCCACATTAAATACCTTGGCTCCTAAACCACATACCTAGAAGTAGCCCCATATCAAGAAGCAGTGACATTAGGCATAAAAGTACAACATTCTAAAATAACTGGCTATTTTTCTAGCCAAGATCTCAATTTTTGATGCACTACACCTTTCAAAAGAACTTGGGGAGGTGGTTTTTGAAACCCTCTAGAGCCCACAAGATTTGAGATAGAACTCGCTACTACTGAGGTCTATTTATTCGAGAATATTCCCTCAAAATTTCATGTCGCCATCTCATTCACTGATCAAGATCAGGAAGACGACACCTAAGGGAACCTCTGGCCCCTATATGTTTTGGGTGAACTCAATAAAGTCAATGTACAAATGGATCTGATTAAAAATGGTTTTGGGATCAATATCATCCCAATTTAAACCTTCTGGTGTTTGGGATATAGAAAAGGGGACCTATCTCCCACAATGTTAACCATTCAGGGGCATGATAAGTGTGAGAAAATCCCCCTTGGGAAGATCAAACATGAGGCTTATTTTGGGGATCTCATGTCTGATGTTGATCTCATAGTTATTACACGACATACCATATATAATATCTTTCTCTGGAGGCCCTAGATCTCTAGCCACTACGCAGTACCTTCAACATTCCATCAGTTTTTAAATTTCCTATTGATGGAAAAGTCAGCATACTATATGCTGATAGCACCCCATTTGAGACTTGAAGATTCACATATACTAAAGACGATTTTTATAAAAAAGGGTGGTAAGAAACCAATGGTGAATGACGATATACAGGTTTTAGCCCCTAATGGATTGGGAACCACCTCTATAAATCCCTGGAGAATTCTTAACATTGATTATATACTCCCCATAAATCTAGTCAAAGTAGAAGATCTAATCCAATAAGTCCATGCCCCTCATATCCTCAGTAATAGTGTAAAATACCATCAGTTCTAACATCTCTCTATGATTAATCAGATAGAATGTGATGGTGATGTCTCTTTTAATAGCCTCCCTCTACCTAATAATGATAGAGAAACCCCCCCAAATTTCAATCTTCAACCAAAAATATCTCCACAGAATCAAAAATGGAAGAGGACAAGGATAACATTAGGAATATCCCCCCTAACCACATTCAAGGAAGGTGTTTCCTGCACAAAAAATGAGCTCCGAAAAATAAATTTGGGAAGGGAAGAAGACCCACAACCTACTCATATTAGTGCCTCCATTTCCCTTGAGGAGCAAGAGATGTACCTTGCATTTCTAATGAAGTACTGATTTGTGTTCTCTTGGAACTACATAGAAATTGTTGGACTAAATCGCAATGTGGCTATACACTATCTCTGACTACCCAATGACCATTGAGTATTCAAACAGGAAATTGGGTGGATGCACCCCTCCCATGCCACCAATTTAGAGGTGGTTGTAGACTAGTTGATCAAAAACAACTTTTTTTGAGAAGTTCAATACCCGAGATGGATTTCCAACATCATTCCCATCAAAAAAAGAATGGGTAGATTAGAGTATGTATTGACATCAGAGACCTTAATCAACAATTCTTGAAGGAAACTTTCCCATTTTCGATAACATATCTCTTGATCAATTTGACTGATAACTTATATGCCCTTTTCCTCAAGGATGGGTACTTAGGGTACAATTAGGTCAATATTGATCTTGAAGATTAAGAATCCACTCCCTTACTCTCGGGATCATCTATTATCAGGCCATTCCCTTTGTATTATATAATGTTGGTGATATATACCAGTGCAACATAAAACCCATATTTAATCCATTTATGGGAATGATAACCAAGTGTTACATCGATGAATTGGTTGTTAAATCATGATAGTGATGTGATCAATTCATGAATCTTTGTACAATCATTAACAAGTTTGGACAACACAATTTGAATATGAATCAACTATAATTCGCTTTTGGGGTAACATTAGGAAAGCTCCTTGGCTTTGTGGTATGCCACCATGGAATTGAGGTTGATCCAGAGAAGACTACTGCTATTTTAGCAATTCCACCCCTATAAATCTCAAATAACTAAGGGGACTGAAAGGGAACCTTTCTTGCATTTAGTGATTCATAACCAACCTAGTTGGTAAATATATCCCCTTAAACTAGCTAATGAATAAGGTAATCACCTATCAATGGGAAAATAACTATCAATAATCCTTTGAAAGTATAAAAAAGTACTTAATACACCCACCAATTTTGATGACTGTGGTGGAAAGAAAGCCACTCATATTATATGTATCCGCCATGGAATGTTCACTAGGCATCCTCATCACACATAAAAATTATGCAAGGAGCAATAATAGTCTCTACTGCCTAATCCAGACAATGCTAGGTATTGTGAAAAGATATTCTAATGTCGAGAAGAACTGCCTTACACTCATATTTGTAGTGAAAAATTGAGTAATTACATGAAGTACCATGAAGCTCACCTAGTCTCTCTTATTGGTCCACTCAAGTAAATCCATGTATTTCCTATATCGACTGGGGTCTTGGATTGATTGGAAGTCATTCTACAGCAATATGAAATCCAATTCAAATCACATAAGTTAGTTAAAGGGAAAGACTTGGCCGATTTCCTCATAGAACATCCTACCCGAGAAAATACATTGGAAGACACTGAGATTCCAGATGAGGAGGTATTATATTCCCAAGAAAATCTCTATACATGGAAGATGTAATTTTATGGTGCCTTATAGATCTCTTTCAGTACAAGGATGGAAAACATAAATATTAATCAGGTTTTTACAGGGATTTTATTTGTCTATCCAGACAATGATGTTTTTCCCTACTCTTTCTCATTTTCCAAAATCTGCACAAATAATGAGGAGGAATACTAAACCCTCGTCACTGGATTGTAACTAGAACTACAACTGCACATATCCTACCTAAATATCAAAGGGGACTCAGAATTGGTGATAAAGAATATCAATGGTGAATATTCTATTAAAAAGGAAGAAGTTTCCCCTCTAACTATCCACATCATGTGATTGATGGAAGAATTACCTGTTTATGCCACATTGAATCATGATCCCCAGACATAGAATGCTCACTCTGATGCACTATCTAATGCAGCTACCATCCTAGAAAACCCTAATCAGGAAGAAGAAATATTATATATCACACATCGAACAATCATCTCATCAATAGTCTTATGTGATATGGAAGAAATTAATCTTTTCAACACTGCCCAAGATCATGATGAACCAATGATCACTCTTGGATTGATGGATCCCATAATTGGTTATCTCCAAAATAGTATTCTCATAATAGACCGAGCTAGGAGAGAACAAATTCAAAACTGAGCAACAAACTTCACTCTACAGGACAATCCAATTGAGAAAAAAGTCTTTAAAAAAATAGATTTATTGGAATCCTCTTCAGGTTCATAAAAGAAGGGGAAATTTACAATGTCATGAAAGAAGAATATCTAGGGTCTTACGGTGCCCAGAGATCTTGAACTAGGCTCTCCCACCAAATTAGAAGGTTGGGATATTACCGGAATACCATGATACATGACTACATGGAATTCATTAAGAAATTTCATGCATGTCTAATTCATGAAAACTCCATCCATTATCCCCTATAATTTCTTCATATAAATACATATTATTAGTTGTTTGTCGTTTGGGGAATAGATGTTGTGGGACTATATCCCCTAGCCACAACTAAGCAGATCAAGAATATCCTTACTATTATTGAATGATTTTCAAAATGTTATGAGGCAATACCCCTCGAGGAATTTAGTCTAATGAATATCATCAACTTTGTAAAGTCCCATATCATCACTAGGTTTGGAGTCCCTTACACAATATTGATGGACAATGACACCAATTTTTGTTCCACAGAGTTGAAGAAGTTTTACTAGGAGTACATTGTCAAGTCCAATCACTCATCTCACTACCATGTAGTGGAAATTAGAAAAATATATTACTGTAATAAGACTCTATCAAATATACTCTAGATGATGGTGAAAAATGATAGAAAGTATTGTCTGAAAAAACTCATCCATGATTTATGGGTCTATAATACCACCATGAGTATTTCCACACATGTGACGCCATAATCATTTGTATATGGGACTGAGTTCGTGTTTCCCATAGAATTCCGACTACCTTCACTATGAATAGCTATTTGTAGACAAATCTCAGAATATGAGCAATCCCAAAAGTGGCTAGACTATTTGGAAAAGCTAGATGAGAATAGGTTATACACACTACAAAACCTAGAGGTCTATCAGAATCGGATCGTTTGACCCTTTAATAAAAGGGTTCACCTCTATTAATTCCTCTAAGGACAACTGATGCTGACTCTTAGAACCCTGATGATACCAGGAATGAATCCTTTGATGTTAGATCCCAAATGGGAATGTATGTATATCAAACATAAGGTCTATCATAATAGAGCTTACTTATTGACCACAATAGATGGGGATCATGTCACACCCCCACCAATGTGAGGGTTATCATGAAATATTTTTCATAGACATCATAAAATGTCCATCCACACCAGTACAATCCCCAAAATTCATATTGACAACATGATGATGAATTTTATGGAGATTGTCCAATCCACATGACATTAAATTGTAAAGATACGTCCTAGCAGAAATATATTAAACTAAATGGTATCTTATGTCCTTATCACATGAAGAAAAATTACATGGATCCATAACATCCATATTCATTCAAATCATGTCATCCACATTCTTACCATATGAAGTTAAACTACCTAGGTTTCCTAGAACTTTGTATGGCTTGATTATTATTTCTAATGAGATACGTAGGTACACATAGATCCTATATCTTGGTCTAACCACCACATGACACAAAATACCCCAGTCCTACAATTAAATACCTATTCATATTGAGTGGAACCCTTTCCATTTCTTGTTTCTCACACCAAGCATAGCTCACATGGGCTTAGCAGTCTCGGTAAAGTCTTCCCCACATAAACAAGGCAGAATAGATTTTGATTGGCCCATATTGGTCCTAAATCTGAGTCCATAAAAGGTATACCATGTTTCCTCCTTTCATGACATTAAACTACACATTTAATGTCCCCTACATGACATGAAACTTCACACTTATGTGGACCTCATCCAAGAGGACCACTAAATTTGGTGTTGGTCTTCTACCTCACCTCCAACCATTATATCCCTTTTACATTACAGAGCCCACATCCATGCGACATAACATTAAACTGTATGTTTCTTTAAGAAATACATGTGTCTTGATTCTCATTTTCATGAGATATGTTGCAATTACTAGTCTTCCATCCTTGGTCCCAGCCACAACATCAAAAAATTTTCACATCAGTCCATCTTTTTCCTTTTTGCATGATGTTAAACCATAGTGTTCATTAAGAACTATGTATCACTTGATTTCTATCATCGCAGGGTAGATAGGGATGAATGGTTCTTCAATCTTGGGTCTATCTATAAAAATTAATGGAAATAATTTCAACCTCTACATATGGTTCAAACCTTCATAGAGTATTTCCCACTCAAGAACTAAATGTGACATGATTCCGGTCCTCACAAGATACATAGAAATATCTTGATTTTAAACACCAGTCCCAGTAAAAAAAATCAAAATAAATATGCCCCCTCTCCACATATGGGTCAGATCTAAGCATGGAACTTCATTAAGAACTACATGTGTCTTGATTCCCATCACCTAAGGGTACGTAGTGGAACCCATAATTCCATTCATGGGCCCAACCGTGATATCATCATTTCACATCAGGGGATCCATGTCCTCATTACATTACATTAAACTACATGGATCTTCAAAATTATGTGTGGTTTGATTATCATTTACATGATATATGTTGTGACATCTAAACTTCCACCCTTAGACCCATCCACAACATTTCCATCCATTCATGTCGTTTTATCTCTGTCCTTACCTCATGATGTTAAATTGCAGGGAAATATGTCCTTACCGCATGATGTTAAACCACACGATAATTCTCCCTTACTGCATTAATTTAAACTGCACCAAAATACATCCCTACAACATGAAATTAAAATTTACATGAATATGTCCTTACCTTATGAAATTAAAATTCATTAGAGTATTTCCCTATCATATTTTTTTAAACTACAAGTCAATCATCTTGGTCACATGACATTAAAACATTACAAAAAAATACATCCTTACATCATGATCATAAATTTAATGAAACATTCCCTTATTTTGTGATGTTAAAATGCACTGAAAACATACCCACTAAATGATGATAAACTATTCATACCATCACGCATTTTTCATTCCCTATCGAAGGACCATAAGAAACTTACCTCGGTAACAAAAGTATGGGGTTCTTCCACTATCTCTTAAAATCACCGCAACCCGTATGCCACACTTCGGGTATTGTGTACCTCAGGTTGCTGCAAGCCTTTCATATCCCTTGGAAAAGAAAATGATATATCTTGGTTCGAACATCTTATCGATGTAGAAGGGCTTGAGACCCACCAATTGGTGACATCTTTTCCCCATATAATGGGATTTGTATTTTTTGTGAGTGTGAAATCACCAAGGAAAAACCTAGAACCTTAGTGTCATCTGCAACTCTCCCTATATGAATTTCCCATATCATTACTCATGACATTAGAAACTCGATCTGTGATTTACAAAATTTCCATATTCTACTCAGAAGGATGTTAGATTGATCTTAACACTAGCTATCATGATTAGGCTCTTATGTATCAAAACCAATATTAGGTCCATGTGTGTCATGACTATAAAATGAATACACTTTCTTCAAATTTGTATGACCTTAATCTCTAGACTTTTATGGTCAAAAATCACAACAACTTAAACTTCTAGTGACAGAGACCCAAAACATGTCAGAATGAAAACCCACAAAGGGTGACCGGAGTAAAATCCATGTCTTCACAAGCTAAACACTTCATCTTCATAGTTTACTAAAAAATTAGAGAACAAATAAATATGTCATAAATAAAACAGGGTCTACATTATATCCCTAATAAAATCCAAAATATTCTCATTGTACCACCAATCCTAGGGAAAAGTTAGAGAAATGATTTTCCCCATATCATCACCATGATAGTATGTTTTCTAGGTGGTGGAAAAAAATTTAGGGTACATAAACCCTTATTGGGTCTTATACTTTCTGAAAATCGCAATTCATGATTTGGGGTTCCTTGAATCACCATAAACCTTCTATATCCCCTGGAAAAGATATTTGTTTTCAAGGGACCCTTTGAATGACTATTCATGTATGCCTATAAGTTCTTTATATGAGCCTATAGTCATCATCCAAATGAGTCACTCTGTAAAAAGGAAATTTTGATCCCTGTACGCCCTAACATCACCAAAGTAGCACTCAACAACTCAGTGTGGCCGAACTACTCCCTGTTTGACTTTCCCATATCACCCAACAGATCTAAGCACTTTGTACTATGAATTACAGTTCTTTTACCAAACTATCTGAGTGGATTTGAAATCCTCAATGTTACATCTTTATCTTTTGTTCCATTTATCAAGGTTGGAATGCAAAAATCCATTCCCTAATATTTGATGGCTCCCACCGCATGATTCAAAACCACTGAGCATGGATCTTGAGCTTCACAATCTAGATATGGACTATATTAGAATGCTAAAACCCTTCCTGAACAGCCCACTCTCCATACCCAACTTCATTTTATAGACTTTTGAGTCTTGAAAAATCTTTCATGACCCTTGGAATGAAGTGGAGATCTAATTTTCTTGTACATTCTATCAATGGATAAGGTATTTGACCCACCCACTAAAGGCATATACTCCTTGCAAGAAAGGATAATCAATCCTTGTGAGCCCCAAAAATGTTGTGTAATAACCTAAAACCATAGAGTTTTGTAGCTCATCCTCGGTATGATTGATCCATCCCATTTTCATAGACTCAAGATTTTGGGTAATGATTTATATCACCCACACTCCAACTATCTATGCAGGCCTAGTATCCCTAGAATTTCTCCCTCAACTAAAATTTATTTCAAAATTCTCCAATGACCCTTAGAAAATAGTGAAGATAATATTTTTTTGGACAATATATCGACACATAAGGGATTGAAACCAACAAATAAAGGAATCTTCTACTTGCAAGAAAGGAACTCCAATCCTTGTGAGCCCTAGAAACACCACGAAAAATCCTAGAACCTCAGTGTGTTTTAAGTTATTCCTAGCATGTACACACCATATTCTAAGGTCGTCAACATCAAGGTGTGAGTTAAAAACCCTAAAATACATTACATAAAGGTCTGAGCTAAAAGAACCTAAACTACAACACATCAACGTTTGAGCTAAAAGGCCCTCAACTATAGCACATCAAGGTCTGAGTTAAAATACCCTAAACCAAAACACATCAATGTAGGATCTAAAATACACTAAAATTCAACACATAAATGTCATAGCTAAAATAACCTAATCTACAACACATCAAGGTCTGATCTAGAAGACCCTATACAAAAACACATCAAGGTCTGACCTGAAAGACCCTAAACTAAAGTGATATCATGTCGAAGATAAAATATTGTAATCTATACCATTGAAATTATTTAGCCAACAAAATCTTGTAAGGACCACTAAATGAACTAATAATAATAAAGAGACTCTAGAAAAGACTATCATATTTTGATAAAGATATATAATTATCCCCTCGGGACATTTATCCTACCCAAGAAATCCTTCTGTAAATCAGGTGATTTGAGGATAAGTGGAACAGATCTTCAGTAGAGAATTTCATGTGGGTGGGAATTAATGAGTACTTGTCAAAATAAATATATTATTATTTAAACATCCAGATCTAGAATTCTAGGTTTACTTTATGACATAAAAAGCCTACTTAGAATTGTTGATTATTATAATATCGGAGAAATGAAATATCAAGAACATCATGAATAACAAGGAACTGGACAAAAAAATTAATGTTCAGTAAAACTATTCATTGATACCATGAAAAATAAGGAATATCCACATATTAGAGCCTCTCTTATGAATATACGATTTCAATAAATATTATAAGTTTATGATTCCATCAATACATTAACTCAGATGATTCCTTAATATTTGTAGGTATCTGCTCTAGGGAAGCCATATATTGTCATAGTTGATCAGCGGACTCAGTTTTTCCTTTGTATCCAGTTGCAACCCCTCCGTCCTAGTAATGTCTTCAAGACACACATTTTCTTCCTTGTTAAGAATTTACTATTTCTCCATAAAATACTTTTTTGATGTTTGAGAGTCTATGTTGAAATTAAGGTAAATCCTCTTAGAGATGGATGATATAAGACTAAAGATAACCAATTTTAGACTAAAAATGGATAACTTCAATTTTCCCAACATTGACTAAATCCCAGTATTTGACTGCCATTATTACATGTTGGGAAGATTCTTTCACAGTCTCATCCCAGTTCTGCTTCACTAAAGAGGAGGCCTAAATATCTTCAACCCTCAATTCAAGGGACAACATCTATTCCTTTAGAGTGAATACTTCCATTACCTGAGTATGAGCATCGGAATAATAGAAACCCTCTTAACCAAGGTTAAGAAACATAAACCAATGGTGACTCAACCAGTCCTTAAAATCCTCTAAGGTGGAATCTGAAACCAAGGCCCAGACCTCCCTCCACATGTTTCACCTCATCGACTGATAGAATGATGCAGACCCCTGACCTTCACCTAAACCAATTTTGGGAAGAGGGGTGTATGTTAGAACCAGGTCACTTAGGGAAATAGTTATACTCACAATCTTTGATGATTATAGAAGAGAACCAGCATCTTCATTGGTAGATCTGGTTGGAGGAACCCCTAGGGGAGTAGGCACTAAATCTAATAAACATCGGGGTGAAGAAACCATGGTAAAAGGAACTTGTTATCATCAGTTATAGGATAAATAATATGATATCACTAGGTAATTAGAGAATTTGAATGAGGATAGAAACATACCTTTCTCAGTCACGTCACTAGAAACATCAACTAATCCAACCCATCCTTAGGGGAAGAAGACAATCCTTCTTATGATGAGTATCTTTACGAAACTTCTGGTGTTTTTTCCAAATAAATACTCCAGTCACCATCCTTGAGGACCGTAGGAGAAAAATGATAATATCATGTGATATAAAACAAACAATCAAAGTGGTGTGTCTTGAAGAAGTATTTACCTTCTTCAAAACTCACTTCCATTAGATCTAATTTGGTTTCAGAATAGCTAACTATGTCAGCATCCTCTAAAAGTGAATCCACCAGTACTAGATCGAATGATAAAATCACTAAAATGTCTGTAGTAGTAAACAAACATGATTGAACGGGAACCTCAACCACCTCCACTACATGAAATGATGGGACCAACCAAAAAAAGGACTTACACAGAAACTAATTTCTCAATTGTATCACCATAAGCCGACATATTCTTTTCTTAGAGAGATCTACAGGGACCTTCACATTTTTGACAAAGAAAAATGTACTTCCCGAATGATCCCAAATAAAAGGAAAGTTAAATGACACCCTTAATTAAGGATTCTGGAGGAGAAGGATCTAATAATGTATATTTCATCCTTTTTTTATTCATATTCCCTTCCAAATAAGTCATCCCATAGGGTTCTAAAGTTGAAACTATTTATTTGGAATTTCAAATCACTGACCTCATCTGAGCTTATCGGCCTGAGGACCCATTATCATAAGTTTTCTTATCACCACTAAATTTCTCTCCCATGACCATACCATGGGGAATATATTTAGGAGATGGTAGAACCAAATAGTCTTCAGAATCCTCCCACTATATCAGCATATATAAATGATGTCAATAAAGTTGAAAGAGAACTGAAAAACCTTAATAACCATATTAATCTAGGACTTTCTACTTCCTAGGTGACAGGGTAACCCTGTTCATCCATATAAATTTGAAGTGTTCCTAGAACATCTAATTGGTTGGCCAATAAGGTGAAAAAAGATGACCCTTAAAGCTCTCCAAATATTCATCTAGGTATCGTATAAATTCCCTAACCTCCTCACAATGTTCTTTAAATGTGATACCATGAGGCACAATGATATAAGAAGAAAACATCCAAAAGAACCTATGAGTAATCCAATAAACCCCCTAGCTCATATTCAGAACATAGTGCCTTAAAAAATTCCCTCTGTTAAGAAATGATAGGAAACAATAACTCTGTTTTTTCCTCAACCTCTGGTTCTATGTTCACTATAGTGAGGGAAATAGGTGCCTCTTCTAGAAATGGTAAGCACATGACTTCCTTATGAGGTCATTTTGGGGATACTAGAACTTTAGAAGCCAGTTTCTTCCTAGGACTGAAATTATTCTCTACTTTCGGTGCTTGGAAAGACTTTCTTAACAATTCAGATAACTTCCCACTATGATAAGAGTGAATCCAAACCTCTACATATCCATGAGATAATCCTATCGCTGAATTATGCATAGGAAGTTTCATTCTAGCACTGGTGTCCTCTCTAGTAAACATCAACCAAAATTGGTGAGCTACCATTGGATGATCTTCATATCAAAAACAGATATAGCAGTGACATATTTATTGAACACACAAGAACTGGTGTTTGAACTGAAGGGTGAATAACACTCATAGATAAGTTTCCCATCAATATGAGTTGAAATAACTCTATCATGAAGTTACACCACATAATCCAGTACATCAAGATTATCCTGACCAATGTAAACAATGTCTCATATAGGCACTTCTATGCATAAACTAAAGTATAAATGATCATAGAGGCTTATATAATCTCTAATATCTTAAACTTTTAGTTGGATCGGTCTCACCCTGCTAATGAACTACAAGTATGGTACGAAGAGAACATTGGGAATATCCTGAATGTTTAGATATTCGTAACTGCCTAGGTGAGATCCTATCCAACCCCATAACACTTGTAAGTGTCCCACGATCATGTAAGGAGAATTTCCATAATAAATATTATGAAGATGGTGATAGAGTTTGTCTAATCTATAGACAATTCTTGATATGGGCCCCCTAACATGGAGGTCTCCATCAGGAAATTGGAAACTCTAAATCCGCCTTTTTTTCATTCATGTGAATAAAATACCCACTCAAGTATATGGCTAGGAAACTAGCGAGTTAAATGGCTTGATCAATACCTAGGACAACCTGCCGTCCAAATTCTTTAAACTTCTCTTCCTCAACTGTGAGATAATAACGGTTGAGTGCCCCAAAACAATCCTTTATAAGACATTATTGTGAACTTTTAGGTTTCGTCTTAGAACTTATCTTCTTGATAAATCATTCCCCCCATGTCTTGAGAGGGATATCCACTCCCGAAAGCAGGTAACACCTTGAGTTTTTACAGACCTGTTTTTTTTATAAATTTAAATTTTCATTTATATATTGAAATAAATTAATTCAAATATTCTTTATTCAAGAAACACCAACTTGGTGTACGACGCACGTAACACTGAGTTGGCGTATGATACATGCAAAACTGATTTTCTAAGAAACATCTCTTTTTATTGTATTAATTATTTAATTAATATAATTATAACATATATCTTTAAATTACTAAATTAAATAGAAGTGAATACATTTCAAATATTTTTTATAATTGTTTTATATAAATAAAACATATTGACAATAAAAGATATGATTTTTGGTGAAGTCATTTTTACGTTTAAAAACATCATTTTCTTAAAAGAACAGATTTTAATAATAAAATTAATTTTAGAAAAATTTAAAAATTTAATTTGAAAAAATAAACTTAATTTTTTTATTTATAATGTTTAATTCAGATTAGTTTTTATTTTTGGTATTTTTCTAAGAAACTTTTTTTTAGATGAATAGTGAAAATACATGATTTTAATTCAAAACTACTTTTTAATTTATTTTATTTATAAGATTAAAATATAATTTAATTTTATTTAAAAGTTTTATTAGATAATATTTTTATCCTGTAATCCAATTTTTTTCACGGTAACCATTTTCACACTTAAATTGGACATAAATACTTAACAAACTTTTGATCATTTTTACTATAAAAACCTACAGTGTCGTCCCGACAGTGGGATTATTTTTAAATTAATTTCTTCCACTTTTGTGATTAGAATTTTTAAAAAATTATTCCATATTTTTAATCATCATAATTTACAATGTATAATAAGGTCAACTTTGTTTTTGACAAAAAATATTTGCAAAGGTGATTAAAATTAATTACTTTAATTAAGAGAAAAATTAAGTTAATGAAGTACTAAAACTAAACTTTAAGACCCAAAAATACATATCCACATGTACAAAACCCATTGGATGTCTATATTTTGTCCATAAACATTACATTACTTCAATTAATTGGTTTGTTATAGAATTTTTTAGGTTATAACATGTGCACACCTAACTTATTTCTAACAATTCCATGTGAGTCATTTTCCCTCTTTATAAAGGCCACCACCTCTACCCATTCTTAACACCTCTAAAACATTTTATGTTCAGCAAATAACTACCCAATAAACTTACCAAAAATACTCCCTTCGAACTTGAATCCTCCATTTTTACATAAACCCTCTCAAATAAATCCTTTGGCACAAACCAAAAGGAGTTACCTGATTTAGAGGTAACGTCTTCTTTTAAGCTCTTTTCCTTTATTTCCATTCTTCTCCAGTTTAACTATATTAATTCCATTATTGTGTAAAGAAACTAGTATAATACATATAATAGGATGTTTTTATTCAATTTTTATTACCTAAAATTACACACACCTCCATCTAATGGATGTTGAACATACTATTTCTGTGTATAGAGAACTACTGCCACAAAAAATGATGATTATTCATTTATCCTTTACCACCAATCATGGTGAAAAATATGATGGAAATTTTTTTATATACGTAATATATTATATTTATTATTTATTTAATATACTTTATTTAATATTATTTATTAATTTTATGACACGCTTATTTTTTACCTTCCATTTGGTGTTAATACGATTATATCATTTGAGGAAGTGTGGACTACCGCCCCCTCAAAGCGATGTAATTCGTTCACACACCACATTGAATGTATTAAGGATGGGTTTAGTGAAATTATATGATATATATAATATATTAATTCTAATTGAATAATAATATATATAAATATACATATACATATATGTATATATATTTCATTTATATACTTTCATTCAATACGACAATAAAAATGGAAAACAACGTTCATGCATACGTACATCTTACCATCTCCAAGAACGATGTATTTCATTACATAATTCATTATGATATAGATTATTATAATATAATTATACTGTATATACCTTTTATTTATATCATTTTCAATATTATGTAATCATGATATAATTATAAGGATCAACAAGATACCAAATTATGACACGTGTGAAGAACAAAGCGAATATTACCTGAAGTGAAATTTTAACATAGGATCATTAACAAGTGGGTAATATCAGGTTATCATAAAACCATATATGGTAATAGATATAAGAATATTATTCTATAAAATATTTATTATGAATTTATATATAAGAATATTGTATGAGTACAGAGAGATTCAAGACACAAGGTAAGGGGATTTTCATCTCACAATTAATTTATGTGAGATACAAACTATGTTCTCCACTCTACTTTTATGTGGTGTATGTACTGAACATTATTTTATTCTATGTATATGTTACTCAATTTTATGGGTATTCACATATCCGTTCTATGATCCTTCTTTTATGGGGTTTACCTTTCAAAAGTTACCAAATTGGTAAAACAATTTTGTCTCAATTTTTCTTCTTTGAGACTCCTATTTTGTTATACACCTAAACTCTTCTTCGAGGTGTATATTCTTCAATTTTACATGTTATATCATGTATATTATTATTTTAATAATATCTTAAGCTTCAGGTAATTTACTTTTCATACATTGAGAGTATGATCCCAATTCTCCTTGTTATAAGATTTTATTGAGACAATCTCCTAGTTATTTTTTGTGATTGTTTATGTTTATGCTTAATTTTATGAAATATTATGATCCATAATTCATGAATATTCATGATTTTGATTATAATTTGTATATTAAAAATATCCTCATTTTTAGTACCATTTTCCACTCTTTGGTACTTAAGATGATGTTTTTAGTAAAAAAATTCCGTCCATCCTTCAGTTTGAAATCTATTGTATTCAAAAATCATGTTTTCAAAAATGATTTAAATTTTTTTTCAAAGGACCCTAGAATATAATTTTCAAGGTAAAATGGATTTTAGAAATGTTTTATTGTTTTAAAATATTACTTCATAAGTTTTCAAGGTTGTTTTCAAAGAAAAAGGTTTTCAAAATGTTTTATGTAATAAAAAACATTTTTCAAAGAAGAAAGGATATTTTCCTCAAGAAATGTTCTTAAAAGATATTTCAAAATTATTTCCCATATAAGATAAAATATAATGGTGTTACTCATGAGTTTATGTGTAAATTATTCAATTTTTTCATTCATATTATTTCTCTAAATGGGTTATGTTTAGATGATATGATGTTATGAAATCCATTTCTCTTTCACAGGTTATATGCTTTTGAAACCCACTCCTTTTCACGGGTTATGTTTATGATGAAATGATTATGAAACCTACCTATTTCCATAGGTTATGATTTTTTTACATGTTTATGATAACCATTTCATTTCATGGGTTATTATATGTCTATTTATGATCTTGTGTTACATGTATGTATGATTTCATTATGTGACAGGTGGGACCTATATATCCCTCCAACGAATTGGGTAATGTTTTATGTCTCATATGATATACTATGATGGTATGAGGAGTGAACTCATGCTACTATGATGGTATTGGGAGTGAACCATGACTACTAAGATGGCCATGGGAGTGAACCATGACTAATATTATGGCATGAAGAGTGAACTCATGCTACTATGATGGCCTTGTAAATGAACCATGACTACTAAGATAGTCTTAGCAGAAATGCCTGGGATACTATATAAATCATTATATGATTATGTGTTGCCACAATTCCATGTATTAATCCTAAGTTATGATTTCATGGCATATGTACTTTACTTCCTTTTGATTCATGTCTTATGAACTACCTTGATTTTTTCCATGATTCATGTGTATGATCTTTAATATGCAAGGTATAATCTTCTATTTTCATGATCACATTCTCATACCCTTGTGCCCATGTTTATGCTTACATGTCTCCCATATTTAACCTTAATAAGAATTTGATCTCACCCATTTAATTGTTTCCTTCACCAATTTATGAAGATAGGTATTATGTTTGATGTGACTAAGAATGATTCTAGTCAAGAAGAACCTAGTGAGAGATAATTTAACTCATTTATGTGCTAATTTTTATATTTCCTTGTTTCAAAAGGCAGTAGACTAGTGCGGTCTTCTTGCTTATGTTTTTATAATGTTTTTATACTATGAAAAAGTTATGTAATGATAATAATTGTAAATAGAGTGTCTTTATAAGGCACCCTCTTTGAACGGGGCTTCTCAGCCAACTTAATCCACTACTAAGTTAGAGAAGGAGTCATTGAATCATCCCATGTGGATGGAAGAAGAAAGAGCTCGTCATACATGCTATCCAATATAGGTGCACAAAAAATATTCTCCCCATCCCAAAGAATGATTCACACCTCTCTATTCTTAATGTGGAGAGTGTCTGTATCTAAGATCCAACAACTAAAAGACTCCATCATCAGACCCTTATTGCAACATGTAGACGTCTAGGACATCCAGGCAGCCTCATACATTCCAATTTTCTTAAACTCCCTAGTGAATTCAGAAGTAATGTACTAGACCTAGAAGGGCCATCCCCGGTTCAGGCCACAACTACCTCATGAGAGTGTCCCAATTGGTAACCCACCCAAATTCATAATTAGAAGCAGATTTCTACATTATTAAGCGATATATATGGACATCCTCATCCACTATGTGATCATTCCCATAGATTTTATGGGTATGAATGTGACTATATTCTTATATTCATAGTCCCATAAGGAGAAAAAGTATACCACTAAGGATATATTCACCAAAAAAACTGTCATGGGTTATCTAAATCCAAGAAAAGGTATAAGATATAACTTCGACGAGGTAATGGTAGAATCATCATTAAGAGAAAACCCTTTAAGAAGAAAAAATTATGATAAGGGATAGTTTGAGAACTTTAATCCAATCAATGTTATCAGATTCATTGAATCTGAACAAACAAAATTATGGAAATAATGATATAAAATCTCCACTATAGCATCATGAAGATCTATTACTTCATTTTCATCCTTATTTGAATGATTGTGAGAAACTCAAAAAGAATCAGAATCCATCTAAAAATAAGTAAGTTGTATATGTTAGATAGATAGAATAAAATATTCCTAGAAACAAAGACATAAAATCCTAGTATCATGATGCACCTCACATAATCCACAAGGTTTTTTTTAAAAGGATCTTGAATCACCTGACCTTCATAGGTCTCTCATGTCACCAAAATCCCATGGGGCATCATCCAAATGCATGAGACCTTAGAGACTCGTGAACACGTGACCTGGACATGGTCATGAGAATCACATGACACTTGATCGATCATATGAATGAGTCATTAAACCCATAAAAGACCTCAATATAATCACAATCATAGTGTTCTATGTTCAAAATGATACTGAAATATAGTTTTCGGCTAGTTAAAATGAGCGCCTGAGTAAAAGTTGACTTGTGGGATAGATCTCATGATGAAGGCTCGCAATAGGGTCTCGTGATTGGGTCATGTAGAATGGTCTTGCAAAAGTGGCATGTGAAAAAGTCCAGGTGAGAGAAATTTTGATAAGGGGTATCCAATAGAATGAATCTAGCTCTATACCTCCTATATATAGGGTATTTCACAGAATACCAAGCATCACATAGTAGACAAAACATCACCCAAGACACTGATTTGCAACACGGAAAAAAACTTAGGCAAGCATTTACTTTCCTCAGAACTTATCCTTTTTTCTAGACAACATCATTCTTGAGGGGGGGTTTTTTTGACACCCAACAAATGAGAATGAACTAATACCAAAGGAATAAATACCAGAATATGGGTATTATTTTCCCACAATAATCAAAGGAAGAAGAAGGTGGCCATAACTCATGGATCACCTGAGATTTAATGAAAATTACGATCGTATGACCAGCATAGGGTCACATGAAGGAACAAAGTCAAGTAGATGGCTTGAATCAGGTCTCACGAATCCCCCTTTCACAAGTCTAGCTCTCACAAAGAGACCTCACACAAAAAATGGACATGCGATGGTAGTCGAGTAAGCTCCCCCAGGACAAACGGTTTGTCATCATTAAGAACCTGACAATCCAACCAAAAATTCATTTAAAATTGGATGAAAGTTGAGAAAATGGTGGAGGAACCTAGTGATTGTAATGATCATTCCATGAATCACCAATGGGAAGTTTAATTATCCTTGAAAACATCCAAGTAATCTATCATGAACCATAATCTTGTATAAAATAAACTATGTAAATAAAAGGGAGGAGGCGAGAGACACTCACTGTCATAAAAGACACATGATGCACCCCTAGAAGTCTACAAGACACCAAGAGTCATTGGTGACATATCCACCTCCTCTAGAAAAATCCCATTAGTTTGTTATCCTTGTCACATGAAAATCCTTGGGTATGTCTAGGAAACCAAATGATCCTGTTTTGGATTAGTAAAGACAAACAAATGAGTTTTCCATGAAATCATTTTGAATATCTCACAGGGACTTCTTGGTCATGTGACACATCACCAAAAAATAGAGTATTTTTCCTTGAAAATAATCGTGAAACCTCTCATGACTTACGTACATTCTAAAATAAACAAAGAACTAAAATAGGGAGGAGGAAAAATCACTCATGGTTGTAAAACTCATGTGACATGCTATTGAAGTACACAATATCATCCCACAAGAATCCTAGATGAGTTTCCTTGATCTCAGGGAGATTCCCATACAAGCCACCATTTCCTCTTGAAATTTCCCAGGCAAGGCATCGAGCACATCACAAACACCTTTCAACAGGAACTTTTATCTCACAAAGGCTCTTTGACAATGCAATATGACAATATGAAATCCATTCGACATACCCATTTGACCAAAAAATCCCCATTAATTGTAAGTAATCCTATAATGGAAGAATTGATGAGAGGGCCTCATAGTCATTTAAAATTAGGCAATTCCCTAGGAGTCATCCACAATAAAGGATCACAAAGGCATGTGGCAGAATCCCCCTTAACTGACTCCATCTTAGATCCATACAAGATATGCCGCACAAAATGGTAAACAATCAGGGTGTTGAGGCCTATAAACCCCCATCCTAGCCCCAATGGAGGTTGGATTTTCACATCTAGGCACATCACCACACCCAAACCCTAGAGTAGATTTCTCGAAGCGACTGATCTCACAATTAGCAAGCCTTCCTTTAGGTAATATGATAGTGAATAGATGGAGAGATTATACTATATTCATAAATAACTTCATTTAATCATCCATATATCACAAGAACGACTTATGGAAAGACGTTCGAAGAACATACCAAACATTTTCAAATCACACGAGACTCCAAATAAACTGACACTGAATAAATCTAAGGCATTCGCAAGATAAGGTGTTAGAAAAAATATTAAACGTGGAATACATAAGTGAAAAACATGTTTGTTGGCCCTCGTGTGCCTCACATGAGTCATCCAAGACATGAGGAAACACCAAGAAATGTCGCTTAGATCTCACAGTTATCCTTCAACATGATATTTGGGCCATGAATAATCTTTTGGATGTTTTAGAGTAAGTCACACGGTCCCTCGAGGAATTCTAATTCAGTCTCTCAAAACCCTCAGGGACTATCACCAAAGCCTCATGACATCTTTTAGATACATCACCTAGCTCAAATAATGGCACTATATCATATCATCCAAGTCTAATGGTTTCATCTGGGCATGTAAACTAAGCTGTCATGATACCTTCTTAGTAAGTCAGCTGAGTCACGTGCTGCAATCCAGGCATGTCATCCAGATCTTGCAATGTCCTCTAGTGGTTTCATCCAAGACACAAGACACCCCCTGATACATGTTGTAATAATTCTTGCAACACCCTCCATGTGTATTAACAGACTATGGAGATGAAACCTGAGAAACTCGACTTCGTCATGTGAATGGCCCTGGACATGTCAACTGGGTTGTGTGATAGCGTCTAGAACAAACCATTTTGATCTTGCAATGTCATGTGGACAAGTCAACTGGTTCATGCGACACTATCTATAATAGTATGATAGGTTACAAGGGAAACCCATTACTTGATAACATTTCTCTTCCTCATTGTGTAATCCTTGGTTTATAGGGAAACATTTGTGTGTAATCCCAGAAAAAGGGATCTACGACAACTGTGATTCCTGCCATATTCTGGATATGAAGTAAACCTATCCCTAAGGCTTGAGCTCCACATTTATCAACTAGGGTGATCCCATCATTTAAGTCCCTTATTCAAAAGTAATGAAATTGATTAATTTCCATCCTTTGTTTCTCAAAACAAGCATGGTTCACATGGGCCTAGGGCAACCTTAGTGTGTAAGAGACAATCTATTTAACTATGATAACTCTAATTCCATCCAAAACAAGGATACATTGCACACATTCCTAAATATTGATCTTGAACTCAAAATGGACGTCCACCTCGATGTGGGTCCCATAATATCTCTAACTTTTTAACCATTGGGACCCAATCATTCCCATGGGCTGATCGTTTTACCTCATCTATCGAAGGACTGAGAAAACAAGTGAACTATGATAACCCTGATTCCTTCTATAATCAGAATAAATAGGATGCCTCCCTATGGCCCAATCTCTATATTAATCATCTAATAGGGTTTCCTAGTACATCAGACCCATATTCTTATGCAACGTGTCTGACTACTTATTTTCCCTTGTTTCTCACACCGAGCATCACTCATGTGGGCTTGTTGGGATTCAACAGTCACATCGTTCGCATCACGAATACCCACCAGCCATGGAAATGTGGTTATGTAATCCTTGATGAGTGGTATAATATATTCACTACTATAAAAAGGAATCTAAATTGGGGAAAATCCCAAGGGAATGATGGACCAATGAGAACTATGATTTCTACTATAACCAAGATACGTAGGATGCATTTCTAAGGCCATTGATCAAATAAATAACCCTTTCAGTGCAAGTTCTTTTATGACTCTAACATTTTAACCATCAGGACCCAATCATTCCCAATGGATGATCACTCCATCTCATTCATTATTAAACTGATAAAATATATAAACTATGGTAATTTTGATTCTTTCTATAATCGGGATATGTAGGACATCCCCTAGGGACTCGAGTTTGAATTCCTAGTGCCTTGGAGCACCCATATATGTCATCTATGCATGATGTTAAACTAAATGGGTTTGAAGAACTATGTGGGTTTTTATTCCTTAAATAACTAGGATACATAGGCTGCCTCATAAAGGCTCAGTCCCCTATTCAAAATATTAACTACCTCCATTCATGAAAAAAATTCCAAATATCCTAGTTATATTAGCACAAGATAATCGATCCATTACTAGAAATAGATGGAGAACATCAGATACATATATATGGATTCATAAATGAGAACCCAATATTTTTCACAAAGATAGAATTAAACTCTATTCATTTTTTAAGGGTAACAAATACCATATAAGTATTAGTAATAGATTCATACACATATCATAAACCTATAAGAGAGTCTCGGATTAGGAAAAAATTCTCCCCAAAAGGGTGAGATGATCCAGACATCTCATCCTCTCAACCAATGTGAGTCCCTATGTGTAACATCCCAAGTAAGTAATGAATAATAGATATTTTTATCTATGTCTATTAATGATTAAGATAGTTTTTTAGAGTCTTAAAATTAAAATAAATACAATCTTATGCATGGAATACACTAATATTCCTAAAATATTGTTTTACTACCTTTTGATGGAAAACCCTTTTTAAATCAAACTTTTGACAATTTTATAATATATATTTGTCAAAATAAACATATTCATTATGATTGGGACATTTAAATTTACATTGGATAAATTTTTGGAATTTTTCTGACAATGTTCATTTTTTTATGAATAGTGAAAAAGTACTGCATTTTACATCAAAACTGCTTTTTCATTTAATTTAATTATATGGTTATAGTATCCTTTTAATTGGTATTAAAGTGCAATATAAATATATTTTTACCATTTAATCCAATGGTGGTCATTAGGATTAATTTCACTTTGGAATTGGTCATAAACTAATGCCAAACTTTTCGTAGATATTGTTTCCAAAAAACCCGCTATTTGTTTTGACAACGGGAATTATTTTTAAATCAATTATTTCAATTTCTGTGTTTGGAATTTGGTAAAATGTATTACATATTTGGAATCAGAAGGTCCAAATTATTTAATTAAGACTCTTTTATTTTTGGACATTATGAATAGTAATGATGGTAATTATCTTTAATTATCTTGATTAATGAGTAATCAGGTAGTTAAAGATAATAAAATGATATAATAATAATACAAAAAGACCACAACATGTGTCATAAGGCTACAGGTTGTCTCATTGACTACCATGGGATTCCTTGTGCCAAACATGGGGGCCCCATGGAGTCACTTTTGTGAGAAAGTGACTTTTTATCTTTTTATTTTTAAAGAATGTTAAATGTGACAAAGAATGTATCACCTAAGTAAAATATTTTTAATTTTGTCTACATAAATGATATTTTGGACTATAAATAGTCATTGGAAATATAAAAATATTTCCTACATCATAGTATTTTTTTTATAATTTTTAGACTTTAAATAAATTAAATTATTTATGACATCATGATGATGCAGCGATTACCTCATTAATAAGGGATTTAAATTAAATGAAAGGATAATGTAAAATAAATGACCTACACATGTCAAAAACCTATTGGATGGGTATATTTCGAACCCTTATCACCGTAAACTTGAATTATATCAATGTGGGACCTTTTGAATCCGAAAATCATTTTCAAATAAAGTAACATTTCTTTACTTTCCAAGAGTGCCCCTCCTCTCCTCTTATAAAAGGCCCCCACCTCTACCTCCTTACCCACACTCCAAAAGCCTTTTGCTCGGCCAACCCCTGCCCATTTTGTCTCTCCACATCCCTCTCTTACTACTTGAAGCCTCACTTTGGGCAGAACTTTTCCCAAGGAATCCTTTGAGCTTAAACCAAAGGGAGTTACCCGATTTTAAGGTAATGTCTTCACTTGAGTCCTTTTGTTTTATTTTGCTTCTCCAACCCCCTAAACTATTTTTATTAATTTATTTTGTAACAACTCCAGTATATTCAATATACTAGGATGTTTTTATAAGAAGGATTCGAGCTACACTTACACAAACCTACATCTAATGGTTAAAGGATATACTGTTTCCGTGGATGGTGAATTTATGCCTCTCGAAACGATGATTGTTCAACATTATTTTAACACCTTCAAAGGTGGCCATTAAGATGTAACTATATTTATATATGATATATAATGTGTTTATTTTTTCCTTAAGCTTCTGTATTTTTCATTTTGGGCATACCTTTATGGTTTCCATTATGGGTAAACGCGATATCTTCATTTAAGGAAGTGCGGACTACATCCCCCTCAAAGTGATTTGATTCGTAAAATACCATATGTGGGACGTATAAAGGATGGAACTATGATATTATATATGATATTATACTGGAATTATATTATACATTTATATCATTATGATTCCATTCTATAAAATACGAAATAGAAATGAAAGTAGCGTTCATGTGTACGTACGGCTTACCGTCTCCATGAACGGTGCATTTCATTTCTTACCTCTAAATGATTATGTAATATTATAAATGCATGTATATATTGGATATATATGAAATATACATCATGATTATAATTCTGGATATAATGGATACATGAACAACTTGTAGTTATAAAGGGTTTATTTTTGACTCAAGTACCAATGATCGTTAAAACGACCGTTATTAACTTAAATAATTACATAGTGTTAATGACATGGAAATAAGTGATATAAAAGGAATAATGAACTTGAAAAAGGTTATTAATCAAGTAGAAATTAACTCAAGTTTATTATTCAGGACATTAAAGAATGATCGAGTCAAGTCGGACCCGAGGTATGGGACTTCGTCTCAATATCCTTTCATTGAGGCATATTTTGTTTTATACAAAACCTTCTTTTATACAGTGTATAGACACCATTGACTTTTACATTTATTAAAAAGAGAATCTTTTTTATATGAAGCGTTTACTAAATGACAAAAGGGAATGTTTTTGTCGTACTTATGCGGCGACAACGACTTCTCCACCGCCGTGACCATTATTTGAGTTTCGGCTTCCTCTACAAGACATACCTTCTTTTTAAAAGAAAATTAAATACCATGTTTTACTTTTATTTCATTTTGGTATTGAAAATGGTTTTCATAATGTTTTTATATCAATGTGTTGTATTTATATCTTGTGATTGAAAGGTGGAAATGTTATGTTTCCTTTATGCATGTTTTATGTGATACGATTATGTTGAGGTTCTTGGGCATTATTATGAAGACGGGTGGTTCCGTGATAAACTAAGGGTGGGTGAGCCCGATATAGCTCTCCAATGCATTGGGTAATGCAAAGGAGTGAAATGTTAAGGTTTCTCCGAAGATATATAGGGAATATACTATGATGGGTATTCCAAACGTAACAAAGAGGGTTACTCCCTACGTAAGAATGTTATGAATGCCTCAAGTTACCTTTATGTCTTATGATTTCTATGATTTATTCATGATTTGATGAGGTATGTTAAAGTGCTTATGTTTTATGGGTAAAGTATGATTTCATTCTTATGTATATATGTACCCATGTTTCCTTTCCATATTTTTATATCCCTTATTGAAATTTTTATGCTCATCCCATGTTTTTTGAAATGTTTTTCACAGGTCAAGGGAAAGGTACATGATATGATGATAGTGTCAAGGGAGTGTCAAGAAAGAATCCATGTTTTATTTTAAATATGTTTCCAATGATGGGAAAGAAGAATACTATCTTTATGTAACCACTTTGTTTATATGTGGAATGTAATTCAAGTTTTATGATCTAATTCTCTAAAACTCTAAACCCAAAAAGATCCTCAATGTGTAATCTTGTAATAACTCAAGATTAAGTAAGGTTTAAGGCTGGGGCCTTATAGTTGGTATCAGAGGTCGGTTTAGATAACTTTAGGAGTTATAATTCTATTAAATGATTATCCAAAAATATTTTTTTATGGTCAAATTGAAGTGATGTAGCATTTGAAGATTACCATGTTGCTTCATGTAAAACATGTTTGTTCAGAATGGTTTTCCGCAGAGGAAATAGGGAAGCAGTGCTAGGAAGGCATGCAGAAGGAAATAACCTTCCAAATCAGCATCCTGAGATGGTCGGAATTGGAACTGAACAGTTTGTTACAGTAATGGCGCAGTTGACTCAAGCGATAAATGGCGGTGGTATCCATACATGAGATCAGCCAGATCAACCACAGAGGAACATGTCAGTGGTGGAAAATTTCATGAGGCAACATCCCCCATCATTCAGAGGATCCTCTGACCCTGTACTAGATGAAGGGTGGATTAAAGCACTGGAGAAGATTTTCGATGTCATGGGGTGTTCAGACAATCAAAAGGTTAGTCTTGTTATTTACCGTTTGGAGGGTGAAGCAAATCAGTGGTGGTCGATGGTTAAAAATATCATGGACGCTGATGAGATTGATGCTCTCGACTGGGATGAATTCAAAGGTATGTTTCATGAAATGTATCTTCCTAAGGCTATTCGACTTAGGATGGAAAAACAATTCTTGGAATTGAGGCAAGAGGAAGACTCAGTGGCTACCTATGAAGAAAGGTTCACTCGATTGGCAAGGTATGCTCCAAATTTTATCCGAGACCTTGATAGTAAAATAAATCTTTTTTACTCAGGATTAAAGCCAAAATATCGAAGGGCATTAGCTTCTCGTGAGTTTAAAAGTTATGAAAAGCTTGTTCGATGTGCTGAGAATGTGGAAATGGAGTTTTCCGATGATCAAGTGTTCTATAACAACCAGCAGAAGAGGAGACCAATGTGACAAGAGATAGGGAAGAATTCTTCAAAAAAGTCTGATGGTAAGAAATCTAAGTTTTTAGTTTGTGATAAATGTGGGAAAAGGCGTGCTGGGGAATGTCTTCTGAATTCTAGAAAGTGCTACCGATGCGGTAAGATGGGACATAAGGCTCGTGATTGTACTGAAAAAGATCAAGGTGAAGGTAAGACCAAATTTGATTTACAGTTAGTGAAATGTTTTAAGTGCAATGAGATGGGTCACTATGAAAATGAGTGTCCGACAAAGAGCTTGAGTGATGGGAAGCAGTTAGACTACAAGCAGAAAGGGGGGGTGAAATCCTTTGAAACTACTTCAGTAGATGTCGGGCCATCAAATGAAGTTGTATCAGGTACTTTGTTTGTTTTTTCAGATTATGCCAATGTGTTGTTTGATTCGGGGTCTACACATTCTTTCATCTCTGAAACCTTTTCTAGTAAAATGGGAATACCATCTCATGAAATGACTCCTGAAATTTTGATAAAAACACCTGGGGGGAATGTTGAGGAAAAAAGAATTTATAAGAATCTTCATATCCTTATCTATGGAAAGAACCTACTTGCAAACCTTATTGTTCTACCTCTAGTAGACTTTGATGTTATCCTGGGTATAGATTGGATCTCTATTTACCTTGCTAAGATTGAATGTAGAGCTAAAGAAGTTTATTTTCAGAAAGACTTTCAGTTTGTGTACAAGAATGAACCCTTACTGTTGATAACATATCAAGAGGCCAAGAAACTTGTAAATTATGGAAATGAATGTTAACTTGCACACATCATTGAAAATAAAGGAACTATTCAGATTAATGATGTGCTAGTGGTAAATGAGTATCTTGATGTTTTTCCGGATGAGTTGCCTGGAATAATACCAGATTGGGAAGTTGAGTATTCTGTTGACTTAGTTCCTGATGCTAAGCCAATTTCAAAACCCCCTTATCGAATGGCTCAAATTGAACTTTTAGAGTTGAAGGAGCAATTGCAAGATTTATTAGAGAAAGGTTTCATTCGACCTAGCACATCACCATGGGGTGCTCCTATTTTTTTTTTAAAAAAGAAAGATGGTTCAATGAGACTTTGCATTGATTATAGAGCCTTGAATAACATCACTGTTAAGAACAAATATCCTTTGCCTCATATCGATGATTTGTTTGATCAGCTCCAGGGAGCTCAGTATTTTTCAAAGATTGACTTGAGATCGGGGTACCATCAGCTGAAGGTAAAGGAAGCAGATGTTCCGAAGACCGCATTCCATACAAGATATGGCCATTATGAATTAGTAGTAATGCCTTTTGGGCTAACCAATGCACCTGCTGTATTAATGGACTTAATGAATAGAATTTTCCATGAGTTCATGGATAAGTTTGTGGTGGTTTTCATTGATGATATTTTGGTGTTTTCTAAAAGTAAAGAGGAGCATGAAAGACATTTAAGGGTTATCTTGCAAACCTTAAAAGAAAAGAAACTGTATGGAAAATTCAGAAAGTGTGAGTTTTGGTTGCAATAAATTTCTTTCCTTGGTCACATTGTTTCTAAAGATGGGATAACTATTGATCCTGCAAAAAAAAGTTGTGGAAGACTGGACAAGACCCACAAATGTAACTGAGATTCATAGCTTCCATGGTTTGGCAGGCTATTACCGAAGATTTGTTAGAAATGTTTCACGGTTATCTATTCCAATGACTAAGCTAACACGGAAGGCTGTTAAGTTTATCTAGACAAAAGAATGTGATGATTGTTTTTAGGAGTTGAAAAGAAGATTGGTGAATGCTCCAGTTTTGACACTACCTTCCAGGAATGGGGAGTTTGTTATCTACAGTGATGCTTCATTGAAAGGACATGGTTGTGTCCTAATGCAGAATGATCAGGTAATTGCTTATGCTTCACGATAGTTGAAAAGTCATGAGGTAAATTACCCTACACATGATTTGGAATTAGCTGCTGTTGTTTTCACTTTAAGAATTTGGAGGCATCATTTTTATGGAGTAAAGTGTAAAATATATTCCGATCACAAAAGTTTAAAGTATATATTCACTCAAAAATAATTGAACATGATACAAAGGAGATGGCTAGAATTAATCAAGGATTTTGATTGTACAATTCATTACCATCCGGGAAAGGCAAATAAAGTGGCTGATGCTTTGAGTCGAAAAAGTAATGCTTCATTAGCAATGTTGCATTTGGAACATGATCCTTTGGTTAAGGATTTGATGAAATTTGGCATAGAAGTTGTTGGTGCAGGATGTTCTTCTGTTTTGTTTCAGGTATCCGTGAAATCTTCTCTATCAGACAGAATCAAGCAAGCACAGAAGCAAAACAGTGAGTTGCAGAAAAAGGTAGAGCTGGTTCAGAAGGGTAAGTTTCCTGAATTCAACATTGATAATGATTGTTTTTTGAGATTTGGGAAGATATTGTGTGTGCCTTGTGATTCACAGTTGAAGAGAGAGTTTTTATGTGAAGCTCATAGTTCTCCGTTTTCAGTTCATCCTAGAAGTACTAAGATGTCCATAGATCTGTGGGAGTATTACTGGTGGGATGGAATGAAAAGAGATATTGCTGATTTTACTGTGAAGTGTTTGACTTGTCAACAGGTTAAAGCAGAGCGCCAGTTACCGAAAGGGATGCTTCAGCCTTTACCGGTGCCAGAGTGGAAATGGGAGAATATTTCCATGGACATCGTTGTGGGATTGCAGAAGACCCTTTGAGGTAATAATGAAATCTGGTTTATTGTTGATCGCTTGACTAAATCTGCTCATTTCCTTGCTATACGAGATACTTTCTCCCTAGATCAACTTTCCCGTTTGTATCTTAAAGAGATAGTCAGTTTACAAGGAGTTCCTCTCTTCATTGTATCTGACCGTGATCCCAGGTTCACTTCTAACTTTTGGAAAGGCCTTCAGAAGTCGTTGGGTACTGAATTAAATTTTAGTACAGATTTTCATCCTCAATCAGATGGGCAGTCAGAATGAACAATTGAGACCTTGGAGGATATGCTACGAGCTTGTTTGATGGATTATCAGGGAATTTGGGACCAACATCTTTCTTTGGTTGAATTTTCATATAATAACAGTTTTCATTCCAGTATACATATGGCACCATTTCAGGCATTATATGGGAAGTGGTGTCGAACTCCAGCTTTTTGGGATGAAGTGAGTGAAAGAAAGCTGATGGGACCAGAATTGGTATAAGAGATGGCAGAAAAAGTTCAGCTGATTCAAAAACACATGAGAATAGCTCAGAGCAGGCAGAAGAGTTATGTGGACAACAGGAGTAAGGATCTATCTTTTGAGGTAGGTGATCATGTTTTTCTCAAAGTATCACCATGGAAAAGTGTGATGCGATTTGGTAAGAAAAAAAATCTGAGTCCAAGGTTCATTGGACCATATGAAATTCTGGAGAGAGTTGGATCATTTGCTTACCGAGTGGCTTTACCTCTGAGTTTATCTCAGGTACACAATGTTTTTCATGTTTCGATGTTGAGAAAGTATATGTCAGATACACCTCTTGTTTTGAGTCCAGAGGTAGTTCAGCTGGAAGAGAACCTATCTTATGAGAAACAACTGGCCCAAATTATTGAACACAGGGAAAAAGTGTTACGGAATAATGTTATTAATCAGGTAAAGGTTTTGTGGAAAAACCACATGATGGAAGAGGCAACATGGGAATCTGAAAATGCAATGAGGGATAAGTACCCCCATTTATTCGATAAGTAAATAAATTGTGGGGATGCAATTTTCTAAAGGGGGAAGGATGTAACATCCCAAGTAAGTAATTAATAATATATATTTTTATCTATGTCTATTAATTATTAAGATAGTGTTTAGAAGGCTTAAAATGAAAATAAATACAATCTTATGCATGGAATACACTAATATTCTTAAAAGATTGTTTTACTGCCTTTTGATGGAAAACCCCTTTTAAATCAAAATTTTGACAATTTTATAATCTATATTTGTCAAAATAAACATATTAATTATGATTGGGATATTGATATTTACATTGGATAAATTTTTGGTATTTTTTTGACAATGTTCATTTTTTTATGAATAGTGAAAAAATACTGCATTTTACATCAAAACTAGTTTTTCATTTAATTTAATTATATGGTTATATTACCCTTTTAATTAGTATTAAAGTTTAATCTGAATATATTTTTACCATTTAATCCAATGTTGGTCATTAGGATTAATTTCACTTTGGAATTGGTCATAAACTAATGCCAAACTTTTCATAGATATTGTTTCAAAAAAAACCCGCTATTTGTTTTGACAACGGGAATTATTTTTAAATCAATTATTGCAATTTCTGTGTTTGGAATTTGGTAAAATGGATTAAATATTTGGAATTAGAAGGTCCAAATTATGTAATTAAGACTCTTTTATTTTTGGACATTATGAATAGTAACGATGGTAATTATCTTTAATTATCTTGATTAATGAGTAATCAGGTAGTTAAAGATAATAAAATGATATCATAATAATACAAAAATACCTCAACATGTGTCCTAAGGCTACGGGTTGTCTCATGGCCAACCATGGGATTCCTTGTGCCAAACGTGGGGGCCCCATGGAATCAGTTTTGTGAGAAAGTGACTTTTTATCTTTTTATTTTTAAAGAATGTTAAATGTGACAAAGAATGTATCACCTAAGTAAAATATTTTTAATTTTGTCTACATAAATGATATTTTGGACTGTAAATAGTAATTGGAAAGATAAAAATATTTCCTACATCATAGTATTTTTTTTTATAATTTTTAGACTTTAAATAAATTAAATTATTTATGACATCATGATGATGCAGCGATTACCTCATTAATAAAGGATTTAAATTAAATGAAATGATAATGTGAAATCAATGACCTACACATGTCAAAAACCTATTGGATGGGTATATTTCGAACCCTTATCACCTTACCCTTGAATTATATCAATGTGGGTCCTTTTGAATCCGAAAAACATTTTCAAATAAAGTAACATTTCTTTACTTTTCAAGAGTGCCCCTCCTCTCTTCTTATAAAAGGCCCCCACCTCTACCTCCTTACCCACACTCCCAAAGCCTTTTGCTCGGCCAACCCCTGCCCATTTTGTCTCTACACATCCCTATCTTACTCCTTGAAGCCTCACTTTGGGTAGAAGTCTTCCCAAGGAAGCCTTTGAGCTCAAACCAAAGGAAGTTACCCGATTTTAAGGTAATGTCTTCACTTGAGTCCTTTTGTTTTATTTTGCTTCTCCAACCCCCTAAACTATTTTTATTCATTTATTTTGTAACAACTCCAGTATCTTAAATATATTAGGATGTTTTTATAAGAAGGATTCTAGCTACACTTACACACACCTACATCTAATGGTTAAAGGACATACTGTTTTCGTGGATGGTGAATTTATGCCTCCCGAAACGATGATTGTTCAAAATTCTTTTATCACCTTCAAAGGTGGCCATTAAGATTTCACTATATTTATATATGATATATAATATGTTTATGTTTTCCTTAAGCTTCTGTATTTTTTATTTTGGGCATACCTTTATGGTTTCCATTATGGGTAAACGTGATATCTTCATTTAAGGAAGTGCAGACTACCGCCCCCTCAAAGTGATTTGATTCGTTAAATACCATATGTGGGACATATAAAGGTTGGAACTATGATATTATATATGATATTATACTGGAATTATAATATACCTTTATATCAATATGATTCCATTCTATAAAATACAAAATAGAAATGAAAGTAGCGTTCATGCATACATACGGCTTACCGTCTCCATGAATGGTGCATTTCATTTCTTACCTCTATATGATTATGTAATATTAGAAATGCATGTATATACTGGATATATATGATATATACATCATGATTATAATTCTGGATATAATGGATACATGAACAACTTGTAATTATAAAGGGTTTATTTTTGACTCAAGTAACAATGATCGTTAAAATGACCATTATTAATTTAAATAATTACATAGTGTTAATGACATGGAAATAAGTGATATAAAAGGAATAATTAACTTGAAAAAGGTTCTTAAGAAAGTAGAAATTAACTCAAGTTTATTATTCAGGGCATTAAAGAACGATCGATTCAAGTCGGACCCGAGGTATGGGACTTCATCTCCATCTCCTTTCATTGAGGCATATTTTGTTTTATACACAACCTTCTTTTATACAGTGTATAAACCCCTTTGACTTTTACGTTTATTAAAAAGAGAATCTTTTTTATACGAAGTGTTTACTAAACGACAAAAGAGAATGTTTTTGTCGTACATATGCGGCGACAATGACTTCTCTGCCGCCGTGACCATTATTTGAGTTTCGGCTTCCTCTACAAGACATACCTTCTTTTTAAAATAAAAATAAATACCATGTTTTACTTTTCATTTATTTTGGTATTGAAAATGGTTTTCATAATTTTTTTATATCAATGTGTTGTATTGATAACTTGTGATTGAATGGTGGAAATGTTATGTTTCCTTTATGCATGTTTTATGTGATACGATTATGTTGAGGTTCTTGGGCATTATTATGAAGACGGGTGGTTACGTGATAAACTAAGGGCGGGTGAGCCCAATATAGCTCTCCAATGCATTGGGTAACATGAAGGAGTGAAACGTTAAGGTTTCTCTGAAGAGATATAGGGAATATACTGTGATGGGTATTCCAAATGTAACCAAGAGGGTTACTCCCTACGTATGAATGTTATGAATGCCTCAAGTTACCTTTATGTCTTATGATTTCTATGATTTATTCATGATTTGATGAGGTATATTAAAGTGCTTATGTTTTATGGGTAAAGTATGATTTCATTCTTATGTATATATGTACCCATGTTTCCTTTCCATATTTTTATATCCCTTACTGAGCTTTTTATGCTCACCCCAAGTTTTTTGAAATTTTTTTCACAGGTCAAGGGAAAGGTACATGATATGATGATATTGTCAAGGGATTTTCAATAAAGAATCCATGTTTTATTTTAAATATGTTTCCATTGATGGGAAAGAATAATACTCTCTTTATGTAACCACTTTTTTTATATGTGGAATGTAATGAAAGTTTTATGATCTAATTCTCTAAAACTATAAACCCGAAAAGATCCTCAATGTGTAATCTTGTAATAAATCAAGATTAAGTAAGGTTTAAGGCTGGGGCCTTATACTATGTGCCATTGGGTTTGAAAAACCAAATGAATACCTGCCTTTGGAAAGTAGGTTTGTACCCATTTGTAGATGAGGGAACCAATGAAAGTTTCAAAGGAAGACTTGAAAATGGTAAACCACCTCACAATCAAACCATCGGGAAAAACCCATCAATATCACCTCTTCTCTTGACGAAACAATATTTGATCCTTCCAACTTCACATTGATTATCATCTTTAGTTTAAAAAAAATCCATCATTGTGCTTCACATATAATTATACTTATAGGGGACTGCATGAAGGCCCCAACCCAAGGTGAAGGAGTGTACATGACATGCTTCCTAGGGAACACAAATTGAATCATCTAATCAGTGGTATTCCCATGTAATAGTGTCTCACATGGTATGCCAAATGGGAACTACATAGTGTGTGGAACATCTCACACAGTGTCATGTTCTCAATTTGATACTCATAGTTTTCTAGACTACCCAAATTGTGTATCCATGATGTTACAAAGGGTGTGTCCAATCACACATGGAATGTGGAATGACATAGTTACCTAGGAATGTACAACTTTAACATGCCATTATATCCTGAAAGACTCCAAATAATGTGTGACTTAGTCACATGACCATGTGATATTTAAATTCCTTAGAAACGCTAGAATCTTTATCTTATGAGATATAGAACATGTGTTCTATTAAACTATGTGTCATGTTGTTGGAAATTATCCAGAAGGTGTGTCTCTTCAACACATATCAAGTTCTTCAACCTTTTCCTCTTATCTCACTATGATTTTCCCAAAAACTTCTTGCAAAACACATCGATTTTCTTTAACACATTCTGAGATGTTGGATTATAAGAATCATTTTTTTGGAAAAATATATCATTTTTGTATACTGTGTAAGGTCTTTCATCCCATACACCCCACTATATAAAATCAACATCACTTAATCCCTATTAAGTTTCCATCATCATCATCAAACATACATTATGTTATAATTCACGATTCTAAATATACAATAATGATCCATAGAACTAATAATCAGTCATGAAATGAATTGGTTCTATGGGAATGTTCGAACAACTGGCTAAAATAATAACCATTTATGAACTCACATAGAATAGAGGTATAAATCCATAAAATGAAAAAGTGTGTATACAATATTGTTCATGTTAGTCTTGGACATTATTCATGGATCAAAATTAAATATTCAAGAGGGAACCAGTTAATGATGAATAAAACTCAATTCCTAAATCAAGGAAACAAATTAATGTGGACCTGTGATAATTAATACATAGATTCAATTGTGTGGGTATTGATCCATGTTCATATCAAAATAATAAAAATATGGAAATTTTAATAACAACAAATACTTATAGTAAGACTGGATTGGTTAATGGTGAATAAAGATTCTATGATGATGTTGTTGGTAATCCCCATTAATTATATTTTTTTGATGAGTTCCATTGAATATGATTATCAATCCAAAAATCCCTTTATTTTTCATCAAAGAATATCTTACAATGATGTTCACCCCCCTCAATTCTAAGATTTATGTATAAAACCCTAGAGAACTGGAATAAAAAGGTTTATATAGAGCATCACATGTTTTAGAGAATTAAATAGATAATAATTTAATTTTTTTAAATTAATTATCTTTTTAATCTTCCAACAAATATGCTCTTATAAAATAACCAGTGTAAATAAAAATAATGCTACAATTAGGGTAAAATCCATATTATGTATTCAAATATGTCATAGTTTTCTCATCTGAGTCACTTTTAGGGAGATAAACCATTATTTCTTAAGTTATTTGTGTGTGTGTGAGTTAATATTTTTAATATTCTTAATTTATCAATATTGAGGTTGAGGGACACCCAAAACAATTAAATAACCCTGTGAATCACTTCAAAAATATTATTTGAAATTTTAAAATGGGTTAATTACAAAATCTCGATTTATTACAGTTTCCCCACCTTCAAGGATTTTTATTATGAAAACAAGAATTACTCGAACATGTGATGGTATTGAGACCGAGTCTATTTTTTCTATAACCATGAGTTATCTTGAATATTTAATTACCCCCATAGAATATGCATAAGTGGAATCAATCACCCATATAAGTTCATATCTTACCAATCCTCAATCCCCATATAGTGATCAAAAAAGGTGTCTCCATCTTCAATGTCCATATCTCCCTAATTAGTGATGTGTGATAGGATGTTTGCGTATCTCCTTAGTAGAAAAACATGAAAGATGTCATGAAATTGGTCCAACTATAGTGGTAAATCTTGGAGGTATGAACCCTTTATAACCATATGTAGAATTGTTAACGGTTCAATGAACCTCAAAGATAGATTTTAACCCTAGAAAAATCTTTTTAATCCATGCCAATGTGAGACCTTAAAAAATATTTGGTCTACCTCATTGAAATACAAAGGCCTATATCATCAGTTTTCATTGGACTTATGATATCTTTAAGATACCCTCATACTCTCTTGAATTATCTTTAATTTCTCTATCATTGGTTGCACCAACTCCAAACACATAAGTACTAATTCTCTACATCTGACTATCATGAAAATTCTCTATAAGGTCTCTCATAAAGTTCCTCAAAAGGAACCATACCAATAATATAGTGATAGTTTTTTTTGTAAGGAAAATATATGATGGATAGGTTATCCTCCCATCTTTGACCAATTCATGAAATGAAGTCCCAAAACATATCTTTAGGACCTGAATGGTCTACTAGGTATGATCATTTTTTGGGGGTGTAATTCCATTCTCATCCATAACTGAGTACTGAAAACCCCCTAAAAACACTATATGGTTGATATCTAAAACAAGAATCACATTCTGAGAAAATAATTTAGGGGACACCTTGGCCCCAGTATATCTCTATCATGCATAATCATCCCAATATTTCCACCAAACTATAATCTATAGTGGGAGGAAGTTATCTGAATTACTGATTTGATCCATGATCACCATAATGGTACTATGACCTCTCACTATCTGTATAATTCCTATCACAAAATACATGTATATAAAAACCCACTTCCACTAGTGTACCTCAAGGGGTTGGGTTAAACTCACAGGAACCTAGTGCTGACCTTCACCTTATGATAAGTGAGTCATCAAGAAATGAACTCTATAACACTCCTCTTCATCCATGGCCAAAAAAATGACCATAAAATATCCATGTAAATATCTAGTACTCTCTGATGTACTAATAAAGGAGATTTATAAACTCTTTCAACACATCCACTTATAATGATATTGGTACCACCGTCCATCTTCTAAAGAGAATGACATGCTCCCCACCTCCAAAAAATCAATCGAGAGAATGACTGAGGAATATATGGTTGAATAAGACCACATAGTAAAAATCCAAAATATATTCTTCCCTCACACACTTTCAATGTGGAGGGGAAATAAAAATTGATTATAGGAATGTCGATCCTCCCTTATTCAGTAAGGATGACTATAGCAATGCCAACTACTTCAATGTCTTTCCTAAAAACTAGGAACATGAATTCCTCTTGAGATAATCTTCCACCAGTTTCCCTTAACAAGAGTATAGGCTATATCAAAGTCCTAGTATTGCAGGGAATCCAAACATAACCTCTATCAAAGGTTAATATCCCTATGAGTGAAGATGTACCTAAGTCTGTTATAGTAAGAATAGAAAACAAATGGATCATCGAGATGGTTTTTTAACAATGTATTCATGGTGAACATCACTACTGGAAGCTCAATGTCTTGGGTTATATAATTCTACTTATGAGGTTTCAGTTTTCAAGATCAATAAGAAATCACTACCCACATAAACATCAACACACAACTATGTCCAGCTCTAGAGGCATCATAGAAAACCATGTACTATACTCCCTCTTTTTTTAGTCTAAATACTGGTTCACCTATCAGCCTCTACCACAACTACTGGAATGAATTCTAAAACTTCTCCATAAAGACAAAAAAATTTCCATTCAAGTCATTTTAGTCAAGGGAGCCATGATTTACGTGAAATATGGAATGAATATTCATTAATAACCTACAAACACAAGGAATTTATGCACCTCAATCACACTCTTTTGTGGATCCCAAGATATAACTACATCATTTTTAGTTGGTTCAACATCAACTCTATATTTTGAGAAGAAATGTCTTAGAAATTAGACCTCTCTAATATAGAACTAATACTTCTAGAATTTTATATTCAACTAATGCTCTTGAAGTACATCCCAACCCATCTTAAAATCCTTTGCATGTTCAACCTTTGATACCAAGTAAATGAGAATGTAATCAATAAATACCACAATGAATTGGTCCATAAAAGGCTAGAAAATATGGTTCATAAGTCCCATAAACACTATTGGGGATTTTTCTAAACAAAAGGTCATCACCAGGAACTTATAGTGATTATACCGACATCAGAATACAATCTTAAATATTTCCTCCACATGAATCTACAACTGATGATATCCTACCCCTAGGTTGACCTTTGAGGACCACTTTTACCCTTATAGATGACTAGAAAGGTAATCAATTCTCAAAAGTGGATACTTATTCTTGATGTTCATCTAGATCAGGTGATAATAATCTAAACAGAACCTCATGGTCTCATCTACCTACTTGGTGAATAACACCAAAGCTGCCCTGGGGGACACATCGAGTTAATTAAATACTTTCCTTTGATGACCCTCTAACAACACCTTCAACTCTTGAAAGTCAAAGGGGCCATCTGATATGTTAATGATGATATCATGATGTTACTGTGGTGCAATTCAATACATAAATCAACCCATCAATAATGATGTAGATGTAGAATATCCAGGGGAATATCCTTGTTCCCCTTAACCATGGTTGGGAACTAAACATTCCTTGAGTCTATAACACAAAGGATCAAGATATCCATCTGTTGGGTAATTTACAATATCCTCCTGTGTATGTATCCCACTATACTTTCTGGATTTCATTTTTTCCAGTAAAGAAAATAATAACCCATCATACTAAGTACACCATATCCTCTATTGGATACATTCAATGTAGGCATGGATGGTAGATAGTAAGTCCATACCAAGAATGATGTTATATAATCTCATAGTAAACAAAAAAGAGATCCCATGAGAGAATGTATCCTCCAAGAGTCAAGTCACACTAACAACAAATAAAAGTGATCACAAATAACCTACTATATGAGTCCCCATCAATAAGGGTCATTATAGAGAATCTAATAAAATATATAGTTCTCAAACAAGGGATAAGGACAAGAAGGAATATCTCATGATTGTGTCTATCAAAACAGATTATAAGGTAGAGAAGACAAAGATCATACTTGGAATAATGTTGGGATTATTAAGGACATATTCCACCATTGATTATAAGTAAATTTTTTCCCAGCCATCATCTCACTATGTCTAGAATAGACGACCTGAAAGTGGTGGTGGCAATATTTGATCATAATGTTGGAATCCTTCTATAGCTCTCCCATATCCCCTATGATGATAACATTCCTACAGATCACCCTACTCAAGTAACCACGTCTACCTCGGTGGACCTTCTAATTTTTAACTATTTTTGGACACAAGACTGGTTTAAAATTGTTGTGTGATATTCCCTCAACCCTCATAGATGAAGATTATCTTATCACATGGTTGGATCGATCCTATATGGGATCCCTATGCTGCTAATCCATGTGATCGATTTGGAGCACATTGTCTCCTCTTATGTTACAATCTAATAGACTAACATCTTCTAGATATGGTTGAAAACACTAAAAAGTGATGGATTCTAACCTCCCCAACATCCAAATGACCTTTGGTCATAATTTTCTTTACTACTAGGGTTCCCAATAGTACCCTGACGTAAGTGGGGATGCAAAGGGGCACTACTCCATTACAAATATCTTAGTGATTTCTATGATCAAAATTTTGTTCTCCGAATTACCCATATGAAACCATGTCAATATAATATTTAATGAGGATGGTAAACCTCAATGCATACTCAGAAACTGACATACATCCTTGACGTAGATTGAGAAGCTATTAGACCCTAATAATAGAGCCTCCAAAAAATAATCGTCATAGAAGAGACACTTGAAATCAACCCATGTAAGAGTTATCCCATCCTATATCTACGTAACTAAGCTCCACCATCATCCTGATAATCATTAAATAATCCTAACCATGATTACCACCATTTGGTTAGGTGCGGTCCAAACCAGACAGAACCTTTGAACCATCAACTCTAGATAGTCCTTTATTGAGTGCAAGTCTATATAACTGGGCGGCCTCTAGATCTGATACCTATTTGACATGTCCAAACACATCATGGCCCACCTAGTTTTTTCTAAGTTTAGTGTTCCACCCCAATACTATCTCTAATATTCCAGGGCTTGGTGACTATCACTGAGTAGGCATATCCCACATATGGGATTCCTTATCCTAATTCAACTATATACATGGACACATATCTAAAAAAACTAACCCATAATAATAATTAACTGAGAATAATATAGATTCGTACATAACCTATAACATCCCATAATTGAATATGACAATATAACTAATGTATAAGGAAATATTACCAGCCCAACAACCAAGAATTATGTACAATTTGACAAAAATAGAGAACATTATCCCATAACAAAAACTCCAACATCTAATCTCATTCCCTCTACCATAGATTCCAAACACCATTATGCACCCCTTAGTCCATGTTAATAAAGACCATTTTTTGAATAACCTATCTTCATCATAAGACACGACATGTGTGGCTAAAGCCCGTGCATGGGTGAGTATATACTTTCCTAGTAGGACTCCCTAAAAACATAAAGAAATAAAGAATAAGTAGAGGAGTTAGATCAAAATCCTTACAAAGAGGTAAATGAAAGGAGAACCTATAAATAATCATAGAAAGTACTCAACAACAGAGAACGATTTTAGTCTTTGAAACCAACCTAAGGATAATAAATATTTTGGCCTCATTTGATTATTCAAACTACATAACCTCTTTATACCTATAATGGAGGATACAGTTCCCCTAATGGTGAATAGGGAAATGATGACCCCAATAGAGGATCATACACCTCATTTAGTCAATTTATATAGGGGGATACTGACCCCACCTATAGAGGATAGCATGCCCTATAATGTTATGGGGAATTCCTACCCTATTTGATTCATATGTAGAGGATCCCAAAACCCAATTCCATGGGGGGGATCACCTACCCTACCTGGGGATGGTAATAGGTTACTATGTCCTGAATCTCTTATCAGGATAGGTTTCTAATCATTATGAGTGTTTAGATGCCAAGCCTAATTTCTGAGATGTTGATGCAGATGATCATGTTCACTTTACATTGATTTTATGTTTAATTTTAAATATAAATAATCCATCTAGTTTCATGTATAATTCTGCTCAGAGGTGACTCCATGAAGGGCCGAATCCAATCCATATAAGAGTACACATCAGGCTTCATATGGTACATGGTTTGTATCCCCTAAGTAGTAGACTACTAATTTAATAACACCTTACATGGGATGACAAAGGTAAACTACATGGTGTGTGGAGAATATCACACAATGTGTATGCTTGAGTTTGGAACTCGGTGTATGCCTCACTTCTCAGGTCATGTATCCTCAAGGGAACATGGGTGTGTCAAATAAAACATGGCATCTTGGTAAACATGGTTACCTAGGAATGTAAACAATATACACATCAAGATGGATGACTACAAGCCACATGACGTGTAACTCAATCACACAATCATTTGATATCGGATTTCCATGGAAACCCTATCCTCTTCATATTCCAATATACATGGTGTGTGTTCTTCTAAACTACTTGTTGTGTAGTTGTGATTTTTCCGAAAGGTGCATCTCTTTAATGCGTATATGGATCTTACACCATTTATTTCAATATTTTCAAGGTATCAACCTGAAGTGACCTCAAAATGTGTTTATCATCATCAAATTCTTTCAATAATCTAGATTCCAACCACCTATTTGTAGTAAAACATTTTTCCACTATCTCACTTAGGTGGTCTGCCATCTTGCATGTGCTACCATTTGAAATCACTATCACCCAATACATCTTCATATTTCGTTAATAATAATAGAACCTTTATCATGCCATAATCCACAGTTTTAAGCCTTTAATAATGACTCAAAAAACCAATAATCTATCAGACAACGAATTGGTTCCATAGGAATGGTTATAACACCATACAAAATGAATATTGGAGATGAATAAACATATAATAGATGGAGAAATCCATAAAAAAGTGAGTGTACAACAATAGTTGTGTTAGGCTTGGCTATCATCCATGGATGGGAATAAAATAATAAAGAGGGAAAAAATTAATAGTAGATAAACCAAAATTATTAAATCTTGGAAAACAATTTAAAAGGTTTATGTGATAATATGAACCTAGATTCAATGGGGAGGGTGTTGATCCATGTTTGTATCAAAATCAAGAAAAATAGGGAAATTTCAACAATAAAAAATCTGTGCCTCATAATTGGATCAATAATTGGTGAAGAATGAGTATGCGATGAAGTTTCTTGGGATCCTCATCAATTCAATTTCCCATGAAATTTTCTACCAAATCTCCACATTGATATAAAAATCCCCTCATTTTTCATTGAATACTCTTAAACAGTGACACTCTCCCTCAACCTCAATTCTCCAGGTTATGATAATAATCCTAAATAATTTGAATAACAAGGTTTATATAGATCACTGATAAGTTTATAGAATTAAATAGAAAATAATTTAATTTATTAAATTAATTGTATAATTAATCTTCCAATAACTACACTCCACCAAAACACCAGGTGAGAACAAAACTTTTGTCATGAATATGGTAAAACACATTTTATAGATTCATTGCTGGCACCGTTTTTCCCAAATAATTATTTATTTTGGAGATAAACAATTATTTCCAAAAATTATTACTTTTCATGAGTTAATATATTTATTATTTTTAATATATCGATATTAGGGTTAAAGGTTGTCTGAAACTTGAGACCAACTTCAGGACTCGCTTTGAAGAAATTACTAAAAAAATTAAAAGGGTTCAATTGATAAATATTGAGCTCTAATAACATAAATACTAGTAATATATGGTATTAATTAGGAAATTATTTTATATTTATGATTTTATAATGGTAATGTTAAAATTAAATTATTTATTAAAATAATATATTATGGTTGTATAAATATTCTCAAAGAGGAAAATAATTTACTATCTACTTGAGAACCACACATGTATCTTCCATAGAATCAACATGGGCTTTAAAAAACCATTAAAAATTATTGTTTTATTACCTTGACTATTCTAAATATTAAGGACTTATGAATAGAGAATAATAATCAATATTGTCTTACTAAAACAGGCATGGAATAATTGAATCTACTAACATCTACTGATAAAAAAACTACGATTAACTAATATATTTCTAATAAATGAATATAATTTATTAATATAAAATTAAAAAAATATAAATGATTCTATAAAATAGGTGATTAAGAGGTCTATGTAAATCATACAAGGAGTTAAAACACATTAAGAAAAATCGAGAGTAAAGCTACAATATATTTTCTTTATCTCACTTTTCAATTAAATCATTATATTCAATATACATGTTCATTAATTTGTTTCATTGAAATATTATATATATTTCAATCTATTTACATTTTTTCAAAATAACTCATTCAATTGATTATGACATACTTGCAGAGGTAGTAAGGCAATAATTTTCTCTATCTTTATTTAAATTTTACACTCCATAAAATTATATAATATTTTTATTATATCCTAATCAAGAAACTTACTTTTGAATTAATCTTATTCCCTTTTATTTAAAATGTTTTTTATTTCCTTTCTCATTTATTTTGACATAATTTAATTAAAATTAATTTATTTAAAAATAAAAATTGAAATCCAAAATATATTTCTTATTGTTTTTTATATAATATATCATCATACATTGAACGATTTGAATCTTTGTAAATTATATTTTATATTTTAATTCTAGAGTGTTTTTCAGGTTGTAGTCCCTTGTTTCATAGATCATATACTTTCTTTATATTATGTAACACCATAAGATTTTTTGAAATATATATTTTTAAAATAAATTTGATATTTTGATATTTTACATAACATGCAACAGAATTTTTATCTTGTTCTACACACAATACTGAGTGTATCTTATGTAACACATAACATCGAGTTTAAATGAAACGTGACATACTATTAAAATATTATTATTTAATAAGATAGATATCACCTAACCATTGTAATGGTGATTATGAATAATATTAAATAAATAATTAAAATATTCGAATTTCATATGTGTATAAAATTAATTCTTTGATCACCGATTAATTAGAAATAAAAATAAAAACTTTTTAAAATAAAGGATATCTTTCTTTGAAAAAAAAATTTATACACACAAATTAATTTTAAATCAATAAATTTACCAAATCACTTTTGGTAAATAAATTTAATGAAATTTATATATTATATATTCAATCATATGTTTAAAATTAATCTTATTTATTTTCTTGAATTTAGATAAAAACAAATCAAATTTTATGCTTAAAAACAATATTTTTCTAAAAAACGGTTTTATCACCTTTGGCACACTTATTTTAAAATTAATTTTTACACATTTATAAATTTTATTTTAAAAAAAAAATTATTTTTTGAAATAATCATTTCAAAATTATTATTGGGTGAATTGTTGTGATTTTTTAAGTTTCAATTTTTGTTGAATAGTGAAAAATACTAGATTTTAATTGAAAACTTATTTTTCGTTTAAATTGTATTTAGAATTAAATTTTTTGTTGAAGTAGTTTTAAATTAAAATTATTTCAATAATATATCTTTCAATCAAATTTATTTCATTGTAATCAATTTCATATTTAAATTGTATATAAAAACATTGTAAACTTTGAACATTTTCTCATTGAAAACTCATTTTCTCATCGTGTCTATATGATTAAATTTAATTTTAATTTTTCAACTTTTGGGAATTTCATTTATTAAAATGGATTAAATATTTTTTAATTAGAATAATTTATATTATATAATAATTTTACATTAATTTTTTTCCAAAATGAATAGTAAAAATATTAAAAATTAATTATTATGGTTAAGGTAAAAATGGGTTAACTGAGGGTTAAACTAAAAAAATGGGTTAAAATAACATAAATCCTTTTTTAAAATATATTTCCTATAAAAATTTAGACCTTATAATGTATAAGTCTCAACAATACTCTATTTTCCCCCCTTTTGGCATGTGAAAAACGTGGGAACACATTTCTCTATTCAAAAATTTCAACTGTGCCACTCGCCTCACTTATAAAAGGCCTCCCACTATCCTCACATATTCACACCTTTAAAGCCTGTTTTTTTGGAAAATAACTTAAAAAATTACTTCCCTAAGTCCCTCATCTCGACCTATAAGTATTTTTTTGTTCATAAATCCACTCTATGAAGGAATTTGGTGCCAACCCAATAAGGTTACCAAAAGAAAAGGTGATGTTCTTTGATGAGCGTTTTTCTTTAATTTATTCATCCACCTCCTTAAATTATTATTAAAACATTATTATATAAAAATATCTCTATCTTACATATAATTTGATATTTTTATATTATTGGAAACACCTAAAACCATCTCCACTCCCATAAAATGGGTTACAAAAATCACCATTCATGTGTAAGGAGGACTACCGCCTCATGAATCGATGTCATTAATTTTTTCATTACCACCTATCTTAGTTGGTTATGATGATAGATATAAAGTTTATATATATATATATATGAAATTTATAACATAATTATATATTTAGAGTCATTATATCATATATATAACTTTTTTAGTTTCCATTTTGTATTGGGTATGATAACATTTTTCGTGTGAATGGTGGGCTACCGCCTTGAGAAACGATGTGAATCATTTACACTAACATTTTATGTGGAAGACAATAAAAATAAATTTAATAAATATATATGATATGAATTAATTAATTACAATATTCATGAAATATTTATCATTATTAAAATATTTTATATCATTTTAATTCTTACCTTTTCACTTAATGAAATATGATAACGTTGTTCAAGTATGTGTGGACTACCACCTTCATGAAATGACGTGACTCTCTCTTTTAATCACCAAAACACATGGATGATATGTATTAGTATATTTAACGAATAAATATTTTATTTATAATATTATTACCATTATTTAAAGATAAAATATTGTTACCTTCTTTCTATAATGATCGTTGAAAAATGGAAATGTTACCCATGTGTATGGATGTCCAACTATCTCCATGATCATGGCATATTGTATTTCTTGAAACAATATTTAATGATTGGTATTAAAAGTATAATTGATATATAAATATTATAATTATTTCTTTATTATTATTATTTAGGTTATAAAACTGTGATAAAATTAAGATGACCGAAAATAACAAAACAAAACATATATAAAAAACAAAGTGGTTGTTACCCGAAATGTGACTTTAACATGGAAGTGTTAGTAAATGGGTAATAAAATGAAATAATGAAATAATATATTGTATTATATATATAATTATTATTCATTAATTTATTTATAATAAACATATATTCATTATATGATATGTTTTAATGAGTACGCAGTAAGTCGAGACTTATGGTAATGGATTTTTGTTTCACTTTTTACATTTATGAGACATGTGACATATTAACTGCATATTTCTTTTATATAGTGTATATGCTACACATGAATGTATTTTATGATTATTATCCTTAAAATTATTTATATTTATGTATCCATTTTAGGATCTCTCTTTCATTGGGATTATAGTTCAAAGTTTACCAAAGGATATTTTAGGTTTAATTTATTTATATTTTTTCATGTTTATTATGATTCAAAGTTACTAAACTGGTAAATAATTTATATTACAATCTCATAATTTAATAGGATTGTTTGTGATTATGTTTCTGATGATAAACTATTGTGATAAATCTCTCAAGAAAAATAGGAATCTTATTATCCTATAGTTATGTCCTGAGACAACACTTTCCCCTCATTTTCCTCTCTTTATTAACTCAATATTTCAAAGGAATTATTTTAATAAAAATTATCTTTATTTCTCCCTTTAGTTGAAGACCGATTTTTTTACAAAACCATGCTTTATAAAAAAATTCAAAAACGTTTTCACATTCTTAAAAGGATTTATTAAAGAATGTTTTATCCATTTTTTAATGTATTATTTTTCAAAAGGAATATTCACATATTTTTTGTAAGCAATGTCTATTTGGCTCTTACAAAAAATATGGAAGAAATCATTGTTTTAATCAGTACGACATGAATAGTATTTTCCTCTGCCATAAGATGCCAATTTTTTGAAGTATATTTTATAAGTTTCAAAGGATATTTGAAAATACAATTATTTTGATTTTTTTTGTTTTAAAATGTTTTTTTGAATGTGGAAAGGCTATCATCCTTAATAAAATTTCCAAGTGAAGTTTTCCTCCAAATCATTTTCTATCTAAGATGAAATCATTTGATGTTACTTATGCTTTATTGGGGATATTATCCAAGGATTCCAACCTTATTATTTCCCAGAATGTTTTATGTTTAATATAAAAATATGTTTATGAAGCCCATATATTTTTCATGGTTTATGTTATGATTAAATGATTAAATTATTATGAAACACATTTCTTTTCTATAGATCATTCTATAATAAAATGTTTTATGAAACCCATTTCTTTTCTATGGGTTTTGATATGATTAATGTTCTAGGATATTGTGTCACAAAAACCTATGGATTATCTAATGGGTGGTACCTCTATCTCCCTATAATAAATTGGGTATCGATTATGATATATAATATCATAGGGTATATGAGAGGTTATCCCATTTCTAAAAGAGGGTATATGTGAGGTTATCCCAAGCCTACAATAGGGTACACAAGTGGTTATTCCAAGACTAAATAAGGAACACTGGTAGTTAGATTAATCCTAACACTGTATGAATGGTTCGGTGGGTATCCATGACATAATATTTTCTATGATTATGTATATTCTAAAAATCTATTTCTTATGCCAATGTTATTCTCTCATAGATCATGTTCTTTGATTTTCTTATGATTCATGTCTTATGAACTTCTAATATTTATGCCTTAACTCAAGATTTTGATCTTTTATATGAATGTTATGGTTTTAAATTGTTAATATAATTTTCTCATAACCATATTCTCATATCATTCTTATGTGATCATTGATATCTCAATTTCCTACCCTTAATGAGTTTCTGATCTCACCCTTTCTTATGTTTCCTTTCCCCTGGTTATGAATCAATGTTTTAAGTAGGGTTTGTTTTTGAAGAGTACTAATGGGGAATATCTTTATGGGATATGTTGAATACATTTCACCAAATAATAATATTGTAAACCTATTCTCTAAATACACTAAACTATTATAGTCCTCAGGTGTCTATTTATGTAATGTATTGAATATTCTTTTAAAAAGATGTAATATCTAAGCATGAAAATACTAGGTCTCTGTAGTTTGTATCATATGAAAGGTTTATCTAACCTTTGGAAACTAGTATTAGAAAACTTTAGTGAGATCCCTAGGTATATTTCTATGAATATTTCTAGGTATGTCTCTAAGGATAAGTCTAAGGATGAGTCAATATGTAGGAAAATGTACAGGAATTTTGTTAAAGGATTAAGAAAGTGATTTCTAAGAAATGAAATTCCTAAATGCATACTATAAGTGGAGGTGGCTTTGGAACATAAGTACTAAGGGGTAAAAACTCTAAAAAGGTCACATTGAGCTAGACTTGATCATTACATGGTGCGTGAAAATGTGCATTTTTCACACATAGTTTGACAATCCTAGGGGATATTATTTTGAAATTCACATAATATTTACAAACCATCACGATGAATTTAAATTAATTGTGAATTTGAATAACCAAGGATAAAAATATGCTTTCATATATTAGAAATAATGTTTCATTATTTAGAAATCCTATAAGTGATTTCTCATGATTATTTGGTTTTCCCACCAGGATTCTATTTTCTAAATATATTCTTTTAGGTTTTAGTCAATGTATGGAACCAGAAGGAATCATGTTTAAATTAAATATAATAAAAAATTTGGTGACTATGAGAAACTAAATTGGATAATGATCAAAGAGACAATTATTGTCATTATTTCAAATCATCAATTGTGATATATGATTAACAATGTGAACTTTGGTGATATTCCTAAATCAATAAGTAATAAGAAGATGAACTTTTATGAAAGTTAATGTGGTAATTAACATAGAGGAAATAATATTCAACTTTATACATATCAAAAAAGTGGGAATAATAACCTAGAAAAATATCTCAAATGGAGGGGAAGATATTATATTTTTGGAAAACATGGTCATAGAGTGAGAAATTGGCAATGAGTTCAATGTATATTGCGTGGGGGACATAGGAATTATCCAACTCAATGACCTAAACAAAGAATTAACTTATTGACTAAGGAATGAACTATTCCATGCCATTCATTAAAGTTGTAGGATTTATGTATTTATATATTGGTATTGACGGATTATGTTGTAGAAGTATCTTCCCAATGGTATTTTTATTGTAAAAATCATGAAACATCTAAGGATTATGTTATTTTTTGAAGAATATATATCTCTATATAATATTTAATTAAGAGTTATGGATTTAATATTTGGTTTATAAGTTCGAGTTTGATTATAAGTTCAAATTCTAAGACACCCCTCATGTAGTTTTATGTGATATAAGTTTATCAATATTAAGGATATTTTTAGTAATATATATGGAAATAAAACGCTTTGGGTTAGAAGAGTAATTCCTTTTCAGGGAGATACGATTATAGGTATTGGTAACCTTTAGGGTTTATATTATACTTAATTTTAAGTAAATTATGGGTTATTTCAGTTTTATAAAGTTTTTATTTATATATTTTTAGAAAAAGGATAACCCGCAAGTTGGTTGAAAACCTATTTAATCCAATAAGGTCGTGAGTCTTGAACCCATAACTGAAGGGAGAAAAGTGTATAATTCCTACTATAGTACTATATGAAAGATTAATTGGGATGGGACAATATAAAGAGGTATATTTATTATTATATCTCTCAATTCTTAGAAATTAAACAAGTTAAGGAATGGATAAAAACGTCAAAAAGTTTTCTATGACCATTATCCATACCAAAAAGAAAATGTGAAGACATCACTAGGGGTTTTTTCATTGGACTCCCAAAAACATTTAAAGGTAATAATGTTGAATGGGTTATAGTAAATCATTATACGAAGTTATTCCTCTTCATATATATAACATAATAGTTATCTTGGGATACATTTTATAGGATATACATTATGGAAGTGGTAAGGTTGTATGGAGTACCACATTCAATTTTATCTTATATTTTTTTTATGTTTACATTGACTCTTTATGAAGTATTCATCAAAATAATGATATAGAGTTATGTTTTATCACTATGTATCATCCTCAAATATATGGAAAGTCTGAGAGAATAATTTAAACCCTATATGATATTCTATGATCATGTTCAAGGGATTTCAAAGCTGTTTGACAACACACCTTCATCTAGTTGATTTTTTTTACCATAATAGATTTCACTTCAGAATTCAAATGGATCCTCATAAATCCCTTTATGAAAATAACTGTAGAATTCCAAAGTACTAGAATAAAGTTGCAGAAAGAAATCTATTAGGACCTAAGAAAGATAATGATATTATAGAGAAGTTTAAATACAATTAAAAACATTTAAGGTCTGTAAAAATTTGATATAAATGTTATTCTAATAATCTTCGATGTGATCTATAATTTAAATTTAGTTAGAAGGTATTTCTAGGAATTTCTCTATGGAAGAAAGAAGGGAAAACTAATCCCTAGGTATATCAGTCACATTAAAATACATGATCGTATCAAGACTGTAACATATTTATTATCACTTATACTAAAACTATATTAGGTTCACGATGTGTTCCATCTATCTCTCCTGGGAAAGTATATTCCTGGTCCATCACATATATTGAACTCAATGTTTTTATCACTTGAGCCTAATATTACTTATAAGGAACTATTGGTAGAGATTATTGATCAAATAAAGAATGTTTTAAAAAACAAGAACACTTAATCGGTCAATGTTTTGTGGGAAAACCACCAAGATTGAGGAAGCTACATGGGAACCTGATGATGTAAGGAGGTAAAATTATCCCCATTTGTTGGTATTTCAATGAAATATTTTAGGGGGAAATTCATGTTAATGGGAGTAGAATGTAATACCCTAAGATTTTGTGAAATATATTTTTCAAATAAATTTAATCTCTACGATATTTTAAATTAGATGAATTACCAATTTTATCATGAATTATACATAATTCTGAGTGTATCTTATGTTTCATGCAACATTGATTTTACACAAAATACAACACACCATTAAAATATTATTATTTAATATAATAGTCAACACCTAACTGCTAGAATGGAAGGTATGAATAAGATTAACTAAATTATAAAAATATATGTTTTAAAAACACAAAAACACAAACACACACATATATACATAATTAATTATTTGGAAACTAATTAATTAAAAATGAAAATAAACAAAAATTCAAAATAAAAGAAATCTTTTTTTTTGAAAAAAAACTATTCTTATGTGCACAAATATTTTTTAAATCAATAAAGTAACCAAATAAATTTTGGTGGATGAATCTAATGATATTTTTATATTTTATATGAAATCAAAATTTTAATTTTAACCGTATTTTTTCTAGACAATAGATAATAATAAATTTAATTTTATGCTTAGAAACTATATTTTTCTAAAAAGTAGTTTTGTAGCATTTGGCGTACATATTTGAAAATTACTTTTTTCAAAATTTAGAAAATTTATTTAGAAAAAACAAAAATTACTGTTTAAATCATCATATAAAAATTATCATAATTTAAATTATTGGTATTTTTTGGAAAAAGTTTATTTTCTGTTGAATAGTAAAAAATACCGCATTTTAATTGAAAGATTCCTTTTAATTTTAATTATTTATAAATTTAAATTATATTTTGAGTAAATTTTATTGTAAAATTAGTTAAATTATATACATATTAATCCAATTAAGTTCATTAGAATCAATTTTATTTTAAATTATATATAAAAACTTTAAAAATTTTGAACTTTTTCTCTTGGAAAAACTGCTTTATCATCATATCTATTGGATTAATTTACAATTAAATTTTGAAAATTATATTAATTGAACTTGTTAAAATGGATTCCATATTTTTAGTCAGTATAATTTTTATTTTATAATATGTTAAACTTAATTTTTTAGTAAAACGAAAATTGAAAACATTAAAAATCAATTACCTTTATTATGGTAAAAATGGGTTTATTAGGGGTTAAACTAAATAGATAAGGGTTAAAATGACCTAAAAACATAGATTAAATATAATTTATATCTATATTTAGACCCTATAATGTATAATACTTGATAAAAATCTATTATGGGGACATTTGGAATGAGAAAAATGTGGGTACATCTTTTTCTTTTCAAATAATTACAAGTATGCCACTCATGTAATATAACTACGGAATGTAAAAGTTTGAACTAAAGCAGAATAGGCCAAAATACAAACCCAACTAAAATAAAAATATAGTGGAAAGGAAAAAAAAACTCCTGAGGTCATCTGCTAAGGATCCTACCTGAAGGGTAGGTACATCTCATCACTGCATATCTCTACATCAACCAGTCACCTTTGTGCACCATTTGGTCCTAGCTCCCAAACCTCGGTCAAAGATTTCCATCTTATACACAAGACACTACAAGGTGAGGGTGAAAACCATATAGGGGTGAGTATAAAAATACCTAATAGGTACTTAAATACCCCCCAATGGTCTCTCAAAATTCCATAAAGGATAAACCACAAAGCATGATCTCAATCACAAAGCACAAGGTAAAAGAATTAACTCAAACTAGGTATACGACTTAAAGAACATGAATAATGATGATTATTCCTAAATATAATACATCTTATTCCATTAAAAAGTTACATTATTCAACCAAGAAGAAGTCACTCTGTCACCATCCACATAGGGTCGTAAGTCACTGATCCACACAGGGTCATAAACTGTCAATCCACATAGGGTCGTAAGTCACGGATCCTCGATAGTCTGCTATAAGTTTGGTCCTCATCAGGTTGTGCTACAACTGATCCACACATGGTTATAATTCAGTGTTCAACACAGGGTCATAAGTTGTCGAAACACAGCAGGTCGTAAGTCGCCGATTCACACAGGGTCGTAAGTATTTGGTCCACACAGGTTCGTAAGTCAATGATCCATGAAGGACCTCTCTAAGACTGGTCCATGTTAGGTCGTGCTATTGACGATCTACACAAGTTAATTCTAATGCCAATCCATAGAGGGTTGTATGTTACTTGACAGCCAGCCACAAGATTCCCACACTTAGTGCACTTGAGTTTCTGAAAAACTGCCCCTAAAGATATCGGTCATACCTCAACCTCTTTGAAGTCCCAATAGATGTAACCCAATGAACCACCCTGTCATAAGGGTTCCAATGAAATAGATGGTGTGGTCAACAGGACACCTGGTCTGTGATTTATAGGCATATTAGTACTGGGGGCCCGGTTGGATTCGAGTCTGATCCAACCCGTTGTACTCCAACATCTGGAAAACCCTAATGGAGTTTCTCAAAAGTACCTGTAACACTCCAACCCCTCTAGGATGGAGATGGTGCATTACTTGTGATATTGGCATGGTTAGAAGGAATGAAAATCCCAAAGAAATGATCAGTTTAGTAGTCTTGAAGAAACTAGATACATAGATGTTACTCAAATTACATTGGAAAAGTTTACAAAATACAATACATAACGAAACTAAAAACTGCATCCACAAGTACTCAACAAATGATCTCCTCTTTGTCACCTGTTGAAAGTAAACAATGAAAGGGGTGATATCAAACGCTCAGTAAGGGTTAAAAATAGTGGAATCCTGAGTACAATAATAATTTAATCACAATCAATCAGACATAATCAATATGGCATAGTGAATAAATGAATAACTAATGCCATTAATTAATTGATGATGAAACTGCATCTATAGATTTTGTCATAGTGAAACCTCATGGAGATTAATAATAACTGACAATGACTAAAGAGAATACTTATTAATTGTATTTCATGTATCTGAAACATGAAACCATAATACCATAAAAATGGTTTAGTTTTATAGATAGAAAGCCGCCTGATTTTTGGAAACAAACTCGAAGGGTTTGTCGCCAAACTGATTTTTCTCATGATACCTACCGATGCATCGAGGGGATATAGAGGGACCCACCCACCACTTCATGTACAAATCATTCTTTATAAATTTATTCATTACAATATCAATATGCCTTTTCAAAATCCGTATAGAGTAGAGTATACAAATTCATTAATATTAAAATAACCTTCCAAATAAACACCATATGTAAAAATGATATATGGTTTAGAAAAAAACATATCCATGATATGGTATTATGGATGTTTAATATAAATATAATTTTAAAATGAAACATGATCTCAAATGGGTAGTAGGTACACCACATAAGGATTATTAGGTGCACAATATAAAGTTAGTCACAACAAAATAGTAGTTGAGACAAAGACTCTTACCACAATGTAATCGACCGAATCATATGACCAGAACATAATAAACCTCAAATTAATCAATGAATAACATGAATATAAATAGAATCATGTTATTATATATCAAATGGTAGTACGCATATACTACATACAAGAAATAAGTGGCGAACAATGAAAATATCACAGAAATGAAAGTGAGATGAGAAACCCCTTACAAACATTTCGGCATGGTAACGAGTGTTCTTGCGAGGGCTTAATGAGAGGTAATGGGGTATTCCACTATTTATATGTCACAATGGATGTATGGGGGAGGTTATAAAGCATACCCCATCATTATGAATTAAAAATAAAAAGGGCACAACATAGGGGATATTCTTGAACAAAATTTAGAGAGAGGATCCCTTACCTTATGCTCGAAGGTGTTCTTGATTGTTCTTACAGACCTGAATAATAAAATTCAGATTCATTAATTAATCATTCCAGAACCTACTCAACATGAAATTGATATGTTATAACCTTATTAAGTTCATTAATGGCCTTTTTTTATGGGTTTAAGAGATTCAATTTATTGTTTTCGAAGAATTTTCTTACATGGTTTCATGATTTGTTAAATTGTATTCATGAATGGAAGTTGGTTTAAAATATGGTTAAACATCCAGAATTTTTAATATAAATTATTATTTAAATTAAAGATATAAAATTATCTTATAATGATTCTGGTTATATACCATGAGGATGACTCATTCGATGAGTTAAAAATAAACGCTTGAATTTGGCTTGGCAGTTTTGTGCTCAATAAACTTGTTTTGTATTATTATTTCATATTATGTATGTGTAAAGATTCCAGAACATTAATCAAGATAAAATACCTATATTATGACCTATTTCAACCATAAATATGGTTTCATGACCAGTAATTAAGGAATGATTTAAGAACGAAACCTCTTCCTCCACGAAGGTTATAAATTGGAGCCTTATGGATGTTGATTTCGTTTATAAAAATAAAAGGGAGGGAGTAAGAATGTTGATGACGGTTTGTCCATTCACATGATATAAATCCATTATATAGATGATACTGGAGTTATCATGATCATTTGGATAGAGGAGGTGAGGATATAATAACAAATGAAGATAAATTCAAATGAAACTAAAAGAAAAAGAAAGGTGTTTTACCTCTTGAAATGAATTCCTCAAGAATCTCTTTAAGGGAAGGGATTTTGGTCTTTTGGAAATACTAAGAACTTTTTGGTAGTGGAGATTGACTAGGGAATTTTATTTGGGTTGAACTTTGAGGAGCTTCAAGGCTTAGAGGATTGAAGAGAAGAGGGAGTGGTGAGGGGTTTTTATAGTGGAGGAGAGGGGGCATTTATTCATTATTTTAATCATTATTATAATATTTTTCCCCAAGATTATGAATAGTCTTAGTTCATGTAACCTCAAATAGTAATAATGGCATGTGAGTTCGAACCAAGTGGCCTTGGATCACTTATGATGTCATAAATGGTGTATTTTACTAATAATTTGTATATACGGTATTTTATCGTATTTCACTATTCATCAAAAATTCTAGAATTTCAGAAAAATCTCAAAAAGTTACCCTAACCATTTTTTAACTTGTAGAATCAAAAAATGTACTCCATTTTTCAAAATTAAGTTTCTAAATATTATTCGTTTAATTTTTAAATAAAGTCATAGTTAATTCAAAAAATAACAATCTTAATGGTACAATTAGTTTTATTTCTCATTGAAAAACTAATTAAGATCTCATTATCTTATTTCCTTAAGAAAATAAACTAAGTTTATTATTTACTATTCATAAGGGTCATATTACTATTCATATTAATATTCATAAGGGTATCATACTATTCACCAAAAATCAAGTTTGTTCTATCAGACTCCAAATTACTTACTGATCACAAATCTAGATGACCATTTTTCAAAATTCAAAACATAGAACATGAAAATTTATATTTAATGGCTAGGTTTTGACTATCTCTCAAATAACCTAGTGTTTTTTCAAAGGAACACAATTATGAATAAAATGTATTTAATGGAAACATACCATAAAATGTTTGGGGTGCTACATTATTCCCTCAGGAAATTTCTTCCTCGAAATTTTATGTATAAATCCCACCAAAAAGATGTGGGTGATTCTTTTTCATAACATCCTCAGGTTACCATGTTTCTTCCTCTATATTTTGGTTTCTCCAAAGAATCTTTACTAGAAAAGTTTTCCGATTTCTCAATACCTACTCCCTTGTATCAAGAATCCTGATAGGCTTTTCACAGTATAACAAATCAGGTTCCAGTTCTATTTCTTCATATGTGAGTACCTGCATTGGGTCAGGCATGTACTTCTTTAACAATGAGATGTGGAACACATCATGAACTCTGGAGAGATTTGGTGGCATTGCTAAATGGTAAGCTACAACTCTGATTCTTTCTAGAATTTTAAATGGTCTGATGTACCTGGGGATCAGTTACCCTTTTTTACTGAACCTTAAGACACCCTTCCATGGAGATACTTTCAGAAATACATGATCTCCCACTTGGAATTCCAAGTCCTTTCTCCATTTTTCAGCATAACTCTTCTTCTTACTTTGGGATGCTTTAATATGGGATTGTATTTTCTTCACCTTTTTCGTGGTCTCTTCAATAAGTTCTGGGCCTATAAGTTTCCTCTCACCAACTTCGTCCCAACAAGTTGGAGTTCGAAATCTCTTTCCATATAATGCTTCATATGGATCCATTTTAATACAAGAATGGAAACTATTATTGTAAGAAAATTCCACCAAAGGCAAGTATTGATCCCACATACCTTGGAAGTCAAGAGATATTTATCTCATCATGTCTTATAGAGTTTTTATAGTCCTTTCAGATTGTCCTTCAGTCTGAGTGTGGTATGCAGTACTCATACAAATCTCAGTATTCAAAGCCTTTTGGAGACTTTTCCAGAATTTTGAGGTAAACCGGGGATCGCAATCAGAGACACAATTGATATAGGTGCACCATTAAGTCTCATAACTTCATTAATATAAAGTATTTCTAGGCACTCAAGTGGAAAATCCTCTCTTATTAGAAGGAAATGTGCTGATTTAGTGAGATGATCAACAATTACCCATATTGAATCATTCCTTCTAGGTGTCCTCAGTAGTCCGGTGAAAAAATCAATCGTAATGTTATCCCACTTCCATATAGGAATAGGTACAGGTTGCATCACTCCTTTGGTATGTTGTCTCTCCACCTTAACTTGTTGACAAACTAGACACCTTGAAACGTAGTTAGAAATATCTCGTTTTATATTATCCCACCAAAAATATTCCTTCAGATCTCTATACATCTTGGTGCTACTCGGGTGTGTAGAGAAATTTAATCTATGATCATCGTCTAATAGTTCCCTTTTTAGCTTAGGTACAAATGGAATGTATAACCTCTTCCCAAACTTCAGAACTCCTTCTTCATAACCCAAATCTACCAGTCTCCCATCCTTAACTGCAATAATTGTTTTGTGCAGATTATCATCATCAGATTGAGAAATTTTTATCTTCTCTAGTAAAGTTGCTTTAGTAATCATTTGAAAGAGGAGTGATGTTTCCCCTTCCTTAAAAATTTCCATATTCATATTCAGTAGATCCATGAACATAGTATCTCTTTCAATCCTCATTTGAGTCAAAATTCCATGATCTTTATTACTTAATGCATATTCCACCTTATTCGCCTTTCCTGGGTGGTAGTGTATCGAACAATCATAATCTTTGTGTAACTTGATCCATCTTATTTTCCTCATGTTGAGTTCTTTTTGTGAGAAAATATATTTCAAACTCTTGTGGTCTGTATAAATCTCACATCTCTCTCCCTAGAGATAACACATCCATATTTTCAAGAAATGATTACGGCTGCTAACCCAAGATCATGAGTTGGATAATTTTTCTCATGAGTCTTCAACTACATTGATTCATAAGCAATAACTTTATCATTTTTCATAAGGATGCAACCCAGTCCAATCTTTGATGCATCGCTGTATATTAAAAATCCATCACTTCCAGATAGAAGATTTAAAATTAGAGCATTGATCAATCTTATATTCAATTCATCGAATCATTCTATACATTATTCTTTCCACACAAACATAACTCCTTTACGTGTGAGATTAGTTAGCGGGTTAGCTAGTCAGGAAAAATTCTGAACTAAACGTCGATAAGAACTTGCTAAGCCAATAAAATGGCATACCTCAGTTATGTTTGTTGGCTTGGGCCAATCTTGGATTGCCTTTGTCTTCGTAGGATCAATTAGGATTCCATCCTTAGAGACAATATGGCCCAGAAAAGAAACTTATTGAAGATAGAATTCTCACTTGTTAAACTTCCCATATGATTTATTTATTCTAAGAGTTCTCATAATAACTAATAAGTGATTCTCATGTTCTTCATATCTTTTTTAGTATATGATGATATCATCGATTAATACCACGAAAAAGTTGTCAATATATTCCTTGAAAACTCTATTCATAAAATCCATGAAAATAGAGGTTGCATTTGTTAGTTCAAAAGGCATCACTATAAACTCATAATGCCCATACCTAGTCTGAAATGCTGTCTTAGGAATATCTTCCTTCCTCACATGCAACTGATGATATTTGGTTCAAAGGTCAATCTTTGAAAAGTATTTAGCTCCATGTTGTTGGCCAAATAAATCAACAATCTGGGGTAGTGGATACTTTTTCTTTATTGTAATATCATTGTTTTCCTTGTAATCAATGCAAATCCTCATGGATCCATCTTTCTTCTTGACAAAGAGGACATGGGCTCCCCATGGAGGAACACTAGGTTGAATAAATCCATTTTCACTCAAATACTCTATTTGTTTCTTTAGCTCTACTAATTCCACAGTGGCTATTCTATAGGGAGCCTTTGCTATAGGTCTTGCATCAGGAATTAAATCAATAGGGAAATCAACTTCCTAATCTGGAGGATGTTCAGGTAAATCCTCAGGAAATACATCAATGTACTCTTTCACTATGTGCACATCTTTAATTTGAAGATTTCTTTCCTCGCCCATAGATATTGGTTTCTCTTCCTCTCCAAGTATTGCATTCAGTAGAGCTACTGGGGCTGGTTCTAGATAAGAATCAGGTGGAAAAGTTTTTTCCCTAAAGACAAGGGACTCTACACCATTTTCAAAAATTGTAACTTCCTTCTTCTTACAATAAATCTTCACATCATAATTTGAAAGCAAATACATACTGAGAATTATATCAAATTCAGTCATTGGTAAGATGATAAGGTTAGCAACTAGAGAACATTTTGGTGTTTGGAGTGGGAATAGTCGGCATTCCTTGGTTGCAATGATACATCCCCTGGGAGTTTTGATTGATAACTCCTTTATTAAATCAAATTGGACATATCTAATTTTTTTGGAAAAATGGGAAAATATAAATGAATTCGATGATCCAAGATCAAATAAATTGTTGGCTAAGTTTGAGGAAACAATTAAAGTACATGCCACCACGTCATTAGGAATTTCAACCTCTGCAGTTGTAATCGCAAAGGCTCTCCCTTGCTCTCTTGGCCTTTTCTGAGTCAAGTTCCCTTGATTCTTTGGAAACTCATTTGCACAGTTTCCCATCTCTATGAAATTGTAGCACTGAATATCATTTAATTGTTTCTTTCCCTTGCATTCACCATATCGATGACCCTTTTCTCCATAGTTATAATAGACTCTCATGACTTTCTAGCATTTCCTGAGATGATTCTTTCCACAGTTCTCACATAATGGGAAACTATTCATTACCTTTTCTTATTTGGTGCTTCTCCTTTTCCTTTGTTATCAGAGTACTGCTTCTTATCTTGTTTTCATTTGAAAATATTTGATCTAGAGAATTTCCTCTCTGTTTTGATAGCACTTGATACAATTTCATCATATGATGAAAATGATTGAGAAGCCAGTTCCCTTCGAAGACATGGCTTAAGACCTTAAAATAAATGATCAATCTAGTCCATGAAGTCATGTATGTAATCCACAACATACCAGGATAGCCTTGTGAAGGTAGCCTCATACACTACAACACTTTCTTCTTCCCTTTGTTTCAAGCCAAGGAATTTCCTCTTCATTTCAGTTTGTTGCTCCCAAGGGAAATATTTTTCGAAAAATATTTCCTTAAAAGTCCTCCATTCCATATCTTCTATTTCTTCTTCCTCCGTGGTATTTTGAATTTGGGACCACCATTGATCACCTTCTCCCTTGAGATAATATACAGCCAGTACTACATTTTCATTTTCATTGCATCTTAACGCCATGAAAATATTTTCAAGGGACTTGATCCATTGCTCATCTACCATTGGATTATTAGTCCCGCTGAAATATGGGTGCTTCTTCCGCATGAAACAATCCAACACAAGTGTGGAATGGTTATTTGTTACAACTTGAGTAAGTTGTCCCAATATGGTCATGATCTGATCTGCTCCAACGTTGACTATGTTGACTTGCTCAGTAGGGAGATCCCGACCTTTCCCATGAGTATTGGTTCCCATTCTTCTAGTAGACGTCATTTCTAAATAATGGGATACACTATATTACTTTATGACTCTCAAATAGTAAATCACTCAACATAGATTGAAATTCTATGCATAGCTAATCTAATAAACACGGTTCCTCTAAAGAAAAATTTACATTAAAATAATTCATAATGTCTTCTAAAGAAAATATGAATTATCCTCAGCATATCCCCCTGGAGTTTCATAACCAAGAGTACAACAAGGCCCATTGTTGTGCACCAGTTCCCATTAGAGTCGAGCTCAAAGTGGTGTATTCGGGTTTTACCCCTAGATACATCTGTGCCACAGCCGCCTCTACCTACTCGTATCTAGACAGGGACATATTTCTTAAAATATCCACATAATCTATTTCTTACCAAAATACCAGGATGTTCTTGTATGTTTATCCTAAAATACTACCTTAGGGATTTGTTCCCTACTATACATTCCCTACTCTAGTTTCCAAGTTTTCTACTAAACTTCCTCTGATACCAACTATAACACCCCAACCCCTCTAGGATGGAGATGGTGCATTACTTGTGATATTGGCATGGTTAGAAGGAATAAAAATACCGAAGGAACTACCAGTTTAGTAGTCTTGAAGAAGCTAGATATATAGATGTTACTAAAATTAAATTGGAAAAGTTTACAAAATACAATACATAACGTAACTAAAAACTGCCTCCACAAGTACTCAATAAATGATCTCCTCTTCGTCATCTGTTGAAAGTAAACAATGAAATGGGTGAGATAAAACACTCAGTAAGGGTTAAAAATAGCATAAGAATGAGTACAACAATAAGTTAATCACAATCAATCCGACATAATCAATATGGCATAGTTAATAAATGAATAATTAATGCCATTAATTAACTAAGAATGAAACTGCATCCACAGATTTTGTCATAGTGAAAACCTCATGGATAATAATAATAACTGATAATGAATAAAGAGAATGATTATTAATTGTATTTCATGTATCTAGCACATGAAACCATAATACTGTAAAAACGGTTTAGTTCTATGGGTAGAAACCCGTCAGATATTTGGAAACAAACCCAAAGGGTTTGTCGCCAAACTGGTTTGTCTCATGAGACCTACTGATGAAACGAAAGGATATAGTGGGCCCCACCCTCCACTGCATGTCCAAATCATTCTTTATACATTTATTCGATACAATAGCAATATTACTTTTCAAAATTATTATAGAGTAGAGTATACATATTCATTAATATTAAAATAACCCTCCAAATAAACACCATACGTAAAAATGGTCTACGGTTTAGACGAAAAACATATCCATGATAAGGGATTATTTAAATTTAATATAAATATAATTTTAAAAGGAAAGGTGATCTAAAATGGGTAGTAGGTACACCACATAAAGATTATTAGGTGCACAATACAAAGTTAGTCACAATAAAATAGTAGTTGAGAAAAAGACTCTTACCACAATGTAATCAGCCGAATCATATAACTAGAAATTAATAAACCTAAAATGAATGATTGAATTACATGAATATAAATATAATCATGTTATTATATATCAAATGTCAGTACACATATACCACATCCAATAAATAAGTGGCAAACAATGAAAATCTCACACAAATTAATGTGAGATGAGAAACCCCTTACAAACATTTCAGCATGGTAACGAGTGTTCTTGAGAGGGCTTAATGAGAGGTAAAGGTGTATTCCATTATTTATATGTTACAAGGGCCGTATGGGGGAGGTGAAAAAGAATACCCCATCATTAGGAATTAAAAATAAAAAGGGAACAACATAGGGGAGATTCTTGAACAAAACTGAGAGAGACGATCCCTTACCATATGCTCGAAGGTGTTCTTGATTGTTCTTAACGACCTGAATAATCAAATTTATATTCTTTAATTAACAATTCCAGAACCTAATAAATATTTAATTGATATGTTATAACCTTATTAAGTTCATTAATGGCATTTTTGATGGGTTTGAGAGATTTAATTTTATTGTTTTGGAAGCATTTTCTTACTTGGTTTCATTATTTGTTTACTTGTATTCATGAATAGAAGTTGGTTTGAAATATGGTTAAACATCAAGAATTGTTAATATAAATTATTAGTAACATTAATGATATATAATTTATCTTATAATTATTCTGGTTGTATACCATGAGGATGACTCATTCGATGAGTTAAGAATAAACGCTTGAATTTGGCTTGGCAGTTTTGTGCTCAATGAACTTTTTTGTATTATTATTCCATATTATGTACATGTAAAGATTCCCTAACATTAATCAAGATAAAATACATATATTACTACATGGTTCAACCATAAATATGGTTTCATGACCATTAATTAAGGAATTATTGAATAATGAAACTTCTTCATCCACGAAGGTTATAAATTGGAACCTTATGGACGTTGATTTCGTTTATAAAAATAAAAGGGAGGGAGTAAGAATATTGATGATTGTTCTTCCATTCACATGATATAAATCCAATATGTATATGATACTAGAGATATAATGATTAATTGTATAGAAGAGTTGGGGAGAGGATAACAAATGAATATAAATTCAAATGAAACTAAAAGAACAAGAAAGGTGTTTTACCTCTTGAATTGACTTCCTCGAGAATCTCTTTAAGGGAAGGGGTTTTGGTATTTTTGAAAGACCAAGAGCTTCTTGGTCATGTAGATTGACTAGGTATGAGTATTTGGGCAGAACATTGAGGACTTCAAGGCTTATAGGAGTGAAGTTAAGAGGGAGTGGTTAGGGGTTTTATAGTGGAGGAGAGGGGGTATTTTTTCATTATTTTAATCATTATTATAATATTTTTTCCCACGATTATGAATAGTATTAGTTAATGTGACCTCAAATAGTAATAATTTAATTTGAGTTAGATCCAAGTGGCCTTGAATCACTTATGATGTCAAAAATAGCATATTTTACTGATAATTTTAATATACGGCATTTTATCGTATTTCACTATTCAACAAAAATTCTAGAATTTTATAAAAATCTCAAAATTTTACCCTAACAATTTTTTCAACGTGTATAATTCAAAAATGAACTCCATTTTTAATAATTAATTTTATATGTATTATTAATTTAATTTTTAAATAAATTCATGGTTAATTCGAAAAATAACAATCTTAAAGGTGCAATTAGTTTTATTTCTCATTGAAAAACTAATAAGATCTCATTATCTTATTGCCTTAAGAAAATAAAATAATTTTATTATTTACTATTCATAAGGGTCATGTTACTATTCATATTAATATTTATAATGGTATTTTACTATTCAATGAATATCAAGTTTGTTCTATCAGAATCCAAATGAATTACTGATCAAAACTCTAGATGATTATTTTTCGAAATTCAAAACATAGAAGTGGAAAGTTTATATTTAATGGCTAGGTTTTTACTATCTCCTAAATAACCTAGTGTTTTTTCAAAGGAAAACAGTGATGAATAGAATGTATTTAATGGAAACATACCATAAAATGTTTGGGGTGCTAGAGTACCTCCTCATCCTAAGGGTTCTGGCACCGCAGATGGTTCATCAAATGGACATCTGGTTTAGAAGATATAGCCCTTTAATCGAAACTGGGACATATGTGCGTCTGGGTCCAGTCTAACCCAGTCAGAATGACCCAGCCCGGCCCGGCCCACCCAGCTTGGCATGACCCACTAGGCCACTGGACCACCTGGCCTGATGGCTGGGCATGGCCCTCCAGTTGGGTGCGGGGGTCCACTCCCCTCCCGAACGGACAAGTTGTCCATTCGGCTTTTTAATCAGCAGCACCAGTTGGCGTCGCCCCACCATTCTGGTCCACATAGACTAGTCATCAGTAGGACCTGCATGTGTGGATCCTCCCCTCACCCACCGCCATGTCTCAGAGCCACAAAACCTCTACCACGGTGCGCTGTTGTGGCGCGTTTCCCGGATTCAATGTGGCTAGCAGTGGCTGGCCACCCCCTTCTTCTGCCATGGTGCCTTCAGGTGCCACCCCTTCTTCACAGCTGGTGAGAGTTGACTGCTATTGTCAGTCACCAACAGATCTTCCATTGGCCACCGGTGAATCTCTTGTGGTCCGATTTTTTTTCCGACTTTGCCTATCGGCCTTCCGGGACATCTCCATCACTGCATGGCCCCCATGTTTCATCTTGTCGCTATATCAGTCAGTCTCCCATGAAGAACGCAATCAACACTAAGATCGGTGAAGAGTCTGGGCCTTGTTCGGTTCATCCCTCTCTCTCTGCATTTGCATCATAACACGGGAAGGGTTCAACATCATATAAAGGATATGAATCATAAAACAATTAAACAAAACCCCTATGTGGAACTCATTGGAAGGCTCTGTTGATAAGGAAGATGAACCCACATTCGAAGGGTGTTCATCGATCTCCAGATCGAATCCTCAATGGAATTATCGAATCTCTGTTCTTCATTGGCGGAAGATTTCGTTGTCATTTCTTCAAGGGTTTCTCTCATTGGTATCCAAAACCCATGCCCAAGATTTGTTTAAATAAGGGAAAAGGAACCTCCCTAGTTGCATTTCATTAATGTGGTTCATTAATGAATTGCATTGAATGTTCCTTTAAAACCCACGAGTGTCGTGGTTATGCAACCAAAGGTCCTGTGATTAAATGACTCCCATCAAGCTTGATGTTACTATGTGGTCCCACCACCATCGCTCAACGGTTGAAAGAAAAATAAAATAACACATGTAGTTATTTTATTATTTTTTGGTAAAGTCCAAAAATTAACCTTTTCGTCTGACTCTTGCCGACCAAAGTTAAGCTTTGCCTAAGTGAATCATGGCACTGTGAATCTAATGATGTCCTTGTATTTTTAATCCAAGCACTATTTCAAAAGGATGAAATCGTCGCTTTCACATTTACTGAACGTACCTTAAAAAAAATTCAAAATTCCATTTCAGGCTCTCCAGGCCTCGTAATCATGTGCTGTTAAATTTCACTGACTCATAATAATTTCATATAATTAAAACATTATATGTAAATTTATGGGTATTTACATTCTCCCCACCTTAGGGATTTTCATCCCCAAAATCCATAATAAAACTATGAAAACAGATAGGGGAACTGAGCACGTATCTGAGCCTCCCACTCCCATGTGCTCTCATGGAGGTTCTTGTGCTTCCACTAAAGTCACACCAGAGGAATCAATTTCCCATGAAGGACCTACTCATTTCAATCCTCTATCTCCAATAGGAACTCTGTGAACTTATCCACATTGTAAATGTCTAGCTCGCCCCAGTCAGTAACGTGTGGTGGACCATGTTTGTACCTCTTCAACTGTGACACTTGCAAAATATTATGCACCTGGTGCATCTATGGGGGAAGGGCTAGGTGGTACACCACCTTGCCTACTCTTATGAGGACCTGAAGATGTCTGATGAACCTTGGAGATAGATTGTCACCCCGACCAAATCTCTGCAATCCTCGTTGGGGTGAGACTCGTAATAAGTCATGATCTACCTCCTCTAACTCCAAGGGCCTCCATCTCCTCTCAGCATAAGAATTTTTTCAGCTCTATGCAGTATTCATCTTCACCTTGATGATTTGCACCTTATCAGTGGTAGCCCATACCATCTTTGGAACCATAAGTGCTGAATCCCATGGGTCTATCTAGCATATAGGTAATCTGCATGGTCATCTGAACAATGCCTCAAACAGCACAATGACGATGGTGGAGTGATAACTATTTTTGTATGTGAACTCCACCAGTGGAATGTGGTCCTCCTAACTATGGCCAAAATTGAGGACGCAAGCATGAAGCATGTCCTCATGTGCCTGTATAGTCTGATCCATATGACAATCTGTTTGAGGGTGAAAGATAGTGCTCTAGCGTAGCTTCATTTTGAACTCCTCCTATAAGCCCTTCCACAATCAAGATGTAAAACGAGAGTTGGGATCTAAGATGATCGTTGATGGTACCCTATGAAGCTATAAAATCTCATGTATGTAGGGGAATCCCAATCCCTCTATAGATCCCTCCTCTCAGATGGGTATGAAGTGGGCCGACTTGGTGAGTCAGTTAATGATCACCCAGATAGAATCATGGCCCCTGGATGTACATGGTAGCCTTATCACGAAGCCAATGGAGATGCCATCCCACTTCCACTCTGGAACCTCAAGTGGATGAGTCAAGCCAACGGGAACCTAGTGCTCAGAGTTCACTTGCTGACAAGTGAGACGTCATGGAACAAAAGCTTCCAATGCTTTCTTCATCCCTGGCCACCATTACTGACGATGGACGTCCTAGAACATCTTCGCCACACCAGTATGTACCACCAAAGGGGATTTGTGGAAATCCCTCAACACCACCTCTCATAGAATCATTGGTGTCATGGTTCATCCTCTAAAAAGGATGACATGCTCCCCACCTTCAAAAAAACCTCCAGGAGCCCATCCTGAGGATATCTAAACACGTCGGGCCTCATAGTCAATTTCCCCAAGCTATGAATCCCATACTCTCTGAAGGAGTGGGAGGGTGACAGTCTTGGACAGGAGGAATTCTTCTCCATCACTATCCCCAAAGGATAACTGCAACGTGGCTAGCTTCTCTATCACCTCACTTGGAAACTGTAACCCGGACCTCATGCTGAGTGCATCTACCACCATGTTCCCCTTCCCAGGAGTGTAGACTATCTCAAATTCATAGTCTTGGAGGAACTCGAGCCATCGCCGCTATCTCAGGTTCATTTCCTTTTGTGAGAAGATATAACTGAGACTCTTGGGATTAGAGTAGATTGTCAACAGTTATCCCATCAATTAGTGTTTCTACATCTTCAACACAAAGACCACTACTGCTAACTTCAGGTCATGGGTAGCATAGTTCTTCTCATTCTGTCTCAACAGTCATGAGATGTAGGCCATATTTTCTCTCTCCTGAATCAAGACACATCATAGTATGATCTTCTATGTGTCATTGTAGACTACATGCCCAACTCCCTCTTCTGGTAGCCTCAAGATTGGGGCACTCATTAGTCTCCGCCTCAACTCTTGGAAACTCATCTAGAATGTCTCTATCGACAAGAAAGGTTGTCCCTTATTTGTCAAAGATAAAAAGGGTGCTTCTTCTCTAGAAAAGTCAGGTACGAATCCCCGGTAGTACCCATCCAATCCTAGGAAATTCCACACCTCGGTCAATCTCTTGGGTGGATCCTAAGAATAAACTTCCTTAATCTTTTCTGGATCCACTGTAACTCCATCCTCCATGATAACGTGTTCTAGAAAGTGGACCTCTCATATCCAGAACTGGCACTTCGAGAGCCTTCCATAAATTTGTTTCTCTCAGAGTGTATCCAAAACTATCTATAGATGTATAGTGTGCTCCTCCTATGAAGTTGAGTATATTAAGATGTCGTAAATGAAAACCACCACGAAGTGATCAAGGTAAGGATGGAAGGTCATGTTCAATATCCCTATGAATACTTCCGGAGCATTAGTCACTCCGAAAGGAATCACCAAGAACTCATAGTGTCCACACCATCATCTAAAGGATGTCTTCGGTATGTCCCCATCCCATACCCAGAATAGATTATAGCCTAATCTTAGGTCTATCTTTGAAAACTGTCATGATCTCTTTAGCTGATTGAAGAGATCATCAATCCTTATAAGTGGATATTTGTTCTTCATGGTCAACTGATTCAAGCACTGATAGTCCACACAAATCCTCAAGCTCTTGTCTTCCATCTTGGCGAACAAAATCTGAGTTTCCCATGGAGAAACATTGGGCCTTATGAACCCCTTACCATACAAGTCCTCCAGTTGTACCCTCAACTCACGAAGCACTACAGGAGCCATCCGATATGATGGTGTGGTTATCTGTGTCATCCTAAGGTACATGTCAATATAGGAGTCTACAGCTCTGCAAGGAGGTAGTCCTGGAACATCATCAGGAAATACATAAGCATATTGGTCGACCACTACAGGATAAATTTGAATCCTCTCGTTAACTCATCTGAAGGTAAGGCTAGCCAACTGATGAGTGATCGGTTGAACCCTCCTCCGATAAAGTCCATCTTGAGATGCAAAGGTTCCTTTCTCAACAATGAAGGAAAACCTGGTCCCATACTTGCAGTCACACCGTACTTTGTGCCTAAAATAGTCAATCTGAGCATGGAGCGTGGATAACCAGTCCATACCCAATTTGATATCGTAAGGCCTCGATGTTGCTACTGGGAGATCCCAGCCGAATGTATCGCATCCTAGAGTAATCTCACACTTTTGGACCCACTGTGTAATCATCAAATTCTCTCAAATAAGATTATCTAATCATAAGGATCGATCCAATGGCTCTACCGGAATATTTGAGCTTCGAACGAGAGCTATGAAAATAAAAGAGTGACTGACACTTGTGTTTATAAAAACTGCGTCTAGGGTGGACTAGACACATAACATACCTCGAATCATCTCTGGAGCACCGTGGTTGTAGGCCTCACTTTCCTGAAGCTGAGCTCATCCCTTTCCACTTTCTTCCTGAGGTCAGGGTGGACCACCTGGAGGTGGTAACGGTAGAACCTCAAACTATCACCCACCGCCTACTGTATGGATTTCTCCTCTTCCACATCTGCCACCCTATGGACATACCTGCTCAAATCTATGCCTATACCTCAGCAGTCCATCATCCATATCATGATCTTCAGTATGTTAGGTCGGGTAGTAATGAGCCATATGAACCTTCCCACCACATGAGTAGCATAGTCTTCTCCTCTAATGACCTTTATCCCATTAGCTTTTCACCTCCAACCCAACATTTTGGGGTCATCTGTTCGAAGGTATGGCTCGCTTGGACCCCTGCATCATCTTCCTAGTGCCTGCTGCATATGACTCATCCAAATTTCATTTAGTGGTGTCTCTCACTGTCTGTGTATGCTTAGCTAGGAATCTCTCCACGATAAGTGATCTCTCTAGCACTCCAGCCCGCATCAATATGTTTAGTGATATCATTGACACTCTGATATCCCATCAGAGACCCTAATCAAAGGTCTGAACCCTAAATAAAGGGTATTGTAAAATGTTGATGGAGTAGTGGGAGAGTTCAGTGAATCTTTATGAGTACTAGGCTACTATTAGGATTCCCTACTGTAAGTGCAGGAGATCCTAAATACGTACAGAGTGTAGAGTTGATGGAACGGACTCTACCCTGAAGAGGCTATCGAAGTCTAACCAGGTGAGGGTCGCCTCATCATGCATCTGGAGCATTAGGATCCTCCATCTCCCTATCATGACTTGGAAGAGGCTAGTATCCCGGATCACCATATGGTCTGCTTGTGTCCCAACTAGGAAGAAAACTCTAGCCACAACCTCCAACCAGTCCTTAGCCGCCTTTGGATCCATCTCGCCTTGAAAACTCAGAGGCCTCTAACATTGGAACTCATACATTGTGCTAAGTCTACATTCACCATCCACTGGTGGGGCTGGTGGTAACTTCTTCCCTTCGGGTATTGGTGATGCCGGTATACCACCTGAAGGTACCATCGTCGTAAGAGGGACCTCCACTGAAGCCTCATCGCTCAGTGGACCTTCATCGCAAACTCTCTCTGTAATCCTGGTTCTTTGTCTACACAGCGGCATTATATAAAGAAAAAGATGCCCCGTGGTTAATAAGTTATACATGGTGAACTGGCTCAAAAGAGATCAAAATAAAAAATACATTTTAAAAAACACACACAATCAGTGTTTTCATGTACAGAGTTGGAAATTAGAATTCAGAGTCCTGGTGTATAGACATGTCAGCTTCCACACAAACACTGGACTCCCCAAACTAGAAACCGTACTCAAGACACTTAACACTGTTACCCCACTAAAAAGATTAGAGTATTATTTTTTAGGTAGAACTGACCCCTCTAGTACCACTTTGTCATGAACTGTCCCCTGGGGCCCGTACCGTGACTACCCCAAGACCGCCTTCTATAGGTCAGGAGTGGGAAACTACCACCTAAAATGCATGTCCCTAAAATGGGAAGGAATTGTCATTAAACCTGCAAACACATAGACCAGGAACACAACAAAAACAAATAACATAGTATATCCGTTGAAAGTAAAAGTGTGAACAAAATCATAATGGGCCAGAATACAAACCCATTTAAAAGAAAAATACAACAAAAAGGAAAATGGCTCTTAAGGTCATCCACCTAGGATCCTACCTAGAGGGTAGGTACTGCTCATCACTGCAACTCTCTGCATAAACTAGTCACCTCTGTTCACCTTCTGGTCCTAGCTCCTAAACCACAGTCAAAGAGGTATGTCGTCTGCATAAGAAACAACAAGGTGTGGGCAAATACCATGCTGGGGTGAATATAAAAATACCCAGTAGGGACCCCGAGACCCCCCAAAGGTCTTTTAGAATTCCACAAAGGAAACACCACAGAGCATGATTTCAATTACAAAGAAAAAGGTGAAAGAATAATCTCAAACTAGGTATTAGACTTAAAGAACATAAATAATGATGATTATTTGTAATGATAATACATCTTATTCCATTGATAAGTTACACTGTTGAACCGTGAATAACTATCTCTATCACTGATCCACAAAGGTTCATAAGTCACTGATCCACATAGGGTCATAAGCCATTGATCCACACAAGGTTGTGTGTCGTTGATTTATGAAGGGAGGCTCTAAGGCTAGTCCTCATTGGGTCGTGCTACTACTGATCCACGTAGGGTTGTAATTCTTCAATCCACACAAGGTCGTAAGTCATCGATCCACAAAAGGTAGTAAGTCCTCGATCCACACAGGGCCATAAGTCATTGATCCACACAGGATAGTAAGTCCTTGATTCACATAGGGTCATAAGTTGTTAATCCACGATGGGCCACTCTGAGGCTGGTCCACATCAGGATGCGCTACTGTTGATCCACATAGGGTTGTTCTGATGCTGATCCACAGAGGGTCATATGTTATTTGACAGCTAGCCACAAGATTCCCACACTTGGTGCGCTTGTGATTTCTAGAAACCGCTCCTCAAGATATCGGTCTTACCGCAACCGCCACTAAGTCCCATTAAGAAATAATCCGATGAACCACCATGTCATAAGTGTTCCAACGCAAAAGACAGTGCCTCAATCGGACGCCCAGTCTGTATGTCATAGGCATTTTAGTGTCGGGGCCCTGGTTGGATTCGATTCTAATCCAACTTAGCCATACTCCAACTATATCCCAAACCAAAGTGGGTTATCTCAAAATTACCACCTCATCCTAAGGGTTCTGGCGCCGTAGATGGTTCATCAAATGGACGACTGTTTTAGGAGATATAACCCTTTAATCGAAACTAGGCTACAAGTGGGTTGGGGTCCGGTCTGACCCGGCCCGTTGGGCTGCGTGAACGGCCCACTTGTTTGGGCACGACTCGCTAGGCCGCTGAACCAACCTAGCCCACGGTCTTGGCACGACCTTCCATCTGGGCATGGGGGTTCACTACCCTCCTGAACGGATAAGTTATCCATTTGTCTCTTCAATTAGCGGTGCCAGTTGGCGCCGCTCCACTTGGCCGGTCCGCGTGGACCGATCATCGGCAGGACCCATGGGCATGGGTCTGCCCCTCACCCACCACTATAGCTTGGAGCCACGACACCTCCTCTAGGGGTCACTATTATGGTGCACTATCCAGCTTCAACGCAGCCAGTGATGGTCAGCCGCACCCTTCGTCCGTCACGGAGACGTCTGGCACTGCCGCCGGTCGGCGGCACTGCTGCAACATTGGAGCTTCTGCGGGCCACCGGTGAAGCTCTAGTGGACCTATCTTCTTTCTAACTATGCTAAATGGCCTTCTGGGACATCTCCATCACTGGATGGCCCCCCAGTTTCATCTTTCCACTGTATCGATTGGTCACCCATGAAGAACGCAATCAATACCGAGATCAACGGAGGCTCCAAGCCTTATTCGGTTTGGCCCGTGCGCTCCATGTTGGAATCATAACATAACAAGGGTTCAACATCATAAAAAGGAGATGAAACATAAAACCCTTAAATAAAAACCCTACATAGTACTCGTTGGAAGGTGTTGTGGATGAGGAAGATGAACCCGTGTTCGAAGGGTGTTCGTTAATCTCTAGATCTAAACCTCAATGGCGTCATCGAAACTATGTTCATCATTAGAGGAAGATGTCATCAGCGTTTCCTCAGATTTACCTCTCTTGTGTATCCAAAACCCATGCTCGATCTTTGTTTAAAGAAGAGAAAAGGAACCTCCTTTGTTGTGTTTCATTAATGTGGTTCATTAATGTACCACAGTGAATGTTCCATTAAAACCCATGAGCATCACAGTTACACAACCAAATGTCATATCATTAAATGACTCCCATCAAGGATGAAATTATTCTTTAGTCCTCCCACTTTCTCTCAATGGTTTAAGGAAAAATAAAATAACTCATGGAGTGATTTTTTTTTGTAAAGTCCAAAAATTAACTTTTTTGTTAGACTCTTGTAGGATGAAGTTAATTGTTTCCTAAGACAATCATGGCACTAAAAATCCAATAGTGTCCTTGGATTTTTAATCTGAGCAACAGTTCAAAAGATATAAATCATCGCTCCCACATTTACTGAATGTACCTTAAAAAAATCGAAATTCTGTTTTGGGCTCTCTGGGCCTCGGAATCATGTGCCGTCAAATTTTGTTGACTCATAATAATTCCATGTAATTAAAAAAATTATACATAAATTTTCAGGTCTTTAAAATTAAATAATTATGAGGATTTGAACAAATGATTCAGAAAGGACATAAAATAAACATGGAGTGCCTCCAAAGATAGATTGAGTAATTCAGACACTAATCAAGAAGATAATTCTGACATATAAAATGTGTGATTTTTGGGAAGAACATCATAGGTACAAAATATTCTTCCTACTTCTCCTACTAATATTTCAAAAATCTTTGAAAATCGATAAAATGATGATATTGAGGAAATAATGACTAATTAAGATCCATATGATTATTTTAATATGTTGGAAGATATCTTTCATGAGATGAAACACAAATATAATTCACCTAAGAAGAAACATGATTTGATTGTAAATATTAAAACCAACCATACTATTGAAAAAGTAAAAAATGATCAATTTTTGAAAAAGAAAAATTAATTAAAATTATCAAATGAATAGATAAATAAATTCATATAAAGGGTCAAAAATGGTAATAAAACTTTATCTCAAATAATGGAAAATAAAGTTTCTCCCAATTATGTAACTAGCATAGGTTATCAACTAAGATAGAGAAAAATTTAAATAATCAGATTTACATCTAGTACTAGTTCTAAAAATTCATTTACTTCCAATATCTAATAAACTGGACCTAATAAAGTATTTCTTTCTATAAGTTTGTGGTCTATTTATATGAAACCCAATAGGAAATTATGGATTCCAAAATTTCTTATTACTAACATAACTGGACCCAGGAAGATTTTGTCACTAAAATAATTTTTGGAATAAACTTTTCTTTGTAGGAAACCTATTTGAAAGTATACGAAAAAATACTATGTTATCTAGACAGTGGATGTTTCAGACATATGTCTGGTGAGTATTCAAAATTCAGGAATTTGATCAATGTTTATGGTGGTTGTGTCACTTTTGGTGACAATTCTAAAGGGAAAATCATCAACCTTGGACAAATTGGTAATTCTAATTTAGTATTAATTTCTAAAATTGTATATGTATATGATTTAAAATAGAGTTTGTTTATCATTTCTCAATTATGTGGTGATGGATTTTATGTAAAATTTTAAAACAATGGTTGTTATGTCTTTGATGATAATATTGTTTTAATTTTTTACTTCTTGAAGAAATGATAATATTTACGTTCATTCTTTATCTTCTAAAAATATTTCTTACTTAAGTGCCTTTTATAAAGAATCTTGGATTTGACATAATATACTATTCCATTTAAATATTCATTAACATAGAAATCTATCTAGGAAAGGGTTAGTTAGAGATATACAAAATCATGAATTCTCAAATGATAGAGTTTGTCATCCCTACAAAAAAGGGAAACTTCATAAAGTTTCTTTTTGAAATAAAAAATAAGTTTCATCCTCTCATCCTCTAGATTTAGTTTATATGGACCTCTTTAAACCTTCTAGAGTTCCTATTTTAAATGTAAAGCATTATATCTATGTATTTTTATATGACTTCTCTAGAAACACATGGGTATTCTTTCTAGAGAGAAAAATTGAAGCACATTCTTACTTTATTATGTATTCCAAATTTGTATAAATTTTTAGTGGACTTAGGATTAAGACCATAATAAGTGTTCATGGTCATGAATTTGAAAATCCAAACTTTGAATCATTTTTTTCTAAAAATGGTTATAAAACCAATTTTTATACTCCAAGAACACCATAAAAATGGTTTGGTATAAATAAGTAATAACACTCTTCAAGATATTTCCCAAAATATACTAAACTAGTATGAATTACCTATCTAATTTTGGGATGGGGCTATCAATACATCTTATTATACTATAAATAGTGTATTAATTAGACCTCTCTTAAAAATAACACCTTAAAAGTTGTGGAATAATAGAAAAACAAAGGTTAATTATTTCAAAGGTTTTGGTTGAAAGGTATTTATTCTAAATAAAAATTATAATCTATCTAAATTTTCTTCCAAGAGTGATGAAATAATTTTCCTTACATGTTCAACTTCCAAAAAATCTTATAGAGTGTTTAATAAGAGAACCAAAACAATGAAAGAGTTTGTTCATATTAAATTTTTTGAAATCAACCCCAATGAACCTAATACAATCTCAAGTAACCTTTAGTATGAATTCTCAACTCTAAATATCAATTCTAAACCTTTTAAAATTTCAATGAAACAAGTAGATAGTTCATTCAGTGAACTTCCAGAACCTGAACCTCAAAAATATCTTTAAACATCCAACCCCTCTTTTCAAATATATGTTAGGACTCCTAAAAACCACCCTTAATATATTGTAATAGAAAAAATAGATAGAGATACACAAACTAGATCTTCCATTATGAATCAAATTGAACACAAAGATTTATTGTCACAGCTTAAACCTAATAATATTAATGATTCCATCAATGATGAATTATGGAAAATAGCCATAAAAGAAGAATATAATCAATTTGAGAGAAACAATGATTGGAAACGTGTTGATAGACCTAAATAAACCATAACTATTGACACTAACTGGGTGTTTAGAAACAAAGTTTATGAGTTGGCGACTATAGTAAGAAGAAAATCTAGACTACCTACAATATGTTATAATCAATAAGAAGTTATTGATTATGAAGAAATTTTTAACCTATAGCAAGACTTGAAGCCATTAGCTTACTGATTTCCTATGTAGCACATTTGGATTTAAAACTATATCAAATAGATGTTTAAAGTTCATTCTTAAAAATATTTATAATTGAAGTTGTTTTTGTTGAACAACCCTTGGATTTCAAAATCCACATTTTCTAAATATTTTTTTAAAATAAAAAATTCTTTATATGGTTTAAAACAGGCTCCAAGTTCTTTGTATGATAGGATTACATCATTTATTATTTCAAAAAAATCAAATGGTATATATGATCCAACAATTTTTATAAAAATATTTTCAAAATATGTTTTAATAGTAAAAATATATATAGATGATATTATTTTTGGATCTAATAAAGACTCTATATGTACTAATTTTTCAAAATTGTTGAAAAATGAAATTAAAATGGCTTTAATGGGCGAACTCAAATTCATTATTGGATTTCATAGTTTTTGAAATAAATATTAAATTATCTTAAATCAGCATAAATATACTAAATAAATTTTAAAACATCTTGGATTATATGGAACTAAAATTAGTGATAGTCCTATGAGTACCACCTTTAAACTAGATATTGATGAACCAGGAAAATCATTAGATAAAACTAGTTACAAAATTATGATTGGAAGTCTTTTATACTTAACTACTAGTCGGCCTAATATTTAGTTTAGTGCGTGTATGTGTTCTCACTTTCTAGAAAATCCAAAAGAGTCACACCTAACTATCATCAAAATAATTTTTAAATACCGTATATATACAACCAATTTTGGACTGTTCTATCCAAGAGGACATTCTTTTGACTTAATAAGTTATTCAAATGATGATTTTTTTTGTTGAATGTTAGATAGAAAATAACATCATTAACATGTCATTTTTAGGAAAATCTATTATATCTTGGTGTAATAAAGAAACAAATTTTTTTCACTATCCACTACTAAACCTGAATACATATTTTTAGGTAGTTACTGTGCAAATATATTATGGATGAAACATACTTTACTAGAATTTGGATATCAATTTAGGCATGAGACTATAAATTATGATAACACAAGTGCGATAGAAATTTCTAAAAATCTAGTATCTCACTCTAGAAAAAAAAAATTAGTGTAAAAAATTACTTTTTGATAGATCATTATAAAAAAGGTGATATAACATTAGAATTTTTTGTAACTGAACATCATCTTTCTCATAACTTCACAAAGGCTTTGAATTATGAGAGATTAAACTACATCAAACCCAAATTAGAAATGATAAGTTTTGGATAACCGAGTAACAATTGATAAGTCACAGTTGGAAAGTCAAAATTGATAATTCACCATTAGCAAGGCACCATTGGCAAGTCACCATTAGAAATTCACAGTTGATACTGTTGTTTTATTACTAATTCTATTCTTTTTTTCAATTAAATTTTAATTTTTTGGAATAACTAAATGAGACATATCTCATACTAAATAAAATTGATTCACTACCCATTAAACCCTTGAACTCCCAAACATTTTCCTTCCTCTCAGATGGATTATCTTCCCATTCTACCTTGTTCCACCTCAGCCTTTAACTAATCTGAAAGGCCCATGTAAAATGAGGAGAAGAGTGGAATCTGGGAGAGATGAGGAAATCCAAGAGAAAAAATGTATCTTCTAGAAATGTGGGTATTTTTTCACGAAACCCGTATCTAGAAAAATGGGTTGTCAAAGCATAAATGGAAATAGATGTGTAATGGTTTCCATCTAGCAATACAGTAGAATCGAAAATTACAGATGAAAAGAAATGGACAAATTGGTTCACATCAAATCACTGAGGGTATTTTATGAGGTTAGTCTATGATTTCTATTAGAATGTTGAGTTTATTTTTATATATAATGTGTATGTGATAAGAATTCACATTGATTTAGAATATATTTATTTCAGTTCAAAGGAATGGGAAAAGTTCTTAAAATCATATCATATAGGGTTATATGAGGATTTTCAAGTTATTAATCTAAGTGATAGTGAAATATTCAAATACAAAGAGGAAATCCTATAGTTTATTGGATATGGTTCCCTAAGGAGACCTATAGATGAAAAACTCAATGGTGAATGTAAATTTTTGTTTATGTTTGTCCAGTATGCATTGTGTCCTAGAAATGGAGATTTCAATACCATGTGATATTAGGATGTATAATTCATGTTTATTATGAAACAAGGGTAAATGATAAATATATGTAGATTTTTTATGATTCATTTTTATGACATGTGCAAAAAGATCTAAAGATAAAACTCCCTAATATATTCTAAGATGATATTTGATATATTAGATGTTAAGGGATTTTTCAAAGAAGGAGAAGAAGCTGAAGATATGTATGGTGATTTTTTCTTATCAAAAATAATTTTTAAAAGGGTTAAATTAAGCTGGAATCCATGGAAGAAATGTTGGGTAAGAGACAATGACAAATTTTATGATGATTTCAACCCTATTGATCATCCAACAAGACCTACGTACATGGTAGATCCTCTTCTTTAACTCGATGATTTAGTTGATTACTCTGATGATGTTGTTAGTGAAAAAGTTGAGAAATCATTGGAAGAAGAATAAGAATATTTTTTGGTGGAAGTGGGGAGTGATCTGGATATTCATAAATATACTATTAAAGTTTTTATGGGATCTATCAGTCCACTAGGTTCTATGCCTACCTGAGAATCTATTTTAGATGAAAAGGATTATGAGGAAACTAAATTATTTAGAGAATCACAGTTTAAGACATATTCCTCCAAAACATCAAATGACCATAATGGTAATGAAAATGGAAGTGATGAAAATGCTTCTAATGAAGAATATGTTGATTGTGATCACGAAAAATAAAATGTAAATGAAATTAAAGATGATGAGGATCATGATGATGGAGATAATTATAATGGATCTGATCATGGAGATGATCAAAATGATAAAGTTTTTTATGATCATGGAGATGATCCTGAAAATGATCATAATGATGACAATGATAAGAATGGAGATGATCTAGCTAATCATGTTCATGAGATGGTTCAGATTCATCCTTCATCAGCAGTGGTATCAAGTACTATCTGAGATGAGAATCAATCTAAACATACTTAGATGGTTGATTTACCACCTCTTGCTTCATAAGATGTGTAATCTATTAGTGAGGGGGATAAGACTCCCAATACTATTGATCAGTCATAACAAATTGATCAATTACAAACAATAGATAATATACAGATATCTAATATAGAACATGCCCCTTATGCACCTGAAGTTGGTCAATCCTCTCAAGTACCCAAAGAATCTCCAATTCTTCCTTATACAATACTTGAAGATAGTTATTTTTAAGAATGGGAAATTGATCTTGGTTTTTTTAGACTTGGTTTGGATTATAGTGATTTGGATGATGAGTGTGAAAATATTGTTTGAGGAGAAGGATCCTTAGTGGATCAAATTGATCAATCAAGGGAGTTTCATCCTTTTACTCCCATGGAAAAAGATAGATCAGCTGAGGATGAAGTACCTCATGAGATAAAAGGTTAAATTTCTGCTCAATATGTTATACCTCCTAATATTGTGACATAAGATGATTTAGAATCTTTTAAAATGAATTTGATTTATAATTTGGACTCCTTGAGAAGGAATTTAGTGTCGTATTATAAAAATGTTTTAAACTCTCAACCATCTCCAATTTCCAAACTCAGGGAAGAAAGAACTCAATATTTAGTTGAGTTGGTTATATTTAATATAAAACCAAGAGTTGTATTTTATTTTCATGAAATGGTAGTGGAGAATAAAATATTTTCTATAGAAGTAGAATGTTTGAAAGCATTAGTAGAGGGTTTGGAATATTCTTTTTTAGAAAGTTTAAATTCTTTCTTTTAGAAATTAGAAAGCATGTCTACTTCCGCCTCTACATCATATGTAATTCCTCCAAATATAGTGAAATTCTTAGAGATATGCTCAGACAGGTTATCAGAGAAGAGGTCTACAACGCTTTATGCGATGTGTCCACTCATGAGGAACAAATAAGGCAAATACATTTTCATGGAAAGCAAGTATATAAGATTATAAGGGAGTATGACATTGATCTCAGGAATGATAAGGACATCATTAAGAAATCAATAATTTTTTTTTCAAATATTCATAAAAATCATGAGATGTCTGATAACATCAAATTTTTTATAGAGAATTTGTGGTTTCCACCAGTGAAAAGTGATTACAAAGAACAAGTGATCCAACTAAAGGTTATTAGACCAATTTTTCAAGGATTCATGGAGGAGAAAAAGGATCTCTTCAGTGCTTTGGAAAGGGGAGGAAATATAATTATGCATTTTAACAATCTTATAAAACCCTTCTTACATATTCACAGTATATTTGTTATTTCAATAGAGGAAATTAATTTGAAAATAGTTCTTTCATCTACAACCACAGTTCCAGTGTGATATAGACCAGCTGTGATTACTTAGTCAGATGGTCTTCTGCCTCCATTATTTCAGTCTATGAGTTTATCACCAGCTGATGCAATTATACACCAGATATAAGGACATGGACTTTAACGTTACATAATCTTGAGTTAAATAAATAATTCCCATTTAGGATCATTTCAGGTTTAGAGTTTTTGAGAATTAGGCTATAACTATTACATTACAACTCAAATATTCCAAAGCAGACAAGTCAACTCAATGTCTATTTTTCATAATCTAAAACATTTTAAAATAGATCATGATTTATTTTTCTTGATAAAAATCATCATAAAATTCATATTTACTTATTCAATTCTCTTTCCCATAATTATACCATGTAGAAAAACATTTCAAAAACATAGGATGACCCTAAAAATCTCAGTAAAGAATATAAAATAAGAAATGAAATCGTTTGTCCATGAATACTTTAAACTACAAAAAACATTTTCACAAAATCATAATTTTCACCCATAAAACATAAACTCTTTAATATACCTCATGAAATCATAATATTATTTATAATCTTATTAGAAATCATAAATCATAAAGGTAATTTTTGGCATCTATATCACACTTACATTGTATCTTTCATAGCTACATAGGGAGTAACCTTCAAGGTTACATTTGGAATACCATCACAATATATTCTCTAAATATCTTAGTGGAAACCTTATCATTTAAATCCATCTCATTACCCAATCCATTGGAGAGCTATAATGGGATTACCTACCCTTAGTTTATCATTGAACCACTTATATAAATACGAAATTCCCTAAAACCAAAACACAATCATAACACATAAAACACGCATAAAGGAAAAAATAATATTTCCACTTTGCAATAAAAATATATAATATCAAGATATTGATATAATAAAACCATTCATAAAACCATTTTCAATACCAAAATACCTTAAAATGGAATATGGTATTAATTTTTCTTTTAAAAACATTTTAGCTTATGGAGGAATCCAAATATCAAATAATGGTCACGGTGGGAGAATATTCATTATCACCGTATACTTTAAAAAAACATTAATTTTGTTGTTTAGTAAAACAATTAATTTAAAAATATTTTTTTTAATACAACTAAATTAAATTAAAAGTCAAAGGGTTTAGTCATACACCGTATAAAATAAGGTGGTGTATAACATGAAAATATGCCTCAATGAATTGAGATTGAGACAAAGCCTCTTACCTTGAGTTCGATTCACAACATAAAATATTCATATTCATGAATTATAAACTTATGTTAATTTATAATATCTCGAGAATTTTTTTTCAAGTTTTTTATTCCTTTTATATCACTTATTACCATGTTATAAAAATTATATAATTATTTAAGTTCATATAGGATGTTTTTTTGATATTCCGTACTTGAGTAAAAAATGAACATGTTATGATATCAATAGTACATGTGTTCATTAATTCCATAGTATTAAGAATTAAATCAATGACATAATAAGAAATTTTTTTCAACAAGTATACTTTTAAATCAAACCATTTATTTATGGTATGAAAAATTAAAACCGTTATAATCATAAAGATGGTAGGTCGTACGTATGCATGAGTGACGTTCTCATTTTTAATTGATCATTATGGAAATAAGGTAATTATTATTTAATCTTTACAGAATGATAATAATATAATTAAAATAATAATAATCATGTAAATATACTTATATGTATCATACAATTGATTTGGTGAATAAAAATTATTCACATCGATTCGTGGAGGTGATAGTTCACACATACCCACGAATGATTAATTTATTTCCCATTTAATGGAAGTGGGTATGGATTTAAGTTATGATATTAACCTAATAACATATTTTTATATTTAGGATACTATATATATATTATTTAATCATGTTTGAAGAATATTTGAAGGTAGTGGAAGAAGAAATAAAATTGAAACACTAAAATAAAAACATTACCTTATCTTCAGATGATCACCTTTATTAACACATTAACACCTCTAAGAAGGGTATTATGCCTGATATAAGGCCTAAATAATGTGTAAAGAGATTATATTAATGGTTTTTGAAAGATATTGGGCGAACCAAAAGGTTTTGGAAGTGTGATTAATAGATAGGAATAAGTGTCATTGTTTTGGAAAGGGGAAGGGAACCCTAGAAATTATTAAAAGTATTAAATTAATATAAATTCAATTTCGATTAAAAATGGGTCCAAAATAATTTGGTTATAATATAGGATTATTATGGGTCTAAATTTTATCATAAAATGATAATTATACAAGTTTTTATTAATTTTTAATCTTTATTGTTTTGTTTTAACCTTTTAAACTCTTACTGTTTTATCAAGTAATTTACACTTGAGAGTTAAAATTATTACCATAACATGTCAACCGACCAATGAATGAGTCATTAATGAAAGTTTCAGAATTATATAAAATATTTGGGGAAATATTTTATTCTTTTAAATTTTATACCATTTAATGAAATAATTCATATTTTATGTTATGAATTATGTCAATCTTGACACTATTCATACTTGATTTTTTTTAAATATCATAAAAACTCGATTACTTCAAAAAAAACATCATTTACTCAATCCTTTTATTTTATAGTCATATATAAAATTAAATTATGGCATAAAATACACCAAATTATATTTATTTTAATATTATTAATATCATTTATTTGATTCCTTCTTCAATAAATCTACTACTGCATCATCTTTCTGTCATAATTTAATTTAATTATTTAATTACTAAAAATTATAAATATATTTCAATGATATATGTAATATTTTTAGATTTATATTAACTATTAATAGTTTAATATATCGCTCAAATAATCCCATATTAAAAAAACATTTGTAAGGAGAAACATATTTATGACATATTTGCCTTTATTTTAAATTTAATGTTATAAATGGAATTATCACACCCAAGTGGCTTCCAAAGGTCAAATTTTAGACCCAAGGATGTTCATGGTAGATATAAACTCTTAAAATAATATTAGGACAATTTTTAGGGTAATTTTATAATATTATAATATTAATTTTACCTTTAATTATCCTATTACCTGTAACCATGGTAAATAAAATACAAAAGTTACTATTCAGCAAAAATTATTTTGATCCTATTAGACCAAATTTTTCATACATGGTACAGAAATGTATGTATTTTTTTGAAAATTAAATTCATAAAAGCAGATATATTAGGTTTAACACTAATCTCATTACAAATCGAGAAAACGAGTTTTTTAAGTAAAACGTTCAGAAGTTCACATAGTTTTTCTATTTAATTTTAATTTGAAAAATAATCCAATGAACTAAATTATATTAAACAATAAACAATATAATTATACATTAAAACCCTGTAAAATTATAATATAACTATATAAATAAATCAGATGACAAAATCTGTTTTGAATTAACACACAATATTTTTCACTATTCATTAAAATATTAAAGTAATCAGAAAATACCGAAAATTTATCCAAACTAAATTTTAATGTCCAGATTAAAATTAGAATTGAATTTTTCAAATATAACATATAAAAGTGTGAAAAATTATATTTAAATATGATTCTCCATAAAAAGGCAGTAAAAATTCCCTTTTTTAACAATACTACTTTTATTCAAAAAAATGAGTTTCTTCTTATATCATTTCTATAAAACATATAAGATGAATTTTAAACATAATACTTAATTTATATTTCATTAATATATTCCAAAAAGGGTAATTTTATTATTTTATAAACCTAATTATTCATACTTAAATAATTTCTCATAAAAACACATCCTTTATATTTAATAGTTTTTTATTTTCATTTCAAATTAATTTCCTTACCAATGAATCATTATATAAACATGTTTAAACCCTATTTTCATAATTTATTTAATATTTTTCATTCCCTCCATTCTAATGGCCATTTAATAACTAAAAATTAAAATAATAATATTAATAATATATTTTATTTTTGGATAACTCAGTCTTGTGTGAAATGTAAGATTTCAAAGAAAAACATTGTTTGGTTTCAGGTACTCTATCATACATATCATCCTTTTTAAAGTAAAATTACTATCTAATTCATAATTATTAAAATAATATTAAAAATTATTATTGTATAATTACTTTGGATGTCACATCCTTCCCCCTTTAGGAAATTGTGTCCTCACAATATTAAATTTGGGCTTGGTAACTAAGGTCTCACTTTTACAAATTACTTTATTAAAATACTGCATCAAAAAAAGTGAAAATAGAACCTCCACTTTAAAAGAAATAAATTGAAGTACAAAGGTCACCTGAAATAAAAAATACTAGGGTTCTAAGTAGGAAAACATGGATATGGAAGAGAAAACTAACCCTAATGTTATGATTGAGAGATATAGAAAACATGTTTAGAAAAAAGTTAACAACCAGAAAACCACAAATTTGTGATGGGTTAAATGGTCTATGATTTCATAGTATGAAAATTATAAGGAAGGTTTTTTGTTTTAAGATCATTTTCATAGAGTTGTGGAATTATTCTACAACTTTGATGAAAATCATAAAAAAACATACTTACTTGAAAATTAGTGGTTCATAGTTTAATCAATTTCCACCACACACTCATATTTTTCAACAAATTATGAGTATTCATGATGAATCAAATTCTATATAATCACATAACCCATAAAATATTAACTATCTATTTCTCCTATCTTGAGATATTAACCAAAACCAATATGGTTAAGATAATATAAAAAAATTTTCTAAAAATAATAAACCATTGAATGATGAAAAAAAACTTTTAATCTCCAAAATTTAAATGTAATACAAAAAGATCAAGAAAGACCATTCAATAAATAATTTTCTTTAAAATACCTAAAAAATAATCCAAACTATGTTTCAAACCCAAAACTCAAAAGAATTTTATTACATGGTATTCTAAGATAAATATTAATGTATATCTCCAAATAACCTCAAGTACTCTTGATGTCTCATACCAAAAAGTAATTACCCTAATCACATATTCTCAAAGATAGGTTAATCATTTCCATAAATAACCTGAATCACCATAACTCCATAATAAAATTATATATTTTTACAAAATAAAATTCAACCATTACTCCTCAAATAAAATTCCATATTATACTATTTACCTTAGGTATATAGGGTTTCCAAAATAGTGAACATCTTCCAAAATAACATTTTTCACTTAATCCCCAAATAATTTTCTAGTACCAAGTATATCCATTTGATAAAACATAAGTACCCAAAAATAAATTTATTCTTATTCCATTAAATCATTTAACTAAAAAGAAGAAGTTTTACTAACACAAGACTTTACGTATGCTAATGATAGGTGATTCACCCTTGTCTCCCTTCGGTTGTAGGTTTGATCCCCATGGCCTTTCCCGATGCGACATGTTGTCACCCATCTTGTGAGTTGTCCCTTTTTATAAAACTCAACAATAAGCATAACACGTTTTAACCTAAAATGTTGTCTTATTCCTTTCATTTGAATCTAAACTCATAATTACCTCAATATATTAATTCATGAAGTCTTATATATTTTTACATTTTTTATTTCACCTCCATATGATGTAATAAAACTATTCCCAAAAGAAAGAACATTGTACCTTGATCATGGTGTCAACCTGGTTTTATAATCATTTTTTTCACATATATAGAAGCTAAATGCATTTTAACAATGGTTTAGATAATCTTCAAAATCAATTTCTTCCATTATCCTAATACCACTTGTAAAACTTGGGTTGTATGGGTTTTCACAGAAAAAGAGTTTTGGAAAATAATCATGTATGACATATAATTTCAAAACATATGATAAAACTTTGTTTTTATAAACCATTCGGACCGAGTTTGACTTGAAATTTCAATCAATAGTACTTTTAAAAAACCAAAGTATGTACTGAAAGACTATATTTTAAAAGAAATTATAAATAGGTTGTGAAAGTTTTTCCTTCTTCAGTAGATTTTTCAAAATCATAACAGGCTTCAAAATATTGTGATGGGGTAAAATATTTAAAAATTTCTTGATAATAATTACCTTTTCTTGAAAATATGAGAATATTGAGAAAATAGGATTTGATTAAAAAAAACCATGATCCACGATGGTATCGAGGTAAAGAAGAGGTTTTGAGATCTTATAAAAATGTTTTCAAGTGAGTTGCATGTTAGAAAAAGTTTCAAAATCATATGGACATGACTTTGTAATAATTATTGCAATAAAATCAATATGAAGAGATATGAATGTTGTTTGAGATACTCTTCTACCCATTTGTAAATGACTTTCCTATATCTTAAAAAGTTATAGAACAAGGATTTAACTAAAATAATAGACATAGAAACTTACCATATGTTTAACCAAAAACTCATAATCCCTAAAGTTTTCTAAACCATTCCTCTAATACCAACTATAAGGACCCAAAATTTATCATTAAATAATCATGATTTAAATCAAGAATTGACATTGAGGATATTTTCAGGTTTAGAGTTTCAGTGAATTAGGCCATAACAGTTACAAAATAACCCAAATATTACAATGTATACATGTCTACTCAATAGATATTTCTTTATAATCTAAAAAAATTTAAAAGAAATCATGATTTCTTTTTATTGATAAAAATATTCATAAAATTCATCTTAACTTCTTCCTTTCTCTTACCCATCATTATAACCAATGGAAAAACATTTCAATAACATTGGATGAGCACAAAAAAGATCAGTAAGTAACATAAAATAAGTAATGAAACCATTAGTCCATGAATACTTTAAACTAAGGAAAACATTTTAAGAAAATCATACTTTTCACCCATAAAACATAAACTCTTTAACAAACCTAATGAAATCATAATATTCTTGAAAACAATATTATAAATCATAAATCATAAATTTAACTTGATTCATCCATATCTTACTTATATTATAGCTTTCACAACTACATAGGGAGTAACCTTTATGGTTACATTTGGAATTCCCATCATAGTATATTACCTATATATCTTAGAATAAACCTTATAATTTAACTCTGTCTCATTAACCAATTCATTAGAAAGATATCAGGGGCTCACCCACCCTCGGTTTATCATGGAACCACCCGTATACATAAGCAATTCTGAAGAACCAAAACATAATCATAACACATAAAACATGCATAAATGAAAAATAAAATTTCCACTTCGCAATCACAAGATATAATTTCAAGATATTGATATAATCAAACTATTTATAAAACAATTTTCAATACAAAAATACCTGAAATTTAAATATGGTATTAATTTTTCATTTAAAACATTTTTTTCTTGTAAAGGAAGCTAAATATCAAAAAATGGTCACAACGACGGAAAAGACGTTGCCACCATATACGATAAAACACATTTTTTTGTTGTTTAGTAAAATACTTCATTTAAATAGATTATTTTGGAATAACATTGAATGAAATTAAAATACAATTGTGTTAATTATGAAACCTATAAAAGAAGTGTGTGTATAACATCAAAATATGCCTCAATGAAATGAGATTGAGATGATGTCCATTACTTTGAGTCTGACTCGTCACATATAATCTTTATATTTATAAATAATAAACAAAGGTTAATTTTTACTTTCCTGATAACTTTTTTCATATTTATTATTCCTTTTATATCACTCATTATCATTTTATAAAAATTACATAATTATTTAAGTTCATAATAGATGTTTTGTTTATATTCGAAACTTGAGTCAAAAATGAACTTATTATGATGTCAATAGTCCATATGTTCATTATGTACATCATCTTCAGAATAAATTTCATGACATAATAATCACTTTTATAAATAAATTATACTTTTAAATCAAAATATTTCTTTATGTTATGAAATATTATTATTATTATAATCTGAGAGACGTTAGGTCGTACGTACGCATGAGTAACGTTTCCATTTTTTATTGATAATTATATAAATAATTTAATTATTATTTTATCTTTATAGAATTATAATAATATAATTAACATCATAATAATCAGTTAAATATACTTATATATATATATCTTACAAGTAATGTGGTGAATAAAAATTATTCTCATCGCTTTGTGGAGGTGATAGTTCACACGTACGCACGAACGATGTTATCATTTTTATGTGCATGGAAAGTAAGAAAATAATTGATATATTATTCTATTATAATGATAAATATGTCATGAACATCATATGAAAACATTAATTCAATAATTATGACCAGACATGAGAGACAGTTATGGAAAACAAATTATATTGGTTCTTGGAGGTGATAGTTCACACATACTCACAAACGATTATTTCCTTTCCCATTTAATAGAAGTGGAGATGGATTTAGGTGATGATATAAACATAATACCATATTAGTATATTTAGTATATTGGAGATATTATTTCATCATGGGTGAAGAATATTTGAAGGTAGTGGAAGAAGAAATAAAATAGAAACACTTAAATAAAAACATTAACTTTCCTTCAGAAGATCACCTTTCTTAACAACTTAACCCCTCTAAGAAGGGTGTTATGCCTAATATAAGAACTTAAGAATTTAGGGAGGTATTATAGTAAGGGTTTCCTGTATATATTTTTCAAACTAAAAGGTTTTGTAAGTGTGATTAATAGAGATTAACGTGTGCCCTTTTATAGGAGAGGGGAGGGGCACCCTTTGAATTATTAAAAGTATTAAATTAATATAAATTTCATTTTGATTCTAAATGGGTAAAATATAATTTATTTAGAATATTAGATGAGTATGGGTATAAATATATTCATAAAATGATAATTTTACAAGTTTTTAGTAATTTTTAATCCTTATATTTTTGTTTTACCCTTTTTAACTCTCATCGCTTGATCAAGTAATTTACACTTGAGAGTTAAAACAATTACAATAACCTACAAAACAACCAATGAATGAGTAATTAATGAAATTTTTAGACTTATATCAACTATTTTTATGAATATATTAGTTTTATAAATTTTATATCATTTAAGTATATATTTTATTTTTTAATTTGTGAATTATGTCAATTTTGACACTATTCATACTTAACTTTTTTAAAAATATCATAACAACTACATTAATTAAAAAAACTACATTAAATCAAACCTAAAACGTCATATCTATACATAAAAGTTTTTTATGACATCAATTATTTCAAATTATATTTATTTTAATATTATTAATATCATTTATTGGATTCTTTCATTAATAAATCAATTATTGTATCATCTTTGTATCATAATTAAATTTAATTATTTAATTCCTAAAAATTGTAAATAAATTTCTGTGATGTAGATAATATTTTTATATTTCTATGTAATATTCATAGTTGAATATATCACTTACATAACCCCATATTAAATTTTTTTAGTAAGGAGAGACATATTTATGAAATATTTGCCTTTATTTTAAATTAAATGTTATAAATGTCATAATCACACCCAAGTGGCTTAAAAAGGTAACAATTTAGACTCAAGGGTGGTAATGGTATATAATAACTCATCAAATAATATTATGACTAGATTTGGGGTGATTTTATAATATTATAATATTAATTTTACATTTAATTACCCTATTTAACAATAATCGTGGAAAATAAAATACTAAAGTAACTATTCATGAAAAATTATTTTGATCCTGTTAGACAAAAAATTTTATACTTAGTACAAACATGTATGTATATTTTTAAAAATCCAATTTTTCATGAGTGGTTTAATGAGGTTTTACACTAATCCCATTGATTGATTGAAAAAACCGGTTTTTTAAGTAAAACGTTCAAAGGTTCGCACAGTTTGTCTATTTAATTTTAATTTAAAAAATAATCCAATGAACTAAGTTGGATTAAATGATTACAAATTCATCTAATTATACCTTAAAATCATGTAAAACGTTAATATAACAATAAAAATCAATTTGAATAAAAATCAATTTTAAATTAAAATGCAATATTTTTTCACTATTCATTAAAATATAAATGTTATCAGAAAACTACCAAATATTTATCCAAACAAAATTTTGATGTCCTTATTCCAAAGAAAATGTTTATTTTGTTAAATAAAATATATAAAAGGGACAAAATTTAGATTTTAAATGGGTTTCCATCAAAAGGAGGTAAAAATTCTTTTTTTTTAAATACTCCTTTTATTCATAAAATTAAATTTCTTCTTATATAATGTTTATAAAACACATGAGATGAATTTTAAACATCATATTTAATTTATATTTAATTAATATAATCCAAAAAATGTTATTTTATTATTTTATAAACACAATTGTTCACACTTAAATAGTTTTTCATAAAAACATATCGTTTATATTCAATTTTTTATCATTAATTTTCTAACCAACTAATCCTTATATAAACATGTATTAACACTATTGCCATAATTTTCTTAACATTATTCATTTTCACCATTATAATAGTTATGAAATAACTACAACTTTAAATAATAATATAAATATTTTATTATTTTTCGGTATAACCATGTGTTGTGTGAATCGTAAGATTTTGGAGAAACTCAATGTTGTGTGTCGGGTACTCTATCATACATAGATTCCTTTTTAAATTAAAATTAAAATATAATTAATAATTATAAAAAAAATAGGAAAAATTATTATTATATAATTACCTGGGATGTTTTACCTAAGGCTAATTTTTATTAGTAAACCTCTTCCTTCTGCCACAAAAATCCCTTCTACTACCACCTATGCTCTAACTTTCACTGCTACTATCTCCTATCAGGATAGATACATGGACAAAGGGAAAGATAATGTTGATCAACCATTAACCACTAAATATTTAATATGATTGTATATAGTCTTTTGATAGGGATCATGTCCTTGTACATTTTATCATTATATTTTGGTACTCAATATCTTTCTGGATAATATTAAATGAAACATCTTAGTGTTGTTGTAATTTATTTTTTATTTTTATTCTTTTATTTTTGATAATCTCAAAGCGGGAGATAAAATGGGCCCTTATTTTATTATATGAATATTCTCATATTTCTAATTTTTATTTTAAGTTGTTTATATCATGTGTATATCTTATAAAATGATAAGAAGATTTTATTTAACTTAAATAAGTATATGATTATTTATGTTTTCTTATTTAGTAAATGTCTTATAAAATGACGTGTTTTGTGATCATTAAAAGGGAGATAATGTTGGAACCTCCTTGTGTGGAGTGTGATTGGATATTTTATTTTAATGATCCCAAATGATGGTTCTTTTAGTACTAATGATCTACATGTTTTGTGATTGAATTTTATATGGTAAGACTTCATTATGATAATTCTACTAAGTGTCATGGAGAGTCATTATTATCCAAGAGTAACCATCAGGACTTGTTACCATCAGCCAAGAGCTACCACTAAGGTGGATCACCACTAAACAGGAGTCACTGCCAGCCTTGTCACAGCTAGGCTTGTTATCACCAGAAAAGATACCACCCAGAAGAGATACCATAAGGACTGTTACCATTAGACTATGAGTCACCAATAGACTCTGAGTCACCATTAGCCTATGGTACCTCCAGTTTTGTGATACCGCAAGATGTTGAGCCACTACCAGCTTCTTGATATCATTATTATATAAGGAATTTGGCATGAATGTCTCAATGACTATTTTTATTCCAGGATAATTTGACCAAGTATTCATGAGATAGTCAAATCCAATTCAAGGATTATGGATCCCCTCCAACTAATTATTCTATATATGATTGAAGGAAATATCTCTCTCTATATACACGATACATACAACATATACAATGATTACTAACTAAAAAACTTATTGAAAATTGTGTGATTGAATTAGTGAATTCTAATAAGATTACTCATTCGTGCTCTATGGAGATCAACGACACATAATCCTAAAATACATTATAGAGATTTATTGAGACACCAATAGATATCAACTAGAAAAATCTTGAAAAACACCCACGAACATCTATTTTGTTGTAGCCTTAAAAAAGAAGCTCAAACTCCTCACCAATGCTGATCTGAGGACATAAAAAATTATGAACATACCAGACTATAAATTTCTATTTTGTTTATTTCACTTTATTTTTATTGCATTCACTTTTCAATAGTGTTTTATTATTCTGTTATCAAACACACTATATCATCTACAACTAACTGGAGAATACTTTTTATTCTCTCCTTTATTTACATCTGTTTCCCATGGTGTTTGTGGAAAAGGTCTTTGTGTGGCATTTTATATCTTTACATCCAACGTATAACTATGGAAGATAATCTTTACTCTGGACAACTTGTAGCCATTTTTTTAACTGATCCAGGTTATGGATTTTTTTGATAATTATTATTATCTACTTGAAATTAGGTGATTTCCAAGTGGAGGGGATTAAGTCTCATCTTGAGACTGATTATCTTGTTTATTCCAAAGTGTTATTATGTTTTTGTTTTATTATCAGAACCAAGATTGTTTTTAATCTATAAAAACTATTACTTTGATAATTAATTAAAACAAGTGTTTATATTTTTTTTTCTAAATAAATTTATTTCAAAAGATAAAGTAATTTTGAAAATTATTTTAACAGAGACATAATCACTCTTTGAGAAATATTTTTAAATGATAGATCTTATATCAATATGCTATTTTGGTTAATTTTCCAGTTTGATTTATTAATAATATTTCATTTTAACATAATCATTAATATTTTTTTTTGGGAACTAAATCCACCACCATATTTACTTACTAACTCCAACCAATGATACGAAATTTGGGTTTACATTGATCATATAGTATCCTGAAACATGGAAATATCCTAAATTACTTTTAAAAATCATACCTTCTTTAAAAAAATCATACCGATGGATGACTCGCTGATGGGCAATGCACCACTATATCAGAGAAGTCATTGATGGACGATTCCCTAATGGTAAACACACAAATAGTTCAGAATGAGTCACTGATGATGACTCATAGATGCCCAAACAGACTGACAGTACAAATGACACACCAATGCTCTGAATCACGGATACCGTTGAAAAGGACTCACCGATACAAAGGTACATGCTAGTAGGGATATCATTATGTCTATTAGACCTTGAATTATAAAAGATTTATCAATTGGATAATTCAATACATGAGAAAAGACATATAGAATAATGGTAAGAAAAAAAAGTGTGTGAAAGAGAAGAACTCCTATAACTTTCGAGCATACTTCCAAAACCCATGAACTAAAAAGTAAGAACATACAGGGAGATCAAGGAGTCAATCTAAACATGATGATCTAATATGAACATTTATTGTTCCTAGATGCCAGAACACAGATCCAACAACACTCTATTTTGGAGTCAACTTCTAGAAGAGGACTCAAACCTCAATTCCACTACATCAAATGAGTCTAGAGTTACATTTCATAACACACAGAGACTTCTAAAACTTATTCTACATATTTATCTTTATTGTGTTAATTTATTTACATTTTTGAACAATGTGTGTATCTGTCTGTTACACACATATTTTCTCCTATACATAACTAGAGGATACTTGATATCCTCAAATCTCACATTCTATTTATCCTTTTTTATCCCATGTAGAACTTTAGAAGAGGTCAAGTGTGACCTGTTTGTTGTTTCTTACACAAAGAACTATGGTAGAAGTCTAGTGTGACCTGGATAGCTCTGTGTGTTGTTGTGAACCCCGATCCAGGGTATGGATCAAACTTGTTATTATTTTAAACTGCTTTGTGGCTAGTGATCACTGAGTGGAGAGGACTAAGTCTCATCTTGAGACAGAACCTCTTGTCTTAATTTTTGTTATATCTATTTTTATTTTTTTACTATGTTTTATAAGAAATTTCATTCTAATAAATTCAAACTTTGATAGTTAGTTTATCAAGTGTTTATAACTGTTTTTAACCAGTAGGTTAGTTTCAAAATTTATATTAATATTTATATTAGTATATCTAAGAAGTAATAAATATTTTGAGAAATTAATTGAACATTCAGGACACTTACAAATTCCCTACAAATTAACTTAGATTATATTTTTAATTAGGGAAATTTTAAAAGACCCAATTCTTAACAGAAAGTTTTATAGATACTCAATTAACCCCCCTCTTGATTTTTCTACTCCAACCAACATTTGGTATCAGAGGTTTTAGTAATTTTCTAATTTTCAAATATTTGTCAAAATTATTCAACTATGATTGTAGTTGTATTTATAAAATCTCAAAATTTCTATTAATACTATATTTTAATCTCTTTGAAATATTTTCAAAATTTATGTTATGGAAAATAGATTAGAAGGAGATGCTACAAATATGACACCTTTTTTCAATGGAACAAATTATACTCAGTGTAGTGTAAAATGAAAATACATTTAGAAATCATGGGATTTGAAATCTGGACAGCAATTGAAAGTAAATATGAAATCCCTAAAACTACTAAAAAACTTGGGATGAAGCTACAAAGGATACCTAAAACAATAAAATTAAATAAATGAATGCTCTATACAGTCACTATAATATGAATAATTTAATTGAATTTCTACTTGTAAAACTACTCATGAGATTTGGGACACTTTTTCTTTTTCTAATGAGGGAACATCTAATGTGAAAGAGATGATATTAAATAATTTAATATTAAATAGGACAAGTTTAAAATAAATCTTGATGAAAGAATTTATGATATGTACCTCAGGTTCAATGAAATTTTGAACACCATGATTTCTTTAAAAAGTGTTTTAATAGCCAAGGAATAGATCATAAGGATTCTATGATTATTACCAGATAGATGGAGAGGGACATCATTATCTATAAGATAATCATGTGACTTTGATAATATGTCAGTGAAGGAAATAATTGGAAAATTAATGACGTTTGAAGATGAACTAAATGTGAATCATGAGGAGGGAGAGCCAAAGAGAAAATCTTTAGCCTTCCGGACTGACACTTCCAAGAGCAAAGACAAAGAGAAATTTCAATCTACTTTTAAGAGCACAAGTAGTGAAGAATCAACTTTAGATAGTGATGAGGAAATGGACCAGCTGGCCAAGAGATTCAGAAAATTTTACAGAAATAACAATTTCTTCAAGAAACTTAAGATTAATGAAAAATATGAAAACAAAGGAAACTAGAAAAAGGATTGGAAGACACATGAAGAATCAGATGAAATAGTTTTCTATGAATGCAAAATTAGAGGACATTTCAAAGATGACTTTCCAAAGTTAAAATACAAAATGAAGTATGAAAACAAATACAAGAAGTATAAGAAAGATATGAAGGGAACATGGAGTGCCTCTGAGGATAACTCCAATGAATTAGTATCATCTCATGATGAGAAATATGAAATTCCAATTATGTGTTTTATGACAAACATGTCTGAGGTAACCTTATATTCACCTACACACAATACTTATTATTATGAAAATGAATGTGAGTCTGAAAATATGAAAAGTGATGAAATTTTTGAATATTGTAACATGCTGGAAGACACTTGTAATGAACTAATAGAGAAATATAAATCATTAAAGGAACAACATGCTCTTACTATAAATATTAAGTTTGAACTTACTACTGAAAAGGAAAATAATTCTCAACTGTGCAAAGAAAAAAATGAGTTAAAAATGTCTAATGAGAAATTGAAGAAATATTTAGAAAAGTTTTCTAATGGTAAAGACAAACTTACTAAAATTCATGGTAAATAGATAGAACATAAGTGCACTTCTGGAATTAGATATTATCATGGAAAAAGAAATTTATCTAAAATATATTTTATGACAAAATCTGGAAAACCTGTTTCTTTGTAAAAAACTCAGGATTTTACTGTAAGTTATAGTTCTAAAATATTTTTTACTACATCGAGTTTTTTTGGACCAAATGAAGTTTATTTTTCAAATACTTTACATTCAACATATAAGAAACCCATAATAAAATTGTGGGTTCCTAAAGCATTTATTACTAGTGTTTTTGGACCTAGAAAAATATGGGTACCCAAATCATTTCTTGGATAAATGTTTTTGTAGGTAAACTATCTAAAGAGTTCCAGTAGAAATATCTGGTACTTGGAAAATTTATGTTCAAGACACATGATATAAGATTACTCAAGATTAAATAATCTCATAAAAAATTTATGGAGGACATGTCACATTTGGTGACAATGGTAAAGGAAAAATCATTGGCTTAGGCCAGATTGGTAACCCTAACACTATTTCAATTTCCAAAGTACTTTATGTTGATGGATTAAAATATAACTTTTTTAGCATATCTCAACTGTGTGATGATGGATTTAATTTCAAATTTAATAATTATTTATGCCATTTTTTTATGCCAAAAATAACATGGTATTTACTGCTCTTAGAAACGATAATGTATATGTTGTAAATTTAGACACACTAGCATCACATAATTTTTTCTACCTAAGTGCCTTTCACAAAGAGTCTTGGATATGGCACTAAATAATAATCCATTTTAATGTTCACTCCCTAAAGAAATTGACCATACAATTTTTAGTTAAAGATCTTCCCAAACTAGAGTTTCTAGGCAGTAGAGTGTGCAATCCTTGTCAAAAATAAAAGCAACATAAAATCTCTTTCAAACCAAAGAAAGAAGTTACAACTTCTCAACCTCTTGTGTTGGTTCACATGGAATTGTTTGGACCATCTAGAGTTTCAAGTCTCAATGGGAAGCACTATATTTATGTTCTTGTAGATGACTTCTCTAGGTATACATGGACCTTTTTCTTCGCTCAAAAAAGTGATGCTTTCTTTCATTTTACCAAGTATGATAGGACTTTAGAAAATCTTAGTGTACATAAAATTAAATCTCTAATAAGTGACCATGGCCATGAGTTTGAAAATCAATACTTTTAATCTTTTTTCTCAAAAAATGGATATAGTCATAACTTCTATGCCCTTAGGACACCTCAAAAGAATAGTGTAGTAGAAAAAAATATAACCCTACAAGAAATTTCCTGAGCTAGGCTAAATGAATATGACCTACCAATTTATTTTTGGGTTGAAGCTGTTAATACAGTTTGTTACATAATAAATATAGTCTTAATCAGACATATCCTTAAGAAAACTCTTTATGAGTTGGGGAATAATAGGAAACCCAATGTAAATTATTCTAAATTGTTTGGATGAAAAGTTTATATTCTTAACACTAAAGATAATCTAGATAAATGTTTATTGAAATTTTATGAAGGAATATTACTTGGATATTCAACATCAATCAAGGCATATAGAGTCTTTAATAAAAGAACCAAACGTGTATAGTGATCTGTACATGTCAATTTTGATGAAAAAGATCCACATGAACCTAAAACCTCAATAGGGAATCTTGGAGAGGATATGTAAAATGACGACATTAATGAACAACCCATTAACCATCCTATAAATGAATCTGATAAAACATCCAGTTATGGAAATTCTCCAGATTCTAACCCTAATGAACCAAAACCAAGTGATGAACCTGAAATGACTAGCCCTACTTTTACTAGACCCACTAGAACCCTTAAAAACCACCCCATAGATGTTGTAGTTGGAAATTTAGACAGAGAAACACAAACTAGAGATTTTTTGAGGAATCAGGTTGAACATCAATCATTATTGTCACAGCTTGAACCTAAAAATATCAATGATGAAAACAATGATGAATTTTGGGTGATGGTGATACAAGAAGGGCTTAATCGGTTTGAGAGAAATAAAGTATGGAATCTTGTTGATAGACAAAAAGATACATTGACCATATGAACTAAATAGTTTTTTAGGAATAAAGCATATGAAGCTAAAAATATAGTTACAAACAAAGATAGATTTGTTTCACAAGGCTATAATCAAGAAGAAGAAGTTGATTATGAATAACCCTTTGCACTAGTAGCCAGGATTGAATCCATTAGAATCCTACTTTCATATACAGCACACTTGAATTTCAAACACTATCAAATCAATGTCTAAACTGCATGTTTAAATGGTTATAAAATTGAGGATGTTTTTGTTAAAACCCCCTAGGTTTTACAAATCCACATTTTTTAGATCATGTTTTCTAAATAACAAAATCATTAAATGGTTTGAAACAAGCTCCTTGATCTTGGTATGATAGGTTATGTAACTTTATTTTTTCTAAAGGTTTTAAAAAAGGAGTTTTAGATCCCATTAAATTTATAAAAATAATTTATAAAGATGTTTTTATAGCTCAAATATATGTAGATGATATTATTTTAGGATCTTCTAAAAAATCTTAATGCAATGATTTTTTTAAAATGATACAAAGTTAGTTTGAAATGAGTTTGATGGGTGAACTTAAATATTTTTTGGGATTTCAAATATTTCTAAACAAATAAATAATTATTATAAATAAAAGTAAATACAGTAAATATATTTTTAAAAGATATGTCATTGATGTAATTAAGAGTGGTAAAACACCTATGAGTTCTTCATATAAGCTGGATCTTAATAAAAATTGAAAATATGTTGATCAAACTTCTTACAGTGGAATAATTGGGGGTTTTCTTTACTTAACTTATAGTAGTCCTGACATCATATTTACTATGTGTATGTGTGAAAGATTTCAAGAAAACCCAAAAGAGTCACATTTAAATGCTGTAAAAAGAGTTTTCCAATACCTCAAATATACAACTAATTTAGGACTGTTCTACCCTAGTGGAAAACCTTTTGATATAGTTAGCTATTCTCATGCTGAATTTGGTGGATGTAAATTAGATAGAAAGAGAACCTCTAGAACATATCACTTTTTGGTAGTCTCGAATTTCATGGTGTAGTAAAAATAAAAATTCGGTTTCATTATCAAATTTTGAAGAAGAGTACATTGTTGTTAGTAGTTGTTGTGAAAATATGTTGTTGATGAAACCCACTTTATTAGAATATGGATCTCAATTCATACATATCCCCATAAATTGTGAAAATAAAAGTGATATTAACATTTCTAAGAGTCCAATTTATCATTCTAGAACAAAACATATTGATGTAAGACATCACTTTTTGAGAGACCACTATCAAAAAGGTGATATAACTCTTGAGTTTATTGGGACTGAACAAAAACATGCTGAAATTTTTACCAAACCCTTAAACTATGAGAGAATGATATACATCAGACATGAACTAGGAATGATTAATATATAAAGACTATAAAACTTTTTTCCTTAAGAAAAATCTATTTGTCTGTGACACTGATTACTCTCACACTGAACAGGTGAAACCGTTCAGCGAAACCGATCAGTGAAACTGATCAGTGTGACCAATCAGTGAAACCAATTAGTGAAAACAATCAGTGAAACTGATCAGGTGAAATCGTTCATGTGAGACCAATTAGATGACGCCGATCAAGTGATACAGATACTGTTATAGTGAAACTGATACTGATTTATTTTTAAATCTGTCTGTCTGTTTATTTAAATTAAAACTACATTGTTTCATTTTTCTAAATTTTCCATTATTCTATTTTATGTTTTTACAAATAACAATCCCTAAATGACAAAATTAAATAGATTCACACTTTTACCTTTCAATACCATCACTCTACCTTTTAAAAAATAGACCTTTTGACTTCCTTCAAACCCAAACCCTCAGAATGGAAAGGAAAAAGCAAGAGATGGAAGGGCTGAGTGATTCATCATCAGATATGTGCCAGAATGTTGAATCAATTATTTCCACAGGTTATTTGAAATCCGGCGTTTGGAAGCCGCATAGTGACTCCAGAGAAATAAGTGTTTAATGAGTGGTTGTTGTTGAGAAAGTATCTCTATTTGAATGTTTTGGAATCACAAGTGTGGATCAGTTGGTTTGCAGACAATGAGATACTATTCTACCCCGAGATGGTACACCAATTTTATCTCAACTTGAAAGTGTCTTTGGAAGGAGATGAGGATTCTAGGATGAAGTCAGTGTTAAAGAGAAAATAGATATCTTTTTCTTCAAAAGAGTGGGATGAATACTTGAGGATGCCGTATGAGGGCATATTTGCTAACTACCAGGGTAATATTCCAACAACCTCGGATTTGTTTTCATATAAAAATGCATTTAAATAGTTGAATATAAATGAGGAGTCAAGGAGTTTGATATCTTCAGAGCTAGATGAAGAGGCTAGAATGCTATTCAAGTTCATTCAACATCAAATCTACCCAAGGAAGGTAGATTTTGATGCCTTAAATTATCAGGATGTTTTCCTGAATTATTTATTAAAGAATGGAGTGAAAGTAAATCTGTGTAGGTACCTTATGGTACACATTTGTGATATGATCAAACCCTCAGAAAAGGAAACCTATTTATATTATCTGAGGATGATCTCAGTAATGTTGAAGAGGATGGTATGTGTGGAAGATGGAGATGAGGTGATTACTACTTGTAGTGGGTTTTTCTTTCACAAATATATATGTAAAAGAATGAAAATATTTTGGAACCTATTGAGGAGAATGTGGGTAGAATATGAGGAGAAACTTTATGAGGATTATAATCTTATTGAACATCCTACTAGACTAAGGGATGAAGCTGATCCAGGTCTTAAACCTAGTGAGAAGGTTGTATATTCATATGAGGAACTAGTTGAGCCTGAGATTCCAAGAGAATAGGGGTATCCTATAGATGGTAGGAGTGGCCATGATATTGATGGAATCCCTAAAGACATGTCATATGGACCTACTATTCCACCATTAGAGTTAACTTTTCGAGAACCTTTATTGGGTGATGAATATGAGGAAGAGAATAAATTCTCTCAAGTTGAAGGATATGTGAGCAAGACTGATGGTGATGATGAGGAAGAGGAGGAGGATGATGAATGTGAGCATGTGAGTGACTCACTTAAAGCAGGAAAAAAAGATGTTAGTTCTGGTGGGGAGTCTATGCATAGAGATATTTATGAGGTTGGACAGGATGCTACTGATCATAATGATCATGCTAATGGATATGATGGCAATAAGGATGGACATGACCACCATGATGATTCTCAAGGAATCATTAAGTAACTTAATCATATCATGGTTAGAGATCAAGGGGATGAAGAAGTTGAAGCTTAACCTATACCAGTGCCTCAGAATGAGGGAGATCCTCAAGTGGCTGGAGTGGCTGTAATGGCTGGAGATCAAGAAGAAGAAGATGGAGCTCAAATTGTACCTATATCTCAAGGAAGAAGAGTAAGAATTGTTACTATGGAACCTAGAGACTAGACCTATTCTATTTAGGGGAATATAAATCTAGGATATATCATTTTTGGTTGGATTATGATTCATATGAGGAGATGGTAGATCCTCCTGCTCCACAAGATGATGTGGAACTGATTTCTCCGACTTCACATGTCTTCCCTAATGCTGATGAGCCTATTGTAACTTTGGTTCTTATGGACTATGTCACCAAGGATAATCTTGAGCAATTCAAAGATGACATTTGTGAATCTGTGAGAACCGATAATAGATTAAAAGGTGAAGCTTCTTCATCTGGGAGTATTTCAGTGGAAGATAATGCTAGGATAACAAGAATGGTGATTCAGGGGATACAACCAAACCTTATCACTATAGTCGAGACCATTGTAAGAAATAATACAGTGCTGAGAGAGGATGTGATGATAATGGTTCAGTATATGGTATCCCTATCCAATTATTTCATAACCACACTTGGTGGTATTATGGAGATTCTTAGGAACCTTGTTACACACCTATTAATTGTAGATTTGAAAATTTTGAGTGAGGATCTCAGAAAGATGATCTATAGTGCATATAGTTTTAAAGGTACTAGGCCTTCTGTTGATATGGCATCCCTCAGGACTATGATGAGAGAACAGCTAAGGTCCATTCAGAATGAATCTGAGACCCTTTACAAAGTGCACAGGAACAATGGAATTGTATATAACATGGTGGGACAAAGTATAAATAAGGAATCTGCTTCTCAAAAGAAGATCAGAGAAAAAGTGGACAAATATTTTGCTAAAATATTCACCAAGACTAATCTAAATAAAAACTTTAAGTACTTGGCTGAAAGTATAAAGATACCACCAGTGACTGAGGCCTTCAAGAGTAATGTGATCTTGTTTAATCATTTTACACTCACTTTGGAAAAGTTCATGGAAAACTAGGAGGATTTTGAAAAGGCAATTCATTATGGGGTGAAATTATCAATGATTTTATTAATATTTTGAAGCCCTATATGAATATACAGGATGAAGCTATAGTGGTCCGTGAAGCAGCTTCCATCAGACCCGATTCCCTACCTCCTACTCTAATGACAGTATCTCAAGATTTATCTTAGGTTAGTCTAGGGATCCAAGAGTAACCTCAAAGGCATGTTCTATCAGAGAGGATACCAAGCCTTACATAAAATGTTCCAACAACTATTACTTTACCTAGTTCAGCTATTGGATCATCCCTTCCCACATCCACAACAACGCCTTCTAAAACCACTATTGACCCTTCAGATAAAGGGAAACCTCCTCAAAAGCCCAAGACGTAGTTGTGGATCATTATTTAATATGGATTTATATATGTATTTTTTTATGAGTATCTTTTTATGGTTTTACTCTTTGTACTTTAATGAATATCAATTTTTCTTCACTATGTTTCAAGTTTCTTTGTGTTCTCTTTTTTTCTACTTTATGTTTCTTTTCACCTTTTTGATAATCCCAAAATGGGTAGAAATATATGGATATCATAAACTCATAACCTAAGTTAGAGCCTAACTATGGCATAGGAAAGATGTAATGTAATCAACATAATATATATATATATATATGAGCTTTGATATAAATCACTAACTCTGGTCTAATTCACCCTACTAAGGGAGCATGAATGTGATTTGATGTAACTCTTGTATGAAACTTCTATATATGCTCTTCTATAACTGAGGGGAGATTAAAATGAAATAATTTATAGTTATATTGAGAATTCACATTCATGGTTTGTATGATATGTCAAGTAACTTTAATTCCTTAACATCTTCTATAACCCATTCAATGAAATTATTTGTGATTATCAAAAAAGGAGAGATTGTTGGTACCTTTGTGAGATAGTTATTTTAATAATCACAAATCAATCCAATTTACAAATCATAATAATTTACATATTATGTTTTAAGTAATGATGATAATTCCAATGGCTATTTATAAATGAATATATTATGTCACATGGTATAATGCATTTCAGTAAGTAAATAAAATATGGATATTTATGTTTCAATATATTTATAAGTGAATATTTACATTTAATTATGAATCTTACTTAATCTAGTATTGTTCTGTATATGACAGTCACTTTTTTTGTTTTTCAAAGTCTCTGACACCGATAGTTCAAAGGAGTCATAGATGGCTGACTCACCAATGAGGACTCACCGATCAAAGAAGAAACTGATGAGGACTCACCAATAAAAAAAATAACATACAAATGGAAAAGTCACCAATGATCGGTCACACTGATTGTTTAGATGAATTACCTATGGATGAATCACTGATGGGCAATGCACCGTTAGTTCAAAGAAGTCACTGATGGACGAGTCACCGATGGGCGACACACCGATAGTTCAAAATGAGTCACCGATGATGACTCGCTGATGCATGGACAGACTGACAGTACAAATGACTCAACGATTCTCTAAGTCACTGATACCGATGAAAAGGACTCACCGATACTGAGAGTCACCGATGTTAATAGGCTGATTCAAATGACTCACCGATACTTATGGCTCACAAATAGTTATAAATACTGTTTTTAATTTTTTAATTCAAATTTATATATAATGGTCATATTTAGATAAATTAATGTTTTTAACATTAATTAATGTTGTTTGTAGGATATTCAGAGGACAATATGAGGTATATTCATGTTGGGATATCATTATGTTTTCTGGACCTCGAAGTATAAAATATTTATCAGTTGGATCATTCAACATAAGATAAAGGACATAGAGAATAACAACAAGAAAATAAAGTGTGTGAAAGAGAAGAACTCGTAAAACTTCTGAGCATACTTCCAAAACCCCATAAATCAAACAAAAGAACATACGGTGAGATCAAGGAGCCAAGATAAACTTTTTGAGCTGAACTAAACATCTTTTTCTCCTGGAAGCCAAAACACAGAGGCTACGACACTCTGTTTTGCAGTCAACTTACAGAAGAGGACTCGAACCTCGATTCCATTAAATAAAAAGAGTCCAGAGCTACAATTCATAACACATAGATAAATATAAACCTTATTCTACATCTTTATCTATGTTGTTTCCATTTATTTACATTTCTGAGCAGTGTGGGTATCTGTTTGTTACACATATACTATCTCTTGTGTATAATTAGAGGGTACTTGATATCCTCAAATCTCAAACTTTATTTATCCTCTGGTATCCCACGTAGAAGTGTGGAAGAGGTCAAGTGTGACCATTTTGTTATTTTTTCCATGAAGAACTATGGTTGAGGATAAGTGTGAACTGGAGAACCTTGTGTGTTATTGTGAACCCTGGTCCAGAGTGTGGATAAAACTTGTTTATTAATTTAAACTGCTTGGTGGAAGGTGATTACCAAGTGAAGATGACTAAGTCTTAGCTTGAGGCTGAAACTCTTGTTTTAATTTCTATTGTGTCTATTTTTATTTTCTTTTACTATGTTTTATAACAAATTTCATTCAAATAAATTCAAAATCAAATAGCTAGTTTAGCATTTTTTTATAACTGTTTTGAACCTGTAGGTCAGTTTCAAAATTTATATTAATCTTTAGATTAGTATAGCTTAGAACTAATAAATATTTTGGGAAATTAATTCAACATTCCAGACTCTTATAAATTCACTACAAACTAACTTAGATTATATTTTTAATTGGGTAAATTTTCAAAGAACCAATTAGTAATATAATTTTTTATAGATATTCAATTCAACCCCCTCTTAAGTATTATACTCCGACTAACAACATCAATTTTCATAATTCCCATGCTTTCTTTATTTAAAACATTAAACTATTGATGATCCTTAAGGAAACCATTATTTCCATCCATTTAATTAATTTAAATTTTTATTTTTCATTAGCAATAAATTATTATGTGTCCATATTCTACACACATAAAACATATTCTTGTTCTATTGAGACATTCCATTGACTGCTTCTTCTCACATTCTTGACATATAAGAAACTAAATCTTCTTTCCTCTATGGTATCCACCACCTAGAATCTCAACTAACTTTATCTTTCTCTTCTTTGGTGAGTCCAATTGTTGGTTTAGGTGAAAGTTATTAATCAGATATCATGATAAATGATTAGGAATAATCACAATATTCTTCAATCTATTAGTCAACCCATTTGGTTTCTCCTCAACACATTGTCTATCAGATTCAATGTTAATATAGTTCCATATGGTTTACACCATTGACTAAAACTAAAAAACATTATGTGAGAAACAATATTCATAGAAGAAAACCACATAATCATGAAAAACCACATATAGCATGTCTAATTCAAGAGACATTATTTTTAATATGTGAAACATTAGGATTAACCTAGTTCATTCATGGTAATTATTCAAATCCTTCATGATAGTTTGAAAAAAGATAATGAATTTTTATAGAATATCCCTTGGTAGTTTCAAACTATGTGTGATACAAGGCCCATTGTAATGAATGTGGTGATAATAATTTCAAGCTCAATATTCCCTTTTTAAAGTAATTTCCCCTAGGTATAATTGTTCTTGAGACACATACTCTTATAATATCCAGACATGGATTTAATTTTTTTGAAACCACTCATTATATCCTTTACTTAAATTCTAGGACATTTTCCTTTACTTTGATTCATCCTTAGACATATCTTTAGAGATCTTACTAATGTTTTATCATCCTGGTTTCCAAGGATTATCTAATCATTTCCTCTAATAGAAACTATGGATAGTCAATCCTTTCACACATATTATTACTTGATTTTTAACAGAAACATCCATTAATACAATAAAATAATTGTAAAGTCTTAGTGTATTTTCAAAAATAAGTTCATAAACCATCAAATCATGATTGGATTTTTTATTTCATTAACCATAAACATTTCCTAAACCATTTCAAGATCCTAAACTCTATTGGATAACATGGGGAATACATTGAAAAAAGTGTGATGTAAAATTACCATTATGGGAATAAACATGATGAGGAAATATATCATACAAGTCAAAAGAATAATATGACATCATAAAATATAAGATGCATGAGTAATCATGTTGAAGAATAATATAAAGGGTGTGGTATGATAAGATCTTGGAAATATAGTAAATGTGGAAACAACATATAACATGACATAAAATTGAGTCAAGGAAAACTTCCTAGACAATATTAAGTTGTGGAAAAAGTCTCATAATGTATTAGGTTTACTACCTAATCCCATAGATCACACCTCATGAGACTAAAGATTTACCCAGTGTAGTGGAGCACTATTTTGGAACACCCATCATAACATGTTGATGATATATTTGTTCCACAAAAAGGAAATCAATCATAAAACATATTATAATAATTAACCATGGAAAGAAAATGGGTTTCATAATCTTGCTTCATTTCAAATATAAAGATATTTTATAAAGGAAATTGAGAAATGGTCATAATCCATGTATTACCCCATCAATGGAAGGGATAATAAACAAGGTATATATTTTAGAGACATATATACAAAATTTATATATATTCCTTATAACATCCTAAAATTTTTAAAATATTAAATAAATGTTTAATTAATGAATTGTTTTATAATTTAATTAAACAAAAGTTATGAAAAATAATAACAAAAAGTAAGTGTTTTAATTAATCATTATTATCATTGATTCTAAGTTAATTATAAAAAATATTTATACATATATTGTATACTTTTTCTTAAAATGATATTTTAATATAATTTTTTTTATTTTTTATATATGTTTTATCTATGAAAAAATAATAGTTTTATTTGAAGGGATTATAAAATTATTATAAATAATTATATTGAATTATATGTTTTTAATAAATATTTTTTTAAATATATTTATAAAATATATATTTGTATCTTTAAATAATATGTAATTTTAATAAATAATCCATCTTACATAAATTAAGTAAATAATTTATTAAATAGATTATATCAATATTTTTTGTAACTATTATAAATATATGAGTATAAGTAAATTTATATGAAATTATGAATTAAATATTAAAAATATAAAATAGTTATTAGAATTATTAAAATCTTAAAAAAACAAATAAAATGTGAATGATAATGTAATAATATATTTTAATAATATTCTTGACTTGATGAGAAAAGGGAGATAAATGAGAGATAAAAAAGAAGAGAAAACATGATAGTTAAAATAAAAAAAATTCTAAAATGAATTTAAAAAATTGCTAAAATGAATTTTAAAAAATGGGAAACGAGGAAAAAAAGTGAAAAGGAGTTGAATAAAAAAATATTAAGGGTTTAAAAAATGATAAAATAAATGATAATAAAAAAACGAAAAAAAGAAGAAATATATTAATAATTTATGATACTAACATGGAAAAAAAGAAAGAAATGAATATGAAAGACAACATGACATGATGAGATAAAAATATAATACAGAAAACATGAGAGTGATAATTGATTACCATGACAATAGAATATAATATAATAATAATAATAAATACAAGGTGAGTTGGGAAAAGGGAATCACAATTTTTTATTTGTTTTGGATATGATTTTATTTTAAGAGAAGCCAGGGAATTTTGCGATTCATATTGCTTATATGTATATTTTTATGCTAATGATTTATGGTGTGAAGATATATATATTTGACCCTGTGGCTTTGTAAGGGGTATGAATGAGGTGGTTTCCTTGAATCTCTTCACTATAGGTGGGTTTAGTTTTCCCACCTTTGAAGATCCATTATTGTGTAGTTTTTTCATTATTTCAAGGGAATGATCTTTAGACCCATATTGTTAGGAGTTGTTTGAAACACGTATTTTAAGGTAAGAGATTAATTATTTATTTATATTTTATTTTTATGTTTTAATTTTATTTGTAAGGGTGATATTTTTTTTCAAATTATGATAAGGGTTGTATGTTATTTTCAAATTTATATAAATATATATATATGTGTGTTTGTTCGTGTGTGTATATATGTATATACTTTCAAATTCCATTATAAAAGGATGTTATTATTTCATAATTTTGATCAACTTTTTATTTTTTTTTAAATTTCAATTTGAATTATAACCCTTCCAAAAAATCCAATAATCTAATTATTTCTAAATAACTCTATATATACATATGTATATTTATTCATATATATGTATATATATATAGTTTAAAATTAATGTCATAAAGAAGTATTCCATGATTTTAAATAAACTATTTTAGAATAATAGTAAAAACTTTTCTGTTATTTTTATCATTAAATTGTTTCCATTACAAATAAAATGAGAAGCATTATTATTTCATCTATAGACTATCATTTTATGTGTACCATTATTTTGTAGTAAGATAAAAGTTAACATTTTATGTGTGAATTATTTTTATATTCTCATAAATGTCATTCCTAACCTTAGATATGTTCATTATCTAAAATATTATTCACCTTCCATGAACTTTAATTCAAGCATGCATTTAATTTATTAAGAAGTTGTATTTATTTAGTTTAAGTAAAATAAATTATTTATAAAGTATGGATTTCTATTAGTTATTTTTTATAAATTATTAAAAAAATTATAATTCCATCTAAATAAGTATGTAAGATTATTTTCTTCTAAGAAAAAAATTTAGGTATGTGTTTTTTGAAATGTTTTTGGGTTATGGGTGATAAATGCAGGACCATTAAAAGTTTTCTTAAAATTATCACTAGAGTATCGAATGATATGTTATGGTATAAAGAGTAAACCGAAGAACTTAAGTGTATGTTTTCCTATATGTGATATTACTAAGTGCCCTTATATTTTTTATGGCATGCTGAGTATCATGATTAATCCATAAAAATTATTATTTTCTAAATGGATAAATCTAAAGCTGTATTTCAAAAGAATTATTATTTTGAATATATATAGTTTTCAAAAATATTTTTAATTTATCTAAAATAATTTTAGAATTATATATTTTATCAAATTATTTATTTTAATAATGTTTTATAGTTTCTAATGACATGTATTTACAAAAGATTTGTTAAACTCTTTATTGGGAAAATTAATGCTCACCCTATGTTTTAAATTAATTTTCCACAAGGTCAGTAGAATTTCTCTAAAGGAGTTTTATTTTCATGAATATTTTTCACACATTAATCAGTTTAGTTCTTTTATTTACATTTTGTATAGTTTTGTCAATTTGTTATCTATATGTCTAATCCCCTAAAACCTTGTTTGAAAAAGGTACTGTTATGTAATGTTATGTGTATTTAATAAACAAAATACACATAATTTTTATAAACTGAATCTGGAATCATAGTTTTGGGGCATCATATTCCATAATATTAAAGAGATAGATAAAGTGAATTAAATAGAAAATTTTCATAACCCGGAGGAAAGGGTGGTTTAGAGAGGTCCATCAAATCGAGCCCAATTTATCACATAAATTATTATTTTTCTGAATAATAAACTTAAGATAATTTTTTACTTGATTTAGAAATTTTATAAAATTTATTACTACTTATATTTTAATTAGTACCATGCTAGGTTCAATTACTTAACCAATTAATTTCACGTTGGATATTTTAAAGACAAACGACTCATATGTCCAAAAATCACTTTGGTAAGTTGACTAAGGTCAAACTTATTATTAATGTATAACCTTCAGAATGGTAAACATAAAATAATGATCATTTTTATACATAAATTATACTTTTTAAACTAACCATGAAATATGGTTTTGAAAAATGAATTGTGTTACAATCATGGAGATGGTTGACCGTACGTATGCATGAGTAAAATTTCCATTTTTCAATGATCCTGATGGAAGAAAGTTTTCTGTTATATCAAATTTTAAGGATTATAGTTATATCATAATTTTTTTCCTTTCTTTAAATACCCTTACACATATTATCCATGTTTTCGGTAATAAAAACGAATCAAATGGTTTTGTGATATGGTTGTCTATCATATACATGAACAATGGTATCATTTATTCAATGGATGATAAGGAAAGAACTTATATGGTATATTACATTTCTATAATGGTTAATATGTCATTAAAATAATATATAAGCATAAAATTATTCCTTATTAACTTCCACATAAATTGTAGGTGAAAAACGAATCACGTCTCTTCAAGAGGCGGTAGTCCACTGTATACACGAGGGGTGTTATTGTTTTTCTATGAAATTAAAAGTAAGAAGGTATATATGATATTATAATTCAAGACGTATACTGATTATCCAATAAAAACATATATTTTAATTACATTTTAATGGTATTAAATGTTCATTTTTGATCTTATGGGCCTGAGTTAGTGCATTTTCATTATGAACATTCATTCTCATCATTTGTGCACTTCATGCCTAATATACACCAATTTAGGCCCAATGATTCATCTGATTCTAAGGAATGTAATTATCAATTTTTTTAAATTGATATTTTGGGAACTTTATCTACACTTAAATTTGAACATTTTTCATTCAGGGATCAATGGAGAATTCATGGAAGAAGATGGGGATATTTTGTGATGAAAGGAAGAAATTTTAGAGAAGGCAGATTAGACACTACCCCACTGATGAGACTGTGGGGCCCAACATACAAGTCCGATGAATCCCAACTTTTGTGGGATGCTAGAAGACATTCATAGGTACAAATAATCCTTCATGAGACAATGCTAATTAGGCTTCTATGGTGGCCATTAAAGCGGCCCAAGTTAGAGATACAATTCTGGGCCAGATTCTGCGTCCCAGAAAAACAGTCCACTAAATTTATCATATCGCGGAATACATAACTCCAAATGGGCCCACCTTTTACAGGAGGTTAGAAGACATCCGTATCTCCATTTTCTTTTTATATGGCCCACTCCTATTCAGCCGTCTAGAAGGCCTTCCAGACACGTATGTTCGGTGGAGGAAAGATGGCTGCCACCTCGGGTCAAATGTGGAAAAGTTCAAATTCCACAAGCTTTCCACCACCTATGGCATACCAAAATTAATTGTGATTCTTTGTAATGTTTGAGGCTCAACCCAAGGCTCCCAAAATGCCTATTTAAGGCAGTGGTGGTGAAGGAGTTTTGGATCTTTGATGCTTTGTTCAATTGTAATGTTATGCTGCATTTTTGTTGCCTCAAATTTGTCTTTCACATGTAAGTTGTTCAATTCACTTTAGTTTCTTAATAAAAGTTCTTCTTCTACTCTTATTCTGTTGTTATTCATATCACTTTGATACCATTGGATCAAGGTGTGAATTTATTCACACCAACCCTTGTGAAATTATTCACACAACGGTGGAGTGATCATTTTATTTTTGTTGTTTTCTTTACTTCTCCATTTCCTCCCTCATGAGTCTACTTTCCGCTTCCATTGAAACCATGGGATCAATGGAGGTCTAACCCACTTATGGGTTGATCCAAGGGAGTAGAAAGGGGCTGTATTGGATGTTATTTATCACCTAATTAATTTATAATCACTTCTTTAATTGGGATTTTTATTTGATGATTTTTAAACTCCATCATCCTTGTTGAATTTAAGGCCACACACTTCAAGTACTAATATGAACCTTTACCTTGAAGTGATAAAAACTTTGATCCTTCAAGTGTATAGGTGATTAGTATTAAAGGGTGTAGGAATTAAACCAGTAAGTTATGATGTTGTTTTATCTCCTTAAATGAACCCATCTCAAATTTAAGAAATTCAAATCATTAAAAAGGAAATATGTCCAATCCACCCCGAGCGATAACCTAGGATCAACTCGTTATTTTAAATTGAATTCACTTAAATCAATTAGATATCTTTAAAACCCATCCAAAATCAATCCAATTTGGCCACTTCATAGCTGAAAACAGTCCATAGAATGTACGTGTCTATAGGTTTCTTCTTAGGTCTCTGTGGATTCGATAACCCAAGCTAAACTACAAGGACCATCTTACCTTCTTCTCTTGGGTAAATTTGAGCGAGAATCAAATTTTGGCGCCGTTTTCTGGGACTCGAGTAAGTCATCTAAACACCCATTCTATTCTCCCCCATTTCTTATTTTCTTATCCAAATTCTCTTATCTTGTCCCTTTCTCGTTGTTTTTCTTTTGGCGCATGTCCGCCTACACCCGCGATCAATCAAACCGTCTAGTTAGGGTGGATAGTCCTGGGGTTGGGGAGTCAAGTACACCAAGGGAACTCATTCCATTAGATCATAATCTTCCTAATACTTTAGAGTCCAAAATTGATCCAATTTCAATGGAAGGTCTTCAAATAAACCAACTCATAAACCCGGGTGGGAACCAAAATGGAAACCCAAATGAGGCAGCCCCAAACTTGGGGAATGCAATTGATCAAACCATGAGTGACTACCTCACACCTTCTTGGACCAATTCCCCCTCATGCATTAGACACAATTCCCTAGGAGATTCTAACTACATCTTTAAACCCCATGTCCTAAACCACCTTCCCACATTCCATGGAATAGAGTCCGAGATGCCCTACCTGGACATTAAGGAGTTCAATGACATTGTAGAAACCATGTGTCCCCCACATCAACTAGAATCAGGTAAGATGAGGATATTTACTTTTTATTTAAAGGATCGAGCTAAGAATTGGCTAAAAAATTTGATACCATCATCCATCAACTCTTGGGACCAACTACAAATAGAATTCTACAAAAAAATACTTTCCCCACCATAAAACAATTGCACTTAAAAAGAGTATCCAAAAAAATTTTGAAAAAGAGGGAGAGTCATTCTATGAAACATGGGAGAGGTTCAAAGACACTCTAAACATGGTTCCACACCATGGTTTTTCTATTCCTAAACAAGTGAGAATTTTCTATGAAGGGTTGGGTCCGGGGAACAAACAATTCATTGACATGATGTGTAATGGAACCTTTAAAAACAAAGCCCCAAATGATGCTTACGAGTATCTAGAAAGCCTTTTTGAACAAAACCAAACATGGGGAACTTCACCTTATTCTGAAAAGCCACAAAGAACTACTAGAATCCATACACATAGAGAAGAGGAAAGCCTTAGGGCTAAACTCGCAGCACTCTCTAGGAAGGTTGAAGAGATAGACCTTAGGAAAGTCCATGAAATAGAAACCGTTGACCCTGTTTGCACAATTTGTGACAAACATGACCATGAGACAGACAACTGCCCAACCATTCCATCCATCAAGGATGTTTTTTTAGGAGGACCCCCAGCGAAAGTAAATGCTTTGAACTTTCAAAAGCCTCAATACCAAAACACCTTCAACCCAAGGTATAACGACCACCCAGGCTTCCGCTGAAAAGATAACCAACAACCTAGCCAACCACAGGGACAAAATACTTACCCCCATCAGAACTACCAAACCCATAACCAGTTCCAAACCCAACCTATCCAATACCAACAGCCACCGGTCCATTTTCAACAAATCGTCCCACCTCCAAAATATCCCCCTGGGATAAACCAACCTACTCAAGCACCCACCCAAACTGTTCCACAAAGCCTACTAGAACAACTGTGAAAAAAAATGGAGAGGATGAACTCTGAGGTATCTTCCCTAAAAAAATAACTTAAAACCATCAAAACTGGAAAGGCACCCATGCCTACTCAGGCAGTGCCATCCTCAACTTCAAGGGGAGAGTCAAGTTGTGCTCAAACAACTCATGAAAAACTAAAGGCTGTGACTGTTTTAAGAAGTGGGAAATAAATTGAGAAACCTGAAAAACTAATTCAGAACCCACATAAAGATTCAAACTTGGATGAAAATTCAAATGAACCACAAGATCAAATTGAGGAAACTGATAACATTTTCAATGAAACAACTCTTCAACAAACAACCCCACAACCTGCACCATTTCCTCAACGCATGAGGGGGAAACCCAAGCCTGAACTGAGTGAAACATTGAGGGAAATCTTCTCACAAGTCAAGTTGAACATTCCTCTTCTCGATGAAATCCAAACCATACCTTCATACTCAAAGTACCTTAAGGACTTGTGCACTTTTAAAAGAAAATTTTCACATAAAAACCAAGTCCTTTTGGCTGGTAATTTGAGTACCACCATTCAAGGGACCATTCCTCCTAAGTTGAAAGACCCAGGTTGCCCTTACATCAATGTTGAACTAGGAGAGAGAAAAGTTTTCAAGACCTTGTGTGACCTAGGTGCTAGTGTCAATCTCATCCCTTATGCTGTGTACTGCCAGTTAGGACTAGAAGAGCTCCAACCCACATCTGTCACACTTCAGCTTGTTGATAGTAGCATTAGGGTTCCAAAGGGGATTTTAAAGGACGTTCTGGTAATGGTTGAAAACTTCATCTACCCTGCTGACTTCATTGTCCTTGACAACCATCCAAACTTAGGAAATAAGGAACAAACCCCAATCATCCTTGGTCTTCCTTTTCTTGAAACAATCAACTATGTTATCCGAGTTCGAAATGGGAACATGACTGTCACCTTTGGGAACACGAGTCTAGACTTGAACATCTATAATGTAAGCTCACAAAAAAGGGATTACGAGGACATTAATGAAGTAAACATAATAGGAAGCATTGATAATGAATCCATGGAACATCAAGGAATATTTGATGAATGTTTAAGTCAGGATGAGATTGATTTCCTTTATTCATATGAAGGAAGTTTATCTCCTTGGCTTGAATCATTTTCAAATTTCTCTTATGATGAAGTCTTAGGTCCAACAAGCAGTGAAACCTTTCAAGAAACCACTTTCATGGAGACCACTCCAAATTCCTTCCCTAAATATGGTCAATCCAATCTAGTAGATTAAACTTCTACATGTGAGGAATCAATCCTATCTGAAACTCTAAAAAAATAAATTGATCTTCATCCAATGTCCCAATCTTCTGCTGAAATTCTGAACCAAACTGATCTTGAATTGAAGGAACTTCCTGCTGCACTAAAGTATGCTTTCCTAGGGGACAATCAAACACATCCTATGGTCATTTCTTCTTCTCTTGAATCCAATCATGAGAGGATGCTTCTAGATGTCCTTAGGAAGCATAAGAAAGCCATTGGTTGGACCCTTTCTGATATTCCTGGGATTAGCCCACTTATCGGGACTCATAGGATTGTTCTGGAATCTGATTCAAAGCCATGTCGTCAACCTCAATGACGACTCAATCCTAATCTCATGGAGGTAGTAAGGAAAGAACTTCTGAAATTGTTGAAATCTGGTATCATATATCCCATAGCTGAGAGTGAATGGGTGAGCCCAATCCAAGTGGTTCCAAAAAAGGCTGGAATCACAGTGATAACCAATGAGGATGGAGAGATTCTTCCAACAAGGGTGAGTAGTGGATGGAGGGTCTGTATTGACTATAGGAAGCTAAAATCATTCACCAAGAAGGATCATTTCCCCTTACCATTCATTGACCAAGTCCTTGAGAGAGTGGCAGGTCATGCCTTCTACTGTTTCTTAGATGGGTACTCAGGGTACAATCAAATTGAGGTCTCCCTAGAGGATCAAGGGAAGACTACATTCACATGTCCTTTCGGAACCTTTTCTTTCAAACGCATGCCCTTCGGGTTATGAAATGCCCCTGGAAACTTCCAACGGTGTATGATGGGAATCTTCTTAGACATGGTAGGGGATTTTCTAGAGGTCTTCATGGATGACTTCTCTGTGTTTGGGGATACTTTTGAGGGATGTCTGCAGAATGTGGAGAGAGTCTTGTCAAGATGTGAAGAAAAAAATCGGGTCCTAAACTGGGAAAAATGCCATTTCATGGTTAAAGAGGGACTTGTTCTAGGCCATCCGGTCTCGAGTAGGGGGATTGAAGTTGATAAAGCAAAGGTTTACATAATTCTTCACCTTCCATCACCCAAAACTGTCAAGGAAGTAAGGTTTTTCTTAGGACATGCTGGTTTCTATATAAGATTCCTCAAGGACTTTAGTTCAATATCCCGTCCCCTTTGTGCTCTCTTAGTAAAGGATGCTCCATTTTTTGGATAGAAAGATGTGAGGGTTCATTCTCAACCCTCAAATCCTCTCTCACCACTCCTCCAATTATGAAATATCCAAATTGGAACCTTCCTTTTGAACATATGTGTGATGCCAGTGACTTTGCTATTGGAGCTATGTTAGGACAACATTGTGATAAAACTCCTTATGTCATTGCTTATGCAAGAAAATCCTTAAATGAGGCCCAAATCAACTACACCACCACTGAAAAGGAGTTACTTTCTATTGTTTTTTCCTTAGAGAAGTTTAGGTCCTACCTCTTAGGATCCCCCATCACTGTGTTCACTGACCATTCTTCACTAAAATACCTCTTCCAAAAACAAGATTCTAAGGCTAGACTGATTAGGTGGGTCATTCTCTTACAAGAATTTGACCTCACAATCAAGGATAAAAAGGGAGTTGAAAATGTTTTAGCTGATCGCCTCTCTAGGATGGAATTCAAAGACAACTCAAATCACCTTTCTGTGTCTGATTCGTTTCCTGATGAACACTTATACACTGTGAGTGACTGCCCTTGGTATGCTGACATAGCAAATTTCTTAGTGACATGAGTCATTCCAAAATTCTTAGGGACTCAAGCTCAAAGGAAATTTATTTCTGATGTTAGAGACTATGCGTTTGATGATCCATACCTCTATAAGTTCTGCCATGACCAAGTCATTAGGAGGTGTGTTCCAGAATCTGAACAAGAGTCTATCCTTAAATTCTGTCACAGTGAGGCATGTGGAGGTCACTTTTCCTCTAAGAAAACATCTGCTAAGATTCTTCAATGTGGTCTTTTATGGCCCACCCTCTCAAGGGACTCCTACACATTTTGTCAAAGTTGTCCTAGGTGTCAACAAGTAGGGTCCATCACAAAAAGGAATCAAATGCCACTCACTCCCATCATAGTGGTTGAAATATTTGACTGTTGGGGAATTGACTTCATGGGTCCCTTCCCAAACTCTCGGGAATACCTCTACATACTCTTAGCTGTTGATTATGTCTCAAAATGGGTTGAGGCCATTCCCACTAAGTCCAATGATCATCAAGTTGTGATTCTATTTCTAAAAGAGAACATATTTTCAAGATTTGGAATTCCTAGGGCTATAATCAGGGATCGAGGAACCCATTTCTGCAACCGCCCATTCTCTTCACTCATGTCTAAGTATGGTATTTCTCATAAAGTGTCCAATGCATACCATCCTCAAACCAATGGTCAAGCTGAGTTAGCGAATAGGGAGATTAAGCAAATTCTTGGGAAAACTGTCAATCCTTCTAGGAAAGATTGGTCTGAGAAACTCTTAGATGCTCTTTGGGCCTATAGAACTGCATATAAAACCATTTTAGGAATGTCCCCATATAGGTTGGTTTATGGTAAATCATGCCATTTTTCAGTGGAGATTGAACATAAGGCCTTTTGGGAAATTAAGAAAATGGATTATGACCTCTCATTGGCCAGAACAAAAAGGAAATTAGATCTCAATGAACTAGAGGAATTAAGGATGGAGGCTTAATAAAATTCAAGGATCAATAAAGCTAGATTTCAAGCCTACCAATCTAGGAATATCAAGGTAAAACATTTTGAACCGGGAAAACTTCTGCTCTTGTATAGTTCAAAACTTCATTTACAACCGGGAAAGTTAAGGTCTAGATGGTCAGGTCCTTTCATAGTGCATCATGTATACCCCCATGGGGCAGTAGAGATTCAAGATCCCACAAGTGGTCACATTTTCAAGGTCAATGGTCAAAGGTTAAAAACATTCATTGAATCATTCAGTAAACAGGAAATAGATGCTGAGTTAATTGATCCAATCTATGAACTAGGAAAAAATTGATAAATCTGGGATCTATGTCGGGCTAACGACGTTAAATAAAGTGCTACACGGGAGGAAACCCGTGGTTTTTATGTTTCTAATATTTTTAAATCATCTTTATTTTTCAAATAAGAATACTTAATCATTTTTATATTTAAAAATAAAAAATAGACTTTTGACCTATTCTTCTATTATGAGTATGGATGGGTACGAAAGAGGAGCACCATATTCATCTGTGTCACGTGGTGTGATCCTTGAGTAATACCTTACCCAGAAATTTAAAAAGAAGACAATGTATCATCAGTTTATTTTGTTTTATTTTTATTGTTTTATAGGTTAAGATAAAAATAAAAATAAAATAAAAATAAAAAAAAATTCCACGCCATAGGTCGTGGGGCAAACCCCGTCACAATCGGCGAAGCCGTGGGGACTCGAACCCGGGACCGAAGGGAGACAGGGGCGCGCGCTTACCACTGACCTGCGGCTTCTTGTGCTTCCTTATTCTATAATTTTTATATATATCCTTATATTTTAATTCCTTTATTATATAAATATATATATATTGTTTGTTTTTGTTTGTTTTTTTTTGTTTTGTTTTTCCTTTTTCCACTAGGGAACTTTGCAAGAGACATGGATATCAAAGGAATAAATTCGAGCGAAAAGAACTTCAAACTTCAACCACCAGGTGACTTAATTCCATGATCCTCATATTTAAATTTCCTTATTGAACTCCCCTTTTTATTCCTCTACCCCATTCTAATTTTTTTATGAAACTAGGGATAGTTTTATTCTAAGTTGGGGGGTGTGGAAACAAAATGTTTGTTTAAAAAAACAATGATAACAAAAAGAAGTAAAATTCCTTTATCATTCATATAATAACATCTTTGCTCACATAAAAACTACATATCAAATAATTATTATTTCCTTGACTCTTAATTTAATTCATGATTAAGTTTAAAAGCATTGATTTTGGAAGTTTGGTTGTCCAATGAAAATTTTCATCATTTTTATTTTCATCTATTAAATCAAAATGCCACAATGTACGTCCTTTAGACTGTGGGGTAATAATTTGAATTTTTGGGGTCCCATAATAAATAGCATAGGCTGGTTTGATTTTTATGAATAATATGAGTATTCAAAAAAAATTAAAAAATTAAAAAAAAACAACAAAAAAAAAATTGCGTGTAGAGCAATGGATTGATAAAATGTGAGGCTTTCGGCACTTGGGGATCGTGACTCCAGATTTTTCTAGCCCTGATTTTTTCAATATATCTCTATTTATGGTAATATGAATTTATTTTTCTATAAGTTAACTCGAGATGATGCCCGAGTTTGTGGGCTTCACTTGGTGCCCTAAGGCCTTTGAGTCTGGGAGTCATTGGCAAAGTCTTGCTACATGGGTTAATTTGATTAACTGCAATCTCAATTACTATGGCAATATTGCAAAAAAAAATAAAAAAAAAGAATAAAAAAAAGAATGCAGAATACTCATATTAGGATTAAATGTGATTCCACCTAGCACTTCCATGATTTCCCCCTTGAATGAAAATGAACCCCCATATCTATTGTGATACACAACACATCATTACACCTAATTGAGTTGGATGAAGTATGATGATGGATTTGATCGATGGAATGGGATTGGGATTGTGATCTTCTTTTAAATTCATCTTGTTTTAAATTATCTTGATAGGTTATAAAAATATATTTGTGTGCAGTTTACATTGTGAGCACTGTTTGTTATAATGTGTTTGAAGAAAGGAATTCAAATAAAATCATTGAATTATTTGCTCGGGACTAGAAAATATCAAGTTGGGGGTGTGATTATCCCATAAAAACATATATTTTAATTACATTTTAATGGTATTAAATGTTCATTTTTGATCTTATGGGCCTGAGTTAGTGCATTTTCATTATGAACATTCATTCTCATCATTTGTGCACTTCATGCCTAATATAAACCAATTTAGGCCCAATGAGTCATCTGATTATAAGGAATGTAATTATCAATTTTTTTAAATTGATATTTTGGGAACATTATATACACTTAAATGTAAACATTTTTTATTCAGGGATTAATGGAGAATTCATGGAAGAAGATGGGGATATTTTGTGATGAAATGAAGCAATTCTAGAGAAGGCAGATTGGCCACTAGCCCACTGATGAGACTGTGGGGCCCAACATACAGGCCCTATGAATCCCAAATTTTGTGGGATGATAGGAGAAATTCATAGGAACAAATAACTCTTCATGAGCCAATGCTTATTCGGCCTCTATGGTGTTCATTAAAGCAGCCCAAGTTAGAGATACAATTCTGGGCTAGATTCTGAGGCCCAGAAAAACAGTCTACTAAATTTATCATATCTCGGAATCCATACCTCCAAACGGCCCCAAATTTTACAGTCGGTTATAAGAAAGCCGTATCTCCATTTTCGTCTTTTATGTCACACTCTGATTCGGCCTTCTAGAAGGTCTTCCATATGCGTCTGTTCGGTGAAGGAAATCTGGCTGCCACCTCGGGTCAAATGTGGAAAAGTTCAAATTCCACAAGCTTTCCACCACCTATGGCCAACCAAAATTAATTGAGATGCTTTTTACTATTTGAGGCTCGACCCAAGGCTCCCAAAATGCCTATTTAATTCAGTGGTGGTGAAGGATTTTTGGATCTTGGATGCTTTTTTTAATTGTAATGTTATGCTTCATTTTTGTTGCCTCAAATTTGTCTTTCACATGTAAGTTGTTCAATTCACTTTAGTTTCTTAATAAAAGTTCTTCTTATAGTCTTATTATGTTGTTCTTCATATCACTTTTATACCTTTGGATCAAGGTGTGAATTTATTCACACCAACCCTTGTGAAATTATTCACACAACGGTAGAGTGATCATTTTATTTTTGTTGTTTTCTTTTCTTCTCCATTTTCTCCCTCATGAGTCTACTTTCCGCTTCCATTGAAACCATGAGATCAATGGAGGGATAACCCACTTATGGGTTGATCCAAGGGAGTAGAAAGGGGCTGGATTGGATGTTATTTATCACCTAATTAATGTATAATCACTTCTTTAATTGGGATTTTTATTTGATGATTTTTAAACTCCATCGTCCTTGTTGAATTTAAGGACACACACTTCAAGTACTAATACAAACCTTTACCTTGAAGTGCTCAAAACTTTGATCCTTCAAGTGTATAGGTGATTAGTATTAAAGGGTGTAGGCATTAAACCAGTAAGTGATGATGTTGTTTTATCTCCTTATATGAACCCATCTCAAATTTAAGAAATTGAAATCATTAAAAAGGAAATACGTCCAATCCACCCCGAGCGATAACCTAGGATCAACTCATTCTTTTAAATTTAATTCACTGAAATCAATTATATATCTTTAAAACCCATCCAAAATCAATCCAAGTTGGCCACTTCATAGCCGAAAATAGTCCATAGAATGTATGTGTCTATAGGTTTCTTCTTAGGTCTCTGTGGATTCGATAACCCAAGATAAACTACAAGGACCGTCTTACCTTCTTCTCTTGGGTAAATTTGAGCGAGAATAATATACCTATATAATAAATATCATATATAAATATTATATACTTCATTGTATCTATGACAACCCTGCTTTTATTACAAACTTAAACATGATTTATTACATAAACTAATCACTTGATACAACATGGAAGATCGAGAGGACTAGTTTCTTTGGGGATTAGGATAATTACATAACAACTTAAAACATGAAATACAACATCTTTATTGAAAAATTCCTTTACATGACCACTACATTCCCTCATACTTAGCATTGCATAGGATAACCTGAGGACATGCATAAGAAAAGGGGTGAGCTATAAAGCCCAGTAAGGGAATAAACATGGAATACATGAGGAGTAAAATACATGTTAGACAATAGGCATATCAATAGATAACAAGAGAAACATTAACATAAATGCATGATAAAGCATGATAATCATAAGATGGAATGTGGCAACAACACTTAACATGGAATTAGCATGATCCAAGGCTCATTGCACATGGAGCATGAGTAAATTATCATTGCACATGAATCACGAGTAAACCCTTGTTGAACTTGAATTAGCATGATTCAACACTCATTGCACATGACGTATCATGATACTATACTTTACCCAATGCATTGGAGCACTATAAGGGCGCACCCTTCTTAAACATTTCATTTCATGCATAAATGTGCCACATGGATCATAAAACATGGATTCATAAAACATAATCATTTATTCCATGATAAAGGAATGTGGAATTCATACATGAAACTTTATAATCAATAAGTAAATGTTCATAAAGTTGATTACCCTTGATGGATAAATGGGCATGGTATTCACTACACAATGGAATTGGCTTAGAAAATCGGTACGATTTCGGCAGCGGAACGGCGTGACATAAGAATTCATAAAAATGGTTAGTGAGAGAGAAAGGTGTTCTTCATCATATTTAAATGTAATGTACAGTAATGAGGTCATTTATATACATGTCCCAACAATTTTAATGGAATTTAGATTCATGATATAAAAGTATTTCTTGAATGTAAATGAGGAGAGAGAAGTTCCTTTTGGAATTTCGGTATAGTAACGGATGTACATGGGAGGAATTTAATGATATATAAAGGGTCTCCCACCATTAAAACATAAATAGGGTCGTATAAGGGAGGTGTAAAATCATACCCCAACATTCATAATTTAAATTGAAAGGGCAAAACAACTTAAATAAAATTCGACAAAAATGAGAAAGGAAGAAAAAACCCTTACTTGGAAGTGTGCTTCCAAAGGCTACATAGAGGCTTGAGAGAGGATTCTTGGGAGATTGGGTCACCTTGAGAGGATTATAGAGAGAGTAGGGAATAGGTTGGGCGAACTCCAAAGGCTTTTAGTGAGGAGGAAGAGGGTGCTTGGGTGGTTTTATATAAGAAAGGTGAGGGAATTCTTTATTATTTAGGTTTGGGACCCCTTATATTAAATTAATCCATAACACAAACCATCTCATGGTTTTTGCCCATGGTTTTTGGAAAATGGAAGAGGAACACAATATTTTATAAGGCCAAAGTACTAACTTCTTAAAATAATATGGTTGCTTATGTGGAGGTGAGTCACACTCCAATGAAAAACAACTTAAAAAGACATGGTGTTTAAAGAGTCTTGAGGGGTCCATTAATGTTTTGAAAATAATTAAAAAAACCCAAAATCACATTATTTTAATGGTAAAACATATATTGGTCGAATATAAAGATTATTGTATTTTATTACATAACTATTGGGTCATTATGATGTCATAAAACACATTATATATTTAAACGATATTTAATTTTTACCCAAAAATATGATTGTCTCATAAAATTATGAAAAATTCCCCATCTTATAATTTTGACATCCTGATTCTAGAAATAAAGTTTATTTTATCTAAATAATTTTCTAAATATGTTAATTTTCACTTTTAAAATAAAAACCGACATTTATCAAAAATTTACAGGTTTTGACAGAAATGGATTTCAAAACTTAATAAAAGTTATAATTGAATTCATAAAATTATAAGATCATTTATATTTAATAAAAATTAATTTAATAATAATATTTTATTAAAATATTATTTAATTCAAAAATCCCTTAATTTAATAAAATAGAATTCTTAATTAAATAATAACTAAAAACACTATTTGTACTTTAAAAACTATTTACAATGTATCAATGATGACAAGAACGTATATACATTATTATATACAAAACAAATAATGTACATGAACATATTACTATTGATTTGTTACATAAACCCTTAAAACATCCGCATAAGACCTAAAGGTAAGGTGTGCGATGGTGACAGACTCTTGGGGTGGCTCGGATAACATTGCTCAAGTGGTAATCTCTATCAACTTCCACTTTTCCCGTAGACGGTCTCATTTGATCTTGACATGATGAAGCTCATCTTGGGCTTGGTGAAGAGAAAAGCCCAAGGATGCCACCTCTTTTCTAAGCTCTGACAAATGGGCTTTGTATGGATCAATTCTACTGGATGAGTCCATCGCTTCCTTTGTCTAAGTAAATTGGGTTCGTTAAAGCCTTATATTTATACTAATCTTGTGATCACTATTCAATGGCTATAAAAGTAATGGTCACAATTCATAACATAAAACCAAAGAAGCTGACATTTTATATAAACATAAAGAGACATTTAATTATATCAAGAGGGATTTCTATTAATGAAACTTTGGGTCGTTAAAATATTTCCCCCTTAAGAAAACTTACCCTCAAAATTTCCTTTTTCTCACACTAAAACAGATGTGGGTAACCCAGCTTCATCATTTCCTCCGATTCCCAAGTCGCTTCATCAAACTTGTGGTTTCTCCGAAACACCTTGATGAGGGCCATTATCTTATTTCGTAGAACTTTTTCTCTACGATCTAAGATATTCACTGGTTTCTCCTCATAAGAAAGATCATCTTCCAATTGTACCACCTCAGAAGAGAGTACATGTGAAGGGTCCAGTATGTACTTCCTTAAGAGGGATACATGAAAGACATCATGTACTTTGGCCATGGTAGGTATAAGTCCTAGTCGATAGGCCACAACCCTGACACAATCAAGAATCTAGAAGGGGATGATGTACCTTGGACTTAACTTCCCTTTATTTCCAAACCTCATGACCTTATTCCACGGAGATACGAGTAGAAAAACCATGTCTCCAACTTTAAACTCAAGGTCTCATCGACAGTTATCTGCATAACTCTTCTTTCAACTATGGGCTGACTTGATATGCTACTGAATGGTTTTCACCTTCTCCACAATTTCTTCGACCATTTCTGGTCCAAGCAGCTTACGTTCACTGACCTCATCCCAACATGCTGGTGTTCTGCACCTTTTCCCATATAGGGCTTCATATGGTTCCATTTGGATGCTTGCGTGGAAACTGTTGTTGTAGGATAATTCAACCAGTGGAAGATTTTTATCCCATCCTCCTTTAAAGTCCATTGAGCATGCTTTCAACATGTCCTCAAGTGTTGGATAGTCCTCTCGGATTGGCCATCAGTTTAGGATGATAAGCCGTACTGAAGTTCAGTTCAGTATTCAGAGCATGTTGAAGACTCTTCCAAAACATAGAGGTGAATCTTGGATCTCAGTCAGACACAACAGATAGTGGTACTCCATGCAACCTTACCACTTCCCTGATATATATCTGTGCCAGTTGATCCAATGGGAAATCCTCCCGAATAGCAATGTAGTGTGCAGTCTTTGTAAGATGATCCACAACAACCTAGATTGCATTGTTGCCATTGGATTTCCTTGGAAGTCCGGTGACAAAGTCTATGGTGATTTTCTCCCATTTCCATTCTGGTATGGGCAATGGTTTCATCATCCCCTTAGACTTCTACCTCTCTGCCTTCACTTACTGACACACCAGGCACTTTGATGTATATTCAGTGATCTCCTTCTTCATATTATCCCACCAAAAGGTTTCTCGGAGATCTCGATACATCTTTGTGATCCCTGGGTGAATAGAGAATTTTGAACTATGTGTGTCATCCAAAATTTCCTTCTTCAGCTCCGGAATTGATGGAACACATAGTCTTTTCCCAAACCCCACAATTCCTTCTTCATTAAACTCTGAGGATTTCCCTTTTTCGATAGCTTCCACCTTCTCCTGAATTCCCACATCATCCTTTTGAGCATCCTTTATCCTTTCCAAAAGAGACGATTGAAAAATCATTTGTGAAAGGATTGATGATGTTCCCTTCTTTATGATTCTCATGCCCAAATTCATCAAGTCTAAGAAGATTGGATCCTTCTCAATTCTCATCATTGATAGAATCACTGGGTCCTTTCTACTTAGGGCATCTGCCACCTTGTTCGCTTTCCCAGGGTGGTAATGTATTGAACAGTCGTAATCCTTGATGAGCTCTATCCATATTCTCTGGTGCTTATTAATCTCTTTCTCTGTGAATATATATTTAAGAATATTGTGGTCAGTATATATCTCAAATTTCTCTCCATAGAGATAATGCCGCCAGATTTTGAAGGCAAAGATCACCGCCGCTAACTCCAGATCATGCGTTGGATAGTTTTTCACATTGATTTTCAACTGCCTTGAGGCAAAGGATATCACTTTATCATTCTGCATCATCAAACAACCTAAGACCTTTTTTGAAGCATCACTGAATACCACAAAAAGTTCCCCACTTGTGGGTAAAGTGAGCACTGGTGCAGTGATAGGCCTCCTTTTTAACTCCTTGAAGCTTTCTTCGCATTCATCACTCCAAGAAAACTTTAATCCTTTCGAGTTATCTTGGTAATAGAGTTGGACAATCGTGAGAAATTTCTCACAAATCGTCGATAATATCCAGCTAACCCCAAGAATCTATGGATATCTTTTACCGATGTTGGCCTCAGCCATCCCTCAATTGCATCTGTTTCAAAGGGATCCACAGATATCCCATTGCTTGTGATGATATGTCCCAAGAATGAGACCTCCTTCAACCATAACTCACACTTTCTATACTTTGCATAGAGATTCTACTTGCGCAAAGTCTCCAGTACAGTTCTTAAATGCTCCTCATGATCCTCCTTGGTTTTGGAGTATATTAGAATATCATCTATAAAGACTACCACAAATTTTTCTAGGTAATCTCTAAAGACTCTATTCATCAAGTCCATGAATATTTCTGGAGCATTAGTGAGTCCAAAAGGCATTACTATGAATTCATAGTTCCCGTATGTTGTGCGAAAAGCAGTCTTGGGGATATCTTCCTTCTTCACCCTTACTTGATAATAACCCGACCGCAAGTCCACATTGGAGAAGTATTGTGCTCCATGCAGCTGATCGAACAATTCATCGATCTGTGGTAGATGATACTTGTTCTTTATCATGATTTTTTTAAGTTCACGATAATCAATGCAAAGCCGCATTGACCCATCCTTCTTCTTGACGAAGAGGACTGGTGCACCCCATGGTGAAGCACTTGGGAGTATAAACCCTTGATCCATATTCTCCTGTAGTTGTTTCTTCACCTCTTCAAGCTCCATGAAAACCATTCAATATGGAGTCTTGGATATTGGTAGATCCCCTGGTATACGTTCAATTGAGAATTCAACATCTCTTCTAGGTGGAAGACCGAGCAGTTCCTCAGGAAACACTTCAGCGAATTCCCTCACAATATGCATTTCTTAAATGATGGTTTCTTCCTTGGACTCAATCATCTGATCCAGATAAACATTCTCATAGGGCAGTAATATCCATGCTTGATATGATGGAGCTAAAAGAGATTCATCTTCCTTCTTACACTTGTAAAGAATCAAGGATCGATTCTTCATATGGAGCGTGATTTTCCTCTCCCGACAATTTATGTTGGCTCTATATAAGGAAATCCAATCCATGCCACGAATTGCATCAAATTCTACCAGAGGGAGTATGAAGAGGTTTTCCAGGAAATTCAATCCACAGATTATAATAGGGGAGGACTTATATTCACGGGATGCAATGATTGCCCCATTTTCCGTACTCATCGACATCTTCACTTCCATGATTTGTGGTGGTGCTGGGATTGTTCTACTAAACATTAGAGATATAAAAGAATGCATAGAACCTGAATCAAAAATTATGTTCACTATTCTTGAATGAATAACTAGCATACCTGTCACCACTTCATTTTCGGGGTTCACTTCGGCAGAAGTGATAGAAAAATCTCTTCCTTGCTGCCTTAGAGGTTGTTGGTTGCCTCCGAAAACCCTTTGATTAGGGAACTGATTTGCAAAATGACCCGGTTATTTTCATTTGTAGCATTGAACAATGTGTTGAGGTTCTAACGGATCATTCCTCTCCTCTATCGCAGTCACGGGTCTTTCTTGCCGACAATTAACAGCTAGGTTCCCTTCTCTTCCACACCTGAAGCATTTCCTCGTCCCCTTAAGGCAATTTCCTGGGTGCTTCTTTCTGCACTTTTGGCAAGTGGGGTGTTGGATCTTCTTAGAACCATTGGATTTATCCATTGGACCACCATCATTGAAGTCCAACTTACGCTTCTTATCCCCATGATACCCCGGTGATTCTCCGATCTCCATTTCAACCTTGAGGGCACATCGGACAATTTCATCATAGCTGTCGAAGTCACGGATCGCCAATGCTTTCCGCAGGCTAGGCTTCAGCCCACCAAAGTGGTGGTCAACTTTGCATTCGAGGGTAACGAAAAAGCCGGAATCGTATCATGAAAGCCTTGTGATGTTTTCCTTATACGCTCCAAAAGATTCTTCATCTTTTTTCTTGAGGGAAAGGAAGTCCCTTTCCATCTTAAGCTCGAGGGTGCACGGAAAATATTTATCGAAAAATATCTTTCAGACATCCTTCCATTCCAACGCCTCGATCTTCTCCTTAGGCTTTGTATTTTTGATCAATGTCCACCATTGATCAGCTTTACCCTCCATATGATAAGCCTACAGGAGAACCTTCTCTTGTTCATAACATTGAAGGATGGAGAATATCTTTTCAATGGGGTTGATCCGTTGTTCAACAATCGTGGGATCAGATGATCCACTAAAAGTAGGAGGCCTTTGTCTCATGAAGATCTCGATAGCGACTTGTTCTTTCCTAGGGGGGGTCGGACATTCCTCTTGATCCGTGTTTCTATTAAAAACTTGAGTTAGCTGAGAGAGAAGTGTGAAAAAGTTCGTGATTCCCGCTCCCATTGGATTGGGAATCTCCTAAGTACAGTCACCACACTGATCTTCACATCGATTGTTAGCCTGAGTCCCCCTATTACCAACCATTGGCTGGAATAAAAGGAAAGTTAGGGTAACACATAAAGGGTAATACAAAGACAAAATTTGATGACTTATAAATAAACTTTTATTTCCTTAACTCATGAGTCTATAGGCTTCAATCTAGGCTTTTCATGATATACTTTCTAACATAAATTCTTAGGGGAATTTTTTTTAATTCCCTTAATAAGGGTTTATACTAAGCTTGTGAATTTATCAAAACATATCCCACGGGAGTGTCGTAACCAAGAGTTCATCAAGGCCCGTTTTCGCGCACTAGTTTCCGTTTGATTCTAGCTCAAAGCGGTGTTTTTGGGATTTACCCCTAAGATACATCTGTGCCAGAGCCGCCTCTACCTACTCGTATCCACACATGGATGTATTTTCTTGATAAACCACTTACTCGGTACTTACCAAAACATAGGGATGTTTTTATTATACTTACTCTTGTCTCTAAGGCTTTACTAGGGTTTTCTAATCCTAATCCCAAAAATAACTAAACCTATCCTCTGATACCAACTATGACAACCCTACTTTTATTATAAACTTAAAGATGATTTATTATATAAACTAATAACTTGATACAACATGAAAGATCAAGAGGTCTAGTGTCTTTGGGGATTAGGATCATTACATAACAACTTAAAACATGAAATACAACATCTTTATTGAAAACTTATTTTACATGACCACTACATTCCCTCGTACTTAGCATTGCATGGGATAACCTGAGGACAAGCATAAGAAAAGGGGTGAGCTATAAAGCCCAGTAAGGGAATAAACATGGAATACATGATGAGTACAATACATGTTAGAAAATAGGCATATAAATAGATCACAAGAGAAAAATGAACATAAAGGCATGATAAAGCATGATAATCATAACATGGAAATGTGGAAACAACACTTAACATGGAATTAGCATGAGCCAAGGCTCATTGCACATGGAGCATGAGTAAATTATCATTGCACATGAAGCACGAGTAAACCCTCGTTGCACTTGAATTAGCATGAGTCAAAACTCATTGCACATAACGCACCATGATACTATACTTTACCCAATGCATTGGGGATCTATAAGGGTGCACCCTTCTTAAACATTTCATTTCATGCTTAAGTGTGCCACATGGATCATAAAACATGGATTCATAAAACATAATCATTTATTCCACGATAAAGGAATGTGGAATTCATACACTAAACTTTATAATCAATAAGTAAATGTGCATAAAGGTGAATACCCTTGATGGAGAAATGGGCATGGTATTCACTACACAATGGCATTGGCTTAGAAAATTGGTACGATTTTAGCAGCGTAACGACATGACATAATAATTCATAAAAATGGTTGATGAGAGAGAAAGGGGTTCCTCATCTTATTTACATGCTTTGAAAAGTAAGTCAAACAAACCCAAAATCACATTATTTAAATGGTAAAATATATACTGGTCGAACATAAAGATTATAGTATTTTATTACATCACTGTTGGGTCATTATGATGTCATAAAACACATTATATATTTAAATGGTATTTAGTTTTTACCCAAAAAATTGACTATCTCAGAATATTATGAAAAATTCACCGTTGTATAATTTTTGACTTCTTGATTCAAGAAATAAAATTTATTTTATCTAAATAATTTTTTAAATATGTTAATTTTCACTTTTAAAATAAAAACCAACATTTATCGAAAATTCCCAGGTTTTGACAGAAATGGCTTTCAAAACTTAATAAAAATTATAATTTCATTCATAAATTTATAAGTTAATTTATATTTAATAAAATTTAATTTAATAATAATATTTTATTAAAATTTTGTTCAGTTAAAAAATCCACTAATTTAATAAAATAGAATTCTTAATTAAATAATAACTAAAAATACTATTTGTACTTTAAAAACTATTTACAATGTATCAATGATGACAAGAATGTATATACATTATTATATACAAAAAAATAATGTCTATGAACATAGTACTATCGATTTGTTACATAACCCCCTAAAACAACCGCATAAGACCTAATGTTAAGGTGTGTGATGGTGACAGACTCCTGGGGTGGCTCGGATAACATTGCTCGAGTGGTAATCTCTATCAACTTCTACTTTTCCCATAGATGGTCTCGTTCGAGCTTGACATGATAAAGCTCAGCTTGGGCTTGGTCAGGAGCGAAGCCCAAGGATGCCACCTCTTTTCCGAGCTCCGACAAATGGGCTTCATATGGATCAATTATACTGGATGAGGTCATCACTTCCTTTGTTTGAGTAAATTGGGTTCGTTAAAGCCTTATATTTATACTAATCTTGTGATCACTGTTCAACGACTATAAAGGTAACGGCCACAATTATTCACATAAAACCAAAGAAGTTGACATTTTATATAAACATACAGAGATATTTAATTAGATCAAGAGGTATTTCCATTAATGAAACTTTGGTTTGTTTCAGTATCCAACTGTGAGAAGTGATAATTGAAAAAAAATTACATAAATTCCTGAGGCGGTAGTCCATCGTACCCACGATCAACAGTTTTGTTTCCAATTTGAGGGATGGGGAGATATTTTTAGTTAATTACCTTAACATGAAAATATAAAATTACATTGAAGATACCTATGTTATTATATCATCATGTTTTAATAATATTTTAATTATGTGGAAGAATAAACAAAATAAAATGGTCGGTTAAGGACATTACCTCTTCTTCGAACAACTTCTTTTAGTTTAAACTAAATGTATTCCTAGGTTGGATTTATGAACAAAACAAGTATTATAGGATTATATTATGTAATTATCAAAGTTATTTGGTTATGTATTGTCTAAAATAATGGGGTTTTAAGTGTGAAAATATAGGATAGGGGATGGACTTTATAATTGGTGGAGAGGGCACACATAGAATTTTTGAAATGAAAGAATTATACCCACATTTTTTCATTGAACAAGGATAAAAAATGGACCCTTTTAGAAAATTATAAGATATGAGGTAGACATATTACCTTAAAATGGGTTTTGTACATGTTTTGGTTCAATTTAAATCCTTATATTTTTAGTTTGACCCTTATTAAACTGATTTTTTACCTTAATAATGTTAAATAATTTTTACAATTTTTACTATTCAATATTGTCAAAAATATAGTTTAAGTTATTAGATAATATAAATTATTTTTATTATAATATGGAATATATTTTCCGAAACTCATATAAGAGAATAAATTTAATTTAAAATTAAACCAATAGACATTACAAAAAATTGATTTTCTAAAGGTAAAACTATAATATCCCAGGTATTTATAGAATAATACATTTTCATATATATTAATATTTTTTAATTAAATATTAATTTTAGTTTAAAGGGGAAAATATGTCTGAAATCATATATGACACACAAAAATGGGTTTATCCAAAATCTTACGTTGCACACAACATTGAGTTATACCGAAAAATAATACAATAATATTATTATTATAATAAATGGTAGTTAACACCTAAATGTTGTATTAGAGGGAATGAATAAAATTAACTATATTATGATTTTACATATTTGTCAAATGTTTTTACATTTATCTTATAAATTTTAGAGGCTTAAAATCAGAATGAATCTAATTTTAAGCATAAAATAATCTAATATTTTAAAAAGGACATTTTACCACCATTTGATGGAGAACCATTTTGAAAAATAGTTTTTGTCACTTTTATATGTTATATATGATATAATAAACTTATTATTTAGAAATATTACATAAAAATTTACTTCAGCTGGTTTTTTAGTATTATTATGATAAAATCCATATTTTTAGGAATAGTTAAAAATACTGCATTTTAATTCAAAATTGTCTTTTCATCTAATTAATTTATATAGTTAGATTTACATGATAATTGGTTTAAAGTGTAATTGGATTAATTTTTTATCATTTAATTCAATTATGGTCATTATAAGTATTTTCAAATTTTAATTGGACATAAACACATGTCAATATTTTGAAAGTTTTTAGTTCTTAAAAACTCGCTTTCTTGTTTTCACAACAGGAATTAACATTAAATTAATTACTAAAAATTATGTATTTTGAATTGGTAAAATGGATTCCATATTTTGAATCAGAATTCCCAAATTTTGTAAATAGGTACCTTTTATTTTTTGACATTATAAATAGTAACTTCAGTAATTATTTTTATTTGACATGGTTAAAGGGTAAATCAGGTAAATATGGGTAAAAAATAAAAATATAATAATATAAAACTACCCTAAAATTTTTAAAATCCTATTGGATGAGATATTTCCAACCATGGTCATACCTAGGTCAATTTTAGGACCCCATAGAGCCACTTGGGTGTGATAATGACCTTTTATAATATTTATTTTAAAGAAAAGTGAAATATAACATAAACATGTATCTCATAACTAAAACAATTTTAATATGGCTTATATAAATGATCTCTTTGACTATAAATATTAATTATAAATATAAAAAATTTTCCTACATCATTGTATTTTATTTTTATTTTTTATATATTAAATAAATAAATTTATTTATAACACAATGATGATGCAATGATTACCTTATTAGTGAAATATTCAAGTAAATGATATTATAAATATTCTAACAATGGTAATTTGAAAAAAATTATTCCATAAATTAATTTTATGTATTATTATGAAATTTTTTATTTGATTTAATTCCTTTGGTTTGAAGGAATCTTGTTTTTTTCTTTAACATAAATCAGTTTCTAAATAGTGTCAAAATTGACATAAATGAGTTCTTAAAACAAATACTATTTTATTAAATCATATAATAGTCATAAAAATCTAATATGTTTTCAAATGAATTATATAATTTTAAAAAGTTCATTAATGATCCACTTTTGGTTCTATTGTCATTTTATAGTAACTATAATAACCATATATTATGAAAATACGAGAAGACGCGGTAAGAGTAAATGTTTTTAACTAAGGGTTAAAGGTAAAAGATAAGGTTAAATTTATGACCTAAACTTGTATAAAAAAAATTGGTTGAGAGGATTTAGATCCATTATAATATTATCCCAGAAATTTATCACTAACTTTTATAATTCAAAAATCAATTTATAATAAAATAATATTTCAAGACTTTCCTAAAGTGCCCCTCCTCGCTCTTATAAAGGGCCACCACCTCTACCCACTTACTCACACCACTAAAGCCCCTTGAATCATCCAAATTATGCTTAACTAAGCTCCCAAAATCCATAATTTACTCCTAGAAGCCTCAAATTGGACTGGAGGAAACTCAAAGAAGCTTTTTGGCTCAAATTAAATGGAGTTATCCTATTTTGAGGTAATGTCTTCTCTCAAACTATTTTCCTTTATTTTCCTTCTCCACCCATATGCTATTTTTTCCATTATTTTATAGTAACCCAATTATAATAAATATACCAGTATTTGTTTATGAAAAGTTTTCTACCTACACTTACACACACCTCCATCTAATAAATATAGAACATATTATTCCATGTACAGTGAACTTTTGCCTCACAAAACGATGATTGTTCAATTTTATCCTAACACCTATAATGGTGGACATTATGATGGTAATATATTTATATATGATATATATTATAATTATATTGACTCTATGCTTCTGTAATTTTTATTTTCAAAATACCTTTATTCTTTCCATAATTTTTAAATAAGATAATTTCCTTTGAGGAAGTGTTGACCATCGCCCTTTAAAGTGATATGACTCATTCATGCCGTAAATGGAACGTATAAAGGATGGAATTAATAAACTTATGTAACATATATAACATATCTATTATACTGGAATTATAATATACCTTTGTATCCTTTATGTTTTATTCCTTTAATATTCCTTCAATATGATAAAAAATGAATGTATTGTTCATGGGTACGTACAACCTACCGTCTCCATGAACTGTGCATTTCATTTCTTTTATCCAAATGTCATGGACTATTATAAATACATGTATACTGGATATATATGATATTTAAATAATGAATAATATTATGTAGATAATGTATTTATGTCCACATGGATAATTTTCATCAAAATAAGTTCATTTTGACTCAAATACCGAACATTGACAAAACGTTCGATATGAATACAAATAATTAACTAGTTTCTATAACATGGTAATAAGTGATATAAAAAGAATAATAAAATTTAAAAATGTTTTAAATAAATTACAAATTAACCTATGTTTATTATTCATGAAATTAAATAACGAATGAGACAAGTCAGACTCAAGGTAAGGGAGTTTGTCTCAATCTCCTTTCATTGAGGCGTTTCTTGATAATATTCACCTTTATTCTTTTATAAGGTGTATATACAACAACTAGGATATTTTATATCCATGTTTTATCTATACTATTGTTATTTATTAAATCATGGAGATTAATATTGAAATGGTCAAATTGGTATGGGACACCTTAAACGTTTAAAGATTTAATTTTCCAATCATTTTCTTCATGATATTAAATTAAAAATTTATTTATATGGGTATAAAAGGAATATACAGAAAATTTTATATCTATATTGATTTTCATTAAATGTTTTAAAATATAATGTTTTTATATGAAGCATTTTACTTTCTTTATAAAATGAAAAAATAAATTTTTTTAACATATACGGCGACTACAACCTCTCTACCACTTTAACGATTATTTGATATTTGGCTTCCTCTATAATCCTTAATGTCTTTTGAAAGGAAAATAAATCCTTTATTCCTTTATTTGGGTATCGTGGTATTAAAAATGGGTTATTAAATGAAAAAGGTTTTTTTATATGGAAATGTTTTTTATATTGGATTAGAAGAGTTTTTTCGAAAGGGTTTTGTGATGAATGTGTTTTTTGAAATAATATAAGAGCATTATATGAAACGGGTGAGCCTGAGATAGCTTATACAAAGAGTTGATCCCCATTATAGCTCATGGGTGAGCCCAATATAGCTTGTATGAAGGTTTGATCCCCATTATAACTCAAGTCTAAGTTTGTTATAGCTTATATTAAGGGATGACCCCATTATAGCTCATGGATGATCCCAATATAGCTTAAACAAAGGGTGATCCCCATTAAAGATCAAAAATTTGGAAGTTAACCATATAGTTATTCAAATTGAATGGGATTTGAAAGGGTTTTATGTATATTATTATCTAAGTCACCTAAATTAGTTTTAATTTATTACTATTGGTTTTAAATGTTTTTTTTGAGCAAAAACTAGGAGTGTTATTCATGTGAAAATATTTTGATTCATTTGTACAAAGAACATTAGATGGGTTACCATGTTTTAATTAGATTAATAGTTTTCTTTGTTTTTTATGTCCCTTACTGAAATTTTTGGGATAATCCTATGTTTTTAAATGTTATTCACAATATTTTAGGTAGATTAGTTTCATGGATGGAATCACGGAAAATTATGACGATTAAAAATTAAAAGAAACCATGTTTCTTTTTAAATGTTTTCATGCTATGAAAGAAATAGATACTATTGGAAGTGTCCAATTTGTATTTCTATGGTTTTTTATTGTAATAGGTATGGACTAATTCTCTAAATATGTAAACCTAAAAAGATCCTTAATTTTAATTCTTGATATAACTCAAGATTATTTAATGTTTAAGGTTGGGTCCTTTTAAAAACCCTTCAAAAATTTAAAATGTTTTTATATCAAAATTAAATAATAAATTGATTAAAATGAACTCAATTGTATTAATAGATATATAATTGAACTAATTTTACTTTTTAAACCACATTAAAATAAAATGTTCTTGCAAATTAATTAATTGAAAATGTAGTTCTTAATAAAAATCAGTATTTTCACTATTCATCGAAAAATGAAACTTTTCAGAAAATACAAAAAATATAGCATAAGATAATTTTTATATGATTATTTAAATAATTATTTTTTAAAAATAAATTTTATAAAATTGTTGAAAATTAATTTTAAATTATGTGAGTAGAGCGTGACTAATCTTCCTTTCATGAAAGGTGCATTTTTTCCCAAAATATTTTCCCCTCCAAATGGTTCTTATTTTATTTGAAATAAATTTATAAAAAATTAATCAAATTTATATACACGTTTAAACCATATTTTTTTTTAATTTTAGTTAATATCATTCATACTCTCCACTCTAACATATTTTCAATAACTATCATATTAAATAATAATATTTTAATAGTATGTCGCGTTTCATTAAAAATCGGTGTTGTGTGTAGTAAAATATAACAATGAAATTAAAAAAAATTGAAATTTTTTTTCCTAAAATCTTGGGGTGTTAAAATTTATAATTATTCTATAAATTTAAAGAGATATAAATTGATTCAAAGTGATAATGGTGATAACAAAAAAAAGGTTGTTTAGGGACATCCCTTACCTTAAACCCGACTTGTCACATGTTTTATTTATATTCTAGAATAATAACATTAAGATATTTAATTACTCGATCAAGTATATTTTTCAATTTTATTATTATTTTATTTTATTTATTATCATTTTATATTCAAATATTTAATTGTATAGGTTCGTGTCATAAGTTTTGATGATATTTGGATCATATGTTCAGAATCACTTTGGTAAGTTAACTAAGGTCAAAGAGATCATTATTTAATAATATCTAAATTAATAAACATGAAATAATTATAATTTTTATAATTTTTCTTTTAAAAACAACCATGAAATATGTTAATGAAAAATTAACTATGTTACAATCATGAATATCATAGACCATACATATGCATGAGTAACGATTCCATTTTTTAAAGATCGTGATGGATAGAAAGTAAGTATTACTTTATCATTATATAATGATAATTATATGATAAATACCATATTATATCTTATATACATTTATGTACTCCATCCATGTGACAAGGTAATAAAAACGAATCAGATCACTTTGTGGAGGTCGTAATCCACACGTGCGTACGAATGTTGTTATCATCTTTTAATGAATGGAATGGTATGAAAATATATGATTTATTAATTTAAAAAAAATGATAAATGTGTCCTTAATATCACAAAAAAACACACATGTATATATATTAAATCCATCACCATAAATATATGTGAGAGGAGATTATATAAAATGAATTACATCAGTTCGTGAGGTGGTGGTCTGTTATACACACGATCGATGGTTTTGTTTCTCATTTGATGGAAGAGGATATGGATGTAGGTTATTAAATTAACATAATATATTATTATTATATGGTATATAATGGTGTTATTATATCATTATGTTTGAATAATATACTATGAGGTGGAAGGAGAAATAAAAAATGCTCAGTTAAGAACGATACCTCTTTTTTGGACATCATCTTTAGGTTTGCACCAAAATCCTTCAAAGGAGGGTTTTATAATAAAACGATTCCTCTTTGATGTAGAAAGATAAGTAAGGAATTAATTATTGTGGGTATTATTTATAATAAAAGTATTTTTAAGTGTGAATAAAAGAGGATAGTAGGTTCAATTTTATATGTGAGATGAAGTGGTTTTTTTGTAAATACCCGAAACTATTCAATATTGGGAATTCAGTCTCAATAAAATTTCCAAACGAATTGAAAAATGATGTATTTTAGGTTATATAAGGCATGTAAAGACCTCCTAAACTAAAAAATAAACATGTTTTCAACATGTAATTCTCTTTACCATTATGGTTACTCACTTTTACCATTTTAGTTTTCAGAATAGTAACTATATTTTTACCTAGGTAATTTATATTTTAACCCTAAACATAAAATTATCCTTATTAGATAACTTGGACCAACTATTTATAAATATGAAATCAAATTTATAAAATAAAAAATTCATGTGTATGTAAACTTAATTTTAACACAAGTGCATGTAACGTGTAGAACCATGTTTGACTTTAATTTCCATAATTATGTTTTACCATTTTTACTATTCATTGTGAGCAAACATTATGTTGAAAATATTTACTAGTATTTATTATTATTATTTATAAAATTTATTCATTTTATAAAATTCAATTTATATAAGTGGATGAAATTAATTTAAAAATAAACCTGCAATACTCGACGAAATGTTGTTTTCCAGGAAATGCCTTTTTAAAACAATTGATGATCATATATTAGGTATTTGACTCATAATAATCATTATAATAATTTAAATTCATATTAATAGATATATAATATATAAATTTAATTAGAATATTTCTTTATTAGGGGTAATTTTATTTATTTATAATGGATAAACCTTAATCACTTCAAAAATAGTTTGTAGAAACCACGTTTTTAATTATAAAAATAAACATATACCAAAATCCTAAAAATTGTAGATTTAAATGAAGTTAAATAGATTATTATAAATAAAATGGTTTATATTTCAACTTAATACCAAATACAAAATATAACGGGGATTTTAAATTACATGATTTATTGAAAAGAAATGACAGTATTTGAAAAATCTGTAATTTTTACTATTTAGTGAAAAATAAATAATTTTAGAAAAATATATACATTTCACCCAATATTAATTTTAATATGATGATTTAATAATTATTTTCATTTTATAAAAAAAAAATTAAATTTTAATAAAGTAATTATAGTATTCTCTCATAGAAATCATTAATAAACATTTTTAAATAAAACATTTTTTTGAAGAATAAAATGACTTAATTAAAAGTTGAATGCCCATTTACTAGGAATTTATCAATAAATTTATATGAATTTTTAACTTTATATATAATTCATAAGTCAATTAATCTTATTCATACCTTCTAATTTAATGAATATCTTGTAATGATTATATTTAAATAATCATGTTTTGTATTGAATTGGTATTGTGTGTCGTATATATTATCAAACATAGTTTTATTTTCAAAAAACATGGGGTATCACATTTACCCTCTATGTAATTTTCCCATAATTTTTTTCTTAGATGATAATGTGAAAATAGGGGTGCATACTTCTACTTCATGGATTCCTCCGGTTCCCTGATTTTCTCTTCGTATTTATAGTTCCAACATTGTACTTGGACTTAGTGAGTTGTCATGCTGTGTTGAAATTTATATCTATTTTCCATGATCTTCACTAGTTTATTCTCATAATAGATATCATTTTATATTTATACCACTTCTTAATTCATAAAATATGAATTATCTTGTATGTACTCCCTTAAGACGGATACATGGAATGTGTTGTGTACATAAAAAAGGTTTATGGGAGTTCTAATTGATAAACCACAACTCTGATGTGATAAAGAATACAAAATGGGCTGATGTACCTAGGGATTAGATTTACATTCTTCCAAAATATCATGACTATCTTCAATATGGATATGAAAATAATTACTTTATCCCTGACCTCAAACTCTAAGTCCCATCGATGATTTTTAACATAGCTCTTTTGTCGACTCTGAGAAGTCCTAATGTGTTGCTGAATATTTTTGACATTTTCTACCATTTCCTCAACTATTTTAGTTCCTACCATCTTGTTTTCACCAAATTTATCCCAAATCATTGGTGTCTGACATCACTTCCCATATAGGGATTCATAAGGATCAATTTTAATTCTTAAGTGGAAACTATTATTATATGAGAACTCGACCAGAGGAAGATGTTGATCCCATACACCTATAAAGTCCATTGAACATTATCTCAACATGTATTATAATGTCTAAATAGTATGATTAGATTTTCCATCGTTTTGGGGGTGATAATCTGTATTGAAGGTCAACTCAGCATTTAGAGAATATTGGAGGCTCTTCTAAAATATGAATTTAAAACATATATCTTGGTCATAAATAATAAATAGTGGTATTCCATGAATCCTAACCACCCCTATGATGTATATCCATGTTATTTGGTCATGTGATAAGTCCTACCAAATTTTAATAAAGTGGGTAATCTTTATAAAAGGACCTATATAACCCACCTGACATTATTTTCTCTTGGTTTCTTTGGAAGTATATTGAAAAATTATGTGGTTATTTTTTCACATTTTCATGTATGTATGGGTAATGGTTGTATCATACCCTTAGAATTTTCCCTTTCAACTTTCACTTGCCGACATAGCAGAAACTTTTAGGTATACTCCATGATCTACTTATTCATAATGTCCCACCAATAGTTCTCTCAAATATATCAACTTCTTTCTCCCTAGTTGGATTAATAAGGTAAAGTTATGTTCGTTATTCATTAGATATTTCTTTATTTTAAGATTTTTTGTTACACATGGTCATAACCCAAATCTTACAACTCATTCTTAATCAATGTTGATCTCATAAGATTTTCCTTTTCTTATAGCTTCCACCATCTCTTAAATTTCCACATCATCTATTTAAGTTTCTATTATCTTATCTAAAGGGGATGTTTGAGAAGTAATTAGAGAAATTATTGATGATTTTTCTTCCTTTAAAATTACCATGTTCATACTTTTCAAGTATAAGAAAATTGGAACCTTCTCAATTATCATCATAGATAAAATTTCCATATCCTTTCTACTAATATCATCTACCACTTTGTTTACTTTATCATGATGGTAATGGATTGAACATTCATAGTAATTTATCATATATAACCATATTCATTGGATCAAATTAATCTATTTTATGTAAATATATATTTGAGTCTCTTATGATCTAAATATATTTCAATCTTCTCCCCATTGAGACAATGTCGCAATATTTTCAACACAAATATCACTTCCACCAACTCAAAATCATGCGTTGGATAGTTCTACTCATGAAATTTAAATTTCCTCAGGGATCAGGCTATCACATTTTCATTTTTCATTAGTAAAAAACCAAAACCCTTCTTTGAAGCATCGTAGTAAACCACAAAATTTTCCCCACTTCAAGGTAGTGTGAGTATTGGTGAAGTGATAAGACTCTTTTAAAACTCCTTAAATTTATCTTTACATTCACAATTATAAAAAACTTTAATCCCTTCTATGTTAGCTTGTTTGGTAGGTTTGGAAATTGTGATAATTTTCTCTCAAATTTCTTGTAATACCTATCCAATCCAAGGAAACTATGGATCTCTATTACAGATGCTCATCTAGGATACTCCTCAATTACCTTTTTCTTGGAAGAGTGAATATATTCCCATTTTTTGGTGACAACATGTACCAATAATGATATTATATTCATTAAATAATCACATTTACTATACATTTTATATATCTTCTCTTTTAAAAATTCCTTTAGAAAAGTATTTAAATTCTTATCATGTTGCAACTTTATTTTAGAGTATTCAGAATATAATGTATAAATACTACAACAAATTTATTAAGGTAATATCTAAATACTCAATTCATTATGTCCATAAATATTTCAGGAGCATTAGTGTTTCTAAAATGAATCACTATGAACTCATAGTGTCCAGACCTTTTTTGAATGGTAGTTTTGGGAATATCTTCATTTTTTACTTTTAATTAGTGATATCTTGACCAAAGGTTGACCTTTGATAAAAACATGGACCCATGTTATTGAATAGACAAGTTTTTTATCCATAGAATTAGAAACGTTTTCCTTATCATGATTTGATTGAGTTCACTATAATCAATATATATACAAATTGACTCGTCCTTCTTCTTGATGAAGAGGACCAGTGCACCCCATGGTGAATCATTCAAACATATTAAACCCTTTTGTAGATTCTATTGTAACTAATTTTTCATATCTTCTAACTCAATGTAGGATATTATATAAGGAGTCTTTGATAATGGTATAGATCTTGGTATAAGTTTGATTCAGAACTGAACCTCTCAATTAAGAGGAATACTAGTAAACTCTTCGAGGGATACATTAGTATAATGCATCACAATGGGAATATCTTCAAGAATGATTACATTATTTTTCTCAATAATTTTTTCAATATATTATTTCTTATAAGTTAATAATATCGTTCTTGAAAATGAGAACTAGGGGGGATTCATCCTTATCCGTATACTTGTGCATAATCATAGGATGACTTAGGACATTTAGAGTGATCTCCATCTCCCAAAAGATGATTTTTAATTTTTATAAGTATATTCAATCCATTCCCAAAATAAAATCAAACTATACTAAAAGAAAAATGATGATATTTTCTATAAGATTCAGTCCACAAACATTGATTTGAAGGTGTTATATACTTGGGAGACAATAACTCCCCCATTATTTAATAGTTATACTAAAATTTGAAGATATGAGAGAATGGATATAACTAGAATCGAATCGTATATTTTCAATTATTGAATGAATAACATACCTATAACCAAATCATTTTCAGCATCCACCTCAACAGTAGTGATTCAATATGACCTTCCTTATTCTATAGGCCTTGGAGGTTGTTAACATTGACATTTTTCTGAAAACCCTTAGTTGAGGCCATTAGATTTCATTATTCTCATGTTCCATGTAGTTGAAACACTACATCATAGGTTGAGTGTTGATTTGAAACTTATTTTATGCTTCCACATTATTGGTTTTCTTAATTTATCCTTGATATTGATTATAATGATTCCCTAATTTTGAACAGTTGAAACATCTTCAATTTCCCATGAGATAGTTTCCAAGATTATTCTTCCCAATACTTTTTACAAGTGGGATGTAGGGTATTTGTTTCAAAGAGATTTATCTATTTATACACCCAATAAAACTCCATTTTATGTTTTTTTTATTCCCATGAGTCCAATGGGAGTCACAAATTACTATCTCAACTTTGAGGGAACAAAATACAATATCTTCATAGCTATAAAAGTCCCAATCACTAATTAATTTCATATACTTGACTTTAAACTGATAAAAAATGGTCCTCATTACTTTTAGTGTTGATGAAAATTTTAAAGTAATACCATGAAATCCTTGGTAAATTTTCCTCATATTCCCCAATAGACTCATCTTCCTTTTACCTCAATTTAAGGAAATCGCTCTCCATTTTTTTAAGGATAGTTTGGGAAAAAATGTATCAAAAAAATATTTTCTTAAATTCATCCCATTCCATTTAATCAATATCCTATTTGTACATTGTGTTCTTGATCAATGACTATAATTGATCATCTTCTCCCTCAATGTGATAAACGACTAGAACAACATTCTCTTGATCTATACATTAGATGATAGAGAACATCTTATCAGTGGAGTTATTACATTTTTCAATGAATAGTGGATCAAAAGACCCACTAAAGGACAAAGGCCTTTGTCACATAAAATACTCAACTAGAAATTTGTCTTTATTAGGAATAGGAGGACATTCCAGATAATTCAATTTATTATTCATAAATTGAGAAAGTTTAGCTAATACATCCATGTAGTTATCATTTCCCACTCCTGTAAGGTTATGTATATCATTGTGGAATCATCACATTGCCTATCATGTGTTTTTATCGGCATGGTTTCTCTTATTTACTTCTATTAACTAAAAACAATAAAAATATATGAGAATAAATTAACATACAAAATGAAAACTAATAAAATTTAAATTAATAACTTATAAATAATATGTATATCCTAACTTATGAGTATCTAGGTTTTAATCTAGGATATATATGGTAATGTGTCCTATTATTTTTTCTAACCTAACAACTTTTTCATGGCCTTTATAATGGTTTGTAAAGAATTTGTGAGTTTTGAAATCATATCCCCTAGGAGTGTCAAAATAGGTCTGTATCAAGGCATGTTGTTATGCACCAGGTGATGATAAAATCCAGATAAATGTTTCATTTTTAGTGTTGTTACACCTAAGTAATACTATTCTATATCCACATCCACTTAAAATATATTGACATATATGTATTTAATTGGAAACCACTCTCTCTATCCATCTCCAAAACTCCATGATATTTTATTAATCTTAGACTTATCCCTTGGGTTCTTACTAAATTATTCTAGTCATAATCCCAAAAATAAATATAAATTCCCTCTAATAAAAAATATAGTGACCCAAGACTTTTGAATATATTATTTCATGATTTTTAACATGAATATTCATTAATATAAAACTAGGATCATGAGGCCTAGTGTCTTTGGAAGATGAGTTTCATAATACATCAAAGGAAACTAAAACATTACATCCTTATTTTATTCTTCATAATGATATCGCAAATCCATTTGATATCTTAAAATTTCATAAGATAACCCAGCGAATATATAAAATAATGGGGTGAGCTAAAAAACCTAGTATGGTAATAAACATGATAAGGAAACATAACATGTTAATAAAATGTATAACCTGTTATCATAAACGATAAGGATCATTAGTAATCACATAGGATCTTAACATGAATAACATGATATCATAAGATCATAGAAACATAGAAAATGCATAAGAAACATATAAAATTATATAAACATGAGTCAAGTATAACTACCTAGACAATATTTCAAGGTGGAAAAGTCCAATAATGGATTAGGTTTAGTCCTTAATAACATACATAGTGACTCATGAGACAAATGCTTTACCCATTGAATTGGACCACCATCAAGGAAGAAACATAATAATATATTCATGATTTATGAGTTCCATAAAAAGGAAATAAATAATAATGTATAAATATATAAATTATCCATGGAAATAAAATGGATTAGATAATATTTCCTTATATCCTAATTGAAATAAATTTAATATTTAAGGAATTTTAAAAATGGATATAAGGCATGTATTAACTGATAAAATGAATACATAATAATATAGGTATATATGTGATATTCATATGTATATAATTCACAATCATTATATAAATTTATAGATATATAAATTGAGTTATATAGGGAGTGGTCCTAACATGATTAGAGGGGTGGTTTATAGAGATCTCTTACCTCGAGACAGAATTCTCACACACGTTCTTTATCTAAATTAAAAATAAAATTATTTTAATTATTTAATTTATTAGTAACCCTTTTCATGTTTATTATTACTTATATTTTATTTATTATCATGATATATTCAATTTCATAATCTTTTATTTCATTTCAAACTTTTTGATGATATTTGGCTCACATATCCAAAAATCACTCCGATAAGATGAATAATGTAAAAGTGATTATTATTTAATCATATAAAGAATAATAAAAATTAAATAATGATCAATTTTTCATATCTATTTTAATTTTAAAACTAACCATGAATTATGGTTATTGAAAATTAACTATGTTATATTCATGGGGATGGTTGGTCGTACATATGCAGGAGTAACATTTCCATTTTTCAACGATTCTCAAAATAATGTAAGTTTTAATTTATATTTATATTTATATAATGATATATTAAATACTAAATAATTTATTTATATACACTTATATATACCATCCATGTGATTCGACAATGAACAATGAATCACATCGCTTCATGGAGGTGGTAATCCAAACATTCCCAAGAATGATGTTGCAATATTTAATGAATACAAAGGTAAGAAAATATATGATATGTTAATTTAAATAATTATAAATATGTCTTGAATATAATATATAAAAATTAATTCCATCATCATAAATATTTTTGAGGGGAAATTATGGAAAAATAATTACATCTGTTTGTAAGCCTGTAGTTCTTTGTACTCACAAACGACGATTTTGTTTTCCTTTTGTTGGAAGGGAAGATGGATGTTGGTTATTCCATTAAAATAATAACACCTAAGTATAAGGGAGATAATTATGTTATTATATCATCACATATTAATAATATTTTTATTAGTTGTAATAAGTAATAAAACAAAATTCTCAGTTAGGAATGATACATCTTCCATAGACAAATTCTTAATGTTTTCCCCGAAATCATTCAAGGGAGTGTTTTTTAATCAAAACAAGGTATTCTGGATTTGAGGAGGGATTTAAAGAAGATATTTGATTTTTTATTGGATAAAATAAAGTAATTTTAAGTGTAAATCAAATAGGATTGAATGTTCCCTTTTATAAGTGAGAAGGGGTGACATTTTTATTAATACCCAAAAACTATTCAATAATGTGAAGTCACTCTCAAGAGAAGTTCTTGAAAAATTTATAGATATTTTAGCTTATGAAATATAAGGTCTAGAATCACATACTAAACTAAAATAATCAGTTTTTTTAAAATGTGATTCCCTTTACCTTTATGGTTACTCACTTTAGTTTTCACCAGGGTAAATAAATTTTTACCTAGGTAAATTATCCTTTAAGAATAAAAATAAAATGATTCTTATTATATAATTTTGATAAAATTATTCCAAATATGAAAGTAAATTTATCAAATAAAAAAACCATGTTTAGGGAAAATTATTTTTAAGACAAGCATGTGTAACACATAAAACTTATTTTTAACCTTAATCACGGTAATTTATTTTACTATTTTTTCTATTTATTATGACAAAAAATTAATTTTAACTTATTTACAAATATTAATTGTTATGATTTAAAATATGGATTCCATTTTATCAAATCCAATTCATATAATTTTTGAAATTTTATTTTAAATTAAACGCACAAATTTTGATGAAAAGTTATTTTTCATGAAATTGATTTTTTCAAAAATAAATGATATTATATTAACTCTTTGACAAGAATTAATAATTATATGAATTTAAATTAATATATATATATAATTTTAATTCAAATATTCCCTTATTAAGGGTTATTTTTATTTATTAAAACTGGTAACCATTATGCACTTAAAAATTGTTTTCATAGAACTACGATTTCAATCATAATAATAAATGTAAACCAATATCATGAAAATTTATTATTAAAATTAAATTAATTATATTATTATAAATCAATGTTTTATATTTAAATTTAATACCAAATATAAAAAACGATGGTACTTTTGAATTTTAGCAACCCCAACCCTAGTGACTCTAGGCCTATGCCTTACTTTATTACATTGGCATAAGATACAAGGAATCACGTTCTAAAGAACTAAATAGTTTAATAGTATTGGTAAAATATATACATAAATGATAATCATTTATATTGGGAATATAATATAAAACAAAATAAAATGAACTGAATCCTTGAAAACTCATTTAAGGATTTCTTCTTCATATCCTAGGGAAAGAAAACAAAATAAGGGTGAGCTCAAATGCTCAATAAGGTATAAGTATAGTAGAAACTTTCATGAATGAATAAGAATAATAAAAGTATGAATTTGAATAACTTACCACACATTCCAATTAAATAACTTGACTATCATGGTAAGATAAGGTAGAATCAATATGGAAAGGAAAATAACTGAAAACACATGTCATTTAATCAATAAACTAAGAATGAAATGCATCCCTAGAAAACATCATCACAAACATATAATGTATAATAATAATAACATAATTATCAATGAATAAAATCCTTAACTATTTTAATTAATGTTTTCCAGGTATATGATACCTTTACCATTAAGATCCATCCTCAAGATAGTTTAAAACAACTGGGTAAAAACCCATCTGATTTGGCCAATTAATTTGTCTCATGAGACAACCAATGAACCAACGAGTTATCTATAACCATGACCCAACCATGTATTTAATTTAAAAATCATTATTCATATGTCAAAAAATTTTATTTAATTCATAAAAATGTTCCTAATCATTAAATATCTATATCGAGTAAAGGATGGAGATTTTTTAATATTTCCCTAGTTAATCAAATAATTTTCAAAGTAAACACAATATGTAAAAATGGTATATGGTTTAGTAAATAATAATATCCATAAATTAATAATATGGATATTTTATACAAATTTAATCTCCAAGTACAAATGATGATAATAAAGTGATTGTTTCAAGAGAAAAATAACAATCACAAAATAATGTGAGATTTCACAATAACTTTTACCCTTTTTAATTTTCAATTAAAATCCCCTTTGATGAATTAATTAAAATTTGAACTAAAAATACCATGAATTATGAATGAATCATTATATTACTTGTAAAATGGTATTATATACACCATATAAAATAAATTAGCTATATAATATTACAATATGCCTCATTGAAGGGAAATTGAGACAAAATCCCTTACCTCACACTTCCTTTTAGTGGACCATTCTTTTACCTCCTGTATAATGGTTTTAAAAAATTTATTAACTTATAGTAGAAACATATTAAAATTTTTAATATCAGATAGGATCTTTTTATTACATCTTTTCACACATTCGTTAATAATATTTCATTATTTTCATTGTTTGATGTGTTAATTGCCTTGTTTTCTCATGCAAGTTTTGTCATGAAAAGTCTAGTTATTGCATATATATATATATATAAAGTTTCATTATCTATAGAATAATAATAATGTAATAATCATAAAATTTATAGTCTATTATAATTTTAAAACTAATAATGAAATATGGTTTTGAGAAATGATGTACGTTACGACCATGGAGATGATAAGTTGTACATACACAAGATTAACATTTAAATTTTTCAATGATCATTATAGAAATGTGCTAAGTAATATTTCATCTTCATATAATGACAATAATTTCATAAATAATATATTATTTCCTTTTATACACACACACACACACAGATATATATATATATATATATATCATCATCAATGTGTTGTGGTGATGAAAGGAGAGTCACAATGCTTTGTGAAGGTGGTAGTCCACCCATACATGAAATATGTTATCATTTTTTTGTGTATGAAAGAAAATTGTATTTTATATTTTTAAAATAAAAAATATTTCACTAATATAAAAAATATTTCATGTATATCACATATTTTAAATAACTTTAGCCTTATCACCTTCCATCTTATGCGTTAGTGAAAGACGAATCACATCGCTTTGTGAGGCAGTAGTCCGACAAACACACAAGCGAAGTTGTTTAGTCCCTTAAGGAATAAAAATTAAAATAGTATATACTATATAATTATTCCATATGTATAATTATCTTATAAATATCATATATATATATATATATACTTTATATCCTTCATTATACCAAATCATGAGAGGTGGTAATGGAAAAACTAATGACACGGATTCGTGAGGTAGTAGTCTTCCATACACAGGAATGATGATTTCATAACTCATTTGATGGAAGTGGAGATGGTTTAAGGTAATGAAGTTAGCACAAAAAAATATCATTATATGTAAGATAATGTGGATATTATATCGGAACTATTTATAAATAATTTAAAGAGGTGGAGGAAGAAATAAAATAAAAACACTCATTGTAGAATGTTACCTTTTCTTCATGTATCCTCATTAGGATTGCACCAAGTCCCTCCCTGGATTGATTTATGATAAAAATAAGGATTTTAGGATGAGGTTTTGGGATTTTGGAGGAGATTTGGTTAGGTTTTGGTCGAATAAAATGTCTTGGGTCATGTGAAGAAGTGAGGGGAGTGATTTCCCTTTTATAATTGAGGAGTGGAATTTTTATAAATACACAAAAAATAATCCTTAATGGGAAGTCACCCTCACCTCAAGTGGCACAAAAAATTAACATTAATGCGGTGTAAATATTATATGGTCTATAAAAACCTCCAATCCAATATTTTTTCCTTAACTTCTAAGTTTCCTAGCTTTTACCATTTTCATTTTTCATTACAATAACTAGTATTTTTAACCCTATTTATTTATCCCTTAAGAATAAAATAAATTGAGCCTTATAAAATAATTTTGACCTCATGATTATAAATAATAAATCAAATTTATAAAATAAAAATCCTATGTGTGTGGAAAATTGATTTTAACACAAGCGCATGTAACGTGTAAAAACAATGTTTTAACCTTAACCGCCCTAAGAAAGTTTTTACAATTTAGTAGTCAATATAGTCATTATAAATGTATAATTTATCCTTGAATGGAAAATAGTTGCTATTTATTATAATTTTAAAATAAATTTGAAGAATATATGAGTTTAATTTAATTTTATGTCATTTAATAAAATATCATTTATTATAAAATAACATTGATGTTGATTTTCATGTTATTTATTTAATTTGAATTTAAAAATATACATGATGAAAATGGAATTAAAATATATTATTCTAAAACATTTTTAACATTATATATTCATATAAAAAATTAATTCAACACAATAATTCGATGAATTTAGTTCACGTTTAGTGTTTATAGTATCATTTAGTTTATTTTATTATTAAATAAATAATTATTTCATTAGCGTTTCTTCAGAATTTAAAGTAATTATTTCATCTCTAAAAATTTAAAATAAATGATCCTGATAAAAAATCATTTATATTTTAAAATAATATTTATAACTGAACATATGTTCTTTTTATCCCTGTCTCAAATCATAATAAATACTAAAAGCAAGGAAAGTGCCTTTTTGTTCTTTTTCTTTACTTAACTTAGGTCACTTTTAGGGAAAACTGTCAGTAAAATTATTAAAAATAGAGCTTAAGGTCAAAATGGTATTACTATTACCATAAATGGGTTTTTTATCAGTTGGTAGGTTAATGTATCCCTTATCTTCTTAGTTTAACCCCAGATAAATCCACTTTTACCTTAACCATAGAAATTAATTCTTCCTGTTTTCTCAAACCATTTTGTTCAAAATTTAATTTGGCCTTATTGGACATTATAAATTATTATTATTACATGTATTTAACCCATTTTCCCAAATTAAATTCATATAAGTGAAAATTTTTAAATTAAAATTAATCTTGTAGACGTGATGAGAAAGCATGATTTTAAAGAGAAAGTGATCAAAGTTTTTCAAAGTTTTAATAACTAAATACAATATAAAAATGATTCTAAGGATATCAATTTAATTAATTTATATAAAATATAACTAGTGTTACTTTAAAACTAATTTCAAATATAATTTAACATTATAAATTATTTAAACAAAAAAATAGATTTCAATTAAAATTCGGTATTTTTCATTATTCATCAAGAAATGATTTTTTTTAGAAAAATCCCAACAATTCACCGTAATATAATTATTATATTATGATTTAAAATTTGGAGATTATTTTTTAAATAAAGTTTACAATATTCATAAAAATGTATCTTAAATCTTGTGCACAAAGTACAACTCAGCTATCTTTTAGAAAAAAATAGTATTTTAAAAAAAAATTTATTTTCTTTGAAATGATTATTAAATTCATTTATAAAAAATAAATAAAAAATTTAAACGTTTAATATATATATTTTTAATGATTAATTTAGTGTTATTCATACCCTAAAATTTAGTGGCTGGTATATAATGGTCACGTTTAAATAATATTTCAATAGATTATTTTTTTTAAACCTGATGTTACGTGCATCATAAGAAATTAATGAAATTATATTTATTCTAAAATAATTGTATTATAATTTCAAGGGGTTTTTTGTAAATTACATTATTTTATGAAAATAAATTACAATATTTGAAAAATCTATAAATTTTATTATTCATTAAAAAATAAATCATTTCACAAAAATCCAAAAATTACAGTCAAATTTATTTTTAATATTTTGATTTCAAAAAAAATCATTTTATAAAATATAATTTCTAAAATCAGAAAATATTAATTATAGTATTCTCTCAAAAAATTAGTAAAAAATTATTTTTGAAGAAAAAATATTTTTTGAATAATAACATATCTTCATTAAAGGTTGACTGCTTATTTCATAGGAATTTATCTATAAATTTACATCATGTGGGTACTTTATAAATAATGATCATGGATCAATAAATGAATATGATATATAAGGTCATCAATTTTAGTGGGAATACTTTCAATAAATTTTCTCAATGAAATGAAATAAAACATGTTACTCCTCCTAAGATATGTCTTTGTTATAGATTTTGACATATATCATGTTAATAATATTGAGATATCTTATAAGTATGACCAACAAAATAGTTCAAAATTGGTATCTAAGCTTGAAAATTGTTCTCAATAAGAATTATTATGGGAATATGACTGTGAATTTTATAGATATCAGTTTATTTGACTCTAACTTAAGTGTATTGAATACTGGGTGTGCATCGCATATTTATGATGACAAACAAGGACTCAAATATAATCAGGGTTGATAATGAGAGAAGTATAAATTTTCATAAATAATAGAGAAAGAGTTTGTAAATTAGAATTCAGTACTAATGATCTAATTCTATCTAGTGAATTAATTATTGAATTAAAATACTATTTTTATGTTCCTACTATTAATATAAATTTCATTTTTGTATCTTTTTTAGAGAATATGGTATCTTCATTCCTTACTTAGAACAAGATTTGTTCTATATATAAAAATGAAATTTTTATGGCATTGGAAACATGATAAATTTATTTTATATTCTAGATATAGAAAATATTTTATATAAAATTCAGTATAATAATTTCATGGTTGACTATAATCTCACATATCATTGGAATCATCTTCCAAGAAATATAAACGAGAAACGCACCCACAAACACCATTGAGATGGATTGTTGGAGTCATTTGATTTTGAATCATTCAGTATATTTGAATCTTGTTTATCGGGAAAGATGACCAAAATACCATTTAGTGAAAAAGGTGAAAGTTCCTATGGATTTTTGCATCTCATATGTAGTGGTGTATATAAAAAAATAAGTATACAAGAAAGTCATGGTTTTTGTTAATAGGTTACTTTTATCAATGACTTTACTCAATATGGTAATGTGTTTATGATGATACAGATGTGTGTAACTTCTAAAAATTTAAAAGAGTTTAAGAACAAATTACATGTGAATTGGGAAAAGGTATTAAAATTATCTGATTAGATTAGGTTAGTGACTACTTGATTGAGGAATTCATTGATCATTTGATAGATTTTGGAATTATTCCAAATTCAATCCTCTTTGAACACTATAATGGAATTTTATGTTTTAGAGGATAAATCATACCCTATTAGACAAGGTTTAATCAATGATGTGTGAGTGTGAACTTTTTATTACATTTCATATTTATGATTTAGAGACTACTGTGTTTTTACTTAATCACATTTCATCTAATGTAACCGTAAATTAGCCATATGATATATAGATCAGGAAACATCCAAAAATATATTTTATGAGGTTTTGGGGTTGTGAACACTCATATAGAGATTGAATTATTATAATCTATAATGCCCAAATTTTTTAGTATTAATTTCCATTTTAATAAATACTATAGTGAATATCTTGTTTCGCATAAAACTCAAAACTAAAACAAACCATGAAACGTTATATTAGGTTAAAAATATTACAATGCAATACAAATACATTATAATAATTCAATATGAAAAATAATTAAAAAAATTACAAGTGTAATAAATATATATGAAAATAAAATGACCATGAACATAAACAATTTATCATATTGGTTCATTATGAAGATCATCATCGTCATTGAAACTATGGAAATAAGGTAGAAAATTAGAAATATTATATACATGTTGAGAGAAAAGTAAATGGATAGGCTGGATGATTCTAATAGTGTCTATAATACTATATATAGGAATGAAATTGGACAATTATAAATATAGCCATTCTAAATATTATCATTAGAAATATAGTCAATGAATATATGTTCATTGGATATGCTTGTATCTAATATATATGTTGAATTTATATAATTTTTAGTAATAAATTGAAAATAATGTAATTCTGGAATGAAAAATAATGATAATATCTAATTTAAATATTTTATTATTTTTATATGTCACATTTTATTATTATTATTAATTATAAATAATTATTTTTTTATAAATTTTAAATAAAGATTTTAATACTGACGTATTGATTAAATTAAATGTTTATCAGATGAATAAATAATTTTAATAGGATGTGGTTAATGTTATATAATGAAATGATATTTTTCAGTAATTTTTTTAGTATCATATATTTTTATCTTAATCAAAATATTCATATTAGTTAATGTGTACAATTTCATTTTTAAGCATAGAAATATGTTACTGAGGAAAAATATTTTTATCATGGTAAAGGCAGAAATGTTATTTGCAAAGAATTATTTTTTATGTGTTGTGTATTTTTATCAAAATAAATTAAATTTATTACTTTTAAATGATGAATCTAATTTATTTTTAATATATGTAAAAAAATATTTTAACACTCATTTAATTAGTAATTGATAAGATATAAGAATAAAAACACCTAATGCTAAAAAGCACATTCTACAATTGTTTCTATATATATTATATTTCAATTTTAATTTTAATTTTATAATATATATATATTTATTTATTTATTTAATTAATTAAACTAAAATAATTCCAAATTTGGATTTATAAAATCAAAATTGGGTAATATCTTTCATACTAAAAATAATTATCATTGTAAAAAAATTAAACATGGTAAAAGGGGGGGTAAAAGGAGTCAATTTATCATGGATCAAATTTTGTTTAATTGATATGAGTTATATACCATTTATAATTACTTTTTAGGTGTGGAAGTAATAATTAAATGTCTTACTAAAATTTTGTAACATCCCATGTATTTATAGAATAATACATTTTCATATCTATTAATATTTATGAACAAAATAATAATTTTACATTTATGGGATTATTTTTCCGATATCATACTTTACATGCAAGAATGGGTTTCTCTGAAATCTTACATTGCACACAACATTGAGTTATACTGAAAAATAATAGAACAATATTATTATTATTTTAATGGTAGTTAACACCTAGCTATTGTATTGGTTGAAATGAACAAAACTAACTACAATATGATTAAAAATGTTTGTTAATTGTTTTTATATTAATCCAATAAATTTTAGATTCTTAAAATGAGAATGAATCCAATTTTAAGCATAGAATACTCTAATATTTTTAAAAGGTCATTTTCTGTCATTTGATGGAGAACCCTTTAAAAATATAGTTTTGTTTCACTTTTATGTGTTCTATTTGACAAAATAAACTTTATCATTAAAATTGGAACATCAAAATTTACTTTGGTTGAAATTTTTGTTTTATGATAAAATTCATATTTTAATGAATAGTTAAAATACTGCATTTTATTTCAAAACTATCTTTTCATATAATTTATTTATATAGATAGATTGTAATTTAAATTGGTTTTAAAGTGTAATTAGATTATTTTTTTATCATTTAATCCAATTTTCATCATTGGAAATAATTTCACTTTGAAATTTGATATAAACACAAGTCAATCTCTTAATGGTTTTTTCTTTTAAAAAACATGTTTTCTCATTTTGAAAATGAGAATTAATTTTAAATTAATTTCTGAAAATTATATGTTTTGAATTTGGAAAAATTGATTCCATATTTTAAATAATAATTTCCTAATTTTATAAATAGTCCCCTTTTATTTTTGTACAATATGAAAAGTAACTTCTATAATTATTTTTATTTACCATGGTTAAAGGGTAAATAAGGGTAAAAAATAATATTATAATAATATAAAACTACCCTAACACATGTACTAATACTATTTTATAAGATATGGATAACCATGGTCATACTTGGGTTGATTTTAGGACACCATGGAACCACTTGGGTGTGATAATGACATGTTACAATAATTAATTAAATGTAATGAGAAATATAATATAAACATGTATCTTTTTACTAAAATTATTTTTAGGCGGGGTTATAAAACTGATGTATTTTAATATAAATATTAATTATAAATTTGAAAATATTTCCAACATCATTTTGTTTTATTTATAATTTTTAGACATTAAATAAATAAATTTATTTATAATACAATGATAATGCAATGATTACCTTATTAATAAAAGATTCAAATAAATGATATTATAAATATTAAACTAAATGTAATTTGAACATTTTTATTCCATCCGTGAATTTTATGGATGATTATGACATGTTATATATGAGTTAATATAGTTTTTTAATGAAACAAATTTTTATGACTTTAACAGAAATCAATTACTAAATAGTTTCAAAATTAACATAAATAAGTTTTTAGAATAAATATTATTTTATTAAATGATATAATAGTCATAAAAATATCAGATTATACCAAATGAATTATATAATTTTAACAATGTCATTAATAGTCCACTTTAGTTTCTCTTGGAATTTTATAGTAACCATATTAACTATATAGTGTAAAAGTACAAGAATACATGGAAAGTGTTAATTTATTTAACTAAGGGTTAAAGTCAAAAATAAGGTTATATTTATGACCTAAACTTGTCAAAAACCAATTGGTTGAGAGGATTTATACCCTTCCTCATCTTATCCTAGAAATATATCACTTTTTAACTAATATAATTCTAATTTTAATTTATAACAAAAAAATATTTGAAGACCTTCCTAAAGTGACCATCCTCCCTCTTATAAAAGGCCACCAATTCTACCCACTTACTCACATGTATCAATCCCTTTGGATAACCCAAATTCTGCTAAACTAATCTCCCAACATCCCTAAATTACTACAATAATCCTTACCTTGGGAATAATACAACTCAAGGAAGCCTTGTGGCTCAAATCAAAAGGAGTTCCCGATTTAGAGGTAACGTCTTCTCTCAAGATCCTTTCATTTATTTTATTTCTACAAACCCATAAACTCTATTTATTTCATTATGTTATAACAAAAAAAGAATAATGAAAATAATGAGATGCTTTTATGAAAAGGTTTCAACCTACACTTACACACCCCTCCATCTAATGAATATAGAACATACTATTTTTGTGTACAGCGAACTATTGCCTCATGAAACGATGATTATTCAATTTTCTCCTACCACCTATCATGGTGGAAATTATAATAGAACTATATTTATAAATGATATATGTTATATTTATATTGTCTCTACAATTCTGTAATTTTTATTTAGAACATACCTTTATGTTTTACAGGTTGTGTAAATATGATACTTTCGTTTGAGGATGTGTGGACTACCGCCCCCTCAAATCGATGTGACTTGTTCCCGATATACATGGAACATATAAAGGATGGTTTTATTAAAAATATTAAACATACATGAGATAAATATAATTCTATTATTATAATATACATTTATATCATTTGATTATTATTCTTTTAATATGAAAAAGAAATGAAAGTATTGCTCATGTGTACGTACGGTCTACCATCTCCATGAATGGTGCATTTCATTTATTATCTCAAAATATTATGGATATTATAAATACATATATACTTGATATATATTATATTTAAATCATGAATAATATTATGTGGATTATGTACTTTTGACTACATGGATAATTTACATCTAAACAAGTTCATTTTCGACTCAAGTACCAAATATCGACAAAACGTCTAATATAAACCTAAATAATTATATAATTTTTATAATATGGTAATAAGTTAAATGAAAGAAATAATAAACTTGAAAATTATTTAAAATAAATTATAAATTAACCTAAGTTTGTTATTTAGAAACATAGCGATTGTATGTGACTGGTCAGACTCAATGTAAGGGAAATTTTAACTCAATCTCCATTCATTGCGTTAAATATCTATTTCATTGGTTATGTTCTTCTATGAATATGTGTGAATGACAACTTATTTTTTATACATAATATCCACTTATATTGTGTGGATTTATATTTTTCACACATAATTATTTCATTGATTTATCCTTTATCTAATGATATGATCTTTGTAAGGGACTTCATCTCAATCTCCTTTCTTTGAGGCATATTTTGATGTTATACACCTTCTTCTTTTATAAGGTGTATAATAAACCCCTTTGAATATTAATTTCATTAAAAGGGAATATTTCTTCTATGAAGTCTTTTACTAAATAAAAAAATTAATGTTTTAACATATGCGGTGACAATGACTTCTCTGCATCCATAACTGTTATTTTAAATTTGGCTTCCTCTATAATATTTAATGATTTTTTAAAAGGAAAAGAAATTCATTGTACATTTTTGTTGTGATTTTGTTTCAAAAAGGGTTTTGAAAGTTTATGTACTATTTCAATATTTTGAAATGACCTCTTGTGATTGAAAATGAAATATTATGAGTGAAATGTTGATAATTGCAATCATTTATGTTTTATGATTATATAATGGTACTTGGACATTTGAAGGGTAGTTACCTGATAAAACAAAGATGGGTGGTTATGTGATATACCAAAGATAGGTTGTTCTGTGATAAACCATGGATGTGTGGTTATGTTATAACCACCAATTCATTGGGTATGGAAGTCAGTTGTATGACTATTCCATTTGTAAGAATGATTTGTAAAAATGGATTTATGGTATTTCCATTTATGTATGATTATAAAACCTTGATATTTTATGAGATAGATTATTTTAATTTCTTTTATGTTTTACTCTACAAAAATATTAGCTTGCGCTATACACAACATCATATTAGCTTGCAGTATATGCAACAATATTCTTGGCTTTTATTGCACACAATTTAAAGTTTGTTTGATAGAATTTATTCCACGCAACACTGAGTATAGATTTTGTTCAATTTATAAATTAACTAAGTTTGGATTATGTTATATGCAACACCAAATGATTCTTTCACTACATGCAACACTGACTTGAATTGTGTTACATGCAAGAGAGACCTTCCTTGATAGCTTGTGTTATACGTGATACTGAGTTTCACTAAGCAACGATATATTATTAAAATAATATTATGGGATATAAACTATCCATTATGAATAGTATTAACCACATTTTTAATTTTATATAAAATTATAATTCATATTACACAATTTCTACAACATGGTATGAGAAAAAAATCAATTTTTTGGATAAAAGAAGTATTTATCAAAAAATACAATTTTAACACCTTTTGATGGCACACCCATTTTAAATATTGTTTTGGAAACTTTTATAAGTTAAATTTGACAAAATAGACTTCTTATTTGGAATAGAGACATAAAATTTTACTTTTTTTGATTTTTTGGTATTTTTCAGATAAAATTCAAATTTTAATGAATAGTGAAAAATACTCTATTTTAATTCAAAACTACCATTTCAACTAATTTATGTTTAGAGTTAGATTATCTTTATTATTAGTTTTAAAGTGTAATTGTATTATGTTTTTATAATTTAATCCAATTTTGGTCATTGTAAGTAATTTATCATTGAAAGTGCACATAAACACATGTCAATCTTTTGATAGTTATTATTTCTTAAAAACCCGGTTTTTGGTTTTGACAACAGGAATTAATTTAAAATTTATTACTGAAACTTTTGTCTTTTGAATTTTTAAAAATGGATTCCATATTTGGAATTATAAGTTCCAAATTGTGTGAATAGATACCTTTTATTTTTTGGACATTATGATTAGTAACTTGAGTAATTATTTTATTTATCATAGATAAAGGGTAACTATGGTAAATAAGGGTAAAAAATAATATTATAATAATATTAAAATACCCTAAAACAATACATAATCCTATTTTATGAGATATTTCCGACCATGGGAATACTTGGGTAGATTTTTGGACCCCATGGAACCACTTGGATGGGAAAATGACATTTTATAAGAATTAATTTAAAGTAAAGAGAAATATGACATAAACTTGTATCTTCTTAATAAAATAATTTTAATATGAGATTATACATAAAATAAATTCAACAATAAATTTTCATTAGAAAGATAAAAATATTTCCTACATCATTGTATTTTATTTATAATTTTTAGACACCAAATAAATAAATTTATTTATGACACAATGATGACGTAGTGATTACCTTATTAATGAATTATTTAAATAAATGAGATTATAAATATTAAAATAAATTTATTTTGAAATCTTTTATGCCATCCATGAATTTTATGGATGAATATGACTTGTTATCATTGAATTAATAATGTTTTTTTAAATAATCAAACCTTTATGGATTTTAAAAAAGTCAAGATATGAATAATATAAAAATGACATAAATAGGTTTTTAAAATAAATAATATTTTATTAAATGATATAATAGTCATAAAAATCTAATATTTGGCCAAAGGACATAGATAATTTTTAACATGTCATTAATTAACCACTTGAGGTTTGATTAGAATTATGTAGTAACTATATCAACCATATTGTATGAATATACAAGAAGGTATGGTAAGAGTTAAATTAGTTAACTAAGTGTTAAAGCTAAAAGATTAGGTAAAATTTGAGACCTAAAAATGTCTAAAACCTATTGGTAGATATAATTTCAAACAATCCTCATATTATCTTAGAAGAAAATTAGTTTTTGTCCTTTTGAAACTAATGATCATTTTATAATAAAATAATATTTCAATACCTTCTTAAAGTGCCCCTCCTCAACTCTTAATAAAAGGCATATCCTCCCACATTTCCTCAAACCACCTTGAGCCTTCTAGATCAACCAACCCCTACCCAATTATTCTATCAACATTCTTAGTTAACATATGGAGGTATTGGTTTTCCAAAAAGTCCATCCCTAGTGTCCCTAATAAGAGATCCGAAGGAATTCCAACTAAGAAGAGAAGGTGACCACACCCTCAACTAACGAAAAGTACAAGGTAAGGGATAACTTTGAAATCTCATTATTATCCATGATTGTTTATTTATAAGTATCTAATGGGGTATATTTATAATATATTTCCATGTTTCCTAAATATATAATATTATTTCTATTCTTATACTATTTTTTTAAAGTTAATTTTACCCATTGGTGAATTTTTACTGAACGGTATGGAAGGAATCATTCTTTTGTTTTCTATATGAGGTAACTTTTGATTTTTTCAACAAGTGCATGAGAAGAATGTTTTTTTAAATTATACGGAATGGATGAATTTTTACAGTTTTTTGATACCTTATTTCTATGAAGCTTCTTCTACACTATTTCATGTTTATTTTCAACTAAATTATTTTCTTTTAAAATTGCATGACATTTTGAGAAAAGAAAACATTTTTTAAAAAGAAAGGATATTTTCCTCAGGAATTAAGTTCAAGTGTTTTATCAAAATTATTTTCCATCTAAGATGACATAGGGTTATTTTTATATCCCTATTATCATATTTATTTTATTGTGTTTATGGTGGAATTATTTTTATGAACTCCATTTATCTTATATGGATTATGTTATGGTGAAATGATGTTTAAGAATCCCATTTTATTTCATGGGTTATGCTATAATGATGGATTTATGTTTTTTTTGGAACATGTAAGAATGATTTCATTATGAGATAGTTGGGACCTATATCTCCCTCCAATGCATTGGGTAAATATCTATATCTTATTATATAGACATGACTAGAACAACAAGTACATCTAGTTTAGTAATACATGGTTGGAATGGAATGTAAACCCGGTTGAGTAATGTACTTTTTCCACTATGATGGTCTTGGAAGCAATTACTTGGGTACTATGGAAATCACATTATATGAATATTAGTTTTACATAATTACATGTTTTATTCCAATTCTATTCTACCATGGTTAATGTTCCTTTATGATATATGTCTTACATACTGCCAAGATTTATTTCATGACTCAAAATTTTTATGTTTAAACATAATGTTCATGCTTGCACGTTCAAATATTTATGGTTTGTTTTATGTTATCCATGTTTACCTTTACTGCGAATTTGAGATCACCCTTTTTATGTTTTCTTTTCCCCAACATATAAAGAAATGTTTTAGGTAAGAAAATAAAAGGGAAAGATCTTTATGGGATATGTTGAAGATATTTCATCCTGATTAGAAGAATATGTTATGAGTTTCCAAAGACACTAAACTAATATGGTATTTAGGTGTCTGTTTGTGTAATGTATTAAGTATTTCATAAAATAAATGTAATTTCTTTGTACATCAATCTGGGGTCGTTAGAGTTGGTATCAGAGTGAAGGTTTAGTTAACCTTTGGAAACTAAGATGTGAAAACTTTAGTGAGATCCCTATAGATATTTCAAAGGTATGTCTAGAGATGTTCCAATGATTAAGTATAAGTATAGGTTATAGTCTTAGAATTACTGTAATAACCATGAATAACCTAGGATTAAACCTAATGTGTTATATATTTAAATTACTTCTCCTTTATTATGTTGTTTTCCTATTATGAATTTTTCCTCCCACACTATTATTTTTGGGGTTTAGACCGTGGCTGCAACCTGATGGAACCGTGTTAATGATCAATGCACTGGGAAATGCAATGATTTTCCTTCTGAACAACCAAATGTTATGGTATATGGAATGAAAAATATTATTTATATACTTACACAAGCTATGAATCATTATGAAATTCCAAATGAGCAAAGAAGGGAACAAAATTCTATTGATTCATTCATGAGGAAATTTCCACCTTCTTTTAGTGGGTCTTCTGATCCACTTGTTTCTGAACAATGGAGCAATACCATTCATAAGATATTTTCCATCCTTTATTGTTCGGAACATGAAAAGTCATTTTGTATGTCTATAGTTTAGAAGGTGAAGTAGACCAGTGGTGAACTCTAATTAAGAATACAAGGCAGCAAGATGAAATTGAATCTAGGGAATGGGATGAGTTAAAGAACTTTTTTTCAATAAGTATTTCCATATTATTCTCCAAAAAATTATCCAATAGGAGTTCCTTGAGATTAAGAAAAATGATGATTAATATATTGGTATATAAAAGGAGAATTTTACAACACTTACAAGGTATTATTTTGGATTTATCATACAACCTGAAAGTAAAGTTGATCGATTCTTCAGTAGATAAAATCAAAGTCTTTGAAGGGCATTAACTATAACAGACTTTAGTAGCTATGAAGGGATTATGTGTTATAATATGAAGGTAAAATCATAATCTTGTGTTATATATCCATCTCATGGTTATGAAAATAAACAAAATATGGAGTTCAAGAGAAAATCTCAAAATAATGGTGAAAAGAAGATGAATGTTTCCATATGATCAATGTGTAGAAAAAAGCATGGTGGAGATTGTCTTAAAGGGACTAGAAAATATTTCAACTGTGGAAAAGAAGGTCATCGAGCAGTTGAGTTCTAAAGTAATGGGAAAAAAAGGATTCTAATGATGTGAATAGAGAAAATACAATAGAGAACTCACCACCAACACATTAATCCTACAAGTACAAGGAAATGGTGCATTTTGATTACCAATGGACTAATCCGAGGGATAATGATGATCAACGTTAAAAATATCTTAAGGAAAAAGAAAAAGGGAAGTTACATGCGATCACTATTGGTGACTTTTAGTATGAAAATGAAGTGGTGGAATGATTAAGTGATTATTTAATAAGATTCAAAAATAGTGTTGTGGAATCTCATTTATAGTATTATGGAATATTGTAATATATATGTATTGGTTTATTGTGGTTTTAAATAATAATATGGTACCAGTAACCATGAAAAGTGATTGAAATGTTTTTAGAAAGCACATTATATGAAAATAATGAAGAGACAAGGATATTGTGAGATGTTTGATAGTATTAATGAGTTCATGACTGATATAAGGACAAAGTTATGTCGTGGTTTTAATTTTTTGTATTTTTGGTGTGTGGAAAGAGTTAATTTTGATAGAATGCATGTTTTCACTAAGGTTCTTTAGAAATTCATGTTATTATCATTTTTAAAGAGAATACATGATTAAGGTATTCACATGTTTGGAATGTGACAACCAAGAACTGCCAAATGAGATATGGGAGAAAAATGTTAAGTCGATTTAGTTCACCTCCTTCTAAAGTTTTATATTTTCAGTTTTTTGAAGGATTGTAATGCTATCCATTTATGGATAGTATAAGTTATATTCATATTGAATTTTGTTAGATTAATGTGTTATCTCACTATAGGTGGACTTATGCCTATTTGATAACCTATTATAACATTTTTTCTAAGATAGATGGAATGACCTATCGTTCTATCGCATGGTCTGCTAACACTTCAAGAATGGCAAATTCCACTTCATTTATTTAAATAAGAGATGAAGTGGAAATTGTTCAGGGAATGACCAATGGTGATATTGTACTGAAATCATGTAAGTATTTCTCATCATGTAAAAATTCATCAACTTTAGGAAAAAGATCTTGAAACCAATAATATTATCCTAGTACCTTCTTATCTGATGAATCGTATGGTCCCTTAAATCATCATAGATTTATGGATTTATTGTAGTAAACTTTCTCCAAACCTCATTCTCTGTTAGAATCCATCATAACTTTATAGTTATATTTCTCTTCTATATCAATGTTTTCAATTACCGCCTATGTTCTCCTATGTGGAAACCTATTGATGAGTTACTTTTGGTAACCGTTATGTTTCTAACTTTCCTTTTTAAAATGATGTTTTAGTTTCCCTTTTTACGATGTGGGTTTCCATGAAAGAAAACTTCAAGTAGAAAACCCTTTATAACCCCAAAAAATTCAAGGGTGAAATTAATTTTAAGGGGGTATAATGTAACACCCTAAGATTTTATGTGATAGATTATTTTAATTTCATTGATTTTGTATGATATGCCAAGATTAGCTTGCGCTATATGTAAAACCGTATTAGCTTGTAGTGTATGCAACAATATTCTTAGCTTATGTTGTAAAAAAATTAAAGTTTGTTTGATAGAATTTATTTCACGCAACACTGAGTATATCTAACACCCCAGGATTTCATAGTAAGTTATTTTCTTTAAAATAATTTAATAGCTTGTGCTACACGCAACACCGAGTTCGACCGCACCACGACTTACCAAAATAGCCGTTAAAAAAGAAGTTATGAATAGTATTAACTAAATTTAGAATTTTATATACTCCATATAATTTCAGAATCTATATTATGTGTTTCTTAGATATAATATAAAAATAAATTCATTTTTTCAGATAAAAGAAGTATTTTTCAAAAAATGAAATTTTATCATCTTTTAATGGAAAACCCTTTTTAAAACAAATATTTGATACTTTTATATATTCAATTTAATGAGATTAAAATCTTCTCTAGAATCGGGACATAAAAATTTATTTTGGATAAATTTTTGGTACTTTTTTTATAACTTTCATATTTTGATGAATACTGAAAAATACTAAATTTTAATTGAAAACAACTTTTTTAATCGAAATAATTTATAGTGTTAAATTATTAATTTGAATGGTTTTTATGTATAATTAGATTATATTTTTATCATTTAATACAATTTAGGCCATTATAAGTAATTTTACATTTAATTTTGACAAAAACACATGTTAGTATTTTGATAGTTTTTACATTTTAAAAACCTGCTTTTCAGTTTTAACAATGGGAATTAATTTTATATTAATTAATGAAACTTTTATTTTTTGAATATGATAAAATATAATTAATTTTTGAATTCGGAATATTAAAATTATCTTAGGGTAAAGTTTTGGTATTTTTCTAAAAACATTCAATTTTTGATGAACAGTGAAAAACACTGTGTTATTGTTTAAAACTGACTTTTTATTTAAATAATTATTTTTTTATTTAAATTTATTTTAAGTCAAAATAGATATATAATACCTATAAAAGTTCAATGTAATTCATTGGAGTCATTTTATAATAAAATTATATGTATAAAACTTTATTGGACTTTTTACTGTCTTTTACCCATCTTCTATGAGCATTTGCAAATTTGCATAAAACATAATTTCACTACTTCTGTGAATTGAATTTCAAAAATTCAAGACACATGGTTAATATCAGTAAGTAAAATTTAGTTCAATAAGATGAAAATATTTTTTTGTGAATAGTAACTTTTGACTTTTATTTACCATGGTTAAAAGTAAATAGGGTAATTAAAGGTAAAAATGATATTATAATTACACTAATACATGTCCTAATTCTATTGGATAAGTGTAATTCAACAAAAAACAACCTTATAAATAAAATATGATCCTTTAGGTCCAGTTGAATTAGATTAGGACATTTATTATTATTTTAATTAAAGAAGAGTTAAAAGTGTTAAATTCAATGTTTATTAACTAAACCATTTTTAATATAGTGTTATACATAATATAAATTATACTATAAATACTATTTAGAAAGATAAAAATATTTAATAAATAATTGTATTTTATTTATAATTTTTAGAGATTATATAATTAAATTTATTTATGACACAACGATGATGAAGTAATTACCTTCTTAATGAAATATTAAAATAATTGATATTATAAATATACAAAGAAATATAATTTGAGACTTTTGAGTAATTACATTAATTTTATAGGTTAATATGAAGTTTTAGGTTTGATTAGATAAATTTTCTTCGAAGTGATAAGGTTATTATGACTTTCACGAAAACAAAATACTAAATAGTGTCAAAATTGACATAAATTAATTTTTAAAACAAATACTATATTATTGGTTAATATAATATTCATAAAAATCTAAGATTCAGCCAAAGGGCTCAAATAATATTATATATGACATTAATGAACCACATGAGGTTCTATCGGAAGTTTATAGTAAGTTTATTAACTATATAGTGTAAGAATACAAGAAGACGCGGTAAAAGTTAAACTATTTAACTAAGAGTTAAATCTAAAAGATAAGGTTAAAATGGTAACATAACTTTTCTAAAACCTATTGTTTAAGAGTATTTCGACTCATAACCACCTAAGGCTCTAAGTAAAATCATTTTTGGCCATTATAAACTGAATATGATTGTATAATAAATTAATATTTTAATTTTTTCCTAAAGTGACCCTCACCCCTCTTTTACAAGAGAACTTCCCCTTGTCTCAAAATCACACCTCCAAATCCATTTGGCTCGGCCACACCCTACCCAAATATCCTCTCAATTTCCCTCACATTATGAAATATTCCTTACTTTGATAAAAATCCAACCTGAGGAGCCCTTTTGATAAACTCAAAAGGAAACACCCAAAGAAGAGGTAATAATTTCACCACCCTCTTTAAAGTTCTTTTCTTCTTCCACTTCCACTTTATTTGTTGTTTACAAACCAAAAATAATAACTACAGTACCTACTACATACTGTGATTTCATTATAAATATGGTACAACCATATTCTTTATTCTATCCATCCTATAAATGACCAAGTCACCATACGTGCGTACGTATGGCTTATCGTCGCTACGTCATGGTGTAGTTGGTTATTCAAAAACATCATTATTTGGATGGGTATAATAATTCATATAGATTTTTTAAATAATAAATATAAAATTTTAATGATTATTTATATATGATATAACTTCCAATTATATACGATTTAAACATCAAAATAATGATATTGTCACTCGTGCATACGCACGACTTACCGTCTCCACGACGCGATGAGATTTCATTCCCCATTGTAACCATTCAAGACTAATTTTCATTTTATGATTAAAAATAATTTTTAAAGACTTTATATCATTCTGGATATGAATCAAATAAATCCTATCCATAACAAACCCAACTTACGTAACAAAACATATAAAAGAAAACTAATCAGTTAACACCCGAAACAATGATACTTCTAAAATATTATTAACAAAGAAATATTAGAAGATCATATATGATATCATATTTATATATGTAGTTATTTTATAATTGATTAAATATTATTTACCTATTATACAGGAGGTTAACATACCCTTGACTAAGGAAAAGTATAAGGTGGGGGGTTTTAATCTCACTTCTTATTCTCATGTGATTTATGATATATTGCTACTATTTTCTTTTGTGTGGTATATATACTACCCATGATTGTATTATTTGTGTAATATAATTTAATTTATGAGTATTTACATCTTCATTTTATCATAATTATTTCATGGGGTGTATGTTTCGTAAGTTACCAAATCGGTAAGGTAATTTCAAATTTCAATTTCCACTCATTGGGCTTTAGGCATACTTTATTGATTATTTTACTCCATGATTATGTGTGGAATCACTATTTATTATTTATGTAGTAATTTCCACTCCACTTTCTGTGGATATACCTTTGATACACATAATCACTCCATTGATAAATTCACATTCCAATGATATGAACCTTTTAAGGGTAATCTTAACTCAATTTCCATTCATTGAGTTAAACATCCAAGTCATTGGTTTTGTTTTTTACAAGAATACGTGTGAATGTAATCTGATTGATTTACATTTAATATCCAATTATATTGAGTGTATTTTTATTTTTCCCAGAGAATTATTTCATTGATTCATCCTTAATCTAAGGATATGTTCTTTATAAGATATTTCATTTCAATTTACATTCCTTTGATACCTCTTTGTCGTTATGTACCAATTCACTTTTATATGGTGTATATATTATCCTTTGACATAATATATCATTAATCCCTTTATTCTCATGATATTATAATGTTTTGATTAATTTTATTCCTCAATTACTTGTATTAAAGCGTCTCTTATTTGTTTAGGAACTCTTTAACTAAAATATTGTTTTAAATGTTTTAAATATTTATTCTTATAAATCATTCTCATTAATGTCTATGTTTTAAAAATGGTTTTAAGTATTTACTTATATGGAAATAAATGATTTGAAATTAAAATTACTTTTAAAAGATTCAAATTGGTATGGGACACTTTGATTCAAAAATATTTTTTAGACAACTTCTTTGATAAATAGTGCGACATTTAAATCTTTTCAAGAAAAAGGGATATTTCTCTCAAAGATTTTTACTGATCATTTTCAACTATGTCAAAATACTTTACGGGATATTATTCTTTATCAAGGATGATTTATTAGACAAATCTTACATATTTTATTGATGGTTTTGTGATATGTTTGACTGTGGATGTGTTATTTTTATACCATTCATGGTTTATGGATAAAGTATTGACATATCATATGCTAATTTTAATATGAATGATTATGTTATGTTTAAAAATTTTCATATGAGGAATGAATTGGACTTAGTAAGTGACAAGTGGAGCCCACTATAGATCCTCAATACATTGGTAGGTATCATGAGACAAACTAGTGTCCTCGCACAATGTAACACCCCATCCCCAGTTACCCAGAGTCAGTGCATTATTTTAATACATTGGCATGATTACAATGAATCAAGTCCCGAAGGACCGATCAGTTTAGCAGTCTTGGAAAATAGATTACATACATGAATGTAACATTACAACTCATAAAATACAAAACCACATAAATAATCCTTCACGAATTCCATTATTCCATTTAATTAACCCTGCATATCAATCACAATACACTTCTTGGAATCTTGGAAAAAATAAAACATATAAAGGGGTGAGCACAGATGCTTAGTAAGGGTAAAAATATAGCAGAAACTTTCATAAATAAGCATAAACATTTAAGGCAATTTATAACTAAAACAAAAGCCTTTTAAACTTGAACTTCAGCATAATATGGAAAAGATAAAATGAAATAATGCAATTTACTTATTCACATGGATATTCTACTAGTCAAATAATCAATGAAATATCTATAACCACTTTCATAATGATGGAAGGAATAATTCCAAAATTTCATTTCTGTGTCAAGGCCTTATTCCAAGACCTAAGGGATAACTGTAACCGGACTCCAACCCGGAGTGCCTCTATAACTGGACTCCATCCCGGAGAGCCTCTATAACCATACTCCAACCTGGAGTGCCTCTAATAACCAGACACCAACCCGGAGTGCCTCTAATAACCGGACACTAACCCGGAGGGTCTTCTGTAACTGAACCCCAACCCGGAGGGATTACTTTTACCGGTCCCCAACCCGGAACATACTAGTCCAACACATTCATCTTAAGAAGAGGATAAAATATAACATAAACATTCGTATTAAAACTAGCATACGAAATGCCAAAACATTAATCATAAACCATTAATGGCATAAAAATAACTCATCAATAGTCAAACATTTCACAAAACCTTAAATACAATATGGATGATTTGTATCATAATAAATCAACTTCAAACAAGTGTAAAATTTATCAAAGGATGTTGACATAGATGAAATCAAAATTATTTGAGAGAAATATCTCTTTTTTTGAAATCATTTAAAAGTCACATAATTATAAAATAAAACATTTAGTTTGAAAATATTCTTATAAGATTGTAAGAAAACCTTCAAATATTTTATAAGGGTGTAAAATAGCCACACCCTCTGTATAAGTTAAAAAAAGGGCATTCTTACCTTAATTCGGTTGAAAAGGTTAAAAAGGACCTTGTTTGGAAAACAACGGAAAGATTCATTTATAAAATTCTTATAAAAAGTCAAACAAGGGTATAAATGATTTTAACCCATATTCTGTAAAATAGTCAGAATGTTTTGAAATACATTTTTAAGAAACATGGATGTGGATGATAAAGAGGTCCAAGTAGATAATTGCGTATAAACAACCTCGGATAATGAAGAGATTGTGAAATAAACCCTTACCAATTTGGTAACTTACGAAACATACACCCCATGAAAGAGGTATCACACAATGAATATGTAAATAAAAATAAATTAAAGTGTATTAAACAAAGAATAGAATTATGGGCAGCACATACACCACACAAAATGTAATAGTGGAAATATGGCACGAATCTCATGGGATTGAGGAGTGAGATTAAAAGCCCTTACCAAGTTGTAATCAACTGAGTCGTATGACCAAAATTTAATAAACACCAAATGATTCACATAATAACATGAATATAAAGAGAATAATGATAATATATATCAAATGGAAGTACACAATACACCACTTTCAATAAATTAGTGGCAAACAATGGAAATCTCACAGAATTGAAAGTGAGATAAGAAAATCCATTACCTTGCACTTTCCTTTAGTCGAGGGTACATTTAGACTCTTGTAGGAAGACTATAGTATGTTATTAAATAATTCCAGAACCATATTAATATTTATGATATCATTCATTATTCATTTATGACTTTATACTACCCATTTAATATTTCAGGTAATAATCGCTTTCTGTATTGTACGTGTTTTAACTTGTTACTCTTGATTGTATCACTTAGATCATGATTTAAATACATCCAGAATATTGAAAATGATTTATTTATCATATATATTTAGAATATAAAAATTTATAATAGACGTATATATGAAATGGAAAACAACGTTTATGGAGACGGTAGTCCATACATACGCATAAATGTTGTTTCTGTTTTCATATAGTATTGAACGGAAGTAAGTGAATAAGATATATGTAAGTACATAAATACTTATATATATAAATATATATCTACAGTAGAATTATTATTTCATATATTACATACTTATTAGTAATATATATTTTTATAATCGTTGATGAATGGTGAACTTGGAAATGAATCTCATCGCGTCGTGGAGACGGTAATCCGTACGTACGCACGAGCGAAAATATTATTATTTTGATATTAATATAATATATAATTGGATATTATATCATATATATATATAATAATTATCATGTTATATTTATTATTTACATGAATTACACATCATTATTATACCCATCCAAAAAATAATGTTTAGAATAACAATTACACCACGACGTGGAGACGGTAAGCCGTACGTACGCACGTATGGTGACATGTCATGAAAAGGATGGATAGAATACTGAATATGGTTGTAAAATGTCTATAATAACATCACATTATATATAAGATATTGGATTTATTATTTTAGAATGGGAAAAATAAAGAAATAACAAGTGGAAGAAGAAAGGAACTTGAAAGAGGGTGGTGAAAACATTACCTCTTCTTCAGGTTCTTCCTTTTGATTTGATAAAAAGGTCTCCATAGGTTGGATTTATGATCAAACTAAGGCCTCTAAGTTGAATTTAGAGAAGTTTAGAGAGTATTTGGGAAGGTTTTGGCTGATCCAAAAGGCTTTTAATGTGTTAATTAGTGAGAAGGGGGAGTACCCTTTTATAAGAGGGGTGAGGGGTACCTTTGGAAAAGCTAGAAATATTATTTTATAATAAATTTATATTCGGTTTCTAATGGATAAAAAGTGGATTATTAAAAGTATAAGGTGGGGATGGGTCAAAATACTTTCAACCAATAGAATTTAGACAGGTTTGGGTCATTATATTAACCTTATCGTTTAGTTTTAACTCTTAGTTAATTAGTTTGACATTTACCATGTCACTTTGTATTTTTATATTACATAGTTAATAAACTTACTATATACATCTAAGATACCCACAAGTGGTCCATTAATGATACCTATATCATGATATAAGTCCTTTGGCCAAACCATAGATTTTTAGGAATAGAATTTCAATTAATAATATAATATTTGTTTTAAAAACTCATTTATGTCAATTTTGACACTATTCAATAATTGATTTTTGTTAAAGTCTTAAAAAACTTTATTAATTCGAAAAAATTCATCTAAGCAATCCAGTAATGTCATATTAACCAATAACATTCATTTATGTCATAAAAACATTCAAATTATATTTATTTTATCATTTATAACACCAATTATTTGATTCTTTCATTAATAAGGAAACTATTGTTTCATTATTGTGTCATAAATAATATTAATTATTAAATGTATAAAAATTATAAATAAAATAAAACTATGTAGGAAATAATTTTAGCTTTATAATTAATAATTATAGTCGAAAATCCAATATATATAACCCTATGTAAAAAATCTTTTTCTAAAAGATATATGCTTATGTCATTTTTGTATTTATTTTAACTTAATTAATATAAAGTGTCCCTATCACCTACAAGTGGCTCCATGGGGTCCCAAAATCGATCCAAAGATGGATATGGTCGGACATGTATCCACCAATATGGTTAGTACACGTTTTAGGGTAATTTATTATTATTATAATATTATTTGTTTACCCTTATTTACCGGATTTACACTTTAACCATGGTAAATAAAATATTTACCGAAGTAATTATTCAAAATGTCTAAAAATAAAAGTTACCTATTTACACAATTTTGACATCCTGATTCTGAATTTGGAATCCATTTTTCCAAATTCAAAACATAGAATTTTTAGAAATTAATTTAAAATTAATTCTCGTTGTTAAAACAAAAAGCATGTTTTTAAGAAATAATAACTATCAAAAGATTGACACTTGTTTATGTCCAGTTTAATTGGGAAATTTTGTCAAATGACCAAAATTGTATTAAATGGTAAAAATATATTCTAAATATACTTTAAAACCACTCAAGTTCATAATTTATCACTATTAATTATTTTCATTAAAAAATTTGTTTTTAATTAAAATTCAGCAATGTTCACTATTCATCATAATATAAAAGTTATCCGAAAAGTACCAAAATTTTACCCTAGGATAAATTCTATATCCCGAATCCAAAATTGAAGTCCATTTTTAGAGATAAAATTTAAAAAAAATTAAAAAGTGGGTATTACTGTTCATAACGGCTAGTTTGATTGGTTGCAGCGCGTGTTAGAACTCAAAGTTGTGTACAACACACGCTACTGTATTATTCAAAGAGAAGCGTACCGTGGAAGATTGGGATGTTACATTCTCCCATCCTTCAATAAATTGTGTCCTCACAATTTATCCTTGGTACTGGAAACTTGGGGTTGACATTTCAAAATATCTTAGTTGAAATCCCACATCGAAAAATGGATTAATGAGGCCTCTATTTAAAATAAAGAGTGGTAAGTATGAAGGTTACGGAAAATAACACATACTAGGGTTCCATGTCGGAAAATATGGTTATGGAAGAGAAATCTAACCATGAATATCTGATGGAGAGTGGTAGAGAACATCGGTATGAAAAGGCCAACAATCCCAAAGCCATAAATTTGTGATGATACCATCTAGGAAAACATTTTCGTTCTAAGTTCCTTTTCTTAATGTTGAGGAATTTATTTATGAGATTGTCTAAGATCATAAGGAGATATACTTACTTTATAATTATAGTTTTATCCATTAATAAATTTCTACCACAAACTCATCTTTCACTACAAAACATAATACAACTCAAAAATACTCAATTTATCCTAATCATATAGTGTTCCAAATATAATGAATGTATAATTCACATATCAACCCCATTAAAAAAATAAATTACATTATACAATCCAGGGACTTCACATAGTCCAGTGGTAGGTGATAAATCCCAATCGCACTATGGTTGTGGGTTCGATTCCCACAGCTTTGTCTGACGCAACGGGTTGTCATACGGTCAGTGTGTTGTCTTTTTATAAAAATACAGAAATAACCTTTCAAACTTAATCCATTCCAACCTTTAGACTTATCCAAAATACTACTATCCAAAATTATAGTCAAAAATTTATAAGGATGTTAAACACAATGAAGATCCTTTTTTCCATGTAATAACATGTGAACACCTTCACCATGAATTATTTTAAAACAAGGTAAAATCTGAAATTACCATAAAACCTTATTGATTACATTCATGCTCCCTTATTCTTTATAGAATACTAGATATACTCCTTCTATCCAAAACTTTGTAAACACCAACGATGAAAAATCATTAATTACTTTAAAGGTATTCAAGAATATCCAATATAATTTACCCAAATCAACCATATCTTATTCCAAAATCAGTACCTCAATATTAGGACCATATTAAGGTTTATCTTTCCTTCAACTGTGTAATTTCCAAAACGTTTAACTCACTGTAGAGTCACTTTTCTTAGTACCATAAAATCTCAAATCCTCCATGAAATAGTACTATAGTACAATCCTTATTTATTTCCAGAACATCATTGATACAACACTTAAATGAAATAATTCCAAAATAGCAACATAAGAACACTAGTCATTCCTCTTCATTTGTGGTAGTATCATAACTTGATTATTATCCAATAGCATAATTTGAGGCATAGTCTGATGACTGGGACATTGGTTTGCGTAGTGTCCAAACTCCTTGCATATGAATCATTGTACATTTGAAACCTTTTTCTTACACTTGCAGTCACGTACTTGGTGTCCTTTTTCTCCACACTTATAACATACTCCCATTCCATTCAAGAATTTTCCAAGGTGATTCTTTCCACAGTTATAACATATGGGAAAATCCTTCTTTACCTTCTTCCCTTTATCTGTCCTTCTTTCTACCATCCTTTTCTTCTCTGGCTTCCCTTCAAAGCCATAGGACTCCAAGAATTCTTTACTTATCTTATCAACAAATGATACAATTTCTTCATATGATGATAATACGTGGGAGACTATTTCCCTTCTAAATTATGGATTAGGACCATGAAAGATATGATCCTTCTTACTCTTTGGATCATGTGTATTGCTGGAGTTCTCATTCCTTCTACTAGGCGCCATTTATAAACAATGGAATACACTAGATTAGTTTATGAATAGCAATACCTAATCCCAAACTTGTAAAACACTTAATATAAATCTAACAGTTTATGGATATACTCCATAATCATAAAAATGTTTTATTTGAGCAAGTATATACTCATAATCCCTTGATAATGGTTTGTAAAGAAAATGAGAATTATCCTAAGCATATCCCCTAGGAGTTTCATAACCAAGAGTGCAGCAAGGCCCATTGTCGTGCACCAGTTCCCGTTCGAGACTAGCTCAAAGCGGTGTTTTCAGGTTTTACTCCTAGTTACATCTGTGCTAGAGCCGCCTCTATCTACTCATATCCAGACAGGGATATATTTCTTGGAAACTCACAAAATCTCTACAATACCAAAATTCTAGGAAGTTATTCTATACTAATCCTCAAAGTCTATCTTAGGTCTATGTGCTCTAATCAGAGTTTATCTAAATCTAGCTTCCAAGGTTATTGCTAAACTTCCTCTGATACCAATTGTAACGCCCTAGCCCCAGTTACCCAGAGTCAGTGCATTATTTTAATACATTGGCATGATTACAAGGAATCAAGTCTCGAAGGACGGATCAGGTTAGCAGTCTTGGAAAATAGATTACATACATGAATGTAACATTAAACTTCATAACATACAAAAAAACATAAATAATCCTTCACGAACGCCATTATTCCCTTAGATTAACCCTGCATATCAATCACAATAGACTTCTTGTAATTCTGGGGAAAATAAAACATAGAAATGGGTGAGCTCAGATGCTCAGTAAGGATAACAATACAGCGAAAACTTTCATAAATAAGCATAAACATTTAAGGCAATGTATAACTAAAACAAAAGCCTTTTAAACTTGAACTTTAGCATAATATGGTAAAGATAAAATTAAATAATTCCATTTACTTATTCACATGGATATTCTACTAGTCTAATAATCACATGAAATATCTATAACCACTTTCATAATGATGGAATGCATAATGTCAAACATTAATTTTTGTGTCAAGGCCTCGTGCCAAGAACTAAGGGATAACTGTAACCGGAAGCCAACACGGAGAGCCTCTATAGCCGGACTCCATCTCGGAGAGCCTCTATAACAGGACTCCAACTCGGAGTGCCTCTAATAACCGGACACTAACCCGGAGTGCCTCTAATAACTGAACACCATCCTGGAGTGCCTCTAATAACAGGACACCAACCCGAAGTGCCTCTAATAAATGGACACCAACCTATAGGGTCTACTCTAACCAGACCCCATCCCAGAGGGCTTACTTTTATTGGTCCCCAACCCGGAACATACTATTCCAATACATTCATCTTAAGAAGAGGATGAAATATAACATTAACATTCGTATTAAAACTAGCATACGAAATGCCAAAACATTAATCATAAACCATTAATGGCATAAAAATAACTCATCCATAGTCCAACATATCACAAAACCTTTAATACAATATGTAATATTTGTATAATAATAAATCAATTTCAAACAAGTGTAAAATTTATCAAAGGATGTTGACATAGATGAAATCAAAACTAATTGAGAGAAACATCTCTTTTCTTGAAATCATTTAAAAGTCACATAATTATAAAAGAAAACATTTACTTTGAAAATATTCTTATAATCTTGTAAGGGAAGCTTCAAATATTTTATAATGGCGGAAAATAGCCGCACCATCCTTATAAGTTAAAAAAAGTACATTCTTCCCTTAATTCTGTCGAAAAGGTTAAAAAGGACCTTGTTTGGAAAACAACGGAAAGATTCCTTTATAAACCTCTTATAAAAGGTCAAACAAGGGTATAAATGACTTTAACCCATATTCTGTAAAATAATAAGAATTTTTTTAAATACATTTTTAAGAAACATGGATGTGGATGACAAAGAGGTCCTCGTAGATAATTACGTATAAACAACCTTGAAAAATGAAGAGATTATGAAATAAACCCTTACCAATTTGGTAACATACGAAACATACACCCCATGAAAGAGGTATCACACAATGAATATGTAAATAAATATAAATTAAAGTGTATTTCACAAATAATACAATTATGGGCAGTACATACACCACACAAAAGGTAATAGTGGAAATATGGCATGAATCTCACGGGAATAAGGAGTGAGATTAAAACCCCTTACCACGTTGTAATCAACTGATTCGTATGATCAAAATTTAATAACCACAAAATGATTCACAGAATAACATGAATATAAAGAGAATCATGATAATATATATCAAATGGCAGTACACAATACACCACTTTCAATAAATTAGTGGCGAACAATGGAAATCTCACAGAATTGAAGGTGATATAAGAAAATATCTTGCCTTGCACTTTACTTTAGTCGAGGGTAAATTTAGCCTCCTGTATGAATACTATAGTATGTTATTAAATTATTACAAAACCATATTAATATTTATGATATCATGCATTATGCATTTATGACTTTATACTACCCATTTAATATTTCAGGTAATTATCGCTTTCTTAATTGTACATGTTTTAACTTGTTCCTATTGATTGTATCACTTAGATCATGATTTAAATACTTACAGAATATAAAACATGATTTATTTTTCATATATATTTAGAATATAAAAATTTATAATAGACGTATATATGAAATGGAAAACACCGTTTATGGAGACAGTAGTCTGTACATACGCATAAATGTTGTTTCCGTTTTCATATAGTATTGAACGGAAGTAAGTGAATAAGATATATGTAAGTACATTAATACTTATATATATAAATATATATATCTCTAGAAGCATTATTATTTCATATATTACATACTTATTAGTAATATATATTTTTATTATCGTCGATGAATGGTAAACTTTGAAATGAATCTCACCGTGTCGTGGAGATGGTAATCCGTACGTACGCACGAGCGAAAATATCATTCTTTTGATATTAATATAATATATAATTGGATATGATATCATATATACAGAATAATTATCATTTTATATTTATTATTTACATTAATTACACATCATTATTATACCCATCCAAATAATAATGTTTTGAATAACAATTACACCGCGACGTGGAGACGGTAAGTCGTACTTACGTATGTATGGTGACATGTCATTAAAAATATGGATAGAATAATGAATATGGTTGTAACATGTTTATAATAACATCAAAGTATATATAAGATACTGGAGTTATTTTTTTAAAATGGGAAAAACAAAGAAAGAAGAAGTGGGAGAAGAAAGGAACTTGAAAGAGGGTGGTGAAAACATTACCTCTTCTTCGGGTTCTTCCTTTTGATTTGATCAAAAGGGTTACTTAGGTTGGATTTCTGATCAAAATAATGCCTCTAGGTTGTATTGAGGGAATGTTAGAGAGTATTTGGGTAGGGGTTGGCTGATCCAAAAGGCTTTGAATGTGTGAATTAGTGAGAAGGGGGAGTTCCCTTTTATAAGAGGGGTGAGGGCCACCTTTGGAAAAGTTAGAAATATTGTTCTATAATAAATTCATATTCGGTTTCTAATGGCTAAAAAGTGGATTATTCAACGTCTAAGGTGTGTATGGGTCTGAATAATTTCAACAAATAGAATTTAGATAGGTTTGGGTCATTATATTAACCTTATCGTTTAGTTTTAACTCTTAGTTAATTAGTTTGGCATTTACCATGTCACTTTGTATTTTTATATTATATAGTTAATAAACATACTATATACATCCAATATATCCCCCAAGTGGTCCATTAATGATACACCTATCATGATATAAGTCTTTTGGCCAAACTTTAGATTTTTAAGAATAGAATATCAATTAATAATATAATATTTGTTTTAAAAACTCATTTATGTCAATTTTGACACTATTCAATAATTGATTTTTGTTAAAGTCTTAAACAACTTTATTAATTCGAACCAAATTCATTTAAGATATCTTATAATGTCATATTAACCAATAAAATTCATGTATGGCATCAAAAGGTTCAAATTATATTTATTTTAACATTCATAATACCAATTATTTGATTCTTTCATTAATAAGGAAAATACTGCATCATTATTGTGTCATAAATAATATTAATTACTAAATGTCCAGAAATTATAAATAAAATACCATTATGTAGGAAATAGTTTTATCTTTCTAATGAATATTTATAGTCGAAAATTAAACATATATATCTCTATCTAAAAATTGTTTTACTAAAAGATATATGCTTATGTCATTTTTGTATTTATTTTAACTTAATTAATATAAAGTGTCCCTATCACCTACAAGTGGCTCCATGGGGTCCCCAAATCGACCCAAAGATGAAAATGGTCGGAAATATATCCACCAATAATTTTAGGACACGTTTTAGGGTAATTTATTATTATTATAATATTATTTTGTTACCCTTATTTACTGGATTTACCCTTTAACCATGGTAAATAAAATATTTACCGAAGTAATTATTCAAAATGTATAAAAATAAAAGTTACCTATTTACACAATTTGTACATACTGATTCCAAATATGGAATCCATTTTTTCAAATTCAAAACACAGAAGTGGTAGAAATTAATTTAAAATTAATTCCCGTTGTTAAAACAAAAAGCGTGTTTTTAAGAGATAATAACTATCAAAAGATTGACACTTGTTTATGTCCAGTTTAATTGTGAAATTATTTACAATGACCAAAATTGTATTAAATGGTACAAATATATTCTAAATGTACTTTAAATCCACTCAAATTCATAATTTATCACTATTAATTATTTTGATTAAAAAGGTTGGTTTTAATTAAAATTTAGTAAATTTCACTATTCATCAAAATATAAAATTTATCTGAAAAGTACCAAAATTTCACCCTAGGCTAAATTAGATATTTCAAATCAAAAATGAAGTCCATTTTGAGAGATAAAATTTATAAAATTTCAAAAAATTGGTATTACTATTCATAACAGCTAGTTTGATTGGTTGCGGCGTGTGTTAGAACTCGAAGTCGCGTACAACACACGCTACTGTATTATTCAAATAGAAGCGTACCATGGAAGATTTGGGTGTTACATTCTCACCTCCTTCAATAAATTGAGTCATCACAATTTATTCTCGGTATTGGAAATTTGGGGTTGGCATTTCAAAATATCTTAGTTGAAACCCCACATCGAAAAATGGATTAATGAGGCCTCTATTTAAAATAAAGAGTGGTAAGTATGAAGGTTACCAAAAATAAAACATAGTAGGGTTCCCTTTAGGAAAATATGGATATGGAAGAGAAATCTAACCATCAATATCTGATGGAGAGTGGTAGATAACATGGCTATGAAAAGGCCAATAATCCCAAAGCCATAAATTTGTGATCATCTAAGGTACCATCTAGGACAACATTTTTGTTCTAAGTTCCCTTTCTTAATGTTGATGAATTTATTTATGATATTTTCTAAGATCATAAAAAGATATACTTACTTTATAATTAGAGTTTTATCCATTAATAAATTTCTACCACAAACTCATCTTTCACTACAAAACATAATACAACTCAAAAATACTCTATTTATCCTAATCGTATAGGGTTCCAAATATAATGAATGTATAATTCACATATCAGACCCATTAAAAAAAGAAACTACATTATACAATCCAAGGACTTCACTTAGTCCAGTGGTAGGTGATAAATCCCAATCACACTATGGTTGTGGGTTCAATTCCTGCAGCCTTGTCCGACGCGACGGGTTGTCACACGGTCTGCGTGTTGTCTTTTTTATAAAAATCCAAAAATAACTTTTCAAACTTAATCCATTCCAACCTTTAGAATTATCCAAAATACTACTATCCAAACTTACAGTCCAAAATTTATAAGGATGTTAAACACAATGAAGATCCTTTTTTCCATGTAATAACATGTGAACACCTTCACCATGTATTGTTTTAAAACATGGTAACATTCAGAATTACCATAAAACCTTATTGATTGCATTCATGCTCCCTTATTCTTTATAGAATACTGGATATACTCCTTCTATCAAAAATGTTGTAAACTCCAACAATGAAAAATCATTAATCAGTTTCAAGGTATTCAAAAATATCCAATATAATTTACCCAAATCAACCATATCTTATTCCAAAATCAGTACCTCAATATTAGGACCATATTAAGGTTTATCTTTCCTTCAACCATGTAATTTCCAAAAAGTTTAACTCACTGTAGAGTCACTTATCTTTGTACCATAAAATCTCAAATCCTCAATGAAATAGTACTACAGAACAATCCCTATTTATTTCCCGAACATCATTGATACAACACTTAAATGAAATAATTCAAAAATAACAACATAAGAACACTAGTAATTCCCATTCATTTGTGGTAGTATCATAACTTGATTATTATCCAATAGCATCATTTGCGGCATAGTCTGATGACTGGGAAATTGGTTTGCGTAGTGTCCAAACTCTTTGCAGATGAAGCATTGTACATTTGAAACCTTTTTCTTACACTTTCAGTCACGTACTTGGTGTCCTTTTTCTCCACACATATAACATACTCGCATTCCCTTCAAGAATTTTTCAAGGTGATTCTTTCCACAGTTATAACATGTGGGAAAATCGTTCTTTACCTTCTACCCTTTATCTATCCTTCTCTCTACCATCCTTTTCTTCTCTAGCTTCCCTTCAAAGCCATTGGACTCCAATATTTCTTTACTTATCTTATCAACACATGATACTATTTCTTCATATGATGATAATAAGTGGGAGACTATTTCCCTTCTAAATTATGGCTTAGGACAATGAAAGATATGATCCTTCTTATTCTTTAGATCATGTGTATTGTTGGAGTTCTCATTCCTTCTACTGGGCGCAATTTCTAAACAATGGAATACACTAGATTAGTTTATAAATAGAAATACCTAATCCCGAACTTGTAAAACACTTAACATAAATCAAACAGTTTATGGATATACTCCAGAATCATAAAAATGTTTTCTTTGAGTATGTATATACTCATAAGCCCTTGATAATGGTTTTTAAAGAAAATGAGAATTATTCTAATCATATCCCCCCGGGAGTGTCGTAACCAAGAGTGTATCAAGGCCCGTTGTTGTGCACTAGTTCTCGTTCGAGTCTAGATCAAAGTGGTGTTTTCAGGTTTTTCCCCCAGATACATATGTTCCAGATCCTCCTCTACCTCCTCGTATCCAAACATGGATGTATTGCTGGGAAAACTCATAAAATCTCTACAATACCAAAATTCTATGAAGTTCTTCTATACTAATCCTCAAAGTCTATCTTAGGTCTGTGTGCTCTAATCAGATTTTATCTAAATCTAGCTTCCAAGGTTATTTCTAAACTTTCTTTGATACCAACTATAACGTCCCGGCCCCAGTTACCCAGATTCGGTGCATTATTTTAATACATTTGCATGATTACAAGGAATCAAGTCCCGAAGGACCGATCAGTTTAGCAGTCTTGGAAAATAGATTTCATACATGAATGTAACATTACACTTCATAACATACAAAAAAACATAAATAATCCTTCACGAATGCCATTATTTCCTTGTATTAACCATGTATATCAATCACAATACACTTCTTGGAATCCTGGGAAAAATAAAACATAGAAAGGGGTGAGCTCAGATGCTCAATAAGGATAACAATACAGTGGAAACTTTCATAAATAAGCATAAACATTTAAATAAATGTATAAATAAAACACAATCCTTTTAAACTTGAACTTCAGCATAATATGGAAAAGATAAAATGAAATAATGCCATTTACTTATTCACATGGATATTCTACGAGTCAAATAATCACATGAAATATCTATAACACTTTCATAATGATGGAATGCATAATGCCGAACTTTAATTTCTGTATTAAGGCCTCGTTCCAAGTCCTAAGGGATAACTGTAACCAGAACCCAACCCGTAGAGCCTCTGTAACTGGACTCCATCCCAGAGAGCCTCTTTAATAGGACTCCAACCCGGAGTGCCTCTAATAACCGGACACCAACTTGGAGTGCCTCTAATAACCGTACACCAACCCGGAGTGCCTCTAATAACCGGACACCAACCCGGAGTGCCTCTAATAACTGGACACCAACCCGGAGGGTCTGCTGTAAATGGACCCCAACCCGAAGGGCTTACATTTATCGGTCTCCAACCTGAAACATACTAGTCCAACACATTCATCTTAAGAAGAGGATGAAATATAACATAAACATTCGTATTAAAACTAGCATACAAAATTCCAAAACATTAATCATAACCCATTAATGTCATAAAAATAACTGATCCATAGTCAAACACATCACAAAACCTTAAATACAATATGTAATATTTGTATCATAATAAATCAACTTCAAACAAGTGTAAAATTTATCAAAGGATGTTGACATAGATGAAATCAAAACTATTTGAGAGAAACATCTCTTTTTTCTAAATCATTTAAAAGTCACATAATTATAAAAGAAAACATTTACTTTGAAAATGTTTTAATAAGCTTATAAGGGAAGATTAAAATATTTGATAATGGCGTAAAATAGCCACACCCACCGTATAAGTTAAAAAAAGGACATTCTTACCTTAATTCTGTCGAAAAGGTTAAAAAGGACTTTGTTTGGAAAACGACGGAAAGATTCCTTTATAAACTTCTTATAAAAAGTCAAAAAAGGGTATAAATGACTTTAACCCATATTCTTTAAAATAGTAATAATGTTTTGAAATACATTTTTAAGAAACATGGATGTGGATGATAAAGAGGTCCTGGTAGATAATTATGTATAAACAACCTCGGATAATGAAGAGATTGTGAAATAAACCCTTTCCAATTTGGTAACTTACGAAACATACACCCCATGAAAGAGGTATCACACAATTAATATGTTAATACACATAAATTAAAGTGTATTACACAAAGAATACAATTATGGGCAGTATATACACCACACAAAAGGTAATAGTGGAAAAATGGCAGGAATCTCGCGAGAATAAGGAGTGAGATGAAAACCCCTTACCACATTGAAATCAACTGAGTCGTATGACCAAAAGTTAATAACCACCAAATGATTCATAGAATAACATGAATATAAATATAATCATGATAATATATATCAAATGGCAGTACACAATACACCACTTTCAATAAATTAGTGGTGAACAATGGAAATCTCACAGAATTGAAAGTGAGATAAGAAAATCCCTTACCTTGCACTTTCCTTTAGTCGAGGGTAAGTTTAGCCTCATTTATGAAGACTATAGTATGTTATTATATTATTCCAGAACCATATTAATATTTATCATATCATAAATTATTCATTTATGACTTTATACTACCCATTTAATATTTCAGGTAATAATCGCTTTCTTTATCGTACGTGTTTTAATTTGTTACTCTTGATTGTATCACTTAGATCATGATTTTAATACTTCCAGAATATAAAACATAATTTATTTATCATAAATATTTAGAATCTAAAAATTTATCATAGACGTATATATGAAATGGAAAACACCATTTATGGAGACGGTAGTCCGTACGTACGCATAAATGTTGTTTCTGTTTTCATATAGTATTGAACGGAAGTAAGTGAATAAGATATATGTAAGTACATAAATACTTATATATATAAATATATATATCTCCATTAGCATTATTATTTCATATATTACATACTTATTAGTAATATATATTTTTATAATTGTCGATGAATGGTGAACTTGGAAATGAATCTCATCGCGTCGTGGAGACGGTAATCCGTACGTACACACGAGCGAAAATATCATTATTTTGATATTAATATAATATATAATTGGATATTATATAATATATACAGAATCATTATCATGTTATATTTATTATTTACAATAATTACACATCATTATTTTTTGACGCTCCTTTCGTCACAGAATCTAACGATCGGAAAAGGGAATATCTGAGCTCAAAGTGATTCATCCTTTGAAGAAAACATCAAAAATCGACAAAGGCAGGAAGAAAGGATCAACAGCAACTGCACCGTGCAAGTTATATCACTGTCGCGCAAGTACACTTGCGCGACCTAAGTGATAACTGCCCGGTAACCGCCCGAGGTCTTCTTTTGCCTATAAATAGACCCTGTGGGCCCCCCATTCGAGGAGGATCTTTTTTGAGAAACTCGGATTGAAGCTCCCGATGCCCAAGTCTCTTCTCAAAGCTTCCTGAACACTTCTAAGGTAATTTCTTACCTAGAACGGAAGATCTAAAGAGAGGGAGGAAGGCCTAAGTGTTGAAACTCATCAACACTTGCGCGCCTGAATGGCCAGCCCTTAAGGGAACTGGTCACACTTGCGCGACGCCTTATTCCTTCAATAGAAATTTGCATGTCCCTTATCTGGAAGAACCTCAAGAGGATTCTAAAGGGTTTAATAAAGAGTCGCTCAATTATTTCAATGCTGGTTGAAAATCGCGCTAGTACACCATGTGTCGCGCAGGTATACCTGCGCGACCAATACTTGCGCGCCCACGCAAGACTTGCGCGCCTTTCAAGACTTGCGCGCCCCTACCTTTTTGGGTGCCCATCTTGCCCATTTTACCCCTCTTAATCCATTTCACCTTTCCTATTCAAGATTCAGTCTTCAAGATACTCTTCAAATCCATTTATGGCATGATTTCTTGATTTTACTTCCTTATCTGAAAGGAATTCGGTGGAATATCTCTCAAAACCTAGTGATTTATACATCTTTATGTCACCAAAGATTGAGAGTTCATTCATTCAACCTCATCCTTTTAAGATGAGAGAATCCTTAACCTGGGTCTCCTTTTCAGGAATAATCCCCAGTTATAAATCCTTTAATCTGGGCATCTTCCTCAGGAGTAAGCCCCAAATTCTTAAAGTTCCCAAACTTGGGCATCCTCTTCAGGAGTAAGCCCCAATCTCAAATATTGGGCATCCACTTCAGGAGTAAGCCCCAATCTCAAATATGGGCATCCTTTTCAGGAGTAAGCCCCAAACCTTAATCCCTAACCTGGGTCTCTTTTTCAGGAATAAGACTCAGTCATAATCTTGGGCTTATTTTTCAGGAGTAAGCCCCAAGTCCCCTAACATGGGCCTCCTTTTCAGGAATAAGTCCCAGTCATAATTTTGGGCATCCTTCTTAGGAGTAAAACCCAATCATAAGTCCCCTCCTAATTTGGGCATCCTCCTTAGGAGTAAGCCCCAAGATTAGAGTATTCAAATCTCCATGAAGCACATATACCTTTATGGACCCTGTTCATGGATTTTCTCCCTAAAATTAAATCCTAAACCTTCATCTATTTGGGCAGTCATACATACATAAGCCCCAAAAAATTTCTTATGATTGCATCTTTCATGGCACAATTGTCTAATTTTTACCAATACCTCTTGTTTCTCACACCGAGCATGAATCACGTGAGCTTAGAGTGTAAAAGTAATTATGACATTCTTCTTTGAGCCATCAATCATAAACATCATACTCCATTACTCAAACTACATGGGTTCTGATTCCTTTTCCAAAACAAAGGATACGTAGGTAGCCCATTTATGGGTTCGATCCCAACTTGGTAATAATCCATGTCCTTCTGAATGACGATAAACTTCAAAGTTCCCCACTGAGTGGCTTTAAAACCAGCCTGGTCATCATAATGACCAAGAGACTTTTATATAAATGTTTTGAAGGATACCATTGACCAAGAATCTCTAAACAGATATAGATGATTATCTATTGATGAAGAACCTCGAATACATATAAAAGATTCTCTAAATTTCATGCATATTTAATCATTGATTGTTAAAACTAAAGGAAAGCTCATTTTATACTTGGTAATGTAATAAGGATTCACGAACATAACTTAAATCTATAAAGAGAGTCCCGGAGTAGACAATAATTCCCCTCAAAAAGGTGTGATGAGTCCGACCTCCCATCATCTCGACCAATGAAAATTCCTAAGCCTCATTAGTCCACAAACTAATGAGCACCTACCTTTGGAAAGTAGGTCCAAATGGATGTGGAATCATTGGATGTTTCCGGTTCTACAAACAAACCCGCTAGAAACCGATCAGAACGTTTGAATCTCCCGTCGAGGAGGTCATCCCCGGAATCCGTGTGAAACAAAAAATGGTGAACCCGACGTGAATCCTTAACCAAGTTAAAGTGATGTTCTTATTATTTGTTAGGCTCCTTGGGCCAACAAATCAATCATTGACATGTGCTCATCCAAAAGATGCAGTGTCCAGATTCATCTTGATTATGTCTGTTATATGGAACAGGCACTCTTTTCTCAAGATCTTCTGCAAAATGGATTTTCTTAAATTCACCCCTGTGAATACTGCTGCTGTGAACACCTCTACTGTGAGGTTTACTGCTGTGAAAACCAATGATGTTACTCCTGCTGGAACGTCGTCCGCTCTAAGGATGACATCACCAACTCAGCGTCTTCAACACTGGGTTTCTAATGCACTGGTTAAGGAGTACCGTCGCAACGGTACTATCCCAACTCTGGAGGCCACTCGTCAAGCCCTCCAAGTTAACAACTCTACCTGGTCGTCCGGACAACGGCGACCATCGATCAAGAAGCAGGCGGTGCTGACTACCGTCTCCAACCGTTTCGGGTCGTTATCCCCGGAACGCAATTTCCATTCACTCCCTTACTCTGAGGAAGTGAATGAGCAGGTCCCGTAGGGCCTTAATTCAAAAATACAGGAGTCCTTCTCGAGGGATCCCATCAACAATCGCCGCCAGACTCGTGCGGTAGTGCGCCCTCAACATGATGAGGGTACCGACTCCAGGCATTCAGCTCAGGTTCCTCGAACCCGAGCAGGCAAGATGAACCGCCAGAGACGGAATCCGATTAACAATGGGCAGGTTGTCATCCCTGCCATCTCCGGAGAAATCCACCAACCTAACTTGGTGGAAAATAATGAGCAGGCACAATCACCTGTCCTTTTTAATTCCGCTGTCCAGCAGACTCGTCTGGAAGCATCATGCCAATCCCGCCAGGCAATTCCGGCAGAGTACCATAGGCAGGAACATGCACCTTCTTATACATCACCAGTTAGTCAGCAGGCTCGTCTGACTACATATGATGGATCTTGTCAACCGCGTTTGGCGAAGTGTAATCAGCAGGCACATACACCTGCTAATACTAATCAAGCCTACCAACAGTCTCGCTTGGTAGCGCACGGAGAAGTCAGTCGGAAAGCCCCGACGACAAACAGGAGGCAGACTCAACTCTCTACCTCCACACTTGAGTACTGTCAGGATTCACTAACAGGAAAAGGAGGACAGGAGCAGGCACATACACCTACTCCAATCCCGGAATGGACGCATATCCCCGTTCCAGTGGCTGAAGTCACCAAACATATTTTTTCAATGGTGAAAGAGCAGAAGCAAATTCCTACTCATATTCTGGATGCTTGCCAGGATATCATAACAGCTTCTGCATCATCTCAAGGACAGACACATAAATCTATCCCTAGCAGTGGAGTGACACATCAACGATTCACTCCGGAACAGACACACACATTTGTTCCAGTCCAAGAGGGTTATGGGGCATACTCCCCCATATCATACAGACAACCAAGTCAGACACATACACCTGATTTGAGTGGAGATCGTCAGCCTAACCTGACCATCTTTCCTGATCAGGCACATACACCTGCTCAGAGTAACCACTTTCGTCAACAAGTGGTTTCTAAAGTGAGTAAGAAGGCATCTAAGAAAAAGATCCGCCCAGCACAGTCAGGAGATCAAAGGCCAATCTGCAACAAGGCCTTGCTCGATGCTGGAGTTCTTAAAGCCCTCGGACATTTATCTGTTGGAATTCAAGATTCTACTCCCTCAGTTCCCAATAACGGGAACATTAATTTTGAAGGTATTCAACAGACACTTCCTCATGAAGGCTTGCTTCATGAAAATTCGGTCAATCTTGAAGTTTCTTCTTTAGATGAGAGCCACAGGAACCCTCTGTGTGGTCAGAAGACCAAGGAGCAAGAGATTTCATCTTTTGCTGTAACCCATTATGGTGTTCCTCCCCATGATGATGAACTTCTCTGCGAAAGTCCTCTCCGCAGTAGTGATTCACATTGCCTGGAAAATACTCCAGTGGATAATGTAGTGCCGAGAAAGCCCTCTTATCTTGAGGCACTTGCAAATGCGAAACCAGTCATGTCTGATGCTTTATCGCTAACAAGTGAAATACTTTCTCAATTAGAAGATAGCCCAGGGTGTAGGTCATTCTCCGAACCACCCCTAAGTCATGCATCTTCTAGTTTGATTAATGATCTCTCTACCAGTCTTGTTGAATCCGATGAAGAAACAAGGAAACACCAACTCTGGTCAAAACAGGTAGAAGAATATTCATTTAATGATAAAGAGGAAATGCTGAACATGAGGAAAAAACTGACAAAAGGTGAAGTACCAGTCATGTTTTGGCCTTTGGCTGACTCCCAGTACGACATTCCAAATATGTTGACGGATGATGGAATCCATGATATTCGTCTCAACATATAGAAGACTCTTTGTCAATTGAAGAAGAAGGTATTATATTATGATGAATATGAAAATCATATTAAGATAATATAAGGGCTACAACGTCAGATTAATTTGGCATCTCTATCAGTCTCTCGGTATCTGAAGGCTAAAAAGCAACAGAGAACCCTTCAACGTTCATGCCTTGGCGCACTAAGAAAATTGCGTCAGTTAATTGCCAATGCTCCATCTGATGTTCATATCAGAGGATGGGGTTTTCACGGAGCAGTACATTTCACAGTGCTTTCCAGTCAGCAAAGCCCGCCGAAAATGGTCTCATGCAATGTTATTGCCCATGGCCGGCCACAGTCAATGGGCTTTCTTCATAATCAAAATCTTGCTCAATAATAGGCTTCAACTAGTTCCTCTCAAAATCAAGTATATAGAGAACAAGTTGTTGAATTGATCCTACATCAAGAAGGTGAGAATATTGCACAAGCCTCTCGTCTGGAGCAAACACGTCATCAAATGACAGAAGTTTCAGAAATCATCCAACGGTCTGTTGAACCAGGTGATAAAAGTGGATACAGGTTAATGCATCCAGCTAATTTCCGAACTAAGATTCGCAAGATCAAGAGAGATTGTTAGAATATCTCAGACATAGCATGTCAAGAGACAGCCCAGCTTGTTAGATTGGGGACTTCTCTAACCCAACCCTTAGAGTCAACAAATGGGATTCGAGGAGTTGAGCGGAAGCAGCAGGAACATCCTCAGTCCACCGGACTGGGGACTTTTTCAAATCCTCAATCCCTCCCTCAGAGAAAGTCAGTATTCTCTCAATTAGGGAATAAGCCTCAAGAGGAACGAAGTGCCAAGATATCAGGAGATTCTCTCCAAGTGATGGTTCTCCATGAAGTTCCTGAGGGATCAAGTCAACGGAATTCCATGTCTCATCATGGACATGGAAGAAGACAATATCACAGAAATTCTGATAGAAAGGATTCCATGCAATATGCATCCATTAATGTCATCAATGCCGTTGCTGCTGATTCACCAGATGAGGCTAAATCAGAGGGATCAAACGAAGAGGTTCCTGCTCAAGAAGTTGCGCACACAAACCTAAATGAAGAAGGTGTGCGCACACGTAATCAAAGGCTTACCCAAAATCTGGGTATTCCTTCAAGTAACCCACTTCCCCCTCTCCGAAAAGGATCCAATAAGGGGAAAGGAAAGAATCAGGTTACTTATCACCCTTCCTCTGAAGGAGGTCAATCGCACTCATTAGAGCAAAGGTTTGCACAACAGGAGGAAGAAATGAAAGAATTAAGAAGGTTGAATGCAGAACTACTTCAGAGTAGTCTTCTTCTTAAGAATGCTGAAGTCCGACAGCCGAAGGAATTTGTTGTAACTACTGAGATGGATCAAGAATATCCTCCTTTATCAGTACACCCTCAGAGGTATAATCCTACAGGTCAAACGCAACAACGGTTGGCAGCACTACCATCAGTTGCAGCACCAACCACCACGTCTTTCCAAGCTCCATTCATTGAACCTACCCAAAACCAAGTTCAACCTGATGTTTCTCAAAAGTTAATAACTACTATTGAGTCATTAACAGCTCGGTTAGAAACTATGGAAGGGAAACGGGCACAAGTTCAACCTGAAAATAAAGTTTACCCTGAATGGGTAGATTTAATTTCTCCTCCATCCAGTTTTGGAAACCCTGTTTTCCCTACTTTCAATGGATCAGGCAACCCTGAACAACATTTGACGCATTACGTGTCTTGTTGTGATCCTATGATGGGAACTCCAGAGCAGCAAGAAGCAGTGAAACTCAGATGCTTCGTGCGAACCTTGCAAGGACCAGCTTTTGTCTGGTATACAATCTTGCAATCCCGGTCAGTCATCGGATGGGAGGATCTTCGTCAAAAATTCCTTCTTCAATTTAGCTTAACTTTGCCAAAAACGACAGTTTTCGATCTTACAAACTGCAAGAAAAGGGAGAATGAAAGATTCTCTGATTTCATTGCTCGTTGGAAGGGATTAACGTATTCCTTGAGTTTAGCACTCCCTCAGGAGGAACTGTTTCCAATCTGTGTGGAAAATTTGCGTGGCGAATTACGCACGCCATTGATCCCTGTGAAATACACAGGAGGGTTTCAAGACCTTACTTCAATCGCTCAACAGATTGAAGATTCCCTTATACAGGCTAAGGTTCAATCTCGTATAATTCCATCAGCTCCAGGAAGGAGAATGGGTAAAGAGGAAACAGCTACAGTTATGCTTAAACAAGCACCTGTACCTATTTCTACTTCAAAACCTTCATCTTCTCGAAGGGCTCCACCTCCTGAACTCCAAAAACAAAGGTTGTTTCCTCCAAATGATCAAAGAGATCAACAATGAAAACAATTTGAGGATTTGAAGAGTAAAACATACTCTTTCCGAAGTGAGAAATTTCCTGGTTACTTGATTTCATCTCTGGAAAATAATTTGGTTTAATTACCAGTGCCCAAGAGGCTAAACAAGGAAGGAGATGAAGACCGTCCCAATTATTGTCCCTTTCATCAAATGTTGGGGCATCCCATCCAGGAGTGTTTTGTCTTTAAATACCTCCTGCAAAAGATGGTCGACTTGGGACAAGTCAAATTGAAGGGTTCTTCAGCTCATGTAGCGCGTATTACCGCTACAGATCCAGAGGAAGGAGGCGAGTGGCAGGAAGTCAAAAGCAAAACTGTGAAAAAATATGATGATTGGATGGTCAGAAAGACAATCAATCGGACCCATTCCATTTTGCGAACACAATTGAAGAAGCCAATTGTGTCTCCTACAAAAGCTGCAGTAAAGCCTCCATCAAAAGGCAAATCCTCAAAAGGGCAGCGCAATTCAAAGAAGAAAGAGGAATCAGGTGAAGATGAGTATGTATCAAAGCCTAAATTGTCATTGACTCTGGCAGATTTCATGCCATCTACTTCAAAGCCACGGGCACCGTCCCACCAAACGGCACAGCCTAAACAGGCTAACCAGGCAGAGTCTTTATCAGACAAAGAGTTAATCTTTGGTTCTGTTAATATGATTCAATTAACAGATCCATATTCTAGTCTTGATGATCCTGAATTCCCTGTATCAAATAAGGGAATCCGAGGAAGTTCTAGAGGTTCAAGATACAGGGGAATACGTGGATCTTTCCGAAGCCACTACTCTAATTTTACCCCTGCTAGCACTGTATATGCAGCAGAAACTCGTGGTAGAGCCCTTCAGCGAGCTCAAAAAGAACAAGAAAGTTCTTCTTCCAATGGCCAACTCAGTTTTGGCACAGTTATTTTGGAAGACCGATTAAAGGTTCCATCTTCTTTATCTCAGCAAGTAAATGGATCTAATCAGTCTAATCTTCCAAAACCAAGGATGTTGCCAACTTCAATACAAGATGCATCAGCTTCCAAAGCATCTACTTCCAAGGTACCTGCTAAACCGCATATTCCTATTGGGAAACGCAGACCTCTAGATCAAAAGTATGGTATATTGAAACACTTGGTCCAAGTACTACCCAAGTTATCAATTTTGGATGTTTTGAATCTGTCAAAAGATCTTCGGGAAGCACTCATCGAAGCTTTGTCAAGTCCTCAGGAGTTTGAAGCTGAAATTGCTGCAGCTGAAATCTATCACATAGAGAATAATCCTGCAGAATGCCATGCAGTGATATCTTTTACTGATAAAGATGAAGATGATGTTGTGCATGGGCACATAAAACCTTTGTACTTATCTGGCAAAGTCAATGGTATAGATGTTCTAAGAGCTTTCATTGACAATGGTTCAGGAGTCAACCTCATGCCCATTCGTACACTTCGTCGATTGGGCCTCACGGAATCTTATTTATCTCCTTCTACCATGATGTTACAAGGATATGATAAAAATAAACAAGAACCACTGGGATAAGTTACACTCAGAACTCAGTTTGGAGATCTTGTATCCAATTCGGATTTCATGATTGTTGATCAAGACTCAGCTTTCAATATCTTGCTTGGAAGACCCTGGCTACATCAGCATGCAGCTATTCCTTCATCATACCATCAATGTCTCAAATACTGTTTCGATGGTCAAGTTGGAACATTGTATGGTGATAAAGCCCCGTTCAAGACATGTGAGTCTCAATACATTGAGGCGGAATTTTATCATATGAAGGGAATAGAAAAATCTACAATGAAGGAAATTACCAAAGTTAATGCTCCATATGGTTTGGAGAAAATTCCAATAAATCCATTTTCACATGTGATTACAGATTATGTGTTACCTATCAGTAAAATTGACAAAATAGGCCCAAATCAAAATACTCTTATGGAAAGATCCATAATGTCAATTACGGCGATCGAGCCAGACAGCATGGGAGAAATTGGTAACCTACCAAGCAGTGATGAAAGCATGAGTGGTGACATTTTCATTTCATCTGCTGAAGTCCAACAAGTATATACTTCGCTAATCAGGCCAGAAGAAGTTATAGCAACAACAGAGGTGAATAATGATGTCAATTCTCAATCCATCATCTCCTCTTTATTTCCCAAAGAAGACCCTTTATCATCAATAGGGTCGGAAATGGAAGCTTCTTCTTCAAAATGTGAAAATTTTGACATCTCTTATGATCATGAGAATTTCGTTTTTTCATCTACTTTGCAAGTAGAAACGGAAGAAATAACACATGATGAAGAGGAAGAGGAAGATCTTAGAGATGCTCCTCCAGCATTTGAAGAGGGTATCTCTACCACTGTGGATGAACTCAGAGAAGTAAATCTGGGTACAGAGAAAGATCCACGCCCCACTTTAATAAGTGCGGCTATGACCCTTGAAGAACAAGAGATGTATATTTCTTTTCTAAAGAAAAATAAAGATATTTTTGCTTGGAATTATACAGAAATGCCTGGGCTTGATCCTGATGTTGCTACTCATCATTTGAGTTTACCAAAAGAACATCGAGGTTTTAAGCAAGCCGCGAGAAGAACACACCCAACCTATGCTTCCAAAATTGAAGCTGAAGTGGATAAGCTGATCAAATCCAACTTCTTTAGAGAAGTTCAATATCCAAAGTGGTTGGCTAATATTGTCCTTGTAAAGAAGAAGAACGGACAAATTAGGGTTTGCATCGATTTCAGAGATCTTAATCGGTATTGTCCTAAAGATGATTTCCCAGTTCTGATTACAGAACTCTTAATTGATGCGACGACTGGCTATGAAGTACTTTCTTTCATGGATGGATATTCCGGATATAATCAGATCCGAATGGCCCCAGAAGATGAGGAATATACAGCCTTCAGAGCTCCTCAAGGTGGGTTTTGTTACCGGGTGATGCCCTTCGGTTTAAAGAATGCAGGTGCAACATATCAACGCGCCATGCATCGTATCTTCAAACCTCTTTTAGGGAAGTTTGTTGAATGCTATGTAGATGATTTGGTAGTTAAATCCAAACAATGTTATAATCACTTGGCTGATTTGGAAGTCATATTCCACAAGCTTCGACAACATAATTTGAAGATGAACCCCTTAAAATGTGCTTTTGGGGTAACCTCAGGAAAATTCCTCGGCTTTGTTGTACGCCATCGTGGTATTGAAATCAATCCTGAGAAGACCAAATCAATCCTTGGTATGTCACCTTCTTAGAATTTGAAAGAATTAAGAGGACTTGAAGGACACTTAGCCTATATTCGGTGTTTCATTGCCAATTTGGCAGGAAAAAGTTTACCCTTTACCAAATTATTGAAGAAAGGAGTCACTTACTAGTGGACTGAAGAATGTCAAGAAGCATTTGATGTTCTCAAGAAATACCTCTTGAGTCCACCAGTACTCATGCCACCTGTTGAGGGTAGACCGCTTATCCTCTATGTGACAGCTTTAGACCGATCATTGGGTGCCTTTCTCGCTCAAAAGAATGATGCTGGGAATGAAAATAGTCTATACTATCTCAGTAGAACTATGCTTGAAGCAGAAACCCGGTATTCAAGTATTGAAAAGTGTTGCCTAGCATTAATCTTTGCAGTTCAGAAACTGAGACACTACCTGCAACATAACGAGGTCCAATTGGTATCTCGTAATAATCCGCTCAAATTCATCCTTAGTCGTCCAATGCTTACAAGACGTCTGGCAAGGTGGGCGGTTATTCTACAGTAGTTCGACATTCAGTATGTGTCTCAAAAGGCAATTAAGGGCCAAGCTCTGGCTGATTTCCTGGCTGAACATCCTTCAGTGGAAGACACGTATTCAGATATCGAACTCCCTGATGAGGAAGTTTTCTCTATTCAAGAGAGTCCTCAAACATGGGAAATGTATTTTGATGGTGCTTCTAGAAGTCCAACAGGAAAGAAAATGGAAAATCCTAAATTCAACAAAGTTGGTTTAGGAATTGTGCTCATTTATCTAGATAAGGCAGTGTTACCTTATTCCTTTTTGTTGTGGGAAGGTGGTACCAATAATGAAGCTGAATACCAAGCTCTCATTACAGGCTTGGAGTTAGCACTTCAAGCACAAGTGAAACACTTAAAGGTGAAGGGTGATTCAGACCTGGTAATCAAACAAGTCAATGGGGATTATGCCATCAGAAAAGAAGAATTAATACCTTTGTATGATTACGTCAGAGAGTTAATGTCGAAATTCCATTCAGAACCGACATTTTCTTATGCCCCAAGATCACAAAATTCTCAAGCTGATGCACTGGCTAATATAGCCACAGCTTTAGGAGATCCAAATCGAGACGAGACAACCATCTGTATTGCCCACCGTCATGCAATTTCACTTTATGTTCAAGTCAGAACAGAGGAAATTAATGAAATTAGTCCCATTCCTGAACCGTATGGTCATACTACAGGATGGATGTCACCTATCAGGGAATACCTTCAAAATGGAACACTTCCACCTGATAGAGCCGAGAAAGAACAAATCTGGAGACGTGTGGTCAATTTTACTCTTTATGATAGCCCAAACCACCTAGAGAAAATTCTCTACAAACATGGTTTTGATGGAGTTCTCTTCAGATGTATTGATGGTGAAGAGACAATGGTTGTCATAAAAGAAGTGCATGCAGGAGTCTGTGGTGCCCACCAGTCTGGACATAGACTGTCTGATCAAATTCGAAGGCTTGGATACTTTTGGCCTTCAATGATACAAGATTGTGTTAATTTCACAAAGAAGTGTCATTCATGCCAAGTATATGCCAACTTCATTCATAAACCTCCAGAGTTGCTTCATACAGCTAAATACTCATGGCCATTTTCCACATGGGGAATGGATGTGGTGGGACCTTACCCTTCAGCTACGGCCAAGCAGTTTAGGTACATTCTTACTGCTACTGATTTCTTTTCCAAATGGGCAGAGGCAGTACCTCTCAAAGAAGTCAGTTCTAAATGCATTGTTAGCTTCATCAAGTCTAACATCATTACTAGATTTGGTGTCCCTCATACCATATTGACGGACAACGGCACAAACCTCTGTTCTTCTGAGGTAAAGAAATTGTATCAAGAATACAACATTAAGTCCAACCATTCATCTCAATATCATGCGGCGGCTAATGGCCAGATAGAAGCCTTCAACAAGACTCTTTCAAATATACTGCAAAAGATGGTGGATAAAGATAAAATTTCATGGCCTGATAAACTCTTTCATGCTTTATGGGCTTATCGGACTACCACTCGCAATGCAACGCGGTCAACTCCATATTCATTGGTATATGGAACAGAAGCAGTCTTGCCAATTGAAGTTCAATTGCCCTCACTCAGAATAGCCATTTGTGATCAGTTATCTACAAATGAGCAATCCCAAAAGCGGTTGAATGAATTGGAACAGTTAGATGAGAAAAGATTGTGCACTTTACACCACCTGGAAATCTATCAGAATCGAATAGCACGAGCTTTTAACAAAAAAGTTCGTCTTCGTTCGTTCATTCATTGAGGGAGAATTGGTATTGGTTCTCAGAGCACCAATGATACCAGGAAAGAAGACTCCCAAGCTTGAACCAAAATGGGAAGGACCTTATTCAATACATAAGGTCTACTCCAATGGAGCGTATTCTCTAATCTCAATGGATGGAGAACACATCACGACTCCAACTAATGCCAGATTTCTGAAGAAGTATTTTGTATAAACACAAAATATTGTTCCCAGAGCCAAAACAGTCACATTGGTTCATATTATGTCCTACATGACACTAAATTGTATTATGTCCTATCTACATGACGTTAAACTGTACAGAAGTTCCTATATTTTTTCCGAGATGACATTAAACTATATTGTGTCCTAGCAACATGACATTAAACTGTGTGGCACTTTCATCGTCCAGCAAGACGATAAACTGTAAAAAGTCCCCAGAACTGATATCCTTATATTGGTTCACCTTAGTCCTAGCTACATGACTTTAAACTGTACAACAATGTTCTATCGTCCAACATGACGTTAAACTATATAAATGTTCTATTGTCCAACATGACGTTAAACTATTAAAAAGTTTCCTTTTTTTCGTCCAACATGACATTAAACTGTAGAAAAGAAGATGTCCCTGCAACATGACACTAAACTGTGCAGCACCAGTTCGTCCTTACTATATGACGTTAAACTATACAGCAATGGTCCAGTATGACTTTTAAACTGCAACTTCGTCCCACACGACATTAAATTGTGAAAAAGTTCCCTAAACCGTCCAGCATGACCTTAAACTGCATCATCCCTGGTCCATGTATATGACCATAAACTATTTGCAAATCCCTTACGTCCAGCAAGACGTTAAACTGTGACGTCCTAACTACATGACGCTAAACTGTACAAAAGTACCTTACGTCCGGAAAGACGTTAAACTATATAATCTCAAAGGTCCAGTATGACATTAAATTGCACCATTCGCGGTCCATGCATATGACCTTAAACTATTTACACTTTCGTCCGACATGACGTTAAAATGGTACACTCTTTTGTCCTTACTGCATGACAATAAACTGCACAATCCCCCTTTCGTCCAATATGACGTTAAACTGTATTGTCCCCATCGTCCTAACTACATGACGCTAAACTGTATAGAAAGTCCTTGATATGTCCTACATGACATTAAACTGTTATTTTGTCCCTGCTACATGACACTAAACTTTGCAGCACCAATAGTCCTAACTGCAAGACTTTAAACTGCATAGTCCCTGAATATGTCCTGCATGACATTAAACTGTGCATCATTAAGGTTGTTATTACCTCTTGTTTCTCACACTGAGTATGAATCACGTGAGCTTAGAGCGAACATCAACCATAACACTCCCTTTGGGCCACTAACCATGTGTAAGTCCCAACAATATTTTAATTAGATCGTTGTCCCCAAGAACAACTTGATCATTAATTCATTCTTTAATTGAACTACACGGACTTTGATCCTTGCCCTCCAGGCTGGGTATGTAGGCAGCCTCCCCGGGTTCAAGCCCAAAAATAATCTCTTCACATCGGTTCACCACCATCTCATATGATGTTGATTTGTGAAACCGCCCCTAGAATCAATATTTTTTTTACATTGATTCACTTTCGTCCTTGTTATACGACATTAAACTATACAACACTTTTGTCCGGTACGACAATAAACTACAATATTCTTTGATCTCCTCACTTGAGAGAGAAATATTATTGAAATTATTTTTTCAATCATGTTTCATTTCAAAAAAACTACGTGCATACATGATAATGCCTAAATTTTTTATCTCAGGTTAAACCATCATTGCACTAAAGTCCCCTTTCACCCTTCACATGTATGAACCAAATTTGTACAAAGGGCATTTCTAGAACTACGTGGACTTGATTCCCATCCCTATGGGATACGTAGGAACATTAGAGTATCCCTCGAATCCAGTCCCAAGTCTTTTGGGTCTAACCCCAAATTTCACTTTCAGTCCCTTGGCTGAAAAGTCCTCATGAAAACACACACTGTGTATTCATTATTATGGTCCAAATTCTATGACCCTAAACTAAGATCACTCATACTTTCATCCTGCACAACGTTAAACTACATTTCAAGAACTACGTATGGCTTGATTCTCATTCTTATGAGATACGTAGTGAAGTCCAAGTTTCAATTCAGGACCCAGCCACAACATGATTATGGTTTTCATTGACCTATGTATCTCTATATACATTGGACAATACCCATCTTTATGTGTTATAATCCTAACCTTAAATATTTTCAGATCTTCATAACCCTTTTCATGACTTCTAATCACAAAAATGTCAAACTTCTGAGAATTCTTTTTCCTGACTATGCAGAACGTGCCCATAGGTGGCCTTGCATAAACAGTCCACATAACAGACTTGTCAGCCGAAGGATGCTATTTATTTGACCATGCAGCCAATGCCCTTAGGTGGCCCTGCATATTTCAACCCCCTAACTGGTTTTGTAAAATAATAGTAACTTCATTCTTGGGAAGAATGCCTCTTTTGTCCTTATTTGTCTTAAACGACAATATGTAGGGATCCGCAAAAAATAGCCATCCTTAACATATTTGTCCCAAATCCTTTTTCATGATCTAAAAGTATTCAAGTCTATGGTTTATTCTTCTTCCCTACGTTTGGGTCAGACCTTCGTAGGAGTGATATTCATCCAGTTCTTCGATATTCTTGTTCGGAAATATCTTCTCTATATTCAAGTACCTCTTTCCATACAACAAATTCTATACTTTAGAAAATTTGAATCTCCATAAACATTCACTGGCTTTTGTGCACTAGGAAAGTAAATTTCTGAGAGTTCTTTTGCCTGACTATGCAACACGTGCCCATAGGTGGCCTTGCATAAACAGTCCACATAACAGACTTGTCAGCCGAAAGATACTATTTATTTGACCATGAAGCCAATGCCCATAGGTGGCCCTGCATATTTCAACCCCCTAACGGGTTTTGTTAAATAATAGTAACTTCATTCTTGGAAACTACTTATTCTAATGCCTTTTAGCTCTTTTTCATATCATTCCTCAGATTCAAATATTCTTAAGCCATAGTTTACATTTTTTTCCTCATACTCGAGTATGGTAATATGTTTTCAGATAAATTGTCAAGGAATTGAATCCATTTTAATCCATTTTGGTCAAAGCTATTTCGACCTTAAACATTAGCCCCTTTATGTCCGGCATGCATGACTTTAAACTGCCCACAAAAGACAAAGGAACTCTGAATAAAAGTCAAGTTCCAGCTCACTAAATATACATTTTTGTATGATTTAGGTAATATTGAGCAATTAAAAGGTTCAAAGATTGTAGGATTATTTGTAATAATCCTAGTAAAAATCAAACTATGCTTACTAGGCCCATTGGTTTAAGTAAATTTGAAGCAGGTAATAAAATAATGCAGGTACAAATGATTGAAGATGAAAGTGTTTTTTATTGATACAAAAGAGTTAGAAGGACATCCACAAACTGGAATCTCTTCTATTTTTCAAGAATTACAAGAGGCTTTCAACATAACACTTCATTTGATTTACGGCATCCCGAGCTTCATCAGCAACCACCTGGAATTCATTCATTCAACTGGATACAAAAAGAGATGTAGTGATACCAGCTCTTCTTGGAACAATTGTAAGAGGATGTTCTTGAGTGCAGTTTGAGAAAATTTTCTGCTGATCAAACAGTGACTCTGTTTCTGTCCAAGAGACTTGGAAGATGGATACATGGATTTGAGAATGGAGCATTGGAAGTAAAGAGCCATTTGGAGAGAGTACTCTTTTCAGATATTGCTCTAATACCATGTTTGTCTTCTCTCCACCAACCGGTAGTAGAAAACATTTCAGCCCATGGGTTTTCCATTTTCATATCTGCAAGGAAATGGCATGGAAGGAGAATTTGAAAGTTCACACCATTTTTGTTGCTCTTAATGCACAGCATAACTGAAATGAAGAAGTAGCAGCGCAGCTACATTTTAGGTGTATAGTTGTTTTCATTTGGAACATTGACTCCTTGCAAGTTACCATGACCACATAGAGACAGGTAGATGCTCTGTCGGTAATTAAGATGATATTTCTTCAAGTACTTAGCCAAATCTGGGAGAGTGTTGTTGCAGATATCATAGTAATCATGGCCAATGATATTCATCATGTCATCAATCCGCTTGCTAGCCAGTTCATCAGCCATTCCAATTCCCTTGGGAACCACTGAATCTGCACAAAAGATAAATAAACTAACTCTTAAATAGGTTTATTTTTCATAAAATTTGTGAAAGAAATTTGAAAAATGGCTAAGGCATTATGTCGCGCAAGTCTAAACAATGACACGCAAGTATTCGTGTGCCGCGCTAGTTTTTGACGCACAAGTATAAACCGCGCAAGTACAGATACCTTTACAGTAGCGCGACATCAAGGAAAAAACTAGAAAACAGAGCAACCTGCACGGCTAAGGTGACCTGCGCGGCGAGAGCTCGAAGGTATGAAGTCCAGAAATCCGGATACTTGTACGGAGGTAAGGCCATGTATTTATAGGCTAGGAAGCCTATCTGCGCGCCGTACCCAGAGCGCTTAAGGCCTGCGCGACGCAAACTTGCGCGCCGCCCTCTGTGCAATGAAGACTTGCGTTCACCCCTTTTCCTTTGGATGGATTCGATTTCCTCAGAGTCAAATATTCATTTCTCTCCGGATCAAACTCTGAGGGGGGACTTTTGTTGACGCTCCTTTCTTCACAGAATCTAAAGATCGGAAAAGGGAATATCTGAGCTCAAAGTGATTCATCCTTTGAAGAAAACATCAAAAATCGACAAAGGCAGGAAGAAAGGATCAACAGCAACTGCACCACACAAGTTATATCACTGTCGCGCAAGTACACTTGTGCGACCTAAGTGATAACCGCCCGGTAACCACCCAGGGTCTTCTTTTGCCTATAAATAGACCCTGTGGGCACCCCATTCGAGGAGGATCTTTTTTGAGAAACTCGGATTGAAGCTCCCGACGCCCAAGTCGCTTCTCAAAGCTTCCGGAACACTTCTAAGGTAATTTCTTTCCTAGAACGGAAGATCTAAAGAGAGGGAGGAAGGCCTAAGTGTTGAAACTCATCAACACTTGCGCGCCTGAATGGCCAGCCCTTAAGGGAACTGGTCACACTTGCGCGCCGCCTTATTCTTTCAATACAAATTTGCGCGTCCCTTATCTGGAAGAACCTCAAGAGGATTCTAAATGTTTTAATAAAGAGTCGCTCAAGTATTTCAATGCTGGTTGAAAATCGCGCAAGTACACCATGTGTCAAGCAGGTATACCTGCGCGACCAATACTTGCGTGCCCCCGCAAGACTTGCGCGCCATTCAAGACTTGCGCGCCCCTACCTTTTTGGGTGCCCATCTTGCCCATTTTACCCCTCTTAAGCCATTTCACCTTTCCTATTCAAGATTCAGTCTTCAAGATACTCTTCAAAGCCATTTATGGCATGATTTCTTGATTTGACTTCCTTATCTGAAAGGAATTCGGTGGAATATCTCTCAAAACCAAGTGATTTATACATCTTTATGTCACCAAAGATTGAGAGTTCGTTCATTCAACCTCATCCTTTTAAGATGAGAGAATCCTTAACCTGGGTCTCCTTTTCAGGAATAATCCCCAGTTATAAATCCTTTAATCTGGGCATCTTCCTCAGGAGTAAGCCCCAAATTCTTAAAGTTCCCAAACTTGGGCATCCTCTTCAGGAGTAAGCCCCAATATCAAATATTGGGCATCCTCTTCAGGAGTAAGCCCCAATCTCAAATATGGGCATCCTTCTCAGGAGTAAGCCCCAAACCTTAATCCCTAACCTGGGTCTCTTTTTCAGGAATAAGACTCAGTCATAATCTTGGGCTTCCTTTTCAGGAGTAAGCCCCAAGTCCCCTAACCTGGACCTCCTTTTCAGGAATAAGTCCCAGTCATAATTTTGGGCATCCTTCTTAGGAGTAAAACCCAATCATAATTCCCCTCCTAATTTGGGCATCCTCCTTAGGAGTAAGCCCCAAGATTAGAGTATTCAAATCTCCATGAAGCACATATACCTTTATGGACCCTGTTCATGGATTTTCTCCCTAAAAGTAAATCCTAAACCTTCATCTATTTGGGCAGTCATACATACATAAGCCCCAAACAATTTCTTATGATTTCATCTTTCATGGCACAATTGTCTAATTTTTACCAATACCTCTTGTTTCTCACACCGAGCATGACTCACGTGAGCTTAGAGTGTAAAAGTAATTATGACATTCTTCTTTGAGCCATCAATCATAAACATCATACTCCATTACTCGAACTACGTGGGTTCTGATTCCTTTTCCAAAACAAAGGATACGTAGGTAGCCCATTTATGGGTTCGATCCCAACTTGGAAATAATCCTTGTCCTTCTGAATTACGATAAACTTCAAAGTACCCCACTGAGTGGCTTTAAAACCAGCCTGGTCATCATAATGACCAAGAGACTTTTATATAAATGTTTTGAAGGATACCATTGACCAAGAATCTCTAAACAGATATAGATGATTCTCTATTGATGAAGAACCTCGAATACATATAAAAGATTCTCTAAATTTCTTGCATATTTAATCATTGATTGTTAAAACTAAAGGAAAGCTCATTTTATACTTGGTAATGTAATAAGGATTCACGAACATAACTTAAATCTATAAAGAGAGTCCCGGAGTAGAAAATAATTCCCCTCAAAAAGGTGTGATGAGTCCGACCTCCCATCCTCTTGACCAATGCAAATTCCTAAGCCTCATTAGTCCACAAACTAATGAGCACCTACCTTTGGAAAGTAGGTCCAAACGGATGTGGAATCATTGGATGTTTCTGGTTCTACGAACAAACCCGCTAGAAACCGATCGGAACGTTTGAATCTCCTGTCTAGGAGGTCATCCCCGGAATCCGTGTGAAACATTATTATACCCATCCAAATAATAATGTTTTGAATAACAATTACACCACGACGTGGAGATGGTAAGTCGTACGTACACACGTATGGTGACATGTCATTCAAAGGATGAATAGAATACTGAATGTGGTTGTACCATGGTTATAATAACATTACATTATATATAAGATACTGGAGTTGTTATTTTAGAATGGGAAAAACAAAGAAAGAAGAAGTGGAAGAATAAAGGAACTTGAAAGAGGGTGGTGAAAACATTACCTCTTCTCCGGGTTCTTCCTTTTAATTTGATCAAAAGGAATCCTTAGGTTGGATTTCTGATCAAACTAATGCCTCTATGTTGAATTCATGGAAGTTTAGAATGTATTTGGGCAGGGTTTCGCCGAGAAAAAAGGCTTTGAATGTGTGAATTAGTGAGAAGGGGGAGTTCCCTTTTATAAGAGGGGTGAGGGGCACCTTTGGAAAAGCTAGAAATATTATTTTATAATAAATTCATATTCGGTTTCTAATGGATCCAAAGTGGATTATTAAAATTCTAAGGTAGGGATGGGTCGAAATACTTTCAACCAATATAATTTAGACAGGTTTGGGTCATTATATTAACCTTATCTTTTAGTTTTAACTCTTAGATAATTAGTTTGACATTTACCATGTCACTTTGTATTTTTATATTATATAGTTAATAAACTTACTATATACATCCAAGAGACCCCCAAGTGGTCCATTAATGATACACCTATCATTATATAAGTCCTTTGGCCGAACCTTAGATTTTTAGTAATAGAATATCAATTAATAATATAATATTTGTTTTAAAAACTCATTTATGTCACTTTTGACACTATTCAATAATTGATTTTTGTTAAAGTCTTAAACAACTTTATTAATTCAAACCAAATTCATTTAAGAAATCCTATAATGTCATATTGACCAATAAGATTCATGTATGTCATCAAAAATTTCAAATTATATTTATTTTAGCATTTATAATACCAATTATTTGATTCTTTCATTAATAAGGAAAATAATGCATCATTATTGTGTCATAAATAATATTAATTATTAAATGTATAAAAATTATAAATAAAATACCATTATGTAGGAAATATGATTAGATTTCTAATGAATATTTATACTCGGAAATCCAACATATAAAACCCTATGTAAAAATTGTTTTTCTAAAAGATATATGTTTATGTCATTTTTGTATTTATTTTAACTTAATTAATATAAAGTGTCCCTATCACCTACAAGTGGCTCCATGAGGTCCCAAAATCGACCCAAAGATGACCATGGTCGGACATGTATCCACCAATATGGTTAGGACACGTTTTATTGTAATTTATTATTATTATAATATTATTTTTTACCCTTATTTACCAGATTTACACTTTAACCATGGTAAATAAAATATTTACCGCAGTAATTATTCAAAATGTATAAAAATAAAAGTTATCTATTTACACAATTTGTACATCCTGATTCTAAATATGAAATCCATTTTTCCAAATTCAAATTACAGAAGTGGTAGAAATTAATTTAAAATTAATTCCCATTGTTAAAACAAAAAGCGTGTTTTTAATAGATAATAACTATCAAAAGATTGACACTTGTTTATGTCCAGTTTAATTGTGAAATTATGTCCAATGACCAAAATTGTATTAAATGGTAAAAATATATTCTAAATATACTTTAAAACCACTCAAATTCATAATTTATCACTATTAATTATTTTGATTAAAAAAGTTGTTTTTAATTAAAATTTAGTAATTTTCACTATTCATCAAAATATTAAAGTTATCCGAAAAGTACCAAAATTTCACAATAGGCTAAATTCGATATTCTAAATCCAAAAATGAAGTCCATTTTGAGAGATAAAATTTATAAAATTTCAAAAAAGTGGGTATTACTATTCATAACGGCTAGTTTGATTGGTTGCGGCGTGTGTTAGAACTCGAAGTTGCGTACAACACACACTACTGTATTATTCAAAGAGAAGCATACCATGGAAGCTTGGGGTGTTACACACAAGTCCTTGAAAAATTCTTATTTTTAGTCTGGGCACAAGGCCTTGACTATATGTTTATGAAGTCTGGCATTATGCATTCAATAATTATGAAATTAGATATTGATATTATATGTGATTATTTGACTAGTAGAATATCCATGTGAATAAGTAAATGACATTGTTTGATTTATCGTTTCCATATTATGCTGAAGTTTAAGTTTAAAAGGCTTGTGTTCTTTTCTTATACTTTACCTTAAATGTTTATTCTTATTTATGACTGTTTCCACTATATTGTTATCTTTACTAAGCATCTGAGTCCACGCCTTTCTTATGTTTTATTTTTTCCAGGATGCAAAGTAGTATATTACAATTAACCTATAGGAATAGTCTAAGGGATATAAGAGTGTTAAAAGGGGACAATTGTTTTTTATTTCATGATGTAATGTAAAACATATGTATGTATCTAGTACTTCCAAGGCTACTAAACTGATCAGTCTTTCAGGACATGATTCCTTGTATCATGCCAATGTTATGTAATAATGCAATGACTTTGAGCTTATATGGTCAGGCGTTACAGTTGGTATCAGAGGAAGTTTAGTACAAACCTTGGAAAATAGATTTAGAAAAACTCTAATTAGAAAACACAGCCCTAAGATTGACATTGAGGATTACCATAGAAGAACAACCAAAATTTTTGGTAATGTAAATATTATGTGGGTTTTCCTAGAAATACATCCTTTACCGGATACGAGCAAGTAGAGTCAGCTCTAAAATAGATGTACCTAGGAGTGAAAACTCTGATAAGGAGTTTCGGGATTGACTCGGGGTATCCTAGTACATGACAACGGGCCTTGCTGCACTCTTGGTTATGACACTCCCAGGGGATATGCTTAAGATAATTCACATTTTCTTTACAAAAATATTTGAAGGATTTTAATATAAGATGAGAATAAATAATCTTGGTAAATCCTAAGGTGTTTTAGATTGAAAATAAGGCGTTATGATATTCTCTAAATGATTTTATGAATCATACGATGCTTTCTTGTGTTGGTCAATGGCTGGATTCCAAGGAAGTCATAGTAACATTGAAGATGATGTACAAGGTGAGAACGGTGGTGGAAATGAGCAATGAAATTGAATATTGATATGTGTAAAATATATCAGGTTCATGTCGAATTAGTTTTCAAAAAATATGACCAACAACATATATATAAACCAACTCCCGAACTCAACAAAGAAGAGAAAGGCGGTGAATGATAAGAGCTCCAGTAGTGGAGAACATGGAGAAAATAAAACTCAATTTCCATCATGCAAGAAATGTGGAAGGAGACACCTAGGAAAGTGTCAATGGAACAAAGAAATTATTCATGTGTGGAAAAGAAGTACATAAAGTAAATAATTACTGAGGAAAAACGAAGAGTATTATGGAAGAAAATAAAAATGATCCCAAGAATCCATTTACAGTCATTTTCCAGAAATGTAGGGGACCTGGGCATTACCCGGGTGAATGCCATATTCTATACGATAACCTCTTGGTTAAGGAAGAACCTATGTGGAAATAAATGTATGGAGAAATGTTTAAAAGTTTTAGTGCTCTTTGTTGATGGGATTACTTTGGAAAACTTGTTTTCTTGTATGTGTAACCCTATAGTTTGTTTTGTGAAAATTCTATTTTAGGAAGAATTATCTTTTCTATTTTCCATATAGTTATAAATAACCATTTGGTTTTATATGATCCTTGAAGGCAATTATAAGTTATTAAAGTTTGGGATGAAAATTTGAGGTATGAGATAATATTTGTGGTGAAATTATGTTATAGTTATTTTGAAGAATTTATCTCATTTTGGGAGTGTTATAAAATATTGTTTTATTAAAAGGAAAACACGCAGACCATGTGACAACCCGTCACATCATAAAAAGCTACGAGAATCTAACCCACAACCAGAGTGCGATTGGAATTTATTGTCTACCAATGAACTACGTGAAGTCCTTGGTTAGTGTGACTAATTATTTTTAGTTTAATGATTGTATTGTTCAATAATAAGTTGATTTAGGAACTTATGTCTTATCAAATGGATATTCTTAGTATAGGAAAATGATTTGGTGATTAAGTAATAAACGTTATTTTGGAAGACATTTGTTCTGTTAAGAACACTATTGTTGATTCAATAAGGTTTCTTTATAACTTTTCCATTCCTTCATGTTTTGAAAATCACAAACACTCTATCTTAAGGAAAAATGTATTTTATCCTAATAAGGAAAATTTTCCTTCCTTAAGTAAATTTTCTCCTAAACCTATTTTTCTTTCATAAGGGAAATTTTCATTCTTCAAGTAAATTTACCCTTACCATGTTTTCATTGTTCATATTATAACCTAACTCATTTTACATCTAAGTATAAAATTTGGATTCGTAATTAAAACCTTGGAATCTTGTAAATACATAGATATAGAGCATTCTATTTTCAAGATCCGAATTCAGGTTCTGAATTCTCTAAATTTAGACTCCGAACTTTCTGAGTTCAAACTCTGAATTATCTGAATTCAGACTCTGAACTTTCTGAGTTCAGACTCCAAATTCATTGAATTCTGACTCTGAAATTTTTGAGTTCAGACTTTGAATTCTCTGAATTCAGACTCCGAGCTTTCTGAGTTCAGACTCTGAATTCTTATGAATTCAGACTCCGAATTTCCTATAAATTCAAACTCTAGAATTCTATAGAATATAGGTTCTGAATTATTTTAAAGAAAGAATCCAAATATTCATGTATTATAGACAACGAATTTTGTTTTTGGTTAGACTCCAATCTTTCATTTTTCTTTACACTTTGAAAATATATATTTGGTTAAGAAACCATATTTTTTCTTACTCTTGTTTGAGTTATAAAATGATGTCATGCTTTCTGTTTCTAACCAACCATTATTTGAGTGACACGTGTACGGGTCCCTCAAAAATTCAAGGAAAAATATGACTATTGGAGGAGGGATCCAACCGTTGAAGATGTTCCTATAAATAGGAGCTCATTTGAATGAGCTCACAACAAGTTGATCAATCTAGATATTACATGTTGTTGAAGTTATTTCTAGAGAGAGAGATTTTATTGCTTTGTGTGTACTGAACATCTTGTTCAGAATTTCATTGTGCGACTCTGAATGTTGCTGAGTAAATTCAAGGGCTTCTGATGATAGGAAGACCGAGGTTTATACTACCTTGAAGTTCAAGGGCTTGCGAGGATAGAAAGACAGACTCCGATATTCGTATAGAGGTCTTACCCTGGTGTGGGTAAGAAAGAATTTCTTGAAATTATAAATCAAGGGACCTTTATTTAAGTTTGTTGGATACCCTTCTCTTTGGGTTAAAAGATTTACTACTTATTACTTATATTGTTTCAAGTTTTCTGTTGTATTTTGGTTGTTGAGGAAAGTATAATTGTCTTATACTTTATTATTCATTCTTATACTTGTACACTGATTTGTAAGATTCTATACACTTTAAGGTAGCATCTTTATCTTTGTAAACATTTCTTAAGTTTCATTTCCAGAACCATATTTCTAGAATCAAGAAAGTTTGTAGAAAAAATAGGTATTTGGAATTTACCTTGTTTAGCTTTCTTAAACATTACCATCTTTAAAAGTTCCAAAAGAATTTTTAAAGTATACCAATTGATCCTACAATTGGTATCATAGGAGGTCTCTAAAATACTTATATTAACATATAAGTTTTCTTGCTCCAGTTTTTCATTGTTCTATATTTTCCTTTCTTAGGATTTTTTTATCCTTGTTTAAAAACATTTATTACTGACAAGTTTGTATGAAACAGATTTTTTTTAAGATAGTAGGAATGACTGTTGTTTCAATAGACAACTTAAATCCTACTAAACCATTTATTTTTTATGGGAATCATTATGAATATTGAAGAGATCATATGAAGAATTTTTTTTTAACATTGGAGTGGACATCTTTGTTATGCTTATTGGAGATTATAAGAATCCTGATAAAGAAGTCAGAACTTTTACTAATCAAGAGAAATCAGAATATCAACTAAACTTTAAAGTACACAATACTTTTTTTTATTCTATGACTAGGAATATATATAGCCAGATTTCTTCTTGTGAAGTAGCAAATTGTATTTGGAAGAATCTTGAAGTTACACATTTTGGAACTTCCAAAGTTATTGAAACTATAAGATATATTCTTAGAGATGAGTACCATGTTTTTTTTCTTTCCTTATGGAGAACCTATATGTAAGTTACAATAGAGACTTATGACTATTGTCAACATCTTACAATCCATGGGTGAAAAAGGTTTGGATGATGAGGCACTTGTAGACAAGATTATAAACATCATGCCTAATGAGTGGGAATCCAAGATAATAGCTATAGATGAGAATATAATAGTTACACAGATTACTCTTGAGAAGCTTTTTGGAACTCTTCTTCAACATGAGACTAGAATGAAGATAGATGATAAAAATGTTAAGAAGAAGAATGGGAACGGAAGTGTTTCTTTTACAACCACTTATAATCATATGAAATCCAAGACTCTTGAGAGAGTTGTGAGATCTGAGTCTAAGAAGGTTGTTATTCAATCTGAATCTAGTGAAAGTGAACATTCTAATAATTAACTAGCTAATCTTGCTCGAATGATGAACATGATAGTTGGGAAGAAAGACTTTACGTATAGATACAAGAAGAAATAAATAAAGGATAAGAAAAACTCTGAAGTCACTTGTTATGATTGCAAAAGAGCTGAACATATAAGGACAGATTGTCCTATACATAAGAGAAAAGATAAAAAGGATAAACATTCTAAGAGGAATAGAAAGAAGTACTACAAAGAGAAAGCTAAGAAGGTTTTAAAAGCTAATGACACCTGGAGTTCTAGTGGTGGATACTCTTCTGATGAATTCTCAGATAAGGAATCTTTTTGATAGAAGAATATTGGTTTACAAGACAAGTTACCAATTGAAAACCATTATTTAATGACAAAGGTACATAATGTCGAATCCATCACCAATGTATCCTTGAATGATAATTATAGAGATAGTAAATATTATGAATCCTTAGATTAAGAATCTTCTTCTGATGATGATAATACTTGACCTACCTATGAAGAAGTTTCTAGGTTTGCTAAGCTCCTTCAGAATAAAAATTCTAAAGTCCAGAAAAATTTTGATAAGGAAAATTCTAGGATTTCTATTCTTACTAATGAAATATCATATCTTTCTAAAGATCTTGATAAGAAAACCTTTGATTTTGAATGTATTTAAAAAAATCTTGAGAAAGTTAATTCTGAGAAGGATAAACTTTCTAAGGATCTAGAAAACGTAATTTCTAAGAAAAATGTTTTTGAGCCTAACTATAGTACCAAAACTAATGTTTTTGAGGATAAGAACTTAGTTATTTGACTAAAGTCAGAAATATTTTCCTTGAGGAAGTTTTTTTCAAACTTTACCTTAGGGAAGGAAAATTTTAATAAAATGTATTCCCAAATTTGTCCTCTAAGGAATAATTCTGGTTTTGGTTATACTAGTTCAAAACCAATTTTTAGTAACAATTATTTTGTTCATCAAAGTGCTCAATTCTGCACTAAGTGTAAGTGTGGTGGGAATTGGCCAAAAAAAATTCCTTAAACAAAACTCGGTCTTTAGGTTTTCATAAATCTTATTTTTCAAAGAAAATGTGGATTCCTAAATTTTTTCTTTCTGAAATTTCAGAATCCAAGAAAGTTTGGGTACTGAAAGTCTAACTCTCTTATTTTTAGGAAAATAAAGAAAGTACCAACAGCAATAATCAGTACATGGATAGTGGATGTTCCTAGCATATGATTGGTAACAAATACTTCTTTGAAAATACTATCAAGATGAAAGGAGGAAAAGTAACTTTCGGAGATAATGCTAAGAGATAAATTATTGGTATATGTAACATTGTTCTGCATGGAAAAACTTTGATTTCAAATGTTTTATTTGTCAAGGGTCTTAACACTACTAGAATTTTGAGTATCTGCGCCCCCGCACACGGGCGACCGCCATTGGCGGTCGCTATTAAGACCATTAGCGACCGCCAATGGCGGTCGCTAATCCCGTCTAAAAAACGCGGGATTTTTCCCGCCCTATCATTCCCCACTTCCATTCCCGCTGCTGCAATTTCAGGCCACCTCGCCGCCGCGCGCCGCCACAGTCGGTCACCCCTTACAATACCTTTTTCGGCCCCCTCTTCCCCCTTCCCTGTTGTAGGTGACCCCCGTCATCCCCCACATCAACGGACCACCATCCACATGCTCCATTAACATACCTCACATACCTCTGGCCGTCGTAGATCCGCCATGACTGGCAGGTGAAGCATCACCATCCCTCATCGCTACTGCCATGTCCACTGGTTCCATACAACACAAAAAAATGTTGTATTTCGATAGAGGCTTTAGCGACCGCCATTGGCGGTCGCTATTTCTCTTTACCGACGAAGCAACAGCGACTGCCAAAAGTGGTCTCTAGGCGGTCTCAATAGGCCTTTAGCGACCGCTTTTGGTGGTCGCTAATGGCCATTAGTTTAGTAGTGTAAGCACAAACTCATTAGCATAATTATATTATATTATGAAGTTTACCTTGTGAATTTTAGGAATGAAAAGTTCTTACTACACAATTCCAAGGAAGAGTGTATTCTTTCTTCCCGTAGGCAAGAGAATGTAGACGCACTAAAATTAGAAGACCTTAGAATCCAAGATCAACCTTGCCTTAGTGCATTGGAAGATCATTCTTGGTTGTGGCATAGAAGGTTAGGACACTGTAACCTTAGGAACCTATGCAAACTCCTTAATAAAATACTAGTTATGGATCTACCAGAGCTTAGATTTGATTCTTCAAAAGTTTTTGATCCTTGTCAATATAGCAAGCAACATAAATCAAGATTTAAATCATTTGTTGAAGTCTCATCCACTGATGTATTACAGTTAGTGCATATGGATCTTTTTAGTCCAACACAAACTTGAAGCATTGGAGGAAAATATTATGTATTTGTCTTAGTTTATGATTACACTAGATTTACGGGGCTTTATATTCTAGCAAATAAATCTGAAGCTTTTTCTTATTTTAATTTTTTTAACCCAAGTAAAAAATAAGAAAAACATTCCTTTGATAACTATTCATAGTGATCATGGAGGAGAATTTCAAAATTCTGATTTTGAAACTTTTTTTAGTAGAAAAGGTATCACTCATAACTACTCAGCACCTTGAACACCTCAACAAAATGGTTTTCTTGAAAGAAGAAATATAATTCTTCAAGAGACCACATGAGCCATGTTGAGTTAATATTCGGTAGCCAAACATTTTTGGGGTGAAGCTATAAGTACTGCTTATTATACTATAAATTTTGTTTTGATTAGACCTTTTCTTAATAAAACTCTTTATGAGTTATGTAATGGTAGAAAACCTAGACTTTCCTACTTCAAGGTTTTTGGTTTTAAGGTATAAATTATGAATACAAAAGATAATCTACACAAATTAGCACCAAAATATAATAAAGGAATTTTCTTAGGCTACTACACAACTTCTAAGGCTTATAGAGTTTTCAATAAAAATACTTGTACTGTTGAAGAAATAGTACATGTCAAATTTGATGAAACTGATCCTTTTGTTTTGAAACAACCTCATCCTACATCTTCGGATGTGTTTTAAAAAACTGATTATCATCCCTTGTTAGAAGATCCTTCTGATAAAAAGAATTTCAATAAAATATTTCTGAAGCATTTACCCCAGAAGACTTCCTACCCTATATTGATGAACCAGTTTTACAAACCCCAAATCAGTTGTTTCTAAAGAATAATCCTAGTGATAGTATCATTTGTGATGTAAATCAACCTGTAAGGACTAGAAGTTCTTTAATAAATGAAGTATAAAATATATCATTCCTTTCCCAATTAGAGCCAAAAAGTAGTGATGAAGCTTTAGGTGATGATTATTGGATAAAAGTTATGCAAGATGGTCTAAATGAATTTGAAAGGAATAATGTCTGGACCATGGTTGAAAGACCTATGGAAACTTCTGTTATTGGAGTAAAATGGGTCTTCAAAAATAAATGTGATGAAAATGGAATCAGAGTAAGAAATTAATCTAGATTGGTTTCTAAAGGCTATAATCAACAAGAAGGAATAGAATATGAAGAAACCTATGCTCCAGTAGCTAGACTTGAATCTATTCGTATTCTACTTGCCTTTGCATCATTCTACAATTTCAAACTTTTTCAAATTGATTTTAAATGTTCTTTCTGTAATTGTTTTGTTCTAGAGGAAGGTTTTGTTGAACAAACTCTTGGTTTTGAAGATTAAAAACATCCTAAACATGTTTACAAACTTACCAAAGGTTTGTATGGACTTAATCAATCCCCTTAAGCTTGGTAGGATAGACTTATAGGATTTTTTCTTCAAAATAATTTTGTTAAAGGAAATGTTGATCCAAACCTTTTTATAAAGAAAGATAATAAAAATGTTTTGATTGTTCAAATTTATGTTGATGACATTATATTTCTTTCAACTCATCAATATTTAACTAATTTCTTTGCGGGTCTAATGAAATATGAGTTTGAAATGAGTATGATGGGTGAGTTAACATTTTTCCTTGGTTTTCAAATTTCCCAGAAACCAGAAGGAATCTATATATCCCAACATAAGTATATTAAGGATATTCTTAAAAAGTTTGTATATGACAACACTAAGAGTATTAGTAATACCATTAGTACCTCAAACTCAATTGATCTTGATAAATATGGGAAACCAGTAGATCAAACATCTTTTAGAGGTTTGATAGGAAGTCTACTTTACTTGACATCTAGTCATCCAGACTTAATGTTTTTAGTATCCTTTTGTGAAAGATATCAATCCAATCCTAAGGAATCTAATTTAAAGGCAGTGAAAATAATGTTTTTCTACTTAAATGGAACCATGGATGTAGGACTCTTTTACACCTCTGGAAATGATTTTGTTTTAAAACGTTTTTCAGATGCTGACTTTGGTGGATGTAGAATGGATAGGAAAAGTACATCTAGATTTTTTCATTTAATAGGTGATTGATTAGTTTCTTGGTCATGAAAAAATCAATACTCAGTAGCACTTTCCACTGCTAAAGCTAAATATATAGCAGTTGGAAGTTGTTGTGCTCAAGTGTTGGGGATGCAACACACACTCACATACTATGGTATGAATTTTACCAAAACAAAAATTTTGTGTGATAATAATAGTGTCATTTCCTTAAGTAAAAACCATGCACATCACTCTCGTACAAAACACATAGATATTAGGCATCAGTGTCTTAAGGATCACACACAAAAAGGAGATATCATTCTTCAATTTATCAGAACACAAGATCAACTTGCTGATACTTTCACCAAGTCTTTACCCTCTGATAGATTTTAATACATTAAACAGAAGTTAGGAATGATAAATGTAAGGTAATATTCCATGTTAACTTCTTGTTGAAACCAATCTCCTTACAGAAAGGAACTTTTTTTTCATAGGGGGTACATTTGTTTGTTAGATTTCCAAAAATAAATTGGTAGTCTAAATTTTTTTTCGTAGTCTAAATTTTGATTGTATCTAAATTTTTTTCATAGTCTAAATTTTATTTTGTTGTCTAAATTTTTTTTGTAGTCTAAAATTTTTCGTAGTCTAAATTTTTTTCATTGTATAGAATTTTTATAAGGAATATTTCCGTACTTAAAATTTTCATTATATAGATTTTTGTACTTAAAATTTTCTTAATGAAGATTTTGTAGTTAAAATTTTTGTAATGGAGATTTTCTTATTGAAAATTTATCATAATAAAAGTTTTCGGAATCTAAATTTTTTCAAGAAGATTGTTCCTCAATACGAATAATCTTCCTAGCAATACAAAAGGTATGTTTCCTTTATTAAATTTTGTAATCATATTTTACTTGTTGGTATTTTCATATGTTTTTAAATTTCCGTATTATTTTTTTCTAAAATATGAATGCTTTTATTAAAAAAACCTCAAAAGATCAGATTCTATAAAAATTTCCTTCTGACTATCATCTCAACTGTCAGATCTAATCAGAAGGTTTCTCAACCATTAGATTGAGTATGAAAGTTGAACCATCGCCTCAATAACCAATATAAAGGACCCCTGATGGTTTTCCCACATTGAAACTCAAGCTCGTGTGTGTTGAAGTTCTTCTCTCCTACATAAGCCCATTTTGAACTTCTCATATCTTTCTTACTTCTGAATGTCTTCCAAAGTCTCCTCTTAGAAAGATATGACAACTATCAAACCAATCTCTGAATGGAAGATATATAGATAAAGGTTAGTTGATCCAAAGTTTTTAGCAAAGTATGATTCTATTCTCTCTAAGAATATAAAGCTAAATGGGTGGGAAAGTGTTTTCCTTTCAAAACCAAAAGCTCGGGATTTGGTATATCAAGATTTTTTAATAGAATACTATGAGTCAGTAATTTTCTTCAAGGAAGTAGGGAGGATTAAGTTTTCATTAAAGTGTTATGGAAAGACATATTCACTTTCTTACACCAAGGCTACATTCTTGGTTGGTATTCCTTATGAAGGGGAAGCTGAGTTTTGTTCTCATAAGTTTCCTGATGTTCGAGTAAGTTTTAATAAGGTAAAGGCCATGGCTTGCCTTGGTCTCTCAAAAGTAAAGACTCCGAAGATTATTCACCTGACTACAAATTATCAGATTCTTGAATTTTGGGTTAAAGGAATCATCATACCGAGAAAAGGAGACAAGGATACTTTAAAGAAAGGTGATATGTACAGTCTAGATTTATTGGTAAACCTAAGGAAGATAAACTTGGTTAAGAATATTTTGGTTACGATTGAGAACATAATGAATGGAAATATGAAGGGTCATATTATTATTTATCTATCCATTATTTCAAAAATGATTGTTCGGTGTCTATAATCCTTCAAAATTCCTTGCAAATATAAGTCATGAAATTGAAAATTCATGTTACTGAGTGATGACACCCTAAGAAGGATGAAAATTAGTTTTTCTAAAGAATCTGAAGAATTTTATGATTTTCCTGAGGATGAGGTAGAAGCCTTACCAAATAAATATAAGGTGGATGAGACTTCTAAAAAGGGTGGAAGGAAGAGGAAGTTGAAGGATGTGGAAGAGAGGGAAAACCCCCAATTTACAAGGAAACCCAATCCGCACCTCCGAAGACAAAAAAAATCCTATCCTGATGAAGTTGTAGCAAAGTGGAGAGAAGACAAGAAAAATCAGAAAGAAGGGGAGCCTAAGTTTGGCTTGGACCCTGTTGAAGCAAAATTTTGAGGGGGAAGGAAGCTGAAGAGCTTGAGAAGAAAGAGAAAGAAAAGAAGTAAAAGAAGAAGTTTCCTGAGGCTGAAATAGTTCAATCCCTTCTGAAGGCTGCTAAGAAAGCTTCTGAGAATATTCGGGTACCACAATCCTTCTTGATAGAACCTTTACTAGAGACTTCGAGAAAGATGTTTGTAATTATGAAAAAACATCAAGAAGAAGTAGCAGAAGATAAAGAAGTAGTAGAAGAAGAAGAAGAAGAAGGTAGTGGTGATACTAAAGATTTGATAAAGAAAGTAGAGGATTTTAATGAGAAGGAAAGCACTTATGAGAAATTATCCTTCCGAACCTCTCAAGAAAAATCGTCAAAACATGATACTCCTAGGAAAGATGAAGAGAAGGCTGAAGATGAAGTAGACAAATTATCTAAAGAAGAAATAATCAATAAAGATTTCATTCACCCAGAGGATGCTGAGGTAGGAGCTAAAAAGGAAGAATTTGATGGAGACAAAATTGTTCAGTTATCTGATAGTGAACAAGAATCACCTGATCAGGAGGAAGTCAATCCAAACATTGATAGGAGAAAACAAGTAGTAATTGATACACCTACCAAGGCTATGGTAAAGAAGAAATATGTTGGTGGGTCTTCAAAGAGGAAAGATGTTGTGTTAGAAAAAGAAACATCACTAAGAAAAATCTATGATTTGGAATCGTCCTCTCTTGGAAATTATTTTGTAGTCCATTCTTTGAAGAAGCTTGTTGGGACTATACCAATATTTCCCAATATAGACTCGAGATGACAGATGCTTCAACACACCTTAAATCATAAATCAGATTCAGTATCCATGGTTATGGATAAGTGTGTCAATATTGAGGCTGATTTCAAAACCTTTTCCATAAACTATGAATCCCACAAAAGATCTTGCAAGAAAATGACCAGCTGGTCAAAGAAAACTATATAATACATGAGAATTCTTGATGAGTTAAAATAAAGTTTCAAGGATGCATTTGACACTGAAGATTTGAAGATCAAGGATCTCATAAATTTGTTTGAGGAAAAGCTAACTCTGGAATAGAATTATCGGATGAAATAAGTGAAAGATCTAAATGGGAAGTTGTATTCAATTGCTTAGAGTTGGAAGAGAGAAAGAGATATTAGAATAGAACTTGAGGAAACATTTTCTATGAAATAAGAAGTTCTAAAGGGGCAGGAAGAATCTCTTAAGGATCAGGAAGAAAAATCAAATCCTTGGAGAAGAAAACTGAAGAACATGATCAACTTCTCAAATGTGTAGAGGAAGATCACAAGGAGCTCAAGAAGCTCAAAACCATAGTGAAGAAGTTTATGCCGAAGGAAAAGGAAGGATAATATTTTTCAATTCTAATCTTTTGTTGTATTTATTCCATGTATAAATTTTTCAAATCCTAATGAAATTTTTCGTTGCTTGTTTTTTGTTTGTCTAGTACTAATATTTTAGGTACCATATTTACTTTTCTATTCCCTTAATCCTTTTTGAAAATCACAAAGGGGGAGAAAGGGATGATAAAAAGGAATAATAAGTAAAAGAAGAAATTTCCCTAAGTAATGGGGAGTTCATATAAGGGGGATTTCTTATCCAAGAAGATTTTCATAAGCAATAAAATGCTATGTCTCAATCTGGAAATCCAGAATAGGATCCTTAGTGTATCAAAAGCCTAAGAGGGAGTTAGTCATATTCATCATTTCCCATGTGTTAAGAAAGGTAGGTTTTATTTTCAAAATCCATAAAAATATTTTCAAAGTCCTTATATTCTTTTTCATAAGGATGTTTGTGCCTTCCAAAAAGGGGGATATTTTTGAGTCAATGACATTTCTTTATGACTTTTCCATTCCTTCGTGTTTTGAAAATCAAAAACACTCTATCTTAATGCATAATTTATTTTATCCTAATAAGGAAAATTTTCCTTCATTAAAAAAATTTCCTTCCTCAAGGAAATTTTCTCCTAAACCTATTTTGATTTCATAAGGGAATTTTTCCTTCCCTAAGTAAATTTAACCTTACCATGTTTTCATTGTTCATATTATAACTGATCTCATTTTCCTTATAAGTATAAAATTTGGTTTTGTAACTAAAACCTTGGAATCTTATAAATAATTAGATATAGAGCATTCTGTTTTCTGGATCCGAATTCAGGTTCTGAGTTCTCAGAATTCAGACTCTGAACTTTTTGAGTTCAGACTCCAAATTCTCTGAATTCAGACTCTGAACTTACTAAGTTTAGACTCCAAATTCTCTGAGTTCAGACTCCAAACATTCTGAGTTCAGACTCCGAATTCTCTGAATTCAGACTCTGAATTCTCTGAATTCAGACTCTTAATATTTTTTGTTTAGACTCTGAATTCTTATGAATTTAGACTCCGAATTTCATTGAAATTCATACTCCAGAATTCTATAGAATTTAGGTTCCAAATTCTTTTAAAGACAGAATCTGAATATTCATGTATTATAGACACCGAATGGTTTTTTGGTTAGACTCCGAACTTTTATTTTTCCTTACACTCTGAAAAATGGATTCAGTTAAGAAACTATATTTTTCCTAACTCTTGTTTCAGTTATAAAATGATGCCTTTCTTTATGTTTCTAACCAACCATTGTTTAAGTGACACGTGTACAGGTCCCTATGAAATTCAATGAAAAATAAGACCATTGGGGGAGGGAGATGACCATTAAAGATGTGCCTGTAAATAGGATCTCATCTGAATGATCTCACAACAAGTTGATAAAATATAGAGAATACATGCTGATGAAGTGATTTCTAGAGGGAGAGACTTTATTTCTTTGTGCATATTGAACATCTTGTTTAGAATTTCTTCATGCGACTCTGAATGTTGTTGATTACATTCGAGGGATTCCGGGGATAGGAAGATAGAGGTTCCGACTACCTTGAAGTTCAAGGGCTTGTGGCGATAGTAAGAAACACTCCAATATTCGAATCAAGGTCTTACCCTAGTGTGGGTAAGATAAACTTTCTTGAAAGTATAAATCAAGGGACCTTTATCCAAGGTTGTTGGATACCCTTCTCTTTGGGTTAAAAGATTTACTACTTTTTACTTGTATTGTTTCATGTTTTCCACTGCATTTTGGTTGTTGAGGAAAGTATACTTTTATTATAATTTCTTATACATGTACTCTGATTTGTAAGATTCTATACGCTTTAAGGTAGAATCTTTATCTTTGTAAACGTTTCATAACTTTCATTTCTGGAACCATATTTCTAGAATCAACAAAGTTTGTAGAACTATGAGGTCTTGTGAATTTAACTTGTTTAACTTGGTTAAACATTACCATCTTTAAAAGTTACAAAAGAATTTTTTTTAAAGTATAAAATTCACCCCCCCCCCCTTGTATATTGATAATCTACATCATTATTTCAATACTACAATCAGTATCATTTCGATCCTACAACTATATTCCTAAGGAAAATAGAATACTATGGGATTTAATTTGAGAAGTAACAGTGTATTTTTATCTATGTTTTAATTGTATATTTATGGAGATTTGGGTTTTTTATGTAAATGATTAACCTATAATAGAGAATATGTGATTAGGTTAATTACTTTTAATTATGTGACTTTAAGAGTAGTCGATGTTATTTAGAGATACAATTTAACGTAGAAGATTGCGTAATTAAATTATTCAATGTTTTGGGTTTCAATATTAGTTTGGATTATATTGAAGGATTTTAAGGACAATTGTTTATTTAATGGTATTTATTGAACACTGGGTATTGTTGGTTTAATTTTATAAATTAAGATTAGTATTTATTTATCTAAAGTATTATCATTTTTGGGGATCATCTGATCGTGTACTGACCAATTTGGTTTTGTTTAATCTCTACAGACAAGGTAAATATATAGTTTATCCTTTGTGGATCATGTTATTATCTAGAATTTTATTCTAGTGCTTTAGGTGTGACCAAGTCATCTTGAATACCCATTTTTTGAAAAAAAAATGTTCATTTAGTGGTGAAAAGTTTATTAAAGGATGAAAATCTACTTAAAAATTAAGTATATATCTTTATGTTCTTAGTCTAAGTCATAAATAAATTCCTCAAATTTATGAAATAGAACTTAAAACAAAAAACATTGTCCGTTTACTCTTTCTACTGGGAAACTAATGACCGTTTATCCCATCACATGTTTGTGGTTTTCTTGTCGTTAAATATTTCCGGATCATGTTTTCTATCACTCTCCATCAGAACTTGACACATAATTTATCTTCTATATCCATGTTTTCTTACATGGAATCCTATTATGGGTTATCTTGGGAGACCTTTGAACTTCTCTTTATTTCTTTTAAAGTGATAGTTGTATTGACTCTTTTTTGTTGTGGGACTTTCAATAAAGTTCCCAAGCCCAATTTTAAAATTATGTGGACACAGTTTCCAAAAGGGGGGAAAATTTTAACACTCCATGATTTCATAGTAAGTTATTTTCTTTAAAGTAATTCAATAGCTTGCGCGACATGCAACACCGAGTTCGAGCACACCAAGACTTACCAAACTAGCCATTCAAAATAGGTTATGAATAGTATTAACTGAATTTTAAATTTTATATACTCCAAATAATTTTAGAATCCATATTTTGTGTTTCTTAGACATAATATAAGAACAAATTCATTTTTTCATATAAAAGAAGTATTTTAAAAAAAATAAATTTTACCACATTTTAATGGAAAACCATTTTTAAAACCAATATTTTATCCTTTTTTATATTCAATTTAATGAAATTAAATTCTTCTTTAGAATCGGGACAAAAAATTGTATTTTGGATAAATTTTAGGTACTTTTCAGATAACCTTCATAATTTGATGAATACTGAAAAATAATAAATTTTAATTGAAAACAACCTTTTAATAGAAATAATTTATAGTGTTAAATTATACATTTGAATTTTTTTGAAGTATAATTAGATTATAATTTTATAATTTAATAAAATTTAGGTCATTATAAGTAATTTCACATTTAAATTTGACATAAACACATGTCAGTCTTTTGATAGTTTTTACTTTTTAAAAATCCACTTTTCGATTTTGTAAATGGGAATTATTTTTAAATTAATTAATGAAAATTATATGTTTTGAATTTGGAAAAATATAATTTATTTTTTATTCCAAAATATCAAAATTAGATTAAGGTAAATTTTGGGTATTTTTCTGAAAACATTCAATTTTTGATGAATAATGAAAAAAACTACGTTTGTTGTTTAAAACTAAATTTTTATTAAAATAATTATTAGTCTTATTGAGATTTATTTTAAGTTAAAATTGATATATAATACTTATACAATTTCAATTTAATTCATTGGAGTCATTTTATAATAAAATTAGATTTATAAAATTTTATTGGACTTTTTACTGTCTTTTACCCATCTTCTAGGAGCATTTACAAATTTGTGTAAAACATAATTTTACCACTTGTGTGAATTGAACATCAAAAATACAAGATACAAGGTTAATATTATTAAGTAAAATTTATTTCAATAAGATGAAAATATTTTTTGGTGAATATTAACTTTTGACTTTTATTTACCACAGTTTAAAGTAAATAGGGTAATTAAAGGTAAAAATGATATTATAGTTACACTAACGCATGTCCTAATTATATTGGATAAGTGTAATTCGACCAAAAACAACCTTATAACTAAAATATGATCCTTTAGGTCTAGTTGTATTAGATTAGGACATTTATTATTATTTTATTTAAAGAAGAGTTAAAAGTGTCAAATTCAATGTTTATTAACTAAACCATTTTTAATATAAGGTTATATATAAGATAAATTCGACTATAAATATTAATTATAAACATAAACATATTTCCTATATAATGGTATTTTATTTATAATTTTTAGATATTATATAAATAAATTTATTTATGACACAACGATGATGTAATAATAACCTTCTTAATGAAATATTAAAATAATTGATATTATAAATATCCAAATAAATATAATTTGAGACTTTTTATGAATTAAACTAATTTTATAGGTTAATATGAAATTTTAGGGTTGATTAGATAATTGTTTTCGAAGTGATAAGGTTGTTATTACTTTCACAAAAAAATACCAAATAGTGTCAAAATTGACATCAATTAATTTTTTAAAAAAATACTATATTATTGGTTGATATAATATTCCTAAAAATATAATATTCATCCAAAGGGATTAAATAATATTATATATGACATTAATGAACTACTTGAGGTTCTTTTGGAAGTTTATAGTATGTTTATTAACCATATAGTGTAATAATACAAGAAGACACGGTAAAAGTTAAACTATTTAACTAAGAGTTAAATCTAAAAGATAAGGTTAATATGGTAACCTAAACTTGTCTAAAACATATTGGTTGAGTATATTTAAACCCATAACCACCTAAGGATATAAATAAATTCATTTTTAGCCATTATAAATTGAATATTATTGTATAATAAATTAATCTTTTAATCTTTTTCTAAAGTGACCCTCACGCATCTTATAAAAGGGCACTTCCCCTTCTCTCAAAATCACACCTCCAAAGCCATTTGACTCGGCCAAAACCTCCCCAAATATCCTTCCAATTTCCCTCAAATCAACATAGAGTCCTTAATTTTATCATAAATTCAACCTAAAGAGCCCTTTTGATCAAATCAAAAGGAAACACCTGAAGAAGAGGTAATAATTTCACCACCCTCTTCCAAGTTATTTTCTTCTTCCACTTCCACTTTCTTTGTTTTTTCCATACCAAAATAATAACTCCAGTACCTAAAAATTACTATGATGTCATTATAAATATGTTACAACCATATTAATTATTCTATCCATCCTATAAATGACAAAGTCACCATATGTGCATACGTACGGCTTACCGTCTCCACGTTGTGGTGTAGTTTGTTATTCAAAAACATTATTATTTGTATGGGTATAATAATGATTATAACTGATTTAAATAATAAATATAACATGTTAATTATTCTTTATATATTATATACCATCCAATTATATATGACTTCACCATCAAAATAATGATATTGTCGCTCGTGTGCACGTACGGCTTACCGTCTCCATGATGAGATGAGATGCCATTCCCCATCATAACCATTCAAGACTAATTTTCATTTGATGATTAAAAATAATGTTTAAAGACTTGATATAATTCTATATATGAATCCAATAAATCCTATCCATAACAACCATGAATTACATAACAAAACATATAAAGGAAAATGAATTAGTTAACACCTGAAACAATGATACTACTAAAATATTATTAAAAAAGAAAATATTAGAAGATCATATATGATATCATATTTATGTATGTGGTTCTTTTATTATTAAATAAAAATTATTTAACAATTATATAGGATGTTTACATACCCTCTACTAATGAAAAATACAGGGTAATGGGTTTTCATCTTACTTCTTATTCTCGTGAGATTCTTGTTATGTTTCCCCTATTTCTTTTTTATGCGGTATATGTACTACTCATGATTGTATTATTTGTGTAATATAATTTAATTTCTTTTTATTTACATTTTAATTGTATGATAATTCTTTCATGGGTTGTATGTTTCATAAGTTACCAGATTAGTAAGGTAATTTCAAATTTCAATTTCCACTCATTGGGCTTTACGCATACTTCATTGATTATTTTACTCCAAGATTATCTACGGAATAACAATTTATTATTTATGTTATAATTTACACTCACCTTTATATGGATATAACTTTGATTAACATAATAAATCCATTGATAAATTCACATTCCCTTGATATGAACTTTTTAAGGATAATATAAAATCAATTTTCATTCATTGAGTTAAACTTCCAAGTCGTTGGTTTTGTTTTTACAAAAATATGTGTGAAGGTAATCAGATTGATTTACACTGAATATCCAATTATATTGAGTGTATTTATATTTTTCACACATAATTATTTCATTGATTCTTTTTAAATTTAAGTATATAGTCTTTATAAGGTATTTCATCTCAATTTACATTCCTTTGAGACCTCTTTGTTGTCATGCACCAATTCACTATTATATGGTGTATATACTATCCTTTGACATAATAGATCATGAATCCCTTTATTCTCATGATTTTATAATGTTTTGATTAATGTTATTCCTCAATTACTTATATTAAAGTGTCTCTTATTTGGTTAAGAAATCTTTAACAAAAATATTGTTATAAATGTTTTAAATATTTATTCTTCTAAATCTTTCTCATTATTGTCCATGTTTTAAAAATTATTTTTAAGTATTTATTTATATGGACATAAATGTTTTTAAATTAAAATTACTTTTAAAAGTTTCAAAGTGGTATGGGACACTTTGATTCAAAAATTTCTTTTAAACGACTTTTTTGATAAATTGTGCGACATTTAAATGTTTTCAAGAAAAAGAGATATTTCTCTCAAAGATTTTTACTGATCATTTTCAACTATTTCAACATCCTTTACAAGATATTATTCTTTATCAAGGTTGATTTATTATACAAATCTTCTATATTTTATTGAATGTTTTGTTATATGTTTGACTATGGATGTGTAATTTTTATACCATTCTTGGTTTATAGATAAATTATTGATATTTCATATGCTAATTTTAATATGAATGTTTATGTTATATTTAAAAATTTTCATATGAGGAATGAATTGGACTTAGTATGTGATGGGTGGAACCCTCTATAACTTCTCAATCCATCGGTAGATCTCATGAGACAAACTAATGTCCTTACATAAGGCCTTGACAAAATCTTATTTGTAGTCTTGGCACAAGGTCGTGACTATGTGTTTAAGAAGTCTGGCATTATGCATTCAATCATTATGAAATTAGCTATTGATATTACATGTGATTATTTGACTAGTAGAGTATCCATGTGAATAAGTAAATAGCATTATCAAATTTTTCTTTTCCATATTATGCTTAAGTTTATGTTTAAAAGGCTTGTGTTCCAGTCTTATATATTCCCTTAAATTTTTATTCTAATTTATGAAAGTTTCTGCTATATTGTTATCTTTACTGAGCATATTAGCTCACCCCTTTCTTATGTTTTATTTTTTCCAGGATTCAAAGAAGTATATTACGATTAACCTACAGGAGTAGTCTAAGGGATATAAGAGTGTTCAAAGGGGACACAATTTTTTTTCATGATATAATGTAAAACTTATGTATGTATCTAGTACTTACAAGGCTACTAAACTGATCGGTCTTTTGGGATATGATTCCTTGTATCATGCCAATGTTATGTAATAATGCACCGAATCTGGGCTTCTAGGGTTGTGGTATTACAATATAGATTTTTTCCAATGTATAAATGAACTAAGTTTGTATTATGTCATTTGAAACACCCAAGGAAGCTTTCACTACACGCAACACTTACTTAGCTTGCACTACACGCAAGAGATACCTTCCTCGATAGCTTTTGTTGTACACAATATCGAGTTTCACTAAAAAAGATATATTATTAAAATATCATTATGGGATGTAAACTAGCCATTATGAATAGTATTAACCAAAATTTTAATTTTATATAACATTATCATTCATCTTACACATTTTCTATAACAAGGTATGAGAACAAAATCAATTTTTTAGTTAAAAGAAGTATTTTTTTAAATGTAGTTTTATCGCCTTTTGATGGTGCACCCATTTTAAATATAGTTTTTGACACTTTAATAATTTATATTTGAAAAAATAAACTTATTATTTAGAATATGGTTATAAAAATTTACTTTTCTTTAATTTTTGTTATTTTTTTGATAAAATTCAAATTTTAATGAATAGTGAAAAATATTTCATTTTAATTCCAAACTGCCTTTTCATCTTATTTATTTATATAGTTTGATTATATTTTTAATTATTTCTAAGGTTTAATTGGATTTAGTTTTTACCATTTAATCCAATTGTGGACATTGGAATTAATTTCTCATTGAAATTGCACATAAACCCCTGTAAATATTTTGATAGTTATTACTTCTTAAAACCCCGCTTTTTGGTTTTAATAATGGGAATTAATTTTAAATTAATTACTTCAAATTATTTGTTTTGAATTTGAAAAAATTTATTCCATATTTGGAGTCATAAGGTATAAATTGTGTGAATAGGTACCTTTTAGTATTTGGACATTATGAATTGTAATTTTAGTAATTATTTTATTTACCATGGTTAAAGGGTAAATCTTGTAAATAAGGATAACAATATAATATTATAATAATATTAAACTACCCTAACACATTTATAAATACCATTTCATGATATATTTCCAACCATGGTCATCCTTGGGTCGATTTTGGGACCCCATGGAACCACTTGGAATTGAAAAAGACATTTTATAAGAATTAATTTAAGGTAAAGAGAAATATGACATAAACTTGTATCTTCTTAATAAAAAAATTAATATGGGGAAATACATAAGTTAAATTCGACTATAAATATTAATTGGAAATATTAAAATATTTTCTATGTCATGGTATTTTATATATAATTTTTAGACATCTTATAAATAAATTTATTTATGACACAATGATGATGTGGTGATTACTTTATTAATGAATGATTTAAATAAATGAGATTATAAATATTAAAATAAATTTATTTTGAAAATTTTTATATCATCCATGAGGTTTATAGATGATTATGACTAGTTATTTTTTAATTAATGAATATTTTTTGAAAGAATCACGTTTTTATAGATTTTTAAAAATTCATGATATGAATAGTTTAAAAATTGACATAAATGAGTTTTTAAAATAAATACTATATTATTAAATGATATAATAGTCCTAGAAATCTAAGATTCTGACAAATTACTTATGTAATGTTGAAAATGTCATTAATTATCCACATGAGGTTCGAATGGAATTTTATAGTAACTATATTAACCATATAGTATGAATATACAAGAAGACATGATAAGAGTTAAATTAGTTAACTAAGGGTTAAAGCTAAAATATAATGTCAAATTTGAGACCTAAATTTGTCTAAAACCTATTGGTTGAGATGATTTTGAACAATCCTCATCTTTTCTTTGAATTAAATTATTTTTTTACCTTTTCAAAATAAAAATAATTTTATAATAAAATAATATTTCAATACCTTCCTAAAGTTTCCCTCCTCTTTTCTTATAAAAAGGCATCTCCTCCCACATTTACTCACAACAACTTGAGCCTCCTAGATCAACCAACCCCTCTATCAACATTATTAGTTATCTTCTGGAGTCCTGGTTTTTTAAAATTTACATCCCTAGTGTCCCTAAAAATAGATCCAAAGTAAGTCCAATGAAGAGGATGAGGTGACCACACCCTCAACTAATGAAAAGTACAAGATAAGGGATAAATTTTCAGTATCATTATTATTCAAGATTATTTATTCATAAATATTTAATGCGTATATTTATCATTCACGCCTATGTTTCCTAAATATATAATATTATTTCTTTTCTTTTACTATTTTTTAAAGTCAATTTTACCCATTGGTGATTTTTTACTAAATGGTACGGAAGTAATATTTCATTCATTTTCCATATGTGGTACTTTTTGACTCTTTTAGAAAGTGTATGAGAAGAATGTTTTTTTAACTTATATGGAATAAATGATTTTTTATGGTTTCATGACACCTTATTTACATGAAGCTTACTCTACAATATTTCATATTTATTTTCAACTAAATTATTTTCTTTTAAAATTGCGCGGCATTTTGAGAAAAGAATTTTTTTTGAAAAAGAATGTATATTTTCCATAGGAATTAAGTTCAAGTGTTTTATCAAAATTATTTTCTATATAAGATAACATAGTGTTATGTTTCTATCACTATTATTGCTTTTATTTTATTGTGTTTATGATGGAATTATATTTATGAAGTCTATTTATCTTATATGGCTTATGTTATGATGAAATGATTTTTAAGAATCCCATTTTATTTCAAGGGTTATGATATATTAAAATATTTATGTCTTTTTGTGGAACATGTAAGAATGGTTTCATTATGATATGGGTGAGACCTATATCTCCCACCAAGGCATTGGGTAAGGATTTATATCTCATGATACAGACATGAATGGAATGTCAAGTAAATCTAGTTCAGTAATACATGGATGGAATGGAAAGTAAAACTAATTTAGTAATGAACTTTTTCCACTATGATGGTCTTGGAAGCAATTCCTTTCCTACTATGGAAATCACGTTTTGTACTTATTCATTTTCCACAATTACATATTTTATTCTAATTCTATTTTATCATGGTTAATGTTCCTTTATGATATATGCCTTACATACTACCAAGATTTATTTCATGACACTATATTTGTATGTTCAAACATTATGTTCATGATTTTACGTTCAAATTTTTATGGTTTTTTTATATTTTTCATGTTTACACTTACTTGAGCTCACCATTTTTTTGTTTTATTTTACCCCTGATTTAAAGAAAGGTTTTAGGTAGGAAAACAAAAGGGTAAGATCTTTATAGGAGATATTAAAGATATTTCACCATGATTTGATGATTATGTTTCAAATTTCCAAAGACACTAAACTGATATGGTCTTTGGGAATCTATTTGTGTCATTTATTAAGTATTCTACAAAAGAAATGTAATGTCTATGTACGTTAAGATGGGGTTGTTATAATTATTATGTCCTAAGTTACCTTTTATATGATATATGTTTCTTTCTATGGGTTTATGTTAATATTTTGGTTATAAAAAGGGTATTCAATGAACTTATATTCAATAAAGAGTATTTACTATGTCACAAAGATGAAAAGTATTACTTTATGATAAAGTATTTATGATTTTCATGTTTTCACAAGTCTAGTAGTTTTCGTTATTTCTGTATCTCTTACTGAGCTTTTTATGATCATCCCATGTTTTGAAATGTTTTTTACAGGGCTTAAATAAGAATAGAGTCAAGGATGGGATCAAGGAAAAGTTAGGATATTAAAACATGAAATGATACCTTAATACTTTTTAAAGAGTTTTTATTTTATGAAAAACATGGATTGTGAGTAGAAGTGTATAATTTTAATATTTAAGTTGTTATGTATGATTTATGAATTTATTATCTAAATCTATAAACCTATAATTATCCTCAATGTAAATTAAATTAAAATTATTGACTTATCTCAATATTAAGTAATGTTTATGGTTGGGGACTTAAAGTTACTATCATAGGTCATTTTAGATAAATTTTGAGGTTAGGATGTTATCTGGGTGTAGGTAAAGGATCTCATATAACCAAGAGGGTTATTATCATGTGGAAACATTTTGAGGTTTATGGTAAATTAGGTATATTGGATAAAAACTTGAACAATATAGATATAAGGAGGTTCATGGATTAAAGTAATATAAAAGCTTTTATGTTATCTTTACCCTATAGAGGATTATTTTTTTAATAATTCATCTAATGTTTAAGTGATGCTTTTTTAAGAAGATTAAGGATAATTTGAAAAGATGGAAGGAAAGAAATCTCACACATCCTTTTTATCCCTCCCTAATGATTTGATCATCACTATTATGGAAAAATCATGTTTGAATGATTTTGACAGCTTCTTGAGTATTCAAATCACCTCCAAAAAATTGTTTGAGTTACCCATCACCTACTCATTTCAAAAAAAATTATATGATTCATAGTTTATTTTTCATATGATTTCATGATCTTAACTTTTCCAACTCTATCAAAAAGTGAAATCACAAAAGTGGGGTGAACATTTAATTTTAAAAATTAGGATAATATGTCGAAAGAGAAAGGGAACATCATGAAGATAATGATATATGGATCCAAGGCATGATTTATTTTCTTATACATAATGAATGATGAATCATTGGATTTATATTTATAAATGATTAGGATATTTGATCTGCAAGAATGATGTATTAAGAAATAATATTGAAATGCATAGTTAATGTATTATGAAGAATGGTGAATGATTAAGAAGTCTAAATACAAGGGATTCAAGAGTAATGGTAGATTATAGGATGATGAAATGTTTAAAAATATTAATTCTCTTTTGATGATGCGATTACATTGGGAGAATTTTTTTAGTATGTGTAACCCTGAAGTTTGATATGTGAAAATTTTATTCAATGAAGAATTATCTTTTCTTATGTGTACATAATGGATAACCTATAGGGTTCATATGATCTTTTGTTTTTGAGGTGATTAATGGTTATTACATTTTGGGATGCAAAATTAAAGGTATTAGATAACCTTTGATGTTAAACTAGGTTATGGTTATTTTTAATAATTTTAAAAGAATGATATGGTTTTAGAAAAAGGATAAACCACGGGATGAGTGACAACTCGTCGCATCTGTAAAGGCCACGGGAATCAAACCCACAACTGAAGGGTGAAAAGGGCGCATCGCCTACCACTTGTAACACCCCGACCCCAGTTACACAGAGTCGTTGCATTATTACAAAACATTGGCATGATCACAAGGGATTAAATCCCGAAATACCAATTATTTTAGTATACTTGGAAGTAATAGATACATTCATAAGTTTTACATTGCATTATAAAATGAAAAACAACAACAACATTGTCTCCATTGACCACATTCATATCCCTTAAAAAATCCCTCAAGGTCAGTCATAATATACTTCTTCATATCCTGGGAAAAATGAAATATAGAATGGGGTCAGCTCAGATGCTTAGTAATGATAACAATATAGAATAAACATTCATAAATAAGCACAAACATTTAATGCAATGTATAAGACTAGAAAACAAGCCTTTTCAACTTAAAATTCAGCATAATATGGAAAATAAAAATCAAATAATTTCATTTACTTATTCACATGAATATTATACTAGTTGAATAATCACATGTAATATCAATAGAAAATTTCATAATGATGTAATTCATAATGCCAGACTTCATAACCACATAGTCAAGGCCTTATGCCAAGACTACAAATAAGATTTTTTCAAGGCCTTGTGTCAAGACACTAGTTTGTCTCATGAGACTTACCAATGCATCAAGGAGCTAAAGCGAGCACCATCAATCACTTACTAAGTCCAATGCATTCCACATATGAAATGTTTTTAACATAATCTAAACATTCGTAGTAAAACTAGTATACTAAATGTCAATATTTTTGCCACAAACCATGAATGGCATAAAAATAGCACATCCACAGTCAAACATAACTCATTCAATACAATATGGATGATTGTATTATGATAAATCAACCTCAATAAAGAAAAAAATACACTGAAGGATATTGAAATAGATGAAAATATTCATTAAAACTATTTGATAGAAATATTCCCTTTTTCTTGAAAACATTTAAATGTCACACTATTTATCAGAGAAGTCATTTAAAAGAGATTTTTGAATCAAAGTTTCACATACCACTTTGAAACTTTTAAAAGGATTTATAATTTTAAAAAAATATATGTTCGTATAAATAAATACTTAAAACTGTTTTTAAAACATGGACATTAATGAGAAAGATTTAGAAGAATAAGTATTTAAAAACATTTAAAACAATATTTTAGTTAACGAGTTCCTAACTAAATAAGAGGCGATTGAATACAAGTAATTGGGGAATAACATTAATCAAAACATTATAATATCATGAGAATAAAGGGATTAATGATATAATATGTCAATGGATAGTATATTCACCATATAAAAGTGAATTGGTGCATAATGAAAAAGAGGTCTCAAAGGAATGTAAATTGAGACAAAATACATTATAAAGACCATATCCTTAGATTAAGGGTAAATCAATGAAATAATTATGTCTGAAAAATATAAATACACTCAATATAATTGTATATTCAGTGTAAATCAATCAGATTACATTCACACATATTCTTGTAAAAACAAAACCAATGACTTGGATGTTTAACTCAGTGAATAGAAATTGAATTAAGATTACCCTTAGAAACTTCATATCAATGGAATGTGAATTTTTCAATGGAGTGATTTTGTGTATCAAAGGCATATCCACAGAAAGGGGAGTGTAAATTACTATATATATAATAAATAGTGATTCTATACATAATCATGCATTAAAATTATTAATGAAGTATGAGTAATGCCCAATGAGTGGAAATTGAAATTTGAGATTCCCTTACCAATTTGGTAACTTACAAAACATACACCCTAAGAAATTAGTAAAATAAAATAAAGATATAAATATCCATAAATTAATGTATATTACACAAAGAATACAATCACGGGCAGTACACACACCACACTAAAGGAAATAGTGGCAATATAACATAAATCTCACGGGAATAAGAATTGAGATGAAAACCCCTTACCTTGTACTTATCCTTAGTATAGAATAGGTTAAACTCCTTTATAATGGTGAAATAATTGTTATTAAATTATAAAATAACCAAATACATAAATATGATATCATATATGATCTTGTAATATGGATTTTCTAATGATATATCCGTAGTATCATTGTTTTGATTGTTAACTACTTCAATTTCATTTGTATATTTTGTTATGTAAGTATTGTTTTTTAGGTTTAGGTTGTATTTGATTCATATCAATAATGATATTATGTTATAAAAAATTATTTTTAATCATAAAATTAAAAATATTCTATAATTATTACGATGGGGAATGAATCTCACTGTGTTCATGGAGACGGTAAGTCGTACGTATGCACGAGGGACAATATCATTATATTGATGGTGAAGTCGTATGTAATTGGATGGTATATCATATATACAGAATCATTAAAATGATATATTTATTATTTACATCAGTTATACTTATTATTATACCCAACCAAATAATGAAGTGTTTGAATAACATACTACACCACAACATGGAGACAGTAAGTTGTATGTACGCATGTATGGTGACTTTTTCATTTATTGGATGGATAGAATAACGAATATGGTTATACCATATTTATAATAACATCACAGTATGTATACGGTACTATATGTATTATTTTTTTATTGAAACAAGAAATAAAAAGGAAGGGGAAGAAGAAAATAACTTGATAGAGTGTGGTGAAATTATTACCTCTTCTTTGGGTGTTTCCTTTTGAGTTGATGAAAAGGGATCCATGTGTTGGCTTTATGATCAAAGGAAGGACTCTAAGTTGATTTGAGGGAAGTTGGGAGGATATTGGGGTAGGTTTTGGTGGATCCAAATATCTTTGGAGGAGTGAAATTAAGAGACGGGGAAGTACCCTTTTATAAGAGAGGTGAGGGTCAAATAAGGAAAAGCATGAAATATTATTTTATAATAAAATAGTTCTCAGTTTGTAATGGCTCAAAAATGATTTATTTTTAATATAAGGTGGTTATGGGTCTAAAACCTCTCAACCAAAAGGTTTTAGACAGGTTTAAGTCATCATATTAACCATATCTTTTAGATTTAACACTTAGTTGAATAGTTTGACATTTACCATGTCTCTTTGTATTTTTATATTATATGGTTAATAAACATACTATAATAAGTCAAGAGAACCCCAAGTGGTTCATTATTAATATATATAACTTTAACTAAGTCCTTTGGTCAAGCCTTATATTTTTAAGAATATTATACCATCAATAATATAGTATTTTTTTTAAAAACTCAATTATGTCAATTTTGACACTACTTAGTATTTGGTTTTTGTGAAAATCATAACAACATGATTACTTCAAACCAAAATTATTTAATCAACCCTAAAATTTCATATTAAACTATAAAATTAGTTAAATTCATCAAAAGTCTCAAATTACATTTATTTGGATATTTATAATATCAATTATTTTAATCCTTCATTAATAATCTAATTACTACATCATCATTATGTCATAAATAAATTAAATTATTTAATTTATAAAAATTATAAATAAAATACCATTATGTAGGAAATATTTTTTGATTTATAATGAATATTTACAGTCGAATTTATATTGTCTGTAACCCTATATTAAAAATGGTTTAGTTATTAAACATTGAATTTAACTCTTTTAACTCTTCTTTAAATAAAATAATAATAAATGTCATAATCTGATCCATGTGGACCAAAGGGGATCATATTTTATTCCTAAAGTTGTTTTTGGATGAATTACACTTATCCAATATAATTAGGACATGTGTTAGGGTAATTATAATATCATTTTTACCCTTAATTACCCTATTTACTTTTAAACGTGGTAAATAAAAGTCAAAAGTTACTATTTACCAAAAATTATTTTCATCTTATTTAAGAAAATTTTACTTAATGATGTTAACCGTGCCTCTCTTATTTTTTAAATTCAACTCTCATCGTAAAATTATGTTTTATACAAATTTAAAATGCTCCTAGAATGTGGGTAAAAGACGGTAAAATATTCAATAAAATTTTATATATCTAAACTTATTATAAAATGACTCCAATTAATTACATTGAACATATATATATATATTATGTATCTATTTTTACTTAAAATAAATTTAAATAAAATAAATAATTATTTAAATAAAAAGTCTGTTTTAAACAATAACGCATTGTTTTTCACTATTCATCAAAAATTGAATGTTTTTACTAAAATACCAAAAATTCACCCTAAGAAAATTTCGACATTCTGAATTAAAAAATGAATTTTTTTTACCAAATTAGAAGCATATATGTTTCATTAATTAATTTAAAATTAATTCTCATTGTCAAAACAAAAAACGGGTTTTTAAAAAGTAAAAACTATTAAAAGATTGACATGCGTTTATGTGAAATTTTAATGTGAAATTACTTATAATGACCTAAATTGTATTAAATGATAAAAATATAATCTAATTATACTTCAAAACCATTCAAATTAATAATTTAAAACTATAAATTATTTCAATTAAAAAAGTTGTTTTCAAATAAAATTTAGTATTTTTCAGTATTTATAAAAATATGAAAGTTATTAGAAAAATACCAAACAATTACCCAAGATAAATTTTTATGTCTTGATTCTAAATAAGAATTTAATTTCATTAAATTGAATATATAAATGTTTCAAATATTAGTTTTAAAAATGGTTTTCCATTAAAAGGTGATAAAATTTTATTTTTTGAGGAATACTTCTTTTATCTGAAAAAATGAATTGTTCTTATATCATGTCTAAGAAACACATAATTTGGATTCTAAAATTATATGGAGTATATAAAATTCAAAATTAATTTAATATTATTCATAACCGCTTTTTAACAGCTAGTTTGGTAAGTAATGGTGTTCTCGAACTCGATGTTGCGTGGAGCACAAGCTATTGAATTACTTTAAAGAAAATAAATTACTATGAAATCTTAGGGTGTTACACCACTAGCCTACGTGAAATCATTGGTTAGTATGACTTATTATTTTAAGTTAAAATATCATATGGATTAATAATAAGTTGAATTAGAATATATATATTTTATCGAATAGATATCCTTAGTATTGGAAAATGATTTGGGGATTACGTAATAAATGTTATTTTGCAAGACATTCACTACTTTGAGAAAATTATATGATTAAGGTAAATAGAATACTATAGAATATTATTTTAGGAATAAAGGTTTAATTATTTTTGGAGAAATCTATGATTTATTTGTGGACTTATAAGAATTATATTTTTTATGGAAGTTATTAACCTATCTTGAAGAAAATGTGATTACGTTAATTACTTTTTGGTATGAGACATTAAGAGTGGTTAATGTTATTTAGAGATAAATTTTAATTTTTATCTTGGAAAACTATGTGATCAAATCCTTCAGAGTTTTGGGTTTCAATCTTAGTTAGATTATTTTGAGGAATTTTGAGGACTTTTTTTGTTGAATGGTCTATATAGAACTTGGGTAATACTGTTGAATTTTGGATATTAAAAATAGTCTTTCTTCTTATAAAGAATTATTATTTTAGGAGGATTATCTGATCTTGTACTAACCATTTTTGTTTTGGTCATTGTCTAAAGACGGGGAAAATATATAGTTCATCTTTTGTAGATTTTTTGATTCTCTATAAGTTGATTCTAGTTCTTCAGGTGTAACCAAGTCATCTTGAATACTCATCATTTGGAGAAAATATGATTTTGTGGTAGAAATTTATTAAAGGTTGAAACTCTAATTTTCAAGTATGTATATTTTTATATATTCGTATTCTATATAGTAAAATAATTCCTCAACTTTTTGGAAAGGATCTTAAAAAAATGTTTCCCATTTACTTTTAATACTATAAAATCAATGACCATTTAACCCATCACATGTTTGTGGCTTTCTAGTAGTTATCTTTCTTCTAATAATGTTTTTTGTCACTCTCCATTATAACTTGACACTTAGTTTTTTTCCATATCCATGTTTTTCTACATGGAATCCTAGTATGTGTTATCTCAAGTGGATTTTTTACTTATATTTATTTCTTTTAAAGTGGAAGTTTTATTAATCCTTTTTTAGATGTGGGATTGCAATAAAGGAATTTTGAAAAGTCATACTTTAGTTATCAACCCCAAATTCAAATTGTGAGGATGAAATTTCCAAAAGGGGGAATGATGTAACATCCCATGTATCTATAGAATAATACATTTTCATATCAATTTATATTTATGAATAAAATATTAATTTTAAAATATGGGTATTCTTTTTCTGACAGTGTACTCGACACACAACAATGGGTTTCTCAAAAATATTATGTTGCACACAATATTGTGTTATATCAAAAAATAATACAATAAAAATATTATTATTTTAAATGGTAGTTAAGGCCTAGACATTGTATTAGTAGGAATGAACAAAAATAACTACAATATGATTTCAAATTTTTGTTAAATGTCTTTACATTTATCCAATAAATTTTAGAGACTTAAAATGGGAATGAATCCAATTTTAAGCATAAAATACTCTAATATTTTATAAAGATCATTTTTCTGCTTTCTGATGGTGAGCCCTTTTTAAATATAGTTTCTGTCACTTTTAAATGTTTTATTTGAAAAAATAAACTTATTATTTGAAATAATAACATCAACATTTACTTTGGTTTAAATTGTGATATTTTTCTGATAAAATTCATGTTTTAATGAATAGTTAAAAACACTGCATTTTAATTCAAAACTGCCTTTCATATAATTTATTTATATAGTTAGATTGTCCTTTAAATTGGTTTTAAAGTGTAACTAGATTAATTTTTTATAATTTAATCCAATTTTCATCATTGGAAGTAATTTCACTTTTAAATTTGATATAAAAAAGTCAATCTTTTGATGGTTTTTACTTTTAAAAAAACTTGTTTTCTCGTTTTGACAATGGGAATTAATTTTAAATTAATTTCTGCCAATTATTTGTTTTGAATTTGGAAAAATGGATTACAAATTCATAATAAGATGTTATAAATTATTTAAATAGGTCCCTTTTATATTTGGACATTATGAATACTAACTTCAATAATTATTTTTATTTACCATGATTAAAGGGTAAATCATGTAAATAAAGATAAAACTAATATTATAATAATATAAAACAACCCTAAAACATGTCCTAATCCTATTGTATGATATATTTCCAACCATTATAATCCTTGGGTCGATTTTTGGACCCCATGTAGCCACTTGGGTGTGATAATGACTTGTTATAGTAATTAATTTAAAGTAAAGAGAAATATAACATAAACATGTATCTTTTACTAAAATGATTTTAAGGTGGGGTTATATAACTGATATATTTGACTATAAATAGTTATTAAAAAATAAAAATAGTTCCTACATCATGGTATTTTATTTATAATTTTCAGACATTAAATAAATGTAACTCCCCGACCCCAGTTACCCAGAGTCGGTGCATTATTACAAAACATTGTCATGATCACAAAAGATCAAGTCTTGAAAGACCGATTAGTTTAGTATCCTTGGAAACACTAGATACATTCATAAAGTTTAAATTTACATCATAAAGTCAAAACTACAACAAAATCATGTCTCCACACTCATATCCCCTTATAATATCCCTACAAGTCATTCATAAAATACTTCTTCACATCCTGGGAAAAAAAACATAGAAAGGGGTGAGATTAGATGCCCAGTAAGGATAAAAATATATCTAAAACTTTCATAAATAAGCATAAACATTTAAGGCAATGTATAACTAAAACAAAATATTTTTAAACTTGAGCTTTAGCATAATATGGAAGAAATAAAATGAAATAAATCCATTTACTTATTCACATGGTTATTCTACTAGTCTAATAATCACATGCAATATCAATAACCACTTTCATAATGATGGAATGCATAATGCCAGACTATCATAACCATGTATCCAAGGCCTTGTGCTAAGACTACAAATAATATTTTGTCAAGACCTTGTGTCAAGACACTATTTTGTCTCATGAGACCTACCGATGCATCAATGAGCTATAGCGGGCTCCACCCTTCACTTATTAAGTCCAATGCATTCCTCATATGAACAGGTTTAAACATAACATAAACATTCGTATTAAATCTAGCATAAATTTTTTTAATAAATTCTCCATAAACCATGAATGGTATAAAAATAACACATCCATAGTCAAACATATCACAAAACCTTCAATAAAATATGGAAGTTTTGTATCATAATAAATCAACTTCAAATAAGCTTAAAATCCATCAAAGGATGTTGAAATAGATGAAAAAAAACTATTTGAGAGAAATATATATTTTTTGAAATAATTTAAAAGTCACATAATTATAAAAGAAAACATTTAATTTGAAAATATTCTTATAAGCTTGTAAGGTAAGCTTCGATGATTTTATAACGGTTGAAAATAGCTGCACCCACCTTATAAGTTAAAAAAGACATTCTTACCTTGATTCTGTAAAAAAGGTTAAAAAGGACCTTGTTTGGAAAACGACAGACATATTCCTTTATAAACTCATTATAAAAAGTCAACAAGGGTATAAATGACTTTAACCCATAGTCTGTAAAATAGTAAGAATTATTTGAAATACATTTTTAAGAAACATGGATGTGGATGATAAAGAGGTCCCTGTAGATAATTATGTATAAACAACCTCGGATAATAAAGAGATTGTGAAATAAACCATTAACTTGTAATTTTCCTTGGTTGAGGGTAGTTTAAACTCTTGTATAATGGTGAAATAATTTTTATTAGATTATAAAATAATAATATACATTAATATGTTATCATATATTATCTTTTAACATTGCTTTGTTAATAATATCTTAGTATTATCGTCGTTTTGGGTGTTAACTTACTCGTTTTCTTTTATATGTTTTGTTACATAAGCCATATTTATTCTGGATAGGTTGCATCTTATTCAAATCTAGAATGATATCAAGTCCTTAAACATTATTTTTAATCATCAAATGAGAATTATACTTGAATGGATACGATGGGGAATGAATCTCATCGCATTCGTAGAGACGGTAGTCCATACGTACGCACGAGCGGCAATATCACTCTTTTGATATTAAAATAATATATAATTGGATAGTATGTCATATATACAGAAAAATTATCATGTTATATTTATTATTTACATGAATTAATCATCATTATTATACCCATCCAAATAACAATGTTTTGAATAACAATTACACCACGACGTGGAGACGGTAAGCCGTGCATACGCACGTATGGTGACATGTCATTCCAAGGATGTATAGAATACTAAATATGGTTGTAACATATTTATAATAACATCATAGTATATATAAGATAATGTAGTTATTATTTTATAATGGGAATAACAAAGAAGGAAGAAGTTGAAGAAGAAAGGAACTTGAAAGAGGGTGGTGAAAACATTACCTCTTCTTCGGGTTCTTCCTTTTTATTTGATCAAAAGGGCTCCTTGGGTTGGTTTAAAGCCTCTAGATTTAAGTTAGGGAAGTTGAGAGGATATTTTGGCATGGTTTTGCTGATCCAAAATGCTTTGAAAGTGTGAATTAGAGAGAAGGGGGAGTGCCCTTTTATAAGAGGGGTGAGGGGCACCTTTGGAAAAGCTAGAAATATTATTTTATTATAAATTAATATTCAGTTTATAATGGCTCCAAAGTGGATTATTTAAAGTTTAAGGTGGGGATGGGTCGAAATAATTTTAACCAATATATTTTAGACAGGTTTTGGTCACTATATTAACCTTATCATTTATATTTAACTCTTAGTTAAATAGTTTGACATTTACCATGTCTCTTTGTTTTTTTATATATATAGTTAATAAACTCACTATATACCTCCAAGAGACCCCAAAGTGGTCAATTAATGATAAAACTATCATTATATCAATTAATAATATAAATTTTTTTTTTAAAAACTCCTTTATGTCAATTTTGACACTATTTAATAATTGATTTTTGTTAAAGTCTTAATAACTTTATTAATTCGAAACAAATTAATTTAATCAATACTAACATGTCATATTGACTAATAAAATTCGTGTAATTTTTTCAAAGTCTCAAATTATATTTATTTGGGTATTTATAATATCAATTATTTTAATATTTCACTAATTAGGTAATTACTACATCACCATTGTGTCATAAATAAATTAAATTATTTAATGTCTAAAAATTATAAATAAAATACCATTATGTAGGAAATATTTTTATCTTTCTAATGAATATTTATAATAGAATTTATCTTATGTATAACCCTATATTAAAAAAATATTAGTTATTAAACTTTGATTTTAACTCTTTTAACTCTTCTTTGAATTAAATAATAATAAATGTCCTAATCTAATCCAAGTGGACCAAAGAGGTTCATATTTTATTCCTAAGGTTTTTTTGGTCGAATTATACTTAGCTAATAGAATTATGACATGTGTTTGGGTAATAATAATATCATTTTTTCCCTTAATTTCCCTATTTACTTTTAACAGTGGTAAATAAAGGTAAAAAAGTTACTATTCACCAAAAAATTATTTTTATCTTATTGAACCACATTTTACTCCTTGATATTAACCATGTTTCTTTTATTTTATAAATTCCACTCATAGAAGTGGTAAAATTAAGCTTTATGTGAATTTCCAAATTCTCCTAAGAGGTGGGTAAAAGACGGTGAAAAGTTCAATAAAATTTTTATATATCTAAAATTATTCTAAACTAACTCAAATGAATTACATTGAACTTATATGGGTATTATGTATCTATTTTGACCTTAATTAAATTTAAATAAAATAAATAATTATTTAAATAAAAATTTGGTTTTAAACTATAACTTAGTGTTTTTTCACTATTCATCAAAAATTGAATGTTTTTAGAAAAATACCAAAAATTCCCCCTAAGATAATTTCGATATTCCAAATCCAAAAATGAAGTCCATTTTGTAAGATAAAATTTATAAAATTTCAAAAAGTGGGTATTACTATTCATAACGGCGTGTTTGATTGGTTGTGGTGTGTGTTAGAACTCGAAGTTGCGTACAACACACGCTACTGTATTATTCAAAGAGAAGCGTACCGTGGAAGCTTGGGGTGTTATAATAAATAAATTTATTTATGATATAATGATGATGCAATGATTACCTTATTAATGAAAGATTCATATAAATGATATTATAAATGTTAAAATAAATTTAATTTGAACATTTTTATGTCATACATGAATTATATGGATGCTTATGACATTTTATCTTTGAGTTAATGTAGTTTTTTTAATTTAATAAAGTTGTTATGACTTTAAAAAAATCAATTTTTAAATAGTGTCAAAATTGACATAAATGAGTTTTCAAAAAACAATACTAGTTTATTAAATGATATAATAGTCATAAAAATATTACATTCATCCAACTTGCTTATATAATGCTAAAAATGTCATTAATTATCCACTTGAGGTTCAATTGAAATTTTAGAGTAATCATATTAACCATATAGTGTAAAAATACAAGAAGACATAGTAAGAGTTAATTTATTTAACTAAGGGTTAAAGCCAAAAGATATGGTTAAATTTGTGACCTAAACTTATCTAAAACCTATTTTTTGAGATGATTTAGACTCATAATAATCTTATCCTAGAAATATATCACTTTGAAACTATTATAATTCTAAAATAAAATTATTATAAAAAAATAATTCAATATTGTCCTAAAATGCCCCTCCTCCCTCTCATAAAAGGCCACTACCTCTACCAACTTACTCACACCTCTCAAGCCCCTTGTTTCACCCAAATTATACTCAACTAATATCCCAACATCCCTTTATTCTTCTTACAATCCTTACCTTGGTCATAAGGAAACTCAAGGAAGCCTTTTGCCTCAAACCAAAAGGAATTACCTGATTTAGAGGTAAATCCTTCTATCAAGATCTTTTCATTTATTTTCTTTCTCCAACCCCCTAAACTCCCTTTATTCCATTATTTTAAAACAACACCATTATAAAAAATATACTAGGATGTTTTATGCTAATTTTTCGACCTACACTTACACCCACCTCAAACTAATGGATATGAAACATATTGTTTATTTGTAAGGGACTTCATCTCAATCTCCGTTCATTGAGCCATATTTTGATGTCATACACCACCTTCTTTTATACATTGTATAATAAAAACCTTTAAATTTTAATTTAATTCCAAGGGAATCATTTTTCTACAAAGATATTTACTAGATGAGAAAAGTAATGTTTTTAATTTATGTGGTGACAATGACTTCTCCACCGTCGTAATCATTATTTGAAATTTGGATCCCTCTATAATATTTAATGTTTTTTAAAAGGAAAAGAAATATCTTATTCCCTTTTGGGGTGTTTTGGTATTGAAAATTGTTTTGAAAGTGTATTTACTATTTAAATATCTTGAAATATCTTTTGTGAATGAAAATGAAATTTTATTAGAGAAATGTTGATAATTTCAATCTTTTATGTGTTATGATTATATAATGGTACTTGGACATTAGATGGGTGGTTATGTAATAAATCAAAGATGGATGGTTACGTAATAAACCAAAAATGGTTGGTTCCATGATAAACTAAGGATGGGTGATTACGCTATAACCTTCAATGCATTGGGTAGGGAAGTCAGTCGTATGGCTATTCCATTGGTAAGAATGATTTGTGGAAGTCTCTATTAATTCAAATTTTAATAACCTCCCTAAAAATGTTAGTCATGTGGTTGAAAACTATACTTTCTCAAACATGGATGATTTTCTTATATGGGAGCCTACACGTAATAACATCCTAGACTCAAAGAATTTTTACACTCATTACTTCCTTGATGATGGAAATGGCCTAAATTGGGTCAAGATTTTCTACAAGCCTTGGATAAAACCATCACAACTTACTCTTATTTGGTGTGTCACCTATAATAGGATCCCAACTGATGCGTGTTTATAGTATTTTGGTTTTCACATTTGTTCCAAATGTCATCTTTGTAATCAGTATTGAGAGGATACCAAACAATTATTTCTTTCATGTTCCACCATCACTGCCCTTTGGAATTATATTTTTGACATCATTGAATACATATGGATGATTCTTGACTCTGTTAATTCATAGCTAAATCATTGTGTGGATATAGATAACTCTCAACAAATTAAAAATATTTTCCATGTTACGATCGCTGAGCTCTTTCAATGGATCTAGAATGATAGAAATTGAATTTTTCACAATAATTGCTCACTCAACATCAATACAGGTTGAACTTGGATTCTCATTGCTATTCGTAGAGTTGTCTTGATTCAGAAGGGGAATTGAAACAACACAGTGAAGTATTTCATGATTCTGAGAAGGCTACATGTTGATGGAATTTTTCTCCAACCACGGAGCACGTTTAATGTTTTGTGGTAGCCACCACCTTCTGGATGGATCAAAGTTAATGTTGATGGTGCTTCCAAAGGAAATCCAGGACCTGCGGGATGTGGGGCCATTTTTCGAAATCATCTTGGTCAAATCCTCAAGTGTATTCTTGGAGGATTTGGTATCACCTGTTCTCTGGAAGCTGAAATGGTGAGTTTCATTCATGTTATCCCCTATGCCAAACACCACGGTTAGAACAATATATGGATTCAGATAAAATCGACTACCATTTTCTAATCACTTTGGAATGGGGTGGTTTATCTAGCCTGTTTAGTCACTACTCGATGGATGAAGTGCCTCTGTTTGCACCAAGATCTCAAACACATTACCACTCATACCTACCATGAAGCGAATGTTGTTGTGTGTGGGCTTGCAAATAATGGTGTAATTCAGGGGATTACTTAGTTGGAGGATCTCCCTGATGACTTACTACCCCTTCATGTAAAGGATTGTAATCTAATGCCATATTTTTGTCTAATGTATTATTGAATTTTTGTTTTAATAATGCTTTGGTTATTTAACCAAAGAAACACCTTCTTCAAAAAAATGATTTGTGGAAGTCTCTTGTATGGTTATTCCATTTAAGTATGATTATGTCCTAAGTTAACTTTTATGTGAATAGTATTTACTACTTAATAAAGGTGAAAAATATTAAATTATGAGAAAGTGTTCAGGTTTTTCATGTTTTCCCAAGAATACAGTTTTTCTTCTTTGTGTATCCCTTACTGAGCTTTTTATACTCTTCCCAATTTTTGAAAAAAAATCATAGGACTTAAAGATGAGAAGAGTCAAGGATGAGATCAAGGAAAATTTTTGATGTTAAAACATTAATTGATACCATGGTTCTTTTTAAATAGTTTTTGTTTTATGAAAAAAATGGATAGTGAGTAGAAGTGTCTACGTGTAATATTAAGTTTTTATGTATGAGTTTTGACCAAATTCTTTAGAGCTCTAAACATGAAAGATACTCTATGTAAATTAAATTCAAATTATTGAATTATATCAAGATTAATTAATGTTTAAGGATGTGGCCTTATATATTTACACATTTAACTCACCCAAATCCCATGTGATTCCATCTTTATCCTTTATTTAACTTAAGTTTGCAAGGGAGTGTCCCTTAATTTCCCCTATAAAAGGAGCTCTCCTCTACCCATTTCAAAAACTTATTCTCTTGAGAATACCTCATCCATATATTCCCATTTCCCTTTACCATATTCCACTCCTACATTTCGAATACCCTAGTTATAATAAGGTGTCCAAAGCCCTTCATTTCGGGGGAAGTCATCATGGGAAGGTGATATTTCATCAAAATTGGTAGTAAGTTCATCTTCTTTATTTTCATTTACTTTATCAAATCCACTATTCCTAAATCCCATTAAACGTTATTATTATGTTTTTTAACATCATTATTCTTCTGAAAATGTTATATTACTATTATATAACTATATAATAAAACTCAATTATTAGTATAACTTGTTCTTGTTTGGGTCGGTTCAACCATCTACTTGAATGATGTTATACTATCTTCACCGTCTCCACCATAAATGAGTATCAAGAAAATAATAATGGTAATATATGAGATTAATAAGGAAAAAATGGTTCTATAATGTTAATATTAATATTTAACTCCTCGTAAATATAACATGTATTATCCATTAAAATTATCAAAACATGCCCATTATTGATCTCATATTGGAGAACTATACCTGAAACAACCATGGAATAAAATTATAACTTCAAAAAATATTATATAAATTCATTGGAAGTATCTTTAATAATATAATAATAATGATCTTGGTATCAAATAATGAGGATCAACATCTTCATTACGATACTTATATGAAACAATCAAAATTATTAACATCTAATGATGAAAATAAACAATAACTAAATATTATACATGTAATGAATGACTAAAATTTATGATTATACAAGTTATTAGATGCAAATAAGTTTCTAAAATAAGTTATTAGGATGGGTACTTTTATTTTATATGGAATTAAATCACTTTTATGAAAGTAGAGAGTAATGGTAAGAGGTTTCCCATCTCAATTTTCATTATTTGAGACATATACCATATTTAAAACTTGATTTATTTTGGATGTATATATACTACCATATGTTTTTCTTATATAATATTTTTCTTTGAAATTAAAAGGGTTTTAAAATCCATTTCAAGTCTTATATTTTATTTTCTTATGGTTCAAAATTTACCAAATTCAAAAGAGTTTATTCATTTTATTGCTTCTTATTAAATTCTGAAATTTCTTCTTTGACAACGTTATTCTATAATTTATATATTTTTCCATTTTTTTCAAAATTTTATTTTATCTTTATCTCTGGGTAAGTTACATTTTCATGGAATAATATTCTTTTTATCTATTTCTTTCTTCACAAAATTGTGATGTTATTAAGAAATAATTCTCATCCCCTCTAATGGATCTTTCTCATCCATATCTATATTTTTTCTTATCATAGATGTTTTACATTATTATTCTTAAATCCAAATTTGTATCATCCTTTTTAATCATCATAATTCAATTTATCTATTTTAAAAATTAGTTTTATTATTCTTTTTAATGATTTGGGTTTCATTTAAATTGTTTTAAAAGGTTAAAAGGTATTTCTTACCACTATCATATATTTTAAATTCCACTCCATGTTTCATCTTATTTAAATTTATTTCATTTTAAGATTCTATTATTGATATTTATCTTTCAAAATAATATTTTATAAATTATTCAAGTCATCTTCTGGAGAATGATTTTTGATAGTTACTTCTGTCATCATTTTCTATTTACATGACATCCTTTAAAAATGTATAAAAATAATCCCCTTTTTAAACACATTCTGTATGAATGAATTTTCCCACTTTTGTAACTATTTTTTATAATGAAGATTTTTATCTAAGTTTAAATGATTTTCAACAGTAATATCTATTCTTGTGATGCAGACTCATCCCCCTAGATCCCACTGGCGATGACCTCCCATGTCGACGAGTGTTGCCTAGTGATCTCGTTGTTCCCAATAGTAGGGATCCCACTGCTGAACCTTGTGACTCCTCATCGAGTAGTATTTTCCACCACCACTAACCTCCTGGATCCCTCCACCGTGAGGCCGATTCCATGAGCACACCCTTAGGTCCCCAAAGCATGTGTGTGTGGTGTATGAAGTTTCTCGTGGAAGCGATATCATGGCCTCCAACTCCTCCTCCAAGTTTGTCATTCCCGATCCGTCTAGTTCTGGTTACGGTTGTGCTTTATGCTATAGGTACCTCTTTACATACCTGTTTAGATCTAGTGTTTTTATTATCTTCTTCATCGACTCTAGGTTGGATCTTCTGATCTGCAGGATCATCGCCTAGGGTTTTGTGGGTAGTCATAATGTAGGACACACATAGGTGCTTTCATGAACGACGACAGTTCAATCTGGGACCTGTTTGTAGCTACTACGAATTTCAAGGGGTTTTGCACCTAGATGGTTCTTTATTTCCTTGGTTCCCAATACCATTTCTTCATTCTCCTTCACATATGACCCCAATTTTGTTGGATTCGATGGATTCCATGATTCTTTGGATTGTGCAGGTGGCATTGATGAAGGATGAAATTTTTGAGTGATTTTTTGTTGGTTTAGCATGTTTTTGTGGTATTTTCAGGTGAGTTTGGTCCTGGACATGGTTATTTTCCCATCCCACCAATGTTACCTTGTGTTGGCATGCTGGTTCTCACTTTTCCTTAATGTTATTTTGTTCTGGTAGGTTCACACTTAACCAAAAAGTGTTTTTTAAAATAAAAAAAAATGAATTTTCAATCAGTATGAATGTTTTAAAGTTTTTGTGGAATAATTATGGATGGTTTATCCTTATATAATGACTAGCTCCTATATATCCCTCCAATGGACTGGGTAAAGTTTTATATCTCATGAGATCATAAAGTGTATATTTTCAGTATCCCAATAACAAGAGGGTACATAGGTTGTTATCCCAATCTCAATAGGGTATATGACTTGATGGCTCATGTCCAAGAGGGTACAAAAGTTGTTAGCCGAATCCCAAGAGGGTATAAAGGTTGTTAATCCAAGACAAAGAGGGTAATTTTATTACCCATGGTTTGATTTATTCTTTCATTTTATGTTTGTTTATGTTTTTATTCATTTAGATACCTTTCTTAGAGATTTTGGAGGATTGCAAGGTAAATTATATGAAATTTGGTTATAATAAAAAATCACGCCACAAATACGCCATCCATGACATGACTGGGTAGATGCATTGAGTTTTCTCATAGCATGAATGGTTTTTCTAGGTATGGAGATAAGGTGAATCATAAAGTGAAAACCATTCATGTCATGAAATGTAATTTAAAAAAAATTGAGTTGATGGGTTTTCAGTGTAAACTGCCACACTAAAATTCATTTCATAAAATCCATTTACCTACCATGAATTTGTTTGGGTCTGGACATTTTTAATCCATCTTGAATATATAAAGCCTCATCCAATTCCTATATTCTTCCCCTCAACTTCCAGGATGCCCTAGATGGTTTATAATGATCTTCAATTCCCAAACTCTGATTTCAATGGTTCTTTGAGTGATCATCTATGGGCATAAAAGGTTAAGACCTCATTCTTTTATCTCATCTTATATTGCCTCAGTTTTCTTGAATGGAAGATTATATCAGTGTTTTTATACCTATATATATGTTTTTAGATGAATTTTTTAGGATATATTCTTTGGTTCTAATAGAAGAAAATAAGGAAGAGGTCATATTTTATTGAATCGTATAAGATCCATCATGCCAAAGGAACTGAGGTAGGTGGTTTTACCCCTTTCCAAATATTTATCCTCTATTATTCAATGATTTTACATAGTAAAAATATTTTTATGATTTTATTATTTGTTGGATTTTAATTGGGTTGTGGGTGTTTTCAACAATAGATATGCTAAATTGGTTAAGATTTTTATTATATAAATGATGGTTTTGATGCATGTTTTGGAAAAATAGGCCAGTATACCATATAAAAAGGAAGAGGATAGTGTGTGTTCATTATTTCATTATACAATGATTTTTCGAAATTGACTTGGTACTTGGTGTTGACTGAAAAGGAACAAGGGGAAATATTCCACCAATCGATGGCTTGGTAGATGGAACACCATCAATCACAAGCATAGGGGTGTCATTCAACATGAATGAGTGTGTATGTGTGAGAAAATACATGATTATTACAAAATAATAAATTAATGAATTTATTCAACTTTTGGAATGAAAAAATATATATTTTTTTAATCTACTTTTGGAAAACCTATTCATCTGAAAAGTTTTATAATTTCATAAATTTTTACAATTTTGATATTATCCCTTCCTGTTTTATATCCTGTAAGAAATATTTTTTCTGATATTAGTGGAATGTGGGAAAAATATTAGGGTAGTTTCTATTGGATATGATTACTCAACCCCTTTCATGTATACTTTGGTGTGTATATAGACATTGTTTTTCATTATCACTAGTGCGTAAAATGTTTATTAGGTTGGAGTTTTTTACGTTGGTTATATATAAACTACGTGCAAAGCTATAAGAATGGGTTTATCATGTCATTTATTTTTCAACTAATGTCATAAATGTGAAGATTTGATTTATAACATCAATTATTTTATAACTGATGTAAAAAATACTAAGATTTTATTTATCACATCGGTTATTTTATAGCTGAAACAAAGATCGAATCTCAGAGCTTTATCACACCAGTTATAAAATAAACAATGTGATAAATCAAATCTCGGTGATTTATCACATCGGTTATAAAATAAATGATGTGATTAAGACACTTTTATACCTCATTTATTTAATAACTGGTGTGATAAACATGAAAAACAATTTATCACATCAGTTATTAAATAACTGACGTGATAATGATTTTAAATGATTTAGCGGGCCCAGTATTCTGTCATTTTGTTTTCTTCGATCGGGTGACCTACGACTCATCTCTCTTATGCGGAAAACCTAGAAACGTTTCTTTGAATTCATTCCCTCCAACCTCATTTTTCCAATATCATTCATCATATTTATTATCACCAGATCTATCAGGTCGACTCACACCACTAAAGTATGCTTCACACTCCTTAGTTTCATTCTTTATTTTTTGGGATGCCATAAATTTATGTTTTGAGATATTATTTTTCTATCATTGTTCTTGATATCATGGTAAGTTTCATAGTGTTCATTTATACCATGTTAAGTTCTTTTCTAGCAAAATAAACCATGGAAGTGATATCATGCCAGTTATTTAATTTTTGTTGCTACCATGTGTGTCCTATCATGTGTGTGTGTGTGTGTACTTCCATGTGTATATTAATGGGTTAGGTGATTTTAAATTACTCATTAATAAGTATATGAATATTTACATTGTATTGCCTTATTCTAAATAGAAGGATTATTACTAAGGAATCTCTTTGAGAGCTAACTAGAGATGTTAACCCTTGAATACTTGTTGCTTTGGATCAAGATGGTGAATGTATACATATTTTAATATTTATACTTCATTTTTCATATAAATATAAAACTGTTATATCTAACTATATTTTCTTTTTAAAATTATTTCCATGCATATCTTTTTCAAATAAGCATATGTTTGTTTTATATTTCAAAATTGATTTACATTCAAATTATGATATTTTTCATATAAATATAAAATTGAATTATCTTAACAAGATGTATAATTTTGATATTTGTTATAGGAAATAATGAGTTGAATTTGGATTATGGCACATTGAATGAGTAATGAATATGAGGAAGGTGTTGATTCCTTTTTTGAATTTACTAAACAAAATGTTCCAAGAAATGGAATTTTTTCTATCCATGCCAGAAATGTTTGAATATGAAGAAGTTAAAAATAAGAGAGATTAAAGATCATATGATTTTTCATGGTTTTAATATGAGTTACAGTCCTTGGATTTGGAATGATGAAAGTGGATAGAATGTTATATCAAATGTTGATGATGATTTTCAAGATGGTAACTCTGGTGGAATTGAAGAAATGATTCGTGGTATTGTAGTAGAACAAATTGAAATATAACTGAAAGTTTCACATCTATGTGGTGATACTGAAAAACCATTGTATCCTAGTTGTATGGATTTTATGGTTTTTTTGGTGGTGTTAAGATTGATTAACCTAAAGGTGAAACATGGATGGAGTGACATAAGTTTTACAGAGCTGATAAAATTATTGAAACACATTCTTCCAAAAAGACAACAATATTCTAGATTCGCATTATAAGGCCAAGAAAATATTATGCCTGATGAGATTGGGATACAAGAAAATGAAAGCCTATCCGAATGACTGTATGATATATAGGAAGGAATATGAATTTCTATTAGAGTTTCCTAAATGTGGGACATCATGATATAAGTTGAAAGAAAAATAACAGGATGGTGTAGAGATTACAGAGATCCCAACCAAGGTATTTTGGTATATTTCTATAATTCATTGTTTCAAATGCTTATTTTCTAATTCACATGATAAAAAAAAGGTTAAGATGGAATGCTAATAAGTAGATATGTGATGGAAAAATACACCATCCAGCTGATTGTCCAAAATGGAAGAAAATTGATGAGCAGTATCCAACATTTGGAAACAAAATTAGAAATATCATACTTGGTTTGTGCATAGATGAAATTAATCCATATCGAAGCCCCAGTAGCACACATAGTTCATGTTCTGTTTTATTGGTAATTTAAAACCACTCACCTGAAGTTTGTATGAAGCGCAAATATGTCATGTTAATTATAATGATCTCTGGTCCATAGAAACCTATAAATGATATTTAAGTTTTCTTGTCACCATTGATTGATGATTTGAAACTTTTATGGGAGGATGTTATTAGGGTGTATGATTCTTATAAAATGGAATATTTTCAACTGCATGTAGTGCTTATTTTCACTATAAATGACCTCCAAGCATATGGAAATTTTTCTAGATACAGTGTTAAGAGGCATAAATCATGTCCAAATTTTGAACAACAAACTTCATATTGTCAATTTCATCATGGGAGGAAAACAGTAAAGTTGGTTCATCAAACGTTTTTGCCTATGGATCACTCCTATGGAAGACTAAAAATGGAATTCAATGGATCACAAGAATTTGATATTGCTCCAAAAACTTTATACCCTGATGTGTATTTTTAGAGGGTTCAAAACCATGATGTTACATTGGGAAAGACACATAAATCTGGTAATGATAGACATATTTGGAAGAAAATATCAATTCTTTATGAGCTACCATATTGGAGATATCATGAAGTGAAACATAATATCGATGTCATGAAAGTGGAGAAGAATATATGTGATAGTTTAGTTGGAACATTGTTATATATTAATGGAAAGGCTAAATATGGGTTGAATGAAATATTAGATTTACTATCAATGGGAATACATTTATAGTTATCTCTCACTCCCGATGGAAGATGAACATTTCTTCCCCCACCTTGTCATACATTATATAAGATGGAGAAAATTATATTTTGTTAGTTTATTCATGATATAAATGTGCCTTAAATTTATTCTTCAAATGTAAAAACTTTTGTCACTTTAAAGGATTTGAATTTGATAGGTATGAAATCTCATGATTTTCACGTCATGATGTAACAAATTCTACCAGTTGCATTGAATGTAATATTGCCCATCCATGTTAGAAAGACTATAATGAAGGTGTGTTATTTTTTCAATTCAATTTGTTATAAGGTGATTGATGTGAATACTTTGAACATTTTGTAAATGGATGGAATTTATATACATTGTCAATTATAAATGTATTTTCCTCCATATTTTTTGATATAATAGTGCATTTAGTGGTTCATTTAGTTCAAGAAATAATGCTTTTTGGACCTGTATATCTTCATTGGGTGTATCCTTTTGAAAGATATATCAAAATATTGAAGGGGTGTGTTAAGAATCCATATCAACATGAAGCCTCCATTATTGAAAAGTATATTTATAAGGAGGTTTCAGAGTTTTGTGTGAGCAACATGGCTACGACGGAGCACATAGGTGTGCCTCTATCTCACAATGAATGAGTTAATAATGAGGGAAAGGGGATTCATAGCTTGAAAGTCAAATCGTTTTCAGTGGAATAGATGAATAAGGTACATTTATATATCTTTAATAACATAGCTGATGATCATTCTTATATCCCATTACATATTAATGAGTTGAAATATTATCATCCAATTAATAAAGAAATGTGGATTTTGAATGAGCACAACAATTTTTTTTGACATGTTTTAAAAAATACCTTTCTTGGTAGATCAGATGTATTAGAGTCATTAAAACGTTTAATGGGTGGTCCATTTTTTAAATTAATAAGATGGTCTGGGTATGGCATTAATGGTTATACATTTCATACAAAAGCTCAAGACAACAGAAGTGTTGTTCATTATAGTTGTTTATTGGTGTTTGTAGAAGCAATGTGTTTTTCAAGTTCTAAAGAAAAAAACTAATTTATACATCAAGTGAATATTATGGAGTCATTGAAGAAATATGGGAGGTTGATTACTTTAAAATTAAAGTTCATGTTTTTAACTGCAAATGGTTTATCAGTAACAAAAGTGTCTAACATGATGAATTTGGAATGAAAATTATTAATCTGAATAGATTAGAAGACATGGAATATTCTTTTATAATAGAAACACATGAAAATAGATTTTCTATATTGTTGATCAATCAAATATGAAGTGGTCTATTGTTTTACAAGGAAAAGGAAAATATATTAGTAAAGATCAACTTGATGAAGAAGATGATTTATGTGATATCCCTACTTCCATGGAAAAATTAGCAGAAAACAATGATAAGCATGTTGAAGACATGGTTTGTGCTATATGGAATGATCATAATGAAGGAATTTGGGAAAACAATCCACTTGTAAATTCCTAATAATAAAGGTAACATGTGTTTATTTCTTGTTTACATTTATTAATTTCATAAAATGTTAGATATTGTATTTTTTTCTTTATAAAAACTTGTTTTAAAACAAATAATTATAAATGTTTATTTAATTTATTTTTTTAGTTTAGTTTATTATGTTTATCATTACATAACTTATATATCTATTGTTGAATGAAAATTACTTTACCATGTTTACCATGTTTACCATTTTTACCATATTTTACTATAGTTTACCTTTATGTAACTCATATATTTATTGATTATGTTGAATGAAAATTAAACTACCATGGTTTCCATGTTTACTATCTTTACCACTATTTAACATGCCTATCATAATTTCGATGTTTACTATTACGTAACTTAGTTTAGTTTTCTATTTTCTATTTACATTAGTATTGTAATATTTGAATTTGTATATTTTTGTGAGCTAATGTTTTCTTTTTTGATTTGAAGGATAATAACAGATCAATCAGTTGATCAACCACATGATTCTGGAGATTAGCATCATGAGCATACCTCTAGGGAGGAACATTCACATGGTCTTCTTGATGTTCCCCAACCTTTCTCATGTGCTCCTATAATGAAAAAGGAGAGTTCAATATTTGGTAAATGTGGAAGCACACATTTACCAAAATTATCACTTGCCCATAGATAGAACCAGAGGATACTCATTGATTTTAATGAGAATTATATTCCTAGATATCCAAATGAAAAATATTTTAAAATTTTCGTATCAACTTAGGATAAAATCAAAGTAAGTGTTTTGTATAATGATTGGATAAGTGTGGATAAAGTGGTAACAGCTCAACTATGGGAGACAATTTTGATAATATCTTTTTCTATTTTTTGACTAATCATTAAATGTTTATAGTATAACATGTTTTACCTCTTCTTTATCGAATGACATTTGATATTCCGGACACTGTAGGAGTCAGGAGTAAATGTTTATCAATGGATGCTAGGGGATGGAGGGATTTTAAATTAAAAATTTCATTTTATTTCATTTTTGGTCATAGGAAACATGACAATCCATGTCATATATATCCTTTCATAGATGAAGAAACATGGAAACAATTTGTTGAAAGTAGAATAAAAAATCATTTTCGGTAAGGGTAATGTTAAATTTTATAAGATTTCTTCTATAAATGATCTTATTAATGTTATGTTAATGATTTTTATTCTTAATTTATAGTAAAAAAGGACATCTCATCAGGAGATCCAATATAAATATGTATATCCTCATGGTTTATCTCGAGAAGGATATAGTTTATTTGAAGAAAAAATGATGGTAAAAATTTTACAAAAACAAAAAGCTCAATTTTTAAGATTTGGAGAGGTTTCCCCTCCACCCCCTCCCTCTAGACATGAAAAATAGAAGAGATATTGGATGGGAAAAAAGGGAAAGATCTTTCGGAAGAATAAATAACCATAGCTGAGAGGATTGTAAGATATTTATTTTATTTATTTAAGTTAATTCTATTCTTTTTATAAATTGAATGATTATATAAATGTTAAATTAATTAATACAAAATTTTCTTGAGGAGTAGATCACACATGGGGTATTTACAGCTGTTGGGAGGCAAGATATTTTATCTACAGTATTAGGAAATCTGGAACACCTCGGTCATGTATGAGGATACCCGATGGGTGTATCAGTAAGAAAAGGGTTACCACGTCCATAAACTTCTTCCATTGAGGTAGTTTTTAAAAAAATAGAATCTTTTGAGGATGAATTTCATAATATTAATATAAGGATGGAGGAAAATATTAGAGCATCAGTGCAATATATGTTTACAGACATGCAAATAAAATTTCAGAATACAGCTCCCACTCCTCCAACTCCCCCTACAGACCCCATTATTTATCCTCCACCTCCACCAGAAGCTCCCACTCCCCCAACTCTAGAGCCCATTATTTATCCTCCACCTTAGCATGTGGACCCCATTTTTTATCCTACTCATCCACCACAGCTTCCTACTTATTATGAGTTGTATTTTAATGATCCTCACTATCATTTAGTTGCAAATGGGCTGGTATATTGTATAGGAGATACAGTTCATCATCTATAGTTAGAGGTAGAGAATCATAGGGTCATTGTACATGATATTATAAATATATCATCTCGAGTACCATTACCTATAGATGAGGTGATGATATTAGTATATAGTATCAGCCGCTTTTTAGTTTGGCCATCCAGACTTCTGCGACTCATTACCATAGAGGTATGTATGTTATATCTTTTATTATATTTTTTATTAAAGTTGTTTTAACATTTGAAAACTAATATATTTTTCTATTTATTTACAAGAATAATTCAAAGGTAAAGAAATATTGTATAGACAACAACAAAGAAAAATGGTTATGACATTATATACAGATTATATTAGTCTTGACAAATTTTCAAGATATTCAAATTGTTAGTGGATCATTATTCATTTCTAATTGAATCTCATATATGTAGACATGTAATAAATGTGAGTATTATGAAAAATGATATCATGTAGCTTATTACTAGAGATAAGTTGGGCATCAACGTGGTGCCGATTTTTTCCATGTAATTATTAACACCTTTCCCTGGGTTATATTTATTAAAAAAGTATACCTATGCCTATTTTATATTAGGTATCTTTATAACATGTGTGAGAAGAATGAGAAGAGATATGTATATAGATTCATGGACTTTCATATGATTTCCCCTGAATCACATGCATTGGATGAGGAACAAAGAACACTTTATATTACTGAAAGATTTAAACAGAATATAATCACACAGTATTGGATAATTTCTTTTTGTGAGAGGTAGGAAACATATATCTAGAAAATTTTTCATTATCTTTTAACATAAAAAACCACTAACCTTAAAAAATTACTTTTATATCAGTGATCATTGGATGTTAGGTGTTCTTTTTTCAAGGGATAAAACACTTTATTGGATATGCTATGTCCATGGTGATGTGTGGGGAATTTTTAAGAATATGTTGGAAAAGTAAGTTTTAATTTCTTTATAGTTGTTTATATTATAATGAATTTTAAATTTATCTCATTCGTATTATTTTCGAATAGGGTATGGGCCTACTTTTGAAAAAATACAAAGAGAAAGAGTACCAATATCAAATATGTAAAAGCAAAGGTAAATATCCATTTATAATTTGTACTTTAGGATGTATTACATAAAAATGATATTTGGAATTGACACTCATTTAAATAGAAATTTTATAAACAACAAGGGGTCATAAAATGCGGATATTATATGTTAAGATTTATGTATGAAATAATTACAACTGGAACACTTTTGATGTTTGACTAGGTTATACTTCATTATAATCTTTTCCATAATATTTCATTTGATTTATTCATTATACATGTTAACTTATTTCCTTCAAATTTGTAGTTATTTAATTACCCTCACCCCTATAGTGCTCATGAGGTTAAACACTTACAACTGGAATGGTCAAATTATTTTTCAAGATTGATCGGATTTTCATTTTTTTAGTGTAAAATGTAATTTTAAATCTTGTAATTTTAATTTTGTATTTGGTAGTTGTTTTGGTTGGATTTAGGTTATTTTAGTTGACATCGTATGTTTTGAATGTTATAAATGTGAATGTTTAATTTTTCTCTAGTTCTTCTTGTTTTGGTCTAGTTATGATGTTTTTATGGTATGGATCATGGAATGGTTTTGGTATATTTTGGTCTGGAATCTACTTGTTTCAGGTCTACTTTGACATAGGATAGTAATGGTTTCACAATTTTATTAAAAAAATTGGTTTTCACGTCGATTATTTTATAATCAATGTAATAAATTCTTGGGGAATGGTTTTTACATCAGTTATTTAATATCTGACATCATATATCGTTTTTTACATTGTTTATTATATAATCAACGTGAAAAACGCTCCACATGCTAGTTTTTCACAACGGTTCTAAAAACAATTGACATTAAAAATGTTTTTTTCACATCAGTTCTTAAATAACCGACGTGAAAAATGCTTCTATGGTGCGATTTATTATGTCAATTATTACATAACCTACATAATAAACAATATACCACATTGGTTCTTAAATAACTAACACAATAATTCACAACTTCGAATCATTTTTCAAATCAGTTATTTAAGAACTCGTGTGAAAAACACTTTGTATTTAGGTTTTTATGTCGGTTTTAAAACAACCAAAGTAAAAAAAACAATATTTATAACATCACCTTTAATAACGTTGGGTAAAAACTGAAGTAAAAAATGTTTTTTGCACTAGTGTATGTAAGAATGGGACCGGTTTCTTACTTTTTTCATGATGCTCCTTGATGTCACTATCATAGTTAGTGGAGTTGGAGCTTGGAGTTGGTTCATTTATTACTCATGATTGGTGCCACCTTAGTACCTATGACTTTTACTGCTTTGGGTTTTTAGTTAATTCTCCTATTACCCCTCTATTATTCTGATTTTCATCCCTATTTCATTGTTTTCTAATGGATTGATTATATATCATTAAATTTGGGTTTTGGAGAATTCAAAACAAAATTATATGTCCTTTATTTTTTATCTTGATATGTGTGATTTGTGTGTGTGTTTATTAAAGGGTAAAATATTTCCCTATGTATCTTGTGTTTAAACCCTTGGAATTTATTAACATCTTTTTGTGTCTGGGGAATGTCACCTAATGTTAGTAGCACTTCTGCCTCCTCTAAAGAAAATGATTCGGGGTGGGGTGTTACAAATGATATTTTTTTATTTAGTCATTAAGTTGGGTCAGTAGAAAGGATATAGGGATGCCAGAACTTGAATTTATAACATAAAAAGATACAGTTAACTTATTTATGTTTAAATTCAAGTTACAATATTGGTTTAGGTACAAAGGTGTTCTAAGACACTTCTAGGTAAATTTTCATATCATTAACATAGGTTCAGATGATGAGTTATAGTTATCATTAATTGGTAAAAAGACTTCCAAATTGGACTACATTGTCACAAGGTTATTTGATTTTCATTTTCTGATACTGTTATTACCATGTTAATATATAAAATATAAACATGAAAAGATGAATAGTTATAAGTTATAAATTGTTGGTTTCTGAAATGGTTTTTAGAATGAAAATTCAACCATTAAGGAGAAAATGAAATTACATGGAGGGAGCATATGAGAACATGGTTACACTTGGACCATAGGTAGACCAGGATTTGATTCAAATTATTGTGACATCCTTTTGTATGATTGATAAGATACCTAGGATTGAGTAACCTCATCATATAAATCACTCATTATACTTTCTAAAGTAGAATCCATTGAAGTTTCATCATAAATCAAGAATCTATAAAGAAGAGGTATTGATGAGTCTAATAAGTATTTTTGACTTCTTGGGGAATCCATATGAAATAAAGGTCCAATTGGAAACATATATGCTTGAGGGTCTGGAACTCATATGGTGGGATTTAACTATTTAACCTAAGTTGGATCAAGAACTAACTTGGAAAGGATTTTTTGGAATTGTTCAGTAATAAATTATTTTTAAAACTGTTCTTGATATAAAATAAATAATACTTATTTAAATTGGAAGAAGGAAGTATATTACTGACTGAATATGCTATTAAATTCACTCACCTTATTCTCTTTACACTGAAGGTAGCTACTAGCGAAAGAAAAAAATATTAGATCTTTGAGGAATGTCCATAACCTACTATTTTATCAAAGTTATTATTCATATATATTATATAAAATACATAAATGATGAATAAGGCACTATTTGGAGAAAGAGATATTACAGGAAATCTAATTGGAGGGGACACCTTTTTCTATCTAAGTGTTGGTTGAAGTTTAGCATGAGAAATAAATTCAAGAGGGAGAGTTACTCATAGAGTAACAAGGAATAAAATAATCAATCAAAAAGATCATTCTATTATCCTCCACATCGTAACAATGAAATAGGATATTTCTAGTGCGATGTGATTTTTCACATGAAGAAGTAGCACATGACACCACTGAGGAATTTTTACTACTACAGCATGAAAGGTCTTGTCAATACGTATTGTCATTAAATTATGAGATCATCATGTATAACTTGCTTGAATCAAGATAATACTTCATATTATAAGATGAAAAAATCCTACTAGACTATTTTCCACCCACAAACCCAGCTGAACCAAGAAACTTCCAGGGACACTTTATCTATTCATACAACACCTCATCAAGGAAGCAAGAGATATTCCGTGGAAGTTAAGCAGCAGTTATGTATACAATAATAATATATGAAGATCTAGAAAATAGGCACCTCTATGATGATAGGTACCATTATTTCAAACTTTTATCTTATGCATGTCTTGTTTGATACTTGTGAATCACATTCTTTTCTTATTTCTTTCATGGTTAAAAATGTTGGAGTACATGTGGAAGTTACACCTCATATCATGAGTATCAAGACACCCCTTAGATAGAAAGAGTGAAGAGGATTAAAATTCCTAACATATTCCATTACCATTGATTCAATATAGTTATTTTGGAATTTTATGGTCCTAAAGATGGATAATTTTGATATAATCTTTGGGAGGACTTGTAGGAGAAGTTCAAACAACATATTGATTGATACGCTTGACGAGTGATATTCACATACCTGGATGGATCCATTCATGTATTAAAAGTAGATTAGGGTATAAATGAAAGCAAATTGATACTGTTAATGATAGTTGATGGAACCATATATGGCCAGTAAGCAATAATGACCTTAGCCACTGCTCATGAAATTAGAAGTGGGACTCTTCCTACTATAGTTGATAAATACTTGACTATATTTTAGAACGATTTCTTTAGATTACCTCCCCAGTGGGAAAAAAATATATTTATCAAAAAATAGGAAAAATAATTATTTAATTATCCTCTTATATAATGGATCCAATAGAGTTACAAGAGTTAAAGGTTTAGATAGAATAGTTGGAATGTAAAAGATTCATAAGACCTAGTACATCACCTTAGGAAACATTATTTTTATTGGTAAATAAGGAAGACTGTACTCTCTAATTAAGTGTTTATCACCAAAAAATTAATCAATATATGATAAAAATAATATCTTATCCATTTAATTGATGATCTATTCGACTGTTTAAATAGATCCAAGTGGTTCACTAAGATTGATTTACGATCAGAGTACCGTCATCTTAGAGTCAAGAAATAGGATATCCCAAAAACAATATTTCATAGTCACTATAGCCATTATGAATGTATCATAATGACCTTTGATATAATGCATTAACCTATAGTCTTCATGGACTTGATGAACCATATATTCCTCAAGTACCTTGATTGTTTTTTCATGGAATTTATTGATGATATTTTGATTTACTCTCGATATAGGAATGAAAACAAGGAGCACCTAGAGATTGTACTGATTACATTGAAGGATAACCATTTTAGGATATGTTTTATAAGTCTTAATTTTGGATAAAATAAGTAAATTTCCTTGGGGAAAACATTTATGCAGAATGCATATCAATCAATGATTCCAAGATCGAAGCAGTCTATTTCAACCCAATTTTCATTGTACTGGGGAAAAAATGGTCCAATAGATAATAGATAATTGTGTTCTATTATAGAGTTTCATGTCAGTTTGACCAATTCATTTTGACCTGATACACATCATGACCCATTTTTTGTGGTGAGATGGTTACATCGGAATTGGTAAGTATGCCCTTTTTATATTATGAAGGAGGTGTTACAATTGAATGGTCATGGAGAGTGATTGTAGGGGGTTGAGTGTTTGTGAAATCATCCCATGTATGGTATGATATCCTCATATGGTCTCCAACAGGTTTATTTTCAGAGCCAGAAACACCCAACATCCCTTTTATCCATGATTCATGGACCTACTTTCCAAAGTCAGGTGCTTGTTGGATGATTTGGCCAAAAAGACTTAAGGACTCCATTGGACGAGAGGGTGGGTGGTCATGCTCATCACACCATTTTGGGGAGAATTATTACCTACTCCAGGACTCTTTTATAGATTTAAGAAATATTCATATGTTTTCTAATCCTTGGTTCATTCCCAAGCATGTTTCCGTAGTGTACCCCTAGAATAGCATGATCAATCTTAGTGTGCATAGATCTAGAACTTTTTAGTACAATAATGGGTTAATCCATAAAATGAGGTGATATGGAGTTTACCATCATCTAGGGGGTATGGGAGCAATTTTCATGTCAGGGTCAAACAAATGATATGGAATTTATATGTATCCTCATGAGAGGAATCAGATCCCACATAGTTCGATTGGAGTTGGGACTTACACCTTCTAGGAGGATTTTTTGTAGGGGCATGATTAGGGATTATGTATGGGAACAGTCCATTTGAGATAAGTTGGGGCTTAATTATAAAGAGGCTACCCAAATGCGTTTAGGGGAATTTTATTATGACTGACTTAGAAGGAGAATGTCCCTTGAGCAAGAACCTTATGCATGTGTCCTATGTATCCTGGTTAGATCAACAATCTATGTTATCATAGTTCATTGTGTGGATCTTACGCATGGAAGCTTCCCATGTTTCTGGAACTACGAGGGGGATCCCAAAACATGATAATTTGAGGGTTTGGTTGGGGATTACACGTAGGAGGATGCCCCAACATTGGGGTTATTTGTATGTCACGATCACCACCAACCTCTAAGATCACGTGATTCATGCTTGGTGTGAGAAACAAGAGGAGGTAGTGGATCTAATGATTTCATGTCTCACATCATCTCTTGATAGATGGTACTAGATCCCAAAGGGGGAGAGAGGGGGATTTGAATGTTCCAATTTCCTATCCCATGTCGATATCCAAGATAGATAAATTAACCTATCCAGGTACACCTTGGGCGGAGGAGGAGGGGAACACTGATGAAACCTCTTTCAAGAAAATCTAGGGGCTTACCTCAGTGGGAGTGCCCTGATGAGCATCATATGGGGTATACTACCGTTTAAAGTCATATATCTTGGACAATAATTAACTGGTGGATAATCTTGTTGGGATGTTCTGACATGCCTCGAACATGAGAGGTAAGGAACATGTAAACCATGATTCTGGAGGATCTCGGATCAAGAGAAATTATATGAGGCATGGAAGCCATTATTGCATACAGAGGTAGGAAAAATTCTCTCCTGGGGATGAATTTTTCTCTAGTTGACACACCTTTTTGTGGGAAACATATGTCGAGCCTTCATGGAATTTTATGCATAGTCATCCAAATGTGTCTATAGGACACTGAATTTCCATTTATGATGTCCAATGAGGTTTATGAAGATCTAAAATCACCTTGGGATACTAAAATTTAATGTCATATATCTTGGAATATGGCATCATAGTTTAATGTTGTGTTGTAGATATTGACACCATATAGTTTAACATCATGTGGTAAGGATGATAACTCATAGTTTAAGGTTATAGATTTTGGACCATTTGTTAAAGAAACCATGATTAACTAGAGGATAATTGGGTCAGGTTGTTCTGAAATGCCTCGAATATGGGAGGGAAGGTTGTGTAAACCATGATTCTATAGGATCTCAGATCCAGATAAATTATACGAGGAATGGAATCCATTCTGGAATATGGAGGTAGTAAAATCCTCTCCTGATGATGAATATATCTCTGGTTGAGGGGCCTTTTTTATGGGCAACATATGCAGAATCATCAGGGCATTATGAGCATAGTCCAGCAGAGGTGTCCTCAGGACACTGGCCTTACATTTCTGATAGACGAGGAAGTTTACAAAGATCATAAATCTACCAAGACATAGAGTTTTATTAATGGAGATGGGTGTGTCCAAGAATTTAAGAAACATTAAGACCACGATTGCCAATGGAGTTCTAGATCAATCTGAAAAAGGAGGCAGGTGAAGGGATTATAGGAGTCTCATGAGGAGTAGTCCGACTCATAGTATTGGAGGGACAGATGTTGGGGTGGCATAAGAGTGAAATAGTAAATTTTATTGACCTGGCCCAAAAATTTCATGGTGTGACTCTCAATTTCTCATGGGAGTCAGTGATGGTAGTGAAGGGACTGGCCCAAAGGGTCGGGACTGCAGCCCAATACTGATCCTGAGCAGGGGTGTGGGGGTTTATCCCCTGTGATATAGAACAGTGGAAGTAAACTATTTTTATGCGTAGGAGCTAGCTGCATCGGAGCTGGTCGCGTAGGGTGCAGACCATGTAGGGGCAAGCTGCGTAACAACTAGACGCATGGGATGGTCTACATAGAAGCATTCGCATAGGAGCATCCACAAAGGAGCTGATCATGTAATATATGGCTACATGGGATAGTACTCATAGTGTAACATCCCCAAATGATAAAGGGTTAAATGACTAATTGACATGACTCATGTCAACAAGGTGCACCTTCCTTTTCGGGAGCCTGCCTGATTAGAACTCCACAGTTAAGCGTGCTTGGCCTGGAGTAGTGATCAGGATGGGTGACCTTCTGGGAAGTTTCTCAGGATGTGTGCGAGTGAGAACAAAACACACTGGAAAGGACATGTGTTGGCCTGTGGGGACTGTCATTAGTCAGATGACCCGTTTAGGCACGTGGGTGGACCCTGGGGTAGGCCCCACGTGTCTGTGGGGCAACTGGTGGTACCTGGTGGGACAAGACCCGACGAACATGTTAAGGCGGGGTGGTTGTGCTGTCACCTGGACCCAGTTGTCACATTTGGTATCAGAGGGGGTACCCAGCCTTAAGTGTGGTGCACTGCCTGGGTTGAGATGTAGGGCCCACAACGAGGGCGTTGTGCTCTAAAGGGGGGGTGATTGTAATATCCCCAAATGATAAAGGGTTAAATGACTAATTGATATGACTCATGTCAACAAGGTGCACCTTCCTTTTCGGGATCCTGCCTGATTAGAACTACACAGTTAAGCGTGCTTGGCCTGGAGTAGTGATCAGGATGGGTGACCTTCTGGGAGGTTTCCCAAGATGTGTGCGAGTGAGGACAAAGCACACTGGAAAGGACATCTGTTGGCCTGTGGGGACTGTCATTAGTCAGATGACCTGTTCAGGCACGTGGGTGGACCCTGGGGTGGGCCCCACGTGTCTGCGGGGCAACTGGTGGTACCTTGTGGGACAAAACCTGACGGCCATGTTAAGGCGGGGTGGTTGTGCTGTCACCGGGACCCAGTTGTCACACATAGGGGTGTCTGTGTAGGGTGCTGGCTATGTAGGAGCTATCCACGTAGGCGAATCCATGAAGAAGATTCCATATACAGTCAGCCTCATGTTATCATCTGCGAACCACTTTCCACATATGAGTGTCCACGTACTATTTTTTTATTCATTCGTGGGGTTCATAAATGACACATCATTTTAAAAAATGACATTTCTTCCGCTTGTTATATTCTATAGAGGTTCTTCTGTGTACCATTCAAGGGATATAGTATGTGAAGGGCCACCCACATGGTTTGTGGGATGCCTTTCGCAAACGTTTTTGGGTGTGGGGGGGATTTATCATGCACCCTTTATGTTTTTCTCCATGCTTTTCACCTTTTCCCCCATCTAGGGAGCTCTTTTCTGCTCTTAGGAGCATACTTTTTTTATCCCCCTTATGGTTAATTAATAGAGTAGTTGAGTGCTAGATCAATGGGATGTGTAACACCTTTTTGTGAAATCCCATGGAGAACTCCTTGATTCGCGGAAGACTTTGTCAGTAGGAGGCATCATTTTACGGTTTTGGGATTCTACCTCATCCCACGAACTACTTAGTTCATATGGGATATGGTACATGGGGAAAATCATAAATGGGGGAGGAATTCTTCGCCTCCATTTCACAAACGAAGTTGTTCACATGGGTCAGTTTTGTCGTCTTCGTTCCACGAACCATTTAGTTCATGGGTGATTCCTTCCATAAACCGTTCTTGGGATTCAATATGTGTATAGACTAGTTTTATTTTAAAATTTTGACTTATTCAACATTAATCTTTAATCCTCTTTAGCACTTCTACTTTTTTCTAAGTTTGATGGAATTTTCTTCATCTTGAATTAGGAATTTTTGAGACCCTATACAGTCATCTCTTAAAAACATTCAGATAATGTTTTTGAGATACCCACTTTTCTAGGATTAGATTTCTATTATCATTTCTTTGTTCAGTATTTATCAAGACTTGATTCTCCTGTGAAAACTCTAGAATTAAATAGTGTTATATTCACATGAGAAAATTAATATCATAAATTCTTTCTATAGATTAATGCACATATCACATAAGAAACTATCCTAATTTCTCTAGAACTAGGTTGGGGTTATGTGGTATATTATAATGCATATAGATTTGGTATTGGTTGTGTTCTCATACATGGTGATCATGTTTTTTCCTATGTTTCAAGGAATTTGTGAACACATGATAATAATAATATGACACATGAACATTAATTAGCTTCAGTTTTCTATGCCTTAAAAACATGGAGACCTTAACTCTTTGGAGAAAAGTTATAATTTTTAACTAACCATAAGAGTTTTAAATACATATTTTCTCAATAATAATTGAACTTATGTGAATTAATATATCTTTAGTGTCTCCATATGTTTGATTTTGACTTGTTATACACACTCGATAAAGTAAATTCTATAGCATATGCATTTTGTTTGGAATTTTATAATGAAGTGGTCCAAGAAGATCATGACCAATGGATAATAACGAGCATGACTCTAGACATGAATTGATTTTACACATCATAGGATGAGGGTGATGTTTTCTTTCTAATTAACATTTTTCTAAACATGATTTAATTTATAAAAGAGGCTCAAAGCTCAGATTCTAACTATATCATAATTAATTCAACCTAAATATTGGGGAGCCTTCTAAAACCTGGGAAGAGAATGAAAACTATTTATTATGATTTAAAAATCATATTGTAGTTCCTAAACCAATCTAGGAAATAATTATTTTTTATATCTCTATTCAAAATGGGATACTCATCCAAGATTTCAGAAAATTTACAAGGCACTTGAAGCATATTTCTAGGATTTTGGTATGAAATGTAAGATTGAAGATTATGTGATGAATTACCTAATTTTAAAATATGTAAAAGTAGATCATAAATGACAGGATGGTATACTATAGTATATACTTATACCTGTAATAAAATGGGAACATATGGTAATAAAATTTTTCACAGGTTTACCAAGAACATCAAAAAAGAATTATGCTATTTGGGAGATATTGGATCAACTCAATAATTCAATATATTTTATACCTATCATAGAATTTAACATGGTAGATGACTTAAGAAAGTTTTATATCAGAGAAGTGGTTAGATTTCATGGAGTTCCTGATTCAATTGTATCTGATAGAGATAATTGATTAATTTTTTGATTTTGGTGTTCATTACAATAGTATATTCGTATACAATTGAATTTGAGAATGGATTATCATCCACAGACAGATGAGTAGTCATAATGCACAATACATGCATTGGAATATATTTTAATAACTCATGCCATGGATTTTGGTGGCTCATGGGAAGAATATATACATTTGGTGGTGTTATCCTATAATAATATCTATTGGGAGACAATACATATGGACCTCTTCAAGGCTCTGTGGGGATATCATTTTTTTTCTCCACTATATTGGGTGGAAATAGAAGATGCATGAGTGATTGGACTAAGTCTTTTTCATGAGACTAAAGAGAAAATATAAAAAATCTGGAAGTAAACGGATATAACTCAATGCTGATAGAAATCATATACATAGAATCATTTTCAACCCTTATCCTTTAATTTGAGTGACCATGTATTCTTGAAAGTGTCACCTAGACTTGGTCATCGATGCTTAGGGAAACAAGGGAAGTTAGAAGGATAGTTTTTTGGACCATTCAATATTGTTGAATAGATCAGTACTGTTTCATATTAGTTAGACTTATATCCAAGATTTAGGGTTCTCTATAATGTGTTACACATTTCTCATATGGACACATATCAGTGGGATCTCAGTCATGTGATCATTTTCAATCATATTACTCTTGAGTCTAATGTGATGTTTATCCATGAACCGATTAATATTTTGGATAGACAGGAAAATAACTTGCGATAGAGATGTTTTTTCTGGATATGAGTTTTATGGAAGAATTTATAGGTTTAAGTTGAAATATGGTTATGGGAGAAGTCTATATAATAGTAATGTAATGATATATTCAATTCCAACATTTATCTCTAGCCTCCCAAGGATATAGAGACCAATGGTGAAGAGAATGTAGCACCCTCAGTTTGAGTTACACTATCATTTTATGTTTTTTGTTAAATTTAGATTCATTGGGATACTTTTCTAGAATAGTTTGGAGGAGAAAAAGAGAAATAATATGGAATATTTCTATAAAAAAAGTAACTCCATGAATTGTACATTCATGATATGAATTTGAACTAGGTAGATTCCATGAGTTGTTTCATAGTGTGAATATTTTTTATTGGGTGTGGGTCTAAGGTGACTCATGATATGAAAACAACAGAGGTTGTGAAATGGTTTTATATAAATAAAACTCAGGTGATGGTTTTTTTATTATAAGTGGCCTCTTGAAAATTCATGAAGTAAAATACATGTACACACCATGAATTTGATTGTCTTAGATAGTTTTAATCCATATTGTGCATGTAAAACCACATTCAATTCCGGTTTTCTTCCACTTGACTTTGAGGGATACCCTAGATGATTTCCAGTGATATTTTTTTATGGAATTAGATTCTAATGGATCTTTAATAATGTGTTTATGGAAATAAATGGTTAAGACCATGTTCTTCCATATTATCTTAGATATAATATTTTTTCTTGAATGAAACCACATATCAGTGTTGTTATGTTTTTATCTATATTGTTGGATGATTTGTTTTGAGAAATTATTATGTTTTAATAGAGGAATATAATGAAGTGTTTAGATTTTTTAGAATCATCTAAGATCAATCATTCCAACAAAACGAATATAGGTGGGATTTTCCTATTTATAATTTTATTAGAGCTCAAATTATTTTAGGTTTAGAAGACATTTATCCTCTATTTTTCATTTGTTTTTTCCTATTAGAACTCTATTAGTGATTCTATTACTAGTTTAATTTTAATTGGGTTGTGGGTGTCTCCCACAATGGACTTGATAAATTGGTTAAGAGTTTTCTTAAATGAATGATGGTTTCGATGCATGTTTGGGTATAATGGGTTGGTGTGCCGTCTAAAAAGGTATGGTTTTGTGTCTGTTCATTGTTTCATTATATGATGACTTTCTAAAACAGAATTGGTGTAGGGCGATGACTTGAAACACAAAAGGGTAAATATTCCACCAAGCGATGACTTTGTGGAGGATGTACCACTGGTCGTAATCTTAGCGATGTCATTCAACATGTATGGGTGTTCACATTTGAGAAAATGGATGATTATTCCAAACTATAAATTGAATAACTTCTTCAACTTTTTAAAATAAAAAAAAATTATTTGGTTAATCTAGTTTTGGAAAACATGTTCACCTAAAATGATTTATATTGTAAAAATTGGTTACTGCTTTGATATTCTCACCACCTTTTTATATCTTGTGGAAAACCCTATTTTTGAATAATTATTTAATATGGTAAAAATATTGGGTTTTCATATTAGGAATTATTACTCATTCCATTCATATTCACTTAGTTGTATATACAAATGTTTTTTTTCATAATACAATAAAGGTACTGATTTCTTACTTTTATAGTGGTCCTACTTCATGTCATTGTCTTAGTTGGTGGATTTGGAGCCTGGAATTCGTTCATGTCTTTGTTAGTAGTGGTGACAACTTGGTACCTAGGTATTTTATGGTTTTTAGTTTTAGTTTCTTTCTCTAAATATTCAGTTGTTACTATAATATTTTTCCCTCTTTCAGTATTTATTGATGGATTGATCACATATAATTATGGTTGTGTTTTTGGAGTATTCATCATTTATTTAAATGTATTTGGTTTTATTTATTCATATCTTGGTATGTGTGTGTGATTATTAAAGGGTAAACCATTAATCCATGTATCTTTTGTTTAATCCTTTAGCATTTATTTTTATCCTTTGATGTTTGGGTAATGTCACCTATTTTTAGTATCACTTCTCCCTCATCTCAAGAAGATAAATTTGGTATGGATGTTATATTAATGGTTTGTTATCCAAGATCAATGCGGTATGTCGGTTATTAGCCCAATATCAAGAGGGTGCACATATTGTTTGCTGAATCCTAATAGGTGACAAAGGTTGTTATCTAATTCATACTATATTATGGGAATGTGGCTATCAAAAACTAAAATGTAATGATTATCTCAATATTTAATCTTGATGCATGTTCTATTCTCATATTCATGCCATATTATTATGTTATAAATTAGTCCTATGTCATGTAAACATATTATTGACACATTTTTCTACATCCCTTGTACTCATTTCTTATGATGTAAGCCTTATTCTATGATACATAATTTCTAGTATATGTTTTATTAGGTATGATATTATTACATGAACATGTATCTTTATTAGTTTATCAAACTCACAAGATTATATTATACCCACTTATGATCATTGATCGTTATCTCTTATGTTATCCTTTTCTAAGCATCTAATCTCACCCCTTTTTTATGTTTACATTTGTTGTAAAATGAATAAGAGTATTATATACTAAATTTTTAGAAGGATATAATGTGTTTAGTATATTGTCATAAATGTTTTTTACTTTTTTTGAAATAAGAAGATCATGTATTTAATCTCCAAATACACTTAAAATATAGGTTCAAGGATTGTGTGTGAATTTATTATATGTGATGTTGAAATTATAGAAATTAGGTAAAATATGTGTTTTTTATTCTCAAGTAATATCACTGGGTATCAAATCATATGTTTAAAGTTTGTATTTTAGCATCAGAACCAGGAGTGAAATATTAGAGTGATTTTAGTTGGTATCATAGTGGGGTTTAGTTATTTTTAAGAATTGGGTTAATAAGTATAAGGGAACCCAACTTAAAATATTCTATGATAATCCTAAAGTCATTTAGGGTGATTATAAAATGTCATAAGTGTCGTAATTTAGGATTTAATAGGATTTATTTTCCTTATCATATGATCACTTACTCTTATTATTATTACTTAATAATCGCAATATCCATTTTGGTTTATTTAAATTGATGAAACAAGGAGTAATCATGTTAATAATGAGTGTAATGGAAAATGAAATGATTTTCCCAATGAGTTACCAAATGGGATGGGAGATGGAGTGAAAACCTTCAAGTTAATGATAGCTTAGGTTATGAGCAATAGCCTAAATCATGTTGAGCTCATGAACATTCAAAAAAAGTAATAATATTATATTGAGCCATTCATGTGGTAACATCCATCCATGCTTAGTGGTTCTTCCATTCTACTAATTACTAATCAATCGATCAACACATTTTAAAATATATTTTTTGTTATCCAGTGATTAAAGCATGAAAAATTTGTTTTAGTTGTTTATCATTTAGAAGGTGAAGATAACCAATGGTGGACTTTGATCAACAACACAAGTCCAAATAAAAAAATATAATCCATGAAATTTTATAGGTTAATAAGGTATTCTTAAATAAAAAATTTCCTAAAACTCTTCACACTAAAATGGAGGGATAATTCCACGATCTAAATAAAAAAGGAGTAAGAATCCATTGGTCCCTATAAAAATAACTTCATAAGAATTTCTATGTACACTAATGGGTTTGTCATTAAAACTGAAAGAAAAATATGATATTTATTCTCTATTTTAAAACTAAGTATCCTAGAGGTATTAGTTATAAGGGACTTTGGTATCTGTAAATAAATTTTTTGATGTGTATATAGAGTGTAAATAGAGACTGGAGACTCTCATTTTTGTCATTTATTTGGTAATAAGAAAAGGAAAATTGATTTTCATGGAAACATGAATAATAATTCACATAAATTAATGAAAATTCATTCACCATCATACCTAAAATGTGGGATGAATCACGCTAAATGTTTCATAAAAGGAAATATAAAATACCTTAAATATAGAAGATAAGTTCATCAAAAACATGAATATCAAGAATTTTGGTCATTTGTTGATCCAATAATTTTATTAGTTTCCCCTTGATTTTGAGGTTCATAAAGAACCAAAATTTTGTTACTTATGAAACTGGATTAAGTGGATTTCAGGATAATATTTATTAGTATAAGCACATTAGTTTTAAATTTGGATGAAGTTTTTTTCTTATGTTTTTTACGTTTTTCAATGTAGTATCACATCACTATTCATAGCCCTATGTTTGAAGTAAACATAAGGATTATGAAACCGACATTTGTAAGTATTGATAATTTTATAACCCTATGTTTGAATTGATCCTAAGGTTTGAAATTGTAACTTTGTAAGATACCCTATGTTTTTTTACTTAACGTATGGTTCATAAATCCAAATTTTAGAATCATCCATACATTTTCAACCAAAATTTTGAATATTATCTATATATATTACAACATGAAATTTGACTTAGTGTTCTATGATATTTATATTATGAATTATTTTGGTGATTTCTTCAATGGTTTCATCAGAGTTTTATTATCTTTTAATTTTTTTTTAAATAACAATTAAAAGGCCATTTTCAATGGATTAAATTATTCATATTTTTAAGGGAAGTCACAATTTTTCCTATGTGTGTTTAAATTCAAATGAACATGATTTATCTGGTGGATTTTCTAGATTTTTTTAACCTATATAATATAAATATTCTTGTTAAATACCGAAAGTTTTCTTCTTCTCAAAAAGTATAAAAAGAAGATGCACTTTGGAGAAATAAATGTTCCAATCCTTTTATGTTTGATTGATGTAATTTTGTTTCTCTAACCATTATAAACCTTTTTTCTATAGTTTTTTGACGTATCTATGAGATCTTTAATTTAGAGGCATAAAAGGTCATCATTGACTAAGTGTTCAATATAATGTTCTCAAAAGGTTATTCATTTGTTTTTGTATTTATTTAAATATAATCAATAACTAGGATAATTTTAGAGTTGTTTTGTATTAAATAATTTTATTTGTAAAGAATAATATCCATTATCTATTAGTTTTCGGTACAACATTGAGTTTGGTTTGTTTCTTAACAAGTCAACCAATATTGTTTTATTGAAGTATTGACTACTTTTTCTTAGACATGGTAGAGTGTCAACTTATCAATGTAATATATGGTTTTCAAATTTACGTATAAAGGAACTTTACTTCTTGTATGGTGTCAACTGCCTCTACTCAATTTTAGAGATATCAAGATAACAAGATCTATCTAAGTGAAAATAACCATTTTCATAGAGAGAAAATTGTATGAGTGGACTAGGGGATATTTTTTCCCTGGACCACTATAAATATTTTTGTATAATTATCTCTATTTTTATAATGAATAATCTAAATAAATATAAGAACATGTCATTGAAAATGACAAAGAGTGATTAAGTTTTATTTTTCATGATTTTTTAAAGGACACAATTCACCCCCCATATTGTGTATATTCATATTATTCCAACCTAACAATTGGTATCGGAGGAGTGTTCTTTGAAGAATTATGTTAAGTTATTACAAGATTGAGTCAAAATTCTATATAAGGAAAGATATATATCGATGAAATCAATGAATAAATTACAATGGTTAGATATCCATATTCTAATGGAAAAAATTATGGATTTTGGAAATAATTAATGATTATATATTTTCAGAACATTTTTTTTGAAGTCTATAGGAATATTTTTCCACCCTTAGGAAATTCCTATAGAACTAGAGAAGTGGGATGTTGTAAAGGAAACTAAAAATTATGTTAATTAAAAATCCATGAATATAATTATATGTGGACTTGGCCCTGATGAATTCAATCATGTGTTACAATGTGAAATTTCCCATGATATGTGGAAAATAATTTTAGTTACTTTTAAAGGTGCTGAAAATGTCAGATAATTATGATATAACACTTATAAACTAAATCTTGATACATTTAGGATGTATGATGGTGAAAGAATCACTCATATGAATGGAAGATAACTAAAACAGTCAATGGTGATTCTCACTTAGGATGACCAATTCCTAAACTAGATCAGGATTTAAATGTTATAAGAGTTTTACCCTCAAAATGGAATAGAATATCTTTTACAATCAAACAATAAACTCTAATAAAAAAATTTAACAATGAAGCAATTGATTAGGATTCTAATGATGTATGAAGTTTAAATTAAAGATAAATATGAATCTCATAGAGTGATAAAAAGTTATAATAATTCTTTCAAAGTCTCTACTTCTAAAAATATACACTACTAGAAAATAGGTCTATACCCAAGGTTTTCAAAACTGTGGGTATAGGGGTAGTATGTGAACCTATACCCACGGTTGTACCAAAAACCATGGGTATTTTTTTCTTTTAAGACCTATACCCACGGTTTTCTACCTATACCGACAGTTCTTCGAAACCGTAGGTATTTGGTTTTTTTTAAGACCTATACCCACGGTTATCCAGAACCGTGGGTATAGCTTTTAAGACATTTTTTCATGGATAATATTAATATATATACATATATGAATGTATACATATAAAATAAAAAAATTAGCTCGGTTGGTACCAAAGTGAATAGAGGCATTGAGTTTCTCTGAGAGACGACAGTTCAAATTCCTATAGCTACGAATTTTTAATTTAAATATCGCTTATATTAATATATATACGCAGATATATGTATTTATGAAAAATGAAAATAACAGCTCGGTTGGTCTGTCCTGGGGGTGCGGGCGCAAGGCGCAGCCGGTGGTGCAGGTTCAAAACCCAATGGCTGTGATTTTTGAATATGCGACGTTGATTTTATTAATATTTATGAGCAGATATATACATATATAAGAAATAAAAATTGCAGCTCAGTTGGTTCATTGGGGTGGCATGGGTGCGAGACGTAGCGGGGTGTGCAGTTTCGAAACCTATTAGGTGCGTTATTTTTGAATTTAAATTACCCCACGATTTGAAAACTGTGGGGTTTGTTGTGTGCCATGCTGGAATGCGCGGTATGCCACATTTGACTCACCTATACCCACGGTTCTCTAAAACCGTGGTTATAGGCTGAGACCCCTATACCAAAACCTCTCCATGGTTCCCAAAACCGTGGGTATAGGCTATACCCACGGTTTTGGGGGCTATACCCATAGTTTTGAACCATGGGTATAGGTCATTTTTCCAGTAGTGATAATGAAATATTAGGAAAATGTTGAATCCTCAAATGATTCAGAATGTTAAGACTCTAGAATGGAACTGGATCATTTAGCCTGAAGAATCAGAAAGTTTTATAAGAATAAGATAGTCTTTAAAAATTATTTAAATGATTTCAAGAAAAATAGTCACATAGTCGAAAAAGATAGATGATATGAACGAAAAAATATGGGGCACATGAGGCCCGATTTCCAACAACTAAAAAAAGGTAAAAGAAAAATGGAAAATAAAGAAGAAAAATATAGGGTAAAATAATATTACAACTAAAAAGAAAACAATGATATGAAGGTTAGATGGAGTGATTATGAATAATCCAGTATCACTTCTAAATTTTATTCAAATAATGACCCATCAAATGTGAAAGAAAATATGTGCTTTATAGATAAGAAAGAAGAGGTAAAATCTTATTACTCCTTTTCATATGATTCTAAAACTTTCTCAAATAATAAATTAGTTACACACTACTATATAATTGAGGATAAATATGAATCCCATTAAAATTTATAAATCAATAAAACATATTCAAAATGCAATTCTAAGTGAAAATATGCTATTTTAAAATTGAACCTAGAAGTAAAAGAAAATTTTAGCAAATCTAATTCAAACTACACTATTAATGAATATAAAATTAAAGTATTATAGGCTGAAGTATAATCATTTAGATGTTCTTCAAGTATAATTACTAAAGGTATAGAATCTATAAATCATCTTATTGGGAAAAATGTTCATAGTAAATACAAATATGGAATAACAAGTAATAGAGAAAATCCAAAACTATACAAAAAAATATTTCATTTCAAGTTATAAGAAAAATAGAATATAAAGAATAAATTGTTTATATTATGATATTAATGGTCATTATTGTAATATTTGTTTCATTATAAACCATCAAATCAGTAGTGTAAATAAATTTTTTATTTTTATGCATATTTTAGAAGTCATTTTTTGTAAAATAAGGTGGATTTGGTTTTCCAGTTCCCTACTTGCTGACAAAGTTGAACCTAGTAACATTTGGGTACCAAAAAAAGTTTTTTTATGATGTAGTTTGAAGGTAAAAAATCCATAGGGGTAAAATTGAAACATAGTATATGGATAAGGTCTACTCAAGGAATATTAGTGGAGAATTTTGACAATTCTATACATTGTCACAAGTTGATAGAGGTTTAGTCACATTCAGTGATAATGTTAAAGGCATTATAGTTAGAGTTGGATCATTTATAGATCAAAATTGGATCTGAATCAACAATGTTATATATGTAAAATGATCGAAGAAAAAATGATAAGTATCTCTCAACTATTTTATGATAGACTTTATATTTATTTTTTTTAACAATTCCAGCTATATATTTAAAGATAAATTGGTTACGTCTAGATCACCAAGAACTAAAAATGTTTATACTTTGGACTATAGTCCCTTATGTGACAAAAAAATTGAATTTTTTTACTGTTGAAATAAATGAATCTTGGATTTGTAACATGAGACTTGAACACTGTAATATAGTTTCTATATCTATGTTATTTAATAAACTTTTAGTTTCTAATTTTACTAGCCTTAAATTTGATAAGAACGGATCATGTGATGAATTCCAAATAAGCAAGGAGAATAATTTATCATTTAAGTTTATTAAAACGGTTTTTATATATAAAAGATTAAAACTTATCCACATGGATTTTTTTGGACAATCAAGAGTATATATATTGGATGAGAGATCTTATGTTTTTTAGTTGATGATTTTTACATATTTACCATCTTATATTTTCTAAAACATAAAAGTAAAGATTTTTTTATTTTTGTGAGATTTTAAAAAATTGTTCAAAATGACAAATATTTTTAAATTATTTATTTAAAAGGTGATCATGAATGAGAGTTTTAGAAACAGGAATTGAATTATTTTTTCTCAAACTTTGGCCTTAAATGCATCTTTTCTTCTCCAAGAATACTTAAAAATATAGAATTGTTGAAAGTATAAAAATGACTATTCAAGAAACATAATGAACTATGTTAAATGAATGTAGTCTTCCTAAATATTTTTGTTAAAAATGGATTTTTATATATTTCTATATCAAAAATTGAGTTTTTATAAGGCCCTTTCTTTAAAAGCCTCCCTATAATTATGAAATAATAAAAAACCTAAAGTTGTTTACTTTAAAATTTTTGGATACAAGGTTTATATCTTGAATATTAAATAAAACCTTTGAAAATTTGATCCAAAATATAATAAAGAAATCTTTCGAAAATTTTCTGATATATTTAAAGCTAATAGAGTGTTTAATAAAAATTCAAGGACAGATGAATAATCTATTCATCTGAAATTTGATGAAAGTGATCACTTTGATCACCATGAAATTAAAACATATAAAATCACTAGTTTTTTAATAATGTGAGACTTGATAATTTGAAATATATTTTTTAATAAAAATTATAGTATGATGAAATTCAATCTAGTTCATATGAACATGAAACTATAGAAGTTAAAAGTGTCTTAAATATATATCATATAACATTAATGGAAAATTCTTTAGAGACTCTTATAGGAGACCTAGATATATAAGTTAGGACTAGAATAAATGAATGAAATGAAGATGAACTCTTTACCTTCCTATCCCAATTAGAACTTAATACTATAGAAGAGGCCTTAAGATTGGGAAGTTGGATAGAAGAAACCTTAAAAGATGAAAGTTGTATAATAAGCATGCAGGAAGAACTAAAAAATTTAAGATAAATAAAGTTTGATAATTTTTTTAAAGATCCTAAGACCATTTAGTAATATGAAGAAAGTGGAACATTACAAATAAGCAAGATGAAAAAGTTATAATTACTAGAAATAAAGCTAAACTAGTTAATAAAGGGTATAACTAAGAAAAAGGAATAGATTATGAGAAAAAAATTTCCCCAATTGTTAGATTAGAATCTATTAAGATCGTTTTTGCATATCATCTTACATAAATTTAAATTTATATCAGATGAATGTTAAATATTCTTTTTTAAATAAATATTTATTAGAGGAAGTATATGTTGACTGAGCTCTAGGTTTTGAAAATCCTCAAATACCAAATTCAATTTTCAAACTTACTAAATCTCTTTAAGTTCATAAACTGGCACCAAGGGATTGGAATGAAAGATTAAGTTATTTTCTTCGGAAAAATGATTTTTTAGTAAAATTGTAATATCCTACTATATTTAAGAAAAACTATTGTTCTGATACTTTATTAGTGAAAATCTATGTATGTTTTGTTTATAGAAAACCATTTCCTCTTAAAAATATTATTACTTGATTCTAAACATAACAATACATAAATTACATTCCAAATATCATGAGTTATAGTGTTCTAGGAAGACTAGGTTCATAATACATCTAGGGGAGTCTAAAATAAAACTTCTTTATTTTATTCTCCATAATGAGAACCAAAATTTATTCGAGCTCTAAACAATTCATGGGAAAACATGGGGAAGTACATAATAGAAAGTGGTGAGATAAAAATCTTAGTACGGGAATAAAAATGATAATGAAACTTAAATTTGGATTCGAATGAATGACATGATAATATAAAAGAGAAGCCTCATGGGTAATCACATAGATTAATAACATATAGAACATGGTACCATAAGATCATGGAAACATAGGAGATGTGGTAGCACAAAAACAAGAAATAAATGTGATTAAAGGATAATTTCCTATAGAATATCACATGGAGGACAAAATATTATAATTGATTAGGTTTAATACCAAATCGCATACATGATTATCCATGAGACTAAAAATGTTACCCAACACATTGGAGCACTATTTGGGTGTATCCATTGTATAATACATATCAGTTTATCCCCTTGATATATGGGCCCATCCATAAAAATATGTTCATGATTTATTTAATCCAAAAAAAAATGAAATCAATCCTATGGAATAAAAAAAGAATTATGCATAGAGATAAAATGGGTTTTATAGTTTTTTCTCATATCATTATCATTGGAAATTTCATAATGAAGGAATTTGAGAGATTAAAATAAGGAATGTATTACCTTAATAAATTAGGAGAGATTAAGAAAGGTATATATGTAATAGATGTATATATATAATTTATAAGCATTAAAAAATATTAATGGTTATTTTCATTGATGAATATAAATAATTTTAAAAATATTCATAACATTCTTGAGGAGAATAACTTTTCCACTATAAAAATAGCTTTAAAAAAAATATAAATAATTTTATTAGAAAAATAAAATTGGAAACTTATAAAGAAATATTCATGTAAAATAATTTTCATGAAGGTAGAAAATATCATTCATTTTGTACATGTTAAAACAAATATTCATTTTACATTTTTGAAAAAAAAATCTACAGTACCTTATTCCGAAAATAATAAGAATATTTCATTTAAAACAACTTTAAAAAATTTAATCATGGTTAAAAATGAATTTAAAAAATAATAAAATAATATTAAAAATATTTTTTAAAAAAAATTAAATGAATCATGGACATTTAAGAGAAAGGTTTTTCGATCGAAGAGAGAAATAAATTTGATTTTCCTTAAAAAAATTTTATCAATCATTATAAGTTATAGAGTAAAGAAATTTATAATATTAAATGGAAATTTCATTAGTAGCCATAGTATAATAAAATGAAATTATTTTATTATAGAATTATTAAATAATTTCTTATAATGGTAATTCAATCATAGATAATCCAGTCTAAAATGAGATTGAAACACAAACCCTTACTGCTTTGGTGACTTTTGAATCATAATTCACATGAATAAAGTCAATGAATTTTAACATAAAATATCATGAATTTGGAAATTATCATGATATAAAATTTAAAGGGTCAGTATATATACCATTTAAAATAAATTAGGTGTATTAAAGAACTTGTGTCACATAGAAAGATGTTTTGAGATGAAACATTTACCTCAAGTCCAAAATTTTGTCATGTATTTATTTTATATCATGTATAATAACCTTATATAAATTAATTGTTTTATTGGGAACCTTTTTCAGGTTTAATACCTTTATTATTAAACTATTTAATTCATTTATTTTAATTATATATCTATTTACTTATTTAGTTATGTCCATGTCAGGTGTTTTGATGACGTTTGGTTCATAATTTCAAAACGGCATCAGTGTGTTGAACATAGTCAAAGGGTTAATTTTAAAATCATATGTAGAATAATAAAAATTAAATATTTATCCTTTTTATATATTAATTATATATTTGAAACTATTCATGAAAAATGGTTATGTAAAATGAACAAAGTGACAATCATAGAGATGGTATATCCTATGTATGCATAAGTAACATTTCCATTTTTCAATGATTACGATGGAAGGAGGGTAAGTATTATTTTATATTTCAAAAATTATAATTATATAATAATTATAATATTATTTCTTTAAATACACTTACATATACCATTCATGTGATGCAGTAATAAAAATGAATCGCATCACTTAGTGAGGCGGTAGTCCACTGTATACACCAATGATGTTATTATTTTTCAATGGATGGTAAGGTAAGAAGGTATATGATATGTTACTTTTACAGAATTATTAATATTTAATTAATATAATACAAAAACATTAAATCTATAATCTTGAATATCTATGTAATCTAATGATGTAAAATGAATTACATCAGTTTGTCAGGCGGCAGTCCGTTGTACACACAGTTGATGGTTTCATTTCCCATTTGATGGAAGTGGGGATGGATTTAGGGTATTACATTAACATTATAACATAATATTATATGGTATATACATGTGTTTTCTTATTATCTTGTTTGATTAAGAATTTAATGAGGTGTAAGAATAAATAAAATAAATATTCCCTGTTAATAATGATACATCTTCTTCGAACAACCTCTTTATGATTATAACTAAATCCTTCCAAGATTTGATTTATTATCAAAGAAGGGGTTTTAATAAATTTGGAGGGAGTAATTATATGATTTCAGAATGTATTTTCCAAAGCAATGGGTTTTGGAAGTGTGGAAAGTAGAGTAGAGGGGGTTCCCTTTTATAAGGGAGGAGGAGTGACATTCTTGTAAATACCCAAAACTATTCAATGATAGGAAGTCACTCCCCATCCATGTGACTCATAAATTACAAAATAATGTATTAAAAGAGCTATAAGGATGATAAACACCTCTATAATTTAAAATTAACATGTTTTAAAAAAATTATTCCATTTACCTATTTAGTTTAAACCCTTGATAAACCAGTTTTGACATTAACCATTGTAACTGTTTTTTACTTTTTTTACTATTCATTATAACAAAAAATTAATTTGAACTTATTATATTATATTAATTATTCTAATTAAAAATATTTATTCCTTTTTATTAAATTAAATTCATAGAAGTTTCAGAATTTAAATGAAACCAAAACCCACAGATGTTTCAAAAATACGGTTTTTCAAGAAATGCATTTTTCAATCATAAGATGATATTATAATAACTATATTACAAGTAAAAATAACTAAATTAAATTAAATTAATATTTATAGATATATTTTATATACATTTTATTGAAATTATTTTTCTTTATGGGTTATTTTAATTAGTTAAAATGGAGAAACATTATACACTTTTAAACAGTTTTCAGAAAAATGTTTTTTAAAGCCTAAAAATATGCTTATGCTAAAATCCAGTATAAAGGTAATTTAAATGAAATTAACTAAATTATATAGATATAAATAATATTTTTGTTAATTATACATATAATTAATATATTTATGGGACTATTAAATTACTTAATTTACTAATATAAATGTATGTTTTACAAAATTTGGTATTTTTCACTATTCACTAAAAAATATTTTTTTGAAAAATCCAAAAATATGACCATATTCTAATATAAATATTATTATTAAAATAAATTATTTTATAAATACAATTTCTAAAATTTCTGAAAATTAATTATTATATTTTCACACAAAAATCATTTTTAAAGGAAATGTATTTTTTTATAGAATAAAATATCTCTATTAAAGATGAGTGCTTATTTATTAAAAAAATTTAAATAAATACATATTTAGTATTACCTATGTATATATATATTTTTCATAAATTATTTAATATTATTCATACCCACCAATTTAATAGTCAGGTTATATGAGCCATGTTTAAAAATAATATTTTAATATTATATCACGGTTCATTTAAACTCAGCATTGAATATTGAATAAGCTATTGATCATAGTGTAAATTTATAATCTATAGGTTTTATAATGTAATTTTTATCTCAAATAATAAAAATATTTGTAATGCCTTCTCAAAAATTATATAAAAGGGATTTGAAACGATTGTAATGGAGAATTAAATTTCTTTCTTTGTTTTCAATTTTACCAAAATGATTTTTGAAATGTTTTGAATCAAAGTAAATATATAATTTATTTATTTAAAAAAATTACTTGAAAATAGTAATACTTATACAACTCCCATGTATGAAAATTAAAAAAAAAGATTTGGATGAAGCTCGAAAACCAGTGGGTAACAAGTTATATAGGGGTATGATTGGAAGCTTTCTATATTTTAGTACTACTAGGTTGGAAATTATATTTTTTGTTTGTATTTGTGTAATATTTCAATAAAATCCTAATGAATACCATATTAATACTACTAAAATAATTTTTAGATATATAAAAGGAACTATTTTTTATCCTTACCCTATCCAAAAACTTTTTATTTTAATTTAATTTCATATTCAACATCAGATTTTTGAGGGTGTAGATTAGATAGAAAAAACACCTTAGTAACCTATAAAATTTCAGTAAAATATCTAGTTTCATGATCTAGTAAGAAACAACATTCAGTTGTACTATTAGTAGCTAAGGAAGAATATATTTATATTGGTAGTTTCTTTACAAATTTTTTTTGGATGAATCATACTTTTTTAGAATTTAGTATTAAAATTAATCATATTAAGACTTTAGGTGATAATACTAGTGCTATAAATATTTAAAATAATCCCATGAGTCGCTCAAGGACTAAGAATATTGATATAAGACATCATTTTCTAGATATTATATTCTGAATGTTGATATATATTTGGAATTTGTAAATACTAAATATCAACTTGTATATATTTTCACTAAACCTATTCCCAATGCTAGTTTTTATTTTATTAAGAGGTATTTCGATTTAATTAATTTTAAATAAAATCCTTATTCTTCAGTTAAAATTTACTTTATTTTAAATTCTTGAATTTTCTATTTTTATTTAAGTTATTTATTGTATCTCTTTGAAATCTCCAAGTTTTAATCTTATTTTCTTTGTTATATTTTATTTTTATATTTATTATTAATTTTAATCTCATTTAATATTTAAAATATTAATTATGAAATTTAATCTTTTAAATTTCCTTTCAAAATTAAAAACATAAATGATTATGCTGAGTTTTTGTCTTGAGAAACTGAAACGATGCTCTAAAAACTATCGGTGATAATCTCTCTCACCTTTAACTTTGATCTTATTCCCTTCCATCCTCATAAAACTTTAATATGGATTTATAACATAATCATGGAACCCAAAACCTTTCAATACTAAAAAATAACCAAAACCAAGTAAACCAGTGAAATAGGTCCAATAAGCTTCAAGAAACTGAAAGGTTCATGTTCAAACAGTAGATCCCCTCATGGAAAACTGGTTGATCTTGAATGGTTGTTCCAAGACAATGTTATACCGAATATAGCCCTAATCTTTCATGTTTTTGAGTTCTTATTTAATAATGATAATATAGAGTATATTTTTGTACAAGAAGTTAAAGAATTTTAGGAAAACTCTCAATTTATATTTTGAGATTCTGAATATGTCTTCTCTTCAAAGGGAATTAATCAATATTTTTCCATTGTTATAGTTTATCTCACTCAAATATTTAAAATACCCCATTAATGGGAGTATCACTTCAATCTAAGGTCTATTAGAGATAATTTCTAAAGGTTAGAGGACATAATTTCTTTTCTTTTTGGGTCTTCCAATGTAAGAAAAATGTCTGTAAAAGATCTGGAGGTAGATCAGAAGATTTTTTGTTAAGTTTAATAAAATAGATTTAGTGCCAAGAATAGTAGAGTTGTAGAAGATTATTTTTCCTAATAATGTACAATATTTTCTTGTTATTAAGTGACATAAAGTTTAATTGTAGTTTATTTATGTTGAGATATATGGATCACTCTAATATAAATGATGCATGAATTACTTTTATACTTATAGAAGGATATTTTCTCTATTTATTTATAATAAATATAAAATAAGTTACATTTAGAAGATCATAAAATGTCACTAGAATAATTTTATCTCAACAAGGACACTCAAAAAAATTATATTCTTATAGAACATATCCAAAGGAAAGTTACTTCCAGATGTATTTAAAGAGTAAGGACCATTAGAAGATGGTGCTCAGGGGGAGAATATAAGTAAAAAATCTCTTAGTTCTAGGATATTTAATGTCAAGGATTTTGGAGAATCTATAATATAAGGATATATATAAGAGTAATAAGATTTGTAAGTTTTTCTAGCTAATAGAACAATCTCTTTAACAATAAAGTTAACAGTGGATGTGACTAATCCAGCTATCTGGAGGGGAGTTCCACCAATTTCAATAACTTTTGAAGAACCTTTTGAGGGGGAAAGTGGTGACAACATTTTTCTTAAACATAGGAGAAGATAAGAACCTATTTAACATGTTAGCCCTCTTTTTTTAAGAAATTGATTAACTAGTTATAATGGTTGAAGGAAGATATGTAGGTCCTATAGAACATGTTGAAATTGCTAAGGTTAGAGAAGAACACCAACCAACTTTTGGATAAAGAAGAGATGAATCTAGTTTTCAAGATTCTATTGAAAGAGAAACTGATTCTTATATATATATATATATATATATGAACAAGGATATCTTATGGATGGTAAGGTATCCCACATGAAATAGTAAATTAGATCATAGAAAAGAGAAAGTTAATGAAGAATCGCAAGGTAATAATCCTATTCACACTCCCTAAGATAAATCAATCAGTATGATAAGAGATAAAACAATATATATTAATGAAAAGTATTTAGAGATGACTGTTTCAAAATTTAGGGAGTAGACTGAGGTTATTGGAGATTTTTCATCTCCATCTAGTGAAAGGTTATAAGAACAGTTCATTCCTTCGGTTAAAGTAGGAGAACCCTTAAGGAAACAATAAGAATAATATTTTGATTCTCTTAATTGTCAAATTAAATATATGGTTTCTAAATTCAATCTGTTAATAGAATTTAATAGTTATTTTAAATTGGGGTTGTAAAGTTAACAAAATATTATGAAGATTTAAGGAGTTTTACTATTCATAGAATAGAGTTAGAATTAGTTCATGCTTAGTTGAAAAGTTTGAAAGAAAATTTAGTATCTAAAAGAGATTTTTATGAATTTAAAATGGATATGGAAGATCAAATTTGGAATCTCATAGATGAATAAGTATCCAAGTATGATTTAGGATATCTAAAGAATTATTTGGGAAGTTAGTTTAAATAAGTTAGAAAAAGTAAAATCCAGGGAAGATCTTCTACTTCTATATTAACAAATTATACATATTTAATAAGAATATTGGAGACTTTAATAGCTGTTATGTGATTAATAAGTGATATAATTTATATTTTACATTTTGATAGTATCCCATTTAACACTCATTTAGACAATCAGAATCAGCTTGTTAGATGACTTAATTTAGTAGAACTTGCTGTTCATAATCTTTTAAATCAGGAGGAAAAAATGTAGAACAAATATGTATAGACAGTTTAATCTATTAATTAGTTTCTAAAAATTAATTTGATTAATGATCTAAATAGGTTCCAGGATTCAGGTATTTTGATAAAATAGTGGGTAGGGATGTTGAATCTAAAGTTTGAGATGTTTATGGTAGATGTTAATTCTATTCATTAGACTCTTCATGATTCCTTAAACTCTAAATCATCATATAAACCAAATACTTCACCCTCTTCACATCCCAAAACATACCTTTTCATCCTTGAGCCAAATATTTTATGTAATCAAGACTTTTATAGAATGAAATTATTTTGTTCTATTTTATTTTTCTTTTTTTTTATCAAATCCTATTAAACATTTTACGAAACATTTATGTTCGGATTAACACAACATTCACTATAGTTTAGTGGTACATTAAACATGTTTTAATATATCTATCTACATTCTTATTGATATAAAAAAAAGGGATTATTTTTTATAAACATTGTATTTATATTCTAATAATACAATATTATTTTAAAAGTCCTTATATTTTAATCACATTATAATTAAAGGGGTGAAATGAGAAAAATTTATTTATGAGAAATCTAGATAAGTAAAATCTTATTTTTTTATTAAATCTCTATTGATTTGTTATATTAGTTTTTATGAACATCAAAAAGGCATATATTATTGGGCATGTGTTGATCCAATAATTTCATGAATTTATCATTTATTTTTAGGCTCACAAACACCCAAATTTTTGTTACTAATAAAGTTTTATTTAGTGAATTTAAGGATAATATTTGTTGGAATAATTATTTTACTCTAGAAGAACATTAGTTTTAAATTTGGCGAAAGATTTTTTCTTATGTATTTTGGGTTTTTAAAAGTAGTCTAGAATCAATTTTCATAATCCTTTATTTTAAGTGAACATTAGGACCAAGAAACCTACTTTTGTAAGGATCACTACTTTTGTAACCATACGTCTAAAGTGAATTTAAGGTTTGTGAACCATAATTATATTGGCTATTGTATATTTTTTTACTTAATATATCATTCATCAAACCAACTTTTGAAATCATCCATACATTCCCAACCATACTTTTGAAGATTATATGTACGCAATTAATCCTTATGTTAAATCTAGTTGTCTATGAGATATTTATTATGAATTACTTCCATGATTTTTGTAATGGTTTCATTATAACTTTCTAAACTATTAAATATATTTAAATAAATGTTCAATGTTTAATATTAAATAGATTAAATAAATCATATTTCTAAGTTATTTTATGATTTTTCCTAGGAGTGTTTAAATTCAAATGATCTTGATTTATTAGGTGAAAAATCTGGATCTATTTGACCTAGAGAAAAACTAGATTCTTGTTAAATATTGAGAGTTTTATTCTTCTCAAAAAGAGAATAAAAATAATATTGTGATAGCATCCCTAGTTTTAAAAAGATCTAAACTTTGGAGACATTCTTGTTTTGATCATTTTATAATGCCTTGACCGTAAAAATTACATATCCTAGTGTTTTTTTATTAGAATTCACCTTCAAGGATATTTTTAGTTTAGAGTTTTTGAGATTTGGGATAAACTCTTACAAAGTAACCCATAAATTAAAAATAGACAGTTATACTCAGTATCCATTTTTTCCCCCAAAAGAAACCATTTTAAAATAAAACATGATTTGTTTTCAATACAAATCTCCAATAATTTTATCAGGACTTATTCTTTTTCCTTACTAATCTTAAGACTTATGAAAAACATTTTGAAACTTGGGATGAGCACAAAAATCATAGTAAGGGATAAAGAAATATGTTAGTTTAGTGAAAACATGAAAACTCATAAAATGTTTACCTCTTTATTCAATTTTTATTGAGAATATGTAATAAAACATTTTCACATGATAAAAAAACACAAATATTTCTCAAAGAAAATCCTCAAAATCCATATAAATCAATTTAAACTCATTTAGGTGACATAGATCATCATATACATAAAAAACTTTCAATTGAAATAAATGCATGGGAAACTTCCACTTAATATATTGTTTCATTACCCCAAACTATCTAGGAAACCCATGTTAATCTATAATGTTATTTCCATTGCCTATTTGATCAACCCTATGTTAATCTATAACGGGTTTTCCCGACGCTATCTGGGCCACCTTATTTTAAGCTATAATAATATTTCCCGGTACTATCTAGTCCACTCCTAGTATAAGCTATATTAGGCTCACCCATTTCTTATAATACTCAATTACCATATAAATGGTAAAATAATTCATTATAAAACATATTTAAAAACTCTTTCAATCCCATATGAAAAACACTTTCATATAAAAATACCATTTTTTTAAGAACCCATTTTAAATACCAAAAAAACATTTTCACATAAAAACCATTTTCAATACCAAATTAAAAAAATGATAAATATGGTTTTACATTTAATGAAACATGAAATTTTTCAAAGGAAAAAAATAATAAAATAATGGCCATGATGACAGAAAAGTCCTTATTTCTGTATATATTAAGAATATAACATTCTTTATTGTCATTTGTGAAAATGTTCCTTATAAAACATGTAAAGAGAATCCTTTTTTAAAACTATTTAATGAAATTTAAAATAGAGATAAAATTTCATTTATAATCCTTTTATATTCATATAAATAAATATGTAAAATAATATCCAGAATATTGTCATGGAGAAAAATATTTGATAATTAAATCTCTAAACATTAAACATGTCCCATACCAATTCGGTAGTTTAAAACATAATATCCATGAATGAATACATTTAACAAAACATTATATAACATTACCATAGATAAACTATGGATATGAAAAGTCATAGTATCGGTATATACACCTTATAAAAGAATAAAGGTGAATATCATCAAGAAATGCCTTAATGAAAGGAGATTGAGACAAAATCTCTTAATTTAAGTTTGATTCATCATGTACAATCATTATATTCATGAGTAATAAAATTTTATTTTATTTATAACATTTTTTAAAGTTTATTATTTATTTTATATCACTTATTATTATGTTATAATAATTACTTAATTATTTGAGTTCATGTCAAACATTTTGATGATATTCAGTACTGGAGTCCAAAATGAGATTAGTATAATATCAATATTCAAAGTGGTCATTAGAAAATCATATCCATAATAATATTAATGAATTAATAATAACTTTTATATTTCAATTATAATTTAAAATCAAACTATTATGTTTGGTTTTTAAAAACAAACTATGTTATAATCACGGAGACGGTAAGTTGTATGTAAATATGAGTAACGTTTTACATTTTAAATGATCATTATATAAAGAAGGTTAATATTATTTCATCTTTAAAGAATGATCATAATATAATTAATATCATATTAATAATTTAAATATATATATTATCCATGTGATGTGGTGATTAAAAATGAATCACAAGGCTTTGTGGAGGTGACAGTTCACACGTATGCACGAACGATGTTATCATTTTTATGTGCGTGGAATTTAAGTACATAATTGACATATTATTAACTTATAATGATAAATATGTCATGAATATAAAATATAAAAATTAATTCCATAATTATAACCAGTCTTGAGAGACGGTTATGAAATACGAATTATCGGTTCATGGTTGTGATAGTTCAAAAGTACGCACGAATGATTAATTCTTTTCCCACTTGATAGAAAAGGATATGTATATAGGTGATGATATTAACAAAATAACATGTTATTATATTTAGGATAATGTATTTATTATTTCATCATGGTTTAATAATATTTTAAGGAAGATGAGGAGGAAATAAAATAGAAATACTTAATTAAAAATGATACATCTTCTTCGGATGATATCCATTGATTAACACATTAACAAATCTAAAGAGATTTTATGCCTAAAATAAGGCCTCTATAATGTGGGGATGGATTATAGGAAGTTATTTGGGTATATATTTACTAAAACAATAATTTTTTTATGTGTGAAGAAAATAAAATGAATGATTTCCCTTTTATAGGAGAGGGGAGGGGCACTCTTGGATTTTTTTTCAAAATATTAAATTAATATTTTTTACTTTTCTACTTCAAATAGATAAAAACAGATTTCATTCATATATATGATTATTTTGGGTCTAATACCATAATTATAAGAAAATATATAATTTTTTACTATTTTTCAATCTCTATATTTTTGTTTTAACCCCTTTTAGCTCTTACTATGATATCATGTAACTTACACTTTTAGGGTTAATATAATTATAATAAAATTCTAAACGACAAAAAATGAGTCTTTAATTACATTTTTAGACCTGTACAGATAATTTTAAATAATTTTATATTTTCATGAATTTTATATCATTTAATTAAATATTATTTATTTTAAAATATCATTAATGTCAATTTTGACAATATTCATAATTTGACTTTATAAAAAATATCATAAAAACTTTATATATTCAAACAAACTATATTTAATAATACCTAACATGATAAATCCATAAATAAAATTCATGTATGATATTAATTATATCAAATAATATTTATTTTAATGTTTTTAATATCATTTATTTGACACTCATATTAATTAAAGAATTACTGCATCATCATTGTGTTAGTATTTAATTTAATTGATTAATTCCTAAATATTGTAAATAAATTACCATTATTTAGATAAATATTTTATATTTACAAATAATATTTATAGTCTAACATATCCCTTATATAATTCCATATTAAAAATATTTTACTTCTTAAAAACAAAAGTGAGACAAAATTGAATTTTCTTTAACTATAATATTATAAATTTCATACTCACACCCAAGTGGATTCAAAATGATATAATCTCATAAAAGTGTGATTTCAGTAGAAAAATAATAATCCAATTAAATTAGAAAAAGTTTTCGGTTTATTTTATACTATATATAATATTATTTTTACCCTTAATTACATTATTAACCATTAACTGTGGTAATTAAAATAATTATTAATGTTAATATTCATATTTTAAAAGAATAAAAGGGACCTATTTACATAATTTGGAACTTATGATTCCAATTATGTAATCCATTTCCCAGAATTCAAAACACATAATTGGCAGAAATTAATTAAAAATTAATCTCGTTGACGGGATGAGAAAACATGTTTTTAAGTAAAAAACGTTCAAAATTTCATAATGTTTATATATCCAATTTCAATATGAAATTTATTTAAATTTATTAAATTCCATTAAATGATAATAAAATTATCTAATTATACTTTAAAACCATTCAACTATATAATTTTATATTTTTAATAAATTTGATGGAAAAGCAGTATTTCAATTAAAATTGAAATATTATTTCATTATTCAAAAAAATGGATCTTATCAAAAAATAAAAAAATTAAACCAAACTATATTTTGCTAATATGCTATAAAATAAAAAAAATTAAATATTAATTATAAATGTGTCAAATTTAGAATTAAAAAAAGGCGGGCTGTTAAAAGGTGACAAAACTACATTTTTTAAAGAATACTTCTTTTATGTGTAAAATTGGATTTGTTCTTTTGTCATGTTTAGAAAACAAATAATTTGAATTAAAAATATTATATTGAATATATTACATATATATTTCATTAATATAATCCAAAAAAATTATTTGTTTATTATTTGTATAAACCACACTTTTCACATTTAAATGGTATTTCAGAAAAAAAAAAGTTTTTACATCAATTTATAATTAATTGTTCACAAAATAATTAATTATATCTACATTATAGAACATATTTTTATAATTAAATTAATATTTTTTATTCCCACTATTTTAACGGCTAGGTTTTAATGGTAGCATTTAAATATTATTTAGTTTTTCACTTAAACTTGATGTGGCATATCATGTATGTTATTGAATATAGTGTTTCCTTTTAAAAACGTGAGATGTTAAATTCTCCCCCCACCATTTTAAGAAATATTGTCCTCACATTAAAAACTCTATATTGAAAACTATATGTTTCACTTTTCAAAATAGCTTTCTTTAAATCCCACATCGGAAAAATGATTAATGATACTTCTACTATAAAATAAAGAAATGGAAGTAGAAAGGTAACCTAATATACTACATAATTGGGTTTCATGTAGTAAAAATGGATATGTAAGATAAAAATAACCATCAAGTTCTGATGGATAGTGATAAAAAACATGGTCATGGTAAATTTAACAATCAAAAAACCATAAATCTCTGATGTGTTAAAAGTTCATTAATTTCTTAGAAACAAAAGTAAATAGATAATGATTTTATTTAAAAATAATTTTCATTGATTTGAGAATTAATTTTCTACTTGGACTAAGAACATAAGAAATTATACTTGATAATTATTTCTTCATCCATTAATCAAAATCCCCCACAAACTCATCTTTTTATCCAAACAATGAGTATTCCATTTGAATTTCTCACACTTGATGCACTAGAATAAAATTCTAGAGAATCACATAATCCACAAAATATTAACTATATATTTATCCTTTATTTATAAATTAACCAAAACAAAAACTTTTATAAAAATATTGGATAATTACCCAAAAGGAATAAACCTTATATGATGAAAAACTACTTTAATCTTCAAAATTCAATAGTAATACCTAAACTCCAACATAGAATATTAAACAAATAACTATCTTTCAGATTCCCCAAAAATATTATATACTAATAATAAAAACCTGAATATTAAAAGTATTTTATCACATAACCTTCCAAGATAAATTTTAAGAATTATCTTCAAATAAAATCAATTACTATTGAAGTCTCATACCAAAAAAAATTTCCTTAATCAAATATTCTCCAAGATAGGTTAATAATTTCTTGAATAACCATAAAATCAAATTTTCCTCTAAAATATAATTCATCATTTATTTCTATAATAAAACCCCATAGTATTCTATTTACATCAATCTTATAGGATTCCCAAAATAGTTAAAATCATTCAAAATAATATTAATCACTTAATCACCAAATCACTTTCCAATCACAGGGTTATCCATTAAATAAAAAATATGTTCCAAAATAAACTAGTTATGAATCCATCATATCATTTAAATACAAAAAAATCATACTAACTAGGAAAAAATATAGGAAAGTGGTAGATGATGAACATTTATTTCCCTTAGGTTGTTGATTCAAAACTCAGGGTCTTTCCAAATGTGATGGGTTGTCACCCATCTTACAGGTTATCATTTTTCTAAAAATATATCATTCTTATAACATTCCAAAAATATGTTTAAGTCCTAAAAAATAACCATAAAAAGTTTTAACCTAAAATTTTATCTCATGCATTTCAATTTCCATCCCAAAAAGTAATAACCCATAATTACCTCAAAATGAAATGTCTCCAAAAATACTATTAATCCCTCTAGAATTTCAAAACATAGAGCCAAAATATTGTTTCTAAGACATTAAACATATGATCAACTTAAAAATTATAAACTCATGATGATATCTCTAACTCCTATGAAAACATACTTATTTTCAAAGTTGTCTAAACCATAATTTGGAACCAAATATAGATCCTCAACCTTAAACATTATATATCCTATTTTTCTTGAACTAGAATTCAAATTCAATATATTTTCATTTTATAGTCTTATATTATTAGGAGAAACTCCTAAAAAGTTACCCATACATTATAAATGGGTACTTATACTTAGAATAAATTTTTCCCACCAAAAACCCCTTCTAAAATGATTTCTTTTCAATAAAAATATTCAATATTTGAATCATGAAATCATATTTGTCCTTACCAATCTTAATACCTATGAAAAACATTTTAAAACTTAGGGTTAGTACAAAAAGCTCAGTAAGGGATATAGAAAATAAATAAATCCATTAGTTCAGTAAAAACATTAAAACTCATATAAATTTTACATTTATCTTCAAATTTTATTGAGAATATGAGACAAAAAAATTTCAAATGATAAGCAAACACAAATTTTATCTCTAAGAAAATAATTTAAACCTAGAGAAAGTGATTTAAACTCCATTAGGTGACAAAGAGAATCATATAAATAAATCTCTTTAAAAACTCATTAAATTGGAATAATTATATGTTCTACTTCCAATTAATCTATTACAGTCTTACCCAGCACTATCTGGGCCACCCCATGTTATGCTATAACTATTTGGGCCACCCCATATAAAGCTATAATGGACTATCTTAGCACTATCTGGGCCACTTCATGTATAAGCTATATCAGGATCACCAGTTTCCTATAATTCTCAAGTAACATATCATTAATAAAACAATTCATCATAAAACCCTTTGAAAAAACTCTTTTAATCCCATATAAAAAAACACTTTCATATAAAAATAGAATTTTATTTTAAGAACCCATTTTCAATAAAAAAACACCCATTTCATTGAAAACCCATTTTCAATACCAAAATAAAAAAAATGATAAATATAGTTTTGCATTTAATGAAACGTGAAATCTTGCAAAGGAAAATGTAAATAAAATAATAGCCACAATAGTAGAAAAGTAATTATCATCGTATACGTTAAGAATAGAACATTATTATTTTTTTATTTATCAAAACATTCCGCATAAAATTGGTAAAAATATTCCTTTTTGAAAACCATTGAATGAAATGGAAAATATACATAAAATTTCGTTTATAATCCTTTTATATCTGTATAAATAAATATGTGAAATAATATTAAGAATATTGACCTGGAGAAAAATATTTTACAATTAAATCTTCAAACATGAAAGATGTATCATACCACATTGAACATTTAAATCGAAATATCCATGAAATAAAACATTTCCCAAAAAATTAAATAACATTAGTATAAATAATATAAGGATATGAAAATTCATAGTACTTGTATATACACCTTATAGAATAATAAAAGTGCATATCATCAAGAAATGCCTCAATGAAAGTATATTGAGATTAAATCTCTTACCTTGAGTATGAATCGTCACGTACAATCATTATATTTCTCAATAATAAAATTTTATTGATTTAAAACCTTTTTAAATGTTTATTGTTTCTTTTATATCACTTATTATCATGTTATAACAATTACTTGATTATTTAAGTTCATGTTGGATGCTTTGATGATATTTGGTACTTGAGTCCAAAATGACTTTAGTATGATGTAAATAGTTAAAGTGGTCATTAGTAAATCATATTCAAAATAATATTCATGAAATAATAATAAATTTTATATAAAAATTATACTTTTAAATGAAACCATTAATTATGGTTATAAAAAATGAAATACGTTATAATCATGGAGATAATAAGTCATACGTACACATGAGTAACATTTCCATTTTTCAATGATCATTATGGAAAGAAGGTTTTTATTATTTCAGCATTACATAATGATCATAATATCATTAATATTTTATTAAACATTTAAATATACATATATATTTTCCATGTTATGTGGTTATTAAAAACAAATCACATCGCTTCGTGGACTTAATAGTTTATGCGTATGCACGAACGACGTTATCATTTTTAGGTGCATGGAAATTAAGAACATAATTGATATATTATTAACTTATAATGAAAAATATGTCATTTATATCATATTTAAACTCTAATTCCATAATTATAACCAATATTTACAGATGATGATGGAAACTGAATTATATCTGTTGGTGGAGGTGATAGTTCACACGTACGCACAAATGATTAATTCTTTTCTCATTTGATGGAAAATGAGATGGATATAGGTGATTATATTAACCTAATAAAATATTGGTATATTTAGGAAACTGGAGTTATTATTTCATCGTGGTTTAATAATATTTTAGAGAAGAGGAAGAAGAAATAAAATATAAATACTTAATTAAAAACGATGCCTCTTCTTCAACTGATCTCATTTGATTAACACCTTAACACCTATAAAGAGGATTGTCTACCTAAACTAAGGCCTCCGAAATGTAGTGAGGGATTCTAGGATGTTATTTTGTAGTTATTTTAAGAACTAAAAATGTTTTTAATTGTTCGTAAAATAGAATAATTGGTGTCATTTTCTAGGAGAGGGGAGGGGCACTCTTAGAATACTAAAAAATATTAAATTAATATAAATTAATTCTCTAATCCAAATTGCTCCAAACTGATTTATTTAAAATATATAATTATTTTGGATCTAACATAACTCATTAAAAAAAATATAAGTTTCTTCAATTTTTTAATCCTTATCTATTTTTTTGATCCCATTTTAACTCTTACCATGATATCTTGTAATTTACACTTTAAGGGTTAATATAATAATAGTAAAATTAAAAACGACAAAAAACAAGTCATTAATTAAATTTTTAGACTAATGAAATTTAGTTGGAGGAATTTTATATTTTTATTAATTTTATAACATTTAATAAAATATTATTTATTTTAAAATATCATTAATGTGGATTTTGACAATATTCATAATTTAACATTTTAAAATTTTTATAACAACTCGATATCTTAGAAACAACTATATTAAATAATTCATAAAATGTCAAATTCATGCATAATATTCTAGTATAACATCAATTATATCAAATAATATTTATGTTAATATTTTTAATATAATTTATTTGACTCTCCCATTAATTAAACATTTTTTGCATCATTATTATGTCATCATTTAAATTAATTAATTATTTCCTAAAAATTATAGACAAATTATGATGATGTAGAAAAAAAATTATATTACCAATTAATATTTATAGTCAAACATATCCCTTATATAATTCCATATTCAAAATATTTTACTTGTTAAATACAAAATTGTGATAAAATTGACTTTTCTTTAAATATATTATTATTAATGTCATACTCACACGCAAGTAGATTTTAAAGGCTATAATATCATCACAAAAATGCTTTTAGTCAAAAATACTCATCTAATTAAATTAGTACAAGTTTTAGGGTTATTTTATAATATATATAATATTATTTTTCCCCTTAATTACCCGATTTACCATTAACAGTGGTAATAAAAATAATTATTGATGTTACAATTCATATTTTAAAAAAATAAAAGGGATATATTTACATAATTTTTATCTTATGATTACAATTATACAATCAATTTTTTCAATTTTAAAATGTAGAATTGGTAGAAATTTATTAAAAATAAATCTTTTGGACGGAACGAGAAAACATGTTTTTAAAGAAAAAACGTTCAAAAGTTCACAATGTTTTTATATCCAATTTCAATGTGAAATTGATTCCAATGACTAGAATTTTATTAAATATTAAAAAAATTATATAATTATACTTTAAAACCTTTGAAATTTTTAATTTTAAACTATAAATAAATTTGATGAAAAAATAGCTTTCAATTATAAATGCAATATTTTTTAACTATTCATTAAAAAATGAATCTTATCAGAAAAATACAAAAAAATTAAACCAAAGTAAATTTTGATACTCTGATTTTAAATAAGAAATTTATTTTTTAAAATATAAATTATAAAATTTTGAAAAACTATATTTAAAACCGGTGCACCATCAAAAGTGGGAAAAACTGACTTTTTTTGAAAAATACTTCTTTTATGTGTAAAATTATATTTGTTCTTATATCATGTCTAAATAAATTAAATATTATATTTCATATATATTTCATTAATATAATCCAAAAATATTTATTTGTTTATTTATTGGTATAAACCAAATTTTTTCACATTTAAAGTTTTTTAGGAAAAAATTTATTTTTATTTTAAAAATGGTTTTACATTCATTAATAATTAATTGTTCACCCAATAATTAATTATATATACATATTTAAAGAATATTTTCATAATTAAGTTAATACTTTTCATTCCATCCATTTTGATGTCTTGGTTTTAATAGTAACATTTAAATATCATTTAGTTGTTCGCTTAAGCTCGATGTGGTGTATCATGTATGCTATCAAACATAGTGTTTAATTTTGAAAACATGGGGTGTTAAACCTTTTATATTTGATCTACATATTTCTGTTTTCATATCTATTTTCAACCCTTTTTCTATAGTTCACCAAATTGTCTATGAGAGCTACACTTTGGAGGCACACATGTTCATTATCTACTGAGTGTTCTCACTATTATTATCAAAAGGTTATTATTTGGTTATTGTTTTTCTTTGAAGATAATATGAGACTAGGATCTATTCAGATCTATTCTTTCCTAAAGACTATTATCTTTGAAGAAGAATAAGGTCCATTATATGTTAGTTATTTCTACAACTATAAGCTAAATTTGTTTCTCAAAAGATCAACCAGTGTTGTTTTCTTGAAGTATTAGCTACATGTTCTCAGTCATAGTGGAGTGCTAGAATATCTATATAATATATGATTGTAAAAGTTCTTTATAAATGAACTTTACTTGTTGTAATTTTTCAACTAAATGACCTAATTTTTATAGGTCAATGGATAAAAGGACTTGTCTTAGTGAAAATCACCAGCATTGGTGTAGTGGACTAGGGAATTTATGTTCCCCAAACCTCTATAAAAATTATTTTGTTCTTAAGACTATTTTACAGTTCATAATCTAAATAAATATAAGAATGATGTGTGTCATTTTAAATCACAAATAAGGATTAAGATTTATTTTGTCAAGATTTCATCGAAGGAGACAATTCACCCCCCCCCCCCCTCTATTATGTGTCTTCTTATTATATCGACCTAATAGTGGAGATATCTTGTGTCCGTATGATTAAATAGATGGAGGGAAATAATTGGATGAAGCACTACCCATACTTTGATGCTTCAATTGTAAATAGCATGAGTATTTATAAAAATTACACTAATACAAGGTTTAATGATGAAAATTGATTTCAGTAACCTCCTAACCCAAGGGATAAAGGGAAGGGTTATGAAATAACAATTACAAAAGTGGGACTTGAAAATGAAGTGGATTAAGGTTCACTCATCATCCAATCAATAACTATAAGAGTGCTATTTGATTCTCATTACACTTAGTCATTTTATCTAGGAAGTTTATTAAGAGAATCAATTCCCTACCCAACAATTGTATTATTGGAGAAAATATATTGTGGTATTATTGTTTAATCCAAAATCTATAACTCATACTTAATTACATTTTATAGGAATATGTTTCCTAAAAATCTTATTATTCTCCATTCATATGAATTTTATGTGATTTTTAGCACAGATTGACTATCTCAACATATATTTTATATTAATTTCTAGAGTAGGGAAGTTTCATTTCATATCCCAGATTAACGTATGGTAATCTATCAGTGTAATGATAACTATGTACTTCCTATTGGTATCAATTCAATTATATGGGTCTTAATACCCAATCTTGAAGGGTATTTTTGTTAAATGGTTTGGGATAAAATTATTGGGGATATGATTACTATGAGGTGAAATATGAGTTTCCTAATATTACTTGAGATAGTATAATTAATATATCATTAATAATTATATCTCCAGTCTTATCCATCTTATGGATACCATTAAATAATTTCATCAATGAGAGGTAATTAAAATTGTGAGGACATAATTTATTTATGGGGGTAGAATGTAACACAGTATAAATTTAGTATTAATTTACCATTAAATAAATAATATTTGGAATAGCTTATTTCAAAAACAAATTTAAAAACTAAAACAAAACATTATAAATTTTATTAATATAAATATATTTCAATAAAACATAAATATATTATGATAATTAAATATAAAACGCGTTTAAAAACATAAAGGTGGAATAAATCAAAAAGTAAATGAAAATACCTATAACATAAAATCTTTATCCTCATGGTTTTCTATGAAGATAATATCCTTGATTACAACTATAGAAATAATGTATAATGTTATAAATATTATATACATTTTGATAGAAAACTAAATGAATCGGTTGGAAGTTTCTAAGAATACATGTAAGACCTATGCATTGGGATAAAATCTAATCACTGTAAATATGGCTATTAGATGTGAGGTTTTTGGAAATATGGTCATTGGATATATGGTCATTGGGTATGAATATATCTAATAGGTATATTGATTTGTTTTAAATTTTACTAACAAATTGGTAATAATATAATTTTTGAATGAAACAAAAAAAAATATTTAAATTGTTTATATTTTTTATGTGTTACATATTATTATTATTATTATTATTATTATTAAAGAATGATTTGAAATTTTTATAAAATTAAAATAAATATTTAATTATTACAATATTGAAAAAATTAAATGGTTAGCATAACAGTAATTCATTTTTAATAGGTTTTGGTTCAAGTTATTTAATGAAATGATATTTTTCAATGAATTATTTTTCATGTATTGTGTATTTTTATTTTAGTGAATTGATCGCTATTGAATAATGATATTAATCAAATATATTGATTATTTAATAAATTAATATTCATCTAAATTTTATTTCATATCAATGAATAAGAATAAATTCTTTTTATGTTTAAAACAAATGAATTTTTCAAAAAAATATTTTTATGTGTTTTTATTAAAATTAATTTTAATCAATTTTATAAATTGAATCAAATGAAATGGATTTAATATTTTTAATAATCATATTAAAATAATTTAGTTTGGAATTTTTTATTTTTATTCATAAAAATAAGCAAATGAGGTAAAAGTTAGTTACTACGATAAAGGTTAAATGGTTATTTTTGATGAATTATATTTTAAAGAGTTGTATATTTTTATCAAAATAAATTTTATATTTTATATTTTAAATGATTAATCTAATAAATTTTTAATATATATATATATAAACATATATTTTAACCCTATTTTAATTATTAATTGATATTAAATAATAATAACACTTAATGTTTATAAAGTAATTTTTCTAAAAAACCTTTCTTCTATACATATTATGTTTTAATTTAAAAATTAATTTTATAATATATTTAAATTGAATTAGATTAAATTAATTCAAAAAAATTATAAATTGTGTCAAAAAAAAATTTAAAGAGGGTTCATCTTATATTCTTAGTAAAAAAATAATTACTATGGTAAAAAACAAACAACCTAAAAAGGGTTTACAATAGGTAAATTATAATAAACTGAATTTTACTTAATCAATGTGATATTTATGTATTATATAAGCCCCTTTTTAGGTTTTTAAGTCCTACATAAATTTCTTGCCAACATTTACTCATCTAACTCACCCAACACTCATGTGATTCCATCTTTACCCTTCACCAAACTAAAATTTCTAAGGAAATGCACATCAATTTCACTAATAAAAGGAGATCTCATTTAACCATTCCAGAAAACCCTTATACTTAGAATTACTGATGAATTCCTACCCATTTTTCCTCTCGTCAATTTTTATCCCATTTTTCAATTCCTTGATTGCAACAAGGAGGCCTAATTCCTTCATTCTGAGGGAAGACATCATGAGAAGGGGTGATTTCATAAAAGTAGGTAATAAGTTCATATTATTTATTTTCTTTGACTTTATCAACTAAAATATTCTTAAAAATATTATTCACTATAATAAATATTTTATTAACATCATTATGCTTCTGGTAAATTAATCTTAGTGTTATATAATTATATATGTTTACTCGTTCATTAGTATGACATGTTCTTATTTGGGTGGATTCAACAACCTAATTGAGCGATACTGTAATATCTTCACCATATCCAAGATAAATGAGTATAAAGACATTAATAATGGTAATATAGATAATTAATAAGTAAATAGTTATTTTTGTTTTGTATAATGATAATATTATGATACAACTTAATGTAAATATACCATTTTTTATTTGTTAAAATTACTAAAACATACACATTATAGATTTCACATTAGAGAAGAATACCCAAAACACCCATAAAGTGAAATGGAAACTTCATAAATCATTATGTAACATCTATTATTGTTACTAGTATAATATTTTAATGGTATAATTGTTATAAAATAATGAGTATTGGAAACTTTATTTTGATACCTATATGAAACAATCAAAATTATTAACATCTGATGATGAAAATAAACAATAACTACAATATGTGTAATGTATGATTATAATTGAAGAGTATAAAAGTTAATTTATATAAACAAGTTTATTGAAAAAGTTACTAAGATGATATTTTTTATTATATAGGATATTGAAGTGCTTGAATGGAAGTTGGGAGTAAAGGTAAGAGTTTTCTCATCTCGGTTTTCCTTATTTAAGACAAATTCCATATTTACCACTTGATTTATTTATTTTTATATATACTAACAAATGGATAATTTTTTACCATAATTATATTAAAATGAAAGGGATTTTAAAATCCATTTCATGTCTTATATTTCATTTTATTGTGGCTCAAAAGTTACTAAATCCATAATAGTTTTCATTGATTCAATTTATTTTTATTGAGTCGTTCACTTTATTCTTTGACCATGCTCTTCTATGATTGATATATTTTGAAATTATTTTTATAAAATTATATTTTATCTTTCTCTCAATTAAAATAATATTCTCATAGAAAAATATTCATTTTATGTATTTATTTCTTCATAAAAAATGTGTATTGCAATGAATAATTATAATCATATTTAATGGATATTTCTCTACCATCTCCATTTAACTTCTTCCAAAAAATGATTTACTTTATTATTTAGAAATAACAACATGCATCATCATATATTTTATTAATTATTATATTTACCACTTTTCAAAATTATGTTTTATTATTCTTTTTAATCTAGGTTTCATTAAAATTATTTTAAAAGGTTAAAAGGTATTTTCCCTTATAATTTATTTTATCTTATCCTCCTTGTTTTTTATTCCTTACCTTTATGTCATTTTTATATTAAATTATTTAGATTTATGTTTTGAAAAAATATTTTAAAAATTATTCCAATCATCTTTTTAAGAATGATTTTTGATAGTGACATTTGATTTTATTTTCAATTAACACGAATATCTTTACAAAATATAAAAAAATATCCCCTTTTAATTATTTTTTCATGAATTCATTTTCATGATTAAATAATAATTTTACATAATAAAGCTTACCCTCTATGTTTTCATGGTTTTCCAAATAAATATATATTTCAATTGTATTGTGATTGCTTTTAAAAATAAAATTTATCAATAGAAAAGGATATTTTATTGTTTTTAAAGAAATTTTCTAATGGTATTATAAAGGTCTTTTTCATCTACATAAACATCATTTAATATTTATTATTATTTATTAGGTATATTTTATAATTATATCATCCCCCTTTTTTCTCTATACTTCATATGATAATATCTTATGGATGTTTTCGTTAAACCCATTTATTTCCATAGGTTAATTAAGATATGAAGGAATTATGAATGTTTTTATATTCTTGTGAATAACTTTTAAATGATTTATCATTTTTTATGGGTGGTTCCTATATATCCCTCCAATGCATGGGGTAATGTTTTATATCTCATGATATCAAAAAGGTTACAAAAATAGTGTCCCATGAAAAAGAGATTACATGGTTTGTTAGCTCGATACCAAGAAGGTTCACATGACATTAGTTTAATCCCATGTGGTTACACAGGTTGTTAGTCCAACCCAAATAGGGTACATAGTTTTGTAAAAAAATACTATAAGTGTACCTGAGTTATTATCCCAAGCCCAAGAGGGTTCATGGGTTTCTATCCCAATCCTAAAAGGGTATACATGTTTTTATTCAAAGCTTAAGATGGTACACTGGTTATTAACCCAATCCTATTATATTGGGGAATGGTTTTTAGTCTATCCCATAATGAGATTATTATATTAGTAGTTAATATTGATACTTATTTTATGATCATATTTATTCTATATTATTACATTATGAATTATGCCTATGTTATGTTCATAAATTATTAACTCGTGTTTCCATATCTCTTATACTAATTTCTAGTGATGCAAGCCTTATTCTATGATTCAATATTTATAGTCTATGATTTTTTACGTATGACTGTCTTATGTTATGGCCATATATCTTGATAATATTATCATACAAACATTCCCATATTATGCCCCATTATGGTCATTGATGGTTATCTCTTATGTTTGTCCTTACTGATCATTTGAGCTCACCCATTTATTATGTTTTTATTCCCCAAAATAATGAAGAAGAGTGTTATGTATGAAAAAACATGAAGGGTTGAATTTGTGAAAAATATTATTGTAAATTTTTAAGAATTATTGGGGTTATGGAATTAAGTGTGAATTTGTGAGATATAATATTAAAATTATAAAAATGATGCAAAATATTTGTGGGTTGTGCTCAAGTCATCTCACTTGGTATTAAAAAATACGTGTAAAGTTTTTTATTTTAGCACTAGTTAGAAGAGTATAGGTCCAGGGTGCTTTATAATATTATCCTTATATCAAAAATGTAATTTTATTTAGTTATACTAAATAAAATATGTGATATTATTTCTATAATACTACTTAACACAAAGTGTTTACTGATCAATTTGGAGTTTTTCTTGAGAAAAACACATTTATTGCAATGTTAGTGGGAGTAAAGTAAAACTTAGAGAAGTTGAATACCAATAGAAATGAATCCTTCCTGATGTGAAAGTTGAGTCAGTTTCCTAAAGAGTTGTAGAAGAAGAACTAACTCAAGTTATTCAAGAACATCAAATGTCTAGTAAGATTCATTAAGTTCCCAAGAGGTAGATATTTCTTATGAAAAAATGATAAAGATTTAATATTCATATCATGTGAATCTACTACCAATTGAAAGTACATTGAGAGTTTTAATTTCAACAAAAGGTTAAAATCCATGGAATCTAAAATAGAATCCATGCATACTAATAAAATTTCAAACTTGGTACATGAACCTGAATGGGTGAGATATATAGGGTTCAAGTAATATTTATTTAAGAAAATTGACTTCAATAGTACAGTGTCTACCTATAAATAATACTTGGTTGAAAATGGTTATAGAAAAATTCATAATATTAACTTCAAATAAACCATTTCACTTATTTTAATGATAAATTCCATTCATATATTTCCTTCTATAGAATATCATTTTAATAATGAGATATATGAAATGGATGTGAAAACCACATTTTTTAATGATAATTTAGATGGGGATTTTTATATGATACAACCTAAAGGTTGTGAAGTACCAAATGAGTCTATGTAATTCGCAATGGTACTTTTAAGGATTAAAGTGAACTTCTCAGGGTTGGTATATTCAACTTAATGATGAAATCAAAGAGTTTGGTTTCATTAAAAACATGGATGATTCCTATGCATATAATTAGATAAATGGGAGTATTGTTCTTTTTCTAATATTATAGGTATATGACATACTCTTTTTTAGAAATGATATCCTAACTCTACACTATAAATATATGGTTGAGTAAATGCTTTTATATGAAATACATGGGTGAAGAAACCTCTATATTGAGTATGGAGGTCTATAGAGATTAATCTAAGAGGACTATTCAAATCAGTTAGGATACATGCATTAATAAAGTGTTGAAGGGTTTTTGTATAGATAACTCTAAAAATGGGTCTTTACTAGTGTTTAATGGCACTAATCTTAGAAAGATTCAATATCCTTCTAAAGAGTTAGAAAGGACAGATAGAATTTACAATGTATCTTCTATAGGATATATCACGTAATTCATGTTGTGTATTTGACCCAACATTGATTATTATCTTAGTATAACAAGTAGATTGCAATCCAATCATAGTGATAGTCATTGTATTGTTGGGAAGAACATCCTAAAGTACTTAATGACTAAGGATATATTTTTATCATTTGGAGGATAGAGTGAACTCTGTGCAATATTTTTCACCTATTTTAGTGTCTAATATAATAATGATGAAATGATATCTTAATATGATTTTTTGTTTTTCCTTAAAGATTGAGTTATAAATTGGAAGGATTCCAAATAAGAAACTATAGAGGTCTCAAAAATATAGGAAGAATAAAACATTGTATCAGATTTTTAAATGGAATCTTTTTGGATCAAGAAGTTCATTACTGAATTTAGTTTGGTTTCCAGCATTGAGGGAGAAATTTGGACTAACTATAAAAATAATAGATCCATTTATCATGATATTTAACCCCATTCTAACCAAAATACTAAACATATACTTCACCGAAAACATCTTATGTGGGAGATTTTTGAGATAATAGATGTTAGGATTTGTTGGGTGGATACAGAGGAAACTGTATATGATCCTTTTACAAAACCATTACTTCAACAAGAACAACATGATGGTGATGTTAAATCTGTTGGTATAAGACATATAAGATATTGAATGTAATGGATAAGAATTTATCATGATTTTATAAATAAATTCAATCTTCATTTATCATTCATTCATGTATGTTTTATTCTATTTTGAGTTAATAATGGAATGATAATATATCCTCAATGTATGACTTTGAGTTGTCTCTAACAAATGATCATCGTAGAGTGTTATAGGGTGTAATAATATTTTGTGGTCAGAATTAGTAGAATATTATACCTAATAAAAATTCTTTATATGAGATAAAAATAATATAATCATGAGGTAATAATTTGAGTCTTTTTAGCTGGAATAATCCTCCAAAGTATATCTCATGGAATTTCATATAGTTATCGATATACTTAAGGGTATATACATATTATTAATCACTATTACCTAAAATTTATGAGATGTAAATCATGAGAACCTTTCTTATGCAATACTTAAGGATTGAAATCAGTTGTTTCTTGGGTATGTTGTTAATCATGTTGTTAGATGGAGCTCAAGAAAGATGGGATTTATCCCCTCATATGATGAGAAATGACATTTAGAAAAATAATTGAACTATGTCTAAGAATTTAATTCCCATTCTTAGTTAGGTCACATACGATGTAGACAACTATTTGGATGAGGGGAATGTGACTTGATCATCTATATGATGAATGACGTGTGATATATTCATCGACTTGGTCAGTTTATTTTGAAGAATCATGAATATATGAGATGAACCATAATAAATTGACATGTAACATGTCAAGTGGTTACTTTTTGTCACAAAAAAATGATTCTATTGGTATACATATGATTTATTCAATACACATTGTGTTATAAATGTCCATATAGAGATATTAGTATGTTTGATTGAGGTCACACCAGACCCCTTAGTAGCTTGAGTAGCGCTAATGATTTATTAGAGGTCCCTATTTTCTTACATCTATGAAATAAAGGTTTCATATTTTTTTCAATGGTATTAATTTCCACATGGCCACAAATTCAGTACTTTGTATAAGGACTAAGTTTTGGACAAATATTTTTATCCAAAATGAAGAGAGGTCCACAAACTATATCCAAAAGTATTTTAAATGGATTAACAAAGAGTCATGCAGTATTTTATAAAGTCTTTATGATATTTTTAAGAAAGTGGGATATTGTTCAAAATGGAAAAATAAGATATCATATTTTACAATGTCCTACAATTATATTTTTTATATGTGTATACCAATGTACATATCATAGAATATTATTCCCTATAATCATAGAGTAAAATAAGGCATGAAATGGGAGATATTGAATGTGTTCATTATTCCACATATACCATTGGTTTATCTATATTATAAATCAATGTGATTGATTTATTAATTGATAAACATGCATAATTATTTGAAGATTTAATATGGTTATGAATATTCATTGAAGTGTTAAATTAATGGAATACTCTGACAGGGTAAATGTATGGGTCCCATATGATGGAACCCAACACTTCAAAAATATTAATCCTTTCAATAACTTAAGGGAGATAATAAAATGATTCAATCCATCCTATAAATTTTTCCACTGATGTATGTAATCCAAGATGAAACTTTTTTTCATTTTCAATTAACCATTTTTCTTTGGAAGAAGTCATTATAACCCCTTTGGTGATTCAGGGTCCTCTTGATACGATCATGGATCCCTTGGTCGGCATAATCCTATATTGGTACAAAGAATTTGGTTTCTTATACCATGATATCCTTTAGGTTAACTCCATCAAGGAGTAAAATATGGATCCAAATGCTATTAAGTTATGCCTATTTATGTTCTTCATTATTTCATACTGAATATGTTGAAGATATATCATGAAATCCATGGATTTATTTATCTACCAAGTTAAAATGATTAATTCCCTAAAACCAATAAAATATTTCATGATTAATATTCTTTTTTTAGGATTTGATTATATTATTATCATATACCTTAAATATGATTTCAAATCAATATGCTTGTTTTATGATCACTTCTATATAATCATCATTATGATCACCTACTTTTATCTAAATGATAGTATCTATGCTCAATTTTTTTTATGTTTCCTATTTTTCCTAGGTAATGAAGAAGAATGTTATAGTTGATATGTTTATAAGGGAATCAATTTTAATGTATTTTCTGAAATATATTTATACTCTTATGTGATAAGATGTAATATGTATCTAATATCCAAAGATACCAAACCTTTAAAAACTGTGAGGGTGTTTTAATTGTGACGTGCAATGTGTAATCATGTAAAATAATTTAAGAAATATTTTTGTTAGGTTTGGGTTAACTAATTGAAGTGCCTTTGACCATGAAACATATCCACTTTGGGATCTATCCTTATGTAGATCAAATAAATATCTGATATCTACAATATCGATCATATTTTTATTTGATTTATTATAATATAATAAATCCAAATTTGTAGTTCCACACAAATAATAGAAAATATGGTTTAATTTAATCACAATTATTTTATGTAGGATTTGAACTAAATATTTCCTATAGATTTATAAAAAATTATATATTTGGTTTTGTATCATTATAATGATACATCAGAGTAATTATTATACCTAGGAATCGTATTTCTGGACCAACCAAATTTTTATTTTCTTTAAAAGTCTTATATGGATCTTATTTTATATTTACTGTTTCAACAAACATTGGTGCACTTATATGATTTTAAATTTTGATATTTAATAATTTTAATGATTTTTCTATATAAATTGATTGATGCAAGGATATGACACTTGGAATATCAAAATATAATAACCAATAAAATATTTGGTTTCTCCCAAGTCCAATATTTCAATTTTATTAATTTAATAATTTCATCACTTAATGGACCTCTTCAATAATGGTGATGATATTTAGATCATCACTGTACATAAAAATTATTTTATATCTTGATGTTTTTTTTAAGTAAAACATGAGGGTATATAGGATCATTTACATACCGCTTATCCAATAAATACATTTTTTAGAGAGAATTCCACATCTATACAAATTTCCTTAATGAATTCCAATATTTTTTTAATTTAAATAAATTTCAGTCATTGGAGTTTAATTTTAAAACATCATGAAATTTAAATATATCAAGGATTTTCATAGACATATTATTTTCAAGAAATCCATATAAGTGTTTTTTTTAATTATATCCATAACATGCATTTCATTTTTTTCAATACTGTAAGACTAAATAAATGATAAAATATATAATTTCACCCATTATAAGAGAATATGTCTCCTCATAATCAATTCTATATCATTAAAAAAATATTGTGTGATGTGAAAAAAATCAACAATATTATTTTTCTTATTTTATTTTCATATAAAACATAATTTATAATCAATAAGTTTGATAGCTATTGGGGTGAGATAATTAGTCGAAATATGTTTCTCTTATTATTCATTCTTAATTTAGTTTTCATTTCATATTTATATTTACTGAATCCAATACTTTTTGAAATTCTATAACTGACATTGGTTTGGGATCATCATTCCCAATATCTAGTTCCTTTTAAAATGGAAATTTTCATTAATATTTTCTATTTTATTTATTTTCCATAATTGTATGATAGTAAATAAATTAAAATATATTTCATTTTATTAAATCCTTCAAGGTTTTAAAAATAACATGAATTATATTTATGTACATCATCGTGTATTTATTATGGAACAATTAAATTTCATGTTTCTTTTAGAATACACACCTCTATATTGAGGTTATCAATTATATCAACTTCATTTATTTTTTTAGATTTTTTATCCTTAAAACCATGTGGTATTCCATGATTTAGGTGTATCATTAACATTTCTAAAATATTATTTTTAATTGAGTATTCAAGATATCATTTTTAGCTGGTGAATTATAAAGACCCACATAGTTATGGGTCGTGAAACTCAAAGCGAATTTAAGCTTATGAGATTTGGAGAAGGGCATTTTTGAAAATTTAGATTTAAATTAGAATCCTTAGAGTTGGAACATCTCTTTGTGGTGTGTATTATTACACTAACTTACCAAAAAGAACTCAAATTCAAGATACAAGTCAACTAGAAAATATTCTTAGATCGAAACACCTTATAAGAAACATTCCCAAAATACAAAATATACACCACACAATCACTAGTTATTTAAATGAAAAATATTATTCTAAAATCACTTTTTGAAAATAAACAAAGATTTTGTGTTACAAAAACACCAATGGTGTCCCATGGGCCTCACACATGCATGTTATCATGCCACTCCAGACACCCACCTTGTGTCCATCTAGGCATTCATCCGCTCATGCCATTGACTATTCATCTTTTCATATATTCCCATGCAAGTGGTTACCCCTGAGAACACTAATGAATAAAACCAAAACTTCCCACTTTTCAAAACAAAAACATTCAACCCACACTTCTCAAACTTTATACATTAATTTTTTTTAAATCACTACTTTTCAAAACATTTTCCACTTCCCAAAAACCAATTCATTTTTACTTAAAAAAATCAAATATCCATGATTTAATAATAAAGATACGGGAAAAGTGCAAGAGGAAACTAGTGCTAATGAGTGACTTGGACATATGTTTGGTGGTCATATTCCAATCACTCCACTACCACATAGGGTATTCTATGACAACGTCCTGGATCTACATGGATTTCCAGACCTAGTGAGCTCACTAAGACCATTGACCCATATCCCATTTCATTTCCAAAATAACAAATGCCCACAAGGGCTAAAGAACTCAGATGGAACCTGACTTCCCCCGGAAACTCAAATACCACCATGAGGTCTTCTGGCCAGGCAACTTACTCATAACCAAAACATCATGTCCCATCAATACTAGCTCCAGTATACCAGACTCTACCTTAAGGAACATGACTCAAAAAAGCATAAACCTCCTCTGATACCACTTTGTTATTAACCAACTTTGGTTGACCCTAAACCGGTCACCCGAGTCGGTCTGAGACAAGGCCCTAAGAGAATTCCTAATCCCCATGAGCTAGCACAAGTGCCCAGGTATAAAATGAAATACTTTGGGAATGATTTTCCATAATTAAACATATTAAAATAACCAACAAACACAAAACAAATACAGATCTAAAAAATTTAACCAAACATTCCATTAACAATTTCCAGATATTAAATATTAAAACTAAACAAATACTAGAAAGGTAAATGACACAAAGGGGAACTAAAAAAGACCCCAAAGATCCGTGTAATAAGAGGAGAAAAATCTTCAATAATCCACCACCAATATCCACAAACAAAGACATTAGTAACCCAACCTTCCATCACTACGCCTCTTGCCTTAACCTGACCCACTAGAAAATAAATATTTCATACACCCAAAGTTGTATTCATGGTGTGAGCCAAAGTCCAGTAGGATTTCACCCAGATAAGAGATTTCATGAATTAAGCATTAAAATGACAAATAAACGTTCAAGATTTATAATTATAGAAATTATAGGACAATTTTAAGGCAAATAACTTTAAAGTTTAACATATATGAATGAGTGAAACTTAAAATATAAATTGGTTTCAAAGAATTCAATTTTAAATAAAACAGTTTAAAAGAATTCCACTTTAAATACAACACAATTGATTTTAAAAATTACCAACCCAATCTACTATATATCGATGGTGAGTGAAAAATAATCATTGAGCACTAGTCATGGGAAATACCCCTAGGAACTATATAACTACGGGGCCTCAAGTACATCTTATATCAGTGAAATAATAACCATAACCAATAACCTTATCATGAACAAGCCACTAGGATTAGAAACCCCAATGGCCTAGGGGTCCCCAAATATCATCATAGTTTAGTTAGTGTTTTCATCGTCAATCTTTCTAAATGAAATAAGGATGAGTCCACTACTGAATCACTAGCATACTAGTCCTGATTTACATACCTAGACACTAAGGCTTCCCTTTAGTTCTAAATCAAGTATCACAAGTTACATAACACACCATTTCAACATTACATAAAACAGACCAAGCATCGCATGTCATAACCCATCATTTCACACCAAAAATCCATTTTCAAAAATGTACACACGCCAAAATATTTCCCAAATGAGATTCTAACCTTTTAAATAATTTGATAAATCATTATAGAATTTTATAAAACGATTTACAATAAACACCCCAATTCCAATACACCAAAAGTGGACTCAAAACCCTCTTTAAAAATTAATCGCACATCAGTGCTTCATCAAAACACAGTTTACAGCCCACAAATTTTTTAATAAACCAATTTCACAGTTTATAAAATACTACCAAGTGATGGAATATGGTTTTACACATGAAAAACACTCAATTTCTTGTAAAAGTGTCACTTTAAAATTAAACACGTTCTTAAAATTTTCAAATACCACTTTCACACTATATTAATGATTTAATAAATCATTTGATGGATTAATAAAATATAATAAATGGTGCAACAAAGGTTTGCATAAAAAAAACACCCAGTTCCATGTAAAAACTCCACTTTAAAACCAAACACAAAACATAATCATATTAAAACATGTTTTTTGCCACTTATATATTTTAATAAATGAATTTCACATTTCAAAAAAATTTCCAAAATTCATAATAGGGGTTTACACCTATAACTTACCCAATTTCACATGTAAAAATATATTTTCAAATCAAACTCGTGTCAAAACCTTTTAAAGACCACTTACGCACCCCACATATACTTCATAAAACATCCAAATTAAAAAAACAAGAAAATAAATTCATCAATTAATGGTTAAGCATGGAATCACCTACCTCAGACCAAGAAGCTTTTGGAATAAGTGTGAAACTGAAACCACACCTCAACTGCATTTCTAGATACACCTCAAGAAACCCGTAATAGACCCTAATTGATAAGATCAAATCCAACAGACTAATATCAAACCCCCAAAACCAAAACCTTAACCACCCAAAACCAAAACCCTAATAAGGGAGAGAAAAATCGTACCCAGATTAATAACGCACCATAGTATAGGAAGAGGGGCAGAGGTGAGAGACCTCGGAGGAAAGCCATGCAAGAAGGGGCTGTCGGAAAGTGGTGTGCATGTCAGAGGAGAGTGGGGAACGAGTAGGGGCATGCGAGGGATGTGGGGTGCGATAAGGGTTTGTGTGGGGGCTATGGGGTGATCAAATGTGGACTCTTCAAAGGAAGTTTCGCTAGAGGAGGAGAGGCACAAGTAGGAGGCGCTCCAGGCACGGGGTGGGTCACACCACTATGGGGAGGAGGGGGAGTGTGTGGAGAGGGAGAGAGGCAGGATAGAAATGCAGAAATAAACCCTAATAAAAATTAAATAGATTTAAAAAATTTATAATAAATATAATAATGATAATAAAAATAATTTGGATAATAATAATATCCATATTATTAATACTAATAATAATAATAATATTCTCTTATAATAAAAAATATTATTATTATTTAATACAAGATTAATAATATTAATATTAATATTAATATTATTAAATCCAATAATAATAATAATAATATTCTCTTATAATATTATTATTATTATTTAAAACAACTCTAAAAATTTTATTTCACTACCCTCCATTTATATTATTAAATTATTCCTCCAATTTAATTCATTTATTATTTTATTTTACTATTATTTTAGCACACTAATTATTATTAATTTTGGAAAACCATGTGGTTACCCCGCATGTCTTAAGATACCATACGCGGACCATGTGGTGGATTCTGTACATTCTAGAAGTGACCGCATGAGCACCCAGCTGACCGCATGACTTTTTCTAACCGTATGATGTCCACACACCAGCCTAAAACCCAAAAAAATACAAACATTAAAATTTTAATATGGGAACCAAACCCAAAATTCAAAAATGCTATATTGAGTCCTCAAACCTGTCACACCCAATTCTTGATCAAAACAACGGAGACCCGACCTGGGCTGGGTCTGAGGCTAAAATAAAAACCTGGGTATGACATGGAAAGTGTGTCTTAAGGATGTTAACTCTATTTTATAGGTATGTGGTCCCTTTAATACTTAACCATATGAATCTCTACATGTTTATTGCATGTGTGTGACAAAAATTGAGTTCTTAAAATATTTAAAGGGTTTATGTGAGTCTTTAATAGTGATATGGGTTTAGTTTAAGCTAGTAAGTAGTGATTTGGGAGTGTCACGCATGGGTTGGGAATTTTAGGTATTTAAAATTGCTATGTTTAAAAGTGGTAGGGTTTCTAGAAATTCTTAAAGGACCCGTTTTTGGGCTTATCATGTGTGGTAAATGATGACTGGATTTGAGTGAACTCTAGTGAGTAGGTTAAGGTATTTTAATGGTCTTACCCTTAAGAAACATATAGATTTGTTTTTGGACTTAGGATATATGTGTCATCGAGTTGTGTAAGTGGGTAATCATTCTCTTCAGGGGTGTCATTTAGTACTTATTGAATTTCAATAGTGGTCATGGTCTCTATTTAGAATGGGGATCTTAATGGAGTGAAATGAGAATATGATATAGGCATGGACAATCTAGTGGTACACCATGTTAGTCATGAATAATATGAAATAGGGTATTCCATGGGTGACCAAATTAGGATATTAGGTGTTCAAAAAGTTTACTTAGTTTATAGAAGTATTATAAAAGAGGAGTGAGTGTCTAGAGAGAGACCTCATAGTGTGGTTTGGTAATATCGATGTGTTATGATAGGATTATAATTTTATTTGTGTTTTCTCAACTCCCTATAAGGATGTGCATTTATTGAGTGAAAGGATTGATTCTGAGGGTGGCCAGGTGTGACCTTGAGGTCGGTCTTGTGAATTGGGTATGTCCTATGGTCATGGAAACATTGTGAATGTTATTTTATTATAGAATAATTGGTTGTATAGGGATGAAGAGACTAGTTTTTTGTGGTGATATTGGGTTACATGTGCCACCCTACAATAGAGAATTTAGGGGGGTGTAAGTTTAGGGAGATGAGGGTTAGGCTATGTTCATGTCTTTCATGTTCTTATTTTATTATTATTAATTATATGAAAATGTTCTACAGTAGTGATGATCCCCCGCCCTAATTGAAATGGTGGTGGTGTGTGACATAACCTAAGATTAAATATAAGACCATATCTTGTGTTAAAGGGTAGCGATTAGGATATGATATAATACCCTACCCTAAGTGAGAGGGTAGTGGTCATGATGTGATATAGGACCCTATCATGAGTTAGATGGTAGTGTTCGAGATGTGATATAGGAATTTACATAAATTGAGGGGGTACATGTTAGAATGTGATACATGACCTTACCTTGAGTGTGAGAGTAGTGGTCAAGATGTGATGCAAGACCTTACCTTGAGTGAGAGGGTAGTGTTCAGGGTTTAGTATAGGACCTTAACCAGAGTGGGAGTTTAGTGTACAATATTAATGATAAGGCCTTACCCCAAGTGAGAGGTTTGTATTTAGGATACGATATAGGACCCTACATTGGGTGAGAGGGTATTGGTCAGGGTGTGGTATTTAACCCCAACCTTTGTGATAAGGTGGTATAATGTGACTAAATGTGATCAGAACTTGGTGAAGAACCCTACCCTAGGTTAGATGGTGATTTTTGAGTGTATAATTTAGGACCCTACCCTAAGAGACAAGTTATGAATTAGGGTTTGTGATGTATGAAAAATTATATTCCATCACTAGCTATTGTTAGTGTGGTTAGAAATTGTTGTGGTCTAGTTAGCATACTACAAAACACAATTTCTTGTATGTTATTCTTTGTTGCCTAATTTATTTTTTATGTATGCATACATTATATATGATAGTGTAGATGAGGGGCACTTTATGATACCCAATTAAGTTTTATATTGACACCTTTCATGGTCACCCTGGTGTGCATAAAGACATTATGTTTGGTTTTCATGTGATATTTTGTATGAGGGGTCTAGATTGAGTAGTTAGATGGATATTGGGAGATTGGTCTATAGAGGGACCTGGGTTTCAAAGTTGAGTCTCCCTTATTTTTTTCTTATTGTTTTTTAATGGAAAACCTGGTGGGTGGTCCTTTTTCTATGAATGTATGTTTATCATGGGGTTTATTTATGTTATTTCATTATAACAGTATCTATTATTATTTATTGGATCTTAGCTATAAATCATTGTGCTTACTATGATGTTATATATTGATTATAGTATTTACTTATTATAATTTATGATGGTATCAAGATTATATACTCTCCATGTTTCTTATAGAATCTCACCAATAGCCAACAACCTCTAGTGTACAAGGAGGTGTTCCTAAGTTCTTGTGGTTCTCTGGATACATTATTTTATAATTGATTTTATTTGGGTATATTGAAAAGTGGTATTAGATAATTTTTTTGGTTGTATTAATATTTGGGACTAGTAGTTAAAGGTATCATGTGTTTCTAAAGCTTAGGATAGGCCAAATTCTTGAGAAAATCTAACCCCTGTATAATTTACTCTTGAGCTTTCAAGGAAAGGATTGTTGTTTATTTATTTTCACTATTATGATTTAGATGTTGATTAAAATATGATTTTGTTGGTGATTTTTTATTTATTATTTTACTCTTTTCCTAGGGTTGTAAGAGATCATGAGTTCATGCATCATACTAGGAATATTGATATATATGTACATTTTCAAGAACTCTTGTGGTTGGGAAATGAATTTGAAAAATGAAAATGGTTATATAAAACTGATATAAAGAAAATATTTTGAGATTTTTTTTGAGATTATATGTCCCAATTAATTAAATTGTCAATAATAACTTATTCATAATTTTTAAAATATCTTAATGGTGGTTTCTTAATTTATTAAGACCACTGGGGTTATTTTTCTACACTTTTGTTGAAATTATTATCCCTATTGTTATACTAATGGTAGATGACATCCCTATAGTGGGTAGTTCTAGGGTGCGTGATTCAATTTTTTGGGAGTGAGGAGGAGTGTTGAGTATGGGTTATTCCTACATGAGAGGTCTTAAAGGATGGGAGACCCATGGGTGTCTCACTGTGGTTGTAATAATATTAATGTGGGATGATAATGTGGATTTCACTATAGTGAGTAGAGAGGGGACATAGGGGTAAGGTTTTTATTAATGCCTAATTGATTGGTGGTTATTATGGGATGGTATGGGTTGGTTGATCCTCATTTTTTCAAATGGTAAAATGAGTGATTTATGTGTATTTATCCAGGTTTATGGGAGTATATGACCTATGATGAAAAGATCATGGACAAATTATTTTATGTTAGAGTGATGCTTGATCGATAGGATCAATTGTTCAGTTTTGGTTGGGTATTTCCTTATGTATTCTAGGAACAAAGGTCCCATGGGTACTTCATGAGGTTAAGGTTCTCTTGATAGAATTGATCAGATGGAGGTTATCTTGTAGATTATGTATAGAAACTAGAGTTTTTTGGGGGTTCAGATTAGGGCTTTTCATTTAGACTGGGGGAATGTAACTCCATTTTAGGAATGATAGTTTGGGTAACAATATAATATAACATTCTCAAAAAATATTGTTCTATAGTGTTGATGGGTTTTATGTATTAATATATGAGTAACCTTGGGATATGTGATGGTTTGTGGTCAAATTAGAAATGTATGATTCATTGTAAATTGTCCATTAAACATGTATTTTGGTGTCAATGAGCTATTCATAGTAGTTAGTTTTACTTGGAACTCAATATATAGTTAGGGAACATCTACAATGAGTAGTTACATGGCAGAAATAGTTAGGGGGAGGAAATGTTGTGAATATTTGGAACTCTCAGTGTTTTTGATAATGGAGAGGGAGGTGTATCATTTGGGTTTCCATGAAAATCTATCTAGGCCCCTGGATGATTGTGGGATGACCATGATAATTTTTAGTAAATCCATGGTGGGGTCTATTGAGTAGATAATGGGGTAGTGGTCATGGAAATTGTTTAGTGATATGAAGTTGGGATTTTTTGTGGTAGAGTAAAATCAATAGACGATTAATTAAGGGGGAAAGTATCAGTGGGGGTATGTTGAAATGATGATAGGGTTTTTTAGTCCCACTATAGGAGGAATATGGTCTAGCACCAGGTGTACTTGGGAAATGTGATTTTGTGTTTGGGATCCACTACGATGAAATCAATTCAGTTACATGGATGAGGTTGACTTTTCCATTATGGGTAGTGTGTACCACTGGTCTACGATGATGATTGAGGGTTGACCAGATCATGTGAGGGTTATGAGTTTTTTGATTTTATAGGAATGGGAGTTAGGGTTCACGGGTAAATTTTGTTAGGGGTTGATAAGAAATTCTCACATGAGGGAAATTCCAATAAGATGTTGATGTTTTGGTATAGTTATACTAGTGGTGAAATGGTATAGATGATCTAATGGTGGGTATAATACTAATGTTCTTGGTATATGACCCATGTGTCGAGATTGTATTGGTCAATTTCAAGACCACAAAATATATATTTCCACTGGTAGGTTATTGACCTCAGTGGTTCTTGTGGTGGATGAGTGTTGTTCCATATGTAGTTTTTAGATTGGGCCAGTTTTGGTGGTCCATATTCACCAATTTTTACCATTAGTATGTTCAATGACTGATACAATGTCTATTTTATTGAATAGTCTTGGTGGAGGTAGTATCATCTATAATTTCATCTAGGTAGAGGTGTTGGGTTATGGATTGGGTGTTGATATCATGGCAGACTAATGTCAGTTTGGATTAAATTGGTATGTTGAGGATATGATGAGCTCAGTTTCACAAGATTGAGTTCAAAATATTGGTGTTTCACAAGACTGAGTTCAAAATATTTGTTTTATCATTACATATTTTATTTTTACATTGATTGATAAATGTGTGGAATTGGTTTAGGTGTTTTAGAAGGAAACCTGTGGTGCTTGATTGATCATCGGTGTACAAGATCCACGACCATCTATAATAAATAATGAGCAATGGAATCTGATTAAAATGGTTATATTGGAAATTAGGGGATCTCAACTTATAATTTTTGCGAATGAGAATCTTTATAGTGAAGAGTTTTTAACAACTTGTGTTATTATGTGTTTTTAAATTCATCGGTAACATGAATTTTTTAGATCTACAGTGGGAGTGTTTTGTGATTTTTAAATTTAGATTAGAATATTTAGAGTATGAACATCATTAAGAGGGTTTTTATGGGATAAGAGGTCATAGAGGTGCCTCAAATTATTGGGGGAGTATTATATTGGTTCAGGGTGGACCTGCTATATAAATATTCTACATAACATAGATAATGACAAAACCAGTGGTCATTAAAACACAAAATGTGTTGCATTGGATTAAAATTTTAGAGGAATAGAGGGGTTTATACCATAGAATAAGTGGACTTCATCGTAACCCTCTATGTAAGTTTAATATTTTTAGTGTTGGATGGGGTTTACACCATAGGTAACGAGTTTCACCTTGAAGGTCGGTAGTGTGGAATGAAACATGATGTATCTTGATGGGTTGTGTCGTGAGGGTTGTTATGGGGTAAACTATCATGAGAAAACACAAGGCTTGTGCTATCAACAACGTTTGGGTGGAAGGGGCATCAGGTTTCCCCAGCAATTGGTTGAACCATGAGGCACTAGGTCACACTGTATAGGCGAATCTATGGTTGTGGAATTGTGTTGTGACCCTTTGGGTCATACTATATATAACCCAATATTGGGATATTACACCATGATAGTTGAGCCGAAGCTTCAATTTTCTCCTTTAACAAATGTTTTTATTTTTGGAAGGCTTGTCATATTAATATAATCCCCTTCCTTATTTGGATGGATTATTACTTGAGAGAGGATACTTGGCCAGCCTCTCCCTATTTGTTTCTCTACAAATATATATCTATGTTTCTCCCTTAGTTTGAGGTTGATCAAGGCTAGTTATGGTGTAAAAAACTAGGTCAACTCCTGCCTCTCTCCATCTTTTTTCCCATAAATATTTGGTGTCTCTATCTAGGAATTTGATGAAAATTACATTGGAAAATTGTTGAATCATCCCAATATGATGGGAATTTGGTGTGCAGTTGGATATTGGATTCTAAAGTGGTAAGATGTCACACATTTATCATTTTTTGTTATAGGTATATCACCCAATGGATTTTACTTAGGTTTACAATGAATTTTCTTATAATTAGAGATTATTTAAATGTCATGTGATTGGAAAATTATTCATATTATGGTTAAGATAATTAAATGGGGCTATGGTACACTGATGCTTGGCATTCTTTCCATTAGAGGCCTCTTAATATGATTTCAGCAGTTATACCTCATTGAATAGAATTGGATAATTAATTATAAATTATTATAATTAATTATTGAGGATTTTTTGCCTAAGATATGAGGTTAGGTACAAGGTAAAACATGATATGATCTTGTATAGTGATGTTCAGGATGGATTGGGGATTTAAAATCCATTTTAGAGGTAGGTGGTCCCTTTAATATGCACCAATATTCACTTTTTTCATGTGCAGTGTATGCATATATCCCATTTTGTGTTTGAAAAATAAATAAAATAGCACGTTAAGTCTATAATGGTGGGATGATCTTATCATGGTGACATGAGGGTGTATTGCATGGGTTGGGAATTTTATGGATTCCCAGAGTCTCTTCCCCTAAGGAGTTAGTGTATATAATTTCTAAAAGGCCTCTATCATGGTCTTGTCTTTTATGGTAAATGATGGATGGACGAGAGTGACATCTATTGAGTAGGTTAAGGGATTAAAATTGGTTGGATTTCAAGAAATAGGCTAGTTAGTGTTAGACCTTGGAATTTATATGTCATCGATTAATGGATTATGGTAATAACTATTTTCTAGGGTGATTTATAGTACTAATTGAATTTGAAGAATAAAAATGGTCTTTATATTTCATGGGGAAACTAAGGGAGTAGGATGAGAACATGATGTAGGTATGGATAACTAGTATGAAATTTTGTGAGGATTAACTAGTGTTAAAGAGAGTATTCAATCATTGAACTGAGTAAGATTTTTGGTGTTTTATGGGTGGACATAGTACAGATAAGTATTAAGAAAGAGGAACAAGTTTCCAGTGAGACAACTCACAGTGTTATTAGATATTGGCCATGTTTTAGGGGTTGAGTAGATATTTTATGATATTTTGTTAATGGCCTATGGGTTAGTACATGGCCTGAGTGAGAGGCTTGATGATCTGTATGGCCAAGAATTAAATATGGTTTAGTCTTATTAGTTTGGAATATTATAGGGTCCTAGAATCATTTTGATTATTGTAGTTGTGAATCGGGTTGATGGATATGTATGATTAGGTTATTCAGAGTGATTGAATTGGGTTGTATGTACTACCCTCTAAAAGAGATCTAGGTAGGGGTGTAGCTAGATGAGGTATAATAAATGATATTGTATATCATGTTCTTGATTCCTTATTATTTATTATATCAACACGTTATGTAGTAGTGATAAGAACCCACCCAGAGTTGGAGGGTGACAGAATGTGACATGACACAAGATTCTATATATGACCTTATCTTGAGTAAGAGGTAGTGGTCGGGACATGATATAGGACCCTACCCTGAGTAGTGTTAAGGATTCGATATAAGGCCATACCCTTAGTTATAGGGTAGTGGTCATGATGTGATATAAGACCTTACACAGAGTGAGAGTGTATTGGTTATGATGTGATGTTGGACCTTACCCTAGGTGAGAAGGTAGTGGTTGAGGTGTGTTATACGAACATACCTTGAGTGAGAGGGTAATATCTTGAATGTAATATGAGATCATACCCATAATAAGAGAGTACTAGTGAGGATGTGACATAGGACCCAATATTAAGTGAGAGGGTTTTGGAAGAGATGTGGTACTAAACCCCATCCTGAGTGATAGTGTGGTGGAATGTGACTAGACCATATTAGGACATGGTGTTGGACCCTACCCTGAGTGATATGGAGGAGGTTAAAACTCAGATTCATGAACCTACCTTGAATTAAATGTAACGACCCAAAATTTCATTAATGGAAAATCCCTCTTGATCCAGTTAAATGTTTCTTTATGTTTTTATAAGATGTAAACTTCTTCAGTTTAACGTTAAGATTTGTGACCGTTACTTTTATAGCCGCTGAACAGTGATCATCTGGGTAGTTTAAATATAAGGCTTTAACGAACCAATTTTCTACTCAGACAAAGGAAGCGATGGCCTCATCCAGTAGAATTGCCCCTTACGAAGCCCATTTGTCGGAGCTCAGAAAAGAGGTGGCGTCTTTGGGCTTTGCCCTTGACCAAGCCCAAGCTGAGCTTCATCAAGTCAAGCTCGAACGTGATCGTCTACGGGAAAAATGGAAGTTGATAGAGATTACCACTCGAGAAATGTTATCCGAGCAACCCCAAGAGTCTGTCACCATCGCACACCTTACCCTTAGGTCTTATGCGGCTATTTTAAGGGGTTATGTAACAAATAAGTAGCACCATGTTCATGTACATTATTTTTTTTGTATATAATAATGAATATAATTTCTAGTCATTTTTGATACATTGTAATTAGTTTTTAAAGTACAAACGGTGTTTTTAGTTATTATTTAATTAAGAATTATATTTTATTAAGTTAGAGGATTTTCGAATTAAATAATATTTTAATAAAATATTATTATTAATATTAAATTAATTTTTATTAAATATAAATGATATTATAATTTTATGAATGCAATTATAATTTTTATTAAGGTTTGAAAGCCATTTCTGTCAAAACCCGTGAATTTTTTTATAAATGTCGGTTTTTATTTTAAAAGTGAAAATTCACATATTTAGAAAATTATTTAGATAAAATAAATATTATTTTTGGAATCAGGACGTCGAAATTATCCAACGGTGAATTTTTCATAATTTTCTGAGACAGTCAAATTTTTGGGTAAAAATTAAATACCATTTAAATATATAATGTGTTTTATGACATCATAATGACCCAGTGGTGATGTAATAAAATAACATAATCCTTATGTACGGCCAATATGTGTTTTATCATTAAAATAATGAGGTTTTGGGTTTGTTTGACTCACTTTTCAAAGCATTAATGGAGCCCTCAAGACTTATTCAACACTTTGCCTTTTTAAATTAATTTCCATGGGAGTGTGACTCACCTCCACATAAGCATCCCTAATTTTTTAATAAGTTCGGACCTTGGCCTTGTAAAATATTGTTTTCCTCTTTCCTTTTCCAGAAACCATGGGAAAATACCATGGGATGGTTTGTGGTTTGGATTATTTTAATATAAGGGGTCCCAAACCTAAATAATAAAGAATTCTCTCACCTTTCCTATATAAACCCACCCAAGCTCCCACTTCCTCCTCACCCAAAGCCCTTGAAGTTCGTCCAACCTCTGCCCTACTCTCTCTATAATCCTCTCAAGGTGCCCCAAGCTCCCAAGAAGCCTCTCACAAGCCTCTCTCTAGCCTTTGGAATCACACTTCCAAGTAAGGGTTTTTCTTCCTTTCTCTTTTTTGTCAATTTTTCAATAAGTTGTATTGCCCTTTTAATTTCATTTATGAATATTGGGGTATGTTTTCGCACCTCTCCCATACTGCCCTCTTATTGTTTGAATGATGGGAGACCCCTTTCTCTCTCATTAAATGCCTCCCATGTACACCCGTTACTATGCCGAAATTCCGAAAGGAACCTTTTTCTCCTCTTTTATATTCAAGCAATACTTTTGTATCATGAATCTAAATTCCATTTCAATTGTTGGGACATGTATCTATATGACCTTATTACTTTCAATTACATGTAAATATGATGAGGAACCCCTTTCTCTCTCATCAGACTTTTTTATGAATTCTTATGTCACGCCGTTACGCTGCCGAAATCACACCGATTTTCTAAGCCAATGTCTTTGTGTAGTGAATACCATGCCCATTTCTCCATCAAGGGTATTCACCTTTATTCACATATACATATTGATTGTAAAGTTTCATGTATTAATTCCACATTCCTTTATCGTGGAAGAAATGATTATGTTTTATGAATCCATGTTTTATGATCCATGTGGCACACTTATGCATGAAATGAAATGTTTAAGAAGGGTGCGCCCTTTATAGCGCTCCAATGCATTGGGTAAAGTATAGTATCATGATACGTCATGTGCAATGAGTGTTTACTCATGCTAATTCAAGTGCAATGAGGGTTTACTCGTGCTTCAAGTGCAATGAGGGTTTACTCATGCTCCATGTGCAATGAGCCTTGGCTCATGCTAATTCAATGTTAAGTGTTGTTGCCACATTTCCATGTTATGATTATCATGCTTTATCATGCCTTTATGTTCATGTATCTCTTATGCTCTATTGATATTCCTATTGCCTAACATTTATTGTACTCCTCATGTTATTCATTATGTACTCCCTTACTGGGCTTTATAGCTCACCCTTTTCTTATGCATGTCCTCAGGTTATCCCATGCAATGCTAAGTACGAAGGAATGTAGTGGTCATGTAAAGGAAGTTTTCAATAAGGATGTTGTATTTAAAGTTTAAAGTTTTTATGTAATGATCCTAAGCCCCAAAGACACTAAACCTCTTGATCTTCATTGTTGTATCAAGTGAAGTTTTATGTAATAAAGCATGTTTAAGTTGTAATAAAAAAGAAGGGTTGTCATAGTTGGTATCAGAGGATAGGTTTAGTTATTTTTGGGATTAGGAAACCCTAGTAAAGCCTTAGATACAAGACTAAGCATAATAAAAACATCCCTATGTTTTGGTAAATACTAAGTAAGTGGTTTATCAAACAAATACATCCTTGTCTGGATACGAGCAGGTAGAGGCGGCTCTGGCACAGATGTATCCTAGGGGTAAAACCCGAAAACACCGCTTTGAGCTAGACTCGAACGGGAACCGGTGCACGACAGCGGGCCTTGCTGCACTCTTGGTTACGACACTCCCGGGGGATATGTTTTGATAAATTCACAATCTTAGTATGAACCCTTATTAAGGGAAAAATTCTCCTAAGAATATATGTTAGAAGGAAGATCATGAAAAGCCTGGATTGAATCCTATAGACTCATGAGTTAAAGAGATTAAAGTTTATTTATAAGTCATCAACTTTTGTCTTTGGATTACCCTTTATGTGTTACCCCTAACTTTCCTTTTATTCCAGCCAATGGTCGGTAATAGGAGAACTCGGGCTAACAATCGTTGTGTAGATCAGTGTGATGATTGTACTTATGAGTTGCCCAATCCAATGGGAGCGGGAATCGCGAACTTTGTCACACTTCTCTCTCAGCTAACTCAAGTTTTGAATAGAAACACTGGCCAAGAGGAACGTTCAACCCCCCCTAAGAAAGAACAAGTCGCTATTGAAAGCTTCATGAGACAAAGGCCTCCTACTTTTAGTGGATCATCCGATCCCACGATTGCTGAACAATGGATCAACTCCATTGAAAAGATATTCTCCATCATCCAATGCTCTGAAAAAGAGAAGGTTCTCCTGGTGGATTATCGTATGGAGGGTGAAGCTGATCAATGGTGGACGTTGATCAAAAATACAAAGCCTGAGGAGGAGATCGAGGCTTTGGAATGGAAGGTATTCCGGAAGATGTTTTTCGATAAATATTTTCCACGCACCCTCCGTCTTAAGATGGAAAGGGACTTCCTTTCCCTCAAGCAGAAAGATGAGGAATCTGTGGGAGCGTACGAGGCAAACTTCACAAGGCTTGCACGATAAGCTTCCGGCTTTGTCGGTACCCCCAAATGCAAGGTTGACCGCTTCTTTGGTGGGCTGAAGCCTAGCTTGTGGAAAGCATTAGCGATCCGTGACTTCGACAGCTATGAGGAAATTGTCCGATGTGCCCTCAAGGTTGAAATGGAGATCGGAGAATCACAGGGGTATCATGTGGATAAGAAGCGGAAGGTGGACTTCAATGCTGGTGGTCCGATGGATAAATCCAACGGCGCTAAGAAATTCCAGCACCCCACTTGCCAAAAGTGTGGAAAGAAGCACCCTGGAAATTGCCTTAGGGGGACCAGAAAATGCTTCAAGTGTGGAAGAGAAGGGCACCTAGCTGTTAACTGTCAGCAAGAAGGACCCGCGACTGCGACAGAGGAGAGGAATGCTCTGTTCGAACCTCAACGCATTGTTCAATGCTTCAAATGCAAAGAACCGGGTCATTTTGCGAATCAGTGCCCTAATCCAAGGGTTATCGGAGGGAATCAACAACCTCCAAGACAGCAAGGAAGAGCTTTTGCCATCACTTCTGCCGAAGTGAACCCCGACAACGAAGTGGTGACAGGTACGCTAGTTATTCATTCAAGAATAGCGAACGTACTTTTTGATTCAGGTTCTACGCATTCTTTTATATCTCAAAAGTTTAGTAGAACAATCCCTGCACCACCACAAATCATGGAAGTAAAGATGTCGGTGAGTACGGCAAATGGGGCAATCATTGCATCCCATGAGTATAAGTCCTCCCCTGTTATAATCTATGGATTGAATTTCCCGGAGAACCTCGTCATACTCCCTTTGGTGGAATTTGATGCAATTCTTGGCATGGATTGGCTTTCCTTATATAGAGCCAACATAAATTGTCGGGAGAGGGAAATCACACTCCATATGGAGAATCGACCCCCGATTCTTTACAAGTGTCAGGAGGAAGATGAATCTCCTTTAGCTCCATAATCTCAAGCATGGATATTACTGCCTTATGAGCACGCATATCTGGCTCAGATGATTGAGTCCAAGGAAGAAACCACCCTTGAAGAAATGCCTATTATGAGGGAATTCGCTGAAGTATTTCCCGAGGAACTTCCTGGTCTTCCTCCAAGAGGAGATGTTGAGTTCTCAATTGAACTTATACCTGGGGCGCTACCAATATCCAAGACTCCATATAGAATGGCTGTGGTTGAGCTTGAAGAACTGAAGAAACAACTACAGGAGAATCTGGATAAAGGGTTTATACGCCCAAGTGCATCACCATGGGGTGCACCAGTCCTCTTCGTCAAGAAGAAGGATGGGTCAATGCGGCTTTGCATCGATTATCGTGAACTTAACAAAATCACGATAAAGAACAAGTATCCTCTCCCAAGAATCGATGACTTGTTTGATCAGCTGCGTGGAGCACAATACTTCTCCAAGGTCGACTTGCGGTCGGGATATTATCAAGTAAGGGTGAAGAAGGAAGATATCCCCAAGACTGCTTTTCGTACAAGGTACGGGCACTATGAATTCATAGTAATGCCTTTTGGACTCACCAATGCTCCAGAAATATTCATGGACTTGATGAATAGAGTCTTTAGAGATTACCTAGATAAATTTGTGGTAGTCTTTATAGATGATATTCTAATATACTCCAAAACCAAGGAGGACCATGAGGAGCATTTAAGAACTGTACTGGAGTCTTTGCGCAAGGAGAAGCTCTATTCCAAGTACAGCAAGTGTGAGTTCTGGTTGAAGGAGGTCTCATTCTTGGGCCATATCATCACAAGCAATGGGATATCTGTGGACCCCTCCAAAACAGATGCAATTGAGGGATGGCCGAGGCCAACATCGGTAACTGATATCCGTAGCTTCTTGGGGTTAGCTGGATATTATCGATGATTTGTGAGAAACTTCTCACGATTGTCCAACCCTCTTACCAAGCTAACTCGAAAGGGAGTAAAGTTTTCTTGGAGTGATGAATGCGAAGAAAGCTTCAAGGAGTTGAAAAGGAGGCTTATCACTGCACCTGTGCTCACTTTACCCACAAGTGGGGAGATGTTTGTGGTATTCAGTGATGCTTTGAAGAAGGGCTTAGGATGTGTGCTGATGCAGAATGATAAAGTGATATCCTATGCCTCAAGACAGTTGAAAATCCATGAGCGAAACTATCCAACGCATGATCTGGAGTTGGTGGCGGTGATCTTTGCCTTGAAAATCTGGCGGCATTATCTCTATGGAGATAAATGTGAGATATATACTGACCACAAGAGTCTTAAATATATATTCACACAGAAAGAGCTTAATATGCGCCAGAGAAGATGGATAGAGCTCATAAAGGATTATGACTGTTCAATACATTACCACCCTGGGAAGGCGAACAAGGTGGCGAATGCCCTAAGTAGAAAGGATCCAGCAATTCTATCAATGATGAGAATTGAGAAGGATCCAATCTTCTTAGACTTGATGAAGATGGACGTGGGAATCATAAAGAAGGGAACATCATCAATCCTTTCACAAATGATTGCTCAACCATCTCTTTTGGAAAGGTTAAAGGATGCTCAAAAGGATGATGCAAGAATCCAAGAAAAAGTGGAAGCTATCAAAAAGGGAAAATCCTCAGAGTTTAATGTTAATGAAGAAGGAATTGTGCGGTTTGGGAAAAGACTATGTGTCCCATCAAGTTCGGAGCTGAAGAAGGAACTTTTGGATGAAGCACATAGTTCAAATTTCTCTATTCACCCAGGGAGCACAAAGATGTATCGAGATCTCCGAGAAAACTTTTGGTGGGATAATATGAAGAAGGAGATCGCCGAATATACATCAAAGTGCCTGGTGTGTCAGCAAGTGAAGGTAGAGAGGCAGAAGTCTAAGGGGATGATGCAACCATTGCCCATACCAGAATGGAAATGGGAGAACATCACCATGGACTTCGTCACTGGACTTCCAAGGACATCCAAAAGCAACAATGCAATCTGGGTTATTGTGGATCGTCTTACAAAGACTGCACACTTCATTGCTATTCGAGAGGATTTCTCTTTGGATCAACTAGCACGGATATATATCAGGGAAGTGGTACGGTTGCATGGAGTACCACTATCTATTGTGTCTGACCGAGATCCAAGATTTACCTTGAAGTTTTGTAAGAGTCTTCAACATGCTCTGAATACTGAACTGAACTTCAGTACGGCCTATCATCCTCAAACTGATGGCCAATCCGAACGGACTATCCAAACACTTGAGGATATGTTGAGAGCGTGCTCAATGGACTTTAAAGGAGGATGGGATCAACATCTTCCTCTAGTTGAGTTCTCTTATAATAATAGTTTCCACTCGAGCATCCAAATGGCACCATATGAAGCCCTGTATGGGAAAAGGTGTAGAACACCGCCATGTTGGGATGAGGTCGGTGAACGTAAGCTGCTTGGACCAGAAATGGTCGAAGAAATGGTGGAGAAGGTGAAAACCATTCAGCAGCATATCAAGGCAGCCCAAAGTCGACAGAAGAGTTATGCAGATAATCGTCGACGAGACCTTGAGTTTAAAGTCGGAGACATGGTGTTTTTACGCATATCTCTGTGGAAGAAGGTCGTGAGGTTTGGAAAGAAAGGGAAGTTAAGTCCAAGGTACATCGGCCCCTTCGAGATTCTTGATCGTGTTGGGGTTGTGGCCTATCGACTAGCACTTCCACCTACTATGTCCAAGGTGCATGATGTCTTCCATGTATCCCTCTTAAGGAAGTACATACCAGACCCTTCACATGTACTCTCTTCTGAGGTGGTACAATTAGAAGACGATCTTTCTTATGAGGAGCAACCAGTGAAGATCTTGGATCGTAGAGAAAAAGTTCTACAAAATAAGACAATGCCCCTCGTCAAGGTGTTGTGGAGAAACCACAAGTTTGAAGAAGCAACTTGGGAGTCGGAGGATATGATGAAGCTAAGTTACCCACATTTGTTTTAGTGTGGGAAAAGGAAAATTTCGAGGGCGAAATTTCTTAAGGGGGGAATGTTGTAACGACCCAAAATTTCATTAATGGAAAATCCCTCTTGATCCAGTTAAATGTTTCTTTATGTTTTTATAAGATGTCAACTTCTTCAGTTTAACGTTAAGATTTGTGACCGTTACTTTTATAGCCGTTGAACAGTGATCATCTGGGTAGTTTAAATATAAGGCTTTAACGAACCAATTTTCTACTCCGACAAAGGAAGCGATGGCCTCATCCAGTAGAATTGCCCCTTACGAAGCCCATTTGTCGGAGCTCGGAAAAGAGGTGGCGTCTTTGGGCTTTGCCCTTGACCAAGCCCAAGCTGAGCTTCATCAAGTCAAGCTCGAACGTGATCATCTACGGGAAAAATGGAAGTTGATAGAGATTACCACTCGAGCAATGTTATCCGAGCAACCCCAAGAGTCTGTCACCATCGCACACCTTACCCTTAGGTCTTATGCGGCTATTTTAAGGGGTTATGTAACAAATAAGTAGCACCATGTTCATGTACATTATTTTTTTTTTGTATATAATAATGAATATAATTTCTAGTCATTTTTGATACATTGTAATTAGTTTTTAAAGTACAAACGGTGTTTTTAGTTATTATTTAATTAAGAATTATATTTTATTAAATTAGAGGATTTTCGAATTAAATAATATTTTAATAAAATATTATTATTAATATTAAATTAATTTTTATTAAATATAAATGATCTTATAATTTTATGAATGCAATTAAAAGTTTTATTAAGGTTTGAAAGCCATTTCTGTCAAAACCCGTGAATTTTTTTATAAATGTCGGTTTTTATTTTAAAAGTGAAAATTCACATATTTAGAAAATTATTTAGATAAAATAAATATTATTTTTGGAATCAGGACGTCGAAATTATCCAACGGTGAATTTTTCATAATTTTCTGAGACAGTCAAATTTTTGGGTAAAAATTAAATACCATTTAAATATATAATGTGTTTTATGACATCATAATGACCCAGTGGTGATGTAATAAAATAACATAATCCTTATGTTCAGCCAATATGTGTTTTATCATTAAAATAATGAGTTTTTGGGTTTGTTTGACTCACTTTTCAAAGCATTAATGGAGCCCTCAAGACTTATTCAACACTTTGCCTTTTTAAATTAATTTCCATGGGAGTGTGACTCACCTCCACATAAGAAACACTAATTTTTTAATAAGTTCGGACCTTGGCCTTGTAAAATATTGTTTTCCTCTTTCCTTTTCCAGAAACCATGGGCAAATACCATGGGATGGTTTGTGGTTTGGATTATTTTAATATAAGGGGTCCCAAACCTAAATAATAAATAATTCTCTCACCTTTCCTATATAAACCCACCCAAGCTCCCACTTCCTCCTCACCCAAAGCCCTTGAAGTTCGTCCAACCTCTGCCCTACTCTGTCTAGAATCCTCTCAAGGTGCCCCAAGCTCCCAAGAAGCCTCTCACAAGCCTCTCTCTAGCCTTTGGAAGCACACTTCCATGTAAGGGTTTTTCTTCCTTTCTCTTTTTGTCAATTTTTCAATAAGTTGTATTGCCCTTTTAATTTCATTTATGAATATTGGGGTATGGTTTCTCACCTCTCCCATACTGCCCTCTTATTGTTTAAATTATGGTAGACCCCTTTCTCTCTCATTAAATGCCTCCCATGTACACCCGTTACTATGCCGAAATTCCGAAAGGAACCTTTTTCTCCTCTTTTATATTCAAGCAATACTTTTGTATCATGAATCTAAATTCCTTTTCAATTGTTGGGACATGTATATATATGACCTTATTACTGTCAATTACATGTAAATATGATGAGGAACCCCTTTCTCTCTCATCATACTTTTTTATGAATTCTTATGTCATGCCGTTACGCTGCCGAAATCACACCGATTTTCTAAGCCAATGTCTTTGTGTAGTGAATACCATGCCCATTTCTCCATCAAGGGTATTCACCTTTATGCACATATACATATTGATTGTAAAGTTTCATGTATGAATTCCACATTCCTTTATCGTGGAAGAAATGATTATGTTTTATGAATCCATGTTTTATGATCCATGTGGCACACTTATGCATGAAATGAAATGTTTAAGAAGGGTGCGCCCTTTATAGCGCTCCAATGCATTGGGTAAAGTATAGTATCATGATACGTCATGTGCAATGAGTGTTTACTCATGCTAATTCAAGTGCAACGAGGGTTTACTCGTGCTTCAAGTGCAATGAGGGTTTACTCATGCTCCATGTGCAATGAGCCTTGGCTCATGCTAATTCAATGTTAAGTGTTGTTGCCACATTTCCATGTTATGATTATCATGCTTTATCATGCCTTTATGTTCATGTCTCTCTTATGCTCTATTGATATGCCTATTTCCTAACATGTATTGTACTCCTCATGTTATTCATTATGTACTCCCTTACTGGGCTTTATAGCTCACCCTTTTCTTATGCATGTCCTCAGGTTATCCCATGCAATGCTAAGTACGAAGGAATGTAGTGGTCATGTAAAGGAAGTTTTCAATAAGGATGTTGTATTTAAAGTTTAAAGTTTTTATGTAATGATACTAAGCCCCAAAGACACTAAACCTCTCGATCTTCTTTGTTGTATCAAGTGAAGTTTTATGTAATAAAGCATGTTTATGTTGTAATAAAAAAGAAGGGTTGTCATATTAAATGGTATTGTTTGGGGTTTTCTATTGTAGAGGACATATCTTATGGAACTAGACAAATCAAATGAGGTTAGGAATCAAGGTTTCCTGGTTAGCACATGATGGCTAATTTGATTGCTTACATGTTTTTACTTTTTCCTGATTTATTTACCATACATTCATGAACTATATATAATAGTGTATATGAGGGGAACTTATTGAGACAAACTAAATTTTATGCTCAAACCATGAAAAGGAACCCCAGAGCCTTTCCATATCTTATGTTCGGATTTATACTAATAAGTTGTACATGGGATTGGACTAGAGTATCTGAATGGGTGATAGGGGATTGGTCTGAGGGGTGACCAATATTTTATTATTGAGTTTCCCTTATATTATTTTCTTTTTATTGTGTATTATTCATACTGGTGGGAGACCATTTTTATGTGTATCTATATTGAACATGGGTTTTATATATGTTATAATATGAGGATGTTATATATTATTGTTGGATTTCTATTAACTGTAATTCCTTACACTTACTCTAATATTATATATTGATTATGTAATCAATATTTTATTTATTATGATGGTACAAAGTGTACAATATCCCCATATTTCTTATAGAATCTCACTACTAGTCAGTAACTTATGGAATATGGGGATTTGTGTATGATGTTTTGTGTTTCTCTAGCTAGGATGCCATAGAAGTGATTTTATTCATGGTGTAACATGCAATCAATTTTGTTATGTGTTATTTAGTCACTCCATTTTTATTATTGAATGCATCTGAATTTTTTTAAAACATGTGAAAGAAAAAAATCACCTTCATCTCACACTAATAGGTGAGAGGACCAAAAAAATTATAAAGATTTCACATTCCATACAATCTCTACAATCTATTTTGTTCTTCCCTCTAATATTGGGAACACTTATACATTAATGTGATAATAAAAATAATATATTATAAACACATAACTGGATTGGAGTTCAATATATCTAATGGTAGATGGGGATTTATTTCCCATATATATTCCCATACTCCTTTCAGGTAGCATTTTTTTAAATTTTTTGAAACAAATTAATACATATACCTCACAACAACAAAAATATTAAATGGAAAATTATAAGATCTTGGTCAAATTAAAATTAGAACAATTATTTATTATGATATTAACTTGGTATAATGTTTCATATAGTTAAATAATATAATATTTAGTGACCCTATACAGAATATGGTATCATTTTTCTCATTAATAATGGTCCACCAATAATCTTGAGGCATTTAATCAATGATTAAACTATTTTGATTTTTCATATGGGAAACTGGTTAATTTTTTATAATTCCCATTATCGATTAAAAAGGGATCTTTTCTTTTCTTTTAATAAATAAGGCTCTATCCTAAGCTTTCTGAGTATATAATTTATAGTGGTTATTTGAGTTATAATTGGCTCAAATATAATACATCTCATAACCACATCAATATCAGGAACATTGGGATTTCACATTCCTTAATACAATATTTTTTTTAATTCTAAGAAACTTTTATACCATGCCCTAGATATATTAATATCCAAACTCATGTTTGATTCGATATCTACAACTATTATTACATTTTTTGATTCACCCTCACCCAGGATTATTTTCATGAATGATAAAAAAAATTAGGAAATGCTACTATTGAACCGGGGATATGATGATGATGATTTTTAATCAAGATTTCATTTTTCTTTTCCATGATGAGTAATGATTATATGAGGTTAAAATAAATTTTATATATTCATAAAAAAAAATTTATTATTCAAGTTTGTGATATCTATGAAAATTCATATAGGGTTTTTCAAGCATATTATAATTTATAACCTCAATCCCATAATACTTATATTGAGATACATTTTGATATATGAAATAGTTATACTCACTGACCCTTAAAAATTATTTTATGTATAAAAAATTACATTCACCAAGGGTATAAAGAATAATAATTTCTTTTTTATGATCATACCGCTCCTTCAAACTCTTAGATATTTCTTTATGATTATCAAATTTTAACTCCTCATCCAAATGTTCTCTAAGGCAATTTTTATTAATTTATTTTTAGGGGATTATTGATTTTATCATTTAAATAATATCTGTGGACTTTTCATGTAAAGATATATCCATGATATATGACATATAATTACTTTTAGTAATATTTAGTGCAATTAATTCAAGTTTAATGAGATTTAACAAGATGATAACTGAAATAATAAAAAAACATTTTTTATTATTGTATAGAAGTAAAAACTAAAATTTCATATTTAATATGAATATAATGGATAATATAATTACTATGATTGATATATATATATATATTAAAATTACACCATGTATGTTAGCTAATTATTTTTATTTTTTTAATACCATTTAGAGCATTAGATTATACAAAACCCCAAGGGGAAAGAGGGGTGGATCACCTTTTATTGGAAAGGAAGGGTATGGATGGTGAACCTGAATTCCACCATCAGTCAATATTCCACATTGAAAATGTATAGAATAATTTTTGGGTGTTCCCAATCAACTTTGACACCCTTTAATACGAGAATAAAATGAAGAAAAATGAGTGTGATCAAAACACTTTTTAAAATAATTTCCAATAATGAACAATAAAAAACCAACAAATGTAATATTTTTAACATCAATTATAAAAATAACCAAATTTAAACATACTTATTTTTTTCACTGGTTCTATTTATAAACAACGTAGAAAACTTATATTTTTTACATTAATTTTAAGTATAATTGATGATAACGATAAAAAACTATATTTGTTATAATTATTTCAAAAAAATTCATAAAAAAATAATAGTGTTGATAATTTTAAATCTGACATAAAAAAATTACATGTTAGTTATTAAATAATTAATAATAGAAATTCATTCTTAAAAATATTTTTTTCTTGTTTCACCTATAATTCACAATTGAAAATCCAAAAACCTTATTCCATTTGTAATAATATTATAACTCTTGAGAAACTTTTTACACATTATAATCCATTAATAAAAAAACTCCAAAATTTCACCAACCAAATCAATAAAAATGAGTGAAAATTTACTCGAAAATAGAAAATGCATGACATGTATTTGTGTACAATAATGTATGAAACTCTTATTAGATGATTCCCCTAGCTACATGAACAAGTCTGATAAAAAAACCCAAACCACTAAAAAATAGATCACCTATGTAGACCAACATCATGAAAACTACACAAAATATATCATCTAATGAAACTCATGCCTAATAAAACAAAGGATCCCAAAAAATATGTAACAATATAAACTATTCAGACCAATCCAAAAACCCTAAATGTAGAATTGTATTTTAACAACCAAATGTAAAAAAACTACATAAATATAGACTCAAACATGTCTGGAAGAATCAGAACCAATATCTACATCCACTTTACCCCTCATCTATATATAATCAACATACCCTCATTGTTTTCATGTTCTTTCTCCCATGATCCACGTGAATAACAAGTAAAAGTCTTGTGCCATCACTCCTCTATAATATATGTGAATATAAGATGGTGAGTAGAAAAAATTTAAAAACCTAACTAAAATATTAATTAGAAACCGATCAATTTATTATAATGAACAACATCATTATGGTTCAACTAGAATGAGGTTCTGTTCAGGCACCAATGATATTAGAGCTTATAGAATATTAAATATTAAAATATAAATGGAAGGAAAGGCTATTTGGATGTGTTTTTCATATTAAAGTGATAATTTTTTAGGTGCAAATAGTGGCTGGAAATTTCCTAAATTAAGGATTCATATTTTGGGTGTTTAAAACCCATAAAGGGTGTAAATTTGTTCCTAGAGGAATACTGGAGGTATCTCAAAAGATAGCTGTTGAGATCAATTTTGTAACACTGCCTCGACCCCCTTTAGTTCGGTGGAAGGCCATTAGAACTCTGGTAGAATCATTAGGATTTCTATTAGACTAACCATAAGTCTAGTGGTCCCGTAATTTTACTAAAAAATTAATTAAATTTATTAGTCAATTTAAATTAAACCAAACCCAACCCCTCCTTCATTTTACTTCAGTTGGCCACCCAGAAGATCAAACACCTTTATCATCTCTCTCTTATCTTTCATCTAAGCTCTCTGATTCTTACCCGATTGATGATCCTTCTGAAGAAGTGGCATCTTAGAGGATATTTTAATTCATTAAAAATATTTTTATTTTATTTTTCTATTTGCGTTCATTATTTCTCCATATCAAATCCATAATTTTTGTATTTTTTCTTAATTTTCCAATTTTAGGAATTTAATTCTGATTTAACCAATGAAGTTAGATTATATTTGTCTAATAAGTATTTGGTAGGTGGTCCCTTACATTTCCCTATCATATTAAAAAAGATTCCATGATTTGTGTGATGATTTTATAGGATGAGTGGGTTCATGTGACCTGGGACTTGTCCATTGGGGACTGGGGTGTTTGTGTGAGGTTTATTGAGAATTCATAGTATGATGGGTGATTAAAGAAATGTTTTTCTTTATATCATAGTGTTTTATTCTATTACTTCTGGTCTATTATGAGTTTATTTTGTTAGAATTTAGGCCCTTAAATAGTTTTTTTCATGAACTGGGCCTTATATATCCCTAATCAACTTGATGCGATGTTTTCAACATTTCTACCTTGGGAGAAGAATAATTTTGAATAAAAAACTATGTTTTATTATAAATCCTTGATTAAAATTAATATAAAGGTGAATTAACTGATGCTTTTGAATGACATTTCTTATAAATAGTAATGTGTGAACTTATTTCCTATTGCGCATGACTGAAGGGATTGTATGACAAGTAATGTGTTATCATTTAATTATTTACCTTGGGTGTTTAGTTATGGAAAGGAAGTTCCAAATTATAAATAATTTATAACATTTGATAAAGTTTCTTAAGGGAAGTGAATTAGTATTTTCTACCTAAGGAAATGTAACCTTTGATGAATAAATTCCACTACTACCTAAACATATAATGGTTCTTCAGGTTAGTGACAGTTAGGGTTTTGAGATAGGGTTATCCCTTACCTCCTTGTCACATTTTAGACGTGATGTGTATATCATAACGATATTTTTTGAGACATAATAATGAAATATGTTTACATTTTAACTTGGTTATTAAATAAGGTTTTCTATAGGGTTTAAATAAAATATTATTTTTTATGCTCAGTTTGAATTGATTTATCTTGTGATATGTGTTCGTTATTTGGGTTGTTAATAGTATGCTTTCTTTTTTTCTTATGTTATGACCTATGACTTGTTTTTATTTCTATAATGATTTATGTGATTATTTATATATTATATTTTTTTCTTGGATTATCTTATTGGATATCGTATACAGATATGAAATATTGAGTTTTCCTTTACAATAATTATTATAAAGTGAAACAACAAGTTAAAAAAGACATCAAGGGTGATTCCTATACTTTATATTATTATTTTTAGTAGTTATGTTTGTTATTTTTTATCGATAATATTATTACTTTTTGAGCAAGCGATGAACAAGTTATAGTGATAGAAACATTTGGGTGTGTATACCCATCTACCCATGGACATGGCCATTCAGACATTCCATTATATTTTGTACAAGTAAATGTATTGGGATGCTCATGGCATGCCTTCCTTACTTTTATATATATTTGTATGGGTATAATTTTATGATATTATATACTACGAACCCTACATATATTGGTATATGAAATGGGATAATATCTAGTTTGATAAATCATTTGACATGCCATATATTTATATTTGAAATGGGATTTTATCTTGAAAAATATATGGTATGATGTGGTGTAAATTTGTAATCAATGTTTAAAATATATATTGATGTGTATAGTTCTATATTAAATATTTCAATCACAGTTTAAGGTAAGTTTAGATCCTCCCAGTGGTATAAGAGTAATCTATTATTTGTATTATTATTCAATATATATTTTAGTTTTTATTAGTTTCTATATTTCTTGTATATTATCCCTGAAAATATTTGATTTTATACCTATCTTATGTTGTTATTTCATATTATATCATTCCATGAAAACACTCATGTATAAAATTGGATATGTTAGGGACACCCTTTGTAGTGGCTTACTCAGTTATGTGCTAACACCCATCATATGATCCTAGTGCATATACTATTTCACATATTGAATTTCAGGTATGTGATTTCAATGATTATTTGGATACATAGGAGACACTTTGGGCATATACGTTACATAACAGGTCAAGTCTCAATGGGGATCTAGAGTATAGAATGTCCATCTTTTGATGGACATGTAGGAATAACACAACATCTATTTATTAATTATTTTGAATTTATTTATTAGTTATATGATTTTTCAAGAGTGTTGAATGTTTTTTCATTTGACTATTACTTGACATTTAATGCATACATGCTGAATGTTATTTGAATCATGGTATATATATGATAGGTACTCCTTGATATACAATTTTTCATTTTATTTTGGGAAATTTCCAATGTGTTAACAGGTTATTATGGATATTTGGAAAATCCTGCATTTACCTACTTTGTTAACTAGATATTTGATGCATACATGTGGAATATTTTTTGTATCATGGTATATATATGGTAGGTACTCCTTGGTATAAAATTTGTCACTTTATTTTCAGAAATTTATAATTTGTTAACAGGTTATTTTCGATTTTTGGAAAATCTTGCATTTACCTACTTTGTTAACCTAATAGGGTAAATTAGCCTCTAGTGATCGGGGAACGTGTGTGGGGTTAGTGATGATCCTACCCAGTTCAATGAAGGATCAGGGTTGGGCTATTAAAAGTGGTATCAAAGTAGTGTTTTAGTTTTTTTAGGATACATATATAGAAATATAATTGTCGATACTTGAGAAGTAACCCTTAAAAGGCCTAATCATACTCTTTATGAAACAATATCATGTTATTATAGGATATTCAAGTATTTAATATGATCCATAGATAGGATTTAATTTTTTTCTTAAGTATATCGAATATGACATCATGGAACTTGATAAGTGTCATGGGGAATTTTTGGGAGCCATTTTGGAATTGTTTTCATGCTTCATCAGTATAATTCCACCTAGGAAAAGAGTATTTTACTTTATTTGAACCTTAGTATATAAAAAATATATATAATTTTTTATAATTAGATAATAAAATAATTATTTATTTCCAGAATATCTTATTTTTGGAGATGTAATTTACTAAAATTACTCAAATGTATTTCATTTCTATTCACATTTTACTTTCTTCTGTGTGCTATATTGTTTTTCATGTTTTATTATTTTGAACTTTTAGTAGTTAATTAAAATTTCTTGATTTTAAAAAAACAAAGAAAGTGGTTTGAGTAATGATTTAGGTTTTATTCATGGTAAGTTTTTCAATGTAATAGAACCTTTTGATATATATATATATATATATATATATATTATAGGCTCAAGGTTAAAATAAAATCCACTTCCATTTAGATATGTCTCTAGTGGTTTAGGTTGGTTTTTAAAGTGTTCCAAATTGGCGTTATATAGTCCATGTGTCATGACCCCATCCCTCCAAAGGTACCCCCCATGGGATAAAATTGAAGGAAGAGAGATAATAACCCCCAAATCTTACCTCTAATAGACCATGAGTTGGTGAATAATACTGAGGGTATATAAATTACACATATAGGAGGCACTGCCCTCATGGAATTTAGGGAGTAAGAGATAAGATAAGAAGAACCACTAACCAACACCATGAAAATATAAAAGAAGCAACCCCAATACATATAATTTCATACACAAATTGAATAAAAATGAAAATAAAACTACAAGTACCAAAAGTAAAACTAGGAAAAATACATGAACTCTAGAAAATCTTGACATGTGCTCAACAACTCCTCTTAGATAGTAATGGTCATCCCAATCACCAATAAGTTCCTATTAATCTAAATAATAGTTTATATATACATAGGGTGAGAATAATAGGTATACTCAGTACGAACCTATCTGAAACCTCCCATGTAAAATGTGAAAGAGCATAAAAAGATTAATGAATAAAAAAATGGAACTGACTTATCACCAAAACATGTAATACTATAGTTTCTCATCTTTGTTATGGATCACTCATTAAGTAATTTATATAAATAGACTATTATGGGTATATACATGTGTTTATTGTTACCATAATAGTAACGAAATATCTATAACCACTATTTACATGGTAATTTTCAAAGATTGTGTGTCCTATCAAAAGGTTATTATAGTTCCCAGTTACAATGAGAACCTCGATATACCATGATAGTGATCTAAAATACATGTACTATATTCTAGATACATCATACTGACAAGAAATAGATGATGTTTGATTATCAGGTGTCGGGGGATCATAATCTCTAATAATTATTCTCATGACGTTCACACATGGTGATCTCAAGTAGATGAGATCATGAGGACAAACCCTCCAATAGGAACACCATGTGTTTCAGGTGTCATTGGTTGTTCATATCTATGAACATGTGTATTTGTCACCTGAAATGAGATCATAATGAATGTGTACCATTTGATCATGTACATTGATGCAAGGCAAAAACCATGACATTAAATTCATGGAAAGGTATCGTTTATTAGTTGTGTCATTTGTTGTATGGCATTTATTGAATGATTGAGATAGAATTTTTTGCTTTCGAGTTGAGGAAGAGAAATATCATGGGCCCGTTAATTAATATGGTAGTACATTAATTAAGTCCATAATCATGGTACAAGAACGAAATTTTGTCCAGTATGGTCCTGAAATATATAATAAAAAAGGATGATGACGCAAGTTTGCATCCTACTTTTTTAGATTTTTGTGATACGAAGAGATTTTCTTATACAAAATGCATTCATAAGAGGTAGTCATATCTATGACATTCTTTATCTCCTTATGAGTTATCTTGGGTTTCTAGAATCCACTATAATTATATGGGTTAGACTTACTTCTATAGAATAAAGGACCTAGAGGGCCACACACTAAGTGTATTCACAAGTTTCACCTATTTTAATGAATAGGATTTTAGGATGAAGTGGGACCCACATGCATGGTTCAGTGAATGTCGGAGTGTGATCGATCTTAAGTAAAATTAATTCAATGATATTATTCAACTTTATAATAATGATGATTGAATTTATTTCTCAAGTTATTCACAATTTTTTTGTCATAAGTGTGAATATTGTAAAATATAGTTTTTCGAACGAGCATGGGATGTTCAAGGTTCATTAAATTATTTGGGAGATTACGGGCCATGTTAATAGTTCATATTTTATCAAAAAAATATTTTATAGTGTTAAAAGGGAGTGATAAAATATTTTTAACATCTATTAAAATTTTATTAAGTAATACATGTGCAAAAAGGTCTAAAATTAAGGTTATTACTTTCCATAGACCAAAGTGAAATTTTAGAAAGTATAACCTAGTTGTAAAAGCTCATTTTGGACTCTTGAATAATAATCTCCACTATTTAATCAAATTAAGTGGGATAATATCTCATCTATTATCATATCAAGTTCTTAGAGAGAGATTTAAAAGAAACAACAAGGTCGGAACGATCACATATTATCGATTGATTATGTGTTATTTACGCTATAGAAGGGACATTGTAAATCTCTTAGATTTCTCATGATAACACCTGATAAATGTAGATCAATAATACAGGTGATGGGGTGAATGTGTGGATGATCTAGAGGATGCCTATCCTAGAACCATTGAACCATTACATGTAAGCAGTGAGTGAATAAGACCGACGACTTCACATGGACAAGGTATCATTTACGCATTTATTAATTTTTATTTTGTGTACTTAAATTAAAGTACACAAGATAATTTATGAAATTTGAGAATTTTTTTTGTGTATTTAGTGCTTTTAACATTAATCCAACCCAAAAATATTAAATTTCACATTTTTCACACTTCCACTATGCCCACAGTTCCTTCAAATTATAACTCATGTCATTATAACTCAGGAAAGTACACCAATGGGAAGTTGAAACAACCACATCTAGATACAAGTACATGATATATCTAAATCCATTACAAACCACACATAAATGTATAGTAAACCTTGAGTCATCACAACCATACTAGGAACACACCCTAAACTATAAAGCATTATAGATCGGGATATTTCTACTGGTCTAACTTGTCGTTGATTGAAGTTATATGTGTCCCAAATTAATTACCTGTTCTTAGAACTTTAGTATAGCATAAGTTCGGGTTCGATATATAGGGAACCGTGGTGTGCATGAATTCAATTGAGTTAATACTTAATTTAGGTGAAGTATGCAAAATTTATAAATGATTGGGTTGATTTTGTGATTGGATTGAAACTAAATTGATTTACTTTGAAGAATGGATACAGTTTGAAAGAAAACAACGGGTAAATTTAAAGAGTTCTTAGAAATGGAAAGAAAAGATGTGTCGGGGCTATGGTGAATAACTAGTTCTTATACAGATTATTTAAATGGTTGTGTTGTTCATAATAATTCAATCATTCAGGATTTCATTTTGTTACAAGATTTCCTTGGTCCGGTTCCTCTTGTTTGGAATTAGAGCAGCTGCCTCCTTGGTCCGGTAGTCAATGTCCTTAATTCTTTATTACGTCCAGTCCATAATTTGAATCAGTGAAAACCTTCCAATGGTCATGGATGTTTTCACCGTTACTTTTCTTTTGTATCGCTGAGAATCCTTCCCTTGGTCCGGTTAAGAATTCTCAGTTATATTAGACAGTGGTTTAAGAAGAGTAAGATGAATTACAATGATTCAAACACAAATATATAAAACAATATACAAATTATGATCCCATCATCCACAGACCCAATATGAGGGGTTTAGTTACACATAGAATTTAGGAGAGAAACGACACACGTGATACCTGACAGATTCATCGTGTAGGCGTTGAGGTAGAGTATCGGAAGGTGTAACATCGGAGTGACGACAGTAGCTTCGGGAATGGTGATAGCAGAGCTTCTCTTTCCTCTCAATGGTTCTGAACTGCCTAAATTCGTAGGCCAAGGCCTCATTTTATAGAAAAATAAAGTACACGGCGTGTATAGAAAGTACATGTCGTGTACTTTTCGTCAACGCGTTTTGGTGCCATTTTCTCCGCTGGCAGGTGGCCGAGAACGCTGTTTTTGACTTTTGAACACAGCGCCGCCTACAAGTTGAGTTTACATGGCGTGTAGCGCCGCCATACACGGCGTGTAGTATCAAAAGTTTGGCCATCATTCCCTTCTAGAACAGCAGACACGACGTGTAAAACTTCAAACACGTTGTGTCTTCATCAACGACCACATGGGCGTGTGGACTTTTCTTCGGAAACCACCGCTTCTAGAAAGTAGTACACGACGTGTAGCGCCGCCACACATGGCGTGTATCTTCTTCTTAGTGACATGGGCGTGTACTCCCTCCTTCGGTCTGTGTCCCTACCTGGATGTACACGGCGTGTATAAAAGTACATGCCGTATAGTTTCAAAATTTTCACATGCATCCCTTGATTTGTGTATTTAGCCAGAAATCTCCTAAAAGTAAAAAGAATCACCAAAATCAAAGAATATGTTCATAAAACAACAGATTTCTGATGAAAACATGTTTTTATCTTCAATTATATATATGGAAAATGTATACACAAATTTGGTACATCAAATTCTCCCACACTTAGTCTTTTGCTTGCCCTCAAGCAAAATCTCAACATCTAATTATGAGAGCCTATACTTTAAAAGGAAGGAATTTAATTAATCAAACGTATAAATGATAAATTTATTGAGGAAAAATTATAAAAGGCACAAACAAATTAAATTCATAAGATATTAAAATCATGCCTCATATATAATGTAATTAACTACTCTCATCCTCTTTCAACACATTTTTCAACCTAAAAATAAACATGCCACTTGATGATTTACCTTACCAGTTAAAATCACACTCCACACTCAAGATGTTTTTTATCAAAGTTATGCTCAATCCAAGTCATATACACTCTATCCATAGGTTTTTAAGATATCTTGTCCTCTACTTCAGAAAAATTGAATTACAAAAATCGTGAGGGCTTTATCAATAAGGTTCAGATGTTTCTGTGGCTAAGGGTTGGTAGGTTCAGATGTGAAAATAAATTCTGAGGTTTGAAAAAGGATGGCTAATTCCTTTAAACAACATTTCATGATATTCAAAGTAAATCTCACTGAAAATACATCCTTCAAAAGCTCAGTCAAATGATTTTGTAATCGTCACCAACTTCCTTAGGCAAGTAGGGTTTATGGGAAAATAAGCATAAGGTCCCCTTTTTGTTTGTTTTTTGTTGTTGTTGTTGTTGTTGTTTTGTTTTTTTAAACAACAAAACACAAGAGCATCCCTTATGAATACAATGAGTAGATGTTTGGAACCAATTCTACCCCAAATAATCAAGTGGCACTCCCCCACACTTTATTTCATGGATTTACACAAAAATATGCCATGTATTGCCAACTCCCTCTTTAAAGCTTAAATGAATAATCATGCAAAGTTTAAAAAGAAATAGGGTAGGAAGGGAAATAGGCTTGTAATGTTGCTTCCTATAAAGGTTGTTCATGGCTTCTATGGGCTTAACGAAGATTAAATGTAGGGTAGGTCTCAAGATAAAGGGGTTGAAACAAGATAATGCCTGAATCATGTTAAAGTAATTCAAAAATTTCTTCATGTTTCAAAAGAAAAACTTGCAAATTCTGGTAGTGATGCATATCCTAAGAATCTCTCAATAAAAAGGGTATTAGAAAAGAAATATGAAAAATGGTTTAGAATACCTCTCAGGAGTGGAAAAATAATAAAGGGACAATCAGGTCATGACATGCATATAAATGATTTGCCTAATTAATGTAATTTAATCAAGGATGAAAGGTTGCAATTGAAACTATATCAGAAATCATTTTAAAATACTTAAAAACTAAAAATCATGTAATAATTCCAAAAGTTCCTACTGATAAATCTAGCATTTATAAGACTGATTAACCAAAATTGATTTACATTTTCAAATATAGAGTCTAATAATGATGTCTCATAGGTTAGTTTAAGGGAAAAGACTAAGGTGAAAGATATAGATGCGCCCCCACACTTAATACTGCACATGGTCCACCAAGTGAAACAACAAGGTAAAGGGTGGGCAACAGAGAGAAATGGGGGACAAAATGAGGGAAAGCAGTGGAAGAAGTAAGTCCAAATAGAAAGAAAATAGAAATGGAAAAATACTCCCCTTGTGAAAAGTGATGCCCAAGGCGCTCCATGTTCGTACCTGTGACTGGCGAGAAAAAAAACGACAAACATGCATAACAGCACAACACAAAAAATGATAGAAGACATATATAAGATAAATGAAAATGTCACTATCATGGGGTCGCCTCAGGGGAGGCATCATCCGGTACAGAATCGTCCGGTAGAGACGGCGCATTAGGCGTGGAAGGGTGGGCTCTGACACGGAATCAGGAAGGGTAGCTGAAGAAGTATGAGCCACAGGTGCTAGACTCGGGATCAGAAGCTCAGCAGCAGGCCCTAGCCCGGCAGAAGTGGCAGTAGCAGAGCTCACCGTAGTCATCGGAACGGAATCGGTGGCCGGCGTAGGAGACGGCGGTGGAGCAGTAGCAGAAGAGCCAGGAACGGAGGCAGAGGCTGGTGGCTGAGGCAGTGGAACACCAAGATGCTGAGCAATATGCACCAACAGATGCTCTATCCGGTTCAGGCGGCTGTTTAGACGAATCAAATGGCATGCAATGGTGTCCTGGCGGCTGATGATATGGGCTAACTTTTTCTCCATCGTGGCTAGGTGGAGGGAAAGAGTCGGATCGACCGAGGGTGCGGGGGTAGGTGGGATGGGGGATGTGACAGAAGAATGAAGGTCAGAAGAAGTGGGGCCAGTAGGAGGTGGGTGATGTGGAGAAGCTGGAGGGGTGGGGAAGGAGGATTGGGTATAGCTGCTGGGGTAGGGTCAGCAGGTGGCGGGGCTCGAGCCTGAGCAAGGATGTAGGCACCCCCCTTCTTCCGGACCAATCCCATGAAAATGAGCATGAGGAAGTCCATACGCTGGGGTGAACCTATCAAGTCATGAGGTAATGAGGGCTCGAATACCCCCAAGTGGTGGGCAAGACAGGTGGTGTAAAAATCGTCGTTCAGGTTGCCCTGATGGCCGGTAAACATGGAGTGGAAATAGGAGGTGGCTAGATAGGGGAGGTCCGGGTAGGCGTGTCGGATGACACAGGTAAGAAGCTCCATGTCACGGCCGGTCACCACCCCCATATCCTCATGGCGGGGAAAAAGGATGGCGCTGAAGCACCGGTGGGTGAAGCGAAGGACAGGGTCGGCTATAAGAGTGCTCTTCTGGGAAGTGGGGGAGTACCGGTGGTCAGTCCCATCAATCTCCCACCACAAGGCAATAAGGTCAGAGCGCTCGGGCCGGGTCAAGTCAGAAACGGGGGGTGGTGTGATAGGATGGGGGTAGAAGTCGCACCCTCGGCCAAACTCTGTCATCGTCAGAGAAAAACGTTGGCCGCCTAGCCGGAATCGAGCTACTGGCACCGCATCGCTAGGTGTCTCCCGGTACTCTGCTCCATCGAACTCAAAGGAGGCCGCAAACTCCAAAAATAAGTCTCGGAACACAGGAGTGCTGACCTGGAAAATCTCGAGGAGTGCGGTGTGCCCGAGAAGTACCTCCAACTCCTCCCAAATACCGAGCCACTACGGAATGTTGTTGTCAAGGTACCGGACGCTCAATGGTATCGGCCGATGAGAGAAGCTTCGGATCCTGTCGTATGCGAGGTCGGTGACCGGGAATACCGTGCAGGGATAGGGAGCAGCTGCAGGTCCTGGCCCAGGGGCCAGTGCAGCAGCAACATCTGGCTCTGGAGGTGGATCCGCCGAAGAAGAAGGTGGCTCGGTGGAAGGTGTGCTCGAAGAGGGACCAGCTGCTGAGGATGAGGGTACAGCTAATGTGGCAGCTGGTGCAGAAGAAGTAGGCATAGCCTCATCTAAAGGAGTGAGTGGCGGCAGAATGGACAACGGAGGGAGCTCAAAGACCGGAGCGTCGGGGTCCGGATACGTAGGTGGTCGGAGTCAGATCCAACGATAGCTGGGCCCCTCGCCCTCGGTGGCGGAGGCTGGCCGCTTCCCGCGGGAAGGATCACGATCTGCCATATCCTGAAATAGAATGAAAAACAAAACAAAAGAAAAGAAAAAGGAAAACAAAGAAAATTTGAGAAAACTGTAAAATAAAAGTACACGGCATGTACTCTAGAATACACGGTGTGTAGTCAGAAATGGAGAGTATCTTGTGTTTTCTGGAAAGACACACCGAGAGTGGAAAGAGACCATGTAATAGGACACGGCGTGTACCGAACATACACATCATGTTCACATCAAAGTGAAGGTGTTCGTGTAATAAAGAGGACACGGCCATGTTTCTATCAGTTCAAAGAAAATAATACACGCCGTGTAAGTACAGGACACAACATGTATTGCACATGAAGAACATGGCCGTGTAGAGGGAGAGACATGGGCTGGCTACATATATAAATGAAACGGCGTGTATCGAACATACATGTCGTATTCTGAACATGGGGTGACAGGCCGTGTTATGCGCCACACACGAAGGGGCCCAAGGAAATGGTCTACACGGTGTGTACCGAACATACACACCGTGTACATTCAAATTTTGAAATATTTTGTGTGTGGCCGTGTACATATGTACACAACGTTTGTTCTTCATATCGTGGCCATGTACAGGTGGAAGCCGAACGGTCGGCCGATCCGATTAACACCCTAAACGATTCTAAAAACATGAAATAGAGGGTGCAAAATGGCGTACCTGGACTGAGGATCACAATGTGAGAAGAATCAGAAGGTGAAACGCCCCAAATCGACGGATCTGGAAAAGGGGGGGTTCGGGTGGCATTCAGGAGAAGAAACGGGAAGAGGGGAGGAAATTGGGACGGTCGTGCGATACGACCTCAAGCTGGGTACCCCGCTGCTTATATAGCCACGGTACACGGAATGTAGTTTTGGTACACGCCGTGTATCCCAAATTTTTTTTGTGGCTTATATAAATAAATATAATTATTATAGTAAACTATATAATAATTATTATTAATAATTAAAAATAGATATATCTACAAATTCTATTATACATGAACCTATACACGATGTATATTGGGAAATACATGCCGTGTATTTTAAAATAAGAAAAAGAGTAGTACAACCTTTGGTCCGGTGCTTGGGGCGGGATTCGAACCAGCGATCGGCCGATTCGAACGGACGCCCTCACCCACTGGACCAAAGGTTGTTCTGCTGTTCATATTTATTTTATATATATATTTATTCTATAAGGCCTATACACATGGAAAGAAATAAAATCACGGCGTGTGATTTTTATTTAAAAAAGGATGGGGGTGAAGCGGGGAGATTAGCGCGATTCGAAACCGGGTCTTGTGAACCTGGTGCTGAGAGTTTTCCAATCCACCAACTTCACCCGCATGTAATTTATTTTTTTAAAAATGGTTTTCATTTATATTTGAAAAATCATGGCGCACATGGCGTATATCGGAGTACACATCGTGTGGTTTTATTAAAAGAACAAATGATGGAAATGGGACGGTTGTCTGGATTCGAACCCAGGTCTTTTGAAACTGGATTACGATTCTAGCTAACCGGTTCATCCCCACCATGGGTTTTATTAAACACATTTATATATATATATATATATAGATTTAAAATACCACACATGTCATGTAATTAAAAGGTGGAACCCTGTGCCGAAGGTAGGTCAGGAGGATTCGAACCGAGGACGGCTCGAATAAACTCTAGTGACTTTCCCATCGGCACCGGCATCATCCCTCGTTAGTTATTTGTTATTCTATAGATTTATACTATTAAGTTTACAAATTAAAAAGATAAGTGCACACTGTGTATATAAGTGGGACACGGCGTGTAACCTCTGGGTTGCCTCCCAGGAAGCACCTTTGTTTTAGGTCGTTGGCTCGACCTACTTACCTTGCTTACCTGAGGAGTATAGTGGAAAATGTTCCCACCACATTATCTGTAGGATGGTATGCTTTCAAGCGCGGCCCATTTACCTTGAATGGTTGAACATCCTCTCCAGAAATTTCTACCACTCCGTGATGGAATACGCGGATAACGTGGAATGGTCCCGACCAGTGTGACTTTAACTTCCCTGGAAATAAGCGAAGACGAGAATTAAAGAGAAGTACCTGATCACCGGGTTGGAAATATTTTCTTGATATCATCCGGTTGTGAATGGCTCTTGTCTTATCCTTGTACAACTTGGCGTTCTCATATGACTCTAACCGGATCTCATCTAGTTCCGAATGTTGGAACTTCTGTTTCTCGTCAGCTACCTTTAGATCAAAATTTAGGGCTTTGATGGCCCAGTAGGCTTTGTGTTCCAATTCTACTAGCAAATGGCAGGGCTTTCCATAGACGAGGCGGAACGGGGACATTCCCAGTGGTGTTTTGAAAGCAGTCTGATATGCCCACAAGGCATCATCTAACTTCTTGGACCAGTCCTTCCGTGAAGTGTTCACTGTTTTTTTCAGGATCTGCTTGAGCTCACGATTGGAGAGCTCTACATGTCCACTGGACTGGGGATTATATGGTGTCCCCATCTGATGCTTTACTCTATACTTTGACGGTATTCATCTCATCAGTGTGTTGTCGAAGTGGGTTACTCTATCGCTGATCAGTACTCGTGGAACTCCAAACCTGCTAAAAATATTTTTCTTCAAGAAATTTATGACTACCTTGGCTGTGTCATGAGCTGTAGTAGTAGCTTCCACCCATTTGGAGACGTGGTCTACGCAGACCAGGATGTAAGTGTTCCCAAAAGATAAGGGAAAAGGACCCATGAAATCTATGCCCCAGACATCGAAAATCTCGACCTCCAGGATGGGGTGCTGAGGCATCTAGGCTCTACGTACCACATTACCTGTCCTCTGGCACCGATCACAATAGGAAACAAAGGCCCGAGCATCTCTATGCATGGTGGGACAAAAAAATCTAGACTGCATGATCTTAGCTATGGTACGGTCCGGCCCATGATGTCCTCCTACTGGTGAGGCGTGACAGAACTCCAGGACACCATGAACTTCATTCTCCGGGATGCAACGGCGAATCACTCCATCTGCACAGGATCGAAATAGCAGAGGATCCTCCCAGAAGTACCTTTTCACATCAGAGAAAAATATTTTCCTTTGCTGGAAGGAGAGGTCGGGGTGAACGATACCTGTAACCAGAAAATTAGCGATATCAGCATACCATGGTCGAGGTGTTTCACTGATCGAAAAGAGGTTCTCATCAGGAAAATCCTCCCTGATCTCCCGATCTTCTTCCTTCTCCAAGTGAGGCAGCTCGGGGCGGGAGAGATGGTCAGTAATGAAGTTCTCACTCCCTTTATTATCTCAGATCTCAAGATCGAATTCTTGTAGGAGGAGTACCCAGCAGATCTATCAGGGCTTCGTGTCTTTCTTGTTGAGTAGGTACTTTAGTGTTGCATGGTCAGTATAAACAATAACTTTAGACAACACTAAGTAAGAACGAAACCTGTCAAATGCAAAAACCAATGCAAGAATCTCATTTTCTGTGGTGGTGTAGTTAATCTGTGCCTTGTTGAGCGTCCTTCTGGCATAATAGATAGGTCGGAAAATCCGATCAAGTCGCTGACCCAAGACTTCTCCCACTGCATAGTCACTCGCATAGCATATCACCTCAAATTGTTCCTCCCAGTTGTGAGAAATCGTAACTGGAGCTTCTACAAGGTGCTTCTTTAGATGCTCAAAAAATCTGACACAATGGTCATCGAACTCAAATATGGCATCCTTGGTTAGAAGATTGGTGAGGGTTTGGGCTATTTTGGAGAAGTCACGGACAAACCGCCTGTAAAATCCTGCATGCCCCAGGAAGCTGCGGATGGTGCAGACGGAAGTCAGTATTGGTATTCGTGAAATGACTTCAATCTTCGTCGGGTCCACCTCTATCCCATTCGCTGAAATTATGTGGCCAAGGACTATGCCACTTTGCATCATGAAATGACACTTTTCCCAGTTCAAGACTAGGTTAGTGTGCTCACATCTTTCCAAAAAAATCTCTAGGTGTCGTAAACAAATGGTAAATGATTTTCCATAAACAGAAAAATCATCCATGAATACCTCCAGGATTCATTCTGCCATGTCGTGGAAGATGCCCAGCATACAGCGCTGGAAGGTGGCGGGGGCATTACACATGCCAAAAGACATCCTTCGATAAGCAAATGTGCCATAGGGGAAAGTGAATGTGCTCTTTTCCTGATCCTCTGGAGCAATGGAGATTTGGTTGTAACCAGAAAAACCGTCGAGGAAGCAATAGAAGTTGTGCCCAGCTAGCCTCTCTAGAATTTAATCCATGAATGGAAAGGGGAAGTGATCCTTTCTTTTTGCATCGTTTAACTTTCGATTATCCACACAGACTCGCCAGCCCGTGATAGTGCGTGTAGGGATGAGCTCGTTCTTTTCATTTGAAATCACAGTGATACCCCCCTTTTTGGGTACCACTTGGAGAGGACTCACCCACGGACTATCCGAGATGGGATAGATGATGCCTGCATCCAATAATTTGATCACCTCCTTCTTTACAACTTCCTTCATGGGAGGATTCAAGGGCCATTTTGGTTTCCAAGATTTCTTGGCACCCTCTTCAAGTAGCACCTTGTGAGTGAAAATGGTAGGGCTGATGCCCTTCAGATCAGCGACTGTCCACCCAATAGCATGCTTCCGCTGTTTGAGAACCTGTATAAGTGCATCTTCCTGCTCATGTGATAGTTTTGCATTAAGTATAATAGGCAAAGTTTGAATGGGTCCTAAATACCAATACTCGAGAGAAGATGGAAGAGGCTTCAGTTCGAGTTCAGGTGCCTTTAAAATCGAAGGCGCAAGGGGTTGCACCTTGTCTCGTTCCAAACTATCAGGAACAACTGCACGCTGCCAATAGTGGTCGCCCTGGCCTTCTATGAATTGCAAGTATTCTGGCGCTTCTTCTAATAGAATATCTGTATCAGTTAAATTATTAGAAATAAAAGAACATACCAGTTCATCCCCTTTGTCGCTAAAATGAATAACCATGGTGGACACTGCATAACAGTCCTCATGCTCTGATAAGAAAGCATGTTTGACGACTTTGAGGACGTTATAGGAAACTCTTTCATCACCTACCCGAAAAATAATCTCCCCTTGGTGCACATCGATCAGTACCTTCCCAGTTGCCAAGAAAGGTCTTCCAAGTATAAGAGGTGCTTCCTGGTCATCCCCCATGTCGAGGATGATGAAATCAGTAGGGAGAATCAGCCTACCCACCTTGACCAGTACGTCCTCTAGTAGTCCCTTCAAGTGCTTAGTGGATCGATCAGCAAGTTGAAGGGCGACGCGGGTAGGCTTGAGCTCGTGGAGTCCCATATTCTTGAAAACTATGAGGGGCATGAGGTTCACGCTGGCCCCTAAGTCGCAGAGGGCCTTCCCAAACTCGTAGGATCCAATTCTACAAGGAATGGTGAAACTACCTGGATCTTGGAGTTTGGGAGGAATGGAATGTTGAACCACCGCGGAGCACTCCTTCGTTAGTGCAAAAACGCCCAAATCCTCCATCTTCCTCTTATTCGAGAGGATTTCCTTCATGAATTTGGCATATGTTGGCATTTGTGTCAGGGACTCCACTGTTGTACATCTCGTTCCCCTCGTTGTTTGATTTTCATGATCACAATCACCTTATTGTTTATCTAATTTTGTTTTAAGTGTTTTTGGATGATAGGCATTTATTTAAGGTGCCAAGGATTTGGGCCAAGAAGGCCAAGAAGGCAAAAAGGCCAAACTGGACTGAAATGCAGTCCACCGGCCAACCGGTGTGATGGCACCGGCCAGCCGGTGGAACTGGCAGAGGGATTGCCCACTGCCAGGTTCCACCGGTCGACCGGTGGCTCTGTCACCGGTCGACCTGTGGCACCCAGCCCAAATAGTATTTGCTACTGTCTTGCCACCGGCCAGCCGGTGGCTCCTCCACCGGTCGACCGGTAGAGCCTGGATCAAGTCTCTTCTTCTCTACCAAGGCACCGGCCAACCGGTGGAGCTGTACCGGCCAGCCGGTAGCCCAGTCAAACTAGCCGTTGGGTTTGACCAGTCAACCTTCTTTTGGCCTCCAACGGCTCCGAGGACTTCTCCAACGGCTCCGAAGGCCCCCAATGGGTTCCATGACTATAAATAAAGGCCAAGGAAGCCCCGGACACCCACTGGAACCATACGGAAGCCCACGGACACCTTGTTGATCATTTGGCGTACCTCCGGCGGACTTCCTCAAAGGAACCCCAACGTGCTCCAATCCAATTCCACATCCAAGAGCACCTTCAAAGAAGCTTGGAAGCGGCCTTCAACATCTCCATCCAATCAAAGGCGCCCAAGGCTTCTCAAAATACGGTTTTTATTGTATATTTATTTTTGAGCTTAAATTGAGTTTGTGCCTACAAACTCCCACTTTTCTCATCCCCTCTTTCTCTTGGGTTCTCACACCACCATTAAGGTGTGAAGAGGTTTCTTCAAGCCCTTCCTTTTAAAAGGCTTGAGTTGTCGGTGAGCTAGCCTTCACCCGTTAAAAAGGCTAGTGGGTTCTTGCTAAACCATCAAAAGCAAGTGGGTTCTTGCTAAACCAATAAAAGCAAGCTGTAATAGGTCCTAGTGCTACCTCAAAGCCTAGTGGGTTTCTTGCTAAAACCATTGAAAAGCAAGCGGTAGGAATCTCTCAACGGTTGAGTTGGGAGCGGAGACGTAGGCCGGGTTTTGGCCGAACTCCGTTATCAATTTTGTGTGTCTTGCCTCTTTATTTTCCGCTGCATTTCTACTTTGATTTTAATTTGTCAATCATTTTTTTTTAAAAGGCAATTCACCCCCTCTTGCCATCATTCCCCGTTTTTCCGTTCATCGGGGTTTCTTCCGACCCAACATTTGGTATCAGAGCGAGTATTTGAATAATTCCTTACCCGGTTTCAAATTAAAGATCCTATTTTTTTTTTGATGGCTTCTACCGCTTCTTCTCAAACTCTCGAAGGACATTCTTTGGATCGTGCTCCATTCTTTGATGGAGCCGATTATTCTTTTTGGAAAACCCGCATGACCACTTTTTTAAAAAGCATTAGCTATCCAATTTATAAAATTGTTATGCATGGTTTTATGCTCTCTTCTCCCGATGAGTCTCAATGGACCCCCGCCGACATTGCAAATTTCGAGCTTGATGGCAAAGCCATGAATGCTCTTCATTGCGGGTTAGATAGAAATGTTTTTGATTGTATTTCTTCTTGCACTTCCTCTTATGCTATTTGGAAATTGTTAGAACTAACCTATGAAGGTACTAGCGAGGCTCCAAAGCAAGAACCCGCTCAAAAGCAAGAACCCATTCAAAAGCTAGAACCCGACGAAAAGATCAAGCCCGTTTGCCCACTCCACAAGAAAAGGGCCAAGAAAAAGGAGAAGAAGAAGGCTTCAAAGACAACATGGAGTGATAGCTCCACCTCTTCATTCTCCTCCTTCCCCTCGAGCGACCAAGGTAAAAAATGCCTAATGGCAAAACACGAGGTAACTTCTTCCGATTCCTCATCCTCCTCCTCTAGTTCTTCTAATTCATTTAATCATTTATCTTATGAAGAACTCTCACACGCTAGAGATCAATTAGAAAAAGGTTTTCATGCTTTATCTTCAAAATTTGTTTCTTTGAAAAAGTCTTTCAAAAAACTCTCTTCCGAAAAAGAACAACTTCTTAAAGAGAAGGAAGAGTTGACCCTTAAAATCCAAAACCTCCCGGATATTGATTCCATGGAATCAACTATCAAAGACCTTAGGGAATCCCTAGCCAAGTTCACCCAAGGTGAACAAAATTTGTCCAATCTCCTTGGTTCTCAACGTGTTTCTAGAACCACACATGGACTTGGCTATACCAACCAAGCTTCCTCCTCCCATGCTCCAACTGTTTTTGTAAGGGGGAGCTCTTGTTTTAAATTTTGTAATTATTGCAAAAAATCCGGGCACCTCATATATGAATGTAATTGTAAAAACGCCCGGTATGGAAGGCCCAAATCAATTTTTTATTCGGATGAATTCTATAGGAGAAGACCCGCTACAAGGCAAGTGTGGATTGAAAAGTCCCTCTTAGCGAGTCTCTCCGGGCCTAAAATCATCTCTTTTCAAAATCCCTCTCCCCGGTGACTTTTTGTTTTTATTTAGGGGGAGTTAGGATCTTTTAAGCTTTTTTTGTAATTTCAAAATTTTCGATTCCAACTTTCAATTTCATCACTTGGTATCAAATTTTTTCATTTCAAAATATTCAATTCGAATTTCTCACTCAAATCTCTCAATTCTTTTTTGATTCAAAACTCTCAATTTCAAAAATTTCATTCGGTTTCAAATTTCAAATTTCAATTGGTTTTTGATTCAAAACTTTCAATTCAAACTATTATTCAAATTTTCATTTTTATTTTTCATTTCAAAATTTCCAACAATTGGTATTATTTTCAATTGGTTTAAATTCTTGATTTTCAATTTATCCCTCAATCAAGTTTTATGCCCCATTCTATTTTGATAATCACAAAGGGGGAGAATTTCTTGATTGATTGGGGGAGAAACCTTTTCTCTCATGCATTGCTTGTTTTCATTTGATCATTTAAAAGCATGCCTTTCATTTATGTTTTTACTTTAATTGTTTTGGTGATTGTGATCATCAAAATAGGGGGAGATTGTTGTACATCTCGTTCCCCTCGTTGTTTGATTTTCATGATCACAATCACCTTATTGTTTATCTAATTTTGTTTTAAGTGTTTTTGGATGATAGGCATTTATTTAAGGTGCCAAGGATTTGGGCCAAGAAGGCCAAGAAGGCAAAAAGGCCAAACTGGACTGAAATGCAGTCCACCGGCCAACCGGTGTGATGGCACCGGCCAGCCGGTGGAACTGGCAGAGGGATTGCCCACTGCCAGGTTCCACCGGTCGACCGGTGGCTCTGTCACCGGTCGACCTGTGGCACCCAGCCCAAATAGTATTTGCTACTGTCTTGCCACCGGCCAGCCGGTGGCTCCTCCACCGGTCGACCGGTAGAGCCTGGATCAAGTCTCTTCTTCTCTACCAAGGCACCGGCCAACCGGTGGAGCTGTACCGGCCAGCCGGTAGCCCAGTCAAACTAGCCGTTGGGTTTGACCAGTCAACCTTCTTTTGGCCTCCAACGGCTCCGAGGACTTCTCCAACGGCTCCGAAGGCCCCCAATGGGTTCCATGCCTATAAATAAAGGCCAAGGAAGCCCCGGACACCCACCGGAACCATACGGAAGCCCACGGACACCTTGTTGATCATTTGGCGTACCTCCGGCGGACTTCCTCAAAGGAACCCCAACGTGCTCCAATCCAATTCCACATCCAAGAGCACCTTCAAAGAAGCTTGGAAGCGGCCTTCAACCTCTCCATCCAATCAAAGGCGCCCAAGGCTTCTCAAAATACGGTTTTTATTGTATATTTATTTTTGAGCTTAAATTGAGTTTGTGCCTACAAACTCCCACTTTTCTCATCCCCTCTTTCTCTTGGGTTCTCACACCACCATTAAGGTGTGAAGAGGTTTCTTCAAGCCCTTCCTTTTAAAAGGCTTGAGTTGTCGGTGAGCTAGCCTTCACCCGTTAAAAAGGCTAGTGGGTTCTTGCTAAACCATCAAAAGCAAGTGGGTTCTTGCTAAACCAATAAAAGCAAGCTGTAATAGGTCCTAGTGCTACCTCAAAGCCTAGTGGGTTTCTTGCTAAAACCATTGAAAAGCAAGCGGTAGGAATCTCTCAACGGTTGAGTTGGGAGCGGAGACGTAGGCCGGGTTTTGGCCGAACTCCGTTATCAATTTTGTCTGTCTTGCCTCTTTATTTTCCGCTGCATTTCTACTTTGATTTTAATTTGTCAATCATTTTTTTTTAAAAGGCAATTCACCCCCTCTTGCCATCATTCCCCGTTTTTCCGTTCATCGGGGTTTCTTCCGACCCAACATCCACAAATGGTATGTTGATATGTAGATTCTTGAAAACATCCATGAATTTGCTGTATTGATGGTCCAGATTCCTCTGCTTCAATCTTTCCGGAATGGGTAAGGCAGGCTTGAATGGTCGGATTACATCCTTTTATTTATTTTGTAAAGCCTCCTTCTGCGGGCTTTTCGATGAGGAGGGGTCGGTATTGGTACCTTTTTCATCAACAGTGGGTGTGGATACACCTTGCTGTGCTGATTGGTTCTGGTGGAGCTCTTTTCCACTCCGGAGCATGATAGCATTGGCCTCCTCCCTTGGGTTCTTTTCGGTGTTCCCTGGTAATGTACTGGGCTGCCTCCCTGAGAGTTGATTTTCCAGCTGGGCAATCTGATTCTCCAAGCCTCGAATCAAAGCTTCCTGATTCTGGAACCGAGTCTCAGTAGTAGATATGAATTTAGTCATCAGATCCTCTAACCTTGAGGTGTTCTCCTGCTGAGGTGGTTGTTGAGCCGGTGGAGGAGGTGGCTGTCGTGGCTGTTGTGGACGAGGGTTTTGATACCCTTGTTGCTTATAAGGACCATGCTGGGGTTGTTGCGGCCTTTGGAATTGGTTCTGATATGGAGGCTGGTTGTAGTTGGGCGGTCGTTGGGGTGGAGGATTCTGCTGTTGTTGGCCCCAGCCTGTGTTCTGTTGATCTCTCCATACCGGGTTCTGGTACTGCTGGTACTGGTTGGGCCCTCGATTTTGGGCAACATAACTCATCTCGCTCATCGAGGGGCCTCCATCCGAACCTGGACATTCTCCCATGATGTGGTTATCACCACAGTCGCCACATGCTGGATGGTTCGCCGCATGAACTTGAGATGCTCCTTTGAGGTTCAATGCATCGATTTTCTTGGACACAGCGTCCAACTGAGCAGCTAACATAGTGGTAGCGTCAATGTTGTGCATACGTCGCTTTTGAGTCCCCCGCTCGGAATTCCACTGGAAGCTATTGGCTGACATGTCTTCTAGTAGTTCGAATAGTTCTTCGGGGGACTTCCGCATCACCATACCTCCAGCAGCAGCATCCACCATGGACTTGGTATTCATGGTAAGTCCTCCATAGAAGGTATGTACTTGCATCTAGAGTGGGAGTCTGTGATGGGGCATTTTCTTAACATCTCCTTGAAGCGTTCCCAGGACTCGTACAACGACTCGGAGTCATACTGCTAGAAGTTATGAATCTCATTCCGGAGTGTCACCGTCTTGGATGGTGGGAAGTATTTGGACAGGAACGCCTAGGATAGCTCCTCCCAGGTGAGGATAGATCATTGTGGCAACCCCTTGATCCAGTCCTTTGCCTTATCCCATATAGAAAAGGGGAATAGGAGAAGACGGATGGCGTCCTCGGACACGCCATGGTACTGAAAGGTATCGCAGATCTCCAGAAAGTTAGAGAGATGGGCGTTCGGGTCCTCATTGGCCAGGCCTCCAAATTGGACTGTGTTCTGGATCAGCTGCATGATAACAGGCTTGATATCGAAGTGTTGGGCATGGACCGGAGGACGAACGATGCCTGTTTCAGCTCTGTGAATCGATGGAAGTCCGTACTCCATAAGGGTACATCTTGGAGGTTGTTGTTGATGGGGTGGAGCTTGCATAAACTGCTCCTGAGGGGAAAAGTATGGTCGTGGGAAGAGTTGTTGCGGCGGCCATTGGTAATCCCTTGGGAGGAATTCCATGAAGGCTCTAGGAGGTTTCTCTGGTAGACCATCAGTGGGAGGCTGCTGATCCTGGTAATAATGCTCAGTCGCAGCATCTACGGCTGGTGCTCCTTCTTCCTTGTTCGCCATGGGTTATGGTTGATGGTTGTGAGTTTTTGTCCGTGTACGCCAACAATGAAGCAAGGTCCGTTCGATTTCCGGGTCAAGCGGAACTAATTCTGAAGACGTGGCACTTCTGGATCGCGTAAAGCGTCGAAACATACACTTTAAGCTCTGCACAACACACAAACGGAAACCAGGCGTAAAAGGGAAAAATAAAAAAAGAAAATTTGAAATGGGATTAGAAAAGAGATTTTTGATAATTTTTTATTTTTATTTTCACTTAAATCAATTATTAACACAATTTAAATCTTAGCACTAAAACCAAACGGGGTCACCGGTAACGGTGCCAAAATTTGGCCTAGCTTGTCGTTGATTGAAGTTATATGTGTCCCAAATTAATTACCCGTTCTTAGAACTTTAGTATAACATAAGTTCGGGGTCAATTCACAGGGAACCGTGGCGTGAAATAATTCAATTGAGTTAGTACTTAATTTAGGTGAAGTGTGAAAAATTTAGAAACGATTGGGTTGATTTTGGGTTTTGATTGAAACTAAATTGATTTACTTTGAAGAATTGATACAGTTTGAAAGAAAATAACGGGTAAATTTAAAGAGTTCTTAGAAATGGAAAGAAAAGATGTGTCGGGGCTATGGTGAATAAGGAGTTCTTATGCAGATTGTTTAAATGGTTGTGTTGTTCATAATAATTCAATCATTCAAGATTTCATTTTGTTACAAGATTTCCTTGGTTCAGTTCCTCTTGTTTGGAATTAGAGTAGCTGAATCCTTGGTCTGGTAGTCAATGTCCTTAATTATTTATTACGTCCAGTCCATTATTTGAATTGGTTAAAACCTTCCAATGGTCATGGATGTTTTCACCGTTACTTTTATTTTATATCGCTGATGATCCTTCCCTTGGTCTGGCTAAGAATTCTCAATTATATTAGACAGTGGTTTAAGAAGAGTAAGATGAATTACAATGATTCAAACACAACTATATAAAACAATATACAAATTATGATCCCATCATCCACAGCCCCAATATGAGGGGTTTAGTTACACATATAATTTAGGAGAGAAACGACACACGTGATACCTGACAGATTCATCGTGTAGGCGTTGAGGTAGAGTATCGGAAGGTGGAACGACGGAGTGACGACAGTAGATTCGGGAATGGTGATAGCAGAGCTTCTCTTTCCTCTCAATAGTTCTGAACTGCCTAAATCCGTAGGCCAAGGCCTCATTTTATAGAAAAATAAAGTACACGGCGTGTATAGAAAGTACACGCCGTGTACTTTTCGTCAACGCATTTTGGCGCCATTTTCTCCGCTGGCAGGTGGCCGAGCACGCCGTTTTTGACTTTTGAACACGGCACCTCCTACAAGTTGAGTGTACACAGCGTATAGCACCACCATACACGGCGTGTAGTATCAAAAGTTTGTCTGCCAGCCCCTTCTAGAACAGTAGACATGGCGTGTAAAAGTTCAAACACGACGTGTCTTCATCAAAGACCACATGGGCGTGTGGACTTTTCTTCGGCAACCACCGCTTCTAGAAAGTAGTACACGGCGTGTAGCGCCGCCACACATGGTGTGTATCTTCTGCCCGGTGACATGGGCGTGTACTCCCTCTTTCGGTCCGTGTCCCTACCTGGATGTACATGGCGTGTATAAAAGTACACTCCGTGTAGTTTCAAAATTTTCACATGCATCCCTTGATTCGTGTATTTAGCCAGAAAGCTCCTGAAAGTAAACAGAATCACCAAAATCAAAGAATATTTTCATAAAACAACATATATTTTATGAAAACATGTTTTTATCTTCAATTATATATATGGAAAGTGTATACACAAATTGGGTGCATCATCTACTCATCAACATATTGAGGGAGAGTTAGGGAGAGGGAAATTCAAATATTAATTCCCTTTCTATATTGTATGTTGGAAAACATATCTACCAAAACATTTAGGTATTGGTTTCCCTACGTAAGTAGTTGAGGTATCATACAAAATCTGAATATATCAATAATATCACACATATCCTCTCCGAGGACTTCTACCTAGACTTAGACTCATTTGCTTCTATCATTACACTGGACTCACCATGGCCACTACTATTGTCTTGATATCAAGTAAGAATACATGAATAAAGTTCATTATTAATTAATTCATTATCCATTAATCAATTATTTCCATTTTCATTTCCAAGGGTCAACATTTTAATCCTTTAGTTCAACTACCAGTGGAACTATTAATTATTTAATCATAATGTAAAGTATGTAAGAATTATTTGTGAACAATATTAAACAATCCTATTTATTTATTATTTGAATTATAATTTCTTAATAATTCAGGTACTCTAGGACATAGCTTATGCTACCACTTTAAAGATGCACTTCTAGTTCATAACATCAAACTCTATCAAGAAGTTGGAAGCTAATAAAATAAAATATTCTCCATCGATCTGGCCATTAGTAAATCATCAAGAATGTATGAATATAGAATCAAGAAACATCATGAAATAATCAAGAAATCTTTAACCAATATTTGATATATATTAATGATCAAGCCTCTCTCTAAACTTGTCCATGACCTCCTGATTTCCCACACCATTGAACATAGTAAAATATTTCCTACTATCATTGAAATCAACCATTACTACTACTTAGGATCCCTAACCATTACTCATAAATTAGATAATTATCAGTCAGAATATCCATGAGCTTCCAAACCATAACTCATCAAGGAATCAAAACCAAAAAAAATTATCATCAATACAACAAGGTTCTAAATCCATAGAGCACAAATAAATTTCCAAAGTTCTTTCCAAAGATAGAAAAATTCACCTAGGACATGGAAGGAATTCAATACTCCCATAACATGTAATGATCTCACTCAGACACAAATATTCATTAATAGAAAATATCTATTTTAATTCTATATTGAATTAATGAGTTCATTATGTATAGGTTATCCACATAGGGTTCCCTAAGGAAAAAATCTAGCTATAATAAATATAAAAAAGAAAATATTAATTATATAATTATTCACTTATTTAATAAAATCCAAGATGATAAGTTGTGAAAACATAAAAATATAGAATATTATGCTCGATATCTTACTTAACATACAACATCGATCTTTAAGTGAACAATGATATTCTATTAAAATATAATTATTTAATGTGACAGTTATCTTCTAGATGTTTGATTGGAGAGTATGAATAGGAAAAAAAAATTATGAAAATTATGTATACAGGTTTTATATAATGTATTTATTAATAATAAATAAGTACTCAATTTTCATCAAAGACATTTTATGCTTTAAAAAATGTTTTTCTTTAAAAATGATTTTATCCCAATTTATGTTTGGTGAATATAATTAATTTACTCCATTATTAGAAATCGTATTTTATAAAATAGAAATAATTTTTAAAAGAAACATTTCCAAATTAACTTATGATGAGTTTTTTAGATTTTTTTGAAATGATTTATTTTTCAATTAATAGTGAAAAATACCAATTTTTCAGATATTCTATTTTATTTTCATTAAATTAAAAGTCACATTATAATTTGGATTTTTTCTTAAAGTGACATATAACGCATTTTATTTATAATAATCTAATTAATTCCATTTTAATCGTTAACATTCATGATTTTGATATCAATTTATTTTTATGCCTAAAAAACTTTTTTTTCTAAAAATTGTTTTTCATTGCTTTTTACATGTTTATATTAAAATTTATTTCTGTAAATTCTAGAGATTTAATATTAAAAAATTTATTTAATATTTGAAATTATGAGGTTTATATTTGGTAAATATTTCCCTTTTATTTTTGGAAATTATTAATAGTAATAGTGGTAAATATTTTTCACCTTGATAAGGGTAAAATTCAAACAAATATGGTTAAAAATTTGAGATAAGGTCTCAAAATGAACCCAAAACTTATTATTATTTCATTTTATGAAAATAAATTAGACCATATACATCCCAAATTAAACTATATGTCATTTTGGTTCCATTATCCCTTGATAATTACATTTATATTATTTTAAGTAAAGAAAAATTTAAAATGTCAATCTCTTACTTTTTTTGTTTTATATTCTCACATAGGGTTTATAATTTGATATAAACGAATATAAAATTTTATTTTGAGAATGAGTAATTTATTATTATGCTGGTTATTTATTTATAATTTTTAGTTATGATATAATTACATTAAATTCTTACATAATTCTAACACAATTCTTATGCAAGCAATAAAAAAATGAAGTAAATGATTTTGAAAACTTCAAAAGTGATATTATTGAAGACTTATAGAGTAAAATTGATTTTATGATTAATAATAATATATAATTTATTTTTTAAATATTTAATATTCAAAATCCTTTTTTATCTTTATTTCATTAATGTCAAATTAAATGAATAGTGTCAAAAAATTATATTAATTAGATTTTATGAAGAAATAATATTTTACCAAATTATTTAAAAAGGAAAAAAATCATAAAAGAAAACAATTAGGATTATAAATGGTATAAAATTATATACCTTTACCATTTAGGATTAAAATTTGAACATATAAATAAAATTATAAAACTTAATGATTAAAAAAGTCATTACCCTAGTTAAGGCTAAAAGTGGTTAACATAGGGGTTAATAAAAGTGATAAGGGTTAAAATTACCTAAAATAATTATTAATCCTAATTTTTTAGATATATTTATAAATTATCATATCAAATTATAGTATGATTTATTTTGGATCCATTTTTTCAAGATTGAAACTTAATAATGCTTTAATACTTCAAAAAATTACAAGTGTGTGACCCACCACAATTATAAAAGGGCATCTCCTCCCCTCAATTATTCAAAAAAATTTGATAAATATATCTCAAAAAAACCTACCCATTTATATTCTAATATTATATATCCACTATTTATAGTTTTTCTTCTCCATTAAAGACTATTTCAAGTGCCTAAATAAGGAATCTAAAGGATGTCTATTGAAGAAGAGGTAATCGTTTTTACCATATCTTTCAAATTTATTTCTTCTTCTATTATTATAAATCTATTATACCAATCCTAAAATAAAAACTAAATTATTATAAATATTATGATATATTATTATGATTATATAAAAACTATTTTTCATTTATTTTACATCCTAATAAAATAAAAAACATCACTTGTGTGTACGTACGACTTACCATCTCCACATAGAGGTGTAATTCGTTTTTCATCGCCATTTTAATTTTATGATTATAAAGATAAGAATAATTAATATATATTATATTTATGATAAAATTATTCTTCTATGATTATAATATATTTTCTTCTTTCTTAATTTTCAGTCCGTTTTAAAACAATAACTTTGCTCATGCATATATGTGGATTACCACCTCCACTAAGTGATACAATTAATTTTTATTTCCTATTTATATGGATTGTAATGAGGATAAATTTAATGATTAAATATGATATATATGATATAATAATGATTCTAGAAAGTTTAATTATTATAACAACAAGATATTTTAAAAATAATAACATGTTTGGTAGTGTATACGACATGCAACATCGAGTCTTAAGGAACCATAACATAGTTTTATCTAAATATTATAAATATAACAAACCCATTAAATTTTAGAGTATGAATAGAATTAATAAAATTATAAAATATATATAATTTTCTTATTCAATTAAAACATATTGATAAATTCTTAGTAAATAATCCTTCAATTTTCAGTAAATACTTTTTATGCTTTAAAAATACATTTTCTTCAAAAATGAATTTTATTGCGTTTTGAGAGAAAATAATATAATTAATTTATTCCAATTTTAGAGATATTATTTTATAAAAAAGATATAATTTTTTAAATAATTATATAAAAATTATATTAGGTTGAAATTTTTTATTTTTTTGATAATATTGATTTTTTAGTGAATAGTGGAAAATTATGATTTTCTAAAACTGGAAGTTATTTTCATTAAATAAAATATTTTAAAATTACCATTATGGTTTTAATTTTATTTAAAAGTATAATAAATATTATTTAGTTTTTCATAATCTAATAAATTACCTTTTAATCATCTTTATATCTGATTCTGGTATAAGTACATTTGTTGGGATTAAAAACACATTTATTGAAAAACTGTTTTTCAGCTCGTTTTTCAGGATTAATATTAAATTAAATTCTACCAATTTAGTGAATTGAATTTTATAAAATTTATTCCATATATATAATCATAATAATTAATATTATTTAATAATTTAAACTTAATTTTGGGTCATAATGAATTGTAAAAATAGTAAAGATTTATTAACATGGTTAAGGTTAAAATAAGTTTATCGGGGGTTAAACTAAAGAGATAAGTGTTAAAATGACCTAAAATATTTTATAATTTATATTTATGTACATATTAGAAACATATATAATTTAATAACTAATAATTATCCATTTTGTGAAATATTTTTTGAATAATAAATTTATATATTTTATTCCTTTCAAAAATTCCAAGTGGTTCCTCTCCCCCACCTATAAAAGGAAACCCCTCTATTATTCTATACACACTTAAAGAGACAATTTTTCTGCCAATACCTACAAAAATAATTTCCTTAAATCCATCATTATGAACTAGAGTCTATTGTTTATCATAAAACAACCCTATAAAAAATTTAGGTATAAACCTAAATAGGTTATCAGAAGAAATGGTATAATTCTTAACCATTTGTTTTCATTTTATTTCTTCTTCCACCTAAATAAAATATTACTCAACCATGATGATATAACAACATCTTTATCCTCCATATAATTATATATTATTATGTTAATGTAATAACCTGCATCCATATCCTCTCCCATCAAATGGGAAAAAAATCATCATTCGTGTGTATAGTGGACTACCTCTTCATGAATCGATGTAATTCATTTTCCATCATCACATATCATAGATATTTATGATGATTAATTTAATATATATATATAATATTAATGTAATATTTATCATTTTTTAAAATTAATATATCATATATTTTATTACCTTTGAATTCATGGGAAATTTATAACTTCGTTCGTGTGTATGTGTAGATTACCACTTCCATGAAGCGATGTGATTTATTTTTCATTACCACATAACATGTATGATATATATAATTTTATTTTAAGGAAAAAAATTATTTATGATATAATTATCATAATGTAAAGAGGAAATAATATTTACCTTCTTTCCATCATGGCCATTGAAAATTGGAAACGTTACTCATGCGCACACATGACTTACCATGTCCATGATCGTAACATATGTCATTTTTTATATCCATATTTTATGATTAGATTAAAAATTATAATTGATGTATAATAAGGATAATTATTTTTTATATGATGTAATAATGACCTCTTTAACTATAGTCAACATACCAAATTCATTTTGGACATATGAGCCGAATGTCGTCAAATGTCCAACGTGAAATTATTTGAATTAGTGATTAAATATGATAGGGTAAAAAATAAAATAAAAGGATAAATAAAATATAAAAATTTTATTACACAAGTAAATAATTAACATAATTTTGTTATTTAGGAAGATAAGGAACACATGTGACAATTCAGGCTCAAGGAAAGGGATCTATCTAAACCATCCTTTTCTTCGGGTTGTAACCATTATCTCTCAAACTATAATTTCTTAGAATTATTATATATTATGTATATATGTCTCTCAAACATACACCAATATTTTTTCCCCTTCCTTTTTAATGGGTCATACATGTGTTATGATCATTTCTCTAATTCATTCTTTAATAAATCTTTTTTTATTATGATATGAGGCAAGATTATGAAACATATTTTCATTACATAGATAATTATTAGGTTTATGAATTATGATTTATTTATTTATTTTAGAACACATAATCCAAAACATGTTATGATGGGTGTCCCCAAATAATGTTCCAATTAATTGGGTAATGATTTTGTCTTATGAGACGTTATGTATGGGATTAAGGGGTATAACTAATCCACTATGGGACTCTGTCCACCATGTGATGTCAACTTATAAATTATTATTATATAATGTTTTGTGTTTAAACCACATTTCCTATGTTTATTTTATCTTATGATACCATGTTATTTATGCTCCCATGTGATTGCTCGTGATCCTTCTATTTTATGATATCATGTTATACCTTTTTATCACACGTTATGTTTCCTTATCATGTTTATTCTATTACTATATTTTTTAGCTCACTATTTTTTATATGTATACCACATGTTATAAAATATATTTTTTGGAGATAAAATGTATTTATGAGTTTATTATGGAGATTAAAATAAAGATTCTTTATTTTCATATTGATGTTTTACGTACCGCCTCTTCCAAAAGACACATAGACTTTTCAATCCTTTTTTTAATGTATATTTATGTTTAAAATCATGTAATAATATGTGTAAAAATGAATGGTTCACTATAGTTGGCATTAGATGTTTGGTCTAGTTATTGTTTTTGTATTAAGACTAGAATAATTTAGTGATAACCCATGGGATAAGTCTAGGTATAAGAAAATATCCTAAAATTTTGGTGAAGTATAGAGTTAGTGGATTCAATGAAATTAAATCCCTATCGGGATACTAAAAGTGGATATGGATCTAGAATAGTTATACCTAGGGGTAATAAATTTTAAAAGGGTTCATGGGAATTTGACTTGATCATTACCTAGCATATTGCAAATTGGACTTTCTACACACTTGGTTTGAAACTCCCAGGGGATATGCATTGTAAATTTACAAACTCATTAAAAATCATTAGTAAGGATGTGAAAGAATCTTTAGATTATAAAACCTCATATGAAACATTAATATGGATAACATATACTAAAACCTAAAGGCACATAAGTAAGGATATACTTATCACTTATAAGTTATTCCTTCTAAGTTTATATGTTTTAATTTTGTATATTTATTATTTAATGTATTCTCATATTATTTTTTTCTTTTTAGTTAATGATAGGAAATAGTAGAAACCATGTCAATGACCAACATGATAGGAAATGTGATGATTTACCCAATGATGTTCCTAAACATGTGGGATAATGAGATGAAAACTTCGTGGCGGTATTGGATCAACTTTCTCAAGTTATGAATAATAACTTGAATCATATGGAACACCATACTTCTCCTAAGAAATAGAAATTTAAAGCTGAGTATTTTATATGAAAAATTCATCCTACCTATAGTGGATTTTTTATTCCCCTTATCTTGAAAAAATGGATGTACTCTATTGAGAAGATATTTTCTATCCTTCAATGATTAGAACAAAAGAAAGTTGCATTGGTTGTTTATCGCATAGAGGGGGAATACGATCCATAATGGATATTGATAAATAATAATAAGTCCAAATAGGACATTGATTCTATGGAATGGGAATAATTTATGGAAATATTTTTTCAATAAATAATTTTCCCGATCCCTCCATATTAAAATTGATATGGAGTTCCTTAGACTGAAGAAAAAGGAAGATGAGTCTATCAGGGTGTATAGGGTAAAATTCACAACATTTTCATGGTATGCCTCCGGATTTATCATCAACATCAAAAGTAATTAGGACTATTAATTTAGTGGGTTAAATATAATCATAGAAAAATATTTAGTTATTTGTGACTTTTACAACATTTAATAGATTTTCGATTGTTCCCTCTAAGTTGATATGGAAATTGGTGACTCTTATTGGTCTCATGGAACTGGAGATAAAAAGAATAAAATCAAGTTTTCATTGTGAGGATCAACAGTTATATCCTAAGGAGGAATGAAAATGCAACATCCTATGTGTCAAAACTATAGGAATAAGCATCCCAAAATATATTTGAATGGAACCGTGTGATGCTTCATGTGTGGATAAGAGGGGAATCAGGATAATAAATTTTAAGTAGAGATAAATAAACCCATGAATGCGATGAAAGAAAATAATGTTCAGATTAATACTCAACCTATGGTATAATTTTTTAAATATATGGAATACGGTTAAAATGAAACCCAATTCCCTAATACAATTTTTATCAGAGACAATCAATTAGAACAACCCCTAAGGCCAAGAGGAAAAGGAAATGCATATAATATCACTACTGTAGATGTGGATCGCAATAATGATGTGGTGACAACTACACTAGTTATTCATTCAAGAATATAAAACATAATTTTTTATTCTAATTCTATGAATTCTTTCATATATTTCATATTTAGTATAATTACTCAAAAATACCTCATAACATTGGGGTTGAGATATTTATGAGAACAGTGAATGGATAAATTGTTACATCCAATGTATATAACTCTTTCCTAATCAATTTTTGGGGACCGAATCTTAAAGAAAATATATTATTACTTCCTTTATTGGAGTTTAATTTTATACTAGAAATGGATTGGTTGTCCTTATATAAAGATGACATCACTTTCATGATAGGGTGATAAATATTCACATTTGTAGTCATACTTTATTTCTATACAAGTTTAAGGAGTTGGATGAATCTACTCTAGAATGTTATGCTCAAGCAAGGATATTATTTCTTTATGCGCAAGTATATCTTTCCCAAACGATTATGAAAAATGATTGAATCATTCTTGAAGAAATTCCCATTATGAGGGACTATACTAATGTATTATCTGAAGAGTTTCCTAGTCATCCACCTAACCAAGAGGTTGATTTTGCAATCAAACATATGCATGGACCTCTACCCATATATAATACTTCTTATAAAATGGCTAGTATTAATTAAGAAGAACTAAATACTAGTTACAAGATAATCTAGAAACACTACGAGAATTTTACGCTTTTGTAATGAGATATTTGCAACAAATTCTCACCGCTAATGACATTTTTTCATGGGATTCCATCACTAATGTGTCATTACAGAAAACAAAATAGAAATTAGGGGTTTCTAAGATGGTCCATAATAAATAAAAATTATTTATGATGGATAATATTCCATAACAAATAATAGTGTTATAATTACTTAAATAAACATGTGTGATTGACTGTCACAAATAATTATTATTTTCAATGGGATCTAAATCCATCATAAATAAAGGTGAATTTTTAAAAAAAAGACAATTATGAAGTATATAGTAATCCATTTTAATTGATATTTTTTATAAAAAAAATTAATTAAAAAATAAATATTATAAAAAAGTTAAATATAATAAAAACAAGCATAAAATTATTACATCATTTCACACATGATATATTTATCACCCCAAAAATAAATTACAGTCATAAAAAATAAATGAGGATCAACTAGTATCATGTGGAAGTGTATCACTTGAAGGATAATGGGGAGGAAACTCTACACCAACACTATGCGCAAGCCATTATTTATACTCCAATATCAGCTCATCTATTTAATGTTGATGCTCACGATCTTTCACCCTCTCTCTCTCTGTATTCATTGTATCATATCATCCTAATCTCTCAACCAAAACTTATACTATGTGGTGGACGATGATGATGAATCTCCATGAGATACCTTTGATATAAATGATGGCATCATAGAAGTACCATAATAACTTATAGGTCTCAGTTGTGAACTAATACCAACCACCCTTACATTCTCAAAACTGCGCATAGTTTCTCCTATCCAAGCCTCCTCATAAAAATCCGACTCACAATTGTCATCTTCTTCACTGTTAGCTTGACTATCTCATGAATGAGAAACCATAGTCCCAAACATTTTCTTAAAATATAATTACTAATTATAATAATAGTAAATTTAATATCAATATTTTTTAAAACACTAACCGTAATACTATGTTTTCTATCACCGACAAGCTATCTTATATGGTGATTTGTGTACATATTCTTGTAAACTTAAAACTCTATAATAGAGGGGGTCATTAGCAGTGTGTATAATATAAAAAACATTTTACTTTTAAAGTATTTATATACTAATAAATAATATTACTTACCATATGTTATCGATGTATAAGAAATCTACGATTCCTGGACTTATGTGTGACCTCCTTCCACCCCAGGTTCTTACGTCTAGATGATAAAATCCTCCTAAAAGTATCTCTAGGATAGTAGGATCACAATCCATCCCATCCCTAACCTGATATATAGTCAGGTCGATGGGAGATGAAATACTGGTCACAAATAGTATCAAAATCACTATACATGGCTCACTTACTGAGGTAGCCAAAAAACTAATTAAAACATTCACATATACAAATCTATCATGCCTACCAGATAAGAGATCTCATGCTATCATCAATCTAAGACCATAAATTATTCAATAAAATTTAAAACAACATGTTTCTAATTAAATAAATATGAAATAAAATATATTATTTAATAACATACAATCTATTAGTTGAACATTTTCTGATGAAAACAAATTGGAACCTGACCCCATGACACCCATGGATCTGAAAAATAATTTCATAGAGTCACACTAGCCTTCCCAATAGATAATGTGAAAACTATGCAAATAAACCCAAGTAATTAAAATATCATTACAGTAATTAATACAAAAACATAATATAAAATAAATAACTTAAAATTTTAATATACCTCCATAAACAAGGATCAAAATAAAGAGATGGAAATCTCTCTAGAACAGGGTCTAGAATCATCAATTGAGTAAAGCCCTGCCCCATCCTAATAGGTGAAACCCCGCCAATCAGATGAATCAATATCATAATTGGGAATTCCAACATTAGTGAGAGAACAAAATAGATCATCAAGAGCATATCTCGTCATGTAAAACAAATAATATTACCTGTAATAAATTATTAATATAGATATAAAATATAAAAACTTATAAATACCATAATATAATAATTTTACCTATAAATAATTTTAAATACACATATCAAATATAAAAAAATAATAAATACATAAATAGAATAATTACTTGTAAATAAATACCAAAATATACTAATTTAACCTATAAATATTTGTTAATATATATATCAAATATAAGAAACTAATAAATACCATAAAGAATATAATATTCTTAGCTATCAATAATTATTTATACAAACATAAAATATAAAAAACTAATAATTACTAGCATCAGTGAAGGAATAGAATAAATTAGCAGGTCCAGCCATCTAAAAAATCTTACATGTAAATAATTTTTAATACAAATACCATATTTAAAGAGCTAATAAATACATGAATATAATACATCAATCATCTTCTTCTTCCCTATTTCCATCGAGGATAATGTATTTATCTTCATATTTATCTTTTTTAAATTCTATATGACTTTTGGTTATATCATCACTTTTTAAATTCATCAAAATTAACAATATCATCGCCCTTGAACTGTAGGTTTCATCATCGATATTTATATCTCATCTGTTAAGAGATATATTTTAGTATGTTTCTTTAAAAATTTCAATAAATTGCACTTCCCCATAACCATTTTCATTTTCATGAAACTAATTTTCATGAGATTTAATTTTTATTACACTACACCAGCCATTCAAATATATTTTAATATCATATTAAATTGCATAATAAACTTGACATTATTTAGTTACCAATATAAATGGTTCATTTGATGCAATAAGAGTGTTATATTTGATGTGAATTACTTCATGTTGTTGATGAACTCACAACCCTTGATCAAAATCTAACAAATAAAATTTAATCATTATTATATAATTTGGTGCCATATAACATAACTCAGTTATTTCATCAAACATACCATAAAACTCAAATTCACTTTCATTATGATGATATCCATTCAAATAAACACCATTATTCATTTATTTCTTCGATTCACCATATATGTGTGTAAGAAATTGAATTCCGTTAAGCAAAAACCAATTATAATATTTTAACAATTTTGATGGAGGGTCTTTTAGCACACCTAATCAACTATCGATTTTATTTTCATACTGTGTTGCCTACAAAAATATATATTATTAATAATATATATAATTATAAAATTTATTAAATCTTCCATAAAAAATAACTTATCTTCTTAGTCTTTGAAACCAAAATGTAAAACTTTGTTAATGATGTTCTTTTAGATAAATAGGGGTAATTTATATAAATATTTTTTATATAGTCATCTTATTCTCTACAAATCAAATAATGTAAATAAATGTATTTATTATAAATTTTATAAAATAATAAAAGTAGTAATTATTATACAAATCATGTGATTTCTTTACAATTAAACAGAACATATGTATGAGATTTGTGTAGTTATTCAAATGAAATCCATCATTCATAATAACCACCAAAACCATGATCAGGATGATTAAAAACCAAAAATTTATGGTCTATGAAATCATAAAAAAATTCCTCATTTCCACCAATGAAATTAGGTTTTTATGGGTATTATGATTGAAAATAATAAAAGTAGAAATTTGAAATTTCCTCATGCGAGAACACTTCTGTAATTAAACCTTCAACTGATGCTTTATTACATACATTCTTCTTTAATTTTTATATAAAAATCTTAAATGGGTACATCTATCATAATTGTACCATCCCTCCACATTTAACATCATATAGAAAATTTCGTATTAAATATTCCATTGAGTCAAATAAGGCCAATGAGAATATTCTCTCCAATTTATATAAAATTAAAAATATATTTTTATATAATACTCGACGCATCATAATTTTATTTTTTTTTCAAAAAAACACCTCAGAAGAAATATGATATTTTGGTCAACATATCCAAGACTAAAGAATTAAATAGCACTCTAAGACCATCATGTAGTAATATTTCCAATATGATATGACCATCATGACATTTTAACCTAGTAATACGTCAATTTCTAATGAAATGAGACAAATTATAAGAAAAACCATTTATTAACCTCAAATCTCTAATAAATTGATCGAATAATAAATTATTTTCTTTAGATATTTTATAAGCTACTTTTGGATGTGTTAAATTGTGTGATCTTTCATCTTAAAATAATTCATATTCAGGATGTCTCAAATTTTAGGAAAGATCTAACCATGAATTTACATTATATTTGGTATTACTGAGTGTGTCCAATATAGTATAAAATATTTTATTAAAAAAATCTTTTCAATATGATTTACATGTAATATGCGATAATCTAACAAATCAGTCCAATGGAAAAGTTCGTAAAAATACTCTAATTTATCCAATTTTGAACTCTCCCAAAACCTTTTTTCTTAATTTATGGTTTGTCCAAAAGTGACATTAGGAAATTCTGAGATGAAAGGATTTACTTGAATACCTAAGATAACTATTTTAGGTTCACCTATTTCAAAACTAACTTTTCTAAAATTATTTCTATTCCTTCGAAAATGGTGTTCCATGGAAAGAAATGTCCAACGAAAGTCAAAATAATTATTATTTATACCAATTCTAGAAATAAATGTTTTGTTCTCATCTATATAATACAAACATGATTTTAGACCATCTGTACTCTTTCTTGATAACATATCATATTTAGTAAAGTCACTGATCATCCACATTAATGCAACCTTCAGTGTAAAATTATATTGGGAAAATCCCTCAAGGTAACTATCTAGTGTTTTTGGGTTGATTGTTTTTTGGAAAAAATAGGTTGACAGAGTCATTTGTGGAGTTCCTATATGATTATTTAAAAGTTTTATCAATAAATATCCTAGATAATAGAATAGATCATCTATAAGTAATAAAGAAAATTTTGTGTATAAGGTGGTTTCATTTCCCAGTGTTTTCCAATTTTTTGTCTAAAATTAGAGGTTGAATCATGTTTTGTTAAATTTGTATTTAAAATTATTCCTCATAAAAATATATAAAAATAATTGAATTCATGAAGTTTTGGTTATTCATGATGGTTGGGTGTTTCGTGAAGTTTTGGTGTTTCGGGAAGGTTTAGAGGTTTATGATAAATGGTTGAACATTAAGGAAAGACGATAAGGTATGTGGTTATGAGAAACTTTGTGAATAAGAAATTCCCACTAAAGTTTCATGAATGTAGAGAGATTCATGAACATGAATGATGATATTCACAAAAATTAGGTGGTGAGGTTGAAAGATTCATGAAGGGGAGACAATGTCTATAAATAAGAGGTTATCCCCTCATTTAAAGAGACAAATCCTTAACAAAAATCTTAAGTCCCAAAATTTGTGAAGGTTTTTTGGAAAGGGTTTTTCTTTCTTGAAGGTCTTGATAAGATCATATATTTTCTGAAGAAAATATGTTTCATGAATTCTATGTAAGCTTCACCAAAGTTGTGACCATCACAAAATTTGCGAGCAACGTGAAATTCATGAGCTTCACAAAATTTTTTGGTTTTGAAAAATCAGAATTTGTTTCAAATTTTTCTTATGTTTTGTGAGGGTTGAAAATGGTTTTCATGAAAATAAATATTACGTGAACTAGAAGGTATTTCCCAGTAATTATATGTAAAATTGGTATTCATAAAGTGGATGAAAGTGGAACTTAATGATGCACTAAATTAAGAGTAAAACATGTTGATTCAAGTGATCAAAAGAATAATAATCTAAAGGATTAGTGTGCACACTTCAGTTGAGAGTTGTGATCTTTCAAATTATGGATGGTGGTGAACCAGTATGGACACTGTGTCTTCCCTAAACCTTGTATTGGTAGTGAACTTTAGTGGACTTGGTAAATAGGTGCATTACTTGTTTATAATACTTAGGCATAGCCTAGTGAGGGTAAACCAGATAAAATTATGTGTGTCCGTGTGTTTTCTTTCTTTCATTACTTTCTATGCATCATCATCAGATAAAGTTTTAAAGGATAAGATCAACATAAACACTAAAGAGAAAAAAATTGATCCTTATAATAAAGTGGTCAAGATCAAATGGGGCACGTAGAATTTTGAAAATAATATCCAAACCCTAATTCACCCCCACCCCTCTCAGGTTATATAAGCCCCTATTGTTCCTAAAAAATTCTGATATGCAACTATATAGAAAGTAGTTTCACCATTGTTCCATAATGAAATTAACTCATCAATTAGTGACTTCAAATAAACATCTATATTCTTCTTCAATTTTCCTAGAATTAATAGTGCCAAATATATATATATATATGGTTCCTTCATCAGGATCTAACAAGGTAAGTTTTATGAAGTAATTAAAACATGTCTACAAAGCACCAAATGAACAGAAACCATTAGTAGAAAGACTCAAATATATTTTATGAGGTTCTGAAGAAAAATAAGGATGCATCTGATCAAAGTGTTTCCATGAATCACCATCACATGGATGATTTAAGATTTTACAGATGAAAATATTTCATTTATGACATGTCATCAATGAAACTATATTACAAGACATAAATAAACATTGTAAATGGGGTTTCATTGTAAAATACCTCAATTATTTCATAGGAAATATGGACTTTCCTTGTTTTATCTCTTTATAATTTGATTCTACACATGTTGGATAATTAAATAATGATGCATAATCACCATAATATAAGATAAAATCATTTGAATATGTATGGATCTTCTAATAACTAAGACCCAAATTATGGACCAACCTCTTCATTTTATAGAAACTTGCAAGTAATTTATTTATGTTTGTAAAAAAAGATTTAACCAAATATAATATTTCATTGAAGAAAATATTTGACTTTAAAAAATATGATTAAATATCCATAAATTTTATAACAGCATGATATCCTAGATATAAGGCCTCCACAGTAGATTTTAAAAAATTATATAATTTAGATGGTTCTGATTTAAGAGTGGGAATATCATTCTCATTTGTATCCTAAATAGACGTTCTGACAACCTCATGTATAAAATTTTTAAATGATGGATCTATAAACATTTTTTTATTTTCTACTAAATAATATTCACCAATTTGACACTAAAAATATAATCTTTCAGTAAACCTTAATACAATAGATGAAGTCCAACATTATAAAATGTTTCGAATATCCTAAGATCACATTTCTTACATTGACATTTAATTGTTCCATCATAAAAAAATTTGAATTAAATGATTAAAATTATATAAATGTTTCTATAACCTCAATATAGATAGGATTTATTCTAGATATGTTGGGATTTTTTTATGAATTGTTCAATCGTGATCGCATAATAGAAACCGGTGTCTACTTTCTTAGTGTATAATTATCTATAAAAATAAATAAATAAGAATAATTATTACTCATTATGAATAATTAAAAATTATTATTATATTTTAACACCTTATAATATTATATGGAATATTTTTTGTGTGAGGAACTAAGTTAGCATGAGATTCTGAGGCACATAGAGGCTCAGAAAATATAGATGTAGGGTCCTAAAAATTCCACCAAGGGAAGCAAATACCCCCACAATCGCTTTGTAGAAGGAATCAAGTACTTATACAAGTCTATCAAGATGAATGGACACAAATTGGGATGTAATATTTAGAAGAAACATGAAAGAATTAAAGTTTTCAATGCATAGTGGCCCACGTACCATCACCGGGAAAGGTATGCAGACTAGCTAGATCGTGAACCACCAAGTATGCATAATGATCCATAAACCGTGGGCTCGTGAGGCAATGGACAACGAGAAATGCAAACCGTGAACTATATCACCGAAGAAATTGTGCGCGCGAAGTCAATCTGTGTACCATAACATGAACTTATCGGTTTGTGGACAAAGCAAACCAGCAGGGTTCTGCATACCATTATCGTAAACTGAAGCCTCTGCAAACCCCGGTTGACTGAGTCTTCTGCGGTTTAGGATATTTTCATGGGCCTCTACAAATGTTGTCATGTTCCCAATAGATACCAGTGTCCCAATTCTATAAAATAGGGAGCACATTAAAAGGATGAGGGACAAATGAATAAGGCTTGAAGGGGACTCATAGGTTGGAAGAAAGAGTTTGGAGAAGACTCTCGCTTCCGTCTTGATTCATCGATGAAGCTCGAATCATGAACCACTTTATCCACAGGTACAGCCATCCACAAACCATAAAACAGGGGAATTGAATAATAATAATCAAATTGTGAACCTAACTAGGGAACCGCGAATCATGTAATTATCACAGATTAATTCCCTGCGAACGATGATCCCCCAGACCCTCCTTCAATATGGTGCTATGCGTAGTGCACCGCTACGTGGACTGAACCAGGCATCGCGTACTGCATCAGTACGCAGATGGAACCCAAATTAGTGTGATGGGCTGCGTACCACTATGGTATGTGGTTTTCTATACCCATTCCTGCATACCGCATCGGTACAGGGATGGTATCTATGCCTACATACCACTATAGTATACAGAGCTTCCCCCATTCATCATAAGAAACTAATACACAGAATGGGGTGTTTTCAGGTATTATTTCCTCCAGTTCTAACCTCACCCTTCCATTATCATCCAGTCCTACATGATCCCTCAACTAACTAGTCCTTCTGCATCAGGCCAAAGCCTCCTCCAAATCCACTGGACCCGTGTGATCATACCATCGGGTGCACTAGCGTTCCCCTTTGAGTCTATATAACCATGGTAAGTGAGTCGTGAAGGATCTCTCCATAATGGTTTGGGATTTGTGAATGCTTGTGGGTTTACATTCCCATGGTAACCCGGATTTCAAACTTGGGATGCCAATGGGAACCACCCTGTTCTATTGATTAAGGGTGATCACTTTCTTTTCCATTCAATGAAGAATAGTGATCAGTCGAAGGGGTTATGTTCACTCCCCCCTTTGATGAGGATGAAACTCCTCCCCTTCCTAGAATGTATTTTGGGGCCCTCCCACTTAGGTAAGTTCCCAATATTCCGAGGAAGGGCTACATGACCTTCAATTTCATTTCACATTGAAAGGTTCATTGCTCCGTGGCCTCGCCAACGGTCGCCCCAGCCTCTTCCGTCGTTAGCTCTCCCTCCCCCCACCAACAAGGGTGGAGGAATGTGAATTGTTGAATCTTTCACATCCACTTTTTTCTCACACCAAGAATGAATCACCTAGGAGAAGAGGTTTGTGAAACATCTACATCATCTGAACTAAAAGAACTCTAATTTATGGTCAAACCAGTATACGTAGGACACCTATTAGAAGGCCTGAGCTCAAAAGGGTGCCCATCCAAAGGGGTCCACCCAATCAGTTTTCTCCTCAAATGGGTAGCTTTCATGCATAATCCCCACACCATATGAATTATGAGAACTATGATTCCTGATTAAACCAAGATACGTAGGATGCCTACCAGAAGGCCTGAGCTCAAAAGGGCACCCATCCAAAAGGGTCCACCCAATCATGTTTCTCCTCAATTGGTAATCTTTCATGTGTAATCCCCGCACTATATAAACTATGAGAAATCTGATTCCTGATCAAATCGGGATATGTATGACGCCTACCAGAAGGCCTGAGCTCAAAAGGGTGCCCTCCCTTAAAGGGTTCACCCAATCAGGTCTACCTATGGGTAGATTCTATGGGTAAGCCCCACACAATATGAACTGTGTGGGTTCTGATTCCTCTCCCATGTATACTTAGTAAGTCCTTCTTATGGGCCCAATCCCAACATCAAGTCACCTTCCACCCCCATGGATGACGATAAACTCTAGAGTGCCTTATTATATGGCTCAAGTTAGCATTACCTTAGTAGAATAAAATATATGCATGCCTACAACTATCCTATAAACCAAGGTATTTTTTAGACACACTATTTGGGAATGAACCAATGATTCACAAACATATTAACATGAATTTTTATAAGAGAGCCCTGGAACAGGAAACAATCCTCCCCTAAAAGAGTGCGGTGAGCCTGAACTCCCATCCTCTTGACCAATGGTGTCCTTAAGTGTCATTGGTGGAATCATCAATCAATGAGCACCTGCCTTTGGAAAGAAGGTCCATGGATCATGGATACCAGGGTCATTGGGAATTCATCGATCTGAAAATAAACTTGTTGGAGACCATACAAGGAATTTATATCTGAGAAGGACTGATTGCACAAGTGCCTGACCTCTACACTATCGCTCACTAGGACCAATAGTTCTCGTAGGGTTGATCCAAACTTCATTAAAGGATAATGATATTGAACGGGTCAAAACAAAAGGAATTGTGAACTCGACAAGAACCCATCCCTATATAAAAATGGACGAGTGATGATCCTCATCAGACCATTTCCGCACCACCCAGAAACATGCCACCTTAGAGGAAGAACAAAAATGGTAAACCCGATTTGAATCCTTAACCAAGGTGGAAGTACTAACCCAATGATAAAAGAAAAAAGGATACTACATTTTGGACCATTTTTTCCCTCAGTAATGCATGAAACTCACCACCTCATAGGCGGAACAGAAATGGTGAACCCGATGTGAATCCTTAACCAAGTTGGCAGTTCTTCCCCAATGATAAAAGACAAAAGGATACTGCATGTTGGACTATTTTTTCACCTCTTCATGTGCAAAACATGCCACCTCAGAGGCGGAACAAAAATGGTGAAACCTATGTAAATACTTAACCAAAGTGTAAGTTCTTCCCCACTCAATCCCCTTTTCTCCGCAGGAAAAGAAAAGGGGAAGGGGGCCAAGATGAATCACCAAATATGCATATATTTAAAATAATTATACTTTGAAGAGGTTTTGTGGTCTTTATGTCATATATGTATATTTCAGGTTCCCGCAGAGCAACCTTTGATCCAAATTACATCCCAAATACCCATGAAGACATGCACATCAGTGATCCTACAAGCGGTCAGGGCCTCAATGAAGAGCAGAACCCCCTCGACTACCCAGCATCTTCAATGCTGGGTATCCAACACGATGATCAAGGACTACCACCAAAATTGTACTCTCCCCACCCTGGAGGCCGTGAGACAATCCCTCTTGTATAAAAAGGTCCACCAGTCGCATCCTTATCTGTGGCTGGAACCCCATCACAAGGCGGACCTGATAGTCGTCTCAAACCATTTCGGGAGCCTATCCTCAGAAATTGACAACTAGTACCTCCCTTACCTTAGGGAGGTAGATGAAGTAGATGCTGACAACTTCATCTCAACTACATAGGGGTCCTGCTCATGAGCCCCTTCCAGATAACGTCATCGCAGACATCAGACAACCAAGGCTCCTCCTATCGAAGAGAACATTATACTGAGGGAACCTTCCAAAGTCCTTGAGACTCGGGTCCCTCAGGCTACCTACCAAGGGCAGCGAATGTATAATCAAGAACACACTATCACTCTAGTTTCTAAGGATAAACTTCTCTATACTAATATGGTGGAATTCAATGGGTAGATATATGACTCTGCCCTCTCCACTCAATCCCACCACAAAAATAGGGTGGCACAATACAAGCACATGAATGTTCCTACAAATGCTCGTGAGTCCCGCCATGCAGAAAGAGTATCAAACTACAGAAAGATTCAGATATCTACCAATACAAAAAAATACCATCAACCAAATAGGGAAGAAACCAGCTACATGAAGGCACAAATACCTACTAATCCACTACAATACCATCATAAAAATAGGGATTCAACCATGTATACGTAGGCAGAAACACTAGCTGACGCATTTCAAGCCCGTCATCAAAATAAGGAGGCAACCAAATATGAGCATACTCAAATTTGTGTAGATGCATATAAAGCCCATGAGACAAATATAGTGGCAAGAGAGCAGATGAAAATCCTCGCTTGTGAAGATGAAGACCACCAGTCAAATATAGTGGCAACCAGAGAAGAATATCAGCGACAGAATCATTCCTCTATCTCGGCATAGGATAACTGCTAGTATCTACTGGAAAATCATGGAGGATCGAAGCAAGTACAAACTCCTGCTCCTATATCGGAATGGGCCTTTATACCCATTTCATCCAAAGATTTATCTCAGCACATCCAACAAATGATGAAAGATTAGATTTCAATTCCAAACCATATCCTCCAAACATGCCAAGATATCATTGCATTAGTGGCAAAAATGAGAAATCGGGCCCACGAACTGGTTTCCTCGAACGGAATGAATCACTCACAGAATTAGTTAGTCACTCCAAAGAAATTATGCATCCCTTCTCCAGATTAGGAGGGTTGATGGAAATATCCCTCAATACAAGGATAACCAAAATGGGAAAAAATACTCGGTCTAACTGGGGGAAGTTGGTCCAACATGGTGGCCTCTCCAAGGCATGCATATATCCCTTCCAAAACTAAATATGTCAGTTGGTGTATCCCAACGACATCACTGGACCCAAAAATATTGGTAATCATATATTAAGGCCATTACCAAAAGCATATGGACTCGGATACCTGCAAGAGATCACTCAAAGGTAAAATGCACCAAAGTCAACTGGAAAATGAAGAGCACATACATGATCCTGTTCATCTAGAAGCTGGGATTGTTAACACCCTAGAACATATATCAACAAAGGCTTAAGACCATGTCATTCCATTACCAAATTATGGAAGTGGAAGTAGCATTTTTGATGGTCCTCCCAACAATATTTCTACCAGCGAATCTGAAGGTCTTTTACAGAGCACCCATAGGGGCTCACTCTTTGGGCCAAGAATGGTTGATCATGAGATTCTATCTTCTGATGTGCATCAGGGTAGCCCTCCCCTCAACTGGAAGATCAGACAGTAAGAAGGTCATCCCCTTTATTTTGTCCTCCCTGATTGTTCTCCCCGGGGTATACGCTGTAGATATGCTTCTCCCTACAGTCGGACATCAAGTCATGATGGTATTCCTCACCATGATGACATCCATTGAGAAGGTCCTCCCCCACAATGTTAGTTTCTATGAAGGTTCTTCCCATAGTAACACCAAGCAATGCGAAGGTCTTCCCCTCATTGAAGTATATCTCGAAGGCCCTCCCCAAGATGTGCACTGTAGAAATTCTCCCTATAGCCAAGTATCAAGTCATGATGGTATTCCTCACCATGATGATAATCATTATGAAGGCCCTCCCTATATTGAAAATTTTTGTGAAACTCCTCCCCTCAGGGACATAATGCAACAAAAAGGTCGTCCCCTTTCTATAGACCACCCTGAAGGTCCTCCCCAGGGTATATTCCATAAATTCATTTCCCCATAGTTAGGAATCATGTTTTAATAGTAGCCCTTTCCATTGCAGCACCAACTGCAAAGGTCATCCCCGCAATCAAAATTCATACCAGCATGAAGGTCCTCCCCTTGCTGGAACAAATGTGAGAAATCCCTCCTATGCTAAGGTGATCAGAAAAGAGACAAACACATTGGGCACTCCATCTATAATGAGTGATATTCTTTCCAAACAAGAAGATGGCTCGTGGCCACGCTCATCTTCTGATCCACCCCCATGGTGCCCGCAAATCAATAAGGCTCTCACCAGCCCAGTTTCTTTGAAATAAATTATTAAGAAGTAGTCTATTTAGGCATATCAAGTAGAGGAGTCTCTGAAATAAAAATAATATGATGTGTTTCTTGTGATAAGACAACTAGCTAGGGATAATATACCGGTGATGTATTGGCCCACGACCACTTCTCACTTCGACAATCCAAGAGAGTTGTCTAGGGGAATGCACGCATGGAATTTGCCTTAACATATGGATGAATCTTTTCCAGCTGAAATAAATATTCCTACCCTACAAAGGGTATGTAGACCACGTCAGCACGATAGGGGGGCTTCACCATCTAATTGACTTGGAAGCCCTCCTGTATGAAAGAAAACAACAATCCAAAAGGAAAAAAGAAAAACCTTGAACTAGCTTACCTCCATGAACTTCATAAGTTGAGATTCCTCATAAGTAATGCCTTGGCTGGAGTTAAAATTCGGGGATGGGGAGAACATGGAGCTTTTCACTTCACCCCACGTCCCGTCCAACTGGACCCATTGGAAATGACATCCTATAACATCATCTACCAAAGGTAACAATCAAGTGAAAAACCTACTCAGAAAATATGGGATACTCAATAAAAACCAGCCTGGAGTAAGTCTCAAAAGTGTCAAGGCTGAAGGGATGAAGCCATAAAAAAGATTCTGATTCAGGAAACTAGAAACATCCATTAGATTTCCCACCTAAGGGAATCCAACCAGCAAGCAGTGCCCATGTGTTCAAAAGATGATAGACTATGTGCAGGCCCAATACCATAATCAGCTCACACCCACGTGGGAGTATGTGAAATTGAAAAGGAGGAAATAGCGGTGGCTACCACCACAATACTATAACAACCACATCCCATGGGGTTGGGGCATTTTTAAATCAAAATTACCCTGTAAGACCAACAAATCTAGGTCATAAAGCATCAATAGAAGAACCGGAACAACCACAGGCCATAGGGATGGGGGAATTTTTACCTTAAATCCATATACAGTGATTGTCTATCTTCCACCATCTAGGAAGAACAATGGATATAGGTGTTACCTATTCTACCCCTTCTCATGGTTCGCACCCTCCAAGACAAAGGGGCGTTATGAGGTCAGACCGGGGCTCCCTTCGCATCGATCTTCTCCAAGAAACCCAAAGAATACTATATAATGGAAGGTGAAAGTCCAATAAAGGATGTAGAAAGCCTTCCTACTATTTGGCGCTAGGTACACCACCCCCAATGCGGTATTCCTTAGTGAACATGGTAAAATTCAATCCCATGGATCTCACAGGAAATGAAATAGAGGGGGAGGACACGAAGGAAGATGGTTCCCTACCAAAGACTTCCCACATCGATCCTGATGGAGTGCATACCCAAAACCAGAGAGCGATCCTAAATTTGGACACCCCCTCAACTAATTTTTCACTACCTCCCTTGAAAAACCCCAACAGGGAGAAAAATAAAACCAAGGTCATCGGTGACCTACCTCCTCCTCCCCCTGAGAATGCGTCCCTCACTCTCGAATAGAGGTTCACCATGTAGGAGGAATAAATGAAAGAGATCAGGAGAATTAATGATGAGCTACATCAAGGGAGCTACCTTGCTGGATGTGTTCCCCATGCGAAATGTCAATAGATTCCCCTAGAAGAGGTTCCCTTGCCACAGGCACTCATCTCGATGAATGAATTCAGGCATGGAGGTCCATTTAGCCTGTCCCCTGAAGGATATCAATACTTTCCCCCACTATGAAGGATGTTGTAATTTGTCCACGTAAACCCACAAATGATACCCCCAGCTGGGTATCCACCCCAAATTCTAGCAGCATCAGCACGCCCAGTCTTGGCCACTGCCGCACCAGCTCAATCTCAAGCCCGAAAGGATATGCATCAAGGGATCTTAAACACTGTTGAGAAAATAACAGCTCGACTAGAAGCCATATATGGGTGGAGTGCTCTTATTCAACCAGAGTGCAAACCCTAACCTGAGTGGGTGAGCAATGTTCCGCCACCGCCAAACTTCAGGAACCCTGTATTCCCAGTATTATATGGCTCAGGGGACCCGGAATATCTTCTAATGAACTATGACTCTTATATTGACCCCAGTATGGGCACTCCAGAGCAGAAAGATGTAGTAAAACTCAGGTGCTTCATACGAACCCTACAGGGCTCACCCTTCGTGTGGTATACTAGCCTACCAGTCAATTCAATTACAGGATGGGAGGACCTATTGCGACAGTTTCTCATCCATTTCAGTTCAATGATGCCTAAGAAAATGGTCAGTGACCTCATGAACTGCAAACAACAAGAGAATGAAAGACTCTCAAACTTCATTTCTAGATGGGAAGTCTGGATTTATTCCATGAACCAGTCGCTCCCCCAAGATGAGATGCTCGCCATGTGCATCGATAACCTTCAGGATGAATTGCGAACGCTGCTTATCTCAATTAAGTACACAAGTGGGTTTATATACTTATCTTCCATTTCCCAAAGAATAGAGGACTCCTTATAAAGGACCAATATTAAGTCACGAGTGGCCCCATTAGCCCCTGGGAAAAGAATGGGAAAAGCTGAAGCAGCTTCTGTCACGCTTAAGCCACCCCCAGCACTAGATCCAGTTGCAAGGCCCCCACCGAACCGTGCAAGTCCCCATGGATGCCAACAACCATATCCACATCAGCACGATGAATAAAGATATGCTAAAAGAAATCAGTTCGAAGAACGAAGAAATAAATTTTACTCATTTTGAGATGACCAGGTCTGTGGCTATTTCATATTTGCTATGAATTGTAATTTTCTCCTTCTACCAGAGCCAAAGTGATCCGATGAAGTGGGTCTCAAAGATCATACAAATTATTTTCCATATCATAGAATAATGGGACACACCATCCAGGAATTCTTCATTTTCAAGGATCTTCTACAAAATATGTTGGATTCTAGGAAAGTCAAGTTCAGCCTACCACCAACACAAGTAGCGTATGTTTCCACCTCAGATTCAAGAGAGGAAGAGGAATGGAGGACGATCTCTAGTAAGAAGGAGAAATTTTTTGATGATTGGATGACCTGGAAGACATTCAACTAAGTCCATGGAATCCTCCAGGCATAGTTTAAACAACCAACTATTCCCCCAAAAGCTCATGATACAACGCAACCATCCTCCTCAGCCCTATAGTCCTCTAAAGGTCATAAGGTTAAAAATCAAGAGCAATAATATGAGATGACACCAAATAAGAAGTCAGTGTTGACACTTTTGGACTTCATTCCAATAGAATTGGGTCAACGTGCACTACCCAGCCAAATGGTTCAATGGGTATCACCCCGCTAAACGGTTTAACGGGCATCACCCTGCTAAACGGTTCAACAAGAACATCCCTTCCAAATGGTACAACGAGAACCACCCCACCAAATGGTACAACGGGAACTTTCTCACCCAATGGAACTGTCAGGAGGAGACAGTTAGACAAAAATAGTGTCGGATCAAGAACTGATCTTCAGCTCCATTAATGTCATTCACTTGATGGAGCCCTTCTCAGTTGAAGACTATGGCCATGAACCTAAATTCCCCACACCCAATTGGAGATCCAAAGGAAGTGGCCATAGAGGATAGAGGTTTCCTAGAAGGCATAAATGTGGCAGGAGTCAAATTCCCAATCATGCCACAAGTCAAACCGTTAACATCATGGAAACTCATGGAAGGACCCTCGGACAAACACAATAAGAACTAGAATGCTCCTCCTCCCCCGTTGGAAGAAATGAAATCCTAATTATCTTAGAATATCCATTAGGGGAAGAACAAATACCAAATTTCCCAATGCATACAGGTGGACTAGTTTATCCAAACATGGAAAGGACCACAGCACCACCAGCCCCTATTACAGAGGTCGAACCATCTATGTTCAAAGCTCAAACCCATAAAGTGTCTGTGAAAGAGAAACCCTGAGCTGGGAAGCGCTGAACTTTAAATAATATGTATGATATTATAGAGTAGTTGGATTTAGTAACAACAAATCTATCAATCCTGGATGTGTTGATCCTATCCGTAGATCTTAGAAAGGCACTCGTCAAAGCTTTGCTAAGTCCCTATGAGTTCAAGGCTAAAGTAGCAGCATCCAAAGTCTACTGAATGGAGACCAGTCCTGAAGAATGTCACACCATCATCTCCTTCACATACATGGATGAATAATCCATCATGCAAGGGCACATCAAACCCTTATATGTGTCTAGAAAGATAAATGGAATTGATGTCCGGAGGATCTTCATTGACAACGGATCTGGAGTTAACCTCCTCCCACTACAAATGCTTCGTCTAATGGGATATGATGAAGACAGCTTGACACCCTGCACTACAACTCTACTAGGATATGACAAGAGCAAGCATAAACCATTGGGAAAAATCAATATTAAAACGTAGCTTGGAGATCTTGCATTAGATTCCAAGTTCCTGGTAGTGTAGCAAAGTACGGCCTTTAACATCTTATTATGGAGACCTTGGATGCATCAGCACACTCCAATTTCTTCATCATACCATAATTACATCAAATATTTCACAAATGAGAAAAATAGGACATTTCACACCGATAAATCCTCGTTTGAGTCATGTGAGACACACTATATCGACGTAGGATTCTATGAATTAGAAGAAAAAAATATTTTGGCCAATGACATTGACTGGATCAATGACCCAAATGGATTAGAATTGGTTCCCGCTGACCCCCTCCAACAACTTGGGGAATATTATGTACTACCTATCAACTAAGTTGAATGCATAAGTGAAAGTCTGGATGCAGACACAATTATATGCATGATCTCTTCCACGACCACCGAGTCCAAGGACGTAGAAGAGTGGTCTAACTCCCACAATTCTAGGAAAATACCTATCAAAGATGCTCTTGGATCATCCTTGGGACATCAAACTTCCCTTGCCTCGCACAATAAAGAAAAAGATGATTTCTCTCCCAACATTGGAGATTTATCCTAAAAAATCCTTTCTCTATCAGAAGAGGAAGATGATGATGAAGAAGAAGAAGAAGACCTAAAAGATGCCCCTCTTACATTCAAAGAATGTGTTTCCACCACAATCGATGAACTTAGGGAAATGCATTTGGGCACTAAAGATGACCCATGACCCACTCTGATCAGTGTGGATATGATTGTCGAGGAGCATGAGGCATATAACTCCTTTTTAAAGAAGAATCAAGATGTGTTTGTCTGGAATTACATAGAAATTCCATGCCTCAATCTAGAGGTCGCCACTCATCATCTGAGCTTACCAGAAGATCATTGGGAATATAAGTAGGCATCCAAAATGACCCACCCGACGCATGCTGCCAAAATATGGGCTGAAGTTGACAAATTGATAAAAGCCTGCTTCATAATGGAGGTCTAATACCCGATTTGGTTGGAAAACATAATTCCTATCAAAAAGAAGAATGAACATATTAGAATCCTAATTTAGTTTAAGGACCTTAATCAGCATTTACCAAAAGATGACTTCCTGATCCCGATCCCAAAATTATTGATCGATGCAACAGCTGGGTATGAAGCCCTCTCTTTCATGGACAACTATTATAGATACAATCAAATCCAGATGGCCCAAGGAGATGAAGAAGATACTTCTTTTAGGGCCCCTTAGGGGTGTTCTATTATAAAGTGATGCCCTTTGGTCTAAATAATATCGGCTCCACATATCAGTGTTCCATGAACCACATCTTCAAGACCTTCTTGGGATAATTCGTCGAGTGTTATGTCGATGATCTAGTGGTTAAATCATGATAGCGCTCTAACCACCTAGGTGATCTTGAAACTATATTCAACAAATTGTAAAAGCAGAGTTTAAAGATGAATCCCTTAAATTGATCCTTTGGCGTTACCTCGGGAAAATTCTTCAGCTTCGTCAAATGCCATCGTAGCATTGAAGTCAACCCAGAGAAGACAAAATACATTCTTGGCATGTCCCTACCTCAGAACCTCACCAAGTTGAGAGGTCTCCAGGGGAACCTCTCTTACATTCGGTGCTTCATATCCAACCTAGCAGGTAAATTTTTACCATTCACCAAGATCATAAAGAAAGTATTTACGTATGAGTGGGAAAATGATTTCCAAGAAGCATTCGACAATCTAAAAAGATACATCCTAAGACCGCTAATGTTGATGCTACCAGTTGAGGGGAGGCCACTAATTTTGTATGTAAGTACCTTATAACGATCATTAGGCACCTTAATCATGTAGAAGAATGATTCCAACAGTGGGAACAACCTCTAATACCTCATCCAAACAATGATCGATGCCGAAACTCGGTATTCCAGAATTGAGAAGAACTGCCTAGCCCTAATCTTCACAGTTCAAAAACTCTAACATTACCTACAGCACCATGAGGTCCACCTGGTTTCCTGCTACAACCCACTTAAATATATCCTCAACTGACCCATGATAAATGGGAGCCTATCACGATGGGTGGTCATTCTAAAATAGTTTGACATACGGTACATGTCCAAAAAGTCCATCAAATGCCAGGCGTTAGCAGACTTCCTGGCCCAGCACCCCTTTGAAGAAACAACATCCTTGGATGCCTAACTTCTAGATAAATAAGTGATTTTTGTTTAGAGGACCCCAAGACATAGGAAATTTACTTCGATGGTGCATCTCGAAGCCCAAAAGGGAAAATGATGGAGGATCCCAAGATCAACAAAGTGGGACTGGGAGTTCTATTTGTATCCCTTGAAAGGGCTATCTTTCCTTACTCTTTCCTACTTCCAGAAGGGTGTACAAATAATGAAGTAGAATACCATGCCCTCATTGCAGGTTTAGAACAGGCACTTCATGTACAATCCAAACATCTAAAAATAAAGGGCGATTCAGAGATGGTTATCAAATAGGTTAATGATGACTATGCCGTCAAGAAAGAAGTATTGGTTACCTTGATGAACCATGTTTGAATACTGATGACAGAATTCCCATTAGAACCAGCATTGACTTATATTCCTCGGTCAAAAAATTCTCAAGCCAACACTTTGGAAAATGTATCCACATCCTTGGCTAATCCAGAACGGGATGAAACAGTCATTAAAATTGCTGACCATTGGATTTTCTTTCCATTCATCTAGAGGAATAAAGAGGAAATCGATGATATTAGTCATGTTCTTGATCCCTATGGTCATACCACCAATTGGATGAATCCCATTGAAAATTACCTTTGGAATGGGGGAACTGCCACTAGATAGGGTTGGAATGGAGCAGGTCCAAAGACGTGTAGTCAATTTTGTCATATACAATGGGGTAAACCAAGAAAAGGTTCTCTAAAAATGAGGCCTTGACAGATTCCTTCTCAGGTGTATTGATGGAGGAGATACTACTACCGTCATGAAATAAGTGCATGCCAGAGCTTTTGGTGTGCATCAATCGACAACCAAACTCTCTCACCAAATCTGACAGCTTGGGTATTACTGGCCCACTCTGATATAGGATTGGGCCATATTCACCAAAAAGAGTCATTCCTGCAAAGTTCATGCTTATTTCATACACTGCCCCCCATAGTTAACTCATGCAGCTAAGTACTCCTGGCCATTCTTCACCTGGGGGACAGATGTTATGGGACCATATCCTCCCGCAACAGCCAGAAAATTCAATTTCATGCTCACTGTGACCAAATTATTTTCCAAATGGGCCAAATCCATGCCCCTTAAAGAATTCAGGGTGAAAAACATCATCAGCTTTGTGAAGGCCAACATCATTACCAGAATTGGTGTCCTTCATTCAATCATTATGGACAACGTCACCAACTTCTGCTCTATTGAGTTGGACAAGTTAGGAGTATGGAATTAAATCCAACTATTCATCCCATTACCATGTGGCGGCCAATGGGAAAATAAAGTCTTTCAATAAGACTTTTTCCAATATACTCTAAAAGATGGTTGATAAGGACAAGAAATCATGCCCAGAAAAGATCCTTCATGCTTTATGGGCTTACCGGACCACGACCCGCACTTCCACTTAGGAAACCCCATACTCACTAGTATATGGGGCATAGGTGGTGTTACCTATCTAAATCCAAGTGCCATCACTTCGTGTGTCCATTTTCGATCAAATGTTAATGGATGAGAAATCCCAGATATGATTTGATGAATTGGAGGATCTAGATGAGAAAAGGCTACACACTTTACACCATTTTGAAATCTACCAAAATCAGATTGCAATATCCTTCAACAAAAAGGTTCGCCTTTGATCTATCCTTGAAGGAGAAATGGTGTTTGTACTCAAAACCCCGATGATACTCAGGAAGAAGCCCCCAAATCTTGATCCAAAGTGGAAAGGACCATACATCATACGTAGGTTCTATTCCAATGGAGAATACACTCTGATATAAATGGATGGTCAGCTCATCACAGCTCCCACAAATGCATTGTTTTTTAAGAAATACTTCACGTAATTGAAACGAAGTCATGGTCCAAGATCTATGACTCTAAAATATGAGTTATAATACCCATAAGTCAAATTCCAAGATCTATGACCCTAAACTATGAGTTATAATACCCATAAGTCAAGTTCCAAGTTCTATGACCCTAAACTATGAGTTATAATACCCATAAGTCAAGGATCAAGCTCTATGACCCTAAACTATGAGTTATAATATGTCATGTCATGTTCCAAGGTCTAAGAACTTAAACTATGAGTAACAACCCCCCATGTTCTGGTCCAAACTCTATGACCCTAAACTACGGGTTGTTGTCCCTTTCACATAATGTTAAAGTGTAAGGAACTCGTCCTTGAAACATGACATTAAATATGACTCATGTCCTCTTCCTAAGACGTTAAACTACATGATACAAAACATCCAAATTACATGAAAATAAACTATAGGATCTCTCACAGAACTATGTATTTCTTGATTTCTTCCCTCGTAGGATATGTAGCGATGCCTTGATCCTAAATCTTAGCCCATCCCCCACCATAAAAAAAAATGCCTCCATCATTCCCCCTATCTACCCATATTCATAAAGGATACACTTATTTCTCCTTTATTCTCACATCGAGTATAACTCATATGAGCTTAGGATCAGTGGTAGAGATTCTCTTATGAAGGAAAACTATGGAGTAAATAGTAGACCTAGAAATTGAGATGAATAGAAAAAATATTTTCCTACCCATGGACCGAGCCAGATCGGTATAGGGTACATTCAGAACTACGTATGAATTGATTCAAGCCCTTGAAAGATACGTTGTGATTCCCAGATTTGGTATCCTGGCCCAACCATCATCAAAAAAAATTATGCCTTCAAATGTCATTACACATGAACTGAGAAGAATCGGTACGGGTACATTCAGAACTACATATGCTTTATTTCTATCCTCGTAGGATATGTAGCGATGCCTTGATCATTAATCTTAGCCTATCCCCACCAAGAAAGAAAAAGAAAATGACCCCACCATATTCTCTAACTCCCAAAAGCTGTGAGGGGAAACCCTATGTCAATTCCTTTTTTCTCACAATGAGTATGCCTCACGTGAGATTAGGATCAGTGGTAAGGATTCTCCTATGGAAATAAGGTATGGAGAAGTATGGTGGGCCAGGAACCCCTAGAAAATGAAACATAAATGTCCCTATATATGTACCGAACCAGATCGGTAAAGGTAATGTTAAGAACTATATGTGGATTAATTCCTTCCCTTGCAGGATACATAGTGACACCCAGATTTGGCATCTTGGACTAGTCATCATCAAACAAATATATTCCATCACATGTCCTTACGCATAAACCAATCCGAATCAGTATGGGGTACATTAAGAACTACATGTTTCCTGATTCCTTCCCTCACAGGATACGTAGTGATGCCCGAATTTGGCATCATAGCCCATCCACCATCAAAAAAAGAAATGCCTCTTTTTCCCATACATTGGTAAGACTTGTATGAGGATCCCATTAAAGGTCCTGATCGCATGACAATAAACTGCGAAATTCTTCAATATTTATGTGTGGCTCAGTCCTCAGTGTTACGAGATTTCAAACATGACCACCACTCATGAGAAGTTAAAAGATCCTACTTCCCTCTCTACATATGACTCATATCTGTGTGGAAGTTCTAATAGTTCTTGGGTAATCACAATCTGGATATTTCTCACATTCCCAGGCACATCTCTCCCTTTTTTCAAACTCCATACTCTGGGAAAAATTGGATCCCCATAATCATTCAAGGTCGTCTAAGATGAAATGCTAGTGTCCTATGGACACCTTTTTTTGACTATGCACATCATGCCCTGGTGGCTCTATATATGTTTCCCACAAAAACTGCCATCAATCAAATGAAAATTCATCCCCATGAGAGTCATCTCCTCTCTCAGTATGCCCAATGGCTTCCAAGCCCCATTTCATCCCCCCTAATTCAAGTTACCCCTGGGACTATGGTTTACACCTCATATCATCACTCACATCTAGGGAGCATCAGAGAGTCTTGATTGTGACTAACTCAAAACTATTAAATATCTTTATGACAGTATAATCATTCTTACTTCACAACTCTAAACTGCACGACGTCATGTCCTCACTACATGACATTAAAATGCGAGGCCAAAATCATCCTTGTTGTATGATGTTAAACTGTGTAGCATTGGTTTTTACATATTTAGGAAATGACCTGTAATCCTCAAAATCCCTTGTTTCACACACCAATCATAGCTATCGTGAGCTTAGGGATCTTAGCAAGAGATACACCGTGACATTATGGAAAAGCAACCTAGGAATTTGGTCCAAACAGCCTGACCCTTAAAGGCATGTCACATTTCCATTCCCTAAGAATAACCCCACATCCTGGCCATGTGATATTAAATGACCAGGTATCCCAAATATGGAACAAATACCTCACCCTGCGTACAAGTCATATCTACATAAAGGACACCTGATTCCATGAGTTAATTGAATCCCAAATGTCCCTGATATATCCGGATACACTCCTTTCATATTTCAAACTACATTCTCTGAGTAATATTGAATCCCCATAATCATTCTTGTCCATCAGAGATAGAATGTTAGCATCCTATAGACACCTTTGTTTGACTATTCACATCATGCCCCGGTGGCTCTGCATATGTTTCCCACAAAAATGGATGTCAATCAAATGAAATATCATCCCAAGGAGAGTCCTCTCCTATCTCAGTACACCCAATGGATTCCAAGACTTGTTTCATCCCTCATAATTCAAGGTCCCTCAAAGTCATGGTTTACAATTTACTTTTAACCCACATCCTAGATATATCAGAACATACTGGCCTGATTCTTCTCTGGTCACTTTTGAGGTTTCTAAAGATATATCATTTGTATGTATGAAGTTGATCCATATACAAAATAAGAGTGCCCCAAATTATTTCTGAGTTTCCTAGAAGAAGTTCAGTTAAAATGCCTCTTTTTGTGTTCAGGAGAACCCCTAGTCTAAGGTCACATACCGTATTCAGAAAGTTCCCAATCTCCATAATCCTCAATGGCCATCGGAGACGAAAGGCTAGTGTCCTACGAAAACCTTTTCTTGACTATGAACATAATTCCCTGGTGGCTCTGCATATATTTCCAACAAAATGGCTATCAATCAATAGAAAATTCATCCCCAGGGGAGACCTTTCTAGCTTCTGTATGCTCAAATGACATTCATGTCTTGTCACACCCCCAAAATTTTAAAAACTTCTGGATAATGGTTTATGTACATCCTTCTTTCTAAGTGCCTCTGACATTTAAAAAAACTCTTAACTAAACTGACCATTTACTAGAAGATATGAATGTCCCTAATGTTTTCAGACAACACTACTCAATCCAGCCACCCACTATGGATCTTGACTTCAAAATAAATTTAAAATGTTTCCAATCCCACATGTCCATCAGAAATGGAAGACCAATTTTCTATGGACATATTTTCTTGACTATACACATCATGCCCCAGTGGCTCTGCATATGTCACCCATAGAAATGACCATCAATCAAAGGAAAATTTTTCCCTAAGATATTCCATTCCTACCTCTGTATTCCTAAAAAAACTCTCGAGCCTCATACATATTTAAAATTCACAAGTCCGGGGTCAAGAGAAAATCTCTAATCCATGTCTGAAGAATATTAGGAAATTCTCAGATGATGGTCCCAAATTGGGGCCCTTGCCCTGTTAAGTTTGTTCAATATTGTTCAGCCTAAAACATCAGTAATAAGTATGATTGGAAAGACTATGAACTACAAGAAAAAAAGACGCCATAATTTCAATAGGGAAAATCCACAGAAATCACCTCTGGGTAAAATTCAAGTATTGGTTCGTTAAAATAACATTGAGCCATAAACAAATTCATAAATCTTGTTAGGTTTAAAACCCACAAAGGGTGGCCTAAGAAAAGTTCAATTTGTGGACACAAATCTAGTATTAAGAAGGCTTAGGTAAAAAATTAGGGCAATGATTAAAAAATACATAAAAGTTCATAAGGTATTCCTCAAAATCTCAATAATAGTAAAACTATGCTCGCTGAGTCCTGCGACTCATGAAAAAATTAGATCACACTACAATTATTTCGGTTTACTAGTTCCAAGTCATGCTTTAAAATTATAATTGATTGAAATAATGTTGAAAGGAAGAGATGAATAAGAGATAATTAAAATCCAAGTTAGTTCCATTGAGTTCAAAAAAAATGGAGGAACATCCCAAATTCAGAGTCTCTATAGAGTAAAAACAAGAAAGAGTACATATCATGATTTGAGATGAGACTATAATAAGGCTCTATTCACCCTTTCCAAAATGATGTAAAGTGATTGCCGCAGGTCGTCAATATTCTGATCCAAATAATATCTTTCCTCTATTTCATCCTTGACCATCGGATTCACCTGCATCATAATGACTTTAAGGTCCTACCCTTTCTTCTGGAAGGATTCATAATTGGCACGTGAAGAGGCTAGTTGTTCCCTCAACCATGTTGCACGGGCCTCTCACTCCCTCATATATTCTTCTTGGGTGTCCACCAAATCATGAGCCTTCACCTCTTTGGCCTTGAGATGATCAAATTCTTATAAAACATCTCAAAAGGTATCCACCCGGTGATGGGAATAATTGAACTTGGAAAACTTTTCCTTGAAGAAGGAAAGGTATTACTAGGTAATGGTGATCGGGTAGATGAGAAGGTGTAAGTGTTGATAATCAAAGCCGTCAGAACCCATCTAGGTGACTAATCGCTGAAGATTGTCACCCTCGTCAGCAAATTTGGCTATGGGTGTCTCCGTGGCGAGGGAAGAAAACTGGCACCATACCTCTTTCTGCACTACCTGGTGCCTCCCCGCGACACTAGTACTTTGACCCTCCTCCACCTACATATTCCTATAAGCAGGAAGTGTCACCCTAGGAGTGGTAAGGAACCCAAGATAGGCCACCCAAGATGGAGGAATCTCTTTTCCCTCAGATGGCCTAGCCATTGGAGTCAGATGACGAGGACTAACTTCAGATTTTGGGATGATTGGTGATACTCAGTTGGTTCCATCCTCATTAGAATCTTGGGAAATATCCGTAGGAGGGGATTAGTCTAAATCACTCCCCACTGAAATGGCTTGTATTGATGAAACCCCTCACAGACACTTTTGATGATGGATCGAATGCCCTCTTACTATAAGGGAAGAAGCAGGAGGTGTATCCATCATGGATGTTGTAGGGACGGAAGTAAAAGGTGTAGCTATTGCACTCTTAGCAGTAGAAGGAATGTGTAGCAATGTCGTTGGGGAAAGGATAGGGTAGGAAATGGTCAAGGCTTTCTGCACCCGCCGAACTGGTTCCTTTAGCATCCCGACAGGGTAGCAATCTGCCCATAGTGGGGCATATTCTAATGATAGAAATGTGGGACCCATTGTGTTAGGAATGATAACCTCCCTAGTAAAACTTTTATTTATAATCATAAGACACAATTGGTGGAGAACCACGGGATGAGATTTTCCCCTTAATTGAACAATCGTAAGCAGTGCAGTCTGTTGAAGGCATCCAAATTTCCTGAAAAAATGGTAGGGGAGTTACGGATCAAAAATGACTACTCGGTTTATATGAGCAGTGAGCATCCTATCCCGAAGGTTGATGAGGTATGATCATTCCTCCAAGGAACCACCCCTATCACCTCTCAATGATCCATGAGGGGTATGATGTGGTGAAAATAAGAAACAAGAGGCATCGTTCAACAAACCAACTGCATCAATAATGCTCAGAGTCTTGAGACAAACAACGGAAATGTTGAGATTAGTAGGATGAAAGTCGGAATGGGGAACCCTTGAGGTATTCCCATATTCATAACAGGAGAAGTGTTCCACCATCCACCCATACAAGAATTGGAATGGTCCACTAAGATGATACAGAGGCCTTCCTTCATGTATCTATCCCAACAATTCATAAATCCAATAGAGGGTAGGAAGGGTCAAATTATTGGGTTGACCCTCTACTAGTGTGGCAACCATCATCAAGGTACAGTCCCGAACCTCAGTGTATACCCCATGGGATGGAAAAATCCATCTTCTCAAAAACATGGCGAAGAAGTTTGTTAGTCTAAGAGTAGGTGATACATCTGGGCTAATCTCATATCCCCATGTAGTATATTTTTCCGCTTCAAGTTTAGTACAATATGACCCTAGAGTTTGGCGGGATTGATAGATTTGATGAGTTCGACTACAGCGAGCCATCGGCTTTAGTCTGTTCACCTGTAGGAATAATCTTATCCACACCTCGAATGAGATGAGAAAGTGATCCTCAAGGGGATGATCAAGTAATCCCTCTTTTGTGACCAGTAGACTTATTGTCAGAGAAAACATGTGGTCAGTGTCATTCCATGTGGCGACTACTGGGAGAGACTCATCATACATTTCCCCAAGGATAGAGAGTCCCCCGATTTGGTGGATATCCCATGGACTGATCCCAACCTCTCCATGTAATAAGTGGAAGGTGTTGGCACTTGAACACCAGCGGATCAGCATCTCTGGAAGAATTTCACTCTAGGAGAAGACTGCAAACTGAGAAACCTAGGCTACCTGATACAATCCCACTACCTCCAACTGGTCGGGGGACTCCAGACAGGTATGTTGTACCCAAAACACACAGGCCCACACATTAGAGAAAAAACCTCTAAACCTCAAATCCCACTTGGTTCTCCACCCACCACTAGGATTTTCTTGGGTGATGCTGATAATGGATGGGTATTCTCCGAAGTCTTGTCTCAGGACACCATCGTGGTACCTGCGATTGCCCTGAGTCTATGTCGAGCCTCTTAGTATGAAGACTTTCTATTGAATCGAAGTGGTGATAAATTGTACTACTGGGGAAATGTTGGAATGGTCATGACCTTGTGGTGCCCCTAAGAGGATGAAAGGGATGTCGGGGTCTGGTAATGGAAGAGGCATGTCAGTAGGAAGACCAAATCTATAAAGTGAAAATTGTACGGATAACAGATAAGCTAAGAGCTCTAGTGTCAAGAATTCCGTCAAGAAGCTGTCATGATAAAGGATGTGGGCTTGATGGTGATAATCTGTATTCCCCGCAATGGTTTCCCTTTTCTTCATCGATTGTATAATGGCCTGTGAAGTAGCCATTGTAGCCTGCACAGGAAGATCTAGAAGCTGAAAAAAGTCAGTCTAATAAAAATTGTTGGGTAAAGTCCATGGAAGAATGGCTAAAGTATTCAAAATATGTCCAAAAAAGGTTTCACGTACTATTTCCATAAATGTTATGTGGTAGCCACATCCCGCGTACTACATAGGGAAGGCACATCCCGTGTACTACATGATACGCAGAAGTAACCCCACCTATAGATACGGTATGTGGTCGAATTCCACCGCGTACATCCATGGTAAATGAACCATCCATGAGGCATTGGTCCATTGATCGTTGCCTGGAAAACATAAAGTTTTGCAAAATATGGATACAGTGAACCTAGGCCTTGATTAAGTTTATGTTCAGAAATTGCAGATTAAAGTTTATGTTTGGATTTTTAATTTTTAATGCCCAATTAGCCGATTAAATTTTGGTACGTGAACAAGTCAACCACATAGAGTCCTCCTATGTAGAATCTAGATTTTAAAATTAAAATTCCACAATGTTGTTCGAAAACACCAAAATATGGTACGCCGACAGGAAAATTGGGGAGAATATTGGTTTGCAGTACGTACATAGAAGTTCGCGAATGGGATTTTTGCAAGAAGTATGGTACATGAGAGAAGATGAATCTAGGGAAATAGAGAGATCTTTTCACTATGAGAAATAGTAAAAGGCAAATGAAATGGGCCCCTATATATAGGTGTGGTCTGTAACACCCCAGGTAAATAAAGAATATGACATCTTTATATTTATCCATATTTGTGAATCAAATATTAATATTACTTTAAAGGGGATGCTATGCTCGATGGCATACCCAACACGCAACAACGAGTTTCTTGGGAATCTTACGTTGCACTCTAATAATAAAATAATATTATTTTAAATGGTAGTTAACATGTAGCCGTTGTATTGGCGGGAATGGATATAAATAAATAAAATATGATTATATATGTTTTTAAATGTTTATACATTTATCCAATAAAGGATAAAGGCTTAAAATATGGAAAGAATTCAATTTTAGGCGTATATGCCCTAGTTTTCACTAAAGGTTCACTTGTCGCCTTTTGATGGCGAACCATCATTAAATATAGTTTTGATCACTCTTATACATTATTTTGGACCAAATAAAACTCTTATTAAGAATCGGGACATCAAATTTTACCTTGTGTAATTTTTTGGTATTTTTCCGATAAAGTTCATTTTTTTAATGAATAGTGTAAAATGTTGTGTTCTAATTCAAAACATCTTTTTAAACTAATTTATTTATATGATTAGATAATATTTTTAATTGGTTTTAAAGTGAAATTAGAAAATATTTTTACCATTAAATCCAATAGTGGTCGTTGGAATTAATTTCCCTTTGAAATCGGACTTAAACTAGTGCCAATCTTTTGATACTTATTGTTTCATAAAAACACGCTATTTGTCATGACAGCGGGAATTAATTATTAAATTAATTAATGAAACTTATATGTTGTTAATTTTGTAAAATGGAATTCATTTTTGAGTTCGTAATATCAAATATAGCTTAGGGTTAATTTTTGGTAATTTTCTGAAAAACTTCAATTTTTGATGAATAGTGAAACCACTAAGTGGTACTTATAAAAGCTGATTTTTCATTTAAATGAAATTTTACCACTTCTGTGTTTTGAATTTTAAAAAAATCCGACATAAATGGTTGTCATTAATTAGTAAAATGTGGTTCAATGGGATAAAAATAATTTTTTGGTGAATAGTAACTTATTAAGTTTTTAATCGCGATTAATGGTAATTAGTGTAGTTTAAGGTAAAAATGATATTATAAGAATGTGAAAACACCATTACACTTGTCCTACACCTATTGGGTGAGTCATGGACGACCAAGAAAAGCCATGGTCCAACTTGGGGACCCCATGGAGCCACTTTAGTTGGAAAAGGACAATAATATATTTTTATTTAATGGAAAAGTAAAATTGACACAAATATGATATGTTTTACTAAAAAACTATTTAAGTAGGGTTATACAAGACATATTTTTGATTATAAATATTCATTAGAAAGCTAAAAATATTTCCTACATCATAGTAATTTTTTATAATTTTTAGACATTAAATAAATTAAATTATTTATGACATCATAATGATGCAGTGATGACATCATTATTTAACGATTAAAATAAAATGGAAAGATCATGTAAAATCTATGAACTACACATGTCCAAAACTTATTGTATGGGTGGATTTCGAAACTTTATAACCTTATCCACGAATTATATCAATGTGGGACCTCTTAAAACCGAAACACATTTTCAAATAAAGTAATATTTCCTTACTTTCCAAAAGTGCCCCTCCTCTCCTCTTATAAAAGTCCCCCACCTCTACCTCATTTCACACACTCCTCAAGCCTTTGGATCGGCCAACCCCTGCCCATTTACTCTCTCCACATCCCTATCCTCATCCTAGAGGATTCCCTTTGGGCAGAATCCTTTCAAAGGAAGCCTTTAGGCTCAAATCAAAAGGAGTTACACTTTTAAAGGTAATTCTTTCTCTTATGTTCATTTGTTTTATATTGCTTCTCCAACCACCTAAACTCTTTTTATTTATTTAGTTTGTAACAAAAACAGTATCTTCAATATACTAGGATGTTTTTATAAGATTTATTCAAGCTACACTCTCACACAACTACATCAAATGGTTAAAGAACATACGGTTTCCGTGGATGGCGAAATTGTGCCTCCCGAAACGATGATTGTTCAATACTCATTTAACACCTTGAAAGGTGGCCATTATGATGTCACTATTTTTATATATGATATACAGTGTGTTTATTTTTTACTTATGCTTCTGTATTTTTCATTTGTGTCTTACCTTTATGGCATCCATTATGGGTATACGCGATATCTTCATTTTAGGAAGTGCGGACTACCGCCCCCTCAAAGTGATGTGATTCGTTAATGCCATACGTGGGACGTATAAAGGATGGATTTAATGATATTATATATTATATTATACTGGAATTATAATATACCTTTATATCATTATTATTCCATTCTATAAAATACGAAATAGAAATGAAAGTAGCGTTCATGCGTACGTACGGCTTACCGTCTCCATGAACGGTGCATTTCATTTCTTACCTCTAAATGATTATGTAATGTTATAAATGAATTCATGTACTGGATATATATGACATATATTATATCTACATCATGAATAAAATTCTAGATATAATAAACATTTGTCCACACGAACAACATGTAATTGTAAGAAGTCCACTTTCGACTTAAGAACCAAATATCGACAAAACAATCATTATTAACTTAATTATTACATAGTGTTTATAAAAAGGAAATAAGTGATATAAAAGGAATAATAAGCTTGAAAAAGGTTCTTAATCAAGTATAAATTAACTCAAGTTTATTATTTAGGAGATTAAAGAACGATCGAGTCAAGTCGGACCCGAGGTAAGGGATCCTACAACTCTCTTTCTTTTTAAGTACTCTCCTTTATGTCACTTCTTTTAAACTCCTCCTTTCAATGTTGGGGGATTTTCTTTTATATTCCACTTGCTGTAAATTCTATTTTAATATGATGGGATACTCTATTTGATCTCATCAATCCATATTTGGAAGTTTTATGTGGCGCCGTTAGGCTGCCGAGTTTTCGTAAGGGATTTTTCATCTCACTTTTATTCCCGTGAGATTTATGCTACATTCGCCACAAATTCCATTGAGTTTTGTATGTACTGCCCATTATTCTACTCTTTGTGTAATATACTTTCGTTTATGAGTATTTACATCAATTACCTATTGTCTTTCTTTCATGGGGTGTATGTTTTGAAAGATACCCAAGTCGGTAAGGGAACCTTTCACCCTCCTCTTTTTTAATAGACTTCTTTTATTGGGTCTTTTAATTTACATATTTTTATGTTGGGATATGTTCTCATACATCCTTATTGATGTAAATTTTATGTCCAAGTGATGAGATACACTTTTTATCTCTCATCAACTCATTTTGATGTGATGTCGTTAGGCTGTCAAGGGGACTTTTTAACCCAATTTCGATTTTCTTTGGGTTCAACATGTAGTCATTGAATATGTCATCCATTGAATATGTGTGAATAACCTTTTATTGTTTTACACTTAATATCCACTTATATTGGGTGTATTTATATTTGTCACACATATTTTGAGATTGATTTGTCCTTAATTTAAGGATACCTTCTTTATAAGGGATTTCATCACATTTGACATTTCTAGTGAGGGTTCATTGTTGTTATGCACCAATTCACTCTTATATGGTGTATATACTGTCCTTTGGAGTATTATACCATGAATCCATTTATTCTCATGATATTATAAAGTTCTGACTAAGTGTTATTCCTCAATTATTGTATTCAAGTGTCTCTAATTTTGGTAAAACCCCTTTAACCAAAATATCACTTTAAATGTTTTAATTATTTGTTCTTATTAATATCCATGTTTTCAAAATGGTTTTAAGGATTTATTTATATGGATATTAATGGTTTAAAATGTTAAAAGCTTCAAGGTGGTATGGGACACTTTGATTCAAAAATCTCTTTATTAAATGTTTTAGATGGTTTTGAAAGTGGTTTTTAATGGATTCGTTATTTCAATATCCTAAAATGTTATATTGTGATTGAAATATGGAAATGTTATGTTTCCTTTATTCATGTTTCATGTGATACGATTATGTTATGGTTCTTGGGCATTGTTATGAAGAACGGGTGGTTCCGTGATAAACTAAGGGCGGGTGAGCCCGTTATAGCTCTCCAATGCATTGGGTAACGCGAAGGAGTGAAACATTAAGGTTTCTCCGAAGAGATTTAGGGAATATACTGTGATGGGTATTCCAAACGTAACCAAGAGGGTTACTCCCTACGTAAGAATGTTATGAATGCCTCAAGTTACCTTTATGTCTTATGTTTTCTATGATTTATTCAAGATTTTATATGCCTTTGTTTTATGGGTAAAGTATGATTTCATTCTTATGTATATATGAAATCATGTTTCCTTTCCATGTTTTTTATAACCCTTACTGAGCCTTTTATGCTCATCCCAAGTTTTTGAAATGATTTTCACAGGTCAAGGGAAAGGTACATGATGTGATGATAGTGTCGAGGATTTGTCAAGAAAGAATCCATGTTTCATTTTAAATATGTTTCCGTTGATGGGAAGAATGAATACTGTCTTTTATGTAACCACTTTGTTTAAATGTGGAATGTAATGCAAGTTTCATGATCTAATTCTCTAAAACTCTAAACCTAAAAAGATCCTCAATGTGTAATCTTGTAATAACTCAAGATTAAGTAAGGTTTAAGGCTGGGGACTTATAGTTGGTATCAAAGGTCGGTTTAGATAACTTTAGAGGTTAGGGTATTCTTTAAGCATAACTGACATTACCATAATGGTTAGGATTTCAGACAAGAGTCTTAGTTTTAGATAAATTGAATGAGTAAGTATATCTTATTGTTTATCTTACTCATTAGTACATGATGGTTTTGTTGATATACTCACACTGACCTTTTTGGTTTTAGTAAATGGTTGGATCTAGCAGGCACCAAAGTAACAGTGGATGTGAAGGAAACTGTGACAGTTTTTTGAGAAAGCAACTGAATGATATGGGAGCTGCAATGAGAACTCTTTTGATTATCCTCAACCAACTATCAGAGTCATGATTGACCACCTAAACCTTGGATATTTCTCTAAGGCATCATATATGCAAGAAACAAATCCCTACGGAAGTACAGGTAATAATCATAAAGGTAAGTGTGTTCAAAAACCTATGTGTCAAAGATGTGGAAAGAAACACCTAGGAAAATGTTTCGAAGGGACAGAAATATGCTATAGATGTGGAAATGAAGGCCATAAAGCAAGAACCTGCCATGGAAAAAGGAATCATCCAGTTGACTCGAGGAAAGGGAAAGAAGTTCTTTCTGAGGGATCAATTGAATGTTTTAAATGTGGTGTGCATGGTCATTATGAAAACACATGTCCTATGAAGAAGTTTCGTGAATGGGGTCACCAAGAGCGTACCAATATTCGTTTACCAATACCTAATGCCATTCCGATTGAGGATGAAGAAACTGACAATGACCAATCAAAGGTATGTACTATTTTATGACTATTGTTTTCTTATTTTGGAATCTTAGGATATGATTCATGATTTTGTTTGTAGGAAAGAGGTATTTAGGAATAAGTTGGAAATGAATGGATAATGGATCATGAAGAATGTTTAATGAGTAAGATGTCAACATATAAGGGCTTCAAGAGTTAGGGTGAAATTCTTAAGAGTATTAAGTCTCTTTTGATGATGGGGTTACATTAGAAGACTTTTTATATTATGTGTAACCCTGATGTTTAATATAGGAAAATTTTATTCAAGTAATAGTTTTCTTTTCTTTTGTGGACATAGTTATAAAGAACCATTTGGGTTTATATGATCCTTACTTTTGAGGTAATTATGGGTTACCATATGTTATGATTGAAGTGAAAGGCGTGAGATAAAATTGAGGTTAAATTATGTTATGGTTATTTTTGATGATTTTATCCCTTTTTGGGTAATGATTTGAGAATTATATAGTTTTGGAAAAAGGAAAACACGCAGACCGTGTGACAACCCGTCGCGTCGGACAATGCTGCGGGAATCGAACCCACAACCAAAGTGCGACTGGTATTTATCGCCTACCACTGGACTACGTGAAGTCCCTGGTTAGTTTGACTGATTCTTTTTAGTTATATGATTTTATGAATTAAGAGTAAGTTGATTTTGGAGGATATGTGATTAGGATAATTACTTTTCAATGTGAGACTTTAGGAGCAACTGATGTTGTTTGGAGATAAATGTTACGATTTAACTTGGAAGACTATGTGACTAAATCCTTCAAATATTTGGGTTTCAATCTTATATTGGTTTACTTTGAAGAATTTTATGGACAAATTGTTTATCGGATGGTCCTCGTTGAACTTTGGGTTTTGTTGGACAAATTTTGGAGATTAAGAATAGATTTTCTTTTTATAAGGGGTTATCCTTTTCTGGATTATTTGATCTTGTACTAACCTTTTTGGTTTTGGTTTTGGTTAAAGCCTAAATACATGGGATGTATATAGTTCTCTTTTGGGGATTAGGTGATTCTCTAGAAGTTGATTATAGTACTCTTAATGCGAACAAGTCTCCCTAAATACTCGTCTTTTGGAGAAAATACGAGTTTGTGTAAAAGTTGAAAGTCAACATGATAAGTGATTGTGTCTCCTTATGAATAAATTACTCAATAAAAAGTAACTTAAAACAAAAATGTTGTCTATTAACTTTTCTTACTGGGGAATCGAATACCGTTTAACCCATCACAAGTTTATGATTTTCTTATGGTTAACTTTCTCCTAAAACTGTTTTCTATCACTCTCCATCAGAACATGACCCTATGTTTTCTCCTCCATGTCCATGTTTTCATACTTGGAATCCTGGTATGGGTTAACTCGGGTGACCTCTGTGCTTATCTTTCTTTATTTTAAAGTGATTGTTTTACCGACTCTTGTTCCGATGTGGGACTTTCAAGGATGTTTCAAAGCCCAATTTTAAAATTGCAAGGACGCAATTCCCAAAAGGGGGGAAGGATGTAACACCCCAGGTAAATAAAGAATATTACATTTTTATATTTATCCATATTTGTGAATCAAATATTAATATTACTTTAAAGGGGATGCTATGCTCGATGGCATACCCAACACGCAACAACGAGTTTCTTGGGAATCTTACGTTGCACTCTAATAATAAAATAATATTATTTCAAATGGTAGTTAACATGTAGCCGTTGTATTAGCTGGAATGGATATAAATAACTAAAATATGATTATATATGTTTTTAAATGTTTATACATTTATCCAATAAAGGATAAAGGCTTAAAATACGGAAAGAATTCAATTTTAGGCGTATATGCCCTAGTTTTCACTAAAGGTTCACTTGTCGCCTTTTGATGGCGAACCATCATTAAATATAGTTTTGATCACTCTTATACATTCTGTTGGACCAAATAAAACTCTTATTAAGAATCGGGACATTAAATTTTACCTTGTGTAATTTTTTGGTATTTTTCCGATAAAGTTCATTTTTTTAATGAATAGTGTAAAATGTTGTGTTCTAATTCAAAACATCTTTTTAAACTAATTTATTTATATGATTAGATAATATTTTGAATTGGTTTTAAAGTGAAATTAGAAAATATTTTTACCATTAAATCCAATAGTGGTCGTTGGAATTAATTTCCCTTTGAAATCGGACTTAAACTAGTGTCAATCTTTTGATACTTATTGTTTCATAAAAACACGCTATTTGTCATGACAACGGGAATTAATTATTAAATTAATTAATGAAACTTATATGTTGTGAATTTTGTAAAATGGAATTCATTTTTGAGTTCGTAATATCAAATATAGCTTAGGGTGAATTTTTGGTAATTTTCTGAAAAACTTCAATTTTTGATGAATAGTGAAACCACTAAATGGTACTTATAAAAGCTGATTTTTCGTTTAAATGAAATTTTACCACTTCTGTGTTTTGAATTTCAAAAAAATCCTACATACATGGTTGTCATTAAGTATTAAAATTTGGTTCAATGGGATAAAAATAATTTTTTGGTGAATAGTAACTTATTAAGTTTTTAATCGCGATTAGTGGTAATTAGTGTAGTTTAAGGTAAAAATGATATTATAAGAATGTGAAAACACCATGACACTTGTCCTACACCTATTGGGTGAGTCATGGCCGACCAAGACAAGCCATGGGCCAACTTGGGGACCCCATGGAGCCACTTTAGTTGGAAAATGACAATAATATATTTTTATTTAATGGAAAAGTAAAATTGACACAAACATGATATGTTTTACTAAAACAATTTTTAAGTAGGGTTATACAAGACATATTTTTGATTATAAATAGTCATTGGAAATCTAAAAATATTTCCTACATCATAGTAATTTTGTTATAATTTTTAGACATTAAATAAATTAAATTATTTATGACATCATAATGATGCAGTGATGACATCATTATTTAACGATTAAAATAAAATGGAAAGATAATGTAAAATATATGAACTACACATGTCCAAAACTTATTGGATGGGTGGATTTCTAACCTTTATAACCTTATCCACGAATTATATCAATGTGGGACCTCTTAAAACCGAAACACATTTTCAAATAAAGTAATATTTCCTTACTTTCCAAAAGTGCCCCTCCTCTCCTCTTATAAAAGGCCCCCACCTCTACCTCATTTCACACACTCCTCAAGCCTTTGTCTCGGGAAACCCCTGCCCATTTACTCTCTCCACATCCCTCTCCTCATCCTAGAGGATTCCCTTTGGGCAGAATCCTTTCAAAGGAAGCCTTTAGGCTCAAATCAAAAGGAGTTACACTTTTAAAGGTAATTCTTTCTCTTATGTTCATTTGTTTTATATTGCTTCTCCAACACCCTAAACTCTTTTTATTTATTTCTTTTGTAACAACAACAGTATCTTCAATATACTAGGATGTTTTTATAAGATTTATTCAAGCTACACTCTCACACAACTACATCAAATGGTTAAAGAACATACGGTTTCCGTGGATGGCGAAATTGTGCCTCCCGAAACGATGATTGTTCAATACTCATTTAACACCTTGAAAGGTGGCCATTATGATGTCACTATTTTTATATATGATATATAGTATGTTTATTTTTTACTTATGCTTCTGTATTTTTCATTTGTGTCTTACCTTTATGGCATCCATTATGGGTATACGCGATATCTTCATTTTAGGAAGTGCGGACTACCACCCCCTCAAAGTGATGTGATTCGTTAATGTCATACGTGGGACGTATAAATTATGGATTTAATGATATTATATATTATATTATACTGGAATTATAATATACCTTTATATCATTATTATTCCATTCTATAAAATACGAAATAGAAATGAAAGTAGCGTTCATGCGTACGTACGGCTTACCGTCTCCATGAACGGTGCATTTCATTTCTTACCTCTAAATGATTATGTAATGTTATAAATGAATTCATGTACTGGATATATATGACATATATTATATCTACATCATGAATAAAATTCTGGATATAATAAACATTTGTCCACACGAACAACATGTAATTGTAAGAAGTCCACTTTCGACTTAAGAACCAAATATCGACAAAACAATCATTATTAACTTAATGATTACATAGTGTTTATAAAAAGGAAATAAGTGATATAAAAGGAATAATAAGCTTGAAAAATGTTCTTAATCAAGTATAAATTAACTCAAGTTTATTATTCAGGAGATTAAAGAACGATCGAGTCAAGTCGGACCCGAGGTAAGGGATCCTACAACTCTCTTTCTTTTTAAGTACTCTCCTTTATGTCACTTCTTTTAAACTCCTCCTTTCAATGTTGGGGGATTTTATTTTATATTCCACTTGCTGTAAATTCTATTTTAATATGATGGGATACTCTATTTGATCTCATCAATCCATATTTGGAAGTTTTATGTGGCGCCGTTAGGCTGCCGAGTTTTCGTAAGGGATTTTTCATCTCACTTTTATTCCCGTGAGATTTATGCTACATTCGCCACAAATTCCATTGAGTGGTGTATGTACTGCCCATTATTCTACTCTTTGTGTAATATACTTTCATTTATGAGTATTTACATCAATTACCTATTGTCTTTCTTTCATGGGGTGTATGTTTTGAAAGATACCCAAGTCGGTAAGGGAACCTTTCACCCTCCTCTTTTTTAAAAGACTTCTTTTATTGGGTCTTTTAATTTACATATTTTTATGTTGGGATATGTTCTCATACATCCTTATTGATGTAAATTTTATGTCCAAGTGATGAGATACACTTTTTATCTCTCATCAACTCATTTTTATGTGATGTCGTTAGGCTGTCAAGGGGACTTTTTAACCCAATTTCGATTTTCTTTGGGTTCAACATGTAGTCATTGAATATGTCATCCATTGAATATGTGTGAATAACCTTTTATTGTTTTACACTTAATATCAACTTATATTGGGTGTATTTATATTTGTCACACATATTTTGAGATTGATTTGTCCTTAATTTAAGGATACCTTTTTTATAAGGGATTTCATCACATTTGACATTTCTAGTGAGGGTTCATTGTTGTTATGCACCAATTCACTCTTATATGGTGTATATACTGTCCTTTGGAGTATTATATCATGAATCCATTTATTCTCATGATATTATAAAGTTCTGACTAAGTGTTATTCCTCAATTATTGTATTCAAGTGTCTCTAATTTTGGTAAAACCCCTTTAACCAAAATATCACTTTAAATGTTTTAATTATTTGTTCTTATTAATATCCATGTTTTCAAAATGGTTTTAAGGATTTATTTATATGGATATTAATGGTTTAAAATGTTAAAAGCTTCAAGGTGGTATGGGACACTTTGATTCAAAAATCTCTTTATTAAATGTTTTAGTTGGTTTTGAAAATGGTTTTTAATGGATTCGTTATTTCAATATCATAAAATGTTATATTGTGATTGAAATATGGAAATGTTATGTTTCCTTTATTCATGTTTCATGTGATACGATTATGTTATGCTTCTTGGGCATTGTTATGAAGAACGGGTGGTTCCGTGATAAACTAAGGGCGGGTGAGCCCGTTATAGCTCTCCAATGCATTGGGTAACGCGAAGGAGTGAAACGTTAAGGTTTCTCCGAAGAGATTTAGGGAATATACTGTGATGGGTATTCCAAACGTAACCAAGAGGGTTACTCCCTAAGTAAGAATGTTATGAATGCCTCAAGTTACCTTTATGTCTTATGTTTTCTATGATTTATTCATGATTTTATATGCCTTTGTTTTATGGGTAAAGTATGATTTCATTCTTATGTATATATGAAATCATGTTTCCTTTCCATGTTTTTTATAACCCTTACTGAGCCTTTTATGCTCATCCCAAGTTTTTGAAATGATTTTCACAGGTCAAGGGAAAGGTACATGATGTGATGATAGTGTCAAGGATTTGTCAAGAAAGAATCCATGTTTCATTTTAAATATGTTTCCGTTGATGGGAAGAATGAATACTATCTTTTATGTAACCACTTTGTTTAAATGTGGAATGTAATGCAAGTTTCATGATCTAATTCTCTAAAACTCTAAACCTAAAAAGATCCTCAATGTGTAATCTTTTAATAACTCAAGATTAAGTAAGGTTTAAGGCTGGGGCCTTATATGGTCTCCTCCTATCGGGTTCATTTTTCTACCATGAACCATTTCAATTTAGGATCGCTTCTACATTGGAATAGTCCCATTTTCGTTTCGAACAGAACCCATTCTGATGGGGGAATTTATAGGGTCCTGAAAGTTCTACCAAGAGAGGAAAATACCCACACAATCACTTTGCAGAAGGAAGTATGAACTCCTAAAATTCAATCAAGGTGAATGGACTCAAATTGATTTGAAATCTATAGAAAAAAACTTGAATGAATTCAAGTTTTAAAATCATTTAAACTGGCCCGCATACCAGAACTGGGAAAGGTAAGTGGACTAGCTGGATCACGAACCACGAGGTACATGGAATGATCCAAAAACCGTTGGCCCCTGAGGCGATGGCCAGAGAGAAAGTCCGACTATGAACCGTTTCACTGAAGAAATTTTGTGCATTAATTAAATCCGCATACTATACCGTGAACTCATCAATTCACAGATGAAGAGAACCAGTAGGGTTCTGCAAACCATTATGTCGAACTAAAGACTCCGCAAACCCAGTTGACTGAGTCTTCTGTGTGTTAGGATATCTGCATGGGCCTCCTCAAGTAGTGTTGTGTGCCCAATAGATACAAGTGTCCTGATACTCTATAAAAGGGAGCACAATATATGGAAGAGGGATGGAATATGAAGGATTGAAGGGGGATCAGAGGTTGGAAGAAAGAGTTCAGAGAATACTATGACTTCCATATTGATTCATCGGCGAAGCCCGAATCGCGAACCAATCTCTCCGCAGGTACAGCCAGCCGCGAACCATAAAATAGGGTAATTGAATACTAATAACAAAACCAAGAACCTAATTGGTGAACCGTGAACCATGTACTTCTCGCGGATGGATTCCCCTCGAATGATGATCCCCCAGACCCTCCTTCAATATGGTGCCCTGTGTAGTGCACCGCTGTGCAGACTGAATCCGGCGTTGTGTACTACATCAGTACGCAGATGGAATCCAAAGCGACGTGATGGTCCATGTACCACTATGGTATGTGGTCATCTATACCCATGTCTGCATACCTCATTGGTATGCGTACTTCCCCTATGCCTGCATACCACTACGGTATGCGGAGCTTCCCCCATTCCGCATAAGAAACCAGTACACGGAATGGGGTGTTTTCATGTTTTATTTCCTTCAGTTATAACCTTATCCTTCCATTACCATCCAGTCCTCCATGATCCCTCCTCTAACTAGTCCTTCATAATCAAGCCAAATCCTCCTCCAAAGCCACTGGACCCCTGTGATTAGACCATCGAGTGCACCAGCGCGCCCCTTTGAGTCCACATACCCATGGTAAGCGGAGTCGCAAAGGCTCTCCCCACAACGGTTTGGGATTCATGAATTCCTATGGGTTTAAATTCCCATGATAACCCATAGTTCAACCTTGGGAAGCTAACGTGAACCTCCCTGTTCTAGGGATTAAGGGTGATCACTTTCTTTTCCATTCAATGAGGAATAGTGATCAGTTGAAGTGGTTATGTTCGCTCCCCACTTTGATGAGGACGAAACTCCTCCCCTTCCCAGAATGTATTTAGGGGCCCTCCCACTGAGGTAAGTCCCCAATCTTCTGAGTCAGGGCCATGTGACCTTCAATGTCATTTCACATTGAAATGTTCATTGCTTTGCGCCCTCACCCACAGTCGCCCCTTCCTCTTCCGCCGTAGGCTCTCCCTCCCCACTAACAGGGGAGGAGGCATGTACATTGTTGAATCTTTCACATCCTCTTATTTCTCACACCGAGCATGACTCACATGGTCTTAGAGGTTTGTGAGGATTAAAATATCCACATCATCATAACTATGAGAACTCTGATTCCTTGTTAAACTAGGATACGTAGGACGCCTACCAGAATGCTCGGGCTCAAAAGGGTGCCCATCCAAAAGTGTCCACCCAATCATGTTTCTCCTCAAATGGGAAGCTTTCATGCATAAGACCCACACCATATGAACTACAAGAACTCGATTCCTAGTCAAAATTGGATATGTAGGATGCCTACCAGAAGTCCCAAGCTCAAAAGGGTGCCCATCCAAAAGGGTCTACCCAATCATGTTTCTCCTCAAATGGGAAGCTTTCACATGTAATCCCCACACCATCTGAACTACGAGAACTCTGATTCCTGGTCAAATTGGGATACGTAGGATGGATAGCAAAAGGCCCAATATCAAAAGGGTTCCCTCCCATATAAGGTTCACCCAATCATGTCTACCTATGGTCAGCTTCTATGCGTAAGACCCACATAATTCGAACTACATGGGTTCTGATTCCTCTCCTGAGGATACATAGGAAGCCATTATTATGGTCTCAATCCCAAAATGAAGTCACCTTCCATCTCCCCTAGATGATGATAAACTCTAGATCATCTTATTATATGGATCAAGTCGGCATCACCTTTGTAGCATCAAATATATGCATGCCTACGACAATCCTGCAAACCAAGGGCAGCCCGTGGACACACTCTTCAAGAATAAACCAAGGATTGATGAACATATGTAAATGACTTAAATCTATAAGAGAGTCCCAAAACAAGCAATAATACTCCTATAGAAGGGTGCAGTGAGCCTGACCTTTCATCCTATCGACAAATGGAGTCCTTAAGTGTCATTGGTTGAATCATCAATCAAAGAGCACATACCTTTGGAAATAAGGTCTATAAATCATGGATACCAAGTCCATTGGGAATTCTTAGTTCCACAAATAAAACCATTGAAGACCATCTGAGGAAGTTATATTCAAGAAGGACCGATTGCACAAGTGCTTGACCCCCACATAATCGCCCGCTGGGACCAACAGTTCCCACAGGGTTAATCCCACCTTCTTTAAAGGATAATGATGTTGAATGGGTTGAAAAAAGGGAGTTGTAAACCCGAAAAGAACCCATTCCTATATAAAAAGGGATGAGTTATTATTCTCATCGGACCATTTCCACACCACCTGGAAACGTGCCACCTCATAGGCGGAATAATATAATAACAATGTTAAATATATTATATCTTGCTCATTATTTTCCAAAAATAATGTAATATCTCATGAACGACATATCTTATAAGAAATATGGGACCATCGTTATGTCCAATATGTAGAGTTTACCCAAGACGTGACATGAAATTTATGCACATAGGGTGTTTGGTAACATCAAACAAGAGGGTAATTGATTTAATTTTTTTATTATAGTTTTTTTTAAATTGAAGTATCTCCCAAACGATATATCATATGAGAAATATGAGACCACCTTTAGGTATGGGATGTGGAGTTTACCCTATTAATGACATAACATTTGTACGCATCAGGTGTTTGGTAACATCGCACGTGAGGGTAACCCTTTTAATATTTTATTAATATTATATACATATATTCTTTATGAATTATCATTATTTATTAATATTTACTAATTATTTATAATATTTCCTAATTATTTATTAATTACTAAAATTAATTTAAAAATTAATTTTATTTTTTTAATTATTACTACATTTTTTCTAATTATTATGATTTTTTTAAAAAAAAATGGTATTTTTATAATTTTTTATAATTAATTACAAATTAATACTAATTATTAAATATATTTATTATCTAATACTAATTAATTATTAAATAAAATAAAATTTATCAAAAAAAATTTGTTATTACTATTATTTGTTTTCATTTTAATGAAGACCAAAAAATATTGTACATTAACAAAAAATGTTCAAAATATTTAAGAACCTCTATAAATTGTTTTTATGAAAAAATAGATCCTTTATTAAACAGTAATCATTATAGCTATATTTTTTATTATATAATGTTTTTTAATTAAAATAATTTTTATAATTTTTTAAGGAACGTTTTTTTATAAATTTTTTTTTGTTCAAACAGTTTTGTTAAATTTATTTTCTTATCGTTTTTATAAAACACCAATTTCCCATTTATTTCTTATTATATATATATATATATGACATGATTTCTTAATCAAATTTATATACATCAAATATATTTTTAAAAGTTCTTAAAAATAATTATACATGTCAAATCTATACATACATGCATGCATACATGCATAGATATATATATATATATACGTGTTTTTTACATATTTTTATAGGTATATTCACATGTTAATATATATATATCCAAATGTTTATAAATTTATATTCACTTATTTTAAATAAATTAAAACCAATCATAATATAACAATCAAACATGGTTTAACATCACAACCACAATCCAAGCATTATCATAAATCATCAAAAAATATATCATCATAAGCATGCTTTTAAAATAATCATAGTAAGGCATAAAATCCAAAAATATCATTAAAAAAATAAAAAACATTCACATTTGACATGATTATATATATATGTGTGTGTGTGTATACATGTGTTGCGCATAATTAAATATATCAATATATAGGTCAAAAACCATTCAACACACATATATATATAAGTTTAAAAAGTTTCCTTATTTACATATATATATATATAACTTGAAATATTATTCAAGCTTATATATCATATATATCATATATATGATTATATATATATATATATATATATACGTGGAATTTTTGAAATGTTAGTAGGTGCAGATGAGCACAAGTGGATCAGGAGTTAGTGGGATAACCAGATATCTCAAAAATAAACAAAGACGTACATACAAAAAAAATAAATTAAATATATAGGTCAAATATTAATAATAATACCTCAAATAAATTGGAATCAACTTTTGTAGATTCAAAACATGTTGTATTCAATGGTGGACACAAAAATTGAGAATAATAAATTACAGTAACCCTAAATACCAAACAAACAATAAAAATTAGGAAACTATTTTTACCTAGTGTTTAACTAGAATAATTTATGAATGATTAAAAGGGAAATCACAAAAAAATGAAGGAGGACATAAGAGGATTCCGTACTTGGGATATTTGAACCTAAATCTTCAAGAAATCAGCTTTGATGAGTAATTTTTGAAGAAATTCATCAGAGGGTTTTGTGAATGGATGATTGTGTGTAGAGAAATAAAATAGTGAAGGCGAAGTGGAGAAGGGTGAATTTGAATTTAATAAAATGTTATTTGTTATGGGATAGTACCAACAAATGTTTTTCTATCGCGAAATGTAATTTTTTATAACGTTTTTTAAAAAATTTCAATATTTTTCGATATTAATCTTTAGTAATAGATATTAGCTACAGATAAAATAGTCTTCTACTATTATTCATCTCTAATACCACTTCCCCCATAGTAGAACACATGTGCACCAAAGGTATTTGTGATAGGATACATTTATTATCCCAAATAATAATAAAAAACCATAATTTGTGATGGAAACAATTTTCTATTATAAATAAGTGTTGATCCCCATCTACTTGTAATGGATATCCTCACCATCACAAATATCCCATCATAATTAACCATTTTCCAAATAGTGAAAAGGGTTTATTCACCTGAGTGCTTCACCATGAGGTGTGCCTTTCCTCTTCATCAAGAAGAAGGATGGTTCAATGCATCTCTATTTTTATTATCATGAACTGAAAAAATCATGATAAAGAACAAGTATCCCCTAATAGGAATAGATTAATTTTTTGATCAACTACATAGGTCTCAATATTTCATTAAGGTGGACCTTCAGTTGGGATATCTTCAATTAAAGGTGAAGAAGGAATATATTACCAAAACTATACTTCAAACAATGTATGCACACTATGAGTTCATAGTATTTCCCCTCAAACTCCCTAATGCTCCAGAAATTTTTAAGGACTTAATTAATAGAGTCTTATGATATTTCCTCAAAAAAATTATGATAATATTTATAGATGATATTATGATATATTATAAAAGTAGGGAGTAGCATGAGAATCATTTGAATAAAGTTATAAATACTTTATAAAAAGAGATTATATGTGCAAGGTATAGTAAATGTGATTTTTGGATGAAGTATCATTATTGGGGAATGTTATCACAAGAAAAGGTTTAGTTATGGACCCTTATAAGATAAATGAAACTGAGGTGTGGCCTAGACTAGCAACTATAATAGAGTTTCATAGTTACCATGGAATTACTAGATATTACCAATGATTTATGAGAAACTTATCATGATTTTCAAACTCGCTAATCAAGATGACATGGAAGGGGGTAAAATTTTCAGGACCAGTGAATGAAAAATGATTTAAGAATTTTCAAAAGAGGCTTATAGCTACACCAGTCCTCATGCTGCCCTCGAGTGGGGAACTTTTCATGGTATATTGAGATGATTCAAATAAGGTTTTAGACTATTTTGTAATGAAAAATGCAAAGTGATTTCCTATGTTTCAAAGTAGTTAGATTTTTATGATAAAAATTATATAACACATTATATGGAGTTTGCAATAGATATCTTTTAATTGAAAAATTAGGATATTATCTTTATGAGGGGTAGTGTGAAATATATATGGATCTTAAGATCCTCAAATATAAATTTAAATAGAAGGATCTTAATATTGTGCCAATAAATATGGTTAGATACCATCAAAGACAATGACTACCCAATCCATTACCATCCTAGGAAATAAAACAAAGTGGAAGATTCTCTAAGTATAAAGGATTTGACATCCTTATCAAAGATGAAAATTGAGATGGATCAAATATTCTTAGACATGAAAATGATATATATGGGAATTGTAAAGGAATGAAAATCATGATTCCTTACTCAAATGATTTTTCAACCATCCATTATATAGAAGATAAATGATTCTCAAAGAGATCATGAATAAATTCAAAAGAAGGTGGAAGGAATTCAAAATTGATGAAGAAGGAGTTGTAAGATCTGGGTCATGAATATATTTACCATCAAATCCTGAGATAAATAAAGAGCTATTAAATGATTCACATAGATCGACCTTATCCATCCACCTATTGAGTATAAATATTTATTGAGATCTCTAGGAGTGCTATTGGTGGGAAAATATTGAGAAAGTGATCAGGGAATATATATCAAAGTTTATTATATGTTAGAAAGTGAATTCGGAATAGAAAAATTCTAAGGGGGTATTTCAACCATTACCCATACTGACATGAAAATGGGAAAACATCACCATGGAAATTTTCACTGGTCTTCCAAAGAAAAAAAGATGGAATAATTCTATATATATTATGGTGTATCATCTTAGAAAGACTACTCACTTGATTATAATTCAAGAGGACTTCTCACTTCATCAAATTATAATGATATACATTAGATAAATGGTGAGGATACATGGAACCCCACTATATATTATATATATCCAGGATCTGATATTTACCTCTATGTTATGGAAGATTCTCCATCATACTCAAAATACCATATTGAACTTTAGTACAACTTATCACCACCAAACTAATAGACAATTTGAGTGGATTATTCTAAAAATAGAAGGCATGTTGTGATATTTCTTGATGGACTTAAATGGATGATGGGATCAACATTATCCTTTATAAAATTTCACATATAATAACACTTTTCACTCAATCATACAAATGGGTCCTCAAAAATCCATTTACAAGAAGATTTTTAGAACACACGTGTGTTTGGATGAAGTTGGTGAACACAAGTGGTTGGGACCAAAAATGGTTGAGGAAATGGTAGGAAAGGTTAAGACCATTCAACAACACATTAGGGTTGATCAGATTCCATAAAAGATCTATGCTAACAATCTTCAATGGGATATGGATTTTGATGATGGGGATAAACTGTTTCTCCCTATATCTCTATATAAGAGAGTCATGAGATTTTGGAAGAAGGGAAAGCTAATCCCTAGGTACATTTTCCCCTTTGAGATTATAAATCTCAATAGAGTTGTGCCTTATCAAATAGCACTCCCACAAACCCTTTATTAAGTATACCACATATCCCACATATCCCTCATGAGTAAGTATATACCAGATCCCCCACATGTATTGGATTCTGATGTGGTATAGCTATAAAATGATTTTTCATATGAGGAGTATTCGATGAACATATTTGACCATAGAGATAAAGTTCTACGCAATAAGAAAACTCACCTAGACAAAGTACTTTGGCATAACCATAAATAAATATATGAAATCTAGGAACTAGAGGAATTCATGATGTAGAAGTTCCCTCACATGTTTTATAAAGACCCAATATTTTATTATATAGATATTAAATATTATTATATGAATATCCAATATATTTTAAAAATATATTCTTGAGGACCGTAAAGGTTTAGGGTATTTTGATATTTAATATAATATATATTCTTATTTCTTAAAATATCTTTAAAATCTCCCACAAAGATTTTCCCAAAAATTACTCTTCTTAGATGCACCCTACTTAAAACCTTTCTCCATAACCTAGGGAAAGGAAACATAATAAAGTGTGAGCTCATATGCTCATTAAGTGAAAATGAGGGAGATATCAGGGATAACGTAGGAATAACATGAGTACAAGGGTATGAGAACATGAACATAACATTATAAAATTATACCATGTATATGATAGATCATAAAACATATTTGAGTAATAAAGTTTGGTAGTTCATAAGACATGAATCATAAAGGAATCATAGAACGTAGTCCATGAGAGTGTAGCATCAGCATAAGACATAGATTTGTGGCATACACATAGGCATATAAAATTATTTCCTTAGTAGTCAAGGATCAATTACAATACTATCATAGTGGATTGTATTCACTACCCATTCCATTATAGTATTCAATGTTCACTCTGAAGGTTATCATAGTGAAAAAATTATTTATTGAAACGAGTTCACTCTCCATTATAGTATTGTTTATCACATTATATATGCATCATTACCCAATACATTTAAGGGGTATATAATTTTTGTCACACCTATAACATAATGAACATCATACAAATTTTTTTCATAAGTTCATAAAATATTCATCATTTCATAACCCATGAAAAGGAAATGATTTTCATGAACATTTCATCATTTTGTGACCCATGAAAAAATAGGTTTCATAATCATTTAATTAATTAATCATATAATATCTCATTGAAAAAGAATTAATTTCATAAAAATCTTTTCATTATAATCACTAAACATCCAGATAAATAATAAAGATGGTACCACTGAATCATATCCCCAGTAAATATTATGTAACATCAAATGATGTCATCTTAGATGAGAAATTCCATTAAAAGATAACTTGAAATATTTTTTAAGGTAAAACCCCTTTAAATTTGAAATCATTTATTTAAGATATAATTTTTCAAAAAATATTGAGTAAAAATTTTTCTTTAAAAAGAAACTTAGAAACTTGTGAATAAAGCATCAAAACATTGGGTAGTTATGACACTAAAAAATTCCATTCATTCTGTGTAAGTTAAAAAAATATTCCTTTCACATTTTTTGATAAAATTTCAAAAGTAACTCATTTTAAAAAAATGAAAATAATATTCTTTTTAAAAAACATTAAAAAATAAATAATTAGTAAAAATGACTTTTTAAAATCATTGGAGAGTAGTAAAAAATTATAGAAAACATTTCTAAAAAACATATACATGGAAGAAAAATTATTTTCAACTCAAGAGAGAAATAAAGATGATTTTTACTTAAAACAATATTTTAGTATCTAGAGTACTTAAAGAGAGGAAAATGAAATTAAAACATGCATCCTTTAAAAATATCTAGAGTATAAAAAATCATGGGATAATTGAGAAGTATATCATGATATTTCATAATTGGAAACTTATTCATAAGAAATCTTGATAAATAATGGGATTGAAACATAAAACCCTTACCACTTTGGTAACTTTGGAATAATAATCACCATGAAATAAAGACACATAGATGGATATGTATATAACTTAATTATTTTGATAAGAAAAATAACCTACATTTATGTGTAGTTTTTGGAACTATAATTGAGCATCATACACTTTTCCATTGAAGTTTTTAGAAGTTTGAAGACTATATGGAAGTACAGATATAGCTTGCATGGAATCCATGAATAATGGGTTTGGGTAGAGACAGTATACATTTGGGAAACTTAAATTCTACTAAGAATTGTTTTCTTAGTAGTTAAGAGTTTTTATTATTTCCTTTTTCAAAAATTATTTCCAACTACTAACCAGCCAGAATAACTTGGCCATAGTCCCATGTGGGACCAAAGGTCAACCACACCCAAGGGAAGTCATCCTAGGCTAGACAGTGGACCGTCAGGGGGATCATAGCTCCCACAATGTTCGAGTGGGCCCATGTATAGGGAACGAGGTGTGTGAGAATAAAGGAATTCATAGTTGAAGCTAGATGTTCAGTGGGTCAAACCCTGGTGTAAGTAATGTGTGTGGTTTGGGTGTTGACCATGTTGTTGGCTCGATGAAGCGGAAGTCATGAAAAGACTTATATATCGAAAGAAAGGTTGTACAGGATTTCGATCTTGGACGAGGAAATCACACATGTATCGTCTGATCATGCCTCCCTCTAATCTCAATCGTCTATTTCAATACCACAGATCTCAAGTTCAAACTAATTCAATCATACTCTGCACAAATTAAAATCAGACCCGCGCACCTTGAGACCTCCTTCTTCAACCTTCGTTTCGATCAATTACCTCCTACACCACTGGTTTGACATGAAGACTCAAAAACGATCGCATGATCACTCGGTGATCACCTAGATCAGCACTGTCAGTCCTTAATTGATATTAGGACAAATATGAGATAGCCATAACAAACCATCAATTGATCCAATCATGAACACCAATGGCCTTCTTAAATATCCTCCTCTATCACTAGAAACCATGGCGTGATCATTCTTTGATCAAGTGACCAAAGTGAAGACAATCGATAGGGTTGTCATGATAAGTTTTCAACCTTGAACCCCCGCACCCACCTAATTAATGATTTTCATATGATATAAATAGGATTTTTTAGATCACATGACCCCACAAAGGGGATGAGGATCACAAGACACCAATTGCATCCATGTGATTTCGATCTGGTGAAGCCTCCAACATTATAGTTGGTGCATGCGGCATCCTTCCTATGAAAAGTGGTGGGATATTTTTCTAGTCCTCACCTATAAAAAACCTACTCCCATCAAGAAAAGATATGTAAGTAGAGAAAATAGAGCTCCAAAAAGGAAGAAGGTTGGAGAAATAGAGTCACTAAACACCACCATCGAATATATTTTCTAGGTAAAATAGGGGCCTCTCTCACGAGAATCTTCCATTAGATTTTTTTGTGATATCCCATTGTGTGATATTCATAGGATCACACTATTGCATTATTGGATAATATCATGTGTATATAGTATAAAAATGGAGTCTCTATTCATCCAGGATATCCTTTGTGAAAGCTTGAAAGATCCCTCAGAAGACCCCCCCCCCCCCCCATCAGATCATGTGTTCACATGAGCTATAGAACCTCATGAAACATCACAGGACAGACCCTTATAAATACATCATAATTAAGTTCTTATCCACAAGCATACATTTGTGGTCATGTTCCTTTATACATTGAAAAATATTAGTTTCATGATGCTCTAAACATAACCTGAAGGTGATGGATTAAGTCTACAATACCCCACAAGTCCCTAATTATGTGAAAGAGATACCATGAGTATGAATCCAAAGCACAAATATTAGTCTATAGTCCTCAATACATGTCCTTTTCCATGTATTCATTATCAACAAGTATCTTTAGTACATGCCCATGAGTCCAGTGTGTGATCTGTCCGGTATCATTTGGTGTATGGGGTGAAGTCTTGAAAAATGACTCCTTTTCATGAAGAGTTATGAAGAAACACCCTTATTCACATGGTAGAACCCCTAATCAGCCTCAATGAGCAGGATTTAGGATGTGTGACCCATATTTCATGCACTCCTCACCATAAAACGTCTACCATCACCCATGAATGTGGAGGCTTTGATGCAAATCCCGCACACATGGCCACATCACCCTTCTCAAGACCTCATTATGATCATGAAAATCACATGAATGATAGGGATTAATGTGGCTCTATCATGTGGATATTCCCCAACCTATATATGGCCTCAACCTATTTGATAATTCAGGAGAAGACTCTACTCTAGCCATGCATCCCTCCACCGAACAAAATATTTTTCTATATGAACTTAGGGTATGATCCCGTTGGACAAGAACCTATTACATTCGAACAAAACACAAGACCCTAAACACATTGGTGATCCCCCATCGCATGAATAGTTTATGGTATTGTGATCACAAAATTCATAATGGCATTCATGATGTCAATGGGTGGCTTGGGACATGTCACTTTGATCATGAGACGTGCCTCATAAAAGTCATATTGGTCTTAAAGAATCCCATTGACATGTCACCATTATCATTTGATGACCCAATGAAAAGCCAATTTGATCATGCAGTAGTCCCTTGACATGTCTTCATTATCACAAGACAATCTCTGGAAAATTTGGGATGACCTCACAAAACATCATTGACATGTCGACATGATCATGTGATTTCCACTTAACAGGTCACCATTTTCATACGACAACCCAAGGACAAGCCAAGTTGATCCGGTGATAGTTTGTTGACTTGTTCGCATTTTCACAAGACAAGATTTGGACATGCTAGGATGGCCTCAAAAAACATCATTTACATATTAGTGTTTTCAAGATATTGCCTCTTGACATGTCACCATTGTCATGCGACTATCCAAGGACATGTCATTTCGATCATTTGACTTCACATAGTCATGTATACTTTGATCACGCACATCACCCAAGGCATGAATTATTTGGTTATGAAAATCATCTTGGGAATACTCGCTTCACTCATGCAAAGTATTCCAAAACAATCCAGTTGATCATGTGAAATATCTTAGATACATTTGGTTAGATAATATGAAAGATCCTAGACATTTCAACTTAGATCATGATAAGTATCTTAGGAATGTCATAAAAACACCCTTGGAATGTCTACCACAACATATTGACACCCCAAAATATCAGATAGACAATCAAGACATGTCCAACAAGCATCCAAGATATGTTAGGAAAATCCATTATGATATGATCTCTTTGTCTGATTGACCCATTTGGACTCATGGCATGTGGAATCCATCTAGGAAGGTTCATCTGCATTACCCATTTATAAGGTAAGTTTCATTTACAATCTAGGGTTATTCACTCATGTGATCCTACCAATTTCATGCTCTCAAACAAGCCTTTTATGGTTACCATCTCTCTTTAATTAGTCAGAGGATAAAGAATGAGTGTATTAATTAGGAAACCTTAGAGTGTAAGCTCTGATTGATCGGTAAACCTCATTGTGTAATACCCAATTATCAATGTAATAAAATATATCCCCAATAATTGAGAATCCTCAGCATGTGATCCCCAATCAAATGGATGCCTTGGTGTGTAATCCCCAACCAAAGGGCATCAATCTTGGTAAAATCCACTGACAATCTTTGAACCTCATGGATGAAAATAATATATCTGAGTGTGATCATCCACCTTAGACCATCAGCGGGTTAAGGGATGAGTGAACTACAAGAACTCTAATTCCTGCCATAACTGGTATATGTAGTACACCTTCTTAAGACCTGATCTCTAATAGGAATCCACTTCAGTGTAAGTACCTTCCTATCCTAAGTATTCCCGACTTATGAGATTAAATTCTTCAATAGGTTTTCCATTATTCCTCATCCATTATAGGATGATAAGAGGACTCATACATGAGCATCATTTTAAGTATAATCCCTAATCACGCCCTAAAGTACCTCAAACCCATCAGTGGGTTGGGGGGTAAACTGAACTATGATAACTATGAATCCCTCCATACCCAGGATATGTAGGATGTATTCTTAAGTCTTTAGCACCATATCATATCCTCCATGAGATGGGTAATCATGACTCTCAAAGGGGAACATAAATTTTTAATCCCCATATAGGCATGATCTCATGCAATGTGTACAATCTACCACTATCACTTATTTATCACAGCGATCATAAATCTTGTGGGCTTAGGGACCAATGATGGTAGTATGAAAATCATGTTCATAATTCCACTAGTGTGGCCCTATCATTGAGATGTAAGTTTGATTACATCTCATCTTCGCTCAAAAGACCATATTCTAGAATAAGAAATATAACACAGTCTCATATGCATATGTCCCACCTAGGGACTCTATTTTCATATATCTCACGATAGAGACACCCGTTATAATAACTATGTAGACTCTAATTCATATTGAGAATAGGATATGTATTATTCCTTATACAGGCTCAAGCCTGATATTCACATCCTAATTGTATGCGTTAAACTTCATGGATGGTTCCAATCACAAAACCTTAAACTATGAAAAAGAACTACATGGGTTTTGATTCTTGTCTTCGAAAGATATGTAGGATGCCTCAGAGAGGTTCAATCCCATATCTAAGACACCAACCACATTCTTGGATGGAAATAAACTCTTGAGTGCTTGAACATGGCCATATCTCAAAGCATCATAAATAAATAATAGGGTGATATAGAACCCGTGATATGTATGAAATTTTTCATGTCGATACATATTTATAATAAATTTGTTGGTATAGGGTTAACCATCACTGTATTAGGGTCTAGAAAGTATTTCATGAATATATATTAAATCTATAATAGAGTCTTATAGTAGGAAACAATTCCCCCTAAAAGTGTGTGAGGATCCCAGCCTCCCATCCTATCAACCATTGTGTGTTCCTAAGCATCATTGGGTGTGAAACTCCAAAGCACCACATGTATAATGAAAGCATGTATATACCCAGTTATGTATATGAGAACATTTGGGATTTTATATTGAAGACTAAAGAAATGGAAAACCAGATGTGAGGGATTGAGCGAGTCCTTAAACCACCCCACAATCAAACCATCAGGTGAATCCCATTCCTTATCCTGTTTCATCATGAAATAAAATGGTGAACCCGATATGAAATCCTTTAACCGTGGAATCCCTTTCACGGGTCAAAAAGGATAGATTTCCCAATGCCCTTCATATCGGTTTATGCTTTTCTCATTTCACAATGATGAACCCGACATGTTTCTTTTAACCACACTAAGCCTTGTGTGGAAATAAGGGACTACCAATTTATCCTTTAATTGTGAAATTTATTGATCAAACATTTACTCTTATATATGATGTTTCATTGATAAGGTGTCTTGTTATCTTTCTCATGACTTCCAAATTCCATGTAATAAAAATGAAATCATTGAATTTCCTGAAAGATTTTGAAATCATTGTACAAGCTTCTTTGGACCTGAGGCCTCGACGTATGTTGTCACCAACACACCACTTCTAGTATCAATTGGTGAATGTATTGGGATGAGAATACCAAATCAATATCTCCATGACGACTTTGGAATCAACTTATGAAATCAATTATAGGTTGAGTTCACACCATCCATCTTTCCCATGATAGGCCGCTCTAAAGAAAGTGTCCCTTGTCACCGCAATAAACTAATTTGGGATCCTATCACTAGAATTCAACAGTGCACACCTTCCCTATGATGGGTGGGTGGATAAGGATAGTCAACAAGACAACTCAATCACTCAGGGGATGCCTAGGAAGGATCACATTGTTATATTCGTCATCACTGACATATGAACATGATTCTACAGGGATATGCATATGAATTCATGCCTACACCAACTTCCAAAGTTGGGGAATTTAGTTAGAGAGCCCTCTAGGTGTATCCAAATGATGCAGATCTAGAGAGAGTTTATATACCTACTGTCATGAATCTTTCTAAGGCCAACTAGGGTATCCCAAAAGTGTACTAGAATCAATCTCATATCATTTCTATCCAAGATCCTCTGACTTCATCATATCTAGCCTCGATAACTATGGAATCCCAGGGAACTTCCCAGCCTGCAGGGTTGGGGGAATTTTTACCATATTTTACCCTACGATCCTCTTTAAAATGGGCACTGACCCCAAAAATGGTATCTTGAAAAATTATCCCTCAAAAGGTATCACAATCACCAACCACTAAAATGGTACCACAGGCACCAACCCCTCAAATAGTATCATGGGCACCGACCCCTCAAAAGGTGTCATGGGAATCAACCTACCAAATGAGATAGTCCATCAAGGAGGAGCACTAGCCTACCTATTCCTCAGTCAACCTGATATTAGTTGTATCCTAAGACTCCTCATCATATATGTACTAGAACACCTCTAAAGAGTACATTCATACCCTCCCACAGTCATCTGAGTCACCATAGGTTGTCCTATCTTCTGCCACTGACCTAGGAGAAGAAAGGCTCAGTGGTATCTTTCAGAAATCTATGGAAGGTACTACCGACCATGTTGGTATTTCAGAGAGTAATAAAAATGAATCATATGTACAGTGGAAGTAGTGTATTTAGTATCTAGGGTCCATGAAAAAAATCCCATCATCATCCACTCACCCTTTCATTGACAGAGGAAGGGTTGTTTTCATGGCCCCTTCCAACCAGCCCCTTGAGGTTGATAGGGAAATTTTTGAAGAAGAACATATCTCTCAACTCCATCAATAGAATAGGGATCATCATGAGATAATTGTGGGAATACTCCTGAGATCTCTACCTTGGGATAATGTACCCGTGTCTTCCTATGAAATACCTCCTTGCAGTGAAGTACCCCAGCCCACAAGGTTGGAGGAATTTTTCATATTTATCATCCCCTCCTAGAGAAACGTCCAAACATTGTTCCACCTCACCTCATACCTCAAGGATCGGGGAATTTACATATTTTCCATATCCTCATTGAGGATATTCTAGAAACCATCTGAACTCATATGTCACCAAAAAAACTCTAGGATATTCAGTATCTTTCAGTCAATGGGAAGCATCTATGTCTTTAAGACCCCCAATTATTCAGCACCTTCCATAGGACCAATAAAGACCGGGACTATGTACCCTAGACTATAGACTCATCCATGAACCTTCACTAATGGTGGCATAGATAATATGTATGAGAAGTATCATGGTCTCCAATATCTTGAAGACAGACAGTGAAAATTTTATTCCTTCCAAGACAAACATGTTCCTAGGCATTTCAACTATGCCATGAAGAATGGTTTGATAGAGCTCCATATGATGAGAAAGTCAGGTGAGGAAAGGTGAAAATAAATGATAATCATTTCCCCTATCATCAATGTCTCAGAAACAAAATAGATGGTTGTTTTTTCTTTAAATACTGGATTAATGTGTAGATGGACATGGGGATATTTGAACCACCAACACCTGAATACCATCTCCAGGAATCTGATCACTCTGAACATGGTGCACCGATTGTGCAGTAGAGCATGAGTTTCCCATATACCAAGGTGAAATGACCATATTTCAATTCAAGATTGAAAAAAACCTATTCCTTACTAACAAATCAGGTCTCTATGTATTTTGACTTTTCCATGTAAAATAGTTTGATGGAACTCCAAACAAAGAGGAAGAAGAATGAGGCAGGGTTGATAGTCCATGACAACCCTTCCCCTACCATCAATGTCTTAGGAACACAATAGAAAGTTGATTCATATTTAAAGATTGGTTGGAGGAACAAGTTTCTAAAATCTTGATAGAGTTTATGGATCCCAAAAATCATACAATATGAATAATAGTTATCTAAGATCCAACAGATGAGATACTCTCCTGATAATTTATTCACCATTGTCCTTACCAAAAGACATTAAACTGAACAGATTATGTCTTTACTGCAATACATTAAAAGGCGTGACGATTTTCCTTACCACAAGACGTTAATTGAATGACTGATGTCCTAACCACAAGACATTAAACTGCATGGACATATTCCTTACCACAAGATATTAAACTTCACAGCTGATGTCATTACTACAAGGCATTAAAATTCATCACCATCATCCTTACTGCAAGATGTTAAACTACACGACTGATGTCCTTACTAAAATACATTAAAATTCATGGATGACTTCCTCACTACAATACATTAAATTAAATTAATCATTTCCTTACCACATAACGTTAAAACTACACAGCAGATGTCCTTACCACAAGGCGTTAAACTACACAGCTCATGCCCTTTCCGTATGACATTAAATTTCATGGGTTTTCTTAGAACTAAGTATGAATTGATTCTCATTTTCAATGAGATACATAGGGAAACATTGATCCTGTATATTTTTCTATCCACTACATGATGAAAAATACTCCTATATTATCCTTTATTTCCTCTTCATCGTGAAAGGAACCCTTGTAATTCCTTGTTTCTTAAATCGAGCATAACTCACATGAACTTATGAATGTCAGCAAGGGTTTCCTACACAAAAAATGCATGAAATATTGTGACAGTATCATTTTTTTTTTGTAATGAAAGATGATAAATGGGAAACTATGAGTCCTCTCTTCATGACGTTAAACTTCACGGTTGATGTCCCTTACATGACATAAAATTTTACATTCCTATAGACCTCACCCAAGAGGGCCACCATTGCTGGTGTTGGTCTCCTACCACACCTGCATTCTAAAACTATGTATAGATTGATTCCCATCCTAATGAGATATGAAGGGACACCTAGATTCTATTTCCTGAAACAACCACCCATATTCACATCCTTACCAAAATACATTAAACTACATGGCTCATGTCCTTCTCACACGAAATTAAACTGCATGGGTTTTTAAGAACTATGTACAACTTGATTATCATCCAAATGAGATATTTAGTGATGCTTTGATTCTATATCTTGGAACATCCACCTATATTCATGTACTTACTATATTATGAAAAACTGTATAGAATGCGTCCTAGTCATAGGATGGTAAACTATGAGACATCTAAATCTTTGGGAGATATCGTTTGTATCAGATGGAAACATTGGTATACTGCATGGTGACAATGTACCCTTTGAGACCTATGGATCTGTATTTGATGAAGAAAATTTCTACAAGAATAGAGGTAAGAAACCAGTGGTAGATGATGATATAAATATTAAATCTCCCAATGTCTTACGGGACCGCCCCTGCGAATCCATGGAGTTTGCTCGACAGTGACTATGTGATCCCCATAAATCTAGTCAAGGTAGAAGATCTAATCCTAGAGGTCAAATACCATCCTTTCTTGAGTGACAATGTAAAATAAAATCATCTCTGACATCTCTTTACAATGACTCATATAGTAAGGGATGATGATGTCTCTTCTAATAGCCTTCATCGCCTGAATTGTGATGGAAAATCCCCCAGATTTCTAGCTTCATCTGTAAATGCATCCATGGAATCATAATCAAAGGAAGATGATAATGATCTTATGAACGCCCCTCTAGAATTAGAGGAAGGTTTCCCCACCATCATAGACAAGCTCAGGAAGATAAATCTGGGAATAGAAGAAGACCCAAAAACTATATTTATTAGTGTTGTCGTGCCTCTTGAAGAGTAAGAGATGCAATTTTCATTTCTAAAGCAGCACTGATATGTGCTCTATTGGAACTACACATAAATTACTAGACTAAATCAAGTTGTGGATACACACCATATCAAACTACCCGATGAGAATTGAGGCTTCAAATAGGAAGCTAGGAGGATTCACCCATCTCATGCCAAGAATCCTTCAAAAGTATCAAGTAGTACCTATTGTACCCACCAGTTCTGATGCCTTCGGTGGAAGGGAGGACACTCATATTATATGTGGCTGCCATGGAATTCTCACTGGGTTCCCTCCATGCATAGACAAATTACAAGGTAAGTGCGAATAATCTCTACTACCTCGGCCTGGTGAAGTTAGCACCACAAAGTCCATCTGGTCTCTTATTTTGATCCTCTCAAGTGCTTCCTTGGTTTTCCTATGTGGACTAGGAACTTAGCTCAATGAGTGGTCATTCTGAAAAATATGGAATTCAATTCATATCATAGAATTCAGTGAAAGGGAAATCCCTAGATAATTTCCTTATAACACATCCTACCCTGTAAAATACACTAAAAGACATGGATCTCCCAGATGAAGAGGTATTATATTACCATGAAACTCCCCAGACATGGGATATATACTTTGATGGTTCCTAATAGATCCCTTTTAGCACAAGGATGGAAAAACTGAATCAAAATCAGGTTAGTTTGGGTATTTTAATTGTCTCTCCAGACAAAGCAGTTCTACCCTACTCTTTCTCATTGTCCAAAGGCTGCACAAATAAAGAGATTGAGTATCAATCCCTCATTGCTGGATTGAAAATATCCCTACAAATGCACACAACCTACTTGAATATAAAAGGGGACTCAGAATTTATGTAAATTCATATCAATGGTTAATATTCCATTAAAAAAGAACTCCCCCTCCATTGGATATGTTAGGAGACTAATGGAAGAGTTCCCTTTTGAACCCACATTGCATTCATCATAACCACATTACATTAGACTACATGGAGTTCACCTTGGATACATGAATATAAGCTATATAACCAAGTCCTAATAGCAAGATGTTAAACTGCACGGTGTACCAAGTCCTCACCGCACAACATGAAACTACATGGATCCACAAACTCTCTTCCCCTTTATGTGGGGTAATCCATTGTCCTTACCACATGATGTTAAAATACAAGGCCATTTACTTTACCATAAGATGTTAAAATGTGTGGATCAAGTTCTAATAGTAATACTTTAAACTACATGATATCCTCCATCCCAGACACATAACGGTAAACTGTATATAGTTCTTCCTAGCTGTATGATGTTAAACTACACAGTTCCTTAAGAACTACATATGGATTAATTCATGATATTACATGATACATAGTGATTCCCAAGCCTCTATTCTTGGGCCCAACTTATAATCTCTAACATATAGAGGAAGATGGTCAACTGGTAGGTCATCATTACAAGTAGTTCATTGGTTTATTCCTTTGTTGGCAAGACCATCTACCACCATGTTTGCTTCATAGTAAGTATGAGTGGAAATGTGTCTAATATCTTTAAGAAAATTCAGACAGTTCATCCATAGGGAGGTAAGCTTCCAGGAAAGATGGATCGTCCCAGTTCAAATGGTTTGTACAATGGTGGTAGAGTCACTCTCAATCCATATGTCATTCCAGACTTTAGTTTTAACATGGTAAATGTCTTGGAAAACGGCCATAATTTCTGCTTCGAGAGAGGAGGAATTACCACATCTTCCATAGAAGCATCCATGGAAATGTCCCAGGAAGTCTCTGAAAATAGCGCCATATCCTTCTGGACCTGGATTTCCTTTAGAGGCGCCATCAACATTGATTTTGATCTATCCTGGGATGGGAGATTTCCAAAGTAATTCAAGAGTCTGACGTGGTTTTGGGTAGATTCCATCAACGCAGAGTCGTTGTAGGATCATGAAGTCACCAACGGAGTTGTCAAAATGTGCCTTTTGGATCAAAGTTGCGTCCTTGATAGCTATAATAATTCTCGTTCTACCTGCATTAAGATTGAATGAGAATTGGCTGTGAATAATATTATTCCTATCATACCAGATAATGTGGAGGAGTTCAGCGACCGCAGAAAGGAAGATATTTTTTATTTTCTTCGATGTGTCGCGCTCCACACAATGTTTCAGTTGGTCGAGAATAAAATATGAATATATCCATTTGCAGTCAAATAGGTCAGTAACATAATTCCAGAGCACAGAGGTGGTGGCACAGGATAAAAAAAATGTGATTAGTATCCTCCCTGTGTTGATGGAACACGTGACATTGTGAGAAAAGTTGAATACCAAAATATTGAAGGGTAACCTCTGTAGGAATATGATTATGAGAAATACGCTAAATGAGGTGTAATCAGGAAGGCTTGATACAAGGTTTGTCAAATGATTTCAACCAATTAAAAATAGGGTCAGAGTTAGAAAAATTGTGATTGTAAAACCTTTTTGAATTCAAGACTCCATTGTGGATAGGTTCTCAAATAAGGCAGTCATCCGAGAAAGAGAAGGAATGATTATCAATAAGATTTATAATGGAATTAAGTAGGTTAATATTTTGAGAGTTCATCACCTCCGGAATAGTGAGGTTAATGTTATCAGGAGGGGGTTGAGTGGGAAGTATATAAATTAGAGGTGCGCCAGTCCAATTAACAGTCCAGAAATTAAGAGTAGAGTTCACATTGACTAACCATCTATAATTGGCCATGATTTTGGAGAAGGAATTTTTTATGGAAGGCCATATTGAGGAATTGACATATCCAAAATTTCTGTTTTTTAATTTCACCATGAATTTTTTACGAGGAAATTCAAGGGCATCATCATTCTGATGAATCAAGTTCCAAGTAAAATTGGTTTGGAGAGCTTCATTAAATAGTTTATGGTTCTTAATGCCCAGCCCACCATTTTCTATCAGCTTGCAACAAGTAGACCAAGGGATGGTGACTATATTTCTTTCAGGGATGCTACCTTTCCCAAAAAAGTTTTTGATAAAAACATTAATTAGTTTTAGAAGAGGGACTGTCCATTTATAAATCATGAGGAAGTAAATAATTTTAGAGATGATAGTAGATTTAACAAGGTAGATTCTGCCATCCATTTAGAGGGATTTTCCTTTCCAAGAGGATAACTGGCTTAAAACTCGGTCAACAATAGAAGTAAAGTATATAGATTTGGGATGACCCCAGAATAAGCGGACTCCTAAGTAGGGGAAAGAAAGGGTGCCTTATTTGATACCTAGGTTCTCAATTATGTTAGATTTCCTTTTGGAGGGAAAGGATTTCCCAAAGTATATGTAAGATTTACTCCAACTAATGGATTTAATAGAGAGATCCTCATAGTGAGATAAGGATGATTTAAGATGAAGGATATTTTTTTCTCCCATTAAGAAACAGAATAATGTCATCAGTATATAAAAGATGGGTAGGAACATTTAAACCACGAGCTGCTTGTATGGGTTTTAATTTATTTTGAGAAACCAGATGAGAGAGGATTCTGCAAAGATAGTCTTCTACAATGTCAAAGAGAATATCAGAAAGAGGGTCTCCTTGGCGCACCCCTTTTGAACATTTAAAATAATCTTTGGGTGAGCCATTAACAAGGAGGGAAAGGGGTGCAGAGTTGAAGAGAGTGTGAATCTGACTTATAAAAATATCATTGAAACCAAATCTATAAAGAACTTTTAGAATAAAGTTCCAGTCCATGGTATCAAAATCTTTTTTGACATCTAGTTTAATGGTAACATTCCCACCTCTTAAGACTTTGTCAAGGGTATTGGTGCATTTCGAGGCAAGACAAATGAAATCCTGAATGAACCAACCTTTCATGAGGCCAAATTGGTTCCAAGAGATGATTTTGTGGCATAAGGTTGAAATTCTATAAGCTAAGAGTTTGGTGATGATTTTATAAAGAGAATTGATGAGAGCAATAGTTCTAAAGAGGTGAATTTCCAAAGCATTAGCAACTTTAGGAATAAGAGTGAGAAATTGAACATTAAGACCATGAGGGAGATTACTAGTAGAAAAGAAGTGTTTAACAAACTTACAAACATCAACATGGATAACTTCCCAGTGTTGCTGATAGAAACCATTGTTGAATCCATCAGGACCCGGAGCACTATCCGGATTAAGGGAGAAGACGGTGTCCTTAATTTCATGGTCCATGTGAATACCCAAGAGGTGGAGATTATCCTCTTCAGTCACAAGGGAAGGGATGATCTTAGGGAGAAGATCTTTATGGATATATGAACCATTGAAAATATTATGGAAATAGGAAACAAAATAATTAGCAATAGCTATTTTAGAGTCGAGGAGGGTGTCATTATCTTTAAGAAGAGCAAGAGGTATATTCACTTTTCTGATACGTTGAAGAGCATTATAGAATTTAGTGTTTATATCCCCATCCACAAGACATTTTTCTTTAAAGACATTCTTACAAATTTTATCCTTAAATATGAGAAGAGAGTTGAGTTTTGAGGTGATGTTTGTTTCATTTTGGGGATCTAGGGAAAAATTTGTGTGAGTTGTAGAATTTTGAATTTGACTAAGTTTAGCCTCAAGGGTGGATATGTCCTCATAAATTTTCTTGGATTTAGCACTAAACCAACTCTTGAGGCTTTTCTTAAGATGTTTAAGCTTGGTGATGCAAGCAAAGGCATCATAGTGATGTGACATATAATCCCAGTATTTTCTAATAAGCGTCGAGTAATTTGAATCATTAGACCAAGCATTAGGTGAAGCAACATAAAGTCCAAGCTTCGAGTTTAGAGATATGCCAAGGAACCCATAGTGAAATAAGTTAATTCTACAATGAAATAATACCTCATACAAATTCTTATCATATAATATAATCCCTTTATCATGATATCTCTAATCAATCAGGTTGCATGCAGGTTCCATCAACCTATATGCTAGATGTCTCTTTCTTTGGATTTCTATAAATTAAAAATTCTTATAGAATACCATGTCATTGGATTTATTTAGGCTATATAATTTTCATCAAAGGACCAAAGATATCAACTTTAATTAAAGAAAAAATGGAAAAATTCTCTCTCTTTATACATTAATGAAATATTACTCATGACGCAGCCAACATAACCCACCTCACTACGAACATATTTCGTCACGGTTTTCATCGGTACATAAAAGAACATGACTAATAATACTCATTAATAATAATATTAAATTATAAGTATAAATTCACGTTCTCATATATTAAAATCCAATTACACATATAAATGTGGATTTCCTACCAACGGGTTTCATTCTCAAAATATCCTACACTGAGTATTACTAAGAGTGTACAACATAAGAAGGTTCCTACAAGTCCCTTGTGTCTCCATGCCTAATATAATATATCATTTTTCCCTAAAATGGTTTCATCTAACTATGGAACATATATTTAAGAATATTATCATGGCACTTTTGGGTTCTCATCATAGTGGGTAACATCTTTGACCTTTCAGTGTGACAACTACTCTTTGGACATTATCACATACTAAGTCACATAGAAGAATATTAATGATGTTATAATGAGTTTATTTATTCAAAAAATGAATAAATATTATCATAAAGTACGCAAAAGTTGGTTATAGGGTACTAACTCTAACACTTGTGAGCCTTCTCTTTAATGATACCATGTTATACCTTTGTCTCACATGTTATGTTTCATTGTTATGTTTATTCCCTTACTGGGATTTTTATCTCACCAATTTTTTCTAAATATTTATAAGGTAATCCCATATAATTTTAGGATCTCAAAGGTAATTAATATATCATCATATAGATTAAAATAAAGATGCTCTATTTTCATGTTGATGTGTTATGTACCTAGTCTTCCGAAGGCACTATGAATTTTTTATCCTTGTTTTGTATTAATAGATATTTATGCTAAAAATAATGTGATAATATATGTAAAATGGAATGGGTTTTTATAATTTTCATTTACCTTTCTTTTATTTCATCTGGTGAAAATTTAAATCAATGTTCATGAATACGTGCAGCCTATCATCTCCTTGAATTGTGTAATTCATTTTTCTTCCACTACCTTTCAAGGATGATTATAAATATTTATATAGTGAATATATATGATATTTATATCATGATTATAATTTTTGAAATGATTGAACCATGATTAATGTACAAGGTACTGAACTTCAAAACTAAAACATCCATGAAAAATGAAACGGTTAACACCCATAAATGATGATTTTAATTATGAATTATTAATAAATTGTTATTGAAATATTATATGTGAATAATATATTATATTATAATTATGCACATATTTATGGTGTAGAAGTATATTAAAATTATATTTATTATAAATGTGGTTAAAATAACTTGCGAAGAAAGTCAGACCTGAGGTAAGGGGTTTCTTAACTCAGTTTTCATTCATTGGTTTATACCTCTACTTCATTGACTACGTTATTCCATGATTATGTCTAAAATGACCTATTATTCTATTATGTTGTATTTACATGTGTTTTTTTGGGGATTTAAATTAATCACACATAATCACTTCATTGATTAATTATCACTTCAATGATACAATCAGTGTAAGGGTCTATTTTCACACTCTCATCATTATTCGGGCTATTTTATATTCAAGTCTTCATTGGGGGAATTATATGATATTATTATCTTAAACCTAATATATTTTATTATTCTATATTTATACATTTAATTTTCAAGTAACATTACCATTTTCCTATCCTTGGTACTTAAAATTATCAAGAAAATATTTTTTATAAAAACATAATTTATTTTCTCTTAGCTCAGAATTTTTTTATTCCATTTCCATGTTTTCTTTAAAATGTTTTAAAGAATGTTTTTTATATACTATTATCATTTAATGTAGTTTTTACCATTTTTAAAATTTCTATAAAATTGTTTTAAATGAATATTCTTGTCATTTTTCAAATGAGGTACTTTTAACTATTTTCTAAAATTGTGAATTGAATATTTATTTTAACTTATTCAGAATGAATAGAATTTCCCACAATCTAAAATAATCAATGCATTGAATATAAATTTTCATGTTTTAATGGTTGTTTTGAAATATAAAAAAATTCCCTTATATTCTAGAAATTTTTAGTTTTTAAAATTAATTTTAAAAGTGAAAAGGGTATTTTCCTCAATAATGTTTTTAATATTCTTTTTATAGTATTTCTATTCATCAATGACAACAACCATTTATTTTACTTATGATCCACTAGGTATATGCTATAATGATATAACGATTTTTCTTTATCCAGATGGTTTATGATCATTTTGACTAAGGGAAGTGTTGAAATTCCATAATCTAGTTCTTCCAATATAGAAAATTATTAATTATTAAGGAATATTATTTAATTTGTATTGTTTATTCATATAATAAATGTATTGACTTATTATGTGATGAGTTGGGATTACAATTAAATGGCCCCTTGATGAATTGGTAGGTATCATGTGACAAAACAAGGGGGTGTTTTTCTAAGTCCTTACCCATTAATGTAATATTTCTTCACATGAGGCCTTGATGGTCGGTTTAAGAAATCTAAAATTTTCCATTGTATCATTATGAAATAAGTTATTGATCTCCATGTGATTATTTTAATATTAACAATATCCATGGATAATTTTCAATATCTAGTGATTATTTATATATCATTATTTGACCACCATTTATTCATTCCATATTATTCTTAGAACTCAATTTATTGATTAAATTTCATGTTTTGTTAATTATTTACCATTCCTTATTGATTATACCTTACTTAATCAAGATAGCTTACACTGTTAGTAATCCTTATAGATCATTTTAGTTCACCCTTATTTTTTTATTTCCCAGAGATGTGAATAAGGAATCAATGAATGAGTTTAAGGATATAGAATATTTTTTATTATTTTATTTATATTGTATTATAAATATAAAAAATGGAATCATGAATATATCTTATTCTTAAAGAATAATAAAATATTCATTCCTTTGCGATGCGATCACTTTTATGCTATTCCAATATAATAAAGTAACCACTGACTCTAGGCTACTTGATTTGGGGTATTTATAGTTGGTATTAAAGGAAGTTTAGTAGTAACCTTGGGAATTAGATTTATAAAAACATAAATTAGGGAACATAACCCTATGATAGAATTTAAGGATAATTATAATTATATAATAACTCTCTAATGTTTTGGTAAGATGATATTATGAAGTTTTTCTAATAACACATTCTGGTATGAATACTACAAGTGGACAAGGTTTTAGAAGAGATACATCTAAGGGTAATAACTCTAAAATGTCTTAATAAAATATATCACATCTATGATTCTGGTGCATGGTGAGGGTGCCCATACTATGAACCTATTTTTACACTCTCAAGGGATATTCTTTGGCTAAATCATATTTTCTTTTTGAACCATTATAAAGGATTTAAATATTTGATGACCATGAATGAAAAAGTTTAAACCTAAGAAATATTAGATTTAAATGAAGTTTTATTTATTTAGATATCCTATAAATTATTTTCATGATTATTTTGTTTCCCACTAAAATTATTGTTGCTTATACTATGATTTTTAGCTTTATTCAATGGATAGAACACGAAAGAACTGTGTTAACACTGAATGTGACAGAAAATGGAATGATTTTCTTCATGAGAAACCAAATGAAATAGTACATGAAAGTAAAATCCTTATAATTATTCTTAATAAGTTATCTCATTATATTATAAACTATCTCAAATTATGTGTGTTTCATGACACACAAAATAAGAGTGCGATAAAGTTTCATAAAAATTAAGGTGATAAAAACTATGAAAAGAAAAGGATTCAACATCTTAAATGTCAATAACATTAGAATAGACACTTGGGAAAATTTCTTAAATTAATAGGAAAATTTTTTACATGTAGATAAAGAGGTAATTGAGTAATAAACTACCAATTTAAAATTTCATAGGATGAAAACTCAGGAGAAGGATCAGGAAGGTAATGTGAATAAAATATTGGAAAAGTTAAATCCCATATAGCTGAAGATGAAGAATTTTTAGGTCACATGAAAGAGTTATGAATTATTTTATTAGTTATCCTTAAAATAAAATATGATTAGATTAATATTGGGTAAATTTAATATATGATTCATATATATAATTAAATGAGGGATGTATTATAAAATAAAACAACAAATCTTGGTTATAAGTTTAAGAAGGAATTTGAATGATTGATGTACCTTTGTATTGGGTTTTAAAAATTATGATTTATTGGTATTTATTGATGGTATTTTAACATTCAAGTATTAATTTGTCGATATTTAATGTAATGAAGGTGTTTGTAAGGGTTATAAAATATGAATTATAGGAATATGTTCTGAAAGGTTTTGATAACCTTAAGGGTTAATATGATCTTTGATGTTGAGGTAATTATGGATTATTACAATTTGGGAATATATGTTTAATCATATAGATAACACATAATATATGTATGATGTTGAAGTTAATAATTTGTAGTTTGTATAAAGAGATGATTGAAATTTATGGAGTAAATTGGATAGTATTGGTCACCTCGGAATTGATTAGTGATTTGATGATAAATTGATTTAGTTCATCTTTAATGATTTTTATTGTATTTTTGGATTTATTGAATATATTAAATATTATATTACTTTATTCAAGGAATTATGATTGAGTTAATTTATTGATGAATATAATATTTTATTATGACTCTTTGGTGAGCCATGATATTTATTGAAATAATTAGCATATTTTAGGGAGTATATGATTAGGGTATATACATTTTTTCTATATGACCTTATGAGTGATTGATATTATTTAGAGATAATAGTTAAGTTGATCTAATATATATATGTGTGTGTGTGTGTGTGTGATCATATATTATGTATTTTTGGTCTTTGAATTTGTTATACAAATTTTAGATTATTCTTAAGGTTAAGTTGAACTTTGGGTGTTATTGTTAAGGTTTTAGAGATTAATGTATTATTTCATCATATGATGATTTATCCATATTGAATAATCTATGATAATAATTTTTGTTTCTGTAAATATTTAGAGAAATAAGAAATGAATTTCCATTCCTTTATGGTTATTATGAACCATTAAAAGTTAATTTTAGTACGTTAGGAATGAAAAAATCATCTTGAATATTCATTTCATGGAGTATGAGATGACTTTAAAATCCATAAAAGCAGAACCAAATTATGCAATTTTTCTTATAAAATGGAAAGAAATAAACTATGTACATTTTATAATGTTCTCTATCTTGATAGTAAATGAATCACTCAACTTTAGAAAAAATATTTTAAAATAAATATATATTATCCTTTGACCTTCATTTTCGATGAATTGGTGGTCATTTCACCCCTTATTGATTTATGGTTTTGTGGTTATTAACTTTCTCATGACCATGTTCTATATCACTATATATTTTTCCTTGAATATTAATTTTATCCTCCATGTAGATAATCTAACTTCATACTAATGTTATCCTTATCTAAGAACTAGATTATGTGTTATTTCAGGAAACACTTATGTTTCCCACTGACCCTTTTTAAAAGATGTTTTATTATCCCTATGAATGATGTGGAATTTCAATAAAGGTATTTTAAAATATTGAAACACTAATGACTGAGATAAATTTTATTGGGTCGAATTTATTTTATGGTGGTATAATGTAACACCCTAAAAATTTAGAACACAATGCTCGATATCTTTCGTAACACCCAACACCGAGATTTAAGAAAACCATGATATTCTATTAAAATGTTATTATTTAATGTGACAATTATCACAAAGCTATTTGATTGGAGGGTTTGAATATTATTAATAATATTATAAACAAAATATGCATAATGTTTTTATATAATATATTGATTAATAATAAATAATTTCTCAATTTTTAGTAAAACCATTTTCTGCTTTAAAAATGAATTTTTTATTTAAAATGATTTTATTGCATCTTATGAATGTAAATTATAATTTATTAATACCACTTTTAGAAATTTTATTTTGTATAATTAAAATAATTTTTTAAATCATCATATAATAATTAATTTTGGGAGAAATTTTGTGATTTTTTCTAAAATGAATGACTTTTCAGTGAGTGGTGAAAATATCAATTTTTCAAATACTACCATTTCATTTTATTAAATTAAAGGTCACATTATATTTTAGGATTTTTATTAAATTTAAGTAAAAATTATTTTATTTAGAATAATATAAATAATTCCATTTGAATCATCAATATTTATGATTTTAATATTAGTTATGTTTTATGCTTAATAACACATTTTTCCTAAGAACTGTTTTTCATTGTATTTGATGCATTTGTATTAAAATTTATTTTCACCACTCGTATATATTTAATATTTAAAAATTTATATAATATTTGTAATTAGGAGGTTTATATTTAGTAAATAGTTTCCTTTTATTTTTTTCATTATAAATAGTAACAGTGGTAAATATTTGTCACCTCAGTATGGGTAAAATGGGTAAAACAAGTTTAAAGCTACGAGATTACATCAAAAAATAAACCCAAAACTTTTCCATAATTAATTTTATGGGAAATATTATACCACATAAATCCCAAATTCAGGTATATTAAATTTTGTGCCATTTTTTCTTGATAATAACATTTATATTATTTTAATTAAATAAAAATACAAAACATCTATAAGGACCCAACATTAATCATTATATAATAATTACTTTAAGCCAAAAAAAATACTTTCTTTCCACTTGAGTATCTTTTTAAGTTTATAGTTTTAGAGAATTAGATCATAAATCATATAGAAAGGACCATAAAATGCAAAGTGGTCACTTCGAATTAGTATACATTTTCCTATAATATATTACTTTTAAAATCAAGAATGTTTTATTTCATAGAAAAATATTCTTGGTCTTCACCTTTACTCCTTCTATTCCCTTAACCATCCTTAAATCCTGTGAAAAACATTTTAAAAAACTTGGGATGGGAAAAAATCTCAGTAAGGGGTACACAAAGAATGAAAACTATTAGACCTATGAAAACATGAAAACCCATGAAAATTTTATCATAAGTAATAATTTACACCCTTAAGAAGTATTAAATACTTTCCTTTGAAAATAATTTCATTTGTTACATTTTTTTAATCACAAAATTACAACAAAACCCATAACAAGCATACATAACACATAAAGGTATCTTGGGACATAATTATACACAAATTGAATAACCATGTGATCGAATTCCGTACATGTCACTCATAAAAATGGAATAACCATGTGGTCTACTTCCATGAATTTCACTCTTACAAATGGATAACCATATAGTGGACTATCATTCCCAATGCATTGGAGGTTATAATGTAACAACCCATCCTTGGTTTATCATGGAAAGACCCATCATTGATTTATCATGTAACCATTGTATAATGTACAAGTACAATTATATAATAATAACACATAAAAGATTTAAATTTTCAACATTTCACTCTTAAAATTTCATTTTCACTCATTAGAAAACATTTCATGTTATAGAAATAATAAATCCTTTTTCAAAACTAGTTTTCAATTACAAAATACACATAAAAAGAAAAGAGGTGTTTCTTTAAAAAAACATGAATGTTTATAGAGGAATCCAAATATCAAAAAATAAATAAAATTTCCTTTACAATCATTTTATATCTGTTTAAATAAATATGTAAAATAAATTCAACAATTAAGGAAAATATTTTGAATTTAATCTTTAAGCATTTAAAAATAGATTTTTAAATCAAAGTGTCCCGTAGCAATTAGAAACGTTTGAATCATATTCCCTAGGAAGGAGTAAAATTTAACAATACATTAAATAACAAGATCATAAAAAAATTAATGATATGATATTTAAAATTTTCTTTATATACACCTCATAAAATAAGCTGGTTTTATAACATTAAAATATGCCTCAATAAAAAGAGATTGAGACAAAGTCCCTTACTTTGAGTTTAAATCGTCACATACAATATTTATATTCCAAAATAATAAACATATATTAGTTATTTAATTTCTTTAGAATATTTTTCAAGTTGATTATTCCTTTTATGTAACTTATTATCATGTTATAAAAATACTTCATTATTTAAGTTCGCAACTGACTTTTTAATGATATTTGGTCCATAAGTCCAAAATGAATTTGGTCAGTTGAATATGGTAAAATTTTACATTATTCCATAATCTCAAGAATAATATTCATGAAATTATTATTATTATTATTATACTTTAATTTTACTTTTAAATCCATCAATTAATTATGGCTATGAAAAATGAACTATGTTATAATCATAGAGATGGTAGGTTGTACCTATGCCTGAGTAATGTTTCTATTTTTCGATAATCATTATGAAAAGAAGGTAAGTATTATTTTATATTTCCAGAATGATAATAATATAATTAATATCATATTAATAATTTTAATATACTTTTATATATCATCCATGTGATGTGGTGATAAAAATGAATCACATCACTTCATAGAGATGATAATTCACATGTGCACATGAACGATGTTATCGTTTTTCTATTCATAGAAAGTTAAGAAATAAAATGATACATTATATTTTAATAATTATAAATATGTCATTAATATAATATATAAACTTTAATTCCATCATTATAACAAATCTTGAGATTTGGTGATGGAGAATGAATTTCATCAGTTCAGGAGGCGCTTGTCGGCCGTACACACAAACAATAAATTATATTCTCTTTTTGATGGAGGGGGATATGGATTTAGATGATGATATTAACATAATAACATATTGTTTTATTTAATATACTATAGTTATTATTTCATAATGGTTGATAAATAATTTAAGGAGGTGGAAGAAGAAAAAACAAAAATACTTAATTAAAAACAATACCTCTTATTTAGAAATACTTCATTGTTTAAAGCTTCAAGATCACTAAGGATGGTGTTATTCATGAAATAAGTGCTCTATCATATGGGGAGGGAATATAGGAAATGATTTTGGATGATATTGTGCTATAAAAAATGTTTTTTAAGTGTTAAGAAGAGATAAGAAGAGTTGTCATTTTATAAGAGAGGGGAGGGGCACTCTTGGAACTCAAAACAATATGAAATTAATATAAATTAATTTTCTATTCCAAATGGTTTGAAAATAATTTATTATGATTATATGATTATTTATGGTATAAATAATATAATAAAATTAAAATAATACAAGTTTTAAATATTTTTTAATCTTTATCATTATGTTTTAACCTTTATTTGACCTCTTTAACTCTTACTATGACAACATGTGTTTTTACTCTTTAAAGGTCAATATAGGTACTATAAATTTTCAAATGAGAAATAAATGGTTCATTGATGAAATTTTAAACCTTATAAAAATTATTTTGACTAATTTTATATTTTTAATTAATTTATATCATTTAATAAAATATAATTTATTTAAAATATCATTAATGTCAATTGAGATACTATTCATTATTTGGACTTTTAAAAAAATTAATTCAACAAGATAAATTCAAAAAAAAATATTATAAAAAAGTGATAAAATGTAAAATGAATCTATAAAATTCATGTATGACATTAATTATCTCAAATTATATTTATTTTAATATTTTGAATATCATTTATTTGATATTTCCATTAATTAAACAATTAATGCATCATCATTATGCAAACATTTAAGGTAAATATTTCTTCCCTAAAAATATAAAGATAAATATTTTAGATTTTAGAATACTATTTATAGTCTAACATATCCCTTATATAATCCTATATCAAAAATATTCCATTTGTTAAAAATAAGAGTATAACAAGTTTGACTCTTTTTTGAATAAAATATTATAAAGATTATGATATCATACAAAAGGACAAAATTGGTTATATAACTAATAATTAAATGATTAAGGACAAAAAATACTCAAAAAATAAAAATTGGGTATGTTTTTTGGTCATTTGATAATATTTATAATATTATTTTTACCCTCAATTACTCGATTTACCCTTCAGCGCGGTAAAAAAATTACTAAAGATATTATTCATATTGACCAAAAATAAAAGGGGATTATTAAATAAATTTTGTCCTTATGATTATAAATATGTAATCTGTTTTCCAAAATTCAAAATTGATTATTTCCTAAAATTAATTTAAAATGAATCTTGTAGATGGGGTGAGAAAACAGGTTTTTAAATTGTTAATGTGAAAAATTCTGAAATGAATTTATATCCAAATTCATTATAAAAAAGAATACAATAACCATAATTAGAATAATATATTTATTATTTATATATATTTTTATTAAAACATTTTTAAAATATAATTTAACATTATAAAATATTTAGATGAAACATCATTTTTCAAATAAAATGTCGTATTTTTTCATTATTCATCCAAAAATGAAACTGATCAAAAAAATACAAAAATAATAAAACAAATTAAATTTTGATATTATGATTTAAAAAAAGAAAATTTTTTCAATTAAAATTTATAAAAGTGTCAAAATTTGGGTTTAAACATTTCTTCCATTAAAACGTGGTAAAACTACTTTTAGAAAAATACAGCTTTTTAAGGCAAAAATTGGATCTGTTCTTATCTTATGTCTATCAAAATTATTGGATGAATGTAAAAACATTTATTTTAATAAATAATATTTAAATTTCATTATGATATCTCACTAATTAATTTAATTTATTAAGATAAAATTCCATTCTGGTCATAAAAATAGATTTTTTTCATAAAAACACATCCTTTATATTCAATTGGTTTTTATTTTAATTTCTAATTAATTAGCCACCTAAGAATTAATTTTATAAACATTTTTAAACCATATTTTCATAGTTTAGTTAATTATATTCATACCCTCCATCCTAAAGGCTAGGTTATAACAACAACATAATAATATGTAGTTGTTTGCTTAAGTTTGATGTGGTGTATCATGTACGCTATGGAACATAGTGTTTCCTTCTAAAAATATTGGGATGATACATTATCCCCCATTTAATAAATTTCATACTTGCAATTTTAAATTGGTATCGAAAACTATTGATTTGAAATTTAAAAATACCTTTTTGGAAATCCCACATTGGAAAAAGGATTAATGAACCTTCCACTTCAAAAGAAATAAAGGGATGTACAAAGGTCACCTAAGATAAAAATATTAGGATTTAATATAGGAAACACAAAAAAGGTAGAGAAAAACAACTATTAATTTATGATGGATACTGGTAGAGAACATGGTCATGAGAAAGTGAAACATCACAAAACCGTAAATATATAATGGGTTAAATGTCCTTTTATTTATTAGTAAGAAAAGTGAACGGATACAGTTTTTATTTCAAGAATATTTTCATAAAGTTTAGGAATTATATTATTTTCTTAGAATATAAGGAAATATACTTAAATGATATATTTATATCTTATAAGCATAATTTCATCCTCATAATAGTCCCAAAATTATTATGTACATCCCTAAAAATAACCTTAATTGTCTAAGGTAATATAAACCTTAAAGGTTATAAATACCTTAAAAATAATGTCCAAAATTAAAGGTATACTTATCATTAAACTAAATCCTTATATAAACATAAATTTAAATAAACATATCCAAAAAATTCCTTAATCAATTTATGATCTCATCACTTAAAACCTCAAAATGAGTGTTTAAAACCTTGAACTTGGGGATAACCTTCTAAAAATTCTAAACTCCTTGGTGATTACATCACTTCAACACATGTCCCAATGTCAACTTAAGTAGAAGTAAAATAATTTTACACACCCTTTTTCTTTTGATCTTGCTGGTTTCTACCATAGGTCCTCAACTTTAGACACACATTGGCATAATTACATTACTCATTACAACTAAAACATCATATTATTGGCTTTTCATGGATTGACTATTCATATCCCTTATAGTCCAAGACATATGACCAAACTTTCTACATTATAAGAACTTCTAGAAATTTGAATGAAATTATATGGGATTATTTTTACCACACTTCTCACAAGATGGTAATTTGGTTTTCATACCTTAAAAATTCTTTGATTAATGTTTTTCCATTACTTTCTAACTATAGCTCTTATTTTCCTTATTTTCATGGGAAAAATGATTATTGGAAAACTCCATTTGTACCTTCTTAGCACATCAAAAAAGTTTCTCATATTTTTTAATATTACGAGAAGAAAATTCCCCTAAATATATTACCTTCAATCCTATGTAAAACCGATTATATTACTATCAAGACCATGAATAAAATTTGGGATGCACCTTTCCAAATGAGTGAATTTTTATTCTTATGAATCCAGAAAATCTTTCTTATTTTTCCTCAATTCCATGAATTTTTTATCCATCATAAGTCAAACAACTTTAGAAATATATTTCTTAATAAAAATATTCTTACATTCATCCCATTTCAAGGAATCAATCTATTCAATTTCTCTAATATTAGTAATCATTAACCACCAGTGGTCAGATTCTCCTTAAAAATGATAAATTTAAAGATTTATATTTTAGTGATCTAAAAAAATCATCAAATAAAATATATTTTATAGATATTTAATCCATCATTCAACTAGAAAAGTTTTAAATTATCCTATAAATAATGGGGAATGTTACCTCATGAAATGTTACACTATATTCATGTCCCTTCAGGGTATATCTATTTATTCTCTAGCATGGATACCACCACCTTTTATAGCTTTTGTGAACTGATCTATTATAACAACAAACTGTTCGGTTTCAATTCAAACCATATTCAGATGCTGATTTGGAAGGATATTTTCCTCTTGTTTCCTTCCCACTTCATATTCCATGTTTCCCTATGAAAAAACATTCGGACCAACCATAATTTAGATTATGTAACAACGTAATCTTAAAATGCTACATCATTTTAGCTTAACCATAAAGTAAAAATATTTTAATGGAATTTAGTTAAAGTTATCCTAACTTATAAAGTTGTCTAAACCTCTCCTTTGATACCAATTATAAGGAATCGATCTTAGACATTACATAATATTGAGTTTAATTCAATAATTTTCATTATTTTAAATTTAGGATCATTTCAGGTTTAGAGTTTTAGAGAATTAATACATAACTCAAACATAACAAAACCATAATATACAAAGTGGTCACTTTTGATCAGTATCCATTTATCACATAATATATTAATTTTAAAACAAATAATGATTTATTTCATGGGAAATATTCTTGGTTTTAATCTTGACTCCTTATATTCCCTTACCCATCCTTAAATCCTGTGAAAAAATATTTAAAAAACCTTAGTAGGAGCACAAGAATCTCATTAAGGGAAACACAAAGAAGGACAACTTTTAGTCCTATGAAAACATGAAAACCCAAGAATCATAAGTAATAATATTCACCCTTAATAATTAGTAAATAAATTCCTTTGAAAATAAGTTTATTGATTACCTTTTTTTAATCACAAAAATTACAATAAAACCCACAACAATCATAGATACCACATAAAGGTATCTTGGGACATATTTATACTCAAATAGAATAACCATGCGGTTGATATCCATACATGTCACTCTAAAAAATAGAGTAACCATACAGTCGACTTCCATACATGTCATTATTACAAATGGAATAATCATATGGTTTAATTCCCCACCTAATGCATTGTAGGTTATAATGTAACCACCCATACATAGTTTACCAAAAAACCACCTATCATTAGTTTATCATATAACCACCCATAAAATGTCTGAGTACCATTATATAATCATAACACATAAAACCTTTCAATTTTCAACATGTCACTCTTAAAATTTCATTTTTAATCACAAGAAAACATTTCATGTTATAGAAATAATCAATCCATTTTCAAAACCCATTTTCAATAACAAAATACCTAGAAAAGGAAATGTGGGGTTTCTTTAAAAAATATAAAGGATTATATAGGAACCCATATATCAAAATAGATATAAAATGTAATTTATAATCCCTTTATATCCATAAAAACAAAAATTTAAAATAATATCAATAATAAAGTAAAATATTTTGAATTTAAATCTTTAAACATTTAAAAAGACATTTTTAAATCAAAGTGTCCCATGCCACTTTGAAACATTTGAATCATAATCCACATGAAGGAATAACATTTAAAAAACATTAAATAACATGGTAGTAAATAAATTAAAGATATAATATGTCAAATGGGTTTTATATACACCTTATAAAATAAGGTGGGTGTATAACATCAAAATATGCCTCAACGAAAGGAGATTGACATGAAATCCCTTATATTGAGTCTGAATCATCACGTAAAATATTTATATTACTTAATAATAAACTTATATTAATTATTTACATTTTTATAACATTTTTAAAATTTATTATTCTTTTTATATCATATATTATCCTGTTATACCAATTACTTCATTATTTTAGTTCATATATGACGTTTTGATGATATTTGGTTCATAAATCCAAAATGAATTCAGTTGGTTAACTATGGTCAATGTGTACATTATTACATAATTTATAGAATAATATTAAGGAAATTATTTTAATTATTATACATAAATTATAATTTTAAACCCATCAATTAATTACGGTTATGAAAAATGAACTATATTATAATCATGGAGACGATAGGTCGTATGTAAGCATGAGTAACGTTTCCATTTTTCAATAATCATTAAGGAAATGAGATAAGTACCATTTTATATTTAAAATAATTTTAATAATACCATTAATATCATATTAATAATTTTAATATACTTATATATATCATACATGTGATGTGGTGATGAAAAATGAATCATATCGCTTCGTGGAGGTGATAATTCACACGTACCTATGAACGGCATTATCATTTTTCGGTGCATGTAAAGGTAAAAATAAAAATGATATATTATCTTTAAATAATTATAAATAGTTCATTAATATAATATATAAACTTTGATTCCATCATTATAACCAGTGTTTAGGGATGGTTATGGAAAAAAATTCATCAGTTTATGAGACGGTAGTCTGTCATACGCACGAATGATCACTTATTTTCCCATTTGACAGAAGTAGAGATGGATTTTGGAGATCAAATTAACATAATAAAATATATTTATATTTATTATACTATATTTATTATTTCATCTTGGTTGAATAATATTTTAAGTATATGGGAGAAGAAATAAAATATAAACACTTAATTAAAAACAACACCTCTACTTTAGAAATTCTTTGTTGTTTAACACCTTAAGACCACTAAGGATGGTTTTATGACTAAAATAAGAGTTATATAATGTGGTTAGGGATTATAGGAAGGTATTTTTCAGATATTTATAGAACCAAAAAATTTATTAAGTGTGGTGAAAATAGAAGAAGATGTGCCCTTTTATAAGAGAGGGGAGGGACACTCTTAGAATTTCTCAAAATATTAAATTAATATAAATTCATTTTCAATTCCAAATGGTTTATAAATAATTTATTTAAAATATAGAATTATTTTGGGTGTAAATAGATTAATATAATAAAAATTAAACATGTTTTGAATATTTTTTATTCTTTATCCTTTTGTTTAACCCTTATTTATCCTTTTTAACTCTTACTGTGACAAAATGTGTTTTAACTCCTTGAAGGTTAATATAGTTACTATAAATGTCAAACGAGCCATAAATTTGTCATTGATGAAATTTAAAATATTATATAAATTAGTTAGATGAATTTTATATTTTTAATAATCTTATATCATTTAATAAAATTTTATTAATTTTAAAATATCATTAATATCAATTTTAACAAAATTCATTATTTAGACTTTTACAAAATTCAATTCAAACAGATAAATTCAAAAACAATCTAACACATAAATAACATTTTAAATCCATCTATAATATTATTAAATGACATTAATTGTCTCAAATTATTTTTAATTTAATATTTTTAATATTATTTATTTGATATTTCCATTAATTAAATAATTATTGCATCATCATTATACAAGCCTTCATGGTAATTATTTCTTCCCTAGAAATTGAAAATAAATTACCATGATGAAGATAAATATTTTATATTTAAAATTAATATTTATAGTCAAACATATCCTCTATATAACCCCATATTAAAAATATTTCACTTGTTAAAAACAAGATTATGACACGTTTGACTCTTCTTTGAATAAAATATTATCAAGGTTATAATATCATCCAAAAGGCCATAAATGGTAAAATAACTGATAATTTAATGATTATGTATGGGAACTACCCAATCAAAAAAAATGGGGCAAGTGTTTGGGTCATTTTATAAAATTTATAATATTATTTTTACCATTAATTACCTGATTTACCCATAATCGTGCTATCAAGAATTACTAAAGTTACTATTCATATGGGCCAAAAATAAAAGGGGACTATTTAATAAATTAGAGCCTTATGGTTAAATATATGGATCCCATTTTTCAAAATTTAAAACATAGTAGTGTATAAAAGTAATTTAAAATTAACCCTATAGATGGGGGGAGAAAACTAGTTTTTAAAGTGAAAATGTGGAAAAGTTTGAAATATTTTTTATATCCAAATTTTCTATAAAAATAAATCCAATGACCTTAATTGGGTTGAATTTTTTATTATTTATATAATATTACAGCAAAAAAATTTAAAATAAAATTTAAAATTATAAAAAAATTTGATAAAAAGTCATTTTTCAATTAAAATGCTATATTTCTCACTATTCAATAAAAAATGAAACTTATCAGCCAAATAAAAAAAATAAACCAAAGTAAATTTTGATATTACTCTTTAAAAAAATTATTTTTTTATCAATTAAAATTTATAAAATTATCAAATTTTTGTTTTAAAATAGTTCTATGATTAAAAGGTGGTAAAACTACTTTTAAAAAACACAGATTTATATGCATAAAATTGATTTCTTCTAATCTTATGTTAATCAAAATTATTTGAAAAATTTTAAAAAATTATTTGAATATGTAATATATAAATATAATTATGATATTTGAATAATTAATTTAATTTATTAAGATAAAATTCCATCCTTGTCATAAAAATAGTTTTTCCATGAAAATACATCTTTTATATTCTATTGGTCTTCATTTTCATTTATAATTAATTGTTCACCAAATAATTAATTTTATAAACATGTTTAAACCATTTTTTTATAATTTATTTAATCATGTCCATACCCTCTATTATAACAGCTAGGTTATAATGGAAACATAAAAATATTTATTTGTTCATTTAATCTCGATGTGGCATATCATGTACACTATCGAACATAGTGTTTCCTTCTTAAAATATTGGGATGTTATAATGTCAATCTCTTGATTTTTAATTTATTTCATATAATCACATATGAATAATAATATGTTATAAATGAAACTATAAGTTTATTTTAAAATTTATTTATTTATTTTTATGTTGTTAATTTATTGTTATTTTTAGTAATGGTATAATTAAGAAAAATTCTTACACAACGCTGACACAATGCTTGTGCAAGCAGTTAGAAAAATTAAATTAAATTATATTAAAAACATAAAAATTAATATTTAAGTAGTTTTTATTTTAATTCCTGTATTATCTTGATGTCATTAAATTAAAATTTAATGAATAGTACAAAAAATTGAAATTTTTTATGAAAAATAATATTTTATTAAATTATTTAAGAATGAAATTTTTTTAATGGGGACAATTAGGTTTATATATGGTCAAATATTTCATACCTTTTCTATTTATTATCAAATTTTTAAATTATAAACAAAATTATAACACTTTAAGACTGAAAAAATCGTTACTACATTTAAGGTTAAAAATGGTTAATAAAGGGATTAACAAAAAAGATAAGAGTTTAAATGACTAAAAAAATTAGTTAAACCAAATTTTTTGGTTTTATTTAGAACTTAAACTTATAAAATTATAATATAAGTAATTTTTGACCATTTTTTTAGAAAATTACTTTATAATATTTTCAAACTTTAAAAACATTACAGGTGCACCATCGACCTCAATTATAAAAGGGCACCTACTCCCATCAATTATTCACACAAATTTAAACTGAATATATACACGAAACCCAAAACTTATATATTATAAACTTACATATGAACTATTTAGTGGTTCTTATATCCTTAAAATATCATTTAAAGGATCCTTAAAAAGGAATATAAAGGTAGTCTATTGAAGAATAGGTAATCATCTTTGCTGACTCTTTCATATTTCATTATTCTTATAATTACTATAATTTTTTGTAACAATACTAAAATAATAAATTAAATATCATAAATATATTGAGATATTATTATTATTATGATACAACCATTTTTAATCTCTTTTCTATCCAACCATAAGTGAAAACATTGCTTGTGTGTATATACAACTTACTATATCCACATAGAGATGTAATTTATTTTTCACCACCATTTTAAAAGGATGGTTAGAAAGTTATAACTAATGAATTAATAAGATATTTATGATATATTTATTCTTTTGTAATTAAAATTTCTTATATTACTTCTTACCTTTTAGTTTTTTGGAAAATAATAATGTCATTCGTGCGTACGTTTGGACTACCACCTCCATATAGTGATGTGATTCATTTTTCATTTCCTATTTACATGGATGGTAATAAGGATATATTTATTGACATTATATGATATATATCATATAATATTTATTATTTAAGGTGAATTATTGTTTACCTTTCTTTTTTTCTATCCCTTGAAAAGTGAAAACAATGTTAAGGCATACATACGTCCTACCATCTCCATGAAAGATTGTAATTAATTTTTCTACATCTAACTTTAATAAATGATTAAAAATATGTATATAATGAATACATATGATATTTATATAATTATTATAATTCTATATAAAATGGAACCATGATAAATTATAAGGACCAGAACTTCCGAACTAAAAATTCCATGAAAAAGAAATGACACCTAGAAATACTGATTTTGATAAAGAATTATTAATAAATTAGTGTATAAATATTATAATTAGATAATATATTATATTATAAGTATGTAAATAATTCTATAATAGAATTATAATATATATAAATTTATTATAAATAAAGTTAAAAGAACTTACGAAGAAATTTGGCCCTGAGACAAGGAGTTTCTTAACTCAATTTCCATTCATTAGGTTTACCTCTACTTCATTGACTATGTTATTCCATGATTATTTGTTAAATTAACTCTGATTCTATTATTTTTTATTTACACTTGCTTTTTTGGATTTAATATTGTCACACATAATCACTTTATTTATTAATTTTCAGTTCAATGATATGATATTTGTAAGAGTTTATTTTACAATCTCGTCATTATTTATGAGTGTTTATGTTTACGTATATGTTGGATGAGTTATAAAATGTTTCTATCTTAAACCAGATAAATTTTATTCTACTCAAGTTATTCATATAATTTTCAATTAATATTATAATTTTTCTCTGTTTTTCACTTAAAATGGTTAGGAAAATGTTTTTATTAAAAATAAAATTTATTTCCTCTCATGAGAAACAATTTTCTTCCATGTCCATGTTTTCTTTTAAAAAAAATTCAGGAATGTTTTTTATTATTTTACTATGATTGTTTAAATTCATTTTTAACCATGTTTTATTTTATAGAAAAATGTTTTAAAGATTTTTTATTTATATTATAAATATGGTGCTTTTGACTATTTACCAAAAATGTGAAAGGAATATTTGTTTTAACACACTCAACATAAATGGAATTTCCCACCATCATGATCAATTGATGATTTAAATCTTACACTACAATTTTCTATGTTTATTTTCAATTAAATTTTTTCCATAATATTATAGAATTTTTTAGTTTTTTAATTTAATTTGTAATGTGAAATGGGTATTCTCCTCAAAAATGTTTTTAATGATTTTTTATGGTACTTTTAATCATAAATGACACCAAAGATTTATTTTTCATTATGATTCACTAGGGATATGTTGTAATGATACCATCCTTGTTCTTTCTCTAGATGGTTTATGATCATCTTTATTGGGGAAAGTATTGACATTCTATATGCTAGTTATTCCAATATGGATAGTTATTGATTGTTAATGCATACTGATTAAGTTATTTTTTTATTCATATGATGAATACATTGGGCTTATTAAGTGATAGTTGGGGACTATAATTATATATCCCCTTGATGCATTGGTTTTTATCATGAGACAAAACATGTTGGGTATTTGGCTGAGGCCTTACTCATTTAGGTAAGATGTGAGGCCTCAATGGTAAGTTTTAGATGTCTGACATTAATAATTTTATCATTATGAAATAATTTATTGATGTATATATGATTATTTGAATAGTTATGATATCCATGGATAATTTTTATGAGAATAGGATCATTTATAAATAATTATTTGATCATCATGTATTCCTTTCATATTATTCTTCATGATCATGTTATTGATTGAATGAAATATGTTTTATATTATTCAACTTTCCATATGGATTATTACTTATTTACCCATAATATATTTTTGTATACATAACCATTACTGAGAGGTTGATCTCAAATATATTTTGTTTTACTTTCCTCGAGATATGAAGAATAATCTTTGAATGAGTTAAGGATACAAAATGATTACAATTACTATGTTTTATATTTTATTTCCAATGTAAAAAATGGGAATCATGTATGTATATATTTCTTTAATACAACAAAACTATTCGATCATTTGGGATGTGATCACTTTTATCTTATTCCAATGTAATAAAGTAACCAATGACTATGGGATAATAGATTTAGGATCTTTATAGAAGTAATATCTCTGCTCATTCCTATTCTATTTAATTTTTTCATAATTCTGATTTATGTTGTTTACTGTTTCAAGACTTATATCACGCTAAAAAAATAAAAATAATATATTCCCAAACATTTATCACACTACCTATTAAAATAACAAGGTGTAGCATCATCAAAAACAAATTCATAAGAGATCACACACCAACCATTAATTTTATTCTCTGCATAAAATATTAATTATCTTAACATGTGATAATTCCTATTTTAATTACTAAATTTATAGAATATTAAAAAAATATTTTCATAATTAAAAAAATCAGTTAACACTACAACATATGATTTTTAATTTCATTCCTTTAATTTATAGATTAAATAATCACTGCCCAATAAATTATGATCTATGATTCAAGATTTAATTAAATTAATAAATAAAAAAACATTATTCTATGGAATGTTATTAATTTCAATAATTAAATTTAAATGAAATCATGAAACAATTATTCTCCTCTTTACAATTTCCAAATTATCAAATAATCTTTAAACTTTTGATTCAAATTCCAGATTATTATCTTATTATTGTTAGTCATACCCATTTGAAAAGGAGATAAATCATAATTAATTAAAAAATTCATATAAGGAAATGGAGAAGTAATAAATCAGCTAACTCAATTAAAAGCTCAAAATTGTCTAATAAATAATGGAAAATTTAGAAACAAACACTAAGGGAAACCCCAAAAAAATGATGAAATCACCATCAAAACCTAAGCACAACAACTACCATCAAGACTAACTCGATTTCTATCTCCAAAAGAGGGAAACCACACTAAAAGATTATAGAATAATAAGAACATGGAAAAAAGGATGATATAAGTGAGAAAAAAATGCTTTCATATGATACTTTAATCTGATTATCCAAGGTGTTTAGACTCTTCAAGGTGTATTTGGGAAGGGGTGAGAGGTGTAAAAATCAACTAGGGTTTGAGAGAGGGAGTTAAATCTGAACCATTGGAGCTTGGGGCCTCTATTTATGGAGGAAGCCTAAAATACCTGGCTATGGAATGGTAGACTTCCAAAATGCATGTAGTGCCTTTAGTCAAAATGTGATATGATTTTTAAGGAATTTGAATCCCAAAGATCGCATGACTTTGAAACTAGAGTTAAAACATTTTAAACACCACCATGAACACCACTATAGTTTAATATAGAAACTGAATCCCTTTAACCCTCTCCACACCCAATACTATGACATTATGAGATCTACACTATTAAGTTTAGATAGTGGGACACACTGAGTTCCACGGGAAACATGTCTTCCTCAAAATGGACTCTCAAGTTATTTTTCTCATACTAGTTTTTCATAGGGGAAAATAAATCAAGAAATTACTTTTAAAATATCTTTGCAAGCCTTTTCACTCACTATAGTTCATTTTAGCACCAAACAGCCAACACCATGTCCAAACTCTGAACACCCTAGGCCAAAATGACCTTCCGCATTCTCAGGATTCTAATAATTCTTTAAAAGGGATAACACCATGCCTACCTTCATGGGGTGGTGAACCTTAAAATAAAAAAAAATCTTCTCTGGACATTGTAACACCTCAAAAATCTCTCGTGAAACCTTTGAGCCCTAATAAAAAAAGGGATCAGATTTAGAAATCTAGTATCATACATCAAATACCTCTCAAAAAATTCTCCTCCTCAAGAATCTAAAAAATCCAAAAATAAAGAGAAGAGGCCTTGAATAATCACCCCCATGAGATACCTCTCAAGGATCTCACTATAATATAAACACACCCACACAACATGAGAAAAGATAAAATAACGTGTAACATCACTAATCAAGGAATAAAATTAATCTCATATATTAATATAAGATCAATAGCATCTCTAAAAGGATCAAACAAAGCCTCAAATGAAAGAAGATCAAGAATTGAAAAACTCAGGATATTGAGAAAACATCTAAAAATCATATTCATAAGTTGTATCTTCCAACCCACCATTTCACCACAAGACACAAACCAAAAGATTAATATGTATTCAAAACACATTCTCTTGATGGTCTTGAATCTTGACAGGTTTCTCCTTGAAGGTCAATCCATATTCAACTTCTTATTCACCTCAATCGATGACATGAGAATATTCAATAAGATTTAAATAAATTTATGATACACGGATGGTGTCATGAATCTGGATCATCTATAGGGGTAGTACTAACCAATACACTATATATCCAACATGATTTGATACCTTAAAGTGCCTAACAAAACTGGGAGAAAGCTTACTCCCATGGCTGAATGTTTACTAACCATGTTAAGGAGACAGATTTAAGAATACTTGGTCTCTTAAATAGAACTCCTAAGGCCTCATCCCATGAACAGCATATATATTTAGATGATCCTATGTTGCCATAATTTTCTCATAGATCACTTGAACCTACTCAGTCGTACTTTTCACTAATTTCGGTCTGAGAACAACTAACTCTTAGACATCAGTCTAGCATTATGGAGACCGGTATGTTTGAACATGAAATTTTTCAAAAAAAAATCCATTTGAATGGTTTTTTTATAACTATTATTATAAGATAACTCCACCGAGGGTTCATGTCCTACCCACAAACCTCCAAAATTCAGAACACGTGCAGACAACAAGTACTCTAAGCTCAGGATAGTCTACCTTGTTTGAGCATCCTTCTATGGATGTAAAGTATTTTTGATTCATATCTAAGTTTCAAAAGAGTTTTGGATATCTCTTTACACCCTTGAGGTGAAATATGGATTATGGTCAAAGTTGGTCACCTTTAAAACCCCATAAAGCCTCACTATCTTCTATAGATACTGCCTTGAAAATACCTCCACTGGTCTTGACTCTTTAATTGCTAAGAAGTGAGATAAAAAATTTAGATGGTTCATGATCAACCATATAACATAATAAAAAACCTAAAATCTAAATAAAGTAGTGAAAAATTCCATTGAAACATCCTCCCACTTCCACTGGGTGACATCGAGTGGCTAAAGAAAACCACTAGGAATGTGACACCCAACATTAACCTTAGGAAAAACCAAACATTGAGAGAGAAATTCTACAAGTGAATTATTTAACCCAAACCACTATAACTAGTCCCTCATAGCATGATATATCTTTATCGCACTGAGATTTACTGTTATGGAAGAACTATGGAACTCATGGAGAACCACCTAATGCATCGCTAAAGGAATGAAATCTTTCCCTAGAACAAAACTTGATGTTTTACATCCTTATAAAATCTCATTAGGAGCATCATGAAAAACAAATTGATTATACCAAACCTTTTGTTAAAGTTCCCCAAGATGGAATTCCTCCACATGTTTCACTAAGGATGACTTCACTATCATATGATAAAGATAATCTATACCATACACATCTCCCATATCAAAGTTCATTACTTCCAACTCATAAACCACTCTCCAAGAGTCTCTGAACTTAGTTATAACACCACCTTTCAAATTCACTCTCAATGAATTGACCACAATATTCCTTTTACCTCGTGTAAATGAAATTTTAAAGTCATAGTCTTGTATGAACTTCATATATTGATGCTTTTGAAAATTCAATTCACACTATAAGAAAACACATTTCAAAACCTTGTGATCTATGAAGACCAAAAAATATTTATAGATAAGGTTGGGTATCCATAACTTCAAAGAGAACACCACTACATGAATCTCAACCACATGGGTGGAATAGTTACATTTATGAGGTCAAAACTGGTGGGACCCATAATAGATAACTACCCTATACTACATTAACATTCCACTAAATCCAAGAAGTGAAGCATCATAGTAAACTTCAAATGAAATTCCCTCCTATGGAAGATGAAGAACTAGAGCACTGGATGACTTCTCTTTTCTATACTCAAAAGTATCATGACACTAATCGGTCCACATGAATGCCTAATCATTTATAGTCAACACTATTATTGGAGTTACAATCTGAGATAATTTGGATATTAACCTCCTATAATAACCAATATGACTTAGGAAACTCTGCAACTATACAACATTGTTAGGGGCTGCCCAAGAAACTACCACATCAATCTTTAAATGATCGATAACTAATCCACACTGATATTTGACATGCACTAAGAAACATTCCTTGGGATCCTAAAACCCACATTTTAACTACTTCCTAAATAGATTATTAAAACAAAGACCCCCAACATAGATAACATATTCCCTATGTACACCTCCTATGATATTGAAAAAAGGATATCATTTATAAAGTTCACCATGAACCGATATAGAAACTCACAGAACACCATATTATTCAACCCCATGAACATTGTTTGATCAATTGTAGCCATGAAAAACATTATAATGAACTCATAATTTCTATAAAAATATATAAAAATAAGTCTTTAGGATATCATCATCCTTCACTCGCATCTCATGATATCTAGACCACAAGTAGATATTTGGGAACTATATATCTCCCTTTAATAGATCAAATAAATCATCAATTCATGGAAGAGGAAGAAAATTATTCTCCTTCATATATTTAAAATGATGTTAATTAACACACTACTATAGACTACCACTTTCCTTTTTCAAAAAAATAAATAGAGCTCCCAAAGATGATACACTAGGATGAATGAATGATTTCTGAAAGAGATAAAAAACCTAGATTTTCCGAACCCGCAACTCAAAAGGGGACATCTAATATGGAGAAATTGATATCAGATAAATACCCAATTATATATCTATATGACACTTGATCTCTCATTGAGTAGGTAACATTATAACCTATTTAGGGAATATATCATTTTACTCTTCAACAACCCTGGGAAACAACAATGGTTGTTTTTCTATTTAAATCATTATTAGACCATCCATTAAAGAAGAGAGATAATGAACATGTCTTTGACCTATTCAAGGGTCTCACTCACATATGAACATCATCTAGTCTCCATTAGAATCATAGATTATGACATGCCTAATGAATTAATCTAGGATATCCTGAACCTAATAGAGCTAATCTATGATTAGGATGATGTAATATGGATATATCTGTAAACATATGAAATTTTTACATGATCGGTGATTCCCTAACACCAATTCACAATCTATGCACATATCGAACATGCTAGATTAACCACAAACTAGTGTAGTCAATGAAAATGGCACTTGATACCTCTCCAACAAAATTCCCAAAGCATGGACTAGAGATAGTGAAATAAAGTAGTGTATATATCCTGAATCAAACATGTCATAAACCCAAGTAGAAAACTAGAATATAATACCTCATATGATGTTAGGATCACCCCTATAATAGAAAAAATAAAGCATGCATCTGATTATGTCCTCCTCCTTAGCCTCTCTAGACCTAATGTCAACCACCACCATGCTGGTGCTCTATTTGTTGTACCTAAGGAATATATATATCACATGGTTATCCACTTACAACCCCATACCCTCCCTAATAATAATAAATTGGGTAGCCTTGATGATGTTATTACCTTGGTTAAAACTACTCCAATAGATAGGCCCAGATCAGACCACTAGCCGCATGCTAACTACTAAAGAAGCTCAGACACTCTCTATTCTGATAGAGTTAACTTCCACAAGATAAAAGAACCACGCATAAACTATTGGAAGTGGTAGGATAACTACTATCCCAAATGGAATAAGTTTAATAGGGATGAGACCCACTTTTTGATGACTAAAACTTCTTCCTCCCTGTAGATAACTAAGAAATTTGGGTCACAATAGTGCCCCATAGAAATTCTTGGAGAATCTCATCTCATGATGACCCAATCCAAGACAATGTTCTCTCTATGATCTTTACCTTATCTTTTACCTCAATATATGAATTCTATATAAATGAAGTTTTATGGCGCTAGATCATTAGACCCAAAGCCTCCAAAAAATTTCTATACCTAACCTTATTATCTAAAAAGAAGGTATGAAGTGTAATTTATAAGGTTATTCTACCAAATATTAAACTATATACCACTAGAATTCCCCTTTTGAAGGGTAGGGGTCACCTACCAACTATCCACCATAGTGGTGGAAGATAAAAACTCACCTTGAAATTGATCCTTGAACTTGTTCCATGAAGTATCTGAATCCTCACAATTCCTAAGAAATAAAAGCTACCACTACTGTGCAAACCCACACAATATTGTCCCTTCTAAATAAATACAATTCTATTTCCAAGAATGAATCAAATTGAAGTCCATATCTACCTCTTGTATTGAATCATTTGTCTCATGATCAGAAATATAGCCTTCGTATTTCTCCAAACCCTGGTGCTGGAACTCTTAGAGTGTACTCCGCTAAGTTTCATCATCGTTGACCTTTACTTTTTGAAAATCCTACGGAATATACTACTAAACTTCTTCAAAACAAACCTGTAAAGGATGTAAACCTGGTACCATATATTCAAAATCAAAAACATTAGAAACTCCTAAAATCCAGAAACAAAAACATTTTAATGTCAAAAAAAAATAATTAATTAGTTAATTTTAACATATTTCTGATTATCTTCCCAATTCAAACATAGGAACATGAAATCATGAAGCATGATCCTTACATAGGTATCTATCGCATGAGAAGCATCAATTAACTTAGTATTTCTAAAAAAACATGAAGGTACTTACATCAAATAATAGGTTTCCATAAAATCTTATTTCATGTATGGTTTATGTTGTTTATAGAATGTATCAAGCTCAGCTAATACTATTTCCAAACCAACCCATGCATCCTCATGAAATGTCCCAAAATTCCATGTAATTTTTTTAAAATTATATGGGATTATTTTGTGACCAAGTTCATAGATGGCACTTTATTCTGAGGCCCAGTGAGCTTGGAATAGTTTTTTGAATTTTTTTTAGTATATTTAAAATAGAACATGTGAGCGGTTTTGGAAACTTATAAACGGGTGATCAGATTAAAAATATGAGGGAACCCTTGCGTTCGGAATAATGAATTTACCTAAGAATGGACTTAACCTTGACCGGTGCGGGTTGAGGGAAAAAATTAGTTTTTGAACTTTTTAAGAGATTTTATTAAAATAATTTCTTACAGGAAAATAAAATAAATGTCAATTTTTTTTTTTTTGAATTTTAAATTTTTTTCAACGTAACAGCATTGCAATGCAATGTAACCAAAACATTGTCTCATAAATGAAACAGTGTAACGACACTGTAATGAAAAAAAACATAACGTGTTTTCTCTATTTAATGGATTGATTGAGATCAATCATTGTCACATTGGAGAAATGTTATGAACCCTTGGAGATTTGGAATTGTTGAATGGTGACCGATGAATGACCACCAATGATGGATTGAAGAGTGATGAATGTAGTGACGCTGATCATCAACAACGAACGATCCACCAATCAGGTAGGGGTTTGTTCTTGTTGAATTTGTTTCCCCATTATTTATATCTAAACAACCAATGCGGATCAACCCATGAACAGGTTGATTCATGGGTTGTCTATTCTTTCAGGAGAGTTTCATGATCTCAGGGTTTAGATTCGGGGTTATTCTTCATAGAATTTCAATCTTCCCCAAATTTGTTTTAAAATTCTAATGTAGAGAAATCAGGACGACAAGAACAAGGCCCGCATTCCTCTATTATGGGTGTTTCTGTGTTCTTCATGATTGAACCCCAGATCAACAGCAAGACAACCTTGAGGTCGTAGTAGGGACGGCGATGACCTGAGAATTCCAGAGGCACTTGTAGATCAAAGAATATACCACCGGAGCAAGTTTGGTGGCCCGTGAAATGAACCGCTGGCACCAACAGTGGCGTTGCGCACTAGAAGAATGTTGTAGTGGTGGAGGTCCCAACAGCATTAGTCAGGGGTAAGAGGATGAGGGATGTTTTCAACAGCCAGCGGTGGGGTCTTCGGTGGATGCGGCATTGAGCCATGTCCCGCAACCGGAGGACCATGGTAGGAGGGCCCCGCGGCGACCTCTGGGGCGGTCATGTGGTGAGCTCTCTATGTTGACTGGGAGTGAATGCAGCAACCACCACTGTGTCCAGGTGAGACAAGATGACCTTCTCATAGTGGGCTAGGCGGGAGAAGGTGGGTTGGGTCGGGGCCACCCCAGCGGGTCGGACCCACGGCCTAGTGGGCCAGACCCGCAGCTCAGCCGGTCCGGACCAAACCCATCTGGTATGGGCTGGACCCAGCCAGTCCAGTCTAGGCCCAGTGGATTAGATCAATGGACCTCAGGCCAGGTCTGATCAGGTCTGTCCGACCAGGTTGGACCGGACCCGGACCCCACCGACCCCTTTTTAGTAAAATTGTCGTAACTTGCAAACCATACATCCGATTGACAAGTCGTTTGTGGTGTTGGGACCCTTGAAATGGGAATGTGCTTTTGACATACTCCAAGTGAGTTTTCATGGAGTTTGAGATATTACAGATGGCTTGAGGAGTATATTCTCCTAGAATCAAGTGTGCCACTAGTGGGAATATTGTGACTAGATGTGATGAGAAGGATGTGTCGAGTGGACCTCAGTAGCTCAGAAAATGAGTAGCCATGAAAACATGTGTTTCCTAGAATATGAGTAGTTGTGTGGATATGTGTGGCCCTAAAGACGAGTAGACGAGCATACCTCAGTGGCCCGGTAGACGAATAGTCGTGCGGACCTGTGTGGCCTGGCAGATGAGTAGCCAAGTGGACCTCGGTGGCCCAGAAGATGAGAGAACCTCAATGTCCCAACAGAATTTAGTGAATCATCAGGGATGAGTCCCTCAGTATCATAAATTGTTCAGCTATACGACTGGTAATCCTAATTTATATATTTTAAGTTATACCTGTGTGAGTTTTCCATCGCTTCATGTGTACTTCTCCTTTGTGGTCTTTCTTTGTGGATTGGGGTCCCTGTTGAGTATTGTATTACTCACCCCTGCATGGGCTTCTCCCGCACATGTCATGTCTTCTGTAGATGATAGATGCTTTAACAGAGACCTTAGTGGTTCAGGACCAGGTAGTGCCTAGTGAGATCAGATAGGTGAGGCGTACTACTATGGCTTCCAGCAACTACTCTACACCTAGCCTTGATGTAGGGTTTTATGCGGACGGATTTACAAAAACCTTTGTACTTTCTTCAGCTTAACTTTGTTGGGATTTTATTATAGCCCCTTTACGTTTATCTTGTACTATTTTACACTGAGTGGTTGTCTTAGTGGCATTCATATTTTCCTTTTCATCATTGTGGGATGGGGTTGTTAGTGTGTGTGTGTGTACAGGTACTCGGCCAATGCCTCCCACTTGAAAGATAATTCCTTCAGTGCTAGTCACTAGCCCTTGGCCTTTGGGAGGTGGGCTTGGGGTAGCCATGGGATGGTCCCCAGGGGACGGGTCATGAAAAAATTGTATTAAAGGGTGGTCTGTTCTACATTAAAGATCGAGATTCTGTGGTTTTGTTTTGGGGAAATAGTGTTGAATGTTTCAAGTTATACTTTTAGGCTCGGGGAGTCCAATGTTGGTGCGGTGACCAACATATTCATACATCGGGACCCTGAATTATATTTTTTGACTAGGTACATGAAACCACTAGTTGTATGAATCATATAGTATTTTGAGTGTTTCCTCGTGTCCTTTTTGAGTCATCTCACCAAGTATAACCTATTGACCATGGTTCATCTTGATCTGTTTCAGGATGCTGCCATACAGACAGCCAGTGAAGATTCTAGTATATGACCAAGAGGATGGTACACCTAGTGATGAGGCATTAGTATAGGGACTCATACTAGAGATGGACCCATTGGGATGTGAACATGTGTTTCCAATACCCATTGGTCATCAGTTTCTATCAGCACTACCGGTAGATTACCCACGTAGGCTCAGGGCCTTACACGAGTTCTAGAGGCAGACACCTCCTAGGTTCAGGGGTGATACTGACCCCTGAATGGGAGATTATTGGATCGATGTGGTTACGTAAGTCTTCTGACTAGTGAGGATGCCTCTTGACCAGATGGTGATCTTAGCTGTGAGCCTTCTTCAGGGATTAGCAGGGAGATAGTGGAGTTTTATGATCCAGATGCATGATGAGGTGACCCTCACCTATACAGAATTTGATCACCTCTTCAGATAGAATTTATTCCTAGAAATGTTGTGCTCAATGTGCATACAGAAGCTGATGCCCCTATTGTAGGGTGGTATGATAGTGGTGGAGTACTCGGTGAGATTCACTGAGCTTTCTCACTACTCCACATACATGGTGCGAGACCCATTCTTCAGGTCTTGATCTTTTGAACAGAGACTATGCCGAGGGATCAGGGAATCCACAATACCTCTTAGCATCCCTACTCAGGCTGGGGTGCTAGAGAAATCCCTACTTGTGGAGAGATTCTTGGAAGAGAAAGCTCCAGTAGTAGAAGCTACCAGTAGACCTCAGGCAAAGAAGTATTCAGGTGTGGGTAGCAGGCAGCAGACACAAGGGACCAAGCAGGCCAATAATTTTGGGGGGTGACCCCAGGATATAGGATCAGTGGTATAAGACCCCTAGGATAGAGGGATTTTTCATAGTGGAATGATATGTTACTCATGTGGTGGGAAGGGGAACATGGATCGTGACTGCTCTACTCACCGCACAAACGACCAAAAGATGGTCAAGAGACCACTAGGGAAAATGAAGAGGTTAGAGATAGGTGGTCCATAGGGTAGAAAACATGGCGGGGGATCCAAAAGAGTATCAAGCGGTGGATGGAGGTTCGATGTGCTACCACAACCACCCCCAGGTGGTCCAACACGGGCTTCGGGAGCTGGTGGATAGGGGAGAGGCTGGATACATGCAATGGAGGCCTATGACCATGGTGCTCCATAGATGATTAGTGGTACGATATATGTCTTCTCCACCTTAGTTGCAGTTCTTATAGACACAGGTTCTAGTCACTCTTTCTTTACCATGGGCCTTTTCGGGGCTCAGAGATTTCGATGGAGCCGTTGGATTGATCCTTATGGTTAGAAACTTCTATAGGAGGGGATTCGATGATTACACACTGGTTCAGGCAGTGTGAGATTACTCTAGGAGGCGAGAGCATCAGCCGGGATCTCCTAGTAATGTCATCGAGGCCTTACGATGACATCTTGGATATGGACTGGAGTTCATGCTCAAATCAACTATCTTAGTCCCAGGGTGTGGTGTATCTGTAAGGATGGGAAAAATTTTTCCTTCACTAGTGAGAATGAATAACTTTTAGTATGGGATGTAATTTCTCATAGAAAGGTGCATCTGATCACTCACCAGTTGGCTAGCCTCACCCTCGGTGTAGTGGATGAAAAGATTCCTCACTTTCTAGTAGTGGTGGATGAGTATGAAGACATCTTTCCAGAAGAAATTCCGAGATTACCTCCTCACATATAGGTACTCTTCTGCATTGATCTATACCTTGGGATGACACTGATATTCACACCAGCATATCGGATGGCTCCCACAGAGCTTTGTTAGTTGAGGGTGTAGAGTGAGGACTTTCAGAAGAAGGGCTTCATGAGGCCCATCATTTCACCATGGTTAGCCCCAATTTTGTTTTCCAAGAAGGAAGATTGGAGTTTGAGGTTGTGCATGGACAATCGGATCCTGAACCAGGTGACTGTGAAGAACAAGTATCCACTACTGAGGATTGATGACCTCTTCGATCAGTTGAAGGAAGTGATATGGTTCTCGAAGATAGACCTCAAATCAGGCTATCATCAGCTTTATGTACAGGATGATTATGTATTGAATACATCCTTCATATGTTTTTATGTCCACTAAAAGTTCTTGGTGGTGCCTTTCGGCATGACCAATTCTCCAGTAGTGTTCATGGGACTCAGGAATAAGATCTTCTAGCCTTACCTTGACCGGTTTGTCATAGTATTCAATGATGACATCCTCGTGTACTCATTGTCTGAGGAGGAGCACACTACACACCTACAGATAGTCATGGATACACTCTAAGAGAACCATCTTTATGGGAAGATCTCTAAGTTTCAGTTCTATATTCGGGAGGTCCACTTTCTAGGACACATCATTTCAGGGGATGGAGTTGCAATGGATCCATAAAAGATAAAAGTGGTACTTGCTTGGGAGCCACCCAGGTGTGTGACTAAGGTGTGGAGATTCTTGGTCTTGTATGTATACTATCTTAGATTTGTGCCTGAATGTTTTTCAGGGTAGCAAGACTCTTATCATCTTTGACACGTAAGGGACAACACTTCGTGTGGTCAGAGAGATTCCAGTAGAGTTTTCAAAAGTTGAGGCAGAGACTGACAAGTTCCTCAATATTAAGACTACCATAGAAGGCCATTGAGTTTATAGTTTTATGAGATGCATAAGGGACTATATTGGGTTGTGCCTTGATGTAGGGGCAAGAAGTGATCACCTACGGTTCACAACAGTTGAGGAAGAAGGAGTAGAACTACGCGACCCATGACCTGGAGCTAGAAGCAGTGGTCTTTGCTTTGAATATGTAGAGGCACTAATCTATGGGTGATCATTTTACCATATACTCTGACCAAAAAAATATTAGGTATATCTTCTCCCAGAGAGACCTGAACTTGAGGAAGCGGCGATGGCGAGAGTTCCTCCAGGACAATGACTTCAAGATAGTCTATACTCCTGGGAAGGGGAATGTGGTAGCAGACGCGCTCGGTGAGAGATCTGGTTTGAAGTTTCTGAGCGAGACGTCAGAGCAATTAGTCATTATGTAGATATCCTTCATGGATGATGATGGAGCATATTATCTTCAGTCGATGGTTATCACTCCTCCACTCTTACGGTGAGTTAGGTAGGAACATCTTGTGGATGTTGACTGCGAGGCCCGATGTGCTCAGTTATCCTCATGATAAGATCCTAATGGATATTTCATATACAGGTAGCATGTCATCCTTTTCAGAGGACGCGTTGTTGTTCTAGTGGCGTTATTTGAGGAGGTTCTGAGGGATTTCTACACCTCCACTTTTTTGTTACACCCAGGAGTGGTGAAGATGTATCGAGACCTCCGACGTCAATAATGATGGACAAGGATGAAGAAGGCAGTGGAAAAGTTCGTTTCTCAGTGCCTCACTTGTCAGTAAGTGAAGGTGGAGCATTAGGTTCTTAAAGGTTTGACTCAGCCACTTGAGGTGTTGGAGTGGAAGTGGGATGGTATCTTGATAGACTTCATAAAGGGTTTACCCCATACAACCAAGGGGCATGATACCATTTGGGTGATTGTCGAATGACTCACCAAGTTGGCCCACTTCCTATCCATCTAGGAGCAGGGTTCAGTAGAGAGATTGGGACACCTCTATGTGCAGGAGATAGTTTGACTCCATAGGGTCCCATAAATGATAGTCTCAGACCGAGACACATGCTTCACATCCCAGTTGTGGAAGGGATTGAAAGAGGCATTCAGGACTCTACTTCACTTGATCATAGCTTTCCACCCTCAAACGGATGTTCAGACTATAATGACCCAATATTTTATCAACAAAAATTATGTTCTTATAATTATGTCATATAATCACATGAAATCACAAAACAATGAACTACAAAGTACTTGGGACCTTTAAACGTAATATTGTCACTTCTATGATTTGAATTTTGAAAATCTGACATACACGGTTGTGATCAGTAAGATGTTTGGAGTCTAATGGAACAAACTTAATTTTTGGTGAATAGTAACCTACCCTTATAAATAGTAATCTACCCTTATGAATAGTAATATGACATTTATGAATAGTAAATCATCCAAAAGAATGGTAACATCACCCATGAATTTATAAATAAAATTTAGGCATCTTATAAGTGATAATATGACTATAGTAAAAGTATTAGTATTTTTGTAAATAATAAATAATTAATTTAAATTAATTAATTAATTTAAAATAAAATTTATTTTCCTAAAATGTGTTCATAAATTATCAATTTTATTTCTTCTGGTTTTAAGATAATTTTATAAGACCTTATGTAATTTTTAAAAGCATTATAAAATCAGTTATTGTTTTAAAATCTATATTTTTCAAGTAAATTATGATTTTATTTAAAAATTAAATTAATCATATTTAGAAAAAAAATTTAAAAATGGATTTCATTTTTGGATTATACACATCGAAAAATGGTTAGGGTAAATTTTTGGTATTTTTCTAAAATACTTGAATTTTTTATAAATAGTAAAATATGATAATTCACAATAAATGCTAAAACCTTAATTTCTACATAATGCTTGAGTCATGGATGATGTAAATGGTCATTTGTTCAAATTAACATGCATTTATTACTATTTTTTGTCACAAGAATCATTAATATTGATTTTATTATAAAAAAATAATAAACCAATGATTAAAATATTAAGAAAACTCTCCTCCCCTTCACTATAAAAACCACCCACACTACCCTCTTATCTTCAATATTCTCAAGCCTTGTTCCTTCCCTAAATTCTTCCCAAATATCTCCCCAAGCTCCTCCCCCACATCCATAAGCCCTTTTCTCCTCAAAATACTAAATCCTCTCCCCTTAAGATGCTCTCAAAGGACATAAACTCAAGAGGTAAATTCCTCTTTCTGATTCTTTTATTTTTTTTCTGGTTATTTTATTTTATTTTTTTGTTCCTTACCTCCCTTCACACAAATTGTATGATAAATATAGAAACATATATGAAATGTGATGATATTACGCTAATGGTATAGTTTATCATAATCTCTCATTCCCCCTCCTTTTATCCTATAAATGAAAACACTGTTTGAGATGTATTGATTTATCACACTCAAGGACAATAGGTTTTCAATTTGCATTACCATATTCTAGATTGGTCATGAAACAATTTTAATGTTTGAACCAAATCATAATATATTTATTTTATCTTATGTGTTGTTCTATAATCCTTTTTCACATTTGATGTAAAATAATAATACAAAATAAGTTAATTATGAACTAAATCTCCAAGTTAATACAAGCGTTTATAATTAATGTTTTATATAATGATTCACCATCACTCCAAATAACCAAATGAATTTTATAACCATGTAATCTTATGGATGATAAATAATTTTATATAACTTAAATTCTGTATAACCAACTTCATCATAGATGTGTGTCCGAACATGAATATAAGTGAACCGATCATTAAAACCAAGGAAACAAACGAACCCAAACAATGAAATTGAACCACATAAAAAATCAAAAATCTTATGAATGAACTCAAAAAGGTTATACTAAATCATTTACATGTAAAATTGGTTCTTTAATTATTAATTAATGAACATAATTTTATTATTCATGTCATTAATATCAAGTGGAGAACACCATCAGACTTAAGGCAAGGTATCCTTTGTATTTCACTTTTATTAAAGAATCTCCTCTATGTTATGCCCTTTTACGTATAATTTATAATGATGGGGTATGATTTTACACCTTCTCCATACTTCCCTCATGATGTATAAAATATTATAAATCCCTTTATCTCTCATTAATCCCTTATAAATACACCTGATATCATGTCGATATTCCGTAAGGGATTCTATCCAAACTACCTTTATTCATTTGGGTTGCTCTATCTTTCTTTTTACCCAAATAAAGTTGTCATTTATTTTTATGTACAACATCTACGTACTATTTATATTCTCAAAAATCATGTTTCAAGATCCATCCCTCATTATCTTTTGGGTATATACAATCTTTTAAGTGATTCCCTCCTCGATACTTCCCAATAAGAAAACTCATTTTGAGGGAACTTCCCAAATCTTTACCCAATTTCAAGCGCACTCTACCATTGGTTTTAAGACATCATTGTTATTATAAAATAAGTATTTTTATTATAAAAACATTATAATTTCACTTTTTTATATAGAATATTATTCTATTTTCAATTTTAAATTCTCTTTAGTATTTTCCTAAAAATTGTACTAAAATGTTTTAATGTTAAGAATTTCCTAAATACTATTCTTACATGTTGTAACTTCTGTTTGACATCACTTACCATGCTATATTCCTATTTTAACTTATTAATTTATATTTATTTTTTAATTAATTTCTCTCATGGACACTTTTATGATATTCCCATTCATTATGCTTTATGACATGAATGTGATACCCATTTCTTTCCATGGGTTCCCTTATATTTATGTATGATTGATTATGTATGGTTATTTATGTGGAAATAATATTCATGAACATGCTAATATGGGTGTTCTTAGGTAGTTCTTCAATTCATTGGTTAAATTTTAGTCTCATGAGATGTTATTTTCAACGGTCTTGGCGGTTATCCTTGACTCTTGCTACCATGTGCAATGGTTTTTGTGGTTAACCTTGACTTGTGACCCTATATATGCAATGATCCTTGACTCGTGCTAAAGTCATGATTTATTTTTTTTCCACATTACTATGAATTTGTGTTTATATGATCCCATGTTTATATGTTATGATTTTATATGCCATTTTATGTCATTATGTCAGGATCTCTAACCCTTGAGCTAAAGCCTTATTCTTATATTTATTTCCTTGATGGGCTTTTTAGCTCATCCCTTTGTTCATGTGATCGCCATGGTACCCTATGAAGATGTAAGGTATCAAATGAAGTTATGAGATCTTTATGAATATTAAATAAAGAATAGGTTTTTTTAGTTCCATGTTTTCAGTTTTATGTACCTATTCTTCAAAGACACTAGACTTTATGATCCTTGGCTTGTAATCTGATGTTTAATTACGTTTAGAATCATGTAATGTTATGTGTAAAAGGATAGGGTCTCTATAGTTGGTATCAGAGGATGGTCTAGTTATTTTCGGAGATTATGAATAGATAACTTTAGTAAGAACCTTAATAATGAGACTAAGTATAAGAAAACATCCCTATATTTTGGTAAGTATAGAGTAAGTGGTTTATCAAGAAAATAAATCCATGTCTGGATTCAAAAAAGTAGAGGTGGCTCTGGAATTAATGTATCTAGGGGTAAAACCTGAAAATACCACTTTGGGCTAGACTTTAACAGGAACTAGTTAACGATAACAAGCCTTTATGTACTTTTGGTTTGGCACTCTCTGGGGATATGCTTTGGTAAATTCCTGAGTTTGGTACAAACCATTACTAAGGGAATGAAAAAAATCCTATAAGAATATATGTTAAGAAATAGATCAAGGATAACCTAGATTGAAACATGGGGAATCACAGGTTAGTATATAATTTTCCTTTACAATTTTATCCACTAATGTTCAAAGTTTCCTTTTTATTCTTAATAGCTAAGTATTCATGACCTCTAATTGTACATTATTTTTATTAACTAATGGTGGTAAATATAATAACATGTGCCAAAAATCAATGTGATATAGAATGTGAATATTTCCCTAATGATATGCCTAATATGATGGGATAGGGTGCTCCAAACTTCATGACAGTACTTGCTTAGCTGGCTCAAGTTATGAATAATAACTTGAATCATGTGCAACACCCTCCTCCTCCAAGGAAAGATAAAGTTGTTGATGAATCCTTCATTGGGAAAATTCCTCCCATGTTTAGTTGATCTTCTGATCCTCTACTCACAAAATATTGGATTAACTCCATTTAAAAGATATTCTCTATCCTCAAGTTCTCGGAAGAATAGAAAGTCACACCAGTGCTCTATCCTTTTGAAGGGGAAGTTGATCAGTGGTGGACACTAATCAAGAATATGAATCCCCAAGAGGAAATTGATTCCATGGTTTGGGAGGAATTTAAGAGAATTTTTTTCAACAAATATTTTCCCTGAACCCTCTATCTTAATATGGAAAGAGAGTTCCTCAGAATCAATCAAAAGTAAGATGAGTCCATCAGAGCGTATAAATAAAAATTCACAAGGATTGCAAGGTAAACCTCTAGATTTGTCTTTAACACTGAAAGCAAGGTGGATTGCTTCTTTAGAAGACTAAAATTGGGTCTACTAAAAGCATTGGCGATTCGAGACTTTGATATTTATAAGGAGATTATTTGTTGTTCCCTCAAGGTTGAAATGGAGATTGGAGACTCTTAGTGGTATCTGGTCTTGGGTACAAGAAGTGGAAAATAGAATCGTATGTGGGAAGTCCTGCAAATAAATTCCATGATGGAAAGAAGCTCAATCATCCCACATATAAAAATTGTGGGATGAAGCATCCTGGGAACTATCTAAAGGGAATCAGGAATTGCTTCAAATGTGGAAAGTTGGGAAATATGGCTAAAAACTGCTGATGGGATATGAAGAACCTCACTAATGTGGAAGAAGAAAGCAAGGTTCAAATCAACACTCAGCCTATAGTTTAGAGTTAAAACTACAAGGAGCATGGGCATTATGTGAACAATTTCCCTAAACTGAGGGTTGTCAGAGGCAATCAACAACAACCTCCAAGGAAACAAGGAAGGGCTTATGCTATCACTATTATTGAGGTGGATCCGGACAACAATGTAGTGATAGGTACTATATTTATTCATTCAATAATATAAAACATACTATTTGATTATCGTTCTACACATTCTTTCAAATCTTGTAAGTTTAGTAGAACTATTTAAGCACCACCTCAAAATTTGTAGGATAAGTTATCTGTGAGAACATCGAATGGGGAAATTATTGAATCCATGGTTTATAACTCCTCCCCAGTTAATGTTTGTGGAATTAACCTCCCATTAAATCTATTAATACTTCCTTTAGTAGAGTTTGAATCTATCTTCAGCATAGATCGGCTATCTTTATACAAATCCAACATCAAATGTCAGGAAAGGGAAATAACTCTTCACATCCCGAAGCATCCTCCAATTATTTCTAAGTGTAAGGAGGAAGATGAATATCCTTTAGAATTATTGTCGGAAGTGTAGATATTAATTCCTTATGAGCAGTCATTTCTAGCTCAAATGGTTGAGACAAAGTAGAGAATCATGCTTGAAGACATTCCCATCGTGAGGCATTACACTGATGTATTCCCTGAAGAGTTTTCTAGTCTTCCTTCTGATTGAGAGGATGAGTTCTGAATTGAACTTATTCCTGGATCTCTACCTATATCAAAGACACCTTATAGAATGGCCACCATATATCTAGAAGAGCTAAAGAAGCAGCTACAGGAGAATCTGGAGAAGGGTTTTATACACCCGAGTGCTTCACCATGGGGTGTCTTGGTCCTCTTTGTTAGGAAGAAGGATGGATCAATGTGCCTCTGTGTTGATTATCATGAGCTCAAAAAAATCATGATAAATAACAAGTATCCCCTTCCATGGATAGATGAATTGTTCGATCATCTTCATGGGTCCAATTATTTTTCTAAGGTGGACCTTTGGTCGGGATATCACTAATTAAAGGTGTGGAAGGAAGATATTCCCAAGAGTGCCTTTTGAACGAGTTATGGACACTTTGAGTTCATAGTTATTCCCTCAGGACTCACTAATTCTCCAAAAAATTTCATGGATTTAATGAATAGAGTCTTTATAGGTTACCTCAACATATTTTTGTTAGTATTTATCGATGATATCCAAATCTACTTCAAGAGAAAGGAGGAACATGAGGAGCATTTGAATACTATGTTAAAGACTTTGTGGACGCAGAATCTATATGAAAAGCACAGTAAATGTGAGTTTTAGATGAAGGAAGTATCAATCTTAGGGTATGTTATCACTAGAAAAGGGATATCTATGGACCCTTCCAAGACAAAGGCAATTGAAGAGTGGCCCAAGCCAATATATATAATGGAGATCCACAGCTTTCAAGGTCTAGCCGGGTATTACAGACAATTTTTGAAGAACTTTTCATGATTTCCAACCCAACGACCAAGATGACATAGAAGGGAGTGAAGTTTTTCTGGACTCAAGAATGTAAAGATTGTTTTAAGGAGTTTAAAAAGAGGCTAATCACTATGCCAGTATGATCACGTTGTCGAGCACATCAAATTAGATGTTTATTTTTAACTATAATTTTTGTAGTATTGCAGCAAACCTAGGCCGTCTCTCGAAGGAGATTTAGATAATTACTTACCAAATTATGTTCTAATTAAGAAACTAAAAGGGGTATGGGGTTTTATAAAACTTGGGTTTTTTTTCTTTAAGAACATAAATTGAAAGTATATTACTACTGAGAAAACCCGGTTGGAGAAATCGTGATCAACTCGGGTAAGTGTCCTTTGATGCTCATTCTATCATCACTCCCGAAGGAAAGGGAAGGATAATTGATTCATTGATTTTATACATACAGAAACCATTAATGGTATGTGAGTTATTAATAGGTTACCACCTATTATTTGATCGATCAACGATATTGATTATCGGCAACCGCTCAAAATCAACAAACATGAATCGATGTAAAAATGGAACTCAATCAAGGCATTACATCAACAACGCGATGAGATGACCAGATTTTTGATAATGATAAAAATATTCCACAAGAAAATAACATGCATATTCATAGATTAAAGCTCATGGATTTTATCAATCAACACAATTTATTTGCACACTCATGAAAGGGAGGGGTGAGAAAAGAGGCAACCGCACTCAAATCATCACAAGATTCGGGTTATGCTTGGAAGCATATGGATTCGTGTTCCTTTGATTTGTATTTGATCATACTAGAATAAACAAAATTATAAGGGATAAATGAAGAACAATTGACAATAAACTTGGAAATCAATTACCTTATGAATATTACAAGTGTGGAGCTCAGGATTACAACAAAGGACACTCCCCAAATTGATCACTAAGAGGTTTAGAAGTACATGAGGGAGAGGAGAAATAAAATGGGTGAAGAGAGATCGCTAATTCTACTAACCTTCATCCCTGGTCGTGCAACATGAGATAATTAGGTACAGTGATTTTATGGACAAAAACATCACACTTTCCACAAAACATGTCAAGTGCCTAAGGACTAGGTCACTATTCAGGACAGAATTTGTAATCCTTTTTATCCAGCTAGTTGACTGATTAAAACGCATTTAATTGTCCTTAAATTCAGTGGAGAGGTGCAAATTAGAGTTATCTATCCATGGGAGGTGGAATTATTCCAATTGGATCTATGAGACCCGAGTTATAGCCCAAATACAGAAGGGTGGTCCAATCTATACTGCCCAGAATTTCTTAACATTGTGGGCCTATTTTGGGCCTCCAAGTGGAAGCATTGGGCTCAATGATATTCTCGAGAAATGTAGCCCACATTGGTTTGAACTCATAAAAACATTTGTTTCCCAATTTGATGCACATATTATCCAAATTATAAATAATTGTCCAAATGCATGCTTGGGATCTCGCACAGTTTGGTCCATTTTGCTTGAATTCCATCACGGGCTCTCCAAATCAACTCCTCCTACAATGTAAACACCAAAACAAGTAAAATTGACCTATAAAATAGTGATAAACATTAATTAATTGATTCAAACATAAAGTAAAATTTATTATTATATTTTTAATATTCATTACAAAACCAGTTTAAAACAACGTTATAAGGGTAGATTTGAATAGTGAATCGCTATGCGATCACACCCCCACACCTAAACATTTTCACTCCTAGGAAAAGTAAAATATCCCAAAAATGATGCATGTATATATTCCCAACATCATGAAGTTTTAACATTTGAGTAAATTTAAATTTATTGAAGTAATGTGATCAATGCACAAACCACACCAAGGAGTTCTTCCTAGTGAAAATGGAAAAATATGTCTCATAAATCATATCACAATGAAATTCAAAGAGATTCATGATACCAATTTGAGCGAGGAATTAAAAATTCAACAATGCCACTAACTCTTCATGTGTGTGTGTGAAAACCATTCCATGCTATTCTTTCCACTTTCTATCCAATAAATATAGGTTATTTTAACATTATTCAGCTTAAATGATTTTGTCTACCGAACCTTCCCTACATCCTTTGAAATCATATTTCAATACCCACTCACTTAAGTATTACCATAAGTCAAATCATAAGCTCCCGACCTAGATATCCCCATATGTTGCACATTTCATCACTCCCCTCATTTTATTTTCAGAAGTTTCATTCGGAACAAATCTCACACTCATCTCTCAACACTTGTTTGATCTCATCACGAAACTAATTCTAATAGTTATAATAAGATCAAAGGTTGATGAGGAGTAGTTTTTTACCTACCCAAGAAGCAACCCATTTTTTTAGGGTGTACAATATTCAGATATTAGGTACACATGCATAGGTCAATCTGGTATAGTAATGAAACTGATCGGATAAGGAACGAACATATAGAAATTTCATTTTAAGCTGAAAAATATTAACCTAACATATTTTTACCTTCTATTAAGTAAGAAATATTTACACTTTATGGTTTGGTGCAAAAATGTGTGAAGATATTAGTGACGCAGTTTTTCCAAAAACTACTCACATAAGGGGCATCAATCATCTCAAAGGTTTCACAGAGATACCAACATTGATATCATTGATAGAAAAACAATTCACTAAAAATCACTCTCAGATGTTAAATTCATACAAATATTCATTCCATAACAGAGACATGTTTTCATCAAATATTAAATCAACATGGAATCAAAAATTTCAACATGCATTTTCAGTAAGTTCCATAATTTTGGTGATTATAAGGGGGGAAAGTAAAAATACCATAAAGAAGGCGAAAAAGAGAAGAAATAAGAAAAGATAATGAAAATACTAATGAACCCAGAAAGATGGGGAAAAGTGAAAATAACATAAAGAGGGCAAAAAAGAGAAGAAATAAGAAAGATGAAGAAAGTCCTAATGAACTCAAGAATGTATCCACCCCCCCCCCCCCCACCACACCTAGAATATGCAGTGTCCTCACTATAATAATTGAGAATGTGAGAAGGAAGGATAAAACCTGGTGGGTTTCTCTAGTATGTTGCTTCTAGAAGGTGCATTTCCTCCACTGTATTCTTTGTAAAATCCTCATAGAAGTGTTTACGTCGCTGCCCATTGATGGTAAGACTTTTTCCACTTTGATCATGAAAAATATGTATTGTACAGAAAGGGTAAACATTAGTAACAGTATAAACACTGAGCCATTGGGAACGAAGCTTACCTGGGTGGAGCTTTACCCTGGAATTGTACATGAGGACCTTCTCATCAATATGGAACTTTTGCTGATGAATCATGATATCATGGATAGACTTTTTATTCTCTTTATAGATTCGGGAGTTCTCATATGCATCACAATGAATTTCTTCCAACTCTTGAATCTGTAGCTTTCTATGCTCACCTACATCTAAAATATTCATATTACATTGTTTAACATCCCAATATACACAGTTTTCTAGCTCCACTAGGAGGTGAAAATATTTTCCAAACACAATTATGTATGGTGACATTCCTATTGGGGTTTTAAAATCTGTACAGTACACCCAAAGTGTATCATCCAAGCACAAAATCCAATCTTTCCTATTGGGTTGTACCGTTTTTTCAAGATTCTCTTAACTTCCCGATTTGAGATTTCTACTTGTCTGTTAGTTTGGGGGTGATATGCAGTGGAAACTTTATGATCCGCCCCATATTTACAAAGAAAATTTTTCATGTTGTGATTGCAAAAATGGGAACCCTAATCACTAATAATGAATCTCAGCAAACTGAACTGACTAAAAATTTGGGACCTCACAAAATCAACAACAACTCGAGAGTCATCGGTCCTAGTAGCCTTTTCTTCCACCCATTTAGCCACGTAGTCCACAGCTAACAAGATGTACATGAATCCAATTGAATTTGGAAAAGTTCCCATGAAGTCAATGCCCCATGCATCAAAAAATTCACAAAATAACATGGGTTGTTGTGGAATTTCATTCCTCTTGGAGATATTACCTATGAATTGACAATGACTACATGACTTGAAAAATATATGGGCATCTCTATATAATGTTGGGAAATAAATTCCTGATTCAAGGACCTTTCTATCTATACGTTGAAAGCCAAAGTGGACCCTACAGGCCAAAGTGTGGAAGAAGGTCAAAACAGAGATGAACTCGTGGTCAGGGACACACCGACAAACTACTTGGTCACCACCAATTCTCCACAAATATGGGTCATCCCAAATGTACCATAGAGAATCATGTCTAAGTATATGGAATTGGGAAGTTCTAAAATTAGTGAGGACCCTAGATAGTGCTAGAGAATTCACAATGTCCTCATACCAGGTGTTAAGGTCCACAATATCACAAAGGTTCTCATGAGGAAAGAATTATCCAATGGATAGGGATGAGTCAGCATGGTGGTCCAGTGGTGGAGAAATCCTACTAATTTGGTCAGCTACAACATTTTCTATTTCCCTCTTATCTCTAATCTCAAGGTCAAACTCTTGGAGTAGGAGAATCCACTGTATAGGGCGGGGCTTAGCTTCAGGTTTCATTAAGAGGAATCGAAGGGCAGCATAGTCAGAAAACACAATCACTTTTGACCCAAGAAGATATGAAAGAAATTTTCCCAAGTAAAACACAATATAAAGTATTTATTTTTCAGTGGTTGTGTATTTTTCTTGGGCAGGGTCAAGGTACGTGAGGCATATGTAATGACATGAGGAGCCTTCTCAACCATTTGTGATAAAACTGCCCCAACTACAAAGTTAGAGGCATCACACATAAGCTCGAAGGGAAGATACCACCTTGGTGGTTGGATGATGGGAGGCGATGTGAGACTCCTTTCTAGTGAATTTAATACATCCTCACAATTTTTATCAAACATAGACTCATAATATTTTTGCAATAATTAGGATAATGGAAGTGAGATCTTACTAAAGTATTTAATGAATCGGCAATAAAAACCTGCAAGACCCAAAAAAGATCAGACCTCACAAACACATTTTAGATATGTAAGGGATAAAATTAATTCAATTTTAGATTTATCAACTTGAATTACCTTATTTTAAATGACATGCCCAAGAATTATCCCCCACTCAACCATAAAATGGAATTTCTCATAATTTAAAACAAGATATTTTTCAATGCAGCAACGGAGGACATATCCTAAGTGTTCCAAACAATCATAAAAAGAAGAACTGTATACCATGAAATCATCCATAAAGACTTCCATACAACTCTCAAGGTACTCATAAAAAATACTCAACATACATCACTAAAAAGTACAAGGAGCATTACATAGATCGAATGGCATCCTTCTGTATACAAATGTGCCAAATAGACAAGTAAATGTTGTCTTTTCTTGATCTTAAAGGGATATATAGATTTGGAAAGAACCAAAATATCCATAAATGAATCAATAATGGGACTTACTAGCCAATCATTCTAACATTTGGTCAATGAAAGGTAGAGGAAAGCGGTCCTTCTGTGTGGCTTGATTCAATCGACGGTAGTAAATACAGACTTTCCAAATGTTTTTCACATGTGTTGGAACCAATTCATTCCTTTCATTTGACACAACTATTATTCGTATTTTTTAGGTGCAATTTGCATTGGGATAACCCATTTACTTTCAGATATATGATAAATGATCCCCACAATAAGTAATTTACTAACTTCCAATTTTACCACTTCAAGGAGAGTGGGATTCAACCGGCATTGAGATTGTCTTACGGGCTTATCCTCATCATCCAAAAGTATATGGTGCATAAAAATATATGGGATAATCCTAGGAATATCATCCAATGTCCATCCTATTTCCATTTTACACTCTCTAAATAGGTTGAGTAGTTTCGATTCCTGTTGTGGAGAGTGGTTATTGGCAATAATGACGGGCAATTGGTCAATACCCTCAAGATATGCATATTTTTAATTAGAAGTAAGTTGTTTAAGTTCCAACACCAGTAGTTTCTAGATTGAGGGAGGGGATTTAGGGGGAGTGAGGTCTATTAAACTATCTATCTACTCATGTTTATTCTCTAAAGATAGAGAATCAATTGAAATGAGATTTGAAGTATCATCGATGGTCATGGGTACCTCAGAATGAACACACTCATCAATTAAAGAAAAAAATTTACACTTTTCAGAACCCACAAAACACTCAAAACATGAATCAAAACTCAAATAATCCAAGGGTGAAGAAGAGGGAAATGAATCAGAGTATAAGTTGAGGATAGAATTGTGTATGTGTACATTGTTTGAGAGTAATTCCATCGAATAGACAGGAAGAGTGGAGTGCTCTTTAATGGGGTGTTTCATATCCTCAAGGATGTCAAAACTTACATTTTCTACTCTAAACTCCATGGACAGCGTACCATTGTGAACATTGATGATCGTCTTTGCTTTTTTGAGGAATTACCTCCCAAGTATGAGAGGAGAATATCCTTGGGTTCGGGTATCTTCTATCTCAAGAATGTAGAAATCAGAAGGGAAGATGAGATTCTTCACTCATATAAGAACATCCTCAATCACTCATGTTGGATGCGTAATACTTCGGTTGGCAAGTTGTATGACAATTCTCGTTGGTTGAAGCTCTCCAACCTGTATATAAGTGTACACAGAGTGAGTCATTACATTAATGGAAGAACCTAAATCTAGCATAGCATCAGAAAATAAGGTCTCCACTATGGTACACGGTATCATGAATGTGCCTGGATCCTTACATTTGGTTGGTATTGCTGGTTGAATAAAGGCTGAGACATTCCTTCCCAAGTTGACTCTTTCATTCCCCTTCAGCCTTCTTCTATGGGTGCAAAGTTCTTTGAGAAAATTGGCATAAGGAAGAATTTGATTAACTACATCCAAAAATGGAATATTAACTTGATCTTTTTTAAATGTATCCATTATTTCATTGTCAATATCATTATCAAAGTTTTTATTAGATTTAATGAGTCTTTGAGGGAAAGGAAGAGGAATGGATTGTTCATAGTAATCCTTAATGATAATTTGATTACTCTTTTTTCTTATTTTTCTTTTCTTGAACATTTTAGGGTTGGAGAAGAGATTTTTCAAGAGGGGGACATACTTTTGGCATTGAATCAATATAATTTGAAACTTCTTTACCACTATGAAGTGTAACTACACATACGTTACCTTTTTCCTTCGGATTGGCAATGGTTTGGGATGGTAGTTTTCCAGAACCTTTCATCTTAAGCTCACCGATGGTGTTTTCCAATTGTCCCACTTGAGTTCGTAGGTATTTAATTTCCGATTATGTGGTATATTGGAAATGGAGGTTCTGGGTTGCCATTTGTTTCACCATATCCTTGTGGCTTGGTACAGATTTGGGAGGAGGAGGAGTATTATTTTGAGAAGTTTAAGGATAATAAGGTTGCATACCTTGTCTTTATGGATACCAATTCTGTTTGGGGTAGCTTGAGTTTCCTCTTTTTCGGTACTGGGTTTGTGCTTTCCACCCTGGGTTTGGATTTGGCCTGAATGGTTCTTTCTTGAAGGGAGGTGCTTGTTGGAATGGACGCCTTGGGAACATGGCTTCACAAGACACAGTTGAATCTTGAAGTTGTGGGAACTGGTCAAAAAAATGAGTATTTTCAGAACAAATACCAAAATGTAGTGGAACAAGAGGATATTGTGAGTTACTTTGTTCTTGAGATAATTTCCTTAGAAGGGTATTCATCTTATCAAGTTTTTTATCTACCTTTTGTTATAGAGATGAATGACTTACCTCATGAACTCCTCAGGTTGGTGAAATAGCTTGTGTACCAAATTTTTTTGCATTTTGAGCTATGTAAGCTATTAATTCACAATCATTAGAATGATTTTTATCAACTAGGGCACCACTGGATGTAGTATCAATCATTCCATGATCCATGGGGATAATTCCCTCACAGAAGTATTGATTAATAGGTTTTCACTAATCTAGTGGTGGGGGAAGCTTGAGCAAAGTCTTTTGAATCTCTCCCAATATTTGTGAAGGGTCTCTCATTATGATTGCATAATGCCAAAAATTTCTTTTCTAATTGATTTTGTTTGGGAGGAAGGGAAGAACTTCTCTAAAAAATTTCTTTTCAGGTCATTCAAACCCCCAATTGAGGTAGAAAAATAGTATATCCAATCTTTGTCTACACAATTAAGAGGGAAAGGGAAGGCCCTAAACTTAATTAAGTCCTCAGAGACATTTTGGGGTTTCATGGTGGAGCATACTATGTGAAACTCCTTAAGATGTTTATGAGGGTCCTCACTAGGAATACCATGGAATTTGGGAAGTAGGTTCATGATGCCTCATCTTATCTCAAATTTGGATGCTTCCCCAGGATATAGGATGTACGTAGGTTGGTACTCCACATTCGGGGTGGTCAGTTCATTTAAGGTTCGATTATTTGCAGCCATGTTTTCATGGGTTTGATTGGGTTCAATTTTTTATTGGTTTATGACCACTTGAGGTTCCAAAATGTGTTCCTTATTGTTACTTTATTTAACTTCTTTATATTCCTTTATTTGTGTGTGAAGTGACTTTTCAATTTCTGGGTCAAATTCAAGCAGTTTTTCTTTTTATGATCGGGTCATGAAAATAAGTCCTGAAGTTTGTTTTTTTATGATTGAATATGGATAGAATCACATAAGAAGGGTAAAAGGAGGATAGAATGTTATAATATAGAATTATAGAGAGATATGGAGAAGAAGAAGAAGAGAGAGAGAGAGAGAAAGGAAGAACGCACAAAAACAACCAAAAATAGAAACCGAAAACTAAAACAAAAATAATAAAATGGGGGTAGGGTATTTAGAGGATTAATAATTAAGAATTAAAATAAATAAATAAAAGGAAATAAAGAAAAAAATTTATCTTAGCTCCTTGGCAATGGTGCTAAAATTTTATCATGTTGTCGAGCGCGTCAAATTAGATATTTATTTTTAACTAGAATTTATGCAGTATAGCAGCAACCCTAGGTCATCTCTCGAAGGAGCTTTAGATAATTAATTACAAAATGAGGTTCTCCTTAATAAACTAAAAGGGGTATGGGGTTTTATAAAACTTGGGTTTTATTGCTTTAAGAACAGAAATTGAAAGTATATTACTATTGAGAAAAACCAGTTGGAGAAATCGTGATCAACACGGGTAAGTGTCCCTTGATGCTCATTCCGTCATCGCTCTCAAGGGAAAGGGAAGGATCATTGATTAAATGATTTTATAAATACTAAAAACAGTAATGGTATGTGAGTTCTTACTAGGTTACCACCTAGGATTTGATCGATCAACGATATTGATTATCGGCAACCGCTCAAAATCAACAAACATGAATCGATGTAAAAAAAGAACTCAATCAAGGCATCACATCAACATGATGAGATGAAAAGATTTGTTTCAATGATAAAAAAAATTCCAAAAGACAAAAACATGAATATTAATAGGTTAAATCTTCTGGATTTTATCAACCGACGCAATCCATTTGCACACTCATGAGAGGGAGGGGTGAGAAAAGAGGCAACTGCACTCAAATCCACACAAGATCCTGGTTATGCATGGAAGCGTGTGGATTATTGTTCCTTTGATTTTTATTTGATCATAATAGAATAAACAAAAATTTAGAAGGTATAAATGAAGAAAAATTGACAAAAAACCTAGAAATAAATTACCTTATGAAGATTACAAGTGTGGAGATTGGGATTACAATAAAGGACACTCCCCAAATTGATCACTAAGAGGTTGAGAAGTACATGGGGGAGAAGAGAAATGAAATAGGTGAATAGAGATCTCAAATTTAACTAAAATTCACCCCTGGTATTGAAACATGAGATAATTAGTGGGGTTAGTGATTTTATGGACAAAAACATCACACTTTCCACAAAATATGTCAAGTGCCTAAGGGACTAGGTCGCTATTCAGGACAGAATTTTTAATCCTTCTTTATTCAGATTTTTGGCTAACCAAAACACATTTAATTGTCATCAAATTTGGTGGAGAGGTGATAATTATATTTATTTTTCCATGGTATGTATAATTATCCCAATTGGATCTCTGAGGCCCGGGTTATGTCCTAAATACAGAAGGGTCGTCCAATCTGGCCTGCCCAGAATTTCTTCACATTGTGGGCCCATTTTGGGCCTCCAAGTGGAAGAATTTGGATCGATGATCTTCTAGATAAATGTATCCCACATTGTATTACACTCATAAACCCATTTTTATCTAAATTTTATGCACATATTATCTTCATTATAAATAATTTTCCAAATGCATGCTTGGGCTCTCGCGCAGTTTGGCTCATTTTACATGATGTAAAATGAAAAGGTAATAGCACATGTCTCAAGGTAGCTGAAAATCCATGAGAAAAACTATCATATTCATGATCTGGAGTTGGAAGTTGTGATCTTTACATTGAAAATTAGAAGGTATTATCTCTATGGGGAGATGTGTGAGATATATACTGATCACGAGAGTCTCAAATATATATCCACACAAAAAGAGCTTAATATGCGCCAATGAAGATGGATAGAGATCGTCAAGGATTATGAATGTTCAATCCAATACCATCCTAGTAAGGAAAACAAGGTGGTGGATGCTCTAAGTAGAGAGGATCATGCATCTTTATCAATGATGATAATTGAAAAGGATCCAATCTTCTTAGATTTGTAGAGGATGGACATGGAAATCATTAAGGAAGGAACATTATCAATAATTTCTCAAATGATTGTTCAACTATCCCCCATGGAGAAAATAAAGGATGCTCAAAGAAAAGATGTGGAAATTCAGAAAAGGGTGGAAGCTATTGGAATTGGGAAATCCTCTGAGTTCAAGATTGATGAGGAAGGAGTTGAAAGATTTGGGTCACGGTTATGTGTACCATCCGATTCGGATATAAAGAAGGATATTTTGAATGACGCACATAGCTCAACCTTATCTATTCAACCAGGGAACATAAAGATGTATCGAGATCTCTGAGAGAATGTTTGGTGGGAAAATATGAATAAGGGGATTGTTGAATATACATCAAAGTTCCTAGTATGTCAACAAGTGAAGGCTGAAAGACAGAAGTATAAGGGAATGATGCAACTACTACCCATACCAACATGGAAGTGGGAGAACATCACCATGGACTTTGTCACCAGACTTACAAGGACATCTAGAGGAAATGATGCTATATGGGTCATTGTGGATCATCTTACAAAGATAGCTCACTTTATCTCAATTCGAGATGACTTCTCATTGGATCACATTTCATAGATATATATCAAAGAGGTGTTAAGGATTTATGGAGTACCACTATATGTTGTATCTGATTGAGATATGAGATTCACCTCAAAGTTCTGGAAAAGTCACTAACATTCTCTAAGCACTGAACTGAACTTTAGTACGGCCTATCATCCTTGAATGGATTTCCAATCTAATCGAACTATTCAGATACTGAAAGATATGTTGAGAGTATGTTCTATGGACTTCAAAGGAGGATAGGACCAGCATCTTCCACTAGTTTAATTCTACTACAAAAACAGTTTCCAATCGAGCATCTGAATGACACCATATGAAGCCCTTTATGGTAAAATGTGTAGAACACTGGTGTGTTGGGATAAAGTTGGTGAGTGTAAGCAGATAGGACCTGAAATGGTTGAAGAAATGGTGTAGAAGGTGAAAACCATTCCACAGTACATCAAGGAAGCCTAAAGTCGACAGAAGAGTTATGCAGACAATCGTCGATGAGACCTTTAGTTCAAAGTTTGAGACATGGTATTTCTATTCATATCTTCATGGAATAAGGTCATGAGGTTTGGGAAGAAAGGAAAGCTAAGTTTGAGGTACATCAGCCCCTTTGAGATTCTTGATCATGTTGGAGTTGTGGCCAATCTACTAAAACTTCCACCTACCATGGGTACATGATGTCTTCCGTGTATCCCTCTTAAGAAAGTACATACCATATCCTTCACATGTACTCTCTTTAGAGGTGGTACAGTTGGAGAATGATCTTTCTTACGAGGAGTAGCCAGTGAAGATATTAGATCGTAGAGATAAAGTTCTACGTAACAAGACTACTCACCTAGTCAAAGCACTGTAGCGGAATCATAAATATGAAGAGGCAACATGGGAACAGGAGGAGGCAATGAAGGAAAATTACCTGCACCTATTTATGGATTAGAATGTAAAATGAAATTTTGAGGGCGAAATTTCATAAGGTGGGAATAATGTAATGACCCAATGTTTTATCAATGGAAATTACTTTCTTATAATTATGTCATATAATCACATGAAATCACAACAAAATTAACTATTAAGTGTTATGTGTCCTTTAAACATAATATTGTCACTTATGTGATTTTAATTTTGAAAATCTGACATACACCGTTGTGATCAGTAATATATTTTGAGTCTAATGGAACAAACTTAATTTTTTTTGAATAATAACCTACCCTTATGAATATTAATCTACCCTTATGAATACTAATATGAACCCTGTGAATATTAAATCATGAAAAATAATAGTAACCTCGCCCATTAATGTATAAATAAAATTTAGGCATCTTATAAGTGACAATATGACCATAGTAAAAGTATTAGTATTTTTGTAAGTCATAAATAATTAATTAAAATTAATTAATTAATTTAAAATAAAATGTATTTTCCTAAAAGTTGTTAAAAATTATAAATTTTCTTTCTTCTGGTTTTAAGATAATTTTATAATACCTTATATAATTTTTGAAAGCATTATAAAATCAGTTATAGTTTTAAAATCTGTATTTTTAAATTAAATTATGATTCTAATTAAAAATTAAATTAATCATATTTAAAAGAAAAAAAATTGAAAAATGGATTTTATTTTTGGATTCTAAGTGTCAAAAAATGGTTGTGGTGAATTTTTGGGATTTTTCTAAAATGCTTAGATTTTTATGAATAGTAAAATGTGATAATTCATAATAAATGCTAAAACCTGAATTTACACATCATGCTTGAGTCATAGATGATTTAAATATCCATTGGATCAAATCCACATGCACATATTACTGTTTTTTTCACAAGAATCATTACTAATTCTTGTCTTATAAAAAAATAATAAACTAATGATTAAAATATTAGGAAAACCATCCTCCCCTCCACTATAAAAACAACCCACACTCCCCTCTTCTCTTCACTCCTCTCAATACCTATGGATTCCCTAAATTCAACTCAAATATCTCCCCAAGATCCTACCACATGTACAAAATCCCTTGGTCTCCTCAAAATATCAAATCCTCTTCCCTTAAGAGGCTCTCAAAGGAGATAAACTCAAGAGGTAAATTTCTCTTTTCGATTCATTTATTTTCTTTTAAGTTCTTTTATTTTCTTTTTTCTTTCCTCACCTCCCTTAACCCAAATGTTATGGTAAATCTAGTAACATACATGTAATGGAATTATATTTTCCTAATGGGATAGTTTATCGTAATCTCTTCTTCCCCTCCTTTTATCCTATAAATGAAAACACCTTCTGAGATGTGTTGATTTATCACATTCAAGGACGACAGGTTTTTAATTTGAATTACCATATTCTAGACTGGTCATGAAACCATTTTAATGGTTGAAAAAGATCATAATATATGTATTCTATCTTATGTGTTGTTCTAGAATCCTTTTTCACACTTAATGTAAAATAATAATACAAAACAAGTTAATTATGAACAGAATCGTTAAGTTAATCCAAGCGTTTATCAATATTGTTTTATATAATGACACACCTTCACTAAAAATAACCAAATTAATTTTATAACCATTTAATCTTCTGTATTATCAATAATTTAATATAACTTCATTCCTGGAAAACCACCTTCATCATACATGTGTGTCTGAACATGAATTCAAGTGAACTGATCATTAAAACCAAGGAAACAGACGAACCTGAACAATGAAATTGAACCACATAACCAATAAAAAAGGTTATGAATGAACTAAAAAAGTTTATACTAAATAATTTACATGTAAAATAGGTTCTATAATTATTAATTAATGAACCTAATTTGATTATTCAGGTCATTAATATCAAGTGGAGAACACCATCGGACTTATAGTAAGAGATCCTCTCTATTTCACTTTTATTCAAGAATCTCCTCTATGTTATGCCATTTTACGTATAATTACTAATGATGGGGTATGATTTTTAAACTTTACCATACTTCCCTCATGATTTATAAAAGATTATAAATCCCTTTATCACTCATTAATCCCTCCTAAGTACACTCGATACCATGCCGATATTCTGTAAGGGATTCTACCCGAACCGCCTTTATTCCTTCAGGTTGCTCTATATTTCTTTTTACCCAAATGAATTTGTCATTTATTTTTATTTACAACATCTACATACTATTTATATGCTCAAAACTCATGTTTCAATATCCATCCATCATTCTCTTTCAGGGATATACATGTTTTTAAGAGATTCCCTTCTCGATACTTCCCAATAAGAAAACTCATTTCGAGGGAACTTCCCAAATATTTACCCAATTTCAGGTTCACTCTACCATTTATTAAGAAACCATTGTTTTTATAAAATCAGTATATTTATAATGAAACCCTTCTTGATTCACTTTGGGTTTTATATAAAATATTATTCCCTTTTCAATTTTAAATGCTCTATAGTATTTTCCTTAAAACCACACTAAAATGTTTTAATGATAACAATTTCCTAAATATTATTCTTACATGTTGTCACTTCTATTTGACATCATTTACCAAGATATATGGCTATTTTACCATATTAATTTCCATGTATGTTTGAATTCCTTTCTCTCATGGACACTTTTATGATACGTCCATTCATTATGCTTTATGACATGAATATAATAACCATTTCTCTACATGGGTTCCCTTATGTTTATGTATGATTGATTATGTATGGTTATTTATGTGGAAAGAATATTCATGAAAATGTTATGATCAGTGTTCCCAAATAGTGCTACGATTCATTGGGTAAAGTTTATTCTCATGAGACGTTATGTGCAACGGTCTTGGCGGTTAGCCTTGACTCATGCTACCATGTGAAACGGTCTTGGTGGTTAACCTTGACTTCTGATCCTCAATGTGCAACAAACCTCGACTCGTGCTAAATTCATGATTTATGTTGCTTCCACATTACTATGAATTCATGTTTATATGATCCCATGTTTTTATGTTATGATTATATATGCCATTTTATATCATTATGTCATGATCTTTAACCCTTGTTCTAAAGCCTTATTCTTATATTTATTTCCTTGCTGGGATTTTTAGCTAATCCCTTTGTTAATGTGATCCCTAGGGTACCCTATACAGATGTAAGGGCTCAAAGGAAGTTAGGAGCTCTTTATTAAGATTAAATAAAGAAGTTTTTTTTAGTTCAATGATTTCAGTTTTATGTACCTAGTCTTCAAAGACACTAGACTTCACGATCCTTGGCTTGTACTATGATGTTTAATTATGTATAGAATCAAGTAATGTTATGTGTAAAAGGATAGGGTCACTATACATATGGAGATAAATATCTTGGTTTTAGAGGACATGATTCATTCTTGTATCTTAGACTTCGGTCAAAATTGGAAGGATCACCTACCACTGGTGGAGTTTGCATACAAAAACAGCTACCACTCCACCATTTGTATGGTGCCTTTTGAGGCACTGTATGGATGACCATGCATATCACCGCTATTCTAGATAGACCTAGGGAAGTTAGTACTCATGGGTCCTAAGTTGGTACGGGCTACCATCAAGAAAGTTCAGGTCATCCAGGAGTATATGAGGACTACACAGAGCAGGCATAAATCTTATTCTAATAGAAGATAGAGGCCCTTGGAGTTCGAGGGGGGAGACCATGTGTTCCTTTAGGTCTCATCTTGATGGGGTTTCAGAGACTTGGCCAGGGCGGCAAGCTATATCTAATATTCATTGGCCCTTTTCAGATTCTGAGCAAAGTTAGCGAGGCGGCGTAACGCCTAGATCTCCCCCTACAGATGCACCAGTTTTAAAATATCTTACATGTATCATATTGGAGGAGATACATGTATGATCCATCGCACGTCATTGACCAGGGTGAGTTGGACATTGACGATGGGGAGATTTTTTTGGATTTCCCAGTAGAGATTGAGGATCGACATGAGCGGGTCCTTTATGGATGATCGATTCCTCTAGTGTATGTTTGGTGAAAGCACAAGAATATCAAAGAGAGCAAATGGGATTGGGAGGCTCAGATCCATTCTCAGTACCCCCATTTGTTTTTTTAGCCCTTGTTTTGTCTTACGAGGATGTAATTCCCTAAAGGTGGGGGTAATGTAATGTCCCATAATTCCATGTAATTTTTTTAAAATTATATGGGATTATTTCAAGACCAGGAATGCAGATGAAACTTGATTTTGAGACCCGGTGAGACTAGAATAGTTTTTTGAACTTTTTTTTATTTTATTTAAAATATAGCATGTGAGTGGTTTTAGAAATTTCTAAATGGGAGCCTGAATTAAAACTCTGAGGGGATTGGTGCATCTGGAACGATGAATTTACCTAAGAATGGACTTAACCTCGATCAGAGTGGGTCGATGGGAAAAGTTAGTAATCAGAATTTTTAAGAAATTTTATTAAAATAATTTCTTAATGGAAAATAAAATAAACATCAATTTTATTTTTTATTTTTTTGAATTTTAAATTTGTTGTAATGAAATGGCGTTGCAACACAACGTAACTGAACCTCTATTTCATAAATGAAACAGTGTAACGATGTTGGAACTCAATGAAACAGCATGTATTTTCTATATTTAATGGATTTACTGAGATCAATTGTTGACACATTGGAGAAACGCTCTGTACCCTTGGAGATTTGTAATTTTTGAACAACGACTAACGAACAACTTCCAATAAAGGATTGAGGAGCGATGAATATAGCAACACCGATTATCTCCAACAAACAATCCACCAATCAGGAAGAGGTTTGTTTTCATTTAATTTGTTTCCACATTCTTTCTTTCTAAACAACGGACTTGGATCAACCCATGAATAGGTTGATCTAGGGGTCATCTGTTCTTGTTGGAGGGTTTCATGATCTCAGGGTTAAGATTCGGGGTTAGTCTTGATAGAATATCAGTCTTCCCCAAATTTGTTTTAAAACTCTAACTCTAAGGAATCGAGTCGACACGAACAAGGATCATATTCCTATATTATGGGTGTATGTTTGTCCTTTGTGAAGGAACCCCTAGATCGACAACAATATGACCTTGAGGTCGTAGTAGGGATAGCGATGACCTGATAATTCCAGAGGTTCTCGCAGATTGCAAAATAGACCACTGGAGCAAGTCTGGTGGCCCGCTGAAGGACCTACCAGTGCTATAGCCAACTGCGTGCAGGAGGCGGTGGACACCGATGGTGAACCATGGCAGTGGAGGTCCTTGTGGCATTGACTGCGGGGTGGTTAATAAGGGTCGTCGACAATGGCTGGCGGTGGGGTCTCTAACAGACGCAACATCAAGTCACGTCGCGCAGCTGGAGGACCACAGTCCAGCGAGACCGCGGTAGGATGGTCCCATGGAAACTCACAGGGCAGTCACGTAGAGAGTTCACCATGTTGATTGGGAGTGGATGCGGTGACCTCCGCCGCATCCAGGCGAGACAAGTTGGCCCGCTCATAGCAGGTCGGGCGGGAGAAGGCAGGCCGGACCCACGGCCCAGTGGCCTGGACCCCCAGCCTAGCCTATCCAGGCCGAACCCAACTAGTCTAGTCTGGGCCCATTGGATCAGGTTGGTTGACCCTGGTCCAGGTCGGGTTAAGTCGATCTGACCGTGTCGGACTGTACCTGGACCCAACCGTCCCCTTTTCAGTAAAACGATCATAACTTGCAAACTGTATGTCCGGTTGGTGAGTTGTTTATGTCGTTTTGACCCTTGTGATGGTGAGGTAATTTTGACATACTCCAAGTTATTTTCCATGGAGTTTGATATATTATTGATGGATTAAGGTGTAGATTCTCCCAGAATCAAGCGTGCCATGAGCAGGAGTCCTGTAACTGGCTGTGACGAGAAGGAAGTGTCGATCAGACCTCAGTGGTCCAGAATATAAGTATCCATGAAGACCTGTGTGGACCGAAAGATGAGTAGTCATGTAGACCTGTGTGGCCTAGAAGATGAGTATTCGAGTGTGCCTCAGTGTCCCGACAGATTAATAGTAATGTGGACCTGTGTGGCCCGGTAGATGAGTGGTTGAGTAGAACTTAGTGGCTCGACAGATGAGCAGACCTCAGTGGCCTGGTAGAATTCAGTAACTCGTTAGGGATGAGTCCCTCAATATTAAAAATTGTTCAGTTATATGACTGATAATCCTACTTTCTATATTTTAAGTTATACATGTGTGAGTTGTCCATCACTTCATGTATACTTCTCCTTTGTGGTATTTCTTTGTGGTTTGGGGTCCCTACTGAGTATTGTGATACTCACCCCTAAAAAGGTTTCTTCCGTACATGTCATGTATTGTGAAGATGATTGATACTTTGACGGAGACCTTAGTGGTCTAGGACCAGGCAGTGCCCAGTTAGATCAAACAGGTGAGGCATACTCCTATGGATTCTAATAGCTACTCTACACCTACCCTTCTGGTAGGTTTTTCTATGGATGGATTTACAAAGAAATTTTTACTTTATTTTTTTCAGCTTGTCTTTGTTGGTCTTGTATTTTGGACCCTTTAATTTTATCTCGTACTATTTTACACTCAGTGGTTGTCTTAGTGGCATGTGTATTTTCCTTTTCATCATTGTGGGCTAGGGTTGTGAGTGTGCGTGTGTACAGGTAGTTGGTTAATGCCTCCCACTTGAAATATAATGCCTTCGGCTCTAGTCACTAGCCTCTAGCCTTCTGGATGCAAGCTTGGGGTAGTTTTGGCATAGGCCCCAGGGGATGGGTCATGACACCTCACCAGTTACTAACTCCAAATTCAATTCTATCTCTCAACCATCACCATTGACACCACTCTTTCATGGCAGGCTCCTAGGAAGAAACTAAACTAATTGAGATAATGACCCCCCCAAAGACTACCTCTAATACACCATGGGTTGATTACTAGAATTGAGGGAATATAAATCACAAATATAGGAGGAATTAGCCTCAAAAAATTTAATGATTAAGAGATAAGATGAGATGAAACACAAAACAACACCATAAATATAAAAAATAAATAATCTAAAAAATGTAATGTCATATATAAATTGAAAATAACTGAAAATAATATAGCTAGTACTATAATTAAAACAATACATCAAACCTGAACTCAAATAACCTCTGACATCTTCTCAATAACTCCTTTGGGCTATTAGTGTCATGCCTGGTCACTAAGCTATTCCAATTAACCTAAAAAAAATTATATATATGTAGGGTGATCATAATAGGAATGCTTAGTAGGATCCTCCCAAATATAATCTATTTTATTTCAAAATTATATATATGATGAATGAATGAACCTCACTTCCACTTCTCCACTGGTTTATTGCTCTCGTGCCCCAACATCTAAATCCCTTACTCATCCCTCATTTAAGTCATCCCATACCTCATGCAATCGTATCACAACCATTACTACTTCTAATGTATCTTGACATCTCATCATCATATCAAATTAGTAACCAAGTGTATTCTCAAAATCCACAATAACCTATGTAAGTGAATTATACCTCAATTCATCATAGCCTATGTGATGGGCTTGTATTATCTCAACAATACTCTATAATTTATGATGATTTTGATGTTCACAAATACCCTTGTTTGTTTTATAATGAAGTATTCTTAAATAAGTTTTCAATAATTCATATATGGGTTAAAGTAATTTAACATTAAAAGAATTACTCTGGAAACACTATTTCAAACCCTACGTTTGGTAAATGAATGTATGGTATCAACCCTACGTTACACTGAGAAGTGAAAATATAGTGTATGGTATCAACCCTACTCTATGATAAAGAGTTTTCATTTGGATCAACATCCTTACATTCCAAGAATCATAAAATGTATGGGTCAGCAACCCTACGTTGGAGTCTGGATTTACTGTTCATACCATACATGCTGAAAAGTTGAACGTATGGTTAATCAATGATACGTTTAGGATTTTATGATAAAAAGGTAAACGTATGGATTATCATCCCTATGCTACTTTTGTTCCATACATTATATGAACATGAAAGTATGGTTAAGAAACCATATGTTGGTGAACAAACCCAATGCTATGCAATGGAACCCTATTCTACACATATCAACCCTATGGTGTATTCTCAACGGTGAAGTTTTTCAAGCCGCATTTTCAATATGAGATTCCTATAATGGTCAATTCAGAATTAAAGAATGATTCAAGGATCCTTTTTATTGTTTCAAAGAACCATGTTAATCAGATAAAATCTCTCTTATTTCTATGGTAAGTTATGACTCCTCTGGTCAATTGGAATTTGAATTATTGTGATCAATTAGGCTATTCTTTTGGATGTGGAATACTGAAGAAAGTTTTCTATTCTATATATTCTTTCAGAGTATCTCTTCCAAAATTCATGTGTGTTTGTGATAAGAGAATCAAATATGCAGCTATATTATTGAAATTATCTTTTACATTGTAAAATAAAACAAACAACTCTCATAGAGAACAACACTTTAGAGATATACATGTTCTATCTCGTTCTTCTGAAATCTTTTTGCTACTCTATTTTGTTGCTACTTTTTAATTGAAGATATTTTTGAAATTGGGATCACTTCAGACTATTTCATTCTTGAAGATATTGTTTTTTGAAGAATAATATTCATCATTTTTCAGTTTCTTCCTACTACAACTATGAAGAACAAACCAAACCTTTCAAATAAAACTCTTTTGATTTATTAGAGTTTCAATTGATTGTACTCAATTATGGTGGAGTATCAGCTTCTCAATCTAATATTTGGATAATTAGTTCTCTACTATAAAACCGTAAGGATTTTTTATTTGTATTATTGTAAAGGTTTCAATTGCCTACACTCAGTTGTAAATTTATGGTATTGTGATAAGAGGACCATTCTAGTAAAATTTACCAAGATCGCGGAGAGAGTGATTGGTAGAGTGGACTAGGGGATCTGTGTGCTCCAAAGCACTATAAAATGTTGTGTTCTTTATTTATGTTTATCGACTACATATTTTCATATAGAAGAAAAACAATTCATATCTTTATAAATCAGAGTGGGTGTCAAAATCCAGAATTGTGGAAGATTTTTGAAAAGACACAATTCACCCCCCCCCCCCTTCTTGTGTTACTTTGTATATTCTGACTGAATAATTGGTATCAGAAGTGAAATTTTAGATAAATATATATAAATATAAAAGTATAAAGTCTATACAAATATGGAAATGGATTATCTAAGAGAAGTAATTTCAATGGAACATGATTCATATTTTAATGGTGAAAATTATGGATATTGGAAATCTTGAATGATTATCTATCTCAAGAATCTTGGATTCAGAGTATACTCAAAAATTATTACTCCTTATAAGATTCCTAAAAAACAAGAAACTTGGGATGCAGCAACAAAATCTGAATATGATATAAATTCAAAGGCAGTGAATGATATTATTTGCAGTCTTGGATCAGATGAATTCAATCATGTATCACAATTTCCAACTACCTATGAAATGTAGAAAACTACTTCAGTTGCTTATGAAGGAACAAATAATGTCAGACAGATGATATATGCTACAAATGAGCTAAAATTCGACACATTTAGAATGCTTAATAGTGAAAGAATCACATAGATGAATGGAAGGCTTACAGAAATTTTCAACAATATTTCAGCCTTAGGTGAACCCATAAAACAATCTAATCAAGCTTTTAAAGTATTGATAGTACTACCCTTTAAATCAAATGGTATATATACTGCAATTTTTCAATCATAACCTGTCAAAGAACTGACAATGAAAGAACTAATAGGAAAATTGATGATGTATAAATCAGAAATGCAGGCTGAAGTTGAAGATCATAAGATTATAGTAAATAAGAAAAATACAACTTTTAAAGTAACATCTCATAAACTTAGAAGAAGATCAAATTAAGGAATCAAAGAAGAAAAGAATTTAGATTCCTTGGATTTTTGAATGTAAATGGATCAACTAGCCATAAAGTTCAAAAAATTATGCAAAAAGAAAAGAGGATTCAAAAATTACTTTAGTAAGGATGGTAAAGAACCAAGAGAAGTTCGATGCTATGAATGTAAGAAATCAGGTCATATCAGACCTGATTTTACTCAACTAAAAGATGAAATAAAACGTCCAAAATAGATATATTAGAAAAATGATGATTATGAGCACAAAAGAAAAAGATCAATGAAAGCTACATGGAGTGTATATGAATACTCCAACAGCCCTTCAAATTATGATTCAGAGAAGATCAATCAAATATAAAAGTCATTATGTACTTTATGGCTAAAGAGGAAATGGTATAAACTTATTAATCTTATGATTCTGATACTAGTAGTTTCACAAATGATAAATCAGCATCCTGCGATTCTATGTTAGAAGAAAAATAAGATTCTTTGCTAAAGAAACATAAATCTTTAAAAACATTCATAATGTTGTTTTAGGTGAAAGAGATGCCATACTAAAACAACATCAAGAGATACTTGAAAACTTCAATTACTCTATATCAAAAAATATCAATCATGAAAAGAAAATCAAGGAATTATAGGATGAAGTAGAATCCTATATGAGTGCTTCTCTTTTTTTACAAGAGGATAAAATATTTTAAATAAAATTCTTGGAAATAATTTCATTAAAATGGAAATATTTGGAATAGGAAGTAAGGGTGAGAGATCAAAATTGTATAAAAAATATTTTGTGCCTAATTTTAAAAATACTACATGTTATCATTTTGTAACAAAAGTTCATTTAACTAATAATTTATATTTGGAAAAATCATCAAATTAGTGGTATTAAAATGTAGCGACCCCAGTACCCAGGGTGCCTCATGAGACATGATATGCTTAGCATTTCATTACAGCATTTACAAAAAATATATCATGTCTCATGACTACAGAAGATCGCGAGGCTCAGGATTCTGGGAAACCAGCTGCTCTGATAAACTTCATCAGTACATTCCATGCCTGAAAAATTTTAAACAAAACGTAGGGTGAGCAAAATGCCCAGTAAGGGGTTTTAAAAACATTTTAAGAAAAATACTTTCTCAAATAAGACCTTTTTGAAGAAAATAAAACACCTTGATAAAACTAAAACATTATCTTCTCTTAAAACATGAGATCCATTTTTCTTTGAAAACCACTTGCACAAAGAAGCACGTACTTGAAATGAGCTTAAATATAAACATGATCAGAGTGCGCAATATAAGAAAAATAAATAATGCATAATGTTACAACAAAGTTACTTTACTTCTAAAAGAATTCTGTGACTAAACAGGGAAGACATGCATATCATGGATCATGAGTAAAACGCAGATCATCTAACAGTTTACCATATGAAAACAGTTCTTGTTGCATAAAGTACATTTTCATGATCTTGGGAACTTTCAACTAGGGGTTGTCCTGTTAGTTGAACTAACCCCTGGTTAAACATTATCATTACATGCAGAGGGGATGCATAATACCGGATTTTGTCAAGACCTCACGTCATGACCATAATTTTGGTACGGGTCAAGGCCAAATGCCAATCCCGTTTCCCATGGTAGCACGAGCCAAGGCCATTTGCCAAGACCGTTGCACATGATAGCACGAGCCAAGGCTATTCGCCAAGACCGTTGTACTTGATAGCACGAGCCAAGGATATTCTCCAAGACCATTGCACTTGATAGCACGAGCCAAGGATATTCTCCAAGACCGTTGCACTTGATAGCACGAGCCAAGGATATTCTCCAAGACCGTTGCACTTGATAGCACGAGCCAAGGATATTCTCCAAGACCGTTGCACTTGACGTCTCATGAGACTCTTGTTTTACCCAATGCATTGGAGCACTGTATAATTTCGGGCGCACCCGTCCATAAACATTTAAGTCCTATACATCCCTCACATATCTTGGCATAGGCATTCATTCATGGGGTTCCATACATTCATAATCAAAACTCCTTTTTACATACATAATCATGACTTCAAGGGGATCATAACGTAGATTAAAAAAGAACTAGGCTATTGGCTTCAGATTAAACATTGATGCAAATAAACTAAATCAACATACACATTGCACATGCAGAAATAACTGGAATACTAAACATAGCAGATGGTCATGTAATATTTCATCATATTCATTAAATAAAAACATAAATTCATAGTTCATATCTTTAAACATGAAAAACACATTCTTTATAAGTATATTGAGGGTACTTAAATTTTCAGGTTAAGTCGGTCCACTGGTGCGATACACATGTTGGCTTAGCATCAATTAAAATTATTAGAAACTTGTGAGTCTATAATTATATATATATAACCAAGTCCTGATAATAATTAAATAAGGTAAAAGTTTTGGAAACTGAAATTTTGAAATCACATTCACTTGGAAACATATAATTTCTTAAGGGGGGGGTTCATGCCACACATTTTTACAAAAAGTGCACGAATTGTCAAAACGCTGATAAATGAAAATTCTTAATTAGAAAAGTCATTTTGGCATAAAACCAATCCTGAAACTTCATCATATATGTATATATACATAAACCAACATTAAATCAAAAACACGTGTTAATTTCATACCCAAACTAGGTTCTCCAAGAGAGGAAGAATACTAGTACACAAGAAAGAGGGTCTTATGGACTTGCGTCTATGTAGGGGTATAGATTTATATAAACTTTCATATATATAAATATATATCCGAAGTAACATAAGACACAAAACCATACTTAACCCTTACATGTTTTTTTTTATACATTAAGAACATCATTTCATAAATAAATTATCCTCAATTGAAAATCATAAAAACCCGAGATGGTTTGTTTCACATATACATAAATAAATATGAATATACATATATATAGTTTAAACAACACAAAAAGAGGTAAATCAAAACCCAAATAAAATCGGATTCTTTGAACCCTTACTCCAGAATTTGGTTTCCTTTTTTTTTTTGTTCGGACATAACAGAAAAGCTTAGGTATTTATATATATATAACATATACATATTTGTAAATACACATATACATAGTTATATATATACCGAAACAGATGAAACATTAATCATCAAGTGGAGATCTCCCTTCCTCGGTTCGATTATAAGAAGGGGAAAGGGGGTTTGAAACGGTTCAAGAGGTCTTTCATAGATATATATATGTATTTATATAACATATACATATATAAACCGTAAATTAAAGGATGCGTCGAACTGAAGCAGATCAGTATAAAAGCGGGTTTTCCCTCACCTTAGCTCGACGGGGAAGAGAGGAGAGAGATGCAGCAATGAGATGAGGGGAAAACGAGGGTGTTTACACAGTATAAAAAAATATAACCTGTATACGTTTATATGCATGAATACGGGAGATTAAAACTGACTGAAAAAAAAAGAGACTTTGACCCTTACAGAACGGAGAGGAGGTGAAGAGAAGACAACGAAGAGTGAAATCAGGTGCATAACCGTATGATAACCATACATATATATATACCACACATGTATAAGAGTGTATATATATAAAACGAAACTCAAACAAAACTCAAAACAGAACTCAACCCTTACCTAAACGATGAGGAGGAGGAGCGCACGAGGCGGCGACGAAGTCCCGGAGGTCGGAGAGATCGAGTGGGATCGGGTGCCAAAGTGAAGCTTCGGTGCAACAGGGAATCTTAAAAAAAACGAAGAAGAAGAAGGTGAAGTCTTTGGGCGAGGAGAGGCAACGATGGAACCGAGGCCGATATTTAAGAGGCGGCGCCGACTTCGTGGAAGGAGAAGAGAGGGATGATGGTTGTTGTCGGCTCGGGCGGAGGAAACAAGGCCGAACCCGCCTGGTTCAGCGGCGCGACGAGGAAGAAGAAATACAGCAGCGCGAGGGAGATGTGAAAAAAACGAACGTCCAGGATTAAAAAGCAGCTGGATCTGACGGCTAAGACGCGACGCGGGGCTTTTTTTTTTTTAAAAAACACACGGTTTCGCTTTTTTTTTCAACGTATTACATATTATATTTACTTATTTTATTATTTTATTAAACCTATTATAAAACCATTAATATAACCTTATAAATAAACTATTATTATCCTAAGTCAAGGGTTATTAATACCCCTATATATTAAACAATTAAACCCATATTTAAAACATAAACTATATTTTTATTTTCCCCTATTTTTTTTTATCAAAACATATAAATACACATATATAAATTTTATACATAAAATAGAAAGTGAACTCAAGTATAATAACATATATACTTATGATTTCATAAATAAACTAAAAAATTTACATTCGGATTATTTTGAGACAAGAAGAAAAAAGTGTTTAATATTAATAAGTTTATCTCTAAATAGGTAGAATGTCGAAATTAAAGCAACAAAATAATTAGATTTTAATAAGAACATAATTATGTAGTTTTATTTATTTATTATTATTATATAAAGAAAATCATAAATTAATTTTGTAAATGGGTAAATATACATCATTAACATTTTTATGAGAAGTTAACCGTAAATATAATTTAAAAAAAATAAATTAGTTTTATTGATAATTTTATAATAATTTAAATTTAATCAAAATTTTAGGCTAACAAACCAAAACCATATATATATATATATAAATTACAACTATATATATAAAAGAAAATACATATTACTTATCAATTATTTCAAAACTATACTTAATAAGTTTTAACATGTCGACAAAAACTGAATTTAAACATTATTTGGGTAACGGTTAAAAAAAACAAAACATTGGATACTTTGGGAAAACAACGGTTGAAAATATAGTCGTTTGAGGTCCAACGATCAAAAACAAAACATTGGATATTTTGGGCAAGCAACGGTCGAAAATATAGCCGTTTGGGGTTCAACGGCCATATTAGGGTGCTTATAAAAAGAAAGGTTTGGTCTCGGGTGTCTCTTACCCCAATCGACTGAAGGAGAAGCAAAGATGGTTCGTGTGGTCCCCTTGGTGTTGAGCACGGTCGCGGTGGCTTCAGCAATCCTTATGTTTCTTATGATGGATGCTCGAAACCCCTACCGCATTTTCGGGCTCTTAGTAGTTTTAAGCAGTCTACCCATTATTGTAGTCGGGTTCTTGGTTGGAATATTTGGTTAGTGAGATTTTCTTGTAACCCGAAAAATGTAAGACTCTTCAGTGTTGAATTCATTAAATAAAAGTTACGTGTTTTTATATTTTACATTCTGATTGTTTTAGAGAGAGACTTAAAAAGCACAAAAAAAGAAAAAGCCCAATTTTCATTTAAGAGGTTTGAAAACTTCGGGGTGTTACATTATCTCCCCCTTCAAAGAATTGCGTCCCCGCAATTCTATCATAAAACAAAAAGGAAACTGAAACCCCAAACGTAAAACTCTACCGAAACAGTGGGTCTGGCTCGGTTAACAGGACACCAAAGTTGGCACACATCTCTTCGGTTTCCCTAGTCCAGATGCACCTCGAACAGTGCTCCTTGAACTCCTGGTCGTGTGTACTACACACGGGCTTCCAAAGGGAGGCTCGTGCGATGCAAAGCTCGGATATGTCCGAGTAGATAAACTCCTTGACGACTCTTCTGGCCACATCCTGCTCGAGGTAGTCGAGAGGGACGGTGCGATCGAGGAGACTGATGTTCAAGACTTGGAACATATATGCTGCGCTGAGCTGGCCATCCTGGGCAGCCACGAGAAAGCATGCTCTGGCAGTAAAGTTTTGTGCCAGAGTGAAACATTGGAACAGGCCCTCAAAGTACATTCCCCTTCGCCTATAGCAGGGGAGTTGAGCAGCAGCGATGAGCTGAAAGACGCGATTATTCTCCCGACATAGCCGAAGAATCTCTGGACCATTTGCTAATTTGAGCAAACGCTGGCAGGACCCTCGTAGGTGGAGAAATGATGGGTAATCCACCATGCATTCCTTGATCAAAATGACTTCTACTAGCTCATCGGGTAGGGATGAGAAGTTCGTTTGTCCAGCCATCTGAAAACAAACATTGAGGGGAAACTCTTAACAACATAGATACGGTGAAGACATGAAAAGAAACAAGAAACTTCCATTTATGAAAAAGTTTACACGGCAAAGTCTGAGTTCACAAGACGTACGCCACAAAGAGTGGCAAAACTTCCTAACTCTTCAAACCACACACATGATGAACATACAGGACTAAACTCATGGGAACATTTATAACGCCTCCTGAGTTTAGCGTGAAGGGTGTGAAGTTGGGAAACATCGGTGTGCACTTCTTGCCTAAGAGACACACGGGTGGACTCATTTTCCAACGCTCCGAAGTCCATTAACTGGCCCCAGAAGCCGTAGTGCAGGACTTGGCACAGATAAGCTGCTCGGAGGTCTCCAGCAGCAGCAGCTTCTTGAAAAGGGTTATCTAGCATTGTGCCAAATTCCTCTCCAGCTGTGAACACTCGGAAGAGTCCTTCGTGATACCTTCCCCGACGTGCGTACGAGGGAAACTGGGTCATCATCATTAGGAGATAATCCATCCCCATTCCCCAGTGGAGACTAAGCACCCTAGATGAGTTTGACACATCGTACAAGTGCTTACACGTCATGCGGATTTGGGCATAATTCAGGAAGTTTTCACGGCTGGCTAGAGATATAATGTTCTCTAGAGCCTCAGTGGGGAGTGACAAAAGGTCGGTAGGTACATCAGCCATCTGAAAGTTATAACATTCTTACTTAGTTAGTCTTAGCAATATATCTATATCACCTGGTTTTCCAGATTTGCCTGAACCTATCCTCTGATACCAACTGTAGCGACCCCAGTACCCAGGGTGCCTCATGAGACATGATATGCTTAGCATTTCATTACAGCATTTACAAAAAATATATCATGTCTCATGACTACAGAAGATCGCGAGGCTCAGGATTCTGGGAAACCAGCTGCTCTGATAAACTTCATCAGTACATTCCATGCCTGAAAAATTTTAAACAAAACGTAGGGTGAGCAAAATGCCCAGTAAGGGGTTTTAAAAACATTTTAAGAAAAATAATTTCTCAAATAAGACCTTTTTGAAGAAAATAAAACACCTTGATAAAACTAAAACATTATCTTCTCTTAAAACATGAGATCCATTTTTCTTTGAAAACCACTTGCACAAAGAAGCACGTACTTGAAATGAGCTTAAATATAAACATGATCAGAGTGCGCAATATAAGAAAAATAAATAATGCATAATGTTACAACAAAGTTACTTTACTTCTAAAAGAATTCTGTGACTAAACAGGGAAGACATGCATATCATGGATCATGAGTAAAACGCAGATCATCTAACAGTTTACCATATGAAAACAGTTCTTGTTGCATAAAGTACATTTTCATGATCTTGGGAACTTTCAACTAGGGGTTGTCCTGTTAGTTGAACTAACCCCTGGTTAAACATTATCATTACATGCAGAGGGGATGCATAATACCGGACTTTGTCAAGACCTCACGTCATGACCATAATTTTGGTACGGGTCAAGGCCAAATGCCAATCCCGTTTCCCATGGTAGCACGAGCCAAGGCCATTTGCCAAGACCGTTGCACATGATAGCACGAGCCAAGGCTATTCGCCAAGACCGTTGCACTTGATAGCACGAGCCAAGGATATTCTCCAAGACCGTTGCACTTGATAGCACGAGCCAAGGATATTCTCCAAGACCGTTGCACTTGATAGCACGAGCCAAGGATATTCTCCAAGACCGTTGCACTTGATAGCACGAGCCAAGGATATTCTCCAAGACCGTTGCACTTGACGTCTCATGAGACTCTTGTTTTACCCAATGCATTGGAGCGCTGTATAATTCCAGGCGCACCCGTCCATAAACATTTAAGTCCTATACATCCCTCACATATCTTGACATAGGCATTCATTCATGGGGTTCCATACATTCATAATCAAAACTCCTTTTTACATACATAATCATGACTTCAAGGGGATCATAACGTAGATGAAAAAAGAACTAGGCTATTGGCTTCAGATTAAACATTGATGCAAATAAACTAAATCAACATACACATTGCACATGCAGAAATAACTGGAATACTAAACATAGCAGATGGTCATGTAAGATTTCATCATATTCATTAAATAAAAACATAAATTCATAGTTCATATCTTTAAACATGCAAAACACATTCTTTATAAGTATATTGAGGGTACTTAAATTTTCAGGTTAAGTCGGTCCACTGGTGCGATACACATGTTGGCTTAGCATCAATTAAAATTATTAGAAACTTGTGAGTCTATAATTATATATATATAACCAAGTCCTGATAATAATTAAATAAGGGAAAAGTTTTGGAAACTGAAATTTTGAAATCACATTCACTTGGAAACATATAATTTCTTAAGGGGGGGGGGGGTTCATGCCACACATTTTTACAAAAAGTGCACGAATTGTCAAAACGCTGATAAATGAAAATTCTTAATTAGAAAAGTCATTTTGGCATAAAACCAATCCTGAAACTTCATCATATATGTATATATACATAAACCAACATTAAATCAAAAACACGTGTTAATTTCATACCCAAACTAGGTTCTCCAAGAGAGGAAGAATACTAGTACACAAGAAAGAGGGTCTTATGGACTTGCGTCTATGTAGGGGTATAGATTTATATAAACTTTCATATATATAAATATATATCCGAAGTAACATAAGACACAAAACCATACTTAACCCTTACATGTTTTTTTTTATACATTAAGAACATCATTTCATAAATAAATTATCCTCAATTGAAAATCATAAAAACCCGAGATGGTTTGTTTCACATATACATAAATAAATATGAATATACATATATATAGTTTAAACAACACAAAAAGAGGTAAATCAAAACCCAAATAAAATCGGATTCTTTGAACCCTTACTCCAGAATTTGGTTTCCTTTTTTTTTTGTTCGGACATAACAGAAAAGCTTAGGTATTTATATATATATAACATATACATATTTGTAAATACACATATACATAGTTATATATATACCGAAACAGATGAAACATTAAACATCAAGTGGAGATCTCCCTTCCTCGGTTCGATTATAAGAAGGGGAAAGGGGGTTTGAAACGGTTCAAGAGGTCTTGCATATATATATATATGTATTTATATAACATATACATATATAAACCGTAAATTAAAGGATGCGTCGAACTGAAGCAGATCAGTATAAAAGCGGGTTTTCCCTCACCTTATCTCGACGGGGAAGAGAGGAGAGAGATGCAGCAATGAGATGAGGGGAAAACGAGGGTGTTTACACAGTATAAAAAAATATAACCCGTATACGTTTATATGCATGAATACGGGAGATTAAAACTGACTGAAAAAAAAGAGACTTCGACCCTTACAGAACGGAGAGGAGGTGAAGAGAAGACAACGAAGAGTGAAATCAGGTGCATAACCGTATGATAACCATACATATATATATACCACACATGTATAAGAGTGTATATATATAAAACGAAACTCAAACAAAACTCAAAACAGAACTCAACCCTTACCTAAACGATGAGGAGGAGGAGCGCACGAGGCGGCGACGAAGTCCCGGAGGTCGGAGAGATCGAGTGGGCTCGGGTGCCAAAGTGAAGCTTCGGTGCAACAGGGAATCTTAAAAAAAACGAAGAAGAAGAAGGTGAAGTCTTTGGGCGAGGAGAGGCAACGATGGAACCGAGGCCGATATTTAAGAGGCGGCGCCGACTTCGTGGAAGGAGAAGAGAGGGATGATGGCTGTTGTCGGCTCGGGCGGAGGAAACAAGGCCGAACCCGCCTGGTTCAGCGGCGCGACGAGGAAGAAGAAATACAGCAGCGCGAGGGAGATGTGAAAAAAACGAACGGCCAGGATTAAAAAGCAGCTGGATCCGACGGCTAAGACGCGACGCGGGGCTTTTTTTTTAAAAAAAACACACGGTTTCGCTTTTTTTTTCAACGTATTACATATTATATTTACTTATTTTATTATTTTATTAAACCTATTATAAAACCATTAATATAACCTTATAAATAAACTATTATTATCCTAAGTCAAGGGTTATTAATACCCCTATATATTAAACAATTAAACCCATATTTAAAACATAAACTATATTTTTATTTTCCCCTATTTTTTTTATCAAAACATATAAATACACATATATAAATTTTATACATAAAATAGAAAGTGAACTCAAGTATAATAACATATATACTTATGATTTCATAAATAAACTAAAAAAATTTACATTCGGATTATTTTGAGACAAGAAGAAAAAAGTGTTTAATATTAATAAGTTTATCTCTAAATAGGTAGAATGTCGAAATTAAAGCAACAAAATAATTAGATTTTAATAAGAACATAATTGTGTAGTTTTATTTATTTATTATTATTATATAAAGAAAATCATAAATTAATTTTGTAAATGGGTAAATATACATCATTAACATTTTTATGAGAAGTTAACCGTAAATATAATTTAAAAAAAATAAATTAGTTTTATTGATAATTTTATAATAATTTAAATTTAATCAAAATTTTAGGCTAACAAACCAAAACCATATATATATATATATAAATTACAACTATATATATAAAAGAAAATACATATTACTTATCAATTATTTCAAAACTATACTTAATAAGTTTTAACATGTCGACAAAAACTGAATTTAAACATTATTTGGGTAACGGTTAAAAAAAAACAAAACATTGGATACTTTGGGAAAACAACGGTTGAAAATATAGTCGTTTGAGGTCCAACGATCAAAAACAAAACATTGGATATTTTGGGCAAGCAACGGTCGAAAATATAACCGTTTGGGGTTCAACGGCCATATTAGGGTGCTTATAAAAAGAAAGGTTTGGTCTCGGGTGTCTCTTACCCCAAGCGACTGAAGGAGAAGCAAAGATGGTTCGTGTGGTCCCCTTGGTGTTGAGCACGGTCGCGGTGGCTTCAGCAATCCTTATGTTTCTTATGATGGATGCTCGAAACCCCTACCGCATTTTCGGGCTCTTAGTAGTTTTAAGCAGTCTACCCATTATTGTAGTCGGGTTCTTGGTTGGAATATTTGGTTAGTGAGATTTTCTTGTAACCCGAAAAATGTAAGACTCTTCAGTGTTGAATTCATTAAATAAAAGTTACGTGTTTTTATATTTTACATTCTGATTGTTTTAGAGAGAGACTTCAAAAGCACAAAAAAAGAAAAAGCCCAATTTTCATTTAAGAGGTTTGAAAACTTCGGGGTGTTACATAAAATATCCTTTATTTCTAAGTATTTTTCTGAAGAAAGTGATATAAATTATAGAAAAATAAACCAGATCTGGATTCCCAGATCATTTCTTGCTAACACCGCCAGACTCAAGAAGATATGGGTACCAAAACAAACATTTGTTTAATTACTTTTATAGGTTATAGGTCATAGAAAAATAAAAACCATATAGTATATGTACAGTGTCTATTCAAGGAATATGAGTGTAGATTCAAAAAACCTACATACAATAACTCAAATAGATAGAGGATTAATCACTTTTGATGACAATTCCAAAGCAAAAATTGTTGGAGTTGAAACTGTTGGATATCCAAGACTATCACAATAAATAAAGTACTATATGTACAAGGATTAAAGAACAACCTAATAAGTATCTATCAAATATGTGATGATGGATCTTGTGTTAAATTTTCTAACAATTCCTACTCTGTGTTTAAAGATAAGTTTCCTAAATTTAGAGCACCTAGAACTGATAATGTTTATACATTGGATTTAAATTCCTTATGTAAATAGAAAGTGAATCATTTAACTACTAATACAAATGAATCTTGGATTTGGAATAGAATATTTGGACACTGTAATATATATTCTTTACATAAATTATCCAAGAAACTATTTTTTTCTGATTTTATAAGCCATAAATTTGAAAATGATAGATTCTATAATGCATTCCAAATTGGAAAGAAGCACAAATCTTCTTTCAAATACATTAACAAAATTACTACATCTAAACCTTTAGAACTTGTCCATATGTATTTTTTTGGACCATCAAGGGTAGAAAGTTTGGATGGTAAATTATATATTTATTTTTTAGTATATGATTATTGTAGAATTACTTGGGTTTATTTTCTAAAACTCAAAAGTTAAGGTTTCATTGGTTTTGAAATTTTTTGTAAAATTGTTCAAAATAAAAAAGGTTTTAAAAAAAATTCATTAAGAAGTGATCATTGAGGAGAATTTGAGAATCAAGAATTCAATTATTTTTTCTCAAATCGGGGTATTAAACACACCTTATCTGCACCAAGAACACCTCAAAAAATGGAATTGTTGAAAGAAAAGATAGAATTATTCAAGAAATGGAAAGAACTATGTTTAATGAATACAGTCTTCCCACATATCTTTTAGCAGAAGCTATAATCACATCCTATTATATAATGAATAGGTTTTTAATAAGACCTATTTTCAAAAATACACTTTATGAACTTTGTAATAATAGAAAACCTAAAGTAAATCACTTAAAAGTTTTTTGGATGCAAGGTGTATATCTTGAATTCTAAATACAACCTCAGTAAGTTCGATCCAAAAGATGGTGAAGTAATATTTTTGGGATATTATGCTACCTGTAAATCTTATAGACTGTTTAATAAAAATTCAAGTATTGTTGAAGAATCGGTTCATTTGAATTTTGATGAAACTGACCCTTTTATTAAAGAGAAAGATCAAACTAATGAAATTACTAAATCTTTTGATAACATGAGACTTTAAACCCTTAAAAATTATTTTGAAAATTATATTAATAAAATTAAGTCTAGTTAAAAAGAACATGATACTGAAGAACCTAAAATTTCCTTGCCTAGACAGTCTAGAACTCTAAAAAAATATCCGTTAGAAACTGTTATAGGAGACCAAGATATGGGGATTAGAACTACAAGAAATGTAGGAAACCTATCATAATTATCTACCTTTCGATCATAGTTAGAACTTAAGACTATTGAAGAATAATTATAGGATGATAGTTTGATATTAGTAATGAAAAAAAGCTAAACCATTTCAAAATGAATGAAGTTTGGGATAGAGAGGCTAACCAATTATCCATTTATAGGAACCAAGTGGGTATTTATAAATAAACAGGATGATCAAGGGATCAAAACATGAAATAAATATAGATTAGTTTCAAAATGATATAATCAGGAAGATGGTATAGATTATGATGAGACATTTTCTCCTATAGCAATATTAGAATCCATTATAATTTTTTTAGCTTATGCATCTCATATGAATTTTAAATTATATCATATGGATGTTAAGTCTACCTTTTTAAATGGTTATTTAATGGAAGAATTTTATGTTGAACAATCCCCTAGTTTTGAAAATTCTCAAAAACAAAACTTTGTTTTTAAACACACTAAATCACTATATGGAATTAAAAAACCCCAAAAGTTTGGTATAAAATATTAAGTTCTTTTCTTTTGAAAAATGGATTTACTGTTGGATTAGAAGATCCAACACTTTTTAAGAAAAATATTTGTTATAATATTTTATTAGTTTAAATTTATGTTGATGATGTTATTTTTGATTCAACTAATAAAAAGTTTTATCATGGTTTTTTATATTTAATGAAAAAAGTATTTGAAATGAGTATGATGGGAGAACTGAATTTATTTTTAGGATTTCAGATTTACCAAAAATATTTTGGAAATGATTTAAATAAAAGTAAGTATATTATTGATTTATTCAAGAATTTTGGAATTGAGAACAACAAGACATATACAACTCCTATGTGAGCCAATATAAAACTTGATTTGGATAAAACCGGAAAAAATAGTTGACAACAAGTTATATAGAGGTATGATTGGAAGTTTGTTATATCTTACTGCTAGTAGAACAAACATTATGTTTACTATATGTCTTTTTGCTTGATTTAAATCTAATCCAAAAGAGTCCCATATTACTATTATTAAAATAATCTTCAGATATTTAGAAGGAACTATTTTTCAATCTCTTATTTACCCCAAAACTTATGATTTTAATTTTATTTCATATTTAGATGCTGACTTTGTAGGTTGTAGATTATAAAGAAAAAGTACCTCAGGATCCTATCACCTCTTAGGAAAATCTTTAGTTTCATGGTCTAGTAAGAAACAACACTCGGTTTCCTTGTCAACCAATGAGGCAGAATATGTATCTGTTGGTAGTTGTTGTGCACAAGTATTATGGATGAAAAAAAATTTAATATAATTTGGAAAAAACTTTAATAGTATACCTATTTTATGTGATAATACTATTTCAATAAATATTTCAAAAATTATATAAGTCATTCTATGACTAAGCACGTTGATATATGACATCATTTTCTAAGAGATTATATCTTTAAAAAGGATATATATTTATAATTTTTTAATACTGAATATCAATTAGTTGATATTTTTACTAAAACACTTCCCAGTGCTAGTTTTGATTTTATTAAGGGTGGGTTAGGAATATTTTAGTTTAAGTGATTGTTTATTAATTTATTTCCAGTCTATCTATTTTTATTTTAGTAGGATTTATTTAACCTTTTTTATTTGATTACTTTTTAAATTATAATTTCATTTCAATTTTATTTTACTTGTCTTTTCAAAATTAAAAACTAATGAGTATATTATCAATCAGTATGAGCAAACTATTTGCCTTATCCCACTCTCTTTCTACTATCCTACACATCCTTTCGATTTATAAAGCTTCTTTTGATTCTCATGTGTTGAAACCCTAAACCTTAAATCCCTTCAATCTCAAAACCTCCAGATATGGAAACCTCTCAAAGATCTATAGATGCTGAGTTGGACAACAATACTTATGCTTCAGGTAAATTCTGCAAAGTTCTCTAGGAAAAGGTAATTTATTTTGGTTATTTAGATTCTACAAATCTCTCACTCAAGGAAGCAATGAGATTTAAAGGTTTGGTTTATTCTTTTGTATAATATAACATGCCTATGATTTACGACAATTAAGTAAAGGAATTTTGTAGAAATGCTTCATTTAGTTTTGGATTTGAATAAGATTCCATTATTTCTAAGATTAATGATTCTGAGTTTTCTTTGTATTCTATGGAAATGGATGAGATGTTACATTGTCCCCATGAGGGGGAGTTTTAGTTTGATTTAAGGAATATCGATAATGGAAGAAATTCATCATAAGATATTATGTTTTTGTTTTTTGGAACAAGAACAATCAAGAAGGTAATGATGAAATAACTTACTCCTAATCATCGAGTTTAGATAATGTTTATTCAATCTATAATTTTTTCTAGAACTGTTGATCTAGAAAAATTATTGTATCCTGACACGTATATCATGTTTTTTTTTCTGAATCACATAAACTTTAATTTCTATTGGTTTATGATAAGATATATAAACCATTTCTTCCACACATATGTGAATATGGAATATTATCTCTATGGATGGATTATTTCTTTATTGATGCAAAGGAAAGTAATGATTTTCAATTTGTTTTTGGTAAAATAATGTCACCACAACAACACTTTTAATGGTGTAACTGTGAAGAAAATTGGATTTTTATGGTGAAAATATTACAACATTATTCTATTAGTTGGTTTGGAACAACAATAGAAGTTATTACTAGATGACCAGGGGAGCAAAGGATAATTCTTTCATTTGTCTCTATGAGACAGAGGCCTGATTAAGAAGGAACTTCAAGGCTATAAGAATCTATTGTTCATAAAATATGAATATAGTGGTCATTCTAGAGACTATGGAATTAGTACCATGGGTAGCTGATTTTGAGAATCCAATGGATGAGAAAGTTGAGCAAGAGGCTCACATTAACTAAATTATCATAGAATTTGTTCATGATATTCAAAATCAAGTTGTTCCTGATTCTAAAATTATTGGAGTATATTCCTTAGGAAACAGATCATTTGTTAATGAATATCCAAGTTTGGCCATAGTAGAAGTTTTTCAAAGGGAATATATTCCTGAACCTGGCACTCTATCCTATGAATCTTCTGATTCTTAGGTTGAAGCCTTGGTTATAAAGATCAATCTATTGGAGGCTTAGAATTTGTTTCTTAGAGAATAGTTAGATGCTGAGAAAAATAAATTTGAAGAATAAAAGGTTTATTTAGTTCCAAGAGCTAAGTTTGAAGCTCAAAAGCTTTTTTTAAGGGAATTAAAAGAGAATCTAATTTCTATTAGTTACCTTAAAGAGATTATCGACAAGATGTATAGAGAGTTCAATTTTTTAAGAGGTGAATTTGTTAAGAAATCAAAGTTTGATGAGTTTAAGATCATGATTGAGAGATAATTTTAGTCTCTCAAGGAAAGTATTTGTTGGTCGGAGTGGATATTCAAGAGGGGGTGAATTGAGTTCCAATTAAAATTTCTGTTAAACATATTTCTCTTAAAATCCCCCAATTTAAAAACAAGTTAAACTATAGTGAATTTATACAGATTTTAAAGGTTCAATTAGTTTCTCAAAGATTGATTAGGTATCAGTTAATTTAATCAAGATTAACTTCACTTTTGAAACTAACTTACTGGTTTACAATAAGTATAAACACTTGCTTATTTAACTACCAAAGTAGCTTTAAAAACAAATTGTATTTCAAAGTAATTAGCAGCGGAATATAAAAAATATAGTATACTTTAGACTTAATCTAAAATGCACGGCAGATATAACCAATAGGTTCAGTATCAAGCCAAGACTTAATCCACCCAAAAAAAAATTATAAATTTGATCCACACCCTGGATCGAGGTAAACAACAGTACAGAGACTGTCCAGGTACTAAGACCTCTACAAAAAATCTACCTGGCAAAAAAAACAATAGCACACAGGCTATCCAGGTCACACTTGACCTCGACCACTATACTTAGTGGGATACAAGAAAGTGTGGAAATATTGGTGTGAGGATTTAGTATCCTCCAGTTCAGCACAGGAGTCGGTGTGTAAATACACTGCTCAAAAATTAAATGAATAAGACACAATAGAGCTAAATAGATAGAGATGAGTTTAGAGTGATCTATGTGTTGTGATTGAAGCTCTGGAATCCTTGAATTTATGTAAATGAAGCTTTGATTTCTTCTCAGGTTTTTGTCTGAAAAACAGAGAGTTATTTTCTTTGAGTTTAGATTGAACAGCTTGAGTGCATGAATAGCTTTCGTTGTAGTTCTTCACTCCTTGACTAAGGTACATCTTGTGTTCTTCTTCAAGAAGAATGGCTTCGTGTATGTTTAATGTTCTTCCAAGATCACTGTAGTTATTTTCTTCTATGTGAATGCACCACTTTCTAAAGTTATTCATCCCTTTCTTTTCCACACTTCACACGTGCCTTCTTTGTTTTTGTGTATCTGTATTTTGTCTTTCCTTTGTCCTTCCTTTTATAGATTTCAGCTCCGGTAATGGGAATGATTACCTTTTCATGGGTAATAGGTATGGTTCCCTGGCATTCCAACAACTATCATTAAATAACATTAATTGCATTAAAATCATCAAGTATTACCATTTCTTAATAAATAAATAATATTGAGAGTATAGAGTTTGACTGGTCAGTCTTTCATTAGTAGACTTTTGTCGGTATAAGTGTAACAGTGGACTTTGTATGGAAGTGACCGCCTATCGGTAGCTCTTTTTCCTTGTATCGGTATCTCCATGTATCAGTGTATGTTAGTCTATGTATCAGTAGCTCTATATACTGGTGACTCCGTCTATCGGTAGCTCTTGGTCTATCGGTAGCTCGCTTGTATCAGTGGATCTTTTTGTATCGGTGACTCTGTATCGATAACTTTGTATCATTAGCTTGTGCATATCAGTAGCTTCATTCTATACCAGTGAAGTGTATATCGGTAGACTTATTCGGTCAGTAGCTCATCTTCTATCGGTAGCTCATCTTCTATCGGTAGTTGTTTGTATCGGTGGACTTGATCTATCGGTGACATGCGCTTACCGGTGGACTTACACATATCGGTAGCTCTACAAATCGGTGACCTTTTCTTATCTGTGACTATTTCTATCAGTAGACTAAGTACTGGTAGACCTGTATCAGTAGCTACAAGCATATCAATGACTAACACTTATATATTTTATGCAAAACATATCCGATTGAGTTAGAATTACTTCAAAATTCATATAACCAGAGATAAACATTGATTGACATATTTCAAATATTATTTTAACATTATTATCAAATAAAATGTCATAGATTGAAAGAATTAATATATATATATATATAAATAGTATTTGGGATTATCTTATCATGTAAATGTATAATTGGGATTATCAAAACAGGTGAGGTCAACAATCTCCCCCTTTTTGATAATCACAACTTATGATATTATAATCTCAAAATAATCAGTAATGTATCAGAGGATAGCATTAAATCGAATTGTATCAGAGAAAACAATAGATTATAAAACACATATATCAAAGATAAAATAGGAAACAAATGTATCAGAGAGAAATGAATTACACTCATAAATCTATCCCCCTTTCTCATAAAAGTTATTATTCCTAGATATGTGTCCTTGGACAATATGTATCCCCCTTTGTGATAATAAAAAAGTGGGAAACAACAAAGAAAAAGGAACAAAAATGGAAAGAAAAGAAATCCATTTGTATTTCATGTTGCAAAAAGGTACATGGAAAGAAAACAAAATAAAAGGGATTCCTATCAAATAGCTTAGCCACTTATTCAATCCACGTCCTCAATGTGAGATTTTCCCTTAGGATCAGAAGAGGATTCAGGTTGTGTGGATGCAGGTGAAGTCTTAGGAATTCCAGAAATGATCACAGGAGGCTGAGCCACTGAAACTGTTCCTGGTCTATACTGATTAGTTCTTTGAGTGATCATAGGAGTAAGGCTTCCGATGGCTTAGACTGGAGTCATCTGAACTAGAGAAGTAGTTGAGGTAGAGGTAGGTAAAGATGGAGGTATAATCACTAGTCTAGCATCGACATGTAAGAAAGGAAACAAAAGATTTCTGAAATTCATAATGATTCCTCCTCCTCTCTTCATAGCAGATATGAAATCATCCTTGTTCTCCATAAATTTTTCCAAGGCTGGAGTCAGTTCCCTTAGCTTTCTTAATTGCTCCTTGAAGGCTTGATTGATAGGAGGGAGCTTCATGTTCTCTAACATAAGCTTGAAATGATTATTGAGTTGATGTTTGGTGTAAACTCTTTGGAAATAGTAGTCTACCTTGTCTTTCACCTCTTTCTGAGAGGAAGAAGCTTCTCTTATATAGTCTTGGACTATCTTCATTATTTCTCTAGCTGAATCTCTAGTAGAAGTCACCGCTTTGGTCAGATCGGATGAGTCCAGAGAGCCACTAGTTGATGTTGAACCAAGCTCCTACTTCATCACAGCTCTAATATGATCCAAATCCACTGAAGTTCTAGAAGAAATAGAACCAATAGAAAAGGTTACTAATTCTCTAATGTTTTTGGTCAATCCACTGATAAGATTTTTCACTTGAGAATCCTGGGAGCTAACATGATCTTTCATAGAGGTTTTAAATCCCTCAAAGACTGATACCATATGGCTCATAACACTTTTGAAATAAGATAAATCCTTGTCATCTTGAGATATAGAACTCATATAAGCTTATAAAGAGATAAAATACTTCTTTATAATTTCAACATCCTCTCCCAGTTTAGATACTTGAGTCTGGAAAGCTATAACCTCATCCACTATCTCTGCCACAAAGGTATAAACATTACATCCAATAGAGAGTTCAAAAGACTTTTCTATATTGAACATCTCTTCAAAAAAACAATGATTTAACTCGGTAACAGAGGCACTAAAAGACTCTTTCATATCATTCTTTAAGGATTCATGATCAACTATGGTGATCATATTTTCAGGCACAACATCAGGTACAACCATAACAGGTGATCTTTCAGATACTAAACTGGTCACTGAGTCATTCATAATCGATTGAATGGATGACACTAGTGAAGCTTCCATTTTTCTTATCTCTTCTACAAAACTAATTTTGAGATCAGACTTTAGCTTATCCAGATCATGCATTCTGACCACATATTTAGGTAACAACTCAGTCTGAATATCATAATTGGTTTTTGATCTATTGAGGGATGCCTCATTATCAGAATAGGGATAGTCCAATCCAAAAACCACAAACCCTGGGTCTTCTACCCAATCCTCAATTTCAACAGCCACTGAAACACTGCCAAACCTGGTTTGATTCTCCCCTTCAACTGGTGCATCTTCTTGTACAGCAACAACATTATCAGTAGGTCTTTCTTCCTCAAAAGAATATTCTACAATCAACTCCATCTATGAAACAGCAGGAGGCTCCTTTGGATTAGGCACAGGTCCTTCCATCTCTCCCACTATATCTTTAACAAGCACAACTGAGCTTCTAATCAATGGACTCAGACTTAAGAAAACAGAATCAGAGGCTTCAGATTCATTCTCTCTTTCTTCTTCATTATCAGGAGCTGGCTGGTCTTCCTCATCAATAGGTGTTTCCTCTTCTAATAAATTTTCCTTTCCTGAAGATATAATTTCCAAAACAGGACTTGGGGGCAAGTCCGGATCCCTTCCATCATCCATGGAAGTCTCCTCTTAATCAGACTCATCACTGTACTCAGGTTCTTCCTCATCGGGTCCTAGACCTGGATCCCTCACATCCTTAGGCCTTTAAGGATGATCCACTGGATTGAACTTATCATAAACCTTCTTGTCATCATTGAACCACTCTCTTCTCCATGGATTCCATTTTATCTTCATGTATTTTCAAACTGTGTTTGTGATACAAAAATTATTCTTTACTACCACTGTCTCATCCTGAGACTCAGCTAATCCTTTCACTTTGATCATTACTAAGATCAACTTGGCAAAGAATAGGGCATTGGTTTTTGATTTTGGTCTAATAATATCCTCCATTTGAATCATCAGCAGCCTGCACAGATTTACTTTCACACAATGTCTCAAGAGATGCAAGAGATAGATATCTTGATATCTTAAGTTAGCAAAGTCCCCTCTCCTTGGTATTAAGACATGATGAACAAATTTGAACAAAAATATGTTCTCTCCATCCATTTCAGCAACTACCACTTTTCTTTGCTTGCCACTGCCCATGAGCTCTTCTAAGGCAATCTCATAATCAAATATTTCACTTTTAGGTAGTACTGATCTCAAGAAATATCCAGGAACACCTTTGTGTGAAACCTTCAGGCATTCATCCCATTCAACAGATGAAAAAGATATCTCCTTTCCATTCACAAAGGAAATCATTCGGTTCTCATCTTCTGATTTCTCAAAGGTTACAAACTCATAAAATTGTTTCACTAGCTTTGGATGGTAGGGGCCATTGTTGTTCAAAAATCAATCTACCCACTTCTAATCTTCCAGCACCTCAAGAACTAGCGATTTACTGGATAGAAACCATTCCACACACATCTCTTTTTCGATCACAATAACTCTATTTTGTAAGTGCGGGTTCACTGGTCGCCTTCCTGACCTCGTTCTACTGACACTGCCACTTGCTTCTGGCTCGATCTTCTTCTTCTTCTCATTCGGCTCAAAAACATCATCGCTGACAGAGGGCATTTTGATTTTCGCCATTTCTGTTTCGAGGAACTTATGGTTTTCGAGAGATTCGAAAGCTAAGGTTTGAGGGAAAAGGGTTTGATGTGGATCAAAAAGTGATCAAGGCTTAGTTTTACCATTCAGGAATCATAATATAAATAATTAAAATATAATAATTAAAGTATAAATGATACATATTCTGGCGGAAGATAGAAGTTTAAAACAACGCATCGGTAGGGTATATCAGTGAGAATTCCTAATCTGTGAGGTTTATCTATCAGAGAGGTTTATCGGTGAGGTATCACATCGGTGAGGTATCACATCGGTGAGGTTTCACATCGGTGAGGTTTCACATCGGTGAAGTTTTCACATTGGTGAGGTTTTCACATCTGTGAGGTTTTCACATCAGTGAGGTACATTAGTGAGGTTTCACATCGGTGAGGTTTTCACATCAGTGAGGTTCATCAGTGAGGTTTATCATTCCTAACTCATGTCTAATGTAACTTAACCTATCTAAACTTAAAGGTTTGGTGAAAATATCAGCTAATTGATGTTCAGTACCTATAAATTCAAGAGTAGTATCATATTTTTGGTAATGATCCCTTAAGAAATGGTGCCTTACATCAATGTGTTTGGTCCTAGAGTGAGACACAGGGTTATTTGAAATGTTAATTGCACTAGTGTTATAATAGTTAATAGAAACATTCTTAAAATCATATACATAGTCTAAAAGAGTGTGTTTCATCCACATAATTTGTGCACAACAACTACCAGCAGCTATATACTCTACTTCGATAGTAGATAAAGCTACAACATTCTGTTTCTTACTACACCATGATACTAAGGATTTTCCCAATAAATGACATGTTCTAGATGTGCTTTTTCTATCTAACTTGCAACCAGAAAAGTCAGCATCTGAATAACTCATTAATTCGAAAGATTGTCCTTTTGGATAAAATAAACCCAAATTTTTAGTATGTTTAAGATACTTAAAAATTCTTTCAACAGCAAGTAAATGAGATTATTTTGGATTAGCTTGAAATCTTTCACACATACACACACTAAACATAATATCTAGTCGACTAGTAGTAAGGTAAAGTAAGCTTCCAATCATACCTTTATAATTTGTTTGATCCACTGGTTTCCCAGTTTCATCTGCATCCAATTTACAGACAGTACTCATAGGTGTATCAATTTCCTCAATACTATCCAAACCAAAACGTTTCAAAAGATCATTTGTATATTTACTTTGATTCAAAACAATACCATTTTCATTTTAAAAAACATTAAATCTAAGAACATATTTGAGTTCTCCCATTAAACTCATTTCAAATTAATTTTGTATACTCTTTGAAAAATCAGTACATAAAAAAAATTTAGAAGATCCAAAAATAATATCATCAACATAGATTTGTACTATAAAAACATCTTTAGAAATTCTTTTAATAAAAAGAGTTGGATCAGCAATCCCTTTAGTAAAACCTTTTGAAATAAGAAAATTACTAAGTCTATCATACCAATATCTTGGAGCTTGTTTCAGACCATATAAAGCTTTAGAAAGTTTAAAAACTTGATTTGGAAAATGAGGATTAGTAAATCCAGGTGGTTGTTCAACAAAAACATCTTCAATTATAAAACCATTTAGAAAATAACTTTTGACATCCATTTGATATAACTTGAAATTCAGATGAGCAGCATAGGCAAGTAAGATCCTAATATCCTCTAATATAGCTACAGGGGAAAAAGTTTCCTCATAGTCTATACCTTCCTCTTGACTATAGCCTTGTGCAACTATCCTAGCTTTTTTTCTAACTATATTTCCAGACTCATCAACTTTGTTTCTAAAAACCCATTTAGTCCCTATAGTCAAAGTGTCCTTAGGTCTATCAACTAATTCCCAGACTTTGTTTCTTTCAAATTGATTAAGTTATTCTTGCATAGCCATTACCCAAAATTCATCATTGATTGCATCATTGATATTTTTAGGTTCTAAATATGAAAGAAAAGCTCGACGTTCAACCTGGTTTCTTAGAGAATCTCTAGTCTGTGTCCCTCTATCAAGATTACCAACAACAGCATCTAAAGGATGATTATTTAAAATCCTAGTTGATCTAGTAAAGGTAGGACTAGAAATTTTAGGCTCTTATCTAAGTTCGGGTTCTATAGAAGCAGATTCTAGAATATGTCCAGAACTAGATGTCTTTACAATAGGCTCATTGGTTTTATCATTAAGGTCTAGAATAGACAGATATTCTTCAAGATTTTCAAGAGAAGACTTAGGTTCATGTGGATCAGTTTCATAAAACTTGATGTGAACAGATTCTTCCAAAAATTTGGTTCTTTTATTAAAGACTCTATAGGCTTTTATAGTTATAGAATATCCTAAAAAGATTTCTTCGTCACTTTTGGATGCAAACTTGTAAAGATTATCCTTGGTGTTGAGAATAAAGACTTTGAAACCAAAGACTCTGAAGTAACTAACTTTAGGTTTCCTATTATTCCACAACTCATAAGGGGTATTCTTAAGAATAGGTCTAATCAAGACTCTATTGATGATATAACAAGCTGTATTTACAACTTCAGCCCAAAAATAAATAGGTAGGTCATACTCATTAAGCATAGTTCTTGCAATTTCTTGCAGGGTTCGATTTCTTCTTTCTACTACACCATTCTGATGAGGTGTCCTAGGGGCAGAAAATTTGTGACTATAGCCATTGTGTGAGCAGTAAGATTCAAACTCATGATTTTCAAACTCATGACCATGGTCACTTCTTAGGGTTTTAATCTTAAGTCCACTAAGTTTTTATACAGACTTGGATTATTTAATAAAGTAATAACAAGATTCACTTTTGTGAGCTAATAAGTATACCCAAGTATATCTAGAAAAGTCATCTACTAGGACATAGACATAGTTATTCCCATTTAAACTAGAAACTCTATAAGGTCCAAACAAATCCATGTGAACCAACTCGAGAGGTTGAGAAGTTGAAACTTCTTTCTTTGATTTAAAATAAACTTTATGTTGATTTCCCTTTTGACAGGGATTACAAACTTTGTCTAATGGGAATTCAAGTTTGGGTAGGTCTCTAACTAAGTTCTTCTTAGTCAATTTTCTAAGTGAGTGAACGTTGCAGTGTCCTAATCTTCTGTTCCATATCCAAGATTCTTTATGAAAATCATTTAAAAAAGTAACATTTTTTATCTAAAGAATTCAAATCAACAGCATAAACATTTTCATTTCTCAAGGCAGAAAATACTAAAACATTCTTAGAGTTGAAAACATTACAAGAATCATTTTCAAATGTAACATTGAAACCAACATCACATAACTGAGAAATACTTAACAGATTATATTTAAGTCCATCAACAAATAAAACTTTAGAAATTAAAACTGAATTAGTGTTACCAATCTGGCCTAGGCCGATGATCTTTCCTTTAAAATTATCACCAAAGTTGACATAGCCTCCATCAACATTTATTAAACTTTTAAATCATGAGTAATCTCCAAAAATGTGCCTTGAACATCCACTGTCCAAGTACCATACCTTCTTATGATAACTCTTCAAGCAGGTTTCCTACAAAACAGGTTTAGATGTAAAATGATTTTGGTACCCAGATCTTCTTGGTTCTAGAAAGGTTAGCAATCAAAGCTTTAGGTACCCAAATTTGTCTTATGGGTCTTATATAATCTACAGAATCAATAGATTTTGAAAGATAAACTTTATTTGATCTATAACCATATGAAAAACTGGTTGAAGCATATGAATTTCTAGAACTAGAACTAGTAGAATTTTGTCCAGATTTACGAATAAATCTATTTTTGGTAAACTCTCTATGTCCAGGTTGATATCCCAAAACAGTAGTATATTTTGGTTCCACTTGTTTAACTAGAATTTGAGTGAGAGTGTTATTTCCATTTGTGAACTTTTCAAAGTCCTTCCTCAGTTTCTCATTAGACATTTTCAGTTCAGTATTTTCTTTTAACAGTTGAGCATTCTTTTCCTTCTCAATCTCAAGGGCAGATTTAACAGTGCTAGATAAATCATGCTGTTTCTTTAAGGCTTTATACTTGTCCTTAAGTTCATTAAAGGTCTCTCCTAGAATATTAAAATATTTAAATAATTCTTCACCATACATGTTTTCAGATTCAGAATCAGAATCAGAATCAACTCCATAATAGTATGAATTTAAAACAGGAGGGTCCAGTGTTACCTCAGATGTGTTTGTCATAAAACACATGTTAGCACGATTCTTTTCAGAGTCAAAAACTTCAGATTCACTTGTTTTGTCTTCTGAAGCACTCCAGGTATCTTTCATTGCTTTCTTATACTTGTTGTCCTTGTAGTCATGTTTCTTTTTGAACTTCAATTTTGGACAGTCAGCTTTAATGTGACCTTTTCTCTTGCATTCATAGCAGATAACTTCATCACTCTTATCAGCTTTCTTCCAATCCTTTTTCCAATGAACTTTGTTGTCATATTTACCTTTGTAGTTTGATTTTCTGAATAATTTCTTCTTCCTATAGAATTTCTTAAATCTCTTGGCTATCTGATTCATCTCAGCATCACTGTCAGATGCACTCTCATTGCTGCTTGAACTATCACTTTCACTTTGAACTTTTACTTTGTCTTTACTCTTTGAAGAATATGCCTTGAAGGCTACTGACTTCTTCCTGGGTTCATCATCCTCTTCCTTATTCACATTGAGTTCTTCCTCATACATCATAAGCTTACCAATTAATTATTTAACAGGCAGTGTGCTGATGTTGCACGATTCTCTAATGGAAACAGATGTGCCTCTCCATCTTTCTGGTAGACATCTTAATATTCTCATGATCTGTTTCTTTGTAGGAACAGCTTTACCAAGAGATCTCATGGTGTTGAAAATCTCATTGAACCTGAGATACATATCATAAATGGGTTCATCAAGCTTCATTTTAAAGTTATCATATTTAATAGTATAAGTATTCAGCCTCATTTCCTTAACATTGGTTGTTCCCTCATGGGAAATAGCCAAAGTGTCCCAAATTTCATAAGCAGTTTTTCAAGAAGATATTCTGTTAAATTCTTCATCACCTAGAGCACAATACAAGGCATTAATATCTTTACAATTATTATTGTAAGCTATCTTAGTAGGTTCATCCCAAGTAGTTATTTCAGTTTCTAGAATCTTATATTGAGTTTCTATAGCAGTCCACATGTCAAATCCCATACTTTATAAATGAATTTTCATCTTAAGTTTCCACTGGGCATAGTTTGTACCATTGAAGAAAGGTGGCTTGTTGGTAGCAGCACCTTCTATTCTATTGTACATAACTAGATTTTAGAAAATATATTTAAAGAGATAAAATTTAGAACTAACAGAAATTTAATATGTTTAAGAGGAAACTAAAATCACAGTTGAAAAATAGAGTATTTTGAAAAAAATTGATAAACAAAACAAACCTATGATACCAAATGTTGGTCAGAGTGGATACTTAAGAGGGGGGTGAATTGAGTTACAATTAAAATTTTTGTTAAAAATATTTATCTTAAAATCCCTCAATTTAAAAAACAAGTTAAAATGTAGTGAATTTATACAGATTGTAAAGGTTCAATTAGTTTCTCAAATATTTATTAGGTCTCAGTTAATTTAATCAATATTAACTTAACTTTTGAGACTAACTTACTAATTTACAATAAGTATAAACACTTGCTAATTTAACTATCAAAGTAACTTTAAAAACAAATTGTATTTCAAAATAATTAGCAGCAGAACATAAAATATATAGTATACTTTAGACTTAATCTAAAATGAACAGTAGATATAACCAAGAGGTTCAGTCTCAAGCCGAGACTTAGTCCTCTCAAATAATTTATATAAATTTGATCCACACCCTGGATCGGGGTAAACAACAGTACAGATACTGTCCAGGTACTAAGACCTCTACCACAGTTATACATGGGAACAAAAACAATAGAACACAGTCTATCCAGGTCACACTTGACCTCTACCACTATCCTTAGTGGGATACAAGAAAGTTTGGAAAGATTGGTGTGAGGATTTAGTATCCTCCAGTTCAGCACAGGAGTCAGTGTGTAAATACACTGCTCAAAAATTAAATGAATAATACACAATAGAGCTAAATAGATAGAGATGATTTTAGAGTGCTCTATGTGTTGTGAGTGAAGCTCTGGACTCCTTGAATTGATGTAAATGAAGCTTTGAGTCCTTCTCTAATTTGGTCTGAAAAACAGAGAGTCGTTTTCTTCGAGTTCAGTTTGAACAGCTTGAGTGCATGAATAGATTTCATTGTAGTTATTCACTCCTTGACTAAGGTACAGCTTGTGTTCTTCTTCAGGAATAATGGATTCATGTATGTTCAGTGTTCTTCCAAGCTCGTTGTAGCCATTTTATTCTATGTAAATGCATCACTTTCGAACGTTATTCAGCCCTTGATTTTCCACACTTCACACGTTCCTTATTCGTTGTTGTGTATCTGTATTTTGTCTTGCCTTTTTCCTTCCTTTTATAGATTTCAGCTCCGGAAATGGGAATGATTACCTTTTCATGGGTAATAGGTATGGTTCCCTGACATGCCAACAACTATCATTAAATAACATTAATTGCATTAAAATCATTAAGTATTACCATTGCTTAATAAATAAATAATATTGAGAGTATAGAGTTTGACTGGTCAATCTTTCATTAGTAGCCTTCTGTCGGTATAAGTGTAACAGTGGACTTTGTATAGCAGTGAGCGCCTATCGGTAGCTCTTTGTCCTTGTACCGGTAGCTCCTTGTTTTGGTAGCTGTTAGTTTGTGTATCAGTAGCTCTATATACCGGTGACTCCTTCTATCAGTAGCTCTTGGTCTATCGGTAGCTCGCTTGTATCGGTGACTCTTTTTGTATCGGTGACTCTGTATCGATAACTTTGTATTGGTAGCTTGTGTATATCAGTAGCTCCATTCTGTACTAGTGAAGTGAATATTGGTAGACTTATTCGGTCAGTAGCTCGTCTTCTATCGGTAGCTCAGCTTCTATCGGTAGCTTTCTATATCGGTGGACTTGATATATCGGTGACATGTGCTTACTGGTGGACTTACGCATACCGGTAGCTCTGCGTATCGATGACCTTTGCTTATCAGTGACTATGTCTATCGATAGACTAAGTACCGGTAGACCTGTATCAGTAGCTACAAGCATATCAATGACTAACACTTATCTGTTTTATGCAAAACATATCTGATTGAGTTAGAATTACTTCAAAATTCATATAACCATAAATAAACATTGATTGACATATTTCAAATATTATTTTAACATTATTATCAAATAGAATGTCATAGATTGGAATAATTAATATATATATATATAAATAGTATTTGGGATTATCTTATCATGTAAAAGTATAATTGGTATTATCAAAACAGGTGAGGTCAACAGTATTCAAGCATCAACCTCCTCTCAACAGACACTGCCACAACTGCTCAGATATTTTGAAGCTATTACCTCTATACTGGATAAGTTCAATGATAGAATACACACTCTTCAGGGTGAAAGTAGTCCTTTTAGTGTGATGTTCAAAAATCAAAGACATATGATTAGTCAACTGACTTCAAGTGAATCCTGGTTGGGACCAGTGATTAATCAAATTAAGGACAAGATGACCTTGTTCATTCAGTCAAAGGAAGTTGTGAATGAATTTTTAAAGGTTGATCTGATTGAGAATTTGAAGGTTGAAAATGATTCAAATAAACTTCTTCAACAATGGTCATAAGTCTTCAACAACCATTTCTAGAGCCTGTTTTTGAAGCTTCATGATATTAGAAATGAAGTTCAAGACCTTCCTCATATTGATGAACCCTCCATCCTTGATAATTAAAACCAATGCCATTCATTTTGAAGACCCTTTCATTGACTGAGGATTGTGATTTATTTTTTCAAAACATTTGAATTCATTTTAATTTCAATTTACTTTCTCATTATGTTTTTAGTATCTTTTATTTTAGTTCAATGTTTAAACTGCCAATCCTAGATTTATTTTTTCTTATTCTAGTTTTTATAACTATCCATTATAGTTTATTGCTATATTAAATGTGGTTTATATCATTTATTCTTTAAAACTATATTTTCGATATCACAAAAGGGGGGGGAATATTTAAGGAAATGGTGAATATTTGTAAGAAAATCAATGGATAATTTCCACGGACTATGGGGAGATAGGGGGGAATATTTTAAAACCACAACATTTTATTAGAGAAAATATTTAATTTACAAGTATCTATTTTCATTATCGAAATAATATTGTGAAATAAAAATATCAAAATATTTTCTATATCTATTTTTGTATGCTTACAAATCTTACATTTTATTAAAAAAAATTTATGGATTATGTAATGGGTTTTTTTATCATCAAAGAGGGGGATATTGTTGGGCCTGTATTATCTCAATAATACTCTATAATTTATTATGATTTTGATGTTCACAAATACCCTTTTTTTCTAATAAAGTATTCTTAAATGAGTTTTCAGGAATTCATATACGGGTTAAATTAATTTACCATTATGAGAATTACTCTGGAAATATTGTTTCAAACCCTACATTTGGTAAATGAATATATGGAATCAACCCTACATTACACTGAGAAGTGAAATTATTTTATATGGAATCAACCCTATGTTATGCTAAATAGTTTCATTGGGATCAACATCCTTACGTTTAGAGAATTGTCAAACGTATGTATCATCAACCCTACATTGGAGTCTGGATTTACTGTTCATACCCTACATGTAGAAAAGTTTAATGTATGGTTAATCAATGATACATTTGGGATTTTATACTAAAAAGGTAAATATATGCATTATTATCCCTACACTAATTTTGTTCCCTAAGTTACATGAAGATGAAAGTATGGTTAAGAAACTATACATTGGTGAAGGAACCCTACACTACGGAAAGGAACCATACACTATACATATCAACCCTACATTGTATTCTCAAAATTGAAGTTTTTCAAGCTGTGTTTTCAATCCGTGATTGTTGCAATGGAAAAGTTGGAATTAAAGACCAATTAAAGGATCATTTTTATTGTTTCAAAGAAACGTGTTAATCATAGAAAATCTATCCTATTTCTATGGGAAGTTTAGACTCCCCTGTTCGATTGGAATTTGAATTACCACAATCAATCAGGCTATTCTTTTGGATTTTCAATACCAAAGAAAGTTTTTTGTTCTATATATTCTTTTAGAGTATCTCTTAAAAATATGTGTGTGTGTGTGATAAGATAATCACATATGCAACTGTATTATTGAAATTATATTTTAAAATGCTATAGAAAATAAAAAACTCTGATATATGAATACACTTTGGAGATATGCATGTTTTATCTCATTCTTCTGTAATCTTGTTACTGCTCTATTTTGTTGTTGCTTTTTAATTGAAGATATTCATGCAATCGGGATCACTTCAGAATATTTCATTCTTGAAGATATTCTTTTCTAAATAAGAAGATCCATCATTTTTCAGTTTCTTGCTGTTGAAACTATAAAGTACAACTCAAACCTTTCAAATCAAACTCTTTTTATTTATTATATTTTCAACAGCTCATACTTAGTTGTGGTGGAGTATCAGCTTCTTGATCTAATCTGTGGATAACTGGTTTTCTACTATAGAACTAGAAGGATTTGTTATTAGTATTATTGTAAAGGATTCAACTTCTATCACTCATTTGTAAATTTATGGTCTTGTGATAAAAGGACCATTCTAGTGAAATTTAACAGGCTCACAGAGAGAGTGATTGGTAGAGTGGACTAGGAGATCTTTATGCCCCTAACCATTATAAAAAAGTTTTGATCTTTATTTCTGTTTATCCACTACATATTTTCATAAAAAATAAAAACATTATATATCCTCATAAATCATAGTGGGTGTCAAAATCTAGAATTGTGTAATATTTTTGAAAAGACACAATTCACCCCCCCCCCCTCTTATGTTACTTTGTTTATTCTGACCTAAAACTATAAAGGTACACCCTTGGGAAGCTAAAATCACCACATCCAGATACAAGTATTTTTTATATCTCAAACTATTATAGACCATGCATAAATGTATATAAAAACATTATTCATCACATCGTTGGGATGAGCACACCTTAAATTCTAATCCATTATAGCTCGAGATATGACTGCTCACCACGATGTGGTGAACTCCCAAAACTCCCATGGTGAATTAATTCAAAGAATGATATGATTTTCAAGGAATTTTAATCCTATAGATACATGCCTTTGAAATTAAAATAGAATCATTTTTACTACCACCATTACCACCACCATAGCGTGGTGTAGACATCTTAGCTATTTTACCACTGCCACACCCAACACTACAACATAACAAGCTCCAAACTGCTGATTTCTGACAGTGGGGCTCCCCAATCACCAGACCTAGCTAACTTTCCTTAAAAAAGGACTCTCAATATTTTTTCCTAATCCCCATTTATCATATGAGAAATTACAAGTAAAATTGACTTATAAAATATCCAGAAAAGTAGTTTCACTCACCATGGTGCACACTATCCCCAAATGGCCAACACTATGGCCAAACTAAAAACACCCAAGGCCAAAATGAACTACCCCATTCTCAATAATATAAGGAATATTAAAAATGGATATCTCCATTTCAACCTACATGGTGTGGCAACATTTAATATGAAAAAAAATATTCTATTTCCACAATAATGCCTTTGAACTCCCTCGTAACACCTATAAGCCCAAGGAAAACATGAAGAGAAAGGATTTAGAAATATGATACCTTATACAATGTGGATCTTAGTTTCAAAACACTGGTTTAAAAATAGTTTCATGATATTTATTATATTAGTATCCTAATTTAGTAATTCCAGGAAGGTGGATTTATTTGATGTTTCTTTGGGTTGAAAGCATAAATTGTGCATGTGATATTTGTTCGATATATAGAAGATAGGAATTTATATGATTTATTAGGTTGATTAAGTGTAGCTTTGTAATGATATAAATTGACTTATTATGATATGAATTGATTTAGTCACAAGGTAATATTAGAATGTATGATTTTTTTGAGATAAATATAGATACTCTCATTAATAATTTTTTTAGAAACTGTTAACCCTTTGGTTTTTATAGAAGGGATGATTTAGTGGGTGGATTTTTCGCAATTAGTATTCTATGATTTTTTATCCTTTTTTAATGGTCTGATGAGAGAATAATATATAACTTTTTGAGAAATTTTTTATCTATATAATTGTCTTATTTTACTCTTTAGGGTTGATTAGGACTTGTGACATCGAAAAATTGGATTGTGAATATCAAATTCACATTAAAATTAATTAGTGCTCCTAGTAATCATATATAGACTTATAAGTATTTATACTAAAAGGTGAAACATGTGGTTGGTAGAGGACTATGAAGTTGTAAAGTTTCATTGGAAGCTAAAAAACTACTTTGAAGTAGTCAAGTGTTCTCATCCAGTGTTGGAAAATTATTTTTTTATCTATATCTCTCAATAATTCAAATATCATATTATGTATGGATGGAAATATAATCAGGGTGATGAATTTTGGGATGTTTGAGATTTTACAAGAAATTAATATAGGTATAAACCTATTTAATATAAAGTTCCCTTGAAATATTTCCATTGTATAAGGATATAAAACATGTATATCTCATATCATAGTGAATATTTATTTATGTATTAGATAGTGGTTATTTGAAACACCATGAAACCCTCTAACATAGAGCATGTATCATGACTTAAGATGATTAAGTGTTAATGAGGGACTAAATGCATTAGTTTCTTGGGGAATAAGTGATAAAGTAAATACTATGGTGAAAATCACACCATAGATCCTATAATAATGTGATCTTTCTCTTGAGTAAGTATGGTGTATATAATGGATGGTGTGTCGGGTAAACCCATGCTTGAGGTTGCTAATGATTCTCTTTGGTTCTCTCATATAAGCATGTTAATAAGTTATGCATGGTGAGATGAGGAAGGAAAAACATGAGTTCAAGTTAGTAGCATCCATTAAGAGTAAAATCACATGATAGTATCCATGTATAATTTTATTAATGGACTATTATACCACTAGATTTTAGGAAAAATGACTAATTTAAAAACAATTCCCAAATATACACATCGCTCTAAAATTCTGGAGGGATTTCAACATATTTGGTATATAATGATGTATATTTGAGAATTGGTTCGTTTTAGAGATCATGATGGGTAATGTTCATCTTCACAAATAGATTATAGTGGTAATATCAATAAATTGATGGAATATCTCGTGAACTGAATCTCAAGTAACGTTTGAGTATCAAGTGAAGATAGTTAGTAAAGTTGTAGGTAAAACTTCAATTGGTTTTGGTTTGAATAAGACCAACAAGGTCTATTATTATAATTTTTTCATCATTGTTCAAGTATTATGAGTATTTATAGGGTTAATACATCATCAAAGTAATGGTATTGATATTTGTAGTGCCTATATGGATAGAAATATTTGTTATTAGATGACCTAGTAATCTGATATATAATTTGAACTATGTTTAATGGGTATTAAGGGAAAGATTGTTATGATTTCGTGAGAGAGTTATTATTGGGATATAGTATGTAAAAATATGATATATTTTTGAGTTTTAAGAAGATATTTGATACTTAATTCCAATGAATGATTCAAATTTTACTAAATGTATAGGTTTATTCTAGGGGATGAGAATTTGTATGTTGGGGAGTTTATAACAACTTGTATAATTATGGGTTGATTAGAATATGGATTGGGCTGTAATAAAATGGATTATATTTGATGGAATAATGAATATTAAAATGTGGATAGAAGGAGAGGATATTTATACATGTTTTTATATTATAATGAGTATGTTAGAGGTGGTAATATAGGTTGGAAATTACCCAAATTGAGGTGTCCTATTTTGGGTGTTTAAAACCCTAAAATTTGTAAATTTTTTCCAACTAAAAGGCTAATGGGATTCCACTTGAAGGTTGGTTGGATCCAAGAAGTGACACTGAATCTTCCACTATAAGTCTTATGGAAGGCCACTAGAACTATAGTGGTCCCACCAGGCTTCTGGTGTGACACTTTAGATGTATGGTGGCCTATAATTATTTTTTTAAAATAAAAAATTGATTTATTAGTTGATTTAAACAAAACAAAACCTCTCCCCTCTTTCATTTTCATTCATCCAATCACCCAAGGGGTTGAACACATCTATTTCCTCCCCTCTTCCCTTATTTCTAGGTTCTATGATTCTTACCCAGTTAATGATTTATCTAAATCACTAGAATCCTAGAGGAATTATTACACACCACACCAGTTTTTTCATTGTTTCTCATGATGATTATCATTTCTCTATATCAAATTCAAAATTTTAGGGTATTTCCCATTATTTTCTAATTTTAGGTGTTTTAGGTTGATTTAACTATGATACTGGATAGGGTTTCTCATTCTATTATATGGTAGGTGGTCCCTTGACTTTTTACTTGTCTTATACATGTTTTAATGCTTGGTGTGATAGTAAATTAGGGTAATTTGTTTTGTGTTAACTACGTGTTGGTTTTTAGGGCCCGAGGTGTTTGTGTAAGTTTGAGTGAGACCTATTAGTACCATGGATGATGTATCACATGTATTGTAATATGTTATGAGGTTTTTTACTATTATTTCTAGGTTATTGGGGCCTTTCTATGTTAGAATTTAGACCCTTAAAGAGTGTTTTACCATGAATTGAGCCCTTTATAAACTAATATATCATACAAGAATTCTATTTAGTATTTCCATCTCTATAGAAGAGTTAATTTGAATAAATAAATAGATTTTATTATAAAAATTCTATTAACGATAATTGAAATGTGGTGATACTTGTTCTTTTGAATATGATTACTTATGAATGGTAAGGTGTACTTTTTTTATTCATGATTATGAACCAAGGGAAGTTAGGATGAGTGATGGGTTATTGTTGAATGATTTATCAAGGGTGTTTAGATAGGGTAAAGTGAGTGAAAATCTATAAATACTTTATCACATAGGATAAAGTTTCTTAAGGTAAATGAATTTTTATTATATACCTAAGGAAATTTTACCATTTATGGAGTAATTACACTCCAACATAAACTTGGGATGATTTGTTAGGCTAGTGAGGGTCTAACTTTCAAAATAGGGGGATCCCTTCTCTCCTTATCACTCATAAAAGGTGGTATAAATAAAGACATGATATTTTATGATATTTAATAAGGATATTGATTTATCTTTTAACTTTTTTGTTAAAAATGGTTTTTCTTGGAGTTTAATTAATTGATTAATTATTTTGATCTTAATATTAATATATTATTAATATGGCATTTGTTGATTTTTTGGTTCATTGTTAATATGCCTTTACTATTGTTTAATTCATACATTGTTCTTTTCTTGGATTATTATAAGGATTCCTTGATTATATCAATGCTATAACTTATTCTTGGATTATCTTATTTGATATAATTCATATATATGTAATATAGAGTTTTTATTTATCGTTATTATTATAAAGTTTTAGTGTCTGTGCCACTAGCCATTAAGGATGATTCTTATTCCATATTATTATTGATGATGATTATGATTATGATTATTTTGTGTATAATTTTGTGAATTATTTAGTAGGTTAAAAATAATCCATAATGATAGAAATGGATGGGTGTGGTCACCCTAACTTCCCATGGGCATGGGCACCCTAGAAACCCATTATAATTTGTATAAGTGCATATTTTGGGTCCATTATGGCATGAACAACTTTACTTTTATTGATATGTGTGTGGTCAAGGTTTTTCAGTATGGTTGAAGACATTTCCTACAATTTGATGATACATGAAATAGAATTCTATTGGGTATGACCCATGGCATGTCTTAGTATAAATTTAGATATAAAATAGGATTCAATCTAAAAAGGGACACAACATGTTCCAAACATTTTTATTAAATGGTTATTCCCATGTGGATATAATATTCCTTGATGAACTATTTGTTCCATGATTTAAAGGATATCCTCTAAGTAGCATAGATTTATCCATTATTATTATCGATTTATGATTTTTTTTCATTATTAGTTTCTAACTTTATTTTTTATTACTCGTGAAACAATTTGATTATAATCATATCTTATAATACTATTTAATATCATATCATGTCATGAATTCACTCATTTATATAATATATTATGCTAAGGATACTGTTTATGGTGTAATATTGTAATAACCCAAAACTTTTATTAATGAAAATTCCTCTTGATCTACTTAAATGTCTTATTATGTAAAATGGTTATATAAAATATGCACTTCCTATTTTTATGTTTTTGGATTTTAAAATAACATTAAGAATTTTCACCATTGCTAATATATCCATTTAATAGAGACCACATGATTAGTATGAATATAGGGCTTTAATAAATCCAATTTACACAGACAAAGGAAGCGATGGCCTCATCCAGTAGAATTGCACCATATGAAGCCCATTTGTCAGAGCTCTAAAAGGAGGTAGTGTCACCAGACTTCACTCTTGACCAATCTCAAGTTAATCTTCAACATGTTAATCTTGAATGGAACCGCCTACAGGAGAAGTGGAAGTTAGTAGAGATTACCACCCGAGCGATGTTATCTGAGCCTCCCCAAGAGTCTGTCGCCATCACACACCTTACCCTTAGGTCTTCTGTGGGTATTATAAGTGGTTATGTAACAAGACCCTAGAACTATGATTATGTGGATTACTTTTTTATAGAATAAATAATATATATTCATTTTATTATTGTTACTTTGTAAATAGTTTTTAAAGCACAAATAGTATTTTTAGTTAATATTTAAATTCAATTAAAAAACCATTTTTATGATTTAATGGATTTCTTAATTAAATAATATTTTAATAAAATATTATTACTAAATTAATTTTTATTAAATATAAATTATTGTATAATTCTTATGAATACAACTGTAATTTTTATTAAGGTTTGAAAACTATTTTTGTCAAAACCCATGAATTTTCAATAAATGTTAGTTTTTATTTTAAAAGTGAAAATTCAAATATTTAGAAAATTATTTAGATAAAATGGATATTATTTTTAGAATCAGGATGTCGAAATTATCCAACGGTGAATTTTTCATAATTTTCTGAGACAGTCGAATTTTTGGGTAAAAATTAAATATTGATTAAATATATAATGGGTTTTATGACATCATAATGACCCAATAGTGATGTAATAAAATACTATAAAATGGGTATTAGGCCAAAATTTGTTTTCCTTTAAAATAATGTGATTTTATATTTGTTTAATTAATTTTATGATGCCTTAGTGAACCCTCCAAGACTTATAAAACATTTTAACATTTTAAAATGATTTCCTTGAGAGTGTGACTCACCTACACATTAGCAAGACTAATATTTTAATAAGTTCTAAAATTGGACTTATAAAATAATTTTTACACTCCCCTTTGAAAAAACCCATGGGAAAAATCATGGTATGGTTTGTGGTTTTGAATAGTTTAATGTGTAGTGTCCTAAACTTAAATAATAAATAATTCCCTATCATTTACTATATAAACCCACTAAATATCCCATTATTGTTCACTAAAACCATTTATAGCTCAAAAAAAACCTTCCCTCATCTCTCTATAATCATCCCAATGTGCCCCAAGCTCCTAATAATCCTCTCGCAAGCCTCTCTCAAGCCTTTGGGATCACACTTCCAAGTAAGGGATTTCTTCCTTTCTCATTTTTGGTCCAAATTTCTTTATGTTGTTATACCATTTTATTTTCAATTAAAAATGTTGGAGTATGATTTAGAACCTACAATATACTTCCCTACTTATTTTTTAATAATGATATACCCCTTTCTCTCTCATTTATTCCTCCCATGTACACTCGTTACCATGCTGGAATTCTGTAAGGGATTTCTCTCTCCTCATTTACATTCAAGAATTTATTTTGTATTATGAATATAAATTTTATTAAATATGTTGGGAACTGTATATATATTACCCCATTATGTTCCATTTAATGTACATATTATGAGACACCAATTTCTCTCTCATCAACCATTTTTATGAATTATTATGTCACGGTGTTATGTTGTCAAAATTGCACCATGATTTTCCAAGCCAAAGTCATTGTGTAGTGAATACCATGCCCATTTACCTATCAAGTTTATTAACCTTTATGCACATGTATTTATTGATTATATAGTTTCATGTATGACTTCTAAATTAATTTATCATGGAATAAATGATGATGTTTAATGAATCCATGTTATATGATCCATGTGGCACACTTATGCATGAAATGAAATGATTAAGAAGGGTGCACCCTGATAGCGCTCCAATGCATTGGGTAAAAATTAGTATCATGATACTTCAAATTAAATGAAGTTTTACTCATGATAATTCAAGTTCAATGAGGGTTTACTCATTCTCTATGTTCAATGATCCTTGTCTCATGCTAATATCATGTTAAATAGTGATGGCACATTTCCATGTTATGATAAGCATGTTATATCATGCCTTTGTGTTCATGTTTCTATTATGCTTCATTGATATGCCTATTACCTAACATGTATTGTATTCTTCATGTTATACCTTGTTTACTCCCTTACTGGGCTTTATAGCTCACCCTTTTCTTATTCATTTCCTCAAGTTATCCCATGCAATGCTAAGTACGAAGGAATGTGTGTGGTCATGTAAAAAAAGTTTTCAATAAAGTTGTGTATTTCAAGTTTTAAGTTTTTATGTAATGTTCCTAATCCCCAAAGATACTAGACCTCTCGATCTTCTATTTTGTATCACGTGAAGATTTTATAAATTATGTTTAAGCGTGAAATAAAGAGCAGGGTTGCTATAGTTGGTATCAGAGGGAGGTTTAGTTATTTTTTAGATTATGATTATAAAACCCTAGTGAAAGCCTTAGTTATAAGACTAAGTATAATAAAAACATCCCTAAATTTTTGTGAGTATTGAGTAAGTGTTTTATCAAGAAAATACATATTTGTATGGATACGAGCAGGTAGAGGTACCTCTGGAACAGATGTATCTAGGGGTAAAACCCGGAAACACCTCTTTGAGCTAGACTCGAATGGGAACTGGTGCACGACAATGGGCCTTGATACACTCTTGGTTAAGACACTCTTGGGGGATATGCTTTGGTAAAATCATAATCTTAGTATAAACCATTATTAAGGGAATAAAAACATTCCCCTAAGAATATATATTGGGAAGTATATCATAGATAACATAGATTGAAGCCTATAAATTCATAATTTAAAGAAATAAAATTAATTTATAAGTCATCTATTTTTATCTTTAGATTACCCTTTATGTGTTACCCATAACTTTCCTTTTATTCCATCCAATGGCCAATAATAAGAGTACTCAGGATAACAACCGATGTGAAGATCAATGTGATGACTATTCTAATGAGATGCCTAATCTAATGGGAGTGAGAATCGAAAACTTTTTCATGATACTCACTCAGTTAACTCAAGTTTTGAATGGAAACATGGGACAAGAGGAATGTTCAACCCCCCTAAGAGAGAACATGGGACAAGAGGAATGTTTAACCCCCCTAAGAGAGAACAAGTTTGTAACAACTAGGCCCTGCCCACCAGTTACCCCGCAAACACGTGGTCCTCATCCTAGGGCCCACCCACGTGCCTGAATAGGTCATCTGACTAATGACAGTTGAAACGCACGTCCGATTGTCGCCTATCGACCGTTCAAGGTTCCGGTGCTCTGCTAATGTGTATAGCAGCACTCGGGTCGAATCCTCGGCGATGATACTTTGTAGTAGTCGTTTGTTTTTAGTTGATTGTATTTTGATTAGGGGGGTTTGTTTGCAGAGCTTAATTGAAATGATTTATGGATGATGTTTGATTTACCAAATTGATAAATATTGGAGTGAGTTCATCATTAGGTTAGTTAAGCTTGTGATATCCTCGAGCTTTGCTTTATATTGCATTTAAATTAACACCCATGTCACAAGATGATGTTGATTAGAATTCTTAAGTGTTAAGGCTTTAAACCAAGACTTAACTTAACTTAAGGTTATAATCTCAATAAGATCTTATTTATGGTTTTGTATTTATGGTTCCAATAATCCATGGAAACCACATGTTAAACAAAACAAGTCATTAATCCATGACATGTTAAGTCCAACATACACAATGTTAATTCAAAGAATATTCATCGAGCAGAAGCTCTCAATCACTTAACATACCTAAATTATAACTCACCCCAATGAGAGATTTACTCAGCCATTATGATGTTTATTAATCTGGTAATATATGTTTATGGTGATGAATTATAAAGAGAAGAAAAAGAAAGGGACAAGATAAGAGTAGTGTGCCGAACACACACACGAAATATTTTAAGAATCAAAAAAAGAATTTCGATTGAATGAGGAAGCAAGATAAGGTACTGTAATTTAAAATGATTCAAACTATTTTAAGACCATGAATATTATACTACAGAAGGTGGAGGAGAATAAGAGATATTGAAGAAGAAACTTTCATTAAAATAGAATTACAAAATAAAGGACTTACAAAATTACAAAAATGAAGAACACAAAAGTAAGTGAAAAGAAAGAGAGGAGGAAAGGTCCCTCAAGTGTAAACTTGAGTATGGCAGGTCCTCCCAAGCCTTTGGCAAAGCTTTGGTCGTGCCAATATGATATCCTCTCTTCTGAAATGCCAACCCCTCTCAAGGAGAGAAGGGAAGAGTATTTATAGCCCAAGGAGTGGACTGTTTGCATTCCCAATCTGTCCTTCCACTTGCATCGCCAATTTGGAAATTCAGACAGCCGAATCTTCAAATATCTCCTTCTCCAAAGTTGTATACAATAATTTTGGCCGACTAATCTCAAAATTTGGAGTAATTTGGACCTAAGTATAAAAAGTTATGGCCGGTTGAATAAACAAACTTAAACTGTCCATTTCAATCCAGTCTTTTTAAAGTCCATAATGTTAAAGGGTTTTTGAATATTAAGATGCCTTCAAATCCGAATGGTTTCTTCACAAAAGTCGGCCGCCTACATCCCCTCGTTCACACTGAAAAATCTCAGATCTCTTGGATGATTACATCAGGAGATATGTTATGCATACTATACTGATTTTCATTCTCGGACAGAATGGTGGGATGGACTTCAAAGATTCATTTGTGCCCCTTGTACTTGGATTTGGGCCATGAAATTTTTATCCAAGATGACATGTAGTGTCCCCCAAATTATTGTGGAGAGTTAAGGTTTTTGAACTTCTGGATTGAGCCCAGTAAATCAATCTTCATGAATAGTCCAGTTTCTTCACAAATTCTTTGGTCTTGTTTGTGAGGACCATATGACCCTTTAAATGGCAGAATTGGATCATGGTTCCTTCTAATGAAATGTTGTATATTGAAAGGAGAATCCTACAAAACACGAACCACACAATTTGGATCAGTATAGTGATAGTTATAATTAAAACATTAAACTGACTCAATTTGACTACTTCTAAAAATGCTACTTAATATTAAAACATTAATATTTCACACAAATTATGCACATTTAATATAAAATAAGTAAAGGGGGAATATAATAAGTCATGAAAATATTAATAACATCAACTCCCCCACACTTAGATTTGCGCGTGTCCTCATGTGCAACAAATATAAAAATATGACAAAATCATTTTCACTCACCAACAAATATTAAAATTTTGTTTTCTCCAATCAGGGGAGGTTTAGACTATTTTACTCATCCATATTGAATTCCATCACAAATTTGGTTCACAATAATGCATCATAAACAATTCATTTTTTCATGTTCAAGGTTTGAATTGGAAAATGTAGGCACTCAAAACTTACTCCTCTCAAGATGATAAAAATGTATTTTAGGAAGTTCACTCATTCACCAACAAAAAGTGAAAATCAAGAGTTTGTAAGAGCTCTCAGCTTCCATTTCCAAATCTAATGTGTACAATAATCAAGAGGTCTTTTAAGGGGGTTTTCAGTGGCTATGGGACGGTAGGTATATAATGTCCAAAGGAAAAGAGGGGTTAAAAACACCAACATGGAAAAATCAATGCACATTTTTTTTTGAAATTTGATTTGAAAGGAAATAGAAACACATATTTACAAGGGAATGAATGTGTGATGAATGAAAAGTGAGGGAGATAGAAAATGGAATAGGTTGAGATGATGGAATATGTACAACATGGAAGACTTCCAATAATGACACAATACAAGATGATTCAAGTGTTCTTTTTCTCTTTTTTTTTTTGCTCTTTTTTTTCGAAAGTTGTGCTTGAAACAAGTCTCACAGTCATCTCCCAACCCATGCTTGATCTCCTCATGGAACTAATTTTAGTAGTTATAACATGATCAAAGGTTGATGATGAATGATTTTTGACCCACCCAAGACACAACCCATTCCTTTTTTTTCATTTTTTTTTATATAATTTTTTTTCATTTTTTTTTTTGAACACTTTTCAATTACTTTTGTACAAATGAAAATTACACATATACACGCCAAAGCTCATAGAATTACAACCTCTCCCACACACTTGAATGGATGATTTCCCTCAAGCATATGATGACACATTGGAAATCAATGAAAGTACTCCCAAAAATGAAGTCCATTCCCCCCACACTTAAATTTCAATAAATTTTACAATGAAAATCCATGAAGATGTTGGGTGGGAAAAGGTATTAGGCTTGTAATGTGGCTATCAAAAGAAAGGGTTTCATAGGCTCAAAGGGGCTTTCAAAAGTGGGATCAATGTAAGGGTAACGGGAGGCTATTTGGCTATTCTGATTCTCATGTGGCTTAGAAAATGCCTCTATCATATTAATGCACACAAAAGATGGAAATTCAACTCGAAGGTCTACAAACTCAAGACTCACAATCAGTGGTGAAGACACACAATGAAAAAGATGGCCATAGATGACCTTGGCATGAAGGATAATGTTATTCCTCACGGTAGGGGAGAATCATTTTCCACCAAAAATTGTTCATTCAAAATGTTTGTTATTGACACAAAATTGTTTACCCAAGTTTGAGATAAAAATTCAATATATTTGAGTTTAAAACAAGCCTTTTGACTCCCCAAAATGGTTGGACAAAATTTCAAAACTAGATGGTGAGTAAGCATGACTCTTTTTTTGTAATTTTTTTTAAGTAATTGTGTTTTTTGGTTTTTTTAGTTTTTAAGGTTTTTTTTTTAAAATACACACCCACACAAGAAAGATAAAAAGAAAGGGTTTGATGAATAAAGTGGTAACAAAATGAAAGAGAGAGGAAGAAGAAGAAAGAGGTAGAGAGAGGAAGAGATAGAGAGAGTTAAAGGGAAAGAGGTGCCCCTGGTTTGGATTTGGTGGGTCGCCATTTCCATATAGTGGTGGGTCAATGGAAGTCGATGTGGAACCTGAAGTGAATGGCCTCTCATGGTGATGCTTTAACCGGTGTCCGTTAACCGTGAATGTTCTTTTTGAAGAAGGGTCTTGGACTTGCACTGCACCAAATGGGTAAACATTAGTAATAATAAAAGGTCCATCCCAACGAGAATTGAGCTTACCTGGGTGAAGTCGAAATCGAGAATTGAAGAGCATTACCTTTTCACCTTCATGAAATACCTTTCGAAGAATGTGCTTGTCATGGAGTGACTTTGCCTTTTCTTTGTAGAGAATGGAGTTCTCATACGAATCGAGTCGAAGCTCCTCCAATTCAGTCAACTGCAACAATCTTTCTTCACCAGATTTTTCACAATCAAAATTACAAGTTTTGACAGCCCAAAATGAATTATGATGGATTTCAACTGGTAAATGACAAGCTTTACCAAAAACTAGCCTAAATGGAGACATCCCAATGGGTGTCTTATAGGCTGTTCGATAGGCCCAAAGTGCTTCACCAAGTCTATCGGGCCAGTCTTTTCTTGTGGGCTTAACAATTCTTTCAAGCACTCTTTTCACTTCTCTGTTAGAAAGTTTAGCCATTCCATTTGTTTGAGGGTGATATGCAGTGGATGTTTTATGTACAACCCCATTCTTTTTCAAAAGTGACTCCATGGTTCTATTACAGAAATGAGTTCCTAAGTCACTTATCAAAGCACGTGGTGTTCCGAATCGATGGAAGATATGGGTTTTGAGGAACTCACTCACAGTTTGAGCATCGTCTTTCCTAGTGGGTTTGGCCTCGACCCACCTAGAAACATAATCGACCGCAAGAAGAATGTATGAGAATCCATTGGAAGGGGGAAATGGTCCCATGAAATCGATGCCCCAAACATCGAAAAGCTCACAGAAGATTAATGGCTTTTGAGGCATTTCGTTTCTTTTGGAAATTGTGCAAACTTTTGGCAAGTGGGACATGATTGACAGAACTCGTGTGAGTCCTTGAAGAGTGAAGGCCAAAAGAATCCAGAATCTAGGACTTTTCGAGAAGTCCTTTGTGGTCCAAAGTGGCCACCTCCAGGCATTGAGTGGCAGAATTCCAAGATGGAGGATTGTTCAGTTTCATCAACACATCTCCTAATTACCATGTCAGCCCCGGTTTTCCAAAGTTTATTATCTTCCCAAAAATAATGCTTTGAATCACTTTTCATCTTTTCTTTTTGTTCTTTTGAAAAATATTCAGGGAAAACACCGGAAACCAAGTAATTGACAATTGGGGCATACCATGGTAACTTTGGAGTGAGAGAGGAGAGGTGTTCAGTTGGAAATTCAGGATCAATTATTTCAGAATGAGAAGAATTAGAAATTCTACTCAGGTGGTCAGCCACAGGGTTTTCTTTTCCAGGTTTATCTTTTATCACAAGGTCAAACTCTTGGAGCATTAAAATCCATCTTATTAGCCTTGGTTTGGAATCACTTTTCTTAAGTAAGAACTTTAATGCTGAGTGGTCCGTGAAGATGATGATTTTGGCACCTAAGAGATAGGGCCGGAATTTATCCAAGGCAAAAACCACAGCTAAAAGTTCTTTTTCAGTCACAGTGTAGTGTGATTGAGTTTCATCCAATGTTTTTGAGGCATAAAAGATGACATGAGGAATGTTTTCTCTTCTTTGACCAAGAACAGCCCCAATGGCCCTATCAGAAGCATCACACATCAATTCAAATGGTAAGGACCAATCTGGGGGTTGGATTATTGGAGCAGATGTGAGAGAAGATTTGAGTTCAATGAAGGCTCTCTTGCAAGCCTCATCAAAATTGAATGTGACATCATTTTGAAGTAAACGAGTGAGTGGGAGGGAAATCTTGCTGAAGTTCTGAATGAATCGCCGATAGAAACCGGCATGACCAAGGAAGGACCGAATGTCTCAAACTGATTTGGGTTCAGGAAGTGATTGGATCACCTCAATTTTGGATGGATCAACTTGGATACCCTCTTGAGAAATTATGTGCCCTAGAACAATCCCATTTGAAACCATGAAGTGACATTTTTCAAAATTCAGCACAAGGTTGCACTTGACACACTTTTGAAGGACCAAAGAGAGTGAATGTAAGCAAGATTCAAATGACTCGCCATAAATGGTAAAGTCATCCATGAAGACCTCCATGCAATTCTCAATGAATTCAGAAAAGATACTCATCATACACCGCTGGAATGTTGCAGGAGCATTACAAAGCCCAAAAGGCATTCGCCTATATGCATAGGTTCCAAAGGGGCAAGTGAATGTGGTCTTTTCTTGGTCTTGAGGTGCGATTGGAATTTGGAAGTAGCCAGTGTAACCATCAAGAAAGCAATAGTGTGACTTTCCGGCCAATCTCTCAAGAATTTGGTCAAGGAAAGGAAGTGGGTAGTGATCTTTTCGTGTTTCAGCATTCAATTTGCGATAATCGATGCACACACGCCATTTGTTTTTCACTCGAGTTGTGACCACTTCTCCATGTTCATTTGTGACAACTGTTATCCCGCCCTTCTTAGGAACGACTTGAATTGGACTAACCCATTCACTATCATAAATTGGGTAGATAATACCAGCTTGAAGAAGCTTGGTAATCTCTTCCCTAACTACCTCAAGTATGAGTGGATTGAGTCTTCTTTGAGGTTGCCTAATTGGTTTGGATGATTCCTCTAGATGGATGTGATGCATGCAAAGGGCAGGGTTGATTCTTGTAATATCCTCTAGGGTCCAACCTAAGGCATTTTTGTTTTCCTCTAACACTTGAACAAGTTGGGACTCCTCAGTTTTAGAAAGTGAAGGAGAGATAATGACAGGGTAGGAGGGATCATGGAAAAGGAATGCATACTTGAGGTGTGAAGGAAGTGGTTTTAGATCAGTTTCAGCCTTGATTGGAGAGCTAGACAAGTTAGGAGTAGGAGAAGGGATTCCAGATGGGTTTGGATCATTTTCCTCAACACTGTCCAAGGTGGAGCAGTAGAGATCAGAGTTGATGTGGGATTCAAGAGAGTTTTCAAGTTCCTCTAGATTGATGGAGTCTATGAATGAGAGGTCCACATCAACTTCACCATTTATGACTTTGTTAATCATGGTGCAGATTTCACAAGATCCTTTATCATTAGAACATGAAGAACACGGTGGATTGGGGTTCGATTGAATCTTAGAAGTGTCCTCAAAAGCATGGATTGAGAATGAAGAGTGATCCTCAGATGGGTATCGCATGGCTTGGAAAATGTTGAACTTGACTAGTTGGTCACCGAATTCCATGGATAAGATGCCTGAGTGGACATCAATCTTGGTTCTCGCAGTCATGAGGAATGGTCTTCCTAGAATTAGGGGAGATCGAGAAGAGGTCGTCTCACCTTCCATGTCAAGGACATAGAAATCAGCTGGGAAGATAAGATCATTGACCCGAACAAGAACATCCTCAATTATCCCCTCAGGACTGGCAGTGCTTCGATTGGCTAATTGAATGACAATACCCGTTGGGTGCAAGGGACCTAGACCAAGGTTGGAGAAAATGGATTTGGGCATGACATTTATTGAGGCTCCAAGGTCTATGAGTGCATCATCAAAGTTGGAACTCCCTATTTGACATGGAACCGTGAAGGTCCCTGGATCTTTGCACTTCATGGGAATGGACTGTTGGGTTGAAACATTTTCAATGTTCCTAAGTTGCCTCTTATGGGTGCACAATACTTAAGAAACTTGGCATACTTAGGGATTTGTTTGATGGCATCTAAGAGGGGGATGTTCACTTCAACACGTCTAAACATATCAAGCATTTCAGGATCAGGTTCAAAGGACTTCTTAGGCTTGGAGATGGCTTGAGGAAAAGGAATTGGGTTCCTTAGAGGAATGGAAGGAGGTGAAGGAGTGGATTCAAGTTCCTTTTCCAGATTTTTGTTCTTTTCATTTTCTACATCGAAAGGGGAGGTAGAGGAATCAGCATGGGGCATAACAATTTGCTTTCCCGATCTAAGTGCAATTGCACTTACATTACCCTTAGGGTTGGGTAATGGTTGAGCTGGGAGTTGGGATGAATTGGATGGTTGTTGCTGGCTCAGGTGGGATGCAAGTTGACCTATTTGGGTTTCAATGTTCTTGAGGCTAGAACGGGTGAAGGAAGCAAGATCCTCTACAGCACTTTCCCATGGTTGTTTAGAAGAAGAGGCTTGTCCCAAATTGGGTTGGCCTTGATTTTGGTTCTTAGGAAAGCGATTGTATTGGGTGGGGAATTGGGAAGGCTCGTTAGGATAGTGGAATCCAGGAGGAGGATTGTTCCTTTGGGGTTGAGGAACAAAAGGATAAGGTTGATGGATGTTACCACCACTTTGACCATATTGGAACTGGTTTGGATTTTGATGAGGGAACTGAGGAGGATGAGAAATGGGATTACCATACCTCAAAGGTGGGTTAAAGGTAGAAGAGAAGGGCTCAGAGTGGGGTTGGTTGAAGTTTCTAACAAAATGACCTGATTGTTGAGGGTTGAATTTTCGCTGAGCATATGCTGCATTGAGCTCCATTGGACTAGATGAATCAGATGGATCATCTTGAAGTTGTGGACATGTGTCATTCGGATGAGATGGAGAGTTGCAGATTCCACAATTCTTGATAGGTCCAGGGAATAGTGATTGTGGAGAAGATGAGGTTGGGGCTTTGGTAGCCACCGCTAGTTGACGCACAAGACCTGTAAGTTCACTCATCCACTCAGTCATCTTATTGGGCTCTATGGATTGATTCTCTTGGGCTTGTTTCACTTGAGCATGTGCTCGAGTATGGAATTGCTGCGTGTTTGCAGCCATGTTACTTATGAGATCTCTTGCATCTGCAGGAGTTTTGTCAACAAGAGCACCGCCACTTGCGGCATCAATGAGAGTTCGCTCCATAGCCAATAACCCCTCATAGAAGTATTGGATCAGAAGTTTGTCAGGGATTTGATGGTGTGGACAAGTTGCCACAAGCTTTTTGAACCTCTCCCAATACTCATGGAGTGATTCATTAGGGAATTGACGGATGCCGCTTATTTCCTTTCGGATAGAAGCTGTTCGGGAAGCGGGAAAGAACTTCTCAAGGAAAAGTCTCTTCATGTCAACCCATGAGTTTATGGAACCAGGTGGGAGGTAGTAGAGCCAAGACTTGGCAGAATCTGCTAGGGAAAAGGGGAAAGCTCTAAGCTTGATTTGTTCTTCAGAAACCCCTTTAGGTTTCATGGTTGAGCATACCACTTGGAACTCTTTGAGGTGAAGATGAGGATCCTCACCAGCTAGACCATGGAAATGAGGAAGAAGATGAATCAAACCCGACTTGAGTTCGAATTCATCCTCTATGTTTGGATATTGAATACCAAGAGGTTGGTAATTCATATCAGGGGCAGCAAGTTCTTTCAATGTTTGTTCCCTAGGATTGGCCATATCTAATTCAATTGGTAGGGCAATGATTGGTTCTTGGGTGATTTGGTTATCCCTAATGGTCCTCCTAATTCGACGAAGAGTTCTATCAATTTCAGGGTCAAACAAATTCGAGGGATTGTTTGGAAGGCTACGGGGCATTCAGAGAGATTTTGGAAGAAAGAGGAAGACGGGTTTTTCTTTGTGTTTTTTTTCAATTTTTTTTTTAAACTTTTGTATTTTTTTTGGGTTTTTTTTACAATAACCAGAAACTAATGAATACTTAAAGCAACATCCCCAGCAACGGCGCCATTTGAAACGCACGGCCGATTGTCGCCTATCGACCGTTCAAGGTTTCGGTGCTCTGCTAATGTGTATAGCAGCACTCGGGTCGAATCCTCGGCGATGATACTTTGTAGTAGTCGTTTGTTTTTAGTTGATTGTATTTTGATTAGGGGGGTTTGTTTGCAGAGCTTAATTGAAATGATTTATGGATGATGTTTGATTTACCAAATTGATAAATATTGGGGTGAGTTCATCATTAGGTTAGTTAAGCTTGTGATATCCTCGAGCTTTGCTTTATATTTCATTTAAATTAACACCCATGTCACAAGATGATGTTGATTAGAATTATTAAGTGTTAAGGCTTTAAACCAAGACTTAACTTAACTTAAGGTTATAATCTCAATCAGATCTTATTTATGGTTGTGTATTTATGGTTCCAATAATCCATGGAAACCACATGTTAAACAAAACAAGTCATTAATCCATGACATGTTAAGTCCAACATACACAATGTTAATTCAAAGAATATTCATCGAGCAGAAGCTCTCAATCACTTAACATACCTAAATTATAACTCACCCCAATGAGAGATTTACTCAGCCATTATGATGTTTATTAATCTGGTAATATATGTTTATGGTGATGAATTATAAAGAGAAGAAAAAGAAAGGGACAAGATAAGAGTAGTGTGCCGAACACACACACGAAATATTTTGAGAATCAAAAAAAGAATTTCGATTGAATGAGGAAGCAAGATAAGGTACTGTAATTTAAAATGATTCAAACTATTTTAAGACCATGAATATTATACTACATAAGGTGTAGGAGAATAAGAGATATTGAAGAAGAAACTTTCATTAAAACAGAATTACAAAATAAAGGACTTACCAAATTACAAAAATGAAGAACACAAAAGTAAGTGAAAAGAAAGAGAGGAGGAAAGGTCCATCAAGTGTAAAATTGAGTATGGAAGGTCCTCCCAAGCCTTTGGCAAAGCTTTGTTCATGCCAATATGATATCCTCTCTTCTGAAATGCCAACCCCTCTCAAGGAGAGAAGGGAAGAGTATTTATAGCCCAAGGAGTGGACTGTTTGCATTCCCAATATGTCCTTCCAATTGCATCGCCAATTTGGCAATTCAGACAGCCGAATCTTCAAATATCCCCTTCTTCAAAGTTGTAGACAATAAGGTTTTCCGACTACTCTCAAAATTTTGAGTCATTTGGACGTAAGGATAAAAAGGTATGGCCGGTTGAATAAACAAACTTAAACTGTCCATTTCAATCCAGTATTTTTGAAGTCCATAATGTGAAAGGGTTTTTGAATATTAAGATGCCTTCAAATCCGAATGGTTTCTTCAATAAAGTCGGCTGCCTACATCCCCTATTTCACACTGCAAAATCTCAGCTCGCTTGGATGATTACATCAGGAGATATGTCATGCATACTATACTGATTTTCATTCTCGGCCAGAATGGTGGGATGGACTTCAAAGATTCATTTGGGCCCCTTGTACTTGGATTTGGGCCATGAAATTTTTATCCAAGATGACATGTAGTGTCCCCAGAATTATGGTGGAGAGTTAAGGTTTTTGAACTTCTGGATTGAGCCCAGTAAATCAATCTTCATGAATAGTCCAGTTTCTTCACAGATTATTTGGTCTTGTTTGTGAGGACCATATGACCCTTCAAATGGCATAATTGGATCATGGTTCCTTCTAATGAAATGTTTTTTATTGAACGGAGAATCCTAAAAAAGAAGAACCACACAATGTGGATCAGTATAGTGATAGTTATAATTAAAACATTAAACTGACTCAATTTGACTACTTCTAAAAATGCTACTTAATATTAAAACATTAATATTTCACACAAATTATGCACATTTAATATAAAATAAGTAAAGGGGGAATATAATAAGTCATGAAAATATTAATAACATCAACAGTCCCCACATGCCAACACATGTCCTTTCCTGTGTGTTTTTTCCTCACTCACACACACCCTGGGAAACTTCCCAGGAGGTCACCCATCCTGATCACTACTCCAGGCCAAGCATACTTAACTGTGGATTTCTAATCAGGTAGGCTCTTGAAAAGAAAGGTGCACCATGTTGACATGAGTCATATCATTTAGTCATTTAACCCTTTATCATTTGGGGGTGTTACAATCACCCCCCCCCCCCCCCTTTATAGCACAACGTCCTCGTTGTGGGACCTACATCACACCCAGGCAGTGCACCGCACTTAAGGATGGGTACCACCTCTGATACCAAATGTAACAACTAGATTCGCCCACCAGTTACCCCGCAGACACGTGGTCCCCACCCTAGGGTCCACCCACGTGCCTGAACGGGTCATCTGACTAATAACAGTCCCCACAGGCCAACACATGTCTTTTACAGTGTATTTTGTCCTCACTCACACACACCCTGGGAAACTTCCCAGATGTCACCCATCCTGATCACTACTCCAGGTCAAGCACGCTTAACTGTGGAGTTCTAATCAGGTAGGCTCCCAAAAAAGGAAGGTTCACCTTGTTAACATTAGTCATATCATTTAGTCATTTAACCCTTTATCATTTGGGGGTGTTACAAAGTTGAAATCAAGAGATTCATGAGACAAAGGCCTCCTAGTTTTAATGGATTATCTGATCCCTCAATTCCTGAACAATGGATTAAATCTAATGAAAATATCTTCTTTATCCTTTAATGTTCCGAACAAAAGAAGGTTCTTCTAGCTGCTTATCCTATAGAGGGTGAATCTGATCAATGGTGGACATTGATCAAAAATACGAAGCCTGAGGAGGATATTGAGGTGATGGAATGGAAAGATTTCTAGAAAACGTTTTTCAATAAATATTCTCCTCATACCCTTTAACTTAAGATGGAAAGGGACTTCCTTACACTCAAGAAAAAAGGCAACAAATCCATCGGATCATACGAGGCAAACTTCACAAGGCTTGCACAATATGCCTCCGGCATTGTCGTTACCCCTGAATGCAAGGTTGATCACTTCTTTAGTGGGCTAAAACCTAGCCTATGGAAATCCTTAGGGATCTGTGACATCGAGAGCTATGAGGAAATTGTCTGATGTGCCCTCAAAGTCGAAATGGAGATTAGGGAATCTCAGGGGTATCATAGGAATAAGAAGCATAATGTGGACTTTAAATATGGAAGTCTGATGGATAAATACAAAGGGGCAGAAAGAATCAGCCCAAAAATTGCCTAAAGGAGGTGAGAAAATGCTTTAGGTCTGGAAGATAAGGGCACCAGGTCATTAACTTCCGACAAGAAAAACCTACAGCTATGATAGAAGAGAGGAATGATTTTTTCAACCCTCAATGTGTTATTCATTAATTCAACTACAAGAATCTAGGGCACTTTTCAAACCAGTTCCCTAAGCCAAGGGTTTTCAGAGGAAACCAACAACCTCTAAGGTAGCAAGGGTGAGATTTTACCATCACTATCGCCGAAGTGAACCCCTACAATGAAGTGGTGACAGGTACGCTAGTTATTCATTCAAGAATAGTGAATGTACTTTTTGATTATGGTAATACACATTCTTTTATATCCTAAAAGTTTAGTAGAACAATCCCAACACCACCACAAATCATGTAAGTAAAGATGTTAGTGAGAATGAAAAATGGGGCAATCATTGCATCCCATGAATATAACTCCTCCCCTTTCATAATTTGTGGATTTAACTTCCCAGCAAACCTCTTCATATTCCCTCTAGTGTAATTTGATGTAATTCTTGGCATGGATTGGATTTCCTTATATAGATCCAACATGAATTGTCGTGAGAGGGAAATCACTCTCCATATGGTGAATCGACCCCCGATTTTGTACAAGTGCAAGGATGAGGATGAATCTTATTTAGAACCATCATCTCAAGTGTGAATATTACTGCCCTATAAGCATGAATATATTGCTCATATGATTGAGTCTAAGGAATCAACCATCCTTGAAGATGTGCCTATTGTGAGGAAATTCGCTGAAGTGTTTCCCAAGGAATTTCCTGGTCTTCCTCCTAAAATAGATGTTGAATTCTCAATTGATCTTATACTGGGGGCGTTTCTAATATCCAAGACTTCATATAGAATGGATGTTGTGGAGCTTGAGGATCTGAAGAAACAACTACAGGGGAATCTGTATAAAGGGTTTATACACCCAAGTGCTTCACTATAGGGTGCACCAGTCCTCTTAGTCAAGAATAATGATGGGTAAATATGCCTTTTCATTGATTATCGTGAGCTCAAAAAAATCACGATAAAGAACAAGTATCCTCTGTGAAGAATTGATGACTTGGTCGATTATCTACGTGGAGCACAATACTTCTCCAAGGTGGATTTGCGGTTGGGATATTACCAAGTAAGGGTGAATAAGTAGGATATCCCCAAGTCTGGTTTTTGTACAAGGTAGAGGCACTATGAATTCATATTAATGCCTTTAGGACTCACTAATGCCCCAGAAATATTTATGGACTTGATGAATAGAGTCTTTAGATATTACCTTGACAAATTTGTGCTAGTATTTATAGAAGATATTCTAATATACTCAAAAATCAAGCAGGAGCATGAGGAGCATCTAAGAATTGTACTAGAGACCTTGTGAAAGGAGAAGCTCTATGAAAAGTATATAAAGTGTGAGTTCTGGTCGAAGGAGGTCTCATTTTGGGGTTATATCATCACAAGTAATGGGATATCTGTGGATCCCTCCAAGATAGATACAATTGAGGGATGGCTGAGGCCAACATCAGTAACAGATATCCATAGCTTCATGGGGTTATCTAGATATTATCACCGATTTGTGAGAAATTTCTCATGATTTTCAAACCCTCTTACTAATATAACTCAGAAGGGAGTAAAGTTTTCTTAGAGTGATGAATAAAAAGATAGATTCAAAGATTTGAAAAAAAAAGTCTTATCACTGCACTCGTTCTCACACTACCTACAAGTTGAGAACTTTTTGTGGTATTTAGTGATGCTTCGAAGAAGGTCCTGGGCTTTGTGTTGATGAAAAATGAAAAAGTCATTGCCTATGTTTCAAGGAAATTGAAATTTTATGAGAAAAACTATCAAATACCTAATTTGTAGTTGTCTGCAGTAATCTCTGCTTTAAAAAATTTCCGAAATTACCTCTTTGGGGAGAAGTGTAAAATAAACAAAGATCACAAAAGCCTCAAGTATATATTCACATAGAAAGAGTTGAACATGCACCAACGAAGATGGTTAGAGCTGATCAAAGACTATGACTGCACAATTCATTTCCAACCTGGGAAAGAAAAACAAGTGGTGGATGCTCTAAGTAGAAAGGACCCAGCGATTCTATCATTGATAAGAATTGAAAAGAATCCAATCTTTTTAGATTTGATGAATATGGACTTGGGAATCATAAATAAGGGTACATCGTCAATGATTTCACAAATGATTTCTTAACCATATCTTTTTTAAAGGTTAAGGGATACTCAAAAGGATGATGTGGGAATTCAGAAAAAATTGAAAACTATCAGAAAAGGTAAATCCTCAAGGTTAAATGTTAATGAAGAAGGAATTGTGATATTTGAGTCAAGACTATGTGTTCCATAAAATATAGAGTTAAAGAAAGAACTTTTGGATGATGCACATAGTTCAAATTTCTCCATTCACCCAGGAAACACAAAGATATATGGAGATCTACGAAAGATTTATTGGTGGGATAACATGAAGAAGGATATAGCTGAGTATACATCAAAGTGCCTGGTATGTCGGCAAGTGAAGGCTGAGAGGTAGAATTCTAAGCTGATGATGCAACCATTACCCATACCAATATGTAAATGGGAGAACATCACCATATACTTTGTCACCAGACTTCCAAAGACATCCAAAAAAACAATGCTATCTGGGTTGTTCTGGATCATCTTACAAAGACTGCACATTTCATTGCAATTCGAGAGTATTTCTTGTTAGATCAACTAGCACGGATATACATCAGATAAGTGGTAAGGATGCATGGAGTACCACTATCTATTATATCCGATAGAGATCCAATATTCACCTCTAAGTTCTAGAAGATTATCCAACAAGATTTGAATACTGAGTTGAACTTCAGTACATCTTATCATCCTCAAAATAATGGCCAATCTGAGTGGAATATTCAAATGCTTGAGGAAATGTTGAGAGCATGCTAAATGGACTTCAAAGGAGGATGGTATCAACATATTCCTATAATTGAGTTCTCTTACAATAATAGTTTCCACTCAAGAATCCAAATGGCTCCTTATGAAGCCCTTTATGGGAAGAGGTGCAGAATACCGATATGTTGGGATGAAATTGGGGAGGGAAAACTCTTAGGTCCAGAAATGGTTGATGAAATGGTAGAGAAGGTAAAGACCATCCAACAACACATTAAAGCTGCTTAGAGTTGACAAAAGAGCTATGCTAATAATCATCGATGAGACCTAGAGTTTGATGTTGGAGACATGGTATTCCTCTACATATCATTGTGGAATAGAGTTATGAGATTTTAGAAGAAGGTAAATCTTAGTCCAAGGTACATTTTCCCTTTTGAGAATCTTGATCTCATTGGAGAAGTGGCCTATCGACTAGAACTCCCACCAAACCTATCTCAAATACATGTCATATTCCATGTATCACTCTTGAGGAAGTACATACCTGACTCATCGAATGTACTCAATCTAGAGGTGGTACCATTGGAGAATGACCTCTCCTATGAAGAGAATCTGGTAAAGATATTATATCTTAGGAAAAAGTTCTATGAAATATGACAATGTTTCTTCTTAAGGTGTTTTGGAAAAACCAAAAGTTTGAAGAAGCAATGTGGGAATTGGAGGAAGTGATGAAGCAAAGTTACCCTCGCATATTTTATTGGGGGAAAAGGAAATTTTGAGGGAGGAATTTCTTAATGGGAGAAGTTTGTAACAACCCAAACTTTTATTAATGAAAATTAATATTGATCTAATTAAATGTATTATTATGTAAAATGGTTATATAAAATATGAACTTACTTGGTTTTATGTTTTTAGATTTTAAAATACCATTAATAATTTTTACCATTACTAATATTGCTATTGAATAGTAACCACATGATTAGTATAAATATAGGTCTTTAAAAAATCCAATTTACTCAAACAAAGGAAGTGATAGCCACATCCAGTTGAATTGCTCCATACGAAGGCCATTTGTCAGAGCTCGGAAAGAAGGTAGAGTTATTCATATCTTCTGTTATCCAAGTACAGAGTGGGCTTTAAAACATTAATCTTGAACAGAACCGCCTATGGGAGAAGTGGAAGTTAGTAGAGATTGCCACCTGAGCGATGATATATGAGCCTCCCCAAGAGTCTGTCACCATAGCACACCTTACCCTTAGGTCTTATGTGGGTGTTATAATGGGTTATGTAACAAGACCCTATTACTATGATTATGTGCATTATTTTTGTATAGAATAAATAATATACATTCATTTTATTATTGTTACTTTGTAAATAGTTTTTAAAGCACAAATAGTATTTTTAGTTAATATTTAAATTCAATTAAGAAAACTATTTTGATGAATTAATGGATTTTTGAATTAAGTAATATTTTAATGAAATATTATTACTAAATTAATTTTTATTAAATATAAATGATTGTATAATTCTTATTAATACAATTGTAATTTTTTTAAGGTTTGAAAACTGTTTTTTTCAAAACCCGTCAATTTTCAATAAATGTCAGTTTTTATTTTAAAAGTGAAAATGCACTTATTTAGAAAATTATTTAGATAAAATTAATAATATTTTTTGAATCAGTACATCTAAATTATCTAATGGTGAATTTTTCATAATTTTATGAGAGTCAAATTTATGGGTAAAAATTAAATACTGATTAAATAAATAATGGGTTCTATGACATCATAATGATCAAATAGTGATGTAATAAAAACTATAAAATGGATATCTGGACAATATGTGTTTTACCTTTAAAATAATGTGATTTTATATTTTTTTGATTAATTTTATCATGCCTCAGTGTACCCTCCAAGACTTATAAAACATTTTAACATTTTAAAATGATTTCCTTGAGAGTGTAACTCACCTTCACTTTAGCAAGACTAATATTTTAATAAGTTAGTAAATTGGCCTTATAAAATAATTTTTTCCACTCCCATTTTGGAAAAAACCATGGGATATTTTTTCATTTTGATTAGTTTAACGTGTATTTTCCAAAACCTAAATAATAAAGAATTCTCTCCCCTTTCCTATATAAACCCACCCAATCTCCCATTACTCTTCACTAAAACCATTTGAAGCTCGAACAAAACCTAACCTTTTATCTATATAATCCTCCTAAGGTGCCTTAATCTCCCAATAAGCTTCTCTCAATCCTCTCCCAGGCCTTTGGGATCACACTTCCAAGTAAGTGACTTCTTCATTTCTCATTTTTGTCCAAATTTCTTTATGTTGTTATACACTTTTATTTTCAATTAAAAATTTTGGGGTGTGATTTAAAACCTCCCATATAATATCCTACTTATTTTTTAATGATAAGATACCCATTTCTCTCTCATTAATCCCTCCATGTACACTTGTTACCATGCTAAAATTCTGTAATAGACTTCTCTCTCCTCATTTACATTCAAGCAATTATTTTGTATTGTGAAACTAAATTCCAAGAAATATATTGGGAAATATATCTATATGACCCCATTACTGTACATTTCATGTAAATATGATTAGATACCCCTTTATATCTCATCAACCATTTTTATGAATTCTTATGTCACATCGTTATGCTGCCGAAATTGCACCGCGATTTTCCAAGCCTAGGTCATTGTATAGTGAATACCATGCCCATTTATCTATCAAGGGTATTCACCTTTATACAAAATTACTTATTGATTATATAGTTACATGTATGAATTATAAATTCCTTTATCTTAGAATAAATGATGATTTTTAATTAATTCATGTTATATGATCCATGTGGCACACTTATGCATAAAATGAAATGATTGAGAAGGGTGTGCCCTGATAGCGCTCCAATGCATTGGGTAAATATTAGTATCATGATAAATCAAGTTCAATGAGGGTTTAATCATGATAATTCAAGTTCAATTAGGGTTTAATCATTCTCCATGTGCGATGAACCTTGGCTCATGCTAATATCAGGTTAAATGTTAATTCCACATTTCCATATTATGATAAACATGCTATATTATGACTTTATGTTCATAATTATCTTATGATCCATTGATATTCCTATTGCATAACATGTACTATATTAATCATGTTATGCCTTGTTTACTCCCTTACTGGGCTTTATAGTTCACCCTTTTCTTATGCATGTCCTCAAGTTATCTCATGCAATGCTAAGTAGGAAGGAATGAGTGTGGTTATGTAAAATAAGTTTTCAATAAAGATGTGTATTTCATGTTTTAAGTTGTTATGTAATGTTCCTAAGACCCAAAGACACTGGAACTCTCGATATTATATGTTGTATCAGGTGAATATTTTATAAATTATGTTTAAGTTTTAAATAAAGATAAGGGTTTTTATAACTATTGAGTTATGCACTCACACCTTATATATGAATATCATGGAATATATAGTTTCACATGTTGTATTTCAAGTGCAAGAAATTACATGGTATGGATGACTGCTTAGATACTTAAGAGACTCATTAGTCATATATTTCACCAGGTATGTTGTGTCTCTATGGTGAGTTGGAGAGTATAAAGGCCAAATTTAGCAAGACAAATATTAGCACATCACCATATCCATGTATTGCTTATTTTGAGTCTATTTCTTAATTATATAATTTTTTATGAACTATTGAATATTTCATGCCAAGAATACAACTTTATATTTTATTCATACATGTAGAGATTTATTTATACTGTGATAAAAGTCTAATATGTACTTCTTGACAAACATGGTTCAATCTTATTTTGGGAAACATATGGTGTATGAATAGATTATACCAGTTTTTTTTGTAGAATCAATCATGAACATACTTTTTAAAATCAAGAAGGTAAATTTTTCTCTAATAATTTTTTTGGGCCCTTCACACTAGATTCCAACCCCTAATGACTAGGGAACGTTCTTGGGGTTATGGATTATCCATATTGGGTCGATGGAGGATTAGTGTTGTGTTATTACATGCCCCAAAATAGATATTAAAACCCACAGATTCTAAAAAACCTAAACAAAGTTAAACCACTATCAAGAAAAAGAAATAAGAAGAAGAAAAATATAAATATGAGAACTACACCCACTATAAGAAAAATAAAAAATCTATGAAAAAAACTTAATGGGAGATGGTTAGTATTGGGAATTTTTTATATTTCATGTGAATTTATAAGTCCTTATAATATCATGTAAATTTGTATAATTTCAAAGATAGATTAAATAATATTAAATGCTAGCATTGCGGAATCCATGTAGAAATGAAGTTTTCTTGGGTCGAGGGTTTTGAATTCTATAATTGTTGTCTCTATTGAGTTTTATATGAATATAAAGTAGGAAAACAAATTATTAATAAGAAAATCATGATAAAAAACCCTTTATTTACCTTCATATATTAAATTAAATTATATCCACATAAACAATATTTAATTTAGTAATGGTATTCTATGTATTTATGACCCATACCTAATAAATGTATTATGTCAAAGCACTAAAAACTGATCACTTTATTAGCTGTGAAAAAAAATTATCCCATAATATAATTATTTTATTATGTAATCCGATAAAAAATATTATTAGATTAAAAATAAAAAAACACTTGGGCTACATATTATATCATGTAATAATTATATTACACTATATGCATAATAAAATGGCTATTGAATCTTGAAACAATCCTTTAATAAAAATATCTTCAATATCCTAGATTTACATGGAATCAATGGATCCTTCATTACATTAATTCATAAATCAACCCGTTAATTATCAAAATGATGACATATTCAATGGAATAGATTAGGTTTGAAAGTATAACATGAAAATTAAATATAATATGATCAAACATACCAACTTACAATTGGTCATTCCTTAATATTTAATGAGATTACAAAATATCATAATAAACTATGGAAATTTTAGTGTAAAAATTAATGATATACTTTATTCTATAGATTATTTAATATTAAGAATATTTGAAAAAGATCACTCATATGTAAAATCCCACTAAAACTGCACATCATCAAAATAATTGACACTTATATAAGTAATATTCTCATGAAATAACTTGGGTATTAAAACCTTAGTGAATGGATCTATAAGTATGGAGTTTTTTTCAAATATGATCTATACACACCAAGACACACATAACACTTTCTTTAACAGTGATAAACATGATGTTATTATGATTCGACTTTATGTAGCTTCTTTTTTTATTCATATATAGACAAACTAATTTATTATCATAAAATATATTTAAGGGAAATTCAATATTGTACATAATATATAGCTCAATTAAAATAATATACAACTATATTCAGTTATATGAAACTTTATAGCAAGCTATAAACTCAACTATCATGGTGGAAGAGGCCATGAATGTCTATTTGACACTCTTCAATAAAACATTTTCTCTAATACGTATCTAAATATAGTTATAGGTAGATCCCCCAATATATTAAAATCCATAAAAATTAGATTCATAATTTCTAATGATATTTAAATATTTTGATCCCTGAAATGTGAGATAGAATTATTTTTTTCTCTGAAATTATTACATAACACTTTTGGATACCCTCCAAAGATCTATTCCTCGGTTACTCATTTATCTGACTATTATCCCAAGAATTTATGCTATGTCTATATGTGTACATACTTGATCATACATCATTATCCATTTTTTAGGGGGTAGGGAATATTTTTTTCTCCTTTTATTCGAACTCATTTTTGGTGTGATGATTGAGATTTAACTTGTATCCATTAGTAATAGATGTACCACTTGGCTTACATTATTTCATTCCAAATTGGATAATAACCTTATCAATATATTCCTTTTATGATAAGTTAAATATACCATGATATCAATATTATTGTATCTTTATACCTAATATAAGAGTTTCATCCCCAAGTTATTTCATTTCAAATTTATTTGTTGGAAATTTATTGGTTTCACACAATAAACATATATCATTACTATCAAAAAATATTTCATCATCATAAAAAAATATAAAAATGTTTTTTAATCCAACTGAATTTATAGTAAACATAGTTATCCACCACATTCATTTAAAATCTAAATGAATTGATAATTTGATGAAACTTATGATACCCTTCATGAGAAGTTGTATTAATCCCATAGATTTATATATTTAATTTTCAAACCATTATATTTGGATAACCTAATATAATTTTTTTTGTTATACCATATAAATCATTTCATCAATGATACTATTGAAAAACATACTCTTAACATCCATCTAGTGTTGATTAAGGTTAAAATGATCCACAAGTTCCATAATGATTGTTAAATAGTACTTCAATGAAACCAAAAATAATATATCTTTATAATAAATACCATCTTGTTGAGTAAATTTTTTTTCTAGATGATGAAACTTATATCTCTCAACATTTCCCTCCTAATCCCGTTTGGTCTTAAATATCCATTTTCAACTAACATGTTTGACACCTTCTATAAATTTTACATTATCCTTTTCATTGATTAACTTTACCTCATCATTAATGGAACTAATACACTTATCTAAATTATAGAAATTCATAACTTTATGAAATTTGATTGGATGATCTTTCATTAATCCTATGTAAAAATCATTTTTCTTAGACATAAAATATGTAATCATCTAAAATCAAACTTCTCTTTTCTCTAGTTGATCTCCTTAGTGATATTTTCTCTTTAGGTAATTGTGTTTTTTATTTGGGAGAAATTTCTTAACTTATGAATTTATAAGCTTCAATCTATGTTATCCATGATCTACTTCCCAACATATATTCTTAGGGTCATTTTTTTATTCCCTTAATAATGGTCTGTACTAAGATTATGAATTTACCAAAGCATAACCCCTATGAGTGTCTTAACCAAGAGTGTAGAAATGCCCATTGTCATGTTACCCCTAAATTTGATTTTTTCAGCCAATGGTTGGTAATATCAGTACTCATGATAATAACCGACGTGAAGATCAATGTGATGATTGTTCTAATGAGATACCCAATCCAATAGGAGAAATAATCGCAAACTTTTTCATGATACTCTCTCAGTTAACTCAAGTTTTGAATATAAACATGGGTTAAGAGGAATGTTCAACCCCCTAAGAAAGAACAAGTTGCAATCGAGAGCTTCATGAGACAAAGCCCTCCTACTTTTAATAGATCATGTGATCCCTCAATTTATTAAAAATGGATCAACTCCAATGAAAATATCTTCTCCATCCTTCATTGTTCTAAACAAGAGAAGGTTCTTCTGGCTGCTTATCATATGGAGGGTGAAGCTGATCAATGGTGTACATTGATAAAAAATATGAAGCCTGGTGAGGAGATCGAGGCATGGGAATGGAAGGATTTCAAGAAAATGTTTTTTGATAAATACTTTCCTTGCACCCTCTAACTTAAGATGGAAATGGATTTCCTTACCCTCAAGAAAAAAGTTGACAAATCTATCAGAGCATACGAGGAAAACTTTAAAAGGCTTGCACGATATGCCTCAGGCTTTTTCGTTACCCCTAAATACAAGGTTGACCGTTTATTTGATGCTCTAAAACCTAGCCTAAGGAAATCCCTAGAAATCTGTGACATCGAGAGCTATGAGGAAATTTTCTGATGTGCCCTTAAAGTCAAAATGGTGATCAGTGAATCTCAGGGGTATCATGAGGATAAGAAGCATAAGGTGGAATCTAATTCTGGAAATCTGATGGATAAATCCAAAGGTGTTAAGAAAATCCAGCACCCTACTTTCCAAAGGTGCAGAAAGAAGCACCCCTAAAATTGCCTAAAGTGGAGGAGGAAATGCTTTAGGTGTGGAAGACAAGGGCAACTAGCCATTAACTACATACAAGAAAAACCTGAAACTATGATAGAAGAGAGGAATGCTTCGTTAAACCCTCAACGTGTTGTTCTTTGCTTTAACTACAAGGAACCAGGGCACTTTTCAAACCAGTTCCCTAAACTAAAGGTTTTCAGAGGCAACCAACAACCTCCAAGGTAGCAAGGGTGAGCTTTTTTCATCATTACCACTGAAGTGAACCCTAAAAACAAAGTGGTGATAGGTATGCTAGTTATTCATTAAATATTAGTGAATTTACTTTTTGATTATGGTTCTACACAATATTTTATATCTAAAAATTTTAGTAGAACAATCCCAAAAGCACCACAAATCATGTAAGTAAAGATGTCAGTGAGAATGAAAAATGGGGAAATCATTTCATCCCATGAATATAACTCCTCCCTTATCATAATTTGTGGATTGAACTTCCCAGTGAACCTCTTCATATTTCCTCTGGTGTAATTTTATGTAATTCTTGGCATGGATTGTATTTCCTTATATATAGCCAACATGAATTGTCGTGAGAGTAAAATCACTCTCCATATGGAGAATCGACCCCCGATTCTGTACAAGTGCAAGGAGGAGGATGAATCTTCTTTATAACCATCATCTTAAGCATGGATATTACTACCCTATGAGCATGCATATATTTCCTAGATGATTGAGTCTAAGTAATCAACCATCCTTGAAGATGTTCCTATTGTGTGGGAATTCGCTGAAGTGTTTCCCGAGGAATTTCTTAGTCTTCCTCCTAGAAGAGATGTTGAATTCTCAATTGATCTTATACTGGGGGTGTTTCCAATATCCAAGACTCTATATAAAATGGATGTTATGGATCTTGAGGAGCTGAAGAAACAACGACATGGGAATCTAGATAAAGGGTTTATATGCCCAAGTGCTTCACCATGGGGTGCACCAGTCCTCTTCATCAAGAAGAAGGATGGGTCAATGCGGCTTTGCATTGATTATTTTGATATAAACAAAATCGCGATAAAGAACAAGTATCCTCTGCCAAGAATTGATGACCTATTCGATTAGCTATGTGGAGCACAATACTTCTCCAAGGTGGATTTTCGGTCGGGATATTACCAAGTAAGGGTGAAGAAGTAGGATATCCCCAAGACGGATTTTTGTACAAGGTAGGGGCACTATGAATTCATATTAATGCCTTTCAGACTCAATAATGCTCCATAAATCATTATGGACTTGATGAATAGAGTGTTTATAGATTACATTGAGAAATTTGTGGTAGTATTTATAGATGATATTCTAATATACTCCAAAACCAAGGAGCAGCATGAGGAGAATCTAAGAATTGTACTAGAGACCTTGCGAAAGGAGAAGCTCTATGAAAAGTACAGCAAGTGTGAGTTCTATTTTAAGGAGGTCTCATTCTTGTGTCATATCATCACAAGCAATGGTATATCTGTGGATCCTTCCAAGACAGCTACAATTGAGGGATGGTTGAGGCCAACATCAGTAATGGATATTTTTATCTTCCTAGGGTTAACTGGATATTATCACCTATTTGTGAGAAATTTCACACGATTTTCAAACCCTCTTACCAAGCTAACTCAGAATGGAGTAAATTTTTCTTGGAGTGATGAATGAAAAGATAGATTCAAGGAGTTGAAAATAAGGCTTATCACTGCACTTGTGCTCACACTACCCACAAGTGGAGAAATTTTTGTAGTATTTAGTGATGCTTCGAAGAAGGGAATGGGATGTGTTTTGATGAAAAATGAAAAATTCATTGTCCATGCTTCAAGGAAATTGAAATTTCATGAGCAAAACTATCCAAAACATGATCTAGATTTCTCTATAGTAATATTCGCTTTAAATATTTGGTGACATTACCTATTTGGGGAGAAGTGTAAAATATACATGAATCACAAAATCCTCAAGTATATATTCACACAAAAAGTGTTGAACATGCACCAATGAAGATGGTTAGAGCTGATCAAAGACTATGACTGCTCAATTCATTACCAACCGGGGAAATCGAACAAGGTGGATGATGCTCTAAGTAGAAAGGACCCATAGATTTTTTCATTGATAAGAATTTAAAAGGATCCAATCTTCTTAGATTTGATGAAGATAGACATGGGAATCATAAATAAGGGAACATCATCAATCCTTTCACAAATGATTTCTCAACCATCTATTGTTAAAGGTTAAAGGATGCTAAAAAAGATGATGTCATAATTTAGAAGAAAGTGGAAAATATCAGAAAAGGGAAATCCTTGGAGTTAAATATTAATGAAGAAGGAATTGTGAGATTTGATTCAAGACTATGTGTTCCATCAAATCCAGAGTTAAAGAAAGAACTTTTGGATGACTCACATTGTTCAAATTTATCCATTCACTCAGAAAACACAAATATATATCGAGATCTACGAGATATTTATTGGTGGGATAACATGAAGAAGGAGATCACTGAGTATACATCAAAGTGCATGGTATGTCAGCAAGTGAAGGATGAGAGGCAGAAGTCTAAGGGGATGATGCAACCATTACCCAAACCAATATGGAAATGGGAGAACATCACTGTGGAATTTTTCACCGGACTTACAAAGACATCCAAAGGAAACAATGATATCTGGGTTGTTTTGGATTGTCTTACAAAGACTGCATACTTCATTGAAATTCGAGAGGATTTCTCATTGGATCAACTGGAACGGATATAAATCAGAGAAGTGGTAAGGCTACATGGAGTACCATTATCTAATATATTCGATAGAGATCCAAGATTCACCTTTAAGTTCTAGAAGAGTCTCCAAAACTCTCTGAATACTGAGCTGAATGTCAGTACGGCTTATCATCCTCAAACTGATAGCCAATATGAGTGGAATATCCAAACACTTGAGGACATGTTGATAGCATGCTAAATGTACTTTAAAGGAGGATGGGATCAACATCTTTCTCTAATTGAGTTCTCTTATAATTATAGTTTCCACTCAAGCAGCCAAATGGATCCTTATGAAGCCCTTTATGGGAAGAGGTGCAGAACACTGGTATGTTGGGATGAAGTTGGGGAGAGAAAACTCTTAGGTTCAGAAAAGGTCAAAGAAATGATGGATAAGGTTAAGACCATCCAACAGCACATTAAAGTTGCTCAGAGTTGACAAAAGAGCTATTCTGATAATCGTCGATGAGACCTAGAGTTTTATGTTGGAGACATGTTATTCCTCCGCATATCACCATGGAAGAGAGTTATGAGATTTTGGAATAAGGTAAATCTTAGTCCAAGGTACATTGGCCCTTTTGAGATCCTTGATCGCATTGGAGTAGTGGCATGTCGACTAGCACTCCCACCAAACCTATCTCAAGTACATGATATATTCCATGTATCACTCTTGAGGAAGTACATAACTGACCCATCACAAGTACTCAATCCATATGTGATACTATTATAAAATGACCTCTTATATAAAGATAATCTGGTGAAGACCTTATATCATAGGGAAAAAGTTCTACAAAATAAGACAATGTCCCTTGTTAAGGTGTTGTGGAAAAACCAAAAGTTTGAATAAGAAATGTGGGAATCAGAGGAAGTGATGAAGTAAAGTTACCCTCATCTATTTTAGTGTGGGAAAAGGAAATTTTGTGGGATTAATTTCTTAATGTGGGAAGATTTTAATGACCTAAACTTTTATTAATAAAAATTCCTCTTGATCTAATTAAATGTCTTATTATGTAAAATGATTATATAACATATGCACTTCCTTGGTTTTATGTTTTTGGATTTTAAAATACCGTTAATAATTTTTACAGTTTCTAATATAGTCATTGAACAGTGACCACATGATTAGTATAAATATAGATCTTTAACAAATCCAATTAAATCAGACAAAGGAAGTAGTGGCCTCATCCAGAAGAATTCCTCCATACGAAGCCCATATGTCGGAGCTCAGAAAGGAGGTAGCATCACTGGGATTTGCTCTTCACCAAGTCCAATTTGATCTTTAAAATGTTAATCTTGAATGGAAATTCCTACAGGATAAGTGGAAGTTAGTAGAGATTACCACCCGAGTGATGCTATCTGAGCCTCCCCAAGAGTCTGTCACCATCACACACCTTACCCTTAGGTCTTATGCGGGTGTTATAAGGGGTTATGTAACAAGACCTTAGCACAATAATTATGTGCATTATTTTTTTATAGAATAAATAATATACATTCATTTTTTTATTGTTACTTTGTAAATAGTTTTTAAAGAACAAATAATATTTTTAGTTAATATTTAAATTCAATTAAGAAATCTATTTTGATGAATTAATGGATTTTTGAATTACATAATATTTTAATAAAATATTTTCACTAGATTAATATTTATTAAATATAAATGATCATATAATTTTTATCAATACAACTGTAATTTTTATTGAGCTTTGAAAACTGTTTTTGTCAAAACCCATGAATTTTCAATAAATATCGGTTTTTATTTTAAAAGTGAAAATACACATATTTAGAAAATTATTTAGATAAAATTAATATTATTTTTGGAATCAATATATCTAAATTAACCAATGGTTAATTTTTCATAATTTTCTGAGACAGTTGAATTTTTGGGTAAATATTAAATATTGATTCAATAAATAATGGGTTTTATGACATCATAATGACCAAATAGTTATGTAACACAATACTATAAAATTTTTATTCTTCCAATATTTGTTTTAACTTTAAAATTATGTCATTTTAGATTTGTTTAATTGATTTTATGATGCCTTAGTAGATCCTCCAAGACTTATAAAACATTTTAATATTTTAAAATGATTTCCTTGAGAGTGTGACTCACCTCCACATTACAATCCTAATATTTAAAAAATTTATGACATTGGACTTATAAAATAATTTTTTTCACTCCCCTTTTGCAGAAAAACATGGGCAAAAACCATGGTATAACTTTTCAATTTTATTAGTTTAATGTGTAGTTCCCAAATCCTAAATAATAAAGAATTATTTCTCCTTTCCTATATAAACCCACCCAATCTCTCATTCCTCTTCACTAAAACCATTTGAAGCTTGACAAAACCATGACCTCATCTCTCTAGAATCCTCCCAAGGAACCCTAATCTCCCAATAAGCCTCTCCCAAGCATTTGGGATCACACTTCCAAGTAAGGGATTTCTTCCTTTCTCATTTTTGTCCAAATTTCTTTATGTTGTTATACATTTTTATTTTCAATTAAAAATTTTGGGGTATGATTTAGAAACTACCATATACTATCCTCGTTATGTTTTAATGATTACAGACCCATTTATCTATCATAAATTCCTCCCATGTACACTTGTTACCATACAAAAATTCCATAAGGGATTTCTCTCTCCTCATTTACATTCAAGAAATTATTTTGTATTATGAAACTAAATTCCATTAAATATGTTGGGACATGTATCTATATGACCCCCTTACTATAAATTCCATTTAAATATGATTATAAACACCTTTATATCTCATCAACCATTTTTATGAATTCTTATGTCATGTCATTTTTCTGTCGAAATTGCACCGCGATTTTCCAAGCCAAAGTCATTGTGTAGTGAATACCATGCTCATTTCTCTGTCAAGGGTATTCACCTTTATACACATTTACTTATTGATTATAGATTTTAATTTATGAATTCCACATTCCTTTATCTTGGAATAAATGATTATGTTTAATGAATCCATGTTATATGATCCATGTGGCACACTAATGCAGTAAATGAAATGATTAAGAAGGGTGTTCCCTGATAGCTCTCTAATACATTGGGTAAAGATTAGTATCATGATATTTCAAGTTCAATGAGTGTTTAATCATTATAATTAAATTGAAATGAGTGTTTACTCATGATCCATGTTCAATGATCCTTGTCTCATGCTAATATCATGTTAAATGTTGATGCCACATTTCCATGTTATGATAAACATGCTATATCATGCCTTTATGTTTATATTTCTCTTATGATCCATTGATATGCCTATTTCCTAACATGTATTGTATTCATCATGTTATTCCTTGTTTAATCCCTTACTGGTCTTTATTTCTCACCCTTTTCTTATGCATTTCCTTAGGTTATCCCATGCAATGCTAAGTACGAAGGAATGAGTGTGGTCATGTAAAAGAAGTTTTCAATAAAAATGTGTATTTAATGTTTTAGGTTGTTATGTAATGTTCATAATACCTAAAGACGCTATACCTCTCGATCTTCTATGTTGTAGCAGGTGAAGATTTTATAAATTATGTTTAAGTGTGAAATAAAGAGTAGGGTTGTTATAACTATTGAGTTATGCACTCACACCTTATATATGAATATCAAGTAATATATAGTTTCACATGTTGTATTTCATGTACAATAAATTACGTTGTATGGATGACTGTTTAGATACTTAAGAGACTCATTTTTCATATATTTCACCTGGTAGTTTGGGTCTCTATGGGGGGTGGGGGGTCGAAGCCTCATTTTTATAATTAAAGCAAAGCAAAGTCCTCTTTTAACTGGGTAGAGGGAGGCCCATTACATAGCCCGAAGGCCCAATTTGTTTTCCCAAAGCCCATTCTGTGAATCGTACTGCTACAGTACCCACCTGTTATAGTACCTGCATAGTCCTGCCACTGCTACAGTGTCCTGCCACCACTATAGTACCGCCATTTCTACAGTATCACCACTACTACAGTAGCGCTACAGTACTGCTACAATACCTGTTCCCAATGGGTTTTGAACCCCCATTTTTCATGTAGTATTATGGTGTGCTTACCACTAAGATAAAACCAAACTACGGGTCTCTATGGGGAGTTGGATAATGGAAAGTCCAGCTTTAGGAAGAAAAATCTTAGCACATCACTGTATCCATTTATTAATTATTTTGAGTCTATTTCTTAATTATATAATTTTTTATGGACTATTGAATATTTTATGCCAAGAATGTGAATTGATATTTTATGCATACAAGTATAGAGTTATTTATACTATAGTAAAAGTCTATTATGTACTCCTTGAAAAAAAAAATTATTCTTATTTTGGTAAACATATGATTTATGAATATATTATACCAGTTTTTTTGTAGAATCAATCATGAACATAATTTTTAAAATCAAGAAGGTAAATTTTTCTCTAAAAATTTATTCGGGCCCTTCACTCTAGATTCCAACCCCAAATGACCAGGGAACTTTTTTGGGGTTATTGGTTATCCATATTAGGTTGATGGAGGATTAGTTTTGTGTTATTACATGTCCCAAAATAGATATTAAAACCCCAAGATGCTAAAAACCTAACTAAAGTTAAAACACTAGTAAGAAAAATAAATAAGAAGATTAAAAACATAAATATGAGAAATACACCCACTATAAGAACAATAAAAAAATCCATGAAAAAAACTTAATGGGAGATGGGTAGTATTGGGAATTTTGTATATTTCATGTGAATTTATAAGTCCTTATAATCTCATGTAAATTGGTATAATTTCAAAGATAGATTAAATAATATTAAATGCTAGAATTCCGGAATCCATGTAGAAATGAAGTTTTCTTGGGCCGAGGGTTTTGAAGTCTAGAATTGTTGCCTCTATTCAGTTTTATATGAATATAAAGTATAGAAACAAATGAATAAGACCCAAATCATGATAAAAAACCCTTTATTTACCTTCATGTACTAAATTAAATTAGATTCCCATACAATATTTAATTTAGTAATGATATTCTATATATTTATCACCCATACCTAATAAATTTTTTATGTCAGTTCACTAAACATAGATCACTTTATTAGCCATGATAAAATTTTATCCCATAATATAATTATTTTATTATGTAATCTGATAAAAAATATTATTAGATTAAAAAATACAAAAAAAACCCACTTGGGATGCATATTATATCATGTAATAATTATATTACACTGTATGCATAATAAAATGGCTATTGAATCTTGAAACAACCCTTTAATAACAATATCTTCAATATCCTAGATTTACATGGAATCAATGGAGCCTTTATTACATTAATTCATAAATCGACCTGTTAATGATCACGATAATGGCATATTCAATGGTATAGAATAGGTTTGGAAGTATAACATAGAAATTGAATATAATATGATCAAACATACCAATTTACAATAGTTTCTTCCTTAATATTTAATGAGATTACAAAAAACCATAATAAACTATGGAAATTTTAGTGTAAAAATTAATGATATACTTTATTCTATTGATAATTTAATACTAAGAATATTTAAAAAAGATTACTCATATATAAAATCCACTAAAACCACACATCCTCAAAATAAGTGACACCTGTATAAGAAATATTCTAATGAAATAACTTGGGTATTAAAACCTTAGTGAATGGATCTGCAACTATGGATTTTTTCCAAATATGATCTATACACACCAAGACACACTTAACACTTTCTTTAATAGTGATAAACTTGATGTTATTATGATTCGAATTTATGTAGCTTCTATTATTATTCATATAGAGATGAACTAATGTATTATCATAAAATATATTTAATGTACATTCAATATTGTACATAATATATAGTTCAGTGAAAATAATATACAACTATATTCAATTATAGGAAACTTTATAGCAAGATATAAACTCAACTATCATGGTGGAAGATTCCATGAGTGTCTATATGAAACTCTTCAATAAAATATTTTCTTTAATACGTATGTAAAGATATTTATAGGTAGATCCCCCAATATCTTAAAATCCATAAAAATTGGAGTCATAATTTCTAATGATATCTAAATATTTTGATCCCTGAAATGTGAGATAGAAATCTTTTGTTCTCTGCAAGTATTACATAACTCTTTTGGCTACCCTCCAATGATATATTCCTAGGTTACTCATGTATCTGACTAATATCCCAAGAATTTATGCTATGTCTTTATGTGTCCATACTTGATCATACATCATTATCATTTTTGTTAGGGGTTAGGGAATATTTTTCTTCTCCTTTTATTGGAACTCATTTTTGGTGTGATGATTGAGATTTAACTTGTATCCATTAGTAATAGATGTACCACTTTGCTTACTTTATTTCATTAAAAATTGGATAATAAACTTATCAATATATTCCTTTTATGATAAGTTAAAGATACCATGATATCAATATTATTGTATCTTTATACCTAATATAATAGTTTTATCCCCAAGTTCTTTAATTTCAAATTTATTTGTTAGAAATTTATTGGTTTCACACAATAAACATATATCATTACTATCAAACAATATTTCATCAACATAAAAAAATATAAAAATATTTTTACTCCCACTGAATTTATAGTAAACATAGTTATCAAACACATTTATTTCAAATCCAAATGAATTGATAATTTTATGAAACTTATGATACCCTTCACGAGAAGCTATATTAATCCCATAGATTTTTATATTTAATTTTCAAACCATTATATTTGGATAACCTAATATAAAAAAAAATTGTTGTACCATATAAATCATTTCATCAATGACACTATTAAAAAAAATAGTCTTAACATCCATCTAGTGTTGCTTAAGGTTGAAATGATCCACAAGTTCCATAATGATTGTTAAATAGTACTTCAATGAAACCAAAAATAAACTATCTTTATAATCAATACCATCTTGTTGGGTAAATTTTTTTCTAGATGATGAAGCTTATATCTCTCAACATTTCCCTCTTAATCCCTTTTGGTCTTAAATATCCATTTTCAACTAACATGTTTGACACCTCCTATAAATTTTACATTATGATTATCATTGATGAACTTTACCTCATCATTCATGGAACTAATACACTTATCTAAATTATAGAATTTATTGACTTTATTAAAGTTGATTGGATGATCTTTCATTACTCCTATGTAAAATCCTTTTTCTTAGAGATAAAATATGTAATCATCTAAAATCGCACTTCTCTTTTCTCTAGTTGATCTCCTAAGTGATATTTTCCCTTGAGGTGATTGAGTTTTATATATGGGAGGAATTTCTTAATTTTTTATTGGTAATTAATTAAAAATATTTCAATTTTCTAGAATTTATTATTGAACAATGTCATGGGAATACATTTTATCATTATCAATAACAAATGTAGGAAGAGAAATAAATTAATATACAAAATAAATTTTTATAATATCTTACCTTCCAAATTCATTATCTTCAATGAAAAATGAATCGCCAATTTCAAAAAATGATTGAGATGTGGGACCATAAAAATTTTAACCCCTTGAGATTTTAGGACATCCAAAAAAATTGAAACTAAAAATTCTAGAGACTTGTTTGTTTTCATTTGTCCTAAATGGTTTCATCTCAAACAGAAAACCTTAGTGTGTAAGTGCATAATGCATGGTTTCTTTTAGGTCCAAAGTTCATAAGTTTTTTTCCCTTAGTTAAAACCATTTTATGTATATAAGTTTAGGTTTTTATTTTTTCACCCTAGAGTTATTATGGTTAGGTAGATTGACTAATCATACTAAACATATTCTTAAGATTTCTATTACAATATTCACAATATTAATAATGATAGTTTTTCCTGTAATTTTATATTGTGGGATAATACTATATTCCCTAAGTAATTTTTCAAAAAAATGATTTTATTTACCTAATCATCCATTTCAACCATGGTATTCATCACTATGATTAGATTTAACAGATTTAATTATTTTTTCAAGTAGATTCTCAAATTTTATTTCTAATACCTTAAAAACGTCCAAGTATTATGAGTTATCATTAATTAAATATATGTATCCATATCTTGAATAGTTTTCTATGAATGTAATAAAATATTTTTGACTAGTCCAAGGAGTCGTAGGGAATATACCATAAATATCAGTATGTACTAGTTCTAAGATTTTATAGTATCTTTTAGAACTTAATTTCTATATTTTTTTTATTTTACCATAATACAAACAAGTCCTTAAATTATCTGTTAAAAGATGTGATGTATAAAAGGTTTAATATTATGAATCTTGGGTTTCTAATGAATATAGATTACTATTTATAGATAAATATCCAATTAAAATAATATTTTAATAGTGAAAGAGACAAAATTTTATATTTCTAAATGAACAAGTTTAACCAAATTTTTCAAAAAGAGAAATAAAAAATCAAATTCTATCTAAATAATGGTACTATAAAATCCTTTTTTCAAATCAAATAAAAACCATTATTTACTAATAATCTAAAAGTAAGTATAGCTACAACTAGAGATGGTTTTCTCTTTCTAATGATTATGAATATTTTATAATTACTTAGATTTTTTCTCATCATATGACCTTGAATAGGCACACATATGAAATTAGTATCACCAGTTTTACCCACAAAGTGTCTTTAGGTAAAACAATAAAATTAACTATAAAACAAACTGATTGGGATGTTTATCTTTTTATTACATGAAAATTTTTATAATTAAGAAACTCATTCTTCATGTATCCATGTTTCTTTCCAAATTAATAGGTAATTACCAAATACCATTTCTTTTCCCCTTTTCCCACAAATTATGTTTCCCTTTTAGAAAAACATTTTTTAATAATATTTGGAAGCTCCTTGGAATATACACTCTGAATGGCCCGAAGGCCTTCATTTTTATTGATTTTTTATAACCCCCCTTTCAAGGGATGAGGGGGAACCCTTACAAGGACCATAGGATTAGAGATTACATGGCCCGTAGGCTTAGGAGATTACATGACCCGAAGGTCTTAGGGAATTCAACCAGACTCTCTACAAGGAAATGTCCCTCCCCAGCATCTGCATAATGATAGTAGCTCTCCACCTTTGCATGGTCGTTTGTCTAGGCTTCCCATGCAAGCACAGGCTGGTCCCGATGGCATAGGCATACCCTATCATTATAACAAATCCATTTGGATCTGCTTTGGTGAGTGCACCAACTCTGAATCCTCTTCTGGGGCTGCTCCTTTTTGGTAGTGTGTCTGGGGAAACTGCATGTGGCCCGAAGGCCTTGAGGTGTCCCGAAGGCCTTAAAGGTGGCTCGAAATCCCTACTGACCCAAAGTCCTGGGTAGCCCGAAAGACTTAATAACTCCAAGCTCAAACCGGTTGCCCAAGGTGAATAGTTCCAGCTGTTATAGTATCGAACAGTACCTGCTACAGTAACTGCTACAGTGTCTGCTACAGTACTCAGAAATATGCCTCTACCTAGTTTTGAACCTGGGTCTTGTGGATGCACTTAAGGATACCTCACCAACTAGGATGAGGATCATGTGAACTCCTTAGAATATCCACTATTAGGAATATTACCCCTAAATACTTCTAGAATCATACACTTTGTGATCATGAAAATCATGAAACTAAAACATTATCACTTCATCAAGTTCCTATTATCCTTTATGGAACATTATTTTATAGGATCTAATGAATGTTCAATCCTTAACTCAAGGTCATGGTCTACTATAACGACCTAAACTTTTTAATTATATTTGTTTCCTAATTTTGTGGGTATAATTAAAATGTGACCGTTGTGTTTTGACTGTTATATGATCGTTGGTAAATATAACCATTGGAAACTATAATCTAAATGTTTTGTTTTTATAAATATGGTTATCTTGGTTAATTAATACAGAAAGAAGATTGAATGGCCTCATCCAGTAGACTCGATCCATATGAATCCCATCTGTCGAAGCTTGGGAAGGAGGTAGCATCACTGGGCTTTGCTCTGGACCAAGCCCAAGCTGACCTTCAACGTATGAAGCTTGAATGGAATCACCTAAGGGAGAAGTTCAAGCTGATAGAAATCACCACTTGGGAAATATTGTCTGATCCACCCTAAGATTCTATCACTATAGCACACCTAACACTTAGGTCCTATGCTGGTGTAATAAGGGGCTATGTAATGAGACCTTAGCTGGTTTGTGTAATCCTTTTATATAAATAAAATTGTTATTTATTCTTATGGAAAAGTTTGTGAATTTCAAATATCCGGATAAATATAGGATGTGTATTATTTAGGAAAAAAGGGTATTCTAAAATATTTTGTATTCATTAAATAATTAATAATGTGAAATGATTTTCAAAAAATGGTCTTCTACAATTGTGATCAATGAGAAATTTAGAGTCTAATAAGATCAAATTGGTTTTTTTTTAATAGTAAAGTAGGAATAGTAACATACCCATATGAATAGTAATGAATAGTAATAAATATTAATTTGACCAAAAAATAGAAATTGCACCCATGAATGTATAAATACATTTTAGACATCTTAAAAGTGAAAAAACGAGCATAGTTTAAGTTTTGGTATTTTTATATGCCATAAATATTTTATTTAAAATTTTATAATTAATTTAATAATTTGATATGGAAATTTATCTTCATAAAATTTAATCATAAATTGTTACTTTATTGTCTTATGGGTATACGATAATTTTATGGGACCTTGATTACTTTTTTAAGGTATTAAAAAATGAGTTATAGTTTTAAAGTTGTATTTTTGGAATAAATAATGATTTTATTTAAAATTTAAATTAAAAATATTTAGAAAATTATTTTAATGAAATAGAATTTATTTTTTATTATAGAGCATAGATATTAGGTTAGGGTGAATTTTTGGGTTTTTTCGGAAACAATTGAATTTTCAGTGAATAGTAAAAATGTAGTTTTGAGTTTCGGGTGTTTAATGACATCATTAATGATGTAATAATGATGTAAGATTTCTAGTAGACTTATGAATAGTGATATATGATATGAGGTGTCCCAAGTGGCCAATATCATGGGAAAATACCATGGTCAAGCCCATGGTTTTGTCAATAGCACCGATGAGGTATCCCTTGGAAATTAATAATTTATTCATTCACTTTCCCTATAAATACCAAGAAATTTCCCTCATTAATTTCATTCAAAAATCGTCCTCAACAAAGTTATGGTCTCCTTACCTCCCAAGGAGTCCTCCCAAGGTTCCCTCAAGCCTCCCAAGGTCCCTACCTTTAAGCTTTCAAAGTTACTTTTCAAGGTAAGGGATCCTTTCACTCTCCTCTTTTAAGTCATGAATTCCTTTATGTTGTATCTTCTAGTTTCCATATATTTATGTTGAGGGTATGTTCTTATATGTTATTATTACTTCCCATTTCATTTATAATTGTTTATAGAACATTTCCTCTCTCATAAATTTTTTTTCTGAATTTTTAAGTGACGTCGTTAGGCTGCCGAATTTCTCGTAAAAGAAATCGCACCTTCTCTTTCCTTTCATGTTTCCTTTTCATGTGGTATATCATTAAAATATCCACACCATGTTCTTATCTCCATGTTATTATGTATTTATATTGTAATATTATATATTTATGAGTGGTTTACCCTTTTACACTCTCTTTTTATTATTTTCTAAAACTCTGTTATATAGCCGTTATGCTGCAGAATGTTCGTCTCAAAATCTCTCTCGTTTTATCAAGAAGTTCTCTTGTATTATTTATGATAATACCCAAATATATTTTAATTTATAGGGGTATTAATAAATACATATAATTAATCTATTTTATTTTGGAATTGATATACATATAACCCTCACTCCCTTTCCATGGGTTATAAATGACATAACAATCAAGTTTTTAAGTACTTTTTAAACATCACGATTTTAACATGAAACCCATTTCCTTGATTATGTTTGGGTTATTTATGAAATGTTTTATTATTATCTATGTGGATCACATGAATTTAAATACATATTAAGGGTGCACCCTGATAGCGCTCCAATGCATTGGGTAAATAATTAATCTCTAGAGATGACAAGTTTCACGATACCTTGGTGAATAACCTGGGTAATTTTTATGACACCTTGGGGATGGACCTTGGTGATATGTTCATGAATGTCTAAAGGAAATGTTGAATCCACATATTCAAGTTACGATTCAATTTCTTTTCATTATGATATGAATATACTTCCATTGATTATGTCCTTATGTTTTTTATTCAAGTTCTTATTGATGTCACAAGTAAACTGATTCCCTTGTTTACCCTTACTAGGCCTTTTGCTCACCCTTTCCTTTAAATGTATGTCTCCAGGTTATGAGATGCAATAATTTTACTTAGTATGAACTTATGATGAAGCTGTAATAGTGGTTTAGAATAATGTTTTGTGTTGTTTTGATGTATTATGTTCCTGATTTCCAAGACACTAGACTTTAAAGATCCTCTATTTGTAAAATGTAAAGAAAAGTTATGTAATAAAAAGGTGGGATGCCATATCTACAAAATCTAGAACTATTGATATTTCTCCCTCCAACTCTTAATAATTGTGATAGGATAAATATTTTTACATATATTGGTAACAATAATTAAACTCTAATTAATGATCACCATCTTTAGATTTAATAATATTCAAGTAATGAGTTCAATTAATGGTAACATCCAAAACAAGATATATAACACAATAATAAAATTTAATCCTTTGGAAAAGAAATTAGTTACAAGTGGCACTATTGATGTAGAAATAAAATATTTACAATTAGTCCTTCCAAATAATAAAAAATTATTTAGACCTATTTGTAAGTCCCGATAGGATCATGCAGACACACCTGAGATAGGGGTGAATCAAGTGTGGTCAAATTCTTCTACCAAATACCAAAATATTTTTTAATTATCTAAACCATATTTGGATTGAATCTATGATACAAGTTAAAATAGATGTATACTTTTCTTATTTAAACTATTATACACCTATATACAATGAAGATAAATAAAAAAATATGGAATATGTGTTTTTATAGGGGTTAATATCAATGTGAACCTACTCCTTACTGTAGCTGGTTGTTATCTTATGTTACATATTTTTACACCAATAATATTTTTATCAATATAAGTGGACTAGGTTGTTTTTATCCTAAACCAATATTTCTATATAACATAGTAAATTGATCAATATATTACATTGGGGGTGTAATTTCACTATAATACATAAAAAAGGGTTTTTATACAACCTCTCATATTCTTTAAAATTGAATCATACATGCTGGTATTATTATCTTCCTTCCTCCTCTTGAAGTAGATCAGTAGTTTATCTAGGGATTATTACACCATCAAACAATGATCTTTTTTCTTTATAAAGAGTGAATTTTACTTCTTCAATGTCTTCAAGAACTCATGCATGAAACTCGGCCTATATTTACTTCTCAATGCCAAGATTCTTTTTAGAACATTGGTTTTTGTATCTATTAAGTCGAAATAAAGAATTAATCCTTTTAATAACTCTTAACTAGAGAATATATAATGACATGTACAATTCCTCATGTTCATTCCTAGTGATTAACACTCTAAATACACTAGTGTACTCCTTTTCATTACCTCGACTTAATCTGTCTAACAGGAAAAAAATCAGTTTACTTAGTTCTTCTTCTTATTCTTCTTCAAAACCTAGCAGGTTGATTCAATTATACATAGGCTCAACATGATATATTTTTCCTTTATATAACATGAATCAACTTATACTTATTCTTCTTCCACCTTTGAGATACCTGGTGATACTCTTAGTAAAATCAGTTCAGACAACCATTTTGTAACAGTGGTAGTACAAATATCAATCTTCTCCATAATTTCTTTCTCAACATTATCAATCTCATATCAAGTTAAATTTAATTTATATGTTCGTTTTTTATACCCACAAATGGTATATGTGTTTACTATAGTAGCTACCAGTCCAAAAGAATGATTATTATATAACCATTTTTGGATTACCCTTCTTTTATTACACTGTTATTTTATCTCAAAGGATATTCTAAAAATACCCTTAATAAAAGAATCTTAGATGTCAGAATAAATTTACCATGTTTTACAGGATCCTTATTGTTTTATTCTTCTTAAAAGGATTATACATATTAAATATTCCTAGTTGTATAAAATATACTATTTTAGTATCATAGTAGATTGAGATTCCTCATCTTTATCTTGAGTGATCCATTAAAGTTCTATACTATTTCAGCAAGCTACTGAACATAAGAATAATCTTCTCAGTATTGAACCACATTAATTGTTATGATGATTAAGAAGAAGTATATCGTCGAAATTTGAAGCATAATTTTTGATATTATTCTTGATAAGTCAATTTATTCATTAAGAATATAATTCACTTGAATTTATCCACTCTCAGGATTGTATCATGGATTGAGCAAGGATTTATGATTTTTAGAACACTTCTGAACATCTCTAATAACATTAGATATATCCTTCATCAGAATCTCATGATTTTGGAAACATAATATTTTCAAAAGGTAAATTATCCTACATAGTGTGTAAGATATTTTTATTTTCCATTTTTCAAAATAGACAAAAAAAAATATATTATGTGGGAAATATTCGTATTTGCAGCCAAAATATCTTATACATAGATAAAATATCTTATATAGATTTTAATTATCTTAGGTGTGGCCCAATTTTCTTACATGTAGGATAATTATATTACATGAATCCCAAATATCTTATGTGACTCAAAACATTATGTGTGTGACTCAAATATATTACAGTTGGATTAAATATGTTATATGTATGATAAATATCTTACGCACAAACTCAATATATTATGGAATCATCATAATAACTTTTCCTTTTCAATTTTAAACTCCTCTCTAATAGATATCTTACAAACTGAAATATCTTACATGCTTGGCCTAAATATCTTATGAAAACATCAATTATATTATGGGAATATTGTAAGTAATTATGCATACCTAATTTTTTGACTCAAACATAGGAATTCCATACTTATTAAAATGAATCCCAAGATTCTTCAAATCAACTCTATACTCTTAAATTCACTTAAAATTACTCCATAACAGCTCTAAATAATTGTGGGAATCATTAAAATAATTACAGGCCAAATAAAGATTGTTTTAAAGACTTTTAGCATAATGAATAATCAAGATAGAGTATTTATAAGAACTCTTTTACCTTATTAACTCCATATTTAATTTAAACCTTCATTTAGGTGATATAAAACATTGTAATAACTAGCCTCCATGCTCTATCAGTCAAGGATGGATTCCCCTCTACATCATCTTGCTTAGGATTTCCCCACTAGTTGGATTCTACTAAACCACTTTCCAAATGTTGTATAGAGTACTATATAGCCTTGGTACTTGTCTTTGACATTGGGATCAACTTGAAAATCATTGCATGTAAATATTTCTCACACCAAGAACCTATATTTTAAATTATTTTTTCAATATAATAAATATCTCCTTTTCATTACAATAGAAGGAAATAACTTATTTAATTCATCATTATTAAACATCAACTTTTACTAATTGATTAAAAATAAAACTCAAGATTATTCAAGTCTAAGGGAGGTTCAATATCCCCCTTTGGATTTTTTTTTAATTCCAAATTTTCCTTCCAAAGTCAATTTACTTTTTCTCCCCAAAATTGACAATAAATGAAATGGGAAGGAAAATGGTCTGCCCATTTATAGAAAGTATAGGGAAGACTTAAAATTCAGTTTTTAGATTTTATTGAGATCAAAACTTATAAGGGAATGTCTTATCATCTCAAACTAAATCTTCTAATTTTAAGAAATTCATATTCTCCCCAAGTTTTCATCCAATTTCCAAGTCCTCAAAAATCCCTTGAGAGAAGGGAAGCACCATATTTTCCTCTTTCCAATGTTTCTCCAACAAACCAAATTTAATTCCATGTGGTATAACAATTTATAGAAATAAATAGTTGTATATTTATATAATAAAGTTATCCATAACACTCTTCAATGTTGTGGTAATACTGATTTCCCATTCATAAGGGCTTTTCAACTAGATTTTCAATAATTTTTAAGAACCTTCAGAAACATGAACACCCACATCAAAACATTTCAAGTAAAAGGTATTATTACCCTATTTGGTTAGATAATAAATCCCCATTTATAATAACATCAAATATAAATTAAAATAGAATTGGAAAGTTATAATCATATCTCATAATTCATACTTTAAAAGGTTTTGTATAGAATTTTAGATTCAATTAAATTTTCTAAATCTCATGAAACTTCACCATTTATGAAAGGTCCCACTCAATGGATACTCTCTAAACATAATACCCTTTAATTAAAATTAATTATCACACAATAAGATTGATATTATAATAAGTTGGGATTATATCATCTCTTCAATTTGAGAAACCAGGATGAGATGGATTTCTTAACCCGTAATATATTTTTCTTGAAGGTTTAAAATGTTTAGAAATCATCATGTTTTCAACATTATTGACTTTCCATATTTGATCCCCCTTGTGAATCCTAGACTTATTTTTATCTTAAACTTTTTTATTACATATATTTTAATTTCTTGAAGGTTTTGGGAAACATCAGAAGAGGTCGATCCCATACCCAATAATGGTTTTTCATCAACTAATTTGAATTTATTCTTAGAAATAGATGAATAAAAACATCATAATACAAAAGATAGTATCACCACATATAATTTATAATAAATTTATATAGATTAATAATTACCTCACGTCGGAATTCTTTTTTCGTTGAATATTTGGAAGACTAATTCTTGGCATATCATCATTGTAACAAAATGATTTGAGGGTAGAATCCCTATAGTGCTGATCCACATATGGTCTTTGAATGTCTGGATGTCATCATAGAAATCCCTAGGTTCTAGAGCAGAATACTCTAATGCTTGTTTAATTCATTTTTGATCACCAAAACAATCTCTTCAAGGTGAATTGATTCTTTTATTCTCTATAAACTCTATGGGGTGGAGGAGGAGGATCACCCTCCATTATTGTGAGTGTTCCATATGAAGAGATCCCTAAGTATTGAGAGGATTATCTCTATAATTCATTATGTATACTAATTAAAATGGATAGGTTTTTGTTAAAGAATGATATAACTGAGTATTTATAGACCTAGGGTTGTAGAATAAATAATTTCTCATAGGACCTTATTATTATTTTAATCCCCGGTGAACCCCATGTATAAATATTATTATTATTATTATTATAACTACTACTATTTACTTGACATGATCTAAACTCATGGATAAATATTTATTTTCTCATGAATAAATAAATTAATATTTTTGAAAATAATATTTAATATATCATTTCTCACTAACCATTAACTCATTCCATCATTCCTCCTTGGTATTTACTAAACCTTGAATAGTTAAATTTTATTTAAATAATTAAATATAATTGAATTTTCTATAATAAATAGATAAATATTATATTCACTAAAATTGAGAATAAATATTTATTTAATATTAAACTCACATATATTATCTCAAATAACTAGTGATTGTAATCAACCCAACATGAACAGTTATAAAACCACATATGGTAATATTTTTTTTATGATGTTAAATTCATATAGAATTTAACTGAGGTTACCAATACACTTAGTGTGTGACCCTCTAGGAATATTTCTTAACAACATTAGAAAATATTGCCTGAGTCCAAATTTAGAATCCAAAAACACACCAAGGCACTCGTAGAGAAAGAAGTTAATGTCGCAAAAACAAACCACCTAATTTAAATTCGCATTGTGTAATATAATCCATTTATCGCAATATATCTAAGGTTTAATATTGGTTAGCTCAACCTATGTGATCAGTGTTTCTTTATTTGAATTTATAGAAATGAATCTACTAATATAATTCCATGGACATTAACTTAATTTGGTAGTTCCATTCCCATAAAATGTCATAAGATATTAACTTATATTAAATAACAGAATGGAAAAAACATTTCTCACATTATTCATTAATGAAATATCAGTCATGACGCAACCAAAGTATCCTACCTAACCATGAATCATGATATGATTTAATAATAAACTTAGGGTATAAGTAAGATTACACATGTCTATATATAGGAACATCCATTGACACATATTAATGTAAATTTCCTACTGGATGGTCATTTTTTCATAATCTTATTCTCTTTGAGATTATCAAGGATGAAATTTATAAAAAGAAGTCTCAATATCTTACGATCCCCCATACCTTGATATCTATATCATTTATGTCCCATAAAATTATGGCATTCGACCATAGAATATATATCTAAGAATGATTTCATAGTACTTCTCAGTAATCATCATAGTGGGGAACTTCCATGAACTTTTAGTATGACAGATACCATTAGGACTTTATCTTATACAATTTCATATAGAAGAACAACCATTATGTTATAAGAAATTTATTAATACTCAAATACCACAAGTCAAGCAATCATAAAGTAAATAAAAGTTAGTTCCATGACATCAACTTTAATAGACTCTCACTTACTATAGATCCAAGTGCTAACAATTCTCAGTCCACTAGCTCTCACATGTTGTTCATGCTTCTGATGAGACAAATATTTTTTCAAGGTGACTAATACATTCTCCTCTATGGAAAATTGATTCATCACGACTTCACCCCCTTGATAAATTTCATCAAGAGATGATCTTTCAAAGTATGGTCTTTTCCATTGATGTGGTATTATTTACTTTGTGAGATCCACCAGTATAGTATTTTAGTAATATAATGTGATGATGACTTTAATATTGGGTATTACATAAAATCTTGGATGAAATTCCATAACCAAAATTCTTCTTTAGTTGCATCAAAATATGCAATATACTAATATTTTTCTTCAGAATTGGTGACAATTGGGCGCATTGAACTATTCTAGCTCACAATTCCTCCATTAAGACTGAATACATATCCTAACTATAATTTTAGGTCATTTTCCTATTTGGAAACTATAATTAGTATATCCCTTGATGACTATCTTCTTTTTTCCTCCATATAATATGAACATAAAATTAGTATTCCATATATACTTAAGGATAACCATTATAGTAATCCAATGTTTTTTCACCTATATCAACTTGATATCTTCCTACCATGATCACGGTGTATCCAATATCAATCCTAGTACATAGCATGGAATACATGACTGATCCTATCATAGATGTGTATGGGATCCTACGCATCCCCACCCCATCCTATTGTGTCTAAGGAAACATTTTCTTAGAGACATGTATACCATGTGACACTAGAAACAATCCTCATATGGATTTTACCATATAAAATATCTTTATAATTTGGTTAATGTATGTATATTGACTTAGTCCAAGAAGACTCTTAGATCTATCATGGATGATCTTGATCCTGATAATGTAGGATTTTTTTCCTAAGGATTTCAATGATAATAACTTGTTTAACTAGTCATTAACTAACTATAAGATCGGTATTTTGTTTCCAATAATTAATATTTAAAATACATATACTACTAGTAGAACAACTGCACTCCTATTAAACCGCTTGTAAAAATATCACTGGAATTCTTTATTTATAGATCCAAATTCTTTTCTAAATTTATCGAACTAAATGTTCTATGACCCAGATGCTTACTTTAATCCATAAATGGATATATGGAATGTTCATTACTTATTGGAATTACCTGGAGTTAGAAACTCTTTTGGTTGTTTTAAATAGAAATATTCTTGAAGTTTCCCATTAAGGAATGTTGTTTTGACAACTATATTCTAAATCCAATAGTCATGGAAAGTTTCTATGGAAAAAATATTTTTGATAGATTTAATCATTGAAACTAGAGAAAATGATTTACTATATTTTATGCCTTGAAACTATTTAAACTTTTTAGTTACTAGTTGGTCTTTATAAGTACTCACATTAACTTCCACATCTAGTTTTATTTTGAATACCCATTTACACCCAATGGGAATTACATCAACCAGTGAATTGATTAGAACCCATACTTGGTTCTGATACATGAAATCCATATTAGAAATAATGGATTTTTTCATCTTGTATATTTTATGATCTCAACTTCCTCCTTATAGAAAAGAGGGAAATTTTTTTCCACTAATAATTATTCACCAACTTTAGTTAATACAAAACCATATCTTTCTAGTTCTATAACCTCTTTGGTGATCCTATATTGAACTTGTGTCTCAATAACAACCTCTTTCATGGGGACCTGTGTAATATGCTCTGACATAAACTCTTATATATCTTGAGCATTAACTTCATCAAATTCAATATTGATCACACTTACTTTTTTGAGAATGTACTACCTATTAGGAAATGGGGAATTTATTGTGATGGTTACCTTCTAATATAAGGGGTTTTATAGATATTACCCCTCCTATTTCCTTGGGATACCTTATAATGATACAATTTCTACCTCAGGGTGCTAGTTTGTATCTAGAAATGGCCTTACAAAAGGCCCCACATACTCATACATATAATTTCAACAACACATACTTATTTCCATGAATTATCACATAGAGTTTGTCACTTTTCACCTCAGTTGGATCATGTTTTAGCATGTATGTTACATTATTCAATGCATGTCCTCAAAAAGATAATGGATGATATACATGACTCATCATTGACCTTACCATGTGCAGTAAGTTATGCTTCCTCCTTTCACTGAAACCATTCCATTGCGGTTTATAAAGAGGAGTGAGTTGAGATAGAATCCCAAAATCCCATAAATAATTTACGAACACTTTGTTAGGATACTAACCAACTTAATTATATTGGAGATTCTTTATTTTTTTAATAAGTCGGTTTTTTAATTCATTTTTTAATTATTTGTATTTCTCAAAGGATTTAGGCTTATAAAAAATTAAGTAGACATATCCATATCTACCCAAGTAATTAATAAAATTAATTAAGTAAGAATAAAAACCTCTAGATTCTAATAAAAAAACATCCACACACATAAGTGTGTACAAAATATAGAATCTTTTCAATCATTTCACCTTTCCCTCCAAAATTTGGTTTGTTCATCTTTCCATGTAAACAAGAAAGACATATATCAAGTGGCTTTAGGTCAAAAGAATCTAAATATACCTCTTGGTGGAGATTTATCAATTAATTTTTATTTACAAGTCCATGTTTGTTATACCACAACTAGATTTGAAATGATTCATGTGAACTTTATTCATTATCAGTTACCAATACTTGGTTTTCTTAATCTAACACATAAAGTCCATTATTAAAATGTGTCATACCAAAGAATATGTCATATTTATAAAAATAATTAGGTTTTATTTCCAAATTTTAAAATAAACCCATCAACATCTTATAAGAATAAAAAAAATTATGTTTTTGGTAACTGTTGGTGCATAATAACAATATTTCAAAACCAAGATCATGCATATTGATAATGGAAGGTGGTATTCACCTATAGAAAATAAACCAAGTTATACTTTATTGGTTGATCAAAGATCCACCTCCCCTATGGAAATATTCTAGAATCTAATTAATACCTATATTTGGATACATATGTGATCACCTAAAGCTATATCAAATATCCAATTAGTAGATATAGAAATATTGCACTCAATAATGAACGCACTTGATTATTCCCCTTACATATTTAACTGGGAAAAATTCTCCATATATTGGACCATCATTCCACATGAAAATAATACTAAATATTTTTTTCCTTAATCTCTATTTGGATATTACTCTTCTTAAAAGGATATTACTTAGGATCCTTAGACCTGGAAGGAGTCTTGGGACCCTTTGACTTGTTATTAATTTTATTCACTATTGTGAGTTCTAAGAGAGACTTATCGCTATTTATCATAGTATAAAGAACAATATCTTAGGTATTGAGGATAAAATGATATCATTGTGCAACTCATTCAGGATATTAAAGCTAAAAATGTTAAAGAACTATATTTATCCAATCAACATGACCACATGAGGCTTAGCTAGCACCAACTCTTCAATAATTCTCAAAAATAATGTGTTATAGATATCATATCTCTTTTATATTTACTTCTATTGATAAATATCATGAAGGTGATACATCATGTATACACATCCATATCCCATTGTTTCTTTAAAAGTTCACTGGAAAAAATTATGGCATGAAACATCAAAAATGTGTGGTATTAACCTAATTTTTCATGTAAAGAGAGAGTTTTTCCCCAGTAGACTCTTTACTTGCTGCTTCAGGAATACAGGTTTCCCACATATATATTTTCCACTCAGGGTGTAGTATAATGAAAAATTTCCTATACCACTCATGAAAATTTGATCAAGTGAGAAGGTTATTATTTTATAATATAGATCACAATAATAAAGTTGAATTCATATGTATTTCAATTTCAGTAATAAATAAAATAATATTTTTTATTAATTTATCTAGATTAAAAAATAAAATAATTAATGTAATTAATTTATTAATCTCACACTATTTTATCAAAACCCAATAACCCTCACTATTGGTTTTGGAATATCCCATCACATGGATATTATAGTGGAAAAGATCTATATGTCCCTTATCATAACACAGACTTGCACCTGACAAGCTATTCAGTGGTATTTATGTATGTGGGTCATGTATACTACATTAACTCACATCTCCTTGAACTATTGAGGGGACTACCCAATCATTAAATCCTATAATTATATTTCCATAACATTTTACTCTTAGTTACACCAAGTCTAGCTTGGGAAGTTAACCCTCGATGTTAACCACTCAACCCAAAACTTAAGTCAAACGCTTTGATTATTTAAAGAACTATGACTTGGGATAGGATAGTACTTTGAAATATGGTTGTATCTTAACTTAAATAATATAAGGAATTAATGGATTAAAATTTTTATTTTAGATATTTTTATTTTATAACAATAAATTTTCCATTTTATCTTATTACATGATTTTTAATATTAATTTGATTTACTTAAGTGATTGACCATGTCTTAGATAAAATTTTCACATGTTCTGATTTATTTTAATTTCTTGTTACATTCTTATTAATTAAATTATTAAGTGATAGCGATAAAGATTCCAAAAGTAATTAACCATGTATATTAAAAAAATAAAAAAAATAAAGTAATATGATCATAATATTTTCTAATGGTTGGATTATCTAGAGAATGATAAACTAACCCTTAAAACTAAGTAAATAACTCTTAAATCCATTCATGGTTTGAGTTTCAGCATTCCACCCATTCACCTATGTATCCCCTGGGTTTGTTTCACTTTGGCTATGAATTTGGAGAACCTCCCCTTACATGGGAGGTCCATCATTTAAATATTATTTTACTCACACATAGTTGAGGGACACAAAAGGATTGGTTAAGAGGTTTTACATGACAGTAAACGCAGATACACAGGTCCTACATAGTATAGAAGATAAGATGAGATATATACCATAATTTTAATTTAATAATAACAAATCAAAAGAAAATAATCACACACATAGTTTGGTCTAAGTTCATGATCATCCAAACATGAAATTAGTATGAATTTAATAAATTAGCATTCATTTCAGTCATTCTTAATTATGGTAAATCATCCTTAAATTAACTAATTGTCATAAATAATTAAATCATACATTTATATTACTTTTCATCCATATAGTCCTTGCGATTTCCATCCATTATAGTTTTAAACAAATTAAATTAAATGATTTTATTTAAAATTAACTAAGTACAAAGAATGTACTTAGATGAAATGCAGAGGGTACCCATCTTAAATACCCGATATATATTATGGTTGTAACTATCTAGTCATATGACATAAATCATACACATTTTTTCACATAATTATATGGTGTGTACTATAATTAAAATACACAAATACATGTGTTAATTTACCTATCATGTTGTGTTTTTAATGCAAGAAGATTAGTCATCATACTGAAACTATACATGGTATGTTGTTCTAAAAATTACATTTATATTAATTAAGTGTTTAATATATATATATATATATATATATATAACCAATAACATGGTATGTACTATTAATAAATGACACATAGATTATTTTTATTAGGTTTTAAATGGAAAAATTCATTAATTTTATATTCTATATAAATGGGTAGGATACATAGCATGTATAGTTTAGAAACATGCCATGTATAATGCTTCATTATTTATCTGTGACACATACTTAGGGAAGTGGAATATATGTCAATCATAAATGTTTTTGAGTAGCATAACATGTATAGGAATTACACACCATATGACCTCTTATTTTTATAGTTTCATGCCACAAAAAATAGTGGGAAAGGGTTTTAACATTGTATATATAATGTTGGTTATTGAAAACCTACCTGATAAATTATTTTTTACATTGGTTAATTTTTTACCAATGTAAAAACTACAGTAAATAGGTTTTCTATATTGGTTATAACATAAATAATGTATAAAATCTATTTTCCTTATATTTTATCTAATATCCAATACAAAAAAAACCATTAAAATGGTAAATCATCAATCATGGTTTTTATATTTTTAGTTTCATGTTCAATTTTACTCACGATAGACCCTAATTTTCTTTATGAAACTCCCTCAACCATTTATATCTCTCATTATTTAGTACCATTTACATTCTTATAGTTTCCCTCACTCGTCACCATAACTAGCATCTCTATCACTTTCTAATTAATTTCCATAATTTACCACCACATATCCTACACTTTTTCATTATTTTTATTCATAAGTGTTATATTTCACTCATAAAATATTTTTTAAATTTGAGGAATGGGTGTTTTTGGATTGTTTTTTTTTTTTTGAATGATTATTTAATGAATGGTGTGATAAAACATATTAATTTACTATTTTATGAATGTTTAAGGTATACAGAATGGGTGTTATATTTTATTTAATTAATATTTAAAGTGTGTCATTTTATAAAAGGTATAATTAATTTTCTTTAATAAATATTTAATGGGTGTTATATTTTATGAATGACTATTCGATGAATGGGTGTATTTTAAATCTATTTTTTTTAAGTTAAGGTTGAATCCTCGTTTTTATAAAATAAAGGAATGAATTTTTTAAATATATTATGGATTTTTTAATCTCATGTATTATCACTCTCTAATATTAGATATTTTTTGTGGAATATTTTTTTACCATTTACATTTAACTATAACAAAGGACATTATATAACCAATTAACTTAGTGCATTGTACACCCACAATACTATTTTTTATTTTCTTATAATTTATATTATATATAGAAAATGTTTCATCAACTATTATTTTTTAATTCCAAAATATGTGTGTAGATTCCCATTCTAAATTTTGAAATGAAAAAAATTCAGACATTCAAAAATAATTTGGAAATTTATATTTTTATATCTCATAGTTTGTATTTTTATTTATAAAAGTAAATTTAAAATTCAATTTTAATATATAGTAACTTATATTCAATCCTTGAAATTTTTAATAGGTGATAATGAGTCATTGTTGGATTAATTAAAGATAAAATAGTGATGAATATGAAGAAGTAATTTTTTCATTTCTATAATTTTTTAAACAAAATGTAAATAAAAACAACCTAATTTTTACCCATATTTGAAATGTTTAAATATGAAAAATATTCAAAGAATAATAATACAAGATAATTTAATTTTTCATGGTTTTAATCCTGGATACAATCCTTATATTTTTCATTATTAAATTTGATAGAATTTAAAATATATTAATGATGAATATTTTGAAGATGATAAGTCTGATCAAAATGAATAAATGATTCGTGATATTAGAGTAGAGGTAATTGAGAAAGCACTGATGATAAATAAATAATATGGTGATGATGAAAAACCATTGTATCTAGGTTGTATGAAATTTATAGTTTCATCAATAGTTTTAATATTGATTAACTTGAAATTTAAAAATGGATGAAGTGAAGAGAGTTTTACATAGTTGATACAGTTGTTGAAATACATACTTCCTGAAGACAATTATCTTATATATTCACATTATAATTCGAAGAAAATATTATCCCTGATGGGTTTGAAGTAAAAGAGGATACATTCCTACCTAAGTAACTTTATGTTATATAGGAACAAATAGGAATTTCTATGATAAATGTGGTGTATCATGATATAATTTGTAATAATAATCATGCAGATATTTAGAAATTACCAAGACTCGTACTAAGGGAATTTGGTAATTTTATATAGTTACTCATTTAAAGAGTTTATTTTAAAATTAAAACGATGAAAAGGGTATAATATCACATATAGATGAGTGAATATCTAATGGAAAATTATATTATGTGGGGAATCACAATTTATTATTTATGTAGTAATTCATACTCCCCTTTGTGTGGATATACTCTTGATATACATAATCACTCCATTTATTTTCCATATTGGATGAAAATTGATCAATAGTTTCCTATCTTCAAAAATGATGTCATAAATATCTAACTTAGACTATACATATATGGATTGGATCCATTTGAGAGACTTATTAGAAAACATATTTAATGGTGTATTTTATTTATAATTTATAACTTATCTCCTGAATATTGAATGAAGCATAAATATATCATGTTGAATTTAATTATTTTTGGACCAAAACAACCTTTAAATTATATTTATGTTTTATTATCATTGTTAATTGAAGATTTTAAACACTTATGGGTGAAGGTATCAAAGTGTATGATTTTTATAAAATACAATATTTTCAACTTCATGCAATGATTATGTTCACTATAAATGAATTCCCAATATATGTACATTTTTATGGATATAGTGTTGAAGGTAATATATATTTTTCAATTTAGGAATAATGGACTTTCTATTATCAATAACAACATGGGGGGAAATATTATACATGGGTTATCAGATTTTTTTATCTATGGATATCTATTATCAAATATTAAAAATGGAATTTAACTACTCATATGAATTTGAAATCACTCCAAAATTTTGTCAAATCAGAAGTACATTGAGAGGGTGAAAAACATTGATGTCACATTTAGAAAGATAAAAAATTATGGTAATGATAAAAATATATTTATGAAATGATTAATATTTCTTGATCTTCCATATTGGTGATATCATGAGGTCAAATATAACATTGATGTCATGCATGTTGAGAAAAATATTTTTGACTATTTTATTGGAACGTTGTTAGATATTAAAGGCAAGACTAAAGATGGGTTGAATGAAAGATTGAAATTACTATCAATGGGAATACATTTAGAGTTTTCTATCAATCTTAATGGAAGACAAATATACTAGTATCTTGATTATCATAAATTATCCAATATGGAGGAAATTAGTTTTTTCCAGTGCCTCCATTGTATCAAAGTGTCATAGGGTTATTCTTTAAATGTAAAAAATTCTGTGTCACTAGAATATTTGAAGATAATAGGATTATAACTCAACATTTCCTTGTAATTATTAAATAGATCCTACCAGTTGTATTTCATGGAATACTTCTCATCCATGTTAGAATGACTATAATTAAGGTATGTTATTTTTTTCAATTCTATTTATAATAAATTGATTGATCTGAATTTGTTGAAAAAAATAGAGAATTATGTTGTTACTATAAATTTTCAACCAAAAATATAATTTCCACCATATTTTGTGATATCATGGTGAATTTAATGGTTTATTAAGTGAGAGAAATTATTCTTTTTATCCCTATATATCAATATTAAATGTATCCTTTTTAAATCTATATTTATATATTGAAGTAATATGTTATAAATCTATATCGACCATAGGACTCCATTATTGAGAAGTATATTTTTGAGTAGGTTATATAGTTTTTTACAAACTACTTGTCTATAGAGGATAACATTGGTTTTACTAAATCTCTCTATGAACAAGTTAGTTTTAGGGGAAAGGAAACTATATCATGAAAGTAAAATAATTGATAGGTGAAAAAATAAAGCAAGAAAACTTATACATATTTAATAAAATATATTTTTCTCAACCATATAAAACATTTAAAATTAATGTGTTAAAAAATTATACAAATAAGAATGATATTTGGATGTTTAATGATCATAATAAAACTTTTTTAACTTGGTTTAAGTATGCAGTTCATGGTATATTAAATGTATCAGAAACATTGAGCTGGTTAGTGGGTGACCCAAATTTATGTTTGATAACATGGTATGGGTATAAAATCAATAGATATCCATTTTATACCCAAGATCAGGAAAGTATATATTTTTTAACCAAAACAAATAAATTACTGATCAATCACACTAGATCTACAGATCCACTCAGGGAAAGAGTCCTCCCAAAAATGGTTACCCCATGATTTCCCAAAACAAGCTAAATGATTAGCCTATAGATTGCCCATCACTTTATGAAAGAAAATTTTCATTCAGATAAGCAATCAGTCAAGGACTATATCTTTGTCAAAATAAGGCTAAACATTTGGGAATCCTCCTCCTTTGATAAAGCGTTAATTACTTCCAAGCAGTCAGATTCCACCGCCACATTGATCCAACCTTTTGAGCAAGCAAGAAGAATCCCATGGAGAATGGCAGATGCCTCCGCTACTACAGGTCTCTAGGAGGCAGCAATAACCCTAAAATGAGCTTTCACGACCTGACCATAACTGTAATGGGAAATGAATCCAATGACAACCCTAGGGAGAGTAGAGATGGCTGCATTCGTATTAATTTTGAAAAAAACCCTCTTAAGGGGAGAAACAACATGGATGTGCCTGCTGATTACTACCCATATAGGGAACAACATCATTCTTCATCCATAAATTCATCTTTTCCAACTCCCTTTTAACCTAAATACAGTCTTGGGTCACCTTATTGTGAAAAATGATTTCATTTCTTTGAGTCCACACCATCCAAGAAATTGTGTAGATCACCCTCATCACCCTTGGTTCAAATTAAGACACCCATTTAATGAAGTTTTTAATAAACCCAATAGATGTATCAAATAACTTTTTAAAATATATCTCCCATTTCTTCCACACCCCTTCCACCCCTGACAGAAAAGAATTACATGCAAAGGAGATTCTACCTCTTGGAGTCACAGAGGAAAACTGTCATAATCAACCATATGACGTCTCACCAAAAGGTCATGGGTAGGAAGAACACTATAATAGACCTGCCACCAAAATAATTTCACCTTGGTAGGGGATTAGATTGACTAGAGACTCTTCCAACAATTTTTAGGTGCCATCTGGGCCAAGTCATGAACCCGCATTTTGTAGCTCGATCGGACTGAGAAATTCCTGAATGCTTCCCCAGTCCAGAAAATATGATCCTTCCACATACATGGTGTAAGATGAATTCTTGGAATAATAGTACGATTGACATCATTAAACTAGTTGGAAATTTTCCCCCTATCCCAGTCATCAAGTGATTCATTGATTAGGTCTCGCACCCTATCATTTTCAAAACCTGGGGTAGAAATCAAGGACACTTTAAGGTTGGTAGAATTTTTCAGCCACAAATCATTCCAAACATTCACATCATTACCATCATCAATTATCCACACACTTCCTAAATCCAGAATATATTTTGTGACCCAAATGTTTCTCCACAAAAAACTCAGCCTCAGCCCCAGCTGAGCATGAAAAAAAATAAAGCGGGGGAAATATTTGGCTAGAAACACTTTTGAGAACAGGGTGTTTAGGTTTGTGAGAAGGTTCCATCCTTGTTTTTTCAAAAGTGCCTCATTAAACCATTTGATATTCCTAAACTTGAGACCTCCATGAAATTTTGAAACACATAATTTTTCCCAGGACATCCAATGGGTGTTATGTTTACCCTCATGTGATCCCCACCAGAAGTTGGCCAACTAGGAATGGATCTGATCAACAAGAGTTTCTGGAAACTTGAAAAGGGACAAAGCATAATAGGGTATTTCTTGAGACACATACTTAAGGAGAACTTCATTTCCTTCCTTGAAGATATTCCTACTCGACCATAAGAAAATCAAATTGTCTACTCTCTCCATAATCTATGTGAACACTTGTTTCTTCGATCTTCCAACAAGGGTCAAGAGGCCAAGATATTTAGGATGTTTTTTCACCATTTTAAATCCACATACCGACTACAGTTCCTCCCTTTTTTCATGTAAAATGCCTTTACTGAAGGATAATTTTGATTTCAAAGGATTAATACATTGTACAGAAGCCCTTCCATACATATTAATGATTTTCAGCACATGACCACATTATTTTTTGGTAGCACAAGAAAATAGGATATTATCATCTTCAAATAAAAGGTGGCTTATAGAGGGGTTGTTTCTACATACCTTCGCACCATGGATCATCCCTTTCCCCTTTGCTTTCAAGATAATATGAGAAAAAACATCAGTTGCCAAAATGAAGAGATAAGGTGAGAGTGGTTCCCCTTACCGTAGACCTCTTGAGGGTTTAAATCTTTCTGAGTGGGTCCCATTAATATTAATTCTAAATGTGACAGTCATAACATAGTTCATGATATTAGAGATCCATTTTATTCCAAATCCCAATTTAGAGAGAAAATTTTCAATTCAATTCTGTCGTAATCTTTCATCATATCTAATTTCATTTCCATGACACCTCCTTTGGATGATGAGAGAGTTTTCATAGATTGAAATAGTTCAAAAGTAATAGTCACATTATTGGTAATGGATATCTTTGGAACAAAAGCACTCTAGTTTTCAGTGAAAATCGGTGAGAGACAATCCCAGAGCCTCTCCACCAAGATCTTGGAAAATATTTTTGTACACAATGTTTCATAAACTGATAGGTTATAATTCGGTTATTTTCTGAGGGAAATGGGTTTTAGGGATGAGGGTAATAAGGGTTTCATTCAGGGGATCAATATAGGCTCTTCCATCCCACAAATCCTTCATCAGGGGTACCACAAATCCTTCATCAGGGTTACCACATCTGGTCCAATGATATTCCAAAAACATTTAAAAAATATTGCATGAAACCCATCAGGCCCTGAGGCCTTGGTTGAGTAAATAAGGTGGAGAGCCTCTAGCACTTCATTCTTAGAGATATCTCTCTTCAACTTGTGGTTCATATCCTCTGTGATAATTTGTGGGATACATCTATTCAGGATCGAAGGAGTGTCTATAATTTACTCTTTATAGAGGTTACTGAAAAAAATCCAAGATAATGGTTTGGATATTATTGATGTCATAGAAAACCCTACCATATTGATCTTTGAGTTGAGAGATGTGGTTTTTCCTTTTCCAAGCCAAGGCTCTTTGGTGAAAAAAGTGGGTATTCTGGTCACCCTCCTTCAAATGGGATTCTCTTGCCTGCAAAAACCAAAACTCTCCTTCTCCCTCAAAGCTACGTTAAGGTTATTTTCTGTAAAATAGATATCCCTGAGTATAGAATTACAATAAGGAAAAGAGTGTAGATTCTTCAAGAGATTTTCTGCAACATTAATACATCTATCAAAATCCCCAAATCTAACTGAACTATACTCCTGTAAACAAGAGGCATTACTCCATATATTGGATATTATGGTTTGGTTTGGTCCCTGCCAAGATGGCTAAACCACCTTCTCACAATTATTGTCTTGGAGCCACATACTTTCAAATCGAAAAGTCTGAAAAGGTCTCCTAACTTGCCCATGAGAGTTTGTTGAAAAAATTATTAGATAGTGGTCAGAAGATACCGGAGGAAGGTGAACCACTGAGAATGCATGGAAGATGGATTTCCAATCATCAGTTCCCAAAAATCTATCCATCCTTTCATCAATATGATTCTCTATTGATATACCTCTATACCAAGTGAACGGAGTGCCCAAGAATCCAAGGCTGTGAAGGGAATTTAGCACAAGGGAATTCCTAAATTATTCCATAGAATCACCACTTATCCAATGCCCCCCTTCTTTTTCATGATGAATGAGGATGTCATTAAATTCTCCCCCAACTAGAAGTGGGCTCGAGAGAGAGGATATCAATCGGTGCAACAGGTCCCAAGATTTGTGTTTATCTTGGTGCCCAGGACACCCATAGAATCCCACAAAAGACCATATAAGAGATCCTAGGGTAGAAACAGTCACAGAAATGTGATTAACTGAGAAATTAGTCACCTGAACACCAAGGTTCTCTTTTAACAAGAGGTACAAACCACCAGAGTGTCCCTATCTTCCAATAGGGTAGGTGTTCTTGAACCTGATCTTCGATCCAAGTAGACCAGTATCCTTGCAATCCAAAATAGTTTCATATATAAAAACAATTTCAGGGTGGTATTTTGAACTCCAGTGACAGAGCGACCAAACCGTTCAGGGGTTTCCAAGTTCCCTACAGTTCCAGCATAAAATTTTCATTACTCCAGGTGGGCCTGGTCCACGCCTTCCTCCGCCTCTATAACTTCGAGAAACTGTCTATCACCTGCCACTTTCCACCTCTTTTGGAGGCTCTCATGTATTTTCCCTACCTCCCAGCTTCATTTGTGGTCACCTGGATTTTTACTACTTGGTACGCCATCTCGATCTCCTCTAGTAACCCTTTTCCATGTATGAAGTTTTTGAATATCGGACAATGTTAATCCATCCATGTCTTCTCATCCTAGGCAGTGAACCATGGTGCTTCACCATCTATCCGAGGAATTGGGTCAAGGGATTCCTTTCTAGATTTCTCTCATCCAGCACCTAGGTCTGGTGGTTCTTTACATTTTGTAAATGACCCAAGATATGGGGGAGAGGACTCCTTCACATAAGCAGGGACCCCGGTTGAGTAAAGAGTTGGGTCCTTTGCCTTACCTACATGTTTTCCCCCAAGTTGGTCACAGCCCCAACACTTCCAAGTATTACTTCTTTCGCCCACTGATCCACTAGTTTTCCAATAGGAAACTCTGGTGGCTCAAGTATTATGATATTATTGCGAACTGGTTTTGACTGCTTCATGAGTTCCTTCGCTAAACTATCTCGGTCATTTTTTTCCATCTCAGGAATGAAATTTGTTCCAACTGTTCTTGCACAAAGCCAAGGGCCATATTGAAAAATGACATTGCCTTGATCATCCTCCTTCTTTGATTCATAGTCCTTATCTAAATGTCTGAGACACCCACAAACGAAGCAAAAAATTGGGAGATTTTCAAATTCTAAAGATATTCAGGCATTAGACTCATCCTCTGAAAAGAAGAGTCCCCTCATAAGTGGTTGTGCCATATCAACAAGTGCTCTGATCTGAACCGTGGGTCCCTAGTGAATTGGATCAGATTGATCCCATTCCAGAAATGTACCAATAAGTTCTTCAATTTCACATATAACTCATTTAGTTGTACCATGAAATGTTATTCCATTAATTCATATAAAAAAAGGTGAGTGGTTCAGTGGGATATTTTGGATATCTTCCTCTCCTTTTAAATCTTCCATGATAATGATATGGTTATCAAAGGACCATGGTCTACCTTTGAGGAGATTTTCTTTATCTCTCTTATTAAAAAATTCAAAGACAAGGATGACATACCCTACTTATCTTATGGAAACCCCATCCTCCAATTTCTAGATGTTTTGTAGGGTATTTTTAAAAGCCTTGTGGTTGAAATTTCGTTTTTCCAATCATTTTCCAATGATCAGCAGACCCATACGACGGGAATGAAACACATATTCATCCTTAAATGTGGAAATTATCACTTTATTCTTATTTTTCAGCAAACATTCTTCCATCTATTCATCAGGTCTGGTTCCATTGCTACGTACCCCCTTTGTGTCCTTTCAAAATTCCACTCCAATGCGAAATGAGACTTGCGCAAAAATCACCCCCAACTTTGCACCCTTTCACAACCCACCCTTGCACAGACCGCATGCTACGTGAATTCACCCCCATGTAGAAAAATCACTATGTATGCAGTGCACTTCGCCTGTAATGCTCTCTATGCACCCTCCCTATCACCCCTCCCTTTGAGGACACCTTGCACAAGTCCCCCCCCCCTCCACTACAAGGCCTCCCCTCCCCTCCACTACGCACCAACACCCATTTTGTTCTTCACACTCCCTCCTTCGTGAACCCCCTACATTAACGAACCCTTCCTTCACGAAACCTTCCTTCATGGACCCCCTCCTTCGCGAACCCTTCCTTCACAAACACCCTACACTCGGTGTGTTCTATGAAAATCCCCCCCTCCACGAAAAACAGTCAGAAACAAACCCTTCTTGGAAATGTTGCGAACTACTAGAGAAATCACACCACATAAACAGAACAAGAACCGAAAGGTGTGCAAGCATTATTCCATTTGTGGAAAGAAACACCGCCTAGAAACACCGGTCAAAAATCCCGTCATGAACAGCACCACCGTCAGTCATAGGATGAACATTTGAAGTTGAAGGTCTCAAACCATCACAGGTCGCCAATCTGAAACAACGAACGCAACCAAAGTCATCGCTGGTTGGATATTTGAGGCATTTGGGACTGGCAATCACAGTTGAAGCTGTCACAGCACACAGCTCTCAAATCGGACTGCCGTGAGTCCGTCATAGGCCCTCACATATTCAAAGAAATCTCAAATCATCAAAGGTTCATCGAATGACAGCTGAAAATAGGGAACTTGAAATTCCCTGAAGCTCTATAGCTCACCCAAACCTAGGAAACCCTAGGAAGAACACTCCAAGCTGCGTGCAAGAGACTAACTCATTTCAAGATCAGGAAAGTATAATTTAGAATAGTAGTGTGTTTTTGTTCATAAAATCAATGAATTTTTTAATTGAAAATGAAAAAAAAACTCAATATTTTTGTTGAGTGTGTATTATGGAGTTATTTAAGAATTATGGGAGATTTATTATGTTAAATTTTGAGTTCTAGTGCTTAACTAAAAATGTATTATTATTAATTTCATGAACCCCTCCCTCTAAAGGTGCCCCTCTTGGGTCAAAAATTAATGGAGAGTGATAATAACCCCCCCCCCCCAAGACTCGTCTTTAGTAGGACTCGGGTTTGTTGTTAGAAACAAGGGTATAAAAATATCATATGTGGAATAAACTTCCCTCAATAATGAATATATGATTAAAATATGGAATGAATAACCACCAAGAAACTCCATCACATATATAAATAAAATTGAAACCAAACCATCCCACAATGCATTAATGGTGTCCAAAAATACAAATAAAAGTCTCTAACTAAATACTAAGAGGTAAATCCTACGATAGTGACTCGATAACAGCTCCAATGCCCAAGATAGAAATGTTGACCTTGGTCCCTAAAATCCCCCTATAAAAATAAAAAAAAATAGTATATATATATATATATTAATAATTCATAACATGTATACTCAATAATATCATACCCAATGTCTCTCATGCACATGTGAAAATAGTATACTAATGTAACGCCCTGACCCCAGTTTCCCAGATTCGGTGCATTATTTCATTACATTGGAATGCTTACAAGTAATTAGTATCTGACCGTGTTGTCATGACGCTTCAAATTTATTATGTTTTTAAGGATGATTTATAGTCTAGGGAAGACCCTATTTCGTCTCTCAAGGAGTGTTGGTGGGTTTAGAGTGTGTGTTTTTACTAAGAAGTACTAAAATTGGAGGGTGGTTTTGAAAATAGTTTTAGAATGAAATTACTTAATTGAAAGTTTAAAATTTGAGAAACCAAATGGGTTTTGAAAAATATGATATAAAAGGGTTCATTGTGAGTTCACTACACACTTTCAAGTTCATCATTCTTGGATATTAATTTAGGTTTGGAGTAATTCTTTGGTTGAAATTAATTGGAATCCAGATTAATTCCTAAGCCTTTATTTCATTGTTGAAGAACCAAACCTTAACATAAAAATCATATTGTCAAGGTACAGAACTTATGCATAGAATAAGAGCTTACAAATTATATTGAAATATCAAGAAATTGGGTAAGAAAAGGATTCTTATGTTTCCCAATCGTAACAACACAAGTCATAAACTCAAAACCCCATGTCGATCGGTTAGAAATTAAGATCATCTCATTCACACGCATCAAAACAAGAATTTGAATATGAAAGTATGTAAGATACATGGAAATAAATGTTTTAACACCAAAATTACTCCAAACCAGTAGATAATATATGCATTTTAACTCCCTTGGCATGTGTGTAGCTCCCTCACAACGAACGTCCACCGATTAGCTCGACATCGGGTGGAGGAGGAAGCTCAGGCGGAAGTCCTTTTTCATTATCGATCTCCCTATGAGGATAGGGGCCTTCAGAACTTCAAATATGAGGATAAAACTCCTATGGAACTCCAAATTGGTATCACTTCACTCCTTGGCAGAACTTGCAAATGAGGTGCCCATGGTGCCTTTTTATAGCCAAAATGGGACATGGTTTTGGGAACCCTGTTTTTGAGATACCACTTGTGTCTTAGTTTCTGAATAGTATAAATCCATATCACAACTTTAACAAAAGAGAATAGTTTTTTAGGCCTATTTAATGTCTCTTTTTCAAATTTTTCGGCCATTAAAAAATTTTATTGGGAGATATGGTCAAAAGACTGAAACAAACTGTTGAATTCGGGCAGATTTTGTTCCCTGGACAGAATGGTTCGGATGGACCAAAAAATGGCCGAATTCAGTTTTGGTTACTCAATAAGAGTTGTATAACATGATGTTTTGGAGAGTACCACCAAGTTTCAGCCCATTTAGATGCACGGAATTCTTGTACTGTTCAAAACAGTGGACAGATGTCCATGGGAGGCCATGCAGTTTGACCCATTTTTCTTCTAGATGATCTTCAGGCCTCCAAATCACCTCCACCTTCAATGAAAATATCAAAAAAAGTATAATTTACCTTTTTAATAGTGAAAACATTAATTCATTGAATGAAACATGAAGTTAAATTTATTGTTATATTTTTAATATTCATTACAAAACTAGTTTAAAACAGCGGTGTAAGGGTGGAATTAAATAGTGAATCGCTATGCGATCACACCGCCACACCTAAAAATTTTCACTCCTGGGAAAAGTCACATGTAAAAAAAATGATGCATGTATATATTCCCAACATCATGAAGATTTAAAATTTGAGTAAATTTTAATTCATTAAAGTAATGCGATCAATGCACTAACCACACCAAAGAGTTCTTCCTAGTGAAAATGGAAAAAGATGTCTCATAAATCACATCATAATGAAATTAAAAGAGATTTGTGACACAAAATTGAGAAAGGAATTCAAAAGTCAATAATTCCACTAAATATCCATGTTTGTGGGTGAAAACCATTCCATGCTATTCTTTCCACTTTCTATCCAATAAATATAGGTTATTTTAAAATTATTCATCTTTAAATGAATTTTTTTCATCGAACTTTCCCTACATACTTTGCAATCATATTTCAAGACCCACTCACTTAAGTATTTATAGAAGTCAAACCATAATCTTCCAACCTAGATATCCCTATATGCTTCACATTTCATCACTCCTCGCATTTATTATTTTTGTTTTTTAGAAGTTGCATTTGGAACAAATCTCACACTCATCTCTCAACCCATGTTTGATCTCCTCACGAAACTAATTGGAATAATTATAACAAGATAAAAGGTTAAGGATGAGTGGTTTTCGACCTTCCCAAGACACAACTCAATTTTTTTGAGGTCTTACAACATTCAGACATTAGATATACACACATAGGTCAATCTGGTACAATAATGAAGTAGATCAGATAAGGAACGGATGTATGGAAATATCATTTAAAGCTGAAAAATATTAACCTAACATATATTTACCTTATATTAAGTAATAAATATTCACACTTTGTGGTTTGGTTCAAAAATGTGTGGAGATATTAGTGACACAATTTTCCCAAAAACTACTCACACAAGGGGCATCAATCATATCAAATGTTTCATAGTGATACAACCATTTATATCATTAATAGAAAACCAATTCACTAAAAATCACTCCATGATGTTAAATTTATACAAAAATTCAATCTAAAACAGAGACAGGTTTTTTTATAAAATGTTAAATCAATATGGAATCAAAAATTTCAACATGCATTTTCAGTAAGTTCCATGATTTGGTGACCATAGGGGGGGGAAAGTAAAAATATTATAAAGAAGTAGAAAAGGAGAAGAAATAAGAAAGACAATGAAAATCCTAATGAACCTAGAAATATGGGGAAAAGTGAAAATACCATAAAGAAGACGAAAAATAGAAGAAATAAGAAAGATGATGAAAATCCTAATGAACTCAACAAGATGGGGAAAAGTGAAAATACCATAAAGAAGAAGAGAATGTGGGAAGGAATGATAAAAACTGGTGGGTGTCGTTCATATATTTATTCTTGAACATGGAGTTACTCCATCAGGGACTCTGAAATGGATTCATGGAAGTGCTTTAGTTGCTGCCCATTGACAATGAAGGTTTGCTTGGTTTCTTTATTTTGAACCTGGACAACACCGAATGGAGAGATGTTAGTAACAGTGTATGGTCCAAACCAATGGTAACAAAGCTTACTTGGATGCAACTTCAGCCTTTCATTTTAGAGGAGGACCTTTTGCCCAATGTGGAACTGGCGATGAAGGATAAGACGATCATGGGAATCCTTGGTTCTCTCCTTATAAATCATAGAGTTCTCATAGGAATCTCTTCTCATTTCCTCCAAATCCTGAATCTGCAACTTCCTTTGATAACCTACACCAGAAAGATTATAATTGCATTGTTTGATGGCCCAGTAGGTCTGGTGCTCAATCTCAACAAGCATGTGACAACTCTTTCCAAACACAAGATGATATGGTGACATTACAATGGGAGTTTTGAAAGCAATACGGTAGTCCCATAATGAATCATCAAGTCAAAGACTCCAATATTTTCTATCGGTTTGAACCATTTTTTAAATAATTTATTTTACCTCTCTATTTGACACCTCGGCTTGACCATTGTTCTGTGGGTGATATGCAGTAAACACTCTATAACCGACCCCATACCGACACAAAATTGATTGCATTGTTTGGTTGTATAAATTATAACCCTTGTCACTAATTATGAACCTAAGTAATCCAAACCTACAAAAGATCTGAGTTCTCAAAAATTCCACAACTTTTTTGGAATCATCTGTAGTTCTGGCTCAGGCCTCTACCCATTTTGACACATAATCGACCACCAGAAGAATGTACAAGTTTCTAAAGGAATTGGGAAATAGACCCATAAAGTCAATGCCCCAAACATCAAAAATGTCATGAAAGAGAAATGGTTGTTGTGGAATTTCATTTCTTTTAGATAAATTACTCATTCATTGACAATGAGGACAAGATTTACAAAAATCATGGGCATCCTGAAAAATTGTTGGCCAAAAGAGACCAGAATCAAGGATTTTGCGAGCAGTCCATTAGGGACCAAAGTGGCCCCCATAAGCAAGAGTGTGGTAGAATCTAAGGACAGACTGAAACTCACTATCGGGGACACAACGCCTAAGGACTTGATCACTACATGTGCTCTAGAGGTAGAGGTCATCCCAAATGTACCAATGAGACTAATTTTTTAGATGGTCAGCCTGGTTTTTGTTGAAATCAGTAGGAATGCAAGATTCTACAAAATAATTTACAGCTTCATGATCGTGTGTCATTGGTCACGGGTGACAAACTAAAATTTATAACCTACTTACTACTTAGGATAGTGGAAAGACAAGGTCGAACCATAGGGAGGCCTCATGTTGTGTTTGGCAATCTAAAAAAATAAACTAAACAAAAACACACACAAGGACAATCAAAAATAGCTGGTGGTGGTGAAGTAGAGTGAGTGAGGATAAGTGTGTGGAGAATTGAAGGTGAACCGGTGAGTGAAAGGAAGCAAACAAGACAACAAGAGAAATTGTGGTTAAAAAAACCAATATATTAGTAGGGGGAGAGAGTTCACTGGACAATTTCAATATTACATACCCTTGTTCATGCATTGAGATTTAAGGAATATGGATCTGACTTAAAGTACTGGCCAGATTTGTCGTCTGTTCAGTTTGTGATGAAATAACTCTTAAAGTCCTTCGACTATAAAAGTAATTCCATCCAATGGAAATAACAAGTCAGATGTCACTGGACTCAACTTGTCAGTTGAGTTCAGTGTGTCTCTCTCATTTGAGCATAACTCACTTGTCAGTGAGTTCCTCAAATTGAAACAGTTTTCATTATGGTACAAACAAGATCAGTTTTCACTCGACCTTGTTGTTTTGAAAATAAACTCGTTCTGCAAACAGTGAGAGATACGTTCCAAAAAAAATGTGGTGCATGAATAATATTAAACAAATTTAATCAGACAGCTTATTCTTCCCCAAGGGAATTTAGCTGGACATAGCGGTTGGTTTCAATGAAAACATAGAGTAAGAAACAATAAAGTTCATGTTAAAATGAGTTGCAGAAAAATAGAGTATAGGGAAGAATAAAGATGTTCGACTCCCTGTTCAATCTCCCAAAAGTTCTAACTCCTACTGCTTGATGGTGGATGTAGTGCTGGAATGCACTCGATGTCCCGCTCTGTGAATTGAGGAATTAAATGATCTGATATGCTGCTCTCAGTACTCCAATCTGCTCGTGAAGTAAGATGTTGTATGTTCCTCGTGAGCTCTTTCCCATCTGGATTGAGGATTTTTCCCTTTCTTCCTAGTTCAATCCCTCCTTTTGGTCTCTAGTTCTCTCTGTGTCATGCACTTTGCCCTCCGGTGTCTCAATGATTTCGTGCCCATAATGACTTCTAATGACCATTTGAAGTCTCTGGAATCTTGCCCGAGGTGTTCCCTAGCCTCCACGTGTAGCTTTCACTGCGCTTCTCCTCCCATGTTCGTCAATAGAGTAGTTGATCCTAACTGAATGAAAATGATGTGCGCGCAGCGAGGTAATTTTTTCCCTCTACAAATCAGCAAATCCACGTGGCGCGCTTTTATGTGCATGTCACTGGATTTTGATTGAACTCTCTATAAGTGTATCTTACCCCCCTTTTTTTAAACGAACACCATATTTAACGCATGAACAGCTTCCTGTTATTACCCCCTCCATGAGAAGCTTGCACTAAACAATAGAAAACACAAAACATGTTAAACAAAAATAATGAAAACTAAATGTCTATATATTAATATTATTACTTCAATTAGTTAATAAACATACTTAATAATATATATATATATATATAATACTTGATATTATTATTACTATTATATGTAAATATAATTATCATATTTATTAATATTTTACTTATTATAAAAATTAATTAGTGTCATATATATATATATAAGTATTTTTTTGTATATAGTGTATTATATATATATATATATTATGATTATTATATAAAACAAACTAATAAAATAAAAAATAAAAGAGAAAGAGAAAGGGGGAGGAGGGTTCGGCATAGGGGAGAGGAGAGCAATGTGGTGCTGGGAGAGGAGGTGGAATAGGGGATGTGCGGAGGTGAAGTCAAGAGTAGCGCAGGGGAGGGTGTAAAGGCAGTGCGGGCCTAGTACGGTTCTTGTGGGAGGAGGCACGTAACGAGAAGGGTGTGCGAAGGGTGGTGCCAAGGCCGGAGTAGTCGGTTCAGCTCGCAGTTCAGATCTGGTGAGGTGTACAAGCAAGGATCTTAAATGGTGTGAGGTTTTAGGGTTTAAATGAATTCGGCCTCTTTATTTCCCAAGAACTGAGAAATTGATTTCACTTGGGTCAATTTTTTTTTAATTTTTGGTGCGGTTAAATTGTGTTGATGAGCGATTTCTGATTTGGACTTGCTTTCTGCTGGTGCAAAAATCATTGCTTCCTTGATTTGAGTTGTTGTTGTGTTGTTGCGTGGATGGGAGTATTAGAGAAGAAGAGGAGCGGGAGGGTCTGTGAAAGGAGATGGAGGTACCACTGTGAAGTAACCTTGGAAAAGGGAAATGGCGAGATAGTGAGTAGACAATATGGTGGCACCGTGGAGGACCAGTGGAAAAGGGATGAGGGTGCAAGATGGTGGCACCGGTTTCTACAATGGTGCAACGGTGATTTGGAGGTGGAATGGTGAAAATGCATAAAGGAGGAACTGTGTGTATGTCTCATGGTCTCACCGTGAGTGAAATGGTGGCACAGCAACCGTGATGAAAGGGGTGGAATGGTGGGACGTGCCACTGTGCGGTACCACCGTAACCTGCAAAACAAAAACAAAAACTAAATTAAAAAAAACTTTAATACAAATAAGAAAAAAGATTCATAAAAATTAAAAACTAAATAAATAAGATAAAAATAATTATGAATTATTTAAAATAAAGAATTTATTTGTCTTAAATAAAATAAAAAAATTAATTCAATAACAAATTAAAATATTTACATTTACTTGCTCAAATTAATCAACCAATTAATTAAAGAATTAATAAAGTAAAGTAAATAATAAGAAATATTAATTGAATAAACTTAAATTGTTAGAATTAATTTAATTATTAAAATACTAAAAACTAAAATGAGTTAATTATTTACAATTTAAAGGACAAGGTATTAATTAATTTAATTAATGAATTAATAAACTAACTATATTGAAAAATTGTAAAAATAAAAGAGTAAAAATTCAAATTCAAATCCAAAAGAATTAAATAAATTAAATAATTATTTAAAAAGACAATAATAAACATTAAAATGCATGTTTTAAACTAAAAACTTATTATTCTACACAGCAAGTACAAAAACACAACAATTGTCAAATATTTACTAAATACAATCATTTTGGTATAAAAAAATCAATAAAAATATAAAAAGTATGTGGAAAAAAGTGTGAAAACACTACCACATCAAACTCCCCCACACTTACAACTTTGTTTTCCCTCAAACAAGCACATGCCTTTAACTTTAAAACATAAAGATGTTTTGTGAGTTTCAATTCAAAAATAGTTCATGATTAAACATTAATACCTAGAGGAGCAGGAACAAACAATGGGTCAAGCTATCCAAAGGTGTTCAAAAATGATGTCCTGTCTAGCTTCAATAACTCACTGGAAGTCAACAGCCTCACAAATTCATACACTATCAATTATTTCATGCCTCCTATGTGTATTCATTAACTATCCTACTTCACCTTCCAATTCATGTTCTAATTCAAGGAGTGATAAAAGGTTAGATGAAGTGGAATTTAAAACTTAACCAGGTGCACCTTCCATTCTCACCTTCCCCCAGGTTCCAAAAATTAAAGTCCATTAATTTTTTCACTTTATTGATTCAACTCAAATGAATATTAACCAAGTCAATTTCTCCCTTCTTCATCTGGGTTTAAAATTCCCCTCACCTTAATGAGTTCATTTTTGACAAGGGTGCTTTATTTTAATTTTTCCCAGCCATATTCCATGTATAAAGCACTATGCATAGAACTTATTAAGATTGAAATTGGCTTTATTTATTCACAAAAATGAACCCAGTGCACCTTGTCTCAGATACCCATAGTGGGATCCCATTTTCCCATTTTACTCGAGTTACAAAGGACTTAATTAATAATAAATCGAGTTGACTTCCTAAAGTGATTGAATATTATTAAATTTTCAAAAAGTGTGATTCCCCTAGGTTCCAGTGAGAACTCCTAGTTACTCCAAGTCATGATCCTTACTCCACAAAACCTATTCTATCACACTCCCATCCTCAGTTCCTAAACAGAAAGATCCTTAGAGATAGTGAACAATTGCACTCATCAATCATTCATGCTTAACAGTTTCTGACTACGTGCCACTCTCAATATCTAGTGAACAGTTATCCACTAACATGACATAATTGAAGTACCATTTAACCTTCAATGACCATCATGTGATAAAAGAATTTGAAAAAAATTGAAGGAATTTTGAACCATTTCTTTGAAAAAAAATTGAACATTTTTTTAAACAAACTCATGTTCAAGAAGGGGGAATTCAACATGACACTAGAATGACCCCTATCCCCCACACTTAAACCCAAAATTGTCCCCAATGTTGTATTCTAAGGTGGAAGATAGTTTATGTTCAAAAAATATGGACATTTCAGTTGAAAAGGGGTATGGAGGGGTAGTAATGAGGTTCAAAAATTTGCTTTGCCACACAAAAAGAGAGAAAAGAAAAATTCAAATAAAAATAGATGATCCCAACCCCACTGACCATCACCAGCAACCAAGTGTATTTCTATTCCTAAAATTTTCATGCTTTGTAATTTTAAAGATAAGACAAAATATTTTATAAATGTACTTCAAACAGTAGCATGATTAACAATGATGTACAGAAGCAACATAATGAAACTAAAAGTAATGGGTGCGAGCATGTTTCACAAATCAGCTCAAAATAATATTTTTCAACTCTCTAGATACTAGTTGTTGAACACCCATGCAAGAGAACACAGTCATTTTTCACAGATTAGGGGGAAGTCCCCCACACTTAATTCACAGTGAAGATTAAGCAGGTAATGAAAATTGAAAACGGGCAGAGCAACACTTCCCTGAATTATTGGGCCTTTAACAGTGGCTGCCATCAACAGATCCTCATTAGAAGTAGTGGGTTGTTACTCCTCTTCATTAACCTGGAAGTTCAAATAACTAAAGTAAGATTTCAGAGTTTTAATTTCAATATAAGTATCCCAAGGGAATGAGTATAAAGAAATGTTATCCATATAATGCAGCGGATTTCTCCCTTGGGTTTTCTAGGACAAGTTTCTGGCAGCAACAACTCTCTATCTAAAGCAACTACAGATCATGAATCACCATCAAGCAGTTAAGAAATTGAACCGGAGAACAAGCAGTAGGGATTAACTTTATTAAAAAAACAAAAATAAAAGGGAAACAAATAATCAACTATGGGTTTGTTCCCATGCAACACTGAGTTTATAATTCTCAGTTAGACTTGAATCAGCTCATTCTTCCAACAGAGATATGGTAGCCAAGCCCTTTGGATTACCTTAAAATAAGTGCTTTATTCTTTGACCATCCCTTCAAATAAGTACTATATTCTTTGACCATTGACTAAGAAATGTCGATTCTATTCTCCAACCAGCTCAACATCTTCATTAACCAAGACTCGAACAATGGTAAAGGGTCCTGACCACTTAGACTTCAACTTTCCTAGAAACAGCTTCAATCTAGAATTGAAAAGCAGGACCCTCTCACCAACCTTGAAATTTCTATTTTGAATGATTGAGTCATAAAAAGCCTTTTTCCTTTCTTTGTAAATTTCAGCATTCTCATAGGACTCTCTTAGAATCTCCTCAAACTCACTCAACTCTAACATTCACCTCTCACCAGCAGACTTAAAATCAAAGTTAAGTGCCTTCACTGCCCAATAATATCTTTACTATAACTCAACAGGTAGATGACATGTTTTCCCAAAGAGTAGCCTATATGGTGACATCCCTATAGGAGTCTTATAAGCAGTTCTATAAGACCAAATGGCCTCATCCAACTTCCTTTACCAGTCCTTCCTAGAGCTAGAAACTGTTTTCTCTAAAATCTTTTTGAGCTCTCTGTTTGAAACTTATGCTTGCCCACTGGACTATGGGTGATAAGTAGTGCATTTCATATGTGAGCACCCATACTTATCCATCAAACCTTTGAACTTATAATTCTTGAAGTGAGTCCCATTATCAGTGATGAATGCATGACGTACACCAAATCTGGAAAAGATGTTTCTCATGATGAATTTCACAACACTGGCAGTTGAATTGTCAGGCAGAGCCACTGCCTCAAACAACTTGGACACATAGTCCACAGCAACCAAAATAATCATTCCCATAAGAAGATGGGAATGGTCCCATGAAGTCCAATCCCGACACATCAAATATTTCAACCTCCAGAATACCTTTTTGGGGTAGTGCATGCCTTCTTCTGACATTTCCCAACATTTGACATTTCTCAAAGCCAATAAACAGACTCCTAGAATCTTTAAAAGTGTTGGCCGGTAGAAACTAGCCTGTAGGACCTTTTTAGTAGTCCGTTATCCTCCATGATGGCCACCCCAAGGTGATGAATGGTATCTCTCAAGTATGGAAAAAATCTCATCCTCAACCACACATCTTCTCAAAATTCCATCAGCACACCTCCTAAAGAGAATAGGGTCATCCCAAAAATAATATTTCAGTTTAGATATAAACCTTTTCCTATGGTTGTGTGAGATATCCTTGGGCATGACTCCAGCTCCCAAAAAGTTGGCATAGTCTGCAAACCAAGAAGACTACTGCACAGAGGCAGCAAAGAATTGTTCATCAGGGAAATAAGTATTGATCCCTTTTGGTTCCTTACTTGAGGAATTGGGCGATCGGGACAAGTGATCTGCAACTACATTCTCAGCCCCTTTCTTATCCTTGATCATTAAATCAAACTCCTGTAATTTCAAGGTCCACCTCATGAGTCTAGGCTTTGAGTCCTTTTTAGCCAGCAAATACTTAAGGGCTGAATGATCTGTGAAAATTATTATCCTTGATCCTATCAAGTCCTGTCTGAACTTTTCCAAAGAAAACATCACAGCAACTAACTCCTTTTCAGTGGTAGAATAATTCTTCTGGCCATCATCCAACAGCTTTCTTGCATAGTAAATAACATGAAGTTTCCTATCCTTCCTCTCTCCTAAAATAGCTCCTACTTCAAAGTCACTAGAATCACACATAACCTCAAAGGGAAGCTTCCAGTGAGGAGCAGTGATTACAGGTGAAGCAGTCAAGTTCTCCTTGAGCAGATTAAAGGCCTCTAGACATGTCTCATTAAAGACAAAGGGTGTGTCCTTAACTAGCAGGGAGCACAGTGGTCTATTAATCTTATAAAAGTCCTTAATGAAACTCCTTTAGAACCGGTTCAAGTCCCAAGAAACTTATGATTCCTTTAACATTTTTAGGTGGGGAAAACTTTTTTATGACCTCAATTTAAGCATTATCGACCTCCAGCCCCTTCTTAGAAACTTTTTTTCCCAAAACTATGCCTTCAGTGGCCATGAATTGGCACTTTTCCCAGTTTAAGACTAAGTTGGTCTCTTGGAACCTTTCTAACACTAGTTCCAAATTTTTCAGAAAGTTCTCAAAGTTATTTCCCACAACAGAAAAATCATCCATGAACACTTCAATTATCCTTTCAATCATGTATAAAAAAATTGCCATCATACACCTCTGAAAAGTGGTAGGATCACCACACAAGCCAAAGGGAATCCTATGGTAGAAAAATGTCCCAAATGGACAGGTGAAGGTGGTTTTCTCTAGGCCCTCAGGTGAAATTGAAATCTAGTTGTAACTAGAATAACCATCAAGAAAGAAGAAGAATTCATGGCATGCCAATCTATCTAACATTTGATCCAAAAATGGCATGGAAAAGTGATCCTTTCTTGTGGAAGAATTAAATTTTCTATAGTCTATATAGACTCTCCATTTATTCACTTCTCTTATCTGGATTTGCTCATTCTTTTAATTAGTGAACACTATCACTCCACTCTTTTTGGGTACCACCAGGATAGGACTGGCCAAAGGGCTATCAGAAATGGGAAAAATTATTCCAGCATCAAGCAACCTAATCACTTATTCTCTCACAACTTCCTTCATGTTCAGGTTGATTCTTGTTTGGGATTCTACTCTAGGCTTAAACTTAGGTTCCATGGTAATTTTATACATACAGAAGGCTGTAATTATCCCCTTGATATCAGCAATCGACCAGCTTATGACTGAATTGTATTTCTTCAAAACACTAAGCAGATTTTGCTCTTGACTCACTTACAGGTTGGATGAAATGATAATAGGAAGGGTTTAATTGTCCCCTAAAATGAATATTTGATATTGGAATGGAGGAGTTTGAGTTCAAGGGTGGTTGGTGACTCGCTTGATGGAAGACACTTGGGTCTGGGTGGCCCAAGGTCTTCATGTTTCCTCTTGAAGAAGGCAGTAGAGAAGGGTTTTTCCTCAGTGCTAGAGCTTCCAAAAGATATCTCCTCAAACTCAGACTCCTCTCTCGGGGTAAGAATGTGCTCCAAAACAAACTCATCTAGGTTCTCCAATAATTATCCCTCGTACTCATCAAAAAATTCTCCCTCCTTACTTGAGTTGATCCCTATGCAAGTGGTAGCAGAGATTTCAGGTTCACTATTGATTTCAACTATCATTTTCAGAAACTCTTCTTCCTCCTTATCAACACTACTCTCAGCAACTAACATCTCATATTTTGGGAAAAATGGGTGGGTGGGTTCTTGGATTTTCTTAAACATATTGAATTCTTCTTTATGTTCACCCATATTGAAAATTAGTTTCCCCTTGGACACATCTATCACAGTGCCCCCTGTGGCCAGGAAGGGCCTACCGAGAATGATAGGAACCTCCTGGTCACACTCCATATCAAGGATAATAAAGTCATAAGGAAAAAATAGTTTTCCTGCTCCCACTAACATATCATCAACCCTACCAACTGGATGAGTAATGGACCTATCAGCAAGTTGTAACACAACAGTGGTGGGTTGGGGAACTCCTAATCTCAGGTGATGAAAAAGTGATAGTGGAATAATATTAATACTAGCACCCAGATCACACAAATAGTTGAACTTACCACCTCTATCCCCAAAATTTCAAGGGATGACAAAGCTTCCTGGGTCCTGAAGCTTAGGAGGTATCCTATTTTTCAAGACTGCACTACACTCCTCTGTTAATCTATAGGTGGAAAATTCTTCCAATGTATTTTTGTTTGAACAGATTTTCTTGGGTTATTTTAGATATGATGGGATTTGAATCAATGCTTCCAAGAATGGGATATCAATGTTCAGTATTTTAACCACTTTCAAAAATTTCAACAATTCAGAATCATGAATTGGTTTCTTAATTCTTTGTGGGAAGGGGATCGCATGGGAAAAATTCCTCACAATTGGGGGCATCTTTACAGCTTCTTCTTCAAAAAATTTCTTCCCTTTATTGTATTTGTTTTTCAATGCATTTTCTTTGGGTTTTTTAGTTGGGATAGCAGGAACTAGAGGGATTCCAGTGGTGCTATCCAGTTTTCCAGATTCAAGTTCTTTCAGATTTGAGGTTCCAACTTCATCTAATTTCTCATTTTCATCATTTTGGGGTTCTTTACTAGGATCTTAGTGATTTTAGAGACCACTTCTGGTGGTCACAATTATGGAATTCTCATTAGTATTGGCTTCAGTGGTGCCAGGAAGCCAACCCTTTTCTCTATTACTAGCATCCCTAGCCAACTGCCCCATTTTAATTTCCAAGTTCTTCATTATAGAATCCATTTGAACTTTATCATAATCATTTTTGGTATTTTGTTCAACAAACCTCCCTATCAATTAAAGGAACATATCTCTCACCTCATCTTTTTAGTTGGATGACTCAGCCTTAGGTTGAGGTTGGGGTTAGAATTACAGCCTAGGAGGCTGCTGGAATCCAGGAGGGGCAGTAGGTTGGAGGACTCCCTGCTCCCTCCATGAAAGGTTTGTATGGTTCCTATACCCCTAATTGTAGGTGTTGGAAAAAGGATCATCCCTAAGCTGCATCCGAGGTCTATAACCAGAAAAGATAGCACTCTCATGAGGATGGAAAGGCATATCAAAGTTTGGACAATAGGTTTGAGAATGGTCATACATGACACAGTGGTGGCAGTGCTCCTTAAGGGTTTGATGTGAGTTCTCATTAAAGAACCTAGCAGCTTGGGCTTGAACTTGAGGAGCAGGGGCCGTTTCCTTTCTCACAATGGTTATCCTCCTAGATCATTTGTGCTGGGAATTTTGAGCTAAGGTGTTAAAGATTTTTTTGAGCTCCTCAGCAGTCCTATCAATAAAGTCTCATCCAAAAGACTCATCCACCAAGGTTTGGTGGTAAGGGGTGAGAGTATTGCAGAAAGTGTCCATGAGGAATTGGGGTGTATATTGATGGTTTGGATACTACCTAAGAAAACCTCTAAACCTATCCCAGGCTTAAGGAAACAGTTCTCCTTAATCCTAAAGGAATCCAATAATTTTGTGCCTAATTTCATATGTCAACCTCCTAGGATATAATTTCATTGTGAATGCATTATAAACTTGATCCCAGGTGACAAAGATCTCTTCTTCTAACTATTGGAACAAAGACCTATCATTTCCCTTGAGGCATAAGGGGAACACTCTCAGTTTAATCTCTTCATTAGTGATACCCCTAAGTGGTAGCTGCTGGACACTACAATATAAGGCTCTAATGAAGTCAAGAGAGTCTTCACTAGGCATTCCATTGAAGGTAGGCAGCTAACTAAGCATAGATTGCTTGATCTCGTAATTCCTGGACCTAGGAGAGAGTTTAATGCATGAAGGGTTACTATACATTGAAGGTAGAAAGAACTCTCTCAAATTGTGCCTCTCAGATATCTCAGTCTCAGGTGGGTTCAGCATTCCAGGTTGGTTAAAATTCTCAGGAAGTGGGTTATTCAAGTTTTCATTTCTGTTATCTTCCATTTTGACCTTTTCTTTGTTCTTTTTCACTTCCTTGAGGTGTTTATCAATTTCAATATTACAAGGTACTAAGTATTCAGACTTAGACCTGGTTTACATTCAGCAGGTTCACAATTTTTTTTTTTGAATTTTAATTTTTCTTTTGTAGATTTTTTTTAGTTTTTTTTTAGTGATTTTTTTTATATGTGAATTTTTGTTTGGTTTTTTTATCACACCTATCCTCCCTGAAAATAGCGCCAAAATTTGCATGACCAAATGTCGTTGGGAAGGTGTGACAAACTAAAATTTATAACCTACTTACTACTTAGGACAGTGGCAAGATAGGGCCGAACCACAGGGTGGCCTCTTGTTGTGTTTGGAAATCTAAAAAAATAAACTAAAAAACACACACACACAAGTAAAAGCAAAAATAGTTGGTGGTTGTGAAGTAGAGTGAGTAAGGATAAGTGTGTGGAGAAGTGAAGGTGAACCGGTGAGTGCAAGGAAGCAGACAATACAGCAAGAGAAATTGTGGTGAAAACAACCAATAGATGTGTAGGGGGAGAGAGTTCACTGGCCGATTTCAATATTTCTTACCCTTGTTCATGCACTGAGATTTAAGGAATATGGATTTGACTTAAAGTACTGGCCAGATTTTTTGTATGGTCAGTTTGTGGTGAAATAAATCTTACAGTCTTTCGACTATAAAAGTCATTTCATCCAATGGAAATAACAAGTCAGATGTCACTAGACTCAACTTGTCATTTTAGTTCAGTGTGTCTCTCTCATTCGAGCATAACTCACTTGTCAGTGAGTTCCTCAAATTGAAACAGTTTTCATTATGGTACAAAAAAGATCGGTTTTCAATAGACCTTGTTGTTTTGAAAATAAACTCATTCTGCAAATAGTGAGAGAGACGTTCCAAAAAAAATGTGGTGCATGAATAAGATTAAACAAATTTGAACAGCTAGCTTATTCTCCCCCAAGGGAATTTAGTTGTACATAGCGGTTGGTTTCAATGAAAACATATATTAAGAAACAATTATGTTCATGATAAAATGAGTTGCAGAAAAACAGAGCATAGGGAAGAATAAAGATGTTTGACTCCCTACTCTATCTCTCGAAAGTTCTAACACCTGTTGCTTGATGGTGGATGATGTGCTGGAATGTGCTCGATGTCCCACCCTGGGAATCGAGGTATGAAATAATTTGATATGATGCTCTCAGTACTACAATATTCTCATGAAGGAAGATGTTGTATATTCCTCATGCACTCTTTACCGTCTGGATCGAGGATTTTTCCCTTCCTTGCTTCCGGGTTCAATCCCTCCCGCCAGTCTCTAGTTCTCTCTATGTAACGTACTTTTCCCTCCGGTGTTTCAATGATTTCGTGCCTGTCAAAATTTCTAATGACCAGTGGAAGTCTCTAGAATCTTGCCCGAGGTGTTCCTTGGCCTCCACGTGTAGCTTTCACTACGCTCCTCCTACCACACTCATCACCGGAGCAGTTGATCCTAACTGAATGAAAATGATGTACGCGCGGCGAGCTAATTTCTTCCCTCTACAAATCAGAAAATTCACGTGGTGCGCTTTTATGTGCATGTCACCACCTTTTTAGTGAACTCTCTATAAGTGTATCCTAACCCCTTTTTTTAAACGAACACCATATTTAATGCATGAACAGCTTCCTGTTATTACCCCCTTCATGAGCAGCTTGCACTAAATAATAGAAAGCACAAAACACGTTAAACAAAAGGAATGAAAACTAAATGTCTATATATTAATATTATTACTTTGATTAGTTAATAAAAATACTTAATAATATATTTATATATATAATATTTAATATTATTATTACTATTATATTTAAATATATTTATTATATTTATTAATATTTTACTTATTATAAAAACTAATTAGTATCATATATATATAAGTATGTTTTTTTGTATATAGTGTATTATATATATTATGATTATTATATAAAACAAAACTAACAAAATAAAAAAGAAAATAGAAAGAGAAAGGGGGAGGGTTCAGCACAGGGGAGAGGAGAGCGATGCGGCGCTGGGAGAGGAGGTGGAACAGGGGATGTGCAGAGGTGAAGTCGAGAGCAATGCAGGGGAGTGTGTAACGGCAGTACAGGCCCGGTGCGGTTCTTGTGGGGGGAGGCACGAAACGGAAAGGGTGCACGAAGGTTGGTGCCAAAGCCGAAGCAGTCTGTTCAGCTCGCAGTTCAGATCTAGCGAGGTGTACAGGAAAGGATCTTTAATGGCGTGAGGTTTTAGGGTTTAAATGAATTAGGCCTCTTTATTTCCCGGGAACTGGGAAATTGATTTCACTTGGGTCAATTTTTTTTACTTTGCTGCACGGTTAAATTGTGTTTATGCATGATTTCTGATTTGGACTTTCTTGCTACTGGTGCAAAAATCATTGCTTCCTTGATTTGAGTTGTTGTTGTGTTGTTGTGTGGATGGGAGTAGTGGAGAAGAAGAGGAGCGGGAGGGTCCATGAAAGGAGATGGAGGTGCCAATGTGAAGGACCCGTGGAAAAGGGAAATGGCGAGAAAGCGAGAAGACAATACGGTGGCACTGTGAAGGACCGGTGGAAAAGGGATGAGGGTGCAAGATGGTGGCACCGGTTTCTACAACGGTTCCACAGTGATTTGGAGGTGGAACGGTGTGAATGCAGAAAGGAGGAACTGTGAGTGTGTCTCACGGTCTCACCGTTAGTGAAATGGTGGCACAATAACCCTGATGAAAGGGGTGGAACGGTGCGACGTTCCACCATGCGGTGCCACCGTAACCTGCAAAACAAAAACTAAAACTAAATTAAATACAACTTTAATACAACTAAGAAAAAATATTCATAAAAATTAAAAACTAAATAAATAAAATAAAAATAATTATGAATTATTTAAAATAAAAAAAAATATTTGTCTTAAATAAAATAAACAAATTAATTCCAGAACAAATTAAAATATTAGTTACTTACTTAAATTAATCAACCAATTAATTAAATAATTAATAAAGTAAATTAAAGAATAAGAAATATTAATTGAATAAACTTAAATTGTTAAGATTAATTTAAATATTAAAAGACTAAAAACTAAAATGAGTTATTTATTTACAATTTAAAGGATAAGGTATTAATTAATTTAATTAATGAATTAATAAACTAACTAGAATGAAAAATTGTAAAAATAAAAGAGTAAAAAATAAAATTCAAATTCAAAAGAATTAAATAAATTAAATAATTATTTAAAAAGACAATAATGAACATTAAAACGCATGTTTTAAACTAAAACTGATTATTCTACACAGCAAGTACAAAAACACAACAATTATCAAATATTTACTAAAAACAATCATTTTGGTATAAAAAAGTCAATAAAAATATAAAAAGGATGTGGAAAAAAATGTGAAAACACTAATACATCAAACTCTCCCACACTTAAAACTTTGTTATTCCTCAAACAAGCACATGAATTTAACTTTAAAATAGAAAGATGTTTTGTGAGTTTGAGTTCAAAAAGAGTGCATGATTAAACATTAGTACCCAGAGGAGCAGGAACAAACAATGGGTCAGGCTATCCAAAGGTGTTCAAAAATGATGTCCTGTATAGATTCAAAAACTCACTGGAAGTCAATAGCCTCACAAATTTATACACTTTCAATTATGTCATGCCTCCTATGTGTATTCATTAACTGTCCTACTTCACCTTCCAATTCAATTTCTAATTCAATGTGTGATAAAAGGTTAGATGAAGTGGAATTTAAAACTTAACCAGGTGCACCTTCCATTCTCACCTTCCCCTAGGTTCCAAATATTAAAGTCCATTAATTTTGTCACTTTATTTATTCAACTCAAATAAATATTAACCAATTCAATTTCTCCCTTCTGCATCTAGGTTCAAAATTCCCCTCACCTTAATGAGTTCATTTTTGAAAAGGGAAATTTATTTTAATTTTTCCCAGCCATATTCCATGTACAGAGTACTGTGCATAGCACTTATTAAGATTGAAATTGGCTTTATTTATTCACAGAAGCACATCCAGTGCACCTTGTCTCAAATACCCACCGTGGGATCCCATTTTCCCATTTTACTCCAGTTACAAAGGACTTAATTAATAATCAATCGAGTTCACTTCCTAAAGTGATTAAATATTATTAAATTTTCAAAAAGTGTGAGTCCCTTAGGTTCCAGTGACAACTTATACTTACTCTAAGTCATGATCCTTACTCCACAAAACCTATTCCGTCACACTCCCATCCTCAATTATTAAACATACAGATCCATAGAGATAGTGAACAATTGCACTCAACAATCATTCATGCTTAACAGTTTCTGACTACGTGCCACTCTCAACATCCAGTGAACAGTTATCCACTAACATGACATAATTGAAGTACCATTGAACCTCCAATGACCATCATGTGATGAATTACTTTGAAAATTTTTGACAGAATTTTAAACCATTTTTTTGAAAAAAATTGACCATTTTATTTAAACAAACTCATGTTCAAGAAGGGGGAATTCAACATGACACTAGAATGACCCCTCTCCCCCACACTTAAAACCCAAAATTGTCCCCAATGTTGTATTCTAAGGTGGAAGATAGTTTATGTTCAAAACAGATGGACATTTTAGTTGAAAAAGGGTATGGAGGGGTAGCAATGAGGTTCAAAAATTTGTGTTTCCAAACAAAAAGAGAGAAAAGAAAACTTCAAATAAAAATAGATGATCCCAACCCCACTGACCATCACCATCAACCAAGTGTATTTCTATTCAGAAAATGGTCATGCTTTGAATTTTTAAAGATCAGACAAAATATTTTATCAATGTACTTCAAAAAGTATCATGATTAACAATGATGTACAGCAGCAACATAATGAAACTAAAAGCAATGGGTGTAAGCATGTTTCACAAATCAGCTCAAAATAATTATTTTCAACTCTCTAGATATTAGTTGTTGAACACCCATGCAAGAGAACACAGTCATTTTTCACAAATTCGGAGGAAGTCCCCCACACTTAATTCACAGTGATGATTAAGCAGGTAATGAAAAGTGAAAAGGGGAAAAGCAAAACTTCCCTAAATTATTGGGCCTTTAACAGTGGTTTCCATCAACAGATCCTTTTCAGTAGTAGTGGTTTGTTACTCCTCTTCATTAACCTGCAAGTTCAAATAAGTAAACTAATATTTCAAAGTTTTAATTTCAAGATAAGTAACCCAAGGGAGTGAGTATAAAGAAGTGTTATCCATATAATGCAGTGGATTTCTCCCTTAAGTTTTCTAGGCCAAGTTTCTGGCAGCAACAACTCTCTATCTAAAGCAACTATAGATCATGAAGCACCATCAAGAAGTTAAGAAATTGAATCGGAGAACAAGTAATAGGGATTAACTTTATTAATGAATAAAAATAAAAGGTAAACAACTAAGAAATTGTGGGTTAGTTCCCTTGCAACACTGAGTTTATAGTCCTTAGTTAGACTTGAATCATCTCATTCTTCCAAAATAGATATGGCAGCCAAGCCCTTTGGTTTCCCTTCAAAGAAGTGCTTTATTCTTTGACCATTGACTAAGAAAGGTCGATTATCTTCTCTAACCAGCTCAATATCTCCATTAACCAAGACTCAAACATTGGTAAAGGGTCCTAACCACTTAGACTTCAACTTTCCTGGAAACAGTTTCAATCTAGAATTGAAAAGCAGGACCCTCTCACCAACCTTGAAATTTACATTTTGAATGATTGAGTCATGAAAATCCTTTGTTCTTTCTTTGTAAATTTCAGCATTCTCATAGGACTCTCTTCAAATCTCCTCCAGCTCACTCAGCTCTAACATTCTCCTCTCACCAGCAGACTTAAAATCAAAGTTAAGTGCCTTCACTGCCCAATAATATCTCTGTTGTAACTCAACAGGTAGATGACATGTTTTCCCAAAGAGCAGCCTATATGATTACATCCCTATATGAGCCTTATAAGCAGTTCTATAAGCCTAAAGGGGCTCATCCAACTTCCTTGACCATTCCTTCCTAGAGCTAAAAACTGTTTTATCTAAAATCTATATGAGCTCTCTGTTTGAAACTTCTGCTTTCCCACTGGACTATGGGTGATAAGTAGTGCATGTCCTATGTGAGAAACCATACTTATCCATCAAACCTTTGAACTTATAATTCTTTAAGTGAGTCCCATTATTAGTGATGAATGCTCGAGGTACACTAAATCTGGAAAAGATGCTTCTCTTGATGAATTTCACAACACTGGAAGCTGAATTGTCAAGCAGAGCCACTACATCAAGCCAATTGGACATGTAGTCCACAGCAACCAAAATTTACTCATTCCCATAAGAAGATGGGAATGGTCCCGTGAAGTCCAAGCCCCACACATCAAAGATTTCAACCTCTAGAATACCTTTTTTGGGTAGTTCCTGCCTTCTTCCGACATTTCCCAACATTTGACATTTCTCACAGCCAATAACCAGACTCCTAGCATATTTAAACAGTTTTGGCTAGTAGAAACTAGCCTGTAGGACCTTTTGAGCAATCCTTTCTCCTCTATGGTGGAAACCCCAAGTTGATGAATGGAATCTCTCAAGTATGGGAAAAATCTCATACTCAACCACACATCTTCTCAAAATCCCATCAGCACACCTCCTAAAGAGAAGAGGGTCATCCCAAAAATAATATTTCAGTTCAGATATAAACCTCTTCCTATGGTTGTGTGAGAGATCCTTGGGAATGACTCCAGCTGCCAGAAAGTTGGAATATTCTGCAAACCAAGCTGACTGCTGCACAGAGGCAGCAAACAATTGTTCATCAGGGAAAGAATTATTGATCTCTTTTGGTTCCTTACCTAGGGAATTGGGAAATCGGGATAAGTGATCTGCAACTACATTCTCATCCCCTTTCTTATCCTTAATCACTAAATCAAACTCCTATAACTTCAAGGTCCACCTCATGAGTCTCGGCTTTGAGTCCTTTTTAGATAGCAAATACTTAAGAGCTGAATGATCTCTGAAAATTATTATCCTTGATCCTATCAAGTATTTCCTGAACTTTTCCAAAGAAAACATCACACCAGCCAACTCATTTTCAGTGGTAGAATAATTCTTCTGGGCATCATCCAACAGCATGCTTGCATAGTAAATAACATGAAGTTTCATATCCTTCCTCTGTCCTAAAATAGATCCTATTGCAAAGTCACTAGCATTACACATAACCTCAAATGGAAGCTTCCAGTTAGAAGCAGTGATTACAGGTGAAGTAGTCAACTTCTCCTTGAGCAGATTAAAGGCCTCTAGACATGTCTCATCAAAGACAAAGGGTGTGTACTTAACCAGAAAGGAGCACAGGGGTCTAGTAATCTTAGAAAACTTCTTAATGAACCTCCTATAGAACCCAACATTTCCCAAGAAACTTCTGATTCCTTTAACATTTTCAGGTGGGGGAAACTTTTGTATGAACTCAATTTTAGCATTATCGGCCTCAAGCCCCTTCTTATAAACTTTATGTCCCAAAACTATGCCTTCAGTGGCCACTAATTGGCACTTTCCCAAGTTTAAAACTAAGTTGGTCTCTTGGCACCTTTTTAACACTAGTTTCATATTTTTCAGATAGTTCTCAAAGTAATTTCCCACAACATAAAAAACATTCATGAACATTTCAATTATCCTTTCAATCAAGTCTGAAAAAAATGCCATCATACACATCTGAAAAGTGGAAGGAGCACCACACAAGCCAAAGGGCATCCGCTGGTAGGAAAATTTCCCAAATGGATAGGTGAAGTTGGTTTTCTATTAGTCCTCAAGTGCAATCGAAATGTGGTTGTAACCAAAATAACCATCAAGAAAGTAGAAGAATTCATTGCCTACCAATCTCTCTAACATTTGATCCAAAAATGGCATGGGAAAGTGATCCTTTCTTGTGGCAGCATTCAATTTTTTGTAGTCCATACAGACTCTCCATTTATTTTCTTCTCTTGTATGGATTTGCTCATTATTTTCATTAGTGACCACTGTCACTCCACTCTTTTTGGGTACCACCTAGACAGGACTGACCTAGGGGCTATCAGAAATGGGAAACATTATTCCAGCATCAAGCAACCTAATCACTTATTCTCTCACAACTTCCTTCATGTTCGAGTTGAGACTTCTTTGGGATTCTAATCTAGGCTTACACTTAGGTTCCATGGGAATTTTATGCATACATAAGGCTAGACTTATCCCCTTGATATCAGTAATCAACCAGCCTATGACTGACTTGTATTTCTTCAAAACACTAAGCTGATTTTTCTCTTGACTCACTTCCAGGTTGGAAGAAATGATAACAGGAAGGTTGGAAATGTCTCCTAAAAAGGAATATTTGAGATGGGAAGGGAGGGGTTTGAGTTCAAGGGTGGGTGGTGAATCACTTGAGGGAAGACACTTGGGTCTGTGTGGCCCAAGTTCATCATGCTGCCTCTTGAAGAAGGGAGTAGAGAAGGCTTTTTCCTCAGTGCTAGAGCTTCCAAAAGATATCTCCTCAAACTCAGAATCCTCTATCAGGGTAAGAATGTGCTCTAAAACAAACTCATCTAGGTTCTCCAAGAATTATCCCTCGTACTCATCAACAAATTATCTCTCCTTACTTGAGCTGATCCCCATGCAAGCGGCAGTAGAGATTTCAGGTTCACTATTGATTTCAGCTATCATTCTCAGAAAATCTTCTTCCTCCTTATCAACACTACTCTCAGCAACTAACAATTCATCTTTTGGGGAAAATGGGTGGGTGGGTTCTTGGATTTTCTTAAAACACATTGAATTATTATTTCTGTTCACCCATATTGAAAATCAGTTTCCCCTTGGACACATCTATCACAGCTCCCCCTGTGGCTAGGAAGGGCCTACCAAGAATGATAGGAACTTTCTAGTCATACTCCATATCAAGGATAAGAAAGTCAATAGGCAAAAAGAGTTTTCCTACTCCCACTAAAAGATCATCAACCCTACCAACTAGATGAGTAATGGACCTATCAGCAAGTTGTAACACAACAGTGGTGGGTTGGGGAACTCCTAATCTCAGGTGCTGAAAAAGTGACAGTGGAATCAGATTAATACTAGCACCCATATCACACAAATAGTTGAACTTACCACCTCAATCCCCAAAAGTGAAAGGGGTGACAAAGCTTCCTAGGTCCTAAATCTTAGGAGGTATCCTATTCTACAAGACTGCACTACACTCCTCTATTAAGATATAGGTGGAAAATTCTTCTAATGTCCTTTTGTTTGAATATATTTTCTTGAGTCATTTTAGATATTATGGGATTTGAATCAATGCTTCCAAGAATGGGATATCAATGTTCATATTTTTAACCACTTTCAAAAATTTCAACAGTTCAGAATCATGAATTGGTTTCTTAATTCTTTGTGGGAAGGGGATTGCAGGGGAAAAATTCCTCACAATTGGGGGAATCTTTTCAGCTTCTTCAAAAAAATTCTTCCCTTTATTGTATTTGTTTTTCAATCCATTTTCTTTGGGTTTTTGATTTGGGACACCAGGAACTGGAGGGATTCTCGTGGTGCTGTCCAGTTTTCCAGATTCACGTTCTTTCAGATTTGAGGTTTCGGCTTCATCTAGTTTCTCATTTTCAGCATTTTGGGGTTCTTTCCTAGGCTCTTGGTGAGGTTGGAGACCACTTCTAGTGGTTACATCCATGGAATTCTCCCTAGGATTGGCTTCAGTGGTGCCAGGCAGCCTACCCTTTTCTCTATTACTAGCATCCCTAGCCAACTGCCCCATTTGAATTTCCAAGTTCTTCATTCTAGCATCCATTTGAACTTTATCATAATCATTTTTGGTCTTTTTTTCATCAAACTTCCCTATAAATTTATGTAAAATATCACTCACCTCATATTTTGAGTTGGATGACTTAGCCTTAGGTTGAGGTTGGGGTTGGAATTGCTGCCTAGGAGGCTGTTGGAATCCAGGAGGGGTAGTAGGTCAGAGGACACCCTGCTCCCTCCATGAAAGGTTTGGATGGTTCATATACCCCTGATTGTAGGTGTTGAAAAAAGGATCGTCCCTAGGCTGCATTCAAGGTCCATAGCCAGCAAAACTAACACTCTCATGAGGCTAGATAGGCGTATCAAAGTTTGGACAATAGGTTTGATAATGGCCATACATGCCACAGTGGTGGAACTGCTCCTTAAGGGTTTGATGTGATTTCTCATTAAAGAACCCATCAGCTTAGGCTTTAGATTGAGGAGAAGGGGCGGTTTCCTTTCACACAATGGTTCTCCTCCTAGATCATTTGTGATGGGAATTTTGAACTAAGGTGTTAAAGATTTGTTTGAGCTCCTCAGCAGTCCTATCACTAATGTCTCCTCTAGAATACTGATCCACCAAGGTTTGGTGGTAAGGGGTGAGACTATTATAGAAAGTGTTCATGAGGAATTGGGGTGTACATTTCTGGTTTGGACACTGCCTAAGAAAACCTCTAAACCTATCTATGGATTCATTAAACAGTTCTCCTTCATCCTAAAGGAATCCAGTAATTTTGTGCCTAATTTTATATGTCAACCTCCTAGGATAGAATTTCATTGTGAAAGAATTATAAACTTGATCCCAGGTGACAAAGATTTCTTCTTCTAACTATCGGAACCAAGACCTAGAATTACCCTTGAGTAAGAAGGGGAACACTCTCAGTTTAAGCTCTTCCTCAGTGAAACCCCTAAGTGGTAGTTGTTGGACACTATAATAGAAGGCTCTAATGGAGTCAAGAGAGTCTTCACTAGGCATTCCATTGAAGGTAGGCAGCTGACTAAGCATAGATTTCTTGATCTTGTAATTACTATACCTAGGATAAATTCATTCCATCCAATGGAATTAATAGGTCAGATGTCACTGGACTCAACTTGTCAATTGAGTTCAGTGTGTCTCTCTCATTCGAGCATAACTCAATTGTCAGTGAGTTCCTCAAATTGAAACAGCTTTCATTATGGTACAAACAAAATCGGTTTTCACTCAACCTTGTGGTTTTCAAAATAAAATCGTTCTGTAAACAGTGAGAGAGAAGTTCCAAAAAAAATGCGGTGCATAAATAAGATTAAATTAATTTAATCTTCCAGCTTATTCTCCCCCAAGGGAATTTAGCTGGACATAGTGGTTTATTTCAATGAAAACATAGAGTAAGAAATAATTAAGTTCATGTTAAAATGATTTTCATAAAAACAAATCACAGGGAAGAATAAAGATTTTCGACTCCCTGCTCTATCTGCTGAAAGTTATAATTCCTTCTACTTGATAGTGGATGCAGTGCTGGAATGCACTCAATGTCCCGCCCTGGGAATCAAGGTATGAAATGATCTGATTTTCTGCTCTCAGTACTCCAATCTTCTCATGAAGGAAGATGTTGTATGTTCCTCGTGCGCTCTTTCCCGTCTGGATCGAGGATTTTTCCCTTCCTTGCTTCCTGTTTCAATCCCTCCCATCGGTCTCTAGTTCTCTCTGTGTCACGTATTTCTCCCCCCGGTGTCTTAATGATTTCGTGCCCGTCACTACTGCTAATGACTAGTGGAAGTCTCTGGAATCTCACCCAAGGTGTTCCCTGGCCTCCACGTGTAGCTTTCACTGCGATGCTCCTCCCGTGCTCATCACTGGAGCAGTTTCTCCTAACTAAATGAAAATGATGTGCGTGCGGTGAGATAATTTCTTCCCTCTAAAAATCAGAAAATCCATGTGGCACGCTTTTATTTGCACGTCACCAGTTTTTAGTGAACTCACTATAAGTGTATCCCTGTTGACGCTCCTTTCGTCATAGAATCTAAAGATCGGAAAAGGGAATATCTGAGCTCAAAGTGATTCATCCTTTGAAGAAAACATCAAAAATCAACAAAGGCAGGAAGAAAGGATCAACAGAAACTGCACCGCGCAAGTTATATCACTGTCGCGCAAGTACACTTGCGCGACGCTCTTGGTCGCGCAAGTCACTTGCGCGACCTAAGTGGTAACCGCCCGGGGTCTTCTCCTGCCTATAAATAGACCCTGTGGGCCCCCCATTCGAGAGGATCTTTTTCCAGAAACTCGGATTGAAGCTCCTGACACCCAAGTCTCTTCTCAAAGCTTCCAGAACACTTCTAAGGTAATTTCTTACCTAGAACGGAAGATCTAAAGAGAGGGAGGAAGGCCTAAGTGTTGAAACTCATCAACACTTGCGCGCCTGAATGGCCAGCCCTTAAGGGAACTGATCATTCTTGCGCGCCGCCTTATTCCTTCAATAGAATTTGCGCGTCCCTTTTCTGGAAGAACCTCAAGATGATTCTAAAGGGTTTAATAAAGAGTCGCTCAATTATTTCAATGCTGGTTGAAAATCGCGCAAGTACACCATGTGTCGCGCAGGTATACCTGCGCGACCAATACTTGCGCGCCCACGCAAGACTTGCGCGCCTTTCAAGACTTGCACGCCCCTACCTTTTTGGGTGCCCATCTTGACCATTTTACCCCTATTAATCCATTTCACCTTTCCTATTCAAGATTCAGTCTTCAAGATACTCTTCAAATCCATTTATGGTATGATTTCTTGATTTGACTTCCTTATCTGAAAGGAATTCGGTGGAATATCTCTCAAAACCTAGTGATTTATACATATTTATGTCACCAAAGATTGAGAGTTCGTTCATTCAACCTCATCCTTTAAGATGAGAGAATCCTTAACCTGGGTCTCCTTTTCAGGAATAATCCCCAGTTATAAATCCTTTAATCTGGGCATCTTCCTCAGGAGTAAGCCCCAAATTCTTAAAGTTCCCAAACTTAGGCATCCTCTTCAGGAGTAAGCCCCAATCTCAAATACTGGGCATCCTTCTCAGGAGTAAGCCCCAAACCTTAATCCCTAACCTGGGTCTCCTTTTCAGGAATAAGACTCAGTCATAATCTTGGGCTTCCTTTTCAGGAGTAAGCCCCAAGTCCCCTAACCTGGGCCTCCTTTTCAGGAATAAGTCCCAGTCATAATTTTGGGCATCCTTCTTAGGAGTAAAACCCATTCATAAGTCCCCTCCTAATTTGGGCATCCTCCTTAGGAGTAAGCCCCAAGATTAGAGTATTCAAATCTCCATGAAGCACATATACCTTTATGGACCCTGTTCATGGATTTTCTCCCTAAAAGTAAATCCTAAACCTTCATCTATTTGGGCATTCATACATACATAAGCCCTATGATTGCATATTTCATGGCACAATTGTCTAATTTTTACCAATACCTCTTGTTTCTCACACCAAGCATGACTCACGTGAGCTTAGAGTGTGAAAGTAATTATGACATTCTTCTTTGAGCCATCAATCATAAACATCATACTTCATTACTCAAACTACGTGGGTTCTGATTCCTTTTTCCAAAACAAAGGATACGTAGGTAGCCCATTTATGGGTTCGATCCCAACTTTGAAATAATCCATGTCCTTCTGAATGACGATAAACTTCAAGTGCCCCACTGAGTGGCTTTAAAACCAGCCTGGTCATCATAATGACCAAGAGACTTTTATATAAATGTTTTGAAGGATACCATTGACCAAGAATCTCTAAACAGATATAGATGATTCTCTATTGATGAAGAACCTCGAATACATATAAAATATTCTCTAAATTTCTTGCATATTTAATCATTGATTGTTAAAACTAAAGGAAAGCTCATTTTATACTTGGTAATGTAATAAGGATTCACGAACATAACTTAAATCTATAAAGAGAGTCCCGGAGTAGACAATAATTCCCCTCAAAAAGGTGTGATGAGTCCGACCTCCCATCCTCTCGACCAATGAAAATTCCTAAGCCTCATTAGTCCACAAACTAATGAGCGCCTACCTCTGGACGGGAGATTCAAACGTTCCGATCGGTTTCTAGCGGGTTTGTTCGTAGAACCGGAAACATCCAATGATTCCACATCTGTTTGGACCTACTTTCCAAAGGTAGGCGCTCATTAGTTTGTGGACTAATGAGGCTTAGGAATTTGCATTGGTCGAGAGGATGGGAGGTCGGACTCATCACACCTTTTTGAGGGGAATTATTGTCTACTCTGGGACTCTCTTTATAGATTTAAGTTATGTTCGTGAATCCTTATTACATTACCAAGTATAAAATGAGATTTCCTTTAGTTTTAACAATCAATGATTAAATATGCAAGAAATTTAGAGAATCTTTTATATGTATTCGAGGTTCTTCATCAATAGAGAATCATCTATATCTGTTTAGAGATTCTTGGTCAATGGTATCCTTCAAAACATTGATATAAAAAGTCTCTTGGTCATTATGATGACCAGGCTGGTTTTAAAGCCACTCAGTGGGGCACTTTAAGTTTATCGTCATTCAGAAGGAAAGGGATTATTTCAAAGTTGGGATCGAACCCATAAATGGGCTACCTACGTATCCTTTGTTTTGGAAAAAGGAATCAGAACCCACGTAGTTCGAGTAATGAAGTATGATGTTTATGATTGATGGCTCAAAGAAGAATGTCATAATTACTTTTACACTCTAAGCTCACGTGAGTCATGCTCGGTGTGAGAAACAAGAGGTATTGGTAAAAATTAGACAATTGTGCCATGAAAGATGCAATCATAAGAAATTGTTTGGGGATTATGTATGTATGACTACCCAAATAGATGAAGGTTTAGGATTTACTTTTAGGGAGAAAATCCATGAACAGGGTCCATAAAGGTATATGTGCTTCATGGAGATTTGAATACTCTAATCTTGGGGCTTACTCCTAAGGAGGATTCCCAAATTAGGAGGGGACTTATGATTGGGTTTTACTCCTAAGAAGGATGCCCAAAATTATGACTGGGACTTATTCCTGAAAAGGAGGCCCAGGTTAGGGGACTTGGGGCTTACTCCTGAAAAGGAAGCCCAAGATTATGACTGAGTCTTATTCCTGAAAAAGAGACCCAGGTTAGGGATTAAGGTTTGGGGCTTACTCCTGAGAAGGATGCCCACATTTAATATTGGGGCTTACTCCTAAGAAGGATGCCTGGTATTTGAGATTGGGGCTTACTCCTGAAGAGGATGCCCAAGTTTGGGAACTTTAAGAATTTGGGGCTTACTCCTGAGGAAGATACCCAGATTAAAGGATTTATAACTGGGGATTATTCCTGAAAAGGAGACCCAGGTTAAGGATTCTCTCATCTTAAAGGATGAGGTTGAATGAACGAACTCTCAATATTTGGTGACATAAATATGTATAAATCACTAGGTTTTGAGAGATATTCCACCGAATTCCTTTCAGATAAGGAAGTCAAATCAAGAAATCATACCATAAATGGATTTTAAGAGTATCTTGAAGACTGAATCTTGAATAGGAAAGGTGAAATGGATTAAGAGGGGTAAAATGGGCAATATGGGCACCCAAAAAGGTAGGGGCGCACAAGTCTTTAAAGGCGCGCAAGTCTTGCATGGGCGCGCAAGTATTGGTCGCGCAGGTATACCTGCGCGACACATGGTGTACTTGCGCGATTTTCAACCAGCATTGAAATACTTGAGCGACTCTTTATTAAACCCTTTAGAATCCTCTTGAGGTTCTTCCAGAAAAGGGACGCGCAAATTCTATTGAAGGAATAAGGCGGCGCGCAAGAATGATCAGTTCCCTTAAGGGCTGGCCATTCAGGCGCGCAAGTGTTGATGAGTTTCAACACTTAGGCCTTCCTCCCTCTCTTTAGATCTTCCGTTCTAGGTAAGAAATTACCTTAGAAGTGTTCCGGAAGCTTTGAGAAGAGACTTGGGAATCAGGAGCTTCAATCCGAGTTTCTGGAAAAAGATCCTCTCGAATGGGGGGCCCACAGGGTCTATTTATAGGCAAAAGAAGGCCCTGGGCGGTTACCGGGCGGTTATCACTTAGGTCGTGCAAGTCACTTGCACGACCATAAGGCATCGCGCAAGTAGACTTGCACGACCACTAGGCAGCGCGCAAGTACTTGCACGACCACTAGGCGGCGCTCAAGTGTACTTGCGCGACCATGAGGGAACTTGCGCGACCTATGGGAAATGTTCTCCTTGTTCATCCCTTTGTCGATTTTTGATGTTTCTTCAAAGGACGATTCACTTTGGACTAAGGTATTTCCTTTTTTTTCAGTCCTTAGACTCTGTGATGGAAAGGAGTGTCAACAAAAGTCCCCCCTCAGAGTTGGATCCGGAGAGAAAAGAGGATTTGACTCTGAGGTGAAAAGAAAAATAAGAAATATGGCAGTTTAAAGTCATGCATGTCGGACATAAAGGGGAAAATGTTTAAGGTCAAAATAGCTTTGACCGAAATGTACTAAAATTGATTCAATTCCTTGACAATTTATCTAAAAACATATTACCATACTCGAGTATGAGGGAAAAAATGTAAACTATGGCTTAAGAATATTTGAATCTGAGGAATGATGTGAAAAAGAGATAAAAGGCATTAGAAGAAGTAGTTTCCAAGAATGAATTTACTATTATTTAACAAAACCCGTTAGGGGGTTGAAATATGCGGGGCCACCTAAGGGCATTGGCTGCATGGTTAAATAAATAGCATATTTCGGCTGACAAGTCTGTTATGTGGACTGTTTATGCAAGGCCACCTATGGGCACGTGCTTCATAGTCAGGCAAAAGAACTCCCAGAAATTTACTTTCCTAGTGCTAAAAGCCAGTGAAAGTTTATGGAGATTCAAATTTTCTAAAGTATAGAGTTTGTTGTATGGAAAGAGGTACTTGAATATGGAGAAGATATTTCCGAACAAGAATATCGAAGAACTGGATGAATATCACTCCTACGAAGGTCTGACCCAAACGTAGGGAAGAAGAATAAACCATAGACTTCAATACTTTAAGATTATGAAAAAGGATATGGGACAAATATGTTAAGGATGGCTATTTTTTGCGGATCCCTACATACTGTCGTTTAAGACAAATAAGGACAAAAGAGGCATTCTTCCGAAGAATGAAGTTACCATTATTTAACAAACCCGTTAGGGGGTTGAAATATGCAGGGCCACCTAAGGGCATTGGCTGCATGGTCAAATAAATAGCATCTTTCGGCTGACAAGTCTGTTATGTTGACTGTTTATGCAAGGCCACCTATGGGCACGTGCTGCATAGTCAGGCAAAAGAATTCTCAGAAGTTTGACATTTTTGTGACTAGAAGTCATGAAAAGGGTTATGAAGATCTGAAAATATTTAAGGTTAGGATTATAACACATAAAGATGGGTATTGTCTAATGTATATAGAGATACATAGGTCAATGATAACCATAATCATGTTGTGGTTGGGTCCTGAATTTAAATTTTGGACTTCACTACGTATCTCATAAAAATGAGAATCAAGCCATACGTAGTTCTTGAAATGCAGTTTAACGTCGTGCAGGACGAAATTATGAGAGATCTTAGTTTAGGGTCATAGAATTCGGACCATAATAATGAATACACAGTGTGTGTTTTCATGAGGACTTTTCAGCCAAGGGACTGAAAGTGAAATTTTGGGTTAGGCCCAAAAGACTTGGGACTGGATTCGAGGGATACTCGAATGTTCCTACGTATCCCATAAGAATGGGAATCAAGTCCACGTAGTTCTTGAAACGCCCTTTGTAAAAATTTGGTTCGTACATGTGAAGGGTGAAAGGGGACTTTAGTGCAATGATGGTTTAACCTGAGATAAAAAATTTAGGCATTACCATGTATGCACGTAGTTTTTTTTTTTTTGAAATGAAACATGATTGAAAAAAAAATCAATGTTAATAATAGTTCTCTCTCAAGTTAGGAGATCAAAGAATATTGTAGTTTATTGTCATACCGGAAAAAAGTGTTGTATAGTTTAACGTCGTATAACAAGGAATAAAGTGAATCAATGTAAAAAAATATTGATTCTAGGGGCGGTTTCACAAATCAACATCATATGAGATGGTGGTGAACCGATGTGAAGAGATTATTTTTGGGCTTGAACCCTGGGAGGCTGCCTACATACCCAACCTGGAGGGCAAGGATCAAAGTCCGTGTAGTTCAATTAAAGAATGAATTAATGATCAAGTTGTTCTTGGGGACAACGATCTAATTAAAATGTTCTTGGGACTTACACATGGTTAGTGGCCCAAAGGGAGTGTTATGGTTGATGTTCGCTCTAAGCTCACGTGAGTCATACTCGGTGTGAGAAACAAGAGGTAACAATAACCTTAACGATGCATAGTTTAATGTCATTTAGGACATATAAAGGGACTATGCAGTTTAAAGCCTTGCAGTTAGGACTATTGGTGCTGCACAGTTTAGTGTCATGTAGCAGGGAAAAAATAACACACCATTTATGTCATGTTGGACGAAAGTGTGAATAGTTTAAGGTCATATGCATGGACCTTGGATGGTGAAGTTTAATTTCATGCTGGACCTTTGATGATTATATAGTTTAACGTCTTTCCGGACGTGAGGGACTTTTATACAGTTTAGCGCCATGTAGTTAGGACGTCACAGTTTAACGTCTTGCTGGACATAAGGGATTTGCAAATAGTTTATGGTCATATACATGGACCAGGGATGATGCAGTTTAAGGTCATGCTGGACGGTTTAGGGAACTTTTTCACAGTTTAATGTCGTGTGGGACGAAGTTACAGTTTAAAGTCATACTGGACCATTGTTGTATAGTTTAACGTCATATAGCAAGGACGAACTGGTGACTTTTTAACAGTTTAATGTCATGTAGGACAATTCAAGTAACTGTTACAGTTTAACGTCATGTTGGACAATAGAACATTTATACAGTTTAACGTCATGTTGGACGATAGAACATTGTTGTACAGTTTAAAGTCATGTAGCTAGGACTAAGGTGAACCAATATGAGGATATCAGTTCTGGGGACTTTTTACAGTTTATCGTCATGCTGGACGCTGGAAGTGCCACACAGTTTAATGTCATGTTGCTAGGACATAATATAGTTTAACACAATACAGTTTAGTGTCATGTAGGACATAATAGTAACCAATGTGACAGTTTAACGTCATGTTGGACGATAAGGGAACTGACACAGTTTAACGTCATGCTGGACGATGAAAGTGCCACACATTTTAATGTCATGTTTCTAGGACACAATATAGTTTAATTTCATCTCGGACACAATATAGTTTAATGTCATCTCGGACACAATATAGTTTAATGTCATCTCGGACACATAAGGAACTTCTGTACAGTTTAACGTCATGTAGATAGGACATAATACAGTTTAGTGTCATGTAGGACATAATATAGTTTAATGTCATCTCGGACACAATATAGTTTAATGTCATCTCGGACACAATATAGTTTAATGTCATCTCGGACACATAAGGAACTTTTGTACAGTTTAACGTCATGTAGATAGGACATAATACAGTTTAGTGTCATGTAGGACATAATATGAACCAATGTGAATGTTTTGGCTCTGGGAACAATATTTTGTGTTTATACAAAATACTTCTTCAGAAATATGGCATTAGTTGGAGTCGTGATGTGTTCTCCATCCATTTATATTAGAGAATACGCTCCATTGGAGTAGACCTTATGTATTGAATAAGGTCCTTCCCATTTTGGTTCAAGCTTGGGAGGCTTCTTTCCTGGTATCATTGGTGCTCTGAGAACCAATACCAATTCTCCCTGAATGAATGAATGAAGACGAACTTTTTTGTTAAAAGCTCGTGCTATTCGATTCTGATAGATTTCCAAGTGGTGCAAAGTGCACAATATTTTCTCATCTAACTGTTCCAATTCATTCAACCGCTTTTGGGATTGCTCATCTGTAGATAACTAATCACAAATGGCTATTCTGAGTGAGGGCAATTGAACTTCAATTGGCAAGACTGCTTCTGTTCCATATACCAATGAATATGGAGTTGACCGCGTTGCATTGCGAGTGGTAGTCCGATAAGCCCATAAAGCATGAAAGAGTTTATCAGGCCATGACCTCTTATCTTTATCCACCATCTTTTGCAGTATATTTGAAAGAGTCTTGTTGAAGGCTTCTATCTGGACATTAGTTTCCGCATGATATCGAGATGAATGGTTGGACTTAATGTTGTATTCTTGATATAATTTCTTTACCTCAGAAGAACAGAAGTTGGTGCCGTTGTCCGTCAATATGGTATGAGGGACACCAAATCTAGTAATGATGTTAGACTTGATGAAGCTAATAATGCATTTAGAACTGACTTCTTTGAGAGGTACTGCCTCTGCCCATTTGGAAAAGAAATCAGTAGCAGTAAGAATGTACTTAAACTGCTTGGTTGTAGCTGAAGGGTAAGGTCCCACCACATCCATTCCCCATGTGGAAAATGGCCATGAGTATTTAGCTGTATGAAGAAACTCTGGAGGTTTATGAATGAAGTTGGCATATACTTGGCATGAATGAAACTTCTTTGTGAAATTAACACAATCTTGTATCATTGAAGGCCAAAAGTATCCAAGCCTTCGAATTTGATCAGACAGTCTATGTCCAGACTGGTGGTCACCACAGACTCCTGCATGCACATCTTTTATGACAGCCATTGTCTCTTCACCATCAATACATCTGAAGAGAACTCCATCAAAACCACGTTTGTAGAGAATTTTCTCGAGGTGGTTTGGGCTATCATAAAGAGTAAAATTGACCACACGTCGCCGGATTTGTTCTTTCTCGGCTCTATCAGGTGGAAGTGTTCCATTTTGAAGGTATTCCCTGATAGGTGACATCCATCCTGTAGTATGACCATACGGTTCAGGAATGGGACTAATTTCATTAATTTCCTCTGTTCTGACTTGAACATAAGGTGAAATTGCACGACGGTGGGCAATACAGATGGTTGTCTCGTCCCGATTTGGATCTGCTAAAGCTGTGGCTATATTAGCCAGTGCATCAGCTTGAGCATTTTGTGATCTTGGGACATAAGAAAATGTCGGTTCTGAAGGGAATTCCGACATTAAATCTCTGACGTAATCATACAAAGGGATTAATTCTTCTTTTCTGATGTAATAATCCCCATTGACTTGTTTGATTACCAGGTCTGAATCACCTTTCACCTTTAAGTGATTCACTTGTGCTTGAAGCGCTAACTCCAAGACTGTAATGAGAGCTTGGTATTCAGCTTCATTATTGGTACCACCTTCCCACAACAAAAAGGAATAAGGTAACACTACCTTATCTGGAGAAATGAGCACAATTCCTAAACCAACTTTGTTGAATTTAGGATTTTCCATTTTCTTCCCTGTTGGACTTCTAGAAGCACCATCAAAATACATTTCTCATGTTTGAGGACTCTCTTGAATAGAGAAAACTTCCTCATCAGGGAGTTCGATATCTGAATACGTGTCTTCCACTGAAGGATGTTCAGCCAGTAAATCAGCCAGAGCTTGGCCCTTAATTGCCTTTTGAGACACATACTGAATGTCGAACTGCTGTAGAATAACCGCCCACCTTTCCAGACGTCCTGTAAGCATTGGACGACTAAGGATGAATTTGAGAGGATTATTACGAGATACCAATTGGACCTCGTGATGTTGCAGGTAGTGTCTCAGTTTCTAAACTGCAAAGATTAATGCTAGGCAGCACTTTTCAATACTTGAATACCGGGTTTCTGCTTCAAGCATAGTTCTACTGAGATAGTAGAGACTATTTTCATTCCCAGCATCATTCTTTTGAGCGAGAAAGGCACCCAACGATCGCTCTAAAGCTGTCACATAGAGGATAAGCAGTATACCCTCAACAGGTGGCATGAGTACTGGTGGACTCAAGAGGTATTTCTTGAGAACATCAAATGCTTCTTGACATTCTTCAGTCCACTGGTAAGTGACTCCTTTCTTCAATAATTTGGTAAAGGGTAAACTTTTTCCTGCCAAATTGGCGATGAAACACCGAATATAGGCTAAGTGTCCTTGAAGTCCTCTTAATTCTTTCAAATTCTGAGGAGTTGACATACCAAGGATTGATTTGGTCTTCTCAGGATCGACTTCAATACCACGATGGCGTACAACAAAGCCGAGGAATTTTCCTGAGGTTACCCCAAAATCACATTTTAAGGGGTTCATATTCAAATTATGTTGTCGAATCTTGTGGAATATGACTTCCAAATCAGCCAAGTGATTAGAACGTTGTTTGGATTTAACCACCAAATCATCTACATAGCATTCAACAAACTTCCCTAAAAGAGGTTTGAAGATACGATGCATGGCGCGTTGATATGTTGCACCTGCATTCTTTAAACCAAAGGGCATCACCCAGTAATAAAACACACCTTGAGGAGCTCTGAAGGCTGTATATTCCTCATCTTCTGGGGCCATTCGGATCTGATTATATCCGGAATATCCATCCATGAAAGAAAGTACTTCATAGCCAGCCGTCGCATCAATTAAGAGTTCTATAATCAGAACTGGGAAATCATCTTTAGGACAATACCGATTAAGATCTCTGAAATCGATGCAAACCCTAATTTGTCCGTTCTTCTTCTTTACAGGGACAATATTAGCCAACCACTTGGGATATTGAACTTCTCTGACGAAGTTGGCTTTGATCAGCTTATCCACTTCAGCTTCAATTTTGGAAGCATAGGTTGGGTGTGTTCTTCTCACGGCTTGCTTAAAACCTCGATGTTCTTTTGGTAAACCCAAATGATGAGTAGCAACATCAGGATCAAGCCCAAGCATTTCTGTATAATTCCAAGCAAAAATATCTTTATTTTTCTTTAGAAAATAAATATACATCTCTTGCTCTTCAAGGGTCATGGCCGCACTAATTAAAGTGGGGCGTGGATCTTTCTCTGTACCCATATTTACTTCTCTGAGTTCATCCACAGTGGTAGAGATACCCTCTTCAAATGCTGGAGGAGCATCTCTAAGATCTTCCTCTTCCTCTTCATCATGTGTTATTTCTTCCATTTCTACTTGCAAAGTAGATGAAAAAACGAAATTCTCATGATCATAAGAGATGTTAAAATTTTCACATTTTGAAGAAGAAGCTTCCATTTCCGACCTTATTTATGATAAAGGGTCTTCTTTGGGAAATAAAGAGGAGATGATGGATTAAGAATTGACATCATTATTCACCTCTGGTGTTGCTATAACTTCTTCTGGCCTGATTAGCGAAGTATAGACTTGTTGGACTTCAGCAGATGAAATGAAAACGTCACCACTTATGCTTTCATCACTGCTTGGTAGGTTACCAATTTCTCCCATGTTGTCTGGCTCGATCACCGTAATTGACATTATGGATCTTTCCATAAGAGTATTTTGATTTGGGCCTATTTTGTCAATTTAACTGATAGGTAACACATAATCTGTACTCACATGTGAAAATGGATTTATTGGAATTTTCTCCAAACCATATGGAGCATTAACTTTGGTAATTTCCTTCATTGTAGATTTTTTTATTCCCTTCATGTGATAAAATTCTGCCTCAATGTATTGAGACTCACATGTCTTGAACAGGGCCTTATCACCATACAATGTTCCAACTTGACCATCGAAACAGTATTTGAGACATTGATGGTATGATGAAGGAATAGCTGCATGCTGATGTAGCCAGGGTCTTCCAAGCAAGATATTGAAAGCTGAGTCTTGATCAACAATCATGAAATCCGAATTGGATACAAGATCTCCAAACTGAGTTCTGAGTGTAACTTCTCCCAGTGGTTCTTGTTTATTTTTATCATATCCTTGTAACATCATGGTAGAAGGAGATAAATCAGATTCTGTGAGGCCCAATCGACGAAGTGTACGAATGGGCATGAGGTTGACTCATGAACCATTGTCAATGAAAGCTCTTCGAACATCTACACCATTGAATTTGCCAGATAAGTACAAAGGTTTTATGTGCCCATGCACAACATCATCTTCATCTTTATCAGTAAAAGATATCACTGCATGGCATTCTGCAGGATTATTATCTATGTGATAGATTTCAGCTGCAGCAATTTCAGCTTCAAACTCATGAGGACTTGACAAAGCTTCGATGAGTGCTTCCCGAAGATCTTTTGACAGATTCAAATCATCCAAAATTGATAACTTGGCTGGTACTTGGGCCAAGTGTTTCAATATATCATAATTTTGATCTAGAGGTCTGCGTTTCCCAATAGGAATATGCGGTTTAGCAGGTACCTTGGAAGCAAATGCTTTGGAAGCTGATGCATCTTGTATTGAAGTTGGCAACATCCTTGGTTTTGGAAGATTAGACTGATTAGATCCATTTACTTGCTGAGATAAAGAAGATGGAACCTTTAATCGGTCTTCCAAAATAACTGTGCCAAAACTGAGTTGGCCATTGGCAGAAGAACTTGCTTGTTCTTTTTGAGCTCGCTGAAGGGCTCTACCACGAGTTTCTGCTGCATATACAGTGCTAGCAGGGGTAAAATTAGAGTAGTGGATTCGGAAAGATCCACATCTTCCCCTGTATCCTGAACCTCTAGAACTTCCTCGAATTCCCTTATTTGATATAGGGAATTGAGGCTCATCAAGACTGGAATATGGATCTGTTAATTGAATCATATTAACAGAACCAAATATTAACTCTTCGTCTGATAAAGACTCTGCCTGGTTAGCCTGTTTAGGCTGTGCCGTTTGGTGGGACGGTGCCCGTGGATTTGAAGTAGATGGCATGAAATCTGCCAGAGTCAAAGACAATTTAGGCTTTGATACATACTCATCTTCTCCTGATTCCTCTTTCTTCTTTGAATTGCGCTGCCCTTTTGAGGATTTGTCTTTTGATGGAGGCTTTACTGCAGCTTTTGTAGGAGACACAATTGGCTTCTTCAATTGTGTTCGCAAAATGGAATGGGTCCGATTTATTGTCTTTCTGACCATCCAATCATCATATTTTTTTGCAGTTTTTCTTTTGACTTCCTGCCACTCGCCTCCTTCCTCTGGATCTGTAGCGGTAATACATGCTACATGAGCTGAAGAACCCTTCAATTTGACTTGTCCCAAGTCGACCATCTTTTGCAGGAGGTCTTTAAAGACAAAACACTCCTGGATGGGATGCCCCAACATTTGATGAAAGGGACAATAATTGGGACGGTCTTCATCTCCTTCCTTGTTTGCCCTCTTGGGCACTGGTAATTGAACCAAATTATTTTCCAGAGCTGAAATGAAGTAACCAGGAACTTGCTCACTTCATAAAGAGTATGTTTTACTCTTCAAATCCTCAAATTTTTTTCGTCGTTTATCTCTTTGATCATTTGGACGAAACAACCTTTGTTTTTGGTGTTCAGGAGGTGGAGCCCTTCGAGAAGATGAAGGTTTTGAAGTAGAAATAGGTACAGGTGCTTGTTTAAGCATAATTGTAGCAGTTTCCGCTTTACTCATTCTCCTTCCTGGAGCTGATGGAATTATACGAGATTTAACCTTAGCCTGTATAAGGGAATCTTCAATCTGTTGAGAGATTGAAGTAATGTCTCGAAACCCTCCTGTGTATTTCACGGGGATCAATGGCGTGCGTAATTCGTCACGCAAATTTGCCACACAGATTGGCAACAATTCCTCCTGAGGGAGTGTTAAACTCAGGGAATACGTTAATCCCTTCCAACGAGCAATGAAATCAGAGACTCTTTCATTCTCCCTTTGCTTGTAGTTTGTAAGATCAAAAACTGTCGTTTTTGGCAAAGTTGAGCTAAACTGAAGAAGGAATTTTTGACGAAGATCCTCCCATCCGATGACTGACCGGGATTGCAAGCTTGTATACCAGACAAAAGCTGGTCCTTGCAAGGTTCGCACGAAGCATCTGAGTTTCACTGCTTCTTGCTGCTCTGGAGTTCCCATCATAGGATCACAACAAGACACGTAATGCGTCAAATGTTGTTCAGGGTCGCCTGATCCATTGAAAGTAGGGAAAACAGGGTTTCCAAAACTGGATAGAGGAGAAATTGAATCTACCCATTCAGGGTAAACTTTCTTTTCAGGTTGAACTTGCACCTGTTTTCCTTCCATAGTTTCTAACCGAGCTGTTAATGACTCAATAGTAGTTATTAACTTTTGAGAAACATCAGGTTGAACTTGGTTTTGGGTAGGTGCAATGAATGGAGCTTGGACAGATGTGGTGGTTGGTGCTGCAACTGATGGTAGTGCTGCCAACCGTTGTTGCGTTTGACCCGTAGGATTAGACCTCTGAGGGTGTACTGACAAAGGAGGATATTCCTGATCCATCTCAGTAGTTACAACAAATTCCTTCGGCTGTCGGACTTCAGCATTCTTAAGAAGAAGACTACTCTGAAGTAGTTCTGCATTCAACCTTCTTAATTCTTTCATTTCTTCCTCCTGTTGTTCAAACCTTTGCTCTAATGAGAGCGATTGACCTCCTTCAGAGGAAGGGTGAGAAGTAACCTGATTCTTTCCTTTCCCCTTATTAGATCCTTTTCGGAGAGGGGGAAGTGGGTTATTTGAAGGAATACCCAGATTTTGGGTAAACCTTTGATTACGTGTGCGCACACCTTCTTCATTTAGGTCTGTGTGCGCAACTTCTTGAGCAGGAACCTCTTCGTCTGATCCCTCTGATTGAGCCTCATCTGGTGAATCAGCAACAACGGCATTGATGACATTAATGGATGCATATTGCATGGAATCCTTTCTATCAGCATTTCTGTGATATTGTCTTCTTCTATGTCCATGATGAGACATGGAATTCCGTTGACTTGATCCCTCAGGAACTTCTTGGAGAACCGTCACTTGGAAAGAATCTCCTGATAGCTTGGCTCTTCGTTCCTCTTGAGGCTTATTCCCTAATCGAGAGAATACTGACTTTCTCTGAGGGAGGGATTGAGGATTTGAAAAATTCCCCAGTCCGCTGGACTGGGGATGTTCCTGCTACTTCCGTTCAACTCCTCGAATCCCATTTGTTGACTCTGAGGGTTGGGTTAGAGAAGTCCACAGTCTGACAAGATGGGGTGTCTCTTGACATGTTATGTCTGAGATATTCTTAAAATCTCTCTTGATCTTGTGAATCTTAGTTCGGAAATTAGCTGGATGCATTAACCTGTATCCACTTTTATCACCTGGTTCAACAGACCGTTGGATGATTTCTGAAACTTCTGTCATTTGATGACGTGTTTGCTCCAGACGAGAGGCTTGTGCAATATTCTCGCCTGCTTGATGTAGGAAAAATTCAACAACTTGTTCTCTATATACTTGATTTTGAGAGGAACTAGTTGAATCATGTTCTTGAGCAAGCTTTTGATTATGAACAAAGCCCATTGACTGTGGCCGGCCATGGGCAATAACATTGCATGAGACCATTTTCAGAGGGCTTTGCTGACTGGAAAGCACTGTGAAATGTAGTGCTCCGTGAACACCCCATCCTCTGATATGAACATTATATGGAGCATTGGCAATTAACTGACGCAATTTTCTTAGTGCGCCAAGGCATGAACGTTGAAGGGTTCTCTGTTGCTTTTCAGCCTTCGGATACCGAGAGACTGATAGAGATGCCAAATCAATCTGACGTTGTAGCCCTTCTATTATCTTAAGATGATTTTCATATTCATCATAAGATAATACCTTCTTCTTCAATTGAAAAAGAGTCTTCCATATGTTGAGACGAATATCATGGATTCCATCATCCGTCAATATCTTTGGAATGTCGTACTGGGAGTCAGCCAAAGGCCAAAACATGACTGGTACTTCACCTTTTGCCAGTTTTTTCCTCATGTTCAACATTTCCTCTTTATCATTAAATGAAGATTCTTCTACCTGTTTTGACCAGAGTTTTTGTTTCCTTGTTGCTTCATCGGATTCAACAAGATTGGTAGAGAGATCATTAATCAAACTAGAAGATGCATGAATTAGGGGTGGTTCGGAGAATGACCTACACCCTGGGCTATCTTCTGATTGAGAAAGTATTTCACTTGTTAGCGATAAAGCATCAGACATGACTGGTTTCGCATTTGCAAGTGCCTCAAGATAAGAGGGCTTTCTCGGCACTACATTATCCACTGGAGTACTTTCCAGGCAATGTGAATCACTACTGCGGAGAGGACTTTCGCAGCGAAGTTCATCATCATGGGGAGGACCACCATAATGGGTTACAGCAAAAGATGAAATCTCTTGCTCCTTGGTCTTCTGACCACACAGAGGGTTCTTGTGGCTCTCATCTGAAGAAGAAACTTCAAGATTGACCGAACTTTCATGAAGCAAGCCTTCATGAGGAAGTGTCTGTTGAAGACCTTCAAAATTAATGTTCCCGTTATTGGGAACTGAGGGAGTAGAATCTTGAATTCTAACAGATAAATGTCTGAGGGATTCAAGAACTCCATCATCGAGCAATGCCTTGTTGCAGATTGGCCTTTGATCTCCTGACTGTGTTGGGCGGATCTTTTTCTTAGATGCCTTCTTACTCACTTTATAAACCACTTGTTGACGAAAGTGGTTACTCTGAGCAGGTGTATGTGCCTGATCAGGAAAGATGGTCAGGTTAGGCTGACAATCTCCACTCAAATCAGGTGTATGTGCCTGACTTGGTTGTCCGTATGATATGGGGGAGTATGCCCCATAACCCTCTTGGACTGGAACAGATATGTGTGTCTGTTCCGGAGTGAATCGTTGATGTGTCACTCCACTGCTAGGGATAGATTTATGTGTCTGTCCCTGAGATGATGCTGAAGCTGTTATGATATCCTGGCAAGCATCCAGAATATGAGCAGGAATTTGCTTCTGCTCTTTCACCATTGAGAAAATATGTTTGGTGACTTCAGCCACCGGAACGGGGATATACGTCCATTCCGGGCTTGGAGTAGGTGTATGTGCCTGCTCCTGTCCTCCTTTTCCTGTCAGTTAATCCTGACAGTACTCAACTGTGGAGGCAGAGAGTTGATTCTGCCTCCTGTTTGTCGTCGGGGCTTTCCGACTAACTTCTCTGTGCGCTACCAAGCGAGACTGTTGGTAGGCTTGATTAGTATTAGCAGGTGTATGTGCCTGCTGATTACACTTCTCCAAACACGGTTGACGAGATCCATCATATGTAGTTAGACGAGACTGCTGACTAACTGGTGATGTATAAGCAGTTGCATGTTCCTGCCTATGGTACTCCGCCGGAATTGCCTGGCGGGATTGGCATGATGCTGCCAGACGAGTCTGCTGGACAGCGGAATTAAAACAGACAGGTGATTGTTCCTGCTCGTTATTTGCCACCAAGTTAGGTTCGTGGACTTCTCTGGAGATGGAAGGGATGACAACCTGCCCATTGTTAACCGGATTCCGTCTCTGGTGGTTCATCTTGCCTGCTCGGGTTCGAGGAACCTGAGCTGAATGCCTGGAGTCGGTACCCTCATCATGTTGAGGGCGCACTACCGCACGAGTCTGGCGGCGATTGTTGATGGGAGCCCTCAATAAGGACTCCTGTCTTTTTGAATTAAGGCCCTGCGAGACCTTCTCATTCACTTCCTCAGAGTAAGGGAGTGAATGGAAATTGTGTTCCGGGGATAACGACCCGAAACGGTTGGAGACGGTAGTCAGCACCACCTGCTTCTTGATCGCTGGCCGCCGTTGTCCGGACGACCAGGTAGAGTTGTTAACTTGGAGGTCTTGAAGAGCGGCCTCCAGAGTTGGGATAGTACCGTTGCGACGGTACTCCTTAACCAGTACATTAGAAACCCAGCGTTGAAGACGCTGAGTTGGTGATGTCATCCTCAGAGCGGACGACGTTCCAGCAAGAGTAGTAGCATTGGTTTTCACAGCAGCAGACCTCACAGTAGAGGTGTTCACAGCAGCAGTATTCACAGGGGTGAATTTAAAAAAAGCCATTTTGCAGAAGATCTTGAGAAAAGAGTGTCTGTTCCATATAACAGACATAATCAAGATGAATCTGTCCACTGCATCTTTTGGATGAGCACATGTCAATGATTGATTTGTTGGCCCAAGGGGCCTAACAAATAAGAAGAACATCACTTTAACTTGGTTAAGGATTCACGTCGGGTTCACCATTTTTTGTTTCGCACGGATTTCGGGGATGACCTCCTGGACGGGAGATTCAAACGTTCCGATCGGTTTCTAGCGGGTTTGTTCGTAGAACCGGAAACATCCAATGATTCCACATCCGTTTGGACCTACTTTCCAAAGGTAGGCGCTCATTAGTTTGTGGACTAATGAGGCTTAGGAATTTGCATTGGTCAAGAGGATGGGAGGTCGGACTCATCACACCTTTTTGAGGGGAATTATTTTCTACTCCGGGACTCTCTTTATAGATTTAAGTTATGTTCGTGAATCCTTATTACATTACCAAGTATAAAATGAGCTTTCCTTTAGTTTTAACAATCAATGATTAAATATGCAAGAAATTTAGAGAATATTTTATATGTATTCGAGGTTCTTCATCAATAGAGAATCATCTATATCTGTTTAGAGATTCTTGGTCAATGGTATCCTTCAAAACATTGATATAAAAAGTCTCTTGGTCATTATGATGACCAGGCTGGTTTTAAAGCCACTCAGTGGGGCACTTGAAGTTTGTCATCATTCAGAAGGATAGGGATTATTTCAAAGTTGGGATCGAACCCATAAATGGGCTACCTACGTATCCTTTGTTTTGGAAAAAGGAATCAGAACCCACGTAGTTTGAGTAATGAAGTATGATGTTTATGATTGATGGCTCAAAGAAGAATGTCATAATTACTTTTACACTCTAAGCTCACGTGAGTCATGCTCGGTGTGAGAAACAAGAGGTATTGGTAAAAATTAGACAATTGTGCCATGAAATATGCAATCATAAGAAATTGTTTGGGGCTTATGTATGTATGACTGCCCAAATAGATGAAGGTTTAGGATTTACTTTTAGGGAGAAAATCCATGAACAGGGTCCATAAAGGTATATGTGCTTCATGGAGATTTGAATACTCTAATCTTGGGGCTTACTCCTAAGGAGGATGCCCAAATTAGGAGGGGACTTATGATTGGGTTTTACTCCTAAGAAGGATGCCCAAAATTATGACTGGGACTTATTCCTGAAAAGGAGGCCCAGGTTAGGGGACTTGGGGCTTACTCCTGAAAAGGAAGCCCAAGATTATGACTGAGTCTTATTCCTGAAAAAGAGACCCAGGTTAGGGATTAAGGTTTGGGGCTTACTCCTGAGAAGGATGCCCAGTATTTGAGATTGGGGCTTACTCCTGAAGAGGATGCCTAAGTTTGGGAACTTTAAGAATTTGGGGCTTACTCCTGAGGAAGATGCCCAGATTAAAGGATTTATAACTGGGGATTATTCCTGAAAAGGAGACCCAGGTTAAGGATTCTCTCATCTTAAAGGATGAGGTTGAATGAAAGAACTCTCAATCTTTGGTGACATAAAGATGTATAAATCACTAGGTTTTGAGAGATATTCTACCGAATTTCTTTCAGATAAGGAAGTCAAATCAAGAAATCATACCATAAATGGATTTGAAGAGTATCTTGAAGACTGAATCTTGAATAGGAAAGGTGAAATGGCTTAAGAGGGGTAAAATGGGAAAGATGGGCACCCAAAAAGGTAGGGGCGCGCAAGTCTTGAAAGGCGAGCAAGTCTTGCGTGGGCGCGCAAGTATTGGTCGCGCAGGTATACCTGCGCGACACATGGTGTACTTGCGCGATTTTCAACCAGCATTGAAATACTTGAGCGACTCTTTATTAAACCCTTTAGAATCCTCTTGAGGTTCTTCCAGAAAAGGGACGCGCAAATTCTATTGAAGGAATAAGGCGGCGCGCAAGAATGATCAGTTCCCTTAAGGGCTGGCCATTCAGGCGCGCAAGTGTTGATGAGTTTCAACACTTAGGCTTTCCTCCCTCTCTTTAGATCTTCCGTTCTAGGTAAGAAATTACCTTGGAAGTGTTTCGGAAGCTTTGAGAAGAGACTTGGGTGTCGGGATCTTCAATCCGAGTTTCTGGAAAAAGATCCTCTCGAATGGGGGGCCCATAGGGTCTATTTATAGGCAAAAGAAGGCCCTGGGCGGTTACCGGGCAGTTATCACTTAGGTCGCGCAAGTCACTTGCACGATCATAAGGCGTCGCGCAAGTAGACTTACACGACCACTAGGCAGCGCGCAAGTACTTGCACGACCACTAGGCGGCGCGCAAGTGTACTTGCGCGACCATGAGGGAACTTGCGCGACCTATGGGAAATGTTCTCCTTGTTCATCCCTTTGTCGATTTTTGATGTTTCTTCAAAGGACGATTCACTTTGGACTAAGGTATTTCCTTTTTTTTCAGTCCTTAGACTCTGTGATGGAAAGGAGCGTCAACAATCCCGCCCCATTTTTTTTAAATGAACACTATATTTAACGCACGAATAGCTTCCTATTATTACCCCCTCCATGAGCAGCTTGCACTAAACAATAGAAAACACAAAACAATTTAAACAAAAAGAATGAAAACTAAATGTCTATATATTAATATTATTACTTCGATTAGTTAATAAACATACTTAATAATATATATATATAATACTTAATATTATTATTACTTTTATATATAAATATAATTATTATATTTATTAATATTTTACTTATTATAAAAATTAATTATTATCATATACATATATATATAAGTATGTTTTTTTGTATATAGTGTATTATATATATTATGATTATTATATAAAACAAACTAATAAAATAAAAAAGAGAAAGAGAAAGAGAAATGGGGAGGAGGGTTCAGCGCAAGGGAGAGGAGTGCGATGCGGTGCTGGGAGAGGAGGTGGAATAGGGGATGTGCATAGGTGAAGTCGAGAGAAGCACAGGGGAGGGTGTAATGGAAGTACGGTCCTGGTGCGGTTCTTGTGGGAGGAGGCATGAAACAGGAAGGGTGCGCGAAGGGTGGTGCCAAGACCAAGGCAGTCGGTTCAGCTCGCAGTTTAGATCTGGCGAGGTGTGCAGGCAGGGATCTTCAATGGCGTGAGGTTTTAGGGTTTAAATGAATTCGGCCTCTTTATTTCCCAGGAACTGAGAAATTGATTTCACTTGGGTCAAAAAAAATTACTTTTCTGCACAGTTAAATTGTGTTGATGTGCGATTTCTGATTTGGACTTGCTTTCTGCTGGTGCAAAAATCATTGCTTCCTTGATTTGAGTTGCTATTGTGTTGTTGCGTGGATGGGAGTAGTAGAGTAGAAGAGGAGCAGGAGAGTCCGTTAAAGGAGATAGAGGTGCCACTGTGAAGGACCCGTGGAAAAGGGAAATGGTGAGACAGTGAGTAGACAATACTGTGGCACTGTGAAGGACCGGTGGAAAAGGGGTGAGGGTGCAAGACGATGGAACGGGTTTCTAAAATGGTGCCACAGTGATTTGGAGGTGGAATGGTGCGAGTGCAGAAAAGAGGAACTATGAGTGTGTCTCACGGTCTCAGCGTGAGTGAAACGGTGGCATAGCAACCATGATAAAAGGGGTGGAATGGTGGGACGTGCCACCGTGCGGTGCCACCGTAACTTGAAAAGCAAAAACTAAAACTAAATTAAATAAAAATTTAATACAACTAAGAAAAAAGATTCATAAAAATTAAAAAACTAAATAAATAAGATAAAAATAATTATGAATTATTTAAAATAAAGAATTTATTTGTCTTAAATAAAATAAAAAAATTAATTCAAGAACAAATTAAAATATTTACAGTTACTTGCTTAAATTAATAAACTAATTAATTAAATAATTAATAAAGTAAATTAAATAATAATAAATATTAATTGAATAAACTTAAATTGTTAAAAATTAATTTAATTATTAAAAGACTAAAAACTAAAATGAGTTATTTATTTACAATTTAAAGGATAAGGTATTAATTAATTTAACTAATGAATTAATAAACTAACTAGAATGAAAATTTGTAAAAATAAAAGAGTAAAAAATAAAATTCAAATTCAAAAGAATTAAATAAATTAAAGAATTATTTAAAAACACAATAATGAACATTAAAACGCATTTTTTAAACTAAAAACTGATTATTCTACACAACAAGTACAAAAACACAACAATTATCAAATATTTACTAAAAACAATCATTTTGGTATAAAAAAGTCAATAAAAATATAAAAAGGATGTGTAAAAAAGTGTGAAAACACTGCCACAGCAACAACATATAAGTTTTATTGGTAACTTCTAAAACTCTAAGTTTATCCCTCTAGGTCATTCATAATAAACTTATTCATGTCCTTAAAAAATGAAAAATAAGAAAGGGTTGAGCTTAGATGCTCAGTAAGGGTAATAAATATAGTGAAAGATATCATAAACATAAAAATTAGGCATGCTGAATAACTAAAAACACATGCCTTTAAAAATAAACTTGAACACGTTATGGTGGGAATAAGAGATGAATAAATAGTGTCGTAATAAAGCATAATAATGGGTATTCTACTAGTCGAATAACCACATGAAATTTCAATTAATAGTTTCATAATGAGGGAATTCATAATGCGGAACACCATAACCATATTGTCAAGGCCTCGTGTTAAGACCATAAATATCCATTTTATTAAGTCCTCATGCCAAGTCCATAGTTTGTATCATGAGACCTACCGATGCACTGAGGGGTTATAGAGGGCTCCAACCAACACTTACTAATTTAAATTAATTCCACTTATGAACGGGGATAAACATTAACAACATATACATTCATATTGAAAATAACATATGAAATGTAAATAACTTTCCCCGTACGTTAAACATAAACACTAACCATTCGAAGTAAATTCGTGAATGTTATCAAGATAGAACATCCAAATTCAAAATAATAAAAAACCCTTCAAAAAAATATTGTAGATGATATCACAAGATATAAACTTCTAAGAAATACAATATTCATCAAAGGATGTTGACATAAATAAAGATATTTTTAAATGAGACCATTGAGAAATTCTTGAGGAAATAATCCTTACAAATTCCAAAAGTGTCTCATGCCACCTTGAAACATTCAAATCATAATCCCTTAGAATACCATGAGAATAAGGATAATATTGATATGATATACAAAGGGGCATTATATACACCACATGAAATGAATATGTGGTAAAAAGGCATATATATCATAAAATTTAAAGTGAGGTGAGAAAATTCTATTTTACTTTGGAAAGAAGAGTTCTTTTGGAAAATTATTTGTATTTGTGATAAATCTAGTTTTAAAAATGTATATCCCAGAAAAGAAAAGGTAAGGATTTTGAGATTAAATTTGAGGCAAAAATGATGTCCCACTGAAGTGAAATTGTGTAAAAAGTGTTTTTAAAGAAGCTTTAGAATTGAAACATTTTAGTACGGTTTAGATAATTCATTAAAGATATTTCAAAGTGAAAAGGAATGTTTTCTTTCATAAAACAAGAAATGAACCAAAATAGATTTTTCATGTTAAAATGTGTGATTTTAAAAATATTAATCTATATTAAAATAGATTATGTAGTGAACTTCAAAATAGGTAAGAATTCGAGAAGTCCCTTGAATCGGGCTTGCATTTCAGAAGAATTTTTGAAAAATTCTTTTAAAACATGTAACTCCCCATAAAATAAATAAGGATTATGATTGGTACACATATATATAAAATTCACACATAATTTATGAGGATTAAAGAATAATAAATAATAATTTCATTGAGTTGAGTAGAGAATTAGAGCAACCCGAATGAAAATTGAGGTTTGGGTAGAAAATAACTACAACTCTGTAATCAATTGTATAGCATGCACCAAAATTAATAATCATAAAATGATAAATTTAATATCATGAAAATAAATAGATTTATGATATGAAACATCAATGTATGGTATACATACACCATACAAAAATAATAGTAGTGAATATGGAATATCTCACAAAAATGGAAGTGAGATGAAGAAACCCTTACCTTAAGTCCGAAGGTGTTCTCCACTTGAACTTAATGACCTGAATAATCAAATTTAGGTTAATTAATTAATAATTACAGAACCAAATATTCATTTAATTGATTTATTATAACCTTATTAAGTTGATGGCGTCGGGTCTGGGAATCTCATTCCGCAATGGTGGCTAGGGTTTCATTATGGTGTCTTTATCTTCTCAATTCCAAGCGGAAAGCTTCCTTCCTCATGGTCGATTTAACACTCATAGATATGTGGGAGCTGTTCTAATGGCTGTGGAGGAAATTGGGAGTGATGCATACTCGCACAACCACCGATTTCCCGATGGCGTGACGCTTAGTGCGAGTACTGGTTCGGCGACACCCGCGGTGGCCGAAGAAGGTGATGCAGGCCATGTGAGTGACAAGCGGAACCCCCTTTTCACTACTTCAGGCAAGAGATCGGACAGCGGCAAGGTCATTCGGGATGGATCAGAAACTCTTAAATCCATCTCATTCAAGAGGTTCTTCTCTAATTTCTAGGATGAGTCGGTGCCGTACAATAAAAGGATATTAAGAAATGGGTCTATTGCGATCATTGAAGAAAAACCCTTCTTTTTTTGAATAATTCCTTAAGGAATGCCGTTTTTCACTTCTGGCCAGAGTATCGGCTCCTCAGAAGGCTTCTCCATGGAGACTTAAGGATTTACAAACCTGTTTGCAGTGGCACTGGGTATTCGATGATTGGCGTCTCATCTCAATTGGTAAGGGTCTCTATCATATTTTTTTTCCCTCAGAACAGAGAAAATTCCTTGCGTGGGGAATCGGCCCAATTCCTCTTAAGCCTGGTTTTCTTACACTGCAAGAATGGGATCCTATGTCAGATCCGCATTCATTCAAGACCACCACTACCCAAGCCTGGATTCGTATCACAGGTTTGAATTGGTTTTTCTGGAATCCTTTGATATTAAGGGATGTATCTGCGGTAGTGGGGAAACCGATTAAGCTTGATAAGGAGACGGAAAGAGCTCGGTATGGCCATTATGCCAGATCTTTAGTTGAAATTGATATGTCTCGTGATCTTATTAATACTATCTTTTTGATGGATGGGGACTTCAAGATAGAACTCTCAATCCATTTTGAATGGCTGCCAGATTTCTGTGATTATTATTTTAGAATTGGACATTCTGTTGATCATTGCCACAAGAACATGCAGTGCTCAAAGTGTATGAAATATGGTCATGTTTCTACTGTCTGTAGGCTTAAAAATTATACTAATTTGGATCAAATTAAGGGTCAGAATGGTCCCAATAAAGAACGACATGTCTACCAGCGAAAGGATAATATTTCCAATAGAAGTGTTTCTTTTGTTGATATTGTCAAACAGGGGGATGGTTGTGGGGGTATGAGTGGGCAAGGTGCTGTCAAAAGCACTCATGAGCCAGTTTCTGAATATAACAAGGATGTGTAAAGTGCTCTAAAACCCACCTCATGGGCGGAGACCACAGATGAGGAGAAGAAATCGAAACGAGAGGCTAAAATCCAAGAAGAGGTGGATAGGGAAATGAGGCAAGAACACATTGTTTTTTCTAAAAGCAAAGAAAAGATCAAGGTGCTTGACAATGACGGATTTGAGTTGGTTATTTCAAGGAATTCAAAGGCTAATTTTTAGGAGGTCAGTGCCTTAACTTTTTCTAAATCACTATCTGGTATTCCTGGCTCCATTGTGGCTGATTTAGACCATGGTGAGGCTAATATTGTTGGTGAATCTAGCACCTTGGTGCATGCTTCTCCAAGAATGTGCCATCATGATGACCAGGTTCCAGGTTCAGTTTAAAAAGAAGAGGTAGTTCATACCTTGTCCATTGATCAAATCAAAGAGCTAGAGCCTCCTATGCATGACCCTAGTGTTGATATTTTTGCAGTAAGAACTGATCTGGATTCTTGCAAGAATGTCAAGGAAATTCGTAGACACACCAATGAAACTTTGGTGGGCAGTGAAAATCTTGAACAGAGGGTGATGGATGAAGACATCACTAATAATGGATGTGAAGACCCAGAAGAGAACCAAACCAAAACATGGAAGCGCGGTCGTCATCCTCGGAGTCGTGGTCGAGGTCGTGGAAGGGCGGATTGGACTGCTAATAAAGAAGACTATCAATCAATGTCTAGTTATGATTCTGATGATACTGATATTGAAAGCCTCCTTGAACAAGATGAAAGATTAAAGTAAATCTATTCTAGATGTCGTGGTTGTGGGTGTGGGCGTGGACGAGGAACAAATTGGTTTTCTCTTCAAGCAGAAGAGAAAAGGATTGAAGATAATATTAAGAAAAAACTTGGCCATTGATTTTCTGATGAGGGCAGTGATGCATTGTCTGACCTCTCCTCTCTCTCTTTTTTTTCCTCTTTGCTCTCATTTTAATAAAATGTCTTTAGGGATTTTAAAAAAACCTTATTAAGTTAATTCATGGCCTTTTTATGGGTTAATAGGTTCAAATTCATTGTCTATGTCTGTTTGTTTCATGATCGGTATACTTATATACATGAGTGTAGAATCGTGTAAAATGAGGATGGTTGTCCAGAATTGAATTTATATGTTATTAGTAAAAATACAGAAGGTTACATGGTTATAAATTTCATTTGGTTACTTAGAGTGAAGATGAATCAGTATATAAATTATTTAATGATAACAATTTGGGTTAACTGGAGATTTTTTAACACAACGAACTCATTTTGCTTTATAAATCAAAAACATGTGTAAAAAAAGATTTTGGAACCATAGATGAGACATAATACATATATTATAGTCTTTATTGACCATTAAAATGGTTTCATGACCATAATTGAAGATGGTAATAGAAATTAAAAACTCGTCGTCCCTGAATGTGATAAATTAACACATCTCAGATGGTGTTTTCATTTCTAGTATAAAAAAAGGGTAAAGGAAAGATGATGATGAATTTTTCCATTATCATAACAAAATTACAGTACATTTAAGTTAATGGAATTATCATAACATTTTTATTAGGATAGTTTAGGATAGAAAAGAAAACAAAGAAACATTAAAATAAAATAAAATAAAATAAAAGAGGAATTTACCTCTTGAGTATATCTTCCTTGAGATCATCTTTAGGGGAGAGTTTTTGGTCATTTTATGAGACCAAGGTCTGATGGACATGGGGTAGGATATTGGGAGGAGATTTAAGAATAATTTAGATAAGGTACAAGGATTGAGAGGGGTGAAGAGAAGAGGAAGTGAGGGGGTGTATAATGGAGGAGAGGAGGGTTTAAGCATTATTTTAATCATTAGTTTATTATTTTGCCTCAAGACCATGAATAGTATTGATTATTGTGAATAAAATGGTAATAAGTGCATTTTATTTAGAACCAATGCACATTTACATCATCCATTATTCAAGCATCATGAAAAAATTCATTTATTTTTCATATTTTATAATTTATCGAATTTCACTATTCACCAAAAATTCAAGTATTTCAAGAAAATCCAAAAAATTCACCAAAACCATTTTTTGATGTTTAGGATCCAAAAATAAACTCAATTTTATGAAAATATTTTTTTTAATATTATAAATTTAATTTTTAATTAAAATCATTATTTACTTGAAAATGCAGTTTTAAAACCATAACTGATTTTATAATACCCTGAAAAATTATCTACGGTCTTATTAAATTATCTTAAAATAATAGTACCACAAAAAATTTATTTAGGAACACATTTTATGAAAATTAATTTTATTTTAAATTAATTTATTAATTTAAAATTTTAATTAAATATTTATTACTCACAAAAATACCAACACTTGATTATTAATTTATAAAATATTCTATTTCAATTATAAGGTTCCTAAATTTTATTTATACTTACATGGGTGATGTTACTATCCATAAGGGTGCATTACTATTCATATGGGTCATGTTTCTATTCATAAGGGTAAGTTACTATTCATAAGGGTAAGTTATTATTCACTAAAAATTAAGTTTATTCTATCAAACTCCAAATATCATACTGAACGCAACTGTGTATGTCTATTTGTTGAAATTCAAAACATTGAAGCAGAAAAATTATGTTTATTGGATAGGTTATAATAAATTTTTGTTTCATAGGGACTTACTGTTTCATGCATTCTATATTAAATTTATTTGTAAATCCTTGGGGTTTCATATTAATAGTGAATATATTCATAGCATGATTTATTATTTATCAAAATATTTATAATATTCAATATAAATTGTTCTTATTCATTTAAATATTTAATTAACAAATATTTTGGTAAAAATGAACTTTTTAATAAAATAATTAAATATATATATTAAAATATTCTTTTACACAAAATAATATTGAAAAATAGTATTTCTTTTTAGAACATTAATTAATTTGAAAGCTATAAATTTGAAATATAATTATTTATAATTTTTATTATTGTTAATTAAAACACATCATTATCTTAATTTATTTAAAACTATAAAACAAATTATTGGGGTGTTACAACTAATGCACTAGTGAGAAAATAATAGAGCCAAAAATCGCCTAAATATGAAAAATATCCATCCTAACCTCCCCATGACTCACTCACCAAATTATGCAAGAAAGTATTAAGATAACAATAAAAAGAAAAAAATTGATAAAGGTGACCTTTATCCTCTTCCCCACTGAGTTTCTACTCTCATTACCCAACATAAAATGTATTATGCTCCCATCCCTTTCATACCATCCCATCTCCATGTATCCAATCATATGTAATGTGGGTCAGTTTTCAACCCTACATACCCCAACCTCCCACCAGTCCCAACATCCCGTGATGGAATAAAATTCATTATGAGAATCACTCATGCCACTATGACATCATCACGCATCCATCCACAACATCACAACCAGGGAAGTAGGGTATCATGAATTTTAATGACATCAACCTCATGCCCTCATCCTACTATGTGTGACCCACACTATATATCATATCCTCTCATCATCAGGCATCACCACCAACTATTTATTTATTAAGGGATAGTATCCTCCACCAACTATGCCATTTCCCAACACTGGTAGTGAAGGAAGATCCGGGAAGAGGGGTAATAAGCCAGTTATTCCTCACTATCTGGATGTTGGGGGAAACACCTCCTAAACCTTTGGGTGTCAGTACATGGTTCTCAATGTGGGTGGGGTGCATATAATGCATGTATATATATGTGTGTTTGTGTGTGTAGACAACACACAAGCCTACCCTAAATTATTCACAACAATACTCCATCACCTTATCCTTATCATAAACACTATACTAATGTTATCATATGGTGCCACTAACTAGATACAAACCATACATAGAACAAATACACCCATACATATCCACAATAATTCCACTTTTAATTAAAATTCCACTGCTTTCCCAAAATTTCCCATTAAAGCCAATATAAGTTCATTATTCCATTTCATCCCATACTTTAATCAAACACATTTGGTTATATTTTTACTTTTCATTTAAATTACCACACATTAATTTCCATCCCATGAATTTTTAATTTGCATACCATATGATTCTAGTTACATTATTATATGTTCATTACATCACTAACTAGGAAACCACCATGACCACACCATAACCATCTCATCCACTTCGCATCAACCATCACCAACAATGGAAATCCATTATCATCCACAACCTCACTGCCAAACAAATATCACAACAAACTTGGTAGCCACCATCACTAGAAAATTCCCCCACAATGTTCACACACCATATAAAGAAATATACAACAAGAATAAAGGCCCTAATAATAGAAAATACAACTTCTAAATAACGCCGCAATTTTAGATTCACATAAAGGTTGTCTTCATGTCACTTCATTTATTTTATGTGTATTCTCACACATGTCCAAAATTTCATGGGAAACTAGTTAATCAGTCATATATAAGTTCTTATCCTTTTTATGTATGGAGAGTTCACTCAAAAAATATAATAAGGGATTCACAGTTTCATAATAGATTCAACAATCACACAAGGGTGAAAAATAATTAAATCTCTAGTATTAATAGAAAGAATGCATAATCACATAGAAAATAACACATAAATAGTACACACATGAAAAAAATCACTAAATACCAATCGATTTCGATTAAATCCATTTAATTATCTTCTTAGGTTAACACTTACTATCAAACCAAAGGAAGAAAAAAGAATGAAATTCCCACATGTTCACATAAAAAGGAGAGAACAAGTATCCTAAAACTAGAAAAGGAGTTCCAAAACATGTTTCACCAAAAAGAGGGGAAATTAATATGGTCAAGATTCCTGGATATATTCAAGTTAAGGGTTTGATAAACCACATAACACAATAAGAGAAGTTGTAAAAACTAAATAATAGAAAACTTTTACCACAAACAGGACACTCCACTATAGAAAAAGGAGGAAGAAAAGTGTTTTCTTAAACACATATGGAATCATGAGAAATATATATTCAATCAAAGGAATATCACTCCAAGGTTGAATAATAAGGTTATGGTTCATATAGAATCAATAAAAATAAGAAATAATTCAATCATAGATAAAAACCATACTTTAAAATTCTAGATAAGTATTCCCAAAGATCCCCCCAAAAGATAACACAGTCAACCTTTCTTTAACCTAAATTTTATTCAATTGTAAAATATTTAAGTATAAATAACCATTTAAATCCACAAACCTTTAGTAATTAAAATATATAATTATTATTTTCAAAACTTCTTTTAAATCCACATATTTAAGGCTCTAAAAATATATTTTTTATTAAAAGTAATTTTATGTTCAACTAGGAATTCTCACAAAAGTTTCCATTTTTACTGAAGTATATAACCTACCGCATGAAGGGGTTGTCTATAAGAAAACCCAATCGACTACATGGAGGAACCAATTCACTGCATTAAAAACCAATCAGCCACATCAAGGAAATAGCTAACTGCAAGAATAAACAAACCTACTATAAGGCCAAACCAAATGAAAAAAAAGAACAATAAAACCTTCTGTAAGGACAAACCCACTAACTATATGAATAAACAACTTACTATATAAAGGAACCAACTGACCTCTTAAATGAATAATCTAAATTCATGAAGGAATCAACTAGATTAATGAAGGAATAAACTAATGACTTGAAGGAATCAACTTACTATATAAATAACTAAGTGACTGTATGGCTAAATTTAGAAAAGGAATGAACTGGCTGAAGGAACAACCAACTAACTACAAGACCAAGCCCCAAGACCCATGGACAATCAAGTGGTTGTGTAGGAAAACATTAAAAAAATGGTAAAATAACCTAAACACCCTAAAACTCCACCAAACCATGAGAAACACAATGGTAAGGGTCTTAGAAACCTAGGGCATTACATTAGATACCTCACAAATGATTCTTACCTCAAGGAATCTATGAAAAAACAAGAAAATAAAGTGAAAGGGGTCTAAACAACAGATTTTTTGAGATACCACTCAATGATATTTATGTTTCATGAGACTATAAATCAGAGGAACAATATACATAATTATGAGGAATCATCAACCAAGGGAGAGAGTAGAACTCATATAAAGAATAAGGTGAAACTCATCATTACAGCATATGGGAACAAATAAGCATCAAAACAACCTAGGGAACTGGGAACACATCTCTCTCAAGCTCCTGACTACTCACCTCTAATCCAATATGTCTCCATAGAACATGAACTAAGGGGATGGTTTGACTATGTATATCCTTCTCTCAATGATCTGGGATCTCAACTAGTCACTCCATGAACGTCGTGTTATCCTTGATATACAATTTTCCCCAATCAATGACATGGGATTCATTTTGAAGATAAAAAAAATCTAGGACATGTGAAAGATTTCATGGATCCTATATAGCCATGGTTGAAGGACCAAATGATATGTCACCTTAATAACTTACTCCAACAAATAAAAGGCCCAATGAATTACGGATAAATCTTATTTCCCCTTCTAAACCTTCACTACCCATGATGAAAGGAAACCCTTAATAACACAAGGTATCCAACCTCAGAATCTATGGTCCTCCACTTATGATCTATATAGGCCTTTGGATGGTCTTATTCCGCCTTCATCTACTCTCAAACCACCTATATATTCTTTTTTATGCTCTGCATCACATCAAGACTAAGGACTACTGACTCTCCAACCTCAATCCAACATAATGGAGAAAGACACAACCACCCATATAACACCCCAAAGAAGACCATTCCAATAGATGAGTGATAATTGTTATTATAGGAAAAATCAACCATGGTTATGTTCTCTATCCATAATCCACCAAATTCTAAGACACAATTCCTCAACATATCCTCCAACATTCAGATGATATTCTCTATATTCCCATATTTCCAAGGATGAAATGTAGGGATAAGGAACAACTAAGAGACAAAAGCATACTACAATCACCTCTAGACTCATGAGTTAAAATGAGAATCATTATCGTAAATAATGGTTCTTGATACCCTATGAATCTATACTATATAATCTATATATATCCTTTCCAGAACATCCACAACATTTGACTCCCATATTTTCCATAAGTGAGACAACATCATCATTCAGTCAACTACCACCCAAAAACATCATATCCTCCATGAGAAAGGGGTGATATAATGATTAAATCCATAAAAATTTCCTCCCAATTCCACTTGGGGACATCTAAAAACTATAACAATCCTCCTAGAACATGTTTCTCAGTTTTCTCCCACTGATAGATCATGAACCATGCTATGAACTTCATCACATACCACTTTATCTCAAGCCACCAAAGCTACATCCTCAATCCATGATACATCTTATAAATACCTAGATTTACTGTTAATGTTGATCTATGAAAATCATGAAGAAGTCCCACATACATCACAAATGGAACAAACAACCTACTTTGAAATGATATCAGGTTCTGGCTGTCATTCTACCAACCTTATAGAGCATCACCAAGACCAACACAATCTCGCATCACCTCCACCTCTAAGTATCCCCACTGAGGCTACTCCAACTGATATATTAAGGATGAAACCACTATTATATGATAAATAAATCATCTAACACTAACTTCCTACACACTATTATGAATTACTAAAATCTCCTTCATACTAATCCAAACTTCCTCAGACTCCTGAACAACATTCCCTCACAACTTACTACTCAATGTGTCAACCATAATATTCCCCTTTCCTAGAAATTAGAAGATATCAAAATTATAATCCTAGAGAAACTCAATCCACCTCCACTGATGTAAATTTATATCTTACTGAGAGAAAACATATTTCAAGATTTTTTGGTTAGTGAAAACCATGAAGCGCTCACCGATGAGTTAATTTCACTATATCTTTAGGGAAAACACCATTTTCACCAACTCCAAGCCATGTGTGGAATAGTTACACTCATGGGGGAATAAATTCCTAGACCTATAAGATATTACCACCTACTTAATCATTATGATTATTCCTAATCCCATAAAATAATTGTCATAAAAAACCTCAAACATCACCCCTTCTATAGGAAACCAAATCACTAGGTAACTGATCAATCTCCCCTTTAGGTGGTTGAACACCACTTGACACTGATCAGTAAAAATGAAAGACTATTCCTTCCAAGTCATATAAATTAGTAGATCTAAAATCCAAGAAAAATTGGATATAAACCTTTGATAATATCTTCTGATACCAAAGAAGCTACAAATGTCTACCACATTCTTGGATCCTTCCCAAGAAATAACTACCTTGTTCTTCGATGGGTCAATGACCACACCCTACTGAGACACAACATGCCTAAGTAAATTTCTTTACCATATAAAAAACTTACACTTGGAAAACTTTCCAAAAATATGATTGTATCAATGAATATGTAAGACAACTTTGAGATGATCAACATACTCCTCCTATAACCTCAATTATATAAGGATTTCATTGATGAACATGACTAAAAACTATTACATGAACTCATATACCACATATTTTATGAGAAACATAAACACAACTATTGTGTTCATGATAATGAATGAGATGACTATGAACTATATGTACACATATCTACACCTATAAAAAGTTTTAGAATATCCTCATCTTTCACCCTCATCCACTAATATACAGACTACAAATCAATCATTAAAAACCAAATTTCTCACATCATTTTATGGAATATATAATCAATACTTGGAAGGGGATAACAATTATTTAATTTCACTTAATTAATCCTCTGGTTGTCCACACACAGCCTCAGAATACTATCCTCCTTCTTAGAGAACCATATTATAGCACCCCAAGGAGAAACACCGGGTTGGATGAATCCCTTATGAAAAAAATTATAAATCAAATTTCCCAACCCACACAACTTCATGGGTGTCATTCGATAGGGATCCATCAAAATCATAGAAGCTCTCGGTTAAAACTCTATCCTGAATGTGATGTCAAAATGTGGGGGTAACATCACAACCTCATTCAGGAAGACATTAAGAAACTATTTAAAAACTTTTGGAACATACACTACCTAAGATTACACTGATAACTCTACCAACTAAAATAGAATGGGATCCAATTTCCTTTATCACATCTAATAGCTCCACTCACCAATGAATGACACTCCCTTTCCTTATATGTTTGAATATGAAACTCTATTTTAGAAACAATCAAAAACTACATGAAAAGAATGAAACTAATCCATGATATGGTTGAAATTATATAGTTGTATCTAGGGTAAGAAGAAATCCCGCATCAATTGATGTTTCCCCATCATCATTCTACATCCCCAACACATATCAAACAAAGAATCCTGAACTCTGGCTGGTGTGTATAGTACCAGGGACACTAGAAGACTCTCCACCTATAATAACAATGTGTGGACTAAATTAGGATAAATAAAGTAGTGTGAGGCTCCTGAATCAAACATGGTAAAAACTAAAGTATATGATAAAATAATCATACCTAGAACAAGCCATGGCCCTACTGGCACTAATATCTCCATCGCATACACCACCCCATGCCAGCTCATCTTCCTCTATGCTAATGAACTACATAATCATTATACAGTCTAGGTAACTAAGGATTCATACCATAATAGGGCTAACCTCTACCAACTCCATTTCCTCTCGAATACTAAGAAAATTCTGCTTTCATTTGTTACTATTGTAACTGGAGATAGGCCAGACCTCCCAAATTCAAAATAATTCATAGAGAATTATAGCACTAATACTGATGGTGACCATAACCTCCACATGCATAGAATGTGAATAGAGAGCCTACAGTAGATTCTTGGGAGACACTTACCCAATAAAATCATACATTAGTCTCGTATGATCGACTTGTTGTTAGTCTGAACCTTGACCACTCTAATATCCTCAATCCTCTTCCTGAAGCTCTACTCCTCCAAATGCTTTTCTGACCTCCTTAGCAAGGCATTCCTCCCTATGAATGAATCCTCTCTATCACTTCCACCTTTATGTGAACTAACTAATATATAATAATTTTAAAATGGGAGACTACATATCTGATCTCTAGAAATTTTTCCCTATACTCCTCATCTAGAAAAAAATTAGGAGAAAAATGTAAGAGGTCCTTAAACATTATCTCGAGCTATCACATGCTCAGGATATCTTGTTGAAGGGAGAGAATATCCCATATATTTTTTGGATTCAGCATTTATGAAAACAATGCTAGATAGAATTACTTATAAAAATCAGTCCACAAAACATTTTCCATCTTCTGATCATAAAGATATAATGAAGTGCCCAGATCAGTGTGAATCACTGAGAGGGGGAGGGGGTGAATCAGTGATCCCTTAAAGCTTTTTACTAATTGATTCTTATCAATTAAACCTCTATGGCTGGTTAAAGCCTCGATCCACTTTTCTTGTATCTCTCAACCTTTCCCGGATAATGCAGTAATGAAAAGGCACAGGACACAAGGATTTACAAGGTTCGGCACCAAAGGCCTACATCCTTGCCATGCTCTCTCAGCATGGATTCTCCCATTATAACTTGTTAGAATTACAATGGTCGATACAGAGTCCCACTATATCTCTCCTGAGTCCCACAGGAGGGTCTTTATACTGCTTCACACAGTGTTACCAGAGTCCCACTGGCCTGCTCCAGAATCCCACTGAAGACTTCTTCTCCCTGAGTCCCACAGGGTCTTCTCCTGGCTCCTCGAGTCGCACGAGTAGCTCTTCTTCACTTTAAGCTTCTTCAAGTATCTTCAGCAGCCTGGGATAAAGGCTGCTGGCCTTGCTCTGTACCTCTGATCACTTGAGTTGATCAGGTCTTCTCGTGTAGCTCAGGCTTTATCTCCTTCTTCAGGATGACCTGGCTTCTCTCTCCAACTACTGAATGCTCAGACAGCTGATGTCTTTAACTTCAGTCTGGTCCAGTCTCAACTCACTTCAACTTCATGCACTGAGTGCATGGCAACTCTGAATCCTCATGCACTGATTGCATGGCTTCTCAAATCTCTTCAAGATCTTCAAGTCTTGGACTTCTCAGATGCACACCACTGATTTAGCACTGTTCACGTGTGCACGTGCATGCATGCATGCATGCACTCTCCTTTTCTTCCTCTTGGTGCAGTAGACCCACAAAGGGTGTAGTCACTTTAAGCACACACCTTCACTGAACTACACACACTTTATTCTCTTTTGATTACACACATAAATGTGTGTTATACACTAGTGTGGATGTCTTCTCTTCTTCTTAGTGTGTACACACTTTGGTTTGCACACACACTAAGGTTCGGCCATTTGTCTTTTTGCACACAAACTTTGTTTTTCACTTTTGCACACACTTGAGCTTGGCCTTTCACTTCTTCTTGCACACACTTAACTTCCTTGTTCTTTTAATCTTCTTCAAAGTGTGCACTTCACTTATGCACACACTTGGTTCTTCATTTTTCACACACAAGGGCTACGGCCTTCTTCTTCAAATCCACACACAAGGTATGGCCTTGTCTTGCTCACACCCACTGCCCGTAGGGTACTTAGCACACACAAGATGTGTTCTTCAATTTGGCACACACACAAGGGCTACGGCCACTTGTTTAAAGGCCTCGGGTAGTTCTCTTCTCCTCTTACCACACACACGAGGCAAGGCCTCGGCCTTCTTTGGCACACACACAATGTGTGTAGAACACAACCCGAACTCCCTGTCTCAAATGAAGGCGCGCAAGGGGTGCGGCCAATCTTCCTCAACACTGGAGCAAGTCCTTAGTGCAAGGGGCAGTCGCGCAAGGTGCATGAGCACCGCGGGGCGCGCAAGTGCAACCCGCGCAGGGTATAACACCGCGGGTGCGCAAGCGTGTCAAGGACACCTTGGCCGCACTAGTGCAAACCGTGCAGGAGGCACGGTGCACAGAGGGGGCGCGCAAGTTGGCGCTGCCCTTCCTCCTCTTCTTGTCGCGCAAAGAGGTTGCGCGCAAGGAACTTCAGCCGCACAAATCTTTGCGCGGCGGCTTCTTCTTCGCGAGGCAGAGGCACACGCGGATCAACAGATCTTCAATGAAAACATCAGCAAAAATTCTCGAGGGCTCGGCCTCATTTATATAGGCAGAGGAGAGGCGGTTCTATCCGCGTGAAATAACTTCAAACACCCGAGATCTTCGGATCTTCAAGATTTCCAAAATCTTGTTTCTCCTCTGTTTCACGCGGCTTCCCTTATTTTTCGGCCTTCTTCACGTGCATGCGACTTAGAACGCATGCACGGCCTTCCTTCGATCCAAACCATGCAGAGCATCAACACTGAATGGCCTCGCACCTTCGGTTTGCTTCGGCCTTCATCGAAATCTCCCAAACATTGCATGCATGTGTATTTTTAAGCATGGATCGGTTCGGTGTGGAGAGACGAGCTCAATGGAGCCTTCGGCTTCGAGAGAGATGGCCGGAATCTCAAAAACATCACTCGGGAGGCGCCTGGTTTGAAGGAGGCTGCGGGTGGCTTCGGGTGGCCTTCGGCTGAGCTCGAGGAAGGAGACGAGCTCTCGGCCGTCGGATGCGGTGATCAAAAAGGCTTCGACGGCTTGGATCAGATCGGGGGCGCGGCGGATTAGATGAGCGGCTGTGATCAGCCGCGCGATCAATCGAGCGGCTCAGATTCAATCCCGGTGAAAAATGCGCGTCCCACATCGAAACGGCGAGAGGAATTGCCGCGGTTTATTAACCTGGCGCTGCCGCAACCCGCCAGTTGAATCCTCTCCCTCCACGGTGCCGCCCCGCACCGTGTTCTCCCTGCGGGCGCGCTCTGCGCCCACTCTCTGCTCCTGCGGGCGCGCTCTAGCGCCCACCATGCACACACGGGCGCGCTATGCGCCCACTATGCGCTCCTCCGGGCGTGCCCCAGCGCCTCTGCGGTGTCTTGGGTGCGTCCTGCCGCCCTGGGCTCGCCCCACGGGTTCCCCCTTGGGCGTGGCGCCTTAGGCCCACATGAGCCTTGGGGTTGAACCCTCAAGGTGTCCACGGGCTGGCCATATTTTTTGGCAAAGGAAATGTAAAGACTTTGTTAAAAACAAAGTTCTCCTCCATATGAGTATAAGCCAAATGCCACATTCCAAGCCACTTCTCTAAGCCATTCTTCTCCTTCATCTTCTTCTTGAGAATTCAAACATTAATCTTCTTGATAAGAAACAACTCCTCAATTTATAATTCTTCTTCATCATTTCATTTTCTACTTAGGAGAGAATTCTCAAGGATCTTCATCAACCGAGCTCCTGAATCACATAACTTTTTCAATTCTCTTTGTTGATCTAATCAGAGATCAAATTGGGACTTCTTCAGATTCACATGCACTAAGTGTTAGTGCATGGATTTCATTAAACCACTTCATCCACTTCGAAGTAGTGAATGGATCATCTTGCTTCTTCAACTCCTCATGCATTGTCACTACAATGCATGGTCTTCTAACTTTGTTGTGACTTTGTATCCAGTTGATACAAGTTCTTGGAACTTTAAGAACAGTTCAACAATCGTCAGATGTCCATGGAGAATGTTTCAACCACAATTTCCAATACCACTTAGTGAATCTCCTAAGTGACATGCATCTTAGTACCATGGCCATTCTCCTTTACCACCATCACCATCACAACCTTTGGCATTCACATCTTGACAATTCTTGACATCCATTCATTCCAAGACAACTTCATGCCTCATTGACAACAAATGCAACACAATGCACTTCAATCTCCCCCTTTGTATTTGTTGTCAATACACTCCTTCAGCACATATGAATGGGTCAATATGTGTGCCAATATTTTCTCCCCCTTATTGGCAATCAAATGCAAAGGTGTGGTGTGGTTCACTTTCAAAAATCTCTTCCTCCCTTATAAAATCAGTTTCTTGAAAAACACTGAGAGAGGGATGATGTCACATGTTCTCTTTAGCAAAGAACCTTTAGTAAATCAACTCTAAGTCTACTTGGGCTAACCCGGTGTAGAAAACAAGAGTGATATGACCAAGGAATTCAAAGCTGTCCATAATTCTCTACACATGTGAGATCATGCTTAGGGGTTTGAAATTTTTCAGATATAACAATGAATTTGCTCAATCCTGCACATACTTCACCAAACACATTAGAAAGTTCAAGTGCAAAGATAAAGCTCCCCCTTTCATCCATTTGCCTTCAATCAATACTCCCCCTTAATTGTCATGATGAATACAATTAAGAAACAAGGGATGAAAGTATGATTGGAATACCTTCACTTTTCTCAAGATGGTATTAAATCTTAGAATCCCATCTTCTTTTGATTGGCTCCCCCTCAAGGGGTGCACTCCAATCTGTCCAAACCATCCTCCAGTTGAGAATGATCATCATCTTCAATTCCCTGCAATGTCAGCACATGTAAATACCAATAGTATAAGGGAATAAGATGGAACCTCCTTGGTTCATCAATGTGAACAACAAGGTTGAGAAGATTCTCTCAACCGAGATGTCCCATTTTCACCATTCTTCACACTTGCACATTTGATCTTTAATGATGTTTGTGCTGGTGTGGATCTCAATACATCTTCATGTGAAATCTTTTGTTTCCTTTTTGCCTTAGAAATTGCCAGAACTTCATCTTCATCTCTCTGCAGATCTTTGGCAAGTTGCAACTGATTTGGCCATATGACTAGTAAGTCACTTGAAACTGTGGCCTCAGTTCTGGAAGTTTCACATGGTTCCTTTGATGCTGTCAAGCTACCTCTCTTTGGCAACTTGTTTTCAATCAATCCCTTCTTCTTCTGGATTGATTGTCTTCTAGAGCTCAGTCTGCTTCTATTTAGTTCCATGGCTTGTTCACAAAGATCCATGGTGTGTCCTTTCTTTCCACAGTAGAAGCATTTCTTGGTGGTCCTTTTGGATGCATCACCCTTCTTGGATTTAGACTCCAAGGACTTCTCTTCATTTCTCAAACACTTCTTGGGAGCATTTTCTACTTTCTTCTTGCTTCCCAAGGAATCTCTCTTAGCCAGGTTCTGTGATCTTCTCTTCTTTCCAGCTTTGGATACATTCGGAGATTGACATGTATCAAATTGTTGACCACTTTTGCAATCATCCCAGATGTTGTCAAGTAATCCAAATCTATTTGCAGTAAACAGATGTCTCTGGACCTGTGGATGTTGCTTCCTTCCTTCTGGCTTGCTCCCCCTTGGCATGGGCTTCCTCTGTGCTTTGGCATTCAGTGGATTGTACCAACAATCCTTTGCACAATGCCCATACTTGTTACAACACCAACATTGACCCACAAATCTTGACCTCTTGAGTTCTTCTGATTTTAGGGTACTTTTCTTGACTTGTTGTGCTGTTTCAGGAGAGCTCTCTTTCTTCATCTTCTTCATCCATACTTGATCAGTGTTATTCTTCCATCCTGTATTTTTTGTGGAAACACATTTAGTAACATAAGTACAAGATGGGATGGATGGTACCTTCTTTTTAGAAGATGTTTCCCTTTCATTAGAGGATGTCTTTCTTTTAGAATCATCCTTCTCAATGCATACTTGTGTAGCAACATTTCTTCTATCAGCTGACTGGGAGGATTCAGCTTTAGGTGATTGCAGATTTTTCAATATCACCTCCAATTCTAAACACTTCATGTTGAGGGAGTTCTTCTCATCCTCAACTGTTCTTATCCTTCCTTCCCATTTCTCTTCCAGCTGTTTCATCTGGTCTTCATGCACTTGCTTCATTTCAAGCAATGAGTTGTCAAGCTCCTTCACCCTTTTGACTTTGTCTTCTAGTTGAGCATCTCTGACAATCATTGAGACTCTGTGCAGCTTCTCCAGTGCATGGAACACTTCTTTGATAATTATCAAAAATATTTCTTTCTCAGAAGAGCTCCTTTGCAATTCTTCACAGGTATCTTCATATCTTTCATTGCAAAGGGAAACAGTTTCATCCTTGGCATTCACCAGCTTTCTGAGAGTGTTGGTTATGCCAACCCTTTTTTCCAGCTGATCTTCCATAGCATTGGCTTCTTCTTCTAACTGTGATTTTTCTTCATGAAGATCATGGATGCCTGTAGCTATACACTTTTCCACTTCCATGGGAACTGTCTTCTGAAGATATTTGAGTGCACTCTGAAGATCATTCATTGTTTCAACTTCATCACAGCTAGGACAGGCTTTCTTCATCTTCTTGGCCTGTTTCTTCTTTCTATTTTTCTGAGTCTTGGCAGATATCTCCATTTGAGGCTGGTCGCTCATTTCCTCAAATCTGCACTTCATAAAGACTCCCTTGGATCTTTTAGAGGTAACCTCCCCTCTGATACCAATTGAAGTGCCCAGATCAGTGTGAATCACTGAGAGGGGGAGGGGGTGAATCAGTGATCCCTTAAAGCTTTTTACTAATTGATTCTTATCAATTAAACCTCTATGGATGGTTAAAGCCTCGATCCACTTTTCTTGTATCTCTCAACCTTTCCCGGATAATGCAGTAATGAAAAGGCACAGGACACAAGGATTTACAAGGTTCGGCACCAAAGGCCTACATCCTTGCCATGCTCTCTCAGCATGGATTCTCCCATTATAACTTGTTAGAATTACAATGGTCGATACAGAGTCCCACTGTATCTCTCCTGAGTCCCACAGGAGGGTCTTTATACTGCTTCACACAGTGTTACCAGAGTCCCACTGGCCTGCTCCAGAATCCCACTGAAGACTTCTTCTCCCTGAGTCCCACAGGGTCTTCTCCTGGCTCCTCGAGTCGCACAAGTAGCTCTTCTTCACTTTAAGCTTCTTCAAGTATCTTCAGCAGCCTGGGATAAAGGCTGCTGGCCTTGCTCTGTACCTCTGATCACTTGAGTTGATCAGGTCTTCTCGTGTAGCTCAGGCTTTATCTCCTTCTTCAGGATGACCTGGCTTCTCTCTCCAACTACTGAATGCTCAGACAGCTGATGTCTTTAACTTCAGTCTGGTCCAGTCTCAACTCACTTCAACTTCATGCACTGAGTGCATGGAAACTCTGAATCCTCATGCACTGATTGCATGGCTTCTCAAATCTCTTCAAGATCTTCAAGTCTTGGACTTCTCAGATGCACACCACTGATTTAGCACTGTTCACGTGTGCACGTGCATGCATGCATGCATGCACTCTCCTTTTCTTCCTCTTGGTGCAGTAGACCCACAAAGGGTGTAGTCACTTTAAGCACACACCTTCACTGAACTACACACACTTTATTCTCTTTTGATTACACACATAAATGTGTGTTATACACTAGTGTGGATGTCTTCTCTTCTTCTTAGTGTGTACACACTTTGGTTTGCACACACACTAAGGTTCGGCCACTTTGTCTTTTTGCACACAAACTTTGTTTTTCACTTTTGCACACACTTGAGCTTGGCCTTTCACTTCTTCTTGCACACACTTAACCTCCTTGTTCTTTTAATCTTCTTCAAAGTGTGCACTTCACTTATGCACACACTTGGTTCTTCATTTTTCACACACAAGGGCTACGGCCTTCTTCTTCAAATCCACACACAAGGTATGGCCTTGTCTTGCTCACACCCACTGCCCGTAGGGTACTTAGCACACACAAGATGTGTTCTTCAATTTGGCACACACACAAGGGCTACGGCCACTTGTTTAAAGGCCTCGGGTAGTTCTCTTCTCCTCTTACCACACACACGAGGCAAGGCCTCGGCCTTATTTGGCACACACACAATGTGTGTAGAACACAACCCGAACTCCCTGTCTCAAATGAAGGCGCGCAAGGGGTGCGGCCAATCTTCCTCAACACTGGCGCAAGTCCTTAGTGCAAGGGGCAGTCGCGCAAGGTGCATGAGCACCGCGGGGCGCGCAAGTGCAACCCGCGCAGGGTATAACACCGCGGGTGCGCAAGCGTGTCAAGGAAACCTTGGCCGCACTAGTGCAAACCGTGCAGGAGGCACGGTGCATAGAGGGGGCGCGCAAGTTGGCGCTGCCCTTCCTCCTCTTCTTGTCGCGCAAAGAGGTTGCGCGCAAGGAACTTCAGCCGCACAAATCTTTGCGCGGCGGCTTCTTCTTCGCGAGGCAGAGGCACACGCGGATCAACAGATCTTCAATGAAAACATCAGCAAAAATTCTCGAGGGCTCGGCCTCATTTATATAGGCAGAGGAGAGGCGGTTCTATCCGCGTGAAATAACTTCAAACACCCGAGATCTTCGGATCTTCAAGATTTCCAAAATCTTGTTTCTCCTCTGTTTCACGCGGCTTCCCTTATTTTTCGGCCTTCTTCACGTGCATGCGACTTAGAACGCATGCACGGCCTTCCTTCGATCCAAACCATGCAGAGCATCAACACCGAATGGCCTCGCACCTTCGGTTTGCTTCGGCCTTCATCGAAATCTCCCAAACATTGCATGCATGTGTATTTTTAAGCATGGATCGGTTCGGTGTGGAGAGACGAGCTCAATGGAGCCTTCGGCTTCGAGAGAGATGGCCAGAATCTCAAAAACATCACTCGGGAGGCGCCTGGTTTGAAGGAGGCTGCGGGTGGCTTCGGGTGGCCTTCGGCTGAGCTCGAGGAAGGAGACGAGCTCTCGGCCGTCGGATGCGGTGATCAAAAAGGCTTCGACGGCTTGGATCAGATCGGGGGCGCGGCGGATTAGATGAGCGGCTGTGATCAGCCGCGCGATCAATCGAGCGGCTCAGATTCAATCCCGGTGAAAAATGCGCGTCCCACATCGAAACGGCGAGAGGAATTGCCGCAGTTTATTACCCTGGCGCTGCCGCAACCCGCCAGTTGAATCCTCTCCCTCCACGGTGCCGCCCCGCACCGTGTTCTCCCTACGGGCGCGCTCTGCGCCCACTCTCTGCTCCTGCGGGCGCGCTCTAGCGCCCACCATGCACACACGGGCGCGCTATGCGCCCACTATGCGCTCCTCCGGGCGTGCCCCAGCGCCTCTGCGGTGTCTTGGGTGCGTCATGCCGCCCTGGGCTCGCCCCACGGGTTCCCCCTTGGGCGTGGCGCCTTAGGCCCACATGAGCCTTGGGGTTGAACCCTCAAGGTGTCCACGGGCTGGCCATATTTTTTGGCAAAGGAAATGTAAAGACTTTGTTAAAAACAAAGTTCTCCTCCATATGAGTATAAGCCAAATGCCACATTCCAAGCCACTTCTCTAAGACATTCTTCTCCTTCATCTTCTTCTTGAGAATTCAAACATTAATCTTCTTGATAAGAAACAACTCCTCAATTTATAATTCTTCTTCATCATTTCATTTTCTACTTAGGAGATAATTCTCAAGGATCTTCATCAACCGAGCTCCTGAATCACATAACTTCTTCAATTCTCTTTGTTGATCTAATCAGAGATCAAATTGGGACTTCTTCAGATTCACATGCACTAAGTGTTAGTGCATGGATTTCATTAAACCACTTCATCCACTTCGAAGTAGTGAATGGATCATCTTGCTTCTTCAACTCCTCATGCATTGTCACTACAATGCATGGTCTTCTAACTTTGTTGTGACTTTGTATCCAGTTGATACAAGTTCTTGGAACTTTAAGAACAGTTAAACAATCGTCAGATGTCCATGGAGAATGTTTCAACCACAATTTCCAATACCACTTAGTGAATCTCCTAAGTAACATGCATCTTAGTACCATGGCCATTCTCCTTTACCACCATCACCATCACAACCTTTGGCATTCACATCTTGACAATTCTTGACATCCATTCATTCCAAGACAACTTCATGCCTCATTGACAACAAATGAAACACAATGCACTTCATATAACACCCACTACATATGTGCAGCTCCCTGCATCTGACTAAAGGCCAATGAAACCCAAAACTTTATTTGAGTTCGAATTAGAATGAAAGGTATCTCAAGATCCTCTAATGAGTGATTCTTTAATAGATCCTAGATTCTTCCATTATACTTCTCCGATCTTTACCACTAAAAAATGTTCATTTCCCACTATCATACATCATCCTTCTCTGTTGAATCATCCCTTTGTCAATTAAAATGTCCTGCATATTGAACTTTAACTACCTAAGATGCACACAGACGATGACCATGATCCATATCTAAGAACACAATATAAACCCTAGACCTGATAACTTGGAATTTTTTTAGATTAAATAATTAATTTCATTTTAATTCCTAAAATTCCCCATTCAACCATAAATAAGAACAAGAACAATGCATGTACCTCCAATAGTTATCTAACTAGAAATTTGCATTATCTCACCTAGGGTGCTTAGTAATACCAAGTTTCTTACATGAAATCACATAGATCAATAAATTCCTATGTCCTAGCCCATATCATTTTCTACATCACACACTTAGTCTGACTAACATTGTTTCTCTACCATTACCATGAAAGTCTCACTAGTTATTAAACTAAACTTCATCCTATCTCTCAACCAAAACCTATTATACCACTTTTTCTAGACCCACTACCTCCAATGGTACTCCTCCTTGGCCAAAAATTAAGGGAGAGAGATAATGAACCTCGAGTCCTACCTTTAGTATGACCTAGGTAGGAAAATAGCACCGAGGGTAGAAAAATGTCATAGATGGAAGTCATTACCCTCAATAATGAATATAGGATCTAAAGGTAGAAATAAAAACCATGAAGGAACTCCATAACATAAATATATAAAGATAAATCAAACTACTCTGCAATGCATGAATAATTTTAAAAAATAGAAATAAAAATCTCCAAATAAATATCAATAGATAAATCCTATGATAGTGAATTCACACAAATATAATGACCAAGATAGTAATGTCTAGTTTAGTCAATAAAATCTTACTGGAAAGATGAAAATAGTTTATATAAATACATGGGGTGAGAAGAACATATATAATCAGTATGATCATACCCAAGTTCTCCTGTGTACATATAAAAAGAGCATACTAATACACCAGAGAACAAAAAAAGAACCAATAAGCACCTAAACAAGCCAACTATCCATACCAACCTCACAATGGCTCACTCACCAAATATAACATAGTAAGATAATAGTAATAATAAAACATCAATAAAGGTTCCCCACAATCCACTTCCCTTCCAAATTTTCTCCCTCATAATCCAACATCAAACATTCTATTCTCTCATAAATTCCATAACATCCCATAACAACGTATCCAACCAACTCCAACATCGTTTAGGTCACAACCCTACTTACCCCAGTATCCCACAAGGTCCAACATCCCATAATAGAATCAATTTCATCATACACATAACTTATTCCACTACTGAATCATTATGTATACATATGAAACATCTTAACCAAGGCAATAGGGTATCTTAAATATGAAGGACATCAAATTCTTTCCCTCCTCCTACTACGTATGACCCTCGCTACCTATCATATCCTCTCATCATTAGGAATTTCCATAAAAATTTCCATTATCAAGGGTTAGGCTCCACCAAAAACTGTTTCATTCCTGATACTACTACCAAAAAAGATTGGGGAAGAGGGTGTAATCATCCATCCATTCTTCACCAAATGTATGTTGGGGAAAACACCCCCCAAAATATCTAGGTGTCAATACATAGTACTCAACATGGGTGGGGTGCATATAAAAGTAACATGAAAATACAATAATATATATATGTATGTATGTATGTACATAGATAGCACAAAATCCTAACATAAATGTTTCACATCAATACTTCATCACATTCTCCTTATCATCAACACCATAATAACATTACCACACACTGCTGCTAACTAGATTTAACCCATCCATAGAAGAACCATGTCCACACATAACCACACTAATTACAATTTCAAATAAAATTCTACAACTTTCAAAAAACTCTCACCAACATCAGTTCATTAATCCATTTTATCCCATACTTCAATACAACACATTCATTTATCTTTCATCCCTTTAGTTAAATTACCAAACATTAGTTTCAATTCCAAACATAATTAATTTAAACCCCATGTGGTTTTAGTTCCATTATTATATGTTCATTTCATCGCTAACTATGAAACCACCATGATCACATCATAACTAGTTCATCCACTTCACATCAACCATGAACATCACTATCAAGCCAAAATCAACCACAACTCACTACCCAAAACATATAAAAACAAACCCATTCTCTTCCATCATTAGAAAATTCCCCATAATTTTTATACATTATACATGAAAAAATATAGTAAGCATACAAAACCTCAAACCAACAAATAAAAATTCCATATAATGCCACAATCTCTGATTCTCATATAAGGGATTCATTAAAATACTTTGTTTATTTAATGGGTATTCTCACACAATTCTAGAATTTCATGGATAATAGTTTCATTGTAAATATATAATTTTTTAGTCTTTTTATAGATGGTGGGTTCATTTAAAAATAGAATAAGCGCTTCTCAGTTTCACAATAAATAAAACAATCACACGGTCCTTGACAATAATGAAATCTCTAATAGTAATAACAAGAACACAAAATCCCATAGATAATAACATAGAAATAGTAAACTCGTGAAAAAAACTTCCTTCCCTTCCCATAAATTTCCATTAAATCCATTTAATTTTCTTATTAATTAAACCCTTACTATCCATCCAATGTATGGAAAAAGAATGCAATTCCCATATGTGTACATTAAAAGGAGAAAACAGGGATCCTCTACATGGAAAAGGAGTTCCAAAACATAATGAAATTAAAATAGGGGGAAAAGTAAATTGATGGTGCTGCCTGGATATCACCAAGGGAATGGTTTGATCAACCAAACAAAACTAGAATAGGAGGAGGAATGAAATAAATAAGAGAAAACTCTTACCTACAAAGTGTCACTACACTATAGAAAATAGAGGGAAAATGGTTTACTAAACATGCCTAGAATCATGAGAAGGAGATAATAAATCAAAGGAAGATGACTCCATGGATCAAGAGAAATTTTTTGGTTTGTTTGGGATTGAAGGAAAAAATAAATACATCAATCAGTGTATTAAATCATACTTTAAAACACCAGTTATAGATTCCCAAAGATCAACTAGAAGATAACACAGTCAACCTTCATTTAATATGACTTTCATTCGATTATAATAGATTTATATAGAAAGTAAATTTAAGAATAAAACCTTTAGGAATTCAATAATATAACTCTTCACTTTGAAATGGCTTGTAAATCCACATAATTTATTCTTAAAACCCTATTTTACTTTAAAAGGAATTTTTATGTCAAACTGGGAATTATCCCAAAAAAATATTTTTTCCAAAGTACCAAACCAACCACACAAAAGGTCTAACTTCATGAATAACTAGCTGACCACATGGACGAGCCATCTCACCATACAAAAAAACAAACAACATCATGAAGGAACCAAACTACTATAAGAACAAACCAACCTATCGCAAGTCCGAACCAATTTACCATAAGAAAAAACCAAATTACCACAAGGAAAAACCAATTGATCAAATGAATATCCAATTGAATGCATGAATGACTGCCTGAAGGAATCAACTGACCACATAAAGGAATCAATTAATAATAATAAATAATCAATTTACTGCATGAATAACCAACAGGAAACAAGGTCAAATCTAGTAAAGCCATGAACCAAACTTAGGAAAAACTAATTAACCATAAGACAAAGCCCCAAGCTGCACGATCATCCATGTGTCCATGTGAGAAAATATATAAAAAAGGGTAAAATACCCCAAGAACCCTCCAAACTTCTATAAACCTTGGGAAACACAAAGGGAACAGTCATAGAAACGAGTGGCATTACAGTTAACAATAGTTTCAAACAAGATAAATTTGGTATGACACTAGTTAATCTAAATAGATCAGAATACATAGCATATCCTTTTATCTTTGAATCACATGTGAAAAAAAATTCTATGTTTTTGATCCATAAATTTTTCATTGGAATTTCATTTTTTCAAGAAAAGAAAATGTATTTTTTGTGATGACAAACATGATGATGATTAATATTATTATTTATATGAGATCCCTGCTTCTATAGAAATATTATCAAATAATATTTATGACCACATTATAGAAATGGGTTTTCCTATACGAAATAATCATGAGGATGGAATATAAGACAACAATCTTTTTTTAATTTCTTAATATTACATGTAACATATATTTATTTCATGTTTAAATTTATAAATTTGATAAAATGTTAGATATGTTAGTTTATTTTTTTACTTTAAATGAAAATTTTAATTAATATAAAAAATTGTTTCCAATATTAGTTTAGTTTTTTTGTATCATATTTAAATTATTCAATGTTAATTATAACTATTGGCTTCACTTAAATTTGTTACTTAATATTTTTTATTACGTTTATATCATTTTATGATTTATAAACATTATTAGTATTCTTTTAGAATTTTTAACTACTAATTAATAAGATAAAGAGATTATTTAGTTTAGTTTAGTTTCGTTTGTATCATTTTCTAATTAATATTAAAATTTATATCTAATAGTTGGATTTATATAATCTTTTATAGTTTTCTTTTCATTTTTCAATTTCATTTTATGTCATATAAATTTTTCAATATTTTTTTTACATTGTGGTTAACAACTCTAACAAATATGATAAAGAGCGGTTTTTTTGTATTGTATTGTTTTTTATGTCATTTTAAAAAAATTATCCAAATTTTTATGCAATATATGAATTTGTATAGTATTTTAATTAATTTTTGTTTTGTTCTATTTATTTCATTTCATCTCTCATTAGGGTTGTTAGTATTTTAGTTAACTACTTTAAAAAATATGAATAACAATGTGTTTAGTTTAGTTTACATTTTTTGGACCATTTTTCATTAATTAATTAATTTTATATATAAGAGTTGGATTGATTTTTTTTATATTAATTGTATTCTTAATTTTATTTGTAGGAAAATTTTATATAAAACAGTTGAGTCACCTCAAGCTTCTGGGCAGGATCATACCCATACTTCTTTAAGAAGCCTCATAATCCTTTTAAACATGATCCTTCTTGTTCCATAAGGGGAGATAAGGTTTCAAAGGATGGTAATAATGGTAGCACACATTTACCAAAATTATCAACTACCCATAGCCAAGACCAGAGGATATATATTGAGTTTGATGGTAATGATAATCCTAGGCATCCAAATTCAAAAATAATTTAATACATTTGTTGCAATGAAATCAGAGGTGAAAGTTATCATTTTGATTTGGTGATTAGAATAGTGTCAATAAAGAGAAAATATCTTACTCATGGGAGGTAATTTTGGCAAGACCTTTTATTATTATTTTACTTATCATTACATTTTTTTAGTAATACAGGTTTTTCCCTCCTTATTAAATGACATATGATATACCTAACAGTATAGAAGTTAAAAAATAAATGTTTTTCTTGGGATTATAGGATATTGGGGTATTTTAAATCAACCTTAACATCAGATTTCATTTTTAGGGAAAGTATAAATGAAAATTCAAGTGATATATATCATTTTATAGTTGAAAATACATGCAACTAGTTTGTTGAAAGTAGATGATAATAATAATTTTTGGTAAATGAAATGTTATATTTCATAAGTTTTTTATATAATAATCATCATATTAAAAATAATTATCCTTAATTTAAAGAAACTTAGGATATATTATTAGGATATATAATCAAAAAACATATAAATGCATACTTTATCTTATAGAGGGTATATATTATTATATTAATAAATGATGGATGGGTAATTTCAATAAAATGAGAGATGAGTCTTCAGGATTCGTAGAGGTTGACCCTCCATCCCGTAACATCCATACCCAACCCATTGGCTTAGGAAGGACCAAAATTCCACTAAACTTAAGGTGATATCCTCATGGAAGAAAAGGTAAATAATAAATTTCAATAGTTTTACTAAATCACAGTTGGCAATTTTCCCTTAAGTAAATAACCTGTGAGAAGATATAATAATTACTTGACTATAGTCACAGGCCCCGATTGTAAACATACATGAACACAACACTGTGAAGATCCACTGGTAAAATAATAAACCTTACCCTTACCTATATTAAGATAAATAGTTTCTATATATGCACCAAATTTCATATGCAAGGGTTGAGTATACAACCCAGTAGGAAAACCTTAAGACTTGTCCCAAATTACACTATAACAAGAAACATGATAGATCACATTTTTTTAAAAATAAAATACAAGAATATTCATGAAAATGAGTGAACAATATATATATCATAAGTTAGATAAATAACTCACACTACAACACACTCATATAATGAACCCACACAAAAATACATATCACTAACCAATGAAACCACTACCTGAAGGCATCCCTTTAATAACCCAAATCATGAGAGGTATCCATCATACCAGTCCTAAGTCATCACTTGGTGGTATAATACAATGTGAAATAATATTTGGCACCAAAACTATGTCTAACTGACATTTCCCTTTATATATGTATATTAATACAAACCCACTAAGTTCATACCAAGTTCTCACACCCAAAACAATTATTTTAAAAACCAAATTCATTTAATAATTTAATAAAACGCATTGTGGGAATCACCCGCAATTAAAGATTTAATACAAACCTAGAAATGATATTTATAACTAATATTTTATTAGGATTATCCAAAAAATAAGATTTAATTTATTTATAAAACAATGAGCATTCTAATTCCATAAGAAAGTGGAAAAGGAAGAGAATCCCCCTTCCTCTAATACTTCCAACATAAAGAATCACACCCAAATCTCACAGATCCAAGCCCCCTTTTTGTTACTTCAATAGATTCCAAATAATATTTATCAAAAAATCTCTTAAACCTTAAATCATGGCATGGATACCCTAATCTAGGGTTCCACCTCTGAGAAAATGTGTTAATAAAGGAGAGTGAGGAAAAACAGGACTCTAACCTTTAATCTCTGAGATCTCATTCACTTTAATACATTGAAATATATTCCCATAAATAGAAAGATCATAAAAATACATAGAGAAGGTCCAAGGGTCAATATCCTAGGAGAATATTGGAGGAGTGAGGGTATCATGGGAGTTTTCGGGTTAAAAAACAATTTCTCAAAATGAATACACCTCGTTGCATGGTTAATCCGCAAAATTTGGAAAACAATGTGTGAACCATGTGGATATCTTCCATCCCCAAAATCACTAAGTAGAATGGTTTAGATGCATGGTTTTTAAAAACCATGTTCTAACCATGCACCATCCTAGAAGACCCCTCTAGCTCCTATACGGTTACCTGGAGAACAACGTATGGTTTCCCCTAACCGTGTGCAAGTCATGCACCTCCTAAAACCCTCCCAAAATATTCCAAAACCACCTAGAATATCCCAAAACTCAACCTAATCATTATGTAACTAGAAAAATATATAATGAAATAAGTAAATATCTCAAACTAGGGGTGTTACACTTTCCCCACTATGGGTATTTCCATCCATGAAAAGATAGAGGATGGTTATTCCCCAGAAGATTACAAGCCATTGATTCATCATGAAATTATCTCACTCCCATGTTTCCTCCTAAATTTTACCATTCTTACATAATATGATTACTAAAAATATTTATCTATATTGAAGAATATTTTCTTATCTATATAGAATATAAATCGGGGCTTGAATATATATAGCATCTGGTTCAAGGGATACTATGATCCCATTCTATCACATGGATAGGGTTAGGAGGGTACTTATTTAATTGGGATACATGGAAAGTATTATGGAAAACACTAGATATTAGTGGTAAGTATAATCGATATGAAAATCCATGAATACATTCCATGATCTCAAATTTCCCAACATACCAAGGATACGATTTTCCTTTTTTCTCAAACAGTGGTGAACAAGTCTTGGGGAAACTTTCAATAGTATGTGGTCACTGGCATCAAAATATAAGGGTCTTAATTTATGATATACATACAATTTATTATGGATCTATGTTTTTTCCATAGGATTCTAGGTCATCAATATTTTCATAGTAGTCTCATGGATAATACTCAGTCTGATCAAGGAAGTTTCCTAGGTCTCTACCCAAAAAATTAGAGATTGACATGGATGACCATACAATGCCCTAAATGGAGAAATTTATATAGAGGCTTGATAACTATTATTATATAAAAATTACACCAAATGAAAATGATATTCCTAAGAACTACTGAAATCCATAACACATGCTCAAATTATTTCATTCAATTTTTAGATCGTATGTTCCAACTAGCTATTTATTTTTAGATGATATGGCATGCTCATGGTCAACTGAGTGTTAAGGGATTTTTTCAAGGATATCCAAAACTATAAATAAAATCTAGGGTATCAGTCAGAGACAATCGATATTAGTACTCAATATAATTTCACTACTTCCCTAATATAGAGTTTTGTCAATTCTTCAACTGTATTGGGTTCTCAAATTGGAATGAAATGTTCCAAATTGATTAGTCAGTCACTAATTACCCAAAAAAAACCATGATTCTGAAATGACCATGATATACTAATGAAAAGGTCCATAGAAATATATTCCCATTTTCATACTGGTATAATCATATACTATAATTGGCATGTTATTCAATGGTGTTCACAATTTACATATTGGTTGGTGAGGCATCTTGTAACATAATTATTGAATTTATATTTCATACCTAACCCCCAAAATTTTTATTCATTACCCTATAAATTTTTTAATACTCAAGTGAACCACACATTTTGAATGGTGATAAATATAAATAACCTATTCTTGACATAATTATTAAACTATAATTTGATTCTAAAATCCCAATATAGTGTTTTCATCAACTGTCTGAAACTCAGTAGTCTTCCCACCATTGAGTTTTGAACTCATGAGAAAAAAATATAAGTTTTATTTTTGAGCCTCCTTGATCAAACATATTAAATAAAGTAATAAGATAAATGGGGAAAATAAATCATTATTTTTTTATCTGTAATCCAAATGCATGTCAACAATTACTTTCATAACATGTTACTCATCTTGAGTCTCTATTACCACCTCATTATATGATTTCTGACTCAGAGCATCAGTGAATGAATTTCCTTTTCATGTTGTATAATCTAATTCAAAGTTGAACGTATAAAGATATTACATCCACTTTTGTTTCCTTAGGATCAAGTCCCTTTGTGAAATTTTTTGTTTTGAGATTTTATAATACATAAATAAAGTGATATTTTCATTAAAGTGGTAATGGTTCCATGTTTTTCATGCATGGACTACCGCATCTAATTCTAGGTTATACGTGAGATAATTATTTTCATGTGTTTTCAATTATCTTAGCCATAACTTATAACATAGTCTCCATACATAAGAACACAACCCGGTCTAGATCTAGATGCATCATAATATAACACATAGCCTAATCTTGGTTCTAGAAAGATAAGGATAGGTTCATAAGTTATCTCAGCCTTAATCTCATAAATTAATTTTTTGAAATCCTTATTCCATTAGAATTGAATACCTTTTCTTTTCAAAGTATCCATAGAAGAAGTGGTTCTTAAGAAGTCCCAGACAAAGCGATAATAATATCATGCTAATTCCTGAAATATCTCTACCTCAAAGTTGTTCTTAGTAGTTTTCTAAGAAATCACAGCTTCAATCCTTTCATGATCGATTGATATGCCTCTTTCAAAATTTACATGACCAAGGAAATGAACCTCTTATATCTAGAATTCAAACTTAGAGAATTTATCATAATGTCAATGATCACACAATGTACCCAATGCAATATATAAGTTCTTCTCATGGTTATTTCTAGTTTGGGAGTACACAAAAATATCATAGAGAAATACCATGAAAAATGAGTCAAGATACTTTTGGAATATATGATTCATTAAAGAAATGTAATGTGCATGTGCATTAGTATTCTCAAAGGGCACGAATAAGAATTCGTAGGGATCATAATGACTTCAAAAAGTTTTCTTTATAACATATTATTTCCTAACTTGAATTTGGTGATACCCATATCATTAGTCAATTTTGTAGAACCATTAAGAATCCTTCAATTGATCAAAAAGTTCATCGATTTGAGGAAGAGGGTATTAATGTTTTTTCATAACATTATTCGGTTTATGATAGTCAAAACATAAACTAAGCAAACCATATACCTTATTTATAAAGATGGCTATAGTGTCCCAAAGAAATGTTATTAGTCTAATTAATCCCTTTATTTAAAAATTCTTCCAGTGAGACCTTTATTTCCAACACTTTTAGTCAGTTCCATTCCATATGATATAAGTGAAATAAGACTTTTTCCTAGAATTAGACCAATAGAAAATTTTATTTCTCATTCATGTGTTAATCTTCATAAATATTATAAAATGATATCAAGGAATTGATATACTATATTAGGAAGACTCCTTATCCCAATTTTTTCTATAGCACCCAAATTAATCATTTACAACTAAGAATATATAGTTCCCTCTACTATCAAAAGAGGCCTTGATCATCCAGAATTCATATCCCAATCACCTTTTAATAAATTAACATCAGTATTTGGGGATATGAAGGTTAAATTCCAAGCATAACAGTTGAAATATGATTTTAATTACACTAGTCAGTTCATTCCAAAGATAAAATCAAAGATGTCCATTTATATGACTATAAAATCCCACAAAAAGTGGATCTCATCGATGGTAATGAGTATAATAAACACTTAAATCCTTTATATTATCATGTACCAATAGGTGTTTTGATGATAAAGACATGAGGAATCATTTTCATTTACAATCCCAATTGATTTACCACATGATAAGAAATAAATTAATGAGATGGAACAATATCAAATAATATTTTCAATGGAGTGGAGTTAAGAAGAATGGTAACTTTCCCTATTGAGGGACCCAGTTAGTCAACTATGATATTCATATCAGCTCCTTACAGTTATAACGACCCATACTTTACATACATTGTTATTACTTCAAAATTTAATCACACTTATTACAACATATAACAAAACCAGGAAAGGACCGTATAGGTATGGTGTCTCTAGAAACTGGGAAACATAAACAACTGGTTCATAAAGCGTCTACATTGTCTCCCATTTATTTCATCATATCTATAGTCCCTTTTGGAATATCTTACTTAATAACCTTATTCCTGACCTGGGGAAAGAAAACATACAAAAGGGTGATCTCAAATGCTCAGTAAGGGTAAACAAAAGAAATATCAATCACATCATATTCATAAGAACATAACTTTTGGAAATCTTAACCTGCAAAAGAGATCATAATTTCATAACATGGGATAAATCATAGTAGTGAAATGTAATCCCAATAATCATAACTTAAAACATGAAACTTTGTGGCATACACACATAATCATAGAGAATCATTTCTTAGTAGTCAAGACTCATTTCCAAGACTATCTTAGCGGACAAAGTCCATTTCTGAAACGAGTTCACTCCTCGTTCCAGTCCTGTTTCACTGAACCGGTTTAACCTGCCGTTCCAGCCATGTCTATCTCATGAGATATAAAATCTTTACCCAATTAATTGGAGGGAGATATAGGTCCCACCCATATCATAATGATACCATTCTTATGTGTGCCAAAAAATCATAAACCATACATCATAGCATAACCCATGTAATAAAAATGGGAATCTTAAACATCATGACATCATAAAACAATTCATATAAGATAAAGGAATTCATAAAAATATTTCCATCACAACATAATCATATCAATGTAATAATATGGATATAAACAGAACCCTATATTATCTTAGATGTAAAATAATTTTGATAAAACACTTGAACTCCATTCTTGAGGAAAATATCCTTTCTACTTCAAAAACACTTTTCCTTTCTTAACATGTCATACAATTCTAAACTAAAAGAAGTTGATTAAAAATAAACTTGAAAACTTGTAAGGGAAGCTTCTTGGAAATAATGTTTTAAAAATCCATTCATGCCTTATAAGTTAAAAAAACATTCTTCTCGTACTTTTGTCGGAAAAGTCAAAAAGTACCTCGTACAAAAAACGACAAAAGATTCATTTCATATATTTTACTAAAAACTCGCTAAAGGGTAAAATTGGATATAAACTATTTTAGAAGGATAGAAATATTACATATTGAGGAAACATGGATGTGGATGATAAAATACACCCCAGTAAATTCCAAAGTATAAACAATCTCGGATAAAAATGAGATTGTGATATTTCCCTTACCTTAGGTCCGATTTGCTTCGTAAGTGTCCGAACCTCCTGTATAATGATTTAAATAATGTCATTGACTTATTCCAGAATCATACTCATTGTTATGATATCATATATGGTCATATTCTTAGCTTATTATTAGTAATATTTCATTGCTACTTTTTATTCGGGTGTTTATTACTTTTTGTTCTTATGCGTGTTTTGTCAAATAAATTCTTATTCTTATTTTTAGGTTATAGATACCTCATTTCCAGAATGGTATTAGTGTAATATATATCATATATATTCATTCAATTCATTTATATAATCATTATGCAATGAAGATCATGTAGAACGAGTCGCATCACATCGTGGAGACGGTATTCCGTACGTACGCATGAGAGATGATATCGTTCCCATGATCGTGGAATTGTATTGGAGTGTATGCATACTATTTCAGAATCAATATCAATTTACAATAATCATATATATTCATTATTTACACCATTATACCCATCCAAGTAAGGTGGTGGTGTAAAATAGATTACACCACGGCGTGGAGACGGTATTCCGTACGTACGCACGCGCGGTGATTTCATTTTCCGTAGGATGGATAGATGGTGAAATAGGGTTGTTTCATACTTATAATAACATATCAGTATATGAGTGATACTGATGTTATTACTTCATAATTAAACAACTAAAGAAGAAGAAGTGTAATAAGAAATAAAGATGAAAGAATCGGTAACGGGCATTACCTCTTCTTTGAAGCGCTTCTTTGAGACCACCTTTTAGGGCACTAAAATTGGTCTTTGAAGAATACCATGACCTCTAGGATGTCTCTAGGGAAGTGGAGAGAAGAAATTGGCAGAGTTTGGCCGATCTTGAAGGCTCAAAGTGGTGTGAGGAAGAGAGGGAGGAGGTTCCCTTTTATAAGGGAGGAGAGGGGCACCTTTGGAATAACTAAAAATATTATTTTATTATAAAGCCAAATTCGGTTTTAAATAGCTCCAAATTGATTTATTTCAAATCTAAGGTGGGTATGGGTAGAAATAATCTCATCCAATATAATTTAGACAAGTTTAGGTATCAATTTTAACCTTATCATTTAGATTTAAGTTAGATAATTTAACTTTTACCGTGTCTTCTTGTTTTCTTACACTATAAGGTTAATAAACTTACTATATCAAGACAAACGAACCCCAAGTTGTTTATTATTAATATATATAACCTTATCTAAGTCATTTGGATGAACCTTAGATTTTTAAGAATAAAATAACAATTAATAATATAATATTTGTTTTAAAAACTATTTTATGTCAATTTTGAAACTATTTAGTAATTGATTTTTTTGAAAATCATAACAGAATGATTAGTTCGAAAAAAGTTAATTAAATCAATACTAACATGTAATATTAACCTAGAAAATTAGTTTAATTCATAAAAAGTCACAAATTACATTTATTTGGGTATTTATAACATCAATTATGTCAATATTTCATTAATAAGATAATTACTGCATCATCGTTGTGTCATAAATAAATTAAATTATTTAATGTCTAAAAATTATAAATAAAATACCATTATGTTGAAAATATTTTTATCTTTATAATGAATATTTATAGTCAAATTTATCTTATGTATAACCCCATATTAAAAATGATTTAATTATTAAACTTTGATTTTAACTATTTTAACCCTTCTTTAAGTAAATTGATAATAAATGTCCTAATCTAATCCAAGTGGGCCTAAATGGTCATAATTTATTCCTAAGGTTGTTTTTGGTCGAATTACACTTATCCAATAGAATTAGGACATGTGTTAGGGTAATAATAATATCATTTTTACCCTTAATTACCCTATTTACTTTTAACCGTGGTAAATAAAAGTAAAAAGTTACTATTCACCAAAAAATTATTTTCATCTCATTGAACCACATTTTACTTACTGACATCAACCGTGTCTCTCGGATTTTCGAAATTCGACTCACAGAAGCGGAAAAATTAAGTTTTATGAAAAATTCAGTTTTTTAACTATCACTTAGTGGTTTCACTATTCATCAAAAATTGAAAGTTTTCAGAAAAATACCAAAATTTCACCCTAGGCTAATTTCGATATTCCAAATCCAAAAATGAAGTCCATTTTGAAAAATAAAATTTATAAAATTTCAAAAAGTGGTTATTACTATTCATAACGGCTAGTTTTAATAATATTTTAATAGCATATCATTATTTAGTGAAACTCGGTATTGCGTACGACGCAAGCTATCGAGGAAGGTCGCGATTGCGTGTAAAGAAAGCCAATCTAGTGTTGTGTGTAGTGAAAGATTCCTTTGATGATTTAAAAACAAAATATTTCTCATAAAAGTCTCGGGTGTTACAACAGTTGTCAGTCATCTCCCACAATGAAGTACTTATATAATTGTTGAGTTGGTGTTAGCTAGATGAACAAGGTGTTACTAGTATTAGCTTAAGTTTCATAACTCTAAGGATGAGAATTGTTTTTATGAGACCACCCTGGTTGAGAATAAGATATTTGAGACTAATTTGAGCCATCACACTTATTGAATTTGTGGGTATCATAAAATAATTCTTGAGGTTTCCTTTCCAGCCATAGTTGTGATCATATCAAGGAAAAGTTTTAAATTATCTTTTCTTATGTACAAATTATCCACTTTAAAAAAATTGGTTCTATATTAGGACATGGTACAAAAGTGATTGGTCTGGTGTTTTGATTCTCTGGTGCTTTACTTTCCTGGGAGTAGGTTTCTCTCTTATTTTTCATAGCATTATATTTTTCACTCATGTATATGAAGATAAAGGTGTTTAATCCACTACTAATCCAAGATATGTCTCTTTCTTCAACTTTCAATCTATTGACCATGTATTTATAATCATCGATTAAGAATATGACAACCTTAGAATGAATATTCATTTGCAGAATTTCCTTGAAGATATGTGCCTTTAAATGTGTTCTAGCCACTACCTATGTATAAAAATTAACTAAGTTCATAAATATATATCCATATTATATAAATGAAATATTTATTTTATTAATAAAAAATAAATCTATCGTTTAGGTTGCTTTGAAGGTATACGGGTAAAATTGTTTGTTAAACAATTCTTTAAATTAATCCCAAGTAATTCCTTGGTTGAGTTTACCTTGAGCAGCTAATTCCCACCATTGATGTGCAAGATCCTCTCATATATATATCACTAGTTTCACTTTTATATCATCTAAGGTTCTAAGGAAATAAAAAATTCAATTAATCCTATTAATCTATTTTTCTTCTTCCCCATGTCCTGAATCTACTCAAACGATTGGTGGATTATATTTTTGAGAGTATATAGTATGATCAGTATGTATTGGTTCCCTCATTCAATTACCTATATCCATAGACTTAAATTATTGCACAATGATCTGAATAAGTTCCTGTTTCACCTGTGGTTAAGTTGAAACCACATTCTCCATGGCCCCCTCATGATAGTTTCTAGGTATTCTAAATGGTTCTATTATTATAAAACCACAATAAAAATATCCATTAAGTTATCACACGTTTCTTTAATCCTAAGATATAGAATATATTACAACACAACAAGAAAGGTCATAGTTACATAATTTCAAAACCAAGAATTTAAAATAACATATGAATGGTGTAATACTAGTTGGAAGTATCTTTATTAATGCATTATACTAAAAGATCATCTTCTAAACCCATGACTATGAGCTGATAAAATGTCTAGAAGTGTTTATCAACACTTTTTGCACTTGAACCACCATAGTGACTTGAAGTTCTAGATAAATTGGATAGATACATATTTTTATTAGATAAATTTCAAGACTGAAACATCTTATATCCTTGCCACCATCCCAATAGGAAGACCATAAAAAAACTGATATCATTTTTTATATCCCAAAACAACCTATTGTCTTTGGAAGTATTGAAATGTCACTAACCTTAAGTGACATCCACATGACACCCAATGATGACTATAAATGTCAAGGGATTTAATAAATCTTGGTTGTTGATTTTCCCTTAAACAAACAACATGAAATTATAACACAATAAAGAAACGAAATATGATTCCTGACACAAAACCAGAATAAACTCTGAAGGTATAACCAAATTATCAATAGAGTAACAATAAGAGAAAATAAAATAGAATTTCATAATCTCAAGATAAATATGTAATAACATTAGTTTTTCCCCCATAAATAAATACTATGTTCAATGTATTTCTCCACAGGAAAAACTAAAACAAAAAAATATAGACTGTTATAAGGTATCTATATAGTTATTAGGTACAGACAGTGGTAACCAAGTTATCACATATATATGGAGAGAGAAGAAAAAAATAAATTTTCACTTTAGAAATCAACTCAATTATTATGACTTATAATATAATAAAATATGTTTCTAAAATTTAATTCTTTCCTACTACAATATAATTTTATATGAATAGATTATTAACACTAGAATAATTTTTAATTTATAGAAAAAATAATAGTTAATATACCAAAATTCATTTTCCTATAAAAATAGTTTTTCACTATTTTTTATGTTTTTAAATAAAAATAAAATTTGTAAAATTTAACAATTTTAGGATTTTAATTTGAAAAAATAACATCATTTTTATATTTATTATGGTCATATTATCTTAATTATTTGAATGTAATGAAATTTAATTCTTATGTTTATTTTGTATTAGTTATCTTTATACACTTTATATTCAATATGATATGACACTAGTATATGGATTTCTAAGCCATAATTTATTTCACCAGTAATGAAAGTAATGAAAGATATAGAACGAACAATATATATTTACGAATGACATTAAAATAATGCAATTTGGTGTTAGATGCTTCCTTATCTTGTACGGTATGGAACATATTTTTCTTGAAGTGTTATTTCTCTTAACTGAATAACCACTAACATTATATTTTATGTATATGAGTATCCATTAGATATTTTGTGTTTTTTACAAATAAAATATGACTTGCTGGTTATGCTATATACATGGTAATGTGTGAGAAATTTTTAGTGAAATAATGGACATATATATTTGATTATTTGAATACTTATATATTACAATGAATTTCAATTTTATTTCATATATATTTCAAATGGGGCATGGGATTACTTTATAGATACAATAAGAAAGGGGAAATAAAATACAAAATATGTGTGTATGAAGATTACTTCTCATTTATAATTGCTACATTTTGGGTGCAAGTACTAAAAATTTTATTTTGAATTGAAAAAAAAAATTGAAATAGAACTATCATCATCAACAAGGAGTAATGGAATGTGGATATTATTTTCTATGAATTATGTTTGAAATAATTTCAACTGGGGAAATTATAAAATTCCACATGATTATATTTTATTATAACCTTAACTTCAATTTATCTTATAATTATATTGAGAACATATATTAAATTATTTCATTTTAATTTGTATCTTTTTTATAAGCTTCACATATATTCTAAAAAATAGATAAATTACTTATAATTAAAATGAGTGAATTATTTCATAATTTTTGTTTTTTTTAGTTTATTTTATATATGTATATTAATGTTTAAATTTAAAATTATAAGGTTAAAATGATTTAAAAAAAGGCATAATATGATTTTTTTTTTATGAAGTTTCATTTTTGTTTTTATTTTGTAGTTTTTTCTCTGTTTCTACTACTATACCACATGGGTATTGTATTTGAAAATAATTTTAAAAAATTATTTTTCACATTTTTTATTTTCAAACTAACTTATAAATCAGAAAAAAAAACTATATTTTTTATTGGTTATTGTATAAGTTACATGAAAGACCCAACCTATTCTACACATTTTTTCCGACTTCTATAAGAATTTATGTGATAATTGAATTCAAAGGCATTTTTATGTTGGTTAAAAATAACATACATCAAAAACATATTTGCAACATCATTTTCAATGAAATCACCCATTAACCGACATTAAAAAGTAAAACACTAACATTAAAAACCCTTAATTTATTAGTGTTGAGTCATGCAATAAGTACATGACGTGTCTTTACCTCTTCATTTTCCACTGTGAAGATGGGTGGTATATAAGATGTGTAAGCTAGTTTCGTGGTGGGTAGTCCAAAAAATCATTTCCCACCCTAGCATTGTCAATAAATAATGTTTTAATATTTTTTCATAAGATTCAATACACGATTATAAAAATTAAATTTGAGGTTCTCCCTAATGCATTAAGAATATGTGCATGGTGCATATATGTTGAGTAGTGACATGTGCCTGTCATGGGGTGTGACAAAAACAAATATTACCTAAGTTAAAATGTAGTAAAGTGGTTAACCTAAGTTGTCTCCAGAGAGGATTTCTCAATAATTATGTTTGTCACTTAAATTAAAGAAAGAATGAGATGTTGTTTTTGAAATTGTTTGAGTTGAAAAATAAAGCAAACAATAAAAAAGAAAGGTTGAACAATAATGTATGAAGAGAGTGATGGGTTCAGGGTAGGATCCCCTTTTTCAATGTCATCATAGTCATAAATATTATTCCCCCTCTTTTATTATTGAATGATAAATGAAAGACTCCTCGATCGAGTTATCAATCACCCTTGATTGAAGAAATAAATACAACTCACTCCTAGGTGCATGTAAGTTCATAAAAAAATCCTAAGAAACTAAGGAAAGTTCCGATTGGTAATTATTACTCCTTATAAATCTAGAAAAGGTTCACTAGTTCCACACACGTTCCAACTATCACCGGATACTCACCACCTAACACAATCTTCTCGATCGAGACAAATTTCACTAGGTGGAGAGAGATTAAAAGTATTCAACCAAAGCTATTAATTATGAATACACAAAACCCAAAACATGATCTCATTAAGAGAATTGGGAAACACTAAGAATAGAAATAATTCAAAAGAAAAAGAGGGTTTTACATTTAAGCACAAAACTCTGACATTACAAAAGTGAAACTCCCCCTTCCCCGATCACTCAAAGGTTTTACCTCTCCATGTGAGGGGTAATAGAGTTGAAAGGGGAAGAAGAGAGAGTGATGAAAAAAATCGAAGTGAAAATATAAAATAAAAATAACTTCAATAACTCAATCCTCCAGCACATCCCCTCTTTCACCTTATTCAACCCCTTTGAATGGAATTAAACACTCTTATTTATAGGCTTGTAGAGTAGAAAATTTCTATCCAAAATTACTCCACCGAAATTTGGAGTCCGGTTAGCATATTAAATGGATGAATATCAGGAAGGTGTCTTCATAAATTTTTTTAATCTATCTCTTTTTCATGCTTCCTAAAAATATCAACTAATTTGGACAAGTTTAACAAAATTTATACTTGAATTACTAATGACAACTTTTTCTGCCTGAGGTGACTCTTCAACTTACTCTATTTGGTCAAATGAAATAGATGCCTTAATAACCAAATTTATTCATGAAATTTAATTTTTAAAATGATGCGTGGAGTTCTATTTATATTCCATCAAGAATCAACTCATTTGGAAATATGTAGGCCAAGATATGCCTCATTAATTAAGGTGGGGTCCATTCTGTCGGCCAACAGCATTTTTCCACTTGATGAATTTTTATGGGCCATTTTGGGTTGAATTGGACCTTCATCCAGAAGAAAAAGTTGAATCCTATGAGTCTATAGATCCTAAAAAAATAATCTCTTGATTTGGATCAAAATAGTAAGAGATATGCCCAAAATACAGAAGCTCCATAAAACTGATAAATATCCAGAATTAACCAATTTTCACAATTAAGCCCATAATCATTCCCTAACACTAAAATGATACAAATCAGCTCAAATTGATTATTTAGTAGGGTTTAAATCATTGAAAAACACATGAAAAATAATTAAAATATTATCTCTATCAATTCCCCCATACTTAACACTTGGACTCCCGGACAAGTCAACATCAAAATCAAATCAAAAAAAATCAAAACACATGCCAATGAGATCCATCAATTACATACCAATAAATAAAAGATATCATGCCTCATCCATAAACATTATTCCAATATCTCAAATCGGATCATTCAATATTTTTCCTCTTTATTTATCCTCCCATGCATACAAGACACCAACCTCACATGAATTTTCTCTCATCTCACAAATATTAATTTTCAACAAAGTTTTTCTCACTCAAACCAATGAAAGGGTCACCATAGGTTTGAAAAACTCTTAATTCTCCATCCGATGTGGGTAAAGGACATGTTTTTATCATTAGGACTTTACAGGTTTGTTCTGTGGCTTTTAGTTGGTATAATTTTAATGTAAAAAATTATGAGGCTGAATGAGGAGGGCTTGGCTCTTTTTGAAGAAAAATTGCACAATTCTAATTTTCACTCAAGTATGGTATCCTCCTCACTCCCCTTAGTATAAATACAGCTCCATCATCATGAAATATCAAGAAATTTTCAAAAATATCAGCATTTCAATAGAAAAAATTTCAATCTTCTCAAACATGATTTTTCTTGAAAGCACTAGAAAAGGCACAGCTTTCAATAGAATAATTTTTTTCATCATCACACACATATCTTCAAATTTTGATTTTCCTCCTGAAATTTTCACCAAATTAGGTAGCACAACACAAGACAGCTTCCCCCACACTTAAGTTAAACTAGATCATGAAATTTCACTTCAAGAGCAGGTTGGATAGGGAAAATTGGCTTGTAATATGGCTAACCTGATAGGATGTTCATGGATTCTAAGGGATACAAGGATTAAATGTACAAGGTAGTCCAGAATTAAAATAATTCTCTTGAAAATAGGGCTTTAAAACCAAATAAATTTCTCAATCATTTAAAACACACATACCCCAAACCCTCAAGTTTTTAAAGGAATAAAACAAATTCTAGTTAAAACAAGTATGGTCTAGTTCTCTCAAGAAGTGAGGTGAATGAAAATAATATGATAAAAAGGGTTCATAATCCTCACAAGAAAGTGATTTCGAAGATAAAGATAGTGAAATGTGGCATGGGATTCTAAAATCGGAGTACTTTTCATGAAATTTCCAAATAATTGAACTTGAAATAAAGTCATTTTCAGCATTCATTTAATCTCAGTTTCATAAAATAAATTGGTTCACTCAATGAAATGGGTTTCAAAAATGGAAATGATAATCATTTCACCTCAAAAAGTTTCAAAAACACACCAAAAAAATTAAAAATAAACACACACAAAATTTGAAAAACACGCAGTTTGTTTTTTGAAAAACAAACAAATGAAAATCATAAACTACAAAGGTTACCTTCCCCACACTTAAATGATGCAGATGTACCAGTCAGACTATAAGGGATAAGGCTCCAGATGAGGATCAGAGCAGGCACATTCACTAGAGCAGAGCTAACCAGAATTGGAAGAATGAGATGGGCAGTTCTAGTTGATTATCCCCAATCTGATGGTGGGTTGAGTTTCTTTGTGATGAACCAAAAAAACTTTTTATTTACATCATGCGCTTCATCCTTTTTATTGAGGAAACCATGGGTATAGTACACCAAATACACTCCTAGGATAATAATATATGACTTTCTTTGTGGGGGTAGGACAAATAATAAGTCCTCCACTTTCATAGTTTCTACTTTCACAACATCTTCTTTATTCTCTAGTGGTTGTTGAAGGTATGTTGTATCATTGTAAAAAAGGGAAAGTCAGAGTGTAATTCAATTTTAAAAAACAATTAAAGCATAAAGGATCAATTTCGAGTTCTTCCCTTTCAAAGTATGCATCTTGGATCCCTTTTTACTTGGAAAAATCCATATGGATCTCCTCTTGAACTCCCTCCAATAAGCAATCAACATGTTCTGGGAGCTCCATATATTCTTCATCAAGTGCATCATATTTTTCTTCCTCATCCACCAAGGCAATACAAGAGTTATCCAAATCTAAAAAATTTATGCAATTGGAAGTAGTACTTAATTCATCTTCCATAAAATCAGAATGAAGAGAGTTTAGAAAAATATTATCTCCTTTAAGTGGCTAGACTTCAATAGATTCATCATTGGAAAGATACTCATTGAGTTGAATTTCATTAGGTAGAGGTAGGTAGTCAGGCTCCTCAATTTGAATGATGAGTGGTGAATTCACTTACACCACTGATTCTGATTCTCATTCAGGTTGAGGCCATTGATCCAAAGTAACTTTCTCCATGGACTTGAATCTTTGATAATCAGTGTTGACATAATTCACCATGTCTATCAGTTCTTGAATTGAGATACCTATAACATGTCCATTCATCATTTGCTTGGACAAAATAGTGAGTTCATCAATCTTTTAAAAGATGGATTCTTCATCATTTTGAACCATTTCTCCTTGCACCTATGATTTATCAATCCAAGAAGAATAATTTCAGTTGGAATACATCATGGAACTTTTATATTTTTTTTAAATAAAAGAAATGAAAATATTTACAAAATGTTAGAATTAGATTGTTAGAACAGCCTCCCCGGTAACGGTACCAAGTTTTGACATGTTCATTTTGTGGGGTGTGATAAAAACAAATATTAACTAAGTTAAAATGTAGTAAAGTGGTTAACATAGGTTTTCTCTAGAGAGGAGTGCACAATAATTAAGTTTTTCACTTAAATTAAAGAAATAATAAGATATTGTTTTTGAAATTGTTTGAGTTGAAAAATAAAGTAATAAAAAAGAAAGGTCGAACACTGATAGATGAAGAGAGTGATGGGGTCAGGGTAGGATCCCATTTTGCAATTTCATCATAGTCATAAATATTATTCCCCCTCTCTTCCTATTGAATGATAAATTAAATACTCCTCGGTCGAGTTATCAATCACCCTTGATTGAAGAAAGAAATGGAACTCACTCCTAGGTGAATGGAAGTTCATAAACAGATCCTAAACAATTAAGGAAATTCCCGATCAGGAATTGTTTCTCCTTAGAACTCTAAAAAAAGTTCACTAGTTCCACACACGTGCCAACGATCGTCAGACGCTCATCACCTAACACAATCTGCTTGATCGAGACAAATTGCATTAGGTGGAGGGAGATTAAAATTTTTCAACCAAAGATATTAACAATGAATATACCAAACCCAAAACAAAATTGCATTAAGATAATTGGTAAGCATTGAGAATATAAATCATTCAAAAGAAATACAGGGTTTTACATTTAAGCACAAAACTTCGACATTACAAAAGTGAAACTCCTTCCCCGATCACTCAAAGGTTTTACCTCTCCATGTGAAGGGTAATAGAGTTGAAAGGGGAAGAAGAGAGCATGATGAAACAAATAAAAAAGAAAATAGAAAATAAAAATAACTTCAAGAACTTAATCCTCCAGAACATCCCCTTTTTCACCTTCTTCAACCCCTTTGAATGGAAGTGAACACTCTTATTTATAGGCTTATGGAGTAGAAAATTTCCATCCAAAATTACTCCACTGAAATTCAGAGTCCGGTTAGCATATTAAATGGATGAATATCGAGAAGGTGTCTTCATAAATGTTGTTCATTTATCTCTTTTTCATGATTCCTAAAAATATCAACTAATTTGGACAAGTTTACCAAAAGTTATACTTGAATTACTAATGAAAACTTTTTCTTCCCAGGGTGACTCTTCAACTTACTCTTTTTGGTCGAATGTAATGGATGCCTTAATGACCAAAGTTCTTAATTAAATTTAATTTCAAAATGATTCGTAGAGTCTTATTTCTATTCCAGCTAGAATAACCTCATTTGGACATATATAGACCAAGATATGCCTCATTAATTAAGGTGGGGTCCATTCTATTGGCCAGCAAACTTTTTCCACTTAATGAATTTTTCTGGGCCATTTTTTGTCGAATTGGACCTTGGTCTAGAATAAAAAGTTGAATCACACGAGTCTAGAGAGCCTAAAAAAGAATCACTCGATTTGGATCAAAATAGTAAAAGATATGCCTAAAATACAGAAGCTCCATAAAACTGAAAAATATCTAGAATTAACCAAATTTCACAATTAAGCCCATAATCATTCCCCAACACTAAAATGATACAAATCAGCTCAAATTGATTATTTAGTAAGGTTTAAATCATTGAAACACGCATGAAAAATAATGAAAATATTATCTCTATCAAGTAGTCTCATGCTATCTATCTAAAATTATCTACACCACCAGATTAGTTCTATTTATGTTCTTTATTTATTATGATATGTGGAGGAGGAGTGATCAGAGATAAAAATTAATCGATTCTCATTGCTTTTAGTAACTTCTACGGTTAAGGAGATTTTATCAGAGAGGAGGAAAAGGGTCTTCTTAATGGGATTGAAGTTTGTCGGGACTCCAACTTACCGCCTTCATTGATTAAAATAGACTCTTCTATGGTTTATAATTCCATAAAAGATAAGAAAACTAACCCTTGGTATATTGATTACTATATTCAAAGGTGAATCTGATGCATTCTTGATGGTGTGGCTATCCAACACACATTGAATGAAGGCAATAAAGTGGCAGATTTTTTATTCTACAAGGGTGTTCAGAATGATCCTAGGATTATTTTATCTAATGGGGAAATTATTCCACCAGAATGTATTGTCCTCATCTGGGAGGATGCTCTTTGTTTGAACTATTTTAGACCACCCTAATTCCCTTGTTTTCAGGTTCTTGTGGTTTTTTTCCTTTATTATCTCACTCTTTTTTTATTAACAAAATAAAAATGTTGTTTATTTTGATATTATTAACCCGTTTTTATTATATGAGTGAGAATGAATAAAAAGAAAAATAAGATGTCAATATTCATATTAAAAAATGATTAAATCAAAAATGAAAACTAAAGAAAATTTTGTATTATCGATCAATGATCAATAAATAATTATAAATTGATATATTACCACATTGATACCACATAATGGTTTTAGGATGTAGTGGAAGTGGTTGGTTCTCATGCCCAATAATGGGTTTTCATTAACTCCTTCAGATTTCATCATAGAACTAGATGAATAATAACCCAGGAATCCATGAGATAATATCATCACGTATTATTTACAATTAATTATATAGATTAAGAATTAACTTCTATTGGAATTATTTTTTCATTAAATATTTTGTATACCACACCTTGTTGTACCATCATTACAGTGAGAGTATTCAAGGGTAGAATCCTTCTTGTAGTGACCCACACATGCTCCACAGACCTCCAAACATCATCATAGAAATCCATGGGTTCTAGCATAGAAGACTCTAATGTTTATGAAATTCATTATTGATTTCCAAAATGTTATCTTCAAAGTAAAATGATTCTTTTATTCTCTCTAGAATTGAGGGGTGGAGGAGGAGGATCACTCTCTATCCTTGAGTGCATTCTAGGATAAGAGATCTTGAGGGATAGAGAGGATTTTGTCTAGAATTTGTTGTGTATAATGATTAGAATGGATATGATGGTGTTAGATAATAGCATAACTGGGTATTTATAGACCTAGGGTTAGAGAATAAATAATTTCACATAAATCCATATTATTATTTTAATACCTAATGAACCCCATGTTTAAATAATAATATTATTATTATTATTTACTTTTCATATGATAAACTTGTGGGTAAAGAAAATTATTCCTCAAATGAATAAATTAACATTTATTTAAATATTATTTAATATAACATTTCTCACAAGACCATTAACTCGGCCTGTCATACCTCCTCAGTATTTACCAAATGTTGAATAATGAATATTTATTTAAATAAATAAATATCACTGCATTGTTCCCCAATAAATAGATAAATATTATATTATCAAAAATAGATAATATATATTTATTAAATATTTAACTTACATATATTCTCTCTAATAACTGGTGATTGAATATTTTTGATCAATCCAACATGAATAATTATTAAATAATGTACAAAAATAATATTTATTCAATAAGTTAAATTCATATAAGATTTAACTATGGTTTTAAATACTGTTCATGTGTAACCCTCTAGATCTCTTTATCAAGGGAATTATAAAATACCACATAAATTCTAAGGCTACCATCCAAAAATATTCCAAGTAACCCATGTAAAAATAAGTTAATGTCGTAATAACTCACAACCTCATATGAATTCACATTATGTCATAAAATCTCTTTATTTAGATATCTTTAATCAGGTAGGTTTCATACAATTTTCATCAATATATGTACTCTTTTTTTCTTTCTTTTACTTTTCAAAATGAAAATTTCAACAAAATGTGGAATCCAAGGACTGGTTAGGTGCTACTGAGAAGGGGGGGAATCAATGGTACCCTCATTTTACAAAAATATCTTCTGATTCGAGCTCTTGAACTTTGTTCAGGTTCTTGATCCAATCAATATAATATTTCAATATCATCTCATGTGTTATTATAATGATAGAGAGAAAATAAAATGATATTTATAAGGTTCGGTTGAAAGGGTCACTCCTTTCCCTATTTCTTATAATCCCCATTATAGATTTTCCACTATCACCAAAAGTGAATACAAGAACATAAAATCCATTTTCCCTCTCCACAAGAACACAAAAATTCACTTTGCTCTCTCTTGTTATAGAATCCACTAGATACTTCTTCACTCAAAGATCCAGAGATAGAAATAACTACTTCTTTGGATATTATTCCTCCATAAGAAAGGTGGATTACCCTTCCTTATGTTTAATTCTTCAAGGTCCTAAAAATCTATATGTAGTGGGTCTGTTGGCCTTGAAACTCTTCTAAAATATTAAATTATATGATTCTATCAATATTTGTATACTCATACACACAATTTGCTTCTTCTTCAAAGGCTCCCAGATTCAAATTATTTATTTGATACTTGGGTGTATCAGGTTCTCAAAATTATCTTGTAATTATTATCCAATATTCTTCCCCACCGACATTAAAAAAAATTATTCATAATAAAAACAATATTGCACATGGGGATATCCAAATTATTACACGAAATAAATGTTTTTATAAATCAAATTTAGTTTTCTCATTCAAATAAAAATACCCAAAAAATATATGCTATTATATTTCCACATTTAAATATAGATACCTAATTGGTGTTGGGTATTATATTTACTCATTCTCAATACCCAAAAAAATATATGGGTAATGAAACTCATTAAAAATACCAATATTCCCTTGGGTATTTTGTTTTATATAGCTCATTAGAAAACACATTAAGGGTTTGGGTATTTACTTAATTTCATCCTCATGCAATTAATGTTTCCATGACCCATTTTTCTTGTTTATTCATAATGTAAACAAATTCTGAAAGACTCTGGTCCTCTTCATTATTCTTCATGATATGCAACTCATATATTCATGTCAATAAGTAAATACCTGACTCGCTTATGTTTCTTCATGCATCATATTTATTTTTGAATACTTGTGTCATAAATCATCACACGACCTCATTATCATTCATAGTATGTATGAATTCTCGTTAATGGAAATTGCATCCACTAGATGTGGCTCAACCAGTGTATATTATATAGGATATATCATATTCATTACTTCAATGGTGTATGAATAGCTTGGGAAAATCCTAAACATTAATGCCTTCCATTTTTTACTCTATATGCATGCATGATAGTGTAACTTCATAAATTTACATTTATCTTAGATACACCTCATGAATTTATTAGCTTTAATTTTTTTTTTTTTGAAAACTCAGCTTCATCAGGGGATGACACAACTAATGACCTTCTACTTAAGAATGATAGAGGCATTAATATTGTATACAATGAGTGATTTGATCTCACCTAGATATTAGGAGTTCATTAGGGAATTCTATAATGTGGATGAAACTTCAATTTTATTGGGTGGATGTGGGTTTCCAAAATACCTCATGAATAAACCCTTTGAAAAGGCTAAAGATAGAAGATAATCACAATTGTTATAAAATGGTAGAGATTAAACATATCAGATGACATTTGATTTATATGTATATTTTAATATGGATGGATAGTGTACCATATTAAGGGGTACCACATTGAACCTTCACTCTATATCTATCTCCCATATATTGTTCTATATTGCTACATTCCCTTAAGTTGGCACTCAGATACACTATTCACTCATGGGTTGTACCTCATCTATGACAACCCACCTACCCACTACCATGTGCACCCACTTGATTACACTCCTTTGGGTTCTATGTATCACCTACACACTTTCCTACCTACCCATGCAAGCACTCTCTCAACCACTACCTTGCTAGCTAGAGGTTTACCTACCCACCTAAGTAGTTTCTACAGATCCCTTCGGCTAGATTAGGTAGTTGGAAATATATTTTAGTATACTCATAAAAATAGGTTAAAAAATTATTTCTTATAGATTATAATTCAAAAAAAACAACACAAAATTCCAAGCCACATTCTCAATTTTCTTAAAGAATCTTTATTAAAAATATAAATATATTTTTCATGGACTTCAAAAAAATTCCTCGTGCATTTTTCATGTCTTTCTATAATTCCACCATGCAATTAATTTCTTTTTGCATGGAATCATCATAATTCCCTACAATATTCATCATTCAAAATAGATAGCATTTCTCATGTTCTTTTTAAATATTCTTCACCCAAATAATTGATGGTTTCAATTATTGGAAACATTGTGCTCTTAATCCAATTACTTGTGCACGTGTCTTTAAGATTTAACATCAGTTCAACAATCATCATAAGTTATCTAAACATGAAATCCAATGCCATTTTAGGAATTAATAAAAATTCTATAAGCATCATCACTTCATATATTGAGTCATTAATAATAAATGAAACACTTGGTCTCAACAGAGAACACTATGGACATGAACTTAATCAGGTTGTTCTATTCCCATAAAAGGTCATGAGATGTCAAATTTTGTTATAGAATAGAAGGTACAAATACTTTCTCAAATTATTCATTAATACAATATCATTCAAGACACACCCAATGGATCCTATCTCACTATGAGTATATTTTATCATGGTTTCTGCTAATACATCAATGTATGTGACTCATGATACACATTAATAATATTATTAAATTTTAAGGACCATTACATACATCCATAGATAGGAAAATCCAATGACATATATATATGTGGATTTCATGCTGGTGAGTCAAGTTCTCATGATCTCCTTCTCTTAAAGATTATGATAGAAAAACATAATGAGAAGTATCAATGTCTTATAAGCCCCCTACCCTTGATAGCCTATATCATTTATATCCTATAAAATAATATCATCTAACCATATAACATATATTTAAGAATATTTCCATTGTGCTTATAGGTTCTCATCATAACAGAGAACTGTTGTGACCTTTCTGTGTGACAGGCACACTGAGGACACTATCACATACAATGCCATGTATAAGAATAATCATGATGTGATAAGAACTTTATTAATATTAAAAGATCATAAATAAAGGTAATCATAATGTAAATAGAATTTGGTTCTATGGAACCAACTCTAACTTTTCTCACCTTATAAATTATATTAGTTTCACTCAATTCATCTTTTTGTAATATTTTGGCATCCTCCAACTAATCAGGCCTTATGATTAAAAATTATTTCTTCACATACACATTTTATTGTTTGTGTTCATACTCCTTAGAAAAATATTTCCTAGAATTTTGATTCATTGGATTTTCCTACTTTATTTTTTAGTTATCCAAGAAAATAGTCATACATCATATAACAACATGTCATACCTTCTTGCACCTTCCATTTACCTCCATTTTAGCTTTTGATCCGCCCTTTTTGGGTATACTATTAATCTATTCATCTGTGTTTTCAACCACTATTCCAATCCTATCATATCTCTCTTAGATAAACTCACTTATTGTATATTCTAGAAATCTCCCATAAATATTAAAATTCATCACCATTTTTCAATAGTTCATGATGTGGTCTCTCTTGGTACAGTAGAAACATCTACTTCTTATTGGTTTTATATCTTGGTCAACCTTCCTTATTGACTTCTTGAGAGTATCTTGTTCAATAAACTTCTTTACTTGTTTATCTCATAAGGAAAACTTACTTTTATTTTATTTATCCACCTACTATTGTGTATTTTCCTTAAATCGTCTTTAAAGTTAGAATGGCATAGTAAATACCAACACTACTCATATTAGTGGTCTAACTTTTATCAATATTAATAAAACTTCTATAAGAAACCAAATATGTTCTCCAAGGAAAAATCCATCTTCAATTGTGAATATGCATGTGCATAATAGGTTCTCTTTTTATTTCAACTTTTATCCTCTATATTTTGGACTTCTATAATCTCTATAGGTAAACATGTTGTGATAATATTCAATATCCCTTTGCATCGACTTCTAATAACACCAACATATCTTTTTCTTTTTCTTTTTCTCTTGAATTAAATCTTTGTAGATCTATATGCTTGTTATAGTTAGACTGCAACAACAATATTTTGAGTTCCTTTTATGGGTAAATTTTCTTAGATATTCCTACATTCACCTTTGATGATGTGGTTATTGTTTTAGAATTTTCTTTTCTTCCACATTTGTGTAGATTTTAACTTTTTTTCTGCTTCTCTAAAAAAATTCAGTACTAACTAATTTAACTGGATAGTCAGTTACCTATTTTTATATTATTGAGGTGGATTCTACTACATCTAATTTTATGTTATATTTTACGCCATTTTGAGTCTTATTTTATGAAACATTATTCTCTAATTTTTTTGGAAAACATATTTTTTCTTCGCTTTTTGGGAAGTTACAGATATTTTAGTTTTACTTATAACTCTAGGAACTTCATGTTGATAGTTTTATTCTCATTCTCAACTAATATTAAGTTGTCTTCCATGTAACAATTAATCTTCTAAATTTTCTCCCATGAATTTCCCTTGTATTAAATCAATAATTGTCCAACTCCATCACCATTTTTGTTTAACTTCCAGCTTGGAAGACATGACATCCATAGAGACTTTATGGAATTTCTCCAATGCATATAACACCTCCTTGAAAATATTTAAAAAATTACTTCTCACAAATAACTCTTTTCAATTATTAATTAATTAAATAAATTATTTCACTTTAAATTTTGAAAAATTATTCCTAAACTTGAATAATAATTGTGAGGGTATTTTATTTTTGTAGTTTCTTTTCTAGTGCGTCTATTATAGCATCATATTATTCTTTAAGTTGTGACTTCTCATCCTGAAGTCCCTTGAAGAATTTAAATATATAGGTCACCACCTAAATAAAATAATTATTCAAATAATACTTAACCTCAAGGTATAGGTCATTAGATGATTCAATGGAACCATTATCACAACATTAACTTTATTCACTACATGAATAATAATCAATAGTTTCATAAAGATTTTTACTACTATAAATACATTCAACTAGTGGTTTTTTCTCTTCCTTCTTTAAATATTTTCTTAGCCTATTAACCTCTTTATTCTTATTGTTGCTCAATTTTTCATGATAGGTATGGAGATAAATTCTTACACATGAGGAACTTTAAAATTATCTTCTAAGATAACCTCAAATATTCACTTCATCTGTATTGAAGTAAAAAAAACTGGGCAAGAAAAATTTTCATTACAACCAAAGATGGAACATTATGTGTTGATTTTAGTTGTGATAGAATATTAGATCCAAATTATAGGGAAACTCTCTTTGATACTAATTTTAAGTTCATATAGGATTGTTTAGCTGAACCTAAGAGGGGGTGAATCAGGTGTGGCCAAATTTTTTTACCAAATAAAAAAAATATTTTTTTAATTCTTTGAACCCAAATTGATTTAAACTACTGATACTGGTTAAATTAGATATATACCTTTATTGTTTTACCCATAATAAAATTATATTCAATGGAGATAAAGAATAAAAGATAATACATGTGTTTTTATAAGGTCCAGTCTCATTGTGATCCTACTCCTTGATGTAGCTAGTTTTTATCTTATGCAACATATTTTTTCACTATGAATCTCTCTATCAATAAAAGTAGAAGTGGGATGATTTTATCATAACCCATGATTATTATATTACACATGAAAGTGATCACCATATTACACTGGTGATGGGACTTCACTATATTATATAATAAAAGGGGGTTTTATATTGCCTCTCATGTTCTTTAATCTAGAATCACACCAACTGGAATTTTCATCTTCCTTTATCCTATTGAAGTAGATCAAGAAGTTGTCTAAGGATGTTTCTTCACCCTCAAAAGATTATTTATTTCTTTAATTTAAATCTACTCTAAATTCTTGAATGGTTTCAAGAACTTGTGCATGTAACTAAGCCCCTCTTTACTTCTCACCTTCAATATTATTTCTAAAAATCTATGTAGGTCTTATATAATATGCAAAGATAGTGTTGAATTTAATTTAAAATAATTTTAAAGTGATTCAATAAAATAAATGAAATTTTATTGTAATTGTTTTATTTAGGAATAAAATAATCAAATTTAATGTGATAATATAAGAAATTAAAACAATAACTATAGATAAAAAAAATTGTGGTATTTAAAAAGGAATACTTTGATAAAGGAGTTTGATAATAGATGAAGAATGATCCCCTACATATCCTCCCCTATATAAATATTGAGAGGTTTATATTTTTTTCTTTGGTTTAAATGGAAACCAAGAACCAAAGAATAAAGGAAAACTCCCTTGGTTTTAAACGAAACTAGGAACTAAAAATAAGACCTTTGGTTTTAATGAAAACCAAGAACCAGGAACCCTAACTTTAACGGTGGTGATAACTAAAAGAAGAATATTAAGAAGATAGATGTTTGTTTTTACAAAACCTTTTTAGATCACTCAACCCTCTCTAAAATATTTAGAATAATTTTAAAGATAAATATATATAGATAGAAGGTAGAAGAAGAGATTTTAAGAATTAAAAAAAGGAAGAAAAAGAAAAAGGATTAAGAAGGTAGGTAATTAAAATTAGATTGAAGTTGTTGAACCCTAATTGAATTTTGAAAATTGGAAGTACCTGGGATATCTATTGAAAAATCACATATTATGTGGGTAGGTTCTATTTTGTATTAGAAACCACATTGACCGATTCAGTGGACTTCTATAGATATAACTTGTGCATGAAACTAACCCCCCCCCCCATTTAGGGTTTCCCATGCACAGAAGGAAAGGGGGAGAGGATTATCCCTATAAGAGATGGCCATAATAAGAAGGGAGGAGTGTGAGATTCCACCATACTCCTTCCATGGTGGCAATCAAGACCGGATCAAGGTGCAATGGCTTCTAGGAGCAGATTTGGACCCAAATCTTCGACGTTTACACCACAAGGTAGGTAAATTTTTATTTTTATGCCCCAATACCCATAGATTAGTTGTTTTAAAGTCTTATATCCCTAGTATGTTTTCTAGGGACCATATGGGGTTGATCTATACCAAATAAGGGGAAATGGGGGTTTTGGTAGGTTTTTAGGGGTTTCCCCGTTTGGAAACCCAGACTACACAGCATGTGGTTTTAAGAACACACACCATGTGTACTTAATATTCGGGGAAGATAGACTTTTTGGAAGTACATGTCGTGTACTTTAATTAAATTACATATAGTAGTTCATGGACATAAACCTGTCCATGTGGAATAGTACATGGGCATACAAAGTTTTGGAAAGTACATGTCATGTACTATGGGTAAACATCGTGTAGTAAGACATGTCCATGTGGCCATGTACTTGGGTAGACACCGCATGTGAGGGGTATATGGTCATGTAGTACTACATGGGTACACCCCATTTATTCCCTAACTGTGTAGTAGTACATGTAAAGACCCCATGTCTGCTCTAGCCATGTAGAAGTAAGTGGCCATGTGCATAATTACACATCGTGTACTTTTTCCAACATGGGGGTTATTGGGTGTTTTGTGCCCTGAAGTCAGAATTAGAATTATGAGTAGTCCATTTTGAATTTTTTTTATGAGTAGATCGTAATGGTGGAAACCTTAGGTTGTTTTCTAAGAGTTAGTTTTGGGGAGAGTAATTTAAGATGGTGATATTTTCATCCAGGAAGTGAGTTTAGTTGTCTCCTAAAGGTGAGACATGATATGAGACCTAGGATAAGGTCATGATAATGATTGGAGAATGTGTCATGAGTTAGTTATAGACTGTGTTTGGTGTTGGTTATGATATTTTCCCTAGTTAGAGGGACTAAGTTGTGACATGAGTTTATGGACATGTTGGGTGTTAAGACCAACCTAGGGTTTCTTGGAAAGGGGATATCCACAAAGATATTTCTCTCATGAGGTTTGTTTTCATTGAGTCATGTGTGGTTGTGAGTTTCTTGACATTAGGTTTCAGAATGTGTGACACCCTGATTGATGAGTGTTGGCCTAAGATTTTGGTTGTGACCACAGATTGGGAGAGGGATGTCTTTTCTTATATTCTGACCCATATTATTCCAATAGGAATGCCTCCACTTTAGTTCTAGTTCTGAGTATCCATAGAGGGGTTCCTCTGTTTATGTGTAAATTCATAGATCTATGTGAGTAATCGGTCATTAGGATGACCCTGAGAGGGTTTCAGTTTTTGGATAGTGATGGTTTTGGGTGTTCCCTTGGGACCTTTAGTGATGTGTGAGCCAATGGGGAGGAGATATTGATGATGGGTATGGGTGTTCGGCCATCCCTTAGTATGTTTCTCTATTGGTTGAGGTTGATGTTTGGTTTATCCTGAAGGGTTGTTGTGATATGGTTGAGTTTCCATGGTTGGATCATGGGTTATTGAGATGGGCTATTTGGGATAAGAGTGTGGATATAAGGTCCCGAAGATATGGTTTTGGATATCTAACATGATGTTCCACATCTGAGGTTGGGTAAGTTGGACATGATTCTCCATGCCCGTATGATATGAGGTTGGGCATGACATTATGTATCGGTACTAATGGTTGTTATTGCATGAGTGTTGGACTGAGGATTTGGGTACATTGTTTGATATTTTTTTGAGTATGGTGGACTTTTCATTCCACATACATTCTTGAGATGTTGGACTGAGGATTCATGCATGTGTAGTATACTATATGGATTAGGTGTCAGACTGAGGGTCTAGACACTGATAGTATACTTTTTTTTTAGGTACTAAAATTATTCTCAATAAACCACTGATATTATGTATAGGTGATTGGTATATTGGAATAATGATCCTCCCCCTTGTTTTGGGTGGGCCAGACTGATGCTCCAGGTGCCCCGGTGCACCATAGTTTTTTGATGATGGACTGATGATCCTAACTCTAAGGGTATGGACATGGCATTCCATATCATGTTTGGGATAGTCATACATGGAATTTTGAATCTCTATTGGACACTTGGACTGATTCTCCTTGTATATAGACTTGTGAACTCTATGAATCATAGTTGGGATAGTAAGACATGGAATTCTGAATCCCGTTTGGATACTTGAATTGAGGCTCATTGTATGTCAACCTATGACCCCTATGGTATATTTTTCAGACGATCGGCATGGGCCGAAGCAGGTATGGTCAATCGAGGTCTTGGACCTGAGGATTGATAGTGGTTTTATTTGTATTTATTATCTTTTATGTTTTTTATCGGCTGAGCATATTGCATGAGCATGCACTTATGGCAGTAGGTTATAGGTTCACTATTAGGGGTGGCCTAATAATATTTATTTCTCACACCCTGTATGTTCACCTTGGTGTGTGTGCAGACCTTATGTATGATTTTAGATTGAGCATAGATGCACAGTGGATAGGTTTGAGGCCCAGGATTTCATGATTGAGTGGGTTGCTCATGTGGAGTCTAATGATCGGGCTAAAGCATCTCAAAAAGGTACTGGAGGTCGAGATAGGCTCTTGCATACACTATCCATCTTAGAGGGGATTGTATTTTTTTTATTGGGTTATTTTTATTAGTATATAAAAAAAATAGGGTTCATGGCCCACATGGGGAAGTGGTTCGAGTCGGGCAGGATTGTGTCATGTGTATGCAAGTGGGATAAATCCTATAGGAAGCATAGGGTGGGTCAAGGCCTGTATGTTCTAGTAGGTGTAAGCTTGGTCCCATATGTGTGTGTGGATAGTGTATTCAATACGAGACTTTTGCACTCGATCAACACCTTTATCAGTTATAGAAAATGAGTTGATAAAGTTTAACCTTTATTAGTGCTACAAATAAATCATTGATAAAGGTACCATTTATCAGCACTTTTTTTAACACTCATAAAGGTATCCTTTATCAGCACTTTTCGCTAGCGTTGATAAAGGATAATGCTATATATTGTGCATTTTGTAGTAGTGATACACGAAAAAGGAAAAGGTTGTACTAGGAGTATATGGTCTCAAGGGTGATGCAGATCAATGGTGTTCATTGATTCAAAATACTAGAGAGGAAGAAGCAATATAACACATAGAATGGAGATATTTTAAAGAAACTTTTTTTGAAAAATATTCCCCCCATGAGAAATGAATTTAAATGAAGAGAAATCCCCTTAACATAAAGAAAAATGATGAAGAAAGTGATTTTAAGTATAAGGATACCTTTACAAGACTATCTAGGTATGTTATAGGTTACATACATAATACAGAATGCAGGATTTGCCATTTATTTGAAGGGATTAAGCCAAGTCTCTAAAGGGTATTGGTTTCTTAAATTTTTTCATCATATAATGAAGTAGTTTTATGCACCATAAAAATAGAGAATGAACTTTCAAGATCCTATATATTCAAGTGGAATCAAGAGAAGAATATTTCGCCTAAAACCCAAGAAAAAGGGAATGCTTCAAAGAAGAAGATGATGATGAATCAATTTCTATCATGTGAAAATTATGGGAAGAAACATCCTAGAAAATATTTGAAGGACATGGGATTTTATTAAAATTGTGGCAATAAGGTTCATCTAGCTAATGAATGCAAAGGGAAGAAATAAATCAATGATGTTTAGTGCTTAAACTATAGATAAATGGTGAATTATTTACACTAATTCCACAAGCATTAAGGGAACATGTTGTCAAAGAGGCCAAGGGGAGAAGGTCAAGCTTATGCGACACCACAGCTAAGGTAGAAGTTCCCAAATATTTAGTGGAAGGTATTTTAATCATAGCCTCAAATTTAGTTAATTCTATATTTGATTCTGGATCCTTGAACTCTTTTATATCTTCCATGTTTTACAATAAAATTATATATTTACCTAGCACCTTAATGAGGTAGTTATAAGTCAAAACATCTAGTTGAAGTCTCACTACAACAAGTATATGTCAGTAAATTCCCATTATGACACATAAACGTGATCTATTAGATGGATTTATTATCATAACTATGTTTAAATTTGATATAATCCTTACTATGGACTGACTTTCAAAATATGATAAAAAAATTATTGCAAGGAGAAAGAAGTTATGATTTGTGATGAAGATGTGGAATTCCTTACCTTTAGAGTGGAGACTTCATCATCTGAGTTGTATCTAGATTCACCCCTAATAGCTCTTCTGAATAAGATTCTTGGGTAAGAAGATCAAACATAATCTATAGATTTAAAAGGTAATCTTCAAATTGAGTATGTACCTATTGTACAGGAATACATTGATGTATTTCCAAAGGAATTACCTGGATATCCACTAGATCATGAATTTGAGTTCTCTATTAGTTTAATACATGATGAAAGACCTATATCAAATAATTCCTATAGAATATCCACTGTGGAATTAGTTGAGTTGAATAAAAAACTAGAGAATTTATGAGATAAGGGATTTATTCACCCTAGTGTTTCACCTTGGGGAGACCATGTTCTATTCATTAAGAAGAAAGATGAATCCATGATCCTATGAATTTATTATAGGTAAATCAATTATATTATGATAAAAAAACGAGTATCCTCTACCTCATATTGATGACTTATTCTATTAACTTAATGAATATTAATATTTTTCAAAGATTGACCTTCATTCTGGGTATCATCAATTGCAAATAAATAAAGAAGACATTCTAAAGAAATAATTTCAAATGAGGTATGGACATTATGAATTTAAAATAATAGAATTTGGATTGACTAATGTACCATCAGTTTTTATGGATCTAATGAATAGATTATTCAAGTAATACCTTCATAACTTCATTTTGGTATTCATTGATGATATATTGTGAGTTATAAGAGCTATGGGGACCATGAGAATCACTTAAATATCATTATTGTGACTCTTAGAAGAAAATAGTTATGTAGTAAATTTAGAAAGTGTGAATTCTGGCTTCAAAAAGTTTTTTTCTTGGCCATATTTTCTCCAAGGATGGAATCTAGTTAATAATGTGAAGAAAAAGGTAGTTAAGGAATGGCCCACACCAATGAACATAACTGAGGTACATAGTTTCATTGGTTTGGTGGGTTACTATCAGTGATTTGTTCAGAATTTTATCATATTGTCTAACCCATTAACCAAGCTTACACGTAAAGGGGTTAAGTTTATATAGAAAAAGGAATGTGAAGAATGATTTGAATAATTGAATAGGAAATTGTTCAATGATACAATTTTGACTCTACCAACAGGAAATGACTTATTTATGATATATATAGTAATGCATCGAAGAAGGGACTTGGTTGTGTCCATATAAAAAATGATAAATTTATTGCATATACATCAAGGAAGTTAAAAACTCATGAAAAAAACTATCTAACCCATGATCCTGAGTTGTCGGTCGTAATATTTTATTTGAAGATATGGAGACATTATCTCTGTGATAAAAAGGGGATTTTTGAATGATGCTCGTAGATCAAATTTCTCTATACACCCTGGTAACACCAAGATGTATATGGATTTGAAGGAACATTTTTTATGGGATAATATGAAGCGGTAAATTGATGATTATATATCAAGATGCTTGGTTTTTAAAGAGATGAAGGCTGAGAGATAACTTCCTAGAGTATTCATGAAACCTCTACCTATTCCTATGTGGAAATGGGAATACATTACTATATTCTTTTTCATGATACTACCAAATACTCCTAGAAAGAATGATGCAATATGGGTTATTGTTGATCGCCTCACCAAATCTACACATTTCCTCTCTATAAGATAAGATTTACCTCTTGAGCGCATCACAAGGCTCTATATTAATGAAGTTGTAAGAATTCATGACGTACCTCTTTCAAATGTGTCTTATCATGATCCTAACTTTATATTGGAATTTTGTAAGATTCTTTAGAAGGTTCTTGATATTGAGGTTCATTTGAACACCACCTACCATCCTCAAACTGATGGACAGTCCGAAAGAACTATTCAAACATTGGAAGACATGTTGAGTTTGTCCTCACTTGACATTCAAGGTATGTGGGATCAGTATTTAAATTTTATATATTTTTCCTATAAAAATAGTTTTCATTCAAGTATTCAAATGGCGTTGTATAAAGCATTATATGGCTAAAGATTTCATACTCCAGCTTGTTGAGATAGATTTGGTGAAAGGAAACTTGTAGGCCCAAAACTTTTAGAGGGGACAATGATGAAGGTAAAGACTATTCAGATTCATATTAAAGAAAATCAAAGTAAGAAAAATATTTATGCTAATAACCAGAGGAAAGTTTTGCAATTTCAAGTGATAGATCACATTTTCTTGGAAGTATCTCCATGGAAGGGTATTGTAAGGTTCGGTGAGAAGGGAAAACTGAGCCCTATGTATATTAGACCTTTTGAAATTCTAAAAAAAATAGATTTATGTTTTATCGATTGGGAATTCTACTGAGTCTATCAAAATTACATGATGTGTTCCATATATCATTGTTAAAAAATTATATTCCAGGCCTAATTAATGTGCTCACCTATAAAGAAATAAAATTGGAAATTGATTTATCTTACTATGAACTGAACAGTAGGTATTGAGGAATCGAATAACTCAGCTGGTAAAGGTACTTTGGAGAAATTATAAAATGGAGGAATCAATATGGGAACCAAAGAATGTTATAAATAAGAACCACCCTTATTTTTTAAAAAAGTGATATCCATGAAAATTTTGAGGATGAAATTTTTATAGGAGGGAAGAATGTAACACATGAGCCTCAATTATAGTAATTGAAAAATTATATTTTAACAAAACTATAAAACAATAAAAAATTTAATATTTCATGGAATAAAAATTATAATTTGATAAAATTAATATCGATTTTGAACTTACTTGGTCAAAATAATCCTAGAATGGATTTTTAAAATTTTCCCTTAGAAATAAGCTTTTATGACAAATTTAAAATATCATATTTAATTATTCCTCGTTTTCTTTATAATAATATGTTATGATATGTGTAATTAACAATTTATTTACAATAAATTTTATAAAACCAATTGTAAGATCATTTGTAGGTAAAAATGGATATTTTTTAGAAAACAATTTTTTTAGAAAACTATTTTTTTAAGGCATAATGTCTATCCATCTTAATTAAATAAAATATTATTTAATGATGAATAATTTAAATGAAACATATAGATTATATATAAAAATATATTAATTTAAATCCATCTAATGATGATTACTAGTCATATAGTTAATATAAGATCATTTTATACTTGAAAAATGAATTTATTGAAAAACTATTTTCCAACACAATTTGTGAGTTTTTTAAACTAAATTCCGTCACTTTTGTGATTGGAATTTGATAAAATGTATTCTATATTTTTAATCATCATAATTATTATTATTTAATATGTTCAACTTAATTTTTAGTCATAATGAATAGTAAAAATAGTAAAAATAATTACCACGGTTAAGGTTAAAATGGGGTTTTGTGCATAGTTGAAATTAATTTAGCACATACATAGGATTTTTTATTTGATAAATTGGATTTCGTATTTAGAATCAGTGGGTAAAAATTATTTAATAATTCTCATTTTATTTTAGTCTTAATGGATAATTTACCTGGGTTAAAAAACTAGTTACCGTGGCGAAAATGAAAATAGTAAAAGTGAGTAACCTTGAAGGTAAAAGAAATATCATGTTTAAAACATGTTTACTTGTATTGGTGTAGGTTTTGATCAAACTTATCATCCTTAACCCATTATTTATAAATTTTGGAGGCATAGTGTTGAAAGTGGCTTCTCATTATTGAATAGTTTTGGGTATTTATAAAAATGTCACTTCTCAATTATATAAGGGCACCCCCTACTCACACTTCTTCGCGCCTCTCAATCTATTTATATTAACCAATACCTGCTAAAATATCTCCAAGAAATCCTTATCCACGTTATAGAGGTTCTATTATTCTCAAAAGACCAATCCTAGGGTTCTTAATAAGAGATCCAAAGGACGTTTCTCTAATCAAAGGTAATCATTTTCATCGAGCGCTTTCTTTTTACTTCATTTTTTTATCACATTCAATTATGTCATAAAAATTAAAATATAATAACACCATTATCTCCCATATATTGAGATGTTATTATGTTTATGGAATAATATTTATCATCTCATCCTCTATCAAATGGTAAAAAATTCATCACTCATGTGTACAACAGACCACCACCTCACAAACTGATGTAATTTGTTTTCCATCACCGAATCACATGGATAGTGATAATGATGTAAATAATAAAAATATATGATACATATGACATGATATTAATTCTATATAATTAATATATCATCCACTTCCTTACTCTTTCACCCATTAATGGAATGATATTATCGCTTGTGTGTATGTACGGCCTACCGTCTCCATAAAGCAATGTGATTCATTTCTCAAGTCCAATTTTCAAGAATGATTATAAAAAAGGTATCTAATGAAAAAATATGATATTTATAACATTAATATAATTCTAGAGATGATGGGTCTATATCTTATGCACAGAAATAGGAACTTCTGTAACAAAACATGCTTGAGAAAACAAAGTAGTTAACCCCCAAAACAATAGTGATAATGAAATATTATTAAAGAACGGATGGTAAGATGTTATAAGTGTATAATATATAATATTATAAATATATATATATGGTTCTAGTATAAAGTAATAACATGATTAAAACCATTATACATGAGTTTAAAGCACATTAAACTAAAGGGAAGCGTGAGGTAAGAGATTTCATCTCAATTTTCATTCCATTGAGTCGTATTAGTTATTATACACCTATTCCCTTTTATCTAGTGTATATACTGCCCCTTTGATATATTTAACATAAATACCATTTATTCATGATGATTAATGTTTAAAATCATGTTTATTCTTTCAAAGGTTCATAATTTAAAAGTTACCAAAGTGGTAAGAATTTATTTTACAATCTCACTTTCTTTTGGGATTGTTTATATTTTTCTTGATGAATCCTATCATTTTTTCCTCATAAGATCCAATAATTTTCTTATCCTTGTGAAATTTTAGGAGTTACTATATTTTATTCCAAATTTTCCTCTCTTTGGTACTTAAATCAAGCAATAAATTTTTTAGAAGAAAAACTAATTTTATTTCTCATTTAATCAGGTATATTTTTCTTCTATATCCATATTTTCCAAAAGTGTTTTAAAAAAGTGTTTTTATTTAATAAAATGATTTACTAATGGTATTTTAAGTTATAATTTACTTTTAAAAGGGGTTTTAAAGGATTTTTTTTACTTTTTTCTAAAAGGGTAATTTTTTACTTTATAAAAAGTCAAAAGGAATGTTTCTTAACATATACGATGATAACGAGCTTCCCACCACCATAACCGTTTTATGAAATTTAGCTTCTTCTAAATTTTTTCAATGGTTTTATAAATAAAACACTTTTATAAAATCTTATTTTAATATTTCACTTCCATTCTCTTTATTCTTTAAAAACACATGAATTTATCTCAACATATATAATATCTCTCATTGATTTTTGTGGTTGTTGACTTTCTATTAAAATATTCACTTTCATGTGATCATTAAACATTACATTTCCCTTAAATATCCATATTCTTTATCATATATATTCTTACTTCTTAAACCGTATATCATTTCTACATATGGTGTTTTACTTTGAAAGTTATTTGATTGATTGGGGAAATCTTATTATATCAATATTCTTTACTCAATATGGATATTTATTAATAATTTTTATTATTCATAAATTAAATCGATTATTCGATGTAAAGACCCATGTTTTCAAGGTCTTTATTTTTGAGTGAAAAATTGAATTTTTGATATTTGAGGCTGGTGAGGGATAAAATAGTCATTTTTTCTTAGAGGATGATCTCGAATAATTTTTTTGATCACTATGATGGTCCTAAAATAGGGAATTTACCCTAGGAAAAGAGTTTGGTGAAATTATGAGTCGTTCGAGTTTTGGAAGAATATTTAATATTAAATTATTCATATGGGTTCTGGTGGTGATATCTTTTGAACGGAGCATCGGATCAAGATTCCAACTCTGTGGTTGAGTCCATAATGGTTGGTTTTTTCTAGGAGAGGTGTAAACCTACTTTGGGTTTTGAGACTCGTAATGGGTGTTAAATGGGATTTTAATTAATTGATTAATTGGATACTCCCCCCCCCCCATTTGGAGTTTCCCACGCATGGAAAGAAATGTTTAGGGGGTTCTCCTTATGTTCAATAACTGGACCGAGAGGAGAGGAAGAGTAGATTCCACTGGACTTTTTCCATAGCGGCAATCGATACCGGATCAAGTTGTAACGGCTTCTAGGAGCAGATTTAGACATGAAGCTTCGGTATTTACACCACAAGGTAGTTTTGGTTTTTGAGTTTTGTGCCTCGATCCATTTAGAGTAGTTTTTTCAATTTTTAGATCCCTAATATGTTTTTTAAGGACCCCATGGTGGTCGATCTGTACCAAATCGGGAAAAATGGGGGTTTTGGGAGGTTCGTAGGGGTTTCCCATTCGAAAACTCCAACTACACGGCGTGTGGTTTTTAAGAACACATGCCATGTGTTCTTACCATTTGAGGAAGATGGACTTTTGGAAGTACATGTTGTGTACTTTAAGTACACGTTGAGTATTAATTCATGGCCATGTACCTGGTCATGTGGCAAAGTACATGGGTAGATAATGTTTTGGAAAGTACACGTTGTGTACTATGGGTACACGTCGTGTAGTAAGACATGGACATGTGGCTATGTACTTGGGAAGACACCCCATGTGATGGGTACATGGTCATGTAGTAGTACATGGGAAAACCCCATGTACTCCCTAACGATGTAGTAATGTAACAACTGGGGCATGTTGATAGCACAAACACCCCGGCTTAACATGGTCATCAAGTCCTGGCCCACCAAGTACCACCAGTTTCCCCACAGACGCATGATCCTCACCCTGAGACCCACCCACGTGCCCAAATGGGTCATCATACTAATGAATTTCCCCACAAGCTAACACATGTTCTTTCCAATGTGATTTATCCTCACTCACACGCACCCTGGTAAACTTTCCAAGAGTTCACCCATCCTGATCACTACTCCAGGCCAAGAACGCTTAACTATGGAGTTCTAATCAGGTAGGCTCCTAAAAATAAGGTGCACCTTATTGACATGAGTTGTATCATTTAGTCATTTAACCCTTTATCATTATGGGGTGTTACATTCACCCCCCCCCAGAGTACAACATCCTCATTGTGGACCCTACATCTCAACCCAGGCAGTGCCACCGTACTTAAGGTTGGGTTCCTCCTTTGATACAAATGTAACAATTGGGACCTGCTGACAGCACAAACACCCACCTTAACATGATCGTCGAGTCTTGTCCATCCAGGTACCACCAGTTGCCCCATAGACACATGGTCCCCACCCTTGGGCCCACTCACATGCTCGAACGGGTCATCAGACTAATGAATGTCCCCATAGGACAACACATGTTCTTTCCAGAGTACAGCGTCCTCATTGTGAACCCTACATCTCACCCAGACAGTGTCACCGCACTTAAGGTCGGGTTCCTCCTTTGATACCAATGTAACAACTGGGTCCTATTGATAGAAAAGACACCCGCCTTAACATGATTGTCAAGTCCTGACCCACTAGGTTCCACTAGTTGCCCCATAGAGACATGGTCCCCACCATGGGTCCCACTCATGTGCCTGAATGGGTCACCATACTAATGAATGTCCCCATAGACCAACACATGTTCTTTCAAGTGTGTTTTTTTCTCACTCGCACGCACCCTAAGAAAATTCTCATTTGGTCACTCATCCAGATCACTACTCCAGGACAAGAACACTTAACTGTGGAGTTCTAATCAGGTAGGCTCTCAAAAAAAAGACGTGCTTTATTAACATGAGTCATATCATTTAGTCATTTAACCCTTTATCATTATGGGATCCTCCTTTGATACCAATGTAACAATCGGGACCCACTAATAGCATAGACACCCCGCCTTAACATGGTCGTCAGGTTCTGGCCCGCCAGGTACCACTAGTTGCCCCTCAGGCACATGGTCCCCACCCTAGGGCCCACCCACATGCCTGAACTGATCATCAGACTAATGATTGTCCCCATAGACCAAAATATGTTCTTTCTAATGTGATTTGTCCTTACTCACACAGACCCTAGGAAACTTCCCAGGTGGTCACTCATCTTGATCACTACTCTAGACCAATCACGCTTAACTATGGAGTTCTAACCAGGTAGTATACTGAAAAGAAATGTGTACCTTATTAACATGATTCATGTCATTTAGTCATTTAACCCTTTATAATTTTTCAGTTTACATTCACCCCCATTTAGAGAATAACATCCTCATTGTGGATCTTACATCTCAACCCAGGCAGTGTCACCACACTTAAGGTTGGTTTTTCCTTTTATACCAATGTAACAACTGGGACTTGATGACAGCACGTACACCTCTCCTTAACATGGTTGTCAGGTCCTGGCCAGCCAAGTACCACTAGTTGCTCCGAAGACACGTGGTCCCCACCCACATGCCCGAACAGGTCATCATACTAATGATTGTCCCCATAGGTAAACATGTGTTCTTTCCAGTGTGTTTTGTCCTCACTCACACACACCCTGGGGAACTTACCAGGAGGTCACCCATCCAAATCACCACTCTAGGCCAAACACAATTAATTGTGGAGTTATAATTAGTTAGTCTCCCAAAAAAAGGTTTACCTTGTTGACATAAGTTATATCATTTAGTCATTTAACCATTTATCATTCCAGGGTGTTACAAGTAGTACACGAGAAGACCCCGTGTCTGCTCTGACCATGTAGAAGTACATGGCCAGGTATATAAGTACACATTGTGTACTTTTTTCAGAAAGGGGTTATTAGGTTTTTTGTTCCCTAGAGTCAGAATTAGACTTGTGAGTAGTTTGTTTTGAGTGTTTTTCTGAGTAGATCAGGATAGTGGAACCTTTGGAGTGTTTTAAGGACTTATAAGAGTTATTTTTGGGACGAGTAAGTTAAGATAGTGATGTTTTCATCCAGGAAGTGAGTTTAGTTATCTCCTAAAGGTGAAACGTGAGATGAGACATGGGAGAAGGTCACGAAAATGATTATAGAGGATGTAGTATGAGTTTTTTGGAGACCTCATTTGGTGTAGGTTATGATATTTTCCCTGGTTAGCAGGACTAAGTTGTGACACAAGGTGATGGACAGGTTTGGTGTTCGGACCAACCTAGGGTTGTTTGGAAAGGGTAAGGGCATGAGGTTATTTCTCACATAAGGTTTTTTATCATTGAGGTTTGTGTGGACATGAGTTTAGAAATATTGGGTTTTGAGATGTGTGACCCCCTGAGTGGCACACATTGTCCCGGTAGTTTGGTTGTGACCATAGATTGGGAGAGGGATGTCTCTGTTTATGTTCTGACCCATAGGATTCCAAGAGGAATGCCTCTGCTTTAGTTCTAGTTCAGAGGATCCAGATAGTGATGCCTTTTTTATGTGTAGATTCATAGATCTAGGTGAGTACTCGATTGTCAAGATGACCCTGAGTGGGTTTCAGTGTTTGGATAGTGATGGTTGCGGGTGTTCCCTTAGGACCCGAAGTGATGTGTGAGTTGATGGGGAAAATATGTTGATAATGGGTATGGTCATTTGGACATCCCTTAGTATGTCTCTTAGTTGGTTGGGGTTGAGTCTTGGTTTACACTGAAGGGTTGTTATGATATAGTAGAGTTTCCTTAGTTGGAGCCTGGGTTATTAAGATGGGCTATTTGGGTTGAGATTTTAGACATGAGGTCCCATTGATATGGTTCTGTATGTCTGACTTGATGCTCTACATCTGAGGTTGGGTAGGTTGGACATGATTCTCCATAGCCATATGATATGAGTTTGGGCATGATTTTTTGTATTAGTATTGATGGTTGTTATTACATGAGTGTTGTACTGAGGTTCTAGGCATGTTGTTTGATATTTTTTGAGTATGGTGGACTTGAAATTTCACATATGTTTTTAAGATGGTGGACTGAGGCTCTGGGCATGTGTAGTATACTATATGGATTAGTTTTCAAATTGAGGCTCTAGACACATATAGTATAATTTTTTTAGGTGATGGACTAATTCTCTAGGAACCACTGATATTATGTATAGTTGGTTGGGATGTTGTATAGATACTCCTCTCCCTATTTTTGGGTAGGCCAAACTGATGCTCTAGGTGCCCCGGTGCATTGTAGTTTTTGGAGGATAGACTAATGCTCCTAACCCCAAGGGTATGGACATGGAATTCCATATCATGGTTGGGATGATTGAACATGGATTTTTGAATCTCGGTTGGATACTTGGAATGATGCTTATTGTATGTTGACTTATGACCTCTGTGAATTATGGTTGGGATGGTCATACATGGTGTTCCAAATTTTGATTGGATACTTGGAGTGAGGCTCCTTGTATATCGACCTATGAACCCTATGGTATATTTGTTCGAATGAACGGCATGGGATGAAGTAGGTATGGTCGATTGAGGTCTTGGACCTGAGGATTGATGGTATTTTTATTTTTATTTATTATCAATTATGTTTCAGCTAGGCTAGGCATATTTCATAAGCATTCACTTGTGGTAGTAAGTTATAGGTTCACTGTTGGGGTAGTCTATTGAGATTTATTTCTCACCACCTGTACATGCACCTCGGTGTGTGTGCATACATTATGTCTTCTTTTAGGTTGAACATGGATGCACAGTGGATCGGGTCAAGGGCCAGGATTGCATGATTGAGTGGGTTGCTCATGTGGATTCGGATGATCGGGCTAGAGAAGCTAGACAAGGTACTGGAAACCGGGTATGTGGCATGGCTCAGAGTTGGAAGTAGAGCATGATATATTTATTTTTCAGCTATTTATTTTTTATATGTGATCATCCTAATGGGAAATCGATGTTGTATGTATGGCATGGTTGTTCGGGCCCTTATTGTATTTCATTTCATAACAGCATGTTTCAGTTTCAGTTTATTTATTCTTCTGTATTTCTCTAATGTGTATGATGTTTGGTTATTTAGTTCTAGTCGTGCACTCTTATATGGGGTATAGTCTCCTGATAGTTCCACCTTAAACCCTCATTGTTAGTCAGCAGCCTCTGACATATGAGGAGGCCCGCTTGAGATCTTATGGAAAATCGGCCCGAGGCACCAGTTTTAGTGGCATCCGAGTCAGGACGTTACAAAGTGGTATTAGAGGAATTAATTTCCTATTATTACACTATTTAGGGTTTATTAGACTAGAGATATAATAATGTGCCAGAGCCTATGATGGATATCAATTGTTGCATCATGAACACTTATTCCTGTAGGAATTCTAGGTTACCAGGGCATGGAATTTATGTTCTTGATATTTGATGTCACGATTTTATATGATTTTTTCTTTGGGAGACACACATGTGGTTTAGATTTTATGATTTATGATGGATTTTTTCTCTTGTACCATTGAAAAGAGGATAGTGTTTGATTGAATCTTGGATTGTAGAAGCAAGAGGCATCTCATGCATCACGTTAGGCACGTAGGATCTACATGTTATAGGATAGCTAGTGAAGCACCCAAAAGGCATCATTAATTCCTCTGGGCGTGAGTCAAATTAGAAATTTATAGTATCCCAAACCATAATATCTATAAAGGTGTAGTATAGCTAAAGTGGGAGGTCAAACCCATAGAGAGCGGGGAACGCGGCAATGAAAACTCTCAACTCAAGGTTAGGTCGTCCAATTTTCAATTTGATTTAATTAAACTAATGATGCAAATTGAAATAAGGGAATTCAAATAGAAAAGAAGAAGATATGGGAATCAGTTTCTAGGGGTGGTTTTGCTAAATTAATGTATCCTTACTTGAAAAATAATCATATTAAATAGTTGCGCAACCAAATAGTTTCATTGATAGAAGAAATGTTCATTCCCTATCAAACTACCCTAGAATCTCAATTCATCGTAGTCAGATGAATCAAAATAACTAAAGTGCATTTATTTAAGATTTCTATATACATAAGAGTAATTCAATTCAATCATCATGAATAAATTACCTCAATCATGTTGGGGTTCGTTCATTATTGAAATCATTTGGTCAATGAATTAATGACGAATAAAATAGGCATGAAGGCACAACATGATACTATCGCATAATCTTATCATTGCAAGCAAAGATAAATCGAACTATGATGGTACACACCCCCTTTGAACGACTTCTCTCTCCCCTGTGGGTTTATCCAACCTTCCATGGGTGATCTCCAACGACGATTAAACCCAAATCCATAGGAGAGATATTGAGAATGAAAGAAAGAGACAAGAATAAAGAAAACACAACGATTGGAATTAAAATATAAATCATTCAATTATTACATCAAAGAAAGGAAAGAAAAACATAAACAAAGCCTATCTAAGGTGGAATCCTAGAGAAGCTCTCGGTGGTCGCACTTGCTCCCTCGGGTCCATAATGCTCTGGAATGCCTTGGAAGTGCGTCCAAGGGTGCCTTTTATAGGCTTTTCTACCAAAGCATGTGGCCCACATTGTATTTAAGTTTCAGTGTATCGTCATCATCACGACGTGTATTTGAGCTACACGTCGTGTACTTCATATCCGAGTTTTCCTCCGCCATGTTGAATCTGTGGAATCTTCATACGTTGGTTTGACTCTGGTCACGTCGTGTACTGGAGTTTCACTACGTGTACTTATAGTTCACAACATGTTCCGTCGTCACGACTTGTCCAGCGCGGATCTGTTTCACATGATATGGTCGTGATGTGTACTCTCAGTACACGATGTGTAGTCATTTTTCTTCAGTTTCCAGCTCTACTTCTCTCTCAAACATATGGTGTCGCACAGCTTCGCCAATTTTCATGTTTTCCTTTATATTGCTCCAAATGAAAATCCTATATAAGAATTTTCAAAACATTAATATCAGGAACAAATATTATATTAAATCAATTAATACGTAATGAAATCGTATGTAAAAACACATCAAAATATGTATACAAAATAGAGATATCAAATACCCCCACACTCAAATCTTTGCTTGTCCTCGAGAAAAACCTCAAAATCATATCACCAAGGATCCACACATCAATAAGGAAATTTTCAAATTATGATGCTCATAAAAATAGTTATAACTTGAGATTTTTGAAGCACAAAGCCTACCCAACAAAGAATCCCCAAAATCATGCTTCATTTAAAATGTGCAATTCAAGACATTTCTACCTTTTCACACACAGTTCTCAACCTTTCATCAACCCCCATGCCATTTATGATTTACCTCACCATAAATTTTTCCACTCATCACTCAAGGTAACAATTTAATGAATTTATACTCATGCCTCAAGTACATGTTCCTAACCATAGGCTTGCATTGAATCTACTTTTTCCACCTCGTAAATACAAATATCACATTTAATCATGAGGGATTTGAAATAAGGATCAAATGACTCTGTGGATGAGGGTAGGTAAGTAAAATGTTGAAAATCAAGGATCAAGGAGGAGGCTAAACTCTAACATACAATTCATGATATTCAAATGACAACCTCAATTAAATTCTCCTCGTAAAAATGTAATTCCATCTCACACCCCCCCCCCCAAAGCATACAGTGAAGGCTAATAGACAATGTAATCATAAGGAAAGATGGTTCTCTCTTGTTGTTATCCTTTTTTCTCCTTTTCTTTTTTTTTGTTTTTTTTTTTTTTGAAAGTCGTGATGGGAATAAACCTCACATCCACCACCTAACCACATATGATAAATATCGGTCTGGAAAATGGTGATTTTTGATTCTCCCAATTCACAACCCATTTTTTCATCATTTTTTATTCATTTTTTTAACAACGAGAGGGATATATAATGGAATATAATGAATTTAAATATGAACTTTCTCCATAATTTCATGATAATACTATGCAGTCTCCCCTCAAGATATCTCATCCCAAATCCACCAAAAACAACCCCTCTGCCACACTCATTCAATTGAATATCATGAAAAATACAAAGAGTTGGGAAGAAAAGGAAATAACGGCTTGTAACATGGATTAATCCTAACAAGGTCATCCATGGATTCTATGGGCTAAAGGAGGATCAATGTGTTGGTGGGTCTCAGAATAAAAGGGCTCATTAATAAAATGCCTCAATCATTTCAAAAGTGAATATGTACAATCATAGCTTTGACAATATAAAAATGTAAGTTCTAGTCGGTTTACATGCCTCAAGTTTCACTCAAGAAATATGCTTAGAAAAATAGGAAATATTTGTTCTAGAATCCTTTAAGGAATGAGAATAGAATATGAGTTAATTAGGTCATGGCATGAAAATCAATAATTAGTTTACTCAATGCAAGAATCAACATCATGAAAAGAAATTATATCAGCAATCATTTTTAAGAAATTCCAAATTAAAGTAAGAAATTGGCTTCCAAAATTTCCATTTATATCTTTTCATTTATGGTCATCATATTTCAAATTTTCTAACATGTTAAAATATTTCTCCTTGGTGATGATTTCTCCTAAATCAGTGAGTACAAGAAAAATAATTCCAGAATTTTTGTGGGAGAATCTAATTCAATTCAGTTCACGCAACAATTCAATTCATTTTTTTTAATCTTATGCTAGAAAAAACTAGGGGTGCAATAATATTAACAAGTATAAATAGTAATCCCCTTCCATTGATGTTTTAGAATGATTCTTTCAGATTCTGTCTGGCCAGGTTCACGACATGTAATGTTCCAATTTCCAGCTCTTTAGTTGTTTCTTGATACTTCCTTCTAGGGACCTAAAATATAAAATTAAACAGTGAAAGTATAGGCCATTGAGAACTCAAAATATTTGTATCCAATAGGAAAAAAGGACAACCATAAGGATATTTATTTAAACTAATAAAATAAAATAAATATACATCCTATAAATCAATTTTTAACATTTAGTTTGCCTCCCAGTAGTTGCTCTTTTTTATGGTCATTCAGCTCAACCTTTTACCTTTGTTAACTGATTGGAACATAGTACAAAGCTAACCATCTTGGATTTAACCACTTGTGGCTTTGGTGTGCATCTGGGGTTGTCTTTTTCTTCATCCTCCATTGGTTCTTCTTGGCTAGTGGTGGGCTGTAATTTGAGGACAAATGTATTAAAAATAATAGGAAATTGAAATCTGACCAAATTTTGTAATTCCCCTTGTCCACCAATACTTCTTCCTTATCTTCCTCTAGTTCACTTTTTTGAATGGCTTATTCATTAGGAGCCTCATTGTTCTTCTCTTAATCTTGAAATTGTAGGAGGGAGTCCTATTCATATTCAGTCTCAAGAATACTCGTAAGGTTGATTGATGTTTTCTCATTATCTTCTTCCTTGACTTTTTCTTCATCCTTCATAAATTCACTGGCATGCACCTTTGATTCTATTGATTATACTACTTTGACTTCCTCCTCTTCTTCGCGTAGTTGCAAAAGGAATTCTCCTTGTTCTTCTTGGTCTTTTTGTATGCATAGAAGGGGTGTTTCAGGTTCTGATATTTTTTCAAAGTCTAGGGGTTTATCTTTTTGAAAGATCTCTTCATTATCCAAGAATTCATCCTTGATAACCTCATCCTTATTTTTTCCATTTGTTTCAACAGTTTGAACATCCTCAATCTGCTCTTCCTTGAGCCAACGAGCTTGTACCCAAGTGGTATAGGCTCCTTCTTGGCATCCAAAATACCCAGGATCTAATCCGGGCAGGGGTGAATTTTTGGGTTTCTATAGCAGCACTGTAGCAGAGAGACTGTAGTAGTACTGTAATAGTGGCGGGTTGTAGCAGTGATGACACTGTAGCGATGGAGTCACTGTTGCAGGGTACTGTAGCGGTGACGGTACTGTAGCAGGTACTGTAACAGTGCGGGTACTGTAGTAGTACTATTCACTGAGGGGTCCTTTGGGCCAAAAAATGGGCTTTCATGCCTTGTATTCAGGCCACTTGGCCTTGGACCTTCGGGCTATGTAATGGGTCTTCCTCTACCCAGACTTAAATAGGTCTTTGCTTTAATAATAAATTGAGGCTTCGTCCCCAACCTTTAAAAAAAATTCTCTTCCTCGTCATCGTCTTCATAATACTCAATCCCTACATTATAATTTAAGGGTAGATTATTCACAATGGAATTTAAATTTGAAATAACTCAAGATATGTGAGTAATCAATTCTCCATGTCCACTGAGTTGGGCTTCATGATCATCCATTCTCTTATCCAACACTGCAATGAACTGTGTGAGCAATGTGGATAGTCTATCTTCTGAATTCTGCTCTTGAGCTTGTTAGAAGGAATGGACTTCTTGAATGTTTTGTTCTTGAGGTTGTTTTGTATTGATAGCATGGACTTACTCCTCCTCTCGACATACGTCATATGAAAAACAACCTATATCTATATTAGAATCTGTTGGAAGGCAATAATTAAAATTTGAAACAATTTGGGCAAGGTTAGTAGTCAGTTCTCCCCACTCGTTGAGTTTAGCCTCATTATTGTCCATCACTTCAATACCCTGGGCGAGCAATCCAGATAGTCTTTCTTCAGGATGCAGCCCTTTAGTTTGTTGAAAGTAGGAGTTGTAATGAGTATACTGTTTGGCCCAACAATTTCCTTGGTAGCATTGATAATCAGGAGCTCCTCTATCGGGCTGATAGTAGGTTTCATTCCACTATTGTGGTTAGAATTCATCATACTCATGAGAACACGACTCATCTCAACCGTTTCCATGCTTTATCCACCCTTCTGAATGCACACCATGAAACACTACAAGAAGCATAATATATGATAAAAAATTGGCTATAAAATTAATTAACTAAACTAAAATCAGTAAACATAAATGGGATAAGAATAGTCTTTGACCTAATCAATCAGTCTCAAGTCGTCTGCAACGCTCTGCTACTCCCCGGCAACGGTGCCAAAATTTGACGCGCCCGAAAGACGTCATTAATTCCTCCAGGCATGAGTCAAATTAGAAATTTATAGTGTCCCAAACCATACTATCTACAAAGGTGTAGTATGGAAAAAGTGTGGAGTCGAACCCACAGAGAGCGGAGAACGTGACAATGACAACTCTCGACTAAAGGTTAGGTCATCCAATTTTTAGTTTGATTTAATTAAACTAATGATGCAAATTGAAATAAGTGGATTCAAATAGAAAAGCAGAAGAGAGGGGAATCAGTTTCTAGGGGTAGTTTTGCTAAATTAATTTATCCTTACTTGTAAAATAATCATATTAAATAGTTGCGCAACCAAATAGTTTCATTGATATAAGAAATGTCCATTCCCTATCAAACTACCCTAGAATCTTAATTCATCATGGTCAGATGAATCAAAATAACTAAAGTTCATTTATTTTAGATTGCTATATGCAGAAGATTAATTCAATTCAATCGTTATGAATAAATTATCTCAATCATGTTGGGGTTCGTTCATTATTGAAATTATTTGGTCAATGAATCAATGACGAATAAAGTATTCATGAAGGCGCAACATGATACTCTCGCATAATCTTATCATGAGAAAAGATAAATTGAACTATGATGGTACACACCCCCTTTGACCGATTCTTCTCTCCCATATGGGTTTAGCCAACCTTCCTCGGGTGATCGCTAATGACGATTAAACCTAAATCCATAGGAGAGAGATTGAGAATGAAAGAAAGAGACAAGAATAAAGAAAACACAACGAGTGGAATTAAAATATAAAGAATTCAATGATTAAAAAAAAGAAAGGAAAGAAAAACATAAACAAAATGGTGGAATCCTACGGAAGCTCCTGGTGGTCGTGCTTGCTCCCTCAGGTCCAGAGTGCTCTAGAATGCCTTGGAAGGGCGGCCGAGAGTGCCTTTTATATGCTTTTCTACCAAATCCTGTGGCCCATGTCGTATTTAAGTTTCAGTGTATCGTCGTCATCACGGCGTGTACTTGAGCTACACGCCATGTACTTCATATCCGAGTTTTCCTCTACTGTGTTGAATCTATGAAATCTTCATACGCTGGTTTGACTCTAGTCACGTCGTGTACTAGAGTTACACGACGTGTACTTGTAGGTCACATTGTGTTCCATTGTCACAACTTGTCCAGTGCAGATCTATTTCACATGATATGGTCATGACGTGTACTCTCAGTACACAATGTGTAGTCATTTTTCTTCAGTTTCCATCTCTGCTTCTCTCGCAAACATCTAGTGTCGCGCCGCTTCGCCAATTTCCATGTTTTCCTTTATATTGCTCCAAATAAAAACCCTGTATAAGAATTTGCAAAACATTAATATCAGGAACAAATATTATATTAAATCAATTAATACACAATGAGTTTGTATGTAAAAACACATCAAAAAATGTATACAAAATAGAGATATTAACTAGTGTGTGATTTTATGGTTCCCTAGTTGTTGTAAGTTGGTTTGACGTGTGATGTCTTTCAGACGTAAAATCCTAGAGATGGGTTTTTTTGGTATGATGATGTTGTACATCATTTATATGGGATCTTATTTGGCGTCCCCTGAGTTGTGTCCCTCTATGATTTGGAATATACCTAGGTGGTTGGACCTAGTGACTAGACATGAGACTTGATCGGTAGGGCTAGGTGGGAGAGTCTAGTGACCTCTTTGATGTGACTTCAGATTTGGGAGTTAGTATCGTTTGACTTTCAAGGGTAACCCATGAGAGGATTCGACTAAGTTATGCATTCTTTTGGGTGCGTAGGCATGGATGGATATTTTGGGACTTTTGACAGTGGTGCATGAGGGTTGTGTCCTAGTATGATGTTTAGGCATGTTGGATACCTTTTGTTTTAAAGAGAACTTGGGTTCCAGTGCTTCATCTTTGTGGTTAGTTTTGAGAGGGGTGGTTTTGTTTAGGTGTCTAGCCCAGGTAATGGTTGTGCAGGCGATATGTTCCTAATGGTTATGAGTTGGATTGGGAGCATAGAAGGTGCTTGATAGGACATGGTTTAAGGTGTTTGGGTTCACTTTGGGTGATGACCCTGTGGGTGAGACTATTTTTTGGTATGGGGCACATGTAGATGTTTGGTTTTCTTTGAGATGGAAAGCACCGGGAGTGTTGATGCTTCGGTGGTGGTCGTGGTTTCTGAGGGAAGGAACGGTTAGGTTCCCAACCCGATTATCTATGGATGCGTTTACAGGAACACGATGAGAGCATAGATGATCTTAATGGAACTTTGAACGACACTCGGGTTTTAAGTGGTCGAGAAGGTGGTTTTTGGATCGATGAGTTGTCTTTGGTTTTATAAAGAACCTAAGGTGCTCTTCATTGGGTGATAGTGTCATGTAGGTTAAACATGGCCAGTAGATAGTGATTGTGAGTCAAGGTTTCATAAAGCTTGACTCGTTGGAGTCAGAATCAGGTTTTGTGGTGGGGTCACACAAGAGTGTGTGTGAAAGTTAAGTGTTAATGGAATCTTGGAGACATTAGCGAATAGTGACATGTTGTGTCATTTGGTTTGTGGGTCAGATGTTATAAGAACGTATGCCTGAGGTGCTTGAGTTGGATAGGCATTTGTGAGTAGGCTGAGACCCGTTGTGGGTGTGATGAGAGGCTTGTGGGCAGGGTGACCCAAGGCCCTCAAGATAGACCTATGATGTTCCACGAATGGATGAGGTTGTGGTTGTATTTTTCAACGACATATTAGCATACTCCCAATCTAGATACAATCATTCCCAATATCTTAACATCATCTAGGGTATGTTAAGAGAGCATCGGCTATATGTCAAGTAATCTAGATGTTGTTTTTGGTTTGATAAAGGGACTTTCTAGGGTTGTGCTCATGGAGTGGTGTATGTGAAGTCATATGGTGGGGAGTGCACCATCGGTTATATCTGTGAGTGAGGTCCATATGACGGATCAGATGTCAGAAAATACCATGAGTGTCATTCTCGGATGTCGAGAATGGGTGATATTTTATGTTTCATTTTTTCACTCTGGTGGGAGTGAGAGATATCCATGTCTAGTTCTGAGGTTTGGTTGTGATGGTCTGTGGAAAAAGATGCTTAGTTGCGTGGAAATAGTAAGGATACTCCTATGGTGTGGAGTATCTGGTCAGATGTGGTGATATGAACCTTATGTCGGTAGGGTTGATTTTACAGTGGAAACCACATTGACTGAGTCGGTGGACTTCTATAGATGTGACTTGATGAGAAACTTCGGTAGTGGGAAGCACAGTGGATCAGAATCGATGGTTGTGGGTTGAGTTCTATGGTGGGGAGCACCATGAGCCTAATGATGGGTTTTGGGATACGTTGTGATGTATCGGGAGGTACAAGTGAGTTTAGGAATTATTTTAGCAGTTGTTGATGATGGAAAGCAGTGGCTTGACCTTTGATGGGTTGTACATCTTTCTTTGCAGTTATACAGATAAAATCAGTTGGCATCTTTGAGTAGAAAATGAGTCAGTGTGGGTTGACAACCAATGTGGGATGGGATGTGTGATTGAAGGACCATTGAGGCTTCTCGAGGACGAGAAGGATTATGGTGGGGAGGTTGTAAAGACCCATGTTTTTAGTGTCTTGATTTTTTATTAGAAATTTGAATTTTTGGTATTATAAGCTCATGAGGGGTAAAATGGCCATTTTCCCCTAGCATATGATCTCGGGTAATTTTTATAACCACTTTTTTGGTCCTGGAATAGGATGTTTACCCTAGGATATGAGTTTGGTGTAATTTTGAGTCGTTTGAGTTTTGGCTAAATATTTAATATTTAATTAATTAATTATTAAATTATTCATGCGGGTTCGGGTGGTGATATGTTTTGAATGGAGTGTCGGATTGAGATTCTGACTCTGCGGTTGAGTCTAAAACAGGGGTGTTTTCCTAGGTGAGGTGTAAACCCACTTCAGATTATGGGACTCAGGACGGGAGTTAAATGGGATTTTAATTAATTAATTAGATACCCCCCCCCCATCTGGGGTTTCCCACATGCTACAGGAAAGGGGGGATTCTCTCTGTGTGTGACGACTAGACCAAGAGGGAAGGAGGAGGAGATGCCTCCGGACTCCTTCCATGGAGGCAATTGAGATCAGATCAAGGTACAATGGTTTTCAGGAGTGGATTTGGACCTGAAGCTTCGGCGTTTATGCCACGAGGTAGGTCGTTTTTTGAGTTTTATGCCCCGATACCTGTATATTAGTTTTTTTCTAGTTTTAGAGCCCTAATATGTTTGCTGAGGACCCCATGGGGGTGATCTATACCAAATCAAGGAAAATAGGGGTTTTGAGAGGTTCACAGGGATTTCCCATTCAGAAACCCCGACTACACGGTGTGTGGTTTTAAGAGCACATGCCATGTGTTCTTTCCATTCGGGGAATGTAGAATTTTTGGGAGTACATATTGTGTACTTTAAGTACACACCGTGTAGTAGTGTATGGCCATGTACCTAGCCATCTGACAAAGTACATGGGCAGACAAAGTTTTGGAAAGTACACATCGTGTACTATGGGTACACGTTGTGTAGTAAGACATGGCCATGTGGTCATGTACTTGGGAACACACCCCGTGTGAGGGGAACATGGTCATGTAGTAATACACGAGCAAACCCCATGTACGCCCTAGTCATGTAGTAGTACACTGGCAGACCCCATGTCTGCTCTAGCCATGTAGAAGTGCATGGCCAGGTGCAGAAGTACATGTCGTGTACTTTTTCCAGCAAGGGGGTTATTAGGTGTTTTGTGCCCCATAATCAGAATTGGACTTCTGAGTAGTTCATTCTAAGTTTTTTTCCAAGTATATTGTGATAGTGGAACCCTTGGGGTGTTTTGAGGACTTCTAAGAGGTGGTTTTGGGGTGAGAAAGTTAAGATGGTAATGTTTTCATCCAGGAAGTGAGTTCAGTTGTCTCCTAAGAGTGGGACATGAGATGAGACCAAGGAGAGGGTCATGAGAATGATTAGAGGATGTGGTGTGAGTTAGTTATAGACCTTGTTTAGTTTTGGGTATGATATTGTCCTTGGTTAGCGGGACTGATTTATGACACGAGCTGATGGACATGTTGGGTGTTCGGACCAACCTAAGGTTTCTTGGAAAGGGGATAGACATGAGGTTATTTCTCTCATGAGGTTGTTTTTCATTGAGTTTTATGTGGTCATGAGTTTCTAGAGATTGGGTTTCAGGATGTGTGACCCCCTGAGTGATGAGCGTTGTCCTGAGAGTTTGGTTGTGACCGCAGATCGAGAGAGGGATGTCTCTGCTTATATTCTAACCCAGAGAATTCCAAGAGGAATGCCTCCTATTTAGTGCTAGTTCTGAAGATCCAAAGAGGGGTGCCTATATTTCTGTATAGATTCAGAGAGTCAGGTGAGTACTCAATCATTAGGGATACCCTGAACGGGTGTCATTGTTTGGATAGTGATGGCTATGGGTGTTCCTTTGGTACCTGAAGTGATGTGCAAGCCGATGGGGAGGAGATGTTGATGATGGGTATGGTCGTTCAGCTAGCCTTTAGTACGTTTATTTTTTGGTTGGGTTTGAGGCTTGGCTTATGTCGAAGGGTTGTTGTGATATGGTTGAGTTGCCTTGGTTGGATCTTGGGTTACTGAGATGGGTTGTTTGGGATGATAGTGTGGACATGAGGTCCCACAGATATGGTTCCTGATGTCTAACATGATGCTCCACATCCGAGGTTGGGTAGGTTGGACATGACGCTCCATGCTCATATGATATGAGGTTGGGCATGACGTTCTGTATCGATACCGATGGTTGTAATTGCATGAGTGATACACTGAGTTTTCAAGCACATTATTTGATATTTTTTTAGTATGGTGGACTTGACATTCCACATACGTGCTTGAGATGTTAGACTGAGGCTCCGAGCATGTGTAGTATACTATATGGATTAGGTGCCAAACTGAGGCTCTAGACACAGATTGTATAATTTATTGTTTAGGTACTACCACCACCAAAGATTTATATTTTTATTATTAAAGAAGAAAGGGTTGGGAATCCTACAAGAAGACAATTATAGAGGTCTGAAGTAGTGAAGCCCTAGAGCAACGGCTCAGACAAAGTGCATTCCCTCCATGGGGAAAGGAACCAGGGATCAAAAAAATAAGAGACTGATCATCCTGGGATTCAATAGAAGCAAGAAAATCTGCCACAATATTCCCCTCTCACCAGGTATAAAGCGTAGAAATATGGTCGTTCAAAAATCCCTTGTAGCGTCTGATGGAGTAAACAATGGACCAAGGAACTGAACCCTTACCTGTAATTGCATTATATAGGCCCAGCGAGTCATTCTCAAGCTCCTTGGTTAGAATTTTTCTCTGGTTACATAGCAGGAGGCCAGAAAGCATGGCAAGGACCTCTACTTGGAGAGAATCACCAGGGCCAAAGAAAGCTGAAAAGGCAGTGAACACTGATCCAGTTCCATCTCTGATCACACCACCCCCTCGCATAGTGCCCATGTGGCATGAGCCATCAACATTCAATTTGAGCCCCGAAAGAGGCGCCTTCCATCTCACCCAAGTGCCCCAAGCAGGAGGACCTGAACTAGCCAAATGGTGTTGGGGAAGGAGCTATGAAATAGAAGGGGTAGTCTCCAGACTTTTATCCAACCTGCAGAAATCCAGAATGAGGTTGCGGCTTTTGAAAATGATACCCTAACAGGATGTCTCCAGATTTGAGTGTCGTACATCATTCTGTGAGGTCCAGAGAAGCCAACATCCTGCAATGAAGATAGTCGCTCAAGCCCTATGTTCCACACTTGGTCTGTCCAACGCTAGGAACCACTGCTGAAGGAAGAGGTTTGTTGAGTATGCCCAATCAGACCAGCCTGTAAGTTGTCCCAGTTCGATAATTGGACTGAGGCTCCTTGTATGTCGACATGTGACCTCTGTGGTATATTGTTCAGATGACCGGCATAGGTCGAAGTAGGTATGGTTGATCGAGGTCTTGGACCTGAGGATTGAGGGTGGTTTTATTTGTATTTATTATCAGTTATGTTTCGTCTCGCATGAGCATATTGCATGAGCATGCACTTATGGCAACAGGTTATAGCTTCACTGTTGGGGGTGGCCTACTGAGATTTATTTCCCACCGATTGTACATGCACCTTGGTGTGCGCGCGAACCTTATGTCTGCTTTCATGTTGAGAACGGATGCGTGGTGATAGGGTCAAGGCCCAAAATTGCATGAGTGAGCGGGTTTCTCGTGTGGTGTCTGATGATCGGGTTGGAGCAGGTCAACGGGGTACTAGAGACCGGGTATGTGACGTGGCTTGGAGTTAGCAGTAGAGCCTGATGTATTTATTTTTCATATTTTTATTTTGTATATGTGATCGAACTAGTGTGCAATCGATGTTGTATGTATGGCATGGTTGTTCGGGCCCTTAAAGTATTTCATTTTATTACAGCATCTTTCAGTTTCAATTTATTTATTCTTCTACGTTTATATGATGTGTATGATATTTGGTTATTTACTTCTGGTTGTTCACTCTGATATAGAGGTATAGTCTCCTTACAGTTCCACCTTAGACCCCCAATATTATTGGGTGGCATATGGCGTACGAGGAGGCGTGTTTGGGGTCTTATGGAGAACCGGCTTGGGGCATCGGTTTTAGTGGCATTCGAGTCAAGACGTTACATTCGATATATGAGGAATGTGTTAGACATGCAGTGATGGGTGGAGCCCAAAATTATATAGTCCCTCGATGCATTGACGGGTCTTATGAGATAAATTAGTTGGCTCTTGGTTTTTACCCATAGTTTTAAACTTTCTTGGTGCAAGGTATTGATGGTATAGATATCATGATGTCTGAGATCATAATGCCCGATATTAAGCATTTCCTTCATTGAGAATTTATTTATTATTATCCAAGAGATTATGGCATTGATATTATCCATAGATGCATTTCGTGATCAAGATATTGATTAAATGGGATGTGTTTTCAGTTATTTACCTTTTCATATTGATTATACTTTATTTACTCATGATAGTTTTTGTTGTACGCAGCCCTTACTGAGCATTTGAGCTCGTCATTATTTTGTTTCCCTTCCCCAAGATATGAACAAGAATTATTTGAATGAGTTCAAGGATGCTGAATATTTTCCATTACTATGTTTTATATTTTATCCTCAATGTAAAATGGGTATCATGTATGTATCTGGCTCTCCAAAACTGCAAAATTGATCGGTCCTTCAGGATTTAACCCCTTGTATTTATGTCAATGTAATAAAGTAGACACTAGTTCTGGGTTACTGGAGTCAGGGTTGTTACACATTCAATGAATTATTTTTTATATCCTAGGGAAAGGAAACAAAATAAGGGTGAGCTCAAATACTCAGTAAGGGTTACGTACAGCAGAAGCTATCATGAGTAAATAAGGCATAATCAATATGAAAAGGTAAATAACAGAAAACACGTCATTTAATCAATTACTTGATCATGAAATGCATCCATGGATAATATCAATGCAATAATATCATGGATAATAATAACTGAATTCTCAATAAAGGAAATACAATATTGGACGTCATGATCTTAGACATCATGATATCTATTTTGGCAAAGCATTGTGTCAAGGTACATTAATCGATGGGTAGGTATACACTAGAAACTTATTTAATTTGTCCAACTGATTTGTCTCATGAGACATGTCGATGCATCGAGGGGCTATCTATAACTAGACCCCACCTATCACTACATGTGGAATGCATTCCTCGTATATTGAATGATTGATTCAATTCATAAAAAATATTTCTTATCAATAAATATCAGTATTGAGTAAAGAATACGGATTTATCAAGATTTCCCCCAATCAATCAAACAACTTTCATAGTAAAATATCATATGTAAAAATGATATACGGTTTAGGCAATAATCATATTCATGATACAAAGAATATGGATATTTAAGAGGTGTAATGTCCAATGGTCATAATAAAGTGAATGTTTCAAGAGAAGGCTAACGCCCACAAAATCAATGAGAGATAATATAGGTTTTGTGATAAATTCATGTCTTTTGAAGGATAAAAGAAAATGTAAGTGAAACATTAAAAAAAGCTTTCTTAAAAGAGATTCCTATGTAAAACCATTGAAAACTTGTAGAAGAAGCTAAACATCGTAAAGCAGTTATGGTGGCGGGAAAGTATGTTAACACCGTATATGTTAAAATGAAACATTCCTATTGACTTTTTGTAATGAAAGTCAAGAATGTCTATCAGAAAACATTAGAAAGATTCCTTTCAAACCTTGTAAAAAGTGAAGGATAACTTAAAATATCCTTAATAAATCATTTGAGTAAATAAAAAGAACTTTTGTAAAACAATTTTGAAAAAATATGGGTATGAAAGAAATTTGTGTCTGATCAAAAAGAGCAATAAGATCGTCTTTTCTTTTAAATGTTTCATTGCTTGATTCAAGTGCCAACAAGGGAAAAAGTTAAAAGAATATATGGGAACTCCTTTTAAAAAAAATTAAGGGTCAAGGCCCCTTTTATTAAAAAAAATCCTCTTAAAACAAGGAAAGAGGAACCCTTACATGACCAAAGGGTCTAGTGGGAGGGAAGCCCAAAGCAAAGACCCAAAAGCCAAAACATGTCCCAAAGGCCCAACGTTACCAAATATCAACATGCAAAGTCACCAGACAAACATCATCCCCCCCCCCACCGGTGAAAATATCTAGAGGATACGAAAATAGATGGGGTTTATAAAGAATAGTTTATAAGATTCTTTCAAGGAAAATTAAAGTAGTCCCAAAAAATGATATTGTAACCCCTTGAAAAAATAAAGTTGAATTGAAACATTAATCATCATGAATAAATGGGTATTCATGATAAATATATTGAAGGGGTATATACACCACATAAAATGGAAGAGGTGCATAATAACAAATATATCTCAATGGAGTATAAATTGAGACGAAATCTCTTACCTCACGCTTCTCTTGCCCGAATGGACCGAAGACCTTCATTTTTATTGATTTTTGATAACCCTCCTTTCAAGAGATGAGGGGGAACCCTTACAAAGCCTGTGGGCTTAGTGATTACATGACTCATAGGCTTAAGAGACATTACATTACCCAAAGGTCTTAAGGAATTCAACCAGACTATAACTACAAGGAAATGCCCCTCCCCAGCATCTGCATCTTGATGGTAGCTCTCCACCTTCGCATGGTCGTCTGGCTAAGTTTCTCGTGCAAGCACAGGCTGGTTCCGATGGCATAATCATACCCTCTCATTCTTCCAAATCCATTGGTTCTGCTCTGGTGAGTGTGTCTGCTCTGAATCCTCCTCTGGGGCTGCTCCTTTTTTGTAGAGTCTGTCTGGGGCAACTACATGTGGCCTGAATGTCTTGAGGTGGCCTGAAGGCCTTAAAGGTGGCCCGAAAGCCCTACTGACCTAAAGGCGTGGGTGGCCCAAAGGCCTTAAGGACTCCAAGCTCAAACTAGTGGCTCAAGGTGAATAATTCCAGCTACTACAGTACCGAACAGTACCTGCTACAGTACCTGCTACAGTACCTGCTACAGTACCCGCACATCGCTGCTACAGTACTGCTGCAGTGTTTGCTGCAATACCCGAAAAATATGCCTTCACCTGGTTTTGAACCTGGGTCTCATGGATGCACTTAAGGATATATATGATCCTCTTATAATATCTTATCACTCGTTCGTTAATAATATTTCATTATTATCATTATTTCGGATGTTAACTACGTCGTTTTCTCATACATATTTTTTCATGGAAGTTCGGTTTTTGTGCATAGGATATAGTTTCATCATCTCCAGAATGATATTATTATTATAAATATCATATTTATTTATTAGATATATTTTAGAATCATTCTTGAAATTTGGACATGGAAAATGAATCACATCGCTTCTTGGATACAATAGGTCGTATGTACACGCAGTCATTTCATTAATGGGTGAAAGCGTAAGAAAGTGGATGTTTCCGGAATCAATATTATGTCATAAGTATCATATATATTTATTATTTCCATCATTATAATTATCCATGTGATTCGATGATGGAAAAACAAATTGCGCTGGTTCGCAAGACGATAGTCCACCATACACACGAGCAATGGTTTTGCTTCTCATTTGATAAAGAATGAGATGGATAAATATTATGTCATTCACATAATAACATCTCAATATATGGTAAATGCTAGTGTTATTATATTGGTTTTATTAAGACATAATTAAAGGTGGTAAAAGAAGTAAAATAAAAAGAGCTTGGCGAAGACGATTACTTTCGCTTAGAAAAACCTCTTTTGGATCTCTTATTAAGAACCCTAGGGTTGGTCTTTTGGGAAGACCAGCAACTCTAGAACGTGGCTAAGGATGTTTGGAGAGAGATTTTGGCAATGGTTGGTCGAGATAAATAGATAAGTAAGTGTGAAGAACTGGGGTGGGGTGTCCTTTTTATAATTGAGAAGTCATTTTCTTGGACAAATGGCTCCAAAATGACTCATATTAGAAGATGATAAGGGTAAGGTCGAAATCCAACCAACCAATGAGGCTTCAACCAGTATTTGGTTCATTTTAATCTTTATCTTTTTAGGTTAATTTATCGGTAAACTCATTTTAACCTTAATCGTAGTAATTAATTTTTATTGTTTTTACTATTCATTATGACAAAAAATTGTAGACATTAGGCTTTTAAAAAACAGTTTTCTAAAAAATATTTCTTTTTACCTTCAAATAATCTTATCTTTATTTCTATTAAATTAATTTTACATATTATAACATATTATTATAAATAAAAGGAGGAATATGTTGTGAAATCGTCGGGAGTCGCAACGACAGAAACAAGAAATGAAAGAAGAATGCAGAAAGAAAATAGACACGGGACACAAATTTACGTGGTTCGTGAATAACCCTACGTTCACAGAGGCAGAAAATTCACTATATCGGGAGCACAAATACAAAGTTTTTGCAGTAGTAACCCTAGCCCGAAAATGGACTATAAAATGGAGAAGACGATCACTGTTCCGAAAAGTAAGTCTGCGTCGCTACAGTGAACGGCGGTCACCTTTGTCAAAAGTGCTACATTACTGTTCACTTCGAAGTCCACACTGCTACAGTGTCTGTTGGTGTCGGCCGGTCAGCTCTGCTACAGTGGTCGACCTGCAACAATTACAGGCCACAAGCATTTGGCCCAACCGGATTGGGCTACACCAATCCAACAGAATAGTTAAATACTACACTTTCAATTATTCATAAAAGCTTATTTCTAAGGGAAATTTTCAAAAACTCATTCTCAACTTATTTTTTCCAAGTTCAAAATTGATATTTATCCTATCAAATTAGAATTTTTATGTCATGAAATATTAAAATGTGCATTGTATTATAGTTTTATTAAAATAAAATATCCACTTACTATAATTAAATCTCAGGTGTTACAAATGGTGAATAAAAACAACATACAAACCTAGAATTTATGTGATAATTCAATAAAGTACAAATACAAAGCTTGAGATTCACATAAAGTTCCTCCTTGATGATCACAAAGAGCTTAAAACTCCATGAAAGAGGAGGAAACCATATGGCACCTAAAGAAATGTCCCAAGCACTCATCACCAACCCTCTAATCAAGCATCATTTGAGAATGAGGGAAATGAGGTTTTTTATTAACATTTTATAATAATGACAAAAGAAGCAATGCTCCATGGGTAGAGGAGAGATATCCATGGTAGAATTTTGCATCCACTTGATTGGCGTGGATGACTAACTAATCCTCCAAATTTTGACTTGAGGTTTGGTAGATTTTTTAGCCTTCGAGTCAAATTTATATCGGAGGGGCAATCATCCCAATAGGAGGACCCAATCAATCATGTCCAGATTTTGTTCTCATCATGGGGCCCATCGGGCCACTTGTGTTTGGATTCGACTATGGGCTTGGTTGAAAAAGGAATTATACAATTTTGATCGGTGTATATAATGTTATGATAAAAATACAAACATGTTTTCTAATTGGGTTAAGAGGTGAAGTGTTCCACTTTTGTGTGTACGGCCCAAAATATAATGAGCATGTAAGCATAAGGGCCAAACACAATTTCGCGGTGAAAAAATATCAATATTAAATATTTATCCATTAAATTCTCAAGAGAAAAACACTTCATCCTTCCATAACACAAATAATAATAGTAACTTTGTCACTTAGAATATGTTCTCAGGTAATGATAGAAAATGTATATAGAGCATTAAAGGCTTTAATGATGAGATACTGAAACACATAAACAATGTTGAGCAGAAGTATAATGGTGAAAATATATGATATATCATTAAGTATGTATTGAATCAAAATTTAATAAATTGTAATATCATTCTTTTGAAAGGAGTTTTGAACCTTTAGCCCAAACAGACACCGACATGTCATTTGAAACTTAAAACGTAAAGAGGTGTTAAACATGTATGTCAAAAGGAGAATTAAAGTCTAAAGTAATTGGGGAGGTGAATATGAGACGCCCTTGCAAAATACATATAATGAGTTCAGAATAATTTCTAAAAAAAAATGACCCCTTATTTGCTACAATCAACTAGAGCCGTGACTTCAAATAAGTTATGAATGACTAAACCCGTGGTAAAACTGCTACAAGCACAAGGAAGAACTTGGTTGTGTTATGTGTGTTACAAGTCTCGAGGAAGTCTCAGGAGGCTCTTCCCGCTGAAAGATTTAAATCGTAATTTGTACTCCCCAACAACATGAAGGATATACTATTGAAGGAAAGAGAGAAACAAGTTAAAATAGTTGGTTAAAACTCTTTATGGATTAAAAAAAGTTTTGGAACAGAAGCAAATAAAGTTTGATCATGTAGTAACATTTATAAGGATGTTAATTATCTTAGTAACATTCAATAAGCTAAAAATGCATTATATGAACTTTAAGGCCGCCTTCTTAAATGAATCTTTGGAAGAAGATATTTACATAGAACAACGTAAATGATTTACCATCGCAGGAAAAGGGGGAAATAGCTAAAATGATTAGTTAAATGTCCTTGTGGATTAAAAAAAACAAATAAAGTTTGATCATGTGGTGTTATCAAGCATATTCAAGGTTAGTGATTGAGATACTGTATGGACAAGAAACACTTCGATCAATACGTTATTGCATGCTTGTATATTGACGATATGACACCTCAAGGATCAAAGCGAAACATTCGGACGCAGGAGTTCATATTCAGGTCATATTTACATTTATTCCTCCCATCACTCCAAAGCTACAAACCATCACTTGCGCTTCTCCGCCTCTTCTCCGATTTTCTAGCAGACACAACACAGAGAGCCAAAAACAAGCTTGTTCTGTCACATCAATGGTTCATTGCATATCATGTATGATTGTTATGTCCACAATGGCACACCCCAACAAATATGATCATGTAACAAAAAAGAAAGGCTTTCAATGAAAGAAAACAGGACAGCAAATAATATTTGGGACACTGACAAAATTTTATTCAAGAGAAAAATACTCTTTAAATAGTCATCATCAGTGGCATACCATTTCAAAAAACCCTATTCACCAAGCTCACTACATTGGGTTATAAAATAAAGGGATACTAAACATGCAGAGATTATGCTCCAAAACTAATCATGTTCACATCATTAATTCATCATCAACCTCAATAACAATATCCTCACCGATATGCTAGTCTTCAACATCATTGCAGCTGTAATTCTTAAAGTACGCAACAAAGAATAAAAATCGATTGCTTCACACCAAGCACCAAACAAAATCGATTGCTTCACACCAAGCACCAAACAGAAGTTCTACCAATGAAGAGAAGAACAATAGAACGAAACTCCCCTGAGAACCAAAATCATGGAACTTCAAGAACTGTTTGAATAAAGAGTGGTAGAAATAATTTTCAAGAAAATGTGACGAGTACTTTTGACAACAGAGACATACTAATAGTCAACAAAACAAGGACAACTACTAGAGGTAGCCGACACCTCAATGATGCATGGATAATCAATTCGGGAACAAAATGTGAATGGTTTGATTAACGGGCCTAATTCAAAAGGATTTGTGCAGATGGAAAATGATCGCACATAAAAGATCATTGGAGTTGGTGTCATCAAAGTGAAGATACACAATAGTATGATACAAACTATCCAAGGAGTACGCCATGTGAAAGGCCAAAATTCTTTGAGACAATTGGAAGGCATCAGATGCACGACTCGCATAAAGGAATGATGAAGATTGTCGAAGGTACACTTGTGTTGATGAAGGTAGAGAAGATATCAAAGAATCTATACAAGCTTCGGGTGAAATGTATAAGGAGACATAAATAGTTATCGCACCAACTACCTCAAAGTAAGCATTGGCAGCCTTGTGACATCAAAAAACATAGCCATATGTCTAAACGAGACCTCAAGATTCTTGTGGAGCATAGGCTGCTTCCTAAGCTTACAAAGGTATCATTCCCTTCTATAAGCATTGTGTTTTGATCAAGCAACACGGGTTAAAGTTTCAAACGTCAACAACAATGAGCAAGGAGATCCTAGACTTGGATGGAGATCGATTAATCACATAACAGGCTGTCTTTGATGCCTTCAATTTAACATGCATCAAACTCCTCCATTGTATATTATTCACCATTGTTTGTCCTCAAATACTCTACCTTTCTTCTAGGATCAAGTTCCTTCCACGCTCCGAATGTTTTGAACACTCCAAAAACATTCACTTTCCTCCAAAAACATTCACTTTCTTCTTAATCGGGTGCAACCAACATCTCCTAAAATAGTCATGAATAAACGATAAAACGCACCCTCCACCCAGAGGCACAATCGATGATTGTCAAACATAGGAATGTGTAGAATGATGAATTCCTCTTACCTCAAGGAGAGGTGGAGACATTCTTTTATAGATAGAGTAAAAAATTTGTAAGTCCGAATAATCCGATGTGGGACTGGGAAGCACCATTTACCCAGAAATACAATAAACTGAGTGTAACACTCCCCCTCAAGCTAGTACATGATAGCGTGGAAAAGAGTACCACAAAAAAAAACACCAACAAAGACCATACACACTCCCCCTCAAGCTGTTGGGTCGCTTATGTGGTTGATGCCCAACTCGGTACAGAGAGTCAAGTCGAGCTCCTGGAAGGCCTTTGGTGAAGATGTCAACAAGTTGATCAACCGTCGGAATGTAGCTGAAACTAACATGGTAATGCTCGAGGTGATGGCGAAGAAAGTGGCAGTCCACCTCGGTATGCTTCGTGCGTTCATCGAAGACGGGATTGGAAGCAATCTCCGTGACTCTGATTATCACACCAAATATGAGCAGATGACTGTGGTGAGAAACCAATCTCATGGAGAAGATGACAAAGCCACAGAATTTCAGTAGAGACAGTGGTCATCGCACGATATTCTGATTCAGCACTGGATCGGGAAACAACAGTTTGTTTCTTGTTGCGCCATGAAATTAAGTTCCCTACCAGAAAAATGGCAAAGCCAAACGTCGATTTCCGAGTAGCTAAGCAGCCATCATAGTCAGCAACACAAAAGGCCTCAATATTCAGATGATCGTGATGTGAATACCGAAGACCACGAGCAGGGTATTTCTTAATGTATTTGGCAATACGGGCAGGATCTTTCAGCACGAATCATGGTGAGATAATTGAGTTTTCCGACAAAACAAAGGCTCTCTAGGTAAGAATATGGTTTCGTGCTGTCATAAAGAGATCGTTCTCCAGGCTCAAGAGCAGTGTCAACGACAGTTGCCTGAGTCAAACCAGCAACCTGCAAGATATCCAAAGCATATTTACGTTGGCAAAGAAAGATGGTGTACGGAGAACGAGAGACCTAAATGCCAAGGAAGTATGTCAGAGGACTCAGATCTTTGGTTTGAAATTGTTGTTGAAGATACCCTTTTAGATGGGCAATTCCATTTGAGTCGTTCCCATTTATGATGATATCATCAACATAGACACCCAGCATGATACAGCTGGAGGACGTCGTGCGGTAGAAGACAGTGTGGTCCTTCATACTCTGAGATTGGCCAAATGTAGTGACGACGGCGCAGAATCTTCCAAACCATGCACGAGGAGACTGCTTAAGTCCATATAGAAAGCGACGAAGTCGACAAACATGAGAATCGACTCCTGAAGCACGGAAGCCAGGAGATCGTTGAAGATATACCTCTTCTTCAAGAAAATCATGTAGAAAGGCATTTTTGACATCAAGTTGATGAAGAGGTCAATGATGGTGAGATTTGGCGTCGCCAACCATGTGAGAAATAGATATCGTCTCCGAAACAGAAAGACCTCTGTATGAGGATGTGTAAAGAGTATTATGGCAAGAACGAGTACCTTTTCACAATGTGCAATGGGCAAGTCGTTTGTTGCCGCAGCAAGAGCGTCGGACGAAGCTAGGGAGATGGCGTCATCGACCTAGATAGGAGACACATTCGATGGGCGATGAGAGTAGACAGTGTCAAACCGGTGATCAGCATAGTGGGACACCTGAGGCAAAGATGGGAGGATGATGAGAGGAAGACAGTCATCGATAGTGGTGTTTGGATGGAAAGAGGGGGGAGAGAAATGAGAGCCTTCAATAAAAGATACATCAGCAGATATGATATAACGTCGCAAGTCTGGAGAGAAACATCAGTATCTGCGCTGAGTGCAGGAATATCCGAGAAAGATGCAACGGAGGGATTTGGAAGAAAACTTTGAGAGGTTGGGACGAGTGTCATGGACATAACACAAACACCCAAACACGCGGAGTGGAAGTGGGTGAGGAGGGAGAGAGTATAACAAAGTCCGAAAAACAGTCTCCCCCTGAAGGATAGAAGAAAGAAGGCGGTTTATGAGGTCTGTAGCAGTAAGGATGACATCCCCCCAAAAAGAAGAGTCGCCTATATGTGGAATAAGAGGGCACGAGCAGTCTCCAGAATATGACAATGTTTACGCTCGGCCACTTCATTCTGCTGAAGTGTATCAGGGCAGGATGTCTGATGAATGATGCATTTATCTTTAAGAAACTGTTGAAAGGAAGTGGATAAATATTCTCATCCATTGTCTGAGCGAAGACATTTAATGGAGGTGGAGAACTGAGTATGAATTTCATGATTAAATGTCTGAAAAGTAGTAAACACCTCAAACCGATCACAAAGAAGGTAGAGTCATGTCATACGCGAGAAATCATCAATAAAGGACACATAATATCGATATCCTAATTGACTCATGACTGCACTAAGACCTCATACATCTGAATGAACTAAATCAAAGGGTTTGGAGGCCCGTGTTATTACCAACTGAGGAATATATGATATGTGATGATGTTTCGCATATTTACATGACTCGCAATGAAAAGAAATATGCGGACCAATCTCAAGAAAAAACTGATGAAGGGGTGGAGGCAGGTGGATGTCCCAACCGGGAATAAAAATCCAACGCACGAGCAGAGAGTGTCGTGCAGGCTACAAATGCCGGACCAACGAACATGTAAACCCCGTCACGAAGCTGACCTCTACCAAGTTCCCGATTCGTTGTCCGCTCCAGAAACACAACATCATAAGATGTAAAAATAGTAATACAGTCGAAGACCTTTGTGAGCTTACTGATAGAGAGAAGATTAAAAGGACTTCGAGAAACATGTGCTACAGACGGAAGGCGAATACATGAATTTAAGGAGCAGGTGCCAAATCCCGCAATAGGAAGGTCACCAGTATGGGCAATAGATGCCAAAGAAGAACCAGGTAGCGAGGTGGCACGACAAGTGTGAATAAGTTGGAGTTCATCCATGGGGAGGTCCAGAGTGGGAGGAAGATCAAAAGGTGACGGGGAAGCATCGTGGACCGCAGTATGACCCTAGCGATGTGGCTGAGATGGGCGTCCATGAAGAACCAAGCATTGCTCAATGAGATAACCTAATTTACCACAGTGCTGGCATAAAAGACGAGGACGGCCCTCATCACGGCCACATCCACGAGCACCCGAAGAACGTCCACTGCCACAGCCCAGAAGGGTAGTAGGATCGATATTGTGGGTGGGGGAAGAACCCGATGAGCTTTTCCAAGACGATGATAAACCAGCAGAATCTCAAGCGAGGAGGGGCTGGCGAGCATCTCTGTGGCCATTGTCGCGTATTCGAGATCAAGGCCATAAAGAACGTCTGACACACGAGCCAAATTGTTTGTTTCGGAATACATCAGGTTTAAGGAATCTTAGAGTTCCTTAACTGTATTTGTCATCTGAGTCAAATCATTTAGCGATCCATAGAATTGACAATCAAAGCGAATATTTTGTTGTCAGCAAGCTTCCAGACCCTGTATTTTAGATATTACAAAAGTGGCGGAGAAGCATTTAGGTGTGAGTCGAGGTCCATGTCGATGAGAGACATCAGGACCGTCTTTCGCCAGACATAAAAATTTGTTGAATCAAACCGCTCATCGATAAGGCGAGTGGAGGCGATGATCAGATGAGGAAGGACGAAAGAGTCTGTCATCAGAGAGTTGGGAATCCGTATAGGCTGGGCCGGTTGACGAGACATCGGGACTGCGCACAGGCGGGGTCGGTCGTTAGTGTGCCAGGACATCCGCTGAGGCGGGCCAGTTGATGGTGCGTCGAGAAGAGATGGTGTGCCAGAACAGATGGGGTCGGCGAAGAGGGGCGTGGAGCAATCGCAGGAGGCGCTGGCAACAGGAGAAGGGCGGCGCTGTCGCGCAAGGAGCACCTAGTGAATCAGGACATTCATGGATGAGCGGCACCAGCATGGGCGAGCTGGCGTGGAGGCAGGGCTGCCATAGGAGGAGGCGGGGTTTTCGGGTGTCGTCGCCCGCAGGGAGAGGGTCGCCTGGTGTCGTCGCGTGCAAGGAGATGCAGAGGGCAGTCGCGCAGGAGGCAGGCCGTAAGAGATGGGGCTGTCGCAGGAGGCGCGCGATCAGGCTAGGGCGCAAGGGGGGAAGCCTCACGGGAGGGGAGTGTGGCGCTTCTGCATAGGAGAGAGGCGGGGCCGGGAGGCCGCCGCGGGAGGCGGGGCCTGGAGGCCGCAGCGGGAGGCGGGGCCGGGAGGCCGCCGCGGGAGGCGGGGCCGGGAGGCCGCCGCGGGAGGCGGGGCCGGGAGGCCGCCGCGGGAGGCGGGGCCTGGAGGCCGCCGCGGGGGGCGGGGCCGGGAGGCCGCAGCGAAAGGCGGGGCCGGGAGGCCGCAGCGGGAGGCGGGGCCAGGAGGCCGCAGCGGGAGGCGGGGCCGAGAGGCCGCAGCGGGAGGCGGGGCCGAGAGGCCACAGGGAGGGTTCCGCCAAGAGAGAGCCGGGAAGGAACCGCGCTGGAGGGCGGAGCACGGCGGATGGGAGGGGGGGAAATTTATCGGGGGTCACCCTTTGATACCGTGTAGAATGGTGAATTTCTCTTACCTCAAGGAGAGGTGCAGACATTCTTTTATAGATATAGAAAATGATTTACAAGTCAGAATAATCCAATGTGGAACTAGGAACACCCTTTACCCAGAAATACAATAAACTGGGTTTAACAGAATGGATGAACTCTAGGATCTAATTGCTGTTTGTCATTGACTTTCCAAACTTAAACCTATGTTGCTTGCTAAAAAAAACAGAATGCTCACAAAGGGTAAGGATACCTTTGTAAGCCCTGGGAGCAACTTATGATCAACAAGAATCTTTAAGACGTATGACCAACTATTCGACATAAGGTCGTCAATGGTTTCGCTAAGATGGTTGATGCAACATCTTTTGTCTCCTTGGATATTTCACCCAAAAGCGTTTATCAGTTTTTTTGATATTTTCTCTACCTTCATCAAAATTGATCGTTCTTTTATACAAATCGTGCATCCAATGACGTCAATCAATCACAAATATAATATATTCTTCTTCAACCCCTTCAAACATCATACTTCTTGGATGATTCGTATCATTCCATCATACATATTCAGTTTGATAGTACCGACTCCAACGATCTTCAAGATGTTATGTGACATTGCCCGTGAGTAACTAGTACCGACTCCAACTGTCATCGCTTCACTAACTAGTGTAGGTTGATGATGTGTTGTTTGCCACGAGCAATTGTCATCGCTTCACTAACTAGTGTAGGTCCTTTGTCGGGAGAACTCGTCAGGTTTCCCTGAGAGTTCCTTCCCCCGACTTTTTTGTTCGGGCAATCAAGTGTTCCTTCTTGCCACAATTGTAACATGTGATTCTTTTTTAAGCTCCTATATTTGTATATGCCCTCATTTTGGATATGATAGGAAATACATAACACTATTCTTTCTTCCTCCATGGGTTGCCCACCTCAATAGTCAGCGATCCCAACCCGGTTTTTCTCAGTCACTTTTGGACAGAATTGTTCTGACACCGCGGCAATCAGCTGCGTTTTAGTTCCGCCTACCATCCGCAAACAGAGCAGCCAAAACACTGGTCCTATTGGATTCCTTGAGCATAATTATCCTACAATACCTCGTGGCATTTGGCTATTAAAACAACTCCCTTTGAGACCGTTTACGGTCGGAAACCCCCCACTCTCGTCACTTACCTTCCCTCGGAGATCTGTGTCGCAGCCATCAAACGGAGCAGCCAAAACACTGGTCATATTGGATTCCTTGAGCTGCGTTTTAGTTCCGCCTACCATCCGCAAACGGAGCAGCCAAAACACTGGTCCTATTGGATTCCTTGAGCATAACTATCCTACAATACCTCATGGCATTTGGCTATTAAAACAACTCCCTTTGAGACCGTTTACGGTCGGAAACCCCCCACTCTCGTCACTTACCTTCCCTCGGAGATCCGTGTCGCAGCCATCACCTCTGCCTTACAAGACCGCGATGAGGCCTTGGCCCAGCTCAAACACCACTTGGCTCGTGCCCAGGATATTATGCGCCTTCAATCTGACCGCCACCGTCACCCGGTTTCCTTCTCGGTTGGGGACTACGTTTATGTCAAATTGCGACCTCACCGGCAGCTCTCCATTGCCTGCCGCATCTCTCAAAAATTATCCCCTCGATTTTATGGTCCTTTCAAAATCCTCCGCCAAATCGGCCCGGTCGCCTACCAACTGGAGATGCCCACTACAGCCCACATTCATTTGGTCTTCCATGTCTCCCAGCTCAAAGCGGTCGTGGGCAAGCACACTACTTCATCCTCCCTTCCTTCTGACTTGACCAGTGATGACTCTACCCACCCAAAACCGGCGGCCATTCTCTCCCACTACTACCACCTTCAGGACAACACCTTTCAACCTCAATATCTGATTCACTGGAAGGGTCAACAGGCTACAAATTCCACCTGAGAAGACAAGTTCGTGCTACGCAATCAATTTCCCGCGTTCAGTCTTGCAGACAAGACTGATTCTCCGGCGATGGGCAGTGATAGGATCCAAGACCTTCCAGTGGAATGCAAGGTTTACTCCAGGAAGGGCAAAGTTGTCCAGCCTGAAAAAGTGAGCCGTTAGACCACGTGGACAGGGGAAAACCGAATAACAACTTGAGGTGGGGGCTCGGTTGTTGTGTCGCGTGGGAGAGAGGTAGTGGGAGGTAAACTAGTCTGTTATGCCACGTAGGATAGGGGGCGTGGGAAGGTGGTTATAAGGGGATCATGGGAGAAGAGAGGGGGCATCTCTTGTTAGAAGTGGGACTCGCTGGGCGGGAAACTCCCTGGTGGAGTCCTGTAATTGTTGTTTTCTTTCCTCTTACGCCTGTACTTTCCACTTCCTCCATTATTAAACTCCCGAAAGTCCTCTGTTCATAACAGTATGCGCCATTTTCAATTTATTGGATATCAAAATTCCTTCATTTTAAGCATGACATAACTAACTATCATTCTTTCACACTCTACTTTTATCTTGTACCAAACAAGGCTTTCTCAATGTTCTCCCATCCATTCCTTTTCCAATGTCTGTGTCACTTTGTACCAAACATATATGAGAGTGAAATGTTATGTCCCTATAGTCATCTAGAAATACTCGCTTTCAGACTGACTGACAATTTGCGGTTTACTATAAATTCCGTGTTCAATATAGAGAAGAAAAAAACCGTAAATTCTGCTGAATCCATGCTATCTATACATACCTTCTCAGCGGACTCTTTGGCAGCCTTCTCTTTCTCTGCCAGCAGCCTTTTTTTCTCGAGAATCTCCCTTTCCATCTTCTGCTTACAATAAAATAAAATTAGCATCGGAAGTCAGAGCTCAACGAAGAAACTCTAAATTATAACTGGAGTGGGTAAAACAAAAAATGCTAATCGCTGAGCAAATAAGAGAAAATAAAAGGAAGAAAAAATTGTCGGGGTGCTAATATCAAGCCCCGCCTATTTTTATTCGGGTTGTGGGAAAACAAATAGACCCATCAAACAAGTTATGCTATTAGAAGAAGGTACAGCACTAATAAGCATCTCAGAGAGATCGAACGGATTAAAACGGCGGAGAAATGCTAAAAAAGCACGAAGGAATTTGCAAAATCGGAGGCTTGCAACCTTGAACGAATCTGGAATCCGATTTCCCCTTACGTATACTTCAACGGGGAAACCAAACGGAATTCACTTCCGCTTAATGCCTAATTCATCGTAAAACCAAACGGACCCTCAACAAAAATGAAAAACAGAGGTATAATGTGAAAGAGTACAAAGAGATGACCTGTATGTAGGCTTTCTCTTTAGCACGCTCTTCCTCGTTGAAGAGGCGATCCACGCCGCTGGAGCAGTGTCGATGACTCCCAGCAGAACCCGCCATCCAACAGTTCAGGGAAGCTCTCGTGGCAAGAAATCTCATCGCCATCGCAGTTGATTTGTAGCGGAAAGGACGATGGAAAGAAACCCTAAGAAGGTTCCTTTGAAGGCCAGTCGGACTCAGTTCCGAAGCGGTCCGCCGACACGGCAGGTGGTATGTGCTTTTTTTTTTAATGGAATAAAGTGATAAAATAAAAATTAATAAAAAAGTTGTTGTTATCAAATACTAATTTTTAATTATTATTGTTCCATGGGATTACAATCAACCACACTCTCAATAGATCAATTCTCATCACTCCTCGTAGGGAATGATACACACTTATTGGACTTATTTTTATACATGTCATTGAATCTCAAAGGCAGTAAAACCTTGCAACATAGGTGGTATGAAGGTTGAATACATGGATTTCCCCGAATTAGTAGTGTATCACGTCATGTCACTAATCTTAAGCCCCCCCCGTCACCCTCGCCAAGAATCGCTCCATCATGCTGGCCTTCGACACACCGTGGCAGGGCACCCCTCCATCTCACATCAAAGATCCAGGCGGTAAATGTGTTGGGTGATCGGTGTCAACACACTCATCTTTCATTCGAGCCGCTCACCCGATGATGCATGTGCGATGCTCCGCTGCATCACATTTATGTCACGTCGCACCGGTTGGAGTTGGTGTTATAAAACAAACTATTTGTACTTTAATTACATGTATATTCAAATATTTGAATATTAATAAAACATTTTATTACATATTATTCATTGTTCTGCATAACTTTGATGCAATAATGTCCTATGGTGTGTCGCGTTGATAAAGCCATAACAGTTTTTTGTTATGATGAGAATCTTGAAGTGATATAACGATATTTTTAAATACAGTTCTACGGTCGGATAACACACTGCACTACCACAACATAAATCGTTGATAAAGTTAACTATTATCAACACTAAAAAAATGATGATAAAAGTGTATCATTTATCAACACTTTTCTCAGCGCTGATAAAAACTTGTAATAAAAAATATTATTAATATATATTAAATTATCATATTTAAATTCAAAAATTAATGTTTATTTATATACATTAATTACAACATGCATGTATATAATTAATATAAATATGACATATTAATATATATTTTTAAATAATCCAAACAATTACATAAATATAAATGATGTATTGTTAATATGTGATATTTGAACTTATATACTTATATCAATATCTATATGCATATATATATGTGCGCGCGCGCGCGCGCGCATTATGTTGTGTGTGTGTAGATGTTGTACGCGTACAGATGTATGTATATATGCACATGCACATGGGATGTGCACATATATATACAACATGTGTACGTGTGTATGTATGGCATGTACTTATTTCACATTTGATGTGTGTGTTTTTCTTTTTTTGATATAATATTTTTGGAATTTATTCATTTTTATACATATTTATATTTTATTAAGTATTATTTTTAACATGTTTTTAATTTATATGATTAGTATCTATTCAATTTTATTTATCAAGTTGTAATATTTTTAAAATGAATAAAATTTATATAATTAAGTTATTTAAATGCATTTTTTAATATTTCATTCATTTCCATATGTGTTTAAAATTCATGTGGCTAATCTTATATGAATTCATTTTTTAAAATAATTCTGTCTATTGAATTTTATTTGTTCTTTTTAAATATTGCTTTCATTTAATATTTCTTACTCATTTTTAATATTTATTTATCCAAAGGATTGGGGTCATGCCCCTTTATTAAAAAAGAAAGAGACAACAAACCCCTTTTAAACTGGGTAAGAGAAACCCATTACACGCCGGTAGGGCTAGAGGGATCAACCCACTACAAAACCCAGCACATACACCATTACAAATGAACCGAAATCCCAAAGGGAAGTAACCCAATACATGTCCAAAGACCAGAGATCCAAAAAACACCACAGGATCCCAGCACAAACCCTAGGTCCCCGCGGCAACTCCTGGTCCACGACGCCGCTGCCCCCCACGAGGTCGACCTTGACCAAAGTCGTAGCACCGCCGTCGTAAACCCCTGTCACAAGAGACGCCGCCTGCACCCCCCGTCGATCGTCAAGGCCCGACGTGTCACTGAAGCCGCGGGAGGCCCGCCGTCAATCCCAGCCTGCAACCGCACCCATCAAAACGAGGGTCGCCAAGAAGCCCGACCAAAACTGGTCTGAGACCAGATCAGGACCAGATCTCCAACGTCACCCACGTCCATCACCGGTGCTCGCCTGCGCCATCACCTTCAGCGCGGTCGTGCCCGCACCCCGCTCGCATCGTCGCCTTGACCGCCGCGCACCCGCAGTACACCGTCACACACCCGTCCGGAAGTCGGCATCATCACCATGCCAGGCTGGGGAAAACCATATAAGGCGAGAACTCTCCGCCGAAGTGGAGAGCCCGTTCTTCTTTTATGAACTAAAAAACTTCTTCATAGCTTTAATATTTATTGTTTTTTATATTTGTTGCAATTTAATCATTTTGCAATATTTATTCATACATATATTTATTTACTGTAAATGTAATATTTTCAATATGTTTGTAATCGATTTGAATAATATTTATTAGTTTTTTTATTAAGTTTTAACATTTAAAATATGTTTGAAATTTATATAATTGATCTATTTAAATAAATTTTTAAATAATTTTATAATTTAAATAGTTTATTATAAATATAGATAATGTTTTAAAAAAAATATTTATAAAGTTATAAATAAATACACATATTTTTAAATAATTATAAAATTACAATAAATATATTTAAATAATAAATATATTTATTATATTTATAATTATATATATTTATATATTAATAAATATATATATAATTATATAAAAATATATATAATTATACAAATATACATATAATTATATAAAAATATATATAATTATACAAATATACATATAATTATATATATATTTGAACACTTCTGGGACAAGGCATTAAGACTCTATCCCATTTATTAAAATAAAAAGGTACAACTGGTGGAATGGGTCAGATATGGCATAAAAACCATCAACAACAAAACCAAGAAGTGTTAGAAGACATAATCATCAAAATACCCAAAGAATTACTAAAAGTCAAAGTCAACAGCACAAGATAGTTCTGAACCCTACCAGCTCTTACCACGAGGGGCTCTGCCTCACAAATGACGGTCACGCTTCCAAGTCATTGCTATCTGCCAAGGCTCATAGTATTCATCTGAAGATGGTTCAGCGGTGTCTGTTGCACCCATATCACTGGATACTACCCTATGAAGCTGCCCTGCATCTGATGACCAATCCTAAGTCACATAGCCCCCTCCATGTTCAATGCCTCCATAGACACCTCCTTGGTGACAACATCACTTACACCATCACGAGCTGTAGGTGAAGAAATGACATCCTTACTCTTCCTTTCCTGAGTAGTTGGAGTGACTTCCCGAAACAAAGTTGTTGCATCACTACCCTTAACAGGGTCAGGCTGAAGTTCCTCTTTAACATATAGTTTTGAAGTATTGTCAACATGCACCTCCATGGAGCTACTGCAATGATCAGACCCTTGGAGTTGCGACATATTTAATGCAGGAGAAGCGCCAAGATGATCCTTAATTGGTGCGGAGGTCACTGACTGCCCAGAAGAAAACTTTGTGCGAGCAGCAGTCTCCAACCCAGACAAGTTCCCATGAGTAGCGACATCCATGTATGATCTTCCAATAAACACTTTCACAACTTCAACTTGAACACCGTGGACTACCAAGGAAAGAGCAACCTCAACACCAGTCCTTGCAACCTTACTCTACATAGCATTACCTTGAAAATCATCAACAAAACCGCTATCGGTCCCGTCCCTTGAGGCTTACCAACAGAACTAGAGGCCTATAGACCCTTCTTGGCCATTCCAGAGTTCTAAAATTTAATCTAAGCGAATGATAGAAAACTCACTTCCAAGGAATTTTAACCTTTCCTATAGGAGGCATGGTATTGACTAGCTTTATCCTGTTTAGGTTCCATGTTAAAAAAATTCGCGTCATCCTCAGAAATGAAGGTTTCTCCCTTAAGAGCACTCTCATTAGGGTGCTCATCTCTAACTCGCTCTGGTGAAACACCCAAAATTCCATGTGCATCCAACACTCCATCCCCTTGATTCACTCATGTTGCATTAGTGGTAACTTGTTGTATCTCTAGACTTGAAACGTTAAAGGTGTCCAGCCCAACTACATTCCCAATCTGGTCTAACTCAGCAGTCATAGAAGTGTGGAACGATGACTCACCTTTCTCAAGAACTATATTTCTCTGCTCCATCATATCATAGTCCATAGTTTCATGTGCCACCAGATCAGGGGCACCTTTGTTTTCATTGGCCAAAGGACCCATGGAAGCCCCATGTTTCTTCTTATGCTGCCTTTGCCTCCTGCATGTATTAATAGCGTGACCACACAAACCACATTGACCACATATCATAACTCCATGACATTTTTCAACAGTGTGACCTATTATACTACATCCCTTACAGAAATCAGGGATCTTATCATAATCAACCATTAAATCAAAGTGCAAATCATCAAAATTTAAGATGATATGTTTGATTAAAGGAGAGCTAAGATCAACCTCTACTAATAAACACACAAAGTGTCCAAACCTTGAATTTTTTGTCTCTCCATCCATCTTAATAGCCAGACCAACTGCATAGGCAATCTTCCAAAGGATTTTAGGTTGCCAGAAAAACCAACTCAATCCCCTAATTTTAATCCAGAGTCGAGTGATTGAATTACTTGCAGATAATGGGTTAAAGGAGGGGTCCCAATCTTGAATTCTGAGGAAACCATGTTTTAAATTAACAAAACCAAAGCCCCAAACTTTTAATTTAAGAGCAGAGTTAGGGAATACGATATGAAAATATCCCTTCTTAAGAGAAGTCATACTCCAGCCATCAAAACCCCATAGTTCAAGAAGGTGCTTCCTAATTTTTGGGAAGTTTTTTCTATAATATTTTGAATGAAAAGTGAGATGACCTATAATTGAATGCTTACATTCCTCAATCCTATCGGAGAGGAGGCCTTGACTGGCTTCAATGAATGCAGTGTTCCCCTTCCTTATGATCGTCTGAGACGCCGCCATGGATTTTTCTCAAAGACCATCAAAGATCTTGGACTTGACATTGTGTGTCATGTCCCGCTGAATCTTAGGGACATGAGAAGAGTTATCCATAAGACGAGTCTTTATAAGAAACCAGTCTAGCCGACACTTGAGCCTGCAAATCTTGGAAATTGGACTTAGGATCGACTGTCTCTCTGTTTAGAATCATTTCCTGAAGAGTAGATCCATCAAAAGGGGCCCTAGTATGACACTCTGAGGGATTATCAACAGGATTGAGACTCAGAACACTTGAAGAATCCATGAGAGCAAAATAACACAAAGAAATTAGGAATAATCTTCGCAGTCATCGAAGTATCGCCCTGAATCACCCGAAACCCCAACACAAACTATCGCCCCTTTGTATATTAATATATATATAAATATATATAAATATATTTATAAATATATACAAATATTTATAAATATATTTATTTGTAATTATAAATATGTATAAATAAATATGTATTTAAATAATTATAAAATCATAATAAATATATTTATCATATTTATAAATATATATATTTATATATTAATAAATATATATATACTAGGAACAACATGAACCATGAATTAAAATCCACGGCCTTGGAAAATTTATTAATAAAAAGAGCGTACATAAACAAGAGACAAGACAGGTTGCAGGGAAAAAATGGCAAAACCAATGCCGCCAAAACAAAGTAACAAACAAAAAATATCATTTTTATGTCTATCGCCCCTACCTCAATAGCCACCACAACCTCTTGGGTGTCTACCTCTCCTCTAGTACTTTGAAGTCTGCCAAGTACCATCCTGGTCATTCGTGCCCGATGGATCATCTTCCTCCTCATGAGGCTTAGTGTTATGGCCTCTAGTGAAAACATTTTTTGAAGTCGTAGTAGAGTCATACTGAGTTAATGAATCCTCCTTGGCCTCATTAGTTGGAGACTTATCTCCCAACCTACCTTGGGTGGCATTTGAGGACTGCCCATAGTGGGGACCATCCATATGAGGATCCTATTTGGCAGCCTATGCAATCATCAAAGGAGGGGAAGATACATTAAAATCAGAAATTATCAAGCCCTCAGTACCTTTACTCTCATGACTCTCCCTATAGAGTGCATCAAATTCCAGATTATTGATAGATTTCAGCATTGTAAAAAATTTGGATGAAGCAACACCCCTACTACCAACCACGACAACCTGCATGCTTTGTCTAGAAACAACATCTTCTGTGGTAGATGTCCCTGCCTCTATACCCTCCATCACTGGGGCAGTTGTAGAAACATCTAGAACTGATTCATGCCCATGCTTCAGAATATCAACAACATCAACCTATTCATGTTCATCTGGTTTAGACGTGCCTCCACTTGCATTCTACTTAAAATTCCTATCACTTTCCATTTCTCTATTCATAGAAGAGAAATCTCCTTTGGGATACAGTGTACCAACATCCAGCTTAACTTTAGAGAGAAACTGATCTTCCATTAAGATAACAACATCCCATTTATAGTCACTATCCTAACTATCGGAAAATTCTAGCATATCACCCCATTTTGAAAGAGAAGACTCCCCTTGGATCAATGTGTCAACATTAGAAAAATCATGACTCAACACCCCTTGAGTGCATATCGAGCGTCCATATGAAAAATCAGGTAGCACACCCTCTCTTCCATCATCATCCAAATGAATTCCAACATTAACATTAGATGATCTACGACCAGGCTTTATAGCACCAGTAATCACATCAACAAAGAAAATTTCATAGCTCCCACTAACTGGCTTATAGAACTTATTACCCACCTGGCTCCCCTTCTTGATTGGAATAAGGGAAACATCCATGCCACCATTCCTCCTCATACCATCCTTCACTCTTTGCGCATCAAAGGAAATCCTCTTTCCGGCCATAGGTCTAGAATTCAGAACAACCAATGGAATATTCCCATCATCAAATGGAAGTTTAAACTTACAGCTCTCAACTTGATGACCATGATTTTTATGGTTCAAGCATCTCAAACCTCTAAAAAATTCTTCTCTAACATATCCAATACAAAAGTAGTTGAAACAAAATTCAGGTACATGTTCATACTCAATAACAAGCTCAAATTTAAAATCACCAATAATTAAATACATAGTTTCAACAAGTGGTGATGAAAGATCAAACTCAACCAAGATTCTAACATAATGACCATACCTGGCCATTTCAGTCTCTTTGTAAAATTTAATTGGAGTACTTACAACCAAGGAAACATCCCAGAGGATACTTGGGTGCCAAAAAAACCAATTTAACCCTTTGACCCAAATCTAAGATTATGATACAGATTTCTTAGCATGAAAAGGATCAAACCAAGGGTCCCAATCCTGAAATATTTCAACTCTTGGCTTGAGATTAATGAAGCCACAACTCCATGCCTTTAATTTTAGTTCTTGTGAAAGGAAGGAAATATGGTATATGGAGACCAATTACATAGCCCATAATCCCAAGACCTGGTACAACATCATGTTTGCATCATCCTTCCTACATCATGCATGCATTACTGCCTGCCCGCATCATGTGTGCAACATAAATCCCTCAAGGGGATTTCCAGGATTCGAACCCTGTTCTTTTGGATGCACGATTACATGGTTTACCACTCACACACCACCTCAACTACAAATTATTATATTTATATTTTTATATATTTATATATCAATAAATAAATAAATATAATTATATATATATATATATATATATAATTATAGCAAATGGGGGCATAAATGAGTGGTTTAGCATGCTTGGTATTTACATCAGGGGCGGCTGGGGTTCGATTCCTAATCGAAAAATATTTTGGCTCGCATTAGGGGCATAATTATGAGGGTTAGTATTATCTCACACCAGTGTGGTGATTGGCCTGTAAACAAGTAGTGTGTAAGTGGATCATGTTTGGCATTCTCTGATCATGGGTTGGAAATGCGCGATTCAGAAGTGACAAGTGATGGTGATTAGGAGAGCCATAAAATCTATGATGTTCGGGATGGTGCAGTGCCTGATAATGGATGAAGGGATGCAACTGCTTGCACAAAAATGCTGAAGGGTCCCACAAATCGGGAGATTTGAGATGGGCAGTTCTGACGAGATGGTAGGGTTGTGCGACGTCATGTGTATTGGAGTTAGTGTCCCAGGACCAACTATTTGTACTTTGATTACATGTATATTCGATGTATTGAATATTAATAAAAATTATTATTACACATTGATCATTGTATAATAATGTCCTAGAGTATACGTCACATTGATATGGTCATAATAGTTCTCCACTATGATGAGAACCTTGATGCGCTATGATGATATTCTTAAATAATGTTCTGTAGTTGGATAAGATACTATGATAAGAAATATAATATATAGACTGTCAAGTGAGAGTACTCGTAAGCATATGAGACTTCTTCTCATGAAGTTCACACTTGGTAATCTTCAAAACATAAGATTATGAGAACAAACCCACCAGTAGGAATTCTATATATTTTAGTGTTATCAGATATTCCTATCTGTGAGCATATATGCGATGGTCCTTAGACTTTAAGATTATTATCAATTCATGTTACAATTCACATACTTAGATATATTTCTTAAACCATGATGATAAAAATTCATAGTGAAGTTGGATATGTTGGGTGCATCACGAGTGAAATGTCATTAATGGATAAGTCGAAGAAGGATTTGTCCCTTCCATCTTTATAGAAGCTGATATCTCAGACCTTTGATTGGAATTAAATCACCTCCCAAAATTCCATGATCATGGTGTAACAATGTTTTTATTTCAGATATTCAAAGAAAGACGTTTCAAACATATTGGTTGGTGACATGGATGTGAAACCTGGTTGATGAGATATTGAGACAAAGGGATTATATTACACAATGAGTGTTTGTATGTGGTTGTCGTCATTGTGACATTAAGTTCTTTCTCTTGGGTTTCTTAACCTGTTTCTAGACAATAATCTTGGACTTTAGGTAATCTCACCTAATACCAATGAGAAAGAATCCTAGAGGGCCACACACCTAGTGTTTTTGCTAATCTTGATTAAATTCTATTTGAATTTAATTATTGGAATGAATATTATTCTCAAGACTGAGGAATAATTTTATTCAAGTTTTATTGATCACTAATATTCACAGGGTAATAAATGATTTTTTATTAATAAATAATTTATTTGATTACGTGAATATATATAAAATATTTATTCATTGGATTGTGAATAAAATATTTATTTTATTTATTGAAATTTTTTAATAAATATTTTATCCACTAAATTGTGAATAAAATATTTATTTATAAATAAAATATTTATTCAGTTGTTCAATAAATGCTAGAGGATTTTGAACATATTAAGATTGAGTCTGGGGACAAATATTAATTAACAAGACCGTTACATAATATTTGTTATTATGCAAGTTGGCGCGCACCACAAAATATTAATAATGATATTATTATTATGTGGAATGGGGTTTATTAAAGGTTTTAAATGTTATTTAATGGATGAAATGCAATTAAATAATATTTTAATATAAACCCTAACTCTATAAATAGACGGCTATGTGTATTGTATATTGCATCCAAAAAAATAGAAAATAGACAATTGTTGTACACAATGAATTCTATCTTGAATCCTCTTTCTCTATACCTCTTAACAATGATAAGAACAAAAGAGATTTATTCAAGAGTGAAGAATGAGTGATCAAGAACAAACAACACAAGACATTCAATTCTCCGTGATAGCACCCGATGATCGAGTGGTGTTACTCCAAGATTATTAGAGCATGTGTGGATCACTGCTAGAGGGATTATATCTTTGGATCCTTACAACACAATGAAGGAAATCTAAAAGGGTCTTTTCAGATGGTCAACAATCATTAATGAAGAAAGTTCCTAATCCCATGTATTTATTTATTTAGATATTGAATAAATTAATGATAAATTTAACATGCAAGATCATCACTCATGGTTTTGGGAAATGATGATTAAAAGTAATTTTAATATATCACCCACCACCACACACTTTAGTTGTGCCTAGAACCATCAATTGGTATCAAAGCGTTCATTTTTAAATTTATAATTATTTATTTGATTTTTGATCCATACACAATCTTGGTTGAGTTTTCGTTTTTTATTATTCATTCTTTAATTCGATTTGAATTAACATGGTTCGACATATTAATCATAATAGTTTAGTGTTTCATTTTCTTAAGGGTTTAAGAATAAATGAAGGAAGACCAGAGATGCCATCAGGAATTGCCAAATCTCTGGTTGGTAAAACTAGGTTACACAGTGTGTACCCATGCACATTGTACTTGGATGCATCAAGACATTAATTACACACAATGCATTTATTGCACACTATATGTTGACCATGCCAACCTGGAACACGACAAGCAGATACATGGTGTGTAGCTGGCATGTACATGCCGTGTAGTCTGACCGAGTTAGCACGCCAAATCCCCATTCATGTGACTCAGATACATGTCAATCGAGGTACATCACATATAACTGGACTGTACACACCATGTAGTCTCCTATTAAAGTACAAGATTCAAAATTACATTAAAGTAAAAAATTGCAGCATTATAACCTTATTTTATTGAATGACACACTTATGTGTGTTTGACAAATTAATAATGGTTTTAAAGAATATTAAATGATCAATTGATTTATTGCAATTAATATATCATTATTAGTTCTACCGTTTATTTTACATGAATTCCATAATTGATGGGTATCTCCAATTAAGTTCGGATGATCATTAAGATGAAAGGGAATTAATTAATTAATTAATTTATTAATTAATGTAAGGGAGTTTATCTTAATAATAAAGAACAAATAAATAAATGAATTCTAGCCAAATAATTTTGCGTATCCATTGCATGTATGGCCGATCATGAGCTTGACCAGGACCCATGTATGTGTTGGAATTTATTTAATTTAATTTATTACATGGGTTTGCAATTATTTAATATTAAATTAAATGATGGCCTATGTATCATCCCTCCATCCATTATTATGCGGGACCTGTATGCCCAAGGATATTTAGGTAATACCATTTAATCAATCCTTTGGTTCCTCTCACATGCATGTGAGTAATAAATACTTGTAATTAATGGAGCATCACATGATGTGTGGTGATAGTTCAAGATAGAACCATGATAATTCCATCTCGGTGATACACATATATACAGGTGGAATGCTATAACTCATGCCAAAACTGACAAATGGAGTTATTACCTTAGGTCATAGGTTGATTTAATGTATGTTCATTAAATAAACCATTATATAAGATCATGATCGGGTCATTTACTTTATTTATTTATTTCTGTTTATGCATTATTTATTTTATTTATGCAAGATCACAATCACATAAATGAATGAATTAATATGAAAAGATGAAAATTAAATAAATGAATTATGTGTAAATGTTTTATTCAACATGGTTAATTAATTAAGTAACATCCACTTAATATTAACAAGACATATAAAGGATAAAACAAGATAAAATTTATGTATAAATTAATTAAAATCCCTCAACCTAATATTAATTCATACCAAGAATTTCATTACATGATTGGGAATCACTACTACAAATATGGCTTTTATCAGCACTAAAAATGGCCATTAACAGCGCTGATAATGCCGGCAAAGATAAAGGGGGGGTCCCCTTTATCAGCGCTAAAAAAAGCGCTGATAAAAATAAAAAAAAATAAAAAAATACTGTCAATCTCGTGGGGGGGCTTTTTACAGCGCTTGAGCCCCCCTTTATCAGTGCTTTCCCACACATCCAGCGCCCGCCCGCACCGCCTACACCCTTTATCAGCGCTAGCCCTTTAAATCACCCTTGCGCGTGCGCCCTTGCCTCCACCCAGATTTGATCTCGAGACCTCCCCCATGCGCACCTAAAGCCTTTGCCACTACCCTATATTGATTTGTTCTCTTATTCATGATATATCTATTTATTTATATATATATTTTGTTATATTTATTCATACAGTAATATATATTTATATTAATATATATAGTTATATTAATATATATATATATATATATGTAGTTATATTAATATATATATATAGTTATATTAATATATATATATATATAGTTATATTAATATTAATATATATATAGTTATATTAATATATAGTAGTTATATAAATATTCATATATTGGTATTTTAAATAAAATGGATATTAGTTATTATTTAGATAAATATAGTATATTTTATATGTAAATATGTTTAATTATTTATTTAAAAAATTTAATTTTCAGGTGTGAATATATAAAAAATATGTACATATAGTTATATATTTGATTATAAATAGCAGTTCATTATAAAAAATGATAAAATTTCAAATACATAATATCAATATGAATGTAATACCTTGGAATAAATTCATTCCCCACCAAAAAAATCCAATAATACCCCCTTAAACGAGGCTGAAAATCCACAAAATGTTAAAAAATATGGGTACCCCGACTAAAAACTCAGTTTTAAAGGCCTTATGGGCCTCTTTTGGCCTCGAAAAATGCTTGACCAAGGTCCCCCGGGTCACAGCAACGTAGAGCTCGTCGCAGGATTCGATTTGATATGTGGCAGAGCTCAAACGGACACCCGGATCAAAAGTTATGGCCGTTTGAAGTTTGAGTTGCGTTTTCAACATATTTTGGATCTTTTTTTAATTTTTTTAATTTTTTTATTCTTCAAATTATTATTAAATGACTATTACTCCATAATAATTATCAAATTATTAATTAAAAATATTTTTTAAATTTTTTAAGAATCCATTTTCACTAAATATCTTATATATTAAGTATATTAAGTGTAAATGTACATTTATACTTATCTAAAATATATTTAAAAATTATATATTATATTTATATCAATATAACTATATAAATATATTTATATATTAATATATTTTTAATATTTTTTTTAAGTCTACCCTTTATCAGCGCTTTTAAAAAAAGCTCTGATAAAGGGGTTCCATTTATCAGTGCTAAAAAAAGGGCTGATAAAGGGGGGGCCTTTATCAGTGCTCAAAAAAAGCGCTGATAAAGGGGTACTTTTATCAGCGCTTTTTTTAGCGCTGATAAAGACACCCTTTATCAGCGCTTTTTTGAGCACTGATAAAGGCCCCCCCCTTTATCAGCGTTTTTTTGTTAGCGCTGATAAAGGGGTGGCGCTGGCCTTGCCCAGTTTTGTGGTAGTGAATGAAATGATAAAACTAAGTGTAGAAAATGGACAATTTCTAGACACTTACTTTTATCGGGGAGTTCTCATGAGTTTGAGCTGACTTAACCAAAATTGTATTGAGTTTAACGACCAAATTCTATTCAATAAAAATTTAGAGGAAAGTGTTGAGGAAATCTAAGACATGATTTCTAGATAGGGGGATCCACTCAATAGATCAAGGAGCTACAAGCCTATAGTTAGCAAGACTGCCTACCTAAATTACTTTATTATGGTTTTCATGGGAAAACATGGATCATTAATAAAAGTAATGGGGATCCTTGCCACTAGAATTTCATAACAACTAGATATTCTGAGTTCAATGATGAGGGTTATTGGGAATTGATAAAATAGCGGGAGATTTAATAAAATTAATTAATTTAATTATTATTTCTCACATAATTTGTAATCAAGAAAAAGTACTAATAATCTTATCTTTTAATTATAGAATAAAATAGAAAGCTCAACATCCACACTATCCATACAATCAATATTAGAGAAAGAAAATCTCCTAACTGGAAACAACTTCCAGGAGTGGTTTAGACGCCTTCGAGTTATGTTATGCCATGAATGAAAATCTTATGTGCAATAATACTCAATGCTTGATCCACCTACTAAAAAGGTGAGTGATGAAGAGTTCCTTATCTATGAAAAGCATTTGAGTGACATAGTTGATGTTCAATGTTTGATGCTTTAATTTATGTCTAGTGAACTAATGAAGTCTCATGAAAACATTAATGTGTATAGCATGCTAGAGCACCTCCATGGTCTATACCAAGAGAGAGATAAACAAGATCAATTTGAAATTTCCAAGGTTATTTTTTAGAATAAGTTTAGAGAGGATTCCTCAGTTGGGACTCACACAATAAATCTCATTGGATACATTGAGCACCTATAGGTTCTAAGGTTTAAACAACCCAAATAACTGGGCATTGATCTCATTCTGGATTCACTTCCTATGAGTTTATCTAGATTTTTTGTGAATTTTAATATGAACATCATTGATAAGTATCTTACAAATCTTCTCACTCTTCATCTCCAAGTTGATAAGGATACAAAGTGAAAAAATCCTTCCATCATTATGGTGAACAAATAGAAAGTACAAGAAAATATCTCTAAGTCCAAAGCTTCTTCACACCATTTTAAGAAGAGTATGATCAAGGGGAAAGAAAGGGAACATGATGATGTCTATTTCACATGTGGCAAGAAGGGTTATTGGAAGAAAAACTTCACCCAGCCAAATAAGTAAGGGGAAGCTTCAGGTGCATTTGTTATCGAGTGAAATTTATTTGTTTCTACAAATTGGGTATTAGATATAGCTTTTGGTTCTCAAATATGTATTCTAATATAGGAACCAAGTAGATTCATAAAGATTGAATGAGGGGATGCAGATCTATTAGTATCCAATAGATCTAAACTTTCTACTGTAGCTATCAGGAACTACCACCTCACATTGAAAACTAAAATGATCTTGGGTTTAAAGGGTTGTTATTATGTGCCTTCAGTTACCAAAAGACATTATTTCTATATCCAAACTAGATATAGATGTATTTATTTTAAAATTTGGGAATAAATGTTGATTATTTTATAAAGATAACATTTTTTATGGTAAGTAACATTTAAATAGCGGTATTTATGTGTTGGATTACACAAACCAAGTAATGAAAATCAATAACAAAGTTACTTCACATGAATCATACCACACCTAACTTTAACATCAACAGATAGGTCATGTAAATGAAAAACACTTGGATAAATTACATTAAGATGAATATTTAGATTCTTTTGAACTAAAACCACTTGGTGTATGTCACACATGATTACAAGAAAAAATGACCAAATCCCCATTTAGTAGTAAAGGTGAAAGAACTAAAGATATTATTTAATTAGTTCATACCGATGTGTGTGGACCATTTCACATTAAGAAAAGGGGTGGGTAATCATACTTAATAACTTTTACTAATGATTTTAGTAGATATGAATATGTTTACTTAATGAGGTATAAGTCATATTCTTTTGATAAATTCAATGAATACAAGAATGAAGTTGAGAAAAAGCTTGGTAAGAAGATTAAGAAACTTCACTCAGACCATGGTGGAGAATATATTAATCAATACATCATTGATTATTTACAAGAGTTTAGGATATTATCTCAACTCAATCCTCCTTATATGCCTTAGTGTAATGGTGTAAGCGAAAGGATAAACTACATCTTTTTGGACATGGTGAGATAAATGATGAGTCATGCGAGTCTTCTATTATCCTTTTAGGGATACACATTACAAAAAATAGAATATGCACTAAACCGAGTGCCTTCTAAAGAAACATGCGATATACCATACCAATTATGGAATGGAAAAAAACCTGTGTTGTCTTACTTACATGTGTGGGGTTGTGAAGAATTTGTTAAGGTCTCTTTAGGTAAAAATATTATACCCTAAGGCACAAAGTGTATCTTTATAGGATATCCCAAAGAAACAAAGGGATACTACCTATAAAATCCTCCAGATAAAAAGGTTGTGGTTGATAGATGCCCCACATTTCCTGAGGAGGATATTTTCTATAAAAGATATAGTGGGAGTGAGATAAACTTCGATGAATTCCATGATCAAGATACATAAGAGTTGGCATATGAACAAATTACACAAAGCCTCATGGAAGAATAAATTGTTCAAGAGACACAATTACTATATAATAACACTAAAGTGGTTAGAGAACCAGAACTGTATTGTTTTCTAGTCAATGAGGATGGTGAATAATTATTTGTTGATAATAATTATCTTCTAACCTACAAGGAAGCAGTAAGTGGAACATATGTTTCCAAGTGGCAAGAGGCCATGAATTCTGAAATGGATTCCATGTACCAAAACCAAGTCTAGAATTCGGTAGAACCTCCATTAGATGTAAATCCTATTGGTTTCAAATGGGAATTCAAGAAGAAACTAGACATGAAAGGAAAAGTGGGTTCCTATAAGTCATGAATGGTTGAAAAAGGGTTTAAAAAACATCAAGGCATTGACTATGATGAAACCTTTTCACCAGTTGCAATACCAAAATACATCAGAATTCTACTTTCCCTTACAGGTTTCCCTGATTACGAGATTTTGAAAATGGATGTAAAAATATCCTTCCTTAATGAGAACCTCTAGGAAGATGTCTATATGACACAACCATAAGGGTTTGTGACTCTAAAGGATTCCAACAAGGTATATAAGTTACAAAGATACATTTATGGATTAAAGAAAGAATCTAGGTCATGGAACATTTGTTTTGATGAGGTCATAACAGATTTTGGTTTTATAAAGAAAAAATACGAGTCATGTGTCTATAAACAGTTTAGTGGGAGTGCATTAATTTTATTAATAGTTTATATTGATGACATATTACTCATTGGAAAAAAATACTAGTCTTACAGTCTATTAAGGCATGGTTGAATAAATACTTATCCATGAAGGACTTGGTTGAGGCTGCATATATTCTTAGGATGAAGATTCATCATGATAGATCCAAGAGGTTACTCGACCTAACTCAAAGTACATACATTAACAAGATACTGAAAATATTCAGTATGGAAAAATCCAAGAGGGGATTGTTACCAGTATCACATGGTATTCATCTTTTTAGGAAAATGTGTCCTTAGACATATGAGAAAAGATACAGAATAGAAAGTATTACATATGATTTAGCTATTGGTTCAGTCATGCATGTTATTATATATACTAGGTTAGATATTTCCTATACATTAAGTGTAGTAGGAATATATCAATCTGATCTAGGTGACCACCATTGGATGGAAGTCAAGACTATCCTTAAGTATTTGAGGCATACTAAGGATATGTTCATGGTTTATGGAGGAGATGAGGAACTAGTCATAAGAGGATATGAAGATTCTAGTTTCCAAACTGATTAAGATGACATTAATTCACAAACAGGACACATCTTCACTTTTAATAGAGGTTCTATGAGCTAGAAGAGCTCAAAGAAAGATGTGGTTGCAAATTCTATAATAGAGTTCAAGTATATTACGACTCCTATGATAGATAAATAAGTAGCAAGGATGTGAAACTTTGTACAAGATATTGATGTGGTACTCAACAGTAAAGATCCTATAACACTCTATTGTGATAATACTGTAGCAGTGGATCTTGTAAAAGAGACAAGGTCACATTAGTGGACAAAAGACATACTTCAGAAGCATCATCTCTTGAGGTATTTTTCTCATAGAGGTGAAGTTGTAGTGAGAAATATTTCCATGGAATACAAGATGACATAACCTTTGACTAAAGCCTTAACTCAGCAGAAACATAACTATTATGTGAGGTCTAGTGGACTGAAGGTTGTAGGCAGTTGACTCTAGTCCAAGTGGGAGTTTATTGGATTTTGTGTCCTAGGACCAACTGTTTTTACTTTAATTACATGTATATTCGATGTATTGAATATTAATAAAACTTCTTATTATATATTGATCATTGTTATGCATGAATCTAATATAATAACGTCCTAGAGTATACATCGCATTGATAAGGTCATAACATTTCCCCACTATGATGAGAACCTTGATGTGGTATTCCGATATTCTTAAATAATGTTTTATGGTTGGATAATGTACTATTATGGGAAACATAATACATATAATTTCAGATGCGAGTACTTGTAAGTAGATGAGGCATCTTCTCATAAAGTTCTCACTTGGTAATCTCCAAGATGGGAGATTATGATAACAAACCCACTAGTAGGAATTCCACATGTTTTAGTGTCATTAGATATTTCTATCTGCGAGCATGTGTGATGGTCCTTAGAATTTAAGATTATTATTAATGCATATTACAACTCACATGCTTAGATGTGTTTCGTAAACCATGACAAAAATAGTTCATGGTGAAGTTGGATATGTTGGGTATGTCATGAGTGACATGTCATTAATAGATAAGTCGAGGAAATATTCATCCCTTCTATCTTTATGGGAGCTAATATCTTAAACCTTCGATTGTAATGGAACTGTCACCCTAAATTCCATCATCATGGTGTAACAACATGTTTATTTCATATGGTCAAAGAAAAATGTATCAAGCATATAGGTTGGTGATAAGGATGTGTAACTTTCTTTATGAGATATTGAGATAAAGGGATTATATTACACAACGAGTATTTGTATGCAGTTATCATCATTGTGACATTAAGTTCTTTTTCTTGGGTGCCTCATCCCATTACTAGAGTGTAATCTTGGATTTTAGGAAAACTCGCCTAATGTTAATGAGAAAGAATCCTAGAGGGTCACACACTAAGTGTTTATGTTGATCTTGATTAAATCCTATTTTAATTTAATTATTCCAATAAATATTATTCTGAAGACTGAGGAATAATTTTATTCAAGTTTTATTGATTGCTAATATTCGTAAGGTAATAAATAATTATTTATTTATTAATAAATAATTTATTTAATTATGTGGATATATATAAAATATTTATTTGTTGGATTATGAATAAAATATTTATTTATTTATTGAATATTTTTAATAAATATTTATTTTATAGAATGTGAATAAAATATTTATTTATGAATAAAATATTTATTCAATGTTGTGCACAAATAATTCTCTCTCAACTCCTTCTCTCTCCCTATCAACAATGAGAAGTGCAAGAGATATTTCTTCATGATTGAAGAATGAGTGATTAAGAACGAACAACTCAAGACATTCAATTCATAGTGCTGACACCCAGTGATCGAGTGGCATTGCTTTAAGATCATTGGAGCATGTGTAGATCACCGCTAGAGGAATTCTATTCTTGGATCATCACAACACAATGAAGGAAATCTTAAAGGGTCTTTTCAGATGACCAACAATCATCAATGAAGAAAGTTTATGAGCCTAGATATTTATTTCTTCAGATATTAAATAAATTAATTATAAATTTGATGTGCAAGATCATCACTCATGGTTTTAAGCAACGATGATTAAAAGTAATTTTAATATATCACCAAGCACCGCACACTTATGCTGCATTCAGAACCATCAAGATGATGTAAGAAGGTCTAGGTCATGGTTGCACAACAATGGTGAGGGTCCCAACAATGGGGATGACATTCAGATTTGGGTTACGCTTTGCACGACTGGTGGTTGAAGTAGGGGCGAGTGCTGGGCAGCAAGTGTTTGACTTATTCTAGAAGATCCAGCGTCTGGTGGTGTGGGGAGGTGGACCAGTGGTGACGATGGTGGGGCCACGATGTGACCTCAGACAGTGATCCTACGTTGGACTTTGGGAGGGGTGTTATGAAAGCTACGATGTTTGGGATGGCACGACACCAGATGATGGATGAAGGGAAGTGACATCCTTGCACAATAATGATCAAGGGTCCTGTAGATCGTGGGCTTTGAGATGGGCATGGTTGGTAAGATGGCGGGGTTGTGCGATGCCGAATTATGGCAGAAGGGTGACAATATGCTTTCACAACAATGATGAGGGTCCCAACAGCGGGGTAAGCATTCAGATTTGGTTGCACGGTAGGTGGTTGAAGGTAGGGTGAGTGTTGGGTGGCCAGTGTTCAATGTCCATAGGCAAATCCAGCATTTGGCGATGCAGGGAGGTGGACCGGTGGCGGTAATAGTGGGGCCGCAACATGACCTCAGACAGTGCTCCTACATTAGACTTTGACAGGCTGCTTGTACAAGTGTCATCCAATGGTGTGCTCCTTTGAGGGGCAGACTGGTGCGGTGTATGGCAAGATCAGTTGTGACGTGGGGGATTATGCCATAATGGTGGAGGCTGGTCATGTTGAGAGTTGTAGATAAAGGGATTTGCTGTGACATTTCAGGGCTTTAGGGCTAGTTGTTGTGGGCCTTTGGACTATATAATGGGGGATTATGGGCCATGTAATGAAGGAGTCTACGAGACTATATATAATAAATAATAATAAAGGGCTTGATGGGTGGGGTATCCTTAGGGGTCTATGACCCGCCCTTCCGGCCTGTGGGTGAGGTGTGCGTGTGTTTCATTGTAATTTTACCCCCAATATCTAATATATATATATATATATAATTATATAAATATATATAACTATATAATTGTATTTATAATTATATACAAATATTTTTAAATATATTTATTTATAATTATAAATATAAATAAATAAATAAATAAATAAATAAATAAAAAACTATAATAAATATATTTAAATAATAAATATATTTATTATATTTATTATTTTATAGATTTATTTATTAATAATCATATATATAATTATATAAATATATATAAATATATTTATAATTATATACAAATATTTTTAAATATATTTATTTATAATTATAATTATAAATAAATAAATATATATTTAAATAATTATAAAATTATAATAAATATATTTAAATAATAAATATATTTATTATATTTATAATTATATATATCTATATATTAATATATATATATATAATTATATATAACTATGTATATATAATTATGTATATATAATTATATAAATATATATAATTATGTATATATAATTATATAAATATATATAATTATGTATATATAATTATATAAATATATATAATTATGTATATATAATTATATAAATATATAAATATATATAAATATATTTATAAATATATTTATTTAAAATTATAATTATATATAAATATATATTTAAATAATTATAAAATTATAATAAATATATTTATTATATTTATATTCAAAAAGGTTCGAGTGAGAATGGGCAAGTCAACCCACACCTTCAAAATTTATTAAAAAAACTTAAAGTAAAAAATAGGGGAAAACAAAGGAAAGCGGGGACAACAAAACATAAACGCTCATAATAGAGGAAGTTGGAGATCAATTCCCCCCACACCCTCTAGAACCAAAGTTTCTCAGGTGATGACCTTTACCCTTTGGATGTCAATATCTCCTCCATGATCTTGACCTTTGAGGCAGAACACACTCATCATTCGATGATGAATCAGAGGAGACCTCTGGAATGATGAAACTATTATATTTCCAAGAAAGATCCCAAAAATCCAGCTCTAGTTTCAATCGACAACAATCTTCAATATTTTTTGATAGTAATTTTTGAACAAGGAGATAGTCATTGTAGCAAAAAAAACGTCCAACTCCATTTTGGCGAAGATAGCTTCAAGCTGTAAATCAAACCATTTTTTGAATCTTCCTTAAGACCCTGGGGGATCCTTTCAACCTCATATCCCTCTGAAGCAATTTTAACATTTTTTACCCTCTCAGATTCACATTCCATGACCGAGGCATTTCCAAAATTATCATAAGCAATTTTCATGAGATTAGACAATTGAGATGAAAAAGACTATTCAATGAAATAAAGGGTATCCACTGGAGATTACACCTAAAGGGGTAAAAAATAAGTATCATGGAATTTATTTTTTCAATTTCGATCAACTAAAACAAGAAAGGTTATCTCCTCTGATAAAATTAAATCAACTACCTATTGAGAAAAAATATCACCTTCAGATTGACCATTATCATATTGCTTGTACTCACTTGTAGATTAACCATCCTCACCCAGCTTACCAAGTTTTCCACAAGTGTCACCATCAAAAAAGTCTGTAGGGTATAACTCGACCATTTCCAAGGAAATAACCAAGGTAACGACATGAACATCAATAATAGAAGGGACCCCTTCATTGATATCATCTCTAGACCTATCAACATTGACAATTCCTTTGACTAGAGCATCCCTAAAAGAGGCAACAACCTGTATAGAGACATCTTCCTCAACACTTTATACCCAAGAGAGTCTCTCAGGATACTTAAAAACCTAATCAACATTTCCATCTAGAACTAGAGTAGAATATCCAGGGTCCTCTGGATTTTTATCCTTGTGCATGATCTGGGACTCAGAAACTACACCTGCTTGTAGCTCAAAATCAGCACTTTCCTGGACCTTGGAGGTTCGTCCCTGTGTCATTGGCATCATGTCCTTCAAAATTGATATAGGGTGATCATCCCTATCCACCACTGGCCTCACCCTGGGATGCTTGGGAAAAGTATAAGGTTTCCCATGTTGCAAAGACTTCAACTCTTGCTTCACTTTGGATTTAACAGAACACTCTAATGAAGAGTACCCCTTTAAACCACATAATTCACAGAACTTATTCATGTAGTTTTGAGCCAAGTGCCCAAAAGATTTATAGACAAAGAAAAAATCTGGACATTTATCATACTCAATATCGATATGAATTTCATAAGTAAGGGTAGCGAGAATGACATTATCAACAAGAGTGGAGCTAAAATCGACCTCAACCAGTATCCTTGCAAAGTGTCCATACCTGACTTGTTTGGTTTCCTTGTCCAAACGGATTGGGACCCCAATTGTAGATGGGATATCATGCATAATTTTTTGGATGACACAAAATCCATTTAAGACCAAGAAGCCTCACCCATACCCATGAAAAGGTGTTCTTAGCATGTAATACACTAAAATCCACAGACCATTCATAGAGATGAAGTATCTCGAGCTTCAGAAATAAAGAACCAGTCGACCATGCACGAGTCCTAAAATCCTATGAATACAAAATGCAGTGGAAGAAGCCTCAGCCTAAAGAGATACATCTACAATTCGAAAACCCCCAAAGAAACGAGATTCATTGAGCTAGATCATCCAACTGTCATGCCTTCACGCCTTTGGGAAGAACAACTTGAGCGATTGAGGAGTTCCTTCCCATAACCAGTCCTTTTGAAAAAGAATAACGATTGAACTCAACATGAGAAACCGAGCCTTTCCTATGAATCCTACTAAAGGAGGAACCTTTGAAGGCAGCCAAGACACATCAATGATTTTCACACTCTAGATTTGAAATCTTACCTGGGTTTCCATCCAGAAATGAAGGCCCTTCGAATTTCTATAGAAAATATTTAGCAATCGGGGTCGACATCTGAGATTGGCCTCCGTAGAGAAGCCTCGAACCAATAAAGTGCGAAATCGCCATTTTAAAAGAAATCCATAGATTCCATCATCTCCTTCGCGGAGCAATCCCAAGACCCGCGCCTCTATTAATTTTTTTATTATATTTATAATTATAGATATTTATATATTAATAAATAAATATACAAAATTATATAATTATATATAATTATATAAATATATTTATAAATATATACAAATATTTATAAATATATTTATTTATAAATATAAATATAAGTAAATAAATATATATTTAAACAATTATAAAATTATAATAAATATATTTATTATATTTATAATTATATATATTTATATATTAATATATATATATATATATAATTATATATAATTATATAATTATATAAATATATTTATAATCATATACAAATATTTATAAATATATTTATTTATAATTATAATTATAAATAAATAAATATATATTTAAATAATTATAAAATTATAATAAATATATTTAAATAATAAATATATTTATTATATTTATATATTAACAAATAAATATATAATTATATAAATATATATAATGAAAAAGGTCTAGCCAGAAGTCGAAGCTCCTGACCATTTATTAAAATTTAAGAAAAAGAAAGAAAACACAAGAAAAGAAGAAGGAAGGGGTCAAACACAGAGACAACCCCTCATCAATAGAAATAAACAACATGTCAAAATTCACTATAATCATGATCATCATCATGACCAGAATCTCCAACTTCATTGGCATACTCCCATTCTGACTGGGAGTTCCTTTGATTGAAGAGTGCAATATACTTTTCCTTAATCTTCTCCTACTCTGAGGTGAGATGAGTCTTGGAAGACATACTTCATCCACATCCTCATACTATAACCTACTCCTCTCAGACACATCCTCGACCACAATTTTTTGGATGACAACCACACTTCCAAGTCTTAGCTTGTTGCCGATCCCCTTCCGACTCTTCCCTCCCCGACTCAAAAATTCATTTCTTCAAGAGAATATGCTCATTAACATTGAGAGTCTCAATGTACATAGAGGGGACCTCAACTTTGTTGCATCTATCAGAAATAGGTACTACCTACACCAAATCAAGTACATAAAAGGTATTTGAGGTGGTAACATGCACCATACCCATGATCAGTAGGTGCATACACATTAGGAAACATTGTTTGAACCTCCTCCGCAACAATTTCAGCCCATGATCTCTTCCTTAGGGAGGAAGAGGAATTCTTCACAACATTAACCATATTTAAATCAGAAAAGTTACCCCTGTCCAAACTAGCAGACCCTTCAAGAAAATAATCCTCTTGATGCAAACATCCTCCATGCTATGAATCTGAATGAGGAGAACTACGTACAACCCCCCTACTATATGACCTTTATCAGATGACTTCCAAGAAGATGCCTTAGGCCTAACCTTCTTATTGCAATTACTTTCAACATGACCATGACTTGAACATAATTAACAAGAGATAGATCTTCTACAATTAATAGATTCATATCCAATTATCTTGCATATTGAGTAAAATTTTGGTACTTTCTCATATTTAATTTTAATATCAATCTCATCATATTCAGTGGAGAGATAAATTCTGTCAACCATGGTAGTACCTAGATAAACCTCAACTAGAAATATTGCATAGTGACCAAAGCAAGCACACTAAGTTTCATTATCAAGTTTAACAGGAACACTAATTGCAATCGCAAGATCATACAAGATCTTCAGGTGCCACAACAGCCAGTTAAGACTAAAGACTTTGACCTAAAATTGTGCATATGAGTTACATAACTCCAATGGGTTAAAGCCTTTTTCCCATTCATGAATATGAAGAACTCCAAGATTGAGGGATATGGACCCAAATACCCACTCACACAATTTCAAATCCTATGAGTGAAAAAGAATGTGGAAGAACCCTCTTCCTAGTGAGACACATCTCAATTTATCAAATCCCCAAATCAATTATAATCGCATGAATAAATAATTAAATTTACAAGGTTTATATACCTTGGGTAAAATCAATCTTGCAATAATCGAATGATTACCTAAATTCAAGAATTCATAGACCACTCCATCATAATCTCTCACATGAGTGATGATCCCCTTCTAACAAATCGCTCCAGCAGCAGACCCTTTGTAGACCGAAAAGAGATTTTTATTGCAATATACGAATATGAGCCAGTCAACTTGATATCATTCCAAGCGGATTTTCAATATTCAAATATGAGAATGCCATATTGATGGGAGTTGAAACGTCCCTGACCCAGAGTGGTTTCTATAAGAGAAGACAACATCTAGAGAAAAACCCATGTGAACAGGATCGGCTTGGCATTGTGGAAGTGAGGCGAGAATAGAATCCTCACTGTGAGGTGAGATCATGCACAACAGAAAGGAAGGACCAAACTACCCACAGTGAATGAGACAAAGAAGGGTAGATCATATTCATCCAGATGAACTCTAATCTCTAGATCTTACACAACAATAAGGCAGATCATAGCAAGATCGTGCGATGTGGAGGGTAGATCAGCTTCATCCAGATGAACCCTAATCGCCAGATCTTTCACAACATCGAGGAATATCATATCTAGATCGTCCCATATAAATATATATAATTGTATAAATAATTATTTGTTTATATATATATTAATATTTATTTATAATTATATTTATAAATACATATTTTCAATTATTTAAATATTTATTTATAATTATATACATTTAAATTTTTTAATTACATTAATTATATTATATAAATTAGGACTTTATATACACTTTTTTTAAAGTGATGTTAAAACCCCTCCTGATCTTTTAAATAGAACCCTAACTGAGTTATCCTCACTCGTGCTATTCAAGCTCTCATAGAACCAAATCTCCATCATTTCTCTCCCTCGATCATTTCGAACGAATCGATATATTTCAAATCCAAGGTATGTGATCACTTATGACTCATCACTCCCCCTCAAACATCTCTATTTTTAATTTTTCCAAATGTCTCCTCTGCCTACAAACTCTTGTGCTTTTTACCATGAAAATGACCATAGAGTGCCTCCACAACTTGATCAACATGACCAATATAGTCCTCCTCTTAAATGCATCCAACACTACTCTAGTTCCTACCCATATCTATGACACGCCCCATGTATGAGAAGTTTGTAGCTTTTGCGTAGCTCAGTTTTGCATTGCCTGTAAACCAATGCTCTGCCTAGCCACCATGTACCATTCAATGTGTGTTTTTATTGAAAATTAAATGCTATTTATTTTATGAAATTTTTTATTTGATATAAATTTTGGAATATTATCACTGGTCTACCTACTTTGTTTTTTTTGTTTGTTCCATGTTTTTTTGGCCCCACTCATAGCCTAATTCATGTACTAGAATGACACACACAATGATCTTATTATGATCAATCTACCTCTATAATTCTCCACCAGATCTCCCTTACCTTGAGCCATTGTTAGTGCACCACCTCCCTTTCCTTCATGTCCATTTTACCCATTCATCATTATTTCTCACTCTGATTTCATGGAGCTCCTAGCTGTGTACCGCAAAACCCTACCCACTTATCATGTAAGGTGGTGACTAAAAATGATAAGTAGGAAGAGTTTTTAAGGTGAATAGATGTTAATCTACTCCAATTTCCAAATATCCCACCTACTCCAATTGATTAAAACCAAAAAACTCCACCCAATTACCTTCTATTACCAGGAAGAAGAAGCTTAATAATTTTAATATCTCCTGATTTTTTGTAATTTTTATAGGAATTATGAAATTAGTTTAATTTAGTTTGTATGATTTGTTCCAATTTTTTATATTTATAGCACTGGATAAAAATTATTTCATGATACTTTTGATATTTATAAACATACAATTTATTTATATGTTTTATTTTTTGTTTTAAGTTTATTCTTAATAATTTTATCTTGTTATAACATCAATAAGTTTTTATTTTTTTTAATATTGTTTAATATTTTTTAACATTATTATTATATATATATTTATCGACCCCGAGTTGTTATATACTCTACACATGTGATATGGAATGAACACATGGGTTATGAACATGGATTATGGATAGAGAATGGACTATCATGTATGAAAGAACTTGACATTATGATATAACCAGAACATAGGTGGCATCAATTGATTACATGCTGCCAGAAGTTTATATTACATCACAAACCAACATATATTACATTACCACCAATGGAGTATGACTATGCCGACACAAGATATTTCATTTCTCTAACGCCAACATAGCTAATAAAATAAATCTAACACAATGAGAATTGTGACGCTTAACTCCTCCATTATTTTTGAACTCTAACCTGCTGCACTACATGTAGAGTATTTAACACTAGTTTATCTTCTTGATATTGTTCTTAATTCTCTAAAAACTAATATCACTTGAATCCATTTAAAGGTGATTGATGCAGGATCGAAGGATTTTGTAGTTCATGAAAATGAGAGTTAATTTATACAGTGCTTTACCAAGACGAAGAAGAAAAGTTTTTTTTCATTGCTTGTTAATGAAGGACTTAAATGAAGACTACATAAATATAAATATAGATACACTATTACATATCTTCACACAATTATGTGTAAATATATTAAATGGGATAAGTGGCCATTATAGAATATATTGTTCTTGAGAATGTAAATGAAATCCTCACGCATGAATGATTAGAAGTCTTAGTTATAAATGTATACATGAGGTGCATTTTCATGATTTTTTGTCTAATAGTTGATCTGCTATGTTAACTATGAATACATATTATTCATAATTTTTGTAGGTGTATATATCAATTCTATTTAAAGGGAAAACCCTGTAAACAAAAATTTGGACTCATTAGTCCTTACATCACTTCTACATAACTATTCTCATTATAACCAAAGTAATATAAAGGAATAATAGAAATACTGGACACAATGTTTGAAAGAAAACTTACAGATGACAAACTATTCTTAATACCCATGATGCAGTGGTAAAAATCCACAATCTAATCATATCAAATATATTTTTATTAATTTCATTACTTATTCATTTTTGTTTTTTAGGTAGCAATGGTTACTCATTGTAGTCAATTTGGATAATCCAAAGATTTATTTTCTAGATTCAATGCATGGATACCCAAAAAACTGACCACACATGATGATGTTATCAATTTTTAATACACTAAATGTAACATTTTACAAATAAACTTCAAGTAATATATTTTATATTATGTTTTAATGAAAATTATGTTATGATAGGGTGACATTTAAATATAAATAATACCATGGAATGTGGATAGTCCATGAGCACAAAAAGCCGATCAACTTCTACAAATGGAAAAGTATTAGGGTATATATAATAACATTCCACTATCAAAACATATATATAAAAAATTACTTATTTTTCTCAATGTTTCTACAGTTCCCAAAAAAAACTAATAGAAAATATTATGGTTATTATGTTTGATTTTTTTTTGAAAGATATCGTATTACATAAAAAAACTAGCATCCCCTAAAGAGGTATTTTCAATGATAATTAAAAAAGTTACTAATGCTTTGTTTATTTATATTTTTCTATTATTACCGGGACTATCGACAATCCTCGTATTCACAAGAGGAAATATATTTGTTTATAAATGAATGGTTAGAATATATGGTATCAAATTTTATATAGACATCATGAAGAGGTGACTTACTACTACTTATTTAGTTAATTTTTAATCATTTTATGTATTTTTTAGTTAATTTCTTTATTATTTTTATTGGATACATTTTAGTTCAAAGAACACCACACACTCAAAAACTGAGAAAACACATCCAGATTGTTTTGATACTTTATAAAAATTATCCATAAGTCATTTGTGACATGTAGGAATCAACCTAACCACAATATGATACACGGTGTGTTCGGTATGACTCAAATTGTATGTTTTCATTTTAAAATTGACATTTTACTCCAAAACACACATCACATACCCAAAATTGATCAAACACATTCATATTTTTTTGATACTTTAAGACAATTATCTATAAGTAATTTGTGATGTGTAGGAATCATTTTCACCTCAATCTGATACACGGTGTGTCTGACATGACTCAAAGTGTCTGTTATCAATTGAAAATTGAAAATTTAGTTCAAAACATGTGTCACTCACTAAAAAATAAGAAAATATTATCATATTTTCTTGATACTTTAGAATCCATAAGTCATTTGTGACATGTAGGAATCAATTTCACGTCAAACTGACACACGATGTGACCAATATGACTCGAAGTGTGTGTTTTCAGTCTAAATTTACGTTTTAGTAAAAATGACACAAAACATACTAAAAAATAAGAAAATGAGTTCATATTGTTTTATATTTTATGAAAATTATTCTTAATTCATTCGTGATGTGTATGAATCAACCACATGTCAATCCGACGCACAGTGTGACCGGTATAACTCCAAGTGTGTCATTTTAATTTAAAATTGAAAATTTAGTTCAACACACATGTCACGTACTCAAAACCAATAAAAAACATTCAAATTATTTTAATAATTTAGGAAAATGATCCATAATTCATTTTTTATGTTTAGGAATCATCCTCACCTCAATCTGATACATGGTGTGGCCAATATGACTCAAAGTGTCCATTATCAGTTTAAAATTGATAATTTAGTTCAAAACATGTTTCACTCCTTTAAAACAAGTAAAAAAAACTCATATTTTATTTAAAATTTATTAAAATAACCCACAATTCATTTGTGACATGTGGGAATCATTCTTATATCAAGCTGACACACGATGTGACCAATATGACTCAAAGTGTGTGCTTTTAGTCTAAATTTACATTTTAGTAAAAATGAAACCTAACATACTCAAAAACAATAAAATTAATTATTATTTTCTTTATACTTTAGGAAAATGGTCCTTAATTCATTTTTGACATGTAGGAATAAACCTCACATCAATCTGAATCACAGTGTGACAGATATGACTCTTAGTGTGTCTTTTTATTTAAAATTAAAATTTTAGTTTAAAACACACACCACATACTAAAAACCAAGAAAATAAATTCATATTGTTTTTATAATTTAGTAAAATAATACATAATTAATTTTTTATGTGTAGGAATCAATCTGTCACGACCCCCTCCCCACAAAGTGTACCCCTCCTGGGCCAGCAATGTGAAAAGGGAGATAATGACCCCCGAGTCCCGCCTCCAGTAGGCCCCGGGTTGGCGACTAGCACCGAGGGTATAATAACATACAAATGGGAGGCATTACCCTCTAAGATAACACATGCAGAAGAGAGATATAGAATAGACTCCAACCAACTCCAACTCATAATAGAAATATAAAAGAAACCCAAGTACATATATGAAATTTCATGCAAAAGTACTACAACTGAAAGGGAAACTAAAAGTACCCAAAAGAAAGAAAAACGGCAGCGACCACGAGCCCGAACAGCTCCTCCTCCAACCACAAGCTAGTAGTAACCCGCTAGATCTCCAACCTGCTCCAAGTGACCTGAAAAACAGTTTATATGTACATAGGGTGAGTATAATAGTATACTCAGTAGGATCCTCCCCAAGACTCTCGTGCAAAAGTAAAGAAAGCATGCTAAAGCCCAGTGAACAACAAGTGAAACTAACTCGTCGCCTAAACAGGTATACTATGTTCCCAACCTCACCATGGCTACTCTCACCAAGTAACGCATACAAGAATATAGCATATAGTAAAGAATATCAAGGGTACCCCGCTACTACTTCCCCACTGGTTTTCCGCTTTGCCCCAACGACATACGTCCTGTGCATCTCTCTCCAAAGGCTTGCCCGCAGACACCTGGGCTAAGCTCCACAATCTGCACCTCGTGCACCACATAGGCTTTCCCGCAGACACCTGGGCGAAGCACCACACCGTCCTCACAACCAAAAGTAACCAGGTAATTTCCGGGAGCCACCACAGCTCGCATAACGTGTATCATACGTCGGGTATAATACCTCAATCCATTACAGCCCATACGCCGAGTAAGGATCCTCAAGCCATCATAGCCTATACATGTTACACATATAGTAGTCCGTAGGATACTATATCTAGAATATATGTGTGTGAATAACCACAAGCCATTACAACCCTCTATACACATATATGGGGTAACTAACCGCTGTGCCTCATGGCACAAGTATCTACCAAGAGAAGAGAGCGGGGCCAAATGGGGTAGTCAGCCATTCAACCTCCCATCAGAATGTTGGGGAAAACACCCCCCCCAGGGCTCAGAATCCCCGAGGTGTCAGTTGCCCTTACCGACAGGGTGGAGTAGCGTATAGAAACACAAAAAGTACAAAATATATAAGTAACTCACATCCACACTATGGGCATTACCTAGTCTTAGATACAACTGCAGCTAACGTCTCTCAGACTCCAGGCTGCTACTTCAAAGACTAGGTATCCTATAAGCACACAACCAATTGAAGAGCTTTATTAGATTACTCCATTCTCATTTATCAGTTCCACTGTACATTAATTAATTCTTTAAACATTAATTAAGAATGAACAATTCCACATTAAACTGAACTGGCATCACTTTCAAAAACAACTGCTCCTTTTTAAGATTCACATCACCTTTAAATTCTATTATCTCCATCCCCGTGGATTTTCACCATTTAATCAAACATTCCTTACCGAATTAATTTTCCACATTCCTAGGCATTCTAGAAAAGCATCCTATGCTTCTAAACACAAAGGAGGCTCAACACGGTGAGTAAATATACTACCCGTCGAGTCTTTGCCGCCTATAGAAAGAGCATAGACCCATCCTACATCGAGAGGCTAAACACGGAAAGCACGTGGCATACCCCGCGTGTCTTCGCCCCCTTCGGAAAGAGGGTAAGCAAGACCAGCTGCCTTGAGCAGTGGGGAAAAGTAAAGTAGATTAACATTCAAGAAAACCGCAAGCAACCAGCAACCACATCCATCCCATTCCATCACCCCTGGTGTCCTCCCCGACACCCACATGCATAAACCGATGCATCTCGCCCCACTAGGCGTCATCCTCTGCCACAACCACAAGGCCTCTATGCCTCCACATATCACAACAGCCATCCAGGCTCACATCACAGCACAAGCAGCATGAAAACAAACATCACAAAATGGGCTCTTGGCCCTTTAACAAGGCATTCAGCCTTCAAACACAATGAGCACTCAGAGCTCCAAACCACAAGGCATTCAACCTTACAAGAAAGCAGGTAACTCTGAACCCTTTTGAAATTCCCACATAATCTGTTTTCTAATCCATATGGATTTGGCACATTTGTTATTCGTAGGTTCCAATCATGGATACCTAATCAGCAAGCTATCACAATTAAATAACCATGCTTACTTCCCTAGTTTGATTATCCTCAAATTAGAACAACTACAACAACGACAATAACTAGATTAATTTACATTCCTCTTTATCTCTAGCCAATTAATTAACAATTAATTCCGGCTTTACGTTCATTATCAATTTCTAATATAAACGAACAACAAATCAAAGAAAACATAGATATCACTATATCTAGGAAAACATGAGGCAAACTGTTATCACGGTATAAAGCAACAACATGCGATCAACCAATTCTTTTAATCCAGTTCAAGTATTTAATTAGGTCAATTTCATTGTGATCCAAAGGGATAAATCATGCTAATTCTAAGATTGCACATATACAATTTAGAGAAGCCATGAATCCCCTACCTCGAAGAGTTCTTGACGTCCTTTATCCACACAGTGGGCCACAATCCTTCTCTCGCGACAACTTATGTGGAAGAATGATCGACACAGCTTGGTTGCATCAAAACAAAGCCGAACCAATCCTAGGAGTAAAGATTGATTGTGCAACTCCTACGGAAAGGATTGAAAGGTTCTAGCTCCTCTTAGTTGAGAACAAAGGGAAAGAACAAGGGAGAATGATATCTCATCCCTTTTTAAGATTTAACGAGGTGGCGGTTTAAGATCCGGTTAATTCTCCATTAAAAACGGATCGCATTAACCCACGCGGTTTGACCAAGTAAAACATTCCAAGCCTTAGGAATAATTAATATAGGATTTATGGAATTTGAATCGGCCTTAAGAGCCCTTAAAAGTAAGGCTTTAAATGTATTTTACGTCAAAAGAAACGTCAAAAGGGGCAAAACTGTAGGAGTCTGGAAACACTGTTCACCCACCGTTACTGTACATGAAACCGATCTGTGAAACCGATCTGTGAAACCGATCTGTCACACCGATCCGTGAAACCGATTTGTGAAACCGATCTATGAAACTGATCTGTCACACCGATCTGTGAAACCGATCTGTGAAACCGATCTGTGAAACTGATCTGTCACACCGATCTGTGAAACTGATCTGTGAAACCGATCTGTGAAACTGATCTGTGAAACTGATCTGTCACACCGATCTGTGAAACCGATCTGTAAAACTGATCTGTGAAACTGATCTGTCACACCGATCTGTGAAACCGATCTGTCAGACTGATCTGTGAAACCGATCTGTCACACCGATCTGTGAAACTGACCTGTCACACCGATCTGTGAAACCGATCTGTCAGACCGATCTGTGAAACCGATCTGTCACACCGATCTGTGAAACCGATCTGTCAGACCGATCTGTGAAACCGATCTGTCACACCGATCTGTGAAACCGATCTGTCAGACCGATCTGTGAAACCGATCTGTCACACCGATCTGTGAAACCGATCTGTCAGACCGATCGGTGAGACCGATCTGTTACTGTTCATAAAACTGGAAACACTGTTCACAGAACTGGAAAATTGGCAAAGTGTTGGGGATAAGTCCTCTTGACCTCCCAGAACACCTCCAACACCAACATTTCACAAAGTAATGGACCGGAGAGGTCCGGGCCATTACATTAGATACCTCTCAAAACATTCTCGTCCTCGAGAATTAAAAACCAACCCAGAAGAGAAGAGGGGTCCGAACAACCACCCCATAAGATACCTCTTAGGGAAAAACCACCATGAGTTGTTCGAAAGCTGGAACAAAACTCTGACATACGGGAACAAAAAGCCTACCATGATACAACACTCGGTGTTGTTCATCCTCCGACTAACCATCAGGGGCCTCACTACATAAAACTCTGTCTCTCCAAACTTCCACCTCTAGATCACCCAACTGAGACTCTTCCACCTTCTGCATCAGGGATGACTGCACCGTCATCTGGAAAAGAAAACCTCTTCCCCCAACTTCTCCCATATCAAGATGCAAAGCTGATAGCTCTTCCATCACTCTCCAGGAATCACCAGATTCACGCACAACATCATTACGCGACTTTCGGCTCAGTGCATCAGCAACAACATTACCTTTTCCAGGTGTATACGATATTTCGAAGTCGTATTCCTGCAAGAACTCCATCCACCGACGCTGCCGCAAGTTCAAATCACGTTGGGAGAAAACATACCTCAAACTCTTATGATCGGTGAAAACCACAAAGCGCTCGCCAATGAGGTAATGTCTCCACAACTTCAGCGCAAACACCACGGCTGCCAACTCAAGATCATGGGTGGCATAGTTGCGTTCATGGGGACGCAACTGCCGAGACCCATAAGAAACAACTGACCTCTGCTGCATGAGAACACAACCTAGCCCCAGATGTGAAGCATCACAGAAAACATCAAACTGGACTCCCTCCGCTGGAAGACAAAGGACTGGAGCACTTACCAACTTCTCCTTTAGATACTCGAAAGCTGTCTGACACTGATCAATCCATATGAACGCTTGATCCTTCCTGGTCAAAGCTGTCAGAGGAGTCGCAACTCGGGAGAAATTGGCTACAAACCTCCTATAATAGCCTGCGAGACCATGGAAACTTCGCACCTCTGACACGGTCTTGGGGGCTGGCCAAGACACCACTGCTTCTATCTTCGAAGGATCCACAACTACTCCCTATTGGGACACAACATGTCCCAAGAAACGAACTTCTTGAGCCCAGAACTCACACTTGGGCAACTTCCCAAACAACCGATGTTGGCGAAGAACTCCCAAAACGGCTCGTAGATGCTCTGCATGCTCCTCTTCAGATGTGGAGTACACAAGGATGTCGTCGATGAAAACCACAACAAACTTGTCCAGGAATTCACAGAACACAACATTCATCAACCCCATGAAAACAGCTGGAGCATTTGTCACGCCGAATGGCATTACAACAAACTCATAATTCCCATGACGACAGCGGAAAGTAGTCTTCGGGATATCCTCATCCTTTACACGCATCTGATGATATCCTGACTGCAAGTCTATCTTTGAAAACCAACTTGCACCCTTCAGTTGATCGAATAGGTCATCAATCCGCGGGATAGGATAGCGGTTCTTTATTGTCACTTTGTTTAATCGATGATAATCGACACACAACCGCAAACTACCGTCAGCCTTTTTCACAAACAAAACTGGTGCACCCCATGGTGACACGCTTGGACGAACAAAACCACACTGCAACAGACCATCGAGCTGTATACGTAGCTCTCGTAACTCAGAAGGGCCCATCCTATACGGAGACATAGAGATAGGAGACGCTCCCGGCTGTAGCTCGATCCCAAACTCGATCTCTCGTCAAGGGGGTAAGGATGCAACCTCTTCTGGAAAGACGTCAGGGTACTCCTCTACGACCCTAGGAAACACCAATTGTTGAACCTCTGAAGAACTCAGCATCATCCCAGCCATCATGGATGATAAGGATGAAACTCGTCTATGACTCATCCGAGGATCTCTCTCACCAACAAACACTACTTCCTCTCCATCTTCATCAAAGAAAATGACCTTCTTCCTGTAGCAATCCACAATATCCTGCACCGAATACAACCAATCCATGCCGAGGATGACATCATATGGTTGTATTCGTAAACATAGGAAATCTCCCCAAGAGCGGTGCTGCCCCAACACTAGCTCACAGTCTCTACATACTTCAAACAAGCTAGCTCGACCTCCAACTGGCGTAGTCAACGCCAAGGGAACTGGAAGCCTCTCTACCTCAAGTCCCAAAGCGTGGACAAGGTTAGGGGATATAAAGGAGTGTGTTGCTCCTGAATCAAACAAGGCATACACCAAGGTAGAAAACAAGCAAAGGGTACCTCAGACGACGTCTGGCTCGCCTGGAGCTGGCAACGCTAGAGCATGAAGCTGACCACGACCACCTCCACGGCCTCTCTGACCCTGATGACGACCACCACCATGGCCATGCTCTGCTCTCTGAGGACGGGGAGCGTCATGGGGATATCCTCTGCCTGCTCCATCTACCCTCTGGTGATCTAAAGCTGGTGCAACCTGCTGCTGCTGCCTCGGCTGGAACTGCCTCAACGGAGGAACCTGGAGTGGAGCGCCTGGTGCACGATGACTGCTCTGAAAAGTCGGGCAGTCCCGCTGCTGATGACCATGACCACCACAAGAAAAACAAGCGCCTAATCCCTTGGCATAGGCCTGAGAGTTGCTGCCTCCGGAGAAACGAGATGGGAAGGGCTGGGACCTACCCCCAGGTGAACGGAAACTCTTCTGTCCTGAAAACCGGGAACCCCGGACCACAGCTCTGCTTCGTGAGGAATCATGACGATTCCCCTATCGTGATGATCCGGTCCTGGTCAAAGTCCTCTCAACAACCTCTGCCCTTGCCAGCACCTCAAGATATGTCTTCAGCATAAATGGGGTGACCTGGCGCTGGATCTCTGGACGCAAAGCCTCCTCGAAATGCCTCGCCCTGGCCTCATCATCTGGTAATAGGTCTGAAGCATATCGTAGAAGGTTCCTGAAATGGATTCCAAACTCTCGAACACTAGAGCTCCCCTGTCGAAGGGTGAGTAGCTCCTGGCGACTGGACGCCTTCGCAGTCGACGAAAGAAACTCGACTCTAAACCTATCTCGAAACTCCTCCCATGAGATCGCTGACTCCTCACGATCCCCGAGGAACAAGAACCACCACTATCTCGCTACTCCACGCAGCATCGTCACAACCAAGGACACCCAGTGTTCCTTCCGAGCACGAATCGAACTGAAGCCTATCTCGACCTCCTCCAACCAGTCTTCTGTGACTGCATCTGAAACGGAGCTCTCGTACTTCTGTAGACTCTGGCGCTGGAACTCTCGTAGTGTCTTCCTCCAAGTGTCATCGTCGTCAACCTCTACCCGGCGGCGATCTGTTGGAACAGCCTACTGGGCACCTTCTGCACAAACCTGACGAGGACGTCGACCTGGAGCCATACCTGTAAAATAACAACCGTTAGAGCTCCTAAGCCTGGAATCTGGAAGACTCAACATTAATTAATTAATTATTTTGTTTTATTAATTTTTGGTTACCTATCCCAAGGTCTACCCATTCAAACACAGGCGCAAAGAATAATGATGCATGATCCTTTCCTAGGTCTCTACCCTGTAACCAGTATCACTTTGTTTAGTAGCCATCGTAAACTTAAAGGTCCGTGCAACAGATCATAGGGGGCCCTGAACGCCTATGTCTCTGCCGGTCTCCAGTGTTTACCCCACTTGCTAAACATGAATGACACCGTTGCCCTACCATCCCATGCATCCTCACCTGTGCCTAACTCCAAACTCCATCCTATCCCTCAACCAGACCTCTGATACCACTCTGTCATGACCCCCTCCCCACAAAGTGTACCCCTCCTGGTCCGACAATGTGAAAAGGGAGATAATGACCCCCGAGTCCCGCCTCCAGTAGGCCCCGGGTTAGCGACTAGCACCGAGGGTATAATAACATACAAATGGGAGGCATTACCCTCTAAGAGAACACATGCAAAAGAGAGAGATAGAATAGACTCCAACCAACTCCAACTCATAACTGAAATATAAAAGAAACCCAAGTACATATATGAAATTTCATGCAAAAGTACTACAACTGAAAGGGAAACTAAAAGTACCCAAAAGAAAGAAAACCGGCAGCGACCACGAGCCCGAACAGCTCCTCCTCCAACCACAAGCTAGTAGTAACCCGCTTGATCTCCAACCTGCTCCAAGTGACCTGAAAAACAGTTTATATGTACATAGGGTGAGTATAACAGTATACTCAGTAGGATCCTCCCCAAGACTCTCGTGCAAAAGTAAAGAAAGCATGCTAAAGCCCAGTGAACAACAAGTGAAACTAACTCGTCACCTAAACAAGTATACTATGTTCCCAACCTCACCATGGCTACTCTCACCAAGTAACGCATACAAGAATATAGCATATAGTAAAGAATATCAAGGGTACCCCGCTACTACTTCCCCACTGGTTTTCCGCTTTGCCCCAACGACATACGTCCTGTGCATCTCTCTCCAAAGGCTTGCCCGCAGACACCTGAGCTAAGCTCCACAATCTGCACCTCGTGCACCACATAGGCTTGCCCGCAGACACCTGGGCGAAGCACCACACCGTCCTCATAACCAAAAGTAACCAGGTAATTTCCGGGAGCCACCACAGCTCGCATAACGTGTATCATACGTCGGGTATAATACCTCAAGCCATTACAGCCCATACGCCGAGTAAGGATCCTCAAGCCATCATAGCCTATACACGTTACACCTATAGTAGTCCGTAGGATACTATATCCAGAATATATGTGTGTGAATAACCACAAGCCATTACAGCCCTCTACACACATATATGGGGTAACTAACCGCTGTGCCTCATGGCACAAGTATCTACCAAGAGAAGAGAGTGGGGCCAAAGGGGGTAGTCATCCATTCAACCTCCCATCAGAATGTTGGGGAAAACACCCCCCCAGGGCTCAGAATCCCTGGGGTGTCAGTTGCCCTTACCGACAGAGTGGAGTAGCGTATAGAAACACAAAAAGTACAGAATATATAAGTAACTCACATCCACACTATGGGCATTACCTAGTCTTAGATACAACTGCATCTAACGTCTCTCAGACTCCAGGCTGCTACTTCAAAGACTAGGTATCCTATAAGCACACAACCAATTGAAGAGCTTTATTAGATTACTCCATTCTCATTTATCAGTTCCGCTGTACATTAATTAATTCTTTAAAAATTAATTAAGAATGAACAATTCCACATTAAACTGAACTGGCATCACTTTCAAAAACAACTGCTCCTTTTTAAGATTCACATCACCTTTAAATTCTAGCATCTCCATCCCCGTGGATTTTCACCATTTAATCAAATATTCCTTACCGAATTACTTTTCCACATTACCAGGCATTCTAGAAAAGCATCCTATTCTTCTAAACAAAAAGGAGGCTCAACACGGTGAGTAAATATACTACCCGTCGAGTCTTTGACGCCTATAGAAAGAGCATAGACCCATCCTCCATCGAGAGGCTAAACACGGAAAGCACGTGGCATACCCCGCGTGTCTTCGCCCCCTTCAGAAAGAGGGTAAGTAAGACCAGCTGCTTTGAGCAGTGGGGAAAAGTAAAGCAGATTAACATTCAAGAAAACCGCAAGCAACCAGCAACCACATCCATCCCATTCCATCACCCCTGGTGTCCTCCCCGATACCCACATGCATAAACCGATGCATCTCGCCCCACTAGGCGTCATCCTCTGCCACAACCACAAGGCCTCCATGCCTCCACATATCACAACAGCCATCCAGGCTCACATCACAGCACAAGCAGCAGGAAAACAAACATCACAAAATGGGCTCTCGGCCCTTTAACAAGGCATTCATCCTTCAAACACAATGAGCACTCAGAGCTCCAAACCACAAGGCATTCAGCCTTACAAGAAAGCGGGTAACTCAGAACCCTTTTGAAATTCCCACATAATCTGTTTTCTAATCCATATGGATTTGGCAGATTTGTTATTCGTAGGTTCCAATCATGGATACCTAATCAGCAAGCTATCACAATTAAATAACCATGCTTACTTCCCTAGTTTGATTATCCTCAAATTAGAACAACTACAACAACGACAATAACCAGATTAATTTACACGCCTCTTTATCTTTAGCCAATTAATTAACAATTAATTTCGGCTTTACGTTCATTATCAATTTCTAACATGAACGAACAAAAAATCAAAGAAAACATAGATATCACTATATCTAGGAAAACATGAGGCAAACCGTTATCACAGTATAAAGCAACAACATGCGATCAACCAATTCTTTTAATCCGGTTCAAGTATTTAATTAGGTCAATTTCATTGTGATCCAAAGGGATAAATCATTCTAATTCTACGATTGCACATATACAATTTAGAGAAGCCATGAATCCCCTACCTCGAAGAGTTCTTGACGTCCTTTATCCACACAGTGGGCCACAATCCTTCTCTCGCGACAACTTATGTGGAAGAATGATCGACACAGCTTGGTTGCATCAAAACAAAGCAGAACCAATCCTAGGAGTAAAGATTGATTGTGCAACTCCTACGGAAAGGATTGAAAGGTTCTAGTGCCTCTTAGTTGAGAACAAAGGGAAAGAACAAGGGAGAATGATATCTCATCCCTTTTTAAGATTTAACGAGGTGGTGGTTTAAGATCCGGTTAGTTCTCCATTAAAAACGGATCGCATTAACCCACGCGGTTTGACCAAGTAAAACATTCCAAGCCTTAGGAATAATTAATATAGGATTTATGGAATTTGAATCGGCCTTAAGAGCCCTTAAAAATAAGGATTTAAATGTATTTTACGTCAAAAGAAACGTCAAAAGGGGCAAAAATGTAGGAGTCTGGAAACACTGTTCACCCACCGTTACTGTGCATGAAACCGATCTGTGAAACCGATCTGTGAAACCGATCTGTGAAACTGATCTGTCACACCGATCCGTGAAACCGATCTGTGAAACCGATCTGTGAAACTGATCTGTCACACCGATCTGTGAAACCGATCTGTGAAACCGATTTGTGAAACCGATCTGTGAAACTGATCTGTCACACCGATCTGTGAAACCGATCTGTGAAACCGATCTGTGAAACTGATCTGTCACACTGATCCGTGAAACCGATCTGTGAAACCGATCTGTGAAACTGATCTGTCACACCGATCTGTGAAACCGATCTGTGAAACCGATTTGTGAAACCGATCTGTGAAACTGATCTGTCACACCGATCTGTGAAACCGATCTGTCAGACCGATCTGTGAAACCGATCTGTCACACCGATCTGTGAAACCGATCTGTCAGACCGATCTGTGAAACCGATCTGTCACACCGATCTGTGAAACCGATCTGTTAGACCGATCTGTGAAACTGATCTGTCACACCCATCTGTGAAACCGATCTGTCAGACCGATCGGTGAGACCGATCTGTTACTGTTCATAAAACTGGAAACACTGTTCACAGAACTGGAAAATTGGAAAAGTGTTGGGGATAAGTCCTCTTGACCTCCCAGAACACCTCCAACACCAACATTTCACAAAGTAATGGACCGGAGAGGTCCGGGCCATTACACAATCACATCTAAATCCAACACACAATGTACTCAGTATGACTCAAAGTGTCTATTATCAGTTTAAAATTTACAATTTAGTTCAAAATGCGTGTCACTCATTGAAAACTGAGAAAACATGCTTGTATTGTATTTATACTTTAATAAAATGATTCATAATTCATTTTTGACATGTAGAAATCAATATCACATTAAAACGACACATGATTTGACTGGTATGACTCAAAGTATGCGTTTTCAGTCTAAATTGACATTTTAATAAAAATGAAATAAAACATACTCAAAACCAAGAAAACACATTCATATTGTTTTTATACTTTAGAAAAATTACCCTAAAGTCATTTTTGTTGTGTAGGAATAAACCAAACATCATTCTAATGCACAGCGTGAACAGTATGACTCCAAGTGTGTCCTTTTATTTAAAATTTACATTTTAGTTCAAAGCACACGTCACATAATCAAAACTAAGAAAATTAATTCAGATTGATTTTATACTTTAGGAAAATGATCCATAAGTAATTTTTGATGTCTAGGAATCAACTTCACCTCAATTTGATACACAGTGTTCCCAATATGGATCAAAGTGTCTATTATCAGTTTAAAATTGATAATTTAGTTCAAAATGTGTGCCATTAACTAAAAACTGAGAATACATCAGATTGTATTGATACTTTATAAAAAATATTCATAAGTCATTTTTGATATGTAGGAATCAATCTCACATAAAACTGACACATGATGTGATCGATTTGACTCAAAGTGCATGTTTTCAGTTTAAATTGACATTTTAGTAAAAAAGATGCGTGATATACTCAAAACTAATAAAACAAATTTTGGTTGTCTTAATACTTTATTAAAATAATACTTATGTAATTTTTGATGTGTATGAATCATCCACACAACAATTCGACATGTGGTGTGACTAATATGACTCCAAGTGTGTCATTTTATTTAAAATTGAAATTTTAGTTCAAAACACATGTCACATACTCAAAATCAAGAAAAACATTCAAGTTATTATTATAATTTATGAAAATGATCCATAATTCATTTTTTATGTGTAGTAATTAGCCTCACCTAAATTTGTTACACGATGTACACTGTATGACTCAAAGTTTATGTTATTAGTTTAAAATTGAAAATTTAGTTCAAAACGCGTGTCACTCACTAAAAACCAAGAAAACATGATCATATTGTCTTAATACTTTAGTAAAATGATTAATAAGTCATTTATGATGTGTAGAAATTAGTCTCATGCCAAACCGACACATGATGTGGGAAGTATCACTCAAATTGCATGTTTTCAGTTTAAATTGACATTCTAGTAAAAAAGACACATTACATGCTCAAAACTAAGAAAATGCATTCTTATTGCCTTGATACTTTAGGAAAATGATACTTAATTCATTTTTGACATGTAGAAATCAACTTCACATAAATTTGATGCATGGTGTGACATGTATGACTCTAAGCGTGTCTTTTTATTTAAATTTTACATTTTAGTTCAAAACACTTAGTCAAAACCTGAAAAAAGAATTCGTATTGTTTTGATACTTTAAGAAAATTATCCATAAGTCATTTATGATCTTTATTAATTAGTCTCACCACAATCCGATACACAATGCTTCTGGTATGACTCAAAGTGTTTGTTATCAGTTTAAAATTGACAATTTAGTTCAAAACATGTGTCACTCACTAAAAACCAAGAAAACATGCATTTATTGTCTTTATACTTTAATATAATGATTCATAAGTCATTTGTGATGTTTAGGAATCAATATCACATAAAAATGACACATGATGTGACTGGTATGACTCAAAGTGCGCGTTTTCAGTCCAAAATGAATTTTAGTAAAAATAATAGAAATAAACTCAAAACCAAGAAAACACATTCAGATTGTTTTGATACCTTAGGAAAATGATCCTTACGTCATTTGTGGTGTGTAGGAATTAACTTCACATTAATATGACATACGGTGTGACCGATATGATTCCAAGTGTTTCTTTGTATTTAAAATTGACATTTTAGTTCAAAACACACGTCTCATACTCAAAACTGAGCAAATATATTAAAATTATTTTGATAATTCAGTAAAACGATCTATAAGTAATTTGTGATGTGTAGAAATCATCCGAGCCTCAATTCGATAAATGGTTCACTCAATATAAGTCAAAGCGTTTGTTATTAGTTTAAAATTGAAAATTTAGTTCAAAACACGCATCACTCACTGGAAACCAAGAAAACACACTTAGATTGTCTTGATACTTTAGGAATGTAACATCCCAACACAGGATCTACTTAACCCATGACCTAAGACAATGGGTCACATAGCCTCAAGCATGCCTCCTCTTATGTTAGAGATTGCTGACTAGTAGTGAGGGTCTAAGGTGGTACAATGGAGATATTATACCCTCATATTAAAGTGGAACAATGAATAAAGTAAACAAACAGACAATAACAGGAGCATATGAATAACCAACAACACAATGGAAATAGAAACTATAATAACAGAACCAGTAACCCACCATAGTGGAAGCTTGATATAATAGAATATCATAGTGGAAACAAATATGATAAACTGTGGAAGCATAAATAACCAAGCTACTATAATAATATCAAAATACAATAGGATGATTCATATACAATGAAATCATGGCACACTGATATAAAAAAATGAGAAACATGGGATAAGAGCATACTGTTGGGACCACTTTGTGTATAAGGTTGTATTTGTTGTCAATAGTTGTCAATGAAGATCAAAATAAAGGAGATCAAGAAGAACTATAATGAAATGGAGGAATTGTGAGGTATCATCCATCTGAGGATGATTGAAGAAGAATTAGGATTTGAAGAAGACCATGAAATTCTTGATGATTGCATGCGAACCATGAAATATCTTACTTGAATAATAGAATCATATGAAATCATGAAGTAGAGAATGATGGTTGAAGAAGAAGAGAGAGTGTGAAAGGGCTTGGAATTCTGAGATGGCCATGTATTTCACATTGTAGCTAAAACAGATAATGCTTTACTGATTTATATTTCCCAAATATCATAAGTTTGGAGAACTTGTGATGCAAGCCCTATGAAGGAAATGGGGATTAAAGATTATTCCAATCATATTCAGTTTTTATTGGAAAGAATGATGCTGCTGGAAGATAGGGAAGTTGCAGTACTTCCTGTTGAATCTCTGATGATGCTAAATATATTCAATCAAAGGATACATATCATGATAGTGGATTTTGTGATAAAAGATGAAGAATGGTTATGGAATTTAGTGAAGAGAATCATGACAAAGGAATGGATGATTTGGAGGCAGCATAAAAGAACGTTTTTAAGGACGCTCTGTTCTCTAGTGTTTGCCAAATTTTTGGGGCTGAAAATTGAAAAATGGAGAAACATGTTTTTGGAAAAGGAAGGTGCGTAAAAGATTTTAAGTGTTTGCTAAAGAATGGTTTTTTCACTCAAGATTGAAGGTGTTTTTGGAATGTTGCGCGCAAGTGGAGTTCCATGACCCAAACAACAAAATCTGGCAAAGGAGAGGCTTGCACGAAAGATTGGTTTTTGCACGCAAGATTGAAGGGAGTTTGGAATGTTGCACGCAAGGCATGATTCAAGGTTAGAACATTGAAAAATGGAAAAGGCATGAAGTGAGAGAAATATTCAAGAAGTTTGTGAAATATGAAGTTGGAATGAAAAGACTTACGCGCCAATGCGATGTCAAATGGGGTTTTATGCGACGCGTCAGGATCTTGCGCGACACATCGAGGTTTTTGTGCGCGAGGTTCGATGAGGTCAGCTATAAATAACATGCAACCCCATCACATTTTTCAAGCTTGACACTTATAGAAATCCAGAGCTCTGAGGCACAAAACAATTTTAAGTAAAGGGGAGTGCACAAAAGAAATAGTGTTGCGTGCAAGAAGAAGAAGTTGCGCGCAAGAAGAGAGTTGCGTGCAATATTGAAGTTGCGCGCAAGAGGTGTTTCACAAAAAAAGTAAAAATCTTGTGCACGTGGCATAAAAGTTGTGTGCAAGACACATAAAAGGGTGAGAAAAAAATTTGGGGGTCCCACAGGCCTTCGACAGGTGCTTAGCACTCTCGAAGTATCTTTGTGAATAAAGAAGTGTTAGGTCAGATTGACTATGACAATAACACAAGAGGGGGGTGAATTGTGTATTTTAAAATTATTCCTTGATTATGTCTTAACAAAATAGTAGACACAACTTGAGATGTTTCTATAATAGATAATATGCAGTGGATAGAATAGAAAACAGGAAAAATCAATTTATAGTGGTTCGGGGCATGAATATCCCCTAGTCCACTCCACCAATCACCCTCTCTGTGGGCTTGGTGAATTTCACTAGTAAGGTCCTCTTATCATAAGACCATTCCACAACTAAGTAGAGGCAGTTTTCACCCTTACAAAAAAGGCTTTATAAAATAGAGCCTTCTGGTTCTTTACAACAGAGAACCGAAATCCACATCTTAGTGTGAGAAGCTGATACTCCACCACAACTAAATACGAGCAACCGATACTCACGATAAAAGATGTTTGTTTATAAAAAAACAAATTCAGCTCACAGTTTCAACATCACGCAACTTATAAAAGATGGATATTTATCTTCATAAAAGAATAAACCTTGAAGGATGTCTGAAGAGATCCGGTTGCACATAAGATCTTTGAATCTTTAAGAACAACAACAAAAACAGAGCGTTGTATTCACAGAAATCAAAAGATAGTTTTTTGATGAATTTCGCATTCCTATGACGCTTGATCGTTGTAGAATTTAAAAAAAAAATTCATAGATGATTGATTGATTTCATAAACCAAATATTCATCTATCTCTTTAGATGAAAACTCATAAGGATTTATATCGATCAGAAACTTCAGCACGATTTTTCAGATCCGCAAAAGATTCCTAAGAAAAAGAACAGATCAGATCAGAGACGTCGTAACTCCCCTTAAGAATAGGAATGAAAATCTCACTGTAATTGATTCTTTGAATCGATCATAAATTCACACCGAAACAGTCAGTAAAAGACTTTAAATCGTCTTGATATTCCATAGAGACCATTGCATGAATCTCCGATAAAGACGTAAATTTTAAATTCTCGGCGTTGAAAATTCAAACGTAAGGTTCCTTCACTAGAAGACAAAACAACAAACATACAGTAGATCATGAACGTAAGGTTGATAATCCATACGCGTTTCTTCTCAAACTTAAGGTTGATCATCCATACATATCTATCAAAATGTAGGGTTCAATACAAAAGTAAGGTTCATGATTCATACGTTTTGTGATACAAACGTAAGGTTCATTATGAACGTAAGGTTCTTCAACCATACTTTTTTGATTTTGTCACACGTAGGGTTCCATCCAAACATAAGGTATATTAACCATACTTTTATAATAATTTAAGGTTTGTTACATATGTTATTTTTTTTGATGAATAAAATGAACAGTATTTTCAGCAAAATGAAAAATGGTGAACAGTGTTTCCAGAATACACTTAAGAGCATTCTGCACACTTTAACGAATTACTTGCGAATAAATATGAATTATAAAGAATATAAATGCCCTGAAATATACTCAAAATAAAATCATTATAATAACAAACAAGGGTATTTGTGAACATTAAAATCATTATAAAATACAGATTATTGTTGAGAAAACATATGCCCAACAATCTCCCCCATTTTGATGATCACAAAACCCATAAACTAAAACTATAATTATAGCTACATAATTTAGAAATTTTGTAAACATAGACAGGTGTAAATGTAGTGTCTAAATTTCTTCCCCCTTTTTGTGATATAAAAAATATAGTATAGAAATAAATTATAACACATATAATATTTGAACAGATTAAAAGTGAATTTTACAGTTAAGTGTAATTAAATAAATAGAAATGGATTTGGAACTGTAAACAAACATTCAAACACATATAAAATAGATATGAACAGAGAACTTTCATTGATAAATAAATGATTTTTTACAAAACATTATGGGATCAAGATACAAGAACAATCATTGTCAGAAAGGTTAAAAGATGGAAGGGATTAAGGATTGGCTGGGCTAGAATACTGTATGACTTCAAACATATCTTTCAGCTCTACCAACTGTAATCTCAGCTTCTGCATCAGTATATATCCAAGTTGAATGATCAACATTCTGGAGTCATTGTTAACATGCAGATTCTACATGATATTCACTTTCAAAAACTCATGAAGACTGGTCTATTGCTTCATGAACTGCTCTAGCTTCTCTGAAAAGGTGTTCAATAAGGATCGAATACCAGGCTCTGATTGAGTTAGCTGGTCAACCAAATGCTTTTGGTTCTCTATAAGAACTAACAGGGGTGTGCTATTGCACTGCAGATCTTCAAGTCTAATATTTATATTTTCCAGTACTGCTGTAATGGCTTGAAATCTAGGAATGAGATCTGGAGAGGTAGGTGGATCCGATGTAGATGTAGTAGGCTGACTGACACTACTTCTCACTGAGGCAAATTGGCTTCCCAAATACCATTTGAGATTAGAAAAGTCTGTCTTAGACATAGATTCAGACCCGATCTTGCCAATTTCTGCCATTATTTCCCTCTTGAAGGCATCAAATTCTCTCTTGGAGACTGAGTTCTCCTCAAGATCTTGTAAGCTCTTCCTTGCAGCTTCCAGCTCTTGCTTCAGAGATTCATTATATTCTTGAATTTTATTATAATTCATAACTACTTCCTCCACATGCTATGATAGAGAGTCAGATGTATCCTCATCTACATTCACAGGCTGATTAACAACAATGAAGGGCGTGGCATTATCCACTGATTTTACAACTAAACTTTCATCTGAAAAAGACTGGTTCTCCAGAACTTCAGTCTGTACTCCCAAAAGTTGATCTGACTGTCCCACAGTCTGATCTACTATCTTTGTTTGACTCTCAGTCACTAACTATTGAACAATCTGTTCTGCTTTCTCAGCTCTATCTTCAACAATTTTCTTTCTCACTACTTCTATGTGAACAATTATTTCTTGAGCTTCTGTTCCTTGAACCTTCTCAATAGGAGCGATTTCCTGTGCTCCATCACCAATCACAGGCACAATTGCAAGATCTCTAGCTTGACTTTACACTTTCTGCTCTCCCTCCATAAGTGATTCATCAAGATGAGCTGAGCATGTTGCTTCTCCTGAAGCCAACTCTTGCTCTGCAGCTTGAGGCTCTATCCTTATCCTAGGCTTCTGAACAAGTTGTTCATCTTCATCATCATCATCTTATTCTTCTTGGGTAGCATACCTAAGTCTTCTCCTTGAGGATTGAGAAACCCCATCAGTTCTGGACTCAGCTATCCATTCTTTGCTAGCAGCTATTCTCTCCCCTTGAGGTCCTGAGCTCTAGTCTTCCTCATCTCCTATAGGTTGAATCTTTCCTTTGATAGTGCTCCAGAAAAATCCAAGTTTTCTTAGAGAGCCTGCATTCATCACATTGCTGTGATGACACTTGACTCTTAACTCTACTAACATGATCATCCCCTTTTTCAGCAGGATCCTTGAAATTATCCATCCATATGGATAAACGGTCATCCTCGCATCAGTTTGACATCAGTAGTACAAATATCTGAATAAGTACCTTGGGAAATTTAGCTTAATATCACTCAGAAACAGAAACATGATGTACATGTCTGGGTAGAGGATCTTATCCATCTTCGCTACTCTGGTAGCAATTGTTGTTTGAATGAACTTTACCAGGATCTTGTGGTCAACTTCAAGATCTTTTACAAACATTTTCCTAATGTTTGTTGAGTTGAACAGAAAATACATAATGTCTTTTGAGGTGTGGGTATGATCTCCAATCGATTTAAGGTCAAAATGAAATACCCCCTCATGATAACAACTTAAAATCTTTGACAATTCAGTTGATGAGATTGAGAAGTCCTTATTCTCAATATTAGAATACATCATATCTTCCTCTTCCCCAAAAATAAACTGAACACTACCATAAAAATGCCTCAGCTCTACCTCGTACAAGAATTCTGAAATTGCATTGTCGCTAAAGATAGTTTCCAGTCCTTGAAAGGCTAGGGCTTGTTTGAGAAGCAGGTTTGTCTGAAACAGCCACTTGAAATCAATAACCTTCCCCTGGAGAATATTTCTTGGCATAACTTTATATTGCTTCAGATCACTTGGTTATCCTTATTCAATGCGCTTAGTCTTCGTCATTTCTGAAGGTTCCAAAATCTGAAGGTTTGAAAGTCTAAAGATTTCGGTGTTTAGGGTTTGGAATGATAGACGGAGGTCTCTGGTTAGTCGAAAGGTTTTGGGAAAATGGTGGGTAAGGTAGACGAAAGGTTTTTCTGACACATGACATGTGTTCTCGTCTCTTGTGTCACAGCATAATAATTACAAAAATATTTAAATGAATACGTAGTTTTAAACACACATTTAAACTATAAAATTAATTAAAATACAGTATGAGAAAAGAGAAAAAATTTTCAAAATAAAATAAAATAAACTTAAAATCATAGTAAAATTGAAACATATTTATTTTAGAAATTAAATAAACCTAACCCCCCCTTTATAAAATCAAAACTTACAGTGGATAGTGGTTTAGTGAAAATATCAGCTAATTGATTTTTAGTGCTAACAAATTCTAAAGATATATCCCTTTTAAGAACATGATCTCTTAGAAAATTATGTCTAATATCAATATGCTTGTTTCTTGAATGAATTATTGGATTTTTTGAAATATTTATTTCATTAGAATTATCACATAAAATAGGTATATTAAAAAAATTAAGTCCAAAGTCCATCAGTGTGTTTTTCATCCACAATGCTTGTGCACAACAACTGCCTGCAGATACATATTCTGCCTCAACTGTTGAGAGTGCAACTGAGTGTTGCTTCTTACTTGACCATGACACTAATTATTTTCTTAATAAGGGGTAGGTTCCTGAATTACTCTTTATATCTAATGTACATCCTTCAAAATCTGCATCTGAGTATGATGTTAAATTAAAATCAGAAGTTTTTGGGTAGAGAAGGGATTGAAAAACAGTTCCTTTCAAATATCTAAAAATTATTTTGACAAAAATAAGATGATATTATTTAGGATTTGATTGAAATATTTCACATAAACATACATAGAAAATAATATCAGGTTTGCTTTCAGTAAGATTTATTAAGCTACCAATCATACCTCTATATAACTTGTTATCAAATGGTTTTCTAGTTTCATCCAAATCAAGCTTAATATTGGTACACATGGGAGTCGAATATGTCTTGCTGTTTTTAAGACCAAACTTTTTCAATAGATCAATAATATATTTACTTTGATTTAAAACAATTCCATAGTCCTTTTGATAAATCTGAAGTCCTAAAAAGAAATTTAATTCTCCCATCATGCTCATTTCAAATTCTTTTTGCATAAGTTCTAAAAAATCATTACAAAGCTTTTTGTTTGTTGATCCAAAAATGACATCATCAACATAAATTTGTACTAATAGAAAATTAGAACTTACTATTTTCTTAAAAAGAGTTGGGTCTACCAGACCAACAGTAAAACCATTTTTTAAAAGAAAATAATTTAATCTTTCATACCAGGCTCTAGGTGCTTGTTTAAGGCCGTATAGAGCTTTAGTAAGTTTAAAAACTGAATCTATTTTTTTGAGTATTTTCAAAACCAGGAGGTTGATCAACATAAAATTCCTCCTTTAAATAACCATTTTAAAAAGACAGATTTAACATCCATCTGATATAATTTAAAATTCATATGAGATGCATAAGCTAAGAGAATCCTAATGGCTTCTAGTCTAGCTATGGGAGCAAAGGTCTCATCATAATATATACGTTCTTCTTGACTATAACCTTTTGCCACTAGTATAGATTTGTTTCTAGTTATGATACCTTGATCATATTACTTATTCCTAAAGACCCATTTAGTTCCTATTACAGGAAAATTTGATGATCTTTCCACTAATTTCCAAACTTTATTTATTTCAAATTGATTTATCTCCTCTTGCATAGCTAACATCCAACTTTAATCTTCTAAAGCTTCTTTAAAGGATTTAGGCTCTAATTGAGATATAAAAGCAGATAATTCTACTAGGTTTCCTACATTTTATCTAGTTTTAATACCCGAGTCTAGGTTTCCTATAACTGTTTCTAAAGGATGATCCTTTAAGGTTCTGGGATTTCTAGGCAGAACACTCTTAGGTTCATCAGTGTCATGTTTTTCTGAACTGGACTAAATTTCATTCATATTGTTTTCAAAATCATTTTTCAGATTTTCAAGTCTCATGTTGTTAGCAAGATCAATAAATTCATCAGCTTGATATTTCTCTTTATTAAAAGGGTCGGTTTCATCAAACTTCACATGAACTGATTCTTCAACAATCCTTGACTTTTTATTGATAATTATATAAGATTTTGAAGTAGTAGAATATCCTAAAAATATTCCTTCATCAGCTTTTGGATCGAACTTACCAAGATTATCCTTGGTGTTCAGGATATACACTTTGCATCCAAAAACTTTAAAGTACTTTACTTTAGGTTTTCTGTTATTCCAAAGTTCATAAGAAGTCTTTTGGAAAATAGGCCAAATTAAAACTCTATTCATAATATAGCATGCTGTACTTATAGCTTCTGCCCATAAATAGGTAGGTAGGATATATTCATTTAGCATGGTCCTAGCCATTTCTTGTAAAGAACTATTTCTTATTTCAACAATTCCATTTTGTTGAGGTGTTCTTGGTGCAGAGAAAGTGTGTTTAATACCCATGTTTGAGAAAAAAGAGTTGAAGTATTGATTCTAAAATTCTCCACCATGATCACTTCTTAATGAAACTATCTTAAAACCTTTTTCATTTTCAACACTCTTAAAAAAACTTTCAAAAATAGAAAAATATTTATTCTTAAGTTTTAGAAAATACACCCAAGTAAATCTTGAGTAATCATCAACTAAAACATATACATATAGTTTATCAGCCAAACCTTCTACTCTCGAAGGTCCAAACAAATACATATGGATGAGTTCTAAGGGTTTTGATGTAGCAATTTTGTTAACATATTTGAAGGTAGATTTGTGTTGCTTACCAATTTAGCATGCATCACAGAATCTATTAACATCAAATTTAAGACAAGGTAAATCTGAAACTAATTGCTTCTTGGATAATTTATTTAAAGCATATATATTACAAGGTAAAAGTCTTCTATGCCAAATCCATCACTCATTTATTTTAGCAGTTAAACAGTTCACTTTTTGTTTACATAGGAAGTTTAAATCCATAGTGTAGACATTTTCTATTCTGGGGGATTTGAATTTAAGTATTTTATCCTTAAATACAGAGCATGAGTTATTTGAAAAATCAAAATAGTATCCATCATCACAAAGTTGATAGATACTTATTAGATTATGCTTTAAGCCTTGTACATATATTACTTTATTAATTCATACAGAATCTGGATCTCCAACTGTCCCAAGTCCAATAATTTTTCCTTTAGCATTGTCACCAAAGGTGACTAGGCCTCCATATATTTTTGTCAGGGTGTGGAAATTTGACGAGTTTCCACTCATATGTCTTGAACAACCAATTTCTATATACCATATGTATTTTCCTCTTTTGTGACCTGTTACCTATAAGGACAGATTAAACAAGAGTTTGTTTTGGTACCCATATTTCTTTGGGTCTAGCAGTGTTAGATTTCAAAGACTTTGGAATCCAAACATATTTTCTTTGCTCAAAGTTATTATAATTAAAGATAGATAAAGCCTTTGATTAATGAACATGCTTGATACCACATAATTTAGGATTTCTGAAATAACAATCATTAGCATAATGTCCATTAATACCACAGTAGAAACATTTAACAGTAGATATACTTTTGCTTTTGGTTCCAGGAACAAAGTAATTCTTGTATAGTTTGGGTTTTTCTCCCTTACTGCCAATGCCAAATATTTCCTTTTTAACAAAATTTTTTCCAAGTATTTCATTTAGTTTATCTTCTCCTTTTGTAAACACAAGAGCATTAGATTTATAAGTTTCTGCTTCTTTTTGTAGAACTTTAATCTTATTTTCATGAACATCACAATTTTTAGTTGTTGAATTGAATTTTTCAACAAGATCTTGATGTTGTTTAACTAAAGTATCTCTTTCATTTATAATAGTGCCGTGAATATGCTTTAAGGATTTATGCTTCTTTAACAAGGAATCATATTTCTCTTCAAGCATTTTACAATAGGCAGTCATTTTATCATTTGAGTAACTAGAGTCAGAATCTAATGAATAATAAGTTTGTACCTCATCTTCTTTAGCCATGAAGCACATATTAGCCTTCAGATTTGACTTACTTTCTGTATCAAAATAAGATGAGCTATTGGAGTCTTCTCAGACACTCCATGTAGCCTTCATTGCTCTCTTATCTCTATTCTCATAGTCAACATTCTTCTGATATCTATTTTCTGCCTTTCTTCTCTCTTTTCAATTGAGGACAATCAGGTCTTATATGACCCAATTTTTTACATTCATAGTATCTTACTTCATTTGAATCTTTCTTATCCTTTTTGAAGGTCTTTATGAATCCTTTCTTATTTCTGTAGAACTTGCTGAATTTTCTGGCTAGTTGAGCCAGTTCTATTTTAGAGTCAGATGAGTCTGTATCTTTTTCATTCTTTACTTCTTGTTTCATTTTCCCATTCTTCTTCTGAGATGTTACCTTTAAAGCAGTGTTGTCCTTTTTCACTAGAACCTTGTGATCTTCAGCTTCATCTTGCATTTCAGCTGTAGGTTCTGGGTGCAGCAGAAGCACATTGGTGGGTTTTCCCAACTTTAATTTTAACGTTAAACAATGTTCAATCCAAGATCTGTCACGATATAAAACGCCGAATCTTCAGAATAGAATGAAGAAAAAAAGAAAAGAAGAGTCCCGGAACCCTTGAGGAGGATCATCATATGTTTATTATAATTAATTTAATTAATGCATAAGAATTACCTCGTTGGAATTATTTCTTCGTTGATGTGTCCGGTCATGATTCGGTGATCCGTCATTGCGTCGTAGAATCCAAGTGTAGGATTCCTCTAGCAGTGATCCACACGTGTGTCACGTATCTCTGGATGTCGCCGAAGGGATCTCCTGGTGCTAGCGTGGAAGAACCTTCGCTTGCGATGTTCGCCTTCGACCGCCTTGATCCAGTGGAGGATCTTGCTCTCGTAACTTGAGGGCGTTCTTGGTGGAAAGGAAATTTTCTCTTGGATTGAGAGTATTTCCAAATCCATTGTGCACAACAATGGCTTTTTAAAATGTTGGGGTTTCAAGGATATTTATAATCGGGTTTGAGGTTAATAGAGTTATGACAATAAATAAACGCGTTACGCGTTTTATTTATTTCATTAACTCTTATTGAAAACCCCCATGTCGAATTATTAATTCCTTGACATGCACCCATGCTGATTATAATAAATATCATTTATTAAAATAATATTAAATCCTCAAAATCCCAACTGGAAAAACTATACGGCGTGTAATAATTAATACACGATGTGTACTTTTATTTTCCATTTTTCTCCACCACATTTATTAGACCTTGAGTAATGACTATTTATTTCTTAAATAAATGTAACTGCATTACTCGCTAATAAATATATTATTTCGTCCACAATATATTCTCTCGAATAACTAGTGTCAAAATAAATACGATCAGACATCCTTAAATAATTATTAAACCACAGTCGGGAATAATATTTATTTAACTTGTTAAATTAATATTTAACTGAGATACATGGACACACTTAGTGTGTGACCCTCTAGGCCTCTTTCTCAGTGGCATTAGGCTGAGCCTGCCTAAAGTCCAAGGTTAGCATCTAGCAACACACCAAGGCACCCATAGAGAAAGAAGTTAACGCCGCAATGATGTGTCACCTCCTAAAAATTCTTACCGTGTAATATAATCCCTTTGTCTCGATATTGCCAATCAAGCGGGTTGCATGCTAGTTCCATCAACTCATGTGCTTGATTATTCTTTCTTTGACTTCCCGGAATTGAACTTGCACATACCTTACCATGACCATGGATTTATTTAGACAATATCAATTCCATTAAAGGTCCTGATATATCTACTTCTGTTATGGAACGGAAGGGACAAATCCTTTCTCGCATTATCTATTAATGCAGTATTACTCGTGACGCACCCAACGTATCCTACCTCACTGAGAATAGTGTTTCTTCACAGTTTTCGTCAATACATCTAAGTGCGCGAGTTGTAATACCCATTAATAATAATCTTAAAGTCTAAGGACTAAAACACACGTCCGCAGATAGGAACATCCAATGACATTATGAAATGTGGATTTCCTACTGGTGGGTATCGTTCTCATAATATCCTCCTGGATATTACCAAGGGCGCACACCATGAGAAGGTGCCTCAAAGTTTTATGAGTCCTCAACCCTAATGACCTGTATTATTTGTGTCCCTCAAATAATATCATCCGGCCATAGAACATATATTCAAGAATAGTGTTATGGCACTTCCGGGTTCTCATCATAGCAGGGATCCTCTATGACCCATTAATGCAACAGCTGTCCTTAAGACATTATCACATGCATTGCCACACAGAAGAACAATCAATATGTGATAAGGAATTTATTAATAAATAAAGTACAAAGTAGTTGGTTCTAGGCCACCAACTCCAACAGACTCCCACTTGGACTAGAGCCAACTGCTAACAACCTTTAACCTGCTAGCTCTCACATGATATTCATGCTTCTGCTGAGATAGGCCTTTAATCATGGGGTCCGCCATGTTCTCTTCCGTGGACACTCTTCTCACTGCAACTTCACCCCTTTGATAGAAATCCCTCAAGAGGTGATACTTCCGGAGTATGTGCTTTGTCCGTTGATGTGACCTTGGTTCTTTTGAAAGAGCCACCGCTGCAGTATTATCACAATACAATGTAATGAGATCTTTACTTCTAGGCACCACATCAAGCTCCTGGACAAAGTTCTGAATCCAGACGGCTTCCTTGGCTGCATCAGAAGCCACTATGTACTTGGAATCCACTGTAGAATCGGCGAAAACTGGCTGCTTTGAACTCTTCCAGCTCACAGCTCCTCCATTGAGACAGAAAACATATCCAGATTGCGACTTCAGATCATTCTGATCTGTTTGAAAGCCAGCATCAGCATACCCTCTGATGACAAGCTCCTCGTCTCCTCAATACACCAAGAACATATCCTTAGTTCTTCTCAGATACTTAAGGATAGTCTTAACAGCAGTCCAATGCTGTTCTTCTGGAACTGCTTGATATTTTCCTACCATTCTCAGTGCATAGGCAACATCAAGCCTAGTACATAACATGGCATACATGATGGATCCTATATCCGAAGCGTATGAGATCTTGCTCATCCTATCTTTCTCCTGTTGTGTCTGGGGACACATTTCCTTAGAAAGATGTAAGCCATGTGACATTGGAACCAATCCCCTCTTGTATTTTTCCACACTAAATCTCTTTAGTATCTGGTCAATGTATGTACCCTGACTTAGTCCAAGCAGCCTCTTGGATCTGTCACGAATGATCTTGATCCCTAGAATGTAGGCTGCTTCTCCTAAGTCCTTCATGGAGAAACACTTGTTCAACCAGTCCTTAACTGACTGTAAGGCTGGTACGTTGTTTCCAATAAGAAATATGTCTTCAACATATACCACTAGGATGATGACCGCATCCCCATTAAACCGCTTATAAACACATGGATCACATTCATTCTTAATAAAACCAAATTCCTTTATGGCTTCATCAAATCTAATGTTTCATGACCTGGATGCTTTCTTCAATCCATAAATGGATTTCTGCAACTTGAAAACCCGTTTGGCTTCACCTGGTGTCACAAACCCTTCTGGTTGTGTCATATAGACATCTTCCTGAAGGTTCCCGTTAAGGAATGCTGTTTTGACATCCATCTTCCAAATCTCGTAGTCATGGTAAGCTGCTATGGCAAGTATGATTCTTATGGATTTAAACATGGAAACTGATGAGAAGGTTTCATCATAGTCAATTCCTTGATGTTGTCTGAATCCTTTAGCCACTAGCCTTGCTTTATAGGTTCTAACTTGACCTTCCATGTCCAGCTTTATTTTGAATACCCATTTGCATCCAACAGGCTTTACATCAAATGGCTCATCGACCAGAACCCAAACTTGGTTCTTATACATGGAATCCATCTCAAAATTCATGGCTTCTAGACATCTTGCATCTTTTGAGCTTTCTACTGCTTCCTTGTAGGAGAGAGGTTCATCATTGTCCAACAATAATGATTCACCATCCTCAGTGACTAGGAAACCAAATCTCTCTGGTTCCCTTACCTCTCTTGAGCTCCTGCGCAGTACTTGTGTTTTTGGAACCTCTTCCACGGGGACCTGTGGAACTTGTTCCTGTACCAACTCCTGTGTATCTTTAGCATCAACTTCGTCGAAGTCAATCTTGCTCCCACTATCCTTCTTGAGGATATGCTCCCTCTCAAGAAAGATGGCTTGTCTGGTGACAATCACTTTCTTGTCTTGAGGGTTATATAGGTAATATCCTTTCGTTTCCTTGGGATATCCTATAAAGATACACTTCGTGCCCCGAGGTGCTAGTTTGTTGACTAAGAAGGCCTTAACAAACACCTCACATCCCCATACACGTATGTGCGAAAAAGTGGTTTTCATTCCATTCCATAACTCAGATGGAATTCCATTTGCCGCCTTAGTTGGTAATCGGTTTAATGTGTCTGCTGTAGTTTGTAATGCATATCCCCAAAAGGATAATGGAAGATCCGCATGACTCATCATCGACCTCACCATGTCCAACAAGGTGCGGTTCCTCCTTTCACTAACATCATCGACCTCACCATGTCCAACAAGGTGCGGTTTATCTTCTTACCAAGCTGATTCTCTACTTCATTCTTGAATTCCTTAAATTTCTCTAAGGCTTCTGACTTATACCTCATCAAGTATACATAGCCATATCTACTCAAATCATCAGTAAAAGTAATGAAGTAAGAATATCCACCTCTAGCTTCTACTGGAAATGGTCCACACACATCCGTGTGTACCAATCCTAGAAGCTCTGTGGCCCTTTCACCTTGTCCACCAAAAGGCGGCTTGGTCATTTTTCCTTGTAAATAAGCGTGACATCTATCAAGTGGTTTTAGCCCAGTAGAGTCTAAATAGCCATCTTGGAAGAGCTTTGTCAAACGCTTCTCGTTCACATGACCAAGGCAGTGATGCCATAACTGGGTGATGTATGAGTTATGTGAGTTTGTTTTGTTATCGATTGCCAGCACTTGGTTTTCATAATTCAATACATACAAACCATTATTTAAATGTGCCATACCATAACATACGTTGTTCTTATAAAAGAGACAACCCTTATTTCCAAATTTGAAAACAAATCCATCCATATCCAAACAAGATACAAAAATTATGTTCTTGGTAACACTAGGCACATAATAATAGTTATGTAAAACCAAAATCATCCCAGTCGGCAATGAGAGGTGGTAGTCACCAATAGCCAATGCAGCCAGCCTTGCGCCATTGGCAGCTCGAAGATCCACCTCTCCTATGACGATCTTTCTAAATCTACTTGGTTCCTGCATTTGAATACAGATGTGAGCCCCACAAGCTGTATCTAATACCCAATGTGTAGAAATAGAAAGATTGCACTCGATAACAAACCCACCTTTAGCGTCCCCACACTTCTGGGTGCAGTTCCTCTTCCAGTGGCCCTGCTTGCCACATGCAAAACACACTGCCTCCCGTTCCTTGCCCTGCCTCTGGATCTTTCCCTTTTTGGAGGGACGGTGCTCGGGGGCTTCATACCGTTTATAAGTCTTTAGCCCCTTTGCCTTGTCCTTCCTTTTCTTGTTCACCATAAGGACCACGAGTTTGTCATGCCCCATGTCCTTATCTACCTGGAAAATCAAGGTCAGAAGCTCCGATAGAATCTTCTCATTGCCGCTCATGTTATAGTTGACAATGAAGCTAGAGAAGGTCTTGGGCAGTGATGATAGGATGAGATCTGTACGCAACTCATCCAGGAATTTAATCCCTAATATGTCCAGGCGTTCAATGTATCCAATAATCTTGACTACATGAGGCCTAGCTGGCACAGACTCTCTAAGATTAGTGGTAAACAAAGCATTGGAGATCTCATACCTATCTTGTCTTTCCTTCTCTTGGTAGAGATCTTTAAGGTGAGATATCATGCTATACGTGTCCATGTTTTCATGTTGCTTCAAGAGCTCATTAGACATGGCCGATAGCATGAAACACTGGACATCTGTGGCATCATCCATGTGTTTCATGTAGAGAGATAATTCCTCATCACTAGCCTCTTTCCCAGGTGCAACTGAAATAGGCTCTTCCAGCACATATAATTTCCTTTCGTGGTGAAGGACGACGCGTAAATGTCTCTGCCACTCTTGGAAATTGGTGCCGGTGAGAAGGTTTTCTTTTTCGAGTATGGTGCGCAATGATATGTTTGAAGTAATTTTCTTGCTGTTTCTACAAATTAAGATGAGCAAATGTTTAGTACTTTATTAAAAAAATTGAGACAAATAAATAAATTAATACTTATTAGTCTCCCACTATTTTATCAAAATCCAATAGCCCTCACCATTGACTTCAAAATATTCTGTTGCGTGAATATTCTAGTGGAAAGGATCCATATTTCCCTTAGCATTACCCCAACTAAAGTTGGTCAAGAAACTTGAAGGGTTTTAGGTAGGCATTCCAAATGCCAACTGCATTAACTCGCAGCTCCTTGATCCACTGAGTGGACTCCCCAATCCTGAAATCCTTTTTTGGATTTCCTCAACATTTGCCTCTTGGTCACACCAAGTCCTGCTATGGCAGTCAACCCTTGATGCAAACCAAGTCAAGTCAACCCAAAACCTTGAATTATAATTCCCCGATAATTGAAAGCACCCCAACTAGGGTTGGTCAATCACTTTGAACTATGGTTCGATATTAACCAAGATTATGGAAGGCTATGCCGACTTAATATTTATTTTGAGGGATTTTATCCTTATACGTAAATTTCCATTTTATTATCTTTGATTACATGCTTGTTAATATTAAGTGGGATATACTTAAGTGATTAACCATGTCTAAGATAATATTTACGTATAAGCTGGTTTTATTTTAGTTTCATCTTGCATGCTCGTTTAATTCATTAATTGTGTGATCATGACAACACACCCACAATAAATAAACCATGCAACTGACAGAAATAAAATAAATGGTATGATCATGAGCTTTTCTATTGGTTAGTTTATCTAGCGGTTGATAAACTAACCCAAGACCTAGGGGAGAAACACCTTGAACCTTTCGGGTTCATGTTTACAGCTTTCCACCTGTCCACCTTTGTATCTCCTTGGATTGGTTTCACCTTGGCTCCTGACTTGAGCCACCTCCACTAGCTTGGGAGCTCCATACATTACATATGCATTTATCTCACACACAGATGATGGGTAAAGGGGGTTTTTACATAAAATAATCCTTGGGCGCATAGGCCCTACATATTAATGAGGAGATAGCTCGCAGGCCAACAAATTTAATTTAAATAAATAAATTAAAAGAAACCATTCACATACAAAGGTCTCGGTCTAGCTCATGATCATCTATACATGCAACGATATTTATGCATAAATAAAACTAGAATTCAATTATTTAATCATTCTTGTTTAAGATAAATCACACTCGAATCAATTAATTATCTTTAATTAATCAATACTTTTATCTTAAATCCCTTTTCTGAATTTCCTTGAGATTCTCATCCATCATAATTTTAAACAAATAAATTCATTTAAAATTATCCTTGTACGTAACTTGTACCTTGGAGGCAACCTTATGAATTCCCATTTATTACGCAGATGTTAAATTAAACACATATATATAAAACACCTATCACGTTTTGTGCCTCAGCTTTACGCCTGCACCATGGTACATGTCTCAAGGGTTTGTATAATATAATAATAAATTTTAATAAATCTGTGTAATTTGGGTGAGTACACGACCTGTAGTTCTGACTACACGGTGTGTACTTTTCTTCACCGTCCATCCGAAGTACACGCCCGGGGACCGGGCGTGTTAATGTACTTCCGAAATTTTTGGAGTACACGGCGTGTACAGTGGGACACACACCGTGTAGTTTCCGTGTTACATGGTTTCCATCCGGGCAGGCCGTGTACGGAGTACACAACCCAACCCTAACCCGAAGGGACTACACGCCGTGTTCATTGGACCACACGGCGTGTATTCCGGAAACCGTGTGCCACCTATTTCTGGTCAACACACGGTGTCTTAAATTCTTAGAAAGAATCCAATACACGGCCTGATTTGGCGGATCAGTCAATGCATTAAACCTAGACTACACGGCGTGTACTTCTGAATACACGCCGTGTATTCTGGTGTTATATGGCCAGAAATGTTTGGCTCCTCCGGATGAGTTCCTCTATTTTATTTTAATCAAAATTAAAAGAAAAAATCGTTTCTGTGAGGTGAAAGGGAAACGAGGGAGGAGGAATAGATCTCGATATTCAGATTTCCAGAACGATTAAACTTGAATTGAAATAACTAAATTATTAAATGCGTAAATTACCAACGAAAAACTAAATAATTATAATCAACGATATAACCCCCTCTGATACCACTTGTAGATTCCGGGCGCAGCGGAAGCGCGTTGGTGGGTTTTCCCAACTTTAATTTTAACGTTAAACAACGTTCAATCCAAGATCCGTCACGATATAAAACGCCGAATATTCAGAATAGAATGAAGAAAAAAAGAAAAGAAGAGTCCCGGAACCCTTGAGGAGGATCATCATATGTTGATTATAATTAATTTAATTAATACATAAGAATTACCTCATTGGAATTCTTTCTTTGTTGATGTGTCCGGTCACGATTCGGTGATCCGTCGTTGCGTCATAGAATCCAAGTGTAGGATTCCTCTAGCGGTGATCCACACGTGTGTCACGTATCTCCGGACGTCGCCGAAGGGATCTCCGGGTGCTAGCGCAGAAGAACCTTCGCTTGCGATGTCCGCCTTTGACCGCCTTGATCCGGTGGAGGATCTTGCTCTCGTAACTTGAGGGCGTTCTTGGTGGAAAGGGAATTCTATCTTGGCTTGAGAGTATTTCCAAATCCGTTGTTCACAACAATGTATTTTTAAAATGTTGGGGTTGCAAGGATATTTATAATCAGGTTTGAGGTTAATAGAGTTATGACAATAAATAAACGCGTTACACGTTTTATTTATTTCATTAACCCTTATTGAAAACCCCCATGTCGAATTATTAATTCCTTGACATGTGCCCACACTGATTATAATAAATATCATTTATTAAAACAATATTAAATCCTTAAAATCCCAACTGGAAAAACTACACGGCGTGTAATAATTAATACACAGTGTGTACTTTTATTTTCCAATTTTCTCCACCACATTTATTAGACCTTGAGTAATGAATATTTATTTCTTAAATAAATGTAACTGCATTACTTGCTAATAAATATATTATTTCTTCCACAATATATTCTCTCGAATAACTAATGTCAAAATAAATGTGATCAGACACCCTTAAATAATTATTAAACCACAGTTGGGAATAATATTTATTTAACTTGTTAAATTAATATTTAACTGAGATACATGGACACACTTAGTGTGTGACCCTCTAGGCCTCTTTCTCAGTGGCATTAGGCTGAGCCTGCCTAAAGTCCAAGGTTATCATCTAGCAACATGCCAAGGCACCCATAGAGAAAGAAGTTAATGCCGCAATGACGTGTCACCTCCTACAAATGCTTACCGTGTAATATAATCCCTTTGTCTCGATATCTCCAATCAAGCGGGTTGCATGCTAGTGCCATCAACTCATGTGCTTGATTATTCTTTCTTTGACTTCCCGGAATTGAACTTGCCCATACCTTACCATGGCCATGGATTTATTTAGACTATATCAATTCCATCAAAGGGCCTGAGATATCTACTTCCGTTATGGAACGGAAGGGACAAATCCTTTCTCGTATTATCTATTAATGCGGCATTACTCGTGACGCACCCAACGTATCCTACCTCGCTGCGAACAGTGTGTCATCATAGTTTTCGTCAATACATCTAAGTGCGTGAGTTGTAATACCCATTAATAATAATCTTAAAGTCTAAGGACCAAAACACACGTCTGCAGATAGGAACATCCAATGACATTATGAAATGTGGATTTCCTACTGGTGGGTCTCGTTCTCATAATATCCTCCTGGATATTACCAAGTGCGCACACCATGAGAAGGTTCCTCAAAGTTTTATGAGTCCTCACCCCTAATGACCTGTATTATTTGTGTCCCTCAAATAATATCATCCGGCCATAGAACATATATTCAAGAATAGTGTTATGGCACTTCCGGGTTCTCATCATAGCAGGGATCTGCTATGACCCATTAATGCAACAACTGTCCTTAGGACATTATCACATGCATTGTCACACAGAAGAACAATCAAGATGTGATAAGGAATTTATTAATAAATAAAGTAAAAAGTAGTTGGTTCTAGGCCACAAACTCCAACATCAACTTCATACATCATTAAAGTCCCAATCAGTTCTCTCATGGTCAGATCCTCAACAGGTGCCAATTATCAAATTTCTGCTGATATGCCATTCCACTTTGTAGGTAGAACTCTTAAAACTTTTAAGGTTTTATTAGATTTATTGATAGGTTCACCTAAGTATGTCACATTGTTGACAATTTCTATCAATCTTCCATTCATCTGAGTGATGCTCTCTCTATAAAACATTCTAAAAGTATCAAAATTTAATTTCGCTGTTGCATATCTCATTTGATTGACATTGTCAGTACCTTCATAGGCTACTGCAATTGTCTACCACATTTCATAGGCTGTTGGGCACTGTAATACATGATTGAATTCATCTGGTCTAAGACCGCAAATGATAGCATTCATTTCCTTTGAGTTTGTATCATATTCAGCTTCTATAGTAGTATCCCATGTTTTTAGTTTCTTAGTAATCGTATAGGGAGATAGAATTTTTGATTAGACTTTGTATCCAAGATTCTTCAAATATATAATCATCCTTGATTTCTAGCAACCATAATTCTCTCCATTAAAGTATGGAGCATTAACCATTGACACACCTTCCCTTGGGCTAGTTATTGCCATATTAATGTAGATCTTATGCTTTTATCTTGTTAAGGATTTGATGAAAAGCTCAGCCTTTGATACCAAATGTTAGGTCAGATTGACTATGACAATAACACTAGAGGGGGGGGGGGTGAATTGTGTCTTTTAAAATTATTCCTCGATTCTGTCTTAACAAAACAGTAGACACAGCTTGAGATGTTTTTGTAACAGATAATATACAGCGGATAGAATAGAAAACAGGACAAAGTAATTTATAGTGGTTCAGGGCACGAATATCCCCTAGTCCACTCCACCAATCACCCTCTCTGCGGGCTTGGTGAATTTCACTAGTAATGTCCTCTTATCATAAGACCATTCCATAACTGAGTAGAGTAAGTTGTCACCCTTACAACAAAGGCTTTATAAAATAGTGACTTCTAGTTATTTACAATAGAGAACCGAAATCCACATCTTAGTGCAAGAAGCTGATACTCCACCACGACTAAATACAAGCAGCCGATACTCACGATAAAAGATGTTTGTTTATAGAAAAACAAATTCAGCTCAAAGTTGAAGCAGCACACAACTGATAAAATATGGATCTTTATCTTCAGAAAAGAATAAACTTCGAAGGATGTATAAAGAGATCCTGTTGCACAGAAGATCTTTGAATCTTTAAGAACAACAACAAAAACAGAGTTTCATATTCATAGAAGAATTTATAATGAGTAGAAACTTCAGAAGGATTTATAACGAGTAGAAACTTCAGCACGATTTTTCAGATCTGCAAAAGATGCCTAAGAAAAAGAACAGACCAGATCAGAGACGTCGTAACTCCCCTTAAGAATAGTAATGAAAATCTCCACTATAATTTATTCTTTGAATATATCATAAAGTCACGCTGAAACAGTCAGTAACAGACTTTAAATCATCCTGATATTCCGTAGAGACCGTTGCATGAATCTCTAATAAAGACGTAAATTTCAAATTCTCGGCATTGAAAAGTCAAACGTAAGGTTCCTTTACTAGAAGAAAAAACAGTAAACATACAGTAGATCATGAATGTAAGGTTGATGATCCATACATGTTTCTTCTCAAATGTAAGGTTGATCATCCATACGTTTCTATCAAAATGTAGGGTTCAATACAAAAGTAAGGTTCATGATCTATACGTTTTGTGATACAAACGTAAGGTTCATTATGAACTAAGGTTCCTCAACCACAATTTTCTGTTTTAGTCACACGTAGGGTTCCATCCAAATGTAAGGTACATTGACCATACTTTTTTGATAATGTAAGGTTTGTTCCATATGTTACTTTTGCTGATGAATAAAATGAACAATATTTTCACCAAAATGATAAATGATGAAAAGTGTTTACAGAATACACTTAAGAGCATTCTGCACACTTTAAAGAATTACTTGCGAATAAATATGAATTATAAAGAATATAAATTCCTTGAAATATACTCAAAATAAAATCATTAGAATAACAAACAAGGGTATTTGTGAACATCAAAATCATCATAAAATACAAAGTATCGTTGAGACAACATATGCCCAATAGGAAGTACCGTGAACCATTTGGTTCTACGAAGAGAAGTAGTACCACACACACACAACTGGTGTTTAACACCCTCGTTGTGATTTGAGAAGAGAAGAAGATCAATATGTGCAACTAAACTCAGATCTGCACTAAAAGAACTAAGTATACCGATACACATAGGTATTGGTATTGGGAATTAAAGGAAGATAAGAAGGAGAAGAACAGAGTGTTCCCAACGGAAGATTGTGAATTATTCAGGGCAGTATAATTGTGATGATGCTTTGAGTATCCAGTTTGTGTGTTCAGTGCTTTCAAGTGCATCAATACAGGACTTCGATGCAAGTAGTGTCTCATGATGAACTGAGACAAAGACTTCCATGCTTATCTATTGAAGAGACCTTCATGTCTATAAACTGAGTGAGACTTCACAAAAGACAGTGAGCCAGGGGGAGTCAATGGGAGTGACCCAAGGGATGTAGTGATCTATCCCTGAACCTTTGTAAAGACATTGTTCTTGGGACAGAGTGACTATGCCCAAACCTTTGTAATCCACAACTAGTGAAGATTAGTGGAATTTTGTACGACCGACAACCTGTCAGTTTATGCTCCTTGGATGTATCCCTTAGTGGTGAACCAAGTAAAAAGTGATGTGTTGTCTTTATGAATGTTTTAATTAATACACATATCTATCATATAGGTTTAAACAAGTTCCTACCAATGTGGGAACAAGATCTAGAAAAGAAGAGAAAAATTTGACACCTTGATTCACCCCCCCTCTCAGGGTGGTCTAGGTTCCTTCACATACAACATGCTATAAAAAAATAAAAAAGGCCAAAATACTCCTTTAATAATATCACAATCATATTCTCAGTCCTCTAATCCCATGCTCCAATCTATAATCCAAACAAATCAAGCATCTATAATAGGGTGTTTTCCCTTATCCATACCTACAAACATGTATTCTAATCAGGTACCAAAGGTGACATGAGTAAGGTGTGAGATAAAATCCCAGTTGGCCACCACCAATGGTGTATAGAAATAATCCATCCTATATACATAACAACAATAGTGTGTAGGTATAATAATAATAAACAATGCTGAATAAATAAATACCATCTAGATCAGGTTTCTACAGGATACCTAACTGGCTCTACCTACTTCGACATAGGCTGATAGAAATGTTTAATCAGAAACCACATATATATTAATAATATATATATATATATATATATTTATATACTATATACATGTATATTCACTAAGTATGTGTAGACATAAGTAAAAATATATGAGGATACTAAGTGTTATCTAGACCTGGGGTGTAACTCAGCCGTCCATAACTAGTCTAACGAGTTATAGGCTCAAGAAAGGGTATGTGCCCTGAATCTCATGATGAATGTGAGACATCATTCTCATCACTCGAGATAGGTGGGGTGAGTCTTCATTTCCAAAACTCGATATAGAGGAACGTAAAACATGGAACATTATGCCCATCACCCAAATAAAAGTATAATAATGAGAGACGTCGTGCTCAACACCTAATGTAAGGGAGAGTGAAACATCATGATCAACAAGTCCCTTAACCATTGTTCACTATCCAATGTTAATGAAATAATCATTATAATAGTAATAACTTGATTTATTGCCTCTAATTCATCATAATCATCAATTCTATATATATATGGGTGTCACAGTTCATATAATCCACATAATAGAAGTTTTCATCACTTGGTGTGGCCTTTCCACCCATTATCATTCATTTTAAAACAATACATTCAATTAATTAAGTAAGGAAACTCATATTCAAGGAAAACCAAGAACTCATAAGGTTCTTTAATCAACTAGGAAATTATTCTAAGAGGGAAATTCCATTTACAACCCAAGAAGAACACTCAAAAGGTGTTTGGTTCATTTAAACAATTGTATAAAAGAGGGAAACTAATTTAGCACACCCAAAGGGGTGTAAATGAACAAGTTCAAAACCCTTTAATAACTTATCAAGGGTATATGGGAGTATAACAACATGCATATAATTAATTATAAAGGAAGAACACATTTTATGGTGATGCGTGGAAATGAACGACGTGTGACACAACAGTAGAGCTATGAAAACTACTCAAATTTTAAGGGAAACCACTATACCACCTATATTAAGATAATAAAACTATCCTTGTATAGTATTATCCCTTAGTTTGAACTAGATTAGAAGAAAATATAATAAAGGATCAACGATCCAAAAATAGGGCTTTTACGCTCACACCAAAATAGCACAAAAGCTGAAAAAATAAGTGAAGAATAAAAGATATAAGATTTGATCTCTTATTGAGAGGGATTCAAGGAGATGAATGGTGATTTTATAGGGCACCATACAAAAGAAATATAGAAGAAACTAGGTTAGAAACAAATTGGGAGCTCTCAACTTAAGGAGAATCCTTTACCATTGGAAAATTGGATAAAAAGAGAGGAGGGGAAAGATATTATATTTTGAGGGAAAAATAGTATATTTGACCCAAAATTATAGGGCCTCATGGTTTAGACACACGGTTAGTCAAACCATGCACCGACCTTGTGCCTCCCACTACCTAAGGAGGGACCCCACATGGTTAGCTACACGATCTAAGAAACTGTGTGCCAATTGTGCTACATGACTCTTCTAAAAGTTGCAGACAACCCACACGAGTGAGCACCCCTATCTGTATGGTTTCCTCAAACCATGTTCCCCCCTTCTCCCCTCTAAAATGATCCACATGGTTAGGGGAAACCATGTGGACTATCTCTCATGGTTTCTACTAATCGTGCGGTCTAATTATTTTCTCCACCGGTTAGGTTTTTGAGCTCCAAACAAGCCCTAGACATCCCCAAAAATTGCACGAACTCAATAGACTTCCATAAAATGTAAAAGATAAAGAATTAGACTAAAATTTAGAGGATACATACCTCATAAAAAAATCAAGTTCTTATAGTCTCCCCCCTTTAAAGGAACTCGTCCCATAGTTTACCTTACAAGGGCGACAAAACATTGTCTGAGAACAATTCCAATCACCGAGCATGTACATCAGCCTCCCACTCCCAGGCCTTTACCTGTATATGGCTACACTATAATAAAACCCATACTAAAGGGACATACTGGCCTTGAAGATCCTTTGTGCTCTGGTCAATGGTGTGTATAAGATACTCCTCAAATGAAGCATCAATATCTAACTCAAGCTCCTTGGGATCAAAATTATGAGATGAATCAGCATGATAACAGTGAAGTTGTGAAATGTGGAAGACGTCATGCATGGAACGACACCTTTTAGGTAATAATAACCAATAGGCTATTGTCCTGACTCTATCTTGGATCTCAAACAGCCCGATATAACATGACGATAAATTCCCTTGCCTCCGTATCTGTCTATTCCCTAGCCCGAGCGATACCCGAAGGAAAATACAGTCCTCAACCTCAAACTATAGAGGTCGTAAATGGTGATCGACATAATATTTCTTTCTAGATTGAGCAATAGAAACATGATTTATAATCAACTAAACCTACTCTAAAGTCTCCTGTATGAGATGAGGACCTAGTGGCGTTGCCTCTCATACCTTTAACCAGCATAGGGGTGAATGACACAACCTACCATACAAGTCCTCATAAGGATCTATATGAATTGTTTCCTAATAGATATTATTATAGGAAAACTAGATGAAAGGGATATCCTTCTCCCAAGTACTACCAAAATAATGTACACATGCTTGAAGCATTTCCTCTAACACCTGTATCATCCATTCTGATTGGCCATAAGTTTAAAGGTGAAAAGCTATGCTCAGAAGCACCTGTGTACCCATATATCTCTATAACCCATGCCAAATCCTCAATGTAAAATGAGCATCCATATCTGAAATAATAGTATGAGGGACCTCATGTAGCCATATGATCTCACAAACATATAGTATTCCCATCTCATCTACTGAGAAAGTTTCCTAGATAGAAAGGAAGTGGGAAACTTTCATCAGTTGATCCACGACTACCCAAACTATACCAACCTCACAGAAAGTATACGTGGAATGAAAAAATGCATGATATATTATTATTATTATTATGCCTATAATGATTCATGATATGAAACACCCTCATTTCATCAGTCCAAGGGAAAAAATATCACCGTAATAACACTAATAATAATTAAATCATAAGACATGTGAGTCACCCAACAGTGAAGTTATATCAACCATAATTGACATAATCAATAAAAAAAATAACTCATCCAAGGTAATTTAGGTTCTCCCTATACTTGGGTTAGCTACTCCCAATCATAGGCTCATTACCAAATCACATTATATCCTAGTCTCCTATCTAAAACCCAAATATTAATACAAAACAAAAAGATATCCTCTCATACCAATTTGTAACATCCTGACTCAAATCCACTTAACCTATGCCCCGAGGTGATGAGTCACATGGCCTCAAGCATGCCTCCTTGTATGCCAAAGGCTGCCGATTATTAGTGAAGGTATGAAATGGTATATTTGGGTGACTATGACCTCATATTAGAGTGGCACAATGGATAAAGTGAACAACATATAATAAAATAAGCATATGAATAACCAATAGCATAGTGGAAACAAAAACTATAATAACAGGACTAGTAACCCACCATAGCAGAAGCATGATGTAACAAAATGGAATGATGGAAATAAATATGATAAAATGAGGAAGTGTAAATTACCAAGAAATTGTAATAATATCAAAATACAATAGGATAATTAATATACAATGATGTCATGGAATGCTGATATACAAAGAGGGGAACAGGGGATTGACATATACAACATGCTATACAAAAATAAAAAAGGCCAAAAGACTACTCCACTAGCATCATGAGCATATACTCAATCCTCTGCTCCCATGATCCATTCTATAAGTAAAATGAATCAAACATCTATAGTAGGGTGCTTTCCCTTATCCATACCTGTAGACAAGTAATCTAATCAGGTACCAAAGGCGGCCTGGGTAGGGTGTGAGATAAAATCCCAGTAGGCCACTACCAACAATTTCTAGAAATAATCTAAGTAGTTTACATAGATAAATAGTGTTCAAGTATAACGAATAATAATCAAAACTAAATAAATAAATACAATCCTACTCAGGTTCCTACTAGACACCTGGCTAGATCCACATGCTTCGACATATGCAAGTGTAAGAGTCTGATCAGTAACCATATATATATATATTAATAATATATATAGTATATTATATAATGTATACACCTATATGCACTAAGTATGTGAGGATGTAAGTAGGAATATACATGGATACTAGGTGCTGGCTGGACCTGGGGTGTAACACAAGGGTCCATAACCAGTCCAATGAGCTAAAAGATCAAGAAAAGGGTACATGCCCTGAATCTCATAATGAATGCGATACATCATTCTCAATACTCAAGATAGGTGGGGTGATATGTCATTCCCAACACTTAAATCAAGGGAACATAGAGCTTCATGTCTACCGTATAGATACAATTGTAACAGTGACAATCATCATGCTCAACACTCGATGTAAGGGATAGTGAAACATCATGATAAAAAATCCCCTTAACCATCGCTCCATATACAATATAAATAGCATAATCACAATAGTAATAATATTAGAAGGGATCACCTCTAATGAACTATAATCATCAATCCCAATATAACCAAGGCATCAAAGTTCATATAATCCATATAAATAAAATCATGAATCACTTGGCGTGTCCTTAAAACCCATTAACATTCATTTTAAAACAATACATTTAATTAATCAAGGCATGGAAATTCATAATCATTCATTGGAATTAATCCATTTAATTAATTAAGCAAGACATAACCATGTAAAGATAGTCCAAGCACTTAAGAGGTTCTTTGGTCAACTAAAAATTATATAAAAGGGGAAATTACACTTAGCACACCCAAAGGTGTGGCTATGATTGAGGTCAACATCCTCCAACCATTTATAAAGGGTCCATAAGAGTGTAAAAACACACATATAATTATTTATAAAGGAAGAACACACTTTATGGAAATGCGTGACAATGATCGGCATGTGACACAATGACAAAGTTATGAAAACATCATAACTTTTAGGTAAAACAACTAGACCACCTACCTTAGGGCTGTAAACAAATCCTTATCCAATATCAGCTTCATATTTGAAGTAAATCATAAGAAAAATGAATAATGGATCAACGACCTGAAAACAGGGTGGATGATTTCACACCAAAATAGCATAAGAGACAAAAAGAGCAACTGAAATAGGAAGAAAGAGGATTCAAGTGCTTACCGATGTGAATCCAATTCTTCTAATGACACTTGATTTAGAGTTTGGTTGAGGAAGTCATCAAAACACCTAGGTTAGACAAAGGGATAACTCCATGAGGAAGAGGAGGGGTGCACGTCTATTAGAAAATAAAGGAAGAAAAAGGGTTTTAAGTTACCAACATTTTGAGGAAAAAATGTAATTTCAACCTAAAAAATAGGGGTGCATGGTTTGGTCTCCCAATTTGGCCAAACCATGCACAAAACATGCTTCTTCCACTATCTAAGGAGGGACCCATCATAGGCTAGGTGGACATTTTTGCTAATCATGTGCAAGATATTCATAAGAAACTATCAACAAACTCTATAAAACACACACAATCATGTTCCTAGTCTCACAAGGTTGCAGACAAATCGTGCACCCCCTACTCCCTTCTGAAATGGCCCACACGGTTAGGAGTAACCATGCGGGCTAGGCTACACAGTTTCTTTTAACATTGTATCCTGGTCTTTTTCTTTAAAAACTGGGGTTACTAGCTCCAAAAAATCCCTAGACACCCTCATGAACTCCATAAATCCATTAGGTAAAATTACAAGTGTTGAACTAAGGAATTTAATCCAAAAACAAATGAATTGTACCTTTTTGAAAATTCGGGTCATTACAACACCGAGAATAAGCTCAGGATGCTTGGATAATTTTTGGATTCTTTTTGATTCATTCGTATAGAATGTATTTCCTAATTCCATGTATAATTGTTTTCCAATTTTGTAGAGACATGACACAACATCATCATCTTTTGTATATGGTTTAGTTTCCATATTTTAATTATTATATTTAGCTTGGATGTTTATCTTTATTTCCACTTTATATAATTGATTATATTTCTTACACTATTTATCTGATATTGTATATCCACTGTGATCCACTCTAATAAGTGGGAATAGTATCCCCATAGACACACCCTAATCCCTCACTGTTAGTTAGAAACCTCCAGCGTATGGAGAGGTTCACTTGAGTCCATTTTTACCACCATATCAGGGAACATTTGAGTGGAACTTGAGTTGGGACGTCATAAGGGCAAAAATCCATACGTCATTTTTGACATGAAGGAATCAGTCTCATGTCAAACTGATGCACGATGTGACCACTATGACCCAAAGTTCATGTTTTTAGTATAAATTTATATTTTAGTAAAAAATACATGTGACATACTTAAAACTTAGAAAAAATATTTGGATTGTTTTGACACTTTAGGACAATGATCCTTAATTCATTTGTAATGTGTAGGAATTATCCACATGTCAATATAACACATGGTGTGACCATCATGACTCTAAGTGTGTCATTTTATTTAAATTTGAAATTTTACTAATGTATTGTTTCATAATTAAGTTTAATTTATTTATTTATAGTATTACTATCATAATATTTTTTTTCTTATATAGGTGGATTCTTTTGCTTGACTTGGGGTGGTTTCTTCGGCAACTAATACCATGATCAAGTTTTTGTAAGAGGGGGTCAGGTGCCAAAGACAATGAAACCATTGATGTTTTTGAATATTTGTGACACTACTTACTAATTCAATTGTATAAAATAATATTTGAAATGTGCATAATATAGTTTTTTTCTTGTATTTTTGATTTAATTTTTATTTCAATTAAAATATGAATTTTCCATATACAGGTTTATTTTCTGCTGTAGTGTGCTGTAATTTTAACAGGACACTACAACATGTTAGCCTTTATCAACAATAGAAAATAATTGATAAAGGGAGTCCTTTATTAGTGATAAAATTATCACTTATAAAGGATCCCCTTTATCCACAATTTTCTAGTGCTGATAAAAGTGGAAGAATGTTAATGGTACTTAAATCAACAATGCTTTTTTAGTGATAATAAAGGCTTTATCTAGCACTTTTAAAATCTAATTCTATAGTAACTATATGATAGTGTACATAGTTTGTATACTATTAGGTGTGAGTACTTTTAATTATATGAGCATTGTTCTCATAAAGTTCGTACTTGGTAATCTCTAATACGTGGGATTATGAGAACATGCCCTCCATTAGGAATTCTACATGTTTTTTTATCAACATAAATTTCTATATGTGAGATTTTTTAATGGTCCTTAGACTTTAATATTATCATTAATTAATTTCATGACTCACAAACTTAGATTTACTAACCAAAACCATGATGTCATATGTTCATGGGAAGTATGGTACATTGGGTGCATCATGAACGACATGTTATTAATGGATAAGTCAAGGAAGAATTTTTTGCTTTCATATATATGGTAGTTGATATATTGGCCCTTTTATTGGAATAGAACCATCATATTAAATTCCATGATCATGGTGTAACAATGTGTTTATATCAGATATTCAAAGAAATACGTATCAAACATATAGGCTGATGACATAGATGTGAAACCTATATGATGATATGTTGAGACAAAGATATTATATTACACAATGAACATTCATATGTGGTTGTCGATTTTGCAATGTTAAGTTATTTATCTTGGGTTCCTTGACCCATTACTAGATAGTAATCTTAGACTTTAGATAAGCTCGCCTAATGCCAACGAGAAATAATTATAGAGGGTCATGCACTAAGTGTCTCTATTGATCTTGATTAAATTATATTTGAATTTAATTAATGAAATAAATATTATTCTCAAGACTAAAAAATAATTTTATTCATTTTTTAACAATCTTAAAAAATTATTTATGAATAAATATTTAATTAAATATTTATTCAGGTATTAAATAAATTATGAGGACTTGGAGCATAACAAGATCGTGTTTGGTGATAAATATTACTTTATAAGATGGTATAATAATATTTATCACAGTATCAGTTAGAGAATGACATAAAATAATAATAATAATAATATTATTATTATATGTCCTGGGGTCAGGAATGGTTTATTATATTATTTAAGGGCTAGTACACAATTAAATAATATTTTAACATAAACCCTAACTCTATAAATAGATGACTATGTCTATTGTGTATGGTTAATATAAAATTGAGGTTTGAGAATAATTACACATAACATAATTCCCTATTTATTCCTCATCATCTAATCTTATCAAGAAGAACTCTTTCAATCCTGAAGTATCTTTAATTGATCAAGACGAACAACACAGGATGATTGATTCACCATGCTAACACCCGATAATCAATCAATTTTGCTAAGAGATCAAAGGATCATATGTGGATCACTTATAGAGGGATTCTACACTTGGATAATATATAAAAAATCCATTTACACATATTATTTCATGATTTTAACATAAAAATACAATAATTAAAACTCAAATATCATGAGGTCTAGTGTCTTTGGAAGACTAGGTACATTAAACATAAAAAAGAAACTAAAACATAACATATTAATTTTTATTCTCCTTAGTGAGATCCTAAATTACTTTGAGATCTTAAAACTATATAGGATAACCTGGAGAATACATTAAATAAAGGGGTGAGCTATAAATCCTAGTAAGGGAGTAAACATGATAATGATAGATAATGTGATATCATAAAAAACAAGACTCATGAATAATCACATAAGAGAATAACATAAATAACATGATATCATAATATCATGAAAACATATGAAATTGGAAAAAACATATAACATGGCATAAGTATAAGTCAAGGCTAACTTCTAAGACAACATCACATGGTGTACAGAGTCCCATAATGGATTAGGTTTACTCTCTAATCTCATACATAACGTCTCATGAGAAAAAAATTTACCAAATGAATTGGACTGATATTGGGGAACACCCATAAAAACATGTTTATAATTATGCATGACATAAAAGGAAATAAATTATAAGGAATAATCATAATAATTACCCATCGAAAGAAATGAGTTGCATAATCCTGCCTCATATCATAATCAAAAGAAATTTCACAAAGAAGACATTTGAGAAATGAACACAAGACATATATTACCACATAAAAGTAAGGGAGAATGAGATATTTATATATGTAAGAGACATATATACAAAATTTATAAGTAATCCATAATATAAAAGGCTGTCGTTGTTGATAAAAATTTCTTTAAAATATCAAATGGAATATTTCTTGAGGAAAACACCCTTTTCACTTTGAAATTACTTCTTCAAAATATAAAAATTTCTAAAATATTATAGAAAACATATTATTTTAAAACAAACATGGAAGCATGTAAAGTATTATTCAAATTATTGAGTGTTCATGATGATATAAAATTTCATTCAAGCTGTAAAAGTTAAAAGAAAACATTCCTTTTACACTTTTGTAAAAAATTTAAAAAGCACCTCATTCAAAAAACGACAGGAAGATTATTTTAATTTTTTTTAAAAAAAATTAAAACATGGGTAAAAACGTCTTTAATAAATCATTGTATAATATTAAGAACATTATTTAAAATGTTTTAAGTGTGATATAGACACAGAAGAGAAATATTCCAAATCTAAAAGACGATATAGTATTAATATTACTTACAAGAGAATTTCTTGAGATTTCTTTATTCAATAATGTGGTAAATGGAAACCAAAAATTTAAACCAAATTCATGAAAAATTGATAATAAAAGTGTTGTCGTTCAAGAAAATAATTTTATATGATTTTCCCCAAAGGAACCTTGAGTATAAATAATCTCTAAATTATAGGAGATTGTAACATAAAACCTTTATCGCTTTAGTAAATTTAAAATAAAAAGTAATTAGAATAAAGAGTAAGATATGGATATATAAATCCCATGAATTAAATGAATTAATATGTAAAAATTTATTCATGAGGTAGTAAGCACACCATACAAGTAAATCATGATGCATGACATGAAACATTCCTTAAGAAAAAGAGATCGAGACAAATAAAATACCTACAAAGATCATAACTTTTGAAGTGATAATTAATCCATGAAGTAATTATTTGAACATATGTAAATCCAAAAAAAAGTTAAAATATTGAATAAAATAATTTATATATTCATTAAAACATAATCATGTTATAATAATGATTAGGAAATAGAATTACAACCCAATGAATAGAAATTGAGTTAAGAAACACATTACCGCTTGGTAAATTTCAAATAAAATACCCTTGGATGAAGTAAAATGAATTTTAACTTAAAATAAAATGAATAATAAAGGATTCATGATATAATATTTAAAATTATAATTATATACACCATATAAAATAAATTAGGTGTATAACTTTAAAATATACCTCAATGAAGGGAAATTGTGACGAAATCCCTTACCTCGAGTCCGAATCATCACGTATGTTATTTAACTCTGAATAATAAAATATTATTAATTAATTAATTAATTAATAATATTTTTTTCAAGTTCATTATTCTTTTTATTTTATTTAATACCATGTTATATACAATTACTTAATCAATTAAGTTCATGTTAGACTTTTGACGATATTTGACTCATAAGTCTAAAATGAATTTGGTAAGTTGACTACGGTCAAAGATTTTATTGATACATCATATAAAAAATAATAATAATTACATAAATATAATTTTTATACATAAATTATAATTTTAAAATCAACATTGAAACATATTTATGAAAAATTAACTATGTTACAATCATGGAGACGGTAAACCGCACGTATGCAAGAGTAACATTTCCATTTTTCAACGATCATGATTAAAAGAAGATAAATATTATTTTATCTTTATATAATTATAATTATATCAAAAATAATATATTTTTTATTTTAATAAACCAAAATATACCATCCATGTTATGTGTTGATGAAAAATGAATCACATCACTTCATGGAGGTGGTAGTCCACATGTACACACGAATGACGTTGTCATTTTTCAGTGAATGGAAAGATAAAAATATAAGAGATATATTATATTTATATAATGATAAATATCTCATTAATATCATATATATCTATAAATTAAATCTATCATTATAAAAATTATTTATAGGTGGTTATGGAAAATGAATTACATCGGTTTGTGAGGCGGTAGTCCGCTGTAGACATGAATGATGACTTCATTTCCCATTTGATGGAAGAGGATATGGATATAGGTTATTAAATTAAAATAATAAAATATAATTATATGGTAGATAATTATTTTATTATATCAACATGTTTTAATAATATTTTAAGGAGTTGGAATAAGAATTATAACAAAAACATTCGGTTAAAAGCTATACCTATTCTTTGAACAATCTCATTTTTTTTACACTTTAAGCCCTCTAAGGTTGGTATTCCACCTAAAAAAAGACCTCTAGAGTGATTATAGAGATTTTATTAATGTATTTGGGTAGGTATTAGACAAAATAAAATTCTTTAGAAGTGTGAAGAAAAGAGGAGAGGAGGTTCCCTTTTATAAGTGAGGGGAAGGGCACATTTGGAATTTCTTAAAGTATTAAATTAATATAAATTATTTATCATGGAAAATAGATCCTAAATAATATATTTTAAATATATAATGATTATTGGTATAAATAATCTCATAAAATAATTTTTTTACAAGTTTATACTATATTTTTACCCTTATCTTTTTTTTAACTCGCGTTAACCCTTTTTGAAAATTACCACGATAACAAAGTTTTTACCATTTAGGGATTAATATAGTTACTATAAAAATGAAATTGGTCCATAAATGGAAAATAGTTGATATTTATAAACATATACCAACAATTTGTATGGATATAAGTTTTTATTTTATTTTAAATCATTTAATAAAATATTATTTATTATAAAATATCATTAATATCAATTTTGGAACAATTCATTTAATTTGAATTTGAAAACAACATGAAAACAAATGAATTTGAATATAATATCTTAAAAAAATCCCGAAAATTTTATATTTATATAAAAAATTTATGGGACATAATAAATTATTAAAATTATATTACTTTTAATATTTTTATAATCATTTATTTATTTTTCTATTAATTGAATAAATACCATATCGGTGTTGCGTAAGCATTTAAGGTAATTATTTATTTAATAAAAATTGGAAATAAATTACCATGATAATAAAAATAATTTAACTCTAAAATAAACTTTTATAACAAAAAATAGACTCTGTTTATCCCTACATAAAAAATCTATAGATAATAAAACAAAGAGAATGACAATTTTGACTTTTCTTTACATAAAATAATATAAAGGTCCAAATCAATGGAATATGGAACCAATTTTCCATATTTTATAAAATTGGTTATAAATGGATGGATTTTAAAAATTAAATATGATAAAGTCAAGTGTTAGGGTCAGTTTTTGTCCTTATCATTTTATTTTTAACCTTAATTACTTGATTTACCCTTATAATGGTGACAATTATTTACAATGATTACTATTCATAATAACCAAAAATAAGATGAGACTATTTATAAAATTAGAAACTCATAATAAAAAATATAGAATAAAATTTTAAATATTCAATTTCTATAAGTTGAATAAATTAATTTAATATTAAAACACAAAATGCAACGAAAAATAGTTTTTCAGAAAAATGTTTTTTATGTATAAAAATATTTTTATACCAAATTCAAGTATAAAATTAATTAAAAATAATATAATTGGATTATTTTTAATAAAAAGTAAATAATTAAATTTTAATAATAATAAAAAATATAATTTTAATTTGTAAATACTTTAAAGAAAATATAGTTTTTAATAAAAAGCAGCCTTTTCACTATTTGTTGAAAAATAAATCTTTTCAGAAAAATATCAAAAAATAAACCTAAGATAATTTTTATATGATGATTTAAAAAATTATATCATTTTTATAAAATAATATTTCTAAAACTTCCATAAATTAATTATAATATTTTGTCATAAAAGGAAATAAAAAAAAATTTCGAAGAAAACTTATTTTTGAAGAAAAAAATGACTTGACTAAAAATTGAGTCTTGACTAAAAATGAATGATTATTTACTAATAATTTACGAATAAATTTATATTTAGAAGAAAATTTATACATATTTAATAAATAAGTTAATCATATTTGTACCTTTTAATTTAGCATCTAGGTTATAATGGCCATATTTAAATATTTCATGGTTCGTTTAGGCTTTGTGTTGCATGTCGTATACACTATCAAACATAGTTTTATTTTTTTAAAATATTGGGGTGTTACATTATCACCCCCAATAAATCAATTCCTAATAATATAAACATGATCTTGGTAATAAATATTTTAACATATAAAAATACCTTTGTTGAAAACCCACATCATAAAAAGGGTTAATAAAACATCCTCTTAAAAAGAGGAAAAGAGAAATATAAACGTCACCACAAAACCTTATTTACAAGTAGGAGAACATTATTTGGAAGTGATAATATGGACATGGGTGAGAAAACTAATTCCCAAGGACTAATATAGAGTGATAGAGAACATGGACAAGAGAAAGTTATCAATCATAAAACCATACATTTATGATGTGTGAAACGACCATTGATTCATCAGAAATGAACGTAATAAGATAACTTTTTTTTTCAAGATTATTTTACTAGAGTTAAGATATTAATTTATCATATAGACTAATAACATAAGGAAAAATACTTAATTTAAAATTATAATTTTACCCTTTAATCAATTTTCATCACAATCTCATCTTTTTCTCCAAATGATGAGTATTCAAGATGATTTTTTCATGCCTAAAGCACCAAAATCAACTTGTAATGGATAAAAAAAATCCAAAAAAGGAAAACAATATATTCATACTATATTTAAAAATTAACCTAAAATGGTTTTCCCAAGGTAATATAATATCCAAAATGAATAATATATTTAACTTAAAAATTTCCACAATAACACTAAACGTTCAACTTAAACCATTCCATAAACCTACATCCCAAATTACATAAATAAACTCAATATTAAAGAATGTTTTCATATCAAAGGTTATATCATACCTTTTAACTTACATCCAAAAAATTTAATTTCATTATTCCAAAATAATCATTTATGTTAAACTTAAAGATTATATATACCTCAACCCAATAAAACATCTCCCAAAATGTCATTAATCACCTAAAAATCCCAAATTAAAAATGATTTGATCCTATAATATGATTACCAAAATCAACTTAATATTTATCCATTAAATAATTTATCTATAAAAAATGTCATACTAACTAGAACATCACATAGACCAGTGAAAAGTGTATTTCATGCATAAATTTTAGATCATTTTAATATATTATTTTATGAATTTAATTGAATAATCTTGCCAATTTTGGAATGATTTGACTTGTGTTATGTTTTATGGAAGGATTAAATGAATATTTGGAAAAGGAAAAAAAAGGGTTGAAATTCTGAGCTTAAATACACTTCATACCACAAGCTTCACTCATGGCATGACACTAGATTTTTAAGGAAGAATGAAGTTGAAAAAACTGATGCAAAATGATTACACGCTGTGTAGTTCAATTACACATCATGACTTTTTCAATAAGAATTAGCTGCGTAGGACAAGTCGTGATGATATTTCATGCTATGAAGATAAGTTACATGTCATGAGGCCAATCAACACCAAGGGACGTTTCCAGATGACAAAGTGACGATCCGGAGCCTGGCTTCACCACTGTTCTTCACTGCCATTATTCTTCAGTTATCCATGCTGATATTTCTCATCATGAATAGCATGAGCGAGTAGTTTTCTTTATTTTTGGGTGATGTGATTGTAGGGGTATGTGATGCTTCTGAATTATTTTTCTATTTTCTATTCATGTTTTGGATTGTTACAACACTATTTATCAATTCCAATTTATTCTCTTTTCATATTGCATGACCATTACTGCATTCTGAGTTTTATTATTTCATTCCATCAATTAATCATGTTAGTTTATTTATGAACATTATTTAATCTTGTTTTATTATGTTTAAATATGGTTTTGGGACACCTAGTTTTGTATTTTCACCAAGTAGATGACCATTCCAAAAGTGAAATCACATCATTAGAGTAGGATACCAAGACCAAGGATCCATGATGACCTAATTATGACACAAAAATTTAATAAAACCATAATAAATTAAATCCCTAGCATAAGAAACTGAAAATCACTGAACCTATAATGTATCTCATCTTGATTCACAACCCAATATTTACTATAATTTGTTTCTTTTCTTCAAACAAATAAATCAATTTCAATATTAGTTTCCTTAATTAATTTTGAACATAGGATCCATCCCTATGGGTTCGACACTCATACTTACCAAGTACTACATGTTTAGTTAGTTTTTCTAAGTTTATTAAATTATTAAATTTGTATATTCCCATAGGAATTAATGACACCCCACAGGCTGTCAACTAGTGGTAGGTAGTGCATCTTTGTCACCCTTTAGTTGTGGGTTCAAGCCCCATGGCCTTGCTAGATGCGATGTGGTTGTCAACCAACCTGTGAGTTTCCCTTTTTTTATAAAACTATATTAATACAATTCCTAAAACGTTCCTAAAAATATTTTAAACATTCTAAAAAATAACATTAATCATCAAATCAATTTTTACCACTAAGGTTTTTATACAATTTTTTTACAAAAAAAAATAATATTAATTTACTATTATTACCTTAACATCAATGATAAGATAAACCCTAAAATTAAAAATACCTTTAAACTCATGTCCAAAAAATTTAAATGCATTCATTCTTAATTTTTTTTACTAAAACCTTTACCAAAACCAATGGTTATATTACCATAAATATCTCCCAAAACACTGTTAATAATCTTAAAATTTCATAACATAAAACCTCAAAAGGGGTATCTATGCATTTAAACTTATGATCAACCTTAGACTTATCACCCAAGAAACTTTAGTTTTATCCCATATCACTATGGAATATCATATGTTTCTATAGCTTTTATTCTCTCATAATATTTCATAAAGAAAATGTGAATTAACCCAAGAATATCCCCCATGAGTGTCAAACTAGGCGCATAATAAGGGAACACTCACCATGAATCAAAATGATGGCTGAGATATACTAAACCAACTCCTTTTGGAGTTATTACCTCTATATACATATATTCTAAAACCAAACCCACTTATAGTATCCATATAGGGATGTATTTCTAGGAAAACCACATAATCTCTTATTTACAAAAACATTAAGATGTTATGATATACTTAAAATTGTCCCTAGGGTTTTTACTAAATTTATGTAATATTAATCCAAAAAAATAACTAGACCTTACTCTGATACCAACTATATGGACCCAATACTTTTACACATATTATTACATGATTTTTAATATAAATATCTAATAATTACAACCCAAATATCATGAGGCCTAATGTATTTTTAACACTAGGTACATTAAACATAAAAAAGGAACTAGAACATAAAATATTTATTTTTATTATCCTTCATGAGATCCTAAATCCATTATAGATCCTATAATTTCATAGGATAATATGGGGAATATATAAAATAAATTGGTGATATATCAATTCTAGAAAGGGAGTAAACATGATAGCGAGGCATAAAATGATATCATAAAAGAGAAGGCTCATGAATAACCACATGGGAGCATAACATAAAGAACATGGTATCATAATACCATGGAAATATAGGAAATATAAAACAAAATATAACATGACATAAGCATAAGTCAAGGCTAACTTCCAAGAAAACATCACATGGTGGACATAGTACTATAATGGATTAGGTTTACCCCCAAATCCCATAAATAACATCTCACGAGACAAAACTTTACTCAATGCATTAGAGAAATATCTAGGCACACCCATTATAAAATGTTCATGATTATCTATACCACAAAAGGAAATCATTCATAAGGAATAATCATAATAATTACCCATAATCTCTCCTCATATTATAATTAAAGTAAATTTCATAAATAAGGAATTTGAGAAATAAACACAAGGAATGTATTACCCTATTAAATGAAAGTACAATGAGCTAGGTATATATGTAATATATTGATATATAGAATTTAGAATCAATACATAACATCAACATTTTTCATCATTGATGAAAATTTCTTTAAAATATCAAATGGAATATTTTTTTGAGGAAAATAACCTTTTTCACTTTGAAACCACTTCTTTAAAATCTAAAAATTTACAAAATATTATAACAAAAAATTTCTTTAAAAATAAAAATGGAATTTTTTTAAATAATATTAAAATAATTTAGTGTTAATTATGATGGTAAATCCCATTAATTTCATACATGTTAAAAGAAAACATTCCTTTCAAACTTTGTAAAAAATTAAAAAAGTACCTCATTTGGAAAATGATAGAAAGATTCCTTTTAAACAATTTTATAAAAATTAAAACATGGGTAAAAATTTATTTAATAAATCACTTAAGATTATTAAAAAACATTATTTAAAACATTTTAAGAAAAATTTATACATGGAAGAGAAAAATTATAGATCTAAAATAAGATACAAGATCAACATTACTTATAAACAACTTTCGTGATGTTTCTTTATTCAATAAGGGAGGAAATATAAAAAAACATGAAAAAAACATTCATTACTAGAGAATAATAAAAGTTACATTTTTAAAGAAAATAATTTTATATAATTTTCACCAAAGGAACCTTGAACATAAACAATATTGAAATGAAAGAAGATTATAACATAAGGCCTTTACCACTTGGGTAACTTTTAAATTAAAATTAATTGGAAGCAAGAGTATGATATGGATCTATAAATACCATCAATTAAATGATTAATATGTTAAAATAAATTCATGAGTTATTAAGTAAACCATACAAGGAAATCACAGTGCATGACATGAAACATGTCTTAAGAAAAATAGTTTGAGACAAAAAAAACACCTAGAAAGATCATAAATTTTGAAGTGGTAATTAATACATGAAGTGATTATATGAACATATGTAAATAAAAAAAGTAAAAAATACTTAATAAAACAATTTATATATCCATTCACACATAATAATTCCATAACAACGACGAGGAAGTATAAGTATAACCCAATGAATGAAAATTGAGTTAAGAAACACCTTATCACTTGGTAACTTTGAAATCAAATACCCTTGTATGAATTAAAATAAATTATAACTTAAAATACCATGAATTATTAAGGATTCATGATATAATATGTAAAATGGATAGCATATACATTATATAAAATAAATTAGGTGCATAATATTAAAATATGCCTCAATGAAGGGAAATTGAGACGAAATCTCTTACCTCAAGTATGAATCACCATATACGTTATTTAAATTATGAATAGTAAACTTTTGTTAATTATTTAATTAATTATGAACCTTTTTAAAGTTTATTATTACTTTTATTTTATTTAATACCATGTTATTTATAATTACTTAATCCATTAAGCTCACATCAGACTTTTGATGAGATTTGGATCATAAGTCTAAAATGAATCTGGAAATTTGAATATAGTCAAAGATGTTATTATTACATCATATACAGAATAATAATAATTAAATAATAATCATTTTTATACATCAATTATAATTTTAAAACCAAATTTTAAATATGTTTATGAAAAATTAACTACATTACAATCATGGAGACAGTGCGTCGTACATACGCATGAGTAACATTTCCATTTTTTAATGATCATGATGGAAAGTTTTAGAGTTAGTAACCTAGAACCAACTTATGTGTAGTTTATGATAACCCATTTTAATTGTTTTTAATGTTAATAAACTAATTATCACATAATTATTATTCTCTTTAATAATATATTACGTGATAATGTCCTAAGAGTAGCTGTCGCACTAAAAGGTCATAACAGTTCACCACTATTATGAGAACCCAAAAGTGACATAATATTATTATTAAATATATATTTGTTATATATCCCTATGAAATAATTTAAGAGACAAAAATTATATAGGATATCAGGTGTGGATACTCATAGGACTTTGATGCACCTTCTCATGGTGTACGACCTTGGTAATTTCTAGTGTAGGAAATTATGAGAACAAGACCTACCATTAGGAAACCCACATTTATACGTGTCATTGGATGTTACTATTTTTATACATTTATATTGGTTTTGAGACTTTATTATTATTATTAATTTATGTTATGATTTATGTACTTTGATGTATTTATAAGAACCATGATGACATATGTTTGGGGTGAAGTATGATACATTGGGTGCGTTATGAGTAATATTTCATTAATGAATATTGAGAGAAAGGATTTGTCCCTTTTTAATAGAATTTTATATCTTAACCCCTTTGATGAAAATGATATAGCCTAAATAAATCTATGTTCATGGTGTTCTATAGGAAAGTTTAATTTCTAAAAAGTCAAAAAAAGAGACACCGATGACATAGGTTGATGACACCAGCATAGAACCTACTTGATTAAAGATATTTTGATAAAGGGATTATAATAAATAGTAAGCATTCATATGTGGTTTTATATCATTTCAAAATTAACTTCTTTCTCTATGGGTTCCTTAACGAGTTTCTAGATTCTAACCTTGGACTTTGCCATGCTTCACCAAATTACACTAAGAAAGAGGCCTAAAGGGCCACACATTAAGTGTATCCAAAACTTCAATTAAATAATAATATTATTTATTATTTATCAAGTTGAATAAATATTTTTCCCACATTTGTTTTAATAATTATCTATGTTTTCCTGATCATATATATTCTATCACTAGTTATTCGATTTTTTTTGAGAATAACATTTAATAAATATTTATTTTCTATTTAGTGAAATATTTATTTATTTATTGGAAAAAAATGAAATGATATTTATTTATTAAATAATTATTCATTATTCAAGGTCTGATAAACAATTTGGAGGAATGGTGGACCAATTTTAATGGTATAGTGAGAAATAATATATATTGGATATTATTTGAATAAATAATATTTTGTTTTATTTTTTGGATTTGCACATGTCAAGAAATAATAACAACAACAAAAATAATAAAAAAATTATTATAGATATGAGGTTTCAAAGTAAATAATAAAATTAATAAGGGAACATGTTAAATTATTATTTTCTAATACAAACGACATTTAAACCCAATTATATTATTTCCTTAGGGCTTCTAAAGAATTTTTTTGTGCACAACGACATCCATAGAGAATCCTCTCGAATCCCTAGAGAGACAGATCTCAAAAAAAACTCTCAATAATGGATAGGGATCCTCCTCCACCACCACTCTCAATTATTGAGAGATCTAAGAGAACCATTCTTTAAGATATTATCAGGGTGATCAAAGGTGAACAACACAAGCATCATGATCTACCACACTAGCACCCAAATATTCCTATGACAACATTCAGAGGTTCACGAAACACATGTGGATCACCACTGGAGGTAATATACTATTGATTCCTACAATGCAATTACAATACAATATAGATACATTGTTATATATATCAACAAATAAAGAATTCATTATAAGTTAATTCATTAATTATTTAAATTAATTATAAATAATATGTGATGATCCTGTGTCTTGGTTCCAGAATTTAATCATCAATAGATATTTGATTTATTTATATTGATCATGGAATTTATCATCATGTAAATCTCTAATTAATCATAAATCAAAACAAAAATCCGATTTGTACATGCCCTAGTTGGTGCTTCCACTACACCCTAAACCTTTATGTGGTATCAGAATGGTTGTATAATTATTTATAATCATTTAAAGATCATTGATTGATTCACACATTTATTGTCAGTTTTCAATTCCAGTTTAATCCACTTTGAATCTGAATAATGATATATAATATTCTTCCTATTCTCTCTCATAAATACAATCGAATTGATTGATTTTATTAATGAATAAGATTTGAAGAACTCATCTAGAGGTGCTGAGGATTCTGTCCAGTTAGCATAAGAGTACACACCATGTAGCCTGTTGGTACACATTGTGTACTTGTGTTCATTACACTAAGAATTAATTTGTAATTGATTTGAGTTGTGTTCATTTATTAAATACAGTGTGTGTTTAATACCCCATGTGTTGACTAGGCTAGATTGATGGACGGTCATCCAGACTACACACCATGAAACATCCGTGCATGATGCGTAGTCCATTAGTCAAAGACGAGTTGTGTATTTCTATACATGACCTACATGATTGGTGACCATGTAACTCGGAGACCCTACACTATGTATCCCATGTACACACCGTGTACTGCATTGTTTTCCATGGAATGATTACATGCCAAGTCCCTAGGCATGTTCTGCAGATAGACGGTGAGAAATATACATAGTGTGTAGCTGGATGGTACATGCCGTTTATATTACCAAATTACACAGACTTAAAAATTAATTTATTATATTTCTTAAACCCTATAAACATGTGTTCTATGTGGTTATTAAGTTGATAGTACATTCCATGTAATGGGTTATATATATATATATATATATTAAATATCTAATTAATTTTTGTGTAATGTTCTAAACTGTATATCATGTATAAGTTGTAATACATTCATTACTCTACGTGCATTGAAATATAACACACTATGTAAATACCATGTGTTCCATGTGGTCATTAAGTTGAGAGTACATTCCATGAAATTACATGTTAATACATTCATTGCACATGTCACATGAGTAAAGAGTATATGAATATAATACACATTGGGTTGTTAGGATGGGTACTCACCGTGTTACCTCTAATATAAGGCCCGACCTTAAACATTATGTAATCTTGAGTTTTAGTCAATAAATTTCCTTCCTTAACATTGAGGATCATTTCAGGTATAAAGTTTTGGAGAATTAGGCCATAACTAATACATAACAAAACCATAAAATAAAAATTTGACACTTATGAATAGTACATATTTTTCCCATAATCTAGAACTTTTAAAATAAATCATGATCTCTTTTATAAAAACTCTTCACGTCTTTCAAAATGAATTCTTCCAATACCTTGATCACCCTTAAGTCCTATGAAAAACATTAAAAAATGTGGGATGATCATAAAAATCTCAGTAAGGGATATAAAACTAATAAAAAATGTTATTCCATTGATACACATTAAAAACCATGAAAAATTTATCACAAATTAATACTTTTCACCCTTAATAACTAGTAAATATTTTCCTTTGAAAATAATCTCATTGATTACCATTTATATAATCAAAAGATTTATATAAAACACATAGAAATAATAGAAAACATATAAAGGTATCTTAGGACATTATTATACTTTTCATTATTATAAATGGAATAACTATGCGGTTGAATTACATACATGTCACTCTTATAAATGGAATAAACATATAGCCAAATTCCATACCCAATGTATTGGAGGGATATCACAGGACAACTTGTCATTAGTTTATCATGGAACCACCCATCATTGGTTTATCATGAAACCACCCATAAAATGTCCAAGTATTATTATATAATCATAACACATAAAAGAATTCAATTTTTAACATGTCATTCAAAATATTTTATTTGCACTCCTAAGAAAACATCTCAAGTTATTGAAATAATCAATCCATTTTCAAAACCCATTTTCAATAAAAAATACCCAAAAATTAAAATAATTATTTTCATTTAATAAAACATGTAAGCTTTCAAAGGAAGCTAGAAATCAGATAATAGTCACGATGATGGAAAAGTCATTGTCACCGTGTATGTTAATAATAGAACATTCCTTTTTTTGTTTAACAAAACATTTTGTATAAAACACACAAAAATATTCTATTTAAAAACCTTTGAATGAAATTAAAAATATAAATAAAATTTCTTTTATAATTCTTTTATATCCATATAAATAAATATGTAAAATAAAATCAATAATATTAACACGGAGAAAAAGATTTTTAAATTAAATCTTTAAACATTCAAAGTGTCCCATACCACTTTGAAAATTTAAATAATAATATAAATGAAAGAATAAAATTTAAACAAAACATTAAATAATAGTATAATAAGTAAATTCATGATTGGATATGTCAAATGGTCTGTATATACACCTCATAAAATATGGTGGGTGTATAACATCAAAACACGCCTCAATGAAAGGAGATTGAGACAAAATCCCTTACATTGAGTTTGACCAGTCACGTGTGTCTTTATATTCCTAAATAATAAAATTATGTTAATTATTTACTTTATTAATGAAAATTTTAAAATTTATCATTAATTTTATTTCACTTATTACATTTTTTCATACAACTTCTTAAACAATTACGTTTATGTCGGGTGTTTTGACCATATTTGGTTTATGTGACAAAAACGAATTTGGTAGGTCAACTAAGGTAAAAGGGTACATTATATAAAAATATAAAGAATAATAATAATTACATAATTATCATATTTATATATCAATTATAATTTTAAAACTAATCATAAATATAGTTATGAAAAATGAACCAACGTTATAATCATGGAGATGGTAGGCCGTACGTACGCATAAGTAACATTCCCATTTTTCAACGATCATTATGAAAAGAAAGTAAGTAACATTTATATTTATATAATGATAATTATATCATAAATAAAATTTTATTTAATCATATATACTTATATATATAATTATTGTGATGGAAAAATAATTACATCGCGTTGAGGAGGCGGTAGTCCACATGTCCATGAACGACATTATCAATTTTTTAGTATGTAAAATGGTAATAAAGAAAATGATATATTATATTTAAAGAAATTTAGTTATGTCATTAATATCATATATATGTTATATATATTACATATTTTTATTAAAATCACCCTTAATACATTACATGTAAGTGTGAATGTATCACATCAGTTTGAGGAGGGGGTAGTCCACGCATCCACAAATGATGTTATCGTATTCCTAAAAAATAGAAAGCATGAAGGTATGTGTATATAAAAATTTAATAAGTATGAATAAATTATAAATATAATATATATATCATATAAAAATATCATGTTCATTATAATTTCTAACCATGATAGTTGGTAAAGGAAAAACGAACGACATCGTTTCGCGAGGCGGTAGTCCTCCGCACACACGAACGATAATTTAGTTACCCATTTGATAGAATTGTGTGTAGGTTTAGGTAAAAAAATTAACATAAAAACATATTAGTATATTTAGGAAACTTATTTTATTATATAAGCATGGATTAAGAAGAATTTAATAGTCTGATAAATAAATAAAACAAAAGTGATCGTTGAAAAATGTTACCTCTTTTTCAGGTAACTCATTTTGGTTTACACCAAATGACTTTCTTGGATTACTTTATGCCCAAAATGAGGCTTATAGGATGATAGTATGGATTTTTTTGAGATTATTTGGGTAGTTTTTGGATGAGAAAAAGTGATTTATAGGTGTGAAGAAATGGAGGAGGGTGAGTGACTTTTTATAGTTGAGGGAGAGAACACACTTGGCATTTTTGAAAAGGAATTGTGTGCTCTCCAAATTTTTACCTACCAAGAGGATTATATAACAAAAAAAATTATATCAATGAAGGGGTGAGGTCTAAATATGGACATAAAATTGGTTTTGTAAAAGTTCAGGGCTATTTTTATACCTTAAGTTTAAATTTTAATCACTAAGTAATCTTGCTTTTACTTTAATCACTGTAATTAATCTTAATAAATTTCACTAAAATTTTTGGTAAAAAACTAAATTTACATTATTATAAATTATAAATTATTATTATTCCAAATATAGAATCCATTTTTCAAAATTCTAATCACATAATTTTCATAAATTAATTTAAAATTAATCCCACAGACGGGACGACAAAGCGGGTTTTTAAAGTGAATATGTTTAAGAGTTTGATAAGTTTTTATATCCAATTTAAATGTGAAAATGATAAAAATAAAATAAATTGGATTAAAATATTTAAAATTTAACTAATTATACTTTAAAAACAGTTAAAAACATAATTTAACTATATAAATAAATTATAAAAAAATGCAGTTTTTAATTAAAAATCATTATTTTTCACTATTCCTCAAAATATGAAACTTCTCAGAAAAATTACAAAAATTCACTCAAAGTTATTTTTTATATCATGATTTAAAAAATTAAGTTTTTTTTCATATAAAAATTATAAAATTTCCAAAATTTAGTTTTAAAACAAGTGCACCATTAAAAGGTGATAAAACCATTTTTTAGAAGATAGAGCTTTTAAGCGTAAAAATGGATTTGTTATTATATTATTCCCATAAAATCTATTGGACGAATGTAAAAAAGAATTATAAACATGTGTGAAAATAATATAGCTATTCCTATTCATTCCTGCTGATACAATGACTAGGCAATAATTACCATATTAATTTTTTTAATAATATATTATTGTTTGGTGTAACTTAGTCTTGCGTACAACACAAGATTTCAAAGAACTCATTATTTCATGTAGTGTAAATTATTGGAATTAACACCCATTTTATTGTAAAATTACTATCTAATTCATAAATATTAATAAATATAAAAAATGATCATTCTATCATTACATAGGATGTTACATCCTTCCCCCTTTTGGAAATTGTATCATCCTAATTTTATTCATTTATAAAATAAGTGGGGATATTTTTTCCTCACAATATTTTCAGATTCCCATGTTTCCTCTTCAACCATATGGTTTTTTCCATAAAACCTTAACATGGATAATTACCTTATTCCACAACACTTTCTCTCTACTATCAAGAACCTAAACTAGTTATTCCTTATAAGAAAGATTCTCTTCCAGCTGAACTACTTTAGGGATTAAAACATGAGGTGAATCAGATACATACTTCCTTAAAATTGAAACATGAAATACATTGTGTACCTGAGATATACATAGAGGTAAATCCAATCAGTAGAAAACTAATCCAACTTTCTCCAGGATTTCATATGGTCCAATGAACCGTGGACTCAGCTTCCCCTTCTTATCGAAATGCATCAAACTTTTCCATGGACAAACATTTAGAAAGACATGATCACCTATCTCAAAAGAAAGAAAATTCCTCCAGTTATCCATATAAATTTTCTACTTTCTCTGAGCTTTCCTCCCATGTCACTAAATTAACTGAACTTTCTTGGATGTTTCCTCTACAAACATTGGTCCCATCAACTTACTTTCTCCCACATCATCCCAAAACACTGGTGTTCAACAACGATTTCCATATAATGCCTCAAAAGGTGCTATATATACACTATAATGAAAAATTTTATTATAATAAAACTCAACCAAAGAAATACGTCGATCCCAACTTCCCTGGAAATCCATTGAGCAAGAATGAAGCATATATTCCAAGGTCTGAATCGTCTGCTCAAACTATATATCACATTGAGGATAAAAATCTATACTAAAATTCAATTTAGTATCCAATGACTTCTAAAGTACTTTCCAAAAATTAGATGTGAACCTAGGATCATGGTCTGATGCAATAGAGAGAGGCACACTATGTATCCTAGAAATATCTTTTAGATATAGTTAATAATTCTGATCTAAATACATTGTATCTTGAATGGGAAGGAAATGTATATATTTTGTTAATTTATAAATAATATCCCAAATTTCATTTTTACATTGAGAAGATTTTGGTAATCCTACCACAAAATACATTGATATGTTCTCCCATTTCCACTTAGGCACTCAGTGCTATAAATCCATGATATACCAATGGTTTTAAATCGTTGGTATAGGCTGGACAACCATTGGTATAATATATACCAACAATTGTCCAAACTGTTGGCTACTAAGCCATGGGTATAAACATATCCCAATTTTTATTCATAAAAAGTTGGGGTATGTCATTTTATAGTAGATTATACCAACGGTTTTCTATAACTGTTGGTATAACTTTTTACCAAAGGTTTTACACCGTTGCAATATAAGTCACTTCATATATATACCAACGGTTTATGAATCGTTGGTAAATAATTTTACCAATGGTTTTTTGAAACTGTTGGTAACAATTTAGTTAACAGGTCTATACCAACAGTTTTTAAACCATTGGTATAGACTTTTACCAATGGTTTCATCAAACTGTTAGTATAGGTTCGATTTTCACATATATACCAATGGTTTTGAAACTGTTTGCATAGAGTTGCTACAACTCCACCAGTAGGTAGTACCAACCTCCCCTTGTGCAATTACCTACAATAATAACAAACCTATATAGAATTCAGAATTAATTACCTCCAATCACTTGTGAAATTACCTGCAATTGCAATACTCTATACATAATTCAAAATAACACCAATAAAGACAAATATGATCCAAATAGTATTCTATCATAATGACACCAATGCAATTATATTACACTATACAAAATTCAGAATAAAACTAATACACCCAAAAAAATACACCACTGGAAACTAGAACATGTTGAAAACAAACATCTCCATAAACACAACACTTGCAAATTTGATCCAAGGGGGTGTGTGGGGGGGGGGTGGGTGGGGGTTCTAGGAGGATATCTAAGGGGGTGGGGGTGTCTGGGGGGGGGGGGATTTCCAAGGGGGTGGGGGTGTCCGGGGGGGGGGGGGGTGTCCATGGGGTGGGTGGGGGGGGGGGTGTCCAAGGGGGTGTTCAGGGGGGGGGGTGTGGGGCCTGTTCAAGGGGGTGGGGGTGTTCTGAGGGGGGGTGTCCAGGTGGTGTCTAAGGGGGTGGGGGGGTGGGGGGGGGGGTGGTCCAGGGGGTGTCCAATGGGGTGGGGGTGTCTAAGGGGGGGTGGGGGTGTCCAAGGGGGGTGGGGGGCTGTCCAAGGGGAGTGGGGGGTGTCCAGGGTGGTGTGGGGGCTGTCCAAGGGGGTGAGGGGTGTCTGGTGGGGTGGGGGGCTGGGGGGGGGGGTGTCCAAGGGGGTGGGGGTGTCCAGGGGGGGTGTGTGTGTGTGTGGGGGGGGGGGTGGGGGGGTGGGTGGGTGGGTGGGTGGGTGGAGGCTATCTAAGGTGGTGGGGGGTGTCCAGGGGTTGTCTAGGGGGGGATGTCCAAGGGGTGGGGGGTGTCCGGGGGGGGGGGGGTGTCTAAGGGGTGGGGGGTGTCTAGGGGGTTAGGGTATAGGGGGTGGGGGGGGGGGGGGGGGGTTCCCAAGGGGGTGGGGGTGTCCAGGGGTGTGGGGGTGTCCAAGGGGGTGGGGGTGTCTAGGGGGTGTGGGGAGGGGGACAGGGGTTCTCGGGGGTGGGGTGGTGTCTGGGGGGGGTGTCTAGGGGGGTGTCCAGGGGGATGGGGGTGTCAGGGGGGGGAGCTGTCCAAGGGGGTGGGGGTGTCCAGGGGGTGTGGGGGCTATCCAAGGTGGTGGGAGGTGTCTAGGGGGTGGGGGGGCTATCCAAGGGTGTGGGGGTGTCTAGGGGGGTGGGGTTGTCCATGGGGGGGGGGGGGTCCAAGGGTAGGGGGGGTGTCCAGGGGGTGGGGGGTGTCTAGTGGGTGGGGGGCTGTCCAAGGGGGTGGGGGGTGTCCAGGGGTGTGTCCAGAGGGGTGTGGGGGTTTTACAAGGGGGAGGGGGGTGTCCAGGGGGTGGGGGTGTCTAGGGGGTGTCTAGGTGGGGTGGGGTGGGGGGGGGGGGTGTCTAAGGGGGTGGTGGGTGTCTAGGGGTGGGTGGGTGGGTGGGGGTGTTAGGGGGGGGGGTGGGGGCTGTCCAAGGGGGTGACAGGTGTCTAGGGGGGTGTGGGGGCTGTCCAAGGGGGTGGGGGTGTCTGGGGGGGGAGGTGGGGTGGGGTGTGGGGGGGGGTGTCCAAGGGTGGTGGGGGTGTCCAGGGGGGTGGGGGCTGTCCAAGGGGGTGAGGGGGGGGTGTCCAGGGGGTGGGGGTTGTACATGGGGGTGGGGGTGTCTAGGGGGGGTGGGGGCTGTCCAAGGGGGTGGGGGTGTCTAGGGGTTATCCAAGGGGGTCTGGGGGCTGTCCAAGGGGGTGGAGGGTGTCTAGGGGGGTGGGGGTGTCCAGGGGGTGGGGGATGTCCATGGGGTGGGGGTGTCGAAGGGGTGTCCAAGGGGGTGTAGGGGCTATCCAAGGGGGTGGGGGGTGTTCAGGGGGTGGGGGTGGGGGGTGGGGGTGGGGGTGGGGGGGAGATGTCCAAGTGGGTGGGGGGTGTCCAGGGGGTGGTTTGTCCATTGGGGTGGGGGGGGGGGTGGGGGGTGTCTTGGGGGGTGGGGGTGGGGGGTGTCCAAGAGAGTGGGGGGGGGGGTGTCGAGGGGGTGTCTAGGGGGGGTGGGGGGTGTCGGGGGGGGGGGGGTCTAGGGGGTGTGGGGGGGTGTCCAGAGGAGTGGGGGGTGTCCAGGGGGGTGGGGTGGGGTGGGGTGGGGTGGGGGGCTGTCCAAGGGTGTGGGGGGGGGGGGCTGTCCAAGGGGGTGGGGGAGGGGGTGGGGTGGGGTGGGGGATCTCTAGGGGGGGTGGGGGGCTGTCCAAGTAGGTGGGGGGGGGGGGTTGTCCAAGTGGTGGGGGTGTCTAGGGGTGTGGGGGGTGTCTAGTGGGGTGGGGTGGAGTGGGGGCTGTCCAAGGGTGTGGGGGGTGTCCAAGGGAAGGGTGAATCAGTCACACATATATTCAGTCACAGAAAATCATAAAGTCAAGTTTTATTACTTATAACTAAATAAATAAAGATAATGTGACCTACCTAATCACACATATATTCAGGCACAACTAATCATAAAACATCAAATGTGAGTAATATTAGTTAAAAATGTAATGGATCATTCTGTCCCTCATCACCATCACTATCATCACCGTCATCATCAGTCTCATCCCCATCCTCATCATCGTCCCCATCATTGTCCCTACCCTCCTCAATGCTATCCTCCTCTCCCTCGTACTCTGCCTCAGACTCCTCCTCACCATCCTCCTCACCCTCCTCCTCCACCTTAGACTCCTCCTCGACCTCCTCCTCACCCTCCTCCTCCACCTCGGCCTCCTCCTCACCATCATCTTGAACACTACTAGAACTTCCACCTAGTGCACCATATATAGAATTCATCGAGGACATATATTCATCACAAGCTGTGCTAGCCTATGGTGGAAGTTTTGGACATAAAACTTCCATCAGTTTCATAAATGTAGTGTTTTCCATAGCAGACTGTTCTACCATCTCTGTGGCCCCTTTTTCAGCATGTTCTTCCTATACCTTAAGCTGCTGGAACTCGATGGCTCTACAAATCATACCTGAGAAGGGAAAATACCTCTTCAGGACTATACTCTTCCCAGGTCGACAACGTACTCTTCCAGGGTGCTCATCTCCCAACACCTAATGTAAGTGATCATTTGGGCCAAAATTGTCAGGTTCCTGAGCATCAAGGGATTCTAAAGAATCCTGATACAAATATAAATAGATTATTAATTTAAAAAATAGATATTAAAATTTGAAATCAACAAAGTAAAACTTACAATCTACTACTAAGTCGGTTTGTTAACCGCACTTCCATCTTTTTTCCTTTTACTCGAGCAAAACCGTTTTTCTCGAGGCACACATCCTTAAATATTCAATGTTTTCCTCTATAATGACATTGAATGTAGGAAAAAATAATTTAAAATAGGTTACTGATAATTAATTCCATAACTAAAATTATATGAAAACTTTAGCAATAGAATAAATTATGGAGGAAACAATAGATAGTGCAAGTCATAAAGAAAAATTATAAAAAACTGTCATGCCTACTTCCTCTCATGATCTGACATCATAGTACGTCCCAATATGTGGAGGTATTTTTTAGCATCAATGTTTTTTTATTTCTTCTAGATGGTTCCTAAATAAAATTCAATAATAAAAAAAATAGTATTAATGAAAAACATGAACATTTTCATTTAAATTCCTCAAATGTGATTAATACCTTAAACTGGATAGTCATCCAATGAGTAATCATATTCCAATATAGTTCTATTAGAAAATCATCCATGAAAGGTACTACCTATAACTCTATTCCAACTCTAGCATGTTATCCAATATATAACTCGTGCTTATAGGCTCTCCAAAGCTCACCTAAATCCTTTAGACTGTTGGCCGTACACCCTCACCATCGAGGAAATTAAACCGAAGATGACACCAAAATATTAATTCATATAAATAAAAAAATAATATATTTCATTAAATAAAACATATTTTTTTACCCATATCTCTGCCCAAGCATTATCCTTGACTTTATTTGGAAACTATCTCTATGAGAGCGGGCTGACAGGAATGATGTCAGTGTATTTGGAAAGTGTCGCCAAAAAACTCTGACATTGCTGTCATGTTTTTTCAATCATTTGACTGTCTTCATTTTAGTCCACCATCAACTGTGTGCAGAAGTTCCACACTTCACGCATGCGTGTATGCCCCCTCCCACACCTCTTATCAGTATATGCATCTGTTATGAAAGAAAAACAAATATTTTATCAATACATGTTATAATAAAGATAAATAATGGTATAAAAATTTGTTAGGGTTCTATAAATATACCTACGACAGTCTGATCAATGGGTGCCGCTAGATCTATAGAAACTGAAGGAACACCCTGTATATGTGGAGTGGGTCCCAATGTATACTCTACAGGAAAAAATGCGGTAGAGCAGGAGTTGAAGAAGATGGAATATAGAAGCTCAGAGAGAAGGAAGTATAATTAAAAGAATATGGCATGGATGACTAGCCGAATGATGGATGGGGAGTGGGAATCATTATTGGATATGGTAAATATGGGTGGGGAGACTCAGATTTAAAGGGTGGTGAAAACATGGGCAGACTAAATATACCATGTGTCCCTAATGACACACTAGGATCAGAATGTGGGATAAATGGTATGTCAGTGGGAGGGGCAGGGTCTAATTGGGTACGCCTACCAGATATCCTAGCTCTCGTAACACCCCCTTGTACAAAAAACCTGGGTACTTGGACCACTACTAGGCTGATCATCAAATAATTTTCACCTAAGAGGTGGATCCTGAATTTTTTTTTAAAACAAAATTAATCAAATGACATTATATACTATTTAAATAAATATTTTTGAAATAAAATACTCACTATAATCACTAGTGGTGGAACACCCATCTTAGCCATGCAATGATTGTTGTCCATCATATTTTTCCATCACCTCTCTTTAATTGGTTTCATTTCCTATATTTGAAAACAAATATGGAAGTAATTAGAAAAGGATAAATAATGTGTAACCCAAAAAACAAAATATATGAGAGGGAATAGGGGGTTTCATGGATAATTTAACTATCTATTGTTTTAGGTGATCTTGAATGGATATATAATTAATTCAATAAATCATACAATATGTAATAAAGAAATTTAATTTTGAGTAGGATGGTTATTTACTACGTGTCATCAGTCTATTAAAATCATGGAACATTGATTCTGAGGCTTTATTTCACTCAACAACCAAGAGAGATAGCATACTGAATTATGCCTCTAGAAAATCTAGCAAGGTATATATTATGAATGATTAAACCCTTAAGATAGTTGGAAATGATGATATAAAAATATGAACAAGGATAAGATATCTACTAGATTCATAAGGGGTAAATCACTTGTCGAAATTAAGGAAAAATTTAATTTCTTTAACCCAGGTAGATGATACAGGTTTCTATACATGTTTTGTAGAAGAAGACAAACCATAATGTTCATTATCTGGTGAAATGTTAAAGGGAGGTCTTAGAGTTATACTAATTTTATACATGGTTAATAAAGCATTGAAATGTTCAACAAGTTAGAAATGTTGGTTTTGTAGGTTTGAATACAGTTCAACTCCAAATTAGAAAATGTAATTCAAATAAATTTTCAACCAATAAACATTGAAAATTCACATAACAGTCAAGTCGGATACAACACATTTGTAATCAATATTAAATCAATTTGAATAGTACCAACCTTAACAACCCAAGTCGAGCTAAACCAAAATAATTGAGAACATGGATGGATGATTCTATATATTTCCCACCACAACTTCAGGTTCACAATCAACTCTTACAATTGAGCTATTGAAGTCATCAAAAGTAATAAATGGATTATTTACAATGGAAGTAGGGATGGTGTCAATTCCATCATCACCATCATAAAAAATATATCTTGGAATCACTTCAATAATGACACCAAATTCAGGTCAAAGATGGTATTTGACATAAAAAACTTCTTTCTCCATTGATGCCAATATATATGGTTCATCGGTAGTAAGAGTGCGAGTCATATCAATTACTCGAAATCCAAAATCACCAATAAATGTTCCCTACCTCATCATCAAATCAAACCACTGACATTTCATCATCGTGACTCATCCATGAGAGTAATAATCCACTATTATTATTTTTTCAACAACTCCATAATAACCTACATTTTTAAATCGCAGTCTACTATCTAATGCACTGGAATAAAAATATGTTATGGAAGTAACCATAACACCATCATGTTGTGTTCTTATGTTCTTTTTTCGTTCAGTGATAATAAATCTGTACCAATTGATAACAATTGATTTACAGTCACGAACCACGGTATTAGGGCCAAAAACCAAAGATCTTATTTCCTCAGAGATAGAATTAGCAGACAAACTCAATACCTAAAATATAAATGAATATTAAACTTAATTAAATATTGATTTAATTATTTTAAACAATAACATTTTTACCTTCAATTTTAAACAAGAAAAAAACTCTTTGCAATGCAAAGTCTCCCTCCTTCTCAAAGATAAAGAATGATATTTTATATCTATCATTGATTTATGTTCCATGTAGATAAAAATAGGAGTAGTTTAACAGTTATATATGTAAGATATACATATTCAATTTACTTACCTGATGTAGTCATTGAAAAAATCACAGTTGAACAAAACTGTGCGATGTTCCATCTCCCGCTCTTCAAGGCATAATGTCGTCAATGTATATAATCCAGGAATTCCTCCTATTTGAGGAAGTTATGGAAAACTGGGTTCAATTTGCACATACTGTTCTTCTTCATTTCTCATTGGTTTTTTAATTCTTTTATTAAGATCATACAAATACATAGAGAATAAATACATAATTCTTGAGCCAAGTAACCATTCATGATAGAACCTTCGGGATGATTCCTATTTTGGACATAAGACTTTAATGTGTACATATTTCTTTCAGTTGGATACATCCAAAGAAAATAAATAGGTCCTCCGAGATGTATTTCAGTTGGAATATGGATAGTTAGATGCTACATGCATGTGAAAAATGATGGAGGAAATATTTTCTCCAAATCACACAAAATTAATGGGGAATCTGCCAACATTTTTTTCAAGAAATACTTGGAAAACTTCTTTGCACAAGGATCTATAAAAAAATGGAACAACTGTATAACAACCACCCTTACATTATTGGAAAAAATATTATGTATTACTATTGGAATCAAATCATGAAGAAAAAAGTGATAATCACGAGTCTTCAAAGATTTTAACTTCAACTCTATTATGTTGACCCATTTAGATACGTTGCTTGAATAGCCATCAGGAACTTTAATAGTCTCTATTACTTCCATAAATTGATTTTTTTTTTCTGTAGGTTTCATCACATAAGAAGCACATGGAACTTTCCATTTATCTTCACCAATACACACAAGATGTAATTCAGGTCTAATGACCCAATCCACAAAGTCACGCTGAGACCTTAAATCATCTTTTGTCTTTCCCTTAACATTTAGAAGAATCAAAAGCAACATTTCACATATATTTTTTTCAATGCGCATTACGTCTTAGAAATGATGTAATAAATTGGTTGACTAATAAGGTAAATCAAAGAAGATACTCCTCTTCTTCCAATTATAATATGTTTTAGTGGAAACATTCTTTCTCTTTCTAGATTTCATTTTACCCTTCCTGAATGAAAAACTGAAATCTTTTAATTCATTAAGAAAATCAGTTCTAGACATATGCTGTGGTGGATCATTGGTTTCCATGGTATTTTCAAATCTTCGATGATTATTTCTATATGGATGGTCCATTGGCTAGAATCGTCGATGTCCTATAAAACTGAAACTACAACGATGTTTCAGTCTTTTGAATAATTTATTTTTCATACAAACAGAACATGATAGTTTTCCTTTCGTGCTCCATATAGACATCATTACATAAGAAATAAAATCATTGATCATCCACATAAGCGCAACACGTATATGGAATATGTCTTTCGAACACGCATTGTATGTGTGCACACCCACATCCCAAAGAAGTTTCAACTATTTTATTAAAGGTTGCATATATAAGTCTATATCATTGCTGAGATCATAAGGGATAGATTTTATTATACTCATGAAAGTGATAGATTTTTTCATACACAACCATGGGGGAAGGTTACAAATGTATATAAAAACCATCCATGTGTTGTGCAAAGTAAGCATCTTCCCAAATGGATTAAAAACATCACATGAAAGACCCAGTCTCACATTACGCATGCTAGCTGAAAAATCAGGATATCGAGCATCAAATCTCTATCATGAAAATTCATTTACAGGGTGAACCAAATCGTCATTAGTCTTATTTAACTCAATATTATGCCATCATATTTTTATTGATATTTTATCAGACATAAAAATATTCTAGAGTCTAGGGATCAATGGAAAGTGCCACATTACTTTCTATGGCACACGGGATGGTGTTCCATCAGCTTTTGGCTTCCAGCGGGATGTGCCAAATTTTATACAATCATTTCATTCAGCAGTTTCCTTCCAAAATAAACTGAAATCTTTTAGGCAAACATGAATTTTGTTTCTTGAAAATCCAAGTTCCTCAACTAACTTCCTTTCCATATAGTGGTTTGAGGGAATATCTGCATCATATGGAAGTAAGTCCTTCAAGAATGTAAGAATGTAATCGATGGAAGTATTAGAAATCCCATACATAGTTTTCCCATGAAACAATCGGATTAAAAATTCTAGCTTTTTCATTTTACCGCATTGTCGATATACTGGAGTCTTGGCAGCATCAATTTTTTCACCTTGACTACATCATCATTTTCATTAGATGCATCATGTGTGCTCATATATAAGTCTTCTTGGGTTGGAATCCTTTATTTTTCATGATGAAGAATAATCATAAACCAATCATATAAAAAATTCTCCAATCCAGTCCTCTCATTTGGATCATCAGTAATTTGAGATTTCATTTTCTCCCCATTGTGATACCACACATAGTAGTTTTCTTGAAAACCATATTTGGTTATGTGGTAGCTGACTTCTTCATGGATCAACCAAGGTATTCCAACAAAATTGTAAAATGGGAAGTGTATGAGACCACTATCTAAAACATTGTGAAATATAAAATCTAAAAAGCTCTCCAAATTGTTTTGAAAATCGCTTGAGATCTGATCAGTTTCATACAACCAACTTCTATCCATTCTATAAAAAAATTATTATATGTTATTTTGTCAAAATAAATTCAATAAGATTGAAGTTTCATAGAAAATATATTTAAGTAAATGAGAATTTTTCACTTTATATGAATCCATAACTCACACACTACTCTAAATGAGAATCATAATATAAAAGACAAAAAAATATTATATTTATAAAAAAATACTATAAATTAATATAAATCCATGATACTGACTTCAATTATAAATATAATACCATGACAGTTGTGCATATTGAGAGAAAATATATAATCTATGGGGGAATTTTGAGATTCCTATACATCTTGTTTCAAAGAGAAGGAGAGATTTCGAATCCACGATCCTTTGGAGGAGAAGAATCCCATTATTCTCAAGTATTTAATGAACTAAGTAATAAATTGATCACATGAGATTTGGAGAGTGTTTTGAGACCAAAAAAAATGTTCAAGGAAGGTTTTGAATATCTTTGAATAACTATACATGAGTGTACAAGATCAGTCACACTTGTGGAGGAGAATTATTTAGGAGTTGAGTAAATTTTAGATCGAAGAAATTTTATATTTTAGTAGATTATTTGAGTGATATTCATAATAAATATTCTGAATAAATGGGAAATATAATATTAAAATGATGGTAAAAAGTTCCTCAATGATTGAAACATCATGGTCATATATGTGGATCATGACCCAAGAAAGATTAAATGAAACTAAGAGGAGTTTGATGTCATAAGATGAAGGTTCCATGGGGAAAAGAAGCATGATTCCATGTACATGGAGATTTCAAATGATGAGATTGAAATTTATTTTACAAATGGGATAATATATCTCCATTTTAGATATCTATAAAGGAAGGGGTTTATAGTTGATGTAGTGAACTATTTTGAATAAGTTATTGATGCTAAAAAATGGAAATATATTGAAAAGTTAGGAGATTTAATAACACCCAATACCCAAAGTCGAAGTATTAATTGTGTGGGGGTGTGCAGGGGGGTGTGGGGATATCTAGGGGGATGGGGGTGTTCAGGGGGGTGGGGGGTGTTCAGGGGGGGTGGGGGGTGTCCAGGGGGGTGGGGGGAGGCTGTCCAGGGGGGTGGGGGGCTGTCCTTGGAGGGTGGGGGAGGGGGTGTCCAAGGGGTGGGGTGGTGTCCGGGGGGGGGGGGTGGGGGCTGTACAAGGGGGTGGGGTTGTCCAGGGGGTGGGGGGGTATAGGGGGTGGGGGTGTCCAGGGGTGGTGGGGATGTCCAGGGGGATGAGGGGTGTCCAAGGGGTGGGGGTGTGCAGGGGGGTGGGGGGGTGTCCAGGGGTGGGGTGGTGTCTGGGGGGGCTGTCCAGGGGGGGGGGGTGTGCATAGGGGCTGGGGTGTCCAGGGGGGGTGGGGGCTATCCAAGGGGGTGGGGGGTGTCCAGGGGGTGGGGGGTGTCTACGGGGGTGGGGGTGTCTGTAACACCCCAAGCTTCCACAATACGCTTCTCTTTGAATAATACAATAGCGTGTGTTGTACGCAATACTGAGTTCAAGCGCACCACGACTTACCAAACTAGCCGTTAAAAAGCGGTTATGAATAGTATTAACTCAATTTTAAATTTTATATTATCCTTATAATTTTAGAATCCATATTATGAGTTTCTAAGACATAATTTAAGAACAAATTCATTTTTTTCAGATAAAAAAAGTATTTTTCAAAAAATACAATTTTACCGCCTTTTAATGGAGAAGCCTTTTTAAATCCAATATTTTAAACTTTTATATATTAAATTTGACAAAATGAACTTATTCTTTAGAATCGGGACATAATAATTTAGTTTCAATAAAGTTTTTATGTTTTTCTGATAACTTTCATATTTGGGTGAATAGTGAAAAATACTATATTTTAACTGAAAAGAACTTTTTTAATCAAAATAATTTATATTGTTAAATTATACATTTCAATGGTTTGGAAGTATAAATAGATTATATTTTTACCATTTAATCCAATGATGGTTATCTTAAGTAATTGCACTTTGAAATTGGACATAAATAAGTGTCAACCTTTTGATAGTTATTATTTCTTAAAAATACGCCTTTTGGTTTTAACAGCGGAAATTAATTTTAAATTAATAAATGAAACTTTTATGTTTTGAATTTGGTAAAATAGACTTCATTTTTTGATTTGGAATATCAAAATTAGCTTAGGGTGATTTTTTTTTACTTTTATGAAAACATTCAATTTTTGATGAATAGTGAAAAACATTGAGTTATAGTTTAAAACCGAATTTTTATTTAAATAATTATTTATTTTATTTAAATTTAATTAATGTCAAAATAGATACATAATACCTATATAATTTCAATGTAATTCATTGGAGTTAGTTTAGAATAATTTTAGATATATAAAAATTTTATTGAACTTTTCACCGTCTTTTACCCACCTCCTAGGAGAATTTGGAAATTCACATAAAACTTAATTTTACCACTTATGTGAGTGTAATTTTGAAAATCTGAGAGACACGTTTAATATCAAGGAGTAAAATTTGGTTCAATGAGATGAAAATAATTTTTGGTGAATAGTAACTTTTTACTTTTATTTACCACAGTTAAAAGTAAATAGGGTAATTAAGGGTAAAAATGATATTAATATTACCCTAACACATGCCCTAATTCTATTGGACAAGTGTATATCGACCAAAAAAAATCTTAGGAATAAAATATTATCATTTAGGTCCACTTGTATTAGATTAGGACATTAATTATTATTTAATTAAAAGAAGAGTTAAAAGAGATAAAATCAAAGTTTAATTACTAATGTTTTTTAATATAGGGTTATACATAAGAAAAATTAGATTATAAATATTCATTATAAAGCTAAAAATATTTCCTACATAATGGTATTTTATTTATAATTTTTAGACATTTAATAATTAATGTTATTTATGACACAATAATGATGCAGTATTTTCCTTATTAACAAAAGAATCAAATAATTGGTATTATAAAAGTTAAAATAAATATAATTTGAAAGTTTTGATGACATCCAAGAATTTTATTGGTTAATATTACATTTTAGGATTTCTTAAATTAATTTTATTCGAATTAATAAAGTTTTTAAGACTTTAAGAAAAATCAATTATTGAATAGTGTCAAAATTGACATAAATGAGTTTTTAAAACAAATATTATATTATTAATTGATATTCTATTCCTAAAAATATAAGGTTAGGCCAAAGGACTTATATCATTATAGATGTATCATTAATGGACCATTTGGAGGTCTCTTGGATGTATATAGTAAGTTTATTAACTATATAATATAAAAATACAAAGTGACATGATAAATGTCAAACTAATTAATTAAGAGTTAAAACTAAAAGATAGAGTTAATATAATAACCCAAACCTATCTAAAATCTATTTGTTAAAAGTATTTAGACCCATACCCACCTTATAATTTGAATAATCCACTTTGGAGCCATTATAAAATGAATATAAATTTATTATAAAATAATACTTTAAGTTTTTCCTAAAGAGCCCCTCCTCCCCCTTATAAAAAGACACCACTTCTAACCAATTCTTCACACCTTCAAATCCTTTTGGTTCGGCCAAAACCTACCCAATTATTCTCTCAACTTCCCTCACTTCAACTTAGAGGCCTTAGTTTGATCAGAAATCCAACCTAAGGAGCCCTTTAGATCAAATCAAAAGGAAGAACCCGAAGAAGAGGTAATGTTTTCACCACCCTCTTTCAAGTTCCTTTCTTCTTCAACTTCTTCTTTATTTGTTATTTCCATTATAAAATAATAACTCCAGTATCTTATATATACTGTGATGTTATTATAAATATGGTACAACCATATTCAGTATTCTATCCATCCTTTGAATGACATGTCACCATACGTGCGTACATATGACCTACCATCACCACGTTGTGGTGTAATTGTTATTCAATACATTATTATTTGGATGGGTATAATAATGATGTGTAATTACTATAAATAATAAATATAACATTATAATGATTATGTATATATGATATACCGTCCAATTATATATTATTTTAATATCAAAAGAATGATATTATCGCTCGTGCGTACGTACGGACTACCGTCTCCACGAACGCGATGAGATTCATTCTCCATCGTATCCATTCAAGTCTAATTCTCATTTGATGATTAAAAATAATTTTTAAGGACTTGATATCATTATGGATATGAATAAGATACAACCTATTCATAACAAACACAGTGTAACACCCCAAGCTTCTACGGTATGCTTCTCTTTGAATAATGCGATAGCGTGTGTTGTACGCAACATCGAGTTCTAACACACCACAACCAATCAAACTAGCCGTTATGAATAGTAATAACTACTTTTTGAAATTTTATAAATTTTATCTCTCAAAATGGACTTCATTTTTGGATTCGGAATATCAAATTTAGCCTAGGGTGAAATTTTGGAACTTTTCGGATAATATTTATATTTTGATGAATAGTGAAAATAACTAAATTTTAATTAAAAACAACTTTTTTAATCGAAATAATTTATATTGATAAATTATTAATTTGAGTGGTTTTAAAGTATATTTAGAATATATTTTTACCATTTAATACAATGTTGGTAATTGTACATAATTTTACAATTAAACCAGACAAAAACAAGTGTTAATCTTTTGATAGTTATTATCTCTTAAAAACACGCTTTTTGTTTTAACAACGGGAATTAATTTTTAATTAATTTCTGCCACTTCTGTGTTTTGAATTTGGAAAAATGGATTCCATATTTGGAATCAGGATGTTCAAATTGTGTAAATAGGTAACTTTTATTTTTAGACATTTTGAATAATTACTTCGGTAAATATTTTATTTACCATGGTTAAATGGTAAATCCGGTAAATAAGGGTTAAAAAATAATATTATAATAATAAAAAATTACCCTAAAACGTGTAATAACCTTATTGGTTGATACATTTCTGACCATGGGAATTTTTGGGTCGATTTTTGGACCCCATGGAGCCACTTGTAAGTGATAATGACACTTTATATTAATTAAGTTAAAATAAATACAAAAATGACATAAGCATATATCTTTTAGAAAAATATTTTTTACAAGGGTTATATATGTTAGAGTTTAGATTATAAATATTAATTAGAAAGATAAAAAGATTTCCTACATAATGATACCTTATTTATAATTTTTAGACAATAAATAATTTAATTTATTTATGACACAATGATGATGTAGTAATTACCATAATAGTGAAAAATTAAAATAATTTATATTATAAATACCCAAATAAATATAATTTGAGACTTTTTATGAATTACACTAATTTTATAGGTTAATATAAAATGTTATTATTTATTTAATTAACTTTTTTCGAAGTAATTATTCTGTTATGATTTTTACAAAAATCAATTATTGAATAGTGTCAAAATTGACATAAAAGAGTTTTTAAAACAAATATTATATTATTAATTGATATTAAATTCCTAAAAATCTAAGGTTAGGCCAAGAGACTTATATAATGATATTTGTATCATTAATGGACCACTTGGGGGTCGCTAGGATGTATATAGTAAGTTTATTAACCATATAATATAAAAATACAAAGAGACACTGTAAAAGTGAAACTAATTAACTAAGAGTTAATACTTAAATATAAGGTTAATATAGTGACCCAAACCTGTATAAATACTATTGTTTGAGTTGTGTTAGACCCATACCCACCTTAACCTTTAAATAATCCACTTTGGAGCCATTAGAAACTGAATATGAATTTATTATAAAATAACATTTCTAGCTTTTCCAAAGGTGTCCCTTACCCCTCTTATAAAAGGGCACTCCCCCTTCTCATTAATTCACACCTTAAAATCCATTTGGCTCGGACAAACTCTGCCCAAATACTCTCTAAACTTCCCTCAATTCATCCTTGAGGCCTTCCTTTAGTTATAAAACCAAACCAAGGAGCCCTTTTAATCAAATCAAAAGGAAGAACCCGAAGAAGAGGTAATGATTTCACCACCCCTTTTCAAGTTCCTTTCTTCTTCCACTTCTTCTATATTTGTTATTACCATTATAAAATAATAAATCCAGTATATTATATATAATTTTATGTTATTATAAACTTTTTACAACCATATTTCAGTATTCTATCCATCCTTTGAATGACATGTCACCATACGTGCGTACGTACGGCTTACCGTCTTCACGTCATGGTGTAATTGTTATTCAAAACATTATTATTTGGATGGTTATAATAATGATGTGTAATTTATGTAAATAATAAATATAACATAATAATTATTCTGTATATATGATATACCATCCAATTAAATATTATTTTAATATCAAAAGAATGATATTGTCGCTTGTGCGTACATACGGACTACCGTCTCCACGAACGCGATGAGATTCATTCTCCATCATATCCATTCAAGTATAATTATCATTTTATGATTAAAAATAATGTTTAAGGACTTGATATCATTCTGGATATGAATAAGATACAACCTATCTATGAAAAACATGGCTTACGTAACAAAACATATAAAAGAAAATGAGTAAGTTAACACCCGAAACAACGATAATACTAAGATATTATTAACAAATCAATATTAAAAGATCATATATGATATCATATTAATGTATATGATTCTTGTATAATTTAATAAAAATTATTTCACCATTATAAAGGAGGTTAACCTACCCCCAACCAAGGAAAAGTACAAGGTAAGGGTTTATTTCGCAATCTCTTCATTATCCGAGGTTGTTTATACGTAATAATCTACTGTGACTTCTTTATCATCCACATCCATGTTTCTTAAAAATGTATTTAATTTTTTTTACTATTTACTAGAATATGGGTTAAAGTTATTTATACCCTTTTTGACTTTTATAAGTGGTTTATAAAGGAATCTTTCCATCTTTTTCAAAACAAGGTCCTTTTTAACCTTTTCGACAGAATTAAGGTAAGAATGTTTTTTTAACTTATACGGAAGGTGCGGCTATTTTCCGCCGTTATTAAATCGTCAAAGCTTCCCTTACAAGCTTATAAGAACATTTTCAAAGAAAATATCTTATTTTATAAATATATTACTCTTAAATGATTTCAAAATAGAAAGAGATATTTCTCTAAAAAGAGTTTTGATTTCATCTATGTCAACATCCTTTGATGGATTTTACGCTTATTTGAAGTTGATTTATTATGATACAAAACTTCTATATTGTATTGAAGGTTTTGTGATATGTTTGACTGTGGATGTGTTATTTTTATACCATTCATGGTTTATGGATGAAGTATTTACATTTCGTATGCTAGTTTTAATACAGATGTTTATGTTATGTTTAAACCTTTTCATATGGGAATGAATTGGACTTAATATGTGATGGGTGGAGCCCGCTATATCTCCTTGATGCATCGGTAGGTATCATGAGACAAACTAGTGTCTTGGCACAAGGCCTTGGAAAAATCTTATTTGTAGTCTTGGCACGAGGCCTTGGCTATGTGGTTATGATAGTCTGGAATTATGCATTCCATCATTATGAAAGTGGTTATTGATATTGCATGTGAATATTAGATTAGTAGAATATCCATATAAATAAGTAAATGGAATTATTTCATTTTATTTTTGCCATACTATGTTGAAGTTCAAGTTTAAAAATATTTTGTTTTAGTTATACATTGCCTTAAATGTTTATTCTTATTTATGAAAGTTTCCGCTATATTGTTATCCTTACTGGGCATTTGAGCTCACCCCTTTTCTATGTTTTATTTTTCCCAGGATGTGAAGAAGTAATTTATGAATGAACTGTAGGGATAGTATGAGGGGATAAGAGTATGGACTATGGAGACTATATTTTTGTAGTTTTCATTTTATGATGTAATGTAAAACTTTATGAATATATCTAGTGTTTCCAAGGCTACTAAACTAATCGGTCTTTCGAGACTTGATCTTTCTTGTGATCATGCCAATGTTATGTAATAATGCATCGACTCTGGGTTACTGGGGTCGGGGAGTTACAGTTGGTATCAGAGGAAGTTTATTAAAAACCTTGGAAGCTAGATTTAGATAAACTCTTATTAGAGCACATAGATTTAAGATGGAATTTGAGGATTGGTATAGAAGAACTTCCTAGAATTTTGTTATTGTAGAGATTTTGTGAGTTTTCCGAGAAATACATCCCTGTTTGGATACGAGCAGGTAGAGGTGGCTCTGGCACAAATGTACCTAGGGGTAAAACTCGAAAACACCGCTTTGAGCTAGACTCAAACGGGAACTTGTGCACGACAATGGGCCTTGCTGCACTCTTGGTTACGACACTCCCTGGGGATATACTTAGGATAACTCTCATTTTCTTTACAAATCATTATGAAGGGTTTATGAGTATATAATTCCTCAAAGAATTTTTTTTATGATTATGGATTATATCCATAAATAGTTCAATTTATGTTAAGTGTTTTATAAGTATGAAATTATGTATTTTGATTCATAAACTGATCTAGTTTATGCCATTGTTTAGAAACGATGCCTAGTGGAAGAGAATGAAATGACTATGGGTGAAGAAAGGAATTTTCAAATAGAGGATGTACCTATTGTGAAAGAATATGTAGATGTGTTTCCAGAAGATTTACCCGGACATCCTCCAGAATGAGAAGTTGAGTTTTCCATTGATTTAATTCCTGGATCAAGGCCTATATCGAAGACCCCTTATAGAATGGCCACTATGGAATTAGTCGAACTAAAGAAACAACTAGAGTAATTGAGTAATAAGGGATTTATTCTCCCTAGTGTTTCTCCATGGGGAGCCCCTGTTCTTTTTGTTAAAAAGAAAGATGGATCTATGATGTTATGTATCGACTACAGGGAGATCAATGCTATAACAATAAAGAACAAGTATCCCCTACCTCGCATTGATGATTTATTTGACCAACTGCATGGAGTTCAATACTTTTCAAAGATTGACCTCTGATCTGGATACCATCAGTTATGTGTGAAGAAGGAAGACATTCCGAAGACAACATTTCAAACCAGGTACGAGCATTACGAGTTTACAGTAATGCCTTTTGGATTGACTAATGCACCCTCTATATTCATGGATCTGATGAATAGAGTTTTCAAGGAATATCTCGATGAATTTGTGGTGGTATTTATTTATGATATATTGGTATACTCCAAAATCTATGAAGATCATGAAAATCACTTGCGCATTATCCCGAAGACTCTGAGAAGACATGAATTATATGGGAAGTTTAGAAAGTGTGAATTCTAGCTTCAGGAGATTTCTTTTCTTGGCCATATTGTCTCTAAAGATGGAATCTCTGTTGATCCTTCTAAGAACAAGGCAATCCAAGAATGGCCTACACCGACGAGTATAACTGAGGTACGTAGTTTTATTGTTTTAGCAGGTTATTATCGACGTTTCATCCAGAATTTTGCCCAGTTGGCTAACCCATTAACAAATGTCACATGTAAAGGGGTTAAATTTGTTTGGACAAAAGAGTGTGAAGAATGTTTCGAAGAACTGAAGAGAATATTTTTCAATGCTTCTATATTGACTCTACTATCGGGGAATGACGGGTTCGTTATTTATAGTGATGCATTAAAGAAAGGACTTGGTTATTTCCTTATGCAGAATGATAGGGTTATTGCCTATGCATCATGATAGTTGAAAATTCATGAACAAAACTATCCTACTCATGATCTCGAGTTAGCAGCTGTGATATTTTCTTTGAAGATATGAAGGCACTACCTCTATGGTGAAAAATGTGAGATTTATACTGATCACAAGAGTTTGAAGTATATTTTCTCACAAAAAGAACCCAACATGAGGAAAAGGAGATGGCTTGAATTACTTAAGGATTATGATTGTACGATACACTACCACCCGGGGAAGGCAAATAAGGTGGAAGATGCTTTGAGCAGAAAAGATCATGGAGTTTTGATCATGATGAGAATTGAAAGGGATCCAACTTTTATGGATCTAGTAAAGTTGGATATGGGAATCACCATGGAAGGTGAAACATAAATGATTTTTCAAATAGTTGCCAAAACATCTTTACTAGAAAGGATAAAGAGTTCTCAGACCGATGATGAAGAATTTCAAAAGAAGATTAAAGCTGTGAATGATGGGAGATTGAGAGACTTTGTGTATAAAGAAGGAATTTTGAAATTCGGGAAGAGGATTTGTGTTCCTGATATAACTGATCTAAAAAGGGAATTGCTGGATGATTCTCATAGTTCCAATTTCTCTATACACCATGGGAGCACCAAAATGTATAGAGATTTGAAGGAACATTTTTGGTGGGACAACATGAAGAGGGAGATTGCTGATTTTGTGTCAAGATGTATGGTTTTTCAACAAGTGAAAGCTGGAAGGAAACATCCTGGAGGAGTCATGCAACCTCTTCCCATACCGGAGTGGAAATGGGACAATATCACGATGGACTTTGTCATGGGACTACCAAAGACTCCTAGAAGGAACGATGCAATATGGGTTATTGTTGATCATCTTACCAAGTCAGAAAATTTTCTTGCTATAAGATAAGATCTACCACTGGAACGTCTAGCAAGACTATATATTAATGAAGTTGCGAGACTTCATGGAGTACCCCTATCGATTATTTCGGATTGTGATCCCCGTTTTACTTCAAGATTCTGGAAATGTCTTCAGAAAGCCTTGGATACTGAACTTCATTTGAGCACTGCCTACCACCCTCAAACAAATGGACAAATAGAATGAACTATTCAAACCATAGAAGACATGTTGAGATCCTGCTCACTTGATTTTCCGGGTATGTGGGATCAATATTTACCTATGTTAGAATTTTCCTATAACAATAGATTCCATTCGAGTATTCAGATGGCACCATATGAAGCGTTATACAGAAGGAGATGTCGCACACCAACCTTTTGGGATGACATTGGTGAAAGAAAACTTGTAGGCCCAGAACTGGTGGAGGAAACGATGGAAAAGGTGAAGGTAATCCAAAACCATATCAAAGCAGCTCAATGTAGGCAGAAGAGATATGCCGATAATCGAAGGAAGGATTTGGAATTTCAAGTCGGTGATCATGTTTTCCTGAAGGTATCTCCATGGAAGGGAGTCATACGTTTTGTTAAGAAAGGTAAATTGAGTCCTAGGTACATCGGACCTTTCGAAATTCTAGAACGAATTGGGGCTGTAGCTTACCGATTGGCAATGCCGCCAAGTCTCTCCAAAGTTCACGATGTGTTACACGTATCTATGTTGAGGAAATACATGCCTGACCCAACACATGTAATCACCTATGAGGAATTAGAACACGAACCCGATCTGTATTATTGCGAAGAGCCCGTCAGGATTCTTGATACAAGAGAACAAGTACTGAGAAACCGGACGACGCGTCTGGTAAAAGTTTTGTGGAGAAACCATAAGATGGAAGATGCAACGTGGGAAACCGAGGAACTTATGATAAAGAACCACCCGAGTCTTTTCATGCGGTAGTATTCTAGAAATTTTGAGGACGAAATTATTTTAAGGAGGGATTAATGTAACACCCCAAACTTCTACGGTACGCTTCTCTTTGAATAATGCGATAACGTGTGTTGTACGCAACATCGAGTTCTAACACACCACAACCAATCAAACTAGCCGTTATGAATAGTAATACCTACTTTTTGAAATTTTATAAATTTTATCTCTCAAAATGGACTTCATTTTTGGATTAGGAATATCAAATTTATCCTAGGGTGAAATTTCGGAACTTTTAAGACAACATTTATATTTTGATAAATAGTGAAAATCACTAAATTTTAATTAAAAACAATTTTTTTAATCGAAATAATTTATATCGATAAATTATGAATTTGAGTGGTTTTAAAGTATATTTAGAATATATTTTTACCATTTAATACAATGTTGGTCATTGTACATAATTTTACAATTAAACCGGACATAAACAAGTGTCAATCTTTTGATAGTTATTATCTCTTAAAAACACGCTTTTTGTTTTAACAACGGGAATTAATTTTAAATTAATTTCTTCCACTTCTGTGTTTTGAATTTGGAAAAATGGATTCCATATTTGGAATCAGGATGTTCAAATTGTGTAAATAGATAACTTTTATTTTTAGACATTTTGAATAATTACTTCAATAAATATTTTATTTACCATGGTTAAAAGGTAAATCCGGTAAATAAGGGTTAAAAAATAATATTATAATAATAAAAAATTACCCTAAAATATGTCCTAACCTTATTGATTGATACATGTCCGACCATGGGAATTTTTGGGTAGATTTTTGGACCCCATGGAGCCACTTGTAAGTGATAATGACACTTTATATTAATTAAGTTAAAATAAATACAAAAATGACATAAGCATATATCTTTTAGAAAAACATTTTTTACATAGGGTTATATATGTTTTATTTTAGATTATAAATATTCATTATAAATATAAAAAGATTTCATACATAATGATATTTTATTTATAATTTTTAGACAATAAATAATTTAATTTATTTATGACACAATGATGATGCAATAATTACCATAATAGTAAAAAATTAAAATAATGCATATTATAAATACCTAAATAAATATAATTTGAGACTTTTTATGAATTAAAATAATTTTATAGGTTAATATGACATGTTATGATTGATTTAATTAACTTTTTTCGAAATAATTATTCTGTTATGAGTTTTACAAAAATCAATTATTGAATAGTGTCAAAATTGACATAAAAGAGTTTTTAAAACAAATATTATATTATTAATTGATATTAAATTATTAAAAATCTAAGGTTCGACCAAGAGACTTATATCATGATAGGTGTATCATTAAGGGACCACTTGGGGGTATCTTGGATGTATATAGTAAGTTTATTAACCATATAATATAAAAATACAAAGAGACTTTCTAAAAGTGAAACTAATTAACTAAGAGTTAATACTTAAATATAAGGTTAATATAGTGACCCAAACCTGTCTAAATCCAATTGGTTGAGTTGTTTTATACCCATACCCACATTAACCTTTAAATAATCCACTTTGGAGCCATTATAAACCGAATATGAATTTATTATAAAATAATATTTCTAGCTTTTCCAAAGGTGCCCCTTACCCCTCTTATAAAAGGGCACTTTCCATTCTCATTAATTCACACCTTCAAAGCCATTTGGATCGGCCAAAATCTGCCCAAATACTCTATAAACTTCTCTCACTTCATACTATAGGCCTTTATTTAGTATGAAAGCCAACCTAAGGAGCCCTTTTGATCAAATCAAAAGGAAGAACCCGAAGAAGAGGTAATGATTTCACCACCCCTTTTCAAGTTCCTTTATTCTTCCACTTCTTCTATCTTTGTTATTACCATTATAAAATAATAACTCCAGTATATTATATATACTTTGATGTTATTATAAACATGGTACAACCATATTTCAGTATTCTATCCATCCTTTGAATGACATGTCACCATACGTGCGTACGTACGGCTTACCGTCTCCACGTCGTGGTGTAATTGTTATTCAAAACATTATTATTTGGATGGTTATAATAATGATGTGTAATTCATGTAAATAATAAATATAACATGATAATGATTCTTTATATATGATATAAAATCCAATTAAATATTATTTTAATATCAAAAGAATGATATTGTCGCTCGTGCGTACGTACGGACTACCGTCTCCACGAACGCGATGAGATTCATTCTCCATCATATCCATTCAAGTATAATTCTCATTTGATGATTAAAAATAATGTTTAAGGACTTGATATAATTCTGGATATGAATAAGATACAACCTATCTATGAAAAACACGACTTACATAACAAAACATGTAAAAGAAAACGAGTAAGTTAACACCTGAAACAACGATAATACTAGGATATTATTAACAAATCAATGTTAAAAGATAATATATGATATCCTATTAATATATATGATTCTTTTATAATTTAATAACAATTATTTCACCATTATAAAAGAGGTTAACTTAACCCCAACCAAGGAAAAGTACAAGGTAATGGTTTATTTCGCAATATCTTCATTATCCGAGGTTGTTTATATGTAATAATCTACTGGGACTTCTTTATCATCCACATCCATGTTTCTTAAAAATGAATTTCAAAACATTTTTACTATATACTAGAATATGAGTTAAAGTGATTTATACCCTTGTTGACTTTTATAAGTGGTTTATAAAGAAATCTTTCCGTCGTTTTCCAAACAAGGTCTTTTTTAACCTTTTCGACAGAATTAAGGTAAGAATGTTTTTTAACTTATACGGCATGTGCGGCTATTTTCCACCATTATTAAATCGTCGAAGCTTCCCTTAAAATCTTATAAGAATATTTTCAAATAAAATGTTTTATTTTATAAATATATGACTCTTAAATGATTTCAAAATAGAAAGAGATATTTCTCTAAAAATAGTTTTGATTTCATCTATGTCAACATCCTTTAATGGATTTTACGCTTATTTGAAGTTGATTTATTATGATACAAAAATTCTATATTTTATTGAAGGTTTTGTGATATGTTTGACTATGGATGTGTTATTTTTATACGATTTATGGTTTATGGATGAAGTATTTACATTTCATATGCTAGTTTTAATACGAATGTTTATGTTATGTTTAAACCTTTTCATATGGGAATGCATTGGACTTAATATGTGATGGGTGGACCCCGCTATAGCTCCTTGATGCATCGGGAGGTATCATGAGACAAACTAGTGTCTTGGCATAAGGCCTTGGAAAAATATTATTTGTAGTCTTGGCACGAGGCCTTGGCTATGTGGTTATGATAGTCTGACATTATGCATTCCATCATTATGAAAGTGGTTATTGATATTGCATGTGAATATTCGATTAGTAGAATATCCATGTGAATAATTAAATGGAATTATTTCATTTTTTTCCATACTATGTTGAAGTTAAAGTTTAAAAGGCTTTTGTTTTAGTTATACATTGCCTTAAATATTTATTCTTATTTATGAAAGTTTTCGCTATATTGTTATCCTTACTGGGCATTTGAGCTCACCCCTTTTCTATGTTTTATTTTTCCCAGGATGTGAAGAAGTAATTTATGAATGACCTGCAGGGATAGTATGAGGGGATAAGAGTGTGGACTATGGAGACTATATTGTTTTAGTTTTCATTTTATGATGTATTGTAAAACTTTATGAATATATCTAGTGTTTACAAGGCTACTAAACTAATCGGTATTTCGAGACTTGATATTTATTGCGATCATTCCAATGTTATGTAATAATGCACTGACTCTGGGTAACTGGGTTCGGGGCGTTACACACAGCTTATGTAACAAAACATATAAAAGAAAACGAGTAAGTTAACACCCGAAATGATGATAATACTAAAATATTATTAACAAAGCAATGTTAAAAGATCATATATGATATCATATTAATGTATATGATTCTTGAATAATTTAATAACAATTATTTCACCATTATACAGGAGGTTAACCTACCCCCACCCAAGGAAAAGTACAAGGTTAAGGGTTTATCTCACAATCTCTTCATTATCTGAGGTTGTTTATATGTAATTATCTACTGGGACCTCTTTATCATCCACATCCATGTTTCTTAAAAATGTATTTCAAAACATTCTTAATATTTTACAGAATATGGGTTAAATACATTTATACCCTTGTTTGACTTTTTATAAGAAGTTTACAAAGGAATCTTTCCGTAGTTTTCCAAACAAGTTCCTTTTTAACCTTTTCGACAGAATTAAGGTAAGAATGTATTTTTTAACTTATACAGTGGGTGCGACTATTTTCCACCATTATAAAATCATTGAAGCTTCCCTTAAAATCTTATAATAATATTTTCAAAGTAAATGTTTTATTTTATAATTATGTGACTTTTAAATGATTTCAAAAAAGAGATATTTCTCTCAAATAGTTTTGATTTCATCTATGTCAACATCCTTTGATGGATTTTAAGCTTATTTGAAGTTGTTTTATTATGATAAAAAACTTCCATATTGTATTGAAGGTTTTGTGATATGTTTGACTGTGGATGTGTTATTTTTATACCATCCATGGTTTATGGATAAAGTTTTGACATTTCGTATGCTAGTTTTAATACGAATGTTTATGTTATGTTCAAACATTTTCATATGGGAATGCATTGGACTTAATAAGTGACGAGTGGAGCCCACTATAGCTCCTCGATTCGTCGGTAGGTCTCATGAGACAAACTAGTGTCTTGGTACGAGGCCTTGACAAAATCTTATTTGTAGTCTTGGCACGAGGCCTTGGCTACGTGGTTATGATAGTCTGGCATTATGCATTCCATCATTATGAAAGTGGTTATTGATATTGCATGTGATTATTCGACTAGTAGAATATCTATGTGAATAAGTAAATAGAATTATTTCATTTATTTTTTTCCATATTATGCTGAAGTTCATGTTTAAAAGGCTTTTGTTTTAGTTATAAATTTCTTTAAATGTTTATGCTTATTTATGAAAGTTTCCGCTATATTGTTATCCTTACTGGGCATTTGAGCTCACCCCTTTCTATGTTTTATTTTTCCCAGGATGTGAAGAAGTATTTTATGAATGACTTGTAGGGATAGTATAAGGGGATATGAGTGTGGAGACAAGATGTTTTTGTAGTTTTCCCTTTATGATGTAATGTAAACTTTATGAATGTATCTAGCTATTCCAAGGCTACTAAACTAATCGGTCTTTCGAGACTTGATCTGTTGTGATCATTCCAATGTTATGTAATAATGCACCGACTCTGGGTAACTGGGGTCGAGGCGTTACAGTTAGTATCATAGGAAGTTTAGTACAAACCTTGGAAGCTATATTTAGATAAACTCTGATTAGAGCACATATACCTAAGATGGAATTTGAGGATTAGTATAGAAGAACTTCCTAGAATATCGGTATTGTATAGATTTTGTGAGTTTTCTGAGCAATACATCCCTGTTTGGATACAAGGAAGTAGAGGTGGATCTGGCACAGATGTACCTAGGGGTGAAACCCAAAAACACCACTTTGAGATAGAATCGGACGGGAACTCGTGCATGAAAATGAGCCTTACTGCACTCTTGGTTACGACACTCCCAGGGGATACGCTTAGGATAATTCTCATTTTCTTTACAAACCATTATGAAGGGTTTATGAGTATATACTTCCTCAATGAAAATATCTTTATGATTATGGATTATATCCATAAATCATTCAATTTACATTAGGTATCTTACAAGTTTGGAATTATTCATTTCAATTCATAAACTGACCTAGTTTATTCTATTGTATAGAAATGACACCCAGTATAAAGAATGTGAACTCCAACAATACGCACGATCCAAAGAGTAAGGAGGATCATATCTTTCATGGTATTAATCCAAAATTTATAAGGGATATTATCTCCCATGTATTCTCAACATATGAATAAATAGTATCATGTGTTAAAAAGATAAGTAAATAATTCTCTGAGTCCTATAGCTTTGAAGGGAAGCAAGAGAAGAAAATGATGAAAGATAGAAAGATGGATAAAGGGAAGAGGGAAAAGAAGAATTTTCCCCTATGTGATAACTGTGGGAAGAAACACCCTGGAACTTTACTGAAGGGAATGAGAGTTTGTTATAAGTGTGGAGAAAAAGGACACCAAGTACGTGACTGCAAGGGTCAGAAAAAGGTTTCAAATGTACAATGCTTCATTTTCAAGGAGTTGAGACACTATGTGAATCAATGTCCAAATCATCAGAGTATGCCCCAAATGATGCTATTGGATAATAATCAACTTATGATACTACCACAAATGATGAGGAATGATTAGATTTCTTATGTTGTTATTAAAGAATTATGTCATTTGAGTGTTGTATCAACAATATACTGGTTATAATAATTATGGAGTATATAAGAATTGTACTACAGTACTATTTCATTAAGGACTTGAGATTATGTGGATCCAAGAAAAGTGACTCAATAGCAGGTTAGATTTTTGGAAAATATATGGTTGAGAGAAAGATATACCATAATATGGTTCTGATACCGAGGTAGTGATTTTGGAATAATACATGATTGATTTGGATAAATTATATTGGATATTCTTTACTATCTTGAAACTAATTAATGATTTTTATATTCCATAATTGTTGGAGTTTACAACATTTTTTGGATAAAAGGAGTATATCCAGTATTCTATAAGGAATAAGGGATCATGAATGTAATCAATAAGGTTTTATGGCAATTCAGGATGTTGCAGTGTTTTAAAAGAATACATGATGAAGGTGTTCACATGTTATTACGTGTCAAAAAGGATATTCATTGTGTTTACCTTCCTTATAAATTTTGGACTGTGAGTTCGGACAGAAGTATTTTGGATAATTATAGTTTGAGATTATTTTTGGATTGTCATAAAAGGACAACCTGGAGGTTGGGCGGCAACCTGTTGCATCCGAAAAGGCCACGAGACTTGAACCTACAACCGAAGGGTGACAAGGGTGTATCACCTACTACTGGCCCACGTAATCTCCTGGATTGAATAATGTAGTTTTTTTTCCTGATAGATGAATTATAAATTTATTTTTTATACGGTTAGGATAAATAGAATATTTTTGAGTTCTATTACCTTTTGGAGTGAAAGATGGGTTTGTGGTAAAAATTTAGTAAGAAATGAATGTCTACATGACAAGTAAGTATATTTCCTTACGTTATTAGTAAATCTCATAAATAAATTCTTCAACTTTATGAAAGGTAACTTAAAACAAAAAAGTTGTCAGTTAACTCTTACTACTGGGGAATCAAAGACCGTTTAACCAATCACAAGTTTTTGATTTTCTTGTAGTTAACTTTTTACTAATCCTATTTTCTACAACTCTCCATCAGACCTTGATGGTTTGTTTCTCCTCCATATCCATGTTTTCATAGAATCCTAGTATGGGCTATCTCGGGTGACCTTTATACTTCTCTTTCTTTCTTCTAAAGTTATATTTTTGTTAACCCTAATTCCTATGTGGGTTTTCCAAAAAGGTATTTTGTATTTTCAACCTTTTATTTTCAAAGAAAAATTTCAAATTGCAAGGAATAAATTTGTTGAAGGAGGGGAGAATGTAACACCCCAAGCTTCCATGGTACGCTCCTCTTTGAATAATACAATAGCGTGTGTTGTATGCAACACTGAGTTCAAGCGCACCACGACTTACCAAACTAGCCGTTCAAAAGAGGTTATGAATAGTATTAACTGAATTTTAAATTTTATATTATCCTTATAATTTTAGAATCCATATTATGAGTTTCTAAGACATAATTTAAGAACAAATTCATTTTTTTCAGATAAAAGAATTATTTTTAAAAAAAATGCAATTTTACCGCCTTTTAATGGTGAAGCCTTTTTAAATACAATATTTCAAACTTTTATATATTCAATTTGACAAAATGAACTTCTTATTTAGAATCGGGACATAAGAATTTAGTTTCAATAAATTTTTGGTGTTTTTCTGATAACTTTCATATTTGCGTGAATAGTGAAAAATACTATATTTTAACTGGAAACAACTTTTTTAATCAAAATAATTTATATTTTTAAATTATACATTTTAATGGGTTGTAAGTATAAATAGATTATGTTTTTACCATTTAATCCAATGATGGTCATCATAAGTAATTTCACTTTGAAATTGGACATAAACAAGTGTCAAACTTTTGATAGTTATTATTTCTTAAAAATATGCCTTTTGGTTTTAACAGCGGAAATTAATTTTAAATTAATAAACGAAACTTTTATATTTTGAATTTGGTAAAATAGACTTCATTTTTGGATTCGTAATATCGAAATTATCTTAGGGTGAAATTTTGGTACTTTTCTGAAAACATTCAATTTTTGATGAATAGTGAAAAAACACTGAGTTATAGTTTAAAACCGAATTTTTATTTAAATAATTATTTATTTTATTTAAATTTAATTAAGGTCAAAATAGATACATAATACCTATATAATTTCAATGTAATTCATTGGAGTTAGTTTAGAATAATTTTAGATATATAAAAATTTTATTGAACTTTTCACCGTCTTTTACCCACCTCCTAGGAGAATTTAGAAATTCACATAAAACTTAATTTTACCGCTTTTGTGAGTGGAATTTTGAAAATCCGTGAGACACGGTTAATATCAAGGAGTAAAATGTGGTTCAATGAGATGAAAATAATTTTTGGTGAATAGTAACTTTTTACTTTTATTTAGCACGGTTAAAAGTAAATAGGGTAATTAAGGGTAAAAATGATATTCATATTACCCTAACACATGTACTAATTCTGTTGCACAAGTGTATATCGACCAAAAACAACCTTAGGAGTAAAATATTATCATTTAGGTCCACTTGGATTTGATTAAGACATTAATTATTATTTAATTCAAAGAAGAGTTAAAAGAGATAAAATCAAAGTTTAATTACTAAAACATTTTTAATATAGGCTTATACATAAGATAAATTCTATTATAAATATTCATTAGAAAGATAAAAATATTTCCTACATAATGGTATTTTATTTATAATTTTTAAACATTTAATAATTAAATTTATTTATGACACAATAATGATGCAATATTTTCCTTATTAATGAAAGAATCAAATAATTGGTATTATAAAAGATAAAATAAATATAATTTGAAATTTTTGATGACATAAACTAATTTTATTAGTTAATATTACATTTTATGATTTCTTAAATTAATTTTATTTGAATTAATAAAGTTTTTAAGACTTAAAAAAAAATCAATTATTGAATAGTGTCAAAATTGACATAAATGAGTTTTTAAAACAAATATTATATTATTAATTGATATTCTATTCCTAAAAATATAAGGTTCGTCCAAAGGACTTATATCATGATAGGTGTATCATTAATGAACCACTTGGGGGTATCTTGGATGTATATATTAAGTTTATTAACTATATAATATAAAAATACAAAGTGACATGGTAAATGTCAAACTAATTAACTAAGAGTTAAAACTAAAAGATATGGTTAATATAATGACCCAAACCTATCTAAAATATATTGGTTAAAAGGATATAGACCCATACCCACCTTAGAATTTTAATAATCCACTTTGGATCCATTAGAAACCAAATATGAATTTATTATAAAATAATACTTTAAGTTTTTCCTAAAGATCCCCTCCTCCCCCTTATAAAAGGACACCACTTCTAACCAATTATTCACACCTTCAAAGCCTTTTGGTTCGGCCAATACCTGCCCAATTATTCTCTCAAATTCCCTCACTTAAACATAGAGGCATTAGTTTGATCATAAATCCAACCTAAGTAGCCCTTTTTATCAAATCAAAAGAAAGAACCCGAAGAAGAGGTAATGTTTTCACCACCCTCTTTCAAGTTCCTTTCTTCTTCAACTTCTTCTTTATTTGTTATTTCCATTCTAAAATAATAACTATAGTATATTCTATATACTGTGATGTTATTATAAATGTGGTATAACCATATTCAGTATTCTATCCATCCTTTGAATTACATGTCACCATACGTGCGTACGTATGGCCTACCGTCTCCACATCTTGGTGTAATTGTTATTCAATACATTATTATTTGGATGGGTATAATAATGATGTGTAATTCATGTAAATAATAAATATAACATTATAATTATTCTGTATATATGATATACCATCCAATTATATATTATTTTAATATCAAAAGAATGATATTATCGCTCGTGCGTACGTACGGACTACCGTCTCCACGAACGCGATGAGATTCATTCTCCATCGTATCCATTCAAGTCTAATTCTTATTTGATGATTAAAAATAATTTTTAAGGACTTTATATCATTATGTATATGAATAAGATACAGCCTATTCATAACAAACACGAATTATGTAACAAAACATATAAAATAAAACGAGTAAGTTAACACCCGAAACGACGATAATACTAAGATATTATTAACAAAACAATGTTAAAAGATCATATATGATATAATATTAATGTATATGATTCTTGAATAATTTTATAACAATTATTTAACCAATATAAATGAGGTTAACCTACCCCCACCCAAGGAAAAGTACAAGGTAAGGGTTTATTTAATAATCTCTTCATTATCTGAGGTTGTTTATACGTAATTATCTACTGGGACCTCTTTATCATCCACATCCATGTTTCTTAAAAATGTATTTCAAAACATTCTTAATATTTTATAGAATATGGGTTAAAGACATTTATACCCTTGTTTGACTTTTTATAAGAATTTTATAAAGGAATCTTTCTGTTATTTTCCAAACAAGGTCCTTTTTAACATTTTCGATATAATTAAGGTAAGAATGTCTTTTTTAACTTATATGGTGGGTGCGGCTATTTTCCACCGTTATAAAATCATTGAATCTTCCCTTAAAATCTTATAATAATATTTTCAAAGTAAATGTTTTATTTTATAATTATGTGACTTTTAAATGATTTCAAAAAAGAGATATTTCTCTCAAATAGTTTTGATTTCATTTATGTCAACATCCTTTGATGGATTTTAATCTTATTTAAAGTTGATTTATTATGATACAAAACTTCCATATTATGTTGAATTTTTTGTGATATGTTTGACCGTGGATGTGTTATTTTTATACCATCCATGGTTTATAGAGAAATTATTGACATTTCGTATGCTAGTTTTAATACAAATGTTTATGTTATGTTCAAACCTTTTCATATGGGAATGCATTGGACTTAATAAGTGACAGGTGGAGCCCGCTATAGCTCCTCGATGCATCAGTAGGTCTCATGAGACAAACTAGTGTCTTGGCACGAGGCCTTGACAAAATCTTATTTGTAGTCTTGGAACGAGGCCTTGTCTACATGGTTATGATAGTCTAACATTATGCATTCCATCATTATGAAAGTGGTTATTGATATTGCATGTGATTATTCGACTAGTATAATATCTATGTGAATAAGTAAATAGCATTATTTCATTTTATTTTTTCCATATTATGCTGAAGTTCGGTTTAAAAGGCTTTTGTTTTAGTTATACATTGCCTTAAATGTTTATGCTTATTTATGAAAGTTTCCGCTATATTGTTATCCTTACTAGGCATTTGCTCTCACCACTTTCTATGTTTTATTTTTACCAGGATGTGAAGAAGTATTTTATGAATGACCTGCAGGGATAATATAAGGGGATATGAGTGTGGAGACAAGATGTTGTCGTAGTTTTCACTTTATGATGTAATGTAAACTTTATGAATGTATCTAGTTATTCTAAGGCTACTAAACTAATCGGTCTTTTGAGACTTGATCTTTTGTGATCATGCCAATGTTATGTAATAATGTACCGAATCTGGGTAACTGGTGTTGGGGCGTCACATTGTCCAGGGGGGGTTGTTTAGTGGGTGGGTGGGGGGTGTCTGGGGGGGGGGGTGTTTAGGGGGGATGCACAAGGGGGTGGGGGTATCTAGGGTGTGGGGTGTCTAGGGGGTGTGTGTATGTGTGTGTGTGTGTGGGGGGGGGGGGGTCCAGGGGGTTGGGGGGGGTGTCAAGGGGGGTGGGGGTGTCCAGGGGGTTGGGTGGTGTCCGAGGGGGGTATCCAGGGGGTATGGGGAGGGGTGTCTAGGGGGTGGGGGGGGGGTGTCCGGGGGGGTGGGGGGTGGGGTGGGGGGTGTCCAGGGGGTGGGGTGGGGGTGTCCAGGGGGTGGGGTGGTGGTGTCTAGGGGGGTGGGGGTGTCCAAGGGGTGGGGGAGGTGTCACGGGGGTGGGGGTGTCCAGGGGGTGGGGGGGTGTCGAGGGGGTGGGGGTGTCTAGGGGGGCTGTCCATGGAGGGTGAGGGGTGTCCTGGTGGGGTGTCTAGGGTGGGTGAGGGGTTTCCAAGGGGGGTGGGGGGTGTCCAAGGTGGTGGGGGTGTCTAGGAGGTGGGGGGGGGGGGGGGGCTTTCCAATGGGGGGTGTCCAGGGTGGTGGTGGTGGGGGGGGGGGCTATCCAGGGGCATGGGGAGGTGTCCATTAGGGTGGGGTGTCTAGGTGGGGGTGAGGGGTTTCTAAGGGGGTGGGGGGGTGTCCAAGGGGGTGGGGGTGTGTATGGGGGGGGGGGTGCAGGGGGGATGGGGGATGTCCAATGAGGGGGAGGGGTCCGAGGGGGTGTCCAGGGTGGTGGGGGGGGGGCTGTCTAGGGGGGTGTCCAGGGGGTGGGGGGTGTACAAGGGGTGTTCAGGGGAGGCAATACCCATATAATACCTTGAAAATTACCTATACCCAATATAACCAACATCACAATTTCAATCCATCACCCAACCAACAACCAATTCATCCTCAATATCACTACCTTTCCCATCATTCCTTAAAAAAAACTATAAATACAAAATCTAAATCCAATTTTCAACTAAACTAAAGTCTATAGAAACTACCATATCACCTCACTAAAAAAATGGAAAACCACCTATACCACTAACCCAACCATCCCCAATCCCTTCACATGGACCATCCTTATATCCATTACTCACCTCGAGACCATATGACTAAACAAACCCTTTACCATCTTTGAGTGGGGATACATCTCACCAGCACCTCCATTAGTTCATATGGTTCATGAACTCTACACACTATGAATACTTAAAACAAAGTTGATTCAAATAATCATGACACTTGAAGTGTAGAAGAAAAATAGAAAACAAATAAAAGTGTTCGGTATACCATGCCACAGACTGCACGGACCTCTGGTTTAGGCCAAATCAAAACACAAAACAAAAAAATAGATGTAGAACATTAAAACTAACGTAGCACTTATAGATTTGAAGTGTAGGACTAAAAAATTTCTTGATTGAATATGGATATATTGGGTGGAAGGAGTTTCCCAGCCTAGGGTAAAGAGATAGCTTCATGATAGGTTTAGTTTAGGGTAGGAATCGTGCAGACTGGGGAATTGGATCCACTGTGTATTTGGGAAAAAACTTTTCCAAAAGTTTTAAAAAAATGTTGGAAAAATAATCTTTACCAACAGTTTTAAAAAACCATTGGTATACTTTATAAAAATTAAATATTTCCTGATGGTTTTAGTAAACCATTGGAAAATCTTCATTATAAAAACAATATACCAACAATTTCAAAAAACCATTGGGAAAGGTTGCTGTAAAAATAGCATGAAAACGGTTTGAACAAACCGTTGGCATAAAAGTGTTGGGAAAACCTCCATTTCCACTAGTGACTGGAAAAGGTTTAAGAATCCACTTCAGTAACTGTCGCTCTATTTTAACCTGTTTACAAGTAAAACACTTTATGGTAAATTCATAAATATCTATTTTCATTCCATCCCACTAGTAATACTCCCAAAGGTCTCTGTACATCTTAATACTGCCTGGATGAATGGAAAATGGAGAACAATGAGCTTTATTCAAAAAATATTTCCTCAACTGTGAGTCACAATCCACTCATAATATTTTTCCAAATCATGAAACACCTTATTCATCAATATTAAAAATAAGAAACTTACCATTATTAATAGATTCTACCTTTTCTTGAAAATATTGATCCAACTTCTAAGACATCTTAATTATTTCTGACAAAGTCAACTACACTGAAACCTAAAACAAAATAGAGGATATCCCTTAATCAAAAAATTCTAGTACAAAATTCATAAAATCATCAACAAAAGGGTCACATTCCAAATGTAACATGGTTAATGCAGCATTACTTTTTTGATTCAAATCATAAGCCACTCTATTTTATTTTCCTAGATGATAATGAATCATGAAATCATAATCCTTTATCAATTCTAGCCATATTATTTGTCTCATATTCAAATCTTTATGAGTGAATATATATTTAAATATTTTTTGATTAGTATATCTTTCACACTTCACTCCATACAAATTATGGATAGAAATTTTTAATTAAAAAACAATAGAAGTTAATTCAAAATTACTTGTAGGGTAATTTAAGTCATGATTTTTCAACTGACATGAATCATAAGAAATTACCTTATCATTTTATATTAGGACACAACCAAGTCCTTTTAATGAAGCATTACTGTAGATGATAAAATCACTATTTTTGGAAGGAATGGAAAAAACCTGGGGCATTAACCAATCTTATTTTCAGTTCCTGAAAACAAACGTCACATTCTCCTGTCTAGATAAACCTAACTCTATTTAGTGTTAAATTAGTTAGTGGGATAGATAACTGAGAATTTTTTTCAAAAAACCTTCACTAATAACCTGATAATCCAAGAAAACTATGAATCTATGTGACATTGGTAGGTATTGTACACTCTTTAATAACTTCTATTTTAGCAGGGTTAACAATTATGCCATATTTAGAAACAATATGTCCAAGGAATGAAATTTTTTTCCACCAAAATTCACTCTTACTAAACTTTCCTTATAGTTTCTTTTCTTTTAAGGTATAAAAAAACATCCTTAAGTGCCTTTCATGTTCCTCATGAATTTTAGAATATAAAAAATATCATCTATAAACACAACCAAAAACTGATCCAAAAACCAATAGAAAACTCTATTCATAAGATTCATAAATAAAATAGGTGAATTAGATAACCCAAAGGGAATAACTAAAAAATAATAATGCCCATATCTCATCTAAAATGCTGTCTTAGGGACGTCATCATCTTCTACCTTCATCTGATGGTACTTGGAACTTAGATCAATCTTCAAAAAACACCAATCTTCTTATAGATGATCAAACAAATCATCCATATTAGGAAAATGATACTTGTTCTTAATAGTGATGTTATTCAAGGATCTATAATCAATGAAAAGTCTCATGGAACCATCTTTCTTTTTCAAAAATAAAACAAGAGCACCCCATGGTGAAGTTCTAGGTCGAATGAAACCTTTATCAAGAAATTATTGCATCTAGTTTTTCAATTACACAAGTTATACTTGATCCATTAGATAAGGGGGTTTATAAATAGGCTTAGCATCAGGAACTAAATCAATAGTAAATTAAACTTCCGATCAGGAACAACACCAAGAAAATCACCAGGAAAAACATCTGTAAATTCATTTACTATTGGGATGTCATTAATCAGAATTGTTTCCTTCTTTTCGACAATATGAGATAGATAATTTTTTCTGCCATCCTTAATAAATGTCTAAGATTCTTGGTATGTTATCAAAGGTATGAAATCATAAAATAAAACTTTATTGGATTTAAAATGTATTTTAGCATGATAAACTGATAGCCAATCCATACCCAAAATGATATCAAACTCCACTATGGGAATTTCAACAAGATTTGCAAGAAATGACATCCCACTAATGAAAATAAGAATATTCTTATAAATATTGATCACTCTAATACTCCCACCCAAAGTTTTTACCAAAATTTATATCTTACTTTCATGAGGTGATATTACCAATTTTATAGAAAATTTCTCATAAATAAAAGAATGTAAATATCCAGAATCAAACAGAGTATTGTCATAATTCTAATAAACCAATAACATACCTATCACCACTTCATTTGATGTCCTAACATCAACCATAATAGTATAAAAATATTTTTCAAACCCTTTTTCTTTCGATCTTGATGGTATCCACCCTTGGTAATCAACTTTGGACACTCATTGGTGTAATATCCTAACTCATTGTAGATAAAGAATCTTACTATTGAATGGATATTTGTTATATAATTCTTGGATTGTTTAGGGATCTTTTCCTTATAGTTATGAACCTTGTGACTAAACTTACTAGACTGATAACACTTTCTAGATCCTAATATACACTCCCTGAAATTTATTTTACCTCACTTGGAATATGTTTGATGCTTACCTCTAGAATTATTACTTATTTTCTTCTCCATTTCCTACCAATTTTACCATTTCTAACTCTTTTCATCTCATGGAACATAAGTGTCAGAAAACACTATCTTGAGATTCTTATTTGCAAGAATATTTTCCTCTTGATGCCTTCCCACTACAGTTTTTCTATTTCCTCTATGGAAAACCATTCTGAACAAACATACTTTAGATAAAGCAACATGATAATATTTAAATTCTATAACATTTTAACTTGAACAAAAAGTAAAATCTTTTAAGGGAATGTTATTAACACCATCCTAACCTCTAAATTTATCTAAAAATTTCCTTTGATACCAACTATAAGGTACCAACCTTAAACATTACACATTCTTGAGTTTTAGTTAAGAAATTTCATTCTTTCAGATTAAGGATCCTTTTAGGTTTAGAGTTTTAGAGAAGTAGGCCATAACTAATACATAATGAAACCATAAAATATAAAGTAGACACTTCCAAATAGTATACATTTTCCCCATAATCTAAAACTTTTAAAATAAATCATGATCTCTTTTATGAAAACTCTTAATGGATTTTAACATGAATTATTTCAATACCTTACTCAACCTTAAGTTCTATGAAAAAAATTAAAAAACATGGGATGATCATAAAAAGATCAGTAATATATATAAAAATAAGGAAACCATTATTCTATTTATAAACATTAAAACCCATGAAAACTTTATCATAAAGTAATACTTTTCACCCTTAAGAAGTAGTAAATAATTACCTTTGAAAAGAAGCTCATTACTTACCCTTTTTAAAATAACAAGATTAGCATAAAAATCATGGAAAGAATAGAAAACATAAAAAGGTATCTTGGGACATTATTATTCTTTTTATTATTATAAATGTAATAACCATGTGGTCGACTTCCATATATATGACTCTTGAAAATAGAATATCCATACAACCAAATTCCATACCCAATACATTGGAGGAATATCATGGACCCATCCATCATTGGTTTATCACAGAACCACCCATCATTAGTTAACATGTAACCACCCATCAAATTTACAAGTACCACTCTATAATAATAACACATAAAATAATGCAATTTTTAACATGTAATTCATAATATTTCATTTTCACTCCTAAGAAAACATATAAAGTTATTGAAATAATAAATCCATTTTCAAAACCCATTTTCAATAACAAAATACCCAAAAAGGGAAAAAGGATTTTAATTTATGAAAAAATGTAATCTTTAAAAGGAATATAGAAATCAAATAATATTCATGGTGGCGGAAAAGTCATTTTCATCATGTAAGTTAATAATAGAACCTTACTTTTTTATTTTCACAAAATGTTTTATATAAAACACGTAAACAAACTCCTTTTGAAAACCTTTGAATGAAATTAAAAATAAACATAAAATTTACTTTAATAATTTTATATTCATATAAATAAATATTTAAAATAATATCAAGAATATTTACATGGAGAAAAATATTTTGAAATTAAATCTTTAAACATTCAAAGTGTCTCATACCACTTTGAACATTTAAATCATAAGCCACATGGAAGAATAAAATTTAAATAAAACATTAAATAACATGAGAATAATTAAATTCATGATAGTATATGTCAAATGGTCTGTATATACACCTCATAAAATAAGGTGTGTGTATAACAACAAAATATGCCTCAATGAAAGGAGATTGAGATGAAATACCTTACCCTATGTTCAACTTGTCACGTGTGTATTTATCTTCATGAATAATAAAATAATGTTAATTATTTAATTGGTTTTGAACCTTTTTAAAGTTTATAATTACTTTTATTTCACTTATCACACTGTTTTATATAACCATCTAAACAATTAATTTTATGTTGGGTGTTTTGACCATATTCAGTTTATGTGTCAATAACGAATTTGGTAGGTTTAATAAGGTCAAAGGGGACATTATATAAAAATATATAGAATAATAATCATGATATAATTATTATATTTATACATAAATTATAATTTTAAAACCTATCATAAAATATGATTATGAAAAATGAACCAACATTACAATCATGGAGACGGTAGGTCGTACGTATGCATGAGTAATGTTCCCATTTTTCAATGATAATTATGAAAAGAAGGTAAGTAACATTTATCTTTCAAGAATGATAATTTTATTATACATAACATGTTATTTAATTATATATACTTATATATATATATATAATTCTTGTGATGTAAAAAGAATCACATCACGTTGAGGAGGTAGTAGTCCACACGTCCACGAACAACGTTATCACTTTTTTAGTGTGTGAAAGGGTAATAAAGAAAATGATATATTATATTTACATAAAGGTAATTATGTTATGAATATAATATATATTTTATGTATGTCAAATATTTTTATTAAATACATACTTAATATATTATATTTAAAGTGTGAACGTATCACATTGTTTTGAGGAGGCGGTAGTCCACACGTCCACAAATGATGCTATCATATTCCCAAAAAACAGAAAGCATGAAAGTATGTGTATATAAAAATTAAAAAAGTATGAATACATAATAAATAATATATATATATATATATATATATCATAGGAAAATATTGTGTCCATTGTAATTCCCAACCGTGAAAGGTGGTAAAAGGAAAATGAACGACATCATTTCGCGAGGCGGTAGTCCGTCATACACATGAATGATAATTTCGTTACCCATTTGATGGAAGTGTGTTTAGGTGAAAGTAGAACCATTAAAATAAAAACATATAAGTATATTTAGGATAATTATGTTATTATATAATAATTTAATAAGAATAATTTAATATTTTTAGAAATAAATAAAACAAAAATGATCGTTGAAGAATGTTACCTCTTTTTTCAGGTAACTCCTTTTGGTTTACACCAAAGGACTTACTTGGATTGATTTCTTACCAAATTGAGGCTTCTAGAATGATAGGAGGGATTTTGTGAGATTATTTGGTCAGGATTTTGGTGATCCAAATAGATTTATAGGTGTGAAGAAATGGGGGAGGGTGAGTGCCTTTTTATAGTGGAGGGAGAGGACGCACTTGGTATTTTTTAAAAGAATTGTGTGATTTCTATGTTTTTACCTATAAATAGGATTACATAACACAAAAAATTAGATACATGAATGGTTTAGGTCTAAATATGAAGTTTTTTAAAATTTTAGGGACATTTTATACCATAATTTTAAATTTTAACCACTAAGTAATCTTGTTTTTACCTCAATCGCTGTAATTAATCTTAGTCACTTTCACTAATATTTTTGGTCAAAAAATAATTTTACCATATTATAAATTATAAATTATGATTATTAAAAACATTTAATCCATTTTCAAAAATTTAAATCACAAAATTTGTAGAAATTAATTTAAAATTAATCCCGCAAATAGGACAACAAAGCAGGTTTTTTAAGTAAATATATTCAAAAATTTTCGTAGTTTTTATATCCAATTTAAACATGAAAATTATCCCAATGAACTAAATTATATTAATAGATGTATAATTAAACTTATTATACTTTAAAAACAATTAAAAAAATAATTTAAATATATAAATAAATTAGTAAAAAATGTAGTTTTTAATTAAAAATCATTGTTTTTCATTATTCATCAAAACATTAAACTTCTCAGAAGAATACCAAAAATTCACCCAAATTTAATTTTGATATTAAAATTTCAAAAATGAAGTTTATTTTATCATATAAAAATTATAAAATTATAAAATTTTATTTTTAAAATAGGAGCACTACTAAAAGGTGATAAACCCACTTTTAAAAAATAGAGCTTTTAAACATAAAATTGGATTTATTATTATCTTATGCATACAAAATGTATTGTATGAATGTAATTGTTTTTATAAACTTGTGTAAACATAATATAGTTATTCCTATTCATTCTCTCCAATAAAACAACTAGAATATAACTACCATATTAGAAATAAATTTAATAGTATATTATTGTTTGGTATAACTCAGTCTTGCTTACAATGCAAGATTTCAAAGAAACTCATTATTGTGTGTCATGTAAGTTATTGGAAATAAAATATGTTTTATTGTAAAATTAATATCTAATTCATAAATATTAATAAATATGAAAAATAATTTTTCTATCATTACCTGAGATGTTACATCCAAGGTATATTTTTGTACACAATTAATTTTAAATAAATTATCTAATTTTTTTAAAAATTACGATGGATGAGAATATAAAGAAAATTAAGATGAGAATTAAGATAAAATAATTGATTAATTAAATAAGATAATTAATTAATTCGAGTATAATTTATCTTAAATAAAAATGATTAGAATCGAATGCTATATTGTTAAATGTGTAATTCATTGCATGTGTGTGGATTATCATGACCATAGAATAGAAATTTATATGTTATTGGTTTATATTTAATTTATTATTAAATTTAATTTTTGGACTACACGCTATCCCTCCTCTTATTATGTAAGGTATTTCATGCCCATGATTTATTTTATGTAAACCCCTTAACCAAACCTTTGGTTCCCCTCACCCATAAGTGAGTTAATTCATATGTAATGGATGAAACTCCCAAGATAGTGGAGGTAGTTCAAGTTTGGATTCAAGGTGAAAATAATCCAAGATGTACATGTGTGGACATGTGGAAAGTTGCAATAATCACAAAATGGTTCAAGGTGTTTTCCCCCTAGGTCGATGGGTTTTTTATCATCCGCTAGATAAACTACCCATTAATAAAATCTCATGATCATACCACTTTATTATTTTATTTCTATTAAGTTTCATGGTTATTTCATTATAGACGTTTTTTCATGATCACATTAATTGATGAATTAATGATCATGCAAGATAGAACTAAAATAAATTGGATTATGTGTACATTTTATCTAAGGAATGTCTAATCAATTAAGTAAATCCACTTAATATTAACAAGAATGTAATAAATATAAAATAGGAAACTTATGAATAAAGTTAAAAATACCTAAATTATATATATATATATATATTAAGATGGTATAACCTTTAACCACTTAATTTAAAATAAAACCACAGTTCAAAGTGCTTGACTGGCCAAAGTTGGGGTGATTTTAATTATCGACAAATTATAACTTGAAGTTTTGGGTTGACTTAACTTGATTCACATCAAGGGCTGTCTAGAAAATTAGAACATGGTGTAACTAAGAGGAAAAGGTTTATAAAATCTAATTTAAGGATTTTAGGATTGGGGTGTCCATTCATCAAATTAAAAAACTATGAGTTAATATAGTTGGAATTTTTAATGCCTACCTAAAACCTTTCAAATTACTTGAACAACCAAATTAGGGATGATGAGAATGGGAATATAGATCCTTGACACTATAATGTCCAAGAAATAAGATATTTAAAATTCAATGGTAAGGTCTATTGGGTTTTGATAAAATAACATGAGATTAATAAATATAATATTTATTTATCTATCTAATTTTATCGGTTAAAGTACTAAAATTCATTTTTTTTATTTTTATAAATAGTAATAAATATGGATTCAAATATATCACTATGATCTATACTTTATAAGGATAAACTTATCATTGACATAAATTTACAAGAGTGGTAAAGGTGATTACGCATTATCCTACACCATGAAAGGAAATTGTATGTGCTGGAAGAACCTATTCCGGAAGCACCTGGTAAAGAGGATAGTGAGGAAGAGTTGTCTCTATATGAGAAATATTTGAATGATTCCACATATATTTAGTGTTTTATTCTATCATCCATGACCAATGATCCTCTAAAGCAACATGATGAAATGAATGTCTATAACATGATGTATCACCTTCGGGATCTATATCAAGTGAAGGCGAGACAAGAGAGATACGAGATCTCAAATACTTTGTTTACATCCTTGCTTAGAGATTTGGTGTCAGCTGGGCCTCATGTAGTCAAAATTATTGGATATATTGAATTCTTATGAATATGAAGGGTTAAATTTCTAGATGAGTTGCACATAGATCTCATACTTTACTCTTTACCCAAACCCTTATCTATTATTATTATTAATTATAACATGATTGATAATGAGAAGTGTATTTCAAAACTTCTTAATATAATTACTCAAGTAGATAAGGATACGAGGAATGAAAAACCAGCACTCCTTATGGTGAATAAGAAAATAAAGAATAAGGAAAAGGGTCTCAAGACTCATAACAAGTCTAAATCTCTTGAGAACCATCATTCCAAAAAGAGGAAAATCTAGAGTCAAGTAAAGGAAAAGGAAGCAGTGTGTTTTTCATATGGAAAGCAAGTATAATGGAAGAGGAACTGCACCTAGAAGCAAGGTAAAACTAAAGGCAAATTTGTTATCAAGTGTAATCCTTAAATACCTACACATTTGTCATTAGATACATCTTGTGGTGCTCACATATATATCTAAATGAAGGAAATAAGTAAATTCCAAAATATTTCCAGAGGAGAGGTGGATTTGACATCTTCCAATGGTGGGACACCAACTACTCTAGCCATTTGTGATTACCACCTTTCTCTTCCTACATCAATGATATTATTTTTAAAGGATTTTTAATATGCACCAACTGTTACCAAGAACATTATTTTTGTTTCCTTCCTAGATACAAATGGTTTTATTTTCAAATTTGGAAATAAAATTTATTTATTTTATAAAGATAATATACGTTATGGTATGGAAAATTTAAATAATGGTCTTTATGTATTAAATTATGAAAAGAAAGTATCAGGAATTGATAATGAATCATGTTCTCATGACTCATATAACACCCATCTATGGCATCACCTTTTGGGTCTTGTAAATGAGAAGCTTTTGAAAAAGATATATCAATACGGTTTTCAGTCTCTTTTGAGATAAAACCACTTGAAATATGTCATGATTTTTTACAAGTAAAAATGACTAAACCAATATTCAGTGGATAGGGTGAAAGGACTATAGAGATTCTTGTATTGGTACACACTAATGTGTGTATACCATTTTCAGTGGAATTTATAGGTGGTTATTCTTACATCTTAACTTTTACTAATGACTCAAGTAGATATAGATATGTCTACATAATGCGATATAAGTCAAAGTCATTTAAGAAATTCAAATTATTCAAGAATGAAGTAGAGAATCAACTTGAAAAGAAGATAAATAAGCTTCAATTGGATCGAGGTGGTGAATATCTTGACCAAGAGTTTATCGACTTTCTACGAGAGTTTGAGATTATATATCAACTCACTCCACCTTAAACATCATAGTAGAATGGTGTTAATGAAAGGATAAACCATACCTTGATAGACATGGTAAGGTAAATGATGATTCATTTATATCTACCATTATCCTTTTAGGGATATGAATTATAAAATGCGGAATACACACTAAACCAAGTACCAACTAAAGAAAAAAATTACTTTTGATTTATGGAGTGGAAAGAAACCTATTTTATCACATACATGTTTATGGGGGTTTTGAGGAAATTGTTAAGGCCTTATTAGGTAAAAAACTAGCACCTCAGGTCACAAAGTGTATCTTTATAGGGTATCCTAAGGAAACAAAGGAATACTACCCATACAAACCCTTATAAAAGAAAGTGATTATCCCTAGATATGCTGTATTTATTAATAGGGAGCACATCCTCAAGTAGGAGAGTGGGGGAAATATTGACTTTGATGAAGTTGATGCTCAAGATACACAAGAGTTGGTATAATAACCTATTCTATAGGTCCCCATGGAAGAAGTTGTTCCTAAAAAACAAGTACCATATAGGAGTGCTAAAGAGTTAAGAGAACCATAGAGACATGGATTTATAGTCACCAATGATGATGACTAATTATTATTTGAAAATAATGAATCCATATCCTATAAATAGGTAGTAGAGAGCTTAAAAGTTTCAATATGGAAAGATACCATGAATTCTGAAATAGATTCCATGTATCAGAACCATGTTTGGGTTCTGGTCGATCCTCCAGTTGTTGTAAAGCCTAATGGTTACAAATTAACATTCAAGATAAAACTATACATGCAAGTTAAGGTTAGTACCTATAAATAAATTCTAATGGATAAAGGGTTTAAAAAAAAAATCAATAAATTGATTATGGTGAAACCTTTTCACCAGTTTCCATATTTAAATCCATTAGAATTCTACTTGCTTATCATCTTACCATGACTATGAAATTTGATAGATGGATTTCAAAATCATTTTCCTTAATGGTAACCTTTAGGAAGATGTATACATGACACAATTAGATGGGGTTGTGACTCCAGGTGATATCCAAAAGATATACAAGTTACAGAGATCCATTTATGAATTGAAGTAATAATCCAGGTCATGGAAAATGCAATTTGATAAAGTTATTTTTTTGGTTTCATTAATAATGAACATGATCTATGTTTTTACAATAAATTTAGTGAGAATTTATTCATTATTCTAGTTGTATATGTTGATGAAATATTACTTATTAGATAAGATATACTAGTATTACAATCAGTTAAGGACTGGTCAAACAAGTGTTTCTCCATGAAGGACTTAGGTGAAACAACCAACATTCTAGGGATCAAGATAATTTTTGATAGATCAAAGAGGCTTCTTGGACTAAGTAAAAGTACATACATTAACTAGATAATAAAGAGATTTAGTATAAAATAACCAAATAGGGGATTGGTTTCAGTGTCACATGGTATACATATTTCTAAGAAAATGTGTCCTCAAACACAAAATGAGAAATAAAGAATGAGTAAGATACAATATGCTTCAGTGATAAGATCAATAATGTATGCCATGTTATATACTATATTTTGATTTTTCCTACACATTGAGTATGTATGGAGTTATCAAGCTGATCCAGGTGAATAAATTTGGTCTGTTGTTAAAGATATCCTTTAGTAGTTGAGAAGAACTAAGGATGTATTATTGGTGTATGGAGGATACGAGGAGATATTCGTCAGAGGTTATACTAATTCAATTTTTCAAATAGATCATAATAATATAAATCCATAGGTAGGATATGTTTTTTGTCTCAGTAGAGGAGATGTGATCTAGAAGAGTTAAAAACAGCCAAATGTCGCTGATTCTACAGTGGAGTCTGAGTATATAGTGTCTTCTGATATAGCCAAAGAATCCATTTGGATATGAAACTTTACCTAGGATATTGATGTAGTACCTAGTAGTAAAGAACCTATCACATTTTATTATGATAATACCACAACAATGGATCTTACAAAAGAGATAAGGTTACATCAATGAAAAAATAACATACTTCAGAAGTATCACTGAGGGATTTTTCTTAGAGAGGTGAAGTTATAGTTAGCATAGTTTCCATGGAAGAAAACTTAGTGGACCCATTGACTAAAGGTAATATCAGAAGAATCATGAGTATCATGTGAGAGATAATATACTGAAGGTTGTTAGTATTTGGATCTAGTGAACTTGGGATTTAGTTCCCCAAAACCAACTTATATATACTTTATGATAACCTAAATTCATTTTTTTAATATTAATAAACAATTTATCACATCATGATTATTATTCTTCATAGCATAGAAAGTCATAATTACCTAAGAGTATCTGTCTTAATAAAAGTTCATAGCATTTCCCCTCTATGATGAGAAACTAGAAACACCACGAAAATATTCTTAAACATATATATTTTCTATATCCAGATAAAATCATTTGAGATACAAAAATGATATAGGCTATTAGGGTTGGATACTCATAAGGTTTTGAGAAACCTTCTCATGTTGTATGCCCTTAGTAATTTTCAGTTTAGGAAATCATGAGAATAAGATCCACCAATAAGAAATCCATATTTATATGTGTCATTGGATGTTCGTATCTATGGATGTGTGTATTGGTCCTTATACATTAAGATTATTATTAATGGATGTTATGATTCATGTACTTTTATTTATAGATGAAAGTCACGATGACATATGTTCATGGAGAATTTGGATATATTGGGTGTGTCAAGAGTAATATTTCATGAATGAATAATGCGAGAAAGGATTTTTCCCTTCTTTAATGGAAGTTGATATCTTATAACCTTTGATGGAAATGATATAGCAAAAATAAATCCATGGCCATGCTGTTCTATAGTCAAGTTCAATTTCCATAAAGTCAAGGAAAGAGACATCAAGCACAAAGGTTGATGACACTAACATGAAAGCTACTTGATTAGAGATATCATGATAAAGGTATTATATTACATAATGACACAGAAATACTCTGTATGTGGTTTTATGTCATTGTAACATTAACTTATTTCTTTATGGGTGCCTTGTCATGTTGATAGACACCAACCTTGGACTTTGGGATGATTTACATAATTCCACAAAAAAGAGGCCTAGAGGTTCACACACTAAGCGTATCCATACAGTTAAATAATAATATTATTTATTATTTAACAAGATTAATAAATATTATTCCCACATGTGATTTAATAATTATTCATGTTTTCTTGATCATGTATATTCCATCACAAGTTATTTGAGACAATATTTTGTGAGTGGAGTATTTAATAAATATTTATTTTCTATTTAGTGAGTATAATATTTATTTATTTATTGGTGAATAATGCATTAATATTTATTTATTAAATAAATAGGCATTATTCAAGGTCTGATAGATATTGTGGATGAATGGAAAACTAAGTTTCATGGTCCGGTGAGTACTAATATATATTGAATATTATTTTAATAAATAATATTTAATTTTATTATAAATTGAGGCTTCGGCCCCAACCTTTAAAAAAAAAATATTTAATTTTATTCACTGTCTTTTTTCATGTTAAGAAATAATAATAATAATAATAATATTATTATTATAGAAATGGGGTTCCATAATAATTAAGAAAAATAATAAGGGCGCATGTGCAATTATTATTTTCTAAAGCTTCACCTAGAGCTTCAGAACGGACTGAAGTTAACAGGATCAGAAAGAACAAAGCTGTCTTTATTGAGAAAAAAAGAATTCTGAAAAACTCAGTGGTCCTCCCTGTTCAAATGCAAAGTGCTCCTTCTACTACAAAAGTTCCCACATCCATTCACTGTGCTCCTTTCCCATATCTAAAAGTGTCATGGGCTGATATAGCAGAGGAGGAGGATCATATTCTGGATCCAACACCCAAGGTTATCCAATCTGGTAACCCAGTTACTGAATGGGTTTGTAAGGAGGATTATGAATTATTTACTGGAATTTATTATGGTGTTTGTAATCTGGTTACAGTCTCACAGAATGAAGATGAGGAGAATCAGTTATTTCAGGATTTTTACAATGATATCCTTGATCTTGTGGTATCCTTACAGGATGATAGGGAGGATGCTCCTTTATTGAATTCTTCTGAAGTAGCAGGTTTATATCTTAAAAATTCTTTGAATGAAAATGTCTCTAAACATGATCTTCCTGCTGCTATCAAATCTGGACAGACCTGCATATTCAAAGATTCGGCTCCTCTTCTAGGGGTCGATTCTAGCATTTTGCCTGATGATCAAGACATTCAGAACACTCTGATTACTTCAAGTTCTGGTAAAACTGCTTCATATGATTCTGCTTCCAAAAGTAATGTTTCAAATACAACAAGTATTTCTTCCACTGTTCACAGAAATCTGGACACATTGATTGTGTCCAGTACACGTGGGATACCTGAAGCTGTAAACATTGATGACCTGCTTCAAGGCTCTAGAGGTCCTCGAAGCTCTAAAAGGAAAGTAGGGAGACCCCCTAAATATGGAAAAATCATAGATACTTCTTTAAAGGTAAGGAGTTCAAAACATATCCCCATAATGACTAAAGCTTATCTTGTAGAGCTTGCTGAATCTGGAAAATAAATCACCATGGAATTTTTTCTCATGGCTGGTTCTTGTCTCTTAATGGAAATGGCTTGGACATCAAAGGATTCGAATATACTGAGTTGATTCATCCTAGGTGGAGTTGTTTCATATTTTTGAGGATGATGCTATGGCTTTGAATTTACAGGATTCTGCTGTTATCTCTGATGTAGCAGGATCTGTGTGCGCTAATGCTGGATTTTTTTTGCAGCATTTCTGATACAAAGGGTGTTGACACTTATGACACTTAGCTAAAGAAGGTTAATGTTTCCAAATAACATGTTTACTCTCTACAGAATAATGTGGTAAATTCATATTTTTCAGCAGGATGTGATGTTTACCATCTAATAGAATGTATATACTCTCGATGCCTCTTCTTCTCCTGTCGATGCAAGGGATGTTGTCAATGATGAGTATTAACAGGAGGGATCCAGTTTGACATTTACTGCTCATGCTCCAGAAAAATGCATGAGATTATACCACTGTGTGGATCCGAGGGTGACATCTGAGAGGGGGGGAGCTCCTCATGGAATAGTTTGAAGCAAAAATTGATATTTGAAGGATTTTTCTTGGATATCATGATCATTAAAGACTGGATGGTCAGCTGGTGGAAAGTTGATGTCCAGTTGACCCAAGTTTGGTTAGTTTGCTTATATGCTGCCCCTGAATTTGACTGAAATTTCAGGAATCTGGTGCTCTATTTGGGCACTTTGTATCTTGTAATCCTTGACTTTGGGGCTGTGTGTGTTTTCTTTTTTAATAAAAATTTCTCGGTCCATGGATTTGGTTTTTTGCCAATCCATGGGTCACATTGTTCATTTTAAAAAACAATTCATTTGTTGCACACAACGATGTCTGGAGAGAATCTTATCAAATAAATAGAGATATCCCTCTTCAATAACACTCTCAATAATGAAGAGTGATCCTTCTCCACCACCACTCTCAAGTATAGAGAGATCGAAGAGAACCCTTCCTTGAAGATATTCTTAGTGCGATTAAAGATGAATGACGTAAGTGCCAGGATCTACCACTATAGAAACTAGAGATTCCTATGATGATGTTCAGAGGTTTATGAAACACATGTGGATTAAAATTGGTGGAAATATACTCTTGATTCCTACAATGCAATGACAATACGATGTAGAGACACTATCAGATCCATCAATGAAGAAAGAATTCATTGTAAGGTAATTATTTAATTCTTTAAATTAATTATAAATAATATGTTATGATCCTATGTATTGGTTATGGAGTTTAATCATTAATATATCTTTGATTTATTTTCATTGATCTTGGATTTTATCATTGTGTAAATATCAGATTAATCATTGATCATGACAAAAATCTGAGTTGGGCATGCCCCATCCGACGCTTCTGATACACCCAAAACCTTTAGAAAGAAGGTATTTATTATTTTATATTTCTATAATGATAAATATATCATCATATTATTTATTTAAATAAACCTACATATACCATCCATGTGATGTGGAGATGAAAAAAGAATCACATCACTTCATGGAGGTGGTAGTCCACATGTATGCACAAATGACATTATCAGTTTTTAGTGAATGAAAAGATACAAATATAAGTGAAATATTATATTTATAGAATGATAAATATGTCATGAATATAATATACATACATATGTATATATATATATATATATATATTAAATTCATCATTATAACCAGTTGTGAGAGGCGGTGATGGAAAATGAATTACATCGGCTTACGAGGCGGTAGTCCATTGTACACATGAATGATGGTTTCATTTCCCATTTTATAGAAGAGGATATGGATATAGGTTATGAAATTATAATAATAAAATCTAAGTATATGGAAGATACTGATGTTATAATATCATTATGGTTGAATAATATTTGAGTAGGTGGAAGAAGAAATAGAACAAAAATATTCGGTTAAAAGCTATACCTCTTCTTCAAACAATCTCCTCTACTTTACACCTTAAGCCATCTAAGGTTGGTATTATACCTAAAAAAATACCTCTAGAGTGAGGGAAGGGATTTTAAGAACGTATTTAGTTAGGTATTTTCTGAACTAAAAGGATTTTTAAGTGTGAAGAAAAGAGGATAGGATGTACCCTTTTATAATTGAGGGGAGGGGCACTTTTAGAATTTATTAAAGTATTAAATTAATATAAATCATTTCACATTGAAAAATGGATAAAAAATGATATATTTGGAATATATTATGATTATGGGTCTAAATAATCTCATAAAATAATATTTAGATAAGTTTAGACTATGTTTTTACCCTTATTGTTTTGTTTTAACCCGCGTTAACCCTTTTTGACAATTACCACGATAACAAATTTTTTTACTCTTTAGGGGTCAATATAGTTACTATAAAAGTATAATTAGTACATAAATGGACTATGTTTGATATTTTTAAACATATACCAATCTATTTTCTGAAGATAATATTTTTTAAAATTTTGAATCATTTAATAAAATATTATTAATTATTAAATATCATTTATGTCAATTTTAGAACCATTTATTTAATTTGACTTTGAAAACAATATGAAATCAAAGAAATTGGAATATAATAATTTAAAACATCCCTAAAATTTTATATTTATTTGAAAAATTTGTGGAAAAAAATAATTCAATCAAATTATATTACTTTTAATATTTTTAGAATTATTTATTTTATTTTTATGTTAATTGAATAAATACCGTGTCGGCGTTGCATAAGCATTTAAGGTAATTATTTTATTACTAAAAATTAGAAATAAATTAACACGACAAAAAAAATTATCTCTAAAATGATATTTTGTAACCAAATATATCCTCTATTTATCCCTATATAAAAAAATTAGAGATAATAGAGCAAAGAGAATGATAATTTTGAATTTTCTTTACACAAAATAATATTAAGGTAAAAATTAAATAAATATGACACTAAGTTGCCATATTTTAGAAAATTATATGGACATGGATAAAATAAACTCATAAAATAGGATAAATTCAAGTTTTAAGGTCATTTTGTATCCTTATTATATTATTTTTAACCGTAATTACTTGATTTACCCTTACCGTGGTGACAATTATTTACTATGGTTACTATTCATAATTAAAAAAAATAAAAGGGATATATTTATCAAATTTATACCTAATGATTCCAAATATTTAATAAATTTTTCAAGATTAAATTTCTATAAGTGGAATAAATTAATTTAATATTAAAATTCAAAATGCAATGAAAAACTGTTTTTCAAAAAAATGTCTTTTTAAGTATAAAAATGTTTTTATACCAAATTCAAGTATAAAATTCATTTAAGAGACAATAATTGGATTATTTTTAATCAAAATTAACTAATTAAGTTTTCAAACTAATCCAAAATAAAATTTTAATTGGTAAATAATTTAAAAGAAAATATAGTTTTTAATAAAAAAGAGAATTTTCACTATTCATTTAAAAATAAGAATTTTTAGAATACTAAAAAAATTAACCATAAGAAAATTTTTATATTATGATTTAAAAAATTATATAATTTTTATCAAATAATATTTCTAAAATTTTAAAAAATTAATGATAATATTTTCTCACAAATATAAATAAAAATAATTTTTGAAGAATAAAAGGACTTTACTAAAAATTGAGTGATTATTTACTAAGAATTTATGTATAAATTTATATTTAGTAGGAAATTTATATGTATTTAATGATGTATTTAATCATATTTATACCCTGAAATTTAATAGTTTGGTTAGAACAATCATATTTAATCATTTCTTGATTTGTTTAGGCTCGGTGTTGCATGTTGTATACGCTATCAAACAGAGTTTATTTTTTTAAAATATTTGGGTGTTACATTCTCCCCAAATATAATAAATTGCATCCTATCAATTTTAAAATTATCTCAGTAAAAAGGGATTTGAAAACTGAAAATAACTTTTTTGAAAACCCACATTATAAAAAGGGTTAATAAAACTTCCTCTTAAAAACAGGGAAAGGAAAATATGAAGGTTATTATAAAAATAGGTTTCTAAATAAGAGAAGATTAGTGGGAAGTGAAAATATAGAAATGGAGGAGAAAAATAACACCCAAGTACTAATAGAGAGTGATATAAAACTTAGTCAACATAAAGTTAATGACCATAGAACCATAAATCTCTGATGGATTAGAAGACCATCGATTCATAAAAAATGAATATAATAGGATATAATTTTTTGTTTCAAGATTATTTTCATAGAGTTAAGACATTAATTTACCATAAATACTAATAATATAATGAAAAATAATTACTTGAAAAGTATAATTTCATCCTTTAATCAATTTTCACCACAATCTCATCTTTTGATACAAATGATGTGTATTCAAGATGAATTTTTCATGCGTGAGGCACCAAAATCAACTTATAATTGATCAAAAAAATTCAAAAAATGATAAAACATTTTACTCCTATATTTAAAAATTAACTAAAATGTTTATCCAAAGGTAATATAAAATCAAAAATTAATAACATATTTTATTTTAAAATTTCCACAATAACACCAAAGGTTCAATTTAGATCATTCCATAAACCTACTTCCCAAATTACATCAATAAACTCAAAATTAATGAATGTTTTTAAATCAAATTTGATCACATAACTTTAAAATTACATCCAAAAAATTTAATTTTATCCTTCCCAAATAATCATTTATGTTAAACCTAAATGTTATATATACCACAACCCAATAAAACATCTGCTGAAATGTCATTAATCACCTAAAAATACCAAATTCAAAATGATTTTATCCTATAACATGTTTCCTAAAAGAAAATTAATCGTTATATATAAAATATTTTATGTAAAAAAAATTTCATACTAACTAGGACATCACATAAGCCATTGGTAAGTGATGCAACCTTATCACCCTTAGTTTGTGGGTTCAAGCCCAATAGCCTTACTAGATGCGACGAGGTTGTCGTCTATCCTACGAGTTCCCTTTTTCTAAAACTATGTTAAAATAATTCCTATAACATTACCAAAAATATTATGAAAATTCTAAAAAATAACATTAATCATCAAATTAATTTTTAACCACTAAGGTTTTTTATTAAACTTTTTTTTAGAAAATAAACTAATATTAATCGACTATTATTACCTTAACAATGATGATAAGATAAACCCTAAAGGTTATTGATAAATTTAAACATATATCCCCAAAATGTAAAGGCATTTTTTCTCAAATAACTTTTTTACTAAAACCCATACTAAAACCAATGGTTATATTACCATAAATTGCTCCCAAAATACTCTTAATAATATTAGCTTCCATAACCTAAAACCATAAAAAAGGAATCTATGAATTTAAACTTATGATAAACCTTAAAATTTTCAACCAAATACATTTTAGGTTTATACCATATCACTATGTCATATCATAGGTTTCTATATGTTTTATTCTATCATAATAGTTTATAAAGAAAATGTGAATTAACCCAAGCATATCCGTTGGGAGTGTCAAAATAGGTGCACAGTAAGGGAACACTCATTGTAAATCATAATGATGGTTGAAATATACTCAACCAAATATTTTCAGAGTTATTACCCCTAGATGCATTTGTTCCAAAACCATGGAAACTTATATTATCTAGACAAGGATGTATTTATAAGAAAACTACATAATATATTTCTTACCAAATATTTAGGATGTTATCCTATAATTGGACTTATCCCCAGAGTTTTTACTAAAGTTGACCAATCCTAATCCCCCAAAATAACCAGGCCTTAATTTGATACCAACTATAGAGACCCAATCCTTTTACACATGTTATTAAATGTTTTTAACATAAAAAAACCAATAATCATAACCCAAATATCGTTATTCCTATTATATTTGGATAGGTACATTAAATATTAGAAAGAAACTAAAACACGACATCTTTATTTTTATTCTCCTTAGTGAGATCTTAAATCCATTTGATCTTCTAAAACTACATAGGATAACCTAGGGAATACATAAAAGAAATGGGTGCTCTATAAAACCCAATAAGGGAGTAAACATGATAAAAAATAAGAGCATAATACAAAGAAAATGACATCATAAGATCATGTAAACATAGTAAAGTGGTAGAAACATATAACATGACATAGGAATAAGTCAGGGTTAACTGCCAATACAATATCACATGGTGGATAGAGTCCCATAATGGATTAGGTTTACTCCCTAATCCCATACATAATGTCTGATAAGACAAAAACATTACCTAATTCATTAGAGTTCTATTTGGGTGAAACCATAATAACATTTTCATGATTATGAGTTCAACAAAAGGAAATCAATCATAAGACATAATTATAATAATTACCCAGGTAAAGAAATGGGTTGCATAATTTTTCCTCATATCAGAATCAAAGGAAATTTCATAAAGAAAGCATTTGAGAAATGAATATAAAGAATGAATTAACCCATAAAAGGAAGGTATAATTAGATAGTTATACATGTAAAAGATATATATAAAAAATTTATAAGAAATCAATATCATCAAAGGATATTATCATTGATGAAAAATTCTTTAAAAGATTAAAAGGAATATTTCATGAAGAAAATACCACTTTCACTTTGAAATAACTTCTTTAAAATATAAAAATTTACAAAATATTATATAAAACATTTTATTTTAAAATAAACATGGATACATGTGAAGTAAGCTTCAAATCATTGAGTTCTCATGATGGTGGGAAATACTATTCATGTCGTATAAGTTAAAAGAAAACATTCCTTTCACACTTTTATAAAAAAATTCAAAAAGTACCTTATTCATAAAATGATAGAAATATTACTTTTAAACCATTTTTTAAAAATTAAAACATGGGTAAAAATGTCTTTAATAAATCATTATATAATATTAAAAATATTCTTTAAAATATTTTAAAAAAAATAAAGACATGTAATAGAAATATTATAGATCTAAAAGATGATACAAGATCAGTATTACTCACAAAAAACTTTCTTGATGTTTATTTATTAAATAAGGGAGGAAATAGAAACTAAACATGTAAAACACATTCATGACTAGAGAATAATAAAAGGTATGTGGTTCATTAAAATATCTATATATTATTTCCCCCAAAGGTACCTTGAACATAAACAATCTCAAAATGAAAAGAGATTGTAATATAAAGCCTTTATCAATTTGGTAACTTTTGAATCAAAAGTAACTGGAATAAAGAGTATGATATAGATATATAAATCCCATGAATTAAATGAATTAATTTTTTTAAATTAATTCATGAGGTATTAATTACACCATACAGGGAAATCATAGTTCATGACATGAAATATGTCTCAAGAAAAAGAGATTGAAACAAAGAAAACACCTCCAAAGATCGTAACTATTGAAGTGATAATTAATACATGAATTGATTATGTAAAAATATGTAAATCAACACAAAAAAGTGAAAATACAGAATAAAACAATTTATATATACATTCACATAGAATCATGTCATAATGATGATGAGGAAGTAGAATTATAACCCAATAAATGAGAACTGAGTTAAGAAACAACTTACCGATTGGTAACTTTCACATATAATACCCTTTTATGAAGTAAAATTAATTTTAACTTAAAATAAAAAAGATTAATTATGTTATATGTAAAAGGGGAAGTATATACACCATATAAAATAAATTAGGTTCATAAAATAAAAATATGCTTTAATGAAGGGAAATTGAGATGAAATCCCTTACCTTGAGTCTGACTCATCACATACTTTATTTAAATCCTAAATAATTAAACTTGTTTAATTATTTAATTTTTGAATAACTTATTTCAATTTAATTATTAATTTTATTTTATTTAATACCATGTTATATATAATCACTTAATCAATTAAGTTCACATTGGACTTTTCTTGATATTTGGCTCATAAATCTAAAATGAATTTGGTAAGTTTACTAAATTCCAATAGGTTATTGATCCATAATCTCCATAATAATAATCATTACATAATAATAATTTTTATACATAAATTTTACTTTTAAAATTAACCTTTAAATATAGTTATAAAAATTGAACTATGTTACTATCATAGAGACGGTAGGTTGTACATACACATGAGTAATGTTTCCATTTTTCAATGATCATGATGGGAATAAGGTAATTATTGTTTTATATTTATAAAATTATAATTATATTATAAATAAGATATTATTTATTTAAATAAACCTATATATATAATTCATGTGATACGATGATGAAAAATGAATCATATTACTTCATGGAGGCAGTGGTCCACTCCTGTGCATGGATGACGTTATCATTTTTCAGTGAATGGAAATGCAAAAATATATGAAATATATTATCTTTAAATAATGATAAATATGTCATTAATATCATATATATACATTAAATCCATAATTATAACCATCCATGATAGGCGGTGATGGAAAACGAATTACATCGGTTTGTGAGGCGATAGTCCGCCGTACACACGGATGATGGTTTTATTCCCATTTGATGGTAGAGGATATGGATATTGATGATTAAATTTTCATAATAAAATACAAGTATATGATATATACTGATTCTATTATATCATTATGTTTGAATAAGTTTTTAAGGAGGTGGAAGAAGAAATAGAACAAAAACATTCAGTTAAAAGCTATACCTCTTCTTCGAACAATCTCCTTTGATTTACACCTTAAGCTCTCTAAGGTTGGTGTTATAACTAAAAAAAGACCTATAGAGTGAGGGGAGGGATTTTAGGAATGTATTTTTGTAGTTATTGGATTAACTATAAGGATTTTTAAGTGTGAAGAAAAGAGGATAGGATTCTCCCTTTTATAAGTGAGGGGAGGGGCACTTTTGGAATTTCATAAATTATTAAATTAATATAAATTATTTTTACTATAAAAATGGATATAAAATGATATATTTAAAATATATGATGATTATGGATCTAAATAATCTCATAAAATAAAATTTTTACAATCTTAGACTTTGTTTTTACACTTATCTTTTTATTTTTACCCGCATTAATCCTTTTTGACAATTACCACGATAATGAAAGTTTTAGTCTTTAGGGGTTAATATATTTACTATAAAAGAAAAATTGGTCCATAAATAGATAATATTTGATATATTTAATCATAAAAAAAATTATATGTCTGAAGATAAGATTTCTAAATATTTTAAATAATTTAATAAAATATTATTTATCACAAAATATCATTAACATCAATTTTTGAACTATTCATTTAATTTGACTTTGAAAACAACATGAAAGAAAGAAAATTAAAATATAATACTTTAAAACAACCCTAAAATGTTATATTTTTCCACAAAATTTGTGGAACATAATAATTCATTCAAATTATATTAATTTTACTTTTTTGAGAATCATTTATTTTAATTTTTTATTAATTGAATAAATACAGTGTCAGCGTTGTGTAAGTATTTAAGGTAATTATTTTATGACTAAAAATTAGAATTAAATTAGCATTATAAAAAATAATTTATCTCTTAAATTAACTTTTATAAATTAAAATATCCATTATTTATCCCTATATCAAAAATTTAGAGATAATAAAACAAAGAGAATGACATTTTTTACTTCTTTACATAAAATAATATATAATTTCCAAATAAAATAAATATGACCCCAAGTTGGCATATTTTTAAAAATTGGATAGATATGAAAGAACTAAACTCATAAAATAGGATAAATTAAAGTGTTAGGGTTATTTTTTGTCCTTATCATATTATTTTTAACCTTAATTACCCAATTTACCCTTACCGTGGTTACAACCATTTACTATGGTTACTATTCATAATGATAAAAAATAAAAGGGAACTATTTAAAAAATTTAGAAATCATGAATAAAAAATATGGAATCCATTTTTCAAGATTCAATTTTTAGAAGTTTCAAAAATTAATTTAAGATTAAAATGCAAAATTAAACATTAGACAATTTTTCAGAAAAATGTATTTTTAAGTATAAAAAAGTTTTTATACCAAATTCAATTATAAAATTAATTAAAAATAATATAATTGGATTATATTTAATCAAAATGAACTAATTAAATTTATAAACTAATCCAAAATATAATTTTAATTTGTAAATACTTTAAAATAAAATATATTTTTCAATAAAAATTAGTATTTTTCCCTTGAAAAATAGAAATTTTCAGAAAAATCTCAAAATTTCACCATAAGTTAATTTTGATATACTAATTTTAAAATTAAATCCTTTTTATCAAATAATATTTCTAAAATTTTAATAAATTAATTATAATATTTTCTCATAAAAATCAATAAAACCATTTTTGAAGAAAACACATTTTTAAAGAAAAAAATGAATTTACTAAAAATTAAGTAATTATTTACTTTGAGTTTATCATTAAATTTATATTAATTAGGAACTTTATATATATTTCATAAATTAATTAATCCTATTAATACCAAATAATTTAACAACTAGGTTATAATAGTCATATTTAAATATATCATGGTTTGTTTAGGATCAGTGTTGCATGTCGTATACTATCAAACATAGTTTTATTTATTTTTTAAATATTGGGGTGTTATAGATCCTATAAGTGAAATGAAGGTAACCTTTAAGGGTTTTAGTTGATCAAAATCTTCATAATAGAAAGATCCACACACCGGGTATAATTTTTTTAGATCTAATATAAATTAATTATAAATTTAACATGCAAAGACCCTCTCTTTGTTCCGGGTTCAATTATGTCGATATTTGTTGAAAAAATTTCATTGGTCATGAAATTTGTTTCATGAAAAATTTATGAATGATCCATCATATCGATAAAAACTTTATGGTTATTTCACCCACCAAGGTTCTTCTACTGCACCCAAAACCTTCAAGTGGTATTAGACAAGTCACATTTTAAATTTATAATTATTATTTTTGATTTTTGATCGATTATTTGCAATAGCGGTTAGATATTTCATTTAAAAAATATTCATTTTTAATCCAATTTTAATTAACATGGTTTCAACATATTAATTATCCTCATTCAGGTTTTCATTTTTTTTAAAGCACTATGTGCAGATGTAGAACAACTAGAGATCCCACTGGGAGGTGCCAATAATTTTAGTTGGTAATAATGGGTTACACGATGTGTAGCCGGACTATATGCCATGTACCCCAGTGCACTACATCTAGACGTGCCACAAGATACATGACATACCAATAAGTAACTATACATGGTGCAATTATTACGCACAATGTGTAGACTAGGACAACCTAGAACACGACTTTTTGGATTACACGACATGTAGCTGACATACACATCGCGTAGTATACATGATTTAGTGGTGAAATCCACGAAAAAAATGTTGTAAAATGCATGATTAAAACCAGTGTGAGACTAAATGTCTGAAGAATTAATGAAACAAACGATGCATAGTTAGCATACACGACATGTAGTTCATTAATTCCTACATCCGAAGTACACGACGAGCAATTTGACAAGTCTAGTAGACACATGATTAGTAGAACACACAACATGTAGCTGGAGTACACATCATGTGGTCCCATTTTTGAATAACATGCTCATTCCTTCATAGGGTTGTGCATATAAACAAAAAATCATGATACATAATGTGTATTTGGATAGTACACACTGTGTAGTCTAGCCAAGGTATACGCTAAAGACCCAAGTGTTTATCCTGGATACATGACAATCGAGGTACATGGTGTGTAGCTCATAAGTACACGTCATGTACTCTACCAATAAAGGATAGAATTAAATTACATTAAATTATTAACTACAACATTAAAAACTTATTATATTGATTGATACATGATGTGTTTGACAATTTAATAAAGGTTTTAAATAATTACAAATGATCAATTAATTTATTATAATTATATGAAATTATTTTTTATGCTATTTATTTTACATGAATATATTTATGATTGGTATATACAAGAGAATTTAGATGGTCATTAAGATAAAAAGAAATTAATTAATTAATTAATTAATTAATTAATTCAATCATGTTTATCTTGATAATAAATAATGAATAGAAATTAATGTTATCCAATGTACTTTTGTGTATTCATTGCATGTATGACCATTCATGAGCTTGTACAAGACCCGTGTATGTGTTGGTTATATTTAATTTAATATATTTCATGGGTTTTCAATCATTTATTATTAAATTAAATACGATGGCCTGCTAGTTAACCCTACCCACTTTATTATATAGGACTTGTGTGTCCAAGGATATTTATGTAATTACCCTTAACAAATCATTTGGTTCCCCTTACTTGCATATGAGTTATAAATATATGTAATAAATAGAGTATCCTAAGGTGTGTCGGGGTGGTTAAATATATAACTAAGATGGTACCAACCCAGGTGATGCATAGGTGGGCAGGTGGAATGCTGCAACTCTTTCCAAGACCGAAACAATGAGTTTTTCCCATAAGCCAGAGGTTGATTTATTGCTCTCCCAATAAATCAACCGTTAGATATGATCATGATCATATCATTTATTTATTTATGACTTATGAATTATTTATTTTATGGATGCAAGATCATGATCACATAAATAAATGAACTAATGTACAAAGATGGAATATAAATAAACAGATTATATGTAAAATGTTTTATCAAAACATGGTTAATCACTTAAGTAAAATCCACTTAACATTAACACAACATGTAAAAGATAAAACATGATATTTTTTATGCATAATAAAATAAAATCCCTGACTTAATATTAAAATAGATTTAGCCTTACATTACTTTATTAGGAATAAAACCAATAGAACTAAGTGTTTTACCAACACTTCCCAAGACACTTACTTTTATAAGAGGATTTCTTATGAAGGTTTTGGGTTGAATTAACCATTTTACATAAAGATGAGTATACCTTTTTAGAATTGGTGTAATTTTTATGCAAGTGTTTAGGAAATCAAAGTTAGGATTTCTGGATTGGGGAATCCACTCAGAAAATCAAGAAGATGTAATCTCGCTGTTAGCAAAAACCTGCCTACCTAAATACCTTTAATTAGCTTGATCAACCCTTGTTGGGGTTATGTGAAGGGGTGCATGTATCCTTTCCTCTATAATTACATAAAAAATAAACATTTTGATCCCAATGGTGTGGGTTATTGGGAATTTATAAAATATTGGGATACTTAATAAAATTATTATTATTATTTTTTCTCATATAAATTACAATCAAGAAAAGTACTAATAATTAGATCTTTTATAATTGTAGAATAATGGAAAGTTTATAATCCAAATTAAACCTGTGATCAATATTGGATAAATACCATATCCTTATTGTCAGTAACTTCCATGAATGGTTCATATGCCTTTGGGTTGTGTTGCACCATGAAAAAAAATATTACATGCTAGAATCCTCACTACGTGATTTGCCTTTGAAGGAGGTGAGTGATGAAGAGTTAATTGTATATGATAAAAATTTGAGTGATATAGTCATAATTCAGTCTTTAATGCTAAAATTCATGTCTATTTAACTCATGAAGTATCATAAAGGCATTGATGTTTATAACACGATTGATCATCTCTATGGCTATATTAGAAAATTGCTTGATAAGAATAGTTTGAGATATCTAAGGTGCTCTTTTAGAGTAAGCTTGGAGAGTGTTTACTAGCTAGGACTCAAATATTCAAGATCATTGGCTACATTTAGTACCTAGAGGTTCTAAGGTTTAAACTTTCTGAAGAACCGCACACTGATCTCATTCTTGAATCACTCCCTCAGAGATTCTCTAGCTTTATTTTCAATTTTAAAATAAACAACATTGATAAGTATTTTCCATATATAATCAATTTTCTTTACTAAGTAGATAAGTAAAGAAAGTAAAAAATGTATTCCTTCATTATGGTGAATAAATGGAAAGGACAAATGAAGATCTATAAGACCAAATATTCTTCATACCCTTCCAAGAAGTGAAAGATCAGGGGGAAAATAAGGGATTGGGATTATATCTATTTTTCATGTGGAAATAATGGATATTGGAAGAAAAAATATACCTAGGAAAATATACAAGGGGAAGATTTAGGTGTGTTTGTTATCAAGTGAAATTTATCTGTTTATATAAATTGAGAATTAGATACAACATATGATGCTCACATATATATTCAAATACAAGAACTGAGTAGATTCAGAAATATTATCTGAGAGGAGGTAGATATACAAGCATCCAATAGATACAAAATTTTTATTGTGGCTATTGAGGAATACCACCTCACATTGCCGAAAATAATAGTATTTATTTTGGAATATTGTTATTACATGCCTTCTATTTACAAAAACATTATTTCTATATCCAGACTTGATATAAATGGATTTATTTTCAAATTTGGGAATAAATGTTTCTTCTTTCATAAAGATAGTATTTTTTATGGAAAACCAAATTCAAATAATAGTCTTTATGTGTTGGATAACATGAACTAAGATATGGTAATCAATAAATAAACTACTTCACATGAATTATACCACACCTAAATTTTCCATCACCTGCTAGGTCATGTAAATGAAAATTATTTGACTAAATTACATCAAGAAGGACAATTAGATTCATTTGAACTAAAACTGATTGGTGTATATCATTCATGTTTAGAAGGTAAAATGACCAAATCACTATTTAGTGGAAAAGGTTAAAGGACCAAGAATCTTCTTAAATTAGTTCATACCAATGTGTGTTAACCATTTATAGTTGAAGAAAGGGGTTGGTACTCATACTTCATAACTTTTTCTAATTATTTTAGTAGATATGGATATTTATACTTGATGAGGTATAAGTTAGATTATTTTGATAAATTCAAAGAATACAAGAATGAATATGAGAACCAGATTAGTAAGAAGATTAAGAATCTCTACTCAGACTACAGTGAAGAATATTTTAATCATGACTTCATTTACTATTTATGTGAACTGGGATTCTATCTCAACTCACTTCTCCTTTTACAAATCAATAGAATGGTTTAAGTGAAAAGAGTAACCACACCTTGTTGGACATGGTGAGATCAATGATGATTCATGTGAGTATTCCATTATCCTTTTAGGGATATGCATTATAGGAAACAACAAATACACTAAAATAAGTACTAATTAAAGGAAAAATGGTATTTTATAAGAATTTCAACATAGAATAAAAACCATATTTTTGAATTTATATGTGTGAGGTTATGAAGCATTTGTTAAGGCCTATTCAGGTAACAAACTTACACCTTGAGGCATAAATTTCACCTTTATAGGATAACCTAAGGAAACAAGGGGACATTGCCTATACAAACCCTCCGAAAAAAGGTACTAGTGACAAGACATTCCATATTCCTTGATAGGGATAAAATCTATAAAAGAGATATTGGGAGAGAGATATACTTTGATGAAGTCTGGGGTCAAGGTATAAAAAAGTTGGCATAAGAAATATTCCACAAATCCCTATGGAAGAAGATGCTTTAGAGACACAAGTATTGTGTGGGAGTATAAGAGAGGTTAGAGAACCAAAATGATATGGTTTTCTAGTCACCAATGACAATGACTCTTTATTAATTAATAATAATGATATTATAACCTATAAGGAAGTATTAAGTGTCACAAATGTTTCCAAGTGGCATAGATGTTTCCAACTGGCCAGAAGCCATGAATTCTAAAATGGATTCTATGTACCAAAACTAAGTTTGGATTTTGGTAGACCTTACAGTGGATGTAAATCCCATTGGTTGTAAATGGGTATTCAAGAAGAAACTATACATGGATGGATAATTTAATACTTATAAGTTACAACTGGTTTCAAAAGAGTTCACACATCATTAAGGAATAGGCTATGATGAAACATTTTCGCCAGTTATAAAATACATCAGAATTATACTTTCCATTATGTATTTCCCTGACTATGAGATTTAAAAAATGGATTTAAAAATAACATTCCTTAATGGTAACATTCATGAATATGTCTATATTACAAAAATTGAAGGTTTGTGACTCTAAATGATACTAAAAAGTTTTGAAAATTAAAAAGATCAATTTATGTTTTTAAATAAGTATACAAGTCATGGAACATTTGGTTTGATGAATCCATAATAAAATTTGGTTTCACAAAAAATAATGTGATATTTGTGTCTATAAGAAATTTAATAAGAGTTAATTCATTTCCTTAATAGTATATATTGATGACATATTACTTATTGGAAATGAAATTCCAATCTTATAGTCTATTAAGCTCTAGTTAAATACTTGATTCCCAGTAAAGGAATTAGGTGAAGAAACATATATTCTTGGAATCAAGATACATTTTGATCAATCCAAGAGGCTTCTCAACCAAAGTCAAGGTATATATATTGAAAAGATATTGAATAGATTCATTATGGAATGATACAATAGGGGATTTTTTCTGATGTCACATGGAATTTATCCTTCTAGGAAAATGTTCCCTTAGAAACATGAGGAAAGAGAGAGGATGTAACGGATTCCATATGCATATATGATTGTAGCAGTCATGTATTCTATGCTATGTACCAGGCTAGATGTCGCCTATTCCCTAAGTGTGGTAGTAATATATCAATCTGACCAAAGTGACCACCATTGGATGGCAGCCAATACTATACTTACATATATAAGATGCACTAAGGATATTTTCCTAGTCTATAGAATAGATGAAGAACTAGTCATCATAAGATATGCAGATTCTATTTTCCAAACAAATCAAGATGATCTGAAATCATAGACGGGATACATCTTCACTCTTAATGGAGTTATTTTGAGATGAAATAGATCAAATAAAGATGTGGTCATAGATTCTACAATATATTATAAATATATTTTATATTTTTAGGTTTCTAAAGAAGTATTTTGGATACACAAATTTGTCCAATATCTTGAAGCGATACCTATAAGTAAAGATCCTATATCAATTTATTATGATAATACTATAGTGGTGGTTCTCGTTAAGGTGCCAAGGTCCCATCCTAATATGAATCATATACTTATAAAGTATCATATATTGAGGGATTTTTCTTAAAGAGGTGAATTTTAAGTTATAAAAATATCCATGGAAGATAATGTAGTGTACCCCTTAACTAAAACCTTGACTTAGTGGAAACATGACTATCATGTGAGGTCTAGCAGACTAAAAGTTACATGCAATTGACTCTAGTATAAGTGAGACTTTTTTGGAGTTATTTTTCTATAACTGACTATTTATACTTTGATTAAATGTATATTCAAAGATTTTAATACTAATAAAACATATTATTATATATTGTTCATTGTTCTATATCACTTTGATGTAATAATGTTCTAGGGTATCAGTTGCATTGATAAGTTTATAGCATTTCCCCACTATTATGGGAACCTTTAAGTTCCATAATGATATTCTTAAATATAGTTGTATGGCCAGATAATAAAGTATGATAGGGAACATAGTATGTATACTGTCATGTGGGAGTACTCGTAAGTGGATGAGCCTTCTTCTCTTGAATTTCACACTTAGTAATCTCCAAGAGAGAGGATTATAATAACAGACCTACCTGTAGGAATTCCACATGTTTTAATGTCATTAAATATTCATATATGTGAGGATATATAATGGTATTTATACTTTAAGATTATCATTAATGCATATCATGACTCATTCACTTGGATTTACTAACCAAAACCAGGACACCATATGTTCATGGGAATTAGGGTACATTGGGTGCATCAAAAGTGACATGTTATTAATGGATAAATCAAGGAAGGATTTGTCCCTTCCGTATTTATGGAAGTTGATATCTCAGTTCTTCAATTGTAATATAAATGTCATATTAAATTCCATGGCCGTAGTGTAATGAAATGTTTATTTTAGACAGTTAAAGAAATACACATCAAGTATATAGGTTGATTAAATATATGTGAAACCTACTTGATGAGACATTGAAACAAAGAGATTATATTACATAACGAGCATTCATATGTGTCTATCAATGTTGTGACATTAAGTTATTTCTCTTCAGTGACTAAACCCTTGCTAGACCGTAATCTTAGAATTTAGGTAGACCCACCCAATGCTAATGAGAAATAATCCCATATGTTCACACACTAAGTATTTATTTTGATATTGATTATATTCTATTTGAATTTAATTAATGGAATAAATAATATTCTCAAGATTGGGGAATAATTTTATTCATCTTTTAATGATTATAAATATTTATTTATGAATAAATATTTAATTAAATATTTATTCAGGTATTAAATAAATGATGAGGAGTCCAAGCGGAATAAGATCATTTATGGTGATAAATATTAATTTATAAGCTGGTACACTAATAATTATCATTTCTCCAGTAAGCACACACCATAAAATAATAACAATAATAATATTATAATTATATGGAATGGGGCAAGGAATGGTTTATTATATTATTTAAGGTCCAATATGAAATTAAATAATATTTTAACCTAGACCCAACCTCTATAAATATATGTTTATGTCTATTGTGTAGGTTTAATTGAAAATTGAGGTTTTAGAATCATTGCACACAAAAAAAATTTCTCTCCATTCCTCCTCCTCTCATATTCTCAAGAACGAGAAGAAATCCTTTTGGCTTGAAAGATCTTGAATTGATCAAGATGAACAATAAAAAATGATTGATTCTTTATGATAACACTCTATAATAAATTAATGTTTCTCAGAGATCAAAATATAATGTGAGGATCATTGCTATAGGGATTATACACTTTGATTCTATAAGCACAATGATGTTAATTTTAAAGGGTTTCGAACAATCAATATATTTATTATAGAAAGATCCTAAGATAATGTATTATTTATTCAAATCTAATATAAATTAATATTAAATTTAACATGAAAATATACTCTTTGGGTTTTGGGTTCTCTTATGTCAATATTTAGAGGAAAAATTTATTCTTCATGGTGTTCAGATCATGCATAATTTGTGAATGATCCATAAAATTGACAAAACATTTATGTTTATTTTGCCTACCAAGGTGCTTTAACTATGCCTAGAACCTTCAAAACCAATTGAATGGTCTCACTAAATTGATAGTCACGTGGGAGGGAATTCATCTGTCTAACATTAGAAATATGGGGGGGGGAGTGGATGGTTGATATGATTCAGTATGACCAGCCCTCTTTCGAGGTTTCCCACCCAACGATGTCTGCATGTCACCATGTTATACCACTTATTATTTCTACAAGTCATTCACATAGTCCCACCATTTTCATTTTCTTTCCACTTATGATATCCCAGAGGCCCTGTGGCCTGGGGGGCTTTGATGGTCTGAAGGCCCTATGACCCATAGGCCCAATTCTATGGTCTCAAAGCTCAATTCAGGTGAATAGTACCACTGCTATAGTACTGGTATAGTCCATGCTATTGTACTACCAAAGTGACTTTAGAAATTATCCCCTACTAATATTTGATCTTGAGTTTCTAATGTAGTATTACATAAAGTTTACCACTCAAGAACTACCAAAACTTCTTATCAAATATTAATAATTATGTGGATTCTATAATGTCCCTTAATTCTCATGGTGATAATGACACCTAATTCTCAATAAAGTCTCCTCATATGACCAACACTTCATATTTTCCAACCATTGGTATTTAAAACATTTGATATGACATGATAAATAGAGTTTAATCTAGACCGTTGATTATAATCTCATGTACTCTATATATATGTATCACTATGTCAACGGAAGAAGTAATTTTGGCCCTACATAATTTGTCTCTACTTATTATCTACTTCATTTACAATACCGTTTTTCATTCATCATAAATATCCTCATCATTCAAGGTAATTTTCATTAATGATATGTTTTGAATATGAATGATCACACATTTTTGGTTTTGAAAACCTCACAATTTCAATAGACATTCAAGCAATTTCAAAACACATTATAAGTACGATCTTCTTCTCCGAATTGCACATTATGAAAATTCTGCCTCCCTCACTATCATTGATGTAAGACAATTATGAGATGAAAAATTTTCATCTTAGTTTCTATAACGTATATTATTATATTTATGGCTCCCTCTTGATAACATTGAAAATATAAATGAATTATTTTTTAAATATTTTTTTATGGGAAAAGTAATGAGCTCTTGGAGAGTAGTAATGACTCAAGACTATAAAATTCCACTTCATTCCCTAAAGTAAATGTGATTGGTTATTATCAAAATAGTGTTTGTAATTGATAATTTTTATGTCTATATGAACATCATTCATTAAATGAAAAATGAAATGATGCCAATAGAAGTGGTTGAATGATGAACATCTTGTACCTGTCTTACACTAAATCACTAAATTTTATTTTACTAATCATATCATAAATCATGATGGTGACATGATAAAACTTGACATATTATATTTCTTTGTACACCCTAAAGGAATTGAGGTTGATTATGATGTATAAATTCTCATGATAGAGATAAAATTTTCTTGTGTATATTTTTAAATAAACATTGTATTGTTTTATTTTTTTTTATTTTTCATTTTATTTCTTATAAAATTTATGAGATAAATTAAGTGTTCATGAAGAAAAAAATAAATATATTTTATTTAAATTTATCCCAAGAAGTGGATGAAAATGTTGAATTTAATATTCAATATATTTTCTTGAAGAAATCATAAAAACTGATTAAATAATTCTATTTCATCCCTAAAAGTGAATAAAAATATACTTGATTTTATTTTAAAACAAGTTATGGGTGAATATGATATTTTGTGATAATTATTGTTACTTATTTATTCATGAAGAAAAATTGAACAATAATAATAATATAACTATCTAATTTTTTTTATGAATAAAAAGAACATTGAATTTTATCAAAAGTTATAAAATAGTGCATCCCTAAAGGATAATATGAAAATAGTGTCTTTTGACATTATGTTGAAAACTATTTTCATTTTTCAATTATTTATCTCATATAAGTAATACCAAGAAAAAATATTATTTATCATGTACTTATGGATTATCAATATCATCTTATGTAATTCATTTGATATTATCCCATGAAACATATTTTATTATTCTTATAGTTCATTAATGATATGATAGAGTCACATAAATTTCATAATCTAATATATTTTATAGAAATATTTTTTTCACCCAAAGTGGTTAATGATAAATAAAATTGGTATTTTTATAAAAGATGATCATTATTGATAAATAATGAATTATCATTCATGAATCATGATATCCAATTAATGATTTCATTACCTGACGTGAATATAATTTTAATTTTTGTATTTTATTATTTGAATATAATGAAATTAGTCATGAAAATTTGATTTGATTTGTTCTACTCGTACTTGAAATTTTTATCATGAATATTTTGGAGTTGATAAAATTTTATCAGATGATTTCCCCTTTACTTTTTGAATTGAATTTTGTTATAAAAAGTTATTAAATGAATTATAGTTATAGTCATAATGAGGTGTGTGTTGTGAATCCATAATATTGTTCAATGTTGTTTCTCAATTAGTTATTCAACAAGCTTAAAATATGTGTGGGATCCTCTACCTAGTAGATATATTTTATAAATGTTTGGACCAGAAGTTCCAAAACATAAAATAATCTTTTAAGTTATGGGATTAACCCATAATTATTATATTATGAATTCATTAATTTATGGAGAAACACTAGAACTGGAAATTTTATTGATAAATACGGGTACTTGAATTTTTCAACACATACCATGAACATGTTAAGTATGTATGATGGAATATCAAGAAGATATTATGTATGTCGGTCTTGAAGAAAAAGTTTTACAAATATTATTTTAATTAAATTCTTTAAAAGTACTTATATATTCTTATTGTTGATTTAAACTCTTATAGAGTTAGTATATTCTCATGTAAGTACATTGATTGGTAGTGAAAATTAATCAAAGGCTTTAGAAGAGTGAGTATATTCCTACCTAGTGGTATAAAATTATTAATAAATAATGCTTTGTTATATATGAAGTTTCAGTGAGATATATTAAAAATTAATGATATTATTGAAAAATGAATACCATATAGAGACGTTGGATGAAGGAGGTGTTGAATACCTTAATCTACAACAAGCATTCATAATAGATAAAAATTAATTATATAGAATTTTTTATATATAATTGAATCAATTTTAGAAAACAATAATTTTATTAGTATGAACACATTAAATAAATGACATGATTATTTAGGTCATCTAGGATCAATTATAATGAAAAATATTGATTCAAGTGTACATGTGTATCAATTTTTTTGATAAAATAGAAAACATTCACTAGGGGGAGAATGATGAATTTATTCAATAGACATATTTCTAATCAATTATCACTTATTAGATAATTATTCATTCTCGTTATGCTATTATGAATGAATCCTATATGATGATTTAATACAGGTTACCTATTAGTAAGGTAAATTATCTATATCATCACTAACTATATTAGAATTAAATTTCCAATATTTATATTAAGTATTAATTATTGAATATATGTGGGTGGACCCACCTACCATGTGAAACCATTTAAATATTATATCAAAAATGCATATATTAAATGGTCACATGTATTATTATTTTTTGGAGAGTTTACATTGCAAGATATACATGATGATTAAAATAAACAATGAGCATCATATACCATATATAAAATGGTATAAAAGAACCATTGACAAGATTCTCACAACAATTATATGAATAATTCTCATGAAAAGTGTTCAAAATCAATAGTTTGATTATACATACTAGAATTTTGGTTGAATCGATTATATAAAATCATTGTTCATCATGAGTATAAAGTTTTGGAGTTGGTGGCCTAGAAACAACTAATTTGTAATTTATTCATTAATAAATACCTTATCACATCTTGATTGTTCTTCTACATGACAATGCATGTGATAATGTCCTAAGGATAACTATTTCATTAAAGGGTCATAGAGGATCCCTACCATGATGAGAACCCAGAAGTGCCATAATACTGTTCTTGAATATATGTTCTATGGACAAATGATGTTATTTTAGGGACACAAATAATACAGGCCATTAGGGGCAAGGACTCATAAAACTTTGAGGCACCTTCTCATGGTGTGTGCCCTTGGTAATATCCAGAAGGATATTATGAGAATGAGACCCGCCAATAGGAAATCCACATTTCATAGTGTCATTGGATGTTCCTATCTATGGACATGTGTATTGGTATTTATACTTTAATATTATTATTAATTGGTATTACAACTCACACACTTAGATGTATTGACAAAAACTATGACGACACACTATTCACAGCGAGATAGGATACGTTGGGTGCATCACAAGTGATACTGCATTAATAGATAATGCGAGAAAGGATTTGTACCTTTTGTTCCATAACGGAAGTAGATATCTCAGGCCCTTTGATGAAATTGATATATCCTAAATAAATCCATGTACATGGTGAGGAATGTGAAAGTTCAATTCTGGAAAGCCAAAGAAAGAATAATTGAGCAAATGGGTTGATGGCACTACCATGCAACCTACTTGATTTGAGATATTGAGACAAAGGTATTATATTACATGGTAAGCGTTCGTAGAAGGTATCACGTCATTAAAACATTAAATTATTTATCTATGGGTGCCTTGGCATGTTGCTAGATGCTAATATTGGACTTTAGGCAGGCTCTACCTAATGCCACTGAGAGAGAGTCCTAGAGGGTCACACACTAGGTGTGTCCAAGTATCTCCATTAAATATTAATTTAACAAGTTGAATAAAGATTATTCCTGACTGTGGTTTAATAATTATTTAAGGATGCCTAATCACATTTATTTCAACACTAGTTATTCAAGAGAACATATTATGAGAGAAATAATATATTTATTAGCGAGTAATAAAGTGATATTTATTTTAGAAATAAATAGCCATTATTCAAGGTCTAATAAATGTGGTGGAGGAAATAAAGAAAGATGAAAAAATAGAAGTACATGCTATGTATATTAAATATACACGCCGTGTATTTTTTTTCTAGGAATTTATGAGAACTAATATTATTTATTTAACTAAATAATATTAGGTGTAATTCACTGGGTGCATTCCAAGTAATAATAATAGTCAACTATTATTATTAGACATGAGGTATTACTAAGAATTAAATGAAATGAATAAATGATTTTGGGTAATTAATTCATTTTATTATTTTATGTAATTAAAAATCCTAATTATATATTTCTCATTAGCCTAGCCATTTTTTGTGAGTGTGCGCAATGGATCTAGAGAAAGCTCTCAAGCCAAGAGAGAATTATTTTCTTCCAAGAATGCTCTCAAGCTACGAGAGAGAGATCCTCCTCCACCGGATCAAGGGGATCGAAGGTGGACATCGTAAGTGAAGGATCTTCTGCGCTAGCACCCGAAGATCCCTTCAACGAAATCCAAATATATGTGGAGCACCTATGGATCACCGCTAGAGAAATCCTACACTTGGATTCTACGACGTAATGACAGATCACATCGGATCGTGAACAGAAACATCAACAAAGAAATAATTCCATCAAGGTAATTATTTTCAATTAATTAAATTAATTATAACCAATATATGATGATCCTATCCATGGTTCAGAGACTCCCCTCTTTCATTTTTATTCTTCATTCTATTCCGAAGATATGACGTTTTATTATCGTAATGGATCTTGGATTGATCATTGTTAACGCTAAAATTAAAGTTGGGTACACCCACCAATGCGCTTCCGCTGCGCCCGGAACCTACAAGTGGTATCAGAGAAGTCATATCGTTGATTATAATTATTTATTTTTTTGTTGGTTATTTATGCATTTAATAATTTAGTTGTTTAATTAAAGTTAATCGTTCTTTAAATATGAATCTTGAGATCTGTTCCTCCTCTCTTATTTCTCGTTCACCTTACAGAAATAGATTTTTCTTTTAATTTTGATTAAAAGAAAATAGAGGATCTCATATGGAGGTGCCAAAAGTTCCTGGCCATACAACACCAGAATACATGACGTGTATTTGGCAGTACATACCGTGTAGTATAGGTTCAATGCATCAGATTGCTCTGCCAAATCTGGTCATGTGTTGAAGTGTTTCTAAGTCTTAAATGACACTATGTGCTGACTAGGAACAGGTGGCACACAATTTCTGGATTACATGCCATGTGGTCCATTGAACACGGCCTATAGTCCCTTTGGGTTAGGATTGGACCGTGTACCCCGTACACAACTTGCTCAGCTAGAAACCGTGTAACGCGGATACTACACGACGTGTGTCCCACTGAACACACTATGTACTTCGAAAAATTTCCAAAGTACATATACACACCATGTCCCTGGGTGTTTACTTCGGATGGACAGTCAACAAAAGTACACACCATGTAGTCAGAACTACACACTGTGTACTCATCAAAATTACATAGATTTATTAAAATTTATTATTATATTATACAAACCCTTCAGACGTGTACCATTGTGCAGGCGTAAATCCGAGGCACAACACGTGATAAGTGTTTTATATATATGTATTTAATTTAACATCTGCGTAATGTTAATTTCTACTCATTGGGTAGTTATGAATGGGAATTCACCAGGTTGCCTCCAAGGTACAAGTTACGTACAAATATAATTTTAAATGAATTTGTTTGTTTAAAATTATGATGGATGAGAATCTCAAGGAAATTCAGAAAAAGGGTTTAAGATAAAAGGATTTATTAATTAAAAATAATTAATTGATTCAAGCGTGATTTATCTTAAACAAGAACAATTAAAGAATTTAATTCTAGTTTTATTTATGCATAAATATCGTTGCATGCATGGATGATCATGAGCTAGACCAAGACCTTTGTATGTGAATGGTTTCTTTTAATTAATTTATTTAAATTAAAATTGTTGTCTGACGAGCCTTCTCCTTATTAATATACAGGGCCTATGTGCCCAAGGTTTCTTTTATGTAAAACCCCATTTTACCCCTCACCTGCATGTGAGATAAAATCATATGTAATGGATGGAGCTCCTAAGCTAGTGGAGGCGGCTCAAGTTAGAATCCATGGTGAAACCAATCCAAGGAGATACAAAGGTGGACAAGCGGAAAGCTGTAAACACAAACCCAAAAGGTTTAAGGTGTTTCTCCCCTAGTTCTTGGGTTAGTTTATCAACCTCTATATAAACTAAAAAATAGTACAAGCTCATAATCATACCATTTATTTTATTTCTGTCAGTTGCATGGTTTATTTATTTTGGGTGTGTTATCATGATCACACAACTAATGAATTAAACAAGCATGCAAGATGAAACTAAAATAAGAATGATTTATGCGTAAAATATTATCTTAGACATGGTTAATCACTTAAGTATATTCCACTTAATATTAAAAATCATGTAATTAAAGATAATAAAATGGAAATTTATGTAGAAGGATAAAATCCCTCGAAGAAAATATCAAGTCGGTATAACCTTCCATAATCTTGGTTAGAATCGAACCATAGTTCAAAGTGCTCGAACAACCCTAGTTGGGGTGCTTTCAAATATCGGTGAATTCTAATTCAAGGTTTTGGATTGAATTGACTTGGTTTGCATCAAGGGTTGACTGCCACAATAGGACTTGGTGTGACCAAGAGGTAAAGGTTAAGGAAATCCAAAATAAAAGGATTTTAGGATTGGGGAGTCCACTCAGCAGATCAAGGAGCTGTGAGTTAATGTAGTTGGCATTTGGAATGCCTACCTAAAACCCTTAAAGTTTCTTGACCAAACCTAGTTGGGGTAATTCAAAGGGAAATATAGACCCTTTCCACTAGAATATTCAGGCAACAAAATATTCTGAAGTCAATGGTGAGGGATATTGGATTTCGATAAAATAGTGGGAGAATAATAAGTATTAATTTATTTATTTGTCTCAGTTTTATCATAATAAAGTACTAAAACTTTTCGAATCTTAATTTTTAGAAACAAAAAGAAAAATTACTTCAAACATATCATTGCGAACCATACTCGAGAAGGAAAACCTTCTCACCGACACCAATTTCCAAGAGTGGTAGAGGCATTTACGTGTCATCCTTTTCCATGAGAGGAAATTGTATGTGCCAGAAGAGCCTATTCGAGTTGTGCCTGGGAAGGAGGACAATGATGAGGAACTATCTCAATATATGAAACAGATGGATGATTCCAAATATGTACAATGTTTCTTGCTATCAGCCGTGTCTAATGATCTCTTGAAGAAACATGAAAACATGGAATCGTATAGCATGATGTCTCAAATTAAGGATATCTACCAAGAGAAGGCGAGACAGGAGAGATATGAGATCTCCAACACTTTGTTTACAACTAAGCTTAGAGAGTTTGCACCAGCTGTGTAACAGCCCAAGATTTTATAAAAAAATATTCTTTTTAATTTTATTAAAGTCTTGTGTTGTACGCTACACCAAAAGGAGCTTGCACAACACGCATCCTTGACTTGCCTTGCATTACACGCAATCACGACCTTCCTCGATAGCATGTGTAATACGCAATACCGAGTTTCACTAAACAACGATATGCTATTAAAATATTATTAAAACTAGCCGTTATGAATAGTAATAACCACTTTTTAAAACTCTGTAAATCTTATTTTTCAAAATGAACTTCATTTTTTGATTTGGAGTATCGAATTTAGCCTAAGGTGAAATTTTGGTACATTTCGGATAACTTTCATATTCTGATGAATAGTGAAAAATTACTAAATTATAATTAAAAACAACTTTTTTAATCGAAATAATTAATAGTGATAAATTATTAATTTGAGTGGTTTTAAAGTATATTTAGAATATATTTTTACAATTTAATACAATGTTGGTCATTGGATGTAATTTCACATTTAAACCAGACATAATCAAGTGTCAATCTTTTGATAGATATTGTTTCTTAAAAACACGCTATTTGTTTTAACAGCGGGATTTAATTATAAAATTAATTAATGCAACTTCTATGTTATGAATTTGGTAAAATAGACTTCATTTTTGAATTCGGAATATGAAATATAGCTTAGGATGAAATTTTGGCATTTTTCTGAAAACCTTCATTTTTTTGATGAATAGTGAAACTACTAAGTGGTAGTTAAAAAACTGAATTTTTCATAAAACTTAATTTTACCGCTTCTGTGAATGGAATTTCAAAAATCCGAGAGACACGGTTGATGTCAGTAAGTAAAATGTGGTTCAATGAGATGAAAATAATTTTTGGTGAATAGTAACTTTTTACTTTTATTTACCACGGTTAAAAGTAAATAGGGTAATTAAGGGTAAGAATGATATTAATATTACCCTAACACATGTCCTAATTCTATTGGACAAGTGTATCTCGACCAAAAACAACCTTAAGTGTAAAATATTATCATTTAGGCCCACTTGGATTAGATTATGACATTTAATATTATATTATTTAATGAATGGTTAAAATAGTTAAAATCAAAGTTTAATAACTAAAACATTTTTAATATGGGGTTATACAAAAGATAAATTAGACTATAAATATTCATTAGAAAGCTAAAAATATTTCCTACATAATGATATTTTATTTATAATTTCTAGACTTTAAATAAATTAATTTATTTATGACACAACGATGATGCAGTAATTACCCTTTTAAGGAAATATTAACATAATTGATGTTATAAATGCTCAAATGAATGTAATTTGAGACTTTTTATGAATTACACTAATTTTCTAGGTTACTATGATATATTAATGTTGATTTAATCAACTTGGTTCGAACATATAATTCTGTTATGACTTTCAAAAAAATCATATATCAAATAGTGTCAAAATTGACACAAAATAGTTTTTAAATCAAATATTATATTATTAATTGTTATTGTATTCCTAAAAATCTAAGGTTCGGCAAAATGACTTAGATAAGGATATATATATTAATAATAAACAATTTGGGGTTCGTTTGGCATGTTATAGTAAGTGTATTAACCATATAGTGAAAGAAAACAAAAAGACACGGTAAAAGTTAAATTAATTAACTTAGAGTTAAATCTAATTGATAAGGTTAAAATAATACCCTAAACTTGTCTAAATCCTATTGGTTGATAGGATTTCGACCCATCCCCACTTTAGCTTCTAAATAAGACCCTTTGGAACCATTATAAACCGATTTTGACTTTAATATAAAATAATATTTTGAGATATTCCTAAGGTGCCCCTCTCCTCCCTTATAAAAGGGCACCTCCTCCCCCTCCTCCTCACACCAATTTGAGCACTCAATCTCGGCCAACCCCTGCCATTTTCTCCTCTCCACTTCCCTAGAATAATACTAGAGGTCCTGGTCTTCTCCAAAGACCAATCTTAGTTCCTTAAGTGGAGGATTCAAAGAGGCGTTCCAAAGAAGAGGTAATATCCATTACCGATCTTTTAAATTTCTTTCTTCTTCAACTTCTTCTTCTTTAGTTGTTTCACGATAAAGTAATAACATCAGTATTACTTACATACTGATATGTTATTATAAATATGAAACAACCCTAATTCACCTTCTATCCATCCTACGGAAAAATGAAATCACCGCGCGTGCGTACGTACGGAATACCGTCTCCACGCCGTGGTGTAATCTATTTTTCCACCATCACCTTACAAGGATGGGTATAATGGTGTAATGAGTAACTATATATGATTATTATGAAGTAATATTGATACTGAAATAATATATATATATACTCCAATACAATTCCACGATCATAGGAACGATATCATCACTCGTGCGTACGTACGGAATACCGTCTCCACGATGTGATGCGACTCGTTCTACATGATCTTCATTTCATAATGATTATATAAATGAATTGAATGAATGAATATGGTATATACTACACTAATACCATTCTGTAAATGAATTATCTATAACCTAAAGATAAGAATAAGAATTTATTCGACAAAACACGCATAAGAACAAAAAGTTATAAAGACCCGAGTAACAAGTAACAATGAAATATTACTAACAAGAAGCTAATAATATGACCATATATGATATCATATCAATATGTATGATTCTGTAATAAGTCAATAACATTATTTAAACCATTATACAGGAGCTTCGGACACGAACAAAGCAAATCGGACCTAAGGTAAGGGAAATATCACAATCTCATTTTTATCCGAGATTGTTTATTCGTAAGTATTTACTGGGGTGTATTTTATCATCCACGTCCATGTTTCATCAATATGTAATATTAATTCCATCCACCTACAATTTTTTAAATCCATTTTTACCCTTTGGTGAGTTTTTAGTAAAGAATATGAAAGGAATCTTTTGTCGCTTTTTCGTACGAGGTGATTTTTTGACTTTTCCGACAAAAGTACGAAGAATGTTTTTTTTAACGTATACGGCCTGAATGGATTTTTAAAACATTATTTCCAAGAATCTTACTTTACAAGTTTTCAAGTTTATTTTTAATCAACTTCTTTTAATTTAAAGTTTTATGACATGTTAAGAAAGGAAAAATGTTTTTAAAGAAGAAAGGATATTTTCCTCAAGAATTCATTTCAAGTGTTTTTTTTAAAACTATTTTTCCATCTAAGATGACGTTATTTGATATGTATGTTTCAAGTAAAATGTCTCTATGATTTAAATGGTTTCAGTTTTCTTATGATGAAATGATATCAATTGTTTATGGATTATGATGGCATGATGTTTAAGAATCCCATTTTATTACATGGGTTATGAAATGATGTATGATTTATGATTTTGTGGCACACATAAGAATGGTATCATTATGAGATGGGTGGGACCTATATCTCCCTCCAATGCATTGGGTAATGATTTTATATCTCATGAGATAGACATGGCTGGAATGGTAGGTTATACCGGTTCAGTGAAACAGGACTGAAACGAGGGTTACTCGATTCAGAAAGGGACTTTGTCCACTAAGATAGTCTTGGCAATGAGTCTTGACTAACAAGAAATGATTATATATGATTATGTGTGAATGCCACAAAGTTTCATGTTTTATGTTATGATTATTGTGATTACATTTCACTGCCATGATTTACCCCATGTTATGAAATTATGATCTCTTTTGCAGGTTAAGATTTCCAAAAGTTATGTGCTTCTGTATATGATGTGATTGATATTTCTTTTGTTTACCCTTACTGAGCATTTGAGCTCACCCTTTTATGTTTTCTTTTCCCCAGGATATAAAGAAAGGTTTTAGGTATAAAAAAAAAGAAGATCTTTATGGGAGATGTTGAAGATCTTTCACCACGATTAGAAGATTATATTCCGAGTTTCCAAAGACACTAAACTATTACGGTCCTTGTGTGTGTGTTTTTGTTATGTACTAAGTATTCCGCAAATGTAATGTCCATGTACGTCAAGATACGGGTCTCTACAGTTGGTATCAGAGGCAAAGGAGGTAGGAATGTATCCGATCCTTGGGAACTCTCACATGTGAGCGTTGGACGAAGCATGACTCTCCGCCCAAGGGCTTCATGAGGAAATGGCTGCCACTGGGGATGGTGGTGTGTCCCGCCCAGGGGGTGTAGCCGACCATGGAGTGCCCTGATAGGTATCAATTATAGTCCACTGGAAGTAATTCCAGACCGCTACAGTTGGTATCCGAGGAAAGGTTTAGTCAACCTTTGGAAACTAGGATGCGAAAACGTTAGTGAGATCCCTAGAGATATTTCTAAGGTATGTCTAGGGATGTCTCTAAGGTTAAGTATACGTATAGGTTATAGTCCTAGAATTGCTCTAACAATCTTAGAATTTAACCTAAGATGTTAGATATTGAGGGTACTACCCCTTTATTATGTTGTTTTCCCTAGCATGATTTTTGCCTCTCACACTATTCTTTTGGGGTTTTAGACGATGATTGGAACCCGAAGGAACCGTGTTGATCAATGCAATGGACAATGAAATGATTGTCCCCCTGAGCAACCAAACGATATGGGAGCTGGAATGCAAAATCTTGTAGCCATGCTCACACAACTTTCTCAAGCTATGAATCATACAGGACTTCCAAACGAGCAAAGGAAGGAGCAACATTCTGTTGAATCCTTCATGAGGCAGCGTCCGCCTTCTTTCAGTGGGTCTACTGATCCATTAGTTGCTGAACAATGGATTAGTACTACTGAAAAGATATTTTCAGTTCTTCAATGTTCTGAACATGATAAAGTCATCTTAGCAGTATATCGTTTGGAAGGTGAAGCTGATCAATGGTGGAATCTTATCAAGAATACGAGGAAAAGAGATGAAATTGATTCCATGGAATGGGACGAGTTCAAGAACTTGTTTTTCAGTAAGTACTTCCCCCGTATTCTTCGAACAAAGATAGAGAAGGAGTTTCTTGAACTAAAGCAAAAGGATGAAGAATCTGTTGGTATATACGAAGCGAATTTTACAAGACTTGCAAGGTACGCTTATGGTATTATCATCCAACCTGAAAGTAAAGTTGATCGATTTTTCAGTGGCTTAAAACCAAGTCTTCGAAGGGCATTAGCTATAAGAGACTTCAGTAGCTATGAAGAAATTGTGCGTTGTGCTATCAAGGTAGAAATGGAAGTTGGTGTTACATATCCATCTCATGGGTTTGACAAGAAACGAAAGATGGAGTTCAAGGAGAAAACTCAGAATAATGGTGAAAAGAAGATGAATGTTTCCTTATGCACAAAGTGTGGAAAGAAGCATGGTGGAGATTGTCTTAAAGGGACTAGAAAATGTTTTAAGTGTGGAAAAGAAGGTCATCGAGCAGCTGAGTGTCGAAGTAATGAAAAATGGGATTCTAATGAAGTGAATAAAGCAAACACTGCAGAGAACGTACAACCAACACTTCAATGCTTCAAGTGCAAGGAAATGGGGCATTATGCTAATAAATGCCCTAATCCAAGGGTTAGTGATGATCGACATGAGCAACCGCTTAAGGCAAAGGACAAAGGGAAGTCACATGCGATCACTATTGGCAATGTTGAATATGACAACGATGTGGTGGAATGATTAAGTGTTTATGTAATGGGATTCCAAAATAATGTTGTATCTTGGAATATTGGAATATTTATGTATTGGTCTAATGTGGTATTCAAAGTGATTGAGATATTATGCGCATAATGAAGGGAAAACGAGAAAATGAAATGTTTAACAGTATTCATGAGCTCATGATTGATATAAGGACTAAGTGATATCATGGTTTGAGTATATAGAATTTTAAGGATTTTGGTATGTGGAAAGTGTTAACTTTAAACTGCATTCATGTTTTCACTAAGGTATTCAAGAGAATACATGATTAAGGCCTTTGAATGTTTGGAATGTGACCAACAAGACATATATATGCGGATTAACGATAGTATTAAATCTCTGGTAATCGTTTTCACTATATTATGAGAGTCGACTGCAGTATTATGGATAAGCCTAAAAGATTGGAATGGATTATGTTGGACATAAGTTAGTATTGTTTGTTTTTTCGATATTATTGATGGAATGTTATATAGTTTTGGAAAAAGGACAACCTGTAGGACGGGCGACAGCCCATCGCGTCGGACAAGGTCGTAGGAATCGAACCCACAACCGAAGTGCGACTGGCCTTTATCGCCTACCACTGGCCTACAGGAAGTCCCTGTTCAGTAGAAACTCGTTTTATTATATTAAGCAGTATGATATATGAAGTATAAGTCCATTTTAGGAACTATATATGATTAATCTCACTATAGATCGACTTATGTATATAATTTTTGCTAACCTTTTGTTTGAGACAGATGGAATGACCCGTCATTCTATCACATGATCTGCTAACACTTCACGAATAACAAATTCAACTTCATTTATTTAAGATATGATGTGGAAATTGTTCTAGGCACGAACAATAGTGAGATTGTACCAAAATAAAGAAAGTATTTATTCCAATTCAAATTTTCAACTTTAGGGAAATGATCTTGAAAACCAAAAATGTTGTCCTAGTGATCTTATACCTGATGAATCGGATGGTACCTTAGATCGTCACAAATTTATGGATTTGTGATTACTGGATTTTCCATAGCCATGTTCTCTACCACTCTCCATCAGAACATGATGGTTAGATTTCTCTTCCATATCCATATTTTCACCTATGTGGAAACCCAATGATTAGTTTATTTGGGTAACCGTTACGTTTCATACTTTTGTTTTTAAAGATTGGTTTTGATATTCCTTTTTACGATGTGGGTTTCTATTAAAGAAACTTTCGAATAGTAAACCATTTATAACCCCGATGAATTTCGAGGGCGAAATTCATTTTAAGGGGGGTAGAATGTAACAGCCCAAGATTTTATAAAAAAATATTCTTTTTAATTTTATTAAAGTCTTGTGTTGTACGCTACACCAAAAGGAGCTTGCACAACACGCATCCTTGACTTGCCTTGCATTACACGCAATCACGACCTTCCTCGATAGCGTGTGTAATACGCAATACCGAGTTTCACTAAACAACGATATGCTATTAAAATATTATTAAAACTAGCCGTTATGAATAGTAATAACCACTTTTTAAAACTCTGTAAATCTTATTTTTCAAAATGAACTTCATTTTTTGATTCGGAGTATCGAATTTAGCCTAAGGTGAAATTTTGGTACATTTCGGATAACTTTCATATTCTGATGAATAGTGAAAAATTACTAAATTATAATTAAAAACAACTTTTTTAATCGAAATAATTAATAGTGATAAATTATTAATTTGAGTGGTTTTAAAGTATATTTAGAATATATTTTTACAATTTAATACAATGTTGGTCATTGGATGTAATTTCACATTTAAACCAGACATAATCAAGTGTCAATCTTTTGATAGATATTGTTTCTTAAAAACACGCTATTTGTTTTAACAGCGGGATTTAATTATAAAATTAATTAATGCAACTTCTATGTTATGAATTTGGTAAAATAGACTTCATTTTTGAATTCGGAATATGAAATATAGCTTAGGATGAAATTTTGGCATTTTTCTGAAAACCTTCATTTTTTTGATGAATAGTGAAACTACTAAGTGGTAGTTAAAAAACTGAATTTTTCATAAAACTTAATTTTACCGCTTCTGTGAATGGAATTTCAAAAATCCGAGAGACACGGTTGATGTCAGTAAGTAAAATGTGGTTCAATGAGATGAAAATAATTTTTGGTGAATAGTAACTTTTTACTTTTATTTACCACAGTTAAAAGTAAATAGGGTAATTAAGGGTAAGAATGATATTAATATTACCCTAACACATGTCCTAATTCTATTGGACAAGTGTATCTCGACCAAAAACAACCTTAAGTGTAAAATATTATCATTTAGGCCCACTTGGATTAGATTATGACATTTAATATTATATTATTTAATGAATAGTTAAAATAGTTAAAATCAAAGTTTAATAACTAAAACATTTTTAATATGGGGTTATACATAAGATAAATTCGACTATAAATATTCATTAGAAATCTAAAAAGATTTCCTACATAATGATATTTTATTTATAATTTCTAGACTTTAAATAAATTAATTTATTTATGACACAACGATGATGCAGTAATTACCCTTTTAAGGAAATATTAACATAATTGATGTTATAAATGCTCAAATGAATGTAATTTGAGACTTTTTATGAATTACACTAATTTTCTAGGTTACTATGATATATTAATGTTGATTTAATCAACTTGGTTCGAACATATAATTCTGTTATGACTTTCAAAAAAATCATATATCAAATAGTGTCAAAATTGACACAAAATAGTTTTTAAATCAAATATTATATTATTAATTGTTATTGTATTCCTAAAAATCTAAGGTTCGGCCAAATGACTTAGATAAGGATATATATATTAATAATAAACAATTTGGGGTTCGTTTGGCATGTTATAGTAAGTGTATTAACCATATAGTGAAAGAAAACAAAAAGACACGGTAAAAGTTAAATTAATTAACTTAGAGTTAAATCTAATTGATAAGGTTAAAATAATACCCTAAACTTGTCTAAATCCTATTGGTTGATAGGATTTCGACCCATCCCCACTTTAGCTTCGAAATAAGACCCTTTGGAACCATTATAAACCGATTTTGACTTTAATATAAAATAATATTTTGAGATATTCCTAAGGTGCCCCTCTCCTCCCTTATAAAAGGGCACCTCCTCCCCCTCCTCCTCACACCAATTTGAGCACTCAAGCTCGGCCAAACCCTGCCATTTTCTCCTCTCCACTTCCCTAGAATAATCCTAGAGGTCCTGGTCTTCTCCAAAGACCAATCTTAGTTCCTTAAGTGGAGGATTCAAAGAGGCGTTCCAAAGAAGAGGTAATATCCATTACCGATCTTTTCAATTTCTTTCTTCTTCAACTTCTTCTTATTTAGTTGTTTCATGATAAAGTAATAACATCAGTATTAATTACATACTGATATGTTATTATAAATATGAAACAACCCTAATTCACCTTCTATCCATCCTACGGAAAAATGAAATCACCGCGCGTGCGTACGTACGGAATACCGTCTCCACGCCGTGGTGTAATCTATTTTTCCACCATCACCTTACAAGGATGGGTATAATGGTGTAATGAGTAACTATATATGATTATTATGAAGTAATATTGATACTGAAATAATATATATATATACTCCAATACAATTCCACGATCATAGGAACGATATCATCACTCGTGCGTACGTACAGAATACCGTCTCCACGATGTGATGCGACTCGTTCTACATGATCTTCATTTCATAATGATTATATAAATGAATTGAATGAATGAATATGGTATATACTACACTAATACCATTCTGTAAATGAATTATCTATAACCTAAAGATAAGAATAAGAATTTATTCGACAAAACACACATAAGAACAAAAAGTTATAAAGACCCGAGTAACAAGTAACAATGAAATATTACTAACAAGAAGCTAATAATATGACCATATATGATATCATATCAATATGTATGATTCTGGAATAAGTCAATAACATTATTTAAACCATTATACAGGAGCTTCGGACACGAAAAAAGCAAATCGGACCTAAGGTAAGGGAAATATCACAATCTCATTTTTATCCGAGATTGTTTATTCGTAAGTATTTACTGGGGTGTATTTTATCATCCACGTCCATGTTTCATCAATATGTAATATTACTTCCATCCACCTAAAATTGTTTAAATCCATTTTTACCCTTCGGTGAGTTTTTAGTAAAGAATATGAAAGGAATCTTTTGTCGCTTTTTCGTACGAGGTGATTTTTTGACTTTTCCGACAAAAGTACGAAGAATGTTTTTTTTAACGTATACGGACTGAATGGATTTTTAAAACATTATTTCCAAGAATCTTACTTTACAAGTTTTCAAGTTTATTTTTAATCAACTTATTTTAATTTAAAGTTTTATGACATGTTAAGAAAGGAAAAATGTTTTTAAAGAAGAAAGGATATTTTCCTCAAGAATTCATTTCAAGTGTTTTTTTTAAAACTATTTTTCCATCTAAGATGACGTTATTTGATATGTATGTTTCAAGTAAAATGTCTCTATGATTTAAATGGTTTCAGTTTTCTTATGATGAAATGATATCAATTGTTTATGGATTATGATGGCATGATGTTTAAGAATCCCATTTTATTACATGGGTTATGAAATGATGTATGATTTATGATTTTGTGGCACACATAAGAATGGTATCATTATGAGATGGGTGGGACCTATATCTCCCTCCAATGAATTGGGTAATGATTTTATATCTCATGAGATAGACATGGCTGGAATGGTAGGTTATACCGGTTCAGTGAAACAGGACTGAAACGAGGGTTACTCGATTCAGAAAGGGACTTTGTCCACTAAGATAGTCTTGGCAATGAGTCTTGACTAACAAGAAATGATTATCTATGATTATGTGTGAATGCCACAAAGTTTCATGTTTTATGTTATGATTATTGTGATTACATTTCACTGCCATGATTTACCCCATGTTATGAAATTATGATCTCTTTTGCAGGTTAAGATTTCCAAAAGTTATGTGCTTATGTATATGATGTGATTGATATTTCTTTTGTTTACCCTTACTGAGCATTTGAGCTCACCCTTTTATGTTTTCTTTTCCCCAGGATATAAAGAAAGGTTTTAGGTATAAAAAAAAAGAAGATCTTTATGGGAGATGTTGAAGATCTTTCACCACGATTAGAAGATTATATTCCGAGTTTCCAAAGACACTAAACTATTACGGTCCTTGTGTGTGTGTTTTTGTTATGTACTAAGTATTCCGCAAATGTAATGTCCATGTACGTCAAGATACGGGTCTCTACAAGCTGGTCTCATGTAGTCAAGCTTATTGACTACATTGAATGCCTGTAAATCTTAGGGATTAAGTTCCCGGATGAGTTGCGTATAGATCTCATCCTATCATCACTACCCATGACCTTATCTAGATTTATTGTCCACTATAACATGATAAAAAAATGAGAAGAGTCTATCAGAACTTATGACCTTAATTTTCCAGGTAGATAAGGACATGAGACGTGACAAACCCACAGTCCTTATGGTGAATAAGAAAAATATGGACAAGGAAAAGGGGAAAAGGACTTATAAACAGTTTGTAGCCCCTGAGCACCGTCCCTCCAAGAAGGGGAAGATCCAGAGGCAGGGAAAGTAACGGGAGGTGGTATGTTTTTCATGTGGAAAGCAAGGCCACTGGAAAATAAACTGTACCCAGAAGTGTGGGGATGCTAAAAGTGCATTCGTTATCAAGTGTAATCTTTCCATTTCTACAAATTGGGTATTAAATATAGCTTATGGGGCTCAAATCTGTATTGAAATGTAGGAACCAAGTAGATTTAGAAATATTTCCATAGGAGAGGTAGATCTTTGAGCTACCAATGGCGTGAGGCTGGCTGTTTTAGCCATTGGTTATTACCACATCTCATTGCTAACTGGGATGATTTTGGTTTTACATAACTGTTATTATGTGCCTAGTGTTACCAAAAACATAATTTCTGTATCATGTTTGGATATGGATGGATTTATTTTAAAGTTTAGAAATAAGGGTTGCTTCTTTTATAAGAACAATGTATGTTATGGTATGGCGCATTTAAATAATGGTTTGTATGTATTAAATTATGAAAACCAAGTGTTGGCAATCGATAACAAAAAAAACTCACATCACTCATACATCACCCAGTTCTGGTATCACCCTCTCGGTTATGTAAATGAGAAGCGCTTGAAAAGCTCTGCTAAGATGGTTATTTAGACTCTAATGAGCTAAAACCACTTGATAGATGTCACTCTTGTTTACAAGGTAAAATGACCAAACCACCTTTTATTGAACAGGGTGAAAGGGCCATAGAGCATCTAGGATTGGTGCACACGGATGTGTGTGGACCATTTCCAGTAGAAGCTAGAGGTGGATATTCTTACTTCATTACTTTTACTGATGATTTGAGTAGATATGGATATGTCTACTTAATGAGGTATAATTCAGAATCCTTATAGAAATTTAAGGAATCCAAGAATGAATTAGAGAATCATCTTGGTAAGAAGATAAAGAAACTTTGATCAGATCAAGGTAGAGAATATCTGAACCAAGAGTTCATCGATCTTTTATGGGAGTATGAGATTCTATCTTAGCTCACTCCTCCTTATACAACATAGTGGAATGGTGTTAGTGAAAGGAGGAACTGCACCTTGTTGGACAAAGTGAGGTTGCTGACAAGTCATGCGGATCTTACATTATCCTTTTGGGGATATGAATTAACTGAGTACCAACTAAGGCGGAAAATGAAATTCCTTCCGAGTTATGGAATGTAAAGAAACCCATTTTGTCGCACACACGTGTATAGGGATGCGAGGCATTTGTTAAGGACTTATCAGGAAACAAACTAGCACCTCAAGGTATAAGGTGTATCTTTATAGGATATCCTAAGGAAACAAAAGGATATTACCTATATAATCCTTCAGACAAGAAAGTGACTATTTCCAGACAAGTCATCTTTATTGAGATGGAGCACATACTCAAAATGGATAGTGGGAGAAGGATTGACTTTGATGAAGTTGATTCTCAAGATACATAGGAGTTGGTATAGGAACAAGTTCCATAGGTCCCCGTGGAATAGGTTTCAGAAACACAAGTACTGCGTAGGAGCTCAAGAGAGGTAAGAGAACCAGAGAGATTTAGTCTCCTATTCACCGAGAATGGTTAATAATTATTGTTGGACAATGATGAACCTCTATCCTACAAGGAAGTAATAGAAATCTCAGAAGCTGCAAGATGGATAGAAGTTATGAATTCTGAGATGGATTCAATGTATTAGAACCAAGTCTGGATTCTGGTCGATGAGCCAGTTTATGTAAAGACTGTTGGATACAAATGGGTATTCAAGAGAAAACTAGACAAGGAAGGTCAAGTTAGCACCTATAAATCAAGGCTAGTGGATAAAGGATTCAGAAAACATCAAGGAATTGACTATGATGAAACCTTATCACCAATTTCCATGTTTAAATCCATAAGAATCATACTTTCCATACCATCTTACCATGACTACAAGATTTTGAAAATGGATGTCAAAATAGAATTCCTTAATGGGAACCTTTAGGAAGATGTCTATATGAAACAACCAGAAGGGTTTGTGACACCAGGTGAAGCAAAAAAGGTTTGCAAGTTTCAAATATCCATTTATGGATTAAAGAAATCATCCAAGTTGTGGAACATTCGATTTGATGAAGCCATAAAGGAATTTGGTTTCATTAAGAACAAATGTGAGCCATGTATATATAAGAGGTTTAATGGGAATGGGGTCGTTATCCTAGTAGTATGTGTTGACGGCATATTACTTATTGGAAATGATGTACCGATCTTACAGTCAGTTAAGGACTGGTTGAACAAGTGTTTCTCCATGAAGGAATTGGGTGAAGTAGCCTATATTCTAGGGATCAAGATCATTCGTGATAGATCCAAGAGGCTACTTGGACTAAGTCAGCGTCCATACATTGACCAAATATTAAAGAGATTTTGTATAGAATAATCCAAGATGTGATTGGTTTTAGTGTCACATGGCCTACATATTTCTAAGAAAATGTGTCCTCAGACACAACAAGAGAAAGATAGAATGAGTAATATCCCATATGATTTGGCTATAGGATCCATCATGTATTCCATGTTATGTACCAGGATTGATGTTGCCTATGCACTGATCATGGTAGTAAGATATCAAGAAAATCTAGGAGAACAATATTGGACTACTGTTAAAACAATCCTTAAGTATCTGAGAAGAACTAAGGATATGTTCCTGGTGTATGGAGGAGACGAGGAGCTTGTCATCAGAGGGTATGCTGATGTTGGATTTCAGAAAAATTATAATGACCTAAAGTCACAATCTGGATATGTTTTCTGTCTCAATGGAGTAGCTATGAGTTGGGAGAGTTCAAAGCAACTAGTTTTCGCTGATTCAACAATAGAGTCTGAATATATAGCAGCTTCTGATGTAGCCAAGGAAGCCATATGGATTTGGAATTTTGTCTAGGAGCTTGATGTGGTGTCTAGCCGTAAAGATCCTATCATGTTGTATTGTGATAATACTACAGTGGTGGATCTTGAAAAAGAACCAAGGTCACATCAACATAAAAAGCACATACTCTGGAAGTATCACCTCTTGAGGGATTTATATCAAAAGGGTGAAGTTGCAGTGAGCAGAGTGTGTACGGAAGATAATGTGGAAAACCCCATGACTAAAGGTCTATCTTAGTAGAATCATGAATAACATGTGAGAGCTAGCGGGTTAAAAGTTATTAGCAGTTGAATCTAGTCCAAGTGGGAGTCTGTTGGATTTGGTGGCCTATAACCAACTACTTTATACTTTATTAATTAATAAATAACTTATCACATCTTGATTGTTCTTCTGAGTGACAATGCATGTGATAATGTCCTAAGGATAGTTGTTTCATTAAAGGTTCATAGCGGATCCCTGCTATGATGAGAACCCGGAAGTGCCATAACACCGTTATTGAATATATGTTCTATATACAAATGATGTTATATGAGGGGAAAAAATAATACAGGCCATTAGGGGAAAGGAATTATAAAACTTTGTGGTCCCTTCTCATGGTGTTAATCCTTGGTAATATCCAAGAGGATATTATGAGAATGAGACCTGCTAGTAGGAAATACACATTTCATAGTGTCATTGGTTGTTCCTATCCACGGACGTGTGTATTGGTCCTTATACTTTAAGATTATTATTAATGGGTATTACAACTTGCGCACTTAGATGTATTGATGAAAACTGTGACGACACACTATTCGCAGTGAGGTAAGATATGTTGGGTGCGTCACAAGTGATACCACCTTATTAGATAATGTGAGAAATGATTTGTACCTTCTGTTTCATAATGGAAGTAGATATCTCAGGCCCTTTGATGGAATTGATATAGCCAAAATAAATCCATGGCCATGGTGAGGAATGGGAAAGTTCAATTTCGGAAAGTCAAAGAAAGAATAATTAAGTACATGGGTTTATGGAACTAGCATGCAACCCACTTGATTCGAGATATTGAGACAAAGGGATTATATTACACGGTAAGCATTCGTAGGAGGTGACACATCATTGAGGCATTAAATTATTTCTCTATGGGTTACTTTGTGTGTTTTTAGATGTTAACCTTGGACTTTTGGTAGGCTCCACCTAATGACACTGAGAGAGAGGCCTAGAGGGTCACACACTAAGTGTGTCCAAGTATCTCGGTTAAATATCAATTTAACAAGTTGAATAAATATTATTCCCAATTTTGGTTTAATAATTATTTAAGGATGCCCGATTGCATTTATTTCGACACTAGTTATTCGAGAGAATATATTATGGGAGAAATAATATATTTATTAGCGAGTAATGTAGTGATATTTATTTTAGAAATAAATAGCCATTATTCAAGGTCTAATAAATGTGGTGGAGGAAATAAAGAAAAATGGAAAAACAAAAGTACACACCATGTATATTAAATATACACACCGTGTATTTTTTCAGGGAATTTATGAGAAATAATATTATTTATTTAATTAAATAATATTAGGTGTAATTCACTGGGTGCATGTTAGGTAATAATAATAGTCAACTATTATTATTAGACATGGGGTATTACTAAGAATTAAATGAAATGAATAAATGCTTTCAGGTAATTAATTCATTTTATTATTTTATGTACTTAAAAATACCAATTATATATTTCTCATTATCCTAGCCATTTTTTGTGGGTGTGAAGAACATATCTAGAGAAATATCTCAAGACAAGAGAGAATTCTTTTCTTCCAAGAATGCTCTCAAGCTATGAGAGAGAGATCCTCCTCCACCGGATCAAAGCGATCAAAGGCGGACATCGCAAGCAAAGGATCTTCCGCGCTAGCACCCGAAGATCCCTTCGGTGACATATAGAGATATGTGGAGCATGTTTGGATCACCTCTAGGGGAATACTACACTTGGATTATATGATGTAATGACAGATCACATCAGATCGTGACTAGAAACATCAATGAAGAAATAATTCCATCAAGTTAATTCTTTTCAATTAATTAAATTAATTATAACCAACTTATGATGATGCTATCTATGGTTTTGGGATGCCCCTCTTTCTTTTTCGTTATTCATTCTATTCTGAAGATCCAAAATTTTATTATCATGACAGATCTCAGATTGATCGTTTTTAACGCTAAAATTAAAGTTGGGTACACCCACCAACGTGTTTCCACTGCGCCCGGAACTTATATAAAGTAGTAAATATTTTTTTTAGGAAGTGTAAAATGAATGTATCAACAATTTTTTTTTCAAATATTGTCTCTGAAGTGACACTGGTACCAGATAAATTATGAGATCTCATACAATATTGTTGATGATATATTAAAATTTCCGAATGATTTAATAAATCATTGATGATAATGTATTTTTAGAGATGATAACATCAAAATAAATGGCTAAAATAATTATTGAAGATTTTTTTTTGATATCCAACTCATAAAGTTTTGGATTGATTATCCAAACTAATAAGTCTATTGAATATATATGAGCTTATTATAATAATTTTTCTTTGTTATTCATTTGGATATTTATATATCTGTATTATGTACAATTGATGTTTTCATTGTTTATCTATATGTTAACATTTATTAAAAAATATATAAACCCCTTAAGGGCTCAAAATTCTTAAAGAATATTAAACATTATGAATGTTCACCCAATCTGATAAATTTATGTATGAGGTGAACTGAATTAGATATATTTAATGTATTCATTAAGTAAGAATGTAAATTGACTTGAATTTTTTACATTAATCTATATGTTTTGGATATCATTAAAACCCCTGAATAGTTTATAAAAGTAATAAAGTATTTGATCATCGAATTACAAGGAATGTTCATGTATTTTTAAATTAATCATCCAAAAGTTTAAATCATAAATTTTGGAATGATTTTACATATTAATGAAAATACCATTAATAAACAATTAAATATCTTGCTTCTAATATTGATATATTTCATACATGAGGAGATAATGAAGAATATATTTTTAATTAAAGGATTCAATATAAATATAATTTAATTTATCCTTGAAGGATATACATAATCATGTTTATATATACCTTTAAAATAATATTGGGTCTTATTATAATGAATTTGATTCAAGGTAAAATTATTTTCTTTCTCATCGATATTTAAGGGTATTAATGATTAATTATTTAAAATTTTAGAATTAAAATTGGTTGATTACACAAAAAATGGAAATTTATCTGATCCATATAAAGCCATATCTAAAATTGAATATTTATTCACATATGGTGGAATTTCCATTTCATGTAATTCTACGAAACAAACTATTTTCATGACTTCCTTTAATAATGTTGAGTTGATTGTGATTCATGAAGAAAGTCAAGAATGTGTTTAGTTGAGATCAATTATTCTTCATATAAAAAATAATTGCGGATTAGACACCAGTAATGATATTCTAACCATATTATATAAATATAATGTTGATTTCATAATGAAATTGAAGGATGAGTATATCAAAGTTGATAGAACAAAATATATCTCACCAAAATTCCTTTTCACTCATGAACATCAAAAGAATGATGATATTGATATCCAAAAAATAAATACCTATGATAATATTGAATATTTGTTCACAAAGGCATTAGTAATTGTAACTTTTTAATAAAATGATTTATAAATTTTGGATGTAAATATTGAATATTATATCATGATTTTATGAGGGGAATTTGGAAACACTACACCCTTTTCCCTTTGTCAAGATTTTTCCTTCGGGTTTTCTTGATAAAGTTTTTAATGAGAAAACATGTAATGAAATTCAATTACTTTGGATTAAATTATTTTTTCCCATAGGGATTTTAAAGTGAAGATTATATTAGATTCCATTAAATTATGACATACTAGGTGTATTGTTATGAAATTTGATAATTATGTGGAAGTCATAATGTTACTTAATTCCCATGGTGTTAATGACCCATAATTCCTATCAAAATATCTTTAAATGGAAAACCTTTCATCTTATCTAACCGTTAGTATTCTAACCATTGGATATTACATGGGAGATAAGATTTAATATATATCATTGATTATAATTTCATGTTCCTTATATATTTGTGTCACTATGTTAATGGAAGCATAAATTTTGGACCTGCATATATTGTCTCTACTTGTGCTCAAATTCTTATACGTTACTGCTCTTTGTTCAAAATATCCATCCCCATTATATGATTCACTTTTCATCAATGATATGATTATCCTATGATTGATCACACATTTTTGATTTTTTAAATTCTTCATAGTTTTAATCGACATTTAATAAATTTCAAAATAGTTCTTAAATAATATAGTTATTATTTATATTATAATTTTTATGGGTGTCGATCACTATGAACATAATTTTTTGGATGGAAATTTTTATGATCATGAAATTATCAAGTTCTATCATATGTATTTGGTTCTAACCACTGAATCTTGTTAGGAATATGAATATTACCTAGGTTTTGATGAGTTAACTAGAAATAGAAGCTCCAAAAGATACCACTTGTCCTGATTAGTTCAATAGTAGAAGAGGTATTCAATAGATAAAAATTTGTTTGGAAGGTGGCATATTCTGATGGGTAAAAGCTTTTAGTTCCCCAAGATATGTTGAGATAGATGTTTGTTCACCGAAAGGTGGATGATGCGGTGGTTATACTGATCAAGTTATGATTCACCATAAGTAATGGTTGAGGTAGTGGATGCTATAGGGAATCAAAGGGTATTTTATTTCCAAATATGGGTACCCTACAAACTTTGGATGGCATTGAAACTTGATCAACTATCTTGAAACTTCTATAAATATATAATTGGGACCACTTTCATGGTGTATTAAAAATTTACACTGTATAGTGAGATTACTTGTAATTAGTGATCTAAGTGACTAACTATTGAAAATGATTATAATTATTATATCTTTAGATAAATTAAAGGTTTCAGGCCCAATAGAATCTAGTTAGTCCCATTCCTATCATGATACCCTCCCTTTAAAGGTACCCCTCCTAGCTATATAATGAAGGAAGAGAGATAATGACCCTTATTTCCCACCTCCATTAGGCCCAGAGTTGGAAATTAGCACCAAGGGTGTAAATAAAGTTACACATATGGGAGAAATTACCCTCAATAGAAAATTAGAATTAAGATATAGGATATAAACCACAAAAAACCCTAACACATAAAATAAAAATGATAGAAAACTATCCCAAAATGTTTGGAAAATGTCAAATGAACACAAATAAAGTTCCCAATAAAAGTACCAATAGACAATCCTATGACAAAAACTCAACAACTACTCCAATGACTAAGCTAGTAATGTATATCTCCATCTTCAAAGTAATTTTGGAAACCTAAAAAAATATTATATATATATATAGGATGGGAATAACATGTATACTCAGTAGGATCATACCCAATGTCACTTGTGAAAATGTGAAAAGATAATACTAAAACACCAATGAATAAACAATAGAACCAACAAGAAACTATATGGGTTAACTATCCAATCACAAACTCACCATGATAATCTCACCAAATAACACATTCAAGTATAATAATGTAGCATTAAAATAATGCAAAGGTCCCCCACAACCACTTCCCACTAATTTTACACTCTCACGCCCTAACATCAAACATCATATGCTCCTATAACTTCCATATTGTCTCATCACCACATGTAAATCCATTTATGATGTGGGTTGGGTCATGAATCTACCTACCCAAACCTCCCATAGGGCCCAAAATCCTGTCCTGACATCAATGTCATCATGAACATCTCTCATACTAGTGCCACATCATCATCCACATCATCAATAAGACACATATCCAAAGTAGTAGGGTATCATTAATGTGAAGTAAATCAACCTTATTTCCTCATATTACTATTCATGATCCAAAACATATATCATATCCTCATTACACTAGGCATCTCAAACACCAATCTTCATCATCACAACTACCAAAGGAAGAGTGGGGAATATGGGGTATCCAACCATCCATTTCACCACTAACTTGGATGTTGTGGAAAAAACCCAGAACCCAAAAAAAATTGGGCATTGGTAATGTTATCCAACTTGGGCAGGACATATATATTAATAACATGAAAATAAAATATAGATATATAACACACAATAACCAACCTAGGGGTTCACATCTAACTCTAGTAGAACATCCCACAACACCATCACAATAACCCATGACCTCTACCATCAACCACTTCCACCACTAATGAAACACACCACATAAAAATTCCAGACATAAGCCACATTTTATCTTCCCTTTTCAAGTTAACCAGTTTTGAGATTTACAAGTTACCAACCAATATCCATTTTATTAAGAAAATTATCACAAATTGATTTCAGTCCATACTTATTTAATTTCCAACACATTCCATTTCAATTTCATCATTTAATATTTATTGTCAACTCTTAATTACATTTCTACTCAACATTTCCATCAACACACCACATAACAAGCCATCCACCTAACACCAACTATCATCACATCTCATTACATGTCATCACCACAACCCAAAAATCTCACCATAACATCCTCACATAAAAACCATTATATTCCATCCCTCATCACATCCCATAACAACCAACCATAGATTCACTAACCAAAAAATTCCACATATGAACCTAGTCACTACCATCACTAGACTATTTCCCATAAACTCTACACACAAAACATAAGGAAAATGAAATAATCACACTAGACCTTATAGAATCAATTCAATATTCATAATATTACAATTACAAATTAATATAAAGATATTTTATCTTTTTTACTTCATTAATTTCATGGATATTCTCACATATTTATATAATTTCATGGGAAATTGATTCATTATCCACAGATAAGTTCTTTATCCTTTTATTAGTGGCGAGTTTAAGAATTCAACACAACAAGATTCACAAATCACATGAGCCACAATAAGAATAAGGAACCCAACAACTATGTTTTTTAGAAAAATCAATGAAAAGATATGAAATCATAAGAAATATCATAAAACAAGTAAAACCATATGAAAAACCCCATCCTATTCAATCAAAATTAAATCCATTTAATTATATGATCATGTCAATACATACTATCCACCCAAAGGAAGAAAATGAAATTTCAATAGATGTACATAAAATAAGGAGAGAATGAGGATACCCTACCTCAAATAGGTGTTCAAAATTCTTAGAGAAAGAATAGATGATTATGACTCACCCACCACTGAAACCCAATAATGGTAAATTACCATCAAGCCTTGATCGATTTCTGACCTAAAATAGAGGATCTCTACTAAAACGAATTCCTAAAAGGAAGAAGAATAAGAATAATGGAAAAGAGAGGGGATAACAGAGTGACTCAATTTTTGAGGCCTTGATCCCGAAAAACTAAGGAATTAAAAAGACCAAGAGATATGGATGGAAGGTGATGAGAGATCAAGGGGTTGACTAAGACTTAAGAGAATAAGAAAAACCAAACCAAGGAAGTTGGGATGTACCTTTTTATAGAGTAATATTTGTAAGCCTTCACCACTGTGTGGGGAACTCAAAAGGACCATAACAAGACTGGTCAAATCAAAGATCTATAATTCAAGCTTTTTACCCCTAATCCTCACATGTTTTAAAACTCATGTCAAACCATTTTGAAAGTAACCCACACCTTGTCCAACCAACCACAATACATTTTTTTTTTATTTTATAAAAACCACTTTTTTGGGTAAGTGGGAACCATACATAAAGATCCACAACAATACTGCATAAAAAAACAAACCCCTCCATACCACATTCAAAGTTCAAGATCAACCTTCAAATTACAAAAAAAAAACTAAAAACTCCACCAGTACCATAACCACGTAGTCATTCTATTTCAAATTTTGAAATCCAAATAGACAATCAATCATACCATCATTACTGCCTTGGTCACAGAACCAACTCAAAACCCTCATTGACACCGAAGACATCGACCATCATATCACCGTCATATCCATACACCGTAAAACCCCATCGCTGCCTTGAGCATCATCCTCATCATCTTAGAGCATCACCAGAAATACACCATCGTCGCTGATGAGAAGCACCATCTCCATAGTCCATCATAAAATCCACCAGAGAACATCACCGCAACCAGAACAAGCTTTCACAGACAAACACAACAAACCTTCACCGAAAAAATGGATTTGAAGAAGAAACACATAGAAAACATCTTGTAATGTTCACCCGTGTCCTCCATGGCATGGTGATCTCTACATTTCCCATTTCTCATAGGGTGTCCATCCAAGGTTTACACCCGATAAAATAAACAACTAGGCTGTTTCACTCACCACGGTGCATCCCATTACCAAATGACCAACTCCATAACCAACCATAAAGCACCCAAGTTCAAAACAGCCTGAACTATTCACAAGCCTCTATATAGACTCCAAAATGGATAACACCACACCCACCACCATAGTGTGGTGACCCTATGAATAGATAGAAATCTACCCTAGCCTGCAGAACACATGCAAACCCCCACTCAACAACATTAAGCCCTATAAAAGCATAATGGGAGGATTTTAGGAATCTAGTCCCTAACAATGCCCCATGATGGTTTTCATCACATCAAATGGTTAATTTATATGAAATAAAAAAAGAATCATCATGTATAACCAATATACCTAAAGAAACTTGATGAAAAGAATCCTAAAACACTAGAGGGTATCTTTTCACATTAAATTTATAATTAATTTAATAATAATAATTACCTCAATCTTGGAATTATTTCTTTGATGAATATATTGATCATTTTAGCCCAATTAAAGTTATATAATTATTTATTAGAGAGGATCCAAATTATAATCCATCTAGAGGCATCCAAATGTGATCCAAAATCTCAGAATGTTGTCAACGAAACTCCAGGTGCTAGCATAAAGGTACAAATCATCTTCATCCTTCATGTCGATTGTAATAGATGATCCTTTGGTCTTGAAGATCATGTCACTTATCCTCTAATTTTTTTTATGGATGAGGAGGAGTATCAATTCCCTCATTCTCAACATAATCCTAGAGATTTACTTAATTATTAAGATAATCTCTTGTGAGGAAATGTTGTGCACAATAATCCAAACCTATAAAATGATATAAGATGGAATATATATATATCTAGGGTTTAATATTGACAATTTAAAAAAATTCAATCAAATATTAAAACTAAGATATTCTCCAAGACAAAAAAACCAAAAACAATAACAATAACAACAAAAACAACAAAAACAACAAAAACAATAATAATAATATCACTCATGGAATGCACTAGCTCACACATTATAAAATATAATTTTATCACTAGGACCTTAAATCATCCCAAAAATCATCCTCAATATTTATCACACATCAGATAAATATTTATTATTCATTAAATAAATAAATAAATATTATATCCACAGTCTTGAAAATAAATATTTATTTTAATAGTCATGTAAATAAATAAATATTAATGATACTATATCCATCAACTTGTAAATAATAAAATATTTATTTATTATATCATGAATAATTAAAAAGAGATAAATAAATATTCTATTCAAGGGTCTTATGAATAAATATTTATTTAATATTAAAATCATATATATTTTCTAACTTGAATATAACTGGTGATTGAATATTTTTAATCAGTAAATCCTGAATAAATATTATTATTTGGTCTTAAGAGTATTATTTTTTCTAATAATTAAATTCAAATAAAATCTAACTGAGATAATGGATACACTTAGTATGTGACCCTCTCTTTCTCAATGAAATTAGGTAGGTTTTCATAAAGTCCATGATTAGAATCTAACAACACATCAAGATACCCATAGAGAAAGAAGTTAATCTTAAAATGATAACAAGAATATATGAAAAATCACTATGTAATATAATCAATATGTCTCAATATCTCAAATCAATAAGGTTGCATACTTGTTTCATCAACCTATATGATCGATTGATCTTTGTTTCACTACATAAAATGAACTCATCAATCACCATGACCATGGATTTTATCAAATAGTTATTTCAATAAAAGGTCCTAAGATATCAATTTTCATAAATCAGATTGGAAAAAACCTATATTGAATTGTTCATTAATGTCATATAACTTATGAACACATAATATATCCTACCTTATTATGAGTATATACTATAACAATTTTCTTCAATAAATTAAAGTGCACGACTAATGATATACATTAAAAATAATCTCAAGTCTACGGACCAATAAACACATTTTCATAGAGGAGTATCCAATGACATGTAAACATGTGGAATTAATACTAGAAATTCTATCCCCATAACTTCCCATCTCACAAATTACCACGTGTAAACATCATGATATGAATTCTTGTTTAATTATGAGTATTAAGCACCTAGTAGTCAAACATACTCCATGTACCATCACATAATGTTGTACTAAGCATAGGAATAAGATTTAGAAATATTTCATAACACTTTAAGGGTTTCATCATAGAAAAGAACTTCAATTCACTTTTGATATGACAAATGATCTAAGGAAATTATCACATTAATGTATTGTAGAAGAATAATTATCCAGGACTATAAGTGTCTTTACTTACTATGGTCTCAAATCAGTTTGGAATTTAAAAACACAAAACCAAAAATCACTAAAACTACTAATAAGTAGTATAGGATATGCAAGAATAGAGGTCGAACCCATGAGGAATAAGAACTTAGAATAAAATTTATAGAAATTGATCATGAAATATTAACTAAACTATACTAACATAGATAAGTGGATGAATGGTATGACTCAAAAAATAAAAATAAAGGATTAAGGGAAGAGAATCAATAACTAATGATGATTTCTCATAAATTAGGAACAACTCAACTTAACTTGAAATCATTAGTCATGAGAATCCTTGGGGTCATCTAGATTTAACTATTAGAACAAACTAAAACTATCTTGGACCATTGATCCCTATCTATAGGTAGTTTATAACCAACCTAGGTGCAATAAAACCAATCTCAAAAGTGTAAGGTGAAGTTAATTTATCCATTTATCCCCACTACCCTATAATACATTACGTACTTTTCCCTAGACACCATCACCCTCACTAGGAACTAGGGAGTAATATTTAGAATAATGCACAATGAAATACTAAATAAATATGACCACCCACAAGGAAATAAGAATAAAAAGCATATCACACACACCCCCTTTAACCAATTACACATCATACCATGACACTAGTACCACATAGCTAATTTCTCATTAACCATTAATAAACTAGAACTGTATAAGAGGGAATAAAGAGTTGGAATAAAAGAAAGATATTGAGAAATAATAAAAATCTTACTCGAATTTATTTTTACTACCAATGTAGGAGTTATACTTTTATACAATGAAAAAAATATAAAACAAAACATAAGCTAAACAACTTCCCCTATAGCCAATAAACTCTTGTTTACTGAAGCACCAAGTTATCTAACCCCTTACATGAAAAGATACTCTTATTTATAGAAAAATCATTGGAAGATATCTTCATTATATCTTCCCTATTTTTCTTCTTTATCTATTATATATATTTATCCTCATATTTATCAATTTGGGTTGGAATTAAACTCCACTTGATATGATCTATATATATCCTTTAGATATAGGAATTATCCCACGAAGATGTATCCTATTTGAACCCCGATGAGTTATATCTTTTATCTATACCCATTATCTTTATACCTTTAGATCTTAGACACATCTCCCTTGAATTTGGATTTACAATCCTAAAATATTCGTGATATATCACATGAAATATCTTCTAAAATATCCAAAAAGATAGCCAATATACACATGAGGGAGATAGAGACCAAAATTCTAATTTTATATCTATAGGTTTTAGAGTGGATAATGTCTTGTGGCATAACTAAGACTTCTTCACTCCTACTGTAACATGGTGTGGTTACTCTGTTGTAGGGAAAATTCTCCATAAAATCTCAAGTCGCTATAAAATATGGGAGCTCCAAATCATATCCAAAATCCTACCTCCTAGCCTCATCACTACAAACATGAAAAACCTTGAACAACTTCCTTTACTAACCATACGATGCATGCAGAACCCCTGTACCACAACATCATCTTTAATATTTAAACCATAGTGAAATAATAAGCACAACACCATAATTTTATCATAACTATTTTACCTCACTAAGACATATATAGTGGAAATTTGTGAACTAAGATGAAATATTTCACTTTGTATCGACTTCTCCAAGGTACTGTGACACTTATTTCAGCCAGTAGTACATTCATGCTCAAATTTTCTATGCAGATCAATCTCCCTCTTTCCATCAATGGTGGTTCTATAGCAACGAAATAGATGAAATAAATGAGGGGGATGATGTGATATAGTTCCAAAATAATGATGTTTCATTAAGTGCACAATATTCCAGGTGATAAGGTCATACCACATTGGAAATAGTTTCCTTATATCTTTACTTAATAATTAAGGGCGTGACCACCACACACCATTGAAGACCAACTAGAGATGGTGGAATCCCAAAAGTACTTGTGAATCCCATAGTAAAGCTGTCCACCCTTAGCTTACCCATGCATACACTAACCCCCATGTACTCTATTACAAATTTTTAACTATGCACTTTCCCATTATGCTCGGCTTACCCCCTTGACCTGTTCCATAACCACCTTTTTCACTATAAACATAAAAAACTTTGTTAAAAATGTGCCATATAATTTTTTTTTATTTTATAAAATTCTTATCAACCTTATATTAATTTATTTTATTTTTACAAAATTCATTTTTAAAAATAATTTACCCTAAATAATAATAAAAACACTTAAAATGAGGGCAATAACACTTAAAAATTAATTAATTAAATTAATTACAATTAAAAAATGTATGTATAAATTAGATCTATCAAAAATCATCATGTGATAATATATTTATTAATATGGTAATTAAAAGTATAAAGTAGTTGGTTATAAGGAACCAACTCCTATAGTTTACTACTTACACTAGATCCAACAACTAATGACTTTTAGTTCACTATTTTTCACATGATATTCAAGAATATACTAAGACAAGACTTTAGACAATGGATCCACCATGTTCTCATCTATGGAAACTATGATTATTACGAGGTCACCTCTCTAATAAAAACCCCTCAAGAGGTGATATTTCTAAAGTATATATTCCATATATTGATGTAACCTTATATCTTTGGTGAGAACCACAACTACAGTATTTTCCCAATATACTTGATAACATACTTAATTTTAGGTATATCATATATCCTAGAAAAATTTTCATAGCTAAATTTCTTCTTTAGCTGCATAAGAAGCCATAATATACTCAGAATCTACTGTAGAATCTATAACTATGGGCTACTTGGAACTCTTTCAGCTCACAACAATTCTATTAATTTAGAATAAATATCCTAAATATGATTTTATATTGTCTTAATTTTTATGAAAACTAGCATCTGTATATCCCTTGATAACTAGTTCCCCATCTCCTCCAAACACCAAGAATACATCATTAGCATGCCTAAAGTAATTCAGGATAGTCTTTATAATCATCCAATAGCTATCTCCTGGGTTGACATGATATCTTCCTACCATGATCAAAACATAAGCAACATCAATCTTGGTACATATCATGGTATATAAGATAGATCCCATCAAAAATGCTTATGAAATTATACTCATACCCTATCTCTCCTATTATGTTTAGAGGCACATTTTCTTATACAAATATATGACACACGACATATGAAATAATATCCTCTTGTATTGTTCCATATTTAACCTATTTAGTACCTTTTCAATATATATATATATACACCATGACTTAGTCTAAACAACCTCTTAGATCTATCATGATAGATCTTAATCCCCATAATATAGGTTACTTCATTGAATTCCTTTATGGAGAAGAATTTAATTAATCATATCTTAATTTACTATAAGACTACTGTCTCATATCCTATATGTAATATTTCATCAACATATACCACTAGGAAAATAATCTCACTCCTACTAAACCTCTTATAGATACAAGTATCACATTCATTATTTATGAAACTAAATTCCCTTATGGATTCATAAAAGTGAATGTTCAATGATCATAAGAATTTATTTAATATATAAATTTATCTTTGAAAATTTCATATCTTATTGGAATATTTTAGTGCCACAAACCATACTAGTTTTTTATATGTATATCTTCTAGAAGGTTTATATTAAGGAAGGCGGTTTTGACATCCATTTTCCAAATCTCATAATCATGGAAGGATGATATGACTAGTATAATTCTAATGGATTTCAACATAGTGACTGGTAAAATATTTCATAATGTTCAATGTTTTTATGTGGTTTAAACCCTTTATAAACTAATCATTCCTTATAGGTATTAACTTGCACATCCATGTCCATTTTATTCTTGAATACATATTTTTACCCATTAGGCTTCACATCCACTGGAGGATATACCATTATATCTTAGGATTCATAGCTTATTACCATATTATAGATTCTGAGCTAATTACTACCTCCTTTTAGAATAAAGTTTCATTACTATCCAATAATAACTTATCACCTTCCTCAGTGACTAAAAAATAATATCTCTTAGGGTCTATAACCTATACAGTTATCCTACAAAGTACCCATTCCTCTGGAATAACCTATTCTACAGAAATTTGTGGAATTTGGTCATATTCCAACTCTTATATATCTTGAGCCCCAACTTCACCGAAGTCTATATTTCTCCCATTATCTCTTTTAGGGATGTTATCCCTCTCAAGGAATAGGGAATGTCTTGAAATTATTTCCCTTTTATCTAAGGGTTGGTATAAGTAAAATTCCATTGATTGCTTAGGATATCCTAAAAAGGTATACTTTTTCCCTTAGGATGAAAGTTTTTTTATATAATTATCCTTAATAAATTCTTCACATATCCACACATGAATATTTTAAAAAATTTATTTCCTTCCACACCACAAATCATATGGGATTCTGTTTACTACCTTAGTTGGCATTTGGTTTAGTATGTGTACTTCAGTCTGTAATGTGTATCCATAAAAGGATAATGGAATACTTTCACAAATCATAATTTATCTCACCATATTCAATAATGTACTATTCCTCTATTCACTCACATAATCCACTATGACATACAAGGAGGAGTGAGTAGGGATAATATCCCAAACTCTCTTAGATAATTGATGAGATCTTGGTTAAGACACTCTTAACTACAGTTTAAGAGGTGATTATTTATATTTTTAACAACTTATTCTAAACATAATTCTTGTATTCCTTAAATTTGTCAAAGGAATCATACTTATACCTCATCAATTAGACATATCAATATCTGTTCAAGTCATCAGTAAAAGTTATGAAGTATGATCATCCACTCCTTACTTCAACTAGAAATGGTTGACACACATCTGTATAAACCAAACTATATGCAGAACATTAACCATTTCCACTAAATAGATATTTGGTTATTTTACCTTATAAACAATCACAATATATACCAAGTAGTTTTATTTAAAAAGAATCTAAATATCCACCTTGATATAGTTTTTTAAAATACTTTTTATATGACCTAGCTGATGAAGCCATAGTTGGGTGCAATATGAGTCATGAAAACTAAATTTTTTATTGATTACCAACACATGATTTTCATATTATAAAACATAAAGATCATTTTTTAAATGTTCCATGAAATAAAAAATGATATCATTATAAAGTTATTAACTTTTATTTAAAAATATGAAAATAAATCCATCTATATAAAATAAAGGCACATATATAATGTTTTTAGTGACTCTTGGAACATAATAAAAATATTTTAGAACTATGATCAACACTATTGACAACATGATATGATGTTCTCCTATATTCAGTGCACTAATACTTCTCCATTGACAACTATTGAATTAATCTCACCTTAGGAAACCTTCTAGAATCTACTCAGTTCCTATATTTGGATACAAAAGTGAGCACCAAAAATTATATCTTATACCTAATTTATAGAAATAAATATATTTTATACAATAATAAATAAAATTGAATCTTCCCCTAATTTCTAAATTGAGGCATGGTTCTTCTTCTAATAGCCCTTCTTTCCACATGTAAATAGATGATTTCTTTCTCCCTTTCTTTCCCCTTGATCTTCCTTTTCTTGGAAGGGTAGTGTGAAGAAGTGTTAGACTTGGTGTTAGTCATATATATATTTTCCTTGCCTTTCCCTTGTTCACCACAAGGAAAAGAGGATTTTAATTCTTTATATTATTACTTTCCTAAAAAATCATAGTAAGGATATTTGGGAGACACTTCTCTATATTGTTAGTGTTAGAATTCATAATAAATATTCAAAATATTTGAGGTAGTGAAGTGGCTATGAGATCCATGCACAAATCCTTAGGTAGGGTGAAACCCAAGATGTATATATGGTCAATTAACTTGACTACATGAGTCCATGCTAGTTCAATTTCTCTGAGTATACATATGAGGAGTGCCTTGGAGATCTGATATCTCTCATGCCTAGCTCTCTCCTGATAAAGATCACATAGATGGGATAACATGTCAAATGAATTCATGTATCTTTGAAGCTTTTGGATCCCACTAGATATGGATGATAACATTAAGAATTAGAAATATAAAGCATCATCTACATTCTTTTAGAAGATATTATGCTCATCCTCACTAGCCTCATTAGCAGTTTTCATAATAATAGGGGACTCTAGAACATATAACTTTTGTTCTTGGCATAATATAATTCACAAGTGCCTGTATAAATTCTAGAAGTTTATTCTAGTGATGATATTGTATTTATCTAAAATATATTATAAGGATATCATGGTTGATGAGCTTTACATTTTCTATAATAGATAAAAGAAAACTTTTAAATACATTATACTAATTACCATATGGGATGTAATAAATTTTATTTTATTAGTCTCCCACTATTTTATCAAATCTCAATAGACCTCAATATTAGATTAAAAATGTCCTATCATGTGGAAATTTTGGTATAAAGGATATATATTTCCCTTACCATAACTTAGAAAAGGGTCTGGTCAATTACTCGAAGGTATTTAGGTAGGTGGTCTTGCCCAATGAATTAACTTTCAACTACTTGATCTATTGAGTGGACTCCCCAATCTTGACATTCTATCTCAGATTTCCTCAAGAAACACCTTCAAGTTACAATAAGTCTAGTAAGGTCTACTATTATAGATGTTAACTTGGGGAGTTCAACCTAAAATTATCATTAAAACTCCTTGATAAATGAAAGTGACCTAATAAGGGACAAACCAACACTTTGATATATGGTTCCATTCTAAATCTAGTAATGTAAGGCATTTCCAAATTAATATTTCCTTGAGATATTTTTATTTAATTCATTATAAATTTCTTTATTTTAACCTTTTCATGTTGTGTTAACTTTATATATATATTATATAATTAATTAAACATGTATTGATACAATAATTTATAGATAATACATTTAGTTTTATTCTATCTGAGCATGATTTTTATTTCATTTACTTTATGTGATAAGGTTTAACATAAAATAAACATGAATCCATATATAAAGAAATAACCATGCACTGGATATAATAAAATAAATATGTGTCATGATCTTGAGATTTAACTACTGGTCTATTTATTAAGCATACAATAAGAAAACCCTTTACCCAAGGATAATAAATCCTTGAGCCAGGCTTGTCTCAAGTTGCATCATTCCATCTATGTTCTATGTATCTCCTTGGTTGGTTTTGCCTCAGCTCGGCTTGGAATCATCTCCCCTTTCCCAGGAGATCCTTACTTATATATGTCTATACTCACACACAGGTGATGGTAACTGAGTGTTTGGGTTACATGGACATGAAATCCCACACATAATAAAGAGGATGAAATTATTCACAACTCATCATATTTAATTTAATAATAAATTTATTATAAAAACCAAGTAATAATAATTAAATTAAATAGAAACCCACCCATACATAGGTTGATCTAAGATCATGATAACCCATTCCTAAAAGTACATCACATTCATATAGTCTATCATTCATTTCAAACATCCCTTTTAATTATGATACATTTCTCTTGAATTAATAATTAATAATTTTATTAATTAATTAATTATTTATCTTAATTATTAATCCAATAAATCCCAGAGATACGTAAGATTCCCAAAATCATATTATTTCAAAAAAATTAATCAAATTATTTTTTTAAAAATTATTTATTTACACAGTATGTACTAAATGAGTAAACAACGTGTGCTCTTTATATTTAGATTAAATACAGTATAGAATTTAATAACTTACATGAAATGTATTAGAGGTGACACAATGTGTACCATTCTAACTTATATGGAGTGTATTATCACATGAAATGGAATATGACATACATTGTGTATGCTTCCAGTCATATACTATGTACTTACATGACATGCCAACCTACATGGTGTTCCATGATATTACACAACATGTAAGTACCATTAATATATGTGGCGTGTCCTGTTAGATTTAACTGAGAAGTACATAGTGTGTACAATAACTATAAATGGTGTATATTGGAAAAATAATGTGGAAATTAATTATGCATTTAATTTCCACTTGACATGGTGAGATATACTCTATGTGTACCTAAGGGGAATAAATACCTATCACATGGAATGTACAACCAACTACACATTGTGTGGTTTTTATTTAATGCTTAATTACATGTGTTTAATCACATGACATTCCAAACTTAGTGTGTATCCTATGTGAGTTGGAAGGAGATACATGATGTGTTCAGTGGTTACACAATGTGTATTCTTTTATGGCCGTCCACACTACATGCCTATGAAATTAGCATGTAATCCATGTGGAAAATTCAGTATTACACGGTGTGTAAACCCCAATAAACATCATGTAATCACTTCCAAATTGTGTTAGTTGGTAGTCAATAAGTGTCATTTATTTAAGGAGTGTAATAAATACATGCCACATGATTTAAACATGAAACTTCTGTGAGGTAAGCCATGTGAGGTTACATGATGTGTAATCAAGTTACATTCCATGTACACCCTATCAAATTACATGAAAATTAGAGGTAAATATGTGGTTTATAATAACAAACATAACATAATGACACTCACATGGCATTCTATGATTACCATATCACGTCTTGGTATGGTTGACTAGACTACATGACTTGTTATTATGGTTACATACTGTGTAATCACATGAATTCTCTAAAATCTATAGAATATCAAGATGGAATCTTTATGAATTACTCATATGTTATTGGTCACATGAATGTGAATATGAATTTTATCTTGAATTAATGGATTAATAAAGGAAAACTAAAATGAAAACTAATAAAATAATTATGATAATGATCAATAAATATTAAATAATTATAAATTTAAACATGACTGCTCTTATACCACTTGAAGGTTTTGGGCATAATGGAATCTAGCTGGGCCCATTACCAACGATGGTTTTCATTGTATCCAATGGTTAATCTATAATAACATGATGAATAATCATCATGTATAATGAATATACTTGAAGAAACTTGATGAAAAGAGTCTGGGAACACTAGAGAGGATCTTTTCATAACAAACCTATAATTAATTTAATAAAAATAATTATCTTAATTTTGGATTTATTTCTTTGATGAATATGTTAATCATTCAAACCCCGTTCAAGTTATATCATCATTATATAGATAGGACCTAAAGTATAATCCCTCTAGCGGTATCCACACATGCTCTACAATATGGGAATGTTATTGACAGAACTAAAGGTACTGGTATGGAGGTACCAATCATCTTGAATCATTCCTATTAATCATAATAGATTATCCTTCAGTCATGAAGTTCAAATCTCTTATTCTCTTATAATTGAGAGGTAGGAGGAGGAAGAACACTTCTCTCATTCTTGAATGAACCCTAGATATTTTCTTCACTCTTGTGAGAATATCAAGATAGGAAATGTTATGCACAACAATTCACACCTCTAAAATGATATAAGATGGAATTTATAGATCTAGGGTTTAATATTGATAATTTTACAAAACCCCCTAATCAAATATTAAAACTATTATATTCCCCATGATAATAAGAATAATAATAATAATAATAATTCTTATCATTCCATGTTCTAACTCAAGGATTATAAAATATCATTTTATCAACAAGCCCTTAACTTAGCATAATCCTCCTCCTCAATATTTATCAAACATTGAATAAATTTTTATTATTCAATAAATAAATATTATATTCTTAGTCTTGTGAATAAATATTTATTTTAACATTCACACAACTAGATGAATATTTATGTTACTCCATTCACTAACTTGTGAATAAATAAATATTTATTTATTACCTTATAAATAATTAATAAATGATAAATAAACATTTTATTTGATTATCTTATGAATAAATATTTATAAAATATTCAAATCACACATATATTCTAACTCAAATATAGCTAGTGATTGAATATTTTTTATTAGTAAATCTTGAATAAATATTATTCCTTGATCTTGAGAATATTATCTATTATAACCAATAAATGAAAATAGAACTTAACTTAAATCACAAATAGAATTAGTGTGTAACTCACCAAGATTATTTCTTAGTGGCATTAAGAGAACTTTCCTAAAGTGAAATATTGGAATCTAGAAACACATTAAGGTATCTATAGAGAAAAAATAAATATCATAATGACAAAAAACACATATTAATTCTCATTTTGCAATACAATAAAATTATCTAAATATCTATAATAAAGAAGGTTTCACCCCTATGTGATCAACCTATATGCTCAATTTATCTTTCTTTAACTACCTGTAATAAACTCATCAATCAACATGGACATGGATTTTATTTGAATGTTTCATTTTAATCAAAGGGACTAAAATATCAACTTCCATAAATTGGAAGGGACAAATAATATATTTACTTATTCATTAATTCCATATACCTTATGACACACCCAATATATCATACCTTTCCATGATCATATGTCATCATAGTTTTCATCAATGCATTAAAGTATATGACTACTGACATGAATTAATAATAATATCAAGTCTATAGACTAATACACACATTCACAGAAAAGAATACCTAATAGAACCTAAATATGAGGAATTATTATGGGTGGGTCTATCCTCATAACTTCCCTTTTAGAAGATTACCAAGTGAAACATTTATGAGATAAATTCTCATCTGCTTATGAGTATCAAGAACCTGATAGTCAAACATACTTTGTGTTCCATTAGAGAATGTTATCCTAATCGTGGAACTAATATTTAAAAATACATCATAGTACTTCAAGGATATCATAAAAGAAAGGAACTGTTATGTTCTTTTGATGAAAAAAATAATCCAAGGACATTATCACATTAATGTAACATAGAAGAAATCATCATGTGATAATATATTTATTAATATAGTAATAAAAATTATAAAGTAGTTGGTTCTAGGGAACCAAATCCAATAGAAATTAGTATGAAACAATGTTTCTCATATGGGTATAAGACACAAGTAAGAAATATATAAATCCTAAGAGAATCAGTGAACAATGGATAACACTTATTAGAGGGATCAATCTCACTAATTAACACACACACAAACAAATGCATGCACACACACACACACCAAGGAAAGAAATAAACACAGTCACTCTATATATAAGGTTCAACTCTAAAAATGATAAGGATAATCCTTGGAATTATTTAGACTCACCCGAGACCATACAATCAACTAGAATCACCATAAAAAATAAAAGAACCTAAAATATCCTTAAAATTATGTTTATAAGATAATCAGCATCGCTCTATCCTGACATAATAAGAAAGGGTTTACACCTTGATCAATCTTATTCCACTACTGTATTATATTATTGAGGTAGAGATTATTATTCTTTCTTTGATAATTGTCTCCTAAAAATATTATAGTGCTCATGCATTACTTCACTATTTAGAATAGGTGTGACTGTCTTTTTCTCCACTACAAGTCATAGTTGAGATGATCACCCAAAAATTAGTAGTTTTCTATTGTTTCTATTATTATTCTTCTACTACTTTAAGTGCTTGTAAGTACTCTATTATTATGAAAAATTTTCTACACAACACTCTTCTTCCATGCTACAATTTATTTCCTAAACAATCTTATTAATTATTCTTTCTTTTCATCACAAAGATGAATTCTCTTACTCTATCTACTCTACACATGCAAGAACCTATTCTAATTAACCTTTCAAAATAGTTCTAGACTATTCATATTTAATTTAAATTTAAATTTCAAATTCAAACTTCAAAATTCATTCATCCATTTTCCAACTATTCCCACTTCATTTTGAGCCATTGGATCATCCATTACCATATAGTCACTATGACGGTTCTACACATAGTGAAAGCTGATTGGAACCATTCATAATGATGTTTTTCCATTAGATCCAATGAATAATCCATAAGAATATAATGAATAATCATAATTTATAATGGATATACCCAAGGAAACTTGATGAAAATAATCTTGGAACATTAGAGAGGATCTTTTCATATTAAATTTATAATTAATTTAACTAACAATAATTACATCAGCCTTTTTTTATTTGAATAAGATGTTGACCGTTTAAACCCCAATTGAGTCATATCGACATTGTGTGGAGAGGATCCAAAGTATAATCCCTATATTACTATATATACATGATCCAAAATCTTGGAATGTATATGATGGAATTCTAGGTGCTATCATGGAGGTACTAATCATCTTATTTCATTACCATTGATCACAAAAAGTGATATTTTGGTCTTGAAAGTAACTTCTATTATTCTAAAAGTCTTGTTAAAGTGGAGGCGATAGACTGATTCTCTTATTATTGGGATAAACATAGAGATTTTATTTGTTCAGGAGAGAATATTTAGAGAGAAAATTATTATGCATAATAATTCATATGTCACTAAAAAATGATATAGTATGGGAATATATTGTTAGGGTTTAATAATGATGATTACACTATGGCCCTTCATAAAATATTAAATCTAACATATTCCCCATGATAATAATAATTATAATATTATTTTTTATCAGGACATGCACGAACCCACACATTATTAAATACCATTTTATTAAATAAATAAATATATATTTAATTAAATAATATTTAAATCTTATTCCATTTTCATCACCGAGCTGTTAACATAGCTCGAACATCATCCTTAGAATTTATTGAATCTAGAATAAATATTTTTCTAAATAAATATTATTCTTTCAATAAATAAATAAATATTATATTCAACGTTTTATGGATAAATATTTATTATATATTTATGTAACTAAATAAATATTTATGTTAAATTTATTCAACAAACTTGTAAATAAATAATTATTCATTTATTACCTTGAGAATAATTATAAGAGATAAATAAATATTCTATTCATCATTCATGTGAATAAATATTTATTTAATATTAAATTCAAATATATATTCTTGAATGAATATAATCGGTGATTGAATATTTATGATAAAAAAATCCCAAATAAATATTATTCAGTCTCGGGAATATTATTTATTCAAATTATTAAATTTAAATAGAATAAAAATGATATCATGGATACACTTAGTGTATGAACCTCCAGGCCTCTTTACTAGTGGCATTATGTGTACTTTCCTAAAGTCCAAGATTGGTGTCTAATAATATGTCAAAGCACCCATAGAGAAAAAATTTAATGTTATATAGACAAGAACTGTATACGAACACTCACCATGTAATATAATCACTTCATCTCTATAACTCTAAATCAAGAAGGTTTCGTATTTAGGTCATCAACCTATATGCATGATTTCTATTTATTTGACTATTTGAAATGAACATATTGATGTATATTAGATAGTTAAATTTCAATTAAAGGGTATGAGATATCTACTTCCTTTAACCAAAAGGGGCAAATTCTTGACTTATTCATTAATTCCACATCACTTATAACACACCCAACATATCCTACCTCACCGCAGACATATGTTGCCATGGTTTCCATAAATACATCAAAGTACATGACTCATAATATGAATTAATAATAATCCCAAGTTTATGGACCAATACACACATTTGTGGATAGAAATATCCAATGATTGGTAAACATGTGGAATTCTGCATGCACGCATGTTGTAGGGCATGAAAAAATAAATATTATTTTTCCTAGTGCAATACAGTGTCTGACTAGGTTCATCTCACTTGAGGATATTCTCAGTTTGTTCACCTAATTTATCTAAATCATATAAACTATTTATTTTTGTTGTTTTGATTATTTTATGAAATCAATTATATTTTTTTGGGTTTTATGTTTTTTTATGAAATGTCATGAAAAATGAGATTTTAAACTAACATGAAATTATAAAAAGAATGAAATAAGGAATAAAGGACATGATATTGGGTTTAGTTTTGGATTTAATCATTATTATACTTTATATATTTTATTTTATTTTGATAATCCAAACATGAAATCTCATGTTTGAACTACTATTCTTTATTTATAAATTGTGAAAATCATTGAATTCCTAAGAAATATCAATTCCACCTTCTCCTTTAATCAAGTATGATGAAATGCCTTGGTCTAAGATGTTCCATATTATATAACCCAACTCTATTAATTATGTTTCATTCATTTATTAGTTCAACTCCATCGTGTAAGAAACTAACTAATAGAGAGAGGTAAAAGAGATTAAACAAAAGAATAGAATAGGTTGAGTTTCATGTAATTGCGGTGAAGTTATCATATTAGAGAAATTTGACTTATCCATACATGCTACTCAAATCTATTACAAACTTAAAATAAAATTTAAATAAAATTAATGAACACCTTGACCTCCCCCAAACCATGCCTCAGGGATAGCTTCTTATTTTTTAGAAAAATAGATCACAATGGTGGATGGATGGAAAAATATAAAAGAAATAAAATAAAATATAAAGAATAAATTAAAAAAAATAGGGGTGAGAAAATAAAATAAAATAATAAAATAGAATAGAATTGGGATCATAAAGATAGAGAAAGAGAAATAAAATAAAATAAGAAAAGAAAAGAAAAGAAATTATAAATAATAATAAATTTATATAAAATTTAAATAATGTTAAAATAATAATAATAATTATTATAATTAAGAGAAGAAGAATAAAAATAAGAAGAATATAAGAATAGAAATAGATGAATTGGGTGGAAAAAAATTTAAAACATAGAGGGACTAATATGTTTATTAAAAGAAATTAAAATTAAAAATTTGAAATAAAAATTAAAACATTAGAAAAAAAATTAAAAATGAAGAATAAGGGGGAAGAGATGCAGTGAAACTCGAGCTCCTCTTTAGCCAAGGACCCTCAGCCTTCAGGGGTATCGAGTTGGTACTTGGAAAGGAGGTGATGCCTCCTTTATATAGGCTGAGGGATCCTCAACCTTGGTCCTCAGATCAGGGGGTATCTCCCCGGATTGATATCACACCAGCGAGACCCGTGGGTGTGATCAATGAAACACCCTCCATCCGCGGGTTTTAAAATATTACGCATGGATTGGATTCACGTGACGCACCTCATCTCCTCTGGCCTTTAAAGTAGCCATAGGAGGATCGTCAAGGTGATCCGATAGTTTTCAAGGGCTTGCTGGGTGACATGGTGGAAGGAAGGTGGATTTGGTGACAACATTGTAGGCACTTGGCACTGGTGGGAGAGGCAGTGGTGACATCAATAGTGGGAGAGGTGATTGGGGCTCGATAGGGAAGACGATGGTGGTTCTTGGTGATCGGGGGTCTGAATGGAGGAAGGTGGTGGTGTTGCTTGATAGTTGGAGTGGAAAGAAGGGGCATCCGACAAAATCATGGGCACTAGAACAGAGGCAGAGGGAGGTTCAGTGGGTACAGAGGCATGAGAGTGGTCAATAATGGTGGAGAGCAGAGGTAGAGCAGTTGAAAATGGTGGAGTGTGGCAAAGCCATGGTGGAGCACAATGGAGCTCCCGTACTACATCAAAATGGGATGTCTTCACACGATCCTTTATAAGGCTTGATGCAAGAGTACCATCCTTATATCTTACTATGGAGATGAGCTCCCACATAACACATGCACACAAACTGGTCCATGACACACATAGCCCACACAGGCCTTCGAGCCTACTATTCTGCACCCATTAAGTTCACCACCCCCGGGTCACTACTTATGGGGATTGATCACTTAAAAAATGTTATCAATATTCAACTTTTAAAATTTTAAAATCAAATAATTATCAATTTCAAATAAAAATTTAAAAATTCCACATGAAATATTAATTTAATTTATCAATTTTCAAAGAAACAATTAAATCAAACATTTCACTTTTCCTTATTTTAAATTATTGAAACTTATATTCTCATTAATTCAAGTTCCTTAATTCATAATTATTAAACATGACAAATCACGATTTACCTCACTTTTGAATCTTTTAACCCATCTCATGAAAAAATTTAAGTATATTTATGCTCATATCATGAGAACATGCTACTTTTCCATAAGCCTATAAATAAACTAGTTTCTCTGCTTTGTAAATAAAAATGGAACATAAAATCATGAGGTCTTTCAATTAAGGTTTAAATGTCTCTGAGGCTTAAGGTTGGTAAAAATTGATGTTTAAAATTAAAGTCTCAATGAGAAGGTTTATCTATTAAATCATAAATCATGATATTCAAAGTAAGATTTTCATGAAATCCCCCCTTCAAATTGTTAAAATTCCCAACTTCCCAAAAACTCAAAGAAAATATCTTGTTCAATTTAAGCATAATGAATGGTTTTTACACCCTCTTGAAATTATATTTTCTTTTATACTTTTTTTTTCAAATAACCTTTTAATTTTTTTGAAAATTATGCTTTAGAATAAACCATACATCCACCATCTAACCGCACATGATAGAATCATAGGTCTAGTAATGGTGAGTTTTGTTTTTTATCAAATCATAACCCATTTTTCTCATTTTGGCTCTTTTTGTCAATTCCTTTCTTTTAAAATCAAGAGGGGAAAATAATGAAGTATAATGAATGAATCAACAACATTAATTTATTCCCAAAACAATCACACCCACAATTTTTCCTTATAATGCATTTCATACCATAAAACATGATTCCCTTTACCCCACACATTTACTTTAAAATATCATGAAAATAATAAGAGGATGGTAGGAATGGATAAATATGGATTGAATCATGGATAATCCCTATAAAGATCATTCATGGTATCTATGGGATAAAGAAGGATTGATGGAATGGTGGTATTTTAAGGATAAGTGGTTTTTAAAAAGTTTCCTCAATCATTTTAAATGTGTTTTTTCATAGTTATAACTTTGAAAATTTCAAATATATGTTTTGGTTGGTGACATGTCTAAATATCACTCAAGAAACACGCTCAAGAATAAATAGGAATTAATTGGTCTAGAAATCCTCTTGGGAATGGACATATTATTTGGGACAATCACTCAAGGAATGATTGATAATAAAAAATAAATTCAAATGCATTTCAGAAAATAAAATCATGAAAAATGTTTGGGAAATTTCATTTACATGAATTAATCAATTTCATTAAATCATGAGTCCTCATTTTAATATCCGTGCTTCTATTTAATCATCCAATTTTTCATTTTACTCATTCAATTCACATTGAAATATAAAAAATGGCATCACATGATCATAAGAAACTCATGTATTCTAGATAAGTCAAGTAAAACATGAATTCAACATTGGGTATGCAATTTTAACTTTAAAGGTCAAAGAAAGTTTTGGATAAAAATATAGGGTGTTTAAAAGATAATTAATAAAAGTTAACTACATTTTAAAATAAATACCTACTCCTTCTCCTTCACTGTTTGAGGATTACTACTGCAATTTATGAACTTTCAAAAGATAATTACTCAATTAATAACAATGATCATGTTATTTAATCTCAAAAAGAAAAGAGGTAGTGGGGATACATGATGGACTACTTCCTAAATATGAAATTGAAATCTAAATTCCTAAAAAAAAAATAAAGGGATATGTCTTGGAATGAACCCCCAAGTGGGCCGTAAATTTTTACTGCCTATGGAGGGAAGTACCAGATGTTATCCAAAGTCAGTTGGTGGATATAACTTCTTTGTTTTGAACCACCACATGTGAATTTTCCTAGATTGTGCTTTATACTTCTTGGCAAGGAATGATCCATGGATAGAGTACACCAGATCCTCCCCCTTCATAATTATGTATAGCTTTCACGACAAGGGTAAGATGAAGTATGAATCATACTGATTCTTTGTTTATACTTGCGAAACCTTTTCCTTTTATTACAATAATGATTTAATAGGGCCTATATGAATTGAATATTCAAACGGAAAGTAAACATTTATTTTTACTTGAATAAAATTTAAATTTTTAATAAGTAATTTATCCCCTTTGAAATGAGAAGCCTATATTCTAATTTACTCAGGCTTAGAGAACTATATCTCTTGATAGATCTCCTCAAATACATGTTTATTGAATTTAGGAAGCTCCATGTGTTCCACAACAGGTGAATGTTCTATTTCTTCATCTTCCTCCAAGGCATAACAATGATTGTCTGAATCAGAGAATTCCAATTAGTGGGAATTAATACTCAATTCAGATAAAATAAAATAAAATGAAATATAGTTTAATAAAATATCAACTTCATTAGTTGGTTCATATACAAATTCTTCTTCAGTGGTGAGTGCACCTTGGATTAGACTCTTAGTGGATGGAGGCAGGTAGTCAGGCTCCTCCATCTTACTTCAAATTCCACCACTTGGGTAGTGTCTTCCTTCAATGATTCTGGATCTTCTTATTTACAAGGTATGGGGAGATCAAGTACTTCCTCACATTCATTCCAAAAGTCATCCAGTTCTTGTTTATCTCTCATATGTAGCTCAATAGGAAAGTATTCCTCCTTAGAATCCTCAGGTAAGATAAGTGGATCATCATCTAGTTTAGGTTCAGATTGATCTAATGGTGATTAGACATATAAAATTATCCAATCCATTTTTCCTTGTATATCTTTCAACATATCTCCAAGCTCTTGAATAACATATTTGATTTTGTGTTTTCACTTTATCCTAGAAATATTATGGGGAAATTATTCAAAGGTATTGGGAGGAAATAAGGAGCACTCTTCATGTGTCTTGGCCACTTCTTGATAAAATTCTGGGAAGTAATCCTAGAATTCAATAAGTTCTCTGGCCAATCCTTCAACCACTGGTTGCTAAAGGGTCTCCTTGAACTCCTGAACGAGGTCCTTGAATCCCCCCTCTTTGTAAATTTGTCTTCGGGATCCCCTGCTTTGTCTAGACCACATGGAAACACTACCTTATATATACCAGAGGGATTCAACCACTAGTTCTTACACCAGTGAGTAATTATTACATATAGAATAGTAATCATTTGAATTCATTTTAGAAAAATAATTTTTAATGGGTTTTTTAAAGCAATTAAAACTATCTAAAATGTGAAAATAGAAAAAGTAAGAAAACCAGTGATTAACTCCCTGTAAATGGTGCCGGTTTGTAAACGCATACCTATCATAGGTCATGGAAAAAGGTAATATTATTTTCCAAGTGCAACATAGTGGCTGACTAGGGTCGTCTCACTTGAGGAGATTCTCAGTTTGTTCACCTACTTTATCTAAATCACCTAAACTATTTCTTTTGTTATTTTAAATATTTTATGAAAGTAATTATAAATCTTTTGGATTTTTTTGTTGTTTTTTGAAATGAAATGAAAAATGAGAATTTAAACTAACATGAAATTATAAACAGAATGAAATAAGCACTACTAAAAAATAGATCTTTAATAGTGATGACCTTTATTAGCACTAGAAAAAAGTGAAGATAAAGGTCTCCTTTCTCAATGCTAAAAAAAGAACTAATAAAGGGTACCTTTTATCAGCATTTTTTTAGCACTAATAATTGACACCTTTTATCATCACTTTTTTTAGAATTGATAAAGGGTACCCCTTATCGGTACTAAAAAAAGAACTGATAAAGGTTACCTTTTATCAGCACTTTTTTAGCACTAATAAATGACACCCTTTATCAGAACTTTTTTAGCATTGATAAAGGGTACCCTTTATCAGTGATTTATTTGTATCACTGATAAAGGATACCCTTTATTAGTGATTTTTTTTTAGTATAGATAAAGGGTATCCTTTATCAGTGCTTTATTTTTAGTGCCCATAAAGGGAACCTTTATTAGTGCTTTTTAGCACTGATAAATCTCTAAATAAAATGAAATAATAAAATAAATAAAAAATAAAAATGAGTTTATTAAAAAAATATTAAAATTTTTATTAATTAAATAATTTTTGATAAAAATGAATAAATTGATTATTCTTTATATAAATTATAAATACTAATAAATAGTATATATCCCAAATATAAATATATGTAAAATAAAAATTAAACTAATAAAAATTAAAAATAAGTAAGTTGAGAAAAATATTAAACATTTTATCAATTAAATAATTATTGATAATCTTAATAAATAGTATATATTAAATATATAGATATATATGAATGTATATAAATATTATTTATATAATAAAAAATATTTATTCTTTACCTTAAATAATAATTATATATTTAGTGAATAATGGTTTATAATTAAAAATTAATATGAATTAAAAATAATGATTAATTGCATTGAGTAATGGAAATAATTAAATGTTTGTTTGATTTTTCAATTTAACATAGATCTAACTTGTGTTATTTTGATTTCATATTTATGTAATTAATGCATTTTTATATACAACGCATGAAAACACTCAATTTTTTTGGGAATTTAATCTATTTCTATTATTTTTTTCTATTTATTTTCTATGTTTTAATATTTTCAATATGTATTCATATTTATTTAAATATATATCCATTTTTTTAATAATTTATATTTAATTAATAAAAATAATCCATTTTTTCAATATTGTTAATGTGTACTCGTTTTTAATTATTTAATTTCACTCATTTTTAATATGCATACACATATGATTAAATATTCCTTAATAATATTAAAAATATATATTTTAAAAAATATTTATAAATAAGTATATTTATAAATGTATATTTAAATTTTTTATACATTTATATATTTATAATTATAAATAAATAATTATATATACTTAAATAATTATAAAATTATAATAAATTTATTTAAATAATGAATAAATTTAATAAATTATATATATATATATATATTTGTATAAATATATATAATGATATAAATATTTTTTTAAAAAAATATATTTATATAATTATAAATAAATAATTATAAAATTGTAATAAATATATTTAAATAAATAATATATTTACTATATTTATATATATATTTATTAAATATATATATAATTATATAAATATATTTAATTTTTTTTATAATAATAATTATAAATCCTTTATCAGCACATAATTAATTAGTGCTAATAAAATCTATATTTATAAGTTCTTTTTAGTGCTACTGAATATGTATTTTATTAGCACTAATTAATTAAGGGCTGATAAAATCCATCTCTATCAGTGCTAAAAATTTAGTACTAATAAATATAGATTTTATTAGCACTTTTTTAGCACTGATAAATCTCTATCTTTATCAGTGATTCTTTGAAAGCGTTGATAAAAGTGTCAAGATCTATTTAAATAACTCTAAATAGTCGTGAACTTGTCGCGATACCGAATATTTCCATAGAAGCCACCCTCTGTTGCGCTCCTCCTCAGTGAATCAAAGATTGAATCAAGGCTCAAATCCAAGTCTTGAACAATTTTGAAGCTCAAATCCAAGGCTAAAATTATTCAAGGGTCGAACAAATCTAAGGCTCAAATGATTCAAGGGTCGAACGAATCCAAGACTCGAATGTTTTCTAGGTTTTCAATATCTTTACTTTGTCTTGGATGATTCAAAGCTTCAATCCATGGTATCTTATTTTCTCCTCATCCTACTCACTCATTGATTGATTGTTTTGTGAGATCTATTTGCGTTTTTATCTTTATTCTTGTTTTACCATCGACATATCCCTATGGTCAACAATTTTTATCGGGGATGTTTGGTTGAAAGGAGATATATCTTTCATTCCTTACACTCCCCTACCCTCACTGCTTGACAATTCTGTGAAACCCACCCACCCCAACACCACTGATGGAATTAATTATTTATTATTGAGTCTAAAAATTCAATTGGAATAGTGGATCATTAATTATGGACTTCATTATACTCTATAACCAAGAAGGGATGCATGGATTATTATGTATCTCATTTTTTCATCAATGTCTATTTAGTTTATGATAAAGATCTTCAAATTATAGAGAAATACATTGTTAAAGATGATATTTCATATAAATATTACCTGAACTTAGAAAGAGTTAGACACATACCAAGTTTATAGATGAACATAATTTATGTTGGTCAGCTGGATGAAGTGGGATTTGGCTCATGGTAAAAATATATATATTATACAATTATATACAATACAAATATATATTATACAAATATATTATACCAATATATTATGAAAATACACTATATAAATTTATTATACAATTATATTATAAATATATATATTATAAAAATATGTTATACAAATATATTACACAAATTTATATGTATAAAATTTAAAAATAAAAATTTGTTATACATATATATTATATTTATATGTAAATAAATATATATTAAACATTAAATATTTATATATTATGAAAATATTTTATACAAATATATGTATTATACAAACATAAATATATATATTTAAAAAATATATAAAATAAAAATATATATTATAAAAATAAAGATATATATTACACAAATACAAATATATATATATATATATATTATAAAATACACAAATATATATTATACAAATATATATTACAAAATTATATTATAAAAATATATTTTATAAATATATTATACAAATAAATTATAGAAATAAATTATACAAATACATTCCAATAGATTTCATTAAATGGTTGAAATTAATCATCCAATTTTACTTATGAATATAGAGGTTTTAAAAATAGGTCATGATCTATCTTATGAGGAATAATCAATGCAGATAATGGATCTTTAAGATAAATTATGATGAAACATGACCACAAAACTTGTCAAAGTTTTGTTCCAAAATCATAAGAATGAGGAAGTGACATGGGAACCAGAAGATATAATGAAATAAAAGTATTTTCATATGTTCTCATTTGTGTAATGAAATTTTAAGGTTGAAATTTTCTTAGGAGATGAAGAATGTAGAATCCGATATTTTAGTATGAATTTTCCTTTTATATCTTTCTTGTTTATCAGCCACACCTCAATCCGATACACGATGTGACCAGTATGACTCAATGTGTCCATTATGAGTTTAAAATCGACATTTTAGTTCAAAAAGTGCCACTCACTAAAAACTAAACAAACACATTCATATTTTCTTAATAATCCAGGACATCGATTCATAAGTCATTTTTGATGTGTAGGAATCAGTCTCATATAAAACCGATACATGATTTGATCGATAGGTGTCAAAGTGCACATTTCTAGTTTAAAATGACATTTTAGTAAAAAATAAAAATGACGTACTCAAAACTAAGTAAACACATTAATATTATTTTGATACATTAGGGAAATTATTCATAGGTAATTTGATACATGTAGGAATCAACCTCACTTCAATCTGACACATGGTGTGACCAATATGACTTCATGTGCATCTTTTTATTTAAAATTGACATCAATTTTAGTAAAAATGAAAACTGAACTACTCAAAACCATGAAAAAACATTCATATTATTTTTATAATTTAGGAAAATGATCCATAAGTCATTTTTGATGTGTAAGAATCAATCGTACGTCAATCCAAGACAAGATATTTCTGATATGACTCAATGTGTTCGTTATCCGTTTATAATAAACATTTTAGTTCAAAAAGTGCCACTCACTAAAAACTAATAAAATGAGCTTGTATTGTCTTGATAATTTATGAAAAAAATTCATAAAACATATTTGACATGTAGAAATCAATATCACATCAAACCGACACACGATGTGACCGATATGAGTCAAAGTGCGTGTTTTCAGTTTAAAATGACATTTTAATAAAAAAGACAAGCAACATACTCAAAACCAATAAAAACATTAATATTGTTTTAATAATTTATTAAAATTATCCATAAGTCATTTGAGATATGTAGGAATCAACCATACCTCAATCCAATGCACGGTGTGACTGGTATGACTCGAAGTGCGTCTTTTCAATATATAAGTGTCATTTTAGTTTAAAATGCACATCACATTGCCAAAACTTAGAAAAAGAGCCTAGATTATTTTATCATCATTATATATTCTATTACTTAATTAATTTCCTTATCCTTTTTATCTTATAATTATTTAGTTACTTTTCACAGAGATAATGCTTGATGACGATTAAGAAATGGTGTGACGTGCAAGAATCAACCACAACTCAATCCGATACATAGTGTTCCTGGTATGAATCAAAGTTTAGTTTAAAATTAAAAATTTCTGTTAATTTATTTATTTATATTATTACTAACATTAGAATTTTTTCTTATATATGTGCATTGTTTTCTTGAGGAGGGGTTAAGATCAAAAGGTAGAGGAACATTGATGTTTTTGAATGTATGTAATAATTTTTACTTATATAATCGTATAAACTAATGTTTGAAATGTCTATAATATGTTGTTTTTTATTTTATTATTGTTTTAAATTTTATTTCATTTAAATTCTATATTGGTTCTTGATTTTTCTGATTTTGTGGTGTTTTTGGTGTTGTGGTGTGCTATTACATCACACTACACTGGTGCTACAGTGTGCTATTACAATAGACTAAAACATGCCCCTTTATCAGTGATTTTTTTAGAAATGGTAAAGGACTAGGGATTTTAATCTATCTCTAGTAGTAAAAGCTTCTCTATCACTGATAAATGTCATTTTTAGCACTGTTAAAGGTCTATTTTGTAGTAGTGAAGGAAGAAAGTAGATGGTACTGGGTTTCCATTTTATATTAAATCATTATTATCCTCTATATATTTGATAGAGATAATATTTTCATAATTATTAATATGTTTTTAAATTATTTAATCACTAAAAATTAATCAATGTGTGCTTATTTGTATCATTTTATGATTTTTGGTGAGTTTTGAGCTTAAGTGTCAAAATTGGTTAATTCTGGACATTTAGAAGTTTTTTGTTGCCTCAGTATTTTGAGTATAACTCCTAAAATTATGATAAAATTCACGTGATTCATTTTTCTTAGGATTTATATGTTTGTGGGATAAAAATTCTTCTTCTTTAGAAATATCCAATTTGAACTTCCACATGCCCAAATAATTAGGTCAATGTGAACACATAATATGGTCGGTAGAATGGAACATACCTCATTCAATCAGGCATATGTTGGGATACTAACCATCAAATGGGATGATTATAGATGGTTTAGAAAACCCAATATACTATGAAGTTTAAAAATACATTTCAAGGATACATTATTTCATTAAGGCCACCCTTGAACTAGTCAAAGTGGGGTTGGTGGAATATTGTTTGGTGGCCATAAAAAGTCAGATCATTTAATTCGGACATAACTTTGTTTAAACATGTCTGAATGCTATGAAATTTCCAGGGTAGATGTGAAACTCCATTACTCACATCTTATAATAACTGACCTCAGCCTGATTATACAATATGATGGGAGAACTAAAGCTAAAATTATGGAAGACATATTCTGGAGGATATTTTTTTCTGTTCTTATTTTTACCTCTTTTTTTAGTTTTGTAATGTATTATTCTTCCCCATTATTATCAATTAACCTTACCATGGTGGGGTAAATATTATGAGTGATTTGGGAAGGTTAGCTTTTCATTATTTTAATTTTTGAGTTTATGCGCTTAATGTTATAAAATGTTTTCTCTATTCTACGAAGTTGGTTTCAATTTGTAATAACAGTTTATATTATCTTGTGTGATTGTATTTGATTTTATATTATATTTTTATTATTTATTTTTTTAATGATAATTGCCTCTCTCACTAGGTTCTGGTCTATATATGATGGAATATATAATATCTTAGTGGTGAAGTACTTGGCGATCGTTAGTACGTGTGAGAGTTGTAGTGCATATTCAAGATTGTTTGGGATAAACAAGACCCGATTAGGAATTGCCTAAATCAATTGAGGGTATACGTTGAAACTCATTCCCAAAAGGAAGGATAGTATAAAAAATTAATATATTGTTAAGTTTTACTCCCACCGACACCATTGACCAAATAAGTGATAGGAATCAATTCTAGAATCTCACTTTAATCGGATTAGTAGAAGAGGATTGAACTAATCAAAACTATGATAACATTTCAATTGAAAAAACAACCTCTACCTGATCACCCAATTCTTATAACAATTTTCAATAACATTATTTTTCAAATTTATTTCAATATTTTACATAATTTCTTCCATTAGTTTCTTTTCAAAATCAATAATTTCAAAAATAACCACCACTTAACTATCTAATTTTAAATTGACAAACTTGATTGTTAAGAGCTCCTCTCTAGAGAAAACCTAGTTTAACCACTATAATATATTTTAACTTAGTAAATAATTGTTTTTTTCACACCTCACAACATGAACGTGTCAAAACTTGGCGCTGTTTCCATGGAGGTAGTTCCAACAATCTAATTGAAAATATTTTACTCTTTTCAAATTAAAAAAACCGTAAAAAAATATTTTTCCATGATGTTTTCAAATGATTATTTATTTAATTCATAGAATAACTACCCACATTGGAAACAAGTAGATAAGGCTTGTTATGATATAGTTTAGATGCAAGAACTTCAAAATGACATATGACAACTAGAGAGAAAAGTTGAACTAGCATTTGAATATGTCCGTGCATTTATGGAGAAACCAAAACCTAAGCACGAACTTGAGGAGGCTAAGATGGAATAATTGACTACTGAGATACTTGTGAAAGATCAAAAAAGTTCTAGATGGATTCTGGATTGAGTGTGAAGAACTACTTGACCCCCCCATTTCTTACAAAGTAGAAGAGAAATAACCATTTAAGGAAGACACCACCAAAGTAGTGGAATTTTAATAAAAGATAGAGGAGACTTAATACCTACCTTTACCTTGTGAAATTAAACTATAAGAGTTACATCCCAATAAAGAATAAATTTAATCCAAACAAACTTAGGGAGATAATATTTTCTTAGAATCTTTTCATTCCGATTTTATTAAATCTAAATTGTGTATTACCTCCTCTTATTATAAATTTTTAGATTCATCCAATAATTGTATTATCTTGGTGGATGAGGAAGAAAAATACAATGCACATCATAAGGAACATATGGGGATCCCTGAACTAGATGAACGCTTATTGGAGGGATTTCAAGAAGAGACAAAAGTGTATTTTCTTGAGGAAAAAGAGGCACGATATGCATAATTTTAAAGGTAAGAATTTGATATCAATTAATCATGTTTTAATTTTATTTAAATAGAATTACACTTTGATTCTCACATTGATTATTATTTTCATACAACATACCTTGGGAAACCACTGGAGAATGAAGAAGATGTTGTGCAAGTAGCAACCAATAAAGAGGAGGACTAATTATTTATCCTACCACTACTATAAAAGTTTTATATCATTTTCATGGGGGTTTATTTGGTGTACTATATCCCTAAATTCCTCATCAAAAAGGAATAAGTAAAAACTAGAAGGAAGACATGTTGGTGGTTTGTATTAAATAAAATCAACCCACCATTAGATTGGGGATAACCAACTAAAACTTCCCATCTGGAGGAAGTCAAAACCCAAGTCCCACTTGGGGGATTATACCAAGATCTATCCTTCTTTTCTCACTCTATTTCAATTTTAATTTTATTGTAATAAAATTTTTATGTTATTTTCTCTACTTTTGGTTGTAGGTTTTAATGTTTACAATACTTAGGAGCTTAACACAATGTTGCACTGCCACTAAGTCTAGTTGTACCTATCATTAACACTTTCATGTTTGTTGTGATTAAATTAAAAATATAATTACATGTTAAATCAATTTGAATGCATTGCAGAAACTACATCATTTAAGTGTGGGGAGGGAGCCTTTGTTATTTATAAATTTCAAATTTCTGTTTTTTCTATTTTAAAAAAAAATCATGTTTTCAATTTTTGTGTGTTTCTGAAAATTTTGAGATGAAATTATTATACTTTCCATTTTTGAAATGCATGTTATTGTGTGAAATAATTTATACCATGAAACTGAGCTTAAATGAATGCTAAAAATGACTTTGTTTCAAGTTCAAATATTTATAAATTTTATGAAATATAATCAAATTTTTAAATCCCATGCCACATCTCACTGTATTTATATTTGAAATCACTTTCTTATGAGGCTTATGAACCTATTATTTTCATATTATTTTCATCCACATCACTTCTTGAGATAACTATACCATTATTGATTTAACTAGAATTTTATTTATTTCTGTCAAAACTTGAGGGTTTGAGGTACATGTGTTTTAAATGATTGAGGCATTTCTTTGTTTTTAAGCCCCTTTTCTCAGAATATTTTTTATAATGTATTACCTTGAACATTTAATCATTTTATCCATTATAATCCTTGAAAATCCTGATAGGTTAACCACATTAAAATCCAATTTTCCCAATCCAACATGCTGTTGAAGTGAAATTGCATAATCTAGTTGGACTTAAGTGTGGGGGAAGCTGTCTTGTATTGTTCTAAATAATTTAGAGATACTTTGGGTGAAAATTAAAATATTAAAGAGATGTGTTTTATGATTAAATAAAAAAATAATTTTGTTGAAAGATGTGCCTTTTATGAATCTTTCATGATAAGATAAGTTGTGCCTTTCTGAAGATTCTAATGGAGAAATAAAGATGATCATATCTAGAGCTTTGAATATAAATTATGTTTCGAAAGATTGAATTTTTTTCTATTGAAATGATGAATGGTGTGAAATTTAATTGATTTTTCATACTGATAGGGCTGATTTTCTTCTAAGGGGAGTGTTGAGGAGTCCATACTTGATTGAAAATTAGAATCATGTAATTTTACTTCAAAAAGATCCAAGCCCTTCTTATTCTTCCTGAGAATTTTTCACATCAAAATCCCACCAACTAAAATCCATAGAACAACCCTAAAAATTCTTCATGATAAAAATATGTCCTTGACTAACATCGGGTGGCGATGTAGGAATTTATCAAGCCTGTAGTGACCCTTGTATGAGTTTGGATGAGAAAGACATTACTGAAAAAATGACACTTGTTTGATAAGAGAAAATGAAAGTGAGGTAAGTGTTTTGTGTGAATGGGAGGATAAATGAAGTGGAAATACATTTAATGATATAAATGTATAACTTGAAATAATGGTTGTTTATGAGGCATGATATTTTTTTCTTGGTGCGAAATTGTTGGATCTCAAGGATATGTGTTTTAAAATCTGCTTTGATTTGATTTTGTTGTTTGCTTGTCCAAGAGTCCAAATGCTAAGTGTGGTCAAATTTATAGAGATAATATTTTCATAATTATTAATATGTTTTTAAATGGTTTAATCCCTACAAATTAATCAATGTGTTCTTATTTGTATCATTTTATGATTTTTGGTGAGTTTTGAGCTTAAGTGTCAAAATTGGTTAATTCTGGACATTTAGCAGTTTTTTGTTGCCTCTATATTTCAAGCATAAATCCTACAATTATGATCCAATTCATGTGATTAATTTTTTTAGTATTTATATGTTTGTGTGATACAAATAATTATTCTGGAACAAGATCCAATTAGAAATCCCACATGCACAAATAATTAGGTCAATGTGAACACTTATTTTGGTCAGCAGAATGGACCATACCTTATTCAATAAGGCATATCTCCAGATAAAAACCATAAAATGGGATGATTCCAACTGGGTTAGAAATCCAACTCGACAGGAAAGATTAAAAATAAATTTCAAGGTTAAAGTCTTTCATTAAGGCTGGCCTTGAACCAGTCAAAGTGGGGTTGGAAGAATAGTGTTCGACGACCACAAAAAGTCATATCATTTAATTTAGCCATAAATTTGTTTAAAAATCTCCAAATGATTTGAAATTTAGAGTTTAGATGTCCAAATCCATTAATAAAATCTTATATGAAGGGAATTTTGCCTAATTAGACAATATGGTGGGATAACCGAAGATAAAGTTTTGGAGGACAGATTATGGAGGATATTTTTTTTTCGGTTATTCTTTTTACCTCTTTTATTTCTTTTAGTTTTGTAATGTATTATTCTTCCCCGTCCTTATAAATTACCCTTACCATGGTGGGGTAAATCTTATGAATTATTGTGGAAGGTTAGGTTTTCCATTTTTTAATTTTTGACTTCATGTACTTAATGTTATAAAATGTTATCTCTATTCTACGAAGTTGGTTTCAATTTGTAATAAAAATTTATATTATCTTGTGTGATTGTATTTTATTTTACATTCAGTTGTTATTATTTCTTTGTTTAATGAAAATTATCTCCCTCAATAGGTTCTTGTCTATATATGATGGAATAGATTAGATCTTAGTGGTGAAGTAATTGGTGATCTTTAGTACGTGTGAGAGTTATAGTGCATATTCAAGATTGTTTGGGATAAACAATACCCAGTTGGGAATTGACTAAATTAATTGAGGGTATTAGCTTAAAATCTTTCAAAAAAGGAAGGAGAGTAGTCCAAAATAATATCTTGTTAAGGTTTACTCTCACCAACACCATTGAACAAATAAGTAAGAGGAAGTGATTTTGGAATCTCACATTAATCAGCTTAGCAGAAGAGGATTGAATTAATTGGAACTATGATAAAATTTCAATTATAAAACCTAAATCTACCTAATCACCAAATTCATATAACTATTTTCAATCACATAATTTTTCAATTTTATTTCAATATTTTACGTAATTTATTCCTTTAGTTTCTTTTCAAAATAAATCATTTAAAAAACAACCACCACTTCATTATCTAATTTTAAAGTGAAAAACTTGATTGTTGAGTGCTCTTCTCTAGAGACAACCTTGGTTGAGCACTATACTATATTTTAATTTATTAAATATTTTTTTTTCACACACCATGAAAGAAACATGTCAATATTTGATTTCAATTTGATAATACAGTCATATAATCTCATGTTTGAACTATTATTCTGCATTTATAAATTTTAGAAATCATTAAATGCCTAAGAAATATCAATTCCACCTCCTCCTTTAATCAATGTTGATGCCACACCTTGGTCTAGGATGGGCCATCTTCTGGGACCCGAATCTATTGACGTCGTTTAATCCATTTATTATTTAAACCCCATATTGTGAAGAAATAACCAATGGGGAGAGGGAAAAGTCATTAAAAAAGAATAGAATAGATTGAGTTTCATGTCATTGGGGGCATTCTTAATATCAGGGATATTAGCCATACCCTTTCATGCTACTAAAATATATTACAAACTTAAATTAAATTTAAAGAAAATTCAAGAACACCTTGACCTCCCCCATGCCAAGTCTAGTCGTCATCCTCTCATTTTTGAGAGTAAGAGATCACAATAATTGATGGATGGAAAATAAAGAGAAATAAAATAAAATAAAACAAAATAGAAAGTATATATTAAAAATAATGGGGGTGAGAAAATAAAATAAAATAATAAAATAGAATTGGGATGAAAGAGAGAGAGATAAATAAAATAAAATAAGAAAAGAAAATAAAATAAATTAAAAATAATAATAAATTCATATAAAATATAAATAATGTTATAATAATAATAATAATTATTATAATTAATATCAGAAGAATAAAAAAAAGAAGAAAGGAAGAAGATAAATGAATTAATTGGGTGGAAACAAAATTTAAAACATGCATAGGATAATTTATTAATTAAAATAAATGAAAATGAAAATTTTAAAATATAAAACTAAAACATAAAAAAAATAAAATAAGTTAAAAATTAAAAATGAAGAAGGGGGAAGAGATGTAGTGCAGCCTGAGCTCCTCCTTTTTCGAGGATCCTCAGTCTTAGGGGGTGTCGAGTTGATAATTGGAAAGGAGTAAAGGACTCATTTATATAGGTTGAGGGAGCCTCAACCCCAATCCTCATATTAGGGGGGATCTCCCTAATTGATATCACACCCACGAGACCTGTAGGTGTGATCAATGAAACACCCACCATCTACGGGTTTTAAAATCTTGATCATGGACTAGATCCACTTGGGGGAGTTGGACCGGGATCCTCCTTCATAGGGAATGATCTCCATGTAAGACGGGTGATGTGGTAGGTAATAGTAGAGTGGAACAAAAATGGATTTGGGTGAGCAACGACACCCCTCATCTTCTTCAGCTTTCACAGTTGTCAGAAGAGGCTCATCATGGTGATCTAATAGTTTATAGGGGATTTTTATGTGACATGGTGGAAGGAAAGAATCTTTAGTGACAATAGAATTGGTGCCTGACAGTGAAGATGGAGGTAGTGGAAGCCTTGGTGGTGGGAGAGGTGATCAAGGATCGACAGGGGTGGTGATGTTGGTTCCTGGTGATCATGGGTATGCATGGTGGAATGTGGTGGTGGAACTCAATGGCAGGAGTGGCGAGAAGGTGCGTTCGGTGATGTTGGGGGTGTTAGAATGGAGGAAGAGGGTGGTTCAGTTGGTACATAGGTGTGGGAGCATTTGAGCGTGGTGGAGAGTGGAGGCAGAGCGATGATGGAAAATAGGGCGTGGTGAATCGCGACAAATCTCCCACCCCACATCAAACGGGACAGCTCCACACAAGCCTTTATAAGGCTCTATGCGATAGCACCGTCCAGATAACCTGTTGTGGGGATGGTCTCCCACATAACACATGCACACACACTGGGTTGCGACACACATGACACACATAGTCTTTCATGACTACTATGCACCTATGAGGTTCACCACCCGTAGGTCACTATGCATGGGGTTTGATCACCCATGCTCATGCTGTCTGAGTAGGACTTCCCTTAGCTTGCATGGCAGGTCAGGCCTCCTTATCCTGGATAGGTGGTTAGCGAACTGAGGTTGAGGTCCAGCTTGGGCCTTGGCCTAATTTTTAGAAAAACTAAAAACAAAGAGTTAGAAAAAATTCAAACACTCAAATTATAAATATTTCATAAAAAAATAAAAATTTAAAATTCACCCTTCTTTTAATAATTTAAAACCATTTTTCTTCCATATTCCAAATTAACCATTATTTACTAAAAAATTGAAAATCATGGCTTTTGACATTGAAAAACATAAAAAATAATCATATTTTGTTTAAAAATATGCATCAAATTTGTTTCTATCAAATTTATATAGGCGTGCATAACCTCATATCCTACTATCTTAGTGATTACCAAGTGTGAACTTATTGAGGCAAAGTCTCATACTCTTAAGAGTAACAATCACCAAAAAGTAAAACATAATATGTGTCCCACTAGATAATGTTGTCTTGACCATGAGACTTATATGTTTAGGAATATTGTCTTAACACATCAAAGTACTTATCATAGCAGGGAACTTCTATGAATTTTATGATGCAAAAAACACTCAAGGAAATTATCAAATTAATGTTATTCAAAAGAGAAATCATTATTTGATAAGATACTAATTAATATTATAGTATTATAATATTTTGGTAAACAAAATTACAAATTCATTTGGTTTTGAAGGTCCCCGGGTGCAACTAAAGCAACCGGTACCATGCTCAAGAATGTTTTTTCATCAACTCCTTTAGATTTCTCCTTAGAATTAGATGAAATATCAACCATGGAATCCAGAAGACATGATCATCACATATGATTTATAATTAATTTGAGTCTACATTAAGAATTAATTCTCATTAGAATCCTTTATTCATTGATGAATATATAAACCACTTCTTGGAATACCATCATTGGGGTGATTCAAGGTTAAAATCCATCTAGCAGTGATCCAGACAAGCCTTGTGAACCTTTGAACATCGCAATAGATATATCTAGGTGCAAGTGTGGAAGACTTTAACATTTGATTCATTTATCATTGATTATAATGGAATCCTTTAGGGTGAGAAGGAATTACTCTAGTTATCTCTAGACTTGAGAGGGTGGTGGAGGAGGACCACTCTCAATTCTTGAGAAAATTCTAGAAGAATATATCTTTAGGGATTAAGAGTATTATATCTAGAAGTCATTGTACACAAAAACGATTCGGACTGGGAATGATATAATTCAGTTTATATATTGCGAGGGTCATAAAATAATAATTGAATGAAGAACCTTATTATTATATTAATTCTCAGTGAACCCCATGTCTAAATAATAATAATAATAATAATATTTACCTAACATGCGCTGAATGCATGGATAAATAAATATAATTTCTTAAATAAATAAGTTAAAATTTATTCAAATCATATTTAATATATCATTTCTCACTGAAACATTAACTATTCTCGTCATTACTCCTTTATATTTATTGAATCTTAAATAATGAAAATTTATTTAAATAAATAAATATCATAAAATTATTTTTTGATAAATTAATAAATATTATATTAACTAAAATATTGAACAAATATTTATTAAATAATCACATCACCAAATAAATAAATACATGTTACCATTTGAATAAACTAGAATAAATAAATATTATATTTACATAATTGAAAAAATTATTGCATCGTAAATAAATATTTATTAAATATTTAACTCGCATAATATTATCTCAAAAAAGTAGTGATTGAATATATGTGATCAACTCAACATGAATAATTATTAAAACATGTATGAGAATAATATTTATTCAACTTGTTAAATTCACATAGAATTTAATTAAGGTTTCAAATACACTATGTGTGTGACCCTCTAGGCCCCGTTCTTAGTGACATCAGGAAAACCACTTAATTTACAAGGTTAACATCCACCAACATGACAATAAACCCCTAAAGAAAGAAGTTAAATTATTTAATGTCAATAAACACTTACATATTGACCTTGTGTAATATAATCCATTTGTATTAATATCTCTAATAATGTAGATTTGATACTAGTGTCATCTACCTATATGATAGATGTCTATTTCTTTGACTTTTCAAAAATTAACATGTCAATAAAACTGCCTTGGATGTGGACTTAATTAGGTAGTTCCATTCCCATAAAAGGGTTTGAGATATTAAATTCTATTAAATAACATAAGTGAAAAATCCAATCTCAAATTATTCATTAATGTAATATCAATCATGAAACACCCAACATACCCAAATTTTCCATAAACATCTATCATCATGGCTTATAACAATACATCAAAGTTCATGACTCGTGATATGCATTTATAATAATATTAAAGTCTAAGGACCATTACAAATACCCATATATTTGAACATCCAATGGTACATATAAATGTGGATAAACTACTTGCATGCTATGTTCTCATAATCTCATTGATATTACTATAGGGTCCTGAAAAATCCACAAAGGGGATTCTACCCAAATCCCCCAAAATAATTGGGGAAGAGAATGGAGAAAATTCAAAGAAGGGACACAAGTAGGACCGGTCTGCGGACCGGTCCCATGAAAACGCAACGTGGCCAGGCCGCGCGAATCACCCCCTCCGTGAACCATTGTCGTTCGCGAAATGGAGGAGGAGATCCTCCGCGGTCGCGAGGCAGGATGGGTGCCGATCCGATTCACCATCATGAACTGCCCCAACCGCGGACCGTGTCGACCGGTTCAAGCCGCATCTACTTTCGTTCACGAAATGGTGGCGGAACCCTCTACGGCCGCGAAGCACTCCCTGAGTTTGGTTCGCGGGGGGGGGGGGGAGAAGTGTTCAATACCCACCGCAAATTACGGATTGACCAAGTCAGCTATAAACCGGGTATTCAGATATGGGCCACCGCAAAAGGTGCCGCGTGACCGCAGATACATCTCTTTCCCCACTCTATAAAAGGAGACCGAGGGGGAAAGGAGGAGGGATTCAGGGATTCAGATTTGGATTCGGACGATTCGAAGGCGGAAGAAGAGAAGAGAGATCAGACTCAGGTGGAAATATTTCGAAGGAAGGCTTAGGATTTCGCAAATAGCGAAGTTCCAGTTCGTGAAACAGAGCAGGTATAAACCTAGGAACGAACTAATAAGGAACAAAAAATGCATAATAATTTGGTGAACCGCAAACTCAAAATAACATAAAAAGAGAATACCGCAAACCATAGCCCCTCCGCGGATGCACTCCCCACAGACCAGGGAGTTTATGGCTCTTTTTCGATCTGCCGCACCGCGTAACACCCTCCTACGTGGGAGAAGCCTCGACCGACGAACCCCTGATCGGCACTGCCCTTGGCCGCCGCTGCTCGCATGGACCCCTCTGTGTACCCCCTAGTACGCGGGCCGAACCTGAAGCCACAAACCACCCTGGTTCACGGGATGCTCGCCAGACCGTGAACCACCCTGGTTCGCGGGATGCCTCTCAGTCCGCGGACCACCTTGGTTTGTGGACAACCTCTCAGTCCGCGGACCACCCTGGTTCACGGATGGCCCCTCCAGCTGCGTAACACTTAACTACACAAAGGGCGCCAAAACCTTCGGAGTTATCGTTCCCCGATCCAGATGAAATCCCTCTGATCCGGCCTGATCCCCCATGACTCCTTCATTGGCCTACTCATCAGCCTCGAGCCGAGGCCTCCACCAGAGCCACCAGATCTGTGTGGTGTAACCCTCAGGCGCATCAACGCGCCGTTTTGAGTTCACATACCCACAGTTAGTAGAGGCTAAGGGGTTTCCCCGACCCTTGAGAAGATTCCCGAAGCATTCCGGGGTTCACATTCCCACAGTAATGCGGAGTCTGAGCTCGGGAGTCCCCTTTCTGCCCCTCCACTTGTTAAGGGCTCCTCGAGGGTGGTAAAATACCCATCAAAAGGGATCCCTCATGCACTGCAAGAGAGGATATGGGCATAGGATCACCCCCTTTCCCTCTACCGCTGCGCTTTGTCGCCATGGGCCGCCCTCATGCATAATCCCCACTCCACTTCTCACAGACGCACCTCTCGTGACGTGATCCTCTAGTCCCTGCTGCCACTTGTTTCTCACACCGAGCATGACTCACATGGGCTTAGAGTAATCATCGACCATGACATCCTCTCATGGGCCTCCTCATAGTGTAAGTCCCAATCCATCATTCTGGGCCTCCTCAAAGTGTAATCCTCAATCCATCATTCTGGGCCTCCTCAGAGTGTAATCCCCAATCCATCATTCTGGGCCTCCTTAGAGTGTAATCCCCAAGCCTATGAAAACTACACGGACTTTGATCCCTTCCTCCTAGGCAGGGTACATAGGAAGCCTCCAAGAGGTTCAAGCCCGACCACCTTCAGACCCCCGGGTCCACATTCACGTCGGTTCTACGACACTCCCATTCGAACTACATGGACTTTGATCCCTGTCCCCTAGGTAGGGTACGTAGGAAGCCTCCATGCAGTTCATGCCCAATAACTGGTCGATCTGACTATCTTCACATCGGTTCACCGAGCTGCTCCTAACACCGTCTCAATGAGTCCAGACTCCTCGAGGTCATTAATCCAATGAGGGATGGTAAACCTCAGGCATAAATGATTCCGAACCCCTGTGTTTATCTGACCATTGCCAACCAAGGGTTAAATCCGTGGATACTATGTTTGGGTATAAAATAAAGATTCACGAACATATGAATACATCTTAAATCTATAAGAGAGTCCCAGAACAGGCAATAATTCCCCCCAAAAGGGTGCGATGAGCCCAACTTCCCATCCTCTCGACCAATGTGAGTTCTTAAGTGTCGCTGGTTAGACCATCTGGTGAACGCCTGCCTTTGGAAAGCAGGTCCATCCATAATCGGATACGGAGCTGTTGGGCATTTTGAGGCCAAAACCACAAAACAAAAATGGTGAACCTGACATGAATCTTTAACCAAGAATGACAGATTTAACTTAATCCCACCCTATTCCCCCTTTTACTCACAAGGAGGGCCAAGCAAGGTCATTAATTACGCATGGGATCATGAGATGCAGCTTTGACGGGTTTGCTGCTTGTATTTTCTAAAATGTTTTGCAGGTAATACCTTCAGAACTCCCTTCGATCCAATGGAAATGCAAAGGAACTCACAAGTGCGTGCTTCCAACAACACAAGGACCAGATGTCCTCACCTACAGAGGACCCCGTCACCCACCCAACGTCTTCAATGCTGGGTCTCGGACGCGCTGATCCGAGAGTACCACGTGAACGGTACTCTCCCAATAGTGGAGGCGGCCAAGCACACCCTCCAATCCGCCAGAACTCACCGGTTGCCTGCCCAGTAGCAGCTGCAAAGGTAGAACCAGACAACCCCTATTGCTGTCTCCAACCGTTTCAGGAGTCTATCCCCAGAACGGGACAATGTGTACCTCCGTTATCTTAGGGAGGTGGATGAGGTCGATGTTGAGGACTCCATCCCCACTGAACGGGGGTTCCGCTCCAAGGCCCCCACCGGCAGACGTCATCGCAGTCACGCCGTGACCCAATATCCTCACGCCGAGGAGGATGTCTCTCCGAGGGTTCAGGCCCACGCTCCCCGAGCTCCGGCCCCTCAGACTGCCCGACGAGGGCGGAAGACGTACAATCAGGGACCGGTCATCACCCTGGTCTCTAAGGAGGAGGTCCGCTGCCCAGCCATGGAGAAGTACCATGAACAGGAACCTACACCTGCTCGCTCCTCCCGAGCCCACCATCCAGACATGGCGGCATCATAAAAGCCGACACACATCCCCGCCGAGCTCCATCAAGCCCGTCGCTCACGCAGGACGACACTTACTCGATAGGCACCTCTCCCTGCCCAGGGTCGTGAATCCCACCAAACTGAGGTGGTGGCGACCCTACACCTGCAGGACCAGCTCATAGTAGTTGCTTCTGACACCCGCCATCCTGATAAGGTAGCGATCAACAAAGCCCACCACCCAGATGTGGCGGTAACTCATAGGTGGGCACGTCTCCCCGCCAACAAATTCCACCAACTCAATATGGTGGGAAACTAATATATGTTGGCCCAGCTCCCTGCGGATGCAAGTAAAGTCCACCACCCCGATGCGGCGACAAACAGAGAGATAAACCGGCGTATCCCGATACAGGGGAAGATTCGTTCACCTGCCCCAACACAGGAGAATTGTCAGTACCCACTGACCACTGGAGGACCGGAGCAGGATATTCCTACTCTGATACCGGAATGGGCCTTCATACCCGTTCCAGCCAAAGATGTCTCTCTACATATCCTGGAAATGATGGAGGAGTGGGTATCGATCCCAGATCATATCTTGCAGACTTTCCAGAATGTAATTGCATTTGAATAAACAACAAGGACTCGGGCCCGTGAGCCCATCTCCCCAATTGAGGAGACTCATCTGAGAGACGAGATAGCCACCTCGGAGTAGATCTGCATCCCTGCTTCTGCCCAGGAGGGTCGCCGACTATATTCCGCGACGCAAGGGAAACCAGATTGAGCAGCTTCACTCATTCCAATTGGGGGACACCCATCCATCACAGTGGATTCTCCATAGTAAGCATATATCCCTGCTAAAAGTCAAGATGTTCGTCAGTGTATCCCAACAACATCATGGGACCCAATTATACAGGGACCCAAAGGTGAAGGCCATTATCAACAGCTGACGGTCTCAACTACCCACAAGAAAGCGTCTCGAACGCACCGAAGACAGTCGTAAAATAAAGGGGGAGTTCATGACTCCGCTCTACTGGAAGCTGGGGTTCCCAAAACCGCTAAGCATACATCAAAGGCTCAGAACCCTACCCACCCATTACCATATTATGGGAGTGGTAGTAGCAGTTGCGAAGTTCCTCCCCGCAATGTCGCTACCAGCAGCTCTGAAGGTCCTCCCCAGAGCACCCATGGGGGCCTTCCCCACGAGCGTATAACAATCGATCACGAGAGCTCCTCTTTTGATGCGAGTCACAAAAACCCTCCATGTGTCCAGAAGAACGAGAAACAAGAAGGTCCTCCACTTGCTGCGGTCCACCCTGAAGGTCCTCCCCGGGGTATACACTGCAAACACTCTCCATGCAGTGAGACCACATATTATGATAGTATTCCTCGCTATCATAGTCGAAACTGCGGAGGCCCTCCCCGCAGTGATGTCTCATCACAATAAGAAGGTCCTCCCCTTGTCGTAGCCTGCCCTGAAGGTCCTCCCCAGGGGTTACGCTGCAATGGAACTCCACGCAGCCAGGCATCAGATCACGGTGGTAGTCCTCTCCACCCTGATAACAGAGGTCCTCCCCGTAGAGATGTCGAGAAACGAGAAGGCCCTCCCCTCATTGCGGTACATTCTGGAGGCCCTCCCCAGGATGTATCCCGCAGATATTCTCCCTACAGCAGCAGTAATGGTAGTCCTCGCTATTTCCGCAGCTGTGATGGTAGTCCTCGCCACCACGACCGCCATTGCGAAGGTCCTCCCCGCATTGGCCCTAAGCAACAAGAAGGTCCTCCCCTTGTCGCAGTGTGTCCTGAAGGCCCTCCCCAGGATGCAAATCGAACGTCAATCCATGATGGTTATCCTCACCATGATGGCGGTTCTTGCGAAGGTCGTCCCCGTAACAACGCTACGCAGCCAGAAGGTCCTCCCCTTGCTGCGACACGCCTTGGAGGTCCTCCCTAGGGTGTGCACTACAAAAGTCTTCTATGCAGTGAAGAAACAAGCAATAATGGTAGTCCTCGCCATTACGACCGCCATTGCAGAGGTTCTCCCCGCAATGACGTATCATATCGATAGGAAGGTCCTCCCCCTGCCGAATCAAGCACAGAAAAGCCCTTGTATGACGAGGCACTTAGAAGGACGGGATCAAGCATGTCATATTCCCAGTTAGTCGCCAATGATATCCTTCTGCAATTAGGAGACAGTCTAGGGCCGCGTTCGTCCTCTGAACCACCTCAGAATTGCCCACATAATGATCCAGCACCTACCGGTCCCACTACCTCTGACTACACTGACAGTGAGTGTCTCAGCTGGGATGACCAGGTAGAGGAGTCACTAGTAGAGGGGTATGCCAATATGCTGCACCTGAGGAAATGACTGGCCAGGGATGATATACCAGTTATGTTTTGGCCTACGACCACCTCTCAGTTCGACATACCCAGAGAATTGTCGGAAGAATGCGTGCACGGAATCTGCCATAATATATGGATGACCCTATACCAGATGAAATCAATCTTCCTTCCCTATGAAGGGTATGCAGACCATGTCAAGACAATAAGAGACCTCCTGCATCACATCAACATGGAGGCCCTTCCTACGGCGTGACGACAACAACCCGAGAGGCATAAATGAAACATGGAGATAGCCTGCCTCCGTGCGCTGCACCAGCTGCGCCGCCTCATTGGTGACGCTCTGACGGGAGTCCATATCAGGGGATGGGGGGAACATAGAGCTCTGCATTTCACTCTGTTCCCTTCCCATAAGAACCTGTTCGTCATGGTGTCTTGAAACGTCGTCACGTCAAGACGACAATCGAGTGGTCCCCCTGTTCAGGAAAGGCAACACACCCAACAGAGTCAGGCCTTGAGTAAGTCCCAGAAGCGTCAGGCCCGACGGGAACAATCCATTCAAGAACTCCTGAATCAGGCCACCAAGAGAATATAACATGCCTCTCACCTAAGAGAGGCCAATCCTTGATCTTTTCCTACCTCACCAGAAGGGATTTATTCACAGAAGAACTTGGCACCAAACCCAGTTCACCTCCAAATGGGGGCACACGAGATCAGGCAGGTCGCGAGAGTAGCATCCACTACCGCAATCTAGGATCAACTCCATCCTACAGGGCTGGGAGGATTTTTAACAACAAATTCCCCCATAAGACCAATGAAACTGGGAAGAGACTCAATGTCCAAGGAACGGAGCCAACCCCAGCCCTCAGGGCTGGGGGAATTATTACCCCCGCAACAACAACCCCCCCATGAGAATCAGTGTTCTCTCGTCTAGGGAGGATAGTCAGAAGAGGAGGTTCCTGTACTATACCATCATTTGAATCATCATCCCCTCCGAGAGGAAGGCACACCGTAAGGTCGCATCAAAGAACTCTCCGTGTCACCCTTCACCAAGAAGCTCGAAGGCAATCCCAGGTCATGAAAGGGAAGTCCAACCGGAGATGCGGGAGATCCTCTTCCCATTTAAAAGATGACATCTTCTCCACCCCATGATATGCATCTATCAACATCATAGAGGTTAACCCCATGGGTGATACCAGAGATACTGCACATTCAGATAGATCGGGAGACGATAGTTCCGGTCAGGCTGTGACTCACAAAGAACCACCAGGTGTGTACACCCGGAACTAGAGGGCCGCCCTAAATATGGCCATCCTTCTAGCCAACCCTCCTCCAACTACCCAAGGAGCTTCCAACAGGGATACGAATAAAGGACTGGTTACCCTTAACCTACCACCTTTTCTCAACAAAAATGAGCCACTCGCACTTGAAGATAAATTCACTCGACAGGAAGAGGAGATGAAAGAATTGGGGTGGATTAACGCCGAGCTACTCCAGAGGAACTGACTTATTGAAAGTGCATCCCAGGAGGAGCCACATCATGCACTCCCAATAAGTGTACCTCAAAGGATAAGGTTTTCCACGATAAACTAAACACGGTCAGGGCTCCCGTCCAACGAGGCGCCCGGCCCGTCCAACTACCTATACGTAGATTCAGATGAATACCAAGACTTCCCTCCACCCAGGAATCAATCAGAGAAAGTACGCCTGAACCCTCCGAAGGTTCCACAAACGGTACATGCACCCCTGGTGCCGGTCAATCCGGATCCTCAGGAAATTCCTCTGGCTACGCCTGCCCAGGACCGGGCCCAACAGGATGTAAACCAGGGTCTCACCAACACCATCGAGGCACTAACAGCTCGATTGGAAGTGATGGAAGGTCGACGCGCTCCAATACAGCCAGAGCGAAAACCCTACCCAGATTGGGTGACCAACACACCACCTCCACCCAATTTTGGGAGCCCTGTATTCCCTATATTCAATGGATCAGGCGATCTGGAATATCATCTGATACACTACGCATCCTATTGTGACCCTATGATGGGAACTCCGGAATAATAAGAAGTAGTGAAACTTAGATTCTTCGTACGAACCTTACAAGGATCCTCCTTCGTTTGGTATACGAGTCTGCCATCCTAGTCAATAAAGAGTTGGGAAGACCTTTGGCAGCAGTTCCTGTTCCACTTCAGCTCAACATTGCCTAAAACAACAGTCATCGATCTCATGAACTGAAAGCAGAGGGAGAACGAGAGGGTCTCAGATTTCATTTCCAGATGGAATGGTCTGACCTATTCTCTGAACAGGACAATGCCTCAAGATTATATGCTATCCATATGCATCTATAATCTTCTAGATGAGTTACGAACACTGCTCATACTAGTGGAGTGCACCACTGGCTTCCGCCATCTCTCAGCCATTGCCCATAGAATTGAGGACTCCCTGCAGTGAACTAATTCGAAGTCCCAAATATCCTCGCAGGCTCCTACGAAAAGAGCCCCTAGAGTTGAAGCGTCTGCTATCACACTCAAGTCGGCCCCTGTGCCCGCTCCACCGCTCAGGCCTCCACCAAATCGTCAAGGGCCTCCTGCATATCAGCAGCCGCCTCCGCCTAAATGGGACAATCAGCGAGGACCAAAGCGGAACCAGTTTGAGGAACGAAGACAAAAATTATACTTGTTCTGGGATGATCAAGTCCATGGCTACTTCATTGCCGCCATGTACTGCAACTTCCTCCGCCTTCCGGAGCTGAGGAAACCTGAAGAGGTCGGCCGCGATGAAAGGCCAGATTACTGCCCCTACCATCGGATGTTAGGACACAGTATCCAAGAATGATTCGTCTTCAAAGACCTCTTGCAGAGGATGGTAGACTCTGGGCAGGTCGAGATGGGACCACCCCCAGTATATGTGGCATGTATCTCTACCACCGACTCTGACAAAGAGGAGGGGTGGCAGAAAGTCACCAGCAAGCAGGGAAAGAAATTTGACAACTGGATGACTCGGAAGACTATCAATCGATCCCAGGGCATACTCCGAGCTCAACTACAGTAGCCGGTGTTTCCACCAACAACCCCTGAAGCCGCAGAGCCGACAGTATCGACCTCAAAAACCTCCATGAGCTGGTCATCCGGGTGTAATTGAAGGAGGAGAAAACAATCACGATAGGAGGAGTCCGAGATGGGGCCAAAGTTAGTCCCGACCTTGGAAGATTATATTCCCTCGAATTTGGCACGACGAGCACCAACCCACCAAACGGCACCATCGAGGACAATCGACCAGGTTGACCTATTAGAGGATGAAGATCCAATCTTTGGTTCTATTAACGTCATCTATCTTATGGAATCATTCCCTGATGAAGGGTATGATTAAGAACCCGAGTTCCCTGCATGAGGAATCGGGATGAGGAACCACAGAGGTAGGGGATACCAGGGGAGGCACAGTCGCAGCCGAAACCAACCCTAATGTTGGACCCCGGCCCAAACCGTTAATATTGCGAAAACCCATGGGAGAGCCCTTCAACGGACTCAACAGGAGAAAGAATGCCCCTCCTCTTCCACAAGCAGCCACTCTAGCCCTGTTGTTATGCGATACCCACCAAAGGAGGAGCTATTTTATGGATGCCTAGTGCACACAAATAGACCGACCGGGCCAAGTCCTCAAAACGCGGGAGCGCCATCGATATCCGACCCCGCGGACGACCCCTCCTCGTCAAGTGCTCCATCTCCCAAGACACCTGCTAAGACTCTCCCGTCAATGGAGATGCGTCAGCCACTGGAGAAGAAATACGACATCCTTAAGCAGCTGGCATCGGTACCAGCCAATCTATCAATTCTTGATGCCCTAAGTCTATCAGCAGACCTCAGGGAGGCGCTTATAGAAGCTTTGATCATCCCCCAGGAGTTTCAAGCAAAGGTAGCCGCCGCCGAAATTTACCGGACGGAGACTGACCCGACTGAATGAAATGTGGTGATTTCCTTCACCAACTAGGATGAAGATGCCATCATGCAAGGACACATCAGACCAGTATATGTGTCTGACACACTGAATGGTATTGAGATCCGGAAATTCTTTATAGAAAATGGCTCTGGAGTTAACCTCATTCCCTTATGGACACTCCGTAAGTTGGGCTATAGTGAGGATGACCTAGTTCCCTCGGCCACAACTCTGTTGGGTTACGACAAGAGTGAGCAGAAACCAATGGGAAAAATCAAGCTAAAGACCCATTTCGGTGACCTGGTAGCCTACACGGAATTCCTGGTGGTCCGGCAGAGCACTGCATTCAATGCCCTGCTGGGAAGGCTGTGGCTCCATAAGCACATGGCCATTCCTTCATCCTATCACCAGTGTATCAAGTACTGCGTCAATGGAAAAATTAGAACATTTTATGCTGACAAGGCCCCTTTCGAGCTATCCGAGTCACATTACATTAACGTCGGGTTCTATGAGAAAAATAAAAAGAAACCTTTGGTCAATGGTGTGGACTGTATCCCCGCTCCAAATGTCCTGGAGATGGTTCCTGATGACCCCCTCAGGCAGCTTGGTAGAGATTATGTCCTTCCCATCAACCATGTTGAGAGTAGGAGTTCAAGTATGGACACTCACTCAGATGTCCTCATGACTTCAGCCATGATGGCCGAGTACAACAATGCGGGAACGTCTGCCAACCCTCAATCTGGGGAAGAATACTCAAGCAGGGATGCTCACGATGACTCTCCCTCAAACCCTCGAAGGCTCAGAACAGAAACTCTCCCCCCGTCGGATCAAGAAGATGAGGACTTGGGAGAAGAAGAGGAGAAAGATCTTAGGGACACGCCTCCTACATTTGAGGAAGGTATCTACACCACTATGGACGAACTCAGGGAAGTAAACCTGGGTACCGAGGAAGATCTGAGGCCTACTCTCATTAGTCCAGCCATGTCCCCCGAGGAGCACGAGGTATATACCTCTTTCCTGAGGCAACATAGGTATTTTTTCGCCTGGAATTACACGAAAATGTTGGGACTCAATCCCGAAGTGGAGACGCACCACCTAGGTCTTCCAGAAGACCACCGGGGCTATAAACAGGCCGCCAGAAGGACGCATCTCTCACATGCCGCCAAAATAGAGGCTGAAGTCGATAAGATCATTAAAGAAGGCTTCATTCGAGGGGTCCAGTACCCCATTTGGTTGGCCAACATCGTCCCTGTCAAGAAAAATAATGGACAAATCCACATCTGCATTGACTTCAGAGATCTCAATCGGCATTGTCCGAAAGATGATTTCCCGGTCCCAATCACCGAATTATTAATCGATGCAACGACTGGGTATGAGGATCTATCCTTAATGGATGGATATTCTAGATATAATCAAATTAGGATGGCCTAAGAAGACGAAGATGCCACTGCCTTCAGGGCCCCTCAAGGGGTATTCTGTTATAGGGTCATGCCATTTAGTCTCAAGAACGCTGGCGCCACATATCAGCGTGCCATGCATCGGATCTTTAAACCGTTCCTGGGGAAATTCGTTGAATGTTATGTGGATGACCTATTGGTCAAGTCCAGATAGTGCTTGGATCACCTGTTGGACCTTGAGAACGTCTTCAAAAAGCTTCGACAGCATGGCTTGAAGATGAACCCCTTGAAATGCACCTTTGGGGTTACCTCAGGGAAATTCCTCGTCTTCATTGTACGCCATCGTGGCATCGAAGTCGACCCTGAGAAGACAAAGGCTATCCTTGGACTAACACCTCCCTGAAACCTCACTGAGTTGAGGGGATTACAAGGACACCTAGCCTATATTAGGCGGTTTATAGCCAACCTGGCAGGTAAATGATTGCCTTTCACCAGGTTAATGAAGAAGGGGGTCACGTACCAATGGACAGATGACTGCCAAGAGGTGTTCGACAACTTGAAGAAGTACCTCTTAATCCCACCAGTGCTCATGCCCCCGGTTGAAGGAAGACCTCTCATCCTGTACGTGACATCCTTAGAGAGATCACTGGGAGCCTTCCTCGCACAAATGAATGATGCCGGCAGCGAAAACAATCTCTATTACCTCAGTCGAACCATGATTGATGCTGAGACTGGATACTCAAATATCGAGAAGAACTGTTTGGCCTTGGTCTTCACAGTTCAAAAGCTGCGACATTATCTGCAGGATCACAAAGTCCATTTGATCTCGCGGAGTAACCCGCTTAAGTACATCCTCAGCCGCCCGATGCTAACCGGACGCCTATCCCGATGGGCGGTCATCCTGCAATAGTTTGACATCTGGTTTGTGCCTCAGAAAGCCATCAAGGGTCATACATTAGCAGAATTTATGGCAGAACACCCTTTGATTGGGACAACTGCACCGGACACCGAGCTACTTGATGAGGACATCTTCTCGGTTCGAGAAGAGTTCCCAGCATGGGAAATGTACTTCGACGGCGCATCCCGAAGCCCAACCGGGAGGAGGATGGAGGATCCCAGATTCATCAAAGTGGGTTTGGGGATAATACTCCTGTCCCCAGAAAGGGCAGTCTTTCCATATTCCTTCCTCCTATCAAAGGGATGTACGAACAATGAAGCGGAATATCAAGCCCTCATTGCAGGCCTGGAACTCTCACTCCAGGAACAAGTACAACACCTTAAGGTAAAAGGTGACTCAGAGCTGGTCATCAAGCAAGTTAATGGTGACTATGCTATTAAAAAGGTGGAGCTGATCCCCCTATTTGACCATGTACTAGGGTTAATGGCGGAATTCTCCACAGAACCAACGTTAACCTATATTCCCCGGTCTCAGAATGCCCAGGCAGATGCATTAGCCAACGCGGCCACAGCCCTAGCTGACCCAGGACGGGATGAAACGATTATCATTATTGCTCACCGTCGAATGGTATTGCCATTTTTTCAGACCAAGATGGAAGAAATCCAAGAATTCAGTCCTGTCCCCGAGCCATATGCTCCTGCCACCGTCTGGATGACCCCCATTGAAAACTACCTTCAACGGGGAGAACTTCTATCAGACAGGGCTGAACGAGAGAAAATACGGAGGAGGGCAATCAACTTTGTCCTATATGGCGGCATGGGTCAGAAAGAGGTCCCATACAAATGAGGTCTCGATGGAGTGCTCCTCAGATGCATTGATGGAGAAGAGACCACCGCCATAATGAATGAAGTACATGTAGGATCATGTCAAGCACGTCAACCAGGGACCAAGATTTCCCATCAGGTTCAAAGTCTTGGGTACTACTGGCCCACAGTGGCATGAGACTGTGAGCATTTTACCGCAAAATGCCACTCATGCCAGATTCATGCCAACTTCATACACCAACCCTTGGAGTTACTCCATCAAGCCAAGTACTCCTGGCCGTTTTCCATATGGGGAATGGACGTCATGGGACCATATCCTCCTGGCAGGGCCAAACAACTGAAGTATATCCTCATAGTAACCGACTTATTTTCCAAATGGGCAGAAGCCATACCCCTCAAGGAAGTCGGGGCAAGAAATATTGTCAGCTTTGTGAAGACCAATATCATCACCAGATTTGGCATCCCTCATACCATACTGATGGACAATGACACCAACTTCTGCTCTGCTGAATTGGAGAAACTATACCACGAGTATGGTATCAAGGCTAACCACTCATCCCGCTACCATGCAGCGGACAACGGACAGATAGAGGCTTTCAACAAGACCCTGTCCAACATTCTCCAGAAAATGGTGGAAAAAGACAAGAAGTCATGTCTAGATAAACTCCTCCATGCATTGTGGGATTATCGAACCACAATCCACACCGCTACTTACACTACCCCATACTCATTGGTTTACGACACAGAGGCAGTTCTGCCCATTGAACTCCAACTTCCCTCACTCCATGTTTCCATCTATGATCAATTCTCCGATGATGAGCAGTCAAAAAAGCGGCTAGGTGAATTAGAACAGCTAGATGAGAAGTGGTTGCACACTTTTCACCATCTGGAGGTATACCATAACCAGATTGCATGATCATTCAACAAAAAGGTCCGTCTCCGGTCTTTCTTGGAAGGAGAATTGGTATTGGTCCTTCGGACCCCAATGATACCCGGAAAGAAGCCTCCAAAGTTGGAGCCCAAATGGGAGGGACCATACGTTGTACACAAGGTCTACTCCAATGGATCATATACCCTGATCTCTATGTACGGACAATTTACAAACACTCCTACAAATGCGAGATTCCTAAAGAAGTATTTCGCATAGAAACCGAAAACGGAAGACGTCTTTACCGCATGACGTTAAAATGCATGGAAGACGTCTTTACCGCACGACGTTAAGCTGCATAGAATATGTCCTTACCGCACGATGTCAAACTGCACGGAAGACATCTTTACCGCACGATGTTAAACTGCACGGAAGACGTCTTTACCTCATGACATTAAACTGCACGGAAAACGTCTTTACCGCACGATGTTAAACTTCATGGAAGAAGTCTTTACCGCACGATGTTAAACTGCACGAAAGTCGTCCTTACTGCACGAAGTTAAACTACGTAGAACCCCCTTTTCCTTTCATGTCGGGTCACCTACGTCCTTAACACACGACGTTAAAATGCATGGAGTTCGTTTGAGCTGCATGACGTTAAACTGCTGAGCACCCAACAAACCAAACTCTATGACCTTAAACGAAGAGTATTACATCCTTACCGCACGACGTTAAACTGCACGAATAATAAGAGTCAAGAATACTCCCTTCCCCCGTGTACGAACCAGACCTTCATGGGGTGTACACTTTGTCCTAACCACATGACATTAAACTGTATGGACCTCGTCCTCACCGCATGACGTTAAACTACACGGATTTCATAGAACTACGTACGGCTTGATTCCTACCCTCGTAGGATACGTAGTAATGCCGGGATCCCCTATCATGGCCCAGCCACTCCCAAATAAAAGTTAAAAATACCTCTTGCCCCTGTGTATGGACCAGAACTGCACGAAGTGCATTCCTCATCCTCACCGCATGACGTTAAACTGCACGGATTTCAGAGAACTATGTACAACTTGATTCCTGCCCCCGCAGGATACGTAGTGACACTGGGATCCCCTATCCTGGCCCAGCCACTCCCAAATAAAAGTTAAAAATGCCCTTTCCCCCGTGTATGGACCAGACCTGCACGGGGTGTGTACCTCATCCTCACCGCACGATGTTAAAGTTCATGGACAAGAAGTTTTAACAATGCCCCTCTCCCCCCGTGTAAGGAACAGACCTGCACGGGGTGTAATTTTCTTCAAGAGAACTATGTACATCTTGATTCCTTCCCTCATAGGATACGTAGTGACGCCAGGGTTCCCCGTCCTGGACGAGCCCCTGAATAAAAGATGAAAATTTCATTCCCCCCCATGTACGGACTAGACCGGAACGAGGTGTAATCCTCGTCCTTACCGCACGATGTAAAACTGCATGAATAGAAAGACTTAAAAATTCTCTCTTTTCCCTCGTGTACGGACCAGACCGGCATGAGGTGTACTTTGCATCCTTGCCGCACGATGTTAAACTGCATGGAAAATAATGTTAAAAACGCCCCCTTCCCCCGTGTATGGACCAGACCTGCACGGGGTGTATACATCGTCCTTAATGCATGACGTTAAACTGCAGGGACTTCGTCATTACCACATGATGTTAAACTGCATGGAATTCGTCCTTACCGCATGACGTTAAACTGCACGGACTTCGTCCTAACCGCATGACATTAAACTGCATGGACTTCGTTGAGACCCACCCAAGACACATGGCGATACGAGATGGAGATACTCCTTGCACATTTAGATGCATCCTCTCCATATATTAGACTCCACGACCCAGATAATTGTGGATATTCATAACCATTCATGGCTATCGGAAGTGGAAATTCATTGACCCATGGACACCTTTGCATGACTATGCATACCATTCCCTCAGTGGCTCTGCATAATGATATCCTCTGGCTCATCTACCAAAGGCAATATTTCCATAGGCGACACTCTTCCTAGCTCCGTACGCTTACTGGCCTCAGGGCCCCCATACCATACCTCTTGATCCAGAAGTTTATGGCAAAGTGTTTTACAAGTTTATTCCCCTTTTCACATCCAGGTGTCGCCAGGGTATCCCTATCTGGCTAGCCTATGTGTCTTCCGGTGCTTCACATAGCGACCTGCATCAACAAACATCAAGCCAGGACTAGGCTACTGTGACTCAACAGACAATTGCAGTGAAGATGTTTCTTGTATACTCGGACACCATTATCCCCATGTGCCGAAATCTACACTGTGAGCAATCACGGATTTTCATAATCATTCATTGCCATTGGAAGTGGAAAGTTATTGACCCGGGGACACCTTTGTATGACTATGCATACCATGCCCTCAGCGGCTCTGCATAATGATAGCCCCTGGCTCGTCCATCAAAGGCAAGATTTCCTCGGGTGGTACTTTTCCTAGCTCCATACGCTTATTGGCCTCATAGCCCCCACACTACACCTCCTGATCCAGGAAAACTCAAAGTTGCAGTTTAAAACCTTTATCCCCCACCTTGTTCCAAGTATATCAGAACATGCTGACTCAGTTATCCTTCGAGTGACTACAGTAATAGTCACCCAATGGTCCGAGCTCTATGACCACTAAAATAGGAGTAACTCGTCCTTACCGCACGACGTTAAACTTCATGGAGTAAAGGTACACCCCCACGCACAAAATAAATCAGCGCAGGGAGCTCTCTAAGCTTTAACGGCAACCAGGGATGAGTAGGCCCAACATGTTCAGACATTTCCTTCCCCGATGACAGACTTCGTGGCCCTGATAATTGCAGATCTTCATAACCATTCATGGCCATCGGAAGTGGAAAGTCATCAACCCAAGGAAACCTTTGTACGACTATGCATACCCTGCCCTTAGCGGTTCTGCATAATGATAGCCCCTGGATCATCCACTAAAGGCAAGATTTCCTCGGGCGACACTCTTCCTAGCTCCGTACGCTTACCGGCCTCAGATCCCCCATGAAATCTCTCCTAATCCAAGAATCCCCGGAACCATGATTTACACCATCAACCCCCTCCACGCCTTGGACATGCCAGGATACTCGGGCCCAATTACATTCTAATCAAGAGAGGCCTTTTTTAACTACATCCTCACCACATGACTTTAAACTGCACAGTCAATCGTCCTTGCTGCACGACATTAAACTGCACAACATTGGAAGAAGAAAGAAAAATTCACCTCGTCCTCACTGCATGACGTTAAATTGCACATAATTCTTTAATACTACTCTTCGTCTTTACCGCATGACGCTAAACTGCACGGTCAAACCCGTCACGGGTTCAGTAAGGAACAAAGGCTTTTCTCTGTCCTTCAGTGCACGGGTCAGACCGACACAAGCCATCGTCTCACACCCTCATGAGAAGGGATTACTTCAACCATTATCAAGAAGTTAAGTCTAGATGTTTCCCCTGTATCCAGGGACCCTCTCATCATAAACCATACCCTGTACTCAGAAAAAAGCCGGAATCTCATAAGACACCCCTGGTGGTCCCAAATCTCAACTTCCCTAAAGTTGCTTGGCTATCGGGGGAATAAAATCATTGACCTAAGGACACCTTTGCATGACTATGCATACCATGCCCTCAGCGGCTCTGCATATTGATAGCCCCTAGCCCGTCTACCAAAGGAAAGATCTCCTTAGGCAATGCTTCTCTCTGTACGCCTCTTGGCCCCTGAGCCCCCATGTCTATCCCGGGATTCAGAAACCCTCTGAACTACAGTTTACCAACCTCTTTCACAATCCTGCCTGAATATGGTGGAACGTCTTTGACAAGATTACTGAGAACCAGGAGAAATCGTTCCATTTTAACTGATGTCCTAGCTGTATGACTTTAAACTGCGCCAAGCCTCAACCATCCCTTACGCTAACTAGATGTGTAGGGAAGTGGTCTCCTGACCACGCTCCTGATTAGTACGGATGTTCCCAAAACCCTTTCAGATGTCACACTCCCCTTCTGAGCCACCCCTGGTGGTTTTCATAATTTTCCAATCTACCCATCGTGGTTTCCATGAGCCGGACTTCCATGAATTCCCCTAGACATCATAAATAGATAGTCATTGACTTGAGGAAACCTTTTCACGACTATGCATACCATGCCCTCAGCGGCTTTTCATATTGATCACCCCTGGCCCGTCTACCAAAGGAAAGTTTTCCTTAGGCAATGCTCTTCCTACCTTTGTACACCGATGCGGCTCCCATGCCTTGAGGCATGACCTGCATTCCGTTCAAATTTAAACATGTTCCCCCCATGTGCATCTGAAGAGTATTGAGACATCTTTTAATCAGCTAAACCCCATTAGGGCCCTTGCCCCACCATGTTTTTTCAAAGATGTTTGACCTAAAACATCAGTAATGATATTCTTTTCGGTGGGACTTTAAACTGCTCACAAAAAGAGGCACAAAGCCTATTAGGCCGAAAACCCAAAAAGGGCGACCTAAGAAAAAGTCAGGCCATACCCGCTGGGCTCACACTAAATGGGCCCAGACAAAATCAGGGCATTAAAAAGAAAAGACAAAAATTTTGTGGGGTTTTCCTATAAAATCCTAGCAATAGTCGAACTATGCTCGCTGGATCCCACAGTCCAGGAAAAAGTTAGAGCTTGTTTTATTTTTATCGATGGTACTGGACTCAGATTATTCTATGTTCGGGAAATTAACATATGAAACGATCGTTCCAAATGATTTCTATCACAGGAGAAGGTGACAAGAGAACTGAGGGGAAATATTTCCTTATTCCATAACAAAGTTGGTAGGAAGGGCATCCACAATCCGGGGCCTCCTCTAGCGTGAGAGGTAATTACAAGAGTTTTTCGGCGGATTCACAAAGCTGTATCAGGCGCTGGTGAGAATCCTTGATTGTCTGAGAGAGATTCTACAGTAAGGCCATTTCAGCTTCTGCACCAGCCCACAACTCTTCCGCCTCCTGGGCTGCCTTTGTGCTCGCCCTCATTTCCTCCTCCATCTGCCGCTACCCTTCTTCAATCATGGTGGCAACGTTGGCCTCTTCCTTCCACAGCCGCTGTATGTCATTCCTCAGCACCCCTAGGTGAGAACGCTGCTCAATAAATTCTCCTTGGAGCCTCATAACTACCCCGACGTGATCATGAGCCTCTGTTAAGCAAAGATGTCGGGTTGCGGAAAGGTAGGCTTCAGATTGGGCAGAAAAAAGGCAAGATTCGAAACCACCCGGTCTTTCCCGATCAGCAACCACCTGCTTGAATATGTCATAAACACCATGATAGTCAAAGCCGTCAAATCCTAGAAGCATAAACAGATTGTGCAGCTTCGGTAATCTGGACGGCATCTCGGCTAGGGGTGTCTGAGAAATCAATCTCCAAATTTTCTCCCAAGCCCTTTGGAGAGCAGGACGAAGACTGGAAATGACTTGTTTATCGGGCTCAGAGTCACTCCCCGATGAGGACACATACTCAGGGATGAACGTCACCAAGGAGGGACCCGATGTGGCTTCACCCGCAAGCTCTGGCACTGTAGCAATTTCGCCCCCAACAGTTGTGGTCATAGGCACGGTTGGGTCTGATGACACAATCTCCAGCACCAAAGGTCGTTTTCCTGAAGCCCGAGAGTCAATAAGACAGATAATTACCCCTAATTAGAAAAGGGAAGGAAAATAAATTAGTGGCAAGATATCGGTAAAATTACTCATGATCGTCAAGGCGTCGGCATCCTCAAGCTCTGCACTGCCACGAAAACCACTCGGGGAAGATGCTACATCCTCAAAAGGAAAGGGTGTCCGGGGAGACCCTAGAGGGGTCCAGGACCTAAAGCCATGCCCGAGGCCAGTAGCTTCTAAAGCCGTCCCCAAGCGGTCACCTAAAAAGACCAAGCTCGGGGAAATCACTCCCCTGGTAAACAAGACAATGGACCTCTCTAGGTTTCCAACAACTGGACTAATGGTAGGCTCTTCCTCCATTACCATGGGATCCATTGGGTCTGAAGTGGCCTGCCCCGTCGGATCTGGAGGCCCCTCATCAATCATGGGCGCCCCATTTTCCTCCGTGATAGAAAGGGATGTTTGATCAGCATGAGTCTTGAATACCAGCAGTTCCTCCTCGGATGCATCTCTGACTAATGAAGGCGGGAGTAAAGCATCCATATCACTGACCCTTCCAGCAGGGCCCTCCATTTAGTCGCACCCATGCAGGGCTACAGGAGATTCTATAGATGGAAAGGAGGTGGAAGGTATGACCGATTGGGTAGACACAACCAGATCCCAGAGTGGCCCTGCACCATACTCCAAAACAGCTAATGATTGGCAGAGTCAGAATATGCAGGTTGGAAATTAAGAAAACGGGAAGTCATGATTACCTGACGTCCCTTGTCTGAGCCGTTCCGATAAATGGAACGCCTATTGCCATCTCTGGATCTGGCCAGGGGACAGTTCGCCCAGAATTATGGGAGGAGATGGAGGAGGGAATACCCTAGCTGAATCCGCAATGGTCGCCTCCATAAACTCAGCCGCGCCAGGGGACCCCTCCTCGATGACCCCTGTGGGCGAAAGTGCATGCTCACCCGCTGCGGTACCACGGGGAGTATACTCCGGATAGGGAATTTCCCCCTGAGATTATTCGGCACCCTGTACAAAGGGGAGAAACCTTATAACCTCCCCTATAAAGGGGGAAGAAAGCTAGGATGGGAGGCAGAGCAACCTCTTCTTCAGGGTCGAACAATTCGGGATGTCTAATCATCATGGACACCCGGGTGGTCCCGTAGAGCCGATTTTGGAGTGAGCACACATATGCATCCATATCCTTCAATGACGCAACTATGTCACCCAAGTCCTCTTCCAACTGAAGGTCTGGCGGAGAAAAGATAACCCCAATACCTGGAAGCTTGAGAGGGCTCGTTTGGAGTGATGCCCAAACCTATTCATCTGAGCCCATGGCCCTCAGGTCATCCCAAATCCTCCATGCATCTGGGAATGCGACCGTAAGAGGAATGACTAGCCTGGAAGGATCAACTTGAGAGGGTCGGGCATCGACAGGGGTTGGTAGGGGCGCTAATGACTGTATTTGTGTTCCGGATCTCTCCACCACCCTAGAACTCTCTGGGGCTACCTGTGGGCGGGACCCCACAAGTAGGGAGGGGAATTCACTTGCTTCAGCCATGACGGGGAGATCATCAAAATCATATCCCCCTGAAGAGTGGTCACTTCCTTACCCCTCTTCATCAGTCACTGGATGCAGCATGGACTGAACTCGATGGGTTAATACCGCGTGACCCTAGTGCCCTTAAATATAGGATTCAAGATCCTGGTGATATTGATTGACCCGCTCTGGGTCCACATCATAAAGGATGTTAATAGTTGCGGATATGTAGCCCATCCTATCAAATGCTACTTCCGATTCCTGAAGATACTTCCACAGAGAATGGGGGTACTGGATACGAAAGGACGATCGACCTTTGAATTCAGCCCATTGAACCCAGGCCATTGGAAAGGCGACATCTGCAGGAATAACCACCCCCCTCTGGGCAGCCTCAAGGGCATGAGAGGATACACCTCTGTATGTTAAGATCTTCCCCAGAAGCACGGGACTAGCAGGGTGGAGAAGGACTTTGCCCGGCCTAGTTGAAGCATCACCCCCTTCCACTTCCTCTTTCCATTTGATGGCTTGGGACTTGAAATGGTAGGCACCAACGTCCCTAGCTGGCCATTTGGGTATGATTGTACCCATGAGTCAGCATAACTCTTGGATAAAAAGGGTGTGGAGTCTACAAGCATGGGAGTCATAACCGAAAAACCGGTATCCTCCCGGGTAAACATTAACCACAGTTTTCTGGACACCATTAAATGACGGTTCTCACGGGCACCATTAAGTGCGGGGGGACACAGTGCCTGGACGAAGACAAACTGGTGCCCGAATCGGCAAGGTGCGTAGCCCTTTCAAATCAGTTTCCCGCTAATACGAGCCACCAGAATACCCTCTCAAAGGGAAAAGAGGTAGCCCCACTTGCTAAAATCCTCTGTTATGGTGTTCGTGATTGCACCAGTTGGGGAAGAGAATGGATAGAAATTGAAATGATCATAACATGAGATTAGACTCGATAACAGACGCCTGTTCTGAACTGTCTGTTGATTATCCTTCTCTTGGGTCGGCCACTCTTCGGGCATAACCCCACTAGACAGTTGCAAGTATGGCCGGAATATGGTTCCCAAAATCTCAAGAGGGTTGATAAAGGTGTAGCAGTTCTTGACATGAACGCCTAGCCATCCCCAGAGAATCTGAAAAGAACCGGCCACTCGGTTTGGCCGGATCCCATCGGTAATATTACCAAGCAATCAGTAAATCCTGGCCAGCACTGGGACAACTAGGTTGATAATGTTGCCGGTAGCCAATTGTGACGCCATGACAAAGGTAGAGACCCCGTACGCCACTAGAATCGCGTACAGGAAATAGCTAGCCGCTCAAAAACATGGCCAGAAACGCCACTAGACGAAGAAACTGATCGACATATGGGACAAACTTCTAGCCCCAGTCGTTGAATTGGCCTTGCTCCAGGTTTAGCCAATAGCTTCCCTTCGGCTTTCAGGACTCCATTGTAGGGAAGGTCATGGGCCTATGTGGAAGAGCTACAAACTGGCTCTCTCTAGAAAAATCCTTGATCCAGTCGCGATACAGGATAATCTGTCTCAGAGATGTAACTTTCGGATGCTCCTCATGACCAGGGACATGTTTTTTCGGATATGTATCCTTTGAATGTTCCTGGGCTAGATCAATGATCCGCTTCACCAAGGGAGGGGTTCTCCCTTCGTCGTCCCACACAGAAGGGAGAGGCAGGAATTCGTCGTACATACCCCCAACAATGGGGACCCCCTGAAATCTGAAAGACGTCCCAAAGACTAATGCCTAACTCCTCGTGGACCAGATGAAAGGTTTTGGTGTCCAGGCTCCAATGGATCATAAGTTACCTGGAGAGGGATTGAGGCTGGTAGGTATAGGTTTGGGACACCCAGGCAGCTTCATACAAGCCTACGACTTGCAATTATACCTCGAACTCCACACAACTCTGGAAGACCCAGAAGGTCCACCCCCAATCCAAGGACTTAAATGCTCCTCCAGGTCGGAGATCCCAATTCGCTGACCAGCCATGCTGTTCGCTTACCATGGAATTGCAGGCAATGCTTCGATAGCAGTGGATTGATCCTTCCTGTTGACGTTGTTCTCCTGTCGGAGATATTGGGAGGTGATTCAACACAGATCCGACAGATGTGTCCCTCGGGGCCGGCCGCCTGTTGACAGGTATCATAAACCGAGGGATAGTGGCAGTGAATATCCATGCTTCAGGATTGTTGTCATGGGATGGTATCAGAATCGGGGTATCAGACAAAAAACCGAACCCATAGGTAGGAAGCCTATTAGAAAAGGGGTACTCTTGCTGTGACTTGGAGAGCCGACCGACAAGAAAGGAAGACGGTGGGGAGTGGCAGACTCCATCCTGAACAGAGCTGGCCATGTCCTTTAGGCATTGATCACCAATTGGGAGTAGCTCTACAGTAGGCCTCAGTGCAGAACGAGGGGGAAGCATGTTTTCTTGCTGCACAATGAGATCCAACAATCGGTTAGTCCGGAATAAAAATTTGGACAAAAATACCAGATATATGGATGAGGATCAGTTGAGGAGCCTTCATAAGCAAAGTCCGCAAGGAGGCCTCGGAGGATGGTTCGTGATGACAACATCTCATGAACCAGCCCTTCACGAAATCAGTCCGCAAAACCCTGGCCCATGGAGCGTTGGCCAGGAAACCACGAACCAAGTTTCTCTGTGGAATTTCAATCCCAAATTTAAGTTATTAAGTTTGAAAGACCTGGAAAATTTTAAAGTTCAAGAGATTTTTAGTCCGCGGAGCATCGAAACCGTGGAGCACCAAAACCACAAAGCAAGTTCCTCCGTAGCCCATCATGAATTACTTTTTAATTAATTAAGAGTAATGGTTCACGGTTGGGGAATTGGTTTGCGGGTGAAGGCGACCGCAAAGTTGGAATGGTTCGCAGAAATCGCAGCCGGTTCACGGACGAAGCACTTCACGAAGGAACGAGCGTGTAGAAGCGAGAGAGTTTTGGTTTCGTGAAGAATTCGGTAAAGGAAAAATGAAGGCCCCCCCATATTTATAGGCGTGGTCCCCTACTGGGTCCACTTCCCTACCGCAAACCATCTCAGTTTCCAGACCACTTTGCATCGGAATGACCTCCTCTTTATTCTGATCGGACCCCATTCCGATGGGGGACATTTTTAGGGTCCTGAAAAATCCGTAAAGGGGATTCTACCCAAATCCCCCAAAATAATTAGGGAAGAGAATGGAGAAAATTCAAAGAAGGGACACAAGCAGGACCGGTCCGCGGACCGGTCCCATGAAAACGCAACGTGGACAGGACCCGCGAAGCACCCCCTCCACGAACCATCATCGTTCGCGAAATGGAGGCAGAGATCCTCCGCAGTTGCGAGCCAGGATGGACGCCGATCCGGTTCACCATAATGAACCGCCCCAACAACAGACTGGTCGACCGGTTCAAGCCGCATCCATCGTCATTCGTGAAATGGAGGCGGAACCCTCCACGGCCGCGAAGCACTCCCTGAGTTTGGTTCATGGGGGGGGGGAGAAGTGTTCAATACCCACCATGAATTACGGATTGACCAAGTCATCTGTAAACCGGGTATTCAGTTATGGGCCTCCATAAAAGGTGTCGCGTGACCGAAGATACATATCTTTCCCCAATCTATAAAAGGAGACCGAGGGGGAAAGGACGAGGGATTCAGGGATTCAGATTTGGACGATTCGAAGGCAGAAGAAGAGAAGAGCGATCAGAATCGGGTGGAAAGATTTCGAAGGAAGGATTAGGATTTCACAAATAGTGAAGTTCCAGTTCACGAACTAGAGCAGGTATAAACCAGGGAACGAACTAATAAGGAACTGAAAATGCATAATAATTTGGTGAACTGCGAACTCAAAATAACATAAAAAGAGAAGACCGCTAACCATAGCCCCTCTGCGGATGAAATCCCCGCGGACCAGGGAGTTTATGCCTCTTTTTCGATATACCGCACTACGTAGCACCCTCCTACATGGGCGAAGCCTCGACCGACGAACCCCCGATCGGTGCCTCCCTTGGCTGCTGCTGCTCGTGTGGACCCCTCCACGTACCCCCTGGTACGCGGGCCAAACCCGAAGCTGCGAACCACCCTGGTTCACGGGATGCTCTCCAGACCGAGAACCACCTTGGTTTGTGGGATGCCTCTCAGTCCGTGGACCACCCTAGTTCGCGGACGACCTCTCAGTCTGCGGACCACCCTGGTTCACGGACGACCCCTCCAGCCACGTAGCACTTCCCTATGCAAAGGGCACGAAAAACTTCAGAGTTCCCGTTCCCCGAGCCAGATAAAATCCCTCTGATCCGGACCGATCCCCCGTGACTCCTTCATTGGCCTACTCATCGGCCCCGAGCCGAGGCCTCCACCAGAGCCATCAGATCCATGTGGTGTAACCCTCAGGCGCATCAGAGCGCCATTTTGAGTTCACATACCCATGGTAAGTAGAGGCGAAGGGGTTTTCCCAACCCTTGAGCATATTCCCAAAGCATTCCTGGGTTCACATTCCCATGGTAATGCAAAGTCTAATCTTGGGAGTCCCCTTTCCGCCCTTCCACTTGTTAAGGGCTCCTCGGGGGTGGTAAAATACCCATCATAAGGGAGCCCTCATGCACTACAAGAGAGGAGATGGGCACAGGAGAACCCCCTTTCCCTCTCCCACTGCACTTTTTCACCGTGGGATGCCCTCATGCGTAAGCCCCACTCCACTTCTCATGGACGCACCTCTCGCGACGTGATCCTCTGGTCCCTGCTGCCTCTTCTTTCTCACACCAAGCATGACTCATGTGGGCTTAGAGTAAGCATGGACCATGACATCCTCTCGTGGGCCTCCTCAGAGTTTAAGACCCAATCCATCGTTCTGGGCCTCCTCAGAGTGTAACCCCCAATCCATCATTCTGGGCATCCTCAGAGTGTAAGCCCCAATCCATCATTCTGGGCCTCCTTAGAGTGTAAGCCCCAAGCCTATGCGAACTACATGGACTTTGATCCTTACCTCCCAGGAAGGGTACGTAGGAAGCCTCCAAGAGGTTCAAGCCCGACCACCTTCGGAACCCCGGGTCCACATTCACGTCGGTTCTCCAACAATCCCATTCGAACTACGTGGACTTTGATCCCTATCCCCTAGTCAGGGTACGTACGAAGCCTCCATGAGGTTCAATCCCAATAATCAGTTGATCCGACTATCTTCACATCAGTTCACCAAGCTGCTCCTAGAACCATCTCAATTAGTCCAGACTCCTCGGGGTCATTAATCCAACAAGGGATGGTAAACCTCAGGAATAAATGATTCCAAACCCCTATGTTCAGCTGCCCATTGCCAACCAAGGGTTAAATCCATGGATAATATGTTTGGGCATAAACCAAAGATTCACGAACATATGAATACGTCTTAAATCTATAAGAGAGTCCCGGAACAGGCAATAATTCCCCCCAAAAGGGTGTGATGAGCCCGAATTCCCATCCTCTCGACCAATGTGAATTCTTAAGAGTTGCTGGTCAGACCATCCGGCGAACGCTTTCCTTTGTAAAGTAGGTCCATCCATCATCGGATACAGAGCTGTTGGGCGTTTCGAGGCCGAAACCACGAAACAATTACCAAGGATGAACTTCATGAGAAGTAGTCACAATGTCTTATGATCCCCTACCCCTGATATCTTGTATCATCTATTTCCTTTCAGATAGTATAATCCATCCATATAATATGCATTTAAGAATACTATCATAAAAATTCAATTTTCTCATCATTATGGGGAACTATTATGATCTTTCAATGAAACAAGTTCTCTAAGGACATTATCATATTTATTGTCACGTATAATAATGAAAAATATATCATAAGATATTATTTAATATCCAACACCATGCATATTCCAATAATCAAATGTACATAGTGTTTGGTTCTAGGGGTACCAAATCCAATAGACACCCACTTGTACTAGATCCAACTTCCAAGAACTCAAATGGTTAGCCTCATATAATAAACATACTTTTGCTAAGATATGACTATAGTTACCGATCCCACCAAGTTACTTGTATTTGATCTTCTTACCACGACCTTATTTCTCTGAGAAAATGCCTAAACAGATGATATGATTGAGTATCTATATTTTTCTCTATGATGCTTGAAATATTGGATAATATCAAAGTTAAATGTTCATCATAACATGATTAAACTTTACTCTCTTTGAATAACTCCAAAATCTGGAACAAATGTTACTTAACCCCATCTCTTAAGCCACATCAGAAGTCATAATATAATCGATCTAATATATATATATATATATATATTAATTACAACTACGAGGTCTAATATGATTAACCCTTGAAAATTACCTAATTCTTACGATGATATTAGATAAACTGATCTAAATAATACTATTTTTACATCCCCTAACAAAATAGTATTCCCATTTCTCCAATTTCTAGGAACTCATATAGTTTTTCTTCATTGATAACTATCTGATAGTTCTAACTACTAGACAATTCAATTCTCTGAGCCTCATTTGATATATTCATTCTATGCTATATGTATAAGAAAGATCAAACCTATGTAAATATCACAATATGTGAGATAGGTTTCTAAAGTAGTATTAGGCATATGTAGTATATACATCATAAGAATACCATGTTTCACCATAAACAATTGAGTGTATTATTCCATATTGTATTTTTAAATACGACATTAACTATGTATAATGACTTGGATTAAGCAATCCTTTGATTTATGATAGAATTTCTTGTTCCCTTGAACATGGGTTGATACTTAATTCATATTTGAGAAATTAAATTTAGTCTTAATTAATCATAATACTAATCACTTGTTTTATATTTGTTGTTATATATGTTTCCTTGAAAACTATAGCGCTTATGCTAACCACTTATAGACACCAGGGCACACATTCATTTCAAATGAGTGTCCTATGATCATTATTCTTGTTTAGATCCATAAATCTACCTTTTAAAATTATATATCATAATTGTATTTATTGACATCACCAACATTTCTGGTCATGTCATATAAACATATACCACATGGTTTACTTTAAGGATCATGTTATTGAAAACCAATACCCAATAAAATGATCATAAAAAATATATGACAAGTAAAATTTGAATGGAATTTAATATTATGATTAGTGGGAAGGTATTATCATAGATTACGCCAATATATTATAAACCTTTCATTAATCATCTATTATTTACTGGTTAAAACCTGAACATCCATGTATGTTTTCTCTTGAATACCTACCAATGTATTTACATCAATAGGAGAAATTACCAAAATGCCGAACTAAATTTTAGTATATGGAATCCATATTTAAATTTAAATGAACTTGTTAATCATAGACAATTTTCCACTCAATACTTCCTATAGGAATCATTATTCTTACCAAATGATTTACCACCCAATATAGTGAATATAAAACCACCTCCATGATTTTAGATTTTCTATATAGTATGTGTATTAGGAACAATTACTCCTACTAAAACCTATGAAGTTAATTATTCTTATACCAAATCTTGTATCTGTAGAAAATATCCAATTAAGGCCTTGGTTGTTCCCACTATCTCAAAAAGAGATTTCATTCCTAGATAAAATTATAGTTTGTATAATTAATACCAAACTATCTTGGGAATTATAATATCCCCAGTAGTTATATAATAATTAATTGAGATGCACTTTGGGTTTCTTTTGAAGTTTATTTGAAGTTAAATCCATCATAACAAATGATTCTTATCAAAACATCTTAGATCATGAAATAATAAACTCCCATCATATTGTAACTTATATGATATCCATTATTCAATATAGGTGGAATATGGTTAGTTGTTATACTGCTATCATGCAAGAAATGTCTGGAAGGGTATCATAAAATTCATGTAATATATATTAGACTCCTTATTGAACTACAATGTTCTATCACTATATTTATGATGTGAATAAGTTAATATGAGTTTAGGAAAAACATTCACTATATATTTAATGATTTATGAATATTTAGTTAAGATATTATCTGATATACTAGATCAGAGGATCTGATATCTTTTACCAAGTGCATTTATTACTTTCATTTATCATTCCAAAAATTTATTAAATAAATTTAATAAATTATATAAATTTACATCTAGCATCACGTTGGAATAGTTTATTCTTATATAGTTGAACTTACTCTAGAATAATTATAAATACCTTTATTTCTAAAGGTTTATTTGTTTAAAAATCAATAAGTGTGTTAATGATATATAGAATATTTTATCTGTAAGGAGACTAAATACTCTTCTATCCATATCTTTGATATTGACCAATAGTTTTACTTGAAAAATAATTATCTTTCCACAACTGGGTATAAGACTTATAATTTATATTCATCATTTATTTTTGTTATTTGATATAAATGATTCTAGTATTATTGAATGGTTAATTAAGTGTACAATACCATAACAATATTAATTTTGAAAATAAATAATGTATCATTATGTCCAATAGAACACTAAGATAAATGTATAATTAAAAATCTTAATACAAACAATAGTTCAAATAGAATTTATCAATTATGTAATGATGAGTTGTGAAATTATAACATTTGACATAAAAATTACCCTTTACAACTTCTGGGAGAATTGAAATTTACTTCTTGAAGTCATGTGCTTATCACACCTGACATAGGAATCACCCTTCCATAACACCTCAGAGAATACACCTTACTTCTTATAATATTTCCTTCTTGTTTTTTGTATTTGAATATGATTTAGTATTTAATACCCAAGAAGTGAAATATAACATTACATTTTATGATGAATATATATTAAATATATACAACTAATTCATCTCCTTCAATTTATTTCAATTCCTTTCAAAAAGAACTTTCTGTCAACATGATAATAAAATATCCTACTATTCACTACACTATATCTAAATATTTTATCTCATTTAAAAACATTACAAAGGAATATTTTTCTATAAAAAAATTATGATATTTTCAACCTTTCCTTTCATATTTTTCTCTATAATGGTTGTAGAACCGAGCTCCTTGAAACCCTTATCTCCCAATGAAACTTAGTAAAAATATTCTTGAGCTATTCATTCATACTATTAATCTCATAACACTTGATGAATAAGAAAAAAATATAAGGTATGGATGATAATATAATGTTAATGGATAATATCTTATCAATATGTAAGATCAAATTTTCCAACTAATCAATTTACATCAATATATTGAAGATAAGATCATTAGGTAAACATATCATTCTAATTTATACTGAAATAGGGTATTGAAAATCTTATTTATCTAAATCTACTCTTTCTCCTTCTCAAGAGATAGGAGATAAGACATTATTTTATAAGAATCCATGTAATTATATTGTATTATCAGTTCTATAGACATAACTAATATTCTTTGCAACAGACAATGTGACCATACCCATGCACCTCATATAGACATCCTTCAAACCTTTTCTTTCTTAGTGGGGTGGATAAACAAGTATAGGGGAGTCCAACACAGAGTATAAATTTTCCTATTGTAGTTTAGTGTATAAACAACTATACTACCCTTAAAAATATGTACTAGTGAAGACATGATATTTTTCAAAATGATCATAGTGTTATGATGATTTATTTTACCATATTATACATTAATTAAAATAATATTTTAGTTTTTATCTTGATTACTAAAAGATATAACATAATAAATTTTATTTATTAATTTATTAGTCTCCCACTATTTTATCAAAATATAATAGAACTTACCATTGGTTTAAAAATATTCTATTGCATGGATATTCTAGTGAAAAGGATCAATATATCCCTTCTCATAATGTAGATAGGGGTTTGACAATCTATTTGAAGGCATTTAGGTCGGTAGGTCTTTCCAACTGCATTAAATCATAGTTCCTTGATCCATTCAGTGGACTCCCCAATACTAAAATCATAGAATTGTATTTTCTTAACACTATATTACTAGTCTCACTATGTCTCATAGAGGTGATCAAACCTTAATAAAACTCACATATAATTGAAAGCACCTCGAAAAAGGATGGTCATGAAATTTTAACCATAATTGTACCTTAACCTGAGTAATGAAAGGATTTAATGACTTGATATTTTTATTTTAGGTATTTTTATATTTATGCATAAATAGATATTTTTATCTTATTACATTATTGTTAATATTAAATGGATTTTACTTAATTTATTAACCATGTCTATATAAAATTTACACATAGTGCAATTTTATTTTAATTCCACATTTCATGCTTCTTAATTAATTTATTAAGTGATCATAATAATTCATCCATAAATAATAAATATGAAATTGATAGAAATAAAATAAAAAATGTGGCATGATCATGAGCTTATCTAATGGTTAGTTTATCCAATGGATGATAAAATAAACCTTAACATAGGGGAAAAACTCCTTGAATCATAGCCTTTTTTTGATTTGATGCATTCCCCTTGTACTCCAATGTAACTCCTCAGTTGGTTTTACATTGGATCCAATCTTAAACCACCTCCAATATCTTGGGATCTCAATCCATTACATAAGATTTTAATCACATGCAAGTGAGGGGAGCCAAAAGATTGGTTATGGGGTCTACATAAAAGAAACTATAGGCATGCACACCCATACATAATAGAGGAGGGGATGAAATTCTAACCATCATTTTAATTTAATAAAATAATTATCACAAAATCCATGAAATAATAATTAAATTAAAAGAAACCAAGCATATACATTGGTAGTCTAAGCTCATTAGCACCCATGTAGACAATAAATAAGTATTTATACACTAGAAAAATTCACTTCAATTTGTTATTTTATTAATATAATATAAAATAAAATTGAATTAATTCTATTAATTATCTCATAAATTAATTAATTCATTTTATATTGTCTGAAAAGTCTTGGAAATTCTATTATTTTAATTAAAATATATTAAACAAATTAATTTTATTTAAAAGTAAATAAGTACACAATGTGTACTTGGAGGCAACACAACATGTAACCAACTTCACCAACTTTAGTCATGTATTAAATACTCATGTGGCCTATCAAAATACATGGAAAGTCGCATAGTTAAGTAGCTTGAAATTCTATATTTCATAATATTGTATGATTAATATGTAATTAATGAAAATTGTACATGCGTTAACCCATGCAATGTATAAATCTTAAAATTATTATAGTAAATAGATCGACCATTATAGTGATTTAGTTTTGAGAAATTAATTGGGAGTTTATATACTATTAAGACTCAGTTATATAGTAGCACACTAGCTACTACAAATGGAGTTTGGTTTTACTAATAAAATTAATTAATTATTCAAATAATTTAATTCTGTTGATTATTGGGAAATTTCACAACATGTACTAGTATGATACATGTTATGTATATCGAATTCCGTGTCTTTGTGACACATGCTTGAGGAACTAGGTGTGTGCACCTTATGATCATTAATGCATTACACAGTGTGTACTATCAAGATACATAGAGTGTAATCCCATAATTATAGGTTGATCGACATTAAGTCCTTACAAAACATGTGATGAATACATTGACCAAATGGTTTATGTATAATAATTGGAAAACATATATAAGACTAAATGACGTGTAAGTGGGTTAAAAAGTGTGTATCCCTTAAAGTTTCATTCCAGTCTATCCAATAAACACACAATGTATTTATTACTCAATGTGTCAATTTTTATTCGGAAAGTCATGTATCTCATAACTCATCTATATATTATGAACCTCATTACCTAGTGTGTACTTTTTAGTTATATTCCATGTAACTATGTCATCTAGAAATAACACTTCACACCACCCGATGGAACCTCCGATCATTATTCATCTATTCTTCATGTGTTCACAGATCATCCCCACTCCCATTTTGGTTCTTGGCGTGGTGATTTCACCTGCACCAAAATTTAACACCATGTATCACTATTATATATATATTAATTATATTTTGGGTTTTTTTAAATTTTGAGGTCTCCTAGTGTACTTGATGGTTCTCTAGAATTTTTGTGAGACCCAAATAGTTTTTTGGATTTAGGTGACCTCACCATGACATGGCGCCCCAAAATTATCTATTTCATAGATTGTTTTGGTCATGGTGTTTCCCCTATGGGAAATGGATGATTAACAATTCCTAGGTTAGTAATTTTAAATTTCCATGGTTCATGGTTCATGGGGAATGGACATAGACATAGTGTCAAGCATGTGGGAGGTGCTCAATGGTTATTTGGAAAGGGGGAAACAAGAAGGAAATTATCATGACCCTTGTTTGGTAGATATTTGGCTTGGAAAAAGAAATCTCTACACCATAGTACTCCCCATGTATGATATTCAAGGTTATGATCCAAAATTACCATCTAGGGGTAGAACATGGAATAAAACTTGGTTGGGGGTGCTTAGAGGCTACCTAAGGAAGCACCATGACATGGTTTATTCCATGGTGCAAGTCGTGGAGGTCTCCCCAAGGATGAGAATTTAATAATTTTAAAAATATAAACCTATTTGATTTTAAAGATGATTATCCCTATTTTCCACCTTCTTTGTGTGTCTCAAAATAAGGAAGAGCTATAGATATATTCCATTTTATCCCTTTGTATTTCAAGACATTTATCCTTTGGTTCTAAGAGATTCTTCAAGGTACTTCCTCCCTTATCCTTATTTTTTTTCCTCTTTTATCTTCTTACTTTTCCAATATATTTAATACTCTTCACAAAACCTTAATACCCATGGATTATAAGATTAGTTTTAGGTTGTTCTAATCATGATTCTTTGTGTGTCTAGGGACCATAGAGGGATCCACATTTCCTATTTTGATGATCACCATTGAAGAAGTTGTGTTGCAAATCACTTCAGCTTTTAGCGAGAGATTTTTCTTAACTTGAGGTAGTTTCTTTTTTATAGTTCCTTTAAATGGTATGGAATTTTATATTTTTTGTTTTAATGGTTTATTTTTTTAGATCACACACACACATAATGGTTTAATGGATTTTATAAATGATTTTGAATTGATTTCTCACTTAGCATTAAGGGAGTTTGGTTTAATGATTTTAAAAATGGGAATGTGAACACTAAGTGTTTGTGAAAGTGATTTAATGATTTACTTAAAATTAATTTGATATTTTGGAAATTTATTTGATACTTCTTGGTCACACCAAGGACAAAGGATGATTTTCTCAAAATTATTTTAAATGAAAGAAAATGTTTTAGCCTTCTTAACTAGTTTAAATGGACGAGTTAAATGTTTTAAAAGGGTTTAATTTAAATAAGTGATTTGAAATTGTTTTAAATGATCATAAATTACTCAAAATCCTAAGTTAGTTTTCAAGAATTACTATTTGGAACTTTAAAATGGTTTCATATGGTGAGCATATGAGACCCTCTTGGGCCCCTTGCTTGATATGGATTGTGACCCCTGATGGGGATATTGTTTATCGTTGTGACATGGTTGGTATGATTAGGGAAATTTATTTTGTATGCACACACACACCCAAACACTTACCAAAACACTGAAGGGGGAAAAAGTATACTATATCAAGATTGAGTACCAAAATATAACTAAAATCAAGTGGGCCAGAATACAAACCCAACAAAAGAACTGAAACAACAAAGTATAAAAATGAGCTCTGATGGACATCCATAGAAAAACCCACATGATCTTAAGATTAGTGAAGGTACTGGATGCTGAAGTAGTATATCCTATCTGCCCGGTCCTACTAGTCCCCACTAGGTCCTAGGCCACCAAGTTCACCATCGTAGCGTCTGTCAGTCTTGTCCCCCTGAGCACCTCTATCGAAGCTTCGATCATCTGCACCAGGCACAACACGTGCGAGCAAAGCCCGTGCCGGGGTGAGTACAACAATACTCATTAGGGGACCCTAAAAAACAAAGGAAATACCATAAAAAAATACTAAAAGAAAATCATAAATCATAGATAGCTCACACCAGGTATATTATAGGGTAGTGATAGTAGCATCATCAGTCATATTATCGAACTACTCATATTCTAGAGAACTACTCCTCTGTCGAGTATAGTGGGCATGATGGGTCACACAGAGGCACTTCCCACTAACCTTGGACTATTTTGGTACTCATCCCTGATGAGTACCATGGGTATGTTGGGTTACACAGAGCCGCTTCCCACTGTGGGCCTACTAGGTCACACAAAGCTGCTTCCCACCTTGGCTGAACTGAGGTACTCCTCCTGTCAAGTACCATGGATCTGATGCGTCACATAAAGTCTCTCCCCACCATGGGGTTGTCAGGTCACACAGATCCACTTCCTACTGAGCCATCATCGATCAGTCATCAAGTATCATCCAACTGCAGGGTTCTGCACGTAGCGCGCTTGGGAGAACCACTCCTCAAGCCATCCATAACATCTCAACTTCTTTGAAATTCACCACAAAGCATGCCAAAATATCCGCCTCTTCAAGAGGGTCTAAATGTCACAAATGAATCATCAATTGGATGTGCATTTTTCATGATACGAGCATTTTAGTAACTAGGAGACCGATTACGACGGGGCTCAGTCCGACCCGGTCGGACCGAACCGACCAACCCGGACCGGGGGTCCCACACACCCCAGTTAATTTAGACAGACCCGACCCAACTTGGTTTGGGTAAAAATAGGTATGGTCCAACTTGGCCAGTGGGCCAGGCCCAATAGGCTTTGCTGGAATCGGCCCGGTTTGACTGGGGGTCCAGCCCGTCAGGTCACCTAGCAACCTGGTCTTGTCCGGCCTGGCCCGCTGGGCAGGGGCGCAGCCTGCCAGCCCTAGCCCGATCCTCTAGAGGGTGAACCGGTTGTTTGTCGCATGACTGGGATGTGACAACCGACCATGTTCGGTCCCCTCTTCCCCGCAGGATGTCGTGGGGCCTCAACCTGTAGCCGTAGTCGATGGACCGCGACTCGTGCAGCTGGTTGGGTGGCCAGGATGCGGGCCACCTCCCTCCATGCAGCACCCCACCTAGCACCACTTCCTCCACTACTACGGTGAACCTATGGGCATGCCACTCCACCCGGCCTCCGGTGTGGCCAACTACCCTCCATCTGGCTAACCCACAAATGGCTGGCACTTGCCACTGCTTCCGCCACCGGCGTGACGACAGATCCTTTGGCGGACCACCGGACATGCACAAGTGGTCTGTTCTTTACGCCACTTGTTTCTATGGCCTACAGAGTTTTCCTTCTTCACTGCGAAGGACTTAAATCACCCTTTCCATAGTTTTGAGAATGCAGCCACCAAGAACGCACAAGTTGTGGTGCTCGGGCCTTTTTCGTGTTGGCCTGATCCCTCCATGTTAGAGGTTTATAATCAGGGGGGAGGCTCTGGGATTATTGTTTGATCATACAAGAATAATCTTAATCCTGAATAAATAAATCCACAATAATGTTACCCTCCTACATAAACACCCGAAGCGTGGGTCAACCTGTTCTTGGGTTGATCTGTGTTCGTTGTTTCTAGAAAAGAATGGGGAAGAACATCAAAATCATATAAAACCTCTACCTCTTTGACATTCAAGGCCGAAGAATTCATCTTTTTAAGTCAAAGTCATCGACGTCGTCACTTATAACTCCTTTCTTAGAGGTGCGTCAAATACAATAAAGATCCGCTGACGTTCATCATTCTTCGTTGGAGGGGAAATTCATCAGAGTTTTTTCAGATAATCCTCTAAGTTTAATTCCCAAACTCCACATGTTGAATTGTTAAAAGAAAAAAAAAGTGCAGTGACGCTGCACCCATTAATTATGCTCATTAAATTATCCATATTTATTGTTCCACATTTAATGAGTCATTAAGATAACAACATTACGGTTTCAAATGATCAATTATTGACCCTCCATTAATGTACCTCGTCATCACCTCGTCACTACACCACAACGTCGTCATCTTCCACTCAACGGTGACAAAGAAATAAAATAATTCTTTTAAATTCTTTTATTACTTTTCTCAAAATGTTTGAAAAATAACTTTTACACGCAACCCTTGTGGGCCAAAGTTAAGTAATTTATAGGAAAATCCCAGTGCTCCTAGTTCAACGGTGCCCTCAAATTTTCAATCTAAGCACTATTTCCAAAGGTAGGAAAACCCACTCGCACGTTTACTGAACGTACCTTAAAAAAGTTCAAAATTCCATTTTGGGCTCCTCGGGACTCAGAATCACATGTTGTCAGAGCACGCGGTCTCATAATAATTCCATATAATAAAAACAATTACACAGAATTTTTGAGACATTAAATTCTCCCCACATTAGGTATTTACATCCTCGAAAGCCAAAACAAAAGCTAAAAAAACAGATGAGGGAACTGAGCATGAATATGAGCCTCCCGCTCCCAATGTTCTCTCTTGGAGATTCCTATGCTACCATTGAACTCGCACCTGGGGAATCGACCACCCATATAGAACTTGATCCTGTTGATCCTCTATCTCTACTGGGAAATCCAAAAATGTTTCCCCATCATCAACATCCAGATCGCCCTAGTCGATGACGTGAGATGAGTCATGCACGTACCTCCTCAGCTACGACACATAGAAAAAATTATGCACCCTATGTATCTGTGGAGGAAGAGATAGGCGGTATGCCACCTCGGTAACTCTACTTAGGATTCGAAAAGGTCTGATGAACCTCAGAGATAGCTTGCCGCCCTGGCCAAATCTTCAAAATCCTCATTGGGGTGAGACTTGAAGGAACACATGATCTCCCTTCTCAAACTCTAATGGTATCCATCTCCTGTCGGCATAAGACTTGTACCTACACTGTGATGTCCTCATCCACTCCTGGATGATCTACACCTTTTCGGTGGTTTCCCGTACCAACTACATACACATGAGTGCCGACTCTCCTGGGTGTGTCCAACATATGGGTGATATGAAATTCCACCCATAAAAGGCCTCATACAGTGCCATGTCGATGGTGGAGTGATAACTATTGTTGTATGAAAAATCCACCAAAGGTATGTTGTCCTCCCAAGTGTGACCAAATTCATGGATGAAAGCATGAAGCATGTACTCCAAGGTCTGTATGGTCCACTCTGTCTGACCATCTGTCTTGGGATGAAAAGCTGTGCTCAAGTACAACTGAGTCCTGAACACCTCTTGTAATCCCTTCCACAACCAAGATATAAAGTGGGTGTCACGATTTGAGATGATCGTCAAAGGAACCCCATGAATCCGTACTATCTCATGGACATAGAGGAATCCCAAGACCTCTACCGGTCCTTGCTCCTGGATGGGTAGAAAGTGAGCCGACATGGTGAGTCGGTCAATGATCACCCAAATAGAATCATGGACTCTAGATTTACGTGGTAACCCCATCAAAAAGTCCATTGAGATACTTTCCCATTTCACTCTGGTACCTCGAGTAGCTGGGCCAATCCTGCTGGAACCTAATTCTCGACCTTCACTTGCTAACAAGTGAGGCATCGTGAAACGAACTTAGCCACAACTTTTTTCATCCCCAGCCACTAGTACTAACATTGGATGTCCTGGTAAATTATCACCACTCCAGGATGTACCGCTAAGTTGGATGTATGAAACTCTCTCAACACATACTCCTGAAATGTCACTGGTACTATGGTGCACACTCTGAAAAGGATGGTGTTATCCCCACCTATCAAAAATCCATAAGGATCTTGTCCTGAGGATAAATGAGTACGTTAGGTCTCATAGTCAACATCCACCAGCTATGACTCCCTGAATCGCTATAAGAGTGGTGGAGTAATAGTCATTGATTGAAGTTAATCTCCTTCATCATCATCCACAAATGATATTTACATCGCAGCTAACTATTCTGTCACCTCACTCAGTAGCTGCAAACCATTCCTCCTTCTGAATGTATCTGCCACCATGTTCCCCTTCCCAAGAGTATAAAATATCTTAAAGTCATAGTACTAGAGGAAATCTATCCATAAACGATGTCTTAGGTTCACGTACATCTGGGAGAATATATACTTGAGTCTCTTGTGGTTGGAGTAAACTGTAAACCATTCACCCATCAAGTAGTGTCACTGCATGTTCAAGGACAAGACCACAACTGCTAACTCCAGGTCATGGGTTGCATACTTCTTCTCATGCTGCCTCAACTAGCGTGAGATGTAGATGATCTTTTCTTGCTTCTGTATCAGGACACAACCCAGTCTAATCCCTGATGTGTTGTAGTAAACTACATACCCAACACCGTTCTATGGTAGTCTCAAGATGGGGGAACTAGTCAGTATCCACCTCAGATCCTGGAAAATCTATTGAAATTTATCTGTCCACATGAAGGGATATCTATTCTGCATCAAAGTAGATAAGGGTGATGCTACTCTAGAGAAGTCAGGTACGAACCTATGATAGTAAACAATCAACCCCTAGAAGCTCCTCACCTCAGTCATGCTTCTAGGTGGCTCTAAAGTAAGCACTGCCTCTATCTTTGATGGATCTACCAGAACTCCTGTATCTGATATGAATTGTCCCAGAAAGTGGACCACCTAGATCCAGAACTGGAACTTTGGGAGATTACCATAAAATTGGTGCTCTCATAGTGTATCCAGGACTATCCATAGGTGTGTGGCATGATCCTCCTCTGATGCTTAGTAAAACAAGATGTCATCAATGAAGACCATGATGAACTTGTCAAGGTAAGGCTGGAAGATCTAGTTCATGAGGCCCATGAACACTTCTAGGGTGTTGGTCACACCGAAAGGCATCACCAGAAACTCATAGTGGCCATACCGGCACCTGAAGGGTGTCTTTGGTACATCCTCATCCCGCACCCAAAGCAGGTGATAGCCATATCTAAGGTCTATCTTTGAGAATAAATTCGATCCCTTCAGCTGGTCGAAGAGGTCATCAATTCTCGGCAGTGGATACATGTTCTTCATGGTCACCTAGTTCAGGCGCTGGAATTTCACACAAAATCTCAAAATCCCATATTCCTTCTTGGAAAAAATAATTGGGGATGCCCATGGTGAAACACTAGGCCTTATGAAACCTTTCTCTTGCAAGTCCTCTAGCTATACCCTTATCTCAAGAAGCTCACAGGGATCCATACAATATGCCAGTGTGGATATCGGTGCCATCCTGAGGTACAAGTTGATACAAAAGTATACCTCTCTGTGAGGAGGTAGTCCCAGAACATCCTTAAAAAAACATCCTCATAATCGTCCACCACTACAGGAAATCTTGGACTCCTCTCATCCACTACACCGAGGGTGAGAATAGCCAAATAGTGAGTGATCAGCTACACCCTCCTCCAAGAGAGTCTATCCTGTGCTGCAAGGGTTTCCTTCTCACCAGTGAATAAAAACCCAGTCCAATCTCTGTGAACACACTGAACTACATTCCTAAAACAATTGATCTGAACATGGATAGTGGATAACCATTATATACCCAAGATGACATTTTAAGGCCCTGACACCACTACTAAAAGATCCCAGCTGAAGCTCTCACCTCCTAGAGTAAGATCACACTACCAGAACCAGTGTGTAATCATGGAATAGTATCCTGTAGGAGTCTCTATCCCTAAAGATTGATCCAATGGATCCACCAGAATTTCTGAGCTCTGAACGAGAGCCATGGAAATGAATGAGTGACTAAAACCCATTTTTATAAGAACAAAAGCTAGGGTGGAGAAAACATAGATCATGCCTTGGATCATCTCTAGAGCACCGTGGTTATAAGACTCAGCTGCCTGGAGCTGAGATCGCTCCTTTATGCCTTCTTGCTGAGGTTGGGGTGGGCCACCTAGGGGTGGTGGTGATAAAAACTAAATTTGTCTCTCATCACCTGCCACTTGGCTAGATCCCCTGCCAAGTTCACCGCCTTGCGGACCTCCTTGCTTGAACCACTACTGCTGCCTCGACAACCCCTCAACCATTTGATGGTCATCTATATGGAAGGCTAGGAAGTCATGTGCCATGTGTCCTTTCCCTTCACATGTGAAGAACTAACTAGCTCCCTACTAGCTCCCCATAGACTGGGATCCCCACACTACCAACCCCAAGTCCTGAGGTCGTCTTTTGAAAGACCTAGCCCGCTTGGGCCTATGTGTCTGCTGTCTGCTGCTGGCTGAAGACTCTACCACCTGTGGTCTACTAGCATCTCTAGCTGTCAGCGCCTACTCTACCAAGAATCACTCCACAAGAAGGGATTTCTCTAGCACCCTAGCCTAGGTAGGGATACAGAGAGACAACACTGATGCCCTGATCTCCTGCTTAAGTCCCTGCTCAAAGGTTCAAGCCCAAAAGAAAGGGTCTCACACCATATTTGTGGGGTAGTGATATAGATTGGTGGACTTTGTTGAGTACTCATATACCATCATGGTGCCCTAATGTAGGTGAAACGACTCTTGAATGTGCACAGAGCGCAAGAAAACAGAAAAAAATCCTCTCAGAAAAGCCGCTTGAGTCTGCCCAGGTGAGGGTCACCTCATCGTGCGTCTGGGTAGTAAAACTTTTTCATATACCTTGATGGCATCTAGTTTTTTAATTAATGGTAATATTTTTTTTCTAACAATAGTACCATAGCATCCTCTATTTTCATCTAGAGGTAGTACCACAAAATTAAAAAAACAAACACTAGTATCACTTTGTAGCGGTAGAACCTCCTTGTAGTATTAGAGTTAACAAATTCTATTCCAATGGTATCATACATTGGTAAAAGTATCTAAATTTCAATGATAGTTATAGTAGACTCTTGCTACCACCAAATAAAATTTATTCTACCATTAGTTATATTTTTACTACCACCAGTTATTTTTTAAGCTACCTCCAGTTATAAAAATTTGATACCATCACGTTTATTTTTTATAGTTTCAACTGTTATTTTTCTATTATTCCTAAATATAAATTTATTTTCTAGAAAATATTTCTATGCTCTCTTTTTAAATAAAACAAGATTTTTTAAATTAGTTTTAGTATTTTATTTATTATATAATTATTTTTTAATCATTTTTAGTTTATTCTAAGTGTTTTGAAGTGTTTTTAACATAGTTTAAAAATTATTTTAATTAATTTATCATGTCATAGAAATATACAACATATATTATTCTTAATTTGAAATTAATTATTATTGCTCAAATTATTTGTATTAATTATTTCTAAATTATTTATTAGTATTTTTTAATATTTTCAAAGTGTTTTAAATACATGAAAATATGTTTTTTCATTTTATGCATATATATATATATATATATATATTGTATTTTGAATTTTTTATTATCAGTCAATATGATTGTGATTTTCATGGAAATCATTGAATGAGTTTAATATAGATAGTTTTAATGATTTATTTAGTATATTTTTCTTATTTAAACTTATTTTAACATTGTATTTAAATTATTTTCAATTACAATATATTATTAGAGATTGTTTTATAGTAGTTTTTTTTAGTTAAAAATGTTTCTATTACTTTGAATTATTATAACAATTTATTAAAGTGTATAATCCAAAAATATTTCTATATAAATCCCTTGAAGGATGATTGTATGACACAATGATTATGATGAGGAGAGATACAAAGAATTTACAATCATAAAACATTCAAGTAATCTAGTGATCAACTATTTACATCATCTATGAAAAACTATCAAGTGAGGAACAATTATTCATTAACTTTATATCAATTAAAAGAGTCGATCCATACCTTTCCTAGAACTCTTAGAGTGCACTGTCTACATCATTAAAAAGGTCCCACATCAACTGTTTAATCATAAACAATATTTATGATTCTATTTAGTTATAATCTGTATTCTATTTTTCTATCTATTAATAGGTCTTTATTAAATATTTTCTCAAATAGTTTATAATACCTCTGAAAAAGGAATTCCTCTTGTTTTTATTACCTGACCATAAAGTAATATAGTTAGGTTGGGGCTCCTCATTGTAGAAAAGATTAGGTTTTTTTTCTACTCCCAAAAAAGGCTGTGTTCTTAGGTTTGGGGATGCTTCTCACAAATTCTTGGGTTGGGATTCATCCCATTATAAAATTTTGAGTTTATATTTCTCCCATGTAAAAGTCTCCCTTTCATTATAGTGGAGTCTATGCTCAATCATTTATGATGTGAAGAGTGGAATAAGTCATTTAGACTGAACCACTATAAAATTCCTTGTGTTATTTATTATTTTATTTCCCTCCACTTTGTCACTTAATTTTAATAACTTTAAAAATTTTCATAATGGTCTATTCACACCCTCTAGACATTTTTCATCACTATTATAACCTAACACTTGATATCAAAGGTGAACCTTCTTAAGGATTTATTTTCTCCGTTATTACTTTTCTTGATTCCAATAATTGGTATCTAAGGGAAACCCTTTTAGGAATATACAGTTCTTCTCTATTGTCTTTTTATTTATACCATCAATTGGTATTATTGGTTGTCATTAAAATGACTCTTTTATCTTTGTTTTTATTTATGTGATTATTTGAACTGAATTGTATCCTAGTATTTACCAAGAATATGGAAATATATTTTTAGTGATGGAAAGTTAGGAGATTGAATTATTGAATCCATTGAGACCAACTCATTTCAATAGAAGTGATTACAGATGTTGGAAAGATACAATGGAGGTATTTTTGAAAATATAGGTATTTAATATTAGAATATCATGGATAGACCATATAAAATACCTGAAGATGAACTTGAATCTTTATCTAGAAATGATACTATAAAATATTTCCTAAATTATAATGTCATGAATTATCGTTATTTATCTCTCAATAGAAGTATTTATATTCATATATCTTCCTGTAAAACTACTTCTATCATATGAAGGACTTTAAAAGAAACTCATTAAGGAACTGATAAATTGTAGAGAATAAAGATCAGAATTATCAGTGCTGAATTTTAAGAATTTAGGATGTCTGGTCATGAAAAAGTAAATGATATATCTAATATATTCAAAAATATTATCATAAGTATGGTTACACATGGTGAAACAATGAAAAATGAAGTGTTGATTGAAATTATACTTTATTCCCCACTAAATAAATTCCATTAAATGATAGTATCTATTGAAGAAAATAATGGTTTTTTAGAATATTATCTAGATGAGTTGATTGGATCCCTATTAAAATACAATCATGAATTGAAGAACAATGAGTTTGATTCATCTAATAAAAGAAAGAGAGTTTCTTTTAAATCTAAATATATTTTTACTAACTATTCTAGTGATTTCTAATATTATTCTAGCTTCAAGAAGGATGATGATCTAAATTAAGTTAAAAAAAGAATTTAAGGACTCATAAAGAAAAAACATACTACCAATAAGTATGAAGGGAAAATTAGGAAATACAAGAAAAATTTTAAAAGAAAAATCAAGAAAGGTAAATCCACTATTATTTTTTATGAATGTTGGAATCCAATTTATACCAAATAATAGTTTCTAAAGTCAAAGTAAGAAGGAAAAGATAATAATTATAAGAAGAAAATGAAACATTATTATCATGATGGTTGGATTTTCACTGAATAATTAGACTATAGTGAATAATCATGAAGTGAGAAAAAGACTGGTAACCTTGATCTGATGGGAAAATATCCTCAGGTAATAGATCACTTTGATGATATGTTAAAACATGTTAATTTTGTTGTTTTCTACTTTATTAAAGGTTATTAATTATTATAATTATTATTATGATTCCTAATCATACTCAATTTATTATTGGGATAAATCTAATTTTAAATAATTAAGTGAATTATGCAATGATTTTCAAATGAAAATTGAAAATATTGTAAAAAATCATGAAAAATATGACTATAAATCATAAGAAGGTTTATAAATAAAATAAAAAAATTATTTTAGAAAATGAAATATTGAAAAATTATATTTTTGAGTTTGATAAAGTAAATGAGAAAATAAATATTATGGATAATAATATTTCCAAGATCCAAAAGGAAAATTACAGTTTGAAAAATTATACTTCATCTACAAAATATAAAATATGTGATGATCTTGAGATTTTTCAGAAGGAAAATGTTAATCTGAAAAAGGAAATTTGAAATTTTAAATAAAAACTATCTACCCTTATTCAAATAAGGGGGGAATATGATAAGATGGTAGCTATGATGAAACCAAATAGAGATAAGTCTAGCTTTGGTTATAATCACATGATTCCTAAGATGTAAAAGACTTCTTTTATTAAGTGTTATTTGGGAAATGTTTCAATAGTTACTTGTTTCAAATGTCAGGTGCAAGGATATTATACTAATGAATGTTCTCTCAGGTTCCCTCAATCTCTTAGTATTACTAGTGTTTCTATATTTAAGAATTTATCTTCTCATGTAACTTACAATAAATGTTTTAAATATTCTTGGATACTAAAAAATTGTGTTACTAACCCAATTGAACCCAAAATATCATGGGTACCAAAAGGTGTATGCGTTTGATTTTTATAGGACTATGACACATGTGATTCAATTTTTAATCAAGTGGTGGGTTCTCTGAAAATAATGGTTGTGATAATTTTTTAAAGAAAATCATAAATTCTAGGGGAGATTTATCTTTTTATTTTTTAATATTTTTAATATGTGCTTATTAGTTTTTTGTTAGAATGTTTTTAGGGGGAGTTTTGTGTTTTTATTTTGATCTCCAAATTATTAATCTTTTATTTAATATTTTTATCCGCTTAAAGTGAAAAGGGGGATAAATAGTTATTTTGATAATATCTATTTAAATAGAATTAGTAGTTATATTTTTTGTTTACTTACTAAATAGGGAGAATGTTTTTCTTATTGATGTTCGGTTTTGTAATGAAAAAATGGGGATATTGTTTGTGCATGTGCTTGTATGTATTTTTTTTTCTGATTACAACTCCTATCATGATTGATATTATAATATGATTTAAATGTTTAGTGTTTTATATTTTACATCACTTGTGCTAATATAAATTATATTTAATGTGATTATAATTTTTTTTAAACTACATATGTTAATGTATTAATGTTTTAATTATTTTATTTTATACAAAAATATTGTTTTATTCTTATATATATATTTATATGTATTTGTTTTAATGATTTCAAAATGTATTTTTTAGAAGTTTATATTCATAATTATATATATATATATATATATCATTATATATATATATAGTTAAATATATTTATATATTGTGTGTTGAGTGTATAGTGTATCGTATTACTCCAGCCTTCAGGCTATTCTCCCTCAGTATGAAACCAATGACATAGGGTGAATTATGCACTGCATCAGCTACCTCCCTCTCTCAACTTATCAATACACTCGAAACACTTATCAGTTCACCAGTAGTTTCAGTGCACTTCTTATTCTATGGGTCTTTATATCATGCCTTATAAAACTACCTCATCATGACACCATCACCACACACTTTCTATAGTACACTTTTTTCACATGATAAATTCTCCCTCAACATGACTAAATAAGTCTTACGGTGAAATGGTTCCACACCTATTCGTCATAATTGGAAGTGAGGTTCAACACTCCCTTACCTTCGACCATGCGACACCACGATATCACCACTCAACAGTAACACTATAAGTGTAATGATAACACTTCCTCACATGCAACAATAGCATGATTACACATAATGGTAGAATCATCCTTCTTCTTCCTTAGTAATAGATAGTTTTTCAATTAACTATAGTAGGTTTTTTTTCTAATGTTAGCACAAGATGATCATTTGTTTTCATCTAGAGGTAGCACTGCATAGTTATGGTCACAAACACCAATATCAATTATTAGTGGTAGCACCTATTTAGAGTGGTGGTAGTATAAACCTATCTTTCAGCTGTAGCATACACCAATATAAGTATATCTATTTCAATGGAAGTGGTAGAAAACTCCTTCTATTCCCAATTAATAATTTCTGTCACCGTCATATATATATTTTTCTACCACTAGTTGTTTTTTTATTGCACCAAAAATTATAAAAATTTGATACCGTTGATTCTATTTTTTCTAGTATCATCAATTATTTTTTCTGCTACCATTCCTAAAAATTAATTTATTTTTTGGAAAATATTTTTATGTTACCTTTATAAATATTATATAAAATTTTAAATTAGTTTATTATTTTCTTTGTTATATAATTATTTTTTAATCACCTTTAGTCTATGATAAGTGTTTTAAACTATTTTAAACATGGTTTAAAAATTATGTTAATATATTCATCATGTCATAAAGGCATACAACATAATTCTACTTGATCTTAAATTATTTACTATTACTCAAATTCTTTGTATTAATTGTTTATAAATTATTTATTGATATTTTTAAATATTTTCAAAGTGTTTAAATGCATGATAAATATGTTTTTTTTACATTTTATGCATTTATATAGATTTTATTTTGAAGTTTTTATCCTTATTCAATCTGATTACTATTTTCATGGAAGTTATTGACTTATTTTAATGAAGATATTTTGAATCATTTTTAATACTTTTGGCTCATTTAAACTTATTCAAACATTGTATTTAAATTATTTTTAATTTCTTAATATTTTTAGAGACTGTTTTATCTTAGAAAAATTTATGGTTGAATATGTTATTATTACTTTGAATTTTTCTAATAGTTTGTTCAAGTGTATAGTTCAAATAGATTTCTATATAAAGCACTTGAAGGATTATTGTAAGAAAAAATAATTACAATGACAAGGGATACGAATTGTTTACACTCATATAAAATTCAAGTGATCTTGGGCTCAACTGTTTACATAATATGTTAAAAACTCTCAAGAGAGAAATAATTATTCTTTGATTTCATATAAACTTGAAGAGTTGATATGTAACTTTGTTGGAATTCCCATACCAAGCTATTTACATTATTCAAAAGGTCCTATATTGACCGTTTCATCAATAACAATCTTTTCTCTTTTATATAGTAGTAATATTTTTCATATAATTTATTTCTAGGTAGAGTTCTACACTGAATATTTTCTCCCATAAGTTATACTACCTTTAAAAAATGTATTCATATAATTATGATTACCTCACCAAAAATCAGTACTCTTGGGTTGGGTATCCTCCTTGTAGAAAATCCTAGGTTTTTGTTTACTCCTGAAAAATACTATGTTGGTAGGTTTGGGGATTCTCCTCATACTGTCCTAGGTTGGGATTAATCCTATTGTAAAATTTAGGGTTTAGATTTATCCTATATAAAAGTCTATCTCTCTTCATAGTGGGTTCCACACTCCATTGGTTGGGCTACAAAAAGTGGACTAAGTCATTTAGATCTAAACACAATAAAATTCTATGTATTCTTTATCATTTTATTCTGCATATATTTATCGGTTAATTTTAATAAATTTGATAATTTTTATAATGGTATATTCACCCACACTCTAGACATTATTCCATAACCATATTATGAAAACTTAAGGGGATATTATTTATCATTGTGATATTGTTGTCATGATTGGGGATGTTTCTTGTGAGGGCACGGGAGGCGAGTGAGATTTATGTTTTACTATCACATTGATCTCCTAAATTTATTATTTTCGCACCACATATTGATACCTTAATGGGTATACAAAGAACTGAGTGAGAGGTCAATATTTATGCTAAAATTATTGGTACACATGATACTAGTATCCCATATAGCATAAAATTGGTATTAAAAGTGATTAAATGCATCCTTGTGTTATTTAGTTTGACTGACCTATGTGTACCAATAATTACTTCTAAGTGAATATCCTTGAGTGGAAATTTGGATGGGTATTCATTACACAATTGTGTAGCATGAAAAATCATAGGATAATTTCAACAGCATAATGATGGTACATAAAAATTCATAAAAGGGATTGATGGGAGTGAAAGGATTATATAATCAAATTTAAATCATAATAAAATTAGGAGTGATGTATAAGAACATATCCCAACATGAATAATTGGAAATTAAATGACATGATATAAAGAAAGTGCTTGAATAAATAGAAGAATACAAGGATCCCTTACCTTGAGAGGGTGTGTCTTAAAGCTTTATAGGAGCTTTGTAAGAGCTTGGGGAACCTTGTTAGGGATATAGAGAGGAAAGGTAAGAGAAAATTTAAGATCCAAGGGTTTTGGGTGAGGATGAATGGGAGGTTGGGTTGGTTTTTATAGCAAAAGAGAGGGGTATTCTTTATTAATTTCTAAACTTTGGTTTTGGACTCTATATGATAAATTAACCCAAAACACAAACCATAACAAGAATTTTTCCCATGATTTCAACCATAGAGGAGAATATTTTATTATTTTATATGTATAATAACTTAAATCCTTAAAATAATACGCTTGGTAATGTGTAAGTGAGTAATATTTATAAATAATTGATTTTAAAACCTTAAAATATAATATAGATTTTGGAGGATTCATTAAGGGTTTATAAAATTAATCAAATAACTTCAAAAACAATTATTTTAAAGGGGAAATATAATTTTGGTCATGGATACTCTTTATAGTATTTATTACATCACTTTTGGGATTCGACGATGTCATAATACATATAATATATTTATATTGTATTTAATTTTTACCTAAAAATTCAACTATCTCATAAAATTATGAAAAATTCACATGGGATAATTTTGATGTTTTGATTTTAAAAATAATATTTATTTTATCAAAATAATTCTATAAATATTAGAATTTTCACTTTTAAATAAAATATTCCCATTTATTGAAAAACGATATTTTTTGACAATAACAGTTTTACGATCCTTATAAAAAAAATTTCAATTCACAAAATTATATTAATATTTAATAGTTAATATTTAATTATAATATTTTATTAAAATATCATTTATTTCAAAAATTATTAAATTCATAAAAAATAGTGTCTTGATTGAAACTATATATTTCCCAAAAATACAATTTGTTTTTCATTGTATCAAAATCTAATTTTTATCTAAATTATTATTTAATCGCTATAAAGTAATTATAAAATATAAATATAATAATTATTTTATTAAAATAAAAAAATAAAAAATCACACCATTCGGGTTAAGATACATATCCTTTTATTATACCAGTGAATGACCTAAGAGTAAGGTGTCCGATGATGAGATTTTATTTGGGTGGTTCAATGAACTTGGTTTGGGCAGTGATCTTTATGAACTTGAACTTATCTTGTAAACAATTTAACTCTTGCCTTAGTTGTTAAATCTTGGATTTCTCTTGGTCAAGAGAAAATCCTAGTGATGCTATCCCCCTTAGAATCTCTAATAAATGGGCTTTATAGGGTAAGATCCTAATGATCGAGGAAATCACTTCCTTTGTCTGTGTCAATTGGAATTTATCATAACCATTAATATATACTAATCATATGATCATTTTATAATGGATATACTATCAATGGTTATTATTAATAATGGTATTCTAAATCTGAAAGGATATAACTTATAACATTCTAAAATAATCAGAGTAGTGGATGTGTTTTCTATAATTTCATTTCTTAATAAGGAATTTATTCATTTGAAAAGGTAATTTCATTATAAAACTTTAGGTTGTTATATATATGATTCCTTTATGTTTTTATTTATTATTAACATGATTAGTTTTATTTATTTAATGACTTTAAAGTGTGTTTTTAAGAGAATATTTCTAAAAAATATTTAATAGGATTTCAAATGGGTGTGTTAATAAAGGAAGAATAGGTTGATAATTTTTTTTCTAAGTGATTATTGTATTTTAAATAAAAATGAAAATATTTTTTTTTTAAAATTCCATGGATATGTTTTTGTTTTTCCATTATATAGTCACACATGGAAATCTATTTTCTAATTGTATTTCAAACTATCATGGATAAAATTTCATTTGAAAGGAATAACACAAATTCCTTAGAGGGATCCTATTAGGATTGATTTCTATCACACTTTTCATACACTATTCAGTTTATATAGATTTATATGTATAATTTCAGGTTCCCTATCTTAGATATCCTTTTATTGTTGTGTTTAGGTCATTTTGGTGATGATTACTATGTAACTTTGTTTATTACTTTTATCCTCTGTTGAGTTTCTGAGTTCTTTTATTTTTATATTGCATACTCTATTTAGTGGTTTACTATTATTGATATATTTATTTTTATTCAAGGGTGAAATAATTCCAAATTGTGTATTATTGGTATCCTAGCACTAGTTTCTATCCTGTGTTGATTGGGAATGCACCTCAGACCCATGGACCAGTTTAGGTGCTCGGTTCAAGGCTATCCTAAGTTGGTTTGTGATACAAAAAAACCTTTAAACTGCTCTCTTCAACCTCAAAAACCCTTCCATTATATTTAAATTATCCCAAAACCATGGAATGGAATTCAGGTCAAATGAATCATCATAAAACAAATTAGTTTGGAAATGATTTATATATTTATTAAAAATAAAAAACAGTTATAATATATACTTCATCTCTTCTTCACCTCTCACATTTTTCTTACCAGGATCAACAATCTACAAAAACATGTATTAATCTCAAAACCATGCCTTTGTAGTTTATTATCAACCAAGGAACATAAATAAATTTCAAACTCATCACGCTTAGTAATGAATCTTTATTCAATAATTCTAAGACTATGTGAGAGAACTCAGTATAAGAAACAAGAACATTGAATAATAAAATCATGATATCCATAATAATAGTGAAATGAATCAACTTCTTCATAGTGCTTAAAACCTATTGATACTAACATATCGTGAAACCAATTTAGAATCCACTTGATAATAAGTTTGGATCAAATCCAAAATTTTCTGTCATTTATTAAAATTGTCCCTTGAACCTATTTATAACACGTTCTTAGTTACATACTCACCAAAAATGTTATACTTATTCACATGTTGAATTCAAAACTTTACCCTTTTAAAAAACACTCTCTAAATAAATGATCACCATAAATAAGGAATATTTCTCTCATTAGGTAAAAAACATATAAATGGATTAATTCACCTATAAAGTCATTATCCCCCTTCGTAAATGCATAAAGGGATTGAATATAAAATGATTTATGTTTTATTTATCACCCTTTTATAACAATAATCCAAAGAACAAAATGAGATATGGGACAAGACAAATATACCTTAACCTTTGATGTTTAAAGGTTGAGAGTTATTTTTCAACCACCATGGATGGATATTAAAATCCCCTTTGAATGAAAACCTATTTGACCAGTCATCATCATCTTCAATTTCCATTATATATTGGGAGATTTATTTTTTTTTTATTTTGAAAAATTACATACCAAATACCATTTCTTCATGCTTATTTTTTACTTCTTCAATTTCAGAACATTTACATTACTATATTGAAATGGAAGCATTTTATTCTTCTTTCTTAACCTGATCTCTTCTTCTTGATATCAAAATTTAACCTTATTCTTGAGTAGATTTTTTTTCACTCTCTTTTAAGCCAAAAATCTATAAATCCTTCTTAAAATATCCATTAATATTCATACAAGGCATATATTTTTTTTCTACATTTAAAACATAAAATAAGTTTCCTTGATTACACTATCCTCTCATCACAAAACATTCATTTTTAAACTTCTTTACAACACTTTAATTATTTTAGAATACTGATTCATTTTCTTCATCATAGTGTTGAGACACACTTACTAAATTGTGTTTCAACCCATCAAAAAAATAATGTGTTATTTAGCTCCAACTTGACTTCTTTAATGATTTATGAACCAATACCTCTAACTTTGAGTGACCCAAAATTATCAAAGGTAAAGTAACCAAAGGTTTTTGGTTATATTTTTTGTTAATAAGTTTCAATATATAGTTTATGGATTTGGGTGATGGTTTGAGATTCCACATACTTGAGTTTTAGTGATCCACCACCATGGTGAATTCAAGGAAATAGACAAAACATCAGAATTTTGTTGAACTATTATTAATATTGAAGACAAGTAAAAAGGATGCACAAGTACTCTCTAAAGAATTTAAAAAGGTATTGAGAAGCTGGATGATGTGTACAACTTTAAGAGTTGTTATTAATTATGATAAAAGTTTTCATGAATATGAGAATTCAGTACATGATTAGTGAAGGAACCATCCAAGGTGTACTATTTATGAAGGTTAATGAATATCATTGTTGAATAAAATTTGGATGAATACTGAAGAAGAGTGGGTATGACTTGATAGAAAGGAACAACCAGGATTTGTGTTATCACTAAGAGGGGGTGGGCGTGAATAATTGATACTATATTTTTATGGTTTTTTACTTAATAAACAACATTCACCACCAGTTAGTGAGAAATGAATTTTCTAGAAAATAAAAAATCACACCCATAGGAACACATGCATTTACAAGGTTCACTACTCAATAAAAATAACTATTCCTTGACTTGGATTGGAATTAACCCAACACAAACATTATAAAAAAAATCCTTTTGGTGGTTATTAAAATAATGGAATATCCATAACTTGAATAACACTATAGTACTTATACACTGAATATTCTCCTTGAATAGATAATATGATATAACAATAATTTGTAACGATAATAGAAACCTTCACTAGTAGGATTTAGTACATTTTCACTATAATTCTAACTTTGTTTACACTTTCCTTATTATAAGTTATTGTTATTCCTCTTCACTTTTTTCACAATAAATACCATGAACTTCTTCAAAAACATCTCTATACAATCCTTTTTGTATGACATATCATTCTCCCATTACCTTGTGTCTGATAGCTTCTTCACACTATTCATCTGATTCTAACTACTTCATACACTATGTCTGATACAACTTCATCTAGTGATACTACATTTTATAATTAAATAAATGGTCACCAATTATCTTATTTAAAAAAAACAACAACAACAATAACTTCTCTAGGCACACTTTCTCCCCCTTTATATAGATTTAATTGTTTTTAAAAAAAAATTAGGAGGATAAAAAAATTAAAATTCAAAGTTTCCAATCAAACATTGAAAAACCTGATAAAATATTTCCACATCTGAATGCATTAAAAATTTCTAAAATATAGGATTTATTAAACCATCATAAGAAACTTTCCCTAAAATATAGAGTCAATAAATTTTCAAATATCTAGAAATATTGACTTGAATAATTATATTCCCTTTATATTTTAGAGTTGAATGTCCATCTCAACATCATCAAATTTAATTTATTTAAAAAACTTTATAAAGTCTCTCAAAACTTTATCTTGTTCCAATTCATAGGAGCATATTAGTTTAGTAACCTCCCAAGAATTTAATCCATTCAGTCATCCTCTATTTGGTGGAATTAATATTTCTCTATCCAGAAACACTTACAACTTTCCTCTGATTCATGATCTTCAATATCCTTTATTGAAAAGGTACTTCTTAAAACCCTTTGACTAATGGAATTTTTCCAGAGACACTCTATATGATGGTTTTATTCCAAAACCTCTATCAGTTTCCTTCTCTTGGTAACCTCTTTATGATTCATTTTCAAACTTTATTTCATCATGAGACTCTATAAAAAATTCTCTATCTAATGATCCTCATATGTTTCCTCTATATAATCACTTAGTTAGGATATGTCTATATAACTATTTGGATGCCTTTTTACAATACACTTTCAAAAATTCTACTGTATGATGAAAATATCAAAGTTCATTAGACTTTCTTCCATTTGATACTTTCACAACAATTCCCTACCTAATCAAATTACAAAAATTCTTCATTCATAAAAATTAATCTATAATAACTAATAACTTTATAGAAGTATGATGTTTGAAAATTTAAGCAATAATAAAGAACCACCTAATTTACTTTACCAAACAAATATATCTGGTAGAAATGTGAACAAAAATAGATATAAATTTAGATCCACACTCCATCAAATCACTTCAGTCCATTAGACTTGGTGTTTTGGACTTGATTTGTTGGATTCAGTCCATTCAACTCATACATCTCTATCTGTTCACCTTTGTAAGGAAATCTCAACAATTTTAAGTGGTTTATGTTTTAAAAAAAGAAAATAATTAAGAAATCCTTTCTTTATTCTCAATCATCATCTTCTTAATATAATAATACCTCAAATCCTCTTAGGATAAAAAATACCCCTTTGGATTTTATTTTAAACCAAGGAACATAAATACTTGAAGCTATGAAACTCAAGAAATGGATTAATATCCAATAATTTTAAGCCTACATGAGAAAACTTGGTGTAGGAAAAAATAATCACTGAAAAAATACCATTCTTTCCATAAATCAATGATTAATATTTTTTATAACTTTATTCTATCTTCATAATAGAATAATATAAGAAACTTCTCATAAAAACACTTAAAAAAACTATTAAAGTAGTTCACATGATGGAATCATAGATTATCCATTTTAACAAATCCACCTAAATATATACTCATCCTTGAAAGCTAGATCACATCATAATAGAAACCTATAAGAAAATTTTCTTACAAAAACTTCAATAAACTATTAAAATAATTCACTTGTTGAAATCATAGATTATACCTTTTAAAACTCCCCCTAAATATATGATTACCCTTGAATTGTAAAGCACATACCAATGGATATATTTATGTTATATATTTTCTCTACCTTTGACAACAGTATCCAAATATAAGATGAGATAGGGGATATATATCACATAACATATCCTTAAAGCGAGTGAGGTTATACACCCATGATCAACCTCATCTTATAAAATGTTTCCCATGTAAATGGTTTAGTGAGCATATCAACAACTTACTCTATTATGGAAACAAACTCTAACTTTAGTTCAATTTTTTCCACATGCTCTTTTATTAAGTGATATTTAATATCAATGTTCTTAGAATGATAATTTTTCACTGGATTCCTAGTGATATTTATAAAACTTTGATTATCACAACCCAATAGAAGAGGAAACTTTACATCAACTAAAAAATATTCTAGCTATGTCTTTATCCACATTAACTGTGTTTCCACTTGAGTGAAAACTACATACATAGATTCATCCATTCTAAGAGCCACTGATTTTTTCTTCTTTGTATTCCAACTAACACAACTTTCTCCCTTGAAGAAAACTCCACAATATTTAGATCTTCTACCATCGACTCAACCTTCCCAAACCAAATATATATAACCTGAAAAATCAATCATTCTCAAGCTATCATATTTTATTCTAAAATAAACTATGCCTTTGATATATATGAGATTTTTTTACAAACACAAGATGAGATTCCATTGGTGAAATTTGATACCTATCACAAAGTGTAACCGCATACAATAAATCTAGACTTGAAGTAGTCAGATATAATAGACTTATAATAAAAAATTTAAACTATTTAGGATCAAACTATATTCTCTAGACATCATCTTATAACTTTTTCCGCACAAAAATGGGTGTAGAAACCATATTTTAATATTTCATTCCAAATTTATTCCGAATTTCCTTAGCATACTTCTCATGATATGGGTAAATTTACTTATTATTTTGGGATATTTTTAGGACAAGAGAGTATTTAATTTATCCTATAATGGTAATTTAAAATAAATTCTTCATATCTTCAGCAAACTTATCACAAATGTTTTCCTCATTCCCTATGAACATGATATCATAAACATATAAAATAACAATGAAGGAAACCTATTGATTTTATTTTATGTATAGGTTACTATAAACTCTTACCCTCTTTAAATTTAACTTTCTCAAGAAAGTATCCAATTAAGAATAACAATCGCTCGGATATTACTTCAACCCATAAAAATCCTTCTTCAACTTGCATGTATAGCTTTCATCTTTACCTTGAAAGAATCCACACAATTTATCAATATAAACTTCTTCATCGATATCTATATTAAGAGAATATGACTTGATATCCAACTATAATATCTTGTATGTTCATTGTGTAGAAATATTACGAAATATTCTAATGGTTTCTATTCTTATAATTTGAGTAAAGGTATAATAAAAATCTATTACTTTAACCCTTGAGTGACCTTTATAAATAAGTCATGCCTTGTTTAGTATCACTTTACCTTCTTCATTCAACTTATTTCAGAAAACCCATTTTGTCCCAATGAAATTCTTATTATATACTTTGGGTAAAAGTTCCCATGTATCATTATTCTCAATATAATCCAAATGTTCATTCATGGCAGCAATCCACTATTGATGCTCTAAAGATTATTTAACATCTCCAGACTCAACTTGTAAATACAAAGAAGTATGTGAAACTAACATCTATGTTCTTTTGGTTTGAATATACTTCCCTTGACCACCAATTATATTTTTTACCTCCACCTATTTTATCAACCTAGAATGAGATGAACAATATTTTCCCACATCAATTGAAGTTGTTGAGTCAGAATCCTCATCTTGAATAGTTTCTACATTATCACTTATATTAGAAATTTTGATAGGTTGTTTAATAGTAACAAATTCATCTTTAATTTCCCTCATATTTGTTATTGAATGTGAAACTTTTCTATTAGAATTTTCTATCACTTTCACATCTTCATATTCTACCATCTTTCTTGTTTCTTTATTATTGCACCTATATCCTCTTCCATTAGAGTGGTATCCAAGAAATATTCCATCAACACCTCTTTGATCAAACTTACCAAGATTATAACCCTTGAATTTTATAATTTAAGGACTTCCAAATAAACTTAAGGTATTTTAAAATTTGGGTATCTTTGTAATACATCTCATAAGGAGTCATATCAGAGTTTATCCAATAGAAATAGTGATTTTGAATGTGAACTACTTATCTAATAGATTACCTCTAAAATAAGTGATAAGTATCATGATCAATCAATATTGTTAAAGACATCTCAACCAAAATTATATTATTTATTTAATAAAAACAATCTTCTATAACTTTTATATGGAACTATGTTACATTGATTTTTCAAGATAGCCTTTGAACTTCAAATTTGTATATTCAACACCAATATTAGTTTGAATCTTCTTCATGGAATATAATCATTATTTTTTAGAACTTCCCCCGAAACACTTAAACATTTTTAGAGCCTCTGATTTATGTTTCAAAAACATAATACATGACATATGAGTAAAATAATTGATATAGGAAATAAAGTACTTAAATATATTTTTCTGATTTCTTTCTCAATGGATTTTATATATTAGAATGTATAAGCTCCAAGGGACTAGTTGAATTTATCTCAACTTTCTTATTAAATAAGTTTGTAACCTTCCTCTTCTGAAAAATTAAAAAAAACAAATCTCTTTTTCTTTTCATGTAAATAATATCATGAATAATTTCTCGCTTTTTCATATTTCTCATATTCCTCTATAACATATTTCCCAAACACTTATTCCATAACCGATTTTCCCCATCTTGTTCTAATAGCAGGAATCCTGTGCATCTCCAACTTGAAACAAGTTTCCCTTGGTTTATTTCCCTATTATTATAACTTTTCCATCTTTAAGACTTTTAACAAAAAAACTATAATTTTTGAACAAAACTTTTTTTCCTTCTTTATATTGTTATGAAACACTCAACAAGTTGTGTTTTAGTACATCAACAAGTAAGTATATTTGGGATTTTAACTTTTCTTTTCCAATGATATAAGATCCAAAGATTTTGATTCTTAGGGACTCATCATTTCCAAACATTCTTGTGCCTTATTTTTAATCTTTCAAATTCTTCAAAAACTTAAAATCTTTGTTCATATATGAATAAAAACCACTATCCAGTATCTATGGTCATTCTCCTTTGTAATTTTTAGAGTAGTTTCAACAACTAAGGGATTTTACTTTCCATTTACTTCCTTTACTAAAGGATTTTGATATTTTTTATATAAACATTATTGAGATGGTAACATAAAAAGACATCGTTTGTAAATTTTTTCAGGATAATCACATATTTTAAAAATAGTTTCTATAGGTTGTAATCTATTTTATATCTTCAAACTTACTTTCTCAGGTTGTCTTCTTTAAGTAGGTTGACTCACATCAAACTCAACCTCTAGTTCCTCCTAGATTCATTTTAATGTTAATTATTGAACCAACACATTTTTTATTCATTCCCAAATCCTCTACAATACTTTTATTAACCATCGAAAGTATATTTTCCTTTATAACTTACATTATATTTATAAATTTTCACCTTATTTCCATCATCTTTCATATCATCCACCTTGGTACTTTTTTTTCACAAAGGTTTTGGTAGTCTCCCAAAATCTTCCTTTTCAGCTTAGATTTATTCTCTTCCTTTTAAAAATCTCCAGTATTAGTAGATTTTGGTTTATACTTTCAAACCTTATAATTTTCAAGATTTTAAAATCCACTTGTTTTAGCTTCATACATGGTCTTATTAACTTTATTTTTTATTTTGAAAATCTTCAACCTTGTTGTTAACCCATGAGTATGATTTTTATGTATCCTTATGAGTTTTATATTTCTTAGATATTTCACCAACTACTAAGACTGAGTTTTGTAAGTTTATTATTCCTCACTCAACTTCAAAAAGTTTTTTCGAACATGATAAAATTATTTCTCCATAAAATATATCTTTTATTTAAGATTTATGTTGATATTTTTTTATTCATTAAGTTACTTCTTTAGATCATGAATCTATTTTAAAAACCTAGTTTTTTCTTCAAGAACCAATTCATGATTGTTTCCTGAAATATATTCTTTTTTCAACTTATTATTCTCATTTTAGGACTAAAAATATTTGAGATACATTCTATTAACTCTATTTTAAGAATAAAATCCATATGAGCCTCCTCCTCCTCCTCCTCTTCTTTAGAGTTTCTAATTTCATCACTGGTGAGATTCCCATCATTTAATTTTTTACTAAGTAATTTTTCAGAAGCATCATCACTGGAGTTTCTAGGTTCATCTTCACTGTTATCATATTCCTCACACTTAGACAAAAATATTCTATTTTTATATTTAGATAATTTTTTATCCTTTCCCTTTATATAAAACATTGATTTTTTTCCTTCCTTTTTAGAGATCTTCTTGAATTTATATCTTCTTCATAACTACCTTATTCTTATTTTAATCTTGGAAAATTTTCAGAAAATTTTCCAACGGATCCTCAACGAAATAAATTTAATGTAAATTTACATTTTTACTCCCCTGTGCCTATTTTAATCTTTCTAGAAAGAGATCATATTCAGTGTTATAGTCACTGGTTTCTTCTTTAGGAACTTTCTTAGACTTTTATTTATTTGTATCTTTGAAAGATATTTTATAATAAATATTTTATTTATTCTTGATATAATTTTCTCTTATCATTTTATAAGTGATGATAATGATATAAATGTCATTCAAAGATATATTTTTAGGATCTCTATTTTCTAAAGATGATACCTTGAACTCAAATTTATCTGAAATAATTCTTAGAATCATTTAAACAAAAACTGAATCTTCCAGATTGTCACCAAAACACCTTATTGTAATTAAAATGTCATTAAATCTTGTAAATAATCCACCTACATATTCATATTCAACCATTTTAAGATATTAATACTTCAATATCCAAATCTGTAACTTTGATTTATCCACTTTCATTTTTCCTTCATTAATTTTCTTTAACTTGTACAAGATACATTTAGTGGTTCCAATACCTTTAACCATCATCAAATAACTTTCAAAGAGTGGAAAAAATAGAGAATTTTTGGATCTCCCATCATTATAAAATTTCTTTTGATCTGTAGTCATTAAGGGGACACCCTAAAAAGGAGAAGGGAAACCATCTGTGGTAGATTTATGAACTTCATAGATAATTAATATAAGATAAGTTAACATTTTATCCTTCCAGATATAATTTTTATTCCCATTAAATATAGGAATCCTCTTATTGTTCACCATGTGCTGAACATCCTTGGTATCATTTCTTTTCTTCAAACTTAAACAAAGAGTCAATAAAGTAACCTTCTATCTGATACAAATTAAAAAGAACAATTAGGATCTATGTGATCACATATAGGGGTTTATGGAGGTGAATCAATGATCTTCTATTTTTACATTTTATTAATTAATAAAAAAACTTTTCCTCTAGTTAAAAAGAAGTGAAACTACTAGAAAAAAAATCATACCCATAAAAACATAGGTATTTAGAATATTCACTACACAATAAGAGTAGCTGGTACTTAGCACGGTTTTTATGTAATCCAATAACACACAAATGCTATAAAAAATACTTTTGTGGTCATAACATGTAGGGAATATCCATCACTTGTATAGAATTATAGTCCTTCGATAGTTAATGTGTTCCTCACATAGATAATATGATATAAAAATATTTTATAACAATAATAATAACCTTTTTCTTTAGTACTTTGTCACTATGTTGATAACTTTCTTCAAACTTTCCTTCTTATAGGGTTTTCTTCTTCCCATTTAATTTCTTATATAACAGCTAGAATGAAATTATTCAAAAATTTCTCTATCCAAACCTGTTTGAATAGTGTATCCTCCATCCGGTAGGAGTATATTTGGTACCCTATGTCTTGTAGCTTCTTCAAATTGTTTATCCAATGAAAACTACTTTGTACCCTATATTTAGTATAAATTCATCTATTTCTAGTACATCAAATTCTTTGAAAAACGGTTAGTAAATATCTTCTTCAAAAAAACTCATGACAATAAAAAATTCTATAGGCCCACATACTCCCCTTTATACGCACATAAAAAAATTAATGAGTAGCATGAACTTAAAATTCAAATTTACCTCTTGAACATTAAAAAACCCGATCAAATATTTCAATGTTTGAATGAATTTAAACTTCCTAAAAGTTAGGAGTTATTAAAATTTCATAGGAAAATTTCCTTAAAATAAGGCATCGATGAACAATTCAAACATCCTAAAATCTAAGCTTGTATCATGATATTACATTAATTATTATTCAGGCATTGATGTCTAACTTAACAAAATCACATTTAATGTCTTTAAAAAACTTTGTAGAGACTCTAAAAACTTTTCCTTGTTCCACTTTGAGGGAAATTTTTTATATGGTAACATCACAAGGATTTACTATATAAATTTCCATCTATTCAGTGGAATTCATATTTTTCAATTCAAAAATCGTAAAAAGTATCCTTTGCTCTGTGCTCTTCTAGATCCTCTATTTAAAAGGTTTTACTCGGAACCCTTCATCTAATGGAATCTGTCTAGAGACACTCAGTATGATGGATTCATTTGGAAACCTCTATCCATTTATTTCACTTGGTAACTTTTATCTAATGCCTTATTTAAGATTTCTTTAATCATGATCTTCCATAATGACTTCTCTATCTAATGATCTTCACATGTTTCCTCTATTTTCATAATTAACTGGAAACCTCTATCTAGCCATTTATATGCCTTTATCGAGTACAATTTCAATCATTCTTATATCCGATGAACACATCAAAGTTATTTTAAATTTCTTCCATTTAGTACTTCCACAACACTAACTTTCCCGATCATCTTATAGACATTTTTTCTTTATCCAACTTAACCTAGCATCATGAATACCTTCATAAAAACCTGATTTTTGATAATTTAATAAACAAAAAGAATCACTTAATTTACTTTACCAAAATCTTTGCCTGATTGGACTATGAAAAAACAGAGATTGAAATTTAGAGCTATAAACCATCCAATCACTTCAATCTATTGTATTTAGTCTGTTGGAATCGGTCCATTGGACTCATTATATTTACTATATACACCCATATTTGTTCACCTTTGCAAGAAAAACACAATAATGTTTAGTGATTTATGTTTGAAAACAAAATACAATAATTAATCAATCCTATTTTGTCTCCTCAACCATATTATTCTAAACATAAAAATAGATCAAAGCCTCTTGGACTCACCATTGATTTTATTTGAGTTGACTTAGAACTGATTTAGATAATTTTGGATCTTATATGTCTTAGAATTTTGACAAATCTAGACTATGTAAGGACCATATCCATGTGATGCATAACTATCATCCAATGAAGTTGAGTGTAAAAATAGAGAATTATTTTTGTATATAAGGATCATCTATAATTTCATAAATATTAGTTTTTTGCTATGTATACATCATTTGAGCTGATCTAAGCATTGTGTAAATATCATCCTACTTTTGTGTTAGTATTATTCAGTATTTCGTATGCATGATTTATTCCCCACGTAAACATCATTAATCTATGTAATCATCAAATAGGATATGTAAGACAATTATTCTACACTATTGTGATAAATGTATCTAAGTAATCCTGATCCTCTATCTGTGTACACATAAAGACTTAGTGAAATTGTAATTTTTTCTACTGAAAGATGAAGTTTCTAGTTTTAATATCCAAATAATGAATTAAAATGTGATGATACCAAATCTATTATTCAAATTTTTAAACATAAAAAACATACAATATCGGTTTGGTATTAAATCATGAAATTATTACATCTAATCTTCAAGATTAGATAAGAATATCAATGCAAGATTACTTTTTTGGTACACATTTAAAGTTTGAAATCTAAAGTTTCTAGAATTATTAATTATAATGAAAAATATATTTGAATTTGTTTTGACATTATGTTCATAATTTTATGATTCTTGGTTATCAATGATTAAAGAATAATTTTTTATAATCATGAGATTCCAATAATATTATATTATAAGGAAAAAAATAAAAATATAAGAGCTGAGATTCTGTGGATAAAATATCATAAATTCAGTTTTGATTCATGTTTGAGAAATAATATAAGTAATTTGAGATGATATTTGAGAATATAGGTCCATTATTGATGTTTTTATAGGTTTTATGGAAGCACTCATATTGGAGGAGCTATCCCACACCACAAGCTCATGTGATGTGTATATTTTATATATATTTTTAGGAATGATTTTCTACATATTTTAATGAAAGTATTATAATAATATTTGAGATCAATAGATAAAAAAGTAAGATCTATTTGAAAAAAAATAAAATAGAGTGAGATAAATAAATCAAGGGTACTAATGTCATTTCACTGAGGACAATAGTTGAAAATGAAATGAGATATAGGAGATCACAGAGATTATAGGGAGATAGAAAAGTGGATTCATGAATGATAAATTTTCTTTCATGATATCCTTTGAATATTTCTATTTATAGAAATAAAATATACCCTTATAAAAAGAATAAAACAACCGGTATAGAGATTAAATAAAATGAATGAGGTGTTGTTTGAGGTGAAAAGTGGTGAGCTGTTTAAGATAATTATAGTTCTTGAGATATAAGTTTTAAGAAGATGATAGAATCAATTACATTTTTTAAGGAAATAAAAATTATTTAGGGGAACCAAGAGAGATAGATAAATGAATCTTAAGGTAGAAGAATACATTTTCTACATTAAAAATCATATGCATTGAAGAAGAAGTATAAGGAGGCTGACACTACAAAAATAGTGTTCAAGCTAGGAATGAGGTGAGTGGTAGGAACTATTTCATACTACATGTGATGTCTCTATATTTTCATAAGATCTAGCGAGAAATTCTGAGTGATCCAACTGATATATGGACACAAGAACTTAAAGAATAACAAGGCCACACACACACTACACCAAAATAGGGAAGCATTAAAAAACCCATTCAAAGGAGGTGTTCTGAAGGACCCTTGAAGAACTATAAAGAGGTAGTATAAAGACCTCACTATGAGGTGGCCAAATTATTTTTGGGAGATATCTTTAACTAGTGGGATCCAGTACAGAAAACCATCAAGAGACGGTTGTTGTTCCAAAACATACTAGGAATTTTGGGTGGTTTTCTACTAAATATTTTGGAATATTAATTATACCTATACTTGGTGTTTTATAGTGGATAAAATGGGTCTTATAACACAAACCAAAACTCGTAAGGAGTAAGATTCCATGGATGAAACTTGTATATACTTGTGTTCTATTCCTTTCAATTATTGCATTAATCAGGTAGGGATGTATAACACAGGAAGAGTAGATCAAGGCATGAAATTTCCATAATGGTTGAAGTAAATGAAGAATTAGTAAAAATAAAAATGGATAACTGACTTAACACCCCCTTTCAAAGATCTCACCATACCTGAGAACTTCAATTGGTATTAGAGAAAATCTATGTTGTGTTTAAAATATTCAAAGAGAAGAACAAAGGATCTTAGTCCTATTAACAGTCAAGGAGTACATTTTTTTATGGCTAGAATTTTCATGGTTGGAATAATAAAATACTTATATATCTACTATCACAAGTCCTTGAGGCGAGTGATGCTATAATAGTTGGATTTCCTTTACTTTGAAGAGATGAACCCATGAATTTTTATGAAAAAAGGAATCCTAAAGTGGATGTAAAAACAAGAAATAACATTATACAATCTCTATCTAATAATGTATAATCCAAGATATATGGACTTAAAACTATCAAGGATATTTAGGGGAAGATAGAAAATATATATGGATGAAATTTGAAGATTAAGGAATCCAAACATCAGATTTAGATAAAAAGTATGAATACATCCTAATGGACAATGACGATGGTATTGATGAATGATTTACTAGGATAAATTATATTTTCTATCAAATTATAGGGTTTAGAGATAACTTGGAAGATTAAATAATTTTAAAGAACCTGATGAATAATTTCTCTGATAGATTTAACTCAAAGATATCATCTCTAGAGGAGATAAGTGATCTATCCCTTGTTGAACTTCACAACACCCTCTTGAACTATGAAATAGTAAAAGAACATGTTTTAAAAAAGAAATATGAGGATATAGAATTCAAATCCATGAAGAAACAAAAGAACATGGAGAAGAAGGTTGAATAAGATTTCAGTTTTAAAAGTGACGATGAAAGCAGTGTAGAGTGTAAGAAATCCATGGAATTTATTTTCAATAAAATTAGAAGAGGGAAAGTCAAATATAAAGGTATGATTGATATTTAATGTTTTAATTATAGATGTATTTTGAATTTTATTATTTATTTCCCAAATAATAAATATAATGAAACTGAAAGTGATGATGAGAAATAATAATTTTCTAAGGGAAATTCTAGAAAATTTAGAAAAGGTGATTTAGAAGAAAGAAAAAGTAATCAAGAAAATTCAAGAGTAACTTAAAGAGAAGAGAAGAAAATAAAGACTTTTTATCATCTTATAGTGTCTCATATGATGAAATTATTCATCAAAAAACATTTATAGATATTGTTAGAAAGCATGAAGACATAGAAATGAGATAAGATGAGAAAGAATAGAAAAACTACACTCAGTATATATTGAGATCTGGATTGGAAGCCTACCTTGAGAAAAAATTCATGATCAATAAGAGAGTAATGTTTCTAGAAAAATTGAAAATAAATGAATATGGGAATGAGATTGATCTTATAAAAGAGATAAAAAATTAAAAGTTGAAAATTGCAGAACAAGAATATATTCTAGAAGAGTTTAATGAAAAAATGGTTTCTAATGAAGAATTAGTGAAATCCTATGCATAAAATAACTTGAATACATTTAGTAATCACATTAATCGAAGAATAAATAAAATTAGGCCAATACTAGTACAATAATTTTCATTCTAAAAAGGAGGTGAGAGGTATGAACAACTTCCTTCTAGCTATAATGTCTCTATATTGTCAGGAGATCTCATAATCATGTCTTAGTGATCTTACTGATATCTGGACATGAGTAATTCAAGAAGAACAATGATAGAGACACATTTCACCTGAATAATAGAGAGTTAGAAGAAATAATCAAATGATAATTTTAGAAAGACCCTTAAATAAATGTCAGGAGGAAGTATAAAACCCCCAACCAGATGTAGCTAGAATATTTTCAGGATATGGATTCAATTGGGAGGAGCTGGTATAAAGAGACCTAGATATATAGACATTATGTGAACTAGAGAACATTTTTTAGACATTGTATTCCAATCATTTCATGATATTGTTTATACTTTTACTTAGTTATATATAGTGGAAAAACCAGGTCTCAGAATACAACTTGAACTTGGAGAGGAGTAGGATTTCATAGATAAACCTTACAAATCCTTGTTTTTGATGCCTTTAAATTACTATACTATTTGGGTGTGGATGCGTGACATAAGAATAGTGGAAATAGGATTTAACCAGCTATAGAGGTTGAAGTAAATGATGAATTCATAAAATGAAAAACATATCACTAATTCAAACTCTCCTCCTATTTGTGGTCGCACTAATACTGAGAAATTCAAAAGGAAATACCTGATTTATTTCACTAATTAAAATTTTTAATGAGTTTCAAATATCCTATTATATGAGATGATAATCCATTATCTAAGGTCCATGGATGTTTCTTTTGTCATGTTTTGTGTGACACTTAAATAATAAAATTCTTATCATTCCCTTTAACTCTATTCTTTTGAGAATTTTGAGTATTGATATTCATAATAAACTGGGATAGTAAAATTGTAAGAAAATCATTATTAAAGTGACCCAGCTAGTTATATATTCCCAAAATTTATTTCAATGATTGAATTTGTTCTCAGACTTCTGTCTAGAAATTTTAGACCATTTCTGAACTTTTTTATTTTTAGTATGATGAATCCCTATCAAAAATTTCTTACAAAACCGTATAATCTCACTGAGATATTGGAAATTAAATGAACACATTATTACTATATTCCCAAATCCTATACAGAGTCAAACATATCCATATAGTGCATACTTACCACTAAAAGTAGGCTGATATACAGAGGATGACAACTGACTTTCTTGCATATTTATGTTATCAATATTCATTCCTTTTTATAAACCAAACTACTGTAGACTCCAAACACTTTCCTCTATGACCTATGATTTTTTTGGTATCTTTGAAATTACTAATTAAAGCAATTTTTTCATTCAATCTAGTGTTCAAATAATTTATTGATTTTAAGAGTTTCTTTATTTTTCCACAAACTTTGTCTTCATTACTTACTTATTCATTTCAGTATGTTCACTAATATTTCTAATATTATACTCACCCTTTGAGTGTGATTTTTTGTTATCATGATCTTTATCCTTATTTGAAATTTATCTAGATCTTTAATAGAATTCTAAAATTTGTATTTGTAACTATCATATTCCTTTTACACCTTTATCAATTTTCATCAGAAAACCTCAAGATCCTTCTCCATTTATTTGAAATTATATCCCATATCAATGTCTATTTTCTTATATTTTTATATCGAATTCATAAATCTATTAACCTCATTTTTGGATAGTAAATATTTTTATTAATGAGAACTATTATTGTTGACTGGTAATTGAAAACCTTTCATTATATTCTTATTTTCTTTCTCCAATTGAGAAATATTTATGAAATAATATTTTATTTACCTTTTCAAAATAAAATATACCCTTTTCTATTCCCCACTTTCATCACTACTACTCTCATTAAATGTGATTTCTTATTCATTTACCTTTATAATAAACAATGTTTCATTATCTTCATTATTTTACTCACTTTATTCATCATATTTACTAAACATTTCATCATTATCTACTTCTAACTTTGGATAATTGGTAGAAAAATGTCCAATAACCCCACAACTAAAACACTTAAAAGTAAGTTTAACATGAAATATACCTTTATCTCTTTATAAATATCTTAATATGAGTGAAATGATTTTTTTGAAATTCATATCAACATCTTTATCCAAATTTGAATTTTCTTCATTAACAACTTTATTGACCTATTATTTGTTTATATATTTTAAGTATATTTCCATATTATCCTGGGTATTCTTCATTTTCTTCCCATAATAAGTGGGAATACCTTTACTGTTCAAAAAATTCAAGTTTTCTATATTATCAAAAACAATTTAGAAACTAATTATTCAACTATAATGGGAGAGTTTGTTGAAAGAAATAAAACACCAGATAATTTCAAAAACCCTTAAAGAAAAAACATCAAATTTATGATATTTGGAGGAAAAAATGATCTCTGATACCAATTGAGGTGGTCCTAGGCATGAAGAGGTTCATTGATTGGAGGGGCGGTGAATTAGTGAACAATTTTATATTTCTTTCTTTTTATGATTTATTATGAAATAAAACTTTATCACTTTTTAGAGTGATCTTAATCATTTATTTACACACACACACCAAGTAAAGTAACAAATAAAGACACTTGATATAATGAGTTGGTAATATCTTGGAACTCATGTTCATAATATAATAAATAATAATGTATCCTAATATAAAAATAAAGGGTTTACACCTTGATCAGAATTATTTCACTATTGTATTTTGTTATTTAGGTAGGGATTATACTTCTTCCTCTGATAATTATCTCCTAAAAGTATAATAATTCTCCTGAACTTCTTTACTATTTAGAATAGGTGTAACTACCCTTTTCTTGAACACATGTCACAATTGTGATGATCAAAGAAAAACCAATAATTTTATATTCTTTATATTATTCTTATTCTTTTATTACTTACACCAATTTCAAGTACCTTTTTCCTTCTTCTCTCTTCTCATGAAAACCGTTCTTTAGAAAAATCATCTTCTACACTCCACTCACTTTCTTAAATAATCTTATTTATTATTATTTCTTTTCAACACACATAAAAATTATCCTCCTATATATACTCCACACATTCATGACTGATTATCCAATAAAAAAATATATTTTAATTACATTTTAATGGTATTAAATGTTCATTTTTGATCTTATGGTCCCGAGTAAGTGCATTTTCATTATGAACATCCATTCTCATCATTTGTGCACTTCATGCCTAATATACACCAATTTAGGCCCAATGAGTCATCTGATTATAAGGAATGTAATTATCAATTTTTTAATTTGATATTTTGGGAACATTATCTATACTTAAATTTGAACATTTTTCATTCAGGGATCAATGGATAATTCATGGAAGAAGATGGAGATATTTTGTGATTAAAGGAAGCAATTCTAGAGAAGGCAGATTGGACACCAGACCACTGATGAGACTGTGGTGCCCAACATACAGGCCCAATTAATCCAAATTTCGTGGGATGATATAAGAAATGTATAGGAACAAATCAATCTTCAGGAGATGATGCTAATTATGACTCTATGGTGGTCATTAAGGCGTCCCAAGTTAGAGATACAATTCTGGGCCAGATTCTGCGGCCCAGAAAAACATCCCACTAATTTGATCATATCTCGGAATCCACACATCCATATGGGCCCCAATTTTACAGGAGGTTATAAGACATCTGTAGCTCAATTTTCTTATTATATGGTACACTCTGATTCTGCCATCTAGAAGGTCCTCCAGACGTGTTTTTTCGGTAAAGGAAAGATGGATGCCACCTCGGGTCAAGGGTGGAAAAATAAACTCTCCCTTACTTTCCACCCACCTATGGCCTACCAAAATTAATTGAGGAGACTTGGACTGTTGGAGGCTCTACCCAAGGGCTCAAAAATTCCTATTTAAGTCAGTGGTGTTGAAGGATTGAGGGATATTTTGTGCTTGGTTTCATTGTAGTGTTATGCTGCCGCTTTGTGTTTGTAATCGCATTTCTTTCTCATGTAAGTTGTTTAATTCACCTTAGTTTCTTAATAAAAGTTCTTCTTCTCTTATTATTCTGTTCTTATCCTTATCACTTTGATACCGTTGGTTCAAGGTGTGAACTTGTTCATACCAAACCTTGTGATATTTATCACACAAAGGAGGAGTGATCTTTTTTTGTTGTTATTTTTACTTCTTCAATTCCACCTTTGTAAGTCTACTTCCCGCTTCCGTTGAAGACATGTCATCAATGGAGGGCTAACTCTTTTATGAGTTCATCCAAGGGAGTAGCAAGGGTATGGATTGGATGTTATTTATCACTCCATTAATGGCTAATCACTTCTTTTAAATGAGACTTTTATTTGATGATTTTAAAATATCTTCATCCTTATTGAATTTAAGGTCACACATTTCAAGTGCTAATACGAAACTCTACCTTGGAGTACTCAAAACTTCAATCCTTCAAGTGTATAGGTGATTAGTATTAGGGTGTGTAGGCATTAAACCAGTAAGTGATGATTTCGTTTTATCTTCTTAAATGAATCCATATCAATTATAAGAAATTGAAATCCTTAAAAAAGTAATTCATCCAATCCACCCCGAGCGATAACCTAGGATCAACTCATTATTTTAAATTTTGAATTCACTTAAATCTGTTAGTTATCCTTTAAACCCATATAAAATCAACCCAATTTTGCCACTTCATAGCCAAAAACAGTCCATAGAATGTACGTGTCTATAGGTTTCTTCTTAGGTCCCTGAGGATTCGATAACCCAAGCTAACTACAAGGATCGTTCTACCTTCATCTCTTGGGTAAATTTGAGCGAGAATCAATGACCCCATTCCAATTAATCCTATATAGTAGTAATGGAATTTTCACTTCTGATTTTTAATTTCAATTTCAATTTCAAACTTCTAAATTACTTTAACCCCTTCCAACTATTCCTAATTCCCTTTGATAATTGGATCATATATGAACTTATAATCATCATTGATATTATTGGAGACATCAGATATTGAATATAAAAGGATCTTGAGTCATCAGTTTATCCTTATCATCATATCAACTCAAATCTAGAGCTCTCATTTGGACACAGTTCGGAACCATGGTATGTTTACATCATTTCAATCCAACTACACTGAATTGCTTTGAGAACCACTCTCAAATCCCTTAAACCACAAAATATTTTCCACTCATTATTTTAGATATGATTTTTTTCTTTACATTATGATATATAGCATGAAATTGTGATCCTCATTTAAAACTCCAATCAACCGACTAGCTATTACACTCATTGGGAATAAGTCTCCCAAATAATTCTATGACTTATCAAAATGGACACCAAAGACATCCCATGGTGTGGTTATCCTAATTTTGATTCCCAGAATCTAACTCTTATATGAGACACTATGAAAACAACCAAATCATATTCTATCTTTACATTTTTTATAGGCAATTTCATTCCTTGAAATAATCAATAAAATGTTCATTTTATAAAATCATCTCACGTTTTTAATGCCATGTAGGGTGCCATGACATGTCCCCATTAATCCATAGCATAGTCAGAGTATCTTCCTTAGACTACAGTCCACCAAAATGCTTGTGTTTTGTATAACTAAGCTATTTTCACCTTCATATATCACCTCTATGCCTATTTTTGTTATCACCATGGTGTGGTGATGTCACATACACTAAAAAAACATTCAAACATGTCTCTTGAACCTCAAGATTCCTTCTATTCTCTTCAAATCATCCCAAAAGCGTGGAAAAAATCCACTTTAGGAAACACCTAAGTTTTAACATAATTTATGTGTTGATAAAAAAAATACAACAAAATAATCATATCACTTTATATCTTATTTAATTATCATATTTTTCATCATGGGAACAACAATCTCCAAAACATCTTTTAGTCCCAACAAATCCATGTGAATTCCATTATTTATTGTTTCCTTTTCATTAATGTTTTTGAGATGTGAGTGTTTTTTAGTGTATGTGATGTTTAATCCATATGGTTATTTATGGTTGAGGATGTTTCCTTCTTAAGTCTTGGTACATTGATCTTAGGGTAGTATAATCCAATCAAGTAAGTTTTTTTGCTTCTATTTAGCTAGACCATAAATTTATAGAGGATTCAATTTCCATGATCGATGTATGAGCCCCCAAAAAATTGGTATATGAGATTGTGATTATCAAATAACTCACAAATTTCTCTCCAAATCAGGAAATATTATCTCACATACTTTAAATATATTTCAATTTTTTGTTGTATTTTACTATTATCATAAGGATGGTGTTGTAAGATGGTAATATCCAGGTAAAAAGTTTGACGCATTAAAATTTGTGTTAAGAAAGATGTAGATAAAGGATTATATCATCCAAAAAGGACCTAGTAGTTCTATTGATGGGGTTCATGTTGGAGAAGATGGATCACATTGAATGGGACAGGTTTGATAGGAAATCACTCATATTGGTGATGATGTCATTGGCATGAAACATAGACTTTAACATTATGGAGGAAAAATAATGGTAGAGTTGATGAAGGCCTCAAAAAATATGTATGAGAATTCGATGACACTTAATAAAGTTTCCATGATATAAATACATTTAAATATGATTATTTTATAAAGTAAACCTATGGTAGATCATATAAAAAATTTCTATATGATTCAAATCCATATTGACTTGGTAAAAGATACATTCATAGAATATTTTTGGGCTCTTCAACTACTATCATCACTACTAAAATCATGGGATGAAATGTTAATAGTAGTTATTGATTCCTGTGTAAAGGCTAACTTGGTGTTTGAGGATATCCAGAACATGATTTTCAATGATGAACTAAATAAGATGAAATTTCAAACTCCTTTTGGTAATACACTAAATGCTGACGTAAGGGGTTGATCACCTCATTTTAAAAGTCTGCGGTGAAACCTTCTCTCTAGGATTCCCTATTGAGACAACCTTCTCCCTCCTTCCAAGGTATAGGTCTGCATGGATAGTGTTGTTCTGCTCTAGGCATGCTTCTTTGATCTCTGTGTATTTTTCAACACCTACCACTCCCCCAACATCAATATTCAAGTCTTATCATGACATAACTAAAGATACTTCTTCTCATTTTAAGGAAGGGCCTACCACTAAATTCTATAACTCCTCAAACACCCCTCTTATTTCCATTTCCAACTCCTTTGATGTTTTATCTGATCCCCTTCCTTTCTCTTTGGTGGTGAAGGTTTCTCATGTTGCAGTTCATGCATAATCGTCTTCTCCCATTGGGATTTGTACCCGTTCCCAATCCAGAAGAAGACTGACTGGTCTCCAATCAAGGTATCATTCTACCCAAACTTTAAGATCCTATATGAGGTGTCTGGTTATCCAATTATTTTCTTCATCACATTTAATTATCGATGAATTGTCTCTTGGGTGAAAAAAATATTTTCTTTCCTCCGAGTTTCATCACAACAGTATCTCCCTTATCGTAGTTTTGGAACACAAGTAAGACACTTTGAGGATCTCAGAATTTACTGGAAGATTGGGAGTTAGGAATTGAATTCATGGTGAACAACTTGACCATCATATTTGGATATTTTGGAAGAGCTATATCAAAGTGGATTTGGTCACTACCTTAGTTTAATTTATTATTGTCAATGTCACTTTTAATTCCATGACAATGCTTTTATCATTTGTATATGAAAATTGGGAGGTGCTTTCAAGGGAGTGGTTGTGGTATAATCTTGGACCCTTTGACTCAGGATCATATCCATGGATCATAATAGGTTATTTTAATACAATTTTAGATGTTTTTGAAATGAAGGGGGTGTATTTGAGAAAGGAAAGGCAGAATTTTTTAGGTTTTTTGTCAGGTGTTGGCTTGGTGGATATGGGGTTCACAGGTGATATTTTCATGTGGTGTAACTACCATAGGGGAGATAGGAATATGTGATGTAGGCTAGATATATTCTTAGCTAATATTCATGCTATTTCTAATTATGAAAATTATATTATGGATCACTTAACTCGATATTTATTCGATCGTTATCCACTTCATATTAAGTTGTCCAATGGGAGAGGTGGTAGTAAATGATTTTTCTTCTCTAATCACTAGCCCTAAGATGCTATTTTACTTGTTGATGTTTGAGAATAATGGGAGAAACCCTTACACAGAATCCCATGTTTTTTTTCATAATAAACTGAGGTGCTTGAAAGGAACCCAACAAACATAGAATTCAACGAATCCTTTCGGTGGGCTCGACCAATATTTTCTTATGGATGAGATTAGTCTAATTAAGTTTCGACTGGTGGATGGCTAGGATGAGGCTATATTTGAATATCTTGTGATCAAGAAAAACCAAATGGAGGAGATCTTATTTGAAGAATATAAGGATGATATGACTGTTTCAAGGGATAAATGGATCAAATAAGGGGACCATAATACCACTTACTTTCATACTTTAATCAAGGAGAATAGGTGTTTCATTAATTCGAATATGCTATTGGAAGACAGAACTTTTACTGATGATCCTAAAGTTGTTGGGGTTATGGATGAAACCTTTTTTAAATATCATTTTGTTGATATGAATCCATCCATGAATGAAGGCTATCCAAATAGACATACAATAATTTTTGACTCTATTTCATAGGTAGTGTATGAATCTAAAAATGAGATGCTTGGAAAAGTACCACAAGAAAATAAGATATGGGAGGTGACCAGATGCCTCAATTTAGAGATCTGACCAGGACCATATGTGTTACTAGGATCCTTCTATGTGTCTGCATGGGATCTGGTGAATAATTACCTTATTGGTGTGATTAAGCACTTTTCCAAGGTGGTGGTATCTCTCAAGTGGCATGTGCCACCACGCTAGTTCTTATCCCCAAGGTGAATAACCCTTCACGTATTAGCTAGTTTCACCCCATTAGTATGTGTAATATTTCCTAAAAAAATTTGGAAAATGTTCTCAATAAAAGGCTAATTGGTCTTCTTACCCATTGGATACCTTAGGGAGCAGCATGGGTTTATCAATGGCCGTTCTATCTAGGGTGGTATTGGTATTTCCCAAGAGAAGATAGTGGACATCAATATGAAATATTTTAGTGAAAAAATTGTCATTAATGTTTACATGGATAAAGACAATGATAGACTAGAGTGGAGCTTCATTCTCAAGGTCATGGGGTGTATGAGCTTCTCTACTTAGCTCACAGATCTTTTATTTAGGTTCTACAACTCTATTTGGCTTTCCATATCTTTCCTGGGAAAGAAATATGGCTTCAAAAATATTTTTAGGGGGTTGAGGCAAGGGGACCCAATTTCTCCTAGATTATTTATATTAGTGTAGGATGTCATTAGAAAATGTATGGCTTAGAGACTCCTTCATGGCAATATCCATCCTTTTCATAGTAGGGGCGACTATATGGGTGTTTCACACCTCATGTTTGTTGATGAAATGGTGTTTTTTTTGTGAATAGAAGTAAGAGATATCTTAATGGTATTAATAATGTGCTGGAATAATATTGCAAATGGAGCAACAAGAAAATCAACTGGGTGAAGAGAAACATCTATCTTTTGTATTATTTCTCGGATGGGCACACTAAGATGATTGAATATTATCTCAGGGTTCATAGGAGATGGTTTACCATGGTGTACCTGGGATCTCCCCTTTCTCCAGGAAGGACCCGCATACACCATTTTCATGGGTTAGTTGATAAAATATGTAGAATAATTAATAATTGGAAATTTTTTTCCTTTATGTTAGTGGAAATATCACTCTAGTCAATTGATTCCTCACTTACATTCCCATAAATGTCCTATCGATGTGAAAGGTGCCCAAGGTAGTTATAAAAGATATTGAAAAACTCATGTCCTCATTCATTTGGGATGTGCATGCAGATGGGAAACATCATTGGGTATCTTGGGTGAGGATTAAAAGTTCCTCATTGGAAGGTTCCATCAACCTGAGAGATGTTTCAGGAATTATGAACAAAATTCAAGCCAAATTGATTTGACTGGATTTTGAAGGACAAAATCATTAGAGAAAATTAATCACGTATAAATATGGGTGTGACTTGATTCGTCCAAGGGGGCAGGTTTCTGCATTTGAAAATCTATATAGAAATACATCTCAGTCATTCTTGATAACTCTCGTTGGATCATTGGTTGTACAGAGAAGAAGGTGTTGATACTCCCCATGGCAGCGGGTTGTTGATGTTTATGGGAAGGTATGAGTAAAGTCTAACGGGAGTGTGTCTTTGTCTCGTGTAGGGAATAGTGACCAGGACTCGCTACTTAGCGATCAATCTAGTGCCTCTTTTTTAAACAATGGGAGAATGTCCAAACTCTCGGAAGTATTTTTCAGATATGTTATCCCCTTCTTCCTAGGTAGCATATCTCTCTTTAAACAATAGAAAGGCAAATATCTTTATCAATAAGCTTATGTTATTCATGATGAACTGGAAATTTGTAGGAGGGAGAACATCATTATATCCATGGTTGAAACTAATTATGAAAATATCCTCCACCCCTTACAAGGTTGGATTGGTGTTCCTTAGATGATCACTTACCCTATCCGTATATTCAAAGCATTGATCAATGTAGGTACTGCTTTGCTTCGTACATGGTGTGAAGGGAATCAAGCAATAGAATGGACAACTTCAAGAATGAACCTTGAAGAACTATAAATAGGTAGTATAAAGACCGCACTAGGAGGTGGATAAAATATTTTTGGGAGATATCTTTAACTGGTGGGATCCATTTTTTTAAAAAAAAAATCAAGAGACAGCTGTTGTTCCACAACAGACTAGGCATTTTGGGTGGTTTTCTTCTAAATATTTTGGAATATTACTTATACATATACTCAGTGATCTATATTGGATAAAACAGGTCTTATACCACAACCCAAAACTTGTAAGGAGTAAGATTCCATGGTTGAAACTTGTAAATCCTTATGTTCTATTCCTTTAAATTATTGTAATGATCGAGTGGGGATGTGTGACACAAGAATATTAGATCAAGGCATTAACATTACACAATGGTTTAAGTAAATGAAGAATTATTAAAAACAAGGATCACCTACTTAACACCCCTATCAATGATCTCACCAGACTTGAGACATTCAATTGATATTAGAGAAAATCTAGGTTGTGCTTAAAATATCCAAAGAGAAGCATGGACGATCTTAGTCCTATTAACAGTAAAAGAGTAATTTTTTTTGATGGATATAATTTTCATGGTTTTAAGAATCAAATACTTCCATATCTACTATCAAAATCCCTTGAGGTGAGTGATTCTATAATAGTTGGATTTCCTTTACTTTGAAGAGACGATCCCATGATTTTTTATGACAAAAGGAATCTTAAAGTGGATGTGAAAATAGGAAATTAAATTATACAATCTATATCCAATAAAGTATATTCCAAGATAATGGTACTTAAAACAACCAAGGATATTTGGTATAATATGGAAAATATATATGGATGAAATTTGAAGATTAAAAAAGCTAAACATCAGATTTGGAGAGAAAAGTTTGAATACATCCTAATGGATGATGATGATGGTATAGATGAATGATTTACCAAGATTAATGATATTTTATATCATATTATAGGGTTTATAGATAACTTAGAAGATTAAATAATTTTTAAGAACCTGATGAAGAATTTATCTGATAGTTTCAACTCAAAGATATCATCTCTAGAGGTGATAAGTGATCTATCCCTTTTTTAACTTCACAACAGACTCTTGAACTATGAAATGGGAAAAAAATGTTTTAAAAAATAAATATGAGCATATAGCATTCAAATCCATGATGAAACAAAATAACAAGGTAAGAAATCCATTGACTTTATTTTACAGAACATCAGAAGAGGGAAATTCAAATATAAAGTTATGATTACTCTTAAATGTTTTAATTATAGAGTTATTTTAAATTTTATTATTTATTTTCCACATAATAAATATGATTAAATTGTAAGTGATGATGAGAAAGAATAATTTTCTAATGGAAATTCTTGAAAATTTATAAAAGGTGATTTAAGAAGAAAGAAAATGTATTCAAGAAACTTCAAGAGGAAATTGAAGAGAAAAGAAGAAAATAAAGACCTGTTATCATCCTATAGTGTGTCATATGATGAAATTATTAATCAAAAAACATTTATATATATTGTTAAAAATCATGAAGAAATAGAAAGGAGATAATATGAGGAAGAATAGGAAAACTATACTCAGTATATGTTGAGATATTGATTGGAAGCCTGCATTGAGAAAAATTTCAAGATCAATAAGAGAGTAATGTTTCTAGAAAAATAAAAAATAAAAGAATATGGGAAGGAGAGTGATATCATAAAAGAGGTAAAAAATTAAAAGTTTAAAATTATAGAACAAGAAAAGATTCTAAAAGAGTTTAATGAGAAAATGGTTTCTAAGGAAGAATTAGTGAAATACTATGCATAAAATAACTTGACTATATTTAGGAATCACATTAATATAAGAATAAATAAGAGGAGGCCAATAATAGTACTATAATTTTCATTCCGACAAGGTGGTGAGAGGTATGAACCACTTCTTACTACCTATAATGTCTATATATTGTCAGTAGATCTCATGAGCATGTCTTAGTGATCCTACTAATATATGGAAATGAGGAATTGAAGAAGAAAAATGATGTAAAAACATTTCACCTGAATAATAGAGAGTTAGAAGACATATTTGAAGGATAATTTTAGAAATACCCTTAAAGAAATGTTAAGAGGAAGTATAAATACCCCAATAAGATGCAGCCATAAGATTTTTAGGAGATGGTTTCAACTAAGGGGAGATGGTATAAAGAACCCTCGATATATAGAAACTATGTGGACTAGAGAATTTTTTTTTGGATATTGTCTTCCAATAATTTCATGAGATTATTTATACTTGTAATTAGTTATTTATAGTGGAAAACCAGGTCTCAGAATACAACTTGATCTTGGAGAGGTTTAGGATTTTATGGATGAACCTTACAAATCCTTTTGTTTTGTTCCTTTAAATTACTATACTATTCAGGTGTGGATGTGTGATATAAAAAGAGTTGAATGAGGCTTTAACCAGCTATAGAGGTTGATTTAAACAATGAATTCATAAAATGAAAAAGATATCACTAATTTAAACTCTCCTCCTCTCAGTGATCTCACTAGAACTGAGAACTTAAAAAGTAAATACATGATTTCTTTCACTACTTAACATTTTTAAAGATTTTCAAATCTCTTGGAAGGTACATTCTCTCATGGACCTGTAAGGGGTGATCCTCAGCTAGGGTTTCCCCATCCCTGACTTCCTCTCTTCTGCATCAGGTCAGCTCGGCACTACTCGGTGTTTAATCAGTGTGATCACAGCAGAATCCTCCTTCTAAGGTGGTGTTGTGAAACCATGCAGGCTCGGTTTCCTCAGCGTTTCTCTCCATTGCTGGTCTACTCCTCACCTCACTCCACTTACACTGGATAGGGCTTCTCAAGGTAGCACGATGATGGTCCAACAGCTGAGAACCAATCTATGTGTTTGAGTATTGCTGCCATGACTCTTGTGAGTGCATTGGGTGGTCTATCACGGTTTCCAAGTGCATTTTTGATGGTGGTTATAGGATCTGGGACCAGGATTTCATTGGGTTCTTTCATTCCATGGATCGTGTGGTCATCGTTGAGGTGATGGTTTCTTGATCTTGGACTCTTTCCTTCACATTTTGGTTTAGGATGTGGATATTCTATTTGTGCGTTGGTTTTGGGTGATTCGACTTCAAGTTTTATTTGATTCAGTGTTTTTGGGTACTTTTTCATCTTTTCTGTGGATTTTATTTTGTTTGTGATGTTTCTTGGTGAAGGATAAGTTGATCTGTGGATGAATTTGCAGTGGTGGAGACAGTGAAGGCGTTATGGTGTTGAGGTTTTGATTTTGCGATTATTGGTTTGAAATATTTTCATTTTAGATTTCTGATACCCATGACTCAGTCGAGCTCTGACGTTGCGGTGGTGGCAAGGGTCATACCAGCGGTGACGTTGATGTATATTCCTTCTTTGGAGTGGTCTTCTCATGATTTCTGTTTGGATGGGTATGATACTGGATTTAGATGATTCTGTTTATTTCTATTAGGAATAAGGTTTTGGTTGTGCAATTTGATATGTTCAGTGGCAGTTCCTAGATCTATTGTTGATTTTTGGATGTGTTTTAACTAGAACACTACTTGGGTCTGCTTCAGATGAGGTCCAGAGAAGGAAGCTTTCACCTTTTCATATCATTCAGATTTATAAGTTTGAGAGGGTATGACTCTTCCATCAGTACCGTTCCCGTGAACCCCTGCACGGGATAGCTAGATGAGCGGTCATGCAATGGAAAAGACTTTTCAATATGATGTAATCACTGGGGAGGGGTAGATCCTGTAGTCCTGATATGGGTTATACTCTTTCATGAATTTATTTGGTCGTAATGTTTGGAATTTTCAGTTTCCCGCTTTTTCCACAAAAGTGTTTTGATAATAAAAATGTTAATTTTCAGTCAAAGTGTTTCAAATATCCTATTATATGAGATAATAATCCATTATCTAAGATCTATAGATGTTTCTTTTATCATGTTTTTAGGGAAACTTCAACAATAAAATCCTTATCATTCCCTTTCACTCTCTTCTTTTGAAAATTTTGAGTATTGATATTCATACTAAACTGGGATGGTAAAATTGTAATAAAATCATTAGTAAAGTGACCCAAATAGTCACATCTTCCAAAAATTTATTCCAATGATTGAAATTTGTTCTCAAACTTCTATATAGAAGTTTTAGACCATTTCTGAACTTTTATCTTTTTAGTAGGATGAATCCCCATCAAAATTTTCCTACAAAACTGTCTAAGATCATTGAGATATTGAAAATTAAATGAACACATTATTACCAAATTCCCAAAGTATATACAATTTCAAACATATCCAAATAGTGCATACTTACCTCTAAAAATAGGCTGCTATCCAGATGATGACAACTGACTTTCTTATTTCTTTATGTTATTAATCCTAGTTCCTTTTTATGAACCAATACTACTGTATACCCCCAACACTTTCCTCTATAACCTATGATTTTTTCTGGTCTCTTTGAAATTACTAATTAAAGAATTTTTTTTCATTCAATCTAGTGTTCACATAATTTATATATTTTTAAGAGTTGCTTTATTTTTCCACAAACTTGGTCTTCACTACTTACTTATTAATTTCAAGATCTTCACTAATATTTATAATATTATACTCACAATTTGAGTGTGATTTTTTTATCATGATATTTATCCTTATTTGAACTTTATCTAGATTATTGAATAGAATTCTGAAATTTGGATTTGTAACTATCTAATTCATTTTACACCTGTATCAAATTTCATTGGAAAACCTCAAGATCCTTCTCATTTTTTTTGAAATTATCTCCCACATCAATGTCTAATTTCTTATATTTTTATAGACTTCATCAATATACTAACCTCATTATTCAGTAGTAAATCTTTTTATTAATGATATCTATTAGTGTTGACTGGTAATTTAAAACCTTTCTTTATATTCTTCTTTTCTTTCTCCAATTGATAAATATTTATGAAATAACCTTTGATTTTCCTTTTCAAAATGAAATCTACCCCTATCTCTTCCCCACTTTCATCACTAATACTCTCATTACTTGTGAGTTCTTAATCAATTACCATTATAAAAAACAATGTTTCATAATCTTCATTAGTTGAACACTTTCTTCATTATCTTTACTAAACATTCAATCATTATCTTCTTCCAACTTTGGATAATTGGTAGAAAAATGTCCAATATCGGCACAACTAAAACACTAAAGTTAGTTTAACATGAAATATACCTTTAACTCTTTATACATTTCTTAATATGGTTGAAATTATTTTTTTGAAACTCATATCAATATCTTTATCAAAATTTGAATTTTATTCATTAAAAGCTTTCTTGATCTATTATTTATTTATATATTTTAAGTATATTTCCATATTATCCATGGTATTCTTCATTTTCTTCCCATAATAAGTGGTAATACATTTACTGTTCACTGAATTCAAGTTGTCTATATTATCAAAACAATTAGAAACTAATTCTTCAACTATAGTGGGAGACTTTATTGAAAGTAATAAAACACCAACCAAGTTCAAAAATCTTTAAAGAGGAAAAACTTTGAAATTATAATATTTGGAGGAAAACATGAGTTCTGATACCAATTGAGGTGGTCCCAGGAAAGACGAGGTTCATTGATTGGGGGGGGGGTGAATTAGTGAATTTTTTTATATTTATTTCCTTTTATGATTTCTTATGAAGTAAACCTTTATCAATTTTTAGAGTGATCATAATAATTTCTTCAGACCCACACATACACACACTGAGGAAAGTAAAAAATAGATTCACTTGATATATAAGGATCACCTCTCGAAATGAGAAGGCTAATACTTGGCATGAGCCCTACTCACCTAAGACTATATGATCCACTAGAATCACCATCATTGATATAATGAATTGGGAATATCCTTGAACTCATGTTTATAATATAATAAATAATACTGTGTCCCAAAATAAAAAAAGGGTTTACACCTTGATCAAAATTATAACACTATTGTATTGTATTACTGAGGCAGGGATTATAATTCTTCTTCTGATAATTGTCTCTCGAAAATATTATAATTATCTTGAACTTATTTACTATTTATAATAATTGTAACTACCTTTTTCTTGAACACATTTAACAATTATGATGATCAAACAAAAAACTATAATTTTCTATTCTTTATCTTCTTTTTCTTTTAATACTTACACTAATTGCAAGTAATTTTTCCTTCTTCTCCCTTCTCATGAAATTTTTTCTACACAACAATCATCTTCTACGCTACACTCACTTTCCCAAATAATCTTATTGATTATTATTTATTTTCAACACACATCAAAATTATCTTCCTCTATATACTCCACACATTCATGACCCCATTATAATTAATCATATATAGAAGTAATGGAATCTTCACCTTTTAATTTTAATTTCATTTTCAATTTCAAACTTCTAACTTCTTTTAACCAGTTCAAACTATTCCTAATTTCTTTTGATAATTAGACCATCTATGACCTTATATTCATCATTAATATGATTGGAGACATTAGATATTGAATATAAAAGGATCTTGATTCATCAGTTGATCCTTATCATGAGATCCACTCAAATTTGGAGCTCTCTTATGGACACAGTTTGTCATTATGGTGTGTTGTACATCATTTCAATCCAAGTATGTTAAACTAATTCGAGAACCACTCTCAAATACCTTAAACAACAACATATTTTCCACTCATTATTTTAGATAAGAATTTTTTATTCACATTTTGATATATACCGTGACATAGAGATCCTCTTTTCAAACTCCAGTCAACTGACTAGCTATTACACTCCTTGGGAATAATTCTACAAAATAATTCTATAACTTCTCAAAATGGACACCAAAGATATTCCATGGTGTGGTTATCCTTATTTTTATTCCCAAAATCTAACTCTTAAACAAGACACTATGAAAACCTCTAAAACATATACTATCTTTCCATTTTTATATGTAATTTTATCCATTGAAACACTCAATAAAATTTACATTTTAGAAAATAATCTCACCTTTTTAATGCTACACAAGATTCCATGACATGTCCCCATTGATAATTTCTATCATATTATAGGGTTTAGAGATAACTTGGAAGATCAAATAATTTTAAAGAACCTGATGAAGAATTTATCTGATAGATTCAACTCAAAGATATCATCAATAGAGAAGATAAGTGATCTATCCCTTGTTGAACTTCACAAAACCATCTTGAACTATGAAATGGGAAAAACATGTTTTAAAAAATAAATATGAGGATATAACATTCAAATACAAGATTTAGGAAAATAATAAGGAGAAGAAGGTTGAATGTGATTCGGGTTTTAAAAGTGATGACGAAAGCAGTGTGGAGTGCCAGAATTCCATGGCCTTTATTTTCAAGGACATTAGAAGAGGTAAAGTCAAATATAAAGGTATGATTAATATTAAAAGTTTTAATTATAGAGATATTTTTAATTTTATTTTTTATTTACCAAATAATAAATATGATTAAAGTGAAAGTAATTAGGAGAAAGAATAATTTTCTAAGGGAAATTATTGAAAATTTAGAAAAGGTGATTTTAGAAGAAAGAAAAAGTAATCAAGAAACTTCAAGAGGAACTATAAGAGAAAAGAAGAAAATAAAGAATTGTTATCATCCAATAGTGTGTCATATGGTGAAATTATTCATTAAAAAACTTTCATAGATATTTTTAAAAAGCATGAAGACATATAAATGAGATAAGATGAGGAAGAATAGAGAAACTATACTTAGTATATGCTGAGATCTGGATTGGAAGCCTACCTTGAGAAAAATTTCAAGATCAATAAGAGAGTAATGTTTATAGAAAAATAAAAAAAATGAATATGGGAAGCAGAGTGATCTCATAAAATAGAGAAAAAATTAAAAGTTGAGAATTATAGAACAATAATATATTCTAGAAGAGTTTAATGAAAAAATGGTTGCTAAGGAAGAATTAGTGAAATACTATGCATCAAATAACTTGAATACATTTAGGAATCACATTAATAAATGAATAAATAAAATGAGTCCAATACTAGTACTATAATTTTCATTCTGAAAAATAGGTGATAGGTATCTAGACATGAGTAAAGGATGAATTCATAAAATGAAAAAACATATCACTAATTCACACTCTCCTCCTCTTAGTGATATCACTAGACCTGAGAAATTCAAAAGGAAATACATGATTTATTTCACTAATTTAAATTTTTTAAAGAGTTTCAAATATCCTATTATATGATATGATAATCTATTATCTAAGATCCATGGATGTTTCTTTTGTCATGTTTTTTGAAACTTAAATAATAAAGGCCTTATCATTCCCTTTAACTCCATTATTTTGGGAATTTTGAGTATTGATATTCAGAATAAATTGGGATAGTAAAATTGTAAGAAAATCATTATTAAAGTGACCCAAATAGTTATATCTTCCCAAAAGGTATTCTAATGATTGAAATTTGTTCTCAGAATTCTATCTAGAAATTTTAGTCCATTTATGAACTTTTATCTTTTTAGTCGGATGAATCCCTATCAAAATTTTCCTAAAAAATCAGCTGATCTCATTGAAATATTTGAAATCAAATGAACACATTATTTCCATATTCCCAAATCCTATACAGAGTCAAACATATCCATATAGTGCATACTTACCTCTAAAAATAGGTTTCTATACAGACGAGGACAACTGAATTTCTTGATTATTTATGTTATCAATCTTGGTTCCTTTTTACGAACCAACACTACTGTAGAGTCCCAAAACTTTCCTCTATGACCTATTATTTTTCTGGTCTCTTTGAAATTACTAATTGTAGTATTTTTTTTCATTTAATCTAGTGTTCAAATAATTTATATATTTTTAAAAGTTGATTTATTTTTCCACAAACATGGTCTTCATTATGTACTTGTCCATTTCAGGATGTTCACTAATATTTATAATATTATACTCACCCTTTGAGTGTGTTTTTTTTGTTATCATGATCTTTATTCTTATTTTAACTTTCTCTAGATTCTTTAATATAATTCTGAAATTTGGATTTGTAACCATCCAATTCCTTTTACACCTTTATCAATTTTCATCGGAAAACCTCAAGATCCTTCTCCTTTTCTTTGAAATTATCTCCCATATCAATGTCTATTTTCTTATATTTTTATATAGAATTCATCAATATATTAACCTCATTTTTTGATAGTAAATATTTTTATTAATGAGAACTATTATTGTTGAATGGTAATTGAAAACCTTTCTTTATATTCTTCTTTTCTTTCTCCAATTGAGGAATCTTTATGAAATAATATTTTTTTCTCTTTTAAAAATGAAATATACCCATACCAATTCCCAAATTTCATCACTAAGACTCACATTAATTATGATTTATTATTCATTTACTTTTATAATAAACAATGTTTCATTATCTTCATTGGCTGACTCACTTTATTCATCATCTTTACTAAACATTTCATCATTATCTTCTTCTAACTTTGGATAATTTATTGAAAACTTTACAATACCCCCACAACTAAAACACTTAAATGTTAGTGTAACAAGAAATATACCTTTTCTTCTTTATAAATTTCTTAATATTAGTGAAATGTTTTTTTTTGAAATTCATATCAACATCAGTATCCAAATTTGAATTTTCTTCATTAAAAAATTTATTGATCTATTATTTGTTTATATATTTGAAGTATATTTCCATATTATCCATGGTATTCTTCATTTTATTCCCATAATAAGTGGGAATACCTTTACTTCACTAAATTTAAGTTGTCTATATTATCAAAAAAATTTAGAAACTAATTCTTCAACAATAGTGGGAGGCTTTTTTGAAAGAAATAAAACACCAAATAAGTTAAAAAACATTTAATGAAAAAAACTTCAAAATCATGATATTTGGAGGAAAACATGACCTCTGATACCAATTGAGGTGGTACCAGGCATTATGATGTTCATTTATTAGGGGGGTGGGCGAATCAGTGAACAATTTTATATTTCTTTCCTTTTATGATTTCTTATGAAATAAAACTTTATAAATTTTCAGAGTGATATTAATAATTTATTCACACACACACACACACACACTGAGTAAAGTAATAAATAGAGACACTTGATATATAAGGACTGGCTCTTAAAATGAGAAGGCTAATCCTTATCATGATCCGTACTCACCTGAGCCATAAAATCCACTAGAATCACCATCATAGATATAATGAGTTGGTAATATCCTGGAACTCATATTCATAATATAATAAATAATACTGTATCCCAATATAAAAATAAAGGGTTTACACCTTGATCAGAATTATTTCACTATTGTATTGTATTATTGAGGTAGGGATTATACTTCTTCCTCTGATAATTGTCTCCTGAAAATATTATAATTCTCCGGAACTTATTTAATATTTAGAATAGATGTAACTACCTTTTTCTTGGACACATGTCACTTTTGTGATGATCAAACAAAAAACCAATAATTTTATATTCTTTATCTTCTTCTTATTCTTCTGTTACTTACCCTAATTTCAAGTACTTTTTCCATATACTCTCTTCTCATGAAAACCGTTCTTCACAATAATCATCTTCTACACTACACTCACTTTCCTAAATAATCTTATTGATTATTATTTCTTTTCAACACAAATCAAAATTATCCTCCTCCACATACTCCACACATTCATGACTTCATTACAATTAATCCTATATAGTAGTAATGGAATATTCACATTTGAATTTAAATTTCAATTTCAATTTCAAACTTCTAACTTCCTTTAACCCCTTCGAAATATTCCCAATTCCCTTTGATAATATGATTATATATGACCATATAGTCATCATTGATATGATTGGAGACATTAGATATTGAATATAAAAGGCTATTGAGTCATCAGTTTATCCTTATCATCAGATTGAATCTAATCTAGAGCTCTCTTATTTCCATAGTTTAGAACCATGGTGTGTTGTACATCATTTCAATCCGACTACACTGAATTGCTTCGAGAACCATTCTCAAATCCATTAAATCACAAAATATTTTCCACTCATTATTTTAGAAATAATTTTTTACTTCACATTATGATATATAATGTGACATTGAGATCCTCATTTAAAACTCCAGTCAACCGACTAGCTATTACACTTCTTGGGAATAAGCCTCCCCAATAATTCTATGACTTCTCAAAATGGACACCAAAGATATCCCATGGTGTGGTTATCCTCATTTTGATTCACAGAATCTAACTCTTATATGAGACACTATGAAAACAACCAAATAATATTATATCTTTCCATTTTTATAGGTAATTTCATCCCTTGAAACAATCAATAAAATGTTCATTTTATAAAACCATCTCACCTTTTTTATGCTATGTAGGGTGCCACGACATGTCCCCATTGATCCATAGCATAGTCATAGTATCTTCCTTAGACTAGAGTCCACCAAAATGCTTGTGTTCTATAAAACTAAGCTATTTTCATCTTCATATATCATCTTTATGCCTATTTTTGTTGACACTATGGTGTAGTGATGTCACATACACTAAAAAAACTTTCAAAAATGTCTCTTGAACCTCAAGGTTCCTTCTATTATCTTCAAATCATCCCAAAAGCATGGAAAATATCCACTTCAGGAAACACCTAAGTTGGAACATAATTTATGTGTTGATGAAAAAAGGCAACACAATAATCATATCTACTTTATATCTTATTTAATAATCATATTTTTCTTCATGGGAACAAAAATCGCCAAAACATCTCCTAGTATCAAAAAATCCTTTTGAATTCCATTCTTTATTGTTTCCTTTTCATTAATGTTTATGAGATTTGAGTTTTACTAAGTGCATGTGATGTTTAATCCATATGGTTATTTATGGTGGAGGCTATTTACTTCTTAAGTCTTGGTACATTTATCTTAGGGTAGGAATATCCAATCAAGTAAGTTTTTATGCTTCTATTTTGCTACACCTTAAATTTATTAGGGATTCACTTTCCATGATCAGTGTATGGGCCTCCGAAAAATTGGTATATGAGATTGTGGTTATCAAATAACTCACAAATTTCTCACCAAATTAGGAAATCTTCACTCACATACCTTAAATATATTTCAATTATTAGTTGGATTTTACTATTATCATAATGATGGTGTTGTAAGATGGTAAGCTCCCGGTAGAAAAGTTTGATGAATTATAATTTTGGTTATGAAATATGTAGATGAAGTATTATATCATCCAGAAATGACCTAGAAGTTCTATTGATGGGGTTCATGTTGGAGAATATTGATCATTCGGAATGAAAAAGGTTTCATAGGAAATCACTCAGATTGGTGAGGATGTCATTGTCATGAAACATAGACTTCAACATTAGGGAGGAAAAATAATGGTAGAGTTGATGGAGACCTCAAAAAATATGCTTGAAAATACAATGACACTTAATAAAGTGTTCACGATATAGAGACATATAAATATGAGTCTTTTAGAAAGTAGAACTATAGAATATCATATAAAAATTTCAATATGATTCAGATCCATATTGAATTGGTAAAAGTTACATTCATAGAATATTTTTGGGCTCTTCAACTACTTTCATCACTACTAAAATCATGTGATGAAATGATAAAAGTAGTTATTTATTCTAGTGTAAAGGATGAATTGGGGTTTAGGGATATCCATAACATTATTTTGAATGATTAACTAAATAGGATGGAAGTTCAAACTCCTTTTGGTAATACACTAAATGCTAACGTAAGGGGATGATAACCTCATTGTAAAAGTTGGTGGTGACAACCTTCTCTCTGGGCTCCCCTATTGTGATAACCTTCTCCCTCCTTTTAAGGTATAAGTCTACATGGATAGTGTTTTTCTTATCTAGGCATGCTTCTTCGATCTCTGTGGATTTTTCAACACCTACCACTCCCCTAGCATCAAGCTTCAAGTCTTATCGCGACATAACTAAAGATTATTCTTCTCCTCTTAAGGAAGGTCCTACCACTAAGTTCTCTAACTCCTCGAATACCCCTCTTATTTCCCTTTCCAACTCCTTTGATGTGATTTCAGATCCCCAACCTTTCTCTTTGGTGGTGAAGGTTTCTCAAGTTGCAGTTCATGCATAGTCGTCTTCTCCCAGTGGGATCTGTACCTGTTCTCAATCCTGAAGAAGATCGGCTGATCTCCAATCAAGGTATTGTTATCTCCCAACTCTAAGATTCTATGCAAGGTTTCTGGTTATCCAATTATTTTCTTCATCACATGCAATTCTCGATGCCTTGTCTCTTGGGTGAAAATATATTTTCTTGCCTCCGAGTTTCGTCACAACAATATCTCCCTTGTCGTGGTTTTGGAACATAAGTAGGACTCTTTGAGGATCTTAGAATTTACTAGAAGACTGGGAGTCAGGAATTGAATTCATGCTGAACCACTTGACCATAATATTTGGATATTTTGGAAGATCTATATCACAGTGGATTTGGTCACTACCTCAGTTTAATTTATTATTTTCAAGGCCACTTCTAGTTCTATGATGATGATTTTCTCTTTTGTATATGAAAAGTGGGAAGTGCATGCAAGGGAGAGGTTGTGGTCTGATCTTGGATCCTTTGACTCAGGATCATATCCATGGATCATAATAGTTTATTTTAATGCAATTTTAGATGTTTCTGAAAAGAAAGGGGGAGGGGTGTATTCGAGAAAGGAAAGGCAGAATTTTTCAGGTTTTCTGTCACATGTTGGCTCAGTGGATATGGGTTGCACAGGTGATCATTTCATTTGGTGTAAGAACCAGAGGGGAGATAGGAAGATGTGGTGTAGGCTAGACATGTTCTTAGATAGTATTCATGCTATTTATAAGTATCCAAATTCTATTATGGATCACTTCACTTGGGATTTATTTGATCATTCTCTACTTCGTGTTAACTTGGCCAATGGGAGAGGTGGTAGTGGATGATTTTTCTCCTCTAATCACTGGACCTAAGATCTTATTTTCCTTGTTGAGGTTTGGGAATCATGGGATAAACCCTTACATAGAAGCCCGTGCTTTTTTTTCATAATAAACTGAGGTGCTTTAAAGGAACCCAACAAACATAAAATTCAAAGAATCCTTCTGATGGGCTCGACCTAGATTTTATTACGGATGAGATTAGTCTAATTGAGTTCCGACTTGTGGATGGATGGGATGAGGCTATATTTGAATCTCTTGTGATCAAGAAAAACCTAATTGAGAAGATCTTATTGGAAGAATAGAAGGATGATCGAACTCTGTCAAGGGATACGTGGCTCAAAGAAGAGGACCACAATACCACTTACTTTCATACTTGCATCAAGGAGAAGAAGTGTTTCACTAATTCAAATATGTGATCAGAAGACATAACTTTTAGTAATGATCCTGAATTTGTTGGGGGTATGTATGAAAACTTTTCTAAATATCATCTTATTGATATTAATCCATCCATGCAGGATGTCTACCCAAACTGACATACAAGCATCTTGGAATCTATTTCACAGGTAGTGTCTGAATATAACAACGAGATGCTTGGAAAAGTGCCATAAGAAATTAAGATATGGGAGGTGGTCAGGTGCCTTAATCTGGAGATCTTCCCAAGACAATATGGGTTCCTAGGATCCTTCTATGTTTTTACATGGGATCTGGTGAATAATGACCTTATTGGTGAGATTAATCACTTTTTCCAAGGGGGTGGTATACCTTGAGTGGCCTGTGCCACCATGCTAGTTCTTATCCCCAAGGTGAAGAGCCCTTCATCTCTTAGCCAATTTCACCCCATTAGTATGTGTAATTTTTCCTACAAAGTTTTGGAAAGTGTTCTCAATAAAAGGCTAGTTGGTCTTCTTCCCCATTGGATACCTTGGGGAGAAACATGGGTTTATTAAAGGACGCTCTATCCAAGGTGGTATCAGTATTTCCCAAAAGATGATAGTGGACATAAATATGAAATATTTTGGTGCAAATATTGTCATTAAAGATAACATGGATAAAGTCTATGATATACTCGAGTGGAGCTTCATTCTCAAGGTCATGGGTTATATGAGCTTCTCCACTTGGCTCACAGATCTTTTCTTTAGGTGCTAGAGCTCTAATTGGCTTGCCATATCTTTTATTGGTAGGAAATATGGCTTCTTAAAGATGTTTAAGGGGTTTAGGCAAGGGGAATCGATTTCTCCTAGCTTATTTATCTTTGTGTAGGATGTCATTAGACAATTCATGGCTTAAAGACTTCTTCATGGCGATATCCATCCTTTCCATAGTAGGGGTGGCTATATGGGTGTTTCACACCTCATGTTTGTTGATGACATGGTGTTTTTTTGTGAATGGAAGTAAGAGATCTCTTCAAGGTATTAATAAAGTGCTGGAATAATATTGAAAATGGAGCGAAAAAAAATTAACTGGGAGAAGAGTAACATCAACCTTCTGTATTATTGATCGGGTGCACACTAAGATGATTGAATATTTTCTCAAGGTCTATAGAAGATGGTTTACCATGGTGAACCTGGGAGCTCCCCTTTCTCCTGGAAGGACCCGCATACACCATTTTGACGGGTTAGTTGATAAAATATCTAGAATAATTAACAATTTGAAAAATCATTTCCTCTCTTTTAGTGGAAAGATCAATCTGGTCAATTGAATCCTCACTTCCATTCCCATGCATGTCCTCTTGATGTGTAAAGAGCCCAAGGAACTTATTAAAGATGTTGAAAAACTCATGTCGTCATTCATTTGGGATGTGCATGGTGATGGGAAACATCATTGGGTTTCTTGGGTGAGGCTTGAAAGGTCCTCAGAGGAAGGTTCCATCAACCTGAGAGATTTTTGAGGAACTATGAACAACATTCAAGCCAAATTGTTTTGGGTGGATGTTGAAGGATGAAATATTTGGAGAAAATTTATCACAAATAAATATGTGAGTGACTTGAGGCGTTCAAGGGAGAAGGTTTCTGCTTTCTAGAAATCTGTATAGAAACATATCTCAGTCATTCTTGATAACTCTCGTTTGATCGTTGGTTCTGTAGAGAATAAAATATCGTTGCTCTTTATGGCAGGAGGTTGTGTATGTTTATGAGAAGGTAGGAATAAAGTCTGATGGGAGTTATTTGGCTCGTGTAGGGCACAATGTCCAGGACTCTCTACTTAGCGATCGATCGGGTGCCTCTTTTATAAACAATGGGAGAACGCCCGAACTCTCGGAAGTATTTTTCAGATATGTGATCCCCTTCTTCCTAGGTATCATATCTCTCTTTAAACAATGGTAAGGTGACTCTCTTTATCAAGAAGATTATGCTATGTGTGATGAACTAGAAATGTGTAGGAGGGAGAACATAATTCTATCCATGATAGAAACTGATTATGAAATTATCCTCCACCCCTTACAAGGTCAGATTGGTGTTGCTTGGATGATCACTTACCCTCTCCGCATATTCAAAGCTTTGATCAATGTAGGTACTACTTTTCTTCATAAATGGTCTGAAGGGAATCGGGTAATAGACCGTATGGCTTCAAGAAGGACCCTTGAAGGACTATAAAGATGTAGTATAAAGACCTCACTAGGGGGTGGCGAGAATATTTTTGGGAGATATCTTTAACTGGTGGGAGCCAGTATAAAAAAACCATCAAGAGACGGCTGTTGTTCCACAACAGACTCGGCATTTTGGGTGGTTTTCTACTAAATATTTTGGAATATTACTTATACATATACTCAGTGATTTATAATGGATAAAAAATGTATTATACCACAACCCAAAACTTGTTAGGAGTAAGATTCCATGGTTGAAACTTGTATATCCTTGTGTTCCATTCCTTTTAATTATTGTACTGATCGAGTGGGGATGTTTGACACAAGACTATTAGATCAAGGTATTAACATTACACAATGGTTGAATTAAATGAAGAATTAGTAAAAATAAAAATGGATCACTAACTTAACACCCCCTATCAATGATCTCACCAGACTTGAGACCTTCAATTGGTATTAGAGAAAATCTAGGTTGTGTTTAAAATATCCAAAGAGAAGCATGAAGGATCTTAGTTCTATTAACAATCAAATAATACTTTTTTTGATGACTATAATTTTCATGGTTGGAAGAATCAAATAATTCCATATCTACTATCACAAGGCCTTGAGGCAAGTGATTCTATAATAGTTGGATTTCCTATACTTTGAAGAGATGATCCCATGATTTTTTATGACAAAAGAAATATTAAAGTGGATGTGAAAATAGGAAATTCCATTATAAAATCTATATATAATAAAGTATGATCCAAGATAACGTGACTTAAATCTACCAAGGATATTTGGTGTAATATAGAAAATATATATGGATGAAATTTGAAGATTAAGGAATCTAAACGTCAGATTCAGAGAAAAAAGTTTGAATACATCCTAATGGATGGGGATTATGGAATAGATGAATGATTTACTAAGATTAATGATATTTTCTATCATATTATAGGGTTTAAAGATAACCTGTAAGATTAAATAATTGTAAAGAACTTTATGAAGAATTTATCTGATAGATTCAACTCAAAGATATCATCTCTGGAGGAGATAAGTGATTTATCCCTTGTTGAACTTCACAATAGACTCTTGAAATCTGAAATGGAAAAATAACATGTTTTAAAAAAGAAATATGAGGATATAGAATTCAAATCCATGGTGAAACAAAATAACAAGGAGAAAAAGGTTGAATCTGATTTAGGTTTTAAAAGTGACGATGAAAGCAGTGTGGAGTATAAGAAATCCATGGATTTTATTTTCTAGAACATCAGAAGAGGGAAAGCTAAATATAAAGTTATGATTAATCTTAAATGTTTTTATTATATAGTTATTTTAAATTTTATTATTTATTTCCCAAAGAATAAATATGATGAAAGTGTAGTTGATGATGAGAAAGAATAATTTTCTAATGGAAATTCTAGAAAATTTAGAAAAGTTCATTTTAGAAGAAAGAAAATATATTCAAGAAACTTGAAGAGGAAATTGGAGAAAAAGAAGAAAATAAAGACTTTTTATCATCATATAGTGTGTTATATGATGAAATTATTCATCAAAAAACATTCACAGATATTGTTAAAAATCAGGAAGAATTAGAAAGGAGATAATATGAAGAAGAATAGGAAAACTATACTCATTATATGTTGAGATCTAGATTTGAATCCTGCATTGAGAGAAATTTCAAGATCAATAAGAGAGTAATGTTTTTATAAAAATAAAAAATAAATTAATATGGGAACGAGAGTGATCTCATAAAAGAGATAAAAAATTAAAAGTTGAAAATTATAGAACAAGAAAAGATTCTAGAAGAGTCTAATGAAAAAATGGTTGCTAAGGAAGAATTAGTGAAATAATATTCATAAAATAACTTGAATACATTTAGTAATCACATTAATATAAGAAGAAATAAAATTAGTCCAATAATAGTACTATAATTTTCATTCTGACATGGAGGTGAGGGGAATGATCCACTTCTTACTTCCTATAATGTCTGTATATTATTAGGAGATCTCATGAGCATGTCTTAGTGATCCTACTAATATCAGGAAATGAGGAATTAAAGAAGAAAAATTATTCACACATGTTGCGCCTAAATAATAAAGAGTTAGAAGGCATATTTGAAGGATAATTTTAGAAATACCCTTAAATAAATGTTAAGAGGAAGTATAAGGACCCCACTCCGATGCATCCAGATGATTTTCGGGAGATGGATTCAACTGAGGGGAGATGGTATAAAGAACCTTAGATATATAGCCACTATGTGAACTAGAGACTATTTTTTTGGAGACTGTCTTCCAACAATTTCACGAGTTTGTTTATACTTGTATGTAGTTATTTATAGTGGAAAAACCAGGTCTCAGAATATAACTTATGCTCAGAGAGGTGTATTATTTCACGGATGAACCTTATAAATCCTTGTGTTTTTTCCTTTCAATTATTATTTTAACACCCCAAGCTTCCATGATACTTTCTCTTTGAATAATACAGTAGCGTGTGTTGTACGCAACTTCGAGATTCTAACACACTACAACCATTCAAAGTAGCCGTTATGAATAGTAATACCCACTTTTTGAAATTTTATAAATTTTATCTCTCAAAATGGACTTCATTTTTGGATTCATAATATCAAAATTAGACTAGGGTGAAATTTTGGTACTTTTCGGACAACTTTTATATTTTGATGAATAGTGAAAATTACTAAATTTTAATTAAAAACAACTTTTTTAATCGAAATAATTAATAGTGATAAATTATGAATTTGACTGGTTTTAAAGTATATTTAGAATATATTTGTACCATTTAATACAATTTCGGTCATTGGACATAATTTCACAATTAAACCAAACATAAACAAGTGTCAATCTTTTGATGGTTATTATCTTTTAAAAACACCCTTTTTGTTTTAACAACGAGAATTAATTTTAAATTAATTTCTACCACTTATGTGTTTTGAATTTGGAAAAATTTATTCCATATTTTAAATCAGGATTTCCAAATTTTTTAAATAGGTAACTTTTATTTTTAGACATTTTGAATAATTACTTTGGTAAATATTTTAATTACCATGGTTAAAGGGTAAATCCGGTAAATAAGGGTAAACAAAATAATATTATAATAATAATAAATTATCCTAAAACGTGTCATAACCTTATTGGTTGATAAATGTCTGACCATGTGCATCTTTGGGTCGATTTTGGGACCCCATGGATCCACTTGTAAGTGATAAGGACACTTTATATTAATTAAGTTAAAATAAATACAAAAATGACATAAGCATATATCTTTTAGAAAAAATTTTTTTACATGGGGTTATATATGTTTTATTTTAGACTATAAGTATTCATTATAAATCTAAACTAATTTCCTACATAATGGTATTTTATTTATAATTTTTAGACATTTAATAGTTAAAATTATTTATGACACAATAATGATGCAGTATTTTCCTTATCAATGAAAGAATCAAATAATTGGTATTATAAATGTTAAAATAAATATATTTTGAAAGTTTAAATGAAATAAATGAATTTTATTGGTTAATATGACATTATAGGATTTCTTAAATAAATTTGTTTCGAATTAATAAAGTTTTTAAGACTTTAACAAAAATAAATTATTGAATAGTGTCAAAATTGACATAAATGAGTTTTTAAAAAACATATTATATTATTAATTGATATTCTATTCCTAAAAATATACGGTTAGGCCAAAGGACTTATATCATGATAGGTTTTTCATCAATGGACCACTTTGGGGTCTCTTGGATGTATATAGTAAGTTTATTAACTATATAATAAAAAAAATACTAAGTGACACGGTAAATGTCAAACTAATTAACTAAGAGTTAAAACTAAAATATAAGGTTAATATAATGACCCAAACCTCTCTAAATTATATTGGTTGGAAGTACTTCTACCCATACCCACCTTATAGTTTTAATAATCCACTTTGAAGCCATCAGAAACTGAATATGAATTTATTATAAAATAATATTTCTAGCTTTTCCAAAGGTGCCCCTCACCCCTCTTATAAAAGGGCACTCCCCCTTCTCACAAATTCACACATTCAAAGCCTTTTTTCTCGGCCAAAACCTGCCCAAATAATCTCTAAACTTCCCTCACTTCAACCTATAGGCCTTATTTTGATCAGAAAGCCAACCTAAAGAGCCCTTTTGATCAAGTCAAAAGGAAGAACCTGAAGAAGAGGTAATGTTTTCACCACCCTCTTTCAAGTTCCTTTCTATTCTAAAATAATAAATCCAGTATCTTATATATACTGTGATGTTATTATAAATATGGTACAACCATATTCAGTATTCTATCCATCCTTTGAATGACATGTCACTGTACGTGCGTACGTACGACCTACCGTCTCCACGTCGTGGTGTAATTGTTATTCAATACATTATTATTTGGATGAGTATAATAATGATGTGTAATTCATGTAAATAATAAATATAACATTATAAAAATTCTGTATATATGATATACCATCCACTTATATATTATTTTAATATCAAAAGAATGATATTATCTCTCGTGCGTACATATGGACTACCGTCTCCACGAACGCGATGAGATTAATTCCCCATCGTATCCATTCAAGTATAATTATCATTTGATGATTAAAAATAATTTTTAAGGACTTGATATCATTATGTATATGAATAATATACAATCTACCCATAACAAACACGACTTATTTAACAAAACATATAAAAGAAAACGAGTAAGTTAACACCCGAAACGATGATAATACTAAGATATTATTAACAAAGCAATGTTAAAAGATCATATATGATATTAATGTATATGATAATTGTATACAAAACATATAAAAGAAAACGAGTAAGTTAACACCCGAAACGACGATAATACTAAGATATTATTAACAAAGCAATGTTAAAAGATCATATATGATATTAATGTATATGATAATTGTATAATTCAATAAAAATTATTTCACCATTATACAAGAGTATAACCTACCCTCGACCAAGTAAAACGTAAAAAGTAAGGGGTTTCTTATCTCACTTCTAATTCCGTGAGATTTCCATTGTTCACCACTTATTTATTGCATGTGGTGTGTGTACTGCCCATGATTGTATTCATTGTGTAATATAATTTAATTTATGGATATTTACATCATCATTGTATGATCCTTCTTTCATGGGTGTATGTTTCGTATGTTAAAAAATCGATAAGGTAATTTGAAATTTCAATTTCCACTCATTCGGCTTTACGCATACTTCATTGATTATTTTACTCCAAGATTATGTGTGGAATAACTATTCATTTTATTATGTCATAATTTCCACTCCCCTTTCTATGGATATAATTTTGATACACATAATCACTCCATTGATAAATTCTCAAGTCATCGGTATGAACTTGATAAGAGTAATTTTTACTCAATCTTGATTTGTTGAGTTAAACATCCAATCCATTGGTGTTGTTTTTACAAGAATATGTGAAAATTTCCTTTGATTTTTTACACTGAATATCCAATAATATTGAGTGTATTTATATTTTTCACACATAATTATGTCACTGATTTATCCTTAACCTAAGGATACCGCCTTTATGATAGATTTCATCTCAATTTACATTCCATTGAGACTCATTTGTTGTTATACACCAAATCACTTTTATATGGTGTATATAATGTACTTTGACATAGTATATCATGAATCCCTTTATTCTCATGATATTACAAGGTTTTTATTATCTCAATTATTTTTATTCAAGTGTCTATCTTTTGGTTAAGAACTCTAACTAAAATATCATTTTAAAATGTTTTAAAGGTTAATTATTCTAAATATTTCTCATTAATCTCCATGTTTTAAAAATGGTTTAAGGATTTATTTATATGTACATTTATGTTTTCAAATCAAAATTAATTTTAAAAGTTTCAAAGTGGTATGGGAAACTTTGATTCAAAAATCTATTTTAAATGGCTTCTTGACAAATAGTGTGACTTTTAAATGTTTTCAAGAAAATGGGGGATATTTCTCTCAATAGTGTGATGATTATTTTAATCGATATTAATATCCTTTATTATTCTCTATTGGGGTTAATCTGACACAATACAATCTTCCATATTGTATAAAATAATTTATGTTTGACTGTGGATGTGCTATTTTTATACCATTCATGGTTTTTGGTTAAAGTATTGACATTTTGTATGCTAGTTTTAATACGAATGTTTATGTTATGTTTCAAACTTTTCACATGAGGAATGAATTGGACTTAGTATGTGACGAATGGATCCTGCTATAGCTCCTCGATGCATCAGTAGGTCTCATGAGACAAACTAGTGTCTTGGAACGAGGCCTTGAAAAAATCTTATTTGTAGTCTTGGCACGAGGCCTTGGCTACGTGGTTATGATAGCCTGGCATTATGCATTCCATCATTATGAAAGTGGTTATTGATATTGCATGTGATTATTCGACTAGTAGAATATCAATGTGAATAAGTAAATGGAATTATTTCATTTTATTTTTTCCATATTATGCTTAATTTGGAGTTTAAAAGTCTTTTATTTGAGTTATACATTGCCTTAAATGTTTAGGCTTATTTATGAAAGTTTCCACTATATTGTTATCCTTACTGGGAATTTGAGCTGACCCCTTTCTATGTTTTATTTTTCCCAGGATGTGAAGAAGTATTTTATGAATGACCTGCAGGGATAATATAAGGGGATATGAGTGTGGAGACAAGAAATCTTTGTAGTTTTCACTTTATGATATAATGTAAACTTGACGAATGTATCTAGTTATTCCAAGGATACTAAACTAATCAGTCTTTAGAGACTTGATCTTTTGTGATTATGACAATGTTATTTAATAGTGCACCGACTCTGGGTAACTGGGGTCGAGGTGTTACAATTGGTATCAGAGGAAGTTTAGTACAAACCTTGGATGCTATATTTAGATAAACTCTGATTAGAGCACATAGATCTAAGATGGACTTTGAGGATTAGTATAGAAGTACTTCCTAGAATTTTGGTATTGTATAGATTTTGTGAGTTTCCCAAGAAATAAATCCATGTCTGGATAGGAGCAGGTAGAGGTGGATATGGCATAGATGTACCTAGGGGTAAAACCCAAAAACACCGCTTTGTGATAGACTTGAACGGGAACTGGTGTACGATAATGGGCCTTGCTGCACTCTTGATTACGACACTCCCGGGGAATATTCTTAGGATAATTTACATTTTCTTTACAAACCGATTTGAAGTATTTTAATATAAGATGAGAATAAATGACCTTGGTTAATCCTAAGGTGTTTCAAATTGAAAATATGGTGTCATGATATTCTCTAAATGATTTTATGACTACTGTTACTCACACAATGATTTCTGGTTTTAGTCAATGGCTGGAGTCCAAGGAAGTCATAGTAACTTTGAGAATGATGTACAAGGTGGGAACGATGGTGGAAATGAGAAAAAAAAATGGTATGTTGATAGGCGTAAAAGATATCGTGTTCATGCCAAATCATTTTTACAAAAATAAGATCAACAACATATATATTAGCCAACTCCCGGACTCAACAAAGAAGAAAAAGGTGATGAATGATAAGAGCTCCAGCAGTGGAGAACATGGAGAAAAGAACCCTAAATTTTCATCATGAAGGAAATGTCATAGGAGACACCTAGGAAAGTGTCTCAATGGAACAAAGAAATGCTTTACGTGCGGGAAAGAAGGACATAAAGTGAATAATTTCCGAGGAAAAATGAAGAGTACTATGGAAGAAAATAAAAATGGTCCCAAGAATCCATTTACAGTTATTTCCTGTAAATGTAGGGGACCTGACCATTACCCGAGTGAATGCCCTATTCGGTAGGATATTTTCTTGTTCAAAGAAGAAGCTATATGGAAATAAATGGTTGGATAAATGTTTAAAATTATTAGTTCTCTCTGTTGATGGGATTATATTGGAATAATTTTCTCTTGTATTTGTAACCCCTTAGTTTTCTATGTGATAATAATATTTGAGGAAGTCTTATATTTTACCTTGTGGATATAGTTATAAATAACCATTTGGTTTTATATGATCATTGGGTTTGAGGAAATTACAAGTTATTATATTTTGGGATGAAAATGCAAGGTATGAGATAACATTTCGGGTTAAAATTATGTTATGGTTATTCTGAGGAATTTATCTCATTTTGGTAATGTTATAAAATATAGTTTTTGAAAAAGGACAACACGCAGACCGTGTGACAACCCGTCGCGTCGGAAAAAGCTGTGGGAATTGAACCCACAACCAAATTGTGATTGGGATTTATCGCCTGCCACTTGACTACATGAAGTCCCTGGTTAGTATGACTAATTATTTTTAGTTAAATGATTTTATTGATCAATAATAAGTTGATTTGGGTTCTTATGTCTTATCAAATGAATACCCTTAGTATAGGAAAATGATTTGGTGATTAAGTGATAAATGTTATTTTGGAAGATGTTCGATTTGTTGGGAACACTATATGCCCAAGGAAAATAGAATACTATGGGGTTTTATTTGAGGAGTAATGGTGGATTTTTATCTATTTTTTTATTGTGGATTTATAGTTATTTGGGTTATTTATGAAAATGATTAACCTATAATAGAGAATATGTGATTAGGTTAATTAATTTTAAGTATGTGACTTTAAGAGTAGTTGATGTCATTTAGAGATACAATTTAACATGGAAGACTACAAAACCAAATTCTTCTAAGTTTTGGGTTTCAATATTAGTTTGGATTATATTGAAGGATTTTAAGGACAATTGTTTATTGAATGGTATTAATTTAAATTTGGGGTATTGATTTTAGAAATTAAGATTATTGTTTCTTTCTCTAAAGGAATATCCTTTTGGGGGATCATCAGATATTGTACTAACCATTTTGGTTTTCATTAATATCTAAAGACAAGGTAAATATATAGTTTATCCTTCTTGGATCATGCGATTCTATAGAAGTTTATTCTATCTCTTCCAGTGTGACCAAGTCTTATTGAATATGCATCATTTACAAAAATGAGTTAGTTGTGGATATTTATTAAAGAATGAAACTCTACTTAAAAAGTAAGTATATATCTTTATTTTCTTAGTCAATCTCAGAAATTAATTCTTCATCTTTATGTAATGTAACTTAAAACAAAAAAAATGTTGTCCGTTTACTTTTCCTACTGGGAAACTAATGACCGTTTGTCCCATCACAAGTTTGTGGTTTTCTTATTATTAACTTTCTCCTGATCATGTTTTCTATCCCTCTACATCAGAACTTGACACTTATTTTATCATCCATATCCATGTTTTTCTACATAGAATCCTAGTATAGGTTATCTCGGGAGACCTTTTTTACTTCTCTTTCTTTCTTTTAAAGTGATAGTTTTATTGTCTATTTTTCCGATGTGGAACTTTACATTATATTACCAATCCCAATTTTAAAAATTTTGAGGATGAAATTTATTGAATGAGGGGAGAATTTAATATCTCAATCTTCCACGGTACGATTCTCTTTGAATAATACAGTAGCGTGTGTTGTACGCAACTTCGAGATTCTAACACACTGCGACCAATCAAAGTAGCCGTTATGAATAGTAATACCCAATTTTTGAAATTTTATAAATTTTATATCTCAAAATGGACTTTGTTTTTGGATTCAGAATATCGAAAATATCATAGGGTAAAATTTTTGTACTTTTCAGATAACTTTTATATTTTGATGAATAGTGAAAATTACTAAATTTTAATTAAAACAACTTTTTTAATCGAAATAATTAATAGTAATAAATTATGAATTTGAGTGGTTTTAAAGTATATTTAGAATAAACTTTTACCATTTAATACAATTTTGGTCATTGGACATAATTTCACAATTAAACCGGACATAAACAAGTGTCAATCTTTTGATGATTATTATCTCTTAAAAACACGCTTTTTATTTTTACAACTGGAATTAATTTTAAATTAATTTATGCCACTTATGTGTTTTGAATTTGTAAAAATGGATTACATATTTGGAATCAGGATGTCCAAATTGTGTAAATAGGTAACTTTTTTTAGACATTTTGAATTATTACTTCAGTAAATATTTTAATTACCATGGTTAAAGGGCAAATCCAGTAAATAAGGGTAAAAATAATAATAATATAATAATAATAAATTATCCTAAAATGTGTCCTAACCTTATTGGTTGATACATGTCCTACCCTGGGCATCTTTGGGTTGATTTTGGGACCCCATGGATCCACTTGTAAGTGATAAGGACACTTTATATTAATTAAGTTAAAATAAATACAAAAATGGCATAAGCATATATCTTTTAGAAAAATAATTTTTACATAGGGTTATATATGTTAGATTTTAGAATATAAATATTAATTATAAAGATAAAAAGATTTCCTACATAATGGTAGTTTATTTATAATTTTTATAAATTTAATAGTTAATATTATTTATGACACAATAATGATGCATTATTTTCCTTATCAAAGAAAGAATCAAATAATTGGTATTATAAATGTTAAAATAAATACAATTTGAAAGTTCTGATGACATCCATGAATTTTATTGTTTAATATGAAATTATAGGATTTCTTAAATGATTTTGGTTCGAATTAATAAAGTTTTTAAGACTTTAACAAAAATCAATTATTGAATAGTGTCAAAATTGACATAAATGAGTTTTTAAAAAAAAATTATATTATTAATTGATATTCTATTCCTAAAAATATAAGGTTAGGTCAAAGGACTTATATCATGATAGGTGTGTCATTAATGGACCACTTGGGGGTCTCTTGGATGTATATAGTAATTTTATTAACTATATAATATAAAAATACTAAGTGACATGGTAAATGTCAAACTAATTAACTAAGAGTTAAAACTAAAATATAAGGTTAATATAATGGCCCAAACCTATATAAATTATATTGGTTGAAATTAATTCGACCCATACAAACCTTATACTTTTAATAATCCACTTTTGAGCCATTAGAAACCGAATTTGAATTTATTATAAAAAATATTTATAGCTTTTCCAAAGGTGCCCTCACCCCTCTTATAAAAGGGAACTCCCCCTTCTCACTAATTCACACATTAAAATCATTTTGGATCGGACAAAACCTGCCCAAATACTCTCTCAACTTTCCTCACTTCAACCTAGAGGCATTAGTTTGATCATAAAGCCAACCTAAGGAGCCCTTTTGATCAATTCAAAAGGAAGAACCCGAAGAAGAGGTAATGTTTTCACCACCCTCTTTCAAGTTCCTTTCTTCTTCAACTTCTTATTTATTTGTTATTTCCATTATAAAATAATAACTCCAGTATCTTATATATACTGTGATGTTATTATAAATATGGTACAACCATATTCAATATTCTATCCATTCTTTGAATGACATGTTACCATACGTGTGTACGTACGACCTACTGTCTCCACGTCGTGGTGTAATTTTTATTCAATACATTATTATTTGGATGGATATAATAATGATGTGTAATTCATTTAAATAATAAATATAACATTATAATGATTCTTTATATATGATATACCGTCCAATTATCTATTATTTTAATATCAAAAGAATGATATTATCGCTCGTGCGTACGTACAGACTACCGTCTCCACGAACGTGATGAGATTCATTCCCCATCGTATCCATTCAAGTATAATTCTCATTTTATGATTAAAAATAATATTTAAGGACTTGATATCATTCTTTATATGAATAAGATACAACCCACCCATAACAAACATGACATATGTAACAAAACATATAAAAGAAAACAAGTAAGTTAACACCCGAAACGACGATAATACTAAGATATTATTAACAAAGCAATGTTAAAAGATCATATATGATATTAATGTATATGATATTTGTATAATTCAATAAAAATTATTTCACCATTATACAAGAGTATAACCTACCCTCGACCAAGTAAAACGTAGAAAGTAAGGGGTTTCTTATCTCACTTCTAATTCCGTGAGATTTCCATTGTTCACCACTTATTTATTGCATGTGGTGTGTGTACTGCCCATGATTGTATTCATTGTGTAATATAATTTAATTTATGGATATTTACATCATCATTGTATGATCCTTCTTTCATGGGTGTATGTTTCTTATGTTAAAAAATCAATAAGGTAATTTGAAATTTCAATTTCCACTCATTCGGCTTTACGCATACTTCATTGATTATTTTACTCCAAGATTATGTGTGGAATAACTATTCATTTTATTATGTCATAATTTCCACTCCCCTTTCTATGGATATAATTTTGATACACATAATCACTCCATTGATAAATTCTCAAGTCATCGGTATGAACTTGATAAGAGTAATTTTTACTCAATCTTGATTTGTTGAGTTAAACATCCAATCCATTGGTGTTGTTTTTACAAGAATATGTGAAAATTTCCTTTGATTATTTTACATTGAATATCCAATCATATTGAGTGTATTTATATTTTTCACACATAATTATGTCGCTGATTTATTCTTAACCTAAGGATACCGCCTTTATGATAGATTTCATCTCAATTTACATTCCATTGAGACTCATTTGTTGTTATACACCAAATCACTTTTATATGGTGTATATAATGTACTTTGACATAGTATATCATGAATCCCTTTATTCTCATGATATTACAAGGTTTTTATTATCTCAATTATTTGTATTCAAGTGTCTCTCTTTTGGTTAGGAACTCTAACTAAAATATCATTTTACAATGTTTTAAAGATTTATTATTCTAAATCTTTCTCATTAATGTCCATGTTTTAAATTTTTTTTAAGGATTTATTTATATGGACATTAAAGTTTTCAAATCAAAATTAATTTTAAAAGTTTCAAAGTGGTATGGGATACTTTGATTCAAAAATCTTTTTTAAATGGCTTCTTGACAAATAGTGTGACTTTTAAATGTTTTCAAGAAAATGGGGGATATTTCTCTCAATAGTTTGATGATTATTTTAATCGATGTAAATATCCTTCATTATTCTCGATTGGGGTTAATATGACACAATACAATCTTCTATATTGTATCTAATGAGTTATGTTTGACTGTGGATGTGCTATTTTTATACCATTCATGAGTTGTGGTTAAAGTATTGAAATTTTGTATGCTAGTTTTAATATGAATGTTTATGATATATTTAAAACTTTTCATATGAGGAATGCATTGGACTTAGTAAGTGACGGGTGGAGCCCGCTATAGCTCCTCGATGCATTAGTAGGTCTCATGAGACAAACTAATGTCTTGACACGAGGCCTTGACAAAATCGTATTTGTAGTCTTGGCACGAGGCCTTGGCTACGTGGTTATGATAGTCTGGAATTATGCATTCCATCATTATGAAAGTGGTTATTGATATTATATGTGATTATTCGACTAGAATAATATCCATGTGAATAAGTAAATGGTATTATTTCATTTTATTTTTTCCATATTATGCTGAAGTTCGAGTTTAAAAGGCTTTTTTTTTGAGTTATACATTTCCTTAAATGTTTATGCTTATTTAGGAAAGTTTCCACTATATTGTTATCCTTACTAGGCATTTGAGCTCACCCCTTTCTATGTTTTATTTTTCCCAGGATGTGAAGAAGTATTTTATGAATGACATGCAGGGATAGTATAAGGGGATATGAGTGTGGAGACAAGATATCATTGTAGTTTTTTACTTTATGATGTAATGTAAACTTGAAGAATGTATCTAGTTATTCCAAGGCCACTAAACTAATCAGTCTTTTGAGACTTGATCTTTTGTGATCATGCCAATTTTATGTAATAATGCACCGACTCTAGGTAACTGGGGTCAGGGCGTTACATCTATACTATTCGGGTGTGGATGTGTGACATAACAAGAGTGGAATGAGTCATTAATCAACAATTGAAGTTGAAGTAAAGGATGAATTCATAAAATGAAAAAGATATCACTAATTCAAACTCTCCCCCTCTCATTGGTCTCACTAGATCCGAGAAATTCAAAAGGAAATACACGATTTTTTCACTACTTAACATTTTTGAAGAGTTTCAAATCTCTTAGAAGGGACATTCTCTCGTGGGCTCAAAAGGGGCACTCCTTAGCTAGGGTTTCCTCATCACTAACTTCCTCCCTTCTACATCAGGTTGGCTCGACACTCCTCGGTGTTTGATCGGTGTGATCATGGTAGAATCCTCCTTCTACGGTGGCTCCATGCAACCCTGTAGGCTTGGCTGCCTCGACGTTTCTCTCCACTGGTGGTCTACTCCTCACCTCAGTCCACCTACATTGGATATGGATTCTCAAGGAGGTTTGATGATGGTGCCATGGACTAAAACCAATATCTGTGTCTGAGAGTTGCTTCCACGACTCCTATGAGCATGTTAGGTGTCTATCACAGTCGCCAAGTGCGTTTTTGAGGGCGGTGATGGGATTTGGGACCAGGAGTTCATCAGGGTCTAGCGTTCCATGTATCATATGGTCATCATTGAGGTGATAGTTTCTTGATATTGAACTCTTTCCTTCAAATTTTGGGTTAGAATGTGGATATTCTATTCGTGTGTTGGTTTTGGGTGATTTGACTTAACGTTTTAGTTGATTCAACATTTTTTGGGTGATTTTACATCTTTGGTGTGGATTTTCTTCTGTTCGTGATGTTTCTTGGTGAAAGAGCAGTTGATCTGTGGATGAATTGTGGTGGCAGAGTCTGTGAAGGCATTATGGTGTTGAGGTTTTGATTTTGATATTATTTGTGTGAAATATTTTCATTTTAGATTTATGATACCCATGACACACTCAGGCTCCGACGTTGCGGTGGTGGCGTGGCTCATACCAGTGGTGATATTGATGAATTTTCCTGCTGTGGAGTGGTCTATTCATGATTTCTGTTTTGATGACTATGATGCTGGATTTGGATGACTCTGTGAATTTCTATTTGGAAGAATCCTTTGGTTATGTAGTTTGATATGTTCAGTGGCAGTTCCTAGATCTATTGTTGATTTTTGGATGTGTTTCAACTAGCACACTAGTTGGGTCTGCTTCAGATGAGGTCCAGAGTAGGAAGATTTTACCTTTGCATGCCATTCAGATTTGGAAGTTTGAGAGGGTATGGATCTACTATCGGTACCATGCCCATGCACCCTGGTACGAGACAACTAGCCGAGCAGTCATGTGACGATGAAGACTTTTCAACATGATATAACTGCTGGGGAGGGACAGATCCTATAGTCCTGATCTGGGTTATATTATTTCATGGATTTATTTGGTTGTAATGTTTGGACTTTGCAGTTTCTCACTTTTTCCTCAAAAGTGTTTTGATAATAAAAATGTTAATTTTCAGTCAAAGAGTTTCAAATATACTATTATATGATATTATAATCCTTTATCTATGATCTATAGATGTTTTTTTGTCATGTTTTGTGTGAAACTTCAACAATAAAAGCCTTATCCTTCCCTTTAACTCCATTCTTTTGAAATTTTTGAGTATTGATATTAACAATAAAACAGGATGCTAAAATTGTAATAAAATCATTAGTAAAGTGACCCAAATATTCACATCTTCCAAAAACTTATTCTAATGATTGAAATTTGTTCTCAGACTTGTATAGAAATTTTAGACAATTTTTGAAATTTTAAATTTTAGTAGGATGAATCACCATGAAAATGTTTCTACAAAACCATCTAATATCATTGAGATATTTAAAATTAAATGAACACATTATTACCACATTCCCAAAGTATATACAATTTCAAACATATCCATATAGTGCATACTTACCTCTAAAAATAGGTTGTTATCCAGATGATGACAACCGAATTTATTCTTTCTTTATGTTATAAATCTTGGTTCCTTTTTATGAACCAACACTACTATAGACTCCCAACACTTTCCTCTACAACCTATGATTTTTTTGGTCTCTTTGGAATTACTAATTAAAGAATTTTTTCCATTCTATGCAGTGTTCACATAATTTATATATTTTTAAGAGTCTCTTTATTTTTCCACAAACTTGGTCTTCATTACTTACTTATTCATTTCATGATCCTCACTAATATTTATAATATTATACTCACAGTTTGAGTGTGATTTTTTTGTTATCATTATCTTTATCCTTATTTGAACTTTCTCTAGATTCTTGAATATAATTATGAAATTTGGATTTTTAACTATCCAATTCATTTTAAACCTTTATCAATTTTAATTGGAAAACCTCAAGATCCTTCTCATTTTCTTTGAAATTATCTCCCATATCAAAGTCTATTTTCTTATCTTTTTATAGACCTCATCAATATATTAACATTATTTGTCAATATTAAATCTTTTTATTAATGAGAACTATTATTTTTGACTGGTAATTGAAAACGTTTCTTTATATTCTTCTTTTATTTCCAGAATTGAGAAATATTTTTGAAATAATCTTTGATTTCCCTTTTCAAAATGAAATATACCCCTATCTATTCCCCACTTTCAGCACTAATACTCTCATTACTTGTGATTTCTTAATCATTTACCTTATAATAAACAATATATCATCATATTCATTGGTTGAATCACTTTCTTCGTCATATTTACTAAACATTCCATCATTATCTTCTTAAAACTTTGGATAATTTGTAGAAAAATGTCCAATATCCCCACAACTAAAACACTTAAAAGTTAGTTTAACATGAAATATACCTTTAACTATTTATAAATTTCTTAATATGGATGACATGATTTTTTTGAAACTCATATCATCATATTTATCTGAATTTGAATTTTCTTCATTAAAAACTTTATTGATCTATTATTTATTTATACATTTTAAGTATATTTCCATATAATCCATGGTGTTCTTCATTTTCTTCCCATAATAAGTGGGAATACATTTACTGTTCAATAAATTCAAGTTATCTATATTATCAAAAAAGAAGAGAAACTAATTCATCAACTATAGTGGGATACTTTATTGAAAGAACTAAAATACCAACTAAGTTCAAAAACATTTAAAGAATTTTTTTTCAAAATTCTAATATTTGAAGGAAAACCCAAGCTCTGATCCAATTGAGGTGGTCCCAAGCATGATGAGGTTCATTGATTGGGGGGGGTGAATGAGTGAAATTTTTTATATTTCTTTCCTTTTATGATTTCTTATGAAGTAAACCTTTATCACTTTTTAGAGTGATCTTAATCATTTCTTTAGACACACACACACACACACACTAAGTAAAGTAATAAATATAGTCACTTGATATATAAGGATCACCTCTATAAATGAGAAGGCTAATCCTTGGCATGATCCGTACTCACCTGATAACATATAATCCACTAAAATCACCATCATAAATATAATGAATTGGGAATATCCTTGAACTCATGTTTATAATATAATAAATAACACTATATCCCAATATAAAAAAAGTTTTAAACCTTGATCAGAATTTTAACACTATTGTATTGTATTATTGAGGTAGGGATTATACTTCTTCCTTTGATAATTGTCTCCCGAAAATATTATAATTCTCCTGAACTTCTTTACTATTTAAAATAGGTGTAACTTCCTTTTTCTTGAACACATGTAATAATTATTATGATCAAACAAAAAACAATAATTTTTTATTCTTTATCTTCTTCTTCTTCTACAACTTACACTAATTGCAAGTACTTTTTCCTTTTTCTCTCTTCTCATGAAAACTGTTCTGCAAAACAATCATCTTCTATGCTACACTCACTTTCCTAAGTAATATTATTGATTATTATTTATTTTCAACACACATCAAAATTCTATTCCTCTATATACTAAACACATTCATGACCCCATTCTAGTTAATCCCATATAGTAGTAATGGAATCTTCACTTTTTAATTTTAATTTTAATTTTAATTTCTAACCTCTAACTTCCTTTAACCACTTCAAACTATTCCTAATTACTTTTGATAATTGGAATATCTATGACCTTATATTAATCATTAATATGACTGGAGACATTAGATATTGAATATAAAAGGCTCTTGAGCCATCAATTAATCCTTATAATCTGATCCACTCAAATTTAGAGCTCTTTTATGGCCAAAGTGTAGCACTATGGTGTGTCGTACATCATTTCAATCCAACTACATTAAACTGATTCAAGAACTGATCTCAAATCCCTTAAACCACAACATATTTTCCACTCATTATTTTAGATAATAATTTTTTTCTTCGCATTATGATATATATCGTGACATAGAGATCCTCATTTCAAACTCCAGTCAATTGACTAGCTATTACACTCCTTGGGAACAAGTCTCCCTAATACTTCTATGACTTCTCAAAATGGACACCAAAGATATTCCATGGTGTAGTTATCCTCATTTTGATTCCCAAAATATAACTCTTAAACAAGAAACTATGAAAACCTCTAAAACATATTCTATATTTCCATTTTTTGTATGTAATTTTATCCATTTAAACACTCAATAAAATGTCCATTTTATAAAATAATCTCACCTTTTTTACGATACGTAGAGTTCCATGACATTTCCCCATTGATCCATAGCATAGTCAGAGTATCTTCCTTCGACTACAGTCCACCAAAATGATTTTGTTCTATATAACTAAGCTATTTTCACCTTCATAGATCATATCTATGCCTATTTTTGTTATCACCATGGTGTGGTGATGTCACAAACACTAAAAAAACATTCAAACATATCTCTAGAACCTCAATATTCTTTCCATGCTCTTCAAATCATCCCCAAAGCATAAAAAAATGCCACTTCAAATGAATCATCACGAAACACCTAAGTTTGAACATAATTTAGGTGTTGATAAAAAAATACAACACAATAATCATATACACTTTATATCTTATTAAATTATCATATTTTTCTTCATGGGAACAGCAATCTCCAAAAACATCTCCTGGTCTCAACAAATCCCTATGCATTCTCTTCTTTATTGTTTCCTTTTCATTAATGTTTGCGAGATATGAGTTTTCCTGAGTTCATGTGATGTTTAATCTATATGGTTATTTTTTGTGGAGGTTTTTTCCTTCTTAAGTTTTGGTACAATTATCTTAGGGTAGGATTATCCAATCAAGTAAGTTTTTATGCTTCTATTTTGCTACACCTTAAAGTTAGGTAGGATTCACTTTCCATGATCGATGTATGAGACCCCGAACAAGTGGTATATGAGATTGTGGTTATCGAATAACTCACAAATTTCTCACCAAATCAGGAAATATGCACTCACTTACCTTATATATATTTCAATTTTTAGTTGGATTTTACTATTATAATAAGGATGTTGTTGGAAGATGGTAAGATCCAGGTAGAAAGGTTTGATGCATTAGAATTTGTGTTATGAAGGTTGAAAATGAAGGATTTTCTCATACAAAAGGACTTAGAAGTTCTATTTATGGGGTTCATGTTGGAGAAGATGAATCAAGATGAATGGGAAAGGTTGGATAGGAAATCACTTAGATTGGTGGGGATGTCATTGGAATGAAACATATACTTTAACATTAGGGAAGAAAAATAATGGTAGAGTCGATGAAGACCTCAAAAAATATTTTTGAGTATTCAATGACACTAAAAAAAGTGTTCATGATATAGAGACATTTCAATATGATTATTTTAGAAAGTAGACCTATGTATGATCATATAAAAAATTTCAATATGATTTAGATCCATATTGAGTTGGTAAAAGTTATATTCATAGAGGATTTTTGGGCTCTTAAACTATGATCATCACTACTAAAATCATGGGATGAAATGTTAATAGTAGTTATTGATTTATGTGTCAAGGATAACTTGGTGTTTGAGGATATCTCAAACATGACTTTTAATGATGAACTAAATAGGATATAAGTTCAAACTCCTTTTGTAAATACACTAAATGCTGATGTAAGGGGATGATAACCTCATTGTGAAAGTCGGTGGTGACAACCTTCTCTCTAGGATTCCCTATTGAGAAAAGCTTCTCCTTTATTCCAAGGTATAGGTCATCATGGATAGTGTTGTTATTATATAGGGATTATCCTTTGATATCTATGTATTTTTCAATGCTTATCACTCCCCCAATGTCAAGATTCATGTCTTACCATGATATAAATAAATATTCTTCTTCTCATTTTAAAGAAGGGCCTACCACTAAGTTCTATAACTCCTCGGGCACCCTTCTTCTTCCACTTTCCAAATCCTTTGACGTGCTGTCAGATCCCTAGCCTTTCTCCTTGGTGGTGAAGGTTTCTCAAGTTTCACTTCATGCATAGTCATCTTCTCTCAGAGGGGTCTATTCCCGCTCTCAATCCAGAATAAGACCGACTGGTCTCCAATCAAGGTCTTGTTCTCCCCCAATGCTATGATCTTGTGTAAGGAATCTAGTTATCCAATTATTTCTTAGTCACATGTAATTCTAGATGCCTTGGATCTTGGGTGATAATATATTTTCTTACCTCAGAGTTTCTTCACAGCAGTATCTCCCTTGTGCGGTTTTGGAACATAAGCAGAATGCTTCGAGGATCTCAGAATTTTATAGAAGACCGAGAGTTAGGAATTAACTTCATGGTGAACCTCTTGACCAATATATTTGGATATTTTGGAAGAGCTATATCATACTGGACTTGGTCACTACCTTGGTTTAATTTATTATTTTCAAGGTCACTTTTGGTTCTATGATGATGCTTTTCTATTTTGTATATGAAAAGTGGGAGGTTCTTACAAGGGAGAGGTTGTGGTCTGATCTTGGATCCTTCGACTCAGGATCATATCCTTGGATAATAAGAGGTTATTTTAATGAAATTTTAATTGTTTAAAAAAATAAAGGGGAAGGGGTGAATTCGAGAAAGGAAAGGTAGTATTTTTTAGGTTTTTTGTCTTGTTCTGGCTTGGTGGATATGGGTTTCACAGGTGATCATTTAATATGGTGTAACAACCATAAAGAATATTAGAAGATGTGGTGTTGTATATACATTTTGTTAGATAATATTCATGCTATTTATAGTTATCCAAATTATACTATGGATCACTTCACTCAAGATTTATTCGATCATTCTCCACTTCATGTTAAGTTGGCCAATGGGAGAGGTGGTAGTTGATTCTTTTTCTTCTCTAATCACTCACCCCAAGATCCTAGTTTTCTTACTGAGGTTTGGGAATCATGGAAGAAGCCCTTACACATAATCCCATGTTTTGTTTTCATAATTGACTAAGGTTATTGAAAGGAACCGTCCAAAAATATAATCAAATACTTATATATCTAATATCACAAGTCCTTGAGGCGAGTGATGCTATAATCATTGGATTTCCACTACTTTAAAGAGATAACCCCGTGACTTTTAAAAAAAGGAATCTTAAAGTGGATGTGAAAATAAGAAATAACATTATAAAATATCTATATAATAATGTATAATCCAAGATATCAGGACTGAAAAATACCAAGTATATTTGGGGGAAGATGGAAAATATATATGGAAGAAATGTGAATATTAAAGAATCCAAACATCAAATTTAGAGAAAAAGTATGAATACATCATGATGGATGATGAAGATAGTATTAATGAATGATTTACTAGGATTAATGATATTTTCTATCATATTATAGGGTTTAGAGATAACATGGAAGATTAAATAATTTTAAAGAACCTAGTGAAGAATTTATCTGATATATTCAACTCAAAGATATCATCTCTAGATGAGATAAGTAATCTATCCCTTGTTGAACTTCACAAAACCTTATTGAACTATGGAATGGGAAAATAACTTTAAAAAAAAGAAAGATAAGGATATGACATTCAAATCCATGGTGAAACAAAATAATAAGGTGAAGAAGGTTGAATATGATTCAGGTTTTAAAAGTGACGATAAAAGCTATGTGGAGTGTAAGAAATCCATGATCTTTATTTTCAAGAACATTAGAGGAGGGAAAGTCAAATAAAAAGGTATGATTAATCTTAAATGTTTTAATTATAGAGGTATTTTTAATTTTATTATTTATTTACTAAATAATAAATATGATGAAAGTGAAAGTGATGATGAAAAAGAATAATTTTCTAAGGGAAATTATAGAAAATTTAGAAAAGGTGATTTTAGAAGAAAGAAAAGGTAATCAAGAAATATAAAGAAGAACTTGAAGAGAAAATAAGAAAATAATAACTTATTATCATCCTATATTGTGTCATATAATGAAAGTATTCATAAAAAACATTCATAGATATTGTTAGAATGCACGAAGACCTAGGAATGAGATAAGATGAGGAAGAATAGAAAAACTATACTCAGTATATGTAGAGATTTGGATTAGAATCCTACCTTGAGAAAAATTTCCAGATCAATAAGAGAGTACTTTTTCTATAAAAATAGAAAATAAATTAATATGGGAAGGAGATTGATCTCATAAAAGATATAAAAAATTAAAAGTTGAAAATTACAGAACAAGAATATATTCTAGAAGAGTTTAATGAAAAAATGGTTGCTAAGGAAGAATTAGTGAAATAATATTCATAAAATAACTTGAATACATTTAGGAATCACATTTATCAAAGAATAAATAAAGGGAGGCCAATACTATCCTTATAATTTTCATTCCGAAAAGGAGGTGAGAGGTATGAACCACTTCCTAATACCTATAATGTCTTTATTTTGTCTGGAGATCTCATAATCATGTCTTAGTGATCCTACTGATTTATGGACATGAGTAATTCAAGAAGAACAATGATGGACACGCATTACACCTGAATAATAGAGATTTAGAAGAAACATTCAAAGGATAATTTTAGAAAGACCCATAAAGAAATGTTAGGAGGAAGTATAAAAACCCCAACCAGAGGTAGCTAGAAGATTTTTAGGCGATGGCTTCAATTGGGAGGAGATGGTATAAAGAACCCTAGATATATGGACACTATGTGAACTAGAGACCATTTTTTAGAGATTGTCTTCCAATAATTTCATGAGATTGTTTATACTTGTACTTAGTTATTTATAGTGGGAAAACCATGTCTCAGAATACAACTTGAACTTATAGAGGAGTAGGATTTCATGGATAAACCTTAAAAATACTAGTATTTTATGCCTTTCAATTACTATACTATTCAGGTGTGTATGTGTGACATAAGAATAGTGGAAAGAGTATTTGACCAGCTATAGAGGTTGAAGTAAAGGATGAATTAATTAAATGAAAAACATACCACTAATTCACACTCTCCTCCTCTTAGTGATATCACTAGACCGGAGAAATTCAAAAGGAAATACATGATTTATTTCACTAATTAACATTTTTAGAGCGTTTCAAATCTCCTATTATATGAGATGATAATCCATTATCTAATATCCATGAATGTTTCTTTTTTTTATGTTTTTTGTGAATCATAAATAATAAAGGCCTTATTATTCCCTTTAACTATATTCTTTTTAGATTTTTTAGTATTGATATTCATAATAAATTGGGATAGTAAAATTGTAAGAAAATAATTATTAAATAGACCAAAATAGTTCTATATTCCCAAAATTTATTCCAATTATTGAAATTTGTTCTCAGACTTCTCTCTAGAAATTTTAGACCATTTATGAACTTTTATCTTTTTATAAGGATGAATCCCAATCAAAATTTTCCTACAAAACTGTCTAAGCTCATTGAGATATTGGAAATTAAATGAACAATTTATTACCATATTCCCAAATCTTATACAATGTCAAACATATCCATACAATGCATACTTACCAATAAAAATAGGCTACTATATAGATGAAGACAACTTATTTTCTTACTAATTTTTGTTATCAGTCTTGGTTCCTTTTTATGAACCAACACTATTGTAGACTCCCAACACTTTCCTCTATGACCTATGATTTTTCTAGTCTCTTTGAAATTACTAATTGAAGTAATTTTTTCATTCAATCCAGTTCTCAAATAAGTAATAGATTTTTGAGAGTTTCTTTCTTTTTCCACAAACTCAGTCTTCATTACTTACTTATTCATTTCAGGATGTTCACTAATATTTCTAACATTATACTCACCCTATGAGTGTGATTTTATTGTTATCATGATCTTTACCGTTATTTGAACTTTTTCTATATTATTTAATATAATTCTAAAATTTTAATTTGTAACTTTCCAAGTCATTTTACACCTTTATCAATTTTCATCAGAAAACCTCAAGATCATTCTCCTTTTCTTTGAAATTTTCTCCCATATAAATGACTATTTTCTTATATCTTTATATAGAATTCATCAATATATTAACCTCAATTTTTGATAGTAAATCTTATTATTAATTAAAACTATTATTGTTGACTGGTAATTGAAAACCTTTATTTATATTCTTCTTTTCTTTCTCCAATTAAGAAATATTTATGAAAGAATCTTTGATTTTCCTTTTCAAAATGAAATATACCCCTATCTATTCCCCACTTTCATCACTGCTACTCTCATTAATTGTTAGTTCTTATTCATTTAACTTTATAATTAACTATGTTTCATCATCTTAATTGGTTGAATCACTTTATTCATCATCTTTACTAAACATTTCACCATTATATTCTTCCAACTTTGGATAATTAGTAGAAAAATGTCCAATACCCGCACAAATAAAACACTTAAAAGTTAGTTTAACATGAAATATAAATTTTCAAATTTATAAATTTCTATATATGAGTGAAATTATTTTTTTTTGAAATTCATATGAACATATTTATCTAAATTTGAATTTTATTCATTAACAACTTTCTTGATCAATTATTTGTTTATATATTTTAAGTATATTTCCATATTATACATGGTATTATTTATTTTCTTCCCATAATAAGTGGGAATACCTTTACTGTTAACTAAATTTAAGTTGTCTATATTATCAAAAATAATTAGAAACTAATTCTTCAACTATAGTTGGATAATTTGTTGAAAGAAATAAAACACCAACTAAGTTAAAAAACATTTTAAAAAAAATTAAAAATCAGGATATTTGGAGTAAAACGTGATCTCTAATACCAATTGAGGTGGTCCCAGGCATGATGAGGTTCATTTATTGGGGGGGGGGGGGTGAATTAGTGAACAATTTTATATTTATTTCCTTTTATGATTATTATGAAATCAAACTTTATACCTTTTTATAGTGATTTTAATCATTTCTTCACACACACACTCACACACACTGAGGAAAGTAATAAATAGAGACACTTGATATATAAGGATCACATCTTGAAATGAGAAGGCTAATCCTTGTCATGATCCATACTCACCTGAGATGATACAATCCACTAGAATCACCATTATAGATATAATTAGTAGGGAATATCGTTGAACTCATGTTCATTATATAATAAATAATACTAAATCCCAATATAAAAATAAAGGGTTTACACCGTGATCCGAATTATTTCACTAATGTATTGCATTATTGAGGTAGGGATTATACTTCTTCCTCTGATAATTGTCTCTTAAAAATATTATAATTCTCCCAAACTTATTTACTATTTAGAATAGGTGTAACTACCTTTTTCTTGAACACATTTAAAAATTGTGTTGATTAAAAAACCCAACAATTTTGTATTATTTATCTTATTCTTCTTCTTCTATTAATTACACTAATTTCAAGTACTTTTTTCTTCTTCTCTCTTCTCATGAAAACTGTTCTTCACAAAAATCATCTTCTACGCAACACTCACTTTCCTAAATAATATTATTGATTATTATATCTTTTCAACACACATAAAAATTACACTCCACTATATACTCCACACATTTAGGACCCCATTCCAATTAATCCTATATAGTAGTAGTGTAATCTTTACATTTTAATTTCAATTTCAATTTCAATTTCAAACTTATAACTTCCTTTAACCCCTTCAAACTTTTCCTAATTCCCTTTGATAATTGGATCATCTAAAACCTTATAGTAATACTTGATATGATTGTAGATATTGTATATTGAATATAAAAGTCTCTTGAGTCATCAGTTTATCCTTATCATCAGATCGAATCAAATCTGGAGCTCTCTTATGGCCACATTTTGGCACCATTGTGTATTGTACAATATTTAAATCCAACTACACTGAATTTATTTGAGAACCACCCTCAAATCCCTTAAACCACAAAATATTTTCCAGTCATTGTTTTAGATAGGATTTGTTTCTTCACATTATGATATATACTATGACATTGAGATCCTCATTTAAAACACTTATCAACCGACTAGCTATTACACTCCTTGGGAATAAGTCTCCCCAATAATTATATGACTTCTCAAAATGGACACCAAAGATATCCCATGGTGTGGTTATCCTCATTTTGATTCCTAGAATCTAACTCTTATATGAGACACTACGAAAAAAACAAAGCATATTCTATCTTTCCATTTTTATAGGTAATTTCATCCCTTGAAACAATCAATAAAATATCCATTTTATAAAATCATCTCACCTTTTTAATGCTACGTAGGGTTCCATGACATGTCCCCATTGATCCATAGCATAGTCAATGTATCTTCCTTAGACTACATTCCACCAAAATACTTGTATTTTATATAACTAATCTATTCTCATCTTCATATATAATCTATATGCCTATTTTTGTTATCACCATGGTGTGGTGATGTCAGATACACTAAAAAAACTTTCAAACATGTCTCTTGAACCTCAAGATTCCTTCTATGCTCTACAAATCATCCCAAAATCATAAAAAAAATCCACTTTAGGAAACACTTAAGTTTGAACATAATTTATGTATTGATAAAGAAACACTACACAATAATCATATCTACTTTATATCTTATTTAATTATCATATTTTTCGTAATGGGAATAACAATCTCCAAAAAATCTTCTGGTCTCAACAAATACTTGTGAATTCCATTCTTTATTTTTTCCTTTTAATTAATGTTTATGAGATTTGAGTTTTCCTGAGTGCATGTGATTTTTAATCCATATGGTTATTTTTTGTGAATGTTGTTTCCTTATTAAGTCTTGGTACATTGATCTTAGGGTAGGAATATCCAATCAAGTAAGAATTTATTCTTCTATTTTGCTACACCTTAATGTTATAGAGGATTCACTTTCCATGATTGATGTATGAGCCCCCAAAAAAGTGGTATATGAGATTGTGGTTATCAAATAACTCACAGATTTCTCACCAAATCAGGAAATATTCACCCACTTACCTTAAATATATTTCAATTTTTAGTGGGATTTTATTATTATCATAAGTATGGTGTTGGAAGATGGTAAGATCCAGGTTGGAAAGTTTGATGCATTATAATTTGTGTTATGAAAGATGCATATGTAGAGTTATATCATCCAAAAAGGAACTATAAGTTCTATTTATGGGGTTCATGTTGGAGAATACGAATCACGCTGAATGGGAAATGATTGATATGAAATCACTCAGATTAGTGAGGATGTCATTGGCATGAAACATAAACTTTAACATTAGGGAGGAAAAATATGGTAGAGTTGATGAATACATCAAAAAATATGTATGAGAATTTAACGACACTTAATAAAGTGTTAACGATATAGAGAAATTTAAATATGTGTCTTTTAGAAAGTAGACCTATGGAAGATCATATAAAAAAATTCAATATGATTCAGATCCATATTGAATTGGTAAAAGTTACATTCATAGATGAATTTTTGGCTCTTCAACTACTATCATCACTACTAAAATCATGGGATGAAATGTATGTATCCGTTATTTATTCCTGTGTAAAGGTTGACTTGGTGTTTGAGGACTTCCAAAACATGATTTTGATTGATAAACTAAATAGTATTGAAGTTCAAACTACTTTTGGTAATACAATAAATGCCGACGTAAGGGGATGATCACCTCACTGTAAAAGTCGGTGGTGACAACCTTCTCTATGGGCTTCCCTATTGAGAAAACCTTCTCCCTCCTTCCAAGTTATAGGTCTGCATGGATAGTTTTGTTCTTCTCTAGGCATGATCCTCCGATATCTGTGTATTTTTCAACACCTACCACTCCCCCAACATCAATATTTAAGTCTTATCGCAACATAACTAAAGATTCTTCTTCCCATTTTAAAGAAGGGCCAACCACTAAGTTCTATAAATCCTCTAAAACCCCTCCTATTTCCTTTTCCTACTCCTTTGATATGCTGTCAAATCCCCAAACTTTCTATTTGGTGGTGAAGGTTTCTCAAGTACCAGTTTATGTATAGTCGTCTTCTCCAATAGGGATCTATACCCGTTCTCAATCCAGAAGATGATTGGCTGGTCTCCAATCAAGGTATTGTTCTCCCCCAACTCTAAGATTCGGTGAAAGGTGTTTAGTTATCCAATTATTATCTTCATCACATGTAATTATTGATGCCTTGTCTCTTGGGTGAAAATATATTTTCCTTCCTCCGAGTTTCATCACAACAATATCTCCCTTTCCACTGTTTTGGAACATAAGAAGGACACTTTGAGGATGTCGAAATTTACTGGAAGACTGGGATTCAGGAATTGAATTCATGGTGAACCACTTGACTATCATATTTGGATATTATGGAAGATCTATATCATAGTGTATTTGGTCACTACCTCAGTTTAATTTATTACTATCAAGGTTACTTCTAGTTCTATGATGATACTTTCTCTTTTGTATATGAAAAGTGGGTGGTGCTTGCAAGGGAGAGGTTGTGGTATGATCTTGGATTATTCGACTCAGGATCATATCCATGGATCATAAGAGGTTATTTTAATGCAATTTTAGATGCTCTTGAAAATAAAGGGGGAGGGGCGTATTTGAGAAAGGAAAGGCAGAATCTTTCAGGTTTTCTGTCACGTGTTGGCTTGGTGGATATGGGTTTCACAGGTGATCATTTGATGTGGTGTAACAAATAGAGGGTTGATAGGAATATGTGGTGTAGTATATACATATTTTTATCTAATATTCATGATATTTCTAAGTATCCAATTTCTATTATATCTCACTTCACTTGGGCTTTATTCGATCATTATCCACTTTGTGTTAAGTTGGCCAATGGGAGAAGTGGTAGTGGATGGTTTTTATTCTCTAATCACTGGCCCTAAGATCCTATTTTCCTTGTTGAGATTTGGGCTTCATAGCAGAAACCCTTACATAGAAGCCCATGGTTTTTCATAATAAACTGAGGTGCTTGAAATGAACCCTACAAACATAGAATTCAAAGAATATTTCCAATGGGATTGACATAGATTTTCTTACCGATGAGATTTTTCTAATTGAGTTTCGACTTGTGGATGGATGGGATGAGGCTAAATTTGAATCTCTTGTGATCAAGAAAAAAGAAATAGAGAATATCTTATTGGAAGAATAGAAGGATGATCAGACTCTATCAAGGGATACATGGCTCAAAGAAGGGGACCACAATACCGCTTACTTTCATACTTGAATCAAGGATAAGAGGTGTTTCATCAATTTGAATATGTGATTGGAAGACATAACTTTTACTAAAGATCATAAAGTTGTTGGGGGTATGTATAAAACCTTTTCTAAGTATCATCTTATTGATATTAATCCATCCATGAAGGAAGGCTATCCAAACAGACATACAAGAATTTTGGATTCTGTTTCACAGTTAGTGTCTGAATCTAACAATGATATGCTTGGAAAAGTTCCATAAGAAATTGAGATATGGGAGGTGGTCAGGTGCCTCAATCTAGAGATCTTCCCAGTACTAGATGGGTTCCTAGGACCCTTCAATGTTTCTTCATGGGATCTGGTGAATAATGACCTTATTAGTGCAATTCATAACTTTTTTCAAGGTGGTGGTATCCCTCGAGCGGCTTGTGCCACCAAGCTAGTTCTTATCCCAAAGGTGAAGAACCCTTCATCTCTTATCTAGTTTCACCCCATTAGTATGTGTATTTTTTTCTACAATATTTTGGAAAGTGTTCTCAATAAAAGGATAGTTGGTCTTGTTCCCCATTGGATACCTTGGGGAGCAGCATGGGTTTATCAAGGGCCACTCTATCCAAGGTGGTATCAGTATTCCCCAAGAGAGGATAATGGACATCAATATGAAATATTTTGGTGAAAACATTATCATTAAAGTCAACATGGATAAAGCCAATGATAGACTCGAGTGGAGCTTCATTCTCAAGGTCATGGGTTGTATGAGCTTCTCTACTTGGCTCACAGATCTTTTCTTTAGGTACTACAGCTCTACTTGGATTTCCATATATTTCATGGGCAAGAAATATGGATTCTTAAATATTGTTAGGGGGTTGAGGCAAGGGGACCCGATTTCTTCTAGGTTATTTATCTTAGTGTAGGATCTCATTCGAAAATGCATGGCTTAGAGACTCCTTCATGGTGATATCCATCCTTTCCATAGTAGGGGTGACTATATGTGTGTTTCACACCTCATGTTTTTTGATGACATGGTGTTTTTTGTGAATGGAAGTAAGAGATATCTTCAAGGTATTAGTAATGTGCTGGAATAATATTGCAAATAGAGCTGCAAAAAAATCAACTGAGAGAAGAGAAACATCAATCTTACATATTATTGCTCAGATGGGCACACTAAGATGATTGAATATTCTCTCAAGGTACATAGAAGATGGTTTACCATGGTGTACCTGGGAGCTCCCATTTCTCCCTGAAGGACCCGCATACACCATTTTGACAGGTTGGTTGATAAAATATCTAGAAGAATTAACAATTGGAAAAATCATTTCCTCTCTTTTAGTGGAAAGATCACTCTGGTCAATTGAATCCTCACTTCCATTCCCATGCATGTCCTCTCGATGTGTAAAGTACACAAGGATGCTATTAAAGATATTGAAAAACTCATGTCATAATTCATTTGGGATGTGCATGCTAATGGGAAACATCATTGGGTTTCTTGGGTGAGGCTTGAAAGGTCCTCAGAGGAAGGGTCCATCAACCTGAGAGATGTTTTAGGTACTATGAACAACATTAAAACCAAATTGGTTTGGGTGGATGTTGAAGGATGAACTCATTGGAGCAACTTCATCAAAAATAAATATGGGCGTGACTTGAGGTGTCCAAGGGGGAAGGTTTCTGCTTTCTGGAAATCTCTATAGAAATACATCTCGGTCATTCTTGATAACTCTCGTTGGATCATTTGTTGTGCAGAGAAGAAGGTGTCGATGATCCCCATGGCGGCAAGTTATTGACGTTTATGGGAAGGTAGGAATAAAGTCTGAAGGGAGTGTGTCTTTGTCTCGTGTAGGGTGCCATGTCTAAAACTCTCCACTTAGCGATCAATCTAGTTCCTCATTTTTAAACAATGGGAGAATGTCCGAAATCTCAGAAGTATTTTTCAGATACGTGATCCCCTTCTTCTTTGACAGTGTATCTCTCTTTAAACAATGTAAAGGACCCTTGAAGAACTATAAAGAGGTAGTATAAATACCTCACTAGGAGGTGGCTAGAATATTTTTGGGATATATCTTTAATTGGTGGGATCCAGTTTAAAAAAAAACCATCAAGAGACGGCTATTGTTCCATAACATGCTGAGAATTTTGGGTGGTTTTCTACTAAATATTTTGGAATATTACTTATACTTATACTCAGTGATTTATAGTGTATAAAACATGTCTTATACCACAACCCAAAACTTTTAAGGAGTAAGATTCCATGGTTGAAACTTGTAAATCCTTGTGTTCTATTCCTTTCAATTATTGTAATGATCGATTGGGGATGTGTGACACAAGAAGATTATATCAAGGAATTAAAATTCCACAACGGTTAAAGTAAATGAAGAATTAGTAAAAATAAAAATAGATCAACTACTTAACACCCCCTATCAATGATCTCATTAGACTAGAGACCTTCAATTGGTATTAGAGAAAATCTAGGTTGTTTTTAAAATATCCAAAGAGAAGCATAGAGGAACTTCATCCGATTAACAGTAAAATAGTACTTTTTTATGGCTATAATTTTCATGGTTTTAAGAATCAAATACTTCGATATCTACTATCAAAATCCCTTGAGGTGAGTGAATCTATAATAGTTGGATTTCCTCTAATTTGAAGAGATGATCCCAGGATTTTTTAGGACAAACGAAATCTTAAAGTGGATGTGAAAATAGGAAATTCTATTATACAATCTATATCAAATTAATTATAGTCCAAGATAATGGGACTTAAAACTACCAAGTATAATTGGTGGAATATATAAAATATACATGGATGAAATTTAAAGATTAAGGAAGCTAAACATCAGATTTAGAGAAAAAAGTTTCAATACATCCTAATGGATGATTATAATGGTATAGATGAATGATTTACCAAGATTAAGGATATTTTCTATCATATTATAGGGTTTATAGATAACTTGTGAGATTAAATAATTATAAAGAACCTGATGAAGAATTTATCTGATAGATTCAACTCAATGATATCATTTCAAGAGGAGATAAGTGATCTATCCCTTATTTAACTTCACAACAAACTCTTGAACTATGAAATGGGAAAAGAACATGTTTTAAAAAAAAAATATGAGTATATAACATTTAAATCCATGATGAAACAAAATAACAAGGAGAAGAAGGTTGAATCTGATTTAGGTTTTAAAAGTGATAATGAAAGCTGTGTGTAGTGTAAGAAATCCATGGCCTTTATTTTATAGAACATCAGAAGATGGAAACTCAAATATAAAGTTATGATTACTCTTAAATGTTTTAATTATAGAGTTATTTTAAATTTTATTATTGATTTCCAAAATAAAAAATATGATGAAAGTGTAAGTGAAGATGAGAAAGAATAATTTTCTAAAAGAAATTCTAGAAAATTTAGTAAAGGTGATTTTAGAAGAAAGAAAAAGTATTCAAGAAACTTCAAGAGTAAATTGAAGAGAAAATAAGAAAATAAAGACTTGTTATCATCCTATAGTGTGTCATATAATGAAATTATTCATCAAAAAACATTCATAGATATTGTAAAAAATCATGAAGAAATAGAAAGAAGATAATATGAGGAAGAATAGGAAAAATATACTCAGTATATATTGAGATCTAGATTGGAAGCCTACATTGAAAAAAATTTCAATATAAATAAGAGAGTAATGTTTCTAGAAAAATAAAAAATAAACAAATATGGGAAGAGGAGTGATCTCATAAAAGAGATAAAAAATTAAAAGTTGAAAATTATAGAACAAGACAAGATTCTAGAAGAGTTTAATGCAATAATGGTTTCTAAGTAAGAATTAGTGAAATACTATGCATTAAATAACTTGACTACATTTAGGAATCTCATTAATATAAGAATAAATAAGAGGAGGCCAATAATAGTACTATAATTTTCATTCCGACAAGGAGGTGAGAGGTATGATCCACTTCTTACTACCTATAATGTCTATATAATGTCGGGCTATCTCATGAGCATGTCTTAGTGATCCTACTAATATCTGAAAATGAGGTATTAAAGAAGAACAATGATGAACACACATTTTACCTGAATAATAGAGATTTAGAAGACATATTTGGAGGATAATTTTATAAATACCCTTAAATAAATGTTAGGAGGAAGTATAAAGACCCCACTCAGATGCAGCCAGAAGATTTTCAGGAGATGGATTCAACTGGGGGGAGATGGTTTAAATAACCCTTGATATATAGCCATTATGTGAACTAGATACCATTTTTTTGGAGATTGTCTTCCAATAATTTCATGATAATTTTTATTCTTTTACTTAGTTATTTATAGTGGAAAAACAAGGTCTCAGAATACAACTTGAGCTTGGAGAGGTGTGGGATTTCTTTGATAAACCTTATAAATCCTTTTGTTTTGTTTCTTTCAAATACTATACTATTCAGGTGTGGATGTGTGATATAAGAAGAGTGTAATGAGGCTTTAACCAGCTATAGAGGTTTATTTAAAGGATGAATTCATAAAATGAAAAAGATATCACTAATTCACACTCTCCTCCTCCCAGTGATCTAACTAGACCTGAGATCTTCAAAAGGAAATACATGATTTCTTTCACTACTATACATTTTTAAAGAGTTTAAAATATCCTCTAAGGTACATTATATTATTTGACTGTAAGGGGTGCTCCTGAGCTAGGGTTTCCCCATCACTGAATTCCTCCCTTCAGCATCAGGTTGGCTCGGCACTCCTCAATGTTTGATCGGTGTGCTCGTTGGAGAATCCTCCTTCTACTGTGGTGTCGTGCAACCCTGTAGGATTGGTTGCCCCAGTGTTTCTATCCATTGATAGTCTGCTCCTCACCTCACTCCGCCTACACTGTATAGGGCTTCTCAAGGTGGTGTGGTGACGGTATAACTTCTGAGAACCAATATATGTGTCTTAGTATTGCTTCCATGGATCATGTGAGTGCGTTGGGTGGTCTATCATGGTCACCAAGTGCATTTTTGAGGGCAGTGATGGGATTTGGGAGTAGTATTTCATTGGGGTCTAACGTTCCATGGATCGTGTGGTCATCGTTGAGGTTATAGTTTCTTGATCTTGGACTTTTTCCTTCACATTTTGGTTTAGGATGTGAATATTATGTTCGTGTGTTGGTTTTGGGTGATTCGACTTTAGGTTTTATTTGATTCAGAATTTTTGGGTGCTTTTGCATCTTTGTTGTGGATTTTATTTTGTTCATGGTGTTTCTTGGTGAAAGAGAAGTTGATCCATGGATAACTTTGTAGTGGTGGAGTCTGTGAAGGTGTTATTGTGTTGAGGTCTTGATTTTGCGATTATTGGTTTGAAATCTTTGCATTTTAGATTTCTGATACCCATGACTCGGTCGGGCTCCAACATTGCAGTGGTGGCGTGGGTCATACTAGCGATGACGTTGATGAATTTTCCTACTTTGGAGTGGTCTGCTTATGATTTCTATTTGGATGGCTATGATACTGGCTTTGGATGACTCTGTGTATTTTTATTGGGAAGAAGATTTTGGTTCTGCAGTTTAATATGTTCAGTGGAAGTTCCTAAATCTATTATTGATTGATGTGTTTCAACTATCACACTACTTGGGTCTGCTTCAGATGTGGTCCAGAGAAGTAAGCTTTCACCTTTTCATGCCATTCAGATTTGGAAGTTTGAGAGGGTATGGCTCTGCCATCAGTACCGTGCCCATGCACCCCTGCACGAGATAGGTAGTCGAGCGGTCATGTGATGGAAAATACATTTCAACGTGATGTAATCGCTGGGTAGGGGAAGATCTTGTAGTCCTGATATGAGTTATACTCTTTTATGAATTTATTTGGTTGTAATGTTTGGAATTTTCGGTTTCTCACTTTTTCCTCAAAAGTGTTTTGATATTAAAAATTTTAATTTTCAGCCAAAGTGTTTCAAATATCCTATTATATGAGATGATAATCCATTATCTAATATCTATAGATGTTTCTTTTGTCATGTTTTGTGTAAAACATAAACAATAAAAGCCTTATCATTCCCTTTCTGTCTCTTCTTTTGAAATTTTTGAGTATTTATATTCATACTAAACTGGGATGGTAAAATTGTAAGAAAATAATTAGTAAAGTGAACCAAATATTTACATCTTCCAAAAATTTATTCCAATGATTGAAACTTGTTCTCAAACTTCTATATAGAAATTTTAGACCATTTCTGAACTTTTATCTTTTTAGTTGGATGAATCCCCATCAAAATTTTCCTACAAAACTGTCTAAGATCATTGAGATATTGGAAATTAAATGAACACATTATTACCACATTCCCAAATTATATACAATTTCAAGAATATCCATATAGATCATACTTACCTCTAAAAATAGGCTGCTATCCAGATGATGACAACTAACTTTATTCTTTATTTATGTTATCAATCTTGGATCCTTTTTATGAACCAACACTACTGTAGACTCCCAACACTTTCCTCTATAACCTATGATTTTTTCTAGTCTCTTTGAAATTTCTAATTAAATAATTTTTTTCCATTCAATCCAGAGTTCAAATAATTTATATATTTTTAAGAGTCTCTTTATTTTTCCACAAACTTAGTCTTCCCTATTTACTTATTAATTTCAAGATCTTCACTAATATTTCTAATATTATACTCACACTTTGAGTGTTATTTTTTATCATAATATTTATCCTTATTTGAACTTTCTCTAGATTATTGAATAGAATTCTGAAATTTGGATTTGTAACTATCTAATTCATTTTACACCTTTATCAATTTTCATTGGAAAACCTCAAAATCCTTCTCATTTTCTTTGAAATTATCTCCCACATCAATGTGTATTTTCTTATCTTTTTATAGACTTCATCAATCTACTAACCTCATTTGTCAATAGTAAATCCTTTTATTAATGATAACTATTATTGTTGACTGGTAATTGAAAACCTTTCTTTATATTATTCTTTTCTTTCTCCAATTGAGAAATATTTATGAAATAATATTTGATTTCCCTTTTCAAAATGGAATCTACCCCTATATCTTCCCCAATTTCATCACTAATACTCTCATTACTTGTGTGTTATTAATCATTTACCTTTATAATAAACAATGTTTCATAATCTTCATTGGTTTACTCACTTTCTTCATCATCTTTACAAAAAATTACATCATTATCTTCTTCCAACTTTGGATAATTGGTAGAAAAATGTCCAATAGCCCCACAACTAAAACACTTAAAAGTTAGTTTAACATGAAATATACCTTTACCTCTTTAAACATTTCTTAATATGGTTGAAATTATTTTTTTGAAACTCATATAAATATCTTTATCCAAATTTTAATTTTATTAATTAAAATCTTTCTTGATCTATTATTTTTTTATACATTTTAAGTATATTTCCATATTATCTATGGTATTCCTCATTTTCATCCCATAATAAGTGGGAATACATTTACTGTTCACTAAATTCAAGTTGTCTATATTATCAAAAAAATTATAAACTAATTATTCTACTATAGTGGGAGACTTTGTTGAAAGAACTAAAACACCAACTAAGTTCAAAAAACTTTTAAGTGAAAAAAACTCTAAATTCTGATATTTAGAGGAAAAATGAGATCTGATACCAATTGAGGTGGTCCCAGGAATGACGAGGTTCATTCATTGGGGGGGGGGGGTGAATTAGTGAAAAATTTTATATTTATTTCATTTTATGGTTTCTTATGAAGACAACCATTATCTATTTTTAGAGTGATCATAATCATTTCTTCAGACCCACACATACACACACTGAGGAAAATAAAAAATAGAGTCACTTTATATATAAGGATCACCTCTTGAAATGAGAAGGCTAATCCTTGGCATGATCCGTACTAACTTGAGACCATACGATCCACTAGAATCACCATCATAGATATAATAAATTTGGAATATCCTTGAACTCATGTTTATAATATAATAAATAATACTGTATCCAAAAATAAAAATAATGGGTTTACACCTTGATCAGAATTATTACACTATTGTATTGTATTATTGAGGTAGGGATTATACTTCTTCCTCTGATAATTGTCTCCCAAAAATATTATAATTCTCCTCAACTTATTTACTATTTAGAATATGTGTAACTTTCTTTTTCTTGAACACATTTAACAATTATGATGATCAAACAAAAAATAATAAATTTCTATTCTTTATATTCTTTTATTTTACTACTCACACTAATTGCAAGCACTTTTTCATTCTTCTCTCTTCTCATGAAAATTGTTCTACACAACAATCATCTTCTACACTACACTCACTTTCCTAAATAATCATATTGATTATTATTTCTTTTCAATACACATTAAAATTATCCTCCTCTATATACTCCACACATTCATGACCCCATTCCAATTAATCCTATATAGTAGTAATGTTATATTCACTTTTGAATTTCAATTTCAATTTGAATTTAAAACTTCTAACTTCCTTTAACCACTTCAAACTATTCCTAATTATTTTTGATAATTAGATCATCGATGACCTTATAGTCATCATTGATATGATTGGAGACATTAGACATTGAAGATAAAAGACTCTTGAGTCATCAGTTGATCCTTATCATTATATCCACTCAAATTTGGATCTCTCTTATGGCCATAGTTTAGAACTATGGTGTGTTGTACATAATTTCAATCCAACTAAATTGAACTACTTTGAGAACTAATCTCAAATCAATTAAATAACAATATATTTTCCACTCATTGTTTTAGATAAGAATTTTTTCTTCACTTTATGATATATACCATGACACATAGATTCTCATTTCAAAATCCAGTTAACTGACTAGATATTACCCTCATTGGGAATAAGTCTCCCTAATACTTCTAGGACTTATCAAAAATGGACACCAAAGATATTCCATGGTGTGGTTATACTTATTTTGATTCCCAAAATCTAACTCTTAAACAAGACACTATTAAAACCTCCAAAACATATTCTATATTTCAATTCTTTATATGTAATTTTATCCATTGAAACACTCAATAAAATTTACATTTTAGAAAATAATCTCACCTTTTTAATGCTACATAGGATTCCATGACATGTCCCCATTGATCCATAGCATAGTCGGAGTATCTTCCTTAGACTATAGTCCACTAAGATTCTTTTGTTCTATATAACTAAGCTATTTTCACCATCATAGATCATATCTATGCCTATTGTTGTTAGAAACATGGTGTGGTGATGTCACATACACTAAAAAACTTTCAAAAATGTCTCTTGAACCTCAAGATTCCTTCTATGCTCTTCAAATCATCCCAAAATCATGAAAAAATCTCACTTCAAATGAATCATCACGAAACACCTAAGTATGAACATAATTTATGTTTTTATAAAAAATACAACACAATAATCATATCCAATTTTTATATTATTTAATTATGATATTTTTCTTCATGGGAACAATAATCTCCAAAAACATCTGCTGGTCTAAAAAAATTCTTGTGCATTCTCTTCTTTATTTTTTACTTTTCATTAATGTTTGTGACATATGAGTTTTCCTGAGTGCATGTGATGTTTAATCTTTATGGTTATTTAAGGAGTAGGTTGTTTCCTTCTTACATTTTGGTATAATGATCTTAGGGTAGGATTTCCAATCAAGTAAGTTTTTATGATTCTATTTTGCTACACCTTAAAGTTATGGAGGATTCACTTTCCATGATTGATGTATGAGCCCCCAAACAAGTGGTATATGAGATTGCAGTTATCAAATAACTCACAAATTTCTCACCAAATCTGGAAATCTACACACACTTACATTAAATATATTTCAATTTTTAGTTTGATTTTACTATTATCATAAGGATGGTGTTGGAATATGGTAAGATCCAGGTAGAAAACATTGATTCATTAGAATTTGTGTTAAGAAGGATGCATATGAAGGATTATCTCATACAAAAGGACCTAGAAGTTCTTTTGATGGGGGTCATGTTGGAGTATATGGATCAACCTGAATGGGAAAGGTTGGATAGGAAATCACTCAAATTGGTGAGGATGTCATTGGAATGAAACATATACTTTAACATTAAGGAGGAAAAATAATGGTAGTGTTGATAAAGACCTCAAAAAATATGTATGAGTATTCAATGACACTTAATAAAGTGTTCGTGATATAGAGAAATTTCAATATTAGTTTTTTGAAATTAGACCTATGGAAGATCATATAAAAACTTTCAATATGATTCATATCCATATTGAGTTGGTAAAAGTTACATTCATATATCACTACTAAAATCATGGGATGAAATGTTAATAGTAGTTATTGATTCCTGTGTAAAGGTTGACTTGGTGTTTGAGGTATCCAGAACATGATTTTGAATGATTAACTAAATAGGATGGAATTTAAAACTTCTTTTGGTAATATACTAAATGATGACATAAGGGGATGATAACCTCATTGTAAAAGTTGGCAGTGATAACCTTCTCTCTAGGATTACCTATTGAGAGAAACTTCTCCCTCCTTCCAAGGTATAGGTCTACATGGATAGTGTTGTTATTCTCTAGGAATGATCCTCTAATCTCTATGTATTTTTCAATGCCTACCACTCCCCAAACATCAAGCTTAAAGTCTTATCGCGACATAACCAAAGATTCTTCTTCTCATTTTAAGGTAGGGCCTTCCACTAGGTTCTCTAACTCCTAGGGAACCCCTCTCCTTCCCCTTTACAACATTTTTTATGTGCTATCAGATCCCTAGCCTTTCTCTTTGGTGGTGAAGGTTTATCAAGTTGCAGTTCATGCATACTCGTCTTCTCCCAGAGGGGTTTGTACCCGCTCTCAATCAAGAATAAGACCAGCTGGTCTCCAATCAAGGTCTTGTTATCCCCCAACACTATGATCCTGTGTAAGGAGTCTGGTTATCCAATTATTTACTTCATCACATGCAATTATTGATGCCTTGTCTCTTGGGTGAAAATAGATTTTATTGCCTCTGAGTTTCGTCACAGTAGTATCTCCCTTGTTGCGGTTTTGGAACATAAGCAGGACACTTAGAGGGTCTCAAAATCTATTAGAAGACTTGGAGTTAGGAATTAAATTCATGGTGAACCTCTTGACCAACATATTTGGATATTTTGTAAGAGCTATATCACAATGGATTTTGTGACTACCTTGGTTTAATTTATTATTGTTAAGGTCACTTCTCGTTCAATGATGATGCTTTTATCTTTTGTATATGAAAAGTGGGAGGTTCTTGCAAGGGAGAGGTTGTGGTCTGATCTTGGATCCTTCGACTCAGGATCATATCCATGGATCATAAGAAGTTATTTTTATGCAATTTTAGATTTTTATGAAAATAAAGGGGAAGGGGTGTATTTGAGAAAGGAAAGGCATGATTTTTTTTGGTTTTCTATCACGTGTTGGCTTGGTGGATATGGGTTTCATAGGTGATCATTTAATGTGGTGTAACAACCATAGGGGAGATAGGAAGATGTGGTGTAGGATATAAATTTTCTTAGCTAATATTCATGCTATTTATAGGTATTAAAATTATACTATGGCTCACTTCAATCAGGATTTATTAGATCATTCTCTACTTCATGTTATGTTGGCCAATGGGAGAGGTGGTAGTGGATGCTTTTTCTTCTCTAATCACTAGCCCTAAGATCCTAGTTTCCTTGCTGAGGTTTGGTAATAATGGGAGAAACCCTTATAGAGAAGCCCATGTTTTTTTCATAATTAACTAAGGTGATTGAAATGAACCCTCCAAAAATAGAATCAAATACTTATATATATAATATCACAAGTCCTTGAAGAGAGTGATGCTATAATAATTGGATTTCCTCCACTTTGAAGAGATAACCCCATGGATTTTTATGAAAAAAAGAATATTAAAGTGGATGTGAAAATAAGAAATCCCATTATATAATCTCTATCTAATAAACTATAACCCAATATATCAGAACTTATAACTACCAAGGATATTTGGGGGAAAATAGAAAATATATATGGATGAAATTTGAAGATTAAGGAATCCAAACTTCATATTTTGAGAAAAATTATGAATACATCCTGATGGATGATGAAGATGGTATTGATGAATGATTTACTGGGGTTAATGATATTTTATATCATATTATGGGGTTTATAGATAACTTGGAAGATTAAATAATTTTAAAGAACCTGGTGAAGAATTTATCTGATATATTCAACTCAAAGATATCATCTCTAGAGGAGATAAGTGATCTATCCCATGTTAAACTTCACAAAACCCTCCTGAATTATGAAATGGGAAAAGAAAATTTTAAAAAATGAAATATGAGGATATAAGATTAAAATCCATGATGAAACAAAATAATAAGGAGAAGAAGGTTGAATATGATTCCGGTTTTAAAAGTGACGATGAAAGTAGTGTGGAGTGTAAGAAATTCATGGCCTTTATTTTCAAGGACATTAGAAGAGGGAAATTCAAATATAAAGGTATGATTAATCTTAAATGTTTTAATTATAGAGGTATTTTTGAATTTTATTATTTATTTCTCAAATAATAAATACGATGAAAGTGAAAGTGATGATGAGAAAGAATAATTTTCAAAGGGAAATTATAGAAAATTTAAAAAAATGTGATTTTAGAAGAAAGAAAAAGTAATCAAGAAAATTCAAGAGGAACTTGAAGAGAAAAGAAGAAAATAAAAACTTTTTATCATCATATAGTCTGTAATATGGTGAAATTATTCATCAAAAAACATTCATAGATATTATTAGAAATAATGAAGACATACAAATGAGATAAGATGAGGAAGAATAGAAAAACTATACTCAATATATGTTGAGATCTGGATTGGAATCCTACCTTGAGAAAAATTTCAAGATCAATTAGAGAATAATGTTTCTAGAAAAATAAAAAATAAATGAATATGGGAAGGAGAGTGATCTCATAAAAGAGATAAAAAATTAGAAGTTGAGAATTACAGAACAAGAATATATTCTAGAAGAGTTTAATGAAAAAATGGTTGCTAAGGAATAATTAGTGAAATCCTATGCATCAAATAACTTGAATACATTTAGGAATCACATTAATCGAAGAATACATAAAAGGAGGCCAATACTAGTAATATAACTTTTATTTCTAAAGGGAGGTGAGAGTTATGAACCACTTCCTACTGCCTATAATGTCTCTATATTGTGTGGAGATCTCATAATCATGTCTTAGTGATCCCACTGATATCTGGACATGAGTAATTCAAGAATAACATTGATGTACACACATTGCACCTGAATAATAGAGAGTTAGAAGAAATATTCAAATGATGATTTTAGAAATACCCTTAAGAAATGTCATGAGAAAGTATAAAAACCACAACCAGATGTAGAAAGAATATTTTCAGGAGATGGATTCAATTGGGAGGATCTGGTATAAAGAACCCTCGATATATGAAAACTATGTGAACTAGAGACTATTTTTTGTAGATTTTCTTCCAATAATTTCATGAGATTGTTTATATTTGAACTTAGTTATTTATAGTGGAAAACCAGGTCTCAGAATACAACTTGAACTTGGAGAGCATTAGGATTTCATGGATAAACCTTACAAATACTTGTATTTTATGCCTTTCAATTACTATACTATTCAGGTGTTGATGTGTAACATAAGAAGAGTGGAAAGAGGATTTAACTAGCTATAGAGGTTTAAGTAAAGGATAATTTCATAAAATGAAAAACATATCACTAATTCACACTCTCCTCCTCTTAGAGATCTCACTAGACCCAATAAATTCAAAAGGAAATACATGATTTCTTTCACTACTTTACATTTTCAAGGAGTTTCAAATATCTTATTATATGAGATGATAATCCATTATCTAAGATCCATGGATGTTTCTGTTGTCATGTTTTGTGTGAAACTTAAATAATAAAGGCCTTATCATTCCCTTTAACTCCATTCTTTAGGGAATTTTGAGTATTGATATTCACAATAAATTGGGATAGTAAAATTGTATGAAAATAATTATTAAAGTGACCCAACTAGTTATATCTTCCCAAAAGTTATTCCAATGATTGAAATTTGTTCTCAGACTTCTGTCTAGAAATTTTAGACCATTTATGAACTTTTACCATTTTAGTCGGATGATTCCCTATCAAAATTTTTCTACAAAATCGTCTAATATCATTGAGATATTAGAAATTAAATGAAAAGATTATTACTATATTCTGAAATACTATACAGAGTCAAACATATCCATACAGTGCATACTTACCTCTAAAACTAGGTTTCTATGCAAATGACAACAACTGAATTTCTTGCTTATTTATGTTATCAATCTTGGTTCCTTTTTATGAACCAACACTAATATAGACTCCCAACAATTTCCTCTAAGACCTATTATTTTTCTGGTCTCTTTGAAATTACTAATTGATGTATTTGTTTTTCATTCAATCCAGTGTTCAAATAATTTATATATTTTTAACAATTGCTTTATTTTTCCACAAACTTGGTCTTTATTGCATACTTATTCATTTTAGGATGTTCAACAATATTTCTAATATTATACTCACCCTTTGAGTGTTTTTTTTGTTATCATGGTCTTTATCCTTATTTGAAATTTCTCTAGATTGTTTAATAGAATTATGAAATTTTGATTTGTAACCATCCAATTCCTTTTACACCTTTATCAATTTTCATCATAAAACCTCAAGATCATTCTCCTTTTCTTTGAAATTATCTCCCATATCAATGTCTATTTTCTTATATTTTTATATAGAATTCATCAATATATTAACCTCATTTTTCAATAGTAAATATTTTAATTAATGAGAACTATTATTGTTGACTGGTAATTGAAAACCTTTCTTTATATTATTCTTTTCTTTATCCAATTAATAAATATTTATGAAATAATATTTGATTTCCCTTTTCAAAATGAAACATACCACAATCTATTCCCCACTTTCATCACTACTTCTCTCATTAATTTTGAGTTCTTATTCATTTACCTTTATAATAACAATTTTTCATCTTCTTAATTGGTTGACTCACTTTATTCATCATCTTTAATAAACATTCCATCATTATCTTCCTCCAACTTTGGATAATTGGTAGAAAAATATCCAATAACCCCACAACTAAAACACTTAAAAGTTAGTTTGACATGAAATATACCTTTTCCTCTTTATAAATTTCTTAATATGAGTGAAATGATTTTTTTTTGAAATTCATATCAAAATATTTATACAAATTTGAATTCTATACACTAAAAAATTTATTGATATATTATTTGTTTATATATTTTAAGTATATTTCCATATTATCCATAGTATTATTCATTTTATTCCCATAATAAGTGGGAATAACTTTAATGTTCACTAAATCTATGTTGTCTATATTATAAAAAAAAATTGGAAACTAATTCTTCAACTATAGTGGGAGGCTTTGTTGAAAGAAATAAAACACCAACTAAGTTCAAAAACCATTAAAGAAAAAAACTTTGAAATCATGATATTTGGAGGAGAACATGATCTCTGATACCAATTGAGGTGGTCCCAGGCATGATGAGTTTCATTGAATGGGGGGGGGGGTGGGTGAATCAGTGAACAATTTTATATTTCTTTACTTTTATGATTTCTTATGAAATCAAACTTTATCACTTTTTAGATTGATCTTAATAATTTATTCACAAACACACACACACACATAGAGGAAATAAATAAATAAAGACACTTGATATATAAGGATCACCTCTTAAAATGAGAAGGCTAATCCTTGTCATGATCTGTACTCACCTGTGACCATAAAATCCACTAGAATCACTATCATAGATATAATGAGTTGGGAATATCCTTGGAATCATGTTCATAATATAATAAATAATACTATATCCCAATAAAAACATAAAGGTTCTACACCTTGATCAGAATTATTTCACTATTGTATTTTATTATTGAGGTAGGGATTATACTTCTTCCTTTAATAATTGTCTTTTGAAAATATTATAATTCTTCCGAACATATTTAATATTTAGAATATATGTAACTAAATTTTTCTGGGACACATGTCACATTTGTGATGATAAAAAAACCAATAATTTTATATTCTTTATGTTCCCCTTCTTCTTCTATTACTTACACTAATTTCAAGTACTTTTTCCTTCTACTCTCTTCTCATGAAAACTGTTCTTCACAAAAATCATCTTCTTCACTACACTCACTTTACTAAATAATATTATTAATTATTATTTCTTTTCAACACACATCCAAATTATCCTCCTATATATACTCCACACATTCATGACCCCATTCCAATTAATCCTATATAGTAGTAATGGAATCTTCACATTTCAATTTCAATTTAAAACTTCTAACTTCCTTTAAACCCTTCTGACTATTCCTAATTCCCTTTGATAATTGGATTATCTATGACCTTATAGTCATCATTTATATTATTGGAGACATTAGATATTGAATATAAAAGGCTATTGAGTCATCAGTTTATCCTTATCATCAGATCAAATCAAATCTGGAGCTCTCTTATGGCCATAGTTTGGAACCATGGTGTGTTTTACATCATTTCAATCCGACTACACTGAATTGCTTCGAGAACCACTCTCAAATCCCTTAAACCACAAAATATTTTCCAATAATTATTTTAGAAATGATTTTTTTCTTCACATTATGATATATACCATGAAATTGAGATCATCATTTAAAACTCTAGTCAACCGACTAGATATTACACTCCTTGGGAATAAGTCTCCCCAATAATTCTATGACTACTCAAAATGGACACCAAAGATATCCCATGGTGTTGTTATCCTCATTTTGATTCCCAGAATCTAACTCTTATATGAGACACTGCGAAAACAACAAAATCATATTCTATCTTTCCATTTTTATTAGTAATTTCATCCCTTGAAACAATCAATAAAATGTTTATTTTATAAAACCATCTCACCTTTTTGATGCTACGTAGGGTGCCACGACATGTCCCCATTGATCCATATCATAGTCAGAGTATCTTCCTTAGATTACAGTCCACAAAAATGCTTGTGTTCTATATAAATAAGATATTTTCATCTTCATATATCATCTCTATGCCTATTTTTGTTGTCACCATGGTGTGGTGATGTCACATACACTAAAACAACTTTCAAACATGTATCTTGAACCTCAATATTCCTTTTATTCTCTTCAAATCAACCCAAAAGCATGGAAAAAATCCACTTCAAGAAACACCTAAGTTGGAACATAATTTATGTCTTGATAAAAAAATACAGCACAATAATCATATCTACTTTATATCTTATTTAATTATCATATTTTTCTTCATGGGAACAACAATCTCCAAAACATCTCCTAGTCTCAACAAATCCTTGTGAATTCCATTCTTTATTGTTTCCTTGTCATTAATTTTTATGAGATGTGATTTTTCATGAGTGCATGTGATGTTTAATCCATATGGTTATTTATGGTGGAGGATATTTCCTTCTTAAGTCTTGGTACATTGATCTTAGGGTAGGAATATCCAATCAAGTAAGTTTTTATGCTTCTATTTTGATACAACTTAAAGTTTTTAGGGATTAAATTTCCATGACCAGTGTATGAGCCTCCAAAAAAGTGGTATATGATATTTTGGTTGTCAAATAACTCACAAAGTTCTCACCAAATCAGGAAATCTTCACTCACTTACATTAAATATATTTCAATGTTTAGTTGGATTTTACTATTATCATAAGGATGGTGTTGGAAGGTGGTAAGATCCCAGTAGAAAAGTTTGATGAATTATAATTTGGGTTATGAAAGATTTAGATGAAGCATTATATCATCCAGAAAGGACCTATAAGTTTTATTGATGGGGTTCATGTTGGAGAAGATGGATCACTCTGAATGGTAAAGGTTTCATATGAAATCACTCAGATTGGTGAAGATGTCATTGGCTTGAAACATAGATGTAACACCCCAAAAATTTATGGGAAATATTATTTTTTAATTTTATTGATGTCTTGAGTTGTACGCTACAACAATATTATCTTGCACTATACGCAACACTGTATTAGCTTGTAGTATACGCAACACTATTCTTGGCTTGTGTTGCACGAAAGAGCGACCTTTCTCAATAGCTTGTGTCGTACACAATACCGAGTTTCACTAAACAACGATATATTATAAACTAACCATTATGAATATTATTAACCACATTTTTAATTTTATAATAATATCATTCATCTTACATGGTATGTGAACAAAATAAAATTTTCGGGTAAAATAAGTATTTTTCAAAAAATGCAGTTTTACCACCTTTTGATGGTGCAACCAATTTAAATCTGGTTTTTGACACGTTTATAAGTTAAATTTGACAAAATAAACTTATTTATTTTAATAAGGTTATAAAAATTAACTTTGGATTATTTTTTAATATTTTTCTATTAACTTTCATATTTTGATGAATAGTAAAAATACGCTAAATTTTAATTAAAAACAACATTTTTCATCAAGATAATTTATATGGTTAAATTATAATATTTAATTGTTTTAATGTATAAATAGAACATGTTTTTACAATTTAATATAATGTACATCATTATCATTAATTTTACATTGAATTCATAGGTAAAAACATTTCAATCTTTTACAATGTTTTAAACAAAAACCCATTTTTTTCAACAACGAGATTAATTTTAAAGTAATTAATGCAACTTATGTGTTTTGAATTTCTAAAAATGGATTCCATATTTGAAATCAGTAGGTCTAAATTATGTTAACAGGCTACTTTTATTTTTAGGCATTATGAATAGTAACTACGGTAAATTTTATTTACCATAGTTAAAGGTAAATTAGGTAATTAAGGGTTAAAATAATATTATAAAATTACCCTACCACTTGTCTTAATATAATTGGATGATTATATTTCATCCTAAAATATACTTGGGTCGAAATGGTATCTATTGGAAACCACTTGTATGCGATTAAGACATTTATTTTATTTTATTTAAAGAAAAGCTAAATATTTCTCAATCAAATTTTAATAATTAAATTATTTTTAATATAAGGTTATACTGAATATAAATTCAATTATAAATAATCATTTGAACGCTAATATTTTTTTTATCAAGGTAATTTATTTTTAATTTTTAGGAAATATATAATTACCTTATTAGCTTATACATTAATGATGCAGAAATTATTTATTTAGTGAAAAATAAATAATATAGTTTTTATTAAAATAATAATACCCACTGAAGACCCAAAAACTTGACCAAAACTTATTTTTCGAGTATATCTACACCATAATCATCCAAGTATAGACTTGTGGACCATTTTGAGCCTTATAAAACAGATTAGGACATTTATATTATTTTATTTTAAATGATGTCAAAGTTGTCACCTTCATAATTTAATGAATATAACAATTTAAATGTTGTAATTTTAAGATTATAAATTTGATTAAAAGTATTCTTATGAAATAAATTAGATTTATCTTAATCATAGTATTTTATTTTTAATTTTTATGCAACAAATAAGTATAATAAATAATTATACAAAAATGTTATAGTAACTATTTTATTAATAAAAATATCAAAAAAAAATGGTTTTAAAAATATTAAAATAAATATTATATGAACTAATTAATGTGATCCACGAATTTTATAGATAAATATGACATGTTAGGAATTGATTAAATATTTTTGGTTCGAACATATATTCTATGTGGATTTTATTTAAATTCAAATAATTGAATAGTGTCAAAATTGACACTATTTGTATTTTATGAAAATAACATATTATTAAATTGTTTAAAAAATCACAAAAATATTTAAAAATTAAAAATTAAAATTTATATGGTCTAACATGTCATAAAGTATCTAATTATGTACAATTAACAACATTTAAGTAAGTATTTATAACCATTTAAAATTTATAACATTATTACCACAAATAAAATTAAATAGATTAAAATAAAATAAAAACTTGTCTATATTTGACTGGTTGATTATATTACAACCTTATCTTATCTCATATATGAATTTGAGTAACGTTGGAAGTTTTTATGTGGGGTTTGAGTTTATTATAAATTAATATTTTGGAGGTTTCCAAAAGTGCCCCTCTCTTCTCTTATAAAAGGGCACCTCATCCCTCTCCTCTTCACACAATTTTGAGCCTTTAAGCTCAGACAACCCCTACCCATTACTCATATAAACATCACTAGTAACATTATAAAGGTTTTGGTCTGCTCAAAATACCAACTCTAGTCCCTTAAGAGGAAGTTTAAAGGAGGTGCGTCGAGGAGGAGGTAATCTCTTCTACCGATTCATTCAGGTTTCTTTATTCTTCTACTTCATCTTCTTTAGTTTTAGCATTATAAAGTAATAATATCAGTATCTATAATATAATGATATGTTATTATAAATATCAAACAACCCTAATTCACCTTATATCCATCCTACGAAAAACGAAATCACCGCATGTGCGTACGTACGGCTTACCGTCTCCACGTCGTGGTGTAATATGTTTTTCCACCACCACCATACTTGGATGGGTATAATGATGGAACTAATAACTATATATGATTATTGTAACATCATAATAATTCTGAGATATTATATCTTCCACTTCAATTCCATTCCATAATTATGTGAATGATATCATCGCTCGTCCGTATGTACGGATTACAGTCTCCACGACGTGATGAGATTCATTATCCATGTTAACCATTACAGAATGATTATAGAGTATATATAATAAATAATCATGAAATATATGACATAATTATAATACTATATTTATGTATATGTTATTTACTTACTTCCTTTAAATTTAATAAGGAAATGAAAACATCGTTCGTGCATACGTACGACCTACCGTCTCTATGAACAGTGTATTTCATTCCATTTATCGATCTATTATATATATATATATATATATATTCTGAATATATATTATATATAAATCATGTTTTAAATTATGTAAGTAAGTAATCATGATCTAATTAATCATATGAATAATTACATTCAAAACACGTATGATAAATGAAACGATTTTACCCAAAATGCTGCTTTAACATGGAATTGACAAATGAACAGGTAATATAAAGTCATAAGTGAATCATGTATGATACCATAAATATTATTATGGTTCTGTATCAAGTTAATAATATTCTTAAACCCACTATACATGAGTCTCAAACACATTTGGATGAAATTGGACATAAGGTAAGGGATAATTTTGCAATCTCATTTTTATCCGAGATTGCTTATACTTAAGTATTTACTGGGGTTATATTTATCATCCATATACATGTCTTATAAAAATGTTTTCATAAAATATTTTCTATTCTTGCATGTATTTTTAAAGTCGTTTGTACCCTTTTTTGTCTTTTAACACATGGTATGGAAGTAATCTTTCTCTTTTCTATCATATGAAGTACTTTTTGACTTTTCTGGTAAAAAGTATGAGAAGAATGTTTTTTTAACTTATATGAAATGAACAGATTTTTACGATTTCATAACACCTTATTTCCCTGAATCTTATTCTAAAATATTTCATGATTATTTTCAACAAAAAAAATTTCTTTTAAAATTGCACGGCATTTGGAGAAAAGAAAATGATTTATAAGACGAAATGATATTTTCCTCAAGAATTCATTTCAAGTGTTTATTCAAAACTATTTTCCATCTAAGATTAAATTCTTTAATATGGTTATGTTTCAAGTATAATGTTCCCATTATTTACATGTTTTGATTTTTTTATGATGAAATGATATCCATTTATTTTATATGGATTATGTCATGATGGGACGATGTTTATGAAACCCATTTTATTCGTTGGGTTATGATGAATGATTTATGTTTATTTTGTGGAACACATAAGAATGATTTCATTATGATATGGGTGGGACCTATATCTCCCTCTAATTCATTGGGTAAAGATTTATATCTCATGAGATAAACATGGATGGAATGGAAAGTAAATCCAGTTCAGTAATACAGGGCTGGAACGACAAGTAAAACCAATTCAGTAATGGACTTTGTCCACTATAATGGTCTTGGAAGCAATGCCTTGGATACTATGGAAATAATATCATTTTATTAATGGGTTTCCACAATTACATGTTTTATTACCATGATATTTTATCATGATTGATGTTCTTTTATGATCTATGTCTTACATACTACCAAGATTTATTTCACAACTCAAGATTTTGATGTTTAAAATTTATGTTCATGTTTTTAAGTTTAAATGTATATGGTTTGTTCTATTTTCTCCATTATTACCCTTAATGAGCATTTGAGCTCACCCTTTATATGTTTTCTTTTCCCCAAGATATAAAGAGAGGTTTTAGGTATGAAAACAGAAGGGGAAGATCTTTATGGGAGATGTTGATGATCTTTCACCATGATTAGAAGATTATGTTCCGAGTTTCCAAAGATACTAAACTATTATGGTCCTTGGGTGTCTGTTTTTATTATGTGTTAAGTATTCTATAAAAGTAATGTAACTTCTATGTATGTCAAGCTTTGGTCTTTATAGTTGGTATCATAGGAATGGTTTAGTTAACCTTTGGAAACTAGGATGCGAAAACTTAAGTAAGATCCCTAGAGATATTTCTATGGTATGTATAGGGATGTCCCTAAGGTTAAGTATAAGTATAGGTTACAGTCCTAGAATTATGATAAAGATCATGAATAACCTAGGATTAAACCTAATATGTTAGAGATTGAACGTGCTCCCCCTTGATTATGTTGCTTTCCTAGTAATTTTTTCTCTCACACTATTTTTCTTGGGTTTTAGAAAATGGATGGAAACAGGAAGATTCATGTTAATAGAGAATATGATGGACAATGGAATGATATTCTTAATGAGAAACCAAATGAAATGGGATTTGGAAGGCAAAACATCATTATTATTCCTAATCAGCAATCTCATAATATGATCAATAATATCAACTTTCGTAAGTTTCCTGACTCATCTAATAAGAGAAAGACGGAGTTTCATGATGATCATAGAGGAAAGAAAGTTCAATTTCCCTCATGTAAATCATGTTTGAAGAGGCATCAGGGAGAATGTTTCAAAGGAATTGGAAGATGCTTTGGGTGTAGAAAACAAGGACACAAAGCTAGTAATTGCAAAGGAAAAGGTTCAGTTAACACAATGGATAAGGATAATGGTATTTCTAAGACATAAACAACGGTTAAATGTTTTAAATGTGGAATGTACGGGCATTATGCAAACCAATTACCTAAAGGAAAATATCATGAAGAGAATCAACATGGTCATATGGGTAGTATTTATGTTGACGATGATGAAGAGACTATAAATGATATATGAGATGAAAGAAGTGTTGAGGAATAAAATGATGAAGCTCAGTCAATGGTTTAAGAAGGTAGTGGAATGATTGAATTTTTATCAAGAGTAATGTTGTATAAGTAATTTCATGGTAATATGGAATAAAGAAACACCTAAGGATTGTTACACTATTGTTTTTCCTTAAGTTTTTGAAAGTATATGTTGAATGGTACTGGTAACCATGAATGTTTATTCAGATATTTTTGGAAATCACCTAATATGTGCATAATGAAGTGATAAGGAGATAATGAAATTTTTGATAGTATTAATGAGCTCATGACTGATATAAGGACAAAGTGATATCCTGGTTTTAGTATATAGAAATTTTAGGATTTTCGTATGTTGAAAGAGTTAACTTTTGACCGCATTCATGTTTTCACTAAGGTTCTATGGTAATTCATGTTTCAAGAATACATTATTAAGGTATTCACATGTTTTGAATGTGACCAATAAGATATATCTTATGATATATGGGGGATAAATGATGGAATTCACATGCTTGTTATAAGACCTTTCTAGTAATCGTTTTCTTTATACTGTGAGTTTGGACAAAAGAATTTCGGATAAGCCTAAAGGTTGGAATGGATTAAGTTGGACATCAGATAGTATTATTTAAGGCTAGAAATTTTTTTCGATATTATTTCTGGAATGTTGTAATGGTGATGTTTTAGAAATAGGACAACCTACAGGACGATCAAAAACCTATCGCATCGGACAAAGATGCAGGAATTGAACCCACAACCGAATTTCTACATGCCTTTATTGCCTACCACTGGCCTACATGAAGTCCCTGGTTAGTAGAAAGTAGTTTTATTTTATTATGTGGTATGATAGATGAAATATAAGTCCATTTTTGGGACCATATACAATTAATATCACCATATATGGACTTATGTATATTTGATAACTTTTGCTAACCTTTTGTTTGATATAGATGGAATGCCCCATCATTATATCACATAAACAACTAACACTTAAATAATGAAAAATTCAACTTCATTTCTTTAATATATGAAGTGGAAATTGTTCAAGGAATGACCAACGACAAGACTATACCAAAATCAAGTAAGTATTTCTTCTAATTACAAATTTTCAAATTTAGGGAAATGATCTTGAAAACCAAAAACATTGTCCAAGTACCCTCATATCCAATTAATCAGATGGTACCTTAGACTATCACAAATTTATGACTTTGTGATTGTTGTCTTTTGCATAGCCATGTTCTCTACCACTCTCTATCAGAACTTGATGGTTAGATTTCTCTTCCATATCCATATTTTCACCTATATTCTCCTATGTGGAAACCCAGCGATGAGTTAATTTGGGTAACCGTTACGTTTCATACTTTATTTTTTAAAATTAATTTTTAGTATTTTTTTATGATGTGGGTTTCTATGAAAGAAACCTTCAAGTAGTAAAAAAATTATAACCCCGACAAATTTTGAGGCTAAAATTCATTTTAAGGGGGGTAGAATGTAACACCCCAAAATTTTATGAGAAATATTATTTTAAATTTTATCGATTTCTTATGTTGTACGCTACACCAAGATTAGCTTGCACTATATGCAACACTGTATTAGCTTGTAGTATACGCAACATTGTTCATGGCTTGTGTTGCACGTAAGAGTGACCTTTCTCAATAGCATGTGTTGTACACAATACTGAGTTTAACTAAACAAAGATATATTATAAACTAACTGTTATGAATAGTATTAACCACATTTTTAATTTTATAACAATATCATTCATCTTACACAGTATGAGAACAAAATAAATATTTTGGGTAAAGTAAGTATTTTTAAAAAAATGCTGTTTCGCCACCTTTTGATGGCGCACCCACTTTAAATATAGTTTTTGACACATTTATAAGTTCAATTTGATGAAATAAACTTATTTATTTTAATAAGGATATAAAAATTAACTTTGGATAATTTTTTAATATTTTTCTATTAACTTTCATATTTTGATGAATAGTAAAAATACGCTAAATTTTAATTAAAAACAACTTTTTTCATCAAGATAATTTATATGGTTAGAATATAATATTGAATTGTTTTAAAGTATAAATAGAATATGTTTTTATAATTTAATATAATGTATGTCATTATCATTAATTTTACATTGAATTCATAAGTAAAAACATTTCAATCTTTTATAATGTTTTAAACAAAAACCTGTTTTTTTTTTGACAACATGATTAATTTTAAATTAATTACTGCAACTTCTGTGTTTTGAATTTGAAAAAATGGATTCCATATTTATAATCAGTAGGTAAAAATTATGTTAACATGCTACTTTTATTTTTGGGCATTATGAATAGTAACCATAATAAATTTTATTTACCATAGTTAAAGGTAAATTAGGTAATTAAGGGTAAAAATAATATTATAAAATTACCCTAAAACTTGTATTAATATAATTAGATGATTATATTTCGTCTCAAAATATACTTGGGTTGAAATGGTATCTATTGGAACCCACTTTTATGTGATTAAGCCATTTATTTTATTTTATTTAAAGAAAAGCTAAATATGTCTCACTCAAAATTTAATAATTAAATTATTTTTAATATAAGGTTATACTAAATATTAATTTTATTATAAATACTCATTTGAAAGCTAATATTTTTTTCTTTATCATGGTAATTTATTTGTAATTTTTAGGAAATATATAATTACCTTAATAGATTATACATTAATTGATGTAGAAATTATTTATTTAGTGAAAAATAATTAATATAGTTTTTATTAAAATAATAATACCCACCAAAGACCCAAAATGGCCTACTCAATGATGGGGTATAAATGGCCCGCTGGTCTTCTAAATAAAATAAATGTTTACATAAAGATTTTTTTTTGGACTGGTAGTACTCTTGAAAGGAGGCTTGTGAAAATACCTTGGGCCACTTGTTGCAAACCTTTAGAGAAAGGTGGTATTGGCATAAAAAATATTAAAATATTTAACTATTCCCTTCAAGCCAGACTCGCCTGGAGAATGATTCATAGAAATTCTATATCCATTGATTTTCTCAAAAAAAGATCCCTTGTGAAGATAACAAAAAGAAATTGGAATTTCATTAATTCTTTGATCTGGCCTTCCATCAGGAAATCCTTTACCAATATTGTGAACAACTCTAGATGGATGGTTAGCACCAATTCTTATTTGAATTTCTAGATTGATAATTGGACAGGTTCCCCCCATATCTCTATGGTGTCTCTGAATTCTCTTCCGGAAAATACCAACTGTTCTACAAAGGAGGTTATGCAATCTAGTACTTCTAATATCCCTGATAACATCATCTATGTCATTGACAGTTACCCCTTTTCTAGCTCTGAAGATTTTCTTATTTGGGAACCTGTCCACAATGGTATTCTTGACTCCAAAAGTTTTATAATCACAATATTTCCAACTCTGAAACAAATTTTTCCTGGTTGAAATCTTTCGATAAACGCTGGATTAAACCATTGAGATTTACTCTGGTTTGGCGCATTGCTCACAATCGTGTTCCCATGGAGGTTTGTCTTCAATCTTTTGGGGTTCAACTTTTCTCTATGTTTCCTTTTTGTCCCCCATATAGGGAATATACTAACCATCTGTTTTTGTCTTGTGCTACAACTTCTTCCCTTTGTAATTTTATTTCTGACATTTTTTCCTGCAGATGGTTACTCAATGACACTATTAGTACTCAATTTTAAATGTTGTGTGGCTCTTGATACCTCTCAACAGATCAAAAATATCTTCCTAAGTGTTGTTGCTGAACTCATTCATGTGATCTGGTATGATAGAAATGCTATTATACACAAAAATTGCTCATTTAATCTCAATACAGATCGAACGCGTATCCTCATTGCTATTAAGGATGCTACAATGGCCCAAAAAGCTCACTGTGATAACTCCGTAGGAGACTTCATGATCCTACATCGACATCAGATTGATGGGATATACAAACAACTGTGATGAACTTTTGAGGTCTTATGGAAAGCTCCGCTTCTAGGACGGATCCAAGTGAGCGTTGATGGTTCCCCCAAAGGAAACCCAGGTCTTGCAGGTTACAGATCTATTTTTAGAGACTATCTTGGCTAGTGTCACGGATTCTTCTTTGGCAGTTGTGGAACCGCCTCGTCTTTGGAGGCAGAAATGATGGGGGTGAATCAACTGAGATTTAACATGGATGGACAACCTACCCACTGACCTTCTCCCCTTATATGATAAATATTATAATAAGATTCCATACTTCAGACTCATGTAGTTTCCTTGTTCCTTTTATTTTAAATAAATTGTGTCTCAGATTTTGTCTGAGGCACTACCTATTAAAAAAAATTAAATATATTAAAAAAGAATAAATCAAAATGATAAAGTTTAAAATAAAATAAAAACTTGTCTAAATTTTATTGGTGGATTATATTAAAACCCTATATTTTCTCATATCCTAATTTTAGTCACTTTTTAAGTTTTTAAGTGGGGTTCGAGTTTATTATAAATTTATATTTTGTAGGTTTCCTAAAGTACCCCTCTCTTCTCTTATAAAATGGCACCCCATCCCTCTCCTCTTCACACAATCTTGAGCCTTCAAGCTTGGCCAAACCCTGCCCATTACTCTTCTCAACTTCCCTATTCACATTATGGAGGTGCTGGTCTTCTCAAAAGACCAAATCTATTCCCTTAAGAGGATGTTTAAAGGAGGTGCATCGAGGAGGAGGTAATCTCTTCTACCGATTCTTTCAGGTTTTTTTATTCTTATACTTCCTCTTATTTATTTGTTTCATTATAAAGTAATAACATCAGTATCACTAATATACTGACATGTTTTTATAAATATGAAACAACTCTATTTCACCTTATATCCATCCTACGAAAAACAAAATTACCACACGTGCGTACATATGACTTACCGTCTCCACGCCGTGGTGTAATCTTTTTTTCCACCACCATCATACTTGGATGGGTATAATGATGGAAATAATTACTATATATAATTATTATAACGTCATACTTATTCTGAGATACTATATCTTCCACTCCAATTCCATTCAATAATTATTGGAATGATATCATCGCTCGTGCGTACGTATGAATTACCGTCTCCATGACGTGATGAGATTCATTATCCACGTTAACCATTCCAGAATGATTATAATGTATATATAATAAATAATCATGAAATATATGACATAATAATAATACTGGATTTATGTATATGTTATTTACCTACTTCCATTAAATTTAATAAGGAAATGAAAACATCGTTCATGCATACGTACGACCTACCGTCTCCATGAATGGTGTATACTATTCCATTTATCGATCTATTATATATATATTCTGAATATATATTATATATAAATCATGTTTTAAATTATGGAAGTAAGTAATCATGATCTAATTAATCATATGAATAATTAAAAGTCGAAACACGTACAATAAATGAAACGATTTTACCCAAAACACTGCTTTAACTTGGAATAGACAAATGAATGGGTAATATAAAGTCATAAGTGAATCATGTATGATTTCATAATTATTATTGTGGTTCTGTTACAAGTTAATAATTTGTTTAAACCCACTATACAGGAGTCTCAGACACATACATAAGAAATTGGACATAAGGTAAGGGATAATTTTGCAATCTCATTTTTATCTAAGATTGCTTATACGTAAGTATTTACTGGGGTTATATTTATCATTCATGTCCATGTATTCTAAAACCGTTTTCATAAAATATTTACTATTATTCCATGTATGTTTAAAGTCATTTTACCCTTTTTTGTCTTTTACCACATGGTATGGAAGGAACCGTTCCCTTGTCTACCATACGAGGTACTTTTTGACTTTTTTGGAAAAAAGTATGAGGAGAATGTTTTTTAACTTATATGGAAGGAAAGAATTTTTATAGTTTCATAAAACCTTATTTCCATGAAGCTAATTCTAAAATATTTCATGATTATTTTCAACAAAATTCTTTTCTTTTAAAATTTCACAACATTTGGAGAAAAGAAAATGATTTTGAAGATGAAAGGATATTTTCCTCAAGAATTAATTTCGAGTGTTTGTTCAAAACTATTTTCCATCTAAGATTAAATTATTTAATATGGTTATGTTTCAAGTATAATGTTCATATTATTTAAATGTTTTGATTTTTTTATGATGAAATGATATACATTTATTTTATATGGATCATGTCATGATGGGACGATGTTTATAAAACCCATTTTATTCGTTGGGTTATGATGAATGATTTATGTTCATTTTGTGGCACACTTAAGAATGATTTCATTATGAGATGGTCGGGACTTATATCTCCCTCTAATGCATTGGTTAAATATCTATATCTCATGAGATAAACATGGTTGGAACGACAAGTAAATCCGGTTCAGTAATACAGGGCTGGAACGATAAGTAAAACCGGTTTAGTAATGGACTTCGTCCACTATGATGGTCTTGGCAGCAATGCCTTGGATAATATGGAAATAATATCATGTTATTAATGGTTTTACAAAATTATATGTTTTATTCCCATGATATTTTATCATGATTGATGTTCGTTTATGATCTATTCCTTATATACTGCCAAGATTTATTTCACAACTCAAGATTTTGATGTTTAAAATTTATGTTCATGTTTTTAAGTTCAAATGGATATGGTTTGTTTTATTTTCTCCATGATTACCCTTACTGATCATTTGAGCTCACCCTTTATATGTTTTCTTTTCCCTAGGATATAAATAAAGCTTTTAGGTAAGAAAACAAAAGGGGAAGATCTTTATGGGAGATGTTGATGATCTTTCACAATGATTAGAAGATTATGTTCTGAGTTTCCAAAGACACTAAACTATTACAGTCCTTGGGTGTCTGTTTTTGTTATGTATTATGTATTATGAAAAAGTAATGTAATGTCCATGTACATCAAGCTTGGGTCTCTATAATAGACTTTAACATTAGGGAGGAAAAATAATGGTAGAGTTGATGGAGACCTCCAAAAATATGTTTTAAAATTAAATGACACATAATAAAGTGTTCATGATATAGAGAAATTTAAATATGAGTCTTTTAGAAAGTATAAATAAAGAAGATCATATAAATATTTCAATATGATTCAGATTGTTAGGTCCACTAGGCTGGATACCCTGAGAGGGGGGGTGAATCAGGGTATGACTAATTAAAAATTAATGCCCGTTCTGATCTTGTTTCGCTGTTAAGCAAAACACTCTTCTCTCTTTTCCCTATTGCACGATATAAACAGAATGTAAAGCAAGCACAGGACACAACAATTTTACTTGGTTCACCGCTAAGGGCTACGTCCAAGGAGCATACGCCGACAGGTTGCCGGTCGTACCAAATTCCACTAATGTTCACTAGCTGTGGATTACAAGGTTCGGGCTAGATCACTTCTATGCCCAGGCTCACTGCCTTTACAATGTTTAGGGTCAGCTCACTGCTTTCCCAAGGGTCACGCCCTATTTCTCTCTCTCTGGCTCACTGCCGGTGGAGAGGATCACCTTTTTCCTCTTCCTAAGCTCACTGCTCTTGGAAGGGATTAACTCACAGTTTATAGACCTGTAGGTCTCTTCATTTCCATTAAGAAGTGCATCTTCCTCTGTATGTAGATGCTCTTTTGAAGTTCAACTTTCACTCGTAGATGAATACCCCTTTGCCACTATCCACTGGGCAACCAACCTTTGGAAAGACCTTCGCAAAGCACCCTACAATGCAAGGCTCCCAATTTCGCGAAGCTCAAACAAGCCTTCGCGAAGCTCCTGCCTTTTCGCGAAGCTCACTCGCGAAGCTCCTTCGCGAAGCACTCTCGCGATGCTCAAGACGTCGCAAAGCAACGACCCTCGCGAAGCTAAGAAGGCCAACGCGGAGCTCGCAGGTTTCGCGGAGCTACAATAGCCGCCGCGAAGCACCTCTTTCGCGAAGCACACTGGCTCCGCGAACCACCTTCGCAAATCGAGAGCAAAGTATTTTCTCTGAAAAATTCTCTCTTCTCCGCCTGAAGGGGTCGGCCTCAATTTATAGGCGATTCCACCGACCTTCGTCCCTTCCGCGCGAAGTCAACACCACGTCATCTCAAATCGCGAAGCTCCAAAGTTTCTGTCGGAATTCTGTCCAAATCGCGAAGCTCTACGGCAATCTTCCGTTCGCGGAGCTTGACGTAGTCGCGATGAATCACCGTCAACTTACCTTCGCGGCTCGCGCCTTCGCCGCGAAGCTCCCTCGCGAAGCCCAACATTCCTTCGCGCCTTCGCCGCGATGTGCTTCAGCCTCTGCCATTCGCGAAGCTTGACGTAATCGCGAAGCATCACCGCCTCCATTCTTCTGGTCTTCGCGATTTCCAAACCATGCATCCTATCTTCGCGAAATTCATGCCTTTGCCATATTAAATTGTGTTCTTCATTGAAATCCTCCTTTCGCGATGCTCACCAAACTCCAAATTTTGGACCCCAAAAATTTGGCAAACACTGGAAAACGGCGCCACCTTGTACTGCTCTTTTGTACCGCCTCCAGATTGTCCTTTCCTTTGTCATAGTTCTTTGTCAACATGTAATGTCAACAACTTCTCGGGAACTCGACAAATATCCATGAAAACCTGCTTTGTCAACAAACACAATCAACCCAAAAATACTTCAATGTTACCTTGAGGGATTTTTGCCCAACAATCTCCCCCTTTGGGTTTGTTGACAACTCTTCACAATTTTGCTCAGGATGATTTTCTGCACTGTGATACCTCACTGAGTCTTCTTCCAGCTGCTACCACCATTCGCCTCTTGCGATTGTGACAGTGTTCAAGGATTCACTTAACACGTACTCTAAGCCCACATGAGCAATGCTCGGCGTGAGAAACAAGAGTAGTATGTAAAGTTCATCAATGAATCACTTCATGTTAGACCCCAATTGTCGATTCCACCATGATACCAATTCCTAAAATAAAACCAGTTGTAGAACCACACTGATACCAATTGGTGAATTCTTTAGTTGATACCAATTGTTGATAGCTGGACACCGTCTCACACCATTCCAACACCACTGTTCTGCTTTTATCACGATCCTCAGCTATCGTGATTTCTATGATATGATCGATCACTTCTAGCATCGTCAGATTTCATACACTCCCCCTTTCTCATTGCTCCCCCTTTCTGGCTGCTCTACCTGTCAGCTTCTCCCCGTATCAATTATGATTTATCAAATCTCCGCACTATTTTCTCCCTTGAACTAACACTGTTCTCCCCCTTTGTCAAGTACTTTGTCAAGCACTTTTCTCCCCCTTTGTCAACGAACCCAAAGGTCACGCCTTTGTAGTCTATAACATAGTAGAGAACTCAGATCAGCATAGTAGGGAAAAACACGTCATACCTCGGGGAGAGGGGGGGGTCCCATATCCACACTATTTCAAGTGCGGGGAATCGACTGAATTCCCAGAGCCAGTCGATGCCTCTCAAATGCTGCCTTGGGTAAGGCCTTTGTCAGAATATCTGCAACCTGCAGCTCTGTAGGCACATACTCCAACTTCACGATCCCCTGCTCAACCTTCTCCTTGATAAAGTGATACTTAATCTCAATGTGCTTTGTCCTTGAATGATGGACAGGATTTTTGCTAAGATTTATAGCACTTGAGTTGTCGCACTGGATTCCGATCGGAGACTTCACTTCAACTCCCATATCTTCAAGCTGCTGCTTCATCCACAATAACTGTGTGCATGCTTGAGTGGCCGCTATATACTCAGCTTCTGCGGTGCTCAATGAAATGCAATCTTGTTTCTTGCTTAGCCAAGAAATACACAATCCACCAAGATAGAATGCACCACCTGACGTTGATTTTCTATCATCTGCTGAACCGGCCCAGTCTGCATCAGTATATCCCAATAACTCTGTCTGAGATTTGTCGTTGTATGTCAGACCGAAGTCCACCGTGCCCTTGATATACCGAAGTATTCTTTTCACTGCAAGCATGTGACTTTCCTTGGGATTACATTGATATCTCGCTGCTTGGCATGTGGCGAAAACAATATCAGGCCTTGTTGCGGTTAAGTACAACAGACTTCCAATGATTTGCCTGTATTCTGTGATATTAACTGCCTTGCCATTCTCATCTTTTGATAATTTCATCCGGGTAGCAACCGGAGTCTTCATTTCCTTGGAATTATCCATTCCAAACCTTCTTAAAACTTCCTTGGCATATTTGGATTGAGAAATGAAAGTTCCATTCTTTCCTTGTGTCACCTGTAGACCAAGGAAAAACGTTAGCTCTCCAATCATTGACATTTCAAACTCATTTTTCATGAATTCAGAAAATTGTATGCACTGAGCTTCATCTGATCCGCCAAAAATTATGTCATCGACATACACTAGCACCATCATCCTTTGATTACTGTCATTGCTGAAATAGAGATTGTAATCAACTCCTCCACGCTGAAAACCAAGCTTCTTCAAGTACTGATCAAGCCTTGAGTACCATGCCCTTGGTGCTTGTTTCAGCCCATACAATGCCTTCTTCAACCTGCAAACTTTGTTCTCATCCTCATGAATGAGAAAACCATCTGGCTGCTCAATATACACCTCCTCTTCCAGAACTCCATTCAAGAATGCGGATTTGACATCCATCTGGAACACTTTGAACTTCCTTTGCACTGCGATGGCTAGGAATAATCTTATTGTCTCCAGCCTTGCAACCGGTGCAAATGTCTCATCAACATCAATTCCCTCGATTTGGGAGTACCCCTTGCACACTAGACGTGCTTTGTTCCGAATCACTGTGCCATCTTCATTCATCTTGTTGCGATAGACCCATTTGGTCCCAATGACATTCTTGTCCGCTGGCCTCGAAACAATCTCCCATGTCTGGTTCTTCTCAATCTGATCAAGCTCTTCGTTCATGGCCTGAACCCAGTTTTCATCTTCAGCTGCATCAGAAAAACATTTCAGCTCCACTTGAGACAAAAACGATGCTTGCTGTGATGATTTCATTCTTCGAGTCTGAACTGGAGCTGTTTGATCACCAATGATATTCTGCCTATCAATCTCAGCTCGACTCTTTGGCTTCCTCGCAGACACCGACTTGACACTTTCCTCTTCATCATCAGTATCTTCTTCTGAGTCAGCTTCTGCCACTTCTGCTCCCCCTGGGTTGCTTATCTCATCATCACTTTCATCCAGGAACTGTTCACTGGGTCGTTGAGCAGTCTGTTCATTTTCAACTATAGTGACATCATTGCTTTCAATGATTTTTCCCAGCCTTTTGTTGAAACATTTATACGCTTTGCTTTTTCCGGAATAGCCAAGGAATATCCCTTCATCTCCTCGTGCCTCAAACTTCCTATGATGTTCTTTTTTGAGAATGAAACACTTACTTCCAAAGATTCGAAAGTACTTCAACGTTGGCTTCTTTCCGTACCACAGTTCATATGGAGTCTTCCCTTGCTTCGGACATAACAGGGACCTGTTTGAAACATAGACCGATGTCAGAACTGCTTCCTTCCAAAATTTCTCTGGCAGGTCCTTATCAATAAGCATTGTTCTGGCCATGTTGTTGATGATCCGATTTCTCCTTTCAACTACTCCATTCTGTTGGGGAGTTCTTACTGATGAAACTTGATGCCTTATCCCATGTTTCTCGAGATAGTTTTCAACCTGACTGTTTGTAAATTCCGTACCGTTATCAGTACGAAACTTCAGAATTTTCTGCCCAAGCATCTTTTCTGATTCCCTCCTGTACTGCTTTATGCAACTGAATACCTCTGTCTTATGGGTTATGATGAATACCCAGGCCATTCTGCTATAGTCATCAATGAAAAGAACATAGTACCTTTGCCCATTTATAGCTCGTGGTGAGATAGGTCCACATACATCAGCATGCACCAATTCGAGAACTTTAGTTGATTTCTGTTCCTTTGGCCTGTATGTCTTTCTGATGATTTTCCCTTGTTGACAAGAATCACACGTATGGGTGCGATCACGTGATAGTTTGGGAAGGTCTCTAGCAGCATCACATTTAACGAGATCCTCCATAGATGGTTGGCATAGATGACCAAGTCGCTTATGCCACAGCTGGTTTTCTTCCTCTCTGGATAAAAGACAAGTATCTTCTTCCCCACTTACAAGATAGAGATTTCCCTTTGACCTTTTTCCCTGCAGAACAGCTGCTCCATCTTTTCCTTTTACAACACACATCTTCTTGGTAAATTGGATAGAGTGCCCAGAGTCACATAGTTGACTGACACTGAGTAGATTATGACTGAGACCCTCTACTACCAAGACATCAGCACGTCTCATCTCTTTGCCCCCAAACATGGCTTTCCCTGAGCCAACAATCTTCAGGCCTTCATCATTTCCAAATTTGACAACTCCTTCTTTGTCATATTTGATGCCTGTAACAAGATCCTTATTACCCGTCATGTGGGATGTGCAACCACTATCAAGGATCTAAACACCAGATCGATCTGATGCTTTAAGGGCAATCTCCGCCACCACAGCCTTCTCATTTTTCTTCTTCTTGGTCCATACTTTTTCTTTCACACTCGGCATGGATTGAGGCTTCTGTTCTTTCTCAGAGTATGATGGACCACCCTCATCTTGCAGAGCTGCAAATCTGTTCTGAACTTTTAACTCACTTGTTGGTTTATTGATCTGCTGCTTGCGAACATTTTGATTATTCTTTGACACATTTCTCTGAATGATTGATGTGCAATACCTAGCCATGTGTCCAAATCCTCCGCACCAAAAACAGTGTCCTTCAAAATGTGTTCTGGAAAACCGTTCTCTGTTTGGCTGCCGTCTCTGCTCATGTTCCCTTCTGTATCTCTTGGCTATGGAACACACAAACTGTGAATGTCCCATTTTCCCACAGCAATAACACCTGATATAGGATGCATTCCCTCGTGATATTTCAGCACTGTGATTTCCCCATTGGGATCTCTGAATATTCTGATTCTGTTTTGTTCCCAAATCAACCTTCACTTTCGGGATGAGTGCTTGCGGTCTGACTGCAATTGTCGCCAATTTTTGTTCTTGACTAAGCCCAGAAACGACCTTAACATCTGAGCTCAATTGCTGTTTCTTTCCTACTGAACTGCTAGGCTCCGCTTTCATCTTCTCTGTCTTCTGAATAGCCTTCTTTTCAGATATCACATTGGGGGCCAAGAGTTTATCTTGATCCTTGAGTTTTTGTCGCAGACTGACCACTTCTTCTTCAAGCTCTTTGATACATCTAACCTGCTCCTTTCCTGTGTTTGTCAGACAATCAATTTCCTTCTTTTGTTCCTCAATTTTAAGCTTATACTCAACAATATTTTCTGAGCTCTCTGGTGTTGAGGATTTTAGCCTTTCAATTTCTTCTAACAGCTCAGACTTTTCTTCATCCTGTTGTTGCATGTAGAGTTTGGCATCACGAACCACTTTATTGGCTTTCTTCGTTTTGGCTCTCCAAACATCTATCTCCTCAAGAGCTGCTTCCAATTCGGCTTCCATATCAATTCTCCCTTCAATTTCTTCTTCTTCTTTAGCATCAGCTTCTTATCCCTTTTGAGAACTACCAACAATTGCCACCAAGGCATTTACCCCACGATCTCTGCAATTTTCTATTTCCTCAACTTCTTCATCCTCAGACTCATCTGAACTTTCAAATTCTTGTGAGAGAAGATTCTTTTTCTTGAAGAAATTTCTCTTGAATTGTTTCTTCCCTTTCACAAAAGCTGAAGACTTCTTTTTGGGAATTTCAGCGTCATCATCATCATCATCATCTTGAAACTTCTTGGGGCATCTTGCCGCAAGATGACCAACCTTTCCACATCTAAAGCATGCTAGTGGAAGTTTACCTTTAAACTTTCCTCTTCCTCTTTGTATATTCGAAGAAAGGAATGACATCACCTCATCTGTCTCTTCTTCTTCATTAGAATATTCAATGGTGAGATTCTTCATGGCCTTAAATGCCACCTCTTTAGACTTCCCCTTTTCCACAGCCTCATTATCATCGTTCCTCATTTCATATGCAACCAAGGTACTGTGCAAATTGTCCAATGTCAGCTCTTTTGGATCTTTATCTTCTAGTACTGAAACTTTCGGATTGAACCGAGGTGGAAGTTTCCTCAAGATGCGCTTTACAATCTTTATGTCTTCAATGACTTCTCCAAGACCTCGCATATCTTCCACAACAATGTTTACCCTATCAAAGAATGCGTCAACAGACTCATTCGGGTTCATTTTCAGATCTTCATATTTGTTCCACAACACCTGCAGCTTTGCCTCTCTGACTTTTGTGTCCCCTTCATATATATTCAAAAGCTTTTCCCACATGGAATGTGACGTTTTGCATGACATCACCTTTGTGTAGATGGGATTGGAAAGGGCTCCCCCTAAGGCATTGATTGCTTTGGAATCAGCATCCAACTCTCTATGCTCAGCTTCTGATAAGGCACCACTATTAATATCAGTTGTGATACCATGCATAGCTACTGAAAACACATCCATTCCCAAGGATCGGAAATAGTGTTGCATCCGATTCTTCCATATCTGAAAATTATATCCGTCGAAGATCGGAATCCCTTTATGATTGGTTACCTCCATTGAGAGAAGAACAACTTTCAACCTTTCGCTCTGATACCACTTGTTAGGTCCACTAGGCTGGATACCCTGAGAGGGGGGGTGAATCAGGGTATGACTAATTAAAAATTAATGCCCGTTCTGATCTTGTTTCGCTGTTAAGCAAAACACTCTTCTCTCTTTTCCCTATTGCACGATATAAACAGAATGTAAAGCAAGCACAGGACACAACAATTTTACTTGGTTCACCGCTAAGGGCTACGTCCAAGGAGCATACGCCGACAGGTTACCGGTCGTACCAAATTCCACTAATCTTCACTAGCTGTGGATTACAAGGTTCGGGCTAGATCACTTCTATGCCCAGGCTCACTGCCTTTACAATGTTTAGGGTCATCTCACTGCTTTCCCAAGGGTCACGCCCTATTTCTCTCTCTCTGGCTCACTGCCGGTGGAGAGGATCACCTTTTTCCTCTTCCTAAGCTCACTTCTCTTGGAAGGGATTAACTCACAGTTTATAGACCTGTAGGTCTCTTCATTTCCATTAAGAAGTGCATCTTCCTCTGTATGTAGATGCTCTTTTGAAGTTCAACTTTCACCCGTAGATGAATACCCCTTTGCCACTATCCACTGGGCAACCAACCTTTGGAAAGACCTTCGCAAAGCACCCTACAATGCAAGGCTCCCAATTTCACGAAGCTCAAACAAGCCTTCGCGAAGCTCCTGCCTTTTCGCGAAGCTCACTCGCGAAGCTCCTTCGCGAAGCACTCTCGCGATGCTCAAGACGTCGCAAAGCAACGACCCTCGCGAAGCTAAGAAGGCCAACGCGGAGCTCGCAGGTTTCGCGGAGCTACAATAGCCGCCGCGAAGCACCTCTTTCGCGAAGCACACTGGCTCCGCGAACCACCTTCGCAAATCGAGAGCAAAGTATTTTCTCTGAAAAATTCTCTCTTCTCCGCCTGAAGGGGTCGGCCTCAATTTATAGGCGATTCCACCGACCTTCGTCCCTTCCGCGCGAAGTCAACGCCACGTCATCTCAAATCGCGAAGCTCCAAAGTTTCTGTCGGAATTCTGTCCAAATCACGAAGCTCTACGGCAATCTTCCGTTCGCGGAGCTTGACGTAGTCGCGATGAATCACCGTCAACTTACCTTCGCGGCTCGCGCCTTCGCCGCGAAGCTCCCTCGCGAAGCCCAACATTCCTTCGCGCCTTCGCCGCGATGTGCTTCAGCCTCTGCCATTCGCGAAGCTTGACGTAATCGCGAAGCATCACCGCCTCCATTCTTCTGGTCTTCGCGATTTCCAAACCATGCATCCTATCTTCGCAAAATTCATGCCTTTGCCATATTAAATTGTGTTCTTCATTGAAATCCTCCTTTCGCGATGCTCACCAAACTCCAAATTTTGGACCCCAAAAATTTGGCAAACACTGGAAAACGGAGCCACCTTGTACTGCTCTTTTGTACCGCCTCCAGATTGTCCTTTCCTTTGTCATAGTTCTTTGTCAACATGTAATGTCAACAACTTCTCGGGAACTCGACAAATATCCATGAAAACCTGCTTTGTCAACAAACACAATCAACCCAAAAATACTTCAATGTTACCTTGAGGGATTTTTGCCCAACACAGATCCATATTTAATTGGTAAAATTTACATTCATAGAAATTTTTTGAACTCTTCAACTTCTATCATCACTACTAAAATCATGTGATGAAATGTTAATAGAAGTTATTGATTCTGGTGTAAAGTATGACTTGATGTTTGAGGATATTTAGAACATGATTTTTAATGATTAACTAAATAGGATGGAAGTTCAAACTCCTTTTGGTAATACACTAAATTCTAATGTAAGGGGATGATCCAATCATTGTAAAAGTCAGTGGTGACAACCTTCTCTTTGGGCTTCCATATCGAGACAACCTTCTTCATGATTCTATGGTATAGGTGTACATGGATAGTTTTTCTCTTCTCTAGGAATGATTATTCAATCTCTTTGTATTTTTCAACACCTACCACTCCCCTAGAATCAAGCTTCAAGTCTTATCACGACATAACTAAATATTCTTCTTCTCATTTTAAGGAAGGGCCTACCACTAAGTTCTCTGACTCCTCAAACAACCCTCTTATTTCCCTTTACAACTCCTTTGATGTGCTGTCAGATCCCCAACCTTTATCTTTGGTGGTGAAGGTTTATCAAGTTGCAGTTCATGCATAGTCGTCTTCTCCTAGTGGGATCTGTACCCGTTCTTAATCCAGAATAAGACTGACTAATCTCCAATCAAGGTCTTGTTCTCCCCCGACTCTAAGATTTTGTGAAAGGTGTATGGTTATACAATTATTTTCTTTATCACATGTAATTATCGATGCCTTGTATCTTGGGTGAAAATATATTTTCTTGCCTCTGAGTTTCGTCACAACAGTATCTCCCTTGTCGTAGTTTTGGAACATAAGCAGGACACTTTGAAGATCTCGGAATTTACTTGAAGACTGGGAGTCATGAATTGACTTCATGGTGAACCACTTGACCATAATATTTGGATATTTTGGAAGAGCTATATCACAGTGGATTTGGTCACTACCTCAGTTTAATTTACTATTTTGAAGGTCACTTATAGTTCTATGATGATGCTTTTCTCTTTTGTATATGAAAAGTGGGAGGTGCTTGCAAGGGAGAGGTTGTGGCCTGATCTTGGATCCTTCAACTCAGGATCATATCCATGGATCATAAGAGGTTATTTTAATTCAATTTGTGATATTTCTAAAAATAAAGGGGGAGGGGTGTATTCGAGAAAGGAAAGGCATAATTTTTTAGGTTTTCTATCACGTGTTGGCTTGGTGGATATGGGTTTCACAGGTGATCATTTCATGTGGTGTAAGAACCATAGGTGATATAGGAAGATGTAGTGTTAAATTGACATTTTCTTAGATAATATTCATTCTATTTCTAAGTATCCAAATTCTATTATGGATCAATTCACTCGAGATTTATTTAATCATTCTCCAATTCGTGTTAAGTTTTCCAACGAGAGAGGTGATAGTGTATGATTTTTCTTCTCTAATCACTAGCCCTAAGATCTTATTTTCCTTATAGAGGTTTGTGAATAATGGGAGAAACCCTTACATAGAAGCCCATGTTTTTTTCATAATAAACTGAGGTGCTTGAAAGGAACCCTACAAACATATAATTCAAAGAATCCTTTCGATGGGCTCGACCAAGATTTTCTTATGGATGAGATTAGTATAATTGGGTTTCGACTTGTGGATGGATGGGATGAGGCTATATTTGAATCTATTGTTATCAAGAAAAACATAATTGAGAAGATCTCATTAGAAGAATAGAAAGATGACCAGACTCTGTCAAGGGATACAAGGCTCAAAGAAAGGGGACCACAATACCACTTACTTTCATACTTGCATCAAGGAGAAGAGGTGTTTCATTAATTAGAATATGCGATTGGAATAAAAAACTTTTAATAATGTTCCTAAACTTGTTGGGGGTATGGATGAAACCTTTTCTAAATATCATTTTTTTGATATTAATCCATATATGCAGGAAGTCTATCTAAACAGACATACAATCATTTTGGACTTTTTTCACAAGTAGTGTCTGAAGCTAACAACAAGATGCTTGGAAAAGTACCACAAGAAAATGAGATATGGGAGGAGGTCAGGTGCCTCAATCTGGAGATCTTCCCAAGACTAGATGGGTTCCTAGGACCCTTCTATCTGTTTTCATGGGATCTAGTGAAGAATGACCTTATTGGTGCGATTCAACACTTTTTCCAAGGGGGTGGTATCCCTTGAGTGTCCTGTTCCACCCTGATAGTTCTTATCCACAATGTGAAGATCCCTTAATCTCTTAGCTAGTTTCACCCCATTAGTATGTGTAATTTTTCCTACAAATTTTTGAAAAGTGTTCTCAATAAAAGGATAGTTGGTCTTCTTCCCCATTGGATACAATGGGGAGCAGCATGGGTTTATCAGGGGCCACTCTATCCAAGGTGGTATCGGTATTTCCCATGAGACGATAGTGGAAATCAATATGAAATATTTTGGGGAAAACATTATCATTAAAGTTGACATGGATAAATCCTTTGATAGACTCATGTGGAGATTCATTCTTAAGGTCAAGGGCTGTATGATCTTCTCTACTTGGCTCACAGATCATTTCTTTAGGCGCTAGAGCTCTACTTGACTTGCCATATCTTTTATGGGAAGGATATATGGCTTCTTAAAGATGGTTACGGGGTTGAGGCAAGAGGACCCGATTTATACTAGCTTATTTATCTTAGTGTAGGATGTCATTAGAAAATGCATGTCTTAGAGACTCCTTCATGGCGATATCCATCCTTTCCATAGTAGGGGTGGATATATTGGTGTTTCACTACTCATGTTTGTTGATGACATGGTGTTTTTTGTGAATGGAAGTAATAGATCTCTTAAAGGTATTAATAATATGTTGGAATAATATTGCAAATGGAGCGACATAGAAATAAACTAGGAGAATAGAAACACCAATCTTCCGTTTTATTTCTCGGATGGGCACACTAAGATGATTGAATATTCTCTCAAGGTGTATAGGAGATGATTTACCATGGTGTACCTGGGATCTCCCCTTTATCCTGGAAGGACCCGGATACACCATTTTGATGGTTTAGTTGATAAAATATCTAGGAGAATTAACAGTCAGAAAAATCATTTCCTCTCTTTTAGTGGAAATATCACTCTGGGCAATTCAATCCACACTTCCATTACCATACATGACCTCTCAATGTGTAAGGTTCCCAAGGAAGTTATTAAATATATTGAAAAAGTCATGTCGTCATTCATTTGGGATGTGCATGATGATGGGAAACATCATTGGGTTTCTTGGGTGAGGCTTGAAAGGTCCTCAGAGGAAGGTTCCATCAACTTGAGAGATGTTTGAGGAAATATGAACACCATTCAAGCCAAATTGGTTTGGGTGGATGTTGAAGGATTAAATCTTTGGAGAAACTTCATCACAAATAAATATGGGCATGACTTGAGGCGTCCAAGGAGGTAGGTTTCTACTTTCTAGAAATCTCTATAGAAACACATCTCGGTCATTCTTGATAACTCTCGTTGGATCGTTGGTTGTGCAGAGAAGAAGGTTTTAGTGCTTCTCATGGCGAAAGGTTGTTTGTGTTTATGGGAAGGTTGGAATAAAGTCTGATGAGAGTGTATTTGGTTCGTGTAGGGCGTGGTGTCTATGACTCGCTACTTAGCGATCGATCTGGTGCCTCTTTAATAAACAATGGGAGAATGCCCAAACTCTCAAAAGTATTTTTCAGATACGTGATCCCCTTCTTCCTAGGTATCACATCTCTCTTTAAATAATGGAAAGGTGAATTTCTTTATCAAGAAGCTTATTCTATGCATGACGAACCAGAAATTCATAGGAGGGAGAACATCATTCTATCCATGGGGAAACTGATTATGAAATTATCCTCCACCCCTTACAAGGTCAGATCAGTGTTGCTTGGATGATCACTTACCCTATAAAGATATTCAAAGCTTTGATCAATGTAGGTACTGATTTTCTTCATACATGGTATGAAGGGAATTAGAAAATAGACTGGATGGCTTCAAGAAGGACCCTTGAAAGACTATAAAGATGTAGTATAAAGACCTCACTAGGAGGTGAAGAGAAGATTTTTGGGAGAAATCTTTAACTGGTGAAGGCCAGTATAAAAAAACAACCATCAAGAGATGGTTGTTGTTCCACAACAGACTAGGCATTTTGGGTGGTTTTCTACAAAATATTTTGGAAGATTACTTATAAATATTCTCAGTGATTTATAGTGGATAAAATAGGTCTTATACCACAACCCAAAACTTGTAAGGAGTAAGATTCCATGGTTTAAACTTGTAAACCCTTGAGTTCTATTCCTTTCAATTATTGTACTGATCGAGTGGGGATGTGTGACACAAGACGATAAGATCAAGGCATTAACATTCCAAATCGTTTGAATTAAATGAAAAATTAGTAAAAAAGGAAAATGGATCACCGAATTAGCACCCCCTATCAATGATATCACTAGACTTGAGACCTTCAACTGGTATTAGAGAAAATCTAGGTTGTGTTTAAAATATCCAAAGAGAATAATGGAGGATCTTAGTTCTATTAACAATCAAAGAGTACTTTTTTTATGACTATAATTTTCATGGTTGGAAGAATCAAATACTTCCATATCTACTATCACAAGGCCTTGAGGCGAGTGATTCTATAATAGTTGGATTTCCTCTACTTTGTAGAGATGATCCCATGAATTTTTATGACAAAAGTAATATTGAAGTGGATGTTAAAATAGAAAATTCTATTATATAATCTATATCTAATAAATTATAATCCAAAACATGGGACTTAAAACTACCAAGGATATTTTTTGGAATATAGAAAATATATATGGATGAAATTTAAAGATTAAGGAATCTACACATTAGATTTGGAGAATTTTTTTTGAATACATCCTAATAGATGATGATGATGGTATAGATGAATGATTTACCAAGATTAATGATATTTTCTATCATATTATAGGGTTCTAATATAACCTTGATTATTAAATAATTGTAAATAACTTTATGAATAATTTATTTGAACAACTCAAAGATATCATCTCTCGAGGTGATACGTGATTTATCCCTTGTTGAACTTCACAACAGACTCTTGAACTATGAAATGGGAAAAGAACATGTTTAAAAAAAAGAAATATGAGGATATAGAATTAAAATACATGATGAAACAAAATAACAAGGAGAATAAGGTTGAATCTGATTTAGGTTTTAAAAGTGATGATGGAAGTAGTGTAGAGTGTAAGAAATCCATGGCCTTTATTTTACAGAACATCAGAAGAGGGAAAGTCAAATATAAAGTTATGATTACTCCTAAATGTTTTTATTATAGAGGTATTTTAAATTTTATTATTTATTTCCCAAAGAATAAATATTATGAAAGTTTAATTGATGATGAGAAAGAATAATTTTTAATGTAAATTCTAGAAAATTTAGAAAAGTTAAATTTAGAAGAAAGAAAAAGTATTCAAGAAACTTCAAGAGAAAATTGAAGAGAAAAGAAGAAAATAAAGACTTGTTATCATCCTATAGTGTGTTATATGATGAAAATATTCATAAAAAACATTCATAGATATTGTTAAAAATTGTGAATAAATATAAAGGAGATAAGATGAGGAAGAATAGGAAAACTATACTCATTATATGTTGAGATCTAGATTGGAAGCCTGCATTGAGAAAAATTTCAAGATCAATAACAGAGTAATGTTTCTACAAAAAGAAACAATAAATGAATATGGGAAGGATAGTGATCTCATAAAAGAGATAAAAAATTAAATGTTGAAAAATATAGAATAAGAAAAGATTCTAGAAGAGTTTAATGAAAAAATAGTTGCTAAGGAAGAATTAGTGAAATCATATACATCAAATAACTTGACTAAATTTAGGAATCACATTAATATAATAATAAATAAAAGGAGTCCAATAATAGTACTATAATTTTCATTCCGACTAGGAGTTAATAGGTATGAACCACTTCTTACTACCTATAATGTCTCTATATTGTCAGGATATCTCATGAGCATGTCTTAGTGATCCAAATAATATTTGGAAATGAGGAATTAATGGAGAAAAATGATGCACACACGTTGCACCTAAATAATAGAGAGTTAGAAGACATATTTGAAGGATAATTTTAGAAATTCCCTTAAATAAATGTTAGGAGGAAGTATAAAGACCCCACTCAGATGCATCCATAAGATTTTCGGGAGATGGATTCAACTGAGGGGAGTTGGTATAAAGAACCTTTGATATATAGCCACTATGTGAACTAGAGACCATTTTTTGGATATTGTCTTCCAATAATTTCATGAGATTATTTATACTTGTACTTAGTTATTTATAGTGGAAAACTAGGTCTCGGAATACAACTTAATCTTGGATAGGCGTAGGATTTCATGGATGAACCTTATAAATCCTTGTGTTTTGTTCCTTTAAATTACTATACTATTCAGGTGTGGATGTGTGACATAAGAAGAGTGGAATGAGTCATTAACCAGATATAGAGGTTGAAGTAAATGATGAATTCATAAAATGAAAAAGATATCATTAATTCACACTCTCCTTCTCTCAGTGATCTCACTAGACCTGATAACTTCAAAAGGAAATACATGATTTCTTTCACTAATTAACGTTTTTAAGTAGTTTCAAATCTCTTGGAAGGGACATTCTCTCATGGGACTGTAAGGGGCGCTCCTCATCTAGGGTTTCCTCATAACTGACTTCCTCCCTTCCACATCAGGTTGGCTCGTCACTCCTCAGTGTTTGATCAGTGTGCTCGTTGTAGAATCCTCCTTCTACGGTGGCGCCGTGCAACCCTGTAGGCTCGGCTGCCTCGGAATTTTATTCCATTGCTGGATTGCTCTTCACCGCAGTCCACCTATGCTGGATAGGGCTTCTCAAGGAGGTGTTATGATGGTACCGTGGTCAAGAACCAATATTTTTCTCTGAGTGTTTCTGCCACGACTCCTGTGAGCGCGTTGGGTGGTCTATCACAGTCACCAAGTGCATTTTGGGGGCGGTGATGGGATTTAGGAGTAGGATTTCATCAGGGACTAACGTGCTATGGATTGGGTGGTTATAGTTGAGGTTATTGTTTCTTGATCTTGAACTCTTTCCTTCAAATTTTGTTTTATGATGTGGATATTCTGTTCGTGTGTTGGTTTTGGGTGATTCGACTTCATGTTTTAGTTGATTCAGTGTTTTTTGGGTGATTTTATATCTTTTTTTGTGGATTTTCTTATATTCGTCATGTTTCTTGGTGAAATAGAAGTTTATATGTGGATGAATTGTGGTGGTGGAGTGTAACACCCCAAGCTTCTACGGTACACTTCTCTTTGAATAATTTGATAGTGTGTGTTATACGCAACACCGAGTTCTAACACACCATAACCAATCAAACTAGCCGTTATGAATAGTAATACCTACTTTTTGAAATTATATATATTTTATATTTCAAAATTTACTTCATTTTTGTATTCGGAATATCGAATTTAGCCTAAGGTGAAATTTTGGTACTTTTCGGATAACTTTAATATTTTGATGAATAGTGAAAATTACTAAATTTTAATTAAAAACAACTTTTTTAATCAAAATAATTAATAGTGATAAATTATGAATTTGAGTGGTTTTAAATTATATTTAGAATATATTTTTACTATTTAATACAATTTTATTCATTGGACATAATTTTACAATTAAACCGGACATAAACAAGTATCAATCTTTTGGTAGTTATTATCTCTTAAAAACACGCTTTTTGTTTTAACAACGGGAATTAATTTTAAATTAATTTATGCCACTTATGTGTTTTGAATTTGGAAAAATGGATTCCATATTTGGAATCAGGATGTTAAAATTGTGTAAATAGGTAACTTTTATTTTTAGACATTTTGAATAATTACTTCGGTAAATATTTTATTTACCATGGTTAAGGGTAAATCCGGTAAATAAGGGTTAAAAAATAATATTATAATAATATTAAATTACCCTAAAACATTTCCTAGCCTTATTGGTTGATACATGTTAGAAAATAGGCATATTTGGGTCGATTTTGGGACCCCATGGAGCCACTTGTAGGTGATAGGGACACTTAATTTTAATTAAGTTAAAATAAGTACAAAAATAACATAAGCATATATCTTTTAGAAAAACAATTTTTACATAGGGTTATATATGTTGGATTTTCGACTATAAATATTAATTAGAAAGATACAAATCATTACTACATAATTATATTTTATTTATAATTTTTAGATATTAAATAAGTTAATTTATTTATGACACAATGATGATGCAGTAATTACCATAATATTAAAAAATTAAAATAATTGATATTATAAATACCCAAATAAATATAATTTGAGACTTTTAATGAATTACACTAATTTTATATGATAATATGAAATATTAGGATTGATTTAATTGACTTTTTTAGAAGTAATCATTCTGTTATAAGTTTCACAAAAATCAACTATTGAATAGTGTCAAAATTGACATAAAAGAGTTTTTAAAACAAATATTATATTATTAATTGATATTAAATTCCTAAAAATCTAAGGTTAGGCCAAGAGACTTATATCATGATATGTGTATTATTAATGGACCATTTGGGGGTCACTTGTATGTATATAGTATGTTTATTAACCATATAATATAAAAATACAAAGAGACATTGTAAAAGTGAAAATAATTAACTTAGAGTTAATACTTAAAGATAAGGTTAATATAAGTACCCAAACCTGTCTAAATTCTATTGGTTGAGTGGTTTTCGACCCATCCAAACCTTAAAATTTAAATAATACACTTTTGAGCCATTAGAAACCGAATATTAATTTATTATAAATTAATATTTCTAGCTTTTCCAAAGGTGCCCTCACCCCTCTTATAAAAGGGAACTCCTCCTTATCATTTATTCACAACTTCAAAGCATTTTGGTTCAGCAAAACTCTACCCAAATACTCTCCCAACATACCTCAATATAACCTAAAGGCCTTAGTTTGATCATAAATCCAACCTAAGGATCCCTTTTGATCAAATCAAAAGGAAGAACCCGAAGAAGAGGTAATGTTTTCACCACCCCTTTTCAAGTTCCTTTCTTCTTCCACTTCTTCATTCATTGTTATTACCATTCTAAAATAATAAATCCAGTAACTTATATATACTGTGATGTTATTATAAATATGGTACAACCATATTCAGTATTATATCCACACTTTGAATAACATGTCACCATACGTGCGTACGTACGGCTTACCGTCTCCACGTCATGGTGTAATTGTTATTCAATATATTATTATTTGTATGGGTATAATAATGATGTGTAAATCATGTAAATAATAAATATAACATGTTAATTATTCTGTATATATGATATACCATCCATTTATATATTATTTTAATATCAAAAGTGATATTGTCGCTCGTGCGTACGTACGGACTACCGTCTCCACGAACGCGATGAGATTCATTCTCCATCGTATCCATTCAAGTATAATTATCATTTGATGATTTAAAAATTATGTTTAAGGACTTGATATAATTCTGGATATGAATAATATAAAACCTATCCATTACAAATATGGCTTACGTAACAAAACATATAAAATAAAATGAGTAAGTTAACACCCAAAACAACGATAATACTAAGATATTATTAACAAATCAATGTTAAAAGATCATATATGATATCATATTAATGTATATGATTCTTGTATAATTTAATAACAATTATTTCACTATTATACAAGATTTTAACTTACCCCAACCAAGGAAAAGTACAAGGTAAGGGTTATTTCACAATCTCTTCATTATCCGAGGTTGTTTATACGTAATAATCTACTGAGATCTCTTTATCATCCACATCCATGTTTCTTAAAAATATATTTAAAAAAAATACTATTTAAAATAACATGGATTAAAGTCATTTATACCCTTGTTTGACTTTTTATAAAAGTTTTATAAAGGAATCTTTCCATCATTTTCCAAACAAGGTGCTTTTAACCTTTTCGACAGAATTAAGGTAAGAATGTTTTTTTAACTTATACGGTGGGTGCGGTTATTTTCCGCCGTTATAAAATCGTTGAAGCTTCCCTTAAAAGCTTATAAGAATATTTTCAAAGAAAATGTTTTATTTTATAAATATATGACTCTTAAATGATTTTAAAAATAGAAAGAGATATTTCTCTAAAAAGAGTTTTGATTTCATCTATGTCAACATCCTTTGATGGATTTTACGCTTATTTGAAGTTGATTTATTATGATACAAAACTTCTATATTGTATTAAAGGTTTTGTGATATGTTTGACTGTGGATGTGATATTTTTATACCATTCATAGTTTATGGTGAAAGTATTGACATTTCGTATGCTAGTTTAAATACGAATGTTTATGTTATGTTTAAACCTTTTCATATGGGAATGCATTGGACTTAATATGTGACGGGTGGAGCCCGCTATTGCTCCTCGATGCATCGGTAGGTCTCATGAGACAAACTAGTGTCTTGGCACAAGGCGTTGACAAAATATTATTTTTACTCTTGGCACGAGGCCTTGGCTATGTGGTTATGATAGTCTGGAATTATGCATTCCATCATTATGAAAGTGGTTATTGATATTGCATTTGATTATTCGATTAGTAGAATATCCATGTGAATAAGTAAATGGCATTATTTCATTTTATTTTTGCCACACTATGTTTAAGTTCATTTTTAAAAGGCTTTTGTTTTAGTTATACATTGCCTTGAATGTTTATTCTTATTTATGAAAGTTTCCACTATATTGTTATCCTTACTGGGCATTTGAGGTCACCCCTTTTCTATGTTTTATTTTTCCCAGGATGTGAAGAAGTAATTTACGAATGACCTGAAGGGATAGTATGTGGGGATATGAGTGTGGGATATGAATACTATGTTGTTGTAGTAGTTTTTCACTTTATGATGTAATGTAAAACTTTATGAATATATCTAGTGTTTCCAAGGATACTAAACCAATCGGTCTTTCGAGATTTGATCCTTCTTGTGATCATGCCAATGTTATGTAATAATGCACCGACTCTAGGTAACTGGGGTCGGGGCATTACAGTTGGTATCAGAGGAAGTTTAGTACAAACCTTGGAAGCTAGATTTAGATAAACTCTGATTAGAGCACATAGATTTAAGATAGACTTTGAGGATTATTATAGAAGAACTTCCTAGAATTTTGGTATTGTAGATATTTTGTGAGTTTTCTGAGCAATACATCCCTGTCTAGATACGAGCAGGCAGAGGCGGCTCTGGCACAGATGTACCTAGGGGTAAAACCCAAAAACACCGCTTTGAGCTAGACTCGAAAGGGAACTGGTGCACGACAATGGGCCTTGCTACACTCTTGGTTATGACACTCCCGAGGGATATGCTTAGGATAACTCTCATTTTATTTACAAATCATTATGAAGGGTTTATGAGTATATACTTCCTCAAAGAAAACATTTTTATGATTATGGATTATATCCATAAATATTTCAATTTATGTTAAGTGTTTTATAAGTATGGGATTATGTATTTTGATTCATAAACTGATCTAGTTTATGCCATTGTTTAGAAATGGCGCCTTGTAGAAGAAATGGAAACTGTATAAATGCACACACTCCATGTAGGGATTTCCCTCCTACTGAAGATAATTATAGTGGAGCTGGTGATGCAACTGGTTCCGATCAGCTAATCACCATACTGGGACAACTCACTCAGGTTATGAATAATAACCTTACCCGTATGGAGCACCCTGATCCACAGCATGGAGGATCAATGTTAGATCGATTCATGAGGCAAAAACCACCAACGTTCAATGGGAGTACAAATCCCTTAGTAGCTGAACAATGGATATTTTCCCTAGAGAAAATATTTCAGGCTTTGGGGAGTAGTGAAAGGGAAAAAGTTATCATGGCAGTTTACCGCCTCACTGGAGATGCTGATCAATGGTGGTCATTGATTCAAAATACTAAGGAAGATGATGAAGTATCAAATATGGAATGGAGGGAGTTCAAAGATCTATTTTTAGAAAAATACTTTCCTCGCGACCACTGAGCAGATATGGAAAGGCAGTTTCTGAGTCTGAGACAAAAGGAGGATGAGAATGTCGCAAAGTATGAGGCTAACTTTACAAGGTTAGCAAGGTATGATGGAGATTATATAAGTAACCCAAGAATTAAGATTTATCATTTCTTTGATGGGTTAAAACCATTTCTCTGTCGAGCATTAGTCTCACAATCCTTTTCATCGTATGAAGACATTGTCTCATGTGTTATCAAGACTGAAAAGGAATTCTCTAAGTCTTGCGACTTTAAAGCAAATCAAGAGAAGAAGAGACCTGCTGATCAATCTGGGAATGGAAATAAGGGGAAGAAGGGAAAGGTTGAATATCCATCCTTTGGTAAATGTGGTAAGAAACACCTCGGTACTTGCTTTAAGGGAACATGAGTCTGTTACAAGTGTGGTGAAAAAGGCCACCAAGCTCGTGATTGCAAGGGGAAGAAGGGAGCTACCAATGTTCAGTGCTACAATTGCAGGGAGATGGGGAATTATGAAAATGAATGTCCTAAGCGTCATGAGAACTTACCTCAGAAAAGGCCAAGGGATTAATTCCAAGCTTATGCTATCACTACTACTGAGGTAGAAGCTCCGAAAGACATGGTGGCAAGTAATTTAATGGTTTCCTCAAGTTTAGAAAATGCATTATTTGATTCTGGATCATCGTATTGTTTCACAACTTCCCAGTTTTCTAAGAAAATTAGATATTTCCAATTTGATTTAACAAGGGAGTTGTCAGTTAAAACTCCTAAGGGAATTATCATTGCAACAAAGTTTTGTGAATCAGTCCCCATTAGAGCACATAAATGTTCTTTATCTGCTGATCTCGTCGTCATACCTATGATTTAGTTTGATATAATCCTCGGTATGGACTGGATTTCGGACTATGATGCGAAGATTTATTGTAAGAAGAAAGAGGTTAAGATTCTTGATGATGATGATAAGGAACACCTTATCTTTAGAGCAGAATCGTCACCACCTAATTCTTATTTAGATCCACCCCCAGTAGCTCAACTAAATTCAATTATTGGGGAGGAAGAGAATGAAATAAATGTGGGTGAGGAAAGGAATGTTCAAATAGAGGATGTACCTGTTGTGAAAGAATTTGTAGATGTATTTCCGGAAGATTTACCTGGATATCCTCCAGAAAGAGAAGTTGAGTTTTCCATTGATTTAATTCCTGGATCAAGGCCTATATCAAAGACCCCTTATAGAATGGCCACTATAGAATTAGTTTAACTAAAGAAACAACTAGAGGAATTGAGTAATAAGGGATTTATTCTCCCTAGTGTTTCTCCATGTGGAGCCCCTGTTCTTTTTGTTAAAAAGAAAGATGGATCCATGAGGTTATGTATCGACTACAGGGAGATCAATGCTATAAAAATAAAGAAAAAGTATCCCCTACCTCACATTGATGATTTATTTGACCAACTGCATGTAGCTCAATACTTTTCAAAGATTGACCTTCGATCTGGATACCATCAGTTGTGTGTGAAGAAGGAAGACATTCCGAAGACAATATTTCGAACCAGGTACGGGCATTACGAGTTTACTATAATGCCTTTTGGATTGACTAATGCACCCTCTGTATTCATGGATCTGATGAATAGAGTTTTCAAGGAGTATCTCGATGAATTTGTGGTTGTATTTATTGATGATATCTTGGTATACTCTAAAAGCTACGAAGATCATGAAAATCACTTGCACATTATCTTGAAGACTCTGAGAAGGCATGAATTATATGGGAAGTTTAGCAAGTGTGAATTCTGGCTTTAGGAGATTTCTTTTAATGGACATATTGTCTCTAAATATGGAATATCTATTGATCCTTCTAAGACCAAGGAAATCCAAGAATGGCCAGCACCTACGAGTATAACTGAGGTACGTAGTTTTATTGGTTTGGCAGGTTATTATCGACGTTCCGTCCAGAATTTTGCCTGATTGGCTAACCCATTAACGAAGCTCACGCGTAAAGGGGTTAAATTTGTTTGGACAAAAGAGTGTGAATAATGTTTCGAAGAACTAAAGAGAATATTAGTTAATGATCTTATATTTACTCTACCATCGGGGAATGATGGGTTCGTTATTTATAGTGATGCATCGAAGAAAGGACTTGGTTGTGTCCTTATGCAGAATGATAGAGTTATTGCCTATGCATCACGACAGTTGAAAATTCATGAACAAAACTATCCTACTCATGATCTCGAGTTAGCAGCTGTAATCTTTGCTTTGAAGATATGGAGGCACTACCTCTGTGGTGAAAAATGTGAGATTTATACTGATCACAAGAGTTTGAAGTATATTTTCTCACAAAAAGAACTCAACATGAGGCAAATGAGATGGCTTGAATTACTCAAGAATTATGATTATACAATACACTACCACCTGGGGAAGGAAAACAAGGTGGTAGATGCTTTGAGTAGAAAAGACCGTGGAGTTTTGAACAATATGCGAATTGAAAGGGATTCAATTTTCATGGATCTAGTGAAGATGGACGTGGGAATAACCAGGGAAGGTGGAACATCAATTATTTTTCAAATGGTTTCCAAACCATCTTTACTAGAAAGGATTAAGAGTTCTCAGACCGATGATGAATAATTTCAAAAGAAGATTAAAGTTGTGAATGATGGGAGATTGAGAGACTTTGTGTATGAAGATGGAATTTTGAAATTCAGGAAGAGACTTTGTGTTCCCGATATACCTGATCTAAAAAGGGAATTGCTGGATGATGCTCATAGTTCCAATTTCTCTATACACCCTGGGAGCACCAAAATGTATAGAGATTTGAAGGAACATTTTTGGTGGGACAAGATGAAGAGGGAGATTGCTGATTTTGTGTCAAGATGTATGGTTTTCCAACAAGTGAAAGCTGGAAGGCAACACCCTGAAGGAGTCATGCAACCTCTTCCCATACCGAAGTGGAAATGGGACAATATTACGATGGACTTTGTCATGAGGCTACCAAAGAATCCTAGAAGGAATGATGCAATATGGGTTATTGTTGATCGTCTTACCAAGTCAACACATTTTCTTTCTATAATAGAAGATCTACCACTGGAACGTCTAGAAAGACTATATATTAATGAAGTTGTGAGACTTCATGGAGTACCCCTATCGATTGTTTCTGATCGTGATCCCCATTTTACTTCAAGATTCTGGAAGAGTCTTCAGAAATCCCTGGATACTGAACTTCATTTGAGCACTGCCTACCACCCTCAGAAAGACGGACAATCAGAACGGACTATTCAAACCTTAAAAGACATGTTGATATTCTGCTCACTTGAATTTTAGGGTATGTGGGATCAGTATTTACCTATGGTAGAATTTTCCTATAACAATAGATTCCATTCGAGTATTCAGATGGCACCATATGAAGAGTTATACAGAAAGAGATGTCGCACACCAACCTTTTGGGATGACATTAGTGAAAGAAAACATTTAGGTCTAGAACTGGTGGGGGAAACTATGGAAAAGGTAAAGGTAATCCAAAATCACATCAAAGCAGCTCAAAGTAGGCAGAAGAGCTATGCCGATAATCGAAGGAAGGATTTGGAATTTCAAGTCGGTGATCATTTTTTCATGAAGGTATCTCCATGGAAGGGATTCATACATTTTGGTAAGAAAGGTAAATTGAGTCCCAGGTACATAAGACGTTTCGAAATTCGAGAATGAATTGGGGCTGTAGCTTACAGATTGGCAATGTCGCCAAGTCTCTCCAAAGTTCACAATGTGTTCCATGTATCTCTGTTAAGGAAATACATGCCTGAACCAATGCATGTACTCACCTATGAAGAATTAGAACTGGAACCCGATCTGTCTTATTGTGAAGAGCCTGTCAGGATTCTTGATATGAGAGAACAAGTACCGAGAAACCGGACGACGCGTCTGGTAAAAGTTTTGTGGAGAAACCATAAGATGGAAGAGGCAACGTGGGAACCCGAGGATCTTATGATAAAGAACCAGCCGAGTCTTTTCATGTGATAAGTATTATATAAATTTCGAGGATGAAATTATTTGAAGGAGGGGAGAATGTAACACCCCAAGCTTCTACGGTACACTTCTCTTTGAATAATGTGATAGCGTGTGTTGTACGCAACACCGAGTTCTAACACACCATAACCAATCAAACTAGCCGTTATGAATAGTAATACCTACTTTTTGAAATTATATATATTTTATATTTCAAAATTGACTTCATTTTTGGATTTGGAATATCGAATTTATCCTATGGTGAAATTTTGGTACTTTTCGGATTACTTTAATATTTTGATGAATAGTGAAAATTACTAAATTTTAATTAAAAACAACTTTTTTAATCAAAATAATTAATAGTGATAAATTATGAATTTTAGTGGTTTTAAAGTATATTTAGAATATATTTTTACTATTTAATACAATGTTGGTCATTGGACATAATTTTACAATTAAACCGGACATAAACAAGTGTCAATCTTTTGATAGTTATTATCTCTTAAAAACACGCTTTTTATTTTTACAACGGGAATTAATTTTAAATTAATTTCTGCCACTTCTGTGTTTTTAATTTGGAAAAATGGATTCCATATTTTGAATCAGGATGTTCAAATTGTGTAAATAGGTATCTTTTATTTTTATACATTTTGAATAATTACTTCGGAAAATATTTTATTTACCATGGTTAAGGGTAAATCCCGTAAATAAGGGTTAAAAAATAATATTTTAATAATACTAAATTACCCTAAAATGTGTCCTAGACTTATTTGTTGATACATGTTCGACCATATGAATCTTTGGGTCGATTTTGGGACCCCATGGAGCCACTTGTAGGTGATAGGGACACTTAATTTTAATTAAGTTAAAATAAGTACAAAAATGACATAAGCATATATCCTTTAGAAAAACAATTTTTACATAGGATTATATATGTTGGATTTTCGACTATAAATATTAATTAGAAAGATAAAACGATTTCCTACATAATTATATTTTATTTAAAATTTTTAGATATTAAATAAGTTAATTTACTTATGACACAATGATGATGCAGTAATTACCATAATAGTGAAAAATTAAAATAATTGATATTATAAATACCCAAATAAATATAATTTGGGACTTTTAATGCATTAAACTAATTTTATAGGATAATATTACATATTAGAATTGATTTAATTGACTTTTTTATAATTAATAATTCTGTTATAAGTTTCAAAAAAATAAACTATTGAATAGTGTCAAAATTGACATAAAAGAGTTTTTAAAAAGAATATTATATTATTAATTGATATTAAATTCCTACAAATCTAAGGTTCGGCCACGAGACTTATATCATGATAGGTGTATCATTAATGGACCATTTGGGGGTCTCTTGGATGTATATAGTATGTTTATCAACCATATAATATAAAAATACAAAGAGACATTGTAAAAGTGAAACTAATTAACTTAGAGTTAATACTTAAAGATAAGGTTAATATAAGTACCCAAACCTGTCTAAATTCTATTGATTGAGTGGTTTTCGACCCATCCCCACCTTAAAATTTAAATAATACACTTTGGAGCCATTATAAACCGAATATGAATTTATTATAAATTAATATTTCTAGCTTTTCCAAAGGTGCCCCTCACCCCTCTTATAAAAGGGCACTCCTCCTTATCATTTCTTCACACCTTCAAAGCCTTTTGGTTTGGCCAAAATCTGCCCAAATACTCTCCCAACTTACCTAAATACAACCTAGAGGCCTTAGTTTGATCATAAATCCAACCTAAGGATCCCTTTTGATCAAATCAAAAGGAAGAACCCGAAGAAGAAGTAATGTTTTCACCACCCCTTTTCAAGTTCCTTTCTTCTTCCACTTCTTCATTCATTGTTATTACCATTATAAAATAATAACTCCAGTATCTTATATATACTGTGATGTTATTATAAATATGGTACAACCATATTCCGTATTCTATCCACCCTTTGAATAACATGTCACCATACGTGCGTACGTACGACTTACCGTCTCCACATCGTGGTGTAATTGTTATTCAATATATTATTATTTGGATGGGTATAATAATGATGTGTAACTCATGTAAATAATAAATATAACATGTTAATTATTCTGTATATATGATATACCATCCATTTATATATTATTTTAATATCAAAAGTGATATTGTCGCTCGTGCGTACGTACGGACTACCGTCTCCACAAACGCGATGAGATTCATTCTCCATCGTATCCATTGAAGTATAATTATCATTTTATGATTTAAAAATGATTCTTAAGGACTTGATATCATTCTGGATATGAATAATATACAAACTATCTATTACAAACATGGCTTACGTAACAAAAAATATAAAAGAAAACGAGTAAGTTAACACCCGAAACAACGATAATACTGAGATATTGTTAACAAATCAATGTTAAAAGATCATATATGATATCATATTAATGTATATGATTCTTGTATGATTTAATAACAATTATTTCACCATTATACAGGAGGTTAACCTACCCCAACCAAGTAAAAGTACAAGGTATGTGTTATTTCGCAATCTCTTCATTATCCGAGGTTGTTTATACGTAATAATCTACTAGGATCTCTTTATCATCCACATCCATGTTTCTTAAAAATATATTTCAAAACATTTTTACTATTTAAAAGAACATGGGTTAAAGTCATTTATACCCTTTTTTGACTTTTTATAAGAGTTTTATAAAGGAATCTTTCCGTCGTTTTCCAAACAAGGTGCTTTTAACCTTTTCGACAGAATTAAGGTAAGAATGTTTTTTTAACTTATACGGCGGGTGCAGTTATTTTACACCATTATAAAATCGTCGAAGCTTCCCTTACAAGCTTATAAGAATATTTTCAAAGAAATTGTTTTATTTTATAAATATATGACTCTTAAATGATTTCAAAAATAGAAAGAGATATTTCTATAAAAAGAGTTTTGATTTAATCTATGTCAACATCCTTTGATAGATTTTACGCTTATTTGAAGTTGATTTATTATGATACAAAACTTCTATATTGTATTGAAGGTTTTGTGATATGTTTAACTGTGGATGTGCTATTTTTATACCATTCATAGTTTATAGTGAAAGTATTGACATTTCATATTCTAGTTTTAATACGAATGTTTATGTTATGTTTAAACCTTTTCATATGGGAATGCATTGGACTTAATATGTGACGGGTGGAGCACGCTATAGCTCCTCGATGAATCCGTAGGTCTCATGTGACAAACTAGTGTCTTGACACAAGGCCTTGACAAAATCTTATTTGTAGTCTTGGCACGAGGCCTTGGCTATGTGGTTATGATAGTCTGGCATTATGCATTCCATAATTATGAAAGTGGTTATTGATATTGCATGTGATTATTCGATTAGTAGAATATCCATGTGAATAAGTAAATGAAATTATTTCATTTTATTTTTGCCATACTATGTTTAAGTTCAAGTTTAAAAGGCTTTTGTTTTATTTATACATTGCCTTAAATGTTTATTCTTATTTATGAAAGTTTCTGATATATTGTTATCCTTACTGGGCATTTGAGCTCACCCCTTTTCTATGTTTTATTTTTCCCAGGATGTGATGAAGTAATTTATGAATGACCTTCAAGGATAGTATGTGGGGATATGAGTGTGGGATATGGGGACTATGTTTTTGTAGTAGTTTTTCACTTTATGATGTAATGTAAAACTTTATGAATATATCTAGTGTTTCCAAGGCTACTAAACCAATCAGTCTTTCGAGATTTGATCCTTCTTGTGATCATGCCAATGTTATGTAATAATGCACCGACTCTAGGTAACTGGTTTCGGGGAGTTACATAGAGTCTGTGAAGGTGTTATGGTGTTGAGGTTTTGATTTTGATATTATTGGTGTGAAATATTTGCATTTTAGATTTCTGATACCCATGACTCGGTCTGGCTCTGACGCTGCGGTGGTGGTGTGGGTCGTACTAGCAGTGATTTTGATAAATTCTCTTACTTTGGAGTGGTATGTTCATGATTTCTATTTCGATGACTATGATACTGGCTTTGGATGACTTTGTGTATTTATATTTGGAATAAGTTTTTGGTTCTGTAGTTTGATATGTTCAGTGGCAGTTCCTGGATCAATTGTTGAGTTTTGGATGTTTTGAAACTAGCACACTAGTTGGGTCTGCTTCAGATGAGGTCTAGAGCAGGAAGCTTTTACCTTTTCATGCCATTCAGATTTGGAAGTTTGAGAGGGTATGACTCTGCTATCGGTACCATGCCCGTGAACCCCTGCACGAGACAACTAGCCGAGCAATCATGCGACGATGAAGACTTTTCAACATGATATAACCACTGGGGAGGGACAAATCCTATAGTCCTGATCTAGTTTATACTATTTCATGGATATATTTGGTTGAAATGTTTGGACTTTGCAGTTTCTCACATTTTACTCAAAAGTGTTTTGATAATAAAAATGTTAATTTTCAGTCAAAGAGTTTCAAATATCCTATTATATGAGATGATAATCCAGTATCTAAGATCTATATATGTTTATTTTGTCATTTTTTATGTGAAACTTCCACAATAAAATCCCTATCATTCCCTTTCACTCTCTTCTTTTGAAATTTTTGAATATTGATATTCATACTAAACCAGGATGGTAAAATTGTAATAAAATCATTAGTAAAGTGACCCAAATATTCACATCTTCCAAAAACATATTCCAATGATTGAAATTTGTTCTCAGACTTGTATATAAATTTTAGACAATTTCTGAACTTTTAACTTTTTAGTAGGATGAATCCCCATGAAAATTTTCCTACAAAACCATCTAAGATCATTGAGATATTGGAAATTAAATGAACACATTATTACCACATTCCCAAAGTATATGCAATTTCAAACATATCCATATAGTGCATACTTACCTATAAAAATAGGCTTTTATCAAAATGATGACAACTGGCAGTCTTCTTTCTTTATGTTATCAATCTTTGTTCCTTTTTATAAGCCAACACTACTATAGACTCCCAACACTTTCCTCTACAACCTATGATTTTTTTGGTCTCTTTTTAATTACTAATGAAAGAATTTTTTTCCATTCTATCTAGTTTTCACATAATTTATATATTTTTAAGAGTCTCTTTATTTTTCCACAAACTTACTCTTCATTACTTATTAATTTTAGGATCTTCACTAATATTTCTAATATTATACTCACACTTTGAGTGTTATTTTTTTGTTATCATGATCTTTATCCTTATTTAAAATTTCTCTAGATTCTTGAATATAATTATGAAATTTGTATTTGTAACTATCCAATACATTTTACAACTTTATCAATTTTGATTGGAAAACCTCAAGATCTTTCTCATTTTCTTTGAAATTATCTCCCATATAAATGTATATTTTCTTATATTTTTACATACTTCATCAATATATTAAAATCATTTGTCAATAGTAAATATTTTTATTAATGAGAACTATTATTGTTGACTAGTAATTGAAAACCTTTCTTTATATTCTTCTTTTCTTTCTCCAATTGATAAATATTTGTGAAATAATATTTGATTTCCCTTTTCAAAATGAAATCTACCCCTATCTATTCCCCACTTTACTTACTAATACTCTCATTACTTGTGAGTTATTAATCATTTAACTTTATAATAAAGAATGTTTCATCATCTTCATTGGTTGACTCAGTTTCTTCATTATCTTTACTAAACGTTCCATCATTATCTTCTTCCAACTTTGGATAATTGGTAGAAAGATGTCCAATATCCCCACAACTAAAACACTTAAAAGTTATTTTAACATGAAATATACCTTTAACTCTTTATAAATGTCTTGATATGGGTGAAATTATTTTTTTGGAACTCATATAAAAATATTTATCCAAATTTGAATTTTCTTCATTAAAAAATTTATTGATCTATTATTTGTTTATATATTTTAAGTATATTTCCATATTATCCATGGCATTATTCATTTTCTTCCCATAATAATTGGGAATACATTTACTGTTCAATAAATTCAAGTTTCCTATATTATCAAAATAGAAAAGAAAATAATTCTTCAACTATAGTGGGTGACTTTGTTGAAAGAACTGAAATACCAAATAATTTCAAAAACCTTTAAAGAAAAAAACTTCAAAATTCTAATATTTGGAGGAAAACATGAGCTCTGATACCAATTGAGGTGGTCCCAGGAATTCATTGATTGGGGGGGGGTGAATCAGTGATTTTTTTTATATTTATTTCCTTTTATGATTTCTTATAAAGTCAACCTTTATCACTTTTTAGAGTGATCTTAATCATTTCTTCAAACACACACACTCACACTGAGTAAAGTAATAAATATAGTCACTTGATATATAAGGATCACATCTCGAAATGAGAAGGCTAATCCTTGGCATGATCCGTACTCACCCAAGACCATACGACCCACTAGAATCACCATCATAGATATAATGAATTGGGAATGTCCTTGAACTCATGTTTATAATATAATAAATAATACTTTATCCCAATTTAAAAAGAAAAGTTTTACACCTTGATCATAATTATTTCACTATTGTATTGTATTATTGAGGTAGGGATTATACTTCTTCCTCTGATAATTGTCTCCTGAAAATATTATAATTCTCCTGAACTTCTTTACTATTTATAATAGGTGTAACTACCTTTTTCTTGAACACATGTAACAATTATGATGATCAAACAAAAAACAATAATTTTCTATTCTGTATATTCTTCTTCTTCTACTACCTACACTAATTACAAGTACGTTTTCCTTCTTCTCTCTTCTCATGAAAACTATTGTGCACAACAATCATCTTCTATACTATACTCACTTTCCAAAATAATCTTATTGATTATTATTTCTTTTCAACACACCTCAAAATTCTCCTCCTCTATATACTCCACACGTTCATCACCCCATTCTAGTTAATCCTATATAGTAGTAATAGAATCTTCAATTTTGAATTTTAATTTCAATTTCAATTTAAAACTTCAAACTTCCTTTAACCACTTCAAACTATTCCCAATTACTTTTGATAATTGGATTATTTGTGACCTTATAGCATCATTAGTATGATTGGAGACATTAGATATTGAATATAAAAGGCTCTTGAGTCATCATATCCACTCAAATTTGGAGCTCTCTTATGGCTAGAGTTTGGCACTATGTTGTGTCGTACATCATTTAAATCCAAGTACATTAAACTGCTTCGAGAACCGCTCTCAAACCCCTTAAACCACAAAATATTTTCCACTCATTATTTTAGATAAGAATTTTTTTCTTCACATTATGATATATATCGTGACATAGAGATCCTCATTTCAAACTCCAGTCAACTGACTAGCTATTACACTCCTTGGGAACAAGTCTCCATAATACTTCTATGACTTCTCAAAATGGACACCAAAGATATGCCATGGTGTGGTTATCCTCATTTTGATTCCCAAAATCTAACTCTTAAACAAGAAACTATGAAAACATCTAAAACATATTCTATCTTTCCATTTTTTATATGTAATTTTATCCATTGAAACACTCAATAAAATGTCCATTTTAGAAAATAATCTCACCTTTTTTATGTTATGCAAAGTGCCATGAAATGTCCCCATTGATCCATAGCATAGTCAGAGTATCTTCCTTAGACTAAAGTCCACCAAAATGCTTTTGTTCTATATAACTAATCTATTTTCAACTTCATAGATCATATCTATGACTATTTTTATTATCACCATGGTGTGGTGATGTCACAAACACTAAAAAAACTTTTAAACATGTCTCTGGAACCTCAAGATTCCTTCCATGCTCTTCAAATCATTCCCAAAGCATGAAGAAATTCCACTTCAAATGAATCATCACAAAACACCTATGTTTGAACATAATTTAGGTGTTGATAAAAAAATTCAACACAATAATCATATGAAATTTATATCTTTTTTAATTATAATATTTTTCTTCATGGGAACAACAATCTCTAAAAACATCTCTTGGTATCAACAAATCCTTGTGCATTCTCTTCTTTATTGTTTCCTTTTCATTAATGTTTGTGAGATTTGAGTTTTTATGAGTGCATGTGATATTTAATCTATATGGTTATCTAGGTTGTAGATTGTTTCCTTCTTATGTAATGTTACAATGATCTTAGGGTAGGATTATCCTATCAATTAAGTTTTATGCTTCTATTTTTCTACACCTTAAAGTTATGGAGGTTTCACTTTCCATTATCGATGTATGAGCCCCAGAACAAGTGGTATATGAGATTGTGGTTATCAAATAACTCAAAACTTTCTCACCAAATCAGGAAATATTCACTCACTTACCTTAAATATATTTCAATTTTTAGTTTTATTTTACTATTATAATAAGGATGGTCTTGGAAGATGGTAAGATTCAGGTAGAAAGGTTTGATGCATTAGAATTTGGGTTATGAAGGATGCAGATGAAATATTTTCTCATCCAAAAGGATCTATAATTTCTATTGATAGGGGTCATGTTGGAGAAGATGAATCAATCTGAATGGGAAATGTTGGATCGGAAATCACTCAGATTGGTGAGGATGTCATTGGAATGAAACATATACTTTAACATTAGGGAATAAAAATAATGGTAGAGTAGATGAAGACCTCAAAAAATATGTATGAGTATTCAATGAAACCTAATAAAGTGTTCATGATATAGATACATTTAAATATGATTCATTTAGAAAGTATACCTATGGATGATCATATACAAAATTTCAATATGATTCAGATCCACATTGAGTTGGTAAAAGTTACATTCATAGAGGATTTTTGGGCTCTTCAACTACGATCATCACTACTAAAATCATGGGATGAAATGTTAATAGTATTTATTTATTCTTGTGTAAAGGCTGATTGGGGTTTGAGGATATCTCAAACATGTTTTTTAATGATGAAATAAATAGGATAGAAGTTCAAACTCCTTTTGGTAATACACTAAATGATGAAGTAAGGGGATGATAACCTCATTGTAAAAGTCAGTGGTGACAACCTTCTCTCTAGGATTCCCTATTGAGACAACATTCTCCCTCTTTATAAGGTATAGGTTTTCATGGATAGTGTTTTTATCCTCTAGGAATTATCCTTCCATCTCTCTATATTTTTCATCACCTATAACTCCTCCAACATGAAGCTTCAAGTCTTATCGCGATATAAATAAAGATTCTTCTTCTCATTTTAAGAAAGGGCCTACCACTAAGTTCTCTAACTCCTCAGGCACCCTTCTTCTTCCCCTTACCAACTCCTTTGATGTGCTGTCATATCCCTAGCCTTTATCTTCGGTGGTGAAGGTTTCTCAAGTTGCGGTTCATGCATATTTGTCTTCTCCCAGATGGGTCTGTACCCGCTCTCAATCCAGAATAAGACCGGTTGGTCTCCAATCAAGGTCTTGTTCTCCCCCAATGCTATGATCCTGTGTAAGTCATTTTTTTATCAAATTATTTCATTCATCACATTTAATTATCGATGCCTTGGATCTTGGGTGAAAATATATTTTCTTACCTTTGAATTTCTTCACAACAATATCTCCCTTGTCATGGTTTTGGAACATAAGTAGGACGCTTCAAGGATCTCAGAATTTACTAGAAGACTAAGAGTTAGGAATTAACTTCATGGGGAACCTCTTGACCAACATATTTGGATATTTTGGAAGAGATATATCACAGTGTAATTGGTCACTACCTCTGTTTAATTTATTATTGTCAAGGTTAATTTTGTTCCTATGATGATACTTTTCTATTTTTTATATGAAAAGTGGGAGGTTCTTTCAAGGGAGATGTTGTGGTCTGATCTTGGATCCTTCAACTCAGGATCATATCCCTACATCATAAGAGGTTATTTTAATGAAATTTTAAATGTTTCTAAAAATAAAGGGTAATGGGTGTATTCAAGAAAGGAAAGGTAGTATTTTTCAGGTTTTCTGTCATGTGATGGCTTGGTGGATATGGGTTTCACAGGTGATTATTTGATGTGGTGTAACAACCAGAGGGGATATTGGAAGATGTGGTGTAGGCTAAAAATTTTCATAGATAATATTAATTCTATCTCTAGTTATCAAAATTATACTATGGATCACTTCACTCAAGATTTATTCGAGCATTCTCCACTTTGTGTTAAGTTGGACAATGGGAGAGGTGGTAGTTGATGCGTTTTCTTCTCTAGTCACTCACCCTAAGATCCTAGTTTCCTTGATGAGGTTTGGGAATCATGGGAGAAACCCTTGCACAGAAGCCCATGTTTTTTTTCATAATTAACTAAGGTGATTGAAATTAACCCTCAAAACATAGAATCAAATACTTATATATCTAATATCACAAGTCCTTGAGGCGAGTGATGCTATAATAGTTGGATTTCCTCTACTTTGAAGAGATGAACCCATTAATTAAAAAAAAGAAATCTTAAAGTGGATGTGAAAAAAAGAAATCCCATTATACAATCTCTATATAATAAATTATACTCCAGGATATTAGGACTAAAAACTACCAAGGATATTTGGGGGAATATGGAAAATATATATGGATGAAATTTTAAGATTAAGGAATCCAAACATCAGATTTAGAGAAAAAGTATGAATACATCTTATTGGATGATGACGATGGTATTGATGAATGATTTACTTGGATTAATGATATTTTCTATCATATTATAGGGTTTAGAGATAACATGTAAGATTAAATAATTTTAAATAACCGTATGAAGAATTTATCTGATAGATGAAACTCAAAGATATCATCACTAGAAGAGATAAGTGATATATCCCTTGTTAAACTTCACAACACCCTCATGAACTATGGAATGGGAAAAGAACTTGTTTTAAAAAATAGAGATAAGTATATAACATTCAAACCCATGGTGAAAAAAAAATAATAAGGATAAGAAGGTTTAATATGATTTGGGTTTTAAAAGTGACGATAAAAGTAATGCGGAGTGTAAGAAATATATGACATTTATTTTCAAGAATATTAGAAGAAGGAAAGTCAAATATAAAGGTATGATTAATCTTAAATGTTTTAATTATAGAGGTATTTTTAATTTGATTATTTATTTCCCGAATAATAAATATGATGAAAGTGAAAGTGATGATGGGAAAGAATAATTTTCTAAGGGAAATTCTAGAAAATTTTGAAAATGTGATTTTAGAAGAAAGAAAAAGTAATCAAGAAACATAAAGAGGAACTTGATTAGAAAAGAAGAAAATAATTACTTTTTATAATCATGTATTGTGTCATATGATGAAATTATTCATCAAAAAACATTCATAAATATTGCTAGAAAGCATGAAGACATAGAAATGAGATAAGATGAAGAAGAATAGAAAAACTATACTCAGTATATGTTGATATCTGGATTCGAAGCCTACCTTGATAAAAATTTCAAGATCAAAAAGAGAGTAGTTTTTCTAGAAAAATAGAAAATAAATGAATATTGTAAGGAGAGTGATATCATAAAAAAGATAAAAAATTAAAAGTTGAAAATTACAGAACAAGAATATATTGTAGAAGAGTTTAATGCAAAAATGGTTTTTAAGGAAGAATTAGTGAAATCCTATTCATCAAATAACTTGAATACTTTTAGGAATCACATTAATCAAAGAATAAATAAAAAGTGGCCAATACTAGAACTATAATTTTCATTCCAAAAATGAGGTGAGAGGTATGTACCACTTCCTACTACCTATAATGTCTCTATAATGTCTAGAGATATCATAATCATGTCTTAAGGATCTTACTGATATCTGGACATGAGTAATTCAAGAAGAACAATGATGGACACAAATTGCACCGGAATAATAGAGAGTTAGAATAAATATTCAAAGGATAATTTTAGAAAGACCCATAAATAAATGTTAGGAGGAAGTATAAAAACCCCAACCAGATGTAGCTAGAAGATTTTTAGGAGATGGCTTCAATTGGGAGGAGATGGTATAAAGAACCATAGATATATAGATAATATGTGAACTAGAGACCATTTTTTTGATATTATCTTCCAATAATTTCATGATATTTTTTATACTTGTACTTAGTTATTTATAGTGAAAAAACCAGGTCTCAGAATACAACTTGAACTTAGAGAAGAGTAGGATTTCATGGATAAAACTTACAATTTCTTGTATTTTATGCCTTTAGATTAATATACTATTCAGGTGTGGATGTGTGACATAAGAATAGTGGAAAGAGGATTTGACTAGCTATAGAGGTTGAAGTAAAGGATGAATTCATAAAATGAAAAACATATCACTAATTCATACTCTCCTCTTCTTAGTGATCTCACTAGACCTGAGAAATTCAAAACGAAATACATGATTTCTTTCACTAATTAAATTTTTTAGAGAGTTTCAAATCTCCTATTATATTAGATGATAATCCATTATATAAGATCCATGTATGTTTCTTTTTTCATGTTTTGTGTGAATCTTAAATAATAAAGGCCTTATCATTCCATTTAACTATATTCTTTTGGGATTTTTTAGTATTGATATTAATAATAAATTGGGATAGTAAAACTATAAGAAAATCATTATTAAAGAGACCTAACTAGTTATATCTTCCCAAAATTTATTCTAATGGTTGAAATTTTTTCTCAGACTTCAGTCTAGAAATTTTAAACCATTTATGAACTTTTAACTTTTTATAAGGATGAATCCCTATCAAAATTTTCCTACAAAACCGTCTAAGATCATTGAGATATTGGAAATTAAATGAACACATTATTACCATATTCCCAAATCCTATACAGTGTTAAACATATCCATACAGTGCATACTTACCTCTAAAAATAGGCTGCTATACAGATGACGAAAACTTACTTTCTTGCTAATTTATGTTATCAATCTTGGTTCCTTTTTATAAACCAACAATAATATAGACTCCCAACAGTTTTCTCTATGACCTATGATTTTTTTGGTCTCTTTGAAATTACTAATTGAAGTAATTTATTTTTCATTCAATCCAGTGTTCAAATAATTTATATATTTTTAAGAGTTTCTTTATTTTTCCACAAACATGGTCTTCATTACTTACTTATTCATTTTAGGATGTTCAATAATATTTCTAATATTATACTCACCCTTTGAGGGTGACTTTTTTGTTATCACTATCTTTATCCTTATTTGAACTTTCTCTATATTCTTGAATATAATTCTAAAATTTAAATTTTTAACTTTCCAAGTCCTTTTACACCTTTATCAATTTTCATCAGAAAACCTCAAGATCCTTCTACTTTTCTTTGAAATTATCTCCCATATCAATGTCTATTTTCTTATATTTTTATATATAATTTATTAATCTATTAACCTCATTTTTCGATAGTAAATCTTTTTATTAATGAGAACTATTATTATTGACTGGTAATTGGAAACCTTTATTTATATTCTTCTTTTCTTTCTCCAATTGAGAACTATTTTTGAAATAATATTTTATTTTCCTTTTCAAAATGAAATATACCCCTATCTAATCCCCACTTTCATCAATTATACTCTCATTAATTGTTAGTTCTTATTAATTTACCTTTATAATAAACCATGTTTCGTTATCTTCATTGGTTGACTCACTTTATTCATCATAATTACTAAACATTTTATCATTATCTTCTTACAACTTTGGATAATTGGTAGAAAAATGTCCAATACACCCACAACTAAAACACTTAAAAGTTTTTTTAACATGAAATATAAATTTTCCTATCTATAAATTTCTTAATATGAGTGGAATGATTTTTTTTTTGAAATTCATATTAACATATTTATCTAAAATTGAATTTTCTTCATTAACAACTTTCTTGATCTATTATTTGTTTATATATTTTAAGTATATTGCCATATTATCCATAGTATTCTTTATTTTCTTCCCATAATAAGTGGGAATACCTTTACTGTTCACTAAATTTAAGTTGTCTATATTATAAAAAACAATTAGAAACCAGTTCTTCAACTATAGTGGGAGACATTGTTGAATGAAATGAAACACCAACTAAGTTAAAAAAAACTTTATATAAAAAAACTTCAAAATCATGATATTTGGAGGAAAAAATGATCTCTGATACCAATTGAGGTGTTCCCAGGCATGATGAGGTTCAATGATTGGGGGGGGGGGTGAATTAGTGAAAAAATTTATATTTCTTTCCTTTTATGATTTCTTATGAAATCAAACTTTATCACTTTTTATAGCGATCTTAATCATTTCTTCACACACACACACACACCGAGGAAAGTAATAAATAGAGAAACTTGATATATAAGGATCACCTATTGAAATGAGAAGGCTAATCCTTGTCATGATCCGTACTCACCTGAGACCATACAATCCACTAGAATCACCATCATAGATATAATGAGTAGGGAATATCCTTGAACTCATGTTCATTATATAATAAATAATACTATATCCCAATATAAAAATAAAGGGTTTACACCTTGATCAGAATTATTTCACTATTGTAATGCATTATTGAGGTAGGGATTATACTTCTTCCTCTGATAATTGTCTCTTAAAAATATTATAATTCTCCCTAACTTATTTACTATTTAGAATAGGTGTAACTACCTATTTCTTGAACACATGTCAAAATTATGATGATAAAAAAACCCAAAAATTTTGTATTATTTATGTTATTCTTATTCTTCTATTACTTACACTAATTTCAAGTACTTTTTCCCTTCTTCTCTCTTCTCATGAAAACCGTTCTTCACAAAAATCATCTTCTACGCAACACTCACTTTCTTAAATAATATTATTGATTATTCTTTCTTTTCAACACACATAAAAATTATCCTCCTCTATATAATCAACACATTCAGGACCCTATTCCAATTAATCCTATATAGTAGTAATGGAATATTAACATTTGAATCTTAATTTCAATTTCAATTTCAAACTTCTAACTTCCTTTAACCGTTTCAACAATTCAAAATTCCGTTTGATAATTAGATCATCTATGACTTTATAGTCATCATTGATATGATTGAAGATATTGGATATTGAATATAAAAGGCTCTTGCGTCATCAGTTTATCCTTATCATCAGATCTAATCAAAACTGGAGCTCTCTTATGGCCACATTTTGGCACCATGATGTATTGTACAATATTTAAATCCTACTACATTGAATTTACTCTAGAACCACTCTCAAATCCTTTAAACCACAAAATATTTTCCACTCATTGTTTTAGATATGATTTTTTCCTTCACATTATGATATATACTGTGACATTGTGATCCTCATTTAAAACACTTATCAACCGACTAGCTATTACACTCCTTGGGAATAAGTCTCCCCAATAATTATATGACTTCTCAAAATGGACACCAAAGATTTACCATGGTGTGGTTATCCCCATTTTGATTCCTAGAATCTAACTCTTATATGAGAATCTATGAAAACAACCAAAGCATATTCTATCTTTCCATTTTTTATAGTTAATATCAACCCTTGAAACAATAAAAAAATGTTCATTTTATAAAATCATCTCACCTTTTTTATGCTACGTAGGGTTCTATGACATGTCCCCATTGATCCATAGCGTAGTCAGAGTATCTTCCTTAGACCACAGTCCACCAAAATGCTTGTATTATATATAAATAAGCTATTTTCATTTTCATATATCATCTCTATGCCTATTTTTGTTATCACCATGGTGTAGTGATTTTATATACACTAAAAAAAATTCAAACAGGTCTCTTGAACCTCAAGATTCCTTATATGCTCTTCAAATCATCCCAAAAGCATGGAAAAAATTCACTTCAGGAAACACCTAAGTATGAACATAATTTATGTCTTGATAAAAAAACACAACACAATAATCATATCTACTTTATATCTTATTTAATAATCATATTTTACTTCATGGGAATAACAATCTCCAAAAAATCTCCTAGTCTCAAAAAATACTTGTGAATTCCATTATTTATTGTTTCCTTTTCATTAATGTTTATGAGATGTGAGTTTTTCTGAGTGCATGTGATGTTAAATCCATATGGTTATTTATGGTGGAGGATGTTTCCTTCTTAAGTTTTGGTACATTGATCTTAGGGTAGGAATATCCAATCAAGTAAGTTTTTATGCTTCTATTTTCCTACACCTTAATGTTATAGAGGATTCACTTTCCAAGATCAGTGTATGAGCCCCTAAAAAAGTGGTATATGAGATTGTGGTTATCAAATAACTCACAAATTTCTCACCAAATCAGGAAATATTCACCCACTTACCTTAAATATATTTAAATTTTTAGTTTGATTTTACTATTATCATAAGGATGGTGTTGGAAGATGTAGCGACTCAGGTTTTTGGCCCTGTCAGCCTTTGGAATATTTCTACGAATAATTCCAGAGCTAGGCGCGAAGACGGCGTGCGATTCCGAGGCCCGGTGTGCCCGAAATTAATTTTATAAAAATATTAAGTTTTTTTTATACTATGCACGTGGCGGGGTTGTGATATCTCCTAAACGGTAGCTCAGAACGGGAATCTGAGGGCACGGTTGCGTCCGGAACGTGCCGTTTACCCTAGGCGGGGTGTAAACTTTGCGGGCGCGGGCCTGCGGTGAGAAACGCCACCAAGGGCGTTTCCGTAAATAAGTAGCAAGTTAGTGTGCGAGCGTCGGCTCAAATAACTTCTGAACGGAGTCTCGGATGGAAAATCTGAGACCGTCGTTACGTTCAGAACGGCGCGTTTACCCTAGGGGTGACCTTTCTTTTGTTCGCATCGGGCGTCGGGTCCGAGGCGGGTTTGGCGCCGGCGGGCCGCTTATATAAATATCAGCGCCCCCCCCCCCTTTATCGTTCTTCGTCGTTCTTCGCCGTTCTTCGCCGCCACTCCGCCGAATCGAGCAAACGGAGAGCCCACGAGCTCAGAATTCGACGGCGGACGTTCCAGAAGTGCGCAGCGGAAGCTCTGGAGCGCAGATCTGAGGGAGAACTTCGGCGTTTCGCCCGCGAGGTAGGCGGTTTGAGTTTTACAATCCCGGATCCCGTTTTTGTGTTATTTTTCTTCAAATTTTCATATGGGTTGTATAGTTCGGGTCCCGAGCTTTCCAAAACATGTTTCGGATCTGAATTTGGAGCACCGGGGTGCTCTCGGTGGCTCCCGAAAGTTTTCCGGCGAAACCCCGGTTTTCCGGCGGCGACCATGGCGGAATCCGGCGACGGCGCGGCGGCGGTTTCCGGCAGTGGCGGCGGCGGCGCGGCGGAGTCCGGCGGCGGCGCGGTTGCTTCCGGCGACCCTGTGGTGGTTCGGCCAGTTTGTTCCGGGGGTTCTTTAAACCCCCGTAACTCGCAAACCGTAACTCCGATTTACGAGCCGTTTGCGGCGACGTGACCCTAACGACGAGGCGAACCCTCCGGTGTGGGTTCGAGGGTTTAAAGATTCGGGATCGTGGCCCGGGAGCTAGAAACGTTGTATAAAATAATATTATTTTATTATTTTACGACTTCGGGTCGTTGTAACTTCTACCCGGAGCGTCCGATTGACGTGCCGTCAGTGGCGTTGTGACCCTGATGGTACGACGGACTTTTTGAGATGGTTTCCGGGTGTTGGGACTGAGAACGGGGTGTGGGCCCCACGAGGCCGGGTTTTGGCGTTTGCGGAGAAACGCAGCTTTTGCAACAGGAGTCCGATTTTGGCAGATGAATAGTCGATCCTGTGTGTTTTTCCGAGAGGATAGCAATGGTGCGTTCCGTTCGACGAGTTTCGGAATCCAGGCATGGGCCCCACCCGAGCCGGCCTTCGGTGAATAGTACCTTTTTCACCGGGTGTCCGTTTTGGGCGAGCGAGTAGTCGATTCCGCTTGTTTTTCCGAGGGGATCGCCGTGGTGTGATCCGCCCGATGGGTTTCGGGATCGTTGTGTGGGCCCCGCACGAGCTAGCTACGGTGAATAGTGTCGTTTTCACCGGTGCTCCGTTTCGGGCGAGTAAACAGCCTATCCTGCGTGTTTTTCCGCGTGGAACGCGATGATGGCCTCGGTTTTGGCTTCGGAGGTGCGCAGTGTGGCTTTGGGGCAAGTCGCTCGGGTTAGCGACGTCTGGACCAGCAGTGGTTGAGGGTTCTCCCTTGGTTCGTTCCTACGAGGGTTCGTGTGGTATCACAACCTTCGTATGGGTTTGTGATCCTCTCGATGGGATGTTTAAACTGTTAGAGTTGTGGTATCCCTCCGGTGGGCCCGGAGTGGATCCTCTAGCATCTTTACCCTAGATCGGGTTCTTGGTATCGCTGTGACCACTTATTCACGGGCAGCGATCCCCTATCTAGCAGGTTAACCCCGTAGGGTTTGTGGCATCATCGGGAATATGATCCCCTACGCGGTGGGTCGTGCATAGTAGGGTTGTGGCATCGTTGGGTTTACGATCCCCTACTCAGTATGTTGTATATAGTAGGGTTGCGGCATCGTTGTTTATACGATCTCTTACTCAGCGCTTGGTGTCGGTAGGGTTGCGGTATCGTTGGTTATGTGATCCCCTACTCAGCGCGTGGTTTCGGTAGGGTTGTGGCATCGTCGGTTCGATCCCCTCCATCGCGAGTTATCCCAGATAGGGTTCCGGTATCGTCGTGACCATCTTTATATGGACGATGATCCTCTATCTGAGTGTGAAGCTTCTGTCGAGTGCAGATCGGGTTGTGGTATCCCCCAGCGGATCTTGGGTGTGATCCCCCATCTGTGAGAACTACGTATGCCAGATCGGGTAGTGGTATCCCCCAGCGGACCCTGGGAGTGATCCCCTATCTGTGAGTTATGTATACTGGAGTGGGTCTTGGTATCCCCTAGCAGACCCTAGCGGCGATCCCCTCTCCGAGGAGTTTGGTTGTTATGTTGTTTCAGCGACGTTTCCTCAGTGATGCTATCCGATGAGCGTGGTCTCTCGGGTGAGCGTCTGTGATGTTTGCGAGTATCCCGATGGAGTGTATCTCTCGGATGAGTGTCATCTGGTATGACAGTGTTCGTGGTGTAGTCTCCTGGTTGTGGATAGTTGCTGGTGATGAGGTCGGTACCTCTTGTGGCTTTGTGGCGTGAGCTGTGTATATCTGGATTGTTCAAGGTGTATGTATGGGCATACACCTGAGCTGAGCTGAGCTGACTTGTTGTGTTTAGCCGAGGATGGTCACGAGATGGAGTTTCTCTCTCGTCCGGGTTCCCTCTGGCTGGGTTGAGAAGACTGTTGCCTTTCAGTTGCTCCCTTGGGTTTTGGGTTTTTGGGGTGCCTACTGAGTATGTTTATACTCACCCCTGCACGGGCTTTGCCCGCACATGTTTGTGTCTTGTGCAGACCACATGCCTTTTGACGGAGTCCCAGGAGGACCTGGAGCAGGCGGAGCTTAGTGAGCGAGTTGACCGGGGTGTTTACCGGAGCTGTGCCGAGGGAGCTTTCCGGTGGGTGTTTGTAGCAGCGTTCCCCTTTTTCAGAGCAAGTCGGACGTGCTTTGTAGTTTTCTTTTGGTGGGCCCTGTTTTTCCCTTTGTACTTTTTCTGTTGCTCTCTGGTTGTGGGATAGTGTATGCATGCATTTACTTTCCAGTTTCTATATCTCTACACTGTTGCATGGAGGTGTTTGTGGGTGCGTGTGTACAGGTACCTTAGGCTAATGCCTCCCATGTGTGTGATAGCCTACTCGGCGCTGGTCGTCATCCCCTGGCCTATTGGAGGCGGGCTTGGGGAGTCGCGGCTCGAGCCCCGTTGGGTCGGGTCGTGACAGAGTGGTATTAGAGGAGGTTCCACCTTTGGGATCTCAGAGCGTAGCTGGTCTAGCTGTGAGCGTGGTTTGGGTTGCATAGCGGCAGTGTTAGGATGTTTCGAGTTCGACTTTCAGGCCAGGGACTCCAGTGTTGGTGCGGCGGCCGACGTATCCATACACCAGGACTCTGATAACCTGCCTTTTGACTCGGGACATTCGTACACTGGTCGCGGGGACATCATGGTACATGCATCATATAGGACTGGGTTTTTGGTTTTTCCTTGTCCTTCTTGAGTCAGATCTCCAGATATACTCTTTGACTGTGGTGTGTTTTGAATGTATTTCAGGATGCCTCCACGATGACAGCCAGTGAGGGTTCCGCAGCAGGATTGTGCTGATGACCCGCCCCGTGTAGTGGCTGTGGAGCAGGGCGCAGGTTCTGAGGTTGCACCTCCAGGTGGTCTGCCAGTTGAGCCACCACCTGTCGAGCAGCTGGTTGTGCTGGCGGGGCAGGACGAGGTTGCGCGCAGGCTGAGTGCGCTGCACGAGTTCCAGAGGCAGCGACCTCTGAGGTTCCAGGGTGATCCAGACCCCGAGGTAGCTGATGACTGGCTTGAGGCAGTCACCCGAGTTTTCCGCCTCGTGAGGACACCTCCAGATCAGATGGTGGTCCTAGCGGCGAGCCTTCTGCATGGTTCTTCCGGGCGATGGTGGAGTTTGGTGACGCAGTCCCATGACGAGGAGACGCTCACGTGGGCAGAGTTTGAGCGGCTCTTCAGGGAGGAGTTCTATCCGGTGACGCTGAGGTCAGTGCGGATCCAGGAGCTTCTGCAGCTTCGTCAGGAGAGCATGACTGTGTCGGAGTACTCAGCGAGGTTCACAGACCTGTCGCGCTACTCCCTGGATATGGTTCGAGACCCGTTCTTTAGGGCTCGGACCTTCGAGCAGGGCTTACGCAGGGACATCCGAGCGGGTGTGGTTTCCTTGTGCCTGCCCACCTATGCTGGAGTGCTGGAGCGAGCGTTGGTGGTGGAGAGTTTTCTAGCTGAGCAGTTTTCCCCTGTTAGTGCTGGGCACTCGAGAGCGGAGACTTCGTCGGTCGGATCGACATCTGGTAGCCGACGTCAGACTCAGGGGTCTGGACGTGGCTAACGATACAGGAGGCGACCCCAGGATGGAGGGTCTGAGCCTCGGAGCTCACAGGGCTCGCAGGCCAGTTTTGGTCAGCCGCAGGAGAGGCGGTGTTACGCTTGCGATGGTCGAGGACATCTTGCTAGAGATTGTCCGACCCGACGTGCTGCTGAGAGGGAGCCGGTCAATGGACCGCCTTGGCAGAGGCAGCGTCATGAGCAAGGAGGTCTGCAGGGCGTCGGACGTGGCGTCGGAGCTGGTGCAACGGGAGGCGGTGGTAGACAGTACCAGTTGCCACCACCCCCACCCCCAGGTGGTCCACGCCTAGCTCAGGGAGCTGGTGGTCGAGGGCGAGGACAGCTGCATGCCCTGGAGGCTGTTGACCCAGAGGCACCACAGATGGATAGAGGTACGCCTTGTGTCTTTTCTACTTACTGCAGTAGTTTGTCAGACACTGTTTAGCGGTACTCTTTCCTTTTTTTTCTTGCTCGAGTTTTTTTCAGGGCGTTGGTAAGACCCTGAGTGGTTGTTGTTGGTGAGCTCGCTGGTGTGTGAGACCCAGTTGAGAGTTCAGTCGCTTTCCTTGTGCTTGGGGCTTTTCGGGGATGAAAAGTTCTAAGGGGGGGAGGATGTAGCGACTCAGGTTTTTGGCCCTGTCAGCCTTTGGAATATTTCTACGAATAATTCCAGAGCTAGGCGCGAAGACGGCGTGCGATTCCGAGGCCCGGTGTGCCCGGAATTAATTTTATAAAAATATTAAGTTTTTTGATACTATGCACGTGGCGGGGTTGTGATATCTCCTAAACGGTAGCTCATAACGGGAATCTGAGGGCACGGTTGCGTCCGGAACGTGCCGTTTACCCTAGGCGGGGTGTAAACTTTGCAGGCGCGGGCCTGCGGTGAGAAACGCCACCAAGGGCGTTTCCGTAAATAAGTAGCAAGTTAGTGTGCGAGCGTCGGCTCAAATAACTTCTGAACGGAGTCTCGGATGGAAAATATGAGACCGCCGTTGCGTTCAGAACGGCACGTTTACCCTAGGGGTGACCTTTATTTTGTTCGCATCGGGCGTCGGGTCCGAGGCGGGTTTGGCGCCGGCGGGCCGCTGATATAAATATCAACGCCCCCCCCCCTTTTATCGTTCTTCGTCGTTCTTCGCCGTTCTTCACCGCCACTCCGCCGAATCGAGCAAACGGAGAGCCCACGATCTCAGAATTCGACGGCGGACGTTCCAGGAGTGCGCAGCGGAAGCTCTGGAGCGCAGATCTGAGGCAGAACGTCGGCGTTTCGCCCGCGAGGTAGGCGGTTTGAGTTTTACAATCCCGGATCCCGTTTTTGTGTTGTTTTTCTTCAAATTTTCATATGGGTTGTATAGTTCGGGTCCCGAGCTTTTCAAAACATGTTTCGGATCTGAATTTGGAGCACCGGGGTGCTCTCGGTGGCTCCCGGAAGTTTTCCGGCGAAACCCCGGTTTTCCGGCGGCGACCATGGCGGAATCCGGCGACGGCGCGGCGGCGCGGCGGCGGTTTCCGGCAGCGGCGGCGGCGGCGCGGCGGAGTCCGGCGGCGGTGCGGCGGAGTCCGGCGGCGGCGCGGCGGAGTCCGGCGGCGGCGCGGTTGTTTCCGGCGACCCTGCGGTGGTCCGGCCAGTTTGTTCTGGGGGTTCTTTAAACCCCCGTAACTCGCAAACCGTAACTCCGATTTGCGAGCCGTTTGCGGCGACGTGACCCTAACGACGAGGCGAACCCTCCGGTGTGGGTTCGAGGGTTTAAAGGTTCGGGATCGTGGCCCGGGAGCTAGAAACGTCGTATAAAATAATATTATTTTATTATTTTACGACTTCGGGTCGTTGTAACTTCTACCCGGAGCGTCCGATTGACGTGCCGTCAGTGACGTTGTGACCCTGATGGTACGACGGACTTTTTGAGATGGTTTCCGGGTTTTGGGACTGAGAACGGGGTGCGGGCCCCACGAGGCCGGGTTTTGGCGTTTGCGGAGAAACGCAGCTTTTGCACCAGGAGTCCGATTTTGGCAGATGAATAGTCGATCCTGTGTGTTTTTCCGAGAGGATCGCAATGGTGCGTTCCGTTCGACGAGTTTCGGAATCCAGGCGTGGGCCCCACCCGAGTCGGCCTTCGGTGAATAGTACCTTTTTCACAGGGTGTCCGTTTTGGGCGAGCGAGTAGTCGATTCCGCTTGTTTTTCCGAGGGGATCGCCGTGGTGTGATCCGCCCGATGGGTTTCGGGATCGTTGTGTGGGCCCCGCACGAGCTAGCTACGGTGAATAGTGTCGTTTTCACCGGTGCTCCGTTTCGGACGAGTAAACAGCCTATCCTGCGTGTTTTTCCGCGTGGAACGCGATGATGGCCTCGGTTTTGGCTTCGGAGGTGCGCAGTGTGGCTTTGGGGCAAGTCGCTCGGGTTAGCGACGTTTGGACCAGCAGTGGTTGAGGGTTCTCCCTTGGTTCGTTCCTACGAGGGTTCGTGTGGTATCACAACCTTCGTATGGGTTTGTGATCCTCTCGATGGGATGTTTAAACTGTTAGAGTTGTGGTATCCCTCCGGTGGGCCCGGAGTGGATCCTCTAGCATCTTTACCCTAGATCGGGTTCTTGGTATCGCTGTGACCACTTATTCACGGGCAACGATCCCCTATCTAGCAGGTTAACCCCGTAGGGTTTGTGGCATCATCGGGAATATGATCCCCTACGCGGTGGGCCGTGCATAGTAGGGTTGTGGCATCGTTGGGTTTACGATCCCCTACTCAGCATGTTGTATATAGTAGGGTTGCGGCATCGTTGGTTATACGATCCCCTACTCAGCGCTTGGTGTCGGTATGGTTGCGGTATCGTTGGTTATGCGATCCCCTACTCAGCGCGTGGTTTCGGTAGGGTTGTGGCATCGTCGGTTCAATCCCCTCCATCGCGAGTTATCCCAGATAGGGTTCCGGTATCGTCGTGACCATCTTTATATGGACGATGATCCTCTATCTGAGTGTGAAGCTTTTGTTGAGTGCAGATCGGGTTGTGGTATCCCCCAGCGGATCCTGGGTGTGATCCCCCATCTGTGAGAACTACGTATGGAAGATCGGGTCGTGGTATCCCCCAGCGGACCCTGGGAGTGATCCCCTATCTGTGAGTTACGTATACTGGAGTGGGTCTTGGTATCCCCTAGCGGACCCTAGCGGCGATCCCCTCTCCGAGGAGTTTGGTGGTTATGTTGTTTCAGCGACGTTTCCTCAGTGATGCTATCCGATGAGCGTGGTCTCTCAGGTGAGCGTCTGTGATGTTTGCGAGTATCCCGATGGAGTGTATCTCTCGGATGAGTGTCATCTGGTATGACAGTGTTCGTGGTGTACTCTCCTGGTTGTGGACAGTTGCTGGTGATGAGGTCGGTACCTCTTGTGGCTTTGTGGCATGAGCTGTGTATATCTGGATTGTTCAAGGTGTATGTATGGGCATACACCTGAGCTGAGCTGAGCTGACTTGTTGTGTTTAGCCGAGGATGGTCACGAGATGGAGTTTCTCTCTCGTCCGGGTTCCCTCTGGCTGGGTTGAGCAGACTGTTGCCTTTCAGTTGCTCCCTTGGGTTTTGGGTTTTTGGGGTGCCTACTGAGTATGTTTATACTCACCCCTGCACGGGCTTTGCCCGCACATGTTTGTGTCTTGTGCAGACCACATGCCTTTTGACGGAGTCCCAGGAGGACCTGGAGCAGGCGGAGCTTAGTGAGCGAGTTGACCGGGGTGTTTACCGGAGCTGTGCCGAGGGAGCTTTCCGGCGGGTGTTTGTAGCAGCGTTCCCCTTTTTCAGAGCAAGTCGGACGTGCTTTGTAGTTTTCTTTTGGTGGGCCCTGTTTTTCCCTTTGTACTTTTGCTGTTGCTCTCTGGTTGTGGGATAGTGTATGCATGCATTTACTTTCCAGTTTCTATATCTCTACACTGTTTCATGGAGGTGTTTGTGGGTGCGTGTGTACAGGTACCTTAGGCTAATGCCTCCCATGTTTGTGATAGCCTACTCGGCGCTGGTCGCCAGCCCCTGGCCTATTGGAGGCGGGCTTGGGGAGTCGCGGCTCGAGCCCCGTTGGGTCGGGTCGTGACAGAAGATGGTAAGATCCAGGTAGAAAAGTTTTATGCATTAGAATTTGTGTTATGAAAGATGAAGATGAAGGATTATATCATCCAAAAAGGAATTAGAAGTTCTATTTATGGGGTTCATGTTGGAGAAGACGAATCACGCTGAATGGGAAAGGTTTGATAAGAAATCACTCAGATTGGTGAGGATGTCATTGTAATGAAACATATACTTTAACATTAGGGAGGAAAAAATATGGTAGAGTTGATGAAGACCTCAAAAAATATGTATGATAATTTGACGACACTTAATAAAGTGTTCATGATATAGAGAAATTTTAAATTTGAGTCTTTTAGAAAGTATACCTATGGAAGATCATATAAAAATTTTCAATATGATCCTGATCCATACTTAAATGGTAAAAGTTACATCATAGAATATTTTTGGGCTCTTCAACTACTATCATCACTACTAAAATCATGGGATGAAATGTTAATAGTAGTTATTGATTCTTGTGTAAAGGCTGACTTGGTGTTTGAGGATATGTAGAACATGGTTTTGAATGATGAACTAAATAGGATGGAAGTTAAAAGTCCTTTTGGTAATACACTAAATGCTGACGTAAGGGGATGATCACCTCATTGTAAAAGTCGGCGGTGACAACCTTCTCTCTGGGCTTCCCTATTGAGACAACCTTCTCCCTCCTTCCAAGGTATAGGTATTCATGGATAGTGTTGTTTTGCTCTAGGCATGCTCCTCTGATCTCTATGGATTTTTCAACACCTATCACTCCCACAACATCAATATTTAAGTCTTATCGCAACATAACTAAAGATTCTTCTTCTCATTTTAAATAAAGGCCTACCACTAAGTTATCTAAATCCTCTAACACCCATATTATTTCCCTTCCCAACTCCTTTGATGTGCTGTCAGATCCCCAAACTTTCTCTTTGGTTGTGAAGGTTTCTCAAGTTGCTATTTATTTATAGTCATCTTCTCGCAGTGGGATCTATACCCGTTCTCAATCCAGAAGAAGATTGGTTGGTCTCCAATCAAGATATTGTTCTCCCCAACTCTAAGATCCTATGAAAGGTGTATGGTTATACAATTATTTCCTTCATCACATGTAATTCTTGATGCCTTGTCTCTTGGGTGAAAATATATTTTCTTTCATCCGCGTTTCGTCACAACTGTATCTCCCTTGTCATGGTTTTGGAATATAAGAAAGGCACTTTGAGGATCTCGAAATTTACTGGAAGACTGGGAGTCAGGAATTGACTTCAGGGTGAACCACTTGACCATAATATTTGTATATTCTGGAAGAGATATATCACAGTGGATTTGGCCTCTACCTCAGTTTAATTTATTATTATCAAGGTCACTTCTAGTTCTATGAAGATACTTTTCTCTTTTGTATATGAAAAGTGGGAGGTGCTTGCAAGGGAGAGGTTGTGGTCTGATCTTGGATGCTTTGACTCAAGATCATATCCATGGATCATAAGAGGTTATTTTAATGCAATTTTAGAGGTTCTTGAAAAGGAAGGGGGAGGGGTGTATTCAAGAAAGGAAAGACATAATTTTTCACGTTTTCTGGCATGTGTTGGATTGGTGGATATGGGGTCACATGTGATCATTTCATGTGGTGTAACAACCATAGGGGTGATAGGAAGATGTGGTGTAGGCTAGACATATTTTTAGCTAATATTCATGCTATTTATAAGTATCCAAATTCTATTATGGCTCACTTCACTCGGGATTTATTCGATCATTATCCACTTTTTGTTAAGTTGGCCAATGGGAGAGGTGGTAGTGGATGATTTTTCTTCTCTAATCACTGGCCCTAAGATCCTATTTTCCTTGTTGAGGTTTTGGCATCATGGGAGAAACCCTTACATAGAAGTCTATGTTTTTTTCATAATAAACTGAGGTGCTTGAAAGGAACCCTACAAACATAGAATTCAAAGAATCCTTCCGATGGGCGTGACCTAGATTTTCTTACGGATGAGATTAGTATAATTGAGTTTTGACTTGTGGATGGCTGGGATGAGGCTATATTTGAATCTATTGTGATCAAGAAAAACCAAATGGAGAAGATCTTATTGGAAGAATAGAAGGATGATCAAACTCTATCAATGGATACATGGCTCAAAGAAGGGGACCATAGTACTGCTTACTTTCATACTTACATTAAGGAGAAGAGGTGTTTCATTAATTTAAATATGTGATTTGAAGATGAAACTTTTACTAATGATCCTGAAGTTGTTTGGGGTAAGAATAAAACCTTTTCTAAATATCATCTTGTTGATATTAATCCGTCCATGCAGGAAGGCTATCCAAACAAACATACAAGAATTTTGGACTCTGTTTCATAGGTAGTGTCTGAATCTAACAATGAGATGCTTGGAGAAGTACCACAAGAAAATGAGATATGAGAGGCGGTCAGGTGCCTCAATCTAGAGATCTTCCCAAGACCAGATGGGTTCCTAGGATCCTTCTATGTTTTTGCATGGGATCTGGTGAAGAATGACCTTATTGGTGTGATTCATCACTTTTTCCAAGGTGGTGGTATCCCTCGAGTGGCCTGTGCCACCACGCTAGTTATTATCCCCAAGGTGAAGTACCCTTCATCTCTTAGCTAGTTTCACCCCATTAGTATGTGTAATTTTTCCTACAATGTTTTGGAAAGTGTTCTCAATAAAAGGCTAGTTGGTTTTCTTCCCCATTGGATACCTTGGGGATTAGAATGTGTTTATCAAGGGTCGCTCTATCCAAGGTGGTATCGGTATTTCCCAAGAGACGATAGTGTACATCAATATGAAATATTTTGGTGCAAACATTATCATTAAAGCTGACATGGATAACACCTATGATAGACTCGAGTGGAGATTCATTCTCAAGGTCAGGGGCTGTATAAGCTTCTTTACTTGGCTTATAGATCTTTTATTTAGGTGCTACAGCTCTACTTGGCTTTCCATATCTTTCCTGGGAAGGAAATATGGCTTCCTAAAGATGGTTAGGGGGTTGAGTTAAGGGGACCCGATTTCTCCTAGCTTATTTATCTTAGTGTATGATGTCATTAGAAAATGCATGTCTTAGAGACTCCTTCATGGAGATATACATCCTTTCCATGGTAGGGGCGGCTATATGGGTGTTTCACACCTCATGTTTGTTGATGACATGGTGTTTTTTGTGAATGGAAGTAAGAGATATCTTCAAGGTATTAATAATGTACTGGAATAATATTGCAAATGGAGTGGAAAAAAAATCAACTAGGAGAAGAGAAACATCTATCTTCCGTATTATTTCTCAGATGGGCACACTAAGATGATTGCATATTCTCTCATGGTTTACAGGAGATGGTTTACCATGGTGTACCTGGGAGCTCCCCTTTCTCCCGGAAGGACCCGCATACACCATTTGGACGGGTTAGTTGATAAAATTTCTAGAAGAATTAATAATTGGAAAAATCATTTCCTCTCTTTTAGCGGAAAGATCACTCTGGTCAATTGACTCTTCACTTCCATTCCCATGCATGTCCTCTCAATGTGTAAGGTTCCCAACGTAGTTACTAAAGATATTGAAAAACTCATGTCGTCATTCATTTGGGATGTGCATGCTGATGGGAAACATCATTGGGTTTCTTGGGTGAGTCTTGAAAGGTCCTCAGAGGAAGGTTCCATCAACCTGAGAGATGTTTGAGGAACTTTGAACAACATTCAAGCCAAATTGGTTTGGGTGGATGTTGAAGGAAGAACTCATTGGAGCAACTTCATCACGAATAAATATGGGCGTGACTTGAGGCGTCCAAGGGGGAAGGTTTCTGCTTTCTAGAAATCTCTATAGAAACACATCTCGGACATTCTTGATAACTCTCGTTGGATCGTTGTTTGTGGAGAGATTGAGTTCTAGAGCTATAACTAGGCTGGTAACACGCTAGCATTTCCGGGGTTCCCAATTCCAGATGTCTTGTTTAGGAAATCTAGCAGCTATCCAAACATCACTAGCACTATCTTGAACCCCTAGCAGTGTGATATTTTTAAAATTATCCAAAAGAATGAAGACCATGATTGTTGTGTGTTCACTGGAGCTTCGTTCGATGTCTTTTTGGTGAAAGATTATCATAGTCCCCTTCATGATACTGTGATGCACGATGCTTGGGGGACCAATCTATTGTGCAAAGACATCCCTGCCAAATACAATTTTCTAATATAGCGAATCTGGAACTGCGCTCTCCCCAAGGATGAGAAAATAAAATGAAAAGGAATTAGGATGGCCTAGAAATGCTTTTTTTTTCAGATACGTGATCCCCTTCTTCATAGGTAGCGTATCTCTTCCCATGGCCACTAGAGATGTGTTGGGTTCCCACTTCCAGTGGTTAAAAGTTTAATGTCAATGGGTCTTGTTGTAATGGATTCATGCATGGTGGTTGTATCATTTGGAATCTGGATGGTTTGGTCCTTCCTGCCTTCAGTGAATCTTACCTTCAAGGTGACTCTCTTTATCAAGAAGCTTATGCTATGCATGATGAACTCGAAATGTGAAGGAGGGAGAACATCATTCACTACTACAAAAAACGGGCTTTATTAGCACTCAAAACGGGTTTTATTCGTATATTGATATATATTCATATTAATATAAATATATTTATTCATATATTAGTATATATATATTCATTCGTATATTAATATATATTTATATTTATTTATATATATATTTTTAGTTATAAATTTTTATCAATATATTTATTTGTATATTAATATATACTTATAAGATTAGTATTAAATACATTTATGAAATATGTTTTTTATGTGTATTTATAAATAAATAAATACATTAATACATACATATATACAACACAGACACACACAGACACACACACACACAAACACACATATATTTATGAATAAATATATATATATATATGTGTGTGTGTATTTGAAAAGCCATATAATGTTAAAACGATCATAACATATAATCCAGAATCCCATTTCAACTCCACAACCAATCAAATTGAAGAAAATGAAACAATATTTGAAATGATATGTGGTAAATGCCTAACGAACATTCGGATCAGAAGTTATACTTGTTTAAATGTTAACAAATCGGGGTATCCCGACTAAAAAATCAGTTTTGGAGGCATTCTGGGCCTTTTTTTGGCCTCGAAAAATGTGAATGAAGCTTTTCTTCAGTCACGAACGTGTAGAGGTCATCGCAGACATCAATTTGATATATTGTAGAGTTCAAACGGACACTCGGATCAAAATTTATGACTATTTGAAGTTTGAGTTACATTTTCAACTTATTTTAGATCTTTTATTAATTGTTTTGATTTTTTGTGTCTTCAAATTGTTCTTAAATGATTTTTAATCAATAATAATTAGAAAATTAATAATTAAAAATATTTTAAATCCATTTTCACTAAATTTCTTATATATTAAATGTAATAGTCTCTTTATACGTATCTAAAACATATTTAAAAAATATATATTATATTTATATCAATATAAATATACTTATATAACAATAATTTATTTTTCATGAATTTTTTTGAAACATAAAATTTATCACTGATAGGAAAATGTGTTGATAAATCCCCCTTTTATCAGCGCTACTAAAAGAAACGCTGATAAAGGGGTCCCCTTTATTAGGGCTAAGAAAAAGCGCTCATAAAGGGGGGCCTTTATCAGCGCTAAAAAAAGCACTGATAAAGGGGGACCTTTATCAGCGCTGTTAAAAGTGCCCCTTCATCAGCACTTTTTTTAGCATTGATAAAAGGGTAGTGCTTCCCTTGTTCGTTTTTGTAGTAGTGATTCTGTCCACGATGGAAATTGATTATGAAATTATCCTCCACTCCTTACAAGGTCGGATCAGTGTTCCTTGGATGATCACTTACCCTATTCGCAAATTCAAAGCATTGATCAATGTAGGTACTATTTTTCTTCATACATGGTGTGAAGGGAATCCGGAAGTAGACTAGCTGGCTTCAAGATTTCAATCGGATAGCACATGTACTTATTTTTCTAGCCTTGGCTCTCTCCCTTCTAATTTCCTAGACATAATTAGAGGCGATGATCTTGGGCTTCACCACTTTAGGCCTCCCTGAGCTTTCTTCCCCTGTATTTTCCTCTTTATAATAATAAAAAGTTGTTTATGGTAATGAAATATTGATGGGATTGATGTGATAATTCTGATGATTTTACTTCTGGAAGTTCAAGCTTTGTAAGTTCAGATGAGGGAGGCAACAATTTATTGCACGGTGTCAATATTCTGGTGGATTCATGAGAGGGTTACTCCAAAGCATCTTCCACTCAATAACAGAGTAAGGGTAAATGGTCAATTATATATCCAAAATATTTATAAGAGTATATCTCATAGATGACGAGGCTTTGAAATTTGTTTGAATGAGAGATGTTAACATACATATGAGGAATGGTGGTTTCCTAAAACTCAAGAAAGTGAGAGGCATCCCAGGGATACAATAGAACCTTATTTATAGAGGAAAATTTGATGAAGAAAGCTATAGTACAAGATTTACTAATGGAGTGTGGAAGGTAACTTGAGGTTCCATGGCGGTGGTGTATAAAGTGAAGTATAAGATTCATTTTCTGACTAAAAGATTAGATAGAGAGGAAATTGTCAAACCAATAACTTTTGGAAATCCAGAGTTAAGTAATTTTCTTCTCAGTTAAAAGAACATGGAGGTTCTAATGTGTAAATACATACTTGAGCTCAATCACAATGATTCCAGAAGTTGTGAGAGTTGTGTGATTTGGAAATAAAAAAGAATCATTCAACTTAAATGGTTAGAAGACTAGAGCCCAAAAGTAAGAGCTTGTTGATTAACATGGTTAGGGGTTATCCCCATTTTGTTCTCAAAGAGGTTCCCCTTACTTCATTACTTTCATTGATAATGCTACAAGGAAATTATGAGTTTACTTCCTTAAACATAAGCCCGTGGTTTTTTGTGAATTCGTTCAATGGAAGACCATATTGTAAAGGGAGATTTTTCAGAAGTTAAAATTCCTTACATTCGACAATAGTGGTGAGTACAGTGTAAGAAACTTCCTAAAATCTTGTTAGAATAATGGGATCATGTAACTGCCTATAAGTTCATCAATGGAAATTCCCTTATGAATATATAATCATGTCATATTTTTTAATATAATATTATAGAATGCACAAGAACCACATGATAGAACCAACAACATTTTATTTTAATAATTTGAACATTATATTTAGAGAATAAAAAAGTCTATAAAAATTGAAATAATTACAATGGTAAAAAATAGAAAATAATATAATAATAATAGAAAAATCTGGATATGATTGATCCCCCAAAATAATCACACTCAGGAACAATACTATTGAAATATAGTAGAATTTTAACAATCCAATATGCATTTTGAAAATAAAAATATATTACCTTGATAAAAATTGAAGCGAATGAAGGATGAATGAAATATGTGGTATTTATAAAAATTAGGGAACCTATATAACTGTTACAAAACTAACCATTGGAATACTAATTTGACCATTGGAATATTAACCAGACTGTTGGAATAGTAATATGACCATTATAAATATTAACACAACTGTTAGAATATTATACTCACCTATTAAAATATAAAATAATATTTAGGTATCTTATAAAATAAAAATATGATATATTTATACCATGGAGAAAATAAATAAATGTTTTTAAAATGATAAATTAAGTATGTGTATTTTTTAAAAACAGAAATGTTTTACTAACATTTTTTATAATAAATATAATGATTTAAAGAAATTTTATTTTCATAAAAATAATTTATAAATTAATATTAAGTTATATTATATTGATAATATAATTTTATGATACCTTAAGTAATTTTTCAAAGGGTTAGAAAATTGGTCGTAATATTAAAATTTGTATTTTTCAAAAAAAATGAGGATTTTATTTAAAAAATAATTTTTACATATTTAGAAAATTATTTTCATAAAATAGATTTTATTTTTGGAATCTAAAAATAAAAAAATGGTTCAAGTGATTTTTTTATGTTTCTAAAATAGTTGAATTTTTGGTGAATAGTGAAATACGGTAAAATACGATATTTAATATTATAAGATAAATACATGAATTTTTGAGTAATGGATGATGTAAGAACCCATTAGTTTGAACTCTCATGCACCATTTACTATATATATTCACAACAATAAATACTATTTATAATATTTATCCAAAATAATAAACTAATGAATATAATATTCAAAAACACCCCTCTTCCCCTTATAAATACCACCCATCATAACCCACTATTATCACAACTTCTAAGCCTAGTATCTTTCCAAATTTATACCCAATTACCTTCAAAAACCTCTCCCCCGCATTATAGTGCTACTAGTCTCACCAGAATTCCAATTACAAGTTCCCCAAGGAGTATTTCAAGGAGGCATCATTTAAGAGGTAATATTCTCAATTTACTTCTTCTAAATTCATTTCTTCTTCTACCTTATCCCCGCATCCATCATCCAACATGGTATAATAAATCCAATATTATATATACATTATATTTTTATATTTATAATGTAATATCTACCACACACCCCTTTCTCATCTCCACTTATTCAAAGAAAAATGAAACTATTGTCCATATCATATCAGTTCACCGCCTTCATGGATGATGAGTTTTCATTTTCCACCAATGACTTTATGGAAGGTTTAAATTTAATTATAATAGTTTAAAATGAACTAATTATTTATATTCTATGTTTTAAAAGAGAATAAACAATCATTTATATGTGATCTGACCTTGGAACCATGAAATGAACACCCTCAGAAAAGTGAAATTAAAGATTATATCTCAATGAAATGATTATTAATAATAATAATTAAATTATAAAAAATAAAATATAGATGTAAAAGGTAATTATATTATCCATTACATTAAGTTTAAGTTCAGAATTATTATGTAACATAAAGTAAGAGATCTCTCTGAACAACCCTTTTTCTTTGGGTTATGATATTTCTATCTCTAAATCACACTCTCTCTCTCTTTTATGTTATTGAATGAATCTAAATTATATATATATTTCTATTAATTGTATAATAATCTTATTCTACCTTTATTTATAGAGTAATACATTCCATAATTTCTTTTTTAAACGCCTTAAGTTTATGCCTTATGATTGATTCTTTTTTACGGTGCAGATAAGCATGCACATGTTATGATTGGTGTGACCGGATAACACTCCAATGCATTGAGTAATATATTTGTCTCATGATATATTATATATAGGATTAGAGATTAAACCTAATCCGTTTTGGGACTTTTTCTGCCATTTGATATTGTCTTATTAGTTAGCCTCGACTCATGTTTATATCATATTGTATGTTTCTACCACATTCCATTATTGCCACAATCTTATGATACCATGTTATTTATGTTATGATCTCATGTGGTTATTCATGAGCCTACTCTTCAATGATATCATGATGTTCATTTTGACTCATATGCTATTATTTAATATCATGTTTATTCCCTTATTGGTATTTATAGCTCACCCATTTCTTTTATGTATTACCTAGGTTATCCTATGCAGTTTTAGGAGCTCAATGGGATATAAGAGATCATTACAGGGAATAAAATAATGGTTATTTATTTTAGTTTCATCTTTATGTATTGTGAACCTAGTCTTCCAAATACACCAGGCCACATGATCTTTGGGTTGTAATTATTTTATATTTATGTTAAAAATCATGTAATAATATGTGTAAAAGTATTGGGTATCTATGGTTGGTATCAGAGAAAGGTATGTTTATTTTTGGGGATTAGGACTTTAATACTTTATTGAGAACCCTAGTGATACTTGTAATTATAGGGAAATATCCTTTAATTTTATGAAGTATATAGTGAGTGGTTTCTAATAAATTACATCCCTATTTAGATACTACAAGTTGATGTGGCTCTCCCATAGTTGTACATATGGGTAATAACTCCAAAAATGGTGCATTGGGATTTGACTCGATTTTCACCTAGTTCATGACAAAGAGGTCTTACTACACACCTAGTTTGACATTCCTGGGGGGGATTCCTTGGAAATTTGAAAAATATTTATGAACCATTATGAAGTATTTGAACAAAATGTTTGGTTAAAAAAACTAATAGGGAACTTACCATGGATAATCTAGACTAAAAACCTAGAGACTCATAAGTTATGATTTACAAGTTATTTATAAGTTATTCCTTCTAATTTATTTTTACATGTTTATTAGTTAAATTATTCTCATATCATTTTACCTTTATTTTAGTTAATGGTGGGAAAAAGGGGGAATTGTGCCAATAACCAATGTGATGGGAAATGCGATGATTACCTTAACGAGATGCATAACTTGATTAAATCTGGAGTAAGATATCTTGTTATTATTCCAATCTAGTTACCACAAATTACAATTAATAGCTGGAATATAGTTGAGATTCCAAATACATCAAAAAAGATAAGGATTATGTCTCATAGACATTTAGGTAATAAATATGACAAATAAAAGAAGATTAGATTCCCTACATTTCAAAAATGTGGGAAGAGACACCAAGGGAATTGTATTAAAGGAACCAAAATATGCTTTATATGTGGAAAATAGGGCATAGAACATCCAATTTCTGAAGAGAAATAAAGAGTCTGGTTAACAAGATACAGGGAAATAAATTTCAACCTAAGGTACCACTAATAGTTCAATGTCGTAGATGTGGTGAACTTGGTCATTATCAAAGTCAATTCCCTAATCTAAGGGATAATAAGGGCGACAAAGATCAACAATCTATAATCCAAGATAATTAGGCAAGGCCTACAGTATGACGATTATTAATATGGATCATGATAATGAAGACACACTTATCCACCACTCTAGAGTTGTATATTAATTTTTGTATTTCATTTCATGCAAGTATAATATATCTAGGATTATTTCTATGTGCATCAAGTAACCACATAAAATGATTTTAATTCATTGGGGGGAAAATTATGTGATCATTGTATCACAAGTTAATGTTTATGGGAATATAATTTTTGAAAATATTATTATTCTTCCTTTAGTGGAATTTGATTTTATATTGGGCATGAATTATGTAGTGACCCTGACCCCAGTATCTTAGATCTAGTTCCTAGTTTATTACATTGGCATAATATATAAGGAATGAAAACCCAAAGGGCCAAATAGTTTATTAGTCTTGTTAAACTACTAGATACATAATCGAGTGTTAAATTACATTTGAATACAAAAATTACAACATAATGTTTTTATTTAGGAGAATAAATTTATTTCATCTAGAATATGCCTATATATTATTCATAGTAAGCTTCAGGGAATCCCAGGGAAAGTAAAAGAATACGGGTGATCTCAAATGCTTATTAAGGGTTATGTATAACAAAAGCTATCATGAATCAATAAGAATAATCAACACGACAAGGTAAATAACTAAGCACACATTCCATTTAAATAGATGGACAAGGAATAATCAATATGGAAAGGTAAATAACTGAGAACACATTCCATTTAAATACCTGGATAAGGAACAATCAATATAGAAATGTAAATAACTGAAAACACATTCCATTTAATCAATAAACTGAGAATAAAATATTTCTAGAGAAAATATCATTGTGAAAATATCTTGGATAATAATAACTGAAATATTAATGTAGCAAATGCTAAATTATTATATTCTATGATCTTAGTAATCATGATACCTCTACTATCAAGACCTTTCACAAGACAGTTTAAAACTACAGGTAGAAACTCCTTTGATGCAATCTTAACTTGATTGTCTCATGAGACCCACCGATTCATCAAGGGGATATATTATATTGGTCCTCACCTATTACTATAGGTCCAAATAATTCATCATATATCAAATAATTGATTAAATTAATGAATAATTTGCCTTTTCAAATATACATATTGAGTAAAGAATACATATTTATCAATATTTCCAAATTCCATCAAATAACTTTCAAATTAAAACAACATATGTATAAATGAGATACAATTTAATCAGTAAGAATATCCATGATAAATAATTCAGATATTTAGGGTAAATTTAATGTATAATGATCATATATAAGTGAATATTTCCAAGGGAAATTAATTATTATAAAATGAAACAAGGAAGTGAATATCAATACTATCATTGGTCAAAATAATCATACACCATCCAGAGGAAGAATAAGGATGGCATCGACATATACCCATTGGAGTAAGAATAAAGGGTTGTTTTCATTTATGAATTTAAATATCATAAAAAAGATATTTAAAAAAATTCTAGATTAAAATATCAATTTCATTGGGAAAACAATTTCAAAAATCCTTTTCTCTGAAAATCACTTTTAAAACATTTTCTTTAAAAAGATCCTCATAAATTTGTAAATAAAGATTAAAATAAATTTGATTCATGATGGTGGTTAATTCCATAAAGGCCATACATGTTAAAAAATATCATTTGTTGTTCAATGTAAAAAGGTTATGAAAGTTCTTTGTTTAGAAAACAATAAGAAGATTCCCTTCATATTTCTGGTAAAAGCAAAACAAGATTTTTTTTGAAAAAGACATAAGATTACTTTTATTTTTTTTAGAGAGTAAAAATAGAAGAAAATTACTTTGATAAATCATTTTTAAAATGTTAAAACATTTTTTAAATATTTTTAGAAAACATGATTTTGGAAGAAAACAGATTTCTGATCAAAGAGAGAAATGAAATCAAATTTTCTTAAAACATTTTCTCAATTAATTTAAGTACCAAAGAGTGAAAAAATTGTAATATTACTAGAAAATATCACAGATAACCATATTATAAGAAAATTAAATGGTTTTATGAGTACTAGTCAAATAATTTCCTTAAATTTAAATTCAAGAATAAGGAATCTTGATTAATGTGAGATTGTGAAGTAAACCCTTAAAAAGATCATAACATTGAAGTGAGAATCAACCAATGAATTGATTATGTGTATAAATTATAAATCCACCTAAATCAAGTGTAAATAGAACATAATATAATCAAAATTCATTATACACATAATCTTTTAATATTAATGACAATGACGAAGTAATATAACCCAGTGAAAAGGAATTGAGTTATGAAACTCTTTACCACTTGGTAACTCTAAAGTCATATCCAATTAGATGTAATAATTCAAGTTGAAACTCAATATACCATGAATTATTAATTAATTTTGATATTACATGTCAAATATGAATTATATACACCATATAAAATAAATTAGGTGCATAACATTACAATATTCCTCAATGAATTGAAATTGAGATGAAGTCTCTTACCTCACATTTCCTTTTGACTGAACATTCATTAACCTAATTTATAGTGGATTTAAACATGTTTTTAACTAATAAAAAAACTTATTAATATTTATAATATCATACATTAACCTTTTATAACATTTTATTACCCATTCTTTAATAATATTTTATTATTTTTACTGTTCTGGGTGTTAATTGTCTTGTTTTCTCATGCATGTTTCACCATAAAAGATCTGGTTCTTGTGCATATTATATAGTTATATCATATTTAGAATAATTATAATGAAATAATTATCATATTTTTACATCAATTTTACCTTTAAAACCAATTAGGAATGATGGTTATGAAAAGTGATATACGTTACGATCATGGAGACGATATACCATACATACACATGAGTAGCACTTCCAATTTTAAAAGATCATTATGGAAAGAAGATAAGTAATATAATAAATCTATATAATTATCATAATATCATATATACTATATTATATACTTATATATATAATCCATGTGGTGTGGTGATGAGAAAAGAGTCACATCGCTTCGTGAAGGCAGTTGTCCACACGTACACGAACGATGTTATCATCTTTACATGAGTAAAAAAGAAAGAAAGAAAATGATATATATTTTGTTTAAATGATGATAAATATATCACTAATATCATAATTATGTTATTTATATCACATATAATTATTAACTTTATCTTTATCATCTTCCATGTGAATAATGGTTGAAATACGAATCACATCGCTTCGCGAGGTGGTTGTCCACCGTACACACGAGCGACGTTATCGTATATCCTATGGAATGGAAGGTATATATATATATATATATATATATTATATAATGAATATAGAGGTATAAATATGTTATAAATATAATATATATACTTTAGATCCATCATCATACCTGAACTTGATAGGTGGAAATGAAAAAAATGAACGCCACTGGTTCGCAAGACGGTAGTCCGTCGTACACATTAACTATGATTTCATAACCCATTTGATGGAAGTGGAGATAGTTTTAGGTCATGAAATTATTATAAAAACATCATATTATATGGAATATACCAATTTTATTATATCATAATGGTTTAATAAGAATTGAAGGAGGTCTAGAAAGAAGTAATATAAAGATGCTCGTTGAACATTACATCTTCTTCAGGTATCATCCTTAGGTTTACAATAAATCATTAAAAGGTTGTCCTTATGACAAAAATAAGGATTATAGGATGAAGGAATGGAAGTTGGGAAGTTATTTAAGTAGGTATTGTATGAAAAAAAGGTATTTACGGTGTGAATAAGAGAGGAGAGGGGATGTCCTTTTATAAGTGGGAGAGATTTCACACTTGATATATTTGAAAATAATTGAGTGCTCCCATGTTTTTCATACATCAAAAGGTTAAAAAGTGGGCTACTATATAACCTTATATGTTTAATGGTCTAAATATAACAAGAAAATATATTTTAAACAAGTTAATCACTACTACAAATTTAGGCTATAGCCACGAACCTATAACCATAGTTTTATTGGTTTGTGGGTATAGCCTGTTTATAGCCAAATTTTAATTAAACAAAAATGGATAAAATTTTCCCTCCCTTTTTTTCCAAAACCCATCGGCTCCTCCTCTATCCTCCCCTAATACGTGGCCCTCCATTCCCTCCTCCTCTATTCTCCCCTGATTCGCGACCCTCCTCCCTTGACCTCTCTCTCACGGTGGCGCCCTCCTCTTTCATCCTCCCCCAATCCACGACCCTCCACCCTCAACCTCTATCATAGTAGTTCCCTCATACTCCATACTCCCCCGATCCATGACCCTCCTCCATCGACCTATCTCATGGAAGCACCATCTTCCCATATTCCCTCTGCACGTGACACTCCAACCCCGACGGTTCCCATCACAACCTCTCTCACAATTTCTTTTCATTTCATTCTAAATCCATAACAATGGGGGGTTTTATATATTTTGAGAAATCATGTTGATTTAGATCAGTCCATCCATCAATATCAGATAGAGAGTCTCATATAAATACGTGGTAGGTGGTCTCTAAGTTTCTTCTTCAATTTATATGCGTTGTATGTGCTTTATGATGTAAGAGTCTTGAAAATCATGTGCAAATGTCTTAATATGAAATTGGATTTCATTTCTTCATGATTAAAGATTGAAATAAGAATTTTAGGGTTGTGATATGTCATTTGGTTGATTTATTTTACTGCATGAACATGTATAACAATGTACATAGTGTAAAATATTATGGAATTATGAATTGATAAATTAAGAAGGGTTTCCTTTCATATGTTTGACTTAGTAGACCTTTTTAGGTTCCCTTGAGTTCTCCTTGATGATGGGGAACTCTTATATATGAGAGGTTAACATGGGGGCTTACCACATGGTAGGATTTTATTTATGATATATCAATCAATCAATCGATTGTTTGTATTTTCTGCCACATTATGGTTTTCTTATATTCGGTGCTTCATTTTTTTTGTACAAAATAACATTTATTGAATTTTTTTTGATTTCAAAACCAGTTTTGGGGGATTATTTGTAAAGTATTTTTAATACCATGCATAATGTTTTCAAAATTATTAAGTTTTAAAAAGAAATTGATAAATGATTTAAAATGAAAATATATTTCATTAAGTGTTTTAATTTAAAACCATTTTAGTGATTAATTTGAAAATGGGACTTGAGGATGTTTTGGATTAAAAAACAGGTTTTATGATTTTTTTTACTTTCACATGATGATTTTAAAGTGTTTGATTAAATTATATAATTTGGGAAATTATTTAAAAAGAAATGGGATTTTAGGAAATTTTTTGGTCTTATGATGAAATTTATTAGGTGTTTTAAAAATAGAGGATTAATTTATGAAGTTTAAGGGATATTTTATTTTAAATAAGTTCATGCTTATCAAATCTGGTGTTAATATTTTTTAAAATTCTATACTTGGGAAGTTTTAATTTTACCCTATGAAATGAACTTTGTATTTTTTTAAGGAATTTAGATTCTTTTCAATGTTCTTTTCTTTTTTGAAATGAGTTGTCATACATATTTTTAAAATTTTGGGATTTTAAAGAAAGATGTTTTTACAGTTTGATCTTATTTAAGTGATTTTAGTTAATCCCATAGTTCTAAACAAGATTTTTGTTTTTGGAGGTATAAATCCTATATGGTTTGGAACCATGGATTGTGATATTTAAATTAATACTCCCATAAATGTCTTAGTAGAAAGTAAAGAGTGTATCTCTTTGGATGACCATGAGGAAAATTATTATCATCATTGGGTATAGCTATTCTAGTTCTAAACTATTCCCAAACAATGAATGGTGTGGTAAAGTTGATCCATTCCATATTTTTGTTTTTCTTGAATCACTGTCCTCTGTTTCACAGCAATTGAGGTTTACTGCAGGTGAAAGAGTAGTTTGAATCTTACTGGATATATTATAAAGTGATCGTCCATCCCTTGTATTTTTTATGGTTATCAATATTTTAGTGATAAACTACGCTAGGTCCTATTATGGCCTTAACATTAGATATAACCTGATATGGGGGATCAGGGTATGCCAGTAAAAACCAATTTAAACACTTTACCTTAAATATCTCACTACCTTAATTATATATTTACCTCTTAAACTTAAGGGTCACTCTGTTTTTTATCTTTTTATTAAATTGATATAATTACCAATTCATTTAACCCCTTATTACTATATATTCATTAAGTTTTCTTAACTCAATTTTTGTGTGCATGAAGTGGCCCATGTTGTTTGAGGATGACTAAGGGGATACTTCTCAAAGAAAATATTTCTAAAGAGGGGGGGGGGATTGTGACACATAAATGATATTTTATGAATATTTATATATTTTACATTTCCTTGGATCATATTTATGAAATAATTTTGGTGTTTTATAGGTTCATGAGTAGCCAAAAATGGACGGTGGGCAAGGATAGGGGGAGGGGTGTAGGGGGGTGTGCGGGGGGGGGGGGGGGGGGGGGTCGGAGGTGTGCAGGGGGGAGGGGTAGGGGTGTGTAGGGGGAAGAGGGTGCAAGGGGAAGGTGGGTGCAGGGGGGTGGTGTTGGGGAAGGGTTTGTGGTGAGGGGGGAGGGAGGTGTGCAAGGGGAGGGGTGTGTAGTGGGGAGGGGGCAGTGGGGGGGTTCAAGGGGTAGGGGGAGGGTGCAAGGTGGAGAGGGGTGTGTGTTATGGGCAGGTTGGGATGAAAGGGGGAGGGGGGGGGGCAGGGGGTTCTAGGGCATGGGAGGGGGGGGGGGGTAAAGAGATTCTGAAAAAAAATAAACATCATGAATTTTTTAGAATAATATAAATTATGTTGATTTGGTTCTTGGGTTATTCATCATAGCTTAAATCATTGTGATTTGAGCTGAATTAGTGATGTTTTGAAAAATAAAGATCTTTATTAATGATCATGTTATTTAGTATTGGGATGTATATATCAACATGAATATATTTTTTAATGTTGGTTATGGATTCATGTATCATTTATCAGGTAAAATTGACACACTGATCACATATATATAAGAAGTCATTATATCTCATTTATTTTCCCACTATTTTATTATAGGTGCATTCTTATGGTGAGGCCGGTTTTATCCACCACCATCGAAGACCGTGAGTTCAACATCAGATTTGGGTAAGGTTTATTTCATTTTTATTCTTTGGCCATATTTTAATTGGGGATTTTTTTAATTTTGGGGTTCCTTATAATTTTGTAGTGCATTTTGGATATCATTGATGTGGATTAGAGTCACAATTGATGAAGGCTTACATGTGTATTCATAGGTAAGAATATACATATATAAGTTCCCCCTTTATATATATTCACTCATGGAAGTATGAATATATATATTTGGGATAGGTGTTCTTATATATAGATATGAAAAATGCATACATGTGTAAGTGTAAAAGGGTATATAAAAGTATAAACATATATCTAAGGACCCCCTTGAGCATATTTGTCCATGAAAATATGTATATAGAGGATATATTTCCTTATATATTTATGAAGTTTCATATGCATGCAAGCAGAAAAAGGAAGATTCGAGTTTTTTTCATCAAAAGAAAACATGCCTTGAGGTTGAGGTAGGTTCCCTCTTTCTAAAACATTAATTTTAATTCTATAATTTCCTGATTGTTTTGAAAACATGTTTCCATAATTTCTTTATTGTTTTAGAAAATGGTTTTCTAATAACTACTAACTTTGTTAAGGAAGAATATGAATATAGCCATTGAACTTATTTATAGAAATTTTTCAAAGAGGTTAACAAATGCTAGTAGTTTCTAGATACTAGAACAAGAGTTATAAAAACCATACATTGATTATCCTTAGAGACATTCATGACCTCATTCAACATCCCATTAAATTCATCATAAAATACCACTACTTAATTTAAGTATCTATTAGTTCTAATACCAAGCTTTCTGGCATCTTCTTTGGTATCATGGAACTCACCCATAATAATCCTCTTGAAATATTTCATAAGAAATGGTGTGAACATATCACATTTCAGGCTGGTGCATGTGTAAGAGGGGGTAGTAGGGTACAAGAGGGGATGGGGGCTGGTTCAGGTGGGGGAGAGGGCTGGGTATTGGTTCGGGGGGCTTGGGGGGCTAGTTCAACTCATCTCGACCATCTTTTCCATGAATGTAACCAACTCACCTCTCTTGTCCTCAAAATTTTAAAATTACTTTGATTTATGACCCTTCTCATTAGAATCAACCTTGAGAAGCTTCACTTTGGAATATATTACTTCAAATTTATCAACTTGGATACCCCACCTCCTAGGGATCATCCGCCTTCAATGGTTCTATTATTTTCCACTCTTCTTTTCACATGCTATAGAGAATTTTTATCATCAGTTTTATTACAGTTTCTTTTGATGAATGATAGATGGATATTGTTAGGCTAGTGTTTAAAAGATCATTAGTTCCCCAAAAAAGTGTTAATCAAGGTTTGGTTCTTGGTGTTCTGTTTTTAATTAGAGAATATTGTGGTCCTCAAGTTGTGGTAGGAGACCTATTACCTTTTTCCAGGTTTAATGTGAAAGTTTGAAATTATCATGATTTAATCATTTAATTAATAGTGTAATTAACCTAATAAAGATAAGAACTTGGGAATCTAAAAGAATAATGACGTTGTTTTTTGGTCTTGTAATCACTTTTGGTTTTATACCTGTTAATGCCTTGTGTTTTTCTATAAAAGTGTGTTATCTTTTTGTTATAGTGGTTGTTGGGATTACCCTGTTAGTTTTTCTATAAATTTGATAAACAATGTAAGTATGGAAATTTTAATGAATTTATTAAATAAAGAGTCATTTAATATGATATCTGCTCTTCCTTATTTCTCATATACCTTGAAATTCATGTTAAACACAAAAGTTATTCCAAATACATTAATAGCTGATAAGTTATATGTTACCTATTTCTGAAAATCTATGCATAATAAATTTTCTAATTCAGTAATGGAATTAAAATATTTTCATAAAATATATAAATACATTGGGGAGGATCAATACCATTCTTATTTTGGAAGGATTGTATAACATTATTTTATGGCCTTAATTCCTTTTCCAGTGTGTATAAAATACTTTTTGATGGGTGTGTTCTCTAGGAACTTTTAGTTCATTTTCTTATTTTTTGATAATCATGTGTGGTAGGTTTTCTTGATTAGAAATGGTCTTGATTAAAAAGTCTATTTTACTAATTTTTTTATATGGCTGGGAACCTTAGATGAGATATGGGTTAGTAGGTAGGTTATATTTTTTTGATATGGGAATTTTTTTTTGATATGGCTAGGAACCTTAGATAAGAGTTGGATTTGTAGTTAGGTTATCGTGATAGTTGATGTTGATGATTGGTTGGTAGTAAGGTTATAGTGAAATCACATGTTGTATCCTAGTGTTTCATCTAAAACACAAAACAAATTTTCTTCTCAATAATGAAACATAGTATTTACATATTACCCCTAAAACATGTTAATATTCATATTTTATCGCAACCCAAGAATATTCATGATTACCATTAATTAGTGGCAACCCAATTTTATATTCAGATGGTATATTTTTTATTCCATTCCATAAAATATAAAACATAGGTGAATAAATAATAAAAATAGATATAGTTTTTATATAACATGATACATTTTATAGATTCAAATGCTTATTTATGAATTTAGAAATCAAGAAGGATATATGCATGAATAGTTTTAGGTGGGGGGGGGGCAGTGGGGGTGTAGGTGGGGGGGGCAATGGGGGTGAAGGGTGGGGTGGGGGTAGTGGGGGTGAAGGGTGGGGGTGAAGGGGGTAGGGGCAGTGGGGATGAAGGTTGGGGGGTAGTGGGGGAGAAGGATGGGGGGTGAAGGGGGAAGGGGGTAGTGGGGGTGAAGGTTCAGGGGAGTGGGGGTGAAGGTTGGGGAGCAGTGGGGGTGAAGGGTAAAGGGGGCAGGGGGCAGTGTGCAGGGGGTAGTGGGGGTGAAGGGGGATGGGGGGCAGTGTGTAGAGGAAGGGAGGGGGGGCATGGTTTTTGTGTGTGTGTGTGTGTGGGGGGGGGGTGTTCAAATGAGTTTGTGTAAAGGGTGGGGGTGGGGGGAGTGGGGAGTGGGGGTGCACGTGGGTGGGGGGTGGGTGCACATGGGTGGGGGTAGTGGGGGTGTAGGTGGGGGGGTAGTGGGGGTGCAGGTGTTTGTGTGTGGGGGGGGAGGGGAAAGTTGGGGGGTAGTGGTAGGGGAAGTGGGGTGGGATACTACATTTTAGTAATAAGATAAAGGTTATATAGATTATGATTAATTTGTTTTATGGAAAGGACTATGACATCTGGTGGATGAAAAAAATGATTATATCACATTTAAAAATACATAGATTTTCCACTAAATGGATTCAATCATGAAAAGATATAGAATTTTTAATGGGAGTAACTCAATTTTAAATCACATTTATTGGTTAGTATTTCATTGGAATGAAACTTTTCATTCAATATTAGTGAGAAGAAATTAAAAACAAAACTATTTTTTTCCCTGAAAAACATGTATGAAAAAAAAATCGTTAAAAAAGGTGTGTATGATATATAACTTTTTCAATTTGAGACAAATTAAAGTAAGTCCAGCTATAGTACATGTTAAAAACAATAATACAATTAGGATTAGGCTAAATTCAATCAAAGTCACTTTCATAGTTGATGTTTGGAAATTAATTTTTCTTTCATTAACATCACATATATATAAGAAGTTGTTATGTCTCATTTATTTTCCCACTATTTTCTTATAGGTGTTTTATTATGATGAGGCCAGTTCTATCCACCACCATCGAAGAGAGTGAGTTCAACATCGGATTTGGGTAAGGTTTGTACCATTTTTATTCTTTGGCCCAATTTTAATTAGGGATTTTTTGATATTTTGGTTCCTTATATTATTGTAGTGCGTTTTGGATTTTTTTGAGGTGTATTCAAGTCACTGTTGACAAAGGCTTACATATGTATTCATAAGTAGTCATATACATATATAATTACCCCCTTTATATATATTCAATCTTGGTAGTATGAATATATATATATATATTGGGGCCAGGTGTGCTTATATATAGATATGAAAAATGCATACATGTGTAAGTGTAAAGGGGTATATGAAAGTATAAACATATATCTAAGGACACCCTTGTGCATATTTGGCCATGAAAATATATACATAGGGGATATGTGTCCTTATATATATATAAAGTTTCATATGCATGCAAGCAAAAAAAAGGAATATTTGAGTTACTGTCGTCAAAAGCAATTCACCTTGAGGTTGAGGTAGGTTCCCTCTGCCTAAACCTTTAATTTGAATTCTATAATTTCCTAATTGTTTTAAAAACTTGTTTCCATAATTGATTTATTATTTTAAAAAATGGTTTTATAATAACCACTAGCTTTTTCAAGGAAGAATATGAATATATCCCTTGAACTTATTTATAGACCTTGTTCAAAGAGGTTAACAAATGCTAGTAGTTTCTAGATACTAGAATAAGAGATCTAAAAACCATTCATTTATCATCCTTAGAGACATTCATGACCTCATTCAAATTCCCATTAAATTCATCATAAAAGACCACTACTTAATTTAAGGATCTATTAGTTCTAATACCAAGCTTCCTGACATCTTCTATGGTATCATAGAACTCACCCATAATATTAGTCTTGAAAACTTGCATAAGGAATGGTGTAAACATATCACACTATAGGGACTGAATCTGTAAGGATACATAATTCAATTTTGAGCCACTCCTTACCAACTAAATATATTTAAGGAATTTGAGTTGGTATCTTAGAAGTACCTAATGGTCTTTAAACAAATTGAAGATAGGGTATTACTCTTATGGAATCTCACCGCCTCTCCCTCATTCAAATAAACTTCCATCTTCTTTTAAAACTAGTGAGATCATCCTACCATAAGGATAATAATTCAGATTAGCTTTCCATTTGAAGTAGTGATCCATGGAATAAATAATTTACCTTATAAGGTTGAACTTAATATTATTAATCCGAATATATAACACATACAAATCCTAAAAAAGGACTTTGTCCATCTCTCATACTCTTTTGGATATTCTAGTTTAAAAAAACTTGTATAGAACCTTCTAATAAGGTTCTAATTACTTCACTGGTGTGATGGGTTCTTTTTCAAGGGTATGGGGAGGGTACATGGGGAGTTTATGGGGGAATGTGGTGTGTAGAGGGTGGGGGGGGGGGGGGGGTGGAGGGGGTGCATGGGGCAGGGGTTGTGCTGGGGAGGGGGTGGGGTGGTGTGCTGGGTTCTATTTCAAGGTGCAGGGGGAGGGTGCATGGGGTGTGCCGGGGGGGGGGGGTGGAGGGGGTGGATTGGGCAGGGGGTGTGTAGGGGGGGGGGTGTGATAGGTTCTTTTTCAAGGGGTAGGAGGAGGGTGTGTGGGGTGTGCGGGGGGGGGGGGGGGGGGCAGGGGTGTGTGCAGGTGGGGGGAAGGGGTTGTGATGGGGGTAGGGTGCAGGAGGGTGTGCTGGGGGATGGGGTAGGGGGTGTGTAGGTTGGGTGGGAAGGGGAGTGTGAATGGATACACTTACCATTAAAACATTATTGGTTCCTCTGGTATGATAAACCAACAATTATCCCTTTAAAACCATTGCCTTCAGTTTCCGAAACTAATCCTAATGTAAACATAAACTCTAAACTAAATACCTAGGACTCAGACTACATTGATACCATTATAACATGACCCAAACCACTGGGACCCAACTTTGGTAGGTGATGAGTTAGGTGTTATACCCTGAGACTTCCTCTCATTTCTACATGAACTTTGTTTTTTATGGAAGTAGAGGATTTGAATATGTAGGTGACCTGTTTTTTTCTATAATGCATAGGCTATTACAGGAGGGTTTCTAAGAGGGGTGGGGGGTCCAGGATGGAGGGGGGTAGGGGGTAGGGGTGCAAGGGGGTGTGCATGGGGAGGGGGGGTTTATGGGGAAATGGTGAGAGGGTGAAGGTGGGGTGCAAGAGGGGAGGGGGTGTCTAGTAGGGGGGAGGGGGGTCCAGGAGGGGAGGGGGTGGGGGGTATCCAGGAGGGAAGGGGTAGGGGGTGTGCTGGGGGGAGGGGGTAGGGGTGAAAGGGGAAGGGAATGAGGGTGTCTAGAAGGGGGGTGTCTAGGAGGGAGGGGGTGGGGTGTCCAAGAGGGAGGTGGGTGGGGTGTCTAAGAGGGAGGGGGTGGTCCAAGAGGGAGGGTGTCTTGGAGGGAGGGGGTTCTCCAAGGGGAGGGAGGGGGCTGCAAGTGGAGTGGCGGGGGGTGCTATACAAGGGGAGGGGGGGGCTATTAAGGGGGTGGGAAGTGGGATGTCTAGGGGGGTTGTAGGTGGAGTGGTGGGGGAGGGGGGTGTTCAGGGGGAGGGAGGGGGGCTGCAGGTGGAGTGTGGGGGGGGATGTCCAGGAGTGAGGGGGATCTCTAGAGGTGGGAAGGGGGTTGTGTAGTGTGTGGGTGGGGGGTGTCAAAGGGGAGGGAGGGGACTGTATCTGGGGGGGGTGTCTAGGGGGAGGGAGGGGGTGGTGTTGTCTAGTGTGTGGGAGGGGGCTGCAAGGGGAGGGAGTTGTCCAGGGAAAGGGAGGGGGCTGTAGGGGTAGTGGTGGTGGTGGTGGTGGGGGTGTATAGGGAAAGGGAGGGGGGCTGCAAGGGGAGGGATGGGGGTTGTCCAGGGGGAGGGAGGGGGGCTGTAGGTAGATTGGTGGTGGTGGGGGGGGGGCTACCCCATGTAAGTGGGGGTTATGGTGGGGGTATTTGCAGGGGGGTTGTTAAGTTGGGAGGGGGATGTGTAGGGTTAGTGGGTGTCCAAGGGGTTGTCTAGGGGGAGGGAGGGGTATATCTAGTGGGGGTGGGGGCTACTACCAGGGGAGTGGGGGGTGTAGGAGAGAGGGCAGGGGTTATTTTTTTTGGATTTTTAGACCCTATATCCATGGGTTGTAACCGTGTCAATAACCCCATTTCCATAGTTTTTAACCGTGGCTATAAGTCTAATGACATGGTTTGTAACCATGAAATAGTGTGTTCCCATCCTATGGTATAGCCATAGTTCTAAACTATGACTATATTAATATTACCATGGTTTTAACCATGGTTGTATACCTATAGCCACAGTTTCGAACCGTGGATTTAGGTCAATGACTATAGTTACACCAAACTTTGCCACAGTTCCTCTAATCGTGGCTATTACCTATAACCATAGTTTGAGGACCTATAAAAATTGTTTTAAACCGTGGTTATAGCCCAAATTTATAATAGTGTATAGTTCATTTTTACTGTTATCTTTTTAGTTTACCCTTGGTAAACCCATTTTTACCTTAACCGTGGTAATTAATTTTTACAACATTCAATATTCATTTTGGTAAAAAATCATGTTGAAATTATTATAAATTATAATTTATTATGATTCCAAATATGCAATATATTTTTATAAATTCAATCCACAAAAGTGATAAAATTTAATTTAAAATTAATACCGCAGACACAATGAGAAAACGGGTTTTTATAGAGAAAATATCCAAACTTTTATAAAGGTTTTATATCAAAATTCAATATTAAATTCATTCCAATGAACTAAATTGTATTAATTGATATAAAATTGAACTAATTTTACTTTTAAAAAATTCAAAATATAATTTAACATTATAAATTAATTAAAATAATAGGAAGTTTCAATTAAAATTTAGTATTTTTCACTATTTATAAAAAAATAAAATTTCTTAAAAAAAAATCACCATAAGATAAATTTTGGTATTATGATTTTAAAAATTGATTTTATTTTTTGAATAATTTTAAAAAATTTATAAAAATTCATTTTAAATTATGCATGCTAAGCTTGACTAGACCATCTTTTAGAAAAAATATTATTTTTCAGAAAATATTTCTTTTTCTTTTAAATGATACTAATTTTACTACTAAGAAATAGATAACTAATAAGTGTGTGTAAAATATATATTTTCATAATTTAATACTATCCATACCCTCAAATTAAATGGCTAGGTTATAACTATTATATTAAATAATAATATTTTAATAATATATTATTGTTTGATAAAACTTAGTCATGCGTGTAACACAAATTATCGAAGAAACTCATTATTGCATGTAGTATAATCTGAACTCAGTGTTTCATGTAATGAAATCTATTAAATAGATTGAATAAATATATCTTTAAGTATTTCATGTTACATTTTCTTCTAATCTTGGTGTTGCATGTCATACCCACTATCAAAAATAATGTTCTTCTTTTAAAATATTGGGGTGTTACATTCTCCCCACCTTAAATAAATTGCTTCCCCAAAATTTTAACTTGTTCTTGATAATAAGGGTCTTTAAATTTATAAATAATATTATTAAAAAAATCATATTGTAAAAGGGTTAATAAAATATCCTCTTAAAAAGATAGAAAGGGAAGTACAAAAGTCATATAGAATAACATATAACTAGGTTTTTACATAGGGGAACATTAATGGAAAGTGAAGGTATAAAAATAGAAGAAAAGTGTAAATAATTATAGAGAATAATAGCGGTCATTTATCAAAATAAAGTGAATGATCAATGGAATGTTAAGGGTATCAAAACCATAAATATTTGATTATTTAAAATACCATCTCATTCATCAGATATGAATGTAATAGGATACCATTTTTATTTCATGATACGTTTCTTAAAGTTGAAGACTTATTTTATTATATAATAATATTAGGAAAAATACTTACTTGATATGTTTCTATTTCATAATAAAAATTCCATCCTTTGTTTTTTACTTTGATCAAATTCAATTCATTGCTTACTATAAGAAATAAATATCTAAAAATGAAATTTTTATGCTTGAATCTCTATAATTGACTTTTAACTGATCATATGATCTATAAAAGAGTGATAAGTATTTCTGTATATCTCTAACTATTTTCAAAAACCAATATGTTTAGAACAAGTTATCTAATATAATAAATCAATTTCTAAAACTCAAAGAAACACTAGTAGTTCATCATTAATATTTTTCTATCAAATTTTTTAACTAAAAACAATGATATATTAACCAGAAAATTGCGTAGGCCAGTGGTAGGTTCTAAACCGTCGTCATAATTTAGTCATGGTTTCAATCCCCATGACCTTGTCGTATGTGACAGGTTCTCACTCGACTTGCAAGTTTTCCATTTTCTAAACTGTGTTAATATAATTTCTATAAATTTTACCAAAAAATATGATGGTCATCCTTGAAGTAAAATTAATCACCAAATAAGCTTTTTGATAAGGTTTTTGATACAAAACTTTTTCACAAAGTCTAATAATCTTATTTTACTATTAATACAATTTAATTAATGATCATATTAACTATAATGGCTATCAATACCTTTAAACTTATGTCTATAAAATTTAAAGGAATGATTCCTCAAATAACTTTTACACTAAAACATATACTTTCCAATGGGTTGTATTGCCATACATTTCTCCCAAAATATCCTTAATCTTAGTAGACTCCCATCACATAAAACCCAAAAAGAGTGTTTAAATATTGGAACTTATGATAAAAATTAAAATAAATAACCCATTATGGGTTGTATGGAATTTCCATCAGTACTGGGCCTATGCATCTCTGCACAAGACAGTTAGCCAACCATCCTTTTGAAGGTGGAGTGCAGATATCCTAACATGTGCTGGGGAGGAGTAGTTCCAAGTTGTCTTGTTTGGGTGATTTCCTCTAATACCTAAGGGTCATGTAATTATCTCTAAGTCTTCGGGCCTTTTAAGGATTTTACCTCACCCCTTGAAAGGTGGATTATCAAAAATAAAAAAAAAATTAAGGCCTTCGGGCCATTCAGTCAATGAATACATGAATACTTATAAAATTTAACATAATCCTTATATACTTCATGAATCTTATAAACAAAACACCATTTGTAAAATACTTATAAAATTTAATTTTTAAAATCCCAATACATAAATACTTCATCCATTTTATTTTAAAATAGGTCCTTCCTTTTTCTAGGGGTTAAACTTTATAAGAGGGAATTGACTAGAATAATGCCCAAGTTCTCCACATTTGAGACAAAAAACTATAAATGGATCACTAGGATGAGATTTATTTTATTTCATTATACTCTTCATTTTTACTTGGAAATTTTTTGCTTTATGACCTTACTTTACACACATAAATAATTTTACCATTCCTTAGAGACACCTTATTTTCAATATAATAAACCTTAGTTTTAACCTAGATCATTCATTGTCATCATCTATTCAAATACCTTATAATGGTTTGTAACTTTTTTTGAATTATCCTAAGAATATCCCCTGGGAGTGTAAAATTTGGTGTGTAGTAAGGCATGATTTCATGCACCAAGTGATGATTGGGTCAAGCCCAATGTTCAATTTTTAGAGTTATTACCCCTAGGTACATCTATGCTAGAACCATGTCTACTTTTAGTGTCCAGACATGGATCTATTTTAAGAAAAAATTACATAATATCTACCTTACTAAAAATTTAGGGTGTTCTTCTATACTTATCTTAAATGTATATCATAGGGTTATGTTCCCTAATCTAGGTTTCCCTAAATCTAGTTCCCATGTTTTATAATACACTTTATCTAATACCAACTATAGTGACCCTAACCCTAGTAGTCTGGAGCCAATTTCTTCTTTATTACACTGGCATAAGATACAAGGAATCACATCCCGAAGGACCGAATAGTTTAGTAGTCTTGGTAAGCTAGATACATACTTGAGTATTACATTAAATTTGAATACTCAAATTACAATGTCTTTTTTTTGGAGAAAAACATTATTCCATCTACCATATCCCTACATACCAATAATTGTAAAATTTATAGAATCCTGGGGAAAGGAAACAAAATAAGGTTGATCTCAAATTTCTAGTAAGGGTTAAGTATATTAGAGCCTATCATGAATCAATAAGTATAATTAACATGGTAAGGTAAATAACTAAGAAAACAATCCATTTAAATAACTAGATAATACATAATAAATATAGAAATGTAAATAACTAATCACACATGCCATTTAAATAACTAGATAAGTCATAATCAATATGGAAAGGTAAATAACTGAAAACACATTCCATTTAATCAATAAACTAATAATAAAATACATCCAGAGATAATATCATTGTGAACATATCTAGGATAATAATAAATAAAATCTTAAATTTGGAAATTCTTAATTATTGAACACCATGATCTCAGGCATCATGATACCTCTACCATTAGGACCTTTCACATGAAGATTTAAAACTATAGGTATAAACCCATTTAATGTTTTCTTAACTTGATTGTCTCATGAGACCTAACATTTCATCAATGGTAAATATTATACTAATCCCCACCTATCACTTAAGGTCTAAATAATTCCTCATAAATTGAATAATCGATTTAATTAATGAACAACAAGCTTTATCAAATATCTGTATTGAGTAAAGAATACAAATTTATCAATATTTACACATTCAATCAAATAAATTTCAAAGTAAAACACTATATTTATAAATGATAAATGATTTAATAAATAAACCTATCCATGATAAATAATATGTATATTTAGAAAAAGTTTAATGTCAAATTATCATAGGGAAACTAATATTTCAAGGGGAAGTTAATTACTACAAAATGAAACAAGTAAGTGAATGTCAATACCATCCTTGGTCAAAAAAACTCTAAACCACATAGAGGAAGAATATAGATGGTATAAAAACATAAAAAGTTTAGTAAGAATATTTTTTTATCATTTATGAATATAAATAACATAAAAATTTATTTAAAAACATTCTTTAGGAAAATATCCTTTTAGTTTTGAAAAATATTTTGAAAATCCTTTTCTTTCAAAATCACTTTTAAAAAAATTTCTTTAAAAAGATCCTCATAAATATTTAAAGGAATATTTGATGAAATTATGGCCACGATGGTAGATAATTATATACATTACATAAAAGTTGAAAAATAACATTCATTTTCTAATGAAAAAGGGTAGGAAAGTTGCTTTCTTATAAAACAACAAGAAGATTCCTTTGACATTTCCATTAAAATCCAAACAAGAATTATTTTGAAAAAGACTAAGATTATTTGTTTTTTTTAAAAAGTAAAAATTGGTGAAACTTCCATTGATAAATAATTTTAAAAGGTTAAAATAATTTTTGAAAAAAATTTTAGAAAATTTTTTTTTGGAAGAAAACATATTTCTGACTAAAGAGAGAAATGAAGTCGAATTTTTTTAAAAAAATTTATCAATTAATTTAAGTACCAAATATTAAGAAAATGGTACTATTTTTTGAAAATACCATGGATAACTGTTTATAAATAAATTAAATTGTTTTATTAGGAAATTGTCACATAATTTCCTTCAATTGGAATTCAAGAATAAACTATCTCGATTAAAGTGAGACTGTGAAGTTAACCTTTGTAAATATCATAACGTTGAAGTGAGAATAAAACCCTGATTTGATTATGTATATAAACTCTAAATACACATAAAAAAATTGGAAATAAAACATAATATAATTAAAAGTCATTATACGCATAATCTTATAATATTAATGACAATGAGGAAGTAATATAACCCAATGAAAAAGGATTGAGTTATAAAATTCTTTACCAGTTGGTAACTCTTAAGTAAAATAACCTAAGATGTAATAATTAAAATTTAAACTCTATATAAAATTAATTAGTAAGTAATCATGATATTACATGTAAAATGTTCAGTATATACACAATATAAATGAAAATAGCTTCATAAAATTACAATTAGCCTCAATGAATAGAAATTGAAATGCATTTCCTTACCCTATGCTTCCTTTTTGACTGAACATGATTGAACCTTCAATATAGTGATTTTAAACATGTTATTAAATTATTCCAGAAACATATTAATATTTATAATATCACATATGATCCTTTTATAACATCTTATTACCTATTCATTAATAATATTTCATTATTTTCAATGTTATGGGTGTTAATTTCCTTGTTTTCTCATGCAAGTTTCATCATGAAAGATCCTATTTTTATGTATATTATATAGTTATATAATATCCATAATAACAATAATGACATAATTTTAATATTGTTACATCTATTTTACTTTTAAAACCAATCATGAATGTTGTTTATGAAAAATAAAGTATGTTATTATCATGGAGACAGTAGACCATATGTACGCATGGGTAACACTTACATTTTTCAAAGATCCTTATGGAAAGAAGGTAGGTAATATAATATATTTAAATAATTATTATAATATCATATATACCATATTATATACTTATATATATCAGCCATATGGTGTGGTGATGAAAAGAGAGTCATATAGCTTTGTGAAGGTAGTAGTCCACACGTACACGAATGATGTTATCATCTTTACATAAGTGAAAAGAAAAGAAAGAAAATGATATATATTATATTAAAAAAATGATTAATATTTAATTAATAAAATTATTATTTAATTTATATCATATATAATTATTAAAATTATATTTATCACCTTCTATGTGAAGCGTTAGGGAAAGATGAATCACATCGCTTCGCATGGTGATAGTCTGTCGTACACATGAGTGATGTTATTATATCTCCCATGGAGTAGAAGGAATATATATATATATGATATAATTACAACATAAGTATTAATATGTTATAAATATAATATATATAATTTATATCCATCATCATATCCAACATTGAGATATGGAAATGGAAAAACGAACGACATCAGTTTGCGAGGTGGTAGTCTGGCGTACACACGAACGATGATTTCATAACCCATTTTATAAAAGTGGAGATATTTTTAGGTCATGAAATTATAATAAAAAATAAGAGTATATTTAAGATGACGAGGTTATTAAATCATCGTGTTTTAATAATAATTTAAGTATTTGAGAGAAATAAGTAAAATAAAGACGCTCGTTGAAGAACAATACCTCTTCTTTAGGATTCCTCATTTGGTTTGCACTAAAGAATTTAAAGGTTGAAATTATTACTAAAATAAGGATTATAAGATTATTTTAGGGAATTTTGAAAGTTATTTAGGTAGGTATTGGCTGAAACAAAATGGATTGAAGGTATGAAGAATAGGGGAGAGTGGCTAGCCTTTTATAAGTGGGGGGAGGACACACTTGGTGTTTTTGAAAATAATTGAGTGCTCACACATTTTTAATATGTAAAAAGAGTAAAAAATGTAACATTAGATAACTTTATAGGTTTAATGAACAAAATATATCCATAAAATAGTTTTTATACAAGTTTATAGGTCATTTTTCCATTATCTTTTTAGTTTAACCCCCGATAAACTCATGTTTACCTTAATCATGATAGTTAATTTTTAACGCATTTACTATTAATTTTTGTCAAAAATTAAGTTAATATTTTTATCCATTATATATTATGATGATTCAAAATATGGAATCCATTTTGAAAAATTTAATTCACAAAATTTTCTAAATTTAATTTAAAATTAATCCCCCAGACGCGACGAGATAGTGGGGTTTTAAAGAAAAAATGTCCAAATGTTTACAAAGTTTTTATATAAAAATTCAATATAAAATTTATTAAAATGACCTAAATTTTATTAATTGATATAAAATTGAACTTATTTTACATTACAACTAATTAAAAATATAATTTAACCTTATAAATTTTTTAAACGAAAAGGAAGTTTTCAATTAAAATTCAACATTTTCACTATTCATCAAAAAATAAAACATCTAAGAAAAATATAAAAAATTAATCCTAAGATAATTTTGGTATAAAATTTTAAAAATAATATTTATTTTTTAAAATAAATTTCTAAAAGTGGTAAAAACTAATTTTAAATTAAGTGCGAAGAGCGGGACTAGATCGTCTTTTAGAAAAAAATAGTTTTTTTCAGAAAATATTTCTTTTTATTTTAAATGATACTCATTTTATTAAGAATAAATAGATAAATAATAAATGTGTGTAAAATAAATATTTTCATAAGTTAGTTAATCATATTTATACCATCCAATTTAATATCTAGGTTATAACTATTATTGTAAATAATAATATTTTAATAATATATTGTTGTTTGATATAACTCAGTCTTGCGTGTAATGCAAGTTATCAAAGAAAATCATTGTTTCATGTTGTGAAAGATTAAATCAGTGTTGAATATAATGAAATATATTAAATATATTGAATAAATATATCATTAAGACTCACTTGTTACCTTTTCTTCTATGCTTGGTGTTTCATTTCATATCCACTATCAACAATAATGTCCTTCTTTGAAAATATTTGGGTGTTATAGATTGGATATCATTATATAAAGTTATCATTAACTATTGGGATTGTGAAATAACTCCTCACATCCCAAGTCATCCTATGATTTTGTACAAGTGTAAGGAGAAGGATTAATCTCCCTTGGAATCTTTTAGTCAAGGGTGGATGTTATTGGAGTATGAGAAAGCATATCTAGATTAAATTAATGAGACCAAGGATAGAATCTTTCTTGAAGGCATGAACATTTTGAGGGAATACATTGATGTATTCCCTAAATAATTTCCTAGACTTCTTCTTGAATAAGAAGTTGAGTTCTCAATTGGACTTATATTTAGATCTCTTCATATATCAGAGACTCCCTATGGAATTGACACCATTGAGTTGGAAGAAAGGAAGGAGAAGTTACAATAGAATATAAAGAAGGGTTTTATATCATCAAGTTCTTTACCATAAAGTGTTCCTCCACATACCTCCATGTAAGAGAGTCATGATATTTAGGAATAAGGAAAAGCTAAGTCCCATGTACATCATCCCGTTTGATATTATGGATCTCATTGAAGCCATGACCTGTCGACTAGCCCACCTACTAACATAATATCAAGTACACATTGTATTAAAAATATCCCTTTTAAGAAATTAAATACCATATTCCTCACATATATTTAATTTAGTGGTGTTACAACTAGAAAATGATATCTCTTATGAGGAGAAGCCAATGAAAAATTTAGACCGTATAGATAAAGTTATACTCAATAAGAAAACTCATAGAGTCAAAGTAATATAGAGAAACCATAATTATGATGAGGTGATATAGGAACCATATGAATCCATGAAGTATAAGTACCCTCACCTCTTTCACCATAGTATGAAAAATGAAATTTTGAGGGTGAAATTTTTTAACAGGGGAAGAATGTAATGACTTAGGATTTCATCAATGGAATTTCCATTCTGAATATATAATTGTGTCATATTTTGTAATATAATATTATAAAATGTACTTGAACCACATGATAGAACCAACAAAATTTTATTACAATAATTTTGACATTACATTTATTGAAAAAATGGCCATAATAATTAAAAGTATTAAAATGGGAAAAACAATTGAAAATAATATAATAATAATAGGAAAATTTGGATATGCTTGATCCCCTAGAATAATCGCACTCAAGAATAACACTATAAAATTAAAGTAGAATGTTAGAAATCCAATATGCATTTTGAAAATGAAAATATATAAAATTTATAGAAATATAAGTGAATGAAGAATGAATGAAATATTAGGTATTTAATGAAAGTAGGTAACCCATATGACTGTTACAAATATGGTCATTGGAATAGTAATATGACCATTGGAATAGTAATTTGTCTATTAGAATAGCAACATGCCCACTGGAATAGTAATATGACCGTTAGGAATATTAACCAGACTATTAAAATAATATCCTCACCCATGTAAATTTAAAATAATATTTATGTATCTTTTATAATAAAAATATGATATATTAATACCATACAACAAGTAAATAAATGTTTTAAAAAGGTTAAATTAAGTGTTTCTATTTTTATAAAACATAAATGTTTAATAGCATTTATATAAAAAATATAATGATTTAATGGAAAGTTTGTTTTCATAAAATATATTTATAAATTAATATTAAGTGTTATTATATTGATAATATAACTTTATGATTCCTTAAGTAAATTTTCAAAGGATTAGAAAATTGTTCGTAATATTAAAATTGATATATTTCAAATAAATTATGAATTTTTGAATATTAAATTTCCCATATTTCAAAAAATTATTTTCATAAAATGGATATCATTTTTGGAATATGCACATTGAAAAATTGTTTGGTTGAATTTTTTGTATTTTTCTAAAAGAATTGAATTTTTGGTGAATAATTAAATATGGTAAAATACGGGTTTCCCTTCTCCCTTTCCACACGTCCTCAACTGGATACTATGCACTTATTATTACATTGATGGTGGTAAAAAACATCATGATATATGATCAATAAAGGTGGTATCAAAATCTGATTTCTTTCAAGATCTGGGCAACTCCTTGTCATCGGTGTGGGTGGGTGGTTGGAGGGTGTGGAAAAGAGATGTTGGTGGCTTTGGTGTCTCTTCCATGTGGCTTTTCTCAATGGATCTTAGTCCCTCAGGTGTTGTTGCATGATGGTCAGGTGTATTATCTACTTGGTTATACAGAAGTGGTGATCTTGATGACCGACGATGGTGGTTCACATGGATGTTTGAGGCTAAATAATGACAAAACTTTTTTTGGTTGTTAGTATTTTATGGGATAGAGATCGGTCTACGGTCTTTGATTGGGGGTCGGGGATGATTTTCTTATTGATCAATGGCTTCAATGGGGGATCACATGGTTGGATGTGTGTGGGATAGTGCACTAGTGGTCTTATGGACGATGATCGGGTTGTGGCATCTACTTTGGTGGTGGTTTTAGGAGTGTTCCACATGAATCTAATCATGTTCTACATTGGTATTCTTGGTTTTCATTGTTCTTAGGGTGAATATTTCTTTGCTGGTACTGATTTCATTGTTGAATTTAGTAGTGGTGTATCATTTTGCAGGTGCCACTGGGTGGGCGGCCTCAAAAGAGGGATGGGTGTGATCACACCCATCATTCATCAATTCGTCATCACGATTGATGGAGAGATAGGTAACTTTCTATTAACATTTGACTAGTGTTTTTATTTTATTTTGTGCTGTATTAGGATTATATTTCTATTAGTTCATTTCATGCTTTGTTGGGTGTGCGACTCGAAAGAGGGAAGGGTGTGCTGGCACATTTCATCTTGATATCCTCTACATTTTTGTGTTGGTTGGAGAGGTGCTCTGCCACGTTGTGCTGTCAGCATGGTCAAACTTCTTGGAAGATGTGGTGATGCATTATTTTTACTAATCTCAATGCTGCATTTTCGGGAGAGGGGGATGATGAGGCTTTTCTGGTGCTTTCTTTGATGTTTGATTCCATTTGACTTGTGGGATCATTTTGACTTTTGTTTATTTTGTTTCTCTAAGGAATTTTTCCTTTTTTTTTGTAATGGGTTCCCAATTTCCCAGTTCTAAAATAAGTTCTCTATTTTTTATTTCTATAAATGGGGCTTTACCCTCAACATTTAAAAAAACTAATGAATATAATATTCTAAACCACCCCTCTCCTCCCCTTATTAATATCACCCCTCACAACCCCTACCCTTCACAACTTCTAAGTCTTAGAGATTCCAAAATTTATACCCAATTTCATTCCCAAACCTCTATCTCATTTCCTAGTGCTCATGGTCTCACAAAAATACCAATTATAATGACCTTAAGGAGTATTTCAAGGAGGTGACATTTAAGAGGTAATATTCTCAATTTACCTATTCTAAATCCATTTATTCATCTACCTTCTCCTCAACTCCATCATAAAACATAGAATAATTACTACATATCATATATATACTATAATTTTATTTTTCTAATGGAATATCAATCATACACCCCTTTCTCATTTCCACTTATTCAAAGAAAACTGAAACCATTTTTCATATCATGTTGGCTCACTGCCTTTATGGATGTTGATTTTTTGTTTTCCACCACCACCTTCATGGTAGGATTAAATTCAATTATAATGGTTTAAAATTAATTAATTATGTATATATAATATTTTCACATTTTGGAATGAATATATGTCCCTAATATTAAATAAAATGAAACTAGTTTGTAATGGTCGGTAAAACGACCAACATCAACTAACTATGTAATGCTAATGGTTGTACTAAAATAATCATACCTAAGATAAAACACATATGGGTATTTGGGGCCATTTAAAATTTTGGATGTACATGAACATAATTTCATTTCACTTATGGTGTTTTAGTCCCATTTTACAAGAAAACCAATAATCATCGACAAGTGATTTGACCTTGGAACAATGAAATGAACACCCTCAGGAAAGTGAAATTAAACATTATATCTCAATTAAATGATTAAAAATGAACAAAATAAAATTATAATAAATAAAATACATATTAAAAAGGTTATGAATTATATAATTAATTAATCTAATTTTATTATCCCTGAAATTAAGTGAAATTGTAGAATGATTTTGAAACATAAGGTAATGGATCTCTTGAAACCACCCTTTTTCTTCGGGTTATGATATTTCTATCTCTAAATCAATTTATCTCTCTCTTTTATGTTATGGAATGCCTCTATATTATATATATATTTCTCTTATATATATACCAATCTTATTTTACCTTCCTTTATGGGTTAATACATTCCATAAGTCCATTTTTCAAATACCATATGTTTATACCCTATGATTGATTCTCTTTTGTGGCGCATATAAGCATGAACATGTTATGAAGGGTGTGCCCAGATAGTAATTCAATGATTTGGGTAATGTTTTTTTTCTTGTGATATGTTATGTATGGGATTATAGAGTAAACCTAATCTATTATGAGACTCTATCCACCATATGATATTTTCATGGATGTTAGACTTGACTCATGTTTATGTCATGTTATATGTTTCTTCCACATTCCCTTATTTACATGATCTTATGATACCGTGTTCTTTTTTCATGAACCCATTTGATTATCCATGAGACTTCTCTTTTATGATATCATTACATGCCTTTTGACTCACATTCTATGCTTCAATATCATGTTTATTTCCTTAATGGGATTTATAGCCCACCCCTTTCTTTTATGTATTACCCATGTTTTCCTATATAGTTTTAGGAGATAAATGGGATATAAGATCTCATTATGGAGAATAAAATAAAGATTATTTATTTTAGTTTTATCTTGTTGTATTATGAACATATTATTTTAAAGACAATAGACCTCATGATCTTTGGGTTGTTATTATTAGATATTTATGTTAGATATCATATAATAACATGTGAAAATGACTTATGTTACTATAGACCAAACTAGAAAAACTATGCCTAGTACACCACAATAGAATGGTGTGGTAGAAAAAATGATATGTAATATAGCATCATGACTTGAAAAGCCACCCGAATAGTGCTTCTGGCTCGGTGGTCCACTAGGCTTAGGCACACCTCCCCAAATGCCAAAGGTTTCCAACTAGAAACATGGGTGTAAAAATATATAGTGGGGATGATATAACCTTAGGGGAAAGATATATTACTAGTTTGAGTAATGATATGTAATGTACAACAAAATAAATAAGTCTCAACAGGCTCAAACCAGAACCACAAAGAGGATGTTGAATCAATAACAAGAAATAGAGGAAGTAATAAATAATAACTATAGTGGAAGATAAATAAACAGATCAACATTCTAGAAGACCACTTGTAGCCACTTCTAAAATAGAATGAATGCATTTCATAATAGTCCATACATGTTAATATAAAAAAGAGGGTCACTAATGGCTAACCAGTACAAGTCATAAATATATAGCATGTTGATACAGAAAAGAAACTAAACAAAAGCGAAACTTCAACTCAGAAAGACCTCAAGGTCCCATGCCAAACTCCATGAAAGAACCTTCCAAGATCCAACTCCTGAGTCTAATCCTTTACCTGAGCATAAATTCATAAACTCTACATGCATCCCAAAGGAACCATCCAGGGTGTGAGATAAATCTTAGTAGGATATGACCTAGTGGTGTGTACCTATAATATGTGTTTAATAAGGTGTGATATAATAAATAAGAGTAGAGAAGTATGATGAAATAAAAAAACATGGCCTCCCTGGTGGTCAACAACCACTTGGAAACCATCATCTGTCTTGGACAGCACCAGAATACTTGAATAGGTGAAGGTCCTTTGACCATGGACCAAGGTAATTCTGATTTCATATATTCTAGGTGAACCGTTTGGTTCCACCTCAAGTCAATTAACCTGGAACCTTGTCCCTCCTAAAACCTCGTGTCCAAAAAAGTACTAACATTCCGAAGACATTCCCACGAAAATAATAACCTAGTCCCATGGATCCTTTCTTGAAAGAAAGAATCATCCCAAGGTTTGAAAACCAACAAAACAATGATATCTATCCTAAAATAAATATATTATCCCATGAACTCTGTCACATTGAGCCTCAGCCCCCAACCCGATGGCCTCATCACTATCAACCAAAGGATCCTCACCTTCTACATGGATTTCCATATAAAACACCCCAAAAAACACTTAATCCTCCCTACAGGGGCCTCTACCCACATGAGTGGTCAAAAACCACCTCATCACAGAGTCAACCTATGTTTACACGACTCAATTGGATCTTTGTCCATAATGGGTGAGCATAAGTCACCAAAATAGATCCTAAGCCACATCAACTATCACCTCATGCCCCTGCGACCATGTATCTCAAATATGATGGTCAGGCCATCCAAATATAATGGTCTATGTGCAACTTGATGGACACGTTTCCTCAACTGATATCCAGGATTCCCAATCCTATGATAAAATCACTCTCTCTCTATATATAGTCATAACCAGGACACCCCTAATTAGTGATCAACATCACTTAATCCTGATGGACATGCCATCCCAACGTTGGCATGATCCCCTCATAACCCCATGGGTCTCAGTACATAAAATATCAAGCATTACACATATATAAATCAAATTAAAAACACTAAAATCAAGAAAAATAATTAAAATAAATTAAACTGCGAAAGCCAAAAACTATAAAATATTATCATGGAGGTATTAAATTCCTCAAATTCATTTAACTAAGCCATAAGAATTTAAAAAAATTAATTTAAATCAAAACAGTTCAATTTAGATGATTTTTTCACCCCCAACCAAAATACCCCCAGGAGAAACGACCTCTAACATAGTATTCATCATTCAAAAAATGTTCAGGAATAACCAATGACATCCCTTAGGGTAACATGGTCATTTTTATATAAATCACGAGGTGTATTAGGGTCCTGCTCAATATACCCAAAATGTGTGCTTTAAGTTACACACCCAAAATGAACCTAAAAAAATCAAGGTATGCACCACCTACCTTGGAATCTTAGATGTATGCACATTCGATATCAAGCTCTAACACAAAGCGGATTGGAGAAGATCTGAGTTTTTGTCTTACACTTTGAAAATAAGTAAAATGGATTAAATAGATTATGAGATCCATGAGGAAAAATATAAAGAAGAGGCTAGGGTGAGGTTATCCTTACCGATATGAGTCTCTAGGTTCCAATGAATCTGAAATTGGATCACAAATGAAGTGATGGGATCAAATGGAAGGAGGATAGAAATTGAGGGAGAACCCTCTGCATGCATGAACTAAGAGGATAAGAAGGGAGGAAAGAAGGAAAAAATATGAAAATATAGAAAATAAATAAAAAATAAAAAAATAACCTAGTAAGGGATGCACGTTTAGTCTGCACAGTTTACCAAACCATGTGAAAACCATGCGGGCTACAGTGCATATGTACTACCTAAGTGGCAGTACCTGTGTGGATTGTCACACAATTTTCAGTAACCATGCACAAACCATGTGGTAGACCATAAAACTATTTCATAAAAACCACATGGTCATGAACCTCACCCACATGGTTTACCCAAGCCATGCGGTAGTTCAAAAATAGGGCACACAATTTCCTAAAAGAGGCCGCACGATTTACCGCAAATCGTGCGCCTTAACCTGCAACTCCAAAATTGTGTTTTGGGCCTCTGATGCTCCCAAAAATCATTTTGGGCACTCAAGGCACTCTCGAAGACTCTAAAACAACCCAAAATATCATATAAATCTAAAAAAATCCTTGGGTTTAGTTCTGATTAACGAATTTGAAAATGGAATATTCACTATTTGAAAAGTTAAAATCAGGAGTGGTTTTCGACCCGAATAAAAAAACTGGGATGTTACAATCTCCCCACCTTAACATAGCTCATCCCTGAGATATATAACAAAACCTATAAATGGTACCAAACATACCAATCCTGTTAAATATAATCCCATACTACCCCGGTCTCATGGGTATGGCTTAATTCACCTCAAGGTGGTGTAGGACCCCGGGACACCCAAAGAGAGGAAGGGTGAATCAGGGTTACAAAATTTTCTTTTAAAACAAGGATCTCATTGACACAGTGGTAGGAACTCATTAAACCTATAATAATGTTGGGAACAGAAATCAAACAACCACAAGAAAAGATACCACACAAGACTTTTACTCGGTTCACCACTAAGCGCTACGTCCAAGGAACATATTCCGACATGTTATCGGTCATACCAAATTTCACTAAGCCTCACAAATAGTGGATTACAAGGTTTGGGTACATTCACTCTTTCCCAGGAACACTGCCTTTATAAAGGCTCACAGATAGCTCATTGTGTTCCTTAGATCACTTCCCTCAACTCCCCCTAGCTCACTACCTTGAGAGAAGTCAATCTTAGTTTACCGACTTAAAGGTCGCTTCAAAAGATTTTCATTGAAGTCTTTGTCTATGTTCAGCATGAGAAACTCCTTGCATCGAATTCTAGTATAGATGCACTTGAAAGCACTGAAGCACTAAACCAGACAATAAGAACATGTATTCATCATACATTGACAATTGCGTGAAACACCCACCTTGTGCGCTCAAGATTTTACTTTTGAGTGCAAGCTTTGCTTTTTGCGTGGAAAATATTGCACACAACTACACATTTTACGCAAAAATTTATCTTTCTTTCACAACTTGAAATTTTGCGTGCAACTTTAACTTTTCTGCGCAACTTAAACTTTTTCGAGAAACATCAAATTTTCCGTGAAACTTCAACTTTTCTACACAACCCCCTTTTCGTGAATCTTTTACAAAAATTAGAACTCAGATATTTTCTAAGTCTTCAGACATATAAAATGAGGGGGGTCACCTCTTATTTATAGGTTTCACTAACCCCCGCGCATAAAACCCACCGTGTTGTGCAAAACCTCTCATTCTGCGTGCAATACTTTTCATGCAGGAACCATTTTCCATACACAACTCCAGATTTTTCACACAACTCTTACCTTTTCTATTTTTCAACATTCTGATTCCAAAATATGACTTGCATGAAATTTTCCATAACACCTTCAATTTTTCATGAAACTTCCTTTTATAAACACACTTTTCTCTATTTTCTGATTTTCAGGCCCAAATATTTGGAAAACACTAGAAAACGATGCCACCTTCAGTACTGTTGTCCGCCTGAACTGTATGATTTCTTTCTTGGAAATCATTCAGAACATCAAATAAGGATTGACGAAAAACACAAACCAAAATCCATTTCTTGCATAGAATGATCGTGGTTCCAACAGGGGGCTCCCAACCTTAGGAATTGCCTAACCCAGTCTCAACCTGACCAAAAATAAAAACACACAAATATCCATCAACATATTCCCAGACCCATGGTCCCTCTAGGACATGTCATCACTCCCACAGCTCATCAGGTTCTCTTGTGTCACTCTCAATGCCCATCATAGCCCCACACTACACTAGTGCCCACCTTGAGCCAATGACACCCATGGAACAATGAGGTACCACATCTCTATGGATGCTAAAATCAATCTCAGTGCCTCAAACCTAAATCAAGTACCACACCATAATGGTACCCAGATGAATCACTCCTTAATCAACCCACATGCTTGATGCCTCGATACCCAAACACCTCAAAAACTCCCATACATCGATGCTCAATTATAAAAACCTAGTGCTTCGCACCTCATATATATATATATATATATATATATATATATATATATATATATATCATGCATCTGATATGAGTCTAACCTACTGACTAGATTCTGGTCATTCCATTCACATACCCTATGATCCTCATTCACCAAAATGGACATGCCTCAATAGTCCATTCCAAAAGAAAATAGAAACAACTCCCAGCCACACCCACAATGTACCTTTGACTGTTGTTGGATCACTAGCCTGCTCAGCCCCTAGAAGCTCCACGGTGTGCACTTGAACTGAAGCTCGACTAATTGACACCTAAATTCCCTATGTTTCTTCACCAACCATCGGCCACTGACCCCACTGACGGGTCTCACTGACCCTACCACGACCTTCACATGTAGCTGAACCTCGACTACCCTCACCTGGCACCGATCCTAAAATGACCTTAGAATCATGCATCTACACCTAAAACTGATCACCAACTAAATGAGTATTCCCCCTATAGAACCACTCAAGATTTACAACCAACCAACATGCTCAAAAATCCTTTGGAGGTCATGCACATTGAGTCCAAACATATCATGGATTTATACACCAGAAGAAAACCATAGAGGATCCACCACGTGGTGGTCCAGTTGAGTCCTTGGCCTGAGTGCACTACTAGAACTCATCTCGATCTCATTTTTGACCACCTGAAACATCACTAATACCATCACATGAAGTCAACACTCGGCTGGGGTAAGACCTATCTGTCAGGTTTCCCTCAGTTATGAATGCCTAGTTTACCACCTCAGTGAACGAGACCAACCTAAAGATGTTTACCTGCACCCGAATGGCGTGTTGTAAACCATATTTGATGCACCTCACCCTTGAGGTGTCATCAGTCACTATACTGGGTGAAAAGCAAGACAACTTAGTGAATGTCGCTACATAGTCCATGACGGACATGCCGCCATACTGATGGCTTAGGAAATCCCAATCCCCTTCCACCCTCAACATTTCCAGGAAAAAGTTATTGAAGAATCTGGACATAAAGTCCTTCCTGGAAGTACCTCGTGTCTACCTACCTAAACATTCATATCCCACCAATGCTTTTCCAGTCCTCTGAGCATGTACGTTTCCAGCTTTACCCTCCACCCTGGAGGCATCTCGAGCTACTTGAAGATCATCTGCATTCTCTCTATCCAATTCTCAGTAGCCTGAGGTCCACCCTCACCCTGAAAAAGAAGTGGGTGATGCAACTAGAATTCTTAAGTTAGATAATCCATGGATGGTTCTTCTCCCTGAGCATCTCTATCGATCCCCTACAATATATGCACCAAGCTCAATCGGAGCTGCTCGTCGATCCATAACCCAAACTTTGTCATGTATGGAAGCTTCCCTACCTACATTGGATCTTAAACCTGGGCTCATACCTTCAAATCATGTTCTGTTTAACCCTTAGGGGTATGAACTTGATAATGTTCTAGAAACACCCTTTCCTCGCCTGCCTGATGCTCCATCTGAGCCATCAATATAGAAACCACTGAATACCATCAAATGGTTAGACAAACCATATCTTATATATATATATATACAACACACAAATAGGGAAATTGGTAAAAGGTGGTGCAATCTCACTAACCTTACTCCTCCCCATTGCAACCACAACTTATGGAATCGAGGCCTCATGGCCTCCTTACCCTCCATCAAAAAAGCCAAGTATCACATAATCCTTGGGACATACCCGTTTTGACAACCATCATTTCCTCAAAATGACAACCTAGTCGTCCAATCCTAGTGATCAACATCACCTCAACCATAGTACCTACATACTCTTATAATATCCAAGATCAATTCACACATCATAGGCAATTTCAGATATACATATTGCATGGAATAACAATTTACAAAGCATATCACAATTTTTTTATCACATTTTAACATTGAATTTGATATTTATCACATGGTATAAACAATTTAAAAAGAATAAATGCATTTATAAAATCCAAATACCCTAAAATGTGCCTATTTAAAGCCAAAAAAACACATCTTGCCTCACCAAGACAAGGTCTATATCTCATACCTTTATGTACCAAGATAAGGTTCCAAGTTTTCCCTTACCTCACTAGGTCAAGGGATACATATCACAATAGATGAAAATCACATACCAAGTGAACCATTGAGGTGGAAATATTATAAATTGTAACTGAGAAAAATAGAACAACATAAACCATCTCCAAAAACTTGGTTCTTCCCTAATACATAGGTCTGCAGACACCAAAGAACAAGCTATGAACCCAGTTCAAACCATAACCTAATCTTCAGTCAACCATAACCCAAATAGTAAACCAGAAGAAAAGATAAAATAAATTTCATTATCATTAGTATCTAGTCAAAGCTGCCACTAAATCCCAGTCAAGAATTGCTCTGATACCACTTGTAGCATCCCGACCTGAATAGCCACCTGAACAGTGATTCCGGGCCGGTGGTACACCAGCCTTAGGTGCACCTCCCTAAATTACAAAGGTTTCAGACTAACATTTAGGGTGTGAAAAAGTATAGTGTGGAGGATATAACCTCAATAGAATGATATATTACTCGTATGAGTAATAATATGTAACATGTAGAAGAGTAAATAAGACTAAGCAGACTCGAACCATACCCGAAAATCAGAGGCACATTCAATAACGAGAAATAGAGGAAGTAATAAATAATAACTATAGTAGAAGATAAAAAAATAGATCAACATACTCGTATACCATTAATATCCACTACTAAAAAAACAACCATGCATTTCAAAACAGTCCATACATGTCAATTTAAAAAAGGGGGTATCCAATGGAAGATTAGTACAAGTTATAAATATATAGTATACTGATACATAAAATAAGATAAATAAAAGAGAAACTCCAACTCATCATTACCTCAAGATCTCGTGACAAACTCCATGCAAATAGCTACTAAGATCTATCTTCTGAGGTTGATACTTTACCTAAACGTAAATTCATAAAGTCTACATGCATCCCAAAGGACCCATGCAGGGTGTGAGATGAATCTAAGTAGGATACTACCCAGTTCTATGTACCTATAATATATGTTTAAGTAGGCATGATATAATATATAAAAGTAGAGTAGTACGATGATATAAAAAAACAAGGCCTCCCTAGTGCTCAAAATCCACCAGGAAATCATCACCTGCCTCAGCCAGTGTCGAAAAATAAAAATAGGCGAATGTCCTTAGACCATGTACCAAGGTACATCTGATGTCATACGGTCTAGGTGAACCCTCAGGTTCCACCTCAAGTCAAGTAACCTAGCACCTCATGCTTCCTCACACCTCGTTTCCCAAAAAGTACCGACGTCCCGAAGGCATTCTCAAACAAATAGTACCATGGTCTTATGGACCACTTTTCAAAAGCACACATTATCCCAAGGCTAAAAAACTATAGGAATAGTGATATCTTTCCTCAAATAAATATCCATCCCTAGGACCTCAGTCACGGTGAGCCTTTACCCCCAACTCGATGGCCTCATAGTGATCAACTGAAGGTTCCTCACCTTCTGCATGACTTTCGATATCAAGCACCCCCAAAAAAATACCCAAGTCACTATACGGGGCCCTCTACCAACACGAGTGGTCAAAACCACCTCATCATAGAGTCAAACTGTGTGCACATGACTCAATCGGTTCTTTGGCCATCGTAGGTGAGCAGTAGTCACCAAAATAGATCCTAAGTCACATCAACTGGAACCTCATGCCCCTATGTCCATGTCACTCGAATACGATGGTCATGTCATCCAAATATTATGGGCCATGACAAACCTAAAATCCTTGCTGCCTAAATCGACATCCAAGAAGCCCAATAATATGATCATATCACTCGATATATATATATATATGTAGTCTTAACTAGGCCACACCTAACCTGTGATCAAGATAACTCATCCCAATGGACATGCCATCCCAACCTCGAGATAAGCCCATCACAACCACATGGGTCTCAGCATATGAAATCTCAATCATTACACCTATATAAATCAAATTAAAACACTTTAATAAAGAAATTAAATAAAATGAAATTAAATTTCACAAGACAAAAACTACAAAAAATCAACATGGAGGTCTTGAGTGCCTCATTTATTTAACCAAGACATAATAATTTAAATGAATTAATTTAATTCAAAATAGTTCAATTTAGATGATTTTGGCACCCCGAAAAAAATAACATGAGGATAAATGACCTCTAACCCAACTTTTCTCATTCAAAAAAAGGTTTAGTCATGCCCAACGAAATACCTTAGGGTCACACTGTCATTTTCATATGAAGCATGAGGTGTATTAGGGTCCCGCTCAAAATACCCCAAATACATGCTTTTAGCCGCACCACCAAAATGACTAAAAAAACACCAATCAAGGGATGCACCACATACCTTGGACTTGTAGATGTCAACACATCCAATATCAAGGTATGCACCACCTACCATGGACTTGTAGATTTTGACACATCCAATATCAAGCTCTAACTTGAAATATATTAGAGTATATTTGATTTTTTTGTCTTATGCACTAAAAATAGGGTAAATCATAACAAACGAATTCTGCGCTCCGTGAGGTGAAATAAAAATGAAGAAGAGTCTAGGTTGAGGTTATCCTTAATGATATGCGTCTCCATATTTTGAAGGATTTGAAACTGGATCACAAAGGAATAGATGGGATCAAATGGAAGGATGATAGTAAATAGAGGTAGAACCCTATGCTCGCATGAGACAGGAGGAGAAGAAGGGAGGAAAGGAGAGAAATATAATTGTTTCCGACGCTTTCTGTCGGGGTGCGCGTGCGCGTCCGTCACGCAGGGGAGGAAGCATAGCTTGTTGCCCCGCATTCCCGCTTTCCAAAGGCGGGCGACATCCGTTCCTTATCCAGGGACGTCTACTCCTTGATCGAAAATGGGATGATGGGATGTCGGTTCTTCCTTCTGTGGATTCCTCCTCGGCGCTCGTCACCTAGTCCGGGTCTCCCTCATAGATTTAAGATGGGTTCGTGAATCTCGTTCCTGGTTCCATATCTGCATGGATGCCAGTTAATTATGCTGCTTCCATCGAGACGCTCCAAGGAGTCTGGTCGGGACAGCAACCTTCAGTGAGAAGAATGGTCACGCTGGGGTGTCGTTGGCATGTCTTGACGCTGGGGGATTGGCATGTCTATCTTCTATCCCTTATTATAGGGATTCTCGAGGGCGTGGAAGTCCAAGACATCCCACATAGAACGCAGGGAACTAGCATTCCATAGGCTTGTATCTGAGGTTTTCCTCAGCTTCCCATGTTTAGCACGGGGTATGCCGTGAGTTTAATGTCTTGCGGAGATGGATTAGACTGATCAAAACACCGAGGGTGGATCATATTGAAGAACCCTCTGGGGGGAACACTGATGTCGGGGCCAACATGTGGGAGACTTCCCGGGTACTGTGGAGTGGAATGAGGTGGCATGACCCCACCGGGATGTGGCGGCCCGGGTAAGGATCAGGATGGGTGATGAAGTGAAGAAGGGCTTGAACCTCATGGAGGATTCCTACGTACCATGCCTTGACATGGATTAAAGTCCCCGTAGTTCACTGATGCGGTTTAACGTCATGTGGGACGAGGCAGACAGTTTAACGTCTTGATGGATGACATACAGTTTAACATCATGCAGGACAAGGGAATACAGTTTAACGTCATGCGGGACAAAGGCAATTTGGGGCTTATGCTCTGAGGTGGCCCGAAGTTTTGGCGAACCGACGTGAAGAAGTCGGAACGACCAGGTGGTGGGCTTGAACCTCATGGAGGCTACCTACATACCATGCTTTAGCACGGATCAAAGTCCTCGTAGTTCACCAGGATGGGGCTTACACTCTGAGGCGGCCCATGGAGGATGTCATGGTCGATGATTACTCTAATCCCACGTGAGTCATGCTCGGTGTGGGAAACAAGAGGCAGCAGGGACCAGACGATCACATCATGAAGGGTGATTCTGTGAGAAGCGAAGAGGGGCTTACGCATTGAGCGGCCCAAAGAGGAAACAGGGGATTATGCATGGTTATCAACCCTTAGTGTCAGGGCTTACTCTAGGATGGACGCCTGAGTTGCGACAAAGCACATAGGGAGAGGGATTTGGGACCAAACAAGGGATATGCCTCATTCCCTATCACACCCTCCACTGGCCTTGGTAGTGAGGAAGTATGGAGGTGCATGGGTGCAACCTTCCAAAGGAGAGGCTAGGGGCTTACGTTCTGAGGTAGCCCTTCCCCCGTGGACAAACGCCACTCCGAGAGGGAGGATCTCATTCCATATGAGGAAGATTCCATTCCTGTGGAGACGAGCGACATCAAGAATGTCCAAGTCGTGGGGACCCTGGGTGCGAGGCACGGGGTCAGATCACAGTTTAACGTCATGTGTTGAGGACGATGTGCTCGACAGTTTAACGTCCTGCAGCTCAGACGAGGTGGGTTCGCTCCACACCCCTAGGGATTACATACCCAACACCCTCTACCTCTTGTAGGAGGGAAGGCATCGGCAAGGCCATGGTGAATGGGGGCCGCAGGGTGAACCATCGAGGGGTCCACGTTAACGTGGCTATGCGAATAAGCAATAGCCGTTAGCGTGCCTATGCAAAGAAACATTAGGCAAAGCAACGCAATGGGAAACACCGCCCAAGGGACCTTGAGGTGACTTCATACGATCCTAGAAGGCCGTACGGGAAAACAACTCATGGCGTGCATGACTGGTATAGAGGAAATCAGGTGCTCAAGCAGGGAGGCACCCTGTGGGGCGTAAAGGTGAGGGGCCATGGGGTTTACGCGCAAAGAGAAGGTTTGCGCGCAAAACATCGGGTTGGCGCGCAATTGTGGCAGAGGTATTGTACGCAGCTAGGGGAGATTGCGTGCAACGGGCTTGGATTGTGCGCGGGAGGTGACAGACGATTCCTAAGGAATGGGAGAACCTAACAAAGGGATTGCACACAATTGGGTTTTGCACGCAAAGGAGGGGGAGCGCGCAATGGAAGTGATTGCGCACGACCAAGGAATCCTAAGGAGTTTTCAATTTTATTGAAGCCGGTGGGACTGCGTGCCAAAAGTGAACCCCGGGGAAAGGTTGCGCAAAAAGGGTCCATACCTAGAAGTCATATTGCACGCGGGGAGTCCAATTACGCTAATGGGAGCTGGTCCGAATTCTACAACCTCGAAACAGAAGGGGTCGTCATCTATTTATAGGCCGCCGACATCGCGGAATCTAGGCGGCGCGTGAAATTTTCCATGCTAGGACCCGTCAGCACGCAAGGCCTCACCGCACGGAATGAGGTGCGCAAAACTGCATGCCACACCGGTGCCTTTCCACGCATCTCGGACTTTGCGCGGACACCATTTTTCGTGCAAGTCCTCTTTAATTTCGCACACCACCTCCGGGCCCTCCGGATCGGGGCTCCGAGTCCGAATGTGACTTCGCTTCGTCATTTTAAAACTTCCTCTAGGAGTTACGGACTTTTTCAGAATCTACAAATTCCCCCCTCAGAATTGGATCGGTGATAGGTTGCAACGATCAGATTCCGAGGGAAATGCCAAAACACTGAAGTGGTGGGTTTCATGGGCACTTTGCGCGCAAATGCCCAATGGAGTGTGCAAAACTCCGGGTCGGCGCGGAATTCACTTTCCGCATGACGCGGAACCCCGACCTCATCTATAAAAAGGGGCCCCTGGTCCCAATTCCTACTCAAGCTTTTCCACGCGATAGGCTCACCACTCTCGTGCGTGAAATTGCTTCCGCGGCTGTGCGTAAAAAACGCTTTGGCAGCACGTAATTCCTTCTGAATTTTGGGCAAATTTCCGCACCAAGTTGGGGTATTTCACGCCAACGGTTCTGATTGCACGCCTAACTCTGGAATTGTGTTCCGAAGGTCCAGATTTCGCACAACAATTTCCGATTCCGCGCAACTCTCAAAACATTCGTGATGGCTGTAAACCCAGCCGATGAGAGGGAAGCCGCCGCGCGTAGAGCTGAAATGGCGGCGAACGAGGAGGTCTACGGTGCCAAGGAGGTTGTTTCCGACAACCTCACATTGTTCAACCTACTGACCCCTGCCCAGAAAGGGTATCCTCTGTCCAACAAGCTCCCGCTCTAGAACTTCGGCATCCTGGAGGAGGTCCCACTGCCGGGCTTTGAGGTGGACATACCGCGGTCATGGGTGACCCGGGAGGACAACCTTCTCCGTTACAACATTACCAACAATGGCCATCCTACTAGAGAGACCAGACACATGGATGTGTATGTCCTAAACCCGAGGACCAGGACCATTGATGGAGGTGATCCTATTGCAGAGAGCTCCCCAGCCCTTTATACAAGTACGTTCCGTCAGAGCATCATGGACGACACTAAGGGCTGGTTGCAAGATTGGGACTTGCGGTACAGGGGAAACTTTACCATTGAGTGGGCCTATGAATACTAGGTTTACCACACGTGCGACCAATTTAGGGCCGAGCTACGGCACATTGGTCTGTTCGAGGTGGTGTGGACGTCGCAGTTCCATTTCTACGGTCAACCTGAACTCGGGCCGAAGCTGTTCACCCAGTGGTCCCCTGATACCAACACATTCCACCTTCACCATGGGGAAGTTGGCATCAGCCTCTGGGACGTTCACTGCATCAGAGGTATCCCACTATAGGGCTACCAATACAACAATTTCATCCCTCCAATGAACACCTAGGAAGACAGGTCACGGACCCCCATGCTGACGTGGCACCTGTTGGAGCTGGCCAAAGAGAGGCTGGGGTTCAAGGACATCCTGAAGGACATTGCCTACAAGGACTGGTTCAGCCAGTTCCTAGAGAAGGACCTGACAATCAAGATGCTGGGATGGGGTAAAAGGTTCCCAAACACAGCTCAGAGGAGCAAGAATGGGTCGTATTGGAGGACCCTGGAGGCGGGGAAATAAAAATCGTGGGGCTACTGTGTCATTGAGGCTCAGGACCCGAACGTTCAATATGCCGGGTTCCTCGCCACCTTCCTGAGTGGGTGGATTCTGCCAGTACGGGACGTAAGAATGGGCATCCATCCAACAACCCTAGTGATGGAAGGTGCCATGGCCACCAACAAAAGGTTCCATATGGGGGTCCCCATGCTAGCTAGGTTTTATTCCATTCTGGGACGCATCTCCAGAGGCGGGTCACCTCGGAGAGTATGTGGCCCATTCCAGATATTTCACGGCTGGGTGACAGCTCATCTTGGCAGATACACCTTTCCGAACATTTTTCGTCCTCCGGGAAACGACCTACGACCATCTCTCCTGAATATTGTCAGGGTTGCACCGATGACGCTCAACGAGGAGGGCGTAAGGATCTGAATCAGAAACCATGCTAACTTCAAATTCAGCATGTTCCCCACCCTGGTCGGCTAGATGGTGGATAATGGGTAGGGCTCGCTGGAGCAGCAATAATAATTCCAGAGCATCCGAGGCGGGGTGCCTGTAGCTCAGATTGATGGGAAGATCATCTGTGAGCCTTACATGCCGTCCCGATTCGCCAGGCAGTTCGAGTGCCTCCAGCGAATGCCGAAGAAGGTATTCACAGATATCCGGGAGGATAAGAATCCCTACGTCCTTCGCCAGATGTGACTAATGTTCACCACCTACGGCTCTGGAGATGTTATTACCCTTCCTCCAACTGGGGTCGACGCTGGATTATCAACCGATTATGCCAAACACTGGACTATTGCGTACCCTGAGGGGCATTTACGCAAGAGAGTCAAGAAACTCGAGACTACCCGCATGGAGACCAGTCGACGGGGCAGCAGGAAAGGTGCTGCTAGAAGGGGGAACCAGGGGCGCGTCAGGCAGTGAGGCCTGTGCAGGCCAGGACCTCAGTAGTGGGGACATCGCATGGTGTCGCTGCAACCTCGTTGCCTAGAGGGGGGTCACACGAGGCAGCTAGGGAACTACCCGGGAAGAAGATAAGATACCTTCTTGAACATTCTCAAGATGGAATTTTCCCGGCACTGTGGTCGGCCTGGATGACTCTACGATAATCAATGAGCGTTGAAGCCATCTGGCAGAAGATAATGCAGGACGGGATCCAGCTGCCAGAGGTTGGGCTCATTCGAGTTACCGACCCGGTAAACTTCCACTGGTGGCACACTTATCTGACATCCATGGAAACATACGCACACCAAAGGGGTCGGTGTGCGGAGCCACCTTTCCTAGTGAAAGTGATGCTCGGCCAAGAGCATGACCCGAAAGTGATGCCGCCGGGAGAAGGCAACAGTGATGATGAGTCAGAGGGAGAGGAAGAAACAAGGGAAGATGAAGGTGAAGGAGAAGATGAAGGAGAAGGTGAAGGAGAAGGGGAACCCAAAGGTGAGGGGTTGTAGGGGGAGGCCTACCAAGGGAACTTGCAGGAGAGCGGTGAGATTTTCGGCTCCAACATAGAGATAACCGAGCTGCTCGAGGTCCGTATCTATTTTTATCCACCCTCTTTTCTTGTCCATTCTCTTCTGCAATTTTAACCCATATATCTACCTTACTCAAGAGCACATAGGTGCTGATCAAACATCCCCAACAGAGGAGGGAGGAGAAGCGTCCGTGGGATATGATGGGGCTCTGATTCCCATCATCGAACTGACAAGCACTGAGGGGTCTCCTGCCACGACAGTTCCTATAGCGGCCAGAATGCTGGAGGACAATGCTCTGGGTTCCTATAAGTCCTGTGCTTTACTACTGGTGCTTTATATCAAATATACCTACTATTCAGGGTGCGCCTTGAACAGTGATCTCGACATTGGAGGCTCACCGAGCTGCTGAGCCCGAGTCGTCCGTGAGCGAACCAGCGGAGGGAATACCACCTCGTCCAGAATATACTTCCCACACTGAGTCGACCCCGAAAATTGGTGAGCAGGTGGTGGCGGACATTAGATTTGCTGTCATTGGGGTGAGGCCAGAAGCTGACGGAGGCACTGTCGCTATCAGGGCGAGAGAGGAAGGTTGCCCAGACGTCGAGGATCCTATTCCCCATGAAGACATCCCTGAGACAGATCCTGCTGCCGACCTGCTGGCTGCCTTTCCTGAGTATCGGCCCGCTGATCCCAAGGAGATAGATGAATCATATTCAGAAGCGGCCGAGGAGAGCCAGATGACACGGCACAAAGGGTGGAATTGTATCCAGCACTTTCTTAGGCAGCCCCATTCGGATTGGCCGAGGTGGATGTGATCACTCCAGACCTGGTTGCGCTTCCTGTGCGCCGGAGGGGCTGACGCTCAACGTCTTCATCTGATGGTCTGTGATTACATGGACGAGAAGATACGCGAGAGCAGCCGGTGCACCGATGATGCCCAGTGTCGGGAAAGATCAGCGAACACCCAAGCGTTTCTGAGGGCAGAGCAGGAGGTCCGACGCCTCGAAGGGCAGGCGGCAGAGAAGGAGGTCTTCATTGCTACGTGCTCTGAGCTCTTGGAGCAACTGACATCCAAATTGGCTGATTCCCAAGAACAATTGGTGGAGGCGAGTCACCAGATGACTGTACTTCAAACTGAGCGGGCACAGGCACAAGCTAGGGTTGGCGAGCTGCACTCTACAGCTTCTGATGAAGAGAGAGTCCTTAAGGAGCGAGAAGCAGTCCTGGAGGCTACTAGACAAAGGGTAGTAGCGTTGGAAAGATCAATCCAGCAAGCTGATCCCTAAGGGCTATGTTTTGGCCATCTCATGAACTTTTTTGCTCTCACTGCTCAATATTTTGACCCAATGTATGGACCAATCTATTTATCTATACCTTTGGTTTAATATGCTCACCATAATTCTGAAATGAATAACAACTCACCCCAAAGATCCTATGGATCACACCCAACGTGAGAAATAAAGGATGCTCGTGTTATCATTTCATCCAACTGTGGGGCATTAACCACGCTTCAGGAATCCCAAATCGGGCCTGGATTTCTAAGGAGAGGACCTCAGACCGATTGATATACCATCTTCTTAATGTGTTCTAATACACGAGCGGGGCAATGTCGGGGGCATTGAAATCCATCCGAACATAGGGAGATGAAAAAGGTGAATCACATTACCCGAATTCGGAACACTATAGGGGTGAGACGATGGAGGATAACTGTTAACCGTGGCAGAAACGCAACATCCATATTGCATTGGCCTGAAATGGGGAAAATAAATGAGGGCTGACCACTGACCATGTTTGCAACACAGGGCCTAACTCAAATATCATCGATCAGTCTTCCGGAACGTTGGCCTAGGAAAACAGGCGGACCAAGGTCTATCATCTATACTGTTACAATAGGCGGACCAAAGGTATATCATCCATATTGTTACAGCAGGCGGACCAAGGTCTATCATCCATACTATTAGGGGGTCCCATCAAACATGACCAGTCTTCCGGGATGTTGGCCCAGGACAGCAGGCGGACCATAGGTCTATCATCCATACTGTTAGGGGGTCCCGTCAAACATGAAAGAGGATTAGGATCCGAATAAAGGGGCACACAAATCATGGAAAGTGTAGTGGTGGTTTGTTCAAACAGAGTCCAACACTCCCAAAATTGTGCCACCATGGCGGAGGCATATTAGGAGGACACATCAATCTGGTCACGGATCATCCCAATTTTTAGGAAGGACCTCTCTGGTTAGAGAACTGTCTCTTCCCACCATCACTATGGGGCATCCCGAACTTATTCGGGGTAGATGTCACAATTACACCACTCCCCAAGAAGTTAGGTTGAGGGGATGATAATAAGGAGGGATGGGATTTGGTAATCCCTAGGGCTGGATCCAAGACGAAATGTCCAGGAGTTCCTACGTATCCCATTAGGATGAGAATCAAGCCACACATAGTTCTTGATGGCGCCTTTTAAGGTCATGGGGGGCATGACATAGGAGGGATAATCCTTAGAACTGGGTACGCGTGGTGCAGCTATTACAAACCAAGCGTGAATGAGGACATAATCCTGCACTATTCCATGCAGTCCCGCGGTTGGGGTCCCAAAGGCGGGACTGAAGAGACGAACTAGCTGAACTCGAGATGGACACAAAGATAGGAGGTCTAGTCATTCCTACGTATCCCATTAGGATGGGAATCAAGACAGACGTAGTTCTTGGGAGATCTTAGTTTTATGGTCTTAAATCTCGGACCGGGGATTAGTAAGAAGGGAAGGAGACGCATAGTAAAGTGACTAAAGAAACCCATCGTGAATGAGGATGGGGTCCTTCTTACCATGTGCTCCTTGGGGACGTGTTTAGGCTGAGGGACCGAACACAATAGTTAGGTTGGGCCTGCGGGGAAGTACCCATGTGCTCTTACGTATCTCATAAGTATGAGAATCAAGCCATACATAGTTCTTGAGGGCACAACACGACATGGTGCCTGTGCAAAGGATGAAGGAGGCGTGCAAGTCTAGCCCTCGCACAAAAATAAGTGGTATTTGATATATTTTGTTTTTCCTTGAAGGTAAAGGGTTTTTATTTTATGGAACGACCAACCTAGGTTAGAAATTCCTGGCATTGCCACAATAATCAAGCCATAACAGGAATTGAAAAATGGTATGGAAATTGACCAATACTCGACGTGATGTCCCTTAGGGGGAGGTCACCACAATGCAGTGTTGTTTTTCTTCGTGCGGCCAGGACGATATCATCACAGTTTATGGTCATGTGGTGGGACCAAATAGCACAGTGTATGGCTTGGACCTAGGGGAACATGCATGATGCGATAAGGCATACCCAATGTGGATGATGGAACATCCTCATACCGTCACCGCGCGCGACTCTGGGAGAGGAGCCTTGAGCCAAGGAGCCGACGAGGGTCCAACAGTCATGGGGGGCAGGAGACACTAGCTTCTAGCTGAGCTAGGCTCGAAACGGAATGTCTGGGTGACACCTCATTTCCCATGGGGATGAGGGTAAAGATGCGCATGATCCTTAGAGAAAACCCAAGCACATAACCTTGGCACTCGGGTCGCGAGAGCCCCGAGAGACGCCGTTACGCTGCTTTGTCCATCTGACGTGTGGGGGTGCACTGATGGTTAGTGAAAGGATTGTCGAGATTCCACCTTGACACGATGGGGTGGAACATAATGTGAATCATTCAACCAACATTCAGGGCCCTAAGGAGATGGCGTGATGACTGAGTAATACTACTGACCATGTTCGCAACACAGCATCCTGTCACGTTAGCCTAAAATGGGGACAAACAAATGAGCATCGACTGCTGGCCATGTTCGAAACGAGGGATTTGTATCAATTTGTTGTCTAAATCCCTCAGGGGCGTTGGCCCGTGATGGTAGGAGAGCCCTTATGTATTGTATCCAAGCCGTTCTTGGGGGTCCCTCCGGGTGTGAGAGATAACAGGGGCCCATATGAAAGGGAGCATAAATCTTGGAAAGCGGACAAAAACTTACCTAAGTCGAATCTGACACTCCAGGTCCTAGACCAGAGTACTCTGAGCACATTAGCGGACCACTGGACAGGGTCTAAGGGCTCAGTTTGAGAGCATCCAAAAGATGATGAATTCTCAGGAGGAGGGGGGCATGGTGCCAAAAACCTTGTACGACACCTATATATATCCCCCCAGGGGAGGGATAGGCCAAGAGGCTGAGGTGACCGAGATATCATGGGATCTCTTAAGAGATGGGGTTGGACCTGAAACCTAGGCATTCAGGCGGTCCTACGTATCCCATAATGATGGGAATCAAGCCGCACGTAGTTCTAGAAGCATAGTTTAATGTCATGTAGGACGATAAGGGGCATTTCTTCCAGGAATGTGTATGGCACGGTGGGTAACCCATGGTGGATGAGGACATAGTCCTACGCTACACCGCACACTCTGGGTAATGACTAGGCTAAGGGGCCCGAGAAGGCCAAGGGGCCTGAGGCTGGGCCTCTGTCAGGGAGACCTGACCAGCTTGTAGTTTAATGTCTTGTGAGGATGAACATGCAGTTTACGGTCATGTTGGACCTCAAGGATCCTAGTTTAAAGTCTTAGAACTCAGACCAAAGGGGCCCAGGTGCAGGGCCAAATGTAGTTTAAGGTCATGCTGGACCATTATCCAGTTTAAGTTCATGGGGGACACCTATCCAGTTTAAGGTCATGGGGGACCCTAGGGGCCCAAATGTAGGACCAAATGTAGTTTAGGGTCATGCAGGACCCACAGACCTCAAGAAAAGTACTGCTTGAGGAAATTGGCTTTGGTGGGAGGAGTTACATGCTCGCCATCCATAGTCACCAGAGAATACACACCATTGGGATAGACCTTATGGATGAGGAAAGGCCCCTCCTATTTGGGCTCCAACTTGGGTGGTTTCCTGCCGGGAATCATTAGCACCTTGAGGGCCAGTACCAGATTGCCTTGCAGGAAAGAGCGGAGGTGAACCTCTTATTGAAAGCTCGAGCCATCCTGCTCTGATGCCTTTCCAGGTTATGCAAGGCATGAATCCTATTCTTGTCCAGCACTTCTAATTCAACTAGACAGACTTCAGAAACTCTATCCAGCGCTTGCTGGTCGTAGACCACCGTGCTCAATGAGGGTAACTGAATCTCGATGGGCAGGACGACCTCAGCTCCGTACACCAGGGAGTACGGGGTCACCTGGGTGGAATTGCGAGTCATCATCCGATAATCCCAGAGGGCGTTGGGGAGATTGTCCAGCCAACTTTTCTTATTATGACCAACCGTTTTTGCATAATGTTAGAGAGGTTTTTGTTAAATTACGCGATCTTTCCATTTGCCTGCGCATGATAGTGGGAGGTATGGTTAGAGTGAATGTTGTACTTAACGTACAATTTCTTCCACTTGGCCGCTCGGAAGTTGGTTCTGTTATCCGTGAGGATATCGTGAGGCCCTCCAAATCGATAGATGATGTTGGAACTCACGAAATCAGTGATATAACAGGCTTTGACTTACTTGAGAGGAACTGCCTCTTCCCACTTGGAAAAGAAATCCTTAGCGGTCAGAATAAACCGACATTGGAGAGCTGTCACCGGTGGGTAAGGTCATATGACATCCAACCCCTAGACTGCAAAGGGCCAAGAATACTTGGTAGTGTAGAGGGGCTCCAGTGGCCGTTGCACAAAGTTAGCATGAAGTTGGAAGGCATGAAACCTCTTGGAAAACTCGATGTAGTCATGGATCATGTAGGGCCAAAAGTACCCCATCCTCTGAATTTGGTGAGACAACTTCGACCCGGCCTGATGGGCACCACAGGAACCTGCATGAACCTCTTGCATGACCTGAGGGATCTCGACTCCTTGAAGGCAACGATGGAGAACACCATCAAACCCGCACCTATAAAGGATCTGATCAAGGATGGGACTGCTCTGAAGGGTAAACTGTAGCACGCGGCATCAGATTCGCTCGCGCTCGGCCCAGTCTGACGGAAGATTACTGTATTGGAGGTATTCAACCAAGGGTGTCTCTAATTAGGAACTATTTCGTTCACCATGTCTGAAGTACCCAGGGATCCTGACGTAGGGGTACCAGTGGTAAGATGGTTCACCCACGGGCCATGATCATCCTCCAAGGTAGTGGGACCAATGAATCTTTGGTGCGCTATGTGGATAATCAGGTCATCCTGTTCGGGCTCCGTAAACGACGCGGCTAGGCTGGCCAAAGCAACTTCTCGACCATTCTGTGACCAGGGAATATGGGCGATTTCAGTCCGAGAGGGGAACTGAGCCATTAGATGGAGGGTTCACTCCAACAATGGCATGAGTTTGGGATTTCTGACAACATAGTCACCATTGACCCGCCTGGCGACCAGCTCGAAGTCCCCTTTCACATGCAGATGGGGAACATCTATCTCGGGGGCCAGCTCGAGGCCAGTGATGAGGGCATGGTATTCGACCTCATTGTTAGTGAAGCCCTATGACAATGGGAATGAATACGGAAGAACAGCTTGCTTCGGGGTGATGAAGAAGATACCCATGCCCACTCTATTGAGCCTAGGATCATTGAGTCTTCTACCAGTGGGGCTCCGGGAGGCACCATAAAAGTGCATCTGCCAGTATGGGAAGGCATGATCAACTGAGAGGATTACCTCATCAAGAAATCCTAGATCCAGTGGATGATCCGTGGAGGTTGGATGAGAATCTAAGAAGTCTTCCAACGCCTGTCCTTTGATAGCCTTCTGAGGAACGAACCTAATGTCGAACTTCTGGAGGATCACCACCCAGCGCGCCAGTCAGCCGGTCAACATAGGTCAGTTCAGGATGTACTTCAACGGGTCTACCCGGGAGACCAGCTGTTCCTCGTGGTGCTGCAAGTAGTTCCATAATTTATGTAAAACAAATACAAGCGCCAGGAAGCTCTTCTAGATAGGATAATATCTAATTTATATATCAAGGAGCATGCGGCTGAGGTAATAGAGGTTGTTCTCTGTTCCCTCGTTGTTCTTCTGGGCGAGAAGTGTGCTGAGGGACCGTTCCAGGGTGGTCACGTAAAGGACCAGCGGATTCCCAGAGATGGGTGGCATCAAGACCGGAAGTTGGAGTAGATACTGCTTGATTTCTTCAAAGACAATCTGACAATTTTCATCCCATTCATAGGTGGTGCCTTTCTTCATGAGCCTGGAAAAGGGCTTACACTTGCCTTCCAAATTATCAATGAATCGGCGTACGTAGGATAAGTGGCCTTGGAGACCTCGAAGCTCCTGAATATTACTTGGGGGAGGCATCTGGCTGATGGCCTTGATCTTCTCTGGGTCGATCTCGATGCCTCAGTATCTGACAACGAAGCCAAGAAACTTCCCGGACGTGACCCCGAAGGCACTGTTCAACGGGTTCATCTAAATGTGGCGAAAACAGAGGAAGCCGAACACTTTATCAAGGTCCTTGAGATGGTCCTGGAACTGGAGATATTTGACCACTAGATTATCCACGTATAATTCCACTAACGTCCCAAGAATCAGCTTGAATATGCGATGCATGGCCAGCTGATAGGTGGTACTCAACTTCTTCAGGCTGAAGGGCATAACCTGGTAACAAAAAGTACCTTGGGGGGCCCTGAAGGCAGTGAAATCTTCGTCCTCAGGGGACATGTGGATCTGGTTGTACCCAGAATACCCATCCATGAAGGAGAGGGATTGAAACCCGGCCATGGAATCAATCAAAAACTCTGTCACTGGAAAGAGAAAATCATCCTTCGGACAGTGGCGGTTGAGATCGCGAAAGTCGATGCAGACCTTGATCTGTCCGTTCTTCTTCCTGACTGGCACAATGTTGGCTAGCCACCGAGGGTATTTAACTTCCTTGATGAAGTTGGATTTAATAAGCTTGTCAACTTCTGCCTCAACCATGACACCGTGAGAGGGGTGCATCTTTCTGGGAGGCTGCTTTAACCCGTGATGGTTTACCGGAAGGCCAAGGCGGTGGAAGGATACCTGGGGATCTATCCCTGGCATCTCATCATAGCTCTAGGCAAACACATCATGGTGTTGTCTAAAAAAGTCTACGTACTGTTGCCGCTCCTCGAGGGGCATGTCCGCACTGATCAATGTAGGTCTCAGATCTGCCTCACTACCAAGGTTCACCTATACAAATTCATCAATCGTGGAAGTGATTACCTATTCAAAGGCAGGGGGAGCATCCTCCAGATCCTCTTCTCCACTTTTGGAGGGATCTTCCACGGGGGGAGCTGCTTCGGGGCCACCAGACCCTGATGTGAAACAGGTGCCGACTTGGGTGGCAGTGGTCATCATATCAGGAGACTCAAACGCCACTGAGACCATGGTGATAAAGGTAGTCGATCCAATCCCATCTGGTCTTCGATCTAAGGGGCCACGCTTGATGACATCAAAGAAGTAGTGGCGCATCGTCTTGAGCCGATTAATCCCAGCCCGGTGGAAGAGACATGTATGACACACCGCCGTTGTCATGATTCTGACATCCTGATACCGTACATGTGTAGTAGGTTCGGGAATCACTTGATCCTGGTTGGTGTAGGATTATGAGGTGATTTTCCACCGTCGCTTGGACCTGGGAATATTCCTTCCTCTTGTACCTGATACCACAAAGCACTGCCCCATGTTGGGGGTCGTGGCCTCTAACCGATGGATTGGGAAGACATAGGTGTCATCCAAACCTACCCAGGGATCACTTGTGACAATGGTAGGCTCAAACTCACCTGCCAGAACCTGCTTATCCTTTCTCTTGTAGTAGTCGGCATCCAGATAACGGGATTCAAAAGAGGCAAAAGGAGACACATCTCCTTGGATCATGCCTACTCGAAAATTACGGGAGTATTTGAGGCACTGGTGATATGATGAGGGGACCGCTGCATGAAGGTGGAGCCACGACCTGCCCATAAACGCGTTGTAGGCGGTGTCCTGAGAGGCAACCATGAATTCAGTGCTAGCAATTAGGCCGCCCAAATGGGTCTTCAAGCGAATCTTGTCGACTGGAGTTTGCTCGGTCCTGTCGTACCCCTGGATCCTAAGGTCGGAGGGAGTTAAATCATTCTCAAACAACCCCAGCTTCTACAGCGTCCGAGTTGGGATTTGGTTAATCCCAGAACCCGTGTCGACAAGACAACAATAGAATTTTACGCCATTGAACTGGCCAGTGACGTACAGTGGGAGAATGTGCCCCTATATGGGAGGGTCTTCATCTTCACCGGAGAATGAGATAACTGCATGACATTCGGCATTCTCAATAGCCTCAGCGTGGAAGGATTCTGCAGCTGCTACCTCCTTCTCAAACCGGAGGGGGTTTCTTAGGGCCTCGGAGAGCACCACACACATTTTAGATGATAGGCGAAGAGCCTCAAGGATAGAGAGCCTTGCTGGAATGCTGGCCAGGTGCTTCAGGACATCATACATTCGGGCCAAACGCGAGCTTCTGCTTACAGGAGGCCGCTCTGCGATTAGAGGTATGACGGGCTCTGCCGGCGGTACTAGTGGCTAACTGGTACCAAGCACGTCTCACCGTTCACTAGTCGAGGCCCAGAGTGTGGCTGCCGGATTAGGACCGGAAAGCTGGGGTCGGCTGGTAGCAGGGCAGAGCTGGTTGCAACATGGCCGAGGTGGTTCTACCAGATCCAGCAACACAAATGGTGGTGGAGGCAGACCTGTCGACACTGAATGAAGGGGCCACATGTGCTGAGCTCTGTACTGGGCCTGCTGCTTGGTTTCAGCGGCGTGCACGACCTGGCTCGAGGTGCCGACTATCTTGCCTCAGTTATTCACGTAGCTATGGCTCCACCGGCGTTGGCAACGGATGGGGACATTGGGAAGGTCCACCTAGCATTCCTCATCGTTAGGAGTCAAAAAGGGATTTACCAACTCTACGGTGTTAACCGAAGTGTACCCCGGACTGTCACTCGGGGAGTCATCCACTACCCGACGGAGTCTCAGAGGGATCCCCATTTCCGAGGTCATAAAGTCTCCAAGAGTGTGGGATGATAATGGAATTGGCAGGGCGCATTCTTTCTTCTTGTGCCGTCGCCGCTTTCTCTTCTGGGAAGAGGCAGGCTGAGACGATGATGCCGAAGTAGCGACCATAGCTTCTAAGGGTTCTAGCTGATCCAGGCAGGCACAGATGATTCCATGGGCGCGAGAGACTGTCTTGTGGGCCATCCAGTCATTATACCTCTGGGACCCACGTTCGGAAACCTGCTGCCATTCATCCTCATTGCCGCTACTGCCATCTGATCTCACAAAGACACCTGCTACTTGAGCCAGGGCTGGGCCCAACCTGACTATGTTGTTGTCAATCTGGTCTTGGAGCCAGTCCTTGAACATGTAGCATCACTGGATGGTGTGCCCCAGGATCCGATTATAGGGGCATTAGTTGGGTTGATCAGTAAGATGTGCCTCTTCCGGCTTCCGGCACTCAGGAAGCCACACAATTCTCTGCTCCAGAGCACTACGAAAATAACCAGGGACCTGAGCCTCATCGAACGAGTATACCCAATTCCTTCTATCTAAAAAGGGGGGCTCTTGGAGTCTGGCCCTGATGAGGGGTCGGAGGATCATGCCGAAGAGGCGAAACCTGATTATCTCGCCTAGGTAGTGGCGGTGCGTTACGCGGAGGCTCCTGCCGATTTTGAGGCGGTCACTGCTGGGCCGGAGGCTGTGCCTGTGGGGGTGGACCCCTATGGGGATGCAGAGCTGGCCTCACTCGTAGAAACTCTAGCTACTTATGGGCCTCTATCTGAGCCACAACAGCGGGCTCAGCTCTAGCAGTTCTCCTTTCAGGGATTACAGGAGGCAGCGAGCGTGCCTGGATGGCCTGTTGTAGGGATTCTTCGAGGCACTGAGCCTTGTCTGAGAATTCCCGGAACCATCAGGGGTAATTTTGAGTGATTAGAGAAGGAACCAGCTCCACCTTGACGTTCCCTACACACATTGTTAGTAATTGCGCCTGAGTGAGTGGCATGTTAAGGGAGTATGTGAGCCACTTCCACTAGGCGATGAAGTCTGCGACTCGCTCGTCGGACCATTGTTTGCACCTGAAGAGGTCTGCAATGTTTGTCTTCCAGGTTGTGGAACTGAACTGGTAGAGGAATTGACTGCGAAGTTCCTCCCAGCTAGTCACAGATCCGACAGGGAGGTGTATGTACCAGACGAATGCTGGCCCTTCTAGTGTCTGAACAAAGCAACAGAGCTTGGCGGCCTCCTACAGCACTGGAGTTCCTAACATAGGCCCACACATCGAGTTGAAGTGGTCCAGGTGCTGTGGCAGGTCTACGGTCCTGTTAAAGGGGAAAAAAGTGGGGTTCCCAAATCCCGGTGGGGCCGGAATATCATCCAACCATGTTGGGTATGGCTTACCGTTCGGTGGGATTGCCACCTGTCGAGTTTTCAGAGCCTCTAAGTGGGCGACAAGTGCCTCCATTAGATCATATGAACTCGGGTTCCTTTCTTTATGGGGATCCCTAACCACAAGCGCATTATCGGGCTCTTCAATTCGGTAGTCAAGCTCAGCAGCTCATGGGGTGGTTGGGGGAATGAATCTTGGGGCAATGGGAGGATCCCGAGTGGGGTTTCTTGGGTGATCACACCGCTCAGGGGGGGGGGGGGGGCAGCGAAACGTATCGCTCCCTCTTGCCATGAGCCCCAGCCTCTCCTCTTTCAGTGAACACGACATGATCGCGGTTGCTTGAGAGAATCTCGTTGAGGGGGAGTTTCTCCTGCCCCTTCTGTCCCGACCTAGGATCACCGTAGTCAGGCCGCCGCTCTGCAATGCATTCGCCCATAAGCTCATCAACCAGCCTCTTCTGCTCAGCAAGCTGTTGGCGCAGCATGGCTTTCTCGGGATCTTCCTCTGCCTTCTGCACTGAGGCAGACAGGTCAGTGAGCTTGACATCCTCGACGTGTTCTTTACCCTTTCCCATGTTCTGGCTCAGTGTTAAAGCCTCAGTGGGTGCGGGGATACCTAGGAGGTTTCCCTGTTGGCGAGTAACCCTCCCGGATGGAACTAGTAGTGGATTTTCCTTAGGGGGTGTGTCCTCGTCGAGGAGTTCCACACCGTTTGCCTCTCCTGAAAGATTGTCCATGTTGACCGCCACTACCCTCGGGGGCATGCCCTCGAAACCGCTCAGTGAGTTAGGCTGTCGGTGAATTGCACTGAAAAGAAGGGAAGCGTACTGCCCCCATCCACAAATGTGCACGTGGGGGGTGGCTTCCTCAATAACTTTGCAGAGTACTTGAAAACTCTGGATGCATTGTTGTTGGAGGTCCCTATGGTGGCCAAGTGACTTGGGGTGCCGAACAGTGGGGAGCGTGGCCAGGTCGACCCGATGACGCTGCTCACCGATATCCTCGAGGTGCGCTTGGATCCCGGGATAAGGCGTTCACTGATAGTAAAGACGGGAGTGAGTCTCCCAGAGAGTCTAGAGAAAACATTCAAACTCTCCCAGGGTGAGAGATTCTGGTATATCAAAATCTAATCCTGCAACCGGCCAAAACTTCTTGAGGAAGTGGCATGCTGCAAGGACGGTCCAGAAGCTCCATGACACAGGTTCAGGATCTGACCCTTGCTGGCCCTGCTCATCAACCGAGAATGCTCGGGGAACTGGAAGCGGTACCGAGGCAGGCCGCTGGGCCGGTGGGCTGGCCGACGGAGAATACAGCGAGCATGCCGATTGGCCGCTGAATCCTAAGTCATCCTCCAAGGGTTGTAGTGTCCTAGATGCCACGTCACAATAGGATGGGCTGGAGAACAGGCCTCCTGTCACAGTGTCGTGGCTTGCTGAGGGTGTTCCATGTCGCGACTCTTCCATCAGTCCCCAGAAAGGTTCTCCACCCTCTCTAACCGAGGTGGAAGGTGCTTTCGGAGAGGCCAAAGGTAACTGCAAGTGTGATCCCTAGGGGTACGCCAAGTCCTCGTCTTCTTGGATATACCTTCGGAGGGAGGCAGGGATCATACGGATCTCTCATTTGGGGAGTACGAGGCTGAAGCGCCGCGTCCCCACCCCGTCCTTTAACTCATAGGACCGGGGGGAGGGCTCCTTTTCCGATTCGTACTCCGCCTCGGAGTCTGAGAAACAGTCTGGTTTGATTTCTGTCCGGACTTCCCTGACATTCCTCTTGCGGCGATGATGTCCTGCCTTCCTGCCCCAGGGTGGCTCCTCAGGGAAAGACTGATTTTCATCATGGAGTCCTCTGGCCTCAATAGTACAGGGGCAGAGAGGACTGAAGGCCAGGGTGCGAGGAGCACCGGGACAGATGTCGAAAGGGACATGGGGAGGACCTCCATGTGGGCGAGTGATCAGATATTCAATGGATCCATATTCGCGGCCAGCGGTAGGGGAAGTGACCCCGTACCTAGTGTAGTGAGCACTGGAAAAATCCATACCCGGAGCGTAGCTATCACGGGGAAGCATTTTACTTTCCAGAACAGTGGCACGGAGTGGGCATTCACGCTGGGTGGCACTACCGCGAATTGGTCCGCGGTGGCCATTGCCTGTGCCAGCGACCAGGAGAGTTGACCCAACCGGCTTGTGGGGCGGTCGGGGCCTCGATCCAAGTAGGGCATGTAACTGCCCCTGCTCAACATGTGCAGGGATCTGATGACATGAGTCAGTAGTGGCTCGGGCCACAGTGGCTGCTGATGTTGGTGCCCCCGGGCGGGCATTCTCTTTCCCTCGCGCCCGACGCTGGCGTCGGGTCAGATGGGTTGGATCCGGTAGTGCGGGCACATAGATCTCCTGTTCCTTAGCCTGGGGAGTCGGGCGGCGGCGTTGACACGGCCTGGCGGGAGCCCTTACTGTGAACTCTTGAATCGGGTCTCCGATCGGGCGAACCCGGACATCCCTTACCTCATCAGCGTAGGGAAGGGAGGTGTCGAGGCATTCTGAAGATAGACTCCCGAAATGGTTGAACGTTGGGGTGGGGAACAACGGCTCCCTGTGTGGCCCTCGGGGGCGGCGATGGCGGTGAGGTGCATCTGCCTCTAGATCCAAATGATCCATGTCTTTGGTGGGGATAACCCCTTCCTCCTCGTACCTATGAACCAGGTCGTTGATCACCCTTCGTTGGATAATCTCTGACAGGGAGAGGGGGCGTGAGCGCCCGACAATCGCGGTAGTTAGATCAAATGTGGAAATAGCGGGACCACCAATGGCAGCCGCGTCGGTACTACCCCTGCCCCTGTGCCGGTGGGCAGGTGGCGATCGAGCTCCGGATGGAGTGATCTGATTCCTAGAAGCAGGGAGATGAACCCATTAGCGCTAATAGGAAAAGAAATCGACAACCAATAGCCTAGCGTCATTCCGTCTTCCGTGGTCGGTAAGATGGATCCACACTGACGACATCACAGAACGGAGTGCTCGATGTCCTGACTGCCTCAACCCCTGGCGGGTTTCACGTCCCGGTGCTGGGTACCCAGACCTGGTGACATGATAATCTTCCAACACCCCAAACGCTACCGGTCTCCATATTGAGGAGAAGAGATTCATGTCGGGTTCACCATTTTCTGTTTCCGACGCTTTCCGCCGGGGCGAGCGCACACGTCCATCACGCAGGGGAGTACGCGTGGCTTGTTGCCCTGCATTCCTGCTTTCCAAATGCGGGAAACATCCATTCCATGTCCAGGGATGTCTTCTCCTTGATCAAAACTGGGATGATGGGATGTCGGTTCTTCCTTCCTTGGATTCCTCCTCGGATTTCGTCACCTAGTCCGGGTCTCCCTCCTAGATTTAAGACGGGTTCATGAATCTCGTTCCCAGTGCCATGTCTGCATGGATGACAGTTAATTACATTTCTTCCATCGAGATACTCCAAGGGGTCTGGTCGGGGAAGAAACCTTGGGTGAGGAGAATGGTCATGCTGAGGTGTCGTTGGCATGTCTTGACGCTGGGGGATTAGCATGTCTCTCTTCTGTCCCTTATTACAGGGATTCTAGAGGACACAGAAGCCCGAGGCATACCACATCGAACGTGGGGAACTAGCATGCCATAGGCATGTATCTGAGGTTTTCCTCAGCTTCCCATGTTTAGAACGGGGTATGCCGCGAGTTTAACGTCTTGTGGAGACGGATCAGACTGATTAGAACATCAAGGGTGGATCAGATTGAAGAACCCCCTGGGGGGGACATCGATGTTGGGGCCAGCACATGGGTGGCTTCCTGGGTACTGTGGAGTGAAATGAGGTGGCATGACCCCACCGGGATGTGGCGGCCCGGGTAAGGATCAGGATGGGTGATGAAGTGAAGAAGGGATTGAACCTCATGGAGGCTTCCTACGTACCATGAATTGACATGCATCAAAGTCCCCGTAGTTTCCTGATGCGGTTTAACGTCATGTGGGACGAGCCAGACAGTTTAACATCGTGCTGGATGACATACAGTTTTACGTCATGCGGGATGAGGGCATACAGTTTACCGTCATGCGGGATGGAGGAAATTTGGGGCTTACGCTCTGAGGTGGCCCGAAGTGTTGGTGAACCGATGTGAAGAAGTCGGAATGACTAGGTGGTGGGCTTGAACCTCATGGAGGATACCTACATACCAGGATTTATCATGGTTCAAAGTCCTCGTAGTTCACCGGGCTGGGGCTTACGCCCTGAGGTGGCCCATGGAGGATTTCATGGTCGATTCTTACTCTAAGCCCATGTGAGTCATGCTCGGTGTGGGAAACAAGAGGCAAAAGGGACCAAACGATCACGTCGCGAAGGGTGCGTTCGTGAGAAGCGAAGAGGGGCTTACGCGTTGAGCGGACCAAAGAGGAAACATGGGCTTACATGTGGTTAGAAGCCCTTAGTGCCGGGGATTACTTCAGGATGGAGGCCCGTGGTGTGACAAAGCACAGAGGGAGAGGGATTTAGGACCGAACAAGGGAGATGCCTCGTTCCCTATCACACCCTCCACTGGCCCTGGCAGTGGGGAAGTACAGAGGTGCATGGGTGCAACCTTCTGCAGGAGAGGCTAGGGGATTACGCTCTGAGGAAGACCTTCCCTCGTGGACAAACGCCACTCCGAGAGGGAGGATCTCATTCCATGTGAGAAAGATTCCATTCCCGTGGAGACAAGCATCGTAAAGAATGTATGAGCTGGGGGGACCCTACGTGCGAGGCACGGGGTCAGATCACAGTTTAACGTCATGTGTTGAAGACGATGTGATCGGCAGTTTAACGTCCTGTAGCTCGGACGAGGTGGGTTCGCTCCACACCCCTAGGGATTACATTCCCAACACCCTCTACCTCTTGTGGGAGGGAAGGCATCGGTAAGGCCGTGGTGAAGGGGGGGGGGCGTAGGGAAAACCATCGAGGGGTCCACATTAGCGTGGCTATGTGAAGAAGCAATAGCCGTTAGCATGCCTATGCGAAGAAGCATGAGGCAAAGCAACGTAATGGAAAACACTTCCCAAGTGACATTGATGTTAATTCGTACGATACTAGAAGGCCGTATGAGAAAACAACACATGGCGCGCATGCCCGGTACAGAGGACATCGGGCGCTCAAGCAGGGAGGCACCCCGAGGGGCGTAAAGGTGAGGGGCCATGGGGTTTGTGTGCAAATAGAAGGTTTGCATGCAAAACACCTGGTTGGCACGCAATTGGGGCAAAGGGATTGCGCACGGCTAGGGGAGATTGCGCGCAACGGGCTTGGATTGCGTGTGAGAGGCAACGGCCGATGCCTAAGGCATGGGAGAACCTAACAAAGGGATTGCGCGCAATTGGGTTTTTCGCGCAAAGGAGGGGGAGCACATAATGGAAGTGATTGTGCGCGACCAAGGAATCCTGAGGAGTTTTTAATTTTATTGAAGCCGGTGGGATTGTGCGCCAAAAGCGAACCCCAGGGAAAGGTTGCGCAAAAAGGGTCCATACCTGGAAGTCATATTACACGCGGGGAGTCCAATTACGCGCATGCGAGCTGGTCCAAATTCCACAACCCCAAAACAGAAGGGGTCACCTTCTATTTATAGGCCTCTGGCGTCACAGAATCCGGGCGTCGTGCAAAATATTCTTCACCAGGACCCCTCGGCGCGCAAGGCCTCACCGTACGGAATGGGGCGCGCAAAATTGCACGCCACACTGGTGCCTTTCCACGCATCCCGGACTTCCTTCGTGCGGACACCATTTTTTCACTCAAGTCCTCTTTAATTTCGCGCACCACCTCCAGGCCCTCTGGATCGGGCCTCCGAGTCCGAATGTGACTTTGCTTCGTCATTTCAAAACTTCCTATAGGAGTTACGTACTTTTTCGGCATCTACAATAATAAAAATAGAAAATAAATAAAAACATAAAAAAATAACCTAGAAATGGATGAATGGTTGACCCACATGGTTTTAAAAACCATGCACAACTTGTATGGGCTATCGTTCATATGTACTACCTAAGTAGAAGTACCCATGCATCCTACCGCATGGTTTGCATTGACCATGTGCAAACCATGTGGTATCCCTCTGTAACTGTTGTAGACCAACTGTAATGTCCCAGAATTTCCATGTAATTTTTTTAAAATTATATGGAATTATTCCAAGACTAGGCGTTGTGATGACACCTGATTCCAAGGTCCAAAGATCCCGTAATATAATTTTGATCTTTTTCTTATGTTTGTTTAAGTAAACGTGCGGGCAGGTTTTTTCGAACTTCTAAATCGGTGCACGGATCAAAAATACAAGGGCACCATTGAACTCCGAATATAGATATTTTCCTAGAAAGGACCTAACTTTGGCCAATAGGGGTCAACCAGAAAAGTTAATTTTCAAACTTTTTTGGAAAAAAATAAAATAACATAAAAAAGATATATTTTTTCGAAACCGTTGTGCAGCGAACGACGATGCTGTGGTGCAGTGATGAGGTGCATTAAATCAAGTACATTAATGGATCATTTTTGTGAAGTGTAATGATGTGACGTTGTAGAATAATAGAAATGTTGTGATGTGTTTTCTTTTAATGGGTTAACACATTAGAGAGTTGAGAATCAAAGGCTGTAATTTCTATGATGAACTAATGATGAAAACTATCTCTAATGAAGAACGATGAATGTCGATGGATCATTAATGACTATTATGCATCTCAAAGAATGTGACCAGTGAGTGTCTAATTCCTTCGACCTATTGAATCTTCATGGGCAGACCAATTCAATGTCAAACTAATTTGAGGTAGGGGTTTAAGTGTTTTAAGTTTTCCCCATTCTTATTCTAAAACAACGAACACATATCACCCCATGAACAGGTTGATCTACGGATCATGTGTTCATATAGGATGGTGTTTTCCTTGGGGTTTTTTCACCGGTATTTATGATTATCAGATAGAACTGTAATCCCAAACCTCTCCTGTTTTTAAACTTCTAACTCAGAGGGTGCAGGCCGACATGAACAAGGACACAAACCCTCCACCTTGTTCATTCATAGGTAAGGTGATAGCCCATAGAGACTATAAAAATAAGAAACACAAAGGACATACCACCGGTGCAGACCCTATGGTCTGCGGAAGAGCTCCCTAGTGCCGGCGACCGCTGGCGGTGGCCGTGGGCTGGAGGTTGTGCACCACAATAGTGCACTGGGAGGAGTGCTATGTCCATCTCGAGATATGGCGGTTTATTAGAAGCTGTGGTTCGGGCTGATGGGTTGGTGTAGGATGTGGCCCCTTGACCGCATTAATGGAGTGGCCCACAATCGCAGGCTGCAGTTCTCGTGGCATATGGTCCCCTAATCACATGTGGAAGGTCCGACTGGCCAGTTAGCTGGCTGCGTGATGGCACATCAAATGTGCTTTATGTCCGGGATGGAGGAGGTGGCCCCACAGTGACCCACGAGGTAGGAGGGCGAATGCAGCCATCTGCCATGTCCCAGATAGGTGGAGAACTGTTCCGCCTCTGGCAGATCGGGCAGGGCAATGGGCTGGACCCACGACCCAACCAACCAGACCATACCGGGCCTACCCAGACCCAAAATAGGCCAGGTCAGGTCCATTGAACTAAACTAGGGCATGTGGGGCCCCTAGGATGGGTTGGTCGGGTCGTTCTGACCGGGTCAGACCAGGCCCGGACGCAACTGACCCCTGTTTAGAAAAACAACTATATCTTTCAAACCTAGTGTGCGATTAACGAGATGTTTGTGGTGTTGGGACCATCACGATGAGGAAGGAATTTGGGTATAATATAAGGAGGATTTAATGGCAGTTGAAATTTGAAAAAGGGCATGGGGAGCAGTTCTCCGAAAATCAGGCGCACTATGTGCGGAAACCCTGCGGTTGGATGAGACCTAAAGACTACTGACAAGTGACCCTGTGTGGATTAGCTATGATGGAACAGTGGGAAGAGGCTTCTATGTGACCCTATGGAACTATGGTGGAGAGATACTCTATGTGACTAGGCAAACCTGCAGTACTTGATAGGAGGAGTACCTCAGTATGGCTATGGTGGGAAGCGACTTCTATGTGACCCGACATGCCCATGGTGGGGAGCAGATTCTTTGTGACCTAGAATACCCATGGTAATCATCAGGGATTAGTACCAAAAAAATCCAAGGTTATTGGTAAGAGGATTATTTGTGACCCAACAATGCCCACTGTACTCATTGAGGAGGATTTCTCCAGCATCCCATGGTGTTTTATGATACGACAGATTGGTCTTACTTTCTCAATCTAACTTATACCTAGTGTGAGCTATCTTGTGTCGTGATCTTACTTCATGATCATGTTTCATGGTTTTTCCTATGGATTTCTTTGTGGTATTTACTTTGTGTTTTGGGGTCCCTACAAAGTATATTTTTACTCACCCTGCATAGGATTCGCCCGCACGTGCTGTTTCTGGTGCAGGCAACTGTTGCCTTAACGAAGGACTTGGTGGCCCAGGACCTGGTGGTTCCCAATGAGACTAGGGAGGAGGGATGTACTTATAAAACTTCTAGTAGTTACTCTACACTTACCCATTAGGTGGGTTTTACAATGGATGACTTTCAGAGTTTTTCTTGTACTTTTCTATTTTTAGTTTATATTTTGTTGGGTTTGTATTCTGACCCATTTGACCTACACTTTGTACTTTTACTCAGTGGTTGTTTAGTGGAATGCATTTTTACTTTTCCATCTTTGGGATGTGGTTGTTTGTGTATGTGTGTATAGGTATTTAGGAAAATGTATCCCACTTGCAGGTTTATGCCTTCGACACAAGTCTCCAACCCCTAGCCTTTGGAGGTAGTCTTGGGGTTTGTCATGGCATGGGCCCCATGGGACAGGTCATGAAAAAGTTGTATCAGAGGTGGTTGGTTCTACCTCAAAGACTGAGAGTCTATTGTTTTGTGTTTGGGAAGTAGTGTTAAATGTTTTGAGTTTGAATTTCATATTTGGGGAGTCCATTGTTGGTGCGGCGACTGATGTATCCATACACCAGGACCTCGAATTATGCTTTTCAACTCTATACATAAAAACATTGGTTGCAAGACTCATATAGGAATTGATTTTTTCCTTATGTTCTTCTGTAATTTGAGTCATCTAACTAGGTATAATCTATTGACCATGGTATATCTTGATCTATATCAGGATGCATCCACACATGCGACCAACCAGGATTCTGATGTGTGACCATGAGACAACCCACCTAGCGATGAGCCGTCGGTTTAGGGACCAGTGTTAAAGATGCCCCCGCCAGGTGGTGCACCAACATTACCACCACCCATTGATCATAAGTTACTACCTACATTATTAGTAGAGGGTGCACATAGTCTAAACACCTTTCATGAGTTCCAGAGATAGAGGCCTCCTAGGTTCAGGGGAGAGATAGATCCTCAGGCTGCTGAGGATAGGCTAGAGGTGGTGACATGGGTATTTCAGTTAGTGAGGACACCAATCGACCAGATGGAGATCATAGCTACAATGATTCTTCATGGATCGATAGGGAGATGGTGGAGTCTGATGATTCAGACTCATGATGAGGTGACCCTCTCTTAGGTTGACTTGAAGCAACTTTTCTAGGAGGAGTTTTCCCTGCAACCATGCGCTCGATGTACATACAAGAGCTTATTCACCTACAACTAGGCTACATATTAGTGGTTGAGTACTCTATGAGGTTTACAGACCGCTCTTGCTACTCCACATACATGGTTTGAGACCCTTTCTCCAAGGTCCAGACCTTTGATGAGGGACTCAAATGGGAGATCAGGGCATCCATAGTGTCTCTCAGCATCCCCACTCAAGGTGGAGTGCAGGAGAGAGCCCTTATTTTGGAGAGATTTGTAGCAGAGAAGGAACTGACAACCCGAGCCACTGGAAAACATCAGGTGATAGAGTATTCAGTGGTGATAAGTAGGAAGTAGATGAGGGTACCCAAGCAGGTCATATCATTCAGGGGATGACCCCAGGACTCGGGGATGGTAGTGTTGGCCTCCCAGAGTAGAGGAAGTCAGTAGGGAACTAGGCTGTGCTTCACGTATGGCGGGCAGGGACCCACAGATTGTGACTACCTGACCCACCACACAGATGATCAACAGACAGTTTAGGGACTTCCAGGGAAGAGGTATAGGTTCGAGCGAGGAGGTCTGTAGGGCAGTGGACATGGAAGGGGAGTAGGCTGAGTGGCCGGTGGTGGATAATGATTTGAGGTGATACCACCACAACCCCCAGGTGGTTCTCCATGGGCTCAGGGAGCCGGCGGATAGGGGTGAGGCCAGCTTTAGACGATGGAGGCCTATGACCTCAGCACTCTAAATATGATTAGAGGTATGATCTCTGTCTTCTCCACCTTAGCTGTAGTTATTATAAACGTAGGTTCTAGTCACTATTTCCTTGCCACAGACCTCATTCAAGGCTCTAAGATTCCGGTGGATCCATTGGCTCGATCCTTATGATTAGATACTCCTATAGGAGGGTATTTGATGATTACACATTGGTGTGGACAGTGTGATCTTACTCTTTGAGTCAATAGATTCGGCTAGGATATCCTAGTAGAGACGTCGAGGCCTTAAGATGTCATCTTGGGTATGGACTAGTTATCCACAGTCTATTCTCAGATCGACTATTTTAGGCATAAATTGCGTTGTGTTTGTGATGATGAGACCAAGTTTTCTTTCACTGACAAGAAGGGAAGTTTTACAGCACATGACATACTTTCTTGAAGGAGGGTACAGATGATCACTCACCAATTGGCTAGCCTCACCCTCGGTGCAGTGGATGAGAGGAGTACAAGATTTCTTATAGTGGTGGATGAGTATGAGGATGTATTTTCTGAGGACATTTTAGGACTACCTCCTCATAGGTAGGTAGACTTCAACATCGACTTATACCCCGGGAAGGAACTGATATCCACACTGGCATATCAGATGGCTCCTATAGAGCTTCATGAATTAGGGGTAAAATTGGAGTAATTTCAGGAGAAGAGCTTCGTGAGGCCCAAAATTTTACCATGTGCAGCCCTAGTGTTTTCCAAGAAGGTAGAAGAGAGCTTGAGGCTATGCGTGGACTTCCGGCCCTTGAACCAGGTGACCATGAAGAACAAGTATCCAGTACCAAGGATTTATGACCTCTTCGATTATCTAAAGGAAGTGAGGTGGTTCTTGAAGATAGACCTCATATTAGGCTATCATCATCTTAGGGTACATGATGAGAATTTAATGAATACAACATTTAGATACCGGTATGGAAACTATGAGTTTTTGGTGATTCCTTCTGGCATGAACAATGCTCTAGCAATGTTCATGTGACTCATGAATATGATCTTCCAGTCTTACCTCAATCGTTTTGTGGTGGTCTTTATTGATGACATCTTAATGTACTCGGCTTTAGAGGAGGAGAATAGTACACACCTGTGGATAGTTATGGATACTCTCTGAGAGCACCAGATTTACGGTAAGCTCTCAAAGTGCCAGTTCTGGATTTGGGAGGTCCACTTTATGGGACACATCATCTTGGAGGATGGAGTTGCAGTGGATATGGTGAAGATAGATGAAGTACTTTCTTGGGAGATACCTAGGAGCGTGAACGAGGTGCATAGTTTCTTGAGGTAAGATGGATACTTCAAGAGGTTCATGCCAGACTTTTCTAGAGTAGCATCACCCTTTTAAACTTTGAAAAAGAAGGTACAACCCCTCCCGTGGATGGAGAAGTGCCAAAAAAGTTTGCAAGAGTTGAGGAGGAGACTGACGAGTGCCCCGATCTTGAGACTACCAGAAGAGGGTGTTGGGTATGTAGTCTTCTGAAAATCATAAGGGACTGTACTAAGTTGTGTACTGATGCAGGAGCGAGTAGTGATCACCTACGGATCATGGATGTTGAAGAAACATGAGCAGAACTACACGACCCATGACCTAAAGTTAGCAGCAGTGGTATTTACCTTGAAGATGTGGTGACACTACTTGATGGGTGAACAATTTACCATCTACTCTAACCAAAAGAGTCTCAAGTATATATTCTCACAGAAGGACCTGAAATTGAGACAATGGTGATGGATGGAGTTTCTCCAGGACTATGACTTTGAGATAGTCTATACTCCTGGGAAGGGGAACGTGGTGGAAGACACGCTCAGCAGGAGTTCTGATCTAGAATTGCTGTGTGAGGTTATGGAGCAGCTATCCATGATATAGATATCCTTCATAGATGGTGAAGAAGCATCTTACCTTCAGTTAATGACTATCACCCCCACTCTTATAGCGAGTTATGGAGTCACAACTTGTGTATGTTGACTGCGAGACCCGACGTGCTCAATTATTCTCAAGACAGGCTCCTGATTGATTTTCAATAGGTGGGGAGCATATAATCCTTTTTAGAGGATACACTGTAGTACCAGTGACATTGTAGGAGGAGGTGTTGATGGAGTTACATACATCCTATTCGGTGTTATATCTCGGTGTGGAGAAGATGTACGAGGACCTCTAACATCAGTATTGGTGGCCAGGGATGAAGAAAACGGTGACAGAGATTATTTCACGATGTCTCACTTGGAAGTAAGTGAAGGATGAACATCAGGTTCCAGCAATCTTGCCACAACCACTTTAGGTACCAGAGTAGAAGTGGGATGGTATCTCGATGGACTTCATGATGGGGTTACCACACACGTCTAGGGGCCACGATTATATCTGGGTGATCATTGACTGTCTCAAAAAGTTGTATCACTTTCTACCCCATCCGGGAGTAGGGATTGATAAAGGGATTGAGAAACCTCTACATTCAAGAGATAATACAGCTTCATGGGGTGACTTTGACTATTGTCTCAAACCATGCCACTCGCTTTAAATCTTGATTGTGGTAGGGATTTCAGGAGGTGTTTGGGACTCAGCTGCACTTGAGAACAACCTTTCACCCTCAGATAGATGGTCCGATGGAGTAGGCCATACAAACCTTGAAGGACACGCCTCATGCTTGTGTCCTTGATTTTTTTTGTCGTTGAGAGAACCACCCACCATTGGAAGAGTTTTCATACAACAACAGCTATCACTCCACCATTGGCATGGCACCGTTTGAGACCTTGTATGGGAGGTCATACAGATCTCCTCTAAGCTAGACATACCTAGGGGAGTCGGCACTCAAGAGTTGGTACGAGCTACCAATGGGAAGGTTTAGATCATCTAGGAGTGGATGATGACTGCACGTAGTAGGATAAATCTTATACAGACAAGAGGAATATGCCCTTGGTGTTCGAGGAGGGAGACCATGTGTTACTTTGGGTATCACCTCGATGGGGTTTGTAGTGATTCGGCCAGGGATACAAGTTATATTTGAGGTTCATTAGACCTTTTTAAGATTCTTAGAAGAGTTGAAAAAATGGCTTACCACATATCTCTTCCCCCATAGATACACTAGGTGCATGATGTTTTTCACGTGTCGTAGCTGAGGAGGTACGTGCATGATCCACCGCACGTCATCGACTGGGGCGAGATGGACATTGATGATGGGGAGACGTTTGAGGAGTTCCTGGTTGAGATAGAGGATAAACAAGAGTGAGTCCTTTGTGGATGTTTGATTCCTTTTCTACATGTTCGTTGGAAGCACGAGAATCTCCAGAAGAGCACATGGATGTGGGAGGCTTATATTCGTGCTCAATATCCCCATTTGTTTGTTTAGACTTGTTTTGGATTACGAGGACGTGAATCCCCAAAAGGGGGGATTAATGTAATGTCCCGAAATTTCTGTGTAATTTTGTTTAAATTATATGGAATTATTATGTGACCATACATTCTGATGGAACCTACTTCCAAGGCCTGGTGATCCTGGAATAAAATTTTGAACTTTATTTTAAGTTCTTTTAAGTAAATGTGCATGAGGGTTTTTCTAAATTCTAAACCAGTGCTCGGATAACAAAGATGAGGGAACTATTTAACTTAGAACACCGATATTCACCTATAAAGGACCTAACTTCAGCCAGCAAGGGTCAACAAAAAAAGTTAGTTTTTAGAATTTTCAGAAAAAAATAAAAATAACTTAAAAAGATATTTTATTTTGTTTTTCAAAACTGTCAAATAGAGGATGGCGACACTGCAGTGTGGTTACGAGGCTCATTAAATGAAGCTCATTAATGGCTCATTTTTATGCAACGTAACGACGCAAAGTCACAGTGTAACAGAAACACCACGACATGTTTTCTTTTAATGGGTTAACATGTTAGAGAGTTGAGAATTAAAGGGTGGAATTTCTCTGAATAACTGACGGTGAGAACTCTCTCCAATGATGAATGACGAATGATGAACACCGGAAGATCATTAACGACTCTGACACATCTTTAAGAACAATACTGGTGAGTGAAGAATGCCTTCGACCTCTTGAATCTTCGTGGGAAGACTGGTTCAACGTCTAACTGCTTCTAAGTGGGAGTTTAATTGTTTTAATTTTTCCCCATTATTATTCTAAAACAATGAACACAGATCAAACAACGAATAGGTTGATATTCGGACCATGTGTTCTTGAGGGAGGGTGTTTTACTTGGGGTTTTGCATTGAGATTGATGATTATATAATATAATTGTGATCCCAAGCCTCTCTTGTTTTTAAACTTCTAACATAGAGAGTGTGGACCAACACGAACAAGGCCCGAGCCCCTCCACCTTATGCATTCTTCATGGTCGAGAATTCAAATTGGCAGCAAGGAAAATTCGAGGCCTTCGCAGGGAAGGCGACACCCCACGGAGGCTGAAGGCACAAGCAGCGCAAAGAACAAACCAAAAGTACAGACCTGGTGGTTCGCAGAAGAGCCCACTGGTGCCAACGACCATAGGCGGTGGCCCACGATGACATGCCACAGCCAGATCGGGCTGTGGCGGTGCAGAAGAAGCCACTAGCTAGGCTAGAGTCTGGCAGAAGGATGCAACCTCTCAGCCACATTGGTGGAGCAGCTCACTGCTTTAGGCAACAGTTCTTGGGGAACGCGGTCCCCTAACATCGTGCGGAAGGTCCGAAAATCCAGTTGGTCGACCGCTTGATGGCTCCCTAGATGCGCTATGTAAGAACCCTGATCTTCTTTTCAGGTATGTTTTTCCTTTTCTGGTCATTTTTGAGGAAAAGAGGAAAATATGGAAATTTTCTAAGTACACGCCGTGTACTTTATAAGTACACACCGTGTACTTTGATCCCTCATGAGGCCATGTGCTGGCCATGTCTGGGCCACACACACGGTGTGTAGTGGTGATGTGGAGGCCGCTTAATGCGGTGTATGGAAAATGTGAGTACACGCCATGTAATCAAGAAGTACATGCTGTGTACTTTTCTTTTTATTTCATTAAACAGACCGGGGTCGCGTCTAATCCCTATTTCCATCTTATTCTTCACCTAATTACGTCCATAGCATCTAAGGAGGCTGAATCTTCTCCGATTTGCTGATCCATCAATAGTTATCCAAATCGAACGCCGTCAGTTGCAGTAGAATCGCAGCAGTGAGTTCTTGGTTCTTCCTTGGCCACATTTCCCGATTCTTTCTCTTATGAGAGTTATCTAAGGATGAAAGTTTTAGATGTTTTTTCAGATCTTCTCCATTCTAGGCCTATCCACATGCCATGGTTCAAGTATATCGATCTCCTAGGATCAATGTAGGTGGTTTGTTGCCCTACGTTGAATGTATTTTAGTTTTTGTGAAAAAAGTGTCAGATTCCCATGTATCGGGTATCTCAGGTTTGGGTTTTGAACCTGTATTAATATTTTACTTAGATTACTTGTATTCTTGAGGTTATTAGATGATTAATTATTGCTTGTTAGCATGTTTGAGGATCACCCCAGGGATGTTTCCCTTGTTTTGGAAGTTTACCACCGTTTGCCTTAGGTTGCCTGTGAGGCATACCTTGTTGCATTGATTACCTGCCTTGAGATAATTGATTGCATGTATTGATTACTGTTTATATGATTTTGATGCATTGTAGATATTATCCAAGTAGTTATTGAACTTTCTTAGGGATTCTGACAATCGATTACGCATGACTAGACTGCTCAGGGCTACGTGAACCTGGTGCGGTAGACTAAAGAGGGAACTGACGATTGAGGGCTTCCCTAGAGAGTCTGATATAAATTAGTATCATTCATAGGAACTATAGGAATTGGACTTTGTGCTTCCTCAGAGTGTCCTTAGTTATGTATCGAGACTATAGGGGGAATTAGACGTAAGTACTTCCTCGAAGAGTCTATACCTATCGTTGCAAGACCACTAGGGAATTGACAGTGAGTGCTTCCCAGAGTGTCTGTGCCTTTGTATGATTACTTGACTATAGGGGTCTTCCAGTATGAGACACCCAGAGGGTCAGTGTGAATATTTTTTTGTTGGTTGTGACAAGTCCACCAAGCCAAAGAACAAGCTTGTGTTTAGTACTGGTTGTAGTTTAGGTAGTCTGATGAGATACCTGCTGTGTTACATGCTATGCTTTGAGAATATGGAGGTATTGCTAGATTCATTGGGTGATAATTAAATGACTGAATTAAATTAATAAATAAATGTGAATGGATATTTTTAGGGTTATTTACTTAGTGTAATCCTGTTTCGCTACTGTATTTATTTCATTTACTTTTGCTAAATTGATCACTGATAGTAGGGCACAGATCTTGTGGTGATTGCCTTCTGGGATTAGTCTCACACCCTGTTTGGGTCCTGCTTTTCGGCCCAAAGAGGTTATATGGTTGCATGTGTGGATATGGATTGTGGCCCTCCCACTTCTGTTACATGATTTCTTGTTGGATCTAGAGAGCATAGGACCGAGCCTAGGCTTGGGATGCTGCTGGAGATTCTGTTTACTTTTAGTACTTTGTTCTCAGTTTTATTTCAGCACGTTGTTGTGTTTGCTACATTCCTTAGATACTTGTACCTGCTGCATCATTTTTATCATTATTATATTATACATTTCTTTCACTGTTTAGTTTCAGTTATTGTATTCTGTTTACTGCTTCCGCTATTGGCTATTATTTCCTTTTCTTTTTATACCTTACCAAATGAGGGCATAGTTTCCCCAGTGACTCACCAAGGCCCTCGCTTATAGTCGAAAACCTCTAGAATTTGGGGAAATGTGCTTGAGGTCATGTTGTGAACTGGGTACGGTGCACCAATTGAGTGGCTCCGGATTCGGGTCGTTACAAAGTGGTATCAGAAGAGTTTTTTTTCCTTTTCTATTGACTTACTATTTAGCAACATTAGACAGGGATAGAACGGAATAGGTAAATGGTAAATAGCTGTGCCGGGAGTTCTAGAACCCGCGTAAAGGGAAAAATCCAGATTACCTCGAATGTTTCATTTTTTGAGTTTTGCAAATGTTACAGTTTACACTATCTCATCGTTGGGTGGTGTACTTGTTTTTTCCTGTTACTGTTTATATGATTTTGGTTCTATTTTGTTGCAAACTGATGAGATGAGGGTATGCCATCTCATGCATCATATAGGCACTTGTTAGAAAATAAAATGTCATGCATTTTTCCATTCCATCTAGGTTGCATTAAAATTTTCATGTCGTTGTGATAGAATTTGTGATAGACGATGCATGTTGTTGTGATGGCTGCTGTGATAGAATACCTACCATATTGATAGGGTATCATTTGTTTAGAGCTTCTTTATCATGGACACCAAAATTTGTTCTTGGAGCTGTTATGGGCCCTCGAGGATCAGAATTTGGTGGGTCATGAGTTTTTTATACTGTTTACTTGTTATATGCATTGTTATGATGCCAAGATTTGATTCGCAGGGAGTATGGGCCCCCACGGATCAAAATTTGGCACCTTAACGCTTGTTTTTCTGTGTTTTATAGGCTCCAGTGAAGTTCTGAGGCTACTATCTGGAAAAACCCCGAATACACGGCGTTTACATCATGAATACACACCGTGTAGTTTTTAGCCGTGTCACTGACTGTGTGGACAGGGACACGGGGTTGTGAAAGTTCTTGTAGGAACACGCCGTGTACTAGTTTACACGTTGTGTAGTATGAATTGGGTATCTGGTCGTGTCACGAACAACACGGGTCAGGGGTTTCTTTCAAGTACACGCTGTGTCCATCTGGAACATGCTGTGTAGGGTCGGCTGTGTGCCAGGCCGTGTCACGAACAACACACACTATGGGAAAAAGGGGTTTTTGCGACGGGGAAATATCACCTGTCGCAAAAGTCTTGGCGCGCACAGCACGCCAAACCACGGGAACGTTATTTGCGACGAGTGGTTACCACCCGTCGCAAATAACCGGCGGAGGTAAAAACTATTTGCGACGGGAATATACCCCGTCGTAAATACCTGGCGGCGGTAAAAACTATTTGTGACGGGAATATACCCTCCGTCGCAAATAGTATGTCGGCAGGTTAATATTTGAGACGGGACCCGTCGCAAATAACTATTTAATCGTTGACCGTGATAAATACGGGCTCAAGTATTTGCGACGGGTATCCTGTCGCAAATACTCTCGTCGCAAATAATCTAACCTATAAATACCCCCACCCGTTTTTTTCCATTCATTCTCAACTTCTCTCAAAACTCTATTTTTAGAGTTCACAGTTTCTTAAGTTTAATTTTTATTTCCAGATTTGATATTGATGTCTTCAACAATTATCTGAGATCAACCTCCGATCAATTTTAAAGGTATTTATTTTCTTTTTAATTTAATATTTAATTTAAATTTTTTATTAGTTTTATTTATTTTTAATTAGTTGTAATTTAATTATGTTTATATTGTTTTTTTATTTAATAAATTTAAATTATTAGTATTAATTGTTCATAGTTAATGGTAATTAGTAGTAATTAATAATAATTAGAAATAATTAATAATAAAAAGGAATAATTAATAATAAATAGGAATAAACCTCCCCCATGCACGCATTAACCTTTACAACTAAGCCATTTCATTTTTTATACATTTAATGATCTATCTATATATATATAGTTATATTTATTCGTATATTAATATAGATTTATATTAATATAATTATATTTGGTTATATAAATAAATAAATATATATTTATTCGTATATTAATATATATTTATTCTATATATATATATATGTAGTTATAAGTTTTTATTCGTATATTTATTTGTATATTAATTAATATATATTTATAAGCTTAGTTTTAAATAAATTTATAAAATATGGGTTTTTATGTATATGTATAAATAAATTAATACATATATAAAATAGACACACACACACACACACACACACACACACATATATATATATATATATATGTATAGTTATGAATGAATACATAGGAATGAGGGGGTTAAAATCCACCGAGAATGTTAAAACGGCTATAACTTCTAATCCGTAAGTCCGTTACAACTCCACAACCAGTCAAATTGAAGAACATGAAACGATCTTCGATATGATATGCGGTACAGGCCAAACGGACATCCGGATCAGATGTTATAGCCATTTGAATGTTTAAACGACCATAAATTCTAATCCAGAAGTCCGTTTCAGCTCCAAAATCATTCAAATCGAATAACATGAAACGATCTTCAATATGATATATGGTAGAGGTTTATCGGACATCGGGAGCAGAAGTTATAGCTGTTTAAACGGTGAAAAACCAGGGTACCCCGACTAAAAACTCAGTTTTGGAGGCCTTATGGGCCTTTTTTGGCCTTGAAACAACCTTGGACGGGTTTCACCGGTCCATAGTGCTATAGAACTCGTCGCAGGCTTCAATTTGATATGCTGTGGAGCTCAAACGGAGTCCCGAATCAAAAGTTATGGTCGTTTGATGTTTGGGTTTCATTTTTAACTTATTTTCCATATTTCATTAATTTTTTTATTTTTTTTATATTCAAAGAGTTATTAAATGACTATTAATTGATAAAAATTACATAATTACTAATTAAAAATATTTTTTAATTTATTTTATAAGCCTCTTTTACTGAACATCTTATACATTCATATTTGATTTTCATTCTTCCTTTCTAAAACATATTTAAAAAATAAATATTATATTTATATCAATATAAATAGGTTTATTGATTTATATAATAATAAATAAATTTTTAATTTTTTTTAATTTTTTTTATTATTATTTGCGATGGGAATATATTCCCGTCGCAAATACCCGCTTCGAAGAAACCATTTGTGACGGAAATATGGCCCGTCGCAAATACTTTTTGCGACGGGCCCGTCGCAAAAGATTTTTTAAAAAAAACCAGAAACCTATTTGCGACGGGCCAATTTCCCGTCGCAAATAAGTGTTTTTGCGACGGGCCCGTGGCAAAAAAATTAGTTGCGACGACATTTTCTACAACGGGCGATTTGCGACCGGGCCCCGTCGCAAAAGGCTATTTGGGACGGGATCCCGTCTCAAATGACCCATCGCAAATATCTATATTTCCCATAGTGACGGGCCAGGTCAGGCATGTCTAGTACGCGCTGTGTCTCCTTTGAACATGCCATGTAGTTTTGTCATAGGGGAGCCATGTGACCACGCCGTGTAGCTGAATACATGGGTTGGGAAAATCCGCAGGGAAAAACGTCGTGTACCATGTTGACATGCCATGTAGTAGTGGTCCATGTACCAGTCCGTGTGACTAACAACACAGACAGGGGAAAAATCTTAAGGACACACCGTGTAGTGGACAAACACACCGTGTAGTTTCCTACCGGGACAGACCGTGTTCCTAGTCATGTAGGAGTGATCGGGCAGGGATAAAAAGTTTTAGTACATGCCGTGTATTTTGAGAACATGCCGTGTAGCTGGGTGGTTTACATAGTAATGTATGGCCAAGGTACACGCCCAGGGTAAATTTTTTGAAAAACATGTCGTGTGGTGGTACTAACACACCGTGTAATCATGTTTTTCGAGAATTTCAAAGTTTTTCCCTCCTATTCCATTTTACTCACTTATGTTGCAACTGTGTTCGTCTTTAAAGAAGGTGTGATTTTGACTTATCAGAGCTATGTCACCAAGACATCCTCCCGTTGCATGTTAGGAACCAGGCAGTGACCGTACGCCTGATACAACAGACCAGGGACTACCAGTAGTTCCACCTATCATTCCGGACATGGAACCTGTAGTGATTCCAGACACTGGTACTGATGCTCATTTTAGAGAGGGTTTCATGAGGTTCATGTAGACCTTCCAGGGAGCTCAGTATCCTACCCCGTCTATGGCAGAGCTGACGCGGGTTTTTCAGCAACAACTTCCTCCCATGTTCACAGGGGAGGGAGGACCGCAGGCTGTAGAGTCATGGATAGAAGCCATGCTATCCATCTTCAAGAACCAGGAGATGCCTCCGGAGAGGAGAGTGAAGCTCATGACTTATATGCTTCGAGATTCCACCAAGAGATGGTGGGATGTGGTTTCATAGGCAGGGCACCAACATGCTATGGCTTGGGACGAGTTCCAGCTTACGTTTTATGACTACTTCTACCCGGTGATGCTGAGGGATGACAGAACCAGAGATTTCATGAACCTACTAAAGGGTACTCTCTCAGTTATGGAGTATTCCTCTCACTTTACAGATTTATGGCATTTCACTCCCGTTCTGGGGAATGCCGAGCTGTTTTTAGCAAGTAAGTGTGAGGAAGGCCTCAGACCAGACATCAAATCATAGGTGAACGTCTTCCAATTGACTTCTATTACTCTGGTAGTCAACCAGGTTCTTATCACAGAGATAAACCTGAGGAAGACTGGAACTGTGGACTAGGGTGGTTCAGCTTCCAGGGCTTAATCTTTTCAGGTAGATGGAAAGAAGCGCCACCGAGAGTCTATACGAGGTGACTCTAGGAAGCGAGTAATTCCTTATGGTAGAAGAGATATTCCCCTTGGAAACCAAGTGGTGTGATATCAGTGTGGGGAAAATGGGTATAAGAAGCCTCAGTGCCCGAGAGACCCAGTGGAGTGCCGATCATGTGGCAAGATGGGCCATCTGCAGTGTTTCTGCAAGTTTCTTCTTCCAGTGGATAGTGAAAGAGGATCTGTTTCAACTCCGCGTACAGGCATAGGATTACTAGTTTCACAGCAGACTGGGGACTGGAGTTCTTTAGGTCATTCCAGCCAAGGTAGAGGCCGTGGACGTAGTGGTCAGGCTCAGGGAGGGTCAGCTCAGGGATCTTAGGCTACTACACAGGGCCGCGGTGCAGGCAAAACTTTTTTGGTAGAGTAGGTTTATCAGGAGCAGGATCCTGGACCTTCCATAGTTCGCGGTACAATTTTAGTAGCCTCAGTTTTATCCTCTTCACTTTTTGATATAGGATCTTCTCATAGATTTATTTTTGTGTATACTTTGGAAATCCTTTGACTTACTGTTTATACTTCTGAGGATATGATGACGCTAGACACTCCCTTGGGAATTAGAATTGCTAGCGTGCGTCGATGCTTAGACTTCCCCCTTGAGGTTGGTGGGTATCGTTTTTCATGGAGTCTCTATGTTTTGGAAATGACAGGCTATGATTTCATTCTTAGGATGGACTGGTTAGTTCCCTTCCAGGCCTTTGTCGATTGCTATCACCGTAGGGTGAGTTTTACATCACCGGAGGGAAGATCTTTTCTTCACAAGGGAGAATGAGATTTCTAGGCGAGCAGAGAGGGACCCGAGAATCATGGGTTGGGCGGTGTTATGGCCCATATTTCTAGATTATATCTGGATGACCATGGGACTTCTCATATAGATTTTCCTCCAGTGGTTAATTTCTTTTTAGATATCTTTCCAGAAGACTTTTCAGGTTTGCCTCTGGAGTGCGAGTTAGAATTTTCTATCGATCTTGTGCCAGGAATGACACTGGTGTCCATTCCTCATTATAGGATGGCTAAACCTGAGTTTTAGGAGCTCAAGAAGTAGTTGGAGGAGTTGCAGGCAAGAGATTTCATCTGACCCAGTACTTCTCCGTGGGGTTCGCCTGTCCTGTTTGTGAAGAAGGCGGATGGAACCCTTAGGCTTTGTGTGGGTTATTTAAAGCTAAACCAGTTGATGGTTAAGAACCGATATTAATTTCCATATATAGATGATTTCTTTGATCAGGTTCAAGAGCTAGAGTGTTCTCGAATATCAACTTGAGATCCGGCTACCATCAGTTGTGTGTCAGACCATATGATATACCTATTACAGCCTTTCGGAGTATGTATGGTCTGTATGAGTATTTGGCTATGCCGTTAGGTCTCACGAACACCCCAGTAGTTTTCATGGCGCTGATGAACATAGTTTTAATTCCTTGGATTCTTTCATGGTAGTTTTCATGGACGACATCTTGGTGTACTCTCACACTCGACATGACCATTCTACCCATCTTGAGATCTTTTTGAGTACATTGAGGGAGAATCAGTTATATGCTAATCTCTCAAAGTGAAACTTCTAGATGGACAAGATTCACTTCCTGGGTCATGTCATCTCAGAGACAGGAGTATCAGTAGACCCAGAGAAGGTGAGAGCAGTAGTTACCTGGGAGCAGCCGAAGAATGTCTTCAAGGTACTAAGTTTCTTAGGGATGGCTGGTTACTACAGGTGGTTTATATAGGACTTATCATGCTTAACAACTTCGCTGATGATCTTGACTAAGAAGGGGGTGAAGTATGTTTCTTCAGAAGCCTACGATTCAGCCTTTCATGAGATGAAGAGGAGATTGACTTCAGCACCGATTCCAGTCTTTCTGGAGCCGGGCAAGAGTTATATAGTTTTCTGTGATACATCTAGCATCGGGCTTGGAGTAGTGATTATGCAGGAGGATCGTGTTGTTGCATATGGATCTCGGCAGTTGAGGCCACATGAGAGGAACTATCCTACGCACGACCTGGAGTTGGCTACAGTTGTTCATGCTTTGTGTTGTTGGAGACATCATCTTCTGGGAGAGAATTTTGTGGTATATAATGACCAAAGAATCCTCAAGTATATCTTCACACAGTGTGACTTGAATCTGAGATAGTGGATGTGGGTTGAGTACCTACAGTCTTTTGATTTCGAGCTTGCTTATACGCCTGGGAAAGGCAATGATGTGGCAGACAAACGGAGTAGGAGGACATAGATACAGGCACTTCAGGAGGCCAGCAGCAAGTGGCAGCTTATGGCTCTATTCTTTAAAATTCATCTGGAGGTGCACGACAGACAGGGTCAGACTTTTCTTTCTTCTGTAGCTATTACCTCTACCCTTCTTGACCGAGTTCGAATGAGGCGGCTATCAAATTCCGAAGGCCTAGTCTTATGGGAAAGCATGTCAGGAGAGGACCCTATTTCTAGATGGACCATAGGTGAGGATGAGATCTTGCATTTCTAGGGACACATATGGGTGCCAGCAGATATACGCGAGGATATGATGCGAGACTTCCATTCCTCAGTTTCGGCAGTTCATCCTGGCATCACCAAGATGTATCATGATCTGCACCGCTAGTATTGGTGGCTAGGTATGAAGAGATATGTTGCTAGTTTTGTGATGAGATGTTTCACCTGTCAGCAGGTGAAGGCAGAGAACCAGTGACCAGCATGGCTTTTATAGCAGCTACCCATTCCCGAATGGAAGTGGAATGATGTCGTTATGGACTTCATAACGGGGTTACCGAGATCGCCTCGAGGGAATTATGTGGTATGGGTTATTATTGATAGGATCACGAAGGTTACTCACTTATTGCCGATCGAGGAGACCTTCAATGTCAATGAGCTTGGACGGTTGTACATCCGTGAGATTGTACACTTATATGGGGTTCTGAATACTATCATTTCAGATAGGTACGCCCGATTTACGTCAAAATTATGGAAAGGGATACAGAAGGATTTGGGTACACAGGTACTTCTGAGTACAACTTACCATCCTCAGACAGATGGCCCAGTCAGAGCGCACAATACAGGTGCTAGAAGAAATGCTACGATCATGCGTCCTTGATTTTGAAGGTTCTTGGGAGAAACATATACCTATAGTGGAGTATGACTACAATAATAGTTTTCAAGCAACTACTCAGATGGAACCTTATGAGGCTTTGTATGGTAGGCCGTGCTGATCACCCTTGTGTTGGATGGAGGTAGGTGAGGCATCTATGCTGGGACCTTGTCTTGTTCAGGAGACCACAGAACATGTGGAGTTGATTCGGAAAAGGATGGCTACTACACAGTCTCGAAAGAAATCTTATGCTGATCAGTGGAGATGACCTTTGGAGTTAAAGGTTGGAGATCAGGGTTTCCTATGTGTTACCCCGAGGTTGGGACACAATAGGATCAGGATATAGGGTAAGCTTTCATTGAGATACGTCGGGCCGTTTGAGGTTCTAGAGAGTCAGGCTGGTTGATTATAGGTTGTAGTTACCTCAGAGGTACTAGGATATGCACAACATCTTCCATGTTTCTCAGCTTTGACGCTATTTCTCAGACCCATATCACGTCTTTTAACCCAAGGAGGTTGAGCTGGAGCAGGATGCATTATTATAGGAGAATCCTATCAGGGTTTTTGATCATAGTGCAAAGGTACTTCGTGGACGATCTGTTCCTCTGGTATAAGTGCTATGGCAGCACGACCGTGTGCAGGATGAGACTTGGGAGAGAGAGCCCGATATGCGATCACTGTGGCCAGAGTTGTTCGAGGTTTCTTCTTCATCACCTTGTTAGGGAAATTCGAGGATGAATTTCTTTAAGGGGGGAAGTTTTTAAGAACTCAGATCTTTGTTTCAGTTATGTTTTTCCTTTTCTGGTCTTTTTTTAGGAAAAGAGGAAAATCTAGAAATTTTCTAAGTATACGCCATGTACTTTACATGCTGTGTACTTTGATCCCACGCGAGGCTGTGTTCTGGTCATGTCCGGGCCACACACATGGTGTGTAGGGGTGACGTGGAGTCCACTTAATGCGGTGTATGGAAAAGGCGAGTACACGTCATGTACTCAAGAAGTACACACCGTGTACTCAAGAAGTACACACCGTGTACTTTTCTTTTTATTTCATTAAATGGACCGCGTCGCGTCTAATCCTTATTTCTGTCTTCTTCTTTGCCTAATTACGTCCAGAGTGTTCGAGGAGGCTGAATCTTCTCCAAGCTGCTGATCCGTCACCATTTATCTGAATCGAACGCCGTCAGTTGCAGTATAATCGCAGTGGCGAGTTCTCAGTTCTTCCTTGTCCATGTTTCCTAATTCTTTATCTTATGAGATTTATCTAAGGTTGAACGTTTTAGAAATTTTTGCAGATATTATATGTTCTAGGCCTATTCACAGGATGAGGTTCAAGTATATCAATCTCCTAGGATAGAGGTAGGTGGTTTGTTGCCCTACGTTGAATGTCTTTGAGTGTTTTGTGCAAAAAGTGTCAGATTACCATGTATCAGGTATCTCGGGTTAGGGTTTTGAACCTGTATTATTATATACCTTAGATTTCTTGTATTCTTGAGGTTATTAGATGATTAATGATTGCTTGTTAGCATGTTTTAGGATCACCCCATGGGTGTTTCCCTTGTTTTGGCTGTTTACCACCGTTTGACTTAGGTTTCCTGTGAGGCATACCTTGTTGCATTGATTTCATGCCTTGAGATAATTGATTGCATGTATTTCCTACTATTTATATGCTTTTGATGTATTGTATCTACTATACAAGTAGTTGTTGAACGTAATTAGGGATGATGACAGTCGATTACGCACGACTAGACTGCTCAGGGCTGTGTGAACCTGGTGCGGTAGAATAAATAGGGAATTAATGATTAAGTGCTTCCCTAGAGAGTCTGTTATAAATTAGTATCATCCACAAGACCTATAGGAATTGGACATTGTGATTACTTAGAGTTTCCTTAGTTACGTATCGAGACTATAGGGGGAATTAGAGGTAAGTTCTTCCTCAGAGATTATATACCTATTGTTGCAAGACCATAGGGTAATTTACACTGAGTGCTTCCCAGAGTGTCTGAACAAAGAACAAGCTTGTGTTTTGTACTGCTTGTAGTTTAGGTAGTCTGCTGAGATACTTGTTGTGTTACTTTATATGCTTCGATAATATAGAGACGTTGCTAGATTCCTTGGGTGATAATTAAATGACGGAATTAAATTACTAAATAAATGTGAATGGAGATTTGTAGGGTTGTTTACTTGGTGTACTCCTGTTTCTATGCTGCATTTATTTCATTTACTTTTGCTAAATTTCTCACTAACAGTATGGCACAAATATTATGGTGATTGCCTACTGGGATTAGTCTCACACCCTGTTTGGGTCCTGCTTTTCAGCCCAAACAGGTTATATGGTTGTAGGGGTGGATAGGGATTGTTGCCCTTCCACTTCAAGTACATGATTGCTGGTTGGAGCTAGGGAGCATAGGACCAAGCCTAGGCTTGCGATGCTACTGGAGTTGCTATTTACTTTTAGTACTTTGTTCTCAGTTGTATTTCAGCACGTTGTTGTGTTTTCTGCTTTCCTTAGATACTTGTACCTGCTGCATCATTTTCATCATTATTATATTATACATTGCTTCTACTGTTTAGTTTCAGTTATTGCATGTTGTTTACTGCTTCTGCTATCGACTGTTATTTCCTTTTCTTTGTATACCTTACCAAATGAGGGCATAGTTTCCCCAATGACTCACCAAGGCCCTCGCTACTAGTCAGTAGCCTCTGGCGTTAGGGGAAACACACTTGTGGTCATGTGGTGAAGCGGGTACGGGGCACCGGTTGAGTGGCTCCGGATTCGGGTCTTTACATGCTATGTGTCTGGGTTGGAGGATGCGGCCCTATGGGGAAGGAGGGTGGATGATTCCATCTATCGCATCCCATCCAGGAAAAGAACTGGTCCGCCTCTGGTGAACTGAGTAGGGCAGCGGGCTGGACCCGCACCCAGTGGTCCGGACCCACCCATCGGGTTGAACCTGCGACCTAACTAGCCAAACCGAACTAGGAAGACATAGACCCAAACCAGGTCAGGTCAGGTCATTTGAGCTAAACCTAGGCAAGTGGGGCCTTCGAGCTGGGTTGGTTGAGTCAGTCTGACCGATTCGGACCAGGCCCAGAAGCAACTGATCCCTGTTTACAAAAATGACCATATCTTTTAAACTGAGCGTCCGATTGACAAGGCGTTTGAGGCATTGGGACCCTCAAGATACGTTAGATATTTTGGAATACTCTACAGAGTATTTAATAGAATTTAAAATTTTAATAATGGATTGAGGATCGGTTCTCCAGGAATCAAGCACACTACATGCTGAAACCCTGCAGTTAGCTAATACCTAAAGACTGCTGACAAGAAACCCTGTGTGGATTAGCTACAATGGCCCAGTGGGAAGAGGATTCTATGTGACCTAGCAAGACCATGGTGGGGAGCGACTATGTGTGACCTGGTAGACCCACAACACTTGACAGGAGGAGTACCTCAATATGAACAACGTGGGAAGCAACTTCTATGTGACTCGACATGCTCACGATGGGGAGCAACTTTTGTGTGACCCAGCATACCCATGGTACTAATCCGGGATGAGTACCACAATAGTCCATGGTTAGTGGGAAGCAGCTTCTGTGTGACTTGGTAGACCCATTGAACTCATTAAGGAGGTGTTCTCCAACAATCCAAGGTGTTCAATGATACGACTGATTGGTCTTACTTTCCTACTCTAACTTATACCTGGTTTGAGCTGTCTTATTTCATGATCTTACTTCATGGTCATGTTTCATGGTTTTCCCTGTGGATTGATTTTTGGCCTTTCCTTTGTGTTTTGGGGTCCTTACTAAGTATATTTTTACTCACCCATGCATGGTCTTTGCCCGCACGTGTTGTGTCTGGTGTAGATGACCACCACCTTGACGGAGGACTTGATAGTCTAGGACCCGGTGGTGCCCAATGAGACCAGGAAGGAATGACATACTTCCATGATTTCCATCAGGCAATCTACACCTACCCATCAAGTGGGGTTTCTAGTATAATACTTTCAGAGTTTTTGTTGTACTTTCTTGTTTTCAGTTTATCATTTGTTGGGTTTGTATTCTGGCCCATTTGACCCACAGTTTGTACTTTTACTCAGTGGTTGTTTAGTGGAATTCATGTTTAATTTTACATATTTGGGTCATGTTTGTGTGTTCATACGTATAGGTACTCAGGGAAATGCCTCCCACTTGTAGGTTAATGCCTTTGGTTCTAGTCGCCAACCCATGGCTTTCAGGAGGAAGACTTTGGGTATGTCACGACACAGGCCCCAAGGGATGGGTCATGACACCAACTGCACAGTTGTATGACTCACCCACATGGTTTACCCAAACCATGAAGTAGTTAAAAAATAGGGTACGTGGTTACTTGGAAGAGGCCCCACAGTTTACCCTAAACGTTACACCTTAAACTGCAACTCTAAAATTGAGTTTCGTGCCTCTGACGCTCTCGAAACTTATTCAAAGAAACCAAGGCACTCTTTAAGCCTCTAAAATAACTGAAAAACAACATATAAAGCTAATGTAACTCTCAGAGTTGAGTCATGATTAATGAATTAGAAACTATCATAGCCAATATTTGAAAATTTCAAATCAAGACTAGTTTTCGACCCACCTCAAAAACCCAGGATGTTACATGGAATTTAACATTAAAGACATGAATCTTGAAATTGAAGTCTATAATTCCCAAAGAAATTTGTTTAGAAGAAATCAATACTATTTCATATCTAATGAATAAAATTCCATCATTTGAAGTTTAACAGAATCTACTATAAGGGATATCATTTGGTAAATATCTTGAAGTTTCTCATCAGAAATTTTTTAGTTGAATCACCTATGATCATGTTTATGAAAAGGATATGGATACACTTGAGGTTAAGACCAAGACTTGTTTTCTTGTTGGGTTTGGAAATGATTTTTTTTGTTTTTGACATTAGATTGATGATAAATGGAATATCATAAGAATTAAAGATGTTCACTTTAATGAGAGGGTTCTTTTGAAGGATAAAAACTTTATTGAGAATGAATTTGAATGAAGTTGAATGAAAAGAATCTACTAAAGAAGTGAAAATTGATCTGGATGGGGAAACTGAAAGGAATAAGGTTTTGAAGAGTTTTTATGGAATCACTAGTAGTCTGTAAGTGATACTAGTGGATGATATACCTAAATACTATGGGAATATAGAGGCCTAAGGGAAAGCTGTAGAAGATGGGGTAAAAATAAAGGGTTTGTAAAAGGAAGATCATCAAAAAATATAGTACCAAAAAAGGAAAAGTAATAAGTGAATTTATAAATATATTTTAGGATCAATTATCCAGTCCATAGGTTTGGGATTGTTATGAATTTTATAATTTCAATGGATGGAGTAGAATATAAATTCATAAAAGAAGTGGTGACTCATAGTGATCTTAAATAATATGAGTCAGTTATGATGGAAGAAATGGATTTACTGGAATCCAACATAACATTATAGTAGAATGAATTAACACATAAAAAAATTACTTGAGAACAAGTGGGTGTTTTGGTTAAAGGAATATGCTTACAGAAAAAAGGATATATAATTCATGAATTGTGGTGAAGGTATTCCAATGGAATGAAGGATGTGATTTCTTAGAAATTTTTTCACTGGTAGTAAAGCATGTTTCTATCTAAATGGTGATAATTTGGGTTTCTTCTGATGATTTTCATATAGAGCAGATGGATGTAAAAATCAACTTTCTTTATATTGACTTGGAGTAAGAGATTTACATGAAGTATCTAATGGTTTTTGAGGATCATTATATTGAAGAACTTGTGTGTAGATTAAAGTGAAGTCCTTATGTATTGAAGTAGAAACCAAAGCTTTGGAATGAGAAGTTTGTTGATTTCATGTATAATTTTTACGCCCCAACCCTCGACTACCCTAGAGCTGGTGCAGTTTCAATAAAAAATGGTGTGTAATTTTTTTATAAAATAAAAGATGAAGAATTACACATCACGTTCCAACAAAGAGGATATTTTTGGTTTAGATTCTGGAAAACTAGATACAAATATTACAATCCTTTAAAACTGAAATAGAAAATATTCTCCACAAAGATTCCACAAATCAATGTAACTCAAATCTACTAAACCAGTAAAATTTAAGTTAAAACATAGGGTGAGAATACAAATTTCAATTAAGGGAGTTTTAAAATAAAATAATATTTCAATTGAATCCTTTTGAAAATATTCTTTTAAAATTATTCATAAAACATTTTCTTAAGGAAATATTCAATACCTGAAGCATAACATAACATTTTGTCCAAAAATTACAAGCGAACATTCCAAGGAATATTAACAGATTTACAATAAAACATGTCCATTAATAATAATTATTATACAAAATATATGGTGTGAAATATATAAATCAAGATTTATTATATCTATAATAAGTGTGACATGCAAAACTGAAAGTACAAAATTTAGAAATGAAAGTAATACATGATCAGAGTTGTGCATAACATGATAACTTCAAATTCTTTCCTTACTAACTGTAAATCATAAACTGGAAGATAAATATCTGAATGATGAATAAAAATTATTCCATAAGAATTTACTTCTTCTGATACTCATAAGTAAAAGCTCTTAACCAAGTATATTATACTAGTCGAATATCCACTTGGTTAATTAATTATCATAAAAATAATGAGGGAAATGTATAATGGCGGACTGTGCCAAGCCCTAGTGCCATGAATTAATTTGTCTCATGAGAACTACTGATGCATCATATGGATTTCCTTAATTGGTCCCCAACCCATAGGGTTTTCATTAATTGGTCCCCAACCCATAGGTATTTCATTAATCAGTCCCCAACACGTCGTATACTGAGTCCAATACATTCCTCATATGCCAAGTAAGGTCGTATATTCAATGTTTCCCATACCACTTTGAACATTCAATTTATCTTTTTATATTATTCATAGTGTCCCATAACACTTTGAATAATTTAGTTCTTGACTCTATAAAAATTCATAAGAGTTTCAATTACATTCTTTAGTATTTACATTTACATAGTGAGTCATGCATTAAGTGTCAACAACAAAACTAACAACTGCATGGTTATGGAAATTTAATAAGTGAAAAGTATGGTAGAAAGATTATAGAACATGTAATGATATGTAATGCACATAAAATATAGGGTTTTTTCAAATAAAATGATGACCCTTAAATCCTAAAGTCATTATTATGAAAGTAAGAATTTTATATTAAAAAGTGCATAATTTGAATTTAAGGTATATGTCATTTGTATTTTAAAAATATGATGATAAATGTGTATTATAGATGTTTATTTAAAACTATGTGAATATATATATTTATATATATATATAACCAAAAAAAGTTTATAAATTGGTTTTTCACAAGACAGACAAGGTATTTTAAACCCTTACAATTAATAAATACTTCATAACAATATTTAATCCCCAATGTTATGAGATTGAAAACCAAAACTTATGTTAGGTTTCATGTACATAAAAGCATGGACATACATACATAAAATCTGGTGTTTTTTTATAAGAATAGTAATCCATTTGAACTAAAAACTTTATTTGCATCCTAGTATTTATTTAATGATTGAAAATCATCTCTAATAACATAAAACAGATTTTAAATGAATTAAGTGTGTATGTATGAATATGCACTAAGTGTATATTCGGTTTTTCATAATTAAAAACCATGTTAAATGAACCCTTATATCATCATCGAACTTAGAAATATTAATACATATAAACTTTTAACCTTCAAAAACTTGGATTCACCTTAGAAATTACACACACACACACACACACACACTTATAAACTATATATACATATAAATAAATGAATGGGTTTTTCAAAACACACATTAAATGTTTCTTTGAGGAAAACATGAGCTGCATGTAATATAAACACACCCTTAAGAAGTCTTTCAAAACATAATTATAGATAAAATTTACAAAATATATGTTTAAAGATAAAAAATGAAAACATAGCCCTTAAATTGTTAGTTTTGAAAATAAAATAAGATAGGACATAATATTTTTGTTAAACAATGACATATTAATACAAATGTATAAATAATTGGATATATATATATATACATCCTTGAAAATAAATTTATCCCTTCCAGAATTTTACCATAAATTGTAAATATATTAAATACACCCTTAAAATTCAATAACCTTAAACAATAGTTAATAAGAAGAAAATAGTCTCTTCATTAATAAATTCAACCAATAAAATAAATATTAATTCCCTTACGTGATGTGATAATTTCCTTATGCCCAGACATGGATTCACCAAGAAGGAGCTGTAGTGCTCGGGTTGGGTATGCAAGAACCCCGATTGTGTTTGCAGGACCTCAGTAGAGTGAAGAACCGAGACGAAGAGCAGTGAAACAGTAGATTTAAAGACTATGCTTCATTGTCTATATAAAATTAATACATATATAGCTTGTTGGAAGAATTATAATAAACAAATAATTTTTTCAACTGGTTTGGCTATGATTCGGTTCAGAGCAGAAGCAACAAATCAACTTATAAATTATACTCAGACAAAAAAAAACAAGATAAATTTTTTTATTTCAAATTTCCTAAAAGCAGATTCATCCAAAGGAGACATTGGACAGATTCAAAATTAAATAACCACAACAAGGGAAAAAGATTAATAAATACAAAGACCATGATAAAACATCCACTATTCATAGTCCAAAGAAAGACAAACACCCGAATTAAAACAAATCGGATATCCAAAACATTGAAATCGCATGCTTACATAGTAGATTGAAGAAGAATTAGAACCCCCAAATATAGAACCATAGACCAACCTCGCCCTCGATGAAACACAGACCTTGACGTCAGCAAGGGCGACCTCTACACGACATCCACCGGACACAGACGAAACCGTGTCTGGGTTTCTTCTCCCTCAGCACCACACGAACCCAAATCCAAGCCTCCACCACACGAGACTCTCCCTGGATGCATGAATTATGCTATGAACTCCCCTTGAATAACCTATATTAAGGGCCAAAGAAAACCCTAAGCATCTACACTCATGGACGCACGTGACTCCCAAATCCCTTCACAAGATTTTTTTGTGATCTATAATTTAGTTTATTATTATTATAACTTTATCAATTTTTTATTTAATCTTATATCATATTATTAATAACTTTAAAATTTCAAAATCCTAATAAAGATATTTATTTATTAAACTTATTTTATCAATACTTTTTAAAAAGTAAAAGTTATTATTATTAAATTCTTTTATAAAACATATATTTATATATTTCATATTATATACTAATTATGTTATAAATTAAATTAATAATTGAAAATTTATTATCATAATTTGTAAAATATATTTATGATTGTTAATATTAAATATATGATTCAAAGTAACCATAAATTTTATTAAAAGATCATTCATATATGTACAATTTTAATCATTCTATTAAAATAGTTTTAATATATATTTAAAATTTATTAAAAAAAATTCAAAATGTTAATTTATAATCTAATAATAATTAATTTATATATTTATATATATGTATATTTCCTATTTTTTAAAATATAAAAAACTCATATAATATATTAAATAATTGTCCACATAATTAAAAAGTGTACTTTTACAAAATAATGTCATTAAAATACTTAAAAACAGTAATTTTCAATATCATTTATAACCTCAATATAAAATTATAATTTTATAACAGTATTAGTTTTATATCCTAATTTCATATAATTCAAATCTAGTATACAAATGTATATATATATACATATCATGTTTTGGAACCAAACAAAAAATTAATATAATTATTATTTAAAATATTCTATTAAATAATTATTGTATAAGAATAAATTATGTTTGATAAAAATAGTTATTTTTAAAAAATTATTTAAATAAAGTGAGATAATATTTACTTGGAAAATTGTATTTATAATAAAACCATATTAATTTTTCGATTAATATTTTAAATAAAACCATTTTAAAATGATTAAATTATAAATATATCTATTTAATAAAACACTAACAGTAAAAAAAAGAAAACAATGGTAGTCTTGATTCTAAACTTTAACGGCTATAACAACGTTCAAGAAGACCCTTAAAAATACATTTTAGGGTATTTCAACTTCAAGAAAACTTGGTGAAGATGGTGCTCATCATTCCTTTGATGCTTAACATGATTGCTGTGGTTTTGGATCTACTGATGTTCATCATGATGAATCCGATGGACCCCCACTATTTTCTCGGGATTTTTGTTGTATTTGGTGGTCTCCCTGTGATTTTAATAGTTCTCTTAGTATTAATTTCAGGTTATTTTGATTCTCTTAGCCTTGAAGCAATGTAATCATTTCAGTGTTTTATTAATAAAATATGTATGGTTTTATTTCCAAAATCATTGGTTGGATAACACGAAAATTAAATGAAGTAAAACCATAAAATATTATTATTATGCATGAAAATGGTTTGGGGTTTCACATTATCCACCCTTCAAAGAATTGCATACATTCAATTCCTTCGTGCTCTAAGCTTCCCATTACCAACCCACAGAATTCACCCCTAAGGCCCCTTCACCAGGTCCACCATTGTCAGAGACTTTCTTGGTAGGTTCTTCCAGTTAGATTGATCACCAAAACATTCTTAAACTCCTTAATTTCATTTTCCTAGATACACCTCTCACAACTCAAGTCAAACTCATGAAGGCAATAATATGTCCTCAAAAGGGTAGCACAGGAGGTGTAGAGTTCAGAGATATCGGAAAGAACATGGTTCCGATAGACTAATCAGATGACTTGGTTTTCTAAAAACCAGATGTTATAAAGCCTCCCAAACCTGTTGTAACTCAAGAATTTTAACATATAGGTTGTGCGGGGGTCGCCTGCCTCGCCAGCTTTCGAAAAAAATTTCTAGGGCCAGATAACCCTCATATAGGGTGAAACACAAGAAGAGGCCTTTGTAGTACCACCCTTTGTGTGCATAAAAAGCAAGCTTCGCTTGCGACATGAGGTAGTAAACAGGACTCGGTCCTTGATAAAGTCTAAGGATATTTGGGTTGTTAGACATTTGATAAAGGCTTTTACAGGTTTGATGCAAGTTTAAAAATGGATGATATGCCTCTAAACATGACTCATCAATCATGTGTTCTAGTAATTCAGTGGAGAGAGACAAAAGACTCGATTTGTTTGCCATATAGAAATTTTGAAGAAGAATTATACTTAGTAAAACACAATCATGTTTTTAATGTTGTTTTAATTTTCCAAGATTTCTTACACCAATCCTCTGATACCAACTTTCACGCCTCGGCCCCAGACTGCCCTGGAGCTGGTGCAGTTTCAATAAAACATGGTGTGTAATATAAAAAAAGAAAATATGATTAATTACACATCATGTTCCACTAGAGATGATATTTTTGGTTTAGATTCTGGAAAACCAGATACAAATATTCCAATCCTTCAAATCTAAAAGAGAAAATAATCTTCATAATGGTTTCACCAATTAGTGTAACTTAAATATACTAAACTTGTAAAATTTAAGTTAAAATTTTGGATGAGAATATGAATGCCCAGTAAGGGGGTTTTAAAATAAAATAATATTTCAATTTAAACCTTTTGAAAAAATTCTGATAAAATTATTTGTAACACATTTTCTTAAAGAAAGCTTCAATATCTAAAGCATAACATAACATTTGTCAAAAAATTACAAGTGAACATTCCAAGGAATATTAATAGAGTTACAATGAAACATGTTCCAATAATAAGAATTCTTATATAAAACATATGGTGTGTACCATATAAAGCAAGAGTTATTCTAACTATAATAAGCGTGAAATGAAAAAGTGCAAGTACATAATTTACAAATGGAAGTAATATGTGATCATGGTTTCATATAAAATGATAACTTCAATTTATTTCCTTACTAACTATAAATCATAAAATGGAAGATAAATATCTAAATGATGAATAAAAATTTAGCCATAATAATTTACTTCTTCTGATACTAATAATTATAGTCTCTTAACCAAGTATATTCTATTAGTTGAATATCCACTTGGTTAATTAATTATTATGAACATAATGAGAGAAATGTATAATGTCGTACTGTGCCAAGGCCTCGTTCCAAGGCTTCATGCCATGACTTAATTTATCTCATGAGAACTAACAATGCATCATATATATTTCATTAAATGGTCCCCAACCCTTAGGGATTTCATTAACCGGTCCCTAACCTGCAATCTTTCATTAATCGGTCCCCAACCCGTCATATACTGAGTCCAATACATTCCTTATATGCCGAGTAAGGTTCTATATTCAAAGTGTCCCATACCACTTTGTACATTTAATTTATCATTTCATATTATTCAAAGTGTCCCATAATACTTTTAATAATTTAGTTCTTAACTCCATAAAAGGTCATAAGAGTATTAATTACATTCTTTAGCATTTAAATATACATAGTGAGTCATGCATTAAGTGTCAACAACAAAACTAACAACTGCATGGTTTTGGCAATTTAATAAGTGAAAAGTATGTTACAAAAATTATAGAACATGTAATGATAAAAAATGCACATAAAATACAAGTTTTTTCAAATAAAATGATAACCCTTAAATCTTAAAGTCCTTATTATGAAAGTAAACATTTTATATTAAAAAATTAACAATTTGAATTTAAGGTAGATTTCATTTATATTTAAAACATATGATGATAAATGGGTATCATAGATGTTTATTTAAAACTATGTGAATATATATATATAACCAAAAATACAAATCATATAAGTAAGTTTTGCGCAAGGAAGACAAGGTATTTTAAACCCTTACAATTAATAAATACTTCATAACAATATTTAATCTCCAATGCCACCGGATTGAAAACCAAATCTTATGATAGGTTTCTAGTACATAAACACATGGACATACATACATAAAATCTAATGTTTTGTATAATATTTCTAATCCATTTGAAACCAAAACTTTATTCGTATCCAAGTCTTTATTTAATGATTGAAAATCATCTTTAATAACATAAAATAGATTTGAAATGAATTAAGTGTGTATGTACGAATATGCACTAAGTGTATATTTAGTTTTGAATAATCCAAAACCATATTAAATGAACCCTTATATCATCATCAAACTTAGAAATATTAGTACACATAAAATTTAACCTTTGAAAATCAGGTTTCACCTTAGAAATGATATATATATATACATATACATATAAATAAATGAATGGGTTTTACACAGTACATATAATCCCTTATATGATTATTTGCAGAAAACATGAGTTGCAAGTAATATAAACACACCGTTAAGAAGATTTCCAAAACATAAGTACATATAAAATTTACAAAATATATGTTTAAAGATAATAAATAAAAACATATCCCTAAAATTGTTAGTTTTGAAAATAAAATAAAATAGGACATAATATTGTTTAAAACAATTACATATTAATACACTTGTATAAACCATTGGATATATATATATATATATATGTATACATCCTTGAAAATAAATTTATCCAATCCATAATTTTATCATAAATTGTAAATATATTAAATACTCCCTTAAAAGGAAATAACCCTAAACACAAATTAATAAGAAGAAAATAATATCTTACTAAATAAACTCAACCTTGAAAATAAATATTAATTACCTTATGTGATATGATAATTGCCTTGTTCCCAGACATGGATACACCAAGAAGGAGGTGTAGTGCTCAAATTGGATATGCAAGAACCCCGATTGTGTGTGCATGACCTTAGTAGAGTGAAGACCTAAGACGACGAGTAGTAAAATGCTCGATTTAAAGACTCTGCTTCATTTTCTATATAGTATTTATACATATACTACTTGTTTTCATAAGTATAGTAAATAAATATTTTTTTTCAATAGGTTTGGCTAAGATTCAGTGCAGAGCAGAAGCAAAAAATCAATGTACAAATAATACCCGGACCAAAACAACAAGATAAATTTTTTATTTCAAAAATCCTGAAAGGAGATTCAATTGAAGGAGACATTGGAAGGATTAAAATTTAAATAACCACAACAGGGGAAAAGATTAAGACATACACAGAAAAAACTAAAACACCCGATGTTCATTGTCTAAAGAAAGACAAACACCTGAGTTAAAACAAATCGGATGTACAAAATAATGAAATCAAATGCCTAGCTAGTAGATTGAAGAAGAATAGGAACCCCCAAATCTAAACCCGGAGACCAAGAGTAAAACCCTACCTTGACCCCGATGAAACACAGACCTCGACGCCAGCAAGGGTGGCCTCTACACGAATTCCACCAAACACGGACGAAACATTTTCTCAGTTTATTCTCCCTCAGCCCCACATGAACCCAAAGTCGAGCCTCTACCACATGAGACTCTCCTTGGATGCGTCACTTCCACTACAGACTCCCCATGAAGACCCCAGATGAAGGGCCACTGAATACCCTAAGTGCCTACACCTAGAGGCGCATGCGACTCCCACATCCCTTCACCTGATTTCTTTTTTGGTCATCTCCAATTTAGTTTATTATTATTATACCTTTATCATTTATTTATTTAATCTTATATCATATTATTAATAAATTTAAAAGGAAAAAAGTCTAATAATATATCTATTTATTAAACTTATTTTATCAATACTTTTTAAAAAGTAAAAAGTTATTATTATTAAATTATTTTATAAAACATATATCTATATATTTCATATTATATACTTATAATGTTATAAATTAAATTAATAATTGAAAATGTATTATCATAATTTGTACAAAATATTTTTAATTGTTAATATTATATATATGATTCAAAGTAACCATAATTTATAATAAAAGATCATTCATATATTTATAATTTTAATCATTCCATTAAAATAATTGTAATATATATTTATAATTTTACTAAACAAAATTAAAAATGTTAATTTTTAAACTAATAATTATTACTTTCTATATATATACATGTGTATATATCATATTTTTGAAAATATACAAAACTCATATAATCTATTAAATAATTGCCTGCATAATTAAAATAGTGTACTTTTACAAAATAATGTCATTAAAATAATTTTAAAAAATAAATTTTAATATCATTTATAACCTCAATATAAAATTATAATTTTATAACAGTATTAGTTTTATATCATAATTTCATATAATTTAAATTTAGCATACATATGTATATATATATACATATCATGTTTTGGAACCAAACAACAAATTAGTATAATTATTATTTAAAATATTATATTAAATAATTTTTTGATAAGAATAAATTATATTTGATAAAAATAGTCATTTTTAAATTATTATTTAAAAAAAGTGAGATAATATTTTCTTTTAAAATTGTACTTATAATAAAAAAAATATTAATTTTTGGATTATTATTTTAAAGAAAACCATTTTAAAATGTTTGAATTATAAATATATCTATTTAATAAAACACTAACGGTCACAAAAAGAAAAAACAGTCATCTTAATTGTAAACTTCAATGACTATAACAACGGTCAAGAAGACCCTTATAAATACATTTTTAGGGTATTTCAAATCCAATACAACTTGGTGAATATGGTGCGCATCATTCCTTTGATGCTTAACACGATTGCTATGGTTTTTTCTATACTAATGTTCATCGTGATGGATCCATAAGACCCCCACCATTTTCTTGGGGTTTTTGTTGTATTTTGTGGTCTCCCTATGATTTTAATAGGTCTCTTAGTAGGAATTTCAGGTTAGTTAGATTCTCTTAGCCTTGAAGCAATGTAATCATTTCAGTGTTTTATTAATAAAATATGTAATGTTTTATTTCCAAAATCATTGTTTGGATAACACAAAAATTAAACGAAGTAAAACCATAAAATATTATTATTACACATGAAAATGGTTCAAGGTGTCACATTATCCCCAACTTCAAAGAATTTCATCCTCACAATTCCTTGGCGCTCTTAAGCTTCCCATTACTAACCCAAAAAATTCACCCCTAATGCCCCTTTCACCAGGTCCACCATCGCCGAAGACTTTCCTGGTAGGTTATTCCGGTTATATTTATCCCCAAAACATTCTTAAACTCCTCAATTTCATTCACCCAGATACACCTCTTACAACTCGAGTCAAAATCATGTGGGCAACAATAGGTCCTCGAAAGGGTGGCACGAGAGGTGTAGAGTTCAGAAATATCGGAATGAATGTGGTTACAATAGACTAATCGGATGACTTGGTTTTCTAAAAATGAGATGTTATAAAGCCTCCCATACTTGTTGAAACTAAAGACTTTGAACATATAGGTTTCACAGGGGTCTCCCACCTCAATAGCTTACCCAAACTTCTCTAGGGCCAGATAACCGTCAGATAGGGTGAAACACAAGAAGAGGCCATCGTAGTACCTTCCTTTGTGTGCATAAAAAGAAAGTGGCACTTGAGACATGATTTAGTAAACATGACTTGGTACTTGATAAATTTTAAGGATATTTGTGTTGTTAGACACTTGATAAAGGCATTTACAGGTTAGACGTAAGTTCAAAAATAGCAGGTATGCCTCAGAACATGAATTAACTACTATGTGTTCTAGTAATTTAGTGGGGAGAGAAAAAAGACTTGATTCATCTGCCATCTAGAAATTTTGAAGAATAATTCTACTTAGTAAAACATAATCAATTTTTTAATGTTGTTATAATTTTCCAAGGTTTTCTAAACAAATCCTTTGATACCAACGGTCATGCCCCGACCCTAGACTGCCCTGGAGCCGGTGCAGTTTCAATTAAACATGGTGTGCAATTTTTTTATAAAAAGAAATCTAATTAATTACACATCAAGTTACACTAAATAGGATATTTTTGGGTTTGATTCTGAAAAAATAGATAAAAATATTAAAATCCTTCAAAAATAAAATAGAAAATAATATCCACAAAGCTTCCACCAATCAGTGTAACTCAAATATACTAAACCTGTGAAATTTAAGTTAAAATGTAGGGTGATCATACGAAAGCCTAAAAAGGGAGTTTTAAAATAAAATAATATTTCTATTGAAACCTTTTGAAAACATTCCATTAAAATTATTCATAAAACATTTTATTAAGTAAAGCTGCAATACCTGAAGCATAACATAACATTTTTTCCAAAAATTACAAGTGAACATTACAAGGAATATAAAAAGAGTTACAATGAAACATGTTCCAATCATAAGAATGATTATTAAAAATATGTGGTGGATAACATAAGAGTTATTCTAACTATAATAAGTGTGACTAGCGAAAGTGAAAGTACATAATTTACAAATGGAAGTAATACGTGATCAGAGTTATGTATAAAATAATAACATCAGTTTCATTCCTTACTAACTGTAAATCATAAACTGGCAGATAAATCTATGAATACTGAATAAAAATTATTCCATAAACATTTACTTATTATGATACTCATAAGTATAGGATCTTAACCAAGTATATTATATTAGTTGAATATCCACTTGGTTAATTAATTATCATAAACATAATGAGGGAAATGTATAATGTCCGAATGTGCTAAGGCCGTGTACCATGACCAAATTTGTATCATGAGAACTACCTATGCATCCTAGGTATTTCATTAACCGGTACCCAACCTGTATGGCTTTCATTAACTGGTCCCAAACCTATAGGGATTTCATTAACCTGTCCCCAACCCATCAGATACTGAGTCCAATACATGCCTCATATGCCAAGTAAGGGTGTATATTCAAAGCATCCAAAACCACTTTGAACATTTATTTTCTCATTTAATATTATTCATAGTGTCCCATACCACTTTGAATAATTTAATTCTTAACTACATAAAAGGTCATAAGTTTTTTAATTACATTATTTAGCATTTACATATACATACTGAGTCACACATTAAGTGTCAACAATAAAACTAACTACTGCATGGTTATAGAAATTTAATAAGCAAAAATTATGGTAGAAAATTATAGCACATGTAATAATATCTAATGAACATAAAATACAGGTTTTGTCACAGAAAATGATAACCCTTAAATCCTGAAGTCCTTATTATTAAATTAAATATTTTATATTACAAAATTCATATTTTGAGTTTAAGGTAGATGTCATTTGTATTTTAAACATATGCTGATAAATGGGAATCATAGATGTTTATTTGAAACTATGTGAATATATATATATATATTTATATATATATATAACCAAAAATACAAAGTGTATAAATAGGTTTTTTTCAAGGAAGACAAGGTATTTTAAACCCTTACAATTAATAAATATTTCATTACAATATTTAATCCCTAATTCCACCATATTAAAAAAAAACTTATGTTAGGTTTCAAGTACATAAATGCATGGACATACATACATAAAATCTATTGTTTTGTATAAGAATACTAATCCATTGGAACCTAATACATTATTCACATCCTTGCCTTTATTTAAAGGTTGAAAATAATATTTAATAACATAAAACAAATTTGAAATGAATTAAGTGTGTATGTACAAATATGCACTAAGTGTATATTCGGTTTTTCATAATAAAAAAACATGTTAAATGATCCCTTATATCATCATCGAACTTAGAAATATTAATAAACATAAACTTTTAACCTTCTAAAACTTGGATTCACCTTAGAAATTATACACACACACACACACACACACAAATATATATATATATAAATTGTATATACATATAAATAAATGAATGTGTTTTTCACAACACATATTACATGTTTCTTTGAGGAAAAAATGAGTTTCAGGTAACACAAACACACCCTTAAGAAGACTTTCAAAACATAATTATAGATAAAATTTACAAAATATATGTTTAAAGATAAAAAATGAAAACATAGCCCTTAAATTGTTAGTTTTGAAAATAAAATAATATAGGACATAATATTGTTTGAAACAATGAAATATTCATACACATGTATAAATAATTGTACATATATATATATATATATATCCTTGAAAATATATTTATCCCATCAAGAATTTTACCATAAATTGTAAATATATTAAATACTCCCTTAAAAGACAATAACCTTAAACATAAATTAATAAGAATAAAATAATATTTTACTAAATAAATTCAACCATGAAAATAAATATTAATTACCTTACATGATATGATAATTTCCTTGTTCCTAGACTTGGATACACCAAGAAGGAGGTGTTGTGCTCAGGTTGGGTATGCAAGAACCCCTATTGTGTGTGCAGGACCTCAATAGAGTGAAGAACTGAGACGACGAGTAGTAACACAGTCTATTTAAAGACTTTGTTTCATTTTCTATATAGTATTTATACATATATAGATTTTTGGAAGAAGTATTGTAAGAAAATATATTTTTTTCAATAGGTTTGGCTAAGATTTGGTTCAGATCTGAAGCAACAAATCGACGTATATATTATACTCGGACCAAAAACAACAAGTTAAATTTTTTTATTTCAACAATCTCGAAAGTAGATTCATCTGAAGGAGACATTGGAAATATTAAAAATTAAACTACTACAACATCGGAAAAGATTAATACATACATGGACCAAGCTAAAACATCTGCTGTTCAAAGTCTAAAGAAAGACAAACACCCGTGTTAAAACAAATCAGTTATCCAAAAAAATGAAATGAAGTGCCTACCTAGTAGATTGAAGAATAATCAGAACCCCTAAATCTAGACCCAGAGAACAAGAGAAAAACCCTACCTCTACCTTGACAGAATACTAACCTCGACGCTGACAAGGGCGGCCTCTGCATGAATTCCACCGGATGCGGACGAAACATTGTCTCAATTTCTTCTCCCATAGCACCACACAAACCTGAATCCGAGCCTCCACCACACGAGACTCTCCCAAGCTGCATGACTTCCGCTGTGGATTCCCCATGAAGACCCCAGATGAAGGGTGTCTAAAAACCATAAGCGCCTACACCCACAGATGCATGCGACTCCCAAATCCATTCACAAGATTTATTTTTTTGTCATCTCCAATTTAGTTTATTATTATTATACCTTTATCATTTATTTATTTAATCCTATATCATACTATTAATTTCTTTAAAAGGTCAAAATTCTAATAAAGATATTTATCTATTAAACTTATTTTATCAATATTTTTTTAAAAGTAAAAGTTATTATTATTAAATTCTTTTATAAAACATATATTTATATATTTCATATTATATACTTATAATGTTATAAATTAAATTAATAATTGAAAATGTATTATCATAATTTGTACAAAAATATCTTTAATTGTTAATATTATATATATGATTTAAACTAACCATAATTTTTATTAAAAGATCATTCATATATGTACAATTTTAATCATGCTATTAAAATAGTTGTAATATATATTTATAATTTTATTAAACAAAATTCAAAATGTTAATTTATAATCTAATAATTATTACATTATATATATATACATGTGTATATATCATATTTTCAAAAATATATAAAACTCATATAATAGATTAAATAATTGTCCGCATATTTAAAAACATGTACTTTTACAAAATAATGTCATTAAAATACTTTAAAGCAATAATTTTTAGTATCCTTTATAACCTCAATATAAAATTATAATTTTATAATAGTATTACTTTTATATCATAATTTCATATAATTCAAATCCAGTATACATATGTATATATATATACATATCTTGTTTTGGAACTAAACAACAAATTAGTATAATTATTATTTAAAATATTCTATTAAATAATTATTTGATAAGAATAAATTATGTTTGATAAAATAGTTATTTTTAAATTATTATTTAAATAAAGTGAGATAATATCTAATTTGAAAATTGTACTTAAAATAAAACAATATCAAATTTTCTATTATTATTTTAAGGAAAACCATATTAAAACGTTTGAATTATAAATATATATGTTTAATAAAACAATAACAGTCACAAAAATAAAACAACAGTCATCTTAATTATAAACTTCAACAACTATAACAATGGTCAAGAAGACCCTTATAAATACATGTTTAGGGTATTTAAACTTCAAGACAACTTGGAGAAGATGGTGCTCATCATTCCTTTGATGCTTAGCATGGTTGTCGTAGTTCTAGCTATACTGATGTTCATTGTGATAGATCCGAAGGACCCCCAATATTTTCTTGGGCTTTTTGTTTTATTTGGTGGTCTCCCTGTGATTTTAATAGTTCTATTAGTAGGAATTTTAGGTTAGTTGGATTATCTTAGACTTGAATCAATGTAATCATTTCAGTGTTATATTAATAAAAAATGTATTGTTTTACTTCCAAAATCATTTTTTGAATATCACAAAAATTAAACAAAGTAAAACCATAAAATATTATTATTACACGTGAAAAAGGTTCGGGGTGTCACACTAATGAAGTCTCTACTTAAAAAAACTCAGATCATTATTGATAATGGAATGTATGGAATTTCGGAATCTATATCATACTTCTCTTGTATGTAGATCATATCTTTCTTGTAGGTTTGTATCCAAAAGATGAAATGAAAATTTTCGAGAATATATGAGATGAACAATCGTAGTCAGGATAATAAAATCTTGGGAATGAGGATTGAAAGAGATATGAAGTCTAGAAGGTTTGTATGATATCAAAGAACTTCACATATAAGGTCATTGATTAGTTTAGGATGACCACATGAAAGAATATCTCAACTCCTCTTATCATAAACTTCAAAATTTTCAAAGAGAAGGAACAAAAAATAGAAGAAGAGATCTGGTACATGAATAATTTTCTATTATAATTAGTAATAGGAATCCTAATATATTACATGATATGTACATGACCCGAAATTTCATTTTTAGTGGGATAAGTGATCTGATTCATGTTGAATCCATGAAGGGAACACTAGGTGGCTGTTAAGTGGATCATCCAGTACATTAAAGGATCAAAAGAAATAACCATGTTATTTGGGATTGATAATCCCTTTTAAGGTAAAATATATGATTATTTTTCTAGATATTAATACACCTATAAAATAACCATAGTTTTTTTCACCAATAAAGGAATAAAAGTCATTTGGATATCATGGCTACAACCTAATGTAACTTTTCCACAACAAAAGCTAAGTATATTGCAGTATTGAAAGCAGTAAAGGATTTTATATAGTTTATGTTATTTATAAAGGATCTCAAAATATTTATATAATATAGAGTCTTATTCTATGATAGTTATAATGAAATTAACTTAACAAATATTTTGTGTTTCATGTGAGGATCAAACACATTGATCTGAAATGTCACTTCATCTTAAGTATACCAGAGGATATGGTGATGGAGTTATGGAAGATATCTTGGAAAACAAATATAGCCGATATATTTCCAAAGGTCCTATTATACGAAATTATGAGTCAACACTATGCCTTAGTGGGACAAGGTTAACCAAAAAAATAGTTTAGAACATTGTGCGCTACTAAAGAGTTTGCTTGATTAGGTTTTAACAATGTGTTATAGAGTTTTGTTTGAATTTACTTAAAGTAGTATTTAAATGGAGTATTTTTTGGACCATGAATAATGTTCAAGTTTCTAATGGTATACTATAAGGATAATATATATAAGGTATAAATTGATCTGATTAGTTTAGTGGTGGCATATGTCTTCAATAGTTAAAAATTTGGTTAGATGGTGCCATTTTTTATGGGTGCAGGCTATCAGTTCACCATGAGATATTGAATTCGATGTTGGTTCACCAAAAGGTATATTTTGAAGTTTCCATAATTATATTTGAAAATAAAGTTTATGAAATGGTTGAGTTGGTGGATGTTATATGGAATCAAAGGTTTCCAAGTTCCAATGATGGTTGATCCACAAACATCGAATAGAAGTGAATGATAACCAACTAGACATACAATTCTATAAATATCAAAGTGGTACCACTTGAATGGTGTACTTAAAATTTTAATTGTATAGTGATATTACTTAAAATTAGTAATATAAGTGAAATAATATTCATAATGACTATAATTCTAGCATATTATAGAGAAATAAATAAATAACAACATTTCACTCATGGTTGAGGGACATAAGTCTAAATCACATAAATACTTGGGTGTGTTCTTATTTGTTATTAATTGTTGAATGAATGTCCATGAGACCTAATTTTTCCTTATTTTTATGATGTTGAATCAATGTGGTGATTTAGGTTGGAGGTTATTCCTTCATAAGTTCCATTGAGTTGATCTTAGGATAGGATCTTCCAATCAAGGTAGTTTGGGTGCTTCTGTTCCACCATGCCTTAACTTTTTGAAAGATTTACTTCTAAATATTAGTGGTTTGAATCCCTAAAAAGTTATTATTTTAAAAATAGTATCGATCAATATCAGTGATTTTATTTTAGTATGTTTTATATATACTTCAATAAGATAATTAAAATCAGGATTTTGACTATTATTCTTCTTCTTTATTTATTATAATTTTAAACATTAAGATTTATGTTATGTTTGTTTTTATGCACCATCATTTTAAAAATTACTTTATGATTGATAATTCACTTCATTTATGATCTAAATCAAATTTCATCTTTGTTTGAGTTCACATTTTTATTTTAAAATATGTCACAATTTCAATTGAGGTTACCATTCCATCTTCAACATGTTATTATCATGAGTTTTACATATATGAAAAGTTTTTTATTAACAAGAATTTATGTTATAAAATTTTGAGTTTTTATTAATTTTCATAATGAAGATATTTGTTTCATCAGCATCACTATGACTATAAAATATTTAAACTCAAAAAATATTCTATCTACTTTGACATGGGAATTTATCATGTGAGTACCTTAACTGGGAGTGAAAAATCAATTAATATCTATAGATGTGAAGATATATATTTATCTTTTGGTACAAAAAAAATTAGTAAATAATGTTTTTCTTTCCCCCTAATCTCAAAGAAATATATTATAATTTAAATGTATTAATTAAAAATAGATATAGTATTGGGAATATGGATGAAAAAGGAGTTGAATAACACTATATACTAAGAATTCATAATGAGAAAAAAATTTATTTGGGAGAAGATTTCAAGGTTTCTGCCTATTTTTTACTATATAAATATATATAAAATCAAATTAAATATGGAAAACATTTTTTACTAGGATACATTTATTTTATAAAATAATTTTTTTTCATTATGTATTAATTATGATGAGAAAAAAGGAGTAGATGTATGTATTGAAACTAATTGGTTGATAAAAGGGTTCTTACACATAATTATTTCTCATGAGATTCTTGATCTCAAAAAAATATAACATCAATTTTTTTTAATTTCAATTAATTTATGTTGAGATAATTTTGAGTTTATTTATTAAAATCATTTTCATGAAAAAAAATTTATCTATATAATTCTTTGATTAGTTAAGGTAGAATATTTTTTGAAATGTGATTCATAGAGAAATATTTTTATGTGGAATATTAGAGGAATTAATTTAGTTATATGGATTTGGTGATGGCTATGTGACTATGGGAATTGATTAGTGATTATGAATTGATATGTTTTTCATAGGTTTTACAATGATACAATTAAAGGATTTAAAATGGGGTTATTATAGGGGTATTAAATCCATGTATTTTAATTAATATAAAAATATGGTAATTATTTTAGGCATATCAATAAAGATACTTTTTTTGGATAAGTGTTACAAAATTATGAAAGGAGTGATTATGGAAGTTTCGATCTAGAACTAGATGAAGGTAGGCATAGTGTAACCAAGATTTATATAATGGGAACAATAGTGAAAATATTATAGAAGTCTGGAGGAGGAGTTTTGAAAACTTACACTGTTCACCAAAATAAAAGATCAAGTTAGTGCATTCTGAATGAAACTATAGGTTCCCTTAATCAAGTAGTGGCCACATATAATGATTGGATAAAGATGTAACTAGTAGAACCAATTGGATATTGTGGATATTTACTATAAATAATTAGGTGGGGTCACTTTAACTACATCAATTAAATTTATTTTTAATTTTTTACTTTATTCTATTTTAATAAAAAGGGTTGTAGTATTCCTCTCATAGACTAGGGAATGTCCCAAACCATGTGAATTCATTATATACTCTTTTTTTTAGTTTTTAGTGTGTTTATTATAGATCATCGTGTCCATAAGGTATTTTTTGGTATGTGGTTATGATGTGGTGGATGGATAGTGTACAAAGGATTCTTAGTTTTAGATACACCATCGTCATGTGTTGTTCTATTTTTAGAGTTTTAGATTTTATTCCAAATTTGATGTTTCAGAGGGTGATTCAAAATTAGTGGGATACAATTCAACATGTGATATTATAGCTTGGTTCTAGAGTTTGATATAAAGAAACCATGGTCTGGTATTTAAATCATGGATTTGAGTAATTTTAGAAGCTTGGACTTATATAAGACTATTAGAAGATAGTTCCTATATAAATACTCGTGTATTTCTAAGTTGCAAAAATGAGTGATTTTTTTTTTGAGTTTTGGATGAGAATGAGGTATAAAATGGTTATTTGATATGGAAAATGATCACAAAAATTATTCTTAACAATCCCATTGATCTCAAAATAAGGAGTTTACCCTAGGTGTGAAATTTTGTGATATTTTGGTTCAATTAATTTTTTAGAATATATTGATATCTATTTAATAAATATTAATTATTCTATTAATGAAAATACAAATATCCTTTGACCAGAGTCTCATATTTGAATTCTTACTTCATGGTTGAGTCTAAAATGTGGGTTTTTTCCTAGGTGAGGTATAAAATTGGTTCAGGGTCTAGGATTGGGGTTGAAATATCTAAATTAGTGTTTAAATTGAATTAAATTAATAAATTTAATTTAATTTAATTTAATTAATTATATTTTTTTCCCATTTCTCTTCCCTATTTTCATGTGAGGGGGAGGAGTGACTTCCCCTAGAAACCTTTCCTGAACTAAGGGAGGAAATGGGTAGTAGGAGAGGGAAACACAACTGGAGAGATCAATTCATACTAGATTGAGATACAACATCCTTAGAGGATGATTTTGAGCTTAGATATTTAGTGATTCTCCATGAGGTAGGTCGGCTACTTGGTTTCTTCTTTGATTCACATTATATTTTTCATTTTAAAATTTAAATGTAATTATTGAACTATGGTAGTTTATCCAAGGGTTTTAGTGAGTGATTTGGTGTTTGAATGTTGTGTTTTCAATTTTTGGTTGAGTTTTGAATAGGTATAAAAGTGGTGTTTTGTGTACTATGAATGTCATGTGAAGAAGAAGAAGAAATAAATAATATATATATATATATATATAAATGTAGGAGACTCACTACATAAGGGTAAAAGGTTTCCATAATGTAGTAGCCTAACACTGCGTAAGGGTAATAAGAGTTACCATTACATATGCTACTAGGTAAGTATAACCCATGTTATCTGAAGCAATGAAGATTCCCTATAAGGGTAACCTTAGTCACCCTTATGAAACTACATTATTACATAAGGGAAACTCTCATTACCCTTATGTAGCAACAATGGGATGGGGATGCATATGGGTAACAAAGGTTTCCCTTATATAGGATACCACTCTCACATAAGGGTATAGTTTTTTTGTAATTTTTTAAAAAACTAGATTTCTCCCTTTTATCAGGGAATTAATTTATTGCATAAAAGAGGTTTTGAGGGAGAATAATTAATTTATTATCCCATTTAAATAAATTAGGAAATTAACTATATAATAAAATATTAATTTATTTTACAATTAATTAAATTATTATAAATGAAAGTTTGAATTAAAAAATGGGGAAACAATCTATTAATTGAGCCTTAAAATTTATTTGTGGTTTTTTTTTGTTAAATGAATAAAAATTTATTATAAATGACCGTGATTAAATCAATCATGGAATTAACTATGGATTAATTGGGGTTCATTTTATAATTAATTTAAGCTTTACAAATGTGATTAGGTCCACACATTAATGGATGACATACATCAGGACTTCGAAAAGATTTAATGATGGTAAAGCTATGGTTAAAAGGGGAAAACATCATAGGATGTTGGTGTCCCCTTGAGCATGAAAAATTTAGTAAATTCATTTTCTATATATGGTATGTGTTATACGGTGATTTACATTTTTAAATTGAATGAATTATTCAATAATTTAAGCGAATTACTTGATAGATTCTTTCTAAGATAAACAAAGTGACAAGGTCTATGACATACCCTTGAACATGGGATGGATTCCTCAACTGTTGATGGATGTGGTCCAAAATTATAAAAAACATGCCTTGTTATTCATATACCCATGAGGGGGTTAAATTAAATGAATTATGTGGACATAGTGACCATTATTATATGTTCTATTAGATCCCTTGAGTAGTGGTGTGTATTGAATCAGAACTCATAAGCCTGAGTAAGGCATGATATAACTTTAAGATGCATTAGAGTAGTTGTGGTACTTGTGGGGAGAGTTAAGGAGAGTCCCCCCTTGGTAATTTACTACAAGTTAGTATGGATTTAACAAGTTCATGAATAGTTTGGGTGTGTGAGGACTAACCTAGGATGAATTTAGAAACTAGGATTTTCTATATACTATCATCTTAAAGCAGAGACATTGTGGCCTATCTAATAAGGCCAATGAGGACTTCAGATGATTATAATGAAACCAAGGGACATGATTCTCTTTGAGTGATGGGATAGTCTTGAGAGTTTATTTTGAGATAGAGGAGACCATGTTGGAGTCTGTGCTACAGTTTAGTTTAGGGAACCTTGGTAGGCGTCCCAATGATATTTTGACCCCAAAGAGTGAGAGTGTGGGGGAATATATATAGATAAATTATGGTTTCACCTTAGAACTCTAATTAATGATGTGATATTGATATGGATATAGTAGTGAAGGTAGGTTATTTACTTAAGGGCTTGAATTAGGATATGTGTGAATGGTTTAGGGAATTTTTTAACCCACAATATTGTAATATTGTTATTATTACTATTATGTGATGACATATGAGATGACCCAAGTGGATTCCAGCCCCTAGTGGTCAATTTTTTTCTGATAATATTGGGTGGATTATAGCTTCAAGATTTATATACAAGATGCCTATGAAGTTACCTAGCCCGAAGGGCCTGAAGGCCTTTATTTTTATTGATTTTTGATAACCCCCATTTCAAGGGATGAGGGGGAACCCTTAAAAGGCCTGCAGGCTCATATATTACATGGATCGTAGGCTTAGGAGATTACATGACCTGAAGGTCTTAGGGAATTCAACTAGACTATCTATAAGGAACTACTCCTCCCCAACATCTGCATTATGATAGTATCTCTCAACCTTCGCATGGCTGTCTGGCTAGGATTCCCGTGCAATAACAGGCTGGTCCCGATGGCATATCCATACCCTCTCATTATGAGAAATCCATTTGGCTCTACTCTGGTGAGTGCACCTACTTTGAATCCTCTTCTGGGGCTGCTCCTTTTTTTGTAGAGTCTGTCTGGGGCAACTACATGTGGCCTGAAGTCCTTGAGGTGGCTCAAAGGCCTTAAAGGTGGCCCGAAAGCCCTACTAACCCGAAGGACTGGGTGGCCTGAAATCCTTAAGGACTCCAAGCCAAAACTGGTGGCCCATGGTGAATATTTCAAGCTGCTATAGTACCGAATATTATCTGCTATAGTGCCTGCTATAGTACCCGCATAGTGTATATATCTGCTACAGTACTGCATAGTGTACATTTCTACTATAATATCCACACAGTGTATAGTTTTGCTACAGTACTGCTACAGTGCCTACTACAGTACCTGCTACAATACTTCTATAGTACCAGAAATTTGCCTCTGCCTGGTTTTGAACCTGGGTCATGTGGATGCACTTAAGGATACCTCACCAACTGGTCTGAGGCTCATGTGATTTTTTGTTTATATATATATATATATATAAATGCTAGAAAGTTACCTAGGACTTAGAAGGATGTTTGATAATTCTACATAAGATGCCTAGTGATTCCTAGGATCAAGTCATTATACCTAGTGAGAGGGGAGATTCTTAGGATGCCTAGGATCTAGTGGTATTCCTATTGATATTTTATGAGATACCCAGTGATTCTTAGGATCTAGAAAGGATCCTATTTATGTTCATAATATTCCTATTATTTTTAGGAACTGCTAGGATTCTTGGTGATATACAAGAGTTGCCTAAAATTTCTAGGATCTAGCAGGATGGCTAGTGATATAAATAGGATTCCTATAATTTCTAGGATCCAATATTATAACTGATATCATATGATATTCCTAGGGTTCCTAGGATCTATTCATTATAGAAAATTTTGGGGGATTCCTAAAATGTTTCTAGGATCCAACGACATTAAATGATACTATATGGGATGCCTAGGATGTCCCAGGATCTAGTATTTACACCAAGTAGAGGTGTGTTCATGAGGGTTTAAGGAAGGACATGTATCACCCTAGAGGATATTTGACATGTTTAGCTATACCCTAACACTATTTGTAGAAGGTATTGTTGATCTTAGGTGTCTTTTTAGAAGCTTAATATTGATAGTGAATATTATTTATAATTCCACACTAATTTATTTATGATTATTATGTCATCTGTTCAAACACTAAATTTACTGGTTATGTATGAATCCAAGTTTGTGATTCCCTACTGAGTCTTACTCATACCCTAATCATGTGACCATGACACATGGGTACCTGTATAGCCTTTACTATACAACTTTTCAAGTTAGGAAAAGGCTTGATATTTGATCATTCAACTAGATAACATATAATGAGTTAGGATATAATTGATATATAACTTGGGGATATATTAGATCCCCTTGTATTTTACTCTTTTATTTATCTCAATTTTGTGATCTTCCCAATGGGAAATCAACCTATGTTTACTGGCATGACTACGAGTCTGCATGATTGTGTGCTCACATAACCATGAGTTTGTATGACATCATGCTCCCTTATTCCATTTTATATATCATGTTATGCTGTTATTTATTTATTTTGTATACTTTTATGGTTTATTATTTTTTACATATTATGTTTTAGTTTATTATTATTGAAAACTCTAATATGGGGGTATGGTATCCCAAAATTAAAACATTAGACCCCTGATCTTACTTAGAAGCCTCTAGTATATGAGGGGGCATGCTTGAGGTCATGCGATGATCACTGATCTAGACACTGTGAGTGGTCTAGGGTGGAAGAACATTACTAAGTGGTATTAGAGCATTTATGTGACTGATATTATCGAGTATATCAGAGTTTTTTTATTTTTCTTACCATTTTGAGAGATTATATTCATGTGATATATTAAATTTTTAGAGCTTGTGATGGACTTTGGTTTAGTGTGTCACAAACACCTTTCGTGGGGGGAAGTCCAATTTACCAGGGATATGGGATTCTATTCTTAGTTTTCACTATTATAATTGAGTTAGTATTTATTATAATTGATGATCATGTTATTTATTGTATATTATGTGTTATTGATTTTTTCTATTAGAAAATTGGCAAGAGTCTATGTACATGTATCATATCTGGAATGTAGGGTTCACATGATATACACATGATTGCTTGTGATTGATATCACTGATGACTAGGGTTAAAATACTTAAAGAGTCAACAAAAACTTATATGGTGTTTTCCCATATAACATCTTAGTGGTATTTTATTTATCTAAATAGTAGCATATTTCTTTTGATGATAAGTTATGTGTATTCTATGGAGGGATGCTACATGATGGAGACCACGAAGTCCCTGTTGTAAAGGATATGTAATGACCCTTAGTGGTTTAATATAGAAAATTAATTTCCTTACACTATTTCTATGATAAAATATGTTATATTATTTAAAGTTTCAACAATAACCTATATGAAATTTTCCCATATAGATTCTTGGTGGAATTATACATAACTGAACCATCTAGATATGGTTTACTCAACATGGATCATCATAAGACAATGTCATTATATATATATATATATCTCTGTGTGTGTGTGTGGGTGGGTGATCATATCTTGGTCTTCAAGGGGTTGTATCGTATAAAAATTCTCGGTGATGATCAATGCCTATGAGTAAGCTGATGACTTGGTATATGATTCCTGATGTTTATATATATGTATAAGAACCCAAGAGTGGGTGTATTTTATATGAGTTTCCTCACATATTTAAGATAGGAATATCGGGGAGTTTCTTAGAAGTTTTGATCTATGAAATACATGGTTTATGAGTTTGGTGGGATATCTTAATGTCATTAATATGTGACTCAGAAAATTAGTGTTTTGGGTATTATGGTTGTGATGAGATGAAATATATTAGGATAAAGTAGGATAGGGGTTATCCTTAATTTATGAGTACCGTAGATATGGAAATCATTTCATGATGATTTGGGTTATGAGGTCAGGGCATAAGAGGTGCTAATGGGTATATGGTATAGACATGGAGTTTCCTTAGGCTTCATGAGGTAATGTAATCAAGGTGATATGGAATCAAGGGTTTTTCAGAGGGAAAGGTCGATAAGATTCATGATGCTATTATTTTGGGTGTGATCTTCAAGGAGATAGCATATTTTGATCCTAGATGATTGGATATAGGATAGGAAAAACATGTGTAGATTATTTTGTGTCAAAGATGATGCTCTTTTGGGTGGGTGATCATGTGATATGCCATGTCATAAGTGAAATGGATCAATATTAAATAGGATCACTAAGGGTGATTCTAGTTAGATTAGATTGACATACATTAGGAGCATGGTTGGTGACTTAGGTGCAAGAGCCTAGGTTCGATGCTGTATGAATTCAGGAATCATGGGTTGGATTATGCAATTGGGTGTTATATAATTGTATAACCATTGGGTTTCAATAAGATAATCTTGGTATGTTCTAGTTACACATAGTTCTTTTCAATTATAGATCGACGTGTGGATATACATGATCCAAGGAACCGATGGTTAAGATAGAATGATTATGGACTAAATCTCTCAATGTTTTGATGTTAAATTTCAATTTTATGATGAAGATTATAGAATGTATGGCATGTTGTGATTAATTTATAGTCCAAATTAGCATGGATTGGGAGTAACAACACATTTTGGTGATGAAACCTATTGAAGTTGTGCTCCAAGAGAGGTATAAGGGAATCCCTATGATGGGGAGGGGACTATAGGATGTTGGATGGTATGAGCTTCATCTCATGATGAATTTTGATAGATCTATGAGTAAAAAATTCTTAATGATTTGGTAATTTTTAAAAATTCATGTTTTATGATGAATAATAGGTATGAGTGTGATAGTCATGTCTAGTATATATAAGTAATCATGGACAGGGTGTAGACCATGGAGGGGTGGCCCTCATATTGGTATGGTCTTGAGAATTATTATACTGGTCATTGGATAGTCGAGGTGATGTCTGCATATCAGTGAGTGGGTGAATATAATTTATTTGGTCTTGTTTCAAATATAAAATGTGAATTTTGGATACAATTTTTATTAGATTTTGTGCATTGGGACTAGGATCATGTTGAATTTGATGTAATCCAAGGATGAGTTAGATCGATGATATACTAGTGATTAAGTGAGAGGATGATAGAATATTTGGATGTTTGGTGATCTAACTAAGATATTACAGTTGAAGTTGGGTTTGTACATTAGTGTGGATTCTTGGGTGATATTGCAGTGCTTTTGAGAGTAAATACATCATGATCTGATGGCGTGATAGCGTGTTAGTAGCTACAACCAAGAGTTTTTGATAATTGGTTACTAAGGGAGGTTCTAATAATGTTTGTCATGTAATTGGATGTGGGAAGATAGAAACTACACTGATCATGTTGTTAGATCACTGTAAATCTGTTATGTAGGTATTTATGATGGTGGAGAGTATTGTGAATTAGAATTTTCCATTATGAGTTGATATTTATGGTATGGAGCACTATAAGTATGGAGATAAATTGACCAGTTACACCATGGTGTCTCCAGATAAATAGATGTCTTGGAGTACCATTTAGGTGTTTTGGTGATGGTAGCGAGTGACAAATTAGTTTTTAATAAAGTGTTCACCACATATTGAGAGTTGGGAAATATAATCTCTTTAAATGTTTTATATTAGAATTTGGTGATTTGAGTGTGAATTGATGACTGAGATAGGTCATGATTATGGATGGATGACCATTGAGGGTTCTAGGGGATGAGAAGTGATATGGTGGGTAGATTGTAAAGACCCATATATTTTTAGGCTGTGATAATGAGTGCAGATTTGAATTTTTAGGTTCCAGATGAGTATGAGGGATAAAATAGTGATTTCCCTTGGTAAATAATCTTGAAAATATTTTTTTGACAATTTCGATGATCTCAAAATGGGGAGTTTACCCTATAAATATAATTTAATTATATTCTAGTCTATTTGAATTTTTAGTAACATATTATTATTTATTTAATAAATATTAATTAATCCATTTAAAAAATGATAATATACTTTGAATAGAGTATCAGATTTGAATTCAGAATTCATAGTTGAGTCAGGAATGATAGGTTTTACGTAGGTGAGGTATAAACTTGACCCAAGTTTCAAGACCATTAACAAGCTATCTAAATGGGTGTTTAAATTAAATTATATTAATGAATTTAATTTAATATAATTAATTATAATTATTCACCCCATTTTCCCTTCATTCCTTTCATGTGAAGGGGAGGAGTTTTTTCCTTTGGAAGCCTTATTTGAACCGTGAGACGAATGGGGGAGAGGGAGAGGGAAACACTTCTTGAGAGATCGATTAAGGATGGATCGAGATACAACAACCTTCAAGGGTGATTTAAAGCTTAGAGATTTGGCGATTCAACATGAGGTAGGAAAACTACTTGGTTTCTTCATCTTTTCCCATTATATTTTACATTTTTAATATTAAATGATATTATTGAACTGTGATGGTTCGGCTGAGGCCCATAGTGAGCAATTTGGGGCTTTAAGTGTTGGGTTATCATTTTTTGAGTTTTGAAGTGGTCTTCATTTGGTGTTTTGTGTATTGTGCATGTTATTTAAATAATAAGAATAAATAAAAAGGGATATGTATATATATATATATGGAGAAAAAGGGAGACTTGTTGCGTAAGGGTAGAAGGTTACCCTAACATAGTGGTCCGATGTTGTGTGAAGGCAACATGGGTTAACCTTATATAGATATCCATGTTATATGAAGTTAAGGGGAGTTACCCTTACACATTCTATAGAATTAGAGTAACCTATGTTACCCTTACGCAAGGCCGATGCAGCATAAGGGTAACCCAAGTTATCCTGATAGAGTAGTAGGAAACAATAAGTGCAATCTGTGTTACTCTTACCTAAAGACACATGGAGGGGGATAAAAAAGGGTAAAAAATGTTACTATTAGACTATATACCCTCCCCTTATGTAAGGGTATATTTTTTTTGATTTTTAGAAATGGTTTTTCTCCGTTTTCTTAGGGGATTATTTTATAGTATAAAAATAACTTTTTGGGGGTAGAATAATTAATTTATTATTCCATTTAAATTAATTATGAAATTAACTATACAATAAATTATGAATTTATTTTATAATTAGTTTAATTGTTATAACTGTATGTTTTTATTTAAAATTTGGAATTAGTCTCTTATGTGAGAATTAAACTTTAATTATGGTTTCGTTTATAGTTAAATGTGTAAAAAATGATATAATTGATTATGATTAAATTAATTATGTAATTAATTATAAAATTAATTTGGAATTATTTTATAATTATTTAATGTTTTAGAAATTTTATTAGGGACCCAAATTGTTGGAAAATATCTATGTAGACTTGGATAATCTTTGATGAGGATGATTGAGCAATAGTTAAAAAGGGCATAACATCATATAAGGTAGGTGGTATCTTGAGAATACACACTTAATTAAATTAAATTATTTATATATGGAATGTTTTATACTATATCCACAAGATAGATATTGACCTTTATAAATTTAAATAATTGTTTGATAAATTAAATGAATTATTTTATACATTCCCATTGAGATTAACAAAGTGTCAAGGGTCATGACAGAACATTGTGCACTAGTTGGATGCCTCAGCCGTTGATGGAAAAGGAATAAAATTGTTAAAAATGTGAATTATTGAACATAAAACCCTAAGGGGGTAATTTAAATTAATTATGTTTATATAGTGTATCTTATTATAGGCACCCTTAGATCCCTTGAGTAGGAATGTTTGTTGAATCAGAACTGATAGGCCCACATAGTTCATGGTAGAAATTTAAGATGCCTTAGATCCATCATGCTAGTTGAGGCAAGATCTAGGGTGAGTGTTTCTCCTCCTTTGGTAATTGAGCACAATCAAAACCCAAGGTTTTCTCACATAACTATTACATCATTTTTATAATAATTAACAAAATAGTAATTTATTCCATGATCGAGAGGTTTAGTATCTTGGGAAGATTAGGCTCATACATCACTTGTATATAATTAAACATAAACATTTTTTAATTCCTTATTAAAATCCCTCTTAAATCTCTCATTCCCTCCTTAATAAATGTATTTAACTAATTATATACATAAATGAAAGGGGTGAGCTAAAATATCACTATGGTGAGGGATAACAAAGAAGGAATAAGAGACATGAATCAATAGTACATGGGTGAGAATAATCATTATCATCATATCATAAGCACAAGGCCATCATAATAATAATGAAATAATCATTTCAAAAAGGCATGGAATGTTGTATATTCATAATTATGAAACATCATAACATAGTGGTCAAATACCACACATTGTTTTGAAAAAGTCTAGCATTATGTTCACACATAACATATGTGCATAAATCACAACATCATAATTGTGAACAAAGATATCATCATTTTCACACATAATACACATAATATCATTAAATATATCACATTTACCAATGAATTTTAGGTCTATAAATTTTTTTCCCACTCATCACATCATAAAATTCTCATAATCATTTATGCCACCTGGAAAGAGAATGTATAACAATTATAGTCATGAAATAAACCCATGAAAAGGAATGGGTTTCATAAGGGTATTATAAATAATAATTTATGGAAAAAACATTTGGGTTACCAAATTAATAATAGAGATAATATTTTGTCAAAAAATATCATTTTTATTTTAATAATAAACAACCAAGAGGATTAAAAGATACGTTTTAGAAAAATAAAGTAATTTTTGGAAAATAATTTAATTAGATTAGAAATAATTTTCACCAGGTAATAATATGTATATTCCAAGAAATAAAAGGTATAGAATATTGAAATTAAAACTTTAGAATATTAAAGGAATATTCATACTAAATACAATGTGAAATGGAGAAAACCCAAAAGAAAGAGTTGGGTTTGAGAATCACTTTACCTTAGATCCCGATTTATTCAATCACTTTTCAGCCTCCTATTTAATTAATTTAAGTTTATTAAGACATGAAAAAATAGGTGAATTATATCTATTTATGTCACTATTTTTCCATTATAATTATTTGATTCTATTTTATAATAATATTTTTTAAATGTGAATTGGTTTGATAGCATGTTTTCATCAAATTATCCCATTTTGTTTTGATTTCCTTATCTTTATTCAAGTTCATTTATATATAAGTAAAATTAATTAAAGATGCTAAAAAATACACACACATACATATAAATTTATGTATCATAAATAATTTATTATAACCATCCATAAGGGTGGTGATAATAAAATAATTAGAAACGTCATCATTGGCAGTTAACTAATTGTCAAATGAGACATTGTCTAAAAAGGAGGTGTGAGATATATAATATGTGACATTATTATATATAAATTTTTATAGGATATTAAAATTATGAAGACAATTTTAAAATAATACTTTATTACTTTAATAAGTTTTTTATTAAAAAATAAAAGGGGGATATGAAATTAGAAAAGGATAATGGAATAAATAGATGAAAGGACATTACCTTTTTCTTGAAGTTGTTCCTTTTTTATGGCCCTTAACTTATTAAAATATTGGAGTTTGATTACTCTAAAACATCCCTGAGGTTACTAAAGGTATTATGAGGGGAAATTTGGGTAGAGTTTTGTATTTGGTAAGTGAGGGATAAGTGGTTTTCCATGGGGAGGGTGATGAGGTATTTATAGTTTTGGAGAGGAGTATTTTTGAGTTATAATAATGAATAAATTATCATATCCAATATAAAACTTTAAATAGTAACATTTTTGAAATTATGAAATATATTTTAATAATATAACATGGTTTTAGGACTTTAAAACACTTAATAATTTGAACTTATTAGTTTAATCAAAGGGAAAGAAGAAAATGAAAAAATGTTTATTTAAAGGGACACATTGATCTTTTAGACTTTCAAAAATACTATTTTGATTTGGAAATTGAATTTATTGAATAATTGAACTTATTAAAAATGTTTTGGGTGGATCAAAAAATTAAACAATTGATTAAATAATTATTACATATTTAATTATTTAATTAATATAGACTGATTATGTAAAACCCGTATTTTTTACAATTCACCTAAAAATTGTAGTATTCTAGAAAATTACCAAAAAATAACCCTTATATAATTTCAATAGGGTGACTCTAAAAATAAATTTCATTTTATAAAATTAATTTTCTTACATAGGTAATATTAATTATTAATATAAAAATTATGAGTTTTATGAAATTCATTAAAATAAATTTTTTTAAAAATGTGCTTATAGTTTCCCTATGTTTCTAGTCTTGATATTTATTTTATGGAATTATAATATTTATATTTTATTAAATTACACATGGTAAAAATTATTTATATTAATTTTTTTTAATTTTAGTCCAAATCACTCTTCCAACAGTCATATTACTATCCCTAATGGTCACACTACTATTCCAATAATCTTGTTACTATTATAATAGTCATATTAACCCCTATAAATACCACTTCATTCATTAATACATCATTCATTACACTTACTACTAAGGCTATAAACTTTCCTTTTCAAAAATATCGATTGTTTTATTAATATTTTATTTCTTTTCTATAGTGTTGTTCATGGGAGTGATAATTCTAGCTAATCGGGATGATCTAAATTTTTTCCATTATACTTTTTCTGTTTTCCATTTTTTGTACAATTATATTATTTTAAATTTTTATTTGATTATTTTTTGATTAACGTAATGATCTACATTAATAAAATAATGTTTTTTTATTTTTCTATGTGTTGTATGTGTATAATACTATAAAATATAACACACATTTATTCTAGAAACCAATTATATATATAAATTCTAGGTCATTACATTCCTCCCACCCTTTATAAATTTTATCCTTGAAATTTTGACTCATATTATTGGTTGAGAATAGAATAGGTTACTTTTTCTTCATTTTTCATCAAGTCCCATATTGCCTATTCTTTTTTATAGGATTTTCATAGAACTTTTACAAGATGAGTTGTCTTGTTGTGTAGAATTTTTCCTCTACAGTCAAAGATCTTCACCAGTTTATCCTCATAAGAGATTTCATGCTTCAGTTGTACCACCTTTGAATTCATTACATGAGAGGGATCATGTATGTACTTCCTTATAAGTGACACATGGAACATATCTTGAACTTGATCCTTATTTTATGGAAGTGGTAGCTGATAGGAAACTACTTCTATATGATCAGGGATCTCAATATAGAAAATATACATAGGGATAAGCTTTCATTTAATTCCAAACCACATGACTCTCTTCCATGGTGATATTCAAAGGAAAAATTTATCTCTAACTTTAAACTCCAAGTCCCTTAAATGGTTTTCAACATAAATCTTCTTCTGAATCTAAGTATCTTTTATATATTATTGGATGGATTGAACCCTCTTTGTCATATCTTTCACATGATTGGGTATAAGTTGATTTCATTCACCAAATTCATCCCATCATCTTGGATTTCTACATCACATCCCATATAGAGCTTTAAATGGGTCCATTTGAATACTTGAGTAGAAGATTTTATTGTATGAGAACTCAAATAAAGGGAGATATTGATCCCATACTCATTTAAAATCCATCAAAAAACAATCTTAGCATGTCCTCAAGTTTCTATATGGTTCTTTCATATTGGCCATCTATTTAGGGGTGATAAGCCTTACTAAAATTCAGTTTAGTATTAATATAATGTTGAAGAATTATCCAAAATTTAGTGGTAAAACATGGATCCTGATATGATATGATTGGAAGTGGCTCCTCATGTAGCCTCACCACTTTCTTTACATATGTATTAGAAATTTTATAAAGAGATAAATCTTCACAAATAGTAATAAAGTGGGATGTCTTAGTGAGTTGATTGACTACAACCCATATTACACTGCTTCCTTTGTATGTCTTTAGGAGACTCGTCACAAATTCCATGGTGATGTTTTCCCATTTCGATGTGTGTAGAGGAAATTGTTGTATCATACCCTTAGAATTATATCACATTGCTTTAACTTTTTGAAATACTAAGTACTTTGAGGTGTACTTAGTGATCTACTTATTCATGCTGTCCCACTAAAAGTTCTCTCGAAGATCATGATATATCTTAGTACTTCTAGGATGGATAGAGAAAAATGATCTATGAGCATTATTTAATAGCTCTTTCTTTATCTCAGTTAGTAAAGACACACAAAGTCGAGTTACAAACCAAATGATACTATATTCATAGATTTTGGATTTCATGATTCCTCCCTTCTTTTACTGTATCCACCGTCTTTTGAAGCTATAAATTATCCTGTTGTGCATCCTTATTCTTCTCTTGGATAGTTGTTTGGGAAATTATTTATGTAAGGTAAGATGTATTCCTCACCCTTATTATTTCATTGCTAGAAGTAATATCTATACCAACGGGGCTATATCCATGGTTTTGAAAAACTATTGGTATAGGATATGAAAATGATCATTTTCCAACGGTTTTATAAAAACTATTGGTATATGTTGTTTAAAATACACTTTATACCAATAGTTTTTTTGAAAGAGTTGGTATAAGTTGAAATATTGAAGGTAATACCAATGGTTATAATAAACCAATGGTATAGAGTTCTCAATATTTCTATACCAATGGTTTTAAAAAAACATCGGTACAGAATTCCCCCTAAATTACAGCCATGACCGGCACCTCCCCAGATATGATTCATACCAAAATAAATCCCTACAAGAGCCTTCCTCTTCTTCTACAGCCGCAGAGACCCATCCTCAACCTCTCTTTTAATCTGGGTTTTATTCAACATCAAATTGATTATTTCTAGATCTATTATTTAGTATTCCCATCCTATAGTTTTACCATATTTGATTTGTGGTTTCTTTAAAAAAAGAGATCGCTATGTGTAGAGTGGTGACACACAAAATTTCCCCAAGATTTATTATGAAAGGGTTTTACTCTTACTGAGGATTTATATTAATATACTCTAATATATACTGTGTTAGTGATATGTATAGATTTTGGGAACATGTGTCTGAGGGATAAGTGATATAAAATTTTTTGTTTTAATGTTGGGTCCTCTTTTACTTCCTATTTTTTGATTTGATTAAGGGATTAAATTTTTTTAATTTGATTTTTTGGTATTCTTTAATGGACAATTTTTGTCATTATTGTAAAAAAAATATATTTTTATTCTTCATACCACCTTGATAACCGTTTTTGATAATCTTATTATGATAGTGGTTTCCAAAAATATATTGAGATCTGATTTTGGGGAGTAGTGAGATGATGGATGTAATATGTTACATTCTGATGATTTTTTTGATATGTTATTTTCACTATAATAAGAAAATTTCATAGGTTAATTTTAAATTCTATAAAATTATTATTTATACTTAGGGGAGGAGCGTCTTAACCTTGATATGAGATCTCATATTATTTTGAAGAAAGTTGGTTCTTGATTTAGATGATGTATATATTACTTAAACTTTGTGATTTATGATACATTCTTTTATAGGTATAGATCATACCTTTTGATGTTAGGTCGTTCTATTTTCATGGGTAGTTGAGTAGAATTATTTTTTGGAATTATTAATCTGAGCATAAGTAATGAGAGGAGATTAGATAATGGTATCACCTAGTGAATTACATAAAGGTGACATGATATTTGATTTAACTTGAGATCATTTAAATATGGTATTGATCATAACTCAACTTTATGAATGTGATTATGGATGATTAAATAAAAAATATAGATTCAATCGAGTCATAGATCAAGATATATAGTTGAATAAGTTATGGAATGATAAACTAACCCTAGGGTAGATGTGATAGATGTGGATCACTTGTTATCCAAGGTTCTATCCTCTAAACCTTCATGCATTTATTACACTAAATAAAATTGAGACATCTACCATCAAGAATAATTATAGTATAAATATATACAAAATTTTAACTAATATTTGAAACTAATAGTTCTAAATCCCTAATCATTACTCCATAAGTATTGAATCGTAATGCATATTCGTCCTCAACACCCCTTAAAATGAATCTAGATATTATTTCTATATCTAACAAATAGAATATTCCATGAATTATTCTTGATGAAGATGATGTTTCATAATATAATCCATCTCTCATCCATATCCAATTCTGAGAATAGTTCAAAAAAATGAATAATAAATTACATTCCCTACTAAACCCACACATTAATTTAAAAATAACATATAAATCATGATCTAACATAACCATTAACTGTACTTTATACTACCACCTCACATTATTGTAAATAAATACTCATTACATAACTTATCGCTGGAACTATAATATAAAACCACACTGACGATACCCAATGTAAAAAACATTGAACTAAACCAAACTAAAGAAATGGGAACCAAACCTACTTGAATGGAAATGATTTAGTCCAACCCAATACAAACTAAAATGATTTGACATTACCCAAATCAACAGAACTTGAATGGGCTGAAATGAATCAAATTTAACTCTTAACCAAACACAACCAATTTTACTTGAAATAACATGAAAAAATAGAACCGAACCAAACTAAACAAAAGTGAAATGTTCAATGAATACCAAATTAAAAACTAAATAAACTAAATTGAAATGAATTGATCATACCCTAATCAAACTGAATTCTACAAACCAACAAAACTAGGATTTAAAATTAATGAACCTAACTAATTGATCCTTTACACACTAAAACTGTTGGTCGGAGTGGATACTCAAGAGGGGGGGTGAATTGAGTTCAAATAAATTTTTTTGTCAAAAATATTTCTCTTAAAATCCCCCAATTTAAAAACAAAGTTAAACTGTAGTGAATCTATAAAGAGTGTAAATGTTCAATCAGTTTCTCAAAGATTGATTAGGTCTCAGTTGACTTAATCTGAAGATTAAATTAACTTTTTAAACTAACTTACAGGTTTAGAATAAGTATAAACACTTGCTAATTTAACTATCAAAGTAGCTTTAAAATAATTTTTTATTTCAAAGTAATAGCAGCGGATTATGAGATAAATATATATAGTATGCTTATGACTTAAACTAAAAAGCACAATAGAGGTAACCAAGAGGTTTAGTCTCAAGCCGAGACTTAGTCCTCTCAAAAATTTAAATAAATTGATCCACACCCTTGATCGGGGGTAAACAATAGTACACTACTGTCTAGTTCCAAATACCTCTACCACAGTTCTATGTGGGAAACGCAAACAACAACACACAGGTTGTCCAGGTCTCACTCGAACTCTACCACTATCCACAATGGGAAACAAAGGGTTATGAAGTTTGAGTGAGGATTTAAGAATCCTCCAGTTTAGCTTAGGAGACAGTGTGTGTGTAAAATAAACTGGGTACACACACTGCTCTAAATGTAAATATAGAATCACTAAAGAAAGTGAGAAAGAGTTTATAAAAGCTTTGGTGATTGGCAGTGCAGCTCTGGACTCGTTTGGTTGATCAGAAAAACTTCTTAGTCCTCTAGTTTCTGCTCAGAAAACAGAGTGTCGTTTTCTTCTTTGATTCTTGGTCCATCTTGTCAGCTTGAGTGTATGAAGTGTTTTTGGAAGTTCTTCACTCAAGGTGCATCTTTTTTTCTCCTTGAAAATGAGTATCTTTATTTATGTCCAGTGTTCTTGAAGTATGGATGTAGCCTTTCATTAATGCACCATGTTTGAATGATGTTCAAACCTTTTCTTTTTCACCCGTGTGCCTTCTTAGTTCATTGATGATTGTCGTATGCACACTCAATGTTCTCTACTTCTCATCATATTCAGCTAGGTTATTATCTTCCCTTTTATAGCTTTCAGCTCTGGAAAATTGGAATGATTACCTTTTGCATGGGTACTAGGTACGGTTCCCTGACATGGAAACATAGATCATTAAATAACATTAACTGCATTAAAAACATCCCATGTAACCGTTAGCTTAATAAATAAATAGTATTGAGAGTATAGAGTTTGACTGGTTGGTCAATCATTAGTATCTCGTGTTGGTAAATGTGTACGGTGGTCTTTTGTGTAGCAGAACATTCCATCGGTAGCTCTTTGAACTTGCATCGGTATCTTGTTAGTATCAGTATCTCTAGGTATCAGTAACTCCTTCTATAGGTAGACTTAATCTATCAGTAGCTCGGTAGACTGGTTCTATTAGTAGCTCTATACTTGTATCGGTAGACTATGTCAGGCAGTTCATATCAGTCGCTAGTATGTGTATTAGTAGGCCGGTCGGTAGCTCGTATCGGTAGCTCTTAGTGTTATGTATTGGTAGACTGAATCTGTCGGTAGACTTGCTTACCAGTTGACTTATTCATATCAGTATACCTATTCTATTGGTATCTTGGTTTCGGTTGGTAGCTCTGTACATATCGGTAGCCTTAGCTTATCGGTGACTCTGTCTATCGGTAGACTAAGTACCGGTAGCTCTATATCAGTATCTATACCCAGATTAGTGACTTAACACTTGTATGTTTTATGCAAAACATATCCGAATGGGTTATAAGAACTTCATAACTCATATAGACATAGATAGACATGTATTAACATATCTTTGGGATTATTTTAATATTATTATTATCTTGATCACAGATTGAAAGAATTAATATATAGAAAATCAGTAGATCAATATTATAAAAGTATATAAAATCATAATTGGGATTATCAAAACAGGTGAGGTCAACAATCTCCCCCTTTTTTATAATCACAACTTATGATATTATCATTTTAAAATAGTAAGTAGTTGTATCAAAGGGTATATCATTAAATGAAATTATCTTATAGAAATAGTATATTATAGAACATAATGGATCAGAGATGGAATAAAACGTGATAGTATCAGAGATAAAATTAAACTCAATGATATCAAAAGTAAAATTTAGCGTCATCAGAGTTAGAGAAAATGGTATAAGAGAATGAAATGTAACAGTATCAGAGGGGAAAAGAAAGATAGATCTTCCTTAGATAAAAATATCTCCCCCTTTGATACTTTCTTCCCATTATTTATTCTTCCTTATATACTTCTCCCCCCTTTGTAAAAGCTTGGTAAAATATTTCTCCCCCTTTGTGATAATCAAAAAGTGGGAAACCATAGAGAAGAGGAAAAAATAAAAAAATGAGAAAAGAGATAAAAACCATATTCATTTCATTTCCCAAATAAGGTACAAAGAAATAAGCAAAATACAATGGATTCCTATCAAGCATTCTAAACACTTGTTCAATCCACATCCTCAATGTGAGATTTTCCCTTGGGAACAGCAGAGGATTTAGGTGAAGTGGTTTGAGGTGAGGGCTTAGGAATCCCAGAAATGATCATTGGAGGCTGAGCCACAGAAACTGTTCCTGGTTTGTACTGAGGGGATCTTTGATTGATCATAGGAGTGAGGCTTCGAATTTCTAGGGCAGGAGTCATCTGAACTGAAGAATCAGTAGAGGCAGAGGCTGGTAAGGTAGGAGGGACAATCACTGGCCTAGCATCAACATACAGAAAAGGCCGCAATAGATTCCTAAAATCCATAATTATTCCTCCTCCTCTCTCCATAGCAGATATGAAGTCATCCTTGTTCTCCATAAATTTTTCCAATGCTGGAGTCAATTCCCTTAGCTTGCTAACTTATTCTCTAAAACTTGATTGATAGGAGGCAACTTCATATTTTCTATCAGAAGCTTGAAGTGACTGGTCATTTGATTCTTTGTGTAAATATTTTGGAAATAGGAGTCCACTTTATCTTTCACTTCTTTCTGAGAGGCATAAGCATCTCTCATGTAGTCTTGGACTATCTTTATTATCTCTCTAGCTGAATCTCGAGTAGCAAGCATAACTTTTCTCAGCTCGGATGAGTCCACAAATCCACTGGTTGAAGCCGAACCAAGCCCCACCTTCATCACAACTTGAATTTGATTCAAATACATTGAGGATTCAGATGCAATAGAACCAATAGATAAGGTTACTGTTTCATTGAAGTTCTTGGTCAACCCACTGATAAGATTTTGAACTTTAGAATCCTGGGTTTTAACATGATCTTTCATGGAAGTTTAAAAACTTTTGAACACTAAAACCATCCGGATTACCACACTCTTGACATAGGCTAAGTCCTTGTATTCTTGGGATTTTGAGCTCATGTAAGAGTCTAAAGAAACAAAAGATTCCTTTAGAGCTTCAAGATCTGCTTCAAGTCTAGAAACTTGAGCCTGGTAGTCTTTAACTTCTTCCACTATTTCTGCCATGAAGATTGAAAAATTACAACCTTGAGAGAGTTCAATAGATCTTTCCAACGTGCTCATCTCTTCAGGAAAACAAAGCTTTATATCAGAAACTGATGCGTTAAAAGATTATTTTAGCTCATCCTTAAAGGATTCCAGATCAGCCCTAGTGATCATATTAGTAGGTGCAACTGCAGTGGGTACTCTTTCAGATTCTAAACTGACCACTGAGTCAGTCATGATTGATTGTACTGAAGATACCTGAGAATCTTCCATCTTCTTTACATCTTTCACAAAACTGTCCTTAAACTCTTTCTTTAAAATATCCAGGTCATGAATTCTGACCACATCTTCAGATAGTAACCCATTTTCAACATCATAAGTAATCTTAGGTCTATTGAGAGAAGCTTCATTGTTAGAATCTGGATAGTCTGAACCCCAGACTATAAAACCTGGGTCTTCTACCCAATCTTTAATTCCAGCAGCCACTGTAACACTTCCAACATTGGTTTGATTCTCCCCCTCAATTGGTGCATCCTCAAGTAAAACAACAACATTCTCAGCATTTTCAGCAGGTCTTCCTTTCTCAGGAGAATATTCCACTATCAATTCTCTCTCTACAATAGCTGAAGGGTCTTCCAAACTAAGAAAGGGTATGTCAACTTCATTTGCATCCATATCAGGCACTAAATATTGTCCAATCACTGGACTCAGGCTCAAATTAACTGACAGAGATGCGTCACATTCATGAAAATCTTCTTCATTCTCTACAGTAGTCACTTCAACATCTGATTTATGTTGATCTTGATTTTTAGGAGTTGGGCTAGGAGGTAATTCAGGGTCTCCTCCTTCATCAGTAGAGGACTCTTCCTCTTCTGAATCATCACTGTATTCTGACTCCTCGTCATTAGGTCCCAGACCTGGATCCCTCACATCCTTTGGTCTTGAAGGATGATCCATAGGATTGAATTTGTCATATACATTCTGGTTATCATTGACCCATTCTCCTCTCCAAGGGTTCAAATTTATCCTCATGTATTTCCACACTGTGGATGTGATACAAAAGTTATTCTTTACTACTATTGTCTCATCTTGAGACTCAGCTACCCCTTTTACCTTAATCAACACAGAAATTAACTTAGCAAAGAATAGGGCATTTGTCTTTGATTTCGGCCTTGTCATGTCTTCCATTTGGATCATCAGCAATCTGCACAAATTAACATTTACACAATATATTGAATGATGCAGGAGATAGATATCCTGATATCTCAAATTGTAAAAGTCTCCTCTCCTTGGTATCAAGACATGTTGAAAAAATTTGAACAAAAATCTGTTCTCTCCATCCATTTCTGCAGCAACTACTTTCCTTTGGCTTCCATCACCAGTCATCTCTTCCAAAGTAGTATCATAGTCGAAAATATCACTGGTAGATGGCATGGATCTTGAGACATATCCAGATACCCCTTCATGTGGAACTTTTAAGCACTCATCCCATTCAACAGATGAAAACGATATCTCCTTTCCATTCACAAACGAAGTCACTCTATTTTCATTCTCAGATTTATCAAAGGTTACAAACTCGTAAAAATATTTCACTAACTTTGGAAAGTAGGAACCATTGTTGTTCGAAAAACACTCCACCCATTTTTTATCTTCAAGAACTTCGAGAACTAAGGACTTTCTAGGCATCATCCATTCTACACACAGCTCATTTTCAATCAAAATAACTCGATTTTGCAGATGAGGATTTACTGGTCATCTTCCTGCTCTTGTCCTGCTAGCACTGCCACTTGCTTCTGGCACAAATTTTTGCTTCTTTTCTTTCGGATCATTAGTAACATCTCTAACAGAAGGGAGTTTGGTTTTTGCTATCTCAGATTCGAGGGATTTAGGGTTCTCTAAGGATTCGGGAGCTAAGTTTTGAGGGTAAAGGTTTGAGGATCAGTGGATTTAGATGTAGCTCCGACTTTAGTTTTATCATTTAGGAATCATAAAATAAATAAATAAAATGAAATAATTCAAAAATGATTCAGATTATGGTGGCAGATATAATTTTAAAACAACGCACTCATCGGTAGGGTCTATCCGTGAGAATTCCTATCAGTGAGGTTATATCGGTGAGAATTCTACATCGGTGAGCATTTTACATCGGTGAGAATTTTACATCGGTGAGAATATCTACCGATCAAGGTTAAACATACCTAACTCATGTCTAATGTAACTTAACCTCTCCGAACTCAAAGGTTTAGGCAAAATATCAGCTAATTGATGTTTAGTACCTATAAACTCAAGAATAATATCACCATTTTGGTAATTATCTCTCAAGAAATGGTGCCTTACATCAAGGTGTTTGGTCCTTGAGTGTGACACAGGGTTCTTAGAGATGTTTATTTCACTAGTGTTGTCACAGTTGATAGAAACATGATTAAATTCATATCCATAGTCCAAAAGAGTGTGTTTCATCCACAGAATTTGGGCACAACAACTACCAGCAGCTATGTACTCTGCTTCGGCAGTGGAAAATTCTACAAAATTCTACTTTTTACTACACCAATATACTAAGTATTTTCCCAATAAGTGACATGTTCCTGATGTGCTTTTTCCATCCAACTTGCAAACAGAAAAATCAGCATCTGAATAACTCATTAACTCAAAGGTTTTTCCTTTTGGGTAAAACAAACCTAAGTTTACAGTATGATTAAGATACTTAAAAATTATTTTAACAACAAGTAAATGAGATTATTTTGGATTAGTTTGAAATCTTTCACACATACACACCCTAAACATAATATCTGGTCGACTAGCAGTAAGGTAAATTAAGCTTCCAATCATACCTCTGTAGTTGGTTTGATCCACTGGTTTCCTAGTTTCATCTGCATCCAATTTACAAATAGTACTCATAGGAGTATCACTTTCCTTAATAATATCCAAACCAAAACATTTTAAAATATCCTTTTTATATTTACTTTGATTCAAAATTATACCATTTTCATTTTGGAAAACTTGAAATCTAAGAAAATATTTGAGTTCTCCCATTAAACTCATTTCAAATTCATTTTGCATACTCTTTGAAAAATCAGTACATAAAGAATTTTTGGAAGATCCAAAAATAATATAATCAACATAGATTTGAACTATGAAAATATCTTTAGAAATTCTTTTAATAAAATGAGTTGGATCAACAATCCCTTTATTAAAACTTTTTAAAATAAGAAAATTACTAAGTCTATCATACCAAGCTCTTGGAGCTTGTTCTAAACCATATAGAGCTTTATAAAGTTTAAAAAATTGATTTGGAAAATGAGGATTAGTAAATCCAGGTGGTTGTTCAACAAAAACATCTTCGACAATAAAACCATTTAGAAAATCACTTTTAACATCCATTTGATATAACTTGAAATTCAGATGAGCAGCATAGGCAAGTAAGATCCTAATAGCTTCTAATATGGATACAGGTGCAAAGGTTTCCTCATAGCCTATACCTTCCTTTTAACTATATCCTTGTGCAACTAGCCTAGTTTTGTTTCTAACTATGTTTCCAGATTCATCAACTTTGTTTCTAAAAGACCATTTAGTGCCTATTGTTAAAGTGTCCTTAGGTCTGTCAACTAATTCCTAGGCTTTGTTTATTTCAAATTGATTTAACTCTTCTTGCATAACCATTACCCAAAATTCATCATTAATAGCATCATTGGCATTTTGAGGTTCTAGCTATGAACGAAAGGCTTGATGTTCAACATGGTTTCTTAGAGAATCTCTAGTCTATGTCCCTCTATCAATATTACCAACAACAGCATCCAAGGGATGATTCTTTAGAATCCTTGTAGATCTAGTAAAGGTAGGACTAGAAATTTCAGGTTCATCTCCAAGTTTAGGTTCAACAGAAGCAGATTCTGGAATATGTCCAAAACAGGATATTTTTACAACAGGTTCTTTAGATTTATCATTAAGGTCCAGAACACTCAAATCTTCTTCAAGATTTTCAAGAGAGTTTTTAGGCTCATGTGGATCAGTTTCATCAAACATGATGTGAACAGATTCTTCCACATATTTGGTTCTTTTATTAAATACTCTATATGCTTTTCTAGTTAATTAATAACCATGAAAAATTCCTTCATCACTTTTAGAAGCAAACTTGTCCAGATTATCCGTTGTATGAAGAATAAAAAATTTATAGCCAAAGACTCTAAAGTAACTAACTTTAGGTTTTCTATTGTTCCATAACACATATGGGGTCTTCTTGAGAACTATTCTAATTAAGAATCTATTAATAATATAATAGGCTGTATTAATAGCTTCAGCCCAAAAGTAAATAGGCATATCATACTCATTAAGCATGGTTCTAGATATTTCTTGAAGGGTTCTATTCCTTCTTTCTACTACACCATTCTGCTGAGGTGTCCTAGGAGAAAAAAAGTTGTGACTATAGCCATTGTGTGAGAAATAAGATTAAAACTCTTGATTTTCAAACTCATGGCTATGATCACTTCTCAGGGTTTTAATCTTAAGTCCACTAAGGTTTTCTATAGATTTGTAGTATTTAACAAAGTAAGAACAAGCTTCACTTTTGTGAGCTAAGAAGTATACCCAAGGATATCTAGAAAAGTCATCTACTAGGACATAGACATAGTGCTTCCCATTTAAACTAAAAACTCTTGAAGGTCCAATCAATTCCATGTGAACCACCTCGAGAGGTTGAGAAGTTGAAACTTATTTATTTGATTTAAATGAAACTTTATGTTGCTTTCCCTTTTCACAGGTATTACAAACTTTGTCATTTGGAAATTCAAGTTTAGGTAGGTCTCTAACCAAGCTTTTCTTAGTCAGCTTTCTAAGTGAATAGATGTTGCAATGTCTTAATCTTCTGTGCCAAATCCGAGATTCTCTATGAAAAGCATTTAAACAAGTAACATTTTGTTTAGCTAAAGCATTTAAATCAACAACATAAATAATTTCATTTCTTAAAGCATAAAATAATAAAACATTCTTAGAATTAAAAAAATTACAGGAATAATTTTCAAATTTCACATTAAATCCATCATCACATAACTGAGAAATACTTAACAGGTTATATTTAAGTCCATCAACAAATAAAAATTTAGAAATTAAAACTGAATCAGTGTTACCAATCTGGCCTAGGATGATGATTTTTCCTTTAGAATTATCACCAAAGGTGACATGGCCTCCATCAACCTTTATTAAGCTTTTGAATCATGAATAATCTCCAGACATGTGTCTTGAACATCCACTGTCCAAGTACCATACCTTCTTGTGAGAAATCTTCAAACATGTTTCCAACAAAACAGGTTTAGATAGGAAATAATTTTGGTACCTAGATCTTCTTGGGTCCATATAGGTTAGCAATCAAAGCTTTAGGTACCCATATTTGTCTTATGGGTCTCATATAATTTACAGAATCAATAGATTTTGAAAGATAAACTTTATTTGATCTATAAACATATGAATAACTTGTTGAAGCATACGAATTTCGAGAACTGGAATAAGTAGAATTTTGTCCAGACTTAGGAATAAATCTGGTTTTAGTGAACTGTCTTTTTCCAGGTTGGTATCCCAAACTAGTAGTTTATGTAGGTGCAACTTGCTTTCCTCACATTTGTGTAAGTGTATCTTTTCCATTTGTAAAATTTTCTAAGTCTTTTCTTATTTTCTCATTAGATATTTTCAATTCAGTATTTTCCTTTAACAGTTGAGCATTCTTTTCTTTTTCTATATCAAAGGTAGATTTAGTAGTGACATTGAGAGAATGTTGTTTCTTTAATGACTCATATTTGTATTTAAGTTCATTACATGTTTCTTCCAGCATATTGCAGTATTCAAAAATTTCAACCTTAGACATATTTCCATCATTGTCTAAATCATTGTTGTTTCCAGAATAATAATCATTTAGAACAGGGGAAGCAGGTACCTCAGATGTATTGGTCATGAAGCACATGTTGGGACGATTCTTCTCAGAATCAGAAACTTCAGATTCACTTGTTCTATCCTCCGAAGCACTCTAAGTAGCTTTCATAGATTTCTTATACTTCTTGTCCTTATAATCATATTTCTTTTTGAATTTCAGTTTTGGACCGTCAGCCTTGATGTGTCCTTTCCTTTTGCACTCATAGCAGACTATATCATCCTCCTTGTCAGGCTTTTTCCAATCCTTTTTCCAATGTCCCTTATTATCATAATTTCATTTGTAGTTATATTTTCTGAAGAATTTCTTCTTCCTATATAACTTCTTGAATCTCCTGGCTATTGGATCCATTTCAACAACACTTTCTGAATCATAATCTTCACTGGTTGAACTCTTAGTAGGTACATGTATTTTCTCCTTGTCTTTGCTCTTAGAAGCAGTAGAATTGAGAGCTAAAGATTTTCTCATAGGTTCATCATCTTCCTCCTTGTTCACCTTGAGTTTTTCTTCATACATCATTAATTTACCAATAATCACTTTTACAGGCAATGCTCCAATGCCACATGACTCTCTGATTGAAACAGAAGTGCCCCTCCATCGTTCTAGCAGACATCTTAGTATCCTCATAATTTGTTCCTTAGCTGGAATAGCTTTTCCAAGTAAACTCATTTTATTGAATATCTCATTAAACCTGAGATACATATTAGAAATAGGTTCATCAGTTTTCATTTTAAAATTATCATATTTAATAGTATAAGTATTCAACCCCATTTCTTTAACATTGGTTGTTCCTTCATGAGAAACACCCAAAGTATCCCATATTTCATAAGCAGTTTTGCAAGCAGATATTCTATTAAAATCTTCATATACTAAAGCAAAGTATAGGGAATTCATAGGTTTACAATTATTATTGTAAGCAGTCTTTGTAGGTTTATCCCAAGATGTTCTTTCAGTTTCTGGAATTTTATATAGAGACTCTATAGCAGTCCAGATATCAAAACCCAATACTTTCTAAATGAATTTTCATCTTAAGTTTCCACTAGGAATATTTGGTGCCATTAAATAAAGGTGGCCTATTGGTAGCAGCACCCTCTAGTCTATTTTTCATAACTAGATTTTAGAAAATAAATTTTAAAGAGATAAAATTTAGAACTAACAGAAATTTAAGATCTTTAAATATGCAACTAAAATCACAGTTTAAAAATAGATTGTTTTGAAATATTTGAAAAGCTAAAATTCCTCTGATACCAAATGTTGGTTGGAGTGGATACTCAAGAGGGGGGGGGGGGGGTGAATTGACTTCCAATAAAAATTTCTGTTAAAAATATTTCTCTTAAAATCCCCCAATTTAAAAACAAAGTTAAACTGTAGTGAATATATATAGAGTGTAAATGTTCAATCAGTTTCTCAAAGATTGATTAGGTCTCAGTTGACTTAATCTAAAGATTAAATTAACTTTTGAAACTAACTTAATGGTTTACAATAAGTATAAACACTTTCTAATTTAACTATCAAAGTAGGTTTAAAATAGTTTTGTATTTAAAAGTAATAGCAGCAGATTATGAGATAAATATATATAGTATGCTTATGAATTAAACTAAAAAGCACAGTAGAAGCAACCAAGAGGTTCAGTCTCAAGTGGAGACTTAGTCCTCTCAACAATTTATATAAATTTATCCACACCCTGGATCAGGGGTAAAAAATAGTACACTACTATCCAGGTCCAAAGACCTATACCACAGTTCTACGTGGGAAACACAAACAACAACACACAGGCTTTCTAGGTCTTACTCGACCTCTACCACTATCCACAGTGGGAAACAAAGGGTTATGAATTTTGAGTGAGGATTTAATAACCCTCTAGTTTATCTTAGGAGACAGTGTGTGTGTAAAATAAATAGGGTACACACACTGCTCGAAATGTAAAGATAAAATCACTAAATAAAGTGATAAAGTGTTTATAAAATCTTTAGTGATTGGAAGTGCAGCTCTGGACTCGTTTGGTTGATCAGAAAAACTTCTGAGTCCTCTGGTTTCTGCTCAGACAACAGAGTGTCATTTTCTTATTTGATTCTTGGTTCAGCTTGTCAGCTTGAGTGTATGAAATGTTTTTGGTAGTTCTTCACTCAAGGTGCAACTTTTTCTCTCCTTCAAAATGAGTAGCATCGTGTATGTCCAATGTTCTTGAAGTATGGATATAGCCTTTCACGAATGCACCATGTTTGAATGATGTTCATCCCTTTTCTTTTTCACCTGTGTGACTTCTTAGTTCCTTGATGCTTGTCATATGCACACTCAGTGTTCTCTACTTCTCATCATATTTATCTAGGTTTTTATCTTCCCTTTTATAGATTTCAGCTCTAGAAAATTGGAATGATTACCTTTTGCATGGGTACTCGTTACGGTTCCCTAACATGGCAATATAGATCATTAAATAACATTAACTGCATTAAAAACATCCAATGTAACCGTTAGATTAATAAATAAATAGTATTGAGAGTATAGAGTTTAACTGGTTGGTCAATCATTAGTAGCTTGTGTTGGTAAATGTGTACGGTGGCCTTTTGGGTAGCAGAACCTTCCATCGGTAGCTCTTTGAACTTACATCGGTATCTTGTTGGTATCGGTAGCTCTAGGTATCAGTAACTCCTTCTATCGGTATACTTAATCTATCGGTAGATCAGTATAATGGTTATATCAGTATCTCTATACTTGTATCGGTAGACTGTGCCAGTCGGTTCATATTAGTTTCCAGTCTGTGTATCAGTAGGCCGGTCGGTAGCTCGTATCGGTATCTCTTAGTGTTTTGTATCGGTAGACTGAATCTGTCGGTAGACTTGCTTACCGGTGGACTTATGTATATCGGTAGACCTGTTCTATCGGTACCTCAGTTTCTTTCGGTAGCTCTGTACATATCGGTAGCCTTAGCTTATCGGTGACTCTGTCTATTGGTAAACTAAGTACCTATAGCTCTATATCAGCAGCTATACCCAGATTAGTGACTTAACACTTGTCTGTTTTATGAAAAACATATCCGAATGGATTAGAAGAACTTCATAACTCATATAAACATAGATAGACATGGATTAACATATCTCTGGGATTATTTTAATATTATTATTATCCTGATCACAGATTGAAATAATTAACATATAGAAAATCATTAGTTCGAGATTATCAAAGAATATGAAAGCATAATTGGGATTATCAAAATAGGCGAGGTCAACAAAAACCTAACCAAACTAATAAATCTTATCTATATCATAACCAAACCAACTCAACCAAACCAATTTAATTGAATTGAAATGGCTTGATCTTACCCTAGTAGACTTGAGTAGACCTGGACTACACTAAACTGCAACAAATAGAACTAAAATAAAAAAATGAACTAAAATGAACCTAACTAAAAGAATTTATATAGTAATTAAAAAAATGGATTGAATTGAAAAATGATAAATAAAAACCTAATAAACATTTAATGACCCAAACCAACTAAAAAACCAATCCCAACCAAAATAAATCGACTAGAACTAAACTAATCATAAACAAAAATAAATGACCAAAACTAATCTGAATCAAATAGAAAATATAGAACCAAATAGAATAAATGTATTTAATTATCCCGAACCAAACCAAAACAAACCAAACAAATAGAATTGATTTGAAACAAAGTAAATAGAACTGATTTGAACCAAACTAACCAAATTTTAATCAAACAATACCAAATTTAAACAAATGAAATTGAACCAAACCATATGCACTTAAAGTAAATATGAAAAACACCAACTGAATCAAATAAGACCAAATAAATAAAAAATGACCTAACATAACCTGAATGAAACAAAATTTAAATAAACCTAATTAAGTTTAATTACCTAAAATAAAACAAAAATGAATCAAATGAACCTGAATAAGACCAAATTAAAGGGAAGAGTCACCATGTAAACTCTGTGAAGGCCCTTTATACCTCATAAATTTATTCACTCAAATACATTTCATTCAAATAAAACTCCTAGGCATTTATGTTCCATAAGACACGTTATCATAATTAATTCCTTGACCCTCGATGGATTTGTAACAATATTAATCATTGAAATAATTTAATTCAATATCATGGTTTTATATTTATATTATTTTATTATATATATATATATATTATTTTTTAATATTTTATATTATGATTATCATGTAGTCTAGTGTGTTAGTTATGGTTTCATATAAAGTGAAAAATTATTATTTCCATAAATATATTTTTTTATTAAACTTCAATATTATTTACTTGATTTTATGACATGACATATAATAATTTTTTTACATAACGGATAGAAGTTGGATGTATGAAACTTATTAGATCTCAAGCGATTTCCAAAATAAGTTAGATATATTTTTATATTTTATATATAACAATGCTTTAAATAGTTGTCACATACATTTCCCATGTTATAATTATGTTGGAAAAACTTAGTTGAGTCATTAAGATGTTTTCTACCATTTAAAAAATATGGTTTTCAAACAAACTACTATATGCGGTATCACAATGGGAAGAAAATTAAATCTAAAAATGTTCATGATCCATACAAGAGGATTGGATTAGATAATTTATTAGATGAATGATTTCTGTTTTTTATTCATCATTAGAAGGAAAGGACATGAAACCTAGAAGAATTTGATATGAGAACACATGATGAATGTAATTAAAATGATGATGTTAATAGGGTTAACAAATTGAATGATTCTACCATGACTCTAGTATATCGACAATGTGGTAGAAGAAAAATATGTAATTTTGAATCAGACTTTTTCATGGGAAAACCATGTATGGGATTTATAATACTAACACTGATTGCATTCTTACCTTTTTGAAGGAATTAATTTTAGATCCTTAAGATATTACATCAAACCATTATATGTCATGGAAGTTAGTTGAGGAACTTGGATTTTCAAAAAACAGAATTTATGCTTGACTAAAAGATTGTAGCTTATTCTGGGAGGGAACTACCGAATGAAATGATTATATAATGTGTTTCACATCCTGATGGAAGCAAAAATATAATGGAATACCATCCCGTGTTCCAAATAATGTAACGTGTAACTTTCAATTGATCCCTATACTCAAAAATATTTTCATGTCTGATGAAATATCAATAAAAATGCGATGGAATGATACTAAGAGAAAGAATAATAATGATGAGTTGGTTCACCCCACAGATGGATTTTCATGGTAGAAATTTGATGCTTGATATCCTGATTTCATAGAGAATGTGCATAATTTTAGGTAGGGTCTTTCATGTGATATTTTTAATTCATTTGGGAATATTCTTACTTCGGAAAACACATAGACAGTTTTCATACACATTTATAACATTCCTCTAGGGATGTGTATGAAAAAACATTTCAATTTCATGATCATACTAATATCTAGACCTTATGTTCCTAGAAATGATATATAAGTATACATTAAACCTTTAATAAAATAGTTGAAACATCTTTGGAATGTGTGTGTGTGCACATATAATGAATTTTCAAAATACATATTTCTTATGCGTGCTGTGATTATATGGACAATCAATAATTTTCTAACTTATTCAATTATTTATGGATAAACCATGAAGTAAAAACTACCATGTCCTATTTTAATGAATAATGCATAATCTATAAGACTTAATTATCATTGTAGTTTTAGTTTTATGGGACAAAGAATTTTTTTTTCCAATGGACCATTCATATAGGAATAATCATCAAAGATTTGACAATACCATGGAGACCGACAATCCATATCAGCATATTTCTAGAACTGATGTGATTAATTAATTGTAAGATTTTAGTTTTTTATTCTGGAAGGTTTAGATGAAATCTAAAAAAAGACAGAATGTTTCCATCGAAACTGGTTACAATTGAAGAAGAGAAGTATCTTCTTTGAGTTTCCTTATTGGTCAATCAATTTTTTGGGTCATTGCTTAGATGTAATTCACATTGAAAAGAATATATATGAAATAATTCTTTTAATTATTTTAAATTTAAATGGAAATACAAAAGTTGATTTACAATCTCTATGTGACTTAGTGGATCGGGGCATCAGACCAGAATTGCATCCTGTGTGTATCAGTGAAAATAAATCCAAAGTTTCATGTGCTCCCTATGTAATGAAACCTATAGAAAAAATAAATTTCTAAAAGTAACATAGAATATTAATGTTCCTAATGGCTATTCAATAAAAATATCAAAATGGGTCAATAGAAGAGATTTGAATTTAAAATTTTTGAAGACTCATGATTATCACATCTTTCTACATGAGTTGATTCTAATAGCAATCTGACATCTTCTGTATAATAATGTATGGGTGTTAGTTATTTGGTTGTGCCATTTTTTAGAGATATTTTTTATAATAAATTTTCCTAATATTTATTGAAAGAATGTTAGTAGATGCACTATTAATTTTGTGTGAGTTATAGAAAATATTTCCTCCATCATTTTTTTCATGCATGCTATATCTAACTGTCCATATTCCAACTAAAATACTACTCAAAGGATCTGTTTCCTTTCTTTGATGTATCCAACTAAATTTAATATGTAAACATTGATGTCTTAGGTCTAGAACTCGAATTATCTTTAAGGTTCATTCATGAATGGTTACTTGGATAAAGAATGTATGGATTTTTGATCAATGTATTTGTCTCATCTAACTATAAGATGGAATAGACCAATGAGAAATGAAAAATAACAGTATAAGAAAATTAAACCCAGTTTTCCATCACTTACTCAAATATGGGGAATTTACAAATCATATAAATTGACCAGATTAAGCTTTTAATAGTAGGATATGTCATATTTCATAGTTATTTTAACTATGATTTGTTCAATAACTACATCTAGTAAGTAAATTGAACATGAATATATTATCTCATATCATGTAATTTTACATATCTGTTAAAATATTTCTATTTTTTTCTGTAGGTAACATAAAAAATAATAAATATAAAGCATTGTTCTTTATCTTTGAGAAGGAGAGAGACTTTTCATAGCAAAGAGTTTTCATCATGGTTGAATTTGAAGGTAGAAATATTACAATAATAAATTAATAAAATATATATTTAATTAAGTTTAATATTAATTTATATTTAAGGTATTAATTTTTTTACTGGCTATGTCTCTAAGGAACTAAGATCTTTGTATTTTGGTCTGAATTCCATGGTTTGTGAGTGAAAATCAATCATGATAAATGAGTGCCAATTTCTTTATCACTGAAAAAGAAATGAACACGAGAATAAAACATGATGGTGTTATGGTAACTACCTCTACAAAATGTTATGCTAGTGCATCGTATGGTAGACCTTTATTTGAAAATGTATCTTATTATGGAGTCTTTGATAAAATAATAATATTGGATTGCTAATCTCATGCTCGAGTCACTATGATGAAATGAAAGTGGTTTGATTCGATGAAGAGGAATGGAATATTTATTGATGATTTTGGATTTCAAGTTATTGACATTATGAACACTCTTACTACCAATGAACTATATGCATTGGCATCAATGGTGAAAAAATTTTTTTATCAGAAAGATCATCTTCAACCTGAATTTGGTGTCATTATTGAAGTAACCCCATGACATATTTTTGATGACGGTGATGATGGAATTTATACCATCCATGTTCCCATTGCCCATGACCAATTTATTACTTATGATGATTCAAATAGTTCCATTGTCATAGTTGATTGTAAACCTAAAGTTATGATGGGAAATATATAGAATCATCCATATGTGTTCTTAGTTCTTTTGGTTTAACTCAACTTGGGTTGTTAATATTTGAACTATTCAAATTTATTTGGTATTGATTACAAAATATTTTGTATCCAACTTGACTTTCATGTGAATTTACAATTTTTACAAGTTATATTTTTCTTTGAGTTTCATTTTCTGATATTGAATTTAATTGTTTTCAAACCTACCAAACCAAAAAAACCGAAATAATTAAATTGGAAGAAAAAACAAGATAAATTAAATTAGACATATTAGGATAATTAATATGAAAATAAAAACCAATGAAAATAATGTCCTAAACAAAAAAAATGAAAAAATGACCTAACCCAAAATATTAACCAAATGACCTAAGAAAAAGAAAAAAGAAAAAATGTCCTAATAAATTGAAAAAATGAACCAAATGACCTAAGGAAAATAAAAATAGATAAATAAACTAATCAATTGACCAAAATAAACCAAATAACCTAACCAAAATTGAATTAGATCGAAGTGAAAATAGAAGAATACTATATCATACCCATACTACACATGCTAATTTGAACATATAGATTTTTCTATGACATGTATTATGTTTTGATATTATTATCACTAAATATATAATGTTTTTGTTATATAAATATGTATCCTTTATTTGGTTTGACAATTAGTATTACTTAATAAATTCATGTATCATATTCTTTCTTGTTTGGATTACACATTATTTATGGATTTCTAATTAATTCAAAATTTGTTTTAAAATGAAATAAATGAAAAACATTGAGGAAAAACAAAGAAAAAGGATGATAGATAATAATACTTGAATGATAGAGATGGGAATACCTCCTTTGGTGTCTATTGTGAGTATCTTATTTCAAATATATATATCAATAACATATAATGTCACATGTTTAATTTTTTTTTAAATTATAATCTAGATCCACCACCTAAGAGATAATTGTTATCTGACTAGCCTAGTGGTAGCAATGCTCAGGATGACATTAAGAAGGGCGGTGGTGGTGCTTGTAGTGGTACTAGATCTATGTGATACACATGGCATACCTAATTGCACCTCATCCCACTTATCATACCATATACCATACCTTCTAATCCCACAATGTCATTAAAGACCCCCAAGATATTTAGGTTTCCCATGTTTTCACCACCATTTTTAGCTGATCATCCTTTTCTATCTTTCCCTTATCCTATGATGGTTCCTACTCCTCATACATATTATACATTTATATAGAAATCTATTCCATCTTCTTTTCCTTCTACTTACTTCTCCCTGAGCTTATACATTCATACTTCTTCGACTTCTATTTTGACACATTCTGAGCCTTTAGAGCATATATTGGGACCCACTCCATCTGTATAGGTTGATTTTATTTCAGAGTCTGGGGATCCAGTAGAATCTACTGATCTGACTACATCAGGTATATTTAAAGAACCCTAGTAAATGTTTCACCAGAATTTATTTTCATTATCAGATGAATTTATATAATATTTGTTTTTTATTTAACAGCTAGATATTCTGATAGATAGTGTGGGCATATATGCATGTGTGTGATGTGAGAATTCCACATAAAAATGATGGTGGAGTACAATGAGGAAAACCAAATGATTGGAAAAAACAGGGCAAGAATGTAGGAGTTTTATGGAGATGCTTACGAAATACATTTGATATCATTTCCCATCAGGATACTCTCCTAGTGACACCTTCCAAATGAAGTAAAGGATAATTCATGGGAAAAAATACAGGTAAAAAAATTCATTGTATTTAATGTTATTTTATTATTTTATTTATATGAATTAATATTTTAGTGCCATCTTCATTTTAATTTTCTCTATGGTGAGGCTGTAAGGACAACACAACTCATGGAATTAGGTGATCTGTGGAGAGTATATAAGCATGAGTTGTATAGTGGTTGGTGCTCTAGAGATGGTATGGATTTAGAGGCCACACCTGTCATGAATGACTATAAAGTAAAATAGTATTGAGAAATGATTGATTATTGTATGAGTAATGAGTTCAAGGTATTAATAAAATTTGATGTATTTGAATGAATTTTACCATGATTTTAATTAATACTTTGTTTTGTATTATAAAAAATTATTTTTTAGGAAGTTTCATGAAGAAATTAAAAAACAAGGATGCTATGAAATACCTCCACACTTTGGGGTGGAATACAATTCTAGACCATGAGAGGATGTTTGTACTACACTCATTTAATATTTTAATAGAATTGTATTTCTAAACAATGTTGATTATTGAGAAATTAGATGAAGATTTTGTTACACATGGTTAAAAATTTGATCCATTCTATCACAAAACCAAAAAATAAAGGGTAAATGGACTATTTTCTAAGAAAAATGTGTTTTTATAAATTTTATATATTAAAATATGATGAAAGGATTTCCAAACAAACAATAGTGGTATATTTGAATAAATAAGGATTACATTTTCAAGGATATCACTCTAAATATATAAATTTATATATGATATACTGTTATAAATTATTATTTTTAGTATTATTAATAGATAAAATAAGTATTATTTTTATAAAAAATGTCTCATGCATATTTATACTATATTTTTAGGAAATATACTTTTTATACGGTGCATGGAAGTATATTTGAACATACATATGATTAAAATATGGAAAATATATGACTATTCTCATTTAATTAAATGTAAAAGTTACTTTTTATTCCGGTATAAAATATAATAATTGATATTTTTTTGATTAAGATATTCATATTAATCATAAATTTTATAAATTTTTTCATTCAATCCAATTTTATTTATATAAATTAGAAAATGATTTTCACAGACAATTCAATAACAATTTGTTTATTGATTAATGAATGTTAAATCTGTATATAATATTAATATAGAAATATAAAATCTAATAATAAATTTTAAAATACAATGTACATAGTTTCAAAATATTGACTACATGGTGGATTATGATTGAATTCATGGTAGACAAGGTTTTCTAAATAGTGAATAGTGAATTAACTTAGGGTAGATAAAATACACTACATAGTGGACCATATAACTTATAGTTCTCTAATATCTCATTATTTTTCAAATGTCTTAACTCTTGAAAGATACACATATTCAAATTCCATTCTTTGTGTATTCTTAATACCATTCTATACATCCATGGTATACCAACTTCACATAACTAATATTTTCACTTATATGAGGTGTAAGATAAATCTATTAAATGTGATCTTTTTTGTCACTATAATTCATCTACCATATGTTTTTCTTGTCAGATTCATTTAGAATTATTATCCATTTTATTTTTTTATGAAATTAATTATTAATAACCTATTTTAAATTATGTGTTTTTATATTCAATTTCACTGTAGTGGGAGGTTTTGAATATTGAAGGATGTGTGACTCAAGAAAAATTGTCTTTCTCAAGCGGAAATAAAAAAGATAGAAGCTAGGTAAATAAACCGACATAGTAAAAATTTTTAAGTGTTATATTATTGATTTCAAATTTTAATATCTATTTTGTAACTTAATAGTCCATTTATATTTGTAAAAGTGTTCTTTTTAGTCCCTTGACGAGTAGTAAGCTGACAAATTTGGGCCCAATGATCACTTACATAAGGTTTTGGGAAATGAGCACTGTTGAAGAGTACAATGTTGACTAGGGAAGATTATTGTCTTGACTAGATATTGGGCCACTTTAGGTTCCAATTCTGGTAGCATCGAGTTATAAAAAGGTAATTCATGGGTAGCACAAACTCAGTTCCAAGAAGAGAAGGCCCAAAATATGGTCATACTGGAGCGTGAATGGAAGAAAAGGGCCAACAATTAATTTATTAAATTTATTGAAGTTTTATGTTCATTACTTCCAATAGATACCTCTATGGATTGTGATTCATATATGTTGATGATGCATACGTTATATAGTGCACTAGACAGTGGTCCTAATGGTGATCAGAATGATGAATTTCTTGGTGATGTAAATGGATATGATGATGGTGAGGAAGAGAGAAAGGAAGTGGTAAATGATGAAGACAATGTTGAGGATGAGGTTGAGGATGAAGATAATGATAGTGATGGTGATGAGAGAATGAATGATCCTTTAAATTTTTTATTAATATTTATGACATTCAATGTTTGATGATTTGTTTTGAATGTGTGTTATCATTGGTTGAAACCATTAATTATTTTTTTGGGTTATCATTATTTTTATATTGGTGGTTGATTCCTATTTGTAGGTAATTGAATAAGGTGGGGTTATTGTGTGGATTTGGGTGGCTATTTGAGCTGGCTTTATTATTTCTTTGAAGGTTCAATGGGTTCCATTGTTTATTTGCGGGTTCTGTGGGCAAGGAGGGGGTGCTTCAGGTTTGGTAATTTAAGGGGGGGGGTCTATACCAACAATTTCTAAACTATTGGGATATACCTATACATCTATTCCCTAGGAATAATTTGTATAAAACAGTGAAAATGGTTCACAACCGTTGGTATAAACCCATAATAACGGTTTAAACCATTTGTTAAACCATAATTCTACTAACCCTAAACCAAAAATTCAATTAATACTATTTATATAGGCCTTTCCAAAAATTCATATACCCAAAGTTTTGGATAACCGTTTTTATAGCCTATAAAAATGGTTCTCTAGCTTATACTAATAGTTTTTAACCATTGGTATATCCTATACAAATGGTTCTCTAGCCTATACTGATAGTTTTGAACTTTTGGTATAGTCTTGAATTCCAATAGTGTTTCTAGATCCATATTTTTCATATCTATGAAGATATGGTCTTTAAAAATCCACATCATGGATAGTGTAGTAGTTTTTTTTCTTCCAAGAGAACCTATTATCTTACTAACATTTCTAGGATGGTATTGAATAGAGAAATGCTAGTCCTTGATCATTTTAACCATCTTCTTTGACACATGTTGAGATCCTTCTATGTGAATATAAACCATAGAATCTTGTAATCAATATATATGTCACACATTTCACCGTATAGGGGGTGAAACTAAATATTCAATGTGAATATCATAGTTTCTAACTCTAGATGACGTGTCAGGTATTTATTATTAGGGATTTCCAACTATTGTGAGGTATAGGCTATCACTTTTTCATTTTTCACGAGTTCAGAATGAAAGAATTTATTTGAAGCATCACTGTATATCATAAACCCTTCTCCACTTGAGGGTAGTGTGAGTACAGGTGTTTTGATTAGCTTCTTCTAGATATCTTTAATTATTTCCTCACATTCTTCCTTCCAAACATAATTTACCCCTTTCTATGTCAACATAGTTAGTGGGATAGAAAATCATGATAAATTTATCACAAATTATTGTAAGTACCATGTTATTTAAATAAAAATATATATTTCCATGACACTTTAGTGTATCTACTATTTCTTAATTTCTTTTTTTGAAGATTCTATAGAAATTCACTCACTTGTGATTGAATTCCCCAAGAATTTGACTTGCTTCATCTAGAAGTTGCACTTGATAAATATAACGTAAAAGTTTTCATTTATTTATCTCACTAGAAAAATTCTTAAATAATCTTCATGTTCTTCCTTACTCTTAGAGTAAATTAGAGTATTTTCAATAAATAATATCACAAAAAATTTCAAGGTAGTATCTAAAGACTCTATTAATCAAATCCATGAAAATTTCAAGTGAAATAGTAAGACCGAAGGGAATTACTATGAACTCACAGTGTCTATATCTCATATGGAAGGATGAATTTTGAATATTGTGTTTCTTCACCTTTATATGATGATATATATACTGGACATACACCTTTGAGAAGTATTAATATCCTTGAATTTGATAAAAAAAAGTCAACAATACTTTGTAGGGGATACTTGTTATTTAAGGTGATCTTATTGAGGTTCCAAAAATCGATGCACAACCACATTGATCCATACTTTTTCTTGACAAAGAGAAATAGTACACCCCTTGGTGCTACACTAGGTCATATGAAACCTTTGTCAAAATGCTATTGCAGCTTCTTATTTAACTCTTCTGGTTCTATTATAGCCAACCTATAAGTTAATTTAGATATATGAGTGGCTATGGGTATGAGTTATATTGTGAACTCTACCTCATGATCTAGGGGAAGTTTAGGAAACTCTTTGAGAAATACATTAGTATATTCCCTTATAATGGGAATTTCCTCAAGGTCGGTAATTTACTTTAATTGAACCATTTCATAAAGATATGGTTCTTTACTAAGTAACAATACTCATACCATTGATGGATTTTCCAAAAGAGATTCATGATATTCCTTGAATTTTTATAAGAGCATGGGATGGGTTAGAATATAGAAATATATTTTCTTTTCTCAAAAGTTAATGTGATCTCTATATAATGATATCCAATCCATGACATGTATAGCATCAAATTATACTAAGGTAAGAATTACAAGGTTCATTGGAATAATCTTTCTATATACACTAACAAGAGAAGAGTCTAACACTTGTGTTTCAATGATCGTACCAATATGTTTTTTTATAGATATTTCTACTTCAAGGTATTAGGGATGTGATTCAATGGTTCTAGAAAACTTATAAGATATAATTGAATGCATAGAACCAAAATCAAATACAACTTTTTTCTATTCATGAGTGAATAGGAAGTTTACCTTATACGAATCCATTTTCATGTTACAACTCAATGGTAGTGATGGATTAATCCATCCCTTTATCATTCATATTTGGTAGTTTCTAGAAATGATTACCCTCAAAGACTCACGATTTAGTGAACTGGCTTTCATAGTTCTCTTGATCCTTATAGTTGAAACATTAAACCATGGGTGGTGCATTGGGATTCACCTTCTTTTCCTCCATCACTTTGGATATCTTATTCATGTATATTCAATATTCCTAGGCTTGGTGGAGTTTTATACCATACTTAAATAATTTCCTTTCCCCTTTAAGGAAATTACCATGATGTTTCTTACCAAATCTTTGACAAGTGGGTGGTCATATCTGCTTTCCTCCTTTTTCATTTGACCATAAGATTGAAACTTGATTATTCTCTTATTATCTCCATATCCATGAGACCATTATCTAAATTCCAATTTTACTTTTAGAGCACATCAAAATACTTTTTAAATACCATAAATTTCTTAGATAGTTAGAATATTATGAAGATGTGGTTTTAAACTACTAAAGAATCTATCTATTTTTCTATAGTTGTTTATAACAAAACTTATGGAGTATCTTTCAAGTTTTATGAAAATTTACTCATAAGTTGTGCTAGATTCACTATCCTTTTTCTTAAACTCTATAAATTATCCCTATTTATTTTTTTGACGAGTTCAATGGAAATAAAAGTCTAAAAATAACTTCTTAAAGTCTTTCCACTCCATTTCTTCCATTTTACATTTTTTTTCTATTATTTATCAACACCCAACAATAATCGTATGCTCCATCTAAATGATAGATAAATATAATAAATTTCTACTTCTCAGAATAGTGGACCAGAAAAAAATCTTTTCCATTGAGTTAGTCTACTATTCAATGATAAGTGGATCAGAATATTCAGTAAACGTTAGTGATCATTAATACATAAAGGAACCAATGGATATTTTCTACTTCTTGGGTGATGGTGTATGATCTAAATTGTTCAGGTTATTTTCTATATCCCAATATAGTTGGGTAATAATATTCATGATGTTTTGAACTCGACCTACCATTGCATTGGGAATGTCGTTAAGACAATCATAACACTATCTCTTACTTTTGTTTTTGATCTAGTTTTCTCCTAGTTCCCACCATTTTCTAAAATAGAAACAGTTTGAAAAAAACACAAGTCAATAAAGTATGAATAAATAATTTATTTTCATGTGAAAATTAATTCTAAAGTCATGTATTATGGGATCCCTATGTTTAACATTTTTCTCAAATGATTATTTTTTAATATTGTACTTTAATCCATTTATAAATTAAAATAAATAATTACTTTAGCTATATATCCTTCATAATGGTTTGTATAGATCTTGTGATTAATTGAAGCATATCCCCTTTGAGTGTCAAGATATGTTTATAGGAAATAGTATTTATCATGAACGAGTTACAAGTCGAGCTAATACCTGATGATCCCTTTCATGGTTATTACTCCAAGGCACGTATGTACCAGATCCACATACACTTGTACTATCTAGATATAAATTTTATTTCTCGTAAACCACATTCTCTTATACTTTACCAAAACTTCAAGTGTTTCCCTTATAACTAAAACTTATCCTTAAGGGTTTTACTAACATTTTATAGTCACAATTACCAAATTAACTAAACCATACTCTGATACCATCTATATAAACCCAAATTTTTCTTACATTATAATTACATCATTTTTATAATATATAACATAATAATAATACATTCTAGGATCAAAAGGATTAGTATATTGGAAAAATTAGGCTCATAAATCACTTATACATAATTAAACATACAAATTATTTAATTTTTTTTTTCAAATAATTCCTTAATCTATCATGTACTCCTTAGTACATGTATTCCCATGAATATATACATCAATGAAAGGGGTGATATAAAATACCAATAAGGTGAGGGATAACATAGAAGTAACAAAATACATGAATCAATAGTACATGGGTGTCTATAATCACTATCATCATATCATAAGTATGGGATAATTATCATAAGCATGGAGGAATAATTTGAAAAAGGAATGGAATAAATCATATTCATAATAATCAAACATCCTAACTTAGTGTTCAAATACCACACATAGTTGTGAATAAAGTTAACATCATGTTTACACATAACATATGTGTATAAATTGTAACAGTATAATTTTGAAAACTTATAGAATCATTTTCATGTATAATACACATAATATCATGAGATATATCATATTACCCAATGAATTGGAGGGATATATAATTATGGTCCCACACATTACATTATAAAATGCTCATAATCATACATGCCACAAGGAAAGAGAACATATAACAATCATAGTAATGAAATAAACCAATAGAATGAAAATTGTTTCATAAGTGTGTCATAAATCATAATTTAAGGAATAGACTTTTGGGTTCCCAAATTAAGAAGTTAAATCATATTTTTACATAAAAGATCATTGTTATCTGATTAATAAATGACTAAAGAGGATTCAAAGTGATGTTTTTTAAAAATAATTTTCTTTTTAAAAAATCTTTATAATTGGATTTGAAATCATTTTGAAAAGGTAGGAACATGTATATCTACATAAAGAATAGTTAAATAATCTTTAAATTAATTTTTTAGGATATTAAAGGAATATCCATATCTAATATAATCTGAAATAGGAGATAACACAAAAGAATGATTTGGGTTTGAGAATCCCATTACCTTAGATCCTGATTTATTTCTTCACTTTCCCACCTACTATATTATGAATATAGGTTTATTAAAAAATTAAACTAGAAGTTAATTACATTCATTTATGTCACTATTTTTCCATTCTAATTATTTTATTCTATTATACTTTACTCTTTGTAAAATGTGATTTTTTTGATGTCATATTTTTCTTAAATCACCTCGTTTTATTTTGATTTCATTTTTTATTCAAGGAAATTAATATATAAGTAAAATTATTTCCAAAAGAAAAAAAACACATATATTTATAAATTTATGTATCATAAATAATTTATTATAACCATCAATAAGGTAGGTGATAAGAAAATAATTGATAATATCCTCATTAGCGGTTAACCTACTGTTAACCAGACAATTCCCATAGAGGAGGTGCGAGATATATAATATGTGATTATATTATAATTTTTTATATAATATTAACAATATTAAGATAATTTTAACATATGATTTACTTTTTATAATATTTTTTTGGTTAGAAAAGAAAAAGAGGATAGATAATTTGAAAAGTAAAATGAAATAAAAAGACGAAAGGACATTACCTTTTCCTTGAAGTTGTTCCTTTTCTATGGACCTGAAATTCTTAAAATCTTGGAGTTTGATTAATCAATAACATACACATGGATTATAAGGGTATTAAGAGTGGGAATTTGGTTAGTGTTTTGGATTTGGAAAGTGAGGGATAAGTGGTTTGCTGAGGGGAGGGAGAGGGCTTTTTATAATTATGAATAAGGGTATTTTTGAATTATAAGAATGAATAAATTTTTATATCCAAGTTAAAACTTAAAATAGTAATATTTTTTACATTATAAATTATATTTTAATAAAATAACATGTTTTATTACTTTTAAACACTTTTAAATTCTAATTTATTAGTTTCATCAAAAGGAAAAGAGAAAAAAATAAAATAATGTTTATTTAAAGGGACACGTTAGAATTTTATACATTGGAAAAAAATTTAGGTATGAAAATTAAATTTCATGAGTAATTTAAATTTTTAAACATGGTTTTGGTTGAAATTAAAATTCTAGATTATTTAACGATGAAATTAAAATAGTTCAGTTATGTAAAAACTCTATTTTTTACTATTTATTTAAAAATGATAGTACTTTTGAAAATTACCAAAAAAATAAACCTTAGATAATTTTGACATGTAATTTATAAGAATAAAGTTCATTTATCAAAATAATTTTAAAAATTAGGTACTTTTAAATATTAAAACAAAAAATATGATTTTTGTGAAATACTTTAAAATATAATTTATTAAAAATGTGCTTAGTTTCTTTGAGCTTATAGTCTTGATATTTATTTTATGGTGCTATAATATTTATATTTTATTAAATTAATCATGTTAAATGTTATTTATATTACATTTTTTTTATTTTGATACTAAATTTCTATTCAAACAGTCAATTTACTATTCCCAATTGTCACATTTCTATTCCAACGGTCATATTACCTCTTATAAATACCACGTCATTCCTTCATACATATTTCACTACACTTCCTACAAAGGTTTTATATTTTAATTTTATAAAATTTTGATTGGTTTAATAATATTTTATTTATTTTCTATAGTGTTTTTCATGGGAGTGATAATTTTAGCAGATATTGTTGATCTAAAATTTTCCATTATACCATTTTATATTTTCCATTTTTTAATTATTGTAATATTTTGAATTTTCATGTGTTTAGTTGTTAACTAATATAATGATCCAAATTAATAAAATAAAGTGTTGTTGTTTTTTCTATGTGTTGTATGTGTATAATAATATATAATATAACACACATTTATTCAAGATGAAAATAATACATATAAAGTCTGGGCCATTACAAGCATCGTTTTAGATGCCTTTGATAAGTTGATGAATAGGTTGGGGTAATGAAGAATGACTTTAAAAGAGTTTTTAAACTAGGATAGGCTGTATTCCATCCTTCCAGAGTGGCCCTGGATTGGATTATCCTACAAAGCTAGAGAGGACATGAGAAGCTAGTATTTGTGTGAATGGGTTGGGGAAGATGTCCAACCCATGATTTTGTTATATTATTATTATTTCTATAATTTGAAAACTTATGAGATTACCTGAGTGGATGTTTTCCCATGTCATTTTATTATTATGTGATACTATTGGGTGGATACTGGATGTCAGCATTTATATATGAGATTCCTAGATATTACTTAATATCTTGCAGGATTTTTGGTAATGTTACATGAGATGCCTTTCAATTCTTAAGATATGGTCATTATACCTAGTGATAGGGGATATACCTAGGATTCTTATGATCTAGTAGGATTCCTAATGATGTCATAAAATATGCCTAGTGATTCTTAGGATCTGATGAAGAGCCTATTGATGTTTTAGAGATTCATAGAATACCTTTGATCCAGTAGGGTACCTGGTGATATACACAAGATTCCTAGAATAATTAGGATCTATCAGGATTCATGGTGATATATATAGGATATTTAGAATGTATAGGATCCAACATTATACTCGATATTATATGAGATGAATAGGGTGCCTAAGATCTATGAATTTTACCAAATGTGATGGGATTACTTGAATATTCCATGGATTTGATGATGTCACCTAATACTATATGGTATGCCTATGATTTCCTAAGATCTACTATTTTATCTTAGTGGAGGAATGTTCACACGGTTTCAGGGTAGATAATGTGTCCCCTCAAGGATATGTTACATGATTATAAACTCATAGACACAGGATGAAGTTGTAATTAAAGATCATGGGTGTCACAATAGAACCCAAGGATCAATGATATTTATTTTCTATGTATATATAGTTGTTTAATCACATTAATAATATCACTTGTGTATATAATGCACTTACTGGTTTGGTGAGAGACTGCATTAGTAGTTCCCTACTAAGTTACAATCACACCTATATCAGGTGGCCATGATACTTGGGTAGTCAAGAATCCATTACGATTGATTGGTTCAAGTTGGGTAGATTCTCTAGATTTGATCATTTAGATAGATATATTGTATGGTATAGGAGATAGTTGATGTATGGATTGGGGATATTGTATATTCCATTAACTTTTATTCTTTTATTTATCTCAATTATGTGATAAAACTAATAGTAAATTGGTTGGTATGTGTTATAATTACCAAGAGTCTACCTAACTATGTTTCAGTTTCAATGTATTATCTCATATTCCATTTGATACAACATGTTATATTGTTATTTGTTTATCATACGTTCTCTTATGGTTGATTATTTATTATATATTATGTTTTGTTTTCTTATATTATTGAGAACTCTAATATGTGGGTATATTCTACCCAAAATAACAAAATATTCCCCCACAATTAGTTTAAAGCCTCTGGGATATAGAGAGGCATGCTTGAGGTCATGTGGTGACCATCGGTCTGGGCATCGTTAAGGGGTCTAAGGTGTACTAACATTACATACCAATACTTTTATAATTTCTTGATTCATTGAGAGTTATATTTTAGAATTACGACAATAGAAGAATGTATGGTCTAGATTTACAACATTAATTAGTCATATTTCAGATTTTGGAGGATATAGATTGAACATTATTTTTCACTGAGAGATTTAGAGATTCTATACTGTAATGATCAATGATTTAAGTAAATAAGTTTCCTTAATAAAATACCACGTATTTTGGATTTTATTACACATAAAAACAAACTAAAAAAATCCAAAAAAATATATAAGAAAATTATAGCCAGAATAAAACCTATAATAGATAAAATATAGTAACAAATTAGAATCACGTACACTTAAAGCCGAAATAATTCAATATTTTTCAATAAATATACTTTTATTTATATATTGTTTTTTAATTTTAAAAATAAATATATAGATCTTATAAGTTTATTTATATTAAGGTATTATCAACTCTTAATTATCTTATTATGATTTTTTGTGTTGTTTTTGAAATATTATATTTTTAGGTAAATAGTAAAAAATACAGTTTTTATAAAAACTGTAAATTTGACCACCATAATATAAGAAGGGAATAGAAGTATATAAAACATTTTAGTTGATAAAATATTCATTAAAGGATTAAAAAAATAAATTTCTAAAATACTATTCTTAATTTATGAAACCTATATTCAACACTTTATAAACATAAGTAATATTTTCTTATATATAAACTGTTTTGGTCTTCCTTTGAATTAAATATTTTTGTGTAAAATTTGATTATGGGTTTTTTAATGACACATAAAATATATTTGTTTTATAATAAATCAATTTATATAATTATCATTAAATACATGGATAATTTTACTAGAAACATAATTTTTTTTCTTGAAAACACATTTTTTTCTAAAAATGGGTTTTATGCGTTACATGCTCTAATGTTAAATTAATTTTTATTACACATATAAATTTTTTATAATAAAAGTTAATTAAAATTGGGAATTGGTAGTATCAAATTATTTAATGAGTTCCATTTTATTTTTTATGTTAAAATTATATTAATTATTTAAAAACTAATTATTAAGTTGAAATATAAAAGAGTAAAATTAATAAATTAGGGAGGAAAGGGATTGTAGCATTTTAAAAACTTGTTTATAATTGATTTTTTGAGATATTATCAAACTTATATCATCATAAAATCCACTATTTCTTATTTTAGAGCCACTTGACATGTGAAACAAGTGATCTATTTATATTAAGTTAAAGTATTTACAAAAATTTCCATTCTCACCACTTATAAATAGGGCCTCTCACCACCCCTTTCAAGACCACTAAAAGAATTTAGTTTATAATTGAATATATTTCCATTATACATAATTTATAAACCCATTTATTTTCCTTGATCTTATGTTCATAATATATTAGCTTAATATCTCTATTTATAAGGAGTCTTCTAAGGGAAATATCAATTTCTCAATGAGGCTAGATCACGTTTGAGTAAGAAGCAATAAAAGGTAAAGGTTTTTCATGAATAAACTTATTTTTTAAGTCATAATGATTCCTTTTGACTATGACTTTATAATATATCAATATTCTATTCTATTATGACACTATAATTCTAGATCTCTTTTGGGAATGTGGTATTTTTAAATCAGATCTTTACCATGATGGATTTATTCCTCAAAAGTATATCAATGTTGTGAATAATTACCATCCACCTGAATGAAGACTACCCCTCTTTATCCAAATTTTCCTCTCCCACCAATTTTCTCCTTTTAAGGTTGAAACATGACTTTATGTTTTGTTTGATGACCCATATATTTTTTTCTCCTCTTTTAAAAAAATATTTTCCTACTATTTTTATGATATGGGTTTTCAAGGTATTTTAAAATATTAAAAATATTCCCCATCCTTTCATAATAAAATATTTTATGTTTCACTTAAAATTATTTTTTGGATAAGCTTTATATCTTTTTAAGGAACTTTTATTGAATAATATTTATAAAGAAAATGATTTCTAAAGTTTTCACTTCAAATTTTCAAAAATTAATTTTGAATGAGATGTAAAACATATTTTATAAAACTATTAATAATGTTTTATAAAAATTGTCTTATTTTTTAACTACCATTTTAATATTTATATAAAAAGTATTTATTTACTTGGGAATTATTTTTCACGAATCACCCTATATATGCTCTTATGAAATTCTCTTTTGGTGTGAGCGAATTTTTGGCGTTAATAATTTTTGTTCTTAAGGTCAATTTTTATGACACCATTTCGAAATGTTGTAAAAACCATTTTTATTTAGTTGTGTTCCTTATTCTATGAACTATTAATTTTTTCATTTGGATGTTTTATGAAACCAATTTTAATTTCCGTGGGTTCTTTATTCTATTAATGGTGAATGATTTTCATTTTTATGTTTTATAAATCCCATTTTCCTTTCCATAGGTTATTTATGAAAAGTGAAGGATTTTTAGATAAACGTATTATGGAAACCATTTTTATTTCTATGGGTTCATTATGATGTGATAAGTGGATTATTTTCAAGTGTCACACGTAAGTATGGTTGAATGATGTGTGGGGACCTATATCATCCTCCAATTCATTGGTTAGTATTTTATGTCTCATGAGATAATATAGAAGGATCCTTCTTGGATATGATCATAAAATAAAGGGTGATACTTCTTATATAGGCTAATAAACTAAAGGGATATCTATATTAGATATGATCACAAACTAAAGGGTGAGAAATCTTGGAAATTCTAACAAACTAAAACTTGGGCCTTCTTGGATATGCTTATAATATGATGATACCTTATGCTTATTGTTATTCCAAAGAATCATTGTTATGTTATGTAAAAAGGTAATTTTACATTTTCATTCCATATTCCTTTGATTATTCTCCATGGATCATGTTTATTATCTCATGATTATGCACTATTTTTCCATGGTATATGTTTTCTCATATATATTCTTATATGATGACTCATGGAAAACTCTCATGAATTTTATGTTCTTTTAATAACAAATTTTACCCCATATAGTATTTTTTATTATTCATATGATATAAAAATTTATTATTTGATGATAATTTTTACCTTAATGATAATATGATCTCACCCCTTTCTTATGTTTCCATTCTACAGGTTATGTAGATGCTTATAGCTTATGAGAAGCCTAGAATGCATTTTAGGGTGTCTGAAGTATGGAGGAATGTTCTCAAGTATCGTAGACTAATTTTCTTATATAGGTATTAATTAAAGAAACTAACAATTATATTCCTTTTATTGTGAGATTATTTTATAAGATGAAATTTATATCTCATGAAAATGATGTAAAATAATGGCATGTTTATCTTGGGTTGTTATAGTTGTTATCATAGTAAGGTTTAGTTATTTTTTATAATTAGATGAGATATTTTGAGGATTAGGAAGATAGAAAATTAGTGAAAACCCTATGGGAAAGTATAAGGGTGTAACACCCCAATATATTTATGAAATATTTCTCTTTAAATAATTTTATTTCTTCGATAGCTTGTATTACACACAACAAAGAGTTTAGACAAACCGCATAACAATATTAAAATATTATGTGTCCATTATCACCTATATATTGGATTGGTAGGTATTAATAGTAATAACTAAAATATAAAAAATATATTTTTTTATAAATTTATAAAATTAATTAATTATTTATGAAATTGTTAAAATAAAAAAATATAAAAATTATTTAAAAATAAAAGTGGTTTTTTCTATTGAAAATTATTTTTAAGCGTGCAATGCATTTTTATTAATTAATTAAATTAATAAATATTGGTGAATTATTTTAATGAAATATATTATTTACTTAATTAAATGTTTTAAATATTTAATAAATATTTTTCAAGGAATAAGATATAAATAAATCTAGTTTTATAGAAAAAATGTTTTTTTTCTAAAAAACATTTTTTTTTGGATTTTTCACACTTAATACAAAATTATTTATTCCATTTATAGGCATTGAATTAAAAAAATAACTAAAAATTTGAAATTAATAAGTTCAAATATTTTAAATAATTTCCTTTTATTTTTGGTCAATATGTATAGTAAAAGGGGTAAAAATTATCACCTCAGTAAAGTGTAAATCAGGTTTATCTAGGTTAAAAATAAGTGAAAAGGCCACAATTTTTCATTCTAATTATTATTGGAGGAAGGTAATTAGACTCTTATCAAATTAGGATCAAAATTTAGTTGTTTAGTAAACACCTTTCAATTAAAATTACTTATATATTATTCAAATCAATGAAAGTTACAAATCATCACTCTTAGTTTTAAATATATTTTATATATTAAAATAGATAAAAATCTATTTACAAATGAATATTAGACGCATGCCTGTCGTAGGGAATGGAAAAGGCAATTTAATTTTCTTAGTGCAGCATAGAGGCTAACCAGGGTCATCTCTCTTGAAGATCTTTTCTAGTCGTTCACTCACTTAATATAATTTAACTAAACTACTTATTTTTTTGTTTTTATTTAATCTTGGAATGAAATGAAATTTAATTTAAATAAAAGATAAAACTAACATGAAATGAAAAAATGAAATTAATTAAGAAAGAACGTGGCCTTTATGGTTTGGTTTTGGGTTCCATCATTCTCTTTGATGGTATTTAATTTAAGTTTGATAATTCAATTATGAGATCTCATTCAATAATTACGATTATTTTATTTATTTGTGTAAAATATTGAATTAATTTAGCAATCTTAACTTCACCTCCTCCTATAATCAAGGTTTATGGCACACCTCGATTGAGAGTGTGACATCTTCCAAGACCCAAATCCATCATATTCCATTTCAACCACTGAATGGATCAATTCCATCATATGAAGAGCTTGTATCTAGTATAAGGGAGGGAAAAGATTTAATAAAAGAATAGAAATGTTTTTGAGATCAGTGTCGTGGTGGACGATCTCCTCACCCATGCACATCACTCTTGCTCATCACAAACATAATAAAACATAGAAATTTAAGCAAAGAATAAATGAAATTGACACAAACCTCACCCAGGACCAGTCTCGGGTTAACCCCTCATTTTTGAGGGTAAGAGGTCTCAGTGGATAATATTAGAAGAATAAAAGAAGAAAATAAGGAGAAAAGATGAAGAAAAAAAGGGTGGATGGGTGGACATATAAATAAAAACAATGCATGAATTTTATTAGAAATATAAATTAAAATTGAAAACTAAAACAAAAAATAAAGAAAAGAAATAAATTAAAAATTAAGGGGGAAGAGTTTTTTCCAACCGCCCTCGATGGAGATCTACTCCTTGGTGCCTTGAAGGAATGTATAGAGAATGGGATGATTTGAGAGGAAGAAGCTCCCCTCCTTTTATAGGCAGAATTTTTCCCCTGATAGTTGACGAGTTGTAGGACCAATAAATGACCTCTTTACGCATTCCACCCTTAATTAATGTTGTTCATAATTATATTGGTCATCTCTATGAAAAATATCATCATATTTGGATATCATATGTGGGATTTATGAATTTTTCATTGGACGTTTCTTTTTCTGGATGAAGAATCCAGGAAGCTTCCTTCAAATGTACAACACCCAATGTCAACCATAATAACTCCAAAACTCCATCCACATAATTTTAGAGCTGACCCTATGTGTCCTTGATCTATTACAGGTATAATCATCACAATTTAAGATTTTTATCCCGAGATAGACATCTGGTATAATGGTGGGGTCTACACTGTCTTCCCGAAAAAATCTTCAACTTCATTGAGAAGAACTACGTGCATGACCCATCTCACATCATCGACTATGGCGAGTTGGAGTTCGATGATGGGGTGATGTTTACGGAGGTTTCAGTGGATATTGAGGATCGACAAGAGTGGGTCCTTTGTGGGCAATCAATACCTCTATTGCGCGTTCGATGGTAGCATGAGAACCTCCAGAAGAGAACATGGGAGCGGGAGGCTCAGAATCGTGCTTAGTACCCCCATTTGTTTATTTTTCCTTTATTTTGGCTTTCAGGTACATAAATCCCTAAGGTGGGGAGAATGTAATGTCCCAGAATTTCAGTATATATATATTTTAATTATATGTAATTATTTCAAGACCGCGAAATCTGACGACACATGATTCTGAGGCTCAGAGTTCTTGTAATGATCCGTCAAAGTTTTGTTAAACTTTAAATAGCGTGCGTAATCAGTTTTCCTGAAAAAGTGAAATAAATCTTAAATGGTTGCCTGGATCAGAAATTCTAGGGCACCGTTGTGTTCAGGATGGCGGGTTTACCCTAGGCTCAACTTAATTTCAGTCGGCGCAAGCCTCCTGTGAGAAAACCTGAAAATGGCATAAACGTAAATAAAATAATTAAATAAAGTTATTTTATTTTTCAAATGATTATAAATCAAAAACGGTGACTCAGATTAAAAATACGATACCAGCACTGAGCTCTTGATAGTATTCTCTCTTTAGGAAGATAATAACATTGGCTATTACGGGCCACCAGTGAAATTTAGTTTTTGGCCATAAATAAAATAATTAAGTGATAATTATTTTATTATAAAATCCATAAATTCTAAATGGTAACTTAGATTGAAAATCTGAGAGTACCGTTGAGTTCGTTGGGGTGTTTTCTACTTAGTTGGAGCCTAACCTCGACTGATAAGGGTAGAGGGTGAACGTTATTAATTTATTGTGTTTTTTAAGGTACATTCAGTAAACGCATGAGTGATATTTTCTATCTTTTGAACTAGTGCTCAGATTAAAAATCTAAGTACCCCATTGAATCCGCAGCTCCAGGAGTCTATTAAGAGAGACTTTAATTTGAACACAGTAGGTCTGGAAAAAAGTTATGTTTTGTGGCATTTTTAAAAAAATGAAATAAAATAATTTTTATTATTTTATTTTATTTCTTCTCCACCAACGGACAAGCAGAGTGTAGGTCCATTGATGTGTCAAGCCAATAAATGGCTTGACCTTCCAATCATAAGTAATGACGTCATTGGGGAATTAGTAAGGTTCCTAATTTATGATCCCCCCATTAATTCCACACATCGTTACTTACCCTCCCCCTCTCCTATATATATAGAGTTTGGGGAGGGGTATCGGTACAGATTCGCAAAGCAATGAAGTGCTGAAGGAGTGTCATGACACCGAACCCTTAGAGGACGGAGCTGATCCCAGTGGGAGGTGGCAGGTGACACTGAACCATGAACTGGAGGATGACGCACGAGCGGCGTCGTTGGGAGCCTGTTGTGGGAATGGAGAACACTGACCCACCTTCAAGCGTGAGCGTTTCTCTGACGATTCAAGGTAGGGGTTTTAAATTCTTGTTTATTTCAAATAAATTCTTGAACCCCTTTATCCTCCCTTGTGATTACGAGCTAATGCGGAGGGTGTAGGCTTAACGAACATGGCCCGGACCCTCCGCTATCTTGCTATCCTTGTGCCTCTATGGAAGACTGTCGACACGGCTACACTGACTAGTTACAAAGAAGGCGTGCGCCAATGCATGTCGCAAGTGGAGGCCATGACACAAAGCCACGATGATCATCAAAATGGCCGACACCGGCCTACTGTGGAGGAGGTGTGGTGCACTATCATGCACTACCGGTGAGAAAAAAGGGGTTATGGCTCATCAAATATGGAGATCAGAGGAGGTGCGGTGCGCCATCACGTGCCACTAGTGAGAAGAGGTTCGCGGGTCTTCTTTCACAGCAATTGGAGGAGGTGGTCGACACTTCGGCCAGCCGCGAAAGGAGAGGCGACAAGACCAACACGCCATTGGTGAGCAGAAGGTAGTGAAACCGGTGTGCTGCCGGTAGACAATAAGCCACGACAGAGGATGAACCCTTGCCTCCAACTGGTTCCTCATCAATCGGGTGGTGCCCACGCAACACCGCCACTTCACAAATCGAACAGCCTCTGGGCCATTCAAAAGTTTGGGAGGCCTGGGGGTCACACCCCCTACGCTATCTAGGGAAGACTTCACAGCAGGCCATGCTCCACTGCGGTCAGGCCACCACCCTACCAGGACACCACCCTACTGGGCCATTGCCCTACTAGGTCGCCGCCCTTTACAGGCCGGGCCGCCCTTTTGCTGGCCGACCTATATAGGCCACGCCACCCCTTGCGAGCCGCCCTTTGTGGGCCACCCCCTTGCGAGCCGAGCTATACCTCATCCCAGTGGGCCGAGCTCACCGTGACCTAGCCTAGACCAGGTCGGCCTGGGTTGGTCCTACCTGGTTGGACCTGACCCTGGCCCGACCGAGCCCAGAAACAGTTAAAGGGTCATATCTTGAGAACCGAACGTCAATTTGACGAACCGCCTATGGCGTTTGGATCCTTGGATTGAGATGGTCTGTTTGGTATACTCCTCTCGAGTTTTGAAGTTATTTGGAGTATGGATGGGTTGGATCAAACCTGAATCCAACCGAGCCCCCGGAGCTAAAACTCTTATAACTAACAGATCGGGTGTCCGATTGATGCGTTGTCTATCGGGTTAGAACCCTTAATACATGGTGGTATTTTGGGTTACTCCTTTGTGGAGCTTATTGGTGGTCGAGGTACAAATGATATATTGAGTGGCAGACTCTACGGAACTCGAGCACGCCGGGTGCGAGGAATCCAGTGGCTAGTAGTGAGCTGGAGGTTGGAGACATATCATACAGAGGCTAGCGCTCAACGATCCTCTGTGGGTCAGCGCATACTGATCCTATGTGGGTCAGATCCTATGTGGGTCAGAACTCATCGATATTGTGTTGGTCAGTGCATACTGATCATGTGTGAGTCAGATCCTATGTGGGTCAGCGCTCAGCGATCTTGTGTGGGTCAGTGCATACTGATCCTATGTGGGTCAGATCCTGTATGGGTCAGTGGGGGTAAGTTACCTATCAACTCTAGGAGGGTTAGATCATGTGTGGATCATTTTATGGGTTAGTACCTATCGATCTTATGTGGGTCAGACTCTATATGGTCAGAAGAAATGCATCTTGATAGAATAAGATTATCTAGCTTCACGACTAATCATTTGTACTTCTATACTTCACTCAAAACCTAGTTTGAGCTGAGTCTTTTTTTGAGCTATGACTGTTAATTTGTGCTTTATGATTGAGATCATGCTTTGTGGTTTTCCTTTTTGAAATTCTGAGAGACCTTCATGGGGCTCACGGTCCCTACTGGGTATTGTTATACTCACCCCTGCACAGGCTTTGCTCGCACCATGTTGTGTCTTGTAAAGATGACGAACAACTAGGATGAGGTTTGAGGGAGCCAGGGCCAAGCAGTATACGGAGGAGAAGAGCAGACATAGAGTACTGAGGAGGAAATCTGTACCTACCCTTCATGTAGGATCCTCAGAGGATGACCTGGGAGATGTTTCATTTTTTCAGTTTTATTGTACTTTTCCGTTGTACTTGTACTTTTATAGATGGGTCTTGTATTCCAACCTCTTAATTTCAATACTCTTTTACTACAACAGTTACTTAGTGGTTGCTTCTTGTTGCGTTCTAGTCTGTGTTTTTGTACAGGTTTAAAGGAAATGCCTTCCTGTTATATGGATATTCCTTTCCGGTGCTAGTCGCCAGCCCCTGGCCTTTAGAAGGCGAGCTTCGGGTAGTCACATCACAGGCCCTGGGGGATGGGTCGCGACAAAGGGGTATCAGAGGTGGTACCCAGCCTTAAGTGTGGTGCACTGTCTGGGTTGAGATGTAGGGACCACAACGGGGTCGTTGTGCTCTAGGGGGGGGGGGGTGATTGTAACACCCCCAAATTATAAAGGTTTAAATGAAGAAATGATATGACTAATGTCAATAAGGTGCACCTCTCTTTTTAGGAGCCTACCTGATTAGAACACCGTAGTTATGTGTGCTTGGTCTAGAGTAGTGATCAGGATGGGTAACCTTCTGGGAAGTTTCCCAGGCTGTGTGTAAGTGAGGACAAAGAACATTAGAAAGGACATGTGTTGGCCTGTGAGGACTATCATTAGTCAGATGACCCATTCATGCACGTGGGTGGGCCCCAGGGTGGGGAGCATGTGTTTTCAGGGCAAATGGTGGTATCTGGAAGGCTAGGACCTGACAGCCATGTTACGGTGGGGTGTCTGTGGTATCACTGAGACCCAATTGTTACATTGGGTATCAGAGTAGACTGTAAAATTTTCACCCATCATTTAATGTCTCCACACCTTCAAGGCAAAGACCACTACTGCTAACTCCAGGTCATGGGTAGCGTAGTTCTGCCCAAATGGAGTAGGGTCCTAGTGACAACCGTTTCCACTAACCCCACCAGCAGAGGGCTCATGCCGACTAAGAACATTGCATGGGTTCCAGTGGTAGTGGCCTCTGAGGTTTTGAGGAGAGACGGACCTAGAGGCAGCTGAAGACTGGCTGGAGGCTATAGTTAGATGAACCGTTCATGCACGTGGGTGGGACCCAAGATGGGGACCATGTGTATGCGGGGAAACTGGTGGTACCTGGTGGACTAGGACTCAACGGCCATGTTAAGGTGGGGTGTTTGTGCTATCACCGGGAACCAATTGTTACATTTGTTATCAGAGTAGACTGTAAAACGTTCGCCCATTAATTAATGTTGTCACACCTTAAAGGAGAAGACCACTGCTGAAAACTGCAGGTTGTGGGTAGCTTAGTTCTACTCATATGGAGTAGGGTCCCAGTGAAAACCGTTGCCACCAGCCCCACCAGCAGAGGGTTCATGCTGACTAAGCGTGTTGCATGAGTTCTAGCAACAGAGGCCTCCGATGTTTCGAGGCGAGACGAACCCGCAGGCGGCTGAGGACTGGCTAGAGGCTATAGTCAAAGTTTTATGCTTGGTTGGGACACCAACTGACCTTATAGTGATCCTAGAAGCTAGTCTCTTCCAGGTAGTAATAGGGAGGTGGTGGAGCTTGATGCTCTAGATACACGACGAGGAGACCCTTATCTGGGTGGACTTCAAGTGCCTTTTCAGGGTAGACCACTGCTGTTAACTCCAGGACATGGGTATCATATTTTTTCTCATATAAAGAAGGGTCCTAGTGACAACCATTTCCACCAACCCCACCAGTAAAGGATTCACACTGATTGATCACATTTCACGAGTTCCAGTGGCAGATGCCACCGAGGTTCTGAGGTGAGACAGACCCATTGGCAGTTGAGGACTGGATAGAGGCTATAGTCAGATGATCCGTTCATGTACGTGTATGGGCCCCAGTGTGGGGACCACGAGTCTGTGGGGAAACTGGTGGTACCTGGCGGGCTAGGACCCGATGACCATGTTAAGGCGGGGTGTGTGTGCTATCACTGGGACCCAGTTGTTACATTTGGTATAAGAGTAGACTGTAAAATGTTCACCCATTAATTAATATCACCACACCTTCAAGTAGAAGACCACTGCTGCTAAATCCAGGTCGTGGGTAGTGTAGTTATTCTCATATACAGAAGGGTCCCGGTGACAGCCATTTCCACCATCCTCATTAGCAGAGGGTTCATACCAACTGAGCACATTGCACATGTTCCACCGGTAGAGGTCTCTGAGGTTTTGAGGTGAGAAAAACCCACAGATGGCTAAGGACTGGGTGGAGACTGTAGTAAGAGTTTTCTGCTTGGTTGGGACACCAAATGAGATTATGGTGATCCTAGCAGCCAATCTCTTCCAGGCAGCAGTAGGGAGGTGGTGGAGCTTGATGCTTCAGATACATGATGAGGTGACCCTTATTTGGGCAGACTTCAAGTACCTTTATAGGGTAGAGTTCATCCCATAGACCTTATGCTCTGTGCATATACAGAAGCTTCTGCACTTACAGTAGGGTAGCATGACAGTAGCCCAGTACTCGGCGAGGTTCATTGATCTCTCCCGCTACTCCACCGACATGGTACGAGACCCTTTCTTCAGGGCCCGTACCTTTGAGCAGTGTCTCCGACGGGAGATAAGATCATTGATGGTATCGATTAGAATACCAACTCAAGATAGGGTGAAAGAGTGAGTGCTATTGGTGGAGAGATTCCTAGCAGAGCATGGACCCACATTGAGATCCACCACTAGACGTCAGGTAGTGGATTCGTCTACGGCAGGCAGCAGGAAGATGAAACAAAGGTCCAAGCAGACCATACCTTTTGGTGGATGACCCCAGGATGTATGGTCGGAGGTGAGGGAGAAAAAATGTTACACGTGTGTCAGGTAGGGCCACATGGATCGCGGCTGCCGAACCCATTGTACGGATGACTAGCAGATGGTCGAGGGACCGCTGAGGTAGAGGAAGAGGTTTGAGCGATGAGGTCTACAGGGAGGCGTATATGAAAAAAGAGCGGGTCATGCTGCAAGCGGTGGGTGGCGATACGAGGTTCTACAGCCACCACTGCCAGGTGGTCCACCCTGACCATAGGGACCGAAGGACAAGGACAAGCTCAAATATAGGTAGCTAAGGCCTATAACCATGACACTCTAGAGATTATTAGAGGTATGATCTGTGTCTACTCTACCTTAACTATAGTACTTATAGACACAAGTTCTAGTAACTCTTTTATTTCCACAACCCTCGTTCAGATCTTTGAGATTCTGGTGGAGCTGTTGGCTCAATCTTTACATCTAGAGACTTATATAGGAGCAGATTCAATAATTACACATTGGTTCCGGCAGTGTGAGCTTACTCTAAGAGGTGAGAGCTTTGGCTGAGATCTCATAGTAGCGGCGTTGAGGCCTTACGACATCATCTTGTGTATGGACTGGTTATCCACATTCCATGCTCAAATTGACTATACTAGGTGAAATGTGAGGTGTGTCTGTATGGATGAGACCTGATTTTCATTCACCATAAATAAGGGAACCTTTTAAACACAGGATGGACTTACCCAGAGGAGGGTGATACCAATTACTCATTAGTTGGATAGACTTACCCTTATAGCAGTTGATGTTGAGAGTCCGAGCTATCCTGTGGTGGTGGGCCAGTATGATGATGTGTTTCCTATGATGTTATGGGACTACCTCTTTGCAGAGAGGTAGAATTTTACATCAACCTGTACTCTAGGATGACATCGATATCTACACCAGCGCATCATATGGATCCTACAGAGCTTCGTGAGTTATGAGTACAGTTGGAGGACTTATAGGGAAAGGGGTTTATAAAGCCTGGTGTTTCTCCTTGGGAAGCCCTGACTTTGTTCACCAAGAAGGAAGATCGGAGTTTGAGGCTTTGTGTGGACTATCAGCTCCTGAACCAGGTGACCGTTAAGAACAAGTATCAACTTCGAGGATTGGTGATCTTTTCAATCAGCTGAAGGGAGCTAATTTTTTTCAAAGATATACCTCAGATCGGGCTATCATCAGCTCAGGATATGAGATGAGGATGTGAAGAAGACGACCTTCAGGTGTCGGTATGGACACTATGAGTTCTTGGTTATTCCATTCGGCATGAAGAATGCCCCAAAAGTGTTCATGGGACTCATGAACATGATCTTTCATCCATACATAGATCTCTTTGTGGTGGTGTTAATCGATGACATATTTATATACTCAGCAACGGAGGAGAAGCATGCCTATCATCTGCAGATAGTTCTGGATACACTCTAAGAGCACCAACTTTATGGTAAGCTCTCGAAGTGCTAGTTCTGGATACTAGAGGTCCACTTTCTAGGACACGTTATCTCAGAGGATGGAGTTGCAGTGGATCCAGCGAAGCTAGATCCTGTGCTTGCTTGGGATCCACCCAAGAGTGTGACCGAGGTGCGAAGTTTCCTAGGTTTGGATGGATACTACCAGAGATTTATGCCTGACTTTTCCAGATTTACAACACCCTTTTTAACATTGACGAAGATGGGGAATCCCTTCGTGTGGATAGATATATGCCAGTAGAGTTTTTATGAGCTAAGGCAGAGACTGACGAGTGCCTCCATCTTGAGGCTACTAGAAGAGGGTGTTGGGTATGCAGTCTACTGCAACGCATCAGGGACCAGACTTGGGTGTGTCCTGATGTAGGAGTGAGTAGTGATCACCTATGGTTTGAGACAGCTTAGAAAGCATGATTAGAACTATTCTACCCATGACCTCGAGTTAGCAACATTGATCTTCGCCTTAAAGATGCGGCGACATTACTTGATGGGCGAACGTTTTATAGTCTACTGTGATCACAAGAGTCTCAGGCATATCTTCTCTTAGAAGGACCTGAACCTAAGATAACGGTGATGGATAGAGTTATTTCTGGACTATGACTTTGAGATAGTCTATACTCCTTGGAAGGGGAACGTGGTAGTAGATGCACACAACATGAGGTCTGGTATTCAGTTTCTGAGTGATGCGACATAGCAGCTAGCCGGGTTGCAGATATCCTTCATAGATAGAGATGAGGAAGCTTACCTCCAGTCTATGACAATCACTCCCCCACTCCTTCAGTGATTCTGGGAGGCACAACATGGGGACTTTGACTATGAGGCTCGACGTGCTCAGATATCCTTAGGACAGACACCTGATGGATTTTCTGAAGGTGGGGAGCATGTCATCCTCTTCAAAGGACGTACCATGGTACAAGTGGCACTACGAGAGGAGGCGTAGAGGGAGTTCGAAACTTCCCCTCTGGAATTACATCTTGGTGTGGTAGAGATATACCAGGACCTCTGACATCAACGCTGGTGGCCAGAGATGAAGAAGGCAGTGGCAGAGTTTGTTTCACGATGCCTCACATGCCAGGAAATGAAGGCTAAGCATCAGGTCCTAGTAGGCTTAGCTCAACCACTAGAGGTGCCAGAGTGGAAGTGGGATGGTATCTCCATAGAATTTGTGATAGGGATTCCACGTATGTCCAAGGGACATGAATTTATTTGAGGATCATTAAACGAATCATGAAGTTGGCCCACTTCCTACCTATCCAGGAGCAGGGATCAATAGAGGGCTTGGGATGAATCAATGTGTAAGAGATTATGAGACTTCATAGGGTTCCATCGATGATCGTCTCTAACCATGATGCACATTTTATATCCTGGTTGTGGAAGGGATTGCATGATGTGTTTGAGACTCAGCTACGTTTGAGCATCACCTTTTATCCTCAAATGGATGGTCAGATGGAGCAGACCACTCAGACACTGGAGTACATGATTCGTGCATGCGTCCTAGATTTAGGCCATAGTTGGGAGGATCACTTACTCTTGGTGGAGTTTTATTACAGAAATAACTATCACTCCACCATCGATATGGAACCATTCAAGGCCCTATATGGTTGACCTTACAGATCACCACTATGCTGAACAGACCCAGGGGAGTCAGCACTTATGGGTCTAGAGCTGGTACAAGCTATCACCGAGAAGGTGTAGATCATCCAGGACTGGATGGAGATTTCACAGAGCTGACATAAGTGTTATGCTGACATAAGACAGAGACCTTTTTAGTTCTAGGAGGGGGACCACGTATTCTTGCGAGTCTCCGCTCAGCGTGGACTATACATATTTGGATGAGGTTGAAAGTTATCACTGAGGTTTATTAATCCATTTCTGATACTTCGGAGGATAGGTGAGTTGGCATACCACTTGGAACTTCCACAGAAGTTGGAGAGGTTGCACGACGTCTTCTATGTATCCCAGCCGAGGAGATACATCCACAACCCATCTCACGCCATCAACCATGGAGAGATATACTTGGAAGATAGGGAGATGTTTACAGAGGTTCCAATAGAGATTGAGGATCGACATGAGCAAGTACTTCATGGGTAGTCGATACCTCTTATGTGCATTCACTGGCAGCAAAGGAACCTTTAGGAGAGCACTTGGGAGTGGGTGGCTTAGATTTTTTCTCATTACCCCCTATTTTTTCTTATTCTATTTTGTGGCTTTCAGGGACGCAAATCCCTAAGGTGGGGAGAATGTAAAGACCCAGATTTTTTTCCTTGTAAGTTTTTTCATTTATATGGAATTATTAAGAGTCTATGAAAATTGACGGTGCCTCATTCCGAGATCTGGAGTGACTGGAATGAATTTTTTAACTTTTTTTAAGGTACGTTCTGTAAACGTGTGAGCGGAATTTTTCTAACTTTTGAACCATTGCTTAGATTAAAAATATGAGGGCACCATTGAATCCGTAGTGATGGGATTCTATTACGAGAGGCTTTAATTTGACCACAGTAGGTCTGGGGAAAAAGATGTGTTTTGTGACTTTCTAAAATAAATGAAAAAATATTTTATTATTTTATTTCATATCCTTAAAGGGACAAGCAAGGTGGGGCCAGTGATGTGTCAAGCCAATAAATGGATTGACCAACAAATCCTATGTAATGACATCATTGGGGAATTAGGAATGTTCCTAATTTATGAGCCCCCATTAATTACCCACGTCATTACTTACCCTCCCCCTCTCCTATATATTTGGAGCTTGGGGAGGGTGTATCGACACAGCTTCTCCAAGAAACGAAGTGCTGATGGAGCACCACGACGCTGGATCCTTAGAGGACAGAGCTGATCCCAGTGAGAAGTGACAATTGAAACCGAACCACGAACCGAAGGACGACGTATGAATGACATCATTGGGAACCTGTTGCGGGAAAGAAGAACACAACCCACCTTCAAGCACGGACGTTCTCCAATGGATTTACATGGTAGGGGTTTGTTTTCTTATTTTGAATTCAAGTGAATTTATTGAACCCCCATTTTATCCCCCCCCTTGTTTAATGAGTCTACGCAGAGGGTGTGGGCCCAACAAACATGAAACAACCCCCCCGCCACATTACTAATTTTACACACTCCGTGGAAGACCGAAAGTGCGGTGATACTGACCAGCTACATTTGGGATAACACGTTGATGCATGACGTAGGAGGAATCTGTGGCACAAAGCCATGACAGTCATCAGAGCGGCCGACACCGGCCGAACACAGAGGAGGAACAACGCACTATTGAGTGCCACCAATGAACAAAGGGGGGTCGCGGCTTGTCAGCCACAGTGACCGGATGAAGGCATCCAGCACACCATGTGGTCGCGGGTGGTGGAGCGGCGCATAGTCGCGCGCCACTGGAGAAGTTGGTGGCATGTCGGCCAACCGCGACGAAGTTGGCAGGACCCACTCCAGCAGGTCCCGCGTGCCACCTAGCAGCACACTGCCGGGCCACCGCTATGAAGAAGACCGAACGAACTTCAGACATTCTGGAAAACTAGAGGTCTCTCCCCCGATGGCGGCTAGGGCAGACCCCCTTGGGGGTCACACCTCATGCAGTCGGGCCGCCGCCTAAGTGGGCCAAACCCTATCGGGCCACCACTTTTGCAGGCCGCCCCAATGTGGGCTGGGCCAGACCTTGGCTCAGTGGGCAGAGTCTGCCATGGACCAACCTAGAATGGGTCGGGCCAGGTCAATCCGACAGGGTCAGACCGGACCCGAGCCCCACCGGGGCCAGAAAAATGTAATGGGCCATAACATGGGAACCAGAAATCCGTTTGACGAATCGTCTGCAGTTCTGGGACACTTGGATCGAGAAATACTTTTTGGAATACTCCACTTGAGTTTTGGAGAGAGTTTTAGTATGGCCGAGTTGGATCGAACCCAAATCCAACCGGGCCCCCGGAGCTAAAATGATTATAACTCACAGACGGGGCGTTCGATTGACACACCGTTTGTCGCGTGGGAACCCTTACGACATGACGGTCCTTTGGGTTACTCCTTTGTGGAGATTAGTTGTAGTCAAGGTATGATCGATATCTCGAGGGCATATTCTATGGAACTCGAGCGCATCAGGTGCGATGAATCCAGTGGCTGGCAGTGAGACGGAGGTTAGAGACAGATCATACGGAGGTTAGTACCAAGCGATCCTATGTAGGTCAGCACCTAGCAGTCCTATGTGAGTCAACACCTAGAAGTTCTATGTTGATCAACACCTAACAGTACTATGTGGATCAGCACCTTGCTACCCAATGAGAACCAGCCTTAGAGCGGCCCATCGTGGTTCAATGATATACTGATCCCGGGAAGATTAGATATTGTGTGGGTCATTGTGGGGGTTAATTACCTATCGATCCTAGGGTGATTAGATTTTGTGTGGGTCATTGCGTGGGTTAGTACCTTTCAATTCTGTGTGGGTCAGACTCCGTATGTTAAGAAGCAGTGCCTCTTGATAGAATAAGATGATCAAGCTTTACGACTAATAATATATACTTATATAATTCACTGAAAACCTCGTTTGATTTGAGACACTTTTTGAGCTATGCCATTTGATTTGTGCTTTGTGATTGAGATCATACTTTTTGGTTTTCCTTTGTGGAATTCTGAGAGACCTTTAGGGGTCTCGGGGTCCCTACTGTGTATTTTTATACTCAACCCTGCATGGGCTTCACCCGCACCTTGTTGTGTCTTGTGCAAAAGACGAGCAGCTGGGCTGAGATTTGAGGGAACCAGGACTAGTTGGTATGTAGAGGAGACAGGCAGACATGGAATTCTGAGGAGGCAATCTGTACATACCCTTCAAGTTGGATCCTCAGAAGATGACCTAGTAGTTGTTTTCCCTTTTTCAGTTGTATCGTTCCTTTCAGTTGTACTTGTACTTTTATAGTTGGGCTTGTATTCCGAAACCCTTTTCTTTCAGTACACTTTTTGTTGGTTGTGCCTCAGGTGATCGGGGCACTACCTAGGGGGCTGCCTACCAAATGGGTTGCACCCTTGCGGGTCGCCCCTTACGCGGGCAGGGTTTCCCCCTTGTGGGCGCACCTTATGCGGGTCAGTCCACCCCCTTGCGGGCCGTACATTGCGGGCCGTCCTTTGGGGGCCTCCCTTGCAGGCTAGGCCAGACCTTAGCCTAGCTGGTCGAGCCATCCGTGGCCCAGCCCAGACTAGGTCGGGTCAGGTCGGGTCGGACCGACCGGGTCTGACCGGACCCGGGCCAACCGGACCCATAAACACTTAAAGGGTCATATCCTGAGAACTAGATGTCTGTTTGATGAACCGTCTATGGGGTTGGGTCCTTTTATTGAGACAATCCATTTGGTATACTCCTCTTGAGTTTTTGATATAGTTAGAGTGCGGCCGGGTTGGATCGAACTCGAATCAAACTGGGTCCCCAGAACTAAAACACTTATAACTCACAGACCAGACGTCTGATTGACGCACCATCTATCACGTTAGAACCCTTATAACATGGAAGTCCTTGAGTTACTCCTTTGTGGATATTTGTGGCAATCAAGGTACAACTGATATATCGAGTGGCAAACTCTATGGAACTTGAGCGCACTAGGTGCGAGGAATCCAATGGCTGGCATTGAGGCGGAGGTTGGAGAGAGATCATACATAGGTTAGTACCGAGCGATCCTTTGTGGGTCAGCACCTAGAATTCCTGTGTGGATCAGCACCTAGAATTCCTGTGTGGATCAACACCTCACGACCTAATGAGGACTAGCCTTAGAGTGTCCCATCGTGGTTTAGCGATATACCGATCCTGGGCGGATCAGATCTTATATGGGTCATTGCGGGGGTTAGTTACCTATCGACTCTGGGTAGTTCGGATCCTGTGTGGATCATTGCATCGGTTAGTACCTATCGATCCTTTGTGGGTCAGACTCTGTATGACCAGAAGCAGTGTCTCTTGATAGAATAAGACGATCTAGCTTCGCGACTAATCATCTGTACTTCTATACTTCACTGGAAACCTAGTTTGAGATAAGACTCTTTTGAACTAAGTCCTTTACCTGTGTGGTACTTATATCTTCGTGGTGTTACCTTCATGGTGTTACCTTTGTGATATTATTCCCTCATGTATGAGACGAGTATATCTTGATAACTTAGGTATATGTATGAGCATATAACTAAGTAGAGTTGTTGACTGCTTTGTGCTTTGTGATTGAGCCTTGATTTGTGGTTTTTACTTCATGGAACTTTAGGAGACCTAAGGGTTATTAGGGTCCCTAATAAGTATCGTTATAAACACCCCTGCATGGGCTTCTTCGGTACATATTTTTGTATTGTACAGACGACGTACACCATTGATCAAGGCTGGGGGATCCAAGACTGGACGATGCTCATAAGTGGACCATTTGGTGTGATGTGACGTAAGGAATATTGATCGTGAGATATACCAAACCTTTAGGTAGGATCCATGGTTGAAAATCCATGATCTGTCTTTCACTTTTCAGTTGTATTTTTACTTGTGAGTTGTACTCGTACTTTCATTTGGGCTTGTATTGCGATCCCTTTACTTTCAGCACTATTTTTACTATAACTGTTACATAGTGGTTGCTTCTTGTTATGTTCTACTCTGTGTGTTTGTACAGGTTTAATGGAAATTCCTTCCCCTTTTAGGGATACGCCTTTCCGATGCTAGTCGCCAACCCCTGGCCTACGGAAGGTGGGATTGGGGTAGTCATGACACGGGCCCCAAGGGATGGGTCGTGACAAGTGGTATGAGAGGAGTTCGGTTATACTGAAGAACTAGGACTCTAATATTTTATGTGTGGCAATAGTGTTAAGTGATATGAGTGTGGTTTTCAGTTTGGGGAATCCAGTGTTGATTTGGAAACCGACGTATCCATACACTAGGACCCTGAATTCTGATTTCCGACTCTTCGCACGAAAACACTAATTGCGTGTGTTTTTGTAAAGTTTTTTTTTATGATTTCTTTGAGTCAGCTCACTAGGCATAACTTAATGACTATGAATCACCTATTCCTTATTAGGATACCGCCACATATACAGCCATATATGATTCCTGAGATAGTACACGATGATGGCCCACTGAGTGACAAGGCTCCGGTGCAGGGCCCTCTTACTGTGTTGGTACCTTCTGGTGGTGTACCAGAAGAACCACCACCTATTGGGAAGAAGTTACCACCATCCACACTGGCAGGCGATGCATGCCGACTGAGTGCCTTGCCCAAGATCCATTGATAGAGGCCTCCAAGGTTTCGAGGTGAGATAGATCCCTAGGATGTTGAGGACTAGCTGGAAGCTATGGAAAGAGTTTTCCATGTAGTTAGGACACTGACAGATCAGATGGTGATCCTAGATTCTAGTATTTATCATTGCATGGCCATGAGGATGGTCTGCATGGTTATGAGGCTTCGGTACATGGACCGTTTCCTGAGATGGTACCTTCAGGTAGTGTGCCTGCTATATCACTACCCATTGGTCAGTAGTTACAACTGGCGATACCGATAGAGGACACATATAGGCTGGGTTCCTTACATGTGTTTTAGAATCAGATACCCCTTAGGTTCAAAGGAGAGACCAACTCATAGGCGGCTAAGGACTAGCTTGTGGAGGTGACCGAGTTTCCATCTAGCCAGGGCACCATTCAATCAGATGGCGGTCCTAGTAGAGAGCCTTCTACATGGCTCATCAGTATGATGACAAGGTTTAGATTACCCTGATCTTGCAAAGAGTTGAATCTTCTGTGGACAAGCTTGAGAACCTTCCTTAGAGAAGCGGGTCTCTTTCCATAAAGAGATAAGGGATGAGTGTACCATAGATCTTATACAACTTCGGCAGGACGACATGTCAGTAGTTGAGTATTCATCGAGGCATACCAACCATACCAAGTACTTTATGAATACAATATAGTTAGTTATTCAGGGCTTGGACCTCCAAGAAAGGTGCGTTTAGGGACATCAGAGCCAACACTTTTCCTCTATGCATTCCTACTTATGTTAGGTGGTAGAGAGAGAATTTTTGGTTGAAAGTTCATTTTCTAAGAGGATGCATCCAGTGAATGTTAACAGTGGGATAGTAGGAAACTGATGCCAGTCTCAGAGACCTGGGCATGTAAAATGTTTTGGGAAGAGGAAGTGATAGGGACAGATGAATCTGCAGGGCAGCAGACGTTGAAGTGAAGCTAGGAGAGAGACATGAGGTGGTATACATTTTGATATGTTACAACAACCACCCTTATGTGGTCCCCACCAGGCTTAGGGTGCTGAAGGATAGGAAAAGAGAGTAGCTGTATACGGTCAAGGAGTGTGACCTAAGGGATCTAAGAATGATTCGAGGTACAGTTTGTGTCTACTACTAGCTGTCGTATTAATAGACATAGGTATCAATCATTCCTTCTAACCCTGAATCTTTTTCAAGACCTTGATTTTAAGATTAAACTGAATAGTTGACCCTTATGTCTAGAGACACCATTGGGAGGAGTCTCGATAATCACACTTACACCAATGGTGTGATCTGACACTTAAGGCCAGAGTTTCAGTTGGAACCTCTTGGTGGAAGCATTGAGGCCTTACGATGTTAGTTTGGTTATGGAGTGGACATCTATAGTTTATACTCAGATTGACTTTATTAGACAAAAACATTATGGTTAATCTACAATGATGGAATGGGGATTTACTTGATCGGAGAAAAAGGAAACCCAAGTAGCACAGGATAAACTCATGCATAGGAGGGTGTAGCTGATCACTCTTGAGTCAGCCAACCTTATGGTCGTGGCATCTTGAGTTTTGAGTTCTCAGTCCCCAACAGTAGTGGAAATGTGTGGGGACATATTTACAAGATATTTTTCCTGGATTACCTCCCCGAAGGGAGAGTGACTTCTGCTTGGGCTGGGTACTACCGAAGTTTTGAACTAGACGTCTCCAGGGTAGCGGCACCCTTTTCTTCTTTAAAGGAGAAGCGGGAGCCTTTCCTATGGATGGAGAAGTGTCAGTAGAGCTTTCAGAAGTTGAGAGTGATGATGGCTAGAGTTCTTCCAGGACTATGACTTTGAGATAGTCTGTACTCCAGGGAAGGGGAACTTGGTAGCAGATGCACTCATCAAGAGCTCTGGTCTACAACTATTGAGTGAGTTATCAAAGCATCTAGTCAATATGTGGATGTCCTTCATGGATAATTATGGATCATCTTACCTCTAGTCTATGACTGTAACTCCCCTAATAATTCAGCAAATTCGAGGGGCACATCTTGAGTCGTTGACTGCGAGGCCCGACGTTCTTAGATATCCTCTGGACGGTCTCCTGAAGTATTTTATGAATTTGGGGAACATTTCACCCTCTTTATAGGACACACCATGGTACCACTGACACTTCGGGGGGAGGTTTTGTGGGATATCCATACATCCCCTTAGCGGTACATCTGGGAGTTGTGAAGGTGTACCAGGACATCCGACGTCAGTACTGGTGGCCAGGGATGAAGGAAGCAGTGGAAGAGTTTGTATCACGATGCCTCACTTGTCAGTAAGTTAAGACTACATGGAGCTTGAAGAAGTCTTATTCCGACAGGAGACAAAGACCCTTGGAGTTTGAGGAGTGAGACCATGTCTTCTGACGGGTCTCACCCTGATGAGGATTATGAAGGTTTGGTCGAGGTTGAAAACTGTCTCGGAGGTTCATCAGACCTTTCTAGATTCTCAGCAGAGTGGGCGAGGTGGCATACCATCTATCTCTTTCCCCACAGATGCACTAGGTGCATAATGTTTTCCATGTGTCGTAGTTGAGGAGATGTGTGCATGATACATCACATGTTAATGACTAGGGCGAGTTGAACTTTGATGATGGGGTGACTTTTACAGAGTTCCCGATGGAGATAGAGGATTGATAGGAGTGAGTCCTTCATGTATGGTCGATCCCTCTGGTGCGAGTTAGGTGGAAGCATGGGGACCTCCAGGAGAGCACATGGGAGCAGGAGGCTCAGATTAATGCTCAGTACTATCACTTGTTTGATTTTCCTTTTATTGGATTTCGGGGACCTAAAGTCCTATGGTGGCGATAATGTAATGTCTTGGAATTTCCGTGTATATTTTTTTAATTATATGGAATTATTTTGAGATCACGAAACCTGACGGCGCATGATTCCGAAGCTCGAAGTTCCCAGAATTATCCATAAAAGTTTTGTTAAGCTTTAATTAGCGCGCATAAGTAGTTTTCCTAAAAAAGTGGAATAAATATTAAACTTTTTCCCAGATCAGAATTATGAGGTCACCATTGCGTTCAGGATGGTAGGTTTACCGTAGGTACGAGTCGGCGCATGCCTCCTATGAGAAAACCTGAAAATGGCATAATTGTAAATAAAATAATTAAATAAAGTTATTTTATTTTTCAAATGTTTATACCTCACAAACGGTAAATCAGATTGAAAATATGAGACCACTTTTTAACTTCTAAGAGTATTCTTTCCTTAGAATGATATTAACATTGGCCATCGTGGGCCACCAGTGAATGTTATTTTATGGCCGTAAATAAAATAATTAAGTGACAATTATTTTATTGACTAATCCATAACTTCTAAACGGTAACTCAGATTGAAAATACGAGAGTACCATTAGGTTCGTTGGGGAGTGTTCTCCTTCGGTGGATCCTAACCCCGACTTTCTTGGGTCAGGGGTGAACATTATTAATTTATTGAACTTTTTTTTTCAGGTATATTCAATAAACACGTGAGCAGTGTTTTCTAAAATTTGAACCGGTTCTCAGATTAAAAATCTGAGAGCACTGTTGAATCTGCAATGCAAGGATTTACTTAAGGGGGGGATTCACTTTGACCTCAGTAGGTTTGGAGAAAAAGTTGTGTTTTGTGACTTTTTTTAAAGAAATTAAATATAATAATTTTATTATTTTATTTTCTTCATTCTCCAACATTGTACAAGCGGAGTGTGGGGCCAGTGATGTGTCAAGACAATAAATTTATTGACCTGTCAATCTTTAGTAATGACGTCATTGAGGAATTATGAAGGTTCCTAATTAATGCGCCCCCATTAATTTCCCACATCGTTACTTACCCACCCCTCTTCTATATATATCAATATTTGGGAGGGGTATCGGCACATCTTCGTCAAGAAACAAAGTGCTGAAGGAGTGCTGAGACATTGAACCCTTAGAGGACGGAGCCAATCCCAGCGGGAGGTGATGGGTGACACCAAACCATGAACTGAATGACGATGTACGAGTGGAATTGTTGGGAACCAGTTGTGGGAATGAAGAACACAATCAACCTTCAAGAGTGGGTGCTCTCCAATGTGATTACGAGGTATGAGGTTTATTTGTTTATGCATTTTTAAATGTTTTCATCTTCCCTGTTCTTGAATAATACGAAAAATGTAGACCAACCAACTAACGGGTTGATCTGTGATTCATTCATTTTTGTAGGAGGTTATTGCAGGGTATCTTTATAGAGTTTTTATTTTTGTTTAATTCAATTGATTATTAAACACTTAACCCCCCCTCATGTTTATGAGATAATGCAGAGGGCGCATGCCTAAAGAATCCGGACTGAACCCTTTGCTATATTTCTATCTTTGCACCTCCATGGAAGACCAAAAGCACGGTGACACTGACAAGCTATGTTGGGGATTGTGTGTCAACGAATGTCGTAAGAGGAAGCCATAGCAATCATCGAAGCGGATGACATCGGCCTGCCATGGAGGAGGCGCAGCGCATCATCGCGCACTGCCGGTGAGAATAGGGGGCCGCACCTCATCAGCCGCGGCGACTAGATGAAGGTAGCTGGAACACCGGCCAGTCGTGGGTCATGGAGTGGTGCGCCGTTTCATACTGCTAGAGAAGTTAGTCGACACACCGACCGGTCGTGAAAGAATCAGAAGGACCCACTCCAGCGGTTCCAGCGTACCACCTGGCGATGCTGCATGGCACCGCCGCTACGAAGAAGACTGAACGACCATCGGCCGTTCAGAAAAACTGGGTGTCGCTCCCCCGATGGTGGCTAGGGAGGACCCCCCATACAAGTCACACCACACGCGGCTAGGCCGCTGCCCAGCGGGCCGCCCTCTTGCGGGCCGCCCCCTTGCAGGCCACACCCTATGCGGGCAGGGCCGCCCCCTTGTGGGCATGTCTTCCCTTACATGCCACCTTTGCAGGCCAGGCCAGACCTCGTCCCAGTGGACCGAGCTTGCCATGGCCCGGCCCAGTCCAGGTCTGGCCGGGTCGGTCCAACCGGGTCAGACTGGACCAGGGCCAACTGGTCCCAAAAACACTTAAAGTGCCATATCTTGAGAACCAGATGTCCATTGTACAAACCGTCTATGGAATTGGGATCCTTGGATCGAGACGGTCCTTTTGGTATACTCATCTTGAGTTTTAGATATAGTTGGAGTATGGCTGAGTTGGATTGAACCCAAATCCAACTGGGCCCCCAGAACTAAAATGCTTATAACTCACAGACCGAGCATCCGATTGTTGCACCATATGTCATGTTGGAACCCTTACGACATGGTGGTCCTTTGGGTTACGACTTTTTGGAGATTTTCGGTGGTTAATTTATGAACGATATATCGAGTGGAAAACTCTACGGAACTCAAGCGCACTGGGTGTGAGGAATCCTGTGGTTGGTAGTGAGGCAAAGGTTGGAGACAGTTCATACAGAGGTTAGTACTGAGAAATCTTGTGTGGGTCAACACCTAGGGGTCCTGTGTGGATCATAACCTAGCGGTCCTATGTGGATCGGCACCCCGAGACCAGACGAGGACTAGACTTACAGTAGCCTGTCATGGGTCAACAATATACTGATCCTAGGCAGATCAGATCCTATGTGGGTTATTATGGGGGTTAGTTACCTATCAACTCTGGGTGGGTCGGATCCTATGTGAATCATTGTGGGGGTTAGTACCAATCGATCTTGTGTGGTTCAGACTCTGTATGGTCATAAGTAGTGCCTTTTGACAGAATAAGATGATCTAGCTTCACGAATAATCTTATGTACTTCTATACTTCACTGAAAACTTGGTTTGAGTTGAGAATCTATTTGAACTAAGTCTTTTACCTATGTGGTACTTTTTTCTTTGTGGTGTTACCTTCGTGGTGTTACATTTGTGATATTACTACCTCATGTAAGATATGAGTATATCTTTATAAGTTAGGTATATCTATGGGCATATACTTATGTAGAGTTGTTGACTGCATCATGCTTTGTGATTGAGACCTTCTTTGTGGTTTTTCCTTCGCAGAACTTTAGGAGACCTATGAGTTCTTGGGGGCCCTACTTAGTATCATTATACTCACCCCTTCATGGGATTTTCCCTCACCTATTTGTGTCTTGTGCAGACGACGTACAACATTGATCGAGGATGAGGGAGCCAGGACTGGACGATACTTAGAGGTAGACCATTTGGTGTGATGTGACACACGGAATAATGATCATGAGATGTACCAACCCTTTAGGTAGGATCCATGGTGGATGATCTAGGAGATTCTTTTCACTTTTCATTTGTATTTTTACTTTTGTGTTGTACTTTTACATTCAGTTGGGCTTGTATTCCGGCCCCTTTCCTTTCAACACTCTTTTTACTACAACAATTTACTTAGTGGTTGCTTCTTATTATGTTCTACTATCTGTGTTTGTATAGGTTTAAAGGCAATGCCTTCTCATTTTAAAGATGCACCTTTTCAGTGCTAGTATCTAGCCCCAGGCTTATGGAAGGCGGGCTTGGGGTAGTCACAGCATGGGCCCCGGTGGACGGGTCGTGACAATCAACAATTATGCACCTTTCACAATTTTTCTCAAAACACATCATAAATCCAAAATTGATTCATATAAGCACAAATTGATAATTTGGGATGATTAAAACTATTGAAATGCATACAAGAAATGTGAAAAATATTAGCTCTATCAATTCTCCCACACTTAAAATATGCTTGTCCTCACGCATTAAATCTCAACATGGAATTCAAAGGACACCAATGTTACCAATATTGAAATTCTAAAGTAATAAAATATAATAATTTTCAATGTCAAATCAAACATTAAAAAATCCATATAAAATATCAATTTAATTTCCCATTTTTCGAAGAAACAATTAATTCATGTATTTTACTTTTCCCCTTTTTAAAAAAATGGAACTTCTTCTTTCTTTCATTCATGCTTCTCAATTCATTATTATTAAGCATGCCACAGAATTATTTACCTCATCTTTGAATTTTTCCTCTCATTTTTCATGATAAAATTAAAGTAGAGTTATGATCATATCATAAGAACATGCACCTTATGAATAATCTTGTAAAATAACTACTTTCTCTACTTTGTAAAGACAAAAGGCACATAAAATCATGAGGACTTTTCAATAAAGGTTCAAATGACTCTTTGGATTAACGTTGTTAGGATTTGATGTTTTAAAAATTATGTCTCAAGGAGGAGGTTTATCTCTTAAGTACAATGTATGATATCAAAAGTGTAATGAAATTCCCCCCCCCCTTCAAAGTTGAAACACCCACTTCCCCCAAAACTCAAAGTAAGGTCATGATCAAAGCAAATCATAACGAATGATTAATTCACCCTCTTGATTTTTTTAAATTTTGTATTTTTTTACAGAAGTCACGATTATATCAAACCTAAAATCCCTCATCTAACCACATACGATAAAATGATAATTGGTCTGGAAAATGGTGATTTTTGGTTCTCCCAAATCACAAGCCATTTTATTCTCTTTTTTTACTCTTTTTTTCATTTTCATTTTTTATTCATGTGGGGAAAAACAATATAGGACAATGAATTATTCCAAAACCTTTTATAATTCCCACAATAACACCCCCACACCATTTCCTTACAATTTAAATCATCCCTTCCACCATGAATTTCTTCACCCCCACACTTCATCATTAAAATATCATGCAAATACCAAGAGTCGCGTAGGAATGGATTAAAATGGATTAAAACATTGGTCATCCCTATAAAGGCCATTCATGGTCTCTATGGGATAAAATAAGGATTGATGTAAAGGTGGTATTTAAGGATAAGGGGTTTCACAAGATTCCTCAATCATTTTTAATGTGTTTTTTTACTGTCATAACTTTGACAAGTTCAAATGCAAGTTTGGGTTGGTGATATTTCCCAAGATTACTCAGGAAATATGCTCAAGAATAAATTGGAAGTACTTGGTCTAGAAATCCTCTTGGGAATGAGAAATATTACATTAGAAAATCAGTCATGGCATGACTAATAATAAAAAATCAATTCACATGAACTTCAGAAATTCAAAGCATGAAAGATGGTAGAAATTTTCATTTAAATGAATCAATTAGTTATTTCAAATCATGAGTCATAATTTATTGGTGGGAAATCATGAATTAATTTAGAAATATTAACTTAACCTCTTCTTATAATCACAGTTAATGGCACACCTTTATAGAGAGTGTGACATCTTCTAAGACCTAGCTCCATCATATGCCATTTCAACCACTGAATGGATCAAATCCATTGTATGAAGAGCTTGTATCCAGTAGAAGGGAGGGAACCGATTTAATAAAATAATAGAAATTATTTGAGATCATTTTCATGGTGGATGATCACCACACCCGTGCACATCACTTTTTCTCATCACAAACTTAATAAAACATAAGAATTTAAGCACATAATAAATGAAATTGCCACATACCTCCATCGGTCCAAGTATTTGGTTAACCCCTCATTTTTTAGGGTAAGAGGTCATAGTGGATAATATGAGAATAATAAAATAATAAAAGATGGTGTAAATATGAAGAAATAAAAATAGTGTGGATGAATGTACATAGAAATAAAAACAATGCATGAATTTTATTAGAAATCTACATTAAAAATGAAAACGTAAAAAAATAATGAAAAGAAATAAACTAAAATTAAAGGGGAAGAGTTTTGGCTTTCCTCACTTGGTGGAGATCTTCTACTTGGTGACTTGAAGGAATGGATGGAGAATGTGATGATTTGAGAGGAAAGATCTCCCCTCCTTTTATAGGAAGAATTTGTTCCCCGAAAGCTGAAGCATTGTAGACCAAATAAATGACCTCTTCACGCGTTCCACCCTTCACGAATGTTGTTAATAAATATCTTGTACATATATCCTAAAATATTTATCATATTTTGACATCATATGGGGGAGTTATTAATTTTTCATTGGACATTTCTTTTTCTAGATGAAGTTTCCAGGAAGCTTCCTTCAAAAGTATAACACCCAATAGAAACTTTATGACTTCAAAACTACCTCCACTTAATTTTAGAGACGATCCTATGTGTCCTTGTTGTATTCCAGGTGGAATCATCACAATTTATGATGTGTAGCCCGAGATAGACATCTGTTATGGTGGTGGGGTCTACGCTGTCCGCATGGAAAAATAATTAACTTCATTGATTTTTTAATGGATCTAGATGGATTAATCATCTCCTTGTCCAGAAGAAAAAGATGAATAAAATAAAATAAGGATTCTAAAAAAAATATTCACTCAATTTGGATTTATATTTTTCATGAAATGAAAAAAATACCCTTGACATAATTTTTTTTCCAAAATCAACAATTAAGCACTTTTCACCATTTTTCTCAAAACACATCATAAGTCCAAAATCGATTCATATAAGCTAAAATTGAAAAATTGGGATGATTAAAACAATTTAAATGAATAAAAAAAATGTTGAAAATATTAGCTCTATCAATATTTATAGTAATTTTTAGATTAATAAAATTATTTTCATTTTATAAATTTAATTTTAATTTTTAGTAATTATATAATGACCTTAAATTCTTATGAAACATTGATACAATATTTCTCCAAATAATGAAAAATATAATAAATTATTTTAAAAATATTAAAATTAAAATAATTTGAGTGATTTAATATGTTTCATTAATTTAGTAGATGAATATGACATATTCGTGTTATTTTAAATATTTATATTCAAATTCAAACTTTATATTTAGGTCTTCTATGCCAAATTAAATAAATAGCAATAAAATAGAAATTTATGATATTTTATCAAAATAATACTTTATTAAAGAATTTAAAAATCCTAAAAATATTTAAAGATGACAAATGGGATAATATATTGTCAAAAATGGCATCCCATGTTCACTTATAGTATATTTAGGATAATTTTCCTTGAGATGGGCTTTATTTTATTTTAATCTTTTCAGAAATTCCTCGTGTGTACTTCCCCTACCTTATAAAATGATACCCTTTAATTTTCTTATTCAGACGGCATTGATCCTTCTAGTATAAAAATCCCTTAAAAAATACCTTCTCAACTTTCTTAGTCACGTTATAGTGTTTTTGGTCTTCCTAAAAGAGTAACCCTAGTTCCCAAAAGAGAAAATATAGAGGAGTTGTTTCAAAGAAAAGGTAATCAGCTTCACCAATCACTTTCTTTTTTATTCATCTTTTACCCTTATAAATATGTTATATTATTCATAAAATAATAAATTTAGAATATTTATTATTATTATATATTATTATGATTATGTAACCACCTTTATTTACCCTCTTTCTATCAAATGTTAAGTGAAAGAATCGCTCGTGTGTATGTACAGCTTAACATCTCAACATAGAAATACTATTGATTTTCCCTAACCATATTTCATGGATGGTTATTATTATGTGTTTAATGTTCATATATAATATTATAGAAATAATTATTCTAATTGAATGATTTTATCATATATACTTTCTTAACTTCCATATCATTAGAAAACATTAATGTCGTTCGTGCTTACGTGTGGACTACCCCCTCCACGAAGAGATGTGATTTTCTTTCATTTCTATTTTTATGGATGGTAATAAGGATTTATATGATAAATATATATTATTTATATGATATAATAATTTTTATGTAAAGGTGAATTATTATTTACCTTTCTTTCATTCCATCCATCATAAAATTGAAAACAACATTCATGCATATGTACAACTTACCATATCCATGAATGGCGTAATTAATTTTATATATCTATCATTATATATGAATATATACATATAATTAATATATATTAAATAATAATAATTTACATAATTATGTTATATAATTATAAAAAATTTAAATCTATTATACAAGAGTGTAGAGATCTTTTGAATCAAGTTGAGCTCAAGGTATGTGATATTTGTCTCACTTTTATTTCTGTGATACACATGCCATATTCATTATTTGTTTCTTTTGTGAGGTATATATACTAACCATTAATGTTTTTTATGATACATATTATAAATTTTATGGGGATTTAAATATCCATATAAGTTTATTTCTTTCACATGGCTTATGATTTAAAAGATACAAAACTGGTAAGGGTTTATTTCACGATCTCATCAAAATTAGAGATTATTCATGTTTAAGTCTCCACTAGGGAATATTTATATTCCATATCCAAGATTTATAATAATAATAATTTTTTACTATTATCATATGGGTTTTTAAATTCATTTTTACCTATGTTTTACTTTTTACAAAACTATTTGAAAAGAATATTCTTTTTTATTTCTAAATGAGGTACTTTATGACATTTTTAAAAAAAAATATGGAAGAAAAGTTTTTTATCTTATATATGTTGAAGAGGTTTTCCTGACATCATGAATTATCTTTTATTTGAATCTTCCTTTATATGTTTACAATGTTATTTTTGAAGAAAATGTTCTCCTTCGGATGTGCACAATTTTTTTTAATTAGTGAATTCAAAATAGAAAGGGTATTTTCTACAAGAAATATTCCAAGTGATCTTTTAAAATAATATCCCATCTAAGATGAAAACCATTTATGTTACTTATGATCTAATAAGGATATGATCCAATGATAAAATCCTTATTCTTTCTCTAGATGGTTAATTATTGTGATTACAATATTTTTATGAAACCTGTTTCTTATCCATGAGTTATGTTTTGAAGAAATATTTTTGAAACCCTTTTATTTTAATGGGTTTTGATATGATGAATGTTTTATGATGTTTTTTCACACATATTTATGGTTTTCATTATGTGATAGTGGTCACATTATAACCAAGGTTGGTGGTTACGTTATAACCAAGGATGATGGTTACTTTATTAACTAAGGATGGTGGTTATGTTATAATCAAAGATGAGTGGGACCTATATATACCTCAAATTAATTTGGTAAGGATTAATATATCATCAGATAAATAGGAATGGAATGGGTAGTGAACCCAATTTAGTAAGGTAATTTTTCCACTATGATAGTCTTGGGAGTGAACCTTGAATATTATGATGTTTTGGAGAGTGAACCCATTCCACTATGTTAGTTATGAAAATTATCCTTGAATACTAAGGAAATGAATTTTATGTTTATTTTTATTCCAAAAACCCATGTTCTATTCTTATGTTATTCTCTCATAGATCATTTTATTTGATTCCTTTATGATTCATGTCTAATGAAATTTCTTGATTTATGCCATGATTCAAAATTATGATATTTCATATACAAGGTATGGTTTTAAACTGTTATGTAAATGTTCTCAAAACCTTATTATTATGCCATGTTTAATTTATCATTGATATATTCCTTTTTTACACTTAATAAGAATCTAATATCTCTATTTCTTATGATTCTTTTCATGAGGTTATGAGGAAAGGTATCAAGTATGATGAGTCTAAGAAGAGTTCTTGTTTGAAGAACTAATTGGGAGACAATGTAGTTTAATTATGAGTTAGATTTTGTTTCCGACGCTTTCACCAAGGTGCACACATCATTCTATTTCATAGGACACACATTTGTATTTCCCTGGATTCCCTTTTTCCAAAGGCGGGCATCATTCGTCGCCTATTCAGGGATGTTTTCTCCTTGATCAAAATGGGATAATGGGATGTCAGTTCCTCCTTCTGTGGATTAATCCTTGGTACTCATCACCTAATCTGGATCTCTCTTATAGATTAAGACGTTGTTTGTGAAACTCTTCCTGGTGCCATGTCTTTATGGACGCTAGTTAATTACACTGCTTCTGTTAGGACATTCCAAGGGCTCTGGTCAGGGCAGTAACCTTCAGTCGGGGGAGTAGTCACGTTGGAAATCAATTAAATGTCTAGATGCTGGACCACTGACATGTCTGGGTTTCTTCCCCTTATTATAGGAATTCTCAGTGGTTCGAAATCCCGATACATCCCATGTCGAATATAGAGAATTATATGCCATAGGCTTGTCTCTGAGGTTTTCCTCAGCTTTCCATGTTTGACACAAAGTATGTCGTGGGTTTAACGTCTAGTGGAGATGGATCAGACTGATCAGAACACTAACTAGATTGGATTAGATGGATGAAACCCCTAGAGGGAACATTGATGCTAAGGATAACATGTGGTTAGTTACCCAAGTGCTACTAAGAGTAGTGAATAAGTGAATTGGCATGATCTCACCGGGATGTGGCGGCCTGGGTAAGAATCAGGATGGACGATGGAGAGTTCAATAAAATGTTAGGGGAATGAGATGGAGCCGACCCAAGGGTGATAGTGATTTTCGGCTTGATCCTCAAAGAGAATTTCTACATGTCTGTATGGTAGTTAATCAAATCTCACGTAGTTCGGTGAGGTGATGTGACACCTAAGGAGGCGACCCGTATGGATGGGACCTAGAGGAAGTGGAACCTTCGGGTTGGGGAATGACCTTCCCAAAAAACATAGGCTCGAGGGAAATACCAGGATCAGACATTGGTGATGGACTCGATTCTTAGAGAGGCTTCCTACGTACCTTTCCACTACAACATAAATACCCTTTAGCGGTAGTCTTTTAGCAGCGGTTTACAAAACCTCCGCTAAACCTTTCATTAAAAAGGTTTAGCGACGGTTTATTAAAAATCACCGTAAAAACCATTAATTTTATTTACAGCGGTGACACTCCCCCCCTAAGCCGATTCTCTTCTCCCCCCGATGAGTCCCAACCCTAGCTCCACTCCCCCCCCGTGCCACTGGTGACCTCGCCGTCGGTCGCTGCTGAACCCTCTTCTCACCCCGACACCTGTGACGTCGACTTCCCCCCGACCCCATTGAGTTCCCACCCTAAGTCGGCTCCCCTCCCCTACCACTGGTGGTTTTCTCGTATTTAGGTATGTTTTTGTGTGTAATGGTTAGAGGAATCTCGTGAAGGAAAAATACGTAAGGTTTTATGTAGTTTCATTATTGTTAATTCATTACCACAATTTATTTTGGTTTATAATCAAATTTATTAGAATTCATTTAATGGATTGACTTAATATATTTGGGTTTTGTTTCAAAATGAGCCTAGAGGTGTTCCAAGAGTGATCCATAACCCATTTCTTGAAGTTACAGGGAGGATACATAACTATCCCTAAATTATGAAAAACTGGATTACTATGGATTAATTCTCTTTATTTATTATTATTGCTTTATAATATATGTTGTAATTTTATGAGTTAAGGGATTGAGATGGTGATGGTTCCTAGAGATAGATTTGATGAGGATGGAATGAGATTTCTTAAGGGGATAACTCTATGGTCAAGGTATTTTATGACTAATATTACCATAGGATATGGTTATGCATTTATTGTGTGGATTGAAATTTCATGTAGGTGGGTATGTGACATGAATGAGATCCATGAGTTATTTACCTTATGAGACATGAGGACAGAGATTCATGTTGGGTTCAATAATTCCCTTTAATATGATTCATTAATTATACAACCATTGATGGATATGTTATATATATTAGAGGCTTAAATATAGGGAAATTAAAACCCCAATAGGGAGTCCATCATGTATTTATGGGTCAAGTTATCTATAAAGGTCTTGTCTTAGGTAATTTATTCTCTCCTAAATAAATGTCTAGGGGAGAGGCTATGGGATGGTGTGGTAATGGTCATTTATGGTATGATAATCTATGAGAACATATGAATGACCTAGTATGGAATCAAGTTAGGTTCCTTTGCTCGATGAGCAATCAATATGGACTATATGAATAATGATAGGTTCTACAAACCTTATGAGTTGGGAATGTGGCCCTTGACAGAAATTTATCCCTTAGGTAGGGGTGAGATACCTAGGGAATGTAACTGTAAGCGGTGTCTTTATCATCCACATTAATTTATTTTCACAATATCAATATAACTTCAAAATTAGATTCATCATGTCAATAAAAACATACTAATCACACTGAAACCACACTAATGATAGTAAGGGAATAACTACTTCCTCCTAAAATTTTTTCTTCTTATTAGTGGTTTAATTATACTAAATTCAGTGCTTGATATCCCTTGTTATAAACCAGATTCAATATGAAATCATTGATTCTCTTAGTTAAGGCATGGAAACCTCTTTTTATTCTAGAATAATCCCTTTTTATGTAATTATAGATTCAACAAGTGACTTTACTTCATCATGATACCTCCAAATCATGTTTTGAAGAAAAAAAAGTGGTTTCTTAACACCACATGCTGAGTCATGATCAACCTGACACATTTTGATCATATTTTATATCAAATGAGACTTGAAATAATTATTACATCACTTATTTCATGCATTAATTTGGATTTAATCAGATATTCCTTTAGTTGAATAACATGTACTTTATTAGCACATCCACCCCATGGATCATATCTCCCTATAAATATTCGGACAATTCAAACAATGGTTAGAATTATTTAATTTAATAGTAGAGGGGAACCTCCAACTTTCTTAAGTTGATTAATGTGGTTTGACTTTGTTCACTCACCCCAATCTCCCAATTTAATTCTAATCCTTTGTGGTGCTACTACTTTATATGACACCACTAGTGGGTGATTTACCATATGTATTGATATAGGAAAACCTTATGTAACATATTTATATATTTTTTTCAACCAGTATATATGAATCTCTTTCCCTATTTAGTAATAGTTATGTGTTTTAATTTTTTTAATATTGTGTAGGCACATGGTGATATACATGGATAAAAGCTGGATCAATTTACCAAGGAACGCACCTCAGTATATTAAGGGTTCGAATGAGTTTTTAGATTTTTCAATTTCCAATTGATCTGTTGAAGGGAGAATAAGATGTCCATGTACTAAATGTAAATTTAGAAGATGGTTGAAGAGAGATGCAATTTATTAACATTTAATATTGAAGAAATTCCCTGGTCAATATTTGTGTTGGATTTGGCACGGAGAATCAAATGTTACAGAAAGGTTGAGCACTGATGTCAATCCACATAATGACCCTCCAACTTTGTTGAAAATGGAAAATGAAATGAAAAACCTTATAAATGATGCATTCGACACTACAAGAGACCACCATTAACATCAAAACATATCAGAACAACAAGATTAGTGTGCTACAAATAGCAACGAGACAAGTGATGTTTTTGAGACTATAGGACAACCATATCAAGATTGTAACATATTAGTGGATCATCCTCTTGATTGTTTGGAGACTAATTTAAGAGAAAACTTCACTAAGGAAAATGTGTTCCATGATTTAGTTGATGATGGAAAACAAGATTTTTATAGTGGATGTTTGAAATATTCAAAACTTTCTTTTATGCTGAAGTTGTACCATATCAAATGTCTATGTGGAATTATAAATAAGGCAATGTCCATGATATTGGAATTGTTGCGTGATGTATTTCTTAAAGTAAACATTACCAGTACTTTTACGATATGAAAAAAGTTGTTAACAGGCTTGGTTTGAATTATACAAAAATACATGCGTGTCCCAATGAAGGTTTTCTTTATTGTTGAGAGGATTCAGATAGACAGGATTGTAAAAATGATCTTCTTCTAGATTATAGTCAATGGGTGATGTTGGAAGTCTGAATCAACATACTTTCATGAAGAAGAAGAAAAGGAACACACCTAGAATGGTTTTATGTTACTTTACTTTAAATCCTTGATTGCAAAGATTATTCATGTCATCGAAAACCGCCTAACACATGAAGTGGAATTCTGTAGATAATAACAATTATGGGTTAATGAGACATCCACGAGATTCACAATCATGGAAGAAATTTGATTCATTACATCTAGATTTCTCAGCCGATCCTAGGACTATTCGATTGGGATTGGAAAACGATGGATTCAACCCATTTGGGACTTTGGGTACCAGTTATAGCATTTGGCCAGTTGTTTTGATCCCTTACAATCTGCCTCCTTGGATGTGTATGAAACAAATGTATTTTATAATTTTGATGATTATTCCTAGAAAAAAATGTCTGGAAATGATATTGATGTATACTTTCAGCCTTTAATTGAAAAATTACAGGGTTTGTGGAGAAATAGTGTTGAGACATTTGATGCTTCTTCTAAGAAAATGTTCAAAATGTATGATTCTTTAATGTGTACAATTAGTGACTTCCCTGGGCTAGGGAATTTATCTAGTTGGAACACTTACACGGCTTTGTCCAATCCTATTTGTAACTTTGATTTTGATCCCAAATGGCTACCTCACAGTAAAAAATGGGGCTTCTTATGCCATCGAAGATTTCTCGATGAATCTTATAGATTTCGGCTGAACAGATAAAAATTTAATGGTTTCATTGATTGTAGACCACCTCCGAAGTTGTTAACTGGATCTGAAATATTGACACAACTTGGAATTGATGAAACAGAATTTGGGAAGGATCTTCATTTGAATGATAGTAGGAAATGGTTTCGAAGTGCATCGTCAAGCGAAATCGGAGCGCAATAATGGAAGAAAAAGAAGTATATTCTTCAAACTTTCGTATTAGGAATTTAATTTGTTGCGACATAATCTTGATGTGATGCATATTGAGAAGAATGTATGTGACAATTTTATTTTCACATTGCTTAATGAGCATGGAAAGTCGAAGGATCATCTCAATGCTTGCAAAGACTTACAAGCAATGAACATAAAACGTGATCTCTGACCACATGAGAATGAAAAATATCCTCCGACATTTTTTGCAATGAAAAATAGGGATAAAGATACATTCCTCCAAATTATAAATAATTTTAATGTATCTTATGGGTATTCAAGTGAAATATCGAGGTTTTTTGACTTGAGGAATCATAAGTTACATGGTTTGAAAAGTCACGATTCACATATTTTGTTACAACAGTTACTTCCATTGGCATTGCGTACATTATTACTTGAAAACATTACTGTTGTTGTACTCTAATTCTACACATTTTTTAGACAACTATGTGAGAGATCTCTACATCCATTTCAGCTTGACAACCTCCAGGCGAGGTTTTTATTGACCCTTTATGCAATGGATATGATCTTTCCTCCGTCATTTTTACTATAATGATGCATTTAACTGTGCATTTGGTTGAGGAAGCTAAATTAGGAGGCCCCGTTCATTATCGATGGATGTATCCAATTGAGAGGTACATTATTTATATGTTTTTCAATTAAGTAAAAACCTTTTGGCACTTAATTAAATGCATAAGTATGTTTATTTTATTTCACAGATATCTTGGGCATTTGAAATCATACGTGAGAAATAAAGCTCAACCAGAAGGCTCTATTGCTGAAGGCTATTTGGCTGAGGAGTGTCTTACCTTTTGTTCTAAATATTTGGATGATATTGAGAAAAGATTTAATCAAGTTGGACGTGTTGACGACACATAAAATCAATCTCAAATACATCAGAAATACAAAATATTTCTTGCTACTGGATGATCAGTTGGGAGGACCTCAAATGTGAAACTGACCGAATTGGAATTATTACAGGCACATAGATATGTGCTGCAGAATAGTGAAATTTCAGATCCATTTATTGAAGAGTTGAGGATACAATCAAAGAGATGAATGAGAGTCCAAACATGAAATGAGAAATATATAACGAAAGTTATTAATTTAGATCTTGTAGAATGGTTTGCATGATGTGTAAGTTCATAAATGTTGCAATAAATATGATTATTAGTTTGACACATATATTTTGTAAATATAATAATGTATAATTATTTTTTTAGATCAAGAATGCTGATACTCGAGAAGAGATGTCAGAATATTTGAAGTTTCTTTCTTGAGGTCCTGTAAAATAATTTAGAAAGTTTGATGCTTACAACGTGAATGACTTTAGATTTCGTACAGTCGATCGAGAAGAGGGTTTGAGAACACAGAATAGTGGTATATTTACATTTCTTGAAGTGGAATACTATGTAAAGCTGAATGATATTATTGAATTAAACTACCACATGAATTTTTCAGTTTTTTTATTCAAATTAAATTGGGTCAATATTATAATAGGTGTTAAAAGAGATTCCTTGCAATTTACTTCTGTGAACTTCTCTCGCTTGATGGATGTTGGTGATCGTGAACTGCATGATCCACATATCTTATCATCAAAAGAAGAAATGGTATATTATGTGAATGATATTGTGGATGAAGGGTGGAGTGTAGTTTCTCACATAATACAAAGAGATTTGTATGATATGGGTGATGAAGTATAAGATTTGAATTCTGAAATTGAATATCATCAACAATAAGAAGCATAATTATTTGTCCATAATGATATTGAAAATATTAGTCTATCAAGGATGAATGAAGTGGATGAAGTAATGGAGCAGGAAATAGACATGATTGAAGGGGAAAATGATTGTATGTACAATTATTTATTCCTTCAGCAACCACTTATATCATTTATACAGTCATTCATTATCATTGTTATATATATTTTGTTTGTTAGTACTAGGCATCTATTATCATTTTTAATTTTTTTTGCATAATTTTTTTGAAATATATGTTCTAAACTTAATTTTATTTGATTAAATGATAGGAATTCCAAGGAGGAAGCGATACACTGTTTCATCCACTACTACAACAGATGACGATCAATCTGTCTCCCTCCCTACAACATCTGTGCCACCAGCTACCTTCCCCCTGCACCATCCCCCCCTACACCATCTCTCACACCCTCTGTGAGTGTCCCTTTAGAATATGAGTCAGCCAATCCCCCTTCAACAACCTCATCATTCGGGCGGCGACATGCCACTTCTAGTTCATCACGGACATACTGGAGGGTCACTGTTATAGGTACAAATTTTAATTTAAATAAATTTATTGCACTTTTTTTATACTAATTGTTTGTTCATTAAAGATGAAAAAATGTAACTGTGGAGAAAAATATAAAAAATTCAAATGTGTGGAATATGAATGGAGAGAAGATAGTTGTCCCATTCGATTCATATGGGGTCCTTATAGATGATTCCACAATATTACTTGGCCAATTTCTAGGCCAGCTGGCAGCGGAGCCCATTTCCCTTCCTAATTCTTATTATAATTGGAGACATATGCCTCCAATTTATAAAAATGAAGTTTTTTATTCCCAAATAAACGTAATTTTAATACATTATGGTGTAATTGAATTTCATGTTATTAATATGTTCAAAATGAATTTATATATACAGATGTTTTTCCACTTTACAGTTGCTGATGTGATAACATGAAAGTGGACATTGAAAAATCTTGGAATGAAATGGAAAGACTTCAAATGGATATTGAGGGGCGATGTCAATGATACTTCATTGACCATCCAAAAAATGTATGAGAAGCTACCCAATGGGGTACCCAAATAACAGTGGAAAGTATTTGTTGACAGACATCGGGATGTGAATCAGATGGTATTTAAATATATATTATTATATTAACCTCATTTTACATTTATGCATGTATATTAAGAGGAGATTACATTTAATACATTACTATTAAATTTTATTTTATTTATTTCAGGATCTCTCAAGAAATAATGCATCAAGCCGGGAAACGCAAGTCATCCCTCACACTGTGGGGTCAAAAAGATTTTCTAGAAGACGGTCGTCTCTAGTAATATTTTCATTAGTTTAAATATCTATAAGACAATATTATCTATTTAATATATTAAATTGTTGATTTATCTTTTTTAATGCAGTCACAGAGCTTAAGGCACGAAGCATTCCAAACTGAAGTGTGGTTGGATGTTCACAAAAAATATGATGGAAGTTTTGTTAGTGAGCCTGCCAAAGAAGTTGGGGTATAAACTCATTTTTTTATTATAATAACATATTATCAGTTTTTACAATGTTAATATATATTTATATTTGATTTATAGGTAAAAATTAAATAACTATGGGATTCCAATCCAGAGCAGTCCTACTCAGTCTCCCAGGATGACCTGGTTGCTAATGTCTTTGGGAAGGAGCATCCTGGTAGAGTGCATGGGCTGGGTTTGGGACTCGTACCATCTGAGGTTTTTGGAAGGCCACTGGGGATTGTAACTGCATCTACTTATGGTTGTATTCAGCCCATACCTGGAGATTCTAAGAAAAATATTGTTTCTCTATGAAACACAGTTCACGAGCAGGGGGATCAGATATCTGGTTTGCAGAAAGAGTTGACTGATATACGTTAGAAAATTAACATATATTCCCTCGGTGGTACTTTATCGACTAGTGGTGAGCAGGTAAATCACAAAAAATAAAAATCATTTAGTTTACAATCTTTTATTGGTTTTAAGTTTAAATATAAATATGCAACAATATTTAATTTTCAATATAATGTTCTTATAGGTGGTAGTCGGAATTGGAGATGGAGGTGGATAGGGTGAAAATATGTGTTCATCATCAAATAGTGATTAGTTGTATTGTTGATATATTGGAGGTGGAGAGAGTGATGATATGTGTTCATCGCTGGTTTGAATATGTATCATGTGTGGCACATATTTTCCACCAAACATTTTCATTACATAACATTTTCTTGATTTGTCGTGTTTACTTTTATGTATTTTATTGATTTTTGATGTTTCCTTTTATGTCTTGATTTCTTGAGTGTGGTGTGCATATTTAGGACACAACAACCTACATCAGTCCCCTACCAAAGCATTAACAGAACCAACCATTCTCTTTCCAACAACTTTACCATAGTGAAGAATAGGGAAAAATTAAGAATGAAAGTGTTGAGGAGTGTCATGGCATGCATATTATATAGTGTTTTATCATATATATTAATTATGTTATTATACATAACAAAAAAGTGTGGTTATGCGCGTAACCATGAAAGGGTTGAGGAATGTCATGGTAATTCAGTGTTCATGGGATGAGAAACACTATGAGTGGTTTTTGTATTTAGTTCAAGGGAGAGGGTAGGGTCAATTTAGTCTCTTGAGAACTGTATGTAGGTACTGTGACTCCTAGTGTTATGTTATGGTGACCTTGTTAATGAATATTGATATCTTTTAATTCATCCATAGCCTGTTTTGATTTCTAAAAGTGATTCATATTTAGTCCCTTGAGAACTGTATGTGGTATAAGATGCTATGAGGTACCTACACGCACTACAATAAAAACCGGGATTAGCGGCGGTTTTGTAGCGGCAGTTCAAAAAACCGCCGCTAAATGTTTTCGCTGAAAGGTTTCGCGGAGTTTTTTAATAAACCGCCGCGAAACCCATAATTTTTTTAAAAAATCCCGACCCTTCCCTACCCCCACCCCGGCCATTTCCCCCAAACCATCACGCCCTCCCTTCTTCCCCTAACCACCGCGGCGACCCGCGACCCCCAACCGTCCGGCGACCCTGCGACCTCCGTCTCTGGCGACCCCGCGACCCGCGACCTCTGTCTCCAGCGACCCTGCGACTAGCGTCTCTGGCAGACCCCACGACCGGAGACCCCGGCGACCCGCGAACCCCCTTCTCCTAGCTCCCCGAGGTGATTAACCTATTATTTTATATATTCCTACCATCCAATTATTATTTCAGGCTATACGCTAATTTATTTTGAAGGAATTTCTTCACATCATGCTTCTTAGTTAGCTCCGTTGTGCTGTTTTGAGAATGTGAAGGGAATCAATCTCATCCCTCATGGATAATCCCACTAATTTTAGTCTTTCAAAATTCCCACTTAATTTGGGATATCAAGCTCTCCATCATCAAACCATCCAAAAAAATCTTATTCCTTAATCCCAGGATGTGTCTCACTCCATAAAAAATTAGCGAGATTTCACTCCATGTCCAGAAAGAAACATCTCCCACACTAACTATCTCTAGAGATTTATCATTTTACAGATACTCCCCATTGAATCTCATGGAAGTGTAGTTATTCATAGTTCCTCTATCAGGTGTTCAATGAATCAAAGTTCTAAATTCTATCAACTAACACTCAAGTGAACTAGTGTCACTTAGTAGCAATACACTCCCTTCTTCTGACACGTGATTCAAGGATCCTCTTCCAGAATTATATCTTCTAGAGTTCACACTATGCTCATTTCTATATTTGATGAGGTTACCTTTCTTCCCAGAATGCCAACACATAGGACCACTCTCCACCGAACTGCTCCTGCTCCTTATTCTCATTAATTTTCCTTTATTATGACCCTTGTATAATATGGATCACCCCCTTTATTTCACACCATATACATGTATAACATATCTAGATCTCTTTCCAATGAATTTCAACATTCAGAATTAAATTTCCAATGTCCATAAACACATGTCATTATTTCTACTCAAGTTACTCATAGTGGTGATCATTGCATTCCAAGATTCAAGGGGTGATCCAGATCCTTGAAATCCACCTTAACTAACTCCAATTAAATTCTTATCATGTTGAAGTTGTTAATATTATTTACAATAAACATCCCTTTTTACATAATCATGTCGAACAATATCTTTAGTAAGAAAATTTTATTTATCACCATGGGATTCTCAAACATGTTATTAAATATCTTCATAAGTTCTGAACTAGTGTCACTTACAAAATATTTTAAATTTATTATGATTGAATTAAGTATAATAGTTTGTGTTAAAGTTGTAAATTCATTTCTAAATAATTAATTCAAATTAACTGATCTTAGGACTTGAAATATACATAAATGTTTTAAGTAAATATTGGACATGTCCTTTGTATTATATCAAATCCAAATTTTATGGTTTGCATGATTTTTTTTAATATGAGTTGTTTGAAATGTTGAAGATAAAATTTTATAGTACTAAACACAAAACATATTTAAGTGAAAATAACATACATCATTCATTAGTTTTTAAAAGATATTTTAATGAGAACCAAACTATGAAAATCCAAGTGGATGAATTAAAATTGAAAAACCTAATGATATAATGAATAACAAAGTTCTCTCCAAATTCAAGGAAATTAGAAACACTATCAAATTCAAAGAGAGAGGTAAATTCAAATAGATAGTGAAAATATTGAAAAACATAAAGAGCGATGAAACATGACCAATTTTCATGAACTGGCCTAGGCTACCCATAATCCGGGTACCCAATCTAGCCTGCGATAAGTCTCAAAAGGTGTCATATAAGGGATAAATATTTCTAGTAATGTCGTTGTACTAATGGTATGAAAATCGTGCATATTTAGTGTGTTCAATGACATCACTTTCAATGGGGTTTTGTTTGAGGCAACATAAATGTGTGATCGACAGTGTTATGATAAGTGTGTAACCCGATATTCTTATTGCTCCTCAATGAGGTGTTGACGTTGTCTCCTAGGGACCAAACTTGTTCAATTTGTCTGGGCGTGCTAAGTAAGAGGTAAATGTGATCAATGTATCATCTTTATTATATTATGCATACTTTATGATCAATGGGTCATCTTTATTATATTATTTTTATCTAATCTTACACTATCGTATATATGAATCTCTTTCTCTATTTAGTAGTAACTATGTGATTTAATTTTTTTTATTGTGTAGGCACATTGTGATATACATGGATAAAAGCTGGATCACATTACCGAGGAACACACCTCAATATGTTAAGAGTTTGAATGAGTTTTTAGATTTTGAAATTTATAATCAATCCGTTGAAGGGAGAATAAGATGTCAATGTCCTAAATGTAAGTTTAGAACATGGTTTAAGAGAGATGAAGTTTATGAACATTTAATACTGAAGCAATTCCCTGGTCAATATTTGTGTTGAATTTGGAATGGAGAATAGAAAAATATAGAAATATTGAGCACTGATGTTAATCCACAGAATGAGGTCCCATGTTCGTCGACAATGGAAAATGAAATGCAAAACCTCATAAATGATGCATTCAGAACTGCAAAACACCACTATGGGCATCAAAACATATCAGAACAACCAGAAGAGGGTGCAACAAATTGCAACGTGACAAGTGATGTTTTTGAGACTGTAACACAAGAATATCAAGATTGTAACATATCATTGGATCCTCCTCTTGATTCTTTGGAGCCAAATGTAAGAGAAAACTTTAGTGAGGAAAATGAGTTTCATGATTTAGTTGACGATGTAAATCAAGAGTTGTATAGTGGGTGTTTGAAATATTCAAAGCTTTCATTTCTGCTGAAGTTGTACCATATCAAATGTATATGTGGAATTACAAATACCGTAATGTCCATGTTATTGGAACTGATTCTTGAGGCATTTCCTGAAGCAAAAATCCCAAAATCTTTTTATGATATGAAAAAAGTTGTTAACAAGCTTGGTCTGAATTATACAAAAATACATGCATGTCCCAATGACTGTATGATTTATTGGGGAGAGGATTCAAGTAGTCAGAATTGTAAGAAATGTTATTATTTTAGATGGAAAACAAAGGGTGATGTTGGAAGTCTGACTGAACATAATTTCATGGAGAAGAAGAAAAGGAACACACCTACAAAAGTTTTGTGTTACTTTCCTTTGAAGCCTCGATTTCAAAAGTTATTCATGTCATAAAAAACCACCGAACACATGAAGTGAAATTATGTAGATAATAACAATGATGGGTTAATGAGACATCCATGAGATTCCCAATCGTGGAAGACATTTGATTCATTACATCCATATTTCTCAGCTGATCCTAGGAATGTTTGATTTGGGTTGGCTACCGATGGATTCAACCCATTTGGGACTTTGAGTACCAGTTATAGCATTTGGCCAGTTGTTTTAATCCCTTATAATATGCCTCTTGGGATGTGTATGAAACAAACATCTTTTATCATTTCGATGATTATTCCTGGAAAACAAATTCCTGGAAATGATATTGATGTATACCTGCAACCTTTGATTGAAGAATTGCAGGAGTTATGGAGCAAAGGTGTTGAGACATTTCATGTTTCTTCTAAAACAATGTTCAAAATGCATGCTACTTTAATGTGGACCATTAGTGACTTCCCTGGGCTTGGGAATTTATCTGGTTGGAACACTTATACGGGTTTGGCTTGTCCCATTTGTAACTTTTATTTTGATCCCAAACGGCTACCTCACAGTAGAAAATGGTTCTTCTTGTGCCATCGAAGATTTCTTGATGCATCTCATAGATTTCGGCTGAACAAATCAAAATTTAATGGTTCCATTGATCGTAGACCACCTCCAAAGTGGTTAACCGGTTCTGAAATATTGACACAACTTGAAAATGTTGAAACAAAATTTTGGAAGGTTCATCATTTGAATGATAGTGGAAAACGAGTCTGAAGTGTATCATCAAGTGAAATCAGAACGCAAAAATGGAAGAAAAAAAGTACATTCTTCAAACTTCCGTATTGGGAATTTAATTTTTTGTGCCAGAATCTTGATGTGATGAATATTGAGAAGAATGTATGTGATAATTTTATTTTCACATTGCTTAATGAACATGGAAAATCGAAGGATCATCTCAATGCTCACAAATACTTACAAGTAATGAACATAAAACGTGGTCTCTGACCAGATGAGAATGAAAAGTATGCTCCGACCATTTTTGCAATGAAAAATAGGGATAAAGATATGTTCCTTTGATTTTTAAAGAATGTGAAGGTATCTGATGGGTATTCGAGTAACATATCGAGGTGTGTTGACTTGAATAATCGTAAGTTATATGGATTGAAAAGTCACGATTCACATATTTTGTTACAACAGTTACAACTATTGGAATTGCGTACATTATTACCTGAAAAAGTTACTGCTGTTATACTCCAATTCTGCACATTGTCAGGCAATTATGTGAGAAATATCTACATCCATTTCATCTTGAAAACCTCCAGGAGAGGTTTTTATTGACCCTTTGTGCAATGGAGATGATCTTTCCTCCATCATTTTTTACTATCATGATGCATTTAACTGTGCATTTGGTTGAAGAAGATAAATTAGGAGGCCCCGTTCATTATTGATGGATGTATCCATTTGAGAGGTATTTTATTTATATGTTTCCAGTTAAGTAAACAATTTTTGGCATTTAAATAAATTCATAATATTATTATTTTATTTCATAGATATCTTGGGAATTTGAAAGAATACGTGAGAAATAAAGCTCAACCAGAAGGCTCTATTGCTGAAGGCTATTTGGACGAGGAGTGTCTCACCTTTTGTTTCAGATATTTGGATGATATTGAGACAAGATTTAATCAAGTTGGACATGTTGACGACATATCAACTCAATCTCAAATGCATCAAAATCAAAAATATTTCCTGTTATTGGCCGATCAGTTGGGAGGACCTCATATGTGACACTGACAGAATTGGAATTATTACAGGCACATAGATATGTGCTGCTGAATAGTGAAATTGCAGATCCATTTATTGAATAGTTGAGTATACAAAAAAAGAGACTAATGAGAGGCCGAACACGAAATGAGAAAGATATAACGAAAGCTGTGAATAAAGAGCTGGTATAATGGTTTACATGACGTGTAAGTTTATAAATATTGCAATAAATACGAATATTATTTTGACACATACAATTTGTAAATCTATTAAATTATATTTCTTTTTTCAGATCATGAATACTGATACTCGAGAAGACTTGTCAGAATATTTGAAGTTTATTTCTATAGGTCCTATAAAACAAGTTAGAAAGTTTGACGCTTATAATGTGAATGGATTTAGATTTCGTACAATCGATCGAGAAGTGGGTTTGGAAACACAGAATAGTGGTATATTTACATTTGCTGAATTTGTAAACTATGGAAAGCTGCATGATATTATTGAATTAAACTACCATGGGAATTTTTTTGTTTTTTTATTCAAATGCAAATGGGTCGATATTATCAGAGGTGTTAAAAGAGATTCCTTGCAATTTACTTCTGTAAACTTCTCTCACTTGATAAATGTTGGTGATCATGAACTGCATGATCCATATATCTTAGCATCGTAAGAAAAAATGGTATATTATGTGAATGATGTTGTGGATGAAGGGTGGAGTGTAGTTAATCATGTAATACAAATAGATTTGTATGATATGGGTGATGAGGTGGAAGATTTGACCTCTGTCATTGAATTTCATCAACAACAGGAAGCAGAATTATTTTTCCATCATGATATTGAAAATATTAGTCTAGAAAGGATGAATGAAGTGGATGAAGCAATGGAGCAGGAAACAAACATGATTGAAGGGGAAAATGATTGTATGTACAATTATTTATTTATTCAGCAACCACTTGTTTCATTTCCGCATTCATTCATTATCATTGTTATATATATTTTGTTTGATAGTATTGGGCATATATTATCATTTTTAAATTTTTTTTATGCATAATTGTTTTGAAATATATATTCTGAACTTAATTTTATTTGATTAAATGACAGGAATTCCAAGGAAGAAGTCGTACACTATTTCATAGAGTTCTGCAACAGATGACGATACGTCTATCCCCAGGGCATCTGAGGCACCATATGCCTACACCCCTGCACCATCTCCCCTTGCACCATCTCTGACACCATCTGTGGATGTCCCATTAGAGGATGAGTCATCGACTCCCCATACAGGAGCCTCAGCAGTGGGGTGGTGACATGCCCCTTCCAGTTCATCTTGGACATTCTAGAGGGTCACAGTCATATGTACAAATTTTAATTAAATAAATTTATTTCATTTTGTTTATACTAATTGCTTTCTCATTGAAGATGAAAAAAATGAAACCATGGAAAAAAACATAAAAATTTCAGATGTTTGGAACATGAACGACAAGAAGATATTCATTCCATTTGATTCTTATGGGGTCCCAACAGATGACACCACGGGGTTACTCGGCCAGATTACAGGTCAGCTGGCAGCAGAGCCCATTTCCCTGCCTATTTCATATGATGATTTGAGGTATATGCCTCCAAACTGGAAAAATAAAGTTTTTGATTCTCAGATAAAGGTAATTTCATTACGTTATGGTTTAATTGAATTTCATATTACTAATATGTTCAAAATGAGTTTTTGTATACAGATGTTCTTCCACTTTACCATTGCTAATGTGATAGCACGGAAGTGGACATTGAAAAAGCTTGGTAAAAAATGGAAAGATTTCAAATGGAGGTTGTGGTGTGATGTCAACGATACTTTTTTGACCGTGCAACAAATGTATGAGAAGCTACCCAGTGGGGTACCAAAAAAATAGTGGAATGTTTTTGTTGATAGACATCGTGATGAGAAGCAGATGGTATTGAAATATATATTATTATATTATACTCATTTTACATTTATACACGCATATGAAGAGGAGATGACATTGAATACATTACTATTAAATTTATATTTTATTTATTTAAGGATCTCTCAAGACAGAATGCATCAAACCGGGAAAAACAAGTCATCCCACACACCATAGGCTCAAAAATCTTTTCTAGAAGCCAAATGTCATTGGTAATCTTTTAATTAGTTTAAATATTTATAAGTTAATATTATCTATTTAACGTAATGAATTGTTGAATCATCTTTGTTTAATGCAGTCACAGAGTTTAGGGCATGAAGCATCCCGAACTGAACTGTGGCTGGATGTTCACAAAAAAACAGATGGAAGTTTTGTTAATGAGCCTACCAAAGAAGTTGGGGTATGAAGTCAATTTTTTATTATAATAACTTATTATCAGTTTTTACTATGTTAATATATATTGATATTTTATTTATAGGTGAAAATTAAAGAAATATGGGATTCCAATCCTGGGCAGTCCTACTCAGTATCCGAGGATGACCTGATTGCTAAAGTCCTTGGGATGGAGCATCCTGGTAGAGTGCACGAGATGGGTTTGGGACCCATACCATCTGAGGTCTTTGGAAAGCCACTAGGGATTCCAGCTGCATCTACTCCTGGTTATAGTCATTTCATACCTGAAGATGCTCAGAGGTAGATGTCTTCTCTATGAGCCACAGTTCAAGACCAGGGGGCTCAGATATCTGCTATGCAGAAAGCGCTGACTAATATATATCATCAGATGAGAAGATATGCCCCCGGTGGTGGTGCATCGAGTAGTGGTGAGCAGTTAAATCACTAAAAATAAAAATCATTTAGTTTGCAAAATTTTATTGGTTTTAAGTTTAATTATAAATATGCAACAATATTTAATTTTCAATATAATGTTCTTATAGGTGGCAGCAGGTAGGAGAGATGGAGGTGGAGAGGGTGACGATGCATCATCGGACAATGAGTAGTAGTATTGTTGATGTGTTGAACAAATATGAGAACAGTTGGTTTGTATATGTAACATGTATGGAACATAGTTTCCACCAAACATTTCCATGTCCTAACATTTTCTTGATTTCTCATGTTTCCTTCTATGCATTTTTTTGATTTATGATGTTTCATTTTATGTCTTGATTTCTCAAGTGTGGTATACATCATTCCATTTAGGCCTGTGTTTGAATTGGTAGTCGATATTTTGGATTACTAAAGAGTGATCCTTTTGTTATTTTGTTCTGGTTATATAAATTAGAACCTAGTAGGTAGTATAGAGACCAAATATAAGAGGATGATGGGAATGTGGTTTAGCCTAATCATGTGATAAGAATCATATACTCACCAATAAAAGTAGTTGGAAACAAAAATGGTGAACCTAACATGGAAACTTAAACAAAATGCATGTGTCACCCACATGTTAGGCTCCTTTTTCTCTCTCAAAATATGAAATATGGACAAACATGGATCCGATACAATTGATTATACATGTGTTTATTTATTGATATATTTATTTTATTAGGATTTCTTGTAAATGTTTCTCATAATTATTTTGGCACTTTCAACTAGAACCCCCTTTGATCCAAATGACATTTTACTACTTTAAGAACACATATGCTTCAACTACTGCACAAGTTGGATCCTCATTTAAAACTAGGGATCTATTATCAACCTTGCACCCTCAAAATTAGGTCTCAAATTCATTGGTTTGGGAGTCACACCTAAATGGTACCTTTCCATATTCACAGGAAGCTAAAAAGTCCATTCATCTCAAAAATCCCTACTAGATGTCTACTCAACAATGACTAATGGAACATAATTTGTTGTAAATAGTTTCCATCTCAAACCATTTAATGGTCATATTCATGGAAGGAAATAACATGTTCCTCCCTTATCTAGGGAGGTTGATCAAGAGGTCACTGATGGACTCATCTAGATAGCATAAGGGACCCTCCAAAGGGCTCCTTCTAGCATTCACCATCACCATTGCTACAAAGCAATAAAACCTCTATATGATGTATGTGTTTACCTCGGGAGTCTGACCTAAGTCTCCCAAACCTAGGTAGTTATGAAAAACCACTGAGGGTAGTGAACAATCAACCAAGAACATGGACCTAAATCTATACCCTCCAAAGAATCCCACTAACTAAATATGTTGGCAAACTATGAGCAAGAGGACACATTTTCCCACATTTACTAAGCTTATCGGCATAATCTGGTATTATTCAAAGAAATCACCAAGAATATTTTGGTAAAAAATATAGGGAGTACCCATATCCTTTCCCACTAACCTGATTAACATCAGTATATACCTATATGAAATGGAGGAAAAGATCAAGCCCATACACATTCTCTAACAATAGAATAAGAAAATATGCATGTTCTGGTCACTGAAGTCACCTAGAATATTCTAAAAATGGTTAAAGGTAAGACACACAACTATTCTACCATAATTTGGTTGACTCATTAACAAAATAATATGAGATTTAGATAATATACACATCTTTTCTCCCATTCAAGAGGGTCATGGGCCATATCCCACGTTATATGGACAACCAGATCGGGACCATACCCCCATTCCAACTAAAAGTCATCGGTTTACCCTGGTGGGCACTACAGGGTATGAACATATCCCAACCGAAATTCCATAGACCTATCATAAAATTATCATAGTGACATGAGAGATAATCAAACAAGATTTAGTATATGTAAGATGATATCCATAGAAAGCAACCTCTATCACCCACAAGAGAGCATCCAAAAAGAATCAACAAAAAAGGTGATTGGAAAATGAATATCTGGTCTATGATCTTGATCTACTTCAAATTAGTGTTCTTGAACCCTCATATGTTTATCTATATATGATCAGGATCCTACTCCTTTGATACCAAATTAAAAAAACAGTAGTTTCATTTGCGAAGGTCCTCTTATCTACTTTGCTGCCAGTAGCTATGAAGGTCCTCCCCATACAACCTTCCATGAAGGATCACTTAATTCTTAGAATATGGTTTATTATGAGATTAAATATCCTAATCAGCATCGAAAATATGCTATAAATGTCTGGATGATCAAAAAACAAGGATTTATTTCCCTTAATATCATCCACCCAAAAGGTCTTCTCTAGGGTAGATATTGCAGGAATTCTCCTTATGGATTGAATTAAAGTTGTTATTGTAGTTCTCCCCATGATGAAAATCATTATGAAGGTCCTCTCTACATTGACAGTTTACTTCATCAAGGAGTTCCTCAACTTGTTGGATTGACAATGAGAAAGACCTCCTATCATAATTCACTTGGGAAAATGAGTTTAGTCATGCCCGATGCCTCAATATTGTCAACTGGCATCCTTTCTCAATAGGAGGACAACCCAAGAGATTGGTAATTATCCAAACCACACTTGGACCGCTTTCCTTCCAATATAATAAGTTAAACCACTTCTAATCCCATTGTTTACAATAAAGAAGTGGGGAAACAACCACTTTGGTTAGACAAGGTTGAGGAGTCTCTTCAAAAATATAAAGAACCATTTTTCTAAAGACAATATACTAGTCATGTTATAGACATTATCCAGTCCACAATATAACATTCCATAGGTGTTGTTGGAATATTTTGTGCATTAAATCTACCTAATTATATGGCCAATCTTCATCACCTAAAAACAAAAGTATTTTCAATTACTGAGATATCAACAAGGCCCTTACAATTATTGAGATATAAACAAGGCCCTTATTACGCCAACAAGGCCCAACGTATGGTGTATCTAGTTGAATGCAGAGGTTATAGGAGTTTGGGTCATATCTTGCACATCTTCAAAACATTTCCACCAGTTCCTCCTAGGTGGATAAGATCTTTACATATTCCACATTATTATGTGGGTCCTCTTAATTTTTAGTAGGGATGTAGCTATAATACCACATACTGCTGATGCCAAGGTGGTAGTCGACATTGTTGTTACTAGACTCAAGAATTAATGTGCATGAAATGTGATCCCACTCAGAATAGTCAGGTTTTAGCATAGAGTCATGGTATGGGGAAACTAAATGACGTTCATCATATGATAGGGATCATAATTCAAATTCATCTACTGTTTGAGGTACTAATATAGTAACCTCTACTATAGATTCTACATTTTTTGACACAAGTTCATCATAAAATGTTATATTTGATACATTTATATAGATTCTGGTCCTTGATATAGTGTATTTATGTGTCATTAAGAATCTATAAACCTCATTGGTTATTCGATCAATGATTGTTCACCGATGGAATTATTTTCCCCATCATATAGGAAAATGTTTTTTATTTAGAATTCATTCTTTCCCATCATGTAACTATATGATGTAATTATTGGAATGGATTTTATGCTTCTCTATAGATCCATTATTGATTATTATCACTGTAGAATTATGGTCGACTGTTTTTATGATGTATCCTGTTTCATCATGTTGGGGATACCAAGTTAGAAATAACATTATATTTGTTTGTATGATGTATCCTATTCCATTTTCTGGTTTGATTTGTTTTTCAGGGCAGTGGGGCAGTAGAAGAAAAACTCAATTTTTTTTGTCAGCATTTTGCGGTGGTTTTAACCACCGCTAAAGCTTTACTGGTCATAATTTCGCGGTGGTTATAACAGCCGCTAATGATTTACTGGTAAAACATTAGCGACAATTAAAACCGCCGTGAAATGTGATCAGTTTACATTAAGCAGCGGTTATAATCTCCGCTACATAGCGACGGTTTTCACCGCCACGACAGAGATGCATCAAACGCCTAAATATCGCGGTGGTTAAAAACACCGCGAATAAAAAAATATCTTGCACCCGTCAAACCGCCGCTAAAGTCATGAAAACCGCCATGAAATGAGGCATCTGCGATGCTTCCCTTAAACCGCCACGAAATGGAAAAAGTTGCCACTAATAGATTTCCGACTCCCAGGTTAGTGGCGGTTTCCATAAATCACTGCCAAACCAAATAGCGGCGGTTTAAACCGCCGCTAATAGCTGGTTTTTTTGTAGTGACATTGTGATGGGTCCATGACACATTAGCCTTCCTTATTTCATGGAGATATTTTGTGGAGTGTGGATGAAAATTACAGACGATCACTCTTTGGATATGATTGGGTACTAGATGAAGGTGTGAAGGTTCATGACACCTTGTCTCGTATATGAGTGTTGAACTTGGAATAGTATAATTCTTTAGCTAACACAGGGTTATTAGATATTTTTTATTGTATGATGTGGGAAGTGATTATCTGACTGATGAGTTTAACCTGAAATAAAGTATATGAGTGGATTGGATTGACTATTGATGTCTTCAGTGGTAATAAAAAAATTATATGATATTAGAAATCAATATATTTTTTGAAACTACTATTGAAGTTGGATAGAATTCCTAGTGGAATTGAATACCAAAATCACATGGTAGTGATAGTGATCACTAGATTTCGGGTTGTTTCCTCTAATACTAAGATTGTGAAAATTTTTATTTTGTTTCTCTGAATACTGGTTATGTTTATTACATAATTATTCATGTCTCTAAAGTGAGTCTCATGGGGTGGGTATTTTTTAATACATCAAGAAAGGCCTCATGCATATTAGTATTGAGATGAATTTTTGATTTATGGATAATAGTATAAAGGATAAATGGTGTTGAAATTATATAGTTTAAATCCACCATTATTATATTTTATATTCCAAACCTTCATTGAGTGAAATATACATATTATCTGATATTTTAAATTTAAAAAATATTGTAACGACCCAAAGTTTCATTAATGGAAAATCCCTCTTGATCCAGTTAAATGTTTCTTTATGAAAAATGTTTTTATAAGATGTCAACTTCTTTAGTTTTATGTTAAGATGTGTGACCATTACTTTTTTAGCCGTTGAACAGTGATCACTTGAGTAGTATAAATATATGGCTTTAACGAACCCAATTTTACTCAGACAAAGGAAGCAATGGCCTCATCCAGTAGAATTTCCCCATACGAAGACCATTTGTCGGAGCTCAGAAAATAGGTGGCGTCTTTGGGCTTCGCCCTTGACCAAGCCCAAGCTGAGCTTCTTTATGTCAAGCTCGAACAGGACCGTCTACGGGAAAAGTGGAAGTTGATAGAGATTACCACTCGAGCGATGTTATCCGAGCCGCCCCAAGAGTCTGTCACCATCGCACACCTTAACCTTAGGTCTTATGCGGCTATTTTAAGGGTTTATGTAACAAATAAGTAGTACTATGTTCATGTGCATTATTTTTGTATATAATAATGAATATAATTTCTAGTCATTTTTGATACATTGTAAATAGTTTTTAAAGTACAAATGGTGTTTTTGGTTATTATTTAATTAAGAATTATATTTTATTAAATTAAGGGATTTTTTAATTAAATAATATTTTAATAAAATATTATTATTAATATTAAATTAATTTTTATTAAATATAAATGACCTTATAATTTTATGAATGCAATTAAAATTTTTATTAAGGTTTGAAAGCCATTTCTGTCAAAACCCGTGAATTTTTTATAAATGTCAGTTTTTATTTTAAAAGTGAAAATTCACATATTTAGAAAATTATTTAGATAAAATACATATTATTTTTGTAATCAGGATGTTGAAATTATCCAACGGTGATTTTTTCATAATTTTCTGAGACAATCAAATTTTTGGGTAAAAATTAAATACCATTTAAATATATAATGTGTTTTATGACATCATAATGACCCAATGGTGATGTAATAAAATACGATAATCCTTATGTTCGACCAATATATGTTTTATCATTAAAATAATGAGGTTTTGGGTTTGTTTTACTTACTTTTCAAAGCATTAATGGAGCCCTCAAGACTTATTCAACACTTTGCCTTTTTAAATTAATTTCCATGGGAGTGTGACTCACCTCTACATAAGCAACCCTTTTTTTAATAATTTCGGACCTTTGCCTTGTAAAATATTGTTTTCTTCTTTCCTTTTCCAGAAACCATGGGAAAATACCATGGGATGGTTTGTGGTTTGGATTATTTTAATATAAGGGGCCCCAAACCTAAATAATAAAGAATTCTCTCACCTTTCCTATATAAACCCACCAAAGCTCCCACTTCCTCCTCACTCAAAGCCCTTGGAGTTCGTCCAACCTCTGCCCTACTCTCTCTAGAATCCTCTCAAGGTTCCCCAAGCTCCCAAGAAGCCTCTCACAAGCCTCTCTCTATCCTTTGGAAGCACACTTCCAAGTAAGGGTTTTTTCTTCCTTTCTCATTTTTGTGAATTTTCTTTAAGTTGTATTGCCCTTTTAATTTCAATTATGAATGTTGGGTATGGTTTCTCACCTCCCCCATACTAACCTATTATTGTTTGAATGATGGGATACCCCTTTCTCTCTCATTAAATTCCTCCCATGTACACCCGTTACTATGCCGAAATTCCGAAAGGAACTTCTCTCTCTTCTTTTACATTCAAGAAATACTTTTGTATCATGAATCTAAATTCCTTTTCAATTGTTGGTAAATGTATCTATATGACCTCCTTACTGTCCATTACATGTAAATATTATGAGAAACCCCTTTCTCTCTCATCAACCATTTTTATGAATTCTTATGTCATGCAGTTACGCTGCCGAAATCGCACCGATTTTCTAAGCCAATGTCATTGTGTAGTGAATACCATGCCCATTTCTCCATCAAGGGTATTCACCTTTATGCACATTTACTTATTGATTATAAAGTTTCATGTATTAATTCCACATTCATTTATCATAGAATAAATGATTATGTTTTATGAATCCATGTTTTATGATCCATGTGGCACACTTATGCATGAAATGAAATGTTTAAGAAGGGAAAGCCCTTATAGCGCTCTAATGCATTGGGTAAAGTATAGTATCATGATACGTCAAGTGCAATGAGTGTTGACTCATGCTAATTCAAGTACAACGAGGGTTTACTCGTGCTTCAAGTGAAATGGGGGTTTACTCATGCTCCATGTGCAATGAGCCTTGGCTCATGCAAATTCAATGTTAAGTGTTGTTGCCACATTTCCATGTTACGATTATCATGCTTTATCATGCCTTTATGTTCATGTTACTCTTATGCTCTTTTGATATTCCTATTGCCTAACATTTATTGTACTCCTCATGTTATTCATTGTGTACTCCCTTACTGGGCTTTACAGCTCACCCTTTTCTTATGCATGTCCTCAGGTTATCCCATGCAATGCTAAGTACGAAGGAATGTAGTGGTCATGTAAAGGAAGTTTTCAATAAAGATGTTGTATTTCAAGTTTAAAGTTTTTATGTAATGATCCTAAGCCCCAAATAAACTAAACCTCTCGGTCTTCTTTGTTGTATCAAGTGAAGTTTTATGTAATAAAGCATGTTTAAGTTGTAATAAAAAGCAGGGTTGTCATAAATATAGACTGACAATGGTTGTGGTTATCTATTGGTACATTGATACAAGAAGCCTATATGCATGGACATATATGCTCTATGGGAGAGGAAAACATTATTGTATTAGATATATATTAAATATATGTTCTTGTTTTTCAAATACTAATGTATGGGAATTTGATACATGGATGGATACTGGACAAGTTTTCTAGGTGTCAGTATTCATATTAAGGCAGAAGACCTATGAAATAGATAATGTTTGTTTGTTTTGGTTGTGTCAAAATTGTAAGACTATAACTTGGATTCATAGGGGTGAAATATTGTTATTTCTCACATGTATTGGTTTGATTTAGATTATTCTTGTTGAATTTGGGTGTATGACATTGGATGTTTTAGAATCCCTGAATTTAACTAGGGATAGGTAATCATTGTAGAGATGATGGTTATAATTTTTTTTGTGGTTCTCACGTCAATATATCTTACAGGGTTCATTGGAAAAGTTTTTTATTGGATAAAACATTTAATAAATGATTGAGTACCATGAGTTGAATAAGGATCTATAAGTTTCATATGGGAATTGACTAGAATATGAGCTGGACCAAAGCATGAGGCATCTCGGTGGCTGGGTTGTTTCACTATTTCAAGTGAAGTATATGAGAGATCATTTTCAATGGGATATATAGATCAATTTCATGTATCATATTTCATTGATCAATGCAGTTCACAAGTGATGAACAAAAGTACTTTTTATGGATGATAAGTGGTATGGTGGGGTGGTTATAACACCTAGCACCAATGTGTGTCAGTGGAGTTACATAAATATCAGTTTCCAATGATGTTAGGACCAGATATGATTACAATTTTTTTGGTTATATTTATAATTTTCATTATACTCACATTTGAAATAATTGAGAGGATTTTTATGAGGTGGTATTGTGGGTAGTGGGGAATTACGGCATGTTTAGGGGGATAGTTCTAGGAGTCAGCCGCTAGTTCAGGTTGGAAATATTTTGTAGGTAAAAGACAATAAAATATGTTGGGGAACATTATTATAATTTTTGGGTTATGTAAGATTAATATCTTATATAGTTTGGTGGTTACACCACATATTTTAGAAAAAAAGTAGTGTGAAGGAATACGTGAGACTATATTTTTTAGAGTCTAGAGAACAATGCAATAGAGAAATGATTTGGGGGTTGGTTATGGTTTTTTAAGAGAAACATGAGGGCTATATAAGAGTTAATCATATAGAAATGTGAGATTAAATCATTATTTAATTGATCAATATGCTACAACACATAAGGGATGTATTATGGTTGAAAGTTCAAAGGGAAATATCACTCCCATATAAAGGGATCCCACATTGTAATTCCCCAACCAATGGGATGGGGTTGTGTCATAATGGGAAGGACCACATCATAGTGTGATGTAGGATAGATGGGTTTAATTTTAAGATTTTACCATGATCATGGGTCCCACATCATGACTACATGGGCTACTCTGTGAGGGCGACCCTAGTAGGGTAGGCATGTTTTAACCCTTATGGTCACTCTATAACACATTTTTTATATTGTTTTTTATAATTATTTTATTTACTTATAACACAAGACCATATTAAATGTGATTGAACATTTTTTCCAACTAGTGGAATGACCACCTTTTCCCTATGCCCTTATTCTCACTCTTCCAAAAAAATATATACTATTTTTTATTTGATTAAAGAACCATTAATTCTAGTGGTTCATTAAGGGGGGGGGGGGCGACCTATCAACTTATGGATTGATAAACAGAAGAGGATCTTAATATGGGGTTTCGATGAGGGGAAAACATGCATGGAGGAACATGTGCTAACCTAGGACAAAAATGAATTCCACTTCAAGGAACTCATTAAGGAAAATTCAGATATGGAGGGTACCTACATTTAATGGCGTATGGGAGTGTGTACCCATTAGTTTTGATCATTAAGATATGAACAGACATGATTCATTGGTATTATTGTAATTGTTTTTTTTTTCAGGGAACTGGTATAGAAGCTGCCGAAGCTGCTGTTTTTTTGTAAAAGTGGTTTTAGCGGTGATTTAGACCGATGCTATATGTCAGCACTTTTCAATTAGCGGTGGTTATAACCGCCGCTAAATTTCAGTAGTTTTCTATTCACGGGGGTTATAACCACCGCTACGGTGTTAATTTATGCGACAGTTTTAACCATCGCTATAGTGGCCCATCTTCCTCACGAAGTTCACGGCGGTTATGATGCTTTTAGCGGCGGTTAAAAATGCCGCTAAAAAAATTAATCCCCTGGGCATAAATGCCGCCGCTAAAAGCATCATATCCACCGTGAAATGAACTATCTATGATGTTTTATAAAAACTGTCGTGAAACGTCTATATCCGCCAACAATATTGTCCCGACACACAATGTAGCAGTGGTTTTCAAAAACCTCCGTAGAAGCATATAGCGGTGGTTTAAACCACTGCTATACCCAAATAAACCTCCAAGAACGAAAAATTTTCCTATAGTGTGCCTTGAAATGAATCAAATTCCACGTAGTTTAGGATGGGGTTATAGAATCGGGGTGTGCGCAGATGACAGTGACCCGAAAATGATGCTAGGGCTTACGTGTGGTTAGCAGCCCAAGGTTGGTCTGACACCACTGGAATGGGCCAGAGATTTGTGTCCCAACAAAAGGGATGATAATGGCTTACTATTGGATGGGGATCACAATGGCTTTCCATCAATTGGGGAATGCAATGGTTTACCGCAGGTCGGGGAACACAACGACTTCCCGCTGGTTGGGGAACACAATGGTTAACCACTAGTTGGGGAACACAATGTCTTACCGCTAGTCGGGATTGAACCTCAGAGAGTATTCTTATGTACCTTGCCTTGGCAAGGATCAAATTCCATGTAATTAAAGAATGTTGTTGGTGAACTGACGTGAAGTGGTTCGGACCAATGGGTGTTGGGCTTGAACCTTAAGAAGTCTTTCTACGTCTTTTGACTTGGCAAGGATCAACGTACACATAGTTCAGAATCGTGTTAGGGCTTACACTCTAGGGAGAACCAAATAGGATTCCATGGTCAATGCTTACTCTAAACCCATGTGAGTCATTCTCGGTGTGAGAAATAAGAGGCAATAAAAACTTTATGATCACATCATGAAAGGTGCGTCTGTGGGCAATGGAGTGGGGCTTACACGTGGTTAGCAGCCCAAAAAGGAAATAGGGGCTTACATGTGGTTCGCATCCAAAATAGGAAACATGGGATTATACATGGTTCATAGCCTAGGGAGATGGATATTGAGAATTACTCCAGGATGGAGGCCCGGGTGGTGGAAAGGCCCAGCGATAGAGGGATTTTGCATGGGAGAGAGTAGGGTTCTGGTTCCCATTCCCCATTTCAGTCTTTGGAATGAAAGAAGAAAATAGGAGTAAGGGTTATACATCCTTCAAGAAAGCTAGGGGGATCACACCAGGATGGTTTCCCTTCCCCACGGATAGGAACTGCTTCTATAAATAGGATCACATTCCATGTGAGGAAGATCTCACTCACGTGGAGACAAGCAAGCGTAGAGAATGTCTGAGATGGGGCTCCCCGTGTAGAAGGTATGGGGTGAGGGCACAGTTTAATGTCATGTGATAAAGACTATGAATCTTAGAAGTTTAACATCCTACATCTTGAATGAGGAAGGTTCACTCCACACCCCTATGACATACATAATTAATACCCTCCCACCCTTGGGGAAGGGAAGGCATCAACAATGTTGTGGTATGGGGGTGTCATGGAGTTATCCATTGAGGAGGCCACGTTAGTGTGGCTATGTGAAGAAGAAATAGCCATTAGTATTCCTAGGTTCCACGAAGGAGAGACAATGGTGGATGGGGATTACGCATAGAAGCATCCCGGGTGCTACTGAGGAGCGACGATGGTCCATGGTGCTTATGCATGGAAGCTACCCTGGTGCCGCTAAGGAGCAGAAATGGTGGATGGGGATTTTGCATGGAAGCTGCTCATAATTTATTCCTCATGTCTGGCCATGAGGTAATCCCAAATCACTAGTGGGTTGAGGCATATAATTGGGGTTTACACCTTTGCGCAAGTGCATAATAGGGATAACACCAAGGGAGTTGAAATCAGTCTGAACAAAGGGAGATGAAAAGTGTGAATCAAATGCATGAAATTCAGAATGCATTGAGGGTGGCATGACGATGGAGGATAACTTTTGACTGTGTTTGAAACACAGTATCCATATAGTGTTAGCCAAGAATGGGGACAGACAAATGAGGGTCGACTGTTGACCGTGTTCGAAACATAGCACCTGACTCAAAGTGTCATTCAAAGTATTTCGGGGTGTTGGCCCAGAACAGTAGGTGAGCAGAGGTGGCATGGGACTAGGTCGTTAGGGAGTCCCTTCAGACATAAAAGAGGATTAAGATCCGAATATAGGACACACAAATCATGAGGTGGAGTAATGGAATGTTTGAACGGATTCCAGTGCTTTTGAAATTATGCCACTATAATAATGGAATGAGGTATCTTAGGATTGTCACATAAGACATCTCTTATTTGGAACAAGAGGAATCCTATTATTGAAAGATATGGAATGCTACAGTTTAAAGTCATGTAGTGAGTACTATTGGCATGTTACATTTGGAACATAAGTCATCTCTTATTTGGAATAAGAGGCATCCTATGTTTGTCACATAGGGTGTACTATAGTTTAAAGTCATTAAGAGAGGACTATTGAAATATTATGCTTGGAACATAAGGCATCTCTTGTTTAGAGCAAGAGGCATCCTATGTTCGTAACATAGGGTGTACTATAGTTTAGAGTCATATAGAGAGGACTATTGGCATCTTATGCATGGTGAATAAGGAATCTCTTGTTTTGAGAATGAGGTGTCCTATATTTGTCACATAAGGTGTACTGTAGTTTATAGTCATGTAGAGAGGACTATTGGAATCTTATGCTTGGCGCATAAGGCATATCTTGTTTGGAGAAAGAGGCATTCTATATTTGTCACATAGGGTGTACTGCAGTTTATAGACATGTAGAGAGGACTATTGGCATCTTATGCTAGCTACATAAGGCATCTCTTGTTTGGAACAGGTGGCATCATATGTTTGTCATATGGGGAAAACTACAGTTTAAAGTCATATAGTGAGGTCTATTAGGCATAAGGCGCCTAGCAATGGTTGGTGTTGGGACTTATGCAAGAGCGGCCCTTTCTGGTTCAACCTGGCATTGGATTCAGGTGATGGGGGTTTGGATGAGTTGCTTGAGGAATTGTTCGACCCAAGGTACTTGAGGAATTGAGGATGAGAATCTCAAATCATGACATGGGAAATTAACTAAGTGTAATATGTCGACTCAAGGTGTTTCATGGTGTGTAGAGGATTATCTCAAATCATGGTATTCCATAGGTGGAAGGAGGGTACACGTAAGACGGGATATATGAAGGATGGGATGCGTGCAAGATCGGATAGTGAAGCATAGGTGCCATCAAGATTCGGCACCTTGGTACTATTGCACGCAAGATGGGCTATACGTAGGATGGGCTACATGAAAGATTGAGTTGTGCGGTATAGGCGAACGCATGATACAACACCTTGGAATTGTTGCGTGCATAATGGGCTATACACAGGATGGGTTGCGTGCAAGATTGAGCTGTGCGGCATTGGTGCAGGCAAGATTCAGCACCTTGGTACTATTGTACGCAAGATGGGATATATGCAGGATGGGATGCTTTCAAGATTGGGCTGTGCGGCATAGGTGCGTGCAATATTTGGCACCTCGGTATTGTTGCGCACACGATAGTCTATACACAGGATGGGCTACGCGCAAGATTGGGCTATGCGTCATAGGTGCGTACAAGATTTGTCACCTTGGTACTGTTGCGTGCAAGATGTGCTATATCGAGGATGGGCTGCGTGTATGATTGGGCTGTGCGGAATAGGTGTGTGCAAGATTCGACACCTTGGTACAATTTCGCGCAAGATGGGATATACCGAGGATGGGCTGTGAGAAAGATTTGGTTGTGTGTCATAGGTTCACACAAGATTCGGCACCTTTGTACTGTTGCGGGCAAGATGTGATCTATTGACGAAGGGTTGTGTGCAAGATTGGGCTGTGTGGCATAGGTGTGTGCAAGATTCGGCACCTTGGTAATCTTGCTTACAAGATTGGATATACTGAGGATGGGTTGCCTACAAGATTGGACTATGCAGCATTGGTGCATGAAAGATTCGACACCTTGGTACTATTGTGTGTAACATGGGCTCTATGCCTGATGGGATGCCCGCAAGATTGGACGGTGCGGCATAGGTGCACGCAAGATTCGACACTTTTGTACTATAGCGTGCAAGATGGGCTATACGCAGGATGTGATGCTCACAAGATGGTCTATATGCAGGATTGGCTATGCACAAGATGGGCTGTATTGAGGATGGGCTGCACGCAAGATTGGGCTGTGCGGCATAGGTGCGTGCAAGATTCGACACCTTGGTACTGTTGCGCGCAAGATGGGCTATACGCAGGACGAGCTACACGAAAGATTGGACTCTCCGACAAAGGAACACGCAAGATTATGTACCTTCGTACTATTGCTCGCAAGATGGGCTATACGCAGGATGGGATGCATGCAAGATTGGACTATGTGCATAGGTGCGCGCAAGATTCGACACCTTGGTACTGTTGCACGCAAGATGGGCTATACGCAGAATGGGCTGTACGCAAGATTGGACTGTGTGGAATAGGTGCGCGCAAGATTCGACACTTTGGTACTGTTGCGTGCAAGATAGGAAATACAAAGGATGGGTTGCGTGCAATATTAGACTGTGCGGCATAGGTGCACGCAAGATTCGACACATTGGAACTATTGTGCGTAATATGGGATATACGCATGATGGGATGTGCACAAGATTGGGATGTGCAACATTGGTGTGCACAAGATTCATCACCTTCGTACTGTTGCACGCAAGATGGGATATACCCCGGATGGGCCGCACAGAAGATTGGGCTGTGTAGCATAGTTGCACATAAAATTCGGAACCTTGGTACTGTTGCGTGCAAGATGGGCTATACGCAGGACGTTCTACACACAAGATTGGGTTGTGCGGCATAGGTACGCACAAGATTCAGCACCTTGGTACTATTTCACGCAAGATGGGCTATATGCAGGATGGGCTATGTGTAAGATTGGACCATGCGGCATAGGTGTGCGCAAGATTCAGCACCTTGGTACTGTTGCGTGCAAGATGGGCTATACATAGGATGGGTTGTGTGCCAGATTGGGCTAGGTGGTAGAGGTGCGCACAAGATTCAGCACCTTGGTACTGCTACGCTCAAGATGGGCTAGACCGAGGATGGGTTACATGAAAGATTGGGCTGGGTGGCCTAGGTGCGCGCAAGATTTGGAACCTTGGTACTACTGTGTGAAAGATGGGCTATACACAGGATGGGCTGCGCGCAAGATTGGGTTGTGCGGCATAGGTAAACACAATATTCGGCACCTTGGTACTGTTGCGTGCAAGATGGGCTATACCCTGGATGGGATGCAAGCAAGACTGGATAGGGCGACATAGTTGCGCACAAGATTCCACACCTTGGTACTGTCACGCGCAATATGGGCTATAGGTAGGATGGGATGTGCGCAGGATTGAGTTGTGCGGAATAGGTGTGTGCAAGATTCGGCACCTTGGTACTATTGCGCACATGATTGGACTGTGCGGCATAGGTTCACACAAGATTCGACACCTCGGTATTGTTGCACGCAAGATGGGCTATACGCAGGATGGGTTGCGTGCATATTCGACTATGCGACATAGGTGCATGCAAGATTAGGTACCTTGGAAGTGTTGCGCGCAAGATGGGCTATACGCAGGATGGGCTGCACACATGATTGGGCTACGCAGTATAGGTTTGAGCAAGATTCAGAACCTTGGTACTGTGGCACGCAAGATGGGATATATGCAGGATGGGCCACATGCAAGATTGGCTTGTGCGGCAGAGGTGCGCGCAAGATTCGACACCTTGGTACTATCACATGAAAATGGGCTATACACGGGATGGGTCGCGTTCAAGATTGGGCTGTGCAGCATAGGTGTGTTCAAGATTCAGCACCTTGGTACTGTTGTGCGCAACATGGGATATAGGTAGGATGGGCTGCGTGCAAGATCGGGCTGGGTGGAATTGGTGCATGCATGATTCGTCTCCTTGGTACTGTTGCACGCAAGATGGGCTATAAGCAGGATGGGCTGCGACTAAGATTGGGCTATGCAGCATAGGTGCACACAAGATTCGACACATTGGTATTGTTGTGCACACGATGGGTTATATGCAGGACATGATACAAGTAAGATTGGGTTGTGCGATATAGGTGTGCACAAGATTCGGCACCTTGGTACTGTTGAATGCAAGATGGGCTATACGTAGGATGGGATGCATGCAAGATTGGACTGTGCGGCATAGGTGCACGCAAGATTCAGATCCATGGTACTATTGCCGGAAATATGGGCTATACATAGGATGGGTGATGTGTAAGATTGGACTGTGCGACATAGGTGCAAGAAAGATTCGACACCTTGGTACTGTAGTGTGCAAGATGGGCTATACGCAGGATGGGATGTGTGCAAGATTGGGCTATGTGGCCTAGGTGCGCACAAGATTAAACACCTTGGTACTGTTGGGTGCAAGATGGGCTATACACAGGATGGGTCGTGCCCATGATTGGGTTGTACGGCATAGGTGCGTGAAAGATTCGACACCTTGGAACTGTTGCACGCAAGATGGGCTATACACACTATGGGCTGCGTGCAAGATTGGACTGTGCGGCATAGGTTCATGAAAGATTCGACACCTTGGTACTATTTCACGCAAGATGGGCTATATGCAGGATGAGATGTGCGTGAGATTGGACTATGCGGCATTGGTGCATGCAATATTCGACACCTTGGTACCGTTGCGCACAATATGGGCTATACGCAGGATGGGATGCACGCAATATTGGACTGTGCAGCATAGGTGTGTGAAAGATTCACCACCTCTGTATTTTTTCATGCAAGATTGAAGTATTGTGTGCAATATTGGAGATTTTGCGTACAAGATTGGAAGTTTTTCACGGAAGAATGGAATCTTGCATTCACATGACTTAGGTATAAAAGAGGTTGGGCAATGATCAAACCACTGTGGGCCCATGCGAAAGTGGACCCATATGGGACCTGTCGTGAAAGATCTCACATGGAGGGTTCCATTCTTCCGCAAAGGTGTGGAAGAGGTGTTCTTACATGCAATAGAGCAGTGACTGACCTCCAGAGACCTCCAAAAGGGGTGGGGGCTGCACTTGTATTTATATGCGAACCTATGAGTGATTGCGCGTAATATTCCGGGCACGAAAGTGATATTACGAGCACCCTGCGGTGGGTGCCCATGCAGAGGGTCATTTGACATAGCATTGGGTGCATAATAATCTTGCGCGCAGATGCTAATCTCACACGCACCTCTCAAAACATGCGCACATCGTCCTTAGACGTTTTTCAGGTGTCCTGGGCAGAAGATGTGATCTCATTGGGCATGTAAAAGGTTTGTGCGACATGTTGCAAATCAGATTTTACTGTTGTGCACAATATTCCATTATTGTGTGAAAAACATCCATTCTTGCGTGCAAGATTTCACTTCTTGTGCGCAAAACCATACTTTGCCCCAAAATCATCCTGGATGGCCATTTCCAACAGCCTAACTTCGAACGACCATAACTTATGATCTGTAACTCCATTCAAACTCCAAGACCAGTCAAATCGATGCTTTCAAAATGAGATAAGCTCTGAGATCATGTTCGAAAGAATTCTATGAATTAAATGGATGATTTTTCCAGTGCCAATAGATTTATATGCTTCCCAATTTCCAAAGAGACTGTAAAAATATGATTCTATCATGGATTGTAATATAATATAATGAATATTCATCTAATAATATGTGATATCTATAGATAAAAATAATGGTTCTATATAGTTTTTATCACAACAAGGTTTAGTTATCCTTAGGAAAATAGGATGAGAAAACTTTAGTAAGAAAATTGGGGATAAGGATAAGTATAGGATAAAATCCTAAAGTTTTGGAAATTATCATGAATGCACTAGGTTAAACATAAGGTTTCATAGAAGAAGATGTCATGATTTTGGTATCCTATAAATTATTTTTCATGATTATATGGTTTCTCATCATGATTATTGTTTCTCACACTATGATTTTTGGTTTTAGTCAATGATTAGAATCCAAAGGAATCATGATAATGATGAATGTGATTGAAAATTAAATGATTTGACTCTATGGAAACCAAAAGTTATGGGAGAAAAATGATTTTTTTCTATTCTCACTCATCTTTCCCAATATATGAATCATACAGAGCTTCCAAATGAGTAGATGGAACAATGTTCTATTAAGTCTTTCATGATGAAATTTCAACTTTATTTTAGTAGGACTACTCATAAACTAGTCACTAAGCAATGGATTAGTACCATTGAAATAATATTTTATTTTCTCCATTGTGTGTAAGCTGAGAAATTTATTCTAGATATTTATAATTTAGAAGTTGAAACATATCAATGGTGGACTCTTATCAAGAATTCAATATAAGAGTAATAAATTGAATCTATAGAGTGTGATGAGTTTAATGGGATATTTTTTAGTAAGTAATTCCCTTTTATTATTCTAACAAGGATTTATAAGGAATTTCTTGAACTCATGCATAAGGATGATGAATCCATTGGTACCTATGAAGGTAATTTTACAAGAATTTCAAGGCATGCTTGTGGTTTAATCATCATCCATGAAAAAATAGATCAATTATTTGGTGTCTTAAAACTAGGTCTTATAAAGGTGTTATCTATAAGATAATTTAGTACTATGAAGAAGTTGTTTAATGTGTAATTAAGGTAGAAATAAAAATTTGATATTCCCATTATTACTATAGTTTTAATAAGAAAAGGATGATCCGGTCTCATAAGAACTCAAACAAATCATATGGTGGAAAGAAATTCTAAATATCTACATATAAGAAATGTGGGGATAAACATCATGGTAATTGATTGCGTGAAACTAGGAAGTGTTTTTTATGTGGGAAGGAGAGTCATAGAGATAGTGAATGTCAAAATCTAGTGAAAATTCTAGTTGATACAATAGAGGAAAGGAAGACACCAACTAATAAACCACCCAATCTCTAAGTATTAAAATGAAAAGTGTATAGTATTTATGCCAATCAATGAACACATCAATTTTTTTGATGATCAGTTTAAACAACCTCCTAATCCCAAATAAAAAGGGAAATCTCATGTGATTACAATAGTAGTAGTGGGTTATGAGAATGATGTGGTGAAAGGTACACTTATTATCCACTCTAGAACTGATAATGTCTTATCTGATTTTGGATCTAGCAACTCTTTTATACCTGAATAATTCATTAAGGGTATCACAATACAGACTCAAATATCAGATGTTGAGTTAGTAGTAAAAACCCTTAAAGGTAATATAATCACATCTTAAGTTTATGCTTCATATCCGATTGAATTTTGTGGGAATGTGCTTCCTACAAATATTGTTATTCTCCCTCTAGTTGAGTTTGATGTTATTTTTCAAATGGATTGGATTTATCTACATAAATATTACATCAATTTTCAAGGAATGGAAGTTACCAATGATATTTTGAACTAACCTATTACTGCCTTTGAATTTGATGAAAAAAATGAACTTTTGATGGAAATTACATCCATCAGATGGGTCATGATTCCTATTTAAAAGGGTGGTTTATCTCATATGGTTGGGGATAAAATCAACATCAAATATATACATATTGTGTGGTATTTTATTAATGTATTTATCATAGAGTTTCCTAGAATTCCACTAAATTGTGAAGTTGAGTTTTCAATAGAATTCATACCTGATGCTATAACTATTTCCAAGACTCCATATAGAATGGATCATATTGAGTTATAGAAATTGAAGAAGAAACTCCATAAGAATATTGATAAGGGATTCATTCATCCAAGTGCATCACCTTGGGGGTGAATCTTTTCTGTTTATTATTAAGAAAGATGGTTCGATGAGACTCATCATTAACTGTCGAGAACTTAACAAGACCACTATCAAGAATAAGTATCCTCTACCCCATATTTATGGTTTTTTGATCAACTGTGTGGTGATAAATACTTTTCCAATATTGACATTTGTAATGGATATCTTAAATTAAGTGTCAAGATGGAGTATATATCCAAGAAGACATTCCAAACAAGGTATGGACACTATTATTATATAGTAATTCCATTTTATTTTACTCATACCCCATCTATCTTCATGGATTTAATGAATAGAGTATTTAGAGATTACCTTGAATAGGTTTTGGTAGTCTTTATAGATGATATTATTATATATTCAAAAAGAAAGGAAGAGAATGAATATCAAATAAGGATTGTACTAAAGATCATGAGGAAGGAGACATTTTATAAAAAATGTACCAAGTTTGAATTTTTTTCTTTTGAAAGTTTCATTCTTTGGTCAAATAATCTCAAGTGAGGGTATATCAGTGGACTCTTCAAAGACAGAATTTATTGAACATTGGCCTAGACCAACCACTCTTACTGGGATTTATAGTTTTCTTGTGTTTTCTAGATATTATCAGCATTATGGGAAGAATTTTTAATGGATATCAAATCCAATCACCAAGATAACTAAGAAGGGAGCTAAGTTCATTTGGATGGATTAATGTGAGGAATGTTTGAAGGAACTGAAGAGAAAGCATGCCATATCCTGACCCAACAGGGCTCAATCCTTGACTACCCCAAGCCTACCTCCATAGGTCAGGGGATAGAGAGAAGTGATAAAAGCCATATCTAATATGGGATTCCTTTATCTAAAGTACCTGTATGCACACACCCGACCATATCAATTTCAATGTGAAGGGTAATAATAATAAAAAGATGTAGTATATACAAAATAACCATACAGGTCAAAAAAAATCTAGGGTATATAAGAGTATGATAGTATAAACTAAAAAGTAAAAAAAATACACACCCAATCAAAAAGATACCCCAATGTGAAAAAATGGAAAAGTAAATTCTAAGAGAGCCCATATCCTAATCTCTATGCTTCAACCACCGTACATGGCCCAATGAACTAGGTATCCCTAAGATCCTTTGTAATTTCCACTAACCTTTCTATTATATGCATAAGATATAACTTGTGCGAGAAGAACCCATGTAGGGGTGAGTATATACATACCTAGTAGGATGCCCCAAAAGTTGAAGGGGGAGTAGTATGAGACACAATAGGAATAGATAGACAGCTCAACCCAAAGCAAGAGAGTAAGAAGAATACAATAATATGGATATATATATATATAAATATACATATACATATAAATACATAAATACATATATATATATATATAAATATATAAATATATATATATATATATTCTAAAACAAAATAATCCCAAAAAAGAGAGAAAGGGGATCTCTATCTCACAACCCAGCCTAGAAATAGAGTTCCCACAGTTCCAGAAGTCTATTTGTCACGACCTGTCCTCGGGGCCCGTGCCGTGACTACCCCAAGCCCGCCTTCCATAGGCCAGGGGATGGTGATTAGCACCAAAGGCGTAAATCCCGATAACTGGGAAGATATTGCCTTTATAAAAGTAAACAAAACATCCCAGAGTACAAGCGGAAGTAATACACTAAGTACAAAAGAAAGTGCTGAAAAGTAAGTGGGCTAGAATACAAACCCAACTGAAAGTACAACTAAAACTGAACGAAAGTACAATAGAAAAAGAAAAATAGTTGGAATAACGGAAGCAACTCCTAGGTCATCCTCCTCAAATCCTACCTAAAGGGTAGGTACAGATAGCGCAGCTCCCGGATCGCCCACCACGGATCCTACCAGAAGGGTAGGTACAAATAGCCTCCACAACGCTCTCTCCCGTCAACCTCCTCCAAGTGTCATCTCATTGTGAAGTCCACCTCCGGATACTAACTCGTCATGAGGTCCACCTCCGGGTATCATCCCATCCTCGAACACTCGGCCTCCGTCAGCACTACCCGTTGTCTGCAACCAACACAACGAGGTGCGGGCATAGCCCATGCAGGGGTGAGTATAACGATACTCAGCAGGGACCCCGAGACCCTCAAGTTCTCACTAAATCCAACAAGGATAACCACAAAGAAAGATCTCAACAGATAACCTCTACCTAGGTATATGACCATACATATACCTAAGTTATCAAGTAACCCATCTCAATCATGAGGAAACACAAAGATTATGAAATCAACGGATAACCACTACCTAGGTATATGCCCATACATATACCTAAGTTATCAAGTGACCCATCTCAATCATGAGGTAAACACAGAGTTCATAGACTCAGCACAAACCATGATTTTCATTATCGAATACGTAACTTCTGAAAAGCCCCATCTCTAGAGAGTACACGGATCCTGTCACGACTCTGAGGTACTGCTCACTAACCTAAGACTGCTGAGGTACTCCTCCTGTCGAGTACCGCGGGTTAGCCACCCAAACACAGTAGCGCTCCCCGCCGGGGTCTGCCACCCAAACACAGTAGTGGATCCCCCTAATAGCCTACAAAGGTACTCTCCAGACGAGTACCGCAGGTCTGCACCCAAAATCAGTAGTGCTCCGTCTGCCATGGGTTTGCACCCAAACAAAGTAGTGCTCCGTCCACTGGGCTAGTCGACTCACTCTAAGACGAGTCAGTCAAGCAGTCGTCAGGTCTCAGCCGACTACACGGTCTCCGTACTCCGTACGCTCGTCTCCGGGAGGGTCCGCTCCATGAGCTACAGGTCGATACTCCAAGTGTCTCAAATTCCCACGAAGAAGTATCTCAATGTACCGCCTCGTCATAGGGGTCTCAACGCAATAGACGACGCATCAATCGGATGCCTGGTCTGTGAGTTATTAGCCTTTTGGTCCCAGGGGCCCGGTTGGTTTCGTGTGCGAACCAACATGGCCATATCACAACTGTACCCCAAAATGTCATAGGGTATACTCATAGGTACCATTTTCCAACTTGATGACCAACACCGCTGACGGTTCGTCAAACAGACGTCCGGTCTGAAAGTTATCAGCTTTTCCGTTCTAGGGGCCAGGTTGGATTTTGGGTACAATCCAACCCAGCCACTATCCAACTGCATCCAAATCTCAGGCTATGTATGCCAAAAGTTCTGTCTCATCAAGAGGAATCCAACACAGTCGACGGCACGTCAATCGGACGTCCGGAGATCAAGTTATAAGCGTTTCCGCTCCGAGGGCCCGGTTGGTTTCGGGTTCAAACCAACCCGGCCATACCCAAAGTTCTCCGAAACCTTGAGTGTAATATACCGAAACGACCGTCTCGATCAAAGGATCTCATTGAAACTGATGGTGTATCGATCGGGGGTCTTTAGCCCATGTTATGGACGTTTAAATAGATCTATATGAAATTAGGGGGTTCAGGCTCGGTCCGACCCGGCCCGATACCCCCCCCCTGGGTCGACCCGACCCAGGTCCGGGTCTGGCCCAAAATGGCGAGGCCCGGCCCAGCCGGCCTGGCGCTGGCGCCGCGCCCGCGTGGCCAGTGGGTGCGGGGGGGTTACAACCCCCCGCGGTTGACGAACCGGCACTTCATAAGCCGCGCCGCCCCAATTCGGAACGGCCGAAGCCCTTTCGGTTCTTCCCCTACCACCGCGGCTCAGCCACAACGGTTTGTTCCGGCGGCGCGCCGCCACCGCCTTCTGTGGACCACCGAACGCGCTCCGGTGGTCCGTTTCGCCTGCATCCTTCACCAATGGTCCTCCCGGGACCGGCTCTTCACTAAGAAGTCTTCAATTTGACTTTGCGGCCCCGTTTGTCGTCGCCTGTCAATCCGCATGCCAATAAACAACTGCAGAGTCTTTGATTCTCCTCTGTGGCCCCGACTCTGGCCGCGGTTTTGTTCGGCCTCAACGGCGCGGCGCGACGGAACCGTTCTCCTTCGTCGCATTCCTTCTTGTTTCCGCGCGGTGCCGTTGCACCGCGCCGCCTTTGTTCGAGCCGCAACAAACAAACATCAAAAGGGGGAGGAGGATCGGCCATGTTCGGGCGGTCCGACCTCCTTCTGTTAAATTGATAACAGGCGGCCCGAATATTTAACGAAGAATGCAAGGAAATTATTAATGAACAAAACCAGACCCCTACCTCGAAAAGACGTTGCATGTCGTCGAGCCACGGAAAGAGGCAAGCGTCGCGATGATCGATCGTCGCGGAAGATCGGTGCCGATTCCGTTGTCATTAGAGGAAGATCCGTCGTTGATGGCAACATTCCCCGTGGTGGTGTCTCCTTCCTTGATGCGGAGGAAGAAGAAGAGAAGGCACGTCGTCGGTGTCTTCGTGTTCTCCGTCGGAGGCTTTCTTCATCAAAGAGGCGTTCTTCATCAGAGAGTCGGTGTTCTTCAAAAACTCAATAGCTCTCCCTCAAAGTTTTCCCAACACACCAAATGCTCCCAAAATAAAATAATAGCTCATGCTATTATTTTTATTCACACAACCAAGTCTCAAAATTCAAAACTCAAACCACTTAAATTAATGAAGAGAGTTGGAATGATTAAAGAGGAGAGAGGGGGAGGTGACTGGTCTCACATTAAATGGGAGTTTCAAGGGGTTATGGGGAATGTGAAAAGGTGGGGGCTAGTGTGGGCCCCACCTCTCCTTTATTCTCCCAAGGGGAGTTACCAACCCATCTTCCACACAAGGATAAATCTACTTAGAAGAAAAATAAAATTGGATTAAAATTTTATTTTATTCTTCAGTTACACCCCAAATTTCAAACAACTCCTCCCGAGAAAATGCACCTTCGGAAAAGGTCTTCTTAAGCAATTAACGGCGCTGTGGTTCCATCGGTACCCTTGTAATTCAATTCCGAGCACCGGTTCAAAAGATAGAAAAACCTGCTCCTTCGTTCACTGAACGTACCCAAGCTAAACTTCGGAAATTGATTCCAGGAACACTGGGCCTCGGAATCAGGCACCGTCAGAAACTGCATACTCATAAAATTACAAATAAATTTAGAAAAAAAATTCCTTGAAATTTCTGGGTCTTTACATTACTCCCACCTCAGGGATTTATGTCCCCGTAAAGCTATAACACAAACTAGGGAAACAAAAGTGGTATTGAGCACGCATCTGAGCTTTTTGCTCCCATGTGCTCACCTAAGGGTTCCCGTGTTACCAGAAAAAGTGCACAAGAGGAATAAACCATCCCCATAAGATCCACTCCTATCGATCCTCAACCCCTACTGGATCCCTGTGGAAGTCATCCAGTCATCGACATCCAAATCCCTGAGAGTGATGATGTGTGAATGATCATGCATGTATCTCTTCCGCTGAGTTACGTGGATGATATTATGCACTCGGTGCAACTAAGGTGGAAAGGTCAAGCGGTAAACCACCTCGCATACCCTTATGAGGACCTAGAAAGGTCTGTTGAACCTCAAAGATAACTTGCCGCCTTAGCCACATCTCCGTAAACCTCGTCGAGGTGAGACCCGTATAAGGACGTGATCATCATCCTCGAACTCTAGAGGTATCCCTTTCCTGATTAGAATTGAAACACAAAACTCTTGCTGCCTCGTGGGTGAAGTTGGTCAACTCAAGAGTGATCGGCTACACCATACTATGCATGAGTTCATCCTGTGCTGCCTGGGGTTTCCTTTTCTCTGACCAAGGAAAACCCATCCGGACGTTGTAGTTAGACCACAACCTTTTTGCCTAATATAGTCAATCTGAGCATGAACTGTGAATCCAATCCATACCGAGACCAACGTCGTAAGGCCTCGATGCTGCCACCATGAGATTCCAACCGAAAATCTCGCCTCGTGGGTCAGTCCACACTGTCGGCGTAAGTGTGATTATTGAGTCTCCTCCCAAGGTATCTCCAAACGTGAGGGTAAAGTCTACGGCTTACCGTAAAATCTAGGTCTGGGAAAAGATTTGTGGAAGGAAGGAATGATTCATATCTATGTTTTTTACTACGGTAGCTAGTAGTGGACACAGACTGTCCCTAGAATCATTCTTAGAGCCATTGGGTCACACTCCTTGACCGCATGCAGCTACTCTCTTTCCCTGCCCTCCAGCTCCCTGAGCCTAGCAGGGACTACAAAGGCGGGTGATTGTAACATGTCGAAAAGTACACCACCCCATGCTGCTCTCCTAGCTCCGCTTCCACGTTTGCTTCTCTGAAGATTCATCTTTCCATTACACTTCCTCTTCTTGAAACATTTTACACGTCCAAGTCTCAGAGACTGACGCCAGTTTTCATCTTCCCACTGTTAACATTCACTGGCTAAAACCGGTCATCCAAAGAACATTCAACCACAAAGGTTATCTCTAGCACCCTAACATAAGTAGGAATGCAAAGAAGAAAGAGTGCTTACTTGGATATCCTTTAAACACACCTCGCTCTGAGGTCTGAGGTCTAAAGCACTAATCATATCATATTCATCAATTACCAAGAATGATCCGTACGCCCTGATGAATTCTTGTCTACCGACATGTCGTCCCGCCGAAGCTATATAAGCTCTAGAAAACTCTCAGCCACTTCCTCAAGCCAGTCCTCAGCCGCCTGTGAGTTGGGCTCACCTTAGAACTTGAGGGTATCTGATGTTGGAACACGTGTAAGGTAGTAAGCCTACATGTGTCACCTACCGGTACCTCCGATTGTAACTGTTTTCCAACAGGTAGTGATGTATAGCTGACACACTACCCGAAGGCACTATATCAGGCATCAGTCCATGTACTGAAGCCGCATCACTATTCGGACCATCCTCATGGTCACTCACTGAAAAAAAACTAGTAGCCAAGTCTTCCATTCACTCCACTGGTATCTCAGTAAGGCAGAAAACTCTAGCAATCGCCTCCAGCCAGTCCTCTGCTATCTGGGAATATGCCTCGCCTCGTAACCTCGGAGTCCGCTGCTACTGGAACTCGTGCAACGCGCCTTTCCAGCATGCACAGTTCGCTAGTATGGCTGGTTGCATCTGCTGCCCAACAGGTGGTGGTGCTGCTGGTACACCACCCGAGGGTACCAACATAGTAAAAGGGGCCCCGCACCGGAGCCTCATCGCTCGGTGGGCCGTCATCGTGTACTCTCTCGGAACTCCAACTGACTGTCTGCGTGGAGACATCCTGAACAGATGTGACACGGTCAAATGATTTATACATGGTGAGCTGACCTGGTTTGAGCTGACTTTTAAACTTTTTGGAAACACACATGAAATCAATGTTTTTCGTGCACAAAGTCGGAAATCAGTAGTCAGGGTCCCGGTGTATGGATACGTCGGCCGCCGTACCAACACTGGACTCCCTGAACTGAAGACCACACTTGGTACCCTTAACACTATTGCTTCACAGAAGAGAAAGATCTGAGTCCTAAGTTCTGCGGTAGAACCGACTCCTCTGATACCAATTTGTCATGACCCGTCCTCGGGGCCCGTGCTGTGACTACCCCTAGCCCGCCTTCCATAGGCCAGGGGCTGGCGACTAGCACAAAAGGCGTAAATCCAGATAACTAGGAAGACATTGCCTTCATAAAAGTAAACAAAACATCCCAGAGTACAAGCGGATGTAATACACTAAGTACAAAAGAAAGTGCTGAAAAGTAAGTGAGCCAGAATACAAACCCAACTGAAAGTATATCTACAACTGAACGAAAGTATAACAAAAAAAGACAAATAGCTGGAAGAACGGAAGAAGCTCCTGGGTCGTCCTCCTCGGATCCTACCTGAAGGGTAGGTACAGATAGCGCAGCTCCTGGATCGTCCACCATGGATCGTACCTGAAGGGTAGGTACAGATAGCCTCCACAACACTCTCGCCCGTCAACCTCCTCCAAGTTTTATCTCGTTGTGAAGTCCACCTCCGGATACTGACTCGTCGTGAGGTCCAACTCCGGGTATCATCCCGTCCTCGAACACTCGGCCTCCGTCAGCACTGCCCGTCGTCTGCAAGCAATACAACGAGGTGCAGGCATAGCCCGTGCAGGGGTGAGTATAACGATACTCAGTAGGGACCCCGAGACCCTCAAGGTCTCACTAAATCCAACAAGCATAACCACAAATAATGATCTCAATAGATAACCTCTACCTAGGGATATGCCCATACATGTACCTAAGTTATCAAGTAACCCATCTCAATCATGAGAAAACACAAAGATTATGAAATCAACGGATAACCACTACCTAGGTATATGCCCATACATATACCTAAGTTATCAAGTGACCCATCTCAATCATTAGGTAAACACAAAGGTCATAGACTCAGCTCAAACAAGGATTTTCATTTTCGAAACCGTAACTGCTGAAGAGCCCCATCTCTGGAGAGTACAATGATCCTGTCAGGACTCCGAGGTACTGCTCACTAACCTAAGACTACTAAGGTACTCCTCCTGTCGAGTACCGCGGGTCAGCCACCCAAACACAGTAGTGTTTCCCGCCGGGGTCTGCCACCCAAACATAGTAGTGCATCCCCCCTAATATCCTGTAGAGGTACTCTCCAGATGAGTACCGCATGTCTGCACCCAAACTTATTAGTGCTCCATCCGCCATGGGTCTGCACCCAAACAAAGTAGTACTCCATCCACTGGGCTAGTCGACTCAATCCAAGTCGAGTCGGTCAAGTAGTCGTCAGGTCTCAACCGGTTACACGGTCTCCGTACTCCATACGCTCGTCTCCGAGAGGGTCCGCTCCACGAGCTACATGTTGATACTCCATGTATTTCAAAGTCCTACGAATAAGTATCTCAAAGGACCACCTCGTCATAGGGGTCTCAACGCAACAGACGGCGTGTCAATCGGACGCCCGGTCTGTGAGTTATTAGCCTTTTTGTCCCAGGGCCCGGTTGGTTTCATGTGCGAACCAACCCGGCCGTATCTCAACTGTACACCGAACTCTCATAGGGTATACTCATAGGGACCATTTTCCAACGTGATCACCAATTCCACTGACGGTTCGCCAAACGGACGTCCGGTCTGAAAGTTATCAGCTTTTCCGTTCCAGGGGCCCGGTTGGATTTCAGGTACAATCCAACCCGGACACTATCCAACTACATCCAAATCTCAGACTAATTATGCCAAAAGTTCCGTCTCATCAAGAGGAATCCAACACAGTCGACGGCAAGTCAATCGGACGTCCGGAGCTCAAGTTATAAGCGTTTCTGCTCTGAGGGCCCGGTTGGTTTCGGGTTCGAACCAACCCGGCCATACCCAAAGTTTACCGAAACCTTGAGTGTAATATACCGAAACGACCGTCTCGATCCAAGGATCGCATCGAAACTGACGGTGCGTCGATCAGGGGTCCGTAGCCCATGTTATGGACATTTAAACGGATCTGTCCGAAATTAGGGGGTTCGGGCCCGGTCCGACCCGGCCCGATACCCCGCCCCCCGGGTCAGCCCGAACCGGGTCGACAAGACCCGGGTCCGGGTCCGGCCCAAAGGGAACGGCCCGGCCCGGACCGGCCTGGTGCTGGCACCGAGCCCGCGTGGCCAGTGGTTGCGGGGGGGGGGGGGGGTTACAACCCCCCCACAGTTGACGAACCTGCACTGCATAAGTTGCACCACCCCAATCTGGAACGGCCGAAGGCATTCCGGTTCTTCCCCCACCGTAGTGGCTCATCCGCGACGTTTTGTTCCGGCGGCGCGCCGCCACCGCCTTCTGCGGACCACCGGACGTGCTCCGGTGGTCCGTTTCACCTGCATCCTTCGCCGGCGGTCCCCCCGGGACTGGCTATTCACTGAGAAGTCTTCAAATTGACTTTGCGGCCTTGTTTTTCATCGCCCGTTAATCTGCACGCCAATAAACAACTGCGGATTCTTTGATTCGCCTCTATGGCCCCGACTCCAGCTGCAGTTTCGTTCGGCCTCAAGGCGCGGCGCGACGGCGCCGTGCTCCTTCGTCGCATTCCTTCTTGTTTCTGCGCGGTGCCGTTGAACCGCGCTGCCTTTGTTCGAGCCGCAACGAACACACATCAAAAGGGGGCAGAGGATCGGCCATGTTCTGGCGGTCCGACCTCCTTCCGCTAAATTGATAACAGGCGGCCCAAATATTTAACGAAGAATGCAAGGAAACTATTCATGAACAAAACAAAACCCCTACCTCGAAAAGACGTCGCATGTCGTCGAGCCACGGAAAGAGGAAAGCGTCACGATGATCGATCGTCGCGGAATATCGGTGCCGATTCTGTTGTCATCGGAGGAAGATCCGTCGTTGATGGAGACGTTCCCCGCGGTGGTGTCTCCTCCCTTGATGCAGAGGAAGAAGAAGCGAAGGCACGTCGTCGGTGTCTTCACATTCTCCATCGGAGGCGTTCTTCGTCAGAGAGTCGGTGTTCTTCAAAAACTCAGGAGCTCTCGCCCAATGTTTTCCCAACACACCAAATGCTCCCAAAATAAAATAATAGCTCATGCTATTATTTTTATTCACACAACCAAGTCTCAAAATTGAAAACTCAAACCACTTAAATTAATGAAGAGAGTTGGCATGATTAAAGAGGAGATAGGGGGAGGTGAGTGGTCTCACATTAAAGGGGAGTTTCAAGGGGTTATGGGGAATGTGAAAAGGTGGGGGCTCATGTGGGCCCCACCTCTCCTTTATTCTCCCAAGGGGAGTTACCAACCCAACTTCCACATAAGGTTAAATCTACTTAGAAAAATAAAATTGGATTACAAATTCTATTTTATTCTTCACTTACACCCCAAATTTCAAACAACTCCTCCCGAGAAAACACACCTTCGGAAAATGTCTTCTTAAGCAATTACCGGTGCTGCGGTTCCATCGGTGCCCTCAGATTTCAATTCCGAGCACTGGTTCAAAAGATAGAAAAACTCACTCATTCGTTCACTGAACATACCCGAGCTAAGCTTTGGAAATTGATTCCGGTCACACCGGGCCTCGGAATCAGGTGTCGTCCAAAATTGCATACTCGTAAAATTCCAAAGAAATTTAGAAAAAAAGTTTCCTTGAAATTTCCAGGTCTTTACACTATTAATGATGCCCAACATCTTGCGTGTCTATCCAAAGAGACATCTAAGTCAAGACACACCTCGACACTATGAAACATAACTGATGGGACACAATATCTAGATTGAGGACCCATACCCTATTACAACAGGAGGGTAACACTCAATAGATAGCTAGAGGACCAATTCCCTATCATAAAATAAGGGTTCCATTCAAGTAATCAATAGAGGAACCATGCCCAGCCCTGATGGATGGTTCCACTCTAATGGTCGGTAGAGAACCCATACCTATCCTAGATGGATGGTGCCACTCTAATGGCCAAGGACCCATATCTTAATACCACATGAGGGTTACACTTAGATAGTAGATAAAGGACACATTCCCTGCCCAGTAGGAGGGTGCCACTCTCATATTTGAGGACCCATGCCTATCCCAGCTTGAGGGTTACACTCTGGTAATTAAGGATCCATGCCCTGACTTCACAGGAGGGTGAAAATCAATGGATTGGTAGAAGAACCATGCACTACCCTATTAGGAGGTTTCCACCCTAATAGTTGATCGAGGAACCATACCCTTCTCAATAAGAGGGTGACACTTTGACCTCATTGACGATCCGAGCTGATAACTGCTGTTATTGAGCATCACCTAAATAATAATCACACCCAACAAATCTATAATCATATCTAAAAATCAAATATAGATGGAATCATCATGTTATATTTGAAAAACACTCAAAATAGGCTACTCATGGGACAAAATACAAGTCCAACTAAAGGAGATACACGAGGGTGATGTTTTACTCACAAGGAAAGATGGGGTAAATGGAGTGTTTGGGGACCTACATGGTTGTGGTACCACTTATATTCTTGGATATTCCCCTACTGATACAAGAAATACTAATTTTGTATCACTACAAAATATGTAGGTTGAATATACAACATGTTCGATCCACTCAGGAACCTTTTCCCATGATCCCTAGCCATGTCTGTGTAAATATACCTGTGTCCATGTAATTAGGTACACAACGTATTCCTAACCCTGACCATGCCCATGTACTTCTGGAGTACATCCTGATTCATTAGTACAGGGGTCACATGGTATGTGGGGGTTCCACATGTAATGTGATAATTTTCTTCCTGAAACCCTAGCCTCCGCAGCTAAGGGGTCACACGATGTGGGTTCATCCATGTACACATCATGTAGTTATAATATTTTCATAAAGTTAGATTAGTTACAAATCATCAAGATATATGTGTGATTGCTTCAAATATTGCCTCCAATCCACCTAAAATTGAAGGTGAATCCCTCTATTCATTTTTTACATCCATCTGATGGCTAGAAATTGGATTCAAAATCCACCCGTATAAATCCATATGCACTCCACTGCCTATCATTTTTTATGGTGCTCCAACTACATAATAGGATAAGAAAAATCCATGGTCGATTCACCCATATCCACAAAACCATCCAAAACTATCTTCTATTCATAAATCCATCCCTCTCACACAAATCTATTGTGAATCTAGGGGTCTGATCGGGCACTGTCTCACCTGACAACATTGAACCAAGACTCCATAGTCCAATCAGTGATGAATACAAAGAATAATTAGAGAGAAAAGAAAACAAAAAGGTTTAACCGTTATTTAAAAATCATTCTTGGACAATGAAAAAAATCAATGATATACATGGTGAGAAACACTTAAATAAATAATTAATATCGGTACACTGGTGCATGAAAAGTATTTCAATTGATGCAGATCAAGAAATAGAATGATCATGATCAAAAAGTTTAATTAAATCAGGTCATAAATCCACAAATAGATGAAACATACCTATTTTTGGATTTTTCTTCAAATAATAACTAACTTTATTATGAATAAGAGGATACTTTGTGTTTTTTTTCATTTTGATCTTTCTGTATCTAGAGGTTCATCGTCTTCTGATTCCAATTCGCCAATGGTGGTGGAAGAACACTCCTCCCAATGTTTCGAGGGTTATGTGGATAACCCTAGAAATGTTCAATAATGGTGTATTAATAGGAAAATTAAGAATTAGGGTAATTAAAAAAATAAATAAAATTAATTAATTAATTAACTAAATGCACCCACCCATGATCGCTTTTACCCGAATGTTCCACACCAACCTATTTTAGGATGTACCTAGGGTAAACCTCATGTTCCTGACTCAACCATGGTATTAGATTTATGATTCAAGATTATATTCAAGATTTATCCCATTTTATTTATGAAACTACACTTGTGTGATATAAAACATATTTAATATTTTTATAAAATAAATTTTGGGCACACCGAGCCTCAAAATCGCACCCCATCTTAGCACCTGGCTCTGAAAATATATCTAGAAATATTTCAAAGTTTTAAAAATAAAAATAAATGTCTCTTAATTATTCTATAATTTAATATTTTCATCCTAAAAAATCAAAACTAAACAAAGAGATCAGGATACTAAGCCTCCATCTAGCACTCCCACTCACATGAGCTCTCCTACATGCTCCTGTACTGCATTAACAGACAAACCAATGGGATGATCTATCCATATCGGGACCTATCCTAATAATCCTTGATCTCCACTGGGTGCTCCAAAAAAGTGGCTCCATCCTTAATGTATATCTTTCCCCAGTTAATAATATGTATGGGGGTCATGCATGTATCTCCTCAACTATGACCCATGGAAGATGTCATACACCCACTCCAACTATGATGGTAAGGCAAGGTATTAAGAAACCTCTCCAACCATATACATGATCATGAACAATCTGATGAAAATTGGGGATATCGTTCCTCCCTAGATGAATCACTATAATCCTCATTGTGGGGAGACTCTCAAGAACATGTGGTCTCCCTCTTAGAACTTTAAGGGTCTACTATATCAATTTGTGTAAGGTTTATGATTGATATGGTATGTCCTCATCTACTCACATATGAACTAGAAATTCTCTATCATCGCCCACACCATCTCTAGTCCCACAAGTGATGCCTCGCCAATATATGTCTAGCATAAGGGTGGCCTTTAGGGTCACCCATATAGGGCCTCAAAAGGCTCCATGCTAATAGTAGTGTGGTATGTATTGTTGAATGAAAACTCTACCAAGGGAAAGTGATCCTCCTAGATCCATCCAAATTCTAACACACAATCCATCAATATATCCTCCAACACTTGGATAGTGTGCCCATTATGCCCATATATCTATGAGTGGAAGGCTATAATCATCCTCTTCCAGGTCCTGAATGCCTCATGTTGGCCTCTCCCCAACCAGGACATGAACCACCCATCACGATTTGAGTTAATAGTTATGGGAATCCCATAAAGTTAAACAATATATAATATGTACATATTCCCAAAACTATCAACCATAATTTACTCCTTGATAGAAAGGAAGTGTTATGACTTCATGAGTCAGTCAAATATCACCTGAATGGTGTCATGTCCCTTCAATATCCTTGGAAAACATGTCAAAAATTACATGGATATGTCATCCCATTTCCACTATGATATCTCAAGGGGATGAAAAAAACTTGCCAGAACCTAGTGCTCAACCTTTTTTTGTTGAGAGGTGAGACACTGTGAGACAAAATTATCCACACTTCGTCTTGTGTTGACCCAACAAAACTGTCACTGAAGTTCTCTGTACATCTTCCCCACATTGGAATGTACAACTAAAGGAGAAGTGATGAACTCCCTACTCACCTCCTCCCACATCATGAGTGAGACCACTATCCATCCCTAGAAAAGGATTCCATGATTACCACCTTTAGAAAATCCATAAAGTGGATCTCCTAATAATATATGGTCATACATGACCTCACAGTCGATATATCCCAACTAGGACTCTCTCACATGATCGAGAAGCATAGAAGTCAACACCATCGAATGAAGTAAATATGCACTCTCTTTCTTAACCAGGGTTAGCTATAAGGAAGCCAAATGCTCATAAGCCTCCTACAACAAATGAGTATGGGAATTCCTACTAAGGGAATCTTCTATCATGTTCCCCTTCCTAGGATTGTAGATAATATCAAAGTCATAGTCCTATAGGAAATCCAACTAATTCCCTTTTTCTAAGGTTCTTGTATCTTTGAATGATAATTTAACTGAGACTCTAATGGTTTTAGTAAACCACAATGCACTCTCCTAGAATATAGTGCCTCTATATCCTCAGAATAAAGATTAATGCTGCCAACTCTAGGTTATAAGTCACATATTTTTTCTCATGAGATCTCAACTTCCTCGACAAATATGTGATAACTTCTTACTACTGCATCAACACACAGCTGAGCCCATCTCCCAAGGGATATCAACACACTACATACTCTATGCCCACCAATAGTAGTATCAAAATAGGAGAGCTCTTCATCCTCACCGCAACTCCTTAAAGACCCTCTGATACTTCTCATTCAAGGTAAATGGATTCCATTTCCATGTCAGGGTGATCAAAGGGTTGAAATCATGGAGAAGTCTTTAAAAAACCTCTAATAGTACCCTACCAAGATAATAAACCTACTAACCTCTATAATGATATTGGGAAACTCCCAAGAAATCACTACATCGTTCTATTTTGGTTCCATGGATAAAATATTCTCATAAATGAAATTCCCTAGAAGTAATGTCAAGACCCATCCTAGATGGACCCATACTGTGACTACCCCAAACCCACCTCTGATAGGCTAGGGGCTAGATAATAGAGCTAAGTAGGAATATCCCACAAATGAGGGTCAATTTCCTAAGTACCTGTACACACACACACATCTCCAAGCCCAAAATGATAATTGTAAAAACACTAAGTATAAATGTAATTCATACACTAAGATACCAACCGAAGAGTATAAAAATAGGAAAAAATGGAAAGAAAACATGGCCAAATACAAGCCCACACAAAAGGAGTATACAATGGTGATTGAAAAAGTTCCTACAACTCATCCGCAGTAAACCATACCTAAAGGGTAGGTGCATGACAGCTATCTGAAGCCATCTAAGCACACCTCGTCTGTATGATCACTCTATGAACCACCTGATCCTAGTCCACCTAGGACTCTATTAAAGAGTTGATTATCTACACAAGACAAAACAAGTTCAATACAATCCCATGTAGGAGTGATTAAAAAAAATACTCAGTAGGAAACCATAAAACCACAAAGGAATACCACTAAGAAACACACGAAGTAGACAAAAAATAAATACATGAAGTAAACCACAAATAAATACAAGATGTACATTTATCAAACCTAGGTATAAGTCTAATGAAAAAAGACAATGATTTTTAGTTGTAGTCCACAGATCTCCCATTTTCTATGACACATAAAGTATCAATGATGCATGGAGTGTCAATGATACCCGAAGCATCGATGACGCATGGAGTGTCGATGGATCATGGAGTATCGATGGAACATGGAGCATCGATGATGCATGGAGCGTCGACGGGGAAAATGTTTTGATAGTTCATGAAAAGTAGATGGAACAAAGATAATTGAAGCATTGATGGTGCATAGATCATTGATGGGTCATGAATCCCCCAAGTTATGTAGACACTAAGTCTTAGTCACCCATAGGATTATGCTTGTAGCATACTTTTTTTGGGAGAACCTACCTCACAATCCATTAGTTCGTAAACCAAATTCCAAAAACAAATCATGTATAGTATTAAAAAGGACCACATCATCTCAAGGGTCCCAACATCACAAATAACTCGTCAAACAAACACGCAGTTTGAAAGTTACAGTTATTTTTTTGAAAAAGTCTGACATGAGTCTAGTGTGGGTTAGAACAAGCCCATTGGTTAACCCGACCTGGTCCAGATGACCTGAACTAGCCTGGACCACTAGGATCATCCTACTAGGACAACTAGACCCAACTCGCTGGGCTGTTGGAGTGTCCCGACCACCCTAGTCCGTCCCGTGTCGTGGGCCAATTTACTCCGCCAGACACAGCTTGCCCTGGCTGCGACCCCCAGGTCTATGTGGTCCATCCTAACTTCATGGTTCACCTAGTGTCACCTGGTCAAATTGATGCAGTTCCATGTTTCATGTGGTCGACCCGCCTCCTTTTCCGGGTCCCACAACATCACCACCACCGCGGGTTCCTCCGATGCGGCTCCGAGCCGCATCCTAGTACACCTCCATGACCTTTGGACCTTGCTCGCCCCCCTCCCGTCACAGGCTTCCACATGGTCCTAAAAAGACTGTATTTTAGTTTCACCATTTCCCACCCTTCTGATGGCCCATTTCCATCTCGCGCTCTCCTTGTACTGGCCCCTGCCGGCCACGTCTGGCTCTCACCATCGGTCGCCCCACCAACGGCATGCCATATGCGATGGCCTTGTGCCTCCATAGGTCACCATATCTCCCAAACCATGAAACACTTCCATTTCACCTTCTTTATTTCTTCAATGGGTCAAACCTTTTGGTCTCAGATCATTGAGCCATGGATCAAGGAACACTGATCGATCATTCGTGTAAGGGTTTTAGGGGCGAAGAATACACGAAGAACATGATAGATTGAGGGTTAAGAGATAAAGGAAAAAAATTCCCAAAGAATTGATCATGGACTTGATCACGTCAGCCATGATCTATTCATGTTATAATATTTAAAGAAAAAAAAACAAAAGATAATCACAAAGATCTATCTCCATTTTTAAACCCCACAACAATTATTTATCCTGTAAGAATGGTTAACCTGTAGATCAACTTTTTCATGGGTTGGTCCATATTCATTATTGGAATCCAAGAAGGTAAAGTAAATGAAAAAGAGATCAAACACCCTACCTCATGGTTGGATCAGTCGTTGATGAGGAATGAAGGTCCGTGTCATCATCGATCCTTGATCTGCCGATGTTCGTCATCATTCTTCAGATAGGTTTCTTTCTCCAAGCTCTCCCTAGAGATTCTACAGCATTCCCAAGGTTATGAGGCTAACCCTGTGATTTATTAAAAGGATTATTTTAATGGAAATCATCATTATGTCAATAAAATAATTTAACTTTAAATTATTTAATGATGATTATGTCCTTTTCAGGTTTTTTCCTAGAAGACCTGCACCGACTAAAGTTAATTCACGCCATGGGAAAACATCACATTATGAACTCAATGGTGGTCTGAGATTTTCAATCCGAGTATCTGTTCACGAGTTATTAGGATTTGAAAATAAAATAATTTTTATTTAATTATTTTTTTGAAGTGAATTTTTATTTAATTATTTCCTTTATGGTCATGTCCAAAAACAATCTTTTACATCTGGCCTAAGCTAACCGATATTAGGCCTTGCCTAAGGTGAAGTCACTACTATGATCAGAACAGTGCCCTTAGATTTCTAATCTAGGAACCCACTTATGAGTTATTACACTATTTTTGGAAAACCATGAATTCAATCTATTAAAAACTTTACATTTATCAATGAACTGTTTTGGGCACACCGATCCTCATAATTACACACCGTCTCAATGCCTGGTATTATAAATTTCCCAAATAATTTATACAAAACTATTTTGGAAAATACGAGTCATTAAATTATCCCCACCTTAGGTCTTTATATCCCCAAAATAAAAACAAAGTCTACCCAAACAGATAAGGGTACTGAGCATGAATCTGATCCTCCTTCTACCCTGTGACCTGCAAGAGATTCAAGTGTCGCCACCAACCGTGCACTCACAGAATCAATAACCCATTAAGAATCCTCCCAACTCTGGAAAAACATTTAACATGAAATCCAATAGTATGAACTTCAAAATATAAATAGTCCACTCTGTTTGTCCATTCATCTATGCATGAAATGCTGTCCAAAACTGCATTTGAGTCCCAAACGCCACCCGCAATCCCTTCCACAATCGAGATGTAAGGTGAGCATCCGGATCTGAAACTATCTTTGATGGGACTCCATGGATTCCTAATATATCGTACATGTATAGGTGTCCAAATATCTATACTAAACTCTTCTCCAGAATTTCTGGGAAATGGGCCGACTTGGTGAGTTGGTCAACAATAACCCAGATGGTATCGTGTCCCCTGGACGCACATGGTAAACCCATTATGAAGTCCATAGATATCCTATCCCACTTCCATTCTATCACCTCAAGGTGTTGAGTCAAACTTGGTGGAACCTGGTTCTCGACCTCCACTTACTGACAAGTGATTCATCATGAGACGTACTCTTCATCTCCTTTCTTCATTCCCCACCACCAGAACTAACATCAGAGGTCCTGGTCCATCAGGTGCATGCCCTGTGAACAAATGAGAACATCAAGGTCTCACATTCAGTATCCCCTAGATGTGCCTCCATGGATCACTGTAAGATTGTATGGTTCATAACCATTGAGTAGAGGTAAGTTTCTCCATCTCTATCCACAAAGGATATCTAAAATGAGGCCAACTACTCTGATGCCTCACTCAAAAACTGCAAGATGGATCTCCTACTAAGAGAATCTACCACCACATTCACCTTCCCAAGAGTATAGAAAATCTCAAAGTCATATTCCTAGAGGAACTCTAGCCATAACCTCTATCTCAAGTTTAGATCCTTTTAAGAGAAGATATAATTGATACTTTTGTGGTTAGAGTAGATGATAAACCACTCACCCATAATATAGTGCCTCCACATCTTTATGGCGAAGACTACTGCTACCGACTCAAGGTCATGGGTCTCATAGTTCTACTCATGTGGTCTCAACTATCATGAAACATAAAAAATCACTACTTTCTACTGAATCAGGACACAACCAAGCCCAAAGATTGATGCATCATAGAAAACTACATACTCAACACCCTCCTCCAGCAATATCAATATAGAATCAGTCGTCAATCGATGCATCAGCTACTGGAAAATCACTTGGCACTTCTCAGTCCACACGAAAGGTTTTCCCTATCATGTCAAAAGATGTCAAGGATGATAATAATCTGAAAACAATTGGGCCAAACCTATGATAGTACCCAGCCAACCCAAGGAAACTCCGCACCTCAGAAACACACTTGGGTGACTCCCAAGAAATAAACACCTCTATCTTTTCTAGATCCACTATAACTACAGCCTCTGAAATGACGATTCATAGATTTTGGACCTCTCATATCCAAAACATACACTTAGAGAGATTCTTATAAATATGGTGCTCTCAGAGTATGTCCAGAAAAATCCTCATGTGTATCGTGTGCTCCTCCTTGGACACTGAGTACACTAGGATATCATCAATGAAGACCATGATGAACTAGTATAATTAGAGTTTGAAGATTCTCTTCATGAGTCCCAAGAACAATTTAGGGGAATTATTCACACCAAACAACATCATCCATTACTTGTAGTGGTCGTACCGACATCTGAAGGATGTCTTCGGTATATCCTCATCCCATACACAAAGCTGGCGATAGGTAGATCTGAGGTAAATATTTGAGAATTGCCTCACTCCCTTCAGCTGATCGAAGAGGTATTTGATCCTAAGTAGTGGATACTTGTTCATCACATTCACCAGATTTAGGTTCTGAAATTCGACACCTAAAATCAAGATCACGTCTTCCTTCTTGGAAAACAATAGTGGGGCCACCTAGGGTGAAACACTTGGTCTCATGAATCCATTCCTCTGTAAGTCGTCCAGCTATACCCTCAACTCACGAACCTCTGTGGGAGACATATGATATGAAGGTATAGATATCAGTTCCATACGAGGGTATAGATTAATGTAGAAGTCAACCTCCCTATGGGGAGGTAATATGGGTACATGTTCAGGAAATACGTCCTCATATTCCACCACCACTGCAGAAAACTGCAAACTCATCTCATCCACTGTGTCGAGGGTCAGGCTATCCAACTGATATGTGATCAGCTAAAACCTCATATTTGTGAGTCTTTCCTAGGATGTATGTGTTTCCCTTTCACCAAAAAAAAAGAAAACCTAGTACTCTACACCTAAAACAATCCATCTAGGCATGAACTTTAGATAACCATTCCATACCAAGAATAACGTCGTAAGACCTTGACGTTGCCACCAGAAGATCCCAACCAAAACCATTTTCCCCTAGACTAAGGGAGAACTATTGGAACCAATTTGAGATAATTGAATCTACCATAGTAGGATTCTCTAAGCATAAGGATCAAGTCAACGGTTCCACTAGAATCTATGAGTCTCAAACAAGGGTCATGGGGAGAAAAGAGTGACTAACACCTATGTTTATCAAGACTATAGATATGGTGGAAAAGAAATAGATCATACATTGTATCATACCTAGAGCCTCTAGGTCATAAGCCTCCATCACCTGAAGCTGGCCTCGTCCATGTCCACCAGCTCCCTAAGCCCGTGGTGGACCACCTGGGGGCGGTGGTGGTAGTACGTCGAACCTACACCCACAACCTACTACTATATATTATCCTCTATCATGACTAAAACCATGCAGACCAACCTAATAATACCTCCTCATCTACCTTGGTGGTATGTCGACTATCTTATGATCATCCATATGGTGAGTTAGGAAATCTATATCTAGATGTCCCCAACCACCGCACGAGTAACACAACCTTTCCTCCAACTGACCTGCTCTACCCTGGGAGACCCTAACCAATGATATTGTGTCCTGGGGTCATCCCCTAGAGTTATTGACCTTCTTGGGTCCCTAATTTTACTTTCGGCTACCTACCACCAAAGAATCAGCTGCCTGGTGCCTTTTGGTAGCTCCCACTGCTGGCGTCTGCTCTGCCAGAAAGCTCTCCATGAGCAGGGATTTCTCCAGTACCCCAACATATGTAGGGATGCTAAGGAATATTATGGATTACTTGATATCCCAACATATAACCTTCTCTATGGTATTTTCCTTGAAGAATGGGTCCTGAACCATATCCACGGAGTATCGAGAAAGATCCGTAAATCTCGACGAGTACTCCGCTACTGTCTGACTTCCCTATTTTAGATTTAGGAGATTCTGTATGTGCACTAAGCGTAACATCACACGGAATAAATACTCCTTGGAGTGGAACTCAAATTATTCCCAAGAGAGAGTCATATCATCATGCATTTGGATCACTAAGCTCCACCATCGCCCTGCTGATCCCCAAAGAAAGATTGTGGCTAGAACTTCCATCTGGTCGAAAGGCGTCCTCACAAAGAGGAAGACACATATAACTACCTATAACCAATCCTACTCTATATGGGGGTATGGATAGCCCTTAAACATATGACTTCACAACCTATAGAACTCATGAAACACACTCATCCTACATGCATCCTCAATCGGTAGCACTGGTAGTAACTGCAGCTCGATAGGTAGTGGTATCACTGTACCCTGCCTAGAGTTTCTATCTTTAGTGTAGGGAGTTACTCTGGTACATGATTCTATACTAATGCATCCTTTCTAGGTAGATAATCCTTGTTATCATGCAACATAATCTTGTATGGTTGTCTGCGTGGAGGCATCCTAAAATAGATCAAGATGAACCACGATCAATAGAGTATACCTGGTGAGATGACAGAAGAAGGAAATGAGAACACACCCAAATCCTATATGATTCATGTAACATTAATTTCCCTAAAACTACGGTTTTTATTTATCGAGTCGAAAAATAGGTCTCTAGAGTCTGGGTGTATGGATACATCGATCACCATACCATTACTGGATTCTTGTGCCTGAAAGCCGAACTTGAAACACTTAACACTTTTTCCCAGAACCAATCTTACAAACTCTTATTTTATTTAGTTAGAACCTACCTACTATAATAAAAATCTCTCAAGACCCATCCCAGAGGGGCCCATTCCATGAATACCCCAATACCACATCAGATAGGCCAGGGTTTGGTGACTTGTGCTGAGTAGGCATATCCCACAAATGTGAGTTATTTTTATAAGTACCTGTACACACACACATCTCCAAGTCCAAAAATGCTAAAATGTAAAAAAAATAAGTAGAAAAGCATTAATACACTAATATACCAACCATAGAGTAAGATAGTAGGAAAATTAGAAAGTAAACAGGGCCAAAATACAAGCCCACCCAAAAAGGAGTCTGCAATAGTGAATACATAAGTTCTAGAAACTCATCCATAGAAAACCCTACCTAAAGGGTAGGTGTAGGATAGATGTCTGAATCCATAGGAGTACACCTCAACCATTTTATTACTCTAATCGCCATTGGGTCCTAGTCCCCCTAGGACTCTGTCAAAGTGTTGATCATCTGCACAAGACATGACGGGTGCATGAAAAGCTTGTTCATGGATGAGTAATACAATACTCAACAAGACACCCCAAAACTAAAAAGTAATGCCACTAAGAAACAAATGAAGTAGTAAAAAAATAAATACATGAAGTACACCAAAAAGAAATACACAAAGTACACCATGAAGAAATACATGAAGTACATTCATCTCACAGAAGTATAAGTCTAAAGCATGAAGAGAAGAATTTTCAGTTATAGTCCATAGATCTCCTAGTTCCCATGAAACATGGAGTGTCGATGATTCATGGAGAATTGATGGATCATGAAGCATAGATGGAGCATGGAGTGTTGATGGTGCACGAAGCGTCGATGGCTCATAGAGCATGGATGGAACATAGATCTTTGATGGCACATGGAGCGTCAATGGTGCACAGAGCGTCAATGGTGCATGGAGCATGGATGGCACACAGAGTGTCGATGGTTCACAGAGTGTCGATGGGGCACAGATCATCAATGGAACACAAAGTATTAATGGCGCACTGAGCATTGATGGTGCATGAATCATTGATGGAATGCACAACATCGATGGGTTATAGAGCATCAATGGCTCATAGAGCATCGATGGTGCACAGAGCATCGATGGGGGCATGGAGCATTGATGGGGTATGGATCGTTGATAGTGAATGGGGTGTAAATGAAACATAGAGCAGTAATGGATCATGTATCCCACAAGTCACATAGTCACCGAGTCAGAGCCAACTGTATAATTCCTCTTGTAGTGCGCTTGTTCCTAGAGAACAAACTCCTCAAGCCATTAGGTCATATATAAACTTCCAAAAAAACTCACATAGAGTTTCTCAAAAGAACCACCTCTTAGATAGGGTCACAATGATGAACATGACTCATTAAATGGACCCAAAGATTAAAATTTATGGTTGCTTTTGTGAAAATTTTTACCCAGGTCTGGTTCAGGTCCAACTTGACCCATTGGACCCGACCTGATCTGCCGGTCGACCTGACCCTATCTAACTAACCCAAAACACCCCTGACTGCTAGACTTGGCCCGCTGGGATGAATTTACCTAACCCATTGGGGTGCTAGATCGGCCCAAACACACCTGTCCATCCCCCATTACAGGCCTGTTAACTCCACTGGACATGGCCTGCCCTAGCCGCACCCCCGGTCAACACAGTCTACCCTGACTGCATGGCTTTCCCTCTGTCGCCCGGTCAACATGGCATAGTGCTATATTTAAAATGGCCATATCTCATCCTATGTCTGGTGATGAAGCCTCACCATTTCCATGAGTTCCTTCTATGTGTCACCGAGCTACATCCCAGCTCACCACCACGGCCTCCAGTACCCACCCACGGACCCGACCGCTGTCGGCCCGTTGCTGCCCCATTCTCCTCCTGAATCATCCCTCGTAATCCATGTTCTTCTCTGGACACTGGCTGCCCCATCAACGATCTACCTTATGACACGACATTGTGCCACTATAATCTTCCGTCTCATCCAAACAATGCCATGCTTCCTTCACACCTCCCCTATGCCATTGTGGGGTCAAACCCTTCAGTCTAAGATCATTGTACCATGGATCGGGGTGAAAAAATAAATCATTCGCATAAGGGTTTCAAAGGTGAAGAATGCACGAAGAACATGATAGATTGAGGGGGAAGAGATAAAGCACATGAATGCCCAAAGAATGGATCTTGGCCTTATTTGTGTCAACCTTGATATGTTCATGTTAGAAGGTTTAACAAATAACAACAACAGATAAACACAAAGATCTATCTACCTTTTTAAACCCCACAAAAAATATCCATCTCTTAAGAAAAATCAAACTGTGGATCAAATTTTTCATGGGTTACTCCACGTTCTTCATTTGAATCCAAGAAGGAAAAATAAATCACGAAGAGATCAAACACCCTACCTCATGGCTGGAATTTTTTTTGAAGAAGAATGGAGGTCTGTATCGTCGTCAATCATAGATCTGCCGACATTTGTCATTGTTCATCAGAGTGGTTTTTTCTCCAAACTCTCCCTAGTGATTTCCTAGCATTCCTATGGTTATGTGGCTAATCTTGGGGTTTCTTTATAAGGATTATTTTAAAGTAAATCACTACTATGTCAATAAAAAAATTTATATTTAACTTATTTAACGATGATCAAGTCCTTTTCGAGGTTTTTCTAGAAGACTTGCGTCGACTAAAGTTAAGTCACGACTACAGAAAAAACCAAATTATGAACTCAATAGTGGTCTTGAATTTACAATATGAGTCCCCATTCATGAGTTATTAGGATTGGAAAATAAAATAAATTTTATTTAATTATTTTATTTAAGGTTGTGTCCTAAAACTCTCTTTCAAAACAGGCCCACTCTGGCTGATGTTAGGCCTCAAATAAGGAAAATCCACTGCTGTGATCACAAAAGTTCCCTCATATTTCTGATATGGGAAACCATTTAAGAGTTATTACACTATTTATGGAAAACTACGCATGTGAGCTATTAAAAACTGAAGATTTTCTAGTGAAATGTTATTAGAACACCGGGTCTCAGAATCGCATGCTGTCTCAGCACCTGGTCTCAGAATTTTCCCAAATAATTTATAAAAATATATTCAGGAAAATATGAGTCATTAAAAGTAAACCTCATGAATCCATAACTTTCACTTCATGATATTACTATAAATATGGTGCTCCTAAATAAAGTCTAGGACAATCCTCAAGTGATTTTCCTTATCTTACTCTAACATAGAGTATATTAGTATGTCATCAATGAAGAAAATAATGAAATGGTCCATGTAAAACTAGAAGATCTGGTTCCTTAAATCCATAAACATGAAAGGGGAATTCATCACACCAAAAAGCATCACCAGGAACTTATAGTGTCTGTAGGAACATTATTATTACAACTTCAAAATACTAGCCTCGTGAAATATGAATTTGTGGTATCTGGATCTGAGATCGATATTAGATAACCAATTCCCCCTGAAAATGGTCAAATAGGCCATCAATCCTTAGAAAGGGGTACTTTTTATTTATCATGGACTAGTTCGGGTGATGATGATCCTTACAGATCTATAATCTCATGTTCACCTTATTCACAAACAACACTGGATCTTCTCAAGGGGACACACTAGAGCTGATAAAACCTTTCTCTCAAAGTTCCTCAAATTGAAATTACAACTCCTAGAGATCATTAGGGGCCATCTGACATGCCTCAGAAGATATCAGAGCAGTCCTAGGATACAAGTCAATGCAAAAATCCATCTCCCACCTCAAAGTATGCCTAGAACATCTTTATGGAATATGTACATAAAATACTCCATGATTAAAGGAGTATAGATTCTTGAAGATCCTAATACACCGAGGGATACACTCAACAACTGATGGGTGATGTGATATGTCCTCCTGCTTGAAAAACTCACTCTTCCATCCATGATATCTCTCTACCCCACAAAGGAGAATCTCATCCCATTAGCGTGAAAGCCTCTAACTCATTTTTCATGAAATTAAATATAGGCTCGGACCACGGAGAACCAATATATACTTGAGACAACATGATAGAGTTACATTATGATAACCAAAAGGTTCCACAATAACCTCTCCCCACTAAGTGATAGTTATCACTTCTGGAAGATAAACTATATAGAAGAATCATTTTTTTAGTGGGGACCTAAAGACAAATCTGTTGGGATAAATCCCTAACTGAGATCTCCATCTCTCACACAAAGAGTATAGGGATGAATTAATGACTCAAACTTGTGTATAATAATACTGAATAAATATTAGAATAAACACATATTGTACCTCTAATCATATTTTGTGCTATTGGGTTGTACATTTCTATAGCCTGTAGTTGTTTAGAGCCCAAACTTATAGCTCTCTAAGCCTGACATGGGTCAACTTGTGGTGGTGGTGGAAGAATATTATAGCATCATCCACCACCCACAGATCCTCCACTTGGACCTCCAGCAACTCCTATTCAATCTCCACCTCCCTTAGGGCCATCCTTCCCTCACCTAGGAGATCCCTGGTCATGATACAACCTCTACTATAAAGGCACTTCAACTATATTCCTACAATCATCATCATATCTAGCTAGGAAGTTACATTCCATATGACCTCAACCCTCAAATACATAACACCTCCCCTTTTCAGATTTCCCTAGACATCTATGATTCCCCAAAACAAGTGCTTGAGCATTATCCTGGAGGATCTGTAGTGCTGAGATCCTATCAAATGGAATCTGCTAGCTCTTGTAGACGACTCAACCATGTGAAACCTACAACCAGGTCTAACTACCTATAATCCATCTGAAAGGAATCTCTTCATCACCAGGGCCATCTCCAACACCCCAAAATAGGTTTGAGTGCAAAGGGTTCCACATTGGTGAAAATATCTCTATAGAGTCTCTGCTTAAACTTCCATCCCCCGAAGTTTCCATCCAAGATCATATTAAGGGAGTACAACATAAGGTCTATAAACCTTATTGAATGCTCATCCACCATCACCCCTCACTACTAAAGCTCCGGAGGCTCTTGAATCTAAATTTATAAAAATTTGAGGGATAATACTCTTCATATAACAACTGGTGTATGTTGGGCCAAATGAGTTTTAAATCATCATGCATCTATGTAACAAGACTCTACTAGTTCCCAAATACCAAGATTCTCAAATGGTGGGGGCACTAATACCTTTCCAACTCGAGGAATAATCTCACAAGATGGACTATATATTGAGGAATCATCACTCATTAGATTGTTGTCATGATTTGGAACTACCTGTATGGATATCATCGTGGAGACATCCTGGAAATTTAATCAATACATATCACATTAATATGATAATATATTTACAATAGGGAGATTGATAAATAAGGAAATTCAAAGACTCAATCCTATATGATTCATGAACCATTGATCCCTGCAACCAAGGTGTCAATATGTCAATTCAATAATCAGGTAGTCAAGGTCCTAGTGAATGGATATGTTTTTCACCACACCAACACTCGGTTCCCTAGCCTAATATCCACACTCAAAACACTTTGAAATAACTTCCCTAAATCCCAAGAAAATCCTCCCAAGAGGACTAATCCAAACACCATCCTAATTATTGAACCATCTATGATACCAATCTTTCATGACACGCCCTAACAGATCTCAAGCTGCAACTACCCCAAGCTTACCTCCATAGGCCAGGGGTTAGAGACAAGTGATGAAAGGAATATCTAATAAGGGAGGCCTTGGCCTAAAGTATCTATATGTACAAACCCAAACATCTCAATGTATAAGTGTAGAGAAGTAATAAAAAAATATAGCATCTAAAGAATAACCATGCCTGTCAAGAAACCTCTAGAGTGTACAAGAGTATGATAGTGTAAACTGAAAAGTAAAGGGGAAAGATACACACCCAACCAGAAAGATAACCCAACCTAAAAAAACTAGACATGTAAATACTGAGATATCCCTACTCTTGATCTCTATGATCCAACCACTATATGAGGTCCTATTAAATAGGTTTCCCTAAGATCCTATGTAATTTCCACTAACCTTTCCTTCATTTTCCTAAGACACAACTTGTGAGGGAAAATCCCATACAAGGGTGAGTATATACATACCCAATAGTAATCCCTGAAAGATGATGGGGGAGTAGTGAGGGACATAGTATGAATAAATATACAACTCAACCCAAAGAAAGAGAGTAAATAAAAACCAACAAAAAGGATATATATATATATATTTATATTTATATATATGTGATCAAACAAAAGAATACCAAATGAGAGAGAAAGGGGATCCCCATCTCATATCCTAGCCTAGGAAAAGAGTGCTAATAGTTCTAGAAGTCCATCAATGATTCCCAACATCTCTCTCATTTTTCCAAAGAAATATTCAAGTCTAGACACACCTCACCACTATACCTCATAGTAGAGGGGACATAATATCTAGATATATTACCAATTATATAGTAAAATAGGTGGGTTCCACTATAAAGATTGCTGGAGGACCCATGCCCTATCTTAGCAGGTGGGTGCCACTCAAGTAATCTATAGAGGACCCATTCCCAGCTCAGCTAGAGGGTGCCACTCTAATGGTCGATAGAGGACCTATACACAACCTAGATGGAGGGTTCCACTCTAATGATCAAGGACCAAGACTACAATACTGAAAGAGATTTCCACTCAAATAGTAGACAGAGGACCTATTCCCTACCCAGTAGGAGGGTGATACTCTTATAGTCGAGTATTAATGCCCAACCCAGCTGGAGGGTGCCACACTATTAATCAAGGACCCATGCCATGACTCTGCAAGAGGGAGCTACTCAGTTGATAATAGAGGACCCATGCCTTATCCTAACAGGAGGGTTTCACTATAATAGTCGATTGAGGACGCATTCCTACCTAATAGGAGGGTGCCTCTATGATCTCTCTAATGATCCTTCCTAGTCATTTTCATCGTCGGGCATTCCATAAATTAGAATCTCACCCAAAACTTATCACATATTATCCTAAAAACCACTACAGAGGGAACCTTATCATTCTATGTGGAAGGAACTCAGGATATGCTACTCATGGACCAAAATTTGAGTTCAAATGAAGGAGATATGAGAGGTTGAAATTTTCTTCACAAGGAAAAAAGGGGTAAATGATGTGTATGGGGACCCACACAACGTGTGACCTCAATTCTATACTTGGATGTGCCCATACCAGTACACAAAAAAATGACCGTGTAGTAATAGATGACATATTGGTTGACTACACGGCATGCCTGAGCCACCCAGGCTCCTCTTCCAATTCTCCCTGGCCGGGTCTGTGTAAATATGCCCATGCCAATGTACATAGGTACACAAAGAGTTCCTTGCAGTTCACATACCCATTTAATCTTAGAGTACACTCTGAGTCATCAAAAAATAAGTCACAAGGACTGTGGGTGTCTCATATGGAATGTGATACTTTTCTTTCCCAAAACCCTAGCCTCCAAAACCAAGGGGTCTCACAGCATGTGTTCATCCATGTACATGCCATGTAGTCAAACGTTTTATAGAAATTTAGATCTGAACTTGTGTGTCTTGATATTTGTCCAATTTCTTCATATATCACCTGAAATTCACCTAAAAACAATGGATCAACCCTCTATTTATATTTTTCGTCCATCCAGTGGTCAAAAATTGGATTTTAAATCCATTTATACAAAGAAATACAAATGCCACCGCCTGTCGCTACCTGTGGTTCTCCAACTGCCTCACCAAATAAAAAAATCCATAGTGGATTCACCCATATCCCAAATATCATCTAAAATTGTATATGATTTATTATTCCACCCCTCTCATGTAAATCCATCACGAATATGGGGGTTCTATCGGGCTTGGTACTGCCCGACAACGTCAAACTGAGATCCTACAGGTCAATCAATGAAGAACATAAAGAATAACTTGGGAGAAAAGAACCCAAATAAAGGTGTATGATCATTGGAAAACCATTATTGGCCAATGAACACAATCAGGGATATCTAGGGTGAGAAACAATTGAATAAAAAATAAAAGCTGGTACATAGAAACATGAAAAGTCTTGCAATTGATGCTCATCAAGAAATAGAATGATCTTGCTCAAATAGATTAATTAATCAGGGAAGAAATCCAAAAATTGATGATTCCGACCTGGTTTTGGATCATTTTTCGTTGAATAATGATCTTTATAATGAATAATAGGAATTTTTGTATTTTTTTTCTCATTAATATGTCTGGATCTAGAGGTTATTCCTCATCTGATTCTGATTCACCAACAAAGGTTGAAGAACACTCATCCCATTGGTTCTAGGGTTATTTTGATAACCCTATACAACTTATATAATGGTGTATTAAAAAGAAAATTTAGAATTAGGTTACTTAAATAAATAAATAAATATTTATTTATTTAGATAAATGCACCTACCCGCAACTTCTTTTATCTGAATGTCCTACGTCAAACTATTTTATGCCACACCTAGGGTGAAATTTTCATTCCAAAATCAACATTGGTCTTATATTTCTGACCCAAGATTTCATTTAAGAGTTATCCAATTTTTTCAAATAAACTACATTTTCATGATATAAAAAACATTTAATATTTTTATTAAATTAATTTCCGGCACACCGTGCCTCAGAACCGCACGCTGTCTCAGCACCTATATATAAAAATTATCTTCAAATATATAAAAGTATTATAAGGGAAAAGGGTCTCTATAATGTAGTATGTCACACATGTGATTATTCTAACCAATAGTGGATAATGGTTTTTAATATATAGTGATGCATCAAAGAAGGGTTTGGGATTTTTCCTCATGTAGAACGATATGGTTATAGTTTATGCCTCACAAAAATTAAAGGTCCACGAGAAAAATTACCCAACTTATGATTAGGAGTTAGTTGTGGTAATTTTTTTCATTAATGATATGGATACATTATCTTTGAGGATAAAGGTGTGACATATATACAGATCATAAAATTTTAAATTATATATTCACTAAAAAGGAGAAAAATAAGTGCCAAAGAAGATGGTTTGAGATGATTAAAGATTATGACTACTCAATACATTAGCACCCTAAGAAAGAAAACAAGGTGGTAGATGATTTGAGTCAAAAGGATCATGCTAGCTTATCCATTATGTGGATTGAAAAATATATAATATTTATTTACTTAATAAAGACAGATATTGAAATTTTAAAGGAAGTTTAGATGTATTATATTTCTCAAATGGGTATTTAACCATCCATCCAAGTGGCCATTAAAGAAGATTTAGAGATATTAAAGAAGGTGAGAAATGTTACTGAGTTCAAACTTTATTGTGAAGGAATAATATGCTTCAAGAAATATGTATGTTTCCCTTCGGTACCATATTTAAAGGAGCTGATGGATGAATCTCATATTTCTTCATTCTCTATTCATCCTAGAAGTATGAAGATGTATAGAGATTTGATAGAGTATTTATGGTGGGATAGAATAAAGTGAGATATTTCATAGATTTTTTCTTGATGCTTGGTATGTTAGTAAGTTAATACTAGGAGATATATGTTTCAGGGGATGTTACAACTATTAACCATACTAGAATAGAAATGGAAAAAAATCACTATGGATTTTTTCATCAGACTCCCAAAAACATCTAATGTTTATAATGCTATTTGGGTTGTTTTTTTATCACCTTATGATGTTAGAACACTTCATTTCCATTAGATAATATTTCTATCTTGATCTAATAACTCATTTTTACATTAAATAAGTGGCATGAAGTACCATTATCAATTGTATCTGATCAAGATCTGAGGTTTAACTCAATGTTTTGGATAAGTCTTCTGCAAAAACTAGACATAGATTTAAGTTTTAGCACTTCTTATCATGATCATATAGATGACCAGTCATATAGGACCATTCAAACTCAAGAATACATGTTAGGATATTGTTCTATGAATTTTAAAGGTGGTTGGGTTCAACACCTTCCTTTAGTGAAATTTTATTATAACAATATATTTCATTAAAACATTAATATGGATCCTAATGAAGCCCTATATAGTAGGAAGTGAATAAATCCAAAATTCTAGAATGAATTTGAAGAAATAAAGGTATTTTTACTTGACCTACATGATGAAATGGTGGGGAAGTTTTGATAAATTCAATAACACATAAGTGCATCTCAAATTCGGTAAAAAAGTTATGATGGAAATCATGAGAAGGATCTAGAGTTTGAACTTAGTGAAAATTTATTCCTATGAACATCTCCCAAGAATAGGGTGATGATATTTAAAAATAAGGGGAAACTAATACCTAGGTATATCAATCCTTTTTAAATTGTTGATCATATCAGGACGATATCTTATTGATTGGAACTTAGACCAAATCTTTCTCATGTTCAAGATGTATTCCATGCATCTATCATAAGGAAGTACATACCTGATCCCTCATGTGATGAAATCAGAGGTTGTACTACTGGTGTAAGATATTTATTATGAATAAAAACAAATATACTGTCTAGATAAAAGAGAGAAAGTTCTATGAAACAATACCACTCACCTGCTCAAAGTTTTGTGGTGAAACCACTAATTTGAGGAAGCTATATAGGAACCTGAGGATGTGATGAGGCAGACGTATCCTAATATGTTTGTATTAGAGTGATAAATTTCAAGGGATAAATTGATTTTAAAGGGGCGAGAATGTAACACCCTGAAGGTTTTATGAAATATTTCTCTTTAAATAATTTTATTTCTTCAACAGTCTGCGTTGCACACAATAGTGAGTTTAAACAAACCGCGTAACATTATTAAAATGATATATGTCCATTATCACTTATTTGTTGGATTATAGGGTATGAATAATAATAATTAAATAATAAAAAATATATGGCCTATAAAATTATAAATTTTTTTCATTAGTTATAAAATTATTATTATTCAAAAGAAAAATATTATTTGAATATAAAATCTATTTTTTTTCTTTTGAAAAATTATTTTTAATCATGCAATATATTTTTATTAATAAATAAAATTAATAAATTTTCGATAAATATTTTAATTAAATATATTATCTATTGATTTTTTTTTAAATTTTCAACAAATTTTTTTATAGTCACAGGATATGAATAAGTCTAGTTTTATGCTTATTTTTTTTTACAAAAAGATTTTTTTGTCACATTTTGTTAAATTACTTTAAAATTAACTTATAAAATTTATAGGTACTTAATTAGATAAAGTTAATTACATATTTATAGTCACTTGGTTCAAATTTGGTAAATAGACCCCTTTTAGTTTTGATCAATATGAATAGTAATAGTGATAAAATTTATCACTTTGGTAAAAGTTAGATCAGGTTAATCTTAGTTATAAATAAGTGATGCAGATATAGTATTTATACTAATTATTATTATATGAAGGTAATTAGACCCTTATCAATTAAAATAAAAATTGAGTTTTTTAATGGAAAATTTTCCATGAAAATACCTTATATATTATTTAAATAAAAGAAAGTTACAAAATATCACTCTATTACTTTTAAATATATTTTATGTATAAAAACTCAGAAAAAACTACTTATAAATGAATATTGATAGTATTTTTTAGCATAATGAAATTTTTTTCATAATATATTTCTTAATTGTTTTAATTATATAATGAACTTAAATACTTATGAAACAACATGTTATATTTCTCCAATAAATAAAAAATGAAATCAATGATTTTGAAAATATTAAAAGTAATATAATTTGAGAGATTTAATATATTCTACTAATATTTCAAGTTAATATTACATATTTTTGTTATGTTAAATAATTATATTTTAATTTCTATTTTTTTATTTATGTATTTTTAGTCAAATTAATTAAATAGTGATAAAATTGACATTAATGATATTTTATCAAAATAATAATTTATTAAATTATTTAGAAGAAATAAAATATTAGAAGTGAAAAAATGGGATTATATATGGTCTAAAATTTCATCTATTATGCATTTATATTCCATTTGGAACCATTTTACTTAAGAATAAATTTATTTTATTTTAATCTTTTAAGAAATTCTAAGTGCGTCCTTCCCCTCCCTTATAAATGGAAACCCTTTTATTATATTCTTCACACCACTTTAAGCCTTATAGATTTAACATACCATAGTAAAATCCCTAATAAACATTATTAACCTTCTTATAGAGGTTCTGGTTTTCCAAAATACAAATTCTAGATCCCTTATTAGGAAATCTAAAGGAGTTGTTTCAAAGAAGAGGTAATTTTTTTAACCGGTCACTTTATTTTTTCTTATTATTTTAACTCCTATAAATATATTATATTATTCGTACAATAATAACTTATGTATCTTTAATATAATTAAATACTATTATGATAATGAAACCGCCTTCATTCGCCCTCTTTCCATCAAATGGGAAGTGAAAGTATCACTCCTGCGTATGTACGAGGTTCCCTCTCTATGTAGTGATACATTTAATTTTCCATAATCATATTTTATGGATGGTTATTATTATGGGATTAATTTTCATGTATGATATAAATTTCATAATTATTCTACTATAATTAAAGTATCATATCTACCCTTTTACAATCCAAATAATTAGAAAATGATAACATCATTCATGCGTAAGTGTGAACTACCACCTCAACAAAGTGATGCGATTTTTTTTTCATTTATGTTTTACATGGATGGTAATAAGTATGGATATGATTAATATATATTATTTATATGATATAATAATTATTTTTTAAAGTTCAATTATTATTTACCATTCTTTCATTAAATCCTTTGAAGAAATGAAATCAATGTTCATACGTTTGTTCAACTTACCATCTCCATGAATGGGGTAAATCATTTTACATATCTATCATTATATATGAATATAAATATATATATATATTGAATATATATTATATAATAATAATTTTCATGATTATGGTATATAATTATAATAAATATAATTTTTTTATTCAAGTGTTTAGAGAGATTTGAAGCAATTTAAACTCAAGGTAAGAGATTTTATTCTCACTTTTATTTATTTGGGACACATTCTATATTCCAAAATTATTTATTTTGTGTGGTGTATATACTAACCTAGAATGTATTTTATTATAAATAATATGATTTTTATTGGGATTTATATATCCATATAAGTTTATTTTTTTCACGGTTCTTACGATTAAAAATATTAAAGTGGTATGTGTTTATTTCATAATCTCATTAATATTTGAGATTGTTTATGTTTAAGTATCCATTGGGGAATATTTCTCTTCCTTATCCATGTTTTCAAAAAAAAATCAGAAATGTTTTTACTATTCTTTAATGGGGTTTAAATTCATTTTTACCCATGTTTAACTTTTTAAAAAATGGTTTTAAAATAATATTTTAGACATTTTCCAAACAAGTTACTTTGTGAATTTTCTAAGAAAAATATGGAAGGAATTTTTTTAAATTATATGGAATTAACATGTTTTCCCACCACCATGAATAATACTTTATTTTAATATTCCTTTATAATTTTACAAGGTTATTTTCAAATAAATGTTTTTCCTTCATATGTGCACATTTTGTTAACAAGTGATTTCAACATGGAAAGGGTATTTTTCACTAGAAACATTCCAAGTGATCTTTCAAAATAATCTTCCATCTAAGATGAAATCCTTTATTGTTACTCAATATCTACTTGGGATATTATCCAATGATTTCATCCTTATTCTTTATATAGATGGATTATTTTTAATGAAAATATGCTTTTCAAACCCATTTCTTATCAATGGGTTATGCTATGATGAAATGTTTATGAAGCCATTTTATTTTCATGGGTTTTGATATAGTGAATATTTTATGATGTTGTGGAACTCATATATATAGTTTTCATTATGTGATTGTAGTTACATTATAACCAAGGATGGGGGTAAGGTTTTAACCAAGGTTGATGGTTCTGCTATAACTAAGGATGATGGTTAGATTATAACTAAGGATGGTGGTTATGTTATGACTGAGGATTGGTGGGAGCTATATCTCTCTCCAATGAGTTAAATAATGATTGATACCTCATGAGATGAATATGAATGGAATGGGGAGTGATCCTAGTTCAGTAAGGGAATTTTTCAACTATGATACTATTGAGAGTAAACCTTGAATAATATGATGGTTTGGGGAGTGAACCAATTCCAATATGATAGTTTTGGAAATAAGCCTAAAATACTAAGGAAATGATTTTTATTCTTATGTGTACACCACAAAATCATTTTATATGATTATATTATATTCTCATGGATAACATTCTATTATGCCTTTATGATTCTTGTCTAATAAACTACCATGATTTATACCATGATACAAGATTATGATCTTGGATATGTAGGGTATGGTTTTAAAATGTTATATGCATGTTATCATACTGTTATTATCATTTTATGTTTATGTGATCATTGATATCTCCACCTTTTACCCTTACCAAGCATCCAAGTTCACAATTTCTTATGTTTCCTTTCCCCAAGTTATGAAGAAAGGTATTGAGTACGATGTGAATAAGATGGGTGTTAGTTTTGAAGAACTAAGTAGGAGATAATGTAGTTTATTTATGAACTAGTAGTTTATATGTTCCAATTTCCAAAGATACTAGATCCATATGATTCTATCATGGATTGTAATGTTATGTATTGAATATTCATCTAATAATATCTTATATATATATATAAAGTATGATTTGTTATAAAGGGATAATTCCAAATATAATATAACATCATAAATTTTTGGTAAAGTAGACATTGTGTGGTTCTCTTTTATATTATTTCCATTTATAGGTACTAAAAGTTGATGCAGGCTATGTCACAGATATACCTAGGGGTAATAACCCTGAAAAGGGATGATTTAGTATTAACTCGATCATCCTTTGATGCATGAGAAAGAGGCCTAAATGCACACCTGGTTTTCGAGTCTTGAGGTATATGCCTTAGTAATTCACTCCCACTTTAAGAACCATTATGAAGGATAAGAGCACATATTTATGGTGTGTTTAGAGGAACTAATAAAAGATATAAAATTAATAACCTAGATTGAAAACTATAAATTTATTTCATTTATGATTTATCCGATTCATGATTAAGATTTTCTTTTTTTGATTAAGTATTATTATCTTTAATTTTTATTAATAAATGTCTAGATCAAGGAAAATCCATGTTAAAAACGAGTGTGATGGGAAATGTAATGAATGAACCAATGGGAAACTAGAAAGGATGTGATCATAAGTATATAATCTTACGGTGATACTCACTGAACTCTCCCAAGATGTTAATAATAATTCAAACCAATTTAAGACCCTGAATTCAATAAGGAAGGTTCACCTTGCAACTGAATCTTTTATGTGAAAATACCCATACTCCTTTAGTGTCTCTTCAAATACACTTATTACTGAGAAATGGATTAATGTGATGGAAAATATATTTTCCAATTTCTAGTTCTTGGAACATGAGAAGGTTGTGCTAGCCATTTATCATTTGGAAGGTGAGGCTAACCAATGGTGGACTCTCAATAAGAATATAATGGAAAAGAAGGATGTAGGCTCTATAGAAAAGGCATAGTTCAATAAAATATTCTTCACTAAGTATTTTTATCATACTATTCACATGAATATGGAGAAATAATTTTTAGAGTTAAAACAAAAAGAGGATAAATCCATTGGAACATAATAAGATAAATTCATGAGGCTCTAAAGGTATGCCTATAGCTTTATCTATGATCCTAAAAGTAAAATTTATAATTTATTTAGTGGCTTAAATCCAATTAATTGAACGGAAATAACCACTAGAGGATTTGGAATCTATGAATAGATTGTTCGATGTGCACTAAAAGTGTAGTTGGAAACTAGAGGATTTTTTTATTCTAGAGTGGAAGATAAGGATAATAGAGTAACATGGAAGCTTAGGTGATAAGTCACATGGGGGAAAGAAATTTCAAATACCTATATATAAAAATTATGGGAGGAATAACTTGGGTAAAAGACTCTAAGGAATAAGGAAGTGTTTTAAGTGTGGAAATATTGACCATAATTCTAATGATTATCTCGAGGGGATGAATAAGATAATCTATGCGATATAGGAAAAAATGTCCCTACTAATGAGCCACTTATAATTCAATGATTCAAATGAAATGAGTTTGTGAATTATACAAATAAAATCCTTAACCCCACAGATAATGAAGAAAATGTGCCTCACCAACCTCCTAAACTAATGGAATAATAAATAGTGTATACTATCACTACCACAAAGGTGGATCCTGATAATTAAGTGATAAGAGGTAAAATTATTCTCCACTCTAGATATGTGAATTAATTATTTGATTTTGGTTCATGAAATTCATTTTTATCCTAATGTTTTCAAGGAATTATGATTTAACACTTCAAGTTATGGATATTAAACTATCTATGAAAAAACATAGTGAAAAAATAATCACATCTAATATATATAACTCTTCTCCACTAGAATTTTGTTGTAAAATAATTCTTGTTCTAATTACCTTAGTTGAATATGATTTAATATTAGTTATGGATTGGTTTTACTAGCACACAGAACATGAGGATAAAGAAATATTATTTCATATCTTGAATCATCCTATTATCAAATATCAATGTGAGGATGGTCATGAACTACCTGTGGAAGAAAATTCAATAATATGGGTTATGATTCCCAATAGTGATAGATGATTTAGTCAAATTGTTAGGGAGGAAGCTAACATTGATAACATATCTATTTTATGAGAGTATACAAAAATATTTCTGGAGGAACTTCTTGGTCTTTCCCTGGAGCGTGAGGTTGAGTTTTCAATATAAATCATACCTAGATCCATTCCTATATTTAAGAGTCTATATATAATGGTTCTAATTAAATTATAGTAATTAAATAAGAACCTATAATAGAATATAGACAAAAATTTCATATTCCCTAGTACCTCATCATGGGGTGTAGTGGTCATATTTGTCAAAAACAATGATGGATCAATGAATATTTTCATTGATTATCATGGGATTGATAAAATCATGACCAAGAATAGGTATTCTATACCTCATATTGATGATCTATTCAGTCAACTTATAGTATCAAAATAATTCTAAAAAATTTACCTTAGATTTGGATATCATCAGTTAAGGGTTAAAAGGGGGGATATATCCAAGAAAAAATTCCATATAACCTATGGAAACTATGGATTTTTAGTGATTCCATTTGGATTTATTAATTCTCGCATCATATTTTTAGATATAATGAATAGAGTCTTTAGATATCACCTTTATCCAATTTTGGTTGTCTTTAGAGACAATATTATTATATATTCAAATATAAAAGAAATAACATTAAGATCATTTGAGGATTGTGTTTAAGAGCTTAAGAAATAAGAAAATGTATGCCAAGTTTAGTAAGTGTGAATTCTAACTTCATAAAGTATCATTCTTGGATAATGAAATCACAAGTGAGGAAATATATATAGATCCTTAAAAGATCGAAGTTAATGCACAATGGACTAAAAAATCACAATAATAAATATCTATAGTTTTCTTGTGTTATCTTGGTACTATAAATGTTTAGTAAGAAATTTATCACACCTACCAAATAAACTTACCAAGTTAACATGGAAGGGAGTGAAGCTCCTTTGGATAGAGGAATGTGAAGTAAGTTTCAAGGAAGTAAAAATAAGTCTATTCACTACTCCTATACTTACATCTCCATTTAGTGGAGAAGGGTTTTAAATATAAAATGATGCTTCAGAAAAGGTCTTGGGTTTCATTATCATGTAAAATAACAAGGTAATGTTCTATACCTCATGAAAATTAAAGACTCATGAGAAAAATTACATGATGCATGATTTAGAGTTGGTAGCAGTGATCATTATATTAAATATTTGGCTGCATCGTCTCTATGGATAAAAGTGTGGTATATATTTATATTGATCACAAGTGATTGAAATATATATTCACGTAGAATTTTTTGAATATGAATCAAAATATATGGTTTTAATTGATAAAATATTATAGCTACTCAATACAATACCACATGGGGAAGTAAAATAATGTGGCTGATGCTCTGAGTAAGAAAAACCTACTACTCTATCCATGATGAGGATTATAAATGACCTTATACTATTGGATTTTTAGGGGATAAATATTAATGTCATTATATATGGATATAAATCCTATATTTTGTAATTTAATTCTAAACCTTTCATCTACATGAAGATCAAAGAATCCCAAAAATATGATATAGACTATAAAAAAGGTATTGAGTATTCTTAAGTTCAACTTTGACAAAGATATTGTTTGAAGTTTTGGAACCCATATATGTATCCCATAAAATCTAGAACCTAAAGGGGGAACTCTTTGAATGAATCTTATAATTCATCCTTCATTATTCATATAGTTTTCATGAAGGTATATAGATATCTAAAGAAAAAACTTTTATGGGATAACATGAAGAGGGTGATCGCATAATATGTATCTCGATGCTTGGTATGTCAACAAGTTAAGGATGAATGAAGAAAGTCTAAGGGAATGATGAAACCATTACCCATACCAGTATGGAAATTGGAAAAAATCTCCATGGATCTCTTCTAATGACTACCAAGGAAATATAAAGGCCATAATTCCATTAGGGTGGCATTCAATCAAATTATGAAGTCAACTCATTTAATTACAATCAATTAAGATTTATTTCTTGAACAAATCACAAGAGATACATAAGGGAGTTGGTAAGGTTACATGGAGTAACACTCCCTATTGTATGTAATCAAGATACAAGGGTTACCTCAAGGTTCTGGAAAATTATCCAGTGATAATTGGAGATAGAGATGAGTTTCAACACTATTTATCACCCTTTAACGGATATTAAGTCTGCGAGAACCATTCAAACTCTTGAGGAGATATTGATATCTTGTTTATCAGACTTCCACATATTTTGGGATCAATAACTTCCCCTAGAAGTGTTCTCATATAAAAATAATTTAAGTTATACCATTATAATGGCACCATATGTGGCTCTTTATGGGAATAGATTTAGGACTCCAACTTGATGGGATAAAGTAGGAGGGAGGAAGATGATAGGACCTGACTTTGTCCAAGACATGAATTAGAAGGGTCAAACCATTCAGGGAAATATAAAAGTGGAAAAAATTAAATTGAATAGTTTTATGGATACTCATTGATGAGATCTAGAGTTTGAATTTTCTACCAAGGTATTCCTCTAGATATATCCTTTAAATAGGGTCAGGAGATTTGGGAAGAAAGGGATGTTGAGCCCTTGGTATATCACTCCCTTATAGATCCTTCATTATGTTAGGGTAATGGATTATCACTTAGAACTCCATCCAAACCTCTCCCAATAACATGATGTGCTTCATATATCACTTTTGATTAAGTACATTCCGAACCCTTCACGTGCACTAAACTTTGAGGTTATTCAACTAGAAAATAATCTCTCATACGAGGAAGAACTTTTGGAAATTATGGATCGAACAGATAATGTAACGGGAAACAAAACCACCAATCGTGTCAAAGTTATATGGAGTAATCATATGTTTAAATAATATATGTGGGAACCTAAGGATGTAATGAGATAAAAATACCCTCACTTTTTTTCTTACCATTAATAAAATTTCAAGGATGTTTTTTTTAATGGGGAAGAGTATTACAAACTACAATTTTAGTAAATAATTTTCCTTAATTAAACACCTTGTGATTACATTGTTTGAATTAAAAACTAAATTAAAATGATATATGAAATATTAGATAATAAAATTATGGAAATAATAAAACCTTTACTAGATAAAAGATAGTAATAAATAAAAAAACACATACAATAAAAGCCTAAACAATTTATTATTTTCCAATAAAATTAGTAATCTTTATATATTATATTTTCTTTTAAAAACCAAATATAAAAAACTTTGAGTTTTTATTAGATTATAATATTATCATTTTTTAATTATCATAATATTAATTTTTTTGAAATAGTATATTTTTAGGTATATTGTGAAAAATATAGTTTTTACCAAAACTATAAATTTTATAACCTTAACATAAGAAGGACGTAGAAGTTTATAAAACCATTTAATTGATCAAAAATATTTTTAAGAAGTAAAACTATATTCTCTAAAAATGTTGTTATTAATTTATAAAACCAATATTTAACATTTTATAAACATAAGTAATAATTTATAATAAAATATTTTTTTGGTCTTTAATTTTAATTAAATATTATTTAGGAAAATTCTTCATTTATATTTCTTTAAAAATAACATATTTTTTTTTATTTTATAATAAACCAATTTATATCATGATAATAAAATACATGGATAATGTTACCCTACATATAAAATTTTATCTTAGAAATACATATGTTCTAAAAAAGAGTTTTTATTTATTACATGTGATAATGTTAAAATAAATTTTTTGTACACACAAAAATTTTATATGATAAAATGGATTTCATATTTGGAATAATTATGTCCAAATTATGTCACGAGGGCCATTTTTTAGTCATTAAAATTATATTACTTAGGTAAAAACTAGTTACCGTAGTAAAATCTAAAACACTAAAGTAATAAATCAGGGGGTAAATGGATTTAAACATGTTAAAAAAAGTTTATAATTTATTGGTTGAGACATTATCAATAGGATATTATCCTCCACTCTATTATTTCCCATTTTGGATCTACTAGACCTATGAAACATGTGTTCTTTTATATTATGTTGAAATATTTAAAAAATTACATTACCATCACTTATAAAAGGGTCCTCTAACCACTCCATCAGTAACAATAAAATAATATATTTTTAAGGGAAATGCTAATTTTCAATGAGGTTAGAGTGTGTTTGAGTAGGAAAGAATATAATCTAATGGTAATCATGAATCAACTTTTTTTATTGAGTTATAATTATTAATTTTGAATATGGTTTTACAATATCGATTTATTCTATTCTATGATGATACTATAATGCTTCATCTATTTGGGGAAAGTGACATTTTCAATTAAAATATTTACCATGATGAATTTATTTCTTAAAAGCATATAATTTTTGAGAATAATTCCAACATGCTTAAATGAATATTTACCCTCCACTTTTATATTTTAATTTCCCACCAATTTTATCCTTTTTATTTGGAAACCCAACCATGTGTTATCTTTGGTGTCCCTTATATTTTTTTCTACTCTCTTAAAAAATGTTCGATTGTTATTTTTATTATGTGAGTTTTAAATAAGTTCTTTCAATTTTTTTTAAAATATTTTACATCCTTTCATAACAAAATGTTTTATCTTCAACTCCAAATTACTTCTTGGATAACCTTAATATCCATTAAAGGGATTTTTTGAGGAATATTTTTAAATAAAATGTTTTATAAAGTTTTCAATTCACCTTTTAGAAAATTACTTTTTAAAGAGATATAAAACTTCTTATTTTATGATAATGTTAAGAACGTTTTTTAAAACCTTTTTTTATAGTTTTGATAAAATTTTAATATTTATCTTAAAAGTATTTATTTCATTAAAAATTATTTTTCCTGAATACCCATCTATATGTTGTTATAAAATACTCTTTTTAGGTGAGTGAATTTTTGGTGTCAATCATTTTTGTTCTTAAATTAAATTTTAGTGATTCTATTTTGAAATTTTATAAAAAACATTTTTTTACATGTATTATTTATGTTATGAAAGGTGAATTTTTTTCATTTGTATTTTTTATGAAATCCATTTTCATATCCATGGGTACTTTTTTCTATTAATGGTAAATGATTTTCATTTGAAATTTTTATGAAACCCATTTTCATTTCCATAGGTTTTTTATGAAAAGTGGACGATTTTAATTTAAATGTTTTCTGAAACACATTTCAGTTTTTATAGGTTGTTTATGATGTGATAAGTAGATGATTTTCAAGTGGAACATGTAAGTATGGATTAATTATAGGTGGGGTCCAATATAATCCTCCAATGCATTGGTTAATGTTTTACATCTCATGAGATAATATAGCATGGTCTTTCTTAGATGTGATCACATAATAAAGCATAAAACTTGTGGGATATGATAAATAACTAAAGGGTGATCCTTCTTGGATATTATTATAAACTTAAGGGTGATCCTTCTTAGATATGCTAAAAAACTAAAGTGCGGGCCTTTATAGATATGATCGGAATATGATGAGACATTAGGCTTATGTTTATGAAAAATAATAATTGTTAATATATGTATCAAGGTCATGTTACATTCCCATATCATATTCCTATGATTATTATCCATGGATCAAATTTATTATCTCATGGTTTTGGACACTTTTTTATATGATTTTTTTCACTTATATTTTATTTTATCATGAATGATGGTAAAATCTCAGGGATTAAATTCTCTTTTAATAAAAAATTTCTCCCCTTATCATTTACTAACTTATGCTTATGATCTAACCCTTGACGACTTAATGATATGTTCTCCCTTACTTATCATTTGAGATCACCCTTTTCTTATGACTAAATTCCCCTAATTATTAATAATATTATAGCTTATTAGATGTATAAAATAGAGTCTAGTGTGGATGAAGTATGGAGAACTTTTCAAAATAGTTATAGAATATGTTTCTTATGTGGATAGTCCTCAAATTTACTAAACCTTATGTTCCTAGGATTGTGAAATTATTTTGTAAGATGAAACTTTTATATAATTAAAATTATGTAAAATAAATTAATGTTTATCTTGGGTTGTTATATGTTTAGGGGGATAAATCTAAAGTGATTTCAATTAAATAATGGAAAAATATCAACATGAAGGTACTGGGATTTGCTTTGATGATGTCACCTCTATATATGGATTTAAACATCCAAGAAGTGAAGACCACTACTAAGATGATGTTTACACTTGAAAACATATATTAAAATCCAAACATAATAATTTTTTTTCTAATAAGGTTAATTTTTGGAATAAAAATATTAAAAGAATTCCCGACAATAGATCATGTAAACAACTACAATGTGATTAAGATCCAGCTAAAGGAGGTGAGTGTAAAGTTTACAAAGGCAGTTTAGGGGAATATACTTCTCTCATAACTTCCTAAATCATGGTATATGATGGTTACTATGGTGATAAATATAGTAATAATACTGAATTTGTGTTTGAATATGTCTACGATTTGATTCCGAATGAAGTGATTTTTTTGGGGTGATTCCCAAGGTGCTACTAGAAATAAAATTTGTGTGGAAGGTAAAAGTTATTTTCCTCAGAAAAATAGTCTAAATAAGTGGAAAGAAATAAAATAAGGGATTTGATATGTTTCAACTGGGTTTATATCCATATGCACATATTGTGGGAGGAAAGGTCTTGTGAAGAAAGACTGCTGGTAATAAATGATCAATTCTTGAAGGTATGCTTCTGAAAGATAATCCAAAAATCCCATTTCAGAAGATACAGTATAGTATTGAGGGTAACAAGCCTGCTTGAGTCATGAATTATTATCTTTAGGGATTCTTTTCACTTTACACTTGAGATATGATTCATGGACAATTATGTTTTCGGAATATATGTCAAGGTTTACTTAGTGGAAAATAAAGTTATCAAGATTGTAAAAAGGGAGATGTTTCTATTAAAATATTGAATGAATGTATGATAGAGTTATAAGGGGTGTGATGTGATAACCCATGTAATTTTAATCATAAGAAAATTTAATATCTTAGTAATATTCAAGATTACATTTTATGTAGTTTTATTCACTATACCAATTTTAAGAAATCTTTCAATTGAAAAAGAAACAATTTTTTTTAACCAAATTATTTTCCATGAATTATATGGTTTTATTTAAAAGATAATTTTCTAAATTTTAGGAATTTTCTTTTATAAAATAATATTCATTTTTTATATAATAATATGAAAATTATATTAGTTTTATTTTTTGGTATTTTTATGAAAAAGCTGATTTTTTCATGAATATTGAAAATATTATTTTTATGCATACTAAATATTTTATGAAATTAATATGATGTAAAAATAAATTAAAAATTTATAAAAAATATCATGAAATGAATATGTGTTTATGGAATAAAATAATCTATTTAAAATTATTAATTTTAATTTATAAACCTATTTCAAAAATTCTGAAGCCTAAGTTATATTTTATGAAAATAAAAAAATTATTTTTGTTACTTTATTTTTAATAATGTGGTTCAAGGATTCCATTAGGTTTTTGGAACGATTATTATTTCATAGAACATTCATCATTTTAATAAAAAACATAAATTTTTTAATGATTCATATCTTTTCAAAAATCTTGAGCCTAAATAATAAAATAATCAATATTAACACCTTAAAACACACCTTTTCTAAAGTATAAATATTCCCTCTATTTTAAATTATAAAATCACTTTCAATTCACTTAATATTGAAAAATTCCTACCTAAATACCTTATGTAAATTCCTCCCCATGTCCTATAAGTCTTGGTCTTTTCAAAATACCAATCCTAGAAGATTTAAGGTTAATAATGAAGGGAGATATTTGAGGAGGAGGTATACGTCCTAACTGGCCTATTTCAAGTTTATTTATTTTTCTACCTCCGTAAAATCATAATTTAACATACTAAAATTATTAAATAAATTTATTCCATATTATGATTTTAATTATTCTTCTACAAAACCTTTTCATTTACTTTTCCATCCTATGGTAAATGAAAACATCATCCGTGAGTACGTATGGGCTACAACCTCCATGAAGTGATATGTTTAATTTTCTATCACCGCCTCATATGGATAGTTATAAAGATGTAATTAATTATTATATAATATTTTTTATAAAAATATTATTATTATTTAAATATTATAGATTACTTACCTTCTTACCATTTCCATTATATTGGAAATTGATAATGTCTCTCATGTGTACTTGTGGAATACCACCTCCACAAAGTGATGTGATTCATTTTTTTGTTACCAAATAAGATGATTGGTAATTGGGATATAAATAACTAATAAATATTATATTTATAAAATATTTATTATTCTAAAAAAGTAAAATATTATCTAATTTATTTATTTTATACTCATTATAAAAATGAAAATGTCATTCATGTGTATGTACAAAGTACCATCTCCATGAAACGATGTAGTTAAATTTTGATGAATGACTTAAATGATTAGTTTTAAAAGAATATATAATATATAAATATAATAAATTAAACATGTTTAGGATTATGGAGTTAATTTGAACATAAACCCTTTTACCTCGGTCAATTTATCAATGTTGTTTTGAGGTTATAAATGGAATGACCCCAAAACATCCAACATAAAATTAACTATTTTAGTAACTAAATAATTCATGGCATTAAATTAAGTAACATGAATATTAAAAATTAAATAAATATGGAAATTAATTTAATAAATTATAGATATAATATAATTTTATTATTTAGGAGTTAGAGAACGTATGATTCTAAATGAGACATAAGGTAAAAAACATTCATTAATTTTTTTTAAAGTCTTCCTTCTAACTATTTTTCTCTCTTATTGTTGTTATTTTTAATGTTTTAGGAATATACTTATTTTTTATTAAAATATTTCTAAAGTCTAATTTTTATTATTTTTCACTTTCTTTATAAATTATTAAAAATGAATCTTTTCAATATTTTCATCATACATTATTTTGAATTTTTACAGAATTGATAAAAGAATATTTTTAATGTATATAGCTTGAATGATATTTGTAGATATTATAGCCAAATTTTTATCAATATTTATTTTCAATTTTGGATTTTAATTTTCAATAAAAATACTTCTCTCAGTATTCTGGGAATATTTAGTTTTAATTTTGTTTAAGGAAGTGAATTTTTTTCTCATCTTTATAGGATAAATGAATGTGTTATTGTTTATGGAATTGAATTCCAATTCAAATAGGTTTTATGATTGACATGTGAGCTTGATATAACTTCGATAAAGAGTGAGCCCGATATAACTCTCCAATACATTAGGTAATGTGATGGAGTTTACTAGTGATAGGTTACTCATAAGAGATATGAGAATTATCCAATTTGGAAATTCTATTGTAAGGTTTACTATATGGGAAAATGTATAGATAAGGATGAAAGGTACATATATGATATGTTTTCAATTTTTGATAAATGATTTTTTAATTTTAAATGGTAAGAAAACAATTTTATGTTTTTTGAGGAAAGTTCATGACCTTTTTAAAAAAATAAATGTAAAAGAATTGTTTTTTCAAGGAATGGTATTGATTTTTCTTTTCATTTTTTCCAAAAAAAAACTATTATGTTTAAGACTATTATATTATGATTTCATATGAAATGTTTCATGAAATATATTAAGAAGTTATGTTATTTTCATGGAAAAGTAAATGGATATTTGATGTCAAATGCTTATTGTGAAAATAAAAAAACTTTCTTATGGATTTTTTAGTTTTTAAAATGAACTAATAGGAATATTTTATATTATTTACCTTATTGAGATTTTTTTCTCATCCCATATTTTCACATGATTTTTCACTGGGCTTAAGGATGTGTAGAAAAATTAATAAAGTTAGAGTTCTGAATATGGGAGTGTTTAAACACCCTTTTTTAATTTAGGATGAAAATTTTCAATGAAAATTATCCTAAGTATAGGGAGGAAGAAAATTCATGAAATGTGAACAAAAAACCATTTCACCATATGTTCACCAAAGTGGATCTTTCACAAGTCCAACTTACACATCCAAACACGCACATCCAACTCCTCACATAGGTCATACCTACATGAGGGATATGTATAAGTGACTTTCATTAATAACATCATTAACATAGGCCCCATATATTTCATTTAAATAAGACCCTTTAGGATTAATATTTGAGAGGAATATAAGACTGGAAGATGGTTCAAAGATCTTCTCTCCCCAGTCATTCTCCCAAGTCCTCAAAAACCTCCAAGTATCTCTCAAAACATCAAAATTTGAGGTAATTAATGAGGGTATAGTAATTAATTTTTATCTAAGGTCTAAAAACCCAAATACATGAGAGAGGAGCCACTTCCCCCTAGTTTAAATATATTAGGGATAAATATCCTTACCAAGCTTAGGACTTGCACGATACCCTTCCAGGAGAACCTGAGGAGACCCTTGGAGGTATGAGAAAAGTGTTTCCCAACTTAGGTTTCCCAAGTTGTTCTTCATCTATGCTTTCTCAAGTAATACTTTCATGAGATACCACCAAAATTTACCCAAACATCACCTGGGTGAAGCGACCTACCAGATCACCCAGGTATCACTTGTGTGAATCCATATCTAGATCGCCTAGGTATCACATGGGATAGGTACCCATAGCTGGCCTAGGAATCACCTAGGTGAGGTTCGCTCAATCTTTCCCAAGTATCACTTGGCCGAATCACTCTCCAACTTTCCCATGTGCCACTTTGGTAAATCCCACTCCGGGATCACTCTTATATCATCAATGATAGAGATATCTCCTTAGGATTCCCATATAATGGAGACCAAGTTAAAACCTCCAACGAGGTTGCTAGACTTTCATGATTAGATAACATGACACATCACCATGTCTTCCATTTGATTGTGCATTCCACTGGTAAAATATTTCCTATACATATCCTACCAAATAGGCAGGGCCCTCAGGATGTTTACAATTGTACATCCGCTTGATAATGGGGACACTAACCTTGGAGATAGTTCCACGGACCACCTTATTTCAAAGTGAGAAGAACCACTTTATTTTCCAGTTGACGAGGGATAATACTATTTTATTCTCCCTCCTCTATAAAATTATGAATTGGGAATCCCTACTAGAGTAAGCCATTACTCTTTATTTTAGGAGATCTCCAACCTTCAATACCCTCACTCTTTCTCACTAGTAGATGAAAGAGATCATGTGAAGTGAAAACTATTTCACTTCCTCTTGTTTCTCATACCATGTGTGACTCATTTGGTCTTAGAGGTCAGTAATGATCATATCAATACCATGAAAAATATCCTAAAATTTTCCTCCTTCATAGGTGTAATCCCAAACCCTTCCAAACTTATGTGGGATTTGATTACTATCCAAATGGGATAAGTAGGAAGCCTCCTTGAGGTTTAATCCTACCCCCAAACTCACCCAAATATTCTTTGGGAAATATTTTTAGTAGGATCATATCCAACTTGGAGGGACATGTTCCTTCTAGGTCTCTACACTACTATCATTATTAGGCCACCTTCACAGTAAGATCACCCCCTTATAGTAGGTTATATCTCTCCCAAGTCTTTTCGTCTCATCCTCACCAGCCCAAATTCCCAGTGAAGTTTATGTCATCAAAGATCCATTCTCTTATCTGGATCAACCACAAAGTTATATTTTGGAAAAATTACCACACCAGCATTGACTAGAAATATTTTTTTCTAGGATTCCTTTCTGCATGATGTTAAACTACATGGTCCGGTCCTTGTCACATAACCTTAAAAGGTATCATGTGTCCCATTAAGTGGAACCAAACAATGTGGGTTTTGATTCCTCTCACAATGATACATATTAATCCCCTCTCATAGGCCCTATACCAACATGAAAATAACCCCCATATCCATAGATGATGATAAATTCAAGAGCACCCAACTATGTGGATTAAAACTAAAATCACAAAACAATGAACATAACCGAGATAGAGAACATATGATATATATAGATGGTTCTACCAATATAGAACCATTTATAGACACATATGAGTCCATTTATAGAGAAACTAAAATACATACATATGGTTTCCCATAAACACATTTATATAATTTATTTCTAGGGGTGAACATTTCCATATTTTTAATTTAAAATGGATTCATGAATATGTCTTAAATTTATAAGATAGTCCTATAGTAGGAAATAATTCCCCCCAAAAGGGTGTAATGTGCTCTACCTCCCATACTCTTGAATAATGTGTGTTCTTAAGCATCATTGTTAAGTCCCATAATATCATTCGTCCTTCAGGAAGTAGGCCCATGAACCATCATGGATATGAGAGTTTTTGGGTGTTTCTGGTTCTAAGAATAAACCCTATTGGAAACCGACCTACCATGAATGGGTGTGAAAAAAAAGTGAACCTAGCATGAAACATGTTGGGAAAAAATCCCTCAAGGTAACATTGTATTATTTTTAGGTTGATTGTGTTTATTGAAAAAGAAGGTTCCCATGGTTAATTGTTGAGTTATAGAGATGTTATTTACAATCAATGTTGACAAAGGACCATGAAAAAAGAATGAATGATCTGGAGGCAGTATAAAAAAAAAAATAAAAGGTGGCACCATTTCCCAGTGTTTGAAAAATTTTTAGGGTCCAAATTTGGAGTTTGTTGAGAATCACAAAAATATGATTTCCTTGAAGATATAATTTAACTATGGAAAAGTCATGAGTTTCGCGAATATTGGATTCATGTATTGGATTTCATGAATATCAGAAAAATGATGGCGGTGATTCTTCGTGATTATGTCAAGTTTCGCGAATGACATAGGTTTAAGAGCATCACATCGGTGAAGGGATTTGCGAGGGATATTTTCGGAGAAGGCGTGAAGGGATTGACGATGATGCTCCGCGATTACATCAAGCTCTAATATAGGAAAACTGCCATGGTGCTTCAAGATTTTGATAGAATTTTGGAAGGAACTTCAGAGCTTTGTGATTTGTGATGACATGGCCTTGACTTCACAAGAAAAGTTCAAGGGTTGGTGGAATCACCTATAAATAGATCTAAACCCCTTGAGAGAAGTAGAGAGAGTTTTCAAGGAAAATATTTTTCTCTCAGTTCATGAAGGTAGTTCGCGAAGACAGTGTGCTTCGTGAAAGAAGATCTTTGCGGTGGCTAATCTAGCTCCACAAATGTTGCGAGCTCTGCGTTGGTTCAGTGTGATTTGTGTGGGAAGTCACTCTACGATGAGTTGAGATTCGCGAGAGTGTTTCATGAGAGTGATTCATGAAAAGGCAGGAGCTTCACGAAGGCTTTTTTGAGCTTCGCGAAATTGGGAGCCTCATGAAGTAGGGTGATTTGCGAAGGTGTTTCCAAAGTGAGTTTCCCGGTGTTCAGGGGTAAAGGGGTATTCATCAGTGGATGAAATATGGACTTCAATAGAGCATCTACATACAGTGGAGGATGAATTCATTAGTGGTAATGAAGAGACCTAAAGGTTTATAAACTATGAGTTGATCTTCTGAAGAAATAGTGAGCTCACTTTAGTTGAGAGAGCAGCGAGTTCTCAAATTGTGAGTGGTTGTAAACCAGTAGGGATAGTGAGTCCGCTTTGAACTTGTAAATAGTAGTGCGCTTATAGTGGAATTGGTATATCAGCACACTATCAGTGTATGCTTCTTGGACGTAGTCCAGTGAGGGTGAACCAAGTAAAAATCACTGTGTCCTGTGCATGCTTTATGGTTTATTCATACTCTGCATTGGGAAGGAAAGAGAAGAGGTTTTTGTCTAATAGAAAAACAAGATAAAAAGGATCAATTGTTTTAATCTTTCATACCCTGATTCACCCCCCTCTCAGGGTATCTAGCCTAGTGTTCCTAACAATTGGTATTAGAGGGAAAGGTTAATATCTGTAATTCTCTCTCAAATTGAGGTGACAAATCATAAAGGGATTCTGATCTTTGATGGGAACAATTTTCATCTATGGAAGAATCAGATGCAACAATACTTCTGATCTTTGAGAATGGATGTATTTATAGCAGCAATAGATGATATAACAACCGATATTAATAGTGGTTCATTATTAGAAGGTGAGAGAAGAGAATTAGATGCTGACGCCGAGGGAATCAATGCTTTTAGAGGAGCCCTAATCAATCCTATCTATACAAAGGTGATGTCATGCAAAACATCACATGTTACGTGGGAAAATCTATTAAATATATATGAAGGAGATACAAATGTCAGAGAAGCAAATATGAAAGTGTTGTCGAACAAGTATGAAGATCTTAGAATGAACCTGAATGAGTCTTTTGATACATTCATTGATAGGGTAAATGTTGTAGTGGAAGACATGTGAGGTCTTGGAGAAGTTATTAAAGACATAAATATTGTGAAGCACATCATGAGGAAACTTCCACCTCGGTACAATCTGAAAGTTTCAGTTATGGAAGATAAAGACCCGAAAGAGTTGACATTGGATAACTTACACAACACCCTTGTTGAATATGAAATGAGAAATGATGATAATGATGTTGTGTAAAAGGGGAAATCCAAAGAGGTGGCATTCAAGGCCATGAATAAGCTCATCATTGATGACTCTCAGGAAGAAGAAGAGATAGATGAGGTGATGCCATTCCTCTCATCAAACATTCAAAGAGGAAAAGTAATGTTTAAAGGGAAGCTTCCACTTGATTTTTTTCTATGGGTAAAGGTTGGAAATCTTGCGGTAAGGTGTCCCAAAAAGATCCAAGAGGATGCTGATGTCGATGAAATCGAAATTCCCAAGAAGAAGTCTCCATCCTACAGGAAAGGCAAGAAACAGTTCAAGAGAAATTTCTTTAAGAATAGGAACCTACTTTCAAAAGAATATGACAGTTCAGACGAGTTTTAGGTTGAAGAGGTTAAAGAGATAGAGAACTAAAGAGATCGTGGAGAAAATGCTATGGTGGCAGTTGTCAGTAGTTCTCATAATAAGAATGTAACTGAAGCTGATAAAGAAGAAGAATAATTTGAGGGAAGATTTGATATGGAAGCTGAGTTAGAGGCTGATCTTGAGGAAATAGATGTTTAGATATCCAAAAAAAAGAAAGCCAACAAAGTTGTTCGTGACACAAAACTCTATATGCAGCAGCAGGAAGAAGAGAAGTATGAGTTGATGGAAGAAATTGAGAAACTCAAGTCATCAACACCAGAGGACTCAGAATCAGTTAGTGAGTATAAAAAAAATTTAATAACAAAAAAGGGAGATTGATAGCTTGATTAACATAAGGAAATATCATATCAAGCGTATTGAAGAACTTGATGGAGAAGTTGTCGATTTGTGGAAAAAGGTTAAAGATGAAGAAAAACTCTTGACTCCTACTGGGTCATCAGGAAAGTAGATCACTTAGAAAACAGAGAAGCTGAAAGTGGATAATAGTGGTTGATAAGAAAAGAAGCATCAACTATGTTTAGATTCTAAGACTGATGGGGGCATGATGGAAAACAAAAATCTATAATAATTGAGCTCAGACCACAAGAACCCACTCTGAGATTGATGGTTGATCTGGGCACAAGGAAGAATCAGAATATTAAGAGATCCGAAGGGGAAAATCGTTGTGTAGAAGTAACACAAAGGAATGTACCTCATATCAAGTGTTATTGTTGTGGAATTATGGGACATTCACAGTATGTGTGTTCCATATCCAAGATATATCTAAGGACACAAGAAAAAAGGTGGTATCCAAACAGAGAACAGTTCTACAGAACATATTTCATAGGAAACTATTTTTGGTGTGGAGGATTTGGGCACATGGCTCGGTATTTTACTTCGACCATACAGAGGAATGTGCCAAGGGAGAATCAAAATGTTCACAATCAGTAGATCAATAAACCAACATGTGAGTTGAACATGCAAAATAGATTTGCAGCTTTGCAAGATGAAGCCGGTCCATCATACTCTGAGAAAGATCAGAATTCTCAATCCATGTCAAATATGAAGGCAAAACTATGAACCAAGAAGATAAAGGATGAGAAGGCAGTGGTGGCAGAAATTTCCCTTAAAGCATCAGATCGCTCTGGTGTGTGGATCCTTGACAGCGGTTGCACATATCACATGACAGGTAATAAGGATATTGTAACAGGCATAAGATATGACAAAGAAAGATTTTTCAAGTTTGGAAATGATGAAGGCATGAAGATAATTGGCCCAAGAAAGGCTAAGTTTGGGGGCAAAGGGATGAGACGTGCTGAAGTCTTAGTAGTAGAAGGCCTTAGTCACAATTTGCTCAGCACCAGTCAACTTTGTGAATCAGAAAATTATATAAGGTTTACTAAGAAGGTGTGTATCTTCAAAGGAAGAGACGGGGAAATGGTTCTACAGGGAAAAATGACAAAGGGAAATCTGTACCTGGTAAGTGGAGAAGAAGATCTGTGCTTTCTATCCAGAGAGGAAGAAAACAATTTGGGGCATAAACGACTTGATCATCTACGCCAACCATCCTTGGAAGATCTGGTAAAGTGTGATGCAGTAAGAGACCTCCCTAAGCTATCACGTGATCATACTCATACATGTGATGCATGCCAAAAAGTTAATATCATCAGAAATACGTATAAAGAAAATGAAAATAAGTCAACAAGAGTTCTCAAATTGGTGCATGCTGATGTATGTGGGCCTATCACACCAAGATCAATTGACAGAAAGAGGTACTATGTTCTTTTAATTGATGATTATAGTAGAATGGCATGGGTATTTGTTATTTCCAATAATTCCGATGTGTTTAGCTACTTAAAACAGTACCGAAGGGAGAGTGAAAGGATGCTTGGACATAAAATTCTGATGTTTCATACTGATAATGGTACAAAATTCACAAACAGTCAGGTGGAAGGATTTCTCAAGAAACACGAGATAAGGCATCAAGTTTCCTCAGTGAGAACTACACAACATAATGGTGTGGTTGAAAGGAGAAATCAGATCATATTCAACATTTCCAGAACAATGCTCATAGAAAAAGAGCTCCCAGAGAAATTTTGGAAGGAAGCGGTTTTGACATCAGTCTACATTTCTAACAGGGCTCTGTTGTGTCGGAAGGAAGGAAAGACTCCGTATGAGATGTGGTATGAAAAGAATCCAACAGAGAAATAATTTTGAATATTTGGAAGTAAGTGATTCATCCTCAATAATGAGAAACATATAAAATCTGAGTCGCCTGGAGATGATGGGATATTCCATGGCTATTCAGGAAAAAGCAAAGCATACAAATGCTTTGAAAAAAGGCTGGGAACCGTAGTTGAGAGAAATGATGTCACTGTTGTAGAGAATGAAGAGAGTATTCAACAACACAGTGAAAAATTTACAATTGATAGTGATGAGGAGGAAAGTAACGCAGAAGGAGAAAAAGTGGCTGATGCTGATTCAGAAGAAGATACTGATGATGAGCATGAAGAAGAAAAATCTGTATCTGCACAGAATCCAAGGAGTCGATCTGAAATTGATTAGAAAAATATCATTGGTGATCAATGAGCTCCAGTTCAGACAAGATTAATGAAGTCACTACATCAAATATCTTTTTTTATCTCTGGTAGAGCCTAAATTCTTTGTTGATGCAGTTGAAGATGAAAACTGGGTTTGGTCCATGAATGAAGATCTAGATCATATTGAGAAGAATTAGATGTGGGAGATTGTTTTGAGGCTTGGAGATAAGAATTTCATCGAGACAAAATGGGTCTATCACAACAAGATGAATGAATATGGAAGAATGAATCGGAACAAAGCATGATTGGTGTTCAAATAATACTCCCAGATAGAGGGAATAGATGTTGATGAGACATTTTCACCGGTTGCGAGACTAGAGACAATCAGATTATTTCTAAACATTGTAGTGCAATGAAAGTTCAATGTTTTTTAGATGGATGTAAAATATGAATTTTTGAATGGGGTTCTAGAGGAATAGGTGTATATTGAGTAGACATATGGTTTTCTCATTCATGAGGATGAGAACAAGGTTTGCAGATTGAAGATGGCATTGTATGGTCTGAAACAAGCACCAAGAGCATGGTACTCAATTCTTGATCATTACTTGAAAAGCTTGATTTCTAGCATGGGGGTGTTTATTACAATCTATATTTCAACAAAAATAGTAATCAAAGGATGATGGTCCTGGTTTATGTCGATGACATAATATTTGGTGGATCAGATGAAGCTCAATGAAGACATTTTTCTGAATTCATGAAAAGTGAGTTTGAAATGTCAATGATTCGAGATATAACATTTTTCCTTGGTCTACAGGTGACACAAGGAAGGAATGGAACATTCATTTCTCAATCAAAATATTCCAAGGAGGTTTTGAAAAAAATTTGAATGGAAAATTCCAAGGAGATGAAGAATCTGGTTTCTACCCGGATGAAATTGTCCAAAATGAGGATGGCAAGGCATTTAATATCACAGAATACAGGAAAATCATTTGAAGTTTTCTATACTTCACTACAACAAGTCCTAACATTGTATTCTCCACTTTCCAAGAAGTGAGATATCATAGTAATCCCAAAGAATACAACATGATTGTAGTGAAAAGAATAATTCTGTATATCAAGGGCACAGTGGATTTCGGCTTGATGTATAATGGAAAATCTCAGTCAGAGTTATTGGGATATACTGATGCAGATTGGGCTGGTTCAGTGGATGACAAGAAATCAACATCAGGAGTTGCATTCTATCTTGGTGGACTATGTATTGCTTGGATAAGCAAGAAGCAAGATTTCATATCATTAAGCACTGCAGAAGCTGAGTATATTGCGGCCACTCAAGCATGCACATAGTTATTATGGATGAAGCAACAGCTTGATGATATGGGAGTTGAAGTGATGTCTATGATCGGAATCCAGTGTGATAAATCAATTGCTATCAATCTCATCAAAAATTCAGTCCATCACTCAAGGACAAAGCACATTGAGATAAAGAATCATTTTATCAAGGAGACGGTTGAGCAAGGAATCATGAAGTTGGAATATGTTCCTACAGAACTCCAGGTTGCAGACATTTTGATGAAGGCCTTACCCAAGGAAGACTTTCAGAGGCATCGACTGGATTTAGAATTCTAGTCGACTCCCCACACCAGAAAAAGTTTGGATGTGGGATCCCCTCTCCCCGAGGTATTGTGTTTTTTTCTCTAATGCACTAATCATTGTTTTTTTCAATGTTTCAGACCGCAAATGGGTGACCTTTGAGTTCATTGACAAAGGGGGAGAAATAGTGACTCCTCAAGGGGGAGAAACTGTGGATATGGAAGGGAGAAAATGTCTTAGTAAAAGACACAGGGAGAAGCTAATAGGTGGAGCAGTGAGATAGTGGGAGAGAAATAAGATAGGGGTAGAGTATTAAATCTGACGATTCTAGAAGTGATCGATCAAAGCATAGATATCACGACAACTAAGGATCATGATAAAAGTAGAAGAGTGATGATGGAATGGTGAGAGAAGGTTTCCAGCTATCATCAATTGGTATCAATTTGGTTCAACAATTGGTATTAATTTAGCAACTGGTATCAGTTTTGAATCGACAATTGGTGTCTGACATGAAGTGATTAATTGATGATCTTTTCATACAACTCTTGTTTCTCACGGTGAGCATTTCTCATGTGGGCTTAGAGTATGTGGTAAGTGAATCTTTGGTCACTATCTAATTCGTATGAGGTGAAAGACGGTAGATGATGGAAGGAGACTCATTGAGGTATCAACGTGCAGAAAATCAATACGAGAAGAGTTGTCTACAAACCCAAAGGGGGAGATTGTTGGGAAACAATCCCTCAAGGTAACATTGCATCATTTTTGGGTTGATTGTGTTTGTTGAAAAGCAGGTTTCCATGGTGAATTTTCGAGTTCCAGAGATTTTGTTGACAATAAATGTTGACAAAAAACCATGACAAAGGAATGGACAATCTGGAGGTGGCATAAAAGAACAGATACAAGGTGGCACCGTTTCATAGTGTTTTCCAAATTATTGGTGTCCAAAATTTGGAGTTTGGTGAGCTTCAAAAAAATAGTATTTCCTTGAAGATCTAATTTTAATATGGAAAAGGCATGAGTTCACAAAGATGGGATTCTTTGATTGGAATTCACAAAGATCAGAAAAATGATAGCGGTGATTATTCATGATTACGTCAATCTTCGTGAATGACAAGGTTGAAGCGCATCGTGGCGGTGAAGGGCTTTGCGAGGGAGCTTCATGGTAAAGGCATGAAGGGATTGACGGTGATGCTTCGTGATGACATGAAGCTCCGTGATCAATAAATTTCTATGGTGCTTCGCGATTTTGAGATAATTTCCGCGAAAACATCAGAACTTCACGATTTGGGATGACATGGTTTTGACTTCGTGCAGAAAGCTCAAGGGTTAGTGGAATCACCTATAAATAGACCTCGACCCCCTCGAGAGAAGTAGAGAGAGTTTTCATAGAAAATATTTTTCTCTCGATTCGCGGAGGTAGTTCACGGAGGTTGTGTGCTTCACGAAAGAAGAGCTTCGCGACGACTAATCTAGCTTCGTGAAAGTTGCGAGCTCCAATTTGGCCGAGTGAGCTTCCTGAGGTAAGTCTCTCTACAATGATTTGAGCTTCACGAGAGTGCTTCTCAAGAGTGATTCATGAGTGTACTTCACGAAAATGTAGGAGCTTCGTGAAGGATTGTTTGAGCTTCATGAAATTGGGAGCCTCACGAAGTAGGGTGCTTTGCGAATTTATTTCCAAAGTGAGTTGCCTGGTGTTCATGGGAAAAGGGGTATTCATCATTGGATGAAATCTGGACTTCAATAGAGCATCTAAATATAGTGGAGGATGCATTCATTAGTCGTAATGAAGAGAACAATAGGCTTATAAGCTCTGATTGGATCTTCTGAAGAAGTAGTGATCTCACTTCAGTTGAGAGAGCAGTGAGTTCTCAAATTGTGAGTTGTTATAAACCAGAAGGGACAATGAGTCCGCTTCGAACTTGTAAACCGTAGTGCACTTATAGTGGAATTGGTACATCGACACACTCCCATTTTATGCTCCTTGGACGTAGCCCAGTGAGGGTGAACCGAGTAAAAATCTTTGTGTCTTGTGCATGATTTAAGGTTTATTCATACTCTATACCAGGAAGGAGAGAGGAGAGGGTTTTTTATAACAGAAAAACAAGATCAAAAGGGGCAGTTGTTTTAATCTATCATACCCTGATTCACCCCACTCTCAGGGTATCTATCCTAGTGGTCCTAAAAAAACATTTCATGGATATGTCATCCATATTTCATACCCCTTTTGTACAACTAAAAAAAATAAAAGAGGGACATACAAAGATTTTTTATGACAATTTGTTTCACATGTGTTCATTTATTGTGATCTTTCATTGATGAGTTTTATTTTTTTTGTTAGTCATTTATACCTCCAGAAACATTCACCAAAACTCTCTTCAATCCAATGGTATCCTATCAACTGACCAGAACATACACATTAACTTCCACACAAGATGAATCCTCATCTAACTAGAGGGAACTATCACTGACCCAACATCTTCAATGTCGGGATTTGAACACATTGGTTCAGGAGTACCAACTTAATGGAACTATCCTCGACATATAGGATGAATGAAAAACCATAAATGATATGAATTAAAACTAACCATCCAATCAAAAAATTTTGGTGGGGAAAAAGAAGATGACACCCATTTCCATCACAAACTGTTTCAGGAGCCTTTCCACCAAACACAACAACAGTTTCCACCCTTACCCTAAAAAAGTAGACCAAGAGGCCAGTGATGACCTCTTATCAATAGAATAAGAGTATCTATTAAAGGATCCTACTAGAGACCACCACTTCCAACACCGTATGGTGTTGATTAATCAACATGATGAAGATGTCACCCTGTGGGCTCTAGATCAAGTCACTCAGGCCTGAAAGCTCAGGAAAACCTACCAAGGGTGGAGATCAACCAAATGGGAAAAAGATCACATTAATATTATTTCTATATAATCCTATCCACAAGATGTGGTAGAGACCTAAAACCAAGACCATTTACTTTCTCATGTATATCAGTCCTACCAACATAGTTTGCTAAAAACTGAAGAAACATTCCCTCACACCCCGAAAAAAATAAGGTTCAAAATCATATCTATTCCCCCAAGCATGATAATTATCATTATTAACTAGTAATAAATATAAGACAAGAGTAGAGATATATCCCTTCTCAATTCTTATATGGAGAATATATCCTTATTCAAGCTACATAAGAAACTCAATGCATCTTGGAAATAATGGAAGGATAGGTAGTCATCCCTTACAAAATTCTACAATCTTTCCAAAAAATAATGACAAAAAATGTAGTGGTTATGAGTCAAGTATTCAAACCCAACTCTATAATCAGAGTGGCCCATACAAAAATATGATTGTCACTCAGGAGTGGATAAAGATCTCTCCTTCCATATAGGAGGGTTGCTGACAAAATTCCACTATAAATTCACAACAACATCAGGCATATATCCCTGTTCTAACTGGAGTTCATTGCTCCATTACAGTAGACACTCGAGGGAATACATAGACCCCTTTCGTAATTATGCATGATTTTCATGAAATATTGGTTTTAACATAAGATTAACTTAGATAGGATCCTTTATAAGAAAGTCTCTACCCACAACATGTGACTCTAGTATTCTGAAAGAGATAACCTAAAAAGAAGTATCATAAAAAGAAAACTGAAAACTAAGAATATTTCAACGATAATACCCTACTTAAGGATGGTTATCGCGAATCCTTAAAACATATATCAATGGTGTTTGAATATCTTTTTGAAATGTCCCCAAATTATGTAAAAAGTAGTTGTAATTATAAGGTACCTCACTATGATTTTGCTGCCAGCACCTCCGGAGGTCCTCCCCAGAAATCATACCAAGAAGGCCTCCTTTATGGTCAATAGATGATCAATCTTGGGAACCCATATCAAGATGAGTACCATGGAGACCCTCCTCTTGTCCAGAAGATTAAATATAAATAAGGCTATCCCATTTCCATCATATTTCTTAAAGATACTCCCTTGGGTATACATAATATTTCTTCCTATATTCAAACATCAAGACATAGTGGTATTACTCATCATGATGGAATTTGAAACAAATGTCCCCCCTATAGTGATATTTTACTTTGACAAGAAGTTCCTCTCCTTTCCTAATCTATTATAAGAAAGACCTAATATCATGAAGTTCATGGAAAGACAAGTCTAGTCATTAATGATGCCTTATGATTGATAAGTAATATCCTTTCTCAAATAGAAGAGATTATAAGGGAAAATCACTCTTCAAACTAAAATTAGATCTCTTATCCTATAACATAGTATAGAAGATTCCTTGTAACTCCACCATTTATAACAAAGTATCTAGGAAATTACCACTTTTTTCAGATCTGGTAGAGGAATATTCTATAGAATACATAGAAAAAACATTTCTTATGAGGAAACAATTGGCTTGAGATAATATATTAGTCATGTTTTGTCCCTTATGAAATCCTAAATATTCTATTATAGAAAAATTTTCAGAAGAATGTGTGCCTGATATTTTCCTAAATAGATAGATGAATCTTTATGACCTGAGGGAAATTTTGTTTCCTTATGATTGATATGAAGGTCATGTCAAGGTAATTGAATAACTATGTCATCAAACTGGCTTATCTTCCTTTCTGACTTTGTGATTCTAAAAATCTAGTAAAATGGTAGGGCCTCCAATACACATGTCTTAAAACATTAAGAAAGCTACGCCAACTAATAAACAATGCCCTGAAAATTTTCTAAATCAGTGGATGGGGTGATCATATAGAATTTCATTTTTTCCCACTCCCCGATTAGTAGGGTCTACTAGAATTCATATCATGAAACCTCATTGATTTTATCCATTCCTCAGTATAAAACTATGCTCATGATAGATGGAATGCTTGATAGAAATATAACTTGAACAAATATCAGAACCACTGATCTTGATGAGAGAGAGCTTTTGAAATACTCTTACATGAGGAATCTGAGAAGGATGAGTAGGTTTCTCATATAAGGAAGGTTAATCATTAAACAACAAAGATGTATTCAAAATAAACTACCTCACATATAGATTATACAAAGCACCCATCTCATGGTTGAAAAAAGATATGTAATATCAAGAGAGTAGCCATGGAATATAAATCCATAGCAATATAGGATCGGTAACAACTTATAGGGATGTTGGAACTTTTAACTCACCCATCCCCACAAGGCTAAAAAAATCTTCTTTGAAATGTTGCATTAGTAGAGCAAGAAAAACCCCAGTCGATAGGGAAGGGAAATTTTTTACCTAAATCTCCTTCCTAATTGAGGTCAGTATTTTCCTGATTAGGAGGAGTACCAAAAGGAAAACACTCCCAATTCCTACCATTTTGCGACTAGATATTCTCATTGGGAACATGCATAGAGAAACTATCAGAATACACTCTTCAGATTACCCTTCACCATATGGATGCAAAAGGATCCCTAGAGGAAAGAATTAAACCCCTTAGTGGTCACAAGTATAATAAAACTACCAAAGGTACTACTAATCTTGAAGATCATGGATACTTTGATAGATATTTTTGGATTGGTTGACCCTCCTATCATTATAATATTAATAAAATATATTTAGTGCAATATTCATTGATGAATGTCATTAGTACCACCCCCACAGGTGCTGAAAAACATGAAATCGATATAGGGGAACATGGTGAGGATGCTCCCATACCCAATGCATCCTATGTTTTAATTATTGAAGAAGGTGTGCATACCAGAAACAAAAGGCTCACAGAAAATTTTGGGACTCCCTCAACAACTCCACTACCATACCCTCTATGAGTATCTTCCAATGAAAAGGGTGAAGGTGTGACTATATCTCACCCACTACTTGAATATTTTTAACCTCTCACACTTAAGGAAAGATTTACTCCCTATAAAGAAGATGTGATGGAGTTGAGAAAGTTAAATGTTGAATTACTCCAAGGAAACATCTACACTAGATATATTATTTAAGAAGATCCTTATCTTGTAATCCCAACTGACATACCTTGGCAAAGAGGATTCATCATAACAACCAAAGTGTAGTCAAAATATCCACTCAAAGTGGGATAATGAAAAACAATATACTTGGTCTCCATAGTAGAGAGATATCATGACTTCCCTCTATTATGTGCGCAAATAGATCTAGGTCATATGCATCCCCATAGGCTATCCCTAGTAGGTTACCCCCAAGAGCATAGGAAAATCTGTCACAACAAGCTCAACATGTTGATCCCCTTGTTAAGGAACCTACCAAGTTGGTCGTTCCTCCCAAACTCATCATCACTATTGATTCACTGTTAGTTATATTATAAGATGTGGAATGACAAAGTAAAATAGTAAAATTGGAAATAAATCCATTTCCGGAATGAGTGGATGAACCTCTTTCCTCATGAAAATTTATGAATTCTGCATTCCCAACATTAAATGGATTAGGGGATCCATAATAGTATCTGATGCACATTGTGTCATGGTGTGGTCCAATTATGGGAACCCTGAAGTAGAAAGAGGAATCAAAATAAATGTGTTTTTTCAGACCTTAGAGGTACCAGACATCGTTTGGTATACTAGTTTACTAATTAAATTGTTCAAGGGGAGAGAAGATATTTTTTAAAAAAATCCTTTATCAATTCAACTATACACTGCATAAAATGATATTCCTTGATCTCTAATGTTTTAAGCAGCAAGAGGAAAATATTATCTTAGATTTTATTTCTAGGTGGAAGGGTTTTAATTACTCCCTAAACTTAAAACTTTCTCAAGATTACTTTTTGAGTGTTTGAATTAATAACCTTCATGATGAGATGCAAACACCACTTATCTTGGTAAAGTATCTGGGTGGGTTCTGAGATATTTCCATGATTTTACATAGGTTAGAGGAATCTATTTTTCAAACCCAATCCAAATCATTACCAATGAAAATAGATTAATAAAATAGAACGATCCCATTGGAAACTATGATAGTTACCTTGAAATCGACCTCTATACGAGTTCCAACTCCAATGTCAACACCTCTTCATATGGTACCTCCTCCTGAATGAAAACGTTAGAAATAAAATCCCCACCAAGATAAGCCAAGGGAACTTAAATGCTCTAAATTTTTAGATAGGAAGAATAAATTCTATTTCGTCTAAGATGATAAATTTACAAGGTACATTATAGAAGATATGGAAAATAATATACTAAAATTGCTACTACCTAAGAGGCCCAATCAATTTGGTCTTGATGATTGCCCAAATTATTGATTCTTTCATCGATCATTTCATCATACCATCTGAGATATTTTTGTTTTTAAAAACATTGTACAAAATATGGTCGATTATAGGTAATTGAATCTAGGTAAAACACCTGCATAAGTGACATACATTTATACCACCACTCTCAAAGAATAAGGTGAATAAAAATTTGTTATGGGAAAGAACATAGATAAGTTCAATGATTTGATGACTAGGAAAAAATCAATTGAACTCATGCTATCCTTAGGGAATAGTTAAAACAACAAACTGCATCCCCAGTTTCCTCTTCCATAATAAAACCACCTTCCTTGGAATGATAGTCTACCAAAAAATGGTCTTCCAAGAAATGAAACGGCAATAAGAACAAAAATTAGATATAAGAGGATGATCTTGTATAGATGCCAAAGCCAATACTGAATCTCTTGAATTTTATTCCTCCATCCTATAGAGAATGATCATAATCCCACTAAATAGTGCTATAATAATTATCCAATTAAGAGGAATCCTCATTAGATGAAGTATTAATATTTGTTTTTATTAACTTCATTCACTTAATGGATCCCTTCTCTGATGTTCAATAGGATTATGAACTAGGTCCCCATGTACCAGATCAGATAACCATAGGTAGTGGCCACAAGATCCAAGGAATAAGGGGAAGACATATCCATGGCTGAATCCAATATCCTAGACACATACCCACTCGAGCCATCCACACTACTGATACTCATGGAATGTCCCTTCATTGACAATAGGAAGAGTAGGGAATCACACCCAAATTCTCTAAGAGTTTTCCAAACCCAAATATTTTAGAGGACTTATAAGAAGGGGTGAAAAATTATCATCATCCCAGTCAAGAAGGTATGCTAAATTGGCCTAATATAGAAATATAAAATTTCACTCACATATTTTCAGTCATCCAAACTATCTACCCTAGGTGCTTCAAACTCTAAAGTGATTACTAGTGAATGACTCCCCACATTAACATGCATAACCTTGACTGAAAAATATGATATCCTAAAGTAGTTTTCCATAATTCTAGCAAATCATTCAATACTATATTATCTTAACCTGTCAAAGGATCTTCAAAAAGTGCTTATAGAGGTCTTTATAATCCCTTAAGAGTTTGAATATGAGGTAACTTCCAGCAAGGTATACGTATATACATATACCCTATGGAATGTCATGAAATTTTTTATTTTATAGAATATGACAAGGATTATGTGATACAAGGACACATCAAGCCCTTATGTGTGTCTATAAGTCTAGATGACATTGATATCCATTGAGCTTTGATCAAAATTAGCTCAGGATTTAATCTCAATACAATATGTATACTTCATCAGTTGTTCTATGGAAAAGCTAACCTATCTCCCTCTCCTATGACACTTCAAGGGTATGAAAAAAGTGAACAAAGGCTCATTGAATGAATCTATCTCAAAACTCAATTTGGGGACTTAATGTCAAACTCTAAATTCTAGACCATTTGGTATGATATAGCCTTCAATGTACTGGTAGGAATTCCTTGGTTGAAATAACATACAACAATCCATTCCTAATACCACCAAGGTTTTAAATAATCCGTCAATGAGAAAATTTGGATTTTATACAATGGAAAATATCTATTTGAATCTTATGAGGCTCAATACAATAATTCTATATTTTATTGGAGAGAAGGGAAAGAAACTATGAATGATTATTTTTCCTAGGTTACTATCTTGAATGGTCCATGAATGACCCTAACTAACCCATTCAATGAGCTCAGTGATGAGTATGTACTTTCCATCAGTCAAATAGACAATACGAGTTCATAGTTGAGAATGTAATCATAAAATCCCATGATATAAGTCATGCCAGTTTAACCTGACCATACTAAATAGGTATCATATCCTTCCATCAGTATTGAAGCTTTTGGTGAAAATTACATCGCTTTAACCCCAAGAATTCAGTAGTCCCCAATTGTATCAGCTAAATCTGAAGGAATTTTCACATCACCGTTTAAGAATGGAGATACATGTACCTTATAATCTTAGATTATTAATCTTTCCACTAACTCTAAATATACCCTATTTCCACTCATCTATCCTGATGATGGAATGAAGGAGGAGGAAGAGGAGGATGAAGAGGAAGATGAGGATGACCTACAAGATGCTCCTCCAACATTCAAGGAAGGTGTATCTACCATCATCAATGAACTCTGACAAGTAAATATGGGCATAAAGGAATAATTGATGCCTACATTTACTAGTGTAGATATGAACATTGAATAAAAACAGGAATACACCTCATTTAAGAAAAAGTCGATTTGTGTTTTGTTATAATTACTCAAAAATTCGATGCCTTGATCTTAATGTGGATGCCCACCACCTGAGCCTAAAAGAAGATCATCATGTTTACATGTAGCCAGCTATAAGAATTCATCCAACTTCTCTTAACAAAGTTAAAGATGAATTTGATAAGATCATCCAATAAAAATTCATTCAGGAAGTCCGATACACAAGACGTCTCACCAAATATAGTCCCATTTAAGAAGAAAAATGGGCAGATTAGAGTTTGCATCAATTTTAGATATCTCATCCAACACTATCCAAAAGATAACTTCATGGTTCCAATTAAAAAAATTATGATTTATGTAATGGATAGATAAAAATACCTCTACTTCATGGATGGATACTCAAGACATAATCAAATATTAATGGATCCTAGAGACAAGGAATCCAATACCTTTTGGGAACCCCAAGGAATATATTTTTATCAGGTCATTCCATTCATCTTGAATAATTTCAGTTCTATATACCATCGTAATATGCACCCAATCTTAAAAACCATTCTTCTAAGTTTTAGAGAGGTCTATTTTGATCAACTGGTGGTAAACTCTCATAAAAAATCTGACCATCTTCCCGATCATGAGATGGTTTTCAAAAAATTGTAACAACTTATTCTGAAAATGAACCCCTTGAAATGTTATTTTTGTGTAACCATGGAAAAATTTCTCAACTTCATAATATTCCATCATGGAATCGAAGTCAATCCAAAAAAAATAAAAAGGATATCCTTGAAATGTTACCTCCTCAAAACCTCAAATAGTTTAGATGACTACAATAATACATTTTTACATTCAATTATTTATAGAAACTATTGCTGTAAAGTGTTTTCCTTTTTCCAATTTTATGAAAAAATGATCACATATTAATAAAATCATGAATTTCAATAAGAATTTGATAGTATCGAAAATTATTTATTGAGTCTAGTAGTACTGATGATTCCTATCAAATGAAATTCAATCATCATATATTTATAAAATTAAGAGAAATAATTGGGTTCTTTCATCACCCAAAATAATGATACCAGAAATGAAAATAGTCGTATTATCCCAGCTAAACTATGCTTGATAACAAAACTCATTATTCAGATATTGAGAAGAACTATTTTTGCATTAATCTTTTCAATTTATAAATTATAGCACTACTTCTAGCATAACAAGGTCCTTTTGGTTTCCCAAAATTATATACTTAATTAGATACTAAACCACCCTATGATGACTAGACATTTGGAATGATGGGTGGTCATCCTACAGTAGTTTTATATCTAGTTTACACCCCCAAAAAATAAAGGTGCATTTTTGGAAGATTTCCCCTTAAATAATCATTCTTTAGAATAAATTCACATGAATAAAAAACTATCAGACAAGGAAATTTTATCTATCTAAGACTCCCCCATAACATGGGATATGTATTTTGATGGTAAATCCTTAAGATAGAAATGGAAAGGGGTGAAAAAAATCCAAGATTAATAAATTTGGGTTGGGAGTCATTTTTATCTCTCCAGAAAAGGTATTTATGCCTTATTCTTTCATATTGTCAAAAGGATTCACAAAAAATGTTTTAGAATTCTAGGCCCTCATTATAGGATGAGAATTCATGCTACTAATACCAGTAACCCATTTAAACATCAAAGGTGATTTATATTTAGTCATAAATTAGTTCAATATTGATTATGCTATCATGAAATAAGAGCAGACCCCCCATTGCTTGACTATGTCTACAGATGATGGTAGAATTTCCCTCAAAGAAAACGTTGACTTATATCCTACACTCACAGAATACTCAATAAAATGCACTAGAAATAAAAACTACAACTTTGGTAGATCTAGATAAAGATAAAATATTCATTAGTATTAAACATTGAAAAATAGTATCATTGTATGTTAAGAGTAGCATGGAAGAGTTAAATGGGGTCAATTATACCCATAAAACAGATAATCCTATGAATGGTTGGATGAATCCCATCATGGATGAGCTCTAGAGAAGGATTCTTCCATCATATTGAGCTAGGAAAGAGAAAATATGATGAAGGGTAGTCAATTTGACCATTTATAATATCCTAGGTCATTAAGAGGTCCTTTATAAATAAGGCTTTAAAGGAATACTCTTTAGATTTATTTATGGAGAGGAGAATGTCACCATTATGATAGAAGTCCATGCCGATGCTTTTTTCACCCATCACTTAGGAACCATGCTTTCTCGTGAATTTTGAAAATAAAATATTTTAATCCTTTGATGATTCATGATTATACACAATTCACAAGAAAGTTCCATCCTTGTAATGTGAAATCCAATTTCATCCATTAAATCCTATATTTGTGCACACTTCCAAATACCCCTAGAAATTCTCCACGTGGGGAATGGATATTTTGGAGGCATTACCTTATGCTACAACCAAACATTTTAAATATATCAACACAAATTCTGACTTCTTCTCTAAATGGTCTAAAGTAATACCATTAAAGAATTTAGGACAAAAAGAATTATCAATTTCCTGAAGTACAAAATCATCACTAGATTTAGTGTACCTCATAAAATACAGATGGAAAACAACACCAAATTTTTTTCTTCCAAATCAAAAAGGTTGTATGAGGAGTATAAAATTGATTCAATCTATTCACCCCTCAATCATGCAGAAGATAATGGATAGATATAGGCTTTCAATAAAACTCTATCAAACATACTCCAGAAAATGGTTGACAAAGACAAGAAAACATGGTAAAAAAATCTTCTACATGACTTATGGACCTGTTGTACAACAACCCATAATGTTATTAAGGCGACCCCATATTCACTGGTATATGAGACAAACAAAAATTTTCCAACTGAATCCCAATTAGCTTCACTTCGTATTTCCATATGTCATCAATTTTCTACATATGAGATGTACCAAAAGAATTTGGACAAATTGTAATGCCTGGATGAGAAAATAGTTCATACAATGCATCATTTTGAGGTTCACCAATGTTTAATAGTTCAATATTTCAACAAGAATGTTCAACTTCATTCATTCCTACAGGGGGAACTAGTTTTGGTCCTTAAGAACTAGATGCTACCTGGGAAGAAACCTCCAAGAAATTATATCAAAATGGTAAGGACCTTTTGTTATACATAGGTTCTTTCCAAATGGATCATATTAAATGATCACCATGGATGAAGGGAATACTATTCCCCTACCAATGTAAGATTTATTTAGAAATATTTCATGTGATTAAAGACATATAGAACTATTAATATGATATAAAACTTTAAGACACCATTCATCCTTACAACAAGATGTTAAACTACATGGATTTATCCTTGTCGCATGACCCTAAAAGGATTGAACCATATGTTATTAGTCACAATATGTCAATCTGTATAGAAATGTATTAATAAAATGATGTTAAAATGTAGTCTTACTCTGTATACTAAGAATATGATGACATGGGAGAAAATATTATGAACCCTCATGCGATGATCACATGATTCCTTGCATGAAATGATTTCATGAATGCCTTTTAAGCTCTTGAATGATATGATTTCCCAAATTCATGAGTAGCTTTTAATGCATAATCCCCACATCCCTTTTTGGAACACCTTTAGTGTCACATGTGTCCTTACCACATGTGGTTTAATCACATGGAATACTGAAAATAAAATGTGGATTGATTATTATTTTATGAGATATTTAGTGATTCATGGGTCCCTCATCATAGGCCCAACTACAATACAAAAAATTATTCCCCACTCCCTGTATATAAGTCAGACCAGTGTAGGGAATCTTTACCTCGAACTATGTAAGGATGGATTAATATTTCTATAGGATACATAGAGAATCCTATACCTTCTATCTTATGCCCAACCACAAATTTTGAACTCATGTATGATTTTATTCACTAATGTTTGACTCCATGTCATTTATTCTCATTGGATTCCTCTTTACGAGCTGACGAAGACACTCCAAATGCACTGATTTCAGTCTCTATCTTCACTAGATTTCATTGAATCACACCATGAAATAATAGAAACCCTCAATATTCTTTTTTCTCACATCTATAATAGCTCACATGGGATTAGGAATCTTAGTAAGGGCCTCCTTTCATAGATAGGTCACTTTATGGTCTAAGAATCATGACCTTAAACTATGTGTATCTCATTCAAAAGTAATTTATATGATGTGAGACCTCATAAAGTTTCTTCACATTAGGTGACCAATTTTCTTTTTACATGATGTTAAAATTCATAGTTATATCCATATCATATGTCGTAGAATTGTATATTGTTGTGGTCTTCACTTGATTAGACCATAATTCCCAGTGTTGGTCACTCATCACACCTTGACTCTTGAACCATTATTGTCTTGATTATCACTTTGATGAGATATGTAGGGAAAAATGGATTATTCAACCCGGGCCTATCCACAAAAATATGCCTCCACTCTCCTATGTATGATCTAAATATGCATGGGAGAGTATAGTGTTGGTTATCATTCCATCTGTGAACCAATATTAAAAAGTTCCCCTCCCTGCATAGGAACTATAACTATGAATATTGTTTTTTCAAGAACTACATATGGATTGATTCTAATGTAAACGAGGTGTGTAGTGACACCTAATAATTCCATCTCATTCCCAACTAAAAACTATGAAACAAGATGTGATTTCTTTCTCCAGTGTTTGGACCTTGGGTCATTCATTCACATGGGATTCCTCCTTGCTAGCTAATAAAGTCATTACATATACACCTCATGGTCCAAGATCTAAGACCTTAAAAGGATAACCAAACATCCATACAATACTATGTTACACCACATGGTCTAATTATATTTTATGTGACATAAAATCATGTGCTACCTTGTATTTTCTTGTGAGGATCTCAGATTCTAGTATTGGTCCCTTCATAAAATTTATATTAATCATATTTTTTTAGTGAAAGAAACACTTATAATTAATTATTTCTCACACCGAGCATAAAAAAAATGGGATTAGGAATTTTTTAAAGGGTCTCCCCATGTTCTTGAGATGTATCATTTCATATTAGGGCCATCATGGGCCTAGATCCAAGACCTTAAAAGGTACACCACACATCCTTACCAAAAGATGATAAAATGAATGGTCTACATCTACTTTGTATGATGTAAAACTATACCTCTATCTCAGAAATATGTGTGAATTGATTCTTAATCCAATGATATAAATAGTTATTCTTGGATCCAATATCCTCACCTAGCCTTCATCATACCAAAAACAAAAATGCCATATTCACTGCAAATGAGATAGATCGATGTGGGAATATTTTCTCTTAACTATGTGCAGTTGGATTCTAATTCAAATAAGACATGTAGTGATGAATGGATCCTATATTATAATCATATATATGTAAAAACACTAATTATTTTATCCTACTTATGATATAGATCTATATAGGGAAATTCATCTCTGTTACGACCAGTATTGGTCGAACCTTTTCATCATGTTTCGACATCATCCTCTCAAAAATCACACTTTTTGCCTTGGAAAACTCGAATCCCCATAATATTAACTTGGATATTGGTAATGAGAGATCCCAAATATAAATAAAACCATTTTTATACTATTAATAATACATCTCAAACTTGAATTTCCAGAATATGCCTCAAAATATGGCATTTCCATTCCTAGGGGAAATTCCTGTCATTTATTTATTATTTGAAGAAATTGTAATGAAAACCTATTTTTGAAGATGGTCTGTGTTTACCCCATACATACCTATCCTATCCCACACTTTCGGGTCTGAGTACCCTAAGGTATCGATTTATGACTTCCCTCACAACCCACGTGTTCTGACTCTCCTAAGATATTGTAAATCACCCCCAAAATAGCATGGTCTGTGGAATGGTGTCTCCATCACCGGATTGGTCCACCCTTTATATTGTTAAAATATTCATAGTGGATCCCTATAAGCATTATTTATTAATATATGGGTCATATATTCCTAGGTAGGATCTATCCTATAACTATGTGTGTCTTGATTCCTATTCCAATGAGATATGTAGTGACACCCAGATTCCTCATTCTAGGCCTAGTCTCTATAGAAAAACATTTATTCCCCTCCTCTCTTATACATGGTCCTAATACATACTAGGAATTCCAACACGATTTCCTTAATTGAAGAACTCATTATTGGAATAAAATGACCCTCCCCTATCAATGATGAATGAAAATATAAATGTTTCCTTCATCCCTAAACACATCCCCTTTTTCAAACCACACTTCATGGTTTTAGAAAACTCAGACCATCACAATCCTCCCTTGGATATTTGAAATAAGAGAATTAAATTATGAAGGAATCCTTTTTTTGACTATGTATAATATTCCCAAAAAATCTATGCATAATCACCTCTAAATATGGCCTGTCAACCAAAGAAATTTTCATTCCTAGGAGAAGATCCCCTTATCTCTATATGCCTAGACAACATCAAAATGAAAGTTAGTTTTCAAAAATGGTATGTCATCATTCCTTATGTACTTGTACCATATCATCTCTTTAAATAAAAAAATACTAGACCATGACTTAAAATTCTCCTCCTCATATCAAAAAATTATTGGAGTATTCTTGTCCAGTAAGTCCTACTTGGGTCATCATCCCCAAAACATATGGTAAAATATTTTCAACCTAAAATATTAGTTGTATTGTTATGGATTGTAAGAATTTAAAATTATAATTAATGAGTCACAATACTCACTAGGTTGAAAACCCACAAAGGGAACCTTGGGAAAGAGTTGAGTCTCAACTGTCTAGACATGCACTCCATATGATTTAAGAAAAATTGAGAAATTGAAATTAAAAATGAAAAAAACATGATAGGTAAAAAACCAATAAAGGGATGCTTAAAAATCTGAGTCTCACTCAGTAAGTAATATTTATATATTAATTATTCAAAAATTATGGCTATAAAAGAAAAGACACAAATTTTTTAGTGTCTATCATTTGTCTTTAACAACTGTCAGACTATACTCTTAGGGTCCAAAGATCTTGAAAAAACATAGATCATCTTCCTCTTCCTATCATTATGATTACAAAACATTTATGTTTTTGAATTTATTTAAATCATCCATATTTAGTGTTATTTTATAATTTAAGGGAAAATATGGACAAATAAATAGATAATTGTGAAAAAAATTCTTTTCATTTATAGAGAAAAAGTTATAGGAGCATCCAGAAGTCAAGGTCTCTCAATCAAACATTACAAGAGTCCATTGACAATAAAATTTGAATTGTTAGAGGGCCCCTAAAGCTTCACCAATAGTATATTGAAGCCTAGTTAGCTTTGTATTCTTATCCTCCTCATTTAGGTGAAGATTCTCTACAACGACTACAATGGAATCATTTCCATAAGCACGATCCTCTTCCAGTGAATGGTGAAGTTGTACAAGTTCCCCTATAGAGATATCCATCTCTTTCTAGAGATGTAATATTTGAATAAATTTATCATCAAACCATTAATTTAACTCTAAAACATTTTGGAAAGATTTATCTCTACCAAGGATAGTGCATCTTAGTGATCATTTTTTTATCATTCTTGATTTAATGAGGAGCTGTTGTGACTCATGTTCTTTCTCCCATCGGTAAAAAAATTCATTCACAGTATTGTGGATCTTGAGGTAGTGGAATCTACCACACCCCAACGTGATGTACATGATATGGAGTTGATGAATTTGAGAGGGTAGATCCTCCATAGTTTTCATAAAGACTAACTCCTATATATCCTCCCATATGAACCAAAGACATACCCAAAGAGCATCCCAAAGTTGTAGTCTTAGGAGGAGAGGTGTACTTCAGGATTAAATCACTTATTGAATCATCTTGTATTTTCCTTTCTAAAGTAATGTCACCCCCTATTTTCACCATTGATTGGGTTGGTATAGAGTATTCCCCTTCAGGTTTGACCATTTATGTTAATGGCACTAAAATATGATTGAAATTAGTCATCGATATTTGAAGATAGTAAAGAGAAAGTAAAAAAAGGAAATTGAAGTGGTTGATAAAACCCAGTCATTGATGAATCAGGTTCATGGATTAATTCATCCATAGAATCCCCAACCTTAGTGGTTAGAATTGGGATCTATTGATGAGGATTATCTTCATGAGTTTTCTTGAAACCCTCCATGGAAGGTTCATGGGAATCCCTTGCTTTGGAACCTTGATCTATTTTTCATTCTAAAATAGGAGTTAGAGGGACCTCATCACCCTGGTCATGGATTTCCTTGGAATTGTTTTGATAGAAAAAGATGAAAAATTAAGAAATTCAATTTAACACATCAGATATAAGGAGATCAACCATGTGTAGAGACACAAAAAATCTAAAACTCACATCCCTCCAATTTCTTATTAGAATAGCCAAACTCCTACAAAGATCTAGGGATATCAACATGTTGGAAAAAATATTCAAATTCCATTAGTTCATTATATAAAGTCTCACATCTTAAAAAATACCTCTCTAATATGGATATATGAGATTCTTGTCTCCTGAACCAAATTGGATTCACCATCAACTCCATTCACCATCTTCTTAGAAGGCACGACCTTCCTAGTCCCCACTAAATTAGGATCAACATAGATATATTCATAGAATATCATGCATCCCTCATTGTCTCCTTCGAAGATAGAAATAGGACTAGTGGTGGTTGTCGTAGGATCCTCTAGTATACGTGGTGGGTCTGAAATATCGTAAGTATAAAGAGTCAGTGATTTCTATATAACACCTTATGATGCACATTAGAAATTTCCAGGATTCTCCACTTCCTCTATAATAGTAGGAATAGATATGGCATCACCACCTGAAAATTATACTATGGTGGGGAAAGAATCACCAAAAAAGGTGTGTTCCTTATCTAAAGTATCATCCTCAATTCTAAAAGGGCCATCTTTAATCCCCTTGAGAAAAGAGAGGGGAGTGAGTTTTGCAATCTACAAGCTGGATAAGATGCATGTTTTATAAAAACTGAGAACAAATTATTTGTGAAAACACATGAAGACAAGAAATTCACTTGACCAATGTATTTATTCTCTATCATACCTTTACCTCAGACTATGAAATACTATAACTTACTCTAAAAAATAATTGTACAAGAGTAGGAAACAAAAAATAATTCCCCCTCCATCCACTCCTGCATGTGTCCTTGGCCTGGGGGAAACTCCCACAACTCAGGGGGTGGATTTCATATCCCTTATGGGGTACTCACTAACCCATATTTTAGTGAATCCACCCATGTATATTCTTATTTACTATGAAAATTAAATCTACATAATTCTTCAATGATAACCCCCTGCAAAAAAACAAAGAAGGTAAAGGGAAGATAAGAGAGGAATACGTCAAAAACATCTATAAATTTATTATATTCATTGATTTATTTAGTATAACCCCATTTCATCAATTATTTTTCCCCTTTCATGGATGGAATCTTGTCATTAGTTGAATATACAAGCATCTCTAGACCCTGAAGTTCCTTTTACACTTAGGGGGAGCAATATCATATTGGAAGATCAAAGGCGCTCGAATGTCTTTAAGATGTGGGATGTTTGTGCCACCTTGGATTAATATTAATAAGTCCCAAATGATGAAGGTCATGTCTTAAAAGAATTAAAATGCCTTGATCTGCACATAATTTGGTTCTTCCATGTTCAGTTGTTAAGAGGATATGAACTCCCTTTAGTTTCTGATTTTCCAGGCCACTCTGTAATTAAAGGAGGTTAGGAATATAGAGTCCAAGTTTCCTACCAGTAATGATGAGTAGACATATTGGTCTAGATAGTTGTAGTTTCTTCAACTCTAGCCTGTTTTGTAGCCCATATATGATATTGTTTAGAATATTTCAGAGCTCCGATGAGCCTTTATACCATGATTTCTCTATCCAGTAGTTATTACAAAATCTAATTAAGGGAAACTTGTTATTAAGATGCCTTGAGGGTAATAAGAAATCTAGGTATTAAAAAACCCAGAATTCAACCTAATGGATGCACCCAATGAAGGAATATTGAACACTTCTTGGGATACCTCCAAATCCATGAGGACATAGATATGTTAGGGCATCATTGAGTGATTCAATAATAAAAAATGAATGGTGGGGGATATATTTTATTTTTTTAGGCATGTAAATTGTAATTAAATTATATAGGAGCATAGAATTCACAAATTAAATCACCATCAATCTAGGTTTCCATCACAATATCTTTGAAAGATTTAATGTATGCCCTCACCTCATCATTACCAAGTCAATTGTTGGTAAATTTTATAGTGAGTGGATCCCCATATGGAAATAAATTAAATTTACTAAATAGGTTCAAGTTCTTAAAATATTTATTTTAATTCAAGGATAGAGGTTGGATGCCATAAAAATCTTGGATGGATGATCGAAACTAGATTTTAGGAATCCCAAATTAACTCAACATAGTGTAAAAATGTAGTGTTCCATAATCCATCAACATAACACTTGAAATGGACCTAAAATTTTAATGGGGGCCTTACCAATATACATGTTAAATAAACACTGGTGGATATTTTCTGAGATAGGGTCTTCTAAGCCTACATGATTTCCTTTGACAAACCTGTCTACCATGATTAAATTTTCTACCTCACAACACCATTAGATTCATAGACTGGCAGAAAGTAAATACTCAAATAAATTTCTAAAGGCCTAGAAATGTGGGTTTTTACAAGTATTTAAAACTTGAATACATACCCCATGATCATATTGGCCCTACTATAGTGTTGGGAAAAAGATTCCATGAATGTTTTTCTTTTCAAATGAGGGACATCACATTGGGATCTGGAAACTAGGTCATCCATTTGGATCTAAGAAAACATGCATCTTTTCCATATAATGGACATACCCATTTGGGAGATGGTGTTACTTCTTGACATACCAGGATACCTATAATAGCTCACAATACAAAATAGGCATTTGTTCAATATAGTCCGATGTTGATTTCGGTGGGATTTCTCAACATACATATCTATGAGGATGGGTGCTCTCGAGATCTTATTGAAATCCCATAAACTAATACTAACTTCATCGTGTTTCAGATGGAAAGTATTAATTTGTGGTATCTATTGTCTGAGAAGATCAAGAATAATATCTGAGTGCTTATTCATGTATGAATGGGTAACCCAAACAAACTCAAAGATTATAATCACCTTAAGTTAAAATTCAAATTTAGAACAAGTATTTTAAACCTAGTACACCCACATCCACTTTGATTTGACACCTCCTCAAGTGTGGAATTCCCATCTAGCCTTCAAACCTTTTAATTGGTCTATCTTGGAAGAACGAAAGAAAAATGAGAAGTAGTGTGGTTTTGACTCAGGAGTGTGAGGATTAAAATATAGATTACAACTATTGTGATTGATTAAACATGTGTAGGCTACCATTCCCTCATCGATGAATGCACCTCTAGATGAGATATTATCCATGGTAAAAAAAATTACTCCTGGAATAACGAAAATATAAAATAATCCATCAAATTTAGAATGAGTACGTCTCTCAAAATTACATGGTTATAAATAAATAGTAGTTCACATTTAAGATATTTGTAGTGGTACTTCTTGAGATGAATTTCCAGATATGGAAGAATAGAGTCAGGCACTTGGTAATAATATGTCCTGAGGATGTCCAACATTTTCTTAATTCAGGCACCAACTTGTTCATCCGAGACTCAAAAACTTTTGAGTAGCCATCATAAATCTACAAAGAAACACTAATATTTTATTTGAATACATTGTTTTATTTCGGAGATTATATGGAAATAATTTGGAAAAGTAAGTAACTTACGCAATTCACTCACCAAAGTGACCTCATGCAGGCCACTTTTCCAAGTGAGCTCACATAGGTTACTCACCCAAGTGACCTCATGTAGGTCTCATATGTGACTGGGTAGAGGAACCTTGATGAAGTCATATAACATAAAATTCTTGCACAAGTGAAGGCATACTATGAGTAAATAATGATAATTTATATGGAAGGCTTTCTCTAATGACAAGCGTGATGAGAGTGAACAAGCAACTGAAAGTTTTGAGTGTGGGGGGACCACTGGGCAGGCGACCCTATTTATAGACGGATTAGTACTTGTTTGGTCACCCTACTTGACCGACCTATGACATCTCCCTACATGTCCAACCTGGATTGTCCACCTCTGCAGTTTCCCTACATGCCCAACCTACGCATCCCATTCAAACTCTTTTATCTTTTGCAATACAAAATACATAATGTTTCCAAACATAATTATGAATATCAATGAAAAAATGAAGTCCAATAAATAAAGGATCCATCAAGTTCTGTGTTTATCTCTACCTCAGGATCATGTCCTCTTCTTTTGATTAGATCGTATACCAAGGGCGGTGGAATTTGTTGACAAGACCTTTTTCACTTGAGGATAAAAAAAGTTTGAAAGAATAATATCCTAAGTATAGTAAGGAGGAAAAGGAAGGAAAGGTGAATAAAAAACCCTTTCCCCATATGTTCTCCCAAGTAGATCCCACCCAAGTCCAACTAGCACAATCCAATGTGCGTGGCTAACTCCTTTTGTAGGTCATACCTATTCATGGAACTTGCATGAACTCCCCCTTCACCCAAGGTCCTAATATTGCATATAAATATGATCCATGGGGACCCCATTTGTGAGGATTAGAAGAATAAAATATGTTTTGAATATCTTCTCTTCCTAATCCTTTTCTCAAGTCCTCAAAACCTTCTAGGTAGCTCTCCAAGATTCAAAAGAAGATGGGATTAATGAGAGTCTACGGATTAGAGTTCCTCCATGGTATAAAACACCAAATACCTATTTGAGTACCCAATTCCACCTAGTCCAAAAGTAATACGGAAAAAGTTCCTTACCAAGATTGGTAATTGCATGAGACCCTTTTAGGATCACTTGAGGGGACCTTTGGAGGTTCGAACAAAGTCTCACCCATGTTTGGTTACACGAGTTGTTATTTATTCAAGTTCACCCATGAAATACTTGTATGAGGTACATACAAAATTCATCCAAGAATCACCTAGGTGAATCTTCCTCAGTAATCCCCCAAGTATCACTAGGGAGAAGCTGAAGATAGCTCATATAGGTTTCACCTGGGCGAGGTACCCTCCATCTCACCTAGGTATCACCTAGGTGAGGTTCCCTCCAACTCTCTTAGGTATCACCTAGATGAATCACTCTCTAGATTTACTAGGTCACACATGGGTGAATCAACCTCTTGGATCTCTCTCATAGAATCAATGATAAGTCCCTATTATTTTGATTCGCATCTAATAAAGACCAAGTCAAAATCTCCATCGAGGGTCCTATATTTGCATAATCAGAGAACAAGACAAATTAGCGTGTCTTATATTAGATTGTGAAACACTTCACATACCTAATAGGAAGTATCCTCAGGATGCTTACAATTTTTCATCCCCTCAGTAATGAGGACCCCAACCTTGGAGACAATTATAAGGACCTTCCTATTTAAAATGGTGAGGATAACCTATTTCTTTTCCATTTGACATGGGATTGTGCTATATTCTTCTCCCATACTCTATGAAACTAGGAATTAGTAATTCCTCCTAGAGTAACCCCCAAGTATTTCTTGTAGGACATATCATTCATTCCATACCCTCACCCTTTCCCATTAGAATATGAAGGATATTGTATGAATTGCCAAATCTTCCACTTCCTATTATTTCTCACACCGAGTATGAGTCATGTGGGATTAAAGTCTAGTGATGATTATATCATTGGAATGATAAAATATCCTCAAATGGGTCTCCTCTATAGGTTTAATCCCCAACCCTTCTAAATTAAGTGATATTTGATTCTGGTCTAAATGAGATATGTAGGAAGCCTCCCTAAGGTTCAATCATAACCCCCAAAACTCACCATGATCTTCTTTGGTCCATATTACCATAAGGTTCATATCCAACCTGGAGAGAAATATTACTTTTGGGTATCTACACTACTATCATTATTATTCCATATTCCCAGTAAGATCACCCCCACTCGGGAGGCTATATCTCTTCTAGGGCCTTTTTATCCCATCCTCATTGACCAAAATTCATGGCGAAGGTCATCTCATCATAGGGCTATATTCCCTTCCAGAGAGACCAAAAAGGGCCATTTTGCATAAGTCTAATACAAACCTTCAATAAGCACCTTTTTCTTAGTCCTCATTACTGCATGATGTTAAAATTCATGGTTTGGTCCCTATCACATGGCCTTAAAATGAATAATGTATACTATTATATGGAACCAAACTATGTGGGCTTTGATTCCTCACATAAGGATACATAGGAAGCCCATCTCAAGGGCCTGATACTAACATAAAAAAGACCCATGTCTCTCTGGATGATGATAAATTACAGAGAACCAAACTATGTGTCTTAAAACTATATTCACAAAATAAAAAAATTACCAATATAGATAACCTCTGATAAATATATATATTGTTCCATCAATAAAGAACCCATGATACATACAAATGGTTCATTGTTGGAGAACCTCAAATATATATAGATGGATTCCCATCAAAAAATGTCTTTAATTGATTATTACGGGTGATCAATTCCATATTTTTAATTTAAAAGGGATTGATGAATATGAATTAAATCTATAATAGAGTTCTAGAGTATGAAATAAGTCCCCCAAAAGGGTTTGATGATACTAAACTCTCATCCTTCCAACTAATTTGAGTTCTTAAGAATCATTGGTTAAGTTCCCCAATGACCTCAGACCTTTGGAAAGTAGACCCATGGGCCATCATGGATATGAGAGTTGTTGAGTGTTTCCTTTTCCATGAATAAAACACATTGGAAACTAAACCACCACGAATAGGTGCAAAATAAAGAATTACCTTGAAAAAAGAAAGTGTGTCTTTATAAAGAACTTATTTTGTTGAAAAATTGACACTATGTAGAAATGTTATCTTTGTTATGAAATTTTTTACCTAATTCTCTAAAAATATATCATAAAAAGATCTTGGAAAATTAATAAAGTAAATCCCATGATATAAATAATGTATTTATGGGTAGAATAAGGCGTAGGTTCTAGGTGAAACTAAATTTTCCTTTGAATGTTTGACCAAAATATCTTTTAGTGTTCAATCACATGTAATCATTAATTCACATGATCAAAACATCATGTACAATGAAAATAGTGTATTACTTGACTAGAATGAAACATCACAAATATAAGAAAAGGATATTCATAAGTAATTTATAATTAATTTAAAAGAAGATATAGAATTACCTCAACTTGTATTTCCACTTTCGTTGGTGATCCCATAGAATAGATCTTGGCACACCGTTATTTCAATTTAGGATCCAAGTTAAAAATACCTCTAGAAGTGATCCACACATTCCCCACAATATCTGAAAAATTCCATATAATCCCTAGGTTCTAGGATAGATAATTATGATCGCTAGTGGTGTTCATAGTTGATCAAAACCAAATTCTTCTGGAGAGAGGAAGAACTCTTGATGATATTTCCTTAGCATGAGAGAGTAGGGGGAGAGATCAATTTAGATATATTGATATATCTATATGGATTGAAAGAGTATCACTATATCCATTTTGAAAACCAATTTTGTTTTTGTAATGTGATATGATAAGATATTTTTTACGAAAGGTTTAGGTTTAGAAAATTTCACATTAAACATTTTACATCTTCATAATTCTTAATTGACCCCTTATAAAATAATAAAAATAAAATTATTATTAATTGATTTTAATGTGAAATATCTATAAGAATATACAAACAAATATCATTTATATTATTTCCAATTAGACCATTACGCTTAGTCCTTTTTCCCTCATTGATATTTACCGATCTTAGAATAATAACTATTTAATAAATAAATTTCACTAAATTATTCTATGATAAATATAATAAATGTTATATTCACCGAACTTGTAAATATTTTTTATTGTTACTTAACTAAATTATTTTTTCTAATAAACGATGATTTAAAATATGGAGATAAAAAAACATGAATAAATATTTTTTTCAATAGACTTGGGGGAAGTCCCCCATTTTTTGAAACAAAACAACCCGCTTGTTATTTTTTAGTTGAGGGATTCCATTACATTAATTTAGTAGGCCTAGTGAGGAATTAAACACCCATGAAAGGAAATCACAGATAGGTTATGACACCCGTGGTTGTCTCACCAAACTGCACCGCAACAGCCCCGCCTTCACCTGCAACTCCACCAACCAAAGACGCCACTAGTGCTCTGACCAAGCATGCCCACACTGGTCATTTTTTTTTCAGTTCCATCACCATTCAACACCTTTTGTCAGGTCATGTGTCATTTCCGTCTCCCATCGCTAACCAATAAACTAATTGTGTGACCCTCTAGGTCTATTTCTCAGTGGCATTAGGCATAACCGCCTAAAGTCTATGGTTTGTGTCTAGCAACACTCCAAGGTATCAATAGATAAATAAGTTAACATAAAAACAATATCTACCGTCTTATGAATATTTAACACATAATATAATCCATTTATCATGATATCTCTAATAAAGAAGGATGCATGTCGATGCCATCAACCTATATGATCGATGTCTCTTTCTTTGACATTAAAGAATTAAACACTCCCACTAAACACCATGGCCATGGATTTATATAGTCAGTTCCATTTCTATCAAATTTCCTAAGATATCAACTTCTATTAAGGGATAAATCCTTTCTCACATTATCCATTAATTCAATATCACTTAGGACACACCCAACATATCCTACTTCATTGAGAAAATATGTCACCATAGTTTTTATCAATATATCAAAGCACACAAATCATGATATACATTAATGATAATATTAAATTATAAGGATAAATACACACACCCATAGATAGGAAAATCCAATGACACATATAAAATGGATTTCCTATTAAAGAGTCTTTTCTCATCACCCACCATCTTGGAGACTACCAAGGAAGAACTCCATGAGAAGGTGTATCAATGTCTTATGATACTTATACCCCTAATATCCTATAATATCTGTGTTCCATAAAAAAATATCAACTATCCATAGAACAAGGATCAATAATAATTTCGTGGAACCTCTAGGTTCACATCATAGTGGGGAAATGCTATGACCTTTTATCAAAACCTATATTCCAAGGACATTATAACATACAAATATTCCACAAAAGAATAATCATGACATGGTTATAATTATTATTTAATTAGAAAAATATTAAATCTAATGCTAAGAAAGTTATATCTATAGAACCAACTCCTAAAGACTCCCACTTATACTAGATCCAACTAACAACCTATTTTAGTCTACTATCTCTCACATTATTCTCTTGCTTCTATTGAGATAAATAATTTTATAATAGGTCCCCTATGATTTCCTCCAAGGATACTTTATCACTTAAACTTCACCTCATTAAGAAAAATCCATTAAGAGATGAAAAATCTGAAGTATGTACTTTTTCCTTTGGTGTGACCTTGGATATTTGGATAGAGACTCCACTTGTGTGTTATTACAATAAAATTTGATAAGATATTTACTTATAGGTACCACATAAATCTATAGGACAATGTTGTTAATAAAAATTCTTCCTCGGATGCATCAAGAGATGTTATATACTTAAACTCTGCAATACAATTGGTGATAAATGGATTCCTTAAACTCTTTCCACTCAAAAATCCTCCGTTGAGACAAAATACTTATCTAAACTATGAATTTAGATCATTATGATTCGTCTGAAAGATATAATCTATATAACCCTTGATGACTAGATCTTCTTCACCTCTATACACTAGGAACATATCCTTAGTTCACCTTAGATACTTAAGGATAGACTTGATAGTAGTCCCATGCTGTTCTCCTGGATCTACTTTATAACTACATACCATGATTAAAAATAGGAAACATCATGCCTCATATATAACATGGAATACATGATAGATCTTATCATATAAGATTATGGGATCTTACTCATTCTCTCTATTTCCTCTTGCATCTGAGGAAACATTTTTTTTGAAAGATGTATACCATTTGAAACTGTAACCAATCCCCTTTTGAACCGTTCCATACTAAACCTCTTCAATATTTAGTCAATGTATGTAGTTTGAATTAGTCCAAGTAGCCTCTTGGATCTATCACACAGAATCCTGATCCCTGAAATTTAGGCTATTTCACCTATGTACTTCATGGGGAAGCACTTGATCAACCATTCCTTAACCTATTGTAAGGATGGTATGTAATTTAGAATTATTAATATGACTTCAACATATACTAATATGAAAACAACAATAATCTCACAAAACCATGTGTAAATAGATTTATCACATTCATTCTTAACGAAACCAAATTCCTTTATAGCTTCGTCAGATCAAATGTTCTATGACCCGGATGCTTGATTTAATCCATAAAATTATCTCTACAAATTATATAGCGTTTTTGAATTTATAAGAGTCACAAAACCTTCTAGTTGTGTCACATACACATCCTCTTAAAGGTTACCATTAAATAAAGTAGTCTTGACATACATTTTCCAAATCTCATAGTCATGGAAAGATTCCATGTAAAACAAAATTCTAATGGATTAAAACATGGAAACTAGGAAAAAGGTTTCAACATAGTGAATTAATTAAATTTTCCAAAATCATTTTTCCACTATTATTATTTATAGGTATTTAATTTACTTTCTATGTACAAATTTCTTTTGAATACCCTTTTCCACCTAATAGGTTTTAGATCTACTATTAGATTGATCAAAACCCAAAATTGGGTTTGATACATGAAATCCATCTCATAATTCATGGAATCTTTCCATCTTTAAGATTATAGGGTCTATACTTCCTCTTTACAGGGGAGAGGATCATTATTTTCAACAAAAAATGAGTCACCATCATTTATGAGAATAAAAACATATCTCTATAGTTCTATCACATCTGTTTCACTCCTACACAACACTTGTGTTTCTGGAATATCTTGCACCGTGAGTACCTATGAAATTATTTCCTAAAAAACTCTTGTGTTTCCTAAGAATAAACTTCATTAAATTCAATATTTCTCCCACTACCTTTCCTGTGGATTCTCTCCCTATTAAGCAAAAATCCTTTCTTATAGAATTTTCTTTATTATCTAATAGTTTTTTATAGGAAGTATCCCCTTGTTTCTTTGGGATAACCTATTAAGATAAAATTCATGCCTTAGGATTATAATTTTTTTGCTTGATCTATCCTTGAAACACCTCAGAACCCCACGATCAAACATGTAAAAATGGATTTATTTCCATTCCATAACTAAAAAGGAATACGATTTACCAATTTAATTGGTACTCGGTTTAGTAAGTATGATGCCATATATAATGAATATCCCCAAAATGATATTGGAAGGCTTTAATAACTCATCATTTAACTTACTATGCCAAAAAAGGTACACTTTCTCCTGCCAACGAGCTTGTACCCTAGTGGTACAAGCTCCTTATTGGCATCCAAAAGACTCGGGATCAAATCCGGGCAGGGGTGAATTTCCGGGTTACTGTAGCAGGGCATTGTAGAAGTAATGTAGCAGGGCACTGTAGCAGTAATGTAGCAGTCATGGAACTGTAGCAGCGGCGACACTGTAGCAGAGGAGGGACTGTAGCAGGTACTGTAGCGGCGGTGGTTACTATAGAAGGTATTGTAGCAGCGCGGGTAATGTTGCAGTACTGTTCACCGAGGGGTCCTTTGGGCCAAAAAATGGGCTTTCAAGCCTTGTATTCAGGCCACTTGGCCTTGGGACTTCGGGCTATGTAATGGGTCACACTCTACCCAGTCTAAAGAGTTCTTTGCTTTAAATAATAAATTGAGGCTTCGGCCCCAACCCTTAAAAAAATGTACACTTTCTCCATTAAATAACACCATTCCACTACATTTTATCAGATAGAGTGATTTGAGATAAAATACCATACTCCAATATAATGTTGATAAAGTGTTGGTTAAGATATTCACCACCATGATCTAATATAAGTTTCTTTAATTTCTTACTAATATGATTCTTAACCTAATTATTAAGTTATTGGAACTTCTTAAAGGATTCTGAATTATACCTCATCATGTAAATATAACTATACCAACTATAGTCAACAGTAAAATTATTAAAGTATGAATATCCACCTATAACATCTAGTTGAAAAGGTCCACACACATCAATGTGTACCAAATCTAGAATATCTACATCCCTGTTTCCTTGACCACCAAATGGTGGTTTAGTGATCTAGACTTTTAAAAAAGCATGATATCATTCAAGTGCATTAAGATCAAAAGAGTCTAATTAAACATTTTGATAGAGGTTTTTTCAAAAACTTCTCGTTTACGTGACTAAGATAATGATGCCATAATTAGGTTTTATATGAGTCATGCATGTTTGTTTAATTATCAATTTCCAAGATTTTTTTATCAAAATTTAATACATAAATACTTTATTCAATTATTCAATAAAAAATCATTTTCTATCTTTATAAAAGTAGAAACCTTTATTTTCAAAGTTGTAAACAAATCCATACATACCTAAAAAAGAAAAAGAAATAATTTTCTTTGTAAAACTGGGAACATAATTTAAATTATTTTAAAACAAAATTAATCCTTTAGGTAATGTGTAATAATAGTCTCTAATGTACAGATCATCTAGACTCACTTTATTGGAAGCTTGTAGACCCACCTCATCTATGGTAATCTTATGAAATCTACTCAGTTCATGTATTTGGATATAAATGTGAGCACCAAAGGTAGTATAAAATACCAAAATTCTAGATATAGAAATATTAAAATTAATAAATAATGATCTTTAATCTTACCCTTACTTATTTGGATGGGTGCAATTCCTATTCCAATGGCCTTTCATGCCACATGCAAAAAAACCACATCCTTTTCCTTTTTCTACCTTAGGATCATCTTTTTATAAGAAGGACGGTGCTCCAGATCCTTAGACTTGGAATGAGTTTTTGAACCCTTCTCCTTTTTTATTATTATTCTTATTCACCATAAGGAAAATGGTGTTTTCATGCCTTGTGAATTTATTAACGTGAAGAATAAGTGTATGATGTTTTGGAAGTGTATTCAAATTATTGACCATATTATAATTCACAATAAAGATAAATTTGTTTTTAGATGGTGAGGATAGAATGAGATATATGCATATCAAATCATGGATCATAAAACCTAAGATATGTAGGTAAAAAATTCAGCCAATCATCTTGACTACATGTACCCCTACTATAACCAACTCTCCAAGTTTGAATGTGAATTGTGTATTGGGGATCTCATATCACTATGATATCACCTTCTCTTGATAGAGATCCTTAAGGTGAGAAATTATTCTATGAACATCCATATCCTCATATTTATTTAGAAGATCATTGGAAATGGTGGATAGCATGAAACATTATAAATCCATATCATTTTATACATGCTTCAAATAGACAAATAATTCTTCCTCATTATTCTCTTTGGAAATAAATTTAGGAAGTGGTTCTTCCAGCATGTATAATTTTCATTTGTGGTGTTGTATAATGCAGAAGTGCCTATACCATTCCTCGAAAATCATGTTAGTGAGATATTTATCTTTATCAAGTATGGATCATAGTGATATTGTAGAATTCATGTGGTTTTCCTTTTTTAAAATTTTAGAGCAGATAATTAGTACTTGTTTTGATTTCAAAAAATGGATTTACAAATTTAAAATAAATTAAATTCCATTAATCTCACACTATTTTTTGAAACCCAATATCCCTCAACATAAATTTCTTAATATCTCAATACTTATATACTCTAGTGTAAAGTATATATATTCCCCTTCTCATAACCCATACTTGGGGCTAAAAATATATTTGAAAGGTCTTTGGTAGGCATATCTTTCCAATTGCATTCACTCGCAATTCCTTGATCTATTGAGTGGAGTCCCCAAACCTAAAATATTGTTTTAATATTTCCTCAACCCATTCATTTAGTTACACAATGTTCTACTTGGTTAGTCTACCCTTGATATTAAATAAGTTAAGTTAACCCAAAATTTGAAGCTAAAATTTACACTATAATTGAAAGAACCCCAACTTGGATTAGTTAAGCTCTCAAAACTCTGAGGTGGATTTTAACTTAAGTAGTATAAGGCTCCATCAAATTAATATTTTAATTTGAGGGATTTTTGTACTTATACATAAATATTATTTTTATCCTTTCACATGCCTTGTTAATATTAAGTGTATTTTACTTAAGTGATTAACCATGTGTAACAAAACGTTTACACATAATCTTGGTTATATTTTATTCCATCTTTTGTGATTACTAATTTAATTAATAGGTTATCTCACAACATTCATAAACATAAATAATTATCCATCAAAATGATAGAAATAAAACATAAGCAATGATGTCATGAGATTATATGTTGGTTAATTTATCTAGAAGATATAAAAATTACCCACGAGCATAGGAAAAAACAACTTGAACCATAGCTTGGTTCATGTTGCAGTATACCACCTTGGATCCTATGTATCACCTTGATTGGTTTTACCTTGGATCCTTGAATCAAACTACCTCCACTCACTCATAAGATCCATCCTTACATAATATTTTACTCACACATAGGTGATGGTAACCAATGGATTGGATAATGGGGGTTTATATAAAAGAAATAATGATAATATAGGACCTTAAATAATAAGGAGGATGGGATGATACACATTCCATAATTTTTAATTTAATTAAATAAATTAAAAGAAACCAATCATATACAAGGGATGGAATAATCCCATGATTATCCACACGTCAATCAATGAGCATACATTTCATAATCTAGATATTAATTACTTAGATTCATTCTTTAATTGAGATAATTCACAATGAAATAATCCAATTAATTAATTTATATTTAGTTATATCCAACCATCCTTAACTTAACTTCATCTATAATTTAAAAAAATTAACATCATTTAAAATAAATGTAGTAAGAAAGTTTACTTGGAGGAAATTTCATGAGCTTATCCAAAATTTTAACATGGAATATATTTAATATATAATTATCAATACTATGAAATGGCATGTAATTTTTAAAATAAATTACACAAAAAAAACATATGAATAGGTTTCATTATATATTTAAATTTTATATATGTAAAAATTGACACACTTTATGTAGTAGACTACATAGAATGTACACAAGTACAAATCATGTACTTGTATTCTACCCATGTATGAAACACATGCCTAGGGTCTGTCTGTGTTCCCTTCTGTGGATAAACTTGAGGCACATGGAATGTAGTCTAACTTATAGGGCATATAACCTCATATTTTCATGAAATGTCTATCCCAATGTTGTGTATCCAATACATGGATCACTGGTACACCTTGTGTTCACGATCGTGAGAATACAAGAACTCTATGTCATGCATTGTTGTTAAATGTCATGTAGTTCTGCATGCAGTGTGCCAGCCTACCCAATTCTACACGCCGATCTGTTTTAATCATATCTTAGATTGGAATTTTTTGGATGTCACTCGATAGATTGAGATACTAGAGAGAAAACATAATATATAGAGTGTATTTAGGAATTACAATCCATGTACACTATTATTGTTTAGGAAGAAACCTTTCCACATTCATATGGTGTTATTTGAATGGATCTTCATTTTTAAACCTTAACTGATAACTGGTTTTGTTACTAAGAAAAGAGAAAACGAAGAGACACTGATATTTAGATATTAAAATGAACCGATATAAGTAAAAGAAAACAAAAAACATGTAATAAATTAATGAATAAACAATAATTATAAATTAAACATGTAACTATTCTAATACCACTTGTAGATTATGTGTGTAGTTGAAGAATCCTTTGAAGGTATGGCTAACTCAAATTCTAATCTTTAATCAAATGTAATCATCGCTTCACATGATCAAAATGTCATTTCCAATTAAAATAATTTCTTACTTGACTGGAATGAAATTCCAAAACTAGAATTGAAGTACTTTCACAGGTAATTTATAATTAATTTATAAGAGGATATAAAATTACCCTAACTTATAATTCCACTTTCTTTGATGATCTGATGGAATATATCTTGTCTCACAGTAGTTTTGTTGCGTGATCCAAATGAAGAACCCCTCTAGTGGTTATCTACATGTGCATCGCAATCTCTAAACAACACTGTAGAATCATTTGGGTGATATCATGATTGATTTTGACCACTTGCATAGTTTATAGTTGATTGCATAATTATTATTATTGAAAGATGAATAACTCTTGATGATATCTTGTTATCTTTAGAGAGGAGGGTGGGGGATAACTCTAGATCTTCTGATCATTGAATAGGTATTGAGATATTGTCAGTCTATCCATTATTCACACCAATTCGGTTTTTAGAAATTGATATAATTAGAAATTTATTATGTTAGTTTTAGGGTTGTAAAATTACACATTAAAACTTTTCTAGATTTATAATTATTAATTTACCCCATGTAAAATAATAATAAAAATAATAATAAAATATTTTCATGTGTAATACCTTTAATAATATATAAATAGATATCAATTATATTATTTCCAATTAGACCATTTGACTTCATCCACTTTCCCTCATCTATATTTATTGATCCTTAAATGATGACTATTTAATAAATAAATGTAATTTCATTATTATATGATAAATATAATAAATATTATATTATCTGAACATGATAATATTTATTATTATTATTTAACTAACTTATTCTTTTGAATAACTTGTGATTTAAATTATGGAAATCAACCAAGCCCAAATAAATATTATCTATTCTAACTTGTTAAATTCAATACATAAATTTAATTGAGATTATAAATACACTAAGTGTGTGACACTCCATGCCTCTTTCTCAGTAGAATTAGGCATAACATCCTAAATTACAAGGTTAGCATCTAGAAACATTCCAATTCATTAATAGAGAAATAAGTTATCATCACAACAATGTCCAACCTATTACGAATGTTTACCATGTAATATAATCATTTTATCATGATATCTATAATCAAGCAGGTTGTATGCTGGTGCCATAAAACTATATGCTTGACATCTATTTCTTTGAATTTATGTGATTAAACTCACCCACTTAAAACCATTGTAATGGATTTATGAAGGTAGTACCATTTATATAAAAGTTCCTGAGATATTGACTTCTCTCAAAACAAAAAATGGATAAATCCTTTCTTGCAATATCTAGTAATGCAATATCACTCGTTACACACCCAACGTATCCTACATCCCCATGAATATATGTCATCATGGTTTTTTCCAACCTAGAAAAGTACATGAGTCATGATATCCCTTAATTATAATCATAAAATCTATGGATTAATGCATACATCAAATGATAGAAACATCCCATGAAACATGGAAATGTGAACTTCCAATAAATGATTATTTTCTCATAACCTATTATCTTGTAGATTATTTAGGATGAACACCATGATAAGGTGTCTCAATTTTATATAATCCTCTTACCCCTGGTATCCTATGTTGTATATGTCCTAACATTAAATATCATCCATCCATATAACAAGGTTCATGTATAATATAGTGGCCCCTCTAGGTTCTCATCATAGTGGAGAACAACTATAACCTTTTAGCATGAAATATATTCAAAGAAAATTATGACATCAAATTATTATATAGAATAATAATCATGATATGATATGAAAACTTCTTTAATAAATAAATATGTGATACAATTCTAAGAAATTTATCTCTAGGGAACCAACTTCAACATAAGGATTATGTCATTATAGTTGGTATCAATGGATAGGTTTAGATAAATCTAAAAGTTAGGATGATGTTAAAAGATAATATTAAGAGATTCTAATGAATATTAATTTTATAATGGGATAGATTTTTAATATTACTATGTTTATTCATATATTTCGTATCTGTTTATAATGGTTTTCTATAGTGGAAACATGGAAGTTGAGATAGAAAAGAATCAGGAGGATAATATCCATATGAACCAACAACTTATAATAGTTAGAATATACTAGTTTGCAACACTTTTAACTCAGCTAACATAGGATATTAATAGTGGAACCCATAGAAGAGGGTGAATATATTCTTCGCATAAGAACATGTCTATAATATAAAATTTCATGAAACAACACCCCATATCTTTTAATGGATCCTCATACCTGGTGGAAGCTTCAGGATAGACTAATGATTTAGAGAATATATTTGATGTCATGAGATGTTTTAAATATCATAAGGTAACTATTTCTATTTGTCATTTTGAAGGTGAATATGATCAATAGTGTTCTTTTATTAAGAACACTATAGAAAAGGAATAAATTTATTACATGGAATATATATTTTTTAAAGACCTATTCAATGAAATATATTTTCATAAATTTTTTTCGAAAAAGAATGTAAATTCAATTCCTTGAGTTGAATAAAATGAAGGACTCTATTTCCACTTATGGAGATAATTTTAATAGGTTGGGAATGTATGCATTGAATTTAATTCTAGACCATGATATAAAAATTTATAGATTTTACTCAAGATTTAATCCAACTTTATGAAGGGATTTAGTTACTTGTGAGTTTAGAGGTTAGGAGAAAATTGTGTTGTGTACTGAGAAAATTAAGGTAAAGTTAGTGAAATTTTATAATAATAAGGGTAATAAGATATCCAGGTGGTATTACTTGGGTAAGAATTCATCAAAGAAACCTGAAGGTTAGAAAATTTAATTACCCTGTTTTGATAAGTGTAGTATAAATCATTCTGGAAAATGTACTATGAGATCATGGAAGTTTTACTAATATGGAAATCCTGGACCCATGGTTCATGACTACAATGAAAAGAGAAATAAAAATATTTAGATCAGTATTGAAATATAAGAAATGAAATGTTTTAATTTTAATGAGTAGAGACATTATACCAATACATGTTTGAAGTTAGTTACTCAAGGTGGGAATCATTAAGATTAGAAAATAAAAGGTGTAGCAAAATTGTTTTCTACTATTATGATAGATTTAGGACCCACAAATTAAGTGGTAACATATAAGTTACCTTTTAATTCAGATTATGAAAATTTATTGTTTGATTTGTGATCCATATATTCTTTTATATCTAAGAAATTTTCAAGTAAAATGGAAATACCATCTAAATAAATGAAGTTAGAACTCTTGGAAATAACACTCTGGGGGTCATATAAAGGTATTAATAATTCATATATATCATTCTATTATCATCTATCAAATGACATTTCCAATAAACCTTATTTATTACAAATTCTAGAGTTTTATGTTATTATAGGTATGGATTGGATTTCAATTTATTATTATAAGATAGATTATAGATCTAAAGAATTTATTTTTAAGAATTATTTTTTATTTGTATATAATAATGAATTAATATCCTTGATAACATATCCAGAATCTAGGAAACTGATAAAAAATAGAAGTGAAATGTATCTTGAACATACTTCTGAGAAGGAAATATTTGAATTGGTGATGTGACAAAAATAATTGAATACCTAGATTTTTTAGATGATTTTCTTTGTGTTATTCTTGGTCGAGAGGTTGAGTTTTTTGCTGACTTAGAGCCAGATACTGATCCAATTTCAAAACCTCCATATTTAATGGATTAATTTGAGTTATTATAAGTAAACATGTAGGTACATGTGTTACCTAATAAGGTCTTAATTCTCATTGACACTAAACCTTAGAGTGATCCTATTTTGTTTGTTAAAAATAATGATGGGTTTAGAATACATTTCATTGAATATTGAAAACTAAATAACATTACTATTAAGAACAAGTATCCATTTCCTCATATCAATGTCTTGTTTTATTAGGTCTAGGGTGTATAATATTTTTCAAATATTGATATTATGTTTGATTATAACTATATAAAGGTGAAGGAGTTATATATTATGATGTTGATGTTCTGTATGAGGTATGGGTTTTGATGGTTTCTGGTTATATTATTCAAGTTCACAAACACAGCATCTATATTTATGGACCTAACGAATAGAGTGTTCCTTGAGTATATTGATAAATTTTTGGTTGGGTTTATCTATGATATTATAGTATACTATAAAAGATATTAATATCATGAGGAAAATATAAGGATTGTTTTTTATACTAAAAAATAAAATTAGTTATATAGAAAATTTAGTAATTGTGAATTTTGGTTATAATAAATTTCTTTCCTTGGGAATATTGTTTATAAACATGGAATAATTATTGATCGTAATAAAACTAAAGTTGTGGAGAAGTGGACAAGGTCTAAAAATTTCTTTGAAATTTTTAGTTTTCTTGGATCAGCAGGTTACTACTAATAGTTTATCGAGAACTTTTCTTGGAAATACATCCCACTAACTAGAGTTAACTTGAAAAGAAGTAAAATTCATATGGATAAATGAATGTGATGATGGTTTTTAGGAATTGAAAATAAGATTGGTTAATGCTATAGTTTTTTCCTTTCCAAAAGGAAATGAAGAATTTTTTATTTATAATGATGCTTATTTTATGTGACTTGGTTGTGTTATGATTAAAAGTGAATGGGTTATCATGTATGCATCTCATCAATTGAAACCATGTGAGAAAAAATATCATACACATGAAATTGAGCCACTTGTAGTAATATTTTACTTTAAAAATATAAAGAAATCATCTATATTGGAATATATTTGAAATATCTATAGACCATAAAAGTTTAAAGTATATATTCAATAAAAAAATTAGACATGAGGTATAGAAGATGGATAAAACTAATTGAGGATTATGATTTCAACATTAACTATCATCTAGGTAATGAAAAAAAGGTATTTGATGCATTATGTAAAAAATATAATTCATTATTAACCATATTACATTTGGAATATGATCATTGGTTAATGATTTAAGGAATTTTGGACTAGAAATTATGTATCCAAAAACCAATTCAGTTTTGGATCGAGTTTTAATACAGTAATATTATATATATATATATATATAATTAAAGAGGCTTAGAAGAAAGATCATAGTTTTCATGAATGATTATAATCTGTAAAAAAGGGTAATTTTCCTAAATTTAAAGTTGATAAATAATATGATATATGATTTAGAAATATGTTATGTGTTCTGAGAGATTCGTAGTTAATGAAGAAATTATTAAGTTAATATAAAATATACTTGTTTTCTATTTATCCTGGAAACACTATGATGTAAAAATAACATTGAGAATATTATTAGATGGATGGTATAAAAATGGATATATATGATTTTAGAAGGATTTTTTGACCTATCAGTAGGTAAAAGTTAAAAATAAACTATCAAAGGGGTTGATTTATCCTTTCTCAATGCCAGAATAGAAATGAGAAAATGTATCCATGTATTTCATGGTGGGATTAACACAAACTTATGAAGGTAGTAATGAGATTTGGGTTATTAATTATTATTTAAATAAATTTACCCATTTTATACCTATTTGGGATACTCTATATTTGTATTATATTTCACGAAATTATCTTAGGAAGATAGGAAGGTTACATGGAGTTCCACTCTATATAGTATCTGATCATGATCCTTAGTTTACATCAATTTTTTGAAAAAGACACCAAAAGTCAATGGGTACTGAATTATAATTTTTTACAACATTTTATCCTCAATATGATGGACAATTGTAGCATACACTTCATACTCTATAGGTTTTTATTCGATCTTACTCATTAAATTGTCAAGGATGTTGTAATCATCATATGTATTTAGTTTAATTTTCTGATAATAACGTTTTTTATTCAAGTATATAGACGATACCTTTTGAGGAATTTTATGGAAAATAGTGTTGGACACCATAATGTTGGGATGAAGTAATCAAAAGGAAGTTGTTGGGACAAAAAATAGTATTATAAAATCTTGATAAGGAAAATATGATTCAAAAAACAGATGATGATATCTCAAAGTCATTATAAGACTTATTTAGATCAAAAGTGTAATTATCTCTCATTTTAGGTAGGAGATCGTGTTTTTCTTAAAGTATCTCAATGGAAAAGTGTTATGAATTTTGTCATAAAGGGAAATTTAAGTTAGTGGTTTATTGGTTCATATAAAATTTTAAAATAGGTTAGATCAATTTATTACATATTAGTTTAACCTTTGAATTTATCTCAGGTATATGGTGTTTTTCACATTTCTTTACTAAGAAAGTACATACCTAATGTATATCATGTTTTTATCCATGAAGTGGTATAGTTAGAGGATAGTATCTTTTATGAAGAAAAACCTCTTTAGATTTTTGGTCATAGAGAGAAGGTACTAAAAATTAAGGCGATTTACTGAGTAAATATTTTATAGAAAAATCACATGATTAAGGAAGTGACATGGGAAATAGAAAATTCTATGAGGGAAAAATAACCTCGTTTAAGTAATAAAATTGCGAGAATTAAATTTCTTAAATGGAAACTATTGTGAAAACTTGGATAATTTTACTAATAAATCAATTTTATGTGTTATTAATTTTCATGATTATATTTTATTAATTCATATTCACTATACTAATTTTAAGCAATTTTCTGGTCGAAAAAGTCATAGTTTTTTAACCAAATTATTTTTCATGAATTATATGGTCTTATTAATAAGTTAAATTTATAAATTTTTAGAATTTAATTTTATAAAATGTACTTAATTATTGATATCATCATATCAAAATTATCCTTGGGTGAATTTATGTTATTTTTTTTGAAAAAGTTGATTTTATGTGAATAGTGGAAAATACTATTTTAAAGCATACCGAAAAATTTATGACATCATTATGACGTAAGAATGAATTAGAAATTTATAAAAAATTTTACCTGAAGAAAAATTTATTTATATAAAAAATATATAATTTAAAAGTATTTAGTTGAATCTATAAACCTATGTTCAAAATTTTGAAGCCAAATTTATATTTTATTCAGATAAAAATTTATTTTTATTTTTGTATTTTAATAAAGTGGTTCAAGGATTCCATTCTGTTTTGGGTTGGTTATAATATAGAATAAAATTATTTCTTTAATATTAAATCAAATAATTCGAAGGAATCATCTCTCCTAAAAAATATTAGGCCTAAATTATTAAATAATCAATATTTTAACCTTAAAACAGCTTTATCCTCATGTATAAATAACCACACTATTTTCACTGGGAAAAACAATTTCCATTCACTTTATCTAAACCAGAAAATACTCAAATAAATTTCCAACAACCCTTCCCTTGTCTTTTATGTCTCTATTTTCTCAAAATACTAGTCCTAGAAGGCTTAAGGTGATGGCTAAATGGAGCTATTTAGGGAGGAGGTTTAATTACTAACTGAGCCATTACAGCTTTATTTATTCTTCTACCTCCTTCAAATATTCTGTAAACATGGAAAAATAATAACATAATTATATTTTATATTCTTAAATGGTGTTTTTATAAAGTTAAACCCCCTTTTTATTTCTTATTCCATCCTATGGGAAATGAAAACGTCACCAATGCGTACATGTGGACTACCACCTCCATGAAGTGATGTGTTTCGTTATCAAAAAAACCTCACAAATATATTTATAAATATGGAATTAATGAATATATAAGTCTTTTTAGACATTTTTATGATTCTATAATGATAAAATATTACTTCTCATCTTACCTTTTTTCATCTATTGGAAATTGATAATGTCGGTTGTGTGTACGAGTGGAATACCACGTCCATGAAGCGATGTGATTCCTTTTTAGTTAAAAACTCACATGGTTGATCATAAGGATGTAATTAATAAATAAATATTAAATTTATAATGTATTATGGTTCTGTAAAGGTAAAATATTATCTAAATTATTTCTTTTACACTCAGTATAAAAATAAAAATGTAGTTCATGAGTATGTACGGACTACCATCTCCACGAAGTGATGTGGTTAATTTTTCATTAATAACTAACAAGGTTAGTTTTAAAAGTGTATATAATGTATAAATATGATAAATTTAACACTGTTATGATTCTATAATTAATAAAACTCCATCCCCTTTGACCTTGGTCAACACATCGATATTGTTTGGAGGTTATAAACTAGACTAACCAAAAACAACCTACATAAACTTAACCATTTTAATAACTAAATAATTCATGGTAATAAATGAAATAATTATAATTAAATGAAAAAGAAAAATGTTATTAATAAAGTATTAATCTAATAAAATTTTATTATTATAGTAATATAGAACATATAAATCAAGATTATATATAAGGTAAAAGACTTTCTTTTAAATTTTTTGTTTTAAACTGTTGCAGCCAACTAATTTTCTTCCATGTCATAGTTATTTTAAATCTTTTAATAATGTTATTATTTATTATTTAAAAATTCATAAAAATAATTTTTCATTATTTATTTAATTTCTTTTCAAAGGATTTTAAAGGAATCTTTTCAATATTTTCTATACGGTTTATTTTTGAATTTTTACAAAAGTACAAAAAGAATTTTTTAATTCATATAGATTGACTGACATTACCACCATTATAACCTTTATTAATTATCAATAATACTTCAATATATTAAATGTTTATTTTAAAATAAAAGGCTTGTTTCAATATTGTTTAATTTCTTAGTTTTTTAATTTTTTTGGGAAATAAAAACCTTTTCTCATATTTATGAGATAACTAAAAGCATTTTACATATGACATTGAATTTTAATTCAATAAATTTTATGATTAAGTTAAAATATTTTTGTGTCTTATTCATCTTATTTTTTTATATAATTTTATATGACTGAATGGGGAGAATAATATAACTATAATGATGGGTGATCCTGATATAGCTCTCAAATGCCTCAGGTAAAGTTGTAGAGTTTACCTGTGATAGGTTACTCCTAAGAGATATGTGAACTATCTGGTTAGGTGATTCCATTGTAAGGGTTCTTATAAGGGTTAATGTAAGTATAATTTCTGAAGTTCCAATATGATATGATTTTAATGGTTTATAATGGAAATGTTTTTATTTCTAAAGGTAATCAAAGAAGCTTATATTTTAAAGAATTATTATGAGGTTTTTTTAAAAAATAATGGTGAAAGGTTTGTTTTTTAAGGGAAGGTATTCATGAGATTTTATTTTTTACAAGAAATTTTTATGATTATGATTTTTCCATTATTATTTAATATGAAATTTTTAATTAAAGTGATTAAGTAATTAATTTTTTTATAAAAGTAAATATATATTTAAGGTAAAATATTTATTATTAAAAGGAAATATTTTCTTATAGATGATTTTAGTTTGAAGGTGGTCTAATAGGTTCGTTTTCTTTTTCCCCTTACCGAGATTTGTTTTTCACATCCCAAATTTTCAATTTTTTTTTCACAGGGAGTAATAATTTATATAAATGTTACTAAATTTTGAGTTCTAGATTTGGTATTTAACTTGAATAAAGAATGTGTTTCTTTATAAAGAACTTATCTTCTGAGAGAAATGATTATTATATTGAAATTTAAACTTTTTTTATAAAATTTTCTAACTAATTATCTGAAAATATAAACAATAAATACAATGTAAATGTAATAACATATAAACCTTATTATAAATCATGTATTATGGGTTGAATAAGCTTTGAGTATGTAACACATTCTAGGATTACAGAAAAACCTACTCTCAGTAAGATAATTAGATGATGAAGGTTTATGTACTATGTTTATGGATGGTGTATATAGGATCATAAAAGTTTCTATGGTGGTGGAAAAGGGGGTGAATTATGTGAAATTATATATACTTGGGAATTTATAAAGAGAAATGAATGTTGGAAAATCAAAATTTAGATCTGTGATATTGTGGTGTGAACACCTCAGTCACATGAGAGAGAACATGATGTAAGAATTGACTGTAAAATACATAATGAAACTAAAATTCATGGAGTATATAAAATGTGGGTATTGTATCATTTTGAATTATAATAAGTTGTCCTTTAATATATAATTTTAAACATTTAAGTATAAGAAGTTATAGCTGGTTCATACGGCTGCAGGGGGTCAAGCCAAGCTAGTTCTTATTAGGCCCACTATGTTATTAAACATTCCATTATGATGTGGAATATAAGGTGTGAGTATTAATTATCAAGTAAAAGTATAATATTTTGAAAAAAATTCATTAGATGTATATCGATTGTGGAAAAGGATACCAGAACTAAGATAAAATTCTTGGGGGCTGATAATGGTGGAGAGTATGGAAGTAGAGCATTCCAAATGATCTATTACTGGAAACTTATACAATTTGAGAAGATTACACAAAACAATCATAGTATATTTGTGGTATAGAATTGATGAATCAAAATTTTAATGATAGTTATATGATTATAAGGTTTCATACAATTTTCCACAAGTATTTTTTGGAAGAGGTAGTGAAATAGATACCCTTTATTATAAATTTGAGTCATTCTACTCCATTAAAACATGATCTTATAGAATAAATTTACTCTTAAAGGATGATTAATATCCCCCACATGAATATTTTTGGATGTGTCACCTATATCCATGTCAATTATAAGGAAATAAAAAAATTGAGGTAATGTCTTAGGAGAGATTCTTTATAGCCTATGGTGATGAAAAATTTAGACTTTGACTCAGTATAACGACTTATGGTATTTTATCAAATATTTAAAAGTCCTATTTAATGATGGGATCATATTGAAGGATTAAAACTTGGTAAAAGATGTTATGGAGAAAAAATAATCTATACATTCTAAATTTTATCTATATATAATTATAGAAAATCCAATTTGTTCTAGGAATATGATAGTTTTGGAGATACTAGACTATCCAGATGGAGAAGTTTTAGATAGAAATTAGATTTTATGGGTATTCCCATGGATAGATGTACTGAATATATTTAAGAATTTATAACCTTGTGAAATATCTCTATAAGGTGATGTTTTAGAAATATTAGTTCTATAGAGAGTAAAACCTCAGGTTGAATTAGGCCAGTCTACCAGGAACCCAATGTAAATGTTTTGAAGTGACATATACCTATTGATTTTTACAGATGGTGTAGAACCTCAATGTATGAAGGAAGTGGAAATTATGAGTGACTCGAGACAGTAGGATTTATTTATGAATGAAGAGATATACTTCTTTCATGTTTCTAGGAAATGGGAGATAATGAAAAAATTTATACGAAATGAGAACTATAGATAAAGTGTGCCTACCATCTAAAAGAATAAGTTGATAATAAAAAATGTTATAATGAAATACTTTCAACAAAGGTTTTTCAATAAATGAAATGTGTATATTTCATAAAAATAATTTCTATGTAAGTAAAGAATTAAAAAATTTGGATGGTTTTTAGAATGGTTTCTATGAAGTGTCTAAATATTGATTTATTCGTTGTATATATGAAATTCCATCATAGATATTTAGAGGAGGAATTCTATATGGATAATCCAAAGGGTTTCAGGGAAAATCTAATGAAAGGTCTAGTGTAATGGATCAAATAGATTTTGTATAGGAATTAAAACCATAAGTCAAATTACATTATGGTGGAGAATGTACTCATATAGAGAAAAATAGATTATTTATTTTAATTAAAAGGTTTTGGTGAACATAGTTTCAACATACTTATTCTCTATGTGGATGATATACTCCTTGTTGGTCTGATAAGATATTATATCTGGGAACTAATTTTTTTTCCAGAAAAATTGAGATTAATGATCATGATTCCAAAAAGATGGTGTTTATGATTAGTATTAGAAGGGTATTTAAACATAGATCATTTTTCCTCCATCAGTTATAGTACATATGGAAGGCATTGAAAAAATTCATAATGAGTGATTATAATCATGTGAGAAACACTTTTGATGAAAAAAATCATTTTATCCAAGGAGAAGGAACCATGAATGGAATATAAGGCTGAGTACATAGAAGGGTTCAATAAGTATTGATAGTTGGAATCATGAAGTTTTCATAGTTTTTATATGGCTAGAAAATGTATATGTATTGGGAGTCATCAATATGATTATAATGAATCTAGTAAGGGAGTATTGGGAATCAGTGAATTGTATAATGAAGTGTCTCAAAGGTTAGGTAGATCTAGAATAATGTTTCATATTGAATGATATGTTTCAAGGGTTTGTGGATTTGGACTTTAGAAAATATGTGGGCACATGATGAGAACCAATATATATGCATTCACTTTCGTTGGAATGAATGTGAATTAGAAGTTGAGACATAAACTAGTAGTTGCACTATCAACAACTATATTTGGGCACATGGAAATTACTAGAGATAAGAAGGACTTGATATGAATATAGGGGGTATTAAAGGTTATTCAAATAAGGTAATGAAATTTAACATTATTCTATGATAGTAAAATCATGATTTAACTTATGAAGAATATTATATTTCACAAAAGGGTAAATCATATCCAAACAATGTATCACTTCATTTATAAGTTATTGGAGGATGTTTTACTAGAGATAAAAATGGTTTATGGATTTTTGAATCCGGTATATATATCAATTAAGGTCAAATTCTAGGAAATTTTGGTGAAACATTATGCTATAGTGGGGATTCAATGGCTGAAATCATAGTTAAGGACTATTGTACCACTATAGGAGGACAGAAAGAAAATTTTCATTAGAAGTGACATTAGAGGACTTAGTGAAGCATTGAAAAAAAATATTCAAGTGGGAGATTTTTAGGACATGTTATAAAGAGCTTGTTTTTTGGAAATTTTTCGGAAAATTTTAAATATATTGGTTTTGAAAGTTTAGGTTTGGAACTGGATGGAGGCAAGAATATTAGAACTAGGAAGTCTTGAACTTCTGTAACAACAAAAATATTATAGTAGAGAATAAAGGGTAATAGGATGAGTTTTAGAAGTCTTCACTATTCATTATAATAAAATTTTAAGTCATTATAATCAATTGATAACTGGAGATAACCTTGATCAAGAATTATTCATTCAAAAATATTATAAGGTTGTGGAATTAGCTAGATACTATAGATCTTGACTAAAAAGGTAAGATTGGGTCACTTGTACTATAATTATTCAAGTTATTTTTTACTTGGTTTATTTTTTTCAATTATAATAAAAAAACACCATTGTGTTCCTCCTATGGAGTAATGAATGTCCTAAAAAACATAAAATATTCATGTGATATTTCTATTTTACGTTGAGTGTGCTTCTTTTGAGTTATTTTATTCAAAAGGTCCTGTTTGGATTATTTTTCTGGTAAAATGCATGGATAGATTATGAATTATTTTCAGTTATAGGTAAATCAGAGTCATGTTTTGTTCTATTTCTAGTGTTCTCAACATTTTTCTTTGTTTTATGTTCTGGGGTGTTCTTTCAAATCATTAGGATAAAACATAATAAATTAACCACTGTGAATCAGACGATTATAACTAAAGTAACATTTGAAATAGATTCAATGGTGGTCAATTTTATAAAATCATTGGTCTTGATTAATAACATGACACTATTTTATTTATAATGGATGGAAATTAAGGGGTTTTTAACTTTTAATTAAAGATAGATATGGATGGAGGAATTATATTTGAGAAAAGAGGAAATGATCTATAAATAAAGGATTCCATTAGCATAACCTCATCTTTGATATCTCTATTTAATTTTCTATTGGTGGTGGACTAGTAGTGGAATCCTAAACTAAGGTGATTAAAGGAAATTAGGTTGGATGGATGATCTATGGATTTATATGGTATAATCTTAAGATATTTTAAGTTGTTATGAACATAGTAGAGTTTTTAGATAATAAATATTTAGCCCTTAAAAATCAAGTTATCATTATTCTCTCTATAAAAGTGGTTAATGAGGAATTTATAACATTTGGAATGGGGGATATGTCAATATAAATATATATTTCTCACTCGAACCTTATTATTTTACCCCTTAGATCTACAGAGTTACATGGTTTTATTCCAAATTGCACATGGCCATGTTACTCAATGGATATGACATACTATAGAACCAAACGTTACATGAGTGTCATGCCATCCTAACACAAGGGCATTCCAAATGGAACAGGTCAATTATAAATATGGACAATCCATTCCAAAAAATCATAAATTATATGTTTAGTTTTTTAGGTTTAAGAACTATGGTTCATATGAAATTTGGATGTCAAATATTGGTGGTTTGGATCATTAAGGTTGTCCACTTGGGATCTTGTATAGAATTATAATGAAAGCATATAAGGTAGATAGTTCCTATCCCTTACTTATTTGGTTATGATTCCATGGATTGTGATTGATGTAATTACCAAAATCTTTATCTAAATTAATATTTTATCAATTAAATAATTTTAAATTAATTTTATGAAAATGTGGTTTATTTGGATTTGTGTCAAATGTAAAATGGGAATTTTGATCAAAATCATGAATAATGGGTTTTCAAATCATTGTGTTTAGTTTATTGGAAATTTGGATTCATATTAAATTGATTTTTAAATTTAATATATTTTAATAATTGTGATATTTTAATGAGAAATAATTTTGGAAAAAAATGGTTTATTCTGGAAACTAGTTAAAAAGAATGGGCAATATAAAATCCATAGTTTGAAATAACTATGTGGAATGGTTTGAAATAAGAATTATCTGATAAAAAAGACTAATATATATTAACATTCATGGATGATAATTCACTATAGTTTCCTTATGATCATTTTTGGGTTAGTTTATATGTGTATTCATTTTTATTACTTTTACACTGCTCATGATTCCTTAAATTGTGGAACTATGTTTTATTTATTAAAATATATTAAGATTTTGTATGTTTGGAAATATGAATTATTTGTAAACCATAATTGGAATTTGTTATACTTTTTTGAAATGATTTATAAACTATTAAACTATAAATTATTATTTTTGTTTTCCAAATGGAATTGGTTTCTTGGTTTGGAATTGATTATAAACAGGAATCCATGGGAGTGATTCAGGGAAATCCTACTAAGTAACATGGTACCTACCCCAACATACACATCTCAATGTGTGTTTAGATATTTTTTTTTCTGATATAAGAAAAATAAAGTCTAACATTTTATTGGAGATGGATATAAAAATATTTTCATAGTGGGATGTGACGGTGTTTGACCAGGAATTATTAGTGGATGTTTCCATCCCCAACAGGTAGGTTTTGGTCAGTTACCTTTGGTTATCATGTATTGGTCTATTTATTGGGTTTTAATTTCAATTTTTAATTATTTTCTTTAAATTATGTTTTTGATGATTGGTTTTGGTTTTAAAATAATGTGGATTTGACATATGAATATAGTTTATTTTATTTGAGGGTAAATTACTCCCCAATTTTTTTGTGGTATCCCTCAACACTAGTTTTTGCTTCTAGAATCTAGTGAATGAAATTTAGAACATTTTTTGATCCATATTGGATCTTTGGATTTGGTTCCTTGGGTAGGTTTATTAAAAATAATTATAATATCATCACTATTGAAAGTTGGGACAAAATCTCATATGTCCATGCAAAGAATTCATGATGATATTTATAGTTCAATGCATCCACTTTAAGGAATATAACATCAAAACCTAGGAACATGAATTTTGAGACCTGAGTGAAGATCCCATGTGGCCTTAAGTGTTCTTCCTCATTACTAGGGGCTACCAAAAGATAATTAGGTATTAAAAAAAACCAATTAGAAAATTAATTTATCTCAAAATATATAAACCAAAAGAATTCATGATGGTGTAAATATGAACTATTATAAATAACCAATTGAAAACATAATTTTCATGGGAATTTTTTATAATCCAATATATCAGGAAAACAATGAGAAAATATGTTGATATAGAACAAATAAAGTCTCAAGACACTAACACGTCCACCATATTTCTGACATGGATATATGATTCGCCATTGAAAAAGAATGTAATCCTTTCCTCCTCATCACCATGAACAATCATGTATAAATTTTCGCCAAAATTCACATTTAGATAGTGAGTATGAAATTATTACTATTTATCCAATGACTCCAATATACTTCCATGCACAGGAAATTCCAATAATGTAATTTTAATAAAAATATAATAAATAATTTTTTATTTAATAAAATCTATTTACCTAAATCCTTATAAACCAATATATAAGATCCATACATATAAAATAATTTTAAAAAAAATCCAATTTTTTTGGAAAAAAAATAAAATCCATGATTTTAAATAAATTCATAAACGTCCCCCTTAAAATATCTCCTTTAAAAACACCTTATTTTCCAACATTCCACCAAAAACTCCATGTTTGTCCAAATCCCATGGAAACATGTTATTTCAAAAATCATACCTGGAAAATATAGATAATAATCCAATTATTTTAATTCCAGTTATATACTTGATAATAATAATAATTCACCATACCAAAAATAAATCTTTGACTTACCTAATCCTAGTGTGTGAACTGTGTCGTTACTCATTAAAATACCGAACCCCAAACCATTTTTTTACCATGAAGTGGAGTGAGTGTGGATAAAAAACCATAATCATATCAATAATTTTTCTCCTTAATACACTCTACTGAATATACCATTTTACCATGGATAAATATTATATTTTCCAAAAATATTTCACATAGAAAAATCATTTTTAAATCAATCACAAAAAAACCATTTACCAAAAAACAAACCTTCCCAGGTGTGTTTTTTTATAAAAATAAATTTACCAAGGGTTATATTTTTCATCCCAATAATCATTAAACAATTAAAAAAATTAATATTCCACCATTAAATAAATTTATTCAAGCCCATTTAAAATTCCCATTTTCAATTCAAAGTATTGATGATTTTGAGAACCCTAATTTCATGAAAATTCATTTGATATCAAAATTAATTTTATTAAAAAATTATGATTACATACAAACCATTATTATTTAAATAATAAAAAATTCATAAATAATATTATAAGGCCCCAGCCTTAAACCTTACTTAATCTTGAGTTATTACAAGATTACACATTGAGGATCTTTTCGGGTTTATAGTTTTAGAGAATTAGATCATAAAACTTGCATTACATTACACATATAAACAAAGTGGTTACATAAAGATAATATTCTTCTTTCCTGTCAATAGAAACATATTTAAAATAAAACATGGATTCTTTCTTGACACTCACTTGACACTATCATCATATCATGTACCTTTCCCTTGACCTGTGAAAAACAATTCAAAAAAACATGGGATGAGCATAAAAAGCTCAGTAAGGGATATAAAATATATATGGAAGGGAAACATGGGTACATATATACATAAGAATGAAATCATACTTTACCCATAAAACATAAGCACTTCAACATACCTCATCAAATCATGAATAAATCATAGAAATCATAAGACATAAAGGTAACTTGAGACATTCATAACATTCTTATGTATGGAGTAACCCTCTTGGTTACGTTTGGAATACCCATCACAGTATATTCCCTAAATATCTTTGGAGAAACCATAACGTTACACTCCTTCACGTTACCCAATGCATTGGAGAGCTATATCGGGCTCACCCGCCCTTAGTTTATCACAGAACCACCCGTCTTCATAAAATGCCCAAGAACCTCAACATAATCGTATCACATAAAACATGCATAAAGGAAACATAACATTTCCACCTTTCGATCACAAGATATCAATACAACACATTGATATAAAAACATTATGAAAACCATTTTCAATACCAAAATAAAATAAAAGTAAAACATGGTATTTATTTTTCTTTTAAAAAAAGGTATGGCTTGTAGAGGAAGCCGTAACTCAAATAATGGTCACGGCGGCAGAGAAGTCATTGTCGCCGCATACGTATGACAAAAACAATCCCTTTTGTCATTTAGTAAATGCTTAGTATAAAAAAGATTGATTTTGAATAAACTTAAAAGTCAAAGGGTTTTATACACCGTATAAAATAAGGTTATCTATAAAACAAAATATGCCTCAATGAAAGGAGATTGAGACAAAGTCCCATACCTCGGGTCCGGCTTGACTCGATCGTTCTTTAATGTCCTGAATAATAAACTTGAGTTAATTTCTACTTTCTTAAGAACCTTTTTCAAGTTCATTATTCCTTTTATATCACTTATTACCATCTTATGAACATTATTTAATTATTTAAGTAAATAACGTTCGTTTTAACGATCATTGGTACTTGAGTAAAAAATAAACCCTTTATAATTACAAGTTGTTCATGTATCCATTATATCCAGAATGGTATTCATGATTTAGATATCATATATATCATATATATCTAGTACATTCATGCATTTATAATATTACATAACATTTAGAGGTAAGAAATGAAATGCACCGTTCATGGAGACGGTAAGCCATACGTACGCATGAACGCTACTTTCATTTCTATTTCGTATTTTATAGAATGGAATCATAATGATATAAAGGTATATTATAATTCCAGTATAATATCATATATAATATCATAGTTCCATCCTTTATACGTCCCACATATGGTATTTAACGAATCAAATAACTTTGAGGGGGCGGTAGTCCGCACTTCCTTAAATGAAGATGTCGAGTTTACCCATAATGGAAACCATAAAGTTATGCCCAAAATGAAAAATAAAGAATCTTAAAAAAAGATAAACATATTATATATCATATATAAATATAGTGACATCTTAATGGCCACCTTTTAAGGTGTTAAAATAATGTTGAACAATCATCGTTTTGGGAGGCATAAATTCACCATCCACGGAAACAGTATGTCCTTTAACCATTAGATGTAGGTGTGTGTAAGTGTAGCTCGAATCCTTCTTATAAAAACATCCTAGTATATTGAGGATACTGGATTTGTTACAAAAGAAAAGAATAAAAAGAGTTTAGGGGGTTGGAGAAGCAAAATCAAACAAAAGGACTCAAAAGAAGACATTACCTTAAAATCGGGTAACTCTCTTAGATTTGAGCTCAAAGGCTTCCTTGGGATGACTTCTGCCCAAATTGAGGCTTTAAGGAGTAATAGAGGGAAGTGGAGAGACAAAATGGGCAGGGTTTGGCCGAGCCAAAGGTTTTGGGAGTGTGGGTAAGGAGGTAGAGGTGGGGGCCTTTTATAAGAGGAGAGGAGGGGCACTCTTGGAAGGTAAAGAAAAGTCACTTTATTTAAAAATGGTATTCGGATTTAAGAGGTCCCAAATTGATGTATTTCTAGGATAAGGTGATAAGAGTTCTAAATCCACCCATCCAATAGGTTTTGGCCATGTGTAGGACTTAGATTTTACATTATCATTCAATTTTATTTAAATCGTTAAATAATGAGGTCATCGCTGCATCATCATGATATCATAAATAATTTAATTTATTTAAAGTCTAAAAATTATAAAAAAATACTATGATGTATGAAATCTTTTTAGCTTTCCCATGACTATTTATAATCAAAAATCTGATCTTTATAACCCCATGTAAAATTTGTGTTAGTAAAACATCTCATGTTTGAGTCATTTTTACTTTTACATTAAATAAAAAGTTATTTATGTCATTTCCCAACCAAAGTGGCTCCATGGGGTCCCAAAGTTGACCCATGGATTGTCTTGGTCGGCCAGGACACATCCAATGAGGGTATGACATGTGTCAAGCTCATCTCATTTTATTAAAGCATCATTTTTACCTTAAACTACACTAATTACCTCTAATCGCGATTAAGAATTTAAGAGTTACTATTCACCAAAAAATTATTTTAATCTCATTGAACCACATTTTACTTATTAATGACAACCATGTATGTCGGATTTTAGAAATTCAAATCATAGAAGTGGTAAAATTTCATTTAAATTAAAAATCAGTTTTTTATAAGTACCACTTAGTGGTTTCATTATTCATCAAAAATTGATGTTTTTCAGAAAAATACCAAAAATTCACCCTAAGCTATATTTGATATTCCGAATTCAAAAATGAAGTCTATTTTACAAAATTCAAAGCATATAAGTCACATTAATCAATTTAATAATTAATTCCCGCTGTCATGACAAATAGCGTGTTTTTATGAAACAATAAGTATCAAAAGATTAACACCAATTTAAGTCCAATTTCAAAGTGAAATTGATTACAATGACCACCATTGGATTAAATGGTAAAAATATATTATAATTTCACTTCAAAACCAATTCAAAAGATAATCTAATCATATAAATAAATTATATTAAAAAGCAACTTTGATGTAAAATGCAGTATTTTTCACTACTCATTAAAAAATGAACATTGTCTGAAAAATACCAAAAATTCACACAAAGTAAATTTTGATGTCCAAATCATAAAGAATAAGTTTATTTTGATAAACATAGCTTATAAAATTGTCAAGAGATAGATTTAAAAATGGTTTTCCATTAAAATGCAGTAAAACAATCTTTTAAAAATATTAGTGTATTCCATGATTAAGATTAGATTTATTTTCATTTTAAGCCTCTAAAACACTATCTAATTAATTAATAGACATAGATAAAAATATCTATTACTCATTACTTATTTGGGATGTTACATCCTTCCCCCCTTTTGAAAATTGCGTCCCCGCAATTTATTTACTTATCGAATAAATGGGGGTACTTATCCCTCATTGCATTTTCAGATTCCCATGTTGCCTCTTCAATCATGTGGGTTTTCCACAAAACCTTTACCTGATTAATCACCTTATTCCGTAACACTTGCTCCCTGTGGTCAAGAATCTAGACCGATTGTTCCTCATAAGATAGGTTCTCTTCCAGCTGAACTACCTCTGGACTCAAAACATGACATGGATCTGGCATATACTTTCTCAACATCGAAACGTGAAAAACATTGTGTACCTGAGATAAACTCGGAGGTAAAGCCACCCGGTATGCAACTGATCCAACTCTCTCCAGAATTTCATATGGTCCAATAAACCTTGGACTCATCTTTCCTTTCTTACCAAATCTCATCACACTTTTCCAAGGAGAAACCTAGAGAAAAACATGATCACCTACCTCGAAAGATAGATCCTTCCTCCGGTTATACACATAACTCTTCTGCCTGCTCTGAGCTGTTCTCATGTGCTTCTAAATCAGCTGAACTTTTTCTGCCATCTCTTCTACCAATTCTGGTCCCATCAACTTCCTTTCACCCACTTCATCCCAGAAAGCTGTAGTTCGACACCGCTTCCCATATAATGCGTGAAATGGTGCCATCTGTATACTGAAATGAAAACTGTTATTATATGAAAATTCAACCAAAGAAAGATGTTGGTCACAACTTCCCTGATAATCCATCCAACAAGCTCGTAGCATATCCTCCAAGGTCTGAATTGTTCATTCTAACTACCCATCTAATTGAGTATAAAATTCTATACTAAAATTTAATTCAGTACCCAACGACTTCTGAAGGCCTTTCCAAAAGTTAGAAGTGAACCTGGGATCACGATCAAATACAATGGAGAGGGGAACTCCATTTAACCTGACTATCTCTTTATGATACAAACGAGAAAGTTGATCTAGGGAAAAAGTATCTCATATAGTAAGGAAATGAGCAGATTTAGTCAAGCGATCAACAATAACCCAGATTGCATTATTACCTCGAGATGTCTTCGTTAATCCCACAACAAAGTCCATGGATATATTCTCCCATTTCCACTCTGGCACTGGTAAAGGCTGAAGCATCCCTTTCGGTAACTTCCGCTCTGCTTTAACATGTTGACATGTCAAACACTTCACAGTAAAATCAGAAATATCTCTTTTCATTACATCCCACCAGTAATACTCCCGCAGATCTCTGTACATCTTAGTACTGCCAGGATGAACTAAAAACAGAGATCTATGAGCTTCACATAACAACTCTCTCTTCAACTGTGAATCACAAGGCACACACAATCTCTTCCCAAATCTCAAAACGCAATCATTATCAATGTTGAATTCAGGAAACTTACGTTTCTGAACCAGGTCTACCTTTTTATGCAACTCACTGTCTTGCTTCTGTGCTTGCTTGATTCTGTCTGATAGAGAAGATTTCACTGATACCTAAAAAAACAGAAGAACTTCCTGCACCAACAACTTCTATGCCAATGTTCATCAAATCCTTAACCAAAGGATCATGTTCCAAACACACCATTGTTAATGAAGCATTACTTTTCCGACTCAAAGCATCATCAACTTTATTTTCTTTTCCCGGATGGTAATGAATTGTACAATCATAATCCTTGATTAATTCCAGCAATCTCCTCTATCTCATGTTTAACTCTTTCTGAGTGAATATATACTTTAAACTTTTGTGATCAGTATATATTTCACACTTTACTCCATACAAATGATTCCTCCAAAATTTTAAAGTGAAAACAACAGTAGCTAATTCCAAAGCATGTGCAGCGTAATTTACCTCATGAGTTTTCAACTGTCGTGAAGCATAAGAAATTACCTGATCATTCTATATTACGACGCAACCAAGTCCTTTCAATGAAGCATCACTGTATATAACAAACTCACCATTCCTGGAAGGTTGTGCCAAAACTGGAGCATTCACCAATCTTCTTTTCAGTTCCTGAAAACAATCATCACATTCTTTTGTCCAGATAAACATAACACCCTTCCGAGTTAGCATAGTCATTGGAATAGATAACCGTGAAAAATTTCTAACAAACCTTCGGTAATAGCCTGCCAAACCAAGGAAACTACGAATCTCTGTTACATTTGTGGGTCTTGGCCATTCTTCAACAACCTTTGTTTTTGCAGGATCAACAGTTATCCCATCTTTAGAAACAATATTACCAAGGAAAGAAATTTTTTGCAACCAAAACTCACACTTGCTGAATTTCCCATACAATGTTTTTTCTTTCAAGGTTTGCAAAATGACCCTTAAATGTCTTTCATGTTCTTCTTTACTTTTAGAAAACACCAAAATATCATCGATGAAAACCACCACAAACTTATCCAAGAACTCATGGAAAATTCTATTTATTAAGTCCATGAATACAACAGGTGCATTGGTTAGCCCAAAAGGCATTACTACAAATTCATAATGGCCATATCTTGTACAAAACGCAGTCTTCGGAACATCTGCTTCCTTTACCTTCAGCTGATGGTACCCCGATCTCAGGTCAATCTTTGAAAAATACTGAGCTCCCTGGAGCTGATCAAACAAATCATCTATATGAGGCAAAGGATATTTGTTCTTAAGAGTGATATTATTCAAGGCTCTATAATCAATTAATAGTCTCATAGATCCATCTTTCTTTTTAACAAATAAAACAGGATCACCCCATGGTGATGTGCTAGGTCGAATGAAACCTTTCTCTAATAAATCTTGCAATTTCTCCTTCAACTCAAAAAGTTCAATTTGAGCCATTTGATAAAGGGGTTTTGAAATTGTCTTACCATCAGGAGATAAGTCAACAATAAACTCAACTTCCCGATCTGGTATTATTCTAGGCAACTCACCAGGAAAAACATCAGGATACTCATTTACCACTGGCACATCATTAATCTGAAGAGTTCCTTTATTTTCAACAATGTGTGCAAGGTAACATTCATTTCCATCTTTTACAAGTTTCATGGCCTCTTGATAAGTTATCAATAGTAAGGGTTCATTCTTGTACACAAACTGAAAGTCTTTCTGAAAAGAAACTTCTTTAGCTCTACAGTCAATCTTAGCATGGTAAATAGAGAGCCAATCCATACCCAGGATAACATCAAGATCTACTAGAGGTAGAACAATAAGGTTTGCAAGTAGGTTCTTTCCACAGATAAGGATAGGAAGATTCTTATAAATTCTTTTTTCCTCAAAATTTCTCCCAGGTGTCTTTACCACAAGTTCAGGAGTCATTTCTTGAGATGGTATTCCCATTTTACTAGAAAAGGTTTCAGAGATGAAAGAATGTGTAGACCCCGAATCAAACAACACACTGGCATAATCTGAAAAAACAAAAAAAGTACCTGATACAACTTTATTTGATGGCCCGACATCTGCTGAAGTAGTTGCAAAGGATTTCACCACCCCTTTCTGCTTGTAGTCTAACTGCTTCCCATCACCCAAGCTCTTTGTTGGACACTCGTTTGCATAGTGACCCATCTCATTGCACTTATAACATTTCACTAACTGTAAATCAGATTTGGTCTTACCATAACCCTAATCTTTTCCAGTGCAATCATGAGCCTTATATCCCATCTTACCACATCGGTAGCACTTTCCAGAATTCAGAAGACATTCCCCAGCAATCCTTTTCCCACATTTATCACAAATTGGAAACTTCGATTTCTTACCATCAGACTTTTTTGAAGAATTCTTACCTTTCTCCTGCCACCTCGGTCTCTTCTTCTGTTGGATATTGTAGAACACTTGGTCATCGGAAAACTCCATTTCCACCTTCTCAGCACATCGAACAAGATTTTCATAACTTTTAAACTCATGAGAAGCTATTGGCCTTCGATATTTTGGCTTTAATCCTGAGTAAAAATGATTGATTTTACTATCAAGGTCTCGGATAAAATTTGGAGCATACCTTGCCAATCGAGTGAACCTTTCTTCATAGGTAGACATTGAGTCTTCCTCTTTCCTCAATTCCAAGAATTGTTTTTCCATCCTAAGTCAAACAACCTTAGGAAAATACTTTTCAAGAAACATACCTTTGAATTCATCCCAGTCGAGAGCATCAATCTCATCAACGTCCCCGATATTTTTAACCATAGACCACCACTGATCTGCTTCACCCTCCAAACGATAAATAGAAAGACTAACCTTTTGATTGTCTGAACACCCCATGACATCAAAAATCTTCTCCAGTGCTTTAATCCACCCTTTAGCTAGCACAGGGACAGATGATCCTCTGAATGATGGGGGATGTTGCCTCATGAAATGTTCCACCACTGACATGTTCCTCTACGGATGATCTGGCTGATCTCGTGTATGGATACCACCACCATTTATCACTTGAGTCAACTGCGCCATTACTGCAACAAACTGTTCAGTTCCAATTCCGACCATCTCAGGATGATGATTCAGAAGGTTATTTCCTTCTGCATGCCTCCCTAGCACTGCTTCCCTGTTTCCTCTGCGGAAAACCATTCTGAACAAACATGTCTTATATGAAGCAACATGGTAATCTTCAAATACTTTATCACTTCAATTTGACCATAAAAAAATATTTTTGGATAATCATTTAATAGAATTCTAACTGCTAAAGTTATCTAAACCGACCTCTTATACCAACTATAAGGCCCCAGCCTTAAACCTTACTTAATCTTGAGTTATTACAAGATTACACATTGAGGATCCTTTCGGGTTTAGAGTTTTAGAGAATTAGATCATAAAACTTGCATTACATTCCACATATAAACAAAGTGGTTACATAAAGATAATATTCTTCTTTCCCATCAATGGAAACATATTTAAAATAAAACATGGATTCTTTCTTGACACTCCCTTGACACTATCATCATATCATGTACCTTTCCCTTGACCTGTGAAAAACATTTCAAAAAAACTTGGGTTGAGCATAAAAAGATCAGTAAGGGATATAAAATAAATATTGAAAGGAGACATGGGTACATATATACATAAGAATGAAATCATAATTTACCCATAAAACATAAGCACTCCAACATACCTCATCAAATCATGAATAAATCATAGAAATCATAACACATAAAGGTAACTTGAGGCATTCATAACATTCTTACATAGGGAGTAACCCTCTTGGTAACGTTTGGAATACCTATCACAGTATATTCCCTAAATCTCTTCGGAGAAACCTTAACGTTACACTCCTTCGCGTTACCTAATGCATTGGAGAGCTATATCAGGCTCACCCACCCTTAGTTTATCACGAAACCACCCGTCTTCATAATAATTCCCAAGAACCTCAACATAATCGTATCACATAAAACATGCATAAAGGAAACATAACATTTCCACCTTTCAATCACAAGATATCAATACAACACATTGATATAAAAACATTATGAAAACCATTTTCAATACAAAAATAAAAGAAAAGTAAAACATGGTATTTATTTTTCTTTTAAAAAAAGGTATGACTTGTAGAGGAATTCGAAACTCAAATAATGGTCACGGCGGCGGAGAAGTCGTTGTCGCCGCATACGTACGACAAAAACATTCCCTTTTTTCATTTAGTAAACGCTTCATATAAAAAATATTCCTTTTGAATAAATGTAAAAGTCAAAGGGGTTTATACACCGTATAAAAGAAGGTTGTGTATAAAACAAAATATGCCTCAATGAAAGGAGATTGAGACGAATTCCCATACCTCGGGTCCGACTTGACTCGATCGTTCTTTAATGTCCTGAATAATAAACTTGAGTTAATTTATACTTTCTTAAGAACCTTTTTCAAGTTCATTATTCCTTTTATATCACTTATTACCATGTTATGAACATTATGTAATTATCTAAGTTAATAACGGTCGTTTTAACGATCATTGGTACTTGAGTCCAAAATAAAACCTTTATAATTACAAGTTGTTCATGTATCTATTATATCCAGAATGGTATTCATGATGTAGATATCATATATATCATATATATCCAGTACATTCATGCATTTATAATATTACATAACATTTAGAGGTAAGAAATGAAATGCACCGTTCATGGAGACGGTAAGTCGTACGTACGCATGAACGCTACTTTCATTTCTATTTCATATTTTATAGAATGGAATAATAATGATATAAAGGTATATTATAATTCCAGTATAATATCATATATAATATCATAGTTCCATCCTTTATACGTCCCACATATGGTATTTAACGAATCAAATCACTTTGAGGGGGCGGTAGTCCGCACTTCCTTAAATGAAGATATCGCGTTTACCCATAATGGAAACCATAAAGGTATTCCCAAAATGAAAAATACAGAAGATTAAGGAAAAGATAAACATATTATATATCGTATATAAATACAGTTACATCTTAATGTCCACCTTTGAAGGTGTTAAAAGAATGTTGAACAATCATCGTTTTGGGAGGCATAAATTCACCATCCACGGAAACAGTATGTCCTTTAACCATTAGATGTAGGTGTGTGTAAGTGTAGCTCTAATCCTTCTTATAACAACATCCTAGTATATTGAGGATACTTGAGTTGTTACAAAAGAAAAGAATAAAAAGATTTTAGGGGTTTGGAGAAGCAAAATCAAACAAAAGGACTCAAAAGAAGACATTACCTTAAAATCGGGTAACTCTCTTAGATTTGAGTTCAAAGCCTTCCTTGGAAAGACTTCTGCCCAAAGTGAGGATTTAAAGAGTAATAGAGGGAAGTGGAGAGACAAAAAGGGAAGTGGTTGGCCGATCCAAAGGCTTTGGGAGTGTGGGTAAGGAGGTAGAGGTGGGGGCCTTTTATAAGAGGAGAGGAGGGGCACTCTTGGAAGGTAAAGAAAAGTCACTTTATTTAAAAATGGTATTCAGATTTAAGAGGTCCCACATTGAGGTATTTTGAGGATAAGGTGATAAGGGTTATAAATCCACCCATCCAATATGTTTTGACCACGTGTAGGTCTTAGATTATACATTATCATTCCATTTTATTTAAATCGTTAAATAATGAGGTCATCGCTGCATCATCATGATGTCAAAAATAATTAAATTTGTTTAAAGTCTAAAAATTATAAAAAAATACTATGATGTAGGAAATATTTTTAGCTTTCCAATTAATATTTATAATAAAAAATATGATCTTTATAACTCCATGTAAAAATTGTGTTAGTAAAACATCTCATGTTTGTGTCATTTTTACTTTTACATTAAATAAAAAGTAATTTATGTCATTTCCCAACCAAAGTGGCTCTATGAGGTCCCCAAGTTGACCCATGAATTGTATTGTTCTTCCATGACACATCCAATGAGGGTAGGACATGTGTAAGGTCATCTCATTTTATTAAATCATCATTTTTACCTTAAACTACACTAATTACCTCTAATCGCGATTAAGAACATAAGAGTTACTATTCACCAAAAAATTATTTTAATATCATTGAACCACATTTTACTTCTTAATGAAAACCATGTATGTCGGATTTTTGAAATTCAAAACACAGAAGTGGTAAATTTTCATTTAAAGGAAAAATCAGTTTTTTTATAAGTACCACTTAGTGGTTTCACTATTCATCAAAAATTGAAGTTTTTCAGAAAAATACCAAAAATTCACCCTAATCTATATTTGATATTCTGAATTGAAAAATGAAGTATATTTTAAAAAAATCAAAGCATATAATTCAGATTAATTAATTTAATAATTAATTCCCGCTGTCATGACAAATAGCGTGTTTTTATGAAACAATAAGTATCAAAAGATTGACACCAGTTTAAGTCCAATTTCAAGGTGAAATTGATTCCAATGACCACCATTGGATTAAATGGTAAAAATATATTCTAATTTCACTTGAAAACCAATTCAAAAGATAATCTAATAATATAAATAAATTAGATTAAAAAGCAGTTTTGATGTAAAATGCAGTATTTTTCACTATTCATTAAAAAATGAACATTGTCTGAAAAATACCAAAAATTCACACAAAGTAAATTTTGATGTCCCAATAATAAGGAATAATTTTATTTTTACAAACATAGCTTATAAAATTGTCAAAAGATAGATTTAAAAATGGTTTTCCATCAAAAGGGAATAAAATAATCTTATTAAAATATTAGTGTATTCCATGCTTAAGATTGGATTTATTTTCATTTTAAGCATATAAAACCCTATATAATTCATTAATAGATATAGATAAAAATATCTATTACTCATTACTTACTTGGGATGTTACAAATATTATAATATCTAATATTATAAAATATATCAAAATGACCCACCTAGATGTGTTTGGTTGGAAACTTCAAAATTCTATGGTCTAAGATCTAACAAATATGATGAATAATTAAAAACCACTCATGATGAATGAAAAATAAATATATATATTTTGATATATTGATATAAAATAATAAAACATATATTTAAGATTAAGAATGAAAGAATCTATTAGAGAGAAAGTAGATCAAGATCTTACCTAAGATTCAGTGTCAAACCATCAATCCCCGCCAATGATGCGTTTAAGAGATAAAGAGAAACCTATAAAATAACCATTGGATGCAAAGAGAATAAAGAAAATAAGTTATAAGATAATAATAGAGCTATTTTAATTGGTTTCGGTGATTAAATAAAAATCTCAAAGTTTAATTTTGTTTGCATGCTCTGATTGTTGTGTAAAATACATTACTTCAATAAAAAAATGCACTAGAAAAATCCATAATCTCCCCAACCTATAAAAGTTATTATGAAGTTATCACTACCTAAAAAATAATTAATCATGTTTTTTCCAAGGTATCTCGACTTATGTAACTGACTATTAATTCTTGGTAAAACCCTCTTAGATTCATTCATAAAATTATATCCTAAAAAACATGATAACTCAGGTAAAATCCACATTCTGGATCTAACAATGTTTTCAAAAATAACTTTACAGATTATCTAACTCCCTAATACATATATTCAATGCTAGAAAACGTGATTCTACTTTAAAAACTAATTTTTCTTCCCATATTAAATAAAAATGGAAAACCCTAACACAGATAACACAATCAAGGTGTTATAATTATCCCCAATATAGAACTTTTCATACCTAAGAAGATAATAAATAATACCATTATCAAATATCTCTTCTAATTTCTATTATAATGACCCCCATCAACTGGTACCCCTATTGGAATAATAGTGAAGATGAGGATGACCCTTGAAGCCTGCGCCCAATTGGTAATGGGTTTGAGACTAACACCGACAATATAGAAAACATAAAAATTGGAGGTATTAACCTATTTATATAAATTTAATAAGAATGGATAAGATTTAAAACCCTAATAAATTTCATCACATAGAAAAATAAAACATACTAATAATTTAATATATGTTCATAAAAAATGAAATCAACTAGAAATACCATAAAAATCCTTATAAATGACCAAAAATATTCCAAACAACTCATGAAAAAATCTACAAGCTAGTAACATCTAGATCGATCACCAAAAAACTCCCACATAACTAAAAACATTTTATATATATGAGGTTATGAAATAGGTACACATAGTATAATCCTTCCCAAAACATCTCATTTAAATTTAAAGAAAACATACTAAAGACTTGTGAATAAGAAAATGAAACCAACTTCCTACTTATGTATGTAAAATTGAACCCCATCCTCACCAAGGATAACTCACTAAGTAATGTGTAGAATTAATCCATATCCTTATCAAAGAATATATGTTAGGAAGGAACCATGTATCCACTTTTATACTAGTTTTTCTCTCCCATTCCCTAATTAGAAACTTCCTATACTACTATCCCTTACACAAGTCATCCCACACACCATGAAACTCATTAGAACATCATAATTATGATATCATCCATAAATAATTTGTATGTTTAAAATCTACTAAACCTTGTGTTCCATGCATTATACCTCAATCCATCATAACCATACTAGTAGGAAACCAAAATATCAACATCCTATATACACATGTATATTCAAATGAAGAGCCACCATAGCTTGGGTAAGGAAATATCATATATGTCAATCCATAATAGCCTAGATTTGGATACAAGTTATGTTAAGATTAAGGGACAATAGGGAAGTGGGAGAAGTTGGACATTCATTCCCTTACTATCCATGATGTTGGAGAAAACAAGCATACCTAAAATATTTCGGTGTCGGCTTCCTAACCGACTCGGGTGGTGGATAATATGAAATTGTATAATATAATTAATAGTATATCACACAATAAACTAAGGGAAATTATCTAGCCTCAAACTCAACTACAAATATCATCCCAAATGACAACTTACTACCATCACTAAATTCTAGGAAAAATGATCTCATAGAAGCACAAAAGAATCATGAATCGACTATCTTTAACAATATTTACTTAGTATTTATCAATTAATCATTATGAATTTGTTAAACCCATTACTAATTTTGGTTTAATCATTTCATTTCATTACAAGATAGTATGATTTGTAATTCACATTAAATTTTTTAAATTTCTATCCCATGATCTTTAGAGCATTTTCTTAAACCACTACATGGTTTATATTTAACATTACAAACATCAATATCCATCCCACAAGTACATTTATTTAGGTGAAATTATATTTTTTTGAAGCTTTTTAAAATAAAAAAATCCCCTAATAGACCCTAAAGGATTTAATTAATAGATAACGATAATAATCCAAAGTACCAATATATGTTAATTCAAACAACCTAAATAAATTATAACATGTATATACAATTTTCCAAGGACTCTAAAACATCTGTTAGACTCTAATAAAGATACTATTTAATTAGCTCCCAATATTCATTTCATTATCCAAAAAAATTAACTCAAAACACAATAATATGGGGTTAAGTCTTAGGATTACTTGGTAGGATCACATTCCAAACTATCATTTTTGATAAAAAAATAAGTGTAAACATATGATAAAATAACTAATTTCAATGAAAAATATCTAAGAGAAAAATTATAGAAACATAAATAACTATAAATCACAAAAAAATAATTAACACTTGAATAGGGAAGAAATACAAAAAACTGAAACACCACATACCAAGGACTTCAACTAAAAAAATGTAGTAAGAAAAAATCATAAATCACAACAAAATAATTAACACATGAATAGGGAAAAAATACAAAAATGTAAATAGATTAGGGAAACAATGAAAAACCACATATCACCTTCCAGTTCGGAATGTATCCCTGCTAAATAGGAGCTAGAATCATTTTGAAAATCCCATTTCTAACTACTCTAAGAATAGTTGAAAACAACAATTAACACGGCTATAAGAACCCCTTAACTTTCCCATAACAAATAATCACCATGTCAAACATTTCCCACTTTACATCTTCATTAAATTTTTATTTACACAAGACCACAACATACAACATAAAAATTTATTCCACAAAAACATGATAACAATACCACTACATCATCACCTATACAACACCACCACATCACCACTTTTACAATACAACATGATTAAAAAATAACATTTTCAAATAATATAATACAAACATCTAATACCACAACCATAACCACACCACTATACTAAACTATTAATTTCCATGTAAACATTTACTGAACCATTAAAACCCCCATTTCATTTTAAAAAACACATAATACAAAACCTAATACATTTTAAGGAAAAATTATAAGGATATAATGAAATCAATTCAATACATTAACAAAAAATTCCACTAAGGAACCAATCTAGTTTATGGATTAACTTTATCTGCTTTTATATGAAATTAACATTTTAAATACCTATTTTAGAATCTTTTCTAAAGGATAAACCTTAATATTTGACCAAATAATTTCTTTTTAATTTTACAAAATTCATGAAAAAGAACAATTTTTGAAACATCAAAGATTAGAATGAAGGAATCCAACCAACACTAGACAATTCCTAATAAATTTAAAACTTTCCTGAATAAAAAGATAATATATTTCTCAATTATAAATAGAAAAATAAAATATAATACTAGCATGACAGTTATCACAAGGTAAGAAGTCAATAATATATAAATAACCCAACATATACGATAATAGGGGAAACATAATATGAAAATACAACATAGTATCAATGGAATATTATCTCCATATAATCAGTCAAATATATAAGATTACCGACCTCAAATAAATGTATGAATACACTATTAAAGAGCTCAAAATCCACTATTATATGATGATTATACAAATTGATACATTTATTCAATATATAAAATGTATATATTTAATGTCTCATCAAAGGAGATCACCTAAATCTATCCAGATTCATCAATAGGGCCTTTGGAGTAACCCACTATATTTATAAATCATAATAATTGAAAAGGTAGGTTAAATTTATAATATACAAGAAATAAAAAAACTAATACATGGGATTTAAAACCATAGCATGGTTTTAGTTGGTCAAATCAAATATGAGAACCATAAAAAAATCATGAGTTCAAAAATGTATCATTGATTGTTTTTCTTTCCAGCAATGCATGTTTACTATAACCATGACATGGTCAAGTAAACTATGATATTTTTTAATCAACCCCTTTTCAAATAATGAGATGAAATAATGGTTTCTATACTATAACCTTTTAATTTTTACAACCATGATATAAAACCATGATTTTATTTACTTCCTCATATCTAGTATAAACTCTATTAATGTTACATTTAAAAAATTATATGAATTAAAAAAAATTTCTAAATCATTTTATGTTTTATAAAATTAGAACATAGTTCCACTCACCATGATGACTAACAAAAAACAATATTATTCCCAGAACTATGAATTGTGACCATGATGAAACTCATATACCATTATGAAATAAATAAAATCATATTGTTATGAGACAATAAACATGGAATTTTTTCACTAAAAACTCAAATGTTATCTTTCTTTATAAAATTTACTTTTAAACTCACTCATTCCTCCTCCAATGCCTAGAAATTAACAAAGTAGAGGACATTGAATTTATAGAAATCTATAAAATGTCTAAACAAAGATACACTGTCACATGATGTGGAAGTTTTTCCTTATATCGCATTTGTCCAGGTACTTACTAAATCAAGTTACAAGATATGGATCCAACTTCACTCACCATTAGATCCATATTGTTTACATGAATATCCCATTATCCCTTAAAATTATAGATATCTCTATCTAGAACAATGAAGATAAATATTTGACTATAATATTTGATTTGAGACTTGAATTTTATTTGTAATTTCAACTAGAAAATACAATCATAAATTTCAATCTCAAGAATTATTATGTTCATAATATTTCCTTGTTTTAAATCATAATCGAGTTGGATAGAAATTCAAACCCTTACTTTTTCATTTGTACTAGTAGATTAACCATTTTCATAGAATACAATACCAAGTCTATAACAACTTGAAATTATAGTATTAATTTCAATTAAAAACACTATTTTTAATATATTGTGATGCTCACAACACCAAACGAAAACAGACAGGGATAAACCTTATTAAAAAAATGAAATATGATGTGAAACATAAAAAAGAAATTACAACAACAATAAAGCCGAAATTAAATAAAAATATAATAAATTACATTATTATAAAGACATATATTTTATATCCTAACATATTGTTATTATGATTTATATACAAATTCAATTTAAGGGTTAGAAGATGAATAATTAATGATTTGTGATTAAAACTATTAAATGCCAAAAAAGATATTTTTCAAAGAACTATTTTTGAACTGATGTGTATTTTACCTAATAAAATAAATAGATAACTTTTAAAAGATTATTATTATAATAGGTAATATTTAAAACTAATATATCAGTACTCATTTTAAAAAATTATTATGAAATAATATTGAGAGCATTTGAAGTTCAAATATTGTTTTATAAAAAATAATTTTTTATTTATATTTTGTATTTTAATTTAAAAGACAATTTTATAAATTTTAGAATTTAAATTTTATTATAAGAATTAAATTTTATATTTATCATTTCAATATTTACTTAATATTAATTTTAGATATATGTCTCAAATGATTGGTTTTTTGGTGAATTGTATAAGATACCATTTTCTACAAATATAATATCTCTAAAGGCATTACCATAAACTGAGTTTAACTTTAAAACTTATAATTTTATTTTCACAAATTAAAATATATTAAAATAGTAAAATAATTAATTGTAATAAATACATTATTGAATTTATAAAACCCATGTTTTAAATTTTTAAATATAAGCAATATATATTTTAATAAAAAATATTTTTGGTTAGTTGTTTTTAATTAAGTTTCTAAAGTTTTAATTCAATTTTGAATTAATTTTAAATGAAAATAACTCTAATTTATTTAATAATAAACCCATTAATGTCATGGAAAGTAATAATATTGATTATTATATCCAAAAATATATTTTTATTCTTAGAAATAATCTTTTCTAAAATTTTTTTTATGCATAATGTGTGCTAATATTTTTCTAACCCTTAGACATTTTATTTGATAAAATGGTTTCCATATTTGAAATCAAAATTTCCAATTAGGTAATTTATTTCTTTTAATTTTTATTCATAAAAATTAGTTACCAAGGTTTATAATATTGTTACCACAATAATGGTAAATTAAGGTAAAAATAGTTTAAATAAGTGTAAAAGATTTAAAAATATAAAACACATTCCTCTAAATGAAATTTTTAAGTTTTTATCAACAAAAAATTATATATTATCCATCATTTTCCACTTTGGAATACACTTAACATGTGAAAAATGTTTTTTCATATTAAGAGATTATATTTACAAAAATAACATTCGCCCCACATATAAAGGTGGCCTTCTACCACCTTTGAAAAACCACTATAAAAGATAGAGCTTCCCTTGATAATATACCATTTGTAATTATCCTATAATCCCTCTCCACCTAACTAATCATATATTCATATAAATTTATCCTATGTCCTCTATTTCAAAAGGAGTACTTCAAGAGAAAGGTTAAATTATCAATGCACGTATTATTCCCTCTTTAAGATTTTTCCTTACCTATATTTATCCTTCAAAAATATCTTACTAATTTCAATATAATTACATATGAGTCAATTATATCCTGATATTTTATTATGTTTATGGATAAATAATACCACCATTTTACTATTTTTCTATAGAAAAATTCCAAAGTCATCATGCGTATGTGCAAACTACCGCATCCATGAATGATGACCTTTATTTTTCTCTATTACCTTAAATGTATGGTTCAAAAGGGTATTTAATGAATCAATATGATATTTTTAACATTATTAATATTATTAAATTATAAACCATTCTATCTCTTCCCCCCATTTTTTGGAAATATACATATCACTTGTGTGTACTTGCGGACTACCGCCTCCATGAAAGTGACATATTTCATTTTTCATAAATAATTTTATTATTTATAAAACTCACTTCAAATATTATTCCTATACTTAAAAATATATATAATATAATTTTTTTTATAATGATATTATTTTAAATAATCACTTTCTTAACCATACCCACCCATCAATTATATCATGTTCTTTTTGGGTCTTTTTAACCACCTACATGAACTATGATTTACATTTTATCATGAATTATTGAGGAAAAATTAATACTGGATATATTGGATAATAATAGGTAAATAATGTTTTTTATTTTGTTTTTTTGGATGGTAAATTAAAATCTAACCCATTATTTAGATTTTGGGTCTCGTTTGTCAAAAATTATTGAAACAAGAATGTCACCGATTTAGTATTCCTGATTTATAACCAAAACTCTCATTGAAGAAAATTATAATATTATAAATCATTGTAGAGATTATATTACAATACCCATATTGTATTTTTAATTCTGAAATTTGAATCTATAAACAAGAATCTAAACCATCATTATGAAACTAGTACTAAACAAACGATTGAAACTAATGTCATATGATGATGGAAGTAAAATATAAATAATTAATATATTTTTAATATATGATTATAAATAATATTTATAAGAAGTTATAAGTATGAATAAGGTTTTAAAATTTCTGATTAATATATTTATTGTTTCTAGATTAGGTTAAAACGCATTAATGAAATTCAATAATTTAGGTAAGGGTGTTTCATCTCAATTTCATTTCTTTGAGGAATATTTTAATTTATGAACCTAATTTCATTTAAAAGGTGTGTATAATAATGATTATATATATGATAACATGAATTATATTTTATTAAATTAAATTTGAATTCAATTTAAATCTCTTTATTTCAAGGGGTTTCTATTAAATTATTTCTCAATTTTTAAGTGGTTTTGATTGACTCAATATATTTTATTGAGTTATAATGATTCATATATGAATATGGCTTTGACATATGGTATTATTATGTAATTTTAGGATATTATAACATATTTATTACTTTTTTTCTTAGTAATAATATTTATAAATATATTTTTCATTAAAGTTGATGATGTTATGAATAGTTGGAATCCTATCCATATAAGCTCTTTTTCTTCCATGACCATATTCACTCTCCCTACCAATGTTATAATTTATTATTGTGAAATCCAAATATTTTTTATTTCTAGTGATCTTAAAAATTATATCTTTATAGTTTCAAAAGGATGATTTTCACACTTTTTATGATGTGGGGTTTCAAAAAAGGAATTTGAAAATTTTGAATGGGTTTTTACTTTCCTAACTATATATTGTTTTATTTCACTATATATTTCTTTTTTAAAAAATATATTTTTTCTTAAAGCAACAATTATTGAAGATTATTTTTAAAATTAAATTTTCCCAAAAGTTTTCATATATACATTTGAAAATGAATTTTGAATTTAACTCACGACTTCATCTTTTATGAATGTGGTAAAAGCATTTTCTAAAAACTATTTTATGATTTATTTCATAGTTATGAGCATTATTATTTATAAATATTAATTTCATTGTTTTGAAATTATTTTCATATTAAATTTTATTCTTAAATATTCTAAAAATAAATGTAAATATTGTTATATTCTTTAAAGGTAAAATTTGATTTGAAAAATGAATTCTTGATTAGAAAAAGAATTTAAATGCTTTTATTTTTTAAGAAATAAATATTCAATGTATTTATATATTCTCTAACAAATGATTTTAAAAACATATTTATTTTATTAAATTCATATTTGAAAAAAACTATTGTTTTTAATGGATAATTTTTAAATGATTTATCAAATTTGATTTATTTCATTTTAATGGACTCATTTTAAAGGAGTTTTCAAGAATTTAAAAAATGGGTAATTCTTCTTATTTTTTTAAAGGTGATTCATCCAATAATCTAAAAAGGGAATATTTCATATATGTAACCATACTTTGATGTTTTTTATTTTAAAATTTGGACTTGTTCTTTTGATAAAATCTATCTTATTTCTCTAGATAGATTATGATGATGATGTTTTAAAGAATATTCCATAAAATACATTTCATTCCCCTAGGTTAATTAATCTATACTAAAATGATGAATATTTTAAGATATTATAGAACAATTATTCAGGGTTTTTATCATGATATGTTTTGGTTTCAATACATCCATAATATAATTTGGTTCTGATAAATCCATGAGATGGTTTGGGTCTGATATATAATTGAGGCAATTTGGGTCCAATAAATCCCTGAGATGGTTTGGGTTCAAAAAATCCTTGATATGGTTTAGGACTGTTAAATACATCAAATAAATTGGTTAAAGTTTTCAATATCACAAGATAATTATTTTTTGAAGGAGTGAATTCTTAGATATTCTATGCTTATAATATTGAGAATGGGTTTAATTGATGTTAATCCATGTTTACAAGATTGTGTGTTTATGTAAATATGGTTAAGATATGCTCATAAGATTGTGCGTGGGTGTAATTATAGTTTTAAAATGATCCCTAGATTGTGTGTGTGTGTAATTATGGTTAATATTTGATCTTAAGATTGTGGATGGGTGTAATTAGAGTTATTCCATGATCACAATATTTTTTTGTTGATATAATTATGGTTATTCTATAATTCCCCGACCCTAGAAGCCTAGAGTCGGCGCATTATTACATAACATTGGCATGATTACAAAAGATCAAGTCTTGGAAGACCAATTAGTTTAATAGCCTTGGAAGTACTAGATAAATTCATAAGGTTTACATTACATCATAAAATGGAAAACTACAACAACATTGTTTCCATAGAAAACACTGAGATCCCATATTCTATCCCTGTAGGTCAGTCATAATATACTTCTTCGTATCCTCGGAAAAATAATACATAGAAAGGGGTGAGCTCAGATGCTCAGTAAGGATAACAATATAGTGGAAAATTTTATAAATAAGTATAAATATTTAAGGGAATGTATAAAATTAAAACAAAATTCTTTTAAACTTGAACTTCAGCATACTAAAAAAAGATAAAATCAAATAATGGCATTTACTTATTCACATGGATATTCTACTTGTCGAATAATCACATGTAATATCAATATCCACTTTTATAATGATGGAATGCATAATTCCAGACTTCATAACCACAAAGTCAAGGACTTGTTCCAAGACTAAAAATAAGATTTTGTCAAGGCCTTGCGCAAAGACACTAGTTTGTCACATGTTATTTTCCGATGCATCGATGATCTGTAGTGGGCTCCACCCGTCACTTACTAAATCCAATGCATTCCTCATATGAAAAGGTTTAAACATAACAAAAACATTCATATTAAAACTAGCATATGAAATGTCAATACTCTATCCATAAACCATGAATGGTGTAAAAATAACACATCCATAGTCAAACATATCACAAAACCTTTAATACAATATGGATGTTTTGTATCATAATAAATCAACTTCAAATAAGCTTAAAATCCATCAAAGGATGTTGACATAGATGAAATCAAAACCTTTTTTTAGAGAAATATCTCTTTCTATTTTGAAATAATTTAAGAAAAAATTTATTATGAAATTATTTTTATAATATTGTAAGGGAATCTTCAACGATGTTATAATGGAAGAAAATAGCCTCACCCACCATATAAGTAAAAAAAACATTCTTACCTTAAATTTTTCGAAAAGGTCATAAAGTACCTTGTTTTGAAAACGACAGAAAATTTCCTTTTAAAACCATTTTATAAAAATGGAAATAAGGGTATAAATGACTTTAAACCATAGTCTAGTAAGTATTAAAAATGTTTTGGAATATGTTTTTAATAAGAATGGATGTGGATGATAAAGAGGTCCCAGTAGATACTTACGTAAAAACAACCTTGGATAATAAAGAGATTGTGAAATTAACCCTTACATTGTACTTTTCCTTGGTCGAGAGTAGGTTAAACTCATGTATAATGGTGAAATAATTATTATTAAATTATACATGAATCATATAAATTAATATTATATCATATATGATCTTTAACATTGCTTTGTTAATAATATCATTGTATTATCGTTGTTTCAGGTGTTAATTGATTCATTTTCCTTTATATGATTTTTTACGTAAGTAATGTTTGTTATGGTTAGGATTTATCTTATTCATATTAAGAATCATATTAAGTCTTTAAAAATTATTTTTAATCATCTAATTAAAATTATTCTTGAATGGATACAATGGGGAGTGAATCTCATCGCGTTCGTGGAGACAGTAATCCGTACGTACGCACAAGCAACAATATCATTCTTTTGATATTCAAATAATATATAATTGGATGTTATATCATATATACAGCATAATTATCATTTTATATTTATTATTTAAATCAATTACAAATCATTATTATATCGATCCAAATAATAATTTATTGAATAACAATTAAACCGCGACGTGGAGACTGTAAGCTATACGTACGCACGTATGGTGACATGTCATTCAACGGATGGATAGAATAATGAATATGGTTGTACCATTTTTATAATAAAATAATAGTATATAGAAGATACTAGAGTTATTATTTTATAATGGAAACAACAAATCAAGTGGAAGTGGAAGAAGAAAGGAACTTGAAAGAGGCGATGAAATATTTACCTCTTCTTCAGGTTCTTCCTTTTTATTTGGTCAAAAGGGATCCTTAGGTTGGCTTTTTGACTAAATTAAGGACTCAATAATTAAGGGAGGATAGTTGAGAGTGTATTTGGGAAGGGGTTGGCAGAGCCAAAAGGCTTTGAAGGTGTGAATTTGAGGGAAGGGGGAGTTCTTATTTGTAAGTGGGGTGAGAGGCACCTTAGGAAAAGCTAGAAATATTGTTTTATAATTAAATAATTTTCTGTTTATAATGGCTAAAATATGAATTATTTAAAGTTTAAGGTGGGGATGGGTCGAAACCCACTCAACCAATAGGTTTTATATAGGTTTGGGTCACTATATTAACTCTATCTTTTAGATTTAACTCTTAGTTAAATAGTTAGACATTTACCATGTCTCTTTGTAATTTTATATTATATGGTTAATAAACTTACTATAAAATTTCAAGAGAACCTAAAATGTTTCATTAATGACATATATAATATTATTTAATACCTTTGGATGAACCTTATATTTTTAGGAATATAATATCAATTAAAAATATAATATTTGTTTTAAAAACTCTTTTATGTCAATTTAGACACTATTTGATATTTTGTTTTTGCTAAATTCATAATAGCATTATTACTTCGAAAAAAATTCATCTAACCAACCATAACAAGTCATATTAACCTATAAAATTAGTTTAATTCATAAAAAGTCTTCAATTACTTTTATTTGGAAATTTTTAATATCAATGATTTTAATATTTCATTAATTAGGTAATTACTGCACCATCATTGTGTCATAAACAAATTAAATTATTTAAAGTCTAAAAATTATAAATAAAATGCCATTATGTATGAAATATTTTTTTCTTTATAATAAATATTTATATTTGAATGTATCTTATGTTTAACCCTATATTAAAAATGGTTTTGTTATTAAACATTGAATTTAACACTTTTAACTCTTCTTTGAATTAAATAATAATAAATGTCCTAATCTAATCCATGTAGACCAAAAAGGTTCATATTTTATTCCTAAGGTTGTTTTTGGTCAAATTATACTTATCCAATATAATTAGTTCATGTGTTATGGTAATAATAATATCATTTTTACCCTTAATTACCCTATTTACTTTTAACTGTGGTAAGTAAAAGTAAAAAAGTTACTATTCACCAAAAATTATTTTCATCTTATTGAACCACATTTTACTTACTTAAATCAAATGTGTCTCTCAGATTTTTTAAATTCAACTCACAGAAGTGGTAAAATTATGTTTTATGTAAATTTTTAAATGCTCATATGAGGTGGGTAAAAGACGGTAAAATGTTCAATAAAATTTTTATATATCTAAACTTATTATAAAATGAGTACAATGTATTAAATTAAACTTATATAGGTATTATGTATCTATTTTATACTAATTTTGTTTTAATAAAATAAATAATTATTTAAATAAAAAGTCAGTTTTAAACTATAACTCAGTGTTTTTCACTATTCATCAAAAATTGAAAGTTTTTAGAAAAATACCAAAAATTCTCCCTAAGATAATTTTGATATTATGAATCCAAAAATCAAGTCCATTTTGAAAGATAAAATTTATAAAATTTCAAAAAGTGGTATTACTATTCATAACGACTAGTTTGATTGGTTGTGGTCTGTTAGAACTCGAAGTTGCGTACAACACACACTACTGTATTATTCAAAGAGAAGGGTACCGTGGAAGCTTGGGGTGTTACATTCTCCCCTCATTCAAATAATTTCTTCCTCAAAATTTCTATAGTATGGCTGCATAAAAAGACTCAGGTGGTTCTTCATCAAAAGTTCCTCAGGTTCCCACGTTGCCTCTTCCATCTTGAGGTTTCTCCATAGAACATTTACCAGATGAGTTGTCTCGTTTCTCAACACTTGTTCTCTGGTATCATGAATTATTATAGGCTCTTCACAATAAGACATATCAGGTTCCAGTTCTAATTCTTAATAGGTGGGCACATGCATTGGGTCAAGTATCTATTTTCTCAATAGTGATATGTGGAACACATCGTCATCTTTGGAGAGACTTGGAGGCATTTCCAAAAGGTAAGCTACAACCCCAATTCGTTCTAGAATTTCGAAAGGTCCGATGTACCTGGGACTCAATTTATCTTTTTTACTGAAACTTATAACACCCTTCCATTAAGATACCTTCAAGAAAACATGATCTCCTAAATGAAATTCCAAACCCTTCCTCCAGTTACCAGCATAGATCTTCTGTCTACTTTGAGCTTCATTGATGTGGTTTTGGATTACTTTCACTTTTTCCATGGTTTCCTCCACATGTTCTGGGCCTATGAGTTTTCTTTCACCAAAATCATCCCAACTGGTTGGTGTGCGACATCTCTTTCCGTATAAATCTTCATATGATACCATCTGAATACTTGAATGGAAGCTATTGTTATAGGAAAATTCTACCATAGGTAAATATTGTTCTCACATACCTTGAAAGTCAAGTGAGCATGATCTCAACATGTCTTCTAAGGTTTGAATAGTCGGTTCTGATTGTCCATCAGTTTGGGGGTACTAGGCAGTGCTCAAATTAAGTTCAGTATCCAGGGATTTCTAAAGACTTTTCCAGAATATTCATGGAAAATGTGGATCACGATTAGAAAAAAATGATTGGGGTACTCCATGAAGACTCACAAATTCAATAATATATAGTCTTGATAGACATTCAACTGGTAAATATTCTCTTATAACAAGAAAATGTACTGATTTGGTAAGACGATAAACAATGAACCCTATTGCATCGTTCCTTCTAGGAGTCTTTGGTAGTCCCACGAAAAACTCCTTCATAATATTATCCCATTTCCACTCCAGTATGGGAAGAGGTTTCATGACTCTTCCAGGTTGTTGCCTTCCAGCTTTCACTTGTTGAAAAACCATACATCTTGACACAAAATCAGCAATCTCCCTCTTCATGTTGTCCCACCAAAAATGTTCCTTCAAATATCTATACATAATAGTGCTACCAGTGTGTATAGAGAAATTTAAACTATGAGCATCATCCAACAATTCCCTTTTTAGATCAGGTATATCGGGAACACAAAGTCTCTTCCCAAATTTCCAAATTCCATTTTCATACACAAAGTCACTCAATCTCCCATCATTCACAGCTTTAATATTCTTTTGAAATTCTTATCACCTGTCTAAGAACTCTTTATCCTTTCTAGTAAATATGGTTTGGAAACCATTTGAAAAAGTATTGATGTTTCACCTTCCATGGCGATTTCCATATCCATCTTTACCAGATCCAAGTATATTGGATCCTTTTCAACTCTCATCTTGTTCAAAACTCCATGATCCTTTCTACTCAAAGCATCTACCACCTTATTTTCCTTTCCCGAGTGGTAGTGTATATTGAAATCATAATCCTTGAGTAGTTCAAGCCATCTCCTTTTCCTCATGTTGAGTTCTTTCTATGAGAAAATATACCTCAAACTCTTGTGATCAATATATATCTCACATTTTTCACCATAGAGATATTTTCTGAAAATATTCAAAGAAAATATTACAAATTCTAACTCAAGATCATGAGTATGATAGTTTTTCTCGTGAATGTTTAGTTATCGTGATGCATAGGCAATAACCCTATCATTTTGCATAAGGACACAACCAAGTCCTTTCATTGAAGCATCACTATAAATAACAAACCCATCATTCAGGATGGTAGAGTCAATATATGAGCATTGACTAATCTTCTCTTTAGTTCTTCAAAACATTCTTCACCCTCTTTGGTATAAACAAATTTGACCCCCTTTTCATGTAAGATTTGTTAATGGGTTAGCAAACCGGGCAAAATTCTAGACGAAACGTCGATAATAACCTGGTAAACCAGTAAAACTGAGTACCTCGGTTATACTCGTTGGTGATGGCCATTCTTGGATTGCCTTGGTCTTAGAAGGATCAACAAAGATTCCATCCTTAGAGAAAATATGGCCAAGAAAAGAAATATCCTGAAGACAGAATTCCCACTTGCTAAACATCCCATATAATTCATGTCTTCTAAGAGTCTTTAGGATAATCCACAAATGATTTTCAAAATCTTCCTAACTTTTCGAGTAGACCAATATATCATCAATAAATACAACTACAAAGTCATTAAGATATTCCTTAAAAAATCTATTCATTAGATCCATGAAGACAGAGGGTGAATTAGTCCATCCAAAAGGCATTACTGTAAACTCGTAATGCCCGTACCTGGTTCGAAATGTTGTTTTCGGAATGTCTTTCTTCTTCACACACAACTGATGATATCCAGATCGAAGGTCAATCATGGAAAAGTATTGAGCTCCATCTAGTTGGTCAAATAAATCATCAATTCAAGGTAGGGGATACTTGTTCTTTATTTTTATAGCATTGATATCCTTATAGTCAATACACAACCTCATAGATCCATCTTTCTTCTTAACAAAAAGGACAGGGGCTCCCCATGGATAAACACTAGGGTGAATAAATCCCTTATTACTCAATTCCTCTAGTTGTTTCTTTAGTTCTACTAATTCCATAGTGGCTATTCATTAAGGGGTCTTCGATATGGGCCTTCAACCAGGAATTAAATTAATGGAAAACTCCATTTATCATTCTGGAGGATTTCTAGGTAAATCTTCTGGAAACACATCAACATATTCTTGCACAATAGGTATATCCCCTATTTGAACATTCCTTTCCTCACCCACAGTTATTTCATTCTCTTTCTCCCAAATAATTTAATTTCGTTGAGCTACATGGGGTGGATCTAGATAAGAATTAGGTGGTGAGGTTTCTCCTCTAAATATAAGGTAATCCTTATCATCATAAAAAATTGTAACCTCATTCTTCTTATAATAAATTTTTGTATCATGGTCTGAAATCCAACCCATACTGAGCATTATATCAAATTCAATCATGTATACGACGATGAGATTAGCAGATAAAGAACATTTATATTCATTAATGGGGAATGATTCACAAAACTTTGTTGCAATGATAATCCCCTTAAGAGTTTGGACTGACAACTCCCTTGTTAAATAAAATTGAAAATATATATTTTTCTTTGGAAACATAGAATATATGAAATAATGTGATGATACCAAATCAAATAAATCTTTTTCTAAACATGAGGAAACAATTAAATTACATGACACCACATCTTTCGGAGATTCTACCTCAGCAGTAGTGATAACATAAGCTTGGCCTTGATCCCTTATCAATTTATGAGATAATTTCCCTTGATTCTTAGGAAATTCATTCGCATAATTCCCCCTTTATCTATAATTTTAGAATTCAACATCGAAAACCTCTTTTTTCCCCTTACAATCACGAGCTTGGTGTCATTTTTCACCACACTTGTAATAGACTCCCATTCCCTTCAGGCAAGTACCAGGGTGTTTCTTCTCACATTTACTATAGGATGGATATTCAACTGTTCCCTTCTTCACCATATTTCCATTTCCATAGTGTTCAATATACCTCTTATTCTCTTTATTTTATTTAAATTCATAAGAATTAGAGAATTCTTTTTCTATCTTGATAGCACACGAGACAATATCTTCTTACGACGAGAAGGATTGTGAGACTAATTCTCAACGGAGAAATGGTTTTAACCCATCAAAGAAATGACCAATCTTACTTCTTGGGTTACGTATATATTCTGCAGCATGCTTCACTAACCTTGTAAAGTTAGCTTCATACTTTGTGACATTATCATCCTCCTTTTTCCTCAGGCTCGAAAATTGTCTATACCTATCCACTCGATGGTCATGAAGAAAGTATTTTTCTAAGAAAAATTCTTTAAACTCCCTCCATTACATATTTGATACTTCTTCATCTTCCATTGTGTTTTGAATCAATGAACACCATTAATCAGCATGTTCAGTGAGGTGGTAAACTATCATGACAACCTTTTCCCTTTCACTACTCCCTAAGGCGTGGAATATATTCTATAAGGAATTTATCCATTGCCCGGATACTAGTGGATTTGTACCCTCATTGAATGTTGGTGGTTGTTTCCTCATGAAGTGATCCAACATTGATCATCCACGCTACGGATCAGGGTGCTCCATACGAGTAAGGTTATTATTCATAACCTGAGAGATTTCTCCCAGTATGGTGATTAGCTGATCAGCACCAGTTGAATCACCAGCTCTACTATAATTATCTTTAGTAGGAGGGAAATCCCTACATGGAGTGCATTTATTGATATGGTTTACATTCCTTCCACTAGGCACCATTTCAAAACAGTGGAATAAACTAGATTAGTTTATGAATCACAATAAATAAATCGAAACTTTTAAAACACTTAACAAAAATTGAACAGTTTATGGATATAATCCATAATCATAAAAATGTTTTCTTTGAGGTAGTATATACTCATAAACCCTTAATAATGGTTTTTAAAGAAAATGAGAATTACCCTAAGCATATCCCTCAAGAGTGTTGTAACAAAGAGTGTATCAAAGCCCATTATCATGCACCAGTTCCCGTTTGAGTCTAGCTCAAAGCGATGTTTTTGGGTTTTACCCGTAGGTACATCTGTGCTAGAGCCACCTCTACCAGATTGTATCCAAACATGGTTGTATTTATTGGAAAACTCACAATATCTGTACAACACCAAAATTCTAGGAAGTTCTTCTATACTAATCATCAAATTCTATCTTAGGGATATGTGTTCTAATCAGAGATTATTTAAATCTAGTTTCCAAGGTTTGTACTAAAATTATAATGATACCAACTGTAAGGCTCCAACCCCAAAATCCCGGAGTTGGTTCATTATTACATAACATTGTCATGATCACAAAAGATCAAGTATCTAATGATCGATTAGTTTAGTAGCCTTTGAAGTACTAGATAGATTCATAAGGTTTAAATTAAATCATAAAATGAAAAAAAACAACATTGTTTCCATAGACAACACTGAGATCCCATATACTATCCCTGCAGGTCAGTCATAATATACTTCTTTGCATCTTGGGAAAAATAAAACATTTTAAGGGGTGAGCTCAGATGCTCAGTAAGGATAACAATATAGCAGAAACTTTCATAAATAAGTATAAGCATTTAAGTAAATGTATAAAACTAAACAAAAGCCTTTTAAACATGAAATTCAGCATAACATGGTAAAGACAAAATCAAATAATTCCATTTACTTATTCACATTGATATTATACTAGTCAAATAATCACATGAAATATCAATAGCCACTTTAATAATGATGGAATGTATAATGGCAGACATTATAACCACATAGTCAAGGCCTTGTGCCAAGACTACAAATAAGATTTTTTCAAGCCCTTATTCCAAGAGACTAGTTTATCTCATGAGACCTACCGATGCATCGAGGAGCAATAGCGGGCTCCACCCATCACTTACTAAGTCCAATGCATTCCTCATATGAAAAGGTTTAAACATAACAAAACATTCATATTAAAACTAGCATACGAAATGTAAATACTTTATCCGTAAAACATGAATGGTGTAAAATTAACACATCCATATTCAAAAATATCACAAAAACTTCAATATAATATTGAAGTTTTGTATCATAATAAATCAACTTCAAATAAGATTAAAATCCATCAAAGGATGTTGACATAGATAAAATAAAAACCGTATTTTAGAGAACTATATATTTCTTTTTTGAAATCATTTAAGGAAACAATTATTTTGAAAATATTATTATAATATTTTAAGGGAAGATTCGATGATGATATAATGGAAGAAAATAGTCGCACCCTCCGTATAAGTTAAAAAACATTCTTACCTTAAATTTGTTGAAAAGGTCAAAACGTACGTTGTTTGGAAAACGATGGAAGGATTCCTTTAAAACCATTTTATAAAAATAAAAAGGGTATAAATTACTTTAAACCATAGTATAGTAAATAGTAAAAATGTTTTTTAATACATTTTTATGAAACATAGATGTGGATGATAAAGAGGTCCCAGCAGAAACTTTTGTAAAAACAACCTTGGATAAGAAAGAGATTGTTAAATTAATCCGTACCATGTACTTTTCCTTGGTTGAGGGTGGTTAAACTCATGTATAATGGTGAAATAATTGTTATTAAATTATACAAGAATCATATAAATTAATATGATAACATATATGATCTTTTAACATTGATTTGTTAATAATATCTTAGTATTATCGTTGTTTCGGGTGTTAATTGATTCATTTTCCTTTATATGATTTGTTATGTAAGTAATGTTTTTTATGGGTCAGATGTATATTATTCATATTCGGAATGATATTAAGTCTTTAAACATTATTTTTAATCAACTGATGAAAATTATTCTTGAATGGATACAATGGGGAATGAATCTCATCGCGTTCATGGAAACGGTACTTCGTACATATGCACGAGCGACAATATCATTATTTTTATACTAAAATAATATATAATTGGATGGTATATCATATATACATAATCATTATAATTTTATATTTATTATTTAAATTAATCACACAACATTATTATACCCATCCAAATAATAATGTATTGAATAACAATTACACCACGACGTGGAGACGGTAAGCTGTACGTACGCACGTATGGTGACATGTCATTCAAAGGATGGATAGAATAATGAATATGGTCGTACCATATTTATAATAAAATCACTGTATATAGAAGATACTGGAGTTATTATTTTATAATGGAAACAACAAATAAATAGGAAGTGGAAGAAGAAAGGAACTTGAAAGAGGTGATGAAATACATACCTCTTCTTTGGGTTCTTACTTTTGATTTGGTCAAAAGGGCTCCATAGGTTGGATTTATTAAAAATATAAGGCCTATATGATGAAGAGAGGACAATTTAGAGGGTATTTGGGTAGGGGTTTTCCAATCCAAAAGGCTTTTAAGGTGTTAATTTGAGGGAAGGGTGAGTTTCCTTTTATAAGCGGGGTTAGAGGCACCTTAGGAAAAGCTAGAAATATTATTTTATAATAAAATCATTTTCGGTTTCTAATGGCTCCAAAATGTATTATTTAAAGGCTAAGGTGGGTATGGGTCGAAAATCACTCAACCAATAGGTTTTAAAGAGGTTTGAGTCACTATATTAACTCTATATTTTATATTTAACTCTTAGTTAAATAGTTTGACATTTACCATGTCTCTTTGTAGTTTTCTATAATATGGTTAATAAACATACTATAAAATTACAAGAGAACCACAAGTGGTTATTAATGAAATATATAATATTATTTAAGATCTTTGGCCAAACCTTAGATTTTTAGGAATATAATATCAATTAATAATATAATATTTGTTTTAAAAACTCTTTTATGTCAATTTAGACACTATTGGATATTTTGTTTTTTCTAAATTCATAATAGAATTATTACTTCGAAAACAATTTATATAACCAAACCTAACATGTCATATTAACCTGTACAATTATTTTAATTCATAAAAAGTATTAAATTACATTTATTTGGATATTTTTAATATCAATTATTTTAATATTTCATTAATTTGGTAATTACTGCATTATCATTGTGTCATAAATAAATTAAATTATTTAATGTCTAAAAATTATAAATAAAATTCTATTATGTAGGAAATATTTTTATCTCTAGAATTAATATTTATAGTCTAATTTATATTATGTGTAACCCTATATTAAAAATGGTTTAGTTATTAAACTTTTAATTTAACACTTTAAACTCTTCTTTGAATTAAATAATAATAAATGTCTTAATCTAATCCAAGTTGTCCAAAAAGGTTCATATTTTATTCCTAAGTTTGTTTTTGGTTGAATTATACTTATCCAATAGAATTAAAACATGTGTTAGGGTAATAATAATAATATCATTTTTACCCTTAATTACACAATTTACTTTTAACCGGGTAAATAAAATTAAGAAGTTACTATTCACCGAAAATTATTTTCATCTTATTGAACCACATTTTACTTACTGATATCAACCGTGTCTTTAGAATTTTTGAAATTCAACTCACCAAAGTGGTAAAATTATGTTTTATGTAAATTTTCGAATGCTCATAGGATGTGGGTAAAAGACGGTTAAAAGATCAATAAAAATTTTATATATCTAAACTTATTATAAAATGAATCCAATGAATTACATTGAACTTATATAGGTATTATGTATCAATTTTTACCTAAAATAAGTTTTAATAAAATAAATTTTAATTAACTAATTATTTAAAAAAATTCGGTTTCAAACTGTAACTTAGTGTTTTTCACTATTCGTCAAAAATTAAAAGTTTTTAGAAAAATACCAAAGATTAACCCTAATCTAATTTCGATATTCCGAATCAAAAAATAAAGTCCATTTTGAAAGATAAAATTCATAAAATTTTAAAAAGTGGGAATTAATATTCATAATGGGTAGTTTGATTGGTTGTGGTGTGTTAGAACTCGAAGTTGCGTACAACACACGCTACTATATTATTCAAAGAGATGCGTACCGTGGAAGCTTGGGGTGTTAGATTCTCCCCTCCTTCAAATAAATTTGTCCTTGAAATTTCTAGCGTATTACTGTGTAAAAATAATCGATTGTTTCTTCATTATAAGTTCCTTGGGTTCCCACATTTCCTCTTCCATCTTATGGTTTCTCTATAGAACTTTTACCAGATGTGTTGTCCGGTTTCTCAACACATGTTCTCTGGTATCAAGAATTCTTATAGGCTCTTCACAATAAGACATATCGGGTTCGAGTTCTAATTCCACATAGGTAAGAACATGCATTGGGTTAGGCATGTATTTTCTAATCAGTGATATGTGGAACACATCGTGATCTTTGGAGAGACTTGGCAGCATTCCCAAATGGTAAGCTATAACCCCAATTCTTTATAGAATTTTGAAAGGTCCGATGTACCTGAGACTCAATTTAACCTTCTTATCGAAATTTATAACACCATTCCATGGATATACCTTCAAGAAAAAATGACCCCCTAGATGAAATTTCAAATCCTTCCTTCGGTTATCAACATAGCTCTTCTGGATACTTTGAACTGCCTTGATGTGGTTTTTGATTACCTTCACCTTTTCCATCGTTTACTCCAAATGTTCTGGTCTTACGAGTTTTCATTCACCAACATCATCCGAACAGGTTGGTGTGCGACATCTATTTCTGTATAATGCTTCATATGGTGCCATCTGAATATTTGAATGGAAGCTATTGTTAAAGGAAAATTATACCAAAGGTATATATTGATCCCACATACCTTGAAAGTAAATTGATCATGATCTCAACATGTCTTCTAAGGTTTGAATAGTCTGTTTTGATTTTCCACCAGTTTGGGGATGCTAGGCAGTGCTCAAATGAAGTTCAATATCCAGGGATTTCTAAATACTTTTCCAGAATCTTAATGGAAAACATGGATCATGATCAGAAAAAAATGATAGGGGTACCCCATGAAGTCTCACAACTTCATTAATATATAGTCTTGCTAGACGTTCAAGTGGTAAATCTTCTCTTATAACAAGAAAATGTACTGACTTGGTAAGACGATAAAAATTGACCCATATTTCATCATTACTTCTAGGAGTGTTTGGTAGTCCCATGAAAAAGTCCATCGTAATATTATCCCATTTCCACTCCGGTATGGGAAGAAGTTTCATGACTCCTCCAGGTTGTTTCCTTCCAGCTTTCACTTGTTGAAAAACCATACATCTTGACACAAAATTAGCATTCACCCTCTTCATGTTGTCCCACCAAAAATTTTCCTTCAAATCTCTATACATCTTAGTGGTAATAGGGTGTATAGAGAAATTAAAACTATTAGCATCATCCAACAATTCCCTTTTTAGATCAGGTATATCGGGAACACAAATTCTCTTCCCAAATTTCCAAATTCTAACTTCATACACAAAGTCACTCAATCTACCATCATTCACAGCTTTAATATTCTTTCGAAACTCTTCATCACAGGTCTAAGAACACTTTATCATTTCTAGTAAAGATGGTTTGGAAACCATTTGAAAAAATATTAATGTTTCACCTTCCAAGGTGATTACCACATTCATCTTTAATAGATCCATGTATATAGGATCCTTTTCAACTATCATCTTGTTCAAAAATCCATAATACTTTCTACTCAAATCATCTTCCAACTTATTTTCCTTCCCTGGGTGGTAGTGTATAGTGTAATCATAATCCTTGAGTAGTTCAAGCCATCTCCTTTTCCTCATGTTGAGTTCCTTCTGTGAGAAAATATTCTTTAAACTCTTATGATCAGTATATATCTCACATTTTCACCATAGAGATAGTGTATCAAAATATTCAAAGGAAAGATTATAGCTGCTAACTCAATATCATGAGTTGGATTGTTTTTCTCATGAATTTTTAGCTGTCATGATGCATATACAATAACCCTATCATTCTGCATAAGGACACAACCAAGTCCTTTCTTTGAAGCATCACTAAAATAACAAACCCATCATTCCATGATGGCCGAGTCGATATACGGGCATTGAATAATATTCTCTTCAGTTATTCAAAACATTCTTCACACTCTTTTGTCCAAACAATTTTAACCCCTTTTCATTTGAGCTTTGTTAATGGGTTAGCCAACCGGGCAAAATTCTGGACGAAACGTTGATAATAACCTACTAAGCCAATAAAACCGCGTAACTTAGTTATACGCGTTTGTGCTGGCCATTCTTGGATTTCCTTGGTCTTAGAAGGATTAACAGAGATTACATCCTTAGAGACAATATGGACAAGAGAATAAATTTCTTGAAGCTATAATTCACACTTGCTTAACTTCTCATATAATTCATGTTATCTAAGAGTCTTTAGGATAATGCACAAGTGATTTTCATGATCTTCGTAGCATTTGGAGTATACCAAGATATCCACAATAAATACTAATACAAATTCATCAAGATTTTCCTTGAAAATTCTATTAATTATATCCATGAAGATAGTGGGTGCAATAGTCAATCCAAAAGGCAATGTTGTAAACACATAATGCCTGTACCTGGATTGAAATGTTGTTTTCGGAATGTATTCCTTCTTCACAGACAACTGATGATATCCAGATCGAAGTTCAATATTTGAAAATTATTGATCTCTATGTAGTTGGTCAAATAAATCATCAATGAGAGTTAGGGGATACTTGTTCATTATTGTTATAGCATTGATCTCCCAATAGTCAATGCACAACCTCATAGATCCATCTTTCTTCTTAACAAAAAGGACAAGGGATCCCCATGTGGAAACACAAGGGTTAATAAATCCCTTATTACTCAGTTCCTCTAGTTGTTTCTTTAGTTCTACTAATTCCATAGTGGCCATTATATAATGGGTCTTCGATATGGGCCTTGAATCAGGAATTAAATCAATGGAAAACTCAATTTCTCATTCGGGAGGATGTCGACGTAAATCCTCTGGAAACATATCAAAATAATCTTTCACAATAGGTCAATCCTCTATTTGAACATTCCTTTCCTCGCCCACAGTTATTTAATTCTATTCCTCCCCAATAATTGAATTTATCCTAGCTTCTGTGGGTGGATATCGATAAGAATTAGGGGGTGATTTTTATACTCTAAAGATAAGGTCCTATTTATCATCATAAAAAATTGTAACCTTATTCTTCTTACATGAAATTTCCACGTCATGGTCTAAAATCCAATCCATACGGAGGATTATATCAAATTAAATCATGGGTATGACGATGAGATCAGTAGATAAAGAACATTTATATTCTCTAATGGGCACTGATTCAGAAAACTTTGTTGAAATGATACTTACCTTAGGAGTTTTGAATGACAACTCCCTTATTAAATAAAATTGGAAATATCTAATTTTCTTAGAAAACAGGGAAGATATGAAACAATTCAATGATCTAGAATCAAATAAATCATTTTCTAAACTTGAGGAAACCATTAAATTACATGCCACCACATCTTTTGGAGCTTCAACCTCAGCAGTAGTGATAGCACAAGCTTGGCCTTGATCCCGTGGACTTTTCTGAGGTAAGTTCCCTTGATTATTAGAAAATTCATTCGCATAATTACCCCTTTCTCTACAATTGTAGCACTCAACATCGACACCATCTTTCTTCCCCTTGAAATCACGAGCTATGTGTCCTTTTTCACCACACTTGTAACAGACTCCCATTCCCTTCAAGAAAGTACTAGGGTTTTTCTTCCCACATTTATTACAGGATGGGTATTCAACTTTTCCCTTCTTCCCCTTATTTCCATTTCCAGAGTGTTTAGCAGATCTCTTCTTCTCTTGCTTTTCTTTAAATTCGTAAGACATAGAAAATTATTTTTCTGTCTTGATAACACATGAGACAATATATTTGTACGACAAGAAGGATTGTGAGACTAATGATCGATGAAGAAATGGTTTTAACCCATCAAAGAAATGATCAATCATACTTGTTGGGTTACTTATATAATCTGCAGCATGCCTTGCTAACCTTGTAAAGTTAGCTTCATACATTGTGACATTCTAATCCTCCTTTTGACTCAGACTGAGAAATTGCCTTTCCATATGCACTCGATGGTCACAAGGAAAGTATTTTTCATAGAAAATTTCATTAAACTCACTCCATTACATAATTGATACTTCATCATCTTCCTTTTTATTTTGAATCAATGACCACCATTGATCAACATCTCCAGTGAGGCGGTAAACTTCCATGACAACTTTTTCCGTTTCACTACTCCCCAAGGCATGGATTATTTTCTCTAAGGAATTTATCCATTGCTTGGATACTAGTGGATTTGTACCCCCATTGAATGTTTCTGTTTTTTACCTAATGAAGCGATCTAACATTGATCCCCTGCACTGTGGATCAGGGTGCTCCGTACGGGTAAGGTAATTATTCATAACATGAGTGAGTTTTCCTAGTATGGTGATTAGCTGATCAGCACCAGTTGCATCACCAGCTCCACTATAATTATCTTGAGTAAGAGGGAAATCCCTACATGGAGTGAATGCATTGATACATGTTCCATTCATTCCACTAGGCATCATTTCTAAAAAATAGCATAAACTAGATTAGTTATGAATCGCAATAATTAAATCCAAACATGTAAAACACTTAACATAAATTGAAAAGTTTATGGATATAATCCATAATAGTAAAAATGTTTTATTTATGGAATTATATACTCATAAAATCTTCATAATGGTTTGTAAAGAAAATTATAATTATCCTAAGCATATCCCCCAGGAGTGTCATAACAAAGAGTGCATCAAGGCCCGTTGTTGTGCACTAGTTCCTATTCGAGTCTAGCTCAAAGTAGTCTTTTCAGGTTTTACCCCAAGGTGCATCTGGGCCAGATATGCCTCTACCTACTTGTATCTAGACAGGGATGTATTTCTTATAAAACTCACAAAATCTCTACAATACCAAAATTCGAGGAAGTTATTCTATACTAATCTTCAAATTATATCTTAGGAATATGTGCTATAATTAGAGTTTATTTAAATATAGTTTCCAAGGTTTGTACTAAACTTCCTCTGATACCAACTATAACCCCCGACCCCAGAAGCCAAGAGTTGGTGCATTATTACATAACATTGGAATGATCACAAAAGATCAAATCTAGAAATACCGATTAGTTTAGTAGCCTTGGAAGTACTAGATACATTCATAAGGTTTACATTACATCATAAAATGGAAAAATATAACAACATTGTTTCCATATAAAATACTGAGATCCCATAGACTATCACTATAGGTTAGTCATAATATACTTCTTCGCATCTTGGGAAAAATAAAACATAGAAAGGGGTGAGCTCAGATACTCAATAAGGATAACAATATAGCGAAAATTTTTATAAATAAGCGTAAACATTTAAGGAAGTGTATAAAACTAAAAAAAAGCCTTTTAAACTTGAACTTAAGCATAATATGAAAAATATAAAATTAAATAATTCCATTTACTTATTTAAATGGATATTATACTAGTCAAATAATCACATGCAATATCAATAGCCACTTTCATAATGATGGAATGCATAATTCCAGACTTTATAACCACATATTCAAGGACTTGTGCCAAGACTAAAAATAAGATTTTGTCAAGGCCTTGTGTCAAGACACTAGTTTGTCTCTTGAGACCAACTGATGTATTGAAGAGCTATAGCGAGCTCTACTCCTCACTAAATAAGTCCAATGAATTCCTTATATGGAAAGGTTTAGACATAACATAAAAATTCGTATTAAAACTAGAATACAAAATGTCAATACTTTTTCCATAAACCATGAATGGTATAAAAATAACATATCCACAATCAAACATATCACAAAACCTTCAATACAATATGTATGTTTTTTATCATAATAAATCAACTTCAAATAAGCTTAAAAAACATCAAAGGATGTTGACATAGATGAAATCAAAACCTTTTTTTAGAGAAATATCTCTTTCTATTTTTAAATAATTTAAGATTTTTTTTTAAAATATTCTTATAAGCTTGTAAGGCAAGCTTAGATGATCTTATAATGGCGGAAAATAGTCACACCCACCGTTTTAGTTAAAAAAATATTCTTACCATAAATTTTTCGAAAAGGTCAAAAAGTACATTGTTTGGAAAATGACAGAATGATTCCTTTCTAAATATTTTATAAAAAGTAAAAAAAGGGTATAAATGACTTTAACCCATAGTCTTGTAAATATTGAAAAGGTGTTGGAATGCATTTTTAAGAAACATGGATGTGGATGATATAGAGGTCCCAGTAGATACTTATATAAAAACAACCTCGGATAATAAAGAGATTGTGAAATTAACCCTTACCTTGTACTTTTACTTGGTTAAGGGTAGGTTAACATCCTGTATAATGGTGAAAGAATTTTAATTAAATTATGCAATAATCATATACATTAATATGATATCATATATGTTCTTTTAATATTGCTTTCTTTATAATATATTAGTATTATCATTGTTTTGGGTGTCGATTGATTCGTTTTACTTTATATGATTTGTTACGTAAGTAATGTTTGTTATGGATAGGATGTATCTTATTAATATTCAAAATTTTATTAAGTCTTTAAACATTATTTTTCATCATCTAATGAAAATTAGTCTTGAATGGATACGATGGGGAATGAATCTCATCGCGTTCGTGAAGATGGTAATCCTTACGTACGCATGAGTGAAAATATCATTATTTTGATATCAAAATAATATAGAATTGGATGGTATATCATATATACAGAATCATTATCATTTTATATTTGTTATTTACATCAATTAAACATCATTATTATACCCATCAAAATAATAATGTATTGAATAACAATTACACCACGACGTGGAGATGGTAAGCTGTATGTACACACATATGGTGACATGTCATTCAAAGGATGGATAGAATAATGAATATTTTTGTACTATATTTATAATAACATAATTGTATATAAAATATAATGGATTTATTATTTTATAATGGAAACAACAAAGAAAGAGGAAGTGGAAGAAGAAAGGAACTTGAAAGAGGTGATGAAATATTTATCTCTTTTTCGGGTTCTTCCTTTTGATTTGGTCAAAATGGATCCTTAGGTTGGATTTATGACTAAATTAAGTCCTCTAGGATGCATATAGGACAGTTGAGAGGGTATTTGGGTAGGGGTTGACTGAGACAAAAGGCTTTGAAGGTGTTAATTTGAGGTAAGGGGGAGTGGCCTTTTATAAGAGGGGTGAGGGGCACCTTAGGAAAAGCTAGAAATATTATTTTATAATAAAATCATTTTCTGTTTCTAATGACTCCAAAATGAATTATTTAAATTATAAGGAGGGTTTTGGTCAAATATCACTCAACCAATAGGTTTTATTAAGGTTTGGGTCACTATATTAACTTTATCTTTTAGATTTAACTCTTAGTTAAATAGGTTGACATTTACCATGTCTCTTTGTATTTTTATATTATATGGTTAATAAAATTACTATAAACTTCCATGAGAACCTCAAGTGGTTCATTAATAACATATATAATATTATTTAAGACCTTTGGCCGAACCTTAGATTTTTAGGAATAGAATATCAATTAATAATGTAATTTCTTTAAAACTCTTTTATGTCAAATTTGACACTATTTGGTATTTTGTTTTTTCTAAATTCATAATAGCATTATTACTTCGAAAAAATTCATATAAACAACCCTAACATGTCTTATTAACCTAATTTTTTTTAATTCATAAAATGTCTTAAATTACATTTATTGGGATATTTATAATATCAATTATTTTAATATTTTATTAATTAAGTAATTACTGCATCATCATTGTGTCATAAATAAATTAAATTATATAATGTCTAAAAATTATAAATAAAATATCATTATTTAGGAAATATTTTTATCTGTATAATGAATATTTATATCCGAATTTATCTTATGTTTAACCCTATATTAAAAATGGTTTAATTATTAATCTTTGAATTTAACACTTTTAACTCTTCTTTGAATTAAATGATAATAATTCTCTTAATCTAATCCAATTGGATGAAAGAGGTTAATATTTTATTCCTAAGGATGTTTTTTTTGGAATTATACTTATAAAATATAATAAATACATGTGTTAGGGTAATAATAATATCATTTTTACCCTTAATTACCCTATTTACTTTTAACCGTGGTAAATAAAAGTAAAAATTTACTATTCACCAAAAATTATTTTCATCTTATTGAACCAAATTTTAATGAATGATATCAACCGTGTCTCTTGGATTTTTGAAATTCAACTCATTGAAGCGGTAAAATTAATTTTTATGTAAATTTTCAAATGCTCTGAGGAGGGGGGTAAAAGACGGTAAAAAGTTCAATAATATTTTTATATATCTAAACTTATTATAAAATGACTCCAATGAATTAAATTAAGATTATATAGGTATTATGTATCTTTTTTAAACTAAAATAAATTTTAATAAAATAAATAATTATTTAAATAAAAATTCGGTTTTATACTATAACTAAGTGTTTTTCACTATTCATCAAAAATTGATAGTTTTCAGAAAAATAAAAAAAATTCACCCTAAGAAAATTTTGATTTTCTAAATCCAAAAATCTAGTCCATTTTGAAAGATAAAATTTATAAAATTTCAAAAAGTCGGTATTAATATTCATAATGGCTATTTTGATTGGTTGTGGTGTGTTAGAACTCGAAGTTGCGTACAACACACGCTACTGTATTAATCAAAGATAAGCGTACTGTGGAAGATTGGGGTTTTACATATTCTATGTTCACAATGTTATGATTTCTTATGCTTATAGTTATTCCACATTCATTTGATATATGACTATGTTATTTTCCCTTGATAATGACTATTGTATCATGTTTATACGCTATTGTACCATGGTGTATGTTTGATCATTTGAGATTATATTTCTTTTAAACATGTCTTATAGACATCTATTATCATCCTATGTTCTTTTAATAAAATATTTCTTCCATTATCACATTTTCTTGTATTTTTTTGATCCATCCCTTGATAAGATTTCATTGAGTTTTTCCCTTACTAGTCATTTAATCAAACCCATTTATTAGGTTTCAATCCCCCAGTTTATGAGGATTAGGGTAACTTTGGAGAAGTTTAGAGGGAATTATAGTGAGGTGTGATTATAGATAAAAATTAGAAAGCATTATAAAATAAGAATATTTTTCATATTATCCTCAAAGAAAATAAACCGTACATTATCATGATTTTTGAAATTATTTGAGATGTAATATTTTATTTATGTAAATGAAGTAAAATAAATAAATGTTTAGCTTGGGTAACTTATGTTTGAATCAAAGATATTGTTGAATGCAAGTGTTTTTTGGTGCCAGATCCAAGAGTGTGGGTCTATGGATGATTAACTGGATTCATAGAAAGGTTTAGCTAATTTTGGGGATTAATTTAATTATTTTTTGGGATTAAAAAGAGATAAATTAGTAAAAAACCTAGGGATAAATCTACATGTATGATAGCATCCTGAAATTCTGGTAAATTATTAAATGTGTGGGTTTCATAGAAATTACATCCCTATTTGGATAATAAAACTGTTTGAAGTTTAAATCGCGTATTTATCTAGGGGTAGTAACCCTAAAAAGGCATATTTGTTGATAACTCAATCACCACTCAATTCATGAAAAAGAGTCCTAACTATACACCTAGCTTGAAACTAATGGGAGATATTCTTTGGTTAATTAAAATTTTCTTTACAAACCATTGTAGAGGATTTAAATGAAATTTTAGGTTATAATATATACATAGTAAGGTTACAGAACCTAATATTTAAATGACAAAAGGAAATTCAGGTTAAAACTAAGGAGTTATAAGTTGATCTAATAATATCATAGTTGAACCGAAAGTATCATAGGTTAAAATGAATGTTTAATTAGAGAATAAATTTTAGGATTGAGTTTTCATATTCATATGATCAGTTACTCTGATTTTATTGAATAGTATCATAACTATTTTGGTTTCAAATTTTAGTTAGAAATATTAGCATGAAGATAAATCTACGAAAGGTACATCCCTAAAAACTTCTATATAAAACTAAGGAATTATTTTTGGTAAAAATTGTTGAGACAAAGGAAAATACCAAAACATGATTATTATGACAAAAATGATGGGTTTTTTAGTATATAATATTGTGAGATTCAAATCTCAGTATAAAATATAATTTCAATTTCTTATAGACCCCATAGATTTTTTCATTAGTGAACAATAATTAAAATTGTGAGGATACAATTTATTTAGGGAGGGAGAGTGTAACACCCCAAAATTTTAGCATTATTTTCACTTTAAGTAAATGTTAATTTGAATTTCATGTGGCATATTAGACACCAAACAAAAATATTCCATGACATACCCTATTGATATAATTCAATATATTGTGAAACATCAATAATAAATTACAATAATAAAAAAGCCTCAATTAAATCAAAAGATAATAATTTGATCGATTAAAAAATAATATATTTAAATTCCAAAAATATTATAATAATGATTGATGTATTGATTAAATTTAAGGGTTATCAGATAAATAATTAATGAAATGTGATAAAACTATTAAACATTAAAAGGTATATTTTACAAATAATTATTTCGTAAATGATGCATATTTTACCAAATAAATTAAACTCCCCACTTTTAAAAGATTATTTTGATAACAAGATATATTTAAAACAATTATTTTAACACTAATTTAATTATAAATTGATATTAAATAATATTAAGAACATTTAATGTGTAATAGTTTATTTTTTGTAAAAGTAATTTTCGAATTTATTTCTTCAAATTTTAATTAAAAGATTTTTTTAAAATTTTGAATTTTAATATGATGAGACTAATTTAATTTTTGGATTTATAATTTCAATATTATCTTAATCGGGATTTTTAATATTTTTTTCCGAAAATATTATCTTTTAGGTGAATAATACAAAATACTATTTTTAATAAAAACCGCAGCTTTTATAAAATTACCATAAACTAAATATTCCTTGAAAACATATGAAATTTTTTTCAGGAAAAAAATATATTTAATAATTAAAATTATTCATGTTAATTAATACATTGTTTAATTTAGAAAACAAATGTTTTATATTATGAAACCTAAGTAATATTTATTTTAATAAAAACTATTTTTTTTGTTTCTTTTAATTATGTTTTCTCAAGGTGTAATTAATTTATCGACTACTTTTAAAGACAAATAAATCTTATTTATGTAATAATAAATCAAATAATTTCATTTAAAACAAAAATATATATAAGTTTATCCTAAAAATTATTTTCATGCTTAAAAATAATATTTTTATGAAAATTATTTTACACGTAATGTGCGTTAATATTAAAACTAATTTTAACCACCCTTAAATTTTTTTTGATAACATGGTTTATATATTTGAAATCAAAATTTAAAAATTATATAATAATGGTATTTTCAATTTAATCATAAATTTTTTTCATCGAGGATGAAAATGTAGTGACTATAGTAAAGGTATATTAATGTAAAAAGATTTTAGCCAAGTGTAAAAGAGATAATAATGTTAAAAACTGTCTCCAAATGAATGGATGAGGTGTGTATAGAACAAAAAGTCTATCCTATACACTATATACCACTTTAAAATCCACTTTCCATGTGAAACATGTGTCTATTTTATATTAAGATATTTTATTTACAAAAATGTTATTCCCTCCACTTATAAAATGGTTATTCCACCAACCTATAAAAGGAACTGGGAAATTTTGAAGTTCTATTGAAAATTCTCACTTTTTTACTTCCCATATAATACAATTCAACTCCCTTAAGAATATAGTTCAAATAAGTTATCCTAACTCCTCCATTTCCATGAATCACTTCACATGAAAGTTCAAATTATCAACATAAGTACTACTCCCTCTCTAATATTTTCCTTATATTCATTTCTAATAAAAAACCATCTTACCCATTAAATCATCATTACATAACTGTAATATATATATATATATATATTTATTATTATGGGACAAATAATACATTCTCTCTCACCCCTTTTATTTAAAAAAATGAAAATGTCCTCATGCGTACATACAGGCTACCGCTTCCATGAATGAAGAGTTTTATTTTTCAAAATACCCTTACATGGATGGTTAAAAAAGGATATTTATTGATTTAAAATAATTTTTATAAAATTATTAATATTTTTAAATAAAAAACTATTCCCTATCATCCTATTGTTCTATGAAAATGAACAGGTCGCTCGAGTATATGTGCAAACTACTCGCTCCATGAAAGTGGAATATTTTATTTTTTATATGGTCTTTAATCCATTAAATAATATATTAAAATATTATTTACCACATTAAAAAAATCAAAATAATATTATTTTTATTTTTTAAAATGATATTATCTGAAAGGAATATATTTCTTAACTATACCGCCATCGATTATAGCATGTTCTTGTTTGGGAGGGTTTAGCCACTTATATGAACGAAGCCTTTAATTTATATCATGGATGAATATGGAAATTTAAATAATAGACATATTGTATAATAATAATTAAATAATTTTTTCCTGTAATGGTAAAATTAAAATATAACAAACTAATAAGATTCCACATCTAATTTGTTAAAAATTACTTAAACAAGATCGTCACTAACAACATCTTCAGGAATAAAAAAAAATCATGCAATAAAATTATAATTTTAAAAATAAATTTAAAAAAATATATTCTCATGAATATATAGATCTTTAAATGATTAACTCCTAATATATAAACAAGAGTTTACACTATCTTCACAAAACTAGTACTAAACAAACAATCCAAACTAATAACATATGATGTTAAAAATAATATATAACTAACTAAAATATTTGTAATAAATTATTATAAATGAATTTTATAAGAGGGTATAGGTATAAATAAGGTTCATAAATAGGTTATTAAGATATATTTTTTTTTATATTGGAGGTTAAATAACTTTTATAGAATTTAAGAATTATTCTAAGGGTGTTTCTTATCAATTTCGTTTCTTTGAGCCATGTTTTGTTTTATGAAACAAATTTCATTTAAATGGTGTGTATAATACCCATTGGATATATAATATCATGAAGTATATTTATTCATGGTAATTGAATTTCAATTTCAATGTCTCTATTTAAAAGGGGTTTTTTATTAAAATGAATCTTAAGATGGGGTTTTTCTTAACACAAATTCTTTTCTGGAGTCCTAATAATTTCTATTTGAATATTGTTTTTAAAGACTGATTTATTAGGTTATATAAAGATATTATAATTAATTTATTCATTCTTTTCTTAGTAATTAAATTTATTTATTTATTTCTTCATAAAAGTTTATGTTGTTAAGAATAATTTCCATCATCTCCAAATAAACGTTTCTCTTCCATGTCCATATTTACTATTCATAACAATGTTCTATTTTTATTTTAAAATCAAAATATGTTTTATTTCTGTTTATAGATATAGTTCTTTGGTCCTACTTCCAAAATTATAATTTAGAACACTTTTTATGATACAGGTTTTCAATAATTGTTCTTTAAAATGTTGAAATGGGGTTTCCTTACAAAATATGTATTTTATATTCTATTCCAAATTTACTCTGAAAAATATTTGTGTATTTTGAAAGACTGAATTATTGAAGATTGCTTCTTTTTAAAAGTAAGTGTTTTCAATCAAAAATAAATTTACCTTTTAAAAATGTCTATTTAATATGAATTATGGATTCATATTTTATAACTATGGTAAAAAAAAATTTTAAAAAGTTTTTTACAATTTCTTTCACTGTTATAAACATTATTATTTACAAACCTTCCTTTCCACATTTTAAAATGGTTTTCCAAATGATTTTAATTCTTAGTTATTTTGAAAAGAAAAAGAAATATGGTTATATTTCTATGAGGTAATATTTTATTTTAAAAAACAATATCTTGATTTTTAATTTTTTTTAAAGTATTTTGTTTTTAAGAAATAAGTTTTCACTGTTTTTTTACATTATCAAAGAATGTTTTTAGAAGAATATTTTGTTTATAATTTTTTTTAAACAATATTATTGGTCTTATAGGATAATTTTTAAATTTTTTTATCAAGATCAAAGTATTACATTAAAAAAAACATTTTAGGTAGTTTTAAAAAAATTCATAAATATATATTTGTTATTTTTTCATGTTGATTCCTACAATGGTTTAAAAGGGTATTTTTTTTTGTAAAAATCCTTTAATATTCTTTATGTTAAAATTGGGATATATTCCCATGATTCCATCCATGTTCATTCTATATATGGATTTTGATGATGATGTTTTCTATAAGTTTTTATAAAACCAATTTCTTTACTATGGGTTAATTAATATATCATGAAATGAATAACTTTTTAAGATCATTTGGTATAATCATTTATGGATTTCATTATGAGATATTCTGGGTCCAATAAAGACCTATGATATTTTGGGTTCGATAAATCTCTGAGATGGTTTGGGTTCAATAAATTCTTAAGATGGTTTGGGTATGATAAACCCCGAGGATGGATTCAGTTCAATAAGGAACTAAGATAATTGGGTTGGTTAAAAGCCTCCAATGCATTGGTTAAATTTTGATATCCCATGAGATAATTATTTTTTACATGGGTGTAATTATGGAAAATCTATGCTTATAAGATTTTGTGTGGGTGTAATTACAGTTCATATATGCTTACAAGATTATACAATAGTGGAATTTTGATTTAAATATGATTAAAATATTTTGCATGGGTTTAATTACTATTAATATATGCTCACAAGATTGTGGATGGGAATAATTACAGTTTAGTTATTCTCACAAGACTATATGTGGGTGTAGTTGTAGTTAATCTAGGATCACTGGATTGTGCATGGGTGTAATTTAGATTAATTAATGCTCAAATTATTATGTACAGATGTAATTATATTTAATCCATGCTTATAAGACTGTGTTTTGTTGTAATTATTATTAATCTATGCTCATAAGATTGAGCATGAAAATAATTATGTTTTTGCGATGTTTAAAATTTCATGATTTATTATGTTTATGCTTTAGTAAAATTCGTTTACTATATGAATATATTATTATAAAGGCTATGTTATTTCCTTTAAAGAAATTTAAATATATTAAAAATATTTTCGGAGACATGAGCTCAGACGACGCGCGATTCTGTGGCCTGCGAACCCATAATTAATTTTATAAAAATATTAAAAATATTGTATATCACGTGCACATAATTTTTCAGAAATAATGGAATATATCAAGAATGGACCTTGGATCAAATATTTATGACCATGTTTAAATCCGAAGCAAGTGGTTTACTCAAAGAGTGACCTAAATTTAATCGGTTTCAAATGTTCGGATGAGACAGTCGTTGGAAGGTACGTTAATATAATTAATTAATTAATTAATTTAATTCATTCATTTAATGACCAAAACCATTTTCGTCTACAAATATGTCATTATAGAAAATTTATAGCATTATCCCCAAATCCCTAGGATCCTTTAGAGGATGATTCTACCATTCATCATTATCAAATTGAGACCAGATGGTGACCGACAACTTGATCATGGTGAACTGAGGCACACTGAACACAATAGGTACTCTCTGTCATTGTAAATTGCATTCTTCACCAATGATTGATCCAAATATAGGTATTAAATCACCCTATTTTCAATTAATCAAGCACAAATAATAAATTTTATTTGATTTATTGGAAATTTCATTCCTTCACATAGTCCCAATAAATTATTAGTTTTTTTAATTATTTAGTTAAAGACCTTGATGAATTGTTATCGCCCTCTTTATGTGATTATTTTCTAAGAAGGCTTGTACAATGATGTTTTCGGTTTGTGCTTATGCCTTTATCATCTCTGTTCATCATATTCTTCACTGTTGGGCTATGGGGATGCAATTTCACTTTTCAGGGATGGATTCGAGTGCGATCGAACCCCCAATTCATTGTGGTAGCAAAGAAAACTCATGTATTGATAGGTTGTGGAAGTATCAACGTAATGACCTAATATTTATGAATAGAATTCCCTTTATTTTAATTTATTATTCATATAGAAAACACATGCAATTTTTTTATTGGGTTTAAATAATTGTTAAGTATCATTGCTATTCAAAATATATCTATTGAACAATGATCACATGTCTAGTATAAATATAGATTTTTAACTAAACCTTTTCATACATACTAAGGAAGTGATGGCCTCGACCAGTAGGATCTTTCCCTTTGAAGCCCATTTATCAGATATTTTGAGGGAGATAGAATTTTTGGGATTTTTCTTATACCATGCCCAAGTTGAGATCTGACAACATAATAATGAGAAAAACTATTAATTGGAGAAGTTCAAGCTCATTGAGATTACAACCCAAACATTGTTTATCGAACGTCCCCAAGAAATCCCCACCGCCACACACCATAATCTCAGGGAATATGATTGTGTAATAAAGGGATATGTAATAATACCCTATCATTATGTTTATGTGAAATATTTTTGTATATAATAAGAAATATAGATTCAATTTATTATTGTTACTTTGTAAATGGGTTTTAAAGAACAAATAGTATTTTTAGTTAATATATAAATTCAATTAAGAAACATATTTTGATGAATTAATTTATTTTTGAATTAAATAATATTTTAATAAAAGTTTATTACTAAATTAATTTTTATTAAATATAAATGATCGTATAATTTTTATAAATACAATTGTAATTCTTCTTAGGGTTTGAAAATTGTTTTTTATCAAAACTCATGAATTTTCAATAAATATAGATTTTTATTTTGAAAGTTTAAATTCACATATTTATAAAATTATTTATGTAAAATGAATATTATTTTTGGAATTAGGATTTTGAAATTATCCAAAAGTGAATTTTTCAAAATTTTCTGAGACAATCAAAATTTTGTGTAAAAATTAAAAACGGTATAAATATATAATGTGTTTTATGACATCATAATGACCCAATAGTGATTTAATAAAATAATTTAAAATGGGTATTCATAAAATATATGTTTTACCATTAAAATAATGTGATTTTAGATTTGTTTTATTAATTTTACAGTGCCTTTGTGGACCCTCAAAGACTTTTAAAATGCTTTAACATTTCAAAATGATTTCCTTCAATGTTTGAGTCAACTCCACCTAAGCAAGCCTAATATTTTAATAATTTCAGAATTTGGCCTTATAAAATAATTTTTTCCAATCCCCTTTGGAAAAAACCATGGGCAAAAACCATGGTATGTTTTGTGGTTTTGAATATTTAATTTTATAGATTCCAAAACCTATGTTTGTGAAATATTAAATAATTCCCCTCTCATTTCCTATATAAACTCACCCAATATCCCACTTATATTCACTAAACATACTTGGATCACATCCCTAATATTCCATAAAATCTCTATAATCCTCCCAAGGTGCCCCAAGCTCTCAAGAATCCCCTCTTCACGATCTTGAAGTCACACACTCAAGTAAGGGATTTCTTCCTTTATCTTTTTTCCAAGATTCTTTATGTTGTTATACTCTTTTATTTTCATTAATAACTGATGGATTATGATTTATCAAATACCCAATACTTTCCTCATTATGTTTTAATTACTAGAGACCTATTTTTTCTTAATAATCCCTCCCATGTACACCTGTTACCATGCCAAAATTTCGTAAGAGTTATTCTATTTCTCCTCATTCTTCAAGTTTATTCATTATGTTTTGCCTTCTATTTCCTAATTATATGTTTTGGTACATGTATCTATATGAAACACTTACTTTTCATTTCATGTAAATATGATTAAATACCCCTTTATCTCTCAAAAACCATTTTTATGAATTTTTATGTCATGCAGTTAGGCTTCCGAAATTGCACCGCAATTTTTCATTCCAAAATCATCATCTAGTGAATACCATGACCATTTCTCTATCAAGGGTATTCATATTTATTCACATATAATTATTTATTATATAATTTCATGTACTTATTCCAAATTTATTTATTGTGGAATAAATTAATATGTTGAATGATTCCATGTTATATGATCCTTGTGGCACACTTATGCATGAAATAAAATGTTTATAATTGGTGCGCTCAGACAGCGCTCCAATGCATTGGGTATTGTTTAGTACCATGATATTCCATGTGCAATGAGTGTTTAATCATGATAATCCAAGTGAAATGATGGTTTACTCATACTAATTCATGTGTAATGAGGGTTTACTCATACAAACCCATGTGAAATGATCCTTGGCTAATGGTAATATCATATTGTATATTGTTTCCACATTTATATGTTATGATAATAATTCTATATCATGCCTTTATGTTCATTTTTCTCTTTTTCTCCATTTATATTCCTCTCACTTAACATGTACTATATTCTTTATATTATTCCTTGTTTACTCCTTTACTAGAATTTATAGCTCACCCATTTCTTATGTATGTCCTTAGGATATCCCATGAAATGATAAGTATGAAGGAATGTTGTGGTCATGTAAAAGAAGTTTTCAATAAAGATGTAATATTTTATATCTTAAGTTATCATGTGATGTTTGTAATTTCCCAAGACACTAAACCAATAAATCCTCCGAGTTTTATTAAGTGAAACTTTATGTAATGAATCATGTTTCAATATGTAATGAAGTGCAAGGTTGTTATAATCCTGGTATGATTTAGGATGCGGGTGATCCCACCATGGACTGGGGACATGATGAGGCATTAAGAGGTGCCATGAGTGATGGGTGGTGTAAGGACTTCATGTGGGGGACTGTATTGTGATTTCTGGACAATAGAGAGCCATAAACGATGATCGGAGGAGATTACCATTGTTTTTGGGAAGTCAAAAGGAGGATTTTATGAAGAGAGAGCTGGATATGGAAGACATGTAACGATATAGGCTTTCCGGAAAATCTCGATATACAGGGTGTGTACTATGATGAACACAAGGCATGTATTCATATTTTCTATGTAAAATAGGGTTTCTAGTTGGAGTTAAATAGCACACACTGTGTGGGGTACCATAAACTGTGTGGCCCCTAGATGTCTAACTCAGTGTGTACAGAGGGTACACACCAAGGAGCACATGTTTCCCTACATGCTGAGTATAGTGGGGGAATACACCATGTACTCACAATATTGGGTATATGAAACACGCCATGTTCCAACCCGACCTTAGAATTCCTTGTGTTTTTAGGACACATTGTGTATTGTCATATGGATAGTGTACATGAGAATGGCTTGGATCACACAGGTAGACCCCGAGTGGCCGAGACATGCTGTGTAGTACTACATGGAAAACAATCCACATGCAGGTGAGAAAATGGATAGGCAGAGGAGTAGGGACACACACCGTGTGGACACATTATACACTGTATAATTATTGAGAATATTCTACCTCTTGTATCTCTTTTGTTTTTTTCGTAGATTTCTTCCTGCAAGTAGAATATGCTTACTGTTTTTCCACATAGAACCTGATGGTGGAATTCATAGTGGATTTTAAGATAGAATGTGAGATTTTTTAGCATGAAACTTCTTTAGGAGATGCTTGATGATGGCAGTGATCGGGCATGATCATCGAAGAGAGAACAGGGTTGGAAGTCCCGCATACTCCTCATACTGGTTTGAGTGGAACCATCTTGTGGTATTAGGTAATGGTTCCCCTATGTATTGAGTGTAACTATCCTATTATATTAGGGAATTATTCCATTACCTATTGATTGGTACCCCTTGATGGACTAGGGCATAGGTCCTCAACATATTGAGTAGAACCATCACGTTGTATCAGGTAATGGGTCCTCTTCCTATTTAATGGAACCATCATGTTGTACTAAGGCATGAGTCCTCTACATTTTGAGTGGAACCCTCTTATCATATCAGGGCATGGGTCCTCTACCTATTGAGTGGAAGCCACCTGTTATACTCAGGCATGGGTCCTTTACCTACAGAGTGGTGCCCTCTTATTGTACTAGGGAATGGTTCCTCTACCTATTATGTGGATCATCCTGTTGTACTAGGGAATAGGTCCTCTACATTTTGAGTGAAACCCTCCTATTGTACCAGGTCATGGGTCCTCCACCTACTGAGTGGTACCCCCTTATAGACTAGGGCATGGGTAATATACCTATTGAGTGTAACCCTCCTATTATACCAAGGAATGGGTCATCTAGATATTGATTGGAACCCTCATTTTTCATCAGTGTATGGGTCCTCTACTTGGAGATTGTGTCTCATTAGTATGTGGAGTAGTGGTGAGGTGCATAGGGTCCTCTTGATTTCATCAGATAAATATACAAGATATTCGACATCATTGATTGACTTTTGGAACAACTAGAAGAATCATTATCTTGGGTTGGGCTATGAGATGGTTATCCCCTTCCTCTAACATCTAGGTTACTTTTTTGAGAATATATATCTTTTTTATTGGTTTTCATTTCCCTTTTACTTGGGGTTGAGATGACTACTTCCATCGTGTCTCCTATCCCCCTTCTGTTTTTAGGGCATCCTATTAGCTATGTATATAGTAACCCATGCATGGTATATTCCCACAAATGTCCTATCGTATTCATACAACAGATAGTTCAAAAATTATTTCATAGGATCATAGGCATACCTGAATGAATTTGACTATGTATGGTGGTCGGGGCTTAAAGATATAGATTGAGGCTCTCTCAAAATTTCTTTTCTAGTTTGTTTTTTCAAGTTGGGACATATTTACTGGTTGGGAATATGTTTTTCTGTTTACTTTTTGTATTACACTGTCAAACTATTTTGTAATCCCTAGAGGTTATTACACGCATGGATTTTACTCTATATATTACAATATTTTATTATTATTCCTCTACACTTCTTCATAGAGAGAGTTGGGTGCATGAAAATAGGTACATTAGGAAAAAGGACTAACAGATTATCTATTCCTTATCAGTTCTTGTCTCCCACTCTAAGCCCATAGTGGCGGGGTTTTGGTAGTTGTAGATCTATCCTTTGCGGGTTAGGCTGGCCCTGATGGGTTGGGTCTTGACATATTGGTATCAAATCTTGTTCAACTTTGGGAATCTGTTTAGAGTTTTGTCTCCAATTGAGGTTTGGCAAGGAAATTTGGGAAATAGTATCAAAGTGTCTTTCAGGCCCGGTAACCCAGTGTTGGTGTGGTGGACAACATATACATTCATAAGGACTCTTAGTTCCTTATTGTTCACTCAACATACTAAGACATTGGTTGGAGGTAAATTTGGTACATTCATCCTATAGGATTGAGTCCTTTGATTATAATTCTTGAGTCACCTTACCATATATATACATGATTATATGACCATAGTACCTATTTATTAATTTTCAAGATGCATTCATGAATACATCCAACTAGGTTACCGATTTAGGATCACAATGACGATTTGATGAGTGTTGAGGCTGAGTTCAGGGGCCATCTTATGAGATATTTCATCTATGTGTGTGGGTAGTAGCACCCATCCTACAAAGGCCAAGAACACTCAATGTATTCTAGAAGTAGAGACCACTATGGTTATGTAATGATCCAGATCCCTAGGAAGCGAAGGATTGGATTGAGCTAGTGATCTATGTTTTCAGTATTGTATGAACTATGACTGATTAGATGATTGCGCTGGGAGCGAGCCTTTACCATAGAGTACTTGGGAATTGGTAGAGTTTAATCATGTCTACATATGATGATTTAGAAGTCTCATGGTCCACCTTCAAACATCTGTTTTATGAGGAAAAACACCACTCATGATTACACTCTATTCCGATTCAAGAGCTTTAGGTGTAGAAACATGTATGGATGAAAGTTTTGGAGAATTAAGTGAGGTTCAATGTCCTTAGGAAGTACTCCCTCGATAAGATTTAGGATGGTAACTTTTTGGAATAAAATTTTGAGAAGGGTCTCCATAGAGATATCTATACCAGCGTGGTACCATTTTGAATTCTCACATATGTCGGAGTATAAGAGTGGACACCAATGATAGTGATATTCCTAAATGAGGGGTTCCATGAAATTGGAGATGGTGGTTGGTATTATAGGGCTATGTCTTCTGTTGTAATTAAAAGTCACTAGTCAATAGGGTTTTGGTATAAGAAATATTATCATGGAAAAACAATGGCACGTGGTCAGGTGATTTAGGGACTGAATGACGGACCAGGGAAACCCGAAGAGGGGTGATTTTATGCATGTTATGGGTGAGGTCACATTGAATGCGATTACCGGTAACGCCCCGACCCTAGTTACCCAGAGTCGGTGCATTATTATGTAACATTGGCATGATCACAGAAGATCAAGTCTCGAAAGACTGATTAGTTTTGTATCCTTGGAAACACTAGATACATTCATAAGTCATACATTACATCATAATGTAAAACAAAACTAAAAAAAATCCTGTCTTCATATCCCCTCATACTATCCCTACAGTTCATTCATAATATACTTCATCACATCCTGGAAAAATTAAATCATTCAAAGGTGTGAGCTCAGATTCTCAGTAAGGATAACAATACAGCAAATACTCTCATAAATAAACATAAACATTTAAGGCAATGTATAACTAAGACAAAAGCCTTTTAAACTTGAGATTCAGTATAATATGGAAAAAATAAAATGAAATAATTCCATTTACTTATTCACATGGATATTCTACTAGTCGAATAATCACATGCAATATCAATAACCACTTTCATAATGATGGAATGCATAATGCCAGACTATCATAACCACATAGCCAAGGCCTCGTGCCAAGAAAACAAATAATATTTTGTCAAGGCATTGTTCGAAGACACTAGTTTGTCTCATGAGACCTACAGATGCATCGAGGAGCTATAGCGGGCTCCACCGGTCACTTATTAAGTCCAATTCATTCCTCATATGAACAGGTTTAAACATATCATAAACCATAACATAATCATATCACATAAAACATGCATCAAGGAAACATAAAATTTCAACATTTCAATCACAAGATATCAATACAACACATTGATATAATAAAAACACTTTCATAACCATTTTCAACACCAAAATAAAAGAAAATTAAATCTTGGTATTTATTTTTCTTTTAAAAAATGTTTTGGCTTGAAGAGGAAGCCGAAACTCAAATAATGGTCACGGCGGTGGTGAAGTCGTTGTCACCGCATACACACGACAAAAAAAACATTCCCTTTTGTCGGTTAGTAAAACGCTTCATATAAAAAAAGATTCCTTTTGAATAAACGTAAAATTCAAAAGGGTTTATACACCGTATAAAAGAAAATGTGTATAAAACAAAATATGCCTCAATGAAAGAATATTGAGACGAAGTCCCTTACAAAGATCATTTTATAAATAAAATATACCTATTATGTGTATTCACTATAAGTACACATTAATAAAGTACAAATACAAGATAAGAAATAATAATATCATGACATAATTTGAAAGTATGAGATTAACCCAAAGAACGGAAATTGGGTTAAGAAGTTCCCTTACCTCGTTTCTGACTTGACTCAACCATTCATTAACCTCATGAATAATAAACTAGAGTTAATTTATAATTGTTTAAGAACCTTTTTCAATTTTATTATTCCTTTTATATCACATATTACCATATTATGTAATTATTTATGTTAATAACAATTGTTTTGTCGATCTTTGGTACTTGAGTCAAAAATAAACTTCTTATAATTACAAGTTGTTCATGCAGTAAAATATCCATTATATAAAGAATTATATTCATGATTTAGATATCATATATATCATATATACCCAGTATATACATTCATTCATAATATTACATAACATTTAGAGGTAAGAAATGAAATGCACAGTTCATGGAGACGGTAAGCCGTACGTACACATGGACGCTACTTTCATTTTGATTTCATATTTAATGGAATGAAATCATAATGATATAAAAGTGTATTATAATTCCAGTATAATATAATATATAATATCATTTAATCCATCCTTTACACATCCCACATATGGCATTAACGATTCAAATCACTTTGAGGTGGCGGTAGTCCGCACTTCCTAAAATGAAATTATCACGTTTACCCATAATGGAAATCATAAAGGTATGCCATAAATGAAAAATACAGAAGCATAAGGAAAACATAAACATAACATATATCATATATAAATATAGTTACATCTTAATGGCCACCATTAGAGGTGTTAAAATAAGATTGAACAATCATCGTTTCGTGAGGCAGTAATTCTCCACCCACAGAAACAATATGTTCTTTAACCATTAGACGAAGGTGTGTGTAAGTGTAAATAAAATAATTCTCATAACAACATAATATTATATTGAATATACTGGTGTTTTTACAAAAGAAAAGAATAAAAAAAGTGTAGGGGGATGGAGAAGAAAAATAAAAAAACAACATAAGCGAAGGCATTACCTTTAAATCGGGTAACTCCCCTCGGTTTGAACCAAAATGGTTTTTTGAAGAGCTTTCTGCCTAAGGTAAGGATTCTAGGATGAAGGGAGGAATGTTGAGAGAGTATTTGGGCAGAGTTTGGCCAAGGAAAATGGATTTGATGGTATGAATAAGGTGGTAGAGGTGGGGGCCTTTTATAAGAGGAGAGGAGGGGCACTCTTGGAATGTCATGAAATGTTACATTATTATGAAGTGCTTTTCGGATTTCAAGGGTACCATAATTATATATTTGAAGGATAAGGTGATAAGGGTTCTAATTATACTCATCCAATAGGTTTTTGACAAGTGTAAGTCTTATAATTTACATTATCATTTCATTTTATTTTAATCGTTAATTAATGAGGTAATCGTTCCATCATCATGGTGTTGTAAGAAATTTAAATTATTTATGGTCTAAAAATTATAAAAAAATACCATGATGTATGAAATATTTTTAGATTTCCAATTAATATTTATAGTAGAAATTTTAACTTATATAACCCCATGTAATAATTGTTTTAGTAAAACAACACATGTTTGTGACAATTTTATTTTTACTTTAAATAAAAAGTTATTAATTTCATTTTCTTACCCAAGTGGCTCCATGGGGTCCCCAAGTTGACCCATGGATTTTCTGGGTCGGCCATGACTCATCCAATAATTGCAGGACAAGTGTCAAGATATTTTAATATTTTTATAAAATCATCTTTACCTTAAATTTCACTAATTACCTTTAATCGAGATTAATAAAACTTAAAAGTTATTATTCACCAAAAAATTATTTTAATCCCATTGAACCAAATTTTACTCTTTAATGACAACCATGCATGTTGGATTTTTGAAAATCAAATCACAGAAGTGACAATGTTTCATTTACACGAAAAATCAGTTTTTAAACTAGCACTTAGTGGTTTCACTATTCATCAAAAATTGAAGTTTTTCAGAAAAATACCAAAAATTCACCCCAAGCTATAATTGATTTTATGAATTCAAAAATGGAGTCTATTTTAAAAAATTCCAAACATATAAGTTTCATTAATTAATTTTATAATTAATTCTCGTTGTCAAAACAAATAACATGTTTTTAAGAAATAATATCAATCAAAAGATTGACAGTTGTTTATGTCCAATTTCAAAGTGAAGTTAATTATAATGGCCACCATTGGATAAAATGGTAAAATTATATTCTAATTATACTTTAAAACCAATAAATATAATAATTTATCACTATTAATTATTTTGATTAAAAAAGTTGTTTTTAATTTAAATTTAGTAATATTCACTATTCATCAAAAAATAAAAGTTATCCGAAAAGTTCCAAAATTTCACCCTAGGATAAATTTGATATTCCGAATCCACAAATGAAGTCCATTTTGAAAGATAAAATTTATAAAATTTCAAAAATTAGGTATTACTATTCATAATGGCTACTTTGTTTGGTTGTGGTGTGTGTTAGAATCTCAAAGTTGCGTACAATGCAAGCTATTGCATTATTGAAAGAGAAGCGTATCGTGAAAGCTTGGGGTGTTAAATTATCCCATCCTTCAATAAATTGCGTCCTCACAATTTAAAATTTCTCTTTGAAAATAAAATGTTGAAAATAGAAAATAGCTTTGTGGAAAACCCACATCGGAAATAGGGTTAATAAAAATATAACATTAAAAGAAAGAAAGAGAAGTACAAAGGTCACCCGAGATAGCCCATACTAGGATTATATGAAAATATGGATATGGAGGAAAAACAAACCATCAAGGTCTGATGGAGAGTTTTAGAAAACAGGGTTAGGAGAAAGTTAACTATAAGAAAATCACAAACTTGTGATTGGTTAAACGATCATTGATTCCCCAGTAGGAAAATTTAACCGACAAAGTTTCTGTTTTAAGTTACCTTTTATAAAGTTGACGAATTTATTTAAGAGATTTACTAAGAAGGTAAGGGAATATACATACTTGTAATGTAGACTTTCTTTCTTTAATAAATGTTTACCACAAACCCATATTTAACTCATAAAGATAATAGAACTCAAAAATATTATATTTATCCTAATCGTACAAGGTTACAAATATTAACACATACCATTTAGATTAGGAAAACTATTTTGTAATAATCAGGGACTTCTTGTAGGCTAGTGGTAGGTAATAAAGGCTCGTCGCACTATGGTTGTGGGTTCGATTCCTACAGCTTTGTCCGACGCGATGGGTTATCCCCCAACCTGCAGGTTGTCCATTTCCTAAAACTATAGTATTATAATATTCAAAACATAATATTCAGAAATGTTTTAACCTTAAACAATACTATCCAAAGTTCAACTTAATCCATTCCAACCTTTATAGTTATCCAAAATACATCTGTCCAGACTTTCTCTAAAAGGTCTCTAAATTCGAAAATCAATTGTAACATCAGATTCCCCAAATAAAGTAAAGTTTCTCTTATTGTCACATACTCAAAATATGATTACCTTCATCATATTAAAACCTTAATGAAAACAACATGTACTGCAGTACAATCCTTATATATATCACATTATTCTTATAACCATAATATAATCATTGAGTCCAAAAGTACCAAAACATTAATTATTCCACTTCAACTGTAGTAACAACATAAGATTGGCCTTGATCCCTTGGCCCTTTCTGAGGTAAGTTTCCCTGATGCTTAGGAAATTCGTTTTCATAATGCCCCATTTCCCTAAAATTATAGCATTCAACATTGACAACCTCTTTTTTTCCCTTACAATCACGAGCTTGGTGACCTTTTTCTCCACATTTATAACAAACTCCCATTCCTTTAAGGCAAGTAGCAGGGTGATTCTTCCCACAATTATTGCATAATGGAAAATCCTTCTTTCCCTTTTTCCCTTTATCTGTCTCTTGTTACACCGTTCTCTTCTTCTCTTGCTTTACTTTATTATCATAAGATTTAGATAATTCCTTTTCTGTCTTGATAGAACACGAGACAATATCTTCATACATTGAGAAAGATTGTGAAACTAATGCTCGACAGAGAAACGGTTTTAAACCATCAAAGAAATGATCGATCTTATTTATTAGGTTACGTATATAATCTGCTGCATGCCTCGCTAACCTTGTAAAGTTATCCTCATACTTTGCGACATTCTCATCCTCCTTTTGTCTCAGACACAGAAATTTTCTTTCCATATCTGCTCGATGGTCATGTGGAAATTATTTTTCTAGGAAAATTTCCTTAAACTACCTCCATTCCATACTTCATACTTCTTTATCTTCCTATGTGTTTTGAATCGTCGACCACCATTGATCGACATCTCCAGTGAGGCGGTAAACTGCCATGACAACCTTCTCCCTTTCGCTACTCCCCAAGGCATGGAATATTTTCTCTAAGGAGTTTATCCATTGCTTAGCTACTAATGGATTTGTACCCCCCCATTAAATGTTAGTGGTTGTTTCCTCATGAAGCGGTCTAACATTGATCCTCCACGTTGCGGATCAGGGTGCTCCATACGAGTAAGGTTATTATTCATAACCTGAGTGAGTTGTCCCAGTATGGTGATAAGTTGATCAGCACCTGTTGTATCACCAGCTCCACTATAATTATCTTGAGTTGGAGGGAAATCCATACATGGAGTGCGTACATTGATACAGTTTCCATTCCTTCCACTAGGCACCATTTCTAAACAATGGCATAAACTAGATTAATTTATGAATCAAAATACATAATTACAAACTTGTAAAACACTTAACATAAATTGAACTATTTATGGATATAATCCATAATCATAAAAATGTTTTCTTTGAGGAATTATATACTCATAAAACCTTCATAATTGTTTGTAAAGAAAATGAGAATTATCCTAAGAATATCCCCCGTGAGTGTCGTAACCAAGAGTGCAGCAAGGCCCATTTTCGTGCACCAGTTCCCGTTCGAGCCTAGATCAAAGCGGTGTTTTCAGGTTTTACCCCTAGGTACATCTGTGCCAAAGCCACCTCTACCTGCTCATATCCAGATAGGGATGTATTGCTCGGAAAACTCACCAAATATCTATAATACCAAAATTCAAGGAAGTTCTTCTATACTAATCCTCAAAGTCTATCTTTGGGCTATGTGCTCTAATCAGAGTTTATCTAAATCTAGCTTCCAAGGTTAGTAATAAACTGCCTCTGATACCAACTGTAACACCCCGACCCCAGTTACCCATAGTCGGTGCATTATTACGTAACATTGGCATGAACACAAAAGATCAAGTCTCAAAAGACCGATTAGTTTAGTAGCCTTGTAAAAACTAGATGCATTAATAAGTCTTACATTAAATCATAAAGTAAAACAAAACTAAAAAAACATCCTGTCTTTATATCCCCTCATACTATCCCTACAGGTCATTCATAATATACTTTATCATATCCTGGAAAGATTAAAACATTGAAAGGTGTGAGCTCAGATGCTCAGTAAGGATAACAATACAGCAGAAACTTTCATAAATAAACATAAACATTTAAGGTAATGTATAACTAAGACAAAATCCTTTTAAACTTGAACTTCAGCATAATATGGGAAAAATAAAATGAAATAATGCCATTTACTTAATCACATGGATATTCTACTTGTCGAATAATCACATGCAATATCAATAACCACTTTCATAATGATGGAATGCATAATGCCAGACTATCAGAACCACGTAGCCAAGGCCTCGTTCCAAGACTAAAAATAAGATTTTTTCAAAGACTCTTTCCAAGACACTAGTTTGTCTCATGAGACCTATCGATGCATCGAGGAGCTATAGCGGGATCCACCCATCACTTATTTAGTCTAATGCATTCCTCATATGAACAGGTTTAAATATATCATAAACCATATCATAATCGTATCACATAAAACATGCATAAAGGAAACATAACATTTCCACATTTCAATCACAAGATATCAATACAACACATTGATATAATAAATACACTTTCAAAACCATTTTCAATACCAAAATAAAAGAAAATTAAATCTTTGTATTTATTTTTAATTTAAAAAAAGTTATGGCTTGTAAAGGAAGCCGAAACTCAAATAATGGTCATGGTGGCGGAGAAGTCGTTGTCTCCGCATACTTACAACAAAAAAACATTCCCTTTTGTCGTTTAGTAAAATGATTCGTATAAAAAAAGATTCCTTTTGAATAAACATAATAGTCAAAGGGGTTTATACACCGTATAAAAGAAAGTTGTGTATAAAACAAAATATGCCACAATGAAAGAAGATTGAGACGAAGTCCCTTAAAAAGATCATTTTATAAATAAAATATACCTATTATGTGTTTTCACTATATTTACACATAAATAAAGTATAAATACAAGATAGGACATAATAATATCATGACAAAATTGGAAAGTAGGATATTAACCCAAATAACAGAAATTGGGTTAAGAAGTTCCCTTACCTCGTGTCCAACTTGACTCAACCGTTCTTTAACCTCCTGAATAATAAACTAGAGTTAATTTATAATTTCTTAAGAACATTTTGAAAGTTTATTATTCCTTTTATATCACATATTACCATATTATGTAATTATTTATGTTAATAACGGTCGTTTTGTCAATCTTTGGTACTTGAGTCAAAAATAAACTTCTTATAATTACAAGTTGTTCATGCGGTAAAATATCCATTATATCTAGAATTATATTCATGATGTAGATATCATATATATCATATATATCCAGTATATACATTCATTCATAATATTATGTAACATTTAGAGGTAAGAAATGAAATGCACCGTTCATGTAGACGGTAAGTTGTATGTACGCATGAACGCTACTTTCATTTAAATTTCATATTTAATGGAATGAAATAATAATTATATAAAGGTGTATTATAATTCCAGTATAATATCATATATAATATCATTTACTTCATCCTTTACACGTCCCACATATGGCATTAACGATTCAAATCACTTTGAGGGGGCGGTAGTCCGCACTTCCTAAAATGAAATTATCGAGTTTACCCATAATGGAAATCATAATGGTATGACATAAATGAAAAATAAAGAAGCATAAGGAACACATAAACATAATATATATCATATATAAATATAGTTACATCTTAATGGCCACCATGAGAGGTGTTAAAAGAAGATTGAACAATCATCGTTTGATGATGTAGTAATTCGTCACCCACAAAAACAGTAAGTTATTTAACCATTAGACGAAGGTGTGTCTAAGTGTAAATCAAATAATTCTCATAAAAAAATACTAGTATATTGAAGATACTGGTGTTGTTACAAAAGAAAATAATAAAAAGAGTTTAGGGGGTTTGAGAAGAAAAATAAAACAAAAAAACATAAGAGAAGACATTACCTTTAAATCGGGTAACTCCCCTCGGTTTGAACCAAAATGGTTTCTTGAAGAGCTTTATGCCTAAGGTAAGGATTCTAGGATGAAGGGAGGAATGTTGAGACAGTATTTAGGCAGAGGTTGGCCGAGAAAAATTGCTTTGATGGTATGAATAAGGTGGTAGAGGTGGGGGTCTTTTATAAGAGGAGAGGAGGGGCACTCATGGAAAGTCATGAAATGTTACATTATTATGAAGTGATTTTAGAATTTCAAAGGTCCCAAAATTATTTATTTCGAGTATAAGGTGATAGGGTTTCTAAATATACTCATAAAATATGTTTTGGACAAGTTTAAGGCTTAGATTTTGCATTATCTTTTCATTTTATTTAAATCGTTAATTAATGAGGTAATCGTTGCATCATCATGGTGTTATAAAACATTTAACTTATTTAATGTCTAAAAATTATAAATAAAATACCATGATGTAGAAAATCTTTTTAGATTTACAATTAATATTTATAGTTGAAATTTTAAGTTATATAACCCCATGTAATAATTTTTTTAGTAAAACAGCACAAGTTTGTGACAATTTTATTTTTACTTTAAATAAAACGTTATTAATGTCATTTTCTTACCCAAGTGGCTCCATGGGGTCCCCAAGTTGACTCATGGATTTTCGTAGTTGGCCAACACTCATCCAATAAGTGTAGGATAATTTTCAAGATATTTTCATATTTTTATAATATCATTTTTACCTTAAAGTTCACTAATTACCTTTAATCGCGATTAATAAAACTTAAAAGTTACTATTCCCCAAAAAATTATTTCAATCCCATTAAACCACATTTTACTTCCTAAGGACAACCATGTATGTCAGCTTTTTGAAAATCAAATCACAGAAGTGGTAATATTTCATTTACACAAAAAATTAGTTTTTAAACTACCACTTAGTGGTTTCACTATTCATCAAAAATTGAAGTTTTTCAGAAAAATACCAAAAATTCACCCTAAGCTATAATTGATATTCTAAATTCAAAAATGGTGTCTATTTTACAAAATTCAAAACATATAAGTTGCATTAATTAATTTTATAATTAATTCCCATTGTCAAAACAAATAGCGTGTTTTTAAGAAACAATATCACTCAAAAGATTGACAATTGTTTATGTCCAATTTCAAAATGAAGTTAATTATAATGACCACCATTATATAAAATGGTAAAATTATATTCTAATTATACTTTAAAACCACTCAATATAATAATTTATCACTATTAGTTATTTTGATTACAAAAGTTATTTTTAATTAAAATTTAGTAATTTTCACTATTCATCAAAATATAAAACTTATCCGAAAAGTTCCAAAATTTCACCCTAGGATAAATTTGATATTCCGAATCCAAAAATGAAGTCCATTTTGAAAGATAAAATTAATAAAATTTCAAAAATTAGGTATTACTATTCATAACGACTACTTTGATTGGTTGTGGTGTGTGTTAGAATCTTGAAGTTGCGTACAATACAAGCTATTGCATTATTGAAAGAGAATCATATCTTAAAAGCTTGGGGTGTTAAATTACCTATACCGACGTGCTGAGGATAGAAGAAATACATTATATAAACCACCATGATAGTGGAAAAACTATGATCATTGATCTCTTAACCATGGTCAAGGAGGACCCCAAAGAGGTGGAACTAGCATAATAGAATGTGGTTCTCCATGAGGAGGAGTTTTTAGTGGTGGATAATGTTATTATCTTCTTCCACCATAACCACTAGGAGGTACATGATAGGATTAGGGAGCCGGTGGTTGGGGCTATGGGTAGCTGTTGTCTATAGAAGGATATGATTCAGAATCTCATGAGATGATTAGAGGTTTGATATGTGTTTATTATAATATTGATTTAGTACTAGTAGAAAAAACTATGAGTCCTTCTATCATTTTCTTGCTCTTGGAGCAATAGTTACAACATCAAATAGAGACTTTATCCTAGAAAATTTTCATATTGAATCTTATAGAGAATACTTCTTCAATATCACTTATCTTTCATTATTGAGAGTTATCTCTTAGTGTAGAAAGTTTATCATGGGACCTCTTGGTCATCATGATGATATCATTTGACATCATATTGTATATTGACTAGTTTTCCATGTTATGATCCCATATTCAATATCACTGTAGATTATTCTAATGAATTCGGATAGATGGGATAAAATTATCCTTTATTCTTAAGAGAGGTCTCATCGCGAAGTTAGTGGGGTTTGCGAGAAGTAAACTAAAACCCATCACCCATCAGTTAGAGATTTTTTCCCTTAGGGAAATGGGATATTTATGAATTTGGGTTCCATATGTTGTGGTAGATTATGTGGAAGTCTTACCTGAGGATGTTCTAGGACTACCTATGAGTTGGGAGATTGAGTTCTGCATCAACTTGCACTTTGGGACCACATTTATATCTTCTACAACATATCAGGTAGACCCCACTAAGTTCTTGGAGAAGAGAGTGCATTTGGGGGACCTTTGAGAGAAGGGTTTTACTAGAACTAGTGTGTCCCCTTGGGAAGATATGATTTTTTTATGAAAAAGGGGATGGGAGCTTGTATCTTCATGTTGAATATCATCTCTTGAAGCTGGCCATGATAATGAAAAAGTACCCCTTTATGATGATTCATGACCAATTAGAGCAGTTGTGAGGCGTGAGATGCTTCTCAAAGATTGATATCTGGTATAGATACCACATGTCAAGAGTTCACGAGGCTGATATTCCAAAGATGGCATTCCAATGTCACTATAGACACTATGAGTTCCTAGTGATGCATTTTGGTGTAAAAAATTCCCCCTCTTTGTTTATGGATTTTATGAAATAGATCTTCCTTACATAATTGAGTTGATTTGTAGATTTCCTCATTGAAGTCACACTCATCAAGTCTGCAACAAATGAGGGGAATGAAAAGCACTTTAGGAGGTCCTAAAATTTCTTTGGAAGAAATAACTTTATGGTAAGAACTTGAAGGGTTAGTTCTAGATTCATGAGGTTCAATTTTTTGGGATGACATTTGTGAGAATATAATAGCTATGGACTCGATGAAGATCTATGTAGTGATTTCTTGGGAGACACATAAGATTGTGTTAGAGGTGAAGAGTTTTCTTTTCATGGAGGGGTAATACATGGGGTTCAAGGTATAATTTTATAGGATTGCTTTACCTTTGACCACCCTAACTTGGAAAGGGAAGTTGTTCGCATAGACTGAGTAGTTCCTAAGAGGCTTTGAGGAGTTGAGATCGAGGCTGATGGGTGATCCTATTTTGATACTACTAGAGGAAGGCACTGGAGTACATAGTGTATTATGATCCCTCTATAGTTGGGTTTGGATACATGTTGATGTAGAGGTAGGAAATTATTGCATATGGGTTGTGGCAGTTGAGACCCCATGAGCAGAACCAAGTGACTCACAACCTAGAGTTGGTTGAAGTAGTATTTTCTCTGAGCATGTAGTGGCACTATATTTTGGGAGATCACTTTTTTTAATTAGATTATATGAGTCTCATGTATGTATTCACATAGAGATACCTAAACCTGAGATAAAGGCACTGGATAGAGTTCCTATAGGACTATGAATTTGAGATTTTCTATACTCCTAGGAAGGGAAATGTGGTGGTAGATTCCCCTAGAAAGACATCACGTTCTCTCCTAGTAGATATTGAATCTAAGCACTTATCTTACTTTTAGCTAAGAATGGTGTAGGATAGGTGTATGAATTATCTTTAGTCTATTGTATTAACTCCTCCTCTTTTTCATCATGTAATTGTGGATCAATTGGGAGACATCAACTATAAGGTCCAATGTGACCATATATCCTTAGGAGATTTACCAGATGGATTAAATGAAGAATGTGATATCATAATCATTTTTTAGGGATGGATGGTGGTTCTAGTCATATTACAAGATTAGGTGATGAGGGAACTTCAAACTTCTCATTTGTATGTACATCCTAGTGTATAAAATACGTATAGAAACCTTCAACATCAGTTTTTGTGGGATGGATTGAGGTAGAGTGTTTATAAGTTAATCTCTTAGGATCTCATATGTTATTAGGTGAAGGATAAGAAATATGTTTTGATAGGTTTTTTGTATCCTCTTGAGACCCCAAAGTAGAAATGGGATGTCATATTAGTAGACTTTATGATAGGGATTCCACAGACAGAAAGAATCCATGATGCCATCTAGGTGATAGTTGACAGACATACCAATCCAGTGCGCTTCCTTACTATCAAGGAGCAAGGTTTGGTGAATAATTGGGGTATTTTTAGATACAAGAGATCATACCCCTTCATGGGGTTCCCTTGAAAATTTTCATCGGATATGATTCATAGTTCACATAATGGTTACAGAGAGGCCTTTAGGAGACATTTTTTACCCAATAGAGGATGAGTACATCTTTTTACCCCTATAAATATGTGTAGACTAAGTGCACTATCTTGGTGATGGTGGATATATTGAGGTCTTTCATTTTATACTTCGGTCAGAGTTGGGAGGATCACTTACATTTGGTAGATTTTACTTATAATAACAAATATAATTCTACTATAATATTTTAACCTTTTAAGACATTGTACAAGAGTCCATACATGTCAACATTATGTTCTATTGAGATCAGTGAGCCATATCTTATCAAGTTATAGATGGTGTAGGATGTTGGAACCAATGTTGTTCTTTGCTATAAAAGGAGTTCGGTTTGTGTTTATTGTCAATATACTTTGGTTTTATCATGGTTTGGGTTTCTTATTGTCAAACCTTTCATGGATGATCAGGGAGATTTCATGGAAATGGGTCATACAGTTTGATCAAAAGGTAGTATTGAAGGTGGAACTATTCTCCAGTGTTTGCCAAATTTTTGGGGCTGAAAATCAGAAAAAAGAGAAATGTGTTTTTGGAAGAGGAAGGTGCGCGAAAGATTTGAAGTGTGCGCGATTGATTGGTTTTTGTGCACAATATTGAATGTCTTTTTGGAACTTATGCACAAGACATGATTCAGGATGAGAACATCAAAAAATGGAAAAGTCATGGAGTGCGTGGAAGATGATGTTGCATGAAAGGGTCTGCATGTCCAATGCGACATAAAAAGGGGGTTTTCACGCTCATGAAGAGTCTTTCACGCACCAAAAAAAAATGCATCAGGGTCTTGCGTGCACGATCATTAAGGTCCTATATATAAGCGACTACCACCCAAGGAATACTTAAGCATTTCCATCGAAAATTTATTAGCTCATCCATGTGAAAGATTTGAAGAGAGTAAATATTGTGCGCAAGGTATTCCTTTGGTCTGAACAGACCAAGTGAACCCTTCAGTGTAGTTGTGTGAAAGATAAGGGTTGTGTGGAAATAAGGTGTTATGTTAAAGTCATATTTCGTGACAATTCCCAAATATTGCATAGAAGTTGGGGTATTGCGCATAAGTGTGGTGTTATGCTTTTGATAGGCTTCCGATTATCTGGTTTAGTGGTTTAGTTCTTTCAACTGCATCAATTCAGGACTTCGATGAAAGTATTTTCTCATGATGAATAGACACAAAGACTTTAATTCAAATCTATTGAAGGGACCTTCTTGTCGATAAACTAAGTTTTAATTCTCTCAAGGCATTGAGCTAGGGGGATTTGATGAAAGTGATATGAGGGATGCAGTGAGTGTTCCCTGAACCTTTGTAAAGGTAGTGTTCTTGGAAAAGAGTGTCTGTGACTGATACTTTATATCCATAAAATAGTGAAGATTAGTGCATTTTGGTACGACCGACACAATTTCGACGTATTCTCCATGGACATAGTCCTTTGTGGTGAACCATGTAAAAGTGTTGTGCCATCTCCCTACTTTCATGTGTTTGATAGATTTAACAAGTTACTTCCAATGTGGGAACAAGATCCACAACATGAAAAAGAAAATGTTGACAACCTGATTCACTCCTCCCATCTTCGGGTGTTCCGGGGTCCTTCCAGTGGTATCAGAAGGAGGTTCACTGGTGTTTGATTTGTATTATTCTATTATAAAGAATTCAGCCAATGTCAGGGGAGTCCCCCTCTTTGATGGAAGTAATTTTTAGATCTAGAAGAAAAAAATGAGATATCATCTAAGATCTATTGGAATGGAAGTATTATTTTCTACTGTTCAAGGAATACAATTCACTGATCCAATAGGTCGGGCTATGACTGATGTATACAGGAAATGTCTTTATGTAGATGCTAAAGCACATAATGCACTCACCACAACCCTTTCTGATCAGTTCTATCTAAAGGTTATGAGGTGAACCTCAAAAAAATCCATGTGGGATAAATTTGAAAATATTTAAGAAGGAGATAGAAAATCAAATGAGGTAAAACTAGAAGTCCTACAAAATAGTTTTGATGATCTGAAGATACATCCTGGTGAAAATGTAGACTCCTTATTCAATAAAATTACTGAAGTGGTTGGATCAATTCAGGGTATAAGAGAATAAATAAAAGATATTTATATTATAAATATAACATTAATAATACTTCCACCCTTGTACAATGAAAAGGTGTCATCCCTTGAGGAAATATATCTTTCCAAACTTTCTCTGGATGATCTACCAAACAGCCTGCTGGCATATGAAATGACAGTCAATCCAGAAGATTCTACAAATTGAGTGAGCAAGGAAATGAAGTTCAAGTCCATAGAGAAAATGAGAATTTCAAAAGATATTAGTAGTGAATATGATGTGGAAAAAGAAATTCTTTCTCTCATTTCCAATAAGTTCCAAAAGGGAAAAGGGAAATTCAAAGGGAAGTTTCCTCTTGCTTGTTTTTGTTGTGGAAAAGATGGCCACATTTCCTCTCAGTGCTTAAGAAAGATCAATGATGAATATAGTAAAGATGAAAAAATTAAGAAGCCTCATAAAAGGTTTTTCAAAAGGAGATACTTCAAATATAGAAATAAAGTACTGAAGAAGAGTTTTATCTGTGAATAGAAAGATTTTGATAATAAATTATATGAAGAAGAAGAACCAGAATTAAAAACTAGAAACCATGATTCCATGATGACCACTATTGAGAAATCAGAACCATCAAAAGATAATGGTGGAAACAATTAGTTGAAAACTAATTCCAATCAGGAGTTTCAACTTAAAGATTCTCTTAGTAAGCTTAAGATCAAATGTAAGAGTTGAAAAAAGTATAAATCAACTGTATAAAAATCATCTAATTATGTTGATCATCTCAAATCTGAAATTGAATGACTGGAATAATTTTTGAAAGTGCATTCTAAAATTCCTAAAAGCACAAATGATGTAGTGGATCTGAAGCATAGAATTGAAGAGCAGGAAAAGGTCATCAATGACCTCACCACCAGACTAGAAGAAAAGACCAAGACTACTAAGGGTCTTGAAGAGGAAGTTGTTACTCTCAGGAGTAAACTTAAGAGTGAATCAATTTCAAAATAATCAAGGAATAAAATACAGTTTAGAAGGTTCTCAGATGACGAGTTGTTGGAGATAGAAAAAAGGTGGTTCTAATGGTGTTGAAAAAATTTTCAATTATCAAAGAACTTCTTACCAGGGAAATAGTGGAATCAGTTGTGAGGCCGAATCTTAAAATGATGCAAATGGAGGTGACCAAAATAAAGGCAAGCTGAAAGTGGGTGATGTGGAAAAATCACCTGTAGTGCTGAAAAAGAAACCCCCAATTAAATATTAAAGAAGAAAAGAATACTATCTTTGACCCTATAGGAATAAGAGGCAGTCAAACTACTATCCCACCGAAGAGGGAATGAGGATAAATAGAATTGAGAAGAAATTTACTATCACGAAGAGGCAGTTCTGTGGATATATGGGCCATACCATGTCTTATTTAAAAGATGCAAGGAGTTATTTGAATGGAGAACAGATGGGAGTTCAAAAAAGGTGAATAAATCCATATCCTAATTCTTTTAGATGAAACAATTTCTATGGATTTTGTTATCATTGTTCTAACATTGGACATAAAGCTATTTATTGTAGGCAGAAGAGTAAAACAGACACCTCATATTGAAGTCAGAGAAAAGTCAATGTTCATTAACAAGACCATGTTGCTCTTGAAAATAGGTTTTCCCCTCAGGAAGAAGAGCTTCAGTGTGAAGAACCCATGTACACGTAAGAGAGAGTTGTATGCCCAGGAATTTACTACACTCAACACAATAACTCATGGAAGAAAAAGAGGAAAATTGAAAAATCCAATCTTACAGAAGTATCCCTCAAGTCTACAATGAATAACAACAAATGGATTCTTGATAGAGGCTATGCATCCCACATGATGGGTAATGCAGATCTATTAACAAATGTAAAAAAAAGGTCGATGGAATAGTATGGTTCAGTAACGATGGTGATTTGAATATAAAAGGTTGTGGAAGTACTATGCTAGCTAATTGAGAGCTGAAGAAAACTAATGTTCTTTATGTGGACGGTCTACGTCATAATCTTCTAAGTTTGAGTTAACTCTATGACTTAGGACTTATAGTCACTTTCAATCAGAATTGATGCACTATAAAAGGAAAGACATGAAATTCACTTATGAAATGATATAGAATAGAAGGTAACCTGTATTAGGATGATAGTAAAGAAAAAATTTGTTACATGACTGTTGAAGAAGAAAATAACTTGTGGCATATAAGACTGGGGCTCATCAATCAACAAGACATGGATAAAATATCAAAACTGAATATTGTCAGGGAAATTCCCAATATGAAACGTCAATGTGAAAAGTCATGTGATTCTTGCATTCGTGGGAGGATTTTCTGCAGTTCATATCGGCCAAAGAAGAAAAGGTTATCTCATCTCCTTGATCTCATTCATACAGACATATGTGGCCCAATAAATGTTGTCATAACTCATGGAGAAAGGTACTTTGTCCTTTTCATTTATGATTATAGTAGAATGGCATGTGTAATGGTTATATATAGGAAATGACAAGTGCTTGACTGCATGAAAGCATATTGTCGAATCGCCGAGAATGATACTGGACGAACAATCAAAGTGTTATGATCTGACAATAGAGGGGAATAAACATCCATTGAATTTGAAAAATACCTAGAGAAACAAGGGATACAACATGAGGTAGTTGTTGTGGGAAATCCACAACAAAATGGAGTTGTTGAACACAGGAATTGACAGGTTAACAACATGGCATGAACTATGTTGATTGAGAGTCGTATTCTAAAACATTAATAGAAAGAGGCTGTTCAAGTTGAAGTGTATATTCAAAATCGAACAGGGCTTTATATGGGTGAGATGAAGTCACCATATGAATTGTGTCATGGAAAGAATCCCTCTTTGAAATACTTTCCTATTTTTTGAAGTAAACGCTTCATCATAAACAAAGAAGTAAATCAAGGGAAGTATGGAGGAAGTGAAGATGAAGGAATTTTCCTTGGATATTCAATGAACAAAAAATCCTAAAAGTGTTTCAACAAGTGATTAGGAAGGATTGTGGAAAGCATAGATGTTAAGATCATTGAAGAGTAAACTATAAATGCTTCAAGGATTTCATATGTCGATGTGATAGAAAGTGAGGAGGAAAGTGAAGGTGGAGTAAATAATAATAATGAAATAGAGGAAGCTGTACAAAAGACTTCGGAGTCACATCATGATGTTGACTCAGAAGAAGAATCTGAAGAGGAAACCTTGGATGGATAGAATGCGACTGAACCTCACATGAGAAATCGAAGAGCGGAGATTGATCCATCTAACATAATTGGAGACATGAGTGAACCCACAATAACAAGCAGGATGAGGAATAACACACAATCTGTATTTCTATCAGTTCTGGATCCATCCTCATTTGAAGAAGCTACAAAGGATGAATCTTGGGTGAAAGCCATTACTGAAGAGTTAGATCAGATTGACAAGAATCAGATATGGGGTCCAGTTAAGAGACCCAAAGGTCACAATGTTTTTTGGTACAAAATAGATCTTTAAGAACAAGTTTGATGAGCATGGATGTGTTATTAGGAACAAATTACAACTGGTATGCAAAGGATATTTCCATATTGAAGGTTTTGATGTTGAAAAAACCTTTGCTCTAGTGGCTAGACTGGAGTCAATTAGGATTTTCCTTGCCATGAAACTCCAAATAAAATATAAAGTATATCAAATGGATGTCAAGAAATCATTCTTGAATAGTGAACTCAAAGAAGAAGTCTACATTGAACAACTAGTGGGTTATCTTCTTGGTACTAATGAAACAAGGGTTTTCAAACTAAATAAATCACTCTATGGATTGAAACTGGCACCATGGGCGTGGTACTCTCAGCTGGATTCTTATCTCAAGAAGCTGGAATTCAAAAGAGGAGGAGTAGATCAAAATATATATGTGAAGAATTATCCAAAATATCATTTCATGGTTATAGTTTACATTTATGACATTATATTTGGCGGTATCAGGTAAAAATTAGTAGATGAATACACTAATCACATGAAATCAGAATTTGAAATGTCTATGATTGGAGAGCTCACATATTTCTTGGTACTGCAGGTGATTCAAAAGAATTATTACATGTCTATTTCATAGGAAAAATCTGCAAGAGAGCTGCTAAATAAATTTAATATGTATGACTTGAAACCATTTTCAACTCTGATTGCAGTTGGAACCAAACTTAGAAAGCATGAGGATGTGACCTCTATAGATCCCACAATGTACAGAAGGATCATTGGGAACTTATTTTACCTAACAACAACACGACCGGACAATGTCTTTGTAACATTCTTATCGGATCACTTTCTGATTAATACAAAGGAAGAACATATGGCGGTAGAAAAAACAATAATGAGGTATATTCAAGGTACTAATAATTTTGGGTTATACTTTTCTATAGGAAGGGACAGTGAATTATCAGAATTTTCTAATACTTACTGGGCTGACGATGTAGTGGACAGAAAGTCAACTAGTGGTGGAGAATTCTATATTGGGAAGAAGTGTGTTGGCTAGTTGAGCAAGAAACAAGAAAGTTCTTCTCTTAGTACTGCTGAAGCTGAGTATATTTCTGGTATAAAGGCTTGCACTCAACTGCTTTGGATGTAGAAACAACTGATAAATATTGGTGATGAGGTGAAACAACCAATGGTGATTTAATGTGATAACAAGAGCGCACTTTATCTTAAGAAGAATCTTATTCTTCATTCTCGTACAAAACATATTGAAATCAGGTATCACTTTATCAAAGAAAAATTTAAGCAAGGCGTGATTAGAAAGGATCATGTGAGAACTGATGATAAAGTGACTAATATCCTTAACAAGCCACTGTCATCAGCTATGTTTGAGAAAAATTGGTTTAACCTTAGTGTTCAACAACATCCCAGTGCATAAGGAGGTTATGAAATTCCCATCTCCCAAGTTTTTTTAAGTATTTTAATATGTTTTGTAGAAGTTTTTCAGGTTTATGGGGGAGATATGATCTAGGGGGAGTATGTTATGAGCTCTTCAATGGATGGTCATCTATCTTTGGGTTTATTTCCAATGTGGGAGAAATAGATAAATTTCATGTCTCTAGATGAGATAAGACAGAGAGAAACGTGGGTGAAGATGTAGAGAATAGTGAATGGAGAATACATTCCAGTGTTATGAGGAAATAGTTAGAGCTTTCATTTAAACTCCCAAGAACACAATTTTTGTCTTCTCTCTTGTTTTCTACATCGAGAATTTCTCACATAGACATAGAGTGTTGGATTATTTGATTTTTTTATTTCAGGTTTTATTATGGATAGTGCTCTATTGAATTTATCTGGTGATTTCCAACAAACCCAAAGGAGGATATTGTTGGAACCAAGGTTTTTCATTGCGGGAAAAGGAGTTCGATTTGTGTTTTTTTTCAATCTAATTTGGGTTGATCATGGTTTGGGTTTCTAATTTTCAACCCATTCATGGAAGACCAGAGATATTGCATGGAAATGGGTGATACAATTTGATCTGAAAGCAGTATTAAAGGTGGCGATGTTCCCCAGTGTTTTCCAAATTTTTGGGGCTGAAAATCAGAAAATGGAGAAGCATGTTTTTGGAATAGGAAGGTGTGAGAAATATTTAAAGAGTGCGCAAAAATATTGGTTTTTTCATGCAAGATTTAAGGTGTGGAACTTTTGGGAAAGAAATGTTTCAGGATCAGAACATCGAAAAATGGAAGCTTCATGGAGTGCATGGAAGATGTTGTTGCGTGAAAGGGGTTGCACACCCAATGCAATGTCAAAAGGGGGTTTTTGTGCTCATGAAGAATATATCACGGACAAAAAAAAAGCATCAGGATATTTTGTGTAGGGTCATCAAAGTACTATATATATGTGGCTACACCCAAGGAAGACTTAAACATTTTCCATCAAAAATCCAGTAGCTCGGCTATGAGAAAGATTTGCGCATGAAAGATATTAAGAGAGTAAATATTGAGTGAAAGGTGTTCCTTTAGTAGGAAAAGACCATGTGAACCCTTCGGTATAGTTACATGAAAGATAAGGGTTTCACAGAAAGTAGGTGTTGTGTGAAAGTCATCTTTCGTGATAATTCCCAAATCTTCCGCGCAAGTTGGGGTATTGCGCGTAAGTGTGGTGTTATGCTTCTGACAGGCTTCTGATTATCTAGTTCAATGGTTTAGTGCTTTCAAGTGCATCAATTCATGAATTTGATGCAAGAAGTTTCTCATGATGAACAGATACAAATACTTAGATTCAAATCTGTTGAATTGACCTTCATGTTGATAAACTACGCTTGACTTTTCTCAAGGGAGTGAGCTAGGAGGAGTTGATGGAAGGGATCTGAGGGATGAAGTGAGTGTTTTCTAAACCTTTGTAAAGGCAGTGTGCTAGGAACAGAGTTTATATGACCCAAACTAGTAATCCATAAACTAGTAAAGATTAGTGGATTTTTGTATGACCGACACACTCTCAACGTATGCTCCTTAGACGTAGCCCTTTGCGGTGAACCAAGTAAAAGTGTTGTGCCGTATACCAATATTCATTTGTTTGAAAGATTTAACAAGTTCCTACCAACGTGGTAATAAAATCCACAACTTTAAAAAGACAAATTTGTCACCTTGATTCACCCCTCCCCTCTCAGGGTGTTCTGGGTTCCTTCATTGGCAATGACAAAGAAGGGCAAGGTGATCTGTGAGTAGATGAGGAAAACATATAGAAGGAATAATTATTATAAATATCGACATTATTGGACCTTGGAGTTTGGGAAGGTGGGCATGTTTTCTTTTTTATATCCCCAAGATGAGGATTTCGTAGGTTCATTCAGGGTGGAATGTTATCCTCTAGGTTCATCGGCCCGTTTGAGATATTTTAGAAGGCTGGATAGGTTGATTACTACCTCAACATACACCCATAGTTGGGGTTGGTGCATGACACCTTCCATGTGTATCAAATTAGGAGATAAATGCATGATCCTATGCATGTTATTGACTAGGGTAAGTTGAACATAGATAATGGATATACCTTTAGGTAGTATTCAGTGGCAATTGAGTATGGTTATGATAAGATATTTTCTGGTAATCCATTACCTTTATTTTCATGTAGTGGAAATATGAGAGCATGTAGGAGATCTCCAAGGAGCAGGAGAGCCAGATGAGGGCTCAATATCCCCAATTTTTTTATTAGTTATTAATTTGTGGGTATGACATTATTGAAGAAGTGAATAATGAAGAGAATTTTTTTGGCCATGAAATAATTTTAAATAAATTAAGAAATATTTTTAGAGCCAGGTGTTGAGACAACCCGCGATTCCGATACCCAGAGATCCCATAATTAATTTTATAAAAATATTAAATATAATTTATATCACATTCTCATAGTTTTTCATAAATAATGATATATATTCTATATGGAGTCTCATATGAAAAATTAAATACCATAGTAGAATATGGACCATGGAGTTTACCCTAATCATGTCCAAAATTTGATCAGCACCAGACATTCAGACGAGACAACCATTGGCGGTTATGTTATGTGAATTAATTGATTAATTAATTAATTTAATTCCCATAACCAATTTTCCTCAATACATATGTTTTTATAGAAAATAACTAAGGTTTTCCACATAACCATGGGATCTTTGATATGAGGATTCCACTATTCTTTGTTGGCGGATCGAGATCAAATTATGACCCACAACCAAATCAAGGTGAATTGAGACACAAAAAATAAAATGAGTCCTCTCCATCACTAGAAACTATGTTATTAACCAATGATTGATCTGAATCAAGGTATGGTAAATATCTTGTTGGATTCCACCCTCTTTTTAATTAATCAATCATGGATAATAAATCTTCTTTGATTTATCAACAATTTCCAACCTTCACATGATCCCTACAAATTGTGAATTATTTATTTTATCTAGTTAAACCCCTTACTATGATTTTATCACCCCATTTATGTGATCATTTTCAAATAATTATTTTATAATAAAGGGTTCACTTCATTATTGCTCCTTTCACCCATCATTTCATTGTGTTCTTAATTGCATGCATATGTGGTCACAATTTGACTTTTTTAGAATGTGTTTGAGTGAAATCAAACACCTAAAATTTTGTGGTAGCACAAACAACATGTAGATTTACGGATTGTGGAAGGATTGAGGTATTATGAGGGATTTTAGTGATCCCATCAAGGATCAAGTACCTAGTGAGGTTGTGGGAGGCACCATGAGCGATGGGTGGAATGAGGCCTTCATGCAGGAAGACCAGATTCTGATTTCTAGCCAACAGAGGGATAGAATTGATAGACATAGGTGATTACCACCCTTTTTGGGTGGTTGATGAGTGGATTTGGAAGTAGGAGAGACAAATTAGGAATCCACTAAATGATCAATACTTTCTGTAAAATCCAAATATATAAAGCGTGTATTATGATGAACACATTTCATGTAGTACGGTTTACTGTGAAGGCCAGGGCTTCATGTTGGAGTTAACTTTCACACATCGTATGGATGGGCCAAACCTCATGTAACCCCTAGATATATGACTTGGAGTGTATAGAGGGTACCCAACTAGGATCCCATGTGAACCTACATTCCATGCGAAGTGGTATATACACCATATACTTCTAAGAGTACATGGGGCTAGGCACATGGAACACACTAAGTACCGACCTGACCCTAGAACACAGTGTGTTTTGTGGGATATGTCATGTACTGGAACATGGATAGTGTACAAAATCATGGACAATATCACACAAGAATAGCCTGGATGGATGAGACATGATTTGTAATACCCTTACATTTAATGTAGTACTACATGGCTAGCAAGTTGTGTGATGGGGAGGACACAACCAAGGAGAGGAGTGGGGTCATATGCCATGTGGACCCCTTACACACCTTGTATATATTGAAAATCTTCTAACTATTGTATATCCTTTATTTTAGGTTTGATTTTAGACTATGAGTAGTCTATCATGAGTGGTTTTCCACATATAACATGATAGTGTCATTTATTGTTGATTTTGAAATACTATGTGAGATGTTTTGATCATGATGGTTCTTTAGGCAGTGCGAAATGATAGTTGTGCCCATACATGATCATTAGAGAGAGACCATGGTTAGCAATACCCCATACTCTTCATAGTGGTTTGAGTGGATCCCAAATGTTGTACCAGGGCATGGGTCTTATACCTACTGATTGAAACCTTCCTATTGTACTAGATAATGGGCCCACTACCAATTGCACTCGAATTCCCCCATAATGGACTAGGGCATGGGTCCTCTACCTATAAAGTGGAACCCTCTTATTGTACTTGTGCATGGGACCTCTACCTATATTATAAAACCCTCTTGTTGTTCTAGGTCATGGGACTTATACCTATTGATTGGAACCCTCATGTTATACCATGACATGAGTCCTCTTCCTATTGAGTGGAAGCCTCATACTATATCTGGGTATGATCCCTCTACCTATTGAGTGTAACCTTTGTATTATACTGGGACATGAGTCCTCTACCTACTGAGTGGTACCCACCTATTGCACCAGGGGATGGGTAAAATACATATTGAGTGGAGTTCTCCTATTATACTAGGGAATTGGTCCTCTAACTATTGAGTGGAACCTTCCTATTGTACCAAGGCAAGGGTCATATAACTACCAAGTGGTACACCCTGAATGAATAGGGCATGGGTCCTCTACCTATTTAGAAGAACCCTACTATTGTACTAGGGAATGGTTCCTCAACCTATTAAGTGGAACCCTCTTAATATACAAGGGTATGGGTCTTATACCAATTGATTGGAACCCTCCTGTTTTATCAGGGTATTGTTCCTCTACTTGGTGATTGTTTCCCATCGAGATTTTGATTAGTGGTGAGGTGAATACATCATTTGATTTATGTATATAAACACATAAGATGTTGGGCACTATTGATGGACTTTTGGAATTGTTAGAAGAATAATTTTCCTAAGATATGCTATGATATGGATATTCCATTCCTGCATTATCTAGGTTTATTTTATGAGCATATATATCTTCATTTTTGAGTTCCATTTCCCTATTACATTGGGCTGAGATGATTACTTCTATTGTGTCTCATTTATTTCTCCCCCTCCATTTTTCATGGAATCCTTATAGGTATGTATATAATCACCCCTACCTGGGATTTTCTTTAATGTGTCATATATTATAAAGATGATAGATAGGTCAGTGGTGATTTCAGAGGATCATAGGGAAACCCAGGTGCATTTGACACCGTACGGTGGTCGGGTCTTGGAGATCTGGATCAATTCTCTCTTAGCATTTATTTTCCATTTGGTTTCAGGTGGGGACATCTTTTCTTGTTGGGAATGATTTTTCCCTTTTCTTTTCATATTACACTCTCACACTCTTTTTTATTACCTATAGGTCATTGCATGTATGGGTTTTACTATAGATGTTACAATATTTAATTATTATTATTCATGTGAACTTCTACATGGATATGGTTGGGCGCATGTGTATAGGTACATTATAAAAATTCCTCCCATATTAGTTATGACTTCTCGATGCCTCTTTCTAGACCCTAGACTATTGATATGGGTTTGGGGTATTTGTGATTTGGCCTTCCTCAAGCCAGGCAGTCCCCAATGATCCAGATCATGAAAATATTCCTCATGGATCATGATTATGGTCTCGTATTTCCACACTCTTATTCCAAGGTATATGTTTGATCATTTGAGATTATATTTCTTTTAACCATGACTTGTAGGAAAATATTATTTTTTGAATTTTCTTTTAATAAGATATTATCTTCATGCTCTTGTTTTCTCACATTCTTATTATATAAACCTTTATGAAATTTTGATGAAATTTCCATTATTGAGTGATTGAGCTCCCTCATTATTGTGTTTCCATTCCCCAGGGTAAGAAGATGAGTATAACATTTTCGAATTCTAGTAGAGAGAATAGTGACGTTCTATTATTGAGAAATTATCGCAATAAACATAAAATAAGTATCATATATAGATGGTCCTAAAAGAGTCCAAACCTTATATTCTTGGGATTTGTGAAATTATTTGAGATGTAACATTTTATTTATGAAAATGATGTAAAATAAAGATATGTTTAGCTTGACTCGCTTAAGTTTCTATAAAATCTAATGTTTATGGAATGGTTTTTAGCACAAGATATTTAAGTATAGGTTTGGGGATCCTCAAACTCCATGTGTAATTTAAATCAATCAACCAATCATGAATACATGAATGAATGTGATGATCCGGTATCATGCAATCTAAAAATGACCTTAAAATAAATCATAATGGTACCTCACACCATAAAAGGTATTTTATTAGTCAAAACCTCTTAGAACGTATGTTCAATTGGAAATAAATTTATTTTTCCCTTTTATGATGTAGAACTCTCCCCATGAAATAGGCTCTCCACTTTTCCAAGAGTCCCCATAAAACATTCCAAAATTTTTTAAATTGAATTATTCTTATGAAAAAACTAGGGTGTCATATTTATTAATGTAGTATTGTACACATTCACCACATGATAAAAATTAACAAAAAAGTTTTATATAAATTTACAACACTACATTTAGAGAATAAATATACCCAATATATTGAAATATTTACAATGCGATAGTAAACAAAAAGGATAAAGTATAGAGACTAAAATTGTTTTAGGATCCTGGTTACCTAGAATAATTACAGTCATGAAAAATAAAGTAAAAAGGAAACCAATAATTAGTAATGTAATCAATGTGTTGAAAAATAAATAATATAAAACCCTGATAGGAATTGAAGGGAATGATGAAAAAAAGACATAAAATGTATTTATAGAGAGTATAAAACCTATGTGGTCTTTAAAAATAGTAACTATGTCATTGGAATTGTAAAATAATTTTGGGTATCTTAAGAAATGAAAATATATAGAATTTATTTTACGAGATAACTACAAAAAATTTCTAATGATAAAATTAATATATGATAAAAATAAAGAATAATTTTCTTTCTTCGAAAAACATATATGTTTTAATTTTTATAAATATTTTTTTTTGATAAATTTAAAAATATTAAATAATATTTTATTTTCATAAAATGGTTTTATAAAACACTAGTTATTTCTTTATAAATAATAATATAATTCTATGAAGTCATAAACATTTCTTCTATGGGTTAGAATGTTAATCATGTCCTAAAAATTATTATTTTTCAAAAAATATGGATTTTTTTTAAAATTAAATTTATTAAAGTTAGGAAATTATTATAAAAAAATGGATTTTATTTTTGGAAACATAATATCAAAATTATCTTAGGTAAAATGTTTGATATTTTTATTATATTGTTGAATTTTTTTGTGAATAGTAAAATGTGATAAAATATGCTATTTTATACTATAAGTTAAATACATGATTAATTACATATGAGATTATGTAAGAAATCATTATATTGGAATAAAATTTACTAATTACAATTTATATTCACAAGATTAATCACTTTTGTAAGTCTTGATAAAAAATAATAAACAAATAAATATTTTATCCAAAAACATTCATCTTCTTTCATTCTAAATACCACCCTTCACCACCCTTCTTCTCCACTAACCTTAATCTTATTAAACATTCTAAAATATTCCAATATCATTTCAAAAAACTCTTAAAACATTCATATAGGATTTGTTATCACCAAAATATGAGCCATCAAAGGCATAATCTAATTAGAAAAAGATTCATCCCAAGTAGTAAGGTAAGAATTCATAATCTCTCTTTTTCATTTTTATTTCATTTAATAGTTTTATTTCATATTCTATAATTTGATTATAACCATCATAATATAATTAAATACACATTTTAATAATATTTAAATGTTATTATGTTAATGGAATAATCATTACCTGCCTCCCTGGCATTTATGTTAGAATGGAAAACGTTGCCCACATTATGGTCGGTTGACCACCTCCATCGACAACATATATCATTTTTCATAACTGGTTTCATGGATGATTATAATAATAATTTTATTGTAAAAAATTAGAAAAATAAGTAAATTATATTTAATTTTATATTTAGTAATGTGTAAATAATCATAAATATTAAACCGACTAAGTCACCAATTGTCTAAAAAACTTCCCAAATGATCTAACCCTTAAAAAAATAATATTTTCACACAATAAATAATGATTATTTTGGAAGAATATTTGATATTTATAATATTTTTAAATTATATAAAGAAATTAATCTCATCCCATCATACTTTTAGAGTCATGGACCTATGTGACAAGAATATCTAAAACTATTAATTAGCTAATACAACCTTGGAACCGTGAACAAAACATCTTTGGTATGGAGAATATAAATATATTTTCATTGTCAAATGATTATAAATGAAAATTAAAGAAATATAAAAAACCAAATATACTTGATAAATTTATTAAGAAATTATTTAATATACTTTATTTGATCTTTCAAAAGTTTAGATGCACGTATTAAGTGACTCGAGACCTAAAATAAGGGAAGTTTTGAACCAACCTATTTTATTTTGGGTAATGTTTTCTCACTCTATTTACATAAATTTATATCATAATTATTTTCATTCACTTATTTGATATTCTTTATATAAGTCTCTTACATATATATGTTATAACACATGAGCTTCAATTATATTAAGTTATCTTTTCTTTTGAAAGTAATTATAACATAATGCACATAGCTTAATTCAATAATGTGATTAAAACCAAAATTACAAAACTTTATAAATTTAATTTGATGAAATTTATTTTTTTATTAATATTTTCAACATTTATTTAGGGTAAAGTTTTTATATTGTTTTTTAAATTTTTTATTTTTTGGATTAATAGTGAAAAATAACGTTTTTATAAAAAATATCACTTTTATTAAATTATAATGATATAAATGTAACCTAAATGTTTATGAAAAAATTTTAATATAAAAAATATATTTAATAAATAATATAATTCATATAATAAATAAATTATAATATAGAATTATATGCTTAATATTCTTGAAATCTAAGTAATGTTTTTTTTCAAATAAAAACTGTTTTAGTTATTCTATCTCAATCAAGTATTCACAATGTGAATTTGGTTTGGGTTCGATTTTAATGAAAAATAAGCCTCATTTGATTTTATATTATACAATTAATTCCATTTCAATCAGCATTATACTTTTTTTAAATCATTTTAATACTTAGAAAAAATATTTTTCTAAAAATGGTTTCCATTACATTTTTTTTAATTTATATTAAAAGAAATTTCTTCCAATTATAAAAGTTTAATAATATAAAATGGATTGAATATTTTTATTTATCATTATTAATATTAGGTAATAATGTATACCTATTTTTTTTAATAATGAATAGTAACCATGGTAAATATTTATCATTTTGGTTAAGGGTAAAATGGGTAACAAAGATTACAATAAAGTGATAAGGATTCAAGATAACACAACACAATTGATTAAACCTATTTTTTGGTTATATTTAGAAATTAACCTTATAATATTCTAATATATGACAATTTTGAGCCACTTAACTTTTCTAATACATATATTATATAATAATGATTGATGTTTTTAAATGTTTTCCACCCACCTCACTTATAAAAGGGAACACAACCCCCTCTCTTATCGACACCACTTGAACCTATTATATTGAAAAAAATTAAACATATACCTTTAAAAAATACCCACACATAATATAGAGTTTTTTGTCTCACTAAAACAACACTTCAATAAGTCTTAAGTTTTAAGCCAAAGGAGGTTACCAAAAGAAGAGTTATATGTCTTGTCGATCTTTTTAAAGTTAATTTTTTCTTAAACCTCATCCAAATATTAAATAACCATTTTATAATAACTTATTTTTTATATTAAACATAATAATATGTTTTCAGGTTAAGTTTACATATATTTTCAATCCCCTTTCAATCATATAGAAAATTAAAACATCTCTTGTGCATACGTATGACCTACCATCTCCACGTAGTGGTGTAATTCAATTTTTATTAAGGGTTTAATTGAATGGTTATACAGATGGAATTAGAAAATAAATAAATAAATACACACACATATATATATATATATATATGGAATTTATGAAATAATTATTATTTTTAAAATATAATATTTCATCTACCTTCTTACACTTCCATCCATTGGAAAATGATAACGTCACTTGAGCGTATGTGGGGACTAGCTCGTTTATGAATCAATATGATTTATTTCTATAATCACTATGTATGGATGCTTATAAAATTTTATATAATTAATTAAAACTATATTAATTAAATTATTGAAATTATGGATATTATTTAACCATTTCACAACACCTTTAACCATGAACATTATACCAAAGTAATATTTGAGAAATTAAATGTACAATCTTAAATAGTCAAAGTAAGAAAGAACTATTAAATGAATGGATTTAAAATGATAATAAAAGGACCTTAAATGGGGAATATACTTGAAATAGTTTCTAAATAAAGTATTTAGTAAATTTAAATTCATAATATAGGAGGTTTAAACATGTACGACTAAGTGGAGGCCCAGGTAAGGGATTTCTATTACAATCTAATTTTATTTCAAGATTGTTTATGTTCATATTTACTTTGGGAAGATTATATAATTATAATCACTTAAAATAGATATATTTTATTCTATTATGGTTAGGTTTGGGGTTTAAATATTTATATTTCATTTTTTTCTCTTATTGGACTAGGAATCAACAAGTAAGTTACATGTAAGGGATTATATTTTAAAAATAATGTTTTAATATTTTCCTTCAAACTCTTATTATTAAATTTCATAGTTCTTTTGAATGTTTAAGTAATTTAATTATTTATAATAAAATAATTTTTTTAATTAATTTTATTTCATTAAATTTTTTAAATGGAATGTTTTTAAAATTTTATAAACGAGTTACTTTGGGAATTTTTACCAAAAGTGTGAAGGGAATATTTTTTTAATTATTATTGAAGGAAAAAAATATCCATCCATCTTGAAAATTATTCTCTTAAAATATTAATATATATATATAAATTTCTATTTTCAAATAATTTTTTAAATATTATTTAATTTTTTATTTAGTTTTTTTTCAAAATAAAAAGGTTTTTTTTTCTTGAATAGAAGAAAAGAATTTTTTTAATGATTTATAACTTGATTTTTAAAACAAATTTACAAAATATTTAAGGAATGTTACTTGTAAAGTTTCACTCCTATTTTAATCTATAATTCTCAAAGGAAATTACTTTATTTAAAAACATTATTTATTATAAATTACTATTTTATTCTATTATTTTATGATTCATGGTTTTTTTGGTCATTAACTTTCTCATGATCACATTATATATCAATGTCCATAATTTTATTGGATATTATTTTCTACACCATACTCATATTTTAAGTGTCATGGATTTATATCATATTTTATACACTACATTGATATTGTGTTTACTATATACCATTTCAATATATGGTGTTAGTTAAAGAAATATTAATAATATGGTTATTTGATTTACTGGGGATATATTTCGTATTCTTAATTCAATATGGATAAATATTTATTAATAAGGTATTTTGAGAATAAATTATATTGACCAATAAATATATGATGAATGAATAATACATGAAAGTGATTGGTGGGGCCCAATTTTTGATATCCCATAGAGCAATTGATAAGTATTATGATGCCAAATAGTAGGAATTCTATATTAGATGGGTATCTAGTTTGAAACAAAAAATTTATTAGAATATTAATTTTTGGTGAGATTTATGATATATTTGATGAGGCCTTGATGGTAAGATCATGAGTTTCTAGAATTATGAATTTAATTTATTAATAATTCAGTTTCCATTATCCATGTGATTATTATGTTGACAATTTCCTGGATGTACATTGAAATAAAGTTGTTGATTTAATGGCATATATTTCTATTATCCACTATACTATATTGATTTTCCTTATTTAATCATGATTGATTCAAATGATGTAACCATTAATGAGTATCATTTCTCACATTTTTTTTATTTTTCTTTCCCTTGGATATTAAGAAGGATATTTTCTATGATTTCAAGGATAAAATAACATTTCTCATACCATTTATTTATATTTTCAATGTTATATAGGAATCATGTATGTATCTAGTTTTCTAATTCTATTAAACTACCTGATCCTTCATGGTAAGAACTCTTGTATCTTATAAAAATGTAATAAATTAAACACTAAATCTAGGTTATTTTATTTGGGTTCATACATATGTAGTTTATTTTCACTTTATTTTCTAGGGATTATAGATTTTTATTTATGATCACTTATCAATATTTATTAAAAAACCCTATTTAAAGGGAACTTATTTATTTACTATTTATTTTCAAGTGTTATTATTTTAGATATTGTCTTGTTTGATGATTTTTAAAAATAATAAATATTTTATAAAAATTAATTTGGTTCATTTATAGTTTTGATTAAAATGTCATGTGCTCATATTCCTTAAATATTCTTTACTCATTTTTTAAAACAACTCTTAATATGTTCAATTATATACCTTCTTTTCTATACGTTTATTTGGACTTTTTATTCATTTAAACTCCATATTCATGACTTATGATTTTTAATTAAATTATGAAAATCCATAAATATTGAATCCCTTATTTTATTAGGAATAATTATGATAAATCATTTAGTTATTCTTTGAGACATGATTATGTATCCTATTCCTTTCTCAAGGTTTTTTTCTAATGGTTAAAATTTATATATGATTTCTTTATGTGGCATATATATTCATGTACATATTATGATTTGATTTTACAGATTACAATTATACAAACCCCAATGAATTTGGTAATGATTTCATCTCATGAGATACCATATATGGTGCACAGGTAGTAAGCTGAACATGATATGTTATGTTGTTTTGGTAGTAATACTTGGATTATTCTTAGTATGACATTTTTATGTTTTTTTCACATCCTTATGATTACATGATAATATGATAAATTATTTTTTATTTCATGTAACTTTTTTATTATACTATTTTACAATATCTTTCTATGCCTCTTGAATCATATTTTATACTTCATTATCACGTTTATTCCTTTACTAAGCTTTATAGCTCACCATTTTCTTTATGTATACCCCTAGGGTATCCTTTACATTAAAGAAATAACCAAGTTACTTAAGATAACATTATTAAGATTGAAATAATTATGATATATTTTATGTTTAAATTTATGTGTTATATATTTAATCTCATAAAGACACTAGACCTCTAGATTTCTAGGTCTTGTTATTGAATTTTGTATTAAAAATATTGTAATAATATTTTTATGAGAATCAAATTACTATAATTATAATAGAGTAAGTTATAGATAGTTTTTTAGACTAGGTTAAAAATATCAATAAAAAATATTCCTAAAAAAACCTAGATTGAAACATAAAAATTCATAAGTTATTATGTAAATGTAATTTATGATAAATTCTTTCTAAGTTCATAGTTTTTCATTTAAATACTCATTAATTTGACTATTCTAATCTCTAACTTTATTATGGTTTTAGTAAATTTTTAGAAAGAAAAAATTGGATAAATCCATTCTTATTATATATTTATGGGCATAAAATTTCCTATTTGATTATAGTTTTATATATTATTTAATACCATGCATGTTTAGTAGAAATATTCAAAGACCATATTAAGGAATGGAAGTTGAGTTATCAGTGCAAACACCAAGTGGTGAAATTATTATATCTCATGTATATAAATTTTCTTCAATTAAATTTCACATAATGAATATTCCATAAAAACATGTTATACTCTCTTTAGTGGAATTCAATACTATACTGGGCATGTAATGTCTGTCTTTATATAGATCCAACATCAACTTACATGAGAAATAAATCACTTTCCATATAATAAATCATATTTTATTTTACTCAAGTATATGGAGGTTGATGAATCACCTTTGGAAAATCATTCTCAACATTGATATTTTTTCATTATGATAAGGAATATTTATCTCAAATGGAAGAGGCAAAGTGTAGGATCTTCATTGAAGACATCCCTATTTTGATATAATAAACTAATTTATTAATAAAAACGTTTTTTGGTCTTCCTCTTGGTCAATAGGTTGAGTTATCAATTTAACAAATACCCAAATACTTTCTCATACCAAAGAGACATAATAGTATGTCCCCCAGTTAAATATAAAAATTGAAGAAGAAATAATAAGGGAATTTGGAAAAGGGTTTCATATACCCAAGTGTTTCACAAAGGGGTGTGGTACTCCTCTTTCTTAAGAAGAAGGATGGGAAAATGTGTCTCTAATTTTTTTTATCATGAACTCAAAAATACCATAATAAATAAAAAACCCCCTACCACATATTGGTGAATTGTTTTATCTTCCACATAGTGCCCTATATTTCTCTAAAGTGGAACTTCCATTGGGATATAATAAATTAAATGTAAAGATGAAGGATATTCCCAAGACTATATTTTGTATGAGGTGTAGAAAATATTAGATCATAGTGATTCCATTTAGACACACATATTTTATATAAATTTTCATGGAACTAATAGATAGATTCTTTAGTGATTACCTTGAAAATTTTGTAATAGTATTTATAGATGGTATTCTCATATAATCTAAAATCAAGGTGGAACATAGGGATAATTTGAGTGTTGTGCTAAATACTTTGAGAAAGGATAAGTTAGATGAAAATTATAGTATATGTGACTTTTTAATGGATAAATTAACATTCTTGGGGCATGTTATCATAATAAAGGGGATATATATGGATCCCTCAAAGATAATGATGATTGTGGAATGGATCAAAACATTATTTATTAAAGTTAATCTTAGTGTCCTTGGGATATGTGTGTACTATTATTTTATCCCCTATAACAACATGGGTTTTGAATGGAATTTTTTGGTTATGGTGGCACAAAAAATCATGTCTAACACATATTTCATGTCTTCTATAGGTGGTTTGCAACATTTTTTTTGTGAAATGGAAAACCCCCAATGGTAACCCTATTTGAGATGTTTCAAAGAAAATTTCTCCAAAGGAAGGTGATCATTGTTAACTGGATCGAACAATGATTGTGTAATCACATTGGTCAATAGGATGGGAGGTTAGGCTCATCACACCTTTATGGAGGGAATTATTGCCTAATATGAGATTCTAGTATAGATTTAAGACATATTCATGAATCCTTTATTAAATACAATATATGAAATGGGGAATACTTATATAAAAAATCCATTGTTAGAGTTTATTTTATTTTAATCACTTGTATGTATCAAAGGTTCTCCATATATGGAGATAGTTTTATGCATCTAAGGTTCTCCAACGATGGTACCCTATTTTAAATTGATTAGAGATTATTATTTCATTTATTACTATGATGATGGTTTTAAGCCATGTAGTGGGTAACTCTAGATTTTATCATCATCCAATAATATGGGAGTTGATTTGATGTTGGGATCAGACCCATCAGATGAGATTCTTACATATCCTTGACAAAGGAATCAGAACCCACATATTTCTATTCCACTCTAAGTGACACATGATACCTTTTAGGGTCTTGTGATGAGGTCCAAACTATGTAGTTTAATATCACGAGACAAGGAAAACTAGTCAATAGGTTACCAGTTGAGGCTAGAGTGGGGCCTAAGATAAAGCATCCGGAGAGACCTGGAAGGGATGTATCCTCCCAAGTTGGATATCAACCTATTAGGGATGTGTCCTAGAGAAGATTGGGGCGAGTTTGGGGTGTTGGTTTTGAACCTCATAGGGCTTCCTATATGTCTTATTTGTATAAGAATCAAATACCACATAGTTTGTAAGGTCAAGGATTACACCTATAGAGGAGATCCATGTCAAGGAGAGAGACTAATCCATTATAAGGACTCTCTTCTACAATAGTTATGTATTTCCCCTTGATGATGCCACCTTTAAGGCTTTCGTATACACTATGCGTGTACCTTTGTGTAGGGAATGATGTAAAAACTACCATGGAAGTGTAGAAATTTGGAAGTCCAAGGGGTTTCCACATAGGGAATGTGTCATTTTTAGGCATTTCTAACATGGTTGGGGATAATAACAAATATGAGCCCGAAAAGGAAGGCATGAGGAAGATCTAAAAATGGAATCTCCTCTAAGTATAGGTATTTTATCATGTAGATTTCAATGTTTTCACTAACCTATAAGCCTATACGAGTCATTTTCAATATGGGAAATAAGAGTAAGCTGAAGATATGGAGATACCCACAATATTCTTCATCCACTAGTGAATGACGCTTGGGCTACATAAGGCGGGGAGAATACCCCACAATAAATAATTGATGGTTACTCTAGGAGGGATGCCCTGAGGGAAGGTAGAAGATCATTAAAAGGACTTTATACCTATACATTTTAATACTCCTTTGATAGTAGATGTAGGTAGAGTTACTTGGGAGAAGTAAAGAGAGAGAAAGGGATTTTATATTCCCATATACTCTGTTATTTTAAACTCCAATACCCTTTCATTATCCATAAGGTTGATATAATCATTACCATGGTAATGTATAATAAAAAACATTATAAAGATCCCATCTATTAAGTAGGAGAAATACAGTACATATATTACCACAGGAATGTATAATTGAGATGACATGTTGATGTACACTATGCTCTGATTATACATATCTAAAAGATTTTTAATATTATTCTACTTGACCCCCTTAGATGAGGGATCCTAGGGAAGAGGTGAACTGAAATTGTTGGAATGATAAATGGTAAAAAATTATCCCTCGTGTTGGTGAGGCCTAGGTGGATAGAAGGTGACAAACATAGGTATGTCTAGGGTGAGTAGAAGTTACTTCGTCCAGGGTAGACCCAGGTGATCTGAAGAGGTATTTTTCATGGTAGACATGGGTGAGATGAAGTGGTCTTTTAGTGATGTAAAATCTGTTCTAGAACACTTGGGTGAGGCCTTTCTATAGTCTCCAAGGGTCTCCATAGGTGTCTTTGGATGACTGAAACTCAAGTATTAGGCTTGAAAATGGAACATCACCCTAGTTCCCTTTGACTAGGGGAGGTGGATCATGTAGGTGTTTTCTATTTAAAACACCAAGGGAACTCTAATCCCACATCCATTTTTAATTTACTATTCTTTCAAGGCTTGAAGATATTCCTAAAAAGATATATGGGACTTGGAGAAGGATAAGGGTGAGTAGAGCTTCGAGGTGTCTTTTCGTCTTATAATCATTATAAATGAGGAACCAAAGGGTCCTATTTATATGAAATTTAGGGAACCTAGAATATGGAATTATCTTGCATAGGTATGTCATGCTAGGTCTCAAACATGGGTAACCTACATGATTTTATCGAGTGTACATGTACCAGCCTACACAGTGATGTTGGGCGCGCATGCTCAACCTATATAGTGATGTTGGGAAGGTTGGTGGAGATTTTCATGTAGACTATGTCATGTACGATTGACCTCTCCAATGACATTGGAACATAGGCTAGATTTTCTTGGTGATGTTAGTTGGGCCTCGTTCAAAATCGCTTGGACGAACACAGTTGATCCTTGATATATTTTTCTAATCTATTACATGGGGTATTTACCTTTGGATCTTCTTATCCTTACGTGAAAAAGGAGTGTCAACAAAATCACCCATCAATATTAGATCCGATCAGAATAAGAGGGAATGATCTAGTGATATAGTGATATGGATGTTGATGGATCCTTATTTGTTGGCCTCCACAGGTGCGTTTTCATTCATGACCGGGTTTCAAAAGCATTAATACTTTAGTATCGTTCAATGGATAAGTGAAAGGGACATGGAAACATGTATGTAACACAAAATATTTAATATAGGTTGATTGTGTGGGGATATCTCACTGGTTGTCCATGCAATAATCAATGCATCTATAAATAGTATCAACATTTTAGGAGGTTCTTATTCCCACATTCACAATGCTTATCTCTTCGCACTAGTCTTTCATTATTCCCAATGGTTCGGCCTATTCCAATGATCTCCATTCATTTACACATGGTAGGAATTCATTTTCATGACATTGATACCTTAGAGAGTGAACTACATGAGGTTATATGGGTGAGTGACCTGCATGAGGTCATCTAGACAAGTGACATATGCGATTTCCCCTGGGTAAATAACCCGAGAAAGGTCACTCATTTTCTAATTTTTAGAATTTTACAAATCCAGACATTAATATAATATAAAAATTGATATTTCATTTTAGATTTACAATGGTTACTTAGAAGTTCATAATCTTTAATTAGCTAGTTGGTAATCGTATCAAGAAGATATTTGATGTCATCAAGCCAGATTATTATGACACGTGTGACACTACTCTCCAAGATTTGGCAGATCACTTAAAGATGTATTATTGAGAATACCATGGGATTAATTATCTTCTACTTTATTTCCATGGTTTTTGGAATGATTTCCTCATCCCGAATCTAAAAAATTAACTTTTGCTTTTCTGGTTCAAGGAGGACATGAATTTTACCACACCCAACATCTCGACTAGGGGAGTGTATATCAATGAGGGAACATCACCCTCTACTTGTGTCATACATCATTTTAGCTTTTCCATAGATTTAAATTTGCATAATCTTGAGTCAAATCCTCACTTCTACTCATCTTTCTTTCATACTTCCAAGATGGACTAATCAAAAGGCTGGAAGTTAGACTAAGACCTTCTCTTTATAGGGGATGTTAACCCAAAGATGATGTGAGCATACAAGGTTTACTATACTTGTGATTATTTTGAGGTTGAGATAAAGGAATTTTGAATTTATGAGGCCATATGGGTGTCTAAGAAATATGTATATAAGAACATGGATACTATTGTTGAGTTATTATTTTTATGGAGCCCAGAGAACAACACCTTCAATCTAAAAATGACGATGTTGGTACTGTCTTTTGGGATGTCTCTAAGATATCAAGGGAACCAATTCTTGGATAGATGTATGATGAGTTCATCCTTTCTAAATCCTTAAGGGATGATATTTAAAGGATGCCTATTTTGGATCATGATCTAATAAGGATATCATGATTCATAAAATATTAAGACCCTCACCTATTGGGGGATGTTCACTTTGAGGCATGGATGACTGATTTCTTATATCATAAGGGGGAGGCCCTCTCTAGAAAATGCCTCATGGGATGCCCTATATTAAAAAGTGCGGTGTTCCAGGTAAATCTTGGCCCATGTTGGAAAAAGGCTAGTAAAACCAATGGGGATACACATTCAATTCATACATACCTACCAAGACACATATTGTTGTCTTTATAGAGATGTGGTTAAATGTCTACATGATACTAGTTCATGAATCCAATAGTAGTGTCAGGCTGCAAACATTTTTCACATAGGCCAAGGTAGGATAGGGGAAGAACATATGGTTAGAAACCTCTATCTTTGTGAGGATTCAATAGTTCTTATTGAAATTTCTTATAGGTAAGGACCCATTCATGATTTTACGGCCATTTAAAGTACTATTGGGATTAATTATGACACATTTTGATTCTTATTACATTTTGAGTGAAATCAGAGTTTGTAGAGGTTGATTTGGACCATTAATTCTAGTTGTTTCTAGCATCCAAACCATGCCTCAAATGTATGGTGAAGCCTTGAAGAAACTAAATTTATTGAAATAATTATAATTCCTTCTATATGGGGATCCATCCATTGGGATTTTCACGAATGATGAAAAATCTAATGATGAATCAAGATTGTACATGACTAGTTTCAGGAATGGCATGTTAGAAACATGAATTGGTTGAATGGATACCATTGAATCATATACTCCTAAAAGATTTTCATGTCAACTTAAGTGACTGAAAAAACCAACTATATCCCCTCACATGAATTTCTAATTAGAGAAGAACCCAATGGTGGATTGAAAATTCTAGGTTCTCACAGTTGTGGAGGTAACTTAAGTAGTAATTAAACTTTATATGTCATGTGCATCCATTTGTAAGACTAGTTGGTATACCGAATCTTGGATCACATCATACCCTCAAGGGTTATTTTTAATGAGAATGACTTGAGTCAAAAATATAATGAATGTTGGGAGGGGGAACATGGTAGAAAGTCTCATCCCACTCTAGATAATGAAAAATGTGAGGCCTCGAGATCACCTAAGTAATCCCACACATGAGTTAGTGATCCAGTCATGATTAAAAGCGCTACAAAAATTGAGTTTGATCCTAGATAGTCTAGCAGCCATCATCCAGAGGAAACTCTGGATCCAGTTTCCTATCCTATGACTATAAATGAGATACTTGAGAATCTTGTGAAATAGAGGAGTTTTTGGTCTACATTGGATTATTTGTGACCAGTGACAGTTCAATTATGGTAGGACAAGACTTCTAATTCCAATTAATTGTGGTCATTCCTCCACACCAACCTGAAGATTACCCAAATTGGGGATGTTTGTTCCACACCCAACCTCTACTTTGATAATAACCCTATTGAGGAGTAAATACACATTTGGGAGTCGGAGATTCTCATTTATTCCATCAATGATTGGATCCCTGTTAGGAGGTGAGTGGAGTATATGATAGATCAGGGTGCCATTGAAGGGGTTGATAAACAATCCAGTGATGAATGAGATGAATTCATTGTTCCCAAGGATATAAATTTTCCCTTCCCATATTTCCTCCTTTTTTCTTATTTTCATTATTTTGAACAAAATTCCATTACTAATTAAAGGTTGACCTTAACTTATAGTGGGTGGAGAGAGAATCATTCAGGACCATGTCATTGAAATTTTCTCTGATAGGCACCCCTATTAGGTCTATGGTATAAAATCTTAAATTTGGAGATATATCTTTATGATAGAGGATGATGGAAGGGGAGATGGTAGGAGATCCTTCTCGACTACCACATCTAGTACCAATATTTTATGTGGAAATTTTTCACCTTAATCCTTCAAAAGTGAAGGGATGATGGGGAAAAATGACCTTTTAGAATTATATTATTAGTTGTGTTAAGTTTTCATGACATCATTTGTTCTTAATTAATGATAAATAAATTACTATTAATGCTTGGGGTTTATAGCATCCAATCCCATCTACTCTCTCAAGGGTCTTAGAGATGATCCTTCGAGAACTGAGGAGGATATTCTAGAAGAGGAACTTCTTCCTATTGGAGATTCTATCCCTTAGATAGGATAAACATAAAGGGACGATACCACATTTTCTTGTCACTTTATAAAGGGATGATAATCCAAGTAATGTGAAATGTGCACTATATGGGGTCATGTACCAATCACCAACTTCTCTTCCTTTTGATACTCAAATCACTTACATACACTAAAGGACACTATGAAATCTATTAATGGTCTTGTAACCAATATATATGGGGATGGCATAGACTCTAGAATGTACGATGAAGGTGCTAGATATAATATTTATTTTTCAGGTCTTGAAAGTGTTGTTCTTTTTGAAAGGATAATGGATGATGTTGATTGAGGTTCCAATTTGTGTCCTGATCCTAGCATATTATATACCATTAATGGGGAGGATTCTATAAGATTTTACATACTATATAGTGAAATAATTTAAGAACTTTATCAATATATTGATATGCTGGGGTCCTTGGTGGAGTTTGGGGACTTTAATAAGGAGTTGTACAGACATGAGTTTCTATCATTAGTGTTTCCCCCCACAGCTGACATTCTTACATCAAATGAATTAAATCAATAATATTTACTAGTGAGACATGTTATAAAAATTGATTATAATTAAATCCATTAATATGGTGTTGAGGTCCATTTGACTCTTATTGATGGAGGAATGACAGTCGTGGGCCATGAAGTGGGAGGTTCTGAAGATCTTTCTATATCAGGCCCTAAACAAACATTGTAGAGTGTTCCTTAGTAGGAAATATCAATTTAAATTGCTGAGGATGAGGATGATAAAGAGGAATGAAACCAAGAAACTGATCCATCAATGGGTGAGTTTCATTAACATATTTTACCCCCTTTTTTCTATTTTCTATCTTCCAATGTTGATGACTAATTTCCTTCATCCTTTAGTACCATTAGTTGTAATGGTTGAAACTGAATTGGAGGCCTCTAATCCAACTCTACCGGCTTTATAAGGTGAGGGAGATGTACTATAGGAAGTAAAATACAAGTCACTTCTATAAGAAAAATAATTCCAGAGTAAAATACTCCTCCTAAGACTAGCTCCAATGAATTCTAAGAGGCTCTTGATACTTTTCGGGCATGCAGATAGTTCATATGGATAGAAACCTAGGGGTTAGTGTTGAGGAAACCAATGGAAGATCTAAATTTAAAACTCCATAGACTCCATACCATGTTTGGAATGTTGGGGTAATGTGGATTTTACTACTTCATGGTCCACATTACTATGAAGGAGATCATTCTTCGATGGGAGAAAGATCACGAGTTGCAAAAACGCCTTATCAAATAAATAATGCTCACAAAAACTGATGAACTATGAGCTATATTATCCTAATAGAATCTCAACCATGATAAAAAATTGGTGGAGTAAAATAAATGGGTTTATGGGAATTCCATTCAAATATCATTCCTCTAATAAGATATTGATACTTCCATAGGGGATCTCATAAAACTTCATCATTTTCTAGAATAGGTTTAAGCCGAGGGGAATACTTCCATTACAACTATGGTAAAGTAAATCTTCCCGGATGAGAAGGTCGAGGCTACCCAAATAGTTGTGATTTGATCGCTCATTGATAATACTTGAGGGACCCTCTATAAACACATGATTTTTGTTGATGATATTTTATAAAATATGACAAAGTGACTCCAATTTTTTGATGCACCACTGACCTTTTCTCCCTGAATGAAAAGAAGTTTTTTTTCCAATCATCTATTTATTCATCCCTGTTTTCCTTTATAATTATAACATAATGATGAAGATGGGTTGTATAACTAAATTTTCTCATGTCAATGTGTTGTAATCATAATTATAGATGGGCAGAGTGCTCTAATTTTTTTATAGGTCTTTGAACCCAGTGATTGTAGTTCGATAATTGGTAGTGTCCTATGACAGAACCTATAAAATTTTCATATTTTTTAATTTTTTCTTAATTCAAATATTAATAAGAATTATTTGATGATACTTTAATTTTTATTAGGTTTTAAATAGAATAATTTCAACCTAACAACTACTATGTCTCTTTTTATGGGAAGTTTAGAGTCTTACCAGCTATAAAAATGCAGCTAGTGTTTTCGGATGAATAGATTTGATAATGAGTTATGAGATGAAGACCCAAGAAGGGATTTCTGGATGAGTTTTTTTTTGAAATTATTCAGATACATAAAGGGGGATTTTAAGTCATGATTTTGGGATTTTCAAATCTGAAACATGATATGGTACAAGTGTGAAAGGATGGACTATGGACCATGTTAAAAAACCCCTTTACAACAATATATTATTTGGGATTACATTGATAGAAGAGGTTTATCATGAGGAATAATGTTCCTCTAGTGGAAATGCCTTTTGGAGGATACTTATGCAAAGCTATACTTGGGTATATTAATGTATAGTTAAAATAATGGTTTCCTTTGGAATCAAAAATTATTTTATTGATGGTCGATGAGTTTATGAGGATTAGTATTTATCAAGACCATGAAGAGTGATTTGAGGAAGAAAGGTGTTTGAGAAAATTGGAACATATACATTTTAGAGGTTTTAGTACTTGGTCCAAAAATAGAGGATCTATGAACCACTACAAATCTTGATGGAATGAGTATCAAGTAATATACAGTTATTTAAGGTGATGTGGTGGGTTATTGACACCAGGAGAAAAAGGATCATCCCTAACGAGGGTTGAAGAATCATGTAGTTTAATGTTGTGCAAACCCAATGTATTCCACACAGTTTAACTTTTTATAGTAAGAAAATTTAGGGATAAATTTAAGATTGTTTAGATTTGACTAAAATATTAGCTATTTTCCATTTCATGGTTATCTGACCCGGAATGATCCACTATTTTCAAGCATGATGAGGGAAAGTTGTAAGCTACAATATGGGGGATTCTAGATTCGAAAGTTGATATGGGATGGGTATTCAAGGAATGATCTTAGACTATGTTTGAAAACCTATTTCTAGTATAAACTTTTCAAGGATTACAAACACTGAAGAGGGTTTTAAAAAGGAATAATGTGCCTCCAGTTGATGGGCCTTTTAGGGGAGACTTATGCTAATCCAAAATTTGGAATATCAATTAATATTTAAAAAAGATTACCTTGGGAATTAGAAATTCTATCATTTATGGACAGGGAATGATTGTAGAGATTTGAATTTCCCTAGACATAGAGTTTGATTTGTGTAAGGAATGTTCCTATTTATGGAAGGAGCATTTCATGTAAAAATCACCTAATAATGGGGAGAAATGTTTCCTCTATTGGTTGGACCCATAAATAGGGAAGGGTTTTTTTATATATTATGGTAGTGCCTCAAACATAGGATTTGATAGTCGCTACATATCTCATGAAGGTGAGAATTAGGACACACATAATTTTAGTTTATATTCCCGACACTAATCTAATTCTATTATGTAGAAGGGGAATTTTTTAATATAGGCTCCCAAGTAGGGTAAGAACCCATATAAGACCATAAAATACAAATATGTTTCACACTTAGGAGAGTGGTATTTTTTTTGTATTATAGATGGTCTAGGATATAGGATCTAGGCATCACTACATATCTCATCAAAGTGAGAATCAACACATACATAGTTCTTGGATTTACTTCATGCAGTAGACAATAACCATGTATTTTAACATCGTGTGGTGATGATGTTTTTTATTACTTTTCAGGTCTTTCATATACGACCATGCTAACCCTGACATCAATTGATATTCCTTGATTATATGGGGAAGCCATTAAAAAAACTCCTAAACCCATGTGAGTTATTCTTAGCTTGAGAAACAAGGAGTGAAAAAGGTTTATTTCACCACAAAGAAGTAGTTAAAAGGATGGATAGGTTAATTTTTACCTTATAGTGGATTGAACATGATTTATTATTCATGCATCACTACATATCTCATTAGAATGCTAATAAAACCATAACTAGTTCTTGGAAACCATGCAGTTTAATTTCATGGAACAAGGATGACATGTTGTCTTGTAGTTTTAGGTCATATGTCTGGGACTATATGTCATGGAAAAGATGAGTGATATAAGGCTTACAAGGTCAATCAAGTTCTAACATACTTTGAATGTGAGGAATGAAATTACAAGCCCTGATCTTGGTGGTTCTCATATTAGGAGAAGTGATATGGGACAAGTACGCAAGGAGTGACCATGTACGTAGTTTGAAAATAATTTTCTAGTAAGATTTTTGGGGCTTATAAGGATATAAGAGGTTTCTCAAGAGGATGAATGCACCTTTAGTTGAAAAGCCTTTGGGTAGACTTAGTTAAATCCAAACTGGGGAATATCAATGCATATTCAAAACAAAGGTTTCCTCAATAATCATATATTCTATCCCCAATGACTGGTGAAAGATTATGTAGATTCATATTTCCCTGGTAGGGGAGTATGGTTCATAGAATTGATGTGTCTGAAAGAAAGGAAGTATTTGGAACAACACTACCTGTGGAGTGTGAAGTTACCTGCATATATTTTTCTTATTCATATGCTTGTTAGGGGATATTTTTTTCCATAAAGGGATCTGGAATGAGGTAACCCCAAGTAATATCTCCAACATGGATTGGGTTTGTAAATAGCAATAAAGGAACACGTGATTTTTTTTGTGGATGGTCCTAGGTTGAAAAACCTGGTCATAACTACATATCCAGTGTGGATAAGAATCAAGACACATGTATTTATTAATCTTTAAGATGGACCCACAATTAAAAGGTACCAAATTAGAGTCTCCTATATAGATCTTTATTTATATGCAGGATTGTTGTAAATTTATTTACTTCATGGTTGGGCCTAGTATATAAGGTCTAAGAATCACTACACATCCCATCGAGATTAGAATCAAGCCACATGTAGTTCTGTAATGGCGGTGTTGTGGTAGACCCAGACAAAAAATTGTTATTTGCTTAAGCATAGACCGAAATATAATGAAGTTTTAGGTCATTCAATAAGGATGAGAACAATGACATTTTACGACATGTGGAAAGGACATTGTCATAAAGTTTAACATCATGTGATTAGTATTTTAGGCTATGTAGTTTAAATTATCACAGATCAGACTATAGTGTTTTTTAGTTTTAGGTCATATATCTAGGACCATATGTCATTCCTTTTATGGCCATGTGATAAAGACCACTTGGTGTTGCTTTTAAGGGATTTCATACAAGACCATGCTTGATGAGTACACAAATAATTTCTTGAAAAACCTTGCATTGTTAGGGGCCATAACAAGCTATCCATCCATCGAGATCAAATAATAATCTCTATTAGAGTGGAACTTGTGTATGGAATAATCCACCTAAAACTTTGGTTCTAACTTTGGAGGATTCTTCCTCATATCATTAGGGTCTTGAGGACCATTACCAGTTCTGCTTGGAGGAATGAGTGGAGGTGAAATTTATTTTTATAATACCATAATACCAATTTTTATAGACCTCCAAGTGATGAAAGGTATGTAGTATTTTCTCATCGATTCTCTTAAATTAATCCATGCGTTTTTTGAATTTCTCATCTACAGATAGTTAAATAGACATGGAAATATGAAGTGAGGGAAATTAGAAATCAATGGGAGGGGTTGCTTCAATATTTCATATAATCGAATATGCGGTCACCTGTGTGGTGGTCCAGGTTATAATCTAGTAATCCCAAAAGGCATGCAAGATATTTTCATCCCAAGAATTACAATCTTTATTCACCTTCTTCTAGAGTATTCCTGATAAGGTCAAGTTGAAAGACACTATATATCCATTAGCAACTACATGATACTGAGATGAATGATTTGATAAAATATTATACTCTTTATATAGATTATTCAATACATAAAAACATAAATTGGTTCAATTTTCCTTTAGTATCATATGATAGACACCAAATCTAGTGATGATATTGTCCTTCATGAAGCAGAGAATGATTTTGGTCCCGAATTATTTGAAGGTAATTACTTTCACCCAATTGGAGAAGAAGTCAGTAGATGTGAGTATTTACTTAAATTTATAGGCCATATCTAGAGGATACGAACCTAAAACATCCAACCCCCATATGAAAAATGGATAGGAGTATTTAGATATTTTTAGAAACTCCAGGGGTTGGTGGATGAAGTAGGACTACACTTGGTAGGAATGGGAATTTTTGGTGAATTTCGTGAAATCCATAGTCATTTAAGGTCGGTAGTATCCAAGCCCCAAAATTGGATAGGAAATCCAAAACCCTAACTATTGGGCACCACAGCCTCCCATGTATACTTCTTTCACGAAAATAATAGTCTATTATATATCAATGCATCTAAGAAGGACTCCATCAAAGCCCTGTTTATAGAGTATTTTCTTGTTATTTTGGACTTCATGAAGAATGATGTTGGTTACTCATTATCATGTTTTCTATTTTATATATATTTTTGATGATATATCTCCATTTGTAAGGTAATCTCCAATAGTAATCATATGACCAGTGGTATGACCTCTTTGTTAAGGGTTGGAATTAACCGTGTTGATTTCTTCCATGTAAACATAATTAAAAGGCAACACCATTTAGAAATGATACATGATAATGAATATTTCATCTTGATACAGATCATCCAAAGTTGTACCTTCATTTTATAATGCATGTTCTTATGAATCCTAAGATTTTTGTATGTGATTCAATGCTGGCTCTGAGGAGAATTGAACCATTTTTCTTTAGACATAATCAAGGAGGGGGTTAGCTCTTCTTTTCTAATAGCATAATCACCATTGATCTACTTGATTCAAATAAAATTTTAAATTCAAGTGATCAAATAGAATTTGAAGTTCCAATTCTAGGCCTATGATGAGGGATTAATATTATACCTCATTGTTTGTACCACATTTTGAAAACTAGAAGGAGTAAGGAAAGACTACCTTTCTTGGGGAGATGAGTACAAATCCCAACCCAACTTTATTAATATTAGGTTCTTACACTCTCTTCCCTATCAAGATTCTCAATGTTCAATCAAAATTAATCTCCCATATATGGGGGACCTCTTGAATAGAGAAAATATATTCATCAAACAATTAGATAGTCAATGATGTCACTTTTTCCGATTGTTGTTCTGTATAAAATCCTAATAATTCCACATCTTTTACTACTTTCTTAGGCACAAACTAAATATTAAATTTTTACAAGATGAAATCCCATCATACCAAACATCCATCCAGCCTTAGAAGAATTATGATGTATTTTATTAGGTTGTTATGAGAGACCAAATAGACAGCATGGTGCTGCAGGTTGTGCCTCAGTTTTTGAACCATGAAGATTAAAGCCAGAAAACTTTTCTTGATATCTGAATAATGAGTCTTAGAATCGATCATGGTATGACTGAGATAATAAAGGATTTTTTTCATTCACTAAATTGTTATTTTTTTGTGGGGAAATCACGCATTGACCATTATAGGGATGCCACATAAAAATTGAGCAGCTTCCGTTCAAGAAGTTTCATTAACATTGGTGCAATAAAAAGATATTTTTTGTGACTGTCGAATGATTCCTGAAAGTCATCAATATAAGGATAAGTTAATCCCTTTTTCATCAACTTGGTTAAATAAAAACACTTACCTATCGGCTTTTCTGTGAGTATTTAAATATAATTACAGATTTATTTTAATCCCCTCAAATCTTTAAGTTTTCAATGAGGTGAAAAATAAAGGTTAGAGATTATCTTATTGGGATCAAATTCGATTCCATGATGGAATACCAAAAATCCAAGAAACTTTTCTGAAAAAACTCTGAATGAACATTTAAGGGGTTCAACATCAAGATCTGCTATCAAAATTTATTGAAAATGGTTTCAAGTTCATCTAGGTGGTTAAAAAAATTTAAAAGATTTAACCACTATGTTGTCAATGTAACATTTAAAAAAATCACCAAAATGGTATTAAATGAATTCATGGAACATTGTAATATAACACCAACATTTTTCAAACCAAAGTAATTACATGATAATGATACACCCCTTCGGGCAATATGAAATTGGTGTATTCATCATCTTCAGGGGCCATCCTAATTTGGTTGTACCCTGAATAATCATCGTTGAAAGAAATGGCCTGATATCAGGCCATGTCATCAATCGGTAATTATATGTTCATAACTAAGAAACCATCTTTTGGACTGTACCCATTGATATCTATGACATTAATTACGACCCGGATTTCCCCATTCTTCTTCTTTACTAAGACTACATTGGCTAGAAATTTTGGACACTGGTATTCCATAATGAAATTTTCCTTGATAATCTTGTTAAATCCAGTCACAATTTTGATGGCATTAGTTGAGTGTGTCCCTATGGATTCCTGTTTGGAACTCCAGTGGTTTTATGGAAATACTAGGTGGTGGGTGGCTACCTCAGGATCAAGACACATCACATCCATGTAATTCTAGGAAAACATGTCATGATGTTGCATTAGAAAGGAGGTATATACCTATTGTTATTTGTAAGACATGTCTATACTGATTAATATGGGTCATGGATCCTCCTTTGAACCTAGTTTTACTCATATGAATTCATAAATAGTGGTAGATACACATTCCTCAAATACTAGAGAGGTATACCTGAGGTCCTCCAAATCATCCAAAACCTCTATCTTAGGGGATGTATGCGATGAATGAAAATTTTCACAGTCATGAGAGGAGTTAACATTTTGACATATGGAAGATAAATTATTTTCTTATGGAATTACTAATGATGTGGTGTTTCATTGATGTTTTGGGGGGAATATGAGAATACTAGAAGGATTATCTTTACTCTTCCCTAGTGACATGACAAATGTTCCTGAATTAGCTGATGAGGTATGGATCTCTTGAAGATCAGGGTATAGAATGAAGGTATTTTCACCAGATCGTTTTTCACTGTCAATAGAGTCAACACAATTTTATGTGATTCTTGGTTTAATTGTAATGATTGATATCGTGATGTTTGTTGAATATGTGCTTAAATTTTTTCCCATGCCTTTGATTTGGTTGAGGGGTAGCACATATTCTTCAATAAGTTGTTTTAAGGGATTGGATCATGTCCTTTATAGACCATATGGGGTAGTGATCCAATAGAAACTATCAGTCATTGGTTGTTTCCCATCCCTTTTGTATAATCCTTCATCAATATTTAGAGGTTCGTAGGATTCAAATGGGAATTTATCACTATAAAACGTCCCAATTGGGCCATTAATGCAATATTAGAGTCATTTATGGTATGATGAGGGGAATAAAACATGTTGATCCAACCAAGGCCTTCCTAAGAACATTTAAGGCCATATCTTGGTGAACAACTAGAAATTCTACGTCAGATATGAGGTCCCCAAATTGATCCTTTAGTTTTATTTTTTTAATATGATTTTTCTCACTTCTTTCAAAACCCTATAGTGTTAGAGTTGAAGGGGATATGTGGGCCTCACTGTAACCAAGTCTATGAAGGGTTTAGACTAGAATGAGGTTGACTCTTGAGCCCTTATTAATGAAATCCCATCAAATGTCAATGTAATTTATCATACAAGAAATATACAAGGGTCTAATGTGTCCTCGTATAATATCATATTTATCTTTCTCTATGATAGAGATGATTGTGTGGAATTTTACAAGATAAATCTCAATAAAATATAATTCTATATTGTAAACCTCATATTTAAACCTTTAGGGTATCAAAAAATCTTCTATGAACACTTATCATAGGTATTTTGATAAATTTATCGTGTCTAGGATCTATAACATGGTTGAAACTAGGGGAAATTTCATTATAATATCATACTTATGGGATAAATTCCTACAATTACTAGTATAAAGATTATCTTTCACAGGTTATTTAGGAGCTAAAGTACTTGATGTAGGTAGATCGACCTATGGAATTGAAGTTAAAAGAACTATTGTCCTTAGGTGGTTAGTCGAAACAAGTCTTATTACTCACTATGGATGATCGATAATTGCAACCCCTCTGACTGAACTTCCCAGATGATTAGATCAAAATGTTCCCTAGAAGATTTGGTTAAACTTTCCTTCTCCTGTTGTTCCTTTTGGAGGTCTCTCTCAGGATTTTTAGCAGCATGAACTATCCGAGTAGGGACATGGATGGAAATTTGAGTCATGTCATGACCACATATTTTACTATACCTTTATCTCAAACAGAATATTCCTTTGGTTCCACAATAGGCTTTTTGGAACTCAGGTTCATGGCCATAATCATCATTGGAGAATGGATCCATTATGCGAATTAATTTAATGGAACTAAATATTAATTCTTCAACTGATAAGGATTATATCCCCAAGAGAAACTCTATTGGTTCCGTTTAGTGGGGATAGTGACAATTATTTCTCAGTTAAGGGCAAGAAATCTGAGGGAGTTGAAGATAAATTTGGCCTTGGTACAGATTAAACATCCTTTGTTTGTTTCCTATCCTTCTTTCCATGTCATTTTTAGAAGACTTTCTTATAGAAGACTGTGGTTTTGAAAGAGTTTATTGTGCCATAGTGGAAGTGGTTGGGGGAATATTTGGATATTTCAATAGTTCTCAAAGGATATAATGAGTCTATATGAATGTTTTTCTAGTAACCCAATCACTAAAATTCTATATATTATTGTTGGTAACTTTCTTCTATTCACCATATTCCTTCATATTGGTTAAAAAAACACATGTAACCTATGTAGTTGGTTTTCCCATATTCACTTGCCTAGAGTCCACCATTTTGTGTAGGATTTCATTGAAAAGAAATAATTCTTGGATAGTGTTCTCCAATGTCTAGTGAAAGGGGAAATAGTTTGGTAGGTCTTCAAGACCAACTCGGCCATGCCTCTTGGTCTTTGACATGTTGAGTATTTTATTTTCAAATCTCCTATGAAGTATTTATAAAATTTCACATCTCAGAATGAACAAACATTATTCTTCATTTCCTCCAAATGGTTTCTCCTAATCCCCTTTGATTTTTCGAAAAAATGGGGGCATTATTGCTAATGCTTTGGAGGAAGTTTCTCCCAATATAGCTTGATATTTTTAGCTGGAGGTGGTGTAAGGTATGGATTAAGCATGACTACAGTACCCTTGACTTTCCCAATTATCTTCCCTTGAGATGATGGATTTTTTTGGACTTGGAATTGGTTAGTAAGATGGAGTCTTCATATATTTGAGAAACTATGACAATATCCAAAAATCCTCCTATATATTTCATAGGGATGAGCAGTGTGCACAAATCATCATGAAGATTCTCTATATAGAGGGACACAAAATATTCTTGGGTAAGCTCTAGGTTTAAGTAGTAGCTCAACCCCTTCCACCGATCAATGAAATATGAAAATCTCTCATTCTCCAAATTTTTGATGTTTGAGAGGTAAAAGACTTTTGTCTTCTATAGATTTGAGTTGAATTGAAAGAGAAATATCCAATGATTATTTTCCCATCCTGTGATTTACTGGTCTAGAAAATTAGTGTGTCGTATGAAGGATAGACCTTGTAGTGTTTTTACGAAGCATTTGATCTCCACCTGTTCTTGTTGTGTTGGGGTTCCTATCATGGGGTCATATAGGGACAAAAATGCATCAAATATTGTTCTAGGTCCCTCGAGACATTAAAAATTAGAAATGTAGGGTTCCCAAAGTTTGATAAGGGAAGGGTCAGATCCACCTATTTTGGGTAGGGCTTCCTTTCAGGATGTACTGGAACACACCATTCATCATTAGATTCTAATAAAGATTCTAATTACTCAACAGTATTGATAATCCATTTAGGAATATCTCTATGAAATTGATCTTAAGAAGGGGAATCAACAAGTATGGCCTTCTATGGAATCTCTTATTATACCCATGGTTGGTAACATACATGGGTTGGTCTATGAGGATGCGTCTGACCTAGCTTTTGGTTGTGTACCCAATAGATGGAACTCCTGACCCTTTTCTGTCGTGGGATCCAAATATATTGTTTTTCATCACCCCACATTGAGCTTATGTTATGGATCCATTTCAGTTACAACAATGAACCCTCTATACTGAGGTATGTTGGTTGGGAGCATGAGTTGAGGCCCTGCTTATAGAATATATATGGTAGGGATGTTCTATCAAAGTAATTTTTTATTGAGTTTTCTCAAATACCTCATCTCTTCCTCCAACTATACAAATATTTACTTGAGTGTGATTATTTTAATCTCTTTAGTACGTGAGTGAGGTATGAACTTACCCTTAACATTTTCTTTGGAGGATGCTCATCGAGGTGGTGGTAGTGTAGCAGTCAAGGGAATCCATAAATTCATATAAAGTCTCTATTTTTCGGTATGCACACATTCTTTAATCATTTTGGTGTGGACATTATTATGAACAAACACCTCCTCCTATTGTTCCTCTATATTGGAATCATGTTATATAGTGTCTTTAGGGGTTTTTCTTATGAAATTCGCTGATGCATAATGCATTGCGGGAATTTCATCAGCCTTCTTGAGATGTTTATTTTGTATGTTCCCTCCATTAGGCCATATCGTCTCCTTCTCTAGTCCCCTTGGGATTTTATGATGAAGGGTGATCTAAGGGGAATCTCCCAAAAAAAATTAATTCATGTTCCAAGTGAGAAAATATAGTCAATTGGTAGGACAATATGGGATGATCCATTTTCACAGTGCTCCCCCGGAATGGGAAAAGTAGAAATTTTATTTAAGAGGAGGCTAAGATAAAAAATACCCTAGCCTTGTGGGTTGGGGATACTCCATTTCTAATTTCACAACCTTTCATTATTCTTTTCTATAATGAAAGTTGTGTTAAAAAATCCCCCAGTGCTGTGGGCTGTGGTTTCTTCAGGATTACTGTGGCGGCTGATTCCATGACTTCTCTCTTGATTTTAAAAAACTTTGTTTGAAAAGGGGTTGTTTTTATTATATTATTTACAATAGATACACCCCTTTTCAAAGATATTTATATTCCCTAATGATTGTATTACCTTATACATTAGTCTTGCTCAATATTTTTATATGCTTGTTGTAGGTGTCTTTTAATGACTACATCTCTTTTTTCGCAACATCTTCCTGACTTGTTCAAAGACCAGTTTTTTCTGACTATACCATCGATTATAGGAATAGATTATTTCTAGAATATGGTTTGAGGATATGAAATTATAGGATGTCTCTTTTTGTGGGCATTGCTAATCAGGGAGCAAGGTGAAATGAAATGCTTCATGCTCGCCCCATCCTATAACTTGAACACTAGATGGGGAATCTATGACCAATTGAAAAAACTATTTAAACACATTGATATATGAACAATGAGGGTATCCTTTATGTTTTCCATGTTTTGGGTACCCTACAACTAATATGGATGCTAATTCAATTTTATAGTGTTTCCCTCTATTACCTTGATGTGGATTAGATATTAATCATAAATGAATATTTTTTCTTTTAAGTGATGAAGAGTGGTCCATATATTTTTTGTGTATTTATTGTATAAAATATTATGAAAATTATAATGGAAATATATATGGGGAGTGGATATAGTCTAGAACATGATTGGTATATTATGTCTAGCCAACTATCTTCTTATTAGAAATACTTCTTCTTAATCTTTTTCAATAGGCTCCTCAACTTAGTCCGACCAAAGTGGACATTTCACAAATAATTCAATGTAAATAGTGGGATTGGAAGGTATTTACTCTATTATATTGGAAGTAATGTGATCTAAGGGTGGCTCAGATAATGACCATCACTTTAGGCTATCTTCAGGTTGATAAAGGATTTCACTTGTCAATGAAGGGGCATCACAAAATACTGACTTCATTTTCCCAAGTACCTCATGATAGAAAGGATTTAACATAATGAATTTAATATTGGGAGTACCTCATTGATGAAGTGATGTTTCACTACTAGGGGGACCTTCAAAGTGAAAGCTATCATGAGGGGGACTAACAACACAACTTGATGTTCAGATACAATGAAATATATGGCAGCATATACCCTAGGGAGGTCCTTCAGGGAGAATGACAGAAAGGGGTGGTCCTCCTTGTTTTATGATCTTTCTTCTACACAAAGGGTTGATGTGACATTCATCATGAGATAGGCTCTCATGATTTAATAGATCATGGGAATCAAGTATACCTTCATGGAATAATGTATGAGGAGGACCTCAATAATTAATAACGGTAATGTTACAGAGAGGATATTTATAATTACTAATAAAATTTCCTTAATTTGGTGATATATAAGTAGGATCATTACACACCATATATAACTATATTAGGCCATTCAGAACTCTCGTATTCAGAAAATCAGGATCATAGAATTACTATTCATTTTCCAATCACCTTTGGTAAGTCTTATTTTTGGATTCCCTCTTATGGGTGACTAGGGTTTCCTGTTGTGGATATTTAATTTCTTATATGGAATTTTATTTTATTAGATACTACATTGTTATTGTAATTTTTTGATAGATTTATGGAATTTTAGAAGGGATATATGCCTTCCTTGGAATGTCCACTAGGGTAGACTGATGAAATCTAGTTGTAATATGAGTATGGGCCTATTTTGGTTGTCCATTTATCATGAGATCTAGACCATGAACCTCCTAGATGAGAGTGGAGATATATATCTTCTCCAGAGTAACCCTCTTATTGTGTTGAAGAGTCACCCCAATTGAATGGATAAAGTTGTTTGTCTACCCCTGATCCACTTTCACTGCCAATATTATATCATTGAAAGTTTATAGAATGTGGGAAGAAATTTACATATTTCTTTTCATCATTTTTGGGATATGTTGAGTTACTTTAGCGATTGTAATGGGGATATATTCCCATTATGTGGTAGGAATAGCAGTGTAGCCCTACTCTTGTCATCCATTTATTGTGAATATATACCTATAGTAATCAAATTCATGGGAGAAGATATGGGTCTACCCCCTATTTGTTTCTAGGATTTTCAAACTGGTTTCTTCTAAATCTTTTAGACTAGGATAGTAGGCTTGGTTGATGCGAGAAGGTGTGAAAAACTGATCACAACTTGATTCTGTATTTTATAGGCATATTATCTAGAGGGAACATTGTTATGATCCTATTCTCTATTTCCTAGTCATTTCCCTTAGTGGGTTGTCCTGAGTTCCCGGGCCTAAGTGACCTAGGATACACTATTGAGGGTAAAAACCTCATCATGCCAAGGGTTTAGTGCTACATAGAAGTGGAATAAGTGTCCTTTGAATAGATCCCCTTACTGGTACCCCTATGTTGTTAGGATGATTTCATTGGTGACCAATTGATCTGCTTAACTATGATAACAGAGGAACAAATTGTTATGTTGTGGGGAATGGTTCCTAAAATTATTTGAAATGGAAACTTATGTTGTGGACTTCTAGGCCACCAACTGTCACTGAGTGGATGGTTGGTGGGGCTTTGTGATTTGGAGGGATTTTCATGTGACCTCTAGAGTCAGGATATTACCTTTGAGGGGTTACCCCTGAATCGGTGAATTTGAAACCCGATGTTGAAGGTGTTGGGTTGGTGAAAACATCCTTTGATTGGATGAGGATCCCGCCCATGCAACGGATGAAGCATATGTCTTCTTAAGTTTGTGGTAATCCATTTGGATCGAAGGGATTTCTGGTTGAAAGTTTCTAGAATATACATGAAAAAAAATGAAAACCCCATAAAACGAGCATTTTAATAAATGAAATCATACACACTAAATTGTTTTAGATCCATGTTTGGACCTATTCTGTTTTGTGTGAGCACAAAATGAGATTGACATGGGTTATAAGAAGTAATTTTGGTAAAGGATTCATTTCAGGTTTACAATTTATGTTTATTCCCCAAAAAACACATGGGGTTGGAATGGAGTTCTGTGGTGGTGGTTGTGGTATGACCCTTCACATCAGACACATTTTTACAGTTTATTTTTAGGTGGTCTCCAATGAGTTTTATTCATTGAACTCGAAACACCCAACAATTCCCCAATTTGAGATGTTTCAGAAACCTTATTTCCAAAGGTAGGTGGTCATTGGGAAATAGATCCAACAATACTTAGGGACACACATTGGTCGAGAGGATGTGAGGTCGGGCTCATCACACATTTTTTGGCGGAATTATTGCCTACTAAAGGCACTCTGTACTCTTATATATTTAATAAATATTTTTTAATCATTTAACAAATCCCAAATATGAAATGGGCCACCCTTGTATAAAAAATAAATTATTAAAATTTATTTTTTTATAGTAATTTATTTTTATAAAAAGTTCTCCATCGATGGGGATATCAATAGGTTTCCAAGGCTCTTCATCTATGGGACACTTTTGTAAACTAATTATATATTCTTCAATCAATTATTATTTTGATGCTGGTTTTAAGCCACACTGTTGGGTTCTCTAGAATTTATCATCATCCCAGAATATGGGTGTTGGTTTGATTTTGGGATCATTCCCATGAGATGATATTCCTATGTATCCTTGTGAAAGGAATCATAACCCATATAGTTTAGTTAAAATTATTGGAATACATCATACCTTTTAAGGTCAGGTGATGAGGACCAAACAGTGTAGTTTAACACCATTCAGAAAAGATCACTAAGTGAAAGGTTCCTAGTCCAAGATGGTTTGGAACTTATGCCAAAGCAGCCTAAGGGACCTTGAAGGGATGCAACCTCCTAGTTTGGATATGAAAATATTGGGAACATGACTCATAAGAGATTAGGATGAGTTTGGGGTGTTGGGTTTGAGCCTAAGGTAGGCCTCTTATATATCCTATTTGGAAAACAATCAAATCCCACATAATTCATAAGGTTGGTACTTAAACCTATCAATGTGGCCCAAGTCAATGTGAGAGGAATATTCACCATAAGGACTCTCTATCAATATAGGTAAATATTTACCCTTGGTGATTAAACCTTTAGGGATTACATGTTCACTATTCATGTTCCTCTAGGAAGGGTATGGTGTATGAACTGATGTAGAGGAGTGATAATTATGAGGTAAAAGGGGTTTTCTCTTTATGAATGTGGACCATTTAGGTGGTGATAACATGTTCTGAGATTTTATTGAATAGGATTCTAGAGGAAAGGTGATAAGAAGATTCGGAAAATAAATCTCATCCCAATATAGGTATTTGATCATGTGTATTTCATAATCATCACTAACCTATAATCCCACATGACTCATTCTCGGTGTGAGGAATAAGAGGAAATGAAAGATATGGAAAACCACATAGTCTCATTCATCTATCAGTGGACAAGGTTGGGGCTATGGATGTTAGGGGGATACACCACAAGAAATACTTGGGGTTTAGTCTAAGAGGGATTCCCAAAGGGAATGTGAGAGGAAGATCCATAAAAGGACTCTCTACCGATACATTTTACTCTTCTTCTACTGGTAGATGAGGGTTGAGTCACTTGGGGAATCAGGGAGAGTAAAAGGGCTATTATGTACCTATATCCTCTCTTATTTTGAACCCCAGGATTTCTTCACTATCCCTATGGTTGAGATCCTTGTTACCACATTAATGTAAAATAAAAAACAATCTTAATATCCCACCTATTAGGTTGGATAAATTTAGGACCTCCATTACCATGAGAATTTATAATAAAGAGGACATGTTGATGTTCTATATTCTAGGATTATACATATCTGGAGGTTTTGGGGGCGGCCTTGGATTACCCCCCCCCAGATGAGGGATCCAAGGGAAGAGGTTTCATTCCATTGGTTGCATGAAAAAGGATCCCAAAGGATTGATCACACAGGTGAGGTCTGGGTAGACATAAGGTGGCTCATATAGGTTAGGCCTATGGAATAATAATGTCCTTCGTATAGGGTATACTTGGTCGAGCTAAAGAGGTATTGAATAAGGTAGAAATGGGTGAGGTGAAGAGGTCTTTGGGTGATGGAAAACATGGGAAACAAACTTGTGTGATGCCTTGATCTAGGTTCCAGGGGTCTCCTCATGTGTCTCTAGATGACTGACATTAATGTTTTAGGTATAAGAAGGGTACTTTTCCATAGTTATTATGGACTAGGGGAGGTCTCTCATATAATTGTTTTATGTTTAAAACACAAGGGTAACTCTAATCCTATTATCCTCATTAATTTCATCTTCTTTTGAGGATTGGAGATCTATATGAAATTTTATGAGGGCTTGGACAAAGGAAATGGGTGAGTAGAGATTTGAGGATTCTTTTGGTCTTCTAATTATTTTAAATTAGGATCTTATGAGTCTATTTATAGAAAATTTTTGGACATTGGGTGAAGTAATTTTCTCACACATGTATATTTCTATAGGTATCACAAAGGTGTAACCTACAAAAGATTCATGAGAGTGCATTTCCTAGATTGTGTGGTAATGTAGGGCACACAGGCTTGACCTGCATGGTGATGTTGGGTTGATTCGTATGGTTTTTTGTGGTGATTATAGTGTGAAGGCTCAACCTATTCCATGATGCTGGTGAATAGGTTGTACTTTCATGATGACATGGTCACATAGGCTGGATTTGTGTGATGATGCTGGCAAGGCCTTATGTGAAATTACATGGACAAACACATATGATCCTTGAAATATTTTTTTTCTCTATTACATAGGGTATTTCCATTTTAAATTTATCATAATTATTTGAAAAGGGAGTTTCATAAACTATCATTGATTTTTGAGTTGATTCACATGATTATAAAACCCACTAATAAATCTAACTTAAAAATGAGTAATATTTTTATAGACTAATTAATGTGATGAGTACTTTAAGGAGTTAATGAAAAGTATAATCAATATACCTGTACTCACACTACCCATAAGTGGGAAAGGGTTTTTTTTATCTAAAATCATTCTTAAAAGAAGTTATTGGATTTCCTATTCATGAAAAATGATTAATTTATTTCATATACCTCAAGATAGTTGAAGTTTAATGAGAAAAAGATCTAACACATGATCTTGAGTTAGCTATGTAAAAATTTTAATTGATGTTTTGGATGTATTATCACTATATAGGGATGTGTGATATATATATATATATATCATAAGATATTGAAGTATATCTTTTCACAAAAATAATCCTAATTTTCAGCAAATAATGGTAAAATCTGATTAATTACTATGATTTCCCAATCCATTACCATTATGAAAAGGTGAATAAAGTTCCAGATTATGTAAGTAGAAAAGATCCTAAAAACTAACACCCAATGAGTATTGAGAAAGATAAAATGTTCTTAGATATATAAAGGTTGTACATGAAAATCACAAAGTTTGGAACCACATCCTATCTTACTCAAATGGTTACTCTGCTATAAATTCTAGAGAAGATAAATAAATCTTAAAGGTAAAATGCCCAAATAAAAAATAAAGGGGATTCTATAATTAAGGGAAAATAATTAGGGTTAAAAAATTAAAATTATGGAGTTGAGATAGTTAGGAAATGGTTTTTTATACCATAAAATCATAATATAACGAAGAATCTAATAGATGATTCCCATATATCAACGTTCTTTATCAATTTTGGGGGAGAAATGTTGAATATAGATCGCATCGAGCACTTATGAATTGATAATATAAAGAAAAAGATAGATGGATATAAATAAAAGTGATTGGTATCTCAACAATAAAAGGAAAAAATAAATGAAAAAGTAAAAGGGGTTGATACAACCATTACCCATGCCTTCATGGAAATTGGAAAACATCACCATGTATTTTTTATTAGGTCATTTAAAGACCTTTGAAAATGTACTCCATAAGAGTACAAGCTGTTATCATGGGAACCTAAGTACTATAGATAAACCATAAGTATAAGCTGTTATCATGGGAACCTAAGGAAGTAATGGAAATGAAGTAGCCTCATTTATTTTCATATTAATGTGTGGAATAAAATTTCAAAGGTTAAATTTACAAATGAGGGATAATATAACAACCTATATTTTTATATATGGAATTCTCCTTCTGAATAAACATTTGTGTCATATTTAGTAATTTAGTATAGTACACATACACTACATAATAAAAACCAACAACAATTTTTTTATATTAACGTAGAACATAACTTTTAGTGAATAAATATACCTAATAAAATTGAATGTGGTACAATGTGATAGAAAAAAAATAGAATATGGAAATTTGGATAAAATTGGTCTCCTAGAATAGTCATACTCATGAATAATACTATAAAAAAGAAGCAAATGATTAGTAATTTAATAAAAATTTAGAAAATGAATAACATATAACCATTATAGTAATTAAATTTAGTGATGGATAAAAGAAATAAAAGGTATTTATAGGTAATATAAAACTAATATGACCACTTGGAATAGTAACATGAACATTGGAATAGTAAAATAAATTTAGGTATATTATGAAATAAAAATATAATTACTTTATATCATATTAAAATTAAATAAAAGTGTAAAATATGATAAAATAAATATTTTATACAAGGAAATCGTAATTTTATTTTTGAAAAAATATAAATGTTTTAATTTTGATAAAATAAATTTTATGAAAAAATTGAAAATATGGAGTAGAATTTTATTTCATAAAATAGTTTTATAAAACACTAGTTATATTTATGTAAATAATAACAGAAATTTATAAAACCATAAGTAATTTTCTAAGGGTCATAAATTTTATAATGTAAGAAAAATTAGTATTTCTCAATAAATAAGGCTTTTATTTTACAATTATATTGACAAAATGTATGACATTTTTTAAACCAGTATGTCAGAATTATCTTAGGGTGATTTTTTTGGTATTTATTTGTAAAATTTTACCTTTTTATGAATAATGAAATCTGAAAAAATATGGTATTCTATATTATAAGTGAAATAGATGATTAATTATGATATAATTTATGAAACCATTAGGTTTTATTTTCTTATGAAAATTACTTTTTATAGTCACAAGAATAATCATTATTGGAAAATTTGAGAAAACATAATAAGCTAATAAATATTTTATTTTAAAACACCCATATCCTCCCCTAATAATTACCACCCATCACCACTCCATTTCTCATAACACATTAATTTTCTTATCTCATTAAATGTAAAATACTCATTTTTATTGAAACCCAAAACCCATTTTAGTTTTATTTTGAAATCCTTTTATGGAAAAATTAATAAATATTAAGTTTGTTTTTACCCTTACATAGGGTATAGGGTCTATATAAGGGTAAATACCCTCTACCCTTACGTTTGGTGGTTTTCAAGAGTTAATGAACGGAAAATCCCTGTTTCCTTGAGTTGTGTAAGGGTAAGGTTGTGTTTTAAAAGGTTGTGTATAGGTAATAGGGTGTTTCCCTTAGTTGTGTAAGGGTAAAAACCTTTGAAAATGCACTGCATAAGGGTACTCTGGTGTTGTGTAAGGGTAAGGTCATTCTTGTATACAATACGTAAGGGTAATATATGAAAATATGTAAGGGTAACCATGATTTTCTAATGGTTACATAAGTTTATCGACTTACATAAGGGCACTACATAAGGGTACCATATCGTGTAAGGGTGTTTCTTAAGGGTAAAATGTATCTCACAAAAGGGTAACCCTATTTTTTAATGGTTGTGTTAAGGGTGCATGGAGTTGTGTAAGGGTAATGTTGTGTTTCTAAACGATTCTTAGGTGTCAAACTAGAGCACATTAGGGTAGTCTAAGGTTCATCCACTATGTAAGGGTAAAATAATTACCCTTGCACGATGAGTATCTGCTTTATGAGGGTAAACCATGTTACCATTATACAACACCCTTTGTGAGTAAAAAATTTTTAAAACGATATTTTTCATTTACTCTTCTTCCAAATATAAGTGTAACTCCATTTAACCTTTTTAAATGCTATAAATAGTGAACAACAATCCTTTAATTCATTTTAAATGTCATAACTCCTATATTAAATTTTTTAAACCATTTACATTCAAAATTAAGGTGAATTGAAAAATTAAATTATTGTTTTAGTTTTGGGGTTTTATTATTGTGAATTTTTGGTGTATTTTCCAAAATACCCAAACCTTCACTTCCATTGATTTTACAGTGTCAACTTGAGAAGAGTTCTAGGAATTTAGCTACTATAGAAGAAGATCCAACAAATTTTATTTTTCCTTATAGTGCTTTGAGTTTTCAAGAAATTATGAGGAAGGTGTTTTTATTAAGTTACTTCATCTTGTAATTAATTTTTTTTAGAAAAATTCATATATATTTGTTTCATATTTTTTGACACATGTTCTATGAATATTTCATTGATGTTTCTTATGAATGTTTCTTTAATCATATTCTACATGAATTCAATATAGTACGAATATAATTGATCATTATCTATTATTCCTAACACAATATTACATATATTAATGCCTCATTGGTTTTCATTCCTTTTCAAAGATCATTTAAAGGCTATTTTTGTAAAAGCAAGGGTTGAGGCCAAATTTTGACTTCTAAAGTGAAATAATTAGATTTAAATGAAAGAGTTTGATTTATGAAATGTTTTCTACAAGGTTTGGAATGCTCTAATTTTTAAATGAACATGATCCCTTTCCGAGTATTCTACTTATTTATAAAATGGTCATCATTTGGTGATTTTTGAGTGATTTCTTTATATGGAAAATGATTCTGACCAATTTTTTAAAATGAATTTAGTCCTTCTAAATTATTAAAATTAATTTGAATTACTTCATTTATTTTTTTGAAATAAATTCTCTGTATGAAGGTGATTATTCATATTTATAATGACTTGTGATAATAAGTTTTTATGATTACCCTTTTGAATATTTATTTCCAAATAAATGATTTATTTGAAATTATTGGTATTTGACAACCTATTTGTTACTTCATGATGATCCTATCTTATAATAACCCCTTACTATGACATAATTGATTATTCTACCTCATATTTATGGGTGTTAATAAAGGTATTATTATATTTAAGGATTCTTGGTGGTGACGGTGAGATGTGTACTATGAATTAATTGAAATTTTGTGGTCATGAACCCTTGTTGATACTGTTTGGTATTTTTTAGGAAATTTTCATAACATTATTATCCCACTCACATTCTATGAATAGTCCTAGAACCTATATAGTTGCATGAAATGACATAGATTTACGATTTTATAGATGTCTCACACTTTTCCTGGTGGATATGTGGAGAACATGATAGGTTCCAGTTATGGATCTTCAGCTAGAAAAATAGGTGTGTGTGTACTTGGTTTTCTTGATACCCATGTGACTAGAAGTAAGCCCAAAGACCAGTCATTATTTTGATGATTAACTTCTCTATGGTGGACTCAATATCATATCTTGGTCATACCCCTGACATTCATATACTTCATACTCAATATATGATAGTATTAACTATCACTAATTGGAATCAGAGTTTCCTCACTTGATTCATTACTAATCATGATTGATATTATTATTGAGATATTACACCTTGATTGTATTATATTTATTTTTGTACAACTTGTCGATTTTTGGTACATATTTTTACCTTTTCATGACTTATCTAAATTTATCTTGTGAAATGGTTTAAATTATCTTCAAGAATAGGTTTTGTATTTAAAATGATTGAATTTTAGGTTTCTATCATTGATTATATATATTTTTTGGAAATATTTTTTTTAAATCCAATATTTTTATAATTTTATCTAAATGGATTTAGTTTCCTATTATGAAATTTAAATACTTTCTATCTCTTATTGTAATATCTTTTGGAACTTTGAAATTTCCTTATAAATTAACTTCATAGACTCCTGGTTAAAATACTGATGGGTTTTGGCACACACTCTGCTTATATCATTGGGGGTTCGCAACCATTATGTTCTTATAGAGTGTGATCGTGTTCTCATCATCTTCCTTTCTAGATTCATACTTGGTTGGCTATTATTTAGCATTCTGGGACATGGTGGGTGGTCTTGGAATACCTAGAGATGGCTCTTGGTAGTTTCTTCCTCTTCTAGTTTTTTATTTCATCCATTTACACTATAATATGGTTATATTTATTTATTTATATAATGATGTTTTCATAGTGTAAAATTGATTGTTTTTATCTTTCTTTAGTAGAAATTGTTCTCAAATTTGGTTTCATGATGCCTGGGAATTAGTCTTCAGTCTGTGGGGATTAGGAACGCTGTTCATGTAAGTGGTGAATCAGCTCATATACCAGTTTAGATGGTAATTTGGGATGGTTTGTTATAAATGGTATCAAAGGGGGTATTTCCTTAAAATAAACTACCTTTTATTACAATAAAATAATTAATTTAGTGTGAGATTAGGTAAAAATTATATTAAGAATGAGATGGGACTACAGTGGTAGTTCTTGAGTGATTTCTTGATCACTGCCTCCTTATTAAGAGACTTGAGTTACTATGGAATGTGTGGAATTAAGTATATATTTTGAGTTTTTGGTTCCCTGATGATAAATTATATTTAGACTCTCGATAATGTTTTATTTGATTCTGGGAATCTCTTATCAGTTTTGGGTGGGAATAGAAATATAACTACAGTCACACTATACCTTCATAGTCTGGTAAAATTTGATAAACCAGTTTGACCAATATATAAGTTAATATTTTATCTATTGTGAGGTTGGTGTGTAGTTTACCAGCACATGAAACCAAGACATGAATACTTATAATATAACCTAAACTTAGTGGCCTATCAATTTGTTTCCAAAAAAAATCAGTCATGTGAGGTTAGTTTGGAGGGTAATTGTTTTTGAATAGACATCATGGATTGTTTGTTTTATGATCTTATTTTGTTTTTTCAATTTTAATCACTTTTGTTGTGATTTTAAATCCATACCTAACACAATATTTGACATAAATATTTTTAAGATATTTTATTATTTTTAATTTCTAAAAGGTGTGTTTTTTGGAAATATTGGTTCATACAAAATTATTTGTAAAGAATCTTGTGTGACGCTATAAAGGAATTTTTTTGGAATAAATTTTGTGTTGTAATGGGTTTGAAATGGAAATGGGTTTTCAATTTTTAAAAGGGATTAATTTTTTCAAACCATTAATGAATTTCCATGTGATGTTAATGGATTTTTGAAATTATGATGGAATTTTAACAATATTTCACATTTTGAATAAAAGTGTAATGTATTATAAACTAGGAAATCTTGTTTACTTTGAAATAATAATGCTTTGATAAAAGTGTTTTGTTACTTGTTTAAAATATTTGGGGTTATTTGTATTTTTTAGGTTATGTTTTATACTTGAGTTGATGAGAATATGTTTCATGATGTCTAGAAATATTCCCTAGATATTATTTTAAGAAATATTCAAAATTTGAATGATGAACCAGTCTTCGAAATAGTTCTTTATGTTTTTTATAAGTAAAATACCTATTTGAAAATTATCCCTAGACTCTATATCGTGCTGTGGAGTAGGAGACCATCTAGAACTTTCATCCCATCCAGGTTTTATTAAATTAGTTTCCAACTTCTTACGGAGGTTAGAGGGGTTGTCTGAAGGTAATGAATTGGCCTGAAAAAGTTGAAGATATCATTGATTCTGTCAGGACTCCTAATTATATAATGGTCAAGTCTATTGACTACTTAATTTAGGGACATGGATGATAGTGGTAGAAATTCATGATTCCCTCCTACCTATAAGAAATAGTGTCTTGGAAATTATTTAAGTTAGTCTTTGTTAAGTGGTAGTATCCTGTGGAGGTGAATAAGGAAATGTTTTTTGATCTCTTTGGTTTCATTCAAGGTGAGTTATCATTTTTAGATATTCTAGTAAATTATAAATATTGGTATGTTTCATACCTGATCTTACTAGTGACGAATCCCTTAAGGATATATATTTTTAAAATGTTCATAACCCAAACCCAAGGACTATCATATCAGTAGTTTTTCTAACATTTCATTTCTTGGTGCTTAAAAGGGACTTGATAGATGAAGTAGAGCTAGCAAAACTATATGAAGGGAAGAATGAATCGTTCATGGATAAATCAATTGTAAATTTAACATTTTATGGATTCCAAAATTGGGTTTAATAGGGATAGTCTTATTAGGGAAGGAATATTCATCTTGTGTGCTTCCAGTGTGGAGCACTCGGTAAATCTAGGAATACATTTGTAAATTACATGAGATTTGGAAAATAGTGTGGATAATTGGGTCACCTTTAAAGGTTTTTATAAGTTGGGATACCAAAAGGGGAAGTTCAAGTTGTGAATCATAAGCTCATAACTTTGGGGAATTTGATTCTTCAATATAATAAGATTGCATTCATAAGACTCAGAGTGAACCTTTTCATGTAGTGAAGGGGCTTCCGGTTATGGTTGACAATGGTCTATCTTGTTGTTTCCAACGTTGGAGTAGAAACTGATAATGTTTTTCTTGTTGTTTTTTAGTGATCTTTTTATTCTGGAAATATCTTATGACATTATTTGGGTATTTTTTTCTCTTGTAAACCTTGGTTCTAATTGTGATGATAGATTCATTTTATTGATATTTCAATTGAATTGATTTGTGGATGGACACTTTTTAATGGTTAACCTTCACCTTAAATGGTTTTAGTCCCTTGAGGTTATTGTGATCTTAGGGATGAAGTGGAATCTTTTACTGAGAACCTCTATATATTTGGGGTTATTCTTCTTTCACGATTATTCATGATCACTTACTTCCATGCATGTCTCCATATAGTTGGTGTTGGATGAAATTCAGTTGGTTGATATTCCTTGTCATCCTCTTTTTTCCCTTAGTGGCTAGACTCAATATTGAAATGATAGATGATATAACTTATGAGGTTATAGCTCCCTATTTTTGCATTGGTATTGTTTTAGAGGTCATTATGGTTGGGCTTGCATAGGACTAGGCAATGTACATGGGTAACATGGATGATGTGAATTCTTAATGCAACAATCCCCAAGAGGTGTTGGTGCTGATTTGATGAGATCATCAAGGGGTGAGGCTTGGATTTGAAAATACCAGGTTAACACCGAGTAATTTCTCTGGGTACAAATCCTTGTTATTTTTGTGACTTGATTATGTATGGTTGGATCATTAATAGATCTTTATAGTATTGTCAATTTTGGGAATATTCACAGTGAATTGGATATTACATTTTTTGAGGTTTACTTTTTGGATCTTGGATATTTTCAGTGATTTTTGATGAAAGTCACTTCTCTAAGTTGAAGAGATGTGTTTTGGTGGATGTTTTTCCTCATGTTCCATAATTTTGGTGAATCTTTAAAATGTCGGGAGACCTATCCTAGGTCTCCCGTTCTTTATAATTTTTTTAGTGCCTCTCAATGTCGTCAAGTTTTTTTAAGACATGTATTTATTTTGGAGTTGTACTAGGTGGTTACTTTTTGGGAAGTCTTATTCTATTTCATGGACTCTCAACCTCACAGGTTGATTGTGGGAGATCTCTTAGCCTCGTCTTTTCTTTATATTTGATTAGAATCATTATTGGGGTTATAAATACATATGGGAGGGAGAACTGTAACATCCTCATTTTTATAGTAACTAAAACCCCTTTTGGTTTTACTTTGGAAACCTTTTTTATTAAAAAAATTAAAACAATTTGAGTTTATTTTTACCCTTATTAAAGGTATAGGGTCAATGTTAGGGTAATTACCATCTACCATTACAAGGGGATGATTTTAAGAGTTCCATTATGGTATATCCTTATTTCCTTGAGTTTCATAAGGGTAAGGGTATGTTTGTGATGGAAATGTAAAGGTAAGAGGGTGTTTACCATTGTTTAATAAGGGTAAAAAACATTGAATATTCATTGTGTAAGGAAACTATGGAACTATGTAAGGGTAAGGTCCTACTTGTATTCACTGTTCAAGGACAATACATGATTATATGTAAGGGTAAAAAATATTTTCTATGGTTTATATAAGGGTACTATGTAAGGGTACTGACTTACATAAGTGTACTATATAAGGGTACTAACTCACGTAAGGGTACCACATAAGTGTATATTGTATATTGCATACGATTAAAAATTCCATTCTAAAGACTGTACGTTTATCCTAATTTTTAAGGGAAATGTTTTGTTTCAAAAGGACGTATAAGGGTAAAACATGAGCTGTGTAAGGGATGTTTGGGGTTCAGCTATTTGATATAGGTAAACTCATTATCCTAAAGGGAAATGTATAAATGTTATAAGGGTAAACCTTGTTACCCTTATGTATCACCCATTATTAGTAAAATATTTTTAAAACCTTTGTTTTCATTTCTTCATCCTCCTCGACCCGTAACCCCTTTTTAGCCATTTTAAATGCTATAAATTATAGAAAATGATTATTTGACATATTTAAAGGATGTAACTCCTATCATAAATGTTTTTAAACTATTAATGTTCAAAATTCAGGTGAATTAGAAAAATAAATGGTTGTTTTAATTATAGGTTTTTATTTCAAAGAATGATAGGTGTATTTTTTTTAAAATACCCAAACCTTGATTTGACTTCATTTTTTATTTTCCTCTTAAGAAGAGTTATGGGTGTTCAAATACAGTAGAAGAAGATGTACATCATTTTCATTTTTTACTTTCTGTTTGGTGAGTTTCCATGAAATTATGAGGTTGGTGATTCTATGCAGTTCATCCATCTGTTACTACATTATTGTTAGAAAAATTCATATACATTTGTTTCTTATATTATAACACATATTATGTGAATATTTTCAGGTATATTTCTCATGAAATATTTTTTTATCCAATTATATAGAATTTGAATATAACATGGATAGAATTGATCATGATCTAGATTTAATCTCACATCATTATATATATATATATATATATATTCTATTTTGGTTTTGATACATTTTCAAATAGAGTTTAAAGGTTGTTCAAGAAAAAGTGAGGTATTAGGAAAGATTTTGAATTCCAAGGTGAAATTGATTTATTTAAATGAAATAAGTTGATTTATGAATTTTTTCCACATGGTTTCAAATGCTCAAATTTTTTAAATTTATAGTAGACCATTATTATTATTCTATTTTTTATAAAATTGGCATCCTTAGGTGTTTTTTAAATAATTATTTTTTCATGTGGAAAAGGGTGTTGAACCATGTTTTAAAATGACTTCATGAATTCAAAATTGTAAAAATTATATTTAATTCCTTAGAGTTGTTTTTAAAATAATTTATTTTTTTAATTTATTTTTTCATTTTGATAATGACTTATGAAAGGAAGTGAGTATTATTACCCTTTTGAATTTTTATTTAGAAATAAGGCCTTGATTTGAAATTGATGAATTTTATGGTCTTTTGGTTACTTTACAATGAACCTCTCTTATGATAATAACTTATTGTGAATTAATTAATTCTTATGATTCCCATTGATGGGTGTTGATAAAGGGATTGTTCAATTTGATGGAGATTGGGGTAAAGGTGACATGTGAATTGTGAATGAATAAAAATGTTGAGTGAATGATCCAATATTGATACTGATGGGGATTTCCTAGGTAATCCCCATAGCCTGATTATATTACTCAAAATATTTGAATAGTAATGAGAAACTTGATAGTTGGATGAAATTACATAGATTTATTATTTTTGAAAGAATCACACCATATATAGTGGATCTATGGATACCATGATAGGTTTTGGCAATATAAGTGTGGCTATAAAAGTGGTTATGTATGGACCTGGTTTGCATGAACCCATGAGACTAGATGTAAGCCTAATGACCAATCATAATTTTGTTCATTATCTTATCTATAATTGACTCACTATAGTATCTAGGTCACACTCATGACATATTTATAATTGATACTATATATATGAAATCATTAATTATCATAGTTGACTTATTTTATTGATTATCATTATTAATTGATTTTCTTATTGATATATTACACCTTAAATCTATTGTATAGAGTCTTGTACAACTTATTACTACCTAGTGCATATTCTTACATTTTATCAGTTTATCTAAATTTACTTTGTAAATTGGTTTTCAAATGCCTTCAAGAAAATGTGTTTGTTTTTAAATGATGAAATGTTATGTTCTATATTTTTAAAAGAGTTTTGTAATTTAATACCTTATGTTTGTAAAAACCAATCTTTTTGTAATTTTATCTCAATGGATTTCATTTTTTATTATGAAATTTAAATCATTTTTCTCTCTTACTTAACTCTCTTTTAGAACTTTTGAATTTCCTTATGAAATAACTGTATAGAATATTTAGAGAAAACCTACTAAGATTCAGCTCACACCTTTCTTGTACAATTTGATATTTGTATACTTTATTTTTTTAGTTGGTGTTTGTGTTCTCCTTGTATTTATTTTTGGGTTCATTCTAGGTTGGAAATTAGTGGGAGGTTTGGGATATAGTGGGTGGTCATAGACCTGTGGGATACAAGTTTTGGTTGTTTTGTTCAACTATAAAATTTTGTATCATATAATTGTACCATGATATGGTTGTATTGATTTATTTATCCGATGATGTTTTCACAATATAAATTTAATTATTTTTAATTTTTTAGGGGTGAAATAATTCCGAGAATTAGTTTCTTGATACCCAACCACTAGTCGATATCCCGTGGGGATTAGTAATGCCCTTCCATTCAGTGATGAACTAAATGAGATACATGTTTTTATAGTACTACATGATGGTTCATTTAATTAAAAATATATCCAAAACCCCCACAAACACTCTTATAAATTACCTAGTGCTTATGTTCACACAAAAATACCTCCCATTAAAGTCATAACTCAACTGGTAAAGGAGTAATCCCAAGGAGTAAGATTTTAACTCCCAATCACTCTTTTTCATTTTCATTTCCTTAAATATTATTCTTTTACAAAATCCAATTCAATTATAACCATAATAATATAATGAAACCAGTATCATAAGTACACTAAATTGTTGTTGTATTATTAATATTACCATCATCATGTTTTATCTCATTTATTATAGAATAAAAAATGTATCCTATATTATGGTTGGTTCACCTCCTCTATGGATGACATATCTCATTTTTCATCCCCACCTTCATAATGAATTTTAGTAGTAATTTTAGGGTTATATATGATATTAATATATATATTCAATTTTTTTATTTTTTTGAATGGGTAAATAATAATAAACATTTAATGAAACCAATATAGTACACCATGGTTGGAAAAATCATCCAAATGTACCAATCCTTAAAGTATAACATTTTCACTGTATTAATAATTATTTTTTAAGAATATTTAATATTATCAAAAATTATGATATTATATGAAGTCAATAAACCCATTACATCAAAATTATGGAGTTATGGACTCATTTGATAATAACTTCCATAATTATTTGTAAATAGATACGACCTTAGAATTCTGAAACAAACATCATTATGTGGATGATCATTAATTTAATTTCCTTGTAAAATGATTATAAATAAACATAAATGGACAATAATAATTCAATTGTTGATTACCCCACATGAATCATTAATTACCTTCTGGTTACTGAATTTATAAATTTAAAACATAAACAAACAAATCACTAAACTATAGGGTAGTATATGATATGCATGTCCAAGGTCAAACCCACATAGATAATGTTGGAGAAAATATATTAAATAAAATAAAACTAATCAAATTTAGATTTGAAGACCTAAAATCTAAACTAGAGATAATTTTATTTGTGAAGAGAGTGAGAGAAGAAAATATAAAATGTGTGTCAGGAAACAATGAATCCGGGTTCATGGGATAAAAAGGTATGAAATAATTAATTAACAATTTTGTAGTCATCAAAATCGGGTCCAAGTGAGTTCAATGGTAATGATAAAAACTCTCCATCTAAAGATATCCTTTTATCATGATTAGTTACTTCAGATTGAAATAAATGGGTAACCTAAAAATATCTTTAAACATAAGAAATATATAAACGCAATGGTCATAGAGGGTATCTAAACCCTAGATCTCAAATTACAAAGGCATTCAATCCACACAAGAAGTGGTCATGGTCAATGAAAGAAAGAAATTAAACCCATTCCCTAACCCCACCCGCAATGATCATTTAAGAAGAAATTGGGAAAGAGTTAGAAATGAATAATATATGTGAAATCCCAACATGAATTCCATTATAAAATAACTCATATAATTAATTCCCCTTCTTCACGCATGCACTAGCATAACGAAATCAACTGCTCATGCTAACCATTAGTGGGTTTAATAAATAATGAATAAGAATTTTAAAGAAGTAGAAAAGAAGGAGGGAACATCTACCAATAGGTGTCCCTTATCGAGATCTATCTAGAATTTATTTTAAATGATATGTGGAGGGTCTCTATTTATAGGCTCTGGATGAGTTCTGCATGATCCATTTCATGACATGTAATATATTACACGTCATATAATCTCGATCTGAAGTCCCCTCTATTATTTTATACCATGTTTGACCATGTTTCCTTAATTTTTCGATGCGTCTTGGATTACATGACCTGTAAAAGAGTTCACATCATGTAATCCCTTGAAATTAATGAAATGAAAATATTGAAAAAATATTCTCTTAAATATTCTCCAAAAAATGTCATGTTGTGTAAATGAGTTACATGATGTGTAGTTATTTTTTACATTGTTAATGAAAGTCACTATTTGTTTTATCAGTGGTGATTTACTTGAAGAATTCATGATGTTTAAATGAATTACACATAGTGTAATCACTTCTTCTCTAGTTTTCCAACTTCAATCTTCCTCAAAATTCTGGTGTCGCACCATGAGAAAAGTGAAGTGGCATGAAGTGTCTTTAATCTCATATTTTCATCTTTTTTTGTTCCTTTTCAAAATATTAATTTAATACTATCAAAAATCATAAAAAAAGTTAAATCGCTCACAAATTGGAAATAATATTCATTTAAATATAGAAGACAATGCCTAAAAAACTATAAAAATATGAATGAAATATAGCTATCAAATACCCTCATGCTTTAATTCAGCATTGTCCTCAAGGATGGAATATCTACATACTACAAAGGGTGTTCACCTTACTGTTCTTCAAATTTAATTTCATTAAAAAAAATTAATCAAAAAGAAAATTAAATGTTCTAGCATCACATATAGAAAATTTATCAACACTTTACTTTTCAAAGAAATAAAAAAATCAGGTATTTTACTCTTTAAATTTTGAATTAACAAAGTTCCTTAATTCATCCATATACATTTTAAAATTCATCACCAATATGAATTCTACTACGAATTTTCCTCACATGAATTTTTCAGCTCATCACCAGGGTAAAAATGTTAATAGAATTCCTCACATAAGTCCAAAAAATGTAACATACCATAATATTGAAATGCATCAAAAATCTCCATCGTGAAATGATATAAATCACAATTAATTATGAGGTCATCACCATTAAGGTTAAAATGACTCTAAGGATTTATGATAGTTAGGAAAATGATGTAAAATAAGGCTCAAGAAGGAGGTTTGACACTAAATAATGGTTTATGATAAAAAAATAGCTTACTAAATGTCTCACTTTAAAAATTTCATTTCTCTCTCCCCCCAAAACTTTCATAGTTTTCTCATGATATATTTAAGTGAAATGAATGAATTATACTCTCCTAATTATTTTTTTCATATTTTTATAATTTTTTTGAAAGTTATGCTTAAGGAAAACCTCAGATCCATCACCTAACAACATATGATCTAAAGATCCCTGGTCTAGAGAATAGTGATTTTTTATCCTCCCAAGATAGAACTAATTTTTTTCATTTTTTTTCATTTTTTATCAATAGAGTTGAACAATAAAATACAATGAAATATTTCAAGGCCTCTCCCTATATTATAATAGAAAATACACTAGCAGAATGCTCACAATGATGTATATCTTGGTACAACCTAAAATGTTGCTCCCCACACAAATTATTTTTAAATATCATGAGAACCATTTTGAGGAACGTAGGAATAGATAAAAAAATAGGCATTTAACATGGATAAATTCTTAAAATGGGTTTTCATGGCTTCTATAGGATTAATATTGATTAATGAAAGGTGGTTATCAATATAAGGGCTAACAAAAATAATGACTCAATCATTTTAAAAGTGATTCTATTTATTCATAGCTTTGATAAGATGAAAATAATGTTCTAGATGAAAACATGCCCAAGTTTCTCATGAAATATACTATAGAAAGAATGGAATATATTAGATCAATGGATTTATTGGGAATTAAACTAATGGTTGGGTCAATAATACAAGGAAATGCATAGAAATAAATAAATCCATTAATGAAAACATCAAAAATTCATATAAAGGGAAAATATTAGAAACATTTCATCTAAAATGATCAATAAGCTCCCCTAAATCATGATTTTATAAATCCTAGTCAACATTATTATCTAAAATAATTATTTTTTTCCACCTTTCTAACTCAAATATATTGACAAAGAAATCTAAATACATGGCATGATAATTTTGCTACAGAGTTTATGTCTCATAGTTCTACTGATTGAATAATGAATCAAATGTTGGCATGAAATTTTAAAATTAAAGATCTAAAACCTTATATATGTGGGGGAATACAGTTGAAAAATACATAATTTAAATGATTACTCCCCATTCACATTGATTCTTCAAAGTTGGTTGCACAGGTTCTGCCTGCACATTTTCACTTATTGCATGTGCCTTGGGTGGACCAAAAAATTAATATAAACAAGTAGAAGACTAAATCCTGGAAATATTCTCAAAAAATAATAGTGTATTTAAATTTTATAATTAAATTATAATAAATAAATAAATATAAAATTCTAGAAAGAAATAAAAAACTCAGGTCTCCTCCTAGAAGCTTATATTTTTCTAACAGTTTTTTATCTTTACGATACATGGGTTAGCTTATGGGAGTGTGGTATAGAGATAAAAATATCATGTTCACCAAATTTTGGATTTCAAATCCCTCCATATCATCTTGAATTATCCTCAATTGAATTGGAGTGGATCTTGGAGGTGGTGACCAGATATTAAATAACATTAGTATCACCAACAAAATTTCATCATCTTTCTAGACTTAGTAAAATTATTCTTCTTTAGTGGTTAGATGAAAGTGTTGAACTTCGAAAATGATTTATTTATGTTAACCTTCCATGTCACTAATTTCTTCATTTATTTCTGCTTCAATTTGTTCCTCTGTGTAGTTAGCACATGGTGCAACATGTTATTCTTCATCTTCCTTCTGGTAGAACACTTAGTTGTTCTAAAATATTTTCCTTAAACATGGTAGTTATCACTTCCTCTTCATGTTCTAACTATTCTTCAATGTCATCATCTTCCTTTTCCTATAGTCCCAGTTTTTCGAGGATAATTTGTAGTATCTTAGTAGCCATGGTTCCTCTTTGTTTAATTTCTACTTCTTGTTCTTCATCATATTCTTCTTGCTGTTGTTTTTCCGAAATGTTCTTTAGACCATTCAAGTTCAGATGTAAGGTAACCCTCTTCTTCATCTTCCAAACATAAAAAATAAAGGGAATCCTTATTAGAATAAATATAAGCATTGGAAGGGGTATTTACCCCTTCTTCATTGTCCATGATTCTTTGATTGCGATGATCCTCATAAAATTATTGCTCTGGGCTACAGGGTGTTTTCTATTTAGTGCTTGGGTATAGTTGTGGGCACTCGTAGTGTTGAATTCTCATTTATTTAACATCGATGAGTAGTTGTGCGATATTCTCCAGTAGGAAGGTGAACTTCTCCTTAGTATTCGTCATATGTTTCAGTCCTACCATCACAAAAAAAAAGATACCAAGTGTGGTAAAAAGTAATGAATTTAAAATAAAAACCCAACAATAAAATCAGGAAACAGACAAGGTGATAAAATATTTTGTCTAAATTACTCAACTAATAAATTATATATTCCTCTCCCCAGAAATAATTCCAAATATTGATAGTGCCATGGGTATCGTTAATTATCACTAGGTTACCAAATTTATAAATTGAAAATATGAAACAAAAAATCACTAAACTACAGGGTAGTATAAGATATGAAAGTCTGAGGTCTAACCCACATAGATAGGGTTGGATAAAATATCTGTAAAATAAAATTAACCTAAACTAATTTCAATTTGATGAAATAAAATCTAAACTAGAGAGAATTGGATTTGTGAAGAGGGTGGGAGAAGAAAATATAAAACGGGTTCTATGAAACAATAAATCTAGGTTCGTGGGATGACAAGATATGAAATAATTAATTAACAATTATCCAGTCATTGGAATTTATGCCTAGTGAGTTAAATGTTTAGGATAAACACACTCCATCTAAAGATATCTTTTTCTCATGATTAGTTACTTCAGATTGCAATGAATGTGTAACCTAAAACCTTATTTAAACATAGGGAATAGGTAAACCCAGTAGTCATGAAGGGAATCTAAACCCTAGATCCCACATTATAAATGAATTCAATCTACTCTAGCAATGGTCATGATAAAATAAAAAAAGAAATTAAACCCATTCCCCAATATCGCTCACAACGATCATGCAAGAAGAAATCAGGAAAGAGATATGAATGAATAATAGATGTGAAATCCCAACATGAATTTAAATATAAAATACCTTATACAATCAATTTACCTTCACCATGCATGCACTGACAAAATAGAATCAACCTCTCAAGGTAACCATGACGGGTGTAGAAAAATAAAGAATAAAAATCCTACAGAAGTGTAAAAGCAAGTGGGTCTGCCTCTTATCATGTTTCCTTTTTCGAGCTCCATCTATAATTTCATTCAAATGGTGCGTCGAGGGTCTTAATTTATTGGATCTGATGAGTTCGTCCCAACCCATTTCACAACTTTTAATACATTACATTTCATGTAATCTTGATCCAAAGCCCCCTCCATGGTTTCTGACCACATTTGACCATGTCACATTTATTTTTCACCGCGTCACTGAATTCACAATGTGTAAAAAAGTTTCACATCATGTAATCCCTTGAAATTTAGGCATATAAAATATTATAAAAAATATTCTATGAAATATTCTCCTAAATAAATGTCTTGTCATGTAATGGTGTCACACAATGTGTAGTTGTGTTTCACAGCATGAATGGAAGTCATGATTATTTTGTCGGTAGTGCTTCACTTGAAAAAGTTATGGAATGTAAATGAATTATGTATCATGCAATCACTTCTGCTCCAGATTTCCAACTTCAATCTTCCTCAAAATTCTAATGTCGCACCACGAGCAAAGCGAAATGGTGTAAAGTGTCTTTAAGATCAAATTTTCATCCATTTTTTTCCTATTTTAATATTCAGTTAATCCTATCATAAATCATAAAACATGTTAAATCGCTCATAAATTAGAAGGAATATTCATTTAAATACAGAAGTCAATACATAAAACACTCTAAAAAATATGCATGAAATAAATTTATAAATTATATATGAAATTTTTTATTAATGAAGTATTTTTTAAATATTTATTTAATTATTTTATAAGACAGTCATATACACCAAGTGATTCAGAACATTAGGTAAGTGAAATTCTAAACAACCCTTTAATCTTTTGGGAAATGATTTCTTCCTCTCTTTACCTCACTTTTGATCTTTATTCTTCTCATATAATTATTCTGTATTATTTATATAAGTCTCATATATATATACTTATTTTATTTTCTATTTATTTACTGGTGATTATAAATGTTTATTAAAGTTCCCTTATCTATTTTTTTTATGAAAACCTCATTTAAATGGTACTTTATTATTATTTATTCATTTTTAAGTGTTATTTATTTAAATTCATTTCCATTCAATGATTTTGTAAAATAATAACTACTTTATAGAAAATAATTTATTCATTTCTATTTAATGTAAAATATCACGCACTCACCTTATTTAAGTATTCTATACAAATTTTTTAAACATAGTTTAAGAGGTTCAATTCTATAACTAGTAACCATGTGACCCTATGTGCCTTTGTATAATTGATAATAAATATGAATGATCTGATTTATAAATGTATGAAAAAAGTGGGTTCTATAAAAACATCTTTGCTAATAAATATATAAAGGATTTTTGAGTGATATCAATCAAACATACTCCTGTCTCCATATAAACTTGTCTACCACAATATTTATCTGATACATCATATGTATACTTATATAATACCTTTTCCAATAATTACAAGTGACCAATATACATAGAACATGGAAGTCGAGTAGAGGTCGAATCTTGCATTCATGATTCTCTAAAATGTACTAACAAATTTAAAACAATACATCACATATCATTCATTTGAGTAGTTGAATACATCGCACATCACTCCACTAATAAAGGTCATGTATTTCCTCAATCCAATTCAATCATGGGAATATATGAACATTATGTTCATATTGATCAAAAAATCCTATACTGGTTAAACTCAATTAATAAAATGATTTGGATCATAGGATTAATTATCTTATCCTCAATACTCGTATAAGATAAGTACCAAAGTACAAAGATTCACATGGTAAGTATCTTTCGAAACTCAGGTAATGGGGATTATTAATAATCATACACCCATATATATATTTATAAATTACCTTATGAAATTCCATGAGACATAATTTTGTGGGCCACTCTAGATAATGAGTCATGAAATATTATCTCATGGGTATATTCTATATCTTAAAATAGATTTTTAATCATTATGATATTTTAATATAATCGCAATGCATAATACTCTATAATGATATTTAATTAGGGACAAACCAAATTCATACTTTGATGGATTTTTATTATTGTTTATTAGTGTTTAAGGTATGAAACATATCTGAATAAATGATAAATGGATATTTTATTTTTTTTATAAATCCATGAAAAATTATAAAACAATTAAATCCAATATGTCATTTATCTAATTCATAGTGATTTAACATGACCATTTTGTATTTGTTGTGATAATGGTTTTTTCAATAGATCCTCTATATTGATATTTATAACCACCCAATTGATCTTTAAATTTCCTCTATCAATTATTTCACAAATGAAATGGTATTTCTGATGGATGTGTTTATTCATTTTTTGAGATGGGGGTTATATGTCCTGAACACCACCATTTTCTCATAGTAAGGCTTAATTAATCCCTTACTTATTGGGATGACCCCGATATTAATAATAAACCTCTTGAATGAAACAACTTCCATCCCAACACCTGATGTAGTGATGTATGTTGCCTCTATTATTGAGTTTACTGTGGTGGCCTATTTATAACTCTTCATATTAATATATCTAAAATTTTGGTAAAACAAAAAACTACATTGATATCTTATATAATCTCTGTTGATCTAGAAACTAGAATCATTTTAACCCCCTATAATGATATCATCCACACCTCTAAATTACAAGAACATATCCTTAAATTTTCCCAATTATGTAAGGATAATCTTCACAACAATCTTCTGAATCTCACCATGATTGTATTATTATCTACTTGTTATGATCATGTCATAAGTGACATTAGGTTTAGTATATAACATGGAATATATAATAAATTCTATGTAAGAAACATAATAAATCCTACTTAGCCTTTATAACTCTTTAGAAGAAAACAAAATCTTCTTAAGATGCATTCTATTAAACACTAGTAAAGATACCATCTTAAAGTTCTCTGTGTGAATCCTATTTAACACATTACCAATACATGTGTTCCAAATCAATCTAGGAAACTAATTCAATAAATCTCTATATATCTTCATAACCATTATATAGGAGGCTTAGAATTTTTCATTCATTAATAAACACTTTCCCAACCATCAATTTATAGAATGTTATGTTATAATATCATTTTTAAAGATTATTACGTCATCAAAATACAATAAAAAATATCCTGACCCGACCATCACCCACTTGTGTACACAAGTGTAATAAACATTATTGATTAAACCAAAATATTTGATTGTATCATCACAGTAGATGTTCTAAATCTAAGAATCTTAATTCAATATATAAATTGAAAATTGAAATGAGAAAACATTTGAATGCGCATTTGGTACTTCAAAATCTTTATTTTTTATCATATACATGTCCTTGACTATATTATGAGTAAGTAATCCATATTCTATATCACATAATCATAGTGAGATACTATGGAAATAAATATCTAAATGAAATTTTATCATCACGCCTAAAGAAAAGATCTCTTCATGGTCAATACCAAGAATTTGATTGTAACAATTAGGTTCCAAAAGAGATGTGTTGGTATAAAGTCTACTATATAATAAGGATTTCATGAAAACACGTTTTTACCCTATGGATGTCACACCTTTAGTTACATTCACCATGCTCCATACTTGGTTAGTGTATATGGATTAAATCATAGATTCAATGTGCTTTACTAATTTATCATCATAAAAAATCTTATTAGTATCTAGGTAGGTAATATATTCACCATATATGAATATTACTCCATCATCATTTGAAATAAGAAATACATATCTCTCAAAAACATAACGAATCTTACCAGACCTTCAATCATCATATGTAACCCTAGTAGGTTTTATTTCTATAACATCTCATTGAGATAGATATAGTGAACCCAAATTTTTTCAATTAAATTTCCCTTCTTATCATTATTTTATATAGTATAAAACACATACATCATATATAGAACCTAATAAAAACATTATTTTCATAAATTAAGAATAAAATAAGTGGTATTTATAGAAATTAAAGAACTTATACTAATGGAATAATAACTTGTCTATTGGAATAGAAATGTGACAATTAGAAATACTAATTAGACCAATAGAATAGTATAATCACCTGTTATATTATATATAAAATTTATGTATCTAATAAATTATAATATGATATATTTATATCCTAGAATAAGTAAATATTTTTTTAAATGATAAATTAGGGGTTGGTATTTTTGTAAAACATAAATTTTTATTTACAATTTTATAATTAATATAATGATTTAATAGAAAATATATTTTCATAAAATAAATTAATAAATTAATATTTTCTTGTATTATGATTATTATATAATTTTATTGTACCTTAATTAATTTTTCAAAGTGTCATACAATTGGTTATAATTTTAAAATAGGTATTTTTTGAATAAATGATCATTTTATTTAAAATTTAATTTTCTAAAATATATAAAAATTATTTATATAAAATGGAGTCTATTTTTTTATTCTACACATTGAAAAATTTTGAGGGTGAAATTTTTAAATTTTTCTATAATTGTTGATTTTTTTGTGAATAGTGAAATACTATAATTTTCAGTATTTAACATTATAACTAAATAAATGAATTTTTGAGTCATGTTTGAGTTATGGATGATGTAAGTGGAAATTAGATTGAACAAAAAGTCTCTATTTACTATAGTTAGTTATAATAATCAATAATCTTGATAGTACTGAGCCAAAATAATAAAAAAATGAATAAAATAATAAAAAACACCTCTCTCCTCACATTATAATTTCAACCGCTCATCACCTATTATCCTCACAAATTATAAGCCTCGGTTCTTGCTTATATTCTACCAAATTCCTCTCTAAAACCTCTTCCCCATGTTTTTCTCTTACTGGTCTCACCAAAAGACCATTTTTATGTGCCTTAAGGAGGTTCTCATGGATATGACACTCAAGAGGTAAAACCTTCCCTATTTCTCTTTTATTCTATTTTATTTTAATTTCTTATACTTCCCTCACATACCCTATACAAAGTAACATGATAAATCTCGAATAATAACTATTCTATAAGGTTATTATGTTAATGGTATATCCATCATCAAATCTCTTCTCTTATCTTTTTATCTTAGAAACAAAAACAATGTCCATCATGTGTTGATTCACCACCTTCGTGGATGATGATTTTTTGTTTTCTTTTACTGTATTCATGGCTGGTCATACAACCATTATAATGGTTAAAAAATATTTTAAATTGTATATTACAACTTTTTTCATGGTCTGAAACTAATATATACACACAATATTAAAAAAATAAAACAAAACTAGTTTGTGATAATAAAAAATTAACGAAAATAAACTATCGTTCATAATTAACATTTTATCTACTGAATATTTCTCATATATGAAAAAAAAATTATATTAGACCTTTTAAAATTATGTAGGTGAATCAATATATTATACCTCCTATTCTGGAGTTTTTTTCTAGTTGACAAGAACTCCCATAATTAAACTCAAGGGAACTGATCATAAAATAATGAAACAAATGCTCTCGAAATGATAAAATTGAATCTTATAACTCATCAAAAAGGATATAAATGAAATTAATAAAATTATAATCAATAAAATAAATGTATAATATTGTGAATAAATTAATTAATGGATCTAATTTGATTATCAAGGACATTAAGTGCAAGTGCAGAACAGTTGCAAACATAAGGTAATGGGATCTCTCCGTACCTCCCAATTACATTTAAGTTATTATTTCTCTCACTTTACACCAATATAATTCTTAAATATTCTTATATTATTATCACATATTATGGTTATATGTTTCTAACTTATGTATTTAGATCCATTCATATTTATTTTTTGGGAAATCGATATTAAAAACGTTCCCTTCTCAATTCCTCCCAATAAGAAAACCTGATTAATAGAAACCTTCCAATTTATTACCCCTTTTAAGTACCATCTATAATATATTTTAATCCACTTTTAATTTCATAAAATAGCTCATTTTATCTTGATAATAATCTTAGTTTATTTAGGGTTTTATGAAATCAATTTTTTCTTTATCCTCTTTAACGACTCTTATATTTTACCATAATTCAAACTAAAGTGGATCATTTATAAAAGATTCTTAAATACTATATTTACATCTTTTAACTTTATTTGGACATAATTTATCATTATATATTTATTTATTTCCTAATTAATATCCATTTATGATTTAAATCCATCATTTAATGGATATAATTATGATACGACCATTGGTTATGCCTTATGACATGATTATGATAAGAATTTATTTGCATGGGTAACCATTATGTTTATTCCTTATGTTTGATTATTCACATGGAACACATATTCATGAACATGTTATGATGGGTCCACCCATATAGCACTCTAATTCATTTCGTCATGTTAGGACATGGGGTAAAGCTGATTATATTATGGGACTTTTCCCACCATGTGATATAGTATTTGAATTTATCGTTGAATCATGTTTATGTTATGTTGTATATTTCTTCTACATTTCTATGTTTCCATGATTACATGATACCTTATTCTATATGTTTTTCTCCCATATGTTTATTTATTTTCCATTCATTTTTATTTCATTATGTTATGCCTTATAACCCATGTTCTATGATTTATTCCTATGTTTATTCCCTTACTTGGATTTTTAGATTATCCCTTTTTTCATGTATTCCCTAGGTTATCCCATATAGATGTTAGAGATTAAAATAATTTAGTACATAATTATAGAGATTTAAAAAAATATTTTTTAATGTTGGTTTCATGCTTTCTAATTATTCACCTAATATTCTAAATAATCTAGAATTTATGATCCTTGGTTTTTTATATTTAATTATGCTTAAAATCATTTAATAATACATATAAAAGTCTCAGTTCACTATACTAGATCACTTTTTATCATTAAAAAATTCATGATTATTATTTTTTCACTTATCTATGTTGAAATTCCCCCCACTAAAAACTCAATTTATATGTTTTTTCATGATCGTACCCCACTGGGAACCATTCTTAGTCCAACAATGAAGAAGAGAGAGTCCCTTGAAGATTTCCTATAATAGGCTATGGGTGGACGACTAACACCAAGGGTATATAAATGAACATATGGGCAATATTTCCCTATTAATATTTATAAAACAATATAATCTACCAATTAAATCCATATAATATTAAATAAGACCCAAATCATAATGAAATGAAATGGAAAAATTAAACTAAACTAAAAAATGAAACACCCATCGCAACCCCTATGATAAAAACCCATGAATAAATGACACAAAATCTATAATATTACTTGTACTAACTTAACCAAAAACTCCCTCCTATAAGTCTAATATATATATATATATATATATGGGAGAATATTTTTATAATCAACAAGATCATCCTCAAAACCACTTATAAAATTTTTTAAGAAGCATATTGATGACTCAATGAATAAATAAAAGAACTAACACACACAAAAAGTAAGACAATTATTACCAATACTCACCAAGGATCACTTAGCAAATATTATATCCAATTATAGTAATGTAGTACCAAAAGTGTTGGTCCATGTAGGATGGAAAAATGGGGGTGGGGGTGAATTTCCTTTGAAAAATTAAAATAAAAAAAATGATAAAATTATGTTATATAAAACAAAAGAGAAAGTGTAGTGGGATAAATTAATTAGAAGTAAAAATGATAAAGGATTTTGAAAAATATTTCATATGAGTGACTATGTCTCCTAACCCCAAGAGGATTGAGAGGATTTTATTGAACCCTTGGATTTAAAGGTAGCCAAGACACCTTAAATGAAATAAGACACTTTATTTTCAGTGGTGTAAGTTTGAAACCCAAAAAAACATTCTTTTAATTAGAGATTGAAAGAAACAAAAACAATATTACTTTAGTGGTTCATATAATCCTTCTTAGAGTTGTATTTATTGCTTATAGAGGTCCCTGGGTGGTCTTGGAGCAGTTTAGGGATGAAAAGAGCCATTAGATGGGAAAACAAGCTAGTAGAGACCACTTGTAATAATTAGTTTTTATTTTTGGGAAAGCCCCTCCAGTTAGATGTTAACATAAACCAGCTAGCTAGGGGGTATTATGCAGCCATTGGCTAGTTGGTGGTTTGGTAAGTAGCCAAGTGGTACTGCCAACCTTATCGAATAGCCAATTTTCCTTTACTAGGTAGCTTGTGTCCTTGATAGTTGCATGATTCCATCATATAGCATATCAATTGGCTGGTGGTCTTCCTCTAGTTGGCCCACTAATAGCCTTCAAAATGGCTCTCAAATCCCATCTTGAACCGTTATTTTTTTCAACCAACTTCACATCTTAATATCCAAACATAATAGCTAAAATATACTTAAAAGAAATAATTAGAATAATAAATAGTGTTTATGATCATTAAAATATCCAAGAGAGTGAGAGATACAAAAATATGTCCCTTTTTTTATGATCATAGACTCTAGAAATAAAAAATATAACATTGTATTTGAAAGAAAAGGACAATATTCATTTCAAAATAATTTCAATATTTCATAATTTAATTTAAAAGTGATTTTGAAATGATTTCAAATGCTCCAGGATTACAAAAGGAGATCAAAATGATTGAAGTTAAAAATTAAATATTATATTTTGAAAAGAATATTTAAAAAAATTTAAAATGATTTGAATAATAATAGAATTGATATCATTATTCCCCTTTTTTATTAAAAAAACTCAAAACAATGGTTTCTCTGAAGGAGTAAACAACATATGAATATTAAAATTAATTTCAAAATTAATTTCAATATTTCATAGAAGATATATATTAATATATTTACTAATAATTGTGAGAAATTTTAATGAATCAGATTTCCCCTTTTTTTGATAAAATGTTTGGGAAACTTTCTAGACCATGCACTGAGACAACATGCAATTTCGAGGCCCAGTGTGCCTGGAATGGCCGTTGAAAAATATTAAGTTTTTAAATAGAACGCATGAGCAGTTTTCCTGAAAGAGTGGAATAACTCCTAAAGGGGTACCCAGATCATAAATCTGAGGGCACAATTACATTCAGGATGGCATGTTTACCCTATGTACGACTTAACTTTAGTCGGCATGGGCCTCTAGCGAGAAAACACAAAAATGGAATAACTGTAAATAAATAAATTAAATAATATTATTTTATTTTTCATATGCTTATAACTCACAAACAGTGACTCATATTGAAAATCGAATACCACCATTGATCTCATGAGGTCATTCTTTATGGGATCTTCGTGCATTCACACCCCATGTCCTATAACCCCAAGTACTACCTGTGTACAAAGCCCTATGTTCAAGAGAATTTCATATAGAAAGAGATATACACGACGTATAAGAACATGACATGCCATGTTCTACTATCCGGGGGCCGCTCCATGTATGCTGGTCATGTGCCCGTACATGGCTTCAACCCATGTCTGAAAACCTGTGTACCAGTACACCGGGTTACCCATGTAATCATCCTAGTCTGGTCATGTGGTGGAGTACATGTCATGTACTCCACCCCGTGTCTATGTATCATCCGAGATGCACAGTGAGTCCCGCGTAAGGACCCACACACCATGTGATAGTTGTCACATTCCATTTTATCACTTCCTACATTGCAAAACCCTAGTCACCACTGAGCCTGCCCCACACACCATGTTCTTCAGAGAACACACCGCGTTCTTCTCGATTTTCCATAAATCATTTTTCTTACTCACACTACGTGGTTGATCTTCGATCAATTGTTCTAGCCATCCGATCAGTATGAAACTCAAGGTTTGAGGTCTCCCCGACACCACAACACTGATTCCTTTGGTTTCAGGCCTCTGATCATCCTCAAAAACATGTTTCGATCCACCCACATGAAGAACTATTGAATAATTATTTATCTCAACTCGAGTTGATTCATCTTCCGCCATTGTTGTCGCACCTTCATGGGGTCACACCGATGTTGGATTTCTAATTTGGGATCATTGTGTTGCCAAATGGACACACAATGATATGTTGTTCATAACCCCTTGAAGAACATGAATAATGAAATGTCAAAAGGGAGAAGAAAACCAAATAATAAATTGAGGGATGAACCTCCAACTTTGTTTGTGACAACGTCAATATGCTCCCATTAAAAGCATCAAATGGAGAAAATCAAATATAAATCAAATCATGCATGGAATAATTCCCCAAAATAATCCCGATATAGGACCCTCCCTCAAGAATGAATGATCCATGGGTCAAAATTTTCTTAGGTTGATCCATTCTTGTAATTTAAATCCAAGAACAGGGAAAATAATTGAAATAAAAACCCCTACCCCGATCTTCAATGAAGAGGGATAAAAACCGTCGATCAGGATTTGATCTCACTGTGCAACAGTCCATGCATTGTTGGTCGCCATCATTCATCAGGAATTCTCTAGGGTGGATCCTCTCCAATGTTACAGAGGATTTAGGGAAAGTTTCCAAGGTTATGAGGCTAACCCATGGCTCCTGTTTATTTTAAACCACATAACGCATCACTGCATTATGGAAAAGTTAAAATTAAATAAACTATTAAATTTATTTTATTTCTTTTAAAATGGTCAAAAATTAAATTTTCCATTCGACACACGCCGGTCGATGTAAGGCCCCGCCTAAGGTAAAGTCGCAACGGTGCCCTTAGATATCTAATTTGGGAACCCTTTTAACAGTTATTCCACATTTTCTAGAAAACCGCTCATTCGTGCTATTTAGAAGTTTAATTTAATTCAAACATTTATTCCAGGAACCTAGGCTTCAAAATCACATGCCATCGGAAATCTTGGTCTCAAAATAATTCCGTATAATATTTAAAAATAAGACACAAAAAATATGAAAAATTACATTATCCCCACCTTAGGGAATTTAAGTCGTTGAAATGCCAAAACTAAAGGCTACTCAAACAAAAGTGGGTATTATGCACGAATCTGAGCCTTCTACTCCCACGTTCTCTCTTGAAGGTTCCTGTGCCGCCACCAGACACACACTAAGAAAATTTCTCACCCTCAAAGGATCCTCTCCTTTCGATCCTCGATCTCCATTGGGTACTCTGTGAAGGCCACTCCATCCTCTATGTTTAGCTCACCCCAGTCGATTACATGCGATGGATCATGCATGTACCTCCTTAGTTGGGACACATGGAAGACATCATGTACCCAATGAAACTAGGTGGTAGAGCTAGGAGGTACGCCACCTCACCATCTTGGGGAAGTATATGAAAATAGATGATGAGACTTGGAGACTACTTGTTACCCCTACTAAATCTCTGCAACCCTCGACGAGGTGAGACCCAAAGGAAGACATAGTCTATATATTTTAAATCCAGAGGTCTCTGCCATCTATCAGAATAAAACTTATTCCATCTTTGTAAAGTCTTCATCCTCCTCTGGATGATCTACACCTTCTCAGGGATATCCCACAATAACTCTTGACCCATGATGGATGACTCTCCGGAGTTGGTCTAGAAAAGCGGTGACCGACAGGGTCTCCCATATAATTCCTCAAACAGTGCCATACTGATGGTGGATTGGTAGCAGTTTTTGTATGAAAACTCCACCAGTTGTAGGTGGGGCTCCAAAATATGACCAAAGTCCAAGATAGAGGCCTGTAACATATCCTCTATAACTTGAATGGTTCTTTCCATCAAAACATTTGTTTGGGGATGGAATGCTGTGCTTAAGAGTAGCTGGGTCCCAAATTCCTCCTACAATCACTTTCACAACCGAGATGTGAAACGAGCATCACGATATGATACTATCATTTAAGGGACTCCATTAAGCCTAATTATCTCTTTCACGTAGAGGCATCCCAATCTCTCTATGGAACTCTACTCTCTGATAGCTAGGAAGCGGGCCGACTTGGCGAGTCGGTCAACAATCACCCAGAAGGAATCATGTCCTCAGGACGTCCATGGTAATCCCATAATAAAGTACATCGAAATTCCATCCCAATTTCATTCCGACACTTCCAGGGGGTACGATAACCCTACTGGCACATGGTGCTCATCATTCACTTGTTGGCACATAAGGCATCGAGAAATGAACTCAGAAACTACCTTCTTCATACATATCCACCAGAACTAATGACAGAGGTCCTAGTACATTTTTTCACCCCAGGATATAACACCAATGGGGATGTATGAAACTCCCTTGGAACCTCATTTTACAATGCCACTGGCATAAATATGCATCCTATGAAAAGGGTGATGTACTCCCCACCTAGAGAATGTCCATCAGGAGCTTGTCCTGTGGATAAATGAGAATGTAACATCTCACAGTCCACATCCCCTATATCTTCCTCTTTGACTCTCTTTAAGAATTAAGGGGGGCCAAACTTTGACTAGAGATAGTATAAATCATCTCTATCCACAAAATCATAACCGTAACGAGGCCAACTGCACTGACACCTCGCTCATCCACTACGAACTCGATCTTCTACTGAGAGCATCAACTACTAAGTTCCCCTTACCAAGAGTATAGAAGATCTCAATGCCATAATCATGGAGGAAATATAGCCATTTCATCTACATTATATTAATATCCTTTTGTGAGAATATGTACTTGAGGCTCTTGTGGTCAGATTAGATGATAAACCGTTTTCCCATCAGGTTGTGTCTCCACATCTTCAATGCGAAGACTACCGCTGATAACTCATGATCATGGGTCACATAGTTCATCTCATGTAGCCTTAGTTGGAATGAACCATATTCAATCATCTCCCATCTCTACATCAGGACACACCCAATCTCATTCCCTGATGCGTCACAAAAACAACGTACTCGATACCCTCTTCTAGAAATATCAAGATCGGTGCACTCATCAAACTACGCCTCAACTGCTGGAAATCCTTTTGGAACTTCTCCATATATATAAAAGGCTTCTTCTTTCAGGTTAAGGCTATCATGGGTGTTGATATCTAGGATAAATCAGGGATAAATCTCTAATAGTATCCTTCCAATCCTAGGAAGCTCCACACCTATGTCACTCTATGAGGGGGCTAGCTAGATAACACCACCTTGACCTTAGATGGGTCCACTATTACTTCATATGGTGAGATAAAATGTCCTAAGAAGTGGACATTTTGTATCCAAAACTAGTACATTGGGAGCTTCCCATAAATCTTGTGCTCTCAGAGTAAGTTTAAAACTATATGTAGGTCTATCGCGTGCTCCTTCTCTGATGCCGAGTACACAAGTATGTCGTCGATGAAGACCACTCCGAACCGATCTAAGTATGACTAGAAGATCCGGTTCATAAGTCCCATGAAAACTGAAGGGTCTTTCTTCATGCCAAAAGTCATCACCATGTACTCATTATGACCATATCGAAATCTGAAATCCATATTCGATATATGCTCATCTCGTACTTGTAACTAGTGGTAACCCAATCGAAGGTCAACCTTTGAGAACCACCATGAACCTATTAGATGATAGAAGATGTCATAGATCCTTGGAAATAGATAATTGTTCATCACCGTTACCTATTTCAGTTGTCGATAATCCATGAACAACCTCAAAATATGGTCTTCCTTCTTAGAAAACAAAACTGGGGCTGCCTAGGGCGAAACACTAGGTCTTACATAGACATTCCTCCGTAAATTCTCCATCTGAACCCTCAGCTCACACAACTCTATGGGATCCATCTGATACCCTAGGTGAGGGCATCGATGCCATCTCAAGGTGTAATTCAATGCGGATGTCGATATCCTGGTGGGGAGGTTATCAGGGAACATCTTCTAGAAAGGTGTCCTCAAACTCCACCACTATTGTTGGGAACTAAAATCTCACAACATCTACTGCTTTGAGGGTAAGGCTAGACAACTCATGAGTGATCGGTTGTACCCTCCAAAGCATCATCCCATTCTATAATGTTTGGGATTTCTTTTTCACCAATAAAAGAAAACCAGATTCCATATTTGTTTTCACACCACACTCTTTACCTAAAGCAGTCAACATAGGAATGGACCAAAGATAACAAATCCATACCATAAATGACGTCATAAGGCCTTGATTCTACCAGCAAGAGGTTCCAACCGAAACTCTCACCTCCAAGGGAAAGATCACATTGTCAGAAAAGATGTGTGATCATCGAGTATCCTCCCATAGGTGTCTCTAAGCATAATGGTTGATTCAATAACTCCACTAGATTCTCAAGGTTTCACACAAGAGATGTGGTGAGGAAAGAATGACTATCACCTATTATTAAAAGAAAAATATCTAAGGTAGAAAAGACAAAAATTGTACCTCAGATAATCCCTGGAGTCCCTAGGTTATAGGCCTATACCGCAATTAGATACCCCCACTACCGTCCCCTAGCTCCCTGAGCCTGGTGGGGACCTCCTGGGGGTGGTGGTAGAAGTAGGTCAAAATGTATACCACCTCCTGAAGCTCTCCCTGCTCCTCTTCTACATTCACCGCCTGGAAGATCTTCCTGCTCCACTTTCTACCTCTTCCATAGTGGTCCATCCATCACCTCCATATTAGCAGCTTGATGGGTTGGGAAATCTCCAGAAAGGTGTCCTCTACCGTCACATGAGTCGAATCACCTCCCCCTAGGATGACTGGATCTAGCCTAAGAGGCCCGAACCGAAGATACCCTATCTTAGGACCTCCTGTGAAGTCTCCCACATCCATATCATTTTGCCAAACATTGACTCCCTGCTGCTGAGTTCTATGCACCATTATTCCTACTACTAATTGCCACTTGCATCCTCTACTTTCCTGAGAAGCTATTACCACCAAATCTCACTCAAGCACTCCTACATAAGTCAAAATGAATAAGGGAACTACACTAGATTAGATGTCCCATCATAGACATTGTTCGAAGGTCCGAGCTATGACGTACTGACCCTTGACCATATCCATTGTGTACCTGGCGAGGTTGGGGAACCTCAATGAATAGTCATTCATCCTTAAACTACCCTTCTAGAGCCAAAGAAGCTCCTGGATATGAACTTCTCTCATCATAACATAATAAAACTCCTACCTAAAGAGTCACTCGAAATCCATCCATGAAAGAGTTTCCTCATCATGAGTTTTTGTGGTAAAAATCCACAATCGCCCCACCAAACCTTGAAGAAGGCTCACTCCTAGGATCACAATCTGGTCCCCTAGTATCCTCACTAGATGGAAAGCTTTGGTCATAGCCTCAAGCCAATACTCACCCGCCTGAGGGTTGGGATCATCCCAGAACCTAGGGGGTCTCTATCTCTGAAACTCATGGAGTGCACTCAGCCTACACTCCTCATCTGTCGGTACTTTAGGTAACACATGTTGCTATGCTGGTGGTGGTATAATAAGTGAACAACATGGAGGTAATTAATGGGGAACTGGTCCAGGAATTGAATCCTTGTCACTAAGGGGGTCATCCTCATGATCCAGTCATTGAATCCTAGTGGGTATGCATCGCAGCGGTATCCTATAAGGAAACAAGATATACCATAGTCAAAGAGTATATCTAGACAGCAGACACTAAAGGAAAAGGATTACACAACCCATTCCTATATGATGCATGTACCATTATTTTGTTTCCTTGTAACTATTATTCTCATGTACTGAGTCAAAAAGCAGGTTATCATAGTCCAAGTGTATATATACGTTGGCTGCCTGCACCGACACTGGAGTCCATGGTCTGAAATCCAAACTCAAAACACTAAACACTGTTTCCCAAAACCAATCTCACAGACTATTGGTCCTAAGGTAGAACTGACCACCTCTGATACCACTTTATCATGACCCATCCCAGTGGGGCTCGTGCTGCTACTACCCATGTCCACCTCCAATAGGCTAGGGGATGATGACTAGTATCGAGTATGCAAATCAATAACATGGGATGCATTTCCTTAGTACATGTACAGACACACAAATATTTAAGCCCAAAAATTCTGAAAAGTAAAAACCACCAAGGAACAAAATGCATGCATACAACTAAACCCAACCAACAGAGTATAATGGAATACAAAGTGCAGAAAGTAAACTAGGACAAAATACAATCCCACCAAAAGAAAGAGTATGCAGACTACAAAGTACAACCTTTAAGTAAGAAATAGGTACTAGGAGTGCTTCTCGTAGACATAGGAACACCTCAATCTATAAGGAAGCTCAAAAATATCAGTCTTGTCTTGGCCCACCTTGGACTCTGTCAAAAGGATTCTTATCTTCATAAGACATGACATGTGTGGGAAAATCCCATGCATGGGTGAATATAACAATACTCAGTAGAAGACCTCGAAAACCACAAAGCAATACACAATTAAAGGTACAATAATATCTACACAATATATGTCTATAAAACATATAACAATAGAATCCTATCTAGATATACTCAAAACCCAGACCCGTAGTATAGAGGTATGTCACAATGACCTCATACCCACACTAGGGATTCAGTTCGAAGATTTCATGAAGCACTCATCTAGAATAACTCACTCAATGAGTCTAATAGCCCTGATAATGTCTATCCGATAAGTACATTAATCAGGAAGTTTCACAAGAGAGATAGACGCACTAATAGATCTGGATAGAGAACAGATGCACTCATTCTGGGAGAACTCACTCCTGAGTGGGGAATGATCATAGTACACGGATGAGGATCACTGCTAGGGCCATATCGAATACCAAAGATCATCCATATTCACCTGCTAAGAAGAGGATAAATGTCATGTAGGATTGGTCAGGTCGATACCTAACTCTACCTATGTCCAAGAATGGGTAGATGATCTCCCTCCAAGCCTCCTGGAGGGATTCCTACTTTATCCATGTCACAAACAGTTTTTTATATCGTTGCTTTGATCTGGTTTGTTGGAAATCCTGATCCTTTTCTTGGGTTTCAGGAGAGATTAATTTTGATTTTTTAAGTTCCTTATTTTTCTAATCATCCTACTTTGGGTGCCTCATTGCTTTTTTGGGAGTTTTTGGAGAAATGGTGGTTACATAATTATTTGGGCCAAACCGTGAGCCCATTTCCAAATTTAAAAAAAAAATTGATGTATAAATCCTTTTTTTCAACATTTTTCACCCATTAAACTTCCCACATGTCCTAACATGACATCTTAAAACCACCATATTCTTTTGGACCCCTTAATAATTCTTACTAATGGAAAATTTGGGAAATTTATTCGGGTTTTGGGCCAGCCCATGGGCCCTTTTCCAGTTTTAAAAATCTAATTTTTTCTTTTATATCTTATTCATTTTTTAGTAATGTTCAGTTATTCCAGCTCTCAATCAAGCCCAAGAACCCTATTCACACCAAAATGTTCCATTTTCCCTCTTTAGAGCTCATCTTATTCTCATATTAGTGAAACACTTCATAATGTTTCTCAAATCATCTAGATTTTCCAAAGTTAATTTGTCTCATTCATAAATCATTAAATTCATATTCTTTTCCCCATAAATCATCTTTCTATATTTTTTCTTGACCTAATAAAGCTCTTTAAGGAGTTCCAAGTAATTAACTTTCCTCTAATAGTGTAGATCTAAAAGAAGATGAAGAGTTTTCTAATTTCCAAGGTGAGATTTTTCTCTTTTCCCCTCCCACTTCCTCCTCCTTTCATTATTTATTGGTTTTCTATTCTCCCCTAGTCATTATCGACCTAGTATTCAGTTATAACAAGATTATTTATGGATTTTTTGTTCATTTGGGGCTGCTCGTCATAGGTTTAGGTTTTATAAACCCTAGGATGGTGATATTAGGTGTGCGTTTCAATTACGCTAAGGATTTGAGGTAGGATATTTCTTTCACATGACTTTATCATTAATGTTTAATCATTTTCTTATTTTTTCAGCTCATATATATGTTTATTATTGTTTTTAGGCCTTTGGATAATTTTCCTGGTTTGCAAAATGGTTGTTTGAGCCTTGTTTTGGGAAAAGTATTATTGTTTTGTCATAAAATTGCACACCAAGGGTTTGATTAAATGTTTTGTTATCTTTCGCACATGGTTTGTGAGGTTTAGAACCCAGTTTATGGAATTTTTAGCATGTTTCATTATCTTTAAAAAAATATGGCGTTAAATTGGTTTTTTATTCTTTGTCAAGTAGTTAAAATAAATATTTTTGGTTTAAAGTGCATGCCATGTGTTCAGTAAATTACCTGGTTGGATTTTATGTGCTAAGTTTGATTTAAATATTTTTTTTAGATTTATAAATGAATTGGAAGCATTAAATATGGTATTTTTTGGTCCTTATATGGATTTCAAATGTGTATTTGGTTTTAGAAACAAATGGGTTTTGGTTTACAACATGTTTTGGCCCGAGTTGCTGGAAAATGGAACGTTTCACATCCTTATGAATATGGTTGTGTTTTGAATATGTAACTTGAGTGTTTAAGGGATTTATTAAAGCAGTTTTCTGTGTTCAATGGTTTTTATAATCCTCCTTAATAAAATTTAAATTCTTACCTTTGTCAAATTTTAGTTTTGAGAAAGGATTAAAATCCTATTTGGCATTTTTCATGTTAAAATGGATTCCATGTGTATTTCATTTTCTATCTTTTTGGGCCATTATATGGTCCGTGAAATTGATTTATTAAATGGTTTTAGGGCTTCAAAATCTGGTTTGATATGGTATTGATGGATTTTTTGCCTTCAAAGATCATTTTTGAATGGATTTTATGTGCAAGACCTCGTTATACTTCTTGAAATTGTTTTTTTAATTTATGTTTTTTATTGATATGTGAAAGAAATGTGAGACATGTGTTTGGTATTCTTGATGTGTGTATGATTTTTAAATGGAATATTCATTATAAAATGGGTTTTTATTTTTTTGTAACTTGTTTGAGCACAAAAAGAGAAAAGATTGGTATCTAGGTTGGCAAACATGTACTAGTATGCTCATGATCCAGAGGGGTTTTGTACCTATTTCACATAGCAAGTTTGACAATGACAACACTAACTAAACTATGATGATGATGATGTTGGGGACCACTAGGTTATGTATGATTCTACTACTAGTGTCTCATGTTCATGGGAACATATATTTATTATGGTTACTTTTACACTAAGATATGAGGTACCTAGGGCCCATAATGAACTAATTCCTAGGGGTGTTCCTGTGACCTGTGCTCATTGGCTATTCTGTACTCATCATCATTATACGGTGTTTTTATTAGTAAATTATGTAGTGTGTGTATTTTATTTAAATTTTACATTCTTTGAAGCATCCCTTTGGAAAACTATTTTCATTTTGAAGTTTCACCTCTTTGAAAAATTGTTACTAGAATTCTTGTTTATAAAACCTTCAAGTTTTTGTCTGATAATTATTATAGCATGGAACTACATTTGTAAAACATATTTTTATATATTGTATCTCAAAATTTAAATTGATATTATTTTATTTTAAATAATGTTCATTGGGAATATAATATCGGGCTAACATTCTGAATTTTAATACTAATGCCTATAGTTTTCCTTCTGTTTTTAGCCCTTGTGCAGGCTTCAACTTGATTTCAGCTGCTTTGGGTAACGAGTCTTTGTTGTGTTTGAGATTTACTAGTGGGATCACATTGTGGTAGTTTGTTCATCATGTTTAGTCAGTTTGTTTATTGTTTAGTTGTACTTTCAGTTTCTTATATAAATAATGTTCAGTTCAATTTTATATAAATGTGTATTTGGCAGTCCATTCATTATGTTGTTTTCATTATTAATTATATTTGGGTGAAATAATTCCGTTTTCACACTAACTGGTGACCTTGGTGATGGTCGCCATCCTGGGAGGACCGGGAACTCCTCTTGGGACTTGTCACAGAGTGGCCCGGGTGACAGGTTCAGGGTCGACCCTGATTGGTTAGTGAAAAATGGAATCAGAGGAGGTTGGATCCTAGTAGACCATTCTTTTAGAGATCCCTTTGTTATTTGTGGATTTCAAGGTCAATATAGTAGGATTTTTGGGACTTTAGGGGTAGGTTCGGGAAGAGCATCTCGAATCTTACTCGTTCTAACTCTTGGTTGTTCATGGGAATTCTGGTTTTATTAGCGTATTTAGTTCTTATTGATTTTTTGGTTTTGGGATACAAAAATGGGAGTTGGACTAATGGTTTTTGTGAGATAACATGGCCTAGAATTCCATGTGGATCCAAGGAATGGTCCTAAGAAGGCTCTCTGTGTTGGTTATGTGTTTTACATATCGATTCCAACCATATGGTCTAGTCGCCCACCCACACTAGTTCAATTTTTATGGGTCTCTTAGACTTTTATTGTATTTGGAGTTTTGTTTTGAAAATAATTTTGTGAGAATTGTGAAAATGGATTTCAAAGGAATGGTTATTTGTTAAAATGTCGAAAATGGGTTTTCAAAATTTAATATGAGAAAGGTTTTGGAATGTTCGGTTTTGTGAAATGAAATCTTGGGGATAAAGAGGAAATGATTTAATGGGATTGAATTTCCTTAATCTAAACTTATGGTTTCATAAAATGAAATGTTTGGAAAGTTGGATTATTTTAAAGTGATTTTGAAAATTATCTTAAATGGAGTTTTTTGGTCTATTGAAAAGTGTTTGAATCCAATGAATTGGTTTTGGAAATTTGGTTTTGAATGGATGGTGTTTTTCTGGAAAGGGGGTTTGGCCTTTGTGGTTTTCAGATTATGAAAAGAGACCTTTCTGATTTTTTGAAAATGGGAAAGGGCTATTTGGAATAGAATGATTGTTTTTGTATATTATATAAAATAAAATGTATTCGGTTTTTAATCAAATTGTTCTTGATGAAGTGTGGTTTTTTTTTTGTGAAATATGAAAATGGTTTTCGATTTTGTGGTTAAAGTTCCTTTCAATGGTACATGATTCTTTTTGGAGTGATGATTGTTTTATTTTAGCCTCTTTTGTTTTAATGGGAGCTCGCATGCACCGTTTTATGGATATATGGATTAATGGCCATTATAACGTGGTGTTTGGGTGCCTAGGGTGGCATGGAAAAGTGCATATGAGTGGGACATAATGAAACACAATTGGTGAATGTGAAAATATTTCAAGTTTGTTTGTTTTTTAAAAAGTGTTTTAAGCTAGAAATTTGTTGTGTTTTTGGTAAAACCGTGTTTATGTGGGTTTATTTTTCATGATTTATAATTATGGTTGGTTTTTTATTATTTTTCATGATGTCTAAGTGATACTCTTGGTATGTCTTAATATGGGATCTTATTGGTGTTTTGGTTTTGGAGCAATGTTCATTGGGTTTCTAGGGATATGTTTGATGTTGTGATGTGGCCACAGACGGTTCTTCTTTGGAAATAATTACAGTTGATCAGCCTGAGGATTATTTTCAAACATTAAATCCACCTATTTGGATGATTCCTCAACTCATTTGATGGAATAGAGAGCTATTTTGGATTGATTTATAGTGGTTTCCTATTGTGATAATTCTTTTGGATATAACAATTGTGTTCGATGATGATTATCTGTTTTGTTGTATTCCTAATACATTCTACTCCTTGTTCAGAGTGAGAGAGAATGGTGACATGTATCAATGAGTTCCTATTTAGATGAAGGTGTATTGTTGAGAAAGTGATCTATTTGGGGTGTTATGATCCTTATATCCTAACTGTAGTGCAGCAGATGCTTCAAGCATCAGGGCTCCATCCATAGGCCTTGGAGTGAAGATTTTCACAAAGTTAAAACATTTGTAGAGGTGTGGGGAGCTTGAATAGGATCCTGTCTCAACCATTGTGGTAAGTTAGTTTCTATATATCTATTTTGGTTACTCACCACTATGAATTTACCTCTTGTTGCAATGATAATCTTGGACTTCCCCTTCACACAGTGTCTATGATTATGCCTTCATGGATGTGGGTTTCCTATTAATGTCCCTACGTGGACCGCCTGTGTAAATCGGGTGTGGTATTGGTTTTACCTGTTCATATGTGGAGAGTGTTGGGTAGTTCCTTTTTTTCTTTTTTGGTTTCATTGGTCTAATTATTGGGTCCACTTCCCTTCCCTCCCAGAGTGGTTGGGGTCTGTATCCATGTAGAAATTGTTGGCCTAGTTCTAGTCTTCTCCATTCAAGAGTGGGGGGTTTAAATGTTCATGTTGTGTTCTTATTAACATGGGTCGGTAGGTTGTTGTGGGATATTTTTGTTGGGAATGTGCATGTGAAGCCTAATCCTAGTTCATGTTTAGTTCTTGTTAGTTTATTTCTAGTTGGTCTCTAATGGTGGGGAGACCCACTACGGGTCTCGTAGATCTTTCCTTTAAGGATTTTCCAGAAGGTAGTTTCGATTTAATTGTGGGGAGCCTGTTCTGGCCTCCCCCCAATTGCATTGGATTTAGTGAGTGTACTTTCGTTTGGGTGATCATTAGGTTCATTGGGAGAAGGCTCAACAATCTAGTTCTTATCTTGGTTGTGGAGGCGGTGGCTTGATCTTTCGGTTGATTCTTAGGAAGTGGTTGGGAGTTGGTGTTTTGGTTGAGGTAAGAGGATTAAGTTCTTTTAATTTTGGATGAGGTTTCATTGGATTCAGAGACTATTCTATATTGATATGTAATCCTTAGGTTTTGATCAATTATATGGAATGTGTAGTGGATTTTCAGTGGAGGAAAGATTTAATGGCGGGGAGAATTGTCACACTTGGTCTTTCTTGTCTTTTCATTGATCTGGTTTGTTCGAAATCCTGATGCTTTTCTTTGGGTTTTTGTAAGATTAATGTTGAGTTTTGATGTTCCATTTATTTATAATAATCCTACTTTGGGTTCCTCATTTCTTGTTTTGGAGTTTTTAGAGAAAGGGTGGTTACTTCACGATTTGGGCCAAATCGTGAGCCCATTTTCATATTTAAAAAAATTGTTTTCTTTTATAAGCCCTTTGTTTTTCAAAATTCCACCCATTTAACTTTAAAATTTTCCTACATTGAAATATTAAAACCACCATATCCTTTTTTACCACTTTTTAATTCATAATAATGGTGAATTTTGGTTATTTATTCAGGTATTGGGCCAGCCTGTGGGCCCATTTCCAATTTTAAGAAAATATTTATTTTATTTTATATATTATTACTATTTTTGATAATTTTCTATGATTCCACCTCCCACTCAAGACCCAGAACCCTAGTCACACCCCCATGTTCCATTTTCCCTCTTTGGATATCATCTTAGTCGCAGATTGGGGAAACACTTCTGAATGTTTCTCAATTCATTGATATTTTCCAAAGGTAATTTGCCTCATTCATAAATCATTAAATTCATACTATTTTCCCAAAATATTCTTTCTATGGTTCTTCTAGACCTTATAAGTTTCTCCAAGTAGTTCTATGCAATTCCATTTCTTCTAAGGGTGTAGATCTAAAGGAAGGTGAAGAGTTTTCTAGTTTCCAAGGTGAGATTCCTTCTCTTTTATTCTCCCTCTTCCTCCTCTTTTCATTAATTCTTGGTTTTCTATTCTCCCCTAGTCATTATAGATCTATTTTTTTATACCATGATTTTTATGGGGGTTTGGTTCATTTGTGGTTGGTTTTCACAGGTTTAGGATTTATAAACCCCCAGATGGTGATATCGGGTGTGCATTTCCATTCTGCCAAGGATTTGAGGTAGGATATCCCTTACATTTTACTTTGTCATTTATGTTTAATCATTTTATTATTTTTTCACCTAATATATAATTTTATTTTTTATCCTTTGTATAATTTTATTGGTGCAAAAAATAGTTGTTTAAGCCTTGTTTTGTGAAAGGTAGTGTTGTTTGGTCAAGAAAGTACACACCAAGTGTATTCTAAAATGTTCCATTATCTTTTATACATATTTTGTAAGGTTTAGAACCCATTTTATGGTATTTTGAAATTTTATTAGTATCATAAATAAAATTATGACATGAAATTGGGGTTTGATTCCTTATCAAGTCCTTAAAATATTTTTTTTGTTTAAAAGTGCAAGTCATGTGTTCGGTAAATTGACCTGTTGAATTTTATGTGATAAGTGTGATTTAAAAATTATTTTTTGGATTTATAAATTAAATGGATGAATGAAAAATGGTATTTTTTGTTCCTTATATGTCTTTATAATGTGTATTTGGTTTTACAAACAAGTGAGTTTTGGTTTACAACATGTTTTGGCCTGAGTTGCGGAAAAAAATAGCCCGTTACACATCCTTATGAAAATGGTTGTGTTTTGAATATGCATCTAATTGTTTTAAGGGACATATGAAAGTAATATAATATTTTAAATGGTTTTTATACACCTCTTTAATAAGATTTAAATATGTACCTTTGTCAATTTTTAGTTTTAAGAAAGGGTTAAAGGCCCGTTTTGCATTTTTCTTGTAAAAATGGATTCCATGTGTATTTCATGTTCTAACTTTTGAGGACATTTTATGGTCTATTAAATTGATTTATTTAATGGTTTTGGGGCTGAAAAATCTGGGTTTATATGGTATTGATGGTTTTTTGTCCTTAAAAGATAATTTTTGAATGGATTTTTTCTGCAAGGCCTTGTTATACTTCTTGAAATTGTTTTTTTTAATTTTTGTTGTTTATTGATCCCTGAAAGAAATGTGAGGCGTGTGTGGGATGTTTGATGTGTGTATGATTGGTAAATGGAATATTCATGAGAAAATTGTATTTTATTGATGTGTAACTATTTTTATCACAAAAGGGAAAACCTTGGTATCTAGGTTAGCAGGAATGAACTAGTATGCTAGTGTTCCAAAGGGGTTTTGTCCATGTTTCACGTTGCAAGTTTGACAATGAAAAAACTAACTAAAATATGATAATGATGATGTTGGGGACCACTATGTTATGGATGATGCTTCTACTATTGGCTCATGTGAATGAGAACAAATATTTTTTATGGTTACTTTTACACTGAGATAAGAGGTACCTGGGGCCCACAATGAACTAGTGCCTAGAGGTGTTCCCGTTACTTATGCTCATTGGCTATTTTGTACTCACCGTCAGCATAAAGTGTGTTTAGTTGGTAAATATTGTATGTTTTGTGTTTTATTTAAAATATTACATTCTTTAAATCAGCCATCTTGAAAACTATTTTCATTTTGAAGTTTCACCTCTTTTAAATTATTTTACTAGTATTCTTGTTTATAAAATTTGAAAGTTTTTTTGATAATTATTATAGCCTAGAACATGATTTGGAAAAAATATTTTTATATATTGTATCTCAAACTTTAAATTGATGTTTCTTTTATTTTAATGGAAGTTCATTGGAAATAGAATATCTGGCTAACCTACTAAGTTTTAATACTCACGCCTATAGTTTTCCTTTTGTTTAGCCCTTCTGAAAGATTCAGCTTGAGTTCGGTCACATTGGGTGAAGAGTTTTTATTGTATTAGAGAGTGAGAAGTGGGGTAAAATGGTGTTATTTTTTTCATCAGGTTTGGTCGGTTGGTTTTAGTGTTTTTTTGTACTTTCAGTTTCTTATATAAATAACGTCCAGTTAAATTTTATATAAATGTGTATTGGGCTGTCCATTCTTTCCCCTGTTTTATTTATAGTTTATATTTGGGAAAAATCATTCCCTTTTAACTCTAAATTATTCTCTCAACCCTTTTTTACATCCTAGGAGGATTTAGAACACCTCTTCAGACTTGTCACGGAGCGGCCCGGGTAACCGGTTTAGGGTCGACCTGGACTGGTTCGTGACAATCCAAAAAGTCCTATTGAAGGGATCATACTATTGTGGATGGAAATGATACCTAACCTTCAAGAGAATGAGAAAAAGGGAACTAACCCAAATGAAACTTGTCGAAGGAATGGTGTAAAAGAAGATCAATCCATGAATAGAAAAGTACACAGTGTGTAGAAAGGTCACACGCCGTGTCCTATGACCCTAGGTACTGCCTATGTACAATGGACCATGATGAAGAGCATGTTGTGTAGAAAGATATATACATGGCATGTACGAACATGACACGATATATCCTACTATCTAAGGGCCACATCTTGTATTCTTGTCATGTGACTGTGCACGACATCAACCCGTGTCTTCCAACCCATGTTCCGGTACACGGGGTAACCCGCATTACCAGCCTCGTCTGGTCATGTGGTGGAGTATACCTATTGTACTCTAACCCATGTCCATGTGTTGTCTGAGATTCGTGCTGAGTCCGTCTTATAGACCCACACACCATGTGACAGTTTTCAGACATCCTGTCATTTCTTCCTTCATCTTGTAACCCTAGCCGCCGCTGAGCCGGCCCCACATGTTGTGTTCTTCAGAGAACACGACATTCTGTTCGTGATTTTCCAAAAATTGATGTTCTTCCTCCCATGCCTTGGTTGATCATCGATCTATCAGTCCAACCATCTGATCTCCATTAAACTCAAGTTTCAAGGTCGTTCTAGCACTTCCAAGTCAATTATATTGGTTTTAGGCCTCTAATTGGCCTAAAAGATAGGTTTCGATCCACCCTCGTGCAGAACCATTGAAGAAAGATTTCTCTATAAACAAGTTGATTCATCCACCACCAACATCATTAAACCACCACTAGGTATTCAAATTGTTAGATCTCTTATTTGGGATCGCTGGATTGCAAAATGGATGTGCAAGGATCCGTTGTTCATAACACCACAATGAACATGTAGAACACAAGGTCAAAATGGAGAATAAAACCAAATAATGAATCGAGGAATGAACCTCCACCACCATTATTCATTCCGTTCATCCTCTCCCATTAGAAGGATCAAATAGAGAAAATGAAATATAAATCAAATCATGCATGGATTAATTCCCCAAAATAAACATGATATAGGGCCCTCCCATAAGAACTAATGATCCGAATGTCAGCCTATTTGTGGGTTGATCCACGTTCATCATTTAAATCCAAGAATGAGGAAAATAATTGAAATAAAAACCCATAACTCAATCATCGACAAAGATGGAAATTATTTGTCAGTCGGTATTTGATCTCACTGCCCAACGATCCATGTGTTGTCATTCGTCATTGTTCATTGGGAATTATTCAAGGTGGATCCTCTCCAAAGTCCTAGAGAATTCCAAGGAAAGTTTCAAGTGTTAAGAGCCTAGCCCTGGAATCCCTATTATTTAAAACTACATAATGCATCGTTGTGTTATGAAAAATTAAAAAAAAAATAAACTATTAAATTTATTTGATTTCTTTTAAAATGTCTAAAAATTAACATTTATAGTTGACCCGCACCTATCAATATTAGGCCTCCCCTAACATAAAGTTGCTTTTCTAAATGCAACGGTACCCTCAGATTTTTGATCTGGGAACTTGTTTAAACGTTATTCCGTATTTTCTGGAGAAAAACTCTTGTACGTGCAATTTAAATGTTTAATTTATTTCAAACATTTATTTCTTAAACCCCAGTCCTTAGAATCTCATGCCGTCACAAATCCTAATCTCACAATAATTCTATATAATATTTAAAAATAATAAACAGAAAATCTGAGACATTACTGGCTGGACCAAGATGACTCACCATCTTTGGTCAGGCTAAGGGGACTGGGTCACTGGGCGTTCTGGTAGGTTGGACCCTTGAACCAATGGGCCAGTTCAGTTCGGGTAGGCCTAGAAGCAACTGGGTTGGGTTGGGTTGGACAAAATGATTCGGGTCTGACTGGAACTGGACCAAACTGGTCCCTTTTGGGTGAAATGATCTTAACTTCCAAACAGTGAATCCGATTTACGAGTCGTTTGTGGAATTGAGACCCTTGAAACGATATATTCCTTTTGGAATACATCAAGAGAGTTTCCAGGGAGGATGAGATATGACTTATGTCTTGTGTATTAGATTCTTCCATAATCAAGGATGCTATGAGCGAAAATCCTACAGTTGGCTATGAAAAGAAGGAACTGGAGAGCGGACATCATTGGCCTAGCATACAAATAGACCTCATTGGCATGGAAAACCAACAGACCTCAATGTTCCAATGGATGAGTGTACCTTAGTGGACCAGTAGTGAGCAGAACTCAATGGACCGAAAGACGATAAAACCTCAGTGGCCCGCTAGATGAGAAGACATCAGTGGAATGACAGACCTCTATGACGACAAGCGGACCTCAGTCGTCCAACAGACCTCAGTGAATCACAGGGATGAGTCCCTTACTAGTACAATATATTTATCCTTATAAATGATAGTTTTAATTCCTATAATTTAGGTTATACCTATGTAAGATGACTCTATTAACTCTCTTGATGGTACTTCTTAGAGGGTACACTTCATGTAGAAATTTGGTAGCTTTCCTTGTGTATTAATCTACGGTATACCTTTGTGGTTTAGGGTCTCTATGGAGTATTGTTTTACTCACACTTAAACGGACTTCTCCCACACATGTTGTGTCTTATGCAGATGGTTAATGCTTTGACAGTGTCCATGGTGGACCGGGGAAAGGTGGTTCTTAGAGTGACATAACAGACGAGACACGCTTCTGAGACTTTAGACAATTGTTTATTCACCTACACTTCAAGTAGGGTTTTTTGTAGAGGTGTTCTAGGGACTTTTACTTTCACTTTACTATTTCAGTTGGGATTGAGTTATGGCCCCTTTTACCTTATGTTTTCTATTATTATACCTTGTGTTTGTTTACATAGTGTATTCACCTCCCAATATCTATTTCTTGGAGTTGTGTGCATGTGTACAGGTACTCAGGAAAATAACTCACATTTTTTGGTATATTCCTACTCAACGCTAGTCACCAGCCCCTGGACTATGAGAGAAGAGCTTGGTGTAGTCACAAAATAGGCCCCAGGGGACGGGTCATGACAGAGTTGTATTAGGGGAGGTTTTTTCTACCTTAAGAACCCAGAGTCCATGAGTTTGGTTTAGGAAATGGTTTTATGTGTTTCGATGGGTGATAAGGGTGATATTCCTACCCATGGCCTACATGATGTATTGGTTATTATAGAATTGTTTTTAATTGAATAATTTTGTGGATAAATATTATGTTTATTCTTGGAAACATATTATAGGATCAAATGTTTTTTAATTTTTAGTATTTTTAGGTTAATAATATTATTCTGAGAAACATTTTATTATATTAATATATATATATATATTACCTATAGGTTTAACATAAAGGATTATATATGAATAATTATATCATTTTTTTGTAGATATAAGTGTATAAGGTATGAGATAACCATTAAGGTTTAAACATTCTTTCATGATGAGTTTATTGATGTAATTTTGGATATAGGGTTGTTTATTAAATGAATGATCTATGTTAAACCTTTGGTTTCATTATTGAATTCTAGAGATTAATGTATTCATATAAATTTTTTGTATTATCATAATTTATTATAACAATTTTTATTTTCATAATGATAGGGGAAATATCTTGTTACTATTTTGTGCATCTTATGATCTGTTAAAGTTAATGTTAGTGATTTAGGCATAAAAATTTACATTGGATATTCATCCCTTAGAGTAATAGGTGAAGCGAAAAGTGACCAAAGAAAAACCAAAGTATGAAAATGTGTTTATGAAATAAAATGATATCATGAAAGTATATTTTCTTGTGTTCTATAAATTAATAGTAAAATAATCTTTTAGCTCTAGGGAAAGTATATTGATATAATATTTTTATCCTATTACCATCATATTCAATGAATCAATGGCATTTTAATTCATCACATATTTATGTTTTTGTGTATTTTTAATGTCACATGATTATTAAATTTCTTACAATAAATGATCACTACCACAATCCATAATTATTTTTTCTTTTCTTTAATGTCTATATATTTACTTTCCACTAATCTTCCTCTATGTGGAAACAATGTTATGTGACTCATATTCACCTTTCCCTTTTTAAGAGATTTTTAAATTACCCCTTTTTATAATGTTTTTTTTTCCGAGAGAAATATTCAAATGTAAAACCCCTGAATATTGAGATTAAGTTCAAATTTTAAGAACACAATTTATTTAAGAGTGTTTAATATAACACCCCAAGAGTTTAAAATAACACTAGCTTCGATAGTGTATTCAACATGCAAGACTTATTTTAAAAAAATCACAACATTTTTAAATAAATATCATTATTTAAATGTGATCATTTTACCCTATCCATTAAATCAGATATTATGAATAATATCAAAAAATTTATGAAATATATGTAAAGGTTATAATTAATATAAATTTATTTATAAATACTTCGGAAATAAGAACACTTTTTTTTATAAAAACATTAATTTCAAAAATGTTTTTTATTTATTTTTGTGAGAAAATATTATAATTAATATTTGGAAGTTTTAGACTTTTCATTTTATAAAATTAATATTAATTGTTAGATCAAAATATAGATATTAACATAGTGTGAAATTATATGATTTTTTTGGAAAATATTAAATTTTAATTAAATAATAAAAAAAATCATTTTTTATAAAATTATCATTTGTTTAATAAATAAAATAATTTAAAAGTACCATAATTCACATAATTATATTTAAAACTAACATATGTATTATTTGGTTATATTAAATTAAATAAATTACATTTATACCGTCTTTATAATGGATTTTAGTATATGTTTATTCTTAGGCTTAATGCACATTTTTTTTGAAAACTATTTTAAAGTGCATTATTATTCTCAATTTTAATTAATTAAAAAACCCGCTAATTAGAAATTATTTAAATTAAATTTTTAGATTATATATCTATAAATATTAATATAAATGTTTTTAATTTTTATTACTCATCAAATAGTTATTATATGATAATCTTATGCTTGAAAAATAATTTCCTAAAAGACCCATTTTTTTTACATGTGTGTAGGTTCAATTTTAAATTAAAATTTTCCACTTATATTAGAGGAATTTGGAAAAATATATTCAATATTTGGCGTCAGAATAAATAATATTATATAATATTTTCTACTTAATTATTTAACTTAATGAATAGTAGAAATAGTAAAACATTAATTACCACAGTTATGGTAAAAACTTGTTTACCGGGGGATAACCTAAATAGATAAGGGTTAAAAATCACAAAAAAAAAATAAAATAAATATTTTATGGTCATATTTAGAAATAAAATTTTTTATTGATAAAAAATTGGACATTTTGGATCTTTGTGGCATGTGAAATACATGGTTGAAAATCTATATTTTCAAAACATCCAAGTGTGTCCTCTCCCCCACTTATAAAAGACCACCCATTCTCTAATCCTATATACACATACAAAACCAATTGTTTTAGAAACTTACTAGAAGAATAACTTCCATAATTCCCTCCCCTAATTCATGAATCCTTTGTTTTATCATTAATCTATTCTATAAAGGATTTAGTTATAATACAAAATTAGTTGTCCAAAGAAGAGGTAACGTTCATAACGGAGGGTTTTATTTTTTTATTCTCCAACCTTCATAAAATATATTTAAAACAAGATTATATAATAACATCATTATATTTCATATACATAGATGTTTTTTTCATGACCTACAACCATATCCTCCTTCCTAAAATGGGAAATAAAACTGTTGACAGTGTGTACGACAGACTACCACCTCACAAACCGTCATAATTCATTTTCAATCACCAGTTATCATGGTTGGATATAATTATTCCTTTAATGTTTATATAAAATATTTATTATATAATCATACTTTTTTAAATATAATATCATTGAAACATTCTTATTTTTGTTCCTTAGGGAATACAATAACATCACTCTTGTGTACGACATACTACATCCTCATGAAGTTTTGTGATTCATTTATCACTTACAGTTTACATGAAATATAATAAGGATTAAGTTGAGGTTTATATATGATATTAATATAATGTTAATAATTATAATAAATTAAAATATCATATACTTTCTTACCATTCACTTCATTGAATAAATGACAACGTCATTCGTTTGTACGGTGGACAACCACCTCACAATGTGATGTGATTCATTTAATTATTACTACATAACATAAATTGTATATATTAGTGTTTTTAAAGAAATTATGCGATATTTATTTTATAATTATCATTCTTTAAATTTAAAATAATATCATCCTTCTTTCTATCAAGATCATTGAAAAATGGAAATGTTATTTATGTGTATGTATGTCTTACCATCTCATTAATTATAACATAGTTCATTTTTCATAACCATACTTATTTAAAGATTTTAAAAGTATAATTTATGGATAAAAATAATAATTTTTTCTTTATTAACACTCTATAAATGGTGAAATAATAATCTCTTTGACCTTAGTAAACATACCAAAGTGATTTTGGACGTATGAGTCATTTATCACCAAAACACACTACATGAAATTGATTGGTTATATAATTGAATATGACATGGTAAAAAATAAAATAAAAGGAACAATAAACTTGAAAAAATATGATTAATAAATTAAATAATAAAAATAAATTTATTATTATGCAATATAAAGAACAAAAATGATGATTCGATCTCGATGTAAGGGTTTCATCTCAAACTTCCTTCTTTGGGAAACATGTTCATTAATGAACTTAAATTATAAAATGGTGTATATAATTAACATATAATTATTATAACATTAAGTATTCATACATAATGATATTTTAAGTTACAATTCATCTTTTTCAATCTTGTAATTTATGATTCACAATTTAGTGTTAAGGGTTTGTGTTTCAATCTTATTAAACTGTGATTGTTTATGCTTGAATATCCATTGTAAGAAATTATTTTATCATTGTATAATAAAACAATTAAATTTTATTAGCCTTTGGTTATTCATGAAATTTTAATGTAATAATACAATTTTTCTCTATTTGGTGCGTAAAATGATTGAGAAAAGGTTATTGAGAAAATATGACTTCATTTCTATCTTCAACTAAAAATAATTTTTTCTTATATATACATGTTTTCTAAAAACAATCAGGAATATTTTTAACATAAAAAAAATATTTTTTTAAAGAAATATTTACTCACATTTTAATTTTTTAATTTTTTTGGAATGGAATATTTTTTTAATTTATGATTTTAAACATGTATTGAATGAATGGTATTTTCCACCATTATGGCTGTTATTTTCCTTGAAGATTCCATTATAGGTTTAAAATTTTATTTTAAATTATAATTATTTCAATAATATTTTTGTGAATTTTATTTTTCTAAAAGTTATTTTCAAAGTGTAAAAGTTATTTTTCTCAAGAATGTTTTTTATTTTTTTAATGTGTTTCTATTCATTAGTGGAAAAAACCTTTAATGTTATTTAATTATTCTAATATATATATATATATATGTAATATATATATATATATCTTTCTCACTATCACTTACTTTTATAGGCTAATTCATGCCTTATATTCATCTCAGAAATTCTATTAGTATGAAATTTCCATTAATTATGATATGAGAAAATATTATGCAACCCATTTCCTTCCAATGTAAATTCTTATGAATATTACTTGTGATTGATTTATTTTTTTTGGAAATCATAAATCATGAATTTTTTTTTGTGGAATCCTTTATTGCATCGGGTAATATTGATATAAATTATATGATGGGTGTTCTGAAGTAGTGCTCCAATGCATTGGGTAATATTTTTAGTATCGTGAGGCTTCATATATTGGATTAGGGAGTAAACCTATTCCATTACAAGACTTTTTCAACTATGTGATATTTTAAAGGCTGTTATCCTTGACTCATGTTTATTTCATGTTATATATTGTTAGAAAATTTCCTATGATTTCTTAATATTATGATTCTGTGTTCTTCATGATATCCCCCATGTGATTACTCATATGATTTATCTTTTATGACATCACATTATATATTTGACTCCCATGATATGGTCCCTTATCATGTATATCCCCTTACTAGGTTTTTTACCTCACCTATTTTATATATTTATTAACTGGGTTATCCAATGTACTTTTAGGAGATTGATGGAATCTAGGAGATCATTATATAGAAAAAAATAATTTTTTTTATTTTAGTCTCACTTTGATGTATTATGAACCTTATCTTCTGAGGACACTAGGTCTCATGATCTTTGGGTTGTAATTAAATATAGTTTATATTAATAATTTTGCAATTATATGTGTAAATTACTTGGGTCACTATAGGATATGTGACACCAACCCACCTGTGATCATGGCAGCGGCCTAGTGCCACTGAATAAATAATCAGTTGGGCGATGTTGTTTCCCATTAGGGGACTTGAAATTGGTCCTCCTAGCCCCCTTGAATATTTCTTTTGGATAATAGATTTCCTAACTTCATATCCAAAAATAATAGCTAAAATATACATAAATGAAATATATAAAATGGTAAATAGATTTTTTATCATTAAAACAACTAAGAGAGTAAGTGGTACAACAAAAAGAATATATATAAGAATGGTATCCCAAATCACTTCCCCACTGATATTTTTTATCTCATGCCATAAGAATACACATCCCATGATTTAATCACTTATATATACACATAGTTAATTTAATAGATATTATATCATAAACATAACCACGTGTAAACAACCATAAATACATCACAACCATATATCATATACCATCATAGTAGCATACCATGAACATGTGGGACATTAATATCATTCCATCATCTTTATATGCATTCCCTCCACTATGTAACCTCATAAAAATTACATAAAGTCAGCCATTATGTAAATACTAAGACCTAATGACATTAAATCATGTATTTATATAACTACTTTAAGCTACCATATACAATTATATGTCTGAAGTGTAGGAACCCAAGCCTTCTAAACATTTTAATACATACTTTATTTAACATAAATATCTAACAAGTACATTCCCAATGATTAGGATTCTTAATATATTTGAAAGATAAATTTCATATTACATAAAAGGAACATAAAACATAACATCCTTATTTATTTCTCTATAATGACCTCCAAAAAATACATCTGATGTACAGAAATTCATGGGATAAACTAAGGAATATATAAATAAATGGGTGATATAAAATTCATAGTAAGGGAATAAACATGATAAGGAAACATAACATGTGAGTCAAAGTTATAATATGATATCATAAAATAGAAGGATTGTGAGTAATAACATAAAAGAATAAAATAAATAACATGGTATCATAATATGTTTATCACAGGGATTGTGGAAATAACATATAACAAGATAAAAACATGATTCAAGTCTAACTAACTAGACAATATTACATGGTGGACAAAATCCCATAATGGATTAGGTTTACTCCCTAATCTCATACATGAAACCTTATAAGAATAAAGATCTACCCAATGAATTGGAGTACGGTCTTGGAACACCCATCATAAAATTTTCATGATATATGACTTCAATATAAATGAAATCAATCATAAGGCATAACATAATACTTACCCGTGGAAAAAAATGGGTTTCACAATGTTACTTCATATCGAAATAAAAGGAATTATCACAATGAAAGAATTTGATAAATGATAATTAAGAATGAATTTCTTTATCAATTAAGGGATAAATATCTATTTATATATTTGAGAGACATATATACATAATTTATAATCATTCCATGATATTAAAGAGAGAGATAAAGTGATTTGTAGAGATAATGTTTATATTTTGAAGGAAATGGTGGTTTAGAGAGATCCCTTACCTCAAACCCAATTTGTCACATGCACTCTTTATCTTACAAAATATTAAATTTATGTTAATTATTTAATTACATAAAATTATTTTTTGAAATTTTTTAGTTCCTTTTATTTTATTTTTTACCATGTTATATTCAGTTACTTAACCAATTAATTTCACGCCAGATGTTTTAACAATAAACAACTCATATGTCCATAATCACTATAGTAAATTGCATAAGATAAAAGAGAATATTATTTAATCATATTAATAATGGTAATAATAACATAATAATAAATTTTTACATAAATTAAAATTTTTAATCCAATCATGAAGCATGGTTATGAAAAATGAATTATGTTATAATCATGGAGATAGTAGGTCGTACAAACGTATGAGTAATTTTTTAGAAGATAATTATGGAAACATGGTAAGTGTAATTTTATATTTTAATGATAATTATATCACAAATATAATATTATTTATTTAATCAACATCACACATACTATCCACATGATTCAATAATAAAAATAAATCACATCGCTTTGCGAGGCGGTAATCTGTCGTACACATGAATGACATTATCATTTGTAAGGTAATATTGTGTATGATACATTTATTTTATATAATAATTATTATATAATTAATATCATATAGAAAAATCAAATTATTCCTTATTACCTTCCTTGTAAAGCGTAAGTGAAAAAAGTGCATCGCTTCGTGAGGCGGTAGTCTGTCGTACACACGAGTGACATTATCGTATTCTCTATGGAAAATAAAGTAAGAAGGTATATGTGAAATTATAATTTTAAAAGAATATTATTATTATAAATATAATATATATACATTAAATACATAATAATATCCTATCATGAGAGGTAGTGCTGGAAAACAAATTATGTCAATTTGTAAGGTGGTAGTCCACCATACACATGGTCGATGATTTCATTTCCCATTTCAAAGAGGAGGAGATCGTTATTGGTAAGAAAAATAACATAAAAACATATCATTATATGTAATATAATTTTTTTTATAATAATTGTTGAATAATATTTAGAGGAAATGGAATAAGAAATAATATAGAATGTTCTAAAGGATGTTACCTCTTTACCAGACAACTTCTTTAGGTTTGCATCGAAAGAGTTTCTAGGTTGGTTTTATGATTAAAAAATGATTCTAGGATGAGGGGAGGAAATTTAGGAAGTTATTTGGTTGTCTGAAAAAATTGGGTTTTTATGTGTGAAGAGGATATGATAAGAGGTGGCCTTTTATAAGTGGGGGAGTGTTCACACTTGGATTTTTTGAAAAGAAATAATTATAACCATGTTTTTATCCTTCCAAAAGAATAAAAAATGAAAAAATTTCAAACTTTTGAAGAGATAATGTTAAAATATTACCATAAAATAGTAATTATAAATGTTTTGGATAATTCATAACCATTATCTATTTTGTTTAACCCCCGGTAAACTTGTTTTTACCTTAACCATGGTATATAAATTTTAATGTTTTTACTATTCATTATGGTAAAAAAATTAACATGAAAAAATTAGATAATTTAAAATATTATGATTTCAAATATGGAATTGATTTTACCAAATTAATATAACATAAGTGTAAGAATTTATTTTAAAATTATACCCACAGACATGTTGAAAAAATGGTTTTTTTAAGAAATGCACTTTGTAAGGAAAATATGATCTCATATTAACTATAAAAAAAGTAATAATAATTATATGTTTTGAAATTAAAATTTTTAGATATATAATATATAAATTTAATTTAAATCATTCCTTATTATGGGTTATTTTATTTATTTAAAATGGAGAATCATTATGCACTTTATGAAAGTTTTTAGAAAAAAAATATTTTGAAGCCTAAAGATAAATTTATACTAAATCTTGTATAAATATAAATTAAATTTAATTAATTGGGATTAATATATTTAAATTAGAAACGTTTTTATTTTAAATAAAATAAAAATAATAATGGGACATAAATTATTAAAATGGAATGCTAATTTTATAAAAATCAGTATTTTTCTCAATTCACTAAAAAGTTAATAATTTCCCAAAATTCCCAAAATTTCATTGTAATTTATTATTGATATGATGATTTTGAAATTGATGTTAATTTTATAAAATGTAATTTCTAAATGGTCTAGAAATTAATTTTAGAAATTTCTCACAAAAAATGATAAAAATATTTTTGTAAATAAATGTTTTGTAAAAAATAAGCACTTATTCCTAACTCTTTACAAATATATTTATATTAGGTTGTAAATTTATATAATTTTCATTAAGTATGTAATATTATTCATACCAACCAATTTAAAATCTATTTTATAACATTATTACTTTAATAATCATGATTTTTTGGGTTCATTATTATGTGTCACATATGCAATCGAGCATAGTTTTCCATTTTAAAAACCCAAAGTGTTACATTATTAGTCATTTAAATAATTTCTCCGTTGAAATTTTATATTACATAATAAGGTGAAAATTTTGAGGAAACTTTAACTTCATCTCCTCTTCCAGTTCCCATGATGCGTCCTCAAAGTTGTGGGTTCAGTACAAAAATATGACAAGGTGGGTTTCAATATTTTGTGGAACTTTGTCTCAGTAATCTAATATCTTAAATAGATTCTCCTCATATGAAATGTATTTCTACAAAAATACCACCTATGTATTCATTACATGTGAGGGGTATTTTATGTACTTTCTTTAGAGAGATATATGGAACATATCATGTATTATTGATAGGTTTGGTGGGAGTGCTAGTTTTTTGACCAATGCTCGGATGTGATCAAAGATCTAAAAGGAGTCAACATATCTAAATTAGTATTTTCCCTTTGAAAAAAAAATGACTTTATTAAATGTTTATATTTGGAGGAACACAATATCTCTAACCGCAAACTTTAGGTCTTATTGATGTTTGAATGCATTGGTCTTTTGTCATGATTTCATGGATTTCATGTGTTGTTGGATGGTTTGGACATTCTTTGTCATTGCTTGGGAAATATCAGTTCCCATCATATTCTACTCTTCAAAATCATCACAGTATGTATAATTCCAAAAATTATTCCCATACAAATCCTCATAAGTCGAAATCTTAATTCTAGAATGGAAACTATTATTATATGAGAACTCTATTATAGGAAGGTGTTGATATAAATATTCATAGAAATCAATGGAATAATTCCTCAGTATATCCTCTAGAGTTTGGATGGTTATCTCAAATGGAACATACTTATGAGGGTGATAAGAAAAACTAAAACAAAGTTTTATATCTAGTGCTTGATGAATTATTCTCTAGAACCTTTAGTTAAACTTCAGAAGTCGATATGATACAATAAAAAGGAGAACTTCATGAAATCTTACCACTTCTGTTATGTATATCATAGTGATTTGGTCAAGAGATAAATTTTAGTTGATAACAATGAAATATTCGGACTTTGTAATGTAATATACAACCACACATATGGTATTTTTTTCATTTAGGTGTCTTGGGGAGTCCTACAATGAAACACATGGTAATGTTATCACATTTCTATACTAGTATGAGAAATGGTTTCATTAAACCCTTAGAATTAATTTTTTCATCCAGACTTTACTTGTTGGCATACTAAGCATCGAGATAAAAATTCTTCAATCTCCCTATTCATGTTATAGAACTATAAGTTTTACTTTGATATCTATACATATTAGTGAATCCCATATGAATAGGGAAGGACGTGCTATACGCATAATCTAGAAGCTCCCTATTTAAATTTGGTGTTGATGGGACACATATCCAGGTTCCAAACCTTAAACTGTATCTTCAAAAAAGTTGAAATGTGAAATATGTTCTACCCCTTATTGAAGCACCACATAGTTGTTTTGGGACTCCTTGATCATCAAAAGAATGGATGATTGATAAGTTATTTGATAAAGGTAGGATGTAGGTGATTTTACAATTATTATATATCTCTTTTGTGATTATAAGAAGATTGGATCCTTCCAAATTCTAATTATTGATAAAATTTATGGATCCATTCTACTTAGAGTATCTTATACCATGTTTTATTTCCCATGATGTTAATGGATTGAATAGTTGTAGTACTTTATTATCTCTGACCATCTTCCTTGGAACTTGTCATGATCTGTATGAGTGAATAGATATTTTAGGACATTATGATTTATATATATGTCACACTTCATCCCATAGAGATAATGTCACCAAATATTTAATGCAAAGATCACTTGAAAAACTGTAGTCCATGCATAGGATAGTTCAATTCATGAACTTTTAACTACCTTGATGAATATTCTATCACTATATTACAGATAATCTAAAAACTTTATTTCTAAATTATTTTTATAGGGAAAGTGAGAACCCCAAAGACTACATATCATACCATGTTCTAATCGCATAGAAATTACCAATCTATTAAATTAAAGCATTAAAATATTTTAATTTATCACCCTATGCACGCTCAATGAGATAGAGGTTACCTTCAGGTCTAGAACATATTTGATGAGATCCTTGATTTAGTAGGCTAACCTGTCACATGTCTGAATATATTCTTCTAGATTTATTTTCTCCTCCTTGATTCCATGAGCCAAAATATACTCTTGATTTTTATTTTAATCAACTTTATCATAATTAATATCAACTTGAATTTATCTCTCATACTTTATATCATCTTATTCCATTGTAAAATTAATAAAAAAATATTTACTCCTCCATGTATTCCTTAGAAACTAGGTGAAGCTTCAGGTCGGTATCCTCTTTCCTTGCAACCTTTTGGGAACCATCAGGTTCCACTACATCCAACTACCTATTAGGATCCATGAAAGACACTTCATTCATCAATAACTCACATTTAAGGTACTTTTCATAGATATTATCAATCAATATATTCTTTAGCACAATATAAAAATGATCCTTATGACCCCCTTGATTTTGGAACAAATTAGAATACCATATATAAAGAGTACCAAAACAATTCAAGGTAATCTCAAAAGACTATATTCATTAAGTTCATAACGATTACTAGATATTTGATGAGTCTAAAAGGAATCAAAATAAACAAATTTTGTTCATACCTTATTCGAAAGTAAGATTTTAGAATATCATCCTTCTTCACCCTTAATTGGTGATATCCCATCCGACAATCCACCTTAGGAAAATATTGGGCTCCATGTAGTTTTTTGAATAGATCATCTATCTATAGTAAGGGAAACGTTTTTTATAATGATTTTGTTGAGTTCATGATAATAAATGGAGAGGAGCATTGATCCATACCTATTCTTAAAAAAGGGGACTAACACACCCCTAGGTGTAGTAAATGGTCCTATAAAACCCTTTTATAGATTATCTTGTAAAAAATTATTCAACTCTTCCAACTCAACATGGGCCATTTTATAAGAAAAATTAGATATGGGAATTGATCCATGTATATATTTGATTGAGAAATCAACCTATTAGTTAGGAGGGAAACCACTAAACTCTTTAGGGAATACATCGGTACAATACATCATAAGGGGAATGTCTTCTAGAATTATTATATCCTTATTCTCAATCATATATACTTGATATAATTTCTCATAAATAAATAATACCCATGTTTTAATAGATGATTATGGGGGAGTTTCATCATCCTAGTTACACTTGTAAAGAATTGGATGATGAATTGGGACTTAAAGAGTGATCTCTATCTCATAATAGTTGATGTTTAATTTATATAGGGACAACCCATCCATGCCTAATATAGTATCAAACTCCACTAAATTATGTAAGACATTATTTATTGGTATATTAAATTCAAAATAATTAAATGCGGAGGATTTATATAATTGAGATGATACCATAGATCTATTTTCTATTCTCATAGATAACATAACCCTCGTGTTTTTAGGTGGTGTTTGAATAGGTCTAATAAACTTCCAAGAGATGAAAGAATGAGTAGAACCAGAATAAAAAATTATGCTCAAAATTATTGATTGAGTAGCTAGCATAATTTTCACCCCATAATTGTTGGAGCCCACCCAATCCTTAGTGATAACATACACCCTTTCTTGTTTCCTTAGAGGTTGTTATCATTGATTGTCCCTAAAAACTCTTGGCTTAGGGCACTGTACAACATAATTCACATGATCCATGTATTTCAAAAACTATATGGTAGACATAGTTTTGATTCTAATATTATTTTCTTCTTATTTATTTGTAGGATTATTCATTTCTTTATGGGGTTGATTAGTCTGAGGCCCCTTTTTTCAAAATATTAAGCCCTTTCCAGTTTCCCTTAGGCAATTTCTAAGAATATTCTTCAAAAATTTTTGACATGTGGGAAGTTGTCTTTTCATTCCATTATGGGATTTATATATTTATACCCATAAATAAAACTCCATGTTATGTTTTTTCCATGGTACCACAAGTCCATTGAGAGTCATTGATCTCTATCTCAACTTTTGGGGAAAAAATTAAAAATCTATTTATAACTATCAATGTCTTGAATCTCCAATGTTTTTCATTGACTTAGATTTAACTCACTAAAGAAGTAGTATACCTTAATTTTGGTATTATTGATAAAGTGAGAGGTATACCATGAAATTGTTGTGAGTTTTTCCTTATACTCCCATAATAGAATCATATTTCTTTTAATTTAGACTATGGAACTCCCTATATATTTTAAAATATAGTTTTTAGGGAAAATATTTATTGAAACATATTTTATTGAATTCCTCTCATTCCATGGAATCAATATCCTCGTTCTAATTTCTGTTCTTGATTAGTGTCCACCACTGATAAGCTTCTTCCTCAATGATATATATAAAAAAAAAACTTTTTATTACTACGTTCATTAGAGGACAAAGAATATATTCCCAATGGAGTTAATCTATTATTCAATGATAAGGGGATCAGATGATGCACTAAAGGTAGGGGACATTATCACATAAAGGCCTAATGACTACCTGATCTTTCAGAGGAGGAGCAAAGAATTCCATATAAATCAGGTTTTTATTCATAACATGAGCTTGTTGATATTGTAATTCTATAAAGTTATCAGCTCCCACACACATAATATTAGAAATATCATTGGGGAAATCATCATAGACTCTCTTTTATTGTTTTTGTCATGATTTATCCAATTTAACTCTATTAACTAGAATAAAAAACAAGATGAGAATACATTAACTAGTAAACATACAAAATAGAAACTTATTAAAATGATAGGAATAACTTATAAATGATATGTAAATTCTAAATTATGAGTCTCTAGGTTTCAACCTAGGTTATCCATTTTAATTTCCCTATTAGATTTTCCATTATAATAATTTTTTAAAGTCCTTCATAATGGTTTGTAAAGAGTTTTTGAATTTCCAAAACATATCAACTAGGAGTGCCAAACCAGATGAGCAGTAAGGCCCATTTTCATGTACCAAGTAACACTTGAGTCAAGTCTAAAAAAACTTCTTTAGAGTTATTACCCCTAGGTATATATGTTCTAGAACCACATCAACTTTTATTATTAAGACAGAGATGCAATTTATCAGAAACAGAACACTCTATATATAGAAGATTATAGGATACGTAGTCTTATCCTTTGAATGATCGACATGTTTCTCAGTAAAGTTTTCTCATCCATGTTCGAAAGGATAACAAAACATTGTCTCTAATATAAACTAGGGAAAACAAATTATTTTCACATATTGTTACATTATTTCTTAAACAAAAATATCCAACAAGTAAAATCCCATGGATCTAGAGGCCTAATGTCTATGGAATAATTGGTTCATATTATAATAAAGGAAATTAAAACATGGAATCTTTATTAATTTCTACATAATGAGATTCTAAAAATCTATTTGAGCGCCTAAAACTATATGGGATAACCAAGGGAATACATAAAGAAAGGGGTGAGATAAAAAATAGAGTAATGGAATAAAAAGTATTAGGAAACAGAACATGTGAGTCAAATATATTACATGATATCGTAAAAGGGAAGGATCGCGAGTAATCAAATTAAAGAATAACATAAAGAAAATGGTATCATAAGATCATGGAATCATAGTAACTATGGAAACAACATAAAACATGACATAGACATGTGTCAAGGATGACTTCTTATTCAATATCACATAGTTGAAAAGTTCCTATAGTAGATTAGGTTTACTCCCTAAACATATACATGATGCCTCATGAGATGAAATATTTACACAATACAAGGGATAAATATCTAGGCACACCCATTATAACATGTTAATGAACTAGGTTTGACACATAATGGAAACCAATGGTATGGAATTACATAATAATTACCCATGGAAATAAAATGGGTTGCGTAATATTGCTTTATATTATAATCAAAAGAAATATCATAACAAAGTCATTTGATAAATTATAATAAGGCATGTGTTATATCATAAAAGGAAGGGAAAATCTAGGTATATATGTGAGATTCATATATATATATATATAATTTATAAAATTTCATAACATTAAGGGGAGATATAAATTCATTTAGAGAGAGAATGATCATAACCCAATGGAAAGGGTGGTTTAGAGAGATCCCTTACCTCGAACCCGATTTGTCACATGCATTATTTATCTTCCAGAATAATAAAAATATGTAAATTATTTAATTAATTAATGAAAAATTTCAATTTTATTATTCCTTTTATTTTATTTTTTACCATGTAATATTCAATTATTTAACAATTAATTTCACATCATGCATTTTAATGATAAATGACTCATATGTCCAAAGTCACTTTTGTAAGGTGAATAAGGTCAAAGATATTATCATTTAACGATATTAAGAATGGAAATCATGGAATAATTATCTTTTTATATATAAATACAATTTTTAAAACCAAAAATGAAATATTTTTATCAAAAATGAATTATATTACAATCATGGATACAGTAGGTCGTACATATGCATGTGTAACATTTTGATTTATCAATGGTCATAATGGAAAAAAAAGTGTTATTTTTTTTAATTTTAGAATAATAATTATATCGTAAATATGATATTATTTCATTAAATAACTTTAAAAACGCTACCCATGTGATGAGTTAATAAAAACGAATCACATTTCTTTGTGAGGCGGTAGTTTGTCGTACACACAAAAGACGTTATCATTTATTTAAAGGATGGTATGGAAAGAAATTATATGATATAATAATTTCATATAATGATTAATATTTCATTAATAACATGTATAAATGTAAAATTAATCCTTATTACCATCCATGTAAAGTATAAGTGCAAAATGAATCACAACATATCAAGTGGTTGTAGTCCACCGTAAACATGAGTGCTGTTATCTTATTATCTAACTAATGAAAATTAAGAAGACATATGTGATATTATAGTTATATAATTATATTTATATAATAAATATAATATATAGATATTAACTACATCATTATATCCATCTGTGATAAGTGGTGTTGGAAAATTAATTGCATCATTCGTGAGGTGGTAGTTCACCATACACCAGATCAACTATTTCATCTCCCATTTGAGGGAGGATGAGGTGGTTTTAGGTCTTACCCTTAATATTATAGAATATATATATAAGGAAGATAATGATTTTATTATATAAGTATGGTTAAATAATTTTTTATATAGGTGTAAGAATAAATTAAAAAATTATCAATTAATAATTTTACCTCTTCTTTAGAAATTGTTTTTTTTGTTTGCACCAAATGATTTTATAAATTTTATTTTTAATAAAAACATGGATTCTAGGATCAGTGAAGGGAATTAAGGAATATTTTTCTTCATGTATTGGATGAACCAATAGGTTTGGGAAGTGTGAAAAGAAGATGAGAGGGTGACCTTTTAGAAGTGAGGGATATGACACACTTGGAATATTTGAAAAGAATAAATTAATCCCATTTTTTCTCATGTAAAAATGCTCCAAATGGATCATTTAGAACAATAGAAGATATAAAGTCAAAACATGACCATAAAACAGTAATTATAAAAGTTTTGGGTCATCTTTAACCATTATATCTTTAAGTTATCCAATAGTAAACCAATTTTTTTACTTTAACCGTGGTAAATAATTTTAATTGATTTCACTATTCATTATGGTCAAAAATTAATTTGACCTTGTATTATAATATAAAATATTATTACTCCAAATATATGAAATTTTTTTTCTAAATTCAACTCATAGAAGTTGAATAATTTCATTTAAAATTAAACTCGCCGGGGTGTAAAAAAAATAGGGTTTCAAGAAATGTATTTTTATGGAAAAGTTGTTATCATATTAACTATATGAAAAGTAAAAATAATTAAATAAATTTAAACTCATATATATATATATATGATATAAATTTAATATAAATAATTATTAATTAGGGGTAATTTTAATTATTTAAAATGGAGAAACATTATTCCCTTTAAAATAGTTTTTGGAAAAGTTATTTTAAACCCTGAAAATAAACTTATACAAAAATATAGTATATAGATGATTTAAATATAATTAATTATATTTAGTGAAATGAAATCATACTGATGTTAATTTGAAATAAAATTAAAATAATAAAGGGACTTAATTTATTAAAAAGAAGTGAAAATTTTATAAAAATCAATATTTTCACTATTGACTAAAAAATAATATTTTTTGATAAATCTTAAAATTACACCGTAAGTTAATATAGATATTATGAATTCAAAAATTATATTTATTTTTTAAAATATAATTTTAAAACGTTCCAAAAATTCATTATAACATTATCTCACAAAAAACAACCAAAATCATTTTTCAAATAAAGGTATTTATAAAAAAATGAGCGCTTATTATTACATGTTTACAAACACATTTATATTGTGCAGTACCTTTATATACACTTAATAAATCATTAAATCTTAATAATTAATTCCAATTTAACTACTATGTTATAATTATCTTATTTAAATAATCACGGTTCATTAGGTTTCAATGATGTCTATCGAATACACTATCAAAGATTGTTTTCCCTTTTAAAAATAGGACACTACCCCAAAATTTGTATTTAGTAGTGGTTTGAACCACCGCTAAATCATTCTATCGTGGTTTTGAAAAACTATCACTAAATATTGGGTCGATAAATAATTAACGGAGGTTTTTTAAAACCACTATAGAACATTTTAGAGGTGGATTAAACCGTCGCTAAATCATTTTTATTATTTTTATTTTTTTTTGTAATTAATTAATTAATTAATTTTATTTATTATTACCATGCTCATGCCCGTCTCCATTCACAAGTCCATGTCCATGCACATGCCTATGTCATATATAGAAATTTTGTGTTTGGGGAGATTTGAACTCCTTATCTCTTGCTTATTCTCTAAAGACATTACCACTTGAGTAGGCTCTTCATGTGGCCAATAAAATCGAATTTAATATATATATATATATATATTAGAAAAAATAATACATAACAAATAAATACACACTAAATAATTATTAATCATTAATGAATAATGAATAATGAGTAATTAAAAAATAAAAATTAAAAATTAACAAGTAATTATTAATATTTATCAATTACTAATTACAAAATTCTAATTAATAAATAGAATATAAATTAATAATAAATAAATAAATATATAATATAAAAATAAATGGTAAATAAATAATAGTAAATAAAAAATAGTAAATAGTAAATAATAACTTGTAAATAATAAATAATAAATAATAAATACTAAATAATATATAATATATAATATATAATATATAATATATACTATATACTATATACTATATAATATATAATATACAACATATAATATATAATATATAATACATAATATATAATACATTATATATTAGGCATAATAGATAATAGATAATAGATAATAGATAATATATAATACATAATAGATAATATATAATAGACAATAGATAATATATAGTAGATAATATATAATGTATAATGTATAATGTATAATGTATAATATAAAATATAAAATATATAATTTTTAATACATAATACATAATACATTATATATAATATACAATATACAATATATAATAGATAATAGATAATAGATAATAGATAATATATAATATATAATACATAACATATAATATATAAGTAATGTATAAATAATAAATTAATTACAAAATAATTTAATATATGAAAAATAAATAAATAATAAATTAATAAATTAATAAATAATAGATAAATAAATAAATAATAAATAAATTTATAATGAATAATGAATAATGAATAAAAAATAATAAATAATAAATAATAAATACCATCACATCTTGCCTTGGTACTCTGATTAGGCTGTACGAGAGAACCATGGATGGTGATATTAGTTTTTATGCCCGTGTTCTTGTTGATATTGATTTAGGAGTTAAAACGCTTAGATGCATTTCATTTCATGCCAATTGATGCAATTCAGAAATCAATCTTGAGTATGAGAATATGCCTTATTTCTATGAGGTATGCAAAATCGTAGGACATTATATTTCTCATTCTAGGAAAATTCCAAAACAATATGTTGTACCATCTAAGGTCCATGATTAGAATGAAGTGAATAGGAAAAAAAAGGCCAAGGCTATTTTTGATGAGAAGCCAGTAAAAAACAAGAATACATCTGCTCCTGCTTTGGAAATTCATAAGGATCCCCATGTTCTGACGGTCTCTACTGCTGAGTGTTTTGGCCCCTCCTCTTCCTTGAAGGCTTCTTGGGCTGAGATTGCAGATAAAGAGGATAACAACCTGGTTACCTTATTCAATAATTCCTAGGTAGATAGTCTTACCATTGATTTTAAATGCAAAGAGGAGTTTAAAATTTTCTATGAATGTTATACTGATATTTATGTTTTAACTTCTTGATTTCAAACTGAGATTCTAGATAATCTCATTCTTCTAGATTTTATGAAGGAAATTTTTTATCTTTACTTATCCATGAAAAGTGAAGAACACTCTGATGTTGTCCCTAGGTCTGGAATTTCTAATTTGGGCATTAAACAAACTTTTGAATGGTGAAATTCTACTCGAAACCTGGTCTGTAAATCTGATTATATCCAATCTGTTCCTGCCTTATCTCATGCTACTATTTAGGAAATATTGGTGAATTGGCACGTGTTAAACCTGTATCTGGAAGTGCTGAAGATGTTGTGTTTATCTGTTCAAATAAAAAAGATTATGCTGTTGTCATCCCCTCTAAATCTACTATCTGTATTACAGATTCCATCACGGAAAAATTATACTTTCCTACTTCTCATCCTGAAAATGATCCTATGCATCATATTATCCAGGTTCCCTCACCATAAACAGATCATACTGAGGTATCAAAGGATGAGGAGCATGTTCCAATAATTGAGAAGGTTAATACCTTAAAAGTCATTCCATCTACTTGTTAGGGGAAGGTTAATCAAAGCCCTGATATCAAGGACCTACTCCAAGATGCTAATACCCCTAAAAGGAATGTTGGGAGACCTCACAAAGTTAGTAAAGTAAAACCTTCTGAACTCAAAAAATGGGGATCCAACCCCATTTTGAAATTCAAATGAAGATTTTATTTTGGAATTTCCAAGGGTTGGCTAATCATGACACAATGATATCCCTAAGTCTTTTCATCAGGAATCAATAAACTCTCCTCATTGGGATTTATAAGCCTAAAAGGCTCTTTTCTTCCAACATTTCTAAATTGGATTATTTAGGCTTTCATTTAGTAAAATATTTGTTTTTCTGAAGTCAAGAGACATTGGTTCTTGGCTCATTGTTCATTGATAAATATTTATTTGGTTGATAATAGTGAGCAGCATGTTACTTGTTCCTTCAAATTTCTTGGTTATCATCACTTCTTCTCTTTTGTTTATGCTTTCAACAACTATCAAGATCGAAGGGGGTTATGGACGGATAATAATGTTCTAAACTCTATCATCTATGTCCTTTGGGTCATTCTCAGTGATTTCAACTCTATCATGTTTCCTGATGAGAATATGGGAGCTATGTCTAATGATATTTCTTCCAGAGAATTTAGATCTTACATTGACTCTAATGGATTATTGGAGGTGAATAACTTTGGTTCAAAATTTACTTGGTACAAGAAATTATTAAACAGATTTGTGGAAAGCAGGATTGATAGAGCTTTCATCAATGAAGTTTGTCTGGACTTTTGGGGAGCTATTTCTTGCACAACTATTCCACGGCTGAATTCTGATCATCACCTTATTTTAGTGGATCTTATTTGTTGGGATTCTAGATCTCCCATTCCTTTCAAATTTAACAAGGCCTCGGTTAATCATTCTGATGGTAGATCCATCGTGGAGAACTATTTGAATTCTTATAATTACAAGAATGATGGAATTTCTTGAGTTTTCAAGCTTAAAAATCATAAATGATCTTTGATAGTTTGGAATAAAGATCAATCCATCTCTATTGTCCAGGATATTTCTTCTCTTGAAAATTCATTGCAGCATATTCAAAAACATAATTCCAGGAATGATTTTTCTGATAGTCTCCAAGGGTAATATGATATTGTTAACAAGCTTAATGTCCTCTTGAACATCAAATATGCTCTATAAAGGGACATATTTAAGGCTAAATGGTTGAAGGATTTTGATAGGAACACCAAGTTCTTTAACTCTCATTAGAGAATTAGAAAGGTTTCTAAACCCCTCTATTTGATTATGAATGGTGATTAGATTATTGATAATGATAGAGATCTCTTAGAGCATGTTATTTCATATTTCATTGATCTTTCTAATGGTTCCCCTATCCAAAAATGATCCAGTGGAGGGAATCATCCCTAAATTGGTTAATCAGCAAGATAATGTCTTTCTAACCTTTGTTCCATTTAACATTGAAATTAAAGAAGCTACTTTCAGTCTTAAATATGAAAGCTCTCTAGGTCCGGATGGTTTTGGAAATTACTTCTTTCAAACCTATTGGTATATCATTCAAAATGAGGTATGTAGACTTGTCATTCATTTTTTCAAGGGTGGTGTCCTACCCCAAGGTAATAATGCTCAATTTCTTGCTCTTATACCTAAAGTGGAAAGTGCCAATAAAATTCATTTTTTCAGGCCAGTTTCTTTGGTCAATACTATTTAAAAAATCATTTCAAAAATCACTGCCATAATATTGGCGTCAATTGCTAGGAAGATTGATTCCTTTAATCTGTTTGGTTTTATCAAAGGGCGATGTATTCAAGATTTTCTTGTTACAAATTTTGAATGTGTAAATTTCTCAAGAAATATTCCAGAGTTGGAAAAATTTCTATTAAGCTTGATGTTAGGAAGGCCTTTGACACCATTGATTGGGGATTCATTTGCAGGGTTCTCCATATGTTCGGGATTGATAACACTTTTATTTCTTGGGTCATGTCCATTATTAGTTCTTCTCATACTTAAATTATTATTAATGGATCATCCAAGGGATATTTTACTTATTCTAGAGGGGTAAGTCAAAGTGATCCCCTTTCTGATATCATTTTCTCAATTGTAGAGGATTATCTTAGCAACCTCCTATTCATTATGGCTGGAAACAAAAAATGAATGATATCAATGCTTGCACAAGGATTCATGCTCCTACCCACCTATTATATGCTGATTACATTATCCTCTTCACTACGGGGGCCAAGAGGATCATTAAAAATATAAAAATGTCTCTTTTGCACTATACTTTTATCTCTAGCCAAGAGATTAGTTGGGAAAAGTCCTTATTTTATTATTGAAAAAAACTTACTATTTCAAGGAAGAATTATACTGTTTAGTAGTTGGGAATTCATAAAAGTTTTATTCCCTTAAAATACTTATGTTTTAAATTTTTTGGGGGAAGAAAAAAACCCTATTATTTCTCAGAGATCATCAGCAATATTCATAGGCAGCTTGCAACTTGGAAAGGAATGTCTTTATCTATGGATGGTCAGGTTTGTTTGGTTAAATCTATCATTGTCTCCAAACTTGTTTAACCCTTTATGGTGTATAAATGGCCTATATCATTGATTAAGAACATCAATTTCTCACTCAAAAACTTCATTTAGAGTGGTAACATCATGGAAAGATAGTTGGAAACAGTTTCATGGAATGATTGTTGTAAGCCTTATGATGCAGGGGGTTTGGGAATAAAAAATCTTGTACTTTTTAATGATTCCCTGCCTAAATGGCCCGAAGGCCTTCATTTTTATTGATTTTTGATAACCCCCATTTCAACGGATGAGGGGGAACCCTTACAAGGCCCATAGGTTCAGATATTACATGGCTTGTTGGCTTAGAAGATTACATGACCCGAAGGTCTTAGGGAATTCAACCAAACTATCTACAAGGAGCTACCCCTCCCCAGCATCTGCATCTTGATAGTAGCTCTCCACCTTTTCATGACCTTCTGTCTATGATTCCCGTGCAAGCATAGGCTGGTACTGATGGCATAGCCATACCCTATCATTCTAACAATCCATTTGGATCTGCTCTGGTGAGTGCACCTGCTCTGAATCCTCTTTTAGGGCTGCTCCTTTTTTGTAGTGTGTCTGGGGCCTGCATTCATGTGTCCCGAAGGCCTTGTGGTGTCTATAAGGCCTTAAGGTGGCCCGAAGGCCTTGAGAATCAACTGGCCCGAAGGCCTTGGGTGGCCAGAAAGCCATGCAGGACCTGAGGACCAAAACGGGGGCCCGAAGTCCCAGATGGGTGAATAGTTCCGACAACTACATTACCAAACAGTGCCTTCTACAGTGCCTGCTACAGTACTTCTACAGTACCCAGAAATATTCCTCCACCCAGATTTGATCTCGGGTCTCATGAATGCACCTAGCGATTCCTCACCAATTGGGCTGAGGCTCTTGTGATTTTTAATGCTTCCCTGCAAGCCTCGTTTATCTGGAAACTCTTTAACAGCAATTATGAGGCTCTTCATTTTCTATGGAAAAAATTTATGAATCGTCTCAGAAATAGTTTTTTTAATCATCTTGATTCATCTATTTTTCCATCCTTTAAGGTCATCTTTTCTTCAATTGATTCACACTCTAGATGGCTTGTTTCTAAAGATTCATCCATTAGCTTTTGGAATGCTAATTGGACGAGTAATCCCCTTACTGGATTGATTTTGAATGCAAATAAATTTGATCTGGATATTTCTATCAAGGACCAACTTGATCTCTTGGAGGGTCTTCCATGTCACGTCTTGAACATAGTTAATAATTATTTTTTCTCCAAAAGAATGGATTTTTTGGGACTGGGAACCTGCGACTAATGGTATGATTTCATCAAAACTTTTTTACATGTTCTCTTTTTCCTATAGATTTGATGAAATTTGGATGAGGGACTTGCATAGAATATTTATTAGGCCCTATCACTCTATTTTTCTTTGAAGAATTGCTCAGAGGAAAATTCCTAATAATTCTTACCTTTAGAATTGTGGAATCTCTTTGTGTTCTTCTTGTGTTCTTTGTCATCAGCATAGAGAGGACGTTGATCATTTGTTTATCAGTTGTGTTACTTCTGCCTCTATATAGAAAGCATTGGAAGGCTTATATGAAGTTTCTATCCCAAATATGGTCTCCATCAGGGATTTTCTTCAGACATGGAATTTGCTTCCACTTTCACCTCAATTGATGGATCTCTTTAAGGTTTCTGCTTTTGAATTATTGCATCATATATGGAAATTTCGGAATCAAATCCTACACAGTGGTCAACATTTCTCTGTCAATGCTTCTTTCTCAAGAATTCTTGCTACTATTTGTCAGCCAAGATTTCCCAAGAAGCACTTATGCTTTAATGGAATTTGTGATTTCTCAGTTCTTACTCGAATCGGTATCAAAGGTAATTTTAGGCCTCTATATGGTACTTTTGAGGTCTTATGGAAGAAACCTTTTGTTGGATGGATTATGGTTAATTATGATGGTGCCTCAAGGGGTAATCATGGTCCCTTTGGATATGGTGCTATTTATAGGGATCACAAAGGGAAGGTTATGGGCCTCTTTTAGGGTTCATGTGGTATTGCCTCTGTAATTGAAGTTGAAACGCTTAGTATCATTACTATGGTAGAGAAAGATATTATTTGAGGATGTGACGATATTAGGATGGAAAGTTATTCCACTGTTATTGTTTCTGCCATCAGAATGGGTTCTTATCATCTATCTTGGAAGCTTACTAATTGATGGATTAGCTGCTTGGATTCTCTTCTCACCATGAATTATGTCATCAATCACACTTACAAAGAACCTAATTTAGTTGAGGATCTACTTGCAAACAATGTATTCGATGGTGTTGATTTCAAATGGTATGATCATCCTCAAGTAGACATTTTATCCCCTATTAAGAGGGATTTTGATAGATCTCCTTTTTTCCAAATTATGTAAGTTGAAATTTACTTTTTAATTATTGGAACCTTTATTTTCTTGGAAAGGTTTCATATTTATTATAAAAAAATAATTATTAATTAATTAATTAATTAATTAATATTGAGTAAATAAATAAATAATTAAATAAATAAATAATTGATTGATTATATCATAAAACATTAAGAACCTCTAAAACCACAAAAAACACTAAAATGACAATATAATCTGATTTGATACTCATTTTTTAGTGCCACAACTAGTCATATCAAAGATCATCGAATGAGCTTTGATATGATATGTGATATAGGCCGAACAGACACCTGGATCAAAATTTATAACCTTTTGAATTTTAAAACAATCAAAGTCTACAACTAAAACCTCCATTTTACAGGTCTTCTATACCTTTATAGAGAAATAAGAATGGTTTCAATACTCAAAAAGTTAATATCATGCCAAAACGACATAGATATCATTGCAGGCTTCGATTTGATATGTGGTAGAGCCAAAACGAACCCCCGAATTAAAAGTTATGGTCGTTTGAAGTTTGAGTTTCATTTTTGACTTTTGAAATTTGAATATTTTTCTCCTTTTATTATCACAATATTTAAATCTAACTTTCTTTTACCTCATTTGTTAAGCTTCTATTTGACTAGTTGTGGAGCTGAAATGGACTCCCTGATCAGAAGTTATGGTCATTTGATGCCGAAGTTTGTTATTCAACTTATTGAGTATTTGTTTTTAGTTTGAAAAAATTATTAACTAATAATTATAAAAATTTATTAATTGAATAATAATAAATAATTAAAATTATAAATAATAAACTATATTTTATTGAAAATAATAAATAAATATTTTTTTTTAAAAAAAAATTCCTCAATTTCGCGGCAGTTTTTTTAAAACCCGCCTAAAAAAATGTAAAATTTTTGTGATGAAATATTAAAACATTTATAAAAACTATTTTAAAAAAATTTTAACAATAATTTTTTCGGGGTGGTTTTCAAAACCACCGCTAAATTTTTTTCGATAAAAAAATAGTGGCGGTTTTGAAAATAGCTGCAAAATAACCACCACTAAAACACTGTTTTCTTATAGTGTGAGGTGTTACTTGAAGAGAAAATGGGGAAGTGGGAGTAGCACAACAACCATTACCTGTAAAAACATCTTAATGAAAACACATGAAACCCTTGTTCTATTTTGGGAACTGGTAAGTGTATCTGATATGGGAGGTGGTTTTTATGAAATAAAAAAATAATAATGATATAATAATCTATAAAATTCCTACATAAGAGCTATATAAAAACATAAACACCTTAAATATTTTTACTTTCAAAATTAACTATATCATAATATCTACACACCTATAACTACTACCATAACTAGCCAATTACACCTAACCTCATTAACTCCATGAAACAACCACTGAATATAAATTATCTTTCTTTTTTATCACATTATCATTAAATTATAGATTTACTATTACAATCTACATCAAATTCATTTAGCTATATTTAATGTTAAAACATTAATTATTAATTATTAACATTTATTACATCCCTCAAATTTATCATTTTAATAACTCACTTAAAAATATCATTTACCCATTTATCAATTAACATTTCTTACACTTCATTAATCTATATACCAATTCCTTTTTTGTTAATTTAAACTTTATTTTATTTATTTTATGTAGGAAACCATATTCTTGGGAAACCACAACACAAACCACATCATTATATCTTATAAATACATGAACCAACACACTATCCCATGCTAATAAACATAATAATGATCCAAACTAACAACCATAGTAGCAATTCAGCCCTTTCACAACATCACCCACTTTTTATAGAAACAACCTTACGATACCAAACATAATAATAGATATAATCACCCCTAACTTTCACATCATCATCCACATCACATCATCACCCAATACTAACCACCATGACCCACGTCTAAGACTACTATAGTAATAAAACCCACAATATAGTGAAACACAATTTTAATTTCATTAACTAGTTACACTAAACAATCTCCCCTCAATTGTGGATCCATATACATTTAACACATTTAGAATGAACATATTAAAACTATTTCCAAATTCAAATTCCATTAATTGATTTCCATATTTACGTGATTATTTAATTGTGAAATTTGGAAGGTATTATAAAAATAACATGTAATAATAATTATATAAACAAATCACCTAAAACAATACTCCTTAATCATACTTATTTTTTTATTCAACATGCCATACATAAAAAATAAAATTATATTCTAGATATACATACCAACATTTCTATTATAATATTTCATTGTTTGATCTTTTATATAAGGTAATATATATATTAAGAAAATAAAAAAATATTACCATGTCAGCAATATAGTGACCCTCACTTTTTATATAATAAAATTTCATCACTTTTACAGAATACTTAAACCATTACACAAAAATATTCCCCAATACCGCAATAGTTTAGTTCCTTTGGAAATATGGAAACATAAACACTAGTACATAATTGATATAAATTGTCTCTCACTTGGTTCTTCATGACTAGAACCCTTCTTAGAGACATCACATATACTACATATCTTCATAAAATGGGAACAAAAACATAAAAATGGGTGAGATTAGATTCTCAATAAGGGTAAAAAAGGAAGATGTGAAAGAATAATCATGAGAATAAGGATATGAGAACTTGATCATGATCATTATGTTATCATACCATGTATATCAAAGATCTTAATGATGAATCATGACATAAATATTGATAGCTCATAAGATATGAATCATAAGGGAAAAAATAATATAAGATGTGAAATTATAACAAAGGAATAAGACATGTAATTATGGGATACACATAAAAAAAGAAAATATTATGTTAAGGATACCTACCAAGACCTTCATAACATGTTAGGCTTGGGATACAACCTGTGTACCTGATTTGGGATTGGTCTAACAACCCATGAACCTATTATTTTTAGTATTTGGGATATAACCCATGTACCCACATACTTCTAGGATTGGGATACAACCCATATACCTACTTGTTTTTGGGATTGGGCTACAAGCCATGTACCCGTTGATCTCATATACCATTTATCAATACCCAATGCATTGGAGGGTGATATTAGTCCCACGAATCTCATAATGAAATCATACATACATGTGCTATAAAATCACAAAAATTGTATATTAACCCATGACATGAAATTGGTGTCATAAAAATCATATCATAACCCCTGAAATGAAATGGGTATCCGGAAAATTTAATCATGTATCATATTGAAAATATATAGGTTTTATAATCATTTCATCTTAGAATAACCCGTGAGAGGAAGAGGGTTTTTAAGAATTTATCATGGTATAACCAATTAAAGAGAAATGATTTTTATAATAATTTATCCTGGTATAACCCATTGAATACAAATGGGTTTTATAAGTATATAACCCATGAAAGAGGAATGGGTTTCATAAACATATAACTCTTGGAATAGGAATGGGTTTCATAAACACATAACCAATTCAAGAGGAATGAGTTTCATAAACATATAACCCATGGAATAGGAATGAGTTTCGTAAAAATATAATCCATGGAAGAGGAATAGTTTTCATAAAAATATAACCCCAGGAAAATTACATCGTTTCATAAACATATAACCTATTGAAGAGGAGAGGGATTTATAAACATATAAACCATGAAAGACAAACAAATTTCATAAACATCATGCCATAAAATGAAAACCATCCTGTAGAAGAATAAGAATTGAAACATTGGATCATTATAATAAATGCCTGATTAATACCAATATATTTCATCTTAGATGATAATAATTTAGAAGGATCATTTAAAAACATTTCATGAGGAACCCTTCTTCTTTGAATAATTCTTTTTAAAAACATAAAACCTTTTTAAAAACCATTTTTTGAAAAGAAAATTTAAAACATATAAATAAATATTTGAAATCATTTTGGAAACCTTTTTCTTTGAAAACATGTAAAGGGATCTTGAAAATATTTTGAAAAATATTTTCTTGAAAAATTATAAAATAATATTGTATTTTTTTTAAAACCCATTTCTTTGAAAATATATTGAAAACTTATATAGAATGTTTAAAAATATTTAAAATACTTTTTTAAACTATACAACATTTCTGAAAACCTTTTTCATAGAACACCACTTCAAAAAAAATTAATTTACTTAATATTAAGAAAAAAATTCCTTAAAATGAAACTTTTAAACGCCAGTGGATGCTTCAAATAAATGACAGTCATGACAGCGAGTATGTCCATACATGCCAACCATTCTTTTTTTAACTTAAATGTTCAGAGAAGTGTCTTTATTAGAAAATGAAAATAATATTAATTATTATACCATTTTTAAAAGGTTAATAATGGGTAAAAATTTCGTTTGTCATCATAGGATAATAGTAAAACGTTTTTTATTTTTTTTATAAATCATAGTTTTGAAAGAAAACAGATTTCTGACCAAAAGAATAAATAAATTCATAGTTTCATAGAACATTTTCTTAGTTATATTAATTACCAAAGAGTGGAAATACGGTACTAATATATGAGTATATCATGTAAAACCATAGCAGAATTTAATTAGTGTGTATTATTGAGAGTTTGACCATAATATTTCAACAAAAGAATCATATTCATAAACAATATCAAAAAGTGATGAGATTGTTTCAATAAACTCATATCACCTTGTAACAATGAACCATACTATCCATGTAATAAAATAAAATAAAATGAAATTTAAAATATCCTAAAAATAAGGTTATTCATGAATTATCATGTCAAATGGATGTTTATGCACCTTGAAGAAAGAATGTAGGTTCATAACATGACATGTGTCTCAAAGAAAGAAAGTTGAGACAAAAATACTTTACCGATTTGGTATCATTTGAAACAAAAACCCCAAGAATGAGAGATAATAAAATGGATATTTAAATTCCAATAAATTTAATTATATGAATCATATAATACATCCATGTTATGTATACACACCAGAAATAAGAAATATGTGGTAAACATGGACTGTTTCTCAAGGAAAATAAATGTGAGACAAGAAAACCCTTACAACTTGAGTAACATTAGAATTGTGATCCCATAGAAATAATAATGTGAACTAAAGGTTCATATATCATTAAATTAATGAAATTAATGATAAAACGTTTAATAGGTCATTATATACCCCACCAAAAATAAACAAGTGGTGCTTATGTCATGTATCTCATGAAAATAAAATGTGAGATGAAATCCCCTTACCTTATGTCATAACTCCCGCCATACTCAAAAAATCCTCCTGAATAATAAAAATAATTTTATTTACATTATTTAATGAGAAATATTCTTATATATACTAACAAATATTATTTTATTATGAATTTATATTACCCACTTATAAAAAATTCCATTTTAAGGTTTCACATTGGGTAATATCCGCTTTGTTCTTTGTACATATTTTGATTCATTATTCTTGATCATATTACTTAAATCATGATTTAATTAATTTTAGAATGTTAAAATTCTATAAATATCATATATATTCATTATATATGTATTTATAATAATATATAAAATATATAAAGATTTAATTAAATGCACCATTCATGGATATGGTAGGCCATACGTATGCATGAATGTTTTTTCCATTTTATTGTTGTATTAAAAGAAAGTAAGTAAATTTAATATATGTAAATATGTATATAATATAATTATATTATAATTATTTATATATATATATATATCATATATTCTTACTAAAATTATCCTTAATAAATTATGTAAAGTATTAACGAATCACATCGCTTTGGGGAGGGGGTAGTCCACAGGTCCACTAACGATGTTATCATATTTACAGAAGTTGGAAAATATAAAGTTATGTGTTATAAAATAATTACATAAGAATAAGGGAATTAAAAATATCATATATATTATATATAAATAGAGTTCTCATAATAATTATCACCATGAGAGGCAGTAAAGGAACAACGAATAATAGTCGTTTCGTGAGGTGGTAGTTCGCCGTACACATAAACGATAGCTTCGTTCCCATTAGTTGGAAGGGAGTTTAATTGTAGGTAAAAAACTTAGTATAAAAACATATAATTATATTGAGGATACTGGTGTTTTTACATAATCCTGTAATAATAAGAATTTAAATATTGGATAATTAAATAAAATTGAAGATTCTAAGGAAGAATGTTATCTCTTATTCAAGTAACTCTTTTTGGTTTTCACTGAAGGGCTTACTTGGAGAGATTAATGGTCACAGTAATGATTATATTAGTAAGGAGGGATGTCTAAGATCAATTTCGTTAAATATTGGTTGAGCCCAATCTCATTTATAGGTATTATAATGCGGGAAGAGAGGATGCCTTTTATAGTGGAGGAGGAGTGGCATTCTTGTAAATTTTCAAAAAGGGAATTCCACCCACAGTTTTCCCATTTAAAGTGGATACAGTAATGTAAAAATTACATAAAATAGATTTTATCATATAAATATGTCCATAAAATTTCTTTTTAAAATGTTTCTAGGTCACTTTAGTCCTTAAGATTAATGTTTAGTCCCTTATTAAGCTTAGTTTCACCTTAATCGTTGTAATTAATTATAATTACTTTGAATAATATTTTTGGTCCAAAAAAATGTTTAAATTATTATAAATTATAAATTATTACAATTAAAATTATGGAATCCATTTTTCTCATTTAAAATAATATAAGTGGAAGAATTTATTCTTAATTTGATCCCATGGACGAGATGATAATGCATGTTTTTAATGTAAAAATGCCCAAAAGTTTGCTAAGTTTTTATACTGTGTTTCAAAGTGAAATTGATTCTAATGATATATATTGAATTAATTGATAAATTATTTATATAATTTTACTTTAATAGATAATTATAATATAATTTTATAGTATAAATAAATTATATGAAAAAGCATTTTTGAATTAAAATTCAGTTTTTTACATTCATCAAAAAATGAAACCTCACAGAAAAATAATAAAAATTCACACCAACATAATTTTTATGTTTCTATTTCAAGTAATAATTTTATTTTTACATATATGATTTATAAAAGTTCAGAAATTTGTATTTAAAATTGGTTCTCCATTAGAAGCGGTAAAATTGCCTTTATAAAAACATTGATTTTTATGCAAAATATTTGGTTTATTCTTATGTTATGCTTCCCAAATCTATTGGATAAATATCATAAAAATTATTAAATATAATATATATTTATATATATATTACATTAATATCACTCACTCATTGTAATTAATTTAATTTATTAGGATTAAATATCTTTGTGATAATATAAATAATAATATTTCCCTTTATATTCAATTGGTTTTCATATTCATTTATAATTAATTTATAACCAATGAATTATTTAGAAATTTTTGAAAATCATAGATTTTGATAAGTTAGTTAATAATATTAATATCAACTAATTTAATGTCTAGATTATGTTTTATTATAATAATATTTTAATAACAGATTATTGTGTGGTAGAACTTAGCCTTCTGTGTCACGAAATACATCGAGGAAAATTATTACTTCGCGTAACATAATCTAATCTCGGTGTTCTATGTAGTGAAATCTTACATTGGTTTATTTTATAATGAAAGTCTCACATAGTGCCTTAAAAAATATTTTAAGTGTTGAATGAAATGAAAAATATCAAAAATATTAAATTAACTTGAAAATAATAATACAAAAAATCTAGAGGTGTTACAGAAAATATCAAATGACTACATCATCAAATAAGCAATAATAAGAAGTTTTTAAATCACATGTGAATCACCCATTACATTTCAATTCCACTGATATGAATCATTATTTTATTTAAAATAATTATTTCTATCGTCCCAATAAAAAAAGTACGATTAATATATATTAATATATAAATAAAAAAGGATATGTTTTGAATTACTTACCTCAACCAAATATTTAGGGAACACAATAGAATAATGAGAGGGAACCGATGATCTAACCCCCACCATAATCTAAGTGATCAACCAAATTACATGAAAACATCAATATATCATTATATTCTTGACCAAACATCAAAAAATGAAAATTAATAATCTTTAATTTCATTGAAAAGATGAATAAATGAGAAGAGAATGAAGAATACGAAGTGAGGATCTCACCTTGGATGAATGGATATCAATCTCATGAAGTCAAGAATAAAAACCCACCAAGGGAAATTGAAATATCTATAAAGATGAACCAAAGGTCGGTAAATTTTAGAGGGAATTTTATTTATTTGGAAGAAATCAGATTGAGAAATCAAATTTATACTGAAACTATAAAAAACCCATAATAAAGACATGATAAGAAAAATCACATTACAATATAACCATAATCCAAAAAACGTAGTGTGATATACCATATATTTCAAAATTTAAACCACTTAAAAACCAATATAATAAATTAAACTTAGGTAATTACCATAGTGATCATACTATAGTTACCAAATTCACATGTATCATAGTATGATATCTAGATATTCTCCTCAAACTCAACACAAACAAAATATCACCATGATTTTAAGACTACCTCTACTATAGAATGATACTAAAGGTAGAACCCTGGAAATGTTTTATCTAGGATTATATCATGTGGTGACCATAATCATTATATAGTATCCCTTACATATGGTTATCCCAAAACACCTCAAGTATCACTATGCCCCAACCATAATTATATTAGTGTTATCCACCTTATATATGATTAACTCAAGATATCTCAAATATTATTAACATATAGATATATTATATTAGAATAGTCCATGAACCTTCACACCATAGACAAATCCCACAACACCATAACTAGCCTTTTAAATTGAGATAGAGGGCATATAAATATCATGGATACTCCCTTAAAAATCAATGGACCAGACTATAAACCCCCCTCTATTCCAGCTTCCTTGTTACAATGTAATGCATTTTTTAACACCTTAATGCATCCCTCTAGTTAAAATTTAAACCCCAATTATATATTTCTTCTATTAAATTAACACTCAAGACCTCCAAAACCTGAAAAACATCAATGTTCTATGAAACTCCATTTAATTATATTAGATACCTATCAAATGATTTTAATAACCAAGAATCAAAACCGACCTAGAAAAAAAAAATATGACAATGGACCCAAATATCTCAAGAAAATACCTCTTAAATAATGACTCCATAACTAAAAAATCATGGTCACAACATAATGAGAAGTAACCTCTATCATAACAATATAAAATTAAACATTTAAACATAGACTCAAAACCTAAGGAAGAAATTCCTAAATCATATAAAAGAAGTAAGATACCTCTCAAACATGTCCAATCAAAAGAAACTACTACCTAAAACCTCAGATAGACTAAACTAATCATATGAACCATCCTTTAATTTTTATGGGTTACTATACTCAAGAGAACATTGAATTAAGAAATCAAAAACAACACTAACCCTCGTCTAATAGTTAATTTTCCAACCTAACTACTATATTTGACAACTCTAAAATAGTGATACTACTATCAAAAGGGGATCATTATAAAAGATAATAAATGAAAAAAACATCAATCAATTCATACCAAATCATTATTGAAGGAATGTTAATTTTTTTAAAAAAATACTAAAAGTATTTTTTCAAAAATGTGGAAAATTAAGGGTTGAAAGTATTGAAGGCATAGGTAATTATTACAAACCAGATTCTTGTAAGAGGAAGGAATATTGTTAAAATTAAAAAAATATTATGGATCTATTAAGGATCATACTATGTGGATAAATCATATATATCCATGTGACCTTTGTGTTGGGTGTAAAGTATCATAATCCATAATGCCACAACATTTCCTAATACGGTACACGACCAAACGGTTCGATGGGGATGGGTTGCGAAGAAAGTTATAAAGTAATTTTCAATCTAGTTACACTTGAATTGAATCCATAACTTTTTTATAGAATAAAGAGATTCCACAAAATAAATATTGAAAATAAATTTAGAGAGTGTTTCTAGTCCTATATATGTTACATAAGGCCATGATCATCACACCCTTAGAGTCACAAATGATTCCTCCTCCCTACTTTATTTCGTTAGGGCATGCATTATCTGTGTTGAGTTTTATCATTATAGTTAAGGTGTTTTATTTGATTAAATATCCGAGAACATTATTATAACCTTAATGTGAAAGATAATGAGACCTTATATTTTGAATATTTAAGGATTTTATCATTCCAAGGGAATATAACAATAGTATTTTAATCATATTGGGGGTAGAAATCATGACACTTGAATTTTCCAAGCTTTTCCCATGCCCCAAGGAGTTACCAACTTCCCAAATAGGATATAAACGAACTATAAGGGATAATTCTGTGAGGTAACACTCCATAGAGTTTTAATACACATTATATAACTATGTTGTGAGAAATAGATCTAGAGAATTGAATCAAGGAAAAATATCAAGGTTGAGGCTAGGCAGTTTCCAAGTGAATTGTGCTCAGCACCCACTCAAAAGAGATAATCCAAAAACTCCATTTTGGAGTGCTTAAACCAAAAAATTTAAATTCCATGGAGATAATACTGCATTATATCACACAATTTGTGGTTATATCCCCATTAAAAAACTACCAAAATTGAAATCTAATCTTGAGAGGGTTGTAAGTGTTACAAAAAAAATTATACACAGACATTCTTCCCTTGAATAGTATATAAAAAGGATTTATATAACACTAAAAATCAATCAAGTTGCCTACGAATAGATATATATATCATCATTATATAAAGGAACAATTACCTTGATGGATTTTAATTATACTGCATTGAGGACTACATTGATAAAATTACGGTGTTGAGATACCTCCTTGAACAATGATCTAGTGGGTGTCTTTTAAAAAATAAGGTAGTAATACTATGAGGTTATCTAAATACCTCAACCCTAAGATCCCACAGTCAATGTTTACTTTATTACATTTCCACTAGATATAATTAATCACATACCAAAGGACCAAATAGTTTAGTAGTCTTGGTAAACTAGATATACAAAGGAATTTCAAATTATAATTGGAAACATAAAATATAACTGAGTAATTTCTTTGATATAATATTTCTTGAGTCTATAATGTACCTAAATATCAATCATAAAACATTTTGTGAAATCCCAGGGAAAGGAATCATAAGAAAGGGGTGAGTTATAATGCTTAGTAAGGGTTTTTGTAAAACAAAATCTATCATTAATACATAAGATATAATAAATATGGAAAGGTAAATAACTAATGAACATTTCATTTAATCAATAAATTTTACATGAAAAATAATATGGCGAGAATAAATGAATTTAAAATAATTCCATATGAATAATCTCATGGACTAGAAACTCATCCATGGATATCATAACAAATAAAATAATCTCATAGACATCAATATTTGAATTAATAATGATGGAATGCATAATACTAGATATCTAATTCTAATTTTCAAGGCCAAATACTAAGAAATTAGAAATACTATCAAGGCCTTATGCAAATAAATCTGAAAAATTGTCAAGGACTTGTGCCAATAAATCTAGATAAATGGGTAATGACTCATCCAAAAAAATCAAGAATATTTAACTCATGATAAGTACCGATGCCTCAAGGGGATATAGAAGGTTCCACCCATAACATACTAAGTCCAATGAATCCATCAAAAGAAATGGGTAAATCATAATCAATAAAAAAAATTGCTTAAAAACTAACATATGAAATGATAATAATTTTCCAATCATTAAACATAAACATAAACCATTCAGAGTAACATGGAGAATGACATCAAATTAGTATATCTATAGTCAAGATGGACATAAACCATATAGAGAAAAAATAATGATGGTATCATTATAATAAATTCCCAATGGTTCATAAGTGAAATAAGGTCTTTTATATTTTAGGAATAAAAATACAATAAAAATTCTATTAAAAAATCATGAGGAAAATATAATTTTTTACATTGAAAATAACTCTAAAAAAATAAAAAATTTCTAAAATATTAAAAAAATATTGTTATTTTAAAATAAAATTTTAAAATTTTAAAGGAATATTTTCAGAAATGATTGTTAGTGAATGTAGGAATGTTCCATTTATAATGAGTATATTAAATCTAATATTCCTTTTATTTTTTTATAAGAAATGTCAAAAAAGTGCCTTGTTTAGAAAATAATGGAAATATTCATTTTAGAAATTTTTTTAAAAAAACAAGAATGGATAAAAAATTATTTATTAAATAATTTGGAAAATTTTGAAAAAATGTTTGAATTTCATTAAAAACATTAATTTTGAAAAATAATCATTTCAACCGAAGAGAGAAATAAAGTCAACTTTTCATAAGATCATTTTCCCAATAATTTTCTGTTACAAAGAGAGAAAAATGGAACAATTACACGAAAATTTGTTATTAACAATATTATAATTAAAATATATATATTTTAAGATATAATTATAAAATAATTTCACCATGGGAGGTTTAAATATAAACAATCCCAAATAATGATGAGATTGTGAAACAAACCCTAACCACTTTCGTAACTTTTAAATTGTAAGCCTTATAAAATAATAAATTTAAATAAACCATTAAATATATTTAAGATAAATGGTTTAAGGACATAAAATACCAAAGGGGTAGTATATACACCACACAACAGGACTATGCGGTGAATTAGGCATATGTCTCACTCAAGTAAAAGTGATATGAGAAACCCTTACCTAAGATCCAATTTCTTTAGTAAATTTAAAAACCCATTTATAATAAATATATACTTATTAAAAATCTATTATATGATCATAATAATATATATCATACCATATATTAATTACTTATTTTCTTTTATGACTCATTTATAAACAATTATTTATTAAAATTTCTGTTTAGGGTGACAATTACTACATTTTTCATGTATGATTTGGTTCAGTAATTTTGGGTATTTTTATTTCATAATGGTTAAATAATATCAATAATTTTAACCATGATATAAATATAATAAATAATTATTTTGTAATTATTTATAAAAATAATTTTTTTTAGATATATGAAAATGAGTTACATCATTCATGGAGACAATAGGTCATACGTATGCATGCATGTTGTTTCTATTTTTCCAATAGATGGAATATAATAAAGTAAAATAATGTTTAACCTTTAAATAAACATTATTATATCAAATGTGGAAGGCATATTAATTAAATATATACATATCACTAAAAATTTCAAAATAAAATGAAAACAATTTCACATCGCTTCGTGGAGGTGGTAGTCTACACATACGCATGAGAGATATTATTGTTTTCCAATGGTTTGGAAGGTAAGAATTTATATGGGATATTAAAATCCAATAATTATATTAATATAATTAATATCATATAAATATGTTAAATACAAAATTATATCTGTCTCGAATAGGTGGTGATGAAAAATGAATTACATCAGTTTGAGAGGTGATAGTCCACTATACACATGAACGATAGTTTCAGTTCCCATTTGATGAAAAAGTAGATGGATAAGGGTTATAGAATAAAAATAATAACATCTTAGTCTATTTAAGATACGTTTGTTATTATATTTTAACTATTAGTACATGAATGAAAGTTGTAATAGGAGGAATAAAAATACGTAACTTAGTGAAGAGAATTTCCTTCATATAGAACAACTACCTTGGGATATCTTATTAAGGATCCTAGGGATGATATTTTAAGAAAACATGTAGCTATAAAAAATGTATAATTATTTTTTAGAGAAATTTTTTGTTGGGTTTGTTTGAGGAAAAGATCTTAACAGGTGTGAATAAGTGAGGGGATGAATTTTCATTTTATAATTGGGGAGGAGTGCAATTTTTGTAATTCCGCAAAACTATTCAATAGTGGGAAGTAATCTCACCCCAAGTGCCTCAAAAACTGATAATAAAATTAGAGTAGGGATTATATGGTCAATAAAACCTCCACCACAAATCACATAAAAACATTTTTTTAAAATGTTGTTCCATAACTACTATATTTCCTTACTTTTACCATTTCAGTTTTCACCATAGTAACTAGTCTCTTTTTATTTAACTATTTTATTTAACCTTTAAGAAGAAATTTAAAATGATATTTAATAAATAATTTCAAATCATGGATTCTAAATATGAAATATAATTTATTGAATAAATATACTATGGTTTTTAAAGGTAATTTTAAGACATGCGTATTTAACAAGGGAAACTATATTTTAACATTAACCGTTGTACTAATGTTTTTATTATTTTGGGGTAAATATCATTATTATAAAAGGACCATTTTTATAATAATAGATGATGTTGTATTTATTTAAACATATAAAAATAACATGGAATAAGATATGGTTTTTAATAATTTTAAATCATTAAATAAGATATTATTTTTTTAAAAATAAAATAAATGTCAATTTTGGAACTATTAATTTACTTTTACATTAAAAATATCAACAAAATGATGGAATTTGCATATATTTTATTAAAACCTGTATAATATGATATATTTATCTAAAAATTTCACATAACACAATAATTCATTCAATTTATATAAATTTTAATATTTTCAGAATTATTTATTTATTTTTTGTATTAATCAATTAATTTCTTCATCGACATTGCATAAGAATTTAAGATAATTATATAATTAATAAAAATTTGAAATAAATTAGTATCGTGAAAATAATTTAATTAATATAAAAATTACCATAAATATTCATTGAAAACTTTCTTTTTATCCTATGTAAACAGATAATTGAAATTTAAAAGGAGGGTGATGTTTTGCCTTTTTTTTCTTTATTGAAATTGTATTATATGTCAATTTCTTTTTCAAGTGTCTCAAAAACTCTATGAAATCTATAAAAAGGATAAAAGGTTTGAAATATTTATATAAAATCGAAATTATACTTTTTTGGCCATTTTTAACCCTCATGTTTTTAGTTCAACAACACGGTAAACTCATTTTAAACATAACTATGTTAATTAATTTTTAATGTTTTTAATATTTATTAAGACCAAAACATATGTTGAACATATTATATAATATTAATTTTTTAGATTCAAATATGGAATCAATTTTTATAAATTTCATTTAAATAATTGGAAAATGTCAAGTTAAAATTGAACTTATAGACACGATGAAAAACCAGTTTCCAAAGAGAAACTTCTCATAAGTATATAATGTTTTAATTTCAAAAATAATAATTAATTTAAATATAATGACCTAAATTTTATTTATTATAATATAATTTAACTAATTTTAATTTTTTAAAAAAACTATCATTAAAATTTATTTTTTAAATTCTTTAAACAATAGAAGTTTTCAATTAAAACTGTATTTTTCACTATTCTTTCACTATTCCTCAAAAAAATTAATATTTTTAGAAAATTATAAAAATTAAATTTTAGATAATATTTACATATTGATTTCAAAAATAAATTTTATTTTAAAAATAAATTTTCTATAAGTGGTAAAATTTAATTTTAAACTATTTATGCAAAGTGTAAAAAGTCCACCTTTTAGAAAAATATAGTTTTTTTGGAAACATTTCTTTTTATTTAAATTTATTCTTATTTTATTTCTAATAAATTTATTGAAATTAATTTTATTTTATACATGTGTAAACAAGAAAATTTTAATAATTTATTTATTATTATTTATACCACACAATTTTACATCTGGGATAAAATGCTACAGAGTTCATTTATACCAGGGGTTGTGTGTATTTAAAGATTTCAAACATAACATTATTCTTTCAAAATATCAAGGAGTTGCATTATACCCCCCTTAAATAAATTTCAAACACAAATTATATTTTGGTAATCATAGGTCTAACAGTTGTTAAAAACCCACATCATAAAAATGGTTAATAAAACTTCCTCTTAAAATAGGGTAAAGGAAATACGAAGGTTGTTCTGAATTACACCTAAATATATGTCCATGTTTGATAAAATTGGTTGGATGTTAAAATATGGACATGGAGGAAAAAATATAAATATATATAGAAAGTAATATATATCATTGATTAGAATAAATATAAAGTTCAATAGAATTTTAACAACCACAAAGACATAAATATGAGATGGAAATAAAGGTAATATGATAAATTTTATTTTGAAGATCATTTTCCTAAAGTTAAGGAATTTTTTTTCTATACAGACTAAGAACATAATGAATTATAATTACTTGATATCTTTCTGTTTTATAGGTATAATCTTATATTTTGGTTTTGATCTGATTAATTTCGACGTTATTCCCTACTTCATGAAATGAATATGGTATATGTTTTTTATGACTAAAGCCCTGAAATTAAATTTTAATAGATCATTATATCCATAAATGAATTTCAGGTCATTCTTCTTGTCTCTATATATTTTTTCTAACCAAAATGTTTAATACAATTTATAAATTAATCTCTAAAACCAGAACAATAACCCCAAAGTTTCACTTAATCCATTTCATAAATATTAGATCTTAGGACTCCTCTAAAATATGTATGACCAAATTAAAAGTCCAAAAACTTGGTAGTTTTTTCACTAAATTTCCAAAATATTCTTAAAATTAGATTCCCCAAAAATATTATCTCTTAATGTCACATTTTGAATATCTAAATAGCTTTATCAACAAAAAATATTAATGAAAACATGCATGCTCCCAAAAATAAAATCTTAAATTTTCAAATATATTCTATAAATAAAAAAATGCAGTAAATTCTATCAAAGATAACATAAACCAGTCAAAAAATCACAAAATTTAGGGTCACCAATATTATCCCATAATCATATTTTATATTATCCCAATATCAAGCACATATTAAGGAATATCTTCCCACAATAATGTGTTTTCCAAAAAGATCAACATGCCACTGAATCATGTTCATTATTACCATTCAACCTATGATTTTTAATCCTTAAATAAATACAAATATAGTACAATACTTATAAGTTTTTGGATTATTATAAAGATAATATCACTGATAAAATACCTCTGCAATATAATTCATTTAATCCCATTACATAAACACATCAATCATTTCATTTCCATCATACACCATTTACTCAGCTTTTTCATCTTATTTCATAATAAGAATTTCCATTCAAATTTAATTCATTGTCTTTTCATCATCAACAACAAAACCATTACTCACACCACCTTTTTGATACACTTCTTGAGCTTTCCCCCTAGGAGATTAATTTTCATAATTCTCATACGTTCCATATTTAAAACATCCATTCATTGATAATACCTTAGTGAGACTAATATTCCCGTCCATTTCATTTACTAAAATTTTCATTTTCCCTCAGTGATGGATTAAACTATTTCCTTATTATCCACACATAATATATCTTTTTTTGTTGATACAATCCCTTGAGTTCTTCTTCCGACATTCGTGATATATAGGAAACTGAATCTTATTTCTTCTATGGTATCCACTACCAAATATTTCACTTAACTCTATCCTTATTTTCATTACTGTTTCCACGAGTTGGTTAGAGAGAAGATTGTTAATCTTATATCATGATAACCTATTAAGCATAAAAACAATAAACTTGACTCCAATCATTATCCCATTTAGTTTCTCATCAACAAATTGTCTATCTCATTCAATGATAACCCATTTCCTTATACTTACATCCATTGATTAGAAACAAAAAGCATAGTGTGAGAAATATTAATCATATTGGGAAATCACATATTCATGAAGAATCATTTATAGGATTATTAGATCCTTATAATTGCTTTTAAATATTTGACACCTTATTTTTAACAAAGGTCATTCATGTTCATAATATATTCGAATACTTTACAATGGTTCATAAATAAAATGTTTATTAACAAAATTATATCCCTTGGGAGTTTACAAATAGGTTTTTATTAAGGACCACTATTATATACCAAGTAAATCCCAAGTCAAACCCAACACACCTTTTTTAGAGTTATAACCCTTAGGTATATTTTTTCCAGAACCATGCCCACTTGTATTATCCAGACAGAGTTGCATTTCAAGGATAAACCACATAATCAATTACTTTCCAAAACACTAGTATTTTCTTTTAATATTATCCCCAAATTAAATCTAATACTTACGTTCTCTAATGTATGCTTTTTAAAATATAGTTCCCAAGGTTTCTACTAAACTTCTTCATATACCAACAATAATGACACTAAAACTAGTATCCTAGAGTTGATGGTTAATTTATTAAATTGGAAGTATATGTAACAACATAGTTAATGATAAAATAAATCAATTTTAAATTTATTAATATGAATTACATAATTATATTAGTTATAAAAATATTAAGTAATTTTTAAATTAAAAAGGAAATAGTTTTAAATAAGCATTTTCATGATAAAGTTTTATTTAAAATATTAATTTTTATATTTTATAATTTTAATTTTAAAATATTAATATAATTTTTTAAATCAAAATCTCAAAATTTATCTTTGGTAAATTTTTTGTATTTTTGGGAAAATATTGATTTTTTTCAGTGAATAGTGAAAATTATCGACTTTTTGTAAAAACAAATATTTTATTTTCAATAATTTATTTATTTTTAAAGTTAAAATACGTTTGTAATATTATTTAAAGTAAAATAAACATTATTTAGTTATATTTAATTCAGTTAATGACTTCTTACTCAACTTTATATTGGTTTTTAGTGCAAGTTTGTTTCTGGGTTTAAATAGAGGGTTTTTAAAACTATTTTAAAATACATAATGTTTCCCCATTTTAATTTAATAAAATAATATTTAATGGGGAATATATTAAATATAATTTATTGATTATATATCATTAAATATTAATTTAATTTCACAAAATTATTTTTATTAGTCATAGATTTAATATAACATCATATTTTCCTCAAAAAAAATACTCTACTTGAAAAACCAATTATTTATCACATTTTTGGGTTTGTTTTAAATTAAAATTTTCCAATTATATGAATTTAATTACATAAAATTTATTAAATAATTGGAATTATTATAATTTATATTTTCTATTAAGTTAAACTTACTTTTGACCAAAATGAATATTGAAAACATTACAAATGAATTACTTTAGTTAAGGAAAACATTTATTTAGTAGGAGGTTAAACTAAAATCATAAAGGTTAAAATTTCCTAAAAACGTGTCTAAAAAATATTTTATGAAAATATTTATACCTTAACCCTTGAATTCATTATTTTCAAAAATTATAAGTGTACCACTCACCTCACTTTTAAAAGGCCACCCCTATACTTCTATATTAACATATTAGATACCCTATTTGTTCAGAAAAAACTTCCCAAATAACTTATATACTTACCTCATATCATTATATAAGCTTTATTTTTGGCCAAAATACATCCAAGTAAGGCCTTTGGTGCAAATGAAAAGAATTTACCAGAAGGAGAAGCAACGTTCTTCAATGAGCATTTTAATTTTATTTCATCCACCACCCCATTAAATCATTATTGGAGAAGGATTATATAATAACCTCAATATCTTAAATATAATAATAAATTATTAATTACTTGAACTAAATCTTTCTCCTCTTCCATCAAAATTGTTATGAAATCATCAATAATGTGTGTAGCGGACTACTGCCTCACGAAGCAATGCTATTCGTTTTTCTATTACCACATATAACAGCAGGGTATGATGATAGATATAAAGTATATATACATATATATATATATTATATTTATAACATAATTATACCTCTGGAGTCATTATATAATATAGAATTTATTTATATTCCATTCCATAGGGGATATAATAACATTGTTCATGTGTAAAATAGACAACTACCTTGAAAAGTGATATGATTTGTTTTCCCTAAATACATACATATACAATAATAAGGGTTAATATAATGAATATATGTGATATAAATGACATAAATATGAAATTAATGACATTTATATCATTCTTAAAAGATAATATATCATTTTCCAACTTACCTTTTCACTCATTGAAAAAGATATGACGTTGTTCGTGTACGTCTGGACTACAACATTCATAAAGGGATGTGACTCTCTTTTCATCATCACACCACATGGAAGATATATATAAGTATATATAAATAAATAATATGTTATTTATGATATTTTTATAATTCTATAAATATGAAATATCTCTTACCCCATTTCCATATCGATTGTTGAAAAATGGAAACATTACTCATTCGTATGTACAACCTACCGTCTACATGATCGTAACATACTTCATTATTCAATACCAACATTCATTATTGATCTTAAAAGAATAATTTATGTATAAATATGATAAATATTTCTTGATTATAATTTTTGATAGGTTTAAATAATGACTTCTTTGACTATAATCAACTTACCAAATTTAATTTTGACACAAAAGCTGAATATGGTCAAAACATCTGATTTAAACCTAATTGATTAAGTAATTGTATATAACATCGTAATAAGGGAAATTAAAGTAAAAATAAACTTGAAAAATTTTATCAATAAATTTAATAATTAACATAAGTTTATCATTTAAGACGATAAAGACATACGTGAGAATTCAGAATCAAGTAAAGGGACTTCATCTCAATTTCCTTTCATTGCGGCATATTTTCATGTTATACAACTATACTATTTTATGAGGTGTATATACAACAAATTTTAAATTTTATATCATGAATTTATCTAATCTTATGGTATTTATATTTTTTAAGGTTATAATTTCATGGGTCGTATGAATAAAATATTTCCAAAGTGATAAGGGAATTTTCCTTTAAAAAAATTATTTTTTAATGTTTTCTAAATATTCTAAGTCCATGTTTTTAAAATGATTTTATGAAAAATTTAATATGGACATAAAATATTTATAAATAATAATTTATGAATTTTTTACATTATTTTCCACGTTTTTAAAATGGAATTTTTTTACATGGTATATACTGAACATTTTAACAAATGAAAAATGGAATGTTCTATTCTTAACATACACGGTGACAGTTACTTTTTCTTCCACCATGGACATTTTTTTTATTCCTTTATATGATTTCATGATTTCTTCAATGAAAAACCCCCTTTCCATTTTTTGTATTGTAAATGGGTTTTAAATGGACATGGTATTTTGATATCCAAAATTTGTTTTCACATGATTTTAGAATCATTTTTTAAATGTTTAATTATAAAAAATGAAAGAATAAAAAGATTTATTAATGTTGTGGTTCTTGGAAATTACATGTCATGGGTGTGCCCAGATATATCTAGGTATGTCCATCACAACTAATATTATGGGTGTGACTAGATATCACTCTAATGAAGTAATTAATAATTTTTTTTATATAATTATATTGGAGGTTGTATGTTTGTTTATTGTAATTTGTAAGGGTTTTATAAGGGTTTTATAAGGGTTATATGAGATGATTTCCTAAGGTACATATATAAATTTTCTATTCTTGATAATGGGTTTTCATGGAAATCATTTTTTCGAAAGGTAATATAAATGGTATTTTTAAATAAATTATAATTACATTTTTGGGTAAAAAGTTATGTTTTTTTAAAAAACATTCATGGGTTCTCATGTTTTTCACTGGAATAATTGTTTTATTCTTTTTTTTGTACTTTAATAATATTTTATTACTAATCCCATGTTTTAATTATGTTATTCATGGGATTTAAGGATGTTTAAAGGAAAGAAATAGGTCAATTTGAAATTATTGATGAGTTTTCCTGAAAATAAATCCTGTTTTGTTTTAAAAAATTTATTGGGTGGAAAAAATGTATATTGATCGAAAGTGTATAGTTTCTAATTTATGATTTTGTTATGTATTAGTTGTTAACTAATTCTCTAAAAATATAAACCTAAAAAATCATCAATTGTAAGATAATGAATTCTTGACTTAAACACAATATTATGTAATGTTTAAGACCGAGTCCTTATAGTTGGTATTAAAGTAATATTTTGATAACTTTAGAGGTTAAGATAATGATAATAGAATTAACTTGAAAAAATTACCTTGTAAACAAGTTGAAATGACATAGAATTTTAATATTACCATGTTTTTTCATCTAAACTATGTCTATTCATAATGGTTTACCATAAAAAAGTTGTTTTAGTGGGAAGGAACATAGAAGAAAAAATTCTATCAAATCATTACCCTGAGATGGTTGGAATTATAATAGATCAGTTCATTGCACTGATGTCTCAATTAACACATGCTATAAATAGTGGGGGTATCCATTCATAATAGGTGATCGATCTACCATGAAGGAACATATCTATTATGGAGCATTTAATGAGTCAAGACCCCCCATAATTTTGTGAATTGTCTGACCTAGTGGTAAATGAAGCACATACTAATGATTTGGAGAAGATAGTTGATGTCATCAATGTTTCATACAGCAAAAGGTTACCCTTTTTGTTTATCATTTTGAAATTAAATCTGATCAATGGTGGTCTGTGTTTAATACTATCGTATAAAAATGTCATCTTTATACCATGGAATGAGAAACATTTATAGATCTTTTACTTGATAAATATTTTCCTGAGGCTCTTCGAATATAAATGTAAAACAAATTCATGTAATTGAGGTAGAATGATGAATATTACGTGGCCACATATTAATCCAATTTTATAGTTAAAGTCAGGTACATAACATATTCTATTCGAGATATAGATAAAAAAATTAATAGATTTTACTTAGGATTGAAACACAGTCAACAAAATGTTTTGTGCACATAATAATTTAAAAGTTATGATTACATTTTTAATTGTGCAGAAAAAATTGAGATGTAGTTTTACGACACTTATATGCCTTTTTTTGATGAAAGTAAGTAGAAGTTAAGATGAAAATCATCAGGGAAACGTACAACAATGAAATCTAGAGGTAAGAAAATCGAATTATGATGTTATGGTAAGTGTTGTAAAAGGAAACCTGTTTAATGTATTATAAAATCAAGGGAGTGTTAGAAATGTCGAAAGTTTTTTAATATGGACTATGAATTCAAGGAAAACAATCTCGAAGAATCAAAGAATTAGATAACTAGAATTAATCCATTAGTGAGGTTTTTTATTGAATTTATTTGTTTTATTATTGAAGTTTCTGCCTGAAGATAGTAACTATGGATGGAAATCATAAATAATGGAGAAAAAAGTTAGTGGATAAATCTTTTTATACCACTGCAATTGATATTGGGATGTAAAATTAATTGGTGATTAATATGGTACATGTGAATTAAAATTATGAAAATACCTTACTTGACTCAAGATCCTCACATTCTTTCATTTCTACAAAATTTTCATGTAAATTTTGAACCACACCTATAGAAAGTATGATATAGATTTTGTTGAAAACTATAGGTGGATGTATTAAATAAAACAAGATTTATAGAAGTATTACTATTATTATCTGTGGGATGGTTTCTCCTAGAAATCTGGTTGAACTGGACAAAGTAGAGTTTGATATCATTCTTGGTTTTGATTGATCGTTAGTTTATACCAATCAGATATATTTTATAGCTAAGAAATTTTTGATCAATGATTTCATGACTATGATATCATACTAACAAGTAGATAAATTGATTAAAAAGGGTAGTTAAAGTTACCTGGCTCATATTGTTGAAAATAATGAAACTCTTCAAATTACAGATGTACCAGTAGTGAATGAATAAATGGATGTTTTTTAGGATTATTTTCTTAGTGTTATAATTTATTTGGATGTTTAGTTTACTATTAAATTAGTACATGATTATTATCATATGTCTAAACCCCCTTATTGAATGTCTGAAGTGTAACTTTTAAAATTAAAAAACAAATCATAAGAGTTATTAGATAATAGTTTCATCTGACAGATCAATTCACCATGTGGTGATCATGTTTTGTTTATTAAAAATAATAGTGGTTCAATGAGACTTTTCATTGACTATAGATCTTTGAATAAAATAACTGTAAATAATTTTTTTTATTTTCATAAGATAAATGTTTTTTTATTAGCTCTAGGGATCAAAATATTTTTTTATGGTTGATGTAAAATCTGATTACCATAAACTGAATGTCCATGAGGATGAAATTATATAGAATTCATTTCACACTAGAAATAGAAACTATGAGTTTTTTTGTAATACCATTTTTGTTGTCCAATGCACCTTCTATGTTTATGGTCCTTAGGAATAGAGTTTTTCATGAGTTTCTAGAAACGTTTATGTGTGTGTTTTTATGATATTTTTGTATATTCTAAATTTATGGAGGAACATGATTGAAATAAAAGGATTTCTTTGAAAACTGTAATAGAAAATAAAATATAAGGTAAATTTAACAAGTGCGAATTTTTGTTGCAAAAAAAAATATTTTCTAGGAAATATTATTTCTAAAGATGGAATAATTATTGAACCTTCTAAAATTAATTTTTTAAAGAATAAAAATAATAATAAATATCACAGAGATATATAGTTTTCTTGGATTAGTGGGTTAATAATGAGGATTTGTTGGAATCTTTTCCTTGTTGAATATCCCAGCAACCAAGTTAACTTGAAGAGAAGTTAAATTCATCTAGAAAAAGAATGTGATGATTGTTTTTAGGAGAAAACAAATATATGTGATTATTCCATTTTTGTAAATACCTTCCAAAAAAGGATAATTTATCATTTATAGAGATGCTTCTTTGAAAAGACTGGTCTTTTCCAAATTTAGAATGATTGAGTAATTTCTTATGCTTCAAATTAGTTGAAACCTCACGAGTTAAATTAACATACACATGACATGGAATTAGCAATTTTGGAATTTTTATTTATAATTTTGGAGTCATCATTTGTATGAAGTAATGTGTGAAATATATACTGATTTAAAAAGTTTGAAGTATATATTCACCGAGAAGTAATTAAATATTACATGGAGAAGATGTATGGAACTGATCAAGGGTTATGATTACATGATTCGGTACCTTCCTATAAAATAAAAAATGCGTCTGATGCTTTGAGTCTAAAAAAATAATGATACATTAACCATGTAACATTTGTAATATAACCATTTTGTAAATAATTTCATAAATTATTTCCTATAAGTTATGTATGTAGGGACATCCTTTATTTTGTTTCATGTTTCAGTGCAGTATAATTTGTCATAAATAATTAAGGAAACTCAAAAATGAGGATCAATATTTGTAGGAAAAGGTAGAATATATTAATAAGGGTAATTTTCTATATTTTAATATCTATAAAGAAGGTGTTTTATGATTTGGAAAATTATTATGTGTTCCCTTTGATTCTTAGTTAAAGAAATATTTATTATATGAATTTATTTTTTCACCATTTTCAATTCATTAGGGAAACACTAAGGAGTAAAAATACCTTCATGAGTATTACTGGTTGAATGGAATAAAAAGAGATATTTCTAACTTCCCCATGATGTGTTTTAATTGTTAGTTGGATAAAGAAGAATAAAAGTTGCCAAAAGGGAATTACTAATCCTTTTCCAGTGCTAGAGTAGAAAATACGAAAACATATAATTGGATTTCATGATAAGATTGGCACATAATTCTTGGGGTAATAATTAAATTATGGTTATTTTTTATCGATTAACTAAATCTGAAAATTTCTTTCCCATTATAGATATATTGTATTAAAATTTCAATATAACATTTCATACTCAATATAATGTAATGTTTAAGCATATGATTTATACAATGTAATACATTATTCATTCTTTTTCAATGGATTACTAAGGAAGTTGGGATTAATATATTTCTTTGGTTGTGTTTTATTAGAATAACAGTTTTCATTCCAGTATACTAATGGAACCATTTGAGGCATTGTATGGAAAGTAGTGTAGGAAACCTATTTTTTGGGATGATGTAAGAAACATTATGTGGATGATAATGGAGTTCATAGATAAAATGGTTGATAAGGATTAGTTTATTCAACAATATATGAGGATATCTCAGAGTAGGTATAAAATTTATCTGGATAATCGAAGGAAAGATCTTTCTTTTGAAGAAAGTGATAATGAAATTTAAAAAGTTTCCCTATGGAAAAGTGTTATATATTTTGGTAATAAAGAGAGGAAAATTACACATATAATTGTACCATATGAAATATTATAGAAAGTTTGATTAGTTTCTTACTGAGTGTCTTATCCTCTGGGTTTATCTTAGGTAAAAAAAAATTCATGTTTTGATGTTAAGGAAATATGTTCCAGATTCATCTCATATTATGATCCCCAAAGTAGTTTAGATAGAATAGAATATTTCTTAGGGGAAATATAAAGTTCATATTATTGATCATAGATATCATTTTTTGTGGAATAATGATATTTACTAAGTAAATGTTTTATAGAAAAACCATATGGATGAAGAGGAAACATAGGAATATGAAAATGCTATGTAGGAAAGATATCCCAAATTTTTCAACAAGTGAATAAAACTGAGAGGATTTAATTTATAAAATGGGTAAGAATGTAAAAACCTAGTTAGTGATATAATAAATCATTTTCATATTTATTAATAAGAATAAGATAGTCATATTAGGTATAAAGATATTAATTAATTTTAAAATAAAAGATGAAATAGTTTTAACTAAACTCTCTTCTTATACAGTTTTACATACAAGTTTAATTTATATATTCTACAATATTAATTCTATAACATGAATATAATTTTTTAAATCATAAAATAAAAATTTACCTATGTTTTAATTTAGGTAGTTTTTGGGAAATATTATTTTTTCCGTGAATAGTGAAAAATATAGATTTTTTGGAAAAAATATTTTATTTTCAGTAATTTAAGAATTATAAAAGTCCCAATAAGTTTGGAATATCATATAAAGTAACAGAAATATTATTTAGCTATATTTAATCCTTTAAATTAATTTTCAATCAAATTTATATTTTTAGTATCAGTTTGTTTTTGGGTTTAGAATTGTTTTTTCTAAAAACTATTTTAAAATGCATAATGTTTCTCCATTTTAAATAAATAAAATAATATATAATTGGTAATGTTTGAAATGAAATTAATAGATTATATATAATTAAATATTAATTTAATTTCATATAATAATAATTATTAGTCGTATAGTGAATATAAAATAATGTTTTTCTCAAACAATACTCACCATCAAAATCTGATTTTTCATCACGTTTGAGGGTTTTGTTTTAAATTAAAATTTTCTAATTATTTGAATTGAATTTCTAAAATTAATTTTAATTTTATGAATTATAAAAATTTAAATTTTTTAATAATTTAAAATTAATATTTGAATAAAATTAATAGTGAAAATAATAAAAATTAATTACCGCGATTAAAGTAAATATGGGTTTAATGAAGTTTAAACTAAAATGATAAGTGTTAAAATTACATGAATGTTTTTCTAAAATATATTTCAACATTTAAAATTATATTATTGACAAGGTTCCATTATTTTATCCTTTTCATTAGAAAATAACAAGGGTATAATTATTTAATTCAAAAAATTACAATTATGCCACTCACTTTACTTATAAAAGGCTACTGCTTCCTCCTTTCTTCACACCTTAAAAACCCATTATTATATAAAATGTGTTTTAAATGGGTTTTTAAATGGAAATGATAATTTTATATTCAAAATACATTTTTATATGTGTTTAAAAGTGTTTTTTGAACATTTTATAATGCAAAAGGTAAAGAATAAAATGAATTATTCATGCTGTAGTTTTTAAAAATTATATATGCTGGGTGAACCTAAAAAAATCTGAGTAATCCCATTATAGATATTATTATGGGTGTTCCTAAATAACTCTAAAAATTCATTGGGTAATGATTATAATATCTGGAGAATTATATTTGAAGTTGGTCCAATGGTTATTCTAATTTATAAGGTTTTTGTATGGGTTCTTTATGATTTTATGGGATGATGTCACAAGGTACCAAAGTTACTTTTTTTATGAATCTTAATTAGTTTTTAAGGAAATAATTTTTTTTCAAAAGGTAATATAAATTGACCTTTTAAAATAATGATAATTTCATTTCAAGGTAAAATGTATTATTTTTAAGAAAATGGTTTTCATGTTTTTCAATAGAATAATAGTTTTCTTCCTCTTTATGTCCCTTAATGAGATTTTTGTGCTCATCCAATGTTTTAAAAATGATTTTAATATGATTTAATTATGGTTAAGGGATATAAATATTCTAGGTTGAAATTCATCAAGATATTTCATGAAAAGAAATCGTGTTTCGTTTTAAAAGATTTATATGGTAGGAAAAATAGATACTGATCAGAGAAGTGTCAATTTTTTATTATATGGTTTTGTTCTGTGTGATTAATGACTTAATTATATAATACTAGAAAACATAAAAGATCCTAAAATGTAATAGAATCAATTTTTGACATAAAACACAAGATTATGTATTGTTTAAGGTAAGTTTCTTATAGTAGATATGTATAATGACGTCCCAAAGGAAAGAATAGTTTAGTATTCTTAGTAAACATGATAAAAACTTGAATTTAAAATTATAATTGAAAACATAATATTAAACTATATATTTTCTTTAAAATTATCTTTATTAAATATATAATCTTCTTACATATCATTTATAAAACATTTATATAAATTCTAGGGAATGAAAATTTAAGAAATCAGTGATCTATAATGCTCAGTAAGTGTATTCATAAAACAAAATCTATAATTAATACATATTAAATAATCAATATGGAAAGGTAAATAACTGAATAAAATTAAATTTAATTAATAACATGAGCATGAAAAATAATATGGAAGAAATAAATGATGATAAAATAATTCCATATAAATAATATCATGATCTAGAAACTCATCCATTGATATCATAAAATATAAAATAATCACATAGACATTAAAAATTGAAATCACAATGATGGAATGCATAATATAAGAAATATGATCCTTATAATAGAGTCCATATGCCAACAAATCTTTAATTCCTTCAAGGACTTATTCTAATACATCCAAAAAATTGTGAAGTCCTTGTGAAAATACATCTAAATAAATGGGCAAGGACATAGTAAAAAGGCCAAAATATTTTGTCTAATTAGACGCACCTATGTACCGAGGATCTATAGTAGGCCTCGTCTATAACATAATAATTCTAATGAATTCCTCATATTAACTGGGTGAAATAAAATAAAAATAATTTTTTTTATTGTAAAGTTAGAATACGAAACATAAATACTTTCCCCAATAAAAAAATAAACTTAAACTATTCAGATTAATATGGTGAATCATATCAAAAAGGAACAAACCTAGTCCAACTGAATATAAAAAATATAGAGAAATTAAAAGGATGACATCATTAGAACATTTTCCCAGTGATGCCTAAGTGAAATAAGAGTTGTTTTCATTTATGAATATAGATACCATAGAAACATCTTTAAATTTTTTTTAAGGAAAATATACTCTTAACATTGAAAATAAATTTTAAAAAACCAAAATTTTAAATAATATTAAGAAATAAAATTCTGTAAAAATAATATTTTATGATTTTAATGGAATATTATATGAATTTAGTGGTCATTGTGGTGAGAAAGTTATGTTCATGTCGACTTTGTTAAAAGAAAGTTTCCTTTAACATTTTTTGTATGAAAAGTCAAAATTAAGTTGTTTGAAAAATGATAAAAATATTCATTTTAATTTTTTTCCTAATATTCCCATGGGTAAAATTTTATTTAATAAATTAATTTGGCGAATTTAGAAAATATTTTTGAAAATATTTTTAGAAACATGGATATGGAAGAAAAATCATTTTTGTTCGAAGACAGAGATAACGTAATAATTTATTAATAAAATTTTATCAATCATTTTCATTACCAAGGAGATAATAATGGTACTATAACATGAAACATTCATGAATAACTATATTAAAAGAAAATATATTTGGTTTAAGATATAAATATAAAACAATTCCCCCAATGGGAGGCTTAAACATATACAATCTCAAATAATGATGAGATTTTGAAATAAGTCATTACCAAATTGGTAACATTTGAATCCGATATATCATGAAATAATAAATTATAATACCTTGAATATAAAGTTATTCATGATATAAATTATAAAATTGGAAGTATATACACCACACAAAATAAATAAGTGGGGAATATGGCATACATCTCACATAAGTAAAAGTGAGACGAGAAACCCTGGCCCTAGGTATGATTTCCTTTGAATGTTTTCATAATTCTTGTCTAATAAATATATAATTATTATAAATATATTTCAGAACCACAATCAGATATATTATCCCATATATTATTTACTTATAGTCTTTTATAACCTGTTTATTTATAATTATTTTTCAAAATATCTATTTTATGTGATAATTACTTCATTTTTCATGTATAATTTGGTTCTGTAATTTTGGCCCTTTTTAATTGATCATGGTTCCATAATATCCCAAATGTTAACCATGAAATAATTATTATATCTCATAATTATAATAATATTTATTGTATTCCATAAAAGTTATATATGGGAAAATGAGTTACAATATTCCTGAACATGGTAGGCCATACGAACACATGGACACTCTTTTTATCCAAAAAATAGATAGTAAGAAAGGTAAATAATATTTAGACTTTAAAAGACCATTTTTATATCGAATATTTTATGTGTATTCATTAAATATATATTTATTACCATCAATTTCAAAATAAACTAAAAAAAATCGCATCACTTTTTAGAGGCAATAGTCCACACGTACGCATGAGAAACATTATTGTTTTCCACTGGGTTGGAAGGTAAGAAGGCATATTCAATATTAAAATTGTATAAGTAGATTATTTTCATAATTATTTTAAAATATTTTTAATCCATCATTATATCTAGTCATCATAGGTGGTTGTGGAAAACAAGTTATATCAGTTCGTGAGGCGGTAGTTTGTCGTACACATGATCGACAATTTCATTTTCCATTTTGTGGAACAAGAGATGGATATGGGTTATTACATAAACATAAAAACATATAAGAATATTTTATATTCTGGTGTTATTATATTGGAATTATTAGGACATGAATGAAAGTGGTAAAAAGAGGAATAAAAAAATAGCATAGTGAAGATAATTACCGTCTCTTAGAAAAACCTCATTTGTATATCTTATTAAGGACACTAGTGTTGCTCTTTTTGGAAAAATGAAGCTCAAGAAAAGAGATAAGGATTTTTGGGAGATATTTTTTGAGGGTTTGGTCATGAAAAATGTCTTAATATGTGTGAAGTGGTTAGGGTAAGAATTTCCCTTTTATAATTGAGGAGGAGCAATATTTTTTGTAAATATCTAAAAAGTTTCAATAATAATATGTAATTATCACCCAAAGTGACTAAAAATTAATTATTAACTGACTGTATGGATTATGTTGTCCAAACACATCAAAAAACACATGTTTGAAACATCTAGTTCCTTATCTTCTATGTTTCCTCACTTTAACTCTTTTAGTTTTCACCATGGTGACAAATATGTTCTTATTTACCTAGGTAATTTATTATTTATGAATAAAATTAAAATAATCCTTATTACATAATGTGTACCAACTAATTTTAAATATTAATTAAATTTATTGAATAAATATCCTATGTGTGTTGAAAGTTAATTTTAACACATTAGCACATAACGTGCAAACCCCCATTTTAACCTTAACCATGGTAATGAATTTTTTTCTATTTATGGGTCAATATAATTATTATAAAATAACAAATATTCCTTGAATGTAATATAGTAGATATATTTAAATATACATGAATAAATTGTAATTTGATAGTATTTTTTATAATTTTAATTCATTTAATAAAACATTATTAATTATAGAATAACATTAATGTCAATTTTGGCACTATTCATTTAATGTAACTTTTAAAATATGAAGGCAATGATAAAATTAGGATATATTATTTTAAAAATTTTATTAAAATATACTATTATCTAAAAAATTCATGTAAAAAAGTAATTCATTCAACATATATTAATTGTAATATTTTTAGATTAATTTATTTTATTTTTCTATTAATTAAATAATTATTGCATCGGAATATCATAATAATTTGAGATAATTATATAATTATTAAAAATTATAAATAAAATAATATTATTAAAATAATTTAAATAAGCTCAAAATGACCATAAATATTCATTTAAATGTTTTTTCTCCTGTATGAATACATAATTGAAATTTAAAAGCAAGTGGGTGATATTTTATCTTTTTCATTACATAAATTATTATATTGGTCACATTCATGGAAAAGTGTTGAAAAAAATCAAAAAATAGACCCTAGGTTATAAAATTCAACATAAGTCTATAAAATATATATTATACTGGTTTTAGATCCTTTTTAACCCCTATTATTTTAATTTAACCCCATAATTAACTTATTTTAACCTCAACCGTGATTATTATTATTTTATTTTTTTCTATTCATTATGAAAAAATTAAGTTGAACTTATTTAAAAATAAAAAGTATTTTTGTTTAAAAATATGGAATATATTTTTCTAAATTCCATTTATAGATGTGGAAAATTATAAATTAACATTGATCACAAAGACGTGATAGAAAATCGGTTTTCCATAGAGAAAATTCTTATAAGTATAGATTGTTTTAACATAAAAAATAAAAATGAATTTTAATTCAATGAACTAAATTTTATTTATTATAATAATATTAAACAAATTTTAATTTTAAAATAATTTTATATCAAAATTTAACTTATAAACGCTTTTAATGAAAAAACAGTTTTCATTAAAAACCAGTATTTTTACTATTAATTGAAAAAATAATCATTTTACAAAATTATCAAAAATAAAATGTAATATAATTTTTATAGTATAATTTCAAAAATGAAGTTTATTTTCAAAATTAATTTTTCTAAAATTGGGATAAAATAATTTTAAATTCTGTGATCAAAGAGGAATAAGACCGCCTTTTTAAAAAATACCATTATTTCAAAAAAAAATTCATTGAAATGATTATCATTTTATTTCTAATAAATAGATATACATTGAATTTATTTTAGTTATTTGTAAACCAAATAATTTTATAATTTTTCTATTCTTATTCATACCCTCTAATTTAATGAATATGCTATAATGATAAATTGTTCATTTAAACTTGGGGTTGTGTGTATCGAAAACTATTAAACTTAATGTTCTTATTTGAAAATATCCGAGTGTTATAGTTTACAACATGGAGAAGAGGACTTATAATAAAGGTTCAAACTGGTTTCTATAGTGGTTCCATACTCGTTTCTATAAAAACACACCAATTAGTATTTTCCCATGATGAAGTCCCATATGATCTTTTCATAGAGATTATTCATAGTGTCCTTGAGGAACATGATACTGATTCCAACTTTTTTAAGAGGTGTATATATCATGATAAATCATTCCTGGTTACACCTGTTCTCCTAGTATTCCTTACATAAAAAATTATGTAGGATTATGTTATGACTTTTTAGGATCACTTTGGGTACTTTTTTTATTGAGAGGATATGAATAATGATGAAATGAAAATGTTTTTGATAAAAACCCTTCTGTAAAATAATATAAATTTATTTTTCTAGATAATAATATTAATAGAATTATATCCACCATATTTTCAAAATTATTTAATCATATTTAAATATTCTTTAGTCGAGCTCCATGGTTGTCAATGGGAAAATCCTTTAGGGGAATTCTTTCCATATAGTAATGTTATGGGCTCTACTGTCAAAGCATTTGGGAAGAGATGTTGAAGTTTATTTTATTGAAATTTTACTTTTGGCCTCTCTAAATTTCACATTGTGTTAAAATATACCTAAAAAACATGATAGAGGATTTGAATCCATTGAGGGAAATGACCATATCATCCACCAAAAATGGGTGAGAGATAACTAGTTTACCATAAATCCTCTTAAAATACCCCCACTGATTCCTCTTAAAAGCCGTTGTTGATTACTTTTTTAATGGATTCCTAGGCAGTAGCAAAGAGGGAAGGAGAGAGAGGATCCCTAAGCCTAAGGCTAGAAACACATTTAAAGGAACCATATTACATTCCCATCAGATATATAGAGAACCAAGGTGAATGATAGAAATGTAATATGATTTTTTAGAACCATTCATAGAAACTGTAAGATCACATATATTTAATAAAGAATTTACACTCATTTTTTTCAAATTCTTTCTCTATGTAAACTTTAAAAACCCAATTTTCTCCACAAATATCCAAAACTTTTGTCTCCAAAAAATATTACTTCTAAAAAAATGGATTTTGATTAGAAAATTTCATATATTTAAAAAAATATTTAATATTTAAGTAAACATAAAAACAATTATTTCTCTGATTTTAAATTATAAAATTATTCACTTTTAAATTGAAACACATATCATATTAAAATAAATTTTTAATTTTAAAACAACATTAAGAGTAATAAAGTGATAATATGTTAAAAAATAATTTAACATAAAATTATAATGTTTATTTTAAAAGGAAATTCTTGCAACAGGAACAAGTTCAATGACTCTAAATATAGTCACACTTAAATTATAAAATAAAAAATAATTATCGCAACAAACTAGACATTTGATTCCAACCACCCAACTAGATAAAAAAATAACCAAACATAAACCAAGGAACACCATGAATTATACAAAACTTTTAATACTGATGGTCCACCACATAAAAAAGAATATATCAACTTACTCAAAAAAGGATAGAGTTAATGAAAAATAAACCTAAAAGTTCTGATCGAACTATAGAAAAAATACTCTCTATGTACCTTAACATACCATCAGACCAATGCCTCAAGGAAGCATACTCATCTTTCTCAATTTTTTGCAACAAAACTATTTCAATCACCTAAGATCAATCTCACTACTAACGAAGACATAAACCAAAAAATAATCATCCTCCACTAGATTTTTAGCCTTAAATTATACTCAAAATGTTAAACTCACTTATAGTTATCACATAAAAGGTCCAAAAATTAGGAAATAAATGACTATAAATGATCCCAAAGATTATTTAAACATGATCCCTATTTTTGGAAATCTAATAGAACCTTAATATATTCATCCATATACACCTTGTAAATAAACTCTTTCTTAACTATGGAAATGAAATATTCCCTAAAAACCCCATTTAGGGAAACATGATCCATCTTCCAAAACATTCAGGACACTCCTCATTGAAAGACCACTATTATGGAAACATATAATTTATCTCGTGATATCATTAATTTTAAAGAAAAATCAGTATTCTCTAAATACTCCTCAACCTTGAGGCCTACAACCCCCCCATTGAAAAACATTCACAATAATTTATACTAGAAACTGAATAGAACCTCATCCCATGACTTCTCCTAATTCCTAAACACATAAAAAATATACCTTTGAACCAAACATCAAAATAAAAAAGGTTAATTATTAAAATTATATCAAACACAAAAAAAAAGGAATACAGAATCACATATTATGATTCATATTCACCCCTCTATTACCGAATCACAAAATTAACTCATCCCCCATGACAAAAACAACATTATATTACAATATTAACAACACATTTTACTATAATCAACACATCCACCTCACTAACCCCACACTACTAACCAATAAGCTATAAAGAATTCCTAACAACTCTAATATTCACACTAGTAATCATGTTTACCAAATATCAAGCATGACTACCATATTTTTGGGAAAACCCCAAAAATAATTTTCAAGAAGACAAAAACTCACTTCCCATCAATTATATCAATTTAAGGGATTGTTTTTTGAAAGCAACAAAACTATTTATTACAAACACAATAGTTTTTCCTCAAAAATTTATTTCCTAATTTCTTTTTAAAATATAATACTTAAATGCTTCTTTAAAAAAGGAACTAACATAACCCTCCAGAAAACAACCTCAAAGTTTTTTTAAAACCAATTTTTAAAATTAAAATCACAACAAAATTATTAAAATAAAACCCATTATGTTTATTATTTATTTAAGGAAACATATCACCAATTGATAAAGTCAAAATTTAAAAAACAAAATAAAATATTACTCAAAATACTACACACATTTTTATACAGCATGAGAAGAGTTCAAAATTATCATGTAAAAATCTTAAAAATCTCCCCCTAAAATTATTTCATTACCAATTAAAGAGGCTTGATCACTAAAAAAATTAAACAATTCTTCATTTATGAATAACATGATATCAACGGTTTCAAATAACCATGAATTAAATTTTATCATGTTGTGTATTTTAACACGCCTTCAAAATAATAACTTTCCAGACCTAAGAAATATAGATCATTATAAATATGATATATAAAAAACCATTTCCAATATGATTATTTAATAACTATCATGTATTGATGTAGTAAGGATGATATATGTTGAACATATTTCAATTTGACACTTACAAAACTTTACATTCTCTTCACCTAACTAATAGTGACATGCTCAGCTTCCAAATCAATAACTTTAGTTTAATGTAAACAAAGATATATAATTTATTAAAACATGATTTTTAAACAATTTATTCTAGAAAAACCAAAAAATAGTCTTCCAATATATCATCTATTATCACAGATACACTAATGTAAGCATATAAATTATTTATTTTAAGAAAAAATATTGAAAGTATGAATTTGGTTTAATATTCTCAAGGTTTTTATTTTTTACTAAGAAATTAATGATAACATTGTAATTTTTTAAATATATAGTAGCTTTAAATTTATGTGAATTAATAACAACTCATGAGTATTATAAACAAAACAAATCAAAATCATCATATGTATAAAAAATATTAAAAACATTAAAATACAATATGAAATCTATGACATATAAAACCTTAAAACAAATACAAATAGTAGAAATGGGGCTCCAAATATAATATTTCATATCCCTGAAAACTTAATTAAAGTTACAAGAATGTAAATAATCCCTAAGACCAGGACATGGGTCTCTATTAAGATATTTTAATTAAAATTTCAACTTAGATCCCCCTTGAATCATTAAAATTCAAATATAGACACAAAGAATCATGATAGATTTACCATATCTAGATTTATACCTTGAAATTAATAAAATTTAATTTATTATTTCATTTTTATTGAGGTCCATGAATCTGATAATATTGGTTACTAAACCCTTACACCCAATCTAGCCCCCCCTTTCTATGACATTTTCTATTTTTGATTGATCGTATTACCCTAACATACCCCTGTGTACTTCAAGAGTTCCATTAAATAAAATATATCCTAACTCTAATACATATCATTGATACCATTCTATTACATCCCACCCCCAATAGGAACCCTTTCTGGTTTGATTGTAATGATAAGTGTGACACTCGAAGCCTGACTCCAATAGGTCATGTATTAGTGACTTTCACCAAAGGGTATTTAAATAAAAATATTTGAGTAATTACCCACATAATCCTAAGAACATGAGATAAACTACTAATAAACTATATATAATATAAAATAAAACTCAATTAAAAATTCATGGAAATTTATTACACAAAACATAACTTTAAAATTAAACACAAAAAATAATTCCTATAAAAGAAGACCATGAACCCTGGCCACAAACTCTCCGAGATAGAATGATCCAGCCCAATCAGAAACTTTCTATATTAAATATGAAAAATAAATAAATAAATATATATATAATGTGGTTAGAATACACATATAATTAGAATGATCATCCCCAGAACCTCTTATGAAAATGTAGAAGAAGCATAGTAATATGCTAATGAAAAAAGCATAACCAACTCACACCTAAATCTGGATAACTATCACCAATCCTCACCAAGTCTAACTTACATAGTATCACATCCAAGTATAGAGACATAGTATAAAATGAATATATATATATATATATATATATATTAATAGGATACCCCAGAACCGCATCCCTACTAATCCAGTCATTATCATGCCGCGATGACATAAGTTGTGTACTTCAGTCCATTCTATATCTATATATCTACTACATCACAACCACAACCATGTATATAAAACCAAAAAAACATAAAAATTACACATAATATCCCTATCATAATTGGTTAACATGTAAATTAAGTACATCAAACTCATGTCCTCCTTTTTCCTTGAATGTATGTCCCCTAGCATGTAACAATATCACAACTTTATAAAAATAGCATAAAATATATAAATTTTATATCCTTAAGAAAATATAGTCCTTATGTATATACTTATACTAATTCATCACATACCACTCTATGTCTAATGATGGGTAAGATAAGAGGGACTAGTCATCCATTCTTTATCTAAACAAGATGTTGGGAAAAAATATTAAACCCATATCCTCATATAAGTGTTTGTAAGGTTATCTAACCAGGGTAGTGGTTTATATGAATAAAAAATAAAATAAAATTGATATAATAAGATACAAAAGACCAACATAAGGGCTATATTACAATTACAATTCCTTAAACACTGTTACCTACAAAAGTGACTATATCCCAACTACCACACACAGACAACGACTTCCACAAATATCCAACCATACCCAACCACCACAATTTCATAACGAAACAACATTATATAAATTGTTTTAATATTTATAAAATCACTAATAAGTTACATATTTACCATTACTAATCACATTATTTTCATTTATCCATATTTATTATCAAACCATTCATTAATTCACTTGTCACATTAAAATTGTTTATTGGTTCTTATTATAACTTATTCTATACATCACAAGTTTTGTTTAAATAATTCACTTACTAAATAACAATTAAATATTAATAATTTTTTATTTACTACAACTCATTTAACTATAAAACCATTCCACATTCGTTAAGTTGTTTATTCTTTCATTTATTATTAGTAAGAAACCATATTCTTGGGAATTAATGATACATACTATATCACTCACTCCAATAACTACATTAACCACAAAACAAACCCATGTAAAAATCAATAAATAGTTCCAACTGGAAAAATAAAATATCAATCCAACCATTTCACAACATTATCAAATTTTAGTCACAATAACCATACTAAAATACTGACAACAATACATATCATCACCCCTAACGTTTACCTTAGTAGCCACAACAAAATATCACCCAAAACCATCTTTCATGACCCACTACCAATACCACCATAGTAATAAACTCTACAAGACGATTTAAAAATCTTATTCTATTTGGGAATGACACCAAACAATCTCCATTTAGATAATGAATTTGTATCCATTTAACATTATAAAAATAAACACATTATATCTCTTTATATGTCACCATTCCTTCAATTTGTAACTATATTTAACTAAATATTTAATTATAAAAAGGTTAAAGGTATCAGAATAATAGAATTTAATAATAACTATAATAATAAACAACTTTAAACTATCAACTTTAATCATTAATCATTATTCATTCAAAAATCCACATGAAAATTGGAGAATGAAAATTATAGATGTACAAAACACATTTTACATTACCTTATTTAAGAATTTGTACTTTTATGGATGGTGACTAAACCATTAAAATACAAATAGTAAGGTTCATCACAATAAAAAGTTTCAACTTTAGAACACCAATAAATAAGAAATAACTTGAATTTTGTAAAACATGTGATGATCTCCCCATCCCTTTAAATTCCCATAATCAGATTAATTAATCTATTTAAGTTAATTCATATTATCCACCCAATTAAAAGATCAATACTTTTAAACAAATTAAGATGAATAAATCTAAAATCACATACCTCATCCAATGATTTGGTGAATATAACATAAGAATAAAAATAAATCGCTAGAAGGCTACCATAAAACTCAAAGGGATCCAACATAGGACCTTACCAAATAAATATACCCTTACATACTTGATCCAAAAATCAATAAATTTAATGTAATAAACTTTATTAGCCTCCATAATAATAATTAACTAGAATAAAATAAGTAATAAGAAGAGAGTACCTCCTATGGATGAAATGATCTCGATCTCACCAAGTAAAGAATCAATATTCACCAAGTTACATTAAAATATATTTAATGATTCACCAAAGAGAACCTAAATTCCATTGTGAACCCTTGATCCAATAATAAAAATGTGATATAATCAATATATTATAATTAAAACCGCTTTAAAACTAATTCAATCAATTAATTCTAGGGTGTGACAAAGCTGTTCATTCTGCAATTCTTGAACCCCAGAGGATCCTGTAAAGGTCTTAAACATATATCCTAATAAACATCATAGCATAAAAAACAATGGTGAACCAACTTCCTCTAAGGTGAATTAATATAAATGGGAGAACCATGAAAGCCAACCACCCATGCTTCAATGGTGCAGTGACCATAATATTGTTAAGTATCCATCATGTAATATTAATAAACAAATCATGACAATCCAAAAAACAACAACTCAAATGATCAGGGAGTTTTTAAACTTACATATAATTAAGTCAATAGATCTCACATAATATTAACTGATAAACCCCTTTATGTAATAATAATCTTGAGGTATCCACAATGCAACTAAAACTGATCACACCAAAACTAGACATATACTTCTATAGAGATTAATATAAAAGTATCATGAATCCTCCATCATGATATTAAAAACCATACCACATCAAATCTCTATGATCCAGATAAATCTTCATGTTGCAACACATCAGGGCACAATATAGAACATTCCTCCACCTAAAATTTTATCCCCAGCCACATCATTCCTATATGAAAATAATATTACACAAAAAATCACACCCATGTCCAATTCTAAACACACTTTATTTAAACACTAGATTTGATATAGATTTAGATGAACTTATTTTTATTTTACTATTTTTTAATTAATTTAACTTTATATCTCACAAATAATCATATAGTCCCAATAATAGAAGGTATAGTGTAATTGAGGATCAACTACCTACGAAACTTATTTTATAACAAATCTGATCATTTTTACATAATTGAACCACACTAGACTCCCTTATAAAATACTTATAGGTTCCAATCACCTTTATAACATGGAAATGAAATCCTAATAAATGGGTGAGATCTAACTATAAATAATGGAAAACTTATCAATATTTCATCAAGGGTTAGATGACATGATTATGAGAAAACATGATTTGTGGAGGAATATCTTATTAAAAAGAATTTGGAACAATAAGAGTTGTTCGTAATCAAGGATGAAATGACATGTAATATAAAATGAACAAAAATATACCATAGAAAAAGTGTGTGAAGTAATGAGACAATAAACATGATCTAAGTAACTTAATAATAGGAATTAAACATATAAATATGGAATAAGCCTAAGAATATGGAACCTTAACCTTATTAAACATAATTAGCTACATTGAGTTCATGCTCCATCTAACGAATATAGACAATCTGTATCATGTTCTTGCTCAATTATATTAACATAACTAATATTCTTCTTGTTCATGATAAATATTTTGACAATAGATAATCCTAAATGTTTTCAAACTCAATCTTTTGAACATATCTTATTCATATAGCGTTCACAATCAATCTTGTGAATGCAGAAAATCAGCATCATTTTGACACTCAACATATTTATCCCATGAGGTATAAAGCATTAACTAATTAATATAATGGTGATATTGTATAACGCCCATCAATAATACATACATTTTTTACACATAAAAATAATATTTTTCTATAACATAAATAAGTCATAGAAAGAAAAATGAGTTTTGTAACATTTATAGATGGTATCAAAAAAATTTACCTTTAATATATAAACAGTTAAAACTGAAAATTAAATAACCACTAAAAAATATTTTATAATAAAATTTATAGGGTAATTAGTGATAAATAATTTCCATGGAAATAAATAATTTATAGATAAATGAAAAAATGGTAAAAAATTAATAAAATAGTCTTTTGATTTTTTTATACTATTTTCATAAAAAATAATCTATAAATCAAAATCAAAATTATTATAAAAAATTTTATGTGAATAATTTTTATATTATTTATATTAATAAATATGTTCCTATAGTGGATCCTTGAATATAATATAAATATTTCAAATAGGTGAATTGAATACATCTTGAAAAAATATATTTTTTAAAGAATCTTTATTTCTATATCCATAAAACGGATATAAATGATTTAGAAAGGTGAAGTGATTTTTTTGTGAAAACGTTTAATTTTAAAAAGAATATTCGAATATAGATATTTTAAAAGAAATAAATAATTTCTAAATAGAATGTAAAGGTCAAGATAATTTTTTTATTTTTAAAGGATGTAAAACCTTTTTAATATTTTGGAATGCCTTTGTGGAAAAGATACATCGTAAAAAGAGGTAGTAAAATTTAAATTTGAAAAATGGAAATGCAAAATAGCATGTTAAAATGAGTAATAACATATTTGGATATCAAAATAAGAGGTTAATTCATTTTTTATAATAACATGAATGGAAATGGAGTAAAATTATCTTTAAAGGATAAGAGTCTTTTCTTAAAAAAAATTCACTTTTATGGGAGAGAAAATCATTGATAAAAGATATTTGAGTTGAAAACATAATTTTACCTAGGAAATATGTTATATAATAATAAATATAATAATTTATCAAACATATAGTTATTGTTCTCAATGAATAACATTTTAATACACAAACATTTGAGTTAAGAAAATCCATTAGATATTTTGTAATTCAAGAAGTAAGTAACATTTAGAATGATGTTTATTTGAAAAGAATGTAAATAACTAGAACAAGGAGATAAAATAAAAATAATAAAAAAATAGATTAATTTTCATAAATTATGTGAAATAAGTTCAAGAATAACAATCATAACTCAGCTGACGAGAATTGAGTTTCCAAAAAAAACTTACAACATCGTAATCATTGAAATTAAAAATACATGGAATGTAAAACATGATATGAATTTTTAAATCAATTATATTTCATTTAAAATTTGATAAAATAAATCCATTCCCGATATATATTCCCTAAAAATTAAATAAGTTGTGAATGCATTTTATTTCTAAATGAATAAAAAACCTTTAACTTGGGTCCTGATTCATTCTGTGTGTGTGCCTAATGTTATGAATAATAAAACAAAGTTTGTTAAATATATTATTAGGAAAATAAATCATTTATATTAATTTTTCTTAGTTCTATTAATTTTCATTTTATTGTTATTTATTAAATATAATTTTTTTATAATAGTTACTTGTGGTGGTTCAGTCTAATTCTCTGATACATCATTAGTATATTGAATGTGTTAAAATATTTTCTAAAATAGATTTATAATATCCACAATTATATAGTTTTATGTATTTTATTATTAAAATGGAACAACATTTATAATTTTATGTAGGTTTTTTCCTAATGGTATGAAATTAATAAAGGTTTCATTATTTTATCATTTAATGTGGCTAAGTTTTCTGTGCCATTTTATTATGGATATCACTTATATAATGTTCAATTTTATCTCTCTAGAATATTAATAGTGTAATAAATATCATCATTATCTATTAAATTAAATTTAAAATCCATCCATGTTATGAGGATTTGGAAAATAGAATAAGTTGTTCAGGGAGGCAATAATGCACACATACACATAATGACATCTTTATTTATTAAATGGTTTTCGAGGAAGGTATAAAATAGATATTCCATTAGTATAAAAATAATTAAGAATACTAATAATATTTATTTTATTATAATTTCAAGGATTATAATGGTTTTAGGTGGTGTAATAATAAAGTAAATAAGTATGATAAGTTGATAACATTACCTCTCCCTTTATATGTTCCTTTGGGTAATGCTTTAATGCTTCTTTGCTTTGTATATTGGAAATTCCAAGGACTCTAAGACAAGGGGAGAGAGATTTGGAGAGACTAGTGCAGAGTCTTGGTTAAGGTAAAACTTTATAATTGATGGATAATGTTTTTGGAAGTTATCTTCTTTTATAGGTAGAGGAAATGGATTTTTCATAATTACACATTACTTCAAATTAATTTCATGACACAATTTCGATGTAAAAGGATTAAAAATGTAAAATAATTTATTATAGGATTAGTTTGTGAAAATTTAATTTATATAAGCCCCTCAAAAATTTATTTAATTCCATTTTTTAAATTTTTTTTAGTCTTTTACCATTTGGTTCCATATTTTAAAAAAAATTCCTTTTAAAAATTTGTTTTTATCTTTTATCTTTTTTGTTTTTACATTGGTAACTAGTTTTTCCTTTGTAATTTATATCTTACTAAAAAATTGAAGTTAAAAAATCTTACCAAAATTGGATGTTCTGAATATAACTTTATGTTAGATACAATTTAGTTCAATTTCTAAATAGTTATAATTAACTGTTAAATTAAAATATTGAATATTTATAAAATCATTTTGCATAAAAAATATCTTCACCATTAAGTGTTCTTAATCATATATAAAATAAAGTTCAATTTAAATGACTTGAAATATATTTTTATATATGTGTAAAAATAATATCAAATTTATTATATAAAATAAATCAAATTAATACATTCGAAATAATTAAAGAACATTGATAAAATAATTCTTTAAAAATAACAACTTTACCATTATCATTATTATTAAATTTATTCTTAGTAATTATAATTTTATGCCTACAACTAACATGGAGCTTATTAAATAATATGATTTTTTGGGTCTAAAATATAAAATCTATTTTTTTTGGTTTAATTTCTATAAGTGATGAAAATTAATTTTTCAATATATTGGAATACAAAAAGATTTTGGAGTAAAATATTACTTAAGTTTCTAAATGATAAACATGAGTTCTATCAATTAAATATATTATTTATAAATGATTTATTTTAATTTATAAATATAAAATTTTTGGAAAAAATATTTTAAAAAAAAATAACTCATTCTTCTATTATGATTTTGTTATAAAAATTATGAGTTTAGAAAAATCAGTATTTTGTTACTGTACACCTAAAAATAAATTATTTTAGAAAAATATCAAAAAAATTAGCCTAAATTGAATTTGAAATTATTAATCAAAAATAAAGTTAAATATTTAAAATTAAAATTATAGATTTAGTTTTTAAATGAAAAAAAAAATATAAAGAAAAATATCTTTTATTGAAAAAATATGTTTTTAAACATAAAGTGTTCTTGATTTTATTTCAAATCAATTTCCAATTTATATAATGTTACTGTATGATATTTTAAAATTGTAAAATTTAATTATTTAGGATCAAATATATAGCACTTTTAAAATCCATTATTTTAGAAAAATCAATGAATTTTAATATTAAACTTATTAATTATTTACCATCTAAATGTAATAACTTTTAAGTGATTAATATATTTTTATATACTATGAGTTTTATTTTTCTTATAATATTATTAATAACATTCAATTAATAGGACATGTATATTTTTAGTTCCGCTTTGTGTATGAAACAACCTATTGATCATAGTACAAACTGAAATAATATATTCCAAATTCTAAAGGTGTTACACGAACCATCTCCAACACCTATATCAACTGAAATATTTAATGAAAATATTAAGGAAATACCAGAATGTCACATGTTCATCCATAATGAAAGTAGTGAATCAAGCCACAAACAGTTTTTTCATTATGTAATTTTTTTAATTATATTATTTACTTTCATGTATATAACCAAAAATAATAATTTTCTAATTAAGGGTCATGTTTTTCAGAATCCAAACATCATACATACAATTTACAAGCCCAAATCCTCATAAAGTACATATCATGATGCATCCCATTTCATAACCCATATATTGTCATTATGATCACTTTAGACAGAATACAGTTAAGTATGAATGAAATAGTTTCTAGTTCACATCCCCAAAATTATATTGGAAGGTTGCACTGAACCATTATTAACTGATCCATCACTTATAAAGTAAATTTATTCTTATTAAACACATTTTTTCATTATAGCATTCTATGAGTGAGTTGTAGAATAATTCCATAATCTCTTAGATGATCAGTGAATTCCTAGATTAAGTATTTAAAAATATGATCTGATTAGATTATGTTAAAAACATTTCTAGTTGATATTGTATGAATCTTTTGAACACCTTAAAATTTTCTAACGTGTAAAACTTTTTTCTAATTAGAAAAACACAACCATACCAAATAAAATCCTTATTAATGGTTATTAAGTACCTATAAACAGCACTTGATCAAGTACTCATTGGTATATATATATCAATAAGTGTTTTATCTTATAGTCCACTATCCCTATCAACTTTTACAATAAATGGTTCTATGTTCATTTTTCTAATAAAATTATTTCCAAATTATTAAACGATTAATAATAAAATGGGTTTTTCAATCAATCTCTAGGGAGTATTTGGGTGTTTTTTTAATTTATATCCCCTATCCAAAACAATAATGATAATTAGCATTAGAATCAATATTAACCTCTTATATTGAATGTACTAGATTGGATTATCCATGTCTAGAATCTATAAACCATTAACCATATTCACAATTCCATTAAACATTTCATTCAATTCTATAAAAAATCTTATTCTTAATAATAAATGGAGATCAATTCATTTCCGAACATGATATAGAAACAAAATTTCAAATTATGGAAAGGGAACAATAATAGTTTTTTAATTATAGAACTAATCAAATTGGTGTACATATATCATATGTTCCAACCTCTAATGCAACAATTAATTCCCCATTTAAAACACATAGATCTATTTATCCTGAATGTCCTAAAGGCCATCTTTTATTTATTTTTGGATAATCCATATTTTAAGGGTTAATGGAGATCCATTACATGACCTGTAGTCCCAAGGCACGAGGCCCATACATGACCCAATACATGACCTTTAAGGCGTAAGACTCTACATAATTGAAACAACACCTCCCCATCTTTTTTATCTGGAAGGCACCTTGCTCTCCACCTCATAAGTCTGATCAAATAGAATTTCACTGTGCAGAGCTACACAGTGCCTCATCCTGAAGGCAGTTTCTAGAGCCTATCATTCTTCTAATGTGGTTAGCTCTGCTCTGGTGGTTACAATTTTTTTCTCTGAATCCTCATATGGATATTTTCTTATGTGGTATGCCTAGTTTGCTTCTTGGTATTTTTATGTGGCCCGAAATACCTGTGGCCCAAATTACATTGGTGGACTAAATGCCATTACCACCCAAAGGCCCACATGCCTAAAGGGCCTAAGACCTGTAGGCCCAACCCGGTGGTCCGAATGCCCAAATCAGATGAATAGTTCTTGCTGCCATAGTTCCAAACAATACTTACTACTGTAACTGCTAAAATACTGCTACAGTGACCTGACAATTCATCCCCACCCATATTTGATCTTGGGTCTCTTGGATTCTAAGTGGGAGCCTCTACCACTCAGGTACAGGCTCATTGGATTCTTCTTTTTAATCAACCTTATCTCAAATTAAACCTTTATTAGCAAATATATAAAAAGTTCTAAAAGGTATAAAATATATCATCACAAGGGTATAAACTCATACAACAATACTTCAATCTGGGGGAGGGAGTTGAGTTTAATGAAAATACAAAGAGGGTATACCTTACCACCTTTGGAAGGAACTATATTTCCTTCACTCCATATGTGTTGAATCTACACACTATTATCATGAAGATATATTCACTTCCTAATATGATTAATCATATACCAGTGCAATTTCATCACTCCCTTTAAGTAGTTGGTGAGCATGATAGAGTCTATATTAACCTTGACCATGTAATATTGGGGAGGGAGTTGAGTTTAATGAAAATAAAAAGAGGGTCTTCCATGAAACCTTCAGAAGGCAAGATATTTGTCACTATATTTCCATCGCTCCATGTGTATCTAATCTACACAGCATTGTCATGAAGATATATTCATTTCATTTACATTATATTATGTGTTTAAAAAAATGTGTGATGCACAAATGATATTTAATACCCATGAGTTAGAATTATGGAAATTAATTTGTATAACATTCACATCCATATTATCACAATGATTTTGTTTGAGAGAACTAATTTACCATAGATACCAATATATAATTTTATTATAGGTTATACCCATAAAATATCTCAAAATTATTCTCATGAGGTATTTAATTATCTTAAAAATTATATATCTATGAGTATCATATTTTATATCTTTGCATCAAAGGTTTTTAATAAATATACTCTTACTAAAACATTTGACCCCACATATCATATCTATTAGAGTGGTACAGGGTCTATATTTTACTAAGTAATGAGTATCTTTGGGAATTACTCTCACCACTTATCAATTTATATAAATTATATTAATAATAATTTCATATATAACTCTTATATAGTTGAATGTTAAACATTTTTCATAATCCATCATATGGATAAATACAACTCTATTCCTCTAGTATCTTATCTCAGAGGGCTTTCCAACCATGTATAACCAAAATTTCATATCAATATTTAGTTACCTAAAACTTATTATTATCCTTTTATTCAATGGATTACAAAATATAATCTATGGACATCATCATTTTTAAGAAATAACTCAATTAGATGACCGAGTTCTTTCCATGTGATTTCTTCAAAGGAAATCTCACACTTAGTATTTAAAGGGTTTTCTAGGTCTCATAATTTTAATATAAATCCTATGTATATTAAATAAATAACTATTTCATTTCATGAAATATTTACTATTTCATGTCTTATTCTTTTATATATGAATTCTTCTAGTAATTAAATTTTTAAATCTTAATTCCTTCCATAAAATTAAAACATTCAATCTATAATAATGTTTAATTCATTACAAATGTCAAACTTTATGTCACTAACCCAAAAATAATGGATACAAATATGTAAAAATATCAAAATTCACCTCATATGTAAGTTTTATGATGTCCATTCATGTAGGGAATTGTAATTATTTTAAAAAAAATACCTATAAGAGAAATAATGGTGCAATAGGTATCCAAATCTCACATTCCCTTGATAGATATTATACGTTCAGACCAATTATCAGCTTGACCTAAAGTACTATTACAAATGGTTCAATACTCAAGAAAGACTTTATCTAAATGTTAATTCAAGTAATAAATATGTATAGACTATAGTTAACCTCTAAATTCAGTCTCATAACCCTCTAACAGAAAAAATTCAAGGTTGAAGAAAAATAAATTTTATGTTATCATACTTAGTATGTAATGCATGTTCTAAAAAATTATAGGATGTAATATATCATGTATATTAAAAGATACATAATATTCACATCTTATAAACTATTTAGTTTTATGAATATTTAAATATGGATAATATATATAAATTAACATTTCACTTATTTACTAATCATGATATATTACTATGATCACTTAATATTTCATTTATGGGTGTATATATATATATATTCCATTTATAATTACTAAAACAAATGTTTGATAAAAAAGTTATAAAATATAAGAATCATATATAAAATAATAAAATTTATCATTTTGGTACTAGAACGTATCAGACAATATACCCTTATCATATGTTGTGATCCGAAATCACATAATTCAATAAGATTTATCTTTTGAGAAAAATCATATCTTATGATAGATTCTATTATATAAATTAGTTCAATAATTGAACTATATTATAAGTATAGGTACCTCTTATATCTTCTTTATTAAAAAAATATTAATTTGTTGACTACTATTACAACCATCATAAACTATAATAACACTTATCTTAACTTTATATATAGTGTGAAATCATGGGTTTTAATGAATCATATGCCATGACTCATCATTCCATTCCCTTTAACATAGAAAAGAACCTATATCGTGCCATATGATATCAAATATCACATTTAATAACATGAAAATCAAGAGGATAATAATTAACCATGTCATATTAATGAATATGATATAGTAAACTACTATTATGATTTGTATTTAATTTATAAAGTCACTATATAAACATATTGATTCAACGATGATGTGGAATCTGATACCAATAATGTGTTTTATTATAACATGAAATTATCTTAAATCATGAAATAAACCCATTACAATGTAATAATTATCATCATAAAATCATCATGAAATATAAAGAACATAAATCAATGATCCATACCTCATGTCTAGTGTGATTTATCTTAATAGAGTATTCTTGAGTAAGATAAAATAGTTACGACACAATAACTCATTACACTAATGGTATTGCATCTACCACTATAATCCATGCATGACACATAAATACCCTATAATCTCCAAAATTTGTACCAAATCAATCTTCTAAAAGATGAATAAATAACATGGAATAATTAATCCTAAAAAATGATTGATAGTATTGAGTTCACTAAAAATGATGGATATAATCATATAGATTTCCTCGGATTAATTAATAAAGGATCTCTAATTCCACTTGATATTATTGGTATTCACCATAAATTACATATAACATATACCCATGTGATATTTTTGACCATTGAATATTTCAGTGATAATATAAAATTTATTAATCAATAAAAAAATCATCATGATGACTTTAAACTGAAGAAAAACCATTTTAGAAACAAAAAATACAATCTGATATCATATATTACACATTTAAACTCTATCATATTTCAAGATATAGTCATATCATTCCTATCACAAAAAATTACCCAACATCATATAATTTCCTATGATATACATAACATTCATATCATGGGTGATAGCATAAATGAATCATACAATATGATTCATTCAATTTTAGTGAAAAATCAGCACTAAAAACCATTTTCATTAAACCTATGAAAAAATCATTGACCTAACTGAAAACCTAAACACGATGGGAACATATACCAATTTTTAATACCTTGACCTCTGAAACCAAATCCTAAGGCTCATACTGATAATTCATAGGATCTCTCTCATGATTCTTGATCACTAATGGGCACCCAAAAGTGTATAGGGGTAAAATGTGTAACACCCCGACCTAAATTACCATATCTAGGATGGGGTGTCACCTGACTACATGCACGCCTCCCCATATAAAATAAGGTACTGACTAGATGTGAGGGATTGAATGGTTCTATGGGGAGACTATTATATTTGTTTCTATATACATACATCATGATCATGAAAAACATAAGTAAATAATTAAAAACCTATAGAAAAAAAATAAACAAATAATTCATGAATTATCCAATGGATTAAAACTTATAAAAATAAACAAAAGGATCCCCAATGTTATTGATCAATCCCCCGTAAAAGGACCATAAAAATAAATTAAATTAAATAAAAATAATCTAGATTCTATCCCCCTATCTTCTCTATAACACAATATCCTCATTATTAACTTACCAACATTGAACCATTTACATTTGGTAAATCCCTGACCATGAAGTCTATATACACACTGAGAAGACTTCACATGGTGTGAGTTTAAACCCAAAAGGATACCACCAATGATTCCTTAACATTGGTGAAATAATATATAAATGTGTATGAAATAATTGTAAGTAAATAAGTAGAATAAAAAATTAATTTCTTAGTCATCATGTGTTAACTAAGATTCCATGAACCTTGGTTCTACATACTTTAGAACCAAGTTGGATGAAAGATCAGAAGTAATTGTTCCACAAATTCGATCATTCCAAATCAACCTCACATTGACTTGATATATAATGAAAACTATACAATGTCCATGTTCCTCAATTAAGGAACAATTCTATGATTTCCTTTAATGAAATTTAATGGTGTCTAAAATTTAACACAATTCACAGCTTTGGGTCAATCAATACTACCACATGTTGACCCAAGACCTAGATCTAGGGAAATAGTAATTCACACATCTCAACCTAATATCCAGATCTGGGGAAAGCCAAATTAAAACAAGTAATATTTTATTGTCAAATTAAATCCTTATAATCATAATGATGGAACTTCTACTCTAATTGTACAACTAGTCGATCTAGAGAAATTTGGTACCTTGAAACCAAACAAAACTATACATGAATCCATACCAAAGAACTATATAAAATTTTATAAGAATTTCATATCAAGAAATGTTATTATAGTACACACACACACATCCTCATCCAAATCATATCATACAAGGGTCTCACTGGCCATAAACACTCCCAAAAGCAAATCACATCAATCAACGGTCTCATAGGCACACAAACACACACCCTTAAGAGTATTGATTCTTAATGTTAAGTATTTCTACTAGGATCAATACTGCACAAATGTTTCCCTTTAACTAAACACAATTCATATTATGAGGGAATCTAGAATCATGATCCAATATAAATAATATGATGAGTAATATAAAGGGATTGGAATCACCCATAGATAAATTTTTCCAATGACAGGTCGATATTGGATCAAAATATTTTCCAAAGAATTATTCATTAGATCACATAGGAATTCATAAATCTATCCATAATAGCTTAGATATATGAATCAACCCAAGATAAAGAATATTTTTATGATAGAAAAAATTAATATTACCAAATAGAAATCACTGGATGTTAGGTCCACTAGGCTAGATACCCGGAGGGGGGTGAATCAGGGTAAGATAGATTAAAAAAACAGCCCCATTTTATTTGATTTTACTGTTAGAAAAAACTATTTTCTCTCTCCTTCCCAATGAAGAGTTTGAAAAAACCTTAAACCATGCACAAGACACAAAAAGTTTACTTGGTTCACCCTTACTAGGCTACATCCAAGGATAATACACTAGTGATGTGTTGGTGTACCAAATCCACTATAAGCACACTACTATTTACAAGTTTGAAAATGACTCATTGTCAATCCTAGTTTACAACCAATCACAATATGAAAACTCACTACTCTCTCAATAGAAGTTTGATCACTACTTCTTTAGAATATCCACTCATATTTTAAATATTTGTAGGTCATTTCATTATATCTAATGAAGGAATCCTCCACTGTATGTAGATGCTCTCTTGAATTCCTATTTTTATCAACTGATGAATACCCATTTTCCACTAAAAACTGTGTAATAAAATTTGAATTAATTTTTGAAAATATCACTACTTCGAAGAAGCTCCCTATTTTGAAAATCTCAAAAAAGCCTTCGTAATGTTTCTGCCTCTTTACAAAGCACAGACCTTTGCAAAGCACAATGCTTCGCGGAGCACACTGCTTCGCAGAGTAGACTGGTTCACAGTGATAAATCCATTATAGATCTCAATCCTTTTCAAATCTCAGGTAATCACAAATCTAAAACCATAATAGCGTGACTTCATTTGTGATGCTCACTGATCCAATGCAGAATTCCCCTTCTTCATGAAGCTCTCAATACTTAGAGGCATTGACATTTGTCAATACTAGGATTGTCTTTTTACAAATCTCAAGCCTTTCTTTGAAACCTTACTTCAAAGATCACCATTTGCTTTGTCAAATCAAAAAAAGATTTATTTTCACTATTAAGCTAATTTGAAATGAAGAGGGGTGGACTCATATTTATTGGCATAGTTGAATGCAGAGATCCACTTCTTCTGGCATGATTTAAGGATCTATCAGAAAATTCTTTGTAATGCTCCTTCCATTCTCAATGCACCACTGAAATTTGATTTTATCGCAATGCTCTCCGCCAAATGATTCATGATGCCATAATGATCCCTCACAAATATCTTCTCCTCTACCATTCGCGAAGCTCGTCGTAATCGCAGAGATCACCATCAGCTTTCATAATGTCTTTGATAAATCCACTTCATGAATCCCTTATTCACGAAATTCATACCATTTCCATATTTTTATGAGATATTCAAGGAAATATAATTTTTTCAATGCTCAAAAAACTCCAAATTTTAGACCCCAAAAATTTGGAAAATACAGGAAAATGGAACCACCTTGATTCTATTATTTTTTTCTAACTCTAGATCATCCATTCCTTTTTTATGGTTCTTTATCAATATTTTCTTTGCCAAAAATATCTATGGAACCAGACCACTTACCCTGAAATTTTTTTTTTCAACAAACACAACTAATCCAAAAATGATGCAATGTTACCTTGATGGATTTTTTCCAACAATCTCCCCCTTTGGTATTGTTGAAAACTCTTCTGATAAAGATTAACCTCTCTTTCAACATCTTCTAGAAATAATCTCTTAGTATTTATATTGTGATCAATGATTTACTCACCACACACTCTTATCCCACATGATAAATGCTCGGAATGAAAAACAAGAGTAGTATAAAAAGTTTATCAATAAATCACTTCATTCCAGACACCAATTCTTGAAACCATTACAACACCACCATTCTGATTTCATCACGAACCTTAGCTATCATGATATCTAATCTTTGATTGATCACTTCAAGCATCATGAGGTTTAAAACTCTCCCCAATCTTATTGCTCCATCTATCTCACTGATCCAACTATCAGCTTCTCCCCATGTATTTGAGTAAGAAATTCTGTTCCATAAAAAGACACACATTCTCCCCTTGAATAGTCACATTTTCTCCCCCTTTTTCAAAAAAACCAAAATTCACTCCTTTGTATTCTGCAATAGGGTAAAAACAGATATCAATACATCATGGAAAAACACATCATACCACAGGGAGAGAGCATCCCACATCCATACATTTTCATGTGTGGGGAGTCAAATGGGCTCCTAGATCCATTTGATGCCTCCCAAAAGCTTCCTTAGGTAAGGCCTTTTTCCGAATTTCTGCAACCAGTCACTTTGTAGGAACATACCCCAACTTCACTAGCCCTTTCTCTACATTCTTCTTGATAAAATTATATTTGATCTCAATGTGATTTGTCCATGAGTGATGGATGGTATTTTTTATATGATTGATAGAACTTTAATTATCACACTAGATTCTAATTGGAGACTTCACTTAAACTCCCATATCATCAAGTTGCTACTTCATCCACAATAACTTTGTGCATTCTTGAGTGGTGGAAATATACTTAGCTTATGAGGTGCTCAATGAAATGAAATATTTCTTCTTTCTTATCCAAGAAATACATAAATCACCAAGATAGAAAGCACCTAACAACGTTTTTTTCCTAACATATGCTGATTTGGCCCAATCTTCATCTGTATATCCCAAAATCTAAGGATGAGATTTATCCATATAAATCAAAATGAAATCCATAGTTCCCTAAATGTAATGAAGTATTTTTTTCACTGTAACCATGTGTCTTTACTTGGGATTTATTTGGTATCCCACCACTTAGCATGTGGTGAAAACAATATCAAGTCCAGTCACTATTATGTATAATAAACTTCGAATAATCATCTTATATTCTATGATATTTACTACCTTTACATCATCATCTTATGATAATTTCATCTGGGTAGAAACTGGAGTATTTATATCCTTGTAATTATCCATTCCAAATCTTCTCAAAACCTCCTTGGGATATTTAGATTAAGAAATTAAAGTGCCATTCCTTCCTTGTGTCACCTGTAAACCAAGGAAAAACGTCATCTCACTAATCAATGACATTTCAGACTCACTTTTCATGAATTCAGAAAATATTCGGAATGGAGCTTCATCTGGTCCACTAAATATTATGTCATCGACATAAATTGGCCCCATAAACCTTTTATTACTTTCATTGTTGAAACAAATATTGTATTAAACTCCCCCATTCTAGAATCCAAGCTTCTTCAAATACTGATCAACCCTCGAGTACCATGCTCTTGGTGCTTGTTTCATCCCATATAAGGCTTTCATCAATCGAATTTTTTTCTCATCTTCATGTATTAGAAAACCATATGTCTTCTAAATATAAAATTCTTCCTCCAAAACCCCATTCAAAAATAAAGATTTGACATCCATATGGAAAACCATGAACTTCAATTTCATTTCAAGGACCAAGAAAAATCTGATTGTTTATAGACTTACAAAATGTTCAAATGTCTCATCGACATCAATACCCTCTATATGTGAGTAGCCTTTTCACACTAGTCATTATTTGTTTCAAATCACTGTGCCATAATTATTCATATTGTTTTCAAAGACCCATTTAGACCCAATGAAATTATTATCTGTTTTCCTCAAAACAATATCCCATGTTTGATTATTCCAAATCTAATTTAACTCTTCATTCATAGCTTGAACCCAGTTCTCATCTCCAGCTGCATCGGAAAAACATTTCGGCTCTACTTGAGATAAGAAAGATGTCTGATGTAATGAATTAATTCTTCTTATTTCAGAAGACAATGTCTAATAATAGATGAAATTTTTCCTATAAATTTCAACTCAAATATTTTGATTCTTTCCAAATATGGACTTGAATTCAACTTTCTCATTGTTATTATCTTCTTCCAAATTTGCATCTTCCACTTCTTCTCCCCCAGTGTTTCTTGTCTCTTCATCACTTTCATTAGTAAATTATTCACTGTTTTATTAAATATTATCTTCATTTTCCACTACAGTGACATCATTTCTCCCAACAACTTTTCATGGCTTCTTATTAAAGCATTTATATTCCTTTCTTTTTCCTGAGTAGACAAGGAAAATCCCATCACCTCTACATGATTCAAATTTCATGTGTTTTTCTTTATTGAGAATAAATCACTTACTTAAAAATATTTTAAAGTACTTACCAGTTGTATTCTTTTCATACCACATCATATACAAAGCCTTTTCTTCCTTCTAACACAATAGATTCTTATTTGAAATGTAAACTGATGTTGAAACTACATCCTTCAAAAATTTCTCTGGTATGTCTTTTTCGATATGCATATTTCTTTCCATGTTGTTGATGATATGATTTCTCATCTCAACCACTCCATTATATTGGGAAGTTCTCACTAAAGAAACTTGATTCCTTATCCTATGTTTCTTGAAATAATCTTCCACATGACTGTTTGAGAATTCCATACCACTATCAGTACGAAACTTCATAATTTTCTTCCCAATCATCCTTTATAATTCCCTATAATACTATTTTAAGCATCTGAACACATCAGAATTATGATAAATCACCAATACCCATGCCATTATAATATATTAACCAATGAAAAGAACATAATATCTCTTCTTGTTAAATGATCTTGGTGATATAGGTCCACAAATATTATCATGCCCCTACTCAAGCACTAATGTTGACTTCTTTTCCTTAGCCTTATAATTTTTTTTTGAAGATTTTACCTTATTGACATGAATCACACATATGGGTATGATCACATGATAGCTTAGGGAGGTCTCTAGCTATATCATACTTCACCAGATATTCTGAGGATGGTTTTCAACGATGACCCAATAATTTATTTCATAGCTTATTCTCTTCCTCTATAGAAAAAACATGTATCTTCTTCTCCACTTATATGGTATAGATTTCCATTTGTACTTTTTCCATATAGGTAAAATGCACCATATCTTCTTTTATAGAAACACATCTTCTTAGTAAATATTATAGAATGTATTATGTCACATAGTCAACTAACATTTTGTAGATTGTGACTGAGACCTTATACTAATAAGACATCAGCATGTCTCATCTCTTTGCACCCAAACCTAGCCTTTCCCAAGCCAATTATATTTAAGCCTCTAGCATTTTCAAATTTTTTAATTCCTTCATTTTCATGCTTTATGCCTATAACAAGATCCTTATTCCCTGTCATATGGGATGTGCATCCACTATAAAAGATCCATACACTAGAATAGTGTGATTTTTTAAATGAAATTTCCACAACTGACACCTTCTCATATATTCCCTTTTTTGATCCATGTTTTTGAATCCATAATTGGGATAGATTGATGAACTTGATATTATTCAGAATATGATTGAACAAATTCATCCTAAAGAGATGAAAATTAGTTTGCATCATCATCTCACATTTTGATTTTTTGATTTTCTTTTTGTGATCACTTTGGTTCTGCTTTGGCACATTCTTCTACATGGTTGATGTACAATATCTACCCATGTGCCCAAATCCTCCGCTCATCAAAAAATGTACCTCAAACAATGTTCTATAATATAGAGCTATGTTTGGCTTCCATTATTGTTCTAGTGCCATTCAGTATCTCTTGACTATAGAACACACATTCTTTGAATGTCCTTTCTTTCCAAAGTAATAACACCTTATATAGGGTTAATTAATACATTTCACTTCTACATTGCTCATTGTCCCTAGGGATCTCTGAATATTTTTTATTCCACTTCATCTGATTCTGATTCATGCCCAAATCAACCTTTAATATTAGAACGAATTCTTGTAGTCTGAATTCAACATTAACAAGTTTTTGTCTTTGGGGAGGCCCCACATATGTCTTAACATCTGAACATTATTGTTTCTCCATTTCTGTTGGACCACTATTCTTTACTTCCATATTTTCCATCTTCTGAGTGATCCACTTTTCTGATTTCATATCGGGAGTCATGATTTATCCTTTATCCATAAATTTTCATCATATATTGACTCCTTCTTCTTCATGTTACTCAATGCATTTTATTTTTTATTTAGTTTTGTTATTCAAACCATTGATCCCCCTTCGATGTTCTTCAACTCTAAGTTTGTACTCATAAACTTTTATTGACTCCACTAGCAAGGAAGGCTTAAGATTTTAAATTTCCTTCATCAACTTAGAAATTTCTTATTCCTATTTTTTCATAAATATTATGACATCATATACCACTCTGTTTTCTTTATTTATTTTCTCTCTCCAAACATCTATCTCCTCAAGAGTTTCTTTTAATTGAGCATCCATGTCAACTCTTCCTTCAAATTATTCTTCTACTTCATCAGCATCTGTTTCTACCTTATTCTGAGAACTTACGACAACTACCACCATATAATTTTCTTCAAAAAAATTATAGTTCTCAATTTATTCAACATATTCAACTTCACATTAATCTGACCTATAACATTCTTTTGAAAGAAGATTCTTTTTCTAAAATAAATTTCTCTTGAACTGTTTATTTCCCTTCACATAGTCTAAATACATATTCTTGGTAATTTAAATTTCATCCTTATTATTTTATTGGAAATTCTTGGGGAACCTTGCTAAAAGATGACCAACCATTCAACATATAAATCAATCAAGTGGAAGTTTCCCTTTGAACTTTCCTTTTCGTCTTTGAAGATCAGAGGAAAGGAATGACATCACCACATCTGTCTCTTCTTCTTCTGAAAAATATTTAATAGTGATCTTATTCATGGCCTTGAATGCCACCTATTTAGATTTATCCTTTTCCACTATATCGATATCATAATTTCTCATTTCATGTGCTACAAGGGTACTGTGCAAGTTATCCTGTGTCATCTCTTTTGGATCGTTGTCTTCCAATACTCAGACTATCGGAATGAACCAAGGTGGAAGTTTCCTCAAGATGAGATTCACAATCTTTAAGTCTTTAATGAATTCTCTAAGACCTTGCATGTCCTCCAATTCAATATTTACCATATCAAATAATGCATTAGCAATCTCATTAAAGTTTATTCTCAGATATTCATACTTGTTCCAAAGAACCTGCAGCATTACATCTTTGACCTTTGAATCTCTTTCATATATAGTCAATTTCTTTTCTTACATGGCATGTGATTTTTTTCATGACATCAACTTCATATAGATATAATTGGATAGGGATCCCCCCAAAGAATAGATTCCCATTGCATCAGCATCCAATTCCCTTCTTTCTACGTCTCATAAAGAATCAGTGTTCATATTGGTTGAGACACTGTGTATTAATTCTATAAACATGTCCATCCCTAGATATTGGAATTTGGGTTGCATCTGATTCTTCCATAGTTGAAAATTATTCTCATCAAAGATAAAAATCCATTTATGATTGGTAACCTATATCTGAGAGACAAACACTAATATCAGCCTTTCCCTATGATACCAATTGTTGGTCCACTAGACTAAATACCCTGGGGGTGAATCAGGGTATGAAAGATTAAAAAACTGCCCCTTTTGATATTTTGTTGTTGTTAGACATAACTCTCTTATATCTCCTTCCGATTGCGGAGTATGAAAAAACCTTAAAACATGAAAACGACACATAAAATTTACTTGGTTCTCCCTCATTGGGATATATACAAGGAGCATACATCAGTGATGTTCCAATGTACCATATCCACTATAAGCGCACTACTGTTTATAAGTGTAAAGTGAAATCAATGTCCATCCTGGATTACAACCAATCACAATTTGAAAGCTCACTGCTCTCTCAACTGAAGTGTGCTCACTTCTTCTTTAGAAGATCCACTCATATTTTAAAGACTTGTAGGTCCTTTCATTATCTATAATGAATGCATCCTCCACTATATGTAGATTCTATGTTGAATTCCAATTTTCATCAACTGATGAACACCCCTTTTCCATTGAAAACTGGGAAATAACCTTAGAAATAGTTTAGCAAAGCTCAATGCTTTAAAAATCTCCTTTTTTCATATCTCAAACAAGCCTTTAAAAAGTTCCTACCTCTTAGAAAAGAACACACCTTCACATAGAACACTGCTTCGTATAGAACACTTCTTTATGGAGTACATTTCTCCATAGAGCTCAGGCCATTGGGAATCTCAGACCATTTTAGAGATACTTTCATCGCGAATGTCACTGATCCAATGAAGAAAACCCCTTCTTCGTGAAGCTATCAATACATAGAGGCATTAAATTTTTTCAAGACCTGGAATGTCTTCACAAATCTCAAGCCTTTATTTGAAACCTTTTTTCATGGAAAACCCTTACTTCATGAAATCGAAACAACTCCGGATTTTCTTTTTTAATATCATTCGGAATGAATAGGGTGGCCTCTTATTTATAGATGCAGTCGAACACGAAGCTCTGATTATTCCATCATAATTTTAAAATATCTCAAAAATGTATACATGGAGTTCCTTCTATTCACAATTCACCACTAAAATTTTACATTCCCACAATTCTCTCAATCAAACGCTTCACATTGCCACAACGCTCTATCATAAAGCTCTTCACCACTGACATTTATGAAGCTTGTCGTAATCACAGATATCACAATCAACATTCATCATGTCTTTATAAAATACACTTCATAAAGCCCATATTTCTGAAATTCATACCTTTTACATTTTTTAGGAGATCTTTAAATAAATCGACTTTTCTCAATGCTCACCAAACACCAAATTTTGTACCCCAAATATTTGGAAAGCACTGGAAAACAAATCCACCTTGTATCTATTCTTTTGTACCACCTCCAGATCTTTTATTACTTTGACATGGTTATTTGTCAATATGGGTTATCAAAAATATATCTAGAACGTGACCACTTACGACTAAAACCATCTTTCTCAACAAACACAACCAACCCAAAATTGATGAAATGTTACTTTCAGGGATTTTTTACAAACATTTGATTGATCAAATATTAAAATGGTTAATGGGAGAGAATAAGGAGGAAATATTTACAAGTAGAGGAACCCTATATTCATTTTGGTTGAATGATGGTTTAGATAGGTGATAGAGATATCAAATAGTGGATTTAGTGGAAATGTTTTGGGTATCCTCACTTAATATTATTCCATGGAACTATTAGACGGATGATTGATAGCCTCTAGTGGTAGGTTGCTCTAGGAAGAGCCTAAATATACTACCTTGGCCACCAAATATACAACGACACTATACCTTCTGTAAAGTATTTATGTTTCACCTTTAGATCCCATTAGAACCATATAGTTAAGCATTCCTAGAAGAGAGTAATTCTAGGATGGGTGACCTCTTGTAAAGTATTTGTGTTGCATCATTTTTAGTATAAACCCCATGGAAAAATGAAACTGAATAATAATTAATTTCATTACCCATGTCGAAAGCCTCGCCTTTTTTTCAAGACCACACCTAATTAGAAATATATTGTTTTTTGTGCTTATCTTGGAGTAATTTTTGCAAGGGTGACCTCTTGGGAAGTTTCCTATGGTGTGTTCCAGTGATGAAAAAATCACACTAAAATAATATGTGTTAGTATGCAGTGGACAATAATTATCATGATAAGTGACCCTAGTATGTAATAGCCTATGGTGTGCTGGGAAGGAAACAAAAGTATCAGAGGAGAACCATGGGGTCAGATGACTAGGTTCATAGCTTAAGAAGGTTGGGTCAAGACAAATAGTATTAGATTCAATAACTATCCATAAGTGTAGTGGCATAGCTTGAGTTCAATGTGTAGGGCCTATAATGAAGACATTGGGATTTAAAGGGGGTTGAATGTAACACCCCTTGAAAGTGAAACTTTAAAAGATTCAATGTCAAAACCCATGAAACAATGTGAAACATTATTTTCAAGAGCCTGTATAATTAGAACTTTATATTTAAGCATGCTTGACCTAGTGTAGTGTCAGTATTGGTGATATCCTGGAAGATTTCCCATGTTGTGTGTGAGTGAGGACAAAAACACTATAAAAACATGTGTTTTCCTATAGGGATAATCATTTTTTTAATAGTCGAACCCAGTGGGTCAATTATTATAGTTTTCTATGAAGTAAACTAATGTATCGTAGGATATCAATGGGGTCATATGGTCAGGATCATGTCCTAGGGAGGTCATTTTTGGGACTAAAATAAACATCTGGGGAACAATTTTCTTTCAAAATACACAAAATAAAATAATTAATATAGATGTAAAAAATAAATTTATATATAAAAACATTAAAATATAAATTCTTGGAGTTAAGAATTAAAAATTTCAAAAACAATTACCTATGAAAAATATAGTACAATATGCTGACTCATGGTATAAAAAGACTTAATATAGGAATACCTCTTTCATATCTCAAAAAAAAATCTATGGATTACCACCAATAAAGAAAAAATTATTCCTCACCCATATATCATGATCAATAATTTCCATATGTCCATTGAAACGCACATGTTGTGGATAGTTACAAATATTGTTAGAATTTAGAAATATCTCCAATATACATCCATGCATCTGTGATTCCAATAAAGAAATTCAAATCAAAATATAAAAAGTAAAATACCTTTTTATCTAAAAACATTAAAGAATCAAAAATGTTTATGATAAAATTACAAAACAAAGAATACACATTCATTTTGAAAACTAAATTTTCCATAAACAATCAAATTCATGATTCCAAATCTATTTAGAAACCATGTTTTCTGATTAAAGATAATTATTTATAAAACTCATCTTTTTCCAAATTTCCTTTACAAACTCCGTAATTTCCCAAAGACCGTGTAAACTCCACCATTCCCAAATGATCTAATCATATTATGTTAAATATATTATATAATCTAACCAGGTTGATTTTATCTTTCTATTTGATATGAATAATTATGAACCTCTCCTTTCACACATTAGATCAAAAACCACCAACTTTATGATGATATGATATGGTGGTGTAAATACATCCTTGATCATCCCATCCATTTCTCAATATAATATATTCCTTATAAGTCACTTTGTTTCCATGGATAAAGATTACTGATTTGAAAATTGTTTAAAAATGAAATCCCTTTTTCATACATTCATACACACCATATAATAACTTATAAATCAATGAATTTCTATGAAGCGCTGTTAATTTGAAATAGGAATCATGTATATAATTTATGTACTCCTATTTCAAACTAAAATACAAAGACATAGTAAATCTTAAGCCTAAGGTAGAATACATATATGTGATTTATCCTTAGCATAAAAATTTTGTTCAAAATTTGAGATAGAATACATCAATTATTTTATAAAAAACTAAACTAATTGAATAAACATTGAATGATGAAAGTATACTGAGTCCTTAAAAGTTCTAGACCATGATATGAATTATAATAATCTTAATGAATGGTCTTTAATATTATTGGAATTGAAACTAAATAAATAATTTTTCTTGATTTTCTTCTCATTAATTACTAAAATTATATTTTCACATAATTAATTATTATGATTAATATATTAATTAGGTGATGTAAAATAATTTTATAATTTTTAAAACAAAATAATTCCACAATCTTGAACGAATTAAAATGATTAGTTAATAAATTAAATGAAAATTCATCAGTAAATAAATAATGATTATCTATAAAAAAGATGAAAGATGTAATAGCATATGTGAATTCATAAACCTAACAAGAGTAACTATTAAAAACAAAATAAACTCATTATTCAATCACACATCATTATAAAGCGAAACACAAAGTATCTACCACCTCATGTTTTCATAAGAAACAAAGTATTTATTCACACTAAACATGAAAGAGGGTCCCAAACTATCCAATAAATGAAAAATTTGCAGTCCTCCTTCCTTCCAAAATTTCCAAACAATTTTTTTAGTGAATGAATGATCAGTTGATGTCAATCCTCCAAGAAAATTCCTATTTTATAGATTAAATCCTTCTTTAAATCTTCTTAAAATTTTCAGCACTTATCATCCTTAATTATGTTCAAATTCTATTACAATAGACCATAAAATTTGAGTTGTATTCTCTAAATATATCCTCAATGTTACCCCAATGTTTTTTATATCCTTAACTGTCACAAACTGACCAAAAACAACCCTATTATTTTATTCATTTTTAACTTATTTTTATTATATATATTTTCTAAGATATTTCCTAGGGGATTTGTGGTTTTTTGGGACACAAAGGGGGTGGTGCATAGTAGGTGCATAGCTAGAGGAAATAATGTGCAAGCCTCTATAAATAGAGTAACCCTTGACCGTTTCCCTTTCATGGTCACACGGCTTGACACATAACATTGTGCTATGCCCTAGAAACCATGTGACTTCTCTCTCTCTTCGACAGGCTTTCCACATAGTTGGTGCATGGTCTAGAACACCGTGCAAACAAACCATGTAGCTTCCTCAGGCTTAAAAAAAAGGAAATGTGTTAATAATAATAATAAAACTATTATTGATAATTATTATTCTTATAATTTATTATTAATAATAATAATAATTTTCTTTTCTTTTTTTTACCATCCAGGTTTTTCCCATTCTTGTATTTCTACCACCCTACCCCATTTCCTTTTTATGCTGTGTCATGAACTATGCATAGAAGGGCTCCTAACCATGCACCTCATCCTCATTTTCTCCCTATGGTGGGTAAATTCCTTCCATAATTTTTGGTATGATCATCCCATATCAGATTTTCCACTCATCCTCTTCCTTTTTCTTTTATATTTTCAGGGTTTATTCATCCCCCTCATGTTGAACATTCCATGGTAGAACCCTAACCCAAATAGGGTGTTTATTTTAGTTTTACCTTGGTTCCTAGGGTTTGTGAGACCTAATTTATATATCATTCCTATGGAATTCATCTAGAGTGATGAATTTTGGCTCTTTGAAGACACCTTCACTCACACACACACACATATATTCAAATGTAGATATATATATATATAAATATATAAGTACCCCCCTTCATATATATTCACTCATGGTGCTGTGAATATATACATTGGGGTTATATGTGATTACATATATGTAAAGGTGAATATGTGTGTGTATGTGTGAAGTGGATATCGTTAAGGGTGGAAAATTTTGATATAGGTTCCCTATGTCTAATACTTTGATTTTAATTTCCTGATTACTTGAATGTTTTTGGAGTATTTGTTCTTATTATATAAGGTTTATATTCTATAGAATTTTGTTATGACTTTTGGATGTGGATTTTAACTTGTTTTATATATTTTAAGGTATATAATTCCTTGAAACATAATTTCAATCTTGTTTTGAAATATAAGGTATTTTAACTGTCTAATTGGTTGCATAATTGATCACTATCAATAAAAGTGGTAATTCCTAAGGGTGTTTTATAAATCAAAAGTGTTTTATTTTAAATGGTGAGGCCTGATTGACACTTTGAAATGTTTTATTCAAAGGAAAACCCATTTTTCGGAATGCCCCTTGAAATTTTAATATGGTGTGTTCATGTTCAATGTGCGGAATGTTATGTATTCCTAGAAAAGGGAGATCACGCCTTACTTTTGTGACCATAAAATGGTATTATTTTAAGTAGGGATATTATAGGTGATAAGGTGGATGGTTGTTTAATAAATAATGTGATAGTTATTTATTTCATATCCTCATAAAAACTAACAAATTTTTTTTCATGTAACATGGTAATCATGGGTATGTAGGAAGGAAGATCAAGTCAGGTAAACTAATCATGGACCATCCTACCTAACATTTTTTTTTTAAAATAATAAAAAAATGGGATGGTGTGGATTGGTTGGATCAAGTATGAGAGTGGAAATTTTCATTCATGGTTGATTACTATGAGTAGGATGATCCCATGTCACCACTAACCCTAGATACTTAGGCATTTCACATGTTTTTTTCACTTATTTACTCATATGTTAGGAAACTTATTTAAAATGATCCTTTGTAGAGATTTATTTTACAAATAAAATGAAAAACATTTTGTTCCACTTTCTATATTTTTTGGTATCTTCTGATATGATTCCCACTATTTTATTTCATTCTTAAAATCTTCTTTCTAAGAATGGTCCATCATACAAATGGTTTTTTGAAGAAATGAAACATATTTCTTAGCTTGTTCCATCATATGGTGTGGTTTCCCTATTTTGGAATCAATTTTGAGAATTTCTATGCTAACTATTATTTTCACTATCATTTTTATGTTTTAGTTTCTACCCATCTATAGTTATCTCATGGTACAATTGTGATTCTATGGTTAGAGGTGACTCATGAGATCACATAAGGGTACATATAGTAATTCTTAATTTCATTTCTGTGGCCAGTTTCTTTTTATTTTTCTATTTATATTTATTTATTTGGCAACCATTTAATGGTAAAATCATCCCCCATCGATTTTATTGTATGCCAACAAATATTTTACATCCTAGGAGGATTAGAAACTCTTCATAGGCCTTGTTGCGGGTCGTCTTGGGTGACCAGTTCTTGTCGAGCCATGTTGGTTTGTGAAATTAATAGATATAAAACCTCCCAAAAAATAAAAAAGCATCATATTAAGGTCATGTAACCTCTAAAAATATTTTTGTGCACTCACCATGCTGTAAAACAGTGGTTAAATCCTTTTATATGAAAAATGGATCTAAAATAAAAAATTTGAAACCACCATGTGGGAATGGAAAACCACTTCTTCATGTCTTCCCACTCTGACCCAAACCACATCCAATCACTTTTAATCTCCCTGTATTAACCCCCAAATAATCCAAAATGAAATTTGACCAAAATTGATTTATTTAAAATTGAATTAATTTTTAAAAAACAATAAAACAATTTTTTTTAACTTTTTTCACATTTTCTTCATAAAATTTCAAAACCACAACATGGTGAGTGTGATTGAAATGTGATATTATATCAGTTAATTTTGATCTCAAATATCCTCAATAAACAAAATTTTTTTATGTATATGTTTTTATCTTATATATCAATATATACTTATAACAAGTATAATTCTAATAAAACATGATGTTTATTCTTGAAAATTATAACCATGATAAATACACACTATTTATGGGTTTTCCATATTTTTTCCTTAGCATAAATTATAATATGATTAATTGAAATCCATGGTGTTGTAGTCCACATGGGTTTTATAAAATTATTGTATTCCATGAATAATACTATCATAAATTTTTTTACTTTAATGCGTATTGTCTTTTAATCACATACATGTATCATGATATAGTTTTATCATATTTTCTCCAGTTTATTCCAATTATCTCCAAAGTATTAAATGATTAAATATACCATAAAAAAATTAACAATACAATGAATTTTATAGGATTAAAATATAAAAATATTAAAATTATTCAAAATAATTGTGTAAACACTTGAGCTATCAATGTCCCCCACACTTAAAATCGTAGTTTCCCCAAAGAATTTATCTACACATAACCATAAATAAAATACATTACATTCAAGATTTAAATATAATATTAAATGAAAATAAATAATAATAAATAAGGAAAGATTTTCCATATTTATAAGAAAAAATATTATAGCCCCTCATTTATTAAAAATAATAATCAACCAAGTATTTTAACTTTATTAAAAATTTCTACTTAAAATTGTTTTTGATATAAGAATTTTAATTATTTATTTGAGTTTTTTTAATTTCATTATAAATCATACTTGGAATCTTAAACTCATAATTTCTTTTTTTATCTTTACCCCTTTTTAATCTCTATTTTTTTCAATTACATTTGTGCAAGGAATAAATATCGCATCCATAAAACTAACTTTTTTTGTTCTCATAATGAAACTAATTATAATAGATATTACAATATCATAGTTTGAAAGTGAATTATTATAAAATAATATTATGTGAATAATTGAAATTATAGTAAAACTTCCACAATTATCTCCACCCTTAATCTCATATCGATAATATTTTTAATAGTTATAACAATAAGGGGAAGCTTATAAGATATAAGTCAATCCATGTTAATTATATTTTCTCATATTTTTTTATTTGTTTACTTTTTTTAATATATAGATCCAATAATAAATTTAAATTTGAATATATAATCCATCCCAAAATACACATATCTATATCAAAATTAAAAAATAAATTATGTTTTAATATTGAGAAATATTATTTTAAAAAATCAATCAATATCACAAAATCAAGATTCATCAATTAATAAAAACATGATTAAATTTATTCATCCACCCATGATATTAATTATTAAACTCTTTCATAAATTAAATTTAAAATAATTTATGATAGTATTCTACGGAAACTCTATATATCATAGATAAAAAATATTTCAAGAAAAGTAAGTGTGGCAATAAATATCCTAACCCTCTAAATTAAATATTAAAAAATGCATAGAATGAAATGATATGAATAATTTATAATAACACTCCATTATACATTAAAAGTATCCCCCTTTTCTATTTATTACCATTTTTCTTCCTTAATAATCATATTTCATTAATAAATTATAAATACACAAGTTAAAGAACTAGATACATTCCACTAAATCTCAAAAAGATAAAGGAAATTGAATTATGATTCCTAAAAAATCCTAATATAAATTCCTAAAACTTATTCCTAATAAATAAATATAAAAAATATATTTTATTTCGATAACTAATTTTTTTAATTATTTTTTTGTAGACACGACCTCACCACATCATGTAATAGAAGAATAGAATATTTTTACGTAATCCAGATCAATAGATAGTCTACTTTGAGTGTCCTCTTTACAAACATATTTTTTTAAAACTTTTTCTGAAATAAAATTTAATTTTACATGTGATATCACATTCTCCACTTTTAGTAGAATAATACACCAATCATTATTTAATCCTAAAAATAAATCATTAATTAAAGAACAAACTAATTTTTTTACATATATTTTGTATCTTTTTCTCTTAATATATTTTTCAACATCTTCAATCCAATTAATTAAAACTATTTTCTCCTTGTTTTTATTAATTTTACCATTTATTTATACCTTCAAGAAAAAAAAATTCTATTATTAATGAAATAAACATCCTAAGTTTTGATTCCATTGTGCCTAATTAAACTATCTTATTATACATCAAAATTTTCGATCACTAGATAAATATTAAAATTTATTTGATCACAAATAACAATAAATTATAAATATATAATTTTAACATAAATTATAGCACTTACCATTTCAAAAAATATACTTTAAATTATAATTTATATTTTATCTTCATCTATCTCAATCATAAGAACATTTAAAAAATAAAATTTATCCACTTTTACCGGGTCATATTTAACCAAACCTCTTGGAAATATCATCACTATATTTACATATTAATGATAAAACTTTAGGGATTTTATCTCCTAAAATCACAATTATTATAATTTTAATAATAAAATGATCTTTATACACTTAAACAAATCAAAAAAAAATACCATAGAAACTCCTAAGATAAAAATTATTAAGAATTTAAAAACTACTTAGATATAATTGATTATTTGGTAATCTTAAAAAAAACCATAACTAAACATTCTCCCATCAGTATTATAACTATATTCTCTAGAATATTCTTGATTAAAACTGATTCCTTTATGAAGTTGGAATGTGTAGTAATATTCTCCAAATATTCTCTAAATATAATTTTCATAACATGTTTGTTAAAAATTTATATAAACATACTCTCTTTTTACTTAATATTATATTATTTTACTTTATAGTAGTGGTGGGTTGTAAGGTAGTGAAACAATACATCTAAATTCCTTTTCTATTTCACTTTAATTTACTTCCAAATTTCATCATTTTTTCATCTTCTAATTCTTAATTTTATCATCACCTACTCATTGTTACAAAAATTTCCTCACATATTTCCACTCATAAAGGTGATATCTTTTACCATTCCATTTGGATTGATCATTATTCCATTGAAGAAATACTTTTTCCAGCCTCTCCTTGTGTTATATTTTACAGTTTATCTAGCATGAAATTATATATTTCTTATTATTTCTCTAGTGGTTTCATGTGTATTTTCAAAGTCTCATCCTATGAGTTTGTTTATATTTGATGTTTTGGTCCTTGTTTTTTATTGGAACCCCAAAACACATCCTCTTTGTTTAAATCCTTTTTTTCTTATGTCATACATCCCTAAAAATTAGTTTGATAATTAAAATCAATATAATTTTCAACCACACTATATAAACCTTAGGGTTAGTTCAAAAACATCATTGAATCTATCTTCATTATCAATGAATCAGATGTTAGACCATATATCCACTGGTTTCTACTATGCAAACTCTTTTTCTATATTGAAATCCTTAAATTTTTATATTGTAAACTATTTCTAGATATTTTTCTAATAAATCAAGAATCACTCTAGGTATCCTATTTATCAACAAATATATAATGGTAATATAAAAAATTGAACTATTTATCTGGTAAAATACCTTATAAAATGTTATAATTACTAACCACATCTTAAAACCATGATGGTGAATCTTCCATAACATATACTGAAAAATGTCCCATGAAATTTAATGTCATTATTCATCAAATTTATTGAAATTTGAAATCTCAATGTAAATTTTTATTTATTTTAAAGGAGGAAAATATTATAAGGAACCTTCTTTATACATCATCCCAAGTTATAATGGAATGTGGGGAAAAGATTTGGATACCTTCCATTTTTAATCTCTTAATTAAAATCTAAATAACCTAAGACTTGTCAAATCATAAAAATCACTATTAAATTTAAATGATTCAAAATGTTAAAGGAAACCTTCCAAGTGTGTGTTTGGATCTTCAAGTGGTATCTTAATAAATTGTATCAAATTTTAGATAATTTAGATGATTGATGAAATTATTTTGAATTGGTTTGTAGTAATCAGATGCACTAGGATATTATATTTCACCCCCACAATTTAAGGTAAACCGCACATTCATAAGGTTGTTTACCTAAGTTTTCCCTTTTTCACTGCATGATTATCTCTATCAACTTGATCGAATCTAACAATATTCTCTTTTTTCATGAATTTCTCTATGTATTATCAATTTTGGGATTAAAATAAATAAATAAATATACATTTTAGACACATTCTATTGATTTTAGTACTGTTTCATTAACAATATCAAATATTAAAATAAAAGCATGATCATAATAATCATAATAATAAGGACAAAAAATAAAACTATAAAGGGGATAATAGATAAATTTTATTAATATATCAAACCTAGGTTTTTTCTAAATTTACATGTCCATGGAAACTATGAAAAACATATTTGACTAATAATGAGATATTATTAACTCAAAGTGGGTTCAAGTTAGAACTTATATATTTTTTATTCATTAAATAAAAAATGAAAAAGGAAGGGTATGAATTCATAAAATGGTTAAAATAAAAATTATGAGTGATATTCATCATGAAAATTTAAGTCTCGATATGAAAATGATCAGAAATAAAACAAAACCAATTTAATAAACATTCCTTTGTTCTTAATTTCTGATCATTATGATTTTCAGAGTTAGATCTGAAAATTTATTTGTTTTTTGAATAATATCTAATTATAAAACACTCTATTTATTATTTAAAATTAATTTCATTCATTTAATTATTAGTATATCTAAAACTATGTTTTCATATACCTAAATCATCTCATTCTTTAATGACCAAAAAAAATAATTTTTTTTTTCAAAAATGATTTTTAATATTTGTATCAGATAAGGGTATGTTATATGAATTTTGAATTGGGTCATCATTTCAAGGGACAAGATATCTCATATTGATATTACTTTATATGTTTATAGGCCTAAAAGATGTATTTACTGCTTAGGTGAAAGTGGAAGTATGGTTGGGTAGGCCCTGAAGTTGATTTTTTATAGGTAGATCATTATGTCATGGAAGGTGAGATGCATTCCATTATAAGTGGAAATTTGAGGGTAATTCCTTGACCCATTGGTTTCATGGCATGACCAATTATTTTACTGGTTTTTGGAAAATTCTAATATATTACATATGGGAATCATAATATTGTGGAGGGTTCCACATTGTGAAAAAGACCATTAGGTGGTATTTGGGAAAGAATTATTTAAGTGAATTATGAATTTATCATGAGGAATATGGTCACAATGTGACCCATAATCCATGTTATGAAGGTCTACCAAGTGGAGGTTTTCTGGCATTCTTTCTAACGCTTTCACTGGGGCGTGCGCGTCTGTCTGCGAGGACACACAACTATTGCCCCACATTCCCACTTTCCAAAGTTGGGTGGTATCTGTTCCTTGTTTAGGGATGTTTTCTCCTTGATTGAAATAGGATTATGGGATGTCGGTTCTTCCTTCTGTGGATTCCTCCTCAGAACTCATCACATAGTCTGGGTCTCCCTTAAAGATTAAGTCGTGGTTTGTGAATCTCATTCCCGATGCCATATCATTGTGGACACTGGTTAATTACAATACATATGTCAGGAAATTCCATGGGGTCTTGACGTGGTAGAAACCTTCGGTTGGAGTAGATGACAACATCAGGCATGTCGGGGTATCTCTGGATGCGTGGACATTGGGGAACCTGTATTCTTTCTCACAAGAGGGCATCTCAGGGGTGCATAACCCAAGGAATCCCACATTGAATGCGGGGAATCATATGCCATAGGCATGTATCTGAGGTTTTCCCTAGATTCCCATGTTTAACATAGGCTATGGCGGAAGTTTAATGTCTAGAAGAGATGGTTACACCAAAGGCGCGTCTTCTGAGGTTTTCCTCAGCCATCTCATGTTTATGACGAGGTAGGCTGTGAGTTTAATGTCTTGAGGAGATGGATTGAGTGTGATCAAAACGTCCCATATAGATGGATCATATCTCTACATCCCTAAGAGGGAACACATGGAAGGTTTACCAGGTGGATGGACCAGAACACTTGATAAGAGCAGACCCAAGATAGTGTGTCCCATAAAGGGAAAATGTCACACCGTGAAGGCTGATGTAGACACCACTGAGGGCGGATCCGGGATTGTGCACCCAGAATGGGGGAACACCAAGGTTTACCATTGATTGGGATTAAACCTCATTGTGTTTTATCAGGTACTCTATGTAGACATTAGGTATCAAAACCCATGTAGTTAGAAGTGGTGATGAATAAGGGGGTACAAAAAGGACAACGACCTGAAGACTTGATGGGGCTTAGGCGTGAATTGTGGCCCAAGTACTGCCAGGATTAGTGAGGAGGTGGATGACAAGATTCCATCGGGATGTGGCGACCCGGGTGAGAATCAGGATGGATGATGGAGAGTTGAATGAAGTGGAGGGGGAATGGGATGGGAACATCATGAAGGTGACAAAAGTGTTAGTCTTTAGCCTCAAAGAGACTTCCTATGTATCCCCGTGGCAGGGAATCAAAGTCTGCATAGTTAGGTGTGATGATGGGACACCTGAGGTGGCGGCCCAGGAGAATGGACACATGGATGGGACCCGAAGGAAGTTGAACCTCCGGTTTAGGGAATGATCTTCCCAGAATAAATGGGATCGAGGGATAGATCCGGATGAGTCATGGGTGTTGGGATTTATTCTCATTGAGGCTTCCTACGTATCCCTGCGGTAGGGAATCAAAGTCCGCGTAGTTCATATGATGACGACTTACCGTCGATTGGGGAATTTAATGGCTTACTGCAAAATGAGGTGGACAACGACTTACCTATGAATTGGGGAACACTGACATACCACTGATTGAGGTCCACGGTTTAACATCATGCAGGACGGGGGTGAACCGATGTGAAAGAGCACCTGGGGCCCAGATAGATGGTGGGATTGAACCTTTTGGAGGCTTCTGACCTACCATTCCATGGCAAGGATCAAAGACCTCATAGTTTAGGTATGGGTGTGGGGATTACACTCTAAGATGCCCAAGGTGTTGGTGAACTGACGTGATGATGGTTGAAACAACAGGGTGTTGGGCATGAACCTCAGGGGGGCTTCCTACGTACCTTGCATTGGTATGGATCAAAGTCCACGTAGTTCAAGGGGCTTTTGGTGAACCGATGTGAAGGTGGTCGGGATGACCAACAGATGGTGGGATTAAACATTAGGGAGTATTCCTATGTACCTTTCTTGGCAAGGACCGATGACCACGTAGTTCGGGTTGGGTGTGTGGCTTACACTCTAGGCTTCCCAAAGTGTTGGTGAATCGATGCGAAGATGGTCATAATGACCGGGTGTTGGGCTTAAACCTCAGGGAGGCTTCTTACGTACCTTTCCATAGCAAGTATCAAAGAATATGTAGTCCAAGATGGTGTTTGGGGCTTACACTCTAGGGTGTCTATGTTTTTTGTGATCCAACGTGAAGGAGGTGGGAAGGAATGTGGTGGTGGGCTTGAACCTCATGGAGGATTCCTACATACCCTACCTTAGAAATGTTCAAAATTCTCATAGTTAAGGATATGGGTGTAGGGATTACACTCTTGTCTACCCAGAGAGGATTCCATGGTTGGTGCTTCCTCTAATCCCACGTGAGTCATGCTCGGAGAGAGAAACAAGAGACAGCAAAGGCTCGATGATCATGACGCAATAGTGCATCAATGAAGGGTGGTGAATGTGGCTTACGCAAGGAAGCTTCCCAGGTGTCGCTATGGAGTGACAACGGTGAATGACTCTTACATAATAAAGCTGCCCGAATGCCGCTATGGAGTGGCAACAATGGATCGGGCTTACACAAGGGAGCTAACCGTGTGCCCCTATGGAGCGACAATCATGAATGGTTCTTACGCAAGGAAGCTGCCCGGGTGCCGCTATGGAGCGACAATGGTGAATGGGGAAAAGTAAGGAAGCTGCCTGGGTACCTCTATAGAGCGACAATAGTGGTGGGGCTTACCCAAGGAAGTTTTCCGAGTGCCGCTATGGAGCAGTAGTAGTGGATGGGGCTTACGCAAGGAAGCTACCGTGGTGCCACTATGGAGTGGCAATGGTGCTTGGGGATTACGCAATGAAGCTGCTTGGGTGCCGCTATAGAGAGAAAATGGTGAATGGGGATTATGCCTGGAAGCTGCCCGGGTGCTGCTATAGAGCGGCAATGGTCAATGGGGCTAACACAAGGAAGCTTCCCGGGTGCCGCTATGGAGCGACAGTAGTGGATGGGGATTACGTAAGGAAGCTTCCCTGGTTCATCTAGGGAGCGGCAATAATGGATGGCGCTTACCCAAGGAAGAGACCCAGGTGCACAACAGAGCTCCAATAGTGGATGAGGGTTACGTAATGAAGATGCCCGAGTGTCGCTGTGGAGTGGCAATGGTGAATGGGGCTTACTCAAGAAAGTTGAACGGGTGCCACTATAGAGTGGCAATGGTGAATGAGGCTTATGTAAGGAAGCTGCTCGGGTGCCGCTATGGAGCTGAAATCATGAATGGAGCTAACACAAGGAAGCTTCCCCGGTGTCGTTATGGAGTGGTAAAGGTGAATGGGGCTTATGCAAGGAATTTTCCCGGGTGCCGCTATGGAGCGGGAATAGTGGATGAGGCTTATCCAAGGAAGCTACCTGGGTGTCGCTATGAAGCGAAAATGGTGAATGGGGCTTACGTAAGAAAGCTGCTCAAGTGTCGTTGTGGAGTGGTAATGGTGAATGAGACTTACACAAGGAATCTACCTGGGTGCCGCTATGGAGTGTCAATGGTGAATGGGGATTACACAAGGGAGCCACCCATGTGCTACTATGGAGCGACAATGGTGAATGGGTTTTACGCAAGGAAGTTGTCTGAGTGCTGCTATGGAGCGAAAATGGTGAATAAGGCTTACGCAAGGAAGCTTCCAGGGTGCTGGTATGGAGCGACAATGGTGAATAGGGATTTCGCGAGGAAGCTACCTGGGTGCTGCTATGGAGCAATAATTTTGGATGGGGCTTACGCAAGGAAGATGCCCGGGTGCCACTAGGGAGCATAAATAGTTGATGGGGCTTACGCAAGGAAGCTGCCCAGGTGCTTCTTTGGAGCTCCAACAGTGGACGAGGCTCATACAAAGAAGCTGGTTGAGTTTCGCTATGGGGTGACAATGGTGAATGGGGCTTACGCAAGGAAGTTTCCCGGGTGCCGCTATAGAGCGGTAATGGTGAATTGTCTTACTTAAGGAAGCTACCCAGGTGATCCTATGAATCAAGAATCGTGAATGGTGCTTGTGCAAGGAAGTTACCTGGGTGCTTCTATGGAGTGGTATTGGTGAATGGGGCTTACACAAGGAAGTTGCCTGGGTGCTGCTATAGAGTGACAATAATGGATGGGGCTTTGGCAAGAAAGCTACTCGAGTGCCACTATGGAGCGGCAATGGTGGATGGGGCTTATGCAAGGAAGAAGCCCTGGTGTCACTATGGAGTGGCAATGGTGAATGGGTCTTACGCAAAGAAGCTAGTCGGGTGCCACTATGGAGCAACAATAGTGAATGGGGATTACGCAAGGAAGCTTCCCGAGTGCCGCTATGGAGTAGTAATAGTGAATAGGGATTACGCAAGGAAGCTGTCCGGGTGCAGCTATTGAGGGGCAATGGTGAATAGGGCTTACCCAAGGATGCTTCCCGGGTGCCGCTATGGAGCGGCAATAGTGGATGGTGCTTCTGCAAAAAGCTACCCCAATGCCTCTTTGGAGTGTCAATGGTGAATGGGGCTTATGTAAGGATGATTCCTGGGTGCCGCTATGGAGCGGAAATCGTGAATGGGGCTAACGCAAGGAAGCTGCCCGGGTGCCGCTATGGAGCGACAAAGGTGAATGGGGATTACGCAAGGAAGATGCTCGGGTGACGCTATGGAGCAGCAGTAGTGGATGGGGATTACGTAAGGAAGCTGCCCAGGTGCCGCTATGGAGAGGCAATGGTGAATGGGTCATACACAAGAAAGCTGCCCGGGTGCCACTGTGGAGCGGTAATTGTGAATGAGACTAACACAAGGAAGCTACCCAGGTGCCGCTATGGAGCGTCAATGGTGAAAGGGGCTTACACAAGGAAGCTTCCCGGGTTCCATTAAGGAATGACAATGGTAAATGGGGATTGCGCAAGGAAGTTGTCCGAGGGCCTCTATGGAGCGACAATGGTGAATAAGGCTTACACAAGGAAGATGCCCTGGTGCCGCTATGGAGCGAAAATGGTGAATAGGGCTTACACAAGGAAGCTGCATGGGTGCCACTATGGAGTGACAATTGTGGATGGGGCTTATGCTAGGAAGCTGCCTGGGTGCCTCTAGGGAGTGGCTATAGTGGATGGGACTTACACTATGAAGTTGACTAGGTGCTGCTATGGAGCGCCAATAGTGGATGGGGCTTATGCAATGAAGCTGCCCGAGTGCCGTTATGGAGCGACAATGGTGAATGGGGCATACACAAGGAAGCTTCCCTAGTGCCGCTATGGGGCGGTAATTGTAAATGGGGCTTACTTGAGGAAGTTGTCTGGGTGACGCTATAAAGCATCAATTGTGAATGGTGCTTACATAAGGAAGCTACCTGGGTTCCATTATGGAGCGAAAATGGTGAATAGGGTTTACGCAAGGAAGCTACCCGGGTGCTGCTATGGATCAGTAATAGAGAATGGGGATTACACAGGGAAGCTTCATGGGTGCCGCTATGGTGCGGTAACGGTGAATAAGGCTTACGCAAGGAAGTTGTTCGGGTGACGCTATGGAGGGGTAATGGTGAATAGGTCTTACCCAAGGATGCTCCCCGGGTGCCGCTATGGAGTAGCTATAGTGGATGGGGCTTACGCAAGGAAGCTACCCGGGTGCCGCTATGGAGCGACAATAGTATATGGGGCTTATGCAAGGAAGCTACCTGTATTATCTTTCTCATGTCTGGCCATGAGGGAATCCCAACCCAATGGGGGGTTGAGGCCTTCACCATTGTGCTAGTGCACAAGAGTGATAATGCCAACAACATTTGAATCAGTCCAAACAAAGTGGAATGGAAAGTGTGAATCACATGTACAACATTCAGAATGCGGTGAGGGTGGCATGACGATGGAGGACAACTATTGACCATGTTCGAAACAATGAATCCATATTGCGTTAGCCTGAAATGGGGACAAACAAATGAGGGTTGATAGTTGATCGTGTCCGAAACACAGGACCTGACACAAAGTTTTTTCCTAAGTCTTCTGGGGTATTGGCCCAAGACAGTAAGTGAGCCTATGTGGCATGGGACCAGGTTGTTAGGGGGTCCCTTCAGACATGTAATAGGATGAAGATCCGAATGAAAGACATGCAAAGTGTGAGGTAGAGTGATGTAATGTTTGAACGGATTCTAGTGCTCTTGAAATTACGCCACTGTAGTCATGGCATTAGGCATCCTATGCATGGAGCATAAGGCATATCTTTTTTGGAGAAAGTGGCATCTTATGTTTAGAACATCGGGTACACTATAGTTTAGAGTCATGTAGAGAAGACTATTGGCATCTCATGCTTGGATCATAATCCATCTCTTATTTTTAGTAAGAGGCATCCTATGTTTGGAATATAAGGTGCACTAGAGTTTAGAGTCATGTAGAGAGGACTGTTGGCATCTCATGCTTTGAGCATAAGGCATCTTTTATTTTTGAGTAAGAGGCATCCTATGATTGGAACATAGGGTGCACTATAGTTTATAGCCGTGTAGATGGGACTATTGGCATCTCATACTTGGAGCATAAGGCCTCTCTCGTTTAGAGTAAGAATCATCCTAAATTTGTAACATAGGGAATACTATAGTTTATAGTCATGTAGAGAGTATCGTTAGGCATAAGGCGCCTAGAAATGGATGGTGTTGGGACTTACGGAAGAGTAGCCCTTTCTGGTTCAACTTGGAATATGAGCCAAGTGATGAGGTTTGGATTATTTACTTGAGGATTGGTTTGAATCAATTTACTCAGGGAATTGATTCTGAGAATATCAAATGAAGACATGGGAAAAGAACAAAGAGGAATATGTTGTCTCAATGTGTTTCATGGTGTGCGGAGGAGTATCTCAAATCGTGGTATTCCACAGGTGGAAGGAGGGTGCGCATAAGGGAACAATGTAAAATCCTGACGTCCCGGTCTGAAAAGCTAAATGTGCGACTCTCCATTTGTCATGGGAGTCAGTGATGGTGGCGAAGGTACCGGACCAGAGGTGTAGGGGTACAACCCCCGTAGTATGGATTGGTGGGCGCGAAGGTAGGAGCCTCAAAAAGTATAGGCCTTCGCGAAGTAGCTTCACTGAGCAAAGGGCCTCGTGGAAGATGGGGTCTCACAGAGCATGGACTCACGGAGCATGGACTCGCGGAGCAGCATTGAAATGGAAGATACCCACGGAGCGTGGAATCGTGGAGCAGCATCGCAAAGGAAGCTACTTGTGGAGCATGGACTCGTGGAGAAGTATCGCGAAGGAAGCTTCTTGCGGAGCATGGGATCGCAGAGCTGCATCGCGAAGGAAAGCGGAGCTCTACGAATAGGGCGATCAGCTGCCCAAGGGGCAGAGAGACCATCTGAAGATGGGGGGGGTGAGTTGTGTATTTATAGGGTAGAGGTGCTGCGCAGAAAATCCCGCTTGGCGCAAAGACAAATCTCGCTCAGCGGCGGATCGTGAACATCAAAGGGGTTCGCAAAGACGTCCCACCTCCTTGCTTCGTGGTGAGTCGCAAACATCAAAGGGGTTCGCGGAGCCCTCCCACCTCCTTGCATCACAGTTGGTCGTGAACATAAAATGGGTTCGTGGAGCCATCCTTCCTCATTGCTTCGTGGTGGTGCTCCCTAATCGCTGAGGGAGCATCACGAATGGGCTTCATGAACTAGTTTTCCAGCCCAACATCCAATGTCCATAACTCCTAATCCGTAACTCTATTTGGGCCCTACGACCTACCAAATTGAATCTTGAGAAATGAGATATGATCTTGGATCATGTATGGAAGAATATATAAAGTTTTGGGCAAGCCTTTTCTGGTGTCAACATACACAGAGCATGATGCTCACACATTGGAAGAATACTGAGGTGAGGCACTGTTTCATAGAGCTTGATGGACATGAACATGAAGGGGTTGCCATACAGATGGGGGATGAGGCCACAAAATTCAGGCCAAGACCATATTTTTTTAGTTCTAATAGAGGGAGAAGTGTCAATTTATGAATATAGGGCTCATGTCATGAGGGGAATCCATGAGCCATTGGATTCTGGCCAGGTGAGTTCTTCCACCCCACAGTCCAATAAACACTACCATTCTAGGTAACTAGGTGCGGATATCACATCATGACCCATATAGGTCACACTGTGATGAGTAATTTTTCATTTTGTTTAAATAAATATAAAAATTTTCATTTCCATGTTATCCATTCATAGGATTTAAGTCAAAAAATGGTTCAATGAGGGCCATTTCTCCCAGATCCTCCCCTCTCCATCATCTCATGACCCCTACATAATTAGGGATGTTCTTGGTGGTGATTCTAAATTTATTTTAGGTATGTTTCAATATAATACCTTATATTATTCTTCAAAATTGTTATTCACGAAATTGTTATCACTAGTACAGGTTTGAGTGATGATTCCAATAGATCCTTATGGGATCATCTTGAGTGATGTGGCATTGATGTGCAGTAAATTGAGGATATACTAAGATGGTTAACACATTTAATCATATTCCATTATAGTTTATTTAAATTTTAAAATGAATGGATTTAATTTTTTTGAGTAAATTGAATGAAATTGTTGGATTAATTAGTTTTGTTTGATATAGATTTTTATAGGTGTGTCAATATCATGCCATGGATGTTTGGAATACCATTTCTCAAGGATTCATCCATGAGAGGTGTCATAGTGTGTTTTGAACATTATGTGTATTTGGTATAAATAAAATAATTAATTCTAAATTTTATTAATTATTTTTCATGTTTTGTTCTGGTATTGGAAATCAGGGTCTTTTGGAGATTGGGCAAGGAAATGGAAGGCTCAGTGAGTGGTAAACTCTCTGTTTGAGGTAGGTATTCTCTATAATAAAAATCTCTATAAATTTTTATATATTAATGTGCATTCCTATATGAATTTAATTGTTTTTTAGAAATGGATAGTGATTAAGGTTGCCTACGTAATGAGATAGAGTGACATTGAGCCTCCTAGAGTTGGAAAAAGTACTCTTTTACAACTTGAGTATTTTAGAATTTTCGATATACTACGTCTCCAAGGGGGATAAGATACCTACCATGTTAAAAGAGACTCTGGTGATGTATTAGGATTTAAGATGAGTAATTAATAGCCCTATTTATCTTGTTTGGTCATGTTGGGTAGGTGTGAGAGGCATGGACATAAAAATGATGGGGAGCATAGTTATATATCTTTTGAATGACTTACAATACACTAGTGAGGGTGGATTGGAGTCTTAATGTGTGTTATGCGAAAGATAGACCTTCAAAAACATGATTATAGGTGATAGGTAGGGTTTCTTATTAATGATGGGTTTTAGAGAACTCCTAGGGAGAGGTGGGATGGGACCTAGACATGGGTCCTGGTAATTTAAATTAGTGATTGGAATTGCACTGATAATGGTGTTTAGTATGAGTTAGATGATGATAGTCCTATTATAGTGATGCAAGTTTGTGATATGATTTTGGGTAAAGGAGATAGATGAACTATTGATACCAGAGAAAGATATGGTACACAGGTCGTGAGATCATCATGTGGTTTTTGGTACAAGTTAGTATTGATGAGTAGAAACTAAGAGAGGTATGAGGAACTTAGTGAGTTCCATTAAATGAGATATAGAATCGATAATGATATTTTTATGTTGTTTGTTTTTTGACTAAGATGGTTTTTAGTAGTGTTGATTCCCCTTTCCGTCAAAGAGTCTAAACGAATGAAAAGAGAAATACCTTGAAACCAAAGTGATTCATCCTTTGAAGAAACATCAAAAATTAACAAAGGAATGAACAAGGATTCATTTGAACTTGAGTCGAGAAAGTTCCACCATGGTCATGCAAGTATACTTGCGCGTCGCCAAATGGTCGCACAGGAGACTTGCGCGCCCTCTTTGAAATTCTCCCAGGGTCTTCACCGGCCTATAAATACCCCCAGTGGGCCCCATATTTCGAGGGCGAAAAATTCCAGAAACTCAGATGTGAGCTCGCAGCACCCTAGTCTCTTCTCAAAGATTTCGAACACTTCTAAGGTAATTTCATACCTAGAACGGAAGATCTAAAGAGGGAGAGTAAGGCCTAAGTGTTGAAACTCATCAACACCTGCGCGCCTAAGGGGCCAGCACTTAAGAGAAATGGAAACACTCGCGCACCACCTTACCCCTTCAACAGAACTTGCACACCCCTCTTGTGGGAGCCACTAGGGATAGAACTAAGGGCTTGAGCCAAGTCTCACCCAAGTATTACCCCAAGGGTTGACCGTCGCGCAAGTACCCATGTGTTGCGCAAGTATACTTGCCCGACCAGGACTTGCGTGCCCACGCAAGACTTGCGTGCCACCTTCTTTTTGGGTTCCCTTCCTACCAATTTCACCTCTATTATGCCTATCCACCTATCCTCTTCAAGATTAAGCCTTTATAATTCTCTCCAAAGCCATTCATGGCATTATTTCCTTGTTGGCTTCCTTATCTGAAAGGAATTCTGTGGAACATCTCTTAAAACCTAGTGATTTACATATGTTTATGTCGCTAAGGTAAGAGATTTCATTCATTCAACCTCATTCTTTAAAGATGAGAAAATCCTTATTCTGAGCCTTATTTTCAGGAATAAGCCTTAGTCCAAGTCCAAATTTATAAATCTGGGCATCCTCCTCAGGGGTAAGCCCCATGTTCCCAAATATGGGCATCCTCCTTGGGAGTAAGCCCCAACCATAATTCTTTTAACATGCGCCTCCTCCTTAGGAATAATCCCCAGTTCTCAAAACCTTTAACCTGGGCTTCCTCCTTAGGTGTAAGCTCCAGTCATCAAATCCATTAACCTGGGCCTCCTTCTCAGGAATAATCCCCAGTTATAACTTCCCTTAACCATTCTTAATTTACTTTTGATTTGGGCTTCCTTATTAGGAGTAAAACCCAATCATAAGTCCCCTCCTAATTTGAGCATCTTCCTCAGGAATAAGCCCCAAGTTGGAGTATCCAAATCACTATAAAGAACATATACCTTTATGGACCCTGTTTCTGGGTCTCTTCCCTGATGTAAATCCTAATATTCATCTATTTTGGGTAGTCATACATACATAAGCCCCACATCATTTCTTATGATGACACAACTGTCTGGTTTTACCAATACCTCTTGTTTCTCACACCGAGCACAACTCACGTGAGCTTAAAGTGTAAAAGTAATTATGAAATATTACTTTGATCCATCAATCATGCATAAATAGCATAATCCCTTACTCAAACTACGTGGGTTCTGATTCCTTTTTTTAAACAAATGATATGTAGGTAGCCCATCTACGGGTATGATCCCAACTCTGAAATAATCCATGTCCTTCTGAATGAAAATAAACATCAAGTGCCCCACTGAGTGGCTTTAAAACCAGTATGGTCATCATAATGACCAAGAGACTTTTATGTATTGAAGGATACCATTGACTAAGAATCCATAACAAATACAAATGATTCTCTATTGATGAAGAACCTTGAATACATATAAAATATTCTCTAAATTTCCTACATATCTAATCATTGATTGTTAGATCTAAAGGAAAGCTCATTTTATACTTGGTAATATAATATGGATTCATGAACATAACTTAAATCTATAAAGAGAGTCCCAGAGTAGACAATAATTCCCCCCAAAAGGTTGTGATGAGTCCGACCTCCCATCCCCTCGACAAATAAAAATTCTTAAGCCTCATCAGTTCACAACTAATGAGCACCTACCTTTGGAAAGTAGGTCCAAATGGATATGGAATCATTGGATGTTTCCAGTTCTACAAAAAACTCGTTAGAAACTGCTTGGAATATTTGAACCTTAAATCAATGAGGTTATCCCCAATTCAAAAGAAAAAAAATGTTGAACCTGACGTGAATCCTTAACAAAGTTAAAATGATGTTTTACTTATTTGTTAGGCCCTTATTTAAACTCACTGAGAGTGCCAACAAGACAATCAATAACATATGTCCTCATCCAAAAGATGCAGTGGCTGAAATTATCTTGATCACAACTGTTATATCAAACATGAACTCTTTTCCAAGATCTTCTACATTACAAAAATGCCTTCTCTTAAGTTCACATCCGTGAAGACTTCTGTTGTGAATAATTCTGCTGTGAAGGCCTCTGCTTCTACTCATGTTGGATTGTTGTCCGCTCTGAGGACGACATCACCTACACAACATCTTCAAAGCTGGGTATCAAATGCACTGGTTAAGGAGTACCGTCAAAACGATACTATTTCGACTCTGGAGGCTGCTTGACAAGGCCTCCAAGTCAATAATTCACCTGGTCGTTCGGACAGCGATGACCAGCGATCAAGAAGCATGTGGTGTCAACCACCATCTCCATCCTTTTCGGGTCGTCATCCCCAGAACGCAATCACCATTAACTCCTGTATTTTGGGGAGTTGAATGAGCAGGTCCCTCAGGGCCTTAATTCAAGGGAACATGAGTCCTTCCTGAGGGATCCAATCAACAATCGCTACCAGACTTATGTGGTAGTGCGCCCTCAACATGACGAGGGTATCGTCTCCAGGAGTTCATCTCAGGTTCCTCGAACTCGAGCAGGAAAGACGAACCGCCAGAGGTAAAATCCAGTCAATAGTGAGCAGGTTCTTATCTCTGCCATCTCCAGAAAAGTCCGCCAACCTAACTTGGTGGCAAGAAACGAGCGGGCACATACACCCGTCCGTTTTAATTCTGTTGTCCAGCAGAATCGTTTGGTAGCAGCACGCCAATCCCGCCAGGAAATTCTGGTGGAGTACTATAGACACGAACATACACCTGTTTATAAATCATCAGCTAGTCAGCAGGCTCATCTGACTAAATAAGATGGAGCCTGCCAACCCAATGTGTTGACAATTGGTAAATAGGCACATACACCTGCTTACACTCATCAGTCCTGCCAGCAACCTCGTCTGTCAGTATTTAAGGAAGCTCGTCAATCACGTTTGGCGGAGTGAAATCAGCAAGCACATACACATGCTAGTATTGATCAAGTCTACCAACAGTCTCTTTTGGTAGCATTCGGAGAAGTAATTCGGAAAGCTCTGGTGACAAACAAGAGGCAGACTCAACTCTCTACCCCCACACATTAGCACTTTCAGAATTCACTAATAGAAAAAAGAGGACAAGATCAGGCACATACACCTACTCTAAGCACGGAATGGATGTATATCCCTGTTCCATCCGCTGAATTCACCAAGCGCATTCTGTCAATGGTGAAAGAGCAGAAGAAAATCCCTGCTCATATTCTTGATGCCTACTAGGATATTATAACATATTCAGTAGCATCACATGGGAAGAAATGAAAATCTATCTCGTCCAGTGGAGTGACACATCAACAGTTCACTCTGGAACAGACACACACATCTTTTACCGTCTAAGAGGGTTGTGGTGCATACTCCCCCATATCATACAGACAACCAATTCAGGCACATACACCTGATTTGAGTGGAGAAAATCAGCCTAAACTAATCATTTCTCTTGAGCAGGCACATACACCTACCCATAATGACCACTTTCGTCAACAAGTGGTTCTTAATGTGGGTAAGATGGCATATATAAAGAAGACACACCCAGCACAGTCAAGAAATCAAGAGCCAATCTGTAATAAGGTCTTACTCGATGCTAGTGTTCTTGATGCACACAGACAATTATCTGTTGAAACTCAAGATTCTACTCTCTCAGTTCCCAATAGTGGGAACATTAATTCTGATGGTTTGCACCAGAAACATCCTGATGAAGGCTTGATTCGTGAAAATTCAGTCGATCTCGAAGTTTCATCTTTAGATGAGAGCCACAAGAACCCTCTGTTTGGTTAGAAGACCAAAGAGCAAAATGTTTCATCTTTTGTTGTGACCCACCATTGTGGTCCTCCCCATGATGATGAATTTGGCTACGAAAGTCCTCTCCATGGTAATAATGCACATTGCCTGGAAAAGTTTCCAACGGACAATGTTGTGACGAGAAACCCCTCTTATCTTGAGGCACATTCAAATGTGATGCCAGGAATGTCTACTACTTTACCACTATCAGGTGAAACACTTTCTCAATCAAAAGATAGCCTGGGGTGTAGGTCATTCTCCGAACCACCACTGGGTTGTTCATCTTCTAGTTTAATCAGTGAATTCTCTACCAATATTGTTGAATCTGATGAAGCAGCAAGGGAGCACAGGCTCTGGTCTAATCAGGTAGAAGAATCTTCATTGAATGATAAAGAGAAAGTACTAAATATGAGAAAACAAATGGCAAAAGCTGAAGTGCCAGTTCTATTTTGGCCTTTGTCTGATTCTCAGTATGACATTCCAGAGATGTTGACGGAAGATGGAATTCATGATATTCGTCTTAAAATATGGAAAACTCTTTGTGAGATGAAAAAGAAAATATTATCTTATGATGAATATGAAAATCATGTCAAGATAATAGAAGGGTTACAACGCCAAATTGATTTGTCTTCTCTCTCAGTTTCTGGATATCCGAAGGCTGAAAAGAAATAGAGATCCCTTCAGCGTTCATTCCTTTCCACACTAAGAAGATTGCGCTAATTAATTTCCAATGCCTCCTCTAGTATTCATATCAGGGGATGGGGTGTTCCTGGAGAACTAAATTTCACTATGCTCTCCAGTTAGCAAAGCCCACCAAAAATGGTCTCATGCAATGTTATTGCACATGGCCGGCCACAATCAATTGGTTTTGTTTTTAATCAAAGGCTTTCCCAAGAACAGGATTCAACTAGTTCTTTTAAAAATAAAGCATACAAAGTACATGTTGTTGAATTACTCCTGCATCAATCAAAAAAGAATATTTAACAGGCCTCTCATTTGGAGCATGCACAACATCAAGTGATAGAAGTGTCCAAAATCATCCAACGGTCTTTTGAGCCGGGTGATAAGAGTAGATGTAGGTTGATGCATCCAGATAATTTCCGGACTAATGTCCACAAGATCTAGAGAGCTTTCAAGAAGGTCTCAGATATAGAATGTCAAGAACCACCCCAGCTTGCCAGACTGGGGACTATTTTAACCCAACCCTCAAAATCAATAAATAGGATTCGAGGAGTTGAGCAGGAATAACCCCAATCCACCGGACTGGGGACTTTTTGAAATCTTGAATCTCTCCCTCGTAGAAATTTATTCTTCTCTCGATTAGGGAAGAACCCTCAATAGGAACGAAAAGCCAAACTATCAGGAGATTCCCTCCAAATTAATATTCGTCAAGAAGTTCTTGAGAGATCAAATCGACAAAAGGAAATGTCTCAACAGGGAAATGGAAGAGGGCATTATTGTAGAAATTCCGATAGAAGAGATGCAATGAATTATGCATCAATTAATGTCATTATTTCCATTCTTTATGATCCACCAGATGAGGTTAAATCCGAGGGATCAGATGAAGAGGTTCATGCTCAAGAAGTTGTATGCACATACACAAATGAAGAAGGTGTGTATACACGAAATCAAAGGCTTACCCAGAATTTAGGTAATCCTTCAAGTAACCCACTTCCCCCTCTTCAAAGGGGAAAGGAGAGAATCAGGTTACATACCCTTCCTATGGAGAAGGCCAATCACTCTCATTAGACCAAAGATTTGCACAAAAAGAGGATGAAATAAAGGAGTTGAGGAGGTTGAATGCAGAACTACTTCAGGGTAGTCTTCCTCCAAAGCATGCGGAAGTTAGTCAGCCAAGGTAATTATTTGCGGCTATTGAGATGGATCAAGAATATACTCCTCTACCAGTACACCCTCATAAGTATAATCTTACGGGTCGTGTGCAACAACAATTGGCCTACCATCAGTTGCAGTACCAGCCACCACATCTGTCCATGCTCCAGTCATTGCACCTTCTCAGGTCCAAGATCAACCAGATGTTTCTAAAAAGTTAAAAACTACTATTGAGTCATTAACAGGTCGTTTAGAAGATATGGAGGGAAAATGAGCTCAAATTCAACCAGAAAAGAGAGTTATCCTATATGGGACGATGAAATTCCCCCCCCCCTCAAATTTTGAAAGTACCACATTCCCAATCTTTAATGGTTCGGGAGACCCAGAGCAACACTTAACACATTTTGTTTATTGTTGAGATCCTATGATGGGAACCCCTCAGTAACAAGAAGTAGTTAAATTCAGGTGTTTTGTACAATCATTACAAGGGACTACCTTTTTATGGTGCACAAGCTTGCAATCCCGATCAACTACCTGATGGGAGGATCTCCGCCAACGGTTCCTTCTTCAATTCAGCTCAACTTTGCGAAAGACAACAATTTTTGATCTTACAAACAGTAAGAAAAGGAAGAATGAAAGTGTTTCGTATTTCATTGCTCACTGGAAGGGATTAACATATTCACTGAGCTTAGCACTCCCTCAAGAGAAATTGTTTCCAATCTGTGTGGAAAATTTGCGTGATGATCTACGCACACCGTTGATCCCTATGAAATACACAGGAGGGTTTTGAGACCTTAGTTCAATCTCTCAATATATTGAAGATTCTCTTATGAAGATTAAGGAAAAAACTAATGTAATTTCATCAGCTCTAGGAAGGAGAATGAATAAAGTATAGACAGCTACAATTATGCTTAAACAAGAACCTGTACCTACTTCTACTTCAACACCTTTATCTTCTCGAAGGGATCCACCACCTGAGCATCAACAACAGAGGTCATTCCATCAAGATGATAAAAGAGATCAAAGAGGAAAAAAATTTGAGTATTTGAAGAGTAAATTATACTCTTTCTGAAATGAACAAGTTCCTGGTTACTTCATTTTGGCTTTGGAAAGTAATTTTGTTCAATTTCCATGGCCTAAGAGGCGAAACAAGGAAGGAGATGAAGACCGTCCCAATTATTTCCACTTTCATCAGATGTTGGGGCATCACATTCAAGAGTGTTTTGTCTTTAAGGACCTCCTGCAGAAAATGTTCGACTTGGGATAAGTCAAACTGAAAGCTTTTTCATCTCAGGTAGCATGTTTTACTGCTACAGATCCAGAATAAGAAGGCGAGTGGCAAGAAGTCAAGAAAAAAATTGCGCAAAAATATGATGATTGGATGGTCAGAAAAATGATCAACCGAACTCATGCCATTTTGTGAACGCAATTGAAGAAGCCAATTGTGTCTTCTACCATGAATGCCACAGCAAAACCCTCTTCATTAGAGGGAAAATCCTCAAAAGGGTGGCATAATTCCAAGAAAGAGGAACAATCAGAAGAAGATGAAATCGTGTCAAAGCCCAAGTTGTCTTTGACTCTGGAAGATTTTATGCCATCTACTTCGAAGCAACGGGCACCGTCCCACCAAACAGAACAACCAAAATTGGCTAGTCAGTAAGAGTCTTCATCAGATAAAGAGTTAATCTTTGGTTCTGTTACTATGATTCAATTAACAGATCCTTATGCCAATCACAGTTTTGAACTCGATGAACCTAGGTTCCCTGTATCAAACATTGGAATCAGAGGAAATTAAAGAGGCTCAATGTATAGGGGAGGAAATTGATCTTTCAGAGGCCACTACTCCAATTCTACCCCGGCTAGAACTGTGTATGTGGCAGAAACTCGTGGCAGAGCCCTTCAACAAGCTCAACAGGAACAAACAAGTTCTTCTACACTAGGCAGATTCAGTCCTAGAATAGTTATTTTGGAAGATCGGTTGGGGGTTCCACCTTCTTCCTCTCAGCAAGTAAATAGACCTAATCAGTCTAATATTCTAAATCCATGAGTATTACCAACTCATATCCCGATACAAGATGCATCAACCTCTAAAGCATCAACTTTTAAGGCACCTGCGAATCCACATGCTCCTATTGGGAAACACAGACCTTTGGATCAGAAGTATGATGTATTGAAACACTTGGCCCAAATACCATCCAAGTAATCAATTCTGGATGCATTGAATTTATCAAAGGATCTTCGGGAGGCACTCATCGAGGTTTTTTTGAGTCCTCAGGAGTTTGAAACTGAAATTACTGCAGCTGAAGTCTACCATGTAGAGAATAATCTTCTAAAATTCCATGCAGTGATATATTTTACTGATTAAGATGAATATGATGTCATGCATGGACATATTAGACCTTTGTACTTATCTGGAAAGGTCAATGTTGTAGACGTCCGAAGAGTTTTCATTGATAATGGCTCAGGAGTCAACCGCATACCCATTCGTACACTTCGTCGATTGGGCCTCACAGAATTTGATTTATCTCCTTCTACTTTAATGTTACTAGGATATGCTAAAAATGAAAAAGAACCACTTGGTGATATTACACTTAGAACTCAGTTTGGAGATCTTGTATCTAATTCAGATTTTATGGTTGTTGATCAAGACTCAGCCATCAACATCTTGCTTGGTAGACCCTGGATACATCAACATGCAGCTATCCCTTCATCATACCATCAATGTCTCAAATATTGTTTCGATGGTCAAATTGGGACATTGTATGGTGATAATTACCTATTCAAGACATGTGAATCTCAATACATTGAGTCCGAATTCTATCACATAAAGGGAAAGGATAAATCTACAACAAGGGAGATTACCAAAGTTAATGCTCCAATGGTTTGGAAAAGATTTGAGTAAACCCATTTACACATGTTAGTACAGATTATGTTTTGTCTATTTGTCAAATTGACAGGATATAACCAAATAAAAATACTCTTATGGAAACTTCCATAATGTCAATTACGGAAATCAAGCTAGAAAACATGGGAGAAAGTGGTGATCCACCAAGCAATGAGGAAAGCTCAAATGGAGATATCTTCATTTCATCTTCTGAAATCCAGCAAGCCTATACTTCGCCAATTAGGCCAGAAGAAGTTATAGCAATGTCATATTTGAACAATGATGTCAATTCTCAATCCATTATCTCCTCTATATTACCCATGGAAGACCTTTCATCATTAATAGGTTCAAAATAGGCCTCTTCTTCAAGATGTTCAAATTTTAACATCTCTTCTGATAAGGGTAATTATGCTTCTTCATCTACTATGCAAGTAGAAACATAAGAAATAACACATATTGAAGAAGAAGAGGAAGATCTTAGGGATGCTCCTCGATCATTTGAAGAGGGTATCTCTACCACCGTGGATGAACTCAGAGAAATACATTTTGGTACAAAAGAAGATCCACACCTCACTTTAATTAGTGCGGCCATGAATCTTGGAGAGAAAGAGATGTATATTTCTTTTCTAAAGAAAAAAAAGATATATTTTCTTGGAACTATATAGAGATTCCAGGTCTTGACCCTAATGTTTCCACTCATCATTTGGGTTTTCCATAAGAACATTGAGGATTCAAACAAGCTGCTAAAAGAACACACCCAACCTATGCTTCCAAAATTGAGGCTCAAGTGGAGAAGCTTATCAAATATGACTTCGTTAGAGAACTTAAATATCCCATGTGGTTGGATAATATTTTCCCTGTGAAGAAGAAGAACGGAAAAATTATATTTTTCATTGATTTCAGAGATCTTAATCGGCATTGTCCACGGATGATTTTCCTGTTCCGGTTACAGAACACTTAATCGATGCAACAACTGGATATGAAGAACTTTCCTTCATGGATGGAAATTCTGGATATAATCAAATCTGAATGTCTCTATAAGATGAAGAATCTACAGCCTTCAGAGCCCCTCAGGGTGTGTTTTGCTATCGGGTAATGCCCTTTGGCCTAAAGAACGCAGGCGCAAAATATCAGCATGCCATGCATCGTATCATCAAACCTTTTTCAGGGAAATTTATTGAATGTTATGTGGACGATTTTCTGGTTAAATCCAAGAAACGTTCTAATCACTTGGATGATTTAGAAGTCATATTCCACAAAAATCGGCAACATAATTTGAAGATGAACCCCTTAAAATGTACTTTTGGGGTAACCTCAGGAATATTTCTCAGCTTCGTCGTACACCATCGTGGTATCAAGTTCGATCATGAGAAGACAAATTCAATCCTTGGTATGGCATCTCCTTGAAATTTAAAGGAATTGAGAGGACTTCAAGTTCACTTGGCCAATATTCGGCGTTTCATCACCAATTTGGCAGGCAAAAGGTTACCCTTCACCAAATTGATAAAGAATGGAGTCACTTACCAGTGGAATGAAGAATGTCAAGAAGCATTCTATATTCTCAAGAAGTATCACTTGAGTCCATCAGTGTTAATGCCACCTATTGAAGGAAGACCACTTATCCTCTATGTGATATCTCTAGAGTGATCATTGGGTGTCTTTCTTGCTCAAAAGAATGATGCTGGGAATGAAAACAGCCTCTACTATCTCAGTCAGAAAATTCATGAAGAAGAAACCTGATATTCAAGTATTGAGAAGTGCTATCTAGCATTAATCTTTATAGTTCAGAAGTTGAGACACTACCTGCAACATCATGAGGTCCAATTGGTATCTCGCAATAACCCACTCAAATTCATCCTTAGCCATCTAATGCTTACAGGATGTCTAGAAAGGTGGGAAGTTATTTTGCAGCAATTTGATATTCAATATGTGTCTCAAAAGGTAATAAAGGGCCATGATCTAGATAATTTCCTTGCTGAACACCCTTCAGTAGAAGATACATATCCATATATTGAACTTCTGGATGAGGAAGTCTTCTTTATTCAAGATAGTCTTCAAACATGGGAAATGTACTTTGATGGTGCTTCTAGAAGTCCAACAGGAAGGAAAATGGAAAATCCTAAATTCAAAAAAGTTGGCATAGGAATTGTGCTCATTTCTCCAGAAAAGGTAGTGTTACCCTATTCCTTTTAATTATTGGGAGGCGGTAAAAATAATAAAGCAGAATACCAAGCTCTCATCGTAGGATTGGAGTTGGAGCTTCAAGCATAAGTGAATCACATAATGGTGAACGGTGATTCAGACCTGGTAATCAAACAAGTCAATGGGGATTATGCCATCAGAAAAGAAGAACTAATCCCTTTGTATGATTATGTTAGAGATTTAATGGTAGAATTTCCTACGGAACCGAAATTTTCTTATGTTCCAAGATCACAAAATTCCCAAGCTGATGCACTAACTAATATAGCTACAGCTCTAGTAAACCCAAATCGGGATGAGACAACCATCAGTATTTCCAACCTTTGTACAATTTCACCTTATGTTCAAACCAGAACAGAGGAAATCAATGAAATTAGTCTCATTCCTGAACTATATGGTCATACCATAGGATGGATGAAACTTATTAGGGAAAACCTTCAAAATGGAACACTTCCACCTGATAGATCCAAGAAAGAACAAATCTGGAGACATGTTGTCAATTTTACTCTTTATGATAGCCCAGATCCCCCAGAGAAAATTCTCTACAAGCATGGTTTTTGATGGAATTCTCTTCAGATGTATTGATGGTGAAGAGACAATGGTTGTCATGAATGAAGTGCACGCAAGAGTCTGTGGGACCCATCAGTCCCGACATAGACTATCTGATCAAATACGAAGGCTTGGATAATTTTGGCCTTCAATGATAAAATATTATGTTGATTTCACAAAGAAGTTTCATTCATGCCAAGTACATGCCAACTTCATAAATCAGCCCCCAGATTTGCTTCATACAACTAAATAATCCTGGCCATTTTCCACATGGGGAATGGATATAGTGGGACCTTATCCTTCATCTACAACCGAGTAGTTGAAGTATATTCTTACTGCTACTGACTTCTTTTCCAAATAGATAGAGGCAATACATCTCAAAGAAGTCAATTCTAAATGCATTGTTAGCTTCATCAGTTCTAACATCGTTACCAGATTTGGTGTCCCTCATACCATATTGACGGACAATGGAACCAACTTCTGTTCATCTGAGCTGAGGAAGTTGTATCAAGAATACAACATCAAATCCAATCATTCATCTCGGTATCATGCAGCGGCCAATGGCTAGATAAAAGCTTTCAACAAGACTCTTTCAAACATAATGCAAAAGATGGTGAATAAAGATAAGAAATCATGTCCTGATAAACTTTTTCATGCTTTATGGGCTTATCGAACTACCACCCGCACTGAAACGTATTCAACTCCACATTCATTAGTATATGGAATGGAAGTAGTCTTTCCCATTGAGGTTTAAATTACCCGCGCTCAGAGTATCCATTTGTGATCAGTCATCTAAAGATGAACAATCTCAAAAGTGATTGGATGAATTGGAAGGGTTAGATGAGAAAATATTGTGCACCATGGACTACTTGGAAGTCTATCAAAATTGAATAGCATGAGCTTTCAACAAAAAATTTCATCTTCGTTCATTCGTTCAGGGAGAATTGGTATTGGTTCTCAGATATCCAATGATACCAGGAAAGAAACCCCACATACTTGAACCAAAATGGGAAGGACCTTACTCAATAAATAAGGTCTACTCCAATGGAGCATATTCTTTAATCTTAATTGATGGAGAACACATCACTACTCCAACCAATGTTATATTTCAGAAGAAGTATTTTTTATAAACAATAAATACACCAAGGGTCCATGCATAAGACTTTAAACTATTGGCATTTATTATTGTCCAGCAAGACGTTAAACTACATCATTAGTTACGGTCCATGCATATAACCTTAAACTATTGGCACTTACGTCCAACATGACGTTAAAATGTGATGCTATAAATACATGACGATAAACTATACAGAAGTCCCTTACGTCCAGCAAGACGTTAAAATACATCATCATCCATGGTCTATACATATGACCTTAAACTATTTGTATCCTTACCATCCAACATGACGCTAAACTGTATCGTCCCATTTCGTACAACGTGACGTCAAAATGTGCCATCATCCAACATGATGTTAAACTGTGTCGTCCTAAATACATGACGCTAAACTATAGAGAAGTCCCTTATGTCCAGTAAGACGTTAAACAACATAATCTCTGGTCCATGCATATGACCTTAAACTGTTCTCACCATCATCCAACATGATGTTAAACTGTGGAAAAGTCCCTAATATGTACAACATGACGTTAAACTATGTATTCTTTTGTCCTCACTGCATGACATGAAACTGCACAGTCCCCCTTTCATCTAACATGACATTAAACTGTATTGTCCCCATCGTCTTAGCTATAGGATGCTAAACTGTACAACACCCTTATTGTCCAACATGAAGCAAAATTGTGTTCACGTCCAACATGATGTTAAACTATGTCCCTTAATATGTCCTACATGACGTTAAACTATACATCGTTAAGGTTGTTTCTACCTCTTGTTTCTGACACTGAGTATAACTCACATGAGCTTAGAGTAAACTTCAACCATAACACCCTCTTTGGGCTTCTAACCATTTGTAAGTCCCAACACCATTTTTTTAGGGTTATTGTCCCCAAGAACAACGTGATCACTAATTCATTCTTTAATTGAACTATGCAAAATTTATCCTTGCTTTCTAGGCTGGGTACGTAGGCAACCTTCTGAGTTTCAAGCCCAAAACCATTCTCTTCACATAGGTTTACCTCCATCTCATATGATTTTTATATGTGAAGTATCCCCAGAACCAATATCTTCACATTGGTTCACCTTTATCCTTACTACATGGCGTTAAACTGTACATCAAGTTTGTCATGTACGACAATAAACTATAACATTATTTGATACCATCACCGAAGAGGGAATCATTATCAACATTGATCTCCAATCATGTTATATTCTAAATACTACGTGCATACATGGTAATGCTTGAACCTTTTATATTGGGTCAAACCATCATTTCAGTAAATTCCCCTTTTCACCCTTCACTTGTACGAACTAAATCTGTACAAAGGGTATTTCTAGAACTACATGGTATTGAATCCCATCCTTATGGGATACGTAGGAACATTCGAGTGTCCCTCGAATCCAGACCCGAGTCTTTGGGCCTAACCCCAAATTCCACTTTCAGTCTCCTGACTGAAAAATCCCAATGAAAACACACACTGTGTATTTATTATTATGGTCTGAGATCTATGAACCTAAACTAAGATATCTCATAAATTAATCCCACATGACGTTAAACTGTATTTCAAGAACTACATATTTCTTGATTCCCATCCATAAGGGATATGTAGTGAATTCCAGTATCTCAATTCAGGACTCAGCCACAACAAGATTATGGTTAGTATTGGTCTGTGTATCTCTACGTTCATTAAACAAATGCCCAGTTTTATTTGTCATACTCCTAGTCTTAAATACTTACAGATCTTCACAACCCATTTATTTACTTCTGGTCAAAAAATGTCTAATTTCTGAGAGTTCTTTTGCTTGACTATGCGGCACGTGCCCTTAGGAGGCCTTGCATAAATAGTCTACATAACAGACTTATCAGCCAAAAGATACTATTACTTTACTATGCAGCCAATGCCCTTAGGTGGCCCTGCATAATTCAACTCCCTAACGGGTTTTTCAAATAATGGTAAATTCATTCTTTGGAAGAAAACCTCTTTTGTCTTTATTGGTCTTATCAACAATATGTAAGGATCCGAAAAAAATAGCCATCCTCAACATATTTTCCTCATGTTCTTTTTCATAATCTGAAAGTATTCAAGTCTATGGTTTATATTTCTCTTCCCTACGTTTGGGTTAGACCTTCGTAGGAGTGACATTTATCCAGTTTTTAGATGATCTTTCATGGAAATATCTTCTCCATATTCAAGTACCTCTCTCTATATAGCAAACTCTATGCTTTGGAAAATTTGAATCTCCATAAACATCCACTGGCTTTTTAGTAGTAGAAAATTAAATTTCTGAGAGTTATTTTTCCTGACTAAGCATCACATTCCCTTAGGTGGCCTTGCATAAACAGTCTCTATAACAGACTTATCAGCCAAAAGATACTATTATTTGACTATGCAACCAATTCCCTTAGGTGGCCCTGCACAATTCAACCCCTTAACGGGTTTGTTAAATAATGTTAACTTCATTCTTGGGAACTACTTATTCTAATTCCTTTTAGCCATTTTTCTTATCATTCCTCAGATTCAAAATTTCTTAAGTCATAGTTTACATATTTTACTTTATACTTGAGTGTGGTAATATGTTTTCAGATAAGTTTTCAAGGAATTGAGTCAATTTTTATCCATCCGGTCAAAGCTATTTCAACCGTCAACATTAGCCTTTTTATGTCTGACGTGCATGAATTTAAAGTTCCCACAAAAGGCAATGGAACAATGAAAAAAATTCAAGTCCCAACTCACTAAAAATACATTTTTGTATGATTTTGGTAATATTGAGAAATTAAAATATTCAATGTTTGTAGGGTTATTTATAATAATCCTAGCAAAAAATCAAACTATGCTTACTAGGCCCATTGGCTTAGGTAAAATTTAAAGCATGTCTAAAAAGAAGGTATGCACAAATGATTGAAGATGAAAGTGTTTTTTCATTGATGCACAAGAGTTAGAAAGACATCCACAGATTGGAGTCTCTTCTATTTTTCAAGAATTACAAGAGGCTTTCAACATAACTCGTCATTTGATTTATGGCATCCCAATATTCATCAGCAACCACCTAGATTTCATTCATTCAACTGGATAAAATAAGAGATGCACTGACAGCAGCTCTTCTTGGAACAATTGTAAAATAATTTTCTTGAGTGTGGTTTTGGAAAATTTTCTTCTGATCAAACAGTTATCTGTTTCTGTCCAAGAGACATAAAAGATGGATAAATGGATTTGAGAATGGAACATTGGATGTAAAGAGCCATTTTGAGAGAGTAATCTTTTCAGATATTGTTTCTAATGTCATGATAATATTCTCTCCATCAACGAGAAGCAGAAAACATTTCAGCCAATGGTTTTCCATTTTCAAATATGCAAGAAAAGGGAATAAAGGAGAAATTTGAAAGTTCAGACCATTGTTGCTGCTCTTAATGCATAGGATAACCAAAATAGAGGAGTAGCAGTGTGGATGCATCTTGGGCATATAATTCTTTTCATCTTGATTTTTGAATCCTTGCAGATAACCATGGACATACAGAGACAAGTAGATGCTTTGTGGAATGTCAAGATGATATTTCTTCGAGTACTTAGCCAAATCTGGGAGATTTTTGTCGAATATATCATAGTACTCATGGATAATGACATTCATCATGTCATCAATTCATTTTCTGTCCAGTTCATCAGCCATTCCAATTCTCCTGGGAGACATTTAATCTTCACAAAAGTTGAATAATAAACTCTTAAGTAAGTTTATTTTTCATAAAATTTGTGAAGAAAAGTGAAAACGTGGCTAAGGCATTAAGGAGCACAAGTCCAAAAATTGGCGCGCAAGTATATGTGTGTCGCACAAGTTTTGGTGTGCAAGTATCACCGCGCAAGTTTAAATACCTCTACAGAAGAACAACACAAAATGAAGCAGCGGAAAACTGAGTAACTTGCGCGACGAAGGAAACTTGCGTGGAGAGAGCTTGAAATTTTGAAATCCGATTGCTTTTCACAAGAATGACCACATATATATAGGCAAGGATGCACCCCTACGCGCCAAAGCCTGCATGGCTCATACTTACATGCTTCCATTTGTGCGCTCAACACTTGCGCTTCACATGTTCCTTGGTTTTCTTCTTTACCTCAGAGTCACATCCTCATATCTTTCGAATCCAACTCTGAGGGGGGACTTTTGTTGACACTATTTTCCGTCACAGAGTTTAACGAATAAAAATAGAAATAACTTGAACCCAAAGTGATTCATCCTTTGAAGAAACATCAAAAATTAACAAAGGCATGAACAAGGATTCATTTTCACTTGAGTCGCGCAAGTTCCACCAGGGTCGCGCAAGTATACTTGTGCGCCGCCAAATGGTCATGCAGGTGACTTGCGCGCCCTCTTTGAAATTCGTCCAGGGTCTTTACCAGCCTACAAATACCACAGGTGGGCCCCCCATTTTGAGGATGAAAAATTCCAGAAACTCAGATTTGAGCTCCCGGCACCCTAGTCTCTTCTCAAAGATTCCGAACACTTCTAAGGTAATTTCTTTACTAGAACAGAAGATCTAAAGAGGGAGAGTAAGGCCTAAGTGTTGAAACTCATCAACACATGCGCGCCTAAGGGGCTTTCCCTTAAGGGAAATGGCCACACTTGCGCGCCACCTATCCCATGCAACAGAAATTTCACACACCTCTTCTAGAAGCCACTAGGGATAGTACTAAGGGCTTGAGCCAAGTCTCTCCCAAGTATTACCCTAATTGTTGACCATCGCGAAAGAACCCATGTGTCGTGAAAGTATACTTGTGTGACCAGGACTTGCGCACCCACACAGGACTTGCGCACCACCTTTTACTTGGGTGCCCTTCCTACCTATTTCACCTCTCTTATGCAAATCCACCTATCCTCTTAGAGATTAAACCTTTAGAATTCTCTCCAAATCCATTCATGGCATGATTTCATTGTTGGCTTCCTTATCTGAAAGGAATTTTATGAAACATCTCTTTAAACCTAGTGATTTACATATCTTTATGTCGCTAAGGTCATAGATTTCATTCATTCAACCTCATCCTTTAAAGATGATAAAATCCTTAATCTGAACCTCCTTTTCAGGAATAAGGCTCAGTCCAAGTCCAAATTTCTAAATATGGGAATCCTCCTCAGGAGTAAGCCCCAAGTTCCCAAATATGGTCAACCTCCTTGGGAGTAATCCCCAACCCTAATTCTTTTAACATGGGCCTCCTCCTTATGAATAATCCTTAGTTCTCAAAACCTTTAACCTGAGCCTCCTACTTAGAAGTATGCCCCAGTCATCAAATCCATTAACCTGGGAATTCTACTCAGGAATAAGCCCCAGTCATAATTTCCGTTAACCAATATTAATTTACTTTTGATTTGGGCTTCTTTATCAAGAGTAAAACCCAATCATAAGTCCCCTCCTAATTTGAGCATCTTCCTCAGGAATAAGCCCGAAGTTAGAATATACAAATCTCTATAAACTACATATTCCTTTATGGACCTTTTTCCCAGGTTTATTCCCTAAAGTAAATCCTAATCTTCATGAATTTTGGGCAGTCATACATACATAAGCCCCACATCATTTCTTATGATGGCACAATTTTCTGGTTTTACCAATACCTCTTGTTTCTCACACCGACCACGACTCACGTGAGCTTAGAGTGTAAAAGTAATTATGAAATCTTTATTTGAACCATCAATCATGCATAAACATCATATTCCCTTACTCAAACTACGTGGGTTCTGATTCCTTTTTTTTAAACAAAGGATGCATAGGTTGCCCATCTGCGGGTACGATCCCAACTCTGAAATAATCCATGTCCTTCTGAATGTCAATAAACTTCAAGTGCCCCACTGAGTGGATTTAAAACCACTATGGTCATCATAATTACCAAGAGACTTTTATGTATTGAAATATACCATTGACTAAGAATCTCTAACAAATACAGATGATTCTCTATTAATGAAAAACCTCGAATACATATAAAATATTCTCTAAATTTCCTAAATATCTAATCATTGATTGTTAGATCTAAAGGAAAGCTCATTTTATACTTGGTAATGTAATAAGGATTCACGAACATAACTTAAATCTATAAATAGAGTCTCGGAGTAGACAATAATTTCCCCTAAAAGGGTGTGATGAGTCCGACCTCCCATCCTCTCGACCAAAGAAATTTCATAAGCCTCATCAGTTCACATCTAATGAGCACCTAACTTTGGAAAGTAGGTCCAAATGGATATGGAATCATTGGATGTTTCCGGTTCTATGAACAAACCCGTTAGAAACCGCTTGGAATATTTGAACCTCAAATCAACGAGTTCATCCCCAATTCTAGAGGAAACAATTAGATTAGGGTCCATAAATATCTATGTATAGGGTATGATATGTTTTGTTGTTTGTTACTATATGCGTGGAGAATATGTATGTTGATAAATAAAATGGATTTATGGCTACACCTTGAGTAAGAAGGTGTTCACAGGGACCCACATGAGTGAGAATATTTGTTCCCAAATTGTGATATGATTTATGATAAGAATTGGATAGTTGAACACACTATGAGTGAGAAGGTGTTGGAAGAGAAGGCCCTGAGAAAGAAGGTTAATTAATGTTGTGATGTGGATGCTTGAAATATCCTTGACTGAGAATAAGTTGGTAGTGATCACATTAAGTGATATGGTTAGACCATACAATAATCTGATAGAGGACTCTACCATGAGGGAGAAGGTAGTAAATATGTATGTGATATAAGACCTTACCTTGAGTGAAAAGGTAGTGGTCAAGATGTGATATAAAACCCTATATTGAGTGAGATGGTAGTAGGAATGATTTCATATAAGACCCTACCATGAGTAAGAGGGTAGATATAGAGGTTTGTTATGACATGGTTCTTGTTTGATATTGGACATACCCTAGGAAACTAAGAAATATATCATGGTAATGTATGCAACCCTACCCTATATCATTTTTAATGGGTTTAAACTTGTGAATAATGTGACTAAATGAAAATTAAATTTTTATTTTTCAAACACTTTTAAGGAGAGAGGGAGAAATCACAAGTTTAAACACAAAAGGAAATGGAAGAGTCGTTAAAAGGAAATTTAAGGCTTTCAGAATTAGACTCCCTAAATAATTTCTAAAAGATGTCGCTCATCTGAGTGTTTGGGGAATATTTAAGAATATATTCAAACTGGATAGACAAATTGTCCCAATACTGAATAAACTCATCAAGACTGATCTTCCCATTATTGATTCCACCTACTATGATCAGGTCCTGCTGGTCTATCCAGGCATATTTCTTCTCATTGAGAGTCATTCTTATTAACCTCCGCATCATTTTAGTAACTTATTCTTCAGTTGCATTGTGAGACAAACCTTTTTCAACCGATTATTCTTCGGATCTCATAATAATTTACAAGTATTGCTCAAGCACAACACCTGGTTTTCAGTTGTTGTCCATCTTCTTGGATTTCATCTTTTTCAATAACCATTTCTCCATTGGAAGTGGAAAGGAAGATGAATAATTCCTCTCTTTACGAATTTGCTTCGGCCCTTCCATGGATGGCCTGAATGAAGCACCTTCCAACTTCTGAACCGTATCATCAGTCTCTTTATAATCATTGTCATGTTTAACATCCTATTTGAGTCCAGCTTCATGTGATTCATAATGAGTGGCATCACCATCAATATGATCATCACAAACCTCATCCACCACAAATGTCTGAAGTTTTGTGTTTGATACCTCTTTAGCAGCACAATCTCGAGACATTCCCCCCTCCAAATCTAGTCTCAAGTCATCATACTAAAGAAACTGAAAACGATTTCAAACCATAACATTTGTATTCGATATTTCTAATCTCATACCACTTGTTGCCTTCACCCAACCCTCATAGCCCTCACTATGTGTACATCCCCATGATTTTTTGTCCTCTGCATCCTAGATATTATCAATAAATTCTTCTACATTGACCACTTACATTTCAACATCCTTAGGATCCTATAAGGATTCATTCCATGGGCGCACATATTCATTAAATGTTAGGCCAAAAGCTATATTATCAATCAAACCAGGGCCTACTGACCATTCCCTCCTTTGGATTCAAAAGGATGGACTACAATTGATTACCACATTTCAAGATAACACCTCCTTGGGTAGGTTTCTTCAGTCGTGTATCCAGACCATGAACATATCCACTGTTGTTTACCTTAGTCTTACCTCCCAATGCCTCGCCCAGCTTCTATAAAGTGATCCCCTCTACCCATGGTTCACCATGGACTGCCTCATCGATCTGCACACCTGCTTTCCCCTGACTAGAGGACCCATCCTTACAGCTGGTCCCAGAACCGTGTTGTCTCAACCCATATCTACAGGCCTATGATGAATGGACTGATCACTTTTATATAGAACAAAAATCTACCCAAGATTCAAAGAAGACCGGTTTCTTATAGAGGTATTCCCCTCCAATAGTAATCCAAATGAAATCAGAATGATTTTGCAGCACATTGACTTTGAAACACACTATTGGATTGGAAGGATGACACACAACCTTGGTATGACTATTAGAACATAATAAACATCCTACAAGATTCCCAAGAATACTAATAATCTAAGGGTTCTAAAAATATAGGGTGAGATTAGGGAAACTCACCAAAATCACCCCCAAAGGGGAGTCCCGCTTCATGTGATAGTCGTACATCCATCAATGTAGGTAGAATATGGACCTGTTTCTATAGCAAGGCACACACAACCATGCCTTTATCAGGTCTTCCTCTGATGTGAAGTGAATCATTAAGTTCTTGTTGTGGAGTAAACCAATAGCATCCTTATCCTATAGATCCTATGAACCAAAGACGAATCTAAACTTTTTCATAATGTGAATATGGTATGGTTGGTTGTCATTGTATCTTGGTTATCACATGATGAAATGATGTGTATGCTTGTGTGTTTAATTATTTTATTACCCCATTCATATACATATATATGATAATTTATATTATGCGAACTTGGTGTGACCTTATTGAGATGTATTTTTATACCATATATGGGAACCCCAATGCCTGCATAAAACATAAATTTGGTATGCATGTCAGAGAATAGATTGTTCAGTTGATTAGGATGGAGCAGATCAATGGGGATTTAGAGTTTGGGTTGATATGAAGCTCAAGGGTGGTAGTAGAGCATCCTATAGTATTTTTTGTTCTTTTTTTTATTTTTTACATGTTACTAGACTGGGATAGATTAGATGGGATGCATGCTTGTATAACTGCAATATATTTTATACATTATGGATGATTTCTTATTATGTAAACTATTATTATCTATTAACAGTATTTTTTACTTATTTATTTTTTATTTATAGTTATCATATGAAGGAAATAGTCTCTTCAATGTATTATTTTGTTCCTCATTCTAGAAAAAAACCTCTATAGCATAGATAGTCTTGCCCAAGGTCTTATGGCACTTTGACTATGACATTAATCAATGGTTTCTAGCGAGGAATTATAAATTGGTATTAGAGTGTATTTTATCATATCTTATTATTTATGGACATGGTAAACATGGAATAAGAATTTTTTGACGATTTTGATGGACATCAGGATGGTGAGATATGAACACCTTTTTAGCGGGAAGCCTATATTGCAATGTTTTTGGTTTTTTGTTCTTAGATTTGTGGAATGGGTCATGAGTGAGTCTATTTATAATTTATGAGGTTACATATGAACACTAAAAGTATAGTGGTGGTAGAGTTATGTGTCATGGTGAAGTAGATCCAGGTTTATACCATAAAAAATGTAATCTTGAATGGGATAGGCATGGCTTAGGAAGATCTACCCATGTTTGATGATGGAACATTCTTTAGTCAGTGAATGGGAAGTAGTCTAAGAGAATCATTATAGTGGGGAAAACAACATTGGCTATTGGAGGGTGTGACTCTCAATTTAGATGAACAATAGTTAACTTTGTGGATGATATTCATGGTAATCTAGAAATGGGTTATGAATAAGGTTTCCTGTTAGTTCTTATCCAAGAGTTGGTTAGTCATGTATGGCCATTACATTCATTAATGAACTAAACATAGGCCTTGAAGGTTGGAAAGTTTAGTTTAGTGGGGATAAAATTCGCATACTATTATTGTGGGGAGTATTTAATTGGCTGCATATGTATGAACCTTATGTTGGAAGGTTCATGGGTTATGTAAGGCTGGTTGATGGATTTTTGGAATGGAAATGGGATTCCAATGTGCATGTAGATTTTATTCTACCTGATTCCTTGGTAAATACCTAATTTGGGGCTTAAATACTATGTAACAAAGAGATTGAGTTTTGATATCATGATTTGGATGGAAATAGGTATAATCCAGGAGAGATTTATATAAGAGATGTATCCAAGATCAAATAGGGAGTATGACTACAAATTTTGTTTGTTGAGGATCCAACCTTGGAATGAAACTTATATTTAGGTATGCAATTTGGTGTGGGTTTTTGTAAAATTCTATGATTCCTCTAGGAATTAAATCATCATGATTAGGAGTTGTGTTGATTTTTTAGTAGGTGATGTTGAGTAATTTCATGGGGAGTAATCTAGAAGATGAGAGATGAATATTTTTTTATAGAAATAGATGTTGATAGGTTGAAACAACATCATGGGTGAATTTTAGAATACATCTGGCATAGTTTTAGATTAGACTATATATTCTAGGAGAATTATCATTGTATCTTGGATTAGTTCATGGATGGTAGAAACCTATTGAGTTTAGTTTATAATTTAGAATGTGTATCTATAGCATGTTATGATTAATGGATTATATTTTAGGAGACATTATTGGGTGATTCTTTGGGATAAGAAGCCGTATGGTGGGGATTTTTTATTGACCAAAATGTTAAGGTTAATTTTGAAGGGAATTTGAATTTTTGGTATCAAAATAATCCATTTTCTAATAATTAGTGCTCAAGTAAAAATTTTGAGGGTTATAAGATCTCATGTAGATGTTTTTGGATACATTCTAGTGTATAAGAGATGTTTTGGGTTCTTAGGTAAGTATTTGAGTAAGGTCGAGGTGTCATTAATATTGATGATTCAAGTGGCTCATCACACCATAGAATGTGAGGGACACACCATAATGAGTTAATGGTTTTGTGTAATTCCATGAGAAATGTGTTTCATGGTGTTGTAATTTTTTTAGATATTTATACATGTAAAATATATAACATATGGGTGTCACAATATAGAGTGGGGACCTACTAGATGACAATAAATGTTCAAAAAATATTTTAGAAAACATTATGTCAGGACTTTTTGAATTCATCACATAAAAGGTGGTCACACTGTGACCTCTAGGCCACCTCATGAGGGAAAACAAAGGGACGTACAATGGTGTTGAGCACAAGGATCACAATGTGGAAGCTTGTTGAGGTGAGGTGCATGTTATGGTGTGTAATGTTTTGTACCATGAAGGGGAATAAAAATCATACTAGGATGTGGAAACAATGTGAAGGATGATACCATGGGTTTTTGAGTTTACATGATGAAGTTTCATCATTCCATGATCAGAGGGGTTATTCCATGATAGATATTTGTTTTTTTATTTCTGAGTAATTTTTCAATATTTTGGCCTAGGGGGCCCTCCGTGAGGTGTGACTAAGTGATTGAATCACAACATGATCCATATGGGTCTTTCCTTGATGAGTAAATTTTATTGTTTTTTAAATTAGGGGAAGACCTACCATTTCAATGTTTTAACCACTTAGGTTCTATGTCAAATGAGGGTTTGGGGAGGGCTATTTGGCCATTTCCTCCCCTCTCCTTTATTTTTTTGTCCCTACATGATGGGGGTTTTCATAGTTTTTCTTACAATTTTATTTGATGTATATTTCTCTTCATACCCTTTTTCATGTAATTTATTATTAGATACTGATTTTTGTATCTTTGAGCTATAGTTGAGAGATTATTTCACTAGGGTATGGTGGAATATCTTGAATTATGGGGCATTAACATACAATGGATGGGGGATATCCTGAGAAATTTTACACACTTATAATTCCATAATTTTGGTTGATTCAAATTACACGGTGAATTTATTCATGATTTTTTATTATATATTATGTTATTAGTGCATAATTTTCTAGTTGATATGGATTTTGTTTTCATGAATATTAGGAGAATTCCATGTGTGGTTGGTAGGTGGTTTATTAAGGATTCATCCATGAGAGACCACAAAATGAGTTTTTTCCATTATACCTATTTAGTTTAAATTTAATAATTAATTAAAAATTTTATAATAAATTACTTTGATGATGTGTCTTGAGATAGGATCTTGGGAGCTTCGAGAATATTGGATGAGGCAGGGATGAGCATGGTGATGGTGTAACACCCTATTTGATGTAAGTGGTCCCTATAATGTAAAACCATATGATTTTTTATATATAATTATTTATAATTTATTGAATATATATGTTTATTATAAAGTAATAGGGATAAAGGGTGCCTACATAATGAAATAAGGTGTCATTGAGCCTCTTAGAGTTGGAATAATTTCTCAATTTCACTTTGGTTATTTTAGAATCACCTAGAGACTATCCCACTATGGGGGGAGAAAAATTCAGTGAGCTAATGAGATACCCAAGAGAGCTCACATGGTTTAGGAGGAGGTACACATATCCAAGTTAGGTTTTATAGGGATAGTTATATATACATAAGAGAATTAGTCATTGGAATGAGGGGTGAGATGGTCGTACATCTCATTCATGGTTGGGAACACCTTCTTGAAGGTGGATTAGAGTCTAGATGTTTATTTTGAGTGAGATAGGACCTATAGGGATAGATACTAGATTACAGGAAGAGTTTCCACATGATGATGTGATTTATAGATCTCATAAGGGAAATATGGGATTGGAATGAGACATGGGTTATGAGAATTATTTTGAGGTATTGTCATTTGGTTACTAATGGGAGATGGTGCAAGTTATCTCATATCGGTAATAGGATAGTAAGACTAAGTTTTGATATGGGTTTTGGTTAAGGAGATGGACCACCCTTCTGAGGAAAGTGTTTGTTGGGGTCAACATACCCTACAATCACTATGGGATTTTGAGAGAAAATTGGTACTAGTGAGTAGATATCGAGAGGGGTTTGAGGAACCCATAAGGTGTCATCATAGGAAATATAGGAGTGTTGATGGTATCAACATGATGTAATTTTTTGAATTATATGTCCTTTAAGAGATTAATCTGCGAGGTGTGGTATTTGTGGGATGAGATATGATTCTCTATTTTTTGTTCTATTCATGTGTTGATTATGTATGGTGATGATGGAATTAGAAGTATGTTTTATGTTATAATAATACCAAGATACACAAGTGGGGGGTATTTTCCCATTTTATATATCTTGATAGATTTATATTTTATCCCCCTTTATATATTATGATAATATAAAATATTTTGTTTATTAATCATGTTATGAAGAGGAAAAATAGAAAATAATAACACATCCGTTTTTATAGTGGTTTAGGGAACCAATATCCCAAATTCCACTCCACCAAAACTCCCTCAGTGAGATTGATGATTTTCAAAAAAATGGTCCTCTAATCATAAGATATACATAACTAATTGTATGGTGTTTACTTCTTATAATAAGATGGGTTATTTTAAAGAAATACTCGTAATCCATATCTTAGTGTGACAACTGACAGTCCACCATGACTGAGTTTGATCAGTAGATACTCTAATAAATCAAGATTGATTTATTTGATGAGAGATATATTCAATCCACAATTGTAGTATAAAATGATTGATAATGGATCTTCTTATTCATATATTAGACTCTTCAAGATATAATATCTTTAAATAGATTCTAGTTTCAAATGACCATCAAGAAATACAACAATAGAACAATAATATCAACCAAAATAGAATAATAGATAAACAACACAAGATTAGATCATGTATGTCTCCAAAATGTAGCTTTTTAGAATTACTATGGTGTTCATTATTTTCCAAAAATTACTTCTTTTTTTGAATGATAGTATTCTTGGTATTTTTCAAGAGAAACATTATTTGATTATGGTTAGATAGATCTAAAAATATCACCTCCAAAATCATGAGTATTTAAATTTAAAATATTCAATGACATTTGTATCTTCTTTTTTAAATAGGAATGATTTAATCTGTTGAAAATAAGCCTTTTAATCTGTCATTAAGTAGCTTTAAAAATATATTAAATAATCCCATCGAGATTGTTGTAGAAGTATGAGGAAATATCTTGAATTTAAACTCTATAGTTGACTAAGTCAAATGTAGGGTTAAACTTTAAAGTATGGTTGACAATATACGGTTAGATTCAAAACATTGGTTTATTGAACCATACATTAGTTTCACAAATGTGGGGTTATTATTAAAAGTGTGGTTCCTAATCTATACTTTTACAATAGCTTAGTGTATCTGATACATAAATTTACTCTAAACGTAGGGTTTGAATACAATACGTTCTGCTGATAAATGTAGGGTATGAACAATGCTTACAGACTACATAAAAAAATATATAGAAAACATTAGAAAAAAAATTAAACCATAAGTATGATAAGTTTATGGAGAAATATAATCATGATAAATATAAAATTTAATTTAATTTGTAAAAAATAAGTTTATATGTGAGCATAGAAATCAACAATATTCATATGTTATTTTTTAGACAATACATTCCAAATAATCAATCCCATTTTGATTTTCAGATATGATATATGTAAAAAACGTATAAAAAATATAGAAAATGTAAACAAAAATAATAGATTCTAAAGGAAATAAAAAAAATGAGAGTTATTATTTAAGGTTTTATAAATTGTGGATAAATAATGAATATTATAAAAATTTTATGTTGACCAAACTAAAGTGATTTATTTTAATAATTTAAATTTATAAATTCATCTTATTCCCATTTTTTAATATATTATAGTCATAGGTATGTTTTGTTACCCAATTTTCTCCCACTTTTTGTGATATCAAAAACAAAGAATCAAAAAATGGTGCATAACATAGTTAACAAAGCACAAAACTAGTAGTCAATGTTTTGTTAAGATAAGAAACAAATGATTCCCATAAAGTAAAGAGAAATGAAAAAATAACAAGAAATAAATAAACATAATTAAAATGTAGAAACTAATTTAAAATATTTTTTATTATAAGAAATATTTGGCTATAAAACATATGAAGTAGGATTCTATGAGGATGAAATTTATGATTCAAATGATGTGTTGGATGTAAAGGTATCTCAAATACCCTAATAAATATCCTTGAGATCTACCATCACTACTTTAAAATTGTGATTAAACATATCATCCCACCGTTTCATCCAAAGAAAGGGGTCCTATTCCATTTTCATATTTTCAACCAAATTTACCATTAACATTTTATATAAAATCTCTCCAAACTATAAAAAAATTTCTACATATCACTTAACTGATTGGGATGACTTATAATAATGGGATCATTAGATGTTAATCACCTAACAATATCAATCTGATTTCCCATAAAAAGATTATGTGGAACACTATCAAATTGAGGACACAAAATCTAGAGATTTATTATAGATAAAACCAAAGTAATAGATTCCAACCTTTTTATTAAATCTAGAGATTTTAAAGAATTATAAGTATAATCCATTTTTTAACCTAATCTACTTCTTATTAATTTAAATTTACTCCCCATGTATTTATTTAACTCACCTAAATTTTACTTTAAAAATAATTCTTTCTTACTATTCCCAATATTGATAGTAATTTCTCTCTAAAATGAATCAAAATACCTTTTGGAAATAGGAATTTCTCTTATATTGTGAATTTAAGCTTGAACTAATTCTAACTCTAATTTCAGAACATTTTTACTTTTCAAATCATCTAATGATTTTTTTAGAAACATCTGACTCACTTTTAAAGGTTGTATTCACTTATCTAATTGAATTATGTTTTCAGACCCAAACATCAATCAAATCATTATAGTAACTAAAAGATTATTCTTTTTTAATTCATGATTGTTTTCCAAATTTAACTACAACAACTGAATGACCATCAATCTTCTCAATGGATGATGATGAAAATGGAACATTAACTTTTTTTGTCACTGAATTTTGTAACAGCCTCTTCCAAGGATTCTGCAGTAATATAAACTATTCGATTCTAAATTATGTCAGTTGTTTCAACTATAGATGTTTTCACTTGCACATCATACTGACCATTATTTTCAACCCGATCTTATACATGATCCTCATGCTCATCTCTATTTTCATTTCTCCTTTCTGCAAAAGTATTTGTTTCACCTATAAACACTTGTTATTCAACATATACATTAATATCCTCTTATGCATGATCCATAAGATATTATCTTTTCTAGGACTTTTACCAATAGATTCACTATTAGTTTCTACTGAGGGTTCATCAGGAGAATGGTGGAAATCTCTTGTAGTATTTGGTTCAATAAAATCAATCCTATGTCTTCATATTATTGGCTCAATAACATCTTATATTATTGATTCATCAATTTATTCCCCATTAAGTCATATTGACATAGATTAATTCTAATTTCATTATCCCCCTGAGCTTGTGAAGCAGGTACTTTTTGATCATCTTCACCAATGAGCTTCAACATTCCTTTTGAGGGGTGCTAAAAGAAACCGAAATTTCATATGGTTCTAATATAAATAATGTTAATGTGATAAAATCTAACAGCCATATGAATTTCATGAATCATGTTATTTTTATACCAAAATATATAAATAAGCCTTATATATGGATAATATTACGTTCTATACTCCTTATGATAGCAGTGATTAATATTACATAACATATATATACTAAAATTAAATTATATTTCACTTAACATAAAAAATGATATACATACTAAGAAAGAGAGTTTTCTCTAACTTGATAATCATATTCACTATTTCACATTGAATAAAGTTTACTAGTACCTTCTGGTAAACTTCAATATTTTTTAAAATTATCCTTTTTACAAGGGTGGATCCAAAAATAAAAACATAATATCCTTAGAATTATGATTTTCATCTCCAATAGATCGATGATTAAAATGTAAAACCCATTACTGGGGAAAATAAAAAATCTTGGCTATTTCTACTAAAGTGGTCAAAAAATAAAAATTATTACCATTGGGGAGTGGATGTTATCTATAACAAAACAATAAACTGAGCATGTTCTTAATATTATTTTTCTTCATCATCAAAAAAATTCTCCTTACTTTCACCATTGAAAATAAATTTAAAAACATTAAAAGATTGAGCTTATTTAAATAGTATATTTTTATAAAACAACCACTCCAATTAAAAAGACTTCCATTAAAGGACTTGTCAGTTTTATACTAATGTGTGTTGGTTCATAGATCTACTCAGTATTCCTTCTTTTATCCTCTTTGTATTTCCCATTAAAGTAGATATGAAGGTTTGAGGTTCAGATTTTAGGATTTTGATGGGAAATCAAGAGCTCTAAAATATAAAAGAGTTAAATATTTTTGTTGAGATATATAGTGAGAGGGAGGGAGTTTCTAATGATTTTTAATGTCAATTCAGTTTCTCGAGTCAAAATATTACGAGTAATCATTATAGATTTTTATTTTGAAAAGAGTAATAAATTCAATATTTATTAAATAACTAGTAAAGAAATAATAGGTAGACATAACGTAAAATAAAAATAAATAATACTAAATTTAAATTTAAAAATTAATTAAATTTTTATTGAAAATTAAATATACTTAGCCACCCATAAATTCAAAAATATATTTCAGAAGTGGTTTAGTGAATAAATTATCAAGTGGATATTCAGTATTAACAAATTACAAAGCTATATCCTTCATAATAACATCATCTATTAGAGAGTTATTACTTATATCAATATGATTAGTCCTTGTGTGGATTACAATATTTAAAAAAAATATTTATTGCACTTTTATTTTCACAAAAAATTGGAATATTATTGAAGTTGAGTCAAAAGTGTAGTAGTGAAAGTTTCAACTAAAAAAACTGTGTAAAAAAACTTTCAAAAATGATATATTATTCCTAAATTGTTGACAAAGAAGCTGAATGTTGATTCCTAATTGATCAAGAATATAAATAATTCCATAAAAAGTGAAAGGATCTTAGGGTTCCCTTTCTATCAGACCTACAACCTCTAAAAGTAGAATTAGAATATGATATTAAACTAAAATCAAAAGTTTTTGGGTAAATTAAATTTTTAAAATTAGTTTCACTCAAATATCTAAAAATTATTTTAACATAATTAAGTTGGTATTATTTTAGTTTTGATTAAAATATGGCATAAAGAGATAAACAATACATAATTTATGGTTTACTAGAAGTATGATATAACACACTCCCAATCATTCCTCTATGTAACTTACTTTCAATTGGTTATCCATCTTATATTAAATAAAGTTTTACATTGTAAAACATGGGAGTTGTATAAGTCTTACTATTTTCTAGTCCAAATTTTTTTAATAAATAAATAAAATATTTACTTGGATTTAAAACATTCACATAATCTTTTTATTTGAAAAACAAAAAAATAATAATCTCATCATAATCATTTCAAATTAAATCTATATATGTTTTGAAAAATCATTAAAAATCTTATTATTAGTTTAACCAAATATAATATCATCTACATAAATTTATACACATAAAATGTTAGAAGAAATGGTTTTCTTAAAGAGGGTTGGATCAACCAATAGTTTAGATTATCTATTTTTAGGTAATGAATAACTTAATCTTCCATACTAAGATATTATAACTTGTTTAAGGCCATAATTTAATGCCTCGAACCCAGTTACCTAGAGTCAGTGCATTATTACATAACATTGGAATGATCACAAAATATCAAGTCTCAAAAGGCTGATTAGTTTAGTAGCATTGGAATAACTATATATATTCATAAGTCATACATTACATCATAAAGTAAAAAAACTACAACAACATCTTTTCTTCATATCCCCTCATACAATCCCTACAGTTCATTCATAAAATACTTCTTCACATCCTGGGAAAAATTAAAACATTGAAAGGGGTGAGCTCAGATACTTAGTAAGGATAACAATATTGCAGAAACTTCATAAATACACATAAACATTTAAGGTAATGTATAACTAAAACAAAAGCCTTTTAAACATAAACTTTAGCATAATATGGAAATGATAAAATGAAATAATTCCATTTACTTATTCACTTGGATATTCTACTAGTCTAATAATCACATGCAATATCAATAACCACTTTCAAAATGATGGAATCTATAATGCCACACTATCATAACCACGTATCGAGGGCCTCATGCCAAGACTACAAATACAATTTTGTCAAGGACTAATGCCAAGACACTAGTTTGTCTCATGAGACCTATCGATTCATTGAGGATCTATAGCGGGCTCCACCCGTCACTTACTAAGTCCAATGCATTCCTCATATGAACAGGTTTAAACAAACCATAAACATTCATATTAAAACTAGCATATGAAATGTAAATAATTTCTCCATAAACCATGAATGGTATAAAAATAACACATCCATACTCAAACATATCACAAAACCTTCAATAAAATATGAAAGTTTTGTATCATAATAAATTAACTTCAAATAAGCTTAAAATCCATCAAAGGATAATGACATAGATGAAATCAAAACTATTTGAGAGAAATATCTCTTTTTTTCAAGTCATTTTAAAGTCACATAATTATAAAATAAAACATTTCCGTTGGAAATATTTTTATAATCTTGTAAGGGAAGCTTCTAAGATTTTATAACAGTGGAATATAGCTGCACCCACCGTATATGTTAAAAAAGGCATTCTTACCTTAATTTTGCCGAAACTTTTATAAAGGACCTTGTTTCGAAAATGACGTAAAGATTCCTTTATAAACATAATATAAAAATTCAAAAAAGGTAATAAATGAATTTAACCCATATTCTGTAAAATAGTAAGAATGTTTTGAAATAAATTTTTAAGAAACATAGATGTGGATGATAAAGAGGTCCCAGTAGATAATTACGTATAAACAACCCCACGTAATGAAGAGATTGTGAAATAATCCCTTACATTGTACTTTTCCTTGGATGGGGGTAGGTTAAACTCCTATATAATGGTGAAATAATTTTTATTGAATTATACAATAATCATATACATTAATATGATATCATATATGATCTTTTAACATTGCTTTGTTAATAATATCTTAGTATTATCGTCGTTTCGGGTGTTAACTTACTTGTTTTCTTTTATATGTTTTGTTACATAATACGTTCTTGTTATGGATAGGTTGTATATTATTCATATACAGAATGATATAATGTTTTTAAACATTATTTGTAATCATCAAATGAAAATTATACTTGAATGGATACGATGGAGAATGAATCTCATCGCGTTCGTGGAGACGGTAGTCCGTACGTACGCACGAGCGACAATATCATTCTTTTGATATTATAATAATATATAATTGTATGTTATATCATATATAAAAAATCTTTATCATGTTATATTTATTATTTACATGAATTACACATCATTATTATACCCATCCAAATAATAGTGTATTGAATAACAATTACACCACGATGTGGAGACAGTAAGTCGTACGTATGCACATATGGTGACATGTCATTCAATGGATGGATATAATACTGAATATGGTTGTAAAATATTTATAATAACATAAAATTATATATAAGATACTGGATTTATTGTTTTAGAATGGAAATAACAAATAAAGAAGATGTGGAAGAAGAAAGTAACTTGAACGAGGGTGGTGAAAACATTACCTCTTATTCGGGTTCTTCCTTTTGATTTGATCAAAAGGGATTCATAAGTTGGATTTCTGATCAAAATAAGGCCTCTAGGTTTAAGTGAGATAAGGTGAGAGAATATTTGGTTAGGTTTTGGCCGACCAAAAAGTCTTTGAAGGTGTGAATAATTGGTTAGAAGTGGTGTCCTTTTATAAGGGGGAGGAGGGGCTCTTTAGAAAAAACTTAAAGTATTAATTTATAATAAATTCACATTCGATTTATAGTGGCTCCAAAGTGGATTATAAAAAATAAAAAATGTCGGTATGGGTATAAATCCTTTCAAAAATAGATTTTAGATAGGTTTGGGTCATTATATTAACATTATCTTTTAGTTTTAACTCTTAGTTAATTAGATTGACATTAACCATGTCACTTTGTATTTTTATATTATATAGTTAATAAACTTACTATATACATACAAGCGACCCCCAAGTGGTCCATTAAAGATACACCTGTCATGATATAAGTCCTTTGGCCGAACCTTTGATTTTTAGGAATAAAATATCAATTAATAATACAATATTTGTTTTAAAAAATCATTTATGTCGATTTTGACACTATTCAATAATTGATTTTTTTAAAGTCTTAAAAAATTTATTAATTCGAAAAACAATTCATTTAAGCAATCCTATCATGCCATATTAACCAATAAAATTCATGTATGTCATCAAAACGTTCAAATTATATTTATTTTAACATTTATAATACCAATTATTTGATTCTTTCATTAATAAGGAAAATACTGCATCATTATTGTGTCATAAATAAATTTACATATTAAATGTATAAAAATTATAAAAAAAATACCATTATGTATTAAATCTTTTAAGATTTATAATTAATATTTATAGTCTAAATTCTAACATATATAACCCTATGTAAAAATTGTTTGTCTAAAAGATATATGCTTATGTCATTTTTGTATTTATTTTAACTTAATTAATATAAAGTGTCCTTATCACCTACAAGTCGCTCCATTGAGTCCCAAAATAGACCCAAAGATGCCCATTGTCGTACTTGTATCAACCAATAAGGTTTAGACACGTTTTAGGGTAATTTATTATTATTATAATATTTTTTGTTATCCTTATTTATCAGATTTACCCTTTAACCATGGTAAATAAAATATTTACGGAAGTAATTATTGAAAATTTCTAAAAATAAAAGTTACCTATTTACAAAATTTGGACGTCTTGATTCCAAATATGGAATCCATTTTTTCAAATTCAAAACACAGAAGTGGAAGAAGTTAATTGAAAATTAAGTTCCGTTGTTAAAACAAAAAGCGTGTTTTTAAGAGATAATAACTATCAAAAGATTGACACTTGTTTATGTCCGGTTTCATTGTGAAATTATGTCCAATAACCAAAATTTTATTAAATGGTAAAAATATATTCTAAATATAATTTAAAACCACTCAAATTAATAATTTATCACTGTTAATTATTTTGATTAAAAAAGTTGTTTTTAATTAAAATTTATTAATTTTCACGATTCAACAAAATATAAATGTTATCCGAAAAGTACCAAACATTCACCCTAGGATAATTTCGATATTCTGAATCCAAAAATGACGTCCATTTTGAGAGATAAAATTTATAAAATTTCAAAAAGTGGGTATTACTATTCATAACAGCTACTTTGATTGGTCGTGGTGTGTTAGAATCTCTAAGTTGTGTACGACACACGCTACTGTATTATTAAAAGAGAATCGTACCATGGAAGCTTGGGGTGTTACACAGAAAAATATTTAATAGGTTTGAAAACCGAATTTGGTAGATGAGGATTTTAAAAATACACTATTTTTTCACTATGAATTTTCTTCACTAAATACCCATTTAGAAAAATAGATTTTACATCCATCTGATATAATTGAAAATTCATATATGATGTATATGACATAATTGTTATAATATCTTATAATCATACAATAGGTTCAAAGGTTTCATAATAATCTTTTACTTCTTCCTAATTCTATAATATAGATACTAATCTATATTTATTTCTAGTGATTAACCCTTGGTCATTTTTCATATTTCTAAAAACCCATTTGGTACCTATTATAAGATGATTGGATAGCCTATTAACCAATTCCCAAAATTTATTTCTTCTACACTAGATAAGATATTCTCTCATATATATTATCTAAATATCATATTATATTAATCACTCTATTGTTTTATGTTTTAATTGAGATAGGATGTCAGATAATTTAGCTAGATTTCCTATACTCCATTTTCTCTTAACTCTGGTATCTAGATTTTGTATTATAGTATCCAATGGATGGCCCTTTAAGGTTCTAGTATAGATATCTAACCCCAGTAAGCCTAGATTCGGTACCAAATACCACTAAATTATCATGATTACAAGGAATCAATATCGAAGGATTGAAGAGTTTAGTATTCTTGGTAAACTAAATACATACATGAGTGTTGTATTACAAATGAATACACTGATTAGAATATTTTTTTTATTTTCAGGATATATTTATTCCATGTATGATATACCTACATATATTTCTTATTAAACTTCATGGAATCACAGGGAATGAAAAAATATGGTTGGGATTACATTCTCATTATGGGTCATGTATAACGGAAGAAATAACAAATCAATGATAATAGTCAATATGGAAAGGTAATAATGGATGATACATTCCATTTAATAAATAAATTGAGAAATAAGTGCCTAAATAATATTTTGAGGTAAATAAATGAAAAAAAATCCATTTAAATATCTAGATAAGGAATAATAAAAATAGAAATGAAAATAACTGAAAAAACATGCCATTTAATCAATACAATGAGAATGAAATGCATCAATATATAATTTTAAAGAAAAATTATCATGGATAAAAATATTTGAGTTCTTAATAAATAACATCATTAATTATTGAACTTTATTTTCCTAGTAACATGATACCTTTACCATCAAGACCTTTCATAATATTTTTTTGGCATACTAATTTCAAGACCTTTCACAAGATAGTTTAAATATGTTGGTTGAAACCCATCGATTCTACTTGGAAAAAAACATGAAGGGCTTATCGCCAACTGATTTGGTCTCATGAGACTACAGATGCATCTAGGAGAATACATTAAAGGTACCCAACCCATGTATTTAATATGGAAATAATTATTTATATATAAAATAATCTATTTAATTAAAAAATAATGTTCCTGATCAAATATCTGTATTGAGTAAAGGATACAAATTTATCGATATTTCCCCAGTAAATCAAATGACACTAAAAGTAAAAACCATATGTAAAAATGTAATATGGTTTATGAAATAAAAATATCAATGATAAATGATATTGATAATTAAAGGAAATTCAATTTTCAATGATCATAAGAAATTTTTTATTTAAAGGTGACTACAAAAATGATTCAAGGAAGTGAATTTCAAAAATACCCTTGGCCAAATCAATCAAAAACTATCAAAAAGAAGAATTAGGATGATATCAATACTATATATCACAAGTTGAATAAAAATAAAAGGCTTTTTTTCATTTATTAATGAAAATATTATAAAAAATTCTTTTAAAATCATTCATGAGGAAAATACCCTCTTTATTTTCAAAAATAATTTTAAAAATAATTTTTTTGAAAATAACTTTGAAAAAAAATTATTTAAAAATTTTACTTTTAAACATGAAAAGGATGCTTTTAGAAATGAATATGCATAAATTTTTACCGATCATACAAGGTAAAAAAACATTCTTTTTTGCCTTATTCAAAAAGAGACAATAATATTAATTTGAAAAAAAAAATTTAATATAAAAAAGGGTATTAAAATTTCTTAATAAAATTTTAATGGTTAAAAAGATTTTTAAATCGTTTTTTAGAAAATATGGTTTTTAGAAGGAAATAAGTTCTCCAACTAAAGAGATAAATGAATTAATGTTTTCTTAAAATCATTTTCTAAAGAATTTTTAGTATAAAAGAGTGGAAAATGATATTATTACTTGAAAAATTACCTGAATAACCTGAGTATAATAAAATGAAAGGTTTTATTAAATAATGATTTAATAATATCCTCTAATGGGAATTTACGGGTAAATAATCCTGAACAAAATGAGATTGTGAAGTAAACACCAAAAAAGACCATAACATTGATTTGAGATTAAATAAATGAATAAATTATGTGTGAAAAATGTGAATACATATAAAAAAGTGTAAATACAACAATATATAGTAAAAAGTGATTACACATATAATCTTATAATAATAATGACAATGAGGTAGTAATATAACCCAATTAAAATGAACCCAGTTATGAAATTCTTTACCATGTGGTGACTTTTAATTAAAATCCCCATAGAAGAAATAATTCATATTTAAACTCAAAATACCTTGAATATAGAATAATTTTGGATATAATATTTCAAAATTTGTAGTATATACACCTCATAAAAGAAGTAAGTGGTGAATATTACATTTATCTCACAAATGTAAAATGTGATATTAAAATACCTTACCTTGTGTTTTCTTTCAGGTGACCACACATTATCCTCCAATATAATGGTTTTAATAATGACACTAACATATTAAAAACCCATAATAATATTTTTCATATCATATATTAACTTCTTATAATATCTTATTTCCCATTTTTTAACAATCCTTCATTATTTTCATTATTTTTAGGTGCTAATTGCCTAGTTTTATTAGCACATTTTGACTTGTTACATGTTATTCCTATTAATTAGATCATTATTTAACCATATAAATAATTTAAAAAATTATATAAATATCAAATATATTCATTATATATATATTTATAATAATCTATAAAACTTGGAGGTATGAAATGAAATACACCATTCATGGAGATGGTAGGCTGTACATACGCATGAACTCTACATCCATTTCATTTCCATATTTTCACTAATGTTACATAAATGAAATATATATTTATATTATAATTAAAATATCATATCTATGCCATATATATCACATATTTTAATTAAAAACATCTTTTATACATTCCATGTAATGTGCGAACGCATTACATTGTTTTGAGGAGGCGGTAGTTCACGGGTCCATAAATGATGTTATCATATCCCCATAACATAGAACCCATGAAGTCATGTGTTATATAAAAATTAAATAAGTATAGATATGTAATAAATATCATTAATTTAATATGAAAACAATTATTTCGTCATAACTTCTAACCATGATAGGTGGTAAAGGAAACATGAATGATAACATTTCATGAGGTGGTAGTTCTCCCTACACAAAAAATGTAAGTTCGTTACCCATTTGATGGTGGTATGTATAGGTATAGGTATAAAAATTATCATAACAACAAATTTATTTATTAGGATAATTATTATTTTTATATATGAATGGAATGGAAATAATTTAATGGTTGGATAGGTAAATGAAATAAAAGTGATCAATATGAATGTTTCCACTTATTCATGTAACTCCTTCTGGTCTTTACCAAAATACTTCCTTGGGTGGATTTATTCCCAAATTTCGGATTCTAGGATGAGTTTAGTTAATTTGGGAGCTTATTTGGTAATATTTTTTGTGAGAACAATAGCTTGAGATGTATGAATAAGTGGGAGGGGTGAGTTCCTTTTTACAGTGGAGGAGGAGTGGCATTCTTTTAATGTTTTTAAAGAGGGAATTCCACCCATGTTTTTTCCATGTAAAGTGTCTCATATAATGAAAAACATTATATCTAAGAGAGTATAGGATAGAAATATGTCTATAAAATGTATTTTTGACAAGTTTCTATGTCATTTTGACACTTATGTTTTAGATATAGTCCATTGTTAAGATTAATTTTACCTTAATCACAGTAATTAATTTTAATTACATTCAATAGTATTTTTTTTAAAAAAAGTTTTCCTTTTTAGAAATAATAAATTATTATAATTACAAATATAGATTGCATTTTTATAAATTCAAATCAAATAAGTGTCATAAATTAAATTAAATCTAATATTGTTGATGTGACGATAAAGCAGTTTTTAAAGTAGAAATATTCAAAGGTTAGATATGTTTTTATATACAATTTCATTGCGAAATCGAATAAAACGACCCAAAGTGGTTTAATATATTTAATATTGAAATTATTAAAAATTAAAAACAATAAAAAAATAATTTTTCCTTATAAATAAATTATACGAATAAACAGTTTTGATTTAAAATTTAGTATTTTTCATTATTCATCAGAAAACAAAACATCATAGAATAAAATAAAAAACCAATCTCCTTAAACTATTTTGTTATGATTTTATTTAAAAAATGAAGTTTTTTTATATAAAAAATTTATAAAAGTTCCAAAAAATTGATTAAAATTAGTTTCACTGTTAAAAGGTTGTAAAACAAACTTTTTAGAAAAATAAACTTTTTAAGAATTAAGCGAGGTTTATTCTTATATTATTCTTATCAAACATATTGGATGAATTTAAAATATATTTTATTGAAAATATTATATATATAATTTATTAATATCATTCTATAATTTTAATTGATTTAATTTATTATGATAAAAAACATTTGTGAGAATAAAAATATTTCATTTAAAATTGATTTGTTTTTATATTCATTTCCAAATAATTTGTAACCTATGAATTCATTTTATATTTTTATAAAACAAATATTTTCATCAATTAATCAATATTATTTATAACTTCTAAGTTAATGTAGAGGTAATATATTATTAAATTAAATAATAATTTTTTTATAATACATTATTATATGGTAAAACTCAGTCTTGCGTGTAACACAAGCTATCGAAGAATGTATTCGTAACATGAGACACAAGATAACTCATTATCACGAGGATTACAACTTATATAATAGAATTAATTTATTTAAAATATTAAATTAATTTTAAATTCTCATGAAATTATTTTTTCTTATGTGCTTTGTGTTGTGTGTTATACATGTTATCGAATAAAAAATTACTCATTTAGAATTTTTGGGGTGTTACATCTAGGTAGTCTAGGTAAGAAACTTTCAGCTTCACCAGTTTCATTTTCTTTTAGAGTGGACTAAATTTCATCAATTTTTTTTAATTTTCAGAATCATATTTAGTTAATTCAAGTATCATGTTTTCTAATGAATTAGTGACATCATCTCTGTAATTTTATTGTGATCAAAAGGGTCACTTTCATTAAATTTCAAATTAATAGATTCTTCAATTGTCTTTGAATTTTAATTATACAATTTATATGATTTTTAATTAGTATTGTAACAACCCGATATTTTATGATAAGTATTCTCTTTAATTTATTTGATGTCATGTGTTTTATGCTACAACAAGATTATCTTGTGCTATATGCCACACTGTATTATCTTGAAGTATACACAACACTATTCTTAGATTGCGTTACACATAATTTCAAGTTCATTTTATAATATTCATTCTATGCAACATTTAGGGTATATATATATATATATATATTCAATGTATAAATGAAATATGGTTGGATTCTGTTATACAAAATAATAAAGGAGTCTTGCACAACACGCAACCCTGACTTGTCTTGCATTACACGCAATCGCGACCTTCCTCGATAGCGTGTGTTGTACGCAATACCGGGTTTTACTAAACAATGATATATTATTACAATATTACTATGAACTAGACGTTATGAATATTATTAACTAAATTTTGAATTTTATAACATTATTATTCATCTTAAACATTTTCTAGAACATGGTATAAGAACAAAATAAATTTTTTGGGTAAAATATGTATTTTTCAAAAAATGCAGTTTTGCCGACTTTTGATGGCGCACCAACTTTAAATCTAGTTTTTGACATGTTTATAAGTTCAATTTTACAAAATAAAATTTTTCTTTTGAATCAGGATATAGAAATTTACATTGGATATAGTTTTGATATTTTTCTGATAACTCTCATATTTTAATGAATAGTAAAAACACGTTATATTTTAATTAAAAACAACTTTTTTCATCGTAATAATTTATATGGTTAAGTTATAATATTGAGTGGTTTTAAAGTATAAATAGAATATATTTTTACCATTTAATATAATTTATACCATTAGCATTGATTTTACATTGAATTCGTAGGTTAAATCAATTCAATCTTTTGCAACGTTTTAAACAAAAACTCGTTCTCGTTCGACAACGGGATTAATTTTAATTTAATTTCTACAACTTATTTATATTGAATTTAAAAAAAAGGATTCCATATTTGGAATCAGTGGGTCCAAATTATGTTAATAGACTACTTTTTATTTTTGGGAATTATGAATAGTAACTACAATAAATTTTATTTACCATAGTTAAAGGTAAATCGGGTAATTAAGGGTAAATATAATATTATAAAATTACCTTAACACGTGAAAAAATTCTATTGTATGGCTAAAAGTATACCCATATCACCTAAGGGTCGGATTAGATTAATTTTATGGACTTTTGACAATGAAAATAATTTAATTATTATTAAAACCAAAGAAAGTGACAACATGTCACTCTCTTAAATCTTATAAGTATAATAATTTTAATTCAGTGATAAAAATCATAAATCATCGAACATGAATAGTCTCCAGAAAGATAATAATTTTATCTACATCATTAAAATTTATTTAGAATTTGTCGGGATTAAATAGTTGTCATTAATAGTGATACATTAATGATGCATAAATTATTTATTTAGTGAAAAATCAATAATATAGTTTTTATTGAAATAGTAATACATATCAAAAGGACCAAAAATCTGAAAAAAACTTATTATTAGTGTATATATATACCCTAATCATCCACTGTACTAATTGTTGACCATTTGGATCCTTATTAAGGCAATTATGACACTTATATTATTTTATTTTAAATGATGCCAAACTTGTCACCTTCATAATTTAATAAATATAACAATTTAAATATTGTGATTTTAAGATGATAAATTCATGTAAAAGTATTTTTGTGAAAGGTAATAGATTTATCTTCATCATAGGATTTTATTTTTAATTTTTGTGCAACAAATAAGTATATTAAATAATGATACAAAAATGTTGGAGTAATTATTTTATAAAGAGATAAACCAAACAAATGGTTTTTAAAAATAATAAAATAACTATTATATGAACTATTTAATGTGCTCCACTACTTTTCTAGATACATATGTCATTTTATGAATCTATTAAAGATTTTATTTCTAACATATCTTCTGTATATATTTTATTTAAATTCAAATAAATGAATAGTGTCAAAATTGACACTATTATTATTTTATAAAAATAACATATTATAAAATTGTTTAAAAATCACAAAAATATTTAAAAATTATAAATTTAAATTTATATGGTATAAAATTTTATAAATTATCCAATTATGGAAAATTCACATCAAATAAGTAATTTTTTGTTATAATTTAAAATTTAGAATGTTATTACCATAAATAAAATTAAATTGATTAAATAAGGATAAATCAAGTTGATAATGTTTAAAATAATTTCCTAACATGTCTAAATTTGATTGGTTGATGAGATTACAACCTTATCCCATCTAATATTCGGATATGAGTCATTTTTGGAGGTTTTTAAGTGGGGTTAGATTTATTATAAATTAATATTTTTAAGAATTCTAAAGGTGCCCCTCTCCTCCCTTATAAAAGGGCACCTCCTCCCTCTCTTCCACACACCACATTGATCCTTCATTATTGGCCAAACCCTGACCAATTCTCTTCCCCACTTCCCTAGAAACATCTTAGAGGTCTTGGTCTTCTTCAAAGACCAATTTTAGTGCCCTAAGAGGAGGTCTCAAAGAGGCGCTTCAAAGAAGAGGTAATGTCCGTTACCGATTCTTTCAACTTTATTTCTTATTCCACTTCTTCTTCTTAGGTTTTTCCATTATGAAGTAATAACATAAGTATCAATAATATAAGGATATGTTATTATATGTATTAAACAACCCTATTTCACCATCTATCCATCCTACGGAAAAATAAATCACCGCGCATGCGTACGTACAGAATACCGTCTCCACGCCGTGGTGTAATCTATTTTCCACCACCACCATAATTGGATGGGTATAATGGTGTAAATAATAACTATATATGATTATTATAAAGTGATATTGATTATTTAATAGTATATATACACTCCAATAAAATTCCACGATCATGGGAACGATATCATCGCTCGTGCGTACATACGGAATACCGTCTCCACGACGCGATGAGATTCATTATCAATGATTAACCATTCATAAATGATTATAAAGTATATATAATAAGTAATCATGAAATATATGACATAATAATGATACTTTATTTATGTATGTATATATATGTATGTCATCCAATTAATTCCATTCAATTCAATGAGGAAACGAAAACGACGGTCATGCGTACGTGCGACCTACTGTCTCAATGAAAGGTGTATTTCTTTCCATTTATCGATCTATTATATATATGTATATTCGGAATATATATTATATATAAATCATGTTTTACATTCTGGATGTAATTAATCATGATCTAAGTAATCATATGAATAATTACAAGTCAAAACAGGGACGACAAATGAAACGATTTTACCCAAAACGCTTTTTAACTTGGAATTTACAAAAGAACGGGTAATATAAAGTCATAAGTGAACCATATATGATATCATAACAATGAATATGATTCTGTAATAAGTAAATAACATTATTTGAATCATTATACAGGAGGTTCGGACACTTACAAATCAAATCAGACCTAAGGTAAGGGAAATATCACAATCTCATTTTTATCCAAGATTGTTTATAATTTGAAATTTACTGGGGTGTATTTTATCATCCACATCCATGTTTACTCAATATGTAATATTATTTCCATCCACCTACAATTTTTTTAAATCCAATTTTACCCTTTAGTGAGTTTTTAGTAAAAGATATGAAAGGAATCTTTTGTCGTTTTTCATACGAGGTACTTTTTGACTTTTCCGACAAAAGTACGAGAAAAATGTTTTTTTAACGTATATGGAATGAAAGGAGTTTTATGGTTTTATAAAGCCTTATTTTCATGAATCTTTTTCCAAAATATTTCATGACTATTTTAAACAAAATCCTATTCTTTTAATATTTCATGGCATTTTGTGAAAATAATATGATTTTGAAGAAGAAATGATATTTTCCTCAAGAATTCATTTCATGTTTTTTATCAAAAACCATTTTTCATCTAAGATAACATTATTTCATATGTGTATGCTTAAAGTATAATGTCTCTATGATTTACATGGTTTCAATTTTCTTATTATGAAATGATATCCATTTCTTTTATATGGATTATTTAATGATGGGTTGATGTTTATGAAACCCATTTTATTTATTGAGTTTTTATGAATGATGTATGTTTATTTTGTGGCACAAGAAAGAATGATTTCATTATGAGATGGGTGGGACCTATATCTCCCTCCAATGCATTGGGTAAAGATTTATATCTCATGAGATAGAGATGGCTGGAACGGCAGGTTAAACCGATTCAGTAAAATAGGACTGAAACGAGGAGTGAACTCAATTCAGAATGAGACTTTGTCCACTAAGATGGTCTTGGAAGTAATGCTTTGGCTACTATGGAAATAATTACATGTGCTTAATGGATTCCACTATTACATGTTTTATTCCCATGCTATTTTATCATGATTTATGTTCCATTATGATTTATGCCTTATGTACTTCCATGTTTTATGTCGTTGCTCGAGATTTTTAATGTTCATGTTTTTTTAAGTTCAAATATATATGGTATGTTTTATTTTATCCATTATTACCCTTAATGAGCATTTGAGCTCACCCTTTTTATGTTTTATTTTCCCCCAGGATTAAAAGAAATATTTTAGTTAAGGAAACAAAAATAGGAAGATCTTTATGGGAGATGTTGAAGATCTTTCACCACGATTAGAATATTAAGTTCCAAGTTTCCAAAGACACTAAACTATTATGGTCCTTGTGTGTCTATTTTTGTTATGTACTAAGTATTCCGCAAAAGTAATGTAATGTCTATGTACGTCAAGCTTCGGGTCTCTACAGTTGGTATCAGAGGAAAGGTTTAGTCAACCTTTGGAAACTAGGATGCGAAAACGTTAGTGAGATCCCTAGAGATATTTATAAGGTATGTCTAGGAATGTCCCTAAGGATAAGTATACGTATAGGATATAGTCCTAGAACATTGGTAACGATCTTATAATTTAACCTAATATGTTATATATTGACGTTACTCCCCCTTTATTATGATTTTTTCCTCTAACACTATTATTTTTGGGTTTTAGAAAATGGATTGAAACAAGATGATTCACGATAATGGAGGATATTATGGACAATGGAATGATATTCTTCATGATAAACCAAATGAAATGGGATTTGGAAGTCCAACCATCATTATTATTCCGAATCAGCAATCTCATAATATGATCAATAAACTCAAATTTGGTAAGTTTCCTGAATAGGCTAATAAGAGAAAGATGGAGTTTCATGATGATCATAGAGGAAAGAAAGTTAAATTTCCCCTATGTAAATCATGTGGGAAGAGGCATCGAGGAGAATGTTTCAAGGGAACTGGAAGATGCTTTGGGTGTGGAAAAGAAGGACACAAAGCCAGTAAGTGCAAAGGAAAACGTTCAGTTAACACCATGGATGAGGATAATGGTATTGCTACGACATCAACAATGGTTAAATGTTTTAAATGTGGAATGTACAGGCATTATGCAAACCAATTCCCTAAGAGAAAGTCTCATGAAGAGAATCGGTACGGTCGTATGAGTATTATTTATGTTGATGATGATGAAGAGACTACAAATGATATGTGAGATGAAAGAATTGTTGAAGCTCGGTCAATGGTTTAAGAAGGTAGTGGAATGATTACATGTTTATCAAGTGTAATGTTGTATAAGTAATCTCATGGTACTATGGAATAAAGAGACATCTAAGGATTGTTACACTATTGTCTTTCCTTATGTTTTGAAAGTATATGATGAACGGTACTAGTGACCGTGAAAAGTTATTCAGATATTTTTGGAAAGTAGATGATATGCGCATAATGAAAGGATAAAGGGAAAATTAAATTTTTGATAGTATTCATGAGATCTTGACTGATATAAGGAGAAGGTTATATCATGGTTTGAGTATATAGAATTTTTGGATTTTGGTATGTGGAAAGAGTTAACTTTTGACAGCATTCATGTTTTAACTAAGATTCAATGGGTATTCATTTTCAAGAGAATACATTATTAAGGCCTTAGAATGTTTGGAATGTGACCAACAAGACATATCTTATGATATATGGGGATCAACGATGGAATTAACATGCTTGTTATATGAAATCTCTGGTAATCATTTTCACTATAATATGAAAGTGGACTGCAGTATTATGGAAAAACCTAAAGATTGGAATGGATTATGTTGGACATAATTAGTGTTGTTTAAGGATAGAAGTTTTTTTCGATATTATTTATGGGATGTTATAGTAATGTAGTTTTAGAAAACGGACAACCTGTAGGATGGGAGACCGCCCATCGCGTCGGACAAGGCTATGGGAATCGAACTCACAACCGAAGTGCGACTGGACTTTATTTCCTACCACTGGCCTAAAGGAAGTCCCTGGTTAGTAGAAACTAGTTTTATTTTATTAAGCGTTATGATATATGAAGTATAAGTTCATTTTTGGAACCATATACGATTAATATAACCATAAGATAGACTTATAACTTTTGCTAACCTTTTGTTTGAAAGAGATGGAATGACCCATCATTCTATCACATGATCTGCTAACACATCACGAATAACAAATTCAACTTCATTTCTTTAAGGGATGAAGTGGAAATTGTTCAATTCACGAACAACAGTGAGATTGTACCAAAATCATGCAAGTATTTCTTTTAATTAATCAACTTTAGGGAAATGATCTTGAAAACCAAAAATGTTGTCCTAGTTCCGTTATATCTGATGAATTAGATGGTACCTTAGATCATCACAAATCAATAGCTTTGTGATTGTTAGCTTTTTCATAGCCATGTTCTCTACCACTCTCCATCAGAACTTGATGGTTAGATTTTTCTTCCATATCCATATTTTCACCTATGTTCTAATACGTGGAAACCAAGTGATGAGTTAATTTGGGTAACCGTTACATTTCATACTTTAGTTTTTAAAGCAATGTTTTGTTATTCCTTTTTACGATGTGGGTTTCTATTAAACAAACTTTCGAGTAGTAAACCATTTATAACCCTGACGAATTTCGAGGGTGAAATTCATTTGAAGGGGGGTAGAATGTAACAACCCGATATTTTATGATAAGTATTATCTTTAATTTATTTGATGTCATGTGTTTTATTCTACAACAAGATTATCTTGTGCTATACACCACACTGTATTAGCTTGAAGTATACACTACACTATTCTTAGATTGCGTTACACATAATTTCAAGTTCATTTTATAATAGTCATTCTACACAACATTGACGGTATATATATATATATATATATATATATATATATTCAATGTATAAATGAAATATGGTTGGACTCTGTTATACAAAATAATAAAGGAGTCTTTCACAACACGCAACCCTGACTTGTCTTGCATTACACGCAATCACGACCTTCCTCGATAGCGGGTGTTGTACGCAATACCGGGTTTTTCTAAACAATGATATATTATTATAATATTATTATGAACTAGCCGTTATGAATAGTATTAACTAAAATTTTAATTTTATAACATTATTATTCATATTAAACATTTTCTAGATCATGGTATAAGAAAAAAATAAATTTTTCGGGTAAAATATGTATTTTTCAAAAAATGAAGTTTTGCCAACTTTTGATGGTGCACCTACTTTAAATCAAGTTGTTGAAATGTTTATAAGTTCAATTTGACAAAATAAAATTTTACTTTTGAATCAGGATATAAAAATTTACATTGGATAAAGTTTTGATATTTTTCTGATAACTCTCATATTTTAATGAATAGTAAAAACACGCTATATTTTAATTAAAAACAACTTTTTTCAGGGCAATACTTTATATGGTTAAATTATAATATTGAGTGGTTTTAAAGTATAAATAGAATATATTTTTACCATTTAATATAATTTATGTCATTAGCATTGATTTTACATTGAATTCGTAGGTTAAATCAATTCAATCTTTTGCAATGTTTTAAACCAAACCCCGTTTTCATTCAACAACGGGATTAATTTTAATTTAATTTATGCAAATTATGTGTATTGAATTTAAAAAAATGGATTCCATATTTGGAATCAGTGGGTCCAAATTATGTTAATAAGCTACTTTATATTTTTGGGCATTATGAATAGTAACTACGGTAAATTTTATTTACCATAGTTAAAGGTAAATCGGGTAATTAAGGGTAAATATAATATTATAAAATTACCTTAACACATGAAAAAATTATATTGGATTTCTAAAAGTATACCCATATCACTTAAGGGTCGGATTAGATTCATTTTATGGACTTTTGACCATGAAAATAATTTAATTATTATTAAAACCAAAGAAAGTGACAACATGTCACTCTCTTAAATCTTATAAGTATAATAATTTTAATTTAATGATAATAATCATAAAACTTAGAACATGAATAGTCTCCATAAAGATAATAAAGTTATCTAAATCATGAGAATTTATTTAGAATTTTTTGGGATTAAATAATTGTCATTAATAGTGATACATTAATGATGCAGAAATTATTTATTTAGTAAAAAATCAATAATATAGTTTTTATTGAAATAGTAATACATATCAAAAGGACCATAAATCTGCAAAAAAAACTTATTATTAGTGTATATATAAACCCTAATCATCCACTGGCCGAATTTTGGACCATTTGGATCCTTATTTAGTCAATTATGACACGTATATTATTTTATTTTAAATGATGCCAAAGTCGTCACCTTCATAATTTAATAAATATAACAATTTAAATATTGTGATTTTAAGATGATAAATTCGAGTAAAAGTATTATTGTGAAAGGTAATATATTTATCGTGATCATAGTATTTTATTTTTAATTTTTATGCAACAAATAAGTATATTAAATAATTATACAAAAATGTTGTAGTAAATATTTTATAAAGAGATAAACCGAACAAATGGTTTTTAAAAATAATAAAATAACTATTATATGAACTATTTAATGTGCTCCACTACTTTTCTAGATACATATGACCTTTTACAAATCTATTAAAGCTTTTAGTTTGAACATATCTTCTATATATATTTTATTTAAATTCAAATATATGAATAGTGTCAAAATCGACACTATTGTTATTTTATAAAAATAACATATTATAAAAATATTTAAAAATCACAAAAATATTTAAAAATTATAAATTTAAATTTATATGGTAGAAAATGTTATAACGTATCTAATTATTGAAAATTCAAAACAAATAAGTAATTTTTTGTTATAATTTAAAATTTAGAATGTTATTACCATAAATAAAATTAAATTGATTAAATAAGGATAAATCAAGTTGATAATGTTTAAAATAAATTCCTAAAACGTCTAAATTTGATTGGTTGATGAGATTACAACACTATCCCATCTAATCTTCTGATATTAGTCATTTTTGGAGGTTTTTAAGTGGGGTTAGATTTATTATAAATTAATATTTTTAAGAATTCCAAAGGTGCCCCTCTCCTCCCTTATAAAAGGGCACCTCCTCCCTCTTTTCCACACACCACATTGAGCCTTCAATCTCGGCCAACCCCTTCCCAATTCACTTCCACACTTCCCTAGAAACATCCCAGAGGTCCTGGTCTTCTTCAAAGACCAATTTTAGTGCCCTGAGAGGAGGTCTCAAAGAGGCGCTTCAAAGAAGAGGTAATGTCTATTACTGATTCTTTCAACTTTATTTCTTCTTCCACTTATTCTTATTAGGTTCTTTCATTATGAAGTAATAAAATCAGTATCACTCATATAATGATATGTTATTATATGTATTAAACAACCCTATTTCACCATCTATCCATCCTATGGAAAAAGAAATCACCGCGCGTGCGTACGTACGGAATACCGTCTCCACGCCGTGGTGTAATCTATTTTCCACCACCACATTACTTGGATGGGTATAATGGTGTAAATAATAACTATATATGATTATTATAAAGTGATATTTATTCTTTAATAGTATACATACACTCCAATAAAATTCCACGATCATGGGAACAATATCATTGCTCGTGCGTACGTACGGAATACCGTCTCCACGACGCGATGAGATTCATTCTCAATGATTAACCATTCATAAATGATTATAAAGTATATATAATAAGTAATCATGAAATATATGACATAATAATGATACTGTATTTATGTATAAATATATATGTCATCCAATTAATTCCATTCAATTCAATGAGGAAACGAAAACAATGTTCATGCGTACGTACGACCTACTGTCTCCATGAACAGTGTATTTCTTTCCATTTATCGATCTATTATATATATGTATATTCGGAATATATATTATATATAAATCATGTTTTACATTCTGGATGTAAGTAATCATGATCTATGTAATCATATGAATAATTACAAGTCAAAACACGGACAACAAATGAAACCATATTACCCAAAACCATCTTTAACATGGAATTTACAAAAGAACGGGTAATATAAAGTCATAAGTGAACCATATATGATATCATAAAAATGAATATGATTCTGTAATAAGTCAATAACATTATTTAAATCATTATACAGGAGGTTTAGACACTTACGAAGAAAATCGGACCTAAGGTAAGGGAAATATCACAATCTCATTTTTATCCGAGATTGTTTATACTTTGAAATTTACTGGGGTGTATTTTATCATCCACATCGATGTTTCATCAATATGTAATATTATTTCCATCCACCTAAATTTTTTTAAAAACAATTTTACCCTTCAGTGAGTTTTTAGTAAAATATATGAAAGGAATCTTTTGTCGTTTTTCTTACGAGGTACTTTTTTACTTTTCCAAAAAAAAATACGAGAAGAATGTTTTTTTTAACGTATACGACATGAAAGGATTTTTACGTTTGTATAAAGACTTATTTTCATGAATATTCCTCAAAAATATTTCATGACTATTTCAAAAAATCCAATTCTTTTAAAATTGCATGGCATTTTCTGAAAATAATATGATTTTGAAGAAGAAAGGATATTTTCCTCAAGAATTCATTTCAAGTGTTTTATCAAAAACAATTTTTCATCTAAGATAACACTATTTCATATGTGTATGCTTAAATTATAATGTCTCTATGATTTACATGGTTTAAATTTTCTTATTATGAAATGATATCCATTTCTTTTATATGGATTATATAATGATGGGTTGATGTTTATGAAACTCATTTTATTTATTGGGTTTTTATGAATGATGTATGTTTATTTTGTGGCACAAGTAAGAATGATTGAATTATGAGATGGGTGGGACCTATATCTCTCTCCAATGCATTGGGTAAAGATTTGTATCTCATGAGAGAGACATGGTTGGAATGGCAGGTTAAACCGGTTCTGTAAAAAAGGACTGAAATGAGGAGTGAACTCGATTCAGAATGAGACTTTTTCCACTAAGATGGTCTTGTAAGAAATGCTTTGGCTACTATGGAAATCATTACATGTGCTTAATGGATGCCACAATTACATGTTTTATTCCCATGCTATATTATCATGATTTATGTTCCATTATGATTTATTCCTTATGTACTTCCATGTTTTATGTCGTTGCTCAAGATTTTTAATGTTCATGTTTTTTTAAGTTCAAATATATATGGTATGTTTTTTTATCCATGCTTACCCTTAATGAGCATTTGAGCTCACCCTTTTTATGTTTTCTTTTCCCCCAGGATTAAAAGAATGATTTTAGTTAAGGAAACAAAAATGGGAAGATCTTTATGGGAGATGTTGAAGATCTTTCACCATGATTAGAAGATTACGTTCCAAGTTTCCAATGACACTAAACTATTACGGTCCTTGTGTGTCTGTTTTTGTTATGTACTAAGTATTCCTCAAAAGTAATGTAATGTCTATGTACGTCAAGCTTCGGGTCTCTAAAAGTATAGCAACTAATAAATATTCATTCATAATCATTTTCTTCAAATCTACCAAGATTATCCTTTGTATTAAAGCTATACACCTTTCATTAAAACACTTTAAAGTATCCGACCTTAGGTTTTCTATTATTTTATAATTCATAAGGTGTATTTTTAAGAAGGGGCCTTATTAAAATTGTATTCATCATATATGTGTTAATATATTCTTCCCAAAAATATGTAGTAAGAATATATTCATTTAACATAGTTCATTCAATTTATTGTATAGTTATATTTCTTCTTTCAACAATTCCATTTTTAGGTGTTTTTAGTGGAGGAAATGTATGTTTAATACCTAAGTCTGATAAATGATAATTTAATTATTTATTCTTTAAATCTCAACCATGATCACTTATCAATGAAATTATTTTATTATACTTTTCATTTTGAACAATTTTAAAAAATATTTCAAAAATAGAGAGAACCTCAATTTTATGTTTTATAAAACAAACCCATCTAAATCTGAAAAAATCCACAGTAGAAATAAAGACATAAGATCTTTTATCTAAGGTCTCTACTCTTTATTGTTTAAAAATATCAATGGGTCTAAGTTCTCATGGTTTGGGTGTATCAACCATGTTAATATATTCATAGTATGAGTTATTTTTCATTCATATTTAACAAGCATCACAAAATATATATTTATCAAATTTAAGAATAGGTAAATTAGAAACTAAGTGTTTATTAGGGAAATTTATAAAAATTAAATACATTATAGTTTCAAATTATCCTATTCAAAATCTTGGTTTCATTTTATTTATAGTTTAACAACTCACTTTTTGTTCATAAATGGAGTTAAGATCCAAAATATAAACATTTTCAGTGTTGGGTTCTCTAAATATAAGAAGTTCATCTTTAAACATATGGTAGGAATCATTTTTAAATCAATATAAAAACTATTATCTAAATGTTGAGAGATACTTATCATATTATGCTTCAAACCTTGAACATATTGTGCAATTTTGATCTAAATTGATTTTGGATCTCCAACTGATCCAACTACAATTATTTTTGAATTTTTCATTACCATCAAAGGTATCCAGGCATCCATCTAATTTTTATCATTTATGAAAATTGGAAGAGACTACAATCATGTGTCTGGAGAAGCCTCTATCCATATACTATACTGAATTTCTATTCTTCTAAACTTTTATACAAAAACATTTAAATAAAATATCATATTGGTACACTAATTTTCTTGGGATGTTCATTGTTAGTAAGAAAATATATACGTATCCAAATTTTCATAATTTCTAAAAAAAATTAATAGTGATAGATTCAAATATATTTCTATAAACAAAGTACATTTTTATTCCACTGATTTGGAGATTTCTCACAAAATAGTTACTATAATAGAAACCTTTAATTCCACAATAAACATAGGTTTTCTTTATATGTTGTTATTCTTAGAACTAGGTAAAAAATAATTTCTATATAATTTCTATTTTTTTTAAAATGTTTAATATTCCATATTTATCATTTTTTCAAAAAAAATTACCATGAATCTGATTCACATATTCTTCTCCCTTAGTTAATATACTAAAAATAATTTTTAATGAATCTACTTCAGCCTCTAACTCTTTATTTTATTTCATAAACAATGCAATTTGAGGTAGATTTTCAAAAATTTTATTTTAATTATTTGTTTTGTTTTAGCATGGATGTTTTTTCATTTTAAATGGAATTATAAATATATTTGTTTTCTTTATTCATTTTTGTCTAGTGGTTTGTACTTTTCATCAATCATTCAATAGTAAGAATCAAATTTACTAATAGAAAAAAAATTAGAATCTAAAGATAAATAATACTAACATTGTTCATATTCTTCCTCTTTATCTATAAAACATATATATTCTTTCAGATTAGCTGGATTTTTTCGGAATCTATTTTAGAAGTACTGTTGGATTCCTTATATAAATTCTATGTAACCTTCATTGATTTTTTAAACTTGCCTCTCATAATAAATTCTCATAAGATACTTATTTTATTTATTTTACATTTTTCATTTTATCTTATTTTAATTGTGGAAAAACCGGGTCTGATATGTCCCACATTATTTAATACATAGAATCTTACCTATTGATGCCCTCTACCATCATTCTTGATACTAATTAAGGACTTATTAATTCCATTTTTCCTTATAAAATTTAATAATGTTTCTATTTGGATGAGCTAGTTCTATTCTAGAATCAAAAATTTATGAATCATTTGAGAATACAACATTTTATTTGTATTCCTTTTCTTATTTTTTAGTAGTAAATTTAAGGGTGGTATTATCCCATTTTTTATCACCCTATGATATTCAGTGTCAACTTTCATTTTTTCTTCATACATATTTAGAGTTCCAATAAACTCCTTAATTATTAGTTTTGAGAAAGGAGTGTATTGTCTTATCGTAGCAGAAATAACATTCCATCTAGAGGGTAAGACTCTTAGAACTTTTAATGCTTGATATATTTGTTTTATTAGTTCTCCCAAGTAAGAAACACCATTGACTATTTGATTATGTCTTTTTGTCATTTGAGTTATTATTTCACTATTATAAACTCTAAAAAATTAAAATTTTATCTTTTTAGTTTTTTATATTAATTTCTTAAAATTTCAATTCCTTTACAATAAATAGCAATAATTTTTGATATCTCATAGGTAGTAGTGCATTGAGATACATGATTAAATTCTTCTAGAACATGTTTACATATAATATAATTTGTTACTCTTGAATTGATGTTATATTGATATTCCTTATCAACATCCCACTTTTACGGTTCTCTAGGGATTTTATATTGTTTAAAAATATTCATATAAACATTGAATCCAATATTCTTCAAATAGATAATCATGTTAGCTTTACATCATCTATAATTATCACCATTAAAATTATGAGCATGGTTCTTGAAAATTACTTCATTAACTCTTCAATTGACATTTATCTTTGCATATACCATTTACTCAAGATTACTGTATCATATTAGACTTATTTTAAGAATAAATCATCTCATACAAATTTTTAGGTCGTAATAACAAGAAGATACAAGAGGGTGAATTGTGTCCTATTTAAAATATTGATAGATTAATGTTTTATTGCTCTTCGTATATTATGAAGATATACAATTTTCACTTATTTATGAAATTTATACCATGAAAATATAGAGAAGAATAACAGAAAAAATTTATACTGGTTTACGGAATACTAATCCCCTTGTCCACTCCACCAATACTCTCTCAATGAGCTTGATGATTTTCACTAACGAGGTCACCTTGTCATAATACCTCCCAAACAAAGTGTAGGTAGTTGAAACCATACAATAAAACATTTTATTTTACATAAGATATCTTAATCCATAGCTTAATATGGGATTATGACACCCCACCATGAATGATTATGAGTATCCAATACTCTAAGAAATCAATATTAATTTATTTGTGGAAAATAGATTTTGCTCACAGTTGCGGTAGACACTGATAGATAATGGATATTATTATTTGTAGATAAGATAATTTTAGAAATAATAGATTTGAATAGATTATATTTTAAATAATATTCATTAAATACAGAAAAAAGAACAATAGTATAAAAAATAGAACAATAGTCAAACAATGCAATATTATAAAATGTATGTCTCCAAAATGTATCTCTTCTAAATAGCAGATATATTTGTTCTTTTTCAAAAAGTTTTTCACTTTTGTGAATGATATAATTATTAGTATTTAACAATATAAATTTATTTGATTTTTCTTAAATTGGTCCAAAAAAAGTTATTAAAAATCACAAGTATTTAAGTTTAGAATGTTCAAAGAAAGTATTAACTTTCCTTAGAAATATGAATTATTAAATATATTGAAAATGCACCTTTGAATTAGTATTTAATAATATTTAATAATAGATTAAATAATACCATCAGGATATATTATGAAATATCAAAAAATATATAGCATTTAAAATTTATATTTTACCAATTCAAACATCGATTTAACATTGAAATTATAGTTAACAAAGTACGGTTAACTTTAAAATGTTTGGTTTTGAACCATATAGTAGATTATAAAATTTATGGTTTTTTCATAAAAATACAGTTCCTAATATTTACTTTTACCACAACATAGTGTATCAAATTCATATATTTGTGAAAAATATAGGGTTTGAAAACTGTATGATCTATTTACAAACATAGGGTTTGAGTAATGTTTCCTTACTACTTAAAAACATATCAAAAAACACTTCATAAAAACACATTAACCCACAAATGAGATAAATTTATTAAGAAATATAGTCCTAAAAAATTTTATGTAATTAAATTGTAAAAAAATAGGGTATTTGTTGGAATTAAAATAAACAAGATTTATAGATTATTATTGAAATACTAAATTCCTTGTAGTATGGACTCATCTTGAGTGAGAATGTGTTTATAATATTTTCCATGAGTTAGAAGGACTTGGTGCCAGGTATTGGTGAAATACATGATAGTATGTGGACTGATGAACCCACTTTAAGTGAGAAGGTTTTGGTAGGTAACTCGTTGAGTGATAAGGTTATCCCAGGCTGTGATGTGGATGCTTGGGCTCACCTTAAGTGAGAAGGTTTTGGTAGGTACATCCTTTAGTTAGAATGATGGACCATACTAAGACTTCATAAAGGATCCTACCTTGAGTGGTAAGGTAGTGGCTAGTAATTCGATATATAACATGACCTTGAGGGATAAGGTAGTGGTTAGGATATGATATAAGAACCTATAATGAGTGAGAATTTATGGGAAAGTCTATGATATAGGGCCCCACCATAGGTTAGTGGGTGGTGGATGAAACGTTTTTGGATATGGTTGAGGTTGGTTATAGGAAATACCATTGTTAAGGAGGTATAATGCCATGGTATGGTATGAAACTCTACCCCAAAATATTTAGGTATGCATCAATACTTGTTGAAAAAAGTTATTTATGCTCCCATAATTCGTCAAAGAAGGTATGTCCGAGTGTTGTGGTGGTATTGTTTCCACACAATGACATAATTTTTATTCTTAGGTGTTCTAGATTTTTTCCACATGAATATAAAAATATATGAATATATATAAAACGTTCAATAATTGAGACCCTACCGAGATATATTTCTCACACCCCGCATGGGTACACAATTGTGCTTGAAAACGTTTTATTAGTTTGGAATGTCAAGGAATATGTTTTGGAGTTTATTTTTCTATATAATATAAAAATGGATTTAGATTCTAGGATATGATAAGGATCAGGGGTGGTAGGTGGGAGATGGAAAGCACCTGATCTCACAACTTTCAAATCAAGAATGGAAAAGAACAAAACTAATTTTGGTCTCATTAATTCATGGAGCTGTTCAATTTAGACTAGGAGAGATCCTTTATGTCCCATTCCAATGAATCTGGAACATAATGAAAACCCTACAGTGAATACCTCAAGTTCTTTTATTCGTGGAAGCCCTTGTTGGATCTGTGATATATTCAAATGACTCCAGTTTTTCACCCATTATTAATCATTTAGAGGATGGCACAATATCAGTGGTGGATAACCTAGAAGTGATTAAGGAAAGGATGGACATTTGCAGGTTTGCAATGCCTGGTCACATTTATTATAAAATATTTGTTAAGACTTGGTCAAATTAATACCCAAAAAATAGGGTCTTTCATTGTTGGAACATCACTAAAATGAAGGCTCATCCATATTGGAAGAGGCTACTTTCACATCATCTTGGAATGGAATGAAGAAATAAACTCAGTATGGAAGAAGGGGAATCTCATTTTGAAGCCTAGAATTTTGAAACTGTCAGAATGGGAGGCTAACATAAACCCCTACAATCAAAAACACACAAATTCTCAGGTGTGGGAAAGGATTCATGGGATTCCATGGTTGTACTAGCATCCAACAATTATCAATAACTTGGATAGAAGATTTGGCACTCCTCTCAAAGTTGATTAAAGAACACTCAATGGTTATCTTAGTCTCTATTATTGGTTTATTGTTGAAATCAGTATGGAATCACCTCCACCAAAGAAACGATACCTAATTGTAAATGATAAAAAGTGAGAGACCAGAATTGAATTTGATCATTTACCACCTTTCTGTGAATAATAAAAAACGGTGGTACATGAAATAAAAAATTACAGAGTGGTTCAGAAGCTGGTTTCACCCATCCCTAGTGTAATGGCTTGGATAGAAGTGTCAAAAGGTAATATAGCTAAATCAGTGGAAAATACCAAGAATGATAGGACTGAACTGGTCAAAACATTTAAATGGGGAAATGTTGCTAGCACAAGAAACTCATGGGCTAATTTAGATGAGGAGTAGGAATAAAAATATCACCCACCCACTAGGATGAACAACCTATGATCAATAAGATACAATCCGGACCTAGAAATTAAGGAACTATAAAAAATAATGATGATTCTAATTTTCTAAGACTTTCTTTAGAGATCTTGTCCATTGGATCTTCTCTGTAAACTGATAATTTCTTATTTAACAGTATTTCCTATAATATAAATGCATCCCTACAGGATATTTATAGAATAGAAGGACTAGAACAGGAACTGGATAGAAAGATGGAGTCTGGACCAGGGCATGAGTAGCAAGTCTCAGACACCTAGCTGACTATTAATGGTTATGTGAAATTAGAATAGAGGTCAAATGAAGACAACTTATTACAGGTGCAACATATATTTGGTACTTTGGAAGGAGAAATACTGGATAAATTTAAAATGAAGAATGGAAAATAGAATTTGGATGATCAAGAAGAGGACGCTGATGTTTTTCATCTCAATAGTCAAAGGCAAAGAATAGAAGGTCTGGAAGAACCATGAAAATGTAAGCCACTGAAATGGAGACCATCTCCCCTAAGACAAGTTCAAAATGGGGATCATGTTCTTGAACTTCATGGGCATAAACAACCTTGGAACTAAAAGTTCCCTAAGGATAATTGCAGGTATGTATAAACCTGAGATTATTGGAGTTTTTGATCAAAGAAAAAATACTTTCAAGAATGCCAAATATATATCTATCAGTGAGTATAATATTTTGGAAAAAACCCAGACCTCAACAATTCATGATCGACTTTTTCACCTTGTTCAGAGTTCTGTAGATAATCCCATTATCATTCAAGAGGTTGAATAATGTACCACCAAATGTCTCTAAAGGGAGAAAAATAAATTCTTTTGTAATAATCTTTATGCATCCAATAATTATGTTGACATGAGATATATATGAAGTCAACTAAAGGACCTCTCTAGTTCCAATACAGAGTCTTGGGTGATTATTGGTGACCTTAATTAAATTATTCAGGTTGATGAGAACATGAGGCATATATTCATGTTAGTATCCATCAAGGAGTTTAATTCTTATGTTGAGGATGCTAAATTAACTGATGTTAACCTCATTATGGCCAAATTAACAAGGTATAAAAGAAATTTTAATCGAATAAAATATGGAAGGATTGATAGAGCCTTTTTAAATGATGCCTCTATAGGAAATTGGATACCCATTTCACGTGTCACCCTTGAAAAATATAACTCTAACCACAATCCCATTTTGGTGAGATTTGTTGGAAAATAAAAAAACCACCCATCCCTTTCAGTTTCAATAATTCATAGACTGAACTTCTTGAATGTAATAGAATTGTTCAAGACATTTGGGAAGGGTCCGATTGTAATTAAAACCAATTGTGTGCATATACAAACTGAAAAATTTGAAATCTATTATGAAGAATTGGATCCAAAAAAGTTTCATCCCCATTTATAATGAAATTGATGCTCTATAGAACTCCTTTCACTCTATGTAAGAATACATCACTAATAATAATTTACATAGAGGAATTTAAAAATAAACAGAGATGGCTTACAAGCTACAAGAGATTATAAGGATCAAAGGAAATATTCTTAAGGCGCATTCAAATCCATGTGGATCAATGATGGAGATGGGGATACAAAGTTTTTCAATTCTCTCCAAAGAATAAGTAGGGAAAACAAATATGCTTTTCTCTTGAAATATGAGGATCAAATTCTAAATGAAAGGTAATCTCTTACAACTCACAGTGTATCCTTTTATATGAATCATTTCAATGGACAATCAAGGAATTCAGAAATTAAGGATGGCATCGTCCCAAAGCTGGTCACTACGGCTGAAAAGTTTCTTCTTACTTATACTCCTATTGAATTTGAAATTGGAGATGTTTTTTAGTCTGAATAAGAGAAGCTCACCTGGTCTGGATGGATCCAACAGTCATTTTTTTGAGCATTTTTTGGAGGTTATTCAGATTGATGTTTCCAAGCTCGTTAATCATTTTTTCAAGGGTGGTTCATTCACTCAAGGATTTAATTCCAAATCAATTTCCCTCATTCCAAAGGATTAGAATACTAGTAAAATTATCCAGTTCATACCATTTTCACTTGTCAACACAAGAAAAAAAGTTATCACACATTTTTGGCCAACATACATGCTCATATTTCAAACAAGATCACATCATTGAACCAATTTATATTTTTTCATGGAAGAAACATGAAACACTATTTGATTTCTACCTCAGAATATGTGAACCTCCTTAGGAAATCCACAATGTGAGGTAACATTGTTCTCATTATTGAAATAAAAAATATCCTTTGACACTATGGATTTGGGTTTCATATGTAATGTTCTCACAAGTTTTGGCTTCAATGAAAAGTTCATTTGATGGATCAAAAATCTTATTAGGTCAACCCACAAATCTATCTTAATTAATGGATCCACAAAGCGATATTTTATGTTCTCAAGAGGGGTGAGACAAGGAAAACCCTTCTCATCTATCATCTTTTCCATTATAGAATACTATCTTATCTTCCTCATACTCTATATGGTGGATATCAGTGATTTGAAAACCATTAGGTTTACACGAGGTACTTCATCCCGATCTGATATCTTTTTTACTGATGACATTATCATATTTTTTCCTAGAGATAGAAGGAATATCAAAAATATCAAGAAGTCCCTTCTTTATTAAGAATGTGTTTCAGGGCATGAAATCAGTTGGATAATGTCTTTCATTTACTTTGGAAATAAAATATCAGACACTAGAAAAATCTGTATGTTCAATGAATTTGATATAAGGGATGAATCTTTACATTTTAAATATCATGGAGTACCAATGTTTTGGGGAAGACCATGGGCCTCCAACTTCATCAATATTCAGAGTATAATTATAATGACTCTAGCCTCCTGAAAAGGTAAATCACTTTCAATGCCTGGAATAGTGTTCTTTTTCAAAAATATTATAATCTCAAAAATGGTCTACTCCTTCATGATTTACTCCAGTCCTAACTCGTTCATAAAATCCATCAATTCAGTGATGAGAAACTTCATTTTGAGTGGAAGTATATTAGAGATAAATATTGTTACAGTTTTATGGAAGAAATGTTGTTTACCCTATGCACTTGGGGGACTAGGGATCAAGAATCATACCTTCTTTAATCAATCACTATAGAATAAATTTAACTGGAAATTTCTAAAAAATAATTTAGAAGCCTTATATTTTATCATATCCAAGTTTGTTGACTAACTAAAAATTAGAAATATCTACTACATGGAATCCTCTATATGTTTTGGTCTCAAGGAAATCATCCAAGGATATTCTAAAATTCCCATTGGCTTGTTTGTGCTAATTTCTCTTTCAAATTATAGAGTGAAAATTGGACTAGAATCCCCCTCATAGATAGGATTAATACCATGGATTACATTATTGATTATAACATATCTAACAAATATCAAACGGACAATTTAATCACTCTTCAACCTAATATTCTACAAGATGTTTCAAGCTATTAATTCTAAATCTAGGAAGATATTCCTACATGAGAACCAACCAAAAATGGTAAGATTAACTCTAATTTCTTCTACACGTATTTTATTCAGGTTCCTCAAAAATGGATTTGACATTTCAACAATAAATGGCTCCTTCCTTATAGGTTTAATATTCATTGGATGGTTTTATATAACAAAATTCTTGTTGAGATTAATCTTCAGAATGTGGGTATCTCTATTTTATCTAGGTGTGTGATCTTCCACCAAACCTGGGAGGATTTGGATGATCTTTTTATTTGATTTCAAACTAATTATTCAATTTGGTAATCCATTTTTGATATATTGGAGGTTTTTCCACCACAATTAGATGTGATTGACAATTTCCTTCCTATACTGATACATATTCTGATGTCAAAGAAGATATCCATCCTATTTATGTTGGCATATGTTGAGATAGTTAATTAAATTTGGAGAGGAAGGAACAAGGGTTATCATGAATAGGTTCACTTCAATTCTGGATTTTCCATTTCTGATATTATGTCGGAATCATAGAATGCCAATTCTCTACATTCTACTCACTACAACAACTCAGTTAAAGATATTTCTGTGTGGGGGTGTCTGAAGGTTCGTGGATATTTTCCTCCCCCACACAATACGATTGAAGTTTTCAAGATACCCCCTTTTTCTAACTAGATTATGTTCAAAACTAATGGGGAAACAAAATTGAATCTCGGGCTAGTGGGTTATGGTTTTGTCTTTAGGGACTCTTTTGGGTATGTTATTGATTATCATTATAGCTCTTGTGGAACTACAACTAGCTTGGGAGCATTGATGAATGGTTTTATAAATGCAGTTAAAATTTTTCAACAAAGAAGCTTGAATAACATTTGGTTTCAATGTGACTCCATAGTCATTTTCTAGGATTTCTAGAACCATACAAGTACATATTTCTTGGATGATGATTGTAAAATGAGTCTATTGTCTCAATAATCTTTCGTCAATGAGTTACATTATCACACATACATTTAGTGAAGCTAACACACTTGTGGATTATTTTGCAAAAAATATTGTATGAGAAGGTTGTATTTTTTTCCAACATTCTTCCTAATGATTTACACTATATGTTTCAAAGGGATAAGCATAAGGCTTCTACCTTCTGACAGTTTTAGATTTTCGTTTACTAATCCAAGAGCCTCTAAGCTCACTTTCCTCAAAAAAGGATTTGTTGTGGTAAAACAGCATTGTGGTTTATTTTTTATTCATTTATTTATTTATTATATATGATCATCTTGGTGGGCGATTAGTTGGGATTGATTCTTTTATGATTGTATTTAATTTTTTTTTATCTTGGATTAGTTATTTCTATACAAAATCTATTTATATTTTTTGATATTTTTAAGTAATTTACTTGATTTTATGTCTATAATATCAAAGTTATATTCTCTAAAATATATTATTTGGTCCCTCACCACTAGTCAATAGCCTTTGGTGTACGGGGAGGCATGCTTTAGTTCTTGTAAAAATTTATATGGGACACTATTGAAAAGATTCAAACCTAAAAATACACATTCTATGATTGAAAAAGTTTTCAATAAAATTTTTCATTCAATAAATTAAAATTTATCAATCAATTAAAATTAATTATACATAAATAAAGAGGAAAATATGTAGAAGAATTTGTGAATGAAAAATTCCAACAAGAATAAATTTTAAGGAAAATATAAATTATTTATTGAATCGCCCATTATTATTAAATTAAATCCAAATTATATACCCCCTCATATTTTTAAAATAAGTAAATTATTGATCCATGATAAAAATGTAGAAGGGTCATAAACTATCCTATAAATAAAAAAACAAAAGTCCCATAGATCGCTATGATATACAACCAATCCCTCTAGTGAATGATTGATGAGTTAATGTCAATCCTCCAAATAAAGTATAATTTTTATCGATACAATGCATAATTATATCTTCTTATATATCTCTATATATTCTCTTATTTAATTGGTAGTGTATTCCATTTAATATATGCCTTCAATTTGTTGGATATAAACTAAAATGGGTTTATCATAATATATGATATACCCAAAATCATAACCTATGATAAGGCATTTAGGTGGATCTATCATAGTTTTCAGTTCGTAACTGTCATAGTTCATAATAGACTTGAAATATAGACTTTTCATTCTTACATTTTTTCATCTCTCCCAATTGGTTTCTTTTAGTTATGCATAATTATGATGATTAATTTATGTCTTTATAAACATATCATGATATTTTTCAGTGTTTATATGATCATATTTCCATTAGGATTATAATATCATAATACATGTTGGCTTCCAAGCATTGATAGTTGATGCTGATCTCCCTTTATTAAACAAATTGGGACAATATAAAGGATATGATCCCCTATTAAACATATACTATACAAACAATACATTATATAATATCTCTTTCTCCCTAAATCTATATTTATCTTTATGGAGAATATGATATAACTCCTTTGGTGTTATGGACTCCTCTTGGAAGGTATGAGGATCCTAGTACCCATGTGTACTGCCTATAGAGGTTCGAATCATTAGGTTTTAAATAAGTGATTGTAATTAATAATATTACATTAAAGAGAAGAAGATGAATGCTATTAATTTATAGGTATTCTTATTTATATTTATGTTCTTCATATTTTAGGTTGGTTCTATTGATGAATTATTGGGAACTTTAAATGAACTTTTTCATTTATGTTCATCATATGATGATCCTTCAAAACCAGATAGTTTTATTTTTGCCACACTAATTAATTACTCAATATTTTCATCTATAATTTTTTATAAATAATATGCGTATCGAATATTTTTGAGGCTATATTATAAAATACAATATTCCATGGATGAGTTTTATCATATGTATTAATTGGCCTTATGATATGGGAAATCATAATTTTATATTTTCTTATTTTAAGGCATTAATTTTGTATATTATAAGGTACAATATACTGAAAACCCATGATTTTGTTTTAAAATATACGATATAATATGAAATATTGTAGGCTACAACTAAAATAAGGATTTTGTAACAATAGAGAATCAAGTAGTCGTTTTTAAATATAATATATCGTAGTATAAAACTATTCCATACATGAGAAATTACCCAGAAAACAGGTTTTTTCCTTTATGTGTATAAAATATTTTTTATGGGTTACTAAACATGTAAGAGTTTTAGTGATACTCTTACATATGGTTTACCCCACACATAAGAATTTTATCCTTTCTATATATTAAAAAAGAAGGGTTTGCAGATATCAAAATATATTTTTGGTTCCATATGCTTTCTCATATCATATAAGATGATATCTAACACAACTTCTGATTGAAAATTCTCCCCATCAATTATAGAATAATATGTATGAAAAAAATAATAAAATTCAATATTTCTGATTAATTTGTTATAGATTATAAATTCTTTATAAAATATTATTGTTAGGGATAAAAAATGAGTAATTTTAGTTCTGAAATTAAATATGAAATAATCATATAAATATCTGATGTTTGAAATAAAAATAAAATGTCCATTAATTTATTTATTCCTTTTTAATTTTCATGTTTTTAATTTTTTTTATGAAATTTTAATATTTTTTATGATTTAATTAATATGATAAATTGAATATTATAAATTTTCATTCCATGTAAAACATGTTAGGTATGATAATTTAAGATTAATTTTCTTTTAGGTTGACCTTGGTTTGCAATTACATTTTTTAGCATAAATTTATTTATTTAGTATATATAATATATATTAGTTTTTATTATTATGTTAAATTTTTATCATTATTGGGTAATTTATCCTTGATTGGAAGGTCTTTAAATCATACTTCCTACTATCATGAAGGCTTATTCCTTATTCAAGAATGGTGGAGGTTTATTATCTATGGCTCTAGTATTACTCGTGTAGAGATTATTAATTTTATATAATTGTAAATTTTTACATGTAAAGTTCATATACCATATTTATATGATATATTTGGATATTTTTAAATATGTATGGATTCTATTTTAGCTGAGTAACTTAAATTGTGGGGTGTGAAAAGAGTTACACATTAATATTGCTTGACCATATTAATTTTTTTGGATGGAATAGGGATTCCAAAACTAAATCATTAAAATCTTGTATATATAAAGGAATAAAACATCAAAGAATAAAACATACATTTGATGAAATAATTATGAAAAAAATATACATTTTGTTAAATTAAATTGGTCATATTTTCAATGAAATCCTCTCAAATGCTACGTTTGATATTCCTTCCAAAGAAATAATTTCCAAGACTTAGATAATCAAACTAGGTAGGTCTTGATAAATCTAGGTGACCTTAAATTATCTAATGTAATGAAAACAAGTTATTGGAGACTTTAGAAGGATTAGTTATACATTATTATTATTTTATTTTGGTTAAAAAAAAGCACCCACTCTGTGAATGAGTTTTAATTGTTTTTAATAATTTTTAATGGTTGTAAATGGTGTTAAATGAAATGATAAGATTTTAACAATGTCAATATGTTTAAAATTTAAGAAATAAATAAGTTTAAAAAGATTCCAAGATTTAAAATATTGATGAAGATGTGAATGTTTCTTCAATAAATGGATGGAGAAGAAATTATTCAAGTATTATTATCTTAACAAAGTTCTTTTGAAGAATTCCAATTTATAACTCTGATGATTTTTGAACTGTTCTTAATGAAAAATACATATTTTCACTATATGGGGAGAGTAAACACTGTTTACAACATGATGTAAAGGATACATTGAATAAGGTCATGAATATTTTATGATTTCAAGAGGTCCATGCACGATATTGAAGACTATGAAAATTTTAATTTTCATGAAGATAATTTGAGAAATATATGATGTTTGTGAAAAATTAAATTAATTATATGTTGATTTTTGGATATGTAGAGTCATTTAAGTATTTTCGAATTTGGTGGTGAGAAATGGATTGATATTATATTCGATAATTAGACTATAATATAATTATTTTATAGTGGGTTTATATAAAAATATATTAATATTTATAAGAGAAAAAAGGATCACCTCAACCATATATGTGGGACATGAGGGTCAACCTTGTGGGAGGAAGTTGAGTTGTCCAGCCCATAGAGGTAGGTGATGAGATCTTAGCACCCACATGGATTGCATGGGTGAATATCTTGAACATGAAATACATAATATGCCCATAGATACCACAAACTATGAACGAGCATACACACTGAGGTGCTAGAGCCACTGTGTCGGGTGATATAGTGGCATGAGGGAATGTGTAGTGTGTTGTGGGTGTCGAACCCCACTGCTAGCTTGAGATGAATGTGGAATGAATTTTTCTGTTAAGTTGTGTGGAAGAAAATCCAAATTTTATATAGGATGGTCAAATAAAACATAGTATATAGACACTTTAAAACATACATATATAATCACATATGTCTTGTTCAATTGATCACGACAATTTAATTTCCAAGGGACTTTGTATCTTACCTCTAGATTCAAAAGGGAATATTTTATTTCCGAAATTTCTCTATTCCAAGAAGATGATTTCATTGATCATTTTGATCTTGAACTTATTATTAAATCTCTCCATAAAAAATGATTCGAATAACCAAGGATGGTTTTTGTGATGTTGATACAATTAGAAGCTCAATGAACATGTTATAGCTAAATGAAAGACACAATTTTGAGGTACTATTCATACATTAGTTATGCATGGTTGAGTATGAAATTTAAGTAGTACCTAACAATCATCATCACATGTATGTCAGGTGTATTTTCGTAAGAATAGATTCTATGATTCTCAACGTCATGTAAACCACAGATGGAGAATAATGATAATGAGATCTTTCGGTATTTTAAGATATTAAAATCTCGAAAAATTGACAAGAAATTATTATTTGGGGATTTTAATATAGTGAATGAACGAGCCTAATATTGTAAAACAATCCTATAAAAGGAGATAATCCACATCCAATGGGAGTTGTTTCCACTGACATTTTTCTTTGAGTGATAATGTTTTTCCTAAAACACAGAATGACCACTGTGTTCCTTTAAATAAAGAGTCAAGGATTGGTACTATCCTCTTAGCTATGAAAATAAGGAGAACTATATACTTTATTACATGAAGAAGAAGAGCCAATGATATATGAATTTTCTTAACTTACCCTAAAAGTGTTTCATGATGAACCATTCCATGAGCCAATGCTTTATTAATATACTCCCATCGTGTTACATAATGGAAATGTGGTTGTTTACCTGGTTTTCATGAAGACAAGAATTTCTCCCTTTATATTCTATTAGTTTTTTAATGCACACAATTGTAGGTTATAATATAAATCTTGATCATATAATATTAATAAATAACAAGCACAATATATATCAAGAAACTATTCTGAATAGAATGAAGGAGAGTGAGAACAATGAATAAGACAAAGTTAATGAGTACATGAATACGTGAATTCATTTTAATTTTAGGAAACACACAACAGAATATTAAGAAACCATATAAAATAATAAACTCTAGATTATCATGCTCTACGTTTTAAAAGTTTAATAAGATCTCTATAAGATATAAAACGTGGATAATATAATGTTATATTTTTAGTGTTGTGTAATTAGTGTTTACAAATAATCAATTTCCCTAAGAGTAAATTGATACTATACAAAATTTTTAATATTGTGTATCAAAGAAAAAAGAATAAAAATAGTATTACACAACTGTATATTTTAATGTGTTGAAGAAGAAGTGAGTGACCAATATTTATTCAGTTGATTATAATTTTATTTGGAGAAGAATTATGAGATATCATGTCTACTAAAAATTCATATTATTATGACTAATGAAAAAAGAGAGAAGAAGAGAACTTCTTGTTACAATATTGAGCTAAACATTAATTGTTTTGAAAATCACAAATGAATTTTGTGATTCATGAAATATAATATTAGAGTACTATGGATATCAATTTTTATAGTATGAAGAAGAAGAATATAGAACATATTTCAATTTTTTATTATGATGAAGAAGAAGTGTTCCATGCCTTCTGCTTTATAAGTAACAATATAAAAAGGAATTAACTAGAAGAACAAATCATAACTATGACATCCAACAAAAGTATCATATTTTGGAAGAATTTATTGGTGTTATAAGAAGGTAAATATATATTTTAGATGAAATATAAAAAACTATCTAGAGATGTCAACAAAGAATTATCGAATGAATATTGCGTGACACAAGTGAATGGGTAATACCTACTTGCTGTAACCACGTGTAAAGGATTATTTTATAATGGTTGTGTGGTATTGGATTATTTCAAAACAATACCAAAGGCTATATACTATTATTTTATAGTAAACTGTAAGAAACAACCATGTACCATATTTACCTTTTTTCATATACTTACATACGAGAAGGGAAAGATAATTATAGAATTAAGATCCTAACATGTTTAATAGGTAAAATGGATAATTTTTATAATTTTGGAAAAAATTACCAACATTTATTAACCAATCACAGTGTTTAGTATATATAGAAGTGGTCCTCTCAATTGGTATCAAATCCAAGGTTCACCTTTATTATATTTTCTATATTTTATTTATTATATTTTAACGATTTATGTTTATTTATTTTAATAATAATTAAGTGAAATTTTAGTAAAGATTTTGTTATCTCTGAGTAAGAATCAATTTCTAGTAAGACCATGATGAATATGAGAAAGAAAGAGAAAATGAATATGAAAAAGATAACACTATAATCTAAAGAAGATGAAGTATCAATATCTATATTCCTTGACATAATGAATATATATCAGGCTTGAGAATTAAAGAAAAGGTTCCTCATGTTTCTACCAAAGTGAAGGATAACATCCCTACCTCAAGTTATCTATAGGTATATGATAGTTATTGTACAAAATATCCTCAAGAATAATATTATAGAATAATAGGGGATTATGATCGACCTACAACATCCCATGATATATTAGTTGATAGATAATGTGATATTCTATCTTTAATTTCCATATAAATAGTCTCTCTTATTTGTGGAGTCTTTAAAAGTATGGAAGAATAAATGACATATCTTGAAGAAGAAAAACATAACATGGAGACTGATTTACAATAAAAAATTATAGAATTATTAAATCTCTCAAGAAAGGTTGGAGGCTCTGAAGAAACAAAGAAGGATCTTGAAATAAGATCCTCAAAATAGATCAAAGATATTGATGAAAATAGGGATTCTAAAAGTGTTTGAAATAATATATCTACACACTTTAAGAAGGGATGAAAATTAGCATCGATTTCAATGAGTTTCAATTAAAAGAAATTTTCAATAATATTAATAAAAGTTTTTAATAAAAAACAATTTTGATCTACATAAATAGAATGTGTAATGAAATAATAAGGTTTGTAAAGAGAATATGATTATGATTTAAGATCAAAAAAAGAATACTCAATATGAAATTTCTATAATTGGATGTGTTGTTTTCCAATCATGAGAAGACACATATTGATATTTCAGAAAATAAAGAGACATTTAATGAGTCTACTCAATGATCATTGGAGGAATAGAAGGTTGTAAGACATCAAACATATAGTAAGAAGATCATGAATCCATTCAATGATCTATCTCAAGTAGATGTGTATATAGAGGTACCATCCATACTATCTAGTAATAGTGTTTATAGATTTGTTATCATCAAAATAGTTTGTTGGAAAACAAAAAGTTTACAAGTATGGATAAAGAAATGTGATGATAAGATTAGCATTATGACTAGGGTGGATATGAAAAAGAGTGTCGAAGCTAGTTCCCCATGAATAACCCAATAATTTATGAAGAAAACAAAAAAATCCTATATAATAAATAATAAGATCGATGTTTGAGGGTCAATGATTTTAGGCCCTAAAGGGTTGTTGGAAAAAGGACTACAGTGGGTGAATGGGCCTTTATTAAATTTATCAGAGTTGTTAAAATTAATGGGGAAATTTGGTGTTCTAAAATTTTTAAACTATTCATTCTTATAATAATTATTAAAATGTATGTTTTAGGAGTATGTAAAAAACCAAGCTATGAACACAAAAAAATTATAGTATTTTGGATCAAAGTGAGCCAATATATACTCTTCACATCCCAACCAAAGGAGTTTGGAACCCATGATGAAAGAGAGATATAATTATATATTGGAGACATATAAACCCAGACTTTTACTTGGGAAAAATCCTGACCCAGGACATTGTGATGAGAAACCACACACCTACACACATATCCTTTTGTGGGAGAAGACTGAAACCTCACATTTATACATGAACATCCCCAACTGAAGTGTTCTACTTTTTTTCAAGTGTTCATAAGAAAATAATGCATTTTAGAGTTAGTATAAACTATGTGGGAAATAATTATGTGAAGATCCCTACCAAGACAATGAGATATAAAAGATAATACAACTGAATAGAAGCAAAAAAAATTTCAGTCGTTGAAACAGTTGATGTAGGAACTTATAATGGATACATAAAATGTACTATGGGTGTTCCGAAAAAGTAAAAATATATTTCTTCAAGGAGAATGAATATGAAGAATTTTTTTTGAGATTTCATCACAAATGGTGTTAATAGTTGATTATAGGATCACTTGAATGTTAAAAAAAGATGAGTGATTTGAATTACTTTGAGTATGATCATATGAAATTGTCAGGTTTGTGGTTATTGGGTTCAAGCATCCTTGAATCCTTTAAATAGAATTTTATTTATACTATACACTTGAGAAAAAGGATAGAATAATAAAATAGATAAAAAAATAATCAAATAGAGAGATAAATTATCATTAAATAATAATTGCACATCTCATGCCCAATATTTAAAACAATGAGGAATAATTCAAACCAATCCTCAAAGTGTTATAAAAATTCAAATTAAAAAGAGATAATTATCCAAGAGAGAGAAACTTAATAGCCACAATAATTGTAATAATAATTGATTGAATTCCAATCAAAAATTCATATTCAAACCAATTTTAATTACCAATTAATTTAATCAAATATTTTATATAATAATAAGTTAAATAAATCTTATACTTATAGTAAGATAATATGATGGTTGAAATTTAAAAATACTTTCCAATTTTGTAAATAGAAAATTAATAAAAAATTAATTATATTTCATTAAATATTATTAAATAATTTTTAATAATTTCATTAACAATAAATATTAATTTAGAAAATAATCATGTCAATGAAATTAACTCAAAATATAAAAACATAAATATTAGAAATATGTGTTGTAGGTATATGCATGAATTAATAATAAATAAATACATATTTTAAAACTAATTAAAATAAATTTCATTAATGTTTGTGTATTAAAAATAATTTAAATATAGTGTTTCAATAAGTTTAAACAATTCAAATGTTCAAACTATCTCTATAAAACTCCATCAATTAATACTATAAATATCAAAAACAGATTAACTATAAATAAATAACTTCTATATAAATTTATATAATATAAAAAACATTACTTAGATGAATTTCATACATTAAAAACACTTTAAAATTATTTAACAATGTTAACAAATAACTTAAAAGAAAAAAAAATATTCATGAATTTAAACACTAATAAATATTATTAATAAATACTGTATTTTTTCTACCTAGAAAAAAAACTATATAAAATAAAATATTAAAAAATGTTTAAAGAAATTGAAAATTATTCACATAGACTAAACATGATTAATAAATAATTGGAGAATAAAGAAAACAAAAAAAATAATTATTAGAAATATGCAGTATTTAATATATTGAAATATGTAAAAAAAACAATGTGTGAATTTCTTTTGGGATGGTAAATTTTTTAGAAATGAAAGTTGCATAAAATTTAAGTGATGAAAATATATAAAATAAGTGGCGTATTTAGAATAAAATAAAAGGTATTTAATTATTTTATGTAGAAATGTGAAAACATAAACTTCATTTAAAATTTTACCGATCTAAATGATAGATTTTAAAAAATTTATAACAAAATTAAATGAATGTAATATCAAGATGTTTATTAATGGCCAATAATAAAATCAATCTTATAATTATATTAAGAGATATGATTGAAAAATTGTGAAATACATAAATTAAAACTTTAGAAAAAGTAACTGAAAAAACAGATAACTTTAAACATTTTCTAAGGTACCTAAATTACATTTTTATATTTCCATGCAGTTCAAATATATATATAAAAACATATTATATTTCAATCCCAAAAAATGATATACAATCCTGATGTATATAGTGAGAGGTAACATTGAAGTAAGAAATATATTGAATTCCTGATATTCCGGAATTCCAGAGTTTATGAATAAATTTCTTGGAATTTATATCACCGCTAAAACAACAAATTAAAAGTTATATTTATTTTGATTAAATGTAGAGAAATATGTTATATTTTCAATGGAACAAGTTGTATAATAATTCTATCATTATACCTCATGTTATATTATAATAATTAAGGGAATATTAACAATATAATACGTAGGAAAAATATTGATCATACCAAGAGAATGTATCATGTTTGGATGAAAATGAGAATATCTTACAGATAGAATTACACTTCATTGAATTTGAATAAAATTTAGATAACTTTTATATATTTAAAATGAAATTGGTCTTATAAAAATATGTTCATTATAACTAATGATATATTTATAACACACTGAGTTAGTAAATATTCATTTTCACAAAAAATGATAATATGGGTTGGAATTATTTAAAAACATAAAATGTTAATCTTATTTGTAATCAAAAAAATATAAAATACATGAAATTACATATAGAAACAATCTCACCCTTTTTGATTGATTATAAAAATGATTATTTTAAGTAATTTCTTTTTCCATATTCTTGTAAACAATCAATGATATAAATATTAATCCTATTTAATAGATATTATCAGAAAATAATCAATTAAACCCCTTTCTATCTGAATCATATGAAAACTATTAATGAAAATATTGAATCTAAGAGCATTTAGATTAATAAAAAATATAACCTCCCCCTAAATAAATTCTATATTATTAAGTAACACGCTAGAAATAATAAATAAAATGTGTAAAACTCATACTGAATGGAATAGAACATTCGATAGAAGTGGTCACACTAAATAATATTGTTAGTGAATATAATATTTCTAAAATCAATGTATACCAATTATATAAACTTTATTTAAAAGTAGATACCACTTTATTAAACATGAAACACATGTATCAGGGAACATTAAAAAATTAAACATAAACAATATATGGTACCCATGCTATTTTTTTCCCAATTGAGTCAGTAACAGAAAATTTCAGTACCCAAATGAAAATAAAACATTTATTATAAGGTATACAAGAAGATAATTTTATAAATATAGAGACTCATGTAATACAAGGTGATTGAGGAAACCTTATATATTATTAATTTTAATAATGTTAATGCAACTGAATTTTAAACCATGTAACCAAAGAATATCCAATCATCCTTTTAAAATCACACTTCTTAAAATGGTCATGATTACCATGGTTGGATTTAAAAAAAAGTATTGTTTTTTCTAAAACAATCATCTTTTTATAAACTTCCCAAGACATATTTTAAATTAATATCATTAAAAATATTATAATTAATACAATAAGTATAATTTATCAACTTATCATTTTATTTCTTAAACTTTTTATGTATTTCATCATGTTGAGACAAATCATCTAACAACATGTTACATTTTATTTCTTTTTCTTCATTATTTTTTTAAAGAAAATTTTTAAATCTATCATTATTATCTTTATGATTTAATATTTAAAGATAATAATTTTTTAAAATTTATACTTCAATATGTAACATTAAATTTTCATCAACAACATTATTATATTTTGATCGAGGAGATAGATGTAAATCCATCATTTTATTATGTTTTTATTGATACTTATCATTTATCATTTCTAAAGTTATATTTTAAAAAATATTGGATTCAAAATAAAAAACTCATTTGAATAATTGATATTACATGTATGATTAGAATACTCTTTTACTTTTGTAGATTTTGGATCACGCCCCAAATTGAATTTCTTTGTCTGGAAATTATTATTTTTCTTTCCATCTATAATTGAAATAGATATTTACTTATTCTTGTTAAAGACTAGGATACAATTTATCACATTTAAAAATATAATGGATCTATTTATCCATAAGTAGGGTCCCCCTTATGATACCAATTATTATGTCCCTAAAGGTTGATGACAAAAGACTAGAAGTGGGATTGTCCTTTATTAAAATTATCAGAGTTATTAAAATTAATTACAAAATTTGGTTGTATGGAATTATTAAATGATTATTTATTAAAGGAATTATTATAGTTGATGTGTTAAGGGTGTATGTAGAAAATTAAATAGATAAACAAAAATAATTTTATAGCATTTAAGATCAAAGAGATCCTACATCAAATCATTAAACCCCATCCAATAGGAGTATGAAACCCACTAAGAAAGAGAAAGATAAATTTTTAAAAAAGAAATCCCAACACAAAAATTTTACATGTGAGAAGCCCAAATCCATAACTTTGTGAGGAGAATCCCCAATCCTACACCCACAACCATTGTTAGGATATAAAAGAAACACATGATTTCTATAGGAGCACCACCTACCAAAGTGTTCTTATTTTTATTTAGGTGTTCATAATGAAATAATTCCTTTTAGAGGTAGTATAAAATGTCTGGGAAAGAATTATGTGCAGAAATCTACCCCAAAAAAATATAGAATAGATTATAAAATAGGATATATGTATTAAGAATCGATGCTGATGAAATATTTGATACAGACTCTTTAAATAGATAAAGAAAATTTACTATGGGCATTCCAGCAAAGGTAAAGTATATCTATTCAAGGAGAAAGTATTCAAAGAATATTTTGTTCCTTCCTTGAGAGTTTTTCAAAATGGTGTTAATGGTTGGGCACATGATCACTTGAATATTCACAAAAAAAGAGCGCTTTGAATTTATTTGATTATGATCTTAAACAATCATCATGTTTGTGGTCATTGATTCCAAATATCCTCGAATCCTTTAAATAAAATTCTATTTGGAAAATACACTTAAGAAAATTGTTAGAGTAAGAAATTTGATAAAATTGAATTTTCAGAGAGAGAGAGAGAGAGAAATTATCCTTGAATAATAATTTCATATATCATGGATGATATTTTAAAAAATAAGGAATAATTTAAACTAATCATAAATCAGGGAAAAATTCAAATTTAAAAGAGATAATTAACCATGAGAGAGAAAAATATCATCCACAGTAATTATAATAATAATTATTTGAATTCAATACCTAAAGACCGATTCAAACCAATTTTAATTACCCGTTAATTTAATAAAATAGTTTCAATAATAACAATTCAAAGAAAACCTGTAATTATAGTAACATAATTTGATGGTTTAAATTTAAAAAGTCATTCCAATTTCATGTAGAATGTATTAATAAAAACATAATTACAATGAATTAAATATTATAAAATTATTTTGAATAATTCCATTGATATTAAATATTAATTTATAAAAGAATTATGTCAATGAAATTAACTCAAAATATAAAAAAATTATTATTTTAAATAAGTGTTGTAGGTTTATGCATGAATTAATAATAAACTAATACATATATTAAAACTGATTAATATAAATTACAAATATGTTAGGGTATTCATACTATTTTAAATTCAATGTTTGAATAAGTTTAAATAAGTAAAATGTTAAAACTATATCTATAAAAATCAATCCATTAATACCATAAATATCACAATAAGATTAATTGTTACCAAATATGATCGATATAAATGCATAAAATATAAAAAAAATACTAAAATTAATTTAATAAATTAAAAACACTTTAAAATTAATTAATAATATTAATTAATATCATAGAAGAAAAAAATTAAAATCTATAATTTTAGTACTAATAAATATTTTTAATAAATGATATTTTTTTTACAAAAAATTAAAATTATATTCATAATAATATGTCAATGAGTTTAAATAAATCCAAAATTATTCACATATACTTAACATGATTAAAAAATAATTTTAGATTAATGAAAGTAAAAAACAATTATTATAAATAAGCAATATTTAATATATATATAAACAAATAAAAAACATAGTATGTTTTTTTGGAATGGTAAAATATTTTTATAAATGGTGGTAGTATAAAATGTAATTTACGGTAGTAGAAAAAATAAAAGTGGTGGTAGAAAAAAAATGAAAGGTTATTTTATCATTTTATGCACAGATATGAAAATATAAACTTTAACTAAATTTTATAACATATAAATAAAAAAATTATAAAAACATATAGAATACTCAAAATGATATAATTTCTAGATATTTATAATAAATCAAAATTCACTTCTATATGACAAGTATATTAACATATATGATAAAAAATTGTAAAATTCATAAAATAGAACTTATAAAAAATAATTGAAAAAAATAGAACTTTAACCATTTTATATGCTACCTAAAGGAGATTTTTATATTTTCCTATAGTTTACTTAAATGTATAAAAACATAATAAATTTCTAACCCAAAAAAAATATTCAATTCCGATGTATATCGTGAGAAAAATCATTGAAATAAAAATGAATTTGAATTATAGAAATTCATGATTTCCAGATTTATTGTATAAAAATGGTGAAAGAATTCACCACTACAAAAAATTTCAAAGTTCCATTTATTATAATGAAATGTATTTAAATGTTTTATATTTATATGGTAATAATTTTCATAATAATATAATCAGTATAAATTATGTTATAATTGAATAACTATGATAAAATTAACTACCAAATATGCTGAAAAATATTGATCATACCAAAATCATGTATCATGTTTGGACCAAACTGAGAACATATAAGAGATATACTTATACTTAAAAGTAGTTAAATAATATTTTGATACAATTTTTATATTTAAAATGAAATTATTTTTATAAAAAACCCATCACTATAACTCATGACACAGATAAAACAGAGTGGTCTAGTATAAATACATTTTCACATAAAACAATAAGAGGGTTTTGAAATATTTCAAAACATAAAATATTAATTTTATTTTTCATCATATAGAATATAAAATACAGGAAAGCACATGTAGAAATAAATATAGGTGTTTCCATAAGATTTAGGAATTGTGCATTAAATTTTTGGTAAAATCCTTTAAATGAAAAATAAAAAATAAAGCTCATATCCTGGGGGATCAAGTTAGAGATAGAGAAGTAGTATCCAAGGTTAATAAAAATATATATACTTTAAAAATATTTATAAAACTTTAAAATAATTTAATTCATGCAACATTTTGGGTCACACGATGTGAGAATGATCATCTTTACTTTTATCCATAGTTGATGATCAAATAAGACAAAAAAGTTGACTAAGAAAGAAGAAACAACCATGGGAAGAAATTAGATAAAATTCTACAAAAATATTCTCCCAAGAAGGTCTCAAATAAAATTGGTGATAAGAACTTTGATTCTAAATCCATGAAATAAAATAAAAGTGCAGTATCGAAAATGACTAATAATAAGGATGATAATCAGAAGAAGCCATGTGGAAACTCTAAACTTACTGCTAATGTTCTTAATGGTATGCTTGTAATCCAAACTGATGACATGTAATGAATAAGGAAGATTGAATAGGCACAAGAAAAGGCTAGTGAAAATGAAAAGAAAAGACTCCACATGATGAAGAAAATGTACATCAGAGGTTGTTAACCAAATTCAACTCGTGTAATAATTTTTTTGTGTGTGAGAGATGTATCCAAGCTAGATATTATAAATAAGGTAATTGAATATTATTACAGAATAAGAATTAGCCATCAAGAGTAGTAATAGAGTGTTATCTATGAAGGGTTTTAAGAATAAAATCTCTCCACATAAACCATCAGTGAATTTAAAGATATCCATGCTCCCCAAACATAAATAAAAACACAAGTTTAGATGTTAAATCATGAAGACTAAAAATTAGTGAAACTTGGTTGAGAATAATATCCCATCCTTGATGTTATCATTGAGAAGAAAACAAGGATCCAACTTATCCCATTAATCATTTGGTATTTTATTTTTTCTTTTAATTCATAGAATTGAAGGTTGTGTAAGTTCTCATGGTGAGATATCATGACCCCTCCCAGCAGGGCCCCATTAGTGAATCCTCAATCCTGCCTCTGATATGCTAGGGGTGGTGTTTAGTGATAAGTAGGTATATCACAGACATGGGAGGCCTTAGCCTATGGTACCTATTTTAATTCACCCAAAAAAATAAATATTAAATAGAGTATATATAATATAAACTAAAATAGAACTGGATGAATTAATATATCCTAGAACCAGTGTAAAATATGAGTACTAAAAGAATAAAAGATAGAAAATAAAATCCAACTAAAAAATGTAAAATTTACCAACCTTATCATAAAAAGGGGATTGTTATAAAATTATACAACTTGAAATCTCATGCCTCACTCAGGATCCTAACCATGCCTTTCTCCACATAGCTTGGATAGCTATGACTTAGCACATGATGTATACCTCTAGTACATGGTGTGCCTTTTCAAACCAAAAAATTAGTCATTCCATCTTCCCATGTTTTTTTGGAACCTCATGCCTATGTAGTCTGGTCGTGTACTTTCACACGACCATGTCCTTTGACACAAATACCCTATCCATGTCACTTGGAAACATGACTTGGGATAACAACACAACTTGTAACCCCAATACATGTCATCTAGTATAAAAAATATATCTTCCACGAATGGGAAGAACCCACAGTGTGTGACACTGCAGTATACACCATTTGATTGGGAATTCTGATTGGAAATTTCCTATGAGCCGCTTGAATCACCCATATTTTCCCCGAAACCTAAGATCAATCTCCAAGGGATCTCTAGCAGTCGTATTAGGTCTCTAAAATATTAAAAACACATAAAAACTAGATTAAAAAAATCATTCCACCACATGGTGAAACACAAAATCTTCATGTGCAGATCCATGGACCAAAGCCACTACACAATGATCCTGGTGTGATCACCATCAAGATCAAAGATCTGCAGTGCCTCTTCTCCTTGGTTTCATAATAGTTCATCCATTGATCTTGTGGGGGGATGGTTTATTATCCCTTCTGTCATGTACAAACATCGGGGGGGATTTAGATTTAATTTTTTTAAATCAATGTCCTCCATTTAACACACCGCTAACGGGTCACCTTCGACCTGACACCTGGTACTGAGAAATCTTAGTTCACATCTAGATAAAATGCCAAATTTTGAACTCACCTACAACCTCACATTTCCAATATGAGACATCAAATGGTAGTTATTCCATATTTCCAATGAACCTATTCACACATGATTATATATATATATATATAATATTTTTAATATCACCACAGTGAGGCTCTACGTGCCTCAAAATCTCATGCCGACTTAGCACGTGGCTTCAAAAATATTATTAGAAATATTCAAAATTCTTAATATTCAAAACCAAAATCACTAAATACTCACCACCATAAATATTTTCTTCCCCTATAAGAAATATTCTATGTATTAGGGGAAAAAATATCTCTTCACTGGGACTCCCACACTAGAGAGCTCACCAAGAGTTCCCATTCTACCTAGAAGCATGCATTTAAGGGAACCATAAGGCCAAACCACACCCAAAATCCATCTCAAACGAGTTTAACACTGTGAAAATAAGAATTAACATGTATCCTTAGCTGTGATAGGTGGAAAACATGAAGAACGTGATCTATAATAAGTCATCGAATCTTGTGGTAGACCATCTCACTAACATGATGTAAATATCGACGAAACCCAAAATTCCTCTCCCACATCTAGATAAAAAAACTATTTCCATCTCATGTTTCTTGCATGAAAATTTGACGGGAATCATGAAAGGGAACCAATGAATAACATAGGTGTTGGTTAAAAATCTCTCAAGGTATCATTGAGGCATTTTTGAGGTGATTGTGTTTGTTGACAAAGAGGTCCCCCATGTTGTGTTTGTTGACAAAGGAGACCATGATGTACAAATTGGATGAAAAATGGGGTTTACATGGCGAGTTTTAAAGTTTAAGGGATGTTTTAAACAATATATTATTGATTAAGGAACCTAAAAATAGGAATGGACGATCTGGACGAGGTACAAAAAAATAAAATAAAAGGAGGGGTTGTTTTCCAGTGTTTGTCAAATTTTTGGGCCTCAAAATCGACAAATAGAGAAAAGTGTTTTTGGAAAAGGGACTTACACCTTGGTGTCTTGGAGTCTTGGAAAGTTTTACCCCATATTATTTTCAAGATCAAAACATCATAATATGTTAAATGAAAGAGGGGCACCCATGTTTTGGTTTGGTCGCGCAAGGTGACTAGGGCGGCAGAGACTAGGGCGGTTGGACATGTGACCCGAGAGGAGACTTGCATGTTGTCGCTCAGGGTACCCGAAATTCCTATAAGTAGAGGGATAACCCTCCTCATTTTTTATGGAGTTCAAAACTTATAGAAAATTAGAGCTCCAGTCACATAGGCGGTTTGGGCACTCAAGAGGTAGTGTGAGCACGCAAGTGTAAGGCTATTCAGAAGTTTCCCGCCAATTGATAGTTTCACGCTAATATTTATTTGGTGGTAAAATGGTGTGAGTCTATCAAGTTTGGATTTGGAAAAGGGATTTCCGTGCAAGTGGTTAGGTGACACTTGCGTTCCAGGCATGAAGAGGTGTGTCAGGCATTAGAGAAGTGCACCAACCTTAGAGAAGCATGCCAGTCATTCTAGGGTTGTGTGAAGATTGGAAGATTTCCTAGTACACCCGTGGTAAAGTTGTATTCATCAGTGGATGAAAGTGGAAATTAAATAGATCATCTACATACAGATGAAGAATAAATTTTTTGTGATAATAAAGGGACCTACAAGTCTTTAAACTTTGAGTGGATCCTTTCCAGTGTAGTAAGCAATAGAAGTGGAATAAGGTTATCCTCACCACCAGCACTGATCCAGAGATAGATACATAGGGAGTGACGCTTGGGAAAGAAGTGATCTGACAGTAAACATTGTAAAGGAAGTTAACCTAGGAATATAAGTGATCTAGGATGACCATTGTAAATTGGAAGTGAGCATTAGTGGATTTGGTACAGCGGTAGATCATCCTTGTATGCACCATGGACGTAGCCCACTGATGGTGAGCCAAGTAAATATCTCTTGTGTCTGCCTACTTGCTTCCCTGCATTTCATCCAAAGCATCATCATTACATAAATAAGGAAAGAACAATATAAAATTTAACAAAATAAAATAAAACAAAGTGACCCTTATAACATAGAGGTTAAGATCCAGTGGGGAAGGAATAATTTTGGAAAAGAATATCCATACCCTGATTCACCCCCCCAGGGTATCTAGGTCCCTTTTGGTCCTAACAATAGGTCTACCCAAGTGTACACACTGGGTCTTACTAGGCCCTTCGTGAAATCCTACATCTAACAACCCCACCTCAAACACACAATATAAAGTAACTCATTCACCACACCTCAACAATATCCGCTTTGGGAGGCACTGACTCGCCCATACGATTTTCTCATGTAACAAAAAAATCATGGTGGGGGAAGTATGCCTCTTCCTTGTTGATACTAAGCTACATTAAACAACCCCAACACTGGGTTATACAAAAGCCTTAAATCACCCTAGACAATCCTTGAGCATGAAGAAATAAGAAAAGAGTACATTATAACAGAGCCTACCAATATTACTACCACACAGATTGGATAGCTATTTGAGCATACATGACGTGGACATGGTGTACACGGTGTGTCTCGCCTCACTCAGGATCATGATGATTCCTTTATCCACACATCTTGGATAGCTATGACTTAGCACATTATGTATACCTCTAGTAAATGGTGCGCCTTTTCAAAGAAAAAAATTGGTCATTCCATCTTCCCATGTTTGTTTCCGGCACCTCATGCCTATGTACTCTGGTCGTGTACTTTCACACGACCATGTCCTTTGACACAACTACCCTATCCATGTCACTTAGAATCATGACTTGGGATAACTACACAACTTGTAACCCCAATACATGGAATCTAGTATAAAAAATATATCTTCCATGAATGGGAAGAACCCACAGTGTGTAACACTACAGTATAAACCGTGTGATTGGGAATTCTGATTAGAAATTTCCTATGATCTGTTTGAATCACCCATATTTTCCCTGAAACCTAAGATCAATCTCCAAGGGATCTCTAGCAGTCGTATTAGGTCTCTAAAATCTTAAAAACACATAAAAAAGAGATTAAAAAAATCCTTCCACCACATGGTGAAACACAAAATCTTCATGTGCAGATCCATGGACCAATTCCACTACACAATGATCCTAGTGTGATCACCATCAAGATCAAAGATCTGCAGTGCCTCTTCTCCTTGGTTTCACATTAGTTCATCCATTGACCCTGTGGGGGGATGGTTTATTATCCACTCTATCATGTACACATAGTGGGGGAGATTTAGAATTAATTTTTTTTAAATAAATGTCCTCCATTTAACACACTTCTAATGGGTCGCCTTCGACCAGACACCTTGTACTGAGAAATATTAGTTCGCATCTAGAGAAAACACCACATTTTAAACTCAGCTAAAACCTCACATTTCCAATATGAGACATCAAATGGTAGTTATTACATATTTCCAATGAACCTATTCACACATGATTATATATATATATATATATATATAATATTTTTAATATCACCACAGTGAGGCTCTACGAGCCTCAAAATTTCATGCCGACTTAGCACCTGGCTTCAAAAATATTCTTAGAAATATTCAAAATTCTTACTATTCAAAACCAACGTCACTAAATACTCCCCACCATAAATATTTTCTTCCCCTATAAGAAATATTCTATGTATTAGGAGCAAAAATATCTCTCCACTGGGACTCCCACGCTAGAGAGCTCACCAAGGGTTCCCATTCTACCTAGAAGCATGCATTTAAGGGAACCATAAGGCCAAACCACACCGAAAATCCATCTAAAACTAGTTTAACATTGTGAAAATAAGAATTAACATGTATCCTTAGCTGTGATAGGTGGAAAACATGAAAACCGTGATCTTATGAAGTCATTGAATCTTGTGGTACACCATCTCACTAACATGATGTAAATATCTACGAAACCCAAAATTCCTCACCCACCTCTAGATAAACAACACAATTCCCATCTCAAGATTCTTGCATGAAAATGTGATGGGAATCATGAAAGGGAACCAACGAATAACATAGGTGTTGGTTAAAAATTCCTCAAGGTATCATTGAGGCATTTTTGAGGTGATTGTGTTTGTTGACAAAGAGGTCCTCCATGCTGTGTTTGTTGAAAAAGGAGACCATGATGTACAAATTTTCTGACAAATGGTGTTTAGATGGAGAGTTTTTAAGTTTAAGGGATGTTTTAAACAATATATTATTGACTAAGGAACCTCAAAAAAAGGAATGGACGATCTGGAGGTGGTACAAAAAATTAAAATAAAAGGTGGCGTTGTTTTCCAGTGTTTGTCAAATTTTTGGGCCTCAAAATCGACAAATAGAGACAGTGTTTTTGGAAAAGGGACTTACACCCTGGTGTCTTGGAGACTTGGAAAGTTTTACCCTATATTTTTTTCAAGATCAAAAAATCATAATATGTCAAAGGAAAGAGGGGCACTCATGTTTTAGTTTGGTCGCCCAAGGTGACTAGGGTGGCAGAGACTAGGGCGGTTGGACATGTGACTCGAGAGGAGACTTGCGTGTTGTCCCTCAGGGTACCCGAAATTCCAATAAATAGAGGTATAAACCTCCTCATTTTTGATGGAGTTCAACACTTATAGAAAATTAGAGCTCCAGTCGCATAGGTGGTTTGGGCACGCAAGCAGTAGTGTGAGCACGCAAGTGTAAGGTTATTCAGAAGTTTCCCGCCAATTGATAGTTTCACGCCAATATTTATTTGGGGGTAAAATGGTGTGATTCTATCAAGTTTGGATTTGGAAAAGGTATTTTCGTGCAAGTGGTTAGGTGACACTTGCGTGCCAGGCATGAAGAGGTGTTTCAGGCATTAGAGAAGTGCGCCATGCTTAGAAAAGCATGCCAGTCATTCTAGGGTTGTGTGAAGGTTGGAAGATTTCCTGGTACACCCGTGGTAAAGTTGTATTCATCAGTGGATGAAAGTGGAAATTCAATAGATCATCTGCATATAGATGAAGAATAAATCTTTTTTGATAATAAAGGGACCTACAAGTCTTTAAACTTTGACTGGATCCTTTCCAGAGTAGTGAGCAATAGAAGAGGAATAAGGTTATCCTCACCACCAGCACTGAGCCAGAGATAGATACATAGGGAGTGACCCTTGGGAAAGAAGTGATCTGACCCTAAACATTGTAAAGGCAGTTAATCTATGAATAGAAGTGATCTAGGCTGACCATTGTAAATTGGCAGTGAGCATTAGTGGATTTGGTACAACAGAAGATCACCATTGTATGCACCATGGACGTAGCCCACTAAAGGTGATCCAAGTAAAAATCTCTGTGTCTGCCTAATTTCTTCCCTGCATTGCATCCAAAGCATCATCATTAGATAAATAATGAAAGAACAATATAAAATTTAACAAAATAAAATAAAACAAAGTGACCCTTATAACATAGAGGTTAAGATCAAGTGGGGAAGGAATAATTTTGGAAAAGAATATCCATACCCTGATTCACCCCCCCCCCTCAGGGTATCTAGGTCCCTTTTGGTCCTAACAATAGGTCTACCCAAGTTTAGACACTAGGTCTTACTAGGCCCTTCGTGAAATCCTCCATCTAACAACCCCACCTCAAACACACAATATAAAGTAACTCGTCCACCACACCTCAACAATATCCACTTTGGGAGGCACTGACTCGCCCATACGATTTTTCTCATGTAACAAAACAATCCTGGTTTGGGAAGTATGCCTCTTCCTTGTTGATACTAAGCTACATTAAACAACCCCAACACTGGGTTCTACAAAAGCCTCAAATCACCCTAGACAATCCTTGAGCACGAAGAAATAAGAAAAGAGTACCTTATAACAGAGCCTACCAATATTACTACCACACAGATTGGATAGCTATTTGAGCATACATGACGTGGACATGGTGTACACGGTGTTTCTCGCCTCACTCAGGATCCTGACCATGCCTTTCTCCACACAACCTAGATAGCTATGACTTAGCACATGATGTATACCTATAGTACATGGTGTGCCTTTTAAAACCAAAAAATTGGTCATTCCATCTTCCCATGTTTATTTCTGTCACCTCATGCCTATGTACTCTGGTCGTGTACTTTCACACGACCATGTCCTTTGACACAACTTCCCTATCCATGTCACTTGGAAACATGACTTGGGATAACTACAAAACTTGTAACCCCAATACATGGCATCTAGTATAAAAAATATATCTTCCACGAATGGGAAGAACCCACAGTGTGTGACACTGCAGTATACACTATGTGATTGGGAATTCTGATTGGAAATTTCCTATGAGCCGCTTGAATCACCCATATTTCCCCCGAAACCTAAGATCAATCTCCAAGGGATCTCTAGCAGTCGTATTAGGTCTCTAAAATATTAAAAACACATAAAAAGGAGATTAAAAAAATCCTTCCACCACATGGTGAAACACAAAATCTTCATGTGCAGATCCATGGACCAAAGCCACTGCACAATGATCCTGGTGTGATCACCATCAAGATCAAAGATATGCGGTTCCTCTTCTCCTTGGTTTCACATTAGTTCATCCATTGATCCTGTGGGGGGATGGTTTATTATCCTCTATGTCATGTACACACAGCGGGGGGGATTTAGAATTAATTTTTTTAAATAAATTTCCTCCATTTAACACACCGCTAATGGGTCGCCTTCGACCTGACACCTGGTACTGAGAAATCTTAGTTCGCATCTAGAGAAAACGCCACATTTTGAACTCAGCTACAACCTCACATTTCTAATATGAGACATCAAATGGTAGTTATTCCATATTTCCAATGAACCTATTCACACATGATTATATATATATATATATATAATTTTTTTAATATCACCACAGTGAGGCTCTACGAGCCTCAAAATCTCATGCCGACTTAGCACCTGGCTTCAAATATTTTCTTAGAAATATTCAAAATTCTTACTATTCAAAACCAACGTCACTAAATACTCCCCACCATAAATATTTTCTTCCCCTATAAGAAATATTATATTTATTAGGAGCAAAAATATCTCTTCACTGGGACTCCCACGCTAGAGTGCTCACCAAGGGTTCCCATTCTACCTAGAAGCATGCATTTAAGGGAACCATAAGGCCAAACCACACCCAAAATCCATCTCAAACTAGTTTAACATTGTGAAAATAAGAATTAACATGTATCCTTAGCTATGATAGGTGGAAAACATGAATAATGTGATCTATATGAAGTCATTGAATCTTGTAGTACACCATATCACTAACATGATGTAAATATCGACGAAACCCAAAATTCCTCACCCACATCTAGATAAACAACACTATTCCCATATCAAGTTTCTTGGATGAAAATGTGACGGGAATCATGAAAGGGAACCAATGAATAACATAGGTTTTGGTTAAAAATTCCTCAAGGTATCATTGAGGCATTTTTGAGGTGACTATGTTTGTTGACAAAGAGGTCCTCCATGTTGTGTTTGTTGACAAAGGAGACCATGATGTACAAATTTGATGAAAAATGGGGTTTACATGGAGATTTTTCAAGTTTAAGGGACGTTTTAAACAATATATTATTGATTAAGGAACCTCAAAAAAGGAATGGACGATCTGGAGGAGGTACAAAAAAATAAAATAAAAGGTGGCGTTGTTTTCCAGTGTTTGTCAAATTTTTGGGCCTCAAAATCGATAAATAGAGAAAAGTGTTTTTGGAAAAGGGACTTACACCCTGGTGTCTTGGAGTCTTGGAAAGTTTTACCCCATATTTGTTTCAAGATCAAAACATCATAATATGTCAAAGGAAAGAGGTTCACCCATGTTTTGGTTTGGTCGCGCAAGGTGACTAGGGCGGAAGAGACTAGGGCGGTTGGACATGTGACCCGAGAGGAGACTTGCGTGTTGTCGCTCAGGGTACCTGAAATTACTATAAATAGAGGGATAACCCTCTTCATTTTTTATGGAGTTCAACACTTATATAAAATTAGAGCTCCAGTCTCATAGGTGGTTTGGGCACGCAATAGGTAGTGTGAGCACGCAAGTGTAAGGTTACTCAGAAGTTTCCCACCAATTGATAGTTTCACGCCGATATTTATTTGGGGGTTAAAATGGTGTGAGTCTATCAATTTTGGATTTGGAAAAGGGATTTTCGTGCAATTGGTTAGGTGACACTTGCATGCCAGGCATGAAGAGGTGTGTCAGGTATTAGAGAAGCGCGCCAAGCTTAGAGAAGCATGCCATTCATTCTAGGGTTGTGTGAAGGTTGGAAGATTTCCTGGTACACCCTTGGTAAAGTTGTATTCATCACTGGATGAAATTGGAAATTCAATAGATCATCTACATATAGATGAAGAATAAATCTTTTGTGATAATAATGGGACCTACAAGTCTTTAAACATTGAGTGTATCCTTTCCAGAGTAGTGAGCAATATAAGAGGAATAAGGTTATCCTCACCACCAGCACTGAGCCAGAGATTGATACATAGGGAGTGACCCTTGGGAAAGAATTGATCTGACCCTAAACATTGTAAAGGTAGTTAACCTAGGAATAGAAGTGATCCAGGCTGACCATTGTAAATTGGTAGTGAGCATTAGTGGATTCGGTACAGCGGCATATCACCATTTTATGCACCATGGACGTAGCCCACTGAAGGTGAGCAAAGTGAAAATCTATGTGTCTGCCTACTTGCTTCACTGTATTGCATCCAAAGCATCATCATTAGATAAATAAGGAAAGAACAATATAAAATTTAACAAAATAAAATAAAACAAAGTGACCCTTATAACATGGAGGTTAAGATCCGGTGGGGAAGGAATAATTTTGGAAAAGAATATCCATACCCTGATTCACCCCCCCCCCTCAGGGTATCTAGGTCCCTTTTGGTCCTAACAATACGTCTACAAAAGTGTACACACTGGGTCTTACTAGGCCCTTCGTGAAATCCTCCATCTAACAACCCCACCTCAAACACACAATATAAAGTAACTCGTCCACCACACCTCAATAATATCTGCTATGGGAGGCACTGACTCGCCCATACGATTTTTCCCATGTAACAAAAAAATCCTGATGGGGGAAGTATGCCTCTTCCTTGTTGATAATAAGCTACATTAAACAACCCCAACACTGGGTTCTAAAAAAGCCTCAAATCACCATAGACAATCCTTGAGCATGAAGAAACAAGAAAAGAGTACCTTATAACAGAGCTTACCAATATTACTACATAAATTCAAAAAGACATAGATAATACCTATACTCACCCTCATAGCCTCGAAGATGTAGTCCACTATAACCTATAGTTTTCTTCACCCCCATACCCCATCTCATTAATCATAGTATGGATCACCAGGGGTGGTGGTGGTAACATCTCGTAACGTCCACCACATCCTTGTATTATCCCCGAACCTCTACCACATCATCCACCCTGTAAATTTTTTTTTATCTAAAATGATGAATCTTATAGGGAAGTACATCAAAAAACTCCCTCTCATCCACAAGAAAGGTTGGAAAATCCCTAGAAGGAAGTACCTTATCATTAAAAGTGCAACACTAACTCTCTTAGAGTTGACCAAAACATGCCTAGAAGTCCTGAGCCTCAGACCCTTTGACCTGGGAGCACCTCTGGAAGCATCTTTCACACTTGTTTCCTTGATACTATCGTCAGCTACTAAAGGATGAGTTCTCAACTCCCATGTTCCCAACACTAACAATCAGAGTCTTATTAGCACAAAATATATCCACCACCAAGGCCCGTTAAAGAACTCCAGCATAGAAGAGAATCCACAACAATACCACTAACACCCTGATCTCCCAATGTAATCCCTTCCCAAATATCTAAGGTCTAAGAATGGATCTCAACCCATATTCATGGAGCATCATGATAGGTTTTTGAACCTCTCTAAATACTCTTTCATAGTCACAATATCATTTTGAAGCTGAAGGAAATTCTAGATACACACTAATCGCAATGTTGCTGGATAAAAATATTCCCCGAAGATCCAATAAAAAATAACCCCAAGTGAGATATGCCTCATTATGGGTTTGTGTCACTAGAATCCACCATTACATGAACGAACCCTTCTTAAGGATTTCTGATAGGCCCGCCATAAGATCATGAGGTTCCCTCAGAAGGCGTAAAATGTGTGTGACTTCCAAAAGCTAATAATCAACTAACCAGGGGTTTGGAACACCCTAATAACTCATAGGTTACTACCTTTGAAACTCATATAGTGCACTCTTCATTCTTGAATCCTTTACCTGAATTTCCAGAACAACTTGTTCCACATTGGGTTGTGGATCAACTAGAGGACAACCTAGAGGTAATTCCTTACGACCAGTGCCCTACACTAAAACCTCATCATTGGGAAGATCATCATCACAATCCCACTATGGAACCCTGTATGGATATAATTACAGTGAAATCCTAAAATATAATCAAGATTCATCATGATCAAAGAGTGTATATGTTGTTATGACTCGATAAGGAGAGGAAAAACAACAATTCAGTACCATATGAGGCATGTACCAACATTTCCCTAAGACCAGTGCCCTAGTGTAATAATTGAGAAAGAAGGTTTTCAAAGTCATAGTGAATGGATACTTCATCCTCCACCCCAACACTCTTGTCCCTAGACTGAAATACAAACTCAAAACACTATGACACTATCTCTATGTAACCTAAACGAAGCTCAAAACACTTAGTCCGAAATTGGAACCCCCTTTGATGCCACTATGTCATGACCTATCCCAATAGGGCCTGATCTATGACTCCCCAATACTGCCTCCGATAGGCCATGGTATGCAGTTTAGCCCTAAGTAAGAATATCACACAAATGGAGGACATATCATATGGTACATGTATGCATGCACCCAAAAGCATCTCCACAAAATACTACAAAGATAATATAAATAGAAAAATAATTTCATGAATACATAAAACCCTTAACTAAAGTACAATAGCAGTATTGAAATCATAAAAGGGAAAAAATAAAATCCCCAAAAAAATGTAAAAGAGTCTAACATTATCAGAAGTAGTGTATCATTTTAAAATAAAACTTCCAAAAAGATCCTCGGCCAAGCATCGACAAACTCAATTGTTCTAGCTCAATAAGCTCTGCTTGCTCTAGGCCCCCCCCTGGGACCCCATCGAAAGGCCTGTCATATGAAAAATACATCAAAAGTGTTTTAAAATTCCATTCATGGGTGAGTATAATAATACTCACTAGGCACCCCAAAACCCAAAATAAAAGGGAGTAACTGAATGGAATAAGTCTACTCGACCCAACCAATGGAAACAAAAATTAAAGAGGAACTCCATATCAAACCCATCCTCGACTATACACAAATATCTATATCATTCCATACAGGGCGTCAATAAATTTATGTGTCAACACTGAATAGAATCTGAGGAACATAGATATATACTCATCTCAAACACTAATTCTCATGAGCTCCCAACCACACAGGTAGCTATAGGATTCTACTTGAGACTCAAAGGTAACACTCACCTAGGAGAACTAATTCCATCAGCCTTTACATCCTAGATGTCACTCATTTGAGAGATGAAATCCATTAAGAACAACTCTTCCATCTCTGATGGTACATCCAAGAGGAAACACTCTATCAGGTATTGTATAGATAATGGAACATTCCCTCCATCCCAAGCGGCAAACATCTGAAAGAAGACACCCATTGGATCTCACTAATAATAAAATCACATTATAAAATAGTGGATCTCAATACTTGGATATTTTATCTCACCCATACCATATGGTTGATGCTAATAACCCTACTGGATCCATGATAGGTTTGATCACTTAAAAAGGGAATCACTCCAAGAACCTCTAGGGACACTAAAAACCTAGTCCAGATCACTGGAGACCACATCTCTTCAGATACAAGATCACTCTAGGGACCACTAGGGGGCACAAAAAATGCAATACAACAACTCCAATATCTCTCATAAATGGGATCACACCCAGTACCACTGGGGGACACCACAAACCCAATCTGAGAACCAAGAGATTATATTTCTCGGCTAGGGGATCACCACTCATGTAATGTTTGTCACAACGATTCCACAAACCCAACTTGGTATAACTCTTGATAGAGAGGATCATATAATCTATGATGATACAAACTATATTGAAAAATTCTACTTAGTAGGGGATCATATAACCGAAGATACCACAAAGTCTACTGATATTGTCCTCCACGCAGGGTATCATATAACCGATGATTCCACAAACCCTACTGGGATATCCTACTAGATATGGGGTCACAACCTATGTAGTGTTGGTCATGGAGATACCATGAAACAAATCTAGGGAAAACAATATGATAGAGGATGTCACCCCGGAATCTCTGTAGGGATACATGACCTCTACCCAACTCATCCTATCAAGGGGGTCACAATCCTGTACTAAAGATGTAATTCCACAATGTACCTTCATAGGGATAAACCAACAGACTCACTAAACCACTATTGGTCCAAACATCACTAACCAAAGAGGAAACAACATCACCTCACATTGCATCTCAATGAACTAAATTGTGGCTACCATCATCTTCTACATGGAAACTACTCACGATATGGTACTCACAATTTTGAATCCAAGCACTGAAGAAGGAGATATGTTGGGAGGATGCCTCCTTGAAATGTACACAACGTGTAATTGGGTCCACATGACATGTCACAATTAACCAAACCTAGTCTTATCCTCTTTCACATGGCTTGGATTTCCATGTGATCTTGCATGGCATGTACATGGTGTACACAACGTTTATCACCTCAACCGGGGCCACAAACATGTCTTTATAAACATGAAATGGCTTGTCGTATCTCCACAAACAGTGTCCACCACTAGTAAATTTCAATCCTGGGTTAACCAGCCAGATGGCTATGTCAGATTACCATGCTTGTATTTGGAACTTTGTTCCCTTGTAAAATGGTTGTGTACTTTCATAAGATTGTTCCCTTTGACACATCTACCTTGGGCATGTATCTTAGCCACATGACCTAGGCACACTGCATGGTGTTTAATACAAGTACACAAAATGTACTCCCCAAAAGTCAATATTCACTAAATAGGAGGAAAGAACTACATGCATCCCTAAACTATATGTTGTGTGATTGAGAATTACAAATGTGAATTCCCTACGTGCTGCCCGAATCTCCCCACATTCCACCAAAACCTATACATCAACCCCCCAAGGGAACTCTAGTAGTTCTGATAGATCTCAAAAACCTTAAAAATGAATAAAAATGGTATTATGACTTAAAATTAAAATCCATATACAATGTGGTGAATCACCAAATATTCTGGTGTAGATCCACATTCTGAAGTCGCTACACCATAATTCGAGAGTGATCACTATCAAGATCAATGATCAGTGGTGCCTCATTTCCTTGATTTATCCTTAGTTTTTCCATTTCTCCAGGGAGGGTTCTCCTCCAATCTACCATGCACACACATAGGGGGATATATTAGTAATTGATTTAATTTTTATTAAATTAATATCCTCCATTTAACACACTTCCAATGACTCAACTCCGATCCAACACCCATTGCTGAAAAATTGTATGTTGTATCTGGGGAAAATGATGTTGAGTCAATAAGGTTTTCCTTATGAAATTTCCATTCCTTCTTGTTTTGAAAATCACAAACACATTATTTTAAGGAAAATTTTATTTTACCCCTGTTTTAATTCTATAAGGAAAATTTCCTTCCCCAAGGAAATTTACCCTTGCCTATATTTCATTATTCATATCATAACTTTTCTAAGTATAAAACTTGGATTGAAACTAAAAAACTTGGAATCATATAATACATAGAAATGAGGAATTATGTTTTCAACTCCGAATTGTGGATACAAAATATCATGAAGTTAAACTCCAAATTCTGGATACGAACTGTCAGGAAGTTCAACTCCGAATTATGGATACAAAATATTATGAAGTTCAACTTCAAATTCTGGATACGAACTCTCATGAACTTCAACTCTGAATTCTAGATACAAACTCTCATGAATTTTGACTCTGAATTCTGATTACGAACTTATGTAAAGTTCAACTACGAATTCTGATTACAAATTCTAGTTACGAAAGTCACTATGTTCTGACTCTGAGTTCTCTGAATTCAGACTTCAAACTCTTATGAGTTCTAACACTGAATTTCCATGAACTCTAAATCAAAACTTTGTAAGTTCTGGTTCCGAATTCTTATGAATACACAATCCAATTTTCCTTGAAATCTAGACTCCAGAATTCTACAGAAATCAGGTTCAAAATTCCTACAAAACAGAATATTAATATCTTAGTACTACAAACTCTGAATTCATTTTTTTCTACACTCCAAACTATAACTTTCTCCACTCCAAACTTTCATTTACCTCATTCTGAATATCATTTTTTAGTTATGCTTATATTTGTTTTATTATAAAATGATGTCGTGATTTTAATTATTAACTAACTGTTTTTTGAGTGACATGTGTATAGGTCCCTCCAAAATTCATGGAAAAATATGACCATTGGAGGAGGGAGCCAACCGTTGAAGCCTTACCTATAAATAGGAGCTGATTTGAAAAGGATGAGACAGAACTTTAAAAACTATGCCTACATTCTGTTCAAGTGATTTCTAGAGATAGATGCTCTTATAAACTCTCAGACTTAATGCAGAAAGTGTGAACAACTTTTTCAAACTTTGCTTCGTGCAGACTTTCTTCGTGAAGAGGTTCGATTTTCTTTAAATCATAGATTTCGGGTTGTGAAGTCAGCGGTGCTGATTTCCTTAAAAATCGAGAGCTTGCGGGGATAGCAAGACAGATACCGATCTTCAGATTGAGGGCTTACCTGGGTTTTGGTAAGACAGACTTTCTTGAAGGTATAAATCAAGGGACCTCTTATCCAGGGTTATTAGATACCCTCCTCTTTGGGTGAAAAGAGATTATTCTTGTTACTTGTAGTTTTACTACTTTGTTTTTACGCTGCATTTGTATTGTTGAGGAAAGTATAACATTATTATAAATCCTCTTAAATATACTTTGTTATAGTTAGATTCTATATGCTTTAAGGTAGAATCTCATTTTTTGTAAACTTTTGTTAAGTTTCATTTCTAAAATCACTTATCTGGAATCAAGCAAGTTATTAGAACTTAGAGGTGTTGTGAATTTTGGTTACGCAAAATTTCCTTAAGGAATATTTAAAAGCATACAATTCACCCCCCCTCTTGTATTTGTATCTCATTTTACATATTCGATCCTAAATTTGGTATTATATAATATATAAAACTTAATCATACCATTCTAACAATTGGTATCAAAGGTTTGGTTCAATATGAATTAATCTCACGATTTGATTCAGAAGATAATACTCAGAATTGATTTCTAGGAATCATATTTTTCAAATTCATATTTTTCATATTCATATATTCAGACTCACATAGTTAAGATTCAGTTTTGCTTAGAGATACTCTTGATCTATTTCTTCCTTTCTTAGGAATATTTTCATTGTTTACAAAAACTTATTACTAATAAGTTTGTGTGAAAACGATTTTCCTAAGAATGGAATGTTTAAACGTGGGTTCCATAGTTAATCTAAATCCTACCATACCTCCTATTTTTTATGCAAATGATTTTAAGTAATGGAGAGATAGGATGAAGACTTTTTTTATCAATACTATAGTTGATAACTATTTAATACTAACTGGATATTATAAGATACCAGATAAGGATTTGAGAACCTTTATGAATCAGGAGAAATCAGAATATCAATCAAATTTCAGAGTCAGAAATACTTTATTATGTTCCAGGACTAGGAATATCTACAGTAAAATATCTTTGTGTGAAGATACAAACAATATCTAGAAGAAACATTATGTCACACATTTTGGTACATCCATAGTCATAGAGACAAGAGGAGCTATGGTGAGATCTGAATACCATGGCTTTAACTTTCCTTATGGAGAACCTATAAGTAAAGTACAACAAACGTTTATGACTATCGTGAATAGCTTACAATATATGGGAGAAAAAGGCTTGGATAATGAGGATCTTGATTATAAGATTATATTTATCATGAAAAATGAATGGGAGTCCAAGAGGACAGCTATTGATGAGAACAAGAAAGTCACTCAGATTTCCTTAGATGAGTGGTTTGGAATTCTTCTTCAGCATGAAACCATAATGAAGAGAGATACTAAAAATGTCAAGAAGAATAATGGGAATGGAGGAGTTACTTTCAAAACAACTTCTAAACATATGAAATCCAAGACCCCAGAATGAGTAACTAGATCAAAGACAATGAAAGTCATTATTCAGTCAGAATCTAGTGATACATAAAAGTCAGAGAATGAATTAGCTAATCTTTCTCAGAGAATGAACAAGATTGTCACTCAAAATAATTATCAGAATAAGTACAAGAAGAAAGATTACAGTGATAAGAAAGATGGTGAAGTTATGTGTTATGAATGTAGAAGAACATGTCAAATTAGACCTGATTTTCCTTTGTTGAAAAAGAAGGAAAAGAAGGAAAGGAATTCAGAATGAAACAAGAAGAAATTCTATCGATCAAATTACAAGAAATTTCTTAAAATTAATGATACTTGGAGTTCTAGATGTGGAGACTCTTCAGAAAGTGAATCATATGAATATAATTCATCAGCACAGAAGAATATGGGTTTCATTGCTACAACTTCTTTCCCCAATACATGTCCTATGGCCAAGGTACGCTCTTCCGAGGCACTAAAAAATTTATCTCTTGATAAGAATTACTATTCTGAAAATAGTACTTCCAATGAAGATACTTCATCCTCAGAAAGTGAAGAACGTTCGTATGAAGAAGTATATAGATTTTAAATGTTACTTGAAGAAAAAAAATTTAAAATTTCTATGAAACTTGACAAGGCAAATACTAGGGAAGAAATTGTTACCAAAGAGATTTTAGATCTTTCTATAGATCTTGGAGATAAAGAAGAGATTTTAGAAATACATTCTAATGACCATGAGAAAGCTAATTATATTAAGGATGAAAATTCTAAAGATCTTATGAATTCTATTTTAAAGATAGTAGTTTTTGAAGAAAAATCTAACTCTAAGGAAATGATTCCTGAGGATATGAATTTAGTTATCAAACTAAAATCCGAAATATTTTCCATTAAGAAGATTCTTGCAAAATTTACCTATGGGAAGGAAAATTTTGACAAGATTTATTCTCAAATTAAACCTCACAGAAACACTACTGGAGTAGGTTATACTCACCAAAAACTGGTTTTCAAAAACAACTATTTTTTCCTTCTAGAGCCCCTTTTTGTACTAAGTGTCAAAGTGGTGGGCATTGGAAGAAAAACTACTCATTGAATAAAATTCAATCTATGTGGTTTCATAAAGATTATTTTTCTAAAAAAATTTGGGTACCCAAAATTTTGTTGTCTAACAATTCCGGATCCAAGAAAGTTTGGATTCCGAAAGCCTATTTTTTCTTATTTTCTGGAAAATTGGGAAAGTACCAATACCAATACGTGGTACATTGATAGTGGATGTTCTAGGAAAATGATTGGTAACAAAAACTATTTTGAAAATATTATCAAGACAAAAGGAGGAAAAGTAAATTCAGAGATAATGCTCAGGGAGAAATTATTTGTATAGGTAACATCGTTCTTCTTGAAAAAACATTGATTTCAAATGTTTTATTTGTCAAGGGTCTTAAGAACAACCTCATTAACATATGTCAGTTATGTGATGAAGGATACCTTGTGATGTTTAGGAATTATAAGTGCTTAGTACACAATTCTAAGGAATAATTTATTCTTTATTCCAATAGGAAAGATAATGTTTACACACAAAACATTGAAGACCATAGGAGCCAAGACTTACATTGACTTAGTGCAATGGAAGATCATTCTTGGTTATGGTATAGATTTCTAGGACATTTTAACCTTAGGAACTGATGAAAACATTCTAAGAAGAGATTATTTAAGGATATACCAGAGCATAGATTCGATTATTCAAAAGTTTGTGACCCTTGTCAATATGGAATGAAACATAAATCAAGTTTTAAATCAATCGGTGAAGTCTCAACTACTGATGCATTACATCTAGTGCATATGGATATTTTTGGTCCAACACAAACTAGAGGCATTGGGGGAAAATATTATGTTTTTTTGGTTGATGATTACACTAGATTTACATGGGTCTATTTTCTAGCAAAGAAGTCTGAAGCTTTTTATTATTTCAAATTTTTAGATCCCAAGTTAAAAATGAGAAAAACCTTCCATTGATAACTATTCATAGTGATCCTGGAGGAGAATTTCAAAATTCCGATTTTGAAACTTTTTGTAGTAGAAAAGGTATTACTCACAACATCTCAGCACCTAGAACACCTCAACAGAATGGTGTCATTGAAAGAAGAAATATAATTGTTCAAGGGATAACTAGAACCATGTGGAGTGAGTAATCTGTTGCCAAACATTTTTAGGCTGGAGTTATAAGTACTACATTTTATACTATAAATCGAGTTTTGATTAGACCTTTTCTTAATAAAACCACTTATGAGTTATGGTATGGTAGAAAACCCAGACTTTCCTACTTTAATGTTTTTGGTTGCAAGGTATTCATTCTGAATACTAAAGATAATCTTCATAAATTTGCACCAAAATCTGATGAAGTAATTTTCTTAGGCTACTCCACAACTTCTAAGGCATATAGAGTTTTCAACAAAAACACTTGAACTGTTGAAGAGACAGTACATGTTAAATTTGATGAAACTGATCCTTTAGTTTTTAAAAAACCTCAACCTACATCCTCGAAAGTGTTTTTAAAAAATGATTATCAAACATTGATAAAAAATCCTTCTAATAAGGAAAATGTTCAATAAGACACTACTGAAACATTTACCCCAGAATATTTCCTACCCTACATTGATGAATAGGTTTTACAAAACCCAAATCTGTCATTTCTTAAGAATCATCCCAGTGATAGTATCATTGGTGATGTGAATCAACCTGTAAGGACTAGAAGTTCCTTAAGAAATTAAGTAGAACATCTAGCATTCCTTCCCCAATTAGAACCAAAAAGAACTGATGAAGCTTTAGGTGATGATGATTGGATAAAATCCATGCAAGATGAACTAAATTAATTCGAAAGGAATAAAGTTTGGACCTTGGTTGAAAGACCTAAGGAAAATTTTCTTATTGGAGTAAAATGGGTCTTCAGAAATAAGTGTAACGAAAATGGAATCATAGTAAGAATTAAAGCTATATTAGTTACTAAATGCTATAATCAACAAGAATGAATAGAATATGAAGAAACCAATACTTCAATATCTAGACTTGAATCTATTCATATTTTACTTGCCTTTGCAGCATTCTACAATTTCAAACTTTTTCAAATGGATGTGAAATGTGATTTTCTTAATGGTTATGTTCAAGAGGAAGTTTTTGTTGAATAACCTCCTAGATTTGAAGATGCAATACACATTGACCATGTTTTTAGACTTACCAAAGCATTGTATGGACATAAACAAGCCCCTCGAGCTTGGTATGATAGACTTACATGATTTTTGCTTCAAAATAACTATGTTAAGGGAAATGAAGATCCAACCCTTTTTATAAAAAAAGTTAAGAAAAATGTTTTGATTTTTCAAATTTATGTTGATGACATTATATTTGGTTGAACTCAGCAATCCTTAACCGATTCCTTTGTGGATCTAATGAAATCTGAGTTTAAAATGAGTATGATGGGTGAGTTAAAATTCTTCCTTGATTTTCAAATTTCTCAAAAACCAAAAGGAATATATATATATCAACATAAGTATATTAAATATATTCTTAAAAAATATAGATATGACAACACTAAAAGTATAATTACTCCCATCGGTACCTCAAACACAATTGATCTTGATGAAGCTGAGAAACCAGTAGATCAAAAAACTTTTAGAGGTATGATAGAAAGTCTACTTTACTTGACAGCTAGTCGTCCAGACATAATGTTTTCAGTATTCTTATGTGCAAGATATCAATCCAATCCTAAGGAATCTCATTTAAAGGTAGTGAAGAGAATTTTTTTCTACTCAAAGGGAACCATTGATTTAGGACTATTTTATACCTCTGGAAATGATTTTATTCTAAAAAGTTTTTTAGATGTTGACTTTGGTGGATATAGAAATGGTAGAAATAGTACATCCCAAACTTGTCATTTCTTAGGAGATTCATTAGTTTCTTGGTCTTGCAAGAAGAAACACTCAGTAGCACTTTCAACTGCTAAAGCTGAATATGTAGCAGCTAGAAGTTTTTGTGCTCATGTTTTGTGGATGCAATACACACTCACAGACTATGGCTTGAGTTTTACCAAAACACAATTTTTTTGTGATAATACAAGTGCCATTTCCCTTAGTAAAAATCCTGAACATCACTCTCACGCAAAGCAGATAGATATTAGGCATCACTTTCTTAGGGATTAAACACTAAAAGGAGATATCATTCTTCAATTTATCGGAACGCAAGATCAAATTGCTAATATTTTCACAAAATCTTTATCCTACAATAGATTTGAATACATTAACCAGATGGTAGGAATGATAAACGTAAGGTAATCTTCCTCCATTTAATTTCTGTTGAACCATTCTCCTTACAGTAATAAAATCATTTTTATATGGGGAGTACATCTGTTATTTATGTTTTTTAAAATTTTCGTAACGAAAATTTTCATAGTTAGTTTTTCAAAATGTGCGTAATGAAAATTTTCATTGTTAGTTTTTTTTTAAAAATCGTAGTTAGTTTTTTTTAAACTCTTAATGGAAATTTCCATAATGGACATTTTCGTAATGGAAATTTTCGTAATAGAAATTTTTGTAATGGGAATTTTCGTACTCATAATTTTCGTAATAGAGTTTTATTACTCAAAATTTTTGCAGTAAAACTTTTATATCTTAAGTTTTTGTAGTAATATTTCCATAGTGAGTTTTTCGTCGTCAAATTTTTTCAAGAATAATATCACCTATTACGAATAATCTTCCTTGCCAATCCTAAAGGTATGATATCTTTACTCAAGTTTTCTTAATCATTTTTACTTGCTGGTATTTTCTTTTAATATTTCAGATTCGTTTCCCCTTAAATCCGAATGTTTTTCTTAAAACCTCAAAAGATCGGATTCAATATTTCCTTGCAGGCATGTTTTCGACCATCAGATCAGATCAATGAGTTTTTCAACCGTTAGATTGGTTTTAGAATATGAAAGGTCACTTCCATCGCCTATATAAAGGACCCAAAAGGGTTGTCCCACATCGGTTTTCAAGCTCTCGCGTTCCAAATTTCTGCCCCCTTTCTTAAGCCCGTACCAAATCTCTCAATGTTCCTCTTGTATGAATGTTTGTAGAAGCTTCTTCCCAAGAAATGTCTACCGTGAAGAAAATCTCAAAACGGAAAGTATACAGGGAAAGGTTGGTGCATCTGAAAATTTTCAAGTACGATCCTATCATTTCTAAGAATATCAAGTTAAATGGATGGGAAGATGTCTTCTTATCTAAGCCAGGTGATCAAGACTTGGTGTATCCGGATTTACTCATAGAGTTTTATGAGTCAGTGTGCTTCTGTAAGGAAGATGGAAAAGAAAAGTTCTCTTTAAAGTCTTATAGAAAAACCTACAAACTTTCTTATACCAAGAAAGCTAGTTTGGTGGGATTATCCAATGAAGGGGAAGCAGAGTCATATTCCCAAAAAATTACCAGATGAGAAAGAAAGTTTTATAAAGCTGAAGGCTTTGGAATGTCTTGGGATTTCTGAAGTCAAGACATCAAATATTTCGAATCTATCTTCTAACAACCAGATCCTTTAACTATGGGCACAAGGTTTTTTAGTACCAAGAAAAAGTGACAAAGATACCCTCAAGAAGATTGACATATATTTCTTAGAATTCTTGGTAAATCTCATAAAAATCATTTTGACGAGGCATGTTCTTATTAAAATCAAGAACATAAAGAATGGAAATTTAAGATCCCAAATTATCATGTATCTTTCCTTACATTCAAATATGATAGTTCAGTGTCTTGAATCATTCAATATTGCATGCAGTTCTAAGCCTTGAAGTTGCAAAGTTTTGTTTTTGTTGTGATGACACTCTGAAAAGAACAAATATGGGATATTCTAAGGAGACAGGAGAGTTTTATGATGTGACATAGGAAGAGGTAGAAGCCATTCCAAAAGATGCACAAGATGCTAAACCAATCAAGAAAGGTGGGAAGAAAAGAAAATTTAAGGAAGTGGAAGCTGAAGGTGAAACACCTAAAGATAAGGAAGCCCAATCCGCACCTCCTAAACCCAAAAAAAAGCTTATCCAGATGAAGTTGTTTCAAAATAGAGGAAAGATAAGGAAAAGAACAAGAAGGGGAGCCATAGTTCGTCTTGGACCCTGCTGAAGCATAGATTCTAGATGCCAGATGCTCCAACACACTCCTAATCAGAAATCAAATTCGATGTCCATGGTGATGGAAAATTGTGTCAAGATAGAATTAGATTTTAAAAATTTTCTTATAGGCTAATAATCTCACAGGAAGTCATGCAAGAAGATAGCCATCTGGTCAAAGAGATCAATTCAAGAAATGAGTGAGCTTGATGAATTTCAAGATAGAGTAAAGGAATCTCTTGATATAGAAGATGTAAGGATCAATGATAATAAAACTAGTTTTGAAGAAAAGATGACCCTAGAGGAAAATACTCGGAATCAACAGGTGAAGGATCTGAATGGGAATATTAACTCTATCGCTCAAAGCTGGAAGGGGGAAATAGATATCCGGATTGAAATCAAAGAGAAGCTTGTAAATTAGGATGAACTTCATAAGGCTCAGTATGAGGCTCTAAAGGCTCAAGATGATAGGATTAAAGCCTTATTAAAGAAAGGTGAGGAGGATCACAATGATTTAATGAAGGTAAAAATCATTTTGAAGAAGCTAATACCCAAGGAAAAAATAAGGCAAATAGACCTAATCCAATATTTTGTTGCAATGTCTTTCCTTGTACAAATTTTTCAACCTTAATGGAATTATGGTTGCTTGTCTTTTGTTCTATTTTGTACTAATATTTCAGGTACCATATTTTTTTCCATTCCCTCAAACTCTTTTTGAAAATCACAAAGGGGAAGAAGGAAAAATAATTCTAAAAATAGAGATGGGAAATGATTTAAAAGTATAGAAGAAATATCTCTATGTAAGGGGGAGTTTACCTAAGGGAAATTGCTCATTACGAAGATTTCCATATTCATAATGAAAATCCCATTCTAAAAATCTAGAATACGATCCTTAGTGTTCCAAAGTCTAAGGGGGAGTTAGTCGTATTCACCATTATTCATGAAAAAAGGGAGATGAGCTTTATTTCAAAGTCTATAAAATATTTTTCTAAGTCTTTATACTCTTTTTCGGAAGGATGTTTGTGCTTTCCAAAAAGGGGGAGATTGTTGAGTCAATAAGGTTTTCCATAGGAATTTTCTATTCCTTCTTGTTTTCAAAATCAAAAACACCTTATTTTAAGGCAAATATTATTTTACCCCTGTTTTACTTTTGTAAGGGAAATTTACTTCCCCAAGGAAATTTACCCTTTCCTAGATTTCATTATTCATATCATAAAATTTCTAAGTATAAAACTCATATTGAAACAAAAAACCTTGGAATAATATAATACTTAGATATGATGTATTCTGTTTTCAACATCGAATTGTGGATACAAAATCTCATGAATTTCAACTCCGAATTCTGGATACGAACTCTCATGAAGTTCAACTCCGATTTCTGGATAAGAAATCTAATGAAGCTCAACTCAAAATTCTATATACAAACTCTCATGAAGTTCAACTCTGAATTCTGGATATGAACTATCATGAAGTTTGACTCCGAATTCTGATTACAAACATATGTAAAGTTCAACTACAAATGCTGATTATGAATTCTAGTTATGAACTTATCTAAGTTCTGACTCCGAGTTCTCTAAATTCAGACTCTGAACTCTTATTAGTTCTGACTCTAAATTCCCATGAACTCTGACTCCAAATATTGTAAGTTCTGGTTCTGAATTCTTATGAATCCAAAATACAAATTTCCTTGAAATTCAGACTTTGGAATTCTACAGAATTCAGGTTCCGAATTCTTACAAAACCGAATCCGAATTTCTTAGTACTACAGACTCCAAATTCATTTTTTTCTACACTCTAAACATTAACTTTCTCCACTCAGAACATTCATTTACCTCATTCTGATTATCAGTTTTTAGTTATGCTTATATATTTTTTATTATAAAATGATGCCATGCTTTCAGTTATTACCTAACCATTGTTTGAGTGACATGTGTATAGGTCCCTCCAAAATTCAAGGAACAATATGACAGTTGGAGGAGGGAGTCGATCGTTGAAGCCTCGCCAATAAATAGGAGTTGATTTGAAAAGGAGGAGACACAACTTTGAAAACTGTTCCTACATACTGTTGAAGTGATTTCTAGAGAGAGAGGATATTATAAACTCTCAGGCTTCATGTAGAAAGTTTGAACGACTTGTTCAAACTTTGCTTCATGAAGACTTTCTTTGTGCAGAGGTTTGATTTCCGTAAAATCAAAAACTTCAGGTTGTGAAGTCATAGGTGTGAATTTCCTTATAAATCAGGGGCTTGTGTGGATATCAAGACATATTCCAATCTTTGGATTGAGGGATTACCTGGGTTTGGGTAAGACATACTTTCTTGAAATTATAAATCAAGTGACCTCTTATCCAGGGTTGTTGGATACCCTCCTCTTTGGGTTAAAAGAGTTTATTCTTGTTACTTGTAGTTTTACTACTTTGTTTTTCCACTACATTTGTATTGATAAGGAATGTATTACTTTCTTATACTTCCTCGTACTTGTACTCTATTATAGTTATATTCTATACGCTTTAAGGTAGAATCCCATTTGTTGTAAACTTTTTTTAAGTTTCATTTCCGGAATCACTTTTCTGGAATCCAGAAAGTTATTATAACTTATAGGTGTTGTGAATTTTGGTTATGAAAAATTTCTTTAAGGAATTTTTAAAAGTATACAATTCACCCCCATCTTGTATTTTTATCTCATTTTACATATTCGGTCCTACATTTGGTATTATAGAGTATATCATACTCAATCATACCATTCTAACAAATGATATGTTGGAAACCCATCAAGGCCCTAGTTTCTAATATTTGACTCATCACAGGAGTTATTCCACATTTCCAATGAAATTGTGAAAATGTGATAAAATATTTTTAATATTTTTAATATCTCCATAATGAGGCTCTCTGGGACCTAGAATGACACGTTGATTCAGTGCCTAGCTTCCAAAATATTCATAGAAATATTATCATGTATTATAGGTCAAACCCCAAGTCATTACATGATATCCTAAGAATAGGTGAGTGTTATCATTTATTGAAATCAATTATGGATAATTCTTCATCCTTGAATGATTCCTCGGTTGTTGTTCATATATAAATATGATAGAGGATAATTCGAGATGATCTTGAAGAATGTACTTTTATATCTTAGACATCAAGGACAAATAAAATATCATCTTGGATTGAAATGATTTTTTATGATGAAGTAACAGTATTGATGAAGATCATTCTGGATGATGTTTTGAAAGTTTTAAAATCTTGATAGACATGGGTAGAAGATCCATCTTTATGTATTCTCAATATTTGAACATCTCATAATCCATTATTAGAGGTATTCACCCTTTCAAATATGTTTAGGATTGTTTTCCTTGAGGGGGAGACAAATGAAGAAGAATAAATAAGCGAAATGAAAATATTATTTTATGAAAATCTATTTATTCTAGAAATTTCTTGAAGATCATGTCATTATAGAAGGTATGTTTTTTTAATCTCTCGTTATCAATTATAAATAATAATAAAATCAATACAAAGGTTCTATAATTTAATTTATTAATAATATAGGAAAAGTGGAGGTATAGAAGATCTCAAAGGATAATTATCTTTTATGTTTCATTTGAATGGTTTTACATGTTTGTTGAAATAGGTTTTTTAGTTTCATGTTAATCTATTACAAATGATTCATATCTAAATTAAAATCTTAAATCTGAAATAAAAGTGGAATACCCTTAAAGATAAGTATAAGAGTTATCATCTCATGAGTTATCAAGATCAATTTGTAAAAGAAAACCTTTTTTTATAAATTAAATCCTATTGTTTTCTATATTGACTATGGCTTATGTATAATTAGCATGATATAATAGATAAAACATTATTTAATAGTGAATTGATACCATTATCTATGAATTTGTTTTATTTCAATAATGGGGAGAGAAAGGGAAATGAATTTTTTAAAAATAATGTATAGATCAAGTAGAGAATGATTCATATATAGACACATTAATCTGAAAATAACTTTGAAGCGATTTCTAATAAATAAAAAGGGGGAGATTGAAGAGACCACTTTATATATGAGTTATATTTTTTGAAAATTATTGTTATTGGTTGTAAATTGTTGTTAGTTAAATGAAACATTTTCATTGAAATCAATATGTTTATGAATTTAGAAATAAAGAAGTTGTTGAAGATTCCAAGATAATTGTGCTTGATGACATAGCGAATATTTCCTGGATAAATAGATGAAGAAGAAAGTACAAAAATCTTATTATCTTAAGGATATTCTTTTAAAGGCATTGAGTTTATAACTCTAATGATTGTTGAACTATTTTTAATGACAATAAAATGTGTCCATTTCACTAGGGAAGTACACACTATTTACAACATCTAAATAAAGTCATGGAGTATTTCATTATTGCATAAGGAACATGTGTGATATTACAGACAATGAAAATAGGTATTTTCATGAATAGAAGTTGAATTATAAGTGAAGTCCATGAAAAAATAAATTAATTACATGATGCTTTGGGGATAATTGACAGAATTTAAGTGGATCAGCATTTGGTGGTGAGAAATGGGTTGATATTATATTCTATACCAATAATATTATATAAGTATATTTCAGTGGGTCTATAAAAACGTGGCCAGCCATAATCCAACCAAGGACCACATCAATGACATATATGGGACACAATGGTTAACCACATGGGAGGAAGTCGACCTGACCAGCCCTTGGAGGAAGCTGAGGAGAGAATACTGCCCATAAGAAGTGCATGGGTGAAGAGATTTCAGATAGAAAGTTGAGCAAATGAATAACACCCCTAGAGCACACAAGAGTATTTTGAGGAGGTTCCAAAGCCATTGTTCGGTGTGGCATGATGATGTGAGGGTGTGTGTGGTGTGTTGCAGGTGCCAAACCCTATGGCCAGTTGAAGCTAAATGTGGAATAGAGTTCTTTATTAAATAGACTATAACTAAAGACAATGCAAATTTGGATAGCCAAAGTAGGAATTCTATTCCTCCACTTTAAAGAGTATTGAAATTTGAATGACCATACAATTCATTAGATAATAACTATATGATCACTATGTTACATCATCTTCTATCTCTATCTTTATAGGAGAATCTTTTATTGCTAGAAGTTCTGAAGGCTATGAAAAAATGTCTTATATTGTGCTAAGATTGAGATTGTGATGAAATATCACTATAAAAAAATATTAAAAATATCATGGATAATTTATTTGATGCTCTTAAAATTATGAGTTAGATGAAGATCCTACAGCTGAATCCATGTCATAGTTCTAGGTGGCTACTCAAAAATATGGTATGCATGGATGAGTTTAAAATATAAGGGGGAGAATGTATTCATCATCACAGTCTTCTATGGCGACATCGTATAAGAAGAGACACCATGATTTTTGGCGTCATGTAGCCCAGACTCAGAGATTAAAAATTTTAAGATCATTGGGTGTTTAATGATACAAGTATCTCTAAACATTGAGAAGAAATTATTTTTCGTGATTTTTTAATAAGTTCTATGAGATTTTACTTTTTTTTAAATGGTATAGGTTAATTTTTTAAAAAATATCCACTAAAGTCGGATGTTCCATTGCTACCTTCTAGGTTAAGTTGAAAGGTGTACATCCTGTTACCATTATAAAACCCCCAAAAATACAATTTTTTGTATTTTAAAATTATTTATTTGTTTTTTTGTTTATATATATATATATATATATAATTTTCGAGCAGAATTAATTTGCTATTTAATATCCAGTAGTATTTCCATTACAACAGTCTGTATTCTGATATAAACTCTCACCCAGGTCTCTCTTTTATAAAATGGATTTTCCTGTAAATAATTCTACATTTCCGATATGAAATTTTGGTTCTCCCTTTCTTACGCAGAACATTCTGTATTTCTGATGTGGGATTCAGAACTGTTTCAAGAACGCTGATTTGAAATACTAAAAAATATAAACTATAAGACCAATATAAATGAAACTTAAAACATGGATTAAACATATTTGAAATAGTTTGAAATAAAAATAACTTCTTAATAAATGTCGATGCAAAATAATATATAAGCTTTCAAAGACACCTACATGAAACTTAAAAATGTTTCGAGTACATGAATTTGAAATCCTATAAAATATAAACTATTCAACCAACATAAATGAAACATAAAACATGGATTAAACATATAATAAATTGTTTAAAATAAAAATAATTTCATAAAAAATTTTGATGGAAAATAATTTAAAAGCGTTCAAATGAACCTACTTGAAACATAAAAATGTTTCATGTATGTGACATTGAAAGCCTATAAAATATAATATATAAGACCAATATAAATGAATCTTAAAACATAGATTAAAAATATAAAAAATAATTTAGAATAAATATAATTTCATAAATAAATTGATGAAAAATGATTTATAAGCTTTCAAAACTAGATACTTGACACATAAATTTTTTTCAAGTTTGTGGCTGTGAAAGACTATAAAATATAAACTATAAGACAAATATAAATGAAACTCAAAAAACCGATTAAACATATAATAAACAGTTAATAATTAATTAGTTAAATAGTAGTAAAATCATTAATTATATAATTATTTATTATATAACCATTAATTAGATAATCTGTAACATAATTTTTAATTTTTAATTATAAATTATTAATTATATAATTAATTAGTTAATTATTAAGATCATTACTAATTATATAATAATCAATTAAAAACATAATTATTAATTTTATAATTATGAATTATATAATAATTAATTAATTAATCATCAATAAAACAATTAACAATTATCTATGAATTATTTATTATATAATAATTAATTAGTTAATTAATAATATAATTATTCATTATAATTAATAATTATATTACTAATTAATTAGCTAATTGTTATATAATTAATAATTATATTACTAATTAACTAATTAATGATTATATAATTAATAATTATATTACTAATTAACAAATTAATTATTATATAATTAATTATCAATAATTACTAATTAAATAACTATTTATTATATAATTAATAATTATATAATTAATAAAAATAGTACTAATTAACTATTTAAAAATAAATAATTACTAATTACTAATTAATAATTAATAATTATAAATTACTAATTAATAATTAGTAATTATAATGAACAATTATATTACTAATAAAATAATTAATTATCATATAATAGATTTTAATAATTACTATTTAATAATTATAATGTATAATTATTTTACTAATTAACTAATTATCTACTATATAATTAATAACTATATTACTAATTAACTATTTAATTATTATATTATCATTTTTAATAAATACTAATTAATATTTGTAATGAATAATTATAATTTATAATTTAATTAATAATAAAAAAATTATAAAAATGGCCTCAACTCTATCTTTCTCAAAAAATTAACTGATTTGCTATTATAAAATTTATAATTTTATTACTAATTAACTAATTATTAATTAATAATTAATAATTACTAATTACTAATTAATAATAATAATGAATAATGATAAAGAATAATTTTATAACTAATTAACTAATTAATTATTATATAATATTTTTTAATAATTAGCAAGGAAGGTGCAGGACTAGGCTGAATGCCCAGTCCCGTAGAAATTTATTAATAAAAAGAAAGTACAAAGAGCAGAGGAGAGAAAAAATAAAAAGACAGCGTACCACAAAACCTTACAGCCTCATACCATAGAAAGCATCAAACACATCATCACCACCACCTTCTGAGAACTCATCTGGATCTGCCGACTCCCATTCAGATTGTGGAGCGTATTGATTTAACATTTGGATATACTGCTCTTGCAGACGTAACTTTGCTGGGGACATTGGCTCTTTGTTCTGTCGTCCCTTCTTCTGATCGAAATCTTTCAGCTTTCCATTTTTGGTAGATGATCTGGTGGATATGGTCCTCAGCGTGTTGGAGTAGTCTTTCCTGGGATTCCTCTTTGGTGGAGCAGTGGAAGCCCCAATACTCTCATCCCTCTTCTCCCCTTTCCTAAGAATGTCACTATATGTTTCCTTCATAGAACTCGTTAATCTGCCTCCTTGATTTTCTTTCCCCTCATCCATACCTAGAGTTCCTTCATGCACCAAGGAGAGTGAAAACTTGGAAATTTGCTTGTTAACGTCTACAGGTGTCAGACACGGATAATGGTCCCTGCTATTCTGATTTTTGCATCTTGCCGCTACAAATTCCTGTTTGTTCAAAGATCTCTCCCTGACATTCTGCTTCTATGAATTATTATTGTCATTCAACACCCCCTCTGAGATTTTTTCAGCATCCTCCTCAGAACTTTCCTGCACCATGTTCAACAAATCACTCCCTTGTGACTCACCACATCCCTTATCTAGTTCCACATGAAGCATGATGACAGGAGCTCCAACAACCCCTCCTATTTCCCCATTCCCAATATTATCAGATATAACAGCACCAGCAGTAGCCCTATCCTGATGTGGGTAGGGTTCTTCCTGGTCATTGGAGTCCATCTCAGTCAAGACTGCAAATCTGTTATCCAGGGGTACATCACTGCCTTGCTTCAGAAGATTCTCACAGCCTCCCTTAACCAGCATCCAATTGCCACAAACAGCATCTGAACAGCCCTTTTTCCTTCCTGAATCAACACCTGCACCATAATTGAGATCATGTTTCAGCCTTTTAAAAACATCCCCAACCGAGGGATTGACACCCTCATTGGTTTCCTCCTTCTGAACAGAATCAGAAGCATTGGCACTCGGGGCCCCTGTGCTTGCATCCTTCGCAGTTGTAGTAACAACAAGCTCTGCTGACCCACCTATCTCCAGTGGCATACGTCGACCAGGAACCTCCTCCATTATCACAGAAACATCCTTTCTATAGAAGGCATTCCGGAGACAATGAAGGTCCGAGTGTCCAAGGCGACGACAATTTGCACAATAAGGAGTCCATGACTCAAAAAAGACAGACTGATGCCATCTGATCTCACCCTCCACTTCAACGCAGACCCATTCAACTGGTTCCTTCGAGACATCCACTTCGACACAGATGCGCGGAGCAACAGGATGGCAGGAAACACGGGTTCTCATGTCTATACACAGGAAACGCCCGATCAGATTGCCAATGACACGGAGGATAGCAGGATTCTGAAATGGCAAAGCAAGACCGGGGAGCGTGACCCATAACGCAGTGGTAGGAGGATCACGGTGGAGATGGAAATCAAAGGACCAGCGAAAAAGAGAGAATCTGGAACCATTAACCACCCTCGATGCAGAAGACCAGGCACAAATTAAGTCATCTTCACAGGAGAAACGGATTTGAAAATGCCTCATGTCTAAAATCCCTACAACCGCCTGTTCTTGAAGCAACACAGTAGAGGATACAAACCTGTGAAATCTATCCACTGAAGGTCAAGACTTGCCAAACCTTGTGACAAGGATGAGATCCAACCGCGACACCGCCTTCGCGAACTCCAAAGAGGAAATCAGAACTTATATCTCACCATTCACCCGATTCGCCACCTTAGGGCAAACTTCAATCTCCGAGAAGTCAGGGAAGGAGGAGGGATCCACACGCTGTGATAGAGGAGAGTCATTTCCCCCATCTGGCCGAGGCACGGAGGGGGCGCACCGCCGCGAGGTCATGCTACGCCATCAAGGGTTTCCCTGGAAATCGCCGCTGCGAGAGCTCTCCAGAGGAAAACGTGTTATCGGTTTTGAAACGTGCTATCGGTTTAGGGGGTATTGATTAATTTCTTATATTTATAATCGATATTTTAACTTTCAATTATATTAGGCTTATATTTTATATTTTATAGTCCTTCAAAGCCACGTACTTGAAACATTTTCATGTTTCTAGTAGTTAGTTTTGAAAGCTTATAAATTATTTTTCATCAACATTTTTATGATTTTTTTTTGTTTTCAACTATTTATTATAAGTTTAATCCTTGTTTTAATTTTCATTTATATTGGTCTTATAGTTTATATTTTATTGGATTTCAAAATCACATGCTTAAAACCTTTCTAAGTATCAATTTTGTGGTTTTGAAAGCTTATAAATTATTTTTCATCAATATTTTTTACAAAATTATTTTTACTTTAAACTGTTTTTATATGATTAATCCATGTTTTAAGGTTCAATTATATTCATCTTATAGTTAATATTTTATAGTCTTTCAAAGAGATATACTTGATACATTTTTACGTTTCATATTGGTGGTTTTGAAATCTTATAAATTATTTTTTATCAACATTTTTTTTGAAGTTATTTTTGTTTTCAACTATTTCTTATATGTTTAATCTATGTTTTATGTTTCATTTATATTGGTCATATAATTTATATTTTATAGTCTTTCAAGGCCACGTACTTGAAACAGAATCCTACATCGGAAATGTAGAATGATCTATATAGAAAAGGGAGAACATGAACCCCACATCAGAAATAAAGAATTTTTTCTAGGGTAATACCTATTATAAAATGGAGCCATGGATGAGGGTTTCGATTAGAATCCTGACTACTGTAATGGTAGTACTACTGTATATTAGATAACAGTTAAATTCTGATGAAAAATATTGTTTTATTATATATATATATATATAATTATATAAGCAGAAAAAAAAATTAAAATATAAAAAAAAGATAATTTAAAATAGTAAAAAAATTGTTTTTTGGTGGAAGGTGGTAGCATGCCTGCCGCCTTTTCCATCGATTTTCAAAAAAAACCTAAGAGTTATTTTTAAATAATTTTAAAAAACATATTTAAGAAAAACTCATATTTTTTGGGATTTTAAGTCGGTGAATGAATGACCCTATGGCATTGGAACTCACCTATAAAAGGAGTGCATCCACAACTAAGAGATATATCTTCCACTCACAAATTTATTTGAGAGATATCATTTTTCATAAAATAGAGAATATCCAGTGCTATCATTTTCAAAATGTGGTATTGAGTTCTGCGAGCCTCTCAGCTAATTGAAGAACGGGATATCCACATGCTCTATTACATGAAGATGAAGAGTCGCTCATAGATGAAGTGTTTCATGATTAATTGTTCCATGAGCCAGTTCTTGAGTACTATACTCCCACTATGTTATGTGAAGTAGTTGTAACTTTTTTTTTCTGAAGCCTTTAAATTTCCATGAAGATGAAAATCACTCACTTTGTGTACTGTGAGTTTTGTGAAGCACCCAGATAGGAGTAATAGGGTATATCTTGAGGGGATTTTTAAAGGAGGATACCCGAAGAAGAGATATATCTACTAACTGGTATTTTTTCATGCTTCTTTCTTCATAAACATATACCAAGTGTTTTATAACTATATTAACATGATGTATATAGTATCTTTACTATAATAATATATCTTTATCGTAATGATATAGAAATTTTCTATCTCATTCCAATTTATTGTAAAATAATAATGTTGTTCATGTGTATGTGTAGACTACCACCTCCATGAAGCGATGCAATTCATTTTTTAATTTCCTATTTACATTAATGGTAATACATATTTATTTAATTATTATATAATATATCTATTATAAAATAATATTTTTTAATTTTTAATTATCATGTACCTTTATTTCATTCCATCCATCAAAAAATGAATATATCACTCATGTATACGTGTGGACTACCACCTCCCTGAAGTGATGTAATTATATTTTCATCACCAATTTATATGAAAGGTAATAATAGTGTATGTAATGAATAAATATGACACTTATTATATTATTAATATTTTTTTCATAAAGAAACTATGAACAAGTTTCATGGATTAGAATAATCAAACCAAAACATGTGTGAAAAAAAACTAGTTTTCACCTATATAATGATATAGAATTGTTAACAAATGGTAATTATAAATTTTTAGGGAATTATATATAGAAAATTTATATTAATATGGTTATGTAATATATATATATAATAAATATATATTTATTGCACTAAATGTTTGAACGCATATGAAATGAGAAAGGACCTGAGGTAAGGGATTATGTAATAAATTCAATTGTTTTTGTGATTATCTATATTAAATTTCCATAGAGAGAAGTTATATTATACTTATCATTTAACATCCATATAGTTTCTTCTACTATGGATATTCATGAAATAGAAATGTATCATAAACATTTTCCTCTCTTTAGTACTTAAAATGGTTGAGAATATGTTTTTATGAAAAACCGACCTTATTTTCTCCTTGGTTGATGAACATTTTCTTCGACGCCCATATTCTTAAAAATGATTCATGGATGCTTTTACCTATGCTGAAACTTTTGAGAAAGATATTTTTCAACCTTTTACTTTAATAATTTTTTAAAAGGCATGTTTATTATTATTTTTACATACGACTAACTTCTAAATTTTTACGTAAGAGTAGAGAAATCTTCTCTTTTAGAATATTTGACATTAATTTATTTTCCCACCATTATTACTATTATTTTATTTAATTATTACTTTAAACTTTTCTATGGTAATTTTCAAAGAAAACAATTTTCTCATAATTTTGGTATTTTTTAGTTTTTAATGATACTAAATGAAAATTCTATTATCATTATTTTCATAGAAGTGTTTGAATTATATTTTAATGCTATTTTTAGTTGGATTTGGTATCCTATAATTATCTTTTGTATAATTAATGGTAACCTGTATTTAGTGATTTTAATATTAATAAAATTCCTTACAAATCATGATTTTTCTTATGCATGATATTGTATTTGTTAATGTTGAAAAAGTAGCTTTCAAACTTAAAGGTCATTACAGTTCCCTATTATGATGAGAACCCAGAAGTGACATGAAAATATTATTAAATATATATTCTATAGCTAGATGAAATCATTTTTGAGACACTAATGATATAGGATATCAGGGGTGGATACTCATAGGACTTTGGGACACATTCTCATCATGCACTCCCTTAATAATATCTAGTGAATGATATTATAAGAACGCTACCCACCTATAGGAAATCCACATTTATTAGTGTCATTGGATTTTTCAATCTACAGGGATGTGAATTGATCCTTAAACATTAATAATAATATTATTATTTTGTATTACAAGTTTCCTACTTTTATTTATTGGTGAAAACTGTGACAATATATGTTTGCAGTGAGGTAGTATATGTTTGGTGCATCTTGAGTAAAATTTAACTAATAAATAATGTGAGAAAGTATTTTTCCCTTATTTTCATTAATAGAAGTTTATATCTCGATCTATTTGATTGAAATGATATAGCCTAAATAATTCCATGGCTATGGTGTTTTATAAGAATGTTTTATTTCTATAAAGTCAATGAAAGATACCTTTCACACATAGGTTGACGACACTAACATGAAACCTTCTTGATTAGAGATATCCTGATAAATATATTATATTAAATATAAGAATCAATATAAGGTATTATATATTTATGAAATTAAAATATTTCTATATGGGTTCCTTAGAGTGTTTCTAGATTCTCACCTTGGACTTTAAGATTCTATTCCTAAGGCCATTGAAAAAGAGGACTAGAGGGTCACACAATAATTTTATATAGAATATTAGTTAAATAAAATATTATTATCTATAATTTAAAAAGTTGAATAAATATTATTCTCCGACATGGTTTAATAATTATTCATGTTTTATAGATCACATATATTCTGTCACCAGTTATTCGAGAGAATATTATGTGAGAAGAACATTTAATATATATATGTATTTTCTCTTTAGAAAATACAAAATTTATTTATTTATCAGATAATAATTTAGTGACATTTATTTATTAAATAAATAGCTATTATTCTAGGTCCGATAAATATTATGGAGACATGGAAGACCGAGTTTAATGGCCATATGATAAATAATATATAATGATTTTTTAATAAATAATATTTAGTTTAATAATGATTTTAATTAATTTTGAAAAATAATAATATTTTTATTATAGACATGGTATTCCATAGGTATTATTGAGATAGTAATGGTACCTGTGCAATTATTATTTTCTCACCCTAATAACATATAAACCTAATTATATTATTTTTCTATAGAGCCAATTCAATTTTGTAGTACAAAACATGATTTGGATACAATCCTCCCAAATCCCTAGATAGCTCCCTCTCCAAGAACACTCTCAAGAAGAGAGATAGATCATCCTCCTCCATAACACTCAAGACTAGAGAGATCAAAACGAACCCCTCCTTGTAGAAATAATCGGGGCGTTCAAAGTGGGATGATAAAAGCGTTAGGATCAGCCATACTAACACATGAATATTCATATGACAATGTTTGGTGGTTCGTGGAATACACATGTATCACCATTGGAGGAAATTTACTCTTTATTCTTACAATTCATCGATGATGCGACATAGAGATATTTTCATTTCAATCAATGAAGAAAGAATTTATGGAAAGTAAAATTTTTAGTTTCTTAAAATTATTATAAATACTATGTGATGATCTTGTGCTAGGTCTCAGTATTTATCAATTTTCTATAATCATTGACTCAATACTATTCAAAATGGTGTTTATGATCATATAAATCTCAAATCAATCATATATCACGACTGAAATAAAAGTTAGACATGACCTATTCAATGATTATTTTGTTCATAGAACATTTAAATAGTTTCATAAGAGTCCCAAAATTATTTATAATTATTTAAAGATTGTTGATTAATTTATGCATTTTTAATTTTTTTTCAATTCAAATATAATATTTCATTAATCCGAATTTATAGATCTTATTTATTACTTTTATTTTCTTTCAAATATAATAAAGAAATTAATTTTATGAATGAAATAAATTCAATGATCTCATATGGAGGTGCCGAGGAGTCTAGCCAGATAACACAAGATTACATGCTATGTAACTCAAAGGTACACACCATGTATTAGTGTTTAATGCATCCTGAATTACTTCGGAACTAATTCAAGCCATGTTCATTTATTATTCATGGTGAATTTAACTATACATTGTGTGTTGACTGGTATATCTTACCACTCATTCAGTAGGAGTACACACCGTGTATCTTCTATACATGATGTGAAATCCTTTACTCAAATATGGGCCATGTATCTTCTTATACAACCTACTTGATTGATGATCATGTAACTAAGAAAAAAATGTTTTGCAGCCCATATACACACCATGTTCTAAATTATTTTCCATGGCATGATTAAAAACTTAGTCCCAAGGCATGTGTCATGGAAATATGGTGAGAATACTACATTTCATTTAAATTGAAATGTATACACGTTGTACATTTACTATATTACATAGAATAAAAATTAATTTATTACAATATTCAAATGTTATCAACATCTTTTCCAAGTGTTCATTAAGTTGATAGTAAACCCCATGTGATGGGTTATATATACAAATTTATAATTAATCTCTGCATAATATTTTTATATGCCTATCATTTACTAGTTATAATATAGTTATTACTCTATGCTTATTGAAGCATTACACGCTAAATAAATACCATGTGTTCTGTGTGGTCATTATGTTGATAGTTCATTCCATGGAATTATGTAATATATCATGTATGCCACATGTTTCATAAGTAAAAAGTTTCTAAGTATAAAACATGTTGGGATGTTTATATGGTTACTCATCATGTCTTATTCATGGTAATTTTTTTTAAATAGTTAAATTTAAATAAATTTATATAATTATCTTAAAATTATTATGTATAAGAATCTCAAGAAAATTGGGATAATAATTAATATAAAATAATTAATTAATTTATGAAGATAGCTAATATATTTGAGTGTGATAAATCGTAACTAAAAAAAGTTATAATTTAATGCCAATTTTATTTAATGTAAAATTCATTTCTTGAATGTGGATGAAAATGATCATAGAACAAACCTTTGTATGTGATTGGTTTATTTTATATTTTTTATAAAATTAAATAGTTGTTCTGAATGTAATCTATCCTCTTTTTATGTAACAACTTGCATGACCATGGTTTCTTTTATGTAATCCACTTAGCCAACACATTGGTTTACTCACCTGTACGTGAGTAAAAGAATATGTAATGAATAGAGCTCCTAAGCTAGTGGAGGTGGTTCAATATTAGACCTGAGGCCAAACTAATATAATATAGATATATATGTGGAAACATTCAACATGAATTATAAATAGTTGAAGGTGTTTCTCCATAGATTGATTTTTATTTTATCACGTGTTAGATAAACTAATAATTAGTAAAATCTCATGATCACAACAATTTATTATTTTATTTCTATCAAGTTAAATTTTTATTTCATTCTTTATATTTTGTCAAAAACACCTAAATTAATGAATTAACAAGAATTCAAGAAAAAAATAAAATAAATCCACTTATATAGAAGCATTATCTAATACACAGTTAATCACATAGATAAATACAATTAATACTAAAAATAATGTGATAAATAATATAATTGGTGATTTGGATCTAAAATAAAAAATAAAAAAATTATATATATTAAGTTTGTATAAACTTCAAATACTTTAGTTTTAATCTAACCATTGTTCAAAGTGATTGACAAGACAATGTTGGGGTTATTTCAATTATGAGTGAAATATTACATTAAGTTTTTGGTTGAATTAATTTTTTTCACATCAATGGTGTAATAAAAAAGAAATAATTTTTGTATCTAAGAGGAAAATTTTTAGGGAATCCCATTTAATTATTTCATGATTGGGGATTCCTCTCTATAGATCAAGGAAGTTTGAGTTAATGCAGTTGGAATTTCGAATACCTACACAAAACCCTTGAAGTTGATTGAAAAAAGAGAGTTAGGGTTATGAGAAGGGGAATATAGATCCTTTCCACTATAATTTCCAAGGATCATGGCCTTCTAAACACAATAGTGTGGGATATTCATTCTATATAAAATACTAAAAGATTAATAAATATAATATATATCTATTTTTCTAAATTTTATCAGAAAAGTACTAAAACATAGCTCATAGTATTTGTAGAAATAACAATAAAATTGACTTCAAGTATATCACAATGATTCATACATGAGAAAGAAAACCTTATGACCAAATAAATTTCCAACAATAACAAAGGCGCTTAGACGTTATCATATGCCATGAAAATAATTTTTATGTTCTTAAAGAACCTATTCCTAATACACCTAGTAATGAGTCTAGAGAGGAATATTTATCTATCTATGAGAAACATTTTAATGATTCGACATATGTTTAGTGTTTTATGCTATCATCTATGACCTATGAGCTTCTGAAGCAACATGAGGACATGTATTCATATAAGATGATGCCTCACATTCAGGATCTTTATCAAGAGAAGGTGAGAGAAGAGTGATATGAAATCTACAATACTCTATTTACAATAAATCTCGGAGAGTTGGTGCCAGTTGTTCTTCCTGTTGTCAACCTTATTGGATACATTGAATACTAAGACATCTTAGGGATTAAACTCACATATGAGTTTCACATAGATCTCATAAATTCCACACTAGCCAAGTCTTTCTAGAATTTTGTTGTTAATTATAACATGATTAATATTTAGAAAAGTTTTTTGTAGCTTCTTACTTTGATTCTCCAAGTATATAAGGACATGAGTCATGAAAAACCCATAATTATTATGGTGAATATGAAATGTATGTTCAAGGAGAAGGGGTCTAAGACTTATAAAAAATATAAATCTATAAAAAACCATCCTTCAAATAAGAGGAAGAAAAAGATGTAGAGAAAATAAAAGGAGGTAGTATGTTTTTCATGTGACAAGCATGTCCACTGGAAGAGGAAATGAACCCAGAATCATGGTGAAACTAATGGTGAATTCATTATCAAGTGTAATATTTCCTTATTTATACATTGGATATTATATAATTATATTGGTACTATAATTTGTATCCAAATTTAAGAACCAATTAGATTCTAAAATATTGATAGTGGATAGTTAAATTTATGATATCCCAATGGTGTGAGGTTGGCTTCTTCATCCATTGGTGACTACAACATGTCATTAAAAACAGGATTGATATTGTTTTAAAGAGATTGTTTTTTCTTCCAACTATTACCAAGTACATAATTTATTTATCATTCTTATATAAAAATGGTTTTATTTTTAAATATGAAAATAAAATTTCTCTATTTTATAACTAAAACCTTTGTTATGGTATGAAACATCTAAATAATATACTTTATATATAAAATTATGAAATTTTTTTATTGAAAATAGATAATGAATCATGCTTACATGTCTCATATAACACCCAATTATGGTATCAACTTCTTGGTCATGTAAATAATAGAATTTGACAATTCTCTATAAAGATAGTAATTTAGACTCTTTTGAATTAAAACAACTTAAAATATGTCACGATTGTTTACATGGAAAAAATAAACAAAAAGATATTTTGTGGATAAGGTAAAAGGGCAATGGATATTTTAGGATTGGTAGACACTAATGTATATGGTCCACTTCCAGTAGAAGATAGAGGTGGATATTCTTACTCAATATCTTTTATTGATGACTTAAGTAGATATGGATATGTCTACTTGATGCGGTATAAGAATAATACCTTTGTGAAATTAAAACAATTAAAGAATGAAGTAAAGAATCAACATGTGAAGAAGATAAATAATCTTTTATTAATTCATGTCAGTGAATATCTTAACCAATATTTTGTGGATGTTTTTTGGTATTTTGGGATTATATCTAAAATCACTCCACGTTTCGCACCATATTGGAATTATGTTAGTGAATAGATGAATCATACCTTGTTGGCCAAGGTAAGGTCGATAATGAGTCACATATATCTTCCATTTTCATTTTGGGGATATGTATTAACAAAATTTGACATATATATTAAACCGAGTACTAAATAAATCTGAAATAAATTCCCTTCTAGTTTTTGATTGGAAAGAAAACCATTTTGTCAGATACATGTGTATGGGTTTAAAGGATATTTTTTAAGGAATTCACAGGAAATAGACTATAACCCCAGGGCACAAAGTGTATCATTATAGGGTATCATAAGGAACCAAATTGTTATTACCTATACAACCGCTCATACAATAAATTGAATGTTTCTAAAAAACACAACTTATTTGAGGGGGAGAACATCCTCAAAATGTACTGTAGGAGAAATATTGACTTTGGTGAAGTTCATGATCAAGATACACAAGAGTTGGTATAAGAACATATTTTATAGGTCTCCCTAGAAGAACTATATAATAAAACACAAGTACTACAAAGGAGAATTAGAGAGGTAAGAGAACTAGAGAGATGTGATTTTTTTTTCACTAAAGATGGTGAATAATTATTTGTTTACAATGATTAACCTCTCTCCTAGAAATATGAAGTATAGAAATCATACACTGCATGATGGAAATGATACATGAATTTTAAAATGGATTCCATGCATCAGAATATAATTTGGGATCTAGTCAATGCGGCAGCTGATTTAAAGCCTATTGGGTGAAAATGGGTATTCAAGAGAAAAATGGGCATGGTAGGTAGGGTAAATACATATAAAGTAAGTCTAGTGGCTAAAGGGTTTAAATAGTGTCATGGAATTTACTATGAGGAACCATTTTCACTAGTTTCCATATTTAAATCCATTATAATTCTACTTGCTGTAACAACTTACCATCACTATGAAATTTGGCATATGTATGTGAAATATTTTTTCCTTAATGGTAACATTTTAGAAGATGTATATATGAAAAAACTAGATTGGGATGTGACTCTAGGTTATGGAAAAAATATTTTCATGTTTTAGAGATCCATTTATAGATTAAATCTAGAATCTAGTTTATTGAACACTTGAATCGTTTAAGCTATAATAGAATTTGATTTCATTAATAATGGATTTGAGCCATGTGTTTCCAAGAAGTTTACTGGAAACACAGTCATTATCCATGTAGTATTTTTTGATGATATATTATATATTGAAAATTATATAACAATCTTATTGTATTTTAAGGATAAGTTAAACAAGTGTATCTCTAGGAATGACTTAGGTGAAGCAGCCTATATTCTCGGGATCAATATCATTCTTGAAAGATCCAAAAGTATACTTGGGATAATTCAATATACATACATTAACGAGATACAAAATAAATTTAGTATGGAATAATCAAATAGGGGATTATTCCAGGGTCACATGGTATACATATTTCTACGAAAATGTGTCCTCATACACAATAGGTGAAAGAGAGAATGAGTAAGATCTCTATTTGTTCAGTGATAGAATCAATCATGTCTTTAATGTTATGCACCTGACATGATGTTTCTTACGCATTGATTTTTGTAGAATGATATAAAGATGATATAGGATAATGAAATTGGTTTTCCTTTAAAGTTATCCATAAGTATATAAGAAGAACTAAATATATGTTTTGGGTGTATGGAGGAGAAGAGGATCAATTCATCAGGGGTTATACTGATTCTATTATTCAAATTTATAAGACTGATGTGAATTAATAGTCAAGATATGTTTGATGCATCAATAGAGGAGCTGTGAGCTTGAAGAGTTTAAAGAATCTAGTTTTTGTCGATTCTATAGTGAATTCTATGTATATTGTGACTTCTGATTCTTCCAAGGAATCCATTTATATATGATTTTTTCTAGGATCTTGATGAATTACCAATCAGTAAATTCTCTATCACATTGTTCTGTGATAATATAGTAGTGGTGGATCTTGCAAAAGATCTAAGGGACCACGAACATACAAATAACATAATCTGAAAGTATAACCTCTTAAGTGATTTTTCTCATAGGGGTTAAGTATAGTAAGTTGAGTTCCCAAAAAATAATACAGAGTGGACCCATTGAGTAAAGGTATATCTTAGTAGAATAATTAGTATCATATGAGAGCTAGCAGAATGAAGGTTATTAGCTATTGGTTCTATCGCATGTGACAGTCTATAGATTTTTTTCTCTAGATAAAACATCTAAATACTTTATGATAACATGTATTTTTTTATATTAATTATCTTTTTTCACTTAATTTTTTTCTTATGTGTGACATAGTATATGGTAATGTATTAAGAGTAGTTGTTCCCTTAAAAAGTCATAAAACTTCCAATCAATGATCAAAACCCAAAATTATGGTGATAGTATTTTTAAATATATGTTCGATATCCATATATAATAACTTTAGGGAAACAAATGATACAAGATATCGTGGGTGGATACTAAATGGAATTTGAGGCACCTTCTCCTAGTGTATTCGCTTAGTAATATCTAGTGTAGGATATTTTCATAATGAGATGCGCTCGTAAAAAATAAACATTTATATGTGTCATTGGATGTTTTTATGTAAGGACGTGTGTTTTAATCCTTATAATTAAATATTATTTTGAATTATTACTATTAGTCACGTAATTTTAGGTATTGAAGAAAAACATGATAACATTTGTTCGGGGTGAGGTAAGATGTGTTGGGTGCATCAAGAGTAATATTTCATTAATGAATAATGAGATAAAGTATTTTTCACTTAAATTATTTAATGAAAACTTATATCTCAGACCCTTTATGGTAAATGATTCAACCTAAATAAGTCAATGGACATGGTTTTATATAGGAAAGTTCGATTTAAAAAAATGTCAAATAAAAGGAAATTGATTGAATAGGTTGATCCCACCAGCATGCAACATTATTTATTAGAGATATAAAAATAAAGATATTATATTACACTATAATAATATATATGAGTTATTATGTCATTGTGGAATTAGCTTCTTTCTCCATGGGTTCCTTTTAATGGTGCTAGATTTTGACATTGGAATTTTGGCCACACCACCTAATGCCACTGAGAAAGAGTCCTAGAGGGTCACAGACTAAGTGTATCAAGAATCTTAGTTAAATAATATATTATTATTTATTATTTTACAATTTGAATAATCATTATTCCCACACATGGTTTAAAATGTATTCTGGTTTTCTTGATCTCATATATTCTTTCATCAGTTATTCGTGAGAATATTATGTGAATTGAATATCTAATAAATATTTTTTTCCTATTTTATGAATATAATATATATTTCATTATTGGAAAATAATGCATAGATATTTACTTATTAAATATATATTAATTATTAAAAACTTGATAAATATTATAAAGGAATGCAAGACTGAGTTTAATGTTCTAGTGAGAAATAATATATATATAATATTATTTGAATAAATAATATTTAATTTAATTCATTAGTTTCTTACATATCATGAAATAATAATAATATTATTATTATAGAGGCCGGGTTATGTAGGGATTATAGAAAAAATTAGGGAGCATGTGAACTTCCCATTTTCTAACCCTAGCAGTATATAAACCTAATTGTAATATTTTTCTAGAGATCCAATTCATTTGCGTAGTGCACAATGAGATCTAGAGGGAATCCATTTAAATCTTTTAAGGTCCCTCTATAATAATGCTATGAAGAATAGAAATCGATCCTCCTCCACCACCACTCTTCATTCTTGATAGATTGAAGAGAATCCTTCCATAAAGTGGTTCTTAGGGTGATCAAAGGCGAATAATGAAAGATTTAGGATCAATTGTGTTAGCACCCATAGATTCTTACTGCCCCATTTTGAGGTTCATGTAACATGTGTGGATTAATGTTGGAGGGAATTTACTCTTTATTCCTAAAAAACATTGATAGTACAATGTAAATAAGTTCTATTTCCATAAAAGAAGAAAACATTTCTTGAAGTGTATTTTTTTACAAAAAAACAACTAAAATGTATATTAATGAGTTAGAGATCCACAAAGAAGGAAAATATAATGGGGGACTATAAACATTGAGGGCAAGGGAGTCTCTAACAACTATATTCACCCCACCATGGGGAAGCGATCTACTATTAGAAAATTCCATGAAATAGAGTTCCCATGAGGCCTTTGACGACAATAATTATACTACCCGACTGCCTTCGCTCCATCTGTGGAGAAGCTCAATACCCTAGGTCAGTAGATAACTCTATTAATAGGAAAAAGGAATGATGTTTCAAGGTGTGTATGAGTGGTATTTGAGGGAGTTACATAGAATATTTGAGTCAGACTCCACCAAGGATGGAGGAGAATACTTTTCATGGAACAACTCAAGAACTTAGATCATTTACCTTCCTTCAAATTCAAGTGAGTCCCAACTCCCATAAACCTCACTGAAGACAAATACCATAGAGCTTGCTGAGTCATGTAACACACTACCACCCATAATTCCTTAAGTGAACAAACCATCAACATTAATCTTCACCACCTAGGCAAGAGGGGAATAATAGACCTAGTATCCAGATAGCTGGGGACAAGGCCGATTTGTCGAGTTACCAAGAGCCAGATAACATTCGAGATAGGTCAACTTCACTCTATTCCTGAGGAGGTTTGTAAGCTACGTGATAGGGATTTTAGTTCCAACAGTATGTAATTATTTTATTTTATAAATTAATTATAAATATTATGAAATGATATTAATCTTGGTTTCTATGTTTATCTATTGTATATATTCTTTGATCCAATTCCATTGATCATGATTTTTATTTTCATGTAAATCTTAGATTAATCATTATTCATGATAAAAAAGAAAAGTTGGTGATGCCCCATCTGATGCATCCACTATGCCCACAAAGATCATTTTTTATCCATGTCAACATCATTTAGGTATTTTTAAGCTTCACTGAGGATATGATATTATGAAACCTCCCACGTTATTTATTTAGAAAACTTATACCGATGATGTTTTATGGTTGATTTTATGAAACTAGTTAATTTCACAATGATTAATTAAGATTTAATGAAATAGATAAATGTTTCTATGATATTTCCTCTTCAGTTATCTAGATAGCTAGGATCATGTGATGATGAAATGTTTAGAAAACCATTTTATTTTCAATGGATTATGCTATGAGGAAATGAAAAAAAATTATTTTTTGATCTTTTGGAACACTTATGAATAGTATTCATTATGTGTTCAGTGGGTCCAAAATTATATACCCCTCATATTATTTGGGGGAATATTGATATCTTAAGAGAAAATATGGACTTTGATGAGGAGTGAATCAAGTTCTGTAAAAGAAACAATGAACTATTATAGTCTTAGAAGTGAACCTTGTCTAAGGAAATGATGGAATGAGTAGTAAACCTAATCCACTTTGTCACCTTTGCCATTATGATGGCTCAGAAGTGAACCTTGAATAATTAAATGATATAATAGGGAGTAAACCCAATCCACTATGAGACTTTTCTTCTTTGATAGTTTTTGTATTGATCCATGAAAAAAGAAATAAATTTATATGCTTATGTGTATTCCACTAACTTATTTATTATGCTTATGATATGTCATCATGGATCATGATTTATTATTGATGATTTCACACTCTTATGAATTATTGTTTTTATGATAAATACTTATTCCATTATTTAAGATTAATGATATTTGAGTGATTTGGTATGAATTTTATAAGTTATGATCATGTTCTCATACCTTTATGTTTATATTAATCTCACATATGATAATTGATTGATGTCTCCTATGTTTACCCTTGTTGATAATCTAAGGTCACTCTTTATTAGGTTTATATTTCCCTAGGTTATGGGGAAATGTTTTAAGTAGGTTATTCATTCATCCCTCAATAAGTACTTCGAGTGAAATTACCCTGGGGGGGTGAATCAAGGAATACAATACCTATGAAATTGATCACATTTTATTTTAATTCTTAGTGGCCTAAATGGATATTGACCACTAAAACATGAGGGTCACTTACTATGCTCTATTTATTATCGGTTGATCTAATTCAACTCACTTGAACACCAATTTTTTACTTGATATTATTTAATATTCATTTTACCCTCTTTTGTCGTGCATGAATAAATTAAATAAGGAAACAAAATTTACTTTGTTCACCTCATTAGAATATTCCATGGAGAATTCAGCATCTATGATTCATTCACAAAACAAATATAAAGTGATCTTCTCTTCAAATAAGGTTTGGTATAGGTCATTACTTTCTTATTATCACTGACTTATAATTTCTAGTGTCCAATCATTGTTTACCAAGAGAACTCCTAACTCATTTCCATCTTCCTTCCTTGACAAACTTGGTTGAAAGGATCACCATCAAAATGTTTATGGATATACATGCATGTTTACCTACTTTAATTTCTTGGAATTCATCCTCATGTATAGATAAATGTTTTAATGTATCTCCACTACAGTGATCATTCACAAACTGTGAATGCCTCCACATTGTAGAACACCTTCTTAGATAATGTAACTAGATTTTATCTTCTCTTTATTGTGGCACATAAAATATTTCCTCTTATATCTTATAGTATTTAAATAGTTAAAAACCATATTATTCCCTCCATCCCCTCACCTATAACATCTCTCTTCCTTTGGGAGTTTGAATATTCAATATGTTCCTATCTCTCTCACTCTTTATCTCTCATACTACTTCCATTAAATCCCTTATAAAATGATGTATCATTCCCAAACAAATAAAATTCCTATAAGAATAATTATGGGACCTATATATTTCCCATAACTCCTCCATGTTTTCCATTAAAACATCATACATGATCTTTATAACTATAAGAAATAAGATAACTACCTCACGATTAAAACATACACTTTTTCAATGTGGATTAAATATCTATTTAATGTAGTTAGGTAGCACTATAATAAACTTATAATATAAATTAAATAATAATATAAAACTAATTCCCAATATGTTTAAACAATTTATTATTTTTCTATGTATCATTTTTTTCGAATCCTTTGCATTTTAGTGAATCTTTTACATATATTCCCACCAACATGACTTTCCTTCAAACACTGCAGTGCGGTTTGTATATATCCAGGATAAAAATAAATTCAACATGACTAAATAAAATTCTTTGGGGGGGAATTTTGAACCCTATATATGGGTTCCTTTTATATTCCTGATCATATCAAGATACAATCTTACCATTTGGATCTTTCACCAAACCTCCCTAAAGTTCAGGATTTGTCCCATGTATCACTTTTAAGAGAGTATATACTAGATCCTTCACATGTACTGAACTCATAGGTTGTATGGAGGAGAATTATCATTATTATGAGTAACAATTAGTGGAAATATTGGATCAAATAGAAAAAAAATTATGTAAAAATATTACATTCATGGTTATTGTTCTATAGAGTATTCATAAATTTAAGGAAGCTTCCTCGAATCCTAAGGATGCGATGATGTAGAATTATCCTCAGTTGTTTGTATTATAGGGACAAAAATTTAAGGAGGAAATTATTATAAGGGGGTAAAATTTAACACTCTGATATTCTATGATATATTTGTATTTAAATAAATTTTATTTGACTGATGGATTTCTTTACATGCAATACCAAGCTTAACCAAACCGTGATATAATAAAAGAATTTTATTATTAAATAGAACATTAATCACCTACACATTACATTTGTGGGAATGAATAAGAATAATTAAATATTGAAAATTATGTATAATTTGTTTCTTTAATGGAAAACTATTGTTTAATTCATAGAAAATAAATACTCAAGTTTAAATGTCAAACATAATATCATTTTATGTTAAAGGATCGATTTTTCAAAGTATGGTATATTTATATATATCATGTTTCATAATCAATAATATATAATAAATTGATAAAATGTATTGGTATTTAATGTTAAAAATGAATAATTATATATAAAATTTATTACAAATTATTTTTGAAATGAAGAGAAAATCATTTATGGTAAAAAAAGATATTGTTTCTTCAAAAAATAGTTTTTATTGTGTAAAAAGTATTTTAAATTACTAAATTTAATTAATAAATATTAATTAATGATATAAAAACATATTGATAATATATTCAATGTAATATATTAATATTAATCTAATTTTTTTACTAGGAAATGAATATGAATAAATTTAGTTTTATGCTTATCCATGCATTTTTCTAAAAATGGTTTTCACTGAATTTTCAAACATATTTTAAAATTAATTTATTAAAATTATATAAATTTAATCAGATAAAATGGTCTTAATATTTAAAATAATATTATCTATATTTTTGGGAAGTTCATTTTCATTTCTGGTCATTTTGAATAATAACTATGTGAAGCATCATTACTACGGTAAAGGTTTAAAGGGTTTATGGGGGGTTAAACTAAAGATAAAAGTGTTTAAGTCACCCTCCTCCTCCTCCAATGGACCGAAGGCCTTCCTATATAGTTCCATATTTGAAATTTATCCATTTTGAGAAACATTCCTACGAGAGTGACTTTATTATATTTTAATATTCTTTGAAATTACAAGTGTTCCACTCCCCTCACTTATAAAAGGTAACATACTTTCCAGGATTATATACACAAAATGATCCATATATCTCACCCATGACATAACCGAATACTTTACCATTGTTCTTATCCATGACTTTGAGGTTTGGTCTCCCGAAAATGGCACATCCAATAATCCTTAATTTTCTTTTCAAAAGTGGATACTTGAAGAAGAGGTATATGTTCTTACTGATCATTTTCATGTTTCTTTATTTTTAAGACACGAAAAAGTTTTAGATAACCATGTTAATATAATTTAGAAGGCATGTTTACAATGATAATAAGTTTTATGTTACTTTTATATCCACTTTTTATCCATTTTCTATCCGTTGGAATATGATAACATCACTCGTGTGTACATATAAAATACACCCTCAGTTAAGTAATGGGAATTTTTTTTCATGTCATATTTAATCGAATGGTTATAAGTATATCATTAATGGATATATATATAATATTTACTATAAAAATATAATTATTTAAAGATTAATTATTATATATGTTTCTTTCATTCTATTCATCAAAAAGTTAAAACATTATACATTCGTATGTGTGGACTACCACCTCCACAAAGTGATGTAATCCATTTACAATCACCAATTTATATGAATAATTATAAAATTTTATATAGTGAATAAATATTATACTTATTACATTATTAAAACTATATATATAATTAAATAATTACCATGTATAAAGGATCAAAACCACCAAACTATAACATGCATGGAAAACAAATCAGTTTGAACATAAATAATGATGAAGAATTATTAAAAAAAGGATAAATAAAAATAATAGTGGAATGATATATATCACGATATATATAAATATAGGTTTTTAATATACTTATAAAAAATATATATTTGTTATATTAGAGATTTTTATACATATGAAACAATATGGTACCTGAGGTAATGTTTTTTGTTACAATCTTATTTCTTTTCGATATTGTCTATGTTAAATTCACAATGAGAGAAATTATATAGTAATTACCCTATAAAAACCCTCAATATTCTCCTTTTTTTATTGTTATTAATTTTATGTATTTTTAATATTTCCATATCTTTGGTACTCAAAATTATTCAGAATTTGTTTTAATAAAAACCAACCTTATTTCTTATTTGGTTAATTCTTTCCCATGTCGATATTCGTAAAAATGTTTTACAGATGTTTTTATTTTAACATAAATTCTTTATAATTTTTTACTGCCTTTTTTATTTATAAATTATTAAAATGAATATTTCTAAAAATTCCATACATGATTCACTATTTAATTTTTATATAAACATGGAAAAATGTTCTATTTTATTGTAAAATATGTGATTGGATTTTACCATCATCATGATCATTATTATCTTTTTTGTTTCATTTAAAAGTTATTATAAATGGAACTATTTTTCTCAATATTATTTCAATTTTTATTTCTTAAAGATTTTGAAATAAAATTTTATTTTCCCTATTTTAAAATAAATATTCAAAATATATTTTAATGATTTTTTTCATCTATGTCAATATCCTTTACAAATTTATATGTTTCACTGGGAATATTATCTTATAATTCCTTACACATTCTTTATCTAAATGTATTATGATGATTGTGATTTAAGTATTATTCTATGAAACCCCTTACATGAAATTTGGTTAATTAAACTATCTTCAAATAAGGAATGTTTTTAGGATACCATTGAATTCCTTTATCTGGATAGATTTGATTATGTAATGATAAAATATTTATGAAACCCATTTATTTTCAATGGGTTATCCAATGTTGAAATTATGAATTTTTTTTATGATATTCTAGCACACTTATATATGGTTTTCATTATTTAATGGGTGGGACTAAGAACATGTATCCATCCAATGAATTGGTATTTTTTTTGATATATCATGAGATAATATTGACTAGAATGGGGAGTGATCCTAGTTTTGTAAGAGTAGTTTTCAACTATGATAGTATTGGGAGTGAACCTTGACAATATAATTGATGGAATTAAGTGTGATACCAATCCACTATAGGAATGTTGACATAATTATAGTATTGGAAGTGAAACATGAATAAGGAAATGATGGGAGGGGGAGTGAACCCAATCCACTGTGGTACTTTGTCCACTATGATAGTCTTTGCAGTGAGCCTTATATAATGAAATTATTTTTTTATGCCAACATTTATACCACCAACGTTTGTATTATAGTTATGATATGTTCTCATAGATTAGGATTTATTATTGATGATTTAGCTATATTATAATTAACTCTTTTTTTATTGAAAATCCACATGACATGATTTAGTATTAAAGATATCTGACTAATTGGGTATGATTTTCAAAAACTTTGGATCATATTCTTATACCATTATGATTATCTCATTTTCACTTATTCATATTGGTTGATATCTCCAATATTTACCTTTACTAAGCATCTAATATCACCTTTTATTATTCTTCCATTTTGATATGTTAAGGGAAAGGTCTTATTTATAGTTTTTCTAAGAAGGTTTCCATGTTATAAGAACATTATGGAATATATTTATGGTGTTTCCTAAAATAGTTTTTCAAATATCATGTCTCTAAATAAAAAAACATTTTAGGTTATTGGGTGTTAATTATTATGTATTTTGTTTAATATTAATTTAAAATAATTAAATATTTATATATGTAATACTTGGGTTACCCCAATACATATATTTCATTAGAACACATACACATATCAACTAAATTTACCAATAAAGGTAACAAAGTACCTACAACCACAAATTTATTGTGTACTCAATGGTCCACATATATCACTATACATTTGAAACTATTATTCACTAGACTTTTAAACATTACACTCAAAATTTTCCTGGTCTATTATTACCAATAATCAAGATTAAAATTCATAAAATAATTCATAATTGGATTAGTTCAACAATACATATTTATAATGTCTTTGAATGTGACACACTTATATATCTTGGATACAAGTCCAAAGGTAGGTGGAATTAGAATCAACCCTGAAATAATTATTCAAAATTCTATAAATAGTATTATCCATGTTATGAAAACATTAACCATTTACCATATTCTTAATTCTATAAGTCATGCAATTATTATATATAGAACAACTCTCATTCTTAATAATGAATGAAAATATCCTCTTTCCTGAACAAGATACTAAAATAAAATTCCATTTTATGGCTCTAATACAATAAAAATATTCCAAATATAGGACTAATCTAACTAATAATGTTTGATCATATGTTTGAACATCCAATGCTGCAACTCTTCTCCTTTACCGACATAAATATCCACTTCAAATTTTATAAGTTACCTTGTGTATTGGAGTATGTGTTTGTAAACAAAAATGTTTTATACACACCTAATATCCAATAACCATCAATTAGAGTTAGATAAATTGGGCTTTATAAGATTCACATTTAGGGTATTTAAATGTTTCTCCCTGAGAGAACTTCTCTACACAATATAAAAATATATAGTTATTTCATTGGTTATAACTGAAAGTGATTTTAATATTATTATAATTAGTTATTCCATAATATACAATAAGGACATATCAATGGGTCAATATCATATATTATGTCTTTTCATCAAGTAATTTTAATTAATGTTCTCACACTAAAAATTATGACCCCAAACATCATATCCATTTAGAGAGGCGACATTCATATTTCATTAAAGAAAGAGTCTTCTATAGAATTTATCGAGACCTAGTCAAATAATACTTAAAAACATTTAACCAAAAAATATCATGAGAATATAATATGATAATGAATAACATCATTCAACCATGGAAAAGACACTATCTTAGGGAAACATTATTTTTATGATTCACACAATTATACTTATGCATGCATGACAACTTAATTGTACCCACATATACATCACCTTCGCGAGTCACTCACTTGAACCAATTATTGTGAATAACTAAATTACTCTTACTCATACATATCTCATGAGATTGAAACTATTAACTAATGAATTATAGAATGATATAGGAACCAACCCACCATCATCCATATTAAAGAGTTCCACTTAAAAATAATTCACATATTATATCATATCGAACCCATGTAAATAAAATGGGCTTCATAAAACATTTAAATGAAAATCATTCAATATTTATAAATAACTAAGATAAATAAAAATGGGTTTTATAAAACATTTAAATGAAAATTATTCACCATTAATAGAATAAATAAACCATGGAAATTAAATAGGGCTTCATAACATTTCAAAATAGTATAACAAATTGAATTAAATTGATTGACATCGAAAATTGATCAAGTAAATATAATCACATAATATAAGAAATATAAAGGTTGAAACTTGAATCATAACTCCATGGGAGATTTTATTTTTTGAATATATACTATAAATTGAAAAGAAAATCAAAAATTATTTTTTTGAAAAAAAATATACCTTGTAATTATCAATGTAAAATTCAGGGCGACAAGTTTCTTTTCAAAAATACTCCTTTGTTTTTTGAAAAAAAATGTAAACAAAATAACTTAATGGAAGTATATTTCAAATAAATAATATTTTTCCCAAGATATATAATAGAGAAAATAATTTAAAATTAAAAATCATAAGGGAAGTTAATTTAAGAAGATTTCTTATAAATCAAAAGAATAAGTTTGATTTACCAAATCCATCACATTCACTATTGATTTATATGGTTATTTTTAACATCATTTTTAACAAAAATAACTATTTTAATCAATTATTTTATAAATGGTTCACCCTCACGTGTCGTTGGGTACGTATGGGTAGTGGTTAGATTAGAATTGTGTGTCCCCAACTTTACTAACTACAAAGGCATAATATAGTATCAGTGTGAGGTCGATCCCATAAGGAGGAAGCTTTCTCGTACATAGGATCATGGGAGTATGACCCTTACAGGAGTCTTTTCATGTTACCTTGGTGTTTTGGAATTTCACTAAATCTCTAGTTAGGAGTGACTTCATGTAATTAATGAGGGTTCCAGATCAATTTATATTATCTAGGTAAAGGATGGTATTGATTCTAATATTGGAAGGGTCATAAGGCTTAGGCTATGAAGCAAATGACATTCTCTAGTTGACTTTGGTCAAGACACCTTGTTCTACCTAGGAAGTGACTATTCCATGTTCAGTAGGTAGAAATAGCCAAAGTGCATTAATTTTTGCTTGTTTGGTAGAATGTATCCTAGGCTAGTGATCGTAGCGGAATCTACTTTAATCAGTATAAGGTATTCTGTTTGAATATCCCGTGGTCAGGGACGTTTTCCTGAATGGGGTAGACTTTGGTTATTTATCTAGATTTCCCATTCATTTGGGTTTCCATAATTATATTTATGTATTAATTATGGGTTCATAAACTTCTACTCTTGATCCCTTCGACTAAAAGGTTTAGCTAATCATAGCGGGTGGTGATTCCATTAAATAAATAAGTAAAATCATGCTTGACATGCTAATGGAATTTAATTGAATAAAAAATATGTTGGGGTTTGGAATTTTAAAGGCAATGAACATGAACATGGGTTTAAAAAAGATAAATCACAAATTTAATAAATTTCTTACTTGAGATAAGAAATGAAAATAGATCTCATATTTGTTGTTAGAAATTAATGACGATCAGTGAGAATCGATGTAGTGAGAATTTCAAAATGTTGAATAAAAATGATCCACGACTCATGAATTAAAAATTAGATGGAAAAAATTATTATTAAAGGGGAAAAGGGTGAGGGAAACTTGAAAGGGGACGAAAAAAAAGAGGCTCCCATATAAGAATTTTGGTGAAATGCTTTGCTAGGGCTCTGTATTTATAGGAAGATTTGGTCACGTCATACACTAGCGTTACACATCGTGTATCATTGAATCACATAGATTTTGTGGATTTTGGATCTCCCACATGACTCACACATATCTTGTTGATTTATAAATTTTTAATGACTACACGTCATGTATATAGTGTTAACGACATGTACGGGCCTCCATCTGTTCCTCCACAAATATTTCTCATAGATTTATCAATCAAATATTTTGACTCGAGTCACAATGTGTACTGAGCCTTCACAACATTTATAGAGTATTTCATCTTCTGAATTCGTGGCTTTGTCACAGATTGGCTCATGACATGTCACATGTTGTGAACTCCCATTACACAATGTGTATAGACAAGTCGAAACATGTACTAGTCAATTTCGGCAATTTTTATGCATTTCTTCCTTTGAATAACATTGGGCCTTATTCCTATAAAATTGATCATATTCCAAGTGCATTATCAAATAATTAAATAGAAAAATTATAAAATAATGATAGTAAAAAGTTTTTATAAATTTGGCTTTTCAAATCCCCCCACACTTGAACAATTCTTTACCTCAAGCAAAAAAGGTATCAACAATTATTTCAACAATAGATAAGAAATTTTTTAAACAATATATATTCATTTTTCTACGTAATTAAGGTTATGTGTAAGAGGAAAAAGGTAAAACTCTAGAATTATCCCTACATATAAAATCAGTCATTCCACCTAGTATATCTTTTCAAAACAAATTCTAATCTTTTTATTATAATCTTTTAATTGTACCTTGAGTCATACACCCAATTTTAATTTACCTCTTAATGAATTTTCTCTCATCAGTTAGGGTAAAATGAAATTAGAGTTATTCTCATACCCAAAGTACATGTTCCTAACCATAAGCTTTCATTTGTTCTATCATCTCCACTTAGTAAAGAAATGTTTTAAATTAATCATGAGGGCTTCAAAAGTAAGGATCTTATGAATCTGAGGATGTGGGTAGGTGGGTAAGAAGTAAAAATCAATCTCTAAAGGAGGGTAATCTCTGAAGCCCAAGGCATGAGTTTCAAGACAAGTGTAATATAAGTCCTCCTTATAGCTAATCACATCTATACTCCAACAGATCTGATTGGGTCCATATATGGAATGTAAATACACAATGATGATTTTGTTACCTACCATTTTATTTTTCATTTCTTATTTTTCAAAAGTCATGTTTAGGCTAGATCTCACATCCATACCAAAACTACATACGATTTTTCAAGGGATTTATTGGTCTAGAAAATGGTGATGATTGACATTCCTAATACACAACCCATATGGATTTTTATTTTCCTTTATATTTTGAAAAGGAATAGAATAGAATTAATTTCTAAAAAGTATATATGGATCACAAATCAATAGATTGATGAGTACACAATACATCTCCTACTATTAAAATCTTCTCGGCTGCCTGAATGCCTCCCCCACAGTTGTTCAAAAGTATAATCATGCATTATTCAAGGAGTAGGGTAGGTAGGGAAACATGATTGGAATAAATTATTCCTATAAGGTCATTCATGGAAACTATGGGATAAAAAAAGTATAGATGTATAGTTGGTATTAAGTAAAATGGCTAACAAAGTGTGCCTCAATCATTACAAATTGTAATTGTTCAATCATCACATTGATAAGATATCAATTCATGTTCCGATAGGTTAATATATCCCATGTATCTCTTAAGAAATATATGCAGAAAATAGTATGAAATTTTAGTCTTAGAGTCCTCATAGGTAATGAGAAAAGAATAAAAACATAAAAATAAAACTGGCATAAAACTTAATAAATGGTTCAAGCAATCATAATTTCAATGATTTTGAATTTTATTCAATTCTTTAAACTCAAATATCTTTCAAAAATTTCTATACAAATAGAAAACATGGATTATAAAATTTCCAAACTTATATTTTTCTTTAATTTACATGGGAATAATGTTCTTCATGTTTTAAAGCATGCTTAAAATTTCAAAAAATTTCTCATAAACAAGTGAGAACAAACAAAAATTCAAGTGTATCATTAGTGAGAAGCGTAAGACCCCCCCCCACACGCATAGAAATAGACAGTGTCTTCACTATCAATGAAATGTATGTGGAATTTTTATAGTATGGAAAATTTAATGAATATGAAATAGAATTTCTGAAAAAATTAAAAAGAGGGAATCGAGAGATCCTTATATGAAGTGTTATGTAATTAGGGAATTTGAGTTTTCTCAATGCGAAGCCCATGTCACCTAAAAAATGGGTTAGAGAACAAATCATACACTAGAAAAAATATTAGTCTATAGGTAAAAATAATTGTAATAGTAGATTAATAGGCTGGTACAAATTATAACAAAAAGAAGTGCCTAGGTTTTATGAAATTTACTAAAATGATTATAATGTAGTTTAATTAGAGATTCCAAATGAAAAATGAAAATGACTTAAAAAAGAAAACTCTATCTACACATAAGATGAACTGTTAATTCCCTCCCATAAAGTGCTAACAAGATATCGTTATCCAGAAATATGGACCAAGGTATCCTTCAGTGGGTCCACCTTCTCAGTTGCTCTGTTTCCTCTAACAACTACTGGAGACTACATCTTCGAGTTATTGTGGTCAATTTTCAGGTTGATGACTTCAGGTACTTCAGCTTGAGCGAGAATGAGGTGAGGTGGGGAAGGTATCACTACTCTGGGTGGTTACTGTTGTGCATGGATTTCCATGGAAATTTTCTAAACTTGATGTGTGATGTATGTGACGTTCTAGTTTACCCTTTGTTCCAAAATAGATGGTGGTACAAAACGATCGATAACCATAGAAGATTCGAAGGAACTTGGCATTTCTATGTACAAAAAGAAACAAATGAAAATTAACATAAAATGAAAGTGAACGTCAAATCCCATATATATATATATAAAGTTATTACAAAAGAATGTATATAAATATGAAAAAATGAATAGCTATAGTGATCACTAAAATGTACCAATGGCCCCAAAAATTTAGATCAGAAATTTGGGCCAAATATCACCTCAAACGTCATCCCACCATCAGGTGGTGAGGCAAGCTACCCAGTTGGGTCATCATTTGCAGCAACAATAATAGTTATTGGAGTGGTGGATATAGTGAATGGTGGGGTGGTGGAGGTAGGTATTAGAGATGGGGTGGGTGGTGTAGAGGAACCGATCTGTATGGAGGCCATGTTTCTGGCAGCTGTATCCACAAATTGTACCTTAGGGGGTAGAATACGTGGATAAACCCATGCCCTTCTAGGTTTTCTCTACTAAGAACTCATGTTGGGTAGTAGGGTCAGTAAGATCCGTATGTAGGTCTGGCAGGGCAATGGGTGATGTGGGGATGACAGAGGAGGAGGGGCCTATAGAGGTGGGTGGTGGTGGTGGGGTAAACCCTGTAGGCTCTATGAAGGTGTGATGGAGTTGAGTGGAGATCTAGTATAGGATCACCATGATACACTATTGGGTAGCCTAGATCTCAATTGGGGTGGGGTGTTAGTGTGTAGGAATGGGAGATGAGATGGGGGAAGATGTGGTAGGAGGGTGTGGCTGGATGGGTGGATTTGATGCTTCTGTTAGTAGTGACTCATGTGCTGCGGGATCCTATACTCATGGTGCCCAAAGATTTGCATCGTTCTCCCACCCTAACATATGTATCCTGTGTAGCATCACAAGATCAATAAGCTCAATAGGTCCTTAGGAGGGAAGGGGTAGTGAATCATTGAACACGCCAAGGCACCTCACTAGATGTGTAATAAAGGATCCTCCCATAAGATTACCACACTACCTCTGTGCCTGAGTCTTGATGTACTAGGAAAACAGTGAAGCTATGTTAACAGGTGGGCAACCCATGGATGTCTCAAGAATCAATACATCAACATTGCTAATGCTTCTATGACTATTAGCTTAGGTAAATGATCCATGTTCCATGGATCTATGCAGGATATGCTGTGGTGAGCCCTGAAACTGAGTAGAACTTGTGATGCAAGGTTCGTTGTGAGATTGGGGGTTGAGAGCTATCATATGACCAAATTGTGGAGTAACCTTGCGAGGTGGCTGTAGCTGGAGTCTGGGATAAATTTCTGAAATGAAAAACTTCTCAATGTAGAGGCCCAGTCCGACCTCTAATTCTAAAAAAGATAGTTGATGGGGTCTTACACCCAATCTTAAATGGAGGTAGTCGATGGTCATCTCAAACGTGGATAAAAACTATAGAAATAACTCCCAAAAGGATTCCTCGTGAACCTCTAGAATGCGGTCAATGTGCAATGTCTCCATGAGGTCTAGGATATCGTTAGTGATATTCAGTTTAGATTGAATGTGCATGTCTGGTGCTGATGACTCGTGTTAGTGAAATAGAGCACTGTGTGAAGGTGCATGTTTTCATTGCATGGTGTGGAGGTTGTTTTTACCTAAGGAGTAGGGGAAACACGGGGGATCTTGGCGGCATTCTATTCCTCTAATGTTAGGGGTGAGTATTTGGAGGAGGAAAAGGATGAAGAGGAATGTTGGGGTCATTTCGTGTGAACTATTAAGGTTCGGGGTGTAGCTAGAAAGGGGGGTTGTGGTCTTGAGGGGGGTTAGACAAGGGAGGGGCACATGACTTCAAGGTTTGAGAGGGTGTGGGAGAGAGATGAGAGGGTTTGTAGGGGTACACATTTTAGGGTGTAGAAGATAAAGAGATGGAGACAAGGGGTCGCATGTTGGGTGGTATGAGAAGGGAGGGTGGTTCTGTGGTTGAGATGAGTGAGAGGGGAGGTGAGGTTTCAGGTCTCAACTTGTGTTTAAAAAATAAAAACCTGATGACATAAAGAATGTATACTTACTATTCTTGTCTTATACTAGTAATTAAAATGGATTTTTTTGGGTAAAAGGTTACATCTATCGAACCACTAGTACACTAAGTGTACTGAGATGTATTAGCTTTGAATTATTCTCTTTTATTTCCATCATCTCCTACCCATCAGAAATACTTCTATGATAATGCACTCTTACCTAGTCTAAGATGGTCGACCCTAGTTTGCCTCCTAGTCAGCACTTATTTTTTATGTTGGGATCTCAACTCCATTAAAGATTAAGTGTATTTAAGGCTGAGGATGCACCCTTCCTAGAAGTGTTCTTGAATAATATTCATCCTTTGAAAATTAATTTTCAATATGGTCCCACCTTCTCTTTGGATTTCAATGGTGCCATATAGAAAGACTTGAGTGAATTCAAATGGACCTGACCAAAAAGACTTCAGTTTGAGTAGGAATAGTTTCAATCTCGAGTTGAATAAGAGAACCTTATTCCTAGGTAAAAAGGTATGCCTTGAAATATGATGATCATGCAAATTCTTGGTCTTTTCCTTCTAGATTCAAATGTTTTCATATGAATCTTGTCTTATTTCTTCAAAATTAGTTAATTTCAACCTCTGGGATTCTTTACCTTTCTTCGAATCCGTATTAATTTTCTTGGTCACCGAAAATTAATGATGCTCCATCTCTACTGGAAGATGACTTGGTTTTCAATAAACCATTAAAACGGTGTGGTGCTTATGGGTGTCTTGTAGGATGTTCTGTATGCCTGTAGTGCATCATCCAATTTGAGACTCTAATCATTTTGATCTGTATTCATAGTATTTTCCAATATATTCTTTACATCCCTATTATATAGTTCTATTGTCCCACTTTTTTGTGGGTGGTAGTAGTTTTGGTAATGTATCTGATTTCTGTATATTTCTATAATTCACCTCACAGATCTATTTTTGAATTGTGTTCCTCTATCACTGATGTGTAATCTCATAAATCCAAATCATGCAAACACGTTATTCCTTAAAAATTTCATGAAAACGTTTTCGGTGTCATGTGTAGTGGATTCAACTTCCACCCATTTTGAAACATAGTCAACTGAAACCAGAATGTAGGTTTTTCCATGAGATGTAGGAAATGGTTCCATGAAGTTAATGCCAAAAACATTAAAGACTTTGAATTCCATGATGGGTTTTTTTGGAATCTGATTTCTTTTTCCAATATTTTTGGTCCACTAACATCAATCACATTGTTGGAAAATTACCTTGTGTCTTGGTGCAATATAGGCTTGAAAAATACTCTTTATAGTATTTTTCCCATTGTATGCTTAGGTCCATGTTGTCTACTAGTCAATGACATGTGACACATCTCAATCATCTTATTGGTGTCTTCTTTAGGGATACAATATCTTCATATGCCATCAACTCAATGCCATAAAAATCATGAGTCATCCTAGTAATAATGTTTGGAATCTAATAAAAATATTTGTCTCTATTGTTAAGAGAGGTCCTGATGTTGAAATCTCATGGTAAGATAATTTTAAATATCAAAGAACCACAATTCAAATTTGATTCCAAACAAGGTTTCATATAGAAAATCCAATTCAATGTCAGCAGACTTGACTTAATTTATGATTAGTAAAGGAAGTCTAGATAGATGATCTACAATCAAAATATCCATCCTTTTTGTATTCTTGATCATGAGATCAAATTCTTGAAGTAGGATTATCGATAATATCAGACATGGTCTGGCATCCTTCATTCTCATTAACTATCTGATGCCAGCGTGATCAATGTGAATAATTACCTTAGACAAAACCAGACATTAACAAAATTTCTCAAAGGCATACACAATGGCAATGAGTTCATTCTCTATAGTTGTGTAATTGACTTGAGATTCACATATCATGTGCCGTGCCTAAAAAATGGGTTAAAATATATTTCCAATTCCTTTTCCAAACAAAACACCTTAAAAAATGTTTATGGAATCACACATTAACTAAAATTGTTTCTCTCAATTGGGTGAAATGATGACTGGTGATGCTATCAGATTTTTCTTCAACGTATTGAAATCATGTTGGCATGCCTCAGTGAATTAGAAAGAAAACTATTTTGAAAAAAAATGTTTCAATAGAAGTGTCAATTTAGTAAAATCGTTCACAAAACATTTTTAAAATCTATCATGGCCTTGAAAACTTATAATACCCTTGACAGTTGAGGGTTTTGGAAGATCTTTGATGACTATTTCTTTAGGATCGATTGAGATTCCTTCCTTGGAGAATTTGTTTCGATGGACTATTCCTCCTTTTAAAATGAAATGGAATTTCTCCCAATTCAAAACTAGGAACTTCTCTTCATAGTGGTGTAAGACCAATTCCAGATTACATAGATAGACGTAAAATGACCTCCACTAGATTGAAAAATTATCCATAAATATTTCTAGGAACTCCCCAGGAATATCATGGAAGATGTGTGTCATTCATCTCTGAAATACTATTGGATCATTGAACATTCAGATTGAAATTATTCTATTTGTTCTGTTACCAAATTGAAATGTAAAAGTGGTCTTTAGGAAATCAGTAGGGTCAACTAAAATTTTATTTTATCCTGAATATCCATCCAGAAAATAGTATAATTCATGCCCCACTAGTCTTTCCGACATCCGATCCATGATGGGTAAGGGAAAATGATCCTTTTTGTAGCTGAATTTAGGAATCTTTAGTCCATGAAAACTCTCCATCCATTGATTTTTCATGCTGAAATATTTTTGTTTTAATCTTTTCTTTTTACTATGAGTCCCCCTTTCTTGAGTAAAACATGGAGTGGGCTCACCCATTCACTATCTGAAATAGGAAAGATGATTCTTACATCCAATATTTCAATAACATTATTTTTGTTGACATCCTTCATAGGGGGTGTGAGCCCGCTTTGAAGTTGGAATATCATCTTTTCATTTTATTAAAGTGGGATTCAATGAGTTCATTTTGTATGATTGATCCCTTTTATGTACACTACTCCCCAGGAAATTGAATGATTATTTATTTTCAAAACATCAACCAGTTTCTCTTATTGTTCTTGTGATAATACATAGTTGATAATGATTTCAAGAGAGGATGAAACCCCTAAATATGAGTAATTTAGTGTTCTGGGTAGAGTTTTACATTCCAATTGTGGAGACTGAATGATATAGGGTATGAAGGGTGGTAAGGTTTCCTTTGTGAGTGGTTTAATAAAGCTTACTTCCTGAAAGTTGTATTATTATTTTTTCTCTGAGAGTGTATCTTCTCTTTAATCCTTAATGGCCATGTAATCATCTTCTTTGTGGGAAAGAGAGGTGGCATTACAATCCACAATATTGTCATATTATTCAGTATCTCTTATCTGGTTGAACACCACCTATTCTTCTCTAAATGTAAATATTATAAATCCTTAATTTACGTCTATCATAGTCTTTCTTATTTCTAGAAATGGCCTTCCAATAATATGATCGGGACATCACCTTCTTCTTTTTTGTTTAGGGCTAGTAAGTATGTTGGAAATGCACATTTTTCAAATTTGACCAAATCATCTTTCAGAATTACTCTGGGGAACTTCATAGATCAGATGGCTAGCTACAGTTCTACTCTTGTTATTTTGGGTTCTTATAGTTTGATCTTGTGTAAAACACTCGTCAGCATTAAATTTATGTTGGATCCAAGATTGCACAGTGCTCTTCCAAACCTGAATTCTCCTATAAATAGAAATCTAGAAAATGGGTTCTTCAAATGGTATATTGATTTTTAGTTGCTTTAACATCTCTCAGACCTTCTTATATTTTTCTTCCTGCCTACCTTGTCTTGGTATCAACAGAAAGGGAAGAGGTGGTTTTTATGGAGGTCGGAAAACATAAACAGGTTCCTTGGGTTTCTCTGGAGTTTGGTTATTCTCTACTGCTACTTTCTCATAAGGTGAGATGGGAATAGCTTCATCAACTTCTTAGTCTACTATTCGATTCTTGTTAGGATCTTCCTTCTCTATTTCATCTTTTACACTTGGTTATTGAAAGTCCAAAACATTAAAGCTTCTTATCACTACTGCATTGGCTTCATCTCTTGGGTACATCTTAGTGTTACCAGGTAGAGTACCTGGTAATCTATTCAACAAGGTCTTTGAGATTTGGCCCATTTTATTTTCCAAGTACCTCAAAGTAGATCTTAGGTTTTTCATTTATGTTTCCGGTGTTTTCATTATTTGATCATACTTTTGATAAAAAGTTTCTAGGAGGTTTTCCAGGTTACTTTGAGGAAGTGGAGTTGGTTTCTAATGTCTTGGCTTAGGTGTCTAAAATTGATGTTGTTCTCTTTGGGGTAAAGGTTGTTACTACATTTGTTTGTGGTTTTCTATGAACAAGATTCATTATAGGATACCTTTGTGGTCCTTTATAGTGTAATTTTCTGTTACCACTTCACAGTTGAAAATAGCCTTGACTATTCTATGGTTTTTTCTGAGCAGGCCTCTGTTGATAATATTGTTACTATTGAAACTATTGGTTCTATTGATTTTAATTGACATAATTACAATATTTTTGGTCTTCATATCCATACTTTCAATCGTGATATTTTTGTGGGCCACCACACATCTATAATTATTGAATTTTTATGACAGGAGTGGGAGGGGGTTGTGTGGCTAGTATTTAGAATGACTCAAGTTTCATTGTGACCACCTCAACCTACACCACTAATACAGTGTTTTCTCAAATATGGTGGATACCATGCCAAGGTGGTCCATGATCACTTTTCCACATGGTAGAATTGTGAGAGACTTCCTCTAGTATTTCTCGTCCATCCTCGGGGGTTTTTAAACAATAATCTTCAATCAACAATAGCATGGACTACAGTTAATGCTGCAAGCTGGAGTCCTTGGTAAAATGTCTGTAATTGAATCCATGTATCTATTACATAATGTGGAAACTTTATCATGAGCTCATTGAATCGTTCCCATGCTTCCAATTCTCTATCAGATTGAGTAATGTTTTGGTGTCGTTCTGGAGCTTCTCAGTCCCAATTGGTGTAAATTACATGTCAAAAACATATTGGATAACTCTTCCTATATTGTAATTTACTTAGGAGATTGAAATTTGAGACACTAATTAGCTCTATCTCTTAGTATGAATGGACATACACCTATTCTAATAGAATATAAAGAGACTCCCTAGTTTCAAAAGGTGTCGCAAACATCTTGAAAGTTGGTTATGTTTTCATGCAGGTCTTCACTCTGGAGACCACTGAATTGTTCTATATTCTGGATCTTGTGAATGAGTCCATGTTTGATCTTGAATGTGTTAGATTGGGTGTGGGACATAGGATGATTGGAGTTGCACCCTGGATTTATGGAAGGAAATAATCAATTATTGTCTTTTTGGGATGCATATGGTGTTCTCTAGGAATTATCTAATGATGGTTTGGCGGGTTGGGTCCCACTGGATGATGTTTCTCGACCATTACGGATAGGTGATTTTCAAAAAGATATCATTCAATATCTTTATTGAATGCTAAAAGTTTCTTAGACTCAAGGTTCCTTGAATGAGTCAAGGGACCTTGGTACATGCACTATTTGTTAAAAAACGAAGATTCAAGGGAGTCTTTGAAAGAAAAAAGAAGAAAGGGGGTGAGATAAAGTTAATCCTAAGTCTTTATACTAGATTTATTCAAAAGAAAAGCGTTGATTGCCAAAAATGGTTCCAAAAGTTGACATGCATGCACGTATTGTTTGGAATGTATGTGCATCGGTCATATTAGAATTGTGCGTCTCAAATATTACAAACCACAAGGGTGTATTATTGTATAAGTACAGGGTCGATCCAATGAGGAGGAACATTTATCTTATAGAAGATCACTCAATTCTGACACCTTCAAGATTACTTTAAAGTTACCTTGGTGTTTTGGAATTTTAGTAAATATCTATTTGGGAGTGACTTCAGGTAATTAATGAGGGTCAAGATCAATTTCGAGTATCTGGGTAAAAGATAATCTTAATTCTAATGTTTGAAGGGTCATAAGGCTAAAGATATAAAGAAATGAATAGTTTCTAGTTTACTTTGGTCATTCCACCTAGTTCTACCTAGGAAGTGACTATTCCATGATCAGGACATAGTTGTCACGACCCGCCCTCGGGGTCCGTGCCGTGACTACCCCAAGCCCTCCTTCCATAGGCCAGGGGCTGGCGACTAGCACCAAGGTGTAAATCCCGGTAAAAAGGGAAGGCATTGCCTTTGTAAAGTAAACAAACACCATAGAGTAAGCAAGCGGAAAGTAAACACTAAGCAAAAGAAGAGTACAACTGAAAGTGCGGAAAAGTAAATGGGCCAGTATAAAAACCCAAACTGAAAGTAAAGTACAACTCGAAAGGGAAAACAGCAACTGAAAAGTAAAAGCCGCTACACCGAGCTGTCCACTGGAAATCCCACCTGAAGGGTGGGTACAGATAGCTCCACTGCTCCATGGGTCCCGCCGTCCGCTCCGAGCACGTCCCGCCCAGTGGTCCACCTCCAGGTACCGTCCTGCTCTGCAAGCCTCAGCTAAGATCAACGTTGTCCGTCGTCTGCAACCAACACAACGTAGTGCGGGCATAGCCCGTGCAGGGGTGAGTATAAGCTACTCAGTAGGGACCCCGAGACCCCTGAAGGTCTCTCAAAATCCATAAAGGATAAATCACGAAGAAAGGTACAATCACGAATTAACAACCGACACTGCTTAGGTATATGCCCATACATATACCTAAGTCATCAATTCCAACACGCTCCATCCTCCGAGCCCAAGCACAACTCAGTCCACACAGGAAAGTAAACGTATTCCACACAGGAAAGCAAAATGAAATCCACACAGGATAGCACAACACAATCCACACAGGAAAGCAACTGGATTCAGCTCACACAGGTATACTTCTTCAAAAGACGATAAAGATGATCTCTGATCCATCTAAGTCGCCGGACCCACGAAGGATCGATAGGTAACTAACCCCCGCAAAAGACCCACATAGGATCAGGCCCACATAGGACCTGTAGGCGCTGGTTCACACAGGACCGCTGAGCGCAAAGACCCACACAGGATCGGACCCACACAGGATCGGGCCCACACAGGACCTGTAGCACTGATGCACGTAGGATCGCTGAGTACTGTAGTCTTCGTCGTCGAATCCACACAGGATCTTTGTACTGTCGTCGTCGCAGTCACAGTAGCAGTAGTAGCAGTAGTAGTAGTAGTCACAGTCGCAGCCAGCACTAGGGTTCCCGCACACAGCAAGCTTGTACAGGAGGATCCGTTCCACGAGCCGAGAGGCTGATACATCAATTGTCACAAAGTCCAGAGTTGATGTATCCAAAAGTTCCGTATCGTCAACAGGAACTCAACGCAACAGACGGTGCGTCGATCGGACGCCCGGTCTGAGAGTTATTGGCATTTTCGTCCCTGGGGCCCGGTTGGTTTTTAAGGCAAAACCAACCCGACCGTACTCCACCTGCGTCCAAACCTCGGGCGGAGTATGCCAAAAGAACCGTCTCACTAAGAGGAACACAACAAAGCTGACGACACGTCAATCGGACGTCCGTAGCTCAAGATATCAGCGTTTCCGCTCCGAAGGCCCGGTTAGTTTCGTGAACGAACCAACCTGGCTGAACTCAAAGTGTTCCGAAACCTTGAGTGTGATATACCGAAACGACCGTCTCGATCCAAGGATCGTGTTTCCGCAGACGGTTCATCAATCGGAGGTCCGGGGCTCAAGTTATGGCCATATGACCGAAACTGTCTCGAAAACGGGGGGTCCGGGTCCGGCCCGACCCGGCCCGACAACCCCCCCTGGGTCGGCCCGAACCGGGTCGACCCGGTCCGCTGGACCCGGCCCAGCCGGTGGCGGCGCGGTGGCGCGACCCGGCCAGCGGCGGCGCGGCCAGGGTGCCGCGCATGCGCCGCACGCGGGGGGGTGAAACCCCCCCCCCTTTTTCAGATCTCGGCCGGCTTTTGCCGGCCATTTTTATTAAACACACGGGACCCGCGGGTCCCGCCTTCTAACCGAACCGGTGGCCGGCACAGCCGGCCGCCTTCCCCCTCTCCGTCGCGGCCATAGCCGCGGCTCATCTGAACTCCGGCGGCCGGCGAGGTCGGCCGCCCCTGGCTGCTCCGCCGCGGCCCTTCTTGATCTCCGGTGCCGGCGGCTCGGCTGCCGCCGGTCTTCCCGTCTCGCCGCGGCCCGGTACCGGCCGCGGTGTTCGTCGTCCGGCGCGGTGCGACGGCACCGCGCCCCTCCGCCGCGCCTTCGATTCCCCTTGACGCGGCGCGACGGCGCCGCGTTCTTGATGATTCTTCCACGGCGCGGCGCGACGGCGCCGCGCAATATAATCGTACGATTATCCGCGTGGTGCGACGGCACCACGCCACCTTGTTTGCACCCGCAAGATAAATCAACAAGAACTATGGAGGGGGTTCGGCCGTGTTCATGCGGTCCGGCCCCCTCACGTTAAACAATAACACAAATTTATAATCCTCACGTTAGTCATGCTAGAACCACGAACAAGGATAAATAAATAAACAATAACAACAACCCTTACCTTGAAAAATGACGTCGCACGTCGGGTATCGCGGAGAAAGGCGTCGCGGCGTCGGACGTAGATTCCATGGACGTCGGGGTGCGTCCGAGGAGGAAACGACGTCTCTTCACTTGTCACTATGACGAAGAAGGGAGGTACGTTGTCGTTGGCGATTATCCCCACGGTCGGCGACTTCTCCCTTGTCGAGGAGGAAGATGAAGAGGGAAGAATCCGGGATGCCGAGTCTTGAAGGTCGTGGGGTCGATGTTCTTCGTCGGAGAATAACCGTTCTTCACGTTCTTCGTCGAAGACGAAGAAGATCTTCAAGTCTCTCAACGATTCTCCCAAACCTCTCAAGCAACAAAGAAACTAACCAATAATAAATTAAGCTCACTCTTAATTTATTAACACAACACCAACCTTTGAAATTCAAGAGTTTGAATTTCAAAAACTCAAATTAATCTCACTTATTAATGTCATAAGTTATAACTCAAGTTCACATCATTAATTGTGAGTTGGAGGGGTTAGAGAATATGAAGGGGTGGGGTTCGTGTGGGCCCCACCACCCTCTTAACCTCCCTAGGGAAGTTGGGTAGTTTCCCAACTTCCATCCAATGGATAAAAACACTAAGGAAAGATAAAAATAAAAATTGAAGTTAAATTTTTATTTTAACATTCAAAATTTATTTTAAAACTTCCCTCATGTAAACGCAACTCCGGAAAAGTTCTTCTTAAGTGAATATCGGCGTTGCGGTTCCATTGGTGCCCTCAGAATTCAATTCCGAGCACCGGATCAAAAGTTAGAAATTCTCGCTCGTTCGTTCACTGAACGTACCCGAGCCAAACTTCGGAAATTGATTCCGGGCACACCGGGCCTCGGAATCAGGTGCCGTCTGAAACCGCGCTCTTGTAAAAATCCAAATAAAATTAAGAAAAAATTTCCCTTGAATTTTACGGGTCTTTAAATTACTCCCACCTCAGGGCTTTACGTCCCCATAAAGATACATCAAAAACTAGGGAAACAAATGAGGGTACTGAGCACGCATCTGAGACTCCCACTCCCATGTGCTCTCCTGGAGATTCCCGTGCTGCCATCTGATGCGCACAAGAGGAATCGATCGCCCACGCAGGACCCGCTCCTGTCGATCCTCTATCTCCACCGGGACCTCCGTAAAAGTCGCCCCATCGTCAACGTCAAGCTCCCCATGGTCAATGATGTGCGTTGGGTCGTGCACGTATCTCCTCAGCTGAGATACGTGGAAGACGTCGTGCACCCGGTGCAACTGAGGTGGTAGAGCCAGGCGATAAGCCACCTCGCCAACCCTGCTGAAGACCTGGAAGGGTCCGATGAAGCGCGGAGATAACTTTTCGCCTCGGACAAATCTCTAAATACCACGTCGAGGTGAGACCCGCAAGGAGACGTGGTCTCCATCCTCGAACTCTAGTGGCCTCCGCCTCCTGTCAGCGTATGACTTCTGCCGGCTCTGAGCTGTCCTCATCTGCTCCTGGATGACCTGGACTTTCTCTGTCGTGGCCTGAACCATCTCCGGTCCCACAAGTGCTGACTCCCCAGGGTCTGTCCAGCACAAAGGAGATCTACAAGGTCGACCGTACAACGCCTCATACGGTGCCATCCCGATGGTGGAGTGGTAGCTGTTGTCGTACGCAAACTCCACCAAGGGTAGGTGGTCCTCCCAGCTACGACCAAAGTCTAGGACACATGCGCGGAGCATGTCCTAGAGAGTCTGAATGGTCCTCTCCGTCTGACCATCCGTCTGAGGGTGAAAGGTTGTGCTCAGACGTAGCTGCGTCCCGAACGCCTCCTGTAACCCCTTCCAAAGCCGGGAAGTAAAGCGAGCATCTCGATCGGAGACGATAGATGATGGCACACCGTGGAGCTGCACAATCTCCTGAACGTAGAGATGTCCCAAGCTCTCCACTGAGCCCTGCTCTCTAATGGGTAAGAAGTGTGCCGACTTGATGAGTCGGTCAACAATCACCCAAATGGAGTTGTGACCTCTGGGAGTGCGTGGAAGGTAAATGGGCCAGTATACAAACCCAAACTAAAAGTAAAGTACAACTCGAAAGGGAGAACAGCAACTGAAAAGTAAAATCCGCTACACCGAGCTGTCCACTAGAAATCCCACCTGAAGGGTGGGTACAGATAGCTCCACTGCTCCACGGGTCCCGCCATCCGCTCCGAGCACGTCCCGCCCAGTGGTCCACCTCCAGGTACCGTCCTGCTCTGCAAGCCTCAGCTAAGATCAACGCTGTCCGTCGTCTGCAACCAACACAACGTAGTGCGGGCATAGCCCGTGCAGGGGTGAGTATAAGCTACTCAGTAGGGACCCTGAGACCCCTGGAGGTCTCTCAAAATCCACAAAGGATAAATCACGAAGAAAGGTACAATCATGAAGTAACAACCGACACTGCTTAGGTATATGCCCATACATATACCTAAGTCATCAATTCCAACACGCTCCATCCTCCGTGCCCAAGCACAACTCAGTCCACACAGGAATGTAAACGTATTCCACACAGGAAAGCAAAACGAAATCCACACAGGATAGGACAACACAATCCACACAGAAAAGCAACTGGATTGAGCTCACACAGGTATACTTCTTCAAAAGACAATAAAGATGATATCTGATCCATCTAAGTCGCCGGACTATACGAAGAGATGGTACCCGGAGGAGGACCTCACGACGAGGCGGTACCCAGAGGTGGACGTGATGACGAGGCGGTACCCGGAGGTGGACCACTGGGCGAGACATACTCGGAGCGGATGGTGGGACCTGAGGAGCAGAGGAGCTATCTGTACCCACCCTTCAGGTGGGATTTCCAGTGAACAGCTTGGCGTAGCAGCTTTACTTTTCAGTTGTTGTTTTCCCTTTCGAGTTGTACTTTACAGTTCGTCTTGTATTTCCGGCCCCTTTTTACTTTCCGCACTTACTGTTGTACTCAGTCTTTACTTAGTGTTTACTTCTTCCGCTTGTACTCTGCGGTGCTTGTTTTCTTTTATAAAGGCAATGCCTTCCCAGTTATCGGGATTTTACGCCTTTGGTGCTAGTCGCCAGCCCCTGGCCTATGGAAGGCGGGCTTGGGGTAGTCACGGCACGGGCCCCGAGGACGGGTCGTGACAATAGTAATATCCTAAGTGCATTATTTTTGAATTATTTGGTAGAAAGTATCCTAGGAAAGTGATCAATACCTAATCCACATTAATCAGGATAGAGTCTCCTATTTGAATATCCCATGGTTAATGAAGTTCACATGAATGGGTTAGACTATGGTTATTTATCTGTATTACTAATTCATCAGGGTTTCCTAAATTATATTTAAGGATTAATTATGGGTTCAGATATATATAATCTTGATTATTACCCCTAAGATTTTTATTTAATCAAAGCGGGTGGAGATGCAATTAAATAAATAAGGAAAATCATTCTTGACAAGCTAATTGAATCAAATTTAATCACTAAGATGTATGAGTTCATAATTCTAAATAGAATGAACATAAAATTGGTTTTACAATAGATAAATCAGAACTTTAATAAATTTCACACTTTAGATAATAAATAGACAGGTATCTCACATGTGTTGTTGAAAATTGAAGATGAATTACAAGAATTGATGAAGTGGGAATTTGAAAACGTTGAAGAAAAATGATCCATGGATCTTATATTAAAAATAAAATGTAAGCAATGTATAATTTTGGAGTTTAAAAGGGGGAAGGGTGAGAGAAAGTCAAATGGGGATGAAAACATAATGGGATCCAATCTAGGAATTGTTGTCAAATTTTCATCCCTATCTCTGTATTTATATGCAGATCTAGTCACAGTGTGTACTGGTGGTACATGTTGTGTGCTGTTGATCCATGTTTATTTCCATAGATTTGGGATCTCATGCATGCCTCACACATATCTAGTGGATTTATGAAGTTTGGATGACTACACTTCATGTACGAAGTTTTCACGACCTGTAATAGCCTCTAGTTATTCCTCTTTGTGGATTTCTTGTGATTTATCGCTCAAATATTTTGACTGCAGTCACGAATTATACTGAGCCTTTGCAACATGTACTAGGTATTTCCTCATCTAACTTCATAGCTTGGTTAGAGCTTGGCTAAAGACTTGTCTCATGATGTGAACTCACATTACATGACGTGCACTAGGTAATTTCTACACCTTTTCTACATTTCTTCCTTTCAATCCTATGAATCCTTATTTCTAAAAAATTGAGCATATACCAAGTGAATTATCGACTAAATTAATGAAAAAATAATAAAAAAATTACAGTAAAAAGTGTATATAAATTCTTCTTATCAATAAACTTATTCATATCCATACCCTTTTATTAACAAATTGTTTAACTATTCTCTATATATATATATTAGTTAGTTCTTATCCATTTTCAATTTCACATGCGAGTAATCTTGATTGATTTAACAAGTTTCATAATCATGGTGTTATTATTCATTCTTATCTAAAATTTATTCATTTACTAATAATAAAAAGTACTATAAATATTGTTTTTTAATTATTTATAATGTGACAATTTAATTATAGGGGATGTTTTATTATGATAATTAAAGATGAAATCGGTGATGAGCTTGTTTTTTGTGATTTTAATGAATGAACATTGGTATCATAATTAATGAATTTAACATTAAACTTACCACTCAAGAATAAAAAATACTTATTTTATTCTTTATACCATATAATATTTTTAATTTATTTTTCATAGTCATCCATGATATTGTTTTACGTCATTGTTCACGTAGGTGGTTAGGCCAACCCAAAAAAACATACCATATTTAATGGATGATTACAATTATGAAAGAAGATTATTTTGTATTAATGTATATATTAGAAAATCATAATGATGTGATTTAGAAACTTTTATGGTGTAGGATCATATTTTCATAGAGTTTAATAAATAATAATGAAACTAGATGAAAAACAAGATATATTACTTCATAGAGGTGGTAGTCCATACGATTCCCAACTAACGTATTCATTTATTAAAGTGGAGGGAACAAGGGTGATTATAATTTTTATATTCATAATCATAATTACATTTTATATGTAAAATTTATACTTCAATTTTACCCTTATAATTAAAAAATTGTTCGGTGGTGAAAAAATGGAAGTCGTCGTTTCATAGAGGTTATAGTACACACAACCCACAAATAACGGTTTAACTTATATTAATAGAAAATGTAAAAGGTGGTTAATAATTATTAAATAGGAATGATAACAATCATTATAAAAAATACTGATGTAATAGGATATGAATTATAAAATTATATTTGGAAGGTATGAATGAAAAGAAAAGAAGTTAGGAAAAGAAAGTACACATGTTGAGAACTTAGGATTTCCCTGGGAAGACTCCTTAGAAATTAAGGTCTTAATCCAATATATTATTACCATCGGCTCATGGAGAAGGAATATGTCTATAAAGGAAGTATACTAGGTGTAATTTGTAGTGTAAACTGAATTCTTTGAGAGGTCTTGAATGGGTGGTGAGAGGCACCTTTTATAAGTGGTGGGAATGAAATGTTTGTAACTAAAACAACATTATATAACGTGGAAACATGTTTAACATGTCCATTATCTCAAAAAATGGGAGCTAATTGTGAGTACATAATACATTTCTGAGTAATACCTCAACCACTCCATTAAAAACTTCTTTTTAACAAGTTATTTCATTTACTCCCTAGGTTACCCCATTTACCATTTTGAATTCCGTTATAATAACTAGTTCTTCCCCAATGTAACATATCATTTAAACCCTAGAATAAAAAGGTAATTATTAAATAATTTAAACCTTATTATTATATATATGAAATCCATATTATTATATTCATTTTAAAAAAGTGATATAATTTTTTTAAATAATAAGTGTATAATGTATTAAAACATTTTTTAAAAAAAAATAACATTAGTTATATAATGTGAAATATAAATTTTTAATTTTAAATAAATATTATTAATTTTTTTATAGAATACATATTTTTCCTAAAAATAGTTTCATATTTTTTTTTATTTTACATATAGACTATAAATCTTGTAAAAGTCATGACCTATATACAAATTTTTTTTTTCATTATTCATCTAAAAATAAATCATTATAGAAAACTCCAAAAATTTAAAATTAATAATTTTTAATGATAAGTCAAAAATACATTTAATTTTTTCAAATGTTTACTATAGAAATCATATATTTAATTTCCAAATAAAATCACAATGAATGATGAAAAATTGTTTTTATAGGAAACCATTCTTTAGGTATAATTACTATTCTTTAGAAATTTTTTCAAATAAATTATCTATACTAGAAATATATAAAACTTGTAAAATATTCAACGTATAAGATACATTTTAATTGTGAAATGAATTTTACTAGCTTCTTATCTAGACTAATTTTTTTTAAATGGGTCTCTATTTTAAAATGTAGTTATAAAAATTTGTAACCTCTTATTTAATGCCTATATTATAGTGGTACATGCATATTTTATTAAAATATGTCATAGTCCATTATGGTGTAGTGTTTCATATGAAGAAACCCATAAAAAATATATTTAATGATAAATATTTCACTAAAATAATGGGTTTCATTATATGCACCATAAAAATAATTTCACCCTCAAAATTTCATTACTCAAATAAAAAAGGGAAGTTGCTTTTATCACATGACACCCTTCGTATCCTACATAACTTACTAAAACATATTATTCCTCCGTATAAGTTTGACCATATGAGTGGTATTGTTTTATAAAATCTTATATCTTCAATCCATAATTTTTACGTTTTGTTCCTCATATGGTAGATCATGTTCCATTTGAATGGATTTTTGAGTCCAGTAAATGTGATAGTTCTAGTATGAACTTCCACAAAAGTGATACATGGAATGCATCATGCTCTTAGGAGAGGAATGTAGGGAGTTCTTTGTGATTGACTGCCTCCCCGAGAGTATCATGGAAATCAAAGTGGCCGATGTACCTTGGTTTCAACATCCCCTTCCCCAAAAACATCTAACCCTGATTCCACCAAGATATTCAGAGGAATACCTTGTCACTAACTTCAAAATCTAGATATTTTCAATTATTATCTTCATATTATTTCTATATAATTTGTGCTTCATTAATATATCACTTAATGGTATAATCCTTTTCTATTATTTCTTAGACAAGGTCATGACCTATCAGCTTCCTCACTCCACCTATATTTTTGCATGATGGAGTTCTACATGTCTTCTAATAAAAGTACTTATATAATTCAATCATAATGATAGAATATAAATTATTGTATTATGATAACTCTATAAAGGGGAGTTTTTAATCTCAAAATCCTTGAAATTCCAATGAATTATATTTCTGAATATACTCCATGTTTTTAATAGTTCTATCAGTATCAACAATATATATAATGGGGATAAATAGTGTGAATACTCAACTCTATCTTTAATTATCATTAAAGACTTCATCAGAACCTCTATGTAAACCTCTAACCTCAATTTGATAAAATGGAGAGTTGAAATCTATATAGTTATACAACTTTGATTATGTATATCTTGGAGAGTTTTTCAAGAGATAAATATTCTTTTATGGAAATAAAATTCAATTAATTAGTATTAATGTTAACTATAACCCATATTTCATTATTTCCAATCGATATTTTTGGGAGTCCTACGATGAAATACATGCTAATGTTTTCATATTTCGATGCTAATATGGGAAATGGTTGCCACATACCCTTATAATTCTATCATTTATACATAAATTTTTGGCATACCATGTATCAATATATATATTCAATGATCTCCCTCTTAATGTTATCCCATCATAATTTTTTCATTATATCTCTATAAATATTCATCATTCCATGATAAATTGGGAATTATGATCTATGAGCATCATCCAAAAGTTACCTCTTCTGTATTGTTTTTATGGAACATATATCCCATTTACAAACCTTATGACTCCATATTTAACAAATTCAAACTATTGAATACTCAATACCTTTTTATGTAGATCTATATCATCTTTATGGGATTCTTCGATATTCATGTGAATTAATGATTTAGAAATAATTTAAGAAAGATATTATTTTTTAACATACATTATGATTTCAAGATTAATTATTTACAAATCCATTAGTATTGGGTTTTTTTAGTCCTCATTATGGATATAGTAACATAATATTTCTCACTAAAAGCATCAACCACCTTGTTTTCCTTCCCTGGGTGGTAATGTTTTGGAGAGTCATAATATTTTATCAATTACAACAATTTCCTTTGGATAATATTAAAATATTTATACATGAATATATATTTCAATATCTTGTGATTATTATGTATATTACACTTCTCTACATAGAGATAATGTTGCTAAATATTTAATGTAAATATCACCACTACCAAATACAAATCATGAGTTGGTAAATTTTTCAAATGAGTATTTAAATGATATGAGACATAAGAAATTACCTTTACATTATTCATGTGGGTAGATCCTAACATCTTTTACAATGTAACACTATATATTACAAACTCTTATCCACTATTGGGTAACATAAGTTTATGTGCATTGAGTAAAATTTTCTTCAATTCCTTGAAACTATATTCACATTACTCTATCCAAAGGCACTTCACTCCTTTCCATGATATTATGGTTAATAAATTTTTTAGCCATGGTAAATTTCTCACAAATCATCAGTAATATCTCTTTAACATAATAAAATCATGTATCTCATTTATAGTTTTTGGTGTAGTACATTTATCAATAACTTATGTTTTTGATGGATCTACCAATATACCCTTGATTTTGATTACATAACCTAATAATGATACTTTATATATCCAAAATTCACACCTATAAAATTTGGGAAAATGTTTCTCATTTCTTATGGTTTTTATCTCAATCCAGAAATGATATTCATGATCTTCCTTCCTGTTATAATATATTAGAATATCATATATAAATAGTACCATGTTTTTTCAAGGTAATCCCTAAATAATATATTCATCACTTCAATAAATACATAATGAAAATTAATAAGACTAAATGAAATAATTATAAATTCAAAGTGTCCATAACTTATGTGGATATCTATTTTAGGAATATCATCCCTTTTGAACCATAAATGATGATATCCCGATTTAATTTCAATCATTAAGAAATATTCATCACCTCAAAGCTGATTAAACAAATCATCGATATATGTTTGAGGATTCATGATTTGATTGTGATTTCATTAATCTCACAATAATCAATACAAATTAACATTGATCCAACCTTATTTTATTAAAGAGGACTAGCGAACCCCATAGAGAAGAACTCATGAATATAAATAACTTATCTATATTATCTTGAATTGATTCTTAAATTAATCTAATTTAATGAGAGACATTATATATAGAGTGTCTGAGATTTTTATGGATCTAGTAGGGAGTTCTGTCAAAAACATAACCTCACACTATAGATTAAGGCCAGATAGTTTATCCAAAAATACATTATTATACTCCCATATAATAGGCATGTAAACAATGTTTACTTACCCCTTAATTATTTGATATATAAATGCCTCATTATTGGGTATCTGGACCCATATTATCGAATTTTATCCAAATGGTAGTCCATGATAATTACTATTTCTATACTTGATAATAAGATTATTTAGAGTATGAAATGATATTTATTTTCCCAGAAAACTGATATGTTATTTATGTAGGGAAATCCAATCCATACCCAATATTATTAAAAATTTTATTTAATGATGATGAATTAGATTTTTATAATTTATCCTCCCACAAATATCAATCTTATAACATTTATATATATTATATGTGATTGTCATTACTCTTGGTGTTTTTATTGATAGTTCAATATCTAATTCTAGAAGTGGTAATTTCAATATTATTAGAAACTTTTTGTGATATTAAATATTAAAATAAACTACAATCAAATAAGGTATTAGAAATCTTAAAAATAGATCACTTTTACCTCACATCACTTCATTACCATGATCTACCTTTTTTGAAGTGATCATTAATTACCTTACTTATTCCCATGATTTGGGAGGTTACTAGTGCCAAATTTCCCCATTTTTATAAGGGTTTGGGCTTCAATTTAGATAATATTTATTCTCCTTGAACATGAATCATTATAGTGTGAATAGAACATTAGCCAGTAAAATCATTACAAATATTTTTCTAATCAAACTATTAGAATTACCTCAATAATTTTGGGCTCATTGGCCTAAAAAACCACACTTCAAACACCTCAGTTATTTATTGAAGAAATTAACCAGGTGATTCTTCACACAATTTTGGAATGTAGGGGTTAAAATTTATTCCTCCATGTGAATTAAAATCAAAATTATAATGATATTACACCTTTCTTTTCTTATTCATGAAATAATTATAGTTCCTAATTTTTATCTCCACATTTATCACACATTGAACAATATCATTGTATCCCGAAATATTTCTATGGTTAAGTATATTCAAATAATTGGGTTTAAAACACAAAATAAATTGTAAATATTCCTTTTAGATTAAGAGATATAAATACGGACATACTTCATGAGATTTGTGATGTTTTCTCTATAAGTTCCCATAGAATTATCTTGCTTTTCTTTCATCTCTAGAAATTCTCACTCCATCCTCACATAAAGCGTTCAATGAATGTTCTTGGTGAAATATACTTTTAAAATACCTAACTTTTTGATAAATTTTATTTATTCCTTATATGTTTTATTCTTAATGAGTCACCACCCTTGGGAAACATCTCCTTGAAAATGATACACATCCAAGACAACCTTTTATTTCTTCAATAACTAGATAATAAGAAATATCCTTTATATCACATTGATCCATTTCTCAAAAATAAGTGTATTAGAGGATCCCATGAAGAAGGGTTTTCATTTTTGCGTGAAAGAATTAATATCAAGATATTATTTCCTTGATTTTTTCAAGATATCAATATGGGAGGTGTTTTTATTTATAGCTTTTAATGGCTTGGTGGGAATTTATATGAGATTTTTCACACTAACTCTTATCCCATTTGGAATCTCATTGGTATAATCATTATATTCCCCCTATAACCCATTATTTACCTAGTTTCTCCTTTCTCTATTTTTTAAATAAATAAAACTTAAGGATATATATATTTAATCTAAAAATAAAACTATTATCATATAACGAATGACTAAAAAATAACAATTTTTCTAAAATTATAAATTTTACGTCTTTAATCTAGTTTATTTTTTGTATACATCGTATAATGGTAACTAAACATACCATAATAATGTCCTCAATTAATATAGTTCATAAAGAGAACATGAATCAACAAATCATATACCCTGGGAGTTTCTAAACCTATGAGAAATCATAGGCTCATGCATCATGCACCAGGTTGCAGACCAAGTTAATGATCAATAGTCATTTTTCAGGGTAAATACCCCTATATTCATGTTTTCCACATTCGTATCTACTTTTGAGTGTCATATCAAGGATTTAAATCCATGGAAAACTACATACTAAAGACTTTACCAAAATGTTAGGATATAAACCTATACTTAGAATCATCCCTAGGGTTTCCACTATGGTTTTCTTACCCTAATTCTCAAAAATAGATTTTTAAATAAATAAAAATAACTAAAACTACACTCTAATACAAACTATTGTGACCTAAGATAAACATGAATTTATTTTACTTCTTTTAAAAGATATAGCCCTTATTTTTAAAAAATAATAGTAACAAAATCCTAAAAAACATAACGTTCAATGTATTCAGAGACTAGTTATATAATAATAATATTTTAAAATACTTAAAATCATTTAATTTTTAATTTTACCATACTAAACCATTATCTTAATGACTCATCAGAATGAATCATCCCTATACACTGGTAAATTCACACATATGAAAAGGGGTGAGATCAAGCCCTCGCTATGGGATAAATAAAAATTTCACCAAGGATGAGTTCATAATAATAAAAAACACAATTATGAGAGAAATATCATATCATCATGTGTGATAATCATAAAACAAAAGTGATATTTAAATGACATAGCATAATAACATAAATCAACAAAAGATAAATAGTCAAGAATAATTTTCATAACATGGATAATATTTTTTTAACATAAAACGTGATTCCTGAGATCATTAGAAAAGAATTAATAACCTCTTTCAACTGTGAAAAAACACATTAGCATAAGGAAACATTACTTTTATGAGTCACACACTTTCACCCATTCTTGCAAGATAACATAATTATAAAAATTTATAAATCACCTCCATGAATCACACACTTGCATCCATTCTTAAGAATAATTAAATGGTTCCCATGTATATGTATCACATGAGATTTAAAATTTTAACCTTTGAATTAGAGGCCGATATTGGACCCCAAACTTCATTATCTATACTTATGGGTACCCCTTAAAAATAATTAAAATATCCTATCATAAATAATCCATAGAAATAAGATGGTTTTTAGAAAATGTTTAAATGAAAATGATTCAATTTTCATAAAAACCCATTTAAATTAAAACTCTTTTCAATAAAATTTTAGATAAAAATCCTTCAGCTTTCATAGAATAAAGAAAATATGGAAATAAAAGTGTTGTTAACAAAATTTTCAAATAGTATAAACACATTAATTAAATATAATTAAATCAAAGTACATGGTCCCCAAAAAATAATCACATTATAGAAGAAAAAAAGGCGGGACAAAATGAATGATAAGCCAATTATATATAAGTATTTTTGAATATTGAATGGAAAATTAAAACCAAACCAAAAATAATATATTTTTGAAACATAATTTTGTAATCCTAGATGTAAAAGAAATATTCAAGAGTCTCTTTTAAAAAATTATCGTTAATTATTATAAAAACAAGTCACTAGAAAACACATTATGAAAGAGTATTTTAGTTAAAAAATATTTTCCCATGAATTATAAGAGATAAAATCATCTAAAAAAGAAAATCATATGGGAGATAAATTCACATAGACGTTGTATAATTAATGGATGAAGTCTGAGTGGCCGAATACCTTAACTTTAATGTTTTTGTCTACATAAGTCCTTTAACCACCTGAATAAGAAAATAAATAACTTTATCGTCTATTTCATAACCTTATTAATATCCATTACATATTATTAACCAAATATATAATTTTACCATACATGTATATTTTTATGTTCTTATCAATTTCCAATTTTGGACATGAGTAATCTTGATCATTTTGAACTGGTTACATAATCCCAACATTGTTATTCATTATTCTCCAAAATTTAATCCTTAATAAATGATGAAAGGTACTGAAATTTATTATTTATAATTTTTATTAGTGGTATATTTTCATTTTATGCAATTTTTGGTTATGATGATTAATGATAAAAGTGACAATGAGGATGTTCCAGTCATTTTTTAATGAAAATGTGTTGGTATATTAAATTATGATTTTAATATTAAATTTACCACTCTTTAATAAAGAATAAATATTTATTTTTTTATTTTAATTTTATATTATTATTAATAATGTTTTAATAATCATCCATCACACTATTTTATATCTTGGTTAAGGTAATTTGTTAGACCGAACCAAATAAGACCATACCATAATTAATAAACAATTATGATTCTGAAAGTGGTTTCTTTTAGAATAAATCCCTTATTAAAAAATAATAATGATATTATTTTGACCCTTTTATAATTTGAATCATATTTTATGATTGTTTAATAAATAATTATGTATCTAGATGAAAAATTATATATGTTACTTCATGGAGTCAGTAGTTCACACAACACACAGTTAACGTTATCATTTCTAAAACTATGATAGAGAAAGAAGGGGGGTTATAATGTATAAATCCATAATATTAATTATATCATATATAACACATTTATTCTTCAATTTGAAACATATAGTTAGTGAAAAAATTCTGTGGTGAAAGAAATAGAATCTATCCCTTCACGGAGGCAGTAGTCCACACAATGCTTGAATGACAGTTTCATTTTTCTTAATAGAAAAGGGAAAAATCTAATATTTATTACCAACTAATAAAAAAATTCATTATAAAAAAAAATTTATGTAATTATATTGTAATTAAAATAAAATATTTATATGGAAAGAAATAAAAGAAAAGAATTTAGGGGAGAAAGGTACTCATGTTGAGAACTTAGGCTTCCCCTTGGAAGACTCGGAGGAAATGGAGGCATTATGTAAATATCATATTACTAGAGGTTTAAGGAAAATTAATAGGGTAATATATTAAGGAAAATGGATATAGTTTTAAGTGGAAACCAATTTAATTTTTTGGTCTTTAAGGGGTGGTGCGAGGCCCCTTTTATATGCCGTGAGAATGACATTTTTGTAATTATAACCAATTAATATAAATGGAGCACATGTTAAAAATAATATGTGGATCAAAAAATGGAAAATAAATTATTATAGATAAGGTTTGTTTGATCCACTTATCCACCACTCAACTATAATCATGTTTTTAACATGATAGGAATTTTACTCCATAGGATATCCTTTTTCCCATTTTGGTTTTCTACTATGGTAACTAATTTTTTAATATGATATATTATCCTTTATACCCTAAAATAAAATGGTCCTTGTTACATAATTTTGACCTTATAATTAAATATGTTAAATCATTATAATATATTTATTTTCAAAGAGTGATGAGAATCAATTTCTAAATAACAAGTGAACAATTTAATAAAATAATTTTTTTAAAAATATAACTTATGTTCTAAAATTTAAAATTTAAATTTTAAAATTTAAATAAATTTTCATAAGCCTTTTATAAAATATATATTTAATAATTAAAATAGTATCATACATTTTTAATTGAATCATATTTAATAATAAAGTTATAAAATTCATGGTATTTATAAAAATGGCATTTTTTTGAACTATTCATCGAAAAATCAATTATTCCAGAAAAATTCAAAAAATAGTCATTAATATAATTTTTTTAATGATATATAAAAATTGAATTTAATATTTTCATATTATAATTATATAATTTAATTATTTAACTTTTAAATTAAAATATAAGGTATGGTGGAAAAATATTTTTTTAGAAATAATTATTTAGATATATTAGGTATTTTTATAAAATTATTATAATATATTATTTATTAAAAAATATATCACACTTGAAAATTATCTAATTTTGAAAATAAATTCATATTATAATATTTTTTTATTATTTTCTTTGATGCACTAGTTGAAATTATATCGAAAGTGACCATTATTTTATAATGTGGTTACAATATTTTATACCCACTTATTTAACAACTATATTGAAATGGTCAATATCTATTTTATTAAAAAAATTATAGTATATTAAGGTTTGATGTTTCATGTGGAGAAATATATTCAACACAATATTTATGTAAAGTGGAAGATTTCATTAAAATATTGGGGTGTTACGATGTTTCTTTCACTACTTTTCTATTATGTAGGGAATTTTACCAATCACGGTAGTTGGGTATCTTGAATAGTTCAGTGGAAAATAATTTTTCTATATCCATAATTTGGATAATACCTAAATATATAACATTTTAAACCTAATCCTATTAGGGTGTTCCAGCTAGTGTAACCCCAATCCAACACTAAGTATAAGCTAAAAACAATCAAGGGGCACCCATCTATGACATGATTTACCCAATAGGATAATATTGAGTTACTAGTAACTTTATTATCATAAAAAGGATAATTTAGGGGTACCCATCTATAAAGTGACATACCTGATTAAATGATCAAGGTATTTATATTTATGGGATTGGAAGGAATTTCAAACTTAGTATTTAAGAGTTTTCTTTTATAATCACTCCAATTTAATATACGTTATTTACATATTAAATAAACAAATATTAAACATCTAGAAATATTTATATTTTCATATTTTATTTATTTTTATGTATGCATGATTCCAAATATTTCTTTTTTGGAATCCATATTCTATCCACAAAATTAATGTTTTCACAAAATTTTAATTTATAATGTTTACACAACCCACAACATAAAAAACCAAGATAAAAGTGTATTTATTTTAAATCATTTTCATGCGAGAAACATTACATCATACAAAATAATCTCAGAATCCCATTATCATATGGTATTGTTCCATTGAGAAATAGTTACATATGAAAGTTACTCTACAACTCTTGTGAAGATTCCACAATTATTGATCCATAATAGATTATCATCTTAGAACTCCCATAAGTTGTAATTAAGTTCATAACATATGGAATATAAATATAAGAAATGTGTGAGATCAAATGAGCAGTAAGGGAAAACATATAATCAATTTATAATTGGTTAGATCATAAGTATTAGAGAAAATATGGAATATTATAAATTTATTATTAAAGAAATAGAAAACTGGATAGTTTTCCACGAGTCTTGATATAAGAATATATTAGAGAGAACATATATCATGTAAAAATAGAATGGAAACATGAGATAATTAACATGATCCATGAAGAATAATCATTGGAATATAGAATTTAACATTATCTTTATGGGTAGTTTAACAATTATTCTTTGGAACAAAAATAAGCACAATGTGTTATCTTATTATGATCATATATAAGAAGTCCCTTGCTTTAGTTTGTGAGTATATCAAAGAAGGATCACCCTTTTGTTTCATAGAATATGTAAGATGTCACACACTTTAGTTTTCGTGAATATCTAAAAATACTATAGTTTACTTTGTGAACATATCTAATAAGGATATCCCTTTAGTTTGTGATAATATCCAAGAATTCACACCATTTAGTTGTGTGATCATATCAAAGAATGCTTTCACTATATTATCTTATGATACAAAAAAACATTTATCAATGTATTAGAGGGTGACATGGTCCCACTCATCATTCATCGATAATTATGTGTTCCACTCAGAAATAATCCACTTATCACATTATAAATAACCCATGGAATTAAAAATGGGGTTTATAGAATGTTTCAATTAAAATCATTCACTTTTCATAAATAACCCATTGTAATTAATATGTGTTTTACAAAACATCCAAATGAAAATATTTCACAATTCATAGAATAAATAACCCTATGAAAAGAATATGGGTTTCAAGAAACACAAAAATGAAAATCTTTCACCATTAAAAGTATAAATAACCTATATAAATAAAAATGGGTTTCAATACATTTCTATGTTGTGTCACTAAAAGTTACCTTATGAAAAAAAATGATTGACACCCAAAGTTCACTAACCACATAAGATTATTTCTTAAGAACATATAGTGGGTGATTCTTGAAATATTTTTCCTAGGAAATATATACTTTTAAGATAAATATGAAAATGGTAGAGAATCCATAAAATGTTATTTAGAAAAATTTCTTAACATGTCATTGAAATCATATGTTTTATATCTCATTCAAAAGAGATTTTTTCAAATGGGAAGTGAAAATATTGGAATTTTTTCCACTAAAAAAATATTTAATAAATGTTCCTCGAAAAAATATAATAGCTTTCCAAAAAGGAATTTTTAGTGGAATATAAAATATTTTATTATGAAAGGATTGAAAATATTTTTAGTATTTTGTAATACCTTATTAACAACCCATATTGAAAAAATATTAACAAACTATCATTTTAATTGATGATAAGGAAAATATAAGGCTCTCCAAAGATTAAAAATAGTTGGGATTCCATATAAAATGGTAAAAATAGTTGAAAATTAAAATATGGACAATGAGGGGAAAATAATGTTCAAGAGAAAGGGATTTAATGTTAATAAAGATATAATTTTTAGAAAGAAATATATCATTGTTGAGATTTGAATTACAAATGTAACATTCCCAAGAGGGATGATAAATTATAGAATTATAATAGAATATAATAAATCAATATTTTAAAACTATATTAAAAAAGTATCATTATTACTAAATAAAAAAGGAGAAATAAATAACCCTTATGTTTTAATCTCGCTTACGCGAACAAGCTCTGAAATCATTGAAAAATTTAGATTTCCATTGAAAGACTCTTTATAAATAGAGAACTTAAGACAATATATTTTGACTTGATGATTAAGTAAAATAAGACAATTACATAGGAATGATAATAGACTGAGATTATTTTTTAATCCAAATTATTTGAGAAGTTTTAAAGGTTTTTTGAGAGGCCACTTTATGTGATGAGAATGGATTTTTTGTAAATATTTTAAAATAATATTAAGAGAGAACATGTTTCACATGTAAAGAGGATCTAAAAATAGAAAATAATTTATTGTATGATGAGATAAGTTCAATTATATATCTACTACCCAATTATAAACATTTTTCAATTCCTAAATCCCTTGATATAAAACTTTTGATATTTTAGATTTTACTGTGGTAATTGGTGTTTACTGAAATAATTTTTTTTAATGTCTAAAAATAAAATGGTCCTCATTAAATAATTTGATCCTAATGATTCCAAATTTTAAATAATATTTATCTCATCATATTTATGAATTAAATAAAAAATAATTTTCACAATAGCATATGTAATGCATAAAACTAATTTTTAGAAAAAAATGATTTTTGTATGATAAATAATTTATGAGAACTGTAAGACTATCCATGTCATTGATTATCAAGATATGATTAAATTTATTGTAAAAAATAAATTTTATGTGGATTTTAATATATTCCAAAACCAATTTTAATCTGATTAATATTTAATTAAAAGGAATGTCCAAAAATAATTTCTTTTATTGATAATATTACTTAAGTTTACAAAATGTTAAATATATGTTTCATAAATTCATAATAGTATTATAAAAATATATATTTTCCATAATTAAATATATATTTTTTAATTAAACGGTTTTATATAATTATATTTTCTTCTTATATTAAAGTTATAAAAATTTCAATTTTGGTACAAATTGTATTTTTCAATATTTAACCAAAAATAAACTATTTTAGAAAAATTATAAAAATTAATACTAAGATAATTTTAAAATTATAATATTTTTATCATATTAAAACTATAAGTTTTTCATATTTAGTTTTTAAATTAAATTATAATATATAAACAAAATAGCTTTAATTGATAAATAATTAACCGTTTAGGTTTCATGTGTATGTGTTTATAATTTATTGCTATATTTTATCTACTATATGTTTAATAAACCATTTGTTACTATGTTTGTTTATTAATAATGAACCATTTATATAATACGATCTGAATCATATTAGTTCAGTTTTTTTTGAAAGACAAGATATTTACATGTTATTTTCTTAAGAAAAATTATTTTATAAAATCATGGATTATTACATTCTACCTCCCTTAAAAGGAATTGAATCCTTAAAATTTGATAACTAAGAAGAAAATAATTGAGGGCAATTTTCTTCCATATATCCTCAAGTTCCTACATATGTTATTAAAACATAGGATTACTCTATATAACTTTTAATAGATGAGTGGTCTTGTTCTATATTACTTTACATCTTCTATCTAGAATTCCTACTGGTTGTTTCTCATATGATAGATCATGTTTTAGTTTCACATATTCTATGTTTATTTAATGTGAATGGTTAGTTATGTAATACCTAAAACGTGATATAATAACAACATCAAGTACTTGGGATAGATATTAAGGGAGTTCTTAGTGATATCTTGTAGGCCCGATTTGATCGAGGACCTCCAAGTGACAGATTTACCTAGTGCTCGACATCCCTTTCTGCACAAATCTTGTGAACCACATCAAAGGATATATCCATAATATAACATTTTCACCAAATTAAATATCTGATGTAATAAAATATTATCATTATAAAGATTCTACTTTTTCCACATTCATATTCTACTAAATTGTTTAAACCTTCTCTAACATTATATAGAAAAGGCCATGTCTTATTAGCTTCCTCTCACTAACTTCATCCTAGGATATTGGGGTCCTATATCTCTTCTCAAAACAATCCACATATAGTTCCAGTTGAATACTATAATGGAAACTATTATTATATAATAACTCTACCAGGTGATAAAACTGACGCCAATATCTTTGGAAATATGTTGAATAATATCTTAACATATCCTCTTGAGTTTTAATTATTCTCTCAGACTAATCATTGATTTGAGGGTCATGTACGGTGATTAAACTCATCTACATCTCCAATGATCAATATATAATTTTCTAAAACATCATGGTAAAACTCATATATCAATAAATACTATAGAGATTTGTACTCCATTCAATCTTACCACTTCTTTTATGGATGTCATGGTATGTTTTTGAAGAAAAAAATCATATTTTATAGGAATGAAAAGTTTTGAGTTGATAATGTTATAAACTAATACTGAAATGGAATTATGACCTTTGTATGTCATATGGATTCCTATGAAAAAACCCATGGTGATTTTTCCCATTTCCATCAAATTATGGGTATTGGTTTCTTCATCCCTTATAATTATATTTTTCCAACCTAACTTTCAACTTTCCATGAATCGAGATATGTATTATACGACATACCTATTCATGTTATCCCACTATAATTTTTACTTTATATAGCTATATATCTTTGTGATTCTAAAATTAATAGAGATGTAACATTTATTAGTATTATCCAAAGTTTCCCACTTCCATTTTGGTTTCTGTGGGATGCATATTCGGGTTTGAAACCTTCTCCATATTTTTTCAATTTGAACCCTAGAATTCTCAATTCCTTTTTTTGTATCATTTCACCATATTTATAGGATTCATTGATATTATTGTGGGTGGAAGTATGAGTAGTTAGTTGGTTAATATAGGGTTTATATCATACATTATTTAATTGATGATTCATCCTATACAAATCCATGAGTATTGGGTATTTTTAAATCCTTATCATAGATAAAGTATCATGGTATTTCTTTCTACATGAATATATATTTTAAGCTCCTATGATCAATATATAAATTCCACTTTTCTCCATAGAGATAGTGTCAACAAATATTTAATGCAATGATCACCACTTCCATATCCAAACCATGAATTAAGTAATTTTATTTAGAGTTTATAACTGGAATAGGGAATAAGAAATTACCTTATCAATATTCATGAGGGTAGAACCCAAGCCAATTTTCAAAGATTCATTGTATATTACAAAACATTACCCACTATAGGGTAATGAAAGTAAATGAGTAGTGACCAAAATTATTTTTAGTTACACAAAACATTCTTTAAATTAATTTTAACAAAGTAACTTTAGTCCCTTCTATGTCGACCACGTCATTTTATTTTATAGCTATGGGAAATCTCACACAATAAATCGATAGTTCACAATAATCAAAGAAAAATATGGATCAAAGTTATTTTGGTCGGTCTGGATCATTTCTCGATAACTTATTTCATTAAAGGATGTATATATATAACACCTATTCTGATTAAAATACCCAATAATTATACTTTATATATCAAGAATTCAAACTTTCTCAACATGGAATACATTTGTTCTTTTCTTAGGGTCTTTAATCAAATCTGAAATGATCTTCCTACTCTTCCTTACTATTTTAATATATAAGAATATTATATATATTGAAAACAAAAAAATTATCAAGGAATTATTGAAATATTATATTCATTATATCCAAAAAGATGACTGGATCATTCATAACTGTAAATGGAATCACTATAAATTTAGAGTTTTTGTACCTTATTTGAACAATTGTCCTAAAAATATGTTCCGTTTTAACCCTTAATTGATGATATATAAATAAATGTTCAATATTTTATAAGTATTTAGTTCCTATTATTTGACATAATAGATCATCTATATGTGGTAAAGGATATATTTTCTTGACCCTCGAGGAAAATACATATTGATCCATCATTATTTTTGACAAAGATGACTAGTAAACCCCACGGTGAAGCACGATTGTTTATGAAATACTTATTAGGATTCTCTTGTAATTGTTTCTTTAATTCATCCAATTCAATGGGATTCATAATATATGTTCTAAATGATATAAGAATAGATCCAGGTGTGAGTTTCATTTAAGAATAAAACCCAAAATCTCAAGAAATATTAGGAAGTTCATATAGAAATACCTCGATATACTCCTATACAATATGCAAGTTATCAATGACTGATTTCTAAATGTTTATTTTATTCAAGAGTCCCTAATTGTTTGGGTATTATAACCCATATTAGATAATATTACTCCCCAAGTATTTTATGATCATCGTTATGTTGGTTTTTGACAAATAGGATGATTTAGGATATCAAATAAGACTTTCTTATATTGACAATTGATGGGTACTTTATGTAAGGAAAGACAATCTATAACACCCTAATCTTCTACGGTATGTTTCCCTTTGAATAATACAATATCTTGCATTGTACCCAACTCATATTTTTAACACATCACGACCAATCAAACTAGACATTATGAATAGTAATACCCACTTTTTGAAATTTTAATTTTTTCTTCGAAATGGACTTCATTGTTGAATTCAGAATATCTAAATTAGCTTAGGGTGAATTTTTTGTATTTTTTTGAAAACTTTTAATTTTTGAGGAATAGTGAAAACCCCTGCGTTATTGTTTAAAACCGACTTTTTATTTAAATAGTTTTTTATTTTATTTAATTTTATATTAGCTAAAATTAGATACATAATTCCTATTTATGTTCAATTTAATTCATTGGAGTAATTTTATACTAATATTATATATATATATTTTTATTGAACTTTGTACCCTCTTTTACCCACCCTCTCAACGCATTTTGAAATTTGCAAAAAATGAAATTTTACAACTTTATTTAATTGAATTTCGAAAATAAAATAGATATAGTTGATATCAGTAAGTAAAATGTTTTTCAATATGATTAAAGTAATGTTTGGTGAATAGTAACTTTTGACTTTTATTTACCACAATTAAAAGAAAATAAGGTAATTATGGTAAAAATGATATTATAATTACCCTAACACAAGTCTTAAATCTATTTGATAAGTGTATTTCGACCAAAATCAACATTAGGAATAAAATATGATCTTTTTGACCCACCTGGATTAGATTAGGGCATTTATTATTATTTTATTTAAAGAAGAGACGAAAGTGGTAAAATCAATGTTTAATTACTGAACCATTTTTAATATACGGTTATAATTAATACATATTCGACTAAAAATAGTTTTTAGAAATATGGAAATATATCCTACATAATGGTATTTTATTTATTATTTTTAGACATTATATAATTAAATTTAATTCTGACACAATGATGATGAAGTAAATAACATATTAATGAAATATTAATATAATTGATATTATAAATATCCAAATAAAATTAAATTGAGACTTATGATGAATTAAAATAATTATCTAGGTTATTATGAAATTTTAGGGTTTATTAAATAAATTTTATTTGAAGTAATCATGTTGTTAGGACTTTAACAAAAATCAAATACCAAATAGTGTCAAAATTCAGATAAATATGTTTTTTAAACAAATATTATATTATTAATTGATATAACATTCCTAAAAATATAATATTCATCCATTTTACATAGATAAGTTAATATAAATTAATAATGAACAACTTTGGGTTCTTTTTTCTTTTTATAGTATGTTTATTAACCACTTAATATAATAATACAAGAATACATTGTAAATGTTAAACTATTTAACTAAGAGTTAAATCTAAAAGATATGGTTAATATGGTGACCTAAACATATCTAAAACCTATTTTTTAAGAGGTTTTCGACCCAACCCCACCTTAGCTTCAAAATAAATTATTTTGGATCCATTATAAACTGAATATGATTGTATAATAAAATAATACTTCAAGATTTTTCAAAAGTGACCCTCACCTCCCATAAAAGGGTACTTCCCCTTGTCTCAAAATCACATCTCCAAATCCATTTGGCATGGGAAAATCCTACTCAAATATCTTCTCTAATACCCTAAATTATACCGATAGGCCTTACTTTGATCATAAATCCAACCTAAGTAGCTCGTTTGATCAACTCAAAAGGGAACACCCGAGGAAGAGGTAATAATTTCACCACCACATTCAAATTTCTATTCTTCTTCCACTTCCCCTTTCATTTTTGTTCCCATAAAAAAAATAAAAAAACGTGTGCCTTATACATACTATGATGTTATTATAAGTATGGTACAACCATATTCATTGTTCTATCCATCCCATGAATGACAAGTCACCCTACGTGTGTGTGTATGACTTACCATCTCCAAGTCGTGGTGTAGTTTGTTATTCAAACAATTCATTATTTAGATGGTTATAATAATGAGTATAACTGATTTAAATAATAAATATAACATGTTAATTATTCTTTATATATGATATAACATCCAATTACATATGATTTCACATTCGATTGAAGGACATTGTTGCTCGTGTGTACGTATAGATTACCGTCTCCATGAACGCGATGAAATTCATTCTCAATCGTAACCATTCATGAATAAATTTCAATTTATGGTTAAAATTAATGTTTAAGAACATAATATAATTCTAGATATAAATCAAATAAATCCTATACATAACAAACATTACTTATGTAACAAAAAATATAATGAAAAATGAATCAGTTAACATTCAAAACAATGATACTACAGAAATATTATTAACAAATCAATATTAGAAGATCATATATGATATCATATTTATGTATATGGTTGTTGTATAATTAACTAAAATTTATTTAACTATTATACAGGATGTTGACATACCATTGATTAAGGATAAGTACATGGTAAAGGTTAATTCTACAATCTCTTCATTATCCTAGGTAGTTTATACGTGAGTATCTGCTGGGGCCTTTTTGTCATCCACATCCGTGTTTCTTAAAAATTTATTTCAAAACATTTTTACCATTTCCAATATTATGGGTTAAAGTAATTTATACCCTTGTTTTAATTTTTATAAAATGTTTATAATGAAATATTTCCATCATATTCTAAACAAGGTACTTTACGACCTTTTCTACAACATTAATGAAAGAATGTTTTTTAACTTATATGGTGGGTGAAGTTATTTTCCACCATTATAACACCTACGAATCATCCCTGAAAATATTATAAGAATATTTTCAAAATATATTTTTTCTTTTATAATTATGCGACTTTTAAATTATTTCAAAATTGATACAGATATTTTCCTCAAATAGTTTTGATCTCATCTATGTCAACATCCTTTGATGGATTTTACAATTTTTTGAAGTTGAATTATTATGATACAATCTTCCACATTGTATTGATGGTTTTGGGATATGTTTGAATATGGATGTTTAATTTTTATACCATTCTTGGTTTAAGGATAAAATATTTACATTTCATATATTTGTCTTAATACAAATTTTTATGTTATGTTAAATCATTTTCATATTAGGAATGAATTGGACTTAGTAAGTGACGGGTGGTGCCCAATATAGATCCTCGATGTATAGGTAGGTATCATGAGACAAAATAATGTCTTGGAACAAGTACATGACAGAATATTATTTTTATTCTTGGCGTGAGGCATTGACTATGTGGTTATTATGTCCGACATTATGCATTCCATCATTAGGAAATTGGCTATTGATATTACATGTGATTATTCGACTAGTAGAATATACATGTGAATAAGTAAATTGAATTATTTGATTTATAATTTCCATATTATACATAATTTTATGTTTAAAAGGCTTTTGTTTTAGTCTTATACATTGCCTTAAATGTATATGCCTATTAATGAAAGTTTCCACTATATTGTTATCCTTAATAAGAACCTGAGCTCACCCATTTCTATGTTTTATTTTCCACATGATGTGAATAAGTATATTATGACTGACCTGTAGGGATAGTCTAGGGGATATTAATGTGTTTAAATGAGCCAATTATGTTGATGTTTTTTATTTTATATGTAACATATAACTTGTTTATGTATCTAGTACTTACAAGGCTACAAAACTGATCGGTCTTTCGGGATTTGATCCCTTGTGATCATGACAATGTTATATAACAATTCACCGACTTTGGGTAACTAGGTTCGGGGCATTATAGTTGATATCAGAGGATGATTAGTAGAAATTGTGGATGATATAATTAGAAAAATTCTGATTAGAGAACATTACCCTAAGATAGACTTTGTGGATTAATATAGTAGAAATTATTAGAATTTTGGTAACGTAGAGATTTTGTGAGTTTTCCAAGAAATACATCCCTATATGGATACGAGAAGGTAGAGGCATCTCTAGAATAGATGTACCTAGGAGTGAAAACTCCGACACGGAGTTTTGGGCTTGACCTGGGGTATCCTAGTACATGAAAATGGGCCTTTCTACACTCTTGGTTACGACACTCCTAGGGGATATGCTTAGGATAATTCAAATTTTCTTTACAAACCATTATGAAGGCTTTATTAGTAAATACTTCTCAATGAAAACATTTTTATGATTATGGATTATATCCATAAACTGTCAATTTATGTTAAGTATTTTACATGTTTGGAATCATATATTATGATTCATAAACTAATCTAGTGTATTCCATTGTTTAGAAATGGTGCCTAGTTTAAGGAATGGAAATCGTATCAACGCACATAATCAATGTGGGGATTTTCCTCCAACTCAAGATAATTATAGTGTAGATGGTTATGCAACTTGTGCTAATCAGCATATCACCATAATGTGACAACTCACTCAGGTTATGAATAATAACCTTACCCGTATGGATCACCCTGATCCACTACATAGAGGACCAATGTTATACCGCTTCATGAGCCAACAACCACCAACATTTAATGGGACTAAAAATGCATTTGTAGATAAGAAATGGATAATTTCCATAGAGAAAATATTTCATTCATTGTGGAGTAGTGAAAGGGAAAATGTATTCATGTCAGTTTATATCCTTATAGGAGATGCAGATCAATGGTGGTCATTAATTCAAAACTAAAAGCAGGATAAAGAAGTATCAAGTATGTAATGGAGGGAGTTTAAACATATTTTCTTAGAAGAATACTTTTCTCATAACCATCGAGCAGATATAGAAAGATAGTTGCTAAGTCTGAGGAAAAAGGATGATGATAATGTCACAAAGTATGACGCTAACATTAAATGGTTATCAAGGAATGCAGCAGATTATATAAATAACCCAAGGAATAATATTGATCAATTATTATATGGGTAAAGACCATTTCTCCATTGAGCATTAGTCTCATAATCCTTCTCATTGTATGAAGATATTGTCTCATGTGATATCAAGAAAAAAAATGTACTTCTATATGTATTACGACTATAATACAAAGCAAGAGAATAAGAAACCTGATGAAAACTCTAGAAGTGGAAATAAGGGGAAGAATGTAAAGGTGGAATATCCATCCTACGGTAAATGTGGGAAGAAAAACCCCAGTACTTTCCTGAAGGGAATGGGAGTCTGTTACAAATGTGGTGAAAAATGCCACTAAGTTTGTGATTGCAAGGGAAAGAAAGAGGTTGTCATTGTCAAATACTATAATAGAAGAGAAAATGGGCATTATGCAAATTATTGTCCTAATAACCAAAGAAACATACCTCAGAAAAGGACAAGTGGGCAAGGACAAGCAAATGTGATCACTACTACTGAGGTTGAAGCTCTAAAAGATGTGGTGGAAGGTAATTTAATGGTTTCATCATGTTTATTCAATTCATTATTTGATTCTGGATCATCTCACTATTTCATATCTTCCTAGTTTTCTATGAAAATTCTATATTTAAAATTTGATTTAAAAGGGGGTTATTAGTCCAAAATCCTAAGGGATGTTTCATTGTGACAATGTTTTGTGAATTGGTTCCCATTAGGGCACCTAAATGTTATTTATCTGCTGATCTCATCATCATACCCATGATTGAATTTTATATAATCCTCAGTACAGATTGGATTTTAGACCATGATGCGAAAATTTGTTGTAGGAAGAAGGATGTTACAATTTTAGATGATGATAAGGAGTACCTTATCATTAGAGAAAAAACATCACCACCTGATGATTATCTAGATCCACCCCCAGTAGCTCTACTAAATTCAATTATTGGGGTGGAATAGAATGAACTAATTATGGGCGAGGAAAATAATGTCCAAATAGAGGACGTACCTATTGTGCAAGAATATGTTGATGTGTTTCCACAGGATTTACCTAGACATCCTCTAGAATGAGAAATTGACTTTTACATTAATTTAATTCCTAGTTCAAGTCCCATATCGAAGACCCCATATAGAATGGACACTATGGAATTAGTGTAATTAAATAAACAACTAGTGAAATTGAGCAATGAAGGATTTATTCACCATAGTGTTTCTCCAGGGGGAGCCCCTGTTCTTTTTGTTAAGAAGAAAGATTGATCTATGAGGTTGTGCATTGACTATAGAGAGATGAATTCTATAACAATAAAGAAAAAGTATCCCCTACCTATTATTGATGATTTATTCGTCCAACTTAATGTAGCTCAATATTTTTCAAAGATTCACCTTCGATCTAGATATCATCAATTATGTGTGAAGAAGGAAGACATTCTGAAAACAGCATTTCGAACCAGGTATGAGCATTACGAGTCTACAGTAATTCCTTTTGGAATGACTACTGCACCCTCTATTTTCATGGATTTAATGATTAGAGTTTTCAAGGAATATCATTATGACTTTATAGTGGTATTTATTGATGATATCTTAGTTTATTACAAAAGCTACAAAGATCATGAAAATCACTTGGGCACTATTCTGGAAACCCTCAGATGAAATGAATTATATGGGATGTTTAGCAAGCATGAATTCTATCTTTAGGAGGTTTCTTTTCTTGGGAATATAGTATCTAAGGATGGAATCTCTGTTGATCTTTCAAAGACCAAGGTAATCCAAGAATGGAAAACAACAATGAGTATAACTATGGTACACAGTTTTATTGGTTTAGAAGGTTATTATCGGTGTTTCATCCAAAATTCTGCCCGATTGGATAACCCATTAACAAAGCTCACATGCAAAGGGGTTAAATTTTGTTGGAAAAAAGATTGTGAAGAATGTTTTTAATAACTAAAGTGAATATTAGTCAATGATTTTATCTTGAATCTACCATCGAGGGATGATGGGTTTGTTATTTATAGTGATGCATCAAAGAAATGATCTTGTTGTGTCCTTATACAGAATGATAGATTTATTTCCTATGCACCCCAGTACCTAAATATTCATAAAAAAAACACTATCACTCATGATATTGAGTTAGCAGATGTAATATTTAATTTGAAGATATGGAGACACAATCTCAATGGTGAAAATGTGAGATATATACTGATCACAAGATTGTGAACTATATTTTCTCACAAAATAAACTCAACATGAGGAAAAAGAGATGGCTTGAACTACTTAAGGATTATGCTTTAACTATACACTATCACCCGAGGAAGGAAAGTAAGTTGGAGGATTCTTTGAGCATAAAGAATCATGGAGTTTGAACAAGATGAGAGTTTAAAGGGATCCTATGTTCATGGATCTAGTAAAGATGGATATGGAAATAATCATGGAAGGTGAAACATCAATACTTTATCAAATAGTTGCTAAACCATCTTTACAATCAAAGTTAAAATGTTCTTAGACTAATGATGATTGTTTTCAAAAGGAAATTAATGCTATCAATGATGTGAGACTGATTGAATTTGAATGTGAAGTTGGAATTTTGAAATTTAGGATAAGACTTTGTGTTCATGATATACCTGATCTAAAAATGGAATTGTTGGATGATTCTCATAGCTCAAATTTCTCTATACACCCTGGCTGCACTAAGATGTATAGATATTTGAAGAAACATTTTTTGTGGGACAACATGAAATAGGAGATTTCTGATTATGTGTCAAGATGTATGGTTTTTCAATAGCTAAATGCTGGAAGACAACATTCTAGAGGAGTCATGCAACCTCTTCCCATACCTGAGTTGAAATGGGATGATATTACGAAGGATTTTTTCATGGGTATTCTGAATAATCCAAGAAGGAAAGATGCAATATGAGTCATTGTTGATCGTATTACCATGTGAGCACATTTTCTTGCTATAAGAAAAGATTTACCACTTGAATGTTTAGCAAGAAAATATATTAATGAAGTTATAAGACTTTATGTAGTACACCAATCGATTGTTTCTGATCATGATCCCAGTTTTACATCAAGAGTCTGGAAAAATCTTCAGAATGACTTGGATACTGAACTTCATTTGAGCACTTCCTACCACCCTCAAACTGATAGACAATCAGAACAGACTATTCATACCTTAGAAGACATGTTGTGATCTTGATCACTTGATTTTCAAGGTATGTGGGCTCAGTATTTATCTCTGGTAGAATATTATAATAACAATATCTTAAATTTAAGTATTCATATGGCATCATATGAAGCTTTATATGGAATCAAATGTCACACAGAAACTTGTTGGGATGATGTTGGTGAAAGAAAACTCGTAGGCCCAGAACATGTTCAGAAAACAATAGAAAAGGTGATGGTTATCCACCCCCACATTGAAGCAGTTCAAAGTAGGCAAAATAGCTATGCTGATAACCGAAGGAAGATTTGGGAATTTCAAGTAGGAGATCATTTTTTTGAAGGTATCTCCATGGAATGGTGTAATACGATTTGGTAATAAGGGTAAATTTAGTCCTAGGTACATCAAAACTTTTGAAATTCTAGAACGAATTGTAGTTTTAGCTTACCGTTTCTAAATTACTTCAAGTCTCTCCAAAGTTAATGATGTGTTGCACGTATCACTATTGAGAAAATACATGTATGAACTAACACATGTACTCACCTATGATGAAATATAACTGGAACCTGATATGTCTTATTGTGAAGAGCCTGTCAAGATTCTAGATACCAGAGAACAAGTTCTGAGAAATCGGATGACTCTTCTTGTAAAAGGTCTATGGAGAAACCATAGGATGGAAGAGGCAATGTGGGAACCCGAGGAACTTATGTTGAAGAAAAACCAAAATCTTTTTGTATAGTATAATTCTATAAATTTTTTGGAAGAAATTATTTTAAAGAGAGAAAAATGTAACACCCCAAGCTCCTATGGTATATTTCCCTTTGAATAATACTATAGCTTGCACTGTACGCAACTTGAAGTTTTAACACGCCACGACCAATAAAACTATACATTATGAATAGTAATAACCACTTTTTGAAATTTTATAAATTTTATTTTTCAAAATGGACTTCATTTTTGAATTCAGAATATCTAAATTAGCTGAGGGTGAATTTTTGGTATTTTTCTGAAAACTTTCAATTTTTGATGAATAGTGAAAAACACTGTGTTACTCTTTAAAACCGACTTTTTATTTAAATAAGTAGTTATTTTATTTAAATTTATATTATGTAAAAGTAGATACATAATACCTATATATGTTAAATGTAATTCATTGGAGTCATTTTACAATAATATTAGATATATAAAATTTTATTGAACTTTTTACCATCTTTTCTCACCTTCAAGGCGCATTCACAAATTTGCATAAGACATAACTTTACCACTTCTGTGAATTTAATTTCAAAAATCCAAGAGACACGGCTGATATCAGAAAGTAAAATGTTGTTCAATAAGATGAAAATTATTTTTTTGGTGAATAGTAACTTTTGACTTTTATTTACCACGGTTATAAGTAAATAGGGAAATTAAAGGTAAAAATGAAATTATAATTACCCTAACACATGTACTTATTTATATTTTATAAATGTATTTCGACCAAAATAAACTTTATGAATATTATATTATCCTTTGGACCCACTTGAATTAGATTAGGACATTTATTATTATTTTATTTAAAGAAGAGATAAAAGTGTTAAATTCAAAGTTTATTAACTAAACCATTTTTAATATAGGATTATACATAAGATTAATTCTATTATAAATATTAATTAGAAATATAAAAATATTTCCTACATAATGGTATTTTATTTATAATTTTCAGACTTTAAATAATTTAATTTAATTACGACACAATGATGATACAGTAATTTCTTCATTAATGAAATAATAAAATAATTTACATTATAAATATCCAAATAAATTTCAATTGAGTCTTATGATGAATTACACTATTTTTCTAGGTTAATATGACATGTTAGTGTTGATTAAATAAATTTTATTTGAATTAATAATGTTGTTAGAACATTAACAAAATTAAAATACTAAATTGTGTCAAAATTGACATAAATGTGTTTTTAAAACAAATACTATATTATTAATTGATATAATATTCCTAAAAATATAAGGCTCGAGAAAAGGACATAGATAAGGTTAGATATATCATTAATGAACCACTTGAGGTTCTCTTGGCTTTTTATAGTAATTTTATTAACCATTTATTATAATAATACAAAATCCATGTTAAAAGTTAAACTATTTAACTAAGAGTTAAATCTAAAAGATAATGTTAATATGGTGACCTAAACCTGTCTAAAACCTATTAGTTGAGGGGTTTTAACCGATACCAACCTTAGACACGAAATTAATCATTTTTGATTGATTATAAACTGAATATAATGGGATAATAAAATAATATTTCAATCTTTTATTAATGTGACCCTCACCTCCCTTATAAAAGGGTACTTCACCTTCTCTTAAAATCACACCTCCAAATCCACTTGTCATGGAAAAACCCTTCTCAAATATCCTTTAAAATACCCTAAATTCTACCCAGAGGCCTTAATTTTATCAGAAATCCAACATAAGGATCCATTTTGATCAACTCAAAAGGAAACACCAGAAGAAGAGGTAATAATTTCCCTACCTCTTTCAATGTTCGTTTCTTCTTACACTTCCTTTTTCTTTGTTATTTGATTACCAAAATAATAACTCTAGTACCTTATACATACTATTTTTTTATTATAAATATGTTACAACCATATTCATTATTCTATCCATCCTATGAATGAAAATTCACTATATGTGCGTACGTACGACTTACCGTCTCCACATCGTGGTGTAGTTTGTTATTCAAATAAATCAGTATTTGGATGGGTATAATATTGCGTATAAATGATGTAAATAATAAATATAACATGTTAAGTAGTATGTATATATTATATACCATCCAATTACATATTATTTCACCTTCAATTGAATGATATTGTCGCTCGTGCGTACATACAGATTATCGTCTCCATGAACGCGGTGAAATCTATTCCCCATCATAACCATTCAAGAAGAATATTCATTTTATGGTTAACAACAATGTTTAAGAACCTAATATATTTCTGGATATGAATAAAATAAATCTTATCCATAACAAACATTACATACATAACAAAAAATATGAAGTAAAATGAATCAATTAACATAAAAAATAATGATACTACTGAAATATTATTAACAAAGAAATATTAGAAGATAATATTTGATATCATATTTATATATTTGGTTCTTATATAATACAATAACAATGATTTAACTATTATACAAGAGGTTAAAATACCCTCTATTAAGGAAAAGTACAAGGTAAGGGTTAATTATACAATCTCTTCATTATCTGAGGTTATTTATACGTGAGTGTCTACTGGGAACTCTTTATCATCCACAACCGTGTTTCTTAAAAATGCATTTCAAAATATTTTTTCTATTTCCTATACTATGGGTTAAATTCATTTATACCCTTGTTTGAGTTTTTTTTTAAATTTTTATAAATGAATCGTTCCGTCGTTATCCAAACAAGCTACTTTATGACATTTTCATCAAAATTAAGCAAATAATTTTTTAACTTATACAGAGGGTGCGATGATTTTTCGCTGTTATAACACCTTACAAGCTTCACTTACAATATTGTAACAATATTTTAGAAATTAATGTTTTCTTTTATAATTTTGTGAATTTTAAATGATTTTAAAATAGAAATACATATTTCTCTCAAATAGTTTGGATTTCATCTATGTCAACATCCTTTGATGGATTTTACACTTGTTTGAAGTTAAATTGTTATGATACAATATTCTATATTATAATGAATGTTTTGGTATATTTTTGAATATGGAGGTGTTATTTTTATACCATTCATGGTTTATGGATAAAGTATTGAGATTTATTAGGTTAGTTTTAATATGAATGTTTATGTTATGTTTAAACCTTTTAATATGTAGAATCCATTGGACATAGTAACTGACGAGTGGAGCCTGCTATAGCTCCTCGATGCATCAATAGGTCTTATGAGACAAACTTGTGTCTTGGCACAAGCCCTTGAAAAAATCATATTTGTAGTCTTTGCATGAGGCCTTTACTAGTTGGTTAAGATGTCTGACATTATGCATCTCATCATTATCAGATTGGCTATTGATATCACATGTGATTATTATACTAGTAGAATATTCATGTGACTATTTAAATGGAATTATTTGATTTATCATTGTCGTACTATATTGCAGTTTCTGTTTAAAAGGATTTTTTAGTCTTATATACTACCTTAAATGTTTATGCATATTTATGGAATATTCCTCTATATTTTTATACTTACTGAGAACCTGATCTCATCTCTTTCAATGTTTTATTTTTCCTAGGATTTGAAGAAATAAAATATGACTGACCTGTAGGCATAGTCAAAGGGATAAAAATGTGTTCAAATGAGACAATGTTGTTTTTGTTTTTCATTTTATATGTAATGTAAAACTTATGTATGTATCTAGTCCTTCCAAGGCCACTAAACTGACTGGAATTTCGGGATGTGATCCCTTGTGATCATGCTAATGATATGTAATAATGTACAACTCTGGGTAACTGGGGTCAAGGTGTTACACAATCCATACCCAATATCATGTCAAATTAAAACAATGTAAAAAGAACTAGATTTATAGGAAGTGTCTTCACACAAAATTATATTTTAGATGAGTTATATATCATATATGCAATCATTTTTCACCCTTTTGTTTTCATAGAGAGTTTGATATCCAACATATGATGTGGTGAATAAAAATTTCCATAAAACGTACATGATATGGAGGATTGTTAGGAACCATAGGAAAATAAGTATTCACATATCAATATTATATAATGAGTGTACCTTATATCACTTCATTATCATGTTCTACCTCATTAGTATTTATATAAAACACTATTCCTTTCAACCTTAGTTTAGGAGGTTGTATGATCCTGTTCACTTCACTATATTTAGGGATGGGGAAATGTTTTTAAAAATTCCCAAAAACATTGCATTTGATAAATTTATTTTTATGTGGAAAATTAATTGGGAAATTATTTTCCTCTCTCACATATACTATTATATTCACCTCCTAACAACAATCAATGGATTTATAGATATTTTTCCCATATTTTAAACACTATTTTTTCTTGGAATTAGTTACAAGGGTTTTTCCTCTCCCATTTTTTACATGTAGGTAGTAGAACCTTATTTCCCTTGGGAAAGTTATTATCAAAGATTCCATGAATATTTTCATTATTTTTCTCTCTGAAATAATTATAGTCTTTAGTTTTTATTTTATTATTCATCACACATAAAAAATTATCTTTGTAAATCCAAAATAATCTTATGAAAAATTCATTTCAATGAATTAGATTTTATCCATTAAATAAAAGATCAATTTTACTCTCTATATTAGATATAAATCCATAGGTATACCTTGTGATCCACATAATGTTTTCTTCATATTTGATAATTAATTCATCCTCCATTTGTTTCAAATCTAAAAATTATCTCTCATTATTTATGTAAAGAGTAAGAGGAAAATACTTAGAGAAGATCGCATTATTAAACTCCTCCCATTCCATGGAATATATATCCTCCTTTTCCATTGTAATATTAATGAGAGTCCCCCATTGGCCAGACTCACCTTTCAAACGAAAAATATACATCACAACCATCTTCTGTTCTATGAATTGGATATTAAATAATATCTTTTCCATCACCTAGATCCATTCCTATAAATAAGTAGATTATAAGAGACACTAATGGTGGGTGGACTTTATCACATAAAAGACTCAATTTCAAGATTATATATCCCTATTTCATTCTACAAATCAATAATATTTTCATTATTATTCATGGAATGAGAGATTTTAGTTTGAATCTCGGCCTAATTCTATACAATTAATCCCATCCCATTCGGCTATATATTGGCACAATAATTTCATTTCTCATCACACCCATTGTTAACTCGTATTTTCTTTGATCTAATTGTTTCTTAAATATTTAAAATTTAAAGATATTAATAATTTATCTAAATAAGAAATCTTGGAATCATAAAATCAGAAAATAAAAAATGACATAAATTTATAGGTTTCAATCTAGGTTATTCATTGTATGTATATTATTAATTCCTCTCACCATATCATAAATAAGAGATCTAATCCATCATAATAGTTTATAAATAGCTATTAAATTACTAAAGAATATATAATAGGAGTGTCATATCATGTATGAAATTAAAATTATTTATTTTGTGTCGTGTGATGATCATGTTAATACCAAAATCACTGTTTTAAAATTTATTACCCCAAGATACATTTTTTCTAGAGCATACATCCACTTGTAGTGTCCATATTACAATGAAATTTATAGAGGAAGAACAAAATATATACTTTCTCATAACTGTAAAATATTATCCATTACTTAAACACGTACCTTATACTTTTCTCTAGGGTTTTCACTAAAGTTATATTATCCAATCCCCAAAGTAACCAATCTAATCCACAAAAAATGGCTATAACTTTCTATGATACCTACTATAAGAAACCAAGTTAAAAATTCCTTCATTTTACATAATTTTCATTAGATAACCATTAAATCTAAAAAAATAATCATACAATACCATTATTGGAAGGTTTACTGTATTTTGGGACTAGCTACATAGGAAACTTATTCTACAATACTTGTGAACATTCCACCATACTTGATCCAAACTTAAATCCCTTCTAGACCTATCATAAGGTATAATTAGTTTCATAATGTAATCATAATAAAGGGGTGATCAAAAAAACTTAGTAAATGAAGAAATATCTTCAATTCATCACGGGTTAGATCATAAGTATAATAGAAAACATGAGAAGGGGATAAATTTATTATTAAAAGAACATGGATTCCATGAGAGTTACCCATGAGTCATGATATAAGAAAAAATTAGGGAAAGTATATAACATGAAAAAATAATGTGGAACTATGAGTTACTAAACATGAAATATGGAGGATAATCATTGATTTATAGTATTGACATATAAAATTACATTGAGACAAAGAAAAGTAATGATTATTTGTCACAAACAATAGCATAATATATCATTGTTTTATTAGAAAATCTAAGAAGGATCACAAATTATTCTATAAGTATAACAACCCATACATTAAATACAATGAAATTAATTTAAAATTAAATAATATTCATTAAAAAATATAACAAATCCATAAAAGTAATGTATAGGTATACTGTCTTTAGAAACTGGGAAATATAAAAAACCTTTTCATAAGACATATTCATTATCTCCCACTTATTTAATCCTAACTAGACCCCTTTTTGACATATATTACTTAATACCCCACTTCGTGAACTAAGGAAAAGAAACATATTAAAGGGTGAGATCATATGCTTAGTAAGGGTAAATAAGTTAGATATCAATTTTATCATAATATTAATAAAAAATATCATAACAATTGAAAATATTATCATCCATTTAAAAGAGGGTGATTTCATGCCATGCGATAAATCAAGAAAGTTCATAAGAATAAATAAATGTAATACCAAAAGTCATAACATAAGGAATGATATTTTTTGGCATACAAATAAGCAAAGAGATTTATTTAATATTAGTTAAGGATCAATCCTAGGACCATCATAGCAGACAAAGTTCATTACTAAACTGAATTTACTTTTCATTCCAGCCCTATATTATTGAACCAGGTTTAATTGACATTCCACTCATGTCTATATCATGATATATAAATATTTACCCAATTAATTGTCGAGAGATATATTTCCCACACATCTCAAAATGAAATCATTCTTACGAGTTCCACAAAAACATAAATCATTGATCATAACATAACCCAAGGATTAAAATGGGTTTTTTAAACATCATTCCTTCATAACATAGTCCATGTAAAAAAACACATTTCATAAATAACATTAAATTATAAAAACAATCAAATCATATTAATAATAGGGATAAAAACGTAACCCTATTTAAATAATTTCATCTTATATGGAAAATATTTCTGATATAACACATGAAATTAAAATTTGAGGAAAATAACTTTTTTCATCAAAAACCTTTTCCTTTCTCATAATGCCATTGCTATTTTAAAAGAAAATAAATTATTTGAAAATAACCTTGAAAAATTTTAAGTGAAGAATAATTGAATCAAGGCATCATGAAAGTGTAAAAATCCATTCATACTTTACAAGTTAAAAATACATTCACCTCATACTTTTGCTGAAAAATTAAAAAAGTACCTAAAACCAAAAATGAAAAAAGATTCCATTAATACCATTAAATAAAAATTTACCAATTGGTAAAACTAACATAAAAAAATTATAAGAATAATATTAAATTTTTAGGAGTCATGGATGTGGATAATAAATATACCCCAGCAAGTACTTATGAATAAACATTCTCAGATAATAATGAGATAGTGAAATTATCCCTCAACTTAGGTAAAAAATCCATATTATATATCTAAAACACTTGTATAATGATTTAAATAATTTCATTGACTTATTCAAAAATAATATTCATTTTTATGATATGATATATGATCATATTATCATCTATTTGTTAGTAACATTCCATTATTATTCATTATTCAGATAATAACTACTTTATGTTCTTATAGATGTTTTGTCGAATAAGTATTGGTTCTCCTTCTTAGGTAATACTTATATAATTAAAAACGATATTAACATAATATATACCATATTTATTCATTCTTTAGATTTATATAATCAAGATTTAATGAAGATCATGTAGAATGAATTGCATCGAATCGTGGAGATGGTAGGCCGTATGTACGCACAAACGACAATATCATTCCCATAATTATTGAATAATATTGAATTGGATTGTGGATAATATTTCAGAATTGGTATCCTGTTATAATAATCATATATTATTATTATCTCCATCATTATACCTATCCAATTAAGGTGGTGGTGAAAAATAGTTTACACTACGACATAGAGAAAGTAAGTCGTACGTAGGCACACATAGTGATTTCGTTTTTCGTAAGAGTGATATAAAGTGGAATATGGTGGTTTAATAATTATAATAACATATTATTATAAGATTTATAATCAAGTTATTACATTATAATGAAATAACTAATTAAGAGGAAGTATAAGAAGAGATAATTTTGAAATAATTGGTTGAAGAGATTACCTATTCCTTGAGGTGCTTCCTCTAAATCTATAATTAGAGAATTAGAGTTGGTATTTTAAGAAGACCTGAACATATATAATGTAAATAGGTAAGTTTATAAGGTAAAATGGTAGGAGATGGCCGATCTTGACGGCTCAAATTGAAGTTAAGAGATGAGGGAGGATGTTCCTATTTATAATTGAAGGGATGGGCACCCTTGGAAATTCATAAAATATTAAATTAATATAAATTAATTTTTTAATACAAATGCCTTAAAATTGAAATATGTCAAAGATGATACAAGGATAGTTTTAATTACTCTCATAAAAAAAATTTAGACATGTATAGATTCAATTTTAATACTTATCTTTTTGGTTTACCCTTAATTATTCACTTTTAATTTTAGTTGTGGTAACAAAATTTCAATTACTAAGAGGCTATAAATATTACATATACGGAGTCAATTTAACATAATAATAAACTTAATGAAAATTTATAACTTATCATCATCAATTTTTTATTTTAAAATTTATTAGTGTGTTTAAATAACTTAATTATTTAATATTTTAATAAAACATCAATTACTTCAATTTTTAAAATATTTATTTAATTAAATTTAATTAAAATATAGAAAGAGATATAACTTGGAACCAAAACATTTAGTAGTCTTATAATATGAAATATTCATATATGAAAATCTTGGATGACATAAATTATGTCAAATAATATTTATTGTAATATTTATATTATCATTTATTTGATTCTGTCTTTAATAAAGCAATCAATCCATCATCATTGTGTCATAATTATATTCAATTATATAATGTGTAAAAATAATAAATAAAGTAACATGATGTATAAAATATTTTTATCTCTATAATTACTATTTTGAGTCGAATATATCACTAATATAACCCCATATTAAAATTGTTTTAGTAAGAAGATATATGTTTATAACATATTTTCCTTTACTTTAAATTAAAATTTATAAGTGTCATAATCACACCCAAGTGCCTTCAAAATGAAATATTTTCATCCCAAGGGTTATATGGGTTATCCATATCTCATCAAATACGGTTAGGATAATTTTTAGGGTAGTTTTATAATAGTATTATTACCATTAATTACATGTTTACCCTTTTACCATATTCATAAAAATTACAGATGATACTATTCATAATTCCCAAAAATAATATAAATATATTTACCTAATTTAGACCTCCTGATTAAAAATATGGAGTTTATTTTCCAATGTTTACAACAAAAAATTTGTAGTAATTAATTTAAAATTAATCCCATTGTAATAAAGAGAGAACGAGTTTTAAAAGCTAAGACATTACAAAAGATTGAAATGGTTTTACATCTGAATTCAATATCGAATTAATGAAAATGACCTAAATTATATAAAATAATAAAAATATATTATATTTATATATTAAAACCTTTAAATACTATAATTGAACCATATAAATTATTTCAATGGAAAAAATTTTCAATTAAAAGTTTGTGTAATTTTACTATTCATCAAAATTTGAAAGTTATGAGAAAAATATTAAAATTTAATCCAAACTATGTTTTTGTATTCTTATTCAAAATAAAATATTTATGTTGTCATATAAATACTATTAATGTTTCAAAATATTAATTTAAAATGGGTTCTCCATTCAATGGTGTCAAATTACCCTATTGAAAAATTTAGGTTTTAATACATTAAATAGGGTTTATTCATACCCTACAACTAAAATATCCGTTGGATGAATATAAACAATATTTTATTAATTATATAACACATATATCCCATTAATTTATTATTAATAGTAATTCACTAAATTTATTAATACAAAAATACAAATATCATACTGATTTATATTTTTTATAAATATTTGGCAGATAATGAATTCACAATTCATTTTCATAATTTAGTTATAATTATTTATTATATACTAAAAGGTATTCTATAATAGTAATTTTATACTAAGGGAATCTCATGGGTTATTTAAATTCAATATTACGTGCAATTAATGCTACTGAAGAATTAAAATTATTTAAAGAAAATATTTCATAAAAACATCTGGGTGTTACATTCTACCCCCCTTAAACTGAATTTCACCCACACAGTTAGTCACCTGGAAACAAAAATATGAGGATATCTCTCACTCATAATATCCTCAAGTTCCCATGTAGCTTCCTCAAATTGGTGGTTCCTCCATAAAAATTTAACCAAGTGAGTGGTCGTGCTTCATAAAACATTTTCACTAAGATCCAGAATCTCTATCAGTTATTCTTGATAGGAAATATATTGCTCCAATGGTACAACTTTTATGTTTAGTACATGTTAAGGACTAGGTATGTACTTTATTAGAAGAGATACATCGATAACAACATGAACTCAAGAGAGATTCGGTGGAAACACCAATCAGTAAGCTACTTTCCCAACATGATCCAGAATTTCAGAAGAACCGATATACCTAGGGATCAACTTTACCTTCTTTCAAAATATCAATACTCTCTTATAGGGAGACATACATAGAAACACCTTGTCACCCACTAAAAACTGTAGGTATTTTCTTTGTTTATTAAAATAAAATTTTTTTCGACTCTAAGTTGCTCTTATGTGTTGTTTAAAAGATCTGAACTTCCCGTCCATTTCATCAACAAGGTAAAGTCCTAATATCTTTCTTTCCCCAACTTCATCCCAAAATGTTATATTTTTTTCAATTCATTCCATAGAGGGATTCATAAGGAGCCATCTGAATACTATAGTGTAATCTATTGTTGTGTGAAAATTCCACCAATGGTAGGTGTTGATCCCATCCACATTTGAAATCCATAGAGCAAGCTATTGATATGTCTTACAAATTTTGAATTGTCCTCTCAGAATGAATATCTATCTAAGGATGATAAGTGAGGCTAAAACTTAACTCTATATCTAGATGATGCTGAATATTTCTCAAAAACTTCAAGGTAAACCACATATACCTATCATATATAATGAAAAGTGGAACTCCATGAAATCTTATCACTTGCATTAAATATATCATGGAAAGTAGATCAAGAGTGAAATCTACTATAATATCAATGAAATGTGCCCAATTCTTATAGAGATCAACTATAAACCATATTGCATTATTTTCTTTGGATTTTTTGGGAAGTCTGATGAAAAAGTCTATAGTGATGTTTTCTGATTTCCCTTTTCATATGGGAAATGGTTGTAACATCCACTTAGAGTTCTGTCTCATAGACTTACCTTACTGACAAACCATGCATCAAGATACATATTTGGAAACATCTATTTTCAAGCCATCCCACCAAAAATACACTTTCAGGTCCCTGTAAATCATTTTGCTTCAAGGGTTAATAGAGAATGAAGAAACATGAGCCTCATCCAATATATCCTTCTTTAATTTTGGTTTGTTAGGAATAAAAAACTGATTCTTGAACCGTATTATTCCACCACAATCAATGTTTAATTCAGGAACATTTATTACCTTCTCTTATATCTCTATATATTAAATTTTCTCCTCCTTAATCTTCTCTTATATATATGGTTGAACATTAATTTGAGAAAAATAATATTTCTCCCCATCCTTAAAAATTTCAAGACCCATTCTTTGAAAATCCATACATATTGGATATTTTGTGATCTGTATCATTGATAAGCTAGCATGGTCTTGTCGACTCAAAGCATCTCTGACCTTGTTCACTTTCCTATGGTGGTAATGTATTGAGCATTCTTAATCATTAATGAACTCCATCCATCTTATTTGTCTCATATTCAGCTCATTTTTTGTGAAAATATACTTCAAAATTTTATGATTAGTATAACTAGCACACATTTCACCATAAAGTTAATGCCTCCATATCTTTAATGCAATGATTACCGTACCTAACTCCAATCATGAGGAGGATAATTTTTCTCATGGATTTTCAATTGTCGTGAGGTACAATCTATCACTATATCATTTTCATGAAGAAAAGTACCATCCCATTTTTGGATGCATCATTGTAGATCAAAAACCTTTATCCACTATAAGGAAATGTGAGCATAGGTGCACTGGAAAAGCTTCTTTTGAGATCTTTGAAATTCTCATCACATTCCTTTGTCCATACTAACCTAAATCCTATTCGAGTCAACATGGTGGGCCGAATAGATAATCATAAAAAGTATTTCACAACCTATTGATAATATCCATCCAAACCAAGAAAACTTCAGATCATAGTTACCATTTTTTGTCTCAGCCAACTTTCAACAACTTATATTTTTTATGGACCCATAAATATCCCCTATCTTGAGATTATGTGACCCAAAAATGAAATTTTAGGAAGCCAAATTTTACCATTGGTAAATTCTGTATAAATCTTATCTTTTCTTAATGCCTTTAGAAAAATTCCCAAGTGGTCTTCATGTTCTTCCTAACTGCTTGAATAGACAAGAACGTCATCTATAAAAACTACAAAAAACTGATCTAGATAGTCTCTAAATACTCTATTCGATAGATCCATGAATATAGTGGGGGAATTATTTAGGCCAAAATAAATCACTATAAATTCCTATTGTCCATACATTTTATAGAATTACCTATTTGGTTATCCTTATACTTGAACCCTAATTGATGATATATTGAACCAAGTTAAATCTTATAAAATCATGTAGCTGCATGAATTTGTTCGAATAAGTCATAAATGTGGGGAAGATGATATTTTTTTTCTTGATAGTTATCATGTTATGTTTTCGATAATCAATGCAGAGTCTCATTGATCGATCATTATTCTTAAAAAATAGAACATGTGCTCCATAAGGTGACTCACTAGGGAATATAAATCCCTTATCAAGATTATCTTAGAGTTTCTTCTTCAATTTCTGTAACTCATTTGATTCCATTATATAAGGTATCTTTGAAATATGCATAGGACCCAGAATGAGTTCTATTGAAAAATCAACTACACAATTTACTAGAAGACCTAGAAACTCTTTTGCAAAGTTATCATCAAACATCCATTAAATTTTTGTATTCTTAATCATGAGTTTATACCTAAACATTTGAGATAAATAAACTTCATTTATAGGAATCAAGAACCATAAGATGGAAGGAATTTATACTAGAATGTTATATGAATCCTTCCATTGATAGATAATCAAGGATTGATATGGAATATAAAATGTGGCATCCCTTACATGTAAATTGATTTGAGATACATATAGAGAAATCCAATCCATGCCAATAATCACATCAAATTTCAATATAGGAAGGATCACAAGATTTTTAGGAATCAATTTCCCACAAACATCAACCAGAGATAAATAGTAAAATTTTGATGCCACCGTTTTTTCCATTATGATTTGTCATATCTAACTCAAAATCTAATTATTGATGTAACATAATGATTCCCTTAGAAAATTATTCAGAAATAAAAGAGTGGGTGGATCTAGAATCAAATAAAACATTTTGTAATTTAGATTGGATGATATATGTACATTTCACCACTTCGTTATCGTACTCCACATCACTGATAGTGATCCTATGTGACATTACTTTGTCTTTGGACTTAAGAGTTTTTTGACATCGATAATCATCAATAACCCCTGGATTATTGCATTGATTGTAATAATTACCCATTTCCTTGAACTTGTAATATTTAAGTGTAAGAGGTGCATTTGGTATAGTATTTTGTTTATTCAACTTATTAGATATCTTTTTCCCATCACTTCGACATTCAACTGCCCAAGGACCTTCTTTTCCACACATAAAACATTTACTTGTCCGGTAAAGGAAATTTACTCAATGTTTCTTTCCACACTTTGAGCATAAGGGAAAAATCATCTTCTTTTTAGTGTGGTCTTTATATTTTCCCTCGAATTCCATTTTTCTCTTCTTGTTAAACCCATAATACTAGTGGGTTACTCTAATATTCATCTCAACCTTAAGATAACATCAATTAAGTTCTTCATAGTTATTGAAGTCCCTAATGGATGATGCCCTTCAGAGACTTGCTTTTATGCCACTAAATAATCGATCAATTTTACTCTCAGGATGGATAAAAATTGTAGAAGAGTAACATGCATTTCCTATAAAATTTAAATCATAGTTACCAAAAGAATCACCATAAATTTTATTAATTTCAAGAAACTCCTCTATATTTGTTAAAAATAATACGAGGAAATTACCTATTGAAAAATAATTTCTTGAACCCATCTGATTCCTTGGATTTGATTTCATCTCTTTGCCTCATATTCTTAACAAGGTTCCACCATTGTTAAGATTCACCTTCCAAATGATAGACTGGTAAGATGAATTTATCTTGTTCTGAACAGTGGAGAATTGAAAATTTCTTTTTAGTGGTACTGATCCATTGATCATCCACTAATAGTCCAAAATACCCATTGAAAGAAGGAGGAAGCTTCCTCATAAAGGAATCAATAGATGGTTGTTCCCTTCATTTGTCATTTGGAAGTCCTATATGATTCATAGTTGAGAAATTTGTGTGAGAAAAGCTACAAGATTTTTGTTCCATATCACATAATATTTGGTTTCTCAAGAGGACAATCATTGCATTTCCCATCACATTCTGCAATAACGCAGTTCTTTCAGGTTCCATCCACAGACTAAAATCAAGATGTATAGTGTGAGAAACACTAATAATAATGGGGAAACCACACAATCAAGAATAAAAGTTCAATTTTTTACATGTTAGGTTCTATCCTAGGGTATTAATGGTCATTTATAAAACCCTAGGATTGTAACCTATACATCGACATATCATTTGGGTTATTCCTAAGGTTTTATCATCCTAGTTTCAAATGATTAACTATACCTTTTCTCTGACACCAACTATAATGACCAATACATTACATATATTTATACTAATTCAAAATTTAATAATATTGATTAAAAAATAAAACAAATCCAAAAATGGATTGTATAGGTATTGTGTATTTAGAAACTAAGAAACATAAAAAACGGGTTCTTGAGACATCTTCATTGTCTCCCACTTATTTCATCACATATAGACCCCTTCTTAAATATCGTACTTAATAACCTTCTTTATGACATGGGGAAAAGAAATATAAGAAAGGGTTAGTTCAGATGCTTGGAAAGGGTATAAAAGGGAGAAATAAATCATATCATAATCATTATACAAAATAACATAATAATTGAAAATCATATCCTACATATGAAAGATCGTGATATCATGTCATGGGATAAATAATTAAGTTCATAAGAATCAATGAATGTAATACCAAAAGTAATAACATAAGGAATGATATTTTTTGGCATACACATATGCATATAGAGTCATTTCATATTAGTCAAGGCTCATTTCCAAGGTCATCATAGTAGAAAAATTCCACTACTGAACTGGTTTTACATGACGTTCCAACCCTATATTACTGAACCGGATTTACTTGTCATTATAGTCATGTATATATCATGAGATATAAATAGTTACCCAATTAATTAGAGGGAGATATAGGTCCCACCCATCTTATAGTGAAATCATTCTTACATGTTCCATAAAAACATAAATCATTCATCATAGTAAAAACCAAGGAATAATATGGCTTTTTTAAACATCATTCCATCATAACAAAATCCATGCAAAACTAACAAATTTCATAAATATCATTCCATCATAAATAAATAATCATAGTAATAATAGGGATATAAAAATAACCCTATTTAAATAATGTCATATTAGATGGAAAATAATTGTGATATAACACATGAAATTAATTTTTGAGGAAAATATCCTTTCTTCATCAAAAAAGATTCTCTTATAAAAATGACAGATAGTTTTAAAAGAAAATTATTTCATTGAGAATGACCTTGAAAACATTTAAGTGAAGCTTCATGTAAATAATTCATCGTGAAATTGTAAAAATATTGTCATGTTGTATAAGTTAAAAAACATTCTCCTTGTACATTTGATGGAAAATTCACTAAGTACCTCACACCAAAAACAGAAGAAGATTCCTTTCATACTATATAATAAAAATTATCCAATGGGTAAAATTGACATAAAATTTGTAGAAGATTAATATTACATATTTAGGAAACATAGAAGTGGATAATAAATGTACCCTATTAAATACTTTTGTTTAAATAATCTCCAATAATAATGAGTTTCAAAAATTATCCCTTACCTTAGGTCTGATAAACATCATATGTATTCAAAACTCATTTATAATGATTTAAATAATGTCATTGACTTATTCCATAATCATAGTCATTTTTATGATATCATATATGATAATATTATCATCTATTTTTTATTTACATTTCAATATTACTCGATATTCGGATATTAACAACTTTATATTATTATGCATGTTTTATCGAATAAGTTATAGTTATACTTATTAAGTCATATTTATATCATTAGAAATGATATTAACATTATATATATCATATTTATTCATTATTTACATTTATATAATCATTATTTAATGAAAATCATGTGGAATGAATCAAATTACATCGTTGAGATGGTTGGTCATACATATGCACGAGCAACGATATCATTACCATAATTGTTAAATGGTAATGATTTATAATATTTAATAATTTTTATCATGTTATAATAATCATATATATTTATTATTTCCATCATTATACCCATCCAAGTAAGGTGGCTGTGATGGTAACCCGTACGTACGCACGCTTGGTGATTTCATTTTTCATACGATGGATAGAAGGTGGAATATGGTAGTTTAATAATTATAATAATTTATCAGTAAGTGAGTGATATTGATGTTATTACTTTATAATTAAACAACTAATAAAGAAGAAGTATAAGAAGAAATATGTTTGAATGAATCGGTAGAAGAGATTACCGCTTCCTCGATGTGATTCCTCTAAATCTTTTCCTAGAGCACTAGAGTTGGTCTTTGAAGAAGAAAAGAACCTGTAGAATATAAATATGAAAGTACATTAGGGAACAATTCAGGGGATGGCTGAGCTTGAAGGCTCAAATTGAAGTGAAAAGGTGCCCTTTTATAATTGAGTTGAGCGGAACCCTTGGAAATTATTAAAATATTAAACTAATATAAATTAATTTTTCAATCTATATGCATTCTAAATTGAAATATGTCGAAGAAAAGATAATGGTTTTTCTATGTCCTCTCATCCAATAATTTTTAGACATATATTGATTCTATTTTAAACCTTATCATTTCAGTTTACCCTTAATTATTCTCTTATAATTTTAATTATGGTAACAACATTTTAATTATTAAGAGGATATAAATTTTACTTACATGGGGTTAATTTCCCATAATTGGAAACATAATGATACTTTCTACCTTATCATCATCACTTTGTGATTTCATAATATTTTTTATGGTTTTTTAATAATTTAATAATTTACTATTTTATAAAACATCAATTATATCAATTTTTACACCATTCATTTTATTGAATTTAAATAAGATCAAAACATAGAGATAACTTCGAAAAAACCATTGAATAGTCTTACAACAAGTCATATAAACCTATAAAAATAATTAATGACATATATTATTTTAAATAATATTTTTTAATATTTATAATATCATTTATTTGATTCCTTCATTATTAAAGAAATCACTGTATCATCATTGTGTCATAATTAAATTTAATTATTCAATGTATAAAAATTATAAATAAAGTACAATGACGTAGTTTTTTTAATATTTCTGATAAATTTTTATAGTCGAAGATATCAATTATATAACCACATATTAAAATTGTTTTATTAAAGAGATATACATTTTTAACATATTTTCATTTACTTTAAATTAAAAGTTATAAGTGTCACAATCAATCCCAAGTGGCTTCTAAAGGCTAAATTTTCATCCCAATGGTTGTATTTGTAATCTATATCTCATTATATAGTATCATAGAAAATTAGTTTAATTTAATAATACTATTCTTACCCTTGATTACCTATTTTACTATTTTACTGTATTAATAAAAATTACCAAAGTTGTTATTCGTAATGCCTAAAAATAAAATAAGTATATTTAACTAGTTTGACCTATTGATTAAAAATATGGATTCCATTTTCCAAAATTAAAAAAATTGCTCTAATTAATATAAAATTAATCCCATTGTCAGAAAGAGAGAACGAGTTTTATAATCTAAAACATTGCAAAAGATTGAAATGTTTTCACATCTAAATTCAATATAGAATTAATAAAGATGACCTAAAGTATATTAACTAATAAAAATATATTCTATTTATACATTAAAACCATTCAATTCTATAATTTAACTATATAAATTATTTTTATGAAAAAAGATGTTTTCAATTGAAATTTAGTATATTTTTTTATTCCTTAAAATTCTAATTTGTTAGAAAAATATTAAAATTTCATCAAAAGTAAATTTTTATAGTCCCCATACAAATAAAATTTTAATGTTATCATATAAAAATTATTAATGCTTCAAAATATTTATTGAAATTCGATTCTCCATTTAGAGGCATAAAATTACCGTTTTGAAAAATAATGGTTTTTATACATCAAATAATGGTTATTCATACCCTATGACTAAAATATCCATTGGATGAACATAAAAAATATTTTATTAATTATATAACATATATATTTCATTAATTTTTTTATTAATAGTAATTAAATCAATTTATTAATACAAAAATTACAAATATCTAATCGATTTATATTTTTTATAAATAATTTGAATCCAGTAAATTCATAATACATTTTCTTATGTTTTTCGAAGAATGGGAACTTTTCCCAAAAAAGAAAGAATCTTATTAAATAAAAGTAAATATCCAAGACATTTTCCTATACTTGTTATACTTATTCCCGTTAACCTAAATGGTATGATATAATGGTCATTTTATACTAAGGGTGTCTAGTAGTTTGTTTAAAATCATGATTCTGTTCAATGAAAGCAACTGAAGAATTAAAATTATTTTATAGAAAATATTCCCTAAAAACATCCAGGTGTTATAACGAGAATATCCAAGAAGGATCACCCTTCAGTTTGTTAGAATTTCTAACAAGGCTCACTCTATAGTGTGTAAGCATAACTAAGAAGGACCACCCTTTAGTTTGTGAGGATATCCAAGAAAGATCACCCTTTAGTTTGTGGGGATATCCAATAAGGATCACCGTTTAGTTTTTTATAATATCAAATATGGCTCACAATACGTTATCCCTTGATACATAAAAAATTAATTAATACATTAGAGGGTAATATAGGACACCAAAAATTATTCATACATACTTTGGTATTCCCCTTAAAAATCATCCACATACAAAATCATAAAGAAACCAGGAAAATGAAAATCTTTTCCATAAAATATTTAAATAAGGATAATTTATTTTCGTAAATAAACCATATAAATAAAAATGTATTTTATAATAATTCCAAATTAAAATAATTTCCCTTTCATATCATTATTTTCCCACAAAAATGAAAATGGGTTTTATAAAACATATAAATTAATATCATTCACCTTTCATAGTATAAAAATGCAATGGAAATAAAAATGGGTTTTATAAAACATGTAAATAATATTCATAACTCTACCTGATTAAAAACCCCATTGAAATAAAAATGTGTCTCAAAACATTTCCAAATTGTATCACACAAATTTACATTACAAATGAAAATTATTGATACAAAAAATTCATTCACCCAAGAAGAATATTTCATAAGAAATAATATAAGGTGATTCAGGACAAATAATCTCTAAAGAATTAAATACTTTTATGATAATGGTGGAAATTTTTGTGATTAATGAAGTAGTTTTTATAAAATTTTCTTATTTTTTTTAAAATTAAGATGTTTTATGTCTCATTTTAAAGTTACATTTGAAAAGATTAAGTGAAAACATCAGAATGTTTTTAAAAAAACATTCTTCAATAAAAGTTTCCTAAAAATATATACTGGTTATCTAAAAAGGAATTTTGTGTGAAAGGTAATTTTTTTAATATTTTTAAATAAAGTATTGAAGAACCTCACTATAAAAATTGTAACAAAACATATTTCAAATAGAGGAGATGGAAAAATAAGGGTTAAAAAATATTACGCATAGTTGGGTTTGCATATAAAAATGAAAAATTTGGTGGGAGATAAAAATATGTATAAGGAAGGGAATCCATCATTTAAGCGGCAATGAATTATTCTCAATAATGATATAAATTTTAGAATGAAATCAATAATGGTAAATATTTTAATCACAATGGCCACTTTCCCTAGATATAGGAGGTCTTATAGTATCATCATGGAATAGAAGAAACAAATCATGGAAAACCATAGTAGAAATGAATCATTTTTACTCAATAAAATAATTTGAGTCATGAAAAATATTTACATTGTATTCCCTATTACCTGAACATGCTCTAACATAATTAAGAAATTTTAATATTTGGTAAAAAGACTCCTTAGAAATCAATATCTCAAGTTAATATATTGTTCACATAGGTTCAAGTAAAAGGAACAGGGTTACTAAAGAAGTGTAATATGAATATTTTAAGGTGTAAACCTAATTCTTTGAGTGATCTTGAATGAGTTTTGATTGGCCCCTATTATAAGTGGTGATATTGATATTTTTTTATAAATATTTAAACATAATATAAAGAGAGAACATGATTTAAATGTTAAATGGATAAAAAATGAAAAATAATTCGTTTAAGTATTCTATATGGTCACAAATATCCCAAAAAATAAATTATAAACCTGTTTTTAATAAGTTTTAAGACCTTTTATCCTTTATTTATTACTTTTACTATTTTATATTCTATTATGGTAACACATTTTTTCCTACATAATTTAAATTTGCTGTCAAAAACTAAAATTTCTCCTTATAGATAATTAGAACCTGAAAATTCTAAATATGAAATCAATTTTATTATATTAAATTTATGTGTGTAATAAAAAATAATTTTAGCATTGGCGAATGTAACATGTAAAAACCTATTTTTAGAAAAAAAAAATTATTTTTAAGATAAACAAATAATGTGGAGGGTATGATTATCCATGTAATAAATTATGATCATATAATTTCATTTATTATAAAAAAATTATTGTTTCTTTTAAATCAATCTAAAATATAAATTTCTCTAAATAGCTTTCAATTAATGGGAATGACCAAAAACAATTTCTTTTATTAGAAAGTATTACTTATGGTTAAAAAATCATAAAATATATTTTATATATTGGGAATAGAATTTTGAAAATATATAGTTTTAACATTAAAATAATTATTTGATTAGTTAAATATTATTATATACTTATATCCCCTTTTTTATATTAAGGTTATAAAATTTATAGTTTTGTTTAAAACTATATTATTTCACTATTTACATAAAAATACATTATTTCTTAAAAATTATAAAAATACATAAATAAGTAATTTGAAAATGATAATATTTTTATCTAATTTAAATTATATTTTTTATATTTTTTATTTTATAATGAAAATAAAATATATGACGAAACTTGTTTTATTGAAAAATAATAAACTATTTATGTTTTGAGTCTTTGCTTTTCAAATTTATTCCTATATTTTATTTACTATAAATTTATTTATTGTCAAAATTTTCATATATAATATTTATCATATTCTTTTAGTTCACTATTGTTTACATGATAATACTCTCATAGAGAATTTAATTATCTAACCACATTTACAAAAATCATGGGTCGTTACACATAGAATGTGTTAGTCACCCAAATATAAAAAACAAATATATATATATATATCAAAATGTTTAATAAGAATAAATATTTTGGAAATTTTGTATAAATTGATATAGGTATATGAGATTCTTAATCTTCACTTGATTAATCCCGGAGAGACAGATAACTAACCCCTCACCATTATAGAACAAGGAATAATCATCTACGATGGTGGGTAGTTTAACCCTATGTCTCTCTACATGACGAGACATTACTCATGAGAGAATCCAACTCATGTTAATTCTAAAACCTAATATGCACCAACAATTCCTAAAAACTATATTCAAGATAAAAACTTTAATTACAAACCTTTGTCTTTGTAGATTAAAATTATATATTATAGAATCATAACCATCATTTAATCCATGGATCTATCTCCTAGAAAAAATGCATCAAAATTTTTTTTTCATAAAAAATATTCATAATTTACAAGAAATTTACTAAATTTGAATATATAAAAAAAACTTACAAAATATATTAAAATTTTATTTATTTTTTAAAACATTATATACTAATATGAACTCTATATTTTATTTAGACATGAAAAGTACCATTTTACAAGGCCTAACATTTATTATTTATAATCAATTTATAAATACCAGTGAAATTAAATAAATATTAAAATTAAAATTATTTTCTTTTATATAGTCACATGAAAATATGTTATTTTATGGTATTTTTATATTTTTTTACTCCCATGCAACATTATCATACAATTTAGTGTCATATTAGCACTCCACAGTACATTTTCATAGAAGGTAGTGTCAAGGAGGAGTACCATAATTAACATTATGTGGTAACACAATGTAATTTCTAGTGTTAAACCTACACTAATTAGACACTCAATATAGTGCCATGGAGATAATGTACACTATGTTGACACTCAATGTAGTATTAATTAAACAAAATATGGTACTCTATTTTTTACAACATGGAAACATGCTATGTTATCATCATAACATATGTTACACCAACACTGTGACATGAAATTAAATACTTAACATAATTTCAAGTTATTCTGAATTATATATAGGAACATAAATTTAATAGGAGGATTCAATGAAATATATATTAATTCTTAATGTAATCTCAATTATTTCACCTCATGTTTTTTTATTATACTATGTATCTACAACTAGGGACTTTCCAATTTTTATTATAAAACCTATTCTTAACCCAAAAAAATTGACACATGTTGATTTGTGATAGAATATTTCTATGATAACACTAATGAGTTTTAGGGGTTGATCTTCTGAACCATGGTAGTGGAAGAATACCCATATTTTTCCAATCATTCCATTGTGATATCAACATGTAATATAAGTAAATAAAATTAATTTATGTGTGTCTGGGTAGTTGATAAAGTTTCCTCCATTATATTTTCCTTTGGAAGAGTATTTTTTATAAAGACCACTACGAAGTTAATGAAAGTATCATACCTCAAAGGGGGTGACGTTGACTAATGTATCCAACTTTACAACTTTAGGATTCCAATATGACAAATTGGTGTTTGTGATTTTGTTGAGAAATGAGGAAAAAATTATTAAGATTGAATATATCTATAGATAGATTTTATTGAAATTTAAGATCAAAATATCCAATTAATCAAACTTATTTTAATACCACAGGTAAATAATTACCTTATATATCTACCCATGATGTGTTTATATGAATGTAGAATGTATTTTCCATAAATGGTATCATGTTATTCAACTAGTTAATATTTTCATATTTATCAATGCTTTTAACTCATTAAATCATCATTTTTAAAGTTGTTAATTCATTAAAAATAATTTTATAATATATATAAACCATATGGGAGAATTATCTGAATGTATTCATCATATATTGGTATCACATACAACTAGGATAAATTGGGTGCAATGTAGTCTCGGGATGAGACTTAAAGATATGTTTCATAAAAAATAATCTTAATAAATATTAAGCAAATCAATATAATATAAGTGAAAGTACATCCAAATATATCACTATTTTGTGTTTTAAAACTTCTTCCTGATAAAATTTATGAAATTTGAAACCATTCACACTGAATGAATGAATTTTTGTATCCTACTTTAGAGGATCCCAAGAAAAAAACCTTAAATCCTCACATACATCAGCTTGAATATAAATATTTATAATCTATAAAAATTAATATTAATTCTTACATTTTTAGAATATATATTTCAATAAATTATAAGAAATTTATAATATGTATGAACATACATGACATGAAATCTATTCTATCAGTATTTTATTAACAAATTTGTTTATATCTATCTCATTCCATGTTTATATTCTTATATTTTTATTTGTTTGTATGGGTAGTATGTTAAATAATGTATTTTAAAATTCATAATTTAATAGAATATATCTATGAGCCTATAATTATTCCAATTTTGTTAGTGTAATACTTTAGGTCATCCCAATAAGTTGACCAATTGTAAAAAAAATATTAATTTCATATTGGGTTAAGATTGAATCAATATATCATAAACATGACTAACTTGATTTAATATTTCATAAATATCATCCAAGTACCTAGAAAAAGTTAAAGATTCTCCTCTAATAGTAAATCTTCAAAAATAAACCCTTTTTATTAAGATTTCTCTTTTGATATATGATTTCAAATGATTAAGGGATCTATAAAAGATTAATGAATTATAATTTACTATGTTTGTTATGAATTGAAAGGAATTTTTTACCTAAGAATAAAAATTTATAAATAACATACCTTTAAATTGGATTCATCCATCAATAATTTATGGGACCAATTAATGTAGTCTTATTGACCAAATAAATAGTAAGATACATCATTCAAGTAAAAAATGATAGAAAGAGATCATCTCCAAATAAACAAATTCCATTATAATTATTTTTAATTTTTTTGAATTTCTGTTGGCTATACATTATTCTCAAAAAGGTTTTTGAATAATTTGAAAAAAAAATCATTATATAAACATTTACCTTTTCAAGTAAAATGTGTGAAATTAAAAAGGCAGTAATATCTCTAGAAAAATATCCAAATAAAAAAAATTAACACATATAACCTTTGATGTTTTAAGTCAACACCTCTTGAAATGATACTTGAATACCCATCAATTACTTTCACATATTTAAATATTTTATTGAAGGTATCTTTATCTTTGTTTTTTATTATAAAAAATGATGTATCATGCTATCTATTATCATCTATCTATAGATCTCACATTATATTCATTACGTTTACATCATTTCGAGTGTTAATATGGTCCTTTAATTTCTCATGATCACTATGTAACGTAAAAATTAAGTTTTCACAATTTTTTTAATATTATTGAAATCAAGATTATAATATATTAAATTAAATTCCCAATATAAAAGTCTGAAAATATATCATTTTTCCCCATTATTGCCTTCCAAATTAATTTGATGGTGTAATTTGAACTCGTTTCTTATAGTCTTCCAAATGATAGAACATTCAAAATTCTCCAACAAAATATTCAAGGTGTGAAAATATTTTTTAACCAATTAGTACCATTAGTGGTGGTTAGTAATCAATGAATCTATTGAATTTTGACTTATTTAACAAAAATATACGATATGTGTTGAGAAAACATCAATGGCATGAGAGGAACTAGTGTTATACAAGACAATAATTCTGTATCAAAATAAAATTCATAATTATTGTGATACACAATAGTGTAAGTGTTCCAACTTGATAAGTTCCCAAGTATAGAGAAGTCATAGATTGTCCAAATTAGTGTATCATCCATTTTGAGCATTATCATAGTTGATGCATCATATGTTTCAACACTATTTTTCCATAACTCTTAAATTTGTATAATTATTGGATGAAGGTATACATTAATGTAATTTCCATGAATCATTTTTCTAGGAATGACCATTGAAATTATTATGGAGGTTAGCTATATACACATCTATAGTTATATATTTTAAGATTTTAAAACAACTAACAAAGTGCTATAACAGGTACTAAAATCCCAATTGGGTTTAATAAATAAATAACCAATCCCAATCACAAATTATTATAATTTGATGAGAAATTTGGATATAATTAATAAAATATTTTCCATTCTTTCGAATATCTTATATGTCTTATTAAACCACCACTTCTATTTTCTATAGCATTCCACTTCATATGCTCAATGGTTTTTGAGGACTTGAATAATATTTTCAACTAGTGTTTTAAATGTATATAAAAAAATATTTATAATAATATTCATTTTCTACTACTTTATATTTTTGTGTTTATTCATTCTTTCAGTGTTACCTATTCAGTTCCATCTATAAGATAAAAATATTTTTCACTCTTTTTACTCGAATCCTCTCCCCAATATAGGCTAAAACCATTAGGATGAGATTTTTCTTTTAAATATTTATCCATATATTGTGAAAAATATTTTTTATAGCATAAAAATACCCAAGGATCCTAGATTTATAAAATTATTCATCTAAAAATTCAAATATCATGGAAATTTCACTATTTGTAATTCTGTAAAGGCATATTATATTGTAAAACATCAATAAAAAATTGAATACTTGAGAAATTTTCAAAACAAATATTTATTTACATCACCAATAAATTCATGAAATACATTTTTCAGTTCAATACACCTTTTTCTTGAATGAGTTCTTTATAGAACTAAGAAGATGATCCATAAATATTTTACAGTCAAAACATGTTTTTCAAGAAGTTACAAAAACATTATTTATCAAGTTAATATCTACACCAACCTCAAATGGTTCTAATGATATTTTTTATGTTGATAAATTTTACCTAAAAGGAATAAAGAAATATTTATCCTATTAAAAATTTTATTCTACCTTATTTTGGAAATAATATTTTAATTATTTTAATTCAAAAGTGTTCAAACATTTTATAATTCTTGATTATCAATGATAATTCCCAAAAACATATTGAAACATAATTCCTTGAATATCAAGTGTTGGTATACTTCAAATATCTTAAACCATGTTTATAATATACATTTACGGAAGTTATTTTTCATTTTTCCACCCATAGATCAATTGGAAATTAGAAATATAAAAACTTTTATAAACCGTTAGCATACTAAGGAATGTTTTTAGGTAATTTGATCCATATTTTATCCATATAAAACAAACTTCCAACATTTTCAAAAACAAAATATTTTAACATATTTATATAGGAATAAAATAAAACTATTAACTCCTTTTATGTTTTAAAATTATATATTAAGTCCTTAATAATCTACAAAGGAGTTATTAATAAAATTAGGTAAGGTTGTCTCCATTTTTTTTATATCATAGATATATGAATATAGAAATTTATAAACTTATAATACTATAGTAAAATAGGTACTTAGGTCATCTATCAATGAATAATATTATCACTAATTTAGTTATAATGGATTCAAAAATTAAGAATAAATCAAAAAATCATTTAATGACAGGTTTTTAATTTAAAACAGTAAATAAAAATTACTTTTCCAAGTAAAAAATCATTTGAAAATGGAAAAACATGATCTCTTTAAGATATGCTATTTAATTAAATTACTATAATGGATTGGAATAGATAATTATTACACAAATAACATCGTATTTAATTTCTTTAGAAACATTTTATGAGTGTTCAATTACTTATAGGAAACATTAAAGATTTTAAAAAGATAAAAAAAATATCTAATGTTATAAATTTATATGCTATAAGAAGGGAAGTAAATTAAAATCAATGGTTTCTCAATGATAATGAAACTTTTAAACTAAAAAATCACTTTTACTATGCATTAAATTTCCTAAAGTTCATTAAAATACAATATAGAAAATAAAATAAAAAATGGTATAATTATATATCCACTAAATTAATAATCATTGTTTGATAATAAAGAAAATTATGGATTTTCCGCATTGTTTGAGGAAATTTTGGTTGTTTTATTTATTAAATAAAATATTTTGAGGTTCTAATTAATTTTGAGGTTGTTTGAACTTTTTTCTATGAATATATATAATGGAAGAGAGTTTCATGATGCAGGAAAGTGTTTTTGGGGATTGGTGAAAGTCAAGTGAAGAGGTTTTGAATGAGTTTGAGTGAAATATAGAATTTCCTAGATCCCTATATCCAAATAAAAGATGAAGATTCACATAGTCAAATGTTACACATATGAAAATTTTTTACTTGTATATCCATGTAGCTAATTCAAATAATTGAATCGTTATATGTATTAAAATATGTGATTTTATGTATCTGAATGAATTTTTTTGGTGAATATGTTGTGATTTAAAATGTGATCCACATATTTGATTGTGCGAAATTTCTAAAATAATTCATGTATCCAATGAAATGATGTTTTAAAATTGGGAAATCATGTATCCAATTACTATGCCATATCCATTTGTTGTGATGTAGCTTAAGTGAACCACATAGGAAATTTTTTATTTTTGTTTACGTACAGATTAAAATTTATATTCTTTTCTAGAATATGTATATTTGGAGGAAAATTAATTTTGATAATTATTTTATTATTATTTAATGATTCTATAATCATAATTTTTTAGTTTCAATCAATGAATATATCATATTTTGAAGTAGTTTTAAATGGACATTTAAGTGATTTAAATGGTGACCATGGGGGATTTTATGGATCTTTACAAATTTATGTTTTACATGTGGGTGAAATTCTACTATGAAATGTTTGTGAGAAGAAGAAAAAGAGTTTATCATTGTGGTTGGATTTTCAAAAATCAAAATATGATGAATTTCATGGTTTTATGAAAATTTATTTGAGGCTAAGATTATTTTTACAACACTAATAATGTATGCATTGTGGGTGATACTTTCTTGAAGGATTCCTTTGGAATTAGATAATCCCCTTTTGTTACTAAATGAACTTGATTTATTTAGTGATATTATTATTATTGTGTTCATCTTTTTGTACAATAGCACAAAGCTGTGATGTTGGGTGTGACTCCCAACTTGTGTGGTGCGATACTGTATGAATTCATATAATTGAGATTCACATATGATTATAGTGAAGATAATCTGTGGGTGGGGAGGGAAACTAGAAACAATAGGGAGTATGATACCTTATAGGATCCAAACCATGTAATAATTATATATTCTATGTTCTTTTAGTTCCTGCATAACTATATCAGGATGAAATATTTATTTTTTTAGTGGATTATACTCTAAAAAGTCAAAAAGGTTTATTCTTATTGAAAATAAATATTAAAAACTGCCCTCAACTATTCCACTCCCCCTTCTCAGTATAGGAAACTCATCCTTCTAGGAACATTAATTAGTATGTGAGCTAGGTATCCATTGTATAATATTATAAGTTCACATGTGAGAATAGATAACATTAATTCATTCTATGTAAGGGGTGTACAGACATTAAATGTTAAAACTTATCATAGTTTAATGAATTTCATATTGGAATAATTTTTATCTCATTGATAGGAAGTTCATGATGTGGCTATAGTGGGCTTTCCACCTGGTGTAAATGATGATCAGATTATCTTTGATGATAATAGGTATACAAATTTTTATTCAAAATCATAAAATTATATTATAAAATCATTATGAAATAAATTCATCACTAATGTTATGGGTCTATAGATGTAAATAATTCAAGACAACTAGAGATAAATTATGAATGCAATTTGAAAGTAAAATAGAAAAAATTATAGATCTAGAAAAGAAAATTTTATGAAATAAAAATGGTATAAGTTGAATGTGTTAATGGTTATTTAGTCAAGTAAATTAAATTGTGATTAATATTCTATTATTTTTAGATAAAATTAATTATTCCATAAATGTGAATAATTTGATGATAAATTTTCAAGATATATCTAATCCCAAAATTTGACTATTAAAGGTCAATAAGATATCACCCTTGATGAATTAAATAATATTCTCATTACTTATGAAAGGATAATCATCAAATATTCAAAAATAAAATGAAATTTTTAGATTATATTTAATCTATTAGGAATATGGAAATTTTAATAATAAATATATTATCGACTGAATTGATTCTGAGAATGAATATAAATATTAAAGTGTTACTGATTTTATTTCTAAAATATTTTTAAAGGCTAAAATAATGAAAAAAGTTAAATTCAATCAAATATGTTATAAATTTATTATAATTGGAAACTATGTATTTAATTTTCCAAAGAATAATGGTTTATAGTACAAATATAGTAATGATAAAAATGTTAAGGAAAGAAGTGGGGAAAAGTACAAATAAGCTTCAAAGGAAGGTGGAAGCAATAAGATATTTTTATGAAAAATAATAATAAAATTGATGATTAAAGGAGAGGAAACAAATATTATTTAATGTAGTGGTCTTAATGAAGTTACAGATGATAAATTTACATATTTTATAGATTCTGTCCAAAACACCATTGATTCATCAGGCGTTGATGATGATAATTCAGAACCAAAAAATAATGAATACATTATCAAATTTGATCTTGATGCATTTATTTAAAAAGAAATCATTCCAAATAAATAGAATAATAATATGGTAATAGATACCCAGAACATGAAAGATAGGAAAAGAGAGAAAGTTATAACAGAGACAACTCGTATAAAAGAAAGAAAAATCTCAATTTGAAAGCTGTTGAACTTGAGATGTTGATAAAACATATTTATAAAAATATCTATTTAAGGGGTGAAGAATTATCAATGAAAAAAAATAAATATATTTAAGATGAGAATGACCTAAAAATATACTTTAAATCCTATATTTATGTAAAGTGATAATCTTCCAGAGATGCTGATAAAATTTAGGTAAAATATGAATTTGAAAAATTAATTTTAAAATATATCGGCTCTACCAATGTAGATTTAAATCATAACTATTTTCCAATATGGAAGAAAAAAATGAAGGGAAATTGGGAGTAAATTTTTCTGGTGAAAGGATGACCTTGAATGAAACTTCTATTTCAAATCAGAGATAAATTTATATTTGAACAGTTCATCTAATATCCAATTCTAGGTAGAGATTTTTTGCATGCTACTATGGGTTTTCATGAAAATAATTTTTTTTTCTATTTTTTAGTTACATGGAATTCATGGATAAACGTTTTATATTTTTTTTGAATAGTATATCTTTACTAATGATAAATAAAGAATCACAAGGGAGTAGTTCCAATGAGAATGAAGCATATTCTAGAAGAAGGAATACAATGATAAAGAATGTTTAAAAGTTGAAAAAAAATATTGATTATCTTTTTCAGATATTTGAAAGGTATGATAAAAATGGACATAGAGGATAGAAATTCATAACAATATTTCCTTGATAGTCCCCCCTAAAAGATAAAAGGAAAGAAATTCAAGTACATAATGAAGAAAATTCTTGTTTAGCAGATGTTTCTTTTAAAGCATGAAAAAGGGACAAAATGGTCACTTGATAGTTGGTGTTCCTCCCACATGACTTTTGATGATAAAATTTTGAATAACATTTAAAAACATAAATGAGGTAAGATAACATTTGGTGATGACTCTTCCTTTAAATTAAAAGGTATTGGCTCAGTTCAAATTCAGAATGATAGTTTGGAATATGATGATATTATTTATATTAAAGGAATACAAGACAAATTATTGTGTGCTATCCAACTTTATGATAATTTAAATACGGTAACATTGAAGAAGATCACATTAATTTTTAGTACAAGTAATGGAAGAATTATTTCTCATGGAAGTAGAACTATTGTTAATCTATTATTGATTAGTGATTTTTCTAATACATGATATATGAGTATAAATTATGAGAATATGATATGGAATATATGACGTGGGAATATGGGAAAAAGAAGCCTAACAGTGATTTTGAAGCATGAAGTGGTAATATATTTGTCCAAATTGAGAAGAAATCAAGATAGAATCTATAGAACATGTGATAAGGGTAAAGTATCTAATAAGAATTATAATAAAGTAGATATTACTTTTATAATACCATTTGAACTTGTCCACATATATATTTATGGGCCTATGATATAGAAATCAACTCGATTTAATCTTAATTTCATTATTTTTATAGATGATTTAGATAAACAATGTTTTTTCATCAATAACAAGTATATGGCTATTAGTATGTTGAAAATTTATGTAAGTAAGGATGAAAATGATCTTTCTTTATGTATCAAAAAATTGAGATATGCTAATGGAAAGGAATACACAACTGATGCATTTTAAATTTACCATATAAAGCCTTGAATTATTCCCAAATATAGAATAAATTATACACCATGATAGAATGGTGTTGCAGAGTGGAGGAATGAGATCATTTTAGAAATGGGAATAATAACATTGTATGAGAATAATGTTTCAAAATACTTCAATAGTTAAGTAGTGTTTCCAATAGTTCATATTCATAATAAATGTATTTTGAGACCTGAGAAAAATGATATTCCCTATGATATGTGGTACCAAAACAAGCCTATAGTGAAATACTTTGACGTATTTATAATTCTTTGTTATATATAAATCAAATAAAGAGGGTAAGGAATTATTTATAAAAAGGATTATGATAGAGTCTTTATGATAAATTTATCTAATGGTAATGGATAAAGATGATGATATAAGAGATTAAACAGAAAAATTAGTGTTCAGATGTGAAATTTGATAAACATATGGTCAAAACAAAACAAAGTTTCAAGATGATTTTGAGTATCTTAAAAAAATAGTGATTAAATTTTTAAAAAATTAGTTGAAAGAATTATTGAAATTAGTGAAAAAATATTTAATGACAATTATAAATGCTATAGTGATGAAGAATAACCTTCTGGTGGTGAAATAAAAATAAATTTCAAAAGTTATTGAAACATATAGATAATAAGATTATCATTATGAATCAGAATGAACCAGATTAGACCATAAGGAGGGTAATATTTGTGAACCAAATAGCTCTCATAAAATATCTTCAGCATAAAATGGTGATCAATGGGTGAATTATATGAATGAATAAATAAATAAAAATGAGAACAAATTTACATGTGATCTTATACCTAGGCCAAAAAATTAAAATTTGATTAGTACAAAGTGAGTTTTCTGGAATACAATTAATGAGAAAGGTGAAGTAACATGGATTAAGGCCATTATTTTTTTTTATAAAGGATATTATTATAAGGAAGTCATATACATTGAAGAGAATTTTTTTTCTAGTCTCTATACTCGAGATTATAAGAATGTTCCTGGAAGTCGAAAATCATAATTAGAACATGGGTTATCAAATTATTGTGAAGTATGATTTATATAATGGTCATCTGGAAGAAGTAATTTTTAAAAAACTACTAGGTTTCATTATTGAAAATTATGGATGAATTGTATAGAGATTAAAGAAATATTTGTATGGATTGAAATAGTTTCTGAGGGCCTAGTATTCTAAAATTGATGACTATTTGACAAAAGAGGGTTTTCTAAAAGCACTGTTGATAGAAACATGTACTTTATTAAGGATTTATTATACACAATGAATCTCATTATATTGGTGGATTTTAATATTTTTACTTTTAATAATGGTTTATTATGTTATCAAATCACTACAAAGATACATAAGTAATTGTAAATGTATATGGTTGGTCAACTAAACTGTTTTCTTAGATTAAAGATTGAGTAAAATTCAGATTATATCTTTATTTAATTAAAAAATTATGTTAGATAATTATTGAGTATGTTTGGTATGAACGATTAAAAAGTGGTCTCTATACCAATATTAGTTGGAAAAAAGTTGATAAATGATTAATATGTAATCAAAGTTAATTGGAATATGTTTAGAAGTATAATTAACATTTTTTCGTATCTCACAACATCCAGACTAGACATTTCCAATGGGGTGACTCTATGTGTTAGTAATCAATGTGAAACAAAGGAGTCACAGATGATTGAAATTAAAAAAATCATAGCCATGTAAAAGGAACAATGAATTATCAAATTCTCTAGAGGTACAATACAGATCATAACATTCTTGGTTACACTGATACATATTGGGAAGGTGACGGTATAGATCATGGGTTTGTATTAAGTTGGGTGTTTATTTTGTAGGTGGTGGTAATGTTAGCTGGTTTTGTAAGAGGAAGAGTTCAATGACCCATCGTATATATTAATTAGACAATGTGGTGTATAATAATTAAATTACATATGATTTTTTATGCATTTTTTTATAGTATATTTGTAGGTGGTGTTTAGAGAGAATTGATGATTCTGTATGAACATCAAAGTGTTATTGATATTTTAAAAAATCATGTCCAAGAGGCTCTATATAAATATATTTACAATAGATAAAATTTTATTAATTATAATTTGTATTTATGTTAAATCAAACGTTTGTTTATTATCAAAAAATAGAAGCTTGCAAACATCTTTACAAAAACTATGAACCATGTGAGTTTTTAGAGTTAAGAACAAAACTGAATGATCATCCTTCCCAACACACTTATGATTTTTCTACTTTTAGACCCCACATAAACCCTTGTATTATTTTACCAATGGGGATATAATTCCTTGTTGAAGGGGGATTGTAAGTGATAAGTGGAGTTTGAGAAGAAGATTCATTTGAATTAACCATCCCAAACGCGCTTGTTTCTAAGGGATGAAAATTTCATAGAAACCCTAATTTTTATTATAGTGTCGTGTTAGGATACATATCATAGTGGTTGGATGAAATTTTATGATCTGTGTATTGAGTCATGGTAATTTAGGGGGTTTTAGATTATTGCCAACTAATATAATGGGGTAAATTGAATAACCACAATGATTAGTGGATTTATTTGATGATGTTAGGATTTTTCTTGAAAACCATATTTTGATGTTCTTAATAATTATTGCGATTCTTGATTATTTTTTAGGTCTATATATCAAATAAGATAGTTTCATGATGTTGGAAAGTGTTTTTCAGGTTTTCTTAAATGTCTGATGAAGAGTTTCTGAGTCTGGTTGAGTGAAATATGGAATATCCAAGATCCAAAAAGCTAAATCACATAAATAAATTCATGTAACTGAATGTTCCACATATTCCTATATGTGAATTTCATATCTATTTATCCATATTATGAAGTCAAATCCATCTAAATTGTATAATTTAGGCTTTCATGTTTCTGAAAAAAAATCATATAGGCTAATACACTATGAAGTAAAATTTGATCCACATAGATGATTGTGCAATGTAGCCCAATTGATCCATGTAGCTGATGAAATTTGATATGTGAATTGGTAAATCACGTCACCTATTTCAATGATTGTAGCTATTTGTTTGGAAATAGTCGAATTCAACTATTAAGATAATTTGATATTTTTTGCTACATATAAATTGAAATTTCAATAAGTTTCAGAATTATTATATTATAATGAAAATTAATTTTGATTATGCTTATAGGTTATTTTAATTCTTCAAAAATTATAATATTTCGTTTAAATCCATGATTCTATATTTATTCAAATCACTTTTCAATGTTTATTTAATTAATTTAAATGGAGATCATTGTGTTTTTATATATCATTATTAATTAAGTTTTAAGTTTATGATAACATTTTTTGTGATATATATTTGTGAATAAGAAAAAGAGTCCATATCAAATCTTGGAATTTTAGTGATCAAAATATAATGAATTTTATAGCTTTAGGGAAGGCATATATCCAATTCAGGGAGGGAAGGCATATATCAAATTCAGGGAGGGAAGGAGATACATGACAAAGAACATGTTTTTTATGTTTTTAAAAATTTTGCAGTAGATTTTTAAAAATATATACTAAATATATGTAGAATTATAATCAAAAATATCAGAAACCACTGCTAAAAAACTTATACATTATAAAGTTTTATAGTATAATACATGATCGTAATTTTAGAGGGGTTTTCCCCATAATTTCATTGAATATTTTCTATTGATATTTTTATACCTTGAAAATAAACTACACTTTATATTTTAATTACTTTAGAATGTGTGCCTTCCTTTATATTATAAATATCCTCTATTTGTGTGTTTATTGTTGGATATTTAACAAGATAACCATAATTCCATTAACCAGGGAAATATTGATATTTTATATATCTATTATTTCTATATGGATAATTACTAATTACTAATCCAGGATTATGTATTTGGTTTCTTAAGAAACATTATGATATGAATTTTTTATGAATTTTCTTCATGTAATGGATACATTGGACTTATTATGTTATAGGTGGGATCTAATATTATATATCCCCTCAATGCATTAGTTTGTCTTATGATACATACTAGTTTGGGAATTTGGAGTATGCTTTCCCTATCTGTGTATAATATCTTGGAATAAGACTTTAACGATATGTTTATGATGTTAGGATTTATATATTCCATTAGTATGAAATCATTTATTATTACCCATTACATTATTTATTACTACTTTTATCCATGTATATATTCCATACTCAGGTTATTAGTTATATGGAAATATTTATTCATTATTTATTTATACCATATTACTCATGCATTTTTTATTAGATAAAATATTCTTCTATAAGCTTCCCATTATTGAGAATCTGAGCTCACTCTTTATTTTTGTTTTCCTTTTACCCAAAGAACCTAGAGGAGTAATATGAATGATTCATGGAAATTATAGAGGGTAAAATAGTTATACCATTTTTTATATGTATTTGATATATATGAGCTATATCATACTCCATAGAAAATTTCATTTGAACAAATATCAGGTATATCATTCCATAAAACATGCAGTTGTAGTAAATAGATAAATTATTAGAATTTGGTGATTTATCTATATAGGATATCATTAAATAAAATACTTCATAAAATGAAACATATAATAATATTTTCATTAATGAATTATATTGATTATTTTTACCATATATTTTATTAACGTGTCATTCTATGTGAATAAATGAAATAGCATCCAAGTGGCATCCTCAGGTGCAGTGTAAATCACTACCATGCGATTGAATTGGTGTGGATAACGTTTGGTTATTGATTCTTGGAAAAAATATCTTGGAGGGATAAATATATCTTCTCTTGTTCTTTATCTTCTTTAGGTGTAAACCCATCATCATTGAAGGATTTTCCATCTTGTGTAATGGGATATTCAACCTGGAACATGAATAACTATGGTGGCATGATTTTTTTCTCCTACTTCAGTGTTTTTCATCAAACCTATCAGAAAGAGATCAAAGGATTCTAATATTTCATTGGAGAAAGGTATATAATTTTATTGATTTCTTCATTTCGAGTTTTTACAAGTTTTAATATTTTATTCATGGATATCGTGGACATGTTATTCATATTTCTTCCACTAATTAAATTAGGTGTTAAGAATCCTTAAAGAACCCAAAAGTATCATTAAATAATTCCATGAAATTTGTTTTATAAAATCTTGTTTGATAAATGAATAAATATGAAGAATAGAGAACCACATCATATACCAAAACAACATTACCATCCCATCACAATACTTTAGTTTTATCCATTTATATTCAATAATTAAGTGTTAATGCATGAAAAATGACCATTTTGTATTCACGAGGTCATTGTGTGGATAATATTTTTCATAGGCATTATGGTTCATGAAAATGAATTTAGAAATCACACCAAAACATATTGTATTTCATGGTGGAACAATGTACCAATATGTATCTTGGTTATGTATAGTTAGGAAGCCACTCGAAGTACCATAGCCTACTGCAAGACTCAGTAATGAGAAAAATAGGGTTGTCCATTTTTCAATTTTGAAATGAATAAATAATTTATAAATGTTTTATATAGTGTAATAAATGTTAGTTTAAGGAAATTTTATAATTGATAAAAGGTTTATTAGTTAATTAATTATAAAATGTTTTATAATTAGATAAACATGTTTAGGAAACATTTATAAATATATAATACTTAAATATTAAATGTTAATATTTAAAATACATTTTAAAAATATTATATGGCATGGATTATGGTCAATAAATAAAAATTATATTTATAAATCATATGGGTAATTTATAATGTATTATAAATTACATAAATAAGGGAAAAAATAATTTTTTTTGTTTAACATACAAATTGATCATAATTAATTTTATCTATTCAAATTAAAGGGATATATTTAGGTTATTATTTAAACCATATAATAAGAGTGACACAAGTCTACATCGAAGATGGCAACACAGGGGGACGTTGGAGAAAACCCTAAACCAGGGGATCTAGATGATCATGCGGCAAATGATTCAGGGATAACATCAAAGGAGGATAATTGTTCAGGATACCTTTCTGAATGTATTGGTCATTCAAAAATGTTTGCGATTGCAAAAAATCCAATCGGTGAGTTGGAACCTCTCATCCCCGAAGATGGTGAAGTCAGAGGTAACGATTTCCTTAAAAATCGAGGGCTTGTGGGGATAGCAAGACAGATACCGATCTTCAGATTGATGGATTACCTGGGTTTTGGTAAGACAGACTTTCTTGAAGGTATAAATCAAGGGACCTCTTATCCAGGGTTATTAGATACCCTCCTCTTTGGGTGAAAAGAGTTAATTCTTGTTACTTGTAGTTTTACTACTTTGTTTTTACGCTGCATTTGTATTGTTGAGGAAAGTATAACATTCTTATAAATCCTCTAACTTCTACACTATTATGGTTAGATTCTATATGCTTTAAGGTAGAATCTCATTTGTTGTAAACTTTTGTTAAGTTTCATTTCTAGAATCCCTTTCCTGGAATCAATTAAGTTATTAGAACATAGAGGTGTTGTGAATTTTGGTTACGCAAAATTTCCTTAAGGAATATTTAAAAGTATACAATTCACCCCCCTCTTGTATTTGTATCTCATTTTACATATTCGATCCTAAATTTGGTGTTATATAATATATCATACTTAATCATACCATTATAACAATTGGTATCAAAGGTTTGGTTCAATATGAATTAATCTCACGATTTTATTCAGAAGAGAATACTCAGAATTGATTTCTAGGAATCATATTTTTCAAATTCATATTTTTCAGATTCATATATTTGGACTCACATAGTTCAGATTCAGTTATGCTTAGATATAATCTTGATCTATTTCTTCCTTTATTAGGAACATTTTCCTTGTTTACAAAAACTTATTACTAATAAGTTTGTGTGCCAAAGATTTTCTTAAGAATGGAATGTTTAAACGTGGGTTCCATAGTTAATCTAAATCCTACCATACCTCCTATTTTTTATGGAAATTATTTTATGTAATGGAGAGATAAGATGATGACTTTTGTTATCAATACTGGAGTTGATAACTATTTAATTCGTACTGGAGATTATAAGATACCGGATAAGGATTTGAGACCCATTATGAATCAGGAGAAATCAGAATATCAATCAAATTTCAGAGTCAGAAATACTTTGTTATGTTCCAGGACTAGGAATATCTACAGTCAAATATCTTTGTTTGAAGATATAAACATTATCTAGAAGAAACATTGAGTCACAAATTTTGGTACATCCATAGTCATAGAGACAAGAGGAGCTATGTTGAGAGCTGAATACCATGGCTTTAACTTTCCTTATGGAGAACCTATAAGTAAAGTACAACAAACGTTTATGACTATTGTGAATAGCTTGCAATATATGGGAGAAAAAAGCTTGGATGATGAGGAAATTGAGGATAAGATTATAGTTATCATCAAAAATTAATCGGAGTCCAAGAGGACAGCTATTGATGAGAACAAGATAGTCACTCAGATTTCCTTAGATGAGTGGTTTGGAATTCTTCTTCAGCATGAAACCAGAATGAAGAGAGATACTGAAAATGTCAAGAAGAAGAATGGGAATGTAGGAGTTACTTTCAAAACAACTTCTAAACATATGAAATCCAAGACCCCAGAGTGAGTAACTAGATCAAAGACAAAGAAAGTCATTATTCAGTCAGAATCTAGTGATACATAAAAGTCAGAGAATGAATTAACTAATCTTTCTCAGAGAATGAACAATATTGTCACTCAGAATAATTATCAGAATAAGTACAAGAAGAAATATTACAGAGATAAGAATGATGGTGAAGTTATGTGTTATGAATGTAGAAGAACATGTCACATTAGACCTGATTTTCCTTTGTTGAAAAAGAAGGAAAAGAAGGAAAGGAATTTAGAATGAAACAGGAAGAAATTCTATCGATCAAATTACAAGAAAAGTCTTAATGTAAATGATACATGGAGTGCTAGATGTGGAGACTCTTTAGAAAGTGAATCATCTGAATATAATTCATCAGCACAGAAGAATATGGGTTTCATTGCTACAACTTCTTTCCCCAATACATATCCTATGTCCATGGTACGCTCTTCCGAGGCATTAACAAATTTATCTCTTGATAAGAATTACTATTCCAAAAATAGTACTTCCAATGAAGATACTTCATCCTCAAATAGTGAAGAATTTTCATATAAAGAAGTATATAGATTTTAAAAGTTACTTGAAGAAAAAAAAAATTAAAATTTCTATGAAATTTGACAAGGTAAATACTAGGGAAGAAATTCTTAACAAAGAGATTTCAGATCTTTCTAAAGATCTTGGAGATAAAGAAGAGATTTTAGAAAAACATTCTAATGACCGTGAGAAAGATAATTATATTAAGGAAGAAAATTCTAAAGATCTTATGAATTCTATTTTAATGATAGAAGTTTTTGAATAAAAATCTAACTCTAAGGAAACGATTCCTAAGGATATGAATTTAGTTATCAAACTAAAATCCGAAATATTTTCCATTAAGAAGATTCTTGAAAAATTTACCTCTGGGAAGGAAAATTTTGACAAGATTTATTCTCAAATTAAACCTCACAGAAACACTACTGGAGTAGGTTATACTCATCAAAAACTGGTTTTCAAAAACAACTATTTTTTTCCTTCTAGAACCCCTTTTTGTACTAAGTGTCAAAGTGGTGGGCATTGGAAGAAAAACTACTCATTGAATAAAATTCAATCTCTGTGGTTTCATAAAGATTATTTTTCTAAAAAAATGTGGATACCCAAAATTTTGTTGTCTAACAATTCCGGATCCAAGAAATTTTGGATTCCGAAAGCCTGTTTTTTCTTATTTTCAGGAAAATTGGGAAAGTACCAATATCAATATGTGGTACATGGACAGTGGATGTTCCAGGAATATGGCTGGTAACAAAAACTATTTTGAAAATATTATCAAGACAAAAGGAGGAAAAGTAAATTCAGAGATAATGCTCAGGGAGAAATTATTTGTATAGGTAACATCGTTCTTCTTGAAAAAACATTGATTTCAAATGTTTTATTTGTCAAGGGTCTTAAGAACAACCTCATTAACATAATTTAGTTATGTGATGAAGGATACCTTGTGATGTTTAGGAATGATAAGTGCTTAGTACACAATTCTAAGGAATAATTTATTCTTTATTCCAATAGGAAAGATAATGTTTACACACAAAACATAGAAGACCTTAGGAGCCAAGACTTACATTGACTTAGTGCAATGGAAGATCATTCTTGGTTATGGTATAGATTTCTAGGAAATTGTAACCCTAGTAACTGATGAAAACTTCCTAAGAAGAGATTATTTAAGGATATACCAGAGCATAGATTCGATTATTCAAAGGTTTGTGACCCTTTTCAATATGGAATGAAACATAAATCGAGTTTTAAATTAGTTGGTGAAGTCTCAACTACTGATGCATTACATCTAGTGCATATGGATATTTTTGGTCCAATACAAACTAGAAGCATTGGGGGAAAATATTATGTATTTGTTTTGGTTGATGATTACACTAGATTTACATGGGTCTATTTTCTAGAAAAGAAGTCTGAAGCTTTTTATTATTACAAATTTTTAGATCCCAAGTTAAAAATGAGAAAATCCTTCCATTGATAACTATTCATAGTGATCATGGAGGAGAATTTCAAAATTATGATTTTGAAACTTTTTGTAGTAGAAAAGGTATTACTCACAACTTCTCAGCACCTAGAACACCTCAACAGAATGGTGTCATTGAAAGAAGAAATATAATTGTTCAAGGGATAACTAGAACCATGTTGAGTGAGTATTCTGTTGCCAAACATTTTTAGGCTGGAGTTATAAGTACTGATTTTTATACTATAAATCGAGTTTTGATTAGACCTTTTCTTAATAAAACCACTTATGAGTTATGGTATGGTAGAAAACCCATACTTTCCTACTTTAAGGTTTTTGGTTGCAAGGTATTCATTCTGAATACTAAAGATAATCTTCATAAATTCGCACCCAAATCTGATGAAGTAATTTTCTTAGGCTACTCCACAACTTCTAAGGCATATAGAGTTTTCAACAAAATCACTTGAACTGTTGAAGAGACAGTACATGTTAAATTTGATGAAACTGGTCCTTTAGTTATTAAAAAACCTCAACCTACATCCTCTGAAGTGTTTTTAAAAAATGATTATCAAACTTTGATAGAAAATCCTTCTGATAAGGAAAATGTTCAATAAGAAACTACTGAAACATTTACCCTAGAAGATTTCCTACCCTACGTTGATGAATAGGTTTTACAAAACCCAAATCTATCGTTTCTTAATAATAATCCCAGTGATAGTATCATTGGTGATGTGAATCAACCTGTAAGGACTAGATGTTCCTTAAGAAATTAAGTAGAACATCTAGCATTCCTTTCCCAATTAGAACAAAAAAGAACTGATGAAGCCTTAGGTGATGATGATTGGATAAAATCCATTCAAGATGAACTAAATTAATTCGAAAGGAATAATGTTTGGACCTTGGTTGAAAGACCTAAGGAAACTTTTGTTATTGGAGTAAAATGGGTCTTCAGAAATAAGTGTAATGAAAATGGAATCATAGTAAGAATTAAAGGTATATTAGTTACTAAAGGCTATAATCAACAAGAATGAATAGAATATGAAAAAACCAATACTTCAATATCTAGACTTGAATCTATTCATATTTTACTTGCCTTTACAGCATTCTTCAATTTCAAACTTTTTCAAATGGATGTGAAATATGATTTTATTAATGTTTATGTTCAAGAGGCAGTTTTTGTTGAATAACCTCCTAGATTTGAATATGCAATACAGATTGACCACGTTTTTAGACTTACCGAATCATTTTATGGATTTAAACAAGCCCCTCGAGCTTGGTATGATAGACTTACATGATTTTTTCTTCAAAATAACTATGTTAAGGGAAATGAAGATCCAACCCTTTTTATAAAAAAATATAAGAAAAATGTTTTGATTTTACAAATTTATGTTGATGAAATTATATTTGGTTCAACTCATCAATCCTTAACCGATTCCTTTGCGGATCTAATGAAATTTGAGTTTAAAATGAGTATGATGGGTGAGTTAAAATTCTTCCTTGATTTTCAAATTTCTCAAAAACCAAAAGGAATATATATATATATCAACATAAGTATATTAAATATATTCTTAAAAAATATAGATATAACAACACTAAAAGTATAATTACTCCCATCGGTACCTAAAACACAATTGATCTTGATGAAGCTGAGAAACCAGTAGATCAAACAACTTTTAGAGGTATGATAGAAAGTCTACTTTACTTGACAGCTAGTTGTCCAGACATAATGTTTTCAGTATTCTTATGTGCAAGATATCATTCCAATCCTAAGGAATCTCATTTAAAGGTAGTGAAGAGAATTTTTTTCTACTCAAAGGGAACCATGGATTTAGGACTATTACATACCTCTGGAAATGATTTTATTCTAAAATGATTTTTAGATGTTGACTTTGGTGGATATAGAATGGGTTGAAATAGTACATCCCAAACTTGTCATTTCTTAGGAGATTCATTAGTTTCTTGGTCTTGCAAGAAGAAACACTCAGTAGCACTTTCAATTGTTGAAGTTGAATATGTACCAGCTGGAAGTTGTTGTGCTCATGTTTTGTGGATGCAATACACACTCACAGACTATGGCTTGAGTTTTACCAAAACACAAATTTTTTGTGATAATACAAGTGCCATTTCCCTTAGTAAAAATCATGCACATCACTCTCACGCAAAGCACATAGATATTAGGCATCACTTTCTTAGGGATTAAACACTAAAAGAAGATATCATTCTAAAATTTATCGGAAAGCAAGATCAAATTGCTAATATTTTCACAAAATCTTTATCCTCCAATAGATTTGAATACATTAACCAGATGTTAGGAATGATAAACGTAAGGTAATCTTCCTCCATTAAATTTTTGTTGAACCATTCTCCTTACAGTAATAAAATCATTTTTATAGGGGGAGTACATCTGTTATTTAAGTTTTTTAAAATTTTCGTAACGAAAATTTTCATAGTTAGTTTTTCAAAATTTGCGTAATGAAAATTTTCATAGTTAGTTTTTTAAAAAAAATCGTAGTTATTTTTTTCAAAAAAAAATCTTAATGGAAATTTCCATAATGGACATTTTCGTAATGGAAATTTTCGTAAGGGGAATTTTCGTAATGGGAATTTTCGTACTCATAATTTTCATAATAGAGTTTTATTACTCAAAATTTTTGCAATAAAACTTTTATATCTTATGTTTTTTGTAGTAAGATTTCGATAGTGAGTTTTTCGTCGTCAAATTTTTTTCAAGAATAATATCACCTATTACGAATAATCTTCCTAGACAATCCAAAAGGTATGATTTCTTTACTCAAGTTTTCGTAATCATTTTTACTTGCTGGTATTTTCTTTTAATATTTCAGATTCGTTTCCCCTTAAATCCAAATGTTTTTCTTAAAACCTCAAAAGATCGGATTCAAGATATCCTTGCAGGCATGTTTTCAACCGTCAGATCAGATCAGAGAGTTTTTCAACCGTTAGATTGGTTTTAGAAGATGAAATGTCACTTCCATCGCCTATATAAAGGACCCAAAAGGGTTGTCCCAGACCGGTTTTCAAGTTCTCACGTTCCAAATTTCTTCCCCCCTTTCTTATGCCCGTACTGAATCTCTCAATGTTCCTCTAGTATGAATTTCTATAGAAGATTCTTACCAAGAAATGTCTACCGTGAAGCAAATCTCAAAACGGAAAGTATACAGGGAATGGTTGGCGCATCTGAACATTTTCAAGTACGATCCTATCATTTCTAAGAATATATAGTTAAATGGATAAGAAGATGTCTTCTTATCTAATCCAGGTGATCAAGACTTGGTGTATTCGGATTTACTCATAGAGTTTTACGAGTCAGTGTGCTTCTGTAAGGAAGATGGAAAAGAAAATTTCTCTTTCAAGTCTTATAGAAAAACCTACAAACTTTCTTATACCAAGGCAGCTAGTTTGGTGGGATTATCCTATGAAGGGGAAGCAGAGTTCTATTCCCAAAAATTACCATATGAGAAAGAAAGTTTTATAAAGATGAAGGCTTTGGAATGTCTTGGGATTTCTGAAGTCAAGACATCAAAGATTTCGAAGCTATCTTCTAACAACCAGATCCTTCAACTATGGGCACAAGGTTTTTTAGTACCAAGAAAAGGTGACAAAGATACACTCAATAAGATTGACATATATTTCTTAGAATTCTTGGTAAATCTCATAAAAATCATTTTGACGAGGCATGTTCTTATTACAATCCAGAACATCAATAATGGAAATTTAAGAGCCCAAATTATCATGTATCTTGCCTTACATTCAAATATGATAGTTCAGTGTCTTGAATCATTCAAGATTGCATGCAGTTCCAAGCCTTGAAGTTGCAAAGTTTTTCTTTGGTAGTGATGACACTCTGAAAAGAACAAATATGTGATATTCTAAGGAGACATGAGTGTTTTATGATCTGACATAGGAAGAGGTAGAAGCCATTCCGAAAGATGCACAAGAGGCTAAACCAATCAAGAAATGTGGGAAGAAAATAAAATTTAAGGAAGTGGAAGCTGAAGGTAAAACACCTTAAGATGAGGAAGCCCAATCCGCACCTCCAAAACCCAAAAAAAATGCTTATCCAGATGAATTGATTTCAAAATAGAGGGAAGATAAGGAAAATAACCAGAAGGGGAGCCATAGTTTTTCTTGGACCCTACTGAAGCATAGATTCTAGATGCCAGATGATCCAACACACTCTTATTCAGAAATCAAATTCGATGTCCATGGTGATGGAAAAGTGTGTCAAGATAGAATTAGATTTTAAAACTTATCTTATAGGCTAAGAATCTCACAGGAAGTCATGCAAGAAGATAGCCATCTGGTCAAAGAGATCAATTCATGAAATGAGTGAGCTTGATGAATTTCAACATGGAGTAAAGGAAGCTCTTGATATATAAGATAGAAGGATCAATGATATTAAAACTAGTTTTGAAGAAAAGATGAACCTAGAGGAAAATACTCGGAATTAACAGGTGAAGGATCTGAATGGGAAGCTTAACACTATTGCTCAAAGCTGTAAGGGGAAAGAGATATCCGGATTGAAATCGAAGAGAAGCTTGTAAATTAGGATGAACTTCTTAAGGCTCAGTCTGAGGCTCTGAAGGCTCAAGATGAAAGGATTAAATCCTTGTTAAAGAAAGCTGAGGAGGATCACAAATATTTAAAGAAGGTAAAAATCATTTTGAAGAAGCTAATACCCAAGGAAAAAAGAAACAAATAGACCTAATCCAATCTTTTGTTGCAATGTATTTCCTTGTACAAATTTTTCAACCTTAATGGAATTATGGTTGCTTGTCTTTTGTTCAATTTTGTACTAACATTTCAGGTACAATATTTTTTTCCATTCCCTCAAACTCTTTTTGAAAATCACAAAGGGGGAGAAGGAAAAATAATTCTAAAAATAGATATGGGAAATGATTTATAAGTATAGAAGGAATATCCCTAAGTAAGGGGGAGTTTACCTAAGGGAAATTGTTCATTACTAAGACTTCCATATTCATAATGAAAATCCCATTCTGGAAATCTAGAATACGATCCTTAGTGTTCCATATCCTAAGGGGGAGTTAGTCGTATTCACCATTATTCATGAAAAAAGGGATATAAGCTTTATTTCAAAGTCTATAAAATATTTTTCTAAGTCCTTATACTCTTTTTCGGAAGGATGTTTGTGCTTTCCAAAAAGGGGGAGATTGTTGAGTCAATATGGTTTTCCATAGGAATTTTCTATTCCTTCTTGTTTTGAAAATCAAAAACACCTTATTTTAAGGCAAATATTATTTTACCCCTGTTTTACTTTTATATGAAAAATTACCTTCCCCAAGGAAATTTACCCTTGCCTAGATTTCATTATCCATATCATAAATTTTCTAAGTATAAAACTCATATTGAAACAAAAAAATGCGGAATCATATAATACTTAGATATGATGTATTCTGTTTTCAACATCGAATTGTGGATACTAACTCTCATGAATTTCAACTCCGAATTCTGGATACAAACTCTCATGAATTTCAACTCCGATTTCTGGATAAGAAATATAATGAAGTTCAACTCCAAATTCTATATATGAACTCTCATGAAGTTCAACTCCGAATTCCGGATATGAACTATCATGAAGTTTGACTCCGAATTCTGATTACAAACATATGTAAAGTTCAACTACAAATGCTGATTATGACTTCTAGTTACGAACTTCTCTAAGTTCTGACTCCGAGTTCTCTAAATTCAGACTCTGAAATTTTATGAGTTCTGACTCTAAATTCCCATGAACTCTGACTCTGAACATTGTAAGTTCCGGTTCTGAATTCTTATGAATCCAAAATCCAAAATTCATTGAAATTCATACTTTGGAATTGTACAGAATTCAGGTTCCGAATTCTTACAAAACCGAATCCGAATATCTGAGTACTACAGACTCCAAATTCATTTTTTTTCTACACTCTAAACTTTAACTTTATCCACTCATAACTTTCATTTACCTCATTTCGATTATCAGTTTTTAGTTATGATTATATTTGTTCTATTATAAAACAATTCCATGCTTTCAGTTACTAACTAACCATTGTTTGACTGACACGTGTACATGTCCCTCCAAAATTCAAGGAATAATATGACAGTTGGAGGAGGGAGTCGATCGTTGAAGCCTTGCCTATAAATAGGAGTTGATTTGAAAAGGCGGAGACACAACTTTGAAAACTGTGCCTACATACTGTTGAAGTGAGTTCTAGAGAGAGAGGATATTATAAACTATTAGGCTTCATGCAGAAAGTTTGAATGACTTGTTCAAACTTTGCTTCATGCAGACTTTCTTTGTGCAGAGGTTATATTTCCGTAAAATCAAAGACTTCAGGTTTTGAAGTCATAAGTGTGAATTCCCTTATAAATCAGGGGCTTGTGTGGATAGCAAGACATATACCGATCTTCGGATTGAGGGCTTACCTGGGTTTGGGTAAGACAGACTTTCTTGAAATTATAAATCAAGTGACCTCTTATCCAGGGTTGTTGGATACCCTCCTCTTTGGGTTAAAAGAGTTTATTCTTGTTACTTGTAGTTTTACTACTTTGTTTTTCCACTGCATTTTTATTGTTAAGGAATGTATAACTTTCTTATACTTCCTCGTACTTGTACTCTATTATATTTATATTCTATATGCTTTAAGGTAGAATCTCATTTGTTGTAAACTTTTGTTAAGTTACATTTCCGGAATCACTATTCTGGAATCTAGAAAGTTATTAGAACTTAGAGGTGTTGTGAATTTTGGTTATGAAAAATTTATTTAAGGAATTTTTTAAAGTATACAATTCACCCCCATCTTGTATTTGTATCTCATTTTACATATTCGATCCTACATTTGGTATTATAGAGTATATCATACTCAATCATACCATTCTAACAAATGATATGTTGGAAACCCATCAAGGCCCTAGTTTTCTAATATTTGACTCATCATAGGAGTTATTCCACATTTCCAATAAAATTGTGAAAATGTGATAAAATATTTTTAATATTTTTAATATCTCTGTAATGAGGCTCTTTGGGCCCTAGAATGACACGTTGATTCGGTGACTAGATTCAAAAATATTCATAGAAATATTATCATGTATTATAGGTCAAACCCCAAGTCATTACATGATACCCTAAGAATAGGTGAGTGATATCATTTCTTGAAATCAATGCTGGATAATTCGTCATCCTTGAATGATTCCTTAGTTGTTGTTCATATATAAATATGATAGAGGATAATTCGTGATGATCTTGAAGAATGTTCTTTTATATCTTAGACATCAAGGACAAATAAAATACCATCTTGGATTGAAATGATTTTTTTATGATGAAGTAACAGTATTGATGAAGATCATTCTGGATGATGTTTTGAAAGTTTTAAAATATTGATAGACATGGGTAAAAGATCCATTTTTTTGTATTCTCAATATTTGAACATCTCATAATCCATTATTAGAGATATTCACCCTTACAAATATGTTTATGATCGTTTTCCCTGAGGGGGAGACAAATGAAGAAGAATAAATAAGCGACATGAAAATATTATTTCATGAAAATCTATTTATTCTAGAAATTTCTTGAAGATCATGTCATTATAGAAGGTATTTTTTTTTAATCTCTCATTATCAATTATAAAAAATAATAAAATCAATACAAAGGTTCTATAATTTAATTTATTAATAATATAGGAAAATTGGAGGTATGGAAGTTCTCAAAGGATAATTATCTTTTATGTTTCATTTGAATGGTTTTACATGTTTGTTGAAATATGTTTTGTAGTTTCATGTTAATCTATTACAAATGATTCATATCTCAATTAAAATCTTAAATCTGAAATAAAAGTGGAATACCCTTAAAGATAAGTATAAGAGTTATCATCTCATGAGTTATCAAGATCAATTGGTAAAAGAAAACTTTTTTTATAAATTAAATCCTCTTGTTTTCTACATAGACTATGGCTTATGTAGAATTAGCATGATATAATAGTTAAAACGTTATTTAATAGTGAATTGATACCATTATCTATGAATTTTTTTATTTCAATAATGGGGAGAGAAAGGGAAATGAATTTTTTAAAAATAATGTATAGATCAAGTAGAGAATGATTCATATATAGACACATTAATCTGAAAATAACTTTGAAGAGATTTATAATAAATAAAAAGTGGGAGATTGAAGAGACCACTTTATATATAAGTTATATTTTTTGAAAATTATTGTTATTGGTTGTAAATTTTGGTTAGTGAAATGAAACAATTTCATTGAAATCAATATTTTTATGAATTTAGAAAGAAAGAAGTTGTTGAAGATTCCAAGATAATTGTGCTTGATGACATAGCGAATATTTCCTGGATAAATAGATGAAGAAGAAAGTACAAAAATCTTATTATCTTATGGATATTCTTTTAAAGGCATTGAGTTTATAACTCTAATGATTGTTGAACTATTTTTAATGACAATAAAATGTTTCCATTTCACTGGGGGAGTACACACTATTTACAACATCTAAATAAAGTCATGGAGTATTTCATTATTGCATAAGGAACATGTGTGATATTACAGACAATGAAAATAGGTATTTTGACGACTAGAAGTTGAATTATAAGTGAAGTCCATGAAAAAATAAATTAATTGCATGATGCTTTGGGGATAATTGACAGAATTTAAGTGGATTAGCATTTGATGGTGTGAAATGGGTTGATATTATATTCTATACCAATAATATTATATAAGTATATTTCAGTGGGTCTATAAAAATATGGCTAGCCATAATCCAACCAAGGACCACATCAATGACATATATGGGACCCAATGGTTAACCACATGGGAGGAAGTCGACCTGACCAGCCCATGGAGGAAGTTGAGGAGAGAATAGTGCCCATACGAAGTGCATGGGTGAAGAGATTTCAGATAGAAAGTTGAGAAAATGAATAACACCCCTAGAGCACACAAGAGTATTTGGAGGAGGTTCCAAAGCCATTGTTCGGTGTGGCATGATGATGTGAGGGTGTGTGTGGTGTGTTGCAGGTGCCAAACCCTATGGCCAATTGAAGCTAAATGTGGAATAGAGTTCTTTATTAAATAGACTATAACCAAAGACAATGCCAATTTGGATAGCCAAAGTAGGGATACTATTCCTCAACTTTAAAGAGTATTGAAATTTGAATGACCATACAATTCAATAGAAAATAACTATATGATCACTATGTTACATCATCTTCTATCTCTATATTTATAGGAGAATCTTTTATTGCTAGAAGTTCTGAAGGCTATGAAAACAGTGTCCTATATTGTGCTAAGATTGAGATTGTGATGAAATATCACTATAAAAAAATATTAAAAATATCATGGATAATTTATTTGATGCTCATAAAATTATGAGTTAGATGAAAATCCTACAGCTGAATCCATGTCATAATTCTAGGTGGCTACTCAAAAATATGGTATGCATGGATGAGTTTAAAATATAAGGGTGAGCATGTATTCATCATCACATTCTTCTATGGCGACATCCTATAAGAAGAGACACCATGATTTTTGGCGTCATGTAGCCTAGACTCAGAGATTAGAAATTTTAAGATCTTTGGGTGTTTAATGATATAAGTATCTCTAGACATTGAGAAGAAATTATTTTTCGTGATTTTTTAATAAGTTTTCTGAGATTTTACTTTTTTTTAAATGGTATAGGTTAATTTTTTAAAAAAATATCCACTAAAGTCGGATGTTCCGTTGCTACCTTCTATGTTAAGTTGAAAGGTGTAAATCCCGTTACCATTATAAAACCCCCAAAAATACAATTTTTTGTATTTTAAAATTATTTATTTGTTTTTTTTGTTTATATATATATATAATTTTTTAGAAGAATTTATTTGCTATTTAATATCCAGTAGTATTTCCATTACAACAGTCTTTATTCTGATAGAAACTCTCACCCAGGTCTCTCTTTTATAAAATGGATTTTCTTGTAAATAATTCTACATTTCCGATATGAAATTTTGGTTCTCCCTTTCCTACGCAGAACATTCTGTATTTCTGATGTGGGATTCAGAACTGTTTCAAGAATGCAGATTTGAAATACTAAAAAATATAAACTATAAGACCAATATAAATGAAACTTAAAACATGAATTAAACATACCTGAAATAGTTTAAAATAAAAATAATTTCTTAACAAATGTCGGTGAAAAATAATATATAAGCTTTCAAAGACACCTACATGAAACTTAAAAATGTTTCAAGTACATGAATTTGAAATCCTATAAAATATAAACTATTAAACCAACATAAATGAAACATAAAACATAGATTAAACATATAATAAATTGCTTAAAATAAAAATAATTTCATAAAAAATTTTGATGAAAAATAATTTAAAAGCGTTCAAATGAACCTACTTGGAACATAAAAATGTTTCATGTGTGTGACATTGAGACCCTATAAAATATAAACTATAAGACCAATATAAATGAATCTTAAAACATAGATTAAACATATAATAAATAATTGAGAATAAATATAATTTCATAAATAAATTGATGAAAAATGATTTATAAGCTTTCAAAACTAGATACTTGACACATAAAATTTTTTCAAGTTTGTGGCTGTGAAAGACTATAAAATATAAACTATAAGACAAATATAAATGAAACTCAAAACACATATTAAACATATAATAAATAGGTAATAATTAATTAGTTAAATAGTAGTAAAATCATTAAATATATAATTATTTATTATATAACCATTAATTAGATAATCAGTAGCATAATTATTAATTATTAATTATTAATTATTAATTATATAATTAATTAGTTAATTATTAAGATCATTACTAATTATATAATAATCAATTACAAACAAATTTATTAATTATATAATTATGAATTATATAATAATTAATTAATTAATCATCAATAAAACAATTAACAATTAACTATGAATTATTTATTATATAATAATTAATTAGTTAATTAATAATATAATTATTAATTATAATTACTAATTATAATACTAATTAATTAGCTAATTGTTATATAATTAATAATTATATTACTAATTAACTAATTAATGATTATATAATTAATAATTATATTACCAATTAACAAATTAATTATTATATAATTAATTATCAATAATTACTAATTAAATAACAATTTATTATATAATTAATAATTATATAATTAATAAAAATAGTATTAATTAACTATTTAAAAATTAAAAATTACTAATTACTAAATAATAATTAATAATTATAAATTACTAATTAATAATTAGTAATTATAATGAATAATTATATTACTAATAAAATAATTAATTATCATATAATAGCTTTTAATAATTTCTATTTAATAATTATAATGTATAATTATTTTACTAATTAACTAATTATCTATTATATAATTAATAACTATATTACTAATTAACTATTTAATTATTATATTATAATTTCTAATAAATACTAATTAATATTTATAATGAATATTTATAATTTATATTTTAATTAATAATTAACAAATTATAAAAATGGCCTCAACTTTATCTTTCTCAAAAAAATTAACTGATTTGCTATTATAAAATTTATAATTTTATTACTAATTAACTAATAATTAATTACTAATTACTAATTAATAATTAATAATTAATAATAATAATGAATAATGATAAAGAATAATTTTATAACTAATTAACTAATTAATTATTATATAATATTTTTTAGTAATTACTTTTTAATAATTATAATGAATAATTATAATTTATAATTATATTACTAATTAACTAATTAACTATTATATAATTAACTATCATATTACTAATTAACTAATTAATTATTATATAATAATTTGTAATAATTAAGAATAATTAATTATAATGAATAAATAATTTATAATTATATTATTAAATAACTAATTAACTATTATATACTTCATAATTATATTACAAATTAACTAATTAATTATTATAAAATTAATTATTAATAATTATTAATTAACTAATTAATTATTATATAATTACTAATTATATTACTAATTAACTAATTGATTAATTTCTTATATTTATAATCCATGTTTTAACTTTCAATTATATTGGTCTTATAGTTTATATTTTATAGTCCTTCAAAGCCACGTACTTGAAACATTTTCATGTTTCTAGTAGTTGGTTTTGAAAGCTTATAAATTATTTTTCATCAACATTTTTATGAATTTTTTTTGTTTTCAACTATTTATTATATGTTTAATCCTTGTTTTAATTTTCATTTATATTTGTCTTCTAGTTTATATTTTATTGGATTTCAAAATCACATGCTTAAAACCTTTCTAAGTTTCAAGTTTGTAGTTTTGAAAGCTTATAAATTATTTTTCATCAATATTTTTTACAAAATTATTTTTACTTTAAACTATTTTTTATATGATTAATCCATGTTTTAAGGTTCAATTATATTCATCTATAGTTAATATTTTATAGTATTTCAAAGAGATATACTTGATACATTTTTACGTTTCATCTTGGTGGTTTTGAAATCTTATAAATTATTTTTTATCAACATTTTTTTAAGTTATTTTTGTTTTCAACTATTTCTTATATGTTTAATCTATGTTTTATGTTTCATTTATATTGGTTGTATAATTTATATTTTATAGTCTTTCAAGGCCACGTACTTGAAATAGAATCCCACATCGGAAATGCAGAATGATCTATATAGAAAAGGGAGAACTTGAACCCCACATTATAAATGCAGAATTTTTTCTAGGGTAATCCCTATTATAAAATATAGCCATGGATGAGGGTTTCGATTAGAATCCTGACTGCTGTAATGGTAGTACTACTGTATATTAGATAACAGTTAAATTCTGCTGAAAAATTTTGTTTTATTAAATATATATATATATATAATTATATAAGCAGAAAAAAAATTTAAAATATAAAAAAAGATAATTTAAAATAGTTAAAAAATTGTTTTTGGGTGGAAGGTGCTAGCATGCCTGCCGCCTTTTCCATCGATTTTCAAAAAAAACCTAAGAGTTATTTTTAAATAATTTTTAAAAACATATTTAATAAAAACTCATATTTTTTGGGATTTTAAGTTGGTGAATGAATGACCCTAAGGCATTGGAACTCACCTATAAAAGGAGAGCATCCACAACTAAGAGATATATCTTCCACTCACATATTTATTTGAGAGATATCATTTTTCATAAAATAGAGAATATCCAGTGCTATCATTTTCAAAATGTGGTATTGAGTTCTGCGAGCCTCTCACCTAATTGAAGAACGGGATATCCACGTGCTCTATTACATGAAGATGAAGAGTCGCTCATAGATGAAGTGTTTCATGATTAATTGTTCCATGAGCCAGTGCTTGAGTATTATACTCCCACTATGTTATGTGAAGTAGTTGTAACTTTTTTTCTGAAGCCTTCTAATTTCCATGAAGATGTAAATCACTCACTTTGTGTACTGTGAGTTTTGTGAAGCACACAGCTAGGAGTAATAGGGTAAATCTTGAGGCGATTTTTAAAGGAGGATACCCGAAGAAGAGGTATATCTACTAACTGGTATTTTTTCATGCTACTTTCTTCATAAACCTATACCAAGTGTTTTATAACTATATTAACATGATGTATATAGTATCTTTACTATAATAATATATCTTTATGGTAATGATATAGAAATTTGCTATCTCATTCCAATTTATTGTAAAATAATAATGTTTTTCATGTGTATGTGTGGACTACCACCTCCATGAAGCGATGCAATTCATTTTTTAATTTCCTATTTACATTAATGGTAATACATATTTATTTAATTATTATATAATATATCTATTATAAAATAATATTTTTTTAATTTTTAATTATCATTGACCATTCTTTCATTCCATCTATCAAAAAATGAAAATATCACTCATGTATACGTGTGGACTACCACCTCCCTAAAGTGATGTAATTATATTTTCATCACCGATTTATATGAAAGGTTATAATAGTGTATGTAATGAATAAATATGACACTTATTATATTATTAATATTTTTTTCATAAAGAAACTATGAACAAGGTTCATGGATTAGAATAATCAAACCAAAACATGTGTGAAAAACAAACTAGTTTTCACCTATATAATGATATAGAATTGTTAACAAATGGTAATTATAAATTTTTAGGGAATTATATATAGAAAAATTTATATTAATATGGTTATGTAATATATATATATAATAAATATATATTTATTGCACTAGATGTTTGAACGCATATGAAATGAGAAAGGACCTGAGGTAAGGGATAATATAATAATTTCAATTGTTTTTGTGATTATCTATATTAAATTTCCATAGAGATAAGTTATATGATACATACCATTTAACGTCCTTATAGTTTCTTCTACTATGGATATTCATGGAACAGAAATGTATCATAAAAAGTTTCCTCTCTTTAGTACTTAAAATGGTTGATAATATGTTTTTATGAAAAACTGACCTTATTTTCTCCTTGGTCGATGAACTTTTTCTTCGATGCCCATATTCTTAAAAATGATTCTTGGATGATTTTACCTATGCTGAAAATTTTTAGAAATATCTTTGTCAACCTTTTACTTTAATAATTTTTAAAAGGAATGTTTATAATTATTTTTACATACGACTGACTTCTAAATTTTTGCGTAAGAGTAGAGAAATATTCTCTTTTAGAATATTTGACATTAATTTATTTTCCCACCATTATTACTATTATTTTATTTAATTATTACTTTAAAATTTTCTATCATAATTTTCAAAGAAAATAATTTTCTCATAATTTTGGTATTTTTTAGTTTTTAATGATATGAAATGAAAATTCTACTATCATTATTTTCATAGAAGTGTTTGAATTATATTTTAAAACTATTTTTAGTTGGATTTGGTTTCCTATAATTATCTTTTGTATAATTATTGGTAACCTGTATTTAGTGATTTTAATATTAATAAAATTCTTTCCAAATCATGATTTTTCTTATGCATGATATTGTATTTGTTAATTTCGAAAAAGTAGCTGTCAAACATAAAGGTCATTACAGTTCCCTATTATGATGAGAACCCAGAAGTGACATGAAAATATTATTAAATATATATTCTATAGCTGGATGAAATCATTTTTGAGACACTAATGATATAGGATATCAGGGGTGGATACACATAAGACTTTGGGACACATTCTCATCATGTACTCCCTTAATAATATCTAGTGAATGATATTATAAGAACGCTACCCGCCTATAAGAAATCCACATTTATTAGTGTCATTGGAATTTTCAATCTATAGGGATGTGAATTGATCCTTAAACATTAATAATATTATTATTATTTTGTATTAAAAGTTTCATACTTTTATTTATTGATGAAAACTGTGACAATATATGTTTGCAGTGAGGTAGTATATGTTTGGTGCATCTTGAGTAAAATTTAACTAATAAATAATGTGATAAAGTATTTTTCCTTTATTTTCATTAAAAGAAGTTTATATCTCGATCTATTTGATTGAAATGATATAGCCTAAATAATTCCATGGCTATGGTGTTTTATAAGAATGTTCTATTTCTATAAAGTCAATGAAAGATACCTTTCACACATAGGTTGAGGACACCAACATGAAACCTTCTTGATTAGAGATATCCTGATAAATATATTATATTAAATATAAGAATCAATATGAGGTATTATATATTTATGAAATTAAAATATTTCTGTATGGGTTCCTTAGAGTGTTTCTAGAAGCTCACCTTGGACATTAAGATTCTATTCCTAAGGCCATTGAAAAAGAGGACTAGAGGGTCACACAATAATTGTATGTAGAATATTAGTTAAATAAAATATTATTATCTATAATTTAAAAAGGAGAATAAATATTATTCTCCGACATGGTTTAATAATTATTCATCTTTTATAGATCACATATATTCTGCCACCAGTTATTCGAGAGAATATTATGTGAGAGGAACATTTAATATATATGTATTTTCTATTTAGAAAATACAAAATTTATTTATTTATCAGGTAATAATTTACTGACATTTATTTATTAAATAAATAGCTATTATTTGAGGTCCGATAAATATTATGGAGAAATGGAAGACCAAGTTTAATGGACAGATGATAAATAATATATAATGATTTTTTAATAAATAATATTTAGTTTAATAATGATTTTAATGAATTTTGAGAAATAATAATAATATTTTTATTATAGACATGGTATTCCATAGGTATTATTGAGATAGTAATGGTACCTGTGCAATTATTATTTTCCCACCCTAATAACATATAAACCTAATTATATTATTTTTCTATAGAGCCAATTCAATTTTGTAGTGAAAACATGATTTGGATACAATCCTCCCAAATCTCAAGATAGCTCCCTCTCCAAGAACACTCTCAAGAAGAGAGATAGATCATCCTCCTCCAAAACTCTCAAGACTAGAGACATCAAAACGAACCCCTCCTTTTAGAAATAATGGGGGCGTTCAATGTGGGATGATAAAAGCATTAGGATCAGCCATACTAACACATGAAGATTCATATGACAATGTTTGGTGGTTCGTGGAATACACATGTATCACCATTGGAGGTAATTTACTCTTTATTCTTACAATTCATCGATGATGCGACATAGAGATATTTTCATTTCAATCAATGAAGAAAGAATTTATGGAAAGTAAAATTTTTAGTTTCTGAAATTAATTATAAATACTATGTGATGATCTTGTTCTGGGTCTCAGTATTTATCAATTTTCTATAATCATTGACTCAATACTATTGAAAATGGTGTTTATGATCATATAAATTTCAAATCAATCATATATCATGACTGAAATAAAAGTTAGACATGCCCCATTCAATTATTCTTTTGTTCATAGAACCTTTAAATAGTTTCATAAGAGTCCCAAAATTATTTATAATTATTTAAAGATTTCTGATTAATTTATGCATTTTTAATTTTTTTTCAATTCCAATATAATATTTCATTAATCCGAATTTATATATCTTATTTATTACTTTTATTTTCTTTCAAATATAATAAAAAAATTAATTTTATGAATGAAATAAATTCAATGATCTCATATGGAGGTGCTGAGGAGTCTGGACAGATAACACAAGATTACATGCTATGTAACTCAAAGGTACACACCATGTATTAGTGTTTAATGCATCCTTAATTATTTCGGAACTAATTCAAGCCATGTTCATTTATTATACATGGCGAATTTAACTATACATTGTTTGTTGACTGGTATATCTTACCACTCATTCAGTAGGAGTACACACCGTGTATCTTCTGTACATGATGTGAAATCCCTTACTCAAAGATGGGCCATGTATCTTCTTATACAACCTACTTGATTGATGATCATGTAACTAAGAAAAAAATGTTTTATATCCCATATACACACCATGTTTTAAATTATTTTTCATGGCATGATTACAAACTGAGTCCCAAGGCATGTGTCTTGGAAATATGGTGAGAATACTACATTTCATTTAAATTGAAATGTATACACCATGTACATTTACTATATTACGTAGAATAAAACTTAAAATATTATAATATTCAAATGTTATCAACATCTTTTCCAAGTGTTCATTAAGTTTATAGTAAACTCCATGTGATGGGTTATATATACAAATTTATAATTAATCTCTGCATAATATTTTTATATGCCAATAATTTTCAAGTTATAATATAGTTATTACTCTATGCTTATTGAAGCATTACATGATAAATAAATTCCATGAGTTCTGTGTGGTCATTATGGTGATAGTTCATGCCATGAAATTATGTGATATATCATGTATGCCACATGTTTCATAAGTAAAAAGGTTTCTATGTAAAAAACATGTTGGGATGTTTATATGGTTACTCATCATGTCTTCTTCATGGTAATTTCTTTTAAATAGTTAAATTTAAATAAAAATATATAATTATCTTAAAATTATTATGTATAATAATCTCAAGAAAATTGGAATAAAAATTAATATAAAATAATTAATTAATTTATGAAGACAGCTAATATATTTGAGTGTGATAAATCGTAACTAAAAAAATTTATATTTTAATGCTAATTTTATTTAATGTACAATTCATTTCCTGAATGTGGATGAAAATGATCATAGAACAAACATTTGTATGTGATTGGTTTATTTTATTTTTTTATTAAATTAAATAGTTGTTCTGAATGTAATCTATCCTTTTTTTTATGTAACAACTTGTATGACCATGGTTTCTTTTATGTAATCCACTTAACCAACACATTGGTTTACTCACCTGTATGTGAGTAAGAGAATATGTAATGAATAGAGCTCCTAAGCCAGTGGAGGTGGTTCAATATTAGACCTGAGGCCAAACTAATAAAATAGAGATATATATGTGGAATCATTCAACATGAACTATAAATGGTTGAAGGTGTTTCTCCATAGATTTATTTTTAGTTTATCACGTGTTAGATAAACTAATAATTAGTAAAATATCATGATCACTACAATTTATTATTTTATTTCTATCAAGTTAAATTTTTATTTCATTATTTATATTTTTTCAAAAACACCTAAATTAATGAATTAACAAGCATTCAAGATAAAAATAAAATAAATCCACTTATATGTAAGCATTATCTAATACACAGTTAATCACATACATAAATACAATTAACACTAAAAATAATGTGATAAATAATATATTTGGTGATTTGGATCTAAAATATAAAATAAAAAATTTATATATATTAATTTTGTATAAACTTCAAATACTTTAGTTTTAATCGAACCATTGTTAAAAGTGATTGACAAGACAATGTTGGGGTTATTTCAATTATGAGTGAAATATTACATTATGTTTTGGGTTGAATTAATTTTTTTCACATCAATGGTGTAATAAAAAAGAAATAATTTGTGTATCTATGAGGAAAATGTTTACAGAATCCCATTTAAGTATTTCATGATTGGGGATTCCTCTCTACAGATCAAAGATGTTTTAGTTAATACAGTTGGAATTTCGAATACCTACACAAAAACCTTGAAGTTGATTGAAAAAATAGAGTTAGGGTTATGAGAAAGGGGAATATAGATCCTTTCCACTATAATTTCCAAGGATCATGGCCTTCTAAACACAATAGTGTGGGATATTCATTCTATATAAAATACTGGAAAATTAATAAATATAATATATATCTATTTTTCTAAATTTTATCAGAAAATGTACTAAAACTTAGCTCTAATTATTTTTAGAAATAACAATAAAATTGACTTCAAGTATATCACTATGATTCATACATGAGAAAGAAAACCATATGACCAAATAAATTTCCAACAAAAACAAAGGCGCTTAGAAATTATTATATTCCATGAAAATGATTTTTAGGTTCTTAAAGAACCTATTACTAATACACCTAGTAATGAGTCTAGAGAGGAAGATTTATCTATCTATGAGAAACATTTTAATGATTCCACATATGTTTAGTGTTTTATGCTATCATCTATGACCTATGAGCTTCTGAAGCAACATGAGGACATGTATGCATATAAGATGATGTCTCACATTTAGGATCTTTATCAAGAGAAGGTGAGAGAAGAGTGATATGATATCTACAATACTCTATTTACAATAAATCTTGGAGAGTTGGTGCCAGTTGTTCTTCCTGTTGTCAACCTTATTAGATACATTGAATACTAAGACATCTTAGGGATTAAACTCACATATGAGTTTCACACAGATCTCATAAATTCCACACTACCCAAGTCATTCTAGAATTTTTTTTTGTTAATTATAACATGATTAATATTTAGAAGAGTTTTTTGTAGCTTCTTACTTTGATTCTCCAAGTATATAAGGACATGAGTCATGAAAAACCCATAATTATTATGGTGAATTTGAAATGGAAGTTCAAGGAGAAGGGGTCTAAGACTTATAAAAAATATAAATCTCTAAAAAACCATCCTTCAAATAAGAGGAAGACAAAGATGTAGAGAAAAGAAAAGGAGGTAGTATGTTTTTCATGTGACAAGCAAGGCCACTGGAAGAGGAAATGAACCCAGAATCATGGTGAAACTAATGGTGAATTCATTATCAAATGTAATATTTCTTTATCTATACATTGGATATTATATAATTATATTGGTACTATAATTTGTATCCAAATTTAAGAACCAATTAGATTCTAAAATATTGATAGTGGATAGTTAAATTTATGAGATCCCAATGGTGTGAGGTTGTCTTCTTCAGCCATTGGTGACTACATCCTGTCATTAAAAACAAGACTGATATTGTTTTAAAGAGATTGTTATTTTCTTCCAACTATTACCAAGTACATAATTTATTTATCATTCTTATATAAAAATGGTTTTATTTTTAAATATGAAAATAAACTTTCTTTATTTTATAACTAAAACATTTGTTATGGTATGAAACATTTAAATAATATACTTTATATATAAAATTATGAAAACAATGTGTTGAAAATAGATAATGAATCATGCTTACATGTCTCATATAACACCCAATTATGGTATCAACTATTTGGTCATGTAAATAAGGGAATTTTACAATGCTCTATAAAGATGGTAATTTAGACTCTTTTGAATTAAAACAACTTAAAATATGTCATGATTGTTTACATGGAAAAAATAAACAAAAAGTAATTTTGTGGATAAGGTAAAAGGGCCATAGATATTTTAGGATTGGTAGACACTAATGTATATGGTCCACTTCCAGTAGAAGATAGAGGTGGATATTCTTACTCTATAACTTTTATTGATGACTTGAGTAGATATGGATATGTATACTTGATGCAGTATAAGTATAAAACCTTTGAGAAATTAAAACAATTAAATAATGAAGTAAATAATCAACATGTGAAGAAGATAAATAATCTTTTATTAAATCATATCAGTGAATATCTTAACCAATATTTTGTGGATGTTTTTTGGTATTTTGGGATTATATCTAAAATCAATCCATGCTTCGCACCATATTGGAATTATGTTATTGAATAGATGAATCATACCTTGTTGGCCAAGGTAAGGTCGATGATGAGTCACATATATCTTCCATTATCATTTTGGGGATATGTATTAACAAAATTTGACATATATATTAAACCGAGTACTAAATAAATCTGAAATAAATTCCCTTTTAGTTATAGATTGGAAAGAAAACCATTTTTTCAGATACATGTGTATGGGTTTAAAGGATATTTTTTAAGGTATTCACAGGAAATAGACTATAACCTCAGGGCACAAAGTGTATCATTATAGGGTATCATAAGGAACCAAATTGATATTACCTATACAACCACTCCTAAAATAAAGTGAATGTTTCTAAAAAACACAACTTATTTTAGGGGGAGAACATCCTCAAAATGTAAAGTAGGAGAAATATTGACTTTGGTGAAGTTCATGATCAAGATACACACGGGTTGGTATAAGAACATATTTCACAGGTCTCCCTAGAAGAACTATATAATGAAACACAAGTACTACAAAGGAGAATTAGAGAGGTAAGAGAACTAGAGAGATGTGATTTTTTTGTCACTGAAGATGGTGAATAATTATTTGTTTACAATGATTAACCTCTCTTCTAGAAATATAAAGTATAGAAATCATACACTGCATGATGGAAATAAGACATGAATTTTAAAATGGATTCCATGCATCGGAATCTAATTTGGGATCTAGTCAATGCGGTAGCTGATTTAATGCCTATTGGGTGAAAATGGGCATTCAAGAGAAAAATGGGCATGGTAGGTAAGGTAAATACATATAAAGTAAGTCTAGTTGCTAAAGGGTTTAAATAGTGTCATGTAATTGACTATGAGGAACCATTTTCACTAGTTTCCATATTTAAATCCATTATAATTCTACTTGCTATAACAACTTACCATCACTATGAAATTTGGAATATGTATGTGAAATCTTTTTTCCTTAATGATAACATTTTAGAAGATGTATATATGACAACACTAGATTGGGATGTGACTCTAGGTTATGGAAAAAAGATTTTCAAGTTTTAGAGATCAATTTATAGATTAAATCTAGAATCTAGTTTATTGAACACTTGATTCGTTAAAGCTATAATAGAATTCGATTTCATTAATAATGGATTTGAGCCGTGTGTTTCCATGAAGTTTACTGGAAACATAGTCATTATCCATGTAGTATTTGTTGATGATATATTATACATTGAAAATTATATAAAAATCTTATTGTATTTTAAGGATGGGTTAAACAAGTGTATCTCTTGGAATGACTTAGGTGAAGAAGCCTATATTCTAGGGATCAATATCATTATTTAAAGATCCAAAAGTATACTTGGGATAATTCAATTTACATACATTAACGAGATATAAAATATATTTAGTATGGAACAATCAAATAGGGGATTTTTCCAGTGTCACATGGTATACATATTTCTACAAAAATGTGTCCTCATACACAATAGGTGAAAGAGAGAATGAGTAAGATCTCTATTTGTTCAGTGATAGACTCAATCATGTCTTTAATGTTATGTACCTGACATAATGTTTCCTACTCATTTATTTTTTTAGAAAGATATAAAGATGATATAGGATAATGAAATTGGTTTTCCTTTAAAGTTATCCATAAGTATATAAGAAGAACTAAATATATGTTTTGGGTGTATGGAGGAGAAGAAGATCCATTCATCAGGAGTTATACTGATTCTATTATTCAAATATATAAGACTGATGTGAATTAATAGTCAAGATATGTTTTATGCATCAATAGAGGAGTTGTGAGCTTGAAGAGTTTAAAGAATCTAGTTTTTGTCGATTCTATAGTGAATTCTATCTTTAATGTGACTTCTGATTCTTCCAAGGAATCCATTTAGATATGAGTTATTCTAGGATCTTGATGAATTACCAATCGGTAAATTCTCTATCATATTGTTCTATGATAATATTGTAGTGGTGGATCTTGCAAAACATCCAAGGGAACACAAACATACAAATAACATAATCTGAAAGTATCACCTCTTAAGTGAATTTTCTCATAGGGGTTAAGTATAGTAAGTTGAGTTCCCAAAAAATATTACACAGTGGACCCATTGACTAAAGGTATATCTCAGTAGAATAATTAGTATCATATGAGAGATAGCAGAATGAAGGCTATTAGCTATTGGTTCTATCGCATGTGACAATCTATAGATTTTCTTCCCTAGAGAATATATCTAAATACTTTATGATAACATGTATTTTTTTATATTAATTAGCTTTTTTCACTTAATTTTTTTCTAATGTGTGACATAGTATATGGTAATGTCTTAAGAGTAGTTGTTCCCTTAAAAAGTCATAAAACTTCCAATCAATGATCAAAACCCAAAATTATGGTGATAATATTTTTAAATATATGTTCGATATCCATATATAATAACTTTAGGGACACAAATGATACAAGATATCGTGGGTGGATACTAAATGGGATTTGAGGCACCTTGTCATAGTGTATTCCCTTAGTAATATCTAGTGTAGGATATTTTCATAATGAGATGCGCTCGAAAAAAATAAACATTTATATGTGTTATTGGATGTTTTTATGTAAGTATGTGTGTTTTAATCCTTATAATTAAATATTATTTTGAATTATTACTATAATTCACGTAATTTTAGGTATTGAAGAAAACCATGAAAACATTTGTTCGTGGTGAGGTAAGATATGTTGGGTGCGTCAAGAGTAATATTTCATTAGTGAATAATGAGAGAAGGGATTTTTCACTTAAATTATTTAATGAAAGCTGATATCTCAGACCCTTTTAGGTAAATTATTCAACCTAAATAAGTCAATGGACATGGTTTTATATAGGAAAGTTCGATTTAAAAAAAATGTCAAATAAAGGGAAATTGAGTGAATTGGTTGATCCCACCAGCACACAACTTTGTTTATTAGAGATATAAAAATAAAGATATTATATTACACTATAATAATATATATGAGTTATTATGTCATTGTGGAATTAACTTCTTTCTCCATGGGTTCCTTTTAATGGTGCTAGATTTTAACATTGGACTTTAGGCCACACCACCTAATTCCATTGAGAAAGAGTCCTAGAGGGTCACAGACTAAGTGTATCAAGAATATTAGTTAAATAATATATTATTATTTATTATTTAACAATTTGAATAAACATTATTCCCACACATGGTTTAATATGTATTCCGGTTTTCTTGATCTCATATATTCTTTCATCAGTTATTCGTGAGAATATTATGTGAATTAAATATCTAATAAATATTTTTTCCCTATTTTATTAATATAATATATATTTCTTTATTGGAAAATAATGCATAGATATTTACTTATTAAATATATATTAATTATTAAAACCTTGATAAATATTATGAAGGAATGAAATACTGAGTTTAATGTTCTAGTGAGAAATAATATATATAGAATATTATTTGAATAAATAATATTTAATCTAATTCATTAGTTTCTTAAATATCATGAAATAATAATAATAATATTATTATTATAGAGATCGGGTTATGTAGGGATTATAGAAAAAATTAGGGAGCATGTGAACTTCCCATTTTCTAACCCTAGCAGTTTATAAACCCAATTGTAATATTTTTCTAGAGATCCAATTAATTTGTGCAGTGCACAATGAGATCTAGAGGGAATCCATTTAAATCTATTAAGGTCCCTCTATAATAATGATATGAAGAATAAAAATCGATCCTCCTCCACCACCACTCTTCATTCTTGATAGATTGAAGAGAATCCTTCCATAAAGTGGTTCTTAGGGTGATCAAAGGTGAATAATGAAAGGGTTAGGATCAATTGTGTTAGCACCCATAGATTATTACTGCCCCATTTTGAGGTTCATGTAACATGTGTGGATTAATGTTGGAGGGAATATACTCTTGATTCCTAAAAAACATTGATAGTACAATGTAAATAAGTTCTATTTCCATAAAAGAAGAAAACATTTCTTGAAATGTATTTTTTTTTTTAAAAAAACTAAAATGTTTATTAATGAGTTTGAGATCCACAAAGAAGGAAAATACAATGGGTGAATATAAACATTGAGGGAAAGGGAGTCTCTAACAACTATATTCACCCCACCATGGGGAAAAGATCTACTATTGGAAAATTCCATGAAAGAGAGTTCCCATGAGTCCTTTGACGACAATAATTATACTACCCGACTACCTTCTCTCCATCCGTGGAGAAGATCAATACCCTAGGTCAGTAGATCACTATATTCATAGGACAAAGTAATGACGTTTCAAGGTGTGTATGAGTGGTATTTGAGGGAGTTACATAGAATATTTGAGTCCGACTCCACCAAGGATAGAGGACAAAACTTTTCATGGAATAACTCAAGAACCTAGATCATTTACCTTCCTTCAAATTCTAGTGAGTCCCCACTCCAATAAACCTCACTGAAGACAAATACCATAGATCTTGTTGAGTCATGTAACACACTACCACCCATTATTCCTTAAGTGAATGAACCATAAACATTAATCTTAAACACCTAGGCAGGAGCGGAATAATAGACCTAGTAGCCGGATAGCTGAAGAAAAGGCCGATTTGTTGAGTTACCAGGAGCCAGATAACATTCGAGATAGGTCAACTTCACTCTATTCCTGAGGAGGTTTGTAAGCTATGTGATAGGGAATTTAGTTCCAACAATAGGTAATTATTTTATTTAATAAATTAATTATAAATATTATAAAATGATATTAATCTTGGTTTCTATGTTTATCTATTGTATATATTCTTTGATCCAATTCCATTGATCATGCTTTTTATTTTCATGTAAATCTTAGATTAATCATTATTCATGATAAAAAAGAAAAGTTGGTGATGCCCCATCTGATGCATCCACTATTCCCAAAAAGATCATTTTTTATCCATGTCAAAATCATTTAAGTATTTTTAAGATTCACTGAGGATATGATATTATGAAACCTCCCACGTTATTTATTTAAAAAACTTATACCGATGATGTTTTATGGTTGATTTTATGAAACTAGTTAATTTCACAATGATTAATTAATATTTAATGAAATAGATAAATGTTTCTATGATATTTCCTCTTCAGTTATCTAGATAGATAGGATCATGTGATGATGAAATGTTTAGGAAACCATTTTCTTTTCAATGGATTATGCTATGAGGAAATGAAAAAAATTATTTTTTGATCTTTTGGAACACTTATGAATAGTATTCAGTATGTGTTCAGTGGGTCCAAAATTATATAACCCTCGTATTCTTTTGGGGGAATATTGATATCTTAAGAGATAATATAGACATTGATGAGGAGTGAATCAAGTTCCTTAAAAGAAACAATGAACTATTATAGTCTTAGAAGTGAACCTTGTCTAAGGAAATGATGGAATGAGTAGTAAACCTAATCCACTTTGTCAATTTTCCCATTATGATGGCTCAGAAGTGAACCTTGAAGAATGAAATGATATAATAGGGAGTAAACCCAATCCACTATGAGACTTTTCTACTTTGATAGTCATTGTATTGATCCATGAAAAAAAAAATCAATTTATATGCTTATGTGTATTCCACTAACTTATTTATTATGCTTATGATATGTCATCATGGATCATGATTTATTATTGATGATTTCACACTCTTATGAATTATTTATTTTTTTATGATAAATAATTATTCCATTATTTAAGATTAATGATATTTGAGTGATTTGGTATGAATTTTATAAGTTATGATCATGTTCTCATACCTTTATGTTTATATTAATCTCACATATGATAATTGATTGATGTCTCCTATGTTTACCCTTGTTGATAATCTAAGGTCACTCTTTATTAGGTTTATATTTCCCTAGGTTATGGGGAAATGTTTTAAGTAGTTTATTCATTCATCCCTCAATAAGTACTTCGAGTGAAATTACCCTGGGGGGTGAATCAGGGAATACAATACCTATGAAATTGATCACATTTTATTTTAATTCTTAGTGACCTAAATGGATATTGACCACTAAAACATGAGGGTCACTTACTATTATCTATTTATTATCAGTTGATCTAATTCAACTCACTTGAACAACAATTTTTTACTTGATATTATTTAATATTCATTTTAACCTCTTTTGGCGTGCATGAATAAATTAAATAAGGAAACAAAACTTACTTTGTTCAACTCATTAGAATATTCCATGGAGAATTCAGCATCTATGTTTCATTCAAAAAAAACAAATATAAAGTGATCTTCTCTTCAAATAAGGTTTGGTATAGGTCATTACTTTCCTATGATCACTGCCTTATTATTTCTAGTGTCGAATCATTGTTTACCAAGAGAACTCCTGACTCATTTCCATCTTCCTTCCTTGAAAAACTGGGTTGAAAGGATCACCATCACAATGTTTATGGATATACATGCATGTTTACCTACTTTAATTTCTTGGAATTCATCCTCATGTATAGATAAATGTTTTAATGTATCTCCACTACGGTGATCATTCACAAACTGTGAATGCCTCCACGTTGTAGAACACCTTCTTAGAGAATGTAACTAGATTTTATCTTCTCTTTATTATGGCACATAAAATATTTCCTCTTATATATTATAGTATTTAAATAGTTAAAAACCATATTATTCCCTCCATCCCCACACCTATAACATCTCTCTTCCTTTGGGAGTTTGAATATTCAATATGTTCCTATCTCTCTCACTCTCTATCACTCCTACTACTTCCATTCAATCCCTTATAAAATGATGTATCATTCCCAAACAAATAAAATTCCTATTATAATAATTATGGGACCTATATATTTCCCATAAATCCTCCATGTTTTCCATTAAAACATCCTACATGATCTTTATAACTATAATAAATAAGATAACTACCTCATGATTAAAACTTACACTTTTTCACTGTGGATTAAATATCTATTTAATGTAGTTAGGTTGCACTATAATCAACTTATAATATATATTAAATAATAATATAAAACTAATTCCCAATATGTTTAAACAATTTATTATTTTTTTATGTATCATTTTTGTCAAATCCTTTGCATTTTGTTGAATCTTCTACATATATTCCCACCAACATGACTTTCCTTCAAACACTACAGTCTGGTTTGTATATATCCAGGATAAAAATAAATTCAAAATGGCTTAATAAAATTCTTTTGGGGGGAATTTTGAACCCTATATATGGGTTCCTTTTATATTCCTGATCATATCAAGATACAATCTTACCATTTGGCTCTTTCACCAAACCTCCCTAAAGTTCAGGATTTGTCCCATGTATCACTTTTAAGAGAGTATATACTAGATCCTTCACATGTACTGAACTCATAGGTTGTATGGATGGAGAATGATCATTATTATGAGTAACAATTGGTGGAAATATTGGATAAAATAGAAAAAAATTTATGTAAAAATATTACATTCATGGTTATTGTTCTATAGAGTATTCATAAATTTGAGGAAGCTTCCTCGAAACCTAAGGATGCGATGATGTAGAAGTATCCTCAGTTGTTTGTATTATCGGGACAAAAATTTAAGGAGGAAATTTTTATAAGGGGGTAAAATTTAACACTCTAATATTCTATGATATATTTGTATTTAAATAAATTTTATTTGACTGATGGATTTCTTTACATGCAATACCATGCTTAACTAAACCGTGATATAATAATAGAATTTTATTATTAAATAGAACATTAATCGCCTAGACATTACATTTGTGGGAATGAATAAGAATAATTAAATAATGAAAATTATGTATAATTTGTTTCCTTAATGGAAAAATATTGTTTAATTCATAGTAAATAAATACTCCAGTTTAAATGTCAAACATAATATCATTTTATGTTAAAGGATCGATTTTTCAAAGAATGGTATATTTATATATATCATGTTTCATAATAAATAATATAAAATAAATTGATAAAATGTATTGGTATTAAATGTTAAAAATGAATAATTATATATAAAATTTATTACAAATTATTTTGGAAATGAAGACAAAATCATTTATGGTAAAAAAAGATATTGTTTGTTCAAAAAATAGTTTTTATTTTGTAAAAAGTATTTTAAATTACTAAATATAATTAATAAATATTAATTAATGATATAAAAACAATATTGATAATATATTCAATGTAATATATTAATATTAATCTAATTTTTTTTTCTAGGAAATGAATATGAATAAATTTAGTTTTATGCTTATCAATGCATTTTTCTAAAAATGGTTTTCACTGAATTTTCAAACATATTTTAAAATTAATTTATTAAAATTATATAAATTTAATCAGATAAAATGGTCTTAATATTTAAAATAATATTATCTATATTTTTAGGAAGTTCATTTTCATTTTTGGTCATTGTGAATAATAACTATGTGAGGCATCATTACTATGGTAAAGGTTTAAAGGGTTTATGGGGGGTTAAACTAAAGATAAAAGTGTTTAAGTCACCCTCCTCCTCCAACAATGGACCGAAGGCCTTCCTATATAGTGCCATATTTTAACTTTATCCATTTTGAGAAACTTTCCTATGAGGGTGACTTTATTATATTTTAATATTCTTAGAAATTACAAGTGTTCCACTCCCCTCACTTATAAAAGGTCACATACTTTACAGGATTATATACACAACATGATCCATATATCTCACCCATGACATAACCAAATACTTTACCAATGTTCTTATCCATGATTTTGAGGTTTGATCTCCCCAAAATGGCCCATCCAATAATCCTTAATGTGCTTTTTAAAAGTGGATACTTGAAGAAGAGGTATATGTTCTTACTGATCATTTTCATGTTTCTTTATTGTTAATACATATAAAAGTTTTTGATAACCATGTTAATATAATTTAGAAGGCATTTTTACTATGATAATAAGTTTTATGTTACTTTTATATCCACTTTTTATCCATTTTCTATCCGTTGGAATATGATAACATCACTCGTGTGTACATATAAAATACACCCTCAATTAAGTGATGGGAATTTTTTTCATATCATATTTAAACGAATGGTTATAATTATATCATTAATGGATATATATATAATATTTATTATAAAAATATAATTATTTAAAGATTAATTATTATATACTTTTCTTTCATTCCATTCATCAAAAAGTTAAAACATTATACATTCGTATGTGTGGACTACCACCTCCACAAAGTGATGTAATCCATTTACAATCACTAATTTATTTGAATAATTATAAAATTGTATATAGTGAATAAATATTATACTTATTACATTATTAAAACTATATATATAATTAAATACTTACCATGTATAAAGGATCAAAACCACCAAACTATAACATGCATGGAAAACAAATCATTTTGAACATAAATAATGATGACGAATTATTAAAAAAAGGGTAAATAAAAATAATAATGGAATGATATATATCACGATATATATAAATATAGGTTTTTAATATACTTATAAAAAATATTTTTTTTTATTATAGATTTTTATACATATGAAACAATATGGTACCTGAGGTAAAGTTTTTTGTTACAATCTTATTTCTTTTCGATATTGTCTATGTTAAATTCACAATGAGAGAAATTATATAGTAATTACCCTATAAAAACCCTCAATATTTTTTTTTTATTCTTATAAATTTCATGTATTTGTAAAATTTCCATATCTTTGGTACTCAAAATTATTCAGAATTTGTTTTAATAAAAACCAACCTTATTTCTTATTTGGTTAATTTTTCCCATGTCCGTATTCCTAAAAATGTTTTACGGATGTTTTTATTTTAACATAAATGTTTGATAAATTTTTACTGCCTTTTTTTATTTATAAATTATTAAAATGAATATTTTCAAAAATTACATACATGATTCACTATTTAATTTTTATATAAACGTGGGAAAATGTTCTATTTTAATGTAAAAGATGTGATTGGATTTTACCAACATCATGATCATTATTATCTTTTTTGTTTCATTTAAAAGTTATTATAAAATGAAATATTTTTCCCAATATTATGTAAATTTTTATTTCTTAAAGATTTTGAAATAAAATTTTATTTTCCCTATTTTAAAATAAATATTCAAAATATCTTTTAATGATTTTTTTCATCTATTTCAATATCCATTACAAATTGATGTGTTTCACTGGGAATATTATCTTATAATTCCTTACACATTCTTTATCTATATGTATTATGATGATTGTGATTTAAGTATTATTCTATGAAACCCCTTACATGAAATTTGGTTAATTAAACTATCTTAAAATAAGGAATGTTTTTAGGATACCGTTGAATTCCTTTATGTGGATAGATTTGATTATGTGATGATAAAAAATTTATGAAACCCATTTATTTTCAAAGGGTTATCCAATGTTGAAATTATGAATTTTTTTTATGATATTATGGCACACTTATATATGGTTTTCCTTATTTAATGGGTGGGACTAAGAAAATTTATCCATCCAATGAATTGGTATTTTTTTGATATATCATGAGATAATATTGACTAGAATAGGGAGTGATCCTAGTTTTGTAAGAGTAGTTTTCAACTATGATAGTATTGGGAGTGAACCTTAACAATATAATTGATGGAATGAAGTGTGATACCAATCCACTATAGGAATTTTTACATAATTATAGTATTAGAAGCGAACCATGAATAAGGAAATAATGGAAGGGGGAGTGAACCCAATCCACTATGGTACTTTGTCCACTATGATAGTCTTGGCAGTGAGCCTTATATAATGAAATTATTTTTTTATGCCAACCTGTATACCACCAACGTTTTTATTATAGTTATGATATGTTCTCATAGATTAGGATTTATTATTGATGATTTAGCTATATTATAATTTATCTGTTTTTTTATTGAAAATCCACATGACATGATTTATTATTAAAGTTATCTGACTAATTGGGTATGATTTTCAAAACTTTGGATCATATTCTTATACCATTATGATTATCTCATTTTTACTTATTCATATTGGTTGATATCTCCAATATTTACCTATACTAAGAATATAATATCACCTTTTATTATTCTTCCATTTTGATATGTTAAGTGAAAGGTTTTAGTTATAGTTTTTCTAAGAAGGGTTCCATGTTATAAGAACATTATGGAATATATTTATGGTGTTTCCTAAAATAGTTTTTCAAATATCATGTCTCTAAAGAAAAAAACCTTTTAGGTTATGGGGTGTTAATTATTATGTATTTTGTTTAATATTAATTTAAAATAATTTAATATTTATATATGTAATACTTGGGTTACCCCAATACATATATTTCATTATAACACATACACATATCAACTAAATTTACCAATAAAGGTAACAAAGTACCTACAACCACAAATTTATTGTGTACTCAATGGTCCACATATATCACTATGTATTTGAAACTATTATTCACTATACTTTTAAACGTTACACTCAAAATTTTCCTTGTCTATTATTACCAATAATCAAAATTAAAATTCATAAACTAATTCATAATTGAATTAGTTCAACAATACATATTTATAATGTCTTTGAATGTGACACACTTATATATCTTGGAGACAAGTCCAAAGGTAGGTGGAATTAGAATCAACCCTGAAATAATTCTTCAAAATTCTATAAATAGTATTATCCATGTTATGAAAACATTAACCATTTTCCATATTCTTAATTCTATAAGTCATGCAATTCTAATATATAGAACAACTCTCATTCGTAATAATGAATGAAAATAACCTCTTTCCTAAACAAGATACTAAAATAAAATTCCATTTTATGGATTTAATATAATAAAAATATTCCAAATATAGGACTAATCTACCTGATAATGTTTGATAATATGTTTGAACATCCAATGCTGCAACTCTTCTCCTTTACCGACATAAAGATCCACTTCAAATTTTATAAGTTACCTTGTGTCTCAGAGTATGTGTTTGTAAACAAAAATGTTTTATACACACCTAATATCCAATAACCTTCAATTAGAGTTAGATAAATTGGGCTCTATAATATTCACATTTAGGGTATTTAAATGTTTCTCCTTGAGATAACTTCTCTGCCCAATATAAAAATATATAGTTATTTCATTGGTTATAACTGAAAGTGATTTTAATATTATTATAATTAGTTATTCCATAATATAAAATAAGGACATATCAGTGGGTCAATATCATATATTATATCTTTTCATCAAGTAATTTTAATTAATGTTCTCCCACTAAAAATGATGACCCCTAACATCATATCCATTTAGAGAGGCGACATCCATATTTCATTAAAGAATGAGTCTTCTATATAATTTATCGAGACCTAGTCAAATAATACTTAAAAACATTTAACAAAAAAATATCATGAGAATATAATATGATAATGAATAACATCATTCAACCATGGAAAAAACACTATCTTATGGAAACATTATTTTTATGATTCACACAATTATACTTATGCGTGCGTGACAACATAATTGTACCTACATAAACATCACCTTCACGAGTCACTCACTTGAACCAATTATTGTGAATAACTAAATTACTCTTACTCATACATATCTCATGAGATTGAAACTTTTAACTAATTAATTATAGAATGATATAGGAACCAACCCACCATCATCCATATTAAAGAGTTCCACTTAAAAATAATTCATGTATTATATCATATAGAACCCATGTAAATAAAATGGGATTCATAAAAAATTTAATTGAAAATCATTCAATATTTATAAATAACTAAGATAAATAAAAATGGGTTTTATAAAACATTTAAATGAAAATTATTCACCATTAATAGAATAAATAAACCATGGAAATTAAATAGGGCTTCATAACATTTCCAAATATTATAACAAATTGAATTAAATTGATTGACATCGTAAATTGATCAAGTAAATATAATAACATAATATAAGAAATATAGAGGGTGAAACTTGAATCATAACTCCATGTGAGATTTTATTTTTTGAATATATACTATAAAGTGAAAAGAAAATCAGAAATGATTTTTTTGAAAAAAATATACCTTGTAATAATCAATGTAAAATTTAGGGTGACAAGTTTCTTCTAAAAAATACTCCTTTGTGTTTTGAAAAAAAATGTAAACAAAATAACTTAATGGAAGTATATTTAAGATAAATAATATTTTTCCCAAGATATATAATAGAGAAAATAATTTAAAATTAAAAATTATAAGGGAAGTAAATTTAAGAATATTCCTTATAAATCAAAATAATAAGTTTGATTTACCGAATCCATCACATTCACTATTAATTTATATGGTTATTTTTTAACATCATTTTTAACAAAAATAACTATTTTAATCAATTATTTATAAATGGTCCACCCTCACATGTCGTTGGGTACATATGGGTAGTGGTTATATTAGAATTGTGTGTCCCCAACTTTACTAACTACAAAGGAATAGTATAGTATAAGTGTGAGGTCGATCCCATAAGGAGGAAGCTTTCTCTTACATAGGATCATGGGAGTACGACCCTTACAGGAGTCTTTTAATGTTACCTTGGTGTTTTGGAATTTTACTAAATCTCTAGTTAGGAGTGACTTCATGTAATTAATGAGGGATCCAGATCAATTTGTATTATCTAGGTAAAGGATGGTATTGATTCTAATATTGGAAGGGTCATAAGGTTTAGGCTATGAAGCAAATGACATTATCTAGTTGACTTTGGTCAAGACACCTTGTTCTACCTAGGAAGTGACTATTCCATGTTTAGTAGGTAGAAATAGCCAAAGCGCATTAACTTTTGTTTGTTTGGTAGAATGTATCCTACGCTAGTGATCATAGCGGAATCTACTTTAATCAGTATAAGGTATTCTGTTTGAATATCCCGTGGTCAGGGACGTTTTCCTGAATGGGGTAGACTTTGGTTATATATCTAGATTACTCATTCATTTGGGTTTCCAGAATTATATATAAGGATTAATTATGGGTTCATAAACTTCTACTCTTGATCCCTTCCACTAAAAGGTTTAGCTAGTCATAGCGGGTGGTGATGCCATTAAATAAACAAGGAAAATCATGCTTGACATGCTAATGGAATTTAATTGAATAAAAAATATGTAGGGGTTTGTAATTTTAAATGAAATAAACATTCACATGGGTTTAAAAAAGATAAATCACAAATTTAATAAATTTCTTACTTGAGATAAGAAATGAAAATAGATCTCATATTTGTTGTTAGAAATTAATGACGATCAATGAGAATCTATGTAGTGAGAATTTCAAAATGTCGAATAAAAATGATCCACGACTCTTGAATTAAAAATTAGATGAAAAAAATTATTATTAAAGGGGAAAAGGGTGAGGGAAAGTTGAAAGGGGACGAATAAAGAGAGGCTCCCATATAAGAATTTTCGTGAAATGCTTTGCTAGAGCTCTGTATTTATAGGCAGATTTGGTCACGTCATACACTAGCGTTACACATCGTGTATCATTGATTCACATAGTTTTTGTGGATTTTGGATCTCCCACATGACTCAAACATATCTTGTTGATTTATAAATTTTTAATGACTACACGTCATGTATATAGTGTTAACGATGTGTACGGGCCTCCATCTATTCCTCCACAAAAATTTCTCATGGATTTATCAATCAAACATTTTGACTCGAGTCACAATGTGTACTGAGCCTTCACAACATTTATAGAGTATTTCCTATGCTGAATTCGTGGATTTGTCACAGATTGGCTCATGACATGTCACATGTTGTGAACTCTCATTACACGATGTGTATAGACAAGTCAAAACATGTACTAGTCAATTTTGGCAATTTTTATGCATTTCTTCCTTTGAATAATATTGAGCCTTATTCCTATAAAATTGATCAAATTCCAAGTGCATTATCAAATAATTAAATAGAAAAATTATAAAATAATGATAGCAAAAAGTTTTTATAAATTCGTCTTTTCAAATCCCCCCACACTTGAACAATTATTTACCTCAAGCAAAAAGGTATCAACAATTATTTCAACAATAGATAAGAATTTTTTTAAACAATATATATTTAGTTTTCTAGGAAATTAAGGTTATGTGTAAGAGGAAAAAGGTAAAACTCTAGAATTATCCCTACATATAAAATCAGTCATTCCACCTAGTACATCTTTTCAAAACAAATTCTAATCTTTTTATTATAATCTTTTAATTATACCTTGAGTCATACACCCAATTTTAATTTACCTCTTAATGAAGTTTCTCTCATCACTTAGGGTAAAATGAAATTAGATTTATTCTCATACCCTAAGTACAGTTCCTAACCATAAGCTTTCATTTGTTCTATCATCTCCACTTAGTAAAATAATGTTTTAAATTAATCATGGGGGCTTCAAAAGTAAGGATCTTATGAATCTGAGGATGTGGGTAGGTGGGTAAGAAGTAAAAATCAATCTCTAAAGGAGGGTAATCTATGAATCACAATGCATGAGTTTCAAGACAAGTGTAATATAAGTCCTCTATCTAGCTAATCAAATCTATACTCCAACAGATCTGATTGGGTCCATATATGGAAAGTAAATACACAATGATGATTTTGTTCCCTACCATTTTATTTTTCATTTCTTATTTTTCAAAAGTCATGTTTAGGCTAGATCTCACATCCATACCCTAACTACATACGATTTTTTAAGGGATTAATTGGTCTAGAAAATGGTGATGTTTGACATTCCTAATACACAACCCATATGGATTTTTATTTTCCTTTATATTTTGAAAAGGAATAGAATAAAATGAATTTCTAAAAAATAGATATGGATCACAAATCAATAGATTGATGAGTACACAATACATCTCCTACTATTAAAATCATCTTGGCTGCCTGAATGCCCCCCCCCCCAAAGTTGTTCAAAAGTATAATCATGCATTATTCAAGGAGTAGGGTAGGTAGGGAAACATGATTGGAATAAATTATTCCTATAAGGTCATTCATGGAAACTATGGGATAAACAAAGTATAGATGTATAGTTGGTATTAAGAAAAATGGCTAACAAAGGGTGCCTCAATCATTACAAATTTTACTTGTTCAATCATCACATTGATAAGATATCAATTCATGTTCCGATAGGTTAATATGTCCCATGTATCTCTCAAGAAATATATGCAGAAAATAGTATGGAATTTTAGTCTTAGAGTCCTCACAGGTAATGAGAAAAGAATAAAAACATAAAATTTCATCTGATATAAAACTTAATAAATGGTTCAAGAAATCATAATTTCAATGATTTTGAATTTGATTTAATTATTTAAACTCAAAAATCTTTTAAAAATTTCTATAAAAATAGAAAAAATGGATTATAAAATTTCCAAACTTATTTTTTTCTTTAATTTACATGGGAATAATGTTCTTCATTTTTAAAGCATTCTTAAAATTTCAAAAAATGTCTCATAAACAAGTGAGAACAAACAAAAATTCAAGTGTATCATTAGTGAGAAGCATAAGACCCCCCCCCCACACGCATAGAAATAGACAGTGTCTTCACAATCAATGAAATGTATGTGGGATTTTTATAGTATGGAAAATTTAATGAATATAAAATAGAATTTCTGAAAAACTTAAAAAGAGGGAATCGAGAGATCCCTAGATGAAGTGTTATGCAATTAGGGAATTTGAGCTGTCTCAATGCGAAGCCCATGTCACCTAAAAAATGGGTTAGAGAACAAATCATACACTAGAAAAAATATTAGTCTATAGGTAAAAATAATTGTAATAGTATATTAATAGGCTGGTACAAATTATAACAAAAAGAAGTGCCTATGTTTTATTAAATTTACTAAAATGTTTATAATGTAGTTTAATTAGAGATTCCAAATCAAAAATGAAAATGACTTAACAAAGAAAACTCTATCTACACATAAGATGAACTGTTAATTCCCTCCCATAAAGCGCTAACAAGATATAGTTATCTAGAAATATGGACCAAGGTATCCTTCAGTGGGTCCACCTGATCAGTTGCTCTGTTTCCTCTAACAACTACTGGAGACTATATCTTCGAGTTATTGTGGTCAATTTTCAGGTTGATGACTTCAGGTACATCAGCTTGAGCGAGAATGAGGTGAGGCGGGGAAGGTATCACTACTCTGGGTGGTTACTGTTGTGCATGGATTTCCATGGAAATTTTATAAACTTGATGTGTGATGTATGTTACGTTTTAGTTTACCCTTTGTTCCAAAATAGATGGTGGTACAAAACAATCGATAACCATAGAAGATTCGGAGGAACTTGGAATTTCTATGTACAAAAAGAAACAAATGAAAATTAACATAAAAAGAAAGTGAACATCAAATCCCATATATATATATATATAAAGTTATTACAAAAGAATGTATATAAATATGAAAAAATGAACAGTTATAGTGATCACTAAAAAGTACCAATAGCCCCAAAAATTTAGATCAGGAATTTGGGCCAAATATCACCTCAAACGTCATCCCACCATCAGGTGGTGAGGTAAGCTACCCAGTTGGGTCTTCATTTGCAGCAAAAATAATAGTTAGTGGAGTGGTGGCTATAGTGAATGGTGGGGTAGTGGAGGTAGGTATCAGATATGGGGTGGGTGGTGTAGAGGAACCGATCTGTATGGAGGCCATGTTTCTGGAAGCTGTATCCACAAATGGTACCTTAGGGGGTAGAATAAGTGGATAACCCCATGCCCTTCTAGGGTTTCTCTACTAAGAACTCATGTTGGGTAGTAGGGTTAGTAAGATCCGTATGTAGGTCTTGCAGGGAAATGGGTGATGTGGGGATGACAGAGGAGGAGGGGCCTATAGAGGTGGGTGGTGGTGGTGGGGTAAACCCTGTAGGATCTACGAATGTGTGATGGAGTTGAGTGGAGATCTAGTATAGGATCACCATGATACACTACTGGGTAGCCTAGATCTCAATTGGGGCAGGGTGTTAGTGTGTAGGAATGGGAGATGAGATGGGGGAAGATATGGTAGGAGGGTGTGGCTGGATGGGTGGATTTGATGCTTCTGTTAGTAGTGACTCATGTGCTGCGGGATCCTACACTCATGGTGCCCAAAGTTTTGCATTATTCTCCCACCCTAACATATATATCTTGTGTAGCATCACAAGATCAATAAGCATGATAGGTCCTTAGGAGGGAATGGGTAGTGAAGCATTGAACACTCCAAGGCACCTCACTAGATGTGTAATGAAGGATCCTCCCATAAAATTACCACGCTACCTCTGTGCCTGAGTCTTGAAGTACTAGGAAAACAGGGAAGCTATGTTAACAGGTGGGCTACCCATGGATTCCTCAAGAATCAATAAATCAACATAGCTAATGCTTCTATGACTCTTAGCTTAGGTAAATTATCCATGTTCCATGGATCTATGTAGGATATACTGTGGTGATCCCTGAAACTGAGTAGACCTTGTGATGCAAGGTTCGTTGTGTGACTGGGGGTTGAGAGCTATCATATGCCAAAATTGTGGAGTAACCTTGCGAGGTGGCTGTAGCTGGAGTCTGGGATAAATTTCTGAAATGAAAAACTTCTCAATGTACAGGCCTAGTCCGACCTCAAATTCTGAAAAAGATAGTTGATTGGGTCTTCCACCCAATCTTAAATGGAGGTAGTCGATGGTCATCTCAAACGTGGATAAAAACTATATAAATAACTCCCAAAAGGATTCCTCATGAACCTCTAGAATGCGGTCAATGTGAAATGTCTCCAGGAGTTCTAGGATATCATTAGTGATATTTTGTTTAGATTGAATGTGCATGTCCGGTGCTGATGATTCGAGTTAGTGAAATAGAGCACAGTGTGAAGGTGCATGTTTTCATTGCATGGTGTGGAGGGTGTTTTTACCTAAGGAGCAAGGGAAACACGGGGGCTCTTGGCGGCTTTCTATTCCTCTAATGTTAGGTGTGAGTATTTGGAGGAGGAAAAGGATGAAGAGGAATGTTAGGGTCATTTCGTGTGAACCATGAAGGTAGGGGGTGTAGATAGCAAGGGGGGTCGCGGTTTTGAGGGGGGTTAGACAAGGGAGGGGCACATGACTTCACGGTTCGAGAGGGTGTGGGAGAGAGAGGAGAGGGTTTGGAGGGGTGCACATTTTAGGGTGTAGAAGATATAGATATGGAGACAAGGGGTCGTATATTGGGTGGTATGAGAAGGGAGGGTGGTTCTGTGGTTGAGATGAGTGAGAGGGGAGGTGAGGTTTCAGGTCTCAACTTGTGTTTAAAAAATACAAACCTGATGACGTACAGAATGTATACTTACTATTCTTGTCTTATACTAGTAATTAAAATGGATTTTTTGGGTAAAAGGTTACATCTATCGAACCACTAGTACACTAAGTGTATGGAGATGTATTAGCTTTGAATTATTCTCTTTTATTTCCCTCATCTCCTACCCATCAGAAACACTTCTATGGTAATCCTACTCTTACCTAGTCTAAGATGGTCGACCCTAGTTTGCCTCCTAGTCAGCACTTCTTTTTTATGTTGGGATCTTAACTCCATTAAAGATTAAGTGTATTTAAGGCTAAGGATGTATCCTTCCTATAAGTGTTCTTGAATAATATTCCTCCTTTGAAAATTCATTTTCAATATGGTCCCACCTTCTCTTTGGATTTCAATGGTGCCATATAGAAAGACTTGAGTGAATTCAAATGGACCTGACCAAAAAGCCTTCAGTTTGAGTAGGAATAGTTTCAATCTCGAGTTGAATAAGACAACCTTATTCCTAGGTACAAAGGTATGCCTTGAAATATGATGATCATGGAAATTCTTAGTCTTTTCCTTCTAGATTCAAATGTTTTCATATGAATCATGTCTTATTTCTTCAAAATTAGTTAATTTCAACCTCTGGGATTCTTTACCGTTCTTCGAATCCGTATTAATTTTCATGGTCACCGAAAATTAATGATGCTCCATCTCTACTGGAAGATGACTTGGTTTTCAATAAACCATTAAAAACGGTGTGGTGCTTATGGGTGTCTTGTAGGATGTTTTGTATGCCTGTAGTGCATCATCTAATTTGAGACTCTAATCATTTTGATTTGTATTCATAGTATTTTCCAATATTTTCTTTACATCCCTATTATATAGTTCTATTGTCCCACTTTTTTGTGGGTGGTTGTTGTTTTGGTAATGTATCTGATTTCTGTATATTTCTATAATTCATCTCACAGATCTATTTTTGAATTGTGTTCCTCTATCACTGATGTGTAATATCATAAATCCAAATCATGCAAACACATTGTTCCTTAAAAATTTCATGAAAACGTTTTCTATGTCATGTGTAGTGGCTTAAACTTCCACCCATTTTGAAACATAGTCAACTGAAACCAGAATGTAGGTTTTTCTATGAGACGTAGGAAATGGTCCAATGATGTTAATGCCAAAAACATTAAAGACTTCGAATTCCATGATGGTTTTTTTTGGAATCTGATTTCTTTTTCCAATATTTTTGGTCCACTAACATCAATCAAATTGTTGGAAAATTACCTTGTGTCTTGGTGCAATATAGGATTGAAAAATCCTCTTTATAGTATTTTTCCCATTGTATGATTAGGTCCATGTTGTCTACTAGTCAGTGACATGTGACACATCTCAATAATCTTATTGGTGTCTTCTTCAGGGATACAATATCTTCATATTCCATCAACACAATGCCATAAAAATCATGAGTCATCCCAGTAATAATGTTTGGCATCTAATAAAAATATTTGTCTCTATTGTTAAGAGAGGTCCTGATGTTGAAATCTCATGGTAAGATAATTTTAAATATCAAAGAACCACAATTCAAATTTGATTCCAAACAAGGTTTCATCTAGAAAATCCACTTCAATGTCAGCAAACATGACTTCATTTATGATTAGTAAAGGAAGTCTAGATAGATGATCTGCAATCAAAATATCCATCCTTTTGGTATTCTTGATCATGAGATCAAATTCTTAAAGTAAGATTATCTATCATATCAGACATGGTCTGGAATCCTTCTTTCTCATTAACTATCTGAGGCCAGCGTGATCAGTGTGAATAATTACCTTAGACAAAACTAGATATTAACAAAATTTCTCAAAGGCATACCCAATGGCAATGAGTTCATTCTATATAGTTGCTTAATTGACTCAAGCTTCACTTATCATGTGCCTTGCCTAAAAAATGGGTTAAAATATATTTCCAGTTCATTTTCCAAACAAAACACCTTCAAAAATGTTTATGGAATCTCACATTAACTAAAATTGTTTCTCTAAATTGGGTGAAATGATGACTGGTGATGCTATCAGATTTTTCTTCAACATATTGAAATCATGTTGGCATGCCTCAGTGAATTAGAAAGAAAACTATTTTGAAAAAAAAATGTTTCAATAGAAGTGTCAATTTAGTAAAATCGTTCATAAAACATTTTTAAAATCTATCATGGCCTTGAAAACATCTAATACCCTTGAAAGTTGAGGGTTTTGGAAGATCTTTGATGACTATTTCTTCAGGATCGATTGAGATTCCTTCCTTGGAGAATGTGTTTCGATGGACTATTCCTCCTTTTACAATGAAATGGAATTTCTGCCAATTCAAAACTAGGAACTTCTCTTCACAGTGTTGTAAGACCAATTCCAGATTACATAGATAGACGTAAAATGACCTCCACTAGACTGAGAAATTATCCATAAATATTTCTAGGAACTCCCCAAGAATATCATGGAAGATGTGTGTCATTCATCTCTGAAATACTATTGGATCATTGAACATTCAGATTGAAATTATTCTATTTGTTATGTTACCAAATGGGAATGTAAAAGTGGTCTTTAGGAAATCAGTAGGGTTGACTAAAATTTTATATTATCATGAATATCCATCCAGAAAATAGTATAATTCATGCCCCAATAGTCTTTCCTACATCCGATCCATGATGGGTAAGGGAAAATGATCCTTTTTTGTAGCTGAATATAGGAATCTTTAGTCCATGAAAACTATCCATCCATCGATGTTGCATACTGAAATATTTTTGTTTTAATCTTTTCTTTTTACTATGAGTCCCCCTTTCTTGAGTAAAACATGGAGTGGGCTCACCCATTCACTATCTGAAATAGGAAAGATGATTCTTACATCCAATATTTCTAGAACTTTATTTTTGTTGACTTCCTTCATAGGGGGTGTGAGCCCGCTTTAAGGTTGGAATATCATCTTTTCATTTTATTAAAGTATGATTCAATGAGTTCATTTTGTAGGATTGATCCCTTTTATGTACACTAATCCCCAGGAAATTGAATGATTATTTATTTTCAAAACATCAACCAGTTTCTCTTATTGTTCTTGTGATAATACAGAGTTGATAATGATTTCAAGAGAGGATAAAACCCCTAAAAATGAGTAATTTAGTGTTCTGGGTAGAGTTTTACATTCCAATTGCGGAGACTGAATGATATAGGTTATGAAGGGTGGTAAGGTTTCCTTTGTGAGTAGTTTAATAAAGCTTACTTCATGAAAGTTGAATTATTATTTTTTCTCTGAGAGTATATCTTCTCTTTAATCCTCAATGGCCATGTACTCATCTTCGTTGTGGGAAAGAGAGGTGGCATTATAATCCACAATATTGTCTGATTATTGGGTATCTCTTATCTGGTTGAACACCACCTATTCTTCTCTAAATGTAAATACTATAAATCCTTAATTTTCGTCTATCATAGTCTTTCTTATTTCTAGAAATGGCCTTCCAATAATATGATAGGGACATCACCTTCTTCTTTATTGTTTAGGGCTAGTAACTATGTTGGAAACGCACATTTTTTAAATTTGACCAAAACCACTTTCAGAATTCCTCTGGGGAACTTCATAGATCAGATGGCTTGCTACAGTTCTACCCTTGTTATTTTGGGTTCTTATAGTTCGATCTTGTGGAAAACACTCGCCAGCATTAAATTTATGTTGGATCCAAGATCGCACAGTTTTCTTCCAAACCTGAATTCTCCTATAAATAGAAATCTAGAAAATGGGTTCTTCAAATGGTATATTTATTTTTAGTTCCTTTAACATCTCTCGGACCTTCTTATACTTTTCTTCTTGCCTACCTTGTCTTGGTATCAACAGAAAGGGAAGAGGTGGTTTTTATGGAGGTCAGAAAACATAAACAGGTCCCTTGGGTTTCTCTGGAGTTTGGTTCTTCTCTACTGCTACTTTCTCTTAAGGTGAGATGGGAATAGCTTCATCAACTTCTTAGTCTGCTATTCGATTCTTGTTAGGATATTCCTTCCCTATTTCATCTTTTACACTTGGCTATTGAAAGTCCAAAATATTAAAGCTTCTTATCACTACTGCATTGGCTTCATCTCTTCGATACATCTTAGTGTTACCAGGTAGAGTACCTGGTAATCTATTCAACAAGGTCTTTGAGATTTGGCCCATTTTATTTTCCAAGTACATCAAAGTAGATCTTAGGTTTTTCATTTATTTTTCCAGTGTTTTCATTATTTGATCATACTTTTGATAAAAAGTTTCTAGGAGGTTTTCCAGGTAACTTTGAGGAAGTGGAGTTGGATTCTATTGTCTTGGCTTAGGTGTCTAAAATTTATGTTGTTCTCTTTGGGGTAAAGGTTGTTACTGCATTTTTTTTGGTGTTCTATGAAAAAGATTCATTAGAGGATACCTTTGTGGTCCTTTATAGTGTAATTGTTTGTTACCACTTCACAGTTGAAAATATCCTTGACTATTCTAAGGTTGTTGCTGAGCAGGCCTCTGTTGATAATATTGTTACTATTGAAACTATTGGTTCTATTGATTTTAATTACATAATTACAATATTTTTGGTCTTCATATCCATACTTTCAATCGTGATATTTTTGTGGGCCACTACACATCTATAATTATCGAATTTTCATGACAGGAGTGGGAGGGGGTTGTGTGGCTGGTATTTAGAATGACTCAAGTTTCACTGTGACCACCTCAACCTACACCACTAATACAATGTTTTTCTCAAATATGGTGGATACCATTCCAAGGTGGTCCATGATCACTTTTCCACATTCTAGAATTGTGAGAGACTTCCTCTAGTATTTCTCGTCCATCCTCGGGGGTTTTTAAACAATAATATTCAATCAACAATAGCATGGACTACAGTTAAAGCTGCAAGCTGGAGTCCTTGGTAAAATGTCTGTAATTGAATCCATGTATCTATTACATAATGTGGACACTTTATCATGAGCTCATTGAATCATTCCCACGCTTCCAATTCTCCATCAAATTAAGCAATGTTTTGGTGTCGTTCTGGAGCTTCTCAGTCCCGATTTGTGTAAATTACATGTCAAAAACATATTGGATAACTCTTCCTATATTGTAATTTACTCGGGAGATTGAAATTTGAGACACTAATTTGCTCTATCTCTTAGTATGAATGGACAGACACCTATTTTAATAGAATATAAAGAGACTCCCTAGTTTCAAAAGGTGTCGCAAACTTCTAGAAAGTTGGTGATGTTTTCATGCGGGTCTTCATTCTGGATACCACTGAATTGTTCTATATTCTGGATCTTGTGAATGAGTCCACATTTGATCTCGAATGTGTTAGATTGTATGTGGGACATAGGATGCTTGGAGTTGCACCCCAGATTTATGGAAGGAAATAATCAATTATTGTCTTTTTGGGATGCATATGGTGTTCTCCAGGAATTAACTAATGATGGTTTGGCGGGTTGGGTCCCACTAGATGATGTTTCTCGACCATTACGGATAGGTGATTTTCAAAAAGATACCATTCAATATCTTTATTGAATGCTAAAAGTTTCTTAGACTCAAGGTTCCTTGAATGAGTCAAGGGACCTTGGTACATGAACTATTTGTTAGAAAACAAAGATTCAAGGGAGTCTTTGAAAGAAAAAATAAGAAAGGGGGTGAGATAAAGTTAATCCTAAGTCATTATACTAGATTTATTCAAAAGAAAAGCGTTGATTTCCAAAAATGGTTCCAAAAGTTGACATGCATGCACGTATTGTTTGGATTGTATGTGCATCGGTCATATTAGAATTGTGTGTCTCAAATATTACAAAACACAAGGGTGTATTATAGTATAAGTGCGGGGTCGATCCAATGAGGAGGAACATTTCTCTTATAGAATATCACTCAATTCTGACACTTTCAAGATTACTTTAAAGTTACCTTGGTGTATTGGAATTTTACTAAATATCTATTTGGGAGTGACATCAAGTAATTAATGAGGTTCAAGATCAATTTCGAGTATCTAGGTAAAAGATAATCTTAATTATAATGTTTGTAGGGTCATAAGGCTAAAGATATAAAGAAATGAATAGTTTCTAGTTTACTTAGGTCATTCCACCTAGTTCTACCTAGGAAGTGACTATTCCATGATCAGGACATAGTAATAGCCTAAGTGCATTATTTTTGAATTCTTTGGTAGAAAGTATCCTAGGAAAGTGATCAATACCTAATCCACATTAATCAGGATAGAGTCTCCCATTTGAATATCCCATGGTTAATGAAGTTCACATGAATGGGTTAAACTATGGTTATTTATCTGTATTACTAATTCATCAGGGTTTCCTAAATTATATTTAAGGATTAATTATGGGTTCAGATATATCTAATCTTGATTATTACCCCTAATATGTTTATTTACTCAAAGAAGGTGGAGATGCAATTAAATAAATAAAGAAAATCATTCTTGACATGCTAATTGAATCAAATTGAATAACTAAGATGTAGGAGTTAAGAATTCTAAATAGAATGAACATAAAATTGGTTTTACAATAGATAAATCAGAACTTTAATAAATTCCATACTTTAGATAATAAATAGACAGGTATCTCACATGTGTTGTTGAAAATTGAAGATGAATTACAATAATTGATGAAGTGGGAATTTGAAAACTTTGAAGAAAAATGATCAATGGATCTTGAATTAAAAATAAAATGTAAGAAATGTATAATTTAGGAGTTTAAAGGGGGGAAGGGTGAGAGAAAATCAACTGGGGATGAAAACATAATAGGATCCAATCTAGGAATTGTTGTGAAATTTTCTTCCTTATCTCTGTATTTATATACAGATCTAGTCACGGTGTGTACTGGTGGTACATGTTGGGTGCTGTTGATCCATGTTTATTTCCATAGATTTTGGATCTTTTGCATGCCTCACACGTATCTAGTTGATTTATGAAGTTTGGATGACTACACTTCATGTACGAAGTGTTCACGACCTGTAATAGCCTCTAGGTATTCCTCTTTGTGGATTTCTTGTGATTTATCGCTCAAATATTTTGATTGCAGTCATGAATTATACTGAGCCTTTGCAACATGTACTATGTATTTCCTCTTCTAACTTCATAGCTTGGTCAGTGCTTGGCTAAAGACTTGTCTCATGATGTGAACTCACATTACATGACGTGCACTATGTAAAATCTACACCTTTTCTACATTTCTTCCTTTGAATCCTATGAATACTTATTTATAAAAAATTGAGCATATACCAAGTGAATTATCAACTAAATTAATGAAAAAATAATAAACAAATGATAGTAAAAAGTTTATATAGATTTGTCTTATCAATAAACTTATTCATATCCATACCATTTTATAAACAAAATTTTTAACTATTCTCTACATATATATTAGTTAGTTCTTATCCATTTTCAATTTCACATGCGAGTAATCTTGATTGATTTAACAAGTTTCATAATCATGGTGTTATTATTCATTCTTATCTAAGATTTATTCATTTACTAATAATAAAAAGTACTATAAATATTGTTTTTTAATTATTTATAATGTGATAATTTAATTACAGGGGAGGTTTGATTATGATAATTAAAGATGAAATCGGTGATGAGCATGTTTTTTTTGATTTTAACGAACGAACATTGGTATCATAATTAGTGAATTTAACATTAAACTTACCACTCAAGAATAAAAAATACTTATTTTATTCTTTATACCATATAATATTTTTAATTAATTTTTCATAGTCATCCATGATATTATTTTACGTCATTGTTTACATAGGTGGTTAGGCCAACCCAAAAAAAACATACCATATTTAATGGATGATTACAATTATGAAAGAAGATTATTTTGTATTAATGTATTTATTAGAAAATAATAATGATGTGATTTAGAAACTTTTATGGTGTAGGATCATATTTTCATAGAGTTTAATAAATAATAATGAGACTAGATGAAAAACGAGATATATTACTTCATAGAGGTGGTAGTCCATACGATTCCCAACTAACGTATTCATTTATTAAAGTGGAGGGAACAAGGGTGATTATAATTTTTATATTCATAATCATAATTACATTTTATATGTAAAATTTATACTTCAATTTTACCCTTATAATTAAAAAATTGTTCGGTGGTGAACAAATGGAAGTCGTCGTTTCATAGAGGTTGTAGTACACACAACACACAAATAACGGTTAAACTTATATTAATAGAAAATTTAAAAGGTGGTTAATAATTATTAAATAGGAATGATAACATTCATTATAAAAATACTGATGTAATAGGATATGAATTATAAAATTATATTTGGAAGGTATGAATGAAAAGAAAAGTTAGGAAAAGAAAGTAAACGTGTTGAGAACTTAGGATTTCCCTGGGAAGACTCCTTAGAAATTAAGGTCATAATCCAATATATTATTACCATCGGCTCATGGAGAAGGAATATGGCTATAAAGGAAGTATACTAGGTGTAATTTGTAGTGTAAACTGAATTCTTTGAGAGGTCTTGAATGGGTGGTGAGAGGCACCTTTTATAAGTGGTGGGAATGAAATGTTTGTAACCAAAAAAACTTTATATAAAGTGGTAACATGTTTAACATGTCCATTATCTCAAAAAATGGGAGCTAATTGTGACTACATAATATATTGTTGAGTAATACTTCAACCACTCCATAAAAAACTTCTTTTTAACAAGTTATTTCATTTACTCCCTAGGTTACCCCATTTACCATTTTTGAATTCCGTTATAGTAACTAGTTCTTCCCCAATGTAACTTATCATTTAAACCCTAGAATAAAAAGGTAATTATTAAATAATTTATACCTTATTATTATATATATGAAACCCATATTATTATATTCATTTTAAAAAAGTGATATAATTTTGTTAAATAATAAGTGTATAATGTATTAAAACATTTTTTAAAAAAATAACATAAGTTCTATAATGTGAAATATAAATTTTAAATTTTAAATAAATATTATTAATTTGTTTATAGAATACATATTTTTCCTAAAAATAGTTTCATAATTTTTTTTATTTTACATATAGACTAAAAAACTTGTAAAAGTTATGATCTATATACAAATTATTTTTTTCATTATTCATCTAAAAGTAAATCATTATAAAAAAGTCCAAAAATTTAAAATTAATAAATTATAATGATAAGTCAAAAATACATTTAATTTTTCCAAATTTTTACTAGAAAATTAATATATTTAATTTCCAAATAAAATCACAATGAATGATGAAAAATTGTTTTTATAGGAAACCATTCTTTAGGTATAATTACTATTCTTTAGAAATTTTTTCAAATCAATTATCTATACTAGAAATATATAACACTTGGAAAATATTCAATGTATAAGATACATTTTAATTGTGAAATGAATTTTACTAGCTTCTTATCTACACTAATTTTTTTTAAAAGGGTCTCTATTTTAAAATGTAGTTATAACAATTTGTAACCTCTTATTTAATTCCTATATTATAGTGGTACATATATATTTTATTAAACTATGTCATAGTCCATTATGGTGTAGTGTTTCATATGAACAAACCCATAAAAATATATTTAATGATAAATATTTCACTAAAATAATGGGTTTCATTATATGTACCATAAAAATAATTTCACCCTCAAAATTTCATTACTCAAATAAAAAAGGGCATTTGCTTTTATCACATGACACACTTAGTATCCTACTTAACTTACAAAAACATATTATTCCTCCATATAAGTTTGACCATATGGGTGGTATTGTTTTATAAAATCTTATATCTTCAATCCATAATTTTCACTTTTTGTTCCTCATATGATAGATCATGTTCCATTTGCATGGATTTTTGAGTTCAGTAAATGTGATAGTTCTAGTATGAACTTCCACAAAAGTGATACATGGAATGCATCATGCTCTTAGGAGAGGATTGTAGGGAGTTCTATGTGATTTTCTGCCTCCCCGAAAGTATCATGGATATCAAAGTGGTCGATGTACCTTGGTTTCAACATCCCCTTCCCCAAAAACATCTAACCCTGATTCCACCAAGATATTCAGAGGAATACCTTGTCACTAACTTCAAAATATAGATATTTTCAATGATTATCTTCATATTATTTCTATAGAATTTGTGATTCATTAATATATCACTTAATGGTCTGATCCTTTTCTATTATTTATTAGACAAGGTCATGACCTATCAACTTCCTCACTCCACCTATATTTTTGCATGATGGAGTTCTACACGTATTCTAATAAAAGTCCTTATATAATTCCATCATAATGCTAGAATATAAATTATTGTATTATGATAACTCTATAAAGGGGAGTTGTTAATCTCAACATCCTTGAAATTCCAATGAATTATATCTCTGAATATCCTCCATGTTTTTAATAGTCCTATCAGTATCAACCATCTATATAATGGGGATAAATAGTGTGAATACTCAACTCTATCTTTAATTATCTTTAAAGACTTCATCAGAACCTCTATGTAAACCTCTTACCTCAATCAGATAAAATTGAGAGTTGAAATCTATATAGTTATACAACTTCGATTATGTATATCTTGGAGAGTTTTTCAAGAGATAAATATTCTTTTATGGAAATAAAATTCAATAAATTAGTATTAAAGTTAACTATAACCCATATTTCATTATTTCCATAAATATTTTTGGGAGTCCTACGATGAAATACATGATAATGTTTTCATATTTCGATGCTGATATGGGAAATAGTTGCCACATACCCTTAGAATTCTATCATTTATACATAAATTTTTGGCATACCATGTATCAATATATGTATTCAATGATCTCCCTCTTAATGTTATCTCATCATAATTTTTTCATTATATCTCTATAAATATTCATCATTCCATGATAAATTGGGGATTATGATCTATGAGAATCATCAAAAAGTTACCTCTTCTGTATTGTTTTTATGGAACATAGATCCCATTTACAAACCTTATGAATCCATATTTAACAAATTCAAACTATTGAATACTCAATACCTTTTTATGTAGATCTATATCATCCTTATGGGATTCTTTGATATTAATGTGAATTAATGATTTAGAAATAATTTAAGAACGATATTATTTTTTAACATACCTTATGATTTCAAGATTAATTATTTACAAATCCATTAGTATTGGGTTTTTTTAGTCCTCATTAGGGATATATTAACATAATATTTCTCACTCAAAGCATCAACCACCTTTTTTTCATTCCCTGGGTGGTAATGTTTTAGAGAGTCATAATATTTTATCAATTAAAACAATTTCATTTGGATAATATTAAAAAATTTATACATGAATATATATTTCAATATCTTGTGATTATTATGTATATTACACTTCTCAAAATAGAGATAATGTTTCTAAATATTTAATGTAAATATCACCACTACCAAATACAAATCATGAGTTGGTAAATTTTTCAAATGAGTATTTAAATGATACGAGACATAAGAAATTACCTTTACATTATTCATGAGGGTAGATCCTAACATCTTTTACGATGTAACACTATATATTACAAACTCTTATCCACTATTGGGTAACATAAGTTTACGTGCATTGAGTAAAATTTTATTTAATTCCTTGAAACTATCTTCACATTACTCTATCCAAAGGCACTTCACTCCTTTCCATGATATTATGGTTAATGAATTTTTTAGCCATGGTAAATTTCTCACAAATCATCAGTAATATCTCCTTAACATAATAAAATTATGTATCTCATTTATAGTTTTTGGTGTAGTACATTTATCAATAACTTATGTTTTTTATGGATCTACCAATATACCCTTGATTTTGATTACATAACCTAATAATGATACTTTATATATCCAAAATTCACACCTATAAAATTTGGGAAAATTTTTCTCATTTGTTATGGTTTTTAACTCAATCCAGAAATGATATTCATGATCTTCCTTCCTGTTATAATATATTAGAATACCATATATAAATAGTACCATGATTTTCAAGGTAATCCCTAAATAATATATTCATCACTTCAATAAATACATAATGAAAATTAATAAGTCTAAATGAAATAATTATAAATTTAAAGTGTCCATAACTTATGTGGAAATATATTTTAGGAATATCATCCCTTTTGAACCATAACTGATGATATCCCGATTTAATTTCAATCATTAAGAAGTATTCATCACCTCAAAGCTGATTAAACAAATCATCGATATATGTTTGAGGATTCATGATTTGATTTTTATTTCAGTAATCTCACAATAATCAATACAAATTAACATTGATCCAACCTTCTTTTATTAAAGAGGACTAGCGAACCCCATAGAGAAGAACTCATGAATATAAATCCCTTATCTATATTATCTTGAATTGATTCTTAAATTAATCTAATTTAATGAGAGACATTATATATAGAGAGTCTGAGATTTTTATGGATCTAGAAGTGAGTTCTGTCAAAAAAATAACCTCACACTCTAGGGTAAGACCAGATAGTTTATCCAAAAATACATTAGTATACTCCCATATAATAGGCATGTAAACAATGTTTACTTACCCCTTAATTATTTGATATATAAATCCCTCACTATTGGGTATCTGGACCCATATTATCGAATTTTATCCTAAAGGTAGTCCATGATAATTACTATTTATGTACTTGATAACAAGATTATTTATAGTATGAAATGATATTTATTTTCCCAAAAAACTGTTATGTTATTTATGTAGGGAAATCCAATCCATACCCAATATTATTAAAATTTTTATTTAATGACGATGAATTAGATTTTTATAATGTATCCTCCCACAAATATCAATCTTATAACATTTATATATATTATATGCGATTGTCATTTATCTTGGTGTTTTTATTCATAGTTCAATATCTAATTCTAGAAGTGGTAATTTCTATATTATTAGAAAATTTTTGTGATATTAAATAATACAATAAACTACAATCAAATAAGGTATTATAAATCTTAAAAATAGATCACTTTTACCTCACATCACTTCATTACCATTATCTACCTTTTTTGAAGTGATCATGAATTACCTTACTTATTTCCATGATTTGGGAGGTCACTAGTGCCAATTTTCCCCATTTTTATATGGGTTTGGGCTTCAATTTTGATAATATTTATTCTCCTTGTACATGAATCATTATAGTGTGAAAGGAACATTAGCCAGTACCATCATTAAAAATATTTTTCTAATCAAACTATTAGAATTACGTCAATAATTTTGGGCTCATTGGCCTAAAAAACCACACTTCAAACACCTCAGTTATTTATTGAAGAAATTAACCAGGTGATTCTTCACACAATTTTGGAATGTAGGGGTTAAAATTTCTTCCTCCATGTGACTTAAAATAAAAATTATAATGATATTACACCTTTCTTTTCTTATTCGTGAAATAATAATAGTTCCTAATTTTTATCTCCACATTTATCACACATTGAACAATATCATTGTAGCCCCCAATATTTCTATGGTTAAGTACATTCAAATAATTGGGTTTAAAACACAAAATAAATTGTAAATATTACTTTTAGATTAAGAGATATAAATACGGACATAATTCATGAGATTTGTGATGTTTTCTCTATAAGTTCCCATAGAAATATCTTGCTTTTGTTTCATCTCCAGAAATTCTCACTCCATCCTCGCATGAAGAGTTCAATGAATGTTCTTGGTGAAACATAATTTTAAAATACCTAACTTTTCGATAAATTTTATTTATTCCTTATATGTTTTATTCTTAATGAGTCACCACCCTTGGGAAACCTCTCCTTGAAAATGATACACATCCAAGACAACCTTTTATTTCTTCAATAACTAGATAATAAGAAATATACTTTATATCACATTGATCCATTTCTCAAAAATAAGTGTATTAGAGGATCCCATGAAGAAGGGTTTTCATTTTTGCGTGAAAGAATTAATATCAAGATATTATTTACTTGATTTTTTCAAGAGATCAATATAGGAGGTGTTTTTATTTATAGCTTTTAATAGCCTGGTGGGAATTTATATGATATTTTTCACACTAACTCTTATCCCATTTTGAATCTCATTGGTATAATCATTATATTCCCCATATAACCCATTATTTACCCAGTTTCTCCTTTCTCTATTTTTTAAATAAAGAAAACTTAAGGATATGTATAATTAATCTAAAAATAAAACTATTATCATATAACGAATGACTAAAAAATAACAATTTTTATAAAATTATAAATTTTATGTCATTAATCTAGTTTATTTTTTGTATACTTCATATAATGGTAACTAAACATACCATAATAATGTCCTCAATTAATTATTAATAGTTCATAAAGAGAACAAGAATCAATAAATCATATACCCTAGGAGTTTCTAAACCTATGAGCAATCACAGGCCCATGCATCATGCACCAGGTTGCAGACCAAGTTAATGATCAATAGTAATTTTTTAGGGTAAATACTACTATATTCATTTTTTCCACATTCGTATCCACTTTTGAGTGTCATATCCAGGATTTAAATTCAAGGAAAACCACATACTAAAAACTTTACCAAAATGTTAGGATATAAACCTATACTTAGAATCATCCCTAGGATTTCCAATATGGTTTTTTGACCCTAATTCTCGAAAATAGATTTTTAAATAAATAAAAATAACTAAAACTACACTCTAATACAAACTATTGTGACATAAGATAAACATGACATTATTTTACTTCTTTTAAAATATATAGCCCTTATTTTTAAAAAATAATAGTAAAAAATCCCAAAAATCATAACGTTCAATGTATTAAGAGACTGGTTAAATAATCATAATATTTTAAAATACTTACAATCATTTAATTTTTAATTTTACCATACTAAACCATTATCTTAATGTCTCATCAGAATGAATCATCCCTATACACTGGTAAATTCACACATATGAAGAGGGGTGAGATCAATCCCTTGCTATGGGATAAATAAAAATTTCACCAAGGATGAGTTCATATTAATAAAAAACACAATTATAAGAGAAATATCATATCATCATGTGTGATAATCATAAAACAAAAGTGATATTTAAATTACATAGCATAAGAACATAAAGAAACAAAAGATAAATAGTCAAAAATAATTTTCATAACATGGATAATATTTTTTTAACATAAAACGTGATTCCTGGGATCATTAGATAAGAATTAATAACCTCTTTCAACTGTGAAAAAACACATTAGCATAAGGAAACATTACTTTTACGAGTCACACACTTTCACCCATTCTTGCAAAATAACATAATTATAAAAATTTATAAATCACCTCCATGAATCACACACTTGAATCCATTATTGAGAATAATTAAATGGTTCCCATGTATATGTATCACATGAGATTTAAAATTTTAACCTATGAATTAGAGGCCAATATTGGACCCCAAACTTCATTATCTATACTTATGGGTACCCCTTAAAAATAATTAACATATCCTATCATAAATAACCCATAGAAATAAGATGGTTTTTAGAAAATGTTTAAATGAAAATGATACAATTTTCATAAATACCCATTTAAATTAAAACTCTTTTCAATAAAATTTTAGATATAAATCCTTCAGTTTTCATAGAATAAATAAAATATGGAAATAAAAGTGTTTTTAACAAAATTTTCAAATTGTATAAACACATTAATTAAATATATTTAAATCAAAGTACATGGTCCCCAAAAAATAATCACATTACAGAAGAAAAAAAGGCGGGACAAAATGAATGAAAATTCAATTATATATAAGTATTTTTGAATATTGAATGGAAAATTAAAACCAAACCAAAAATAATATATTTTTGAAACATAATTTTGTAATCCTAGATGTAAAAGAAATATTCAAGAGTCTCTTTTAAAAAATTATCGTTAATTATTATAAAAACAAGTGACTAGAAAACACATTATGAAAGAGTATTTTAGTTAAAAAATATTTTCCCATGAATTATAAGAGATAAAATCATATAAAAAGGAAAATAATATGGAAGATAAATTCACATAGATGTTGTATAATTAATGGATGAATTCTGAGTGGCTGAATACCTTAACTTTAATGTTTTTGTCTACATAAGTCCTTTAACCACCTGAATAGGAAAATAAATAACTTTATCATCTATTTCATAACCTTATTAATATCCATTACATTTTATTAACCAAATATATAATTTTTCCATACATGTATATTTTTATGTTCTTATCAATTTCCAATTTTAGACATGAGTAATCTTGATCATTTTGAACTGGTTACATAATCCCAACATTGTTATTCATTATTCTCCAAAATATAATCCTTCATAAATGATGAAAGGTACTGAAATTTATTATTTATAATTTTTATTAATGGTATATTTTCATTTTATGCAATTTTTGGTTATGATCATTAATGATAAAAGTGACAATGAGGATGTTCCAGTCATTTTTTAATGAAAATGTGTTGGTATATTAAATTATGATTTTAATATTAAATTTACCACTCCTTAATCAAGAATAAATATTTATTTTCTTATTTTAATTCTATATTATTATTAATAAAGTTTTAATAATCATCCATGACACTATTTTATATCTTTGTTAAGGTAATTTGTTAGACCGAACCAAATAAGACCATACCATAATTAATAAACAATTATGATTCTGAAAGTGATTTCTTTTAGAATAAATCCCTTATTAAAACATAATAATTATATTATTTTTACCCTTTTCTAATTTGAATCATATTTTATGATTTTTTAATAAATAATTATGTATCTATATGAAAAATTATATATGTTACTTCGTGGATTCAGTAGTTCACACAACGCACAGTTAACGTTATCATTTCTAAAACTATGATAGAGAAAGAAGGGGGGTTATAATGTATAAATCCATAATATTAATTATATCATATATAACACATTTATTCTTCAATTTAAAACATATAGTTAGTGAATAAATTATGTGGTGAAAGAAATAGAATCTATCCCTTCACAGAGGCGGTAGTCCACACAATGCTTGAATGACAGTTTCATTTTTCTTAATAGAAAAGGGAAAAATCTAATATTTATTACCTACTAATAAAAAAAATTCATTATACAAAAAATTTTATATAATTATATTGTAATAAAAAAATTATATTTCTATGGAAAGAAATAAAAGAAAAGAATTTAGGGGAGAAAGGTACTCATGTTGAGAACTTAGGCTTCCCCTTGGAAGACTCTGAGGAAATGGAGGCATTAAGTAAATATCATATTACTAGAGGTTTAAGGAAAATTAATAGGGTAATATATTAAGGAAAATTTATATAGTTTTAAGTGGAATCCAACTTACTTTTTTGGTCTCTAAGGGGTTGTGGGAGGCCACTTTTATATGCCGTGAGAATGACATTTTTGTAATTATAACCAATTAATATAAATGGAGAACATGTTAAAAATAATATGTAGATCAAAAAATGGAAAATAATTTATTTTAGATAAGGTTTGGTTGATCCACATATCAACCACTCATCTATAATCTTGTTTTTAACATGATAGGATTTTTACTCAATAGGATATCCTTTTTCCCATTTTGGTTTTCTACTATGGTAACTGATTTTTTAATATGATATACTATCCTTTATACCCTAAAATAAAATGGTTCTCGTTACATAATTTTGACCTTATAATTAAATATGTTAAATCATTATAATATATTTATTTTCAAAGAGTGATGAGAATCAATTTCTAAATAACAAGTGAACAATTTAATAAAATAATTTTTTTAAAAATATTACTTATGTTCTAAAATTTAAATTTTAAATTTTAAAATTAAAATAAATTTTCATAAGTCTTTTATAAAATGTATATTTAATATTTAAAATATTATCATACATTTTTCATTGAAACATATTTAATAATAAAGTTATAAAATTCATGGTATTTATAAAAATGGCATTTTTTTGAACTGTTCATTGAAAAATCAATTATTCCATAAAAATTCAAAAAATAGTCATTAATATATTTTTTTTAATGATATATAAAAATTGAATTTAATATTTTCATATTATAATTATATAATTTAATGATTTAACTTTTAAATTAAAATATAAGGTATGGAGGAAAAATATTTTTTTATAAATAATTATTTAGATATATTAGCTATTTTTATAAAATTATTATAATATATTATTTATTAAAAAATATATCACACTTGAAAATTATCCAATTTTGAAAATAAATTCATATTATAATATTTTTTTATTATTTTATTTGATACACTAGTTGAAATTATATCGAAAGTGACCATTATTTTATAATGTGGTTACAATTTTTTATACCCACTTATTTAACAACTATATTGAAATGGTCAATATCTATTTTATTAAAAACAATTATAGTATATTAAGGTTTGATGTTTCATGTGGAGAAATATATTCCACACAATATTTATGTAAAGTGGAATATTTCATTAAAATATTGGGGTGTTACAATGTTTCTTTCACTACTTTTCTATTATGTAGGGAATTTTCCCAATCACGATAGTTGGGTATCTTGAATAGTTCAGTGGAAAATAATTTTTCTATATCCATAATTTGGATAATAACTAAATATATAACATTGTAAAACTAATCCTATTAGGGTGTTCTAGCTACTTTAACCCCAATCCAACACTAAGTACAAGCTAAAAACAATCAAGGGGCACCCATCTATGACATGATTTACCCAATAGGATAATATTGAGTTACTAGTAACTTTATTATCAGAAAAAGGATAATTTAGGGGTACCCATCTATAAAGTGACATACCTAATTAAATGATCAAGGTCTTTATATTTAAGGGATTGGAAGGAATTTCAAACATAGTATTTAAGAGGTTTTCTTTTTATATTCACTCCAATTTAATATACATTATTTACATATTAAATAAACAAATATTAAACATCTGGAAATATTTATATTTTCATATCTTATTTATTTTTCTGTATGAATGATTCCAAAGATTTCATTTTTGGAATCCATATTCTATCCACAAAATTAATGTTTTCACAAAATTTTAATTTATAATGTTTACACAACCCACAACATAAAAAACCAAGATAAAAGTGTATTTATTTTAAATCATTTTCATGCGAGAAACATTACATCATACAAAATAATATCACAATCCCATTATCAGATGGTTTTGTTCCATTGAGAAATAGTTACATATGAAAGTTACTCTACAACACTTGTGAAGATTCCTCAATTATTGATCCATACTAGATTATCATCTTAGAACTCCCATAAGCTGTAATTAAGTTCATAACATATGGAATAGAAATATAAGAAATGTGTAAGATCAAATGATCAGTAAGGGAAAACATATAATCAATTCATAATTGGTTAGATCATAAGTATAAGAGAAAATATGGAAGATTATAAATTTATTACTAAAAAAATATAAAACTGGATAGTTCTCCACGAGTCGTGATATTAGAATATATTAGAGAGAACATATATCATGTAAAAATAGAATGGAAACATGAGATAATTAACATTATCCATGAAGAATAATCATTGGAATATTGAATTTAACATTATCTTTATGGGTAGTCTAACAATTATTCTTTGGAACAAAAATAAGCACAATGTGTTATCTTATTATGATCATATATAAGAAGTCTCCTGCTTTAGTTTGTGAGTATATCAAAGAAGGATCACCCTTTAGTTTCTTAGAATATGTAAGATGTCACACACTTTAGTTTTTGTGCATATATAAAAATCCTATAGTTTACTTTGTGAACATATCTAACAAGGATAACCATTTAGTTTGTGATAATATCCAAGAATACACACCATTTAGTTGTGTGATCATATCATGAATTCTTTCACTATATTATCTTATGATACAAAAAACATTTATCAATGTATTAGAGGGTGATATGGTCCCACTCATCATTCATCGATAATTATGTGTTCCACATGGAAATAATCCACTTATCAAATTATAAATAACCCATGGAATTAAAAAAGGGGTTTATAGAATGTTTCAATTAAAATCATTCACTTTTCATAAATAACTCATTGTAATTAATATGTGTTTTATAAAACATCCAAATGAAAATATTTCACAATTTATAGAATAAATAACCCTAGGAAAAGAATATGGGTTTCACGAAACACAAAAATGAAAATATTTCACCATTAAAAGTATAAATAACCTATATAAATAAAAATGGGTTTTGATACATTTCTATGTTGTGTCGCCAAAAGTTACCTTGTGAAAAAAATGATTGACACCCAAAATTCACTAACCACATAAGATTATTTCTTAAGAACATATAGTGGGTGATTCTTGAAATCTTTTTCCTAGGAAATAAATACTTTTAAGATAAATATGAAAATGGTAGAGAACCCATAAAATGTTATTTAGAGAAATTTCTTAACATTTCATTGAAATCATATGTTTTATACCTCATTCAAAAGAGATTTTTTCAAATGGGAAGTGAAAATATTGGAATTTTTTCCACTAAAAAAATATTTAATAAACGTTACTTGAAAAAATATAATAGCTATACAAAAAGGAATTTTGAGTGGAATATAAAAAATTTTATTATGAAAGGATTGAAAATATTTTTAGTATTTTGTAATACCTTATTAACAACCCATATTGAAAAAATATTAACAAACTATCATTTTAATTGATGATAAGGAAAATATAAGGCTCTCCAAAGATTAAAAATAGTTGGGTTTCCATATAAAATGGTAAAAATAGTTGAAAATGAAAATATGGACAATGAGGGGAAAATAATGTTCAAGAGCAAGGGATTTAATGTTAATAAAGATATAATTTTTAGAAAGAAATATATCATTATAGAGATTTGAATTACAAATGTAACATTCCCAAGAGGGATGATAAATTATAGAATTATAATAGAATATAATAAATCAATATTTTAAAACTATATTAAAAAGGTATCATTATTACTAAATAAAAAAGGAGAAATAAATAACCCTTATGTTGTAATCTTGCTTACGCGAACAAGCTCTGAAATCATTGAAAATTTTAGATTTCCATTGAAAGACTCTTTATAAATAGAGAACATAAGACAATATATTTTGATTTGATGATTAAGGAAAATAAGATAATTACATAGGAATGATAATGGACTGAGATTATTTTTTAATCCAAATTATTTGAGTAGTTTTAAATGGTTTTTGAGAGGCCACTTTATGTGCTGAGAATGGATTTTTTGTAAATATTTTAAAATAATATTAAGAGAGAACATGTTTCACATGTAAAGAAGATCTAAAAATATAAAATAATTTATTGGATGATGAGATAAGTTCAATTATATATCTACTACCCAATTATAAACATTTTTCAATTCCTAAATCCCTTGATATAAAACTTTTGATATTTTAGATTTTACTGTGGTAATTGGTGTTTACTGAAATAATTTTTTTTATGTCGAAAAATAAAATGGTCCTCATTACATAATTTGATCCTAATGATTCCAAATTTTAAATAAATTTTATCTCATCATATTTATGAATTAAATAAAAAATAATTTTCACAATAGCATATGTAACGCATAAAACCAATTTTTAGAAAAAAATGATTTTTGTATGATAAATAATTTATGAGAGCTGTAAGACTATCCACGTCATTGATTATCAAGATATGATTAAATTTATTATAAAAAATAAATTTTATGTGGATTTTAATATAGTCTAAAACCAATTTTAATCTGATTAATATTTAATTAAAAGTAATGTCCAAAAATAATTTCTTTTATTGAAAATATTACTTAAGTTTACAAAATGTTAAATATATGTTTTATAAATTCATAATAGTATTATAAAAATATATATTTTCCATAATTAAATATATATTTTTTTAATTAAAATGTTTTATATAATTATATTTTCCTCTTATATTAATGTTATAAAAATTTCAATTTTGGTACCAATTTTATTTTTCACTATTTAACCAAAAATAAACTATTTAAGAAAAATTATAAAAATTAATACTAAGATAATTTTAAAATTATAATATTTATATCAAATTAAAACTATAAGTTTTTTATATTTAGTTTTTAAATTAATTTAGAATATATAAACAAAATAGCTTCAATTGATAAAAAATTAACCGTTTAGGTTTCATGTGTATGCGTTTATAATTTATTGCTATATTTTATCTACTATATGTTTAATAAACCATTTGTTACTATGTTTGTTTATTAAAAATGAACCATTTATATAATACAATCTGAATCATATTAGTTCAGGTTTTTGTGAAAGACAATATATTTACATGTTATTTTCTTAAGGAAAATTATTTTATAAAATCAGGGATTATTACATTCTACCTCCCTTAAAAGGAATTGAATCCTTAAAATTTGATAACTAGGAAGAAAATAATTGAGGGTAATTTTCTTCCATATATCCTAAAGTTCCTACATATGTTATTAAAACATAGGATTACTCTATATAACTTTTAATAGATGAGTGGTCTTGTTCTATATTACTTTACATCTTCTATCTAGAATTCCTACTGGTTGTTTCTCATATGATAGATCATGTTTCAGTTTCACATCTTCTATGTTTATTTAATGTGAATGGTTAGTTATGTAATTCCTAAAACGTGATATAATAACCACATCAAGTACTTAGGATAGATATTAAGGGAGTTCTTAGTGATATCTTGTAGGCCCGATTTGATCGAGGACCTCCAAGTGGCCGATTTACCTAGTGCTCGACATCCCTTTCTGCAAAAATCTTGTGAACCACATCAAAGGATATATCCATAATATAAAATTTTCACCAAATTAAATATCTGATGTAATAGAATATTATCATTATAAAGATTCTACTTTTTTCCACATTCATATTCTACTAAATTGTTTAAACATTCTCTAACATTATATAGAAAAGGCCATGTCTTATAAGCTTCCTCTCACTAACCTCATCCTAGGATTTTGGAGTCCTATATATCTTCTCAAAACAATCCAAATATAGTTCCAATTTAATACTATAATGGAAGCTATTATTATATAATAACCTTACTAGGTGATCAAACTAATGCCAATATCTTTGGAAATATGTTGAATAATATCTTAACATATCCTCTTGAGTTTTAATTATTCTCTTAGACTGATCATTGATTTGAGGGTCATATACGGTGCTTAAACTCATCTACATCTCCAATGATCAATAAATAATTTTCTAAAACATCATGGTAAAACTCATATATCAATAAATACTATAGAGAGTTGTACTCCATTCAATCTTACCACTTCTTTTATGTATGTCATTGTATGTTTTTGAAGAAAGAAATCATATTTTATAGGAATGAAATGTTTTGAGTTGATAATGTTATAAACTAATACTGAAATGGAATTATGACCTTTGTATGTAATAGGGATTCCTATGAAAAATCCCATGTTGATTTTTCCCATTTCCATCAAATTATGGGTAATGGTTTCTTCATCCCTTATAATTATATTTTTCCAACATAACTTTCAACTTTACAATAATCGAGATATGTATTATACGACATACCTATTCATGTTATCCCACTATAAGTTTTACTTTACATATCTATATATCTTTGTGATTCTAGGATTAATAGAGATGTAACATTTATGAGTATTATCCAAAGTTTCCCACTTCCATTTTGGTTTTTGTGGGATGCATATTCAGGTTTGAAACCTTCTCCATATTTTTTGAATTTGAACCCTAGAATTCTCAATTCCCTTTTTTGGATCATTTCACCATCTTTATAGGATTCATTGATATTATTGTCGGTGGAAGTATGAGTAGTTAGTTGGTTAATATAGGGTTTATATCATACATTATTTAATTGATGATTCATCCTATACAAATCCATGAGTATTGGGTATTTTTAAATCCTTATCATAGATAGAGTATCATGGTATTTATTTCTGCATGAATATATATTTTAAGCTCCTATGATCAATATATAAATTCCAATTTTCTCCATATAGATAGTGTCACCAAATATTTAATGCAATGATCACCACTTCCATATCCAAACCATGAATTAAGTAATTTTATTTAGAGTTTATAACTGGAATAGGGAATAAGAAATTACCTTATCAATATTCATGAGGGTAGAACCCAAGCCAATTTTCAAAGATTCATTGTATATTACAAAACTTTCCCCACTATAGGGTAATGAAAGTAAATGAGTAGTGACCAAAATTATTTTTAGTTACACAAAACATTATTCAAATTAATTTGAACAAAGTAACTTTAGTCCCTTCTATGTTGACCATGTCATTTGATTTTATAGCTATGGGAAATCTCTCACAAAAAATCGATAGTTCACAACAATCCAAGAAAAATATGGATCAAAGTTATTTTGGTCGGTGTGGATCATTTCTTGATAACTTATTTCATTAAAGGATGTATATATATAACACGTATTCTGATTAAAATACCCAATAATTATACTTTATATATCATGAATTAAAACTTTCTCAACATGGAATACATTTTTTCTTTTCTTAGGGTCTTTAATCAAATCTGAAATGATCTTCCTACTATTCCTTACTATTTTAAAATATAAGAATATTATTTATATATATAACTAAAAAATTATCATGTAATTATTGAAATATTATATTCATTATATCCAAAAAGATGACTGGATCAGTCAAAACTCTAAATGGAATCACAATAAATTCAGAGTTTTTGTACCTTATTTGGAAAATTGTCCTAAAAATATGTTCCATTTTAACCCTTAATTGATGATATCTAAATAAATGTTCAATATTTTATAAGTATTGAGTTCCTCTTAGTTGACATAATAGATCATATATATGTGGTAAAGGATATGTTTTCTTGATCCTTGAGGAAAATACCTATTGATCCATCATTATTTTTGACAAAGATGACTAGTAAACCCCACGGTGAAGCACGATAGTTTATGAAATCCTTATCTATATTCTCTTGTAATTGTTTCTTTAATTCCTCCAATTCAATTGGATTTATAATATATCTTCTAAATGATATAAGAATAGATCCAGGTGTGAGTTTCATTTAAGAATAAAACCCAAAATCTCATGAAATATTAGGAAGTTCTTTTAGAAATACCTCGGTATACTCCTATACAATAGGCAAGTTATGAATGACTGATTTCTAAATGTTTATTTTAGTCAAGAGTCCCTAATTTCTTGGGTATTATAACCCATATCAGATAATATTACTCCCCAAGGATTTTATGATCATCGTTATGTTGGTTTTTGACAAATAGGATGATTTAGGATATCAAATAAGATTTTATTATATTGACAATTGATGGGCACTTTATGCAAGGAAAGCCAATCTGTAACACCCTAAGCTTCTACGGTATGTTTCCCTTTGAATAATACAATAGGTTACATTGTACCCAACTCAGAATTTTAACACACCACGACCAATCAAACTAGACATTATCAATAGTAATACCCACTTTTTGAAATTTTAATTTTTTTTTCAAAATGGACTTCATTGTTGAATTCAGAATATCTAAATTAGCTTAGGGTGAATTTTTGGTATTTTTTTGAAAACGTTTAATTTTTGAGGAATAGTGAAAAATCCTGCGTTATTGTTTAAAACCGACTTTTTATTTAAATAGTTTTTTTATTTTATTTAATTTTATATTAGCGAAAATTAGATACATAATACCTATTTATGTTCAATTTAATTCATTGGAGTAATTTTATACTAATATTATATATATATAATTTTATTGAACTTTGTACCCTATTTTACCCACCTTCTCAACACATTTTGAAATTTGCAAAAAATGAAATTTTACAAGTTTTTTTAATTGAATTTCGAAAATAAAATAGATATAGTTGATATCAGTAAGTAAAATGTTGTTAAATATGATTAAAGTAATGTTTGGTGAATATTAACTTTTGACTTTTATTTACCACGACTAAAAGAAAATAAGGTAATTAAGGTAAAAATGATATTATAATTACCCTAACACAAGACTTAAATCTATTGGATAAGTTTATTTAGACCAAAATCAACATTAGGAATAAAATATGATTTTTTTTACCCACCTGGATTAGATTAGGGCATTTATTATTATTTTATTTAAAGAAGAGATGAAAGTGGTAAAATCAAAGTTTAATAACTGAAACATTTTTAATATATGGTTATAATTAATACATATTCAACTTCAAATATTCTTTAGAAATATGGAAATATATCCTACATAATGGTATTTTATTTATAATTTTTTGACATTATATAATTAAGTTTAATTATGACACAATGATGATGAAGTAAATAACATATTAATGAAATATTCATATAATTGATATTATAAATATCCAAATAAAATTAAATTGAGACTTATGATGAATTAAAATAATTATCTAGGTTATTATGACATTTTAGGGTTTATTAAATAAATATTATTTGAATTAATCATGTTGTTAGGACTTTAACAAAAATCAAATACCAAATAGTGTCAAAATTCAGATAAATGTGTTTTTAAAACAAATATTATATTATTAATTGATATAAAATTCCTAAAAATATAATATTCAGACATTTTACTTAGATAAGTTAATATAAATTAATAATTAACAACTTTGGGTTCTTTTTTCTTTTTATAGTATGTTTATTAACGACTTATTATAATAATACAAGAATACATTGTAAAAGTTAAACTATTTAACTAAGAAGTAAATCTAAAAGATATGGTTAATATGGTGACCTAAACATATCTAAAACCTATTTGTTGAGAGGTTTTCGACCCAAACCCACCTTATCTTAAAAATAAATTATTTTGGATCCATTATAAACTGAATAAGATTGTATAATAAAATAATACTTCAAGATTTTTCTAAAGTGACCCTCACCTCCCATAAAAGGGTACTTCCCCTTGTCTCAAAATCACATCTCCAAATCCATTTGGCATGGGAAAATCCTGCTCAAATATCCTCCCTAATACCCTAAATTCTACCGATAGGCCTTACATTGACCATAAATCCAACCTAAGTATCTCGTTTGATCAACTCAAAAGGGAACACCCGAAGAAGAGGTAATAATTTCACCACCACATTCAAATTTCTATTCTTCTTCCACTTCCCCTTTCATTTTTGTTCCCATAAAAAAATAAAAACACTTGTACCTTATACATACTATGATGTTATTATAAGTATGGTACAACCATATTCATTGTTCTATCCATCCCATGAATGACAAGTCACCCTACGTGTGTGCGTATGACTTACCATCTCCAAGTCGTGGTGTAGTTTGTTATTCAAACACTTCATTATTTAGATGGTTATAATAATGAGTATAACTAATTTAAATAATAAATATAACTTGTTAATTATTCGTTATATATGATATAACATCCAATTACATATGATTTCACCTTCGATTAAAGGACATTGTTTCTCGTGCGTACGTATAGATTACCATCTCTATGAACACGATGAAATTCATTCCCAATCGTAACTATTCATGAATAACTTTTAATTTATGGTTAAAATTAATGTTTAAGAACATAATATAATTATAGATATAAATCAAATACATCTTATACATAACAATCATTACTTATGTAACAAAAAATATAATGAAAAATGAATCAGTTAACATTCAAAACAATGATACTACAGAAATATTATTAACAAATCAATATTAGAAGATCATATATGATATCATATTTATGTATATGGTTGTTGTATAATTAACTAAAATTTATTTAACTATTATACAGGATGTTAACATACCATTGATTAAGGAGAAGTACATGGTAAAGGTTAATTCTATAATCTCTTCATTATCCTAGGTTGTTTATACGTGAGTATCTGCTGGGGCCTTTTTATCATCCACATCCGTGTTTCATAAAAATTTATTTCAAAACATTTTTACTATTTCAAAGATTATGGGTTAAAGTAATTTATACCCTTATTTTAATTTTTATAAAATGTTTATAAATAAATCTTTCCATCATATTCTAAACAAGGTACTTTACGACCTTTTCGACAAAATTAATGAAAGAATGTTTTTTTAACTTATACGGCGGGTGAAGTTATTTTCCACCATTATAACACCTACGAATCATCCCTGAAAAGATTATAAGAATATTTTCAAAATAAATGTTTTCTTTTATAATTATTTGACTTTTAAATTATTTCAAAATTGATATAGATATTTTCCTCAAATAGTTTTGATCTCATCTATGTCAACATCCTTTGATGCATTTTACAATTTTTTGAAGTTGAATTATTATGATACAATCTTCCATATTGTATTGATGGTTCTGGGATATGTTTGAATATGGATGTTTTATTTTTATACCATTCCTGGTTTAAGGATAAAGTATTTACATTTCATATATTAGTCTTAATACAAATTTTTATGTTATGATAAAACATTTCCATATTAGGAATGAATTAGACTTAGTAAGTGACAGGTGGTGCCCGCTATAGATCCTCAATGTATAGGTAGGTATCATGAGACAAAATAATGTCTAGGAACAAGTACATGACAAAATATCATTTTTATTCTTGGCATGAGGCATTGACTATGTGGTTATTATGTCCGACATTATGCATTCCATCATTAGGAAATTGGCTATTGATATTACATGTGATTATTCGACTAGTAGAATATCCATGTGACTAAGTAAATCGAATTATTTGATTTATAATTTCCATATTATACATAATTTTATGTTTAAAAGGGTTTTGTTTTAGTCTTATACATTTCCTTAAATTTATATGCCTATTAATGAAAGTTTCCACTATATTGTTATCCTTAATAAGAACCTGAGCTCACCCATTTCTATGTTTTATTTTTCACATGATGTGAATAAGTATATTATGAGTGACCTGTAGGGATAGTCTAGGGGATATTAATGTGTTTAATGGTTCCAATGATGTTGATGTTTTTCATTATATATGTAACGTAGAACTTGTTTATGTATCTAGTACTTACAAGGCTACAAAACTGATCGGTCTTTCGGGATTTGATCCCTTGTGATCGTGACAATGTTATATAACAATGCACTGACTCTGGGTAACTAGGTTCGGGGCATTATAGTTGATATCAGAGGAAGATTAGTAGAAATTGTGGATGATATAATTAGAAAAATTCTGATTAGAGAACATTACCCTAAGATAGACTTTGTGGATTAGTATAGTAGAAATTCTTAGAATTTTGGTAACATAGAGATTTTGTGATTTTCCAAGAAATACATCCCTATATGGATACGAGCAGGTAGGGGCATCTCTAGAATAGATGTACCTAGGAGTAAAAACTCCAACACGGAGTTTTGGGCTTGACCTGGGGTATCCTAGTACATGAAAATGGGCCTTTCTGCACTCTTGGTTACGACACTCCTAGGGGATATGCTTAGGATAATTCAAATTTTCTTTACAAACCATTATGAAGGCTTTATTAGTAAATACTTCTCAATGAAAACATTTTTATGATTATGGATTATATCCATAAACTGTCAATTTATGTGAAGTATTTTACATGTTTGGAATCATATATTATTATTCATAAACTAATCTAGTGTATTCCATTGTTTAGAAATGGTGCCTAGTTGAAGGAATGGAAATCGTATCAATGCATGTAATCCATGTAGGGATTTTCCTCCAACTCAAGATAATTATAGTGGAGCTGGTTATGAAACTTGTGCTAATCAGCATATCACCATACTGGGGCAACTCACTCAGGTTATGAATAATAACCTTACCCATATGGATCACCCTGATCCACTACATAGAGGACCAAAGTTATACCGCTTCATGAGACAACAACCACCAACATTTAATGGGACTAAAAATACATTTGTAGATAAGCAATGGATAAGTTCCATAGAGAAAATATTTCATTCATTGTGGAGTAGTGAAAGGGAAAATGTATTCATGTCAGTTTATATCCTCATAGGAGATGCAGATCAATGGTGGTCATTAATTTAAAACTAAAAGGAGGATAAATAAGTATCAAGTATGTAATGGAGGGAGTTCAAACATATTTTCTTAGAAAAATACTTTCCTCATGACCATCGAGCAGATATAGAAAGACAGTTGCTGAGTCTGAGGAAAAAGGATGATGATAATGTCACAAAGTATGATGCTAACATTACAAGGTTATCAAGGCATGCAGCAGATTATATAAATAACCCAAGTAATAATATTGATCAATTATTTTATGGGTTAAGACCATTTCTCCTTTGATCATTAGTCTCATAATCCTTCTCATTGTATGAAGATATTGTCTCATGTGATATCAAGAAACAAAATTACTTCTATATGTATTGCGACTGTAATACAAAGCAAGAGAACAAGAAACCTGATGAACACTCTAGAAGTGCAAATAAGGGGAATAATGTAAAGGTGGAATATCCATCCCGTGGTAAATGTGGGAAGAAATACACCAGTACTCTCATGAAGGGAATGGGAGTCTGTTACAAATTTGGTGAAAAAATTCCACTAAGTTTGTGATTGCAAGGGAAAGAAATAGGATGTCATTGTCAAATGCTATAATATAAGAGAAAATGGGAATTATGAAAATGATTGTCCTAAGAACCAAAGAAACATACCTCCGAAAAGGACAACTGAGCAAGGCCAAGCAAATGTGATCACTACTATTGAGGTTGAAGCTCTAAAAGATGTGGTGGAAGGTAATTTAATGGTTTCATCATGTTTATTCAATTCATTATTTGATTCTGGATCATCTCACTATTTCATATCTTCTTAGTTTTCTATGAAAATTATATATTTAAAATTTGATTTAAAAAGGGGGTTGTTAGTCAAAAATCCTAAGGGATTTATCATTGTGACAATGTTTTGTGAATCGGTTCCCATTAGGGCACCTAAATGTTCTTTCTCTGCTGATCTCATCATTATACCCATGATTGAATTTTATATAATCCTCATTACGGATTGTATTTTAGACCATGATGCGAAAATTTATTGTAGGAAGAAGGATGTTACAATTTTAGATGATGATAAGGATTACCTTATCATTAGAGAAAAAATGTCACCACCTGATGCTTATCTAGATCCACCCCCAGTAGGTCTACTAAATTCAATTATTGGGGAGGAATAGAATGAACTAACTATGGGTGAGGAAAATAATGTCCAAATAGAGGACGTACCTATTGTGCAAGAATATGTTGATGTGTTTCCACAGGATTTACCTAGACATCCTCTAGAATGAGAAATTGAATTTTACATTGATTTAATTCCTAGTTCAAGGCCCATATCGAAGACCCCATATAGAATGGACACTATGGAATTAGTGTAATTAAATAAACAACTAGTGAAATTTAGCAATGAAGGATTTATTCACCATAGTTTTTCTCCAGGGGATCCCCTGTTCTTTTTGTTAAGAAGAAAGATGGATCTATGAGGTTGTGCATTGACTATAGAGAGATGAATTCTATGAAAATAAAGAAAAAGTATCCCCTACCTATTATTGATGATTTATTTGTCCAACATAATGTAGCTCAATATTTTTCAAAGATTCACCATCGATCTAGATATCATCAATTATGTGTGAAGAAGGAAGAAATTCTGAAAACATCATTTCGAACCAGGTATGGGTATTACGAGTCTACAGTAATTCCTTTTGGAATGACTAATGAACCCTCTATTTTCATGAATTTAATGAATAGATTTTTCAAGGAATATCTTTATGACTTTATAGTGGTATTTTTTGATGATATCTTGGTTTACTACAAAAGCTACAAAGATCATGAAAATCACTTGCGCAATATTCTGGAAACCCTCAGATCAAATGAATTATATGGGATGTTTAGAAAGCATGAATTCTATATTTAGGAGGTTTCTTTTCTTGGGAATATAGTATCTAAGGATGTAATCTCTATTGATCTTTAAAAGACCAAGGTAATCCATGAATGGACAACACCAACGAGTATAACTATGGTACACAGTTTTATTGGTTTAGAAGGTTATTATAGGTGTTTCATCCAAAATTTTGCCCGATTGGATAACCCATTAACAAATCTCACATGTAAAGGGGTTAAATTTGGTTGGAAAAAGATTGTGAAGAATGTTTTTAATAACTAAAGTGAATATTAGTCAATGATTTTATCTTGAATCTACCATCTAGGGATAATGGGTTTGTTATTTATAGTGATGCTTCAAAGAAATGATCTGGTTGTGTCCTTATACAGAATGATAGATTTATTTCCTATGCATCCCAGTACCTAAATATTCATAAACAAAACAATCTCACTCATGATATTGAGTTAGAAGATGTAATATTTAATTTGAAGATATGGAGACACAATCTCTATGGTGAAAAATGTGAGATATATACTGATCACAAGTTTTTGAACTATATTATCTCATAAAATGAACTCAACATGAGGAAAAAGAGATGGCTTGAACTACTTAAGGATTATGCTTTAACTATACACTATCACCTGAGGAAGGAAAGTAAGTTGGCAGATGCTTTGAGCAGAAAGAATCATGGAGTTTTGAACAAGATGAGAGTTTAAAGGGATCCTATGTTCATGGATCTAGTAAATATGGATATGGAAATAATCATGGAAGGTGAAACATCAATACTTTATCAAATAGTTGCTAAACCATCTTTACAATAAAAGTTAAAATGTTCTTTGACAAATGATGATTGTTTTCAAAAGGAAGTTAATGCTATCAATGATGTGAGATTGATTGACTTTGAATATGAAGTTAGAATTTTGAAATTTAGGATAAGACTTTGTGTTCTTAATATACCTGATCTAAAAATGGAATTGTTGGATGATTCTCATAGCTCAAATTTAATTATACACCCTGGATGCACTAAGATGTATAGATATTTGAAGAAACATTTTTTGTGGGACAACATGAAATGGGAGATTGCTGATTATGTGTCAAGATGTATGGTTTATCAATATCTAAAGGCTGGAAGACAACAACCTAGAAGAGTCATGCAACCTCTTCCCATACCTGAGTGGAAATGGGATGATATTACGAAGGATTTTTTCATGGGTATTCTTAAGACTCCAAGAAGGAAAGATGCAATATGAGTCATTGTTGATAGTATTACCATGTGAGCACATTTTATTACTATAAGAAAAGATTTACCACTTGAACGTTTAGCAAGAAAATATATTAATGAAGTTGTAAGACTTTATGGAGTACACCTATTGATTGTTTCTGATCATGATCCTAGTTTTACATTAAGAGTCTGGAAAACTCTTCAGAATGACTGGGATACTGAAGTTCATTTGAGCACTTCCTACCACCCTCAAACTGATAGACAATCAGAACAGACTATTCATACCTTAGAAGACATGTTGTGATCTTTATCACTTGATTTTCACGGTATGTGGGCTCAGTATTTATCTCTGGTAGAATTTTATAATAAAAATATCTTAAATTTAAGTATTCATATGGCACCATATGAAGCTTTATATGGAAACAAATGTCACACACCAACTTTTTGGGATGATGTTTGTGAAAGAAAACTCGTAGGCCCAGAACATTTTGAGAAAACAATAGAAAAGGTGATCGTTATCCACCCCCACATTAAAGCAGCTCGAAGTAGGAAAAATAGCTATGCTGATAACCGAAGGAAGAGTTGGGAATTTCAAGTAGGAGATCATTTTTTGAAGGTATCTACATGGAAGTGTGTAATACGATTTGGTAATAAGGGTAAATTTAATCCTAGGTACATCAAAACTTTTGAAATTCTAGAACGAATTGGAGTTTTAGCTTACCGTTTCCAAATGACTTCAAGTCTCTCCAAAGTTCATGATGTGTTGCACGTATCACTATTGAGAAAATACATGTATGACCTAACACATGTACTCACCTATGATGAAATATAACTGGAACCCGATATGTCTTACTGTGAAGAGCCTGTCAAGATTCTAGATACTAGAGAACAAGTTCTGAGAAATCGGATGACTCGTCTTGTAAAAGGTCAATGGAGAAACCATAGGATGGAAGAGGCAATGTGAGAACCCGAGGAACTTATGATGAAGAAAAACCAAAATCATTTTGTATAGTATAATTCTATAAATTTTTAGGAAGAAATTATTTTAAAGAGAGAAAAATGTAACACCCCAAGCTCCTATGGTATATTTACCTTTGAATAATACAATAGCTTGCACTGTACGCAACTTGGAGTTTTAACACGCCAAGACCAATAAAACTAGACATTATGAATAGTAATAACCACTTTTCGAAATTTTATAAATTTTATTTTTCAAAATGGACTTCATTTTTTAATTCATAATATCTAAATTAGCTGAGGGTGAATTTTTGGTATTTTTCTAAAAACTTTCAATTTTTGATGAATAGTGAAAAACACTGTGTTACTCTTTAAAACCGACTTTTTATTTAAATAATTAGTTATTTTATTTAAATTTATAATATGTAAAAGTAGATACATAATACCTATATATGTTAAATGTAATTCATTGGAGTCATTTTACAATAATATTAGATATATAAAATTTTATTGAACTTTTTACCGTCTTTTCCCACCATCAAGGAGCATTCGCAAATTTGCATAAGACATAACTTTACCACTTCTGTGAATTGAATTTCAAAAATCCAAGAGACACGGCTGATATCAGAAAGTAAAATGTTGTTCAATAAGATGAAAATCATTTTTTGGCGAATAGTAACTTTTGACTTTTATTTACCACGGTTATAAGTAAATAGGGAAATTAAAGGTAAAAATGAAATTATAATTACCCTAAAACATGTACTTATTATATTGGATAAATGTATTTCGACCAAAATCAACTTTATGAATATTATATTATCCTTTGGACCCACTTGAATTAGATTAAGACATTTATTATTATTTTATTTAAAGAAGAGATAAAAGTGTTAAATTCAAAGTTTAATAACTAAACCATTTTTAATATAGGATTATACATAAGATTAATTCTATTATAAATATTAATTAGAAATATAAAAATACTTCCTACATAATGGTATTTTATTTATATTTTTTAGACATTAAATAATTTATTTTAATTACAACACAATGATGATACATTAATTACTTCATTAATGAAATAATAAAATAATTTACATTATAAATATCCAAATAAATTTCAATTGAGTCTTATGATGAATTAAACTAATTTTATAAGTTAATATGACATGTTAGTGTTGATTAAATAAATTTTATTAGAATTAATAAAGTTTTTATAACATTAACAAAATTAAAATACCAAATTGTGTCAAAATTGACATAAATGTGTTTTTAAAACAAATACTATATTATTAATTGATATAATATTCCTAAAAATATAAGGTTAGAGAAAAGGACATAGATAAGGTTAGATATATCATTAATGAACCACTTGGGGTTCTCTTGGCTTTTTATAGTAATTTTATTAACCAGTTATTATAATAATACATAATCAATGTTAAAAGTTAAACTATTTAACTAAGAGTTAAATCTAAAAGATAATGTTAATATGGTGACCTAAACCTATCTAAAACCTATTGGTTGAGGGGTTTTAACCTATCCCAACCTTAGACGTGAAATTAATCATTGTTGAGCGATTATAAACTGAATATAATTGTATAATAAAATAATATTTCAATCTTTTATTAAAGTCACAATCACCTCCCTTATAAAAGGGTACTTCACCTTCTCTCAAAATCACAACTCGAAATCCACTTGTCCTGGAAAAACCCTTCTCAAATATCCTCTAAAATACCCAAAATTCTACCTAGAGGCCTTAATTTTATCAGAAATCCCACATAAGGAGCCCTTTTGATCAACTCAAAAGGAAACACCCGAAGAAGAGGTAATAATTTCACCACCTCTTTCAATGTTCGTTTCTTCTTACACTTACTTTTTCTTTGTTATTTCCTTACCAAAATAATTACTCTAGTACCTTATACATACTGTTTTTTTATTATAAATATGTTACAACCATATTCATTATTCTATCCATCCTATGAATGACAAGTCACTATATGTGCGTACGTACGACTTACCGTCTCCACATCGTGGTGTAGTTTGTTATTCAAATAAATCAGTATTTGGATGGGTATAATATTGCGTATAACTGATGTAAATAATAAATATAGCATGTAAAGTAGTATGTATATATTATACACCATCCAATTACATATTATTTCACCTTCAATTGAATGATATTGTCGGTCGTGTGTACATACAGATTATCGTCTCCACGAATGCGGTGAAATCCATTCCCCATCATAACCATTCAAGAAGAATTTTCATTTTATGGTTAAAAATAATGTTTAAGAACATAATATATTTCTGGATATGAATAAAATAAATCTTATCCATAACAAAAATTACATACATAACAAAAAATATGAAGTAAAATGAATCAATTAACATAAAAAATAATGATACTACTAAAATATTATTAACAAAGAAATATTAGAAGATAATATTTGATATCATATTTATATAGTTGGTTCTTATATAATACAATAACAAGGATTTAACTATTATACAAGAGGTTAACATACCCTATATCAAGGAAAAGTACAACGTAAGGGTTAATTATACAATCTATTCATTATCTGAGGTTATTTATACGCGAGTGTCTACTGGGACCTCTTTATCATCCACAACCGTGTTTCTTAAAAATGCATTTCAAAATATTTTTTTTATTTCCTATACTATGGGTTAAATTCATTTATACCATAGTTTTAGTTTTTTTAAAAATTTTATAAATGAATCGTTCCGTCGTTATCCAAACAAGCAACTTTATGACCTTTTCATCAAAATTAAGCAAATAATTTTTTTAACTTATACAGAGGGTGCGATGATTTTTCACCGTTATAACACCTTAGAAGATTCACTTACAATATTGTAACAATATTTTAAAAATACATGTTTTCTTTTATAATTTTGTGAATTTTAAATGATTTTAAAATAGAAATACATATTTCTCTCAAATAGTTTGGATTTCATCTATGTCAACATCCTTTGATGGATTTTACACTTGTTTGAAGTTAAATTGTTATGATACAATATTCTATATTATAATGAATGTTTTGGTATATTTTTGAATATGGATGTGTTATTTTTATACCATTCATGGTTTATGGATAAAGTATTGACATTTCTTATGTTAGTTTTAATATGAATATTTATGTTATGTTTAAACCTTTTAATATGTGGAATCCATTGGACATAGTAAGTGACGAGTGGAGCCTGCTATAGCTCCTCGATGCATCAATAGGTCTAATGAGACAATCTTGTGTCTTGGCACAAGGCCTTGAAAAAATCGTATTTGTAGTCTTTGCATGAGGCCTTTACTAGTTGGTTAAGATGTCTGACATTATGCATCCCATCATTATCAGATTGGCTATTGATATCACATGTGATTATTCTACTAGTAGAATATTCATGTGACTATTTAAATGGAATTATTTGATTTATCATTTCCGTACTATATTGCAGTTTATGTTTAAAAGGATTTTTTATTCTTATATACTACCTTAAATTTTTATGCATATTTATGGAAGATTCTGCTATATTTTTATCCTTACTGAGAACCTGATCTCATCTCTTTCAATGTTTTATTTTTCCTAGGATGTGAAGAAATAAATTATGACTGACCTGTAGGCATATTCTAAGGGACAAAAATGTGTTCAAATGAGGCAATGTTGGTTTTGTTTTTCATTTTATATGTAATGTAAAACTTATGTATGTATCTAGTCCTTCCAAGGCCACTAAACTGACTGGTCTTTCGGAATGTGATCCCTTGTGATCATGCTAATGATATGTAATAATGTACAACTATGGGTAATTGGGGTCATGGTGTTACGCAATCCATACCCAATATCATGTCAAATTAAACCAAGGTAAAAAGAACTAGACTTATAGGAAGTGTCTTGCCACAAAATTATATTTGAGATGAGTTATATATCATATATACAATCATTTTTAACCCCAGTTGTTTTCGTAGAGAGTTTGATATCCAACATATGATGTGGTGAATAGAAATTTCCATAAAACTTACATGATATGAAGGATTGTTAGGAACCATAGGAAAATAAGTATTCAAATATCAATATTATATAATGAGTGTACCTTATATCACTTCATTATCATGTTCTACCTCATTAGTATTTATATAAAACACTATTACTTTCAACCTTAGTTTAGAAGGTTGTATGATCCTGTTCACTTCACTATATTTGGGGATGGGGAAATGTTTTTAAAAATTCCCAAAAACATTGCAATTGATAAATTTATCTTTAGGTGGAAAATTAATTGGGAAATTATATTCCTCTCTCACATATACTATTATATTCACCTCCTTACAACAATAAATAGATTTATAGATATTTTTCCCATATTTTAAATACATTATTTTTTCTTGGAATTAGTTACAAGGGTTTTTCCTCTCCCAGTTTTTACATGCAGGTAGTAGAACCTTATTTCCCTTAGGAAAGTTATCATCAAATATTCCATGAATATTTTCATTATTTTTCTCTCTGAAATAAATAGATTCTTTAGTTTTTATTTTATTATTCACCACACATAAAAAATTATCTTTGTAAATCCAAAATACTATTATGAAAAATTCATTTCAAAGAATTAGATTTTATCCATTAAATAAAAGATCAATTTTACTCTCTATATTAGATATAAATCCATAGGTATACCTTGTGATCCACATAATGTTTTCTTTATATTTGATAATTAATTAATCCTCCATTTGTTTCAAATCTAAAAAGTATCTCTCTTTATTTATTTAAAGAGTAAGAGGAAAATACTTAGAGAAGATCACATTATTAAACTCCTCCCATTCCATGGAATATATATCCTCATTTTCCATTGTGATATTAATGAGAGTCCCCCATTGGAAAAACTCACCTTTCAAATGATAAATATACATCACAACCATCTTATGTTCTAAGAATTTTATATTAAAAAATATCTTTTCCATCACCTATATTCGTTCCTATAAATAAGTAGATTATAAGATACACTAATGGTGTGTGGACTTTATCACATAAAAGACTCAATTTCAAGATTATATATCCCTATTTCATTCTACAAATCAATAATATTTTCATTATTATTCATGGAATGGGAGAGTTTAGTTTGTATCTCGGCTTAATTCTATACAATTAATCCCATCCCATTCGGATATATATTGGCACAATAATTTCATTTCTCATCACACCCATTGTTAACTCGTATTTTCTTTGATCTAATTGTTTCTTAAATATTTAAATGTTAAATATATTAATAATTTATCTAAATAGGAAATCTTGGAATCATTAAATCAGAAAATAAAAAATGACATAAATTTATATGTTTCAATCTAGGTTATTCACTGTATGTATATTATTAATTCCTCTCACCATACCATAAATAAGATATCTAATCCATCATAATAGTTTATAAATAGCTATTAAATTACTAAAGAATATCTAATAGGAGTTTCAAACCATGTATGAAATTAAAATTATTTATTTTGTGTCGTGTGTTGATCATGTTAATACTAAATTCGCTGTTTTAAAATTTATTACCCCAAGATACATTTTTTCTAGAGCATAAATCCACTTGTAGTATCCATATTAGAATGTAATTTATAGAGGGAGCACAAAATATATACTTTATCATAACTGTAAAATATTATCCATTACTTAAACATGTACCTTAGACTTTTCTCTAGGGTTTTCACTAAAGTTATATTATCCAATCCCCAAAGTAACCAATCTAATCCACAAAAATAACTATAACTTTCTATGATACCTACTATAAGAAACCAAGTTAAAAATTCTTTCATTTTACATAATTTTCATTAGATAACCATTAAATCTAAAAAAATAATCATACAATACCATTATTGGAAGGTTTACTGTCTTTTGGGACTATCTACATAAGAAACATATTCTAAAATACTTGTGAACATTCCACCATACTTGATCCAACCTTAAATCCCTTCCAGAACTATCATAAGCTATAATTAGTTTCATAATGTAATCATAATAAAGGGGTGATCTAAAAACTTATTAAATGAAGAAATATCTTCAATTCATCAAGGTTTAGATCATAAGTATAATAAAAAACATAAGAAGGGGATAAATTTATTATTAAAAGAACATGGATTCCATTAGAGTTACCCATGAGTCATGATATAAGAAAAAATTAGGGAAAGTATATAACATGAAAAAATAATGTGGAACTATGAGTTACTAAACATGAAATATGGAGGATAATCATTGATTTATTGTATTGAAATATAAAATTACCTTGAGACAAAGAAAAGTAATGATTATTTGGCACAAACATTAGCATAATATATCATTGTTTTATTAGAAAATCTAAGAAGGATCACAAATTATTCTATAAGTATAACAACCCATACATTACATACATTGAAATTAATTGAAAATTGAATAACATTCATTAAAAAATATAACAAATACATAAAAGTAATGTATAGGTATACTGTCTTTAGAAACTGGGAAAAATAAAAAACTTGTTCATAAGACATATTCATTGTCTCCCACTTATTTCATCATAACTAGACCCCTTTTTGACATATATTACTTAATACCCCACTTCGTGAACTAAGGAAAAGAAACATATGAAAGGGTGAGATCATATGCTCAGTAAGGGTAATTAAGTTAGATATCAATCTTATCATAATAATAATAAAAAATAATATAACAATTAAAAATATTATCCTCCATTTAACAGAGGGTGATTTCATGCCATGCGATAAATCAAGAAAGTTCATAAGAATAAATGAATGTAATCCCAAAATTCATAACAGAAGGAATGATATTTTTTGGTATACAAATAATCATAGAGAGTTATTTAATATTAATTAAGAATCAATCCTAGGACCATCATAGCGGACAAAGTTCATTACTAAACTGAGTTTACTTGTCATTCTAGCCCTGTATTATTGAACCATGTTTAATTGACATTCCACTCATGTCTATATCATGATATATAAATATTTACCCAATTAATTGTCAAGAGATATATGTCCCACACATCTCAAAATGAAATCATTCTTACGAGTTCCACAAAAACATAAATCATTGATCATAACATAACCCAAGGAATAAAATGGGTTTTTTAAACATCATTCCTTCATAACATAGTCCATGTAAAAAACACATTTCATAAATAACATTACATTATAAAAACAATCAAATGATTTTAATAATATGGATAAAAACGTAACCCTATTTAAATAATTTCATCTTATATGGAAAATATTTCTGATATAATACATGAAATTAAAATTTGAGGAAAATAAATTTTTTCTTCAAAAACCTTTTCCTTTCTCATAATGACATTCCTATTTTAAAAGAAAATAAATTATTTGAAAATAACCTTGAAAAATTTTAAGTTAATATTAATTGAATCAAGGAATCATGAATGTGTAAAAATCCATTCATAATTTACAAGTTAAAAATAAATTCACCTCATACTTTTGCTGAAAAATTAAAAAAGTACCTCAAACCAAAAATGAAAAAAGATTCCATTAATACCATTAAATAAAAATTTACCAATTGGTAAAATTAACATAAAAAATTATAAGAATAATATTAAATTTTTAGGAATCATGGATGCGGATAATAAATATACCCCAGCATGTACTTACATATAAACATTCTCAGATAATAATGAGATAGTGAAATTATCCCTCAACTTAGGTAAAAAATCCATATTATATATCTAAAACTCCTGTATAATGATTTAAATAATTTAATTGACTTATTAAAAAATAAAATTCATTTTTAGGATATGATATATGATCATATTATCATCTATTTTTTAGTAACATTCCATTATTATTCATTATTCAGATAATAACTACTTTATGTTCTTATAGATGTTTTTTCGAATAAGTATTGGTTCTCCTTCTTAGGTAATACTTATATAATTAAAAAACGATATTAACATAATATATACAATATTTATTCATTCTGTAGATTTATATAATCAAGATTTAATTAAGATCATGTAGAATGAATCGCATCGAATCGTGGAGACGGTAGGCCGTATGTACGCACAAACGACAAAATCATTCCCATAATTATTGAATAATATTGAATTGGATTGTGGATAATATTTCAGAATCGGTATCCTGTTATAATAATCATATATTGTTATAATCTCCATCATTATACCTATCCAATTAAGGTGGTGGTAAAAAATAGATTACACTACGACATAGAGAAAGTAAGTCATACGTAGGCACACATAGTGATTTTGTTTTTCGTAAGAATGATATAAAGTGGAATATGGTGGTTTAATAATTATAATAACATATTATTATAAGATTTATAATGAAGTTATTACATTATAATGAAACAACTAATTAAGAGGAAGTATAAGAAGAAATAATTTTGAAAGAATTGGTTTAAGAGATTACCTATTCCTCGAGGTGCTTCCTCTAAATCTCTGATTACAGAATTAGAGTTGGTATTTTAAGAAGACGCGAACATATATAATTTAAATAGGTAAGTTTATAAGGTAAAATTGTAGGATATATCCGATCTTGAGGTCTCAAATTGAAGTTAAGAGATGAGGGAGGATGTTCCTATTCATAATTGAAGGGACGGGCACCCTTGGAAATTCATAAAATATTAAATTAATATAAATTAATTTTTTAATACAAATGCCTTAAAATTGAAATATGTCAAAGATAATACAAGGATAGTTTTAATTACTCTGAAAAAAAATTTAGACATGTATATATTCAATTTTAATCCTTATCTTTTTGGTTTACCCTTAATTATTCACTTTTAATTTTAGTTGTGGTAACAAAATTTCAATTACTAAGAGGCTATAAATATTACATATATGGATTCAATTTAACATAATAATAAACATAATTAAACTTTATAAATTATCATCATCAATTTTTTATTTTAAAATTTATTAGTGTTTTTAAATAACTTAATAATTTAATATTTTAATAAAACATCAATTACTTCAATTTTTATAATATTTATTTAATTAAATTTAATTAAAATATAAAAAGAGATATAACTTGGAACCAAAACATTTAGTAGTCTTAAAATATGAAATATTAATCTATGAAAATCTTGGATGACATAAATTATGTCAAATAATATTTATTGTAATATTTATATTATCATTTATTTGATTCCGTCTTTAATAAAGCAATCAATCCATCATCATTGTGTCATAATTATATTCAATTATATAATTTGTAAAAATAATAAATAAAGTAACATGATGTATAAAATATTTTTATTTCTATAATTACTATTTTGAGTCGAATATATCACTAATATAACCCCATATTAAAATTGTTTTAGTAAGAAGATATATGTTTATAACATATTTTCCTTTACTTTAAATTAAAATTCATAAGTGTCATAATCACACCCAAGTGCCTTCAAAATGAAATATTTTCATCCCAAGGGTTATACGGGTCATCAATATCTCATCCAATAAGGTTAGGAGAATTTTTAGGGTATTTTTATAATAGTATTATTACCATTAATTACATGTTTACCCTTTTACCATATTCATAAAAATTACAGAAGATACTATTCATAATTCCCAAAAATAAAATAAATATGTTTACCTAATTTAGACCTCCTGATTAAAAATATGGAGTTTATTTTTCAAAGTTTACAACAAAAAATTTGTAGTAATTAATTTAAAATTAATCCCATTGTAGTAAAGAGAGAACGAGTTTTAAAAGCTAAGACATTACAAAAGATTGAAATATTTTTACATCTGAATTCAATATCGAATTAATGAAAATGACCGAAATTATATTAAATAATAAAAATATATTATATTTATATATTAAAACCGTTCAATACTATAATTTAACCATATAAATTATTTCAATGGAAAAAATTTTCAATTAAAATTTTGTGTAATTTTACTATTCATCAAAATTTGAAAGTTATCAGAAAAATATTAAAATTTAATCCAAACTATGTTTTTGTAATCTTATTCAAAATAAAATATTTATTTTTTCATATAAATACTATTAATGTTTCAAAATATTAATTTAAAATGGGTTCTCCATTCAATGGCGTAAAATTACCCTATTGAAAAATTTAGGTTTGTATACATTAAATTGGGTTTATTCATAACCAACAACTAAAATACCCATTGGATGAATATAAACAATATTTTATTAATTATATTACACATATATCTAATTTATTTAATTATTAATAGTAATTCACTAAATTTATTAATACAGAAATACAAATATCATACTGATTTATATTTTTTATAAATATTTGGCAGATAATGAATTCACAATTCATTTTCATAATTTAGTAATAATTGTTTATTATATACTAAAAGGTATGCTATAATAGTAATTTTTTACTAAGGGAATCTCATGGGTTATTTAAATTAAATTATACGTGCAATTAAAGCTACTGAAGAATTAAAATTATTTAAAGAAAATATTTCATAAAAACATCTGGGTGTTACATTCTACCCCCCTTAAACTGAATTTCACCCACACAGTTAGTCACCTGGAAACGAAAATATGAGGATATCTCTCACTCATAATATCCTCAACTTCCCATGTAGATTCCTCAAATTGGTGGTTCCTCCATAAAAAATTAACCAAGTGAGTGGTCGTGCTTCGTAAAACATTTTCACTAAGATCCAGAACTCTATCGGATATTCTTGATAAGATATATATTGCTCCAATGGTACAACTTTTATGTTTAGTACATGTTAAGGACTATGTATGTACTTTATTAGAAGAGATACATCGAACACAACATGAACTCGAGAGAGATTCGGTGGAAACACCAATCAGTAAGCTACTTTCCCAACATCATCCAGAATTTCAAAATAACCGATATACCTAGGGGTCAACTTTCAGTCTTTCCAAATATCAATACTCTCTTCTAGGGAGAAATCCATAGAAACACCTTGTCACCCACTACAAACTCGAGGTATTTTCTTTGGTTGTTAGAATAAAAATTTTTTCGACTCTAAGTTTCTCTTATGTGTTGTTTAAAAGATCTGACCTTCTCGTCCATTTCATCAACAAGGTAAAGTCCTAATATCTTTCTTTCCCCAACTTCATCCCAAAATGATAGATTTTTTTCACTTCTTTCCATAGAGGGATTCATAAGGATCCATCTGAATACTATAGTGTAATCTATTGTTGTGTGAAAATTCCACCAATGGTAGGTGTTGATCCCATCCACATTTGTAATCCATAGAGCAAGCTATTGATATGTCTTACAAATTTTGAATTTTCATCTCAAACTGAATATCTATCTAAGGATGATAAGTGAGGCTGAAACCTAACTCTGTATCTAGAGCATGCTGAATATTTCTCCAAAACTTCAAGGTAAACCACAGATACCTATCATATATAATGAAAAGTGGAACTCTATGAAATCTTATCACTTGCATTACATATATCATGGAATGTAGATCAAGAGTGAAATCTACTATAATATCAATGAAATGTGCCCAATTCATATGGCGATCAACTATAAACCAGATTGTATTATTTTCTTTTAATTTTTTTGGAAGTCTGATGAAAAAGTCTATAGTGATGTTTTCCCATTTCCCTTTTCATATGGGAAATGGTTGTAACATCCACTTAGATTTCTGTCTCATAGACTTACCTTACTGACAAACCATGCATCAAGATACATATTTGTAAACATCTATTTTCAAGACATCCCACCAAAAATACTCTTTCAGGTCCCTATAAATCATTTTTCTTCAAGGGTGAATAGAGAATGAAGAAACATGAGCCTCATCCAATATATCCTTCTTTAATTTTGGTTTGGGAGGAATACAAAACTGATTCTTGAACCGTATTATTCCATCACAATCAATGTTTAATTCGGGAACATTTATTACCTTCTCTTATATCTCTACATATTACATTTTCGCCTCCTTAATCTTCACTTATATATATGGTTGAACATTAATTTGAGAAAAATAATATTTCTCCCCATCCTTTAAAATTTCAAGAACCATTCTTTGAAAATCCATACATATTGGATATTTTGTGATCTGCATCATGGATAAGCTAGCATGGTCTTGTCAACTCAAAGCATCTCTGACCATGTTCACTTTAATAGGGTGGTAATGTATTGATCATTCTTAATCATTAATGAACTCCATCTATCTTATTTGTCTCATATTCAGCTCATTTTGTGTGAAAATATACTTTAAACTTTTATGATTAGTATAACTAGCACACATTTCACCATAAAGTTAATGCCTCCATATCTTTAATGCAATGATTACCGTACCTAACTCCAATCATGAGGAGGGTAAATTTTCTCATGGATTTTCAATTTTTTTGAGGCACAATCTATCACCATAACATTTTCATGATGAAAAGACCCATCCCATTTTTGGATGCATCATTGTAGATCAAAAACCTTTATCCACTATAAGGAAATGTGAGCATAGGTGCACTGGAAAACCTTCTTTTGAGCTCTTTGAAATTCTCATCACATTCCTTCGTCCATACGAACCTAAATCCTTTTCGAGTCAACATGGTGGGCGGATTAGATAATCATAAAAAGTATTTCACAACCTATTGATAATATACATCAAAACCAAGAAAACTTCATATTATAGTTACCATTTTTGATCTCAGCCAACTTTGAACAACTTATACTTTTTATGGACCCATCAATATCCCCTATCTTGAGATTATGTGACCCAAAAATGAAATTTTAGGAAGCCAAATTTTACCATTGGTAAATTATGTATAAATCTTATCTTTTCTTAATGCCTTTAGAAAAATTCACAAGTGGTCTTCATGTTCTTCCTAACTGTTTGAATAGACAAGAACGTCATCTATAAAAACTACAAAAAACTGATCTAGATAGTCTCTAAAGACTCTATTCGATAGATCCATGAATATAGTGGGGGAATTATCTAGATCAAAAGGAATCACTATAAATTCCTATTGTCCATACATTTTATAGAATTACCTCTTTGGTTATCCTTATACTTGAACCTTAATTGATGATATATTGAACCATGTTAAATCTTATAAAATCATTTAGCTCCACGAATTTGGTCGAATAAGTCATCAATGTGGGGAAGAGGATATTTTTTTTCTTGATAGTTATCATGTTATGTTTTCGATAATCAATGCAGAGTCTCATTGATCGATCATTATTCTTAACAAATAGAACATGTGCTCCACAAGGTGATGCACTATGGAATATAAATCCCTTATCAATATTATCTTAGAGTTTCTTCTTCAGTTTCTGTAACTCATTTGATTCCATTATATAAGGTATCTTTGAAATATGCATAGGACCCAGAATGAGTTCTATTGAAAACTCAACTACACAATTTGGTGGAATACCTAGAAACTCTTATGCAAAGTTATCATCAAACATCCATTCAATGGTTGTATTCTTAATCATGAGTTAGTACCTAACCATTTGAGATAAATAACCTTCATTTATAGGAATCAAGAACCATAAGATGGAAGGAATTTATACTAGAATGTTATATGAATTCTTTCATTGATAGATATCAAGGGTTGATATGGAATATAAAATGTGGCATCCCTTACATGTAAATTGATTTGAGATACATATAGATAAATCCAATCCATTCCAATAATCACATCAAATTTCAATATAGGAAGGATCACAAGATTTTTAGGAATCAATTTCCCACAAACATCAACTGGAGATGAATAGTAAAATTTTGATGCCGCCGTTTTTCCATTATGATTTGTCATATCTAACTCAACATCTAATTATTTATGTAATATAATTATTCACTTAGAAAATTATTCAGAAATAAAGGAGTGGGTGGATCTAGAATCAAATAAAACATTTTGTACTTTAGATTGGATGATATGTGTACCTTTCACCACTTCATTATCATACTCCACATCGCTGATAGTGATCCCATGTGACATTCCTTTGTCTTTGGACTTAAGAGTTTTTTGACATTGATAATCATCAATAACCCCTGGATTATTGCATTGATTGTAATAATTACCCATTTCCTTGAACATGTAATATTTAAGTGTAAGAGGTGCATTCGGTATAGACTTTTTTTTATTCAACTTATTAGATATCTTTTTCCCATCACTTCGACATTCAACTGCCCAAGGACCTTCTTTTCCACACATAAAACATCCACTTGTCTGATAAAGGCAATTTACTCCATGTTTCTTTCCAAACTTCGAGCATAAGAAAAAAACTCATCTTGTTTTTAGTGTGGTCTTTATATTTTCCCTCGAATTCCATTTTTCTCTTCTTTTTAGACCCATAATACTAGTGGGCTACTCTAATATTCATCTCAACCTTAAGATAACATCAATTAATTTATTCATAGTTTTTGAAGTCCCTAATGGATGATGCCCTTCAGAGACTTGCTTTTATGCCACTAAATAATCGATCAATTTTACTCTCAGGATGGATAACAATTATAGAAGAGTAACATGCATGTCCTATAAAATTTAAATCATAGGTACCAAAATAATCATCATCAATTTTCTTAATTTCAAGCAACTCCACTATATTTTTTAAAATAATATGAGGAAATTACTTATTGAAAAATAATTTCTTGAACTCATCTAATTCCTTGGATTTGATTTCATCTCTTTGCCTCATATTCTTAACAAGGTTCCACCATTGTTAAGCTTCACCTTCCAAATGATAGACTGGTAAGAAGAATTTATCTTCTTCTGAACAGTGGAGATTTGAAAAATTCTTTTCAGTGGTACTGATCCATTGATCAACCACTAATAGTCCAAAATACCCATTGAAAGAAGGTGGAAGCTTCCTCATAAAGGAATCAATAGATTTTTGTTCCCTTCATTTGTCATTTGGAAGTCCTATATGATTCATAGTTGAGAAATTTTTGTGATCAAAGCTACAAGATTTTTGTTCCATATCACATAATATTTGGTTTCTCAAGAGGACAATCATTGCATTTCCCATCAGATTCTGCAATAACGCAGTTCTTTCAGGTTCCATCCACAGACTAAAATCAAGATTTATAGTGTGAGAAAGACTAATAATAATGGGGAAACCACACAATCAAGAATAAAAGTTCAATCTTTGACACGTTAGGTTCTATCCTAGGTTATTCATGGTCATTTATAAAACCCTAGGATTGTAACATATACATCGACATATCCTTTAGTTTATTCCTAAGGTTTTATAATCCTAGTTTCAAATGGTTAACTATACCTTTTCTCTGACACCAACTATAATGACCAATACTTTACATACATTGATACTACTTAAAAATTTAATAATATTGATTAAAAAATAAAAAAAATCCAAAAAAGGACTGTATAGGTATTGTGTCTTTAGAAACTAAGAAACATAAAAAACGGGTTCTTGAGACATATTCATTGTCTCCCACTTATTTCATCACAAGTAGACCCCTTCTTAAATATCGTACCTAATGACCTTCTTCATGACATGGGGAAAAGAAATATAAGAAATGGTGAGTTCAGATGCTTGGAAAGGGTATAAAAGGGAGAAATAAATCATATCATAATCATTAGACAAAATAACATAATAATTGAAAATCATATCCTACATATGAAAGATCGTGATATCATATCATGGGATAAATAATTAACATCGTAAGAATCAATGAATGTAATCCCAAAAGTAATAACATAAGGAATGATATTTTTTGGCATACACATATGCATATAGAGTCATTTCATATTAGTCAAGGCTCATTTCCAAGGTCATCATAGTAGAAAAAGTTCATTACTGAACTGGGTTTACATGACGTTCTAACCCTATATTACTAAACCGGATTTACGTTTCATTATAGTCATGTATATTTAATGAGATAGAAATCGTTACCCAATTAATTATAGGGAGATATATGTCTCACCCATCTTATAGTGAAATCATTCTTACATGTTCCATAAAAACATAAATCATTCATCATAGTAAAAACCGAGGAATAATATGGATTTTTTAAACATCATTCCATCATAACAAAATCCATGTAAAACTAACAGATTTCATAAATATCATTCCATCATAAAAAAAATAATCATAGTAATAATAGGGATAGAAAAATAACCCTATTTAAATAATGTCATATTAGATGGAAAATAATTGTGATATAACACATGAGATTAATTTTTGAGGAAAATATCCTTTCTTCATCAAAAAAGATTCTCTTATAAAAATGACAGATAAATTTAAAAGAAAATTATTTCATTGAGAATGACCTTGAAAACATGTAAGTGAAGCTTCATGTAAATAATTCATCATGAAATTGTAAAAATATAGTCATGTTGTATAAGTTAAAAAACATTCTCCTTGTACATTTGATGGAAAAGTCAATAAGTACCTCATACCAAAAACAGAAGAAGATTCCTTTCATAATATATAATAAAAATTATCCAATGGGTAAAATTGACATAAAATTTGTAGAAGAATAATATTACATATTTTGGAAACATAGAAGTGGATAATAAATTTACCCTATTAAATAATTTTGTTTAAATAATATCGAATAATAATGAGTTTCAAAAATTATCCCTTACCATAGGTCTGATAAACATCATATTTATTCAAAACTCATTTATAATGATTTAAATAATTTCATTGACTTATTCCATAATCATAGTCATTTTTATGATATCATATATGATTATATTATCATCTGTTTGTTATTTACATTTCATTATTACTCGATATTCGGATATTAACAACTTTATGTTCTTATGCATGTTTTATCGAATAAGTTATAGTTATACTTATTAAGTAATATTTATATCATTAGAAATGATATTAACATTATATATATCATATTTATTCATTCTTTACATTTATATAATCATTATTTAATGTAAATCATGTGGAATGAATCAAATTACATCGTTGAGATGTTAGGTCATACATATGCACGAGCAACGATATCATTCCCATAATTGTTAAATGGTATTTAATTGAATAATTTATAATATTTAATAATTTTTTATCATGTTATAATAATCATATATAGTTATTATTTCCATCATTATACTCATCCAAGTAAGGTGGCGGTGATGGTAACTCGTACGTATGCACGCATGGTGATTTCATTTTTCATACGATGGATAGAAGGTGGAATATGGTAGTTTAATAATTATAATAACTTATCAGTATGTGAGTGATATTGATGTTATTAATTTATAATTAAAAAACTAATAAAGAAGAAGTATAAGAAGAAATATGTTTGAATGAATCGATAGAAGAGATTACTGCTTCCTCGATGTGATTCCTCTAAATCTCTTCTTAGAGCACTAGAGTTGGTCTTTGAAGAAGAAAAGAACCTGTAGAATATAAATATGAAAGTACATTAAGGAAAAATTCAAGGGATGGCTGAGATTGAAGGCTCAAATTGAAGTTAAAAGGTGCCCTTTTATAATTGAGGCGAGCGGAACCCTTGGAAATTATTAAAATATTAAACTAATATAAATTAATTTTTTAATCTATATGCATTCTAAATTTAAATATGTTGAAGAAAAGATAATGGTTTTTATAAATCCTCTCATCCAATAATTTTTAAGCATATATTGATTCTATTTTAAACCTTATCATTTCAGTTTACCCTTAATTATTCTCTTATAATTTTAATTATGGTAACAACATTTTAATTATTAAGAGGATATAAATTTTACTTACATGGGGTTAATTTCCCATAATTGGAAACTTAATGAAAATTTCTACCTTATCATCATCACTTCGTGATTTTAGAATATTTTTTATGGTTTTTTAATAATTTAATAATTTACTATTTTATAAAACATCAATTATGTCAATTTTTACACCATTCATTTTATTGAATTTAAATAAGATCAAAACATAGAGATTACTTCGAAAAAACCATTGAATAGTCTTACAACAATTCATATAACCCTATACAAATAATTTATGACATATATTATTTTAAATAATTTTTTTTAATATTTGTAATATCATTTATTTGATTCCTTCATTATTAAAGAAATCACTGTATCATCATTGTGTCATAATTAAATTTAATTATTTAATGTATAAAAATTATAAATAAAGTACAATGACATATTTTTTTTAATATTTCTGATAAATTTTTATAGTTGAAGATATCACTTATATAACCACATATTAAAATTGTTTTATTAAAGAGATATATATTTTTAACATATTTTCATTTACTTTGAATTAAAAGTTATAAGTGTCACAATCAATCCCAAGTGGCTTCTAAAGGCCCAATTTTCATCCCAATGGTTGTATTTGTAATCTATATGTCATTAAATAATATTATAGGAAATTAGTGTAATTTAATAATACTATTCTTACCCTTGATTACCTATTTTACTATTTTACTGTATTAATAAAAATTACCAAAGTTGCTATTCGTAATGCCGAAAAATAAAATAAGTATATTTAACTAGTTAGACCTACTGATTAAAAATATAGATTCCATTTTTCAAAATTTAAAAAAAATGCGCTAGTTAATATAAAATTAGTCCCAATGTCAGAAAGAGAGAACGAGTTTTATAATCTAAAACATTGCAAAAGATTGAAATGTTTTCACATCTAAATTCAATATAGAATTAATAAAGATGACCTAAAGTATATTAACTAATAAAAATATATTCTATTTATACATTAAAACCATTAAATTCTATATTTTAACTATGTAAATTATTTTTATGAAAAATGATGTTTTCAATTGAAATTTAGTATATTTTTTTATTCTTTAAAATTCTAATTTTTTAGAAAAATATTAAAATTTCATCAAAAGTAAATTTTTATAGTCCCCTTCCAAATAAAATTTTTATGTTCTCATATAAAAATTATTAATGTGTCAAAATCTTTATTGAAATTCGATTCTCCATTCAAAGGCATAAAATTACCGTTTTGAAAAATATAGGTTTTTATACATCAAATAATGGTTATTCATACCCTATGACTAAAATATCCATTGGATGAACATAAAAAATATTTTATTAATTATATAACTTATATATTTCATTAATTTTTCATTAATAGTAATTAAATCAATTTATTAATACAAAAATTACAAATATCTAATCGATTTATATTTTTTATACATAATTTGAAGCCAATAAATTCATAATACATTTTCTTATGTTTTTTGAAGAATGGGAACTTTTCCCAAAAAAGAAAGAATCTTATTAAATAAAAGTAAATATCCAGTACATATTCCTATGATTGTTATACTTATTCATGTTAACCTAAAAGTTATGATATAATGTTCATTTTATACTAAGGGTGTCTCGTAGTTTGTTTAAAATCAAGATTGTGATCAATGAAAGAAACTAAAGAATTAAAATTATTTTATAGAAAATATTCCCTAAAAATATCCAGGTGTTATAACGAGAATATCCAAGAAGGATCACCCTTCAGTTTGTTAGAATTTCTAACAAGGCTCACTCTATAGTGTGTAATCATATCTAAGAAGGACCACCCTTTAGTTTTTGAGGATATCCAAGAAAGATCACCCTTTAGTTTGTGAGGATATCCAATAAGGATCACCATTTAGTTTTTGATAATATCAAATATGGCTCACAATATGTTATCCCTTGATACATAAAAAATTAATTAATACATTAGAGGGTGATATAGGACACCAAAAATTATTCATACATACTTCGGTATTCCCCTTAAAAATCATCCACATGCAAAATCATAAAGAAACCAGGGAAATGAAAATATTTTCCATAAAATATTTAAATAAGGATAATTTATTTTTGTAAATAAACCATATAAATTAAAATTTATTTTATAATAATTCCAAATTAAAATAATCTCCCTTTCGTATCATTATTTTCCCACAAAAATGAAAATGGGTTTTATAAAACATATAAATTAATATCATTAACCTTTCATAGTATAAATATGCAATGGAAATAAAAATGGGTTTTATAAAACATGTAAATAAAATTCATAACTCTACCTGATTAAAAACCCCATGGAAATAAAAATGTGTCTCAAAACATTTCCAAATTGTATCACAAAAATTTAAATTAAAAATGAAAATGATTGATACAAAAAATTCATTCACCCAAGAAGAATATTTCATAAGAAAATATATAAGGTGATTCAGGACAAATAATCTCCAAAGAATTAAATACTTTTATGATAATGATGGAAATTTTTGTGAGTAATAAAGTAGTTTTTATAAACTTTTCTTATTTTTTTTAAAAATAAGAAGTTTTATGTCTCATTTTAAAGTTACATTTGAAAAGGTTAAGTGAAAACATCAGAATTTTTATAAAAAAACATTCTTCAATAAAAGTTTCCTAAAAATATATACTGGTTATCTAAAAAGGAATTTTGTGTGAAAGGTAATTTTTTGTAATATTTTTAAATAACTTATTGAAGAACCTCACTATAAAAATTGTAAAAAAACATATTTCTAATAGAGGAGAGGGAAAATAAGGGTTAAAAAATATTACGCATAGTTGGGTTTGCATATAAAAATGAAACATTTGGTGGGAGATAAAAATATGTATAAGGAAGGGAATCCATAATTTAAGCGGCAATGAATTATTCTCAATAATGATATAAATTTGAGAATGAAATCAATAATGGTAAATATTTTAATCAAAATGGCCACTTTCCCTAGATATTGGAGGTTTTATAGTATCATCATGGAATATAAGAAACAAATCATGGAAACCCATAGTAGAAATGAATCATTATTACTCAATAAAATAATTTGAGTCCTGAAAAACCTTTACATTGTATTCCCTCTTACTTGAACATGCTCTAACATCATTAAGAAATTAGAATATTTCGTAAAACGACTCCTTAGAAATAGATATCTCAAGTTAATATATTGTTCACATAGGTTCAAGTAAAAGGAACATGGTTATTAAAGAAGTGTAATATGAATATTTTAAGGTGTAAACCTAATTCTTTGAGTGATCTTGAATGAGTTTTGATTGGTCCCTATTATAAGTGGTGATATTGACATTTTTTTATAAATATTTAAACATAATATAAAGAGAGAACATGATTTAAATGTTAAATGGATAAAAAATGAAAAATAATTCGTTTAAGTATTCTATAAGGTCACAAATATCCCAAAAACTAAATTATAAACCTGTTTTTAATAAGTTTTAAGACCTTTTATCCTTTATTTATTACTTTTACTATTTTATATTCTATTGTGGTAACATGTTTTTTCCTACATAATTTAAATTTTCTGTCAAAAAGTAAAATGTCTCCTTATAGATAATTAGGACCTAAAATTTATAAATATGAAATCAATTTTATTATATTAAATTTATGTGTGTAATAAAAAATAATTTTAGCATTGACGAGTGTAACATGTAAAAACCTATTTATAGAAAAAAAAATTATTTTTAAGATAAACAAATAATGTGTAGGGTATGATTATCCATGTAATAAATTATGATCATATAATTTCATTTATTATAAAAAAAATTATTGTTTCTTTTAAATCAATCTAAAATATCAATTTCTCTAAATAGCTTTCAATTAATGGGAAAGACCAAAAAAAATTTCTTTTATTAGAAAGTATAACTTATGTTTAAAAAATCATAAAATAAATTTTATATATTGGGAAGATTATTTTGAAAATATATAGTTTTAATATTAAAATACTTATTTGATTAGTTAAATATTTTTATATACTTATATCCCCTTTTTTATATTAAGGTTATAAAATTTATAGTTTTGTTTAAAACTATATTATTTCACTATTTACATAAAAATCCATTATTTCTTAAAAATTATAAAAATACATAAATAAGTAATTTAAAAATGATAATATTTTTATCTAATTTAAATTATATTTTTTATATTTTTTATTTTATAAAGAAAATAAAATATATGAAGAAACTTGTTTTATTGAAAAATAATAAACTGGTTATGTTTTGAGTCTATGCTTTTCTAATTTATTCCTATATTTTATTTACTATAAATTTATTTATTATCAAAATTTTCATATATAATATTTATCATATTCTTTTAGTTCACTATTGTTTACATGATAATACTCTCATAGACAATTTAATTATCTAACGGCATTTACTAAAATCATGGGTCGTTACACATAGAATGTGTTAGTCACCCAAATATAAAAAACAAATATATATATATATATATATATATATATCAAAATGTTTAATAAGAATAAATATTTTGGAAATTTTGTATAAATTGATATAGGTATATAAGATTCTTAATCTTCACTTGATTAATCCTGGAGAGACGGATAACTAACCCCTCACCATTATAGAACAAGGAAAAATCATCTACGACGGTGGGTAGTTTAACCCCATGTCCCTCTACATAACGAGACATTACTCATGAGAGAATCCAACTCATGTTAATTCTAAAACCTAATATGCACAAACAATTCCTAAAAACTATATTCAAGATAAAAACTTTAATTACAAACATTTGTCTTTGTAGATTAAAATTATATCTTATAGAATCATAACCATCATTTAATTCATGGATCTATCTCTTAGATAAAATTCATCAAAAAAAAATTTCATAAAAAATATTCATAATTTAAAAGAAATTTACTAAATTTGAATATATAAAAAAACATACAAAATATATTAAAATTTTATTTATTTTTTAAAACATTATATACTAATATGAAATCTATATTTAATTTAGACATGAAAAGTACCATTTTACAAGGCCTAACATTTATTATTTATAATCAATTTATAAATACCAGTGAAATTAAATAAATACTAAAATTAAAATTATTTTATTTTATATAGTCACTTTAAAATATGTTATTTTATGGTATTTTTATATTTTTTTACTCACATGCAACATTATCATACAATTTAGTGTCATATTAGCACTCCACAGTACATTTTCATAGAAGGTAGTGTCAAGGAGGAATACCATAATTAGCATTATGTGGTAACACAATGTAATTTCTAGTGTTAAACCTACACTAATTAGACACTCAATATAGTACCATGGAGATAATTTACACTATGTTGACACTCAATGTAGTATTAATTAAACAAAATATGGTACACTATTTTTTACAACATGGAAACATGCTATGTTATCATCATAACATATGTTACACCAACACCGTGACATGAAATTAAATACTTAACTTAATTTCAAGTTATTCTGAATTATATACAGGAACATAAATTTAATAGGAGGATTCAATGAAATATATATTAATTCTTAATGTAATCTCAATTGTGTCACCTCATATTTTTTTATTATACTATGTATCCACAACTAGGGACTTTCCAATTTTTATTATAAAACCTATTCTTAACCCAAAAAAATTGACACATGTTGATTTGTGATAGAATATTTCTATGATAACACTAATGAGTTTTAGGGGTTGATCTTATGAACCATGGTAGTGGAAGAAAACCCATATTTTTCGAATCATTCCATTATGATATCAACATGTAATATAAATAAATAAAATTAATTTATGTGTGTCTGGGTAGTTGATAAAGTTTCCTCCATTATATTCTCCTTTGGAAGAGTATGTTTTATAAATACCACTAAGAAGTAAATGAAAGTATCATACCTCAAAAGGGTGAAATTGACTAATGGATCCAACTTTACAACTTTAGGATTCCAATATGACAAATTGGTTTTTGTGATTTTGTTGAGAAATGAGGAACAAATTATTAATATTGAATATATCTATAGATAGATTTTATTGAAATTTAAGATCAAAATATCCAATTAATCACACTTATTTTAATACCATAGGTAAATAATTACCTTATATATCTACCCATGATGTGTTTATATGAATGTAGAATGTATTTTCCATAAATGGTATCATGTTATTCAACTAGTTAATATTTTCATATTTATCAATGCTTTTAACTCATTCAATGATCATTTTTTAAGATTTTAATTCATTAAAAATAATTTTATAATATATATAAACCATATGGGAGAATTATCTGAATGTATTCATCATATATTGGTATCACATACAACTAGGATAAATTGGGTGCAATGTAGTCTCAGGATGAGACTTAAAGATATGTTTCATAAAAAATAATCTTAATAAATATTAATCAAATCAATATAATATATGTGAAAGTACATCCAAATATATCACTATTTTGTGTTTTAAAACTTCTTCCTGATAAAATTTATGAAATTTGAAACCATTCAAATCGAATGAATGAAATTGTGTATCCTACTTTAGAGTATCCCAAGAAAAAAACATTAAATACTCAAATACATCAGCTTAAATATAAATATTTATAATCTATAAAAATTAATATTAATTCTTACATTTTAAGAATATATATTTCAATAAATTATCGGAAATTTATAATATGTATGAACATACATGACATGAAATTTATTCTATCAGTATTTTATTAACAACTTTGTTTATATCTATCTCATTCCATGTTTATATTATTATATTTTTATTTGTTTGTATGGGTAGTATGTTAAATAATGTATTTTAAAATTCATAATTTAATAGAATATATCTTTGAGCCTATAATTATTCCAATTTTGTTAATGTAATACTTTAGGTCCTCCCAATAAGTTGACCAATTGTAAAAAAAATTATTAATTTCATATTGGGTTAAGATTGAATCAATATATCATAAACATGACTAACTTGATTTAATATTTCATAAATATCATCCAAGTACCTAGAAAAAGTTAAAGATTATCCTCTAATAGGTAATCTTCAAAAATAAACCCTTATTATTAAGATTTCTCTATTGATATATGATTTCAAATGATTAAGGGCTCTATAAAAGATTAATGAATTGTAATTTACTATGTTTGTTATGAATTGAAAGGAATTTTTTACCTAATAATAAATATTTATAAATAACGTACCTTTAAATTGGGTTCATCCATCAATAATTTATGGGACCAATTAATGTAGTCTTATTGACCAAATAAATCGTAAGATACATCATTCAAGTAAAAAATGATAGAAAGAGATCATCTCCAAATAAACAAATTCCATTATAATTATTTTTAAATTTTTTGAATTTTTGTTGGCTATACATTATTCTCAAAAAGTTTTTTGAATAATTTGAAAAAAAATCATTATATAAACATTTACCTTTTCAAGTGAAAATGTGTGAAATTACAAAGGTAGTAATATCTCTAGAAAAATATGAAAATAAACAAAAATTAATACATATAACCTTTTATTTTTTAAGTCAACACCTCTTGAAATGATACTTGAATACCCATCAATTACTTTCACATATTTAAATATTTTATTGAAGGTATATTTATCTTTATTTTTTATTATAAAAAATGATGTAGCATGCTATATATTCTCATCTATATATAGATCTCACATTATATTCATTACTTTTACATCATTTCTAGTTTTAATATGGTCCTTTAATTTCTCATGATCACTATGTAACATAAAAATTAAGTTTTCAAATTTTTTGTAATATTATTGAAATCAAGATTATAATATATTAAATTAAATTCCCAATATAAAAGTTTGAAAATATATCATTTTTCCTCATTATTTCTTTCCAAATTAATTTGATGGTGTAATTTGAACTCGTTTCCTACAGTCTTCCAAATGATAGAACATTCAAAATTCTCCAATAAAATTTCCAAGGTGTGAAAATATTTTTTAACCAATAAGTACCATTAGTGGTGGTTAGTAATCAATGAATCTATTGAATTTTGACTTATTTAACAAAAATATACGATATGTGTTGAGAAAGAATCAATGACATGAGAGGAACTACTGTTATACAAGACAATAATTTTGTATCAAAATAAAATTCATAATTATTATGATACACAATAGTTTAAGTGTTCCAACTTGATAAGTTCCCAAGTCTAGGGAAGTCATAGATTTTCCACATTAGTGCATCATCCATTTTGAGCATTATCATAGTTGATGCATCATATGTTTCAACACTATTTTTCCATAACTCCTAAATTTGTATAATTATTGGATGAAGGTATACATTAATGTAATTTCCATGAATCATTTTTCTAGGAATGACCATTGAAATTATTATGGAGGTTAGCTATATACACATCTATAGTTATATATTTTAAGATGTTAAAACAACTAACAAAGTGCTATAGCAGGTACTAAAATCCCAATTGGGTTTAATCAATAAATAACCAATCCCAATCACACATTATTATAATTTGATGAGAAATTTGGATATAATTAATAAAATATTTTCCATGCTTTCAAATATCTTATATGTCTTATTAAACCACCACTTCTATTTTCTATAGCATTCCACTTCATATGCTCAATGGTTTTTGAGGAACTGAATAGTATTTTCAACTAGTGTTTTAAATGTATATAAAAAAATCTTTATAATAATATTCATTTTATACTACTTTATAGTTTTGTGTTTATTCATACTTTCAGTGTTACCTATTCAGTTCCTTCTAGAAGATAAAAATATTTTTCACTCTTTTTACTCGAATCCTCTCCCTAATATAGCCTAAAACCATTAGGATTAGATTTTTCTTTTAAAGATTTATCCATATATTGTGAAAAATATTTTTTATAGCATAAAAATACCCAAGGATCATAGATTTATAAAATTATTCATCTAAAAATTCAAATATCATTGAAATTTCACTATTTGTAATTCTGTAAAGGCACATTATATTGTAAAACATCAATAAAAAAATTGAATACATGAGAAATTTTCAAATAAAATATTTATTTCCATCACCAATAAATTCATGAAATATATTTTTCAGTTCAATACACCTTTCTCTTGAATGAGTTCTTTATAGAACTAGGAAGATGATCAATAAATATTTTACAGTCAAAACATGTTTTTCAAGAAGTTACAAAAACATTATTTATCAAGTTAATATCTACACCAACCTCAACTTGTTCTAATGATATTTTTATGTTGATAAATTTTACCTAAAATAAATAATGAAATATTTATCCTATTTCAAATTTTATTCTACCTTATTTTGGAAATAATATTTTAATTATTTTAATTCAAAAGTGTTTAAACATTTTATAATTCTTGATTATCAATGATAATTCCCACAAACATATTGAAACATAATTCCTTGAATATCAAGTGTTGGTATACTTCAAATATCTTAAACCATGTTTATAATATACATTTATGGAAGTTATTTTTCTTTTTCCCACCCACAGATCAATTGGAAATTGAAAATATAAAAACTTCTCTAAACTGTTAGCATACTAAGGAATGTTTTTAGGTAATTTGATCTGTATTTTATCCTTATAAAACAAACTTCCAACATTTTCAAAAACAAAATATTATAACATATTAATATAGGACTAAAATAAAACTATTAACTCCTTGTATGTTTTAAAATTATATATTAAGTCCTTAATAATCTACAAAGGAGTTATTAATAAAATTAGGTAATGTTGTCTCCATTTTTTTTATATCATAGATATATGAAAATAGAAATTTATAAACTTATAATACTATAGTAAAATAGGTACTTAGGTCATCTATCAATGAATAAGATTATCACTAATTTAGTTATAATAGATTCAAAAATTAATAATAAATCAAAAAATCATTTAATGACAGGTTTTTATTTTAAAACAGTAAATAAAAATTACTTTTCCAAGTAAAAAATCATTTGAAAATGGAAAAACATGATCTCTTTAAGATATGCTATTTAATTAAATTACTATAATGGATTGGAATAGATAATTATTACACAAATAAAATCATTTTTATTTTCTTTAGAAACATTTTATGAGTGTTTAATTACTTATAGGAAACATTAAGGATTTTAAAAAGATAAAAAAATATCTAATGTTATAAATTTATATGCTATAAGAAGGGAAGTAAATTAAAATCAATGGTTTCTCAATGATAATGAAACTTTTAAACTAAAAAATCACTTTTACTATGCATTAAATTTCCTAAAGTTCATTAAAATACAATATATAAAATAAAATAAAAAATGGTATAATTATATATCCACTAAATTAACTATCATTGTTTGATAATAAAGAAAATGATGGATTTTCCGCATTGTTTGAGGAAATTTTGGTTGTTTTATTTATTAAATAAAATATTTTGAGGTTCTCATTAATTTTGAGGTTTTTTGAACTTTTTTATATGAATATATATAATGGAAGAGTGTTTCATGATGCAGGAAAGTGTTTTTGAGGATTGGTGAAAGTCAAGTGAAGAGGTTTTGAGTGAGTTTGAGTGAAATATAGAATTTCCTAGATCCCCATAGCCAAATAAAAGATGAAGATTCACATAGTCAAATGTTACACATATGAAAATATAGTACGTGTATATCCATGTAGCTAATTCAAATAATTGAATCCTTATATGTAGTAAAATATGTGATTTTATGTATCTGAATGAATTTTTTTGGTGAATATGTTCTGATTTAAAATGTGATCCACATATTTTATTGTGCGAAATTTCTAAAATAATTCATGTATCCAATGAAATGATGTTTTAAAATTGGGAAATCATGTATCCAATTACTATGCCATATCCATTTGCTGTGATGTAGCTGAAGTGAACCACATATGAAATTTTTTATTTTTGTTTACGTACAGATTAAACTTTATATTCTTTTCTAGAATATGTATATTTGGAGGAAAATTAATTTTGATAATTCATTTATTATTTTTTAATTATTCTATAATAATACTGTTTTAGTTTCAATCAATGAATATATCATATTTTGAAGTAGTTTTAAATGGACATTTAGGTGATTTAAATGGTGACCATGGGGGATTTTATGGATCTTTACAAATTTATGTTTTACATGTGGGTGAAATTCTACTATGAAATGTTTGTGAGAAGAAGAAAAAGAGTTTATCATTGTGGTTGGATTTTCAAAAATCAAAATATGATGAATTTCATGGTTTTATGAAAATTTATTTGAGGCTAAGATTATTTTTACAACACTAATAATGTATGCATTGTGGGTGATACTTTCTTGAAGGATTCCTTTGGAATTAGATAATCCCCTTTTGTTACTAAATGAACTTGATTTATTTAGTGATATTATTAATATTGTGTTCATCTTTTTGTAATAGAGCACAATGCTGTGATGTTGGGTGTGACTCCCAACTTGTGTGGTGTGATACTGTATGAATTCATATAATTGAGATTCACATATGATTATAGTGAAGATAATTTGTGGTTAGGGAGGGAAACTAGCAACAATAGGGAGTATGATACCTTATAGGATCCAAACCATGTAATAATTATATATTACATGTTCTTTTATTTCCTGCATAACTATATCAGGATGAAATATTTATTTTTTTAGTTGATCATACTCTAAAAAGTCAAAAAGGTTTATTCTTATTGAAAATAAATATTAAAAACTGCCCTCAACTATTTGACTCCCCCTTCTCAGTATAGGAAACTGATCCTTCTAGGCACTTTAATTAGTATGTGAGCTAGGTATCCATTGTATAATATAATAATTCACATGTGAGAATAGATAACATTAATTTATTCTATATAAGGGGTGTACAAACATTAAATGTTAAAACTTATCATTGTTTAATGAATTTCATATTGAAATAATTTTGATCTCATTGATAGGAAGTTCATGATGTGGCTATAGTGGGCTTTCCACATGGTGTAAATGATGATCATATGATCTTTGATGATAATAGGTATACAAATTTTTATTCAAAATCATAAAATTATATTATAAAATCATTATGAAATAAATGCATCGCTAATGTTATGGGTCTATAGACGTAAAGAATTCAACACAACTAGAGATAAATTATGAATGCAATTTGAAAGTCAAATAGAAAACATTATAGATCTCGAAAAGAAAATTTTATGAAATAAAAATGGTATAAGTTGAATGTGTTGATGATTATTTAATCAGGAAAATTAAATTGTGATTAATATTCTAGTATTTTTAGATAAACTTGATTATTCTATAAATGTGAATAATTTGATGATAAATATTCAGGATATATCTAATTCCAAAATTTGACTATTAAAGGTCAATAATATCTCACCCTTGATGAATTAAATAATATTATCATTACTTATGAAAGGATAATGCTTCAAATATTCAAAAATAAAATGAAATTTTTAGATTATTTTTAATCTATTAGGAATATGGAAATTTTAATAATAAATATCTTATCGACTGAATTGATTCTGAGAATGAATATAAATATTAAAGTGTTACTGATTTTATTTCTAAAATATTTTTATAGGCTAAAATAATGAAGAAAGTTAATTTCAATCAAATATGTTATAAATTTATTATAATTGGAAAATATGTATTTAATTTTCCAAAGAATAATGGTTTATAGTACAAATATAGTAATGATAAAAATGTTAATGAAAGAACTGGGGAAAATTACAAATAAGCTTCAAAGGAAGGTGGAAGCAATACGTTATTTTAATGAAAAATAATAATAAAATTGATTATTAATGGAGATTAAACAAATAATATTTAATTTAGTGGTCTTAATGAAGTTACAGATGATAATTTTACATATTTTATGGATTCTGTTCAAAACACCATTGATTCATCTGGCGTTGATGTTGATAATTCAGAACCAAAAAATAATGAATACATTATCAAATTTTATCTTGATGCATTTATTTAAAAAGAAAGTATTCCAAATAAATAGAATAAGATTATGGTAATGGATACCCAGAACATGATAGATATGAAAGGTGAGAAAGTTATAACAGAGACAACTCGTATAAAAGAAAGAAAAATCTCAATTTGAAAGCTGTTGAACTTGAGATGTTGATAAAACATATTTATAAAAATATAACTTTAATGGGTGAAGAATTATAAATGGAAAAAATAAATATATTTAATATGATAATGACCGAAAAAATATACTTTAAATGCTATAATTATGTAAAGTGATAATCCTCCATAGATACTGATAAAATTTAGGTAAAATATGAATTTGAAAAATTAATTTTAAAATATATCGGCTCTACCAATGTATATTTAAATCATAATTATTTTCAAATATGGAAGAAATAAATGGAGGGAAATTGGGAGTAAATGTTTCTGGTGAAAGGATGACCTTGAATGAAACTTCTATTTCAAATCAGAGATAAATTTATATTTGAACAGTTCATCTAATGTCCAATTCTAGGTAGAGATTTTTTGCATGCTACTATGGGTTTTCATGAAAATAAATTTTTTTTCTATTTTTTAGTTACATGGAATTCATGGATAAACGTTTTATACATTTTGGAATAGTATATCTTAACTAATGATAAATAAAGAATCACAAGGGAGTAGTTCCAATGAGAAGGAAGCATATTCTAGAAGAAGGAATACAATGATAAAGAATGGTTAAAAGTTGAAAATAAAAAAAGTTGATTATCTTTTTCAGATATTTCAAAGGTATGATAAAAATGGACATAGAGGATAGAAATTCATAACAATATTTCCTGGATAGTCCCCCCTAAAAGATAAAAGGAAAGCAGTTCAAGTACACAATGAAGAAAATTCATGTTTAGCAGATGTTTCTTTTGAAGCATGAAAAAGGGAAAAATGGTCACTTGATAGTTGGTGTTCCTCCCACATGACTTTTGATGATAAAAATTTGAATAACATTTAAAAACATATAGGAGGTAAGATAAAATTTGGTGATGACTCTTCCTTTAAATTAAAAGGTATTGGCTCAGTTCAAATTGAGAATGATATTTTGGAATATGATGATATTATTTATATTAAAGGAATACAAGACAAATTGTTGAGTGCTATCCAACTTTATTATAATTTAAATATGGTAACATTTAAGAAGATCACATTAATTTTTAGTACAGGTAATGAAAGAATTATTTCTCGTGGAAGTAGAACTAATGTAAATCTATTATTGATTAGTGATTTTTCTAATACATGTTATATGAGTATAAATTATGAGAATATGATATGGAATATATGACTTGGGAATATGGGAAAAAGAAGCCTAACAGTGATTTTGAAGCATGAAGTGGTAATATATTTTTCCAATTTGAGAAGAAATCAAGATAGAATCTATAGAACATGTGATAAGGGTAAAGTATCTAATAAGAATTATAATAAAGTAGATATTAATTTTATAATACCATTTGAACTTTTCCACATAGATATTTATGGGCCTATGATATAGAAATCAACTCGATGTAATCTTAATTTCATTATTTTTATAGATTATTTATATAAACAATGTTTTTCATCAATAACAAGTATATGGATATTAGTATGTTGAAAATTTATGTAAGGAAGGTTGAAAATGATCTTTCTTTATGTATCAAAAAATTGAGATATGCTAATGGAAAGGAATACACAACTGATGCATTTTAAATTTATCATATAAAGCCTTGAATTATTCCCCAATATAGAATAAATTATACACCATGATACAATGGTGTTGCAGAGTGGAGGAATGAGATCATTTTAGAAATGGGAATAATAACATTGTATGAGAATAATGTTTCAAAATAATTCAACAGTTAAGTAGTGTTTCCAATAGTGCATATTCATAATAAATGTATTTTGAGACCTGAGAAAAATGATATTCCCTATGATATGGTGTACCAAAACAAGCCTATAGTGAAATACTTTGACGTATTTATAATTCCTTGTTATATATAACTCAAATAAATAGGGTAAGGAATTATTTATAAAAAGGATTATGATAGAGTATTTATGAGAAATTTATCTAATGGTAATGGATAAAGATGATGATATAAGAGATTAAATAAAAATATTAGTTTTCAGATGTGAAAATTGATAAACATATGGTCAAAACAAAACAATGTTTCAAGATGATTTTGAGTATCTTAAAAAAATAGTGATTAACTTTTTAAAAAATTAGTTGAAAGCATTATTGAAATCAGGGAAAAAATATTTAATTCTAATTATAAATGATATAGTGACGAAGAATAACCTTCTGGTGGTGAAATGAAAATAAATTTCAAAAGTTATTGAAACATATAGATACTAAGATTATCATTATGAATCAGAATGACCCAGATTAAACCATAAGGTGGGTAATATTTTTGAACCAAATAGCTCTCATAAAATATCTTCAGCATAAAATGGTGATCAATGGTTGAATTATATGAATGAATAAATCTATAAAAATGAGAACAAATTTACATGTTATCTTATACCTAGGCCAAAAAATCAAAATTTGATTAGTACAAAGTGAGTTTTCTGGAATACAATTAATGATAAAGGTGAAGTAACATGGATTAAGGCCATTATTTTTTTATAAAGGATATTATTATAAGGAAGTAATATACATTGAAGAGAATTTTTTTTCTAGTCTCTATACTCGAGATTATAAGAATGTTCTTGGAAGTGGAAAATCATCATTAGAACATGGGTTATCAAATTTTTGTGAAGTATGATTTATATAATGGTGATCTGGAAGAAGAAGTAATTTTTAAAAAACTACTAGGTTTCATTATTGAAAATTATGGATGAATTGTATAGAGATTAAAGAAATATTTGTAGGGCTTGAAATAGTTTCTGAGGGCCTAGTATTCTAAAATTGATGACTATTTGACAAAAGAGGGTTTTCTAAAAGCACTGTTGATAGAAACATATACTTGATTAAGGATTTATTATACACAATGAATCTCATTATATTAGTGGATTTTAATATTTTTACTTTTAATAATGGTTTATTATGTTATTAAATCACTATAAAGATACATAAGTAATTATAAATGTATATGGTTGGTCAACTAAACTGTTTTCTCAGCTTAAAGATCGAGTAAAATTCAGATTATATCTTTATTTAATTAAAAAAGTATGTTAGATAATTATTGAGTATGTTTGGTATAAACGATTAAAAAGTGGTCTCTATACCAATATCATTTGAAAAAAAGTTGATAAAAGATTAATATGTAATCAAAGTTAATTTGAATATGTTTAGAAGTATAATTAACATTTTTTCGTATCTCACAACATCCAAACTAGACATTGCCAATGTGGTGACTCTATGTGTTATGAATCAATGTGAAACAAAGGAGTCACATATGATTGAAATTAAAAAAATCATAGCCATGTAAAAGGAACAATGAATTATCAATTTCTCTAGAGGTACAATACATATCATAACATTCTTAGTTACACTGATACATATTGGGAAGGTGACTGTATAGATCATGGTTTTGTATTAAGTGGGGTGTTTATTTTTTAGGTGGCGGTAATGTTATCTGGTTTTGTAAGAAGAAGAGTTCAATGACCCATTGTATATATTAATTAGACAATGTGGTGTATAATAATTAAATTACATATGATTTTTTATGCATTTTTTTCTACTATATTTGTAGGTGGTGTTCAGAGAGAATTAATGATTCTATATAACAATCAAAGTGTTATTGATATTTTAAAAAATCATGTCCAAGAGGCTCCATATAAATATATTTACAATAGATAAAATTTTATTAATTATAATGTGTATTTATGTTAAATCAAACGTTTGTTTATTATCACAAAATAGAAGCTTGTAAACATCTTTACAAAAACTACGAACCATGTGAGTTTTTAGAGTTAAGAACAAAACTGAATGATCATCCTTCCCAACACACTTATGATTTTTCTACTTTTAGACCCCACATAAACCCTTGTATTCTTTTACCAATGGGGATATAATTCCTTGTTGAAGGGGGGTTGTAAGTGATAAGTGGAGTTTGAGAAGAAGATTCATTTGAAATAACCATCCCAAACGCACTTGTTTCTAAGGGATGAAAAATTCATAGAAACCATAATTTTTATTATAGTGTCGTGTCAGGATACATATCATAGTGGTTGGATGAAATTTTATGATCTGTGTATTGAGTCATGGTAATTTAGGGGGTTTTAGATTATTGTCAACTAATATAATGGGGTAAATTGAAGAACCACAATGATTAGTGGATTTATTTGATGATGTTGGGATTTTTTTTGAAAACCATATTTTGATGTTATTAATAATTATTGCGATTCTTGATTATTTTTTAGGTCTATATATCAAATAAGATAGTTTCATGTTGTTGGAAAGTGTTTTTCAGGTTTTCTTGAATGTCTGATGAAGAGTTTTTGTGTCTGGGTGAGTGAAATATGGAATATCCAAGATCCAAAAAGCTAAATCACATAAATAAATTCATGTAACTGATTGTTCCACATATTCCTATATGAGAAGTTCATATCCATTTATCCATATTATGAAGTCAAATCCATCTAAATTGTATAATTTATGCTTTCATGTTTCTGAAAAAAAACATATAGGCTAATACACTATGAAGTAAAATTTGATCCACATAGATGATTGTGCAATGTAGCCCAATTGATCCATGTAGCTGATGAAATTTTATATGTGAATTGGGAAATCAAGTCACCTATTTCTATGATTGTAGCTATTTGTTTGGAAATAGTCGAATTCAACTATTAAGATAATTTCATATTTTTTGCTACATATAAATTGAAATTTCAATAGGTTTCAGAATTATGATATTATAATGAAAATTAATTTTGATTATGCTTATAGGTTATTTTAATTCTTCAACAATTATAATATTTCGTTTCAATCCATGATTCTATCTTTATTCAAATCACTTTTCAATGGTTATTTAATTAATTTAAATGGATATCATTACGTTTTTATATATCATTATTAATTTATGTTTTAAGTTTATGATAACATTTGTTGTGATATATATTTGTGAATAAGAAAAAGAGTCCATATCCAAGCTTGGAATTTTAGTGATCAAAATATAATGAATTTTATAGCTTTAGGGGATCATATTTGAGTTTGTGATTATTATTTTAGTTCAATTCAAATCTTCATTATGGGATATTCTTTCTTGAATATTCTGGAGGCTCATGGAATTGGATTTTCATCTTTTGTTTCCAAAAGAAAATGATTTTTTGGTGACCTTATTCATCTTGTATTCACCATTTGGTATTATATTGTGAAGTTGTTATATTGATTGTGACTGCAAACATGTGTGGCGTAATGTCACAATAATTCTTGTAATTGGGATTTGTTTATAATTATAGTGAAGAGAATCCATGGTTGTAGAGAAAAACTAGCCACAACAGGGACGAGGATTCCTCATTCGATATAAACCTTGTAAATATTATGTGTTCCTTTTCTTTTATTTTATTCATGATTGTGTGGGGATGATATATTTTTGTTTTCCGTGGATCACACTCTAACAAGTCACAAATGATTATATCTATTGAAAATAAATTTTACAAACTTCCCTATATTGATTCAATTGTCCATTCTCAATGGATGAAAGCAATCATACCAACCACTATAGACAAGGTTCAATGGAAACAAATAAATATGTTCTTAACTTGAATAAAATAAATCGAAATCAATTTAGACATTTAGTGGGATTGAAATATTACAACGAAGATAAAGGTAAGAATAAAGAATATATTACATCCATTTCCAAATAGACAGATAATATTAAAAAAAATAAAGGGATTTTATTTCCTTACCTTGATTTATGTGATTATTTTTCACCCAAAAAAGTAGTACTTGAAATTAGGGAGGAGGATTGGAAACATGAGGGATGTTATAGATCTAGGAGGGAAGTCATATATCAAATTCAGGGAGGGAAGGAGCTATATGACAAAGAACATGTTTTTTTATGTATTTAAAAATTTTTTAGTAGATTTTTAAAAATATATACTAAATATATGTAGAATTATTATCAAAAATATCAAAAACCACTACTAAATAAATTATACATTATAAATTTTTATAGTATGATACATGCTTGTAATTTTAGAGGGATTTTCCCCATAATTTCATTGAATAATTTCTATTGATATTTTTATACCTTGAAAATAAACTACACTTTATATTTTAATTACTTTAGAATGTGTGCCTTCCTTTATATTGTAAATATCCTTTATTTGTATGTTTATTGTTGAATATTTAACAAGATAACCATAATTCCATTAACCAGGGAAATATTGATATTTTATATATCTATTATTTCTATATGGATAATTACTAATTACTAATCCAGGATTATGTATTTGGTTTCTTAAGAAACATTATGATATGAATTTTTTATGAATTTTCTTCATGTAATGGATACATTGGACTTATTATGTTATAGGTGGGATCTAATATAATATATCCCCTCAATGCATTAGTTTGTCTTATGATACATACTAGTTTGGGAATTTGGAGTATGCTTTCCCTATCTGTGTATAATATCTTGGAATAAGACTTTAACGATATGTTTATGATGTTAGGATTTATATATTCCATTAGTATGAAATCATTTATTATTACCCATGAAATTATTTATTCCCACTTTTATCCATGTATATATTTCATACTCATGTTATCAGTTATATGGAAATATTTATTCATTATTTATTTATACCATATTACTCATGCATTTTTTATTAGATAAAATATTCTTCTATAAGCTTCCCATTATTGAGAATCTGAGCTCACTCTTTATTTTTATTTTCCTTTTACCCAGAGAACCTAGAGGAGTAATATGAATGATTCATGGAAAATATAGAGGGTAAAATAGTTATACCATTTTTTTATATGTATTTGATATATATGAGCTATATCATACTACATAGAAAATTTCATTTGAACAAATATCAGGTATATCATTCCATGAAACATACAGTTTTAGTAAATAGATAAATTATTAGCATTTAGTGATTTATCTATATAGGATATCATTAAATAAAATACTTCATAAAATGAAACATATAATAATATTTTTATTAATTAATTATATTTATTATTTTTACCATATATTTTATTAATGTGTGATTCTATGTGAATAAATGGAATAGAATCCAAGTGGCATCCTCAGGTGCAGTGTAAATCACTACCATGTGATTGTAGTGGTTTGGATAACGTTTGGTTATTGATTCTTGGAAAAAATATCTTGGAGGGATAAATATATCTTATCTTGTTCTTTATCTTCTTTAGGTGTAAACCCATCATCGATGAAGGATTTTCCATCTTGTGTAATGGGATATTCAACCTGGAACATGAATAACTATGGTGGCATGATTTTTTTTCTCCTACTTCAGTGTTTTTCATCAAACCTATCAGAAAGAGATCAAAGGATTCTAATATTTCATTGGAGAAAGGTATATAATTTTATTGATTTCTTCATTTCGATTTTTTACAAGTTTTAATATTTTATTCATGGATATCGTGGACATGTTATTCATATTTCTTCCACTAATTCAATAAGGTGTTAATAATCCTTAAAGAACCCAAAAGTATCATTAAATAATTCCATGATATTTGTTTTATAAAATCTTGTTTGATAAATGAATAAATATGAAGAATATAGAACCACATCATATACCAAAACATCATTACCATCCCATCACAATACTTTAGTTTATCCATTTATATTCAATAATTAAGAGTTAATGCATGAAAATTGACAATTTTGTATTCATGAGGTCATTGTGTGGATAATATTTTTCATAGGCATTGGGGTTAATGAAAATGAATTTATAAAGCACACCAAAACATAGTGTATTTCATGGTGGGAAAATATACCAATATGTATCTTGGTTATGTATAGTTAGGCAGCCACTGGAAGTACCATAGCGTACTACAAGACTCAGTAATGTGAAAAATAGGGTTGTTCATTTTTCAATTTTGAAATGAATAAATAATTTATAAATGTTTTATATATTGTAATAAATGTTAGTTTAAGGAAATTTTATAATTGATAAAAGGTTTATTAATTAATTAATTATAAAATGTTTTATAATTACATAAACACGTTTAGGAAACATTTATAAATATACAATACTTAAATATTAAATTTTATTATTTAAAATACATTTTAAAAAAATTATATGGCATGGATTATGGTCAATAAATAAAAATTTTATTTATAAATCATATGGGTAATTTATAATTTATTATAAATTACATAAATAAGGGAAAAATCAATTTTTTTTGTTTAACATACAAATTGTTCATAATTAATTTGATCTATTAAAATTAAAGGGATATATTTAGGATATTATTTAAACCATATAATAAGAGTGACACAATTCTACATCGAAGATGGCAACATAGGGGGACGTGGGAGAAAACCCTAAACTAGAGGATCCAGATGATCATGTGGGAAATGATTCAGGGATAACTTCAAAGGATGATAATCGTTCAGGATACCTTTCTGAATGTATTGGTCATTCAAAACTGTTTGCGATTTCAAAAAATCCAATCGGTGAGTTGGAACCTCTCATCCCCGAAGATGGTGGTTTGAAGTAAAATTTTGCAGATGTGGTTAAAGCGGTCTCTGATCCTTCATTCTTATTTGATGTTCCTCCACCTATTTGGGTGAAAAAGAAGGGGAGGATCGCTCATGTTTTGGAAAATCAGGAGGCTGTTAAGGAACGTGTTATTTTAGGTCGATTCTCGATTATTGCTTGTGTGATGATCCCCAATGGTGTGAATCTCTATAAATTCAATTACTTGACTAAAATTCCCACTGAAGTATGAAGATTTTATGACTAGACAATAAATTCAAGGGGAAGGGGATAGTATCATGTCGTCTTCCCATCGGATGAGCATAAGAGAAGGGCTTGGAGTAAGGGTACCATCCCTTTGATAGCTGGATTTTTGAACATTTAGGAATGGGATTGGAATTTTGATCCTATGAATGTTTGAAACACTCATGCTCAGATATGGATTTTAATATGTAGGCTGAATTGGATCTATTGGAATCTAAGGATATTATGGTACATTTCCTCAGCTATTGGCAATCCCATTTGATTGGATCAGCAGACAACAAATCTAAGGTTTGTTCATTTTGTCGGGATACTCATGGAAGTGGATATGTCAAGAACCCTTGTTGAGTAAATTGTTCTAACAACAAGGGATGAAAGTATAATGTTGGATATTTTTTTATGAATGAAAGATGAAATTCTTCTTGAAGTGCATGCTTTTTGGTCACCTTGCTTTTGCGTGCAGAAGAGACAAAGAATGCAGTTCATGCAAAGTGATAAGACATGATGATGCTGCATGTAGAAGGAGGAAGGGAAAGGACCAGATCCCCAATGGTTCTCAGGGAAGGAATGGGGATGCTACCATGGTGCATCATGGGCTTTTCTTATCTGGATATCTGGATGGAGATACTTCTGGATAGCCTCTGGTTGACAGGTATGCACCGGAGAAGGAGGATTTCATTATGCCACAAATGGATTCTGCTCATGAAGCCACTGGCTCAAGGGTTGAGGTTATCAATAGTGAGGAAGGTACTTATCTGCGGGCTTCTAATCCAAGTTGTGAAGATGACCTTGTGGTGGAAGCACATTTGGGTTCAACCTGTTGTGACCTCATGGTGGATGCACCGGTGAAGAAAGAATGCATTATGCCAAAAATGGATTCTGCTAAGGATATCACTAGCTCAAGGGTCACAGTTCCTAATGGTGAGGAAGGTTCTCATTAGGGGGGTGTTAACCCAGTTTGTGCAGATGACACTGTGGTGGAAGCACCTACATTTTCAATATTCTATGATAAGGGTACTATAGAGAAGGTCACCACTCGTCCATTAGTGCAAGCTGAATCACTTGTGCTGATTCTTCATGATGATGCAGGTGAAATCATGAATGGAAAGGCCTTGACTACAACTGAACCAGGGGAAATTCACATAGACACTCCACTCCTAGTCTTCTTGAAGAACATCATAAGTGAGAGTGACCCTTGTCACTTAAAATCACATAACAAGTTTTTACAATTGAGTTGTGTTTTTTGGTGAGATGACATTGAGGACCCTCATCCTCCCGACCCAGCTGGTACTCCTGGGACTGGGGTAGGCCCTCTCACTGATAAATCTCATGAATAGGTGAACCTTATTCCTACATGGGTTTCTCCCTTGAACATGACCTCTCATATCATGCTCAGAATATCAAGCATGTTGTGGATAGCACACAACAAGCCTCTGAGGGGAAGGATTTTGTGGCCTCACCCATGATCTCTGGGGTAGATAACAACCGAAAATGGAAAGGAAAGAAGTGTAGAGGTAAGAAAGGGAAGGTGAAATTGATAATGGTGACAAAGGGTGGTCCCCAGACATGGAGAATGACCTATATGCAATGAAGATATTCTATTGGAACTGTCAATGGCTAGAAAATTCCCGAATGGCCAAAGCCCCTAGACATTTTATCATGGCCCATAAGCCCTTTCTTATTAGTATTGTTGAACAAAATATTCTTTTTAGCAGATGGAATGGATTCAATTGGGGCTCCATTGGGTATCCATTAGTGGCCAGTGATTTGCACAAATCTGAAATGGAACATTTTTGGGTGCTACGACATGAATCCATTCAAAGTAAGTCTTGTGTGAATAGGTATCATTGTGTTCTAATTTCTTGCATCATTGATGCGTATGATTTTTCAGTCTCTTTTTTGTATGAATCCAACCTCTACATGAGGATAAGGGAGTTAGGGGAGGATCTCAATGATGTTTTTGGGTAGATGGAACAGAAATGTATATCTCTTAGAGATTATAATGTGGTACTGAAACCTGAGGAAAAAACTAGAGATAATTTCAATGGGATTGCGGCCTCTGAATTATCTATTTTCCTTGATCACTGTAATCTTTTTGAATTCCCTCTTGCTGGAGATGAATTTACATGGTTTCATTACACCTGGAATGGGAAACAAGTATGAAAACTTGGCATATGTTTCGTCCAAATGGATGATCAAGGATCTACTCATGGAATTTCAGGATTTACATTACCCATGCATCACTCTGATCACAATCCATTTTTTGTGGAGCTCCGTACTCAACTGGCATGGTCGGGACCCATCCCATTCTGGTTCAAAAATGGGAGGGTTATGGAGCATGGATGTAGGGAACTTGTGCTGGAAGCATGGAAGCTTGAACCCATTGGAAGTCCTCTTCAGAGGTTAGATGAGAATATGAATGCACTTCTCAAGGACTGTAGCAGCAAATATTTTTTTAACATGGAATGTAACATCAAGGAGGATGAGGCGGAGCACTCTCACATTCATATTCAAAACCAGCAGTAGTCTGATCCATCTCAGGAGGAAATTCTAGCTCATAACAAGATGGATGACTTAATTATGATCCATGAAAGGTTAGCCATGGTTAAAAGAAGGGAATAGAAACTCCAAATTTTTCAACAGACTACATAAAGAGAAAAGAGCTTGATCTAGGGATAAGGTAATTAGTATTAATGGTCATCTATATATTTCTGATAGTGAGATTTTTGTGGTGGTTATGGAACACTTTAAAGGATTGTATTCTGATGTTGGTCATGTCAAAACTCAAAAAATGGTTGGGAATATAATCCCAGGTATTGAGGAGAATGAAAATCAATACCTTGTTACCCCCCCCCCCCTTAAAGATGAAATTCGAGCAGCTCTTCTCTCTCTCAACGTGGACTGCGCTCCTAGCCCAGATGGATCCACTAACAAGATCTTCATATACTACTGGGATGTTTTGCAGGATGATATTACCCGAGCTATAAATGAATTTGTTACTCATTATTACACATTGTATGGGATGAATTCATGCTTCATTGCTCTATTTCCCAAGAAGGGTAATGCCCTTGATATCAAGGACATTAGGTAAGTTCCTCTTGGAAACACCATCCTTATGATCATAATAAAGATACCAATGAACACGATGGGCCCAATGGTTGGTGACATGATTACTACTAACCAATTTGGCTTTGTTCCTAGGAGAAATATCATGGACTGTCTTTTCTCTACTTCATAGAGCATTAATCTTATGAGAAAAAAGATGAAGGTTAGAAATTTTTCAATGAAGATTGACATCTCAAAGGGATTTCACACATTAAAATGGAGTTTCCTCATGGATTTCCTCAAAAGGTATTACATTTCCAATAATTTCATCATGATGATTAATATTATTCTCTACTCATCAAGGCTATCCATTCATATCAATGGCACACCCAAAGTATTTTTTCCCTGCACCAGTGGTGTACTGCAAGGTGAACCGCTCTCTGGCCTTCTCTTTTATATTGCTGAAGACTATCTCAGCCGATGCATCAATGACCTTTCTCAAATTTTCTTTTATAAGAAAATCAAGGATGGGATCAATGACTCGGTCATATCTCATTTTTTATACTCTGATAAAATTTTATTGCACGGTTAAGCTACAAGGAGAACCATCTCTTCCATTAAGTCCCTCTTCGAACACTATGAAGAGGTGGCTGGTCAAGCAATCAGCTGGGACAAATCTTTCACTGTATTTGGTAATAGAGTAATGATTGGTAAGAAGAATAGAATAATTAAACATCTTGGTGTCAAAAAGGGATCTTTACCTTTCGATTATCAAGGGGTGACCTTATTCTGGGGAAGGGTGAGGAGGAAGCATATGAAAGGAATAGCCTCTAGAATTGTGAACCAACTTGCTTTCTGGAAAGGAAAGGTGATGTCCATGGCTGGGGGGGGTTTCTTTATCAACTTAGTGATCACCTCTAAGATTGTATACTCCTTTTATATTTATCAATGGCCTAGAGGTATCATAAATGATCTACAAAGTATGATACGAAACATCATTTGGATGGGGTCGGTTCATGAGGGGAAAATTTTCACTATTTCTTGGAAAGAGTGTATCAAGCCGGTTGAATTGGGAGGCCTTGGAGTCAAGGACCTCCATACATTCAATGATGGTCTTATCAGGAAGTTCACATGGGGTCTTATCTGTAAGGATTGGTTTAGTGACTTTTTTTAAAAAATATTTAGATTAAGGATACTTAATGTACATAAATATTATATCGCATCATCTGTTTGGGCATCTCTCAAGAAATCTTTCGTGCAAATCTATCATGACAATAAGTGGCAAGTTTTCAGAGACTTTCATCTAAATTGCTGGACTACAGCATGGCTCGAGAGGCCTGTGCAAGAAATCATGGATGTTTCCATTGGTGTAGTTCATTTTTCCTAAAATGATTTTCTTTCATACATGCACTGTTCTGGCAGCATTTTTCCATGGTAGGTGGCACTGGAAGTTCAATGTTACACTCTCATGGACCGCGACACGGTGATATGGAGACATAACCGTGATGGGCAGTTCCTGAAAAAGGATTTTTCTCAGATGGTTTGTGGAGGGTCCTACCGTGCACCTGTCTGGTTCTAACAATTTCAGACTATTTTTATTCTGCCTTCTAGATTTGTTTTAATTTGGAGAATATGGAGAAATCGGGTGCCTACTCATGACCAGCACAAACGAGCTGGTTTTCAATTTGTGTCGGCTTATTATCTATGCATGGATGTCGCGGAGAATTCTCATCATCTTTTTTGTGGAATGCACATATGTTTGGAGGCTGTGGGATTATTTTGGATGCCTTTTGGGCTGGTAATTGATGAAAATATGCTGCTTCATGATCTCTTAATAGGGCTGTCCAAGGTGAACTACAGTACACAGTTGGGGAATCTTTTTCTTGTGGCCATTGTAGCTCTGATCACGACCACATGGGATGCTCACATTACCCTTCTCTTTGACCGCAAGCATCTCCCTATTCATTGCGGCATTGCAGCGATCCATTCAGAGGTTCATGCATAATCTTGGATTCAGACAGGTACAATGCATAACTATTTTTCTGAGTTGCAGATTTGTAGACTGCGTGGAGTTTCCGGACAGCCTCAGAATCCCTGGGTTCTTAAGTACATATGATGGATACCTCTGATCATCCCATGGCACAAGTTCAATGTGGATGGTGCCGATTTTGGTTCTCTAGGGATATCAGGATGCGGTGGAATCTTTGAAACATACCGTGGATTTGTCAAGGGGTGCTTCTATCAATTTACTAACATTGGGGTTGCCTACGATGCTGAATTATGGATGATAATGCATGTTGTTAGGTATGAGGTCTGATATAATTGGAACATGTTATGGATTGAATCGGACTCCCAGGTTGTCGTTCATTCCTTGGAATCAAGAACGCGAAATGTCCCCTGGAGAGTGTTACCTCACTAGGTTAAATGTCTCTGCAAGGTAACTAATTTGAAATTTCTGGTCTCACATGCATATAGGGAATCCAATCATGTGGAAGATGCTTTGTCTAAGCAGGCGATTTTGGAGATGGATATGATGTGTTCCTTTATGGCCCCCGATTATTGTGCTTCAATGGTGGAGGTAGAAATGATGGGTGTCTTGCACTCTCAGTTTTGTAATAATCCCCTTTTTGTTTGAATCATTTGTATTTTTATTTAATAAATCTGTTAGTATTGTTTTCTGCCTGGTCCTAGGCTTTTAGAGTATAATAATAGTTTTTAATGATTTATATGATCATGGATTAAATAATTCAAGGTATATGATATTTAGATTATGTAAAATAGTTTACATAACAACAATTAGATTATAAAATTGTTCATAATTCAATATAATATAAGATATTTAAAAGGAAATTTTATATAATGATAAAGATTAATTTTTTTATTAATGTGAAAATAAAGAGTTGTATTAAAAATTATGGAACGTCCATAATGTAAATCTAAAATTTTAAAATATTTATAATTATATTTTTATATGAATTGTTCATAAATGGTTATATCGTGTTATGATATTTGAGTTGTTCATTTATTTAAATTGTATTCCCTATTTTATTCATAGTTATAAAAATTTTATATCATGTATTATGTATGAGTTAGTTTAAATGGTAAATTCCATTATTGAAATTGATCCTTGCACTACATGATCAGTTTGATAATGAATTTCAGTTTTCAACTACATTAACATCAATTTGGTTATAAAAAGTAATGAACATGAATTTATTTATTGAATATGATTTCCAAAAATTTGGTTTTAGAGTTATTAATTTACATTAAATGTTCATGTACCTCATTCATATGATGCATTCATATATGTTTGAATATACATTAATTCTTATTTTGGACAAGTAATACAAATTGTGAGTTCTATAATTTGTAACACATCAATATGTCTTGAACATATTGGTTAGGTGGATGTAATAAGATTCTATAGTAAAAATTACTTGAATTATGTATACATATAATGAAATAAGTTGAAATGAGATGGTTATATTAAGTCCCCTCAAAATAATAAGTGTTAGATTCATTCAAAATTGACACTTATCAAGGGATCAATAATTTAACATCGTATTACCGAGCTTAGCAAGAGTACCCTGATATTATCTTATGTATGAGGAGAAGATATAAATAAATTTTTATTACCTTATTGGGTAGGTCATGCAAATAAAGAAGATCCCATTATTTTCCTTTGTTAGCTTTTTCTTGGTTTTTTATTTCGGTTACACTAGACAAGAAACACTAATGGTTAGGATAAGAGAGGAATCAAGGTGATATTAACCCTAAGATGAATTGGATAACGATTTGTCCATTATACTATAAAATATTCATAACTGTTATGATTCAGATGATTCCCTACAAAAATAATTTTGGTTTATTTATTTGAACAAACTTCTGTATGTCATGGTGAAATTTTGATCTTGGATTTCCAATGAATATGTTATTTTATAAATGGTTCATTATTTTTGTGGGATCTTATTTTGTAAAATTATATAAAAAATTTCATAACATGATGCTCATATAATAAGTGATTCTAGTGTAGATCAATAGAATCATCAGCGTAAAACTGAAAATTTAGATTAATCCTTAGAATGTGATGCTTAATGTAAGTTACTAATAGAACATGTAACTTAAAAAATGTTTATAATTTAGACTAGAAAATTTTAAATTTCATAATGTACTAGAAATATTATATGTGTTAGAGAAAAACTTGTTCTTGAGTAATCACGTTTTAAAGTTGTTCAACAAATAAATCTAAGTGATTATGGAATCATAAGATTATTCACATAATGTTTCCAAATCATTAGATTCAAAATGAAAAAATGAATATTAGACTCTATATATGTACTCAATATGATTAATTAATTTAATAATTTAATTAATTTGAGTGTCATATACTCAATATGATTTTCTATGACAACTCAAATTTAATATGATTGCATAGGTTAATGAATTGGTGATACTAGAGGATTACATAACTCTTTATTGCCTATAGAATTCAATTCTATTCATTTGGAAGATACCTGATATCAAATACATGATTTATAATTTTTGTAAATATAAATAATGTTAGATAGAGAAAAAAAATAAGAATTTAGCATGAAGTAATGGATACCAGGAGTTTTTGCATTAATAACATGGATTCTTATGTTTTAGATGAACTCATTGTAAGATAGGTATTATCCCATTCGTATTTAAGAATAAAATGTAAAAAATGGATGTTTATGTGAAATTAGATGGGTTTTTTAATACACATTATTTATGATTTGTATAAATATATAACTTTCTTTAAAAGGGTAAGAAAATAGATTGTTATGGTTAATGAATTTATCATATTTTCATTTATGTAAATTCTCTAAAAATGCGTATGGATTTAAGAAAATTTGACCTGATGTTCTCAGGTGTTGAGAATAAATGATATGGGAATTATGTATCTATGTTATAAGTGTTATCTGGCCAGTACTAGTGGGTAAAATGTTAAACAATGAGAATATTTTTTTTGAAAAGTGCTACAATGTTTCTTTCTGAAGCCACACTAGGTAATTTAATCCTAGAGTTATAAGGGAGATGATGTAATAATTATATATTTTTTATTATCTAGAAACCTTAGTGGATTTATGAACCTTTTTGGAATGTTCATGTCAGGTATATGGGTCATAAAAATCCATTATCTAATTCCAATGTTCCTTTGATACCATATGTGTATTTTACATGTTTGTTTAAATATATAGGAGTTACAAATCAAGGGAATAATTGATAGATCTTGTATTATACATTCAAATACTGATGAAAATATTTTCTATAATAAATATTAAATTATAAAAGTGTTTATTAGGCTCAAATGAATCTATTTGAAATATGTTAATCTTCATCTTATGTCACTTATATGATGAAAGTAATTTTTAGAAAACAAAGGGTTTTTTATTAAAAAATAATAATATGATAAACTTGGTTTTTGATTCATCAATTTCTATAACATGTTTTAGGAAGGAGGTAAGGATAAATGTGTTTATCTAGGATAAATTACTCTTCCATATAATTGATAAAGTATGATGTAAAATGATTCCACCCCATTAAATGGTGTATTTAGATGAATAAAATCTTATTTTCAAGAAATTTTTCAAACACAAAGAAAACAATATATAATATGGTACTAATATTTTCTTTGTTAAATATGCTAACTAATAGAAAGTAAGAGTTATTTCCTAAACAAAAAAATAGATTTTTTATCATAAAAATATATTTTGGAAAGAATGTATTGAATAGAGTTTAGTAAGAGTAGGTTTGATCATAGATAGGTTATTTGAATCATATAAATGATAACAACCTGAGGGGGTGAATTAGGGTTTAGGAATTTTTTTCATAGATAAGGAACTTGTTCACTAACAATGACTGGCACTTTGATTTTCCCAACCATTCCATTCAATGAGAGATGAAATTACTATATAGCACAATATATTTTACTTGGCTCACCCACACTGGGCTATGTCTAAAAAGAACGCATGAAAATTCACCTGTGCACCAAATTCAACAAAATATCACTACATTAAAGTTTTAAATTTCATGTGATCTCATTGAAACACTTGTTTCACCACCAAGAATAGTTGGAGAACTAACTTCTCTTATTCAATAAAGAACTCAGTCTTCCATCATTTTCATATTCCGTATTCAAAAAAAATGATGATATGAACATTCACTGACAATTGTGTTCTTCTATAGAAAAATATTTGATTTCCAATGAGGATGAAACTATAGGGGTAGAACCTTCATTGCCCAAAAAATTTCTGATAAAATCTAGAACAAAACCTCTAGAAATCCACTCCATAGAAAATCTTGTTCACAAATGTTATATATATATATGATTTTCTTATTTTTCAAAGCAACATTTTCTTATTTTTCAAATCAATCTAATTTCTAGAACCAATCCCTCTCACTCTAGGATTGTTCCAAATGTACCGCATGCCAATTAAGGGAATCATCCAACATTAAATTATAAATAAAAAATTGGGAGATTCAACCCATAAATACCCCTAACATAAAAGTAGTAATCATTCTGAATATAGCATTTATGTTGTGTGATACGAGTCACTACAATGTAATAAATTGATTGTTTCACCTTATATTGTGTAAAAACCATTTCTATGGTGTAGTCATGAGTCCCTCCACTCATTTAGCAAGATGGTCAACAACATTGTGGTGTAGAGTCATGTGGTTGAGTAGATCGACTATTCATAGATAAATAACTCCTATTAAGTCCTATCGTAAATGTGGATAACCATGGAATAGAGACTTTGCAATTTTTGTGATACAACGTGGATTATACTACAACAATGTAGACTCCTATAAGACAAGGGATCCATTGAATTTTTTCCCTTACCAAATGTGGACACTCCACATCACAAGGTGAAAGTACGGTGTGGTCTTATTCACTATCCAAGAGTATTATAGTGTCACCCTCCTTATTATGTTGTGGACTCTCGTCGGATGGGGGAGAATAAAATAAATGGTTCTTACAAATTTTAACCATCCATATTTAATGTTGAAGCTGCAGTGTTGAGATTTCCCCTTTTAAAGGGGATCCATCATAGCCCTTCATGATCCAGCAATGAGATCTTCCCACGAAACCTCTGGTGGAATTTCAATGCATCGTGAAGCCTTTTCTCTATAGTCATACTCACTATGGTGTATCTATAACACCTTCTTTCCATCATCGGAAAATCGTATGGAAATCACTGATATTATATAAATCTCTATTCCACTTCACCCATAATTAAGTAGTGATGTTCGGAACCTGTAACACCATGAATGCATAGGATTCACAAGCATTGACTTACCTACACTATCCCACCGACCCCTCCCATGCACTATCACCCAAGAACTAGCTCAAATGGGCTCAATGTGCCCCAACTCTTCTTCACCTCATGTTCACTCCCTGGTGCTGTAGTGGCTAGCTATCCCACCTAGATCCACTTCATGGTTAATCCTACTCCCACAAATGCAAGGTTTAATTGAATTGGCTACCTAACCCTATTATCCTACTGATTCTAGGAATAAAAAACATGGTTTAGGTATAGTCCATTGGATATGACATGGACTCCTTTTCTTAGATAGAACACCGCAATTTTTCTCTTATCCACCTGTTAACAATCACAAAAAAAAAACTAAAGGTATTTTTTTCCAATAATCCCTCCCTTTTGGGTTGTTGATAATTATAATATCACTCTGACTATTTTCGAAGAGTGCATCGAAGTGTCACTACTCGCCAATTCTATTCCCACATGATAAATACTCGGTGTGAGAAACCAGAATTGAATGAAATGTTTATCATGATCACCATTGAGTATTTTTAGCATCCATCCCACTACTTACCCCTAAGGTTTTTGGTGACGTACTCTCCTGTTTCATAATCCTTTTAATTCTCAACCTATGAAGTACTTTTGGACATTTCTACCCCTTCATAAATGAACCCAAAGTATTCAATACTCTAAATCATTTTGAAGATGGGGTTAAAAGGCCGATAAATTATGGTGAGAATACATGACTTTCTTATAAAAGAAAAAATATAGAATGGGAGTTCCATTAGAGAGTCAATTAAGATGATGTAAATGTTTGGACTCTAAGATCCAACTGATTCTTCTCAAACACCACTTTTATTAGTGAATTTTTCAAGATATTTTCAACTTGATCTTATTTTGACACATACTCCAAAACTAAAACTCCTTCCTCAATTTTCTCTTATATGAAATGGTATTTGTTACCAATGTGATTGACCTATAAATGTTTGAATGGATTTTTTCTACAATTGGTCACACTTGAGTTATCTCACATAATTAGAATTGGATGACTTAATTCAATACTAAAATCATCATGTTATTATTTTATACATAGAAATTGGGTGTATTCATGAGTGTAATCAATTACTTGGCCTCATACATGCTCAAAGAAATATAATTATTCATCTTTATTTTTCCTTGAAATACATGAACTCCCAAGATAAAAGGAAATTTAATTTTTTTTATCTTTGGTCATTTACCAAACAACCCAATCCACATCAGTGAATCCCACTAAATTCTACTATGTGTAATTATTGTAGAAAACCCCATTGTATTTCATATAATGAATAAATATAAAATTATTTTAACATATTTTATGTAGATCTCCTTATGAAAACCTTGAAAATTAATCTATTAATAAGTGGTAAATAATATTTCCAGGCGAGTGGCTATTAGATAGAGTGCACTTATGAAAATGTGTCGATACATGGCCACACCAACCTTTTCACCCAAATAATCTTTTGATAGTTTAATTATTGTGTATAAAAGTGTTTATAAGAGACTTGATTCCTCCCTATATGGTATCCTAAATTCCTACATTGAATATTTAGTTTTAGATATAAATATCAAATCAACTCTTTGAACAACATTCTAGAGAAGAAAAAAAGGCATTTTACCAATTAGAGACATCTTGAATTCAAAACCCATGAGTTATAAAATATTCTTTTTTCTAGTTAGCATCAGAGCCTATAAATATTATTTTGTTAATATAGATAAGCACCACCAATCACTATTTAATCAACATTTTGATATAGATATTGTGAACAACTCCTCCCCTATTAAAAACAAGATTCTTAAAGAACTGGTATAATCTAGATTACTATGCCCATAATGTTTTCTTGAGGCCATAAAATTCCTTATTTAATGGACACACTTTTCCTTTATGTTCATCAATGAGAAACCCATCCAGTTTCTCAATATATACTTCTTCTTGAAGGATACCATCCAATAAAGATGATTTTTCATCAATTTGATAAATTTTGAATCGCTTTTGAATTTAAATGGATGGAAACAATCAAATAGTCTTAAGCCACACAACAATTGTATATTTATCATCGACATCAATTCCTCTAATTTGGTTATACCATTTTCCCATAGTCTTATCCTTATTTTGATTCACCACACCTTCTTTATGTAGTTTATTTTGAAACAACGAATTTTTTCTAATGACATTTTCATTCACATGGTTTTAAAACATCATATATATTATTTTTATATATTTGGCCAATCCCCTCATACATATCATGACAATGAGCTTGTACCCAAGTGGTAAAGGCTTCTACATGGCATCCAAAAGACCCAGGATTGAATCCAGGTTGAGATGAATTTTTGGGTTATTATAGCATTACTGTAGTAGGGAACTGTTGCAGAATTGTAGTAGAGATGGAACTGTATTAGCGGTGACACTATAGCAAGAACTATAATGGTGGAGAGACTCTAGCAAACCGGGTACTATAGTAGTACTATTCACTAAAGGGCCATTTGGGAAAAAATGGGCTTCCAAGCATTGTATTCATGCCAGTTGACCTTGGGACTTCAGGCTATACAATGGGTCTCCCTCTACATAGAAAAAAAGAGGTATTTTATTTAATAATAAATGAGACTTCGACCACAACCTTTAAAAAATCATATCATTGACACAACTATCATCACTTGCAGTCTCTTTAAAATATTTTGGTTCTTCCAAAGAAAAAAAAGATATCAGCTGTTGGCCCTTTATTATTCTAGTTTAGAATGTGTATTTTGTAGAGACTCGGGTTTTTGGCCCTATCAGACTTTGGAATATGTCTACGAAGAATTCCAGAGCTAAGCACGAAGACGGCGTGCGATTCCGAGGCCCGGTGTTCCTGGAATTAATTTTATAAAAATATTAAATATTTTTATACTATGCACGTGGTGGGGGTGGGATATCTCCTAAATGGTAGCTTAGAACGGGAATCTGAGGGCATGGTTACATCCAAAACGTGCCGTTTAACCTATGCAAGATGTAAACTTTGTTGGCGCGGGCCTGCGGTGAGAAACGCCACCAGGGGCATTTTTGTAATTAAATGAAGAAGTTAGTGTGCAAGCGTCGACTCGAATAACTTCTGAATGGGGTCTTGTATTGAAAATCTGAGCCCACCATTGTGTTCAGAACAGCGTGTTTACCCTAGGGGTGACCTTAACTTTGTTCGCATCGGGTGTCGGGTCTGAGGCGGGGTTGGCGCCGGCAGGCGGCTTATATAAATATCAGCACCCGCGCCCCCCCCCCCCCCCTTCTTTCATCTCAGTGTTCTTCGCCGTTCTTCACCTCCGATCCGCCGAATCGAGAAAATGATGCACCCACGAGCTAAGATTTTGACGACGGATGTTCCAGGAGCGCGCATCGGAAGCTCTGGAGCGCGGATCTAAGGCAGAAAGTCGGCGTTTCGCCCGCGAGGTAGGTGGATTTGAGTTTTGACCCCCGATCCCATTTTTTCTGCGTTTTCCTACAAATCGAAGATGCAGAAGTGTAGATCGGGTCCTGAGGGTCGCGCAGACGCCACCAAATCACTAAACTGACCACCGGGGAGCTCCCGGCGGTCCGCGGAAGATCTGTCGGCGCGGCACTGGCGCCGGCGGAGGGCGGTCGGCCACGGCGGGCCGACCCGGTGAGGCGGCGGCGGCCGCCGGGTGTGCGGCGGTGCGCCGCCCAGCGTAGCAACGTGATGGTCCCGCGGCGGCGCGGGCCGCGTTATGGCGGAGGGCCACTGGCCGGCGCGGGCCGGCGGCGGCCGAACCGGCCAGGTGGGGCCAGTCCGGTCCAATTTTGACCGAGGGTTCTAAAAACCCATGTTTTGTGTAATCCAAAGGTCTAAATCGCGCGCCATATGCGGCGACGCGACCCTGGGATTGAGACGGACCTATTGGGATAGGTTCGGGTTTTTTTCGGGCTGGGTCTGTGACCCGGGGTCACAAAACGTCGAATAATAATAATATTTTAATTATTATTCGACTTTAACTGGCCATAACTTCTACCCGGAGCGTCCGAATGACGTGTCGTCAGTGGAGTTGAGACCCTGAAAGTACAACGGACTTTTTAAGATTTTTCCCAGGTGTTGGGACTGAGAACGGAGTGTGGGCCCCACGAGGCCGGGTTTTGGCATTTGCGGAGAAACGCAGCTTTCGCACCAGGAGTCCGATTTTGACGGATGATTAGTAGATCATGTGTGTTCTTTTGAGAGAATCGCAATGGTGCGATCCGTTCGGTGGGATTCGGAATCGAGTCGTTGGCCCCACCCGAGCTGGCTACGGCGAATAGTACCTTTTTCACCGGTTGTCCGTTTGAGACGAGCGAGTAGTTGATTCCGCTTTTTTTCGAGGGGCTCACCGTGCTATGGTCCGCTCGATGGGTTTCGGGATCGTTGTGTGGGCCCCGCACGAGATAATTACGTTGAGTAGTGCCTCTTTCACCGGTGCTCCGTTTCAGGCAAGTAAGCAGCCTATCCTGTGTGATTTTCCGCGTAGATAGCGATGGTGGCCTCGGTATAGGCCTTGGTGGTGCACAGTGTGGCGTTGTTGTGGGTCGCTCGGGTTAGCGATGTTTTGGACCAGCACTGGTTGAGGGTACTCCCTTGGTTCGTTCCCACGAGGGTTCGTGTGGCATCACAACCTTCTTATAGGTTTGTGATCCTCTCGATGGGATGTTTAAACTGTTGAAGTTGTGGCATCCCTCCGGTGGGCCCGGAGCGGGATCCTCTAGCATCTTTTCCCTAGATCGGGTTCTTGGTATCGTTGTGACCGCTTATTCACGGGCGGCGATCCCCTATCTAGCTGGTTAACCCCATAGGGTTTATGGCATCATCCGGATTATGATCCCCTACGCGGTGGGCCGTGCTCAGTAGGGTTGCTGCTTCATATGGTATATGATCCCCTACTCATCACGAGGTGTATATTAGGGTTGCGGTATCGTTGGTTATGCGATCCCCTACTCAGTGCGTGGTTTCGGTAGGGTTGCGGCATCGTCGGTTCAATCCCCTACATCGCGAGTTATACCAGATAGGGTTCTGGTATCGTCGTGACCACCTTTATATGGGCGATGATCCTATATCTGAGTGATGTACTTTTGTCGAGCTCCATATCGGGTTGTGGTATCCCTCAACGGATCCTGGGTGTGATCCCCTATCTGTGAGAATTACGTATGCCAGATTGCGTCGTGGTATCCCCCAGCGGACCTTGGGATTGATCCCCTATCTGTGAGATCTTTGTCTGCTGGAGTGGGTTCTTGTATCCCCTAGAGGACCCTATGAGAGATCCCCTATCTGAGGGGTTTGGTGGTTATGTTGTTTCAGTGAGGTTTCCTCAGTGATGCTATCCGACGAGCATGATCTCTCGAGTGAGCATCTGAGAGGTTTGTGAGAACCCCGATGGAATGTATCTTTCGGATGAGTGTCATCTGGGATGACAGTGTTTGTGTGGTGTACTCTTCTAGTTGTGGACAGTTGCTGGTGTTGAGTTCGGTACCTCATGTGGTTTGTGGTGTGAGATGAGTATATCTTGATTGTTCAAGGTGTATGTATGGGCATACACCTGAGTTGAGCTGACTAGTTGTGTTTAGCTGAGGATGGTCACGATATGGAGTTTCTCGCTCGTCTGGGTTCTCTCTGGATGGGATGAGCGGACTGTTGCCTTTCAGTTGGTCTCTTGGGTTTTGGGTTTCTGGGGTGCCTACTGAGAATGATTATACTCACCCATACACGGGCTTTGCCCGCACATTTTTGTGTCTTGTGCAGACCACAGGCCTTTCGATGGAGTCCTAGGGGGACCCGGAGCAGGCAGAGCTGAGTGAGCGAGATTGACAGGGGTGTTTATCGGTGCGGTGCCGAGGGAGCTTTCCGGTGGGTGTTTGTGGCAGCGTTCCCCTTCTTCAGAGCAGGTTGGATGTGTTTTTGTAGTTATCTTTTGGTGGGCCCTATTTTTCCCTTTGTACTTCTGTTGTACTCTGGTTGTGGGATAGTGTGTGCATGCATTTTCTTTTCAGTTTTATATATCTATACACTGTTTCATGGAGGTTTATGTGGGTGTGTTTGTACAGGTACCTTAGGCTAATGCCTCCTATGTGTGTGATAGCCTACTCGGCGCTAGTCGCTAGCCCCTGGCCTATTGGAGGCTGGCTTGGGGAGTCACAGCTCGAGCCCCGTTGGGTTGGGTCGTGACAGAGTGGTATCAAAGGGAGGTTCCACCTTTGGGATCTCAGAGCATAGCTGGTCTAGCTATGAGTTTGGTTTGGGTTTCATAGCGGCAGTGTTAGGATGTTTCGAGTTCGGCTTTCAGGCCAGGGACTCCAGTGTTGGTGCGGCGGCTGACGTATCCATACACTAGGACTCTGATAACCTGCCTTTTGACTCGGGACATTCGTACACTGGTTTCAGGGACATAACGGTACATGCATTATATAGTACTGGGTTTTTGGGTTTTTCCTTGTCCTTCTGGAGTCAGATCTCCTGATATACTCTTTGATTGTGGTGTGTCTTGAATGTATTTCAGGATTCCTCCACAACGACAGCCAGCGAGGGTTCCACATCGGGATTTTGGTGATGATCCGCCCCGTGTAGAGGTTGTGGACCAGGGCGCAGGTTCTGAGGCTGGACCTCCAAGTCTTCCGCCAGTTGAGCCACCACCTGTCAAGCAGTTGGTTGTGCCGGCAGTGCAGGACGAGGCTTCACACATGCTGAGTGCACTGCATGAGTTTTAGTGGCAGTTAACTCTGAGTTTTCAGGGTGATCCAGACCCCTAGACAGCTGATGACTGGCTTGAGGCAGTCACCCGAGTTTTCCGCCCGGTGAGGTCACCTCCTGATCAGATGGTGCTCCTAGCAGCGAGCCTTCTTCATGGTTTGACCGAGCGATGGAGGAGTTTGGTGATGTAGTCCCATGATGAGGAGACGATCACGTGGGAAGAGTTTGAGCGGCTCTTCAGGGAGGAGTTCTATCCAGTGATGCTAAGGTCAGTGCAGATTCAGGTGCTTCTACAGCTTCGGCAGGAGGGCCTGACCGTGTCGGAATACTAGGAGAGGTTTACAGACCTGTCGTGCTACTCCCTAGATATGGTTCAAGACCCATTCTTGAGGGCTCGAACCTTCGTGTAGGGCTTATGCAGGGACATCTGAGAAGGTGTGGTTTCCTTGTGCCTGTCCACCTACGCTAGAGTGCTAGAGCGAGCGTTGGTGGTGGAGATCTTTCTGGATGAGCAGTTTCCCCCTGTTAGTGTTGGGCACATGAGAGCTGAGACTTCGTCAGTCGGATCGGAATCTGGTAGCCGACGACAGACTCAGGGGTCTAGACATGGCCAATGTTTCAGGAGGCGACCCCAGGATGGAGGATCTAAGGCTTAGGGCTCGCCGGCAAGTTTTGGTCAGCCGCAGGAGAGGCGGCGTTATGCTTGCGACGGTCGGGGACAGCTTTCTAGAGATTGCCCGACCCGTCGTGCTGCTGAGAGGGAGCCAGTCGATGGACCGCCTTGGCAGAGGCAGCGTCTCGAGCAAGGACGTCCGCAGGGCGACAGACATGGCGGAGGAGTAGGTGCAGCGGGAGGAGGTGGTAGGTGGTACGAGTTGCCACCACCCCCACCCCCAGGTGGTCCACGCCAAGCTCAGGGAGCTGGTGGCTGAGGGCGAGGACAGCTGCATGCCCTGGAGGCTGTTGACCCAGAGGCTCCACGGATGGATAGAGGTACGCCTTGTGTCTTTTCTACTTTCTGCAGTAGTTGATAGACACTATTTAGTGGTACCCTTCCTTTCTGTTTCTTGCTCGAGTTTGTTCAGGGAGTTGGTAAGAACCAATGTGGGTGTTGTTCAGCATGCTTCGAATGCGTGAGGAAGAGGGATTCTTCCCCCAATGATACGTGTTTTTGTGACACAATTAAAACCATGCGGGCGAGTCAGTGCCGCCCAAAGCTGATAGTGTCGAGGTGTGGTGGATGAGTCCCTCTGACTTATATGTTTGGGCATGGGCGTTTGTGGTTGAACTCGCTGGTGTGCGAGACCCAGTTGAGAGTCCAGTCAATTTCCTTGTGCTTAGGGCTTTTCGGGGATGAAAAGTTCTAAGGGGGGGAGGATGTAGCGGCTTGGTTTTTTGGCCCTGTCAGACTTTGGAATATTTCTACGAATAATTCTAGAGCTAGGCGCGAAGACGGTGTGCGATTCTGAGGCCCGGTGTGCCCAGAATTAATTTTATAAAAATATTAAGTATTTTTATACTATGCACGTGGTGGGTGTGTGATATCTCCTAAATGGTATCCCAGAACGGGAATCTGATAGCATGGTTATGTCCGAAATGTTCCATTTACCCAAGGTGAGGTGTAAACTTTGCTCGCACGGGCCTGTAGTGAGAAACGCCGCCAGGGGCATTTTCGTAAAAAAATGGAGAAGTTAGTGTACGAGCGTCGGCTCGAATAACTTCTGAACGGAGTCTCAGATTGAAAATATGAGTCAACCGTTGCGTTCAGAATGACGCGTTTACCCTAGGGGTGACCTTACCTTTGTTCGCATCGGGCGTCGGGTCCGAGGCGGGTTTGGCGCCGGCGGGTGGCTGATATACATATCAGAACCCCCCCCCCCTTTCATTCATCTCAGAATTTTTCACCACTGATCCGCCAAATCGAGCAAACAAAGCTCACACAATCTCTTATTTCGATGGCGAGCGTTCCAGGAGCGCGCAGCAAAAGCTCTGGAGCGAGGATCTAAGGCAAAACGTTGGCGTTTCACCCGCGAGGTAGGCAGATTTGATTTTTAACCCCCGTTCCAATATTTGGTGTATTTTCCTACAAATAGAAGTCGTAGCAGTGTAGATCGGGTCTTGAGGGTCACGCAGACGCCTCCAGATCGCAAAACGGACCACCGGGGAGCTTTCGGCGGTCCGCGGAAGATCCGTCGGCGCGACGCCGGCGCCGGCGGATGGTGGCCGGCCACGGTGGGACGGCCGGTGAGGCAGCGGCGGACGTCCGGTGGGCGGTAGTGCGCTACCCAGGGTGGCGATGTGGCGGTACCGCGGCGGCGCGGGCCGCAGTACGGCGAAGGGTCGCCGGCCGGCGCGGGCCGGCGGCGGTGGCGGCCGGACCGGCCGAGGGGGCCCTCATCCGGTCCAATTTTGACCAGGGGTTCTAAAAACCCCCGTTTTGTGTAATCCAAAGGCCTGATTCATGCGCCTTCTTCGGAGACGTGGCCCTGGGATTGAGACGGACCTATTGGGATAGGTTTAGGTTTTTGTTCGGGCTGGGTCCGTGACCTGGGGTCACGAAACATCGAATAATAATAATATTTTAATTATTATTCGACTTTGACCGGCTGTAACTTCTACCCGGAGCGTCCAAATGACGTGTCGTCAGTGGCGTTGAGACCCTGATGGTACGGCGGAATTTTTGAGATGGTTCCCGGGTGTTGGGACTGAGAACAGGGTGCGGGCCCCACAAGGCTGGGTATTGGCGTTTGTGGAGAAACGCAGCTTTCGCACCAAGAGTCCGATTTTGACGGATGATTAGTCGATACTGAGTGTTTTTCCGAGAGGATCGCAATGGTGGGATCCGTTTGGTGAGATTCGGAATCGAGGCATAAGCCCCACCCGAGCTGGCTTCGGTGAATAGTACCTTTTTCACTGGGTGTCCGTTTCGGACGAGCGAGTAGTCGATTCCACTTTTTTTTCGAGGGGATCGTCGTGGTATGGCCCGTTCGATGGGTTTTGGGATCGTTGTGTGGGCCCCACACAAGCTATCTACAGTGAATAGTGCCTCTTTCACTGGTGCTCCGTTTCGGGCGAGTAAGTAGCCTATCCTTGGTTATTTTCCGCATAGATCGTGATGGTGGCCTCAGTATTTTCCTTGGAGGTGCGCAGTGTGGTGTTGTTGTGGTTCGCTCGGGTTAGTAACGTTTTGGACCAGCAGTTGTTGAGGGTACTCCCTTGGTTCGTTCCCATGAGGGTTCGTGTGGCATCACAACCTTCGTATAGGTTTGTGATCCTCTCGATGGGATGTTTAAACTATTAGAGTTGTGGCATCCCTCCGGTGGGCCCGGAGCGGGATCCCCTAGAATCTTTTCCCCAGATTGGGTTCTTGGTATCACTGTGACCGCTTTTTCACGGGCGGTGATCCCCTATCTAGTTGGTTAACCTCGTAGGGTTTTGTGGCATCATCAGGATTATGATCCCCTATGCGGTGGGTCGTGCTCAGTAGCGTTGTGGAATCATCGGGTATAGGATCCCCTACTCAGCATGAGGTGTAAAGTAGGGTTGCGGTATTGTTGGTTATGTGATCCCCTACTCAGCGCGTGGTTTCGGTAGGGTTGTTGCATCGTCGGTTCGATCCCCTACATCGCGAGTTATACCAGATAGGGTTCCTGTATTGTCGTGACCACCTTTATATGGGTGATGATCCTCTATCTGAGTGACGTGCTTCTGAGCACCATATCAGGTTGTGGTATCACTCAGCGGATCCCGGGTGTGATCCCCTATCTGTGAGAATTACGTATGCCAGATTGGGTCGTGGTATCCCCTAGAGGACCCTGGGAGTGATCCCCTGTCTGTGAGATCATCATCTGCCGGAGTGGGTTCTGGTATCCCCTATCAGACCCTAGGAGATATCCCCTATCTGAGGGGTTTGGTGGTTATGTTGTTTCAGCGAGGTTTACTCAGTGATGCTATCTGACGAGCATGATCTCTCGGGTGAGCGTCTGAGAGGTTTGTGAGAACCCGATGGATTGTATCTCTCGGATGAGTGTCATCTGGGATGACAGTGTTTGTGTGGTGTAATCTTCTGGTTGTGGACAGTTCTTGGTGTTAAATGTCGGTACCTCATGTGGTTTGTGGCGTGAGCTGTGTATATCTGGATTGTTCAAGGTATATGTATGGGCATACACCTGAGCTGAGCTGACTAGTTGTCTTTAGCCGAGGATGGTCATGAGGTTGAGTTTCTCTCTCGTCTGGGTTCCCTCTGGCTAGGATGAGTGGACTGTTTCCTTTCAGTTTCTCTCTTGGGTTTTGGGTTTTTGGGGGTTCCTATTGAGTATGTTTATACTCACCACTGCACAGGATTTCCCCGCACATGTTTGTGTCTTGTGCAGACCACAGGCCTTTCAACGGAGTCCTAGGAGCACCCGGAGCAGGCAGAGCTGAGTGAGCGAGATTGATTGGGGTGTTTAACGGTGCGGTGCCGAGGGAGATTTCTGGTGGGTGTTTGTGCCAGCATTCCCCTTCTTCAGAGCAGGTTGGACATGTTTTTTTAGTTTTCATTAGGTGGGACCTGTTTTTCCCTTTGTACTTCTGCTGTACTCTGGTTGTGCGATAGTGTATGCATGAATTTTCTTTTCAGTTTTATATATCTCTTCACTGTTTCATGGAGGGGTATGTGGGTGCGTGTGTACAGGTACCATAGGCTAATGCCTCCCATGTGTGTGATATCCTACTCGGCGCTAGTCGCTAGCCCCTGGCCTATTGGAGGCGGGCATGGGGATTCGTGGCTCGAGCCCCATTGGGATGGGTCGTGACAGAGTGGTATCAAAGGGAGGTTCCACCTTTGGTATCTCAGAGCGTAGCTGGTCTAGCTGTGAGTTTGGTTTTGGTTGTATAGCGGCAGTGTTAGAATGTTTCGAGTTCAGATTTCAGGCCAGGGACTCCAGTGTTGGTGCAGCGGCTGACGTATCCATACACTAGGACTCTGATAACCTGCCTTTCAACTCAGGACATTCGTACACTGGTCGCAGGGACATAACGGTACATGCATCATATAGGACTGGGTTTTTTGGGTTTTCCTTGTCCTTATTGAGTCAGCTCTCCAGATATACTCTTTGAATGTGGTGCATCTTGAATGTATTTTAGGATGCCTCCACGATGAAAGCTAGCGAGGGTTCTACATCGGGAATGTGGTGATGATCCGCCCCGTGCAGAGGCTGTGGACCAGGGCGCAGGTTCTGAGGCTGGACCTCCAGGTGGTCCGCCAGTTGAGCCACCACCTTTCAACCAGTTGGTTGTGCCGGCAGTGCAAGACGAGGTTGCACATAGGCTGAGTTCACTGCATGAGTTCCAAAGGCAGCGACCTCTGAGGTTTCAGGGTGATCCAGACCCCCAGGCAGCTGATGACTGGCTTGAGACAGTCACCCTAGTTTTCCACCTAGTGAGGACACCTCTTGATCAGATGGTGGTCCTAGCGGCGAGCCTTCTGCATGGTTCGGTCGGGCGATGGTGGAGTTTGGTGACACAGTCCCATGATGAGGAGACACTCACGTGGGCAGAGTTTGAGCGGCTCTTCAGGGAGGAGTTCTATCCGGTGACGCTGAGGTCAGTGCGGATTTAGGAGCTTCTACAGCTTCGACAGGAGGTCCTGACTTTGTCGGAGTACTCGACGAGATTTACATACCTGTCGCGCTACTCCCTGGATATGGTTAGAGACCCGTTATTTAGGGATCAGACCGTCAAGCAGGGCTTACGCAGGGACATCCGAGCAGGTGTGGTTTCCTTGTGCATTCCCACCTATGCTGGAGTGCTGGAGCGAGCGTTGGTGGTGGAGATCTTTCTGGCTGAGCAGTTTCCCCCTGTTAGTGCTGGGGATGTGAGAGCTGAGACTTTGTCAGTCAGATTGGAATCTAGTAGTCGACGAAAAACTCAGGGGTCTGGACGTGGCCGACGTTTCAGGAGGTGACCCCAGGATGGAGGATCTGAGTCTCAGGGCTCACAGGCTAGTTTTGGTCAACCGCAGGAGAGGCGGTGTTATGCTTGCGACGATTGGGGACATCTTGCTAGAGATTTTATGACCCGTCATGCTACTGAGAGGGAGCCAGTCAATGGACCAACATGGCAGAGGCAGCGTCTCGAGCAAGGAGGTCCGCAGGGTGGAAGACGTAGTGGTGGGGTGGGTGCAGCGGGAGGAGGTGGTAGGCAGTACCAGTTTCCACCACCCTCACCCCCAGGTGGTCCACGCCAAGCTCAGGGAGCTGGTGGCCGAGGGCAAGGACAACTGAATGCCATGGAGGCTGTTGACCCAGATGCTTTGCAGATAGATAGAGGTATGCCTTGTGTCTTTTCTACTTTCTGCAGTAGTTGATAGACACTATTTAGTGGTACCCTTTCTTTTCTTTTTCTTTCTCTAGTTTGTTCAGGGCGTTCGTAAGACCCTGTGTGGGTGTTGTTCAAATTGCTTCGAATGCGTGAGGAAGAGAGATCCTTCCCCCACCGAGATGCGTTTTTGTGACGCGAATAAAACCGTGGGGGCGAGTCAGTGCCGCCCAAAGCGGGTAGTGTAGAGGTGTGGTGGATGATTCCCCTTGACTTATGTGTTCGGGCATGGGCGTTTTTGGTTGAACTCGCAGGTCTACGAGACCCAGTTGATAGTCCAGTCACTTTCCTTGTGCTTAGTGATTTTTGGGGATGAAAAGTTCTAAGGGGGGGAGGATGTAGCGACTCGGGTTTTTGGCCCTGTTAGACTTTGGAATATTTCTACGAAGAATTACAGATCTAGGTGCGAAGAGGGTGTGGGATTCCGAGGCCCGGTGTTCCCGGAATTAATTTTATAGAAATATTAAGTATTTTTATAATATGCAGATGGTGGGGGTGTGATATCTCTTAAAAGGTAGCCCAGAATGGGAATATTAGGGCACAGTTGCATCTGGAACATGTCGTTTAACCAAGGTGAGGTGTAAACTTTGCTGGCTCGGGCCTGCAGTGAGAAACGCCACCAGGGGCGTTTTCGTAATTAAATGGAGAAGTTAGTGTGCGAGCGTCGGCTCGAATAACATCTGAACGGAGTCTCAGACTGAAAATATGAGTCTGTCGTTGCATTCAGAACGATGTGTTTACCCTAGGGGTGACCTTACCATTGTCCGCATCGGGCACCGGGTCTGAGGCGGGTTTGGTGCCGACGGGTGGCTGATATAAATATCAGCACCCCCCCCCCCTTCATTCCTCTCGGCGTTCTTCGCCGTTCTTCACCGCCGATCTGCCAAATCGAGCAAACGAAGCGCCCACATGCTCGGATTTCGTCGGCGGACATTCCAGGAGCGCTCAACGGAAGATCTGGAGCGCGGATCTAAGGCAAAACGTCGGCGTTTCGCCCAAGAGGTAGGCGGATTTGAGTTTTAACCCCCGATCCCATTTTTGTTGCATTTTCCTACAAATCGAAGCCGTAGCAGTGTAGATCGGGTCCCGAGGGTCGCGCAGACACCTCCGGATCAAAAAACAGACCACCAGGGAGCTCCCGGAGGTTTGCGGAAGATCCGCCGGCGCGGCCCCGGCGCGGCGACACCGACGCCAGCGGATGGCGGACGACCACGGCGGGCCGGCCCGGTGAGGCGGCGGCGGCCGCCAGGTGTGCGGCGGCGCGCCGCCCCGTGCGGTGACGCGACGGTCCCGCGGCGGCGCGGGACGCAGTATGACGGAGGGCCGCCGGCCGGAGCGGGTCGGCGGCGGTGGTGGCCGGACCGCCAGGGATGGGCCGGTTCGGGCCGGCCGGACCGGCCAGGTGGGGCCGGTCCGTCCAATTTTGACCAGGGGTTCTAAAAACCCCCCGTTTTGTGTAATCCAAAGGTCTGATTCACCCGCCGTCTATGGCGACGCGACCCTGGGATTGAGACAGACCTATTGTGATAGGTTCGGGTTTTTTTTCGGGCTGGGTCCATGACCCAGGGTCACGAAACGTCGAATAGTAATAATATTTTAATTATTATTCGACTTTGACCGGCCATAACTTCTACCCGGTGCGTCCGAATGACGTGCCGTCAGTGGCGTTGAGACCCTAATGGTACAGAGGACTTCTTTAGGTGGTTCCTCGGGTGTTGGGACTGAGAACAGGGTGCGGGCCCCATGAGGCTGGGTTTTGGCGTTTGCGGAGAAACGCAGCTTTCACACCAGGAGTCCGATTTTTATGGATGATTAGTCGATCCTGTGTGTTTTTCCGAGAGAATCGAAATGGTGCAATCTGTTCGGTGAGATTCGGAATCGAGGCATGGGCCCCATCCGAGCTGGCTTCGGTTAATAGTGCATTTTTCACCGGGTGTCCGTTTCGGACGAGCGAGTAGTCGATTCCGCTTGTTTTTCAAGGGGATCATTGTGGTATGGTCTGCTCGATGGGTTTCGGGATCGTTGTGCGGGCCCCACACGAGCTATCTATGTTGAATAGTGACTCTTTCACCGGTGCTCTGTTTCGGTCGAGTAAGCAGCCCATCCTGTGTGATTTTCCGTGTAGATCGTGATGTTGGTCTCGTTATTGGCCTTGGAGGTGCGAAATGTGGCATTGTTGTGGGTCGCTCGGGTTAGCGACATTTTGGACCAGCAGTGGTTGAGGGTACTCCCTTGGTACATTCCCACGAGGGTTCGTGTGGCATCACAACCTTCGTATAGGTTTATGATCCTCTCGATGGGATGTTTAAACTGTTAGAGTTGTGGCATCCCTCCAGTGGGCCTGGATCGGGATCCTCTAGCATCTTTTCCCTAGATCGGATTCCTGGTATCGTTGTGACCACTTATTCACGGGCAGTGATCCCCTATCTAGCTCGTTAACCCCGTAGGGTTTGTGGCATCATCAGGATTATGATCCCCTACGCGGTGGTCCGTGCTCAGTAGGTTTGTGGAATCGTTGGGTATATTATCTCTTACTCATCATGAGGTGTATAGTTGGGTTGCGGTATCGTTGGTTAGGCGATCCCCTACTCAGCGCGTGGTTACGGTAGGGTTGCGGCATCGTTGGTTCGATCCCCTACATCAAGAGTTATACCAGATAGGGTTTCGGTATCGTCGTGACCACATTTATATGGGCGATGAACCTCTATCTGAGTGACGTGCTTCCGTCGAGCGCCAGATCGGGTTGTGGTATCTCTCAGCGGATCCTGGGTGTGATCCAATATCTGTGAGAATTACATATGCCAGATTAGGTCGTGTTATACCCCAGCGGACCCTGGTAATGATCCCCTATCTGTGAGATCTTCGTCTACAGGATTGGGTTCTAGTATCCCCTAGAGGACCCTAGGAGCGATCCCCTATCCGAGGGGTTTGGTTGTTATGTTGTTTCAGCGAGGTTCCCTCAGTGATGTTATCCGACGAGCATGATCTCTCGGGTGAGCATCTGAGAGGTTTGTGAGAAACCTGATGGAGTGTATCTCTCGGATGAGTGTCATCTGGGATGATAGTGTTCATGTGGTGTAATCTTCTGGTTGTGGGCAGTTTCTGGTGTTGAGGTCGGTACCTCATGTGGTTTGTGGCATGAGCTGAGTATATCTGGATTGTTCAAGGTGGATGTATGGGCATATACCTGAGATGAGCTGAATAGTTGTGTTTAGCCGAGGATGGTCACGGGATGGAGTTTCTCTCTCGTCTGTGTTCCCTCTGACTGGGATGAGCGGACTATTTCCTTTCATTTTCTCTCTTGGGTTTTGGGTTTTTGGGGTGCCTACTGAGTATGTTTATACTCACTCCTTCACGGGCTTTGCCCACACATGTTTCTATCTTGTGCCGACCACATGCCTTTTGACGGAGTCCCAGGAGGACCCGGATCAGGCAAAGCTGAGTGAGTGAGATTGACCAGGGTGTTTACCGGTGCGGTGCCGAGGGAGCTTTCTGGCGGGTGTTTGTGGTAGTGTTCCCCTTCTTCAGAAAAGGTTGGATGTGTTTTTGTAGTTTTCTTTTGGTAGGCCCTGTTTTTCCCTTCGTACTTCTGCTGTACTCTGGTTGTGGGATAGTGTATTCATGCATTTTATTTTCAGTTTTATATATCTCTGCACTGTTGCATGGAGGTGTATGTGGGTGCGTGTGTACAGGTACCTTAGGCTAATGCCTCCCATGTGTGTGATAGCCTACTCGGCGCTAGTCTCCAGCCCCTGGCCTATTGGAGGCGGGCTTGGGGAGTCACGGCTCGAGCCCCGTTGGGTCGGGTCATGACAGATTTATAGTCCCTAACAATATTTATTATAGTGATTTCAGCATTGCTGGCTTTCTCCCTAAGCCTGCTGATATTTCTCGATCCATCATAATATGATTCTTCATTAGAGTTCTCTTCATTCCTTATAACTCCCCATGAACCCTACAGTTCTTCATCACTTTTAGATTCTCAAATATGGTGGGTTTCATGAAAAGTATAGTACTGTGATGCTATCATTTTTCAATCTTCAACAACTGAAACATCATAACTATCTATATTTTTGTTATGACTTTTTTTGTAAAACCTATAATCTTTTTTCTTTGATGAATATGATTGAGATATACCTTCATATCCTTAATATTTAATTTTTTTTTACATTTTTACTTATTGAGAATGAAATTTTTTCTTATAAAAATTTGGGAGTATTTGATTGTAGGTTTCTTTTCATACTGTATTTCATATGGAGTTCTATTTTCGTTTACACATAGAAATGATCTATTAGAGACATATACTGTTCTAAAAAGAGTTTCTATCCAAAATCATTCTAGAAGATATTTTTCAATCCACATTTTTTTGATATATGTTTTTTCTTATACAATTTATTCTTTCCAAAACCCCATTTATTTGGGGTGTTTTGATATCCAATACATTATGTTGAAATGCATGTTTCTTTATATATTATTAATCTTGACTATTTGTGAATTCAGTCACATTTTTCAGTTTTAAATTTCTAGATCTTCGCTCCATGCATCTTTTCATCTCTCCTACAGTGTAGAGTGATATGCATATATAACTAGATCTTTTTTACGATAGGAATAACACATGACATGTTTATATAGTCATCTATAAACTGCACATAGTACACTATCTACTATATATACTAATCTTGGATTTCCTACAGCCATGTGTCACGCTAATGTTCTTCCACATCACATTTCTATTACGTTCCATTTCTCCAATCATCCAAGTTGCATAAAAAAACCATTCCTCCCTCCAAAATTAGGATCCATCTCATGCTTCACCCCCAGAAAACTAGCACATGCGTTCTCTCCCTATCCATCAACATTGGTTCCCAAAACCCCCTCCCTCCAAATTTGAATCTCCCTTGCTATTCTGCATCTTATACTATGGTTGCTGGTATGATTTCTCCTGCCCTTGTCTAGCTCTTCACACAATCCACTGCCTGCATCCTCCTCTCAATTTCACTTGGCTTCTATATCAGTTCATCCTCTACAATCCATTCATATCATCATATGGTTGCCACATCTAAATTCTGACATCCTATCTCTTTGGTTTCCTCATATGATTCTTATCCGCAAAGCTCTACTACCATCATCCAATATTATAATCTACCTCCCTCCACCATCAATCCCTCAAACCCCTCCCCTCCTACTCGAGAAATCCTTTTCCATCTCCTAGGGTTGCTGATAATATATGTCTCCTCAGAGATCTACCATGGTGAAGCACGCCCCTCACCCTCTTCATGATTCCATTCACCACAACAAAAACCTGATTTTTTTCTTTGAAATATATCTCCCTATTATGTTCCTTTGTAGTAATTGACAAGGTGTAAAAATTTTCCATAAGCGCAGATTCATCCAGCTCTCAACGCATCCAAAATATGGTATTTTATCCTCTATAGATTCTCAATACTAATTCTATATTCTATATAGTTTTGAATTTCAATAAGTTTATACAAATTTTGTAGGTTTTAATACAATACAACGCTTTACAAATGGTGGGTTCTCATAATTTTCTAGAAACATTTTTAGTTCTCTCCAAGGATTTGTTTTTCCAGCTTCATATGGATTATTCAATCATCAATATAATGCTTCTCCTATTTTGATTCACTAATCATTTCATGTTCTATTCTATAGATTCTCATTAACAATTCTATCTAATTTATACTTTCAACTTTCACTATGTTCATACTAATTCTTTAGGCTATAATAAAATATAGTTATTAAAAAATGTTTTGTTATCATAATTTTATAGAAATGTTTTCAGTTCTCTCCAAGAATTAGTTTTTTCAGCTACATATGGATTATTAAATCATCAATACAATACCTCTCTTATTTTGATTCACCAATCAATGCATGTACTTATTTTTCTCGGTCAATATTTCTTTGTCTAAATTTTTTTCCATGGTTGATATGTTGTATTAGAATGTAATGAAGGAATCCCTACAAGATATGGGGTTTGACTACATAATATGGCCAAGGAAATAATAATTAGCATGTCTTATTATTTTTAAACATTATTTTATATGTAGGTAAACATGTTGGATGATTTTGTAGGTGCTCAAACTCCTGGATCATTACCTCTTATTCCCCATCTATAACTCAGAAATAAAAATCCATGTAAAACAACAACATTATTTCCATGAAATTTTTTTAGATTGATCACAAAGCATTTAACATCCAAATGTAACACATAGTAATACTGTATTTAAGGTCATAAGCAATAATTTAGTGGTCCATTACACTGTGGTGATGCAAGGTTTTGATTCTACATACTAGGTGACATGATGGACTGACACTAGATTTTGGTTGAAGATAGGATTAGTGACATATTATGGAGAAGTTGATCCTTATATTTTAGTTGAGTAATTAGTTACAATTAGTTATACTAAATATGACTTGACATGTATTAGACTAGTGGTTCATTTTTTATATTAGTGGATCTTGTATTTTCTATGAGAAGTTGATTGGATCATGTATTTTATTTCCGTAGTGGATAATTTTTTAGAGCACTGGAACTTGTTTTTTATATGAGCTGTGGAACATGCATTTTTTTGGGAAGTGGATCATAAATTTAGCAGTGGATCCTTTGTTTTATTTGAGTAGTGGATCATTTTTTGTTATAGTAGATCATGTATTTTAGAGCAGTGGATCATGTATTATAGATATTGGACATGATTATCTCATCAGACGCCCTGCGATCCCAACATCGAGACATAACAACTTCTAGTTTCCCTTTAGGGGTTACCATTGTTGACTTGCATGTGATGTTTCAGTTGTATGTTCTGTGTGAATTTCCTACCTATATGTATTGTCCATCCAATTTTCTATTTTTATCTATAAAATGATTGACTAGATGATTTTTTGTTTTTCTTCTATGATTACTTAGAGGTGGGAACCTCTGTGTCATCCATTTTATTATCCTAACATCGGTAGAAGGTAACAACTAGGCGAGGATTTGGAAATCTTGTGTGGAATCCCAATTAAATTTCCATTGCAATAGGTATGTCAATTTATATTCAATAACGTATTAAATAATTTATTTCATGGTAAAAATTTCTACGTTTTTAGTGCACATATCCGACTCTTTTTCTATTTTTCTAGAATGTTATGTAGATAATGGATATACTTTGGATTTTTTGGTATGATTTTGATTCTGCATGGATGTTCTCGCATAGAGGTAGTGATTTCTGTACATTGTTAGTGTTCCCCGTTAACTGGACATCTACATTATCTAAATCAGTTTCATGATCCTGAATTTGCATTAGGTACTAAAATAGTGACTACCTCATTGAAGTATTATGTGTAAGGAATTTGTACTCTTGGCCTCTAGATATGATCATCATTAATGAAATTTCCAGTCTCTTTGACTTTTGGAAATTAATGTATTTTCATTGTGTGTTGTTTTATAAAAACATGTTTCATGATAAGAGAAATATGAGATGAAGAAGATATCTATTTACTGTAATTGTTTAGTAGTGAATAGTTTTCAATTGTTTTATATTCTACCAATATGTACATTCATATAATTTTTTTCTTAATTTCTATTTTTCTATGACAACACTTAATTTGATATATGTTGATTTCAGTTTTATATCACTAATATTATCTTTATTTAATTTTAGCATCCCTCTAACAATATGTTCTACTTTAAAATATTCTGTTTTTAACTATTATTTTTAAATAGTAGCTTCTTAAATGTGAAAATTATTATTATTGAGTATCTTATTATATTATTGTAGTGATGAAACACACACCTTCAAACAATAAATCAAGCTTCATAAAGAGTAGGTTGCAAAGAGTATTATTCCTATTGAGAAGTATGAATATATTTTTTAATTTTATTTCATGTTCTTGTCTACATGAAATATAATATGTTTAACTGATCACCCACATTACATGTTTATTTATTACCCCAACTACCTTACCTTCTTATTCTAAAAAAACATACACTTCAAATATGGGACATAAATTACCTATGCATACAGATTTGTTGAAGTTTCAGATCTCTATCATTTACCAAGGTTCTTTTCTTACTATACATCTTTATTTTAATGATAAATGAAAAAAATTATTAAATGTTATTATTTAGGTGTCCATCACAGACTCAAAAAGTGGACCTTATTTTACTTTTATCATAATTTATTTTGTAATTGCCCATATTTTGTCTTAGATGTTAAATAAGTGCGTTCAAGATGGATGTTCACTTTTTAAAACAACACCTATAAAAAGGGTTTTCAAGATGGATGTTCCCATAAATCATGTATGGTGTTTATGTAAAAAAATTTATTCATTATTCTATTCCCCTTTGACTCATTCATGATTTTTTGTTGAATGCCAAAACAATTTTTCTAGAATCTGTATTCACTTATGTGTTTACAACCTCATTTTTTATAAAACAAATTCTGAAGGTTTTTTGTATGTACAATATATAACTTTATTCAAAGAAAGTGGGCTCACACGCTCTTCTCAGAATCGGTCCACATGTCCGTGATTTGTGGAATTTCGGGTAATTCGGATGGTTTTTAGTATGTTGTGTTTTAATTCACTAACATTTATTCTTTTTTAATTGACTTTACATACTAAATATGGGTGACCTCTTCGTACATGTCACCCAACTATGCTTCCAAGTCACTCAAAAATTGAATTCCTCAATAAAACTACGCGCAACCCATGACTCTTAGTACCCCTCCAATATGGTGCTTACTTAGGTGTGACCTGAAATATCTCAAATATAAAGAATTGTTTTGAATTGATTTTTATTTAGTAATATGTAATACATCTCCACTCCACAGATTACAATTTAACCAGCTATTTTCATTTTTATGTACATTATATGTTGAAGTCATCTGGTCTATCTAAGATCATATAGATGCTTCACATTTCTGAACATCTATATACCTATTTACTAAGAAACTAGCCACCCATATTAATTAGATTTATATATTATTGAAAAAATACACATTGTGTTGTATCCTATATAACCGTTTCTCACTTTAGAATGAATAAGACGATTCTTTCTTATGATTTCATTTTTAATCAAACTATTTCCCATTAATTGTCTGTTTGTTTTTACATGTATCACGACTCTATAGAATTTTTTCTCTATTGATTTAAATACAATTCCATTAACATCATAATTAAAGTGGGTTTATATGACTATATTTGTGTATCATTTTGTAGATATTCCATGTGTTCCATGTACTGAAATACGTTTTTTTACTACATTCTTCTTCGTCGAACAACCTTCTCAAATTAAAACTTCTTAGAGAATATCTACATGCCTTGGCATCCCACTTTAGCATCCACTGGACATTTTCCAGCATATATGATGGTTTACCATGGCTATTCTGGTTAAAAATATTTTATGTCTATACATGTACTACTTTTGGGAAAACATAATGCATAAAAACAGACACCACTGTATGTTAACAAACACCCTACATACAAATAAATACAACCTCATGTCAAACTCAACCAATTTGCAATATTAGTAGTTGGGTGAGGTTTTCTGGTCAGACTGATTAATAAGAACTTCACAGTAGGTGTTCCCCAATAGTGGGGTACATTTTTATGCATTGAGGAAGAACTGACTAGAATTTCAATTAGAGGAAGAAGAATGTGTGGAGAAGAAAATTTATTGAGATTCCCCCTCGGTTCTCCCACTGAAGACCCACGTTGATACTAAGACAAATAAACCTTTTGTATTTATAGTACACCTTATTCTCCCTTATATAGCCATATTTCTCTCTATCCATCTTACTAAACCATTTCTAGTTTGATGTAGACATGGTGTAAGTAGGGATGCAGAATTGGTTGACCCTTTTTACTCCTTAAAAAAATACCTGTTATCTTTTTTACTATTACTCGTATAATACACCCTCAATGCTTGATCTAGGTTACTCAGTTTTGTAAGGGAAAATTTATCATTTTCACTCTCAGTTTATATGAAACATACTTCTAGAAAGTTAACACGTATTTTTTCAGGGAGTAAGAACGTTCAACCAATTTTTCTTCACCTACATAACCTGTTTAGGGAATTTGTACTCATGGCCTCAGTTTATGTGAAACATTCTTCACGAAATGTCATGCTGGAATTGGGTATTCCTTGGTTGAAAGTTAAAAGTTGTGCTTTGTTGCATATTTGTAGATTATTTTTGAAATCAGAGATAATGTGATTGGAACGAGGTCTTTATAGGAAGGATACCATGTATTCAGTCAGTTTCATAGCTTATCCCATTATATAATAAACATATTCATTAAAATTACTGCTCCTAAATGATTTTTTCCAATTACATAATATAAAATTATAAATCTTAAACATTCTCTATAATCAAATTTCCAGTGGCAGGAAACTGCCATTGTTAGATTTTGGAAATGTAGTTTTCATATTAATTTCCAAATATATCTATCTTTTTACATTTTATTTCAACCCACATTATATATATTATTGCTATGGTAAGGTTTGGTTTTTTTGGATTACTGATTATAATTTTTTTACCTTTTCAATATATGCATTTAGATATGATATAGTACTACATGATTCTTTATTTTCCATATAGAGAAACCTATAGGTATACAATGATGTTTTATGAGGTAGTACTACCTGAATCTTTATAATATGCTTTGAAACCATAAACTTGATACTATCCAACTAGGTATGTCCATCCACCCTCTCCCTGTAAAAGGTTTCAAGGGACCAAAGTTTATTTACTCCTAAAAATAGTGACCAACTAGACGAAGTCACTTTCATAGCATAGTTAGTCTCTTGTATAGTTAAATGAAAAATAGTTATTCTTCAAAATCAATAATATTACCATGGGATTGATATAAGAAACACTTAATGAAGCCTCTATTGTTTATGAAAATTCCTCCACAACCTATCGGTCCATTATCCCCTTAGGCAGCACTATCAATGTTAACACTGATATGGGAGGCATCCATCGAACTGGGTTGCTTGGGTTTTTGAACAGGTAGCCGTTTGGAAATCTCTCATGATGCCAGCAATAATATATTTAAAGGGAGATTTTTTTCCTCAAATATGAAGTAGTTTTTTTATTTCCATATATGATCAATGATGAAAACAATAATGAGAATACAAGTTGTTTTTAACTTGGTTGCTCATGTCCACATTGAGAACATTTTCTATTAAGGCATTCATGTCATGACATAGATGCAAGTGAAGAGCAGGTGATGGTCGTCCTCTGAATTTTTAAGCAATAAGGGTCAAACAGATACAACCGGTAAGCTTCCTAGCTGGCCTATGTTTTCATTTTCAATTTTTTACTCAATCCAGACACTTTAAAAGTGATCCTCTAATTTTCATGTCTATAGGTTGACTTACCATAATATTTAAATAAACATGAATTAGTTTTCAATGGCGTGGTGAATGAAGTGGTTCCAGGTATAATTGTTTTATTCAAGGAACGTTTCACTAATTCAAAGCTCTAGGGACCATAGTATATTTCCATACTTGGTTGAGTCCTTATGAAAAAAATATAGTATCTTCTTCTACATCATAGAAGCTTCTATAGAAGAATCTACAAACTCTTTTGGTACTTACTAATCTCCTGATGGGAAACTGTGCTGGGACAAAAATGATGAGGATTCTTTACACCACTAACTTCCAAAGAAAACTTCTTGATAGCCTTAAGGGTGTGCTGGTTTCTAGGAACCTTCCTGTATGTCAATTTTCAAGCTGTTTTCTTTGTACGAGCCATGTTTTATTTGATTATCTAGACATATTTTCTTTGATCCAATAGAAAATTGACAAAACTTTTGTGGAGATTTATTTTCCCTTTGAATTAATATATTTTATTCTTCTTATTAATATTTCAAATCATTATATTATCCTTTAGATTTATGAATATTGTATTCTTTAGCATAAATAAATTTCAGCATTTGTATGTTTTTATTAAGAATATTTCTCTTCTGGTAATAACATCGGAAAAAATAAATACAATGAAAGAGATGGGGATATGGTGCCTCATGTTCTTTTTTCAAGAATAATTTTTTATTCAGTTTTGGGTTGATACTATTTTTAAATTACTCTAGAATTTATTTACGTCAATATTTTTTTTCTCTTGAAGTTTCTTAACATGGGTGATTGTCTTCAATCAGGGAAATGAAATCTAACTGCCCCTTCTCTAAATTAGAATGTTCTTAGTTCAGGAGATCTTTAAAACAAACAACCAAACACTACTGAAATCTAGATCCCTCTAAGTTGTCATCCATCATTTATTGCAATCTCACCACTTTCCTCCATCACCACCACCCCCACCACCACTTTATGTTTCATCTTTGTCTCTCATATGCCTCTCCCATTTCATCATGTTCCTTCTCTATTTTCATTTGTTTTCACTCATTTTCCTTGTATCAAGAGCATCCCACTCACTTCATTATTATCATTTTATTTTAAAAATTATATTGTAAACAACGACATAACAATTTATTTTAATTATACATAACCTAATGTTTGTGAAAAAACTGAAGAGTCACGGTCATTTTCACGGCGTAGTACTAGTTAAATCTATTTGTTGGGGTGAAATCGGCCCAGAAAATACTTGTGCACTAGGGAGAGGGGACCGATAGGGTTTCCTACTAGGAGAGTTCTTCTCCCGAGAGGTGACCACTCCTCCGCCAGCGTCAAACCCAGGCGGTGTTGGAGATGCACCCTTCACCCTCTACCTCCCTCTTCATCCATCCTTCATTTACCTAGATTTAGCATCATTTTAGGTTTCATGTGTGTTTTAGCGAGGATGGAGGTGGTTCTACTTTCCTCTTAGACTTATCCGTCAACATGTTCTGACCTCTCATGGATTTTCTCTTTTTGGTCAGTTTAGGGCTTCAGAGGTCACCCTTGGTGGTTTCCTAGATACGGATATTGGAATTTTTTTTTAGGTTTTAAAAAATATATATTTTCTAGAAAACGCTTCCGGCAAAGTTTTTTTAAAAAATGCACCTTAAAGGAGGCATCTGGGATGCCGAATTTTCATTTCGGGGGCAAGGTGGCATCCGCAATGCCGCCTTTCTCCTAAAAAAATATTTCTTTTGAAAATTTTATTTTTATTTTTTTTGTTTTGTTTTGTTTATATATATATATATATATATAAACAAAACAAAAAAAATTAAGCAGAATTTCTCTGCTATTAAAGATCCAGCGCTACAGCCATTACAGCAGTCTGGATTCTTACAGAAACTCTTACCCAGGACTCCCTTTTATAAGAGGGTCTGCCCTGAAAATCATTCTGCATTTTCGATGTGGGATTCAGGTTCTACCTTTACTGTGCAGTACATTCTGCATTTCCGATGTGGGATTCTGTTACAAGTACGTGACTTTGAAATACAATAAAATATAAACTATAAGTCCAATATAAATTAAATTTTAAACATTGATTAAACATATAATAAATAGTTGAAAACAAAAAGAATTTCCTCAAAAATGTTGATGAAAAATAATATATAACCTTTCAAAACCGCCTACTTGAAACTTAAAAATGTTTCAAATAAGTGAATTTGAAAGACTGTAAAATATAAACTATAAAACGAATATAATTAAAACTTTAAAAATTGATTAAACATATAATAAATAGTTGAAAACAAATGAAATTTACAAAAAACATTTGATGAAAAGTAATTAATAAGCTTTCAAAACCACATACTTGAAACTTAAAATTTTTCAAGTACGTGACTTTGAAAAACCATAAAACATAAAATAAAAGACCAATATAAATGAAAAGTTAAAAATTGATTAAACATATAAGAAATAGTTGAAAACAAAAGCAATTTCCAAAAAAATGTTAATGAAAAATAATCTATAACCTTTCAAAACCGCCTACTTGAAACTTAAAAATGTTTCAAGTACGTGAATTTGAAAGACTGTAAAATATAAACTATAAAACGAATATAATTGAAACTTTATAAATTTATTAAACATATAATAAATAGTTGAAAACAAAAGAAATTTCCAAAAAAATGTTGATGAAAAGTACTTTATAAGCTTTCAAAACTGCATACTTGAAACTTAAAATTTTTCAAGTACGTGACTTTAAAAGACCATAAAACATAAAATTGAAGACCAATATAAATGAAACATAAAACATGGATTAAACATATAAAAAATAGTTGAAAACAAAAGCAATTTACAAAAAAATGATGATAAAAAATAATTTATAAGCTTTCAAAACCAGTTACTAATTATTAGTAATTAGTAATTACTAATTATTAGTAATTAGTAATTACTAATTAGTAATTAGTAATTAGTAATTATTAATTAGTTAATTAGTAATATAAATATTAATTATAATTAGTCATTATAATTATTAATTATTAATTATTAATTATTAATTATATAATAGTTAGTTAGTTCATTAGTTATATAATTATTAATTATATAACAATTAATTAGTAAATTAGTAATATAATTTTTAATTACATTTATTCATTATAATTTTTAATTATTAATTAGTAATTATTAATAATTAAATATGTCATAATTAATTAGTTAATTAGTAATATTATCATTAATTATATAATAAATAATTAGTAATATAATTATTACATATATAATAAATATTTAGTTAATTAGAAATACAATTAAAAATTATAACTAATTAATTAGTAATTAGTAATTATTAATTAATTAATTAGTAATATAAATATTTATTATAATTATTCATTATAATTAGTAATTAGTAATTAATAATTATTAATAAGTAATTAGTAATTATTAATTAGTTAATTAGTAATATAAATATTAATTATAGTTATTCATTAAATTATTAATTATTAATTATTACTCATTAATTATTACTTATATAATAAATAATTAGTTAATTATTAAAATAACTATTAATTATATAATAATTAATTAGTTAATTAGTAATATAATTATAATCTTTTAAAGTCACGTACTTGAAACATTTTTAAGTTTCAAGTAGGCGGTTTTGAAAGCTTATAAATTATTTTTCATTAAGATTTTTTTGTAAATTTTTTTTGTTTTAAAGTATTTTTTATATGTTTAATCCATGTTTTATGTTTCATTTATATTGGTCTTCTATTTTATGTTTTATGGTCTTTCAAAGTCACGTACTTGAAAAATTTTAAGTTTCAAGTATGCGGTTTTGAAAACTTATAAATTACTTTTCATCAACATTTTTTTGGAAATTTCTTTTGTTTTCAACTATTTATTATATGTTTAATCAATTTTTATGGTTTAAATTATATTCATTTTATAGTTTATATTTTACAGTCTTTCAAATTCAGTACTTGAAACATTTTTAAGTTTCAAGTAGGCGGTTTTGAATGGTTATAGATTATTTTTCATCAACATTTTTGAGGAAATTCTTTTTGTTTTCAACTATTTATTATATGTTTAATCAATTTTTAAAATTTCATTTATATTGGTCTTATAGTTTATATTTTATTGTATTTCAAAGTCACGTACTTGAAACAGAATCCCAAATCGGAAATGCAGAATGTACTGTGCAGTAAAGGTAGAACCTCAATCCCACATCGAAAATGCAGAATGATTTTCAGGGCAAACCCTCTTATAATGAATAATTATAATAAATATTTATATTACTGATTAACTAATTAATAATTACCAATTACTAATTAATTAGTTATGATTATTAATTATATTTCTAATTATCTAAATATTTATTATATATGTAATAATTAAGTATTATATAATTGATAAATTTATTACTAATTAACTAATTAGTTATTATATAATTAATCATTAATAAACACTAATTACCAAATTACAAATTATATACTATTTAATTAGTTATTTCGTAATATAAATATTAATTATATACTAATTAAATAGTTAATTAGTAATAGAATTATTAATTATATAATTTGTAATTAGGTAATTAGTAATTATTAATGTTTTATTATTATGTTCGTATGGTTATATAAATATATATAAATAAAACCTAATTTACCCCCTCCTGAGATTCCACTCTAACCAACAAGTAAAAAATAGTATTTTGATTTTAGTACGCATAAAACATGTAAACAATAATGTACAATCAATGCATATGTCTGTGGCGAGGCGATTCCGTCCCACATGGTGGTCTGTGAATAGGACGTCCGCGTCGAGTGCGCAGTGGAGTCTGATGACCTGGAGAAGGCTGATCCTCGAGCACTGAAACGTCGACCGTCGCATCCTCCATCTGTGTGTCAGTTGGAGGAGCTGTCAACTGCATCTCGTACTGCCATTCGGATCCTTCTCCCACTAGGGTGGTAGAAGGACCTGCCTCCATCGCAGAGGGGAACGAAGCCTGTGATGGAGCTATACCGCAAGACGATGACGGCTCTAGAATCCAAGGTTGTGAAGGATCTGGAACCCAAGATAGATAGAACTGCAGATATCCTATCAGGAAAGACGGATCCCATGCCACCTGAGGCACATCCTGAATAGGCTGATCCTGGACTACTAGAGGCCCGACCTCTGCCTGTGGAACAAGCGAGGCCTCACGTGCAGCACGACTCTATCTACGTCGCCGTGGTCGTGGCTCCTCAGCACCATCAGTAGCTGCAGGATGTTCCTCTGGGGCAGGAACCTCCTGTCTCTGAGCCAGATGCGTGAAGATGCTCTCGGAAAGCGCATAAAAAGATGCCCTCGCCTCCAGCGTTGTAGAATGGACGGCTGCCCGGCTAAAGACCCCCTCCTCCTCTTCATCGCTCATGCGAACAAGCTGCTCTTGTGACTTCCCTGTAAGTAGATTTAAATGGAATTAGAAAATAATTCAATAAACCAACTAATAGGAATTTATTAACTTACCATACTCTGCATCTCTATGCCAGCTTGGGTAAGATACAGTATAGACTTCAGTCTATACCATGGCGCATAGTCAACCTGCTCTGAAAGAGAGAATCGATTTGTAGGAACACCTTGAATACGTAACTCTGCACGTCTGTGCCAGCAGTCGATAAAACTCACATGTACTTGGGACCAGTCATCATCCTGCCTCCCTGTCAGCTTCATCCCATGAAACTTGTCTGTCTGTCTAGATGGTAATGGAATCGGCTGAGTACGAAAAAATTCGCGCATGAACCTGTCAGGCTGCTGCCACTCAGTAATATGAAAGTGAATGAGGGGCACTACAGCCATAGCATCCTCAAGCCCAACAGTGCAGTATGCTGGAAACTGGTCCATAATACTCCGGTATGGAAGCCATGAAATCTGAAATGACAAGTGATTTTGTCAAAAAAACACCCAACTAAAAACCAAAATTGATGTTATTATTAAAAATGTTAGACAGTGATAGATTGTATATACATACCTGATCAGGTAAGAGACAGTCCAACTGTAGCCGATATACGCCCAAATGCTGTCTCGGAACCACGTCAAAATTGTGTCACTGAAACCACCTGTAAAATACAACGATAATGACAAATAATGAGAAATTATAGTCAATAACTCATAGTAGAATAAAAAACCAATAGAAATGACTTATCATACCAGCGTCCACGCGAAGCATCATGCAGCACCACCATCTCGACTGGTGGACCAGTAAGGTCAGGGCAGAATGCTGGGATGCGCTCCCATGCCCACATATGAATAAGGATGACGCATCCTCCAAGACCTATGCGTTCCCTATGGGATAGTCTGCATAATGATCTGTACGTGTATGCCAAGCAGGATGATCCCCAACTGTACGTCCCAGCCCGATCAAAGTCCTTTAGTAGGGGTAGATACATCATATGCACGTCCATCCCTGAGTGATCAGTACACATGGTCCCACCAATGAGTCGTAAGATATATGCACGGGCGTAACGCATGACGGTCTGCTCATCATCATCATCCTGTAAATGTGGAATCTGCGAGTCCAACCAATGCATAGATATGGACGATCCATCTGTAGCCCTACAGTCGGACAAAATATCAACGCCTAACAAGCGTTGAGCAAGGTCTAGCCAAGCTGCATGAGTGGGTCCAATAACGAGTCTCCCCTGGATGGAAAGACCGAGAAGAACTGCGACATCCTTGAGGGTTATGGTCATCTCCCCCTCAGGCAAGTGGAATGTGTGTGTCTCTGGTCTCCATCTCTCAACGAGGGCAGCATGTAGGTAATGATCTACAAATGTGAAATCTGATATGGCAAGGCCATAGAAGCCATTACGGCGCAAGTAAGGTCTAATGGAATGTGGAGGCTCCATGTGATGAAAATTGTGCGCTCGACCCACCTTCACAAATCGATCTGGATGACCCTCTAACACGGCCTGTGAAATATGGGTAGGCTGCTGAGTGAGTAGTATAGTATCATCCATCTGCATATAAACAAAGAAAATGAGTCGTAAGTGTAAAATGTAAATATAACATTAATGGGTTAACTGACATACACATTTCAATATGGGTTAAGTGTTCTGCTTTCGGAGTTTTGAAATAAATTCTATTATTTCATATTTAAAGTTATTTCTTGAAAGCATGAATATTAATATGAAATAAGTTATGTTATCTAAAATATTGAGTCTTGAATTTGGTTACACATATTTTGGGGGAGCTTTGTGATTAACTACTTATGGATTGGATTAAGATAAACCATTTCAATTAGTAATGATGTTTTTAGAATTTATCTAATTGTATGTATTCAATATCTTATGTTAATTATTATGATACTATAAATTTGTTATAGAACAGTTTGCTAAAATATCCTGCATGTTTAGATTGGGGTTTAGGTTGGAGGGTTTAGGGTTAATTTTTTTAATATTAACGTCCAAGAAACATGTTAATGGGTTAACTGACATACACATTTCAATATGGGTTAAGTGTTCCGCTTTCGGAGTTTTGAAATAAATTCTATTATTTCATATTTAAAGTTATTTCTTGAAAGCATGAATATTAATATGAAATAAGTTATGTTATCTAAAATATTGAGTCTTGAATTTGGTTACACATATTTTGGGGGAGCTTTGTGATTAACTACTTATGGATTGGATTAAGATAAACCATGTCAATTAGTAATGATGTTTTTAGAATTTATCTAATTGTATGTATTCAATATCTTATGCTAATTATTATGATACTATAAATTTGTTATAGAACAGTTTGCTAAAATATCCTGCATGTTTAGATTGGGGTTTAGGTTGGAGGGTTTAGGGTTAAAATTTTTAATATTAACGTCCAGTAAACATGTTAATGGGTTAACTGACATACACTTTTCAATATGGGTTAAGTGTCCGCTTTCGGAGTTTTGAAATAAATTCTATTATTTCATATTTAATGTTATTTCTTGAAAGCATGAATATTAATATGAAAACTTATCTCAGATGTTTGGGATTTAGAAAACCAAGGAATAAAAAAGAGATAACAACATTTATTTTACAATATGGGAATGTCACAATGAAGACAATATATCATTATGAATGAGACTGTGAAGTCGACCCAACAATGGTAGGGCATCGCTTCTGGTTATGACCTTCTTTATGACATATTGTGCATCGCAAACTCTTCCCTTGTTCTTGAGGCCAGTCCATCTCATTACGCATCCTACTCACCTTTGGTCTCCCACGAGGACGTAACCGATTCATGTCAGGTATCACTATCGGCTGGCCTTCAGGCATTGGGAAATAATGATACTCCCCAATAGGTGTCCATGGTGCAGCATAACAGTTGGCAATGATATCCATCTGGTACACTGGATCAACATATGCTTCCCATGAGATGTTCACAGAGGCACATGCTACGATGACGTGTGTACATGGAAACCGTAAGGACTGAAATTTTCCACATTGGCATTGCCTTGTTTCCAGTAATACCACCATTTTTTCACCGACGTGATTTGTGATGGGGTCTGAATGCTCTTGAACTTCAAATCGGGAGTCTTCTCTTCGAAAGAGACATACGTGATAACCAGAAGCTTCTTCAATATTTTTTTCAATCTCTCGTTGAAAGTGTCTTCCGTATCTTATCCCTTGATGTATTCTATCTGATGCTAGTTTTTGTCTATCCACAAAGTACTTCACGCATCGATATAATGTCTCCTGAACTAATGCGGTTATAGGTAGCTTGAGAAGTCCTTTGAAGATACCATTGATGCACTCCACAATGTTTGTCGTCATGTGTCCATACCTCTTTCCCTCGTCGTATGACAATGTCCATTTCTCTTTTGGAATCTGCATCATATAATCATAAACTTCTTGATTAGCCTGACGAATTTGTTCAAAACGTTCTTCAAATCTTCGTTGGTCTGACTCATATGCTACAAAACGTAGATGATATTTCACATAAATTGAATTTATATTTATATTGAAACAGTAAAACAGAATGAATAAAATACGTACCAAGCCTCGTGATTGCCTTCTTCATCAGTTCGTTGTGGACTTTTTTATGTACATTGTTAGCAATGTGTCTAATGAAGAACCGATGATGTGCATTTGGGTATCTCCATGTATCAGGATCTGCATTGATTGCCTCATTAATTTCTCGATGGCGATCAGATATCAAACAAACTCCCTGAATGTTGGTGAAATGGTTGCTGATATATGCCAGAAACCAACTCCATGATTCATAGTTTTCTTTCTCTACAATGGCAAAGGCAAGCGGAAGAGGTGAACGGTTTCCATCTTGGGTTGGCGCAATCAACAATACGCCCTTGTATTTTCCATACAGAAATGTTCCATCAATCTGAATAAATTGTTTGCAAAAACGAAATGCAGAGATACAAGGAAGGAATGCCCAGAACAACCGATGAAATTGAACACGAGATGGATCAAGTCGATTATCAGGAGACACATGTTCGTTTGTATCCATATGGAATACAACTTGGTTATGATGCCTTAGTATGGCTAGAAATTGCAGCAATACTCGATATGAGTCATCCCAATCACCATATACCTTCACAATTGCCTTCTGTTTCTCCATCCATGCCTTATTATAAGAAATCTTATAACCGAATGTCTGTAGAATCCTCTCTTGCGCAAGGGATATTGGAATATCTTGGCATGTCCTAATCATCTCAACAACAATAGATGACACAAATTCTGCATCCAATGAAGTATGATCTTGTGTGAGACTTGGCTGAACGCAAGTATGAGCCGCCTCAATCCTTGAGATTCTCCAACCTCCAAATGTAATGTCTGGAATAGCCCTTAAGTGAAATCTACAATCATCCCCATACTTCACGCACCGTATAACATATTTACTACAGTATGATTCGTGAACTACATAGTTGAAGTTTATCTCAATATGAAATCTCTTTAACGTGCTTTTTAAGGCATCTTTACTGGGAAAATTCCTTCCAATATATAAGGTTTTGTCCACCTCACTAAACCTATCTGGTACAACTCCAGGGAACTCAGTTGTCGGTGTGAGAACAGTATTATCGAATTCAGGCACGCGTGTCATTGCTTCTGACCAAGATGAAAATAATGGTGGATGATTTATTGACCGAGGTTGATGTACAAAAATTGCATTTCTCAAAACCTCCTCTCTATCTTCTGTTGGTCCCTCCTCATCAGCACTGTTGTCGCCATCTGATCCATCATTACGGAACTCCTCATCAGAAGTCGGTTTGACATGTATATCCAGAAGATCATCTAGGTTGTCCTCTTCTGCTGCATCATTTGGAATAGGCTCAATGTCATGGGGTAGACTGTCCTCAACCACTCTTGTATTTCTACGTCTTTGTACAAGTGGACGTTTTTGTTGTACAGTAGCAACAACAACGTATAACTCCATCATGGTACCATCTAACCGTTGAGAAAATAAATTAATTTCTTGGACCCACTGCGCATCAACAACCAATGGACAAGCTATATGCCATAGTGTTGTTGGAAATTTCAAATGTCTATAGCTCATAGACATTATCTCTTGATCGGGTCCCAGATTTAAGGAAACACGAATTCTCTCTTGAAGGTCACTTATGGTAACACAATCAACTGTACTAACCACCATAATTGGTTGTGTACTGTAAGAAGCTCCTTGATCAGTTTGAATAATCTCCCCATAATAGTACACACAGGCAAACATGGATCTCTACGTCAAAAATGTTTCTTTCATCAAAATTATGATAGTGTTACAAAATATTAACAATTATGTTTGACGATATGATGTTTATTATAATGTAATTTTATTGCACCTTTCTATACCATAAACTATGCTACTGATGTGTGACCATATGATATTTATTAGAATGTAATTTTAGAGCGCCTTTTTATTTAGTTTGTTTTTTATTCTTCATTTCACTTTATATGTTCATTAGTATCGTTAGCTAATAATTATATGAATTCATGTTTTAATCCTATGTTATTTATTAATTATTCTAAAATTAACTAATAATAACTAATCGTTAATTATTCTATTATTCTATAATTAACTAATAATAACTTTAATTTGTTAATTCTTATGTCCTTATTTGATTCTATAACATTATATTTATCATTTATCATTGATAAATATACTGATCATTAGTATCGTTAGCTAATCATTGTATGAATTCATGTTTTAATCCTATGTTATTTATTAATTATTCTAAAATTAACTAATAACAACTAATCGTTAATTATTCTATTATTTTATAATTAACTAATAATAACTTTAATTCGTTAATTCTTATGTCCTTATTTGATTCTATAACATTATATTTATCATTTATCATTGATAAATATACTGATTTGCTTTTTCTTATCTTAGAAATTTTAGTAGTTTATAAAGAAAATATGAATAATCTTAAGCATATTCCCCGGGAGTGTCAAAATAAGATGCAGCAAGGCCCGTTATCGTGCACCAGTTCCCGTTCGAGTCTAGCTCGAAGTGGTGTTTTCGGGTTTTACCCATATGTACATCTGTGCCAGAGCCACATCCACTTTTTTGTATCCAGACAGGAATTTAATTGCGTAGATAACCACATAATCTTTAAGCTACCAAAATTTCTAAATACTTAATCTTAAGTTAATTTATACTTAATCTATACTACCTAACAGTAATTATTTAAAACTATATATAACTAATTACAAAAACTAAATAACCAAATATTAAGAACTACCTAAACTGCTTAACAAATGAAAGATTTAAAACTAAACAAAATTAAATTAATTAAATAAAAATATTAAATTAAATAAAGAAACATACCTCTAAATGAAGCTTCGTAAAAGCTCGAACAACAAAGGAATTTTTTAGAGAGAGAGATAAATTATGAGAGATGAAGTGAGGAATGCAATGAGCAAGTGAGGAGAGGGGGGTGGGGGGTGGCCGCCCTTTTATAAGGAGTTCAGGCGAAGGCGGCATCGCGGAAGCCGCCTTTCGCCTCTGCATATGGCCAAAGGCAGCTTCCACGATGCCGCCTTTCGCCTTACCCTGAGGCGAAAGGCGGCCTCCCCCCGGCCGCCTTTTCCATGTCATCGATCCGGGCCAAAGGCGGCGCGGGGGAGCAAAGGAGGCATCACAGATTCCGCCTTTGTAGCGTATTTTTAAAAATAAATTGACCTAGGCCGTTTTTCAGAAATATTTTTTAAGAAAAACATATTAAAAAAAATCCTATGGATATTATTTATGGATTTATGTTTATTCTAAGATCTATGGTTTTAGGTCTTTTTCCCACTGGCTCAAATGTCTCCCCCACCCCGAAGCCACAATAGATGAGACCGATGAGTCCAATGAGGCTGATGCGGCTAATGTGGTAGTCTCAGATCCGGTGTGGGTCCTAACATTTTTTCTTTGTGCAACCACTTCAAGTGGATTCCCCATATGGTTTTTAGTGGGTATAGCAGCTTTTCTTCTTACGATGGGATTTTTTAGTTTTAATTTTTTTGTGGGATCATTGCGGTGCGACTAGTTTGGTTTTGTGGAAGTCAAATTATTCTAGGGTCATCATCAACAACATGGACCTATACACCGATGTTGAATGCTCTGTGTCGGTGGTTCTTCTCCTCATGAAATCACTTCACAATTCCATTCCAGTTTATTCTATTGTGCCTATGTTTCCTTTTTGTTCCTCGATGTCCCTAATTTTTTCCTCTTCCATTTCATTTTTCTTCTTCGTGTAGGAACCCATCTTGGTTTGGTGGGAAGGATTCCATGAAGTTTGGATTGTGTTTTTGGCATCGACAAGTGTGGATCTGTTGGTGTGCTCTTTTGGATTAGTGGTGTCTTCATAGTGGCTTGACGGTCCTTTAGTTCCTCATTCAATATCTCTGTCGATGAAGTATTTTCCATTGTTCATCCTCTTTTGATGGTTCATGTGCTGATTCGTCATTTTTTGGGTGCCTCTATTATGATGTTTTGAGTTTGTTCTAACTTGTTTCTTCAATGGTGGATACCCTTGGACATACTGTCTCACCAGTGGTACTTATTGTTTTTTTTCTCACTAAACCTCAATGTGATTCTTGTTAGTTCTCAATCAACCAAAGTGATTTATTTTAAAATATGAAAAAAAATGTTTGGTGGTGGAAAATCCCTTTGCACAAGATCAATCTATCTTGATGCATTCTTCTTCTTCGACATATATAACTTTTGAAAAATATTCTCCTATTGACATGAATAAAATGTGTGAGTGTGATCATATGTGATACGGGAAATATAATTACCACAATTTATATTTAAAAACCTTTCCAAATATGTTTAGGTTAAATAGCCAATTCATCTTTGCCAAAAAATATTGTCCACTTATTTGAAAAATATAAAAATAATTCATTCTCCCATAATAAAATGATTTTCCTTGGTTATTTTACTCTAAATAATAAATGAACCATCTTTTTTTTATTTAAAAAGTATTTTGATTGCACTCCACCACATTTTTTGGTCACATAATTGGCTGACACTGAGAATATTATGAATAAACTATCAATAGAGGACATCAGTTCACATGATATCTCTTTCATCCAATCATGTTTTTCTAGAACCAATAATATTAAGGCCCTCATCATTCACAAAACAATCAATTCCATATTTATTATTCTTGATGTTCAAAATAAAGTCTTTATATCTGATCATATGTGTTGTACATCCACTTTCCACCATCCACAAACATGACAAGTCCATTTCCATGGATATTTTAGAAACTATAGCCTTTTATGAGACCCATTTCATCTCCCAAGACGGTGATGAGTATTCCTGCTTAATAGATGGCTCCACATTATTTTATTTAACTTTCAAAACTCAAAATACTTTATGAGTCTCTACACATTTGGATGAAGATTCCAGCCTCTATAGTCTTCCACTTAGTGAAATTCAAGATGAAACTCATTGAATTATTGATATAAAATAAACTACCATATATCCATAAACATCACATCAATAAAATATCCATTAAAGGAATTAGAGTGATTATAATTCCTCCTTTTCTATTTGGAATGATATTTCTCCCAAAACACCTCATATCAATAGGGCACGCATAGTAAGTGTGCCCCAAGATTCCATATATAAATATCTAAATATTGAAACATTGGAATTCATATTAATCAAATTATTAGTTTCCATTTCATTGATTTAAAGATAAAAATTCTTATAAGGACTAAAAGCATAATGATTTGAAGAATTAACCATTTTGTCTTCATTTTAAATAGATCGACACTGAGAATAGGTATGCACTACTCATCAATAATTCCTTTGGCATGAAAAGTAAAATATTATCATTTATTTTTTATCATCATTCCAGGTGTTAGTAATCATTATCAATCCTCATGATTCCAATGAAAATTAAAAAATTATTACTCCAGCTTCTCAATTATCTTTATTCTTCTATTGTATGTTTAATCAAAAGAGTCAATGATTCATATTTGTACATCAATTTTGTGCTTTAGTTAAACTTTCTTCCCATAATTTTCTAAATATATAGATCATTTGTTTTTCAATTTTAAACTTCAGATATATATCATTGTTGGATTCACCTGTTTTGATAATCCCAAATCATGGTTAAACATTGATCATGATGTATTAAGCCTTTCACTAATCCTGTTAATTTATGCTCAAACTCACTTCATCCTAGAAATTTTATGCTCTTACTCTCATGACTTTACTGCAACAGATTACAGTTACATTTAATAAGTTCACCTTTGATGGCTACTGGTAAAAGCCTTATGTTCAAAGTCATAGATTCAGCTAACTGTCACTTTAAGTCACCATTTCAAGAAGATCACAGTTGAAGGTCTACTGCTATGATTAAGAAACTACTGATACAAGGTTACAGTCACAAGAATATTGCTTAATCATTTGTCAAAGCTCACAGACAAAGAGTCACAGTTGTAAGGTTACTGATATGACAAGGATTCTGTTAGAAGTTCACTGTGTGACTCCTTCCATATCAAGTCTTCTGTTGAGAATTTATCCGATCAAGCCAATAGTCGCACGAGTCTACCGTTAGTAGAGGACTACAGTCAGACAGCTTCCACTGTCGACTAAGTCGACTGGAAATCGAAGTCTACAGTTGAAAAGGTTACAGTTGCAACAATTTTTTGTTATAGATTCATTGTTGATGACTACCAATATGAGGCTACAGGTAAACAGAAAAACAGCTATCGTTGCAAGCCTACAGACAGATAACCCACAGTCGAAGTCCACAGTTAGAAAAAGTCTACAGTTGGAAAGACCTCAATTGAAGTCTACCGTGTGACTTGAATCTGTAACCAGTCTAATGATATTATATTATTTCTCTTTGTCAAATTTATTAATACTATTATATAATAGTCATGTCTGAACAGATCAATACACCTGACATTATTTATTAATCCTTGCAGGCATATCAGGAAACACCACGATGTACGAGGAAAAGCACACGTGATTGGGTGAAAAAGGTGGACAACACGAGATAAATATTTACAGATCTTAAACAGCAAAATGGCTATAAAAAAACCAAGAAGACAAGAATCGAATTTTTTTTGGGTGTGGGCACAATACTCTCGAGCATTCTCTTGCAGAAGAACAAAAAAAAGACTCTCAAGTATACCGACTGAAAGAACCGTCTTCGAGCTATGCTGTGACACACTCAAATCTCAATGAACTGATCATCTATACATCTGGAAGTTGGGACACTGCGTTTTTGGAGTCAACTCTCAGAAAAGGACCAAATATTCACCTCATCCATTCCAACGAGTCCAGAGCCGATCTTCCAACACTACAGAGCATTCTAAACTTATTCCTAATTTGTTTGCTCTGTTGTGTTTAAAGTTTTTCTTACATTTGTGAGAAGTGTGTTTGTATTACACACACACTGACTTTTGGGCTTAAACTGAGGGATACTGAAAATCCCTATTTCATACCCTTTTTTCTTTTGTTACCCACATACAACTGTGGAAAAATCCTAGTGTGGCTTGGTTATTTTGATTTCCCACGTGTAACTGTGGTAGAGGTTGTGAATCCTGGACAGTTTGTGAAAACTGTTTTAAATCCCGATACAGGTTGTGTATCAATATTATTTAATAAAATTACTTGGTGGCAGTTGATCACCAAGTGGAGAGGACTAGATCTTGGCTTAAGACTGAACCTCTTGTTTAAATTAGCTTTTTCATCTTTTCAGTACTCTGTTTTTAATACTTATCTGTTGTGCTTACTTTCAAAAATAGAAATCCTTTTTATCTACTCTGATAGTTAAATTTGGTTTGTGTGTATATGAGATTTGTTTAGTAAACTTATTTTGAAAGTCAAATTAGTTTTCATACTAATTTCACTGAGGAGTAATCAACCTTTGAGAAACCTGTTGAACAATAAGTCACTTATATTTCTACTGCCTTAATTAACTGGGCCTCTATTAAATTGGGTGATTTTAATCCTAGAAGTTTTTAACAGAAATTTTGAATGGGTACTCAATTCACCCCCCCCCCCCCCCCTCTTGAGTATTCACTACGACTAACATTTGGTATCAAAGGGAATTTAATATTTTCTAAAGTACTCTACTTTTCAAACTGTGATTTTAGTTTTATCCTAAAGATCTAAAATTTCTGTTATTTCTTAATTTTTATCTCATTAAATCGTTTTCAAAAATCTAGTTATGGATAATAGACTTGAGGGTACTGCTACTAACCGACCACCTTTCTTCAATGGAAATAACTATGCTCAGTGGAAACTTAAAATGAAAATCCATTTAGAAAGTATGGGTTTTGATATCTGGACGGCTATAGAGTCTCAATACAAAATTCCAGAAACTGAAAGAATAAATTGGGATGAACCTACTAAGGCCGCTTACAACAATAATTGTAAAGCTATGAATGCCCTCTACTGTGCTTTAGGAGATGAGGAATTCAATAGAATTTCTGCCTCCAAATTTTCTTTTGAAATTTGGGATACCTTGGCTGTTTCTCACGAAGGAACAACTAATGTTAAGGAAATGCGGTTAAATAATTATACTATTAAATATGATAACATTAAAATGAAAACTGATGAACCCATTTCTGATATGTATCTCAGGTTTAATGAGATAGTTAACACAATGAGCTCACTTGGAAAGGTTGTTCCAGCAAAGGAACAAATCATGAGAATACTGAGATGTTTGCCAGATAGATGGAGAGGCACGTCTGTCTCAATCAGAGAATCCTGTGACATTGGAACACTGCCTGTCAAGGAGTTAATTGGTAAACTAATGATGTATGAAGAATAATTGAAGGTGAAAAAAGAAGAAGATGATGAACCCAAGAGAAAATCCGTGGCATTTAAGACTACTGCATCAAAGAGTAAAGACAAGGAGAAAGTACATGTGCCTACTGAAAGCTCATCAAGTGAAGATTCAGATTCTGGCAGTGATGAAGAAATGGCTCAAATAGCCAGGAGATTCAAGAAGTTCTATAGGAAGAAAAAGTTTTTCAGAAAACCTAACTACAAAGGTAAGTATGATCAACAAGGCAAGTGGAAGAAGGATTGGAAGAAGTCAGATAAAGAAGATGATATAGTCTGCTATGAATGAAAGAGGAAAGGACACATCAAAGCTGACTGTACCAAGTTAAAATTCATGAAAAAATATGACTATAAGGACAAGAAGTACAAGAAAGCTATGAAAGAAACCTGGAGTGCTTCAGAGGATAGCACAAGTGAATCAGAGGCTAGTGAATCTGAAAGAAATCGTGCTAATATGTGTTTCATGACTAACACATCTGAGGTACCTATTTCACCAGTTTTAAATAATTATTATTCTGGAAATGGACATGATTCAGACAATGAGGAAAATATGTCTAAAGCTGAACTGTTTGAATATTGCAATATGCTGGAAGATACTTGCAATGAACTAAAGGCTAAATATAAATCTTTGAAGAAACAACATGCTTTGACTATTAATATTAAAACAGATTTAAGTGTGGAAAAAGAGAAGTATGCTCAACTATTGAAAGAGAACACTCAACTTAAATTATCAAATGAACAATTAAGAAAAGATATTGAAAAGTTCACTGCTGGTAGGGATACCTTGACACAACTGCTAGGAAAACATATTTCTCCCAAATATACAACCGGTCTAGGATATCATCCTGGACAGAGACAAGTAAGCAAAACCAAATTTCTTTCAAAATCTGTACAGTTTTCTGCTAGTTCTATTTCAGGACCATCTTAAACAAAACAGTTTTCTAAAGGACCCAATAAAGTATTTTTGTCTCAGAATATGCTTTCTGGTTTAAGAAAAACTATAAAGAAAATATGGGTTCCCAAAGTTTTATTATCTAACCTTTCTGGACCCAAAAAGATTTGGGTACCAAAATTATCATATGTATAATATATTTTGCAGGGAAATTGTTTAAAGAGAACCTGTAATACTCTATGGTATTTGGACAGTGGATGTTCAAGACATATGACATGAGACTATTCTTGCTTCAAGAGTCTGATTAAAGTAGATGGTGGGCATGTCACCTTTGGTGACAATGCAAAAGGAAAAATCATCGGCTTAGGCCAGATTGGTAACCCTGATACAATTTTAATTTCTAAAGTACTTTTTGTTGATGGATTAAAGTATAACTTACTTAGTATATCTCAGTTATGTGATGATGATTTTACTGTTAAATTTTAAAATGATTCATGCAATGTTTTTAATTCAAAATATGACTTAGTTTTCACTGCATCTAGAAATGAGAATGTATATGCTGTTGATCTAAATTCCTTGGTCAAACAAAATGTTTCCTTCTTAAATGCTTTCTATAAAGAGTCTTGGTTATGCCATAGGAGACTAGGACACTGTAATGTTCACTCATTTAGGAAACTTTATAAGAAATTCTTAGTTAGAGACCTACCCAAATAAGAATTCCCAAATGATAAAGTTTGTAATCCTTGTCAAAAGGGAAAACAACACAAGGTTTCTTTTAAACCAAAGAAAGAAGTTTCAACTTCTCAACCACTTGAATTGGTTCACATGGATTTGTTTGGACCTTCAAGAGTTTCAAGTTTAAATTGAAAGCACTATGTTTATGTGCTTGTAGATGATTTTTCTAGATACACTTGGGTATACTTTCTAGCTCACAAGAGTGAAGCTTGTTCCTACATTGTTAAATATTCCAAATCTGTAGAAAATCTTAGTGGACTCAAAATTAAGACCCTGAGAAGTGATCATGGGCGTGAGTTTGAGAATCATGAATTTGAATCCTACTGCTCACACAATGGCTATAATCACAACTTTTCTGCTCCTAGGACACCTCAACAGAATGGTGTAGTGGAAAGAAGAAATAGAACCCTTCAAGAAATTGCAAGGACTATGCTTAATGAGTATGACTTACCTATTTATTTTTGGGCTGAAGCTGTAAATATAGCTTGCTATGTCATTAATATAGTCTTAATTAGACCTATTCTAAAAAGGACCCCTTATGAACTTTGGAATAATAGGAAGCCTAAGGTTAATTACTTTAAATGTTTTGGTTGAAAAGTCTTTATCCTCAACACTAAAGATAATCTTGACAAATTCGCTCCCAAAAGTGATGAAGGAATTTTCCTGGGTTACGCTATTTCAAGTAAAGCCTATAGAGTATTCAATAAGAAAACCAAATGTGTGGAAGAATCAGTTCATGTCGAATTCGATGAGACTGATCCACACGAGCCTAAAACCTACCCTGAAGATCTTGAGGAATATTTTTCAAATCTGGATCTTAATGATAAGAATACCGAATCCCCTGTAAAAGAATCCAGTTCTGGAAATTTTCCAGAATCTGCTCATACCAATTTCAGACCAGCAGACAACCCTGAAAAAGCCAGTTCAACTCCTTATAGAGGTGTTAGAACTCTCAAGAATCATCTTCTTGATGCTGTTGTAGGTAATTTAAATAGAGGAACACAAACTAGAGCTTCTCTAAGAAATCAGGTTGAATATCAATCTTTTCTCTCACAGCTTGAACCCAAAGATATCAATGATGCTATCAATGATGAATTCTGGGTAATGGCTATGCAAGAAGAACTAAATCAGTTTGAAAGAAACAAAGTTTGGGAATTAGTGGAAAGACCTAAGGACACTCCAACCATAGGCACTAAATGGGTGTTTAAAAACAAAGTTGATGAGTCTGGAAATATCATTAGAAACAAGGCTAGGCTAGTTGCACAAGGCTATAGTCAAGAGGAAGGAATAGACTATGAGGAGACCTTTGCACCCGTGGCTAGATTAGAGTCCATTAGGATATTACATGCTTATGCTGCTCATCTGAATTTCACAATCTATCAAATGGATGTTAAAAGCGCTTTTCTAAATGGATATATAAATGAGGATGTATTTGTTGAACAACCTCCTGGTTTTACAAATCCCCATTTTTTCCAATCATGTTTTCAAACTATCTAAATCTTTATATGGTTTAAAGCAAGCTCCAAGAGCTTGGTATGATAGGCTCAGCTCTTTTCTTATTTCAAAAGGATTTACTAAAGGAATAACTGATCCTACTCTTTTCATTAAATGGATTTCTAAAAATGTTGTGATAGTACAGATCTATATTGCTGATATTATTTTTGGATCTTCTAAAAATTCTTTATGTATTGATTTTTCAAAAATAATGCAAAATGAGTTTGAAATGAGCTTAATGGGAGAACTCAAATTTTTCCTTGGATTTCAGATCTTTCAAAATAAAAATGGTATTATTTTGAATCAAAGTAAATATATTAATGTTCTTCTAAAACGTTTTTCATTGGATAGTAGTAAAGGCAGTGATACACCTATGAGTACCACCTGTAAGTTGGATAGTGATGAAACCGGAGAACCAGTAAATCAAACCAAATACAGAGGTATGATAGGAAGTCTACTATACCTTACTGCTAGTAGACCCGACATCATGTTCAGAGTATGCATGTGTGCTCGATTTCAAGCCAACCCAAAGGAGTCTCATTTGACTGCTGTTAAAAGAATCTTCAAATATCTAAAACATACTCCCAACATAGGACAATTTTATCCAAAAGGACAATCATTTGATTTATTGAGTTATTCTGATGCTGATTTTGCTGGCTGTAAGTTGGACAGAAAAAGCACCTCTGGAACAGGTCACATCTTAGGCAAATCGCTAGTATCTTGGTGTAGTAAGAAGTAGAATTCTGTTGCATTATCTACTGCCGAAGCTGAGTATATAGCTGCTGGTAGTTGTTGTGCACAAATCTTGTAGATGAAACAAACTTTACTAGACTATGGATATCAATTCAAACATGTATCTATAAAGTGTGATAGTACAAGTGTTATTAACATTTCCAAAAATCTAGTATCTCATTCTAGGACAAAGCATATTGATGTGAGACATCACTTTTTGAGGGATCACTATCAAAAGGATGATATCACTCTTGAATTCATTGGAACTGAACATCAGTTAGCTGATATTTTTACAAAGACGTTGAATTCTGAGAGATTAAATTACATCAAACATGAGTTAGGTATGATTAACTATAGCACAGTTGAACCTCACAGTTGAACCTCACAGTTGAACCTCACAGTTGAACCTCACAGTTGAACCTCACAGTTGAACCTCACAGTTGAACCTCACAGTTGAACCTCACAGTTGAACCTCACAGTTGAACCTCACAGTTGAACCTCACAGTTGAACCGCACAGTTGAACCTCACAGTTGAACTTCACAGTCGGACCTTACAGTTAGACATCACCGGTGTACCTCACTGATACATCTCACAGTAGGCTACTTCGCTGTTTAAATCATTTTTTTCTCTCTCTTTTCCCGGAAATTTGAACCGTTCTCTTTATTTCTAATCTGTAAATGATAAAATTACATGCATCGAACCCGACTCAATCCACTTCCTTTCTCTATCTCAAACCTTGCTCTCGAACGACCTAAACCCTAAGCCTTCAACTAAACCTATGAACCTCGTTCAAATCCCATGGCTAGAACAAAGCGACCCCCGTCTGTCAATGAGAATGTGCCAATGCCGAAGAGAACTCAAGCCAAATCCAGTGGCACCAGTAATACCCTAACAAGACTTGCAAACCCGCATCTGACCAAGAGATAAATCTTTGCGGAAAAGGAGGTAAGTGAAGAATGGTTTTTGTTGAGAAAATCGTTAGTACTGGAAGCACTAAATGTGAGAGGATGGACCGAATGCTTCACCAACAACAATGGACCATACTACCCAAAACTTGTGAAAGAATTCTATGAATTCCTAATGTTCGAAGAGGAGGATGATATGCATAGACTAATATCCAGAGTAAATGGAAATGAAGTTAGTTTCTCTTCTGTCGAATGGGCTGCCTGTTTAAGAGTTCCTCATGAAGGAATATATGACTACTATTCTGGAGTAGCTCCTCTGAATAGTGGAATATTTGAGTATGAGAAGGCTCTGGAAGAACTAAAAGGTGATGGTATGTTAAGGAAGATTATTGCTGTCGAGATGAATGGAGAAGATAGACTTCTGTTTAAGTTTGTTCAGCATGTACTAATTCCCAGAAGAGGAGACTTTGCAGTACTGAAGTACCAGGACATATTCCTGATGTACTTACTGAAGCATGGAAGGAAGATTAACCTATGTAGGTTGCTGATGGCACATATGGAAGATATGATTAAGGCCAGCTCCAAATCCAATTCCTTGTTTCATGCTAAGCTTATTTCGGTGATGCTGAAAGTAAAGGGTGTAGCTGGAAATCAAGAAGAAGTAATTGTGGCTGAAAACAGTGTCTGTATCTCAAAGGTAATCTACAAATTCATGAAAATCATCTGGAATCCCTAGAAGAATGCATGGGTGAATGATGAAGAGAAAATTTATGAGAATTTTAATCCCTCTACTCATCCATCTAGGCCAAGAAACAAAAGAGATCCAGGCTTAAAACCTGATGAGCCAGAACCTGTGTATTCAGATAAAGAGGAGGCTGAAGAAGCTAGTGACCCTACAAGAGAGAACACCCCCATTGATGATGGGAGTGACCCTGATCTACCTCACAGTCCTATCAGGACAATAACTTTTGGAATAGTGAGCCCTTCAAAAGAACTGCCAAGTAGGGAGACTGTTCTAAGGGACAGTGACACCGAGTCTACTGAAGAAGAAGAAGAAGAATCTCAATACGTTGTCAAAGATACCTCTGAAGTGGATGAAACTGTTGAGACAGAAGAGGCTGGGTCTAAGAATGAGAAAAATGAAAATGTTGCTGAAACTGAAGAAGAGGACAATGATGAAGAGAAAGAAAAAGAGCTCAGTTTGAGCCCTCCAATAGGCTATACAATTAAGTCGGTGTCTGACCAGGAAGCAGGAGTGGCATCCACTGCTGTTGATATGGAAGAAATTGCTGACTCAACAAAGAAAGAGGCTAACCTCACTGCTGAACCAACAGAGGAAACTACAGTCGAACCTGCTGGGACTGCAGAAGAAAATATAGAGTTACCCAAAGCTGAACAGATAGAGGAAAATGCTCAAGAGAAAGCTCCAAGTGAGGGGGATCATTTTGCTTCAGTATCTGTACTTTATGATATAGAAGGATGGTCATCAGATCCAGGATATATAGTCTTTGGACTTAACTATGAAGATTCGGATGAGGAAGACAGGCCACCAAGGGATCCAGTTATCCTGACTAACAACCTTCCAATGCTTGAGACTGACAAATTGGCAACCAAGGAGGACCTTGAATCCTTAAAGGTTGAAATGAAGGAGGCTATAAGACAATCCATGGAAGAGTTGAAAACCAGTATTGTTGATGAGCTTAAAAATGTGGAGCAATCTATAGAATTATCCCTGGGCTGTGTTGTGGCAAGCCCGGCAAAAGAAACGATGAATGAAGTTAAAATATTTCATACTCAGATTGAAAGCTGGACTGAAGCTGTGGTTTCCCTAAGAAAATCAGTTGCTTCTTTGACTTCCATGAGCAGTTCTCAAACTCAAGTGGCTGCTGAGATTCGGTACATCAAAGAGGTGATCAAACAATTTGTGGAAGTGTTTGAGCGTTTCAAGAATTCAGTCAAAGAACACTTAAACAGCCAGGATTCTCTTGTTCATAAGGTGGTTGGAAATTTGACTCAGTCTTTCAAGGAGACAGTGGCTTTCTCGGTCAAATCCCTTCCTTCATCTAGCTCTCATGTAGACCTTGACCAGTTCCGGAATGTAATCAAAGAAGAACATTCTAAGGCCAGCGCCAGTGACACCTCTGACTTACAGATTCTTGCTACCACTAGGGAGGTATGTGGCTTTGTTCGTGAACACCTGCAAGCGGCTACCTCTTCTCAGAAGTCCATTAAGAACAAGGTTGACTATTACTTTGACAGGATTTATACTAAGCATTAGTTGACCAGCCACTTCAAGCTCCTGATAGAGAATATGAAATTGCCTCCTGTGACTCAAGCTTTTAAACAACACGTCAGCAAATTAAGCGAATTGACCCCTGCATTGGATAAATTTTTGAAAAATAAGAATGATTTTTTTTTCTGCCATGGACAGAGGAGAAAGCTTTATCATGGATTTCTGTAACCTTCTTCTACCCTTTCTTCATGTGGATTGCACACCTGTCATAGTACCCCCTGCCTTGCCTGTCTCAACCCCCAGCGGTTCCTCCATGATGTCTCATGCTGATGATGTCCAAAATCTTCGTCCCTTGATACCTCAGCAAGCTACTCACTATAGATCCTCAGGAGCCTCTGTTGCTGCTCCTCCATTCATTCCTGCTGCCATTCCTAAACCGGATGACTCTCTTTCTCCATCTTCTTCCCCCAAAGGAAAATATCCCTTACCTATCGATGAAGAGGATTGAGTATGTCTATGTATTTTTGATAAGGATCTTGTACTTTTTTTTCGGTCATGTAATGTCCTGATTTCTTTTAATATCTTCTTTCTTACATTTTTTTTCTTTTTTTTGGTAATGAAAAAGGGGGAGACATATAATTAATTGGGAGAAATATAATTGGGCTAATTCTAGAACCTCAAATTAGGCCTTTGCATTCCGTTTCTCTACTACATCTATACTTTATATATATGCTAACATAATTTGTGATTATCAAAAAGGGGGAGATTGTTGGATTCACCTGTTTTGATAATCCCAAATCATGGTTAAACATTGATCATGACGTATTAAGCCTTTCACTAATCTTGTTAATTTATGCTCAAACTCACTTCATCCTAGACATTTTATGCTCTGACTCTCATGACTTTACTGCAACAGATTACAGTTACGTTTAATAAGTTCACCATTGATGGCTACTGGTAAAAGCCTTATGTTCAAAGTCATAGTTTCAGCTAACTATCACTTTAAGTCACCATTGCAAGAATATCACAGTTGAAGGTCTACTGCTATGATTAAGAAACTACTGATACAAGGTTACAGTCACAAGACTATTGCTTAGTCATTTGTCAAATCTCACAGACAAAGAGTCACAGTTGTAAGGTTACTGATATGACAAGGCTTCTGTTAGAAGTTCACTGTGTGACTCCTTCCTTATCAAGTCTTCTGTTGAGAATTTATCCGATCAAGCCTACAGTCGCACGAGTCTACCGTTAGTAGAGGACTACAGTCAGACAGCTACCACTGTCGACTAAGTCAACTGGAAATCGAAGTCTACAGTTGAAAAGGTTACAGTTGCAACAATTTGTTGTTACAGATTCATTGTTGAAGTCTACCAATATGAGGCTATAGTTAAACAGAAAAACAGCTACCGTTGCAAGCCTACAGACAGAGAACCCACAGTCGAAGTCCACAGTTAGAAAAAGTCTACAGTTGGAAAGACCTCAATTGAAGTCTACCGTGTGACCTGAATCTGCGACCAGTCTAATGATATTATATTATTTCTCTTTGTCAAATTTATTAATACTATTATATAACGGTCATGTATGAACAGATCAATACACCTGAAATTATTTATTAATCCTTGCAGGCATATCAGGAAACACTACGATGTACGAGGAAAAGCACACGTGATTGGGTGAAAAAGGTGGACAACACGAGATAAAGATTTACAGAGCTTAAACAGCAAAATGGCTATAAAAAAACCAAGAAGACAAGCATCGAATTTTTTTTTTGCTGTGGATACAATACTATCGAGCATAATCTTGCATAAGAACAAAAAAAAGAGTCTCAAGTGTACCGACTGAAAGAACCGTCTTCGAGCTATGTTGTGACACACTCAAATCTCAATGAACTGATCATCTATACATCTGGAAGTTGGGACACTGCGTTTTTTGAGTCAACTCTCAGAAAAGGAACAAATATTCACCTCATCCATTCCAACGAGTCCAGAGCTGATCTGCCAACACTACAGAGAATTCTAAACTTATTCCTAATTTTTTTTGCTCTGTTGTGTTTAAAGTTTTTCTTACATTTGTGAGGAGTGTGTTTGTATTACACACACTGACTTTTGGGCTTAAACTGAGGGATACTGAAAATCCCTATTTCAAACCCTTTTTTCTTTTGTTACCCACGTACAACTGTGGAAGAAGCCTGGTGTGGCTTGGTTATTTTGATTTCCCACGTGTAACTGTGGTAGAGGTTGTGAAACCTGGACAGTTTGTGAAAACTATTTTAAAGCCCGATACAGGTTGTGTATCAATCTTATTTAATAAAATTACTTGGTGGTAGTTTATCACCAAGTGGAGAGGACTAGGTCTTGGCTTAAGACTGAACCTCTTGTTTAAATTAGCTTGTTCATCTTTTCAGTACTCTGTTTTTAATACTTATCTGCTGTGCTTACTTTCAAAAATAGAAATCCTTTTTATCTACTCTGATAGTTAAATTTGGTTAGTGTGTATATGATATTTGTTTAGTAAACTTGTTTCGAAAGTCAAATTAGTTGTCATACTAATTTCACTGAGGAGTAATCAACCTTTGAGAAACCTGTTGAACAATAAGTCACTTATATTTCTACTGCCTTAATTAACTGGGCCTCTATTAAATTGGGGGATTTTAATCCTAGAAGTTTTTAATAGAAAATTTGAATGGGTACTCAATTCACCCCCCCCCCCTCTTGAGTATTCACTCCGAATAACAATCTTCTTCTTATTCTTGTTTCATATACATATTGGACTCATGCACTGCTACATTAACCTTCTTAATATTTTATCTCAACCCATCAATTTCTTCAAGGGTTGCATCATGTTCTACCTCTAACTCGACCCTTTCAATTACACATTCATTATCATCATAACTATAATTATTTATAGGTTTATTTATAATTTCAATCAACAAACCTTCATCTTTTCAGTTTTTAATTTATTCTACCTCACATTACCTAGAAGTTTCTTTTTTCATTGAAAGGATATTTCTTATTTTGAAGGACATCCATTGATAATTATTTGAGACATATTTTTTTTATATTATTGATTGGATTATCTTTACCATCATATTCTTGATAGTTTATGGTAAATTTAGCCATAGGATGTCCCATTTTTTCATAGTTGAACGAGGAAGGAGAATATTATTACCTCATCAACTTCATCAACTTCTAGATCCTCCATGACTAATAGATTATTCATGTAATTAAAATCCAGCTCCTTACTTCTTTCATTTATTCGTGAATGATTTTATTCACTTCTATTTAATAATATTCCATAGTGTTATGGATTCTGTTAAGAGAGATCACTTTCAGATCGTTATCTTCTAAAACCAAAAAAAAATATTCAATGAAAGGAGGGAGACTTCTCATGATTCTATTCATAATATCTTCATTTTATTTATCCTTAGAAAAGCCTCACGTATCTTCAATAGGAACATTAAAAAAGATAAAAAAAATTAACTAATCATCTCATTTGAATTCATTCTCAAACATTCATATTTATACAACAAAACATACAAATGTTTCTATGGAACATTTGAATCTATTTCATAAAATTTAAAACGTTTTTCACATATAGTGTGAGAGGTTTTGAGGGTCATTACCATTATAAATGTATGATTATAAAGAGAGATTCCCAATGCATTAATGGCTTTAAAATCTATATAAAATTCTTGATTATCACTTTCTATCAAGGAAAATCTTTCAATATTTGATGTGATTCCATAAATGGATACTATGTAAACATCCATACCCAAGGATATGAAATAATGCTTCATTAAACTTTTAAATAAATGAAAATTACTTCCTTCATAGATGAGAACCATTTTTGGTTGACAATCATTTCCAAACAATAAATAATGAATAATAATAAACAAATATCTGATATCACTTGTTATAATCCAATAAATGTTAACACCCTAAGAGGGGGGAATCAAGTTATAATAAACCATTTCATAGATAAGGATTTTATTCTATCACCTTGAGGAAGAATTTGATTTCTCTCATCCTTTCCCCTCATCAGTTGATGACAGAACTGAACAACAAAATATATTTTACATCGTTCACCTACACTAGGATAATAATTCATGATAATGTGGAAGTGGACACAAATATCTAAAATCTCACTATAGTATTGTTACAAATATTGAGTGGTCTCACTGACCCTCCGATTTCACCACCATAAATAGTTAGAGAACTCACTACTCACCTTCAACAAGGAACATTATAATCGATCATTTTCAACTTCATTCTTCACAAATAAAGATTATATGAACATAAACCAACAATGGTGTTTCTATTTATCAAAAAAATAAATTACTATCATGTATGATGCTCCTATAAGAGAACCCACTTCAAACTTCAACTTTCCATATGATATTTGGAACAAAAACTTTGGAAATCCCCAATAGGAAAACAACTCTCCAAAGTATCTATATCTATTAATTTTTTATCTTTTTTTATATAATAATTGTATAAATTTTCAAAGTCAATAAAATTTCTAGTATTGAACTATCTCCCTCTATAATTGTTCCAAATTTCCATTTTTGTTATTTCGGGGCATCATGAACCATTAACGTTGAATAAACTATTAGGCATTTCAACTGATAACACCATTTACATAAAATTAGTCATTAGCCTAAATATAGACTAGATGTAGATTGATATGTGTCACTACATCATAACACCTTTAATTTTTCACCCTCTTCATCATGGAATCAATTTCTATGATACAATCATGAGTCCATCCATTAATTCTGCATCATGCACAAAAATGTTTCAGATTGGAGTCCAATGGTTGACCAAATCCACTCACCCCAAATAAATAAATCATCTTAACTACTCTCATAACTATTAATAACTATGGTTTAGGGAATTTATATGGTGATAGAAATAGCATAGATACTTCTGCTGCAACATAGCCGCCTATAGATCATGATAGACATTGAATATTCAACTCTCCAAAATTTAGACATTCGTTTTTCATGGAGAAACTGTGGAATGGTCTTATTTAATCACCATGAGTAATGTGAAATATCTATTATTTCTATAGTTTAGATTATTATAGGTTTGGGATGCCCAAAATAAACAGTTCTAAAAAAATTTCACCCTTCATGTCTCAAGGTGAAGTTGTGAAATGGAGCTCCCCACTTTCAATGGGCATATGGTGTGGCCTTTCATGTTGTGGTGTTGATATTATCCATTGAATAATCTAGTGTAATTTTAATGAATTGTTGATCCTCCCCACCGAGGTTACACTATCTATATCTTCCAAAATAATTTTTTGTTAATACACTTTAAGGGAAAGTGGGAAACCATAGTTTTGAAAACAAGGACCCCTACGTGCTAAAATAGATCAAAAATTTTTAAAACACAATAATATGATTATTTGAGTCAGACACTCTAAAATTCCTAATGCATAGTCCTAACCTGGGTGTCTGGATCCTCCCAGATAAGTTCTTCAAGGTGAGTAACCATTAAATCCATTATTTGAATGAATTCCTCCAAGGTGATTCTACCTTGGTTGAAGACATGGGAGATGATTTGATCTTGCTTTTCTACCAACGCTTCTTGCTCCTCAGTGTCTTAAACATGCGACCTTTATTAAAAAATTCTTGAAATATCACCATTTGAGGCATTGGGCTGAAGGAATTTTTTAATCATTTCATCCTTGGAGTGGAATATGAGCCTCAGACACTCCCCTACCTCGTCTTCCATCACTCTTGGTTCTTTTATTGGTTCACCACATTCCCCGTCTTGTAGGACTTTTCTTCCATTACTTCTACCTTTCTTGGATGACCTAGTTTTGATCAGTTTAGGGATGTGAGAATAGAATTTTTCCCCAGGGTTTTCCCCTAGACCACAATGCATTTCCTCGAGTTAAGCATTCCCTTTTTCCCCATCTTCCATCTTGGGATATGGGGACCTTTCCCTTAGAAACAGTCCAAAATATCCACTGATAGTTGGCGATAAAGTTTTCACTTGAATAATCTTCCTCATACATTAATGTTTGTTCTTGAACCACCAGACCATCAAAACGGGTTTTCAACTCAACCCCCAGGCCTTCTTTGAGTGACCTTTTCCTACACAAAGAGTCCACCCTGCCTGCTTTAACCTCCATTCACTTATTCCTATTCCCCTAACACCCAGTATACTGAAAGGATAAGGATTTAGGAATGGGAGTGTTGAAGTCCAAGGGTCCCAAGATTCTAACCTCATCCTACATTCATTGTCCACAATAATATTCTGTAGTAGCTAGCAAAAAAGACATCCCCTACAGTGACATTCTAAATGGATCAACTTCGATCATTTAGTCACCCATATGGAAATCACTACCAGGTAACAAGTTTGATCAATTGGGATTCTTGTATCTTTAACCCTTGAATTGATATTTCTTATCAGTGTCTTCCCAATCACGACCTTGAGGACCCCTAGGGCTGGGGACATCACATACTGACAAGTTCGCCACACAATAATTGATAGTGTTGGCTGAGACCAGATGCTCCACCCCAACCACTTACAACGAGACCTCCTTATCCATTCCATCAAATTGAACTACCTCCACTCCACCCACCTATAAGGGGATGATCCCCAAAGCATGCCTTAAATGGGCTAGGATGTCCACAACATGCAGCTCGGGTGCCTTAAACTTAGCATCATTCTTTGCAACTGGTGCCACTGAAGAATGGAACTGAATGAGTTGTCACACCTGAGAACTGCCTTCCAGATCTAACCTTAACTCCTCATCTAGATTGGTTTGAATCCTACCAGGTTCCCATTCCTCTGAGACTACCCCATGCGCCTCCCCAGACCTGTCCAAACCAACACTATCCCGAGTTTGCTGGATCACAGCGGGGATGACCTGCACCTCAGACCCTTCTCATTGGGGGATTGACATTTGTAGAGCTCTTTTTCCAGGATGTAATCTAGGGGCCATATATCCTAACCATTGAAAGCCTGATCAATACTATGTCCAAGACTCGAAAACAACCCATTGTTTCCATCTAAATTCTTCGTCGACTGAAATCCAAATCCTATATGTAGGAGGCTTTGAAACATTAGCCTCAACACAAACATGAGGGGTGATATGGTGAAAACACGATGAAATCCTACTATTCGAACACAAATATCTACCAACCAAGTTCCTTAACATGATTATAATTGAAGGATTCTGAAAAGAGAGTGGAAAATCTGGGAAACTTACCCACACCACCTTCATCGGCTCATCACGATTCATGTTGAACTTGAATGAAAAGAGAAATAGGGAAAAGACACATTCGTTGAGAACACGAGGAGAGCTGGACAAAGCAGTAATAAGATCAACCTCTAAGGAAAAACGTGTCATCCAATGGCACCAGTCAAGTAGACCCACCACTGCACAATCTAGAATTTTCCATTATTCAAACACGAATCTTTCAAAGGCATCTACCGAAGGATAGTAGCCCCTAAAACATTCCACCAACGTCGTCCTATAGATATTTGAAGCGTCGTTTAATTCATTTGTGGAAATTGCGAGATGGGGTGAACCCTTGTGGAGGTCGGGAACCTTAGGGAAGAAAGTAATCACCGAGAAAGGAGGAAGGAGATTAGGGTTGGTAAAAGGGAGAAAACACCGAATGTTTCCCCCTCCCTCTTCTAGGGAGGAAGGGGTCGGCGCATCAAGCATCGCCGCTTGGGCTTCTCCATCACCTTTTCTCTAGAGTTTCTTATCTCCATTGAGATTTTTTACACTATATATATCAAATCCATAAAACCTATTTTCCCATAGCATACATTCTTTGAAAATGTCATGGATTATATACTTCTTCGTGCAACTTCACCATCAAGCTGGAAGCGGGGTTTGACACTGAAATACCACGCACACACAAAATTCATGGGCCATGCCTCACATATCATTTCCCTATTTCCTATCCCATTCTCTTTCAACCAATTGTTCTCTCTAATAGGATCAATTTATCCCACCTATGCTTCTCCTCCTCTGTGTTTCATGGTGCCACCATGGCTAGCTGGACTAGTTGGTTCACCTACAAGGTTGAGCCTTCTCCCAAAAATGTAGGGCTAAGCCAGCTTGTCTTCCTAGCTCAATAAACCATCTTTTTTGTGGGCACAAAAATTTTTTTTGTGGCATATCCAATTTACTGTGGTGTGCCCTCCATGTCCTTGATAGAAAACCTCCTATATTTGTTTCTCTACTTTTCAACAAACACAACACACATACCAATTGGTTTTTTTCCAACAGAAGTTTATAGTTAAAAAATAAAGTATTGAAAAAATATAAAGTTAGATTTATTTATACATACTATCATAGAGAGTTTAGGATGTTTAATGGATAATATAAATGTAAATAATTATGTATAGTTATTTTAAAAAGTGAATATCACAAATTCTTAAATAATTTTACAAGTACAAGATTAATGTTTTTTCACTTAATATCCTGAAGATGTTTTATGATATGTGTTATTAAAGAAAAATGTAAAGAGTTATATTTTGATTCCATGAGAATGTGAATATCAATATTTAAAAATGGTTTGTGCTAGTCTAGATTATTAAGTGCATTAAAATTTTTCATAAAATAGATTAGGGTACGGATGTAATGACAAATATGAGAAGTTACATTTGTTTTTGTGACAATTAAATGTCACTTAATCCTTAAAGAGTTTAGGATTTTATGATAAATTAATAATGTAAATTTTACATTTTTTAAATAAAATTCATGGAAAATGTTTGATGGAAGGAGTTCTAAAGATGACATTGATACACTTAGAATGTGTTTTGAGTATACAACAGAATTTGACATCAGATTTTTTGAAGTCATACATTTGAATATGTTCCAAGTGTTGAATGTCAAGAATATGATTCATAAACCTTAAAATTATTAATAATTTAATTGTTAATAAATGTTAAGAACTAAAGTATTTTATTGGGAGGGTTTTATCAAATAGTCACATATAGGTGTGAGAGGAATTACATATGATTTAATGAGTTATGAAAACCCTAAAAAGTGCAACTTGAATATGACTAATATGGAATTATATCATATATTATATAGTTGGTATGTGATTATGTTGGTATTATTAAATGTTCTTAAAAAATATTAATAATATTAAAATTCATCATATAAAATTCAATATCAATTTTATCCTTCTTTAACATTGTGTGGAAATATTTATATAGAGATTTAGGCTTTATATTGTGTAATATAAATTAACCTCTCAGAGTATGACTTTGAGGTATCCATAACTAATGTTCATCATGAAGTATTATCGGTTATATGTAAATGTTATGGTTAGGGTGTGTAGGATTATTTTATTTAGATAAACAATGTTATCATGTGGAAGAAAATTTAGATTATGATTTATTTTGTGCACTGGATATCGATGAAGTATACCACATAAATTTTGATACATATATATTTCATATAATTGGGGTGAATGGATAATATTTAATTCCCCAATACCTAATATTGGAGAGATACCCAGCATAAGAAACTACATACATTGATACCATATATATAGAAGGCTACATATTAACTTAGCTAATATAGAGGTGGTTGGGTGTGTTGTTCGTCATGTCATCGGTTGGAGATCAATAAAGATGAGATTTGTCTTCTTATATGATAGGTATGGAATCTATACCCTCGATTGAGATAGACCATGGGAGTGTGTAAATGCACATTGATATTTTATATTTAACTTGATAATAGACATATTATATGCTTATCTATAAGGGTGAATGACATGTGACGTATACAATGACAATGACTATCTATAATTAGATAATCATGAACATCAATATTGGTTATATGGGATTGGCATGCTTCACGTCCCATGATCACTTTATGTCTTAGAAAATGGGAAAATATGATAATTCACAGTTATAAATGATGTAAAATGGTGGAAACAAGTATTGAGATACATGCGTTTGATAGAGACTAGGAAATATCAATTAATACATTGAGTATAATGGAGGCATTTATAGAGGATGTTCTTTTCTTATATTTATTTATCTAGAGATTCATATTTTTTTCAAGGATATGAAGGGACATGGGGTCATAATTAATAGATGACAAAATGGGGATTCAATTTGGCTAAGAGAGATAGTCTTATAGTGTTGTTGAGTTAAACCAAAATCAATTTTTATTGGTATTCAAAAGGTATTACTTTTTATGTAAAAAATTATGATGTTAATGATCCATTTATATTTTTTTGAAGATGTCCATGTGGGGTTTTGGGTACAGATTTATGAGTTATTATATAATATATATATAATGTGAAATAGAAAAAGAATCATAGGCTTTACTACAACGATGATATTGAAATAGATATTCCCAAAATCCATATATGTATGTGATATATACATGTGATACATCGCATTTCATAAAAATAATGATTTACAGCCATTTAGGTTATATCATTACATGAAAATTACAATTGATGAAAAATGATAAATATTTATCATTTAGTGATTCTAATAGACATACCATCATTAAAAAATATATTTCATAAGAAGAAACATACATGATGTTTTTTATTCATGCATTAGATTCATGAATTTTTTCATATCATTTATTAATCCATTATGATGCATGAACAAATATAACTACACTAATGGAGTATCCTTGGCTGCTATAAAAATCTCATCCATGAGATAAAAATGATGTGGGTGAAGTGTGATCACTTCATGCTTGGATGATACTCCGAGAGACACAAATATATCTTCTTCTTCTTAGATAAAATGTCAAGGTGTTGGCACAGTAATGATAAAGGGTTGTCCCACCCATGAAATGATAGATTCATTATCACCCGTTGATGCCTAAATAGGTGTTACATTTTTTTATACCAGTTTAGTAATCATAATTAAACAAATTAGAAAGAGATAAATCATTTTTGATGTTTTACCACTGTAAGTTACACCATTTTATAGAGTTATTCATTTAAGATTATTATGTAGTTTCAAATTTCTTTCCTGATATCCAATATTTATGGATAATTTTTCTCATTCCACTTCTATTAAGTGTTAATAATCCCTGAAAAAACCCAACAGATGGAATGGTACTTTTTTAATGTATTTTTATATTTTATTTTTTGTTTTCATATGTTCTGTAAAGATATTACATGTACATCATCTCAGAAGACAACTAATGTGTTTAATCCTATGTAATATAATCTAGTGTATTGTTTTTCAATATAATAAAATAACCACTAGATTCGGGTTACAAGATTCTGGGTGCTATGGTTGGTATCATAACCATGTTTAATAGAGACATCGAGAACTACATATAGAACAATATATATAGGCAACAAAAAAATTAAAATATACTCATATGGAATTCAATAAATTTTTATATAATAATTTTATATAGAAGAAATTTATATTATGATAAAATATTCAGATTCTTATGAGTTAGTAATTATATTTCATGATTTAGAAATGGTTTCATATGAAAGGAATTAAAGTAGTGCCCACACCCAAAATCAATTAATGGACTTCCCACTTGAAAAAGTATATGAGTCTGGTGTTTGAGAAGAGGATATCATAATAAAATTATGGTATAGGATCTAGGTTGTGACGAATAAAAATTCCTTTATGGAATAACCTATAGACCCACAACATGGTATAAAATCATTAAACTATTTTTTATAGAGTTAATCTCCTTAGTTCATTGGAACCATGAATCCATTAGTAGCTGAAAAATGGATCAGGTTTTCTAAGATGATATTCCTTTCCATAGGATGTATTGAGAAGGATATGATTTTCTTGGTTATATAATATCAAATGGAAGATTATAACTAATTATGTTCATTGGTTCTTAACATTTTGTAAGTTTAAGAGATAAAATATATAGAATGAATGTATTTTAAGGTGATATTATTAAGAAAGTAATTTAATGATGTAGAACAAGTTGATATAGAAAATAAATTCCAAAATTTAAGGTAAAAGGAAGAGGAAAATATTAATGGGTATGAGGATAAATTTACATGGTTTTCAAGAAATACTGTAGACTAGATGTGTAGTTTAGAATATAAGATTGATTTCTTGTTTGATTAGTTAGTGAAAAGCCTTAAAAGTGAAAGAGACACTAAAAAATAATCCTCATATTAAAAGATAGAGATAAGTGTTTTCAAGAATGAGAAAGGATCCTCTATGTCTTTTACCTTTAAAGGATAAAAAGAGAAGAATAGGATAGGTTCAAACCACATAGAGAGAATTTTTTTGGCACAAAGGAGAGGAAGGGTGGAATTTCCAACATGTAATAACCATATGAAGAAATTCTCCTCGGATCATTATAAGGGAATGGGAGTTTGCTACAAGTTTGGAGATAATATCCATAAAATTCATGAATGTGATGGAAAAAAACTAATCTACCTGTGTACAATTCTTCAACTATTGGCATATAGGGGACTATTCTAACAAATTCATCAATCCTTAGATGAATGTACATTAAAATAGTCATAGGGAGAAATACTAGGATTATATGATTACGTCAACCAAATTTAAATTCCTGGATAATTTGATAGAAAATATATTGATTATAAACAAAAAAGTAGATAAAAATTTATTTAATTATAGATATACATGCACTTTTATATCATTCATGTAAAATAAGGACATTGAATCATCCCTATACAAAATAATAAAAGAGTTTCCAATCAAAATAGATAGTCGAATATTTATTGCGATAAGAATATATTGGGTAGTTTCTATAATTCCTTCAAACACTGGATAATCAAAATATAATTGGAAGTGGTGCCTCATGGCCTCAAGCATCTATACCAATATAATGGAGTCCATTGACTAGAGGGGAGGAAAAAATCCATAAAATGGGGATACTATGCCCTTGAATCAGAGTGAAACATCAGTGAAAATAACCAATAAAATAGCCACCACAAAATTAGAGTAATGAGAATCAAATAAATATGATTCGATAACAAAATGATATGAGTTAATATAAATATACATCAATGACCTTCCTTTGGGATGATTACATATACAATAAAGAAAATGAAACAAAGTACAATAAGCTCTACTTCCACCCCAAGCCTCACCTTAACCCTGCATACAATACTCAATCTTGCTTATTTATCCTAATCCACTACAAAACATGTTATTTGAATTGAAATTACATATAAGGTATGTACATGTGAAATATAAGATGTGATCTTAAAAATAGTACGGTTTCACCAGGTTCCTTGAAAATATGTTGTTATATACATGTATGTATGAGAAAAAAATAAACATGTCACATAAGCTTTTTGGATTGCATGTCTAAACTAGGACACCATGAATCTCTGTGGATCACGATATCATGTGATAACTAGGAAACCATAGAACCCAATAAAACCTAAATAGGACCCATGAGAGAATCCCATTATTTCCTCTAACCACTAAACCTATGTCGCAACCAATACATAACGACTCAGGGTATGGAATCATCCAAATCTGGACCACTACCCAAATGTATAGATTGTGGTCCTACAATAAAATCTTGGACTCTACCTATCACTCAAGAAGGTCAATCCAACACCTTGTCACTCAAGGTTCGTTCATCCATATCCTGAATACTACCTTATCTTCCAAGGAAGATCCTTTCATCCACATCCTATATCATCTAACATCCAGAGTAGTACATCTCACTCTGGGTTTTTTACACATTACATCAACATATCTCTCAATGAGGAAGGGGTCATAACCTTATGCCTCCCCTCTTCTAGGGTTGGTATCAAAAACATCAGTAAACATATTCCCTCTCACTCAGCATGGTACATACCAGTACCCTCTCAATTAGGGAAATTCAATGTAAATCTCAATCCATTCCCTCTCACCAAATATAGGTCTGATATTTATACAAAACATGGATCTCATCTGAATCATGGTGATATTACTAGTTCCATCTCACTCATTTAAAGGTTAAGTTTTGGGACCCATCATCAAAACATTTGTTACCAAAAGCATATAAGAACTAAAAAATAGGCCACACAACAGATCAAAAAATCTCATCAACATACCACAGGGTTCTATTCACTCATGGCCTAGTACCTTTGCTCAAATATTTATAATCATACAAGATTATCATGATGTTTCTCTATGGATTCTCATCTTTTTCTTCAATGTTTCCACTATGGACCTTTAGACACGTCTCAATCACTTCTCAAAGGAACCAAGCCACATCCTACATCATAAGGGTGTTTTCATAGGCCATAGAATATTTTTAAACTTAGACATGATAAGAAAGGTTTAACAATCTTATTATTCTCATGTCATAATCTGGTCTCACTACATAGGGACCTCAATGAGGTAAATCACTCCAACCCCCTTTGAAATCACTTGATAATCCCAAATAAGGTCTCACTACCCACACATGGTTCTCATATAGTATATCTATTAGGAGAGATCTCAAGAGTTCACTCATATGATACCCTACTCTATAATAATAAGTAAAATTCCATAAGACACTTCCTTCCAATGAAACTTAATAAGACACTCTTCCACTAATCACTACTGAGATATACCAGCAAATCATCAATCCCACTAGGTGTATGTCCTCTCATAATTTTCCATCAAGGAGTAGGGACACAAACTTTTATACCCAGACCACCAATCACACTTTGATACCTAACCATTGTCTCCTTTTATCTCAACTGGTACCCTCTCTACTTGGATACATGGTCACTGAGAGATCCCAATTTAAATAAAGTGTTAAAGAGAAATTATTCCAACCTATGGAGGATAAGATCCACCTAATCATTTTTTCTAGTGTACTCTCAATCCCGATCTATATAACTAGTCTCATGAAACATTCATGTATTCATGTAGTCAAGCATGGATATGAATATTGATTTCTATTATCAGGACCAGCTACTCTTCAATGGAGTTACCATCAATTTAAATCTATACTTGTCATTGGATAATCACATTAACGAATCAACCAAGCTTATACATCCACCTCAGTTCATATCTCATTCTATGAAAATAGATAAATAGATAAATAAATTTATAATTAATTATTTAATTTAATATAATGATGAATAATTACAAGAAATATCATTGGGAATATATGTGTCACAAAAACCGCATGGAACCTCATTTTTTAATCCTCTCTGGCCATCCTCTAACCATACCGGGAAAAATCACAATAAAATTAGGATTATTTAACTATGATATAGTGAAATCATCACTAAATCCCTAGACTATTTCTCCCAATATTAGAAGGAACACAATGGGGATCCAGGAAAAAGAATAAAGTGTACAAACATAACCAAAATCATTGCAAAATCACACCCAATACCACCCCATTCCAAGTAGAATCAAAGGGATCATGGGGAGGGGAGATCATGTATAAAATTGGATCCTCTCAATTCTTCATGTACCCTAAATCATGAGCTTTTTAACCAGAATAAAAATATATTTGGATTTGATTAAAACAACCACCAATGTTTCTATCACATGGTGACTATGAAGGTAAACATGTGATGCCTCCTCCCATAGACCTCATCATACTGAGGCCCTTTTGGATTGTGGTGAAAACACCCTAGGAAGAGGGGATAAAATCTGAACCTACATTATTCATAGTGTGGGACCTCTAGGTCGAAGGTGAAACCACCCTAGGTGAAAGGGGAACCCCTAAACCAACCACTATCACAACATACCCCAATTGGATACGACACAATGTGCCTCACCCAGGTTGGGCACAACCCCCCAAGGCCTTTCCTCCCATGTCTTGGTGTGAAACCCTCACTGTAACACCCCAAGATTTCATAGTGTGTTATTTCTTCAAAATAATTCAATAACTTGCACTACACGCAACACCGAGTTCAATCACACCATGATTTACAAAAAAATCCATTCAAAAGAGGTTATGAATAGTATTATCTAAATTTTAAACTTTATATAATCCTTATAATTTTAGAATCCATATTATGAGTTTCTTAGATATAATGCAAGAACAAATTCATTTTCAGTATTGCACTTTTATCAACTTTTAATAGTGAACCCTTTTTAAATACAATATTTTAAACTTTTTGACTAAATGGGGACATCAAAAATTTAAAATGAAACATCCCAAGCTTCCACGGTATGCTCTCTTTGAATAATACAGTAGCGTGTGTTGTACGCAACCTTGAGTTTTAACACACACCACAACTAATTAAACTAGCCGTTGTGAATAGTAATACCTACTTTTTGAAATCATATATATTTTATATTTCAAAATGGACTTCATTTTTTGATTCGGAATATTGAAATTAGCCTAGGGTGAAATTTTGGTACTTTTCGGATAACTTTTATATTTTGATGAATAGTGAAAATTACTAAATTTTAATTAAAATCAACTTTTTTAATCAAAATAATTAATATTGATAAATTATGAATTTGAGTGGTTTTAAAGTATATTTAGAATATATTTTTACCATTTAATTTAATGTTTGTCATTGGACATAATTTCACAATTAAACCAGACATGAACAAGTGTCAATCTTTTGATAGTTATTATCTCTTAAAAACACGTTTTTTATTTTAACAACGGGAATTAATTTTAAATTAATTTCTGCCACTTCTGTGTTTTGAATTTGGAAAAATGGATTACATATTTGGAATCAGGATGTCCAAATTATGTAAATAGGTAACTTTTATTTTTACACATTTTGAATAATTACTGCGGTAAATATTTTATTTACCATGGTTAAAGGGTAAATCCGGTAAATAAGGGTTAACAAATAATATTATAATAATACAAAATTACCCTAAAACGTATCCTAAGCTTATTGGTGGACACATACCCGACCATGGGCATCCTTGGGTCGATTTGAGGACCCCTTAGAGCCACTTGTATGTGGTAGGGACACATTATATTAATAAAGTTAAAATAAAAATAAAAATGGCATAAGCTTACATCTTTTAGAAGAACAATTTTTACATAGGGTTATACATGTTAGAATTTCGATTATAAATATTCATTAGAAAGCTAAAACGATTTCTTACATAATGATATTTTATTTATAATTTTTAGACATCAAATAATTTAAATTATTAATGACACAATAATGATGCAATGTTTACCTCATTAATAAATCATTTAAATAAATAAGATTATAATGATTAAAATATTATCTAAAACCTGTCCAATTCTTATTGGTTGATGTTATTTAGAATATGAGTCATCTTATCTTTGACCTAAATGATTTTTGGACCATTATAAACCGAATATAATTATATTATAAAGTAATACTTTAACTCTTTCCTAAAGAGCCCCTCCTCTCCCTTATAAAAGGAGACCACTCCTTCTCATTTCTTCACACCTTCAATGCCTTTTGGTTCAGCCAAACTCTGCCCAAATATTCTCCCAACATCCCTCACTACAACCTAGAGTCCTTAGTTTGATCCTAAAGCCAACCTATGGAGCCCTTTTGATCACATCAAAAGGAAGAACCCGAAGAAGAGGTAATGTTTTCACCACCCCTTTTCAAGTTCCTTTCTTCTTCCACTTCTTCTTCCTTTGTTGTTACCATTCTAAAATAATAACTTCAGTATCATATATATACTGTGATGTTATTATAAATATTGTACAACCATATTCAGTATTCTATCCACCCTTTGAATAACATGTCACCATACGTGCGTACGTACGGCTTACCGTCTCCACGTCATGGTGTAATTGTTATTCAATATAATATTATTTGGATGGGTATAATAATGATGTGTAACTCATGTAAATAATAAATATAACATGTTACTTATTCAGTATATATGATATAACATCCATTTATATATTATTTTAATATCAAAAGAATGATATTATCGCTCGTGCGTACGTACGGACTACCGTCTCCACGAACGCGATGAGATTCATTCTCCATCATATCCATTCAAGTATAATTATCATTTGATGATTTAAAAATGATGTTTAAAGACTTGATATCATTCTGGATATGAATAATATACAACCTATCCTTTACAAACATGTCTTAATTAACAAAACATACAAAAGAAAACAAGTAAGTTCACACCCGAAACAACGATAATACTAAGATATTATTATCAAATCAATATTAAAAGATCATATATGATATCATAATAATGTATATGATTATTTTATAATTTAATAACAATTATTTCACCATTATACAGGAGTTTAACCTACCCCAACCAAGGAAAAGTACAAGGTAAGGGTTATTTCACAATCTCTTCATTATCCGAGGTTATTTATAAGTAATAATCTACTAGGATCTCGTTATCATCCACATCCATGTTTCTTCAAAATGTATTTCAAAACATTTTTAATATTTAAAACAATATGGGTTAAAGTCATTTATACCATTGTTTGAATTTTTATAAGAGGTTTATAAAGGAATCTTTCCGTCGTTTTCAAAACAAGGTCTTTTTTAACCTTTTCGACAGAATTATGGTAAGAATGTTTTTTTAACTTATACGGCGGGTGCGGATATTTTCCGCCGTTATAAAATCTTCAAATCTTCCCTTACAAGCTTATAAGAATATTTTCAATGAAAATGTTTTATTTTATATGGATCTTAAATGATTTCAAAATAAAAGGATATATTTCATTAAAAATAATATTGATTTCATCTATGTCAACATCCTTTGAAGGATTTTAAGATTATTTGAAGTTGATTTATTATGATACAAAACTTCTATATTGTATTGAAGGTTTTGTGATATGTTTGATTGTGGATGTGCTATTTTTATATCATTCATAGTTTATGGTGAAATTATTGACATTTCGTATGCTAGTTTTAATACGAATGTTTATGTTATGTTTAAACCTTTTCATATGGGAATGCATTGGACTTAGTAAGTGACGGGTGGAGCCCGCTATAGCTCCTCGATGCATCGGTAGGTCTCATGAGACAAACTAGTGTCTTGGCACAAGGCCTTGACAAAAACTTATTTGTAGTCTTGGCACGAGGCCTTGGCTATATGGTTATGATGGTCTGGAATTATGCATTCCAACATTATGAAAGTGGTTATTGATATTGCATGTGATCATTCGACTAGTAGAATATCCATGTGAGTAAGTAAATGGCATTATTTCATTTTACCTTTTCCATTTTATGCTGAAGTTCAAGTTTAAAAGGATTTTGTTTTAGTTATAAATTGCCTTAAGTGTTTATGCTTATTTATGAAAGCCTCTGCTATAATTTTATCCTTACTGAGCATCTGAGCTCACCCCTTTCAATGTTTTATTTTTCCCAGGATTATGAATAAGTAATTTATGAATGACCTGCAGGGATAGTATGAGGGGATATGAAGACAAGATGTTTTTTTTATGATGTAATGTAAAAATTTATGGATGTAACTAGTTGTTTCCAAGGCTACTAAACCAATCGGTCTTTCGAGACTTGATCTTTCTCGTGATCATTCCAATGTTATGTAATAATGCACCAACTCTAGGTAACTAGGGTCGGGGCATTACAGTTGGTAGGGACATATTATATTAATAAAGTTAAAATAAAAATAAAAATGGCATAAGCTTACATCTTTTAGAAGAACAATTTTTACATAGGGTTATACATGTTGGATTTTCGATTATAAATATTCATTAGAAAGATAAAAAGATTTCATACATAATGATATTTTATTTATAATTTTTAGACGTCAAATAATTTAAATTATTAATGACACAATAATGATGCAATGTTTACCTCATTAATAAATCATTTAAATAAATAAGATTATAATGATTAAAATATTATCTAAAACCAGTAAAATTCTTATTGGTTGATGTTATTTAGAATATGAGTCATCTTATCTTCGACCTCAATGATTTTTGGACCATTATAAACCGAATATAATTATATTATAAAGTAATACTTTCACTCTTTCCTAAAGAGCCCCTCCTCTCCCTTATAAAAGGAGACCACTCCTCATATCTTCACACCTTCAAAGCCTTTTGGTTCGGCCAAACTCTACCCAAATACTCTCCCAACTTCCCTCACTACAACTTAGAGGCCTTAGTTTGATCAGAAAGCCAACCTAAGGAGCCCTTTTGATCAAATCAAAAGGAAGAGCCCGAAGAAGAGGTAATGATTTCACCACCCTTTTCCAAGTTCATTTCTTCTTCCACTTCTTCTTCCATTATTGTTACCATTCTAAAATAATAACTCTAATATCTCACATATACTGTGATGTTATTATAAATATGGTACAACCATATTCAGTATTCTATCCACCCTTTGAATAACATGTCACCATACGTGCGTACGTACGGCTTACCGTCTCCACGTCGTGGTGTAATTGTTATTCAATATATTATTATTTGGATGGGTATAATAATGATGTAAAACTCATGTAAATAATAAATATAACATGTTAATTATTCTTTATATATGATATAACATCCATTTATATATTATTTTAATATCAAAAGAATGATATTGTCGCTCGTGCGTACGTACGGACTACCGTCTCCACGAATGCGATGAGATTCATTCTCCATCATATCCATTCAAGTATAATTATCATTTGATGATTTAAAAATGATGTTTAAAGACTTGATATCATTCTGGATATGAATAATATACAACCTATCCTTTACAAACATGTCTTACGTAACAAAACATACAAAAGAAAACAAGTAAGTTCACACCCGAAACAACGATAATACTAAGATATTATTATCAAATCCATATTAAAAGATCATATATGATATCATAATAATGTATATGACTATTTTATAATTTAATAACAATTATTTCACCATTATACAGGAGGTTAACCTACCCAACCAAGGAAAAGTACAAGGTAAGGGTTATTTCACAATCTCTTCATTATCCGAGGTTGTTTATACGTAATAATCTACTGGGATCTTGTTATCATCCTCATCCATGTTTCTTCAAAATGTATTTCAAATATTTAAAAGAATATGGGTTAAAGTCATTTATACCCTTGTTTGACTTTTTATAAGAGGTTTTTAAGGGAATCTTTCCGTCATTTTCCAAACAAGGTGTTTTTTAACCTTTTCGACAGAATTAAGATAAGAATGTTTTTTTTAAACTTATACGGAGGGGGCGGTTATTTTCCGCCGTTATAAAATATTCAAAGCTTTCCTTACAAGCTTATAAGAATATTTTCAAAGAAAATGTTTTATTTTATATGGATCTTAAATGATTTCAAAATAAAAGGAGATATTTCCTTAAAAAGATCAAATTACATAACATTGGCATGATCACAAGAAAGATCAAATCTCGAAAGACCGATTGGTTTAGTAGCCTTGGAAACACTAGATATATTCATAAGTTTTACATTACATCATAAAATGAAAAACTACTACAACAACATAATGTCTCCATAATCCACACTCATATCCCCACATAATATCCCTGCAGGTCATTCATAATTTACTTCTTCACTTCCTGGGAAAAATAAAACATAGAAAAGGGGTGAGCTCAAATGCCCAGTAAGGATAAAAATATAGCGGAAACTTTCATAAATAAGAATAAACATTTAAGGCAATGTATAACTAAAACAAAAGCCTTTCAAACATGAACTTTCAACATGGTACGACATAAATAAAATGAAATAATTCCATTTACTTATTCTCATGGATATTCTACTAATCGAATAATCACATGCAAAAATCAATAACCACTTTCATAATGTTGGAATGCATAATGCCAGACTATCATAACCACATAGTCAAGGCCTCCTGCCAAGACTACAAATAAGATTTTGTCAAGGCCTTGTGCCAAGACACTAGTTTGTCTCATGAGACCAACTGATGCATCGAGGAGCTATAGCGGGCTCCACCCATCACATATTAAGTCCAATGCATTCCCATATGAAAAGGTTTAAACATAACATAAACATTCGTATTAAAACTAGCATACGAAATGTCAATACTTTCACCATAAACTATGAATGGTATAAAAATAGCACATCCACAGTCAAACATATCACAAAACCTTCAGTACAATATAAAAGTTTTGTATAATAATAAATCAACTTCAAATAATCTTAAAATCCATCAAAGGATGTTGACATAGATGAAATCAAAATTCTTTTTAAAGAAATATTTCCTTTTATTTTGAAATCATTTAAGATCCATATAAAATAAAACATTTTCTTTGAAAATATTCTTATAAGCTTTTAAGGAAAGCTTTGAATATTTTATAACGGAGGAAAATAACCGCACCCGCCGTATAAGTTTAAAAAAAACATTCTTATCTTAATTCTGTCGAAAAGGTTAAAAAGCACCTTGTTTGGAAAACGACGGAAAGATTCCCTTATAAACCTCTTATAAAAAGTCAAACAAGGGTATAAATGACTTTAACCCATATTCTTTTAAATATTAAAAATGTTTTGAAATACATTTTGAAGAAACATGGATGTGGATGATAACGAGATCCCAGTAGATTATTACGTATAAACAACCTCGGATAATGAAGAGATTGTGAAATAACCCTTACCAATTTGGTAACTTATGAAACATACAACCCATGAAAGAAGTATCATACAAGGAATATGTAAATACACATAAATTAAAGTGTATTACACAAATAATATAATTATGGGCAGTACATACACCACACAAAAGGTAATGGTGGCAATATGGCGTGAATCTCACGGAATAAGGAGTGAGATGAAAACCCCTTACCTTTTACTTTTCCTTGGTTGGGGTAGGTTAACCCCCTGTATAATGGTGAAATAATTGTTATTAAATTATAAAATAATCATATACATTATTATGATATCATATATGATCTTTTAATATTGATTTGATTATAATATCTTAGTATTATCGTTGTTTCGGGTGTGAACTTACTCATTTTATTTTATATGTTTTGTTACATAAGCCATGTTTGTTGTATCTTATTCATATCCAGAATGATATCAAGTCCTTAAACATCATTTTTAAATCATCAAATGATAATTAAACTTTAATGGATACGATGGAGAATGAATCTCATCGCGTTCGTGGAGACGGTAGTCCGTACGTACGCACGAGCGACAATATCATTCTTCTGATATTAAAATAATATATAAATGGATGTTATATAATATATACAGAATAATTAACATGTTATATTTATTATTTACATGAGTTGCACATCATTATTATACCCATCCAAATAATAATATATTGAATAACAATTACACCACGACGTGGAGATGGTAAGCCGTACGTTCGCACGTATGGTGACATGTTTTTCAAAGGGTGGATAGAATACTGAATATGGTTGTACCATATTTATAATAACATCACAGTACATGTAAGATACTGGATTTATTATTTTAGAATGGTAAGAACAAAGAAAGAAGAAGTGGAAGAAGAAAGGAACTTGAAAAGGGGTGGTGAAAACATTACCTCTTCTTCGGGTTTTTCCTTTTGATTTGATCAAAAGGGCTCCTTAGGTTGGCTTTCTGATCAAACTAAGGCCTTTAGGTTGTATTGAGGGAAGTTGGGAGAGTATTTGGGCAGGGTTTGGATGAGCCAAGTGGCTAGAGAGGTGTGAGGAATGAGTATAAGTGGTCTCCTTTTATAAGGGAGAGGAGGGGCTCTTTAGGAAAGAGTGAAAGTATTACTTTATAATATTATTATATTCGGTTTATAATGGTCCAAAAATCATTGAGGTCGAAGATACGATGACTCATTTTCTAAATAACATCAACCAATAAGAATTGGATAGGTTTTAGATAATATTTTAATCATTATAATCTTATTTATTTAAATGATTTATTAATGAGGTAAACATTGCATCATTATTGTGTCATTAATAATTTAAATTATTTGATGTCTAAAAATTATAAATAAAATATCATTATGTATGAAATCTTTTTAGCTTTCTAATTAATATTTATAATAGAAAATCAAACATGTATAACCCTATGTAAAAATTGTTCTTCTAAAATATATAAGCTTATGCCATTTTTATTTTTATTTTAACTTTATTAATATAATGTGTCCCTACCACATACAAGTGGCTCTAAGGGGTCCCCAAATCGACCCAAGGATGCCTATGGTCGGGTATGTGTCCACCAATAAGGTTAGGACACATTTTAGGGTAATTTTTTGTTATTATAATATTATTTTTTAACCCTTATTTACCGGATTTACCCTTTAACCATGGTATATAAAATATTTACCGCAGTAATTATTCAAAATGTGTAAAAATAAAAGTTACCTATTTACATAATTTGGACATCCTGATTCCAAATATATAATCCATTTTTCCAAATTCAAAACACAGAAGTGGCAGAAATTAATTTAAAATTAATTCCCGTTGTTAAAATAAAAAGCGCGTTTTTAAGATGTAACACCCCAAGATTTCATAGAGTGTTATTTCTTCAAAATAATTCAATAACTTGCACTATACGCAACACCGAGTTCAATCACACCATGAATTACAAAAAAAAAGCCATTCAAAAGAGGTTATGAATAGTATTATCTAAATTTTAAACTTTATATAATCCTTATAATTTTAGAATCCATATTATGAGTTTCTTAGATATAATGCAAGAACAAATTCATTTTCATTATTTCACTTTTATCAACTTTTAATAGTGAGACCTTTTTAAATACAATATTTTAAACTTTTTTACTAAATGGGGACATCAAAAAATTTAAAATGAAACATCCCAAGCTTCCACGGTATGCTTTCCTTTGAATAATACAGTAGCGTGTGTTGTACGCAACTTCGAGTTATAACACACACCACAACCGATCAAACTAGCCATTATGAATAGTAATACCTACTTTTCAAAATTATATATATTTTATATTTTAAAATGGACTTCAATTTTGGATTCAGAATAGCGAATTTAGCCTAAGGTGAAATTTTGGTACTTTTCGGATAACTTTCATATTTTGATGAATAGTGAAAATTACTAAATTTTAATTAAAAACAACTTTTTTAATCAAAATAATTAATAGTGATAAATTATGAATTTGAGTGGTTTTAAAATATATTTCGAATATATTTTTACCATTTAATATAATGTTGTTCTTTGGACATAATTTTACAATTAAACCGAACATAAACAAGTGTCAATCTTTTGATAGTTATTATCTCTTAAAAACACGCTTTTTGTTTTGACAGCGGGAATTATTTTTAAATTAATTTCTGCCACTTCTGTGTTTTGAATTTATAAAAATGGATTTCATATTTGGAATCAGGATGTTCAAATTTTGTAAATAGGTAACTTTTATTTTTAGACTTTTTGAATAATTACTGCGGTAAATATTTTATTTACCATGGTTAAGGGTAAATCTGGTAAATAAGGGTTAAAAAATAATATTATAATAATACTAAATTACCCTAAAACATGTCCTAGCCTTATTGGTTGATACATGTTCGACCATAGGCATCTTTGGGTCGATTTGGGGACCCCATGGTGCCACTTGTAGGTGATAGGGACACTTTATTTTAATTATGTTAAAATGAATACAAAAATGACACAAGCATATATCTTTTAGAAAAACAATTATTACATAAGGTTATATATGTTGGATTTTAGATTATAAATATTAATTAAAAAGATAAAAATATTTCCTACATAATGATTATTTTTTTATAATTTTTAGACATTAAATAATTTATTAAATTTATGACACAATGATGATGCAGTAATTACTAAAATAGTGAAAAATTAAAATAATTGATATTATAAATACCCAAATAATTATAATATGAAACTTTTAATGAATTAAACTAATTTTATAGGATAATATTATATATTAGGATTGATTTAATTGACTTTTTTTCGAAGTAATCAATCTGTTATGAGTTTCACAAAAATCAACTATTGAATAGTGTCAAAATTGACATAAAAGAGTTCTCAAAAACAAATAATATATATTATTAATTTATATTAAATTCCTAAAAATCTATGGTTCGGCCAAGAGACTTATATCATGATAGTTTCATCATTAATGGACCACTTGGGGGTCGCTTGGATGTATATAGTAATTTTATTAACCATATTATATAAAAATACAAAGAGACATTGTAAAAGTGAAACTAATTAACTTATAGTTAATACTTAAATATAAGGTTAATATAAGTACCCAAACCTGTCTAAATTCTATTGGATGAGTTGTTTTCGACCCATCCCCACCTTAACCTTTGAATAGTCAACTTTGGAGCCATTAGAAACCGAATATGAATTTATTATAAATTAATATTTCTAGCTTTTCCAAAGGTGTCCCTCACCCCTCTTATAAAAGGGTACTCCTCCTTCTCATTTATTCACACCTTCAAAGCCTTTTGGTTCGGCCAAACTCTGCCCAAATACACTCCCAACTTCCCTCACTACAACCTAGGGGCCTTAGTTTGATCAGAAAGCCAACCTAAGGAGCCCTTTTTATCAAATCAAAAGGAAGAACCCGAAGAAGAGGTAATGATTTCACCACCCTTTTCTAAGTTCATTTCTTCTTCCACTTCTTCTTACTTTGTTGTTACCATTCTAAAATAATAAATCCAGTATCATATATAAACTGTGATTTATTATAAATATGTTACAACCACATTCAGTATTCTATCCACCCTTTGAATAACATGTCACCATACGTGCGTACGTACGGCTTACCGTCTCCACGTCGTGGTGTAATTGTTATTCAATATAATATTATTTAGATGGGTATAATAATGATGTGTAACTCATGTAAATAATAAATATAACATGTTAATGATTCTTTATATATGATATACCATCCATTTATATATTATTTTAACATCAAAAGAATGATATTGTCGCTCGTGCGTACGTACGGACTACCGTCTCCACGAACGCGATGAGATTCATTCTCCATCGTATCCATTCAAGTATAATTATCATTTGATGATTTAAAAATGATGTTTAAGGACTTGATATCATTCTGGATATGAATAATATAAAACCTATCCTTTACAAACATGTCTTACGTAACAAAACATATAAAAGAAAACAAGTAAGTTAACACCCGAAACAACGATAATACTAAGATATTATTATCAAATCAATATTAAAAGATCATATATGATATCATATTAATGTATATGATTATTGTATAATTTAATAACAATTATTTCACCATTATACAGGAGGTTAACCTACCCCAACCAAGGAAAAGTACAAGGTAAGGTATTTTCTTATCTCACATTCAATTCCGTGAGATTTCCATTATTCGCCACAAAATTATTGAAAGTGGTGTATTGTGTACTGGCATTTGATATATATTATCATGATTATCATTATATTCATGTTATTCTGTAAATAATTTGGTGGTTATTAACTTTTGGCCATACGACTCAGTTGATTAACGTGGTAAGGGGTTTTCATCTCACTCCTTATTCCCGTGAGATTCATGCCATATTGCCACCATTACCTTTTGTGTGGTGTATGTACAGCCCATAATTATATTCTTTGTGTAATACACTCTAATTTATGTGTATTTACATATTCATTGTATGATACCTCTTTCATGGGTTGTATGTTTCATAAGTTACCAAATTGGTAAGGGTTATTTCACAATCTCTTCATTATCTGAGGTTGTTTGTATGTAATAATCTACTGGGATCTCTTTATCATCCACATCCATGTTTCTTCAGAATGTATTTCAAAACATTTTTATTATTTACAAGAATATGGGTTAAATTCATTTATACCCTTTTTTGACTTTTTATAAGAGGAATCTTTCCGTCATTTTTAAAACAAGGTCCTTTTTAACCTTTTCGACAGAATTAAGGTAAGAATGTTTTTTTAACTTATACGGCGGGTGCGGTTATTTTACGCCGTTATAAAATCGTCGAAGATTCCCTTACAAGCTTATAAGAATATTTTCAAAGAAAATGTTTTATTTTATATGGATCTTAAATGATTTCAAAATCAAAGGAGATATTTCTTTAAAAAAGAATTTTGATTTCATCTATGTCAACATCCTTTGATGGATTTTAAGATTATTTGAAGTTGATTTATTATGATACAAAACATATATATTGTATTGAAAGTTTTGTGATATGTTTGACTGTAGATGTTCTATTTTTATACCATTCATAGTTTATGGTGAAAGTATTGACATTTTGTATGCTAGTTTTAATACGAATGTTTATGTTATGTTTAAACCTTTTCATATGGGAATGCATTGGACTTAATATGTGACGGGTGGAGCCCGCTATAGATCCTCGATGCATCGGTACGTCTCATGAGGAAAACTAGTGTCTTGGCACAAGGTCTTGACAAAATCTTATTTGTAGTCTTGGCACGAGGCCTTGGCTATGTGGTTATGATAGTCTGGCATTATGCATTCCATCATTATGAAAGTGGTTAGTGATTTTGCATGTGATTATTCGATTAGTAGAATATCCATGTGAATGAGTAAATGGAATTATTTCATTTTATTTATTCCATACAAAGTTTAAAGTTCAAGTTTGAAAGGCTGTTGTTTTAGTTATACATTGCCTTAAATGTTTATTCTTATTTATGAAAGTTTCCGCTATATTGTTATCCTTACTGGGCATTTGAGCTCACCCCTTTTATATGTTTTATTTTTCCCAGGAAGTGAAGAAGTAAATTATGAATGACCTGCAGGTATATTATGTGGGGATATGAGGGTGGATTATGGAGACATTATGTTGTTGTAGTAGTTTTTCATTTTATGATGTAATGTAAAACTGATGAATATATCTAGTGTTTCTAAGGCTACTAAACCAATCGGTCCTTCAAGATTTGATCTTTCTTGTGATCATGCCAATGTTATGTAAAAATGCACTGACTCTGGGTAACTAGGGTCGGGGCGTTACAGTTGGTATTAGAGGAAGTTTAGTACAAACCTTGGAAGCTAGATTTAGATAAACTCTGATTAGAGCACGTAGACCTAAGATGAAATTTGAGGATTAGTATAGAAGAACTTCCTAGAATTTTGGTATTGTAGAGATTTTTTGAGTTTTCCGAGCAATACATCCCTGTCTGGATACGAGAAGGTAGAGGCAGCTCTGGCACAGATGTACCTAGGGGTAAAACCCAAAAACACCACTTTGAGCTAGACTCGAACGGGAACTGGTGCACGACAACGGGCCTTGCTGCACTCTTGGTTACGACACTCCCGAGGGATATGCTTAGGATAATTCTCATTTTCTTTACAAACCATTATGAAGGGTTTATGAGTATATACATCCTCAAAGGAGACATTTTTATGATTATGGATTATATCCATAAATAGTTCAATTTATGTTAAGTGTTTTATAAGTATGGGATTATGTATTTTGATTCATAAACTGATCTAGTTTATGCCATTGTTTAGAAATGGCGCCCAGTAGAAGGAATGAGAACTCCAGAAATGCACATGATTCAAAGAGAAGGAAGGATAATATCTTTCATGGTCTTAAGCTAGAATTTATAAGAGAAATAGTCTCCCATGTATTATCATCATATGAAGAAATAATATCATGTGTTGATAAGATAAGTAAAGAGTTTACTGAGTCCTATGGATTTGAAGGGAAGCAAGAGAAGAAAAGGATGGAAGAGAGAGAGATGGATAAAGGGAAGAGGGAAAAGAATAATTTTCCCATATGTGGTAACTGTGGAAAGAAACACCCTGGAACTTTCCTGAAAGGAATGGGAGTTTGTTATAAGTGTGGAGGAAAAGGGCACAAAGTACATGACTGCAAGGGTAAGAAAATGGTTTCAAATGTACAATGCTTCATTTTCAAGGAGTTTGGACACTACGCGAACCTATGTCCCAGTCATCAGACTATGCTGCAAATGATGTTATTGGATAATAATCAAGTTATGATACTACCACAGATGAAGAGGAATGATTAGTGTTCTTATGTTGATTATGTCAATTGAGTGTTGTATCAACAATGTACTTGTTATAATAATTATGGAGTATATAAGGATTGTACTGCAGTACTATTTCATTAAGGACTTGAGATTGTGTGGAACAAAGAAAAGTGACTCAATAGCAGGATAAATGTTTGGAAAATATATGGTTGAGAGAATGATAAACCATAATATAGTTCTGATACCGAGGTAGTGATTTTCGAATAATACATGATTATTTTGGAAAAATAATATTGGATATTCTTGACTACCTTGGAACTGATTAATGATTTGTATATTCCATTATTGTTGAGGTTTAAAACATTTTTGGATTGATGAAGTATATCCAGCATTCTATATGGAATAAGGGAGAATGAATGTAATCAATAAGGAATATGGTAATTCAGGATGTTTCAGTGTATTAAAATAATACATGATGAAGGTATTCATATGCTATTACGGGGTAAAAAGGATCTACATTATGCTTACCTTCCTTATAAATGTTGGACTGTGAGTTTGGACAGAAGTATTTTGGACAGTTCTAGTTTGGATTATTTTGGATTGCCATAAAAGGACAACCCGGAGGTCGGGCGGCAACCCGTCGCGTCCGGCAAGGCTGCGAGACTTGAACCCGCAACCGAAGGGCGACAAGGGTGTATCACCTACCACTGGCCCACGAGATGTCCTGGATTAAATAATGTAGTTTTTATTAAAAGCTATTGTAGATGAATTATAAATTCGTTTATTTTGGAACCCTATACGAATAGTGTAAATAGAATTTTTTACATTCTTTTATCTTTTAGAGTGAAAGATGAGTTTGTGGTAGAAATTTATTAATGGATAAAACTCTAATTATAAAGTAAGTATATCTCCTTATGATCTTATCCAATCTCATAAATAAATTCCTCAACATTAAGAAAAGAAACTTAGAACAAAAATGTTTTCCTAGATGGTACCTTAAATCATCACTAATTTATGGCTTTGGGATTGTTGGCCTTTTCATAGCCATGTTCTCTACCACTCTCCATCAGATAATTGATGGTTAGATTTCTCCTCCATATCCATATTTTCCTACATGGAACCCTAGTATGTGTTATTTTCGGTAATCTTCATACTTTCCACTCTTTGTTTTAAATAGAGGCCTCATTAATTCATTTTTCGATGTGGGATTTCAACTACGATATTTTGAAACGTCAAAAATGTGTTATCCCAATACCCTATGTGTTGTTGAACCGATGGTATATCAAATCATCATAGATTGATGAGTCTAAGGACCTCAATTTTATACTTGTTTGTGATTGATGACCTCAATCACTACCTATAAATATTTACTTTTTTCCTCAAATTATATGTCTCTAATTTCCACCAATGTTCTCCTAATCGAGATCATAATTTGGTGGTGACCCTTTCATTTCTCTTTTCCTCATATTAAGACTAAATTTTAGTAACCCAATTTCTGATGTGGGTTTTCCCACAAATATATTTTCTATTTTCAACCTTTTATTTTCCAAGAACAATTTCAAATTGCGAGGACGCAATTTATTGAAGGAGGGGAGAATGTAACACCCCATGATTTCATAGAGTGTTATTTCTTCAAAATAATTCAATAACTTGCACTACACGCAACACCGAGTTCAATCAGACATGACTTACAAAAAAAATCCATTCAAAAGAGGTTATGAATAGTATTATCTAAATTTTAAACTTTATATAATCCTTATAATTTTAGAATCCATATTATGAGTTTCTTAGATATAATGCAAGAACAAATTCATTTTCAGTATTTCACTTTTATCAACTTTTAATAGTGATACCTTTTTAAATACAATATTTTAAACTTTTTTACTAAATGGGGACATCAAAAAATTTAAAATGAAACATCCCAAGCTTCCAAGGTATGCTTTCCTTTGAATAATATAGTAGCGTGTGTTGTACGCAACTTCGAGTTTTAACACACACCACAACCGATCAAACTAGCCATTATGAATAGTAATACCTACTTTTAAAAATTATATATATTTTATATTTTAAAATGGACTTCAATTTTGGATTCAGAATATCGAATTTAGCCTAAGGTGAAATTTTGGTACTTTTCGGATAACTTTCATATTTTGATGAATAGTGAAAATTACTAAATTTTAATTAAAAACAACTTTTTTAATAAAAATAATTAATAGTGATAAATTATGAATTTGAGTGGTTTTAAAGTATATTTAGAATATATTTTTACCATTTAATATAATGTTGTTCATTGAACATAATTTTACAATTAAATCGAACATAAACAAGTGTCAATCTTTTGATAGTTATTATCTCTTAAAAACACGCTTTTTGTTTTGACAGCGGGAATTAATTTTTAATTAATTTCTGCCACTTCTGTGTTTTGAATTTAGAAAAATGGATTTCATATTTGGAATCAGGATGTTCAAATTGTGTAAATAGGTAACTTTTATTTTTAGACATTTTGAATAATTACTGCGGTAAATATTTTATTTACCATGGTTAAGGGTAAATCTGGTAAATAAGGGTTAAAAAATAATATTATAATAATACTAAATTACCCTAAAACATGTCCTAGCCTTATTGGTTGATACATGTTCGACCATAGGCATCTTTGGGTCTATTTGGGGACCCCATGGTGCCACTTGTAGGTGATAGGGACACTTTATTTTAATTAAGTTAAAATGAATACAAAAATGACACAAGCATATATCTTTTAGAAAAACAATTATTACATAAGGTTATTAATGTTGGATTTTAGATTATAAATATTAATTAGAAAGATAAAAATATTTCCTACATAATGATTATTTATTTATAATTTTTAGACATTAAATAATTTATTTAATTTATGACACAATGATGATGCAGTAATTACTAAAATAGTGAAAAATTAAATTAATTGATATTATAAATACCCAAATAATTATAATATGAAACTTTTAATGAATTAAGATAATTTTATAGGATAATATGATATATTAGAATTGATTTAATTGACTTTTTTCGAATTAATCAATCTGTTATGAGTTTCAAAAAAATCAACTATAGAATAGTGTCAAAATTGACATAAAAGAGTTCTTAAAACAAATATTATATTATTAATTTATATTAAATTCCTAAAAATATAAGGTTCGCCCAAGAGACTTATATCATGATAGTTTCATCATTAATGGACCACTTGGGGGTCGCTTGGATGTATATAGTAATTTTATTAACCATATTATATAAAAATAAAAAGAGACATTGTAAAAGTGAAACTAATTAACTTAGAGTTAATACTTAAAGATAAGGTTAATATAAGTACCCAAACCTGTCTAAATTCTATTGTATCAGTTGTTTTCGACCCATCCCCACCTTAAACTTTGAATAGTCAACTTTGGAGCCATTAGAAACCGAATATGAATTTATTATAAATTAATATTTCTAGCTTTTCCAAAGGTTCCCCTCACTCCTCTTATAAAAGGGCACTCCTCCTTCTCATTTCTTCACACCTTAAAAGCCTTTTGGTTCGGCCAAACTCTGCCCAAATACTCTCCCAACTTCCCTCACTACAACCTAGGGGCCTTAGTTTGATCATAAAGCCAACCTAAGGAGCCCTTTTGATCAAATCAATAGGAAGAACCCGAAGAAGAGGTAATGATTTCACCACCCTTTTCTAAGTTCATTTCTTCTTCCACTTCTTCTTCCTTTGTTGTTACCATTCTAAAATAATAAATCCAGTATCATATATATACTGTGATGTTATTATAAATATGGTACAACCATATTCAGTATTCTATCCACCCTTTGAATAACATGTCACCATACGTGCGTACGTACGGCTTACCGTCTCCACGTCGTGGTGTAATTGTTATTCAATATAATATTATTTGGATGGGTATAATAATGATGTGTAACACATGTAAATAATAAATATAACATGTTAATGATTCTGTATATATTATATACCATCCATTTATATATTATTTTAATATCAAAAGAATGATATTGTTGCTTGTGCGTACGTACGGACTACCGTCTCCACGAACGCGATGAGATTCATTCTCCATCGTATCCATTCAAGTATAATTATAATTTGATGATTTAAAAATGATGTTTAAAGACTTGATATCATTCTGGATATGAATAATATAAAACCTATCCTTTACAAACATGTCTTACGTAATAAAACATATAAAAGAAAACAAGTAAGTTAACACCCGAAACAACGATAATACTAAGATATTATTATCAAATCAATATTAAAAGATCATATATGATATCATATTAATGTATATGATTATTGTATAATTTAATAAAAATTATTTCACCATTATACAGGAGGTTAACCTACCCTAACCAAGGTAAAGTACAAGGTAAGGGATTTTCTTATCTCACATTCAATTCCGTGAGATTTCCATTATTCGCCACAAAATTATTGAAAGTGGTGTATTGTGTACTGGCATTTGATATATATTATCATGATTATCATTATATTCATGTTATTCTTTAAATAATTTGGTGGTTATTAACTTTTGGCCATACGACTCAGTTGATTAACGTGGTAAGGGGTTTTCATCTCACTCCTTATTCCCGTGAGATTCATGCCATATTGCCACCATTACCTTTTGTGTGGTGTATGTACATCCAATAATTATATTCTTTGTGTAATACACTCTAATTTATATGTATTTACATATTCATTGTATGATACCTCTTTCATGGGTTGTATGTTTCATAAGTTACCAAATTGGTAAGGGTTATTTCACAATCTCTTCATTATCTGAGGTTGTTTATATGTAATAATCTACTGGGATATCTTTATCATCCACATCCATGTTTTTCAAAATGTATTTCAAAATTTTTTTATTATTTACAAGAATATGGGTTAAAGTCATTTATACCCTTGTTTGACTTTTTATAAGAGGAATATTTCTGTCGTTTTCAAAACAAGGTCCTTTTTAAGCTTTTCGACAGAATTAAGGTAAGAATGTTTTTTTAACTTATACGGCGGGTGCGGTTATTTTCCGCCGTTATAAAATCGTCGAAGCTTCCCTTACAAGCTTATAAGAATATTTTCAAAGAAAATGTTTTATTTTATATGGATCTTAAATTATTTCAAAATAAAAGGATATATTTCTTTAAAAAAGAATTTTGATTTCATCTATGTCAACATCCTTTGATGGATTTTAAGATTATTTGAAGTTGATTTATTATGATACAAAACTTATATATTGTATTGAAAGTTTTGTGATATGTTTGACTGTAGATGTTCTATTTTTATACCATTCATAATTTATGGTGAAAGTATTGACATTTCGTATGCTAGTTTTAATACGAATGTTTATGTTATGTTTAAACCTTTTCATATGGGAATGCATTGGACTTAATATGTGACGGGTGGAGCCCGCTATAGCTCCTCGATGCATCGGTAGGTCTAATGAGGCAAACTAGTGTCTTGGCACAAGGCCTTGACAAAATCTTATTTGTAGTCTTGGCACGAGGCCTTGGCTATGTGGTTATGATAGTCTGGCATTATGCATTCCATCATTATGAAAGTGGTTAGTGATTTTGCATGTGCTTATTCGATTAGTAGAATATCCATGTGAATGAGTAATGGAATTATTTCATTTTATTTATGCCATACAAAGTTGAAAGTTCAAGTTTGAAAGGCTGTTGTTTTAGATATACATTGCCTTAAATGTTTATTCTTATTTATGAAAGTTTCCGCTATATTGTTATCCTTACTGGGCATTTGAGCTCACCCCTTTTCTATGTTTTATTTTTCCCAGGAAGTTAAGAAGTAAATTATGAATGACCTGCAGGGATATTATGTGGGGATATGAGGGTGGATTATGGAGACATTGTGGTGTTGTAGTAGTTTTTCATTTTATGATGTAATGTAAAACTTATGAATATATCTAGTGTTTCCAAGGCTACTAAACCAATCGGTCTTTCAAGATTTTATCTTTCTTGTGATCATGCCAATGTTATGTATTAATGCACCGACTCTAGGTAACTAGGGTCGGGGCGTTACAATTTTCATTTATATTCATTTTATTCTTCTTATAACTCAGAAAAATATATTATAAAAATCCTAATATAACGATACTAGTATAATTATTGTACATGAATGTCACTATTTTAATATAACTACAATTTTCTACCAAATTGGTAAGGGTTATTTCACAATCTCTTCATTATCCGAGGTTGTTTATACGTAATAATCTACTGGGATCTCGTTATCATCCACATCCATGTTTCTTCAAAATGTATTTCAAAACATTTTTAATATTTAAAAGAATATGGTTTAAAGTCATTTATACCCTTGTTTGACTTTTTATAAGAGGTTTATAAGGGAATCTTTCCGTCGTTTTCCAAACAAGGTTCTTTTTAACCTTTTCGACAGAATTAAGATAAGAATGTTTTTTTAAACTTATACGGCGGGTGCGGTTATTTTCCGCCATTATAAAATATTCAAATCTTTCCTTGCAAGCTTATAAGAATATTTTCAAAGAAAATGTTTTATTTTATATGGATCTTAAATGATTTCAAAATAAAATGAGATATTTCCTTAAAAAGAATTTTGATTTCATCTATGTCAACATCCTTTGATGGATTTTAAGATTATTTGAAGTTGATTTATTATGATACAAAACTTATATATTGTATTGAAGGTTTTGTGATATGTTTGACTGTGGATGTGCTATTTTTATACCATGCATAGTTTATGGTGAAAGTATTGACATTTTGTATGCTAGTTTTAATACGAATGTTTATGTTATGTTTAATCCTTTTCATATGGGAATGCATTGGACTTAATATGCGATGGGTGGAGCCCGCTATAGCTCCTCGATGCATCGGTAGGTCTCATGAGACAAACTAGTGTCTTGGCACAAGGCCTTGAAAAAATATTATTTGTAGTCTTGGCACGAGGCCTTGAATATGTGGTTATGATAGTCTGACATTATGCATTCCAACATTATGAAAGTGGTTATTGATTTTTGCATGTGATTATTCGATTAGTAGAATATCCATGTGAATAAGTAAATGGAATTATTTCATTTTATTTATGTCGTACCATGTTGAAAGTTCATGTTTGAAAGGCTTTTGTTTTAGTTATACATTGCCTTAAATGTTTATTCTTATTTATGAAAGTTTCCGCTATATTGTTATCCTTACTGGGAATTTGAGCTCACCCCTTTTCTATGTTTTATTTTTCCCAGGAAGTGAAGATGTAAATTATGAATGACCTGCAGGGATATTATGTGGGGATATGAGTGTGGTTTATGGAGACATTATGTTGTTGTAGTAGTTTTTCATTTTATGATGTAATGTAAAACTTATGAATATATATAGTGTTTCCAAGGCTACTAAACCAATCGGTCTTTCAACCTTTTATTTTCGAAGAACAATTTCAAATTGCGAGGACGCAATTTATTGAAGGAGGGGAGAATGTAACACCCCAAGATTTCATAGTGTGTTATTTCTTCAAAATAATTCAATAACTTGCTCTACACACAACACCGAGTTCAATCACACCATGAATTACAAAAAAAAGCCATTCAAAAGAGGTTATGAATAGTATTATCTAAATTTTAAACTTTATATAATCCTTATAATTTTAGAATCCATATTATGAGTTTCTTAGATATAATGAAAGAACAAATTCATTTTCAGTATTTCACTTTTATCAACTTTTAATAGTGAGCCCTTTTTAAATACAATATTTTAAACTTTTTTACTAAATGGGGACATCAAAAAATTTAAAATGAAACATCCCAAGCTTCCACGGTACGCTTTCCTTTGAATAATACAGTAGCGTGTGTTGTACGCAACTTCGAGTTTTAACACACACCACAACCGATCAAACTAGCCATTATGAATAGTAATAACTACTTTTAAAAATGATATATATTTTATATTTTAAAATAGACTTCAATTTGGGATTCAGAATATCTAATTTAGCCTAGGGTGAAATTTTGGTACTTTTCGGATAACTTTTATATTTTGATGAATAGTGAAAATTACTAAATTTTAATTAAAATCAACTTTTTTAATCAAAATAATTAATATTGATAAATTATGAATTTGAGTGGTTTTAAAATATATTTAGAATATATTTTTACCATTTAATTTAATGTTTGTCATTGGACATAATTTCACAATTAAACCAGACATGAACAAGTGTCAATCTTTTGATAGTTATTATCTCTTAAAAACACGCTTTTTATTTTAACAACGGGAATTAATTTTAAATTAATTTATGCCACTTCTGTGTTTTGAATTTGGAAAAATGGATTAAATTTTTGGAATCAGGATGTCCAAATTATGTAAATAGGTAACTTTTATTCTTACACATTTTGAATAATTACTGCGGTAAATATTTTATTTACCATGGTTAAAGGGTAAATCCGGTAAATAAGGGTTAAACAATAATATTATAATAATACAAAATTACCCTAAAACGTGTCCTAACCTTATTGGTGGACACATACCCGACCATGGGCATCCTTGGGTCGATTTGAGGACCCCTTAGAGCCACTTGTATGTGGTAGGGACACATTATATTAATAAAGTTAAAATAAAAATAAAAATGGCATAAGCTTACATCTTTTAGAAGAACAATTTTTACATAGGGTTATACATGTTGGATTTTCTATTATAAATATTAATTAGAAAGCTAAAACGATTTCCTACATAATGATATTTTATTTATAATTTTTAGACATAAAATAATTTAAATTATTAATGACAAAATAATGATGCAATGTTTACCTCATTAATAAATCATTTAGATAAATAAGATTATAATGATTACAATATTATATAAAACCTGTCCAATTCTTATTGGTTGATGTTATTTAGAATATGAGTCATCTTATCTTCGACGTCAATGATTTTTGGACCATTATAAACCGAATATAATTATATTATAAAGTAATACTTTCACTCTTTCCTAAAGAGCCCCTCCTCTCCCTTATAAAAGGAGACCACTCCTTCTCATTTCTTCACACCTTAAAAACCTTTTGGTTCGGCCAAACGCTGCCCAAATACTCTCCCAACTTCCCTCATTACAACCTAGATGCCTTAGTTTGATCAGAAAGACAACCTATGGAGCCCTTTTGATCACATCAAAAGGAAGAACCCGAAGAAGAGGTAATGTTTTCAGCACCCCTTTTCAAGTTCCTTTCTTCTTCCACTTCTTCTTCCTTTGTTGTTACCATTCTAAAATAATAACTCCCGTATCATATATATACTGTGATGTTATTATAAATACGGTACAACCATATTCAGTATTCTATCCACCCTTTGAATAACATGTCACCATACGTGCGTACGTACGACTTACCGTCTCCACGTCGTGGTGTAATTGTTATTCAATATAATATTATTTTGATGGGTATAATAATGATGTGTAACTCATGTAAATAATAAATATAACATGTTAATGATTCAGTATATATGATATACCATCCATTTATATATTATTTTAATATCAAAAGAATGATATTATCGCTCGTGCGTACGTACGGACTACCGTCTCCACGAACGCGATGAGATTCATTCTCCATCATATCCATTCAAGTATAATTATCATTTGATGATTTAAAAATGATGTTTAAAGACTTGATATCATTCTGGATATGAATAATATAAAGCCTATCCTTTACAAACATGTCTTACGTAACAAAACATACAAAATAAAACAAGTAAGTTCACACCCGAAACAACGATAATACTAAGATATTATTATCAAATCAATATTAAAAGATCATATATGATATCATAATAATGTATATGATTATTTTATAATTTAATAACAATTATTTCACCATTATACAGGAGGTTAACCTACCCCAATCAAGGAAAAGTACAAGGTAAGGGTTATTTCACAATCTCTTCATTATCCGAGATTGTTTATACGTAATAATCAACTGGGATCTCGTTATCATCCACATCCATGTTTCTTCAAAATGTATTTCAAAACATTTTTAATATTTAATAGAATATGGGTTAAAGTCATTTATACCCTTGTTTGACTTTTTAAAAGAGGGTTATAAAGGAATCTTTCCGTCGTTTTCAAAACAAGGTCTTTTTTAACCTTTTCAACAGAATTATGGTAAGAATGTTTTTTTTAACTTATACGGCGGGTGCGGCTATTTTCCGCCGTTATAAAATCTTCAAAGCTTCCCTTACAAGATTATAAGAATATTTTCAAAGAAAAGATTTTATTTTATATGGATCTTAAATGATTTCAAAATAAAAGGAGATATTTATTTAAAAAGAATATTGATTTCATCTATGTCAACAACCTTTGAAGGATTTTAAGATTATTTGAAGTTGATTTATTATGATACAAAACTTCTATATTGTATTGAAGGTTTTGTGATATGTTTGACTGTGGATGTGCTATTTTTATACCATTCATAGTTTATGGTGAAATTATTGACATTTCGTATGCTAGTTTTAATACGAATGTTTATGTTATGTTTAAACCTTTTCATATGGGAATGCATTGGACTTAGTAAGTGACGGGTGGAGCCCGCTATAGCTCCTCGATGCATCGGTAGGTCTAATGAGACAAACTAGTGTCTTGGGACAAGGCCTTGACAAAAACTTATTTGTAGTCTTGGCACGAGGCCTTGGCTATGTGGTTATGATAGTCTGGAATTATGCATTTCAACATTATGAAAGTGGTTATTGATATTGCATGTGATCATTCGACTAGTAGAATATCCATGTGAGTAAGTAAATGGCATTATTTCATTTTACCTTTGCCATTTTATGCTGAAGTTAAAGTTTAAAAGGCTTTTGTTTTAGTTATAAATTGCCTTAAGTGTTTATGCTTATTTATGAAAGCTTCTGCTATAATTTTATCCTTACTGAGCATCTGAGCTCACCCCTTTCAATGTTTTATTTTTCCCAGGATTATGAAGAGGTAATTTATGAATGACCTGCAGGGATAGTATGAGGGGATATGAAGACAAGATGTTTTTTTTATGATGTAATGTAAAAATTTATGGATGTATCTAGTTATTCCAAGGCTACTAAACTAATCGGTCTTTCGAGACTTGATCTTTCTCGTGATCATTCCAATGTTATGTAATAATGAACCGACTCTAGGTAACTAGGGTCAGGGCATTACACTCACACTACACATTCTAACTCAATCATGATACACACCACTAACAAGATGTGGTGGCATGTCCTTCTAGTCAGTATGTGACTATATTTCAATAGATGGAATTAATCTTTATGGCCACTCGACCCTTCTCTACCATACACCCCAAAACCAAATACCGTTTTAATACTTGATCCAGGTCTAGAAAAATATTCTTAAAATGTACCAACCCTTATATTCCCAATATAAATCCAAATTCATGAAATAACACCTACCTTGATATCAAAATTCAAATTTCCAATGAATTTATCCAAACCATAAAGATATAGGTTATTAAAAACTCCCCATCATAATGCATATAGTCCTTAAGAATCCATAAAATTAATCTAGTATAACTTCAAACCCTATATTGATTTTCAATTAACACTCAACTAGATACAGTCCATTGATGAATGAAAATTATTCTTCTACTATAAAACTAAAACCACTAAGGCACACTATTCATAAAAATTATAGCCACAAATTTTCAGTAGTTCCAATACTAGGATAGTGCTCCACAACTCTCATAATTTACAAGAAACCAAATTTTTATTACCCAATTCATCCCAATTATTATGATACTACCTACCATTATGATTTTCCCCAAATAATATGATTCTAAGAAATAGTGAACCCAACAATAAGATTCCATTTTTAGTAGGAATTGAAAACTTCTAGAAGCCCAAAAACATGCTCCATGTTTTTTCCAACTCAATGCATTAAATTCCATACAAAAAATATTGGTTTATCCTCATTTAGATGGATTCTACTGAAACTTCTTGGCCACACCCTCCAATAAACCACCACATATATTTCCAAACCACAATTCCATGATTCTCAGGGCCATTATATAATCATAAAAACATTTAAACCAAATTCCATACCTGAATCCTTGGGAAATTCCATGGTTGGATCACCAACCATCCCCAATACCCATCATATTCTCACCCTAAGAACCAACACACCTCTGATATGTCTCACTATAGGATTGCATCAACACTATCCCATTCAGATTACAAATGGATGGTCTATATCTTATATGAAATTCAAATATCGTATCTATTTTTTTCATGGAACAAGATAAAGTTATTAATTCCCAACCCATTGGGATCTTGGTGTCACCTCAACTATCCAATAAATGGTATCATTTCCCACTTGATCCTCCCAACTCGAGTATTGTACACCCATGATTGATATGATAATCCCCAACAAAAGAGTATCATTATCATTACCCAAATAAACCAACAACAAATATCCATGTCCCATTCTACATAAATTAACAAACATAATGATTGGTCATGAATGACTCATTTATCTAAGCACAAACACAAAAAACTGATCTCCACTAATTCCAGGATAACAAAGATTTCTATTATCAGTATCCACTGAAACATAATATGTAGTGAGAGTTACTACCTCTAATTACTAATTTTTTTTCTCCCCACCATATGGATTTATTTATAATTCTCGACAGGAACTAACATAAATCGGTGTCATTATATAATATATATCACTCCTTCAAATCCACAGTCACTCATACTCTAATCTTATGATGATCCTATCAATTAAATCATAGATATACCATAAGAAAATACCACAATCCATTTATTAAGACTCTTATTAGTACATATGGAAACATCATATAGTTAAACAATCCATAATCTACCATTCCCATATGCATTTTATGATTGAACTATAATTTTAGCACCACTTGGGTTCCCCTAGAACACCAAAAACTCTCAATGTACATGTACTTTTTCCATTCAATTGTTATACTACCTAATGGGAATATATTTAACCATTTAAAATGAACAGATAATGTTTTTACCCTAAAAGTCTATTCTGAGGATCACTCTCCTCCTTACGTACAATGATCAACCGAGAACCCTATAATAGGTTTTTACCTTCTTTCCACCATAATCTCATCTAATACTAATGGGTTAATTCTATCATATATCCTGATTAAATAATAATACTTCTTATCCTATGTGTCACATATCTTCTAACCTTGGACCACACACCTGACCCAATGACCATGATCATTAGACATGTCTGTTTCATTCGACAAGCATGAGTAACCTAGAACATGAAAAGGCTAAACACATGACCTCCCAACACCCATGTGTCATTCCAAAACCATGAGAACCTAATTTGTATCACATCATGCCACTAAAAAGTGTATAAAAAAAATTGGATCATGCATCAATTGATCCTTCCCACATAATTCAACCAGAATTTCAAGAATAATGCATTTCATATTCCTTTCATCATTACACCTATTGGTTATTCACATAACCACCCAGTTCAATTAAGTAAAATGACACTATGATGATATATCAGAAAAAAATATACGTTATTATTGGAAATATAAGTAATTCAATCCAAATACTTAAGGAAAACTACTTATATCCTTATATAAAATCACATGTATAATGTTCATGCACCAAACCTACCCACACTCCATCACCAAGGCATTCAATTCCTGTACCGGCCCACTAAGTCTATCTATACATAACTTGTACAAAAAAATATATAGAAATCAGTGGAAAATGACTAGCTATAATATCCACATTAATTTAATTTTAGATGAAATACCATTCTATATATGAGTAAAATTACACAAGAAATTTCTATGGTAAAATTCCATATATGATTTTCCTTACAGTTTAAACATCTCAACCTCTCTTTAGTGAAATCACTAACACAAAATTATTTTTTTGTTATGTGAATCCAAAAATTTCATATATGATTCATGTACACAAGCATATTTCCAACCCTCCAATATACAAAACAATAGACTAAATCCTTTGATAAACACACCATATTTAAACAATATCTGAAAAACAATGGTGAAAATTGAGAACACCAATCATGTACCCTTGGTAACCATGACTTCCCATCAGAAAGGAGTTCATGAAATTCCATTCCAATGTCCATAACATGTTTAAATAAATTTCTATATCACTTTTATAAAATATACCAAAATATTAAAATTTAATAAAGTGATACGATACCACTTTATAATGCCATATTCCCTAGGTCACTTGACGGTTCCTAAAACGAGGTTCCACATGGCCTCAAGTGCACCACCATGTATGATAGATGCTACAGAAAAGTAGTGAAGGAATAATCCATACAATTGATAGACTATTCCCTTGAATCAATGTGAAAAAATATTATAAATAACTAAATTAATATCCATCACATAGTCAGGGTAAGCATAAACTATTAAATACAATGATATAGAAACATGAAATATGTCCATACAACCATAGATCAATAATAGTTCACTGGGACAATCTCATATACAATAAAAAATAAAATAAAATACAATAGGATTTATCAGAATCTCTATTCCTCAAATCAATTCAATCTCTAATACCCCATTGAGGTACATGAGCTAGATTTACTGCCCAATTCGTGCTCTAACATAAAAGACAACGTTAGGTTTTACTAGGAAATAAAGTACTCATATAGAGTGTGAATATATAATAAATTGAGTCTCATAATGTTGACTAAATATACACTATCATATATGTGTATAAATAAGGAAAAATAAATATGTCACGCTTGTGCATTTGATGACTGGTGTTAACCAAGTCACCGTGACCCCGTGAATATTAGGTCATCATATTCTTACAAGACCATAATGTTACCTGATCAAACATGAATTGGTTCCATGTAAAAATACCCTCTTCACCACATGAAAATAAACTCATGTCCTAAACTATATCTAAATACTCTAGGTAGGTAATTTTTTCAAGTCCAAACTATTATTAGAATGTGAATGGTAGGGTTTTACACATAAGTCCTTGGCTCACCTAATCACTAAGGTTTGTCTTGCCACCACATTTTCACTCAAGATGAGTCTATTTATATATTATATTCTACCTTATATACCTAGTAAGGTTATACTATTCACATACTTCATCCTATCACATCATGAGTAGTCTTTTTCACTTGGGGGTGATTATATATTACATCCACAATCGTCTAACTTAGGATAATGTCACAAACTAACCACTCACATCTTCTTGGATGGGACACATAAACACTAGTGGACATATTCCCTCTCATACTGGGTGATCCCTACTAGTACCCTCTCACTTAGGGCTAGGTCAATATGGTCTCAATCCATACATTCTCACTCAAAGTAGTCCTAGACTTCATATAAAACTAGGATCTCATCTGAGTCATATCGATCCATCTATCCCCATCTCATTCATAATAGGGATAGGCATTGGGACCCATCATCATATATCCTATCACCAAACATATAAAAGTAATAACAAATAGGTCACACATACCATCTCAAAACATTAATGAATTTCATGGGTCCCTTTTCACTCAAGACCTATCCCCTCACATTAAACATATCTCATCATACAAGATCAACATGTTATTCCTCAAATTATTCTCATCTCTTTATTTTTGAAACCTACAAGGAACATTTAGACCTATCTTGATCTCTACTACTAGGAACCAATGTTCATCCAACACTACATGGTTTTTTCCATGGCTTGTAATCTTTATAAGACCCTAAAATAAAAAATATAACTCAAATATTCATTTTATTATCACATCCAAACCACTTCCTACTACCTAGGGACTATCCCGAGTTAACTCCCTCTAAGACCCCTTAGTAACCACTTTTCAATTCCTTAACAATTTTTATGACTTGCACATATGTATCATATCATATCTTTATTAGGAAATCTCTCATCCAATTACTTTGAGAGAACACAACTCTATTACCCTATTTTTAGCTCTATAGGACCCATCCTGGACATGGAACTCTCTAAGATGTTTCTCAACCCTTAAAATAATGTTCCTCATCACTTGTGACACAAACAACAATCTCACACATCCTATTAGGCCTAATACATCTAGTACATTCTCAAATATCCCTAGAAACACCACATAGGAAACCCAAGTAACTTCTAACACTCCGATACATTATCAAGGATTTTGTTCAATAGAACCAGTTCCCTCAACAATTGGAAACATGGTCTTCATATGATTTTAATTTTCTGAATGGGAAAAATATTACTTATTCTAGCTAAAAGAGTCTTAAATCAACCCTCAATATTTATTTTGGGTGATCATGTTCTTTCTCCATCTACATGGTCCCATGAAACATGAATACAAGCATGAAATCATGCATAAAAAAGAATATGGATTTTTATTAAAGTGGCCGCATACATCTTTAATGGTGTTATTATCTATTGAAAAATATTCTTCCCATCACCCATGCCCGTTCAGGTCTCTTACAATATCATAATTCCAAATAATATACCATCTCACTCTATATGTTATAAATAATTATTTATAATAATTAATAATTAATTATTTAATGTAATCCACTAAGGAAAATCCCAAAAAAAGTCATTGGGAATTGTTGAATACTTAAAAATTAAGAAATCGATTGAAGAGGACAAATGTACATGGATTCACAACCAAATCACCCAGAAAAACCTAATACAATGTGAATCAAAGGTTAGAAGGTTAGATGATAGGATGGATAAAATGGCCTCCCACTAAATCTAGTGGTCCCCTAAATCATGATGGGTCTGACCCTAAAATGATGGTATTTACATTGATTAAAATAATTAATTAGTATTTGATCATGACATGAATTTGTGGGGTATATCACAACTTCTTATCAAGGTCCCATCTTGATGAGTTCCTCCAGGTTAATAGTGTGACCACACTAGGTAGATTGAACCCCCAGTCTATATTCATTGTTGAAACCTCTACTAGGCCACAACACGAACAACCTAAGCATAGGGGCCACACATAGACCAACCACTAACGTGATGAAGCCTCCATGTGTCCTTAAATGATTCCACTCACTTATGTTGGGTCTAAAAATATAATTCATATACTCTAAAATTATGGAATGATACAACCTTTATGTTTAAGCATTAATGACTTCTTATAGTTGAAATTAATCTATTGGGTTTCACTAACCGTACTTTATCTTTTACCGGAATACACAAGAAAATGCCTTGGTCTTGATCCAAATCATAAAAAAAATCACAATATGTATGAACACATGGATTATTGATCCAAATACAAATTCATGAAACAACCCGTACATCAGTATCAAAATTTAAATTTCCTATATTTATTTAAACCTATTACAATTTGGTTTAATACCATTATTATTTTGATATATAAAGCTCCCCTTGTTAAAAATTTGATTTTTATACTAATGGTTGAATTTCTTGGGTATAGATTGTCTCTCAATGTATAATTTATAACATTATTACTAAGATAAGGAGGTTATAATTTGTTAATGAAGCATTCAATAACTTGTTTTTAGAGGATATACTTCATTATTATTGTCTTGTATGGTGACACCTCTAATAAAACAACTTAATGAAATTATAGTATAAGCAGAAGAGGAGGTAACCCAATTTATAGATTTAATGGATATCTTAATAGTTGAATATGTTCTTATTGTTTACTAATACATTGATTCATTTCTTGATGAATTACCTAGTCATAAACATGAGCGTGAAGTTGGGTTTTCCATTAAACTAATCCATAATGTATTACCTACATCTATGCCTCCCTATAGAATAACTCTAATGTAATTTTTAAAGTTAAAGATACAACTCTAAGGATTATGTGTTAAGGGATTCTTGTACCCTAGAATTTCATATTGGGTATCACATTCGGTTTTTAAAAAAAATAAGGATTGGTATATGAGGTTTTGTAACATCTATAATGATAATAAATACATCACCATAAAGAACAAGTTTACTTTATCACAAATTTATGGTTTTTTGATAAATTAAAGGTGATAAATACTTTTAAAAGATTCATATTTATTTGGGATATCATCAACTAAGAGCGAATAAGATCAATATACCAAAGATGGAATTTTAAAAAAGGTATATACATTATGAGTTTATTGTAATTCCTGAATGAAAATTAAAATTTTTATTTCTAAACACTTTTTAGGAAAAAGTGAGAAACCATGGGTTTATACACAAAAGGAAATAACCAAAACCATTAAAATAAAATTTCAGCCTACTAGAATTTGGCACTATAAATTGTTTCTAAGAAATATTGAATACATATGTTTCTGGTTTATATGTTAAGATATCTTCAAGTCTTAACAACAATTTATCCCACGTCTGTATGTATTCCTAAAGGATGATATTCCCATTGTTGAACCCCCAAAAAAAATCATGTCCCACTTTTCGATCCAATTATATTATTCCTCATTAAGATTCATCCTCAAAGGCCTTCCTATCACTCTAGCAGCTTCTTCTTCAGTAGAATTAAGAAAAAAACCTATTGAACAATTTCTTCATCCAAAATCATAAGTAAATCTAATGTTTGATCAAGAGCATCACTGTCCATATACATGGCATTTATTGTTTCACCAAACATATCTCTATGGGAGGTGGTAAATATGAGTAATATTTGTGGTCTTTACAGATTCCCTTCTTGTACCCATCACTAGTCATGCTCCCCTAGGCCTGCTGCACATCCATAGTGTATCTTCTCTGATTGGTTTCAAAATCCTAAACCGTATCTTCATTATTCATGAGATCAAAATGATTGTCGAGATAAATATCAGACACTTCCCTTTTAGGACATGAGTTTTCTAGAATCTTAATGGCTACAGCCTGTCCTTCCACAGGTGACTGGACTTCCTCTGCATAAAAACCAACACCAAGAGTCATGGGAACTCCCTCAACCTCCAATTGAATTTCCACACTGACATTAGAACCATAATCTCTAGAAATTCCATCACCTGAGGCAACTGCATGATCATTTTTCAGCCTACCAGCAACTCCTGCATCACCTGAATCTGCTATAATACCCTGAATCACCACAACACCAGTAGGACTACCCACACTTAGATCATGTTTCAACCTACTAAAAATGTTAGAGATTTTCTAATCCTTATATATGTCCTTGCCATGATTGGACACCCACTTAACATCCTCCTACATATTCACCTTATCAGTATCATTACTGTGAGGTCAATCAATTTAAACTGGTTCACAAACAATGCTTTTTCTTCTACCTTCGGCCACCAAGAAACTACCACCAATAAATAGAACTTATCCTGGAATCAGTCCTGACACCTTCCCCAACATCTTCCTACTCCTGCAAGCCTCCAAACTATGACCCAATTTCTTACATTGGGTATAACATCCACACCAAGAATCAAATATAACTGGTTTCTTATGGTGGAACTCTTAACCTACAACAACCCACAAGAAATCTGATGGCGGCTTCGACATATCTACTTCAATGCAAAAACTACGAGAAATTGGATGACAAAAATCCCTAGTCCTACTATCCAAATAGAGATATCGACCAATGACATTTCTAATCATAAAAATAATAGGTAGATTGTGGAACGGAATTGGAAGTTATGGAAATCATAACCATACCATCATTTTAGGGGAGTCACGTTTCATATGGAAATAATATGTTCATCAGAAGAGAAGAAAATGAACATCATTGCAGTTATGAGGTGTAGATGACCAAGCTTGTATCAGATATTCCTCAGAGGAAAGCCTAATCATGATGTGTCTTGAGTTGAGAATCCCCACTATTGCACACTTGTGAAGTCCCCAGGAAGCAAAGATTAAGTGATCAAATGAGCCAATTGACAGTCGGCACTGCTTGAATCTTGCAATAAGCATCATATTAAGAAAAGAGGATGTGCTAGTGAACTCCTGATTTAAAATCACCAACTTAGGGGCTTGTTCAGTATGTGTGAATTTTGAATGTAGTAGGTTTATGTTCTAAGAAATATTATCTACAAGGATGGAACAAATTTTTATCTTTCAAAAAAGAAGTCAGAGAATGGTCCACACTAATGAATATAACTGAGATACATAGTCACATTGGTTTTTTATGTCACTATCAGCAATTTTTTCAATGTATTACCCAATTATACAATACATTAACCTAGTATACATGTAAATGGGTTAAATTCACAAAATTAGAATAATGTTAAGAAATATTTAAGGAACTAAGGAAGATATTGGTCAATGTACATATATAAACATTACCTTAATGGAAGGACATATTTTTGATATATAGCAATACTTATAACAAATTTTTGCAGTGAATTTTAATTATAAATAATATAGATGAAACTTATAAATCAAATAAATTAAGGATCCACAAGAAAAAAAACACTTCTCATGATCTTGTGTTGAAATCTATAATATTTTCCTTGAAGATATGGAGGAACTACCTCTATGGTGAAATATATGATATATATTAAAATAAAAAATGTTTAATTATATATTCACCTAAAAAGAGATAAAAATGAGATAAGTGATATTTCTAAAACTACTCAAGGACTATGAATACCCGATACACTTCCACCATTGGAAAGAAAAAAGGTGGAAGATGCACTGAGTAGGAATGATCATGTAGTTATATCCATGGTAAGAATAGACAAGGATCTTCTATTCATGGATTTTGTAAATTTGGATATAGAAATTATTAGGGAATGGGAAACATAATCCTTTTTTACTAGTTTCCCAACAATCTATATTTAAGAGGATATATATGGCCCAAAAATATGATAAGGCTTTATAAAAGAATATTAAAGCCATGAATGATGGTAAATTTATAGAATTTATTTATAATAATGGTTTATTGAATTTTGGAAGAGAACATGCGTTCCATCAGTACCTAATCTGAATATGTATTAATAAATGAAACTCATAACTCAAATTTATATACACACTATGGTATCACTATGATGTATATAGATTTAAGAGGAAATCTATAAAGGGATAACATAAAGTGGTAAATTACTAAATATGTGTCTAGATTCTTAGTGTGATACCAAGTAATGGTTGAGATACATCATCGTAATGGATTCATGAAACATATCACATACCAATGTAGAAATTGTAAAAGATCACAACGGTCTCTATTATTGGGATTCGTAATCCATCTAAGAGGAATGATTATCTTATGGTCATTATGGATATTCTAGAGAATGTTTCTCAATTGTTTTGGTAATAAGGTAGGAAATTTCCATTTATCTTCTAAAACTACTCTATATTAATGAATTTATGAGGCTTAATGGAGAAATTTTTTCAATTTTATGTAATAAAAAACCTTATTTCACATCAATATTATAGTTGATTCTTTAGAACGATCTTAATAGTGAAATATATTTGAGAACCTCCTATCATCCTAAAAAATATGGGTAGTTTGAAAGGACTATATAAACACTCGATGATATGATAAGGTTATTATGACTAGGAATCCTAGTCAAATTGTAACATTATATACCTTAATTGGAATTTTCATACAATAATTGTTTCTATTATATAATTCTAATGGAACCGCATAAAGCCTTTTATGTAAAAATATGTTGTATCCCAATATGCTTGAATAGATTTGTGGAAAGAAATCATGTAAACCAATAACATGTTGAGAAAATAATTGATAATGTTCAAGAAAATAAAAATCATATCAAGATATATCAAAATAGGTAGATGATATATGTTGATAATTTTAGGAATGACTATTAATTTCATGTATGGGATCAGGTATTCTTGAGTTTATCTCCATGAATGGGAGTTATAAGGATTGATATTAAGGGTATGCTAAGTCCAAGTATTGTTGGTGTTTTGATATCTTAGTAATAATTACAGTTGTGTCTTATAGTTAATCAATTATTCCCATGAACTGTAATGTTTATTATATCTTCCACATGTTTCAATTAATTAAGTACGCACTACAACCAATGCACGCACATACCAATGGGGAAATATAGTTAGAACCAGAATTGTCTTATAATGGATATCCTATCTAGAATATTTATACTATAGATAAAGTGTTACAAAATTAGGAAACATATGTTGAAAATTCCTTTTTTAGGAATGAAAAGTTAGAGGAAGAAACATGAGAGTTTTAAGAAATAGTTATTAAGAATTACCCTCAAATATTTATTGAGTGATGTATATCACAATTTTGAGGATTAATTTATTTAAGGGGGAGAATGTCCATCTCAAAATTCTGATATAGTAATTAAACACTTCATGGAAAAAATTTCCACAATATACATTTATTATTTTATTATAATTATATAACACATGGTAAAATAATTGAAAACTAGAAATTTTCATTCACAATAAATACTAAAACTATTGACAATGAACGTGTAATTGAATGAGGAAACAATGTAATATTGTATCCTGGAGGATAATACTCTAAAAATAATTAAAGATATATAATAAATAATTATATTATAAAAAAATGATAGGAAATGTAATATACATGGAATGAGAACTAATAGAATATATTAATGTTTTTAGAATGAAGTGTATATATATGGGGTAATAATACCATTGGAATATAACATTTGAGGATCATACCATTGAAATTGTAGGGTTCAATAAAATTATTATTATTATTTTATAATTATTTATTTGTAAACTAATTACAATGTATATTTAAATAACAACTAATAATGTAACTCAATGAATATCCTTTTCGAAGGAGTTTTATTTTTGCACACAATTTATGGTTTTTAAATATAGAAGTGTTTGTATTTAATAATTAATTTATTCATACATATAATATTAGTTTCATAGAATGAAATATAAATTTGGAATAAAAACCTCAAAATTATCTAGGGGAGAGTTTTCCAAAATTTACTAAAATATTCAAATGTTATGGGAAAAGTTTAAAATACTACATAAATACAAAATAAATATTATAAAATTCAAATGGATCCAAAATGATGTAACAAATTATATAAATTATTTATCAACTAAAAATATTATCAATCATTAAAATAGTGTGTTTCAATTTAAGAAAAATAATTTTCCCAAAACTAATGTATATTTTCTGATTTTTAAAAAATATTTTTTAATAAGAGTATTTTTCACATAAAAAAATAATACAGTTTAACAGAGTTGAATTATTAAACATTAAAAAGTAAAAACCTAATCCCTACATGTATAATTATATTTTCTATAATTTTGGTAAGGTCAATTGTTTTCTATTTTTTATAACCTTGAGTCCCAATCATAAATACCCTGACCCTAGTTTCCCAGATTCGGTGCCATATTTTATTACATTTGAATATAATCAAGGAAGACACATCTGAAAGGACCAAAACGTTTTTTTAGCATTGGAAAACAAGATACATACATATTTTTTACATTAAAACATTGAAAGGAAAAACAAAATTTAAATTCACTTGGGAACATATATAATTCTTATTTTATCCCTTCAAGTCATTCATAAGATTCATCTTCGCATCATGGGGAAAATAAGTCATAAGAAAGAGGTGAGATCAAGTGATAAGTAAAGGTAAGTAATATAGTGGAATCATGAGTAATACAACATGGTGAGTAAATAAAAGTACACATGCCATTAAAACATAATCTTGAGCATAATATGGTAGGAAGAAAAGATGAAAAATTAATGCCAAAATAAAAAATAAACATAGATATTATACTAGTTGAATATTCACGCACACTGTTAATTAATAATTCCATAATGATGGAATGCATAATTAAGGATATTAAAACCATACTTTCAAGGCATCGTGCAAATCCCATACATAAACAGGTAAAAACCCAAAACTTGTTTGTATTATGAAACCTACCGATGAACTGGGGGGATATATTGGGCCCCACCAAACACTTACTAAATAAAATTCATTATTTATATGAAACATGTAAAACATAATCAACATATACATTAATATTGATACTAACATTTGAAATGTACATAATATTTCCCAATTAGTAAACGTAAACACTAATCATTTAGACTAATATGGTTAATGGTTTCAAGATTTCACATCCTCATTCAAACTAATCATAAACCATGAAATAATATACGATATCTAATATCATACAATTTTAATCCCAATTAAACATAATAATCAATAATAGTGTTGAAATTTATGAAAATTCTATTATAAAACCATCGAGTAATTATTGAGAGAAATACTCTTTTACTTTAAAAGAAGAGTTCTTTTGGAAAAATATTTGTTTAAAAATAGAAGTGATGTAAAATATTTATTTCATAATAAAATTAGTGATTTTAGATATAATTATGGTTTCTTGAAACATGATATAGAGTGCACATAAAACTATGTAATAATTCAATATGTTCTCTTGAATCGGGCTTATTAATCAGAAAGAATTTGAGAAAGATAATTATAAAACATGTAACTATAAAATACATAATGATTATGTTTTTTACAAATATATAGAGCATTAACACATAATTTATTAGGATTAAATAATAATAATTATGAATTTAATTGGGGTAATGAGAGAAAAAGAGTAACCCTAAAGAAAATGGAAGTTCAGGTAGAAGCTCTTACCACTTCGTAATCAATCGAATAATCTGACACAAAAATTATAATCACAAAATGAAACATTTAATAACATGAAAATAAAGATATTAATGATATTATACTTAAATGGTAAGCATAAATACACCACACACAATAATTAGTGGCGAGTAAGACATATCTCTCCAAAATGAAAGTGAGTTGAGAAAACCCTTACATAATGTCAGAATATGTTATGCACTTGAACTTAAGGTCCTAGAATAGGAAATAAAACTCATCAATAATTTAATTCAAAACCTATTAGACATGTTTTTAGTTTATAAAAATTTTATTAAGTCCCTTTATGTCCTTTTTGGAATGTTATATGATTGAATTCCATCGTTCAATACTGTTTGTTTCTTTTATTTCATGATCGATTCGCTTGATTATAAGTAACGAAGTTCATGTAAAATGGGTATAATTCATTAAAATTGGAATTATAGGTTATTAATGAAAAAAATAAGTTTAAATATTAATTTTTATTATTTTTTCTCTACATATGTGGATGAATCATTAAATAACATGTTATTGATAGACATTCAACTTATTTTTAGCAGTTTTTCGATCACAATGAACTAGTTTTGTTCTATTATTTAATATTATGTATATAAAATGGTTCCATAACCTTACATAAGATATAATTAATACATTATAATCTTTATCAACCATAAAAATGGTTTCATGACCACTATTTAAGGATAAATTAAAGAACTAAAGTTTCTCATCCACGAAGGTTATAAATCAACACCTCTCGGACGATGATTTCATTTTTAAAATAAAAATAGATAGAGTAGGGAGATTTATAATTGATATCCCATTAAAATTATATAATTCTAATATATATATTTTAATAGTGTTTTTATGATCATTTTTATAGTGTTGTTGAGGAGAGGATAGGATAATTAAATAAATTGAAATTAAATTAAAAAAAATGGAAAAGCATTTACCTCTGGAATTATCCTCTTTGAGAAGCTACTTAGGGGAAGGCTTTTTGGTCCTTTATAAAGACCAAGAGCTCCTGGATGTGGGAAGATAATGGGGAATAGGATTTGGGTAGAATATTTACAAGCTTAAAATCTAAGAGGTGTGAGGATAGTAAGGGTGAGGGGTGGTTTTTATTATGGACGAGAGGGGGGCTTCCTTGAATTTTTAATTAATTAGATTACTATTTGGCCCAATAATATGAAACTTTTGAGAATTATTATCGAATATATTAAAATAAAGAATTATAGTTAGATATTATGGTCTTAAATTATACATAAATCATCTATGACTCAATAAAGTTTGTATTTATCATTTATTACATATTATCGTATTTTACTATTCACCAAAAATCCAAGTATTTTAGAAAAATCCAAAAAGTTCACCAAAACCATATTTCAATGTGTAGAATTAAAAAATGGAATCCATTTTACAAAAATAATTTTATAAATATGAGATATTTAATTTTTAATTAAAACCATCATTTACTCAAAAAATACAAATTTTAAATTTTAAATTTATTTTATAACACTTTCCAAAAATTAACTAAGGTCTCATAAGAATTTCCTAATATCATGAGAAATAAAATATTAATTTATGAATGCATTTTAATAAATTAATTAAATCATCTTATTAATTATAAAATTGAAATTAAATATTTATGAATTACAAAAATACTAATACTTAATTAATAATTTTTAAAATATTCATTTACTTGAAATATGATATAATTATATAATACTTTAATTTAGAAGGTGTCTAAATTTTATTTATAATTTCATGGGTTAGGTTACTGTTCATTTGTCCAGTTTACTATTCATAAGGGTCATATCAATATTACTAAGGTCAAGATACTATTTTATTAGTTTAGGTTACTTACCATCTCATAATACCTATTATTTCATGCACTCTTCATTTATAAATATTTTATTGTGTTATATATGTTGTTTTATGTGATTTATAATATATAAAATAAACATAAGAAGGGAAATATCATTTATAGAATTCTAGGTCGTTAAAATTATCTCGTCTTACAAAAATTTGGTCCCAAAAATTTCCATATTGTCACCTCATGAAAAGATTTGGGTAGTTCTTCATCATAATTCCCATAGCTCCAACATAACCTCTTAAATTTTATGATTTTCCAAAGTACCTTTACCAATCAAGTTATCTGATTCCTCAACCCTTGTTCTTTTGTGTCCATCATTCAGATAGGCTCTTCACAGTAAGATAATTCAGGTTTCAATTCAATTCCTTTAGAAGTATATAAATGTGATGGGTATAGTATGTAATTCCTTAAAAAAGAAACATAGAACACTTTGTGTAATTTATAAACAATAGGTGGAATCTCAAAATGATAATCCACAACTCCAATTATCTCCAAAATTTCAAAAGGTCTGATTTACAAGGGGATCAGTTTCCCTTTCTTCCCAAATATTATAACACCCTTCCATGGTGATACTTTTAAGAAAACATGATCTACCACATGGAATTCCAACTCCTTCCTTAGATTATTATCATAGATATTTTACATTATTTGAACTGCTTCTATATGCGGTTGAATAGTCTTTACCTTATCTATGGTTTCCTCCACAAGCTCTAGTCCCACAAGATTCCTTTCACTGGATTCATCCTAACAAGTTATTATACAACATCCTTTTCCATTCAATGCTTTATATGGTTCCATTTTAATACTAGAATAGAGTCTATTATTATATGAAAACTCCATAGTGATGTTGTCCCATTTACATGTAGTAATAGACAAGGGTTGCATGAAACCTCTAGGATATTGTCTTTCAGCCTTCACCTATTGATTAATTGAACATAATGGTACATAATCAGAAATATTACACTTCATATTATACCACTAGAAATTTTCCTTTAAATCTTTATAAATCATAGTTCTACCAGGGTGTATATAGAAATTGTAACTATGGGCATAATCCAATAACTACCTTTTTTCTTGGGTATAGAGGGATGTCGTATCATCCTCCCAAATATCAAAATTCTATCCTTATACATGAATTCAATCAAACCCAAATCATTCGTAACATTAATTTTCATTTGAAGATTATTATCATCATATAAGGAGATTTTAATCCCTTCCAATAAATATGGCTGGGAAAAAAATTTAAAAAGTGATGATGTTTCACCTTCTTTGATAATTCCCATATTCATTTTTTCTAGATCTATATACTAAGGATACGTGTTAATCCTCATTTTGTTTATAACTAAATGATCCTTTATACTCAAAGCATATTTTACTTTATTTTCCTTCCCTAGGTGGTATTGTATTGAAGAATCATAATCTTTGAGTAACTCGAGCCATCTTCTTTGCCTAATGTTGATTGCTTTCTATGATAAGATATATTTTAGGTTAATGTGGTATATATATATATATCACCTCTTTCACCATAGAGATAGTGTATCCATATCTTCCAAGAAATTATTATAGTTTCTAACTCAAGATAATGAGTTTGATAGTTCTTTTCATGAGTTATTAACTGCCTTTATGCATAGGCAATACCTCTATCATTCTGTATCCAATTTGTTTTTTTATACATCACTATATATCACAAATCCACAATTTCCTGATGGTAGAGTCCAGATTATAGAATTCACTAATATCCCCTTCAATTTTTCAAAAAAAAAATTCACATTCATTTTTTTATAAAAACATTACCCCTTAATGTTTAATGTTGGATAATTAGTTAGCTAACCAAGAAAAATTTTAAACAAAATTCTAATAGTAAACTGATAAACCCATAAAACTGCATACCTCAGTTATGTTCATTAGTGTAGGACATTCTTGAACCACCTTTGTCTGCTAATGATCAACTTAGATTCGATCCATGTAGAAAATATATCCAAGAAAAGAAATAGGTTAAATCCATAATTCATAGTTTTTAAACTTATCACATAACTGGTTTCTTCTATGAGGCTTCACAACCATACACAAGTGATTCTCATGATCTTAAATGATTTTGGAGTATAAAAATATATCATCAATAAATACCATAAAAAATTCATCATGCTATTACTTCCAAACTCTATTCATTTGATCCATGAAAATATAGGGTTTATTAGTCAGTCCAAAAGTCATTATTGTAAACTCACAATGCCATACGTAGTTCAAAATGTTGTATTTGGAATATTTTCCTTTCTCACACACAATTGATGATATCCAAATCGAAGTTCAATCTTCATAAAATATTGGGCTCCATGAATTTTATCAAATAAATCATCAATTCATGTAACACTATACTTGTTCTTTATTGTAATATAATTTATTTCTCTACAGTCGACACAGAACCTCATGGATACATCTATCCTCTTGATAAAGAGAATAAGGGATCCCCAAATAGAAACACTTGGGTGAATAAATAATTTATCACTAAATTAATATAGTTTTTTCTTCATTTACACTAATTTCAATGTGTCTATTCTATACAGATTATTTGATATAGGTCTTACACTAGGAATTAAATCTATAAAAAACTCAATTTCCCACTATGAAGGATGTCCAGGTAAATCATATGGAAGTACATCAATTTATTCTTTCACAATAGGTATATCCTCAATTTGAATATTTCTTTCCTCACCCATATATATTGTTTTCTCTTTCTCCCAATGAATTTCATTCAGAAGATCTACTGGGGGTGGATTTGGATAATAATCAGATTTCAAGGTTTCTACTCTAAAGACAACAGATTCTACATCATTATCATAAATTGTAAATACATTATTCTTATAATTGATTTTATCATCATAATTTTTAATCCTATTCATACGAAGAATTATATTAAATTAAATCATAGGAATAATTATAAGGTCAGCAACTAAATCATGTTTATGTTTCATAAAGGGGGTTGATTGACACATCTTTGTTGGAATTATACTTACCTTAGGAGTTTTGACTGAAAAAATCCATTATTAAATCAAATTGTAATTTTCTAATTTTCTTAGAGATCTTGGAAGATATAAAAGAATGTTCTGATCTAGAACCAATTAAAGTATTGTATATGTTGGAGGAAATGATTAATGTACCTCCCACAACATCATTAGGAACTACAACATCAGAACTTATGATCACATAAGCTTGGACTTTCTCCCTTGAACTTCTCAGGGTAATTTTTCCTTGATGTCTAGTACTTTTGGGTGTATAATGTACAATACATTTAAAATTATATAATTAAACATTGTTATATTCTTTATTTCCCTTATAATCACAGGATTGGTGTCCCTGTTCTCCAAACTTGTGACAAACTCGCATTCCCTTCAAGAAAGTACCAGGGTGTTTCTTCCTATAATTACTGCATAATGGAAAGTTAACTCTTAAATTCTTCCCCATTTATTTATTTCATTTTATAGAGTGTTTAGTAGCCCTATTCTTTCCTTTATTTACTTTAACGTCATATAACATAGAGAATTATTTTTCTGTCTTTATAACACATGAGACTATATCTTCATATGATGAGAAATGTTGGGAGAAAATTTTCCTATGGAGGAATGGTTTTAAACCATCAAATAATCGATCAATATTTCTCCATGGATTACATATGTAGTCTGTGACAAGCCTTATTGACCTTGTAAAGTTTCCTTCATACTTTTCTTGATTTTCACCCTCTTTCTATGGTAGACTCAAAAATTATCTTTGTATATCTTCTTGATGTTCGTGAGGAATGTATTTTTCTAGGAAAATTTCCTTAAAATCCCTTCATTAAGTATTTTAAATCCCTTTCTCCTCCTTTGTGTTTTGAATAAATGAACTCCTTTGACCAAAATCTACCAATATACGATAAAATTTGATGACAACCTTAACCCTTTCATTATATCCCAATGACATAAATATATTCCCTAAACAACTTATCCACTAATACACTATAAATGGGTTCGTAGTCCCATTGAATGATGGAGGATGTTTTCACATAAATAAGTCTAACACTACTCCTCCCCGTTGAGGATTAGGATGCTCCATACGGGTTAAGTTATTGTTCACAATCTGAGTTAGTTGTCCAAGTATTGTTATATGTAAGTCATCACTAGTCACAATTTCAATACTAACATCATTATCTTGCATATGAGGGAAATTTCTACATTGGATACATGCGTTCATGTGGTTTGAATTACTTCTACTAGGTTATATTTCTAAATAATGGAATACACTAAATTAGGTTATGAATCATAATGTATAATGTTGAACTAAAAAAACACTTAACATAAATTCAAATTCTACGCATAGTTATTATCATAATCATAAACACGATTTCTTTGCAAACATATTTACTTAAAATAATTCATAATGGTTTGTAAATAAAATGTGAATTATCCTAAGAATATCCCCAATGAGTGTCAAACCAGGTGCATAGTATTGCCCATTTTAGTGTACCAGGTTACCATGAGTTATGCCCGAGACACCTTGTCAGAGTTGTTACTCCTAGGTACATCTGTTCCAGAACTACATCCACTAGTAGTATCCAAAAATAGATGTATTTATAGGAAGATGAATATAATATCTATCTTACCAAAATTATACAATGTTCTTTTATGCTTATACTCAATATCTATCTTAGGGATTTCTTCACTAATTTTATGTTTTCAATATCTAGTTTCCATGGTTTCTATTAAACATCCTTTGATACAAAATTTATAGACCCTGACCTTAGTTTCCCAGAGTCCATTATTTATTTTATTACATTTTCATATAATCAAGGAAGATGTGTCTTGAAGGATCCAATATTTTAGTTGATTTGGAAAAACATATATGTACAAAAGGATTACATTATAACATTGAAAGGAAAAACAAAATATAAATTCCATTGGAAAAATACATAACTCCAAGATTATCCCAACAAGAAATTCATAATATTCATATTCTTATCATGGAAAAAATAAAATATAAGAAAGGGGTGAGATCAGGTTCTTAAAAAGGGTAAGTAAGAGAGCAGAATCTGGTGAATAAATAAAAGTACAAATTCCATTAAAAGCTAATATTGGCATAATATGCCAAGAATAAAAGCTGAATAAATAATTCCTTAACAAAAAAACCATGGATATAATACTAGTAAAATAATAACATCGACTATCAATTACTAGTTTAATAATGAGGTAATTCATAAAGCAGGATGTCATAACCAAACTGTCAAGGCCTCATTAGAAAGACTATAGATAAACAAGTAATGAGACAAACTAGTTTGTCTCATGCGACCAACCAATGCAATGAGGGGATATAACGAGCTCCACCCAACACTTCGTAAAATTCATTTATCATATGAAAGGTGTGAAACAGAATCAACATATATATTCATATTGAAACTAACATATGTAATGTAAATAACTTTCCCCGACTAGTAAATATAAACACTAACTATTCAGAGTAATATGGTGAATGGTATCAAGATAGTACAACCATAATAAAACAAATCATAAACCATTAAATAAAATATGTTATATGATAGCATAAAATATTAATCCCAATTGAACATAATAATCAACAAGAGTGATAAAATAGATGAAAATACTCTTCTAAAATCACCAAGTAATTTTTGAGAGAAATACAATTTTACTTTAAAAAAAAGAGTTCTTATAGAAAACTATTTGTATATAACTAGAAGAGATGAGTGATTTTATAAAAATAATGGTGGCATAAAAAATATTATTGTGTGTACTTTGAAATAGGTAAGAATTCAAGAAATTCCGTGAATGAGGCTTGTTTATTAAGATGAATTTGAGAAAGATCCTTGTAAAACGTGTAAATACCCATAAAAGAAAGAAGTATTTTGATTTGTAAAAATATATATAACATCAACATAGAATTTATGAGGAGTTCATAAGTATAGTCTAATGCCCCGACCCCAGTTATCCAGAGTTGGTGAATTATTACAGAACATTTCCATGATCACAAGTGATTAAATCCCGAATTACTGATCAGTTTAGTAACCTTGGAAGTACTAGATACATTCATAAGTTTTACATTACATTATAAAATGAAAAACAACAAAAACATTGTATCCATTGACAACATTCATATCCCTTAGACTATTCCTGCAGGTCAGTCATAATATACTTCTTCACATCCTGGGAAAATTAAAACATAGAAAGGGGTGAGTTCAGCTACTTGGTAAGGATAATAATACAGGGGAAACTTTCATAAATTAGCATAAATATTTAAGGTTATGTATAAGACTAAAACAAAAGCCTTTTAAACTTAACTTTCATCATAATATGTCAAAGATAAATTAAATAACCCTTTTTAATTATTCACATGGAGATTCTACTAGTCAAATAATCACATGTAATATCAATAGCCAATTTCATAATGATGGAATACATAATTCCAGACTTCATAACCACATAGTAAAGGCCTCATGTCAAGACAACAAATAAGATTTTTTCAAGGACTTGTGCCAAGACACTATTATGTCTCATGAGACCTACCGATGCATCAGGACCTATAGTGGGATCCACCCATCACTTACTAACTCCAATGCATTACTCATATGAAGTGGTTTAAACATAACATAAACATTTGTATTGAAACCATCATACGAAATGTTAATACTTTAACTATAAACCATGAATTGTATATAAATAACACATCCATAGTAAAGCATATCACAAAACCTTCAATACAATATGGAAAATCTGTATCATAATAAAACAACTTCAAATAAGTTTAAAATACATTAAAGGATGTTGATATAGATGAAATGAAAACTATTTGAAATAAATACCTTTTCTATTTTGAAATCATTTAAAAGTTACACAATTATAAAATAAAACATTTATTTTGAAAATATTCTTATATTCTTGTATGGCAATCTTCGACAATGTTATAATGGTGGAAAATAGCCGCACCCGCTGCATATGTAAAAAAAATACATTCTTACCTTAATTTTGTTGAAAAGGTCATAAAGTACCTTGTTTGGAAAATGACTGAAATGTTCCTTTCAAAACATATATGTTCAAATAAGGGTATAAATAAATTTAACCCATAGTCTAGTAAATAGTAAAAATGTTTTGGATTACATTTTTAAGAAAACATGGATGTGGATGATAAAGAGGTCCCAGTAGATACTTAAGTATTAACAACCTCGGATTAGTAAAGAGATTTTAGAATTAACCCGTACCTTGTAATTTTCCTTGGATGAGGGTAAGTTAAAAAACTATATAATAGTTAAATAATTGTTAGGAAATTAAAGAAGAATGATATACATAAGTATGATATCATATATGATCTTATAATATTTCTTTGTTAATAATATTTCAGTAGTATCATCATTTCATGTGTTAACTGATTCATTTTACTTTATATTCTTGGTTATGTAAGCCATGTTTGTTTTTAATATGATGAATTTGATTAATATCTAGAATGATATTAAGTTCATAAACATTATTTTTAATCACAAAATGAAAATTATTCTAGAATGATTACGATTGAGAATGAATCTAACCGTGTTCGTGGAAATGGTAATCCGTACCTACGCACGAGTGACAATATCATTATATTGATGGTGAAATCATCTGTAATTTGATGGTATATCATATATAAAGAATAATTAAAATGTTATATTTATTATTTAAATTAGTTATACTCATTATTATACCCATCCAAATAATAATGTGTTTGAATAAAAAAATACACCACGATGTGGAGAAGGTAAGCCGTACTTACGCACGTATGGTGACTTTGTCATTTATAGGATGGATAGAATAATGAATATGGTTGTAACATATTTATAATAAAATAAAATTGTCTATAAGGTACTGGATTTATTATTTTGGTATGTAAAAAACAAAGAAAGTGGAACTGGAAGAAGAAAAGAACATGAAAGAGGGTGGTGAAATTATTACCTCTGCTTCTGGTGTTTCTTTTTGAGTTGATCAAAAGGGATCCATAGGTTTGCTTTCTGATCAAATTAAGGACTCTAGGTTTAATTTATCGATGTTGGAAAGATATTTGGGCAGGTGTTGGCTGATCCAAAAGGCTTTAGAGGTGTGAAATTAAGAGAATGAGAAGTACCCTTTTATAAGATATGTGAGGGTCTCTTTAGAAAAATCCTGAAATATTATTTTATAATAAAATAATTTTAAGTTTATAATTGTTAAAAAACGATTTATTTCGAGGATAAGGTGGGTATGGGTCACAATCCTCTCAACCAATAAGTTTTAGATAGGTTTAGTGTAACGCCCCGGTTCCGAAATCCACCCAGAGGCGCCCCGTACCTGGTTGGTCACATGGCCTCAAGCGTATTTCCCCGAATGCTAGAGGCTGCCGACTATCAGTGAGGGCCTTGGGTGTGATAATGGGGAAACTATGCCCTCATTGGTAGAGTAATAAAGTAGAAGATAAACAATCATATAATAGTAGAAGCAGTAAATATCCAACAAAAGTAAATAGAGGAAGACTGATAAATAAACAACTGGAAAAATATAAAAATGTTGTATGATGCATATGTGTCTAGGAAAGAATCCAAACAACTCACAATGATGAATACAGTACTAAAACCAAGTACAAAAGGAAACAATTAAACAACTCCTTAGCATTGTAAGCCTCATATTGATCCCATTCCCTCCATCTCAAATGAATTCATGAACCTGAATTAGAAGGGAGCTTGCCCTTATCTATACCTGAAACAATATAATTTGTTTGGGCCCAAAAGCATGACCCAAATAGGGTGTGAGAAAAAATCCTAGTAGGCAACAACCTGATGATCTATGCCTAACAGTTAGTGAATATATGGCATGTAAAAGTACTGAAAGCAGTAAACAGGAAAGTACTTAGCAGCAAACAATCCACATTTCTATCATATATTTTACAACAAGTATGAAACCACTCAAGAAAGTAGAACAACAAGGTAACCCTCTGGGTAATTCTCACAATCTAACCCCTATGGTTCAACCTACATGTACTAGAAACCCTCTGAGAGGAACACATAGTCTCACCCCTCTGGTTCAGCTAAATAATATACTCTCTGGGGAAGCACTCACTATCAATTCCCCCTATAGTCTCGTATCGTACTAAAGGCACTCTGGGGAAGCACTCAACGTCTCATTCCCTCTGTGGCCCATGTCGAGGAACTATAGACACTTTGGAGAAGCACTCAACATCAATTTCCCATGTGGTCTTGCATCGTATTATAAATACACTCTGGATAATCCCTCACCTCCATTATGCCTATGGTCTACTACACTAGGTTCTCACATCCCTGTGTAAAGTCAGTAAGTATCGCATCACGTAACGGCCAAAGTAACCTTAAGAACTACTTGGCTAGCATTCTACATCATCTCATCATGGAAGAACAAGAGTCAAACAATCCTACAAAACTAGGCATGGAACTGGAAAAATCCTAACAGGAAAAACTAGACCAACAGTCATAAATAGGAAAAACATGAATGGGAAAAACATCGAAATCATAGTAAATTACCCTATTCACAACCAATATCCTCTACTAAGGAATATAAGAAAAGCTAAAAAACAACAAGGGAAAAATAGGAAACTATAAATACCCCGTTCAAGGGTATTGGTATATTTTTCCCAAAATACTCAATGAATTTCTACCAAAAGGCCCAGACCACCTACCTTGATGTTAAGAGATCAATATAACAGAACCACAAGGCTTCAATATCCTTATAATGTCATAGATCTATGAAAAATTATAAAATTTTCAACCCACGACAACTTCAGAAAGAGGGAAAATCATGGACTTAAACTCAAGAAGAAGGAAGGGATTAACACTACGGTTCTAACGCAATTGACGATGGTAGATTCGGTGAACAGACGGATGGTCGGGGGCTCAGAGAAGTTTTAGTGTCGTACGGTTTCTCTCAGCCGAACGAAACCTAGAAGAAGATGCTTCTAGGAGTTAGACACGACCCCAGTGCGTTTAATGAAAAAAAGTGCATGGAATCTACTTTAAGAGTACATGACATGTACTTGTTGTTTTCGTACTCCGCATTAGGTAGCCTCCATGTCACCCCTATATGGCCACGTGTGTGGCCATGACACGACCAGCACACGACCTCCCGCATTATCACCGTACACAACGTGTAATTATAATGTACACTGTGTGTACTTAGAAAATTTCCAGATTTTCCTCTTTTTTCCAAAAAAAGACCAGAAATGGAAAAATATACCTGAAAAGAAGGTCCGGGTTCTTAAAAACTTCCCCCCTAAATGAAATTCATCCCCAAATTTCCCTAGCGAGGCATAGAAGAAGAAAGCAAGAACAGCTCCAACCAATGTGATCGTACATCGACCTCCCTCTCCCAAGTCTCGTCCTGTACTTACCCGTGATGCCATAACACCCATACCAGAGGAACATACCAGCCACGGAGAACCTTTGTACTGTGATCGATAATCCGAATAGGATGCTCCTCAAATGTTCTATTCTCCTCATGCTCAACCTCATTAGGTTGAAAGACATGAGATAGATCTGAAAAGTAATGTCAGAGCTGAGAAACGTGGAAGACGTCGTGCATAGCCTGATACCTCTGAGGAAACTGCAACCGATAGGAAACCATCCCAACTCTCTCCAACACCTCAAACGGCCCAATGTACCTCGGTGAAAGCCTACCCTATCTCCTAATCCTCTTGTATCCCAACCTCGGTGCAACATGCAGAAAAACCTAATCCCCGACCTCGAACTCCAGAGGTCGTCTCTGCTGATCAGCATAAGACTTTTGTCGAAACTGTACCATAGCCATCCTTTTCTGTATCAACTTTATCTACTCTAAGGTCTCCTGAATAAGATGAGGTCCCAGAAAAGCTACCTCTCTTACATCCAACCAACATAAGGGTGATCGGCATGGCCTACCATACAAAGCCTCATATGGTGCCATCTGAATAGTTGCGTGAAAGGTATTATTTTCGGAAAAATCCAAAAGAGGTATATGCTTCTCCAAAGAACCTCCAAAATCCAGAATTCATGCTTAGAGAAAATTCACAATCACCTGAATCGTATGCTCGGACTGGCCATCTGTCTTAGGATGGTAGGCTGTACTCAGAAGCAGCTACATACCCAAAGCCATCTATAGCCCCTGCCAGACCCGAGAAGTAAAACATGCATCCCTATCTGAAACGATAGAGTGTGGAACTCCATGTAGACGTACAATCTCTCAGATGTACAACCTCCCCAGCTTATCAATGCTGAAGGTCTACTTGATCGGGAAGAAGTGTGTGACCTTTGTAAGTCTGTGAACAACGACCCAAATGGAATCATTCCCTTGAGGCGACCTCGGCAAACTAGTCACAAAGTCCATCACGACAACATTCCACTTCCACTCCAGAATGAGTAGCTATTGTAAAATCCCTGCTAGTCATTGATGCTTCGCTTTCACCTGCAAACAAGTGGAACACCTATTGAAAAAAACAGTAAAATCTCTCTTCATACCTTTCCACCATTACTGGCGATGTAGATCACGATACATCTTGGTGATGCTAGGATGAACTGCCCAAACTGAGGAATGAAAATCCCACATCATCTCCTCACGTATGTCTGCTGGCACCCATACGCATCCCTAGAAACGCAAGATCTCTTCCTCATCTACTATCCATCTAGGAAGAGGGTCCTCTAATGATACACTCTCCCGTAGGACTTGGCCTTTTGAGTCTGATAGCTGCCTCATCTTTACCCAATCGAGAAGATTACAGACAATAGCTACAAAAGATAAGAGAGTCTACCCCTGTCTGTCGTGCACCTCCAGATGCATCTTAGAGAATAGATCCATAATCCACCACTCACTACTGGCCTCCATAACTGCGTATATCTGAGACCACCTACTCAACGCACCAGCCATTGCATTGCCCTTTCCCAGCGTATAGGCTAGCTCGAAGTCAAAGGACTATAGGTACTCAACCCACTTGCGCTATCTCAAATTTATATCATGATGAGTGAATATGTACTTGAGACTCTTGTGTTCAATGAAAACCACAAAGTGATCTCCTAGAAGATAATGTCTCCAACATCGTAAGGCATGAAAAAATGATGCCATCTCGACATCATGCGTCGGGTAGTTCCTCTCATGTGGCCTCAAATGTCGAGACCTATATGCAATGAATCCTTCTCCCTGCATAAGCACAGCTCCAATACCAACATCTGAGGCATCATATTAGACAGTGTATCTCTTTCCTGGCACTGGAAAGACTAGTACCAGTGATGAAGTCAATCTCCCTTTCAGCTCCTGAAAGGATGACTCACAAGAATCTGACCGTAAGAACATCACACCCTTCTTGGTCAGACCCATCAGTGGTGCTGCTAAGGGTGAAATGTCATGTATGAAGCGTCTGTAGAATCCAACCAGCCCTAGAATACTCTGCACCTCAAAGAAATTTTTCAGATGCTCCTAAGAAACTACTGCTCTCAATTTATCTAGGACCACTGATACTCACGTATTTGAGATAATGTGTCCGAAGAAGTGAATCTGATCCATCCAAAAGTGGCACTTCGAGAACTTAGCATATAACTGATGCTCCCTCAGTGTACCCAAAATTATCTCAAGATGTTTAGCATGGTCGTGTTGAGTGTTAGAGTACACCATGATATCGTCCATGAAGACCACCATGAAAGATTCTATGTATGGATGGAACACATGGTTCATCAGTTCCATGAAAACTGTAGGCGCGTTCGTGAGTCTGAATGACATAAAAATATACTCGTATAGACCATACCTGCTCCATAAATCTGTTAGAGCTATATCAGATTGTCTAACGCGCAACTGATGATAACCTAAACTCAAATCAATCTTTGAGAACACCTAGGCTCCTCGAAGCTGATCGAAGAGGTAATCAATATTAGGAAAGGGATATTGATTCTTGAACGTCAACTATTTCAACTTCCGATACTCCACACAAAGCCTAAGGGTGTCGTCTTCCTTATTCGCAAATAGGATAGGCAAACCCTAGAGAGAAGTATTGTGTCAGATGAAACCCTTTGCCTGTAACTCCTCCAACTGCTTCTTGAGCTCCTTGAACTCAGGTGTAGACATCCTATAAGGAGGATTGGACATCGGTGCAACTCTAGGAACGAGCTCAATAGAAAAGTCTACCTCATGCTCTAGAGGAAAACCTGAAAAGCCTCTGGAAAGACATCCCTGAAAGGATCCACCACTAGAGGAAAGTGTAACTACGAAGTCCCCTGGTCATTCAGATATAGACTGGATATCTGAGCTGTAACTCCCCCTATCCCATGATGCTCGGGTCGTACTCTACTCGCCTGGACATTCCACTCCTCTTGATGAATAAATGATCCACCCTCTCGTGATATAAAACTCACCCTACGGTGATAACAATCGAAGAATGCCTGGAAGGGAATGAGCCCATCCATTTCGTGAATGAAATCATAGCCTATCATCTCTAGGACATAGAGATCCCATAGAAAGTGATACCCAACCACCTCTAGAGGGAACTTTATAAACTAATGTACACCAGCCATCCTAGTCCCCAATGATGTGTCTAGAGTCAAAGTTTGAGTAGAGTAAAAGATGTGGAGCCCAAGGCTCTCCACAACAACAACAGAGATAAATATATGGGAATCCCCTATATCGAAAAGAGCAGAAGATAAAACTGAGGCTACTAAGATCATACCTAGAATTGTAGAGGGTCCGAGATCCTGCTCCTACTGGGTCTACTCCACTACAAAAGACTGACCTATACCACGACCCTATGATCCTGCCTGACCGATCTGAGTTGATCCACCCTGTTATCACTGAAAGGCCAGTAATTGACCACCACATCCTCGACCTCCACCTTGGCCCGAACGGCCGAAAGAACTCCAGTTCTCAGACTGGTGAATAACTAGTGGTGTTGCTCCTAAACTAGGAGTCATGGATGAACCTCTGTCACCAGCTACGGGTGAGAAAACCTGAAAGAAGCACTTATGGTGACCCATCTTGCCGTAAGATCGGCTCTCTAATGGGTCTCTTTGGAACCACGACCTCGTATTACCAGCTCTTCGACACTGGTATCATACCACCTAGCTACCTGAACATGTGTATCGCTGTCTTGGATCACAGTGCGTAGACTCCTGATGGCGGTTCCTACTGTTAGCTGGTGAAGCACTAACTCGGGAAAAATATGCAACAACAGTAAACATCGGAAGTCTGATAAATAAAAAAATCGAAAAATATATAAATGATGTATGATGCATATGTTTCTAGGAAAACATCCAAACAAGTCACAATCCTGAATACAGTACTAAACCCAAGTACAAAAGGAAACAAATAAAAATCTCCTCAGAATTGAAAGCATCAACATGGTCCCATGCTCTCCAGGTACAATGAAATAAAGAACCTGAAGTAGAAGGGAACTTTGCGTTATCTATACCTGCAACAATATAAGCTGTTTGAGACCAAATTCATGACCCAAACAGGGTGTGAGTCAAAATCCCACTAGAAAACCACCCGAAGATCTTTGTCTTACAGTCAATGAATATATGGCAGGTAAACGTATAGAAAGCAGTAAACAGGAAAGTACTTAGCATCAAACAATCCACAGTTCTAGTATATAATTTACGACTATAAAGAAACCACTCAAGAAAGTAGAACAACAATGTAACCCTCTGGGTAGTTCTCACAGCCTAACCCCTATGGTTCAACCTACAAGTAATAGTAACCCTCTGAACACAGTCTCACCCCTCTGGTTCAGCTAAAGAATAGAAACTCTGGGGAAGCACTCACCATCAATTCCCCCTATAGCCTCATATCATACTAAAGGCGCTCTGGGGAAGCACTAAACATCTCATTCCCCCTATATCCCACGTTGAGGAACTACAGACACTCTGAGAAAGCTCTCAACATAAATTCCCCATGTGGTCTCGCAAATTATTATAAAGACATTGTGGAGAAGACCTTGCATCTGTTCTACCTATGGTCTACTACACAAGGTTCTCACAGCCCTGTGTGAAGTCATCAAGTATCGCATCGCGTAATGGCCAAAGTAACCTGAAGAAAAACTTGGGTAGCATTCTACAGCATCTCAGTACGGAAGAAAAATAGTCACACCATCCTAAAAAACTAGGCATGGAACTGGAAAAAACCTAACAGGTAAAACTAGACCAACGGTCATAAACAGGCAAAACATGCATTGGAAAAACATCCAAAGCATAGTAAATTACCCTACTCACAAACAATATCCTCTACTCAGGCATATAAGTAAAGAAGGAAAATGACAAGGGAAAAATAGGAAACACGCAATACCCCGTTCAAGGGTATTAGTGGAATTTGCAAAAAATACTCAAATAATTTCTACAGAAAGGCACAAACCACCAACCTTGATTTTAGGAGATCGATATACTAGAACCATGAGGCTTGAATTTCCTTAGAACCTCATAGATCAACAAAAACATATAAAAAGTTCAACCCATGAAAACTTGAGAAAGAGGGAAAATACTGGAATGAAACTCAAGAAGAAGGAAGAGATTACCGTTGTGGTTCTAACACAATTGATGACAGTCGATTCGGTGAAGAGATGGAGGGTCGAGGGATCAGAGAAGTTTCAGCGCCGTACGGTTTCTCTTGGCTGAACAGAACCTAGAAGAAGAAGCTTCTGGGGGTTAGAAGTGACCCCGGTGCGTTTAATGAAAAAAACAAAGTACACAACGTGTACTTTCTATTTTCGTACTCCACATTAGGTGGCCTCCATGTCACCCCTACATGGCCGTGTGTGTGGCCATGACATGGCCAGCACACGACCTCTAGCGGTATCACGATACATAGCGTGTACTTCGAAAATTTCCAAATTTTCCTATTTTTCCCAAAACAAATCACCAGAAACTGAAAAAAATACCAAAAAAGAAGGTCTGAGTTCTTACATTTAGGTCACTATATAAACCTTATATTGTATATTTAACTCTTAGTTAAATTTTTTCACAATTACCATGTCTCTTTGAATTGTTATATTATATGTTTAATTCACTTACTATAAACAGCTAAGAGAACTCCAAGAGGTTCATTAATGATATATATGACATTATCTTTGTCCTTTGGCCAAACCTTATATTTTTAATAATATTATATCAACCAATAATATAGTATTTGTTTTAAAAACTCATTTATGTCAATTTTGACACTATTTAGTATTTGGTTTTTGTGAATATTATAATAGCATGATTACTTCAAAAAACATTATTCAACCCTAACATGTCATATTAACCTATTAAATTTGTGTAATTCATAATAAGTCTTAAATTTCATTTATTTTGATATTTATAATATCAATTATTTTAATCGTTCATAAATAAGTTAATTACTACATCATCATTGTGTCATTAATAAATTAAATTATTTAATTTCTAAAAATTATAAATAAAATACCATTATATAGTAAATTGTTTTATCTTTCTAATGAATATTTATAGTCTAATTTATCTTTTGTGTAACCCTATATTAAAAATTGTTTAGTTAGAAAAATTTGAATTTAACACTTTTAACTCATCCTTAAATAAAATAATAATAAATGTCATAATATATACCAAGTGGACCAAAGTGGATCATATTTTATTCCTAAGGATGTTTTTGGTTAAATTACAGTTATCTAATAGAATTAGTACATGTGTTAGTGTAATCATAATATCATTGTTACCCTTTATTACCATATTTACTTTTAACTGTGATAAATAAAAGTAAAAAGTTAATATTCACCAAAAATTATTTTCATCTTATTGGACAAAATTTTACTTACTAATGTTATCCATGTGTCTTAGATTTCTGAAATTATACTCATTGAAGTGGTAAAAAATATTTTTTATGTAAATTTTAAATTACCTCTAGAATGTGGATAAAAGACGAAAAAAATTTCAATAAAATTTTATATATCTAAATCTATTATAAAATGAATCCAATGAATTAAATTGAACATATATATTTATTACGTATCTATTTTGATATAAAATAAATTAAAATAAAATAAATAATTATTTAAATAAAAAGTCATTTTAAAACAATAACGCAGTGTTTTACACTATTCATAATAAATTGAATCTTTTAAGAAAAATACCAAAAATTCACCCTAAGATAATTTTGATAATCCGAGTCCAAAAATGAAGTCCATTTTGAAAATGAAAATTTATAAAATTTCAAAAAGTGTGTATTACTATTCATAACGGCTAGTCTGATTTGTCGCGGTGTGTTAAAACTCCATGTTGCGTACAACGCAAGCTATTGGATTATTCAAAGGGAAATGTACCGTGGAAGATTGGGGAGTTACATTCTCCCCTACATAAAATAATTTCTTCCTAGAAATTTCTATAATATTACTACATAAAAAGATTCAGGTGGTTCTTCATCATAAGTTCCTCAGGTTTCCACGTTGCCTCTTCCATATTATGGTTTCACCATAGATCTTTTACAAGACGAGTCGTCTGGTTTCTCACCAAATGTTTCTGGTATCAAGAATTATGATAGGCTCTTCACAGTAATATAGGTTGGGTTCCAGTTCTATTTCATCATAGGTGAGTACATGTGTTGGGTCAGGCATGTATTTTATCAACAGTGATACGTGGAAGACATAATGAACATCAGAGAGATTTGGAGGCATTTCCAAATGATAAGCTACAACTCCAATTCGTTCTAGAATTTCAAATGGTCTGATGTACCTGGGACTCAATTTACCCTTCTTACCGAATCGTATTGTAAATACCCGTAAAATTCAAGGTAAATTTTTTCTTAATTTCATTTCGGATTTTACAAGAACACGGTTTCTAACGGCACTTGATTCCGAGGCCCGGTGTGCCCAGAATTTCTATCCGAAGTTTAGCTCGGGTACGTTCAGTGAACGAACGAGCGGGAATTTCTAACTTTTGAACCGGTGCTCGGAATCAAATTCCAAGGGAACCGATGGATTCGCAGCGCCGGTAATTTCATAGGATCTCTTTTTCCAGAGTTGCGTTTTCACGAGAGAAGTTGATAAAAATTGTGGAAGTTAAAATAAAAATTTAACTACAATTTTTATTTTCTCTAAGTGGATTTAAACATTGGGTGGAAGTTGGGTAACTACCCAACTTCCCATGGGAGGTTATGAGGGTGGTGGGGCCCACACGAACCCCACCCCTTCACATTCCTTAACTCCCTCAACTCACAATTAAATTTGATAACTTAAGTTTTAATAACTTATGATATTAATGAAGTGAGCTTAATGTGAGTGTTTGAATTTCAAACTAATGACAAGTTAATAAAATAAGTGTGGGCTTATTATTATTTTTTTGGTTGGAGTCTTGTTGCTTTGAGAGCCTTTGGGAGAAAATATAGGAGCTTGACGAACTTCTTCCTCTTCGCCGAAGAATGCGAAGAACGCGAAGAACTCTAGATTCCTCGGAGGTCGAAGTATCCTTCCGCGACGCCGACAACATCTTATTTCGCGACGTCGCTTTCCACGACGGATAATCCGCAACGAATCCTCGTTCGACGAACCTCCATACTAGCTACGCTCAAGGTAGGGGTTTATTTATTTATTTTGTTCGTGAATACTACCTTGTCATTTTTCGTGAAAATACAACCAATTGCTATCGATTAATGAGAGGGGGCCGGACCGCACAAACACGGCTGACCCTCCTTCATTATTGATGTTGTTTCTAATGTGGTTGGAATGGAATGGCGTGGTGCCGTCGCACCACTCAGAATCGTGCAGCAAGGAATGCGTGGCGCCGTCGTGCCACACCGTGAAATCGAACAAGGACGCGATGTCGTCGCGCCGCATCGGAGAAACCCGAAGACAACACGGCCGGAACATGGCCGCGGTGGAGGGGCGTGGCGCCGTCGTGCCATGCCGGATGAATCAAGGTCGCGGCCGGTTCCGGGCCGCGGCGGAGCAGGGAGACCGGTGGCCGGTTCCAGGCCGCCGGCGTCGGAGCAGGGGGGACCGGACGTCGTCGGTCCCGTGGCGGCAGAAACTGGCCGGCCGGGGCTGGCCGGCCAGACAATGGGAAAGCAGAGGGTTCAATCCCCCGGCCGGCCTACTGAGTGGCCCCCATTAAGGGGGTCCGTAGTTACAAACCAGGGGGGCAGGCACCCCCACTCCAAACGGCTCGGCCGTTTGGCCGAGCGCCTGTCCAGCACGCTGGGCGTGCTGCACGCAGGCCGAGCCGCGCTAGCCGGGCCACGCCGCGCTCATGCGGGCCGGACCCTGACCCGGTTCAGGTCGACTCGGTTCGAGTCGACACTAGGGGTATCGGGCCGGGTCGGACCGGGCCCGAACCCCTTAATACCGAATCTCTTACGGTCGGAAGCCCATAACTTGTGTTACAAGCCTCTGATCGATGCACCGTCAGTTGTGATGCGATCCTTAGATCGAGACGATCGTTTCAGTATATCGCACTCAAGGTTTCGGAATACTTTAGGTTCGTCCAAGTTGGTTCGTACACGAAACCAACCGGGCCCTCGGAGCGGAAACGCTCATATCTTGAGCTCCGGACGTCCGATTGACGTGCCGTTTACTTTGATGCATTCCTCTAGGTGATACGGAACTTTTGACTTACTTCTCCCGAGGTTTGGACGTAGGGGGAGTACGGTCGGGTTGGTTTTTCCTTAAAAACCAACCGGTCCCCTGGGACGAAAAAGCCAATAACTCTCAGACCGGGCGTCTGATTGACGCGCCTTCTGCGACGTTGAGTTCCTGTTGACGATACAAAACTTTTGGATACATCAAGTCTGGACTATGTGTTAGTTGATGTATCAGCCTCTCGGCTCATGGGGCGGACCCTCCCGAACGAGCTTGCTGTGTGCGGGAACCCTAGAGCTGGCTGCGTTTGCGACTATGACGACGATGACGACTGTACAGAGATCCTCAGTGGATTCGACGGCGAAGACTACAACACTCAGCGATCCTACGTGGATCAGTGCTACCGATCCTATGTGGGTCTGATCCTATGTGGGTTAGCGCTCAATGGTTCTGTGTGAGACAGCGCCTACAGATCCTGTGTGGGTCCGATCCTGTGTGGTTCTTTGTGGGGGTTAGTTACCTATCGATCCTTTGTGGGTCAGATCCTATGTGGGTTATTGTGGGGGTTAGTTACCTATCGATCCTGTGTGGGTTAGATCCATTTTGGGTCATTGCGGGGGTTAGTACCTATCGATCCTTTGTGGGTCCGATGACTTAGATGAATCAGTGGCAATATCTGATCATCTCTATCGTCATACAAAGAAGTATTCCTGTGTGAGCAGAATCCTGTTTTTCTTTCCTTTGTGGATTGTGTTGTGCTATCCTATGTGGATTTACGTTTTTCTTTCCTGTGTGGATTTATGTTTTTCTTTCCTGTGTGGACTGGGTTGTACTGGGGTTCTGATGTTGGAGCTGAATGTGAATTGATGACTTAGGTATATGTATGGGAATATACCTAAGTAGTGTCGAATGTTACTTCATGATTGTATCTTTCCTTTGTGGATTATCCTTTGTAGATACTGGGAGACCTTCGGGGGTCTCGGGGTCCCTACTGAGTAGCTTATACTCACCCTTGCACGGGCTATGCCCGCACTACGTTGTGTTGGTTGCAGACGACGGACAACGCTGATCGTGGTTGAGACTTGCGGAGCAGGACGTTACTAGGAGTTGGACCACTGGGTGGGACATACTCGGAGCGATCGGCTGGACCCGAGGAGCAGAGGAGGCTATCTGTACCCACCCTTCAGGTGGGATTTCCACTGGATAACTCGACGTTGCGGCTTTACATTCAGTTGATGTTTTCCCTTTCTAGTTGTACATTTACTTTCAATTTGGGTTTGTATAAGGGCCCACTTACTTTTCCGCACTTACTGTTGTACTCAGTTTTTACTTAGTGTTTACTTCTACTATTGCTTGCTCTGTGGTGTTTGTTTACTTTACAAAGGCAATGCCTTCCCTTTTTGCCGGGATTTATTCCTTGGTGGTAGTCGCCAGCCCCTGGCCTATGGAAGGCGGGCTTGGGGTAGTCTTGGCACGGGCCCCGAGGACGGGTCGTGAAAAATTGGTATAAGAGGAGTTCGGTTCTACCACAGAACTAGGGACTCTGATCTTTTTCTATCTGAAGCAATAGTGTTAAGCATATTGGGTGTGGTTATCAGTCCAGGGAGTCCAGTGTTGGTGCGGCGGCTGACATATCCGTACACCAGGACCCTGACTTCTGATTTCTGACATAATGCACGAAAACATTTATTGCATGTGTGTTTCAAGTTTTCATTGTGATTACTTTGTGTCAGCTCACCAGGTATGCTGTTCTGACCGTGGCGCACCTGTTTCCTTTTCAGCATGGCCCCACGATGGCAGCCAGCTAGGGTTTCGAGAGTTGAGCGTGACGATAGCCCACCGAGCGACGAGGCCTCGGTACAGGGCTCTTTGCCAGCTAAGGCACCGGTGGTACCTCTACCCGCCGAGCCACTGATGCTTCTAGCCCCAGCCGCTGATGATGCACGTTGCCTTAGTGCACTGCATGAGTTTCAGTGCCAGCGACCACCCAGGTTCTGTGGGGAGACGGACCCTCAGGCCGCCGAGGACTGGCTGGAGGCAGTTGTACGTGTTTTCAGGTTAGTGACGACACAAGCAGACCTCATGGTGATCCTAGCAGTGAGCCTACTACACATGGAAGCAGGCCGATGGTGGAGCTTGATGGTCCAGGTTCACGATGAGGAATCTCTCCTCTGGACGGACTTTGAGGGCCTCTTCCGCTCGGAGTTCGTCCCAGCCACCCTCCGTGCGGTGCGCATCTAGGAGCTTCTTCAGCTAGGGCAGGGCAGCTTGACAGTCTCCCAATACTCAGCGAGATTTACCGATCTCTCGCGCTACTCGACCGACATGATACGGGACTCATTATTCAGGGCCCAGACCTTTGAGAAAGGCTTGAAAAATGAGATTAGGGCATCGCTGATCTCCCTCAGCATTCCGACCTAGGCAGGAGTACTGGAGCGAGCCCTTTTGATCGAGATCTTCCTTGTTGAGCCTTCTTCAGCAGCGAGACCTACCACAGGGCTGCAGGTAGCAGATTCTTCTGCAGCAGGCAGTCGACGGATGACTCATGGGTCCAGGCAGACCAGACCCTTTGGTAGACGACCTTAGGACACTATCTCAACAGTGCAGGGCACACAGCACGGAGCCAGTCTTTCGAGAGGCAGGCAGTGCTACTCATGCGGCGGGTAGGGCCACATGGCTCGTGACTTCCCGACCCGCCATGTAGAGGATCAATAGACGGTTGAGGAACCGCCTAGGCAGAGGCAGAGGTTTGACCATGGCAGTCCACAGGGAGCAGGCAGATGAGGTAGAGGAGCTGGCCGAGCAGCAGGTGGTGGACGACGTTTTGAGGCTCTACCACCACCACCACCAGGAGGTCCACCCCGACCTCAAGGGAGAGCACAGCTTCAGGCAGCTGAAGCTTACGATCTTGGAGCTCCGGAAGTAGGTGGACTAGTGCGGGACTAGCTCCAAGCATAGAGTCCTTTGCCCATAATGCCTCTGGATTTGTAGTTTGTGTTGCCTTGTGTCCTTGTACTTTGAGTTGAAGTAGTAAAAGAGACTTGCATTGGTGACGTTTTCTTTCTTGGCTTTTGTTTGTTATTACTAAGAGGTGTTGGTTAAACACTGTTGACATGACCCTCACTTGTGAGATTCTTACTGGAGGAGACCTAGTGACCATACACTGATGCCGACAGTGTGACTCAACCCTTGGAGGCGAGAGTAACGGTTGGATCTCTTGGTAGCAGCTCCGAGGCCTTACGACGTCATCCATTCCATGAATTAACTAATCATGACGGGATTGACTATGTTAGGCAAGGAACGTGGTTCATCCAGGGGATGAGACCGGATTTCCCTTTTCGGCAAAGGAGAAATCTTTGCAGCTTTGCAGAATGATAAAGAGGAAGGGGAAACCCTTCGTGTGGTTAGACAGATGTCAACAGAGCTTCTAGGAGCTGAGACAGAGATTGACCAGCGCCCCTATCTTGAGGTTTCCAGAGGAGGGAGTAGGGTACGTAGTATACTGCGATGCATCAGGGACTAGACTCGGATGTGTCCTGATGTAGGAGCGGGCAGTGATCGCCTATGGATCACGTCAGTTGAGGCCACATGAGCAGAACTACGCTACCCATGACCTGGAGTTAGCAGTAGTGGTCTTCGCTCTGAAGACATGGCGACACTATCTGATGGGCGAGCGCTTTACAGTCTTTTCTGACCATCAGAGTCTCAGGTACATCTTCTCTCAGAATGACCTGAACCTGAGACAACGGCGATTCCTCGAGTTCCTCCAAGACTATGACTTTGAGATAGTCTATACTCCTGGGAAGGGGAACGTACTAGCTGATGCTCTCAGCAGGAGGACGGGCATTCAACTACTTGAGGAGGCGGCAGAGCAGCTAGCTGTCTTGAAGATATCCTTCATGGATAGAGATGGAGTATCCTTCCTTCAGTCAGTAATAGTAACCCCACCACTAATGCAGCGGTTCAGAGAGGCTCAGCGTGGGGATAAAGATTGTGAGACGCGGCGTGCACAGATATCCTCAGGACATGCACCTGATGGTTTCTCCTTTGGAGCAGAGCACGACATCCTTTTCAGAGGACGTACCTTGGTACCAGTTGCATCACAGGAGGAGGTTCTGAGAGAGTTTCACACTTATCCCTTGGAAGTACATCCCAGACTGGAAAAGATGTACCAGGACCTCAGACGACAGCACTGGTGGCCGGGCATGAAGAAGGCTGTGGCGGAGTTCGTTTCTCGATGCCTCACTTGCCAGTAGGTGAAGCCAGGGCACCAGGTACCAACAAGCCTGGTACAGCCCTTGGAGGTCCCGAAGTGGAAGTGGGACATGATATCTATGGACTTCGTGACTGGACTTCCACACACTTCCAGAGGTCACGACTCCATTTGGGTGATTGTCGACCGACTCACCAAGTCAACTCACTTCTTACCCATTAGAGAGCAGGGCTTAGTGGAGAACATGGGACTTCTATACGTTCAGGAGATTGTACAGCTTCACGGTGTTCCATCATATATCGTCTCCGATCGAGATGCTCGCTTTACTTCCCGACTTTGGAAGGGGTTTCAGGAGGAATTCGGGACGCGGCTACGTCTAAGCACCGCCTTTCACCCTCAGACAGATGATCAGATGGAGAGGACCATTCAGACTCTTGAGACATGCTCCGCGCATGTGTCCTCGACTTTGGTCACAGCTGGGAGGACCACCTACCCTTGGTGGAGTTTGCATACAACAACAACTACCACTCCACTCTCGGGATGGCACCATACGAGGCGTTGTACGACCAACCTTGAAGATCTCCTTTGTGCTGGACAGACCCTGGGGAGTCAGCACTTGTGGGACCGGAGATGGTCCAGGCCATGACAGAGAAGTTCCATATCATCTAGGAGCAGATAAGGACTGCTCAGAGCCAGAAGAAGTCTTATGATGACAGGAGGTGGAGGCCACTAGAGTTAGAGGATGGCGACCACGTCTTCTTGCATGTCTCACCTCGACGTGGATTACAAAGATTTGGACGAGGTGACAAGTTGCCTCCACGCTTCATCAGACCGTTCCAGGTCCTCAGCAGGATTGGCGAGGTGACTTACCGCCTGGCTCTACCACCTCAGTTGCACCGGGTGCACGATGTCTTCCACGTATCTCAGCTAGGGAGATACGTGCACGACCCGACACATATATTTGACCATGGGGAGCTAGACGTTGATGATGGGACAACTTTTATGGAGGTCCCAGTGGAGATCGAGGATTGATAGGAGCGGGTCCTACATGGACGGTCGATTCCTCTAGTGCGCATTAGATGGCAGCATGAGAATCTCCAGGAGAGCAATTTGGAGCGGGAGGCTCAGATGCGTGCTCAGTACCCACATTTGTTTCCCTTGTTTATGATGTAACTTTACAGGGACGTAAATCCCTGAGGTGGGAGTAATGTAAAGACCCATAAAATTCAAGGGAAATTTTTTCTTAATTTTCTTTGAGATTTTACAAGAACGCAGTTTCTGACGGTAGTTGATTCTGAGGCCCGGTGTGCCCAAAATTTCTATCTGAAGTTTAGCTCGGGTACGTTCAGTGAACGAACGAGGGGGAATTTCTAACTTTTGAACCAGTGCTCAGAATCGAATTCCGAGGGCACCGATGGATTTGCAGTGCCGGTAATTTCTTAGGAACTCCTTTTACGGAGTTTCGTTTTCACGAGAGAAGTTGATAAATATTGTGGAAGTTAAAATAAAAATTCATCTAAAATTTTTATTTTTTCTAAGTGGATTTAAGCTTTGGGTGGAAGTTGGGTAACTACCCAACTTCCCATGGGAGGTTATGAGGGTGGTGGGGCCCACACGAACCCCACCCCTTCATATTCCTTAACTCCCTCAACTCACAATTAAATTTGATAACTTAAGTTTTAATAACTTATGATATTAATGAAGTGAGCTTAATGTGAGTGTTTGAATTTCAAACTAATGACAAGTTAATAAAAAAAGTGTGGGCTTATTATTATTTTTTTGGTTGGAGTCTTGTTGCTTTGAGAGCCTTTGGGAGAAAATCTAGGAGCTTGACGAACTTCTTCCTCTTCACCGAAGAACGCGAAGAACGCCAGATTCCTCAGAGGTCGACATCTCCTTCCGCGACGTCTCCTTCCGCGACACCAACGACATCTTCATTCGCGATGTCTCTTTCCGCAATGGATATTCTGCGACGAATCCTCATTCGATGAAGCTCCATACTAGCTACGCTCAAGGTAGGGGTTTATTTATTTATTTTGTTCATGAATACTACCTTGTCGTTCTTCATGAAAATACGACCCATTGCTATCGATTAATGAGAGGGGACCAGACCGCACAAACACGGTCGATCCTCCTCCATTATTGATGTTGTTTCTAATGTGGTTGGAACGGAATGGCGTGGTGCTGTCACACCATGCGGAATCGTCCCGCAAGGAATGGGCGGCGCCGTCGCGCCGCGCCATGAAATAGAACAAAGACGTGATGCCGTCGCGCCGCGTCGGAGAAACCCGAAGACATCACCGCCGGAGCGGGGCCGCGGTGGAGGGGCGTGGAGCCATCGCGCCGCGCCAAACAAAGCAAGGTTGCGGCCGGTTCCGGGCCGCGGTAGAGTAGGGAGACCGACGGCCGGTTCCGGGCCGCCGGCGTCAGAGCAGGGGGGACCGGCCGTCGCCGGTCCCGTGGCGGCATAAACCGGTTGGCCGGGGTGGGCCGTCCGGACAAGGGGAAAGCCGGGGGTACATACCCTCGACCGTCCAGCTGAGCGGCCCCCATTAAGGGGGGCCACAGTTACAAACTAGGGGGGCAGGCACCCCCCACTCCAAACGGCTCGACCGTTTGGCCGAGCGCCTGACGAGCGCGCTGGGCGCGCTGCGCCCAGGCCGGGCCGGCTGCTTAGCCGGTCCGCCAGGCCGGGCCGGCTGCTTAGCCGGTCCGCCAGGCCGGGCCGTGCTCAGGCCGGGCCGCGCCAGTCGGGCCGGACCCGGACCCGGTTCGGGTCGACTCTGGGGGTATCGGGCCGGGTCGGACCGGGCCCTAACCCCTTAATACCGAATCTCTTCCAGTCGGACGCCAATTACACGTGCTACGGGCCTCCGATCGATGCATCGTCAGTTGTGATGCGATCCTTGGATCGAGACGGTCGTTTTGGTATATCGCACTCAAGGTTTCGGAATACTTTGGGTTCGGCTGAGTTGGTTCGTACACGAAACCAACCGGGCCCTCGGAGCGGAAATGCTCATATCTTGAGCTCTGGACGCCCGATTGATGTGCCGTCGACTTTGATGGATTCCTCTAGGTGAGACAGATCATTTGGCTTACTCCACCCGAGGTTTGGACGTAGGTGGAGTACAGTCGGGCTGGTTTTGCCTTAAAACCCAACAAGGACCCTGGGACGAAAAAGCCAATAACTCTCATACCGGGCGTCCGATTGACGCGCCGTCTGTGACATTGAGTTCCTGTTGATGATACAGAACTTTTGGATACATCAAATCTGGACTATGTGTCAGTTGATGTACCAGCCTCTCGACTCGTGGAGTGGACCCTCCCAAATGAGCTTGTTGTGTGCGGGAACCCTAGAGCTGGCTGCGTTTGCGACTGTGACGACGACGACAACTGTACAGAGATCCTCAGTGGATTCGACGACGACGACTACAGCACTCAGCGATCCCACGTGGATCAGTGCTACCCATCCTGTGTGGGTCTGATCTTGTGTGGGTCAGCGCTCAGCGGTTCTGTGTGAGCCAGCGCCTACAGATCCTGTGTGGGTCTGATCCTGTGTGGGTCTTTACGGGGGTTAGTTACCTATCGATCCTTTGTGGGTCAAATCCTATGTGGGTCATTGCGGGGGTTAGTTACCTAAAAATCTTGTGTGGGTCAGATCCTTTGTGTGTCATTGCGGGGGTTAGTACCTATCGATCCTTTGTGGGTCCGACGACTTAGATAAATCAGTGGAAATATATGATCATCTCTATCGTCATAAAAAGAAGTATTTCTGTGTGAGATGAATCCTATTCTGCTTTCCTTTGTGGATTGTGTTGTGCTATCCTGTGTGGATTTACGTTTTGCTTTCCTCTGTGGATTTACGTTTTGCTTTCCTGTGTGGACTGGGTTGTACTAGGGCTCAGATGTTGGAGCCGAACGTGAATTGATGACTTAGGTATATGTATGGGCATATACCTAAGCAGTGTCGGAGGTTACTTCGTGATTGTATCTTTCCTTTGTGGATTATCCTTTGTGGATACTGGGAGACCTTCGGGGGTCTCGGGGTCCCTACTGAGTAGCTTATAATCACCCCTGTACGAGCTATGCCCGCACTACGTTGTGTTGGTTGCAGACGACGGGCAACACTGATCGTGGTTGAGACTTGCGGAGCAGGACGTTACTTGGAGGTGGACCACTGGGAGGGACGTACTCGGAGCAGTCGGCTAGACCCGAGGAGCAGAAGAGGCTATCTGTACCCACCCTTCAGGTGGGATTTCCAGTGGACAGCTCGACGTTGTGGCTTTAATTTCTGTTGTTGTTTTCCCTTTCCAGTTGTACATTTACTTTCAGTTTGGGTTTGTATACTTGCCCACTTAATTTTCCACACTTACTATTGTACTCAGTTTTTACTTAGTGTTTACTTCTTCTGTTGCTTGCTTTGTGGTGTTTTTTTACTTTACAAAGGCAATGCCTTCCATTTTTACCGGGATTTACGCCTTGGTGCTAGTCGCCAGCCCCTGGCCTATGGAAGGCGGGCTTGGGGTAGTCACAGCACGGGCCCCGAGGACGGGTCGTGACACGTATAACACCCTTCCATAGAGATAACATCAATAAAACATGATCTCCTAGTTGAAATTACAAATCCTTCCTCTGATTATCGACATTCAATTTTTCCTACTTTGAGCTGATTTGATGTGAGTTTGGATAATATTCACCTTTTACATTGGTTCCTCAACATGTTCTTGGCCTATGAGTTTTCATTCACCAGCATCATCCCAACAAGTTGGTGTGCGCCATATCTTTCCATATAACACTTCATATTGTGCCATCTGAATACATGAATAGAAGATACTGTTATACGAAACTTCTACCAAAAGTAAATACTGATCCCACATACCATGAATGTAAAGTGAGCAAGATCTCAACATGCCTTCTAAGGTTTGAATTGTCTCTTCCGATTGTCCACCAATTTGAGGGTGGTAGACAGTTCTCAAACGAAATTCAGTATCCAATGCCTTTTGAGGAAATTTCAAAAATTATGATGTAAAATAGGGGTCACGATCAGAAACAATCAATATAAGTACACCATGGAGTCTTACAACATCATTAATATATAGTCTTGCCAGACGTTCAAGTGGTAAATATTCTCTTATAGAAAGAAAATGTGCTGACTTGGAAAGACGATCAACAATGACCCATATTTATTCATTCCTTCTAGGAGTCTTTGGTAGCCCCATGACAAAGTCCATCGTAATATTATCCCATTTCTACTCAGGTATGGGAAGAGGTTGCATGACTCTTCTAGGCTGTTGCCTTCCAGATTTCACTTGTTGAAAACCCATACATCTTGACACAATATCAGAAATATCCCTCTTTATGTTGTCTCACCAAAAATGTTCTTTCAAATCTCTATACATCTTGGTGCTCCCAGGGTGTATAAAGAAATTAGAGCTATGAGCATCATACAAAAATTCCCTTTTAATATCAAGTTTGTTGGGAACACAAAGTCTCTTCCAAAATTTTAAAATCCATCTTTATATATGAAGTCACTCAATCTCACATCATTCACATATTTAATATTCTTTCAAAACTCCTCATCATCGGTCTGCGAACTCTTTATCCTTTCTAGTAAAGATGGTTTGGAAACTATTTGAAAAATTGTTGATGTTTCACCTTGAATAGTTATTCCTATATCCATATTTACTAGAGCCATGAACATAGGATCCATTTCAACTCTGATCTTTTTCAAAACAACATGATCCTTTCTACTCAAAGGATTTTCCACCTTAATTTCCTTCCCCGGGTGGTAGTGTATAGTGAAATCATACTCTTTGAGTAGTTCAAGCCATCATCTTTGCCTCATGTTGAGTTCTTTCTGTGAGCAAATATACTTCAAACTCTTGTGATTGGTATATATCTCACATTTTCACCATAGGGATAGTGTCTCCATATTTTCTGAGAAAATATTATAGTTCCTAACTCAAGATCAAGAGTAGGATAGTTTTGTTCATGAATTTTTAGTTGTCGTGATGCATAGGCAATAACTATATCATTTTACATAAGGACACAACCATGTCCTTTATTTTAAGCATCCCTATAAATAACAAACCCATTGTTCCATGATGGTATAGTCAATATAGGATCATTGACAAATCTTCTCTTCAGTTCTTCAAAACAGTCTTCACATTCTTTTGTCCAAACAGATTTAACCCCTTTACATGGGAGGTTGGTTAATGGGTTTGCTAATCGGAAAAATTCTGGACGAAGCACCGATAATAACCTGCTAAACCAATAAAACTGCGTACCTCAGTTATACTCATCGGTGCTAGCCATTCATGGATTTCATTGTTCTCAAAAGGATCAAAAGAGATTCCATCCTTAGAGAAATCATGTCCAAGAAAAGAAATCGCCAGAATCCAGAAATCACACTTGCTAAACTTTCCTTATAATTATTTTCTTCTAAGAGCCTATAGAATAATGCGCAAGTGAATTTCATGATCTTCATAGAATTTGGAGTATACCAAGATATCATCAATAAATACCACTACAAATTCATCATGATATTCCTTATAAACTTTCTTTATTAGATCCATGAAAAAATAGGGTGCATTGGTCAGTAGAAAAGGCATTACTGTAAACTCATAATGCCCGTACCTGGTTCGAAATGATGTCTTTGGAATGTCTTCCTTCTTCATGCATAACTGATGATATCTGTATCGCATATAAATTTTTGAAAAAATATTGAGATCCATGAAGTTGATCAAATAAATCATCAATGCGAGGTAGGGGATACTTGTTCATTATTGTTATAGCATTGATCCCCTTGTAGTAAATCAAAAACCTCATTGATCCATCTTCATTCTAGAAAAAATAATAGAGGCTCCCACTAACTGAAATAGTGTTTTATTTAGAAAATAAAAAAAATATGAATTTGGAGGTAGAGCTACTAGGGTTAAATCTATATGAGAATCAGGTGGCGATGTTTCTGATCTAAAGATAAGGTACTCTTTATCATCATCGAAAATTGTAACCTCCTTCTTCTTACAATAAATTTTTTCATCAGAGTTCGAATGCCATTACATACTGTGGATTATATCAAATTCAATCATGGGTATGATGATGAGATCAGTGGGCAAAGAACATTTATATTCCCTAATGGGAACTGATTCAAAAAAATTGTAGTTGAGATGATACTTCCCTTAAGATTTTTAACTAAAAACACCTTTGTTAATTCAAAATGAAAATATCTAATTTTCATAGAAAACTACTAAGATATTAAATAATGTGATGATCCAAAATCAAATAAAGCATTGGATAAAGTTGAGGAAACCATTAAATTACCTTCCACCATGCCTTTCCGAGCTTCAACCTTAGTAGTAGTGATCTCATAAGCTTGGCCTTGCTCCCTTGTGTTTTTATGAGGTATGTTCCCTTGGCTCTTACAACATTTATTTTCATAATTCCCCTTTTCTATACAATTTTAGCATTCAACATTGACATCCTATTTCTTTCCCTTGCAATCACGAGCTTTGTGGCCTTTTTTAAGACACTTGTAACAGACTCCCATTCCATTCAAGAATGTATCAGGGTGTTTCTTCCCACATTTACTGCAATATGAATATTAAACTTTTCCATCCATCCACTTATTTCCATTTCCAGAGTGTTCAGCAGATCTATTTTTCTCTTTATTTTCTTTAATGTCATAAGACATTGAGAATTCTTTTCTTGTCTTGACAGCATATGAGACAATATCATTGTAAGATGAGACAGTTTTTTAGAATAATTCTTGATGGATAAATGGTTTTAACATATCAAAGTATCGATCAGTCTTACTGCTTGGGTTACGTATATAATGTGTTTCATTCCTTGCTAACCATGTAAAGTTAGCCTCATACTTTGCGACATTATCATCCTCCTTTTTCCCGAAACTCAGAAACTGTCTTTCCATATCAGCTCGATTTTCATGAGGAAATTATTTTTTAAGAAAACCTATTTAAACTTCCTCAATTCCATGTTTGATACTTCTTCATCTTCCTTTACATTTTGGATTGATGACCACCATTGATCTGCATCTCCGGTGAGGTGATAAACTTTTATGACTACATTTTCCCTTTCTCTACTCCCTAAAGCATGAAATATTTTCTCTAAGGAACTTATCCTTGGCTCTGCTACCAATGGACATGTACATTGATTTAATATTGGTGGTTTTTGCCTCATGAAGGAGTCTAACATTGATCCTCCGCATTGTGGATCTGGGTGTTCCATATGAGTAAGGTTATCATTCATAACCTGAGTGAGTTGTCCCAGTATGGTGATAAGATGGTCAACTCCAGTTGCATCACAATCCCCACTATAATTATCTTGAGTAGGAGGTAAATCACTATAAGGATTATGTGCATTTATATGGTTTCCATTCCTTTCACTATGCGCCATTTCTAAAAAAATGGCATACACTAGAATAGTTTATGAATCACAATACATAATTCAAAACTTTTAAAACCCTTAACATAAATTGAATAGTTTATGGATATAATCCATAATCATAAAAATGTTCTCTTTGAGTCAGTATATACTAATAAATCCTTCATAATGGTTTGTAAAGAAAATTTGAATTATCCTAAGCATATCCCTTGGGAGTGTCGCAACCAAGAGTCCAACAAGGCCCATTTTCGTGTACCAGGATACCCTAGGTCTAGCCCGAAACTCTTTGCCAGAATTTTCAATCCTTGGTACATCTATTCTAGAGCTACCACTACCTTCTCATAGCCAGACAGGGATGTATTTCTTATAAAATACAAATAATATCTACATTAGAAAAATTTTAGGAAGATCTTCTATGATAATCTTCAAAGTCTATCTAAGGGTAATGTGATCTAATAAGAGTTTATCTAAATATAGTGTCCAAGGTTTGTACTAAACTTCCACTGATACCAACTGTAATGCCCCTACCCTAGATACCCAGAGTCGGTGCATTATTACATAACATTGGTATGATCACAAGGGATCAAATCCCGAAAGACTGATCAGTTTAGTAGCCTTGGTAGTGCTATATACATTCATATGTTTTACATTACATTATAAAATAAAAAACAACAAGAACATTGTCTCCATTGAAGTCATTCATATCCCTACAGGTAAGTCATAATATACTTCTTCACATCCCGGGAAACATAAAACATAGAAAGGGGTAAGCTTAGATGCTCAGTAAGGATAAAAATATAGCAGAAACATTCATAAATAAGCATAAGAATTTAAGGAAATGTATAAGACTAAAAAAAGCCTTTTAAACCTAAATTTCATCATAATATGGAAAATATAAATCAAATAATTCTATTTACTTATTAACATGGATGTTCAAATAGTCTAATAATCACATGTAATATCATTAGATAAGTTCATAATGATGGAATGCATAATGACAGACTTCATAACCACATAGTCAATGCCTTGTTCCAAGAATACAAATAAGATTTTGTCAAAGCCTTGTTCCAAGACACCAGTTTGTCTCATGAGACCTACCGATGCATCAAAGAGCTATAGCGGGCTACCCCAGTAACTTGTTAAGTCCAATGCATTCCTCATATGAAAAGGATTAAACATAACATAAACATTCGTATTAAAAATATCTTAAAAAATATTAATACTTTAACCATAAACCATGAATGGTATAAAAATAACACATCCAAAGTTAGGAATATCACAAAATCTTAAATATAATAAGGAAGATTTGTATCATAATAAATCAACTTCAAACATGTTTAAAATCCATAAAAGGATGATGACGTAGATGAAATGAAAACTATTGGAAATAAATACCTTTTTATATTTTGAAATAATTTAAAAGTCACATAATTATAGAAGAAAACATTTATTTTGTAAATAATCTTATAAGCTGATATGGGAAGCTTCGATGATGTTATAATAGTGGAAAATATCCGTACCCACCATATAAGTCAAAAAAAGACATTCATACCTTAATTTTGTGGAAAAGGTCATCAAGTACCTTGTTTTGAAAATGACAGAAAGGTTTCTTTCAAAACATTTATCGTCAAATAAGGGTATAAATTACTTTAACCTATTGTCTAGTAAATAATAATAATTTTTTGAATTATATATTTAAGAAAACACGGATGTGGATGATAAAGTGGTCCCAGTAGATACTTAGGTATTAACAACCTCGTATAAGTAAAGAGATTGTAGAATTAACCCTTACCTTGTAATTTTCCATGGTCAATGATCATGTATAATAGATATATCATTGTTATTTAATTATACAAGAATCATGTACATAAATATGATATCATATATAATCTTCTAATTTTTCTTTGTTTATAATATTTTAGTAGTATCATCGTTTCGGGTGCTAACTGATTCGTTTTACATTATATGCTTGGTTAAGTAAGCCATATTTGTTATGAATAGGATGTATTTTATTCATATCCAGAATGATATTATGTTCTTAAACATTATTTTTAATAATGAAATGAAAATAATTCTTTAATTTTTACGATGGGGAATGAATCTCATCGCGTTTGTGGAGACGGTAATCTATACGTACGCATGAGCGACAATATCATTATATTGATAGTTAAATTGTTTGTAATTGGTTGGTATATCATATATAAAAAATTATTAAAATGTAATATTTATTATTTATATCAGTTATACTCATTATTATACCCATCCAAATAATGAAGTTTTTGAATAACGAACTACACCGTGACGTGGAGACGGTAAGCCGTACGTACGCATGTATGGTGACTGCCATTTATTAGATGGATAGAATAACGAATATGGTTGTACCATATTTAATTACAACAAATTATGTAAAAGGTACTGGAGTTATTATTTTAGTATGGAAATAACAAATAAAGAGTATGTGGGAGAAGAAAAGAACTTGAAAGAGGGTGGTGAAATTATTATCTCTTCTTCGGGTGTTTTCTTCTAAGTTGATCAAAAGTGATCCTTAGGATGGATTTATGATCAAATTACTCTAGGTTTATTTCAGGGAAGTTGGGAATATATTTGGGGTGGGGTTTCCTGACCCAAATGGCTTTGGAGGTGGGAAACTAAGAGAAGGGGAAGTACCATTTTATGAGATAGGTGAGGGTCACTTTAGAAAAATCTTGAAATATTATTTTATAATAAAATAATTTTCAGTTTATAATTTCTCCAAAATGATTTATTCCAAGTCTATGTTGGGAATGGGTTGAAAAACTCACAACCAATAGGTTTTAGACAGGTTTATGTCACCATATTGACATTATCTTTTATATTTAACTCTTAGTTAAATAGTTTGACATTTACCATGTCTCTTTGAATTCTTATATTATATGGTTAATAAACATACAATCAACTACCAAGAAACCCCAAGATTTAAATTAATTATATATATATCCTTATCTAAGTCCTTTGGACAAAACTTAGATATTTAGGAATTTTATTTCATCCAATAATATACTATTTGTTTTAAAACCCCATTAATGTCAATTTTGACACTATTTAGTATTGGTTTTTATGAAAATCATAACAGCATGATAACTTCGAACATAAATTATTTAATCAACCCTAACATGTCATATTAACCAAAAAAATTAGTTTAATTCATCAAAAGTCTCATATTACATTTATTTCTATATTTATAATATCAATTATTTTAATCTTACATTAATAAATTAAGTACTGCATCATCCTTGTGTCATAAAAAAATTTAAATTATTTAATGTATAAAAATTATAAAAAATACAATTATGTAAGAAATCATTTTATATTTCTAATGAATATTTATATTCTAATTTATCATATTTGTAACCCTATATTAAAAATGGTTCAGTTATTGAACTTTGAATTTAACACTTTTAACTCTTCTTTAAATAAAATAATAATAAATGTCCTAATCTAAATAAAGTGGACCAAAGAGGATCATATTTTATTCTTAAAATAGTTTTTGGTTGAATTACACTTATACAATAGAATTAGGAAATGTGTTAGGATAATTACAATATCATTTTTACCCTTAATTACCCTATTTACTTTTTGTTGTGGTAAATAAAAGTCAAAAGTTACTATTCAAAAAAACTTATTTTCATCATATTGAACCAAATTTTACTTACTGATGTTAACCGTGTCTATTGGATTTTTTTAATTTAACTCCCAGAATTGGTAAAATTATGTTTTATGAAAATTTTTAAATGCTCCTAAAAGGTGGGTAAAAGACGGTAAAAAGTTCAATAAAATTATATATATATATAAACTTATTATAAAATGACTCTAATGAATTACATTGAAAATATATAGGTATTATGTATATATTTTGACCTAAAATATATTAAATCAAAATAACTAAATACTTAAACAAAAAGTTTGTTTTAAACAATAACAAAGTGTTTTTCACTATTCATCAAAAATGTAATGTTTTAAAAAAATACCCAAAATTCACCCTAAGCTAATTTTGATACTACAAATCCAAAAAATGAAGTTCATTTTGAAAAATAAAATTTATAAAATTTCAAAAAGTGGGTATTAATATTCATAACAGCTAGTTTGAATGGTCGTGGTGTGTTAAAAATCCAAATTGCGTTCAACGCAAGGTACTGAATTATTCAGAGGGAAACATACCATGGAATCTTGGGGTGTTACAAATAGTTAATAATTTCATTTAGGTATAGAGATTAAAAGAGTAACCCAGAAGAAAACTGAGGTTATAGAAGAAACACTTGCCACTTTTTAATAAATCGAATCAGATGCCCCATAATTAATAATCACCAAATGATACATCGAATATCATGAAGATAAATAGATTTATTATATGTTATATAAATGGTATGTATACATAAACCACACAAAATAATTAGTGGTGATAAAGAAATATCTCATAGATATGAAAGTGAGTAGAGAAAAACCTTACCTTATATCTTAATGTGTTATACACTTGACCTAACAGTATTGGAATATAAAATTAGACTCATTTATAATTTAATTAAGACCATATTAGAAAATTATTTAGTTTATTATAATTTTATTAGGTTCATTTATTTCCATTTTGATAAGTTATATTATTGAATTCTGTCATTCTAGGGTGTTCATTTCTTTTATTTCATGATCGGTTCTCTTGATTATAAGTAATGGAGTTCATCTAAAATGGGTATAATTATCCAGAATTGGAATTAAATGTTATTAATGAACAAAAATAATTTTAATTCGTATTATTTATTATCATTATTTTTACATATATGAGGATGAATCATTAGATAACATGTTAATGATAATCGTTATCTTAATTTTAGTAGTTTTTTATCATAATGAACTAGTTTTATTCTATTTTTTAATATTATATATATAAAATGGTACTAGAACCTTTCATAATATATAATACATATTTTATGATCTTATTCATAAATAAAAATGGTTTCATGTCCAGCCATGAAGGATAAATTAAAGAACGAATGTTCGCTGTCAATGAAGGTTGTAAATCAGCTCCTCCCGAACAATGATTTCATTTTTAAAATAAAAATAGAGAGAGTAAGGTGATTGATAATGGATATTAAATTAAAATGAAATCATTCCAATAGATATATTATAATGGAGTTGTCATGATCATTTGTACATAGGAGGTGAGGATAGTATAAGAAAAGAAAAGAAATTGAAATGAAATTAAAAGAAAAAGGAAGAAGGTTTACCTCTTGAATTATCCTCATTGAGAACCTCCTTAGGGGAAGGGTTTTTGGTATTTTGGTAAGAATAAATAGGTCCTGGTTATGGGGGGAGATTAGGGAAGATAATTTGGGTAGAATTTTTAAAATATTCAAGGCTTAGAGGTGTGAGTAGAGGAGGGAGTGAGGGGTGGTATTTATAGTAGAGGAGAGGGGGTTTCCTTTATTTTTTATTAATTACATTACTATTTGTATAAATATTATTAATAGTTTGATAATTATCATCAAATATACTAACATAAGTAAGTATATTTCCATATTATTGTCTTATATCCTCCATACATCATCTACGACCCAATAAATCATGTATTTAGCATTTATCCTAATTTAACGGATTTTACAATTCACAAAAATCCAAGTATTTTTCAAAAATATAGAAAATTCTCCAAAACCATTTTTTATGTATATAATTCAAAAATGAACTCCATTTTATGAAAATAGATTTCTAAATATGATTAATTTAATTTTTAATTAATACAATCATTTACTCGAAAAATACATATTTTAAATTTATAACATATTTTTTAACACAGTCAAAAATTAACTAAGGTATCCTAAAATTATTCAAAAATCATAAATAAAATGATAATTTATGAATAAAGATTATGTAAATAAAATTTCTTTTAAATCATCTTATTAATTAAAAAATTGTACGTAAATATTTATGACTTATAAAAATACCAACACTTAATTAATAATTTTTAAAATATCAATTTACTTGTACTATGATATAATTATATAATAATTTCATTTATAATGTGTCTAAATCTTATTTATACTTTCTTGGGTGAGGTTACCATTACTTTGGTCGACTTATTATTCATAAGGGTCATATCACTATACCTAAGGTTAAGTTATTATTTTATCGGTATAAGTTTCTTAACTTCTAGAAATACCTCTTATTTCATTCTTTATTCATTTATAAAGATTTTATTGTGTTCTCTATGTGGTGTTATGTGATTTATAATATTTTAAAAAAACTAAATAAGGGAAATCTCATTGATAGAATTTCAGGTCATTTCACAAATCCAATGTTTAGAAATTATTAATCAATTCCATCTCATACCCTTTATATACTCACATTTTCTCCAACTAATCTCCATTGAAAAACCATTGATCATATTTTTTATCTCATTTTAACTGTAATAATGCTTCGGTAAGATAATTCAGTAGAAAATAGTTTCAAACTCTATCTCTATTTCTTCTAAAAAATTTGATCCTAAAATTTCAATCTTAAGAGACTTAGTAGGGAATGGTTTCTAAACTATTTTCTATATTTCCATTCCAATATCCTAAGCATTAAGGATAAAATGATCTCATTATAATGTTTTTAAATGGAATTATAAAGTCAAGTGTTTTCATAAATTTTTATTCATTTATGTTTCAAAATTCAATTTAATTTCTTTACATTTACTTTTGTAATGATGTTATGTTTCATTATTCTAAATCCATTTTTATATTGTGAATAATATTTTTCCTCTCATTATACCACCTTTATAAGAAATTATAATTCTTAAAAATTATCATAGTAATTAAACTCAAAAATTTAAATACCTATGTATTCCTTGTATTTTCAGTAATATATATTTATTATTTTTAAGACTTGGTATTTTTCTATGATATTCTGATAACCATATAGCTAGTGGAGTCTCTATAATGTCCCATGTATATTAAAATCAACTTTCTAAAAATAACACCTTTTATATCAATTAATGATGACCTATAATTATTTAATTATAAAAATTGTGTATCCCTAAGGCATATTAAATATATGTTAAAAGTACTCTTAATTTTAGGGAGGATTCTTCTATCATTTATATACTTATTTCCTATTAATATCCTTATACAATGATTGTTCCCTACACTTTTACTGCATTATAATTCTTTTGATAAGGTCACATTCCTTTACATTTTGAATATCCTATTGTTCTATGTTGATTATAGTATATTGACCATAACAATTATAATTCCATTAAATGGGGAAATATTGATATTTGGTATATATATTATTTCTATATGAATAGTTACTAAATACCTAGACCTGATTATATATGAGGATATTTAGAACATTATGATATGTATTTTAGCCACTTTCTTTATATGATGGATGCATTAGTATTATTATGTGATTGGTGAGGCTTTAAATTATACAGCCCCTTCGTATATTTTTAGGTTTTATGAGATCAACTATTTAGGGTATTTGGAGTTTGACATACCCGTTTACATATGATATCTTAGAACAAGGCCCTGATCATATATTTATGATGTACTATATTATATATTCCACTATTATGAAATAATTTATTATTATCCATGTCATTATTTATTCCCATTATTATCCATGGATATATTTCATATTATGTTATATGATATATGAAATTGTTTGATAATTATTAATCACTACCATATTATTCATACATTGTTTATTCTATGATATCTTCCACTGTATGTTAAGAATTACTAAGAATCTGATCTCACATATTTATTTTTACTTTTATTTTCCCTAGGTAACCAAGAAGAGAACTAAGAGGGGTCCCAAAAAATGATTGAGGGAATTATAAAGTTTATAATCAATTTTTATGAGGTATAATCTATTTTTAGATTTTAATTAATGATATTGCATATATCTAGTCACTTAAGACTAAACTGTTGGATCCTTTATAATGTGTTCTCTTGAATTTTGTATGATTTTAATAAAATAACCCTCATATTTGGGTTTCTATAATAGAGGTGCTACATTAAATCAGAATGAATGAAATCTAGTCATGGTTCATGATGGTTCTAGTGAACATTAGAAACATAGTCTAGGCCAGGTCGAATAATGATTTTTTTGTAATTTTTTTGTATTATTCCATGAAAATGGATGAATAAAAACCCCAAAATCTACATGGATAGGATAGTTTCACATATAATTAATAATTAATTTATAAATAAGAAATACATGAAGGTGTATTTCTTTCTTCATTAATGAATTTGGTTAAACCTCTGGTCAAACCATCATTTCATCGAAGGATCAAATCTAGATAACCTATAGTGGTAGAAAATTAGCAAATTTACAAGGTTCAAAACCATGGAAATAATGGAAAAATGATTTTCCATAGGCCCCTACCTCCATATTTTGAGATAGAAAAAAAATCCATTTCCATGGTTTCAAACCATGAAAATAACATTGAAAAAATAGCATGTTTGGATCCCATTACCCATTACTAATTCTACCTACGACCATACCGCATACCTGTGATATAATATATGTATTAATATATGAATACAGACACACACACAAAAACACACAGATATATATGTATATATATGTAAATATTTATAAATAGTATTATTAAGAATTAAAAAGTGTACAGGAGAAACAAGACCATAGACCTATAGCCACAGTTTTGGGAAGCCATGGTGGTATGATTCTGATGTAAGAGTTATATCCATGGTTTTATAAAACAGTGACTATATGTCATGTACCTATCACCATATATTCTGATAACTCTGGCTTTATTCTATCCTACATCCTTGTTTTCAATAAATTGTGACTATTGGTTTAAACAACTATCCCTATGGACATAGTTTAAGTTTAACTATAGTAGTAGGCTACCCTACGAACATGGTTTTTCCAACCGTGGTAATAAAACATTATCCATTGGTCAATTTTCTAGTTTTCATGGTTTGGGAATAATCAAACATCATTGATGGAACTCTAAGTGCTAGTTCAATCATCTTGATTTCCATGAATAATTCTCTGCTAGTTGTAACTAGAATATTTTGAGAAATAAGGATTATTATGTTATTGTCTCAGTCTTGAGAATAAGGAGTTGGATCAACTATAACACCCTATTAATTCTATATGAGATTCTCCATTAAATAAACATTGTGTTGAATAACTTGATTTACATGGAACATTGAACTAAAATGGAATCAACATTATTAAAATTATATTGAAAGGATAAATGGAATCAAGAAGTATGAGTCTTTCATATGAATATCATTTATCGAATCATAGAATAGAGGTATCATCATTAGGGTTTTCCAAAGACCAATTGACAAGTTAAAATAAAAAAATATACCATGATTGAAATAAATTTTGGGAGAAGTTCAATATTTTTAAATTACTATGAGATCAGTGCTAGCTAAACCACCCCTAAAACGTCCACCAATGAATATCTTACCCATACATCTTATGTGGGGGTCATTATGGGTTTTGAGAGTATAGAATGGGATTATATAAAAATGTAATTATTTACCTAGTAAATTTTATTTTCATTCATTATTACATATATTTTTATACATTTATCATTTTTTATAATTTTATTTTAATTTATAAATTTAATTAAATGATATATTTATTATTTAATACAAATTTAGTGAATAATTCATAGTAAATAACCCATTTTAATTGAGTTATAAATAAAACCATTTAATTTTAAAGAGACATATTTTCAAAATAATTCTATTTTTCTATATATACTAAATTGACCGCAATTTATATATGATTATGATAATATGAAATATTTCAACGATCAATAATTATTTCATTTATAATGTAAATGAAATAAAAGGAAGAACTCTTGGAGGATAAAAGGTCATTTTTCCATAAAACAATGTTATTTATGTTTATTGAATTTTCTTTTAAAAGATATATTTGTAAATTATATTATTTGAGTTTTATTAAAATAAACATGATTTTTAGATTGAACCTTCCAAATTTTCTTAGGGACAATTTTGAAGGGTTGATTTTTAGGTGAATAGTTGAAAATACCATTTTTGTCCACACTATAAATTTTATAACATCATTAGGATATAAGCATGAGATTAAAATTTATAAAACCTTTGGCAAAAAATATCTATATATGGAGTAAAATATAACATTTAAAAATATTATATATAAATTATAAAAATATTATGGAACTTTTAGAAGTGAACTGATATTTTATTAAAATAAAAAACTATTTTGATATTTTCCACATAATTAAGTACTCACAATGAACCAATTAGATTTTTGTTTATTTTAAATTCCTAAAACTATTATGTTTTAAATAATAAATCAATAAATATCATGAGAATCAATACTATAAATGATTTTCTTGTAAATTTATTTTTCCCTTAAAAGAGAATTTTTCAAAACAAAAACATGCTAACCATGATTTTATTAAAATAATTTTTTACAACATATATACATATAATAGTATAAAACAATTTTCATATTTTGAACTATTATTTCCTATTTTGGTAATAAATTTATTTTTTTATAAAAATAATTTACCACGGAAAATTTTATGACCACGATAAAGGATAAAAAGGGTTAAAAGTGGGTTAAACTAAGGGATAATGACACAAATATCACAAAATACTTTATATAATTTTATTGGATGAGTATATTTTCTCCCCAAATAATATTTTCTTCTAAATTTTAAATTTTTTTGCCGCATTCTTTTAATATGAAATTTGATATATATTAAGAAATGAAGTATTTATAAGAGTTCCACTCCTCTCACATATAAATTATTCCCATTATTACCTCACTTCTTTGTAAAATTTGAGAACTATTAGTAAACCAAATGAAAAACCAAAATATCAATGTGTTGATTTCATATATTCTGTTTATTTCACCATTGTATTTGGTGTGTCTCCGGTTTTAAATTTTTAAATTTTGATGATTTTTAAGGCTATACATTTAAGCGCATGATTTGGAAATTTTTTAGTTAAAACCATGAACTATATATAGTTTTGTATAGATAAAATAAAATTGTTTATGCTTGGTTTCGGAAGTTGTGTGAGAAAATCATGGGGCCATTGAGGTTTTGAAGAAGTGGTTTCTGTTTGGTATATGAATAGTTGGTAAAATGTGTGAGATAACTGTGAGACCTACTTAAGTTGGGTTATTTTTTTTATTTTGTGTTGTTTTTAATTAAGGGATCACCTATTCTTCCCCCATTCAAACAGCTCCATATAGTGAGCATCTAGGATGCCTATTTGGATTTTCTAAGCTTATCTAAGAGGGTTTAGAGAGGTTCCTTAGTGTTTCTTCATTTGGATCAAGATGTATGGAGTCCCAGTTCATTCTATTTCCAGTTTCTCATATTTTCCACTCCTTTCATATAACCTTAATGGCCATTTGTGTGGATAATAATGGCCAGGGTTGTTATAAAAGTGGGGTTTTAGTTTTTAATGGTTATAAACATTCTTAGGAGGCTTAATTTGGTGAATTATGTTATAGGTAACAAGATTTTACCACTTGTGGTGTGCTTTTTTGTTCAATTTCCTTTTAATATAGAGCATCTTGGGTTATTTATGTTTTAAAATGTTCTTAAACTAAATTTATGACATATATGTGAAGAAAAAATAGGGACAGACTCAATATTGAGAATGTGGGGGTTAATTACTGTAGGGTAATTTTTTAACCAATTAATACTTTTTATCCCTTTACCACTTCAACATGTTAAGATCTCAGTTCTGTAGTTAAATATTCATTTCCTTATATAAGTATATGAAAAAATGTAAATGATATCACATACGGTTTTTATAAGGTTCAGTACTTAGTAAGAGTAGATAGTCCTTGTTATGTATGGTGGTGACTAGTACAAAGATTCTATATTATAATTTGATAAAAAAATATTGGTTTGGACAATAAATAATCCTATTCCATTATGTATTTCATTTTACTTTCTGAGGGAGGATAGAAAAAAATCACAATTCCTTGAACTGATGGAAGCCTAGTCCACCTTCAACTCAATTATTAATCTTTATAATTACTAGGTATATATTCTTAAACATCTTCAACTTTTATTGTAACACAAAGAAATCCTTCCACCAATTGTGGATTCTATGGAATATCTGAGTTATAATTGTTCTTCTTCCTCTTCTCCTACTTTCAAATCCACATGCAAGGAAATATTCCTGTTCAAGTCATATATGTGATGTAATGCACAAAACATTCTGATTATTCATAGAATAAATTGAAATTGAATTTTTATCATTTGTTTCAATATTTTTTATTCTCACATTAATATTATTTATATAATAAAACATAAAGCTACTCTTCTCTTATATTATTATTTTATCTTCTTCTTCTTCAGTGAAAATAAGTTTCACTTGTTCTTGTTTTTTAGATTCTAATAATCTGGTATTTACCTTTTTGATACATATCTATCTAAAATTTATCAATATGACACGTTTTCATTTAATAACAGTTCATCTAATCCATTTTCTCTTTTTCATCCAGTGCTCTTCTACTCCATCTGGTGCATCTACTTCATCAGGTAACTAATACTCCATCCAGTACCACTCTATATGATAATTTTACCCAAAATAGAATTACGCTAAATATATTAGGTTGATACTTCACCATGACACATTAGTTATTAAAAAACATTCATATCCCAATAACTAGATCCAACAGCCTCTCCTAAAAAAATATCATGCTCTTTGTATGAGATTCATTTTTATAAAAACACAAGGTGTAGTGTGAACAAAATAATTAAAATATCTAACTCAAATTTTCAATATCGTGGTCAATTATTTCATCCTTTAACCACCTTCATACATACATACAATTATGATTAAATAATTTTAATAGTAAATTATTTATATCATGACATCAACATTCATTTCATAATTCATGAAACCTCAACAATAATCATGATTTTTTTGTGAATATTGAGTCATTAAAAATAAAACTCAGCATAGTATTAATTAATGACTTTTTAAAAACATTAGAATTATATAATAACCATCATAAAATTGTCTTCAATGAAACTTATATTTTTTGATAATACTCTCTCTGATGAAAATATCCTCATTATTTTAAAATCCTCCTTTATCACAATTTTTGACTACGTTCATCAAATTTTCATTATTTGGTAAACTCATAAACATTAAAATATTATTATCTATACTATTTTCCTTAGAGTTCTTCTCTTGTAACAAACCGAAATTTTTGATAATATTTGTTTCCTGGATTTGTGTGTTATTGTATTTTATACTCAACAAAACTATATCCATTAATCAATGAAGTGAGTATAATTAAAATGAGACTGTTGGGTTTCGGCTGTTATATGACCATTGGTGAATATGAACATTTTGAAATTTGACCATGGGAAACTATACTTTTAATGTTATGATTATTGTTTATAAATAAAAATGATCATGGTTAATTAATACAGAAAGATGAGTCGATGGCCGCATCTAGTAAACTTGGGCCATTTGAAGCCCATTTTTTGGAGCTTGGGAAAGAGGTCGCATCACTACGCTTTTCTCTGGACCAAGCCTAATTTGAATTCCAACATGATAAGCGTGAATGGAATCACTTACGAGAGAAGGGAAATCTGATAGAAATCACCACTCGGGAAATGTTTTCTGATCCTCCCTAAGATTTTATCACCATAGCACACCTTACTCATAGGTCTTATACAAGTGTTAAAAGGGGATATGTAATGATTCTTTAATTACTTTGTCTAATCCTTTTGTATAAATAAATTTTTTATTTCTTATTAGGGTGAAATTTTTAAATTTAAAATGTCAAGATAAATATAGGTGAAATTTATTGATCCTCCATATTATTGATGAATATTGAAAAAAGGGTGTTTTAAAACAAATTTTTATACTTTAAATAATTAATAATGTGAAATTATTTTCAAAAAATGTTCTTCTACAGTTGTGATCAGTATAAAATTTAGAGTCCTATAAGATCAACATAATTTTTGATGAATATTAAATTATGAATAGTAATATTTACCTTATGAATAGTAATATTTACCTTATGAATAGTAATGTGACCAATGGAATAGTAACATCTCTTAAGAAAGTATAAATATAATGTTAGCATCTTGATTAGTAATGTGATATAATAACCGAAGTAAATAACAGTTTCATAAATTATAAGTGAAGTATTAGTATTTTTTCACATAAATCGTGTTTTTAATTAAAAATTAAATATCTCATAATTAGAAAATTATTTTCATAAAATGGAGTTCAATTTTTAATTCAGATCATTGATATTAGGTTAGGGTGAATTTATGAGATTTGTATAAAATATTTTGTTTTTTAGTGAATAGTAAAAATACAGTTTTGAGTGTTTGCGTGTTTAATGACATCATTAATGATATAATAATTCTAGTCAACTTTTGTATAATAAGATTTGTTAGGAGGTGTTCCAAGTGTCCAATACAATGGTAAAATACCATGGGAAAGCCTATGGTTTTCCAAATACCACTAATGAGGCGTCCCTTGGAAATTAATAAAATATTCCCTCACATTGGCTATAATACCAACCCATTCCTTCATTACATTCATTCCAAATTACTCATAGATGAATCTCTTGTATTTTTACCACCAAAGGTGCTATCAATCCCTCAAGATCCCAACCTTCGAGTTTTTTAAGTTACAGTTCATGGTAAGGGAACCTTTCACCCTCCTTTTTTAGACAAGACTTCCTATATGTTATGTCTTAGAGTTTCCTTTTTATTATGATGGGGTATGTTATTTTATATTCTTCTTTCTGTACAGTTTATTTCCTAGCGATAAGAGACACTTTCCACTCTCATCACCTAATTTATCTAAATTTCAAGTGATGTTGTTAGGCTGTTGAGTTTTCGTAATAGAATTCTCACCTTTTATTCTTCTCCATTCAATTTCTCTTTTATGTGATATAACAGTCATGTTTCAATAAAATGTCCTTATTTCCGTATTTTTATGTACCCATACTATATTATGAGTCATTAATGTATGTTATACTCTTTCCCCATATATTTTTAATGTTTTCTAAAACTATGTTGTATAGTCGTTATGCTGCAAATTGTTTTTAAAAAAAATATCTCCACTTTTCTCAAGATATTGTCTTATTTTAATTATGTGAATACCAAAAGTATTTAATTTACTAGGTTATTCATTAAGTAATAACAATTATATAATTTATTCTATAATTGACATACATAAAACCCTCTTTACCTTTCCCTAGGTTATAAATGATATAATGATCATGTTTTTAAGCACTTTTTAAAATGTAATGACTTTGATATAAAATCCATCTATTTTAATATTTATAGGTTATTTATGAAATTTTTTATTATGATATATGTTTATCACATGAAAATAAATACATATTAAGTGTGCAACATGATAGTTATCCAATGCATTGGGTAAATAAATTAATCTCAAGAGATGACAAGTTTTATGATATCTTGGTGAATAACCTTGGTAATTTTTCTGACACCTTGGAAATGGACCTTTGTGATATGCTTATGAATGTCTAAATTAAATATTGTAGGAAAATTTTCAAGTTATGTTTCAATTTATTATTATTATTATTATTATTATTATATTCCTATTCATCATAGATTTATGATATTACCCACGTTCTTATTGATATTGCTCAAGTTCACATGTAAAATGTTTCAATTGTTCTCATTACTGGGCCTTATCCTCACCCTTTCCTTTGATGTATGTCCTTAGGTTATGAGATGTAGTAATTCTACATAGGATGAACCTATGATGAAGCCTTATAATTTTATTAGAATAATAATTTATGTTTTTTTGTATTATGTTTCTGATTTCGAAAACACTAGACATTAATGATCCTTTGATTGTAAAATGTAATGAAAAGTTTTGTAAATAAAAGGTGGGATTCCATAGTTGGTATCGAAGGATAAATTAGTTATTTGTGGAAATTAGGCAATGAAAAATTTTATATGAACCCAATATAAAATTTTAAATATAGGAAAAATTCCTAGTTTTTTGGTGAAATATTATGTTAGTGGTCTCTGAATAAAAAAATCCTTATATAGATAAGAATAAGTGGATGTGGCTCTAGCACATATGTACCTAGGACTGAAAACTCTGACTAGGAGTTTTGTGCTTGACCCTTGGTATCTTGGTACATGACAAAGGTCCTTTCTACACTCTTGTTTTGACACTCTTGTGGGATATGTTTAGTTAATCACATGATTTTAATGAGTCATTATGAAGGATTTATAGTGAAATTTAATTGTTGTTAAAGAATAATATGTTTAAGAATAATGTTTAAATACATAAAAATATTTTATAGTTAAAATATTTGTAAATGAGATAAGTTTCTCAATATGGTTTTATTCTTTTAGAAAATGGAGGGCAATTGGAGGAACCGTGAAATTGGAGACCACAATGGACCATGCACTGACAACAATCTGATGAAAGCCAGAATTGAATCTTTCATGAGAATGATGAACCAAATAACTCAAGTTTTGGGACATAACTTAAAGTAAGCGGAGAGACTGATCTCACCACAAAGAGAACAACATTTTGTTGAGTCCTTTATACATCAATAACCACAAAAATTCAGTGGATCTATCGATCCATTGATTGTGGAATTGTGGATCATCTCTATTGAAAAGTTATTTTCTATGATCCACCATTCAGAAAAAGAGAAGGTCACCCTAGTTTTCACTACTCGAATGTTGGTCTTTCCCAACAGTTACATACCAACGGTTTGATAGAACCGTTGGTGAAGGAGGTTTTTTCCAACGGTTCTAATGAACCGTTGGCATAGATGTAGCTGGGAGGTAACGGTTCATGAGAACCGTTGGTATAGATATAGGTTTTTGCCAACGGTTTATAAGAACCGTTGGTATAGATATACTTTGGGAGGTTTTTCCCAACGGTTTTTAAGAAACGTTGGCAAAGGTTCTCCCCAAATTCCCAGCCGCCTGTTCTCTCCCCCATTCGCGATACACAACCCTAAAACGGGAGCAGCAGCCGATTTAGGCGATTTTGGAGGTACTACCGGCCTTGAATCTTCCAGGTCTTCTTCAGGTTATTCTTCTTCTTTATCTGAAAACGTATTCAAATGTTTGGATAGTATTTAAACCTATTTTCATTTTTCCCATCAGTTTAGGTGATTTTGGAGCTACTGCCCGCCGGACCAGCCTAAGGGTGAGTTTTCTTGAAAATTCCTTTTTGGATTTTACCCCTTGAACATGGTATGTCATTTGTGAAAGGTTTTATAAATCGAATTGATTGTTCGATTTCTGAATTGAATTGTAAATTAAATTAGTTAAGGGTATTTTATGGTTTGCATTCCCCTTTTAACACATGAATGCCAATTATTTTTTAACACATGTTTTAATTGTATTGCCTTGCCAATGTGAGTAAAGTAGAGACTATGCTATGAATCTATGAAATTGGATTGAATTTATCTTATATTTTATGTTACCATGTTAGATATATTATAACTAATGCATGTGATATCTTTATAGTCATGTTAGGAGTGTTCTATTAAAAATTCCCATGTGAGTGCTTGAATTTTCATTGAATTGCTAGCCATTATGAGTTATGTTGAGACCATGATATGGAATTGATTGATTAAGCAAGGGAATCTCATTATCTTGTCATTACAACATGAGTAAATGAAGCTTCATTCTTTTCAGGTTATTATTTGATTGAGTCACCATTTTGAGGTGAGTTGTATTAAATACCTTTGTTTTTGACCTTGGTATGTTTAATGAATTGTTTAAATGAAATGGAATTCATTAAATGATTAATAGTAAATAGTGATACATGGATTCTATTAGGATGCCAGGTATATAATCTTGTTTCTATTAACTTATACGCTTTATGTGATAAATGGATTCACATTGGAATTCCACGGATAGACTCATTTCTTTGAATATTGATTAACCCATGGGTGATACATGGATCCAAGGGAGGGATTCCATAGATAGACTTATTGAATGTAGAATTATATTCCAATTGATACATGTATTCTTATGATAATTCCATAGATAGACTTATTGGATGTAGAATTATATTCCAATTGATACATGGATTCTTATGATAATTCCATAGATAGACTTATTGAATGTAGAATTATATTCCAATGCTATGCGTCTTGTGTGGTGGTGGTGTGGTTTATGTGTTTTATGGTAGTAGTGAAGTGTGTGATTATGTAGTTAATGTGAACCCATAGGTTGAGTATTTTGTGCTATCTATATATCATGTATTTTTATGTTATTTCTACACATTCCCAACCAGAGTTGGATAAACTTACCAACGATCAGAGGTTTTGAGTTATGAGTATTTTTTCTAATATCTAGGATGGTGGTTATATGTTTGGATAGCTACCATGTCTTCCCTACTCTTCCTTCAAAAGTGATTGACCATGTGTTTTTAGGCAAGATGCGATGTGATTGTCCATGTGTCTTCAGGTGAGATGTACTATGATTTCCCTAGTGTTTTTTGTTGAGGTGTGATGTGATAAGGCTATAATAAGATGTGGCATGTGGTTGGGGTCATGTAGGGTAGGAGGATGGCACAAGGTTGATGTTATTCATGTTCATGATACCCTACTAATATGGTTATGGGATGAGTCATGCTGTTATGTGATATAACACATTAAGTTCTTGTTGGTTTTACATTTTTTCAATAACACATTTGTATGTTTTTTTGACATGTGTAGTTGATACCTTGATTATTTTCTTCCTTTATCGTTTACTTAAATGTATTTTCTATTATAGTTAATTCCTATTTAATTGTTTATGACAAAATGACTTATATAAATTTTTTTTACAGAATGGACAGAAGTTGGATGTATGAAACCGATCAGATCTCAGACGATTTTCAAAACAATTTGGAGAGCTTTATAGATTTTGCATTTCACAATGCTTCAGATAGTGGTCGCATACACTGCCCATGTTCCAATTGTGTTGGTAGACCTTGGTTGAGCCGTGAAGAAGTCAGCTACCAAATAACCAAAAATGGGTTTCAAGCAAACTACTTTCTGTGGTATCACAATGGGGAGAAAACGAAATCTCAAATTGGTGATGATCGAAATGAAAAGACTGGAATGGAGAATTTGTTAGATGATCGGTTTCCGTTTATTCGTCATCATGAAAAAGAAAGGATTTCGACTCAAGAAGACTTCGATATGAGGACAGCTGATGCATCTAGTGAAAATGATGATATTGATAGGGTGAAAAAATTGAATGATGCTGCCACGACTCCAGTATATCGACAATGCGATAAAATGAAAAAGCTGGAATTTTTAATCCGATTATTTCATGGGAAAACTATGCATGGGATTTCTAATACAGCAATCGATTACATTCTTACCCTCTTGAAGGATTTACTTCCAGATGATGCAGATATTCCCTCAAACCACTATATGGCATGGAAGTTAGTTGAGGAACATGGATTTTCAAGAAACAAAATTCATGCTTGCCCGAAAGATTGTAGTTTATTCTGGGAGAAAACCGCTGAACGAAATGAATGTATAAAATGTGGCACATCCCGCTGGAAGTCAAAATCTGATGGAACACCATCCCGCGTTCCACAGAAAGTAATGTGGCACTTTCCATTGATCCCCAGACTCCAGAATCTTTTTATGTCTGATGACATATCAATAAAAATGAGATGGCATGATACCGAGAGAAAGAAGACTGATGATGAGTTGGTTCATCCTGCAGATGGATTTGCATGGAAGAGATTTGATGCTCGACATCCTGATTTTGCAGCTGACGTGCGTAATGTGAGGCTGGGTCTTTCATGCGACGGTTTTAATCCGTTTGGGCAGATGCTTACTTCGCACAGCACATGGCCCGTTTGTATGCACATTTATAATCTTCCCCCATGGTTGTGTATAAAAAAATCTTTCACTTTCATGAGTATACTCATATCTGGTCCTTCTGATCCCGGCATTGATATTGATGTATACATGCAACCTTTAATAAAAGAGTTGAAGCTTCTTTGGGATGTGGGTGTGCGCACATACGATGCATGTTCGAAAGACATATTTCAGATGCGCGCTGCGCTTATGTGGACAATCAATGATTTTCCGGCTTATGCAATGATGTCTGGATGGAGCACGAAGGGGAAACTGTCATGTCCAGTTTGTATGAAGAATACACGATCCAGAAGACTGAAACATCGTTGTAGTTTCAGTTTTATGGGACATCGACGATTTTTGCCAAAGGATCATCCATATAGAATGAATCGTCGAAGATTTGATAATACTATAGAGACCGATGATCCACCTCAGCGTATGTCTGGAACTGATGTGCTTAATGAATTGAAAGATTTCAGTTTTTCGTTCGGGAAGGGTCAAATGAAATCTGGAAAGATAAAGAATGTTTCCACAGAAACCTGTTACAATTGGAGGAAGAGGAGTATCTTTTTTGATTTGCCTTATTGGTCAACCAATTTGCTACGTCATTGCTTAGACGTAATGCATATTGAAAAGAATATATGTGAAATGTTGCTTTCAGTTCTTCTAAATGTCAAGGGGAAGACAAAAGATGATTTACGATCTCGACATGACTTGGTGGATTGGGGCATCAGACCAGAATTTCATCCTGTGCGTATCAGTGAAAATAAATGGCAACTTCCATGTGCTTCTTATGTGATGACACCTACTGAAAAAAAAACAATTTTTGGAAGTATTAGAGACTATTAGAGTTCCTGATGGCTATTCAAGCAACATATCTAAACGGGTCAACAGAAGAGAGTTGAAGCTAAAATCTTTGAAGACTCGTGATTATCACGTTCTACTGCATGAGTTGCTTCCAATAGCAATCCGTCATCTTTTGTCCAATAATGTAAGGGTGGGTGTTATTCGGTTGTGCCATTTGTTTAGAGATCTTTGTGCTAAGAAGTTGTCCAAGTCTTTCTTGCAAAAAATGTTGACAGATGTCCCATTAATTTTGTGTGAGTTGGAGAAAATATTTCCCCCATCATTTTTCACATGCATGCTGCATCTGACTGTCCATATTCCAACTGAAATACTTCTCGGAGGACCTGTTTCTTTTCGTTGGATGTATCCAACTGAAAGAAATATGTTCACATTAAAGTCTTATGTTCGAAACAAGAATCATCCCGAAGGTTTTATCGTGAACGGTTACTTAGCTCAAGAATGTATGGATTTCTGTTCAATGTATTTGTCTGATCTTACTACAAGAATGAACAGACCAATCAGAAATGAAGAAGAACAATATGAGAAAATTGAACCCAGTTTTCCATAACTTCCTCAAACAGGATGAATTCCTGGATCATATACATTGAAGACATTAAGCCATGAAGAGCGGGAGATGGCACATCGCACAGTTTTGTTCAACTGTGATTTATTCGATGACTATATCAGGTAACAAAATTGAATATGTATATCTGACATATATATCTGTTAAACTATTCATATTTTTTTATCTACAGGGAACATAAAACAATGATAAATAGGAAGCATCATTCTTTATCTTTGAGAAGGAGAGAGACTTTGCATGGCAAAGAGTTTTCTGCTTGGTTAAAATTGAAGGTAAAAATATTACTGTTTAAATTAATTATTTCAATATTTACTTAAGTTTAACTGTCTTTTATATTGCAGGTATTGAGTTTGTCTGCTGACTCTGTCTCTGAGGAAATAAGAGCTTTGGCTTCTGGTCCTAATACCGTGGTTCGTGACTGTAAATCAATTGTTATCAATGGGTACAGATTTATTGTCACTGAACGAGCCAAAAACATGAGAACACAACATGATGGTATTATGGTTACTGCCACAACAGATTGTTATACCAGCGCATCAGATAGTAGACCGCGACTTGAAAATGTGGGTTATTATGGAGTCGTTGAGAAAATAATAATATTGGATTATTACTCTCATGGACGAGTCACAATGATGAAATGCCATTGGTTTGATTCGATGACGAGACATGGCACATTTATTGATGATTGTGGATTTCGAGTAATTAATATGACCCGCACTCTTGCAACCGAAGAACCATATGTGTTGGCATCAATGGCTAAACATGTTTTTTATGTCAAAGATCAACTTCAACCTGAATTTGGTGTCATAGTTGAATTAATTCCAAGACATATTTTTGATTATGCTGATGATGGAATTGACACTGTCCCTATTGCCATTGGAACCAATCCATTTATTTCTTTTGATGACTCCAATAGCTCAATTGTCAGAGTTGATTTTGAACCTGAAGTTGTGGTTGGAAATATATAGAATCATTCATCCATGTTCTCAATTCTTTTGGTTTACCTCGAGTTGGGTTGTTAAGGTTGGTAATATTCATATTTATTTAGTATTGATCACAAATATGTTTTAGCTGACTTGACCGTTATGTGAATTTTCAATGTTTATTGGTTGCTGTTTTATTTGAATTGCATTTTCTAATTTGGAATTGAACTGTATTCAAACCAAATCAAACAATATTTATAACTTGGTGAACATTACAACTTGTATGTTTTATTAAATTCATTCAAGATCTTCTAAAACAATTGATAGCTAAATTACCAATGAATCCCCTCATTCCCTCATATATTTAGTTTTTTGGTTTACACATTAATTTTCTTTTTCTAATTAATTACATATTTGTTTTCCAATGCAGGAAATGAAGCCAATTGAAGAGAGACGAAGAAAAAAAATGGCGGAGAACAATCGTCGGATGGAGGAGATGGGCATTCCACCATTAGTGCCTACAGTGAGTACTTTATTTCAAATATATATATATATATATTTACAGAATATATAATGTCATGTGATTAATTTTTTTTGTAAACTTTTTTGTAGGATCCACCATTACGTCGATAGTTATTCGACGAGGAGCCTAGTACTGGTCCTAGTACTCAGACCGGTGGTACGAGGAGGGTTCGTACCAGAGGTGGACATAGAGCTGCGCGTGCCCGACTAGACCCTGCCCCTCCCACTGACATTTCAGCCTTCCCACATTCTGATCCCGGTGTGTCGTTAGGGACACACGGGATATTTAGACCTCCCATGTTTTCGCTACCTTCTGCATCTTCTGCCCCATCATTTTCACATCCCATGATGATTCCCACTTCCTAGTCAGCATCAGGTCATACAGTTGTTCCATCTTCTTTTCCTTCTACTTCTGTCTCTCCGAGCTTTTATATTCCATCGTCTTCGACTCGTGTTCCACCAGAGGGTGTTCCATCAGGTTCTTTGGATCCGACGCCACTCATTGATCAGCCTAGAACAGGTATATTTATAAAACCCTATCAAATTTTTATAGCAATATTTATTTTCATTATAACATGTTTTGATAAAATATTTGTTTTTCATTCATGACAGATACATCTACTGAAAGGAGGCGGGGGCGGGGCCGTACACGCATGCGTTCGGTGTGGAACCGTCGCACACAGCTTATGGTGGAATATAATGAAGACAATCAGATTGTTGAGAAAACAGGGCAGCAATGTCGGAGTTTTATTGCGACGCTTGCCAAATACTCCGACATCATTCCCGTCAGCCCGCTGTCGTGGAGACATTTTCCACATGAGGTCAAAGATAGAGCTTGGGCAGAGATATGGGTAAAAAAAACATGTTGTATTTAATGCCATGAATTTTTTTTGTATTTATATAAATTAATATTTTCATTTCAGCTTCGATTTAATTTTCCTGATGGTGAGGGTGCACGAATGGAACGTCTAAAGGATTTAGGCGAGCTTTGGAGAGCCTACAAGCATGAGCTGTATATTGGCTGGCGTGATAGAGTTGGCACTGAGTTCGAGGCGGTACCAGTCGTGGATGATTGTCCTATAGAGCAGTATTGTCAGATGATTACTCATTGGACGAGTACCCAGTTTATGGTATGAATTACATTTGAGGTATTTAAATAATAAATTTCAAGTTTTGCATTAATATTATCCTTTGCATTATCGAATTTTATTTAGGAATCATCTGGAAAAAATAAAAAAAACATTGATGCAAAAAAATACCTCCATACACTAGGACGCACGACAATGCCGGATCATGAGAGGCAGCAGGTATGACAATTGTTTATAAGTTTTCTTTACGACTTACATTTTCTTTTGCTTCCTCAATTATTTAATTATTTGCTGAAGTCTTTATATAAATTTTGTTTTCAATGTCATTATGGAGGCAAGTACAAAATATTGAAGGACGTGTGCCTCGAGCAAAACTGTTTTGCTCGAGTAGACGAAAAAAGGATGGACGTGCTCTCAACGAAGCGACTCAGCAGCAGATTGTAAGTTTTAATTTGTTGATTTTATATTTTAATATCTATTTCGTAACTTAACAATATATTTATATTTGTAACAGGATGCTTTAGAGGCCCTCGATGCCCAAGAAGCAGACAATTTTGGGCCATCTGATCACTTACATCAGGTGTTGGGAGATGATCATTCTGGCAGAGTACGCTGCCGACCTAGGATAGCCCCGACGAGGTATTGGCCTGCCTCAGGTACGAGTTGTAGTGCCACCGAGCTGCAGCAAGTTAGGGCACAGGCAGAACAGGCTGAGAAAAGGGCCACAGAGACGGCAGAACAGTCTTCAAGGGAAAACAGTGCATTTATGAAATTTATTGAAGTTCTACGTCCAACACTTCCAGCAGAGGCCAGCCCAGCGATTGATGAATACATGTCGTCGATACATTCTATATATGGTGCACCAGGTGGCAGTTCCAGTGGTGGTCAGGCCGATGTCGAGGTTGAAGATGATGATGGCGAGCAGTCTGATGCGGAAGAGGAGGGAGATGAGGAGGGCGAGGAGGAGGGCGAAGGCGAGGAGGAAGGCGCTGTGGAGGGTGAGGACGATGAGGAGGACGATGACGAGGGCGATGATGATGATGATGATGGAGATGGTGATGTTGATGTGGGACATATTGATCCGTTACATTTTTGACTTGAGATTTGATGTTTAATCTATTCTAGTTGTTGGTTTTATCTAGACTCGTAGTATAGTATTGGAGTTGAGTTATTTTTATATATTGTCTATTTTTATGGATGTTGTTGTCTTTTAGTGGTTGTGTGTTTGAGAACTCCCTGGACAACCCCCCTCATTCTTGGACCCTGGACAACCTCCCCTCCCCCTTGGACCCCGAACACCCACCAAACACCCCCCGGACAGCCCCCTGGACAGCCCCCTGGACAGCCCCCCGTACAGCCCCCAACCCTCCACCCTGGACCCCGGATAGCCCCCCGGACAGCCCCCCGGACAACCCCCCCACCCTCCCCCTTGGACCCCGGACAACCCCCCAAACACCCCCCGGACAACCCCCTGAACAACCCCGGACAACCCCCTGAACAACCACCGGACAGCCCCCTAAACAACCCCGGAAAACCCCCTGAAGAACCCTCAAACACCCTCCGGACAGACCCCGCACAGCCCCCCCACCCTCATCCTTGGTCCCCGGACTGCCCCCCGGACACCCACCGGACAGCCCCCCCGGACAGCCCCCGCGGACAGCCCCGTGGACAGCCCCCCGTATAGCCCCCAACCCTCCACCCTGGACCCCGGATAGCCCCCCGGACAGCCCCCCGGACAACCCCCCCACCCCCCCTGGACCCCGGACAACCCCCCCACCCCCCCCCACCCCCCTTGGACCCCGGACAACCCCCCAAACACCCCCCGGACAGCCCCCTGAACACCCCCGGACAACCCCCTGAACAACCCCCTGAACAACCCCCGGAAAGCCCCCTGAACAACCCCGGACAACCCCCCAAAACCCCCTGGACAGACCCCGCATAGCCCCCCCACCCTCCTCTTTGGTCCCCGGACAGCCCCCCGGACACCCACCGGACAGCCCCCCCGGACAGCCCCCCGGACATCCCCTCCACCTTCCTTAATTTCATTAGCTCTGAAATGTTTCATAGCACGTTCAACTAAAATCTAATCCATACTAAATATGATATAAAAATATTCTATATGAATTTCCATAAGATTTTAAGTGAAAACAAAAAGTGACATACGAAAAACTGACCAAACGCATTCGAAATGTGTTGATGCTTTAGGACAACGATCCATGGGTCATATGTGACGTGTACGAGTCATCCCCGCCTCAATCCGAGGCGCGGTGTGGTCGGAACAACTCAAAGTGTATGTCTTTTGTTTCAAAAGGACATCATTTTAAGTGAAAAACATCAACTGGCATCGTTCGGCCCGTTTGGACCCCCCTCACGCGCGTTTACGAAGCGCGCGCATCACTTAAAACACGAATATTGAGCCGTACCGTGCAAACCGCACGTCCGATTGACGTTCTGTCTGCGTGTAGACATCACGAATAATAATTAGAATGTTCCACGGTGGTTTCAGCTCAATCCGAGGTCGTCCGCTATGAATTTGACCGTTGGACGCCCGTTTTGGCCGTTTATGACACCAGAACTGCGTTGTCGGTCACCGCGGGCACACGGCACATCCGATTGACGTGCCGTCTGCTCGAACACTTCAGAAATCACTCACCCGTATTTGTCTTCTGATTTCAGGCCATTCCGACATCGTTCGGCCCGTTTGGACCCCCCTCACGCGCGTTTACGAAGCGCGCACATCACTTAAAACACGAATATTGAGCCGTACCGCGCAAACCGCACGTCCGATTGACGTGCCGTCTGTGCGTACACGTCACGAATAATAATTAGAATGTTCCACGGTGGTTTCAGCTCAATCCGAGGCCGTCCGCTATGAATTTGACCGTTGGACGCCCGTTCTGGCCGTTTATGACACCAGAACTGCGTTGTCGGTCACCGCGGGCACACGGCACGTCCGATTGACGTGCCGTCTGCTCGACCACTTCAGATATCACTCAACCGTATTTGTCGTCTGATTTCAGGCCATTCCGACATCGTTCGGCCCGTTTGGACCCCCCTCACGCGCGTTTACGAAGCGCGCGCATCACTTAAAACACGAATATTGAGCCGTACCGCGCAAACCGCACGTCCGATTGACGTGCCGTCTGCGCGTACACGTCACGAATAATAATTAGAATGTTCCACGGTGGTTTCAGCTCAATCTGAGGCTGTCCGCTATGAATTTGACCGTTGGACGCCCGTTCTGGCCGTTTATGACACCAGAACTACGTTGTCGGTCACCGCGGGCACACGGCACGTCCGATTGACGTTCTGTCTGCTCGACCACTTCCGAAATCAGTCACCCGTATTTTTCGTCTGATTTCAAGCCATTCCGACATCGTTAGGCCCGTTTGGACCCCCCTCACGCGCGTTTACGAAGCGCGCGCATCACTTAAAACACGAATATTGAGCCGTACCGCGCAAATCGCACGTTCGATTGACGTTCCGTCTGCTCGTACACGTCACGAATAATAATTAGAATGTTCCTAAGTGGTTTCAGCTCAATCTGAGGTCGTCCGCTATGAATTTGACCTTTGGACGCCCGTTCTGGCCGTTTATGACACCACAACTACGTTGTCGGTCACCGCGGGCACACGGCACGTCCGATTGACGTGACGTCTGCTCGAAAACTTCGGAAATCACTCACCCGTATTTGTCGTCTGATTTCAGGCCATTCCGACATCGTTCGGCCCGTTTGGACCCCCCTCACGCGCGTTTACGAAGCGCGCGCATCACTTAAAACATGAATATTGAGTCGTACCGCGCAAACCGCACGTCTGATTGACGTGCCGTCTGCGCGTACACGTCACGAATAATAATTAGAATGTTCCACGGTGGTTTCAGCTCAATCCGAGGCCGTCCGCTATGAATTTGACCGTTGGACGCCCGTTCTGGCCGTTTATGACACCAGAACTGCGTTGTCGGTCACCGCGGGCACACGGCACGTCCGATTGACGTGCCGTCTGCTCGACCACTTCATAAATCACTCACCCGTATTTGTCGTCTGATTTCAGGCCATTCCGACATCGTTCAGCCCGTTTGGACCCCCCTCACGCGCGTTTACGAAGCGCGCGCATCACTTAAAACACGAATATTGAGCCGTACCGCGCAAACCGCATGTCTGATTGAGGTGCCGTCTACGCGTACACGTCACGAATAATAATTAGAATGTTCCACGGTGGTTTCAGCTCAATCCGAGGCCGTCCTCTATGAATTTGACCGTTGGACGCCCGTTCTGGCCGTTTATGACACCAGAACTGCGTTGTCGGTCACCGCGGGCACACGGCACATCCGATTGACGTGCCGTCTGCTCGACCACTTCAGAAATCAGTCACCCGTATTGGTTGTCTGATTTCAGGCCATTCCGACATCGTTCGGCCCGTTTGGACCCCCCTCACGCGAGTTTACGAAGCTCGTGCATCACTTAAAACACGAATATTGAGCCGTACCGCGCAAACCGCACGTCCGATTGAGGTGTCGTCTGCGCGTACACGTCACGAATAATAATTAGAATGTTCCATGGTGGTTTCAGCTCAATCTGAGGCCGTCCGCTATGAATTTGACCGTTGGACGCCTGTTCTGGCCGTTTATGACACCAGAACTGCGTTGTCGGTCACCGTGGGCACACGGCACGTCCGATTGACGTGCCGTCTGCTCGACCACTTCAGAAATCAGTCACCCGTATTTGTCGTCTGATTTCAGGCCATTCCGACATCGTTCGGCCCATTTGGACCCCCCTCACGCGCGTTTACGAAGCGCGCGCATCACTTAAAACACGAATATTGAGTCGTACCGCGCAAACCGCACGTCCGATTGACGTGCCGTCTGCGCGTACACGTCACGAATAATAATTAGAATGTTCCACGATGGTTTCAGCTCAATCCGAGGTCGTCTGCTATGAATTTGACCGTTGGACGCCCGTTCTGGCCGTTTATGACACCAGAACTGCGTTGTCGGTCACCGCGGGCACACGGCACGTCCGATTGACGTGCCGTCTGCTCGACCACTTCAGAAATCACTCACCCGTATTTGTCGTCTGATTTCAGGCCATTCCGACATCGTTCGGCCCGTTTGGACCCCCCTCACGCGCGTTTACGAAGCGCGCGCATCACTTAAAACACGAATATTGAGCCTTACCGCGCAAACCGCACGTCCGATTGACGTGTCGTCTGCGCATACACGTCACGAATAATAATTAGAATGTTCCATGGTGGTTTCAGCTCAATCCGAGGCCGTCCGCTATGAATTTGACCGTTGGACGCCCGTTCTGGCCGTTTATGACACCAGAACTGCGTTGTCGGTCACCGCGGGCACACGGCACGTCCGATTGACGTGCCGTCTGCTCGACCACTTCAGAAATCACTCACCCATATTTTTCGTCTGATTTTAGGCCATTCCGACATCGTTCGGCCCGTTTGGACCCCCCTCACGCGCGTTTACGTAGCGCGCGCATCACTTAAAACACGAATATTGAGCCGTACCACGCAAACCGCACGTCCGATTGACGTGCCGTCTGCGCGTACACGTCACGAATAATAATTAGAATGTTCCACGGTGGTTTCAGCTCAATACGAGGTCGTCCGCTATGAATTTGACCGTTGGACGCCCGTTCTGGCCGTTTATGACACCAGAACTGTGTTGTCAGTCACCGCGGGCACACGGCACGTCCGATTGACGTGCCGTCTGCTCGACCACTTCAGAAATCACTCACCCGTATTTGTCGTCTGATTTCAGGCCATTCCGACATCGTTCGGCCCGTTTGGACCCCCCTCACGCGCGTTTACGAAGCGCGCACATCACTTAAAACACGAATATTGAGCCGTACCGCGCAAACCGCACGTCCGATTGACGTGCCGTCTGCGCGTACACGTCAAAAATAATAATTAGAATGTTCCATGGTGGTTTCAGCTCAATCTGAGGTACTCCGCTATGAATTTGACCGTTGGACGCCCGTTCTGGCCGTTTATGACACCCGAACTGCGTTCTCGGTCACCGCGGGCACAGGACACGTCCGATTGACGTGTCGTCTAGTCGACCACTTCAGAAATCACTCACCCATATTTGTCGTCTGATTTCAGGCCATTCCGACATCGTTCGGCCCGTTTGGAACCCCCTCAAGCGCGTTTACGAAGCACGCGCATCACTTAAAACACGAATATTGAGCCGTACCGCGCAAACCGCACGTCCGATTGACGTGTCGTCTGCGCGTACACGTCACGAATAATAATTAGAATGTTGCACGATGGTTTCAAGTCAAAAGGACGTCATTTTAAGTGAAAAGCATCAACTAGCATACGGAAAACCGACCAAACACATTCCGAATCTGTTGATAATTTATCTCAACAATCCATGGGTCATATGTGACGTGTACGAGCCAACCCGGGATGAATCCGAGTCGCGGTGTGGCCGGGATAAGTCTAAGTGGCTCTCTTTTGTTTAAAATGGACACCATTTTAAGTACATACGGAAAAACGACCAAACGGATTCGGTTTCCATTGAAACTTTAGGAGAACGATCCATGGGTCATATGTGACGTGTACGAATCAACCCCGCCACAATCAGAGACACAGTGTGGCCGACACCACTCAAAGTGTCGGTCTTTTGTTTCAAAAAGACGTCATTTTAAGTGAAAAGCATCAAGTGACATACGAAAAACCGACCAAAGGCATTCGGACTGTGTCGATACTTTATCACAAGGATCCATGGGTCGTATGTGACGTGTACGAGTCAATCCCGCCTCAATCCGAGGAGCGGTGTGGCAGACACCGTTCTAACTGTGTCTCTTTTGTTTAAAATGGACAGGATTATAAGTGAAAAGAACAACTGGCATACGGAAAACCGACCAAACGCATTCCAAATTTGTTGATAATTTATCCCAACGATCCATGGGTCATATGTGACATGTACGAGCTGACCCGGGATGAATCCAAGTCATGGTGTGGCCGAGATCAGTCTAAGTGGCTCTCTTTTGTTTAAAACGGACATCATTTTAAGTACATACGGAAAACCGACGAAACGGATTCGGTTTCTGTTGAAACTTTAGGAGAATGATCCATGGGTCATATGTGACGTGTACGAATCAACCCCGCCTCAATTGGAGATGCGGTGTGGCCGACACCACTCAAAGTGTCTGTCTTTTTTTTCAAAGGGACATCATTTTAAGTGAAAATCATCAAGTGACATACGGAAAACGGAGAAAATGCATTCGGATTGTGTCCATACTTTAGGAAAAGGATCCACGGGTCGTATGTGACGTGTACGAGTCAATCCGGCCTCAATCTGAGGAGCGGTGTGGCCGACACCGCTCTAACTGTGTCTCTTTTGCTTAAAATGGACATCAATTTAAGTACATACGGAAAACCGACCAAACGCATTCAGTTTCCATTGAAACTTTAGGAGAACGATCCATAGGTCATATGTGACGTGTACGAGTCAACACCGCCTCAATATGAGGCGCGGTGTGGCCGGAACCACTCAAAGTGTCTGCATTTTGTTTCAAAAGTACGTCATTTTAATTGAAAAACATCAACTGGCATACGGAAAACCGACCAAACGCATTCGGATTGTGTCGATACATTAGCACAACGATCCATGGGTCATATGTGACGTGTATGAGTCAACCCCGCCTCAATCTGAGGCACGTTGTGGACGGTAGCACTCCAGGTGTATGTATTATGTTTAAAACGGACATTAATTTATGTAAAAATATATGGTATACAAAAAACAGATCAAATTATGAATTGACTTCCAGATTCCACATATAATTGTCATCTACATTTTAAATTGAAATCTAAATGAATTATGTATGTTTATAATTTAATTATGGATGTGTATAGTTCTACCATTATATGTTAAACGTGTATGAATTTGTTCTCTATATGTAAGTGTTAGTTGGTTACTGCAGGTACAATAATTATATATGTATGTGTTAGTTTATTGCAGGTACAATAATTGGATTGAAAGATGAGAGGGAACCCACAAAACCAGATGTGGTGCTGGTCAAATTGGAGACCTGGTTGGGAGCTGCTGGGAAAATTGGGGAGCTGCTGGGTGATTTTCCCAGCAGAGGCTATTCCAACGGTTCAAAACCGTTGGCAAAGAAATTGTGGATTAGTTTTACCAACGGTTCAAAAAACCGTTGGTAAAACACTTTTCCCAACGGTTTAAAACCGTTGGGAAAGAGTAGATGTGGGGTTTTTCCCAACGGTTTACCAAACCGTTGGGAAAAACATGATAATTTTAAGCCGTTGGCACATCTTTTTCCCAACGGTTTTAATGAACCATTGGGATAGAGTAACCTTTCTCCACCCTATCCCAACGGTATACTGTAAACCGTTGGGAAATGTTTTTCCCAACGGCTTACCTACGGTGGCAGAACCGTTAGTATATGTTATACCAATGGTTGTCCAGCCTTTCCCAACATTTCTCAACCGTTGGTAAATCTATTATTTCCAGTAGTGTTTGTACCGATTAGAGGGATAAGCTTATCAATTGTGGGATCTGATTGAAAACATGAGGCCACGAGTAGAGTTTCAAGCTATGGAGTGGGAAGAGTTTAGAGGTATCTTTTTCAATAAGTATTTCCCTCGTTCTATGAGAACAAAAAAAGAATAGTTTCTCATGTTAAAGAAGAAGGAGAATGAATCTATTAGAAGATACATGATGAACTTCACAAGACTTTCCCATTTCACCTCATGCTTTGTCATGGATCCTAATGGGATTTGATAGATTATTTTGTGGATTAATGCCTCATCTATGGAACAATATAGCCAACCGAGACTATGATAGCTATGATGAGATCAAACAGAGTGCTATGAATGTCAAACTATGGTTCGGTGAGATGCAGTGGTCTCAAAAATCAAATGACAAGAAGATATCAATGGACCCCACCATAGGTAGGACCTTTGATTAGGGTAGAGCTAGCAAGAAAGTGCTACGTCCCAGGTGTAAAAAATGTGGGAAGAAGCATTCGGGGAACTGTTTTCTCAAGAGCGGGAAGTGCTACAAGTGTAGAAGAGATGGTCATATCACGCTGAATTTTCATAGTGAGGTGAAGCCTCAACTTCCCAACTCTAATGAAAGGGTAATATGGTGTAGTCGCTACCTGATATCCAATTCTATAACTATGGAAAACTTGGGTACTTTTCCAATCACTATCCAAATCCGACGGTAGTGGAGGAGGATCACCAATAGCCTTAGAAAAGTCCAAGGGAACAATTTCATGCTTTTTGTATCACTACTGCTGATTTTGAAGTTCCAAATTATGTAGTGGAAGGTACTATTATTGTTCTATCAAATATAAAAAGTACTTTGTTTGATTCTGGTTCTAAGAATTCCTTTATTTCCACCATGTTTTCAAAGAATTTATAATAAACCCTTGAATTGATAAAAGTATAGTTATCGGTCAAGACTCCTGGTGGAATTATCTAAGAATCATTAGTTTTTATAAACTATAGTATTTACTTTAGTGAAAACAATATTATCTCAAATCTAGTACCCATTCCCATGATGGAATTCGACATTATAATAGGCATGGACTTTCTCTCAATTTATAATACTATGATGAAATGGCAAAGCATGTAAATCATAGTAATCTTGAATGGGAAACGAACAATTATCTTCTAAGGATAGATATATCAACCTGATCTTTGTATAGAAGAACCTCATATATACATATTTATAGAGTTGATCAGCAAATAAAAATAAGAAAATGATAGTATAATGATAGAAAATGTCCCCATTGTCCAGAATTACATTGACATATTTCCTAAGGAGTTACCCAGACCTCCCCTAGAAAGAGAGGTAGAGTTATCCATTGAACTTGTACCTGGATCTCATCTGATATCAAAGAACCTGTGTAGGATGGAAAATATGGAGATGTAGGAATTGAAGAAACAACTCCAAGATATTTTGGAAAGGGGTTTATCTGGCCGAGTGTGTCTCCATGGAGAGAACTTGTTCTATTTATGAAGAATAACGATAGGTTAATTCAGTTATGCATTGATTGAAAAGAACTAAACGAGATCATAGTAAATGACAAATACCCTCTTCCAAGAATTGATGACTTATTTGACCAACTTAGTGGGGCTCAATTCTTCTCTAAGATTGATCTTCGATCTGGTTATCATAAATTAAGGGTGAAGAAAGATGTCATAACAAAAACTACTTTCCGATTAAGATATGGGCAGTATGAGTTTTTTTATGACCATTTGTCTTGAATAATTCTCCTGACATTTATAGGGATTTGATGAATAGAGTCTTTAAGGACTATCTTGATAACTTTATGGAAGTTTCTTATTGATGATATTATGATATATTTCAAAAGTTGTGAAGAGCATGAGGATTATATAAGGGTTGTTTTTATAAATATATGGAAGGAGAGGATTTATGGGGAGTTCATCAAATGTGAATTTTCGTTACAAAACTTTTCTTTCATGGGAAACATTGTAACTAATGAAGGAATCATAATTGACCCAACAAAGACAATGGTTGTAGAGGAGTGGCCTCAGCCTAAAAAAATTACTAATATTCGTAGTTGCTGTGGATTAATGGGATATTATCAGAGGTTTGTGAAATTTTTTCATGACTTTCTAATCCATTAACCAAGTTAACTCGAAAAGGGGTCAATTTCATCTGGAAAAAGGTGTGTGAGGAAAGTTTTGAAAAGCTGAAGAAGAGATTGGTTACTGCATCCATGTTATCTTTTCCCTCAAGTGGAGAAGGATTCATTATTTTTAGTGTTTCATCTCCTAAAGGGCTTGGGTGCATCCTCATGAAAAATGAAAAATTCATTTCTTATGTATCTCGACAGTTGAATACTAATGAGGAGACCTATCCTACACATGCTCTTAAGCTGCCTGCGGTCATTTTTTCTCAAAATATATGGAGGAATTATCTTTATTGAGAGAAAGGTGATATATTCATAGACCATCAAGGGTTGAATTAAATTTTCAAACAAAAGGAATTGAACATGAGACAGTGGGAATGGTTGGATCTTATTAAAGACTATAATTGTTCAATTCATTATCATCTTGGAAGAGAAAACAAAGTCGCTGATGCATTAAGTAGGAAAGACCCAGTTGTTCTATGCATGGTGAGGATTCAAAGAGATCCCTTGATCCAAGACCAAGTGAAAATGGACATGGTAATTATAATGGAAGGGAAAAAAATCAAATATATCAAAAATTATTTCTCAACCGTCATTATTTTAGAAGACCAAGAAGTCGTAGAAAGAAGACCATTTGTTAAAGATGATGTTTGAGGATGTGAAGGATGGGAAGTTCCATAAGTTCAATACTGATCAAGAAGGTGTTCTAAAATTTTGTACAAGATTATGTGTTCCATATATTCCCAAAATAAAGGAGTTGATGGAATAAGATCATAGGACTACTTTCTCTATATATCCTTTAAGCCTGAAAATGTATATGGACCTTCATGATCATAATTAATGGGATAATATGAAAAGGGAGATTGTTGAATACACTATAAGGTCCCTGGTATGTCAGCAAGTGAAGGTATAGAGAAAACATCCAAATGGGGTATTACAACCACTACCAATACTAGTATGGAAGTGGGACAATATCTATATGGATGTTTTCACTGGTCTCCTAAGAACATCGAAAGGAAACAATACGATATGAGTTATTGTGGACTGTCTCAAAAAGACTACCCATTTATCTCTATTTGGGAAGATTTATCTATTGGTCAACCTAACATGATTTATGTGAAGGAAGTGGTAATTCCACATAGATCTCTACATTATATCATATCAGATTGTGATCTAAGGTTCACATCAAAATTCTGGAGAAGTATTCAACATGGTTTTTGTTCTGAATTGAATTTTAGTACAACCTATCACCCCCAGACTGATGGCCAATCTAAAAAGACTATTCAAACACTCAAGGATATGTTGTGAACATGCTCAAAAGAACTTAATGGTGGATGGGATCAAAATCTTCCATTAATCAAGATCTCTTACAAAAAATAGTTTCCATTTGAGAATTCAAATGAAACCCTATGAATCTCTATATGGGAAGTGATGTAGATATTCTACTTGTTGGAATGTAACTAGAGAGAGAAAGCTTCTTGGGCCCGATCTTGTGAAAGAAATGATAGAAAAGGTTCATGCCACCCAACAACACATTAAGGCTTATTAGAGTTGGAAAAAGAGCAATTCCAACAACTATTAAAGGGACTTGGAGTTTGGTGTTTGTGACAAAGAATTTCTTTAAATTTCACCTTGGTGGAGATTCATGAGTTTTGGGAAGAAAGGGAAGCCCAAGCCTAGGTACATTTTCCCCTATGAAATTCTTAATCGCGTAGGAGTAGGGGACTATTGACTTGCAGTTCCTCTAAAACTAGAAAAAGTTTGTGATATCTTCCATGTATCCTTCTTGAAGAAGTAAATAACTGATCCTTCACACGTACTAAATCCAGAGGTGGTACAACTTGAACATGACCTCTCTTATGTGGAGCAGCTGGTAGAGATGTTGGATCGTAGAGACAACGTTCTATGCAACAAGAGTAACTACCTTGTTAAGGTTATGTGGAGAAATTTTTTTTTGAAGAAGCCACATGTGTACTAGACGAGTCTATACGGAAGAAGTACCCACAGCGTTTATCTTCTAAGGGTATGAGACAAAATTTTGGGGATGAACTTTCTTAAGGAGTGAAGAATGTAAAGACCTGAACTTTTGAATAATATTTGTTTCTTAAATTTGTGTGTTTTTTTTATTTTGTACTATGTAAAACTGTATCCTTTAATTAATTAAGTGAGTATAATTAAAATGAGACCATTGGGTTTTGACTGTTATATGACCATTGGAAAATATAATTTTAACATAATGATTATTATTTATAAATACAAATGATCATGGTTAATTAATACAAAAAGAGGATTCGATGACCTCATCCAGTAGACTTAGGCCATATGAATCCCATCTGTTGGAGCTTGGGAAATAAGGTAGCATCACAGGGCTTTACTCTGTACCAATCCCAAGAAAAAGTCTGACATGTTAATCATGAACAAAATTGCTTACGAGAGAAGTTAAAGCTTATAGAAATCACCACTGGGGCAATGTTTTCCGAGCCACCACAAGATTATATCACCATAAGACACCTTACTCTTAGGTCAAATGAAGTTGTTATAAGGGGCTATGCAACAAGGCCTTAGTTACTTTGTGTAATTATTTTGTATAAATTAATTTTTTTATTTCTTATTATGGTAAAATTTTTGAATTTCAAATGTCAAGATAAATATAAGAGGAATTTATAGAAGTTCCATATTATTGATGATTATTGGAAATAGGGTATTCTAATTTTTTTTTTAATTTAAATAATTAATAATGTGAAATGATTTTCAAAAAATAGTCTACTAGAGTTTTGATCAATAAGAAATTTAGATTCTGATAAGATCAACATATTTTTTTGGTGAATATTAAATTATGAATAGTAATATTACCCTTATTAATAGTAATGTGACCAATGAAATGGTAACCTCACTTAAGAAAGTATAAATTTAATTTAGGAATCTTGGTCGGTAATGTGATATAATAGCTTACGTAAATAACTGTTATAGAAATTATTAGTCAGGTATTAGTATTTTTTTGGGTAAATAGTGTTTCTACTTGAAAATTAAATATCCCATAATTAGTAAAATAGTTTCATAAAATGGATTTCATTTTGGAATTTAGAGCATCGATGTTAGGTTAGGGTGAATTTATGATATTTTAATAAAATATTTTATTTTTTGGTGAATAGTAAAAACACACTTTTGAGTTTCAGTGTGTTTAATGACATCGATAATGATGTAATAATGATATAATCATTCTGGTCGACTTGTGTAGTGTATGATATAGTATGAGGTGTCCTAAGTGGCCAATACCATGGGAAGATACCATGGGAAAGACCCTGGTTTTTCAAATACAACTAATGAGGTGTTCCTTGGGAATTAATAAAATATTCCCTCACTTTTTATATAAATACCAATCCATTTCTTCATTAATTTCATTAAAAATTCATCCTCAGTGAAACATTGATTTTTTACCTCCCAAGGGGTCCTCCAATGGTGTCCTAAATCCCCCATGGTCCCAACCTTCAAGTTTTTGAAGTTACTCTTCAAGGTAAAGGAACCTTTCACCCTCCTCTTTTGGTCAAGACTTACTTTATGTTATGTCTTCTAGTTTCCAATTTATTTTGTTTTGGTATGTTATTATATATTATTATTTATATCTATTTTATTTCCAAGTGATGAGAGACCCATTTCACTCTGATCCACTAATTTTTCGTAATTTTAAGTGACGTTGTTAGGCTGTTGAGTTTTCGTAAGGGAATTATCAACTTCTCTTCGTCTCCATTCAATTTCTCTTTTATGCGATATAACATTCAAGATTCCATACCATGTTCTTATTTCCATATAATTATTTCCCCATACTATATTATGAGTCATTTATGGATGTTATACCCTTTTCCCTCATTTTTAATGTTTTAAAAAAAATATGTTGTTTAGTCGTTATGCTGCAGAATTTTCATCCAAATAATTTCTCTCTTTTCCCAAGAAATTATCTTTTTTTATTTATGTGAATACCGAAACCTATTTCTTTACCTGGGGTTTTCATTAATACATTAAAATGATATATTCTATTCTGGAATTTACATACATGAAACCCTCATTACATTTACATGGGTAATAAATAATATAATGATCATGTTTTAAAGCACTTTTTTAAAACGCTAGGATTTTGATATAAAACCCATCTCTTTTATTATATATAGTTTATTTATGAAATTTTTGACAATTAGATATGTGTCTCACATGAAAATAAATACATATTAAAGTAAATCCTGAAATTTATCCAATGCATTGGGTAAATAAATTAATCTCTAGAGATGACAAGTTGTATGATACCTTGGTGAGTAACCATGGTCATTTTTATGACACCTTGGGGATGGACCTTGGTGATATGCTTATGAATGTATAAATTAATATTTGTAGCCAAATGTTCCAGTTAGGTTTCTATTTATTATTATTATATGCCACTTCATCATATATGTATGATATCCCCCATGTTCTTATTGATATCGTGCTAGTTCACATGTAAATTATTTCAATTGATTTCCTTACCGGGCCTTCTGCTCACCCTTTCCTTTGATGTATGTCTCCAAGATATGATATGTAGTAATTTTACATAATATGAACCTATGATGATGCATTAAAAGTGGATTAGAAAAATTTTATATGTTTTTATTTCTTATGTTTTTGATTTCCAAGATACTAGACTTTAAAAATCCTCTCTTTGTAAAATGTAATGAAAAGTTATGTAAATAAAAGTTGGGATGCCATATCTATTCTTCTTCTATCTGATGACATCATATAACTCCATATGATGGAATTTTAATACAATGTTTTATGTATTCATAAAACCTTTTCGTGATGACATCGCTTGGATATTTATGTCCACTAAATTTTCTTAGAAACTCATATTGAATGAATTTTCTTTGAAAATTCTATCCAATTATTTTTTTCCAAAAACATATATCATATTACTTTTCTCAAAAATATATTTCTATTTTCTTTTATAAAAAATTCTATTTTATTCCTCTTCATGGGAACATCTTTCAGATTTGTTTGTTTAGAAACTTAGGTTTGATTCATTTAGAAACTTTGTGTAATTAATTCACAAACATTATTCATCTAGTAGACTATATATCGAAGAATCTGATAGATCTTGAAAACCTCCTTTCATCTAGAGCTTCCAAAATATTATCGATCTAATTAATTAACACACATTAATCATCCGATGAGATATATCTGAAATGATCTATCCAATAGACTCACCAAAATTTTTATTTCTTATGAACTTATGATATTTTGATCCCCATTTCATCATATGTATTTATATATGATTCAACATCATCCATAAAATCCATAACACTTCAATGTATAGTGATATTAAAAACACTCATTTTCCAATGAACTAGGTCAAGAAACCTCTATAAAGAAAGCATAGTTCTGCCAATGTTCAATTAACTTATTTCTTCAACCAACATTAACTATAATGATGAACAACTTTTTATCTACTTGATATTTGGAACAATAAATAATAGAAAACCATTGGTTTATTTACCTTCATTTATAAAGGGGTTTTATTATCCCTAACATTATCTTTGAATCATATCCATAAGTAATTGTGATTTATAGTTAATTATGAATACATCACTATGAATTTATTAATATAATTTGTATGGAACACTCAATCTGACGACCCTATGAACATAATCGGGGAAAAATATATTCCACCTTCCATCAAATCACTATTACACTAATGAGATACATCATCTTCTGAAATTCATCAATTGAACTCTATCTGAGTCAACTATTAATAAAATCTAAAAAATATATGGTTCAATCCTATATTTATTCACCTTAGCCGGATCATCATTAATTTGAAAGACATTATGTGATTTACTCTATCAGTTCAGACCGTACATCTTTTTATTCCATCTTTATAATGTTGAAAATAGATGTTCTTATTCAAACATCATGTCAAACATTTTAAACATAAATATAATATTATCAATCATAATATATAAAACCAAATCTTCAAAAAATATTTCTCTTTTAAGTAATGAATATGCTCTAAAGATTCCGAAGAAATGAACACCATTTATCTTCTTCCAATATAATAAGACTTGGGAACTTCTACTCTTATTCTAGTAACAATGACTATTCATTATTAATAATATGGACTTTACTATCACCACATCTATTCAATATACAAGCTATATCTTCCTCATTAACAAGCATTGATATATTTAAAAATTCTTATAGGAAACTTCTTATTTATAAAATATTTAGTATATGATATCTATGATATCATTATAATTCATTTAAAATTAACAACATAAAATTAAACTCTTAAAAAACATATTATTCAATCCCACACTTTATATTTTTTGACAATACATTAAAAAGTATATTTCAATATATGAATATTTCCCCCCCCCCTTTCTTTTTTAGACATATAATATTTCATTTAAATTTATCTCCCTCTCTTATTTATAAGAAATAAAACATTCATAGGGAACAAGCATAATTTAATTATTAAGAAATATTGCATCAACCACCTCACTCTAATTCTACAGAAGTCATGATCGATGTACAAAAAAAACAAGGATTTGTTTTATTGAAGAAATATATCCGTTATCGATTGATCTTGATACCACATGAAATTAGAATACAAAATATTGTATTCCTGGGGTTTAATATTGTATTATTCACTAACGATATCAATTGTGATATAAAATAATTGTAGAATAAATCATAATTAAATTCCATTACTCACTTCAGAAAAAATGATAAATGCATTCATGTATGAATAATAGCATATGTTGTCTGGTACACATTCAATCTTCATATTTTCTTATATAATTGATTGATCCAATTTATCCCCCTTGTGTTAAGATCATTATATTTAGTAACCAAAGATGTTAAATTAAGAAATACATACATTTTTTCAATTTTCTCCCTCAAAGAGACATTTTTATTGATCTCTATAATGATGAGTCTCTTCAATATATATGATCCAGGACCTCTATGTTAAGTACACATGAAAATGGATCTTTAACTAGTGATTTTATATATTTAAAGATGATCTTATTTAATATAATTCTTTATAAATACATATCTCTGATCGGAACAAGTTGGTATATTCATCACTTTTCTATCAGGTGTTGACATAAACCATTTCCACTTCTTAATAGATTATCCTATAATAATATTTTTTAGTGTACAAACCTAGGAATAAATCTAGGATGGAACATTATGTGTATAATGAAGTCCAATGTTGATAGATTTTCCACTTCCTTGGGATCTATCTCTGATATCATATTTAAATTTCAATTATCTATGTATTAAGAAAACATATAATTCATAATGATTAAAGTAAAATGGTGTTGATTCCTTGCTTCATAATGTGAATAATAAGGATTGAATGTTTTTCTTAACCAATTTGTTCCATTTCATCCATTATTAAATATTTCATATTTGAAATTTAATTCTGATTTTTCAATTAGTACCATGGATATTATCACTAATTCAATTTATTTGTATGTGAAATTTATTTTCTTAATACATTTTAACGAAACTTGTATCGCATGGTGAAACCTTTACCTTATATTAAAACTATTATTTTGATAGAATTTTTTCTTTGAAATCTATATGAGTGTTTCCTTCCATGTTGCAACTCATGTACCACACTTCGTTAACACAAGTTTTTTATCTTATTGACAACCTCTCATGACATTCATGATATTACTCTAGATTATTCAATTTTCCTTTGACACTAGATTTACCTTATTTTAAAACTATTATTTGGATAGAATTTTTACTTCTAAATATCTATGTGTGTGTCCTTCTATGTTGCACCTCATGTAACACACTTATTTAAGACATGTTTTTTTTTTCTGTTGATGACCACCTCTCTTGATATTCATGATAGTCCTATGGATAATTCTCTTTTCCTCATGTACCACACTTATTTAACACTAGGATTTCTAACTATGATACCAACTATAACGCCCCGATCCTAGTTACCCAGACTTGGTGCATTATTAAATAACATTGGTATGATACAAGGAATGATGTCCCTAAAGAAATATCAGTTTAGTATCCTTGGAAGTACTAGATACATTCATAAGTTTTACATTACATCATGAAATAAAAACATCAACAACATTTTTCCCCTTTGAACACACTTATATCCTTAGCCTATCCCTGCAGGTCAACCAATAAACACTTCTTCACATCCTAGGAAAAATAAAACATAGAAAGGGGTGATCTCAGATGCTCAGTAAGGATAACAATACAACTGAAACTTTCATAAATAAGCATAAACATTTAAGGAAATGTATAATAATAAAAAAATACTTTTAAACATAAAATTAAGCATAATATAGAAAAAATAAAATCAAATAATTTCATTTACTTATTCACATGTATATTCTAATAGTCGAATAATCACATGCAATTTCAACATCAAATTTCACAATGATGGAATGCATAATGGAATACTTCATAACCATATTGTCAAAGCCTTGTTCCAAGACTACAAATAATATTTTTCAAGGCCTCATGCCAAGACTCTAGTTTGTCTCATGAGACCTACTGATGCTTCGAGGAGCTATAGTGGGTTCCACCTGTCACTTACTAATTCCAATATATTCCTCATATGAAAATGTTTAAACATAACATAAAATATCTTATTAAAACTAGCATACAAAATGTCAATACATTATCTATAAACCATGGATGGTATAAACATAACACATCCACATTCAAAAATATCACAAAACCTTCAATAGAATATGGAATATTTGTATCATAATAAATCAACTTCAAACAAGCTTAAAATTAATCAAAAGTATGTTGTCATAGATGAAATAAAAACTTTTTTTAGAGAAATATCTCTTTCTATTTTGAAATCATTTAAAAGTCATAAAATTATAAAATAAAATATTTATTTTGAAAATATTTTTATAAGCTTTTAAGGGAAGCTTTGACGGTGTTATAATGGTGGAAACTAGCGGCACCCGCCATATAAGTTAAAAATCATTTTACCTTAATTTTGACGAAAAGGTCATAAAGTACCTTTTTGCTAAATGACGGAAAGAATCCTTTCAAAACATATAAGGTAAAATAAGGGTATAAATGACTTTAAACCATTGTGTATTAAATAGTAAAAATGTTTTGAAATACATTTTTAACCAAACACGGATGTGGATGATAAAGAGGTCTCAGTAGATACTTAAGTAAAAACTACCTCAGATAATAGGGAGATTGTGATATTAACCCTTGCCTTGTACTTTTACTTGTTCGAGGGTATGTCAAAATCCTGTATAATAGTTAAATAATTTTTATTAAATTATAAAAGAACCATATATGTAAATATGATATCATATATGATCTTCTAATATTGCTTTGTTAGTATTATTTTAGTAGTGTCATCGTTTCGGGAGTTAACTGATTCATTTTCCTTTATATTATTAATTACGTAAGACATGTTTTTAATGAATAGGATGTATTTAATTCATATAAATAATTATATTATGTTCATAAACATTATTTTGAATCATAAAATGATAATTTTTCTTGAATGATTACGATGGGGAATGAATCTCACCTTGTTCGTGGAGACGGTAATCCGTACGTACGCACATGTAATAATATCATTATATTGATGGTGAAATAATATGTATTTGGATGTTATATAATATATAAATAATCATTAAAATGATATATTTAATATTTACATCACTTATACTCAATATTATACCCATCCAAATAATGAAGTGTTTGAATAACAAACTACACCATGATGTGGAGACGGTAAGCTGTACGTACGAACGTATGTTGGCTTTGTCATTCATATGATGGATAGAATAATGAATATTGTTTTACCATTTTTATAATAACATCAAATTATATATAATATACTGGACTAATTATTTTATAATGGAAACAACAAAGAAAGAGGATGTGGAAGAAGAAAAGAACATGAAGGAGGTGATGAAATATTTATCTCTTCTTCGGGTTCTTCCTTTTGATTTGACCAAAAGGGCTCTATAGGTTGGAATTATAACAAAATTAAGGCCTCTAGGATGATGGTAGGAAATTTGGGAGGATATTTGGTCAGGTTTTAGACGAGCCAAAAGTCATTGGAGGTGTAAAATTAAGATAAGGGAAAGTTCCCCTTTGTAAGAGATGTGAGGGTCACATTAGAAAAAGCTTGAAAAATTATTTTATAATAAAATAATTTTCATTTCATAATGGAACTAAAATGAATTATTTAGATTCTAAGGTAGGTTTGGGTATAAATCCTCTCAACCAATAGGTTTTAGACACATTTAGGTCATCATATTAACCTTATCGTTTAGATTTAACTCTTAGATAAACTGTTTGACATTTACCACGTCTCTTTGTTTTTTTATATTATATGGTTAATAAACATACTATAATAAGACAAGTAAACCCCATGTGGTTTATTATTAATATTTATAACCTTATATAAGTCCATTTTCTAATACTTATATTTTTAAGAATATTATATCAATTAATAATATAATATTTGTTTTAAAAACTCAATCATGTCAATTTTGAGACTATTTAGTATTTGATTTTTTTGAAATCTATAAAAACATTATCAATTTGAAAAAAAATTATCTAACCCACCCTACCATGTCATATTAACCAATAATATTAGTGTAATTCATTAGAAGTATCACTTTACATTTATTTTGATATTTATAATATGAATTACTTTAAAATTTCATTAATAATGTAATTAATGCATCATCATTGTGTCATAAATAAGTTAAATTATTTTATGTCTAAAATTTTTAACTAAAATACCATTATGTAGGAAATGTTTTTAGCTTTATAATTTTTATTTCAGTCTAATTTATTTTTTGTGTAACACTATATTAAAAACGATTTACTTATTAAAATTTTAATTTAACTCTTTTAATTCTTCTTTTAATTAAATAATAATAAATGTCCTAATCTAATCCAAGTAGACCAAAGAGGATAATATTTTATTCCTAATTCTGGTTTTGGTCGAATTATACTTATCAAATAGAATTACAACACATTTAGGGTAATTATGATATCATTTTTACCCATAATTACCCTATTTAGTTTGAATCGTGGTAAATAAAAGTCAAAGGTTACTATTCGCCAAAAAATATTTTCATCTTATTGAACCTGATAATTCTTACCAATATTAACCGTGTCTCTCATATTTTTAAATTAAAATCATAGAAGTGGTAAAATTAAGTTTTATGCAAATTTACATATGCTCCTAAGAGGTGGGTAAAAGCTGTAAAAAGTTCAATAATTTTTATAAATCTAAACTTATTGTAAATGACTCCAATGAATTACATTTAACATATATAGGTAATTTGAATCTATTTTGAACTAAAATAAATTTAAATAAAATAAATAATTTTTTAAATAAAAATTATGTTTTAAACAAGAACTCAGTGTTTTCACTATTCATCAAAAATTGAATGTTTTTAGAAAAATACAAATAAATAACCCTAAGACAATTTAGATATTTAGAATCAAAAAATGAAGTACATTTTGAAGGATAAAATTTATAAAATTTCAAAAAGTGGGTATTACTATTCATAATAGCTAGTTTGATTGGTTGTGGTGTGTTTAAACTCGAAGTTGCATACAACACAAGATATTGTGTTATTCTAAGGGAAATGTGCAATGGAAGTTTTTGGAGTTACATTCTCCCCTCCTTAAAATAATTTCATCCTCAAAATTTCTAGAATAGTATTGCATAAAAAGATTTTGATTGTTCTTAATTGTATGTTCCTCGGGTTCACATGTTGCCTCTTCCATCTTTTGGTTTCTCCATTGAACTTTTACTAGATGAGTCATCCGGTTTCTCAGCACTTATTCTCTTGTATCAAGAATCTAGACAGGATCTTCATAATAAGAGATATCATGTTCGAGTTCAATTTCTTCATAGGTGAGTACATACATTGAGTGAGGCAGGTATTTTCTCAACAGTGATACTTGGAACACATTGTGAACTATGGAGAGACTTGGCGGCATTGACAAACGGTAATATATAGGAATAATACAATAGCTTGTGTTATTTCCCATGATTTCATAGTATGTTATCTCTTCAAAGTAATTCAATAACTTGCGCTACACGCAATAACGAGTTCGAGCGCACCATGAATTACCAATCGAGCCGTTTAAAAAGAGGTTATGAATATTATTAACTGAAATTTAAATTTTATATACTCCATATAATTTTAGAATCCATATTATGTGTTTATTATAAATAATATAAGAACAAATTCATTTTTTCAGATAAAGAAAGTATTTTTTAGAAAATGTAATTTTATCACCTTTTAATGGAGAACCTTTTTTAAATCCAATATTTGACACTTTTAAATATTCAATTGTACAAAAGAAACTTCTTCTTTAGAATTGGGACATAAAAATTTAGTTCCGATATATTTGTGGTGTTTTTCTGATAACTTTCATATTTGGGTGAATAGTGAAAATACTAAATTTTAATTGAAAACATCTTTTTTAATAAAAATAATTTATAGTGTTTAATTATACATTTGATTGGTTTGGAAGTATATTTAGATTATATTTTTATCATTTAATACAATTTAATTCATTATATGTAATTTCACATTTAAATTTGACTTAAACACATGTCAATCCTTGAAGAGTTTTTACTTTTTAAAAAAAACTCTTTTTGGTTCTGACAATGGGAATTGATTTTTTAATTAATAAATGAAAACTATATATTTTTAATTTGGTAAAATATAATTCATTTTTAAAATCATAATATCATAATTATCTTAGGGTGAATTTATTGTATTTTTCTGAAAACATTCAATTTTTGGCGAATAGTGAAAAACTCTATGTTTTTATTTATAACTAACATTTTATTTAAATAATTATTTATTTTATTTAAATTTATTTTTTGTAAAAATTAATATATAATACATATATAAGTTCAATGTAATTCATTGGATTCATTTTATTGTAAAAATAGATGTATAAATTTTTATTGAACTTTTTACCGTCTTTTACCAACATTCTAGGAGCATTTGCAAATTTTCATAAAACTAAATTTTACCACTTCTGTGAGTTGAATTTAAAAAATATGAGAGACACAGTTGACATAATTATGAAAAATTTGGTTCAATAAGATGAAAATAATTTTTGGTGAACAGTAACTTTTGACTTTTATTTACCACGGTTAAAATTAAATAGAGGAATTAATGGTTAAAATGTTATTATAATTACCCTAAAAAATGTCCTAATTCTATTGGATAATTGTAATTCGACCAAAAAAAACCTTATTAATAAAATATGATCATGTTTTTTCCACTTGGTTTAGATCATGACATTTATTATTATTTTATTTAAAGAAGAGTTAAAAGTGTTAAATTCAATGTTTAATAACTAAACCATTTTAAATATAGGGTTATACATAAGATAAATTTAGATATAAATATTCATTAAAAATATAAAAAAATTTCCTAAATCATGGTATTTTATTTATAAATTTGAAAATTAAATAATTGAATTTATTTATGACACAATGATGATACAATAATTACCCTATTAATGAATGAATCAAATAAATGGTGTTATAAATATTAAAATAAAGATAATTTCGAAGATTTTATGTCATCGATGAATTTTCCTGTTGAAAATGACATGTTATGGTTGATTAAATGTATATTTTTTGAAGTAATCATGTTTTGATGACATTCACAATAACCAAATACTAAATAGTGTCAAAATTTACATAAATGAGTTTTTCAAACAAAAATTATATTATAAAATTATATAATATTCCTAAAAATATATGGTTTGGAAAAAGGTATAAAATAATATTATATATGTAATTAAATAACCACTGTAGGTTCTCTTGAAGGTTTAGAGTTATTTTATTAACCACACAGTCTAAGAAACAAGAAGACACGGTAAAAGTTAAATTATTTAACTAAGAGTTAAATCTAAAAGACGAGGTTAATATGGTGACCTGAACCTATCTAAAACCAATTTGTTGAGTGATTTTATACCCATACCCACCTGAGACTAGAAATAAATCATTTTGGAACCATTATAAATCAAAAATTATTTTATTATAAAATAATATTTAAAGATTTTCCTAAAGTGATCCTCACCTATCTTTTAAAAGGGTACTTCCCCTTCTCTTAATTTCACACCTCCAAAAGCATTTGTCTCATCCAACCCCTGCCCAAATATCCTCCCAACTTTCCTCCCTTAATCATAGGGGCCTTACTTTGGTCATAAATCCAACCTATAGAGCCCTTTTGATCAAATCAAAAGGAAGAATCCGAAGAAGTGGTAAATATTTTATCACCTCTTTCAAGTTCTTTTCTTCTTCCACTTCCTCTTTATTTTTTGTTTCCATTATAAAATAATAAATCCATTATATTATATATATTGTGATGTGATTATAAAAATGGTAAAACCGTATTTATTATTCTATCCATCATATGAATGAAAAATTCACTATACGTGTGTACGTACGGCTTACCGTCTCCACAACATGGTGTAGTTTGTTATTCAATCACTTCATTATTTGGATGGGTATAATAATTAGTATAACTGATGTAAATAATAAATATAACATGTTAATGATTCTATATATCTAATATTCCATCTAATTACATATGATTTCTCCAAAAATATAATGATATTGTGTCTCATGCGTACGTATGGAATACCGTCTCCACGAGGCAATGAGATTCATTTCCACGTTCATCATTCAATGATGATTATAAAAATTTATATTATTAATAAGTATGTAATATATGACATAATAATGATACTGGAGATATATATATTTATATGTATGTATTTATGTATGTATTTATGTATGTATGTATGTATTTATGTATATATGTATGTATGTATGTACGTATGTATATAATTACATATATCTTATTCAGTTACTTCCGTTCAATACGATATGAAAACGGAAACACCATTTATGCATACGTACGACCTACCATCTCCATAAACGGTGCCTTCCATTTCATATATATATCTATTATAAATATTTATATTCTTAATATATATGATATATAAATCAATTTTTATATTATTTAAGTATTTAAAACATGATCTAAATGATATGATCAAGAATAACATGTTAAAACATGTCTGATAAAGAAAGTGATTATTACCTGAAATGTTAATTTAACATGTAAATCATTATTAAATGGGTAATATAAAGTAATAAATTAATCATTAATCATATAATAAATATGAATTTGGTTCTGGTATAATTTAATAAAATATTGTGGTCATTATACGGGAGGTTAAACATACCCTCGACCAATGGAAAGTGCAAGGTAAGGGTTCAAATCCTCAATCTCATTATTATCTGAGATTGTTTATGTCTAAGTTTTTAGTGGGACATATCTATTATCCATGTCCTTGTTTCATAAAAGAGTTTTACAAAGGATTATTTTCGAGTTGCACATTAAATAAAACATCATTTTAAATGTTTTAAAGATTTATTCTTCTAATCCTTTCTCATTAATGTCCATGATATCAAAATGATTTTAAGGATGTATTTATATGGACATGAATGATTTAAAAAGTTAATTCCTTTAAAAAGATTCAATGTGTTATGGGAACCTTTGATTCAAACATATCTTTTAAATTACTTCATTTATAAAATGAGTGACTTTTAAAATGATTTCATGAAAATGTATATTTCTCTCAAAGAGTTTTACTGATCATTTTAAAAAATGTCAACATCCTCTACTGGATATTATTCTTGATCGAGGTTGATTTATTATGATAAAAATATTCCATATTTTATTGATGGTTTTGTGATTTGTATGACTGTTCATGTGTTTTTTTATACCAATAATGGTTTATGGATAAAGTATTGACATTTCGTATGCTAGTTTTAATACGAATGTTTATGTCATGTTTAAACATTTCCATATGAGGAATGCATTGGACTTAGTAAGTGAAGGGTGGATCTGCTATAACTCCTTGATGCATCAGAAGGTCTCATGAGACAGACTATTGTCTTGGCCCAAGGCCTTGAAAAAATATTATTTGTAGTCTTGGAAAAAGGCCTTTACTATGTAGTTTTGAAGTCTGACATTAGGCATTCCATCATTATAAAATTATCTATTGATATTACATGTGATTATTTGACTAGTATAATATCCATGTGAATAAGTAAATGGAATTCTTTGATTTATGTTTTCAATATTACGTTAAATTTTATGTTTTAAAGGATTTTTTTAGTTATATACATTGCCATTGTTGGTTGGAGTGGACACACAAGAGGGGGGGGGGTGAATTTAGTTCCAATTAAAATTTCTGTTAAAACATTGTCTAGTTAAAATCCCCCAATTTATAAAATAAGTTAAACTGTAGTGAATTTATACAGATAGTAAATGTTCACTTAGCTTCTCAAAGATTTATTAGGTCTCAGTTAGTTTAACCACAAGATCAAACTAACTTTTGAAACTAATCTACTGATTTAAAATAAGTGTAAACACTTGCTAATCTAACTATCAAAGTAGTTTCAAAATTATTTTGTATTTTAAAGTAATAGTAGCAGAATAAATATAATATATGTCTTATACATTAAAATTAAATAAAATATGCATAGCAGATATAACAAGAGGTTAAGTCTCAAGCTGAGACTTAGTCCTCTCAATTTTATATAAATTTGATCCACACCCTGGATCGGGGTTAACAACAGTTTACAAGACTGTCCAGGCCACACAGGGACCTCTACCACTGTTCTACGTGGGAAACAAAGCAAAGACCAGGCCACACAAGGACCTCTTCCACATTTTATGGGGTAAACAAGTGATAAGAGATTTGGAGTGAGGATTTTGATATCCTCTAGTTCAGTGCAGGAGACAGTGTGTGTATAAGAAATAAAAAGTGCACCACACTACTCGAAAGTTAATAAATAAATAACGTAGAGAAGATAGATAAGATTTTGAAAGCTCTAGTGATTATCAATGCAGCTCGGGACACGTTGGATTCAGCAGGAGTGCTTCCGAGTCCTTCTCTAGTTTTTCTGTTGAAAAACAGAGTGTCATAGTTCAGCTTGTCTTCTACAGGAGTGAGAATGATCTCTTGATTCGTCGTGTGTTCTTCAGTGGTGTTAGATTTCATTCATAAGAGTTCTTTGAAAGACTTGAAATCCCTTTCGTGCTTAGGATTGTTCTTCTCATTCAGCATAGTGCTCTCTAGTGTATGCAAGTTCTTCTCATTGTACATTCACAGTTTCACGTCACTACTTGCGCTTATGGCACGTGTACTGCATTTCAATCTTTCTTATATTCCACAAGCTCTGGAAGTAGGAATGATTCCCTTTTCATAGGTATGAGATACGGTTTCTTGTCAAGCCAACAACTAGCATTAAATAACATTAATTGCATTAAAAACAACAAATATGACCATTAGAATAACTTAAAATAATAATGACAAGAGCATAAGAAACAGTGCCACAGTGATCATGGAAACGGTGTCTTCTTCACGGTGTCTGATCACGGTGTCTGGTCACGGTGTCTGGTCACGGTTTCCGGTCATGGTGTCTTGTCACGGTGTCTGGTCACAGTGTTTGGTCACGGTGTCTGTTCACGGTGTCTGGTCACGGTGTCTGGTCACGGTGTCTGGTCACGGTGTCTGGTCACGGTGAGTCCTTCACGGTGAGTCCATACTTAGAAAAAAAAATCTGTATTTGGACTAAGACAATGATATGCAGAATATGAGTTAAGGATACTCATTTGATATAATATATGAGAGAATTGTAATTATGCATAAAACATGTAAAGAGTAATTAACATCCATAAGATTTGTTATTATAAAAACATGATATGCACCTATTGTTGATTTTGAAGAGCATTAGCAAGATGTGCACTGAAGATCAAGATTAATTAATAGTAATGAGATTTGTGATTATTAAAACATGATTAACACATGAGGAGTCCAAAAATCTCCCCCTTTTTGATGATCACAAATCATATATAGGTAGAATATAAAAGATATCTAATATTAAAGATACTAGCATAGTAAAAACATTATAGAACAGAGACTTGCAGTTTTTCTCCCCCATTTATACTATTATAGAACTGATACTTGGAGGGTTTTCTCCCCCTTTTGGGATTATAAAAAAGTAGAGAAATGGAAATGAAACTAGGAAATTATCATTAACCAAAGAATTCATAATACAAAGTACAGGAGAATTACAAACTAGAAACAAGAAATGACATCCCATCAAAAAGAAAGACAGGCGGTAAACTCTTTAGGGATCCATTTTTGTCTTGCCTTTATCAGCAGCATGAGCTGGTGCTGAAGTAGAAGAAGGCATAGAAGAGGTAGACAACGAGGGTAAGGGTAGACCTTCAAAAACAGATGGAGCCAAAGTAGGAGAAGTAGAAGATCTAGGATTAGGTTGGTCAAGAATTACTAGCCAGATCTGAGAAAGGGCTTGGCTAACTATCATGGTAGTAGATGCTAAGCCAGGATGTCCAGGTCTAAGGGGTGCAGCAGCTAGAGCAACTATAGCAGTGCTCTGCACATGAAGATATGACTTCAAAAGATTGATGAAATCAGTAATGATTTCACCACCATACTGCATAGCCTTTTCAAAATCATCCTTATTCTCCAGAAATCTGTCCAACAATATGGTGAACTCTGAAAGTTTCTGAACATGAGCTTTAAAATCTTGAGTCACCAGAGGGATTCTCAGATTTTCCACAAGATATCTAAAGTGATCTTTCATGTCACTTTTAGAGAAAATCCGGGAAATATACAAATCTATTTTCTTGGAGATCTCTTTTTGAGCATCATTGGCAATCTCTGAATGGATCCTAACCAAGTCCAATGCTCTATCACTGTTCTTAATTACTTCTGACAAAGAGGATAGATCCAAGCCACTGAAGGAATTCTGTAATTCTTCCTTAATTAAGGATCTTAGAAGAGAATCATCCAAAGTAGGTGTGGAGGTCTGACCAGAAGCAGGTGAAGCCATGACAGCTTCAGTTAGAACTTTGAGCTATTTCATAACTTTTTGCAGACATCCAGTGTATTCATTTGTAAGCTTATTTAGAGTTTCAACAAGCTCTCTCATGCGTTCCCGCATCTTCGTGTTCCTTTTTCCAACATTTTCATCAAAATATAGAAGGTACGGATGAACTTGAGACACAATCTCCCTAGAAAAGAGGGAATCAGAAGACTCAGGTGAAACAGCAGCAGGTGCAGGGGCAGAAACAGGAGCAGGCTCTGATCTCACAGATAGCTCATTCTATAGACTTGCTACCATACTTTTCAGATTTGCAACATCAGCACTCAGCAGCTTATTCTCTACTCGGACTTCTGGAATTTCTCGGATCATCCTTGGTTGAATATGCAAGATAATATTTTCCAAGAGAATTGATGCATCATCTTGACTTAATTGAGTCACTGGGAGAGGATGAGTGGAGACAATTTTCTCAAAACCAGCAAACAAAGTCTCGCCAAAAGCTTTCAGATCATCTTTGGTTACAAAGGAATGAAGCTCAGGTAAGGATGCAGGTAAAGGTAGAGGCTCAGATTCTGGTTGAGGGTCAGAGTCATCTTCAGATTCAGATTCTGATCAAGATTGAGGTTGGGGCTCTAATTCTGGTTCTAAATGAGATAAGGACTTCAGTAGAAACAGAGAAGAAAGATCCATTCCAGTTTCCGTTACTTGCTATCACTCATTCACATCATAAAATCTTGGGAAATCATTCCGAGAGAGTATATAGAAAGTGACAGAAGGTTGAGAAGCTTCACCAGATCCAGCTTCCACTATATCAAGATTTCGAGTTTCCTCCCCCTCAACTTGTCCATCCCTTTCAGATTCTTGTGGTTCAGGAACATGGAAAAGATCCACAGGATCATCCCTAATCTCTTCAGCAAATTCTTGACTTTCCAGCTGAAAGTCAATTTCCATTCTTTCTTCAGAAGATGGAATAATCTCAGGAACCGATTGTTCCACTGGATAAGCTTCCAGACTTTCTTCTTTCTCAACAGAAAGAGTCTCTTCAACAAAATCTTCCTCAAAGGTTTCTTGCTGTTCTGAACCAGGAAAAACTAATTTCCTTGTAGCATTGGTATGAAATTCTTCCTCATGAAGAACAACTGAAGGATCCTCAGTCCTTTCCTTTTCAAAAAGAACTTCCTCTCCTTGAGGTATTTCAGCAGGGATAACAGCAGGGATAACACCCCTTTCCTCTTCAACATGAACTGTTTCCATTGGAGATATTACAGGTTCTTCTCTAGGTGGAACTTCAACTGTTACTTCTTCTTGTTCTTCTTCTTCTGAGTACTCATCCACTTCATCTGGTTCTAAAACAGGATCAGCTAGGTTCTTAAGCCTTCTTGGATAGTCAACAGGATTGAACTTTTTATATTGTTGATCATTATCCTCAACCCATTGTTTTTCCATGGATTCCAGCTAATCTTCATCCTTATAATGATAGGCATGGATAGGCATAAATCAAAGTCCTCTAATTTTTCTTCATTCAGTCCAACCATTCATTTTGAGACTATCATGGCTGAAATCATCCTTGAATAAAATAGGAGGGTGGATTTGGAAGTTACTTTGATCAGCTCACAGATATGGTTGATAACATACTTACACAGATTGATCTTTTGGCCATTCTTCAACAGGTGAATCAGGAACACATCCTGATACTTCATCACAAAAAAATCTCCTTGTCTTGGACAAACCAAATTCTGAACAAACTTGAACAAAAGTCTTGTCTCCCCATCCAGTTCAGCAGCTATGTCCCTTCACTTGGTTCCATTTCCAGTTAGATTTTCCAAAGTGGTTTCTAGGTCAATGATGTCAGTTGTTGGAGTAGGGTCTCTTTGTTAATCCTCACACACTCCTTCACGTGGAATTCTTAGGCATGCAGCCCACAACATTGAAGAGAAAGAGCACTTCTGACCATCGATCCAGCTAGTCACCAAAAATCATTCTCCAAACTCAAAAGAGAACTTCACATACTGATAGAATTGAGATACAAGCCTCCGGTAAATCGGTCTATTCTGTCCAGTGAACCATTCAAGCCATCCTTGTTCTTTTAAAAGTTTCAAAACTAATGATCTGCTAGACAGCAACCATTCAGGGCAAACCTCTTTTTCAGGTACAACTATACGGCTTACCAGGTTTGGGTTTAGAGGTCCTTCGGGTGCTATCCTCGGTATCCTCCTTTGTTTCTTAGAGCAGCGCTTCTCAGACGAGGGTGAAGATGGACGCTTCATCCTTGGAATTCACTAAAGGTTTAGGAAAGAGGGAAAAGAAGGTTCATGAGAGAATTTAGGCAAGCAGTTGAATGAAACCCTTAAGTTTTATCATTTTAGAATGCCAAACGTCATAAAAAACAAACGCAGGAAATCAAATAGCGGTGAAATAAAAATTACCGCGATACGGGTAAAAATAAAATAAAAATAATAAAAATTATCATACTTCTCACAGTGAGACAAAAAACTAGCCATCACGATGAGACAGTTTATAGTTATCCCGGTGAAATAGTGAGTAGTTTATATAGTCACGGCGAGACAGTGAGTTGTCAGACCCTGAGCATAAAAACAGTAACTTAGAAACAGTAAGATATTCATTTATGATTAATCATACCAAGATAATGTATGATGTAGTCTAATATTTCAGAATTTAATGGTTTAGTGAATATATCAGCAAGTTGATTTTCAGTTCCAATGAATTCCAAAGTGATATCACCTTTTTGATAATAATCCCTTAACAAGTGATGTCTTACATCAATATGTTTTGTCCTAGAATGAGAAACAAGATTCTTAGAATTATTAATAGAACTTGTGTTGTCACAATTTATTGAGACATGTCTGAATTGATATCTATAGTCTAGTAATATGTGTTTCATCCACAAAATTTGTGCACAGCAACTTCCAACAGCTATGTATTCAGCTTCTGCAGTTGACAATGCAACATAATTTTGTTTCTTACTCCACCATGATACTAGTGACTTGCCTAAAATATGACATGTTCCACAGGTGCTTTTTCTATCTATCTTACATCCAGCAAAGTCAGCATCAGAATAACTAACTAGTTCAAATGACTGTCCTTTGGGATAAAACATTCCTAAATTGGGAGTATGCTTGAGGTATTTGAAAATTATCTTTACAACATTTAAATGTGACACTTTAGGGTTTTCATGAAAATGAGCACACATACACACACTAAACATAATATCAGGATGACTAGCAGTCAGGTAGAGTAGACTTCCAATCATTCCTCTATAAGTGGTTTGATCAACAGATTTACCATTTTCATTAAGATCCATCTTACAGGTGGTACTCATGGGAGTGTCACTACTTTTTGTGCTATCCAATCCAAAACGTTTTAAAATATCTCTAGTATATTTACTTTGAGTTAAAATAATTCCATCATCATTTTGAAAAATTTGAAAACCAAGAAAGAATTTAAGTTCACCCATTAAACTCATTTCAAATTCATTTTTCATCATTTTTGAAAAATCAGTACATAACGAATTTTTGGAAGATCCAAAGATAATATCATCAACATAAATTTGTACTACTAAAACAACTTTAGAAATTCGTTTTATAAAAAGAGTAGGATCAACTATTCCTTTTGTAAAACCATTAGAAAATAGAAAAGTACTTAATCTATCATACCAAGCTCTTGGAGCTTGCTTTAAACCATATAAAGCTTTTGATAATTTGAAAATATGATTTGGAAAATGAGGGTTTGAAAAACCATGTGATTGTTCAACAAAAACATCCTCAGCAATATATCCATTTAAGAATGCACTCATGACATCCATTTGATATAGTTTGAAATGTAGATGTGCAGCATAAGAAAGTAAGATCCTAATAGCTTCTAATCAGGCTACTGGAGAAAAAGTCTCCTCATAGTCAATACCTTCTTCTTGACTATAGCCTTGTCCAACTAGTCTAGCTTTATTTCTAACTATGTTTCCGGATTCATCTACTTTGTTTCTAAACACCCATTGTGTGCCTATTGTGAAAGTGTCCTTAGGTCTTTCAACAAGATTCCATACTTCATTTCTTTCAAACTGATTGTGTTCTTCTTGCATAAAAATTACCCAAAAGTCATCTTTAATAGCATCATCAATGTTTTTAGGTTCAAGCTGTGACAAGAAGGCTTGATGTTCAACCTGATTTCTAAGAGAAGCTCTAGTCTATGTCCCTTTATCAATATTTCCTACAAAAACATCTAAAGGATGATTCTTCAGAATTCTAGTTGATCTAATAAAGGTAGAGATAGAAATTTCAGGTTCATCAACAGGTTGGGAATCAACAGAAGAAGGTTCTGGAAAATTTCCAGAACTGGAAGTTTTAACTATAGGTCCATTGTCTTTATCATTAAGGTTCAAAACAGAGAGATCATCTTCAATATTTTCAAAAGAGGTTTTAGGCTCATGTGGATTAGTTTCATCAAACTTGATGTGAACATATTCTTCCACACACTTGGTTCTCTTATTGAAAACTCTATAGGATTTACTAGAAATAGAGTAACCTAGGAAAATTCCTTCATCACTCTTGGATGCAAATTTTTCGAGATTTTCTTTAGTATTTAGAATAAAGACTTTGCAACCAAAGACTTTGAAGTAGTTAACTTTAGGTTTCCTATGGTTCTACAACTCAAAAGGGGTCCTCTTAAGAACAGGTCTGATTAAGACTCTATTGATAACATAACAAGCTGTATTTACAGCTTTAGCCCAAAAATAAACAGGTAGGTCATACTCATTAAGCATAGTTATAGAAATTTCTTGTAGAGTTCTATTCCTTCTTTCTACTACACCATTTTGCTGGGGTGTCCTAGGGGTAGAGAAATTGTGACTATAGCCATTGTGAGAGCAGTAAGATTCAAATTCATGATTCTCAAATTCATGGCCATGATCACTTCTCAGAGTTTTAATCTTAAGTCCACTAAGGTTTTCTATATATTTGGAGTATTTAACAAAGTAAGAACAAGATTCACTTTTGTGAGCTAGAAAATATACCCAAGTATATCTAGAAAAGTCATCTACTAAGACATATACATAGTGCTTCCCATTTAAGCTAGAAACTCTAGATGGTCCAAATAAATCCATGTGAACAAACTCGAGAGGTTGAGAAGTTGACACTTATTTCTTTTATTTGAAAGAAACTTTATGTTGCTTTCTCTTTTGATAGAGATTACAAACTTTGTCAATTGAAAACTCAAGTTTGGGTAGGTCTCTAACTAAGTTCTTCCTAGTATGTTTTCTAAGCGAGTGTATATTTCATTGTCCTAATCTTCTATGAAAAAGACAAGACTCTTTATGAAAAGCATTTAAACATGTAATATTCTGCTTAGCTAAAGAATTTAAATCAATAGCATAAACATTTTCATTTCACAGGGCAGAAAATACTAAAGAATGTTTAGAATTAAAAACATTGCATGAATCATTTTCAAATTTAACATTAAAACCATAATCACATAACTGAGAAATACTTAACAGATTATATTTAAGTCCATCAACAAATAAAACTTTAGGAACTAATACTGAGTCAGTGTTACCAATCTGGCCTAAGCTGATAATTTTCCCTTTAGAATTATCACCAAAGGTGACAACAACTCCATCAACTCTGACTAAGCTTTTAAAGAATGAGAAGTCTCCAGACATATGTCTTGAAAATCCACTATCCAAGTACCAGGTCTTCCTACATGAGCTCTTTAAGCAGGTTTCCTACAAAACAGATTTAGATAGGAAATGATTTTGGTACCCAGATCTTCTTGGGTCCAGACATGTTAGCAATCAAAGCTTTTGGTACCCAAATTTGTCTTATGGGTCTCATGAAAGTTGTAGAATCAACAGACTTTTAAAGATAAACCTTATTAGATCAATAACTATTAATATAACTAGTTGAAGCATATAAATGTACAGAACTAGAATTAGTAGCATTCTATCCAGATTTAGGAATAAATATATTCTTAGTAAACTGTCTTTGTCCAGGTTTGTAGCCTATTCTAGTAGTGTATTTTGGTGCAACTTGCTTTCCTAGCATTTGAGTTAGTGTATCCTTTCCATTTGTGAATTTCCCTAAATCCTTTCTGAGTTGATCATTAGATAATTTCAGTTCAGTTTTTTCTTTAAGTAACTGAGCATTCTTTTACATTTCAATATCAAGATTAGATTTATGTTTAACTGTTAAAGCATACTGTTTCTTTAAACCTTTGTATTTGTATTTCAGCTCATTACAGGTTTCTTATAACATATCACAATATTCAAATAGTTCATATTTTGACATGTTATCAGAGTCAGTATCATCTCAAGAATAATAAGAATTTAAAGAAGGAGTTTCAACTGTTACCTCAGAAGTGTTTGTCATAAAACACATGTTTGCCTTATTTCTGTGTTCAGTTTCAGAGACTTCAGATTCAGTGGAGCTATCCTCAAAAGCGCTCCAAGTAGACTTCATAGCCTTTTTGTACTTACTGTCCTTTTAATCATATTTCTTCTTGAATTTGATCTTTTGGCAGTCTGGTTTAATATGTCCTTTCCTTTTGCACTCATAACAGACAACTTCATTACTTTTATCTGGCTTTTTCCAATCCTTCTTCCAATGTTCCTTATTGTCATACTTTCCTCTGTAATTTTATTTTCTGAAAAAATTCTTCTTCCTATAGAACTTCTTAAACCTTCTGGAAATGTGAGCCATTTCAGCAACACTATTAGAAGCACTTTCACTGTCTTCACATCTTGAACTCTCGTTTATAGTGTGAAGTTTCTCCTTATCCTTGTCCTTTGAAGTTGAAGATTTGAAAGCAACAGACTTTCTTCTAGGTTCATCTTCTTCTTCTTTGTTTACCTTGACTTCTTCCTCATACATCATAAGCTTACCAATGAGTTCTTTAATAGGTATAGCAGCAATGTCACATGACTCTCTGATTGAAACAGATGTGCCACTCCATCGGTCTGGTAAACATCTCAAGATTCTCATAATTTGTTCCTTTGCTGGAACAACTTTTCCAAGTGAATTCATTGTATTGACTATCTCATTAAACCTGAGATACATGTCAGAAATAGGTTCATCAGTTTTCATTTTAAAATTATCATATTTAATAGTATAAGCATTTAATCTCATTTCCTTAACATTGGTTGTTCCCTAATGAGAAACACCTAAGGTATCCCAAATTTCAAAAGTAGTTTTACAAGCAGAAATTCTGTTAAACTCTTTATCTCTTAAAGCACAGTACAAGGAATTCATGGATTTACAATTATTATTGTAAGCAGTCTTTATAGGTTCATCCCAAGTGGATCTAGTAGTAGTGGGAAGTTTATATTCTGAATCTATGGCAGTCCATATATCAAAACCTCTACTTTGTAAATGAATTTTCATTTTAAGCTTCCATTGGGCATAGTTGGTACCATTAAAGAAAGGTGGCCTGTTAGTAGAAGCACCCTCTAGTCTATTATCCATAACTAGATTTTATAAAGACAATTTAAAGAGAAAAAATTTACAACTAACAGAAATTTAAGATCTTTAGAGATGCAACTAAAATCACAGTTGAAAAACAGAGTACTTTAGAAATTATTTAAACAACCTCTGATACCAAATGTTGGTCGGAGTGGACACTCAAGAGGGGGGGTGAATTGAGTTCCAATTAAAATTTCTGTTAAAACATTGTCTAGTTAAAATCCCCCGATTTATAAAATAAGTTAAACTGTATTGAATTTATATAGATTGTAAATGTTCACATAGCTTCTCAAAGATTGATTAGGTCTCAGTTAGTTTAACCACAAGATCAAACTAACTTTTGAATCTAATCTACTGATTTATAATAAGTGTAAACACTTGCTAATCTAACTATAAAAGTAGCTTCAAAATAATTTTGTATTTTAAAGTAATAGCAGCGGAATAAGTATAATATATTTTCTATACATTAAACTTAAATAAAAGATGAACAACAGATATAAAAAGAGGTTCAGTCTCAAGCTGAGACTTAGTCCTCTCAAATTTATATAAATTTAATCCACACCCTGGATCGGGGTTAACAACAGTTTACAAAACTGTCCAGGCCACACAGGGACCTCTAACACTATTATACGTGGGAAGCAAAGAAAATACCAGGCCACACAAGGACCTCTTCCACAGTTGACGTGGGTAAACAAGTGATAAGATATTTGGACTGAGGATTTTGATATCCTCCAGTTCAGTGCAGGAGACAGTGTGTGTATAAGAAATACATAGTACACACACTGCTCAAAAGTTAATAAATAAATCACGTAGAGAAGATAGATAAGAGTTTAGAAAGCTCTAGTGATTATCAATGTAGCTCGGGACTCATTGGATTCAGCAGGAGTGCTTCTGAGTCCTTCTCTGGTTTTTCTGTTGAAAAACAGAGTGTCATAGTTAAACTTGTCTTCTATAGGAGTGAGAATGATCTCTTGATTCATCGTGTGTTCTTCAGTAGTGTTGAATTTTATTCATAAGAGTTCTTTGAAAGATTTTCAATCTCTTTCGTGCTCAGGATTGTTCTTCTCGTTCAGCACAGTGCTCTCTGGTGTATGCAAGTTCTTCTCATTGTACATTCACACTTTCATGTCACTACTTGCGCTTATTGCACGTGTACTGCATTTCAATCTTTCTTATATTCCACAAGCTCTGGCAGTAGGAATGATTCCATTTTCATAGGTATGAGATACAGTTTCTTTTCAAGCCAACAACTAGCATTAAATAACATTAATTTCACTAAAAACAACAAATATGACCGTTAGCATCACTTAAAATAATATTGAAAAAAGCTTAAGAAACGGTGTCACAGTGATCATGGAAATGGTGTCTTCTTCACGGTGTCTGATCATGGTGTCTGGTCACGGTGTCTGGTCAGGGTGTCGAGTCACGGTGTCTGGTCACGGTGTCTGGTCACAGTGTCTGGTCACGGTGTCTGGTCACGGTGTCTGGTCACGGTGTCTGGTCACGGTGTCTGGTCACAGTGTCTGGTCACGGTGTCTGGTCACGGTGTCTGGTCACAGTGAGTCCTTCACGGTGAGTCCATACTTAGACAAAAAAATCTATATTTGGACTAAGACAGTGATATGCAGATTATGAGTTAAGGTTACTCATTAGAGATAATATATGAGAGAATTGTAATTATGCATAAAACATGTAAAGAGTAATTAACTTCCATAAGATTTGTTATTATAAAAACATTATATGCACCTATTGTTGAGTTTGAAGAGCATTAGCAAGATGTGCACTAAAGATCAAGATTAATTAACAATAATGAGATTTGTGATTACTAAAAAATTATTAACACATGAGGAGTCCAATAGCCATAAATGTTTATTCTTAATTATTAATGTTATTGCTATATTGTTATCCTTACTGAGCATCCAAGCTCACCCTTTCTATGTTTTATTTTTTCTAGGATGTGTATAAGTATATTATAACTGACCTGCAAGGATAGTCTAAGGGATATGAATGTGGTAAATGGATACAATTTTATTGTTTTTTTTCATTTTATAATGTAATGTAACATTCATGTATGTTATATATTTTCCAAGACTGCTAAACTGATCGGTTCTTTGGGACTTGATTCCTTGTAATCTTGCCAATGTATTATAATAATTTACCGACTCTGGGATTCTGGTGTCGGGGCGTTACAGTTGGTATTAGAGGAAGTTTAGTAAAAACCTAGGAAATATATTTAGATAAAATCTAATTAGAGAAAATTACCCTAATATATACTTTTGGGATTAGTATAGAAGAACTTCCTAGAATGTTTCTGCACTCTTGGTTATGACACTCTCGGGGGATAATCTTAGGATATTTCACATTTTCATTACAAGCCATTATGAATGATTTGAGAGTAAATAATTTCTCAAAGAAAACATTTTATGATTATAGATTATATGCATAATATTTTCAGTTTACATTAGGTATTTTACAAGTTCGGAATTATGCATTGTGATTCATAAACTAACCTAGGGAAAGCTATTGTTTAGAAATGGTTCCTAGTAGAAGGAATGAGAATTCTAGAAATACGCATGATCTAATGATTAAGAAGGATCATATATTTCATGGTATTAAGACAACATTTAAACGGAAAACAGTCTCCCACATATTCTCATCATATGAAGAAATAATATCATCTATTAATAAGGTATGTAAAGAATTCTATGAGTCCTTTGGCTTTGAATAGAATCAAGAGAATAAAATGATGGAAGAGAGAAATATGGATAAACGGAAGAGGGGAATGAAGGATTTTCCATATGTGATAACTGTGGAAATAATCACCATGGTAAATTCTTTAAGGTAATTGGAGTTTGTTATAAGTTTGTAGTAAAAGGACACCATTTACTTTATTTCAAGGGTAAAAAATATATTCAAATGTACAATGCTTCATATGCACGGAGTTGGGACTCTATGTGATTCCATGTCCAAATCATCAGAGTATACCCCTAATATTACTATTGGATAATAATCAATTTATGATACTACCGAATAAGAAGAGGAATGATTAGAGTTCTTATGTTGTTATTAGAGTATTGTTTCATTTGAGTATTGTATCAATGATGTACAAGTTATAATAATTATAAAGTTTATAAGGATTGTACTGCAGTACTATTTCATTTAGGACTTGCGATTGTGTGGAACCAATAAAAGTAACTCAATATCATGTTAATTATTTTGGAAAATATATGGTTGAGAGAATGATAAACCATAATATGATTCTAATACTGAGGTAGTGATTTTGGAATAATATATGATTGATTTGGATAAATTATATTGTATATTCTTGACTACCATGAAACTAATTAATGGTTTTTTATTCAATTATTGTTAGAGTATTTAAATTTCTTGGATATAAGTAATATGTCTAGTATTATATAAGGAATAAGGGAGTATTAATGTAATTAAAAAGGTTTTATTATAATTCAGAGTTTTACCATTTTTTAAAAGAATACATGATGAAGGTATTCACATGTTATTATGTGGAAAAAAGAATCTTCATTGTGTTTACCTTCCTTATAAAATTTGGATTGTGAGTTTGGACAAAAGTATTTTCGATAATTCTAAAGGTTGGAATCAATTAAGTTTGACATTTGATAATATTGTTATGTTTAATGCATTTCTTAATATTATTTTTGTATTGTAATAAAAGGGACAACCTGAAGGTCGGGCGATAACCTGTCTTGTCTAGCAAGGCTACGATACTTGAACCCGAAACCTAAGGGAAACAACAGTGCATGACCTACCACTAGCCTACTTGATGTCCTGGGTTGTATAATGTAGTATTGTTTTAAATATTCTGAAAAATTAATTATAAATGAATTATTTTTGGAACCCTATATTATTAGGATAAATAAAATATTTTTTAATTCTATTATCTTTTGGAGTGAAATATGATTTTGTGGTAAGAATTAGTTAAAGCATGACACTTTACTTGTCAAGTATATTTTTTTTCTCTTATTGTATGAATATATTAATTCATAAACATTAGGTAAGATATCTTAAACCAAAAATATTTTATCCTAATACCTTATGTTTTGTTTAATCGATGATATTTTAAATCATCATAGACTGACGGATTTGAGGCTCTCAATTGTACACTTGTTTGTGATTGATAACCTCAATCCCTCCCTATAAATATTTATGTTTTCCTCCAATTATGTGTCTCTAATTTCCACCAATGTTCTCTTAATCGAGATAATAACTTGGTGTTGACTTTTTCATTTCCCATTCCCTCTTATTAAGACTATATTTTTTTAATCTAATTTCTGATGTGGGTGTTTCACAAAGGTATTTTTCTATTTTTAACCTCTTATTTTTGAAAAACAATTTCAAATCGTGAGGATACAATTTATTGTTGGAGGGGAGAATGTAACACCCCAAGATTTCATAGTATGTTATCTCTTCAAAGTAATTCAATAACTTATGCTACACGCAACAACGACTTCGAGTGCACCCTGACTTACCAAACTACCCATTCAAAAGGTGGTTATGAATAGTATTAACTGAATTTTAAATTATATATACTACATATAATTTTAGAGTCCATATTATTCATTTCTTAGACATAATATAAGAACAAATTCTTTTCTTCAGATAAAGGGAGTATTTTTCAGAAAATGAAATTTTACAGCCTTTTAATGGAGAACCTTTTTGAAATTCAAAATTTGACATTTTTAAATACTAAATTTGACAAAATAAACTTCTTCTTTAGAATTAGGACAAAAAACTTAGATTTGATAAATATTTGGTGTTTTTCTGAAAAATATCATATTTGGGTGAATAGTAAAAAAATACTAAATTTTAATTGAAAACAAATTTTTTAATCAAAATAGTTTATAGTGTTAAATTATACATTTGATTGGTTTATAAGTATACATAGATTATATTTTTATAATTTAATATAATCTAGGTCATTATAATATATTTCACATTTAAATTTGACAAAAACACATGTCAATATTTTGATAGTTTTTAATTTTTAAAAACCCTGTTTTTTGTTTTTACAACAGGAATTAATTTTAAATTAATAAATGAAACATATATGTTTTGAATTTGGTAAATTAGACTTAACTTTTTAATTCATAATATCAAAATTATCTTATGGCCATGTTTTGGTATTTTTCTGAAAACTTTCAATTTTTCGTGAATAGTGAAAAACGCTGCTTTATTATTTAAAACCGACTTTTTATTCAGATAATTATTTATTTTATATAAATTTATTTTAAGTTAAAATAGATATATAATACCTATATAAGTTCAATTTAATTAATTTGAGACCTTTTATAGTAAAATTAGATGTATAAAGGTTTATTGAACTTTTTACCGTATTTTACCCACCTTCTAGGAGCATTTGCAAATTTCCATAAAACTAAATTTTACCGCTTCTGTGAGTTGAATTTAAAAAACCTGAGACACATGGTTTACATCAGTAAGAAAATATGTGGTTTAATAAGATGAAAATAATTTTTTTGAATAGTAACTTTTAACTTTTATTTTACACGATTAAAAGTAAATAGGGTAATTAAGGGTAAAAATGTTATTATAATTACCCTAACAGATGTCATAATTATATTGGATAAGTGTAATTATACCAAAACCAACCTTAGGAATAAAATATTATCCACTTTGGTCCACTTGAATTAGATTAGGACTTTTATTATTATTTTATTTAAAGAAGAGTTAAATGTGTTAAATTCAATGATTAATAACTAAACCATTTTTAGTATAAGGTTATAAATAAGATAAATTAGACTACAAATATTCATTAGAAAGATAAAAATATTTCCTAAATAATGGTAGTTTATTTATAATTTTTAGAAATTAAATAAATAAATTTATTTATGACATAATGATGATGTAATAATTACCTTATTAATGATAGAATCAAATAATGGTATTATAAATATTAACATAAATATAATTTCAATGGTTTTATGACATACACAAATTTTCTTGGTGAATATGACATTTTAGGGTTGATTAAATGTATCTTGTTCTAAGTAATAATGTTGTGATGACTTTAAAAAAAACCAAATACTAAATAGAGTCAAAATTGACATAAATGAGTTTTTAAAACAAATATTATATTATTAAATTATATAATATTCCTAAAAATATAAGGTTCAGCCAAAAGGATTAAATAGTATTATATATGTCATTAATGAATAACTTTATGTTCTATTGTAAGTTTAGAGTATGTTTATTAACCATATAATGTAAGAATACAAGAAGATACTGTAAAAGTTAAACTATTTAACTAAGAGTTAAATCTAAAAGATAAGGTTAATATGGTGACCTAGACTTATCTAAAACATATTGGTTTAGTGTTTTTCGACCCATCTCCACATTATACTAGAAATAATTATTTTTGAGCCATTATAAACCAAATATGATTTTATTATAAAATAATATTTCAAGCTTTTTCTAAAGTGACCCTCACCTCTCTTATAAAAGGGTACTTCCCCTTCTCTTAATTTAAAACCACCAAATCCATTTGGCTCGTCCAACCCCTGCCCAAATATCCTCCAAACACTCATACCTTCATCCTAGAGGCCTTTATTTGGTCAGAAATCCAACCTATGGTTTCCTTTTGATCAAATCAAATGGAAGAACCCGAAGAAGAGGTTAATATTTCATCACCTCATTCAAGTTCTTTTCTTCTTCCACTTCCTATTTCATTGTTTTTTCCATTCTAAAATAATAAATAAAGTATCTTATATATAAATTTATGTTATTATAAATATAGTACAACAATATTTATTATTCTATTTATCATATGAATGACAAATTCACCATACGTGCGTTCGTACGGCTTACCGTCTCCACGTCGTGGTCTAGTTTGTTATTCAAGCACTTCATTATTTGGATGGGTATAATAATGTGTATAACTGAAGTAAATAATAAATATAAAATGTTAATTATTCTTTATATATGATATACTATCCAATAACATATGATTTCACCATCAATATAAATATATTGTTGCTCGTGCGTACGTACAGATTACTGTCACCACGACACGATGAGATTCATTTCCACATTCATCATTCAACGATGATTATAAAAATATATATTATTAATAAGTATGTAATATATGACATAATAATTCTAATGGATATATATATATATTTATTATTAATATACTTACATATATCTTATTCACTTACTTATGTTCAATACAATATGAAAATAGAAACAACGTTTATGCATACGTACGGCCTACCGTCTCCATAAACGGTGCCTCCCATTTCATATATCTATCTATTATAAATATTTATATTTTAAATATATTGGACATTTAAATCAAGGATTAGATTTTATAAATATTTAAATTGTGATATAAATGATATGATCAAGAATAACAAGTTAAAACATGTAACACCCCAAGATTTCATAGTGTGTTATTTCTTTAAAATAATACAATAACTTGCACTACACGCAACACCGAGTTCAAGCACACCATGACTTACCAAACAAGCCGTTCAAAAGAGGTTATGAATAGTATTAACTAAATTTTAAACTTTATATAATCCTTATAATTTTAGAATCCATATTATGAGTTTCTTAGACATAATACAAGAACAGATTCATTTTCAGTATTGCACTTTTATCAACTTTTAATAGTGAAACCTTTTTAAATACAATATTTTAAACTTTTTGACTAAATGGGGACATCAAAAAAAATTAAAATGAAACATCCCAAGCTTCCACGGTACGCTTTCCTTTGAATAATACAGTAGCGTGTGTTGTACGCAACTTCGAGTTTTAACACACACCACAACCGATCAAACTAGCCGTTATGAATAGTAATACCTACTTTTTGAAATTATATATATTTTATATTTTAAAATTGACTTCATTTTTGGATTTGTAGTGTTGAATTTACCCTAAGGTGAAATTTTGGTACTTTTCGGATAACTTTCATATTTTGATGAATAGTGAAAATTACTAAATTTTAATTAAAAACAACTTTTTTAATCAAAATAATTAATAGTGATAAATTATGAATTTGAGTGGTTTTAAAGTATATTTAGAATATATTTTTACCATTTAATATAATATTGGTCATTGGACATAATTTTACAATTAAACCAAACATAAACAAGTGTCAATCTTTTGATAGTTATTATCACTTAAAAACACGCTTTTTGTTTTGACAACGGGAATTAATTTTAAATTAATTTCTGCCACTTCTATGTTTTTAATTTAGAAAAATGGATTCCATATTTGTAATCAGGATGTACAAATTGTGTAAATAGGTAACTTTTATTTTTAGACATTTTGAATAATTATTGTAGTAAATATTTTATTTACCATGGTTAAGGGTAAATCTGGTAAATAAGGGTTAAACAATAATATTATAATAATACTAAATTACCCTAAAACGTGTCCTAGCCTTATTGTTTGATACATGTTCGACCATAGACATATTTGGGTCGATTTGGGGACCCCATGGTGCCACTTGTAGGTGATAAGGACACTTTATTTTAATTAAGTTAAAATGAATACAAAAATAACACAAGCATATATCTTTTATAAAAACAATTATTACATAGGGTTATATATGTTGGATTTTAGATTATAAATATTAATTAGAAAGATAAAAAGCTTTCCTACATAATTATATTTTATTTATAATTTTTAGACATTAAATAATTTATTTTATTTATGACACAATGATGATGCAGTAATTACTAAAATAGTGAACAATTAAATTAATTGATATTATAAATACCCAAATAAATATAATATGAAAATTTTAATGACTTAAAATAATTTTATAGGATAATATGGTATATTAGGATTTATTTAATATACCTTTTTTGAAGTAATCAATCTGTTATGAGTTTCAAAAAAATCAACTATTGAATAGTGTCAAAATTGACATAAAAGAGTTCTTAAAACAAATATTATATTATTAATTGATATTAAATTCCTAAAAATCTAAGGTTCGGCCAAGAGACTTATATCATGATAGGTTCATCATTAATGGACCATTTGGGGGTCTCTTGGATGTATATAGTATGTTTATTAACCATATTATATAAAAATACAAAGAGACATTGTAAAAGTGAAACTAATTAACTTAGAGTTAATACATAAAGATAAGGTTAATATAAGTACCCAAACCGGTCTAAATTCTACTGGTTGAGTTGTATTCGACTCATCCCCACCTTAAAACATAAATAATCAACTTTGGAGCCATTATAAACCGAATAATAATTTATTATAAATTAATATTTCTAGCTTTTCCAAGGGTGCCCCTCACCCCTCTTATAAAAGGGCACTCCTCCTTCTCATTTTGTCACACCTTCAAAGCCTTATGGTTCGGACAAACTCTGCCCAAATACTCTCCAAACTTCCCTCACTACAACCTAGAGGCCATATTTTGATCAGAAAGCCAACCTAAGGAGCCGTTTTGATCAAATCAAAAGGAAGGAACCGAAGAAGAGGTAATGATTTCACCACCATTTTTCCAAGTTCCTTCTTCTTCCACTTCTTCTTACTTTGTTGTTACCATTCTAAAATAATAACTCCAGTATCATATATATACTGTGATGTTATTATAAATATGGTACAACCATATTCAGTATTCTATCCAACCTTTGAATAACATGTCACCATACGTGCATACGTACGGCTTACCGTCTACACGTCGTGGTGTAATTGTTATTCAATATATTATTATTTGGATGGGTATAATAATGATGTGTAACTCATGTAAATAATAAATATAAAATGTTAGTGATATTTTATATATGATATACCATTCATTTATATATTATTTTAATATCAAAAGAATGATATTGTCGCTCGTGCGTAGGTACGGACTACCGTCTCCACGAACGCGATGAGATTCATTCTCCATCATATCCATTCAAGTATAATTATCATTTGCTGATTTAAAAATGATGTTTAAGGACTTGATATCATTCTGGATATGAATAATATACAACCTATCCATTACAAACATGGATTGCGTAATAAAACATATAAAAGAAAATGAGTAAGTTAACACCCTAAACAACGATAATACTATGACATTATTAACAAAGCAAAGTTAAAAGATCATATATGATATGATATTATTATATATGATTCATGTATAATTTAATAACAATTATTTAAATATTATACAGGAGGTTAACCTACCCCAACCAAGTAAAATTACAAGGTAAGGGATTTTCTTATCTCACATTAAATTCCGTGAGATTTCCATTATTCGCCACTAAATTATTGAAAGGGGTGTGTTGTGTACTGGAATTTGATATATATATTATCATGATTATCTTTATATTAATGATATTCTGTAAATAATTTGGTGTTTATTAACTTTTGGCCATACGACTCAGTTGATTAACGTGGTAAGGGGTTTTCATCTCACTCTTTATTTCTGTGAGATTCATGCCATATTTCCACTATTATCTTTTGTGTGGTGTATGTACTGATCATAATTGTATTCTTTATGTAATACAATTTACCTTATGTGTATTTACATTTTCATTGTATGATACCTCTTTCATGGGTTGTATGTTTCATAAGTTACCAAATTGATAAGGGTTTACTTCACAATCTCTTTAATATCCGAGGTTGTCTTTACGTAAGTATCTACAGGGACATATTTACTATCCATGTCCATATTTCATAAAAGAGTTTTCAAAGGGATTATTTCTAAGGGAACTTTTACTAAAACATCATTTTATATGTTTTAAATATTTATTCTTCTAAATCATCCTCATTTATGTCCACGTTTTCAAAATGGTTTGTAAGGATTTATTTATATGAAAATGAATGTTTTGAAAGTGTTAATTCCATTCAAAAGATTCAAAGTGTTATGGGACAATTTGATTCAAAAATGTATTTAAATGCCTTACTTTCTAAATTGTGTAACATTAAAATGTTTTTATGAAAAAGGAGTATTTCTCTCAATAATTTTTTAAAAAAACATTTTCATCTATGTCAACATCCTTTGATGGATTTTAAGATTATTTGATTTTGATTTATTATGATTTAAAACTTCCATATTGTAATGAAGTTTTGTGATATGTTTGACTGTAGATGTGTCATTTATATAGCATTCATGGTTTATGAGTAAAGTATTGACATTTCGTATGCTAGTTCCAATAAGAATGTTTATGTTATATTTCAACCTTTACATTATATGAATGTGTTGGACAAGTATGTTCCAGGTTAGGGACTGGTTAAAGTAAGCCCTCCAGGTTAGGGACTGGTAAAAGTAAGCCCTCCGGTTTGGTCTCCGGTTATTAGAGGCACTCCGGGTTGGTGTCCGGTTATTAGAGGCACTCCGGGTTGGTGTCCGGTTATTAGAGGCACTCCGGGTTGGGTTCCGGTTACAGTCAGCCCCAAGGTCTTGGGACGAGGCCTTGAAAAGAAATTAAAGTTTAGCATTATGCATTCCATCATTATGAAAGTGGTTATTGATTTTTCATGTGATTATTCGATTAGTATAATATCCATGTGAATAAGTAAATGGTATTATTTCATTTTACTTTTTCCATACTATGTTTATGTTCAAGTTTAAAAGGCTTTTCTTTTAGTAATGCATTGCCTTAAATGTTTATGCTTATTTTGAATGTTCCGCTATATTGTTATCCTTACTGGGCATTTGAGCTCACCCCTTTTCTATGTTTTATTTTCCCCAGGATGTGAAGAAATAAGTTATGAATGACCTGCAGGGATATTATGAGGGGATAATAGTGTGGACTGTGGAGACATTATGTTGTGGTAGTAGTTTTTCATTTTATGATGTAATGTAAAACTTATGAATATATCTAGTGTTTCCAAGGCTACTAAACCAATCGGTCTTTCGAGATTTGATCTTTCTTGTGATCATGCCAATGTTATGTAATGACGCACCGACTCTAGGTAACTGGGGTCGGGGCGTTACAGTTGGTATCAGAGGAAGTTTAGTACAAACCTTGGAAGCTAGATTTAGATAAACTCTGATTAGAGCACGTAGACCTAAGATGAAATTTGAGGATTAGTATAGAAGAACATCCTAGAATTTTTGTATTGTAGAGATTTTGTGAGTTTTTCGAGCAATACATCCCTGTCTGGATACGAGCAGGTAGAGGTGGCTCTGGCACAGATGTACCTAGGGGTAAAACCCAAAAACACCGCTTTGAGCTAGACTCGAACGGGAACTGGTGCACGACAACGGGCCTTGCTGCACTCTTGGTTACGACACTCCCGGGGGATATGCTTAGGATAATTCTCATTTTCTTTACAAACCATTATGAAGGGTTTATGTGGATTTACTTCCTCAAAGTAGAAATTTATATGATTATGGATTATATCCATAAACTATTTAATTTATGTTATGTGTCTTACAAGTTTGGGATTAGGTATTGTTATTCATAAACTAATCTAGTGTATTCCATTGTTTAGAAATGGCGCCCAGTAGAAGGAATGAGAACTCCAGCAATGCACATGATCCAAAGAGAAAGAAGGATCATATCATTCATGGCCTTAAGCCAGAATTTATAAGAGAAATAGTCTCCCATTTATTATCATCATACGAAGAAATAATATCATGTGTTGATAAGATAAGTAAAGATTTTACTGAGTCCTATGGCTTTGAAGGGAAGCAAGAGAAGAAAAGGATGGAGGAGAGAAATATGGATAAAGGGAAGAGGGAAAATAATAATTTTACCATATGTGATAACTGTGGGAAGAAACACCATGGAACTTGTCTGAAAGGAATGGGAGTTTGTTATAAGTGTGGTGGAAAAGGGCACAAAGTACATGACTGCAAGGGTAAGAAAATGGTTTCAAATGTACAATGCTGCATTTGCAAGGAGTTTGGACACTATGCGAACCTATGTTCCAGTCATCAGAATATGCCGAAAATGATGTTATTGGATAATAATAAATTTATGATACTACCACAGATGAAGAGGAATGATTAGAGTTCTTATGTTGATTATGTCAATTGAGTGTTGTATCAACAATGTACTTGTTCTAATAATTATGGAGTATATAAGGATTGTACTACAGTACTATTTCATTAAGGACTTGAGATTGTGTGGAACAAAGAAAAGTGACTCAATAGAAGGTTAAATTTTTGGAAAATATATGGTTGAGAGAAAGATAAACCATAATATGGTTCTGATACCGAGGTAGTGATTTTAGAATAATACATGATTGATTTGGATAAATTATATTGGATATTCTTGACTACCTTGAAGCTGATTAATGATTTGTCTACTCCATCATTGTTAGGGTTTAAAACATTTTTGGATTGATGAAGTATATCCAGCATTCTATATGGAATAAGGGAGCATGAATGTAATCAACAAAGATTATGGTAAATCAGAATGTTTCAGTGTATTAAAAGAATACATGATGAAGGTATTCATATGCTATTACAGGGTAAAAAGGATCTACATTATGTTTACCTTCCTTATAAATGTTGGACTGTGAGTTTAGACAGAAGTATTTTGGATAGTTCTAGTTTGGATTATTTTGGATTGCCATAAAAGGACAACCCGGAGGTCGGGCGGCAACCCGTCGCGTCCGGTAAGGCTGCGAGACTTGAACCCACAACCGAAGGGCGACAAGTGTGTATCACCTACCACTGGCCCACGAGATGTCCTGGATTAAATAATGTAGTTTTTTTTAAAAGATCTGGTAGATTAATTACAAATTCATTTATTTTGGAACCCTGTACGAATAGTATAAATAGAAAAAAAATTACATTCTATTATCTTTTAGAGTGAAAGATGAGTTTGTGGTAGAAATTTATTAATGGATAAAACACTAATTATAAAGTAAGTATATCTCCTTATGATCTTATCCAATCTCATAAATAAATTCCTCAACATTAATAAAAGGAACTTAGAACAAAAATGTTGTCCTAGATGGTACCTTAAATCATCACTAATTTATGGCTTTCGGATTTTTGGCCTTTTCATAGCCATGTTCTCTACCACTCTCCATCAGATAATTGATGGTTAGATTTCTCTTCCATATCCATATTTTCCTACATGGAACCCTAGTATGTGTTATTTTCGGTAATCTTTATACTTTCCACTCTTTGTTTTAAATAGAGGCCTCATTAATTCATTTTTCTATGTGGGATTTCAACTAAGATATTTTGAAACATCAAAAATGTGTTATCCCAATACCCTATGTGTTGTTGAACCAATGGTATTTCAAATCATCATAGATTGATGAGTTTATGGACCTCAATTTTATACTTGTTTGTGATTGATGACCTCAATCACTAACTATAAATATTTACGTTTTTCCTCCAATTATATGTCTCTAATTGCCACCAATGTTCTCCTAATCGAGATCATAATTTGGTGGTGACCCTTTCATTTCTCATTTCCTCATATTAAGACTAAATTTTAGTAACCCAATTTCTGATGTGGGGTTTCCCACAAAGATATTTTTTATTTTCAACCTTTTATTTTCAAAGAACAATTTCAAATTGCGAGGATGCAATTTATTGAAGGAGGGGAGAATGTAACACCCCAAGATTTCATAGTGTGTTATTTCTTTAAAATAATACAATAACTTGCACTACACACAACACCGAGTTCAAACACACCATGACTTACCAAACAAGCCGTTCAAAAGAGGTTATGAATAGTATTAACTAAATTTTAAACTTTATATAATCCTTATAATTTTAGAATCCATATTATGAGTTTCTTAGACATAATACAAGAACAGATTCATTTTCAGTATTGCACTTTTATCAACTTTTAATAGTGAAACCTTTTTAAATACAATATTTTAAACTTTTTGACCAAATGGGGAAATCAAAAAAAATTTAAAATGAAACATCCCAAGCATCCACGGTACGCTTTCCTTTGAATAATACAGTAGCGTGTGTTGTACACAACTTCGAGTTTTAACACACACTACAACCGATCAAACTAGCCTTTATGAATAGTAATACCTACTTTTTGAAATTATATATATTTTATATTTCAAAATTGACTTCATTTTTGGATTCGTAGTGTCGAATTTACCCTAAGGTGAAATTTTGGTACTTTTGGGATAACTTGCATATTTTGATGAATAGTGAAAATTACTAAATTTTAATTAAAAACAACTTTTTTAATCAAAATAATTAATAGTGATAAATTATGAATTTTAGTGGTTTTAAAGTATATTTAGAATATATTTTTACCATTTAATATAATTTTGGTCATTGAACATAATTTTACAATTAAACCGAACATAAACAAGTGTCAATCTTTTGATAGTTATTGTCACTTAAAAACACGCTTTTTGTTTTGACAGCGGGAATTAATTTTAAATAAATTTCTGCCACTTCTGTGTATTGAATTTAGAAAAATGGATTCCATATTTGGAATCAGGATGTCCAAATTGTGTAAATAGGTAACTTTTATTTTTAGACATTTTGAATAATTACTGTGGTAAATATTTTATTTACCATGGTTAAGGGTAAATCTGGTAAATAAGGGTTAACAAATAATATTATAATAATACTAAATTACCCTAAAACGTGTCCTAGACTTATTGGTTGATACATGTTCGATCATAGGCATCTTTGGGTCGATTTGGGGACCCCATGGTGCCACTTGTAGGTGATAAGGACAGTTTATTTTAATTAAGTTAAAATGAATACAAAAATGACACAAGCATATATCTTTTATAAAAACAATTATTACATAGGGTTATATATGTTGGATTTTAGATTATAAATATTCATTAGAAATATAAAAGGATTTCCTACATAATGATATTTTATTTATAATTTTTAGACATTAAATAATTTATTTTATTTATGACACAATGATGATGCACTAATTACTAAAATAGTGAACAATTAAATTAATTGATATTATAAATACCCAAATAAATATAATATGAAACTTTTAATGAATTAAACTAATTTTCTAGGATAATATGATATATTAGTATTGATTTAATTTACTTTTTTCGAAGTAATCAATCTGTTCTGAGTTTCAAAAAAATCAACTATTGAATAGTGTCAAAATTGACAAAAAAGAGTTCTTAAAACAAATATTATATTATTAATTGATATTAAATTCCTAAAAATCTAAGGTTCGGCAAAGAGACTTATATAATGCTAGGTTCATCATTAATGGACTATTTGGGGGTCTCTTGGATGTATATAGTAAGTTTATTAACCATATTATATAAAAATACAAAGAGACATTTTAAATGTGAAACTAATTAACTTAGAGTTAATACTTAAAGATAAGGTTAATATAAGTACCCAAACCTGTCTAAATTCTATTGGTTGAGTTGTATTCGACTCATCCCCACCTTAAAATTTAAATAATCAACTTTGGAGCCATTAGAAACCGAATAAGAATTTATTATAAATTAATATTTCTAGCTTTTCCAAGGGTGCCCCTCACCCCTCTTATAAAAGGGCACTCCTCCTTCTCATTTTGTCACACCTTCAAAGCCTTATGGTTCGGCCAAACTCTTCCCAAATACTCTCCCAACTTCCCTCACTACAACCTAGAGGCCTTATTTTGATCATAAAGCCAACCTAAGGATCCCTTTTGATCAAATCAAAAGGAAGGAACCGAAGAAGAGGTAATGATTTCACCACCCTTTTTCCAAGTTCCTTCTTCTTCCACTTCTTCTTACTTTGTTGTTACCATTATAAAATAATAACTCCAGTATCATATATATACTATGATGTTATTATAAATATGGTACAACCATATTCAGTATTCTATCCACCCTTTGAATAACATGTCACCATACGTGCGTACGTACGGCTTACCGTCTCCACGTCGTGGTGTAATTGTTATTCAATATATTATTATTTGGATGGGTATAATAATGATGTGTAACTCATGTAAATAATAAATATAAAATGTTAGTAATTCTTTATATATTATATACCATTCATTTATATATTATTTTAATATCAAAAGAATGATATTGTCGCTCGTGCGTAGGTACGGACTACCGTCTCCACGAACGCGATGAGATTCATTTCTCCATCATATCCATTCAAGTATAATTATCATTTGATGATTTAAAAATGATGTTTAAGGACTTGATATCATTCTGGATATGAATAATATACAACCTATCCATTACAAACATGGATTACGTAATAAAACATATAAAATAAAATGAGTAAGTTAACACCCGAAACAACGATAATACTATGACATTATTAACAAAGAAAAGTTAAAAGATCATATATGATATGATATTAATATATATGATTAATGTATAATTTAATAACAATTATTTCAATATTATACAGGAGGTTAACCTACCCCAACCAAGTAAAAGTACAAGGTAAGGGATTTTCTTATCTCACATTAAATTCCGTGAGATTTCCATTATTCGCCACTAAATTATTGAAAGTGGTGTGTTGTGTACTGGCATTTGATATATATTATCATGATTATCTTTATATTAATGATATTCTGTAAATAATTTGGTGGTTATTAACTTTTTTCCATACGACTCAGTTGATTAACGTGGTAAGGGGTTTTCATCTCACTCTTTATTTCCGTGAGATTCATGCCATATTTCCACTATTATCTTTTGTGTGGTGTATGTACTGCCCATAATTGTATTCTTTGTGTAATACACTTTACCTTATGTGTATTTACATTTTCATTGTATGATACCTCTTTCATGGGTTGTATGTTTCATAAGTTACCAAATTGATAAGGGTTTACTTCACAATCTCTTTAATTTCCAAGGTTATCTTTACGTAAGTATCTACAGGGACATATTTACTATCCATGTCCATATTTCATAAAAGAGTTTTCAAATGGATTATTTCTAAGGTAACTTTTACTAAAACATCATTTTAAATGTTTTAAATATTTATTCTTCTAAATCATCCTCATTTATGTCCACGTTTTCAAAATTGTTTGTAAGGATTTATTTATATGAAAATGAATGTTTTAAAAGTGTTAATTCCATTCAAAAGTTTCAAAGTGGTATGGGACACTTTGATTCAAAAATGTATTTAAATGCCTTACTTTCTAAATTGTGTAACATTAAAATTTTTTCATGAAAAAGGGATATTTCTCTCAATAATTTTTTTAAAAAAAATTTCATCTATGTCAACATCCTTTGATGGATTTTAAGATTATTTGAAGTTGATTTATTATGATTTAAAACTTCCATATTGTAATGAAGTTTTGTGATATTTTTGACTGTAGATGTTTCATTTATATAGAATTCATGGTTTATGAGTAAAGTATTGACATTTAGTATGCTAGTTCCAATAAGAATGTTTATGTTATATTTCAACCTTTACTTCATATGAATGTGTTGGACAAGTATGTTTCAGGTTGGGGACTGGATAAAGTAAGCCCTCCAGGTTAGGGACTGGTAAAAGTAAGCCCTCCGGTTTGGTCTCCGGTTATTAGAGGCACTCCGGGTTGGTGTCCGGTTTTTAGAGGCACTCCGGGTTGGTGTCCGGTTATTAGAGGCACTCCGGGTTGGGTTCCGGTTACAGTCAGCCCCAAGGTCTAGGGACGAGGCCTTGAAAAGAAATTAAAGTTTAGCATTATGCATTCCATCATTATGAAAGTGGTTATTGATTTTGCATGTGATTATTTGATTAGTAGAATATCCATGTGAATAAGTAAATGGCATTATTTCATTTTACTTTTGCCATACTATGTTGAAGTTAAAGTTTAAAAGGCTTTTGTTTTAGTAATGCATTGCCTAAAATGTTTATGCTTATTTTGAATGTTCCGCTATATTGTTATCCTTACTGGAAATTTGAGCTCACCCCTTTTCTATGTTTTATTTTCCCCAGGATGTGAAAAAGTAAGTTATGAATGACCTGCAGGGATATTATGATGGGATAATAGTGTGGATTGTGGAGACATTATGTTGTTGTAGTAGTTTTTCATTTTATGATGTAATGTAAAACTTATAAATATATCTAGTGTTTCCAAGGCTACTAAACCAATCGGTCTTTCGAGATTTGATCTTTCTTGTGATCATGCCAATGTTATGTAATAACGCACCGACTCTAGGTAACTGGGGTCGGGGCGTTACAAAACACGTACGTTAAAGAAATCGATTATTACCCAAAATGTTAATTTAACATGGAAATCATTATTAAATGGGTAGTATAAAGTCATTTATGAATCATGTATGATATAATAAATATTAATATGGTTATGGTATAATTTAATAACATACTGTTGTCATTATACAGGAGGTTAAACTTACACTCGACCAAAGGAAATTGTAAGGTAAGGGTAAATTCTTCAATCTCATTATTATCTGAGATTGTTTATGTGCAAGTTTTTACTAGGGCATATCTATTATCCATGTCCATGTTTCATTAAATAGTTTTGAAAATGATTCTTTTAAATAGTGTAACATCCAAAGTAAGTAATAAATAATAATTAATTCTTATATATGTCTATTTATGAATTAGATAGTGTTTTAGAGGCTTAAAATGAGAATAAATCCAATCTTAAGCATGAAATACACTAATATTTTTAAAAGATTGTTTTATCGCCTTGTGATGGCGAACCATTTTTAAATATATATTTTGAAAATTTTATAAGCTCTATTTGTCAAAATAAACATATTCTTTATGATTGGGACATGGAAATTTACCTTGGGTAAATTTTTGGTATTTTTCTAACCATGTTCATTTTTTAATGAATAGTAACAAATACTGCATTTTACATTAAAACTAATTTTTCATCTAATTTAATTATATGGTTAGATTATCTTTTAAATTGGTATTAAAGTTTAATTATAATATATTTTTACCATATAATCCAATGGTGGTCATTATAATTAATTTCACATTGGAATTGGGCATACACAAGTGCCAAAGGTTTCATAGATATTGTTTCAAAAAAACCCGCTAATTGTTTTGACAACGGGAATTATTTTTAAATTAATTATTGAAATTTATATGTTTTAAATTTTTTAAAATGTATTCTATATTTGGAATCATAAGGTCCAAATTATCTAATTAAGACTCTTGTTTTTGGACATTATGAATAGTAATGACGGTAATTATCTTTAATTATCCCGATTAATTAGTAATCGGGTAGTTAATGATAATAAAATAATATCATAATAATAAAAAATGACCCCAAAATGTGTCCTAATTCTAATGGTTGTGTCATGGCTGACCATGTGATGTCTTTTTCCAAATGTAGGGACCCCATGGAATCACTTTTGGGTGAATGTGACACTTTATCCTTTTATTTTTAAAGAAAGGAGAATATCACTGAAGAAAGTATCACCTGAGTAAAACATTTTTAATTTTGTATACATAAATGATATCTTAGAATATAAATATTAATTTTAAATCTAAAAATATTTCCTACATCATAGTATTTTTTATAATTTTTAGACATTAAATAAATTAAATTATCTATGACATCGTGATGATGCAGCGATTACCTCATTAATTAACGATTTAAATAAAATGAAACGATAATGTAAACTATAAGACATAAACATGTAAAAGAACTATTGGATGAGTATATTTATAACCCTTATCACCTTATCCTAAAAATATATCAATGTGGGACCTTTTAAATCCGAAACTCTTTTTAAAATAATGTAACTTTTCTTAACTTTCCAAGAGTGCCCCTCCTCTCAACTTATAAAAGGCCCCCACCTCTACCTCATTACCCTCACTTCTCAAGCCTCTGGCTCAACCAAGCCCTACTAATTTTATCTCTCCACGTCCCTTTATTAATCCTAGAAGCCTTAACATAGGCAGAAAGCTCTTCAAGAAACCATTTTGGTTCAAACCAAGAAGAGTTACCCGATTTAATGGTAAATTCCTCTCTAATGTTCTTTTGTTTTATTTTGCTTATCCAACCCCCTAAACACTTTTTATTCATTTATTTTGTAACAAAAACAGTATCTTCAATATAATAGTATGTTTTTATAATATTAATTCGAGATACACATACACACACCTTCATCTAATGGTTAAAGAGCATACTGTTTCCGTGAATAGTGAATTTTTGCCTCACGAAATGATGATTGTTCAATATTCTTATTACACCCTCAAAAGTGACTATTAAGATGACACTATATTTATATATGATATATAATATGTTTAAGTTTTATTTATGCTTATGTATTTTTCATTTTTGGCACACCTTTATGGTTTCCATTATGGGTTAACGCGATATCTTCATTTTAGAAAGTGCGGACTACTGCCCCCTCAATGTGATTTGATCCGTTAATGCCATATGTGGGACGTATAAAGGATGGAGTTAATGATATTATATATGATATTATACTGGAATTATAATATACCTTTATATAATTATGATTATATTGCATAAAATACAAAATAGAAATGAAAGTAGCGTTCATGCGTACGTACGGCTTACCGTCTCCATGAACGGTGCATTTCATTTATTACCTCTAAATGATATGTAATATTAATAATGCATGTATATACTGGATATATATGATATATATTATATCTACATCATGAATATAACTCTGTATATAATGGATACATGAACAACTTGTAATTATAAAGAGTTTATTTTTGACTCAAGTACCAATGATCGTTAAAACAACCGTTATTAAATTAAATAGTTACATAGTTTTCATGACATGGTAATAAGTGATATAAATGGAACAATGAACTTGAAAAGGGTTCTTAAGGAAGTAGAAATTAACTCAAGTTTATTATTCAAGAGATTAAAGAACGATCGAGTCAAGTCGGATACGAGGTAAGGGACTTCGTCTCAATCTCCATTCATTGAGGCATATTTTGTTTTATACACAACTTTATTTTATACGGTGTATAAAACCCTTTTGAACTTTAAGTTTATTTCAAATGAATCACTTTTATACAAGGCGTTTACTAAATGACAAAAGGGAATGTTTTTTTGTCATACGTATGCGGCGACAACGACTTCTCCGCCGCCGTGACCATTATTTGAGTTTCAGCTTCCTCTACGAGCCATAAACTTTTTTTAAATGAAAAATAAATACCATGTATTGCTTTGCTTTTATTTTGGTATTGAAAACGGTTTTCATAATGTTTTTATTATATCAATGTGTTGTATTGATATCTTGTGATTGAAATGTGGAAATTTTATGTTTCCTTTATGCATGTTTTATGTGATACGATTATGTTATGGTTCTTGGGAATTGTTATGAAGACGGGTGGTTCTGTGATAAACTAAGGGTGGGTGAGCCAGATATAGCTCTCCAATACATTGGGTAACATGAAGGCATTAAACGTTAAGGTTTCTCCGAATTGATTTATGGAATATACTGTGATGGGTATTCCAAAAGTAACCATGAGGGTTACTCCCTACGTAAGAATGTTCCGAATGACTCAAGTTACCTTTATGTCTTATGAATTCTATGATTTATTCATGATTTGACGAGGTATGTTAAAATGCATATGTTTTACGATTAAAGTATGATTTCATACATGGACTAATGTTTTCATTTCGCACTTTTATATCCCTTGCTGATCTTTTTATGCTCATCCCATGTTTTTGAAATGTTTTTCACAGGTCATGGGAAAGGTACATGATGTGATGATAGTGTCAAGGATGTGTCAAGAAATAATCTCTGTTTTATTTTAAATATGTTTTCGATGATGGAAAAAACGAGTACAATCTTTTATGTAACCACTTTGTTTAAATGTGGAGTAATGCATGATTTATGATCTAATTCTCTAAAATCTAAACCTTAAAAGATCCTCAACGTGTATTCTTCAAATAACTCAAGATTAAGTAATGTTTGAGGTTGGGGCCTTATAGTTGGTATCAGAGGTCAGTTTAGATAACTTTAAGAGTTAGAATTATATTAAATTATTATCCAAAAATATTTTTTTATGGTCAAATTAAAATGATATAGCATTGGAAGATTACCATGTTGCTTCATCTAAGACATGTTTGTTCAGAATGGTTTTTCACATAGGAAACACGGAAGTAGTGCTAGGAAGGCATACATAAGGAAATGACCTTCTGAATCAGCATCCTGGGATGGTCGGAATTGGACCTGAATAGTTTGTTGTAGTGATGGTGCAGTTGACTCAAGCGATAAATGGTGGTGGTATCCATGCATGAGATAAGCCAGATCGACCGCAGAGGAACATGTCAGTGGTGGAACATTTCATGAGGCAACATACCCCATCATTTAGAGGATCATCTAACCCTGTGCTAGCTGAAGGGTGGATTAAACCACTGGAGAAGATTTTCGATTTCATGGGGTGTTCAGACAATCAAAATGTTAGTCTTACTATTTACCGTTTGAAGGGTGAAGCAGATCAGTGGTGGTCGATGGTTAAAAATATCAGGGACACTGATGAGATTGATTCTCTCGACTGGGATGGATTCAAAGGTAAGTTTCTTGAGAAATATTTTCTTAAAGCTGTTTGACTTAGGATGGAAAAACAATTCTTGGAATTGAGGAAAGAGGACGAATCAGTGGCTGCTTATGAAGAGGGGTTCACTCGATTGGCAAGGTATGCTCCAAATTTTATCCAAGACCTTGATAGTAAAATCAATCGTTTTTACTCAAGATTGAAGACAAAATATCGAAGGGAATTGGCTTCTCGGGAGTTCAAAAGTTATGGAAAGCTTGTTTGATGTGCTGAGAAGGTTGAAATGGAGTTTTCCAATGATCACGTGTTCTATAAAAACCAACAAAAGAAGTGACCGATGTGGCAGGAGAAAGGGAAGAATTCTTAAAAAAGGTCTGATGGTAAGAAAACTAAGTTTCAAGTTTGTGATAAATGTGGTAAAAGGCATACTGGGGAATGTCTTTTGAATTCTGGAAAGTGCTACCGATGTGGTAATATGGGACATAAGGCTCGTGATTACACTAAAAAAGATCAGGGTGATGGTAAGACCAAATTTGATTTACAGTTAGTGAAATGTTTCAAGTGCAATGAGATGGGTCACTATGCAAAATAGTGTCCAAAAAAGAGCTCGAGTGATGGGAAGAAGTTAGACTACAAGAAGAAAGGGGTGGTGAAATCCTTTGCAACTACTTCAGCAGATGCTGGGCCATCAAATGAAGTGGTATCATGTACTTTGTTTGTTTTTTCAGATTATGCTAGTGTGTTGTTTGAATCAGGGTCTACACATTCCTTCATATCTGAAAAATTTTCTAGTAAAATGGGAATAGCATATCAAGAAATGACTTATGAACTTGTGGTAAAAACACCTTGGGGAAATGTTGAGGCAAAAAGAATTTATAAGAATCTTCCTATCCTTATCCGTGGAAAGAACCTACTTGCAAACCTTATTGTTTTACCTCTAGTAGAGTTTGATGTTATCCTGGGTGTTGATTGGCTCTCTATTTACCATGCTAAGATTGACTGTAGAGATAAAGAAGTTTCTTTTCAGAAAGACTTTCATTTTGTGTACAAGAATGAACCCTTACTGTTGATAACATATCAAGAGTCTGGGAAACTTGTAAAAGATGGGAATGAATGTTACCTTTCACATATTGTTGAAAACAAGGGAACTGTTCAGATTAATGATGTGCCAGTGGTAAATGAGTATCCTGTTGTTTTTCCTGATGCGTTGCCTAAAATAATACCAGACCAGGAAGTAGAATTTACTGTTGACTTAGTTCCTGATGCTAATCCAATTTCAAAACCCCCTTATTGAATGGCTCAAATTAAACTTTTAGAGTTGAAGGAGAAATTGCAAGATTTATTAGAGAAAGGTTTCATTCGACCTAGCACATCACCATGGGGTGCTTCTGTTTTATTTGTTAAAAATAAATATGGTTCAATGAGACTTTGCATTGATTATAGAGCCTTGAATAACATCACTGTTAAGAACAAATATCATTTTCCTCATATCGATGATTTGTTTGATCAGCTCCAGGGAGCTCAGTATTTTTCAAAGATTGACGTGAGATCGGGGTACCATCAGTTGATGGTAAAGGAAGTAGATATTTCGAAGACCATGTTTCTTACAGGATATGGCCATTATGAATTTGTAGTTATGACTTTTGGGATAACCAATGCACCTGCTGTATTCATGGACCTTATGAATATAATTTTCCATGAGTTCTTGGATAAGTTTGTGGTTGTTTTCATTGATGACATTTTGGTGTTTTCTAAAAGTAAAGAGGAGCATGAAATTCATTTAAGGGTTATTTTCAAAACCTTAAAAGAAATGAAATTGTATGTGAAATTAAGAAAGTGTGAGTTTTGGTTGCAAAAAATTTCATTCCTTAATTATATTGTTTCTAAAGACAGGATAACTTTTGATCCTGCAAAAACAAATGTTGTTGAAGAATGGCCAAGACCCACAAATGTAACTGAGATTCGTAGCTTCCTTGGTTTGGCAGGCTACTATCGAAGGTTTGTTAGAAATTTTTCACTGTTATCTAGTCCAATGACTAAGCTAACTTGGATGGTTGTTAAGTTTATCTGGATAGAAGAATGTGATGATTGTTTTCAGGAATTGAAAAAAAGATTGGTGAATGCTCCAGTTTTGGCACTACCTTCCAGGAATGGGGAGTTTGTTATATACAGCGTTGCTTCATTGAAAGCACTTGGTTGCGTCCTAATGCAGAATGACTAGGTAATTTCTTATGCTTCACGTCAGTTGAAAACACATGAGGTAAATTACCCTACACATGATTTGGAATTAGCTGCTATTGTTTTCGATTTAAAAATTTGGAGGCATCATTTGTGTGGAGTAAAGTGTGAAATATATACCGATCACAAAAGTTTAAAGTATATATTCACTCAGAAAGAAATGAACATGAGAACAAGGAGATGGCTGGAATTAATCAAGGATTATGATTGTACAATTCATTTCCATCCGAGAAAAGCAAATAAAGTGGCTGATGCTTTGAGTCGAAAAAGTAATGCTTCATTAACAATGTTTCACTTGGAACGTGATCCTTTGGTTAAGGATTTGATGAACTTTGGCATAAACGTTTTTGGTGCCGGATGTCCTTCTATTTTGTTTCTGGTATCCGTGAAATCTTCTCTATCAGACAGAATTTAGAAAGCATAGAAACAAGACAGCGAGTTGCAGAAAAAGGTAGAGCTGGTTCAGAAGGGTATGTTGCCTAAATTCAACATTGATAATGACTGTGTTTTTAGATTTGGGAGGATATTGTGTGTGTCGTGTGATTCATAGTTGAAGAGAGAGTTATTATGTGAAGCTCATAGTTCTCAGTTTTCAGTTCATCAGGGCAGTACTAAGATGTATAGAGATCTTCGGGAGTATTACTAGTGGGGCGGAATGAAAAGAGACATTTCTGATTTTACTGTGAAGTGTTTGACTTGTCAACAGGTTAAAGAAGAGTGGTAGTTACCATAATGGATGCTTCAGCCTTTACTAGTTCTAGAGTGGAAGTGAGAGAATATATCCATGGACTTCATTGTAGGATTACCGAAGACACCTCGAGGTAATAATGCAATCTGGGTTTGTAACGCCCCGACCCCAGTTACCCATAGTCGGTGCATTATTGCGTAACATTGGCATGATCACAAAAGATCAAGTCTCGAAAGACCGATTAGTTTAGTAGTATTGGAAACACTAGATACAGTCATAAGTCTTACATTACATTATAAAGTAAAACAAAAAAAACATCTTGTCTTCATATCACCGCATACTATCCCTGCATTTCATTCATAATATACTTCATCACATCCTGGAAAAATTAAAACATTGAAAGGGGTGAGCTCAGATGCTCAGTAAAGATAACAATACAGCGGAAACTTAAATAAATAAACATAAACATTTAAGGCAATGTATAACTAAAACAAAAGCCTTTTAAACTTGAACTTCCGCATAATATGGGAAAAATAAAATGAAATAATGCCATTTACTTATTCACATGGAAATTATACTAGTCGAATAATCTCATGCAATATCAATAACCACATTCATAATGATGGAATGCATAATGCCAGACTATCATAACAATGTAGACAATGCCTCGTTCCAAGACTACAAATAAGATTTTGTCAAGGCCTCATGCCAAGACACTAGTTTGTCTCATGAGACCTACCGATGCATCAAGGAGATATAGCAGGATCCACTCGTAACTTATTAAGTCCAATGCATTCCTCATATGAACAGGTTTAAACATATCATGAACCATAACATAATCATATCACATAAAACATGCATAAAGGAAACATAACATTTCCACATTTCAATCACAAGATATCAATACAACACATTGATATAATAAAAACATTATCAAAACCATTTTCAATACCAAATTAATCGAAAATTAAAACTTGGTATTTATTTTTCATTTTAAAAAAGTTATGGCTTGTAGAGGAAGCCGAAAATCAAATAATGGTCACGGTGGTAGAGAATTTGTTATCACCGCATACGTATGACAAGAAAAACATTCCTTTTTGTCATTTAGTAAAACACTTCGTATAAAAAGATTCCTTTTGAATAAACGTAAAATTCAAAGGGGTGTATAAAACGTATAAAAGATATTTGTGTATAAAACAAAATATGCCTTAATGAATGGAGATTGAGATGAAGTCCCTTACAAAGATCATTTTTTAAATAAAATTGTTGGTCGGAGTGGACAATCAAGAGGGGGTGAATTTAGTTCCAATTAAAATTTATGCTAAAAACAATTTCTATTAAAATCCCCCAATTTCAAAAACAAATTAAACTGTAGTGAATTTATACAGATTATAAAGGTTCAATTAGTTTCTCAAAGATTGATTAATTCTCAGATAACTTAATCTTATGATTAAATTAACTTTTGAGACTAACTTACTGGTTTATAGTAAATATAAACACTTGCGAGTTTAACTATCAAAGTAGCTTTGAAGATAAATTATATTTCAAAGTAATAGCAGTGGAATATGAAATAAATGTATATAGTATGGATGTAGATTTTAACTAAAAACACAAGAGTTAACCAAGAGGATCAGTCTCAAGTCGAGACTTAGTCCTCTCAAAATTTATATAAAGTGATCCACACCCTGGCTCTGGGTTAACAATAGTGATCACACTGTTCAGGTCAAGAGACCTCTACCACAGTTATACGTGGGATAACAAACAATAGCTCAAAGCTGTCCTGGTCACACTCGACCTCTACCACTATCCACAGTGGGATAATAAAGAATGTAAATATTGTGAGTGAGGATTTACAAATCCTCCAGTTAAGGTTCGGGAGACAGTGTGTGTGTAATAATTAACAGGCTACACACACTGCTCGTAATGCAAATACTAAATCACCTAGAGCAAGATATAGAGTTTAGAATGGCTCTGGTGATTGCAGTGCAGCTCTGGACTCCTTTGGATTTGATCAGAAATGGTTCTGAGTCCTTCTCTGGTATTTGTCTGAAAAACAGAGTATCGTTTCTTCTTTCATTGCTTCCAGGTTCAGCTTGGTTATCGGCTCAGAAAATGAAGTGTTCTATGAAGTTCTTCTTTATCATAGATTTCTCGATGTATGCTCTGTGTTCGAGTCTGGTAGTAGTAGTCTTATGAGTGCAAGTTCTCCAGTTGTTCTTGGCACGTTTTGAGCTTGATCACAAGTGTGTTCCCCTATGCTCAATCTCTTCAAGTCTCTTGTATTTATTCAATGATACATAAACATTGTTTTTTATGCCTTTTTTTCTACTGAGAAGAAGGAATGATTATGATTTTCGATCGTACTTGGTACGGTTTCCTGAAATGGCAACATAAATCATTTAATAACATTAAATGCATCAAAAGTAACAAATGTAGCCGTTAGTGTAATAAACAAATAGTGTCAAGGATATAGTATTTGACTCCGCAGTTCATTATAGGTAGCCGTTTGTTTGTAGATGTGTACGGTTGACTTGGTGTAGGATCTTCCATCGGTAGCTCTTCAAAATCTTATCGGTGGCTCTTATCGGTATCTCTTATCAGTAGCTCTTATCGGTAGCTCTTATAGGTAGCTCGATGAACTTAGTTCCATCAGTTTCTCTTGGTTGTCGGTAGCTCTATGCATCGGTAGCTCTCTGTCCATCGGTAGCTCTGTGCATCGGTAGCTCTGTGCATCAGTAGCTCTGGCTATCGGTAGCTCTGTGCATCGGTAGCTCTGTGCATCGGTAGCTCTGGCTATCGGTAGCTATCCGTCTATTGGTAGCTCTGACTATTATGCATATCGGTATCTCTCTTCAGGTTTGTGATACTTACACTTGAATGGCTTATGTAAAACACATCTAATTCACTTAGAATCATTTCAAAACTTATATAAACATGGATAATCAAGATTAACATAAATCAGAAATTATTTTAACATTATTATTAACTTGATAATCAATTTTAAAGAATTAAAGTGTAGATCAACAGTAATTGTGAATATCATAATATAAGAAAACATAATTGGGATTGTTAAAACATATGAATACAAGATTGGGATTATCAAAATAGGTGAGGTCAACAATCTCCCCCTTTTTGATAATCACAACTTATGATATGGCCATTTTAAGATAGTGAGAATATAGCATTAGATAGTATAACATTAATATTCAATTTTCTCAAATAAAACAGTATCAAAGGAAAGAGTAAATAGTAATAGAAAGATATAGATCAAAAATTATCATAGGTAGAATTAAATACAATAGTATCAGAGATAAGGTTTGAATGAATTGGTACCAAAGAAGGAAATGTAAGAAATAGTATCAAAGGCTCCTCCTTTGATCATATTTCTCCCCTTTTATATTTCTCCTTTTATAAGGATCCTTTTATATTTCTCCTTGTATATTTCTCCTTGTATATTTCTCCTTGTATATTTCTCCCCCTTTGTGATAATCAAAAAGTGGGAAAGCAAACATAGAAAACTGATAAACTGAGATAGTGGAAAGAAAGGCATTTGTATTAGACCAGACAAAAATTACATAAATAGAATAGAAAAAAAACAAAATGATTCCTATCAAACATCCTTGCCACTTTATCAATCCACATCTTCAAGGTGAGATTTTCCCTTGGGATCAGAAGAGAATTCAGGTGTGGAGGATACTGGGGAGGACTTTGGAATTCCAGAAATGATCAGAGGAGGCTGAGCAACTGATACAGTTCCAGGCCTATATTGGGAAGTCCATTGAGTGATCATAGGTGTGAGACTTCTTATGGATTGAGCAGGAGTTAGCTGAACTGGAGACGCAGTAGAGGCAGAGGAAGGCAAAGTAGGAGGTACAATGACCGGTCTAGCATCCACATGCAGGAAGGGCAGCAACAGGTTTCTGAAATCCATTATAATGCTTCCTCCTCTCTCCATTGCAGACACAAAATCGACTCTATTTTCAATGAATTTATCCAAAGCAGGAGTAAGCTCCCTGAGCTTACTAACCTGCTCTCTGAAGGCCTGAGTCACTGGAGGAAACGTTAGATTCTCAAGCAGAAGTTTGAAATGGTTGGTCAGTTGTTTCTTGGTATAAACCTTTTCAAAATAAGTAGCCACCTTATTCTTGATTGCCTCTTGAGAAGTAGAGGCCTCTCTCATGTAGTCCTAGACAATTTTCATTATTTCTCTGGCTGAATCCATGGTAGACAGCACAACTCGACTTAAATCTGATGAGTCCACAGAGCCACTAGTGGAAATAGAACCAAGCTCCTCCTTTATCAGAGCACGAAAATGATTCAGATCAATTGCAGGTTTTGGAACTAGAGGACCAAGAGAGAAGGATACAATTTCTTTGAAGCTTGTGGTCAACCCACTAATCATATTTTGCATTTGAGAGTCCTGATTTTTGACATGATCCTTCACAGATGTTTTGAAAGCTTCAAACACCGAGACCAGCTAACTTACAACACTCTTCACATAGGCTAAATCCTTGTCAGCTTGAGATTTCGAACTCATGAAAGAGTCTAAGGAAACAACAGATATCCGTAGAGCTTCAAGATCTGCTTCTAGCCTAGAAGTTTGAGTCTGGAACTCCTTGACTTCTTCCATTAGCTCACCCATAAAAGTTGATAGATTGAAACCAAGAGAAAGCTCAAAACCCCTTTCTAACAACTTCATTTCTTCACCAAAACAGTGCTTCATCTCAGCAACAGAGGCACTGAAGGATTCCTTCAGCTCATGCTTTAGGGATTCGAGGTCAGAATTTGTAACAAAATCAGTAGGAGAAACTGTAGTAGATACTCTTTCAGAAGCTAAACTGAATACAGAGTCAGCCGTGACTGATTGAATCGAGGATACTAAAAATGATTCCATTGTCTTTACTTATTCTACAAAACTGACTTTGATATTTTCTTTCAGCACATCTAAATCATGTACTCGGACCACATCAGCAGGTAATAACTCAAGATTGATGTCATAGCTGATATTTGGTCTATTCAATGATACTTCATTATCTGAATCAGGATAATCCAAACCAAGGACTATAAAACCTGGGTCTTCTACCCAGTCTTCAGACTCGATAGTCACTGTAACATTTCCAAACTTGGTGTGATGCTCCCCCTCAAGGGGTGCATTCTCATATATAGCAACTACATTCTCGGCTGGTCTTTCTTCATCAGAATCTTCCACAACAACTTCCATCTCTGCAGCAGCAAGATGATTTTATGGAATAGGTACAGCTTCTCCTCTTTCTCTTTGTTCATCCATAGAAGGTACAACTGAGCTTCCAATAACTGGACTCAGACTTAATTCAGCAGAATCAGATAATTCAGAGACATTATTTTCTTCCTCTACATGCTCAGAGACCGACTGGTCTTCCTCATTAGCAGATGTCTCCACTTCTGCTAGCACTTTCTTTTCTAAAGACATAATTTCAGCAACAGGGCTTGGAGGCTAGTCAGGATCTCCTCCATCATCCATAGGAGTTTCTTCCTCTTCTTCTTCTTCTTCTTCTTCTGACTCATCACTGTACTCAGGTTACTCTTCATCAGGTCCTAGACCTGGATCTCTTTTATCCTTTGGCCTTGAAGGATAATCCACATGATTAAATTTATCATATACCTTTTGGTCATCATTGACCCATTATCCTCTCCACGGATTCCAATTAATATTCATATATTTGCAAACTGTAGTAGTGATACAAAAGATTCACTTCACTACAACTGTCTCATCTTGAGACTCAGCTATCCCTTTCACTTTGATCATTACATAAATCATCTTAGCAATGAATAGGGCGTTAGTATTTGATTTCGGACTTGTCATATCTTCCATTTGATTCATCACCAATCTGCACAAATTGACTTTGACATCATGTCTCAAATGATGTAGAAGATAGATATCCTGATATCTCAAATTAGCAAAGTATCCTCTCCTTGGTATCAACACATGTTGAACAAACTTGAACAGTAATCTGTTCTCTCCATCCATTTCTGCAGCAACCACTTGCCTTGGAGTTCTATCACTAGTCAGTTCTTTCAACGTGGTCTCATGATCAAAAATGTCACTAGTAGGTGGCATTGCTCTTGATACATATCCAGACACACCTTCATGAGGAACTTTTAAGCAATCATCCCATTATACCGACGAAAATGATATCACTTTACCATTTACAAACGAAGATACTCGGTTCTCATTCTCTAACTTCTCGAAGCTTACGAACTCGTAAAACTGTTTTACCAACTTTGGGTAGTAGGGACCGTTGTTATTTGAAAAGCAGTCTACCCATCTCTGAGATTACAGAACATCAATCACCAAGGACTTGCTGGGCAGCAACCAGTCTACACACAGCTCTTTTTCGATCACAATAGCTCTATTTTGCAGATGAGGATTTACTGGTCTCCTTCCTGACCTAGTTCTAATAGCACTACTCGCTTCTGGCTCGGACTTCTGCCTTTTTTCTTTAGGTTCAACACAGTCGTCTCGGATGATAGGAATTTTGGTTTTTGCCATCGCTGGGTCGAGGGATCTCAGGTTTGTAGAGGATTCGGGTTCTAAGGTTTGAAGGTAAAAGGTTTTGGGTTCAGTGGAGTGAGAAGCGGCTTAGACTTAGTTTTATCATTTAGGAATCATTAGTTAAATGAATAAAAATAAAATAAAAAAAGAAAAAAACGGTTCAGATTATTGACGGCAGACAAAAAGATTTAAAACACCGCTTTATCGGTGATGATTTTTATCGATGAGAATTTCTACCAGTGAGGATTTCTATCGGTGATGATTTTTATCGGTGATGATTTTTATCGGTGAGGATTTTTATCGGTGAGGATTTTTATCGGTGAGGATTTTTATCGATGAGGATTTTTATCGGTGAGGATTTCTATCGGTGAAGATTAACCATCTCCAGATCGTGCCTAATGTAACATAACCTATCCACACTTAAGGGTTTAGTGAAAATGTCGGCCAATTGATGTTCAGTGCCGATAAATTCAAGAGAAATGTCACCCTTTTGATAATGATCTCTCAGAAAATGATGCCTTACATCAATGTGTTTGGTTCTTGAGTGAGATACAGGGTTTTTCGAGATTTTTATTGCACTAGTGTTGTCACAGTTAATCGAAACATGCTTAAAATCATATCTATAGTCCAAGAGAGTGTGTTTCATCCACAGAATTTGTGCACAGCAACTACCAGCAGCTATATACTCTGCTTCGGCAGTGGATAGAGCTACAAAATTCTGCTTTTTTACTTCACCAAGATACTAAGGATTTTCCTAATAAATGACATGTTCCTGAAGTTCTTTTTCTGTCTAATTTGCAACCAGAAAAGTCAGCATCAGAATAACTCATTAACTAAAAGGATTGTCCTTTTGGATAAAATAAACCAAGGTTAACAGTATGTTTGAGATACCTGAAAATTATTTTAACAGCAAGCAAATGAGATTCTTTCGGGTTAGCTTGAAATCTTGCACACATACATACACTGAACATAATATCTGGTCGACTAACAGTAAGATAAAGTAAACTACCAATCATACCCCTATAATTGGTTTGATCCACTGGTTTCCCAGTTTCATCTATATCCAATTTACAGATTGTACTCATAGAAGTTTCACTCTCCTTAATACTATCCAAACCAAAACGTTCTAAAATATCCTTTGTATATTTACTTTGATTCAAAATAATACCATTTTCGTTTTGAAATACTTGAAATCCAAGAAAGTATTTACGTTCTCCCATTAAACTCATTTCAAATTCATTTTGCATACTTTTTGAAAAATCAGTAGATAAAGAATGTTTAGAAGATCCAAAAATAATATCATCAACATAGATTTGTACAACTAAATCATCTTTAGAAATTCTTTTAATAAAAAGAGTTGGATCAGCAATCCCTTTAGTAAAACCTTTTGAAATAAGAAAGTTGTTGAGTCTATCATACCAAACTCTTGGAGCTTGTTTTAAGCAATATAATGCTTTAGAAAGTTTAAAAACATGATTTAGAAAATGGGGGTTTGTAAATCCAGGAGGTTGTTCTACAAAAACATCTTCAATTATAAAACCATTTAGAAATTCACTTTTGACATCCATTTGATATAACTTGAAATTTAGATGTGCAGCATATGCAAGTAAAATCCTAATGGCTTCTAGTATAGCTACAGGTGCAAAGGTCTCCTCATAGTCTATGCCTTCTTCTTGAATATATCCTTGTGCAACTAGCCTAGCATTGTTTCTAACTATGTTTCCTGATTCATCAACTTTATTTCTAAAAACCCATTTATTGTCTATTGTTAGTGTGTCCTTAGGTCTGTCAACTAATTCCCAGACTTTGTTTCTTTCAAATTGATTTAACTCTTCTTGCATAGCCATTACCCAGAATTCATTAACGATATCATCATTAATATTTTTGGGTTCTAGCTGGGAGAGAAAAGCTTGATGTTCAACCTGATTTCTTAGAGAAGCTCTAGTCTGTGTTCCTCTATGAAGATTACAAACAACACCATCCAAAGGATGATTCTTTAGAATTTTTGTTGATCTAGTAAAGGTAGGACTAGACACTTCAGATGCATCAGTAGGTTCGGGTTCAACCGAAACAGATTCTGGAAAAAGTCCAGAACTGGAAGTTTTTATAACAGGTTCTTTGGATTTATCATTAAGGTCCAGAACAGACAAATCTTCTTCAAGATTCTCAAGAGAGGTTTTAGGCTCATGTGGATCGGTTTCATCGAATTTGATGTGAACAGATTCTTCCACAGAATTGGATTTCTTATTAAACACTCTATAAGATTTACTTGAAGTAGAGTAACCCAGAAAAATTCTTTCATCACTTTTGGAAGAAAACTTGTCCAGATCATACTTTGTGTTAAGAATAAAGACTTTGCAACCAAAAACTCTGAAGTAATTGACCTTAGGCTTCCTATTGTTCCACAAATCATATGGGGTTTTCTTAAATCAAGACTCTATTGATAACATAACAAGCTGTATTTACAACTTCAACCCAAAAGTAAATAGGCAGTTCATATTCGTTGAGCATGGTTCTAGCTATTTCTTGAAGGGTTCAGTTTCTCCTTTCTACTACGCCATTCTGCTGAGGTGTCCGAGGAGATGAAAAGTTATGAGTGTAGCCATTGTGTAAGCAATAAGATTCAAAGTCTTGATTTTCAAACTCATGGCCATGATCACTTCTTAGGGTCTTAATTTTGAGTCCACTAAGATTTTCTGCAGACTTGGAGTATTTAACAAAGGAAGAATAAGCTTCACTTTTGTGAGCTAAGAAATATACCCATGTATATCTAGAGAAGTCATCTACTAGAACATAGACATAGTGATTCCCATTTAAACTAGAAACTCTTGATGGTCCAAACAAATCCATGTGAACCAACTCAAGTGGTTGAGAAGTTGAGACTTCTTTCTTTGATTTAAAAGAAACTTTGTGTTGTTTTCCCTTTTGATAGGGATTACACACTTTGTCATTTGGGAATTCTAATTTCGGTAAGTCTCTAACTATGTTTTTCCTAGCCAGTTTTCTTCGTGAGTGAATGTTGCAGTGTCCTAATCTTCTGTTCCATAGCCAAGATTCTTTATGAAAAGAATTCAAATAAGGAATATTTTGTTTACATAAAGAATTTAAATCATCAGCATAAACATTTTCATTCCTTAGAGAAGAAAATAATAAAGCCCATTTGGAGTTAAAAACATCACAGGCATCATTTTCAAACATGACATTGAAACCATCATCACATAATTGAGATATACTAAGCAAGTTATATTTAAGTCCATCATCGAATAAAACTTTAGAAATTAATACTGAGTCAGTGTTACCAATCTGGCCTAGGCCGATGATTTTTCCTTTAGAGTTGTCACCAAAGGTGACATGACCTCCATCAACCTTTATTAAGATCTTGAAGAAAGAATAATCTCCAGTCATGTGTCTTGAGCACCCACCGCCTAAATACCATATCTTCTTGTGACAGCTCTTCAAGCAGGTCTCCTATAAAACAGATTTAAACAGGAAATGACTTTGGTACCAAGATTTTCATGGGTCCAGATAGGTTAGCAGTCAGGGCTTTAGGTACCCAGATTTATTTTATTGGTTTCATACAATTAACAGAAGTAACAGATTTTGAAAGATAAACTTTATTTGGTCTATAACCATATGAATATCCTGTTGAAGCATATGAATTTCCAAAACTGGAACTAGCAATATTTTTTTCAGACTTAGGAATAAATCGGGTTCTGGTGAACTGTCTCTGTCCAGGTTGGTATCCTAAACCAGTAGCATATCTAGGTGCAACTTGCTTTCCTAGAATTTGAGTTAGAGCATCCGTTCCATTTGTGAATTTTTCTAAGTCCTTTCTGAGTTTCTCATTTGACAGTTTCAGTTTTGTATTTTCCTTTAATAGTTGAGCATTCTTTTCCTTTTCTATATCAAGATCAGATTTATGCTTAACACTTAAAGCATACTGTTTATTTAAACCTTTGTATTTGTCTTTAAGCTCATTACAGGTTTCTTCTAACATATCACAATATTCAAATAGTTCAGATTTTGACATGTTTTCCGAATCAGAATCATCTCCAGAATAATATGAATTTAAAACAGGAGTGTCAGATGTTACCTCAGAAGTATTTGTCATGAAACACATGTTGGCTCGATTCCTTTCAGAGTCCGAAGATTCGGCTTCACTTGTGCTATCTTCTGAAGCCCTCCAGGTAGCCTTCATGGATTTCTTGTACTTCTGGTCTTTGTAATCATATTTCTTTTTGAATTTTAACTTTGGACAGCCTTATTTGATATGTCCTTTTCGCTTGCATTCGTAGCAGACAACTTCATCAGTCCTGTCAGCTTTCTTCCAATCCTTTTTTCATTTGCCTTGTTGATCATACTTTCCTTTGTAATTTGTTTTCCTAAAGAATTTCTTTTTCCTATAAAACTTCTTGAATCTCCGGGCTATCTGAGCCATTTCTGCATCACTGTCATACTCTGAGTTTTCACTTGTTGAACTCTCATCCTCCATTTGTATTTTTTTCTTCTCCTTACTCTTCAAAGCAGTAGACTTGAAAGCTACAGATTTTCTTTTCGGTTCATCAACTTCCTCTTTGTTTACCTTGAGCTCTTCTTCATACATCATCAATTTTACAATAAGTTATTAGATAGGTAGAGCAGAAATGTTACATGATTCTCTGATTGAGACAGATGTGCCTCTCCATCGGTATGGTAGACATCTCAAGATTCTCATAATTTGTTCCTTTGCTGGAACAGCTTTTCCGAGTGAATTCATCGTGTTGACTATCTCATTAAACCTGAGATACATGTCAGAAATAGGTTCATCAGACTTCATTTTAAAATTATCATAATTAATAGTATAAGTGTTCAATATCATTTCTTTAACATTATTTGTTCCTTCATGAGAAACAGCCAAGGTATCCCAAATTTCAAAAGCAGTTTTGCAAGCAGAAATTCTGTTGAATTCTTCATCTCCTAGAGCACAGTACAGAGCATTCATAGCTTTACAATTATTATTGTAAGCAGTCTTTGTAGGTTCATCCCAAGTAGATCTATCAGTAGTGGGAATTTTGTATTCAGATTCAATACCAGTCCAAATATCAAAACTCATGCTTTCTAGATGAATTTTAATTTTAAGTTTCCACTGAGCATAGTTATTTCCATTAAAGAAAGGTGGCCGGTTAGTAGCAGCACCCTAAAGTCTATTATCCATTATAATCAAAATTTAAAGAGATAAAATTTAGAAATAACAGAAATTTTTAGAAATTTAAAATACAACTAAAATCACAGTTGAAAAGCAGCGAGTAAATAAAAAGTTTTGTAAAACACACAACCTCTGATACCAAATGTTGGTCGGAGTGGACACTCAAGAGGGGGTGAATTGAGTTCCAATTAAAATTTATGCTAAAAACAATTTCTATTAAAATCCCCCAATTTCAAAAACAAATTAAACTGTAGTGAATTTATACAGATTATAAAGGTTCAATTAGTTTCTCAAAGATTGATTAATTCTCAGCTAACTTAATCATATGATTAAATTAATTTTTGAGACTAACTTACTGGTTTATAATAAATATAAACACTTGCGAGTTTAACTATCAAAGTAGCTTTGAACATAAATTATATTTCAAAGTAATAGCAGCGGAATATGAAATATATGTATATAGTATAGATATAGATTTTAACTAATAACACAAGAGTTAACCAAGAGGTTCAGTCTCAAGCCGAGACTTAGTCCTCTCAAAATTTATATAAAGTGATCCACACCCTGGATCTGGGTTAACAACAGTGATCACACTGGTCAGGTCAAGAGACCTCTACCACAGTTATACGCGGGATAAAAAACAACATCTCAAAGCTGTCCAGGTCACACTCGACCTCTACCACTATCCACAGTGGGATAATAAAGAAGGTAAAGATTGTGAGTGAGGATTTACAAATCCTCTAGTTAAGGTTCAGGAGATAGTGTGTGTGTAATAATTAACAGGCTACACACACTTCTCGTAATGCAAATACTAAATCACTTAGAGCAATATATAGAGTTTAGAATGGCTCTGGTGATTGTAGTGCAGCTCTGGACTCCTTTGGATTTGATCAGAAATGGTTCTGAGTCCTTCTCTGGTATTTGTCTGAAAAATAGAGTATTGTTTCTTCTTTCAGTGCTTCTAGGTTCAGCTTGGTTATCGGCTCAGAAAATGAAGTGTTCTATGTAGTTCTTCTTTAGCATAGATTGCTCGTTGTATGCTCTGTGTTCGATTATGGTAGTAGTAGTCTTGTGAGTGCAAGTTCTCCAGTTGTTCTTGGCACGTTTTGAGCTTGATCACAAGTGTGTTCCCCTATGCTCAATCTCTTCAAGTCTCTTGTATTTATTCACTGATACATACACGTTGTCTTTTATGCCTTTTTTTCTGCTGAGAAGAAGGAATGATTATTCTTTTCGATCGTACTTGGTACGGTTTCCTGAAATGGCAACATAAATCATTTAATAACATTAAATTCATCAAAAGTAACAAATGTATCCGTTAGTGTAATAAACAAATAGTGTCGTGGATATAGGATTTGACTCCGCAGTTCATTATAGGTAGCCATTTGTTTGTAGACGTGTATGTTTGACTCGGTGTAGGATCTTCCATCGGTATCTCTTCAAACTCTTATCGGTGGCTCTTATAGGTAGCTCTTATTAGTAGCTCTTATCGGTAGCTCTTATCGTTAGCTCGATGAACTTAGTTCCATCGGTTTCTCTTGGTTGTCGGTAGCTCTATGCATCGGTAGCTCTCTGTCCATCGGTAGCTCTGTGCATCGGTAGCTCTGTCCCTTGGTAGCTCTGGCTATCGGTAGCTCTGTGCATCGGTAGCTCTGGCTATCGGTAGCTATCCGTCTATCGGTAGCTCTGACTATTATGAATATCGGTAGCTCTCTTCAGGTCAGTGATACTTACACTTGACTGTCTTATGCAAAACACATATAATTCACTTAGAATCATTTCAAAACTTATATAAACATGGATAATCGAGATTAACATAAATCAGAAATTATTTTAACATTATTATTAACCTGATCATCGATTTGAAAGAATTAAAGTGTAGATCAACAGTAATTGTGAATATCATAATATAAGAAAACATAATTTGGATTGTTAAAACATATGAATACAAGATTGGGATTATCAAAACAGGTGAGGTCAAAAAAATATACCTATTATGTGTATTCACTATAAGAACACAAAAAGGATGTACAAATACAAGATATAACATAATAATATCATGACATAATTTGAAAGTATGAGATTAACCCAGAGAACGGAAATTGGGTTAAGAAGTTCCCTTACCTCATGTCCGAATTGACTCGATCGTTCTTAAACCTCCTGAATAATAAACTATAGTTAATTTCTACTTTCTTAAGAACCTTTTTCAAGTTCATTATTCCTTTTATATCACTTATTACCATGTTATGAACATTATGTAATTATTTATGTTAATAACGGTCGTTTTGTCGATCTTTAGTACTTGAGTCAAAAATAAACTTCTTATAATTACAAGTTGTTCATGTGGTAAAATATCCATTATATCCAGAATTATATTAATGATTTAGATTTCATATATATTATACATATCCAGTATATACATTCATTTATAATATTACATATCATTTAGTGGTAAGAAATGAAATGCAGCATTCATGGAGACGGTAAGTCATACATACGCATGAACGCTACTTTCATTTCTATTTCATATTTAATGGAATGAAATCGAAATGATATAAAGGTGTATTATAATTCCAGTATAATATCATATATAATATCATTTACTCCATTCTTTATACGTCCCACATATGGCATTAACGATTCAAATCACATTGAGGGGGCGGTAGTCCGCACTTCCTAAAATGAAATTATCGCGTTTACCCATAATGGAAATCATAAAGGTATGACATAAATGAGAAATAAATAAGCATAAGGAAAACATAAACATAATATATATATATCATATATGAAAATAGTGTCATCATAATGGCCACCATGAGAGGTGTTAAAAGAAGATTGAACAATCATTGTTTCGTGAGGTAATAATTCGCCACCCACAGAAACAGTATGTTCTTTAACCATTAGATGAAGGTGTGTGTAAGTGTAAATCAAATACTTCTCCTAAAAACATCCTTGTATATTTCACATACTAGTGTTGTTACAAAATAAAGGAATAAAAAGAGTTTAAGGGGTTGGAGAAGAAAAATAAAATAAAATAATATAAGAGAAGACATTACCTTAAAATCGAGTAACTCTTTTTGATTTGAGCCAAAGGCTTCATTGTGAAGACTTCTGCCCAAAGTGAGGATTCTAGGAGCAAGAGAGGGAAGTTGAGATATTATTTGGTCAGAGTTTGGATGAGCCAAATGGATTGAAGGTGTGAATAAGGTGGTAGAGGTGGGGGCCTTTTATATGAGGAGATGAGGGGCACCCTTGGAAAGTCATGAAATGTTGCATTATTATAAAATTCTTTTTGGATTTCAAAGGCCCAAAAATTATATATTTCTAAGAAAAGGTGATAAGGGTTCGAAATATACTCATCCAATAGGTTTTTGACATGTGTACGTCTTAGAGTTTACATTATCTTTTCATTTTATTTAAATCGTTAACTAATGAGGTAATCGTTGCATCATCATGGTGTTATAAAAAATTTAATTTATTTAATGTCTATAAATTATAAAAAAATTACCATGATGTAGGAAATCATTTTATCTTTCCAATGAATATTTATAGTCTAAACTTTAACTTATATAACCCCATGTAATAATTGTTTTAGTAAAACAACACATGTTTGTGACAATTTTATTTTTACTTTAAATAAAAAGTTATTAATGTCATTTGCTTACCCAAGTGGCTCCATGGAGTCCCCAAGTTGAACCATGGATTTTCTTGGTCAGCGATGACTCACCCAATAATGGTAGGACAAGTGTAAGGGAAATTTCAAATTTTTATAATATCTTCTTTACCTTAAATTTCACTAATTACCTTTAATCGCGATTAATAAAACATAAAAGTTACTATTCACCAAAAATTATTTTAATCCCATTGTACCACATTTTACTTCCTAATGTCAAACATGTATGTCAGATTTTTGAAAATCAAATCACAGAGGTGGTAAAATTTCATTTAAACAAAAAATCAGTTTTTTTAACTACCACTTTGTGGTTTCACTAATCATCAAAAATCAATGTTTTTCTGAAAAATACCAAAAATTCACCCTAAGCTATAATTGATATTCCGAATTCAAAAATGATTTCTATTTTACAAAATTCCAAACCTATAAGTTGAATTAATTAATTTTTTAATTAATTCCCGTTGTCAAAACAAATAATGTGTTTTTAAGAAACAATATCAATAAAAAGATTGACAATTGTTTATGTCCAATTTCAAAGTGAAATTAATTATAATGACCACCATTGGATAAAATGGTAAAATTTAATTATAATTATAATTTAAAACAACTCAATAGTATAATTTGTCACTATAAATTGTTTTTATTTAAAAAGTTGTTTTTAAGTATTTTTCACTATTCATCAAAAATTGGAAGTTCTCAGAAAAATACCGAAAATTCAACATAGGATAATTTAGATATTCTGAATCCAAAAATGAAGTACATTTTGAAAGATAAAATTTATAAAATTTCAAAAATTAGGTATTACTATTCATAACGGCTACTTTGATTGGTAGTGGTGTGTGTTAGAATCTCAAAGCTGCGTACAATGCAAGCTATTACATTATTAAAAGAAAAGCGTATCATGAAAACTTGGGGCATTTCATTGTCCCCACCTTTAATAAATTTCATCCTCACAATTTAAAATTTTTCTTTGAAAATAATAGGATGAAAATAGAAAATACCTTTGTGGAAAACCCACATCAGAAATAGGGTTAATAAAAATATAACATTAAAAGAAAGAAAGATAAGTACAAAGGTCACCTGAGAGAGCCCATACTAGGATTCTATGAAAATATGGATATGGAGGAAAAACAAATCATCAAGGTCGGATGGAGAGTTGTAGAAAATAGGGTTAGGTGAAAGTTAACTACACAAAAATCAAAAACTTGTGATTGGTTAAACGATCATTGATTCCCCAGTAGGAAAAGTTAACGGAAAACGTTTTTGTTTTAAGTTACCTTTTATAAAGTTGAGGAATTTATTTAGGAGATTTACTAAGAAGTTAAAGGAATATAAATACTTGTCATGTAGACTTTAATTCTTTAATAACTTTTTACCACAAACCCATCTTTCACTCAAAAAGATAATATAACTCAAAAATATTATATTTATCCTAATCGTACAAGGTTCCAAATATTAACACATACCATTTAGATGAGGGAAACTATTTTGTAATAACCAGGGACTTCCAAATATTAACACATACCATCATGAATATAATTCTGCAGGTTGTCCTTTTTCCTAAAACTATAGTATTATAATATTCCAAAAATAATCTTTAGAAATGTTTTAACCTTAAAAAATACTATCCAAAGTTCAACTTAATCCATTCCAACCTTTATAGTTATCCAAAATACATCTGTCCAAAATTTCTCTAAAAGGTCTCTAAATTAAAAAATCAATTGTAACATCAGATTCCCCAAATAAAGTAAAGTTTCTCTTATTGTCACATACTAAAAATATGATTACCTTCATCATATTAAAACTTTAATGAAAACAACAAGTACTGCAATACAATCCTAATATATATCACATTATTCTTATAACCATAATATAATCCTTGAGTCCAAAAGCACCAAAACATTAATTATTCCACTTCAATTGTAGTAACATCATAAGATTGGCCTTGATCCCTTGGCCTTTTCTGAGGTAAGTATCCCTGACGCTTAGGACATTCATTTTCATAATGCCCCATTTCCCTTCAATTTTAGCATTCAACATTGACAGCCTCTTTCTTTCCCTTGCAATCACGAGCCTGGTGACCTTTTTCTCTACATTTATAACAAACTCCCATTCCTTTAATGCAAGTACCAGGGTGACTCTTCCCGAAATTATCACATAATGGAAAATAATTTTTTCTCGTTTTCCCTTTATCTGTATCTTGTTCCACCATTATCTTCTTCTCTTACTTTACTTTATTACCCTAAGATTTAGAGAATTTCTTTTCTGTCTTGATAGAACACGAGACTATTCCTTCGTATGTTGAGAATTATTGTGGTACTAATGCTCGACGGAGAAATGGGTTTAACCCATCAAAGAAATGATCGATCTTACTTATTTGGTTTCGTATATAATCTACTTCATTCCTTGCTAACCTTGTAAAGTTAGTCTCATACTTTGCGACATTCTCATCCTCCTTTAGTCTCAGACACAAGAATAGCCTTTCTATATCTGCTCGATGGTCATGTGGAAAGTATTTTTCTAGGAAAATTTCCTTAAACTCACTCCATTCCATACTTTATACTTCTTCATATTCCCTTGTGTTTTGAATAAGCGACCACCATTGATCGACATCTCCAGTGAGGCGGTAAAGTGCCATGACAACCTTCTCTCATTCACTACTCCCCAAGGAGTGGAATATTTTCTCTAAGGAGTTTATCCATTTCTTAGCTACTAATGTATTTGTACCACCATTAAATGTTGGTGGTTTTTGCCTCATGAAGCGGTCTAACATTGATCCTCCACGTTGCGGATCAGGGTGCTCTATACGAGTACGGTTATTATTCATAACCTGAGTGAGTTGTCCCAGTATGGTGATAAGTTGATCAGCACCAGTTGTATCACCAACTCCACTATAATTATCTTGAGCAGGAGCGAAATCCTTACATGGAGTGCATGCATTGATACGGTTTACATTCCTTCCACTAGGCGTCATTTCTAAACAATGGAATAGACTAGATTAGTTAATGAATAAAAATACATAATTCCATACTTGTAAAACTCTTAACATAAGTTGAACTATTTATGGATATAATCCATAATCATAAAAATGTTTTCATTGAAGAAGTATATACTCATAAACCCTTCATAATGGCATGTAAAGAAAATAAGAATTATCCTAAGAATATCCCCCGGGAGTGTCGTAACCAAGAGTGCAGTAAGGCCCGTTGTCGTGCACCAGTTCTCGTTCTAGTCTAGCTCAAAGAGGTGTTTTCGGGTTTTAACCCTAGGTACATCTGTTCCAGAGTAGCCTCTACCTTCTCGAATCCAGACAGGGATGTATTGCTCGGAAAACTCACAAAATCTCTATAATACCAAAATTAGAGGAAGTTTATCTATACTAATCCTCAAAGTCTATCTTTGGGATATGTTCTCTAATCAGAGTTTATCTAAATCTAGCTTCCAAAGATAGTACTAAAATGCCTCTGATACCAACTGTAATGCCCTGACCCTAGTTACCCAGAGTCGGTGCATTATTGCGTAACATTAGAATGATCACAAAAGATCAAGTCTCGAAAGTCCGATTAGTTAGTAGTCTTGCAAACACTAGATACATTCATAAGTATTACGTTACATCATAAAGTAAAAAAAAATAAAAAAAGCATCCTGTCTTCATATCCCCTCATACTATCCATGCAGGTCATTCGTAATATACTTCATCACATCCTGGAAAAATTAAAACATTGAAAGGGGTGAGCTCAGATGCTCAGTAAGGATAACAATACAGCGGAAACATTCATAAATAAACATAAACATTTTAGGCAATGTATAACTAAAACAAAAGCCTTTTAAACTTGAACTTCAGCATAATATGGAAAAAATAAAATGAAATAATTCCATTTACTTATTCACATATATATTCTACTAGTCGAATAATCACATGAAATATCAATAATCACATTCATAATGATGGAATGCATAATGCCAGACTATCAAAACCACGTAGCCAAGGCCTCGTGCCAATACTACAAATAAGATTTTGTCAAGGCCTCATGCCAAGACACTAGTTTGTCTCATGAGACCTACCGATGCATCGAGGAGCTATAGCGGGCTCCACCCATTACTTATTAAGGCCAATTCATTCCTAATATGATCAGGTTTAAACATATCATAAACCATAACATAATCGTATCACATAAAACATGCATAAAGGAAACATAACATTTCCACATTTCAATCACAAGATATCAATACAATACATTGATATAATAAAAACATTATCAAAACCATTTTGAATACCAAAATAAAAGAAAATTAAAACTTGGTATTTATTTTTCATTTAAAAAAAGTTATGGCATGTAGAGGAAGCCGAAACTCAAATAATGGTCACGACGGCCGAGAAGTCATTGTCCCCACATACATACGATAAGAAAAACATTCCTTTTTTCCTTTTAGTAAAACACTTCGTATAAAAATACTCCTTTTGAATAAACGTAAATGTCAAAGGGGTTTATACACCGTATAAAAGAAATTTTTGTATAAAACAAAATATGCCTCAATGAATGGAGATTGAGACGAAGTCCCTTACAAAGATAATTTTTTAAATAAAATAGACCTATTATGTGTATTCACTATAAGTACACAAAATGGCATTACAAATACAAGATATAACATAATAATATCATGAAATAATTTGAAAGTAAGAGATTAACCCAAAAAACGGAAATTGGGTTAAGAAGTTCACTTACCTCGTGTCCGACTTGACTCGATCATTCTTTAACCTCCTGGATAATAAACTAGAGTTAATTTATACTTTCTTAAGAACCTTTTTAAATTTAATTATTCCTTTTATATCACTTATTACCATGTTATGAACATTATTTAAATATTTATGTTAATAACGGTCGTTTTGTCGATCTTTGGTACTTGAGTCAAAAATAAACTTCTTATAATTACAAGCTGTTCATGTGGTAAAATATCCATTATATCCAGAATTATATTCATGATGTAGATATAATATATATTATACATATCCAGTATATACATTCATTTATAATATTACATATCATTTAGAGGTAAGAAATGAAATGCACTGTTAACGGAGATGGTAAGCCGTACGTACGCATGAACGCTACTTTCATTTCTATTTCATATGTAATGGAATGAAATCATAATGAGATAAAGGTGTATTATAATTCGAGTATAATATCATATATAATATCATTTACTCCATCATTTATACATCCCACATATGGCATTAACGATTCAAATCACTTTGAGGGGTCGGTAGTCCACACTTCCTAAAATGAAATTATCGCGTTTACCCATAATGGAAATCATAAAGGTATGACTTAAATGAGAAATAAATAAGCATAAGGAAAACATAAACATAATATATATATCATATATGAAAACAGTGTCATCATAATTTCCACCATGAGAGGTGTTAAAAGAAGATCGAACAATCATCGTTTCTTGAGGCAGTAATTCGCCACCCACTGAAACGGTATGTTATTTAACCATTAGACGAAGGTGTTTGTAAGTGTAAATCAAATACTTCTCCTAAAAACATCATAGTATAATGAAGATACTGTTTTTGTTACAAAATAAAGGAATAAAAAGACTTTAATGGTTTGGAGAAGCAAAATGAAACCAAAGAACATAAGAGAAGACATTACCTTAAAACCAGGTAACTCTTTTTGTTTTGAGACAAAGGCTTCCTTGGGAAGACTTCTGCCCATGGTGAGGATTCTAGGAGAAATAGAGGGACGTTTAGAGATTATTTGGGCAGATGTTGGCCGAGCCAAATGGATTGAAGGTGTGAATAAGGTGGTAGAGGTGGGGGCCTTTTATAAGAGGAGAGGAGGGCCACTCTTGGAAAGTAATGAAATGTTGCATTATTATGAAATTATTTTCGGATTTCAAAGGTCCCAAAATTATATATTTCTAAGATAATTTTTTTAGGGTTCGAAATATACTCATCCAATAGGTTTTTTACATGTGTATGTTTTAGTGTTTACATTATCTTTTCATTTTTTTAAATCGTTAATTAATGAGGTAATCGTTGCATCATCATGGTGTTATAAAACATTTATTTTATTTAATGTCTAAATATTATAAAACAATTACCATGATGTTGGAAATCTTTTTAGCTTTAAAATTAATATTTATAGTCAAAACGTTAACTTATATAACTCCATGTAATAATTTTTTTAGTAAAACAACACATGTTTGTTACAATTTTATTTTTACTTTAAATAACAAGTTATTAATGTCATTTTCTTACCCAAGTGGCTCCATGGGGTCCCCAAGTTGACCCATGTATTTTCTTGGTCGTCCATGACTCACCCAATAAGGATAGGACAAGTGTAAAGGTAATTTCATGTTTTTATAATATCATTTTTACCTTAAATTTCACTAATTACCTTTAATCGCGATTAATAAAACTTAGAAGTTACTATTCACAAAAAAATTATTTTAATCCAATTTAACCACATTTTACTTCATAATTTTATCCATGTATGTCAGATTTTTGAAAATCAAATCACAAAGGTTGTAAATTTTCATTTAAACGAAAAATCAGTTTTTTTAACTACCACTCAGTGGTTTCACTATTCATAAAAAATCGATGTTTTTCAGAAAAATACCAAAACCTCACCCTAAGATATAATTGATATTCTGAATTCAAAAATGATGTCTATTTTACAAAAATACAAACCTATAAGTTTCATTAATTAATTTTATAATTAATTCCCACTGTCAAAACAAATAGCGTGTTTTTAAGAAACAATATCAATCAAAAGATTGACAATTGTTTATGTCCAATTTCAAAGTGATATTAATTCTAATGACCACCATTGGATAAAATGGGAAAATTATATTCTAATTATAATTTAAAACCACTCAATAGTATAATTTATCACTATAAATTGTTTTTATTTAAAAAGTTGTTTTTAAGTATTTTTCAGTATTCATCAAAAATTGGAAGTTCTCAGAAAAATACCAAAAATTCAACATAGGATAATTTCGATATTCCAAATCCAAAAATGAAGTCCATTTTGAAAGATAAAATTTATAAAATTTCAAAATGTATGTATTACTATTCATAACGGCTACATTGATTGGTTGTGGTGTGTGTTAGAATCTCAAAGTTGCGTACAATGCAAGCTATTACATTATTGAAAGAGAATCGTATCGTTAAAGCATGGGGTGTTACAGGGTAACTGTTGATCGCTTGAAAAATCTGCTCATTTCCATGCTATACGAGATAATTTTTCCCTAGATCAACTTTCTCGTTTGTATCTTAAAGAGATAGTCAGGTTACATGGAGTTCCTCTCTCCATTGTATCTGACCATGATCCCATGTCCACTTCTAACTTTTGGAAAGGTCTTCAAACGTCGTTGGGTACTGAATTAAATTTTAGTATAGCTTTTCATCCTCAATCAGATGGGCAGTCAGAAAGAACGATTCAGACTTTGGAGGATATGCTATTTGCTTATTCGATGGATTATCAGGGAAGTTGGGACTAACATCTTTCTTTGGTTGAGTTTTCTTATAATAAAAATTTTCATTCCAGTATACAGATGGCACCATTTGAGGCATTATATGGGAAGCGGTGTCGAACTCCAGATTTCTGGGATGAAGTGGGTGAAAGTAAGTTGATGGGACTAGAATTGGTAGAAGAGTTGGCAGAAAATGTTCAGCTGATACAGAGACACATGAGAACAGCTCTGAGCAGGCAGAAGAGTTATGCAGACAACAGGAGGAAGGATCTCTGTTTTGAGGTAGGTGATCATGTCTTCCTCAAAGTCTCACCATGGAAAAGTGTGATGCGATTTGGTAAGAAAGTAAAGTTGAGTCCAAGGTTCATTGGACCATATGAAATTTTGGAGAGAGTTGTATTAGTTGAACACCGAGTGGCTTTACCTCTGACTTTATCTCAGGTACACAATGTTTTTCATGTTTCAATGTTAAGGAAGTACATGCAAGATCCATCTCATGTTTTGAGTCTAGAGGTAGTTCAGTTGGAAGAGAACCTATCTTATGAGGAAAAACCTGTCCAAATTCTTGACCACAGGGAGCAGGTGTTACGGAATAAGTTTATTCATCATGTAAAGGATTTGTGAAAAAACCACATGATTGAAGAGGCAACATGGGAATCTGAAATTGCAATGAGGGATAAATACCCCCACTTATTCAATAAGTAAATAAATTGTGGGGACGCAATTTTATAAAGGGGGGAAGGATGTAACATCCCAAGTAAGTAATGAATAATAAGAAATTATTATCTACGTATATTTATGAATTAGATAGTGTTTTAGAGGTTTAAAATGAGAATAAATCCAATCTTAAGCATGAAATACACTAATATTTTTAAAAGATTGCTTTACCGCTTTTTGATGGAAAACCATTTTTAAATCTATTTTTTGACAATTTCATAAGCTCTATTTGTAAAAATAAACTTATTCTTTATGATTTGGACATTGAAATTTACCTTGGGTAAATTTTTGGTATTTTTCCAACCATGTTCATTTTTTAATGAATAGTGAAAATTACTGCATTTTACATCAAAACTGTTTTTTCATATAATTTAATTATATGGTTAGATTATATTTTTAATTGGGATTAAAGTATAATTAGAATATATTTTTACCATATAATCCAATGGTGGTCATTATAATTAATTTCACTTTGGAATTGGGCATAAACAAGTGCCAAACTTTTCATAGATATTGTTTCAAAAAAACCCGCTATTTGTTTTGACAACGGGATTTATTTTTAAATTAATTATTGCAATTTATATGTTTGGAATTTGGTAAAATGGATTCCATATTTGGAATCATAAGGTCCAAATTATCTAATTAATACTCTTTTGTTTTTGGACATTATGAATAGTAACGACGGTAATTATCTTTAATTATCTTGATTAATTAGTAATCGGGTAGTTAAGGATAATAAAATAATATCATAATAATAAACAATGACACCAACATGTGTCCTAATTCTACTGTTTGGGTCATGGCCGACCGTGGTATTCCTTGTTCCAAACTTAGGGACACCATGGAATCAATTTTGGGTGAATGTGACACTTTATCTTTTTAGTTTTAAGGAAAGGAGAATATCACTAAAGAATGTATCACCTAAGTAAAACATTTTTATTTTTGTCTACATAAATTATATCTTGGACTATAAATAGTCATTGGAAAGATAAAATTATTTCCTACATCATAGTAGTTTTTTTATAATTTTTAGACATTAATTAAATTAAATTATTTATGACATCATGATGATGTAGCAACTACCTCATTAATCAACAATTTAAATAAAATGAAAAGGCAATGTAAAATCAAAGATTTACACTTTTCAAAGACCTATTGGATGAGTATATTTCTAACCCTATCACCTTATCCTAGAAATATATCAATTTGGGACCTTTTAAATCCAAAAATATTTTTACAATAATGTAACATTTCTTAACTTTCCAAGAGTGCCCCTCCTCTCCTCTTATAAAAGGCCCACACCTATACCTCCTTACCCACAATTATAAAGCCTTTGGCTCGGCCAATCACTGCACATTTTATCTCTCCACATCCCTTTATTGATCCTAGAAGCCTTACCTTAGGCAGAAATCTCTTCAAGAAACCATTTTGGTTCAAACCAAGAAGAGTTAGCCGATTTAAAGGTAAAGTCTTTTCTAATGTTCTTTTGTTTTATTTTGCTTCTCCAACCCCCTAAACTCTTTTTATTAATTTATTTTGTAACAACACCAATATCTTCAATATACTGGGATGATTTTATAATAATGATTCAATATAAACTTACACACACCTTCATCTAATAGTTAAAGAGCATATTGCTTCCGTGGATGGCGAATTTCTGCCTCACGAAACGATGATTGTTCAATATTCTTCTAACACCTTCAAAGGTGTCCATTAAGATGAAACTATATTTATATATGATATATAATATGTTTATTTTTTCCTTAAGCTTCTGTATTTTTAATTTTTGGCATACCTTTATGGTTTCCATTATGGGTAAACGTAATATGTTCATTTTTGGAAGTGTGGACTACCGCCCCCTCAAAGTGATTTGATTCGTTAATGCCATATGTGTGACGTATAAATGATGGAGTTAATTATATTATATATGATATTATACTGGAATTATAATATACCTTTATATAATTATTATTCCATCCCATAAAATACGAAATAGAAATGAAAGTAGCGTTCATGCGTACGTACGACTTACCGTCTCCATGAACGGTGCATTTAATTTCTTACCTCTAATTGTTATGTAATATTACAAATGCATGTATATACTGGATATATATGATATATATGATATCTAAATCATTAATATAACTCTGGATATAATGGATATATGAATAAATTGTAAATATAAAGAGTTTATTTTTGACTCAAGTGCCAATGATCGTTAAAACGACCGTTATTAACTTAAATAGTTACATAGTGTTCATGAAATTGTTATAAGTGATATAAAAAGAATAATGAACAAGAAAAAGGTTCTTAATCAAGTAGAAATTAACTCATGTTTATTATTCAGGAGATTAAAGAATGATCGAGTCAAGTCGGATACGAGGTAAGGGACTTCGTCTCAATCTCCATTCATTGAGGCATATTTTTTTATACACAAGTTTCTTTTATACGGTGTATAAACCCCTTTTGGCCTTTATTTTTATTCCAAAGGAATCTCGTTTATACGAAGCGTTTACTAAATGACAAAAGGGAATTTTTTTTGTCGTACGTATATGGCGACAACGACTTCTCCGCCGCCATGACCATTATTTGAGTTTCGACTTCCTTTACAAGCCATAACCTTTTTTTTAAATTAAAAATAAATACCATGTATTAATTTTCTTTTATTTTTATATTGAAAATGGTTTTCATAATGTTTTTATTATATCAATGTGTTGTATTGATATCTTGTGATTGAAATGTGGAAATGTTATGTTTCCTTTATGCATGTTTTATATGATATGATTATGTTATGGTTTTGGGCATTGTTATGAAGATGGGTGGTTCCGTGATAAACTAAGGTTGGGTAAGCCGGATATCGCTTTCCAATGCATTGGGTAACGTGAAGGGGTTAAATGTTAAGGTTTCTCTAAAGAGATTTAGGAAATATACTGTGATGGGTATTCCAAACATAACCATGAGGGTTACTCCCTATGTAAGAATGTTATGAATGCCTCAAGTTACCTATATGTCTTATGATTTCTATGATTTATTCATGATTTGATGAGGTATGTTAAAATACTTATGTTTTACGAGTAAATTATGATTTCATACATGGAATTATATTTTCATTTAGCACTATTATATCCCTTGCTGAGCTTTTTATGCTCATCCCATGTTTTTTATTGTTTTTCACGGGTCAAGGGAAAGATACATGATGTCATGATAGTGTCAAGGAAGTGTCAAGAAAGAATCTATGTTTTATTTTAAATATGTTTCCGATGATGGAAAAAATTAGTACTATCTTTTATGTAACCACTTTGTTTAAATGTGGAGTAATGCATGATTTATGATCTAATTCTCTAAAACTCTAAACCTGAAAAGATCCTCAACGTTTATTCTTGAAATAAATCAAGATTAAGTAATGTTTAAGGTTGGGGCCTTATAAAAAGAATATTTATCTAAAACATCATTTTAAATGTATTAATGATTTATTCTTCTAAACCTTTCTCATTATTTTCCATGTTTTCAAAATGATTTTATGGATGTATTTATATGGACATGAATGTTTCAAAATGTTTTTTCCTTTCAAAAGTTTCAAAGTGGTATGAGACACTTTGATTAAAAAATATCTATTAAATGACTTCCTTTATAAATTGTGTGAATTTTAAAAGGATTTAAAAAATGGGATATTTCACTCAAAGAGATTTACTGATCATTTTTAACTATGTCAACATCCTTTACAGGATATTATTGTTGATAGAGGTTGATTTATTATGATAAAAATATTCAATATTGTATTTAAGGTTTTGTGATATGTTTGACTGTGGAGGTATTATTTTTATACCATTAATGGTTTATAGATAAAGTATTGACATTTTGTATGCTAGTTTAAATACAATTATTTCCATTATGTTTGAACATTTTCATATAAGGAATGCATTGGACTTAGTAAGTGATGGGTGGAGCTCGCTTTAGCTCCCGGATGCATCAGTAGGTCTCTTCGGACAAACTAATGTCTTGGCACAAGTCCTTGAAAAAATATTATCTTTTTTCTTGGCACTATGCCTTAACTATATGGGTTTGAAGTCTGGCATTATGCATTCCATAATTATGAAATTAGCTATTGATATTACATGTGATTATTCGACTAGTAGAATATCCATGTGAATATATTAATGGAATTATTTGATATATCTTTTCCATATTAGGATGATGTTTAAGTTTAAAAATATTTTTTTAGTTTTATACATTTCCTTAAGGGTTTATTTTTATTTATGAAAGTCTCTACTATATTGTTATCCTTAAATGAGCATTCGAGTTCACCCCATTTCAATGTTTTATTTTTCCTAGGATGTGAAGAAGTATATTATAAATGAACATCAGGGATAGTCTAAGGGATAGGAATGTGGTAAATGGAGAAAATGTTGTTGTTATTTTTCATTTTATAATTTAATGTAATATTCGTGTATGTAATATATTTTAAAATACTGTGAAACATATCGGTCTTTTGGGACTTCATTCCTTGTAATCATGTCAATTTATTAAAATAATGCACCGACTCTGAGCTTCTCGGGTAGGGGAGTTACAATTTACCTTATATTAAAAGTATTATTTTGATAGAATTTATACTTTGAAATATCCATGAGTGTGTCCTTCCATGTTGCACCTCATGTACCACACATCTTTAATACACGTTTTTTCTATTGTTGAAAACCTCTCATGATATTCAAGATATTCTTGTGGATTATTAACTTTTCCTTTGACACTAGATTTTTTATTGTGCCTCTTCCACCTTCCTCGTTTTCTCCACATCATCTCTCAAAATAACAAATATGTCATAATATTTACTGGAATCCCTCTTAGAGTCTCCAAATGGTTTCTTATAAGTGAATTCATGCTTATCTATTATTTTTTTTGAATCAATATTTTTAATCTTTTTTGATTTTGAATCTAAGGACCTCTCACCTATCATTCTTGATATCTTCTTCGGATAATAATTTCTTGTAACTCTAATCTAATTACTTCAAAAGCATTATTATTATTTCATTACCATTATCCATCATCAAAATTGCATAATTACTTATTAATGCATCATGTGATGAACATCTACCAATCTTGTGACCATAATAATTATATAAATCATAGATATGTGAAGGCATACAAAACCTATTTAAAGTATTATGATTTTCTTAATTTGTGGGTGATGCTTCTAATTCTTTGAATTTATCTTCCTTGAAAAATGATTTATTTGTGATTTTATATTTATAGTATTATACCAAAAATAAAATACACAATTCTTTAATTTATTGTAGCACTAACAGTTACCAAGAAACCAAGATCTTCTAATATATATAGAATGTGATCCAATGATTACACTAGAACGAGTTTTATAGTTTTTTGTTTTCTTCACAACATGCTTTTCTCTTAATGGTGAACCAACATACATTCAACATTTCATAACCACCACTATATTGACCCATAAAATTCATACAAATATATTACATCTTATTACACGCATATTTATTACATAACATTTATATCCACACCAAAATCACATAATTCTAATATCTTTAGAAACTTGGACACATAAACAAGATGTTCATAAATGAGCTACATCATCTCCAACTTATTTCTACATAATTAGCACACTTTATATACATTTCATAAATAAAAACCTTATTCATTACCTATGGAAAATAAATATTAAAAAGGAGGAGCTCATTTTATCAATAAGGGTAAATAAGGGTTATATTAATGATCAATTAAGTATAACATGTCCATAAGGGTATTGGAATATGGGATTAACATTTTCAAACCATACCATGGATATAAAATATAATAATATTATATAATGGAATAATTATTGATAGTTTATAAGACATGAATCCAAAAATAACCAAAGGACATGATCTATGAGAGTATAACATTAGAAAAAGACATGGAATTATGGAATACATGTAAGCATAGAAAATTAATTCCTTATTAGTCAGGGATCACTTCCAAGACTATTATAGTGGATTGGGATCACTCCATAAACCATCGTAGTAGTCAATTTTCACTCCAAATACAATCATATTGGATTGGGTTTACTCCCATAACAATCATAGTAGTCAAGGTTCACTCCCATGACTATTGTATTGGATAGAGTCTATTACTAAAATGGGTTTACTCCCCATTTGAGTATTTTCTATCTCCATATATATTAATGATAAGGAAATGTATTTTATGGATATACAATTCTGGAACCACCCATCACATAATTAATATCATAAATATGTGGTCCACAAGATCATAAAACACTATTCAAATCATTCCCATTAAAATAAATGAGTTTCATAATATCTCATCATTGTATAAACTATGGAAAATAATTGAGTTGCATAAAAATATCATTATTTCATTATATCATAACCCATGGAAAAGAACATGTTTCATAGGAATATTATAATCATAAATATAAACCATCTAGAGAAAGAATATTTTTCTTATGATTGGGTTATATCTATTTTAAATAATTAGTAACATCACTGAATTCCATATTAGATGAAAACACCTTTAAAAATCAATTGGAATATTTCGTGGTGAAAGTATCCTTTTCACTTTGAAATTGCTTATTTAAAACCTAAAAAGCAGTAAAATGTTATAGGGAAAAGATTATTTGAATATTACTTTGAAATCCTATAAAGTAAGCTTTAAATTATTTAGTGTTTATGATGGTGGTAAATTCTATTTATACCATATATATTGAAAGAGAACATTGATTCCATTCCTTTGTAAATAGTCAAAAGTTCCACATTTAAGAATAAGTAAAGAGGATTCCATTTGAATTATATTTAAAAAATAAAATACGGTTAAAAATTTCTTTAAAAAATCATTAAAAAATTGTGAAAAATTATTGAAAACATTTTTATAAAATACTGATGTGAAATAGAAAGCATTTTTGACATAAGAGAGAAATAAAGTTGATTTTCCTTAAATACATATTTTCATTATCTTGAATAATAATTGTGTGTTGAATGAAATTAAAACATTAATTATCAATAAATAACTATAGTAGAATAATATTAAGGTGTTACGTGATAAATAGACCATAATATGTCATTATATGAAACTTAATCATTGATAATCCCAATAAACAATATGTTTATATCATAAAATCCTTACCTCGTGTTTTAATTATTTCTAAATCACTCTATACTCTTGTATAATAAATATTTATTTATTAAAAATATATTCTAGAACCATAATAAAAACTATCATACCATATATGATTTACTTATAAAATTGAATCTCCCATATATTAACAATTATTTATTAAAATCACTATTCAGGGTGATATCTGATGTTCTTTTTTTGTATGTTTTGGTTCTGTAGTTCTAGTCACATTATATTGAAAATTGTTACATAATCTATCAAACAATTTTCATTATATAAATATCATATATATATATACACACAAATTTATAATCATTCGTGGAATACAGAGATATAAAAATTAATTACACCATCCATAGAGACGGTAGATCCTACGTATTCGTGAAAGTTGTTTTCATTTTTTGAAAAAATGGAACTAAATAAAGGTAAATAATAATTCACCATTATATTGAAATTATTATATCATTTTTATCATATATAATTAATAAAAACATCCTTATTACTATCCAAGTGAAATATAAATGAAAAATGAATCATATCGCTTCATGGTGGTGGTAGTCTACACATACACACGAGTGAATCTATCATTTTATAGTGGTTTAAAAGGAAATAATGTTGATATGATATTATCATTAAATAAGAATAATTATTTAAAAATTATAATATTTAAACATTGAACCCATCATAAAAACTATCCATGAAAGATGATGATGAAAAATTAATTATATCGCCGCATGGAGATGGCAATCCATACGTGCACACGAGTTATAATTTCCCTAACCATTTGATATAAAGTGGATTAATAAAGGTGGTATTATATTAATAATAAAGTTTAAATATACTTAATATACTGAATATATTATTTTATGATGAATATAGAATATTTAGATGAGGTAAAAGAATAATTTAAAATAATGTGATCAGTTAAAGTGATTACCTCTTCTTTGAAACAAATATTTTAGATCTTCTATTAAGGGTCCTAGCGTTGGTATATTGGGAAGATAAGAACTTCTATAATGTGTATATGGATGTTTAGAATATAATTATTCCTGTTATGGTCAATCTAGAAGACTCAAAGTGGTGTGAAAAAGTTTATAGAGGGGTGCACATTTATAATTGAGGGACGAGACTCTCTTGGGGTTTCTTAAAAGATGAAAATATAATAAATCCAATATCCAACCCAAATGACTCCCAAATTCTAGTTATTATAAGATAATCTATAATGGAGTTGAAATATAATTTAAAAAACAAAATTATTATAGGTTTAATTATTGTTTTAAACAATATCTTTTTGGTTAACCACTTTGTTAATCAATTTTAACCTTAACTGCATTAACATCCTTTTTTTCCGTAAAGGGTTATAATTTTACTTATAAAGTAAAATTTTTTTCATAAATGTACAATGGATAAAATTTTAGACTATATATTATCTACCATTTAATATTTCAATAGTTTTATCATTTAAAATAATTTAATAAAATTCTTATTTTGATAAAATATCATTAATGTCAAATTTGACACTATTCATTTAATTTGGCTGAAAAATCATAAATAAAAATATATAATTTAATTATAATCATATTAAAAACCAATTACATGTTATATTATTATTTAAAATTCATGTAAAACTGTTATTAACTAAAATTATGTTACATAAATGTTATTAATTTCATTTTTTTAGTTTTTTTATTAATGTAATAAATACTGTCTTAGTGCCACACTTGGATTTAAGTTAATTATTTAGCATTTAATGTTGGAAATAAATTACCATAAATAATTTAATTTCATTATTAAAAAAAAATATTAGTTCATAAATTTCTATTTTCCCTATGTTAACATATAAGATATATTTAAAATTATGAGAGTGACATTTTGTAATATCATTTTTTGTAAATATTATATAGGAAATTTTCATGGAAAAGTGTCCCCTAAAAAAATAAACATCAAATCTATGGTGAAAAGCATTTATTTAATTTGTTCCAATAAGAATTATGATTAAAGATTATTTCCTAACCACATTGTTTTAACCTTAATAAACCTGATATACCATTTACTAAGGTGATACTGATAGAAAATTGAATATTTATTATAAAACCCATTCATGGAATAAGTGAGAAACCAAAAAGTATAATCAATGCTGAAGTATAGTTAACAAAAATGTACATCAGAAAGTCATGGAAACCAAGGCTAATATTACTAGAATCTCTTACCCAGTACAGGAACCGTTGGATTGTTTCAATCTTCATGCTCAGGTCTTTTCGGATTAAGTCTTCAAAGAGGGTAGCTAGCTTGTCCCAAGTGTATATTAACTCTTCCATGTCGATATTCCTTACATTGAATTATTGTGGAAAAATAATATCTTGTTGGTTGATAAATTCCCTTTGATCCTTACTGATATCTATTCGAACATCTATTTCTAGAATTCATTATCCTCCTCTAGGTTGTTTAGTTTGATAGCCATTTCAGGCATATATTCCTTATAATCAACAACTAACTTGAGGTATTTATTTATAAATACTCCCTTGTTTCCTGTGGCACCACCCTTACCTTGATTGTTCACATCTCCACCCTTTGTATTCAGTTTTCCTTCCCTTAGACTAGAAACCGACATGCCTTATAAGACTTGAGTCCTAGGTTGACATACCATTTCCTTAGCCTTACTAGCTGATCTTTTTTGCATCAGTTTTGGTAGATGCGAGTAGTATTTATCCCTTTATATCCCTTCCCTTTAGTCACAATGCATCACCCCGCTCCATGTTTCCCCTTTTGACCCTTCTCCTTCCTTGGGCTATAATGACCTCTAACACTCTATACTACCTTACTGCTAATAAATAATTCACTGGAAAACTCTGACGCATAATCACCCTCAGTGTGGACCAATTCACCAAAGACATACTCCCCTGTTTAGAGTGATTTCATATCTAGAGTATCACCCAGGTCCTAATCCTGGAGAGAATACTTCATAAATCCACTACATGAAAGACTTGTTTCCTTCTCCAGGGTTATACATTCCTCCAACAAGACATCAAAACAGTTGTCGAGGATGGTGATTCCCATATCATTTTTTTCTTGAACATAGTCACCGCGTTTACTCCATTTCCAGTTGCTTGTGTCTTCTTATAGCCTGAAGGACATCCCTTACGTGCTACCTGTGCCACACCTACATGATCATAGACCCGAGCATGGTGAACTATACCATACTTCTGTCCAAATAAGTCTCTGTACTGAGAGTATGAAGAATTCTAGTTTGTTGCCACACGGAGTGAGGGGCTAGACATTGAAGGCCCATCAACCACCACCTTGAAATTATAATTATAGGTGAGAACATACCCATTATGCAATATTCCACACATAAAAATCATAGCAAATGAAGGATAACCCATGGAAGAATCAGATTATCTTCTTCTAGAACCATTCCTTCTTATTGTTTGACACCCAAGTCAGGCTTTAATATATCAAAAATTTCAGAGACCTTCATCTCAACAGAACCCTTTTCTTTCGGGGGATGGAATCCCTCTCTGGGTCCTTTACACCTAGAGTTTCCAAAGAAAGAGCTTTAAGAGATATAGACTCATTCTATAGAACTTCATTTATTTCTCCCAGGTAAAGTGAGATACTACACTGATAGACATTGTATTAGTTCCCCAAATGATGACATGAAGAGTAGAAGCCAAAAAATCATTGGTTGTTTGCACTATAATTCCTCTCAAATCAAGATCCAAATACAGTCTATAGGAGGTTTAGAAACATATACCTCAAAAAATATGTGTATGGAGATGGGATAAAAAATTAACTTCATTCTACTATTTGAACACTAGTAGCATCCAACCATATTTCAAAGGATATGAATAAATCATAGATTTCAGAAGGGAAGGGGGAGTTTACGAAAACAAACCCAAATAACTATTGATTAAGCCTAACTATTCATGTCGAAATTGTAATACAAATGAGAAAGATAGAAGAGAGATTTTTTTTTCAAATACAAGGAGCTCTGGACCACACAAGAATCATGTATTCCTTTGATGAAAACAATCATTATGTTCCACTTGACAGGAACTCCCACAACCACTCTGTCTCATAATCCCCAAGTAGAGAAAACAGAGCTGTCAAAGTCGTCAATTGAACGATGATGATTCTTGAAGCGATCTAATAGGGTTAGGTGTAAGTGAGCCAAAGCTTAATTTAATTCCAAAGGAGATATTGCACCATGATGATTGGGGAAATTTGGTCAAATATTGAGGGCGGGGAAAAGAGGAATACTGTTCGGGTTTTAAAATGGGGAGAAGGAAGGTCGAGTGGTTGCAGGTGAAGGGCGTCCCTCCAACGATAGTAGTGGAGGGATTGCAATTTTGTCCATTACCACCTAGGGAATCCTTGAATGAGTGCTGAGAGGGGAAGGAATACCTAAATCCTTTTATTTATACATATTTAGGTGATACATTTCAATATATTTAATATTCTTATTTGGAAAAAATAAAATGAATCTATTTAAAAAAATTAAGCACTTGATTCCAAATATAGAAACTATTTTTAATTATTCAATTTATAAAAGTGGAATAAATTTATTTGATAAATATACATGAAAAATATGAAAAAAAAACTACATTGTAGAAAAATAGTAAATGAATGATAAAATTTTTTATTGAATATATAATGTATACATTTCATTAAAATATATCAAAAATACTGATTAATTTTATTTCATAAGATAAAAATACCTTACTTACATAAAAATAGTTTTTTTTAATATATATTTTTATTTTCAATGGTTTTTTATTTTATTTAAAATTAATTCATAACCACTGAATTAATTTAATACATATATAACCATAAGTGTTGTATAATTTAATTATTCTTATTCATACCCTCCAATCCAATATCTATGAGATAACTATCATATAAATCTATTTTAATAGTATATCATGGTTTGTAAAAAATTCGCCATTGCATGTTACAAAAGCTATCAATGAAATAAAGTTATTTAATGATATATTTATTCTAAAATATTGGGATGTTACAATATATCCCCCATAAAAATTAATTTCACCGTTGATATTCATAACTCCAATACAGGAAAATGAGGATATATCTGTTTCAGTACATCATTGGGTTCCGAATTAGCTTCTTCAAATTTCTCATTCCTCCATAGAACTTTATCCAGGTGAGTAGTATTTTTTCATAGCACTTTATCTATATGATATAATATTTATCTTAGATTTAGCTCAAAATAAATATCATGCTCCAATAGTAAAACATTTTAGTTCAGTACATGTGAAGAATCATGTATGCATTTCCTTAGAAGAGATGCATGGAATATTTCATGAACTTGATATAGGTTCGACGGAAGATACAAAAAATTAGCTACAATCACAACTTGATCAAGAATATTGAAAGGGCCAATATAACTAGGGCTAAAATTGAATTTACTAAAAAATATAATAACATTATTCTGTGGATAAATTCTTATAAAAACCTACTCAAAAACTTCAAATACTAGATCACATTAATGATTGTCAACATAATGTTTCTGATAACTTTGAGCAGCATTGATGTGTTATTTAATGGTTTTGACTTTATCATCCATTTTCATACACATATCAGGTCCTAATAGATTAATTTCTCAATCATATTCCCAACATATTAGTGTTATACACTTCTATATATATCGGGATTTCTAAGTAGCTATATGAATTCACCGGGGAATGTAATTATTGCATGAAAACATGACTAAGGGAAGGTGTTGATCAAAGATACCTCTAAAATCCATAGAACTAGATCTAAACATATCTCATAGGGGTTTAATGGTTCTATCATAATGACTATATATGTGAGGATGATACTCTATATTGAAACTCAACTATATATCTAGAGTCTGGTGAATAATTTGATATAACATCGAGATAAACCTTAGATCCCGATAAAATACAACTGAATGTGGTACTCTATGAAATCTTACCACTTAATTAATGTATATTCTAGAAATATGATATAGTGGGAAATATTATCTAATATCAATGAATTGTGTTGAATTCATAAGGTGACTGACTACAACCCAACTAGAATTATGATCCTTATAAGTTATAGAGAGTCTGATGACAAAGTCTATGGTGACGTTTTCCCATTTTCTTTTTGGTATAGTTAATGGTTGTAATATACCCTTAGAAATTTTTCTTTCAGATTAAACTTGTTGAAAAACCAAGAACCATTATAAATACTCTGTAATATCTCTTTTCATGAAGTCCCACTATAAATCATATTATAGCTCTCTATATATCTTCATACATCTAGGATAAATAGAGAATGGTAAACTGTTAGCCTCATATAATACACAATTCTTCACATATGTTTTGGATAAAACACATTAACGGTTCCATAAAATTATCATTACATCACAATGAAGGTTAAATATAGGTAAATTTATAACTTTTTTTGTAGATCTATATCTCTCTTATACACCTCTTTAATCATCACTTGGATAGACAGTTTAACACTTATTTTGGAAAGATACAATTTCTCCCCTTAATTTTTTCAAGACACATCCATTGAAAATCAAAAAATATTGGATCTTTTTTTATCCTCATCATAACAAATCTTGCATAATCCTTTGGTCTTAGGGAATCTTTCACCTTATTCACTTTTATAGTGTGGTAATTTATTGATCAGTGATAATCTTTAATCAGTTCCAACAATTTTCCCCTGTGTACATTCAACTCTTTCTATGTACAAATATATATTATACATTTATGATAAGTATATATATATATAACACCTTTATTCACAAAGATAATGCCTCTATATATTTAATGTAAAAATAATAGTAGTTGACACTAAATCAAGAGTATGGTAATTTTTATCATAAAAAATAACTTCTAATTTATCATATAATCTTTAGGGTGTAATTTTAATACCCTTGAAAAATTATTCATATATAAAAGAGTTGGTAGAACCAGAGTCAAATAAGACATTACCCATTCCATAGTTGATGGTAAGTTCAATAGTTTCCACTTAGTTATCATACTCCACATTTCCAATTGTGATCTCCTGAGATTTCCCTTTATCACTAGTGTTAAAAGGTTAATAAAATCAATCATCATCATCAACCTTTGGTTCTAAAAAATAGTTAGCATAATTCCCATACTCCTTGCATTTGAAACACTAGATTGTGGGTGGTTAATTTATTGCATCTTTCTCTCTTTGTGCATCATTAGATAACATCATCCCATCACCTCATCATTATATATACCTATGTAATTTCTTTTAACAGTTAAAATATTTACCATTCCACTTAATACAGTTTCCACTATGGTTCCTTCCATACTTTGACCATAAAATAAAATTCATCATGTTATCTCTATGTTTTTAGAATTCCCTTTGACTTCCATATTTCATTCCTAAATAAATTTGGGATAGATAGGTAACTCCAATATCCATTTCCACATTGTTATCACATTAAAAAAATTATTCATAACTATTTAAGTCTCTCTAGGATGATGCCCTTTGGAGACTTTATTTTAATCCACTAAAGAATTGATCAAACTTACCATTAGGTTGGATGATAATACCTGAAGTTTACCTTACAAGTCTAGTAAAATTTTATTAATATGTACAAAAATATTCACCATAATTCTATTTTATATCATGTAATTACTTATTCATTTTCATACAAATATTATAAGGAATGTACATATTGAAAAATATCATTGTTGCTAAAAAAATAGATCAAGGTAACATTAAAGTGCTTTTGGGATGATTGTGTTTGCAGAAAAAGAAGGTAGTCAAGTTTATTTGTGGATTTATAGTAAGGGTTTTGACTAGGTAGGTTAAAAAATATCCAATAAAAATTAATGGATTCTCTGGAGGTGGTATAGGAGTTTGTTTATAGAAGGTGGAACTGCTTCCGAGTGTTTGATAAATTTTTGGGGTCCAAAATTTGGATGATGAATAAAGAATCAAAAAATATATATTTCCATGAATTTCTCATAAAAATAAGGAAAAGATATGGATTTCGTTAAAGTTGGATGTTTCGTGAAGGTATGGTCCAACGTTTTGTGGTTCACGAAGGTGTAGAGCTTTGCGAAAGGAGGTTGGGTGCAAAGGGTTAACCGTAAATATCTACAACTACAAGAAGCTTCATGAATGTAAAATTTCCCTGACGTTCATTGAATATAGGCAAGTAAAAAATGTATTGGGACATTTTTGAAAATTTGGTGGTGAGTGTGGAAGCTTCGTGAAGGGGATGAAAAACCTATATATCGGCCTCTATCCTCCTCATATGAGCAGCCTTAAAAAAACTCCGAAGGATTTTAATTCACAAAGGTGATTCTCAAAGGGTTTTCTTGATAAAACGTTTTTTAAGAGAGTATGTTATTAAATTCTATATATGATAATTAAAAATTGAAAGCATCTTAAACATATTGAGATTTATGAAGGCTAATTGAGATTCACAGAAGTGTCAAACTTTGCGAAGGTTAAGTGAGATTCCTAAAATGCGGGTGCTTGAAAAATGTGATTTTTGCTTTTTTAAAGTGATGATATTTGTGAAATATGTGGGGTTCATGAATAAGATACAATATTATGAATAATTGGTCAGTTTTCAAAGGCTATGAGAGCATCATGAAAGGAGTGGGGATCACAAAATTTATGAGAAGGGATTTCCTTTTAAATATTTGGTAAGATTATATTCATAAAGTGGAAGAAAGTAGAACATAATGATACACCAAATGAGGTGTAAAAAATATCGATTCATGTGATCATAAGAAGAATCTTCTAATGAAGCAGTGAGATTTCAATTTGTGTTTAGTTGTAAACCAGGGTAGAAAGTGAGTCTCATCTAATCATTTAAGGGGCAGTGATCCCAAGAAGGAGCGACCTAGCCTATACCCAAAAAATAATGATCTTAGTGATTTTTGTGCTTGAAAACACTGTTGGTTGCATGCTCCTTGGACTAGACCATAGTTTTAAACTAAGTAAAAATCAGCGTGAACTTATGCTATCTTTCTTACTTTACATTATATGAATCATCATTAGATAATGTTGTAAAGGATGAGATAAGTATAAACATTAAAGACAAAATGAAGTGTCCCTAATAATAAAGAGGTCAAGATTTAGTGGGGTTAGATGAATTTCTAAAATAATATCCATACCTTGATCCACCCTCTCAGGGTTTTGAGTCCCCTTTTGGGCATGACAATTGGTATCAAAGCAATGATTTTTTTTCATATTTATTTTATCTAACTTGGTTAATTTGGTTGTTGAAATTAATGTTTTGGTCTACTCTGATCTCATTGTTCCAGGGATAAGACTAGAAATTTAAATAAGAAGATTAATTCTGGTTGAATTCCTTAGAGTGGAAGTATCTATGGATAGAGTGAGATTTAGTTGAAGGAATAAATATTATATTATTGTGATCCTAATTCCCTATTCAATGATTCCATGGGAATGAATGAAGAGGTCAACATTCCAAGTGATTTTGGGACTATTGATGATGAATAAATTCCAAAAAATCCAGTAGTATACCTTTTAATCACGGAAAATGAATTGGATCAGAAATTTAAAGATGAAAATAAGTCTCAATAATTTCATATCCAAGTATAGGAAATTGAATTGAAAAAGTTAAATTGTTTATATAAAGGGATTATTGATGTGGATACTAATATGAGGGAGAAAAACTATTTATAAGAGGAATAACTAAAAAAGGTGTCCACAATGATATAAAAAATAAAATTTGATCATAGGATAAATAATATAAACTCAAAAGAAATTCAACATATAGAATCCAGATATGATGATCTTTCCATATATCTATCTTAACTAGCTCAATAGAACCAAAGGATAAAAGTGGAGAATGCATGTTATAACGACTATGATTCCAAGAAAAATTATAAAAAATGAGTAATCTTACATGATGGATATTCTCTCCTGATAATTGGTTGACGGGATGACTATTAAGAAATAACTTAATTCTCTACATGAGTTAAGGGAAAGAAATATTAAACTATTTGGAAATGATATAGAATTTTTAAATAAATAAGTAGAGAAATATAATGAAAAAGTGAATCCCAAATTGAATGATACTTTTCATTTATTATTTGACTATTCTTTTAAAGATAATAATGAAATGAAAGGAAAATAATCCATTTCATTGTAAAAAAATAAAATGATTATCACATCCCAAAGGCTATAAAACATTGAAAAATCTATTATTGGATATTATTAACACTCTCCCATTCAAGGGAGGTAGAGAATCATGAATAGTTCAAAAAAGTGGGAAACTTTTACATTTTTATGAAAAAAATAAAAAAAGGATTTTAGAAGAAGAAATGAAAAAATGTAAACTTTTTATGGGAAGTTTGGTCATATTTAAAGTATTTTAATTTAGTATTTGGAATATATTTAATATTTTCAAGATATAAATATTTATCAATTTGATAATACAAAGAAGCTTCTTGAAAAATCTGAAAGAGAAGTCTCTCATAAGAAAGTAGACATGAAATAATACTATTGCGAAAGACTGGTCCACACAATGAGTTTATTTCAAGAATCTTGAGAGATTAATTTTAGAAGAACTCTTGTCTAAGAAAGATATCATATTAGAAATTATGATTCAAGTTATGTTTTTAATGTGATATGTTTTATATTTTCCAATCATGTGAATTTGGAAAGATATTGTAGTTATAAACAATCAAGTAAGGAAAAGGATTTAAAAAGGATAACCCAACTCTAATACTATAAAATAGAAAGAATATACTAGAATAAAAAATTCTATTTTGAAAAATATATTTTCATCCTTGGAGAAAACATAAGGAACCACTCTAGTTGTATGTTAAAATAATGTAAATTTTGTGAAATAATCACTCCCATAATATCATGGTGTGTTGAATTGGATAACTGATAAAAGAAAACTGATAAATGAATGCCTAAAAAAATCTATGTGTCCTACCACAATTAAAGGAAGGAAATATAAATATACCTCCAATGGAGGAATAAGAATGATCATATGATCATTAAAATTATTTCATCTTAGGCAAAGAATCAGGAAAGATGATTTATAAGTGGAGTGGAAAGGAGAGAATTCTTTCTAGTGGGATTTAACAAACAAAATTAAAGGAAAAGCCCACAGAACTGACATATTAGAATATTAATGAGCATTTGGGTAGTCAATTTGTGGTTATATGTCCATATTAGTTGAAATTTTTTGATTAGTTGGAAGAAGAGGAAAAATAAATAAATCTTTTAAATAAAAAAAATTAAATGGTTGGTCCATCAGGAACAACCAAAATCCTTCTCTTGAAGATTTTGGAGGTACCCCTTGTCATATATGTTAAATGATTCAAATATCTATTAGAATTTTTTTATGACTTAGGGGGATATGAAATCTATGGGGTGTGTGAGTGTGGAAAGAGGAATATCAACCTTGTGAGTGGAGTAGAAGATACGTGCCTTCTATGTAAACATGAGTAAAATATGTTTTTATAATAAATGGATTAGCCATATATTCCATACATCATTGGAATATTTGGTCAAATGTGATGTATCACAATATCTCCACATGATATCATGGGATCATACTCTCACATGCAACAATTTTTGACAATGTATTTCTATCATAAATACATACAATGAAAAAAGAAAAAAATCAACCAATGTTCTTGAATTGATGAATATAGAGATACGTGGACCTATCACAAAAAAACCATTCATAGGAAGATGTTGCATACTTTCTTCAACGATTAATTTAATTGAATGGTATGAGGATTTTTCATTTCACATAATATCGATGTATTTAGTTACTTAAAAAATATTAGAGGGAATCATGAAGTATTATAGGGTAGAAGTTTATAATGTTTCATAATGATAATGGTACAAAATTCACAAATAGTTAGCTGAAATATTATCTTGAGAAATACAAGATAGGGTATAAAGTTTTAGTAGTGAGAACTGCAAAAAAATAGAGAACCTGAGATGATAAATTGGATCATAAATAACATAGACATGAAAATTCATATTGAAAATAACATACTTGAAAAATTCTGGAAGGATGAAGTCTTGAGAATGATCTATATATCAAATAAGATACTGTTCTATTTTAAGGAATAAATGACACCATATGAGATATAGTATGAAAATAAGCCACCCTTAAAATACATTAAAATATTTGTAAGAAGAATAAAATAATATAAATGCTTCAAAAAGAAGTTGGGACAAGTAGTTGAAAGTAATAATGTCACTGTAGTATAGAATTGACAGACTGTTCTAAAAAAGTGAACAATTACTTGATGAAAGTGATAAAGAGATAAGAAAATTAGAGGGAGTATAAGTTAAAACTTTTGACATAGAAGAATATAATAATAAATAGAAGGAGGAATTAAAATTTTTATATACATATAAGCTGAAGGTAATTTCTTAAATTGACGAGAAAAATATCACCGGTGATTAGGCAATGCATGTTCAGACACAAAGAATGAAATATTTACAGTAAAATTCCTTGTTATCTTAGGTAGAGCCTAATTTTTTGAAGATAAAGATGGAGATGGGACCTAGGTTTAGGATATGAACTTAGATATTGGTAAAATTTAAATTAAGAAGACATGGTAGATTGTTTCCATAACAATAGATAAGAATGTCATTAAGACTATGTGGTTCTTTCACAACACGCTTAATGAAGATGATACAGTTATTTAAAACAAAGAACAACTGGTGCGCAAAGTGCACTACCAGATATAGGGCATCGATATTAATGGAACATTTTCACCTATTTTGGGGATACATATAATTATTTTATTCATGGCCATATAAGTACAAAGAAAGTTCAAATTGTTTTAGATAGATGTCAAGTCAACATTTCTAAATGGGGTTCCTGAAGAAGTATTGTATTTAAAACAACCATATGGTTTTCTCCTTCATAAAGATGAGAACAGAATTTTTTTTGAGTTAGGCACTATATGGGTTTCATCAAGCACCGAGAGTGTAGTATTCACGGATTTATCCCTTTTTGAAGGATCTTGGATTTTAGTTTGGTGGATTTGATTACAATCTCTATTTCATTAATGGAATTACTCAGTGAATGATGGTGTTGGTGTGGCATAAGTAAGGAATATAGCATTTATTTATAAATCTAAATATTTTTAGGGGGTTTTGAGATGATTGGGAATAGATAATTATATAGAGAAGATGTCTCTAGTGGATACCAGGATGAAACTATCATGATATGATAAAGGAATACAGATTAATGTCACAAAATATTGGAAGCTCATTAGTTTTCTATTATTCTTTATAGAGATAAGTCGTGATATTGTTTTTCACACATGTCAAGAAAAATTGTATGAAATTAATCCAAAAAAAATCTTGTTAATTTCAGTAAAAATGATACTTTGGTTTAGCAATGGGACGATAGACAATTGTTTTCTTTATAATAACAAATATCATCAAGTTTTATTGGGTAATATATATATTTATTGTGTATGTTTAGGATGTCATTGAAAATCAACATCAGGTGGTGCTTTATGTAATGGCGGATTGTGCATTGTATGGTTAAGAATGAAACATGATTTAATTTTGTTGAACACCAAAAATATCAATATATTTTGGATAATTAATCTTTCACATAGTTATTGTGTATTAAGTACCAGCTTGATGATATGGGAGTTGATATGAAGTCTATGATCAAAATCAATTTAGAATATTCAAGTACTATAAACCTTAGTAAAAATTAAATCCATCACTCAAGGATAGTGAAAATTGGAATAATGTATCGTTTTATCAAGGATAAGGTGCATCATGGGATTATGAATTTGGAGTATATTCCTACATAACTAGAGGTTGCAGACATTCTGACCAAAGCCTTACCCAAACAAGATTTTAAGCACCATCGACTGGATCTTCGAGTTCTGTTGACTCCCCAAACGTTACAATTTATAGAAGTTGTACCCCCTATCTTAGAGGTATAATGTGTATTTCCATAATGAGTTTATATGTTTTATTTATCACATTACAAACCACAAATGAGTTACCTTTGAGTTTTTTTACAAAGGGGTAAAAGTAGTGGTTATAAAAGTGGGAGGAAATTTCTTAATGAAGACATGGGAGAAGATAATAGGGGTATAAATAAATTAGTGGGAGTTTTAAATCTAACATTGATAAAGACGATCTATTGAAGGTTATATATCATGACATATGAGTTTGTTGATGAAAGTTGTTACTAGTTTGGGAATGAAGTCATCCATCGATGAACTTTTGATGTTACTATTATTTCTAATGCTGGGCATGGATCATGTGGGATTAGAGAGTGTGTTGTGTAAATATTTTACTACTATTTGAATCATAATAAGTGAGTTTGGATGAATATGGAGGAATCTTTAATGTGGTATCAAAATGTGAAGAGTTTTAAAAAATCTCAATAGGGGATATTGTTTGGAAAAAATACCTCACAATAACATTACAATGTTTTTGGGTTTGAGTTATTTGTTAATAAAGAACATCGGAAAGGTTAGTGGTGGAGTTCCAAAATTTTTATTGAATTTTTTTTTAACAAACTTCCAAGAAAAATTAATGAATGCTATGGATGTGGTACATGATTTTCTATGTACAAGTGGAACCGTTTCCTTGTGTTTTCCAAATTTTTTGGGTACAAAATTTATAGGATGACTGAAGCATTACGAAAATTGGGAAATCTGATTTCAAGTACATGGGAGAATTTGGAAATATATGTACAGTAGCCGATGTGTTTATATGTTTCCTTTTTGTAACACCTCACTATTTACTTGCATTGTAATTTAAAGTGCAAGGTAATAATTATCGACATCAAAAGAAAATAATTTCTCAACACACTCATATTAAACCCACCTAGATGATGAGTAATCAATTATAGTACTCAACCCATCATAGCGGTTGAATCATTATAGAATTTATTGTCCTAAAGTTAGAAGATGAGTTATTGATGCTAATATAAAGTGAATCTAAAAGATGATAGATGAAGAAAGGTGCAACTTTGGAAGATATGTTGAAGTGAAGATAGAATGAAGATACATTTTCAAAATATGACTCGTAGACAAAAGCTGTAATGCCCTGACCCCAGCTACCCAGAGTCGGTGCATTACTTCGTAACATTGGCATGATAACAAAAGATCAAGTCTCGAAAGACGGATTAGTTTAGTAGCCTGGGAAACACTAGATACATTCATAAGTCTTCCATTACATCATAAAGTAAAAACTACAATAACAAAGTCTCCATAGTTCACACTTATATCCTCTTCTTACTATCCCTGCAGGTCATTATAAAATACTTCTTCACATCCTGGAAAATATTAAAACATTGAAAGGGGTGAGCTCAGATGCTCAGTAAGGATAAAAATATAGCGGAAGCTTTCATCAATAAACATAAACATTTAAGGAAACGTATAACTAAAACAAAAGCCTTTTAAACATGATCTTTAACATAATATGGAAAAAGTAAAATGAGATAATTCCATTTACTTATTCACATGGATATTCTACTGGTCGAATAATCACATGGAATATCAATAACCACTTTCATAATGATGGAATGCATAATGCCAGACTATCATAACCACGTAGCCAAGGCCTCGTGCCAAGACCACAAATAATAATTTGTCAAGGCCTCATGCCAAGACACTAGTTTGTCTCGTGAGACCTACCTATGCATCGAGGAGCTATAGCGGGCTCCACCCGTCACTTATTAATTCCAATGCATTCCTCATATGAATAGGTTTAAACATATCATAAACCATAACATAATCGTATCACATAAAACATGCATAAAGGAAACATAACAATTCCACATTTCAATCACAAGATATAAATACAACACATTGATATAATAAAAATGCTTTCAAAACCATTTTCAATACCAAAATAGAATAAAGTTAAAACTTTGTATTTATTTTTCATTAAAAAAAAGTGATGGCTTGTAGAGGAAGCCGAAACTCAAATAATGGTCATGGCGGCGGAGAAGTCGTTGTCGCCGCATATGTACGGAAACAAAAACATTCCCTTTTTGTCTTTTAGTAAAACACATCGTATAAAAAATATTCCTTTTGAATAAACGTAAAAGTCAAAGGGGTTTATACACCGTATAAAAGAAAGTTGTGTATAAAACCAAATATGCCTCAATGAAAGGAGATTGAGACGAAGTCCATAAAAAGATCATTTTTAAAATAAAATAGATCTATTATGTGTGTTCACTATAGGTACACATAAAGAAAATACAAATACAATATAGGACATAATAATATCATGACATAATTTGAAAGTAGGAGATTAACCCAAAGAATGGAAATTGGGTTAAGAAATTCCCTTACCTCGTGTCCGAATTCACTCGACCGTTCTTTGATCTCCTGAATAATAAACTAGAGTTAATCTCTACCTTCTTAAGAACCTTTTTCAAGATCATTATTCCTTTTATATCACTTATTACCATGTTATGAACATTATGTAATTATTTAAGTTAATAACGGTCGTTTTGTCGATCTTTGGTACTTGAGTCAAAAATAAACTTCTTATAATTAAAAGTTGTTCATGTGGTGATATATCCATTATATCCAGAATTATATTCATGATATTGATATCATATATCTCATATATATCCAGTATATACATGCATTTATAATATTCCATAACGTTTAGAGGTAAGAAATGAAATGCACCGTTCATGGAGACGGTAAGTTGTACGTACGCATGAACGCTACTTTCATTTCTATTTCGTATTTAATGGAATGAAATAATAATGATATAAATGTATAATATAATTCCAGTATAATATACCTTATAATACCATTTACTCCATCCTTTATACATCCCACATATGGTATTAAGGAATCAAATCACTTTGAGGGGGCGGTAGTCCGCACTTCCTAAAATGAAAATATCGCGTTTACCCATAATGGAAACCATAAAGGTATGCCATAAATGAAAAATAAAAAATAATAAGTAAAAAAACATAATATATATCATATATAAAAATAGTTTCATCCTAATGGCCACCATTAGAGGTATTATATGAGTTTTGAACAATCATCGTTTCGTGAGGAAAAAATTCGCCATCCACAGAAACAGTATGTTATTTAACCATTAGATGTAGGTGTGTGTAAGTGTAGCTCAAATCCTTCTTATAACAACATACTAGTATATTTAGGATACTGTTGTTGTTAAAAAATAAATGAATAAAAAGTGTTTAGGGGTTTGGAGAAGAAAAATAAAACAAAACAACATTAGAGAAGAAATTACCTTACAATCGGGTAACTCTTTTTGATTTGAGCCAAAGGCTTCCTTGGAAAGAGTTATGCCCAATGTGAGGCTTCTAGGAGTAATAGGGGGAATCTGGGAGAGTATTTGGTCAGAGGTTGGATGAGCCAGATGTCTTGAATGTCTGAATACGGTGGGAGTGGTGGGGGCCTTTTATAAGTGGAGAGGAGGGGCACTTTTGGAAAGTAATGAAATGTTATTTTATTATACAATTATTTTCGGATTCTAAAGGTCCCACAATTGTATAATTAGAGGATAAGGTGATAAGGGTTCGAAATATACTCATCCAATAGGTTTTTGACAAATGTATTCCTTGGATTTTACATTATCTTTTCATTTTATTTAAATCGTTAATTAATCAGGTAATCGCTGCATCATCATGGTGTCATAAATACTTTAATTTATTTAATGTCTAAAATTATAAAAAAAATATCATGATGTAGGAAATAGTTTTATCTTTCTAATGAATATTTATAGTCAAAAATATGACTTGTATAACCCCGTTTAAAAATTGTTTTAGTAAAACAACTTATGTTTGTGACATTTTTATTTTAACTTTAAATAAAAGTTATTTATGTCATTTTCCAACCAAAGTGGCTCCATGTGGTCCCCATGTTGACCCATGGATTTTCTTGGTCGGCCATGACTCATAAAATAGGGGTAGGACACGTGTCAAGGTCATTTCATATTTTTATAATATCATGTTTACCTTAAATTTCAGTAATTACCTTTAATCGCGATTAATTAAACTTAAAAGTTACTATTCACCAAAATATTATTTTAATCCCATGGAACCAAATTTTACTTCCTAATGACAACCATGTATGTAGGATTTTTGAAAATCAAATCACATAAGTGGTAATGTTTCATTTAAACGAAAAATCATTTTTTTAACTACCACTTAGTGGTTTCACTATTCATAAAAAACTGAAGTTTTTCAGAATAATGCCAAAATTTCACCCTAAGCTATAATTGATATTCCGAATTCAAAAATGATTTCTATTTCACAAAATTCCAAACATATAAGTTGCATTAATTAATTTCATAATTAATTCTCATTGTCACAACAAATAACATGTTTTTATGAAACAATATATATCAAAAGATTGACAATTGTTTATGTCCAATTTCAAAGTGAAATTAATTCTAATGAAAACCATTGGGTAAAATGGTAAAAATATATTATAATCATACTTTGGAACCACTCAATAGTATAATTTTTCACTATAAAGTTTTTTGATCAAAAAATTTGTTTTAAGTATTTTTCACTATTCATAAAAAAATGGAAGTTCTCAGAAAATTACAAAAAATTCAACTTTGGATAATTTCGATATTACGAATACAAAAATGAAGTCCATATAAAATTTATATAATTTTAAAAAGTGGGTATTACTATTCATAACGGATACTTTGATTAGTCGCGGTGTGTTATAACTCGAAGTTGCGTACAATGCAAACTATTGCATTATTGAATGAGAAGCGTATCGTGGAAGCTCGAGGTGTTACATTCTCCCCTCCTTCAATAAATTGCGTCCTCTCAATTTGAAATTTTTCATTGAAAATAAAAGGTTGAAAATAGAAAATACCTTTGTGTTAAACCCACATAAAAAATAAGGTTAATAAAATTTAGCCTTAATAAGAGGGAAAGGGAAATGAAAAAGTCACCACCCAATCATGATCTCGATTAGGAGAACATTGGTGGAAATTAGAGACAAATAATTAGAGGAAAAACGTAAATATTTGTAGGGAGTGATTGAGGTCATCAATCACAAACAAGTGTCAAATTGAGGGCCTCAAAGCCTTCCATCTATGTTGATTTAAAATATCATCAGTTCAACAAGACATAAGGTATTAGGATAAAACATTTTTTTTGTTTTAATATCCCTTTAATAAAGTTTAAGAATTAATTTATTCATAGAATAAGATATAGGTATATATATATATATTTATTCTTGACAAGTAGAGTTTCAACCTTCAACTAATTTCTACCACAAACTTATCTTTCACTCAAAAAGATAATAGAACTCAAAAATATTATATTTATCCTAATCGTACAAGGTTCAAAATATTAACACATACCATTTAGATTATGAAAACTATTTTCTAATAACTAGGGACTTCCTGTAGGCTAGTGGTAGGTCATAAAGGCCTGTCACAATATGGTTGTGGGTTCGATTCCTGCAGCTTTGTCCGAAGCGATGGGTTATCGCCCAACCTGAAGGTTGTCCTTTTTCTAAAACTATTATAATATTACAAAAATAATATTCAGAAATGTTTTAACCTTAAACATTACTATCCATGGTTCAACTTAATCCATTCCAACCTTTATACTTATCCAAAATATGTCTGTCCAACTCATAGTCCAAATTTTATGAGGAAGGTAAAAATAATGAAGATCCCCTTTTTTCCGTGTAACAACACGTGAACAACTTCATCATGTATTCTTTTAAAACACTACAACATCCTGAATTTCCATGATCCCTTATTCCTTATAGAATACTAGATATACTCCTTCTATCCAAAAATGTATACAAATCATCAATCAGTTTCAAGGAAGTTAAGAATATCCAATATAATTTATCCAAATCAATCATGTCTTATTCCAAAATCACTATCTCGGTATCAGAACCATATTATGGTTTATCTTTCTCTCAACCATATATTTTCCAAAAATTTAACCTACTTTGGAGTCACTTTTCTTGGTTCCACACAATCTCAAGTCCTTGATGAAATATTACTGTAGTACAATCCTTATATTCTCCATAATTATTATAACCAGTACATCATTAATACACCACTCACATTACAAAATTCTTTAATAACAACATAAGAACTCTAATCATTCCTCCTCATCTATGGTAGTATCATAACTTGATTAGTATCCAATAACATCATTTGGGGCACACTCTGATGATTTGGACATTGGTTTGCATAGTGTCCTCACTCCTTGCAGATGAAGCATTGTGCATTTGAAACCTTTTTCTTACCCTTGCAGTCACACACTTGGTGTCCTTTTTCTCCACACTTATAACAAACTCCCATTCCCTTCAGGCATGTTCCAAGGTGTCTCTTCCCATAGTTATCACATATTGGAAAATTCTTCTTTTCCCACGTACCTTTTTCCATCACTCTCTCTTCCATCCTTTTCTTCTCTTTCTTCCCTTCAAATCCATAAGACTCAGATAATTATTTACTTATCTTATTAACACATGATACTATTTCTTCATATGTTGAGAACACATGGGAGATTATTTACCTTCTAAATGTTGGCTTAATACTGTGAACGATATGATCCTTCTTACGCTTTGGATCATACGTATTCCTAGAGTTCACATTCCTTCCACTGGGCACCATTTCTATACAATGGCATAAACTAGGTTAGTTTATGAATTGCAATGAATAATTGCAAACTTGTAAAATACTTAACCTAAAGTGAACTATTTATGGATATAATCCATAATCATAAAAAATGTTTTCTTTGAGGAAGTATATACTCATAACCCTTCATAGTGGTTTGTAAAGAAAATGAGAATTATCCTCATCATATCCCCCAAGAGTGTCGTAACAAAGAGTGCAGCAAGGCCCGTTGTCGTGCACCGGTTCCCGTTCGAGTCTAGCTCAAAGCGGTGTTTTCGGGTTTTACCCCTAGGTACATCTGTGCCAGAGCCGCCTCTACCTGCTCGTATCCAGAAAGGAATGTATTGCTCGGAAAACTCACAAAATCTCTATAATACCAAAATTCTAGGAAGTTCTTCTATACAAATCCTCAAAGTCTATCTTCGGGCTATGTGCTCTAATCAGAGTTTATCTAAATCTATCTTCCAAGGTTAGTACTAAACTTCCTCTGATACCAACTGCAACGCCCCGACCCCAGCTACCCAGAGTCGGTACATTACTTCGTAACATTGGCATGATCACAAAAGATCAATTCTTGAAAGACCGATTATTTTAGTAGCCTTAGAAACACTAGATACATTCATAAGTCTTATATTACATCATAAAGTAAAAACTACAATAACAAAGTCTCCATAGTCCACACTTATATCCTCTTCTTACTATCCCTGCAGGTCATTCATAAAATACTTCTTCACATCCTGGAAAATATTAAAACATTGAAAGGGGTGAGATCAGATTCTCAGTAAGGATGACAATATAGCAGAAGCTTTCATCAATAAACATAAACATTTAATTAAATTTATAACTAAAACAAAATCCTTTTAAACTTGATCTTCAACATAATATGGAAAAAGTAAAATGAGATAATGCCATTTACTTATTCACATGAATATTCTACTGGTCAAATAATCACTTGCAATATCAATAACCAATTTCATAATGATGGAATGCATAATGCTAGACTATCATAACCACGTAGCCAATGCCTCGTTCCAAGAACACAAATACGATTTTGTCAAGGCCTCATGCCAAGACACTAGTTTGTGTCATGAGACCTACAGATGCATCGAGGAGCTATAGCGGGCTCCACCCGTCACTTATTAAGTCCAATGCATTCCACATATGAACAGGTTTAAACATATCATAAACCATAACATAATCATATCACATAAAACATGAATAAAGGAAACATAAAATTTACACATTTCAATCACAAGATATCAATACAACACATTGATATAATAAAAACGCTTTCAAAACCATTTTCAATACCAAAATAGAAGAATGTCAAAACTTTGTATTTATTTTTCTTTAAAAAAATGATGGCTTGTAGAGGAAGCCGAAACACAAATAATGGTCAGGGCAGCAGAGAAGTCCTTGTCACCGCAAATGTACGGAAAGAAAAACATTCCCTTTTTCTTTAGTAAAAAGATTTGTATAAAAAAGATTCCTTTTGAATAAACGTAAAAGTCAAAGGGGTTTATACACCATATAAAAGAACGTTGTGTATAAAACCAAATATGCCTCAATGAAAGGAGATTGAGACGAAGTCCTTAAAAAGATCATTTTTAAAATAAAATATATCTATTATGTGTGTTCACTATAATTACACATAAAGAAAGTATAAATACAAGATATGACATAATAATATCATGACATAATTTGAAAGTAGGAGATTAACACAAAGAATGGAAATTGGGTTAAGAAATTCCCTTACCTCGTGTCCGAATTCACTCGACCGTTCTTTGATCTCCTGAATAATAAACTAGAGTTAATCTCTACCTTCTTAAGAACCTTTTTCAAGTTCATTATTCCTTTTATATCACTTATTACCATGTTATGAACATTATGTAATTATTTAAGTTAATAACGGTCGTTTTGTCGACCTTTGGTACATGAGTCAAAAATAAACTTCTTATAATTACAAGTTGTTCATGTGGTGATATATCCATTATATCCAAAATTATATTCATAATATTGATATCATATATATCATATATATTCAGTATATACATGCATTTATAATATTCCATAACTTTTAGAGGTAAGAAATGAAATGCACCGTTCATGGAGACGGTAAGCCGTACGTACGCATTAACGCTACTTTCATTTCTATTTCGTATTTAATGGAATTAAATAATAATGATATAAATGTATAATATAATTCTAGTATAATATAGCATATAATACCATTTACTCCATCCTTTATACATCCCACATATGTTATTAACGATTCAAATCACTTTGAGGGGGCGGTAGTCCGCACTTCCTAAAATGAAAATATCGCGTTTACCCATAATGGAAACCATAAAGGTATGCCATAAATGAAAAATAAAAAATCATTAGGAAAACAAAAACATAATATATATCATATATAAAAATAGTGTCATCATAATGGCCACCATTAGAGGTGTTATATGAGTTTTGAACAATCATCGTTTCGTGAGGCAAAAATTCGCCATCCAGAGAAATAGAATGTTTCTTAACCATTAGATGTAGGTGTGTGTAAGTGTAGCTCTAATACTTATTATAACAACATCCTAGTATATTGAGGATACTGGTATTGTTAAAAAAGAAAATAATAAAAAGTGTTTAGGGGGTTGGAGAAGAAAAATAAAACAAAACAACATTAGAGAAGACATTACCTTAAAATTAGGTAACTCTTTTTTATTTGAGCCAAAGGCTTCCTTGGGAAGAGTTCTGCCCAACTTGAGGCTTCTAGGAGTAATAGGGGGAAGTTGGGAGAGTATTTGGGCAGAGTTTGGCCGAGCCAAATGGCTTGAAAGTGTGAATAAGGTGGGAGTGGTGGGGGCCTTTTATAAGTGGAGAGAGGGGCAATTTTGGAAAGTAATGAAATGTTATTTTATTATACAATGATTTTCAGATTATAAAGGTCCCACACTTGTATAATTAGAGGATAAGGTGATCGTGGTTCGAAATCTACTCATCCACTAGGTTTTTTGACAAGAGTAAACCTTGGATTTTACATTATCTTTTCATTTTATTTAAATTATTAATTAATCAGGTAATCGCTGCATCATCATGGTGTCATAAATAATTTAATTTATTTAATGTCTAAAAATTATAAAAAAACTATCATGATGTAGGAAATCGTTTTATCTTTCTAATGAATATTTATAGTCAAAAATATGACTTGTATCACCCTATTTAAAAATTGTTTTAGTAAAACAACTTATGTTTGTGAAATTTTTATTTTAAGTTTAAATAAAAGTTATTTATGTCATTTTCCAAACAAAGTGGCTCCATGGGGTCCCCAAGTTGACCCATGGATTGTCTTGGTCGGCCATGACTCATCCAATAGTTGTAGGAAAAGTGTCAAGGTCATTTCATATTTTTATAATATCATTTTTACCTTAAATTTCACTAATTACCTTTAATCGTGATTAATTAAACATAAAAGTTACTATTCACCAAAAAATTACTTTAATCCCATTGAACAAAATTTTACTTCCTAATGACAACCATGTTTGTCGGATTTTTGAAAATCAATTCACAGAAGTGGTAATGTTTCATTTAAATGAAAAATCAGTTTTTTAACTACCACTTAGTGGTTTCACTATTCATCAAAAATTGAAGTTTTTCAGAACAATGCCAAAATTTCACCCTAAGCTATAATTGTTATTCCTAATTCAAAAATGATATCTATTTTAAAAAATTCCAAACATATAATTTGCATTAATTAATTTCATAATTAATTCCCGTTGTCACAACAAATAGCGTGTTTTTAAGAAACAATATATATCGAACGATTGACAATTGTTTATGTCCAATTTCAAAGTGAAATTAATTCTAATGAACACCATTGGATAAAATGGTAAAAATATATTCTAATTATTATTTAAAACCACTCAATAGTATAATTTATCACTATAAATTATTTTGATCAAAAAAGTTGTTTTATGTATTTTTCACTATTCATAAAAAAATGGAAGTTCTCAGAAAATTACAAAAAATTCAACTTAGGATAATTTAGATATTACGAATACAAAAATGAAGTCCATATAAAATTTCTATAATTTTAAAAAGTGGGTATTACTATTCATAACGCCTACTTTGATTAGTCACGGTGTGTTAGAGCTCGAAGATGCGTACAATGAAAGCTATTGCATTACTGAATGAGAAGCGTATCGTGGAAGCTCAGGGTGTTACAAAAGCTATTGTTTATCCAAATGATAAAGTACCAATCACCAAAAGTAGAGGAATCAATGTAATCTAAATGAGACAACCTTGAAAAAGTTCATAAGACTTTACTAGATGATAAAAGATCTTTAAAACATGGAATAAATTCTCATAGTGATACATAATATTAACAGTTTCTTACATGATAGATAGGAAGATAATATGTATGTGTTACAAAAAAGTGATAAATTAGGTTTATATTCTTGAAATTATTTGAGTTTTCTCGATTTTATAATGACCATTTAATGTAACAATCATCATTAATTTTTGAAAATAGTTCATGATTCATGATAAGTGTAGAAGATGGATTTTTTCTATGATTGATGGAGAAGTATCTGAAAGTTTTTATTCTAAAACATGAACCAAAAACATGAAGGAGTTTGGAATTTGAATCTAGAAATTAAATCAATAGATGCTATGGATTCTCCTAGATCATCACATACTAGGATGAAATTCCAAAAGGTGAAGTAGAAATTAAATAGGTTGATGTGGAAGGCTGGAAGTTAGTAATTCTTCTTACTTCAGTTGATGTAAATCTGAAAGTGGTTTGAGTGTTGAATGTTTTATTTACTAATTTAGATGTTTAATAGGTTCATGAGTAGAATATAAGCATCTTAAAGTTAGAAAATCAAAAGTTAAGAAAAACAGGGTTATTCATAAGCTAAATGATTGGAAAAGGACCATGTACAAGAGCTTATAGAAAGTAAGCATGAAAATTAAGAAATTACATGAAGTAACCATGGTTGTCCTTAGAAAATAGTTTAAAGAGACGATGATGGTAGTTCATGCTGAAAATAATTCTCCCAATGAGAATTTAGAAGAACTACTAAAGGTGAAGGAGTTGAGGGTCACTAAGCTGCAGGAAGAGTTCCATGTAGTGAGGGAGAAGCCTACAATAATAGAAAATAGCAAGAAGAGTTTTGTTCTAGCATCAAGAAGTATGCAGTACAAATCCATTGGTAATTTAAGAAATCCATATAGAAAGATGTTACCACAGTGACATGTCTATAACATTTCAACCATTCCACTATGAAGCATAAATGGAAGAATGATGGAGCATCTCTTACAAGGAGAAAGAGGGATGAAAAAAACTCAAAATATCATGCTTCAAAGGAAGAATTATTTACCAGTGAGCTGGTCATTACAAAATGGGTTAATTCCAATTCATGCAATGAGGAGGTTTGTCCAAGTGTTTCACATCAATGAAAAACCTGGAAAAATAATGGAAGAGGTTGGTTCACAAGGAACAACCACATAACACAGAATGAAGATATTGGAGATACCCCCTATCCACTTGCTCTATATTGTTTAAACTGATGAGTGTATTGATTTAGGGGAAATTCAATCCAAGGGGGAGTTGCACTATGTTTTCATCAAAAGAAGACACATTTAGGATTTGAGGAATAATTTAAGTGAAATAGGTGTTTAAATCTATTACCTTGATGGTCGCAAGCTATAATCTGTCCAGCTGTATTGTTAAATCTGTTATCTTGGGGATTTAGTGCTGGAATTTGATTGTATTTTCAAGAATTATTTTTTTATTTGCTGAATTCTTTCTGTAAATATTATATGTGAAAGGATATTATGAAATCAATGGCAACAGAAATCTTTGAAACAATGTCGTCTCATCCATCGCCTTGGAGAAAACTATGGTGAATCTGTAAAGACATTCTAGAATATGTCTGTGCATGCTGAAATATTATAAAACAGTGAATATGATGGCTTATTTGAAGTGATACAGGTGTCAAAGTCATGTACCTTGACCCCCAACATTTTTGATACATGCTTAGAAGGATCCAAAAGTGAGTTCAGAACCTATCTGATGATGACAGACCTTGGTGAAGTGATTGCACAACCTTATGAGGAAGTAGCATTATTTAATATTTCATGTAAATTTATTTTTCACTAACATGATGGTATTTGATGAGTGGTTTTTCAAAGAAAACCTTGAAGATTTTTGAAGAAGACAATATTATCAAGTGACTCTCATGGTAAAATCATTCCACCATGTGGGATGGAAATGAAGACATTAATGGGGAGTTGAAAATTTTGTTCATACGGGTTGTTTAGCCTAATTTGGAAGAAAGGAGTTGCCTTGTGATATGGGTTTCAAGAAACATTACAGTGGGCTGATATATTAAGGCTGGAATTGATCTTAATATCTGATGTCTAAAACTGATTTAAAATACATGAATTTTGGGGCAATTTTTAACTGATTCAGTAGGCTGAGGTTACACAACATTTCAATGGACTGTATAAATATTGGTGCACAGTGAGTAAGAAGATTTCATGAAGCTGTTATAGAATGGGAACTATGGCTGTAGGTGTGGACAAGTAGGCTAACAGGCAGTGTTCATGATGGAAAACATGTAACATGTGAATGAAACTCTTTTATGGTTCACAAGGTTGCAAGAATCAAATTTTCAGGTCTCATGTCAATGATGTTCTGAATGATGATTTTTCGATATTCGCAAATTTCAATAAATCACATATTTGACTATGGTGAAGGTTTTCACACCTGTAAAACTAGAGTATGAAGAAGAAGAAAAATAGGAAACTGTCTATTATATGTTTTTTGTGGCACTCCTTTCGGTGTCCTAGACAAGGGATTAATCATTATTCTCCTGGGTGAAATATGTTCGAAAGTTGAAAGTCTTACAGGGGGAATTTAGTTTTTTCTTGCAAAGATTGTCAAGTCAATCTAGAGATCCCAACTATCATGAGGAATTTACCATTCCTTTTCCAGATGAGTGGGATTCCTTGGAAAAACAGAATTGTGTGGGGTGGCTCTAAGAATGATCAAAATATTCATAGAAGAACCGGTGGGAAGATTCACCATGTTCCTGACATTGTATCAGAGAACGAAGGTAGCTTCATACAACCTCATGTATTTATTTTGGGGATATTGTTTTATTTAGGGTTGTGTGGCACTCCACTTAGTGTATGTGATAAGGGAATAACTACCTTTCCCTCGATTGTGATCTTCTAACAAGTCATGAGTCCCACCATGTGGTCAATGAAGGTTTTACTCGGAATTTCAAACCAAACTATCTAATGTATGATAGAGTATTTTTTGCACTACGGTATTTTTATAGTTGCATTAGGATGGAGTCTAATCATCAATTCCAACAATGTACAGTACCTTAGGATCTGATATTACATTATAAAGTTGTTTATGAATGTGATTTTCCATTTCTTAGTCCCAATGCATTATAATTTCACCGCATTTTACACCCATAGCATTTCCAGAATCAATATATAGTGCATAGTCTCCCATATCTGCTCATTATAAATTCCAATTTCCTCAATCCTTATTCATGGGAATCCACAATTCATTCCTAGAAATTCTCAATCTCTCCCTAATTATCCATGTTTTTTAGGCCTTCTCATGGTTCAGACATAAAATCTAATAGAGGAATACTAGGATGGACTCAGGTGGATGGGCTACACCCACAGGCTGAGACAAGTGTCTAGGCATCAAGGAATCACTACTCAGGAACAATTTCACCCACAAACAATTAATTTAAATACCAGCAGAAAATAAATAAAATTTTGGCATGACCCATCTATACGTCAAATGTACACATCGAAGGAAAATAAAATAAACAAAAACAACGCAGTACAAAGGTATAAAAAACGAAACACACTAATTAATCCCTCTACTATCCCGATCTCCATCCCCGGCAAAGAAAACCACGTAGCCACCTCCAGTTCCCTTCTATCCCCCTTCGCAGAATATAACTACCCTCCATCCATAGAAAGCTATAAAAGACCAAAGTGTCTGATACGATAAATAAAATAAAATAAAAACTAAACTAGAGCATACTTATCTCTTGTGACAATACAAGTCACTACTGCAATATAAGAACCACCACACCTCATGGGTCAAAACATGTTCCTGCAAGCAAGGGGGAAACAAATTATATTAGTTCAATAGGATGTGGATCCATATATTTATTTTTTGGTTTGTTTACCTAGGAATGATTTTTCTTGATTATGTTATTTATGGTTTAATTTGGCTAATACTAGTTATTTCTATTTGGCCCAATTCGCATTGCATTAGTTTTGTACACTAAAATTTTGTTTTATTTATTTCATGCCAAATCCAATTGATTATGTTTAATTCACCTCACATCACTTCACTTCACTTCAATTCAATTTAGTTATATATTTTCAATGTATGGTTCATTTTAGGTTTTTCCCACTCATATTAGTTTGGATTGAATTATCATAAACTCAGGAATGTTGGGTCGGCTTTCAATATATAATAATTTAAAATCATTTATCAACAATATTATATTCAATAATATCTCCCATAGACATTGATTATAATCTCCATGTAATATTTCAATTATCATGTCTTCATCATCTCTATAGATCCCACTGATTTAAATCTATTTAAATCATGTATGTATGAATGACCTAGAAACACAACATGTACTTAGGTATGGGTTTACCTATGATAGACCATGATTAACTTCCAGCATCAAAGGCTAATCAAAACAGTCACCTAGAAATTACCACAGTGTGGTCCTCACAATTTTGAAGCCCATCCCTCGTATTATATGTGCATCATATTGACTTTGAACATGGTATTCACCATAGCATAAATCATTCTGTGTTTCTCATAGTTAACCATATTTCTTGAAATGCACACCAATTTTTGGTGTTATTTTTCCCTATTTTCCCCCATGACCTCCACAATGCCTTGTGCAATGACTATCATGTCATTCCAATACTCCCTTTGATTCATTAATCCTCTATGATGACCAAAAATTCCATCTTTATATCATCATGGTGTCATCACATTAATTTTATAGTGACCACAACCTTCACTATAGTATGGTTTATCTCATCATCCCATTTCATCATCTTCATTTTTTCATTGTAATGTGGCATGGATATCCCTCAATATTAAATATAAATTCATACACACTGAAAATCATACTCCCCAAGTCTTATGCATCATGAAATGTCTTAAGCAGCCTAATGAAATTCATGCACATTAGCACTTAGAGTTTTAAAAATCTCCCTATAAAGTCATGTTAAGGCAATCAAAAAATTCATATTCATGCAAAAAATAAAGTGGCATGTGCAGATGGTCTATTTCAAACTTTTTCATTTTTCAATGAAAGAAAAAGTAATTACATATTTCAATCAAATGACATGAAAACCTATTTGGATTAATCTAATGCCTTCTCAAACAATTCAATATTTATCAAAACATCTTCTAAAAATTTTCCATCAAATATAGTAGGTTTCATATTTGAAAGTTGAGATGGAATTTAAAACAAGGGCAACATTTGAATCAAACTTACATGTGATGCGAGGAGACCCATGTAAATTAGGGTTTACTGACAGGTAAGGGAGGGAGTTGAGGAGGAGGAAGAGCATGAGTCTGGGGCAGGGAGGTGGACGTGAACGCTGAGATGAACGCAGAGGTAGGAAGCCTGAGGGAGGGAGGCGAGGACTGAGAGGCGCATGTTGGGAAGTTGGGGCAGAGGGAGGGATGCGAATGCGGAGGGAGGAAAGCGGGGGTCGGCAGGTGAATGTAGAAGGAGGGAGGAGGCAGTCGATAGGTGGGGGGCTAGGACGCGGAAGCCAGGATGTCGAGGCAGAGGCCGAGGCGGGGAGGGGAGGGGAGGGGAGGGGAGGGGGAGGGGAGTAGAGATTAGGGCTCGTCGAGGGGGAGGGGGAGGAAAAGCCCGAGTGTGGGTCGTGTTTTAAGGGATTATTCCCACGGTTTCTAACAAACTGTAGGTATTGGATTAGAAAAATAATTTATCCCCACGGTTTTTTTGAACCGTGGGTATAGAACTATGGGCTTAGATCCAATTTCTAGTAGTGGAAAATTTCACTAAATATTCATGAAGATATAGAGGTTCTAAAAAAAATATCAAGATATTCTCAAAATTATTGCAGTGATCATGGAATCTTTTCAAAAGGTAGGAAACACCTATAAATAGGTCTCTACCCCATTATTTGTGGTGAAAAAACCTTAACACAAATCCAAAGTCTCTTAATTCACCATGGTGACTCAAGAAGGTATTTCTTTTAAAATAATTGATAAAGAAGATATTCTCAAAAAGTCTATATAATATAACAAAAACTTTAAGCATTGTGAAATTATTGAGATTCGTAAAGGTGATGTGAGCTTTGTGAAAGTGTTGAGATTCACTAAGGAAATGTGAGATTCGCGAAAGAAGGGTTATTTCGGAATTCTATTTGAGATTCATGAATGTGGTGAGAATATAAAAAGTCATGTGGTTCATGAATGTAGTATTATAGTATATTCTTTTAAAAAATTGGGTAGCTTTGTAAAGGATATGTGATATTTGTGAATACAGTAAGAATCCTGAAAGTGCTGAGAAAGTATTTCCCTGTAAATATGTGGCAGGATTGTATTCATCAAGTGGATGAAATTAGAACATAATGATACACCTGATGTGTTGTAAATCATATTTATTCATGTGATCAAAATAAGAATTATCATAAGGATCAATGAGTAGACTATAGTTGAGAGAGCAGTGACATCTTAAATTCTGTTGGTTATAAACTAGGAGGGATAGTGAGTCCACTCAGAACATTGTTAGGGAAATGAGACCAAGAAGGAATGACCTTGACTAAAACAAAAAATTAGCGATCTGAGTGATTTTAGTGTATGAACACTCTGTTTGTTGCATGCTCCTAGAACTAGCCTTTAGCAGTGAACCATGAAAAAATTAGTCTGACCTTATGATTTCTTTCCTTCTTTACATTATATACATCATCATCAAATAAAGATAAAAATGAAATTATCAAAATAAAAATTAAATAGATTATAATGTGAGTCTATTAATAAAGAGTTAAAGATCTAGTGGGGTAGGAAATATTTATAAAATAATATCCATACTTAGATTCACCTCCCCTCTTATTGTATCAAATCCTCTTTTGGTCCAAAAATGATACTATACTCATCCCATTCCATGGGGTCATTTTATTAATGTTTCAACATATTCTTAATAAGATTCCACCATTGTGATACTTCACCTTCCAAATGATTGATATCCAAAATGACTTTTTACATGATAAGAACATCAGAGAATAGAAAATATATTTTCAATGGTGCATATCCATTACTTTTCAACTAGGAGATTAAAAGACCCACAAAAAGAAGGCAGGTATTTCCTGCTAATGTACTCAAAAAAATCCCCATTTTTCTCCTTTGTATGTTCATCATGATTCATGTCCTGAAAATGTTTCATGGTAATAGAAACCTGATTTTCCATTTCAACTCTCATAACATGTGGTATCTCTAGAAGAAAATGATTCCATTGGGTTCCATCCATTAACTAAAACAAAAAATCATAGTGTGGGAACTAATAGGAAATACGACATAATCATGAAAAATAATTCAAATGATTTTTAAATAATTTCCCATTCTTAAAAATCAATGAATCTGTAGGTTTAACCTAGGTCATCCATGTAGTACCCCTGGTTTGAGGTATGTGTCATTTGTTTATGAATATTTACGTGTTTAATGTTTATGGGATGAGTTTGGAAGAGGTTGGGAGAGTTTGGAATGATTTTAGATGAGTTTGGAGGATTTTATATGGGTGCACGGTTTTAGCACGATTAGTAGAAACCATGCGGATGCTCCAGGAAACCGTGCCGGGGGAGACAATAGGCTTTGCATGGCCTATTCACGGTTTTCCAAACCGTGAGAGGAAACCATGCAGAACCTTTTCTTGAGGCAATAGCGTGCACACGGTTAGCGCACGGTTTGTCAAACCGTGCGGGCTTACCATGCGGCCACATAAAAATATGGTTTTAAAACCTGGGCTCACTTGGGCTTGCCTCATTCCTCTCTAAACTTCCTCCCACTCGATCCTCACTCGCGATTTGAGGTTCTCAAGGGTTGGTGGGGCTCTCCCACTCGGTTTGGAAGCGTTTTGAAGGTGCTTTCTCCCGGGTAAGTGTCTCCTCTTGTTTCCCTTATGTTTTCCTCTAGATCTACATCCCTCTCTTTCGTGGTTTACTAGATCTACACTTTTTGGGTGTAGATCTAGGGTTTTGGTTACTTTGGATGTCGATTTTAAGGCTTGTGATGGTTAGGGAAGGGGATCTAGAGAGGTTTTGATGGTGCGTTCGCTGTATTTGAGGTGCGGACGCTTGTGGGTCGATTTCTCAGGAACCCTATAGGTAGGTGGATTTTTTCTCGACTCTACATGGTTAGAGATTGTGGGTTTTTATTACAATTAATTTGGTTGGATTGAAATTAATTGTGATTTGATGAGAGAAGTTGGATGAAAATCCATTTGTGGATTTTTGGGGAAAAGGGGGTTTTATAGTGAAATTCTTTTATTGTGGATTTAAAATGGAGATTTTAAAATTGGATGTTGTGGTTGATTTGTGAATATGACTGATGGAAAATGTTTTTCAATAAAGAGGTTGTTTTATTAAATTGTTGTTTAGTATAAAAAATGATTTTCAATAAATGGGTGATTTATTAAAGTGGATTGATATGTAATGGAATTGGTTGATTGAATGATGTTGTGACCTTGATGGGTTATATTCTTGGTTGTGATTGGTTGAAAATTCATGTGGAAGTGGGTGGGAAGTCTCACTATAAAAGGTGATGGATAGTGTTCGGAAGAACCACCATGTGGGTAGTGGTCGGTAAGTACCGCTAGTTGTGAATGGGTGAACGGGTTGGGCGGAAGTCCCACCGTTTTGGTTGTTTTGTTGTGAATGGGTGAACGGGTAGGGTGTAAGTCCCACCATTTGGTTGTTTGTTGTGCATTTCTTTGCAAGTTAGAAATTGTTGTTCTAGTGTGTAAATGATGAAATGTCTTATGGCATTTTTTTTGTCTTTCCCTCAGTTGCTTGGTTTGGGTGTAATGGCTTTGTAAGGGCATGTTTGGCTTATGGAAAGGGTTGTACTTTTGAATATTTTATATCAACTATTTTATATAAATGTGCTAACGGTTTTATCCTAGTGGCATGTGTAGGGAAGTCATTTGGGGAAATCCTACTAAGTTTTATTACTCACCCCTGCTTTGGCACATTGGTATCTTTGCAGATGTTGTGTATCATGGCGTGGGCAAAGGTAAGGAATCTCCCTTCTTTAGTGGTGCATCATGATGTCTGGGTGGAGCATGGAGCATGGAGCTTGGTGTGGAGCTGTGGGGGTGTCATGGCACGTAGAGTTGGTTGTTGTTTCCCCTTTGTACTCTGATGTGGTGAAGACATGTCTGGGTGTATTGCTTTTGGGTTGTGTTGTGGTAAAACATGGTTGTATTTTCGGAATTCATGCTTGAATGTTTTATTTACATCCATCATATAGTGGTGGTAAATGGATGGTTGATTGGTTTTGTCTTAATGGAAAATTGTTCCCCAATTTGATCTTGAAGCCCTCGACATTTATTTCCAGCCTTTGGCATCTTGGGAACATCGCTTAAGGTCATATATCCCTCACCGCCTCCTCACGCCAATGAGGTAGGGGCGGGGTGTTACAAGTGGTATCAGACTGTTTGGTCCTTAAATTTCAAGTGAGAACAGTTTTTCGATCATTGGTGTTGATCATTGGTTTTGGTGTTGACATTCATTGTGGTATATTCTTTAAGTCGGGATGGTATCAAGGCGTAGGAATGTTGGAACTTGAAATGTATAGCCTAAAAGGACATAACTAACCCTCTTATGTTGAACTTTAAGTTACCAGGGAGTTGGGTACAGAAGTGTTTTAGAGACACTTATAGGCATTGGATATCTCATTGTCGTGGGTGTAGCCAATGAGATGAGCATGGCATGCATGATATAAATGACTTCCCACTAGGATTCATATATCATTGGGGTATAATGATTTATGGTGTGATATGAATGTGTGAAATTTTAATGTGAATAAATTTGTATTTTGAAAATGGTTTGGTTTTTTAAATGGTAAAACATGGAAAATGTGAACTTGTGGAAAGCCTTGTGTGATAGTGTTTTGTAATGTGATTTGAAATGAGATTTCGTGATGTCTACGGAAGTGAGACTTATGGTTGATTGTTTTATTTTGATAGAAATGGCATCAGGTAGTCGTCATAGAGACCAACCAATGGAGGTTGCTGAGAATGTGGTTTCACCTATGCCTCTGGTGAACCAGCAGCTAGTTCAAAGCATAGTGCAAGCTTTCCAAGATGTAGAAAGTGGAAATAAAATGGATGAACCAAGGCATGTGGATCAGGCAGTTTAGTTTCAAAAGAATAATCCACCCATCTTCAGGGGTGCTTCAGAGTCGGATAGGGTAGAATCATGGTTGAATAGAATAAACAAGATCTTCAAGTTCTTGGGAACACAGGTAGAGTTAAAAGTGAAGTTTTCCACATATATGTTGGAAGATCTTTCCCTTAAGTGGTGGGAGTTGGCGGTTCAAGCTAGAACAGACTAGGGTATGATGTGAGAAGGATTTGAAGAATTGTTTAATAAACAATTCTACCCACATACGTTCAAAATTCAGCAAACGACTGATTTTGTCAGTCTGAAGCAAGGGCATATGTTCGTGATAGATATGCAACTAAGTTTATGAACTTAGTGAGATTTGCTCCCAAGGTGGAGGGATCGAGGTTAAGTCAATAGATCTATTCAAAGATAGTGGTGTTGTGTATAGATGATTATAGAGATGGTGAATAGACCCTCGGTGGCTAAGCGGGATCTGTTGGGAGCTCCGGGTGGAGGTAGTGTGGTGGTACCCATGGGGAATAGTGGGAACTCTAACACTGGGTTTAAGCGAAGGAGGGACACTTATTCCTAGGGTGGGAATATGGCATATAATCTGACGGCAGGATCAGTGAATCTTCCTCTGAATCCCCAGAGCGATCCGAGATGTTTTTAGTGTGGTTTTATGAGCCACATCAAGCGGTATTGTACGACACAACCTCGAGCATGTCATAATCATAAGCAGATGGGGCATCTGCAACGTTATTGTCGAAATGCTCCAAGTTCGGGTGCGCATGACACTCCTCATGGATCGCAGACGTCATATGATTCGACGAGACTAGGACAACATCACACCCCTCGTCAGCAGAGTAAAGTGGGTCATAGTGATTATCAGAATACCATGACGCCCCATCAAAGCAATAAAGGGCAGAGTGTGGCAACAAAAGTGTTGTTTGGAACTGAGCAGTTTGTGGGGGATGATCAGTCGGGACCATCCACGGTGCGAGGTAATATTCTTTTAAATTATACCTTGATGCAAGTGCTATTTGATTCGGGTGCTTCACACTATTTTATTGTTGCACATATGGTTGAGTTGTTGGGTTTATGGGTATAAGTGATGCCTTCGGTTTTGAAACTTCAAACTCCTCTGTGTCGAAGAGAGTGACGAGCCTTCTTATGTAGAGCATGTAGTATTGTTGTGGGAGAGCTTGAGATAACCTAGAATTTCTCATTTCATGAGATGGATGGATGTGATGTAATCCTTTGAATTGATTAGTTTGTGATGTTTAAGGCCCACATCGACTGTAATACGCGGACAATGGCTTTTACGACAAACTATGCTGTTTGACATCTCTTTGGAGAAGAGAGGAATGAAAGGTAGGGTGCAATGGGTGTATTGGTACTATTAGTGTGCACATTATCATATTAGTTGGTGGTGTTGTCATTGGAATTGGTAGATGGTGTTGAGAAGAGTGTTCTTCCAGTAGTGGTGGATCAATTCATGGTTTTCTTTCCTGAATAATTCTATGGGTTACCTCCCATAAGAGAAGTGGAGTTTACAATTGATCTCCTTCCATGGACCATCCCAATCTCACTTTTGTCTTACTGGATGGAACCTACTGAATTACTGGAATTGAAATTCCAGCTGGAAGAGATAGAAAACAAAGGGTTGATCCGACCTAGCACGTCTCCGTGGGCAGTGCCGGTGTTGTTTGTGAAAAATGTGGATGGAACTTTGAGACTATGTGTTGATTATCGTAGACTTAACCAAGTTACGATAAAGAATAGATATCGACTTCCACAAATTGATGATTTTTTCGACCAGTTGAGGGGGTCCTAGTGGTTCTCTAAGATTGACCTGAGGTCGGGATATCATCAATTTTAGGTGAGGAAGGACGATATTCCTAAAATAGCTTTCAGAAGTGCATATGGCCGTTATGAATATATATTTATGACCTTTGGTCTAACGAATTCTCCTGCGGTGTTCATGGCATTGATGAATTAGATATTTCAGATATATCTGGATTCATTTTTGGTTGTGTTTGTAGATGATATTCTGTTGTATTCAAAGACGTGGGTGGAGCATGAGCAGCACTTGGCAACAATGCTAGAAATCTTGGGGGATCATCGGTTGTATGACAAATTGTCAAACTGTGACTTTTGGACCCAGGAAGTTCATTTTCATGGACATGTGATTTCTTAAAGAGGTTTTTCAGTGGATCCGGAAAATATAGAGGCTTTTATCTCATGGAAACCGCCAAATAATGTGTTTGAGATACAGAGTTTTCTAGGTCTAGCTGGGTATGATCAGTGTATTGTTTGTGATTTTTCACGTTTGGCTTCGCCGATGACATCTTTGACAAGATAGAATGTTCCATTCCAGAGGAATGAACAGTTTCAACAGTGTTTTGAAGAGATAAAGGTTCGCCTTACATCAGCACCAATCTTTGTTTTTCTAGAACTAGGAAAAGGGTACGTGGTGTATTGTGATGCATCGGTATCAAGGTTGGCATGTGTTCTCATGTAAGGGAATCATGTGGTTGCATATGGATCATGGTAGTTGATGGTGCATGAGAAGAACCACCCAACTCTTGATTTGGAATAGGCAGCAGTGGTCGATGCCTTGAAAGTGTGGATTCATTATCTCTTTGGTGAGAAATTCAAGGTATATACAGATCATAAGATCTTGAAACACATTATCTCACAAAGGGATTTGAATTTGTGGAAAAAAAGATGGATGGAATATCACCAGATGTTTGATTTTGACTTAATGTACACACCAGGTAAGATAAATTTAGTGGCAGATGCATTAAGTAAAAAATCATATGCTCAGTTGGTAAAACATGCATTAAACCAGTGGCAGATGATGTCATTTATAGCTGACATGCGGTTGGAATGTGAAGACCAGGGTGATAGAGGGGTCTTCATTCCAGTTTTGTTGTTTCCTGACTTGGTTGTCCTGGTTAAAGAGGCAAAGATATCTGATTCTGAGTGTTTGACCATGGGGTCGAGACTCAATGGTGGGGATACAATTGAGGGTTGGAAACTAAATGGAGATTAAGTTTTGTGTTTTCGGAATCGGATGGTTGTACCCATTTTTTTTCAGGAGGATATTCTCAAGGCGTATCATAATTCCAAGTGGGATGTTCATCCTAGAATTCAGAAAATGTATGAAGTGTTTAAATCACAGTTTTGGTGGACTGGTATGAAAAGGAGAGTGGCTGAGTTTTTTTTGAGATGCTTGACTTGTCATCAGGTCAAGGCATAGCATCAGAGGCCAGCAAGAATGCTGCAGTATTTACCATTCCCTGTTTTGAAGTGGGAGCAAATAGCAATGAATTTTGTCATAGGTCTCCAAATAATGGTCAGAAAGCATGATGCCATTTGGGTGATAGTGGATCGGCTAACTAAGTCATCCCATTTCATCCCGATTCGTGAATCTCATACTATGGAGGATCTGTCCAAAATCTATATCCAGGAGGTGGTAAAGAGGCATGGTGTTCTAGTTTCAATCGTATCCGATAGAGATCTGAGGTTTAAATCTCTTTTTAGGAAATCCTTACAGAAAACCCTTGGATCTATGTTGACTATGAGCATGGTGTATCACCCTCAGATGGATGGTCAATCCGAGCGGACGATACAGACTTTAGAGGATACGTTGTAGTATTGTGTTATGGATTTTGGTGGCTCCTGGGAGGAGTACCTGTCATTGGTTGAGTTCTCATACAATAACAGTTATCATAAATCCATACATAAGGCTCTATTTGAAGCATTTTATAGGAGGCTGTGTCGTTCTCCACATTGTTGGGTGGAAATAGGTGAGTCCTTGAGGTTGGACCGACCCTTGTCTAGGAGACTACTGAGAAGATCAAATTGATCAGAAAGAGAATGGAGACGGCTCAGAGTCATAATAAATCATATGTGGATCATCCTCGATAGTCGTTTCCATTCGAGGTGAGTGATCATGTTTTCTTGAGGATCTCTCCTAGGTTGGGACATCATTGGTTTGGGAAGCAGGGAATGTTATCTCCAAGGTATATTGGAATTTTTGAGATTCTTGAGCGGGTTGGTGAGGTGGCTTATCGTTTGGATTTTCCACCTAGGTTCAGTGTGGTTCACAATGTGTTTCATGTGTCGCAGTTGAAAAAGTATTAGCAAGATCGTGACCATGTTATTCAATGGGATCATGTTCACCTAGAACCGGATGCTTAGTTGGTGCATGTGCCGGTGCAGGTTGTCGATAGGCAAGAGAAATTCTTGTGTGGTGAAAGCATCAGTTTAGTTCATGTTTTGTGGAAACATGGTCAGATTCAAGAGGATACTTGGGAGATGGATAAATAGATGGTCGAGCTATGTCCCGAACTCTTTCAGCAATGTATGGGTACAATACTTTCTGAGGACATAAAGTCCCATGGTGGGGAGAATTTAGTACCCCCGTTTTGAGGTTAGTGGCATTTTTATGCATTTTTACATGTTTAAAGTGCATAGGATGAGTTAGGAAGAGGTTGGGAGAGTTTGGAATGGTTTTGGATGAGTTTGGAGGCTTTTCTATGGGTGAACGGTTTGAGCACAGTTATTGTAAACCATGAGGATGCTCCATGAAACCATGCAGGGGGAGACAGTAGAATTCGCACGGCCTGTACACGGTTTTCCAAACCGTGCAAGGAAACCATGCAAACCATTTCTCATGAGGCAGTATCATGTGAACGGTTAGCACACAATTTGTGAAACAATGCGGGATGACCATGCGGCCACATAAAAATAGGGTTTTAAAACCTGGGATCACTCGGGCATGCCTCATTCCTCTCCAAACATCCTCCCACTCGAGCCTCACTTGGGATTTTTGGTTCTCAAGGGTTGGAGGGGCTCTCCCACTCAGTTTGGAAGCATTTTGAAGGTTTTTTCTCCCGGGTAAGTCACTCCTCTTGTTTCCCTTGTGTTTTCCTCTAGATCAACGCCCCTCTATTTCATGGTTTACTATATCTACACTTGTTGTGTGTAGATATAGGGTTTTAATTGCCTTGGATGTTGATTTTAAGGCTTATTATGGTTAGGGAAGGGGATCTTGAGAGGTTTTGGGGGTGCATTCACCAGATTTGAGGTGCGAGTGCTTATGGGTCGATTTCTCGGGAGGCCAAAAGGTAGGTGACTTCTCTCTGGACTACACTTGTTTAGAGCTAGTGGTGATTGGTTACAATTAATTTGGTTTTCTTGAAATTAATTGTTTTTTGATGTGCGAAGTTGGTTGAAAATCTATTTGGGGGTTTTTTGGGAAAAGGGGGGTTTTATGGTGAAATGATTTTGTTGTAGATTTTAAAATAGAGATTTTAAAATGAGATCTTGTGGTTGATTTGAGAAAATGATTGATGGAATATGTTTTTCAATAAAGAGGTTGTTTTATTTAATTGTTGTTTGGTATGGAAAATGATTTTCAGTAAATAGGTGATTTATTGAAGTGCATTGATATGCAATGGAATTGGTTGATTGCATGATGTTGTTACCTTGATGAGTTATATGCTTGGTTGTGATTGGTTGAAATGTCGTGTGGAAGTGGGCGGGAAGTCTCACTATAAAAGGTGATGGATAGTGGTCAGAAGAACCACCAAGTGTGTAGTGGTCGGGAAGTACCTCTAGTTGTGAATGGGTGAACGAGTTGGGCGGAAGTCCCACCATTTTTATTTTTTTTTGGTGTGAATGGTTGAATGGGTTTGGTAGAAGTCCCACCGTTTCGTTTTTTGTTGGGAATTTTTTTTGCAGGTTGGAAATTTTTGTGCTAGTGTGTAAATGATGAAATAGCTTGTCACATGTTTGGTTGTCTTTCCCTTGGTTGCTTGGTTTGGATGTGATGGCTAAGTAAGGGAATGTTTGGCTTATGGAAATGGTTGTACTTGTGATTATTTTATATCAACTATTTTATATAAATGTGCTAACGGTTTTATCCTAGTGGCATGTGTTGGGAAGTCATTTGGGAAAATCCTATTGAGTTTTAGTACTCATCCCCTACTTTGTTAATTTGGTGTCTTAGCAGATGTTGTGTGTTGTGGAATGGGAAAAGGTAAGAAATCTCCCTAGATTAGTGGTGCATCGTGACGTCTGGGTGGAGCTTGGAGCTTGGTGTGGAGATGTGGGGGTGTCATGGCTCGTAGAGTTGGTTGTTGGTTTCCTCTTGTACTCTAATAGGGTGTAGACGTGTCTGGTTGTATTGTTTTTGGGTTTTGTTGTGTCACAACATGGTTGTCTTTTCGGAATGCATGCTTGAATGTAATATTTACATGCGTCATATAGTGGTGGTTAATTAATGGTTGATTGGTTTTGTCTTAAGGGAAAATTGTTCCCCAATTTGATCTTGAAGCCCTCAACATTTATTTCCAACCTTTAGCGTTTTGTGGATGTCTCTTAAGGCCAAGTAACCCTCACCACCCCCTCACACCAATGAGGTAGGTGCGGGGTGTTACAATTCTTGATTATTACCAAAGCCTTATAATGTGGTCATATACATAGACTTATCCATAGGCTTCTCACTAGAGTTTTCTCATTATAGTTTTCAAAGGATAACTTAACCTATCCCTGATACCAAACATATCAAACCATACTTTTCATATATAGATATTACATATTATTATATTATTATTCATTATATAAAATTATAATCCAAAACATAACTTTATAGGTCTAGTATCTTTGAAAACTTGGACTCATAAATAACTAGTTCATTAATGAACTACATCATCTCTTAGTTAGTTATTCATAACTACAACACTTTTTAGACGTATCATACATAAAACAATTATTTATAACCTTAGGAATAAAAACCTGGGAAAGGTTGAGCTCATATGATCAGTATTTTCAAACTAGGCTGATATCATTGACCACTTATGCCTAACATGATCATATGGGTATTCTAATCTGAGAATAACATTTTAAAACCCTACCATGTATATAAAAGATCATAATATTGAGTTATGGAATAAAACATGATATTACATAAGAAATGAATCCTAAAATAATAAAATAATGTGAGCTGTGAGAGAATAACATTGGAAAAAGACATGGAATTATTTCATACACAAACGCTTAGAAAATAATTTCCCTAGTAGTCAAGGACTACTACCATGACTATTATAGAGGAATGAGTTCACTCCCAAAACCATTTCATTAGTCTATGATCGCTTTCGATACAATCATAGTGGATCGAGTTCACTCCCATAACCATCATAGTTGTCAAGGTTCACTCCCAAGACTTTTATAGTTTATATATACCTATTCTAAACTGGTTTCACTCCCCATTCCAGTCTCATTTATCTCATAAGATATCTATATTTTCACAATGTACAGAGGGGCATATAATTCTCGACCCACCTATCACATAATGAAAATAATACATATGCATTCTACAAGATCATAAATCATTCATCATATTAGAACCCATGAAAATAAATGGGTATAAAAATATTTCATCATGGAATTACCCATAGAAAAAATAGTTTCATAAACATTTCATTATTCTATCATAGCATATCCCATAAAAAAGTTACGAGTTTCATAAAACTATTTGCATCATAAATATAAAACATATATAGAAATAATAAGGATGGTTTCATTATATCTAATACCTAGTAAATCATTAATAACATTAATGGATTCCATCAAAAAGGAAAAATCATTTAAAGATAAATTAGAATATTTTTGGATGAAATTATCCTTTTCCAAATTAAAATAACTTCATTATAATCTAAAAAGTTACAAAATATCATGGGAAAAAATTATTTGAAAATAACCTTGAAATTATATAAATAAATTTTGAAATTATTGTGTGGTTATGACAACACGAAATTACGTTCATGCCATATTTATAAAAATAAAAAATTCATTTCATACTATTGGAAAAATTCAAAAAACACATCATTTTGGAAAAAGAAAAGAAGATTAATTTTAATAGATTTTGTAAAAAGTCAAAAAAAAATTAAAATGACTTTGAAAAATAATAAGAGAATGGGAAAAACATTCTTCTTTTTTAGAAAACATGCAGATATAGAGGAATGTATTTTCGAATTATGAGATAAATGAAGTTCATTTTCCTTAAAGAAAAATTTCCATCTCCTGATTACTAAAGATAATGAAATGGTAGGAAACATGTAATCCCATGACATAACTATATAATAATAAAATTCATGAGTTTCATGAGATATTTATCATACCATTTCATCATTAGAAACATAATCATAGGAAAGCATGATAAACAATGAGATTGTAATATAAAACCCTTACATCGAGTTTAAATTTATTCAAAATCACTCTAGCATCCTATATAAAAAATATATATTTGATATTAAAATATTATTGAACCATTGTAATATATATCATACTATATATTATATACTTATAACCATTTATCACCCATTTAATAACAAATCATTATTAAAATCAATGTTCTGGGTGATATCTGCGTTATTTTCAGGTATCTTTTGTTTCAATAATTTGGGTACTTGTACATTTACAATGGGTGCATGATCTATATAATTTAAGTCATGAAATAAATATATTGTATATAAATTTTATAAATATTTATAACCATGCATAGAATATAGGGACAAAAAATGAATTTCAACATTCATGGAGATGGTAGGTCATACATACACATGAATACAGTTTTTATTTTTCCATAGATGGAATTAAGGAAAGGTAAATAATAATTAAATATCTTATAAATAATTATAATGTCATATATAACATAAATATATTAATTAAATCAATACTTATTACCATAAAATTAAAACATAAAAGAAAAATGAATCATATTGTGTCGTGGAGATAGAAGTCCACACGACTGCACGAGCGTTGTTATCATTATCCAAAAGTTTGTAAGGTAAGAAGGTAGATATAATATTATAATTTCAGAATAATATGTGTTATATAATATCATATATAAACCTTAAATCAATCATAATAACCATCCATGAAATATGATAATGGAAAATGAACTATATCGCTACGTGGAGACGGTAAGATGTATGTATAAACGAACGATACATTTACTTACCATTTGATCAAAGAATGGAGAAAATGTGATTTTACAATAATAATAAAATCTATTTATATTTAGGATACTGAATTTATTATTTTATGAATAATATAACATATTTAGAGGAGGTAAAATTATAATTAAAAGGAACGTGACCGTTTAGGATGATTACCTCTTCTTTGAAAAAACTCTATTAAATATCCTCTTAAGGGTCCTTGGGTTGGTATTTTGGGAATAAATAAATTGTAAAATGTGGATAATGAATTTTAAAAATGATTTTTTTTCTAGGTATCTTCATGATAAAATAATCAAATTAGTGTAAATAAGAGAAATAAGGGGCTCCCATTTATAATCGATGGGAGGGGCACTCTTGAGATTTCATAAAAGATTAAAATATAGTAATGTAATTATATAGCTTAAATTATTCCATATGGTTACATACTCTAATATATGATAGTATGAGGTTTAAATACATTAAAATTAAAAAATATATAATGGTTTATGCAGGTTTTAAACCTTATGTTTTTTATTTACCGCTTGGTTAACCAATTTTAGCCTTAACTTTGATAATATCATTTTTCACTCTTAAAGTGTTCAAATTTTACTTATAAGGTATAAATTGGTTCATAAATGGAAAAGGGATAATATTTTGGACCATATAATATCTTAATTTTTCTCATTAAATATTTTTATGAATTTGAAATAATTTAATTAATTATTATTTTTATAAAATATCATTACTGTCAATTTTAAGAGTATTCATTTAATTTGACATAACGACATAAATTAAAAGTTGGAAATAAAATAAAATTATGTTACACATAAAAAATATGTTATATATATATCTATAAAATTTATGGAGCACTTTAAATCGATCAAATTATATTAATTTTAATATTTTTAAAATCAATTTTTTTATTTTTTTATTAATTGAATAAATAATTTATTAGAGTTTCACTAGCATTTAACATAATTATATAGTCACTAAATATTAGAAAAAAATTAAAATAACGAATATAATTTATCTATAGAGATAATATATATTTATATTTGTTTATAACTAACTTTTTTCCATTCATGAATGCATAATAGATATTTAAAACTAAGAATGTGAATTTTTTTAATTTTCATTGCCTTAAATATTAAATAGGTCAATTTTAATAAAACATGTATAGTAAACAAATTCATTTTGAGTCTAAGGTGATAAGTATCGAATTATATTAATCCAATAATAATCAGGAAAAAAAATTATGGCCTCGGATTAAACTAGATTAACCATATTTACCCTTTTCGAAGATGATAAATTCCACTATGTTTACTATTAATATTTAAAAACATAAAAGGGGAATATATACCAAATATAGACATCATGATTCCAAATAATGAATTAATTTCTCAATATTAAATTTATATAACTGATAAAAATTAATTTTTGAATTATGCCCAAAAGATATGTTTAAAAACACTTTTTATAAAATATATTTCCAAACATAAAACATGGGTTTTTATTATCCGATGTTTAGAACAATATTAAATGAATGATAAAATTTTATCAAATATATAATATAAAAATTTCATTAAAATAAATAAAAAATGTAATTAATTTAATTTATAAGGATAAAAATACACTGCGCGCATAAAAACAGTATTATGAGATAAAATATTTATTTTTAAATGTTTTTTATTTTCATTTCAAAAAACCTAATAACCGATGATTTTTTTATAAATATTTAACCATATGTTTTCATAATTTAGTTAGTATTATTCATACATTCAAATAAAAAAGTATGTTTATTAGTGTCACATAATAATATTTTAATATTATTTCCTAATTCTTTTAAACTCTATGTTGTGTGTTACAAAATCTATAAAAGAAATAAACTCATTTAAATAGAAATATGTTCTAAAATATTATGGTGTTACACACCAAAAATGGATGTATAATTCTTATCACCAATATTCATCCATACTCTTAATTTATTTTCTAAACCACAATGTTCATGAAAATAGATTTATGTAAATTTTTACAAGAAGATATGTCTGAAACCTATTTCTTTAAAGCTACTTGAGATAGATCATTAAACATTCTCATGATCTTCTTGTCACATGTAATAGGTATTTAAATATAATAACCCTCTATTGATCATTGTATGGGGGAAAATTTATCATTTTCTTGAAAATAATAAATATTTCTCTTCTTAAGATTGAATACATTGACCCCAAATAATTATCATGTCACACTATTGGAAAATAGGGCTATCCTCATGCATCTATTCACACAGTGTATATAAACCATGGTTATAGAGTGACCAAATTCTGTCTATACATATAGTTAATTTAAACCACTGGTATATGCTAATCTATTCCAACAGTTTTAATAAAACCATTGGTATATGTTGTGATATACCAAAGGGTTTTAAAAAGCCAATGGGATAGAGTTCTCGTATATCCCTCAGCCTCCCATACCCCCTCACTCATAATCCCTATTCTATCATCACCCGAGTAAAATAAGGTTTTCCTCTCCTTTGACTTTCTCCCCTAACTCGGTTATTTTTTTATTCTGAACTTCATCGACATCAGATAAGTGGTTTCAAAATTCTTCTTCTGTTTTTTGGACTGTTGTTTTCATTTTTATATCTGTATGAAAACCTATCTAAGATATATTTAGGTAATTATTATTCTATATTATTTGAAATAAGGTTATTATATAATATTTTTTATATTATTTCATAATAAATATGATTATAATAGATATATTGTTTATTCAAATTTAGTTATCCATTACTATTATATAAATTTAATACAATTGTTCTTATAATATATATTAACTGATTATGTAATTAAATAATGTAGTAATTTGTTTATTTTATTATTGTACTAGGGTTTATTTTATGTCCTAAAATTATATGGAATAATTCATGAGTTTCCTTTACATAGATTAGTATACCCTTAAATAACCTTCAACTTTCCCTGCTTACCTTTACATAAGTCAGTGTACCCTTACACATGTTAGAAAGTGAGTCTCAACTTTATGCATTTATTTCAAATCTTGAATGACCCTTATATATATATTATTCAATGAACTACTCATACCCCAACCATCCTTCATGCCATTATTTAGGTACCTTTATTAAGGTTTCCAATGACTCTTATAATTTATGTATAACCATTATCAAGAATCCATCAAGAAATTCCTGAAACATGTCAACAAGATAAATCATCACCTCCCCGGTCCTATATGATTTAAATATTTAGAGATTAAAAGACCCACATAATACAGGTCAACATATTACATTTAGAATTACATGAAAAATATCATTTTAAAAAATATAATTCAACCTCTATTATAAATTTAACTTCTAAAACCCTTTAATATATCATATAAACTCATCTTTTTTATTCCAAATTGTAAATTTACCACTTAAAAATGACATGTCAACAAAACCACTAAGACTATTGAGTTAGAGCTCAGTGTAGGGAACAAGGGCCATTTTTAACAACGTCTCTTTTGTAAATATTTTAATATAAATCCTTAAAAATAATAACAAATTGAGTAGTAAAACATTCCTATGATTTTGAATAACATCTGTTAAAAACTGTTAATACATAAAATTTAATTCACATGGGTGAGGAACATACAACTTGAAGAGAAAGTTTACACCATTAGAAATCCATTTCTTCCAATTTATCTGCAATTAATAATTATTTCAAATGAGTCTAATTATATTTTATGAGATAATATTTATCTCTCCCTGATTTTTCGAACCTCAAGAAACCACTTATTGAGACCAATTTATTGGTAGAATTATTTTTCAATATAATATCTGAGTATCCTCAAAAACACTAAAATGATATCAATATGTCAGTTTATAATAAATCACCTGAAAGGATTTACAACTATCCATCATTAGTAAAAATATAAAACAAGGAATTGAAACCTAAATCACTCCAAAATTGACTTTAAATCTAATGTTTCATTAATAATTTATTTTATTCACTTATATTCTAGCATGTATAGTCAAATTCAAAATGGTATACTCATAAGGAATGATTTGAAAAATTTTAGAATTATCTATATATTTCACATCACCGTGAAATATTCTATTTATAATACTCTTTTTAATTCACAAATGGTGAATACTCCCTATGGATATTACCTACAACATTATCCTATGTCACCCAATTTATCATAGTTTACAATAAATTATAAGTGTAGATGGGTACCTCTAATATCCTCATGTTAATTATTGTGGTTGTTCTTGATGAAATGACTCATTTCTTATACTCATCCTCCAACCCTTACTAGTGGGTATTTTTTGTAGAGAAAAACTTGTGATGATTGAATTTCAGATGTTTTCTATGACATTTTTTATCCTTCTTTCATGGCGATCATTCAATATTGTCATACTAATCCAACTAATACATATCACTTCTTTGGATACATTTTTCTTCCACCCTTCAACATGTTACCTTTACCAATAAAGGGATATTACACTAATGTAGGAACACTCTATGTGAATTCTTATTACATATAGGAAAACTCTTATTTGATATCTATAAGAGTCAGTTCAGACTTATTCTTCCTTAGTGAATCCTTATTTATGGGAACTTCCTTCAAAATTTAGTCACAATTTATATGTATGTAGAGGTAGTTTAATTTTATTTTTGTATTAAAAACTACTATTTGAATTATTGTATTATCATTAAATATTATTCAATCTTATGGAAAGGGAGAATTGATACATTTTTACTTTCTAATTAATGATTAGTAATTTGTGCTGAAAAATTGTTTTATTTTATTTTTTATATCGTAAAAATTTAGACTTACATCTCTTTTATTTCATTTTGGATATATTTTTGTAATTTTATAAATCTTAGATTCAAATGTATTAGAATTGGATGAATTTTTATATTTATATAAATTATGTTATAATTTCCATGATATTATTATATCATTTTTTTTGTTTTTATGTATTGTTATACATTTTTTTATTTATGAGGAATTTTTTCCATTATAATGAAAAGTTTATTCTTGGAGAACCAGATACATACATTATACCAACTTTATATTGGGAAAATAATATAAAACATAACAAAAGGAAATTCTTAGCGTCCTTGAAACTCATTCAAAGAATTAATCATCATATTTGGTTGAAAGAAAAATTGATACGGGTGAGATCAAATTATCAGTGAGGTTTAAAAATTGTATTTTTTTCCATGATTATATAAGGCATAATCAATATGGAAAGGAAAATGACTAAAACACATTCCATTGAATCAATAACTTGAGAAAAAAATGCATCCATGGATAAAAACAATGAGATAATTTCAAGGATAATAATACCTAAATTATCATTAAATAAAATTCTTAATATTGAATGTATTGTTCTTAGACATAATTATATATATACCATCAAGACCTTTTTCTAAGGAAGTTTAATATACGGGTTGGTATACACTAAATCCCCATTTAATTTGGCCCATAGAATTATCTCATGATACATGTAGATGCTTCGAGAAGGTATATTATTATAGGCCCCACTCATCACTTGATTTACAAAGCATTCCCGATATGAAATGATCGATTTAATTCATGAACAATATACCTTATAAATAAATATCCATATTGAGTAAATAGTATTTAATATTAATGCTTTCCCTAGAAAATCAATTAACTTTAAAAGTAAAACATATGTAAACATGGTATATGGTTTAGAAAGTAATCATATCCTTTATTCAAAGAATATGAATATTTAAGATAAATGTAATGTCTAATGATCATGAGAAAGTGAATTTTTCAATAGGAAGTTAACTACCTAAAAATTAACAAGGGATAAATGATAACCATTACTTTATCAAAAATATATGTTAATTAATAAAATCATGTCCTTTATTGAATTAAATAAAATGGAAGTGAAATAGTAAAATGGGATTTCATTTAATATTATTCTTATTAAGATCATTGAAAATGCATTGAAGTGGCTAAGCATATTAAGATGGTTATGGTGTATGTTAACACCGTATATTTTGAAAAGATTCATTTTTACATTTTGTAAAGAATTTAAAAAATATACCTTCCATAAAAAATCCCAAATATTCATTTAAAACCTTTTAAAAATGAAAGGATAACATAAAATGTTCTAAATATATCATTTGTGTAAGAAAATTAAATTTTATAAATTAAATTTAAAAATACCCATGGATGAAAAATATAACTTATTAAATGTGAAATAAAATCATTCTTCTTTTAGAAACTTCTTTTCTTGAATAATGTCCTATAGATAGGAAAATAAAAGATAAAAGATAACATTCCTTTGAAGGAAATATATGAAATTCCAAGAAATGTGTGATTATAAAATAAATTCTCACCCCTTTAGAAACTTTTTAATTGAAACCCCTTGATAGAATAAAGATGAACTGGAACATAAATCTTAATCAAATACTAAATATTCATGTTAAATATATCAAAGGGGAAGTATATACACATGGAAGTTCATGTTATTATTTATATGACATAGTTATAAAATCTAAATAATTATATTAACGTTACACATTTTCTATTTTCTCATTAGAAACACTTATAGAATATTTCTTGAGTATTAGACATGTAAAATGAATCACATCACTTCATGGAGATGGTAGGATATACCAAAACATGGAGGATTGTTTTATTTATTTAATAAGTGAAAGGTTAAGTTAGTGGATGGTATAATAAATTTCTACAATCCTTATCATGTCATAAGTATCATATAAATTCATTATTTACATGATTGTAGGATTATTTTGAACAATTAAATTTAAAATAAATACTCATCCTATCAAATTATATTTTTTTCCATGAAATATTAAATTTTGAATTATATTTTAGTTTTATTAAAATATAATTTTCAGTTACTATAATATAATATTTTATGTTACCAAATTAATTTGGGGGATTTTTTAACCAATTAATAACTTTTATCCCTTTACATATAAGACGTATTAGGATATTTGTTATATATTTCTCTATTATATTTTGTATGAAAGTATATAAAATAAAATAAAGGGTTACGCATGATGTTTTTACAAGGTTCAATAATCATTAAGAGTGGGTATTCCTTTCTCTATATTGTGGTGACTCATACACAGATTATCTATAATTATGTGATACCAAATATAGTGGTTTGGAAAGAAAATAATCATACGCCCAATTATGACCCCCTTAACATTAGGTGGTGGGGGAGGGGTAGAAAACAATCCTAATTCCATGGATGGTGAATGGATTGTCCAACATTAGCTCCATACTGTATTTTTATAATACTTAAATAGAAAGTCTTCAATATCTTCTTGTTTATTCGCAACACCATAAAATCCATTCATCAATTGAGACTTTTATGAATGTCACAGTGATTCTTTATTCTTATGCTACATATCTTACTTTCACATCATCATAAAAGAAACTCTTATTCTTATACTCTATTATAAAATATTGTACACAAATACTTATTCTTCTTCATATAATCAACTTAAATTATACTTCTCTTACACTATTTTCAAGAATTATTCTTCTCCTATTTTGGTTCTTCACATCAGAAAACATAAAGGTGTTATTTCATTATAATCTTCCTTAATGTTCTTCTATGGTGAAAACAATTTGTACTAGTTTTTCTTCATCTAATACTATTCATTTTCTACTAACCTATACGGTACCATTCCATCAAGAATTTCTTTATCTGATAAATTTCCATTTGATAATAGTTCTTATGATCCCTTCTTATATTCTTTATTTGATGCTTTACTGCTCCATCTGGTGCCTCATCTCGGTTGGGTACTCCCTTTACTATATGGTACCTCTCTATAAAATACTATGACCCAAAAGATAATAACTCTAATGCTACATGGGTGACAATTAACTATAACACTTTACATATTTAACAGTAATCAGACCCTCAACAACTCAATAAAAAAACCAATTCTCAGGGAATCATCTCCCCTTTATAATGGAATAGTTTATCCAAAAAATCTTTGAGTATGATGGAATTCAAATTCAATTATTCTGATAAATTATTTAAAATCCCACTCAAATCATTTTTCATTTGATATCCTTCAAAAATTAGTACAATTAGGAGTCACAACTTTTTATTGGGACTTTCTTATGTCAAAACATCAACGATGTCTTGATACATATTGAAACATCTAATAGAATAATGATCATTTCATTGTGATTATTTTATCATTGAATACCTAACTCATCTTTATCATAATGAGTTACTTTACAAGAACATTGAAAATATATTCAAACATTCATTGGATAATTCACCATAGTAACTTCTCTTTACACTAATGACCAATTAAGTGAAAATACCCTTTTCCCATTTCAAGATTACTGTGTTTAGTAGTTTCACAATGTTCATATGGTTTTATTTATTCATTTAAATAATAAAATTTAATCTAGTATTTTATATCTAATGTACTCTCAAAGTTACACTATAGTATTTCTATCTAATGAATTTATAGAACTAAATATGATGACTTTGTAATATAATGTCTAATTCCTTCATAACACTCTTTCAGATTACATCATTATAAGAATTGTTTCTATTTAATTTTTGTGGAAATATCCTTCCAATGCCTTTACAAATAAACTATTGTCCAGTGATTTTTCATTGAAAATTTTGTCAGATGAAATTTTTCATAAACTTCAATTGGATGCATTTTATTATAAAATTTTATCTGATCCTTTTCTCTAGAACTTTTTTATATTTTCTTTTCTCAAAAACATCTATTTTATTCATAATAAAAATATTTTCCAATGAAAAAACATTCTTTGTTCATGGAAACTCTCTAGAATACTATATATGATGGCTTCTTCAGACACCCTTTCATCAATAGAATTGACTATAAATTCTATATCTAATTAATTCATACATATTCTTCATTAAAGGAGCTATTTCCAGAAATAATTTTTTGATAGATTCACCAACATTAATTTTTATGATGAACATATAAATGTTAGATCAACATTTATTCATTTATCTTTCTATTTTATTCATTTTCATCTACAGCTTCCAGATCACTTATATGTATTATGATCTTATAGATTCTGATAATCTAGTAGACTTAGTAAGAAAATATTTATTGAGAAAATGTGGTTCCAATAATGATAAACCACCTTCATAATTAATCTAACATCATAAAAATTAATAAGTAACTTTTTTATAAATAATATATTTGGATTTTTGATGAATAATAAATCATTGCTTTATTTTCATATATTTCTTAGAATCATTTCATATTCATTACTTTATATTTGAATCACATATAAAGGGAATTTTAATGATAAATCAATCAGTAATACACAACTTAAAATAGACTAATATGGTTTTTTTAGAACAATTAGTTTGCTGACCATTTTAACCCAATCAAACAAATATTTTTCTCCACCATCAATCCATCAACTTTTCCAATATATAAGATACTTTTTCTAATGAAATAATTATGTTAGACTTTATTCAACGGAACTATTAATATAATATAAAAATATATGGTACCATCCTCCATGTGTTCATCTCTACTTAATTATAATTGTTTGAATGAATTCATGCGATATCCTATGTCTGTTTGACCCAAACATATATTAATTAAAACATTATAATGTTAATAACACAAATGCATCCCTAAATTTCATTTCACATGTTATAATAACAAATATCATCTCATCAGTCATCAGAAATAAATTCAAATATTCAAACAAACTTCCTCCTTTAAGTAATAAATATATTCTAATTCTTCCAAAGTCATGAACACATCTTAATCAAACATAACTATACTTGGGGACTTCTTATGTTCATCAATGTACAGAGATTTTTATTATTCATATTCAGGACATCATTATCGCAACCACCATTTTATATCCATACACTATATTCTTAATTAAGAGGCTTAGATACATCAATAAATACTTCCAAGAAACTTATCCTTTAATACCTATTCAACATGTTGACAATAATGAAATACTTATAATTCATTGAACACTATTTAAATCAAATATTACACATAAAAAGTGGAATCTTAGGTATATAATACCTAGATTTATATTGTTAAAGTGTTCTATGTTTTTTTGGTTTTTTTCCTTTCGTAAAAATTGATAAATTATTTTGATCAATGTCAATTTGGTTTTAAATTGTATTTCGTACATTCAAGGTGTTTAATAAAATAACTTTGGAGGTTTTCTATAAGAAAAATGGTTGCTTAATGGTTTTTTAAACTAATGTGGTTTTAAAAAACGAAATGTTACTTGTTATAAAATGGATTTCCTTATTTTATATGGTAACATAATTTAAAAGGAATCTTCCATGTCTATAAACAGTTTCCCCTCATTTTTATTAATTGGTTCCCTTATTTTAAAGAGTCCTACTAATATTAAAGAAATGTGGTGCATGTATTCTAACAACATTCCATGTTTTTAAAAGAGGTGTGTGTTTTATCTTGAGTTTATTTTTAATTGTGATGAATCCATTATTTGATTTAGAATATTGTTACTAGATTATTTTTTGAGATTTACCTTGAAATATCATTTGTTTTTAAAAAAAATTAAAAAGGGATTTCAAATAATTAATTTTCTATGTATAAATTGATGGTCCGTTTGGAAGCTCAAGGGAATGTGGTCCAATGATTGATGTTTAAAACCTAATTGATACCTCGTTATACTTTTTTAAAATGTTGTACATGTGAATATGTTATATGAATGTCGATTCATGTTATGTTGGACAGATTTGGGCTTATTATTAGAGGGGGTGTGTGGGAGGTGGGAAGTATATTATTGATATGTTTTATTTTCTTTGAGTTTAATGCTGTAATATGATTGATGTTCATTTTATAGTTGTACACATTATTTATATATGACATATGATAATTAGGAAATGAAGTGGGGAGTGAAGGGTTATTTTCTATTCTTGTTAAGAGTTATACACTAGATATTAGCACCTATTTTAATATTATGACCTGGCTAGGGGTTTGGAATTGACGAGTTTAGAAGAGAGTAACTCAGGGGAGGAGACATGTGACCATTAACCTGTGATAGGTGGTTTTAATTTCTTAGACAAAATGTTATTTCCTTTGGCTATGTATCATATCTTATTGCTATTTGTTATTTTTTGGCATGTAAGTTTATATCTTTTTCTTGATTGTATTTTGATGTATTTATTATTTTTTTGATTTATCATTATTATTTCAGGTAATTATTAATTTTATTATTTTCATTTTCTCATGCAACGTTATAGCCTTTCATTTTATTATGGTTTCCCTTTCTTATACTCATGTTAAGTGTGTGTGTGTGTGTGTGTTTAGTTTTAAAAAAAAATAAATCATAAGTTGGATTTAAATTCCAGCATGGTAAAATGTATGTTTTGAAAATATTTTAAAACCATGTGAGGATTTATTTTTATAAGTTATTTTTTTAGTTAAAAGAGAAAATTCAGCTTGTTTCATTAAAAAATTAGTGTTTCTATAAAAAGGTCATTGTTTGGGTTTTCAAATAACATTACCTTTATAATTCATAATTTATGTATGTTATATAACTTTTTAATTTTGAGAAAAATTATGTGTCATGATATTTTTATTTTTATTTTATATAAATGAAATGAAACCTACTATTTATTCCTTTCAAACTAGTTGACTTGGTTTCATTATTGAAAAGGTATCTAATGGATTCATGGTGGTATCCAACTTTCATTTGTCTCACACCTTACATACTCACATTAGTGGGTATGCAGTCTTCATAATTTTCTCATATACTTAGGTTATGGATTTTAGCTAGGTTGGTCACCACTCTCTGATGGTAATTGAGTGTGTTTTGGGTTATGGTTTTAAATTTAGAGTCCCAAAGAGATAATGGGATTTTTTCTAGTTTGTCTTGACAAATATCTGTTTATATGGTGTATTATCTTTTTACGACACTTTGTTTTATTTTTTTACCTGGTTTTGACTCATATTTTTAGAAATATATAATATTTCTATAAAGTTGTTTCAATTATGTAGAAAATTATTTTAATTTATATTAATATTTATTCATTGTTTGGTTTTAATTTTTACCACTAGTTATTCATTTTTTCATGGTATTCCTATTTAAGAAGGCCTCATACCTGGTTCTAGATTGGATCCTTTGGTTATAATGTTATTTATTAATGGGAAAATGATTCCCACATACTCACTTGGGATACCATGTTTCTTGTCATGAGACTATGATGATCGAGAATCTGCCTTGGGACTTATGGTGAAATGGTTTATGTGAGGTTTTTGGTTAGCCTATGCTAGTTTTCTATAAATAAGTATGTGAGGTCCCTATTTTCATTTTGGGGTAACAATATACTAGATCAAGGACCATAAAATCTCAATTTGTTGGTATAGAGGAGTGCATGGTCAACTATTCCATGTGCTAGACCTTGAATTACAAGTGTTTTTAGAGTATTATTCTGATTTTTGTATTTATGGGGGTATGTTCTTGAGATATTTTGGTGAGATTTGATGATACTCTAGGTTATTGGAATACCATACATGTATTATTCATAAAATAATCATTTATGGAGTGAAACCAAAGGAAATACAAGGGTTCTTGTTTAATCCACACAGTCTGTCAAACCATGTAATACACATACAAACTATTCCAGATAACTGTAGTGGTACTCGTATGACTGGAAAATGGTCAGGAAAATTGTCCTTAGTGGAAAAATATGTCATTTGTTTATCCCTCCAATGATGATTTTAGGCCCCCTTTGGTTTGTTAGGGCATGTTAACAAGTGTATAAGGAATGCTTTATTAATGGTTATACAAGATTATTTTTAAACCTATTTCTAGTTTTCATTTTTAAAGATTTTTTTAAAATAATTATTTGGGTGATTGTGTTTCATTGGTAAAGTTTATTATGAGATCTAGAAAATTGATTTAATTGGATAAAATGATTTTTTATGTATAGCGGTTTTTAAAGATGAAATTTAATAGGTTTAAAGAGGTGAAATTATTGACGCGTTTTAATGGGTCTGGATTAGTTGGAAATTTATTTTCAAGAAATGATTTCCTTTTTATTATTAGGTTTAAACCATTTTAAAATTCTTGAACCCATTTGGTTTATTGAACTTGAAAGTATTCTATGGTAGTAATTTTTTAAAAGAGGCTTAAATTGGTGTTTAGTAATATTGTTTCCTTTGATTTTTTCATTTTATCCATTATGTTTATATTCTTAGTTACTTCATTATGTACTATGTTATAATGATTATACTAATGAGACCCCTATAAACGTGTTGAAATGATAAGATGGAAATATCTAATCTAGTTCTACTAGTGATTTGAAAGTAGTGTATCCACTCTCACACTATTACCAGGCTTATAATAGAGTGGCATGGCCTAGTTCCTCTTGGATTGTAGATCACATGTGAGTGTTTCTAAATTTACATCTTTTAGTGTTTAGTGGTGATCAAGGATATCATGGCATGAATGAGTGGGTGATTAAAATCAAAGATATATTCTGGTCTCTTGTTTCTCTAGAGTCCACTAGGATGTGTATAACTACTAATTTTTTTGAATGATCTTGTTACACTGATGGAAAAACTCTATCTAAGACCACCTATTCAAAGTTTTATCTTGGGGATCTCTTGAGGAAACATTCATCTAGTTATTTTATCATGAGGTTTTCAAAATTTCCATTATGATGGAATTTCAAAGTATCCATCAGAGAGGTAAATTGGTGAATGACTTTTTTATTGATTTAATGTACTTGTTCATTTCTATTTTGGGTTGGTTGCTGATGAATCAAATAATGCTTGATTATTTTCAAGAGGCCTTTTTATATATAAATAATTGTAGCCTTTTAGCCTGGATTATATACCTTTAAGGTAGTGGTGTCTAACAATATTATCATCAAGACTTTTTCAACAATGAAAACTATGAAAATTGATAATACAACTCCCTATAGTGTCAGCAAGAGTGATTCTGCTAGCTAGAAGTGATAGTGGTGTACTATTTATGTAATATTTATGGGTTTTTTAGGGAATCATCCCTGATATCTTTGATTACATGTCATCAATGTGTCCATCCTGGTCACAATTAGTGATTCTGTAAGAAGAACAAAACTCAAAAAAAAATTATGAGACTCATCTTTGATCAAAGAGGATTTTGAGGTGTTTCTTCCACATTGAGCATTATAAGCTATTTTGTGGGATTGGGTGAATCTTATTATGTAACATAAATTTGGATTTATGTTGTTACATAAATTATTTACACCCCATACCTTTCATTTTATTTGATGGAAAATATTTTATCTCAAGTTCCTGTTGTTTGAGATGTTTACGCCTCATTGATTTTGTTTCTTATCATCATTGTTCATGGTGTTGACCATGGTTTGAGTTTTTCTTGATATATTACATGGGAATAACTTGGTGTGGGATAGGTTAAAAGATATAATCTTTTTATTGGGTAGACATTGTGAGCTATAATGTTGATATTTTCTTTTTGAATAGCCATGAGTGGGTATACCACAAGTCTGGCCCTAAGATACCTCTTGTGTCGTCTGGGACCCAAATTCATATCCGTGTCACACCTGGTTGATGTATATTCATGTTTTCTATTTTTATAATATTATTAAATTTATGTTTTATTGGTGAATTATGGTGGTTTCTTAAGGTTATTCTATTTTTCATTCTCCGTGATTATGTTTATGGTAGAAGCACATTCCTATTTATAGGTTATATTTTTTTGGGATGTAACTTTTAATATTTCTCTATTTTATATAAATTTTAAATGGTGGGGATAACTATGTCTAGTATCCATGATTTTATTTTGATAATTGTAGTTTTATTCTTAATGATTGGGGTTTGTAACATCAATTTAGAGTAACTCTTATGACCTCAGATGTTCTAGAGTTTTTTGTGTTATTTTATCCATTGGCTTAGTTTAGGATTCAAAAAGAACATGTGGGTTTTGGTATATGTTTTTGGTGTAGTTCGATAAGTGAAGTTATACCATGGGAGCGTTCATCCCAATAATTCATTTTCTAGAGTATATTTTGTTAGGATTCTTGGTGATCAGATGTTTGGTAAAACTTTGGTTGTATGGGTTTTCTCAAGAAGTAGGTTGTTTGGGTATCGTATTTCTGGTTCCATGTTTTGGAGCCAGTCCGTTTGTTATATACTTCTCCTTAGTGATTTAATCTAGACCTTTCATATAGATTAATATATTCATTAATTACTAGGAATGGACTTTCTGTGGGAATATAGTGGCATAACCCCCCAAAATTTCACTTTCTTACTTATTTTGGTGTTTATTTCTCCCTTGGGTTTGAGGTGTCTAGGGTTTTAAATTTGGTATTTTTAAATCATTTCTAGGGATTTATTGTTTGGAATATGGATTCATTTATAGAATTTGGATGCATACCAACAGACCTATACCAGATGATTGGAAAATGTTGGTATAGCCTACCCATTCCAACGATTTAGAAAAAAACCATTGATATATGTACCTTAGAGAGACCCTATACCAATGGTTTTGAAAACCCATTTGTATAAGTAACATGTAGAGACCATATACCATCTTTTTTGGTCAAAACCATTGGTATATATCCCCTGTAGAGACTATGTGTCAACAGTTTCTATAATACTATTTGAATTTTTCAAAAAAAATTCAAGGAATGTATACCAACAAATCTCAGAACCATTAGTTTAAGTCTATACCACAGGTTTTGAGCACCATTGGTACAAGTACCCATATTATTTTGTGGAATATTTTATCAAATAAGATTAATTACATCCAAAGCTAAAATAATTGTAAATATACTTATATATTAATGATATTATGTCCATAAATGTCACTATAGGTTAGTTTTTAAGTCATTAGATTATAAATGGGGGGTCATGGGATCAAAAACAAGATGGGTTTTATTTTTTACATTACCAATACATTATGTTTTCTAAAACCATTCATATAGGTTTTTCATATGACCTATACCAACCCTGTAACAGCCAATTCCTATCCAGACCATTGGTATAGGCTATACCAATAGTTTGGAGACCTATAAAAATGGTTCAAAACCATTGGTATATGGTTTGTTTCTATTTGTGATTGGAGGACCATGAAAAAAAACATAGTTCCATATTTAGTTTCTGAAAATAGTGATCACACAGTCTGTGCATAGTTTAGGAAATCATATGAGGAAACTATGCAACCTCTGAGGTTCCAAGGCAGTGGCTACTCCACAGTCTCCACATGGTTCGGTAAACAATGTGAGACAACTATGTGACTTTTTTGAGTAAGGTTATTTAGGGGTTATTAGGTTCCTTTTAATTATGGTCTCTCAGATTCATTCCCCTATAATAACCCTCATTATGAATAGCCTCTCTTGGAAGTATTTTTTTCCATGATTCTTCAATTGGACATGGAGTGGTTCCTTGGGGTTTCTTTATCCAGATTAAGAATTAAGGACTCCTTATTTGTTTTTCTATTTTCTACTCTTTCCCCTTATTTATGTCTATCCTAAATCGCCACGTGGGCCATGATAAATTGTTATAGTTGTGGTATAATTTGGTGATTTTCTTTATAAAGGTTGGGAGAAATACTAGGAGGCCTTTTTTGGTAGATTCCTTTATAAGAGACATGATTACACCACTTGAGGTAGGTGGTTTATTCCATTTATTTTTTAATAATGAGCTCATTTGTTGATTAATGTACTAAATGTTTTATTGAACTAATTTTACAACATATATAATAATTATCTTGGTGTTATCAAATGGTTCAATATTTTTTTGATTTTTTTACTTAAAAAAAATGGGTAAATTATTTTATATTTTGTTTTAAATGGTATTTTTTTACTTTCTAGGTTTATTGTAAAATTCTATTCAAGGTTTTCAAAAATAATAATATTAGGTTCATGGTGTATTGAAAAAATTTGGTTTATAAACTTAAGCTTTCCATGTTATAAAATAGGTCTCCTTATCTTAAAAGGTTCCCTTATTTTAAAAATAAACATTCTTATTTATAAAAGGATATTATTATTTGTATAAATCAGTTTCTTTGTTTCAAATATGTTACCTTATTTTAAATAAATCAAGTTTCTAAATTAAAATGGCTTTCCATGTTTTAGAAAGAGTCATGTTTGTCCTCTTTAGTTTAATATGTTGGATTTTATATTTATTTGACTGTGCCTATTTTTTATTGTTGTATTTTTTGATACTTTCCTTTCAATTTCATTTCTGATTGACTTTGTGTTAAAAATGGATTTTTAAATCATTTTATTTATATGTATAAATAAATGGATTTTTTCTAACCATGAGGTAAGGTGGTTTAATGATTTACATTTTCACCATAATTGATTCTTTTTTATCATTTTTATGATTTTTCACATGTGCTAGACATGTATTAATTTTGACTTATGGTAATGTGGTTTGAATTGGGGAACTCTATTTGAGGGGGCGTACAGGAGGAGGAATGTATATGATTGGTATATTTTATACCCTTTTGTATTTAAATCCCCATGTGATTGGCATTCACTTTATAATGATTACCGTTCATTATCTATGACATGAGGATAAATAAGATAATAATTTTGGATTCAAGGGAACATTGGCTATGCAATTTTAGAGTTACACACTGGATACTAACATATAGATGAGTTTTATAACCTTTCTCGGGGGTATTTACTGATGAGACTAGTTGAGAGTGATTCAGGGGACGAGATATGTGACCATTAACCTTCTGATAGTTTGTTCCACATTTTCATGTCTTTTACTCATTATAGTTTTCCCTTTATTATTGCATCATGATATGTATACTATGTTATTCATTTTTTATATATTATCATTTGAGCTGATATCATTCTTTTGAGCCAATTTTGATGTATTTGTTAATTATGGTTGAGCATTATTGTTTGAAGGATTTACTTATTTAATTATTTTCATTTGTTCATGATTCATTGTGGCCTTGAATTTTTTTATGTTTTACTTTTCTTATACTCATGTTAATTATGTCATTGCGAATTTAGGTTTAAAAAGGGAAAATTATTTTTGATTAAAATGAAATCCCGGTGAAATATTTATCTGGAAAATGATTTAAAACCACGTGACAGTTTGTTTTCAAATGGATGGTTTTATGGTAAAAGAGAATGTATAATTTTTTTAAATTTATTATATAAAATGACTAAAAAAATTTAATGGTTTTATTTAGGAAATGGAATTACATTGCAAAGTCCTATTTGATGCATATTTTATAAATGGAGATTTTTTATAAAGAAATGTGTGATGGTATGTCTATTCTTGTTTTATATATATTAAATAGAAAACTAGTTTATAATTACATTCAAACATGTGGATTAGGTTTATTTATTGAAATTGAATTTAATTGATTCATGTTGGTATCCTACTAGAATTTCGTTGACAACCCACATTCTCACATTAGTGGGTATTGATAAGTACAATTCATGAATTATTTTTAGTATTCAAATGAATTATATTTGTGGTTTAAATAATTAATTATTCTAAAATATTTAATTAATTTTTTCAAATTTTTATAAATGAAACTATTCATGGGAAATAAGAAAAAAATCCAAAAAATAAATAAATTTCAATCAAAATATGGCCTCTCATAAAATTAAATTCCCATGGGAATCTTCCGGGGCATGAAAATGAAGAACCGGAGCATAACAAAGCTTCTAGGGATAGAAAATATCAATTTATGATTTAAAACATTTATAGGACATGAAACCATTATAACAATTGAGGAAAATAAAGGGCGTGAAGTGTTTTATAGAATGTCATGAAAGGTCATGGTGTGACTTCCTCTTTCACGTTGTGATAGTGGTTGGATAAACCAATATTTTAATGTTTTAATGATAATTTCTAATAAAAGACAAATGTTATTTGGCATAACACTACTCAACACCTAGGAAATTCCGAATGCTCATAATGGTCCATATTAATGGTGAATTAAATTAAACCCAATCCCCCTAGTTTTATATAATATATGATATTGTGCTTTTTTGAAAAAGATGATTGTGGAGACCAAATATTGGGGTGAGATGTTGTGCTTTAAAGGGTCCCCACCATTATTTTTATATGGATTTTCAATCATGTTATATTTTTTATTATTAATTCCTCCTTACTCCCACATCACTAGTATGATGGGAAATTCCTACCTTTTTATCGGTTAATATAGTAGATGGGGGAATGTTCTTTTGGATTTTAATTTGTTTATGTGAATGTTTTAGATTGATCCAATTTTCAATAAAACTTACAATCTATTTAATTTTTGTTTAATAACAACCATTGATTGGAAAACCTAGGAGAATTTTTTAGTTGTGTAACTGGTTATACTAATTTAAAAATTACCATTATCACATTTAGGGTACCCAATTTTTTAAAGAAAATATCTAGAAAACCTCAATTTAGCAATGCTCTAATTGACATGATTATGGGAAAATGGGGATTACAACATTGTGGAGGGTATATCCTGACCATTTCACCAACCTCATCTAAAATCCAACACTAAAAATGAATTACATAATTATATTTCTAAATAAAATTTCACACAAACCCTAAATAGACATAACCCCAGAAATCTTTCTAACTAGTAATCGAAACCAATCTTCTTCAACTCTATTTTTAACTTTCTCCAAATTTATTCAACTAAATCAACATATTCTAATTTCTTTTTCTTACAATTCATTAAATAATTTTTTTTAAAAACTAAAATACTAATTTTTTGGTCTCGTGGTTTCAACCTCAATTATTCTATATACTATATTTATAATAATTATATTTTCAATATTCGATGGGCTTTATAAATTTTGTATTTTGGTTAGCCCTATAGGGAAATAATGACGCTTTGTAAGTGGTTATGTATGAAATATTAATTTTCTATTTTGGTTATTATTTTATTTTTTATAGTTAGGCTAGTTACTATATCCATTGGGAAAGATATTTTGTTCTGGTTATGGTGGTGAGTTGAGAGTCATATGGCTATATTTGGGTTTGTGGCCTTGTTTTTTGACCATTTTTAGGTCGTGTGTTGTACCATACTTTTAGGCTAGATACTTTTATTTTTATTTTGGTTTTGACTCATTATTTTAATAATGTAAAATTTATTAATAAAATTATTTTAATTAAGTTTAAAATGTTTAGACAAGGCTTTTCTATTTATCTTGAAATTTATTTCTTTCTTTTTTGGATTTTGTTTTTAACATTGCTTAGTCATTTTGGAATGGTTATCCAATATAATGATACCTCATATTGGATTCTTAGATGTAACTACTATATATCCTCATATTTCATGGGGGTGAAATAATTTTCACATGCTCACTTGTGATACCTTGGTGCTTTACGCCATCCTAGGGTGATCGAGAATGAGCCTTGGGCCTTATGGTGGAATGGATTGGGTGACATGGAAAGTCAGCCCATGTAGTTTTGATGCAATAAAATATAAAAAAAACTCTCCCATGCCATTATTCAAACTACCTATAGGTTTTTTTGTCTTGAAAGTTATAATCTATGAAGTATGTAGGAGAGGTAAAACAACAGATATCCATGAAAGGTGCAATTACAATGAATGAATTATTTTAGGATTATTTATTCATCCACCACCTCCAAATAATTTATATCCATTAGAATATAATGAATTTAATATCATTATGATACTTTAATGATATTTTTTTATATACCAACCATTATTTACCTTCCTCTTATCTATTGGAAAGTGAAAATTCCACCCATGTTACACATGGACCACCACCTCCTTGAATGATATATTTCATTTTTCATCACCTCCATACATAAAGGAAATAGATTTGATAAAAAAATAGAAAATTTATAAAATTATTATGGCTTTTAAAGATATTTTTTCTATTATATTAATTATATTAATAATAAATAGGTATCTTATAAGTTAGTTACAAAAAATGAGCATATTGAGAGACTTTATAGGTAATAAATTCTCACTATTCTCTTTTATTTATCTTATTCATATAACTATTATTGATCATAATCTATCAATTAAATATATTTTTTTAAATAATTAATCTATTTTAGAATTAATATTATTACTAAATAAAAACATATTTTTACTCATTCATATGTTATAACATGTTTTAGTTTTGGCCAATTTTACCACCAATGTGAACATTGCTATAATTTTTATCTCAAAAATAACTATGAAAAAACAAATAAATGAAATAATATAAAATTATTATTAATTTAATATGGTTTCATATTTTTTAGTAGTATTCATAATTATATGTACCTATAAATTCAATTTTTGGTTTTTTCAACAATCACTTAAAAAGTTAATTTTTAAGCGTTCATGTAAACCATCATACTACTTTAAATTAAATTAATATGGGAGTACATAATTTTATAAAAAAATATATTAAACTATCATATAAATTTTGGAGGTTATGAATCTGTGAACAAGTCTAAAGGACCAAAATTACCAAACTAGATCATATAATTGAAACTGAATGATTAACACCCAAATAACAATTTAAAGAATAAATAGTTAATATATAGGTAATATAAAAATATCAATTGATGGTATATAGTTAAATAAATATGAATAAGTTTCTTATTTATTTGATTAATAAACCTAAATATATTATCAAGGATGTTAGTGTCTTTCTAACTAAATAGAAGTCCATGGTAAGGGTTTCTTGGTCATAATTTCAATTATATAAGGCTTGTTAAATTTTTCTCACTGTCTTTCCTGTAATATGGTTTGATTTTATTTTCCATGAAATTTATGGATTATATATTTTTTTCATTTTTTTCATAAAATTTATTATTTCAAATAAATTTATTTCCTTCTATATATTTTTATTCAATAGTTATAAAAGTTGTATGGTTTTCTTGGCCTCAATTTAAATACATTATAACAATATATGTTTTCTTAACCATGATTCATTTTATATGGTTTTATTTTGATTTAATTCCAATTTATTTCCTTAAAATATATTTTTCATCAAATATTTTATTTTTATAAATTCACATCTTGTTATTTCTTTCAGTGGATTCTGATTCATGTTTTATAAAATGCATATGGGTCCCTTGTCTCAACTTCACTTCAATGAGATATTTTCATATTATACACATATTCTAATTTATATTGTTTATATATCACCTATTTTACTTATTATAATTATAATATTGGTATTTTATGTCCATTAAAAAAATATTTCAAGGAAGTGTTGATTTTAAAAGCTATAAATTACTTTATTTAAAATCATTTCTTTAAAAGTTATTGAATTATTTTATCGAAGTATTTATTTCCATGTACATATTTCTTATATTATTTCAACAATATTATGATATACCCCTAAATGATTACATATTATGATTTTCTACTATCTTTGACATTATTTAGTAATATATAAAAAGAAAATGTGTAAATTTTTTACATAAGAGACATTTTCTACATTTTTTATAATTGAATGAAAATAATGTTTTGTTAATATTTTACATATGAACTAATTTTCCCAAAAATGTATCATTTCACCATTATTAAGATTCCTTTGAAAGTATCATTTGTTTTTAACGGAAAATAATTTTCCTATTATACTGTGAATTTTTTCATTTTCTAATAGCTACCAAAAGAAAATGGTATTTATTATTATTTTCAAATTATTTTTCTAATAAATTTATATACATATTGTTTTATCTACGTCAACACAATTTAATGATTTTTTATGCTATACTAGTGGTTTTATCTAATAATACAATTATCTACCTTTCTTTAGATAACATATTGTGTTGTTTAAAGATATTTTTAATCAAATCCATTTATTTTCCATGATCGAATTAATATAAAAATATATAATTGTTGTTTTTTTAATTATTATGTAAAATCCCTTTGTGTTTTCTTAATTATTATGGTTCTTGGGAATTATATATAAAGATGAGTAAGCCCAATATATGGCTCTTAAGTTTATATGGAAATGGTATATTCTCTATGGAAATGATTTTGTAATTTTATTATTGTATGTTATTATATTAAAGGTGAATACATGTGTATATGGGTGAAGAATATAATTTCCCTAGTTACCATAATGGATTTTCTCAGATTTCTAGGAGTCTTAATAGTTTTCTTAATTAAAATTTTCTTTCAAATTTAACATGATTATTGATTCTTGTGAATTTTAACATATCATATTCCAAATCTATAAGACCAAAAACATGTTTAATGAATATTGTTTTTCTGGGTATAAATATATTATCATTTGACTTTTAACTTTTCATAAATATGTTATCATGCTATACTCACTTATGTTCCTCGATTATTATCACTTATATATAACTTTACTAAGAATTTGATCTCACCATATTGGTCTTTCCATTTCCCTATGGTAAGAAGATGTGGATTACGTAAATTTTTTATAGATGGGTATCATGTGTGGAGAGTTTCATGGGGGGTATAAAATACTTATTAAGTAATATGTGGTATTCAGGATAATGGTAAGAAATCAATTAAATGACAGAGATATTTTTTTACATGTTAATTTTTTTTCCTAATTATCTAAAACTATGAACCTAGAATTTATTTGATATGTAATTGAATCAATGATTGTAATTAATAATATAATTATGGATGCTCAGATTTAGGGTCACTTATGTTATTATCAAATATAGTTTGAAATTAATATTTTTTTATAAAAAAATTTGAGTGTATAAGTTTCAGAATACATGATTGGTATTATAGAAGGTCTTAAAAAGAATTATATGTTCAAATTTTATCAGATGAGGATAATTTAAGATTCCATTATATCTTTATGGTTTGATTAGATTAAATTTGATCATAAGATTAAAGGAATATATGACCATTTTGAGGAAGTTTTTTATTGGATTTTGAAGTGATTGATAATATTCTGTTAGTTTTTTATTATGACTTTAGAATAATATATTATTTAGGTTTAGATATTCCATTATTTTGGTATGTTATTAAATTATGAGGTAAATATGGTTAATTAGGACCACAGTTTAATTGTTTTGGGAATATAATTTGAGCACTATAGATTACCTTTTTGGGGGAAATGTTATTTAGTGAAAAGGTTATTCTAGTTATTTTGGAAAAGGATTAATATAATTTTAGGATTTTTTATTTTAGTGTATATATTGATTTATAGAACCAATGGAGATCGTGCCAACAATGAACATGAAGAACAATGAAATGACCTTCCTCATGAGAAACCAAATAATATAGGAGTTGGAATGAAAAATGTTATCGTTATTCCTACCCATATATCTTGATTAATGATTAAAAACCTGAATTTTTTTAATCCAAAAAACATAGAAAATAAGAGAAAAATATCAAATTATACAACCCATAGAGGAACTTTAATTCATTATCGTACCTGTCGAAATGTGGCATAAGGTATGGGGGAAACTACCTCTATGGAACTAGTAAATGCTTCACATTTTTAAGAGAAGGTCATCAATCACATGAATTCCAAGGATATATTGAAGGAGGAAAATATTGTCTTACATTTCCACCCACACTCCAATGATTTAATTATAAAGAGTATAGACATTGTTCCAGCACGTCTTCCAAATCAAGGGTTAATAATGATAATAAACTTCAAAATCTCCATAATACTTGGAATAAATTGAAGGTTTGTGATATAAAAACTAAATAAATGTTTCATGATAATGATATGGTGTAGGGAAAAGTCATCAGTCACTCTTGATCTACAAATACCCTATTTTATTCTAGTTCTAACCAATCATTTATATCTAAAATGTTTTGAATGGAATCAAATCACAATTAAAATAATTAAATAATTAATTATTAGGTAATTTTCCTAGGGATATGTTTATTTTATCTCATTGAATATAAATAATTTATAATAATTTTTTATGGGAATATACTTCATTAAAATCATATTATTCACCCCTTACCAAACTTTTATGAGAATTTAGGAATGGATAGGAACATTTTAAATAGATTCCATATCAATTTCCAGTGTAGCAAACTCATATTTCATTTCCTAAATCAATATATGATCCTCTTTTAGTACATGTATAAATATTAACTCCCAATTTAAATTACTTCCATTATAATGGGAAAGATGAGTATCCTATTATTAAGAAAGAAATTAGTTTTTTTAATAAAAATGTTGCTGAAATGGTTTCCTCAAAACAATTTAAGAACTCTAAATGGTATTTCATGATACTTATATTTTTTTATCATCCAATACACAATTTTTAATATTTTTTAAAGCTCCATAATTAGGGATCCTTTTTAAATTATGGGTTTTTATGTTCCTTACCACCACATAAAATTGGATTCTGAAATATTTCCAATGTATTTCTAAACATTATTAAAAATTTACCACAATACAGGAGATAAAATATAGTGGACATACAATTTTAAATAGATGTTTAGTTTAACACTCAAATAAATCAATAATAAATTATAATTTATGTAAATAATGCATTGAATATATTATTTCATAGGTGACATAGAAATGAAATGAACATTACTATTAAAATGTGATAAAAATTTAAAATTTGGCTACTATAATATTAAAATTGATGTGGTGGGTATAAATAGTACTAAAAAATTAAAATATTTATATAGAAAGCATAAATGGTATCAAGAAGTTAAATTCTTTATTATAAGGCTTATTTTTTGAGCTTGGAAAAGAGGACGCATCATTATAGCATTCCCTAAAACAATCCCAATAACACTTCAACAAGTATGGATTGAATGAATAATTTTTTAAGGGAATTTTAAGCTTGTGGAAATCACTTTTATGTCTATGATAATTGAACCACCACCCATTATTTTTCAATAATACATATCCTATAATTAGATATTATATAGTGGTCATAAGGGTTTTGGTAAGTATAAGATCTTGATTATATTGATGTTCCCATATATGAATTGTATTTATTTTCAATAAAGAATGTTTCCCTTTAGTGACTCTACTTATTCCCTATAAGAAATTGTAATATATTAGCTTGTATTTTCAGAACTAGGTACTATGATTGAATAGGATTCTGAGGAACGGTGAGCCCATTATTGATTTTATGAAATTATTAAATATATTAATACCATGTACACATTATTTTCCTAAAATACTGAAATAACACCAAAGATTAGTCTTAGATCAAAACTATGATACTATGGTTGGATTTGGAATGTTTTATTTACCCTACGTGTGACCTAAGGGTGGTCGACACCAGGTGTTCGGCTGAGGGAGTCATTGGAGGTTTGTTTAATTAAAATAAATAAATAAATAAATAAATTTTATTTTATTTTAAATGACCATGAATTAATTACTTCTATAAAAATAACAGTATTGAAATTGTAAAGGTTAATCCATATAAAAATTTAGATAATTGAGAGGAGCACTAAACATTCATCGTTATTATATTTAACCGAAGAATAACAACTGATCAAATCAAGGTGGAATGAGAGGCATATAACTTAGATGGTGTCCTCATTACTTGTGAGAACATTATTCACCAAATATCAATCCTAAATAATGTTAGGGTCGTTTTTAAGTTATACCCAAATGAATATACCTAGAATGGATTAAATATTGGCATCACTTTGATCTTGGATTTCATATCATTCATATGAGCCGGACTAGATAAATTAAAATTTTAAAACAATTTATATTTGTTTATCCTTACTAACACCCATGGTTTCTTTGATCTTTTTAAAATTAGACAATAAATTTTTTCCAATGAATTTCATACCCTTGTTTACGTGAATTACTCCATATTGTTTTTCATGTTCTATATTACTGGCCAATAGGGTCACAGATTGACATTCTCGAGTGGGATTGAGCATCATAAAACCCCCATAATCATAATGGATTTTTTAAAAATGATAAGTATTGTGATATGAAGGTGAAAGAGATGATTTTCATGTGTTATATCATGGATTTGGGATTCGCATCGACTAAGTCAATGGTAGTAGAATGAGGGGTGGAGTTTTGCGGGGTTTGGGTCACAAAAATCCAACCACTTGTAATGGATTGAGCATGAGCATCCCCAGATCCAATAATCTAGACATGAATCAAGGAAAAAAGGCATATTGGCAGTGATGTGGGAAAATATGTGGAGCTTACCAAGGTTTCTTTAAAATTTCGGACTACCCAATATTTATTCCAGGAAAACATGTAGTGTAATTCCCCTAGCTACGGTGACTAAGGTTTCACTGAAGATATGGATCACATGCCCTATGGCTGAGACCACATACCCAGTGACCCTACCCAGGTGGCTAAGCCGTGTAGTAGCTATACACAGACATGACTGTATGTGAGAGGAAATGTTTTGTACTCTAGGAGTACATGCTAACGCCCATAGGTATAGATGCACAACCTCATTTGGAGGAATGTCTAGGTACATTCCAAGTCATATGGGTACAACATGATGTAGAAGAACTTGATCAGTATTTCACACATAGACCTTAAATTTATAATAAAAAATGCAATACACCTATTTACATGTTTTACTACATGGCCATCCAAATTGTGTTCTATATAAGACATAACTAGGAATCCAGGTAAGGTCATATGTTGTGTGACTCCTAGTACTTGTTGTGAGATTTCCCTAGGGACTTCCACCACACACATCGCCATATAGTGGACTCATATTTTATCCCATGAGTAGTCAATACTAATAAATCTTCCATGTGGAATGATATGTTATCCTTCATTGTGGATTTTGATATATGGAAAGAGGTTTTTAATGAATGAAGAATCTCCAGGTGATGTTGAACCAGAATTAATGATTAGGTAGGATCATCTGAATGAGGATGGGGTTGCCAACCCCCTATCACAATAGGGTATGCATCCATCGTAATCCTTATACTAGTTGAGTGTAACACCCCTGATACACTAGATAGTGGTTACTATATCCTCTAAGTGGAACCCTTCATTGTACTAGGGATCGAACCCTCTACCCTCTGAGTGGAACCCCCATGGTACAAGGGTACAAGTCCACCACCCATTGAGGGGAACCCCTGATGAACTAGGATGGGGTGTCCTCTATCAATACTTACTAAGTGGAACCCCTAGCAAGGTAGGGAGTGTATCTTCAATGATTTGAGTAGAACCCCAAGATTTACTAGGTAATAGGTCCTCTATCAATCTATTATGTGGCATCCTCTTAACATTCTAGGGCATGGGCCCTCTATATATTGAGTATAACCCCTTATCCTATGGTGTAAGTCCTCTATTTTAAATTTTTACCCCTATGGAAGAGGATAAGTGGTGAGTCTTGGGTCCTCCACATGGTTTTCTTGAATACCCATAGAATATTTTTAGGCATCATAAATAGACCTTTAGTGTTGTAGGCAGACACATTTCTATAGGATGGTCTATGAGTAGGTGACCCACTTTATCTATAATCAATGTTTTTTATGAGTGTATATATATATATATTATGGGTTTCATTTCCCACACATAATGGTTTGATATGAACTCTACCGTATCTTTCTATTTCTCCTGTTGTATTTTTTGGGGTGTCCTACTGAGTATGATTATACTCACACTTGTATGGGAATTTACTGTATGTGTCATGTATTATGCATATCTATAATAGTTCAGTAGTGACATCAATGGATCATATTGATACTCAAGTTCTTAAACTACATATGGTGGTTGGGCTTAGAGAATAGGAATCAAAATCTCTCAGTTTCTTTATTATAGTTTTTTTTAGGTTGGGACTTCATTTTTTGTTGTGTGTGTATCTTGATCCTTTTCAATTTAGCTTTATTCTATCATATTATGATTTATTCCATAGTGGTTATTACATTAATGTTTTACTATAGATGTTACTATATATTCGTATTCCTTTTCAATATTTTAGGGAGATGGTTGGGATCATGCATATAGGTACACTAGGAAAAGGCCTCCCATTTTATATTATTCTTTCTTGGGACTTGTCCCTAACCATTGGCCTATTAGGGGTGGGATTGGGGTTGTGATTTATTGTCATTTAACTAACATGGTGGGTCTCAATTGGTTGGGTTGTTATAGAGTGTTATCAAAGGTGGTTCGTCCTTGGGCCAGACGTGGAGTTATACCCAGAGTTAGGATTTGGTAGGGAACTTTGGGAAACATTTTCAATGTTTCTTGGGTATGGATTTAAGGCCATAAAACCTGGTTTTTGGGTGGCAGACGACATATCCAAATTATAGGACTTTGGGGACCTTATGTTTGACTGATAATATCAAGAAATATGTTTCAATAAGAAGCATATAGTATTGAGAAAATTTACTGTCATTTTTGAGTCAAATCCCCATATAAATATATAATATTATCTCCTTGTGGTATGTCTGAATTACTTTTAGTATACCTCCACGAAGATATTTTTCTAGGATACCAATTTTGGATTGTGATGATGATCCGATGAGTGATGAGGCCTATGTTTATGGGATATATCCTGATTTTTCATTCCAGGTGCATAGGGAGCCTCACACCCATCTATCAAGTAGTTGATAGTATCATCAGGATATGATAATGATGCATGTAGTTTTCGTGTGTTACACATGTTTTAGTGGGAGAGGATTCTGAGGTTCCCTGAGGCTCTTGCTCCCAAGGAAGTATCATATTGTCTTGAGTTTATTATTCAAGTTTTCAAGATAATGTGGACCCTCACTCATATGATGTTTTCCCTAGATTCCACAATTTTCTTTGTAGTAGTAGGTCACAGGTGGATTTTAGCCTTGTCGACTCCTGATGAGATGACTCTCTCATGGTCTAACTTTCAGAAGCTATTTTAGGGGGAGTATTTACCCACGGGCTTGTGCATAATTTAGATCCATGATCTTCTTAAGATACAAATAGGCTGTAAAATAGTTATTGATTATGTTGTGAGATTTATTAAAGTCATGTAATACTCCCTATACATGGATCATGATAGTTTCATCAGGGTGAAAATGTTTGGGAAAGGCCTCTTCATAGATATCCATATTAGTGTGGTTCCTTTGTTTATTACCTCTAATGTGGGAGTGTTGGAGTAGGAATGAGTGATGGGGAGATTTTTATCAAAGGTATTCTAGGTATATGGAGCTGGTAGAAGGTGTCATGGGGTTGAGTCGTCTATAGTAGCATGTAGACATTAGTCGGAAAGGTCTCATTGTATAAGACCTGCACATTTCTAGACTCAGTTAGGTGGAAGCATGATGTAAGGTTCATGAGGAAGACTAGGTTATACTAGATAGGGTAAATGTTATGTATGTGAAGGCCAAGGTCATATGAATCATTATTACCTGACCCGGCGTGATAGAGAGGGTTATTGGGTAGAAAATTCACCACTACGGAAGATACATCACCATGATTAGGTTTCTCCTAGGCATGGCTAGGGTGGAACCTTGAGAGGAGGTTAAAGTAGAGGAGAAGGTGGGAATATAGGGGGAGGAAGTCCTGGTGGAGGGTAACACTATGGTCTACTTTAACCACCACAACCCATGAACCTCTCAAGGATTAGGGATTTAGAGGTTAGTGCTATGGGAAGCTGTAGGATATGGAGGCTTATGACCCAGTAGTCCATGAGATGATACATGGAACAATATTTTTCTCATCAAAAATTCATATAATACATTTAGAAAGAAGTGTGAGTCACTCGTTTATTTTTGTATCCCTTGTACAAGAGATATAGCTCCCCATTGAGGCCTTGACACAACATATTTTCCTAGAGGTTCTGACTGGGTGTGATTATTCGATATCTCTTATCTATTGGCCATGAAAATCTATATATAATTTCATATATTTTCTTATGTAACCTTTTGGTTATCATTAATAACCCTTATGAAGTCATCTTGGGTATATACTAGTTCCCATGGTTATATCCCATATTTATTTTTTTCATAGGTGATTTAGATTCCTTCCGATATTTGGGAAAAGATTATCCTTTAGGGGAGAGAAATATATCATGATTGAGTGAGTGGGACATAAGAGAAGGAAGATACATACCATCAACCATTATATGGTGATTTTAGGCCTTGGTGAAACTCAATCTTCAAACATCTATATTCCATCACTTGTGGGAAACATCATCGAGGTATTTCACGAGGATGTTCAAAAACTACCTTTGAGGAGGGAGATGGAACTTTGCATTTACATGATCCACGTGACTATACTGATTTATTCAATGGTATATCAGATCTCCCATAATGATGTCCCATAGCTTATGGTGAAATTTGAGGACCTTGAAGATAATTCTTTCATCAATCCTATTGTATCCCTCTAGGATACTCTAGGTTTTTTCATAAAAAAGAAGAACATGAGATTGAGGCTTTGTGTTGATTATAATCACATAAACCAAGTAATGACAAAGAAAATATATCCATTTCCAAGGATTAGAGAAATCTTTGACTAATTACATGTCATAAGTTTTTTTTCAATGACCAATCTCAGGTCTGTCTACACCAAGTGGGGGTTCATGTGGGTGATATTATGAAAACGTCATTCCATTATCACTATAGACACTATGAGTTCTTAATGTTTCCTTTTATTGTGATGAATACACCTTTGTTTTTATGTATTTGATTACCCAAATATTCTAGTCATACATGGACTTATTTTTTGTGTTTCTTCAATGATGGCATACTTGTCTACTATATGACTGAGGAGGAGCATGTAGAGCACTTGAGGACGGACCCAGACTTACATCAGGAGAAATAAATTTATGAAAATCTCTATAAGTTCCATTTTTGGATCCACATTGTTAAATTTGAAGGGAATTTCAAATTTTATCATGATTTATTCTTGGACTATGTGAATATTTAAGAAGTTATTTCATGCGATCCACCCAAGAGTGTATTGGAGGTGTAGAGTTTTATTATGTTGGTGGGGTACTATATCAGGTTCATGCATGAGTTTTAAAGAGTATTATCCCCTTTAATAGTGTATAAGTGGAAGAGTAATCTATTTATCTCAAACAATAAGTGACATGGATCCATATAGAAGTTGAGTATGAGGTTAACCAGTGCTTCTGTGTTGAGACTACCAGAGAAGGGCATGTAGTATATAGTGTTGTATGATTCCTCTAGAGATAAGATCAAGTGAAAATTGATGCAAAGGTAGGTATTTATTACTTATTAGTTGAGGAATTTGAGAAACAATGATAAAAAAAATTCTACTCATGATAGTTAATTAGATGCATTAGTCTCTTCCACAAAGACGTGGAGGCACTACTTTCTCATAGATCAGTTTTTTGTTTACTTATACCACCAAAGCCTTAGGAATATCATCACATAGATGAATATGAACATGATATATAATAATTGGTTGGATTTAAATTATGATTTTAAATTTGATAAAATATATACTCATAGAAAGGTAAACATGGTGGAATATTCTCTTAATAGGAATTCACATTACCTCTTGGTGGATAAGGTGTCTATGAAATTGGATTCCTTGTAGTTGACCCTCGTGGAGGGGTGGGGTGCATATTTTGTCCAAATTACTGGTGGTGACTCCTCCACTTTTCTTTAATTTAATGGAGTCCCAACTAGGATACATCTACTGTGAGGTTCTATATGACAATATATCTTTAGGATATTTACTATATGGATTTTTTACGAATGGGACTTGTACATACTTTTCTAGGGGAAGATGGTGGTTTTGGAAATGATGAAATAGGAGTGGATGAGAGAGTTTCAAAATTTACCATTATATGTAAATCATAGAGTGTACAATATTTATAAGGATGCTTAGTGGAATTTTTGGTGGACTAGTATGAGGTGTACTCTTTTTGAGTTCATCTCTTGGTGTCTCATATGTGAGCAGGTTAAATTTTACCACAAGTTTCTTGTAGGTATGAACCATCCTCTTGAGATCTCAAAGAGGAAATTTGATGGAATATATATGGAATTCATGGTATGAATTCTATAGATATTGAGAGTCTATGATTCCATCTTAGTGATAGTTAACTTACTAATGAAGTTGGAAAAATTCTCCTCCACCAGGGAGCAGAGTTCGATGGAGAGTCTGGGGAAGTTGTAAATAGAAGGGATTAGTTAGCATCATGGGGGTAACCTCGATGACTGTATTTGAGTGTGATGGAATTTAAATATCACAGTTATTTAGAGGTTTATAGGAGTTGTTTGGTACCAATATGAGGATGAGAATAAAATTTCACACCCAGATGGATGGGTTGATTGAGAATACTATCTTATTGTTAGAAGATATGATGGGGGATTGTGTGTTTGAATTTGGATGGATTTGGGAGAATCATCTTAATTTGGTAGAGTTTTCTTATAATAACAGACATCACTCTACTATCCATATAAAACCTTTCGATGCAGCATACAAAATACCCCATGGTCTACCATTATGTTGTTCTGTGATTGGGAATTTATCTCTTGTTTGGCCGTAATTGGTGCAGATAATGATGCAGAAGGTTAATCTGATCAATGAGCATACGAGGACAAAATAGAGAAAAAATAAATCTGTTGAAGATAAATATCATTATCCTTTTGAGTTTGTTTAGGGAGGAAATTTTTTCTTTAGATTCTTCCTGTGATAATGATTATATATATTTAGTTAGGGATTTAAGATATTCTTGATATTCCTCTGGATATTCTTGATCCTATAGAGGGTTGGTAATGTCAATCACCACTTAGATTTATCCCCATAGTTGTAGTGTGTTCATGATGTCTTCCATATTTCACAACCAAGGAGGTATGTGCATGATCCAATATATGTTATTTTTAGGGATATCTAGACATTATGAATGGATTTACCTTCATGGATTACTTGGTGGTGATTAAGGATTGAAAGGATAGGATCATCGAAGGATGGACCATTCCCTTTGTTTATGAATTGTGGAAGCACATTAGCATGCAGGTGAGTTCTTGGGAGTGACAAAGTTAGATAAAGACATGAATCCCCACATTTTTGTTTATCTGGTTATTTTTGGGGAGAAAATCCTTGAAAAATGGGAGAATTTAGTGAATTCTTCCCCAATAATACTCTTTAACATTATAAGGGTTATTTTTATATCCATGAAGTGAAATGATGTGAGATTCTGAGGCCCAATGAGCCTGGTACTGATATGAAACAAAATATTTAATACATTATTATCACATACACATAGTTTTCTTAAAATAGTTTAATTAATCCCAAAAAGACTCTTAGATCAAAATTATAAGAATGGGGTTGCATCCAGAACAATGGGTTTACCCTATGAATGAACTACTATTGGTCAACAACAGATGTTTGTTTTAAGGAGTCATTTGCAACACGTTTAATTAAAATAAATAATTAAAATTATTTATTTTATTATAAATTTCACATCATAATTCCTTATATAACTACACTAACTTGGCATGTTTCTTGTGTTATCTATATAAATCCTAAGATAATTGAGATGAGATCTAAATTTTATTCATTGGTGGATCAGACTGAAGAATGACAGATGATAAAAATGTAGTGGATTGAGAGGAAATTAATGGAACGAGCCTTCATCATCACTAGAGAACAAATTATTCATTAATGATCGACCCTAAATTGAGGTAGGGAATGTTTTTATGAACTTCAATGTTAATAAATTTTTTTATTATGGATTAAATATCATTCTCACTTTGATAATTGATTTCTCACCTTTTTCATGCGCCTGATGGGATAGCTTATGATTTCAAATAAATTTATATTTTACCCTTTATAACACCCATGGTTTCCCGAATCATATGATCATTAGAAAATAACTCTTGAAAAAATATGATAATACCCTTGTTTATGTGCATTTATACCAACCATTCTTCACATTCATCGATGTTGTCCCATAGGTTTGTGGTAAAACATTAACAAGAGGCTTTGAGAACAATAAAACACCTGGATTGATGTTTTATGGGAAAACTGAGGATCTTGACGGTGATATGTAGGTGATCGGGATTCCTTTCAGGTGATTATTCATGAATCTAATATCATGAGTGGCTTCATCAATAGAGGAAGAGCAATGAATGTAGCCATGTGGGGTTCATGTGGCCAGAATCTGGCAACTAGTGATGGATCAGGTGTGGGAAACCGTAGATCTGAGGCTCTCATTATGATCATGATGGAAGAAGTGGTTGTAGTGGTGTGGTGAAACACATAGATCTTCCCTATGTTTCTGCAAGAATCCTGACTATGTTGTGTATAGTCCCAGAACTCACTCCCTATAGTCCCCGTGATTGGTGACTAGGGTTTCTGAGAATATATGATTCAAAAACCATTTGGTCAGGCCCATATATCATGTGATACTCTCTAGGTACCTGATTACCGTTATGGATACACATGGATAGGAAACCATGTGGTAGGATATTTCATGTAATATAGAAGTACAATAAAACACCCAGAGGTACAATGGAAAGGCTCGGCACACGGTCATGGCCAGATACATGGGCACATCCTGATGTAAATTTTCACTCTATTGAGAACACGGGTAGAACCCTAGCATCCAAGACACTCCATTTAGTTCCCTTACATGACTTGCAGTACAACATGAACAACTAAACTATTTGATGGTGATGACACATCCAGGACACTAGGGGAGGTCACATGCCTTGTGAGCCCTGGTGCACTCCATGTACATTCTCTGGCAAATTGACCCTACATATATCATTCTCATGCACTCAGATTTTGGAAATCAATTATCATTTCTAGAGAATTGTTTCACAAAGAACCTGATTGTATCTTTCTTATTGTATTTAGAGATATGATGTGAGGTGTTAAGAGCAAGATGCTTCTCAAGGAGATGATGGTCCACTAGAAATGACCAAAAAGGGTCATCAGAGTTAGGTTGGGGTTAATAATCCCAGTATCAAACATGAATTAGGGTCCCACACACTCTTTACCCAAGTTTATTGGAACCACCCATGATTTAGTATGGTGTGGCTCATCTACACTCTGAGGTGAACCCCCTATGGTACTAGGGTGCATGTATTATACCCTCTGAATGGACCCCTCTATGGTAATAGGGTGCGGTTCATCTTCCCTTTAAGAAGAACACCCCTGATTCACTAGATCATAGGTACTCTATATATACAAACATATTTTCATGCCCTACCATGTTTGAGAAAGGGCCCTCCAAGATTTAAGTGTTACCCCCCAACGCACTAGGGCATGATTCCTCTATCTATCTATTGACTGGAATCCCCCTAAAATTATAGGAAATGGGTCCTCTATCTATTATATGGTACCCCCTTATAATAAAAATTCATGGTTTATCTATTGGATGCTATGCCCCTTATGGATATAGAGTAGTGGTGGGGTTTGGGCCATCCACATAGGTATCTTGCACAATCATGGGAGATGCTAGGCATTAGAAATAGTCAAATGGAGTTTGACGCTGACTCATCACACTGGGAGAGTCTATGTGATGGAGAACCCCTTTATCTCTCATATGGGTTTATTTATGAGAATATATATATATATAAATATATTATGGGCGTCATTTCCCTCTTTCTATAGTTTGAGCTAACCTTATTTTGTCTTTATATTTATCCCTTTGTCATTTTTGGGGAATCCTTCTAGGTTTGTTTATAATCACCCTAGATGGGATATTCCTACACATTTATTATCTTATATAGATGATTGATATTTTGGATCTAACATCAATGGATCATCGTGATACTCAGGTTCTTATACTTTTTACGGTGGTCAGGCATGGGATCAATATTCGGGTCCTCTCAACATTCTTTATTCCAGTTGTTGTCAGGTTGGGAATTCATTTCTTGTCGGGAATGTATTTTTTGCCTTTTTACTTGGGTTTCATTTTGCAATACATGAAAATATTCCCTAGAGGATATTACAATCATGGATTACTCTAGATGTAAATATCTTTTATTATTACTTCGTGCTATTTTATGGAGATGGTTGGGTGTATCTATACATGTACACTAGGAAAAGGTCTCCCATTTTATATTATGTCTTCTTGGTTTTTTTCATGAGCCACAATACTATTAGAGGTAGGATTGGGGATGTGAAGACTTGGAATTCTTCCATCCAGGTGGGCCATGGTGGGTTGGTTTATTACATGTTAAGGAATCCATAAATTTTGATGACTGTTTCACTTATCTTAAAATAACAATATTTTATGGGTGATAAATAAATATCTATAGGATGATGTAAAGGAGATTGAGGATTTAGAGAAACGAGGAGAACCACTGACTTGAGATTAAATGTTGGAGGATATATTAAAAGTTTAAGAATTTATCCAAATGATTCCGATGTTAAAAGCTATTAAAATTTGTAAGGAAATATACTTTGATGAGGTTTTTAGAATATTTATCATTTTGTAGATGGTTTCGAGTTGAGTAGAAGTTTTCCTAGAAGATAAATTAATGATTTCTATAGATACTATATCCATGTAAGGGTCATTAAAAAATTATAATACCTACATGAATTTAATTATAAACACTATTTAAAGATAATTTAAAATACCAATGAGTTGTGTAAAGGTTAGTACAATTACGCATAGATGTAACTTGTTAGATTAGTGACCTACATAATGGTGTCTTAGAAAATCAATGGTTTCATAAAAGTATTTTTTGAAGTGCGTAGGATATGTAAAGGTAAAATTAATGTTTTACCACTTTTAGAAAGAAGAAATATTAATACAACCAATTGTGTAAAGACGATTTCCGACCTAAAAAATGTTTAACCTAAAATTCATAGATTCATGTAAAGGTAACACTATAAATTATCTTCTATGTAATGGTGTCTCAAAAATTAGTAAGTCTGCATTAAGGTAAACTCATGATATATATAGTGGTCAATTCCAATGAATGATTTAATGGTAAATTTCATCTTGCATCATGGCCATCATGAAATTTTATTACCTACATAAAGGTAATTAAAAACTATGTAAATTTCACACTGAATATTGAGTCATATTTATATTTAATGAATAATATTTACATAATATGAATAATGTGTAATCTGAGAATAAATCTAATGATGTACATGACATGTTTCGTATAGAAACATTCATCACTATGATTCAAAATAAATATGACAAGAGATGAATGTCATGGAACAAAATTCTCGTATAAGTAATTTTAGTCATGTTTAGAAGATATGTAAAATAATTTTGAATTAAAAATATTCTAAAATGTGAATTTAAAGTCTAATACACTAAAGTGTAAGCCTTGCATATCATGAAACAATGATTAGAAAACACCGTAATTTTGTTTTCATGGGAGTGTTCGAAAATTTGGACAAATCACCAATCCAATTGAGTAACGTGATTCCAAAATTAGAAGACTCTAGAAAATATTTAATGTTAGTGGTCATTTTAGGTGAAATTTTTACTAGAAAAAAATGATCAGGCAACTCCATGCCATAGCTGATTTCGTATTACAACGTGTTTCATATAAATGGAGAATAATTCAAATGACACCCAATTTGTGAAGAACATGAGATTGTAATTATTCATTTATTATGTGAATAATATAAGATGAGTCATTAGGAGGTAAAAATGTAATTTCTTAACTTGATCTGAATGAGTGGTTCAAATGAGTTTAAAATGAGGATAACATTATGATATTTCAAGAGATCATAATTATTAATAATATTAGAATAATATAAATAATATTACTCACTATATTCTATGAATATATATAAATTTAAAGGAGTTCATAATATTGGGGATGACTTTGATAGTAATAATATTCTAGAGAAACTCATTCTGTCAAAGAAAGAGAATAATCTTATATTATTGTGATCTAAATATTTGTTGAGTATCAAAGAAAAAGACACCACTATATTCAGATGTGATTATGTATTGAAAAATATGAATATTGGTAGAGGATGAAGCTATTATTATCATTAACCATCCTACATATCAAGAATATCAAAATATAGAAGATCCCTAGGATTCTAAATAACTATGATACAAAGTGGATAATAAAGAAAAAGTTCATGGAGTTTTTCTGACCAGATCCTAGTAGTTTAATATCTATTCGATTTTTTTGAGAGGTACCCATATGGACTATTGGTTCTTGTACAAATAATTCCATTATACATTTGGGAGGAATAGTTTGTTTGGGAAAAATATAGATATGGATTAAAACAAAACAAACCTGTTGTTCTAATTCATAGGAACATATAATCACTAAAATTTCATAGTGATAATAAAATCCATAGCTCAAAAAGATTCTAGTATGGAAAGGAGTTGGTTTTTTGCGATAAATTCAAACCTTATAAAAACATACTACACTACTAATCCTTAATATTTCAGTATTGAATATTAAAATAAGATTTGAGATAACATCAACGATATATATATATCTTAATCGGGAATGATGCTGAAGTAAAAGTGATGGGATAATTGAAAGATAATGTGAAACATAATAAAATTGGGTTGATAATGATTCACCCTAACTCTCTGTAACCCTTCACAATATAATTGGATTTAAAATTGGTATTAGATTATAGGTTCTATTATAATTGGATATATAATTTTCATTTTCATTTTCAATAAGTTCTATATAAAGTTGAGATTTGAAGGAAATTTATATGAGCCTCAAATAGATAATTCAGTCTCTATCCTTGATGAAATGGAAGTGAAACTACCATCAATGACATTAACGATAGGTGAAAAACGAGGGTAAATATTTTAGGAAAATATAACAAAGGAATATAATGATCAGTCATAATTTGAAGCTGATCAAGGTGATAACTTCTAATTTATCAAATCTACTGAAAATGACCCTTTCAAAGAAACTAGATCAAGATATATAGAGTCCAAATAATATTTTTCTTTTATAAATATTAGATATTAATACTTTCAATTTTGATGATGTGCTAAAAATATTGTCGAATAATAAATTCCATATATAAATTTTTAAGGTAACGATTGATAAAAGTATACAACTAGAAATTGATTTTGATGAAATGAACGATTCACTATGAAAGAAATTTTAAAAAGTGATATGATCTCTAAAATATTTTTAAAGATAAATAAGAATCCATTTCATTAGGAAGGGAAAATATTTTCTTATTTAAAGAAATATTACAATGGAATGGTTTTGAGAAATATGTAATATAAATTGTTCTTAATGATGTTATCCCTTATTTGGAAAATTTATAAAAGAACTCCATGAATTTCAAACACGCCCAACTAGAGGCAAAAGTAAAGAGATTAATAGAACATGATAAATCTTTTAGAGAGAGAGTAAAAATTCAATCGTATATGGCTGAAAATCTAAATAAAAATTGGTAATTTACATTGATATTAGTTAAGAGTGAATAATATACACTCAACAATATGTCTCCTAAAATTTAAGTGATGTTTAGAAATTAGGAATCCATATAAGCTAGAAATTCTTAAATAGATGAGAGGAAAGATGATTACATAAAATATATTAGAGAAAATTATTTCGAAAAAGTGACTTTTATAAGTGTAAAAAGGACTCAAGATCATACATAGAAGTCGCTACTACTATCCCTTTGAATAAGGTATCCCATTTTCATAATATTCATAAATTTACTAGTGTTATATCATCTATAAGTGCATGATCTAAAACTAAAATCGAATAAAATGGGTCTATTAAAATGAAAATAAATCAAAAAATCATTTTATTGTGAATTTTATAATTTCAAATAAATACTTTCCCTTAAGAAGAGATTAAAATGATGAAGTTTCATCCTTGAAGAAATAAGTAACTCAATCTTCAAAACAATATAGATTGTATCTAACGTGAGGAGAGAATGTTTTTTAGTATACTATTGGTTTTTTGGATGGTCAAATACATGAAAATTTAATTTTGGGAAAAAATTAAAAATATAATGATCCAAAAATGCCACAAATTGGGAGGGGGAGTAGTCTAGAATAATGGAGAAGACCTCTTTCTCAAATGTAGAATTCAACAAAAACAAGAAATCTATTTTCTTGTAAAATATTTTAATTCCATGAAAACATATATGATTATTGATGCATAAGTCATCACATATATGAGTATTTATCTAATACAGACATTAGATATTATTTAAATTCCCAATAAGTGAAAAGGTTATGATAGAAAACAATGCAGGTGAGAAAATAAGAGAAAGATTCATTGGGAGATAATCATGTATGGAAAGCTGAGATAAAGAACAATGTAAAATTAGAAACTACAAAAAATATTAAAGATGATGGTTTATGAGGATATAAAAAATAGAGGTTCTTATACTGTGGTAAAATAGGCCACACTATAAAATCATATCAACACAACACTGAAATCATAATTAAAAGATGTAAGATGAAATCAAAGGATGAGTAAATCAAAGGAGGAAAGGAGATTGAATTGATTGAAGACATCCTAAAATAACATGTGAATGTTATTCATAGGAATGTAAACTCCATTTATAAAAAGAGTACATGTGGTGATTTAGAATAAGATGTCTTAGTTTCTAAAGACAACGTATCTGTTCAGACAACTGATATTGATAGTCTAGATCCAAAATAATATATTAATAAATATAATAACAAAACATACCCCTCTCCACCCCTATAAATACCATCCTCACCACTTACTCTCTTTACTCAAACCAATATTGTATATTGTATAAATTATATCTAATTATATTACCAAGAATCTTCCACATATCAAAGAGCATCAGGTGTTAACAAAAGACCAACCCCATGTTTCATAAGGGGGTTCTCAAGGAGGAGATATTCAAGAAGTAAAATCATCATTTGATCTCTTTAAATTTCTATTCTTTACTTATTATCTACTAAAAACCCATATACAAAGAGGAACTATAAATAAAATATCCTATATATACTGTTTTTTTATGTTTATGGAATATCCATCATCAAACCTCATCTTCCCCATTTTTTTCTGAAAATGAAATCATCATCAATGATGTGTCGATTCAACACTTTCGTATATGGGTTTTTAGTAGATAATAAGTAAATAATAGAAATTAAAAGAGATCAATGGATGATTTTACTTCTTGAATATCTTCTCCTTGAGAACCCCCTTATGAAACATGGGGTTGGTCTTTTGTTAACACCTGATTCTCTTTGATATGTGGAAGATTCTTGGTAAATTAATTAGATATAATTTATACAATATACAATATTGGTTGGAGTAAGGAGAGTAAGTGGTGAGGATGGTATTTATAGGGGGCGGAGAGGGGTATGTTTTGTTTTTATATTTATTAATATATTATTTTGGATCTAGACTATCAATATTATTGATCCTTATTTCAAAATAAATTAAATAATGAAATAATGTTCTAGATTATGGTTCTTATATCAAATATACATCATACATGACTCAAAAATTCATGTATTTAGCTTATAATATAAATTACCATATTTCATTATTAATCTAACCTTCAACTATTTAAGAAAAATATAGACAATTCATTCCCACCATTTTATATTATATATATTTCATAAATGGCCTCTATTTTATGAAAATAATTTTCTCAATATGATTAATTTAATTTTATATAATATATAATTTATTTGAAAAAAAAACAGATTTTAATTTTATAAGATACTATGACACTTTGAAAAACTAAATAATGTCTCAAAAAAATTACATATAATTATAATAAATCAAAAAAATAAATTATGATTCTATTTTATGAAAATAAATTTTCATTTATACAATTATATATATTATGAAATTTTAAATAATCTTTTACATTTTACAAAAAATTAAATACTGTATTTATTATTTTCAAAAAATTTATATACTTGTAATATGATATATTCATTTCATACTTTAATATTTAAGATTCCATAATTTCATTTATAATTTCATGGGTTATATTACTAGTCTATAGGACAGATTACTATTCATAATGGTCATATTATGATTCCAATGGTCATGTTACCATTTCATCAATATAGTTTTCTTAATTTTTATAAATACCACTTATTTAATTATTCACTTATGAGAATAATGTTTTATTTGGTTATACTTGTTATATATGTGTTTTATAAAATTAAAAATAATTATAAAAAGGGAAATTTCATTGATAAAGTTCTGGGTCGTTACAATTTATCATGAGATAAATGAGATTGGGATTGGGAATGAAACTTGTTCAGTAAAGGAATTTGTCCACTATGTTAGTCTTGGGAGTTAACCTTGACTACTATGATGGTTTAGGTAGTGAAACCATTCCACTATGATTGCCATGGAAATGAACCTTGACTACTAAGGAAATTATTTTTGATGCTTATGTGAATGCAAAAAATTTATTCCTTATGCTAATGTTATGTTCTCATGGATTATATTTTTTGAATTCGTTGGGATTCATGTCTTATTAAATGAAAATCTTTATTCCATGACTCAAGATTATAATCTTTTATATGAAAGGTATGTTTTTGAAATTTTATGCCTATGTCCGCATACACTTATGTTCATATTATGCTTACATATCTCTCTTAGTTTCCCTTACGGAAAATATGATCTCACCTTTTTTTATGTTTTCATTCCCCATGATATGAATACATATATTTTACATGATTTGTCTAAGAACTGTTCAAATTATGAAGATGTAATTGTGAGACGATGTAGTTCATATATGATCCAATTGTTTATGTCTCCATGTTTACAAAGGAACTATACCTTTATTATCCTTAGGCATGTGTTTGTATAATATAATGAATTTTGATCTTATAATATGTAATATCTATGTATGAAAATAAAGGTTTTCTACATTTCCATAGGGTCCCATCTATATTATTATTTTACCCTCCTAGATTCTAGTGAACTTCCAGCCTCGTTGCATTACAATCACAACCACCATATTTGAAAACTACCTATTCTTAAAATTGGTTCATCTCAAAATCATGCCACAATATCTCTCATACCGGACTTTATCCATAGAATATAGGATATTCATTCCAACAAATCATCCACATTCTCCTCCCTTCTTTTGATATTTTTGCATAACCAAGAAACACATATGTTATCGGATCGAGATGTTGCGGTCCCCTATAATATTCCCTTGTTTCATAAACACACAACAAAATATAAAAAAAACTTCTCCCTCCTTTATGGATCTATTTTGGATAGATAAATTTGAGAGTGGTTCCTTTTATATTGTTTTCCATTCTTCTATCAAAATGGCCCCTTGTGTGTAGTGGGGAACTGGGCCACAAGTGCACCAAGAACCATGTTGTTTCAAGATTATAAAATATCTATGGGCCTCCTATATAAACCTAGAGAACCCAAACTAAAACTATGGGCATGACCTATGTATCTTGTAGTAAAACATAAGATCCCATGTTTGAGGTAGATCATTCGAATGTGACACTTTCTCCAGCATTATTAACATAGAAGTATCAAGCTCATCCTTGTGTGGAAGATCTTACATATACCAGTTAGAGGTAATATTATCATTAATTTATCCCAGCCCCATGCACTGGGTTGGCTTTTCCAGTTTGGTAGGCTACCCTAATAGTGATGTGGGTAGTTTTTTTACTATCAATTGGTACATAAATATATTTCTAGGGGATTACTCGTTAGATATTCCATAATCCTCAAGGACTACTAATTTGAGATTCACCAAGGTGAATTTATTTGTAGGTCTCTTGGCTAGTAAAAACCAAATTTCATATATTCCTATCTTGAATAATTTTTCCATTGGTATTTTCATCATTTCTAGAGTTTGATGATTCAAGAAATAATACATAGATTTCTATATCCATGATTCAAGATCTATTCCAAAAAATTGGTTTCATGAGTTTTGTAGAGAATTTCTCTATGCATCTATCTAGCTTGGTGAGGGATTCCCAAAGATACTTCACGTTATTGTCCATACCCATGAAAGGAAGGATTCATATTCCTTCCGAAGTACTAGTTTGTAGTAAATGTTTCACTTTATCATTGTATTTGTTTTCCATTTTTTATGTTCTTATGGCCCTAGATTTTTACAATATCACTTCAATCCATTCGGAAATAAAAGTGGGAGCACAAAAAGTTTAATCAAATCTTCCAATTTGATTAATTCATGATGGTCGATGGTGTGCTCCTCCTCAAATCATGAATTTGTAGCACACATTTGCTTGTATGGAGGGAACATGTTGTGCACAATGGTAAATTAATTAGCGTCATTGTCAAATGTGATCCACCATATGAATCAATTTTTATTGAAAAGGAGATGTTTGATGGTGTGAACCTCTTTTGGGAGAGGAAGGATGGGGAGCGAATTCTATGGTCTTGTCTAGTGACAATAGTGTCATGAATTCATTCCCCAACCAAGAAACCTTATAAGGGTACTTGCATTTTTAATTCATTGACTCTAGTTATGTTTTTCATCATATAATAAAAAAATCCCTCTAGAAATAGATGAATGTATGTTTGTGTAAAATATATCCATTAGTATCAAACAATTCATCAATCCTTGTAATAGGGTAGTTTTTCATTATGGTGATCTTACTCCAACCAATATTGTATATTGTATAAATTATATCTAATTATATTACCAAGAATCTTCTACATATGAAAGAGCATCATGTGTTAACAAAAGACCAACCCCATGTTTCATAAGGGGGTTCATAAAGGGAACCAGGCACACTAGTTCACTAAAGCTCGACTCATTGAGCCTAATCAAATTATACATCCACCAAATCCAAAGGTGAAAGGGAAATCTTAGGACATCACTAATACTGATATTAAGCAAGAAAATGAAGTCGTACAAGGTACACTTCTTATTCAATCATGAATGGGAAAATCTATACTTGATTATGTTTTTATGTATTCCTTTATATATTTCAATTTTGGTAGAACTATTGAATCAAATCCTCGATACATTAAATTAGAGATATTCATACAAACAAAAAGTAGTGTGATAATTGAATCCAATGTGTCAAACTCTTCTCTTATTAACAAAAGTGGAAAGATTCTTCCAGAAAATATGTTTATACTTACCTTGATTGAATTAAATTCCATACTATACATGAATTGGATCTTTTTATATAGACCACACAACAACTATAAAGAAAAGGAAATATATTTACATATTCTGATCCATCCCATTCTCCTCTACAAATGCAAAAGAGACCATGAATCTCCTTTATAAAATCATCAATGGTGCTGGTGTTGATGGCCTGTGAAGAAGCATTCCTCACTAAAATGATATAGTCAATGGAAGGTATCAGCCTTGAGAAAATTAATATTGTTTGAGAATACACTATTGTATTTACCGAAGAGTTATCCAGACTTACCCCAGATCATGAGGTAGTTTTATCAATTCAACTTATACTCGGATCCACTCATATGTCAAAATACCCATACTGGATGGCCCCTATCGAATTGGAAGAGTTAAATAAGAAACTACATATGATCTTGGAAAAAGAGTTCATACACCCTAGTTCATCACATTAGGGTGAATTAATGGTCTTTGTAAAGAAAAAGGATGGATCAATGCAGTTGTGTATTAATTTCCATGAGCTTAAAAAGATCACTATAAAGAAAAACTACCCTATTACAAGGATTGATGAATTGTTTGATACATTAGGATGTTATAATTGCTTCTCAAAGGTGGAACATCTTTATAGATATCATCATTTAAAGGTGAAGAAGGAAAATATTCATAAAAATAATTTTCGTATAGGGTATGGGAATTATGAGTTCATAGTGATTCCCATTGGGCATTAAAATTCCCGGGCAATCATTATTATTTCTTTATGAATTGGGACTTCAGATACTAACCTAATAAATTATGGTGGTGTATATTGAAAATATTCTCATCTACTCAAAGAGAAAGACGGAACATGAAGAATTTCTAAGGATTGCGATGGAAACACTATGGAACAAGAAATTGTATTCTGATTTTAGAAAATGTTACTTTTTGGTGCGTAATGTCACCTTATTGGGGAATTTGATCACAAGTAAGTCAATTTTTGTTGACCATTTAAAAACAATGGTTGTTTTGGAATGGTCCATACTCACTAGTGGGTCATAAATCTGTAGTTTTTTTGTCTTAGTTGGGTACTACTGACATTTTTTGAAGAATTTATCACAGTTTTCGTACCGACTAACTAAGTGTAAGGTCCTAAAAAATCTACAAAGGATAATGAGAATCCCATTTAATCTGAGAGAGAATCAACCAAATTTTCCCCCAAATAATTGGGGAAAAATTGTAGAGAATACTCAAAGGATTCCACAAACCGAACCGGCCTGCAGACCAGTCCAATGATAACGGTATGCGACCGGTTCTGCGAAGCACCCCCCTCCACGAACTACTGTCATTCACGGAACGGAGGCGGGGATCCTCCGTGGGTGCCAAGCCGGTCCACCATCATGAACCACCCAAGCCGCGAACCGCATAAACCGGCCCCGGGCCGCATCTTCTGTCGTTTGCGGAATGGTGGTGGAACCCTATGTGGCCGTGAGGCACTCCCCGAGCTAGTCTGGTTCTCAGGGGAGGTGCGTTCAATGCCCCCTGAAAGTTGCAGATTGACCAAGTCATCCGTAAATCAGGTTTTTAATCATGGGCCTCCAAAAAAGGTGTTTCACGGCCATAGATACATCTCCTTCCCCACTCTATAAAAGGAGATTGGGGGAGGATGATAAAAAAGGGGAGTAGGAGATCGATCAGATTCGGGTGGAAGGGTTTCGAAGGAAGGAGCTTAGGATTTCGCAAACAGGGAAGTTCCAGTTCACGAAACAGAATAGGTATGAAGCTGGAAATGAATTAATAAGAAACTGAAAACACATAACAACTTGGTGAACCGCGAACTTAGAATAACAAAAAAAAGAAGATTGTGAACCATGGCCACTCCGCAGATGCACTCCCTGCAGACCAGGGAGTTTATGCCCCTTTTCTGATCCTTCACACCCTGTAGCACCCTCCTACGAAGGAGAATCCCTGACAGACGAACCTACGACTGGCGCCGCCTTTGGCTGCCGCTGCTCGCATGGACCCCTCTACATACCAACCTGGTACGCTGGCCGAACCCGAAGCCATGAACCACCCTAGTTTGCGGGATGACCATCAGTCCGCGGACCATCCTGGTTCGCAGACAGCCTCTCCATCCACGTAGCACCTCCCTACACAAAGGGCGCCACTCCTCTTATACCTGTGTGGATAGCCAGATCCTTCGTAGTTCCCATTCACTGATCCAGATAAAATCCTTCAAATCCGGCCTAATCCTCGGCAACCCCCTCATTGGCCCATTCATCGGCCCCGAGCCGAGGCCTCCACCTGAGCCACCAGACATGTGTGATGTAACCTTCAGGCACATCAGCGTGCCGTTTTGAGTTCACATACCCACAGTAAGCGAGGGTGAATGGGTTTCTCCGACCCTTGATCAAATTCACGAAGCATTCCTGGGTTCACATTCCAATGGTAATGCAGAGTCCGAGCCCGAGAGTCCCCTTTCTGACCCTCTACTTTTTAGGACTGGGGCACTTCTCCCCTCCCCGGGGAGTGGTGGACTACCCATAAGAAGGAAGCACCCATGCACCTCCGTACTTCCCCAAGACCATGGCCAAGGAAGGGTGTAGTGGTGGCGGGTGATGCTCCATTCTTCTTTGGGGCCAAGTCGCTTTCCCGCAGGTCTTTATCCCCATGGGCATCCATCTCAGAGTAAGCCCCATATTTTTCTGGACTGCTCCCATGCATAAGCCCCGTCACACTGCCCACGGACGCGCCTTTCATGATGTGATCGTCTGGTCCTTGCTGCCTCTTGTTTCTCACACCGAGCACGACTAACGTGGCCTTAGAGTAAGAACCGACCATGACATCCAATCCTGGGCCTCCTTAGAGTGTAATCCCCAATCCATTACCCTGGGACTCCTTCGAGTGTAAGCCCAAATCCATTACCTTGGACCTCCTCAGAGTGTAGGCCACAATCCATTACCATGCTCCTCCTTAGAGTGTAAGCCCCAATCCATTACCCTGGGCCTCCTCAGAGTGTAAGCCCCAATCCATTACTCTGCGCCCCCTCTTAGTGTAAGCCACAATCAATTACCATGGGCCTCCTTAGAGTGTAAGCCCCAATCCATTACCCTGGTCCCCCTCAGAGTGTAAGACCCAATACATTACCCTCATCCTCCTCAGAGTGTAAGCCCCAATCCATTACCCTGTGCCTCCTCAGAGGGTAAGCCCCATACCAATTCGAACTATGTGGACTTTGATCCCTATCTCCTAGGCAGGGTACATAGGAAGCCTCCACAAGGATCAAGCCCAACAATCGGTTATTCCGACCCCCTTTACGTCGATTTACCCACACCTTGGTCCGCCTTAGAGTGTAATCCCCATAACAACATGAAATACGTGGACTTTTATCCCTATCTCTTAGGAAGGGTACATAGGATTCCTCCCCAAGGTTCAATCCTAACACCCGGTCGATCGGACCATCTTCCCGTCAGTTCACCGAACCATCCCTGGGCAGCCTAGAGAGTAAGCCCCATACCAGATCGAACTACGTGAATTCTGATTCCTCTCATAGGGATACGTAGGAGGACCACACCATGGGCTCGATCCAAACACTCAATTCGTTATTTGTCTCAGTGCCGTCTCAATGAGTCCAGACTCCTCGGGTCATTAATCTAATGAGGGATGGTAAACCTCAGACATAAATGACTCTGAAACCCTGCGTTTAGTTGACCATTTCTAACCAGGAGTAATTCATGAATACTATTATTGGGTATAAACCAAAGATTTGTGAACATATGAATACATCTTGAATCTATAAGAGAGTCCCAAAACAGGCAATAATTCCCCCCAAAAGGGTGCAATGAGCCCGAATTCCCATCCTCTCGACCAATGTGAGTTATGAAGCATCACTGGTCAAACCACCCATCGAACACCTGCCTTTGGAAAGAAGGTCCACATATTGCTGGATATGGAACTGTTGGGTATTTCAAGGAAAAAACGGTGCACCTGATATGAGTGATTAAGCAGAACCCAACCTCCTCTAATTAATCGTCGGGTAGCGCATGTTTCTCCCCCACGATCCCGTCGTGCGCCGCGAGACAAAAAATGATGAACCAGACATGAATTTTAACCAAGAATGATGGATTTAACCTAATCCCACATTGTGCCCCCTCTATACTCACTAAGAGGGCCAAAAAATGTCATTAATTGCGCATGGGGTCATGAGATGCTGGTTTGACGGGTTTTCTGTTTGTATTTGTTAAAATATTTTACAGGTACCACTGAAAACTCTATTCGATCCAATGGCATCACGAAGGAACTCACATGTGAATGCTTCTAACAATAAAATTACCGGACTTCCACACAAATGGAGGACCCTGCTACCGACTCATCATCTTCAATGTTGGGTCTCAGATGCGTTGATCCGAGATTACCACGTGAACTGTACTCTCCCGACTGTGGAGGAGGCCATGCACGCCCTCTAATTCACCAAGACTCACTGGTTTCCCACTCAGCAGTGGCCGCGAAGGAAAATCCAGAAATCCCCTATTACTGTCTCCAATCATTTCACGAGTCTATCCCCAGAACAAGACAACGTGTACCGACCTTATCTTAGGGAGGCAGATGAGGTCGACATTGAGGACAGCATCCCCGCTGAACAGGGGTTCCTTTCTATGACCCCCGTCGGGAGATTTCATTGCGGCTACACCACGACTCAGTATCCTCACACAAAAGAAGATGTAGCACCAAGGATCTAGGCCCATGCTCCCCGAGATCCGGCCCCTCGGACCGCCCAATGAGGGCGGAAAACATACAACCAAGGACCGGCCATCACCCTTGTCCCTGAGGAGGAGCTCCAATGCCCAGTCGAGGAGACATATCGCGAGCAGGCACATACACCTTTCCGCTCCTCCAAATCCTACCATCTAGACATGGCGGCATCATACGAGCAGGAGTGCATCCTCACCAAGTTCCATCAAGCCCGTCGCACACATAGGACGACACCAACCCGGAAGTCACCTCTCCCAGGGTCGTGAAGCCCACCAACCCGACATGGTGGCGACCCTGCGCCTATAGGACCAGCTCCTAGCAGATGCTCAACATGCCTACCATCCAAACATGGTGGCGGTAAACATAGCCCGCCATCCAGATGTGGAGGCAATTAATAGGTGGGCACGTCTCCCTGCCAACAAAGGCCACCGACTCGATACGGTGGGAAACCAACATATGCAGGGCTAGCTCCCTGTGGATGTAGGTAAAGTCTGCCATCCCGATGTGGCGGTAGACGGAGAGATAAAATGGCATATCCCGTCCCTGGGGCAGATTCGTTCACCTTCCCCGACACAGGAGAATTGTCCGTACCCACTGACCATCGGAGGACCAGAGAAGGATATTCCGACTCCGATACTGGAATGGGCCTTCATACCCTTTTTAGCCAAATATGTCTCTCTGAATATCATGGAAATGATGGATGAGTAGGTTTCGATCCCAGATCATATCTTGCAGACTTTCCAAAATGTAATTGCATCAGTGGCAACAACAAGGACTCTGGCCTGTGAGCCCGTCTCCCCAATTGAGGTGACTCATCTAAGAGACGAGATAGCCGTATCGGAGCAAATATTCATCCTTACATCCTCCCAGGAAGGTCGTTGGCTATATTCCGCGATACAAGGGCAACCAGATCGAGCAACTTCACTCTTTCCAACTGGGGGACACCCGTCCATCATGGTGGATGCTCCGGAGCAGACATATATTTCTGCTAAAAGTCAAGATGTTCGTCAGCATATCCTGGAAGCATCAAGGGACCCAAAGGTGAAGGTCGTTATCAACAACAGACAGTCGCCGCTGCCCGTATGAAAGCACCCCGAACACGCTGAAGGTAGCCGAAAAAAAGGGTGGGTTCATGACTCCGCTCTACTGGATGTTGGGGTTCCTGATGCCGCTAAGCACATATCAAAGGATCAGAACCCTGTCCACCCATTACCATATTATGGGAGCGGCAGTAGGAGTTGCGAAGGTCCTCCCCGCTATGTCGCTACCAGGTGCTCTGAAGGTCCTCCCTAGAGCACCCGCATGGGCCTCCCCCACGGGCATATAACTATCGATCAAAAGATCTTCTCTTTTCATGCGAGTCACAATAGCCATACACGTGACCAGAAGACCGAGTAGCAATACGTCCCTCCACAAGATGTGGTCCACCCTGAAGGTCCTCCCCAGGGTATACACTACAAGCACTATCCATGCAGTGGGACCACAAATTATGATAGTAGTGCTCATTATCGTAGTCGCAATTGCAGAGGCCCTCCCCACAGTGACATCTCATCATGAAAAGAGGGCCCTCCCCTTGTCGTGGACTACCCTGAAAGTCCTCCAGGGGTTACGTTGCAACGAAACTCTGTGAAGCCGGGCATCAGATCAAAGTGGTAGTCCTCACCCCCCTAACATTGTTGGTCCTCCCCATAGATACGTCAAGTAATAATAAGGTCCTCCCCTTGTTATGGTACATTCTGAAGGCCCTCCCTATGGTGTAACCTGTAGATATTCTCCATGTGGAAGATGAAATGGTAGTCCTCGCCATTTCAGTAGCTATGATGGTAGTCCTCACCACCACGGCCGCCATTGCGAAGGTCCTCCCTATAGTGGCCCCAACCAACAAGAAGGTCCTCCCCTTATCACAGTGTGTCTTGAAGGTCCTCCCCAGGACGCAGATCGAACATCAAACCATTATGGTCATCCTTAACATGATGGCAGTTGTTGTGAAGTCCCTCCCCATAACAATTCTATGCAGCTAGAAGGTCCTCCCCTTGTCGTGACATGCCATGGAGGTCCTCCCCAGGGTATACACTGCAAAAGTCCTCTATGCAGTGAGGAGTCAAGAACTAATTGTAGTCCTTGCCATTGCAGATGCCATTGAGAAGGTCCTCCCTGCAATAACATATCATATCGATAGAAAGGTACTCCCCTTGGTTAATCAAGCACAGAAAATACCTCATACGCTGAGGCACTCAGATGGATGGGATCAAGCATGCCAGATTCCCAGGTAGTCACCAACGACACCCTTCTTCAATCAGGAGACGTTCTGGGGCCACGTTCATCTTCTAAACCACCTCTAAATCTGCCACATGACTATTCGATACCTACCAGTCCCAATGCCTCCAACCACACTATCAGTGAGCATCTCAGTTGGACTGACCAGGTAGAGGAATCACTAGCGGAGGAGTATGCAGACCTGTTGAATTTGAGGAAACAACTGGCCAAGGATGATATACTGGTTATGTTTTGGCCCACGACCACCTCTCAATTTGATATACCCAGGACGTTGTCAGAAGAATGCATGCACGACATCCTCTAAAATATATGGACAACCTTCTGCCAGCTGAAATTAATCTTCCTGCCCTACGTTGGGTATGTAGACCATTTCAAGAGAATAGGAGACCTCATACGTCGCATCGACCAGGAAGCTCTTCCTTTGGCACGACAACCGCGACCTGAGTGGTGTAAAGGGAACCCTGAGTTAGCCTGCCTCCATGCACTGCACCAGTTGCGTCGCTTTATTTGTGATGCCCCTTTAGGAGTCCATATCAAAGGATGGGGAGAACATGGGGCTCTACATTTCAGTCCACTCCCCACCCAGAGGAACCCGTTCGGCGTAATATCCTGCAACGCTATCATGTTAAGAGAGCAATTGAGTGGTCTCCCAATTCGTGAAAGGATACACACCCAAAAAAGATAGGCCTTGAGTAAGTGTCAGGAGCGTCATTATCGACAGGAACAAGCCATTCACATACTTTTAAATCAGGCCACTGAAAGCATACAACAAGCCTCTCGCCTAATAGAGGCCAATCAATGGTCATTTCCTGCCTCCATAGAAGGGATTCATTCACAGAAGAAATCGACATCAAACACAGTTCACCACCAAATGGGGGCACGCAAGATCAGGCAGGTAGTGATAGCAGCGGCCACTGCCGCAATCCAAGGTCAACCCTAGCCTGCAAGGCTAGGGGAATTTTTAACAAAAATTCCACCATAAGGCCAATAAAAACGGGAAGAGACTCGACGTCCAGGGAACAGATCCAACCCCAACCCTCAAAGGTGGGGGCATTTTTACCTCCTCAACAACAACCTCCCCCATGAGAATTTGTATTCTCTCATCTAGGGAGGACAGTAAGAAGAGGGGGTTCCTGCCCTGTCCCGTCCTTTGAATGATCATCCCCTTTAAGAGGGAGGCGTACCAAAAGGTCACATAAAATAACTCTCCGCGTCACCCTTCATCAAGAAGTCCAAAAGTAATCCCGGGACAGGAAGGGGAGGACCAGTAAAAGGTGTGGGATATCCTCTTCTTATTTGTAAGATGATATCTCCACCACCACGCGATATGCATCCATCAACGCCATTTAGGCCAACCCCATGGGTGACACCGGAGATGATGCAAATCTGGATGGATCGGGAGATGATGGTTCCAGTCAGGCTGTGACTCACAACGAACCACTAGGTGTGCATACCCAAAACCAGAGGGCCACTCTAAATATGGTTGCCCTTCCAACCAACCCTCCTCCGCCTACCCTGTGAGCTTCAAACAAGGATAAGAATAAAGGACCGGTTACCCTCAACCTGCCTCCTTCTCTCGATAAAAATTAGCCACTTACACTCGAAGAGAGAATCGCTCGACAGGAAGAGGAAATGAAAGAATTGAGATGGCTTAAATCCGAGCTACTCCAGAGGAGCTGTCTTATTGAATGCTCTTTCCCAAGAGGGCCTACACCTCGCACTCCTAGTAAGTGCACCTCAAAGACCAAGGTTTGCCCTGGAAAATGAAGCATGGTCAGGGCTCCCACCAAATGTGGCGCTTGGTCCGTCCAACTACGTAAATGTGGATCTGGATGAATACCAAGACTTCCCTCCACTTATTGTAACACCCCGAGATTTTATGAAAAATATTCTTTTTAATTTCATTAATGTCTTGTGTTATACGCTACACCAAAAGGAGCTTTCACAACACACATCTCTGACCTGGCATGAATTACACGCAATCGCGACCTTCCACGATAGCGTGTGTTGTACGCAACACCAAGTTTCGCTAAACAACGATATTCTATTAAAATATTATTAAAACTAGCCATTATGAATAGTAATAACCACTTTTTGAAAATTTGTAAATTTATTTTTTAAAATGGAATTCATTTTTTGATTCGTAATATCGAAATTAGCTTAGGGGAAATTTTGGTGATTTTCGGATCACTTTCATATTTTGATGAATAGTGAAAATTACTAAATTTTAATTAAAAACAACTTTTTCAATCGAAATAATTAATAGTGATAAATTATTAATTTGAGTGGTTTTAAAGTATATTTAGAATATATTTTTACAATTTAATACAATGTTGGTCATTGGATGTAATTTCACATTTAAACCAGTTATAAACTAGTGTCAATCTTTTGATAGTTATTATCTCTTAAAAACACGCTATTTGTTTTGACGACGAGAATTAATTTATAAATTACTTAATGCAACTGATATGTTTTTAATTTGGTAAAATAGACATCATTTTTGAGTTCATAATATCAAATATAGCTTAGGCCTAATTTTTGGTATTTTTCTGAAAACTTTCAATTTTCGATGAATACTGAAACCACTAAGTGGTAGTTAAAAAAAACCGAATTATTCATAAAACTTAATTTTACCACTTCTGTGAGTGGAATTTCAAAAATACTAGAGACACGGTTAATATCAAGGACTAAAATGTGGTTCAATGAGATGAAAATAATTTTTGGTGAATAGTAACTTTTTACTTTTTTTTACCACGGTTAAAAGTAAATAGGGTAATTAAGGGTAAAGATGATATTATTATTATCCTAACACATTTCCTAATTCTATTGGATAAATGAAATTCGACCAAAAACAAACTTAGGAATAAAATATGACCATTTAGGCCCACTTGGATTAGATTAGGACATTTATTATTAATTTATTTAAAGAAGAGTTAAGAAAGTTAAAATCAAAGTTTATTTACTAAAACATTTTTAATATGGGGTTATACATAAGATATATTCGACTATAAATATTAATTAGAAAGTTAAAAGGATTTCCTACATAATTGTATTTTATTTGTAATTTTTAGACATTAAATAATTTAATTTATTTATGACACAACGATGATGCAGTAATTATCTTATTAATGAAATATTGACATAATTGATGTTATAAATACCCAAATAAATATAATTTGAGACTTTTTATGAATTCCACTAATTTTCTAGGTTACTATGATATATTAGTGTTGACATAATCAACTTCGTTTGAACATATAATTCTGTTATGACTTTCAAAAAAATCATATATCAAATAGTGTCAAAATTGACACAAAATAGTTTTTAAATCAAATATTATATTATTAATTATTCTTTTATTCCTAAAAATCTAAGGTTCGGCCCAATGACTTAGATAATGATATATATATTAATAATAAACAACTTGGGGTTCGTTTGGCATGTTATAGTAAGTGTATTGACCATATAGTGTATGAAAACAAAAAGACACGGTAAAAGTTAAATTATTTAACTTAGAGTTAAATATAATTGATAAGGTTAAAATAATAACCTAAACTTGTATAACACCTATTGGTTGATAGTATTTCGACCCATCCCCACTTTACCTTCGAAATAATACCCTTTAGAACCATTATAAACCGATTTTGACTTTAATATAAAATAATATTTTGAGATATTCCTAAGGTGCCCCTCTCCTCCCTTATAAAAGGGCACCTCCTCCCCCTCTTCCTCACACCACATTGAGCCTTCAAGATCGGCCAACCCCTACCAATTTTTCCTCTCCACTTCCCTAGAGACATCCTAGAGGTTCTGGTCTTCTTCAAAGTCCCATTTTAGTACCCTAAAAGGAGGTCTCAAATAAGCACTTCAAAGAAGAGGTAAAGCCCGTTACCGATTCTTTCATCTTTATTTCTTCTTCAACTTCTTCTTCTTAGGTTGTTTCATTATGATGTAATAATGTCAGTATCACTCATATACTGATATGTTATTATAAGTATGAAACAACCCTATTTCACAATCTATCCATCCTTCGGAAAAAGAAATCACCGCGCGTGCGTACGTACGGAATACCGTCTCCACGCCGTGGTGAAATCTATTTTCCACCACCACCTTACTTGGATGGGTATAATGGTGTAAATAATAACTATATATTATTATTTTAAAGTGATATTGATTCTGAAATAGTATACATACACTCCAATACAGTCCCACGATCATGAGAACGATATCATCGCTCGTGCGTACGTACGAAATACCGTCTCCACGACGCGATGAGATTCATTCTCCACATTAACCATTCATGAATGATTATAAAGTATATATAATGAATAATAATGAAATATATGACATGGTAAATCTACTGGATTTATTTCATCTACTTACTTCCATTCAAGACAATAAGGAAAGGAAAAAAGCGTTCATGCGTACATACGGACTACCGTCTCCATGAACGGTGTGTTTCATTTCATTTATCTATATATTATATATATATACTGAATATATATGATATATAAATCATCTTTTATATTCTGGAAGTATGTAAATCATGATATAAGTAATAATAATGTCAAGAACAACAAGTCCAAACACCTACGATAAATGAAACAATTTTACCCAAAACGCTTCTTTAACATGGAATTTACAAAAGAATGGGTAATATAAAGTAATAAGTGAACCGTATATGATATAATAACAATGAGTATGATTCTGGAATAAGTCAATAACATTATTTAAATCATTATACAGGAGGTTCGGACACTTACGAAGCATATCAGACCTAAGGTAAGGGAAATTATCACAATCTCATTTTTATCCGAGATTGCTTATACTTTGGTATTTACTGTGGTGTATTTTATCATCCACATACATGTTACCTCAATATGTATTATTATTTACATCCACCTACAATTTTTTAAAACCTATTTTACCCTTTGGTGAGTTTTTAGTAAATGATATGAAAGGAATCTTTTGTCATTTTTCGTACGAGGTACTTTTTGACTTTTCCGACAAAAGTACGAGAAGAATGTTTTTTTAAATTATACGGCATGAATGGATTTTTAAAACATTATTTCCAAGAAGCATCCTTTACAAGTTTTCAATTTTATTTTTAATCAACTTCTTTTAGTTTAAAATTGTAAGACATGTTAAGAAAGAAAAATGTTTTTGAAGCAGAAAGGATATTTTCCTCAAGAATGGAGTTCAAGTGTTTTATCAAAATTATTTTCCATCTAAGAAAATAAAGGGTTCTGTTTCTATCCCTAATTTTAAATTGATTTGACTATGTTGTGATGGAATTATTTTTATGAATTCCTTTATCCTATATGAATTGTTTTATGATGTCACGATGTTTAAGATTCCCATTTTTATTACATGGGTTATGCTATGATGTATGGTTTATGATTTTGTGGCACAAATAAGAATGGTATCATTATGAGATGGGTGGGACCTATATCTCCCTCCAATGCATTGGGTAAAGATTTTATATATCATGAGATAGACATGGCTGGAACGGTAGGTTATACCGGTTCAGTGAAACAGGACTGAAACGAGGGTGACTCAGTTCAGAAAGAGACTTTGTCCACTAAGATAGTCTTGGCAATGAGTCTTGACTAACAAGAAATGATTCTCTATGATTATGTGTATATGCCACAAAGTTTCATGTTTTAAGTTATGATTATTGTGATTACATTTCACCACCATGATTTATCCCATGTTATGAAATTATGATCTCTTTTGCAGGTTTAGATGTGATTGATATTTCTTTTGTTTACCCTTACTGAGCATTTGAGATCACCCTTTTATGTTTTCTTTTCCCCAGGATATAAATAAAGGTTTTAGGTATAAAAAAAAGGAAGATCATTATGGGAGATGTTGAAGATATTTCACCAGGATTAGAAGATTATATTCCGAGTTTCCAAAGACACTAAACTATTACGATCCTTGTGTGTGTGTTTTTGTAATGTACTAAGTATTCCGCAAAAGTAATATAATGTCCATGTACGTCAGGATTCGGGTCTCTACACTTATGAAGCAACCGTATCGAGTATGTCTGAACCCTCCGAAGGTGTCACAAACAACACATGCACCCCTGGTGCCAACCGAGCTGGATCCTCATGCAATGCCTCAGGCTACGCCAACCCATGACCGAGCCCAACATGATGTAAACCAGGGTCTCACGAACACCATCGAGGCACTAACAGCTTGATTGGAAGTAATTAAAGTTCAATGTGCTCTGATACAGCCACAATGGAAGCCCTACATAGATTGGGTGAGCAACACACCACCTCCACCCAATTTTGGGAGCCCTGTATTCCATATTTTCAACAAATCGGGTGATTCAGAATAGAATTTGATGCACTACACAACGTATTGGGACCCTATGATAAGAACTATGGAACAAAATGATGCAGTGAAACTCAGATTCTTCGTATGGACCTTGAAAGGATCTTCCTTCGTCTGCTATACGAGCCTACCATCCCAGTCAATAAAAAGCATGGAAGACCTTCGGCAGCAGTTCATGTTCCACTTCAGCTCAATGTTACCTAAAAAATAGTCAGTGACCTCATGAATTGCAAACAGAGGGAGAACGAGAGGGTCTTAGACTTCATCTCCAGATGAAAGGGTCTGAACTACTCTCTGAACAGGCCAATGCCTCAAGATGAGATGCTTTCCATATGCATCGATAATCTTCAAGATGAGCTACGAACACCGCTCATACCTGTGAAGTGCACCACTGGATTCCGCCATCTCTCAGTAATTCCTCAGAGAATTGAGGACTCCCTACATCGGGCTAATCTGAAGACCCAAATTACCTCGTAGGCTCCTGTAAAAGGGGAAGCTAGAGTTGAAGTGTTCACTATCACACTCAAGCCAGCCTCTGTGCCTGCTCCACCGCTCAGGCCTCCACCCAATCGTCAAGGGCCCCCTGTATATAAGCAGCCGCCCCCACCTAAGTGGGACGATCAAGGAACATTGAAGCAGAACTAGTTTTAGGAACAAAGACACAATGTATACTCGTTTCGAGAGGACAAAGTCCGTGGATAATTCATCGCTGCCATGAATTGAAACTTGCTCCGCCTCCCGAAGCCATGGAAACCTGAAGAAGTCGGTCGTGATGACAGGCCAGATTACTATCCCTACCATCAAATGTTGTGGCACAATATCAGGAACACTTTGTATTCAAGGACCTCCTCCAAGGATGGTAGACTCCAAGAAGGTCGAGATGGGACCACCCTCAGCACATGTGACATATATTTCTAGCACCGACTCCAACAAAGGGGAGGGATGGAAGGATGTCACCAGAAAAAAGGGGTATAAGTTTGATGACTGGATGACTTGGAAGACTATCAATCCAGCTCAGGGCATACTCCGAGCTCAACTACTACAGCCGGTGTTGCCGCCAACAACCCCTGATGCCACACAGCCGATAATATCGACCTCACAACCCTCCACGAGCCGGTCATCCAGACGTAATTGAGAAGGGAGGAGACAAGCGCAAGAGGAGAATTCTGCAAAAAGGCTGAAGTTAACCTCAACACTGTCAGATTTTATGCCCCCCAACTTGGCGCCATGGGCACTCACCCACTAAACGGCACCATCAATGAAAATCGAACGGGTTGACTTGTCAGAGGATGAGGAGCCCATCTTTGGTTCCATCAACGTCATCCATATTATGGAATCGTTCCTTGATGAAGGGTATGGTTATGAACCCAAGTTCTCGACACAAGGAGCCAGGACGAGGAATCAAAGAGGCAGGGGATACCAGGGGAGTTGCAGTCATGGACTAAACCAACCCTATAGTTGGATCTCATCCCAAACCGTCAATATCGCGGAAACCTATGGGAGATACCTTCAACAGACTCAGCAGGAGAAAGAATGTCCCTCTACCTCCACAAGCAGCCACCCTGGCCTCGTTATTCTGAGGTACCCATCAGAGACGGAATGAGTGTCTAGCCACCTAGTGCTCACAAACATACCGACCGGGATGAGTCCCCAAAATGTGGGGACATCATCGGCATTTGACCCCACAGTCGGTCCCTCCTCGTCACGTATTCCATCTCCCAAGCTGCCCGCTAAAACTCTCCCACCCACAGAGAAGCGTTGGCCGCTGGAACAGAAATACAACATCCTTAAGCAACTCGCATCGATACCAGCCAAATGGTCAATCCTGGAAGCCTTGAGTTTGTCAGCAGACCTCAGGGAGGCACTTATAGAAGTCTTTCTTATCCCCCAGAAGATTCAAGCCGAGGTACCTGCCACTGAGATTTATTGAACGGAGACTGGCCCGACATAATGCAATGCATTTATTTCCTTCACCGATCTGGATGAAGATGCCATCATGAAAGGACACATCAAACCACTATATGTGACCGAAAAACTAGATGATGTTGAGATTGGAAAAGTCTTTATTGACAATGGATCTGGAGTTAACCTCCTTCCCCTATGAACACTCCCTAAGTTGGGATACAGTGAGGGTGATTTAATACCCTCAGCCACAACTCTGAAATGTTACAACAAGAGTGAACAGAAGCCAATGGGACAAATTAACCTGAAGAACCATTTTGGCAACCTTGTGTCATACTCAGAATTCCCATTGGTCCAACAGAACACATCATTCAATGCCCTTCTGGGAAGGCCATGGCTCCATTAGCACATGGACGTTCGTTCATCCTACCACCAGTGTATTAAGTACTGATTCAATGAGAAATGTGGTACATTTCACACCAACAATTCCCCTTTCGAGCTCCCTAAGTCACACGACATTGACACCAGGTTATATAAGCAAAAAAAGAAGATGTCTTCGGTTGATGGTGTCGACTGGATCCCCACTCCAAATGGCCTGGAAATAGTCCCTGATGACCCCCTCAGAAAGCTTAGTAGAGACTATGTACTCCCATCAACCACATTGAGAGCAGGGGTTCAAGTCTGGACATGCACTCAACTGCCCTCATGACTTCATCCATAACGACCGAGCGTGACAATGCGGGAACGTCCAATGACCCTCAATTCGGGGACGAATGCTTGATCGAGGACACCCAGAATGCCTCGCCTCCGGAATCCTAGGATCCCAAGTCCAGAGCTCTCCCCTCGCCGAATCTAGAAGATGAGGATTTGGGAGAAGAGGAGGAGGAAGATCTCAGGGATGCACCTCCTGCGTTTGAGGAAGGTATCTCCACTACTATGTATGAGTTAAGGAAAATAAACCTGGGTGCCAAGGAAGACCCGAGACCCATTCTCATTATTGCAGCAATGTCCCCCGAGGAACACAGGGTATATACCTCCTTCCTGAGGCAACAATGGGATGTCTTTTCCTAGAATTACAAAGAAATTCCAGGACTCAATCCCGATGTGGTGACGCATCACCTAGGTCTTCCAGAAGACAACCAAGGCAATAAATAGGACACCAGAAGGACACACCCCTCACATGCTACCAAAATAGAGGCTGAAGTCAATAAAATCATTAAATATGGCATCATTAGGGAGGTCCAATACCCCATCTGGTTGGCCAACATTGTCACTGTCAAGAAAAATAACGGAAAAATCTGCATCTTTATTGACTTCAGAGATCTCAATCGGCATTTTCTGAAAGATGATTTCCCGGTCTCGATCACTAATTTATTAATCGACGCAACGGCTGGGTATGGAGATCTATCCTTCATGGATGGCTATTATAGGTATAATTTGATCCGGATGGCTTGAGAAGACAAATAATCCACTTCCTTTAGAGCCCCTCAATGAATATTCTGCTACTGGGTTATGCCCTTTGGTCTCAAGAACGCTGGTGCCACATATCAACTTTCCATGCATCATTTCGTTAAACAATTCCTAGGGAGATTCATTGAATTCTATGTAGATGACTTAGTGGTCATGTCCAAAGAGCACTCATATCACCTGTTAGACCTTGATACTGTCTTTAACAAATTTCGACATCATAGCCTGAAGATGAATCCCTTGAAATGTGCCTTCGGGGTTACCACAGGGAAATTCCTTGGCTTCGTCGTACGCCATCGTGGCATCGAAGTCGACCCTGAAAAGAAAAAGGTTATCCTTGGCTTACCACCTCCCCACAATCTCATCGAGTTGATGGGATTCTAGGGACACCTTGCCTATATCAGGCGGTTCATAGCCAACCTGGCTGGAAAATGATTTCGCTTTACCAGGTTAATGAAAAAGGGGGTTACCTACAAATAGGCAGATGATTGCTAGGAGGCATTCGACAACCTAAAGAGGTACCTCTAAAGATCATTGGTGCTCATGAACCTGGTTGATGGAAGAAATCTCATCCTATACGTGACGGCCCTAGAGCGGTTGCTGGGATCCTTCCTCGCACAAAATACTGACGCCGGCAGTGAAAATAGTCTCTATTACCTCAGCCGAACCATGATTGATGATGAAACTCGATACTCAAAAATTGAGAAGAGTTGTTTAGCCTTGGTCTTTGCAGCTCAAAAGATGCAACATTATCTTTAGCATCATGAAGTCCATCAGGTCTCACGTAGTAACCCGATCAAGTACATCCTCAGCCGCCCAATGCTGACCGGGCGCCTATCCTGATGAGCAGTCATCCTGTAATAGTTTGACATCTGGTTTGTGCCTCAGAAGGCCATCAAAGGCCAGACATTAGCATATTTTTTGGCATAACACCCCTTGATAGGGACCACTGCACCGGACATTGAGTTACTTGATGAAGACATATTCTCGGTTCAAGAGGAGCTCCCAACATGGGAAATGTACTTCGACGGTGTATCCCGAAGCCCGACAGGGAAAAGGATAGAGGATCCCAAATTTAACATGGTGTGCTTTGGGATAATACTCATGTCCCCAGAAAAGGCAGTCTTTCCATATTACTTCCTCCTTTCATAAGTATGTATGAACAATAAAGCGAAGTATCAATCCCTCATTGTAGGCCTGGAGCTCACACTCTAGGCCCAAGTACAACACCTTAAGGTAAAAGGTGACTCGGAACTGGTCATAAAGCTAGTCAATGGTGGAAATGCTATTAAAAAGGAGGATATGATTCCCCTATTTGACAATGTATGAGGGTTAATGGTGGAATTCTCCACAGAACCAATGTTAGCCTATATTCCCCACTCTCAAAATGCTCTGGCCGACACATTAGATAATGCGGCCACAACACTAGCTGACCCAGACCAGGATGAAAAAGTCATCAACATTTTTCATATTCAAATGGTCTTTCTATTTGTCTAGCTTGATACGGAGGAAATCAACGAAGTCAATCCTAGCCCTGAAACATATTATCTCGCCACCGGCTGGATGACCCCGATTGCGAACAACCTTCAACGGGGAAAACATCCATCAGACAGGGCTGAACAAGAGAAAATACGGAGAAGGGAAACCAACTTTGTCCTATATGGTTGTGTGGGTCAGCAAGAGGTCCTCTACAAATGAGACCTCGACAGAATCCTTTTTAGATGCATTGATGGGGAAGAAACCACTGCCTCCGTGACTGAAGTACATGCCAGAGTATGTGGGGCACATCAGCCGGGGTCCAAGCTTTCCCATCAGGTCCAAAGACTTGGGTACTATTGGCCCACCGTGGAACGAGATTTCATGCACTTTACCACAAAATGACACTCATGCCAACTTCATACATCAACACCCGGAGTTACTTCATCAGGTTAAGTACTCCAGGCCATTTTCCATATTGGGAATGGATGTCATGGGGCCATATCCTCCCGCCACGATCAAACAATTGAAATAGATCCTCACATCAACCGACTTCTTTTCCAATTGGGAAGAAGCTGTAAACCTCAAGGAAGTCGGGGCGAGAAACATTTTCAGCTTTTTGAAAACCAATATCATCACCAGATTTGGCGTCCCTCATACCATACTGATGGATAACGGCACCAACGTTTGTTCTACCAAATTGGAGAAACTGTACCAAGAATATGTTATTGGGGCTAACCACTCATTCAGTTACCATGCAGCGGCTAATGGAATAATAGAGGCTTTCAACAAGACATTGTCAAAAATTCTCCAAAAATGGTTATAAAAGACAATAATTCATGGTTGGATAAACTCATCCATGCATTATTGGATTATCATACTACAACCCGCACCACTACTCGGGCTACTCTGTAGTCATTAGTATATGGAATAGAAGTGGTCCTACCCATTAAGCTCCAATTACCCCCACTTAGTGTTGATATTTGTGATCAGTTATCCAACGATGAGCTATAAGAAAAATTTCTAGGTGAATTGGAATAGCTGGACGAGAAGCGGTTGCACACTTTTCACCATAAGGAGGTATATCAGAACTGTATCAAACTAGCCTTTAATAAAAAGGTTCATATTCGGTCTTTCTTGGAAGGAGAATTGGTGTTGGTCCTCCAGACCCCAATGATACCCAGAAAGAAACCTCCAAAGATAGATCCCAAATGGGAGGGACCATATGTTATACATAATTTCTACTTCAATGGAGCATATGCCCTGATCTCCATGGACGGGCAATTCACCACCGCTTCTACAAATGTGAGATTTCCGAAGAAGTATTTTTCAAAACTAAAAACAGTTATCGTTCAAGATGCATGACGTTAAACTGCCAAGCACTCAACAGTCAAAACACTATGACCCTAAACTAAGAGTATTTTATCCTCACCGACATAACTAAAAGTAGTTATCATCCAAGCTATAGGACGTTAAACTGCCAAGCACCCAACGGTCCAAACTCTATGATACCAAAATAAGAGTATTTCATCCTCACTGACATAAATAAAACCAGTTACCGTCCGAGCTACAAGACATTAAACTTACAAGCACCCAACAGTACAACCTCTATGACCCTAAACTAAGAGTATTTCATTCTCACCACAAGACGTTAAACTGTCTGTATTCCAAATAACTACGAACGGCTTGATTACTGCCCTTGTAGGATACGTAGAGACGCTAGGATCCTCCCATCCTAGCCTAGACAACCCCACATAAGGATAAAAAATGCACTTTCCCCTGTGAATGGACCAGACCTGCATGGGGTGTATTCCGTTTCCTTACCGCAAGACATTAAACTGCACAGATAAGAATGAAAAAAATGCCCTCTTCCCCCATGTACGGGCTAGACCTTCACGGGGTGTATTATCTTTCCGAGAACTACATACATGTTTATTCCTACCCTTGTAGGATACAAAGCGACACCAGGATCCCCCATCCTTGCCCAGCCACTCCCAAATGGTATAAAAATAAAAAATCCCCCCTTCCCCTGTGTATAGACCAAACCTACACGGGGTGTACTTTTTTCAGAGAACTGTATAAGGCTTCATTCCTTCCCTCACAGGATACGTAGTGACTCCAGGTTTCCTTATCATGGCCCAACCATTAAAAAAAATCTGTCTCCCCCGTGTACGAATCAGCCCTGCACGGGGTGTACTCCTCGTCCTTATCGCACGATGTTAAACATCGAGGATAAGGATAAAAAAAACAAAAAACAATATGCCCCTTCTCCCCCGTATATGGACCAGGCCTGCACGGGGTGTATTTTCCTCCAGATAACTATGTGAGGCTTGATTCCTACCCTCACATGATATGTAATGACGCCAAAATTCACACACCCTAGCCCAACCACCTTAAATGAAGCAAAAAATACCCCCTTCCCCCATACGGACCAGACCCGCACGGGTTGTATTTCCCAAAAGATCTATGTGAGGCTTTATTCTTTCCCTCGCGAGATACATAGTGACACCAAGTTCCTCATCCTAGCCCATCCATTTAAAAAAATCTCTCTCCCGCAGTCCTTCACGGGGTGTATTCTTCGTCTTCACCGCACGACGTTAAACTACAAGGGCTTCAGAGAACTATGTGAGGCTTGATTCCTGCCCTCTCAGGATACATAGTAACGCTAGGGTCCCTCACCCTGGCTCAGCCAGCCCCAAATGAAAGTAAAAAATGACCTTTCCCCCATGTACAGACTAACCCTGTGCGGGTGGTACCTCCTTCAGGGAACTACGCGTGTTTTGATTTCTTCCCTCACAGGATGCATAGTGACATCAGGGTTTCCCATCCTGACCCAACCATTCCCGAATGAAGATTTAAAAAAAATGCCCTCTTCCCCCATGTATAGACCAGATCTGCACAGGGTGTATTCCTCGACCTCACCACACGACGTCAAAATTGCACGGACTTCGTCCTCACCACATGACCTTAAAACTGCACGGACTTCGTCCTCACCGCACGACGTTAAAACTGCACGGACCTCATCTTCACCACATGACGTTAAAACTGAATGAACTTTGTCACGACCCACCCTAGGATATATGGTGAAAAGAGATGGAAATACTCCTTGTGCATTGGGATGCATCCTCTCCATACATCAGACTCCATGACCCGGATAATAATGGATCTTCATAACCATTCACGGCCATCGGGAGTGGGAAATTATCGACCCGTGGACACCTTTGAATGACTATACATACCATGACCTCAACAGTTCTGCATATTGATAGCCCCTGGCCCATCTACCAAAGACATGATTTCCTCAGTCAATACTCTTCCTAGCCTCGTATGCTTACCGGCCTCAGAGCCCCCATATCATATCTACCAATCCAGAAATTTATGGCATAGTGGTTTACAAGTTCTTCCCCCTTTCACATCCAAATTTTGTCAGGGTTTCCCTACCCGGTTAGCCTATGTATCTCCCCATGGTTCACATGACGACCTACATCTACGAACATCAAGCCATGGCTAGGCTACTTTGACTCAACGGAAAATTGTGATGAAGATGTTTCTTGTATGTTTGAACACCATTATCCCTGCATGTCGAACTCTGTACTGTGAGCATTTTCGGTTTTTCATAATCATTCATAAACATCGGAAGTAGAAATTCATCGACCCAGGGACACCTTTTCATGACTATGTATACCATGCCCTCACTGGCTCTTCATATTGATATCCCCTGGCCCATCTACCGAAGGAAATATTTCCTCGAACGGTACCCTTCCTAGCTTCATACGCTTACCGGCCTCAGAGCCCCCACACCACATCTCCTGATCCATAAAACCTCAGAATTGCAGTTTACAACCTTCATCCTCTCACACCAGTTCAGAGTATATCAGAGCATGGTAACTCAGTTATCCTTCGAGTGACTACGACAATAGTCACCCAGTGGTCCGAGCTCCATGACCGCTAAACTAGGAGTACTTCGTCCTTAATGCATGATGTTAAACTGCATGGAGTGAAGGTACCCCCCCCCCATGCGCAAGATAAATAAGCACAGGGAGCTCTCAAAGATTTAATACAAACCATGGCTGAATATGCCCAACATGTCTAGATATTTTCTTACAAAATGACAGACTTCGTGGCCCGGACAATTGAAGATCCTCATAACCGTTCACGGCCATCAGAAGTGGAAATTTATCAACACATGGACACTTTTGTATGACTATGAAAACCATTCCCTCAGTGGCTCTACATATTGATATCCCCTAGCTCATCTACCAAAGGAATTATTTTCTCAGGATATACTCTTCCTAGCCCCATACGTTTACTGGCCTTAGAGCCCTCATATCATTTCTCCTGATCCGAGAAGCCTCGTAACCACGATTTACACCAATCAACCCCTCTCCACGTCCTGGTCATTCCGAGATGTTCAAGTCCAATTGCATTCTAATCAAGAGCAGCCTTTCCATCTACGTCCTTACAACAAGATGATTAAAACTGCACATAACATGTATTTTTCTCTTGGCGAGAAACTGCAAAGACCCTACATTATGCTTCCAGATAAATGCCTCCAATTATAAGCATTTCCACAGATTTAAAAATGTTCCCCTATCCTCACTTCATGACGTTACACTGCACAACATCTTCAAAAATGCTTCTCGTCCTTACCGAATGACATTAAAACTGCACGGAGGCCGTCCTTACCACATGACGTTAAACTGCACATAACTTAAAACGCCCCTTGGCCTCACTGCATGACGTTATACGGCACAACATCTTAAAAAATGCTTCCCATCCTTACCGCATGACATTAAAACTACATAGAGGCCATCTTTACCACATGATGTTAAACTGCACAGAATTTAAAATGCCCCCTGTCCACGTTGTACGACGTTAAACTGCACAACATCTTCAAAAATGATTCCTATCCTTACCACATGACATTAAAACTGCATGGAGGTCTTCCTTACCGCATGACGTTAAACTACACGGAATTTAAAATGCCAATTTCCTCACTTCACGATGTTAAAACTGAACAACATCGGCAAAAATTCCCCTGTCCTCGCTACATGACGTTAAACTACACAAAATTCTTTAATAATGCTTCATGTCCTTACCACATGACATTAAAACTGCACGGAGGCCATCCTTACCACATGACGTTAAACTGAAAAGAATTTAAAATTCCCTCTATCCTCACTGCACGATGTTAAACTGCGCAACATCTTCAAAAATGCTTCTCGTCCTTACCACATGACATTAAAACTGCATAGAGGCCATCATTACCGCATGACGTTAAACTGCACAGAATTTAAAATGACCCCTGTCCTCGCTGCACAATGTTAAACTGCAGAACATCTTCAAAAATGTTTCTCATACTTACCGCATGACGTTAAATCTGTATGGAGGTTGTCCTTACCGCATGATGTTAAACAACACGGAATTTAAAATGCCCCCTATCCTCACTGTACAACGTTAAAACTACACAACATCGGCAAAAATGCCCCCGTCCTCTCTTCACGATGTTAAACTACACAGAATCCTTTAATAATGCCCCTAGTCTTTACCGCATGACGTTTAACTACACAAAATACATCTTTGCCCTGTGATGTTAAAATGCATGGTAAAACCTATCATGGGTTTAGTAAGGAACGAAGGCTTTTCTCTGCCCCTCAGTACATGGGTCAGACCTGCACAAACCACTGTCTCACACCAGCATGAGAAGGAATGACTTCAACCATTATCAAGAAATTTATCCTAAATTTTTCTCCCAAATCCAGGCACCCTCTCCTCATAAATCACACTCTTTACCCAGAAAGACCTGAACCCTTGTCAACCTCCCTTGGTGGTCCTAAATCTCAAACTTCCCTGAAGTTTCCCGGCTATCAGGAGAATGCAATCATTGACCTAAGGACACCTTTGCATGATTATGCATACCATGCCCTCAGCGGCTCTGCATATTGATCTCCCCTATTTCATATACCAAAAGTAATATTTCCTTAGGCAATGATTCTCTCCGTACGCCTATTAGCCTTTGAGCCCCTATATCCATCCCGAGATTTGGAAATCTTCTGAGCAGCAGTTTACCAACCTCTTTCATAACCCTTCTTGAATATAGTGGAATGTCTCTGATGAGATTACCGAGAACAAGGAGAATCCATTCCACTTTGAAGAATTCCCCGACTGCATGACTTTAAACTATTCCAAGCCTCAATCATCCTCCGTGAAAACTAAATTCATATGACAGGGACCCTGAGTCCACACTCCTGATTAATACAGATGTTCTCAAACCCTTTCAAATGTCACACACCCGTTCCGAACCACCCCTGGTAGTTTTCATGATTCTCCAAGCCTCCTATGGAGGATTCCATAAGCTGGGCTTTCATGAAGTCCTTAGGCAATCATAAATAGAGAGTCATTGACTTAAGGACACATTTTCATGACTATGCATACCATGCCCTCAGTGGCTCTGTATATTGATCGCCCTAGCCTGTCTTCCAAAGGCAAGATTTCCTTAGGCGATGCTCTTCCTACCTCTGCACGCCGATACAGCTCCCATTACATGATACATTCCCTACACATCGTTAAAATCTAAACATGCCCCCACATGTATCTGAAGGATATCGAGACAACTTTTAATCAACCAAATCTCATTGGGGCCCTTTCCCCACCATATCTGGTCAAAGATGTTCGACCTAAAACATCAGTAATGATAGTCTTGTTAGTGGAACGTTAAACCGCTCACAAAAAGAGGCACAAAGCCTGTTAGGCCTAAAACCCGAAAAGGGAAACCTAAGAAAAAGTCAGGCCATACCCACCGGGTCCACACTAAATGGGTTCACAAAAAATTAGTGTATTAACAGAAAAAACAATAAGTTTTTGGGGGGTTTTCTAAAAAACACTACCAATAGTAAAATTATGCTCACTGGATCCCATGATCCAGGAAAATGTAAGAGATTGTTTCTATTTTCCTGAATTATGATTAATTCTGATTAAGTGAGTTTTTATTTACACAAAAATTGTTCCAGTAACAATCAAATTTTTCAGCAAGGAAAGATTGACATAGAGTGTATTCTGTTTGGATAAAAAGGGGGGACATCCACAAGCTGGGGCATCTCCTTCACAACAACGAAAAAAGGGGGTAATAAAAACAGAGTGTATAGTAATGGCCTTGATAGTCATAAAGGAGCCTGGCTTGCTCTCTCTATCAGATCAACAACCGTGCGTAAAAGGTTTATTCAAGTCTGCTCCAACACAACCTTCTCCCTGGCCTCAAATTTGGCCACCGAACGAGTATGATTTATTTTCATTTGGATGTCATCGATCCTTTTCCAGGTGGATTCAAGGTTACCAGTCAGAGTTGACAACTGATCCCTTAGCATCACTGCTCGAGCATCGCATTCACACAAATCAGTAGATAGAGTGGTCAACTGATCTTGAGAACCCGCCTCCTATGCTATCAGTTGATGGAGATTCATCATGTCTTCCTCAAGGGATTGGGTCCCGCAATGAGAGTCAAAGAGGTGATCAAGTTAGTGTTAACTAGAGGAAACTTCCCCACATGCAATGAAAATCTGGAAAGAACGAAAAGGAAACCGCCGATAGTCAAAGCCACCTGACCCCAAACCCAGGAAGAGCTACCAGAGGGCTTTAGTTCTAGTCTCCATCTCATCCAGAGGAGTTTCAGCAATAATCTCACAAATTCAGTGCCAGACCCACCTTTCCAATGCTCGATGGTCTGCCATGACACAATGATCTTTGGTATCCTCACTAGATAACATAGGAAAGAATTCTGGCATCATGTCCTTCGCAGACATGTGCACGCTAGAATATGGTTCTGATGTTTGAAGGTCTGAAACTCCTAGCCCCGGTTCAGGATTGGGAATCAAGTTTCTATGTCCGGTATCAGCTGGAAAAACATCCGGAATTATCTCGCTAGGACTTGATTCCATAGGGTCATCTTCATCCACGTCCAAGAAAGTTTGGTCCGTCCAAACTTTGGCCGCAGAAGGGTTGGAAGAGGAAAATTCCATAAGTCGCTTTGACCAATGAGCCATCAGTCGGTCCTCCCTCAGATGCGATGAGGACGGTGTGATAGGCACAACAACTACAATAACTCCTAATTTCGGAACCTGTCGGATGACCTTTTCCATGATCCCATCTGAATAATGCTTTATCTACATTCTCACATATTCCAATGACAACATGGAAACCACTCCTGTGTTAGGAAAGGAAATTCTGGTGCCATATACCTTCCGCATCAACATGAACCACCATTGACGGAGAGTGGCCAGGTGCAGTCCTCGAGCCAGAGGAGGGGGAAGGGAAACATGGAGTTTCATACACCCAAATTAGCGGAAAAAACGATGAGAGGCATACAACTCGCACAGGGAAACCCCATCAATCCGCGTGGACATAAACCCATCCCGTAGTGAAATCATGTAAGAAAGCTTCTCTAGGCTCCCCCCTGTCATTGTCAACCACAAAGCCGGAAGGGGTGGGGGTAGGGAGTGAAAGAAAACTGGGAAAAGTCACTCAGAATCTTGATGACTTCATCAGAACTGAGGGACTTCAAGTGAACTCTATCTATATCGAGTAGGGTAGGCTGAAAGGTATGAAGCGGGATGACTATATTATGTAGATACTCATAACAGTGGCAATGATCCACTACCTAGCCATATAATAATTAAAATTCCCCACTCAGACAGTAGGGTGACCTGCCCTCCTGCATGTGGCTTAGTAGTTCATAAATACGAGCTAAAGTGGGCATGACCAAGTTCACCGGGCGGCCCTCTGCCAACTCAATTGCCATCATCAAGGTGCAATCCCTTACTCATAGGTAGATATCCTATGAAGGGAATAGCCACCTGCTAAAAAACATAGCAAAAAGACTTTCCAGCATGAGTATAAGCGGCACAATTGGGCACACCTCATAACCCCATAAAAGGTAGTCGCCCGCCTCCAGAACCGCCCAGTAGGAACCTGGGATGGTTAATGACTATTGAGAAGGATGAGTATTGGGACTCTTGATCTTCGGCACATGACCATTGGTGTTCATAAATAACCCTATACAGGTGCTATAGTGAATAAGAGAGCGGGCACGCAAAGCCTGACCTAGTGACCGCCCCGCCATAACCAGCAGATCCCTCACCAACGAAGGCACTTGTTCAATGTCGTCCCATGCGTCAGGAATGGGCAGAAACTCATCATACATCTCACCAATGATCGGAATCCCTCCCAATTGGTAGATGTCCCATAAACTAATGTCAACTTCACCATGGGCAAGGTGGAAAGTATTAGTGCTTGAAGACCAGAGACTGAGCAGGTCAGGCAGGATCAAAGATGGTGGGTAAACAACAAACTGGGAGGCCCACACTATGGAGTATAGATTGACTGCTTCCAGTGACACGGGATATTCCCGACAATGATGATGGACCCAGAAGGCCCAGGACCAGTCATTTGAGAAAATCCCACCAGACCGAAGATCCCACCTAGGGATCCACCATGCGTCAGAATCCACTCGATCAAGGTTGATAATAGAGGGGTAATTTTTGAATACAACTTCCTGATATAAGTCCTGAGTGCACTGATCACTTTGGGTCCAAACAGATCCTCTTAAAATGAAAGCATCATTCGGATCAGAATCAGAGATAATCTCCCCCAATGAGGCAAGGTTTTCTTGAATGTACTTTGGTGACGCTTCTAAGAAAGGAGATGAAATACCTGAGAATGTAGGGGGGATAAGGATGTCATATTGAATACCTAAGCTATAAAGAGGAATTTGATTTGATAGTGGATAGCCCAGGAGCTTAGGAGAGAGAAATTCCTTCAAGAAACCATCGTCAGGAATGATGGATTGACTCAGGTCCTCTTTGATGTTCTTCGCTCTACGAATCATAGCTAGATGTCTCCCTGAGCCAATTGAGAGAGGCTGGGCAGCAGGCCTAGGTGCAGGATGAGGGGGAACGATGTTTTCTCCCTGCATTATGAAAACCAGGAAAATGATTAATCCAGAATAATAAAATCTGGACAAAAATACCAATCAAAGGAGTCAAGAAGACTTCATGATGAGGTCCGCGAGCAGGCCTCAAAATGTGGTTCTCGATGACCGCATCCCGCGAACCAACCCTATGCGGAAGAGGCCTGTGGTAATCTACCCCATAGAGCTTTGTCCAGAAAATGGAAAACCAGGTTGCTCTATGAAATCTTAATCCCAGATTTAAATAGTTATGTTTGGAAGACTTAAGAAAATTTCAAAGTGTGGAAGATTTCAGTCTGTGGACCATCAAAACTGTGTAGCGAGTACCTACATGGCCCGCCGTGACTTAATTTTTAATTAGTTACAAGTCTTAGATTACAACTAGGATATTGGTCTGCGGGTGAAGTATGGTGCGAATGAGGAATGGTTCACGGAAGTGGCAGCTGGTTCGCAGATGAGGCGTTTCGCAAACGAACAAGTACGCGGAGACAAAAATCAAGAGAGATATAGTTTCGCAAATAATTCGGTAAAAGACTATGGATGTTCCCCCATATTTATAGGAATGGTCCCCTACCGGGTCTAATCCCCTACCAAAAACAATCCATGTTTCAGGGCCACTATAGATCAGAATGGCCTCCTCTCCGTTCCGATCGGACCCCATTCTGATGGGGGCATTTGTAGGGTCCTGAAAAATCCACAAAAAATAATCAGAATACCCTTTAATCCGAGGGAGATTCTACCCAATTTCCCCCCAAAGAATTGGAGGGAAAGTGTGGAGAATACTCAAAGGATGGCACAAGCTGAACCGGTCTGCAGACCGGTCCAATGATAACGATACGCGACTGGTTCTACGAAGCACCCCCTCCGCGGACTACTGTCATTCGCAGAACGGTAGCGGGGATCCTCCGTTGTCTCCAAGCTGGTCCACCATCATGAACCTCCCCAACTATGAACCGCATCAATTAGCCCCAGGCCGCATCCACTGTCGTTCGCGGAATGGAGGCGAAACCCTGCACGACCGCGAGACACTCCCCAAGCTAGTCTGGCTCGCAGGGGAGGTGCGTTCAATGCCCCCCCCCCACGAGTTGCGGATTGACCAAGTCATCCGTAAACCGGGTTTCTGATCATGAACCTCGGTAAAAGGTGCCTCATGACCATAGATACAGTTCTTTCCCAACTCTCTAAAAGGAGATCGGGGGAGGAAGGGAAAAAAGGGGAGGAGGAGATCGATTAGATTCTGGTGGAAGGATTTCGAAGGAAGGAGCTTAGGATTTCGCAAACAGTGAAGTTCTATTTTGCGAACCAGAATAGGTATGAAGGTGGAAATGAATTAATAAGGATCTCAAAATTCATAAAAACTTGGTGAACCACGAACTTAAAATAACAAAGAAAAGAAGACCATGAACTATGGCCCCTCCGTGGATGCACTCCCCACGAACCAGGGAGTTTATGCCCCTTTTCTGATCCATCGAACCACGTAGCACCCTCCTACATGGGTGAAGCCCCAACCAATGAACCTCCAACCGGCGCCACCTTTGGCCACCACTGCTCGCATGGACCTCTCCACATACCAACCTGGTACGCGGGCTGAACCCGAAGCCACGAACCACCCTGGTTCGTGGGATGCCCACTTGCCTGCAGACCATCCTGGTTTACGGATGACCTCTCTGTTCTCATAGCACCTACCTACACAAAGGGCGCCACTCCTCTTATACCTGTGTGTCCTTCTAGATGATTCATATTTCCCATTCCCCTAGAAAGATTAAATCCTTCCAATCTGACCTGATCCTCCGCAACCCCCTCATTGGCCCATTCATTGGCCTCAAGCCGAGTCCTCCACCTGAGCCACCGGACCCATGTGATGTAACCTTCAGGTGCATCAGTACGCCGTTTTGAGTTCACATACCCATGGTAAGAGATGGTGAAAGGGTTTATCTGGCCCTTGAGCGGATTCCCGAAGCATTCCTGGGTTCACATTCCCATGGTAATGTGGAGTCCGAGCCTGGGAGTCCCCTTTCTGCCCCTCCACTTGTTAGGACTGGGGCACTTCTCCCCTCCCCGAGGAGTGGAAGACTACCCATCAGAAGGAAGCACCCATGCACCTCCATACTACCCCTTGACCATGGCCATGGAAGGGAGTAGTGGGGAAGGGTTCTGCTCTATTCTTCTTTTGGGACCAAGTCCCTTCCTGCTAGGCTTGATCACCATGGGCGTCCATCTCAGAGTTAGCCCTGACTTTTTCTATGCCTCTCCCACGAATAAGCCCCATAACACTTCCCACAGACACACCTTTTGCGACATGATCGTCTAGTCCCTGCTGCCTCTTGTTTCTCACACTGATCATAACTAACGAGGGCTTAGAGTAAGCATCGACAATGACATCCTCTCCTGGGCCTCCTCAGAGTGTAATCCCCAATCCATTACCCTGGGCCTCCTCAGAGTGTAAGCCCCAATCCATTACCCTGGGCCTCCTCGGAGTGTAATCCCCAATCCATTACCTTGGGCCTCCTCAGAGTGTAATCCTCGATCCATTACACTGGGCCTCCTTTGAGTGTAAGCCCCAATCCATTACCCTGGGCCTCCTCAGAGTGTAATCCCCAATCCATTACCCTGGGCCTCCTCAGAGTGTAAGCCCCAATCCATTACCCTAGGATTCCTCAGAGTGTAAGCCCCAATCTATTACCCTGGGCCTCATTAGAGTCTATGCCCCATCCCAATTCGAAATACGTGGACTTTGATCCCTGTCTCCTAGGCAGGATATGTAGGAAGCATCCCCGAGGTTCAAGCCCAAAAATCGGTCATTCCAACCCCCTTTACATCGGTTTACACACACATTGGGTCACCTTAGATTGTAAGCCCCATCCCAACCCGAACTACGTGGACTTTGATCCCTGTCTCCTAGGCAGGGTACGTATGAAGCCTCCCTGAGGTTCAAGCCCAACACCCAGTCGATCTGACCATCTTCCCATTGGTTCACCAAACCAACCCTGGGCAGCCTAGAGCGTAAGCCGCATACCATACAGAACTACGTGAATTCTGATTCCTCTCACTAGGATACGTAGTAGGCATGTACCATGGGTTCGATCCAAACCCTCAAGTCGTTATTTGTCCCAGTGTCATCTCAATGCGTCCAGACTCTTTGGGTCATTAATATAACAAGGGATGGTCAACCTCGGACATAAATGACTCTGAACCCCTGCATTTAGCTGACCATTTCCTACTAGGAGTAATCCGTGGATACTATTCTTGGGTATAAACCAAAGATTCACGAACATATCAATACATCTTAAATCTATAAAAGAGTCCCATAATAGGCAATAATTCCCCCCAAAATGGATTGATGAGACCGACTTCCCATCCTCTCGACCAATGTGAGTTCTTAAGCATGCTGGTCACACCACCCAGCGAATGTCTGCCATTGGAAAGCAGGTCCATGTATTACTGGATATGGAACTGTTGGGCGTTTCGAGGCGAAAACGGTGCACCCGATATGAGTGATTAAGCAGAACCCAATCTTCTCTAATCAACCGCCGGGTAGCACATGTTTCTCCCCCACGATCCAGTCGTGCGCCGCGAGAGACTATGTTAACACAGACAGGGGAAATATTTGTATGGATGGAATAATGTGAGGAAATATTCAAGGAACACAAGAATAGGTTAATCAATACACCTGTACTTACACTACCAACAAGTGGAGAATTATTAGTGATGTACATTGACGCTTCAAAAAATGTATTGGGTTTTGTGCTCTACAAAATTTTAATGTGATAGCCTATGACTTATAGCGGTTAGATATCCATGGGAATAAATACCTAAAGGATGATTTTGAGTTAGCAACAGTGATATTTTCCATTAAAATTTAGTGGAACTACCTCTATTGTGATAAGTATGACATATATAGCAATAAAAAGACTCTAAATTATATATTGACACAAAAGTATATCAACATGTGTTAAAAGAGGTGGTAAGAGATACATAAGGACTATTATTTCCCTATTCATTACCATCTGGGAAAGGAGAACAAGGTATCTGATTCTCTTAGAAGAAAAGAACTGGATACTCTATCAATGATTTATATTGATAAATACCTCATATTCATGTAATTAAAATGATAAATTTAGTAGTCATGATGATCATGAATACATCCTTCATTTCACAAATTATCATAAAAAAATATATCAAAAAAGAAAATTAAGGTGACGTAAAGGGATGATATGGAGCTATAAAAGAAGGGGAATGTGTTAAAGAAATGGAAGCTATAAGAGTCCCATAACAATGATGATGGTTTGATTTAGTTTGGAAAAAATATTTATGCGCCTTAATCACATGAGATAAGGAATGAGATATTGGATAATGCACATATATCAACTATCACTATCCCTCTAAGAAGTACCCAGAAGTACCATGATATTTAAGAACAATTTTGGTCGATGCACATGCAGATATATATTATAAAGTATATCTCACAGTGTTTGGAATTTTTTTATGTTAAAGAAAAAAGATTATATTCCAAAGGGATAATAAAATCATTTCCTATACCTATGTGGAAATGGGAGAATGTCACTATGGACTTCATCAATAGTCTCCCCAATACATCCAAATGAAACAATACAACATGGGTTGTGGTGGATTTTCTCACCACGGCTACCCAATTTATTTCTATTTGGAAATATTTCAATCTCGAATGACTTAAAAAATATATGAGTAAAGAATGAGGTGAGGATGAATGATGTACCACTTTCCATTATATCTGATCGTGACCAAAGGGTCACATCTAAATTCTGGACAAGTATTAAACATTAATTGAGTACTAAATTGAATTTCAATTCGTTCTATCACCCCCAAACGAATGGCCAATTAGAAATTACTATTCAGAAACTTGGGGAAATGCTAAGATCCATCTCAATGGAATTAAAGGGTGGATGGGATCATCATCTCACATTGGTTGAGTTCTCATATTCCAATATCTTCAACTAGAGTATTCAAATAGCTCCATATGAAGCATTGTATGGGAAGCTTTGTAGAACTCCGACCTGTTGGTATGAAGATGGAGAATGAAATCTACTTGGATATCATCTTTTACATAGGATGACAGAGAAGGTTAAAGACACCCTAAATCAAATAAAATCTTCTTAAAGTTGGAAAAAGAGATATTTTGAGAATCTTTTAAGGGAATCGGAGGTCTATGCTTGAAAAAAATTCTTCCTTCAGATATCACCAAAGAAGAGATTCATGATGTTTGGAATGAATGGGAAGCTTAGTGAAAGCTAAATTGCCCCCTTTAATATCCTTAATCTCATAGTAACAGTGGAATATTATCTTCTAATTCAACCAAATATGGGTCAATTTCATGAGGTGTTCGATTTATATAAATTTAGAATGTATATACCAGTCCCCTAACAAGTACTAAATCTGGAGGTGGTATAGATGGAGAACAACCTCCGATATGAAGAGAAGCTGGTGAAGGCCTTGGAAAGTAGAGATAAAGTCTCATGAAAAAATATAACTCACCTTGTCAAAGTATTGTGGAGGAACTATATGTATGAAGAGTAAACACATGAACCATAAGATGCAATGAAGAAGAAATACCCTCAACTATTTTAACCTTAGTTTGAAAAATAAACTTTTCATGGAGAAATGTCAAAAGGGTGGAAGAATATGACGACCCATAATTTTATCAATGGGATTTTACTTCTTAAAATTATTTTATATTTTATAAACCACATACCTAACATATATAACCTAATAAAAACATTATTATCATAATTAAAGAATAAAATAAGTGAATTCGTATAAATCTTGGAACCTTTACCGATGGAATAGTAACATGACCAGTAGAATAGTAACATGAACATTAGGAATATTAATCCAAACAATAGAAAAATAACCTAAACAATGAAAGTACAAATAAAATTAATTCATCTTATAAATGAAAATATTATATAATAATATCATATTATAAGTGAATAATTTTTTAAAAAAATATAAATTAAGTGTTGATATTTTTATAAAACATAAATGTTTATTTATAATTTTATAATTAATATAATTAATGAAAAGAAAATTTATTTCTATAAAATTAAATAATAAAATAATATTTTCTTTTCTTTTCATTATAAGTAAATTTTATTATACCTTAATTAAATTTTCAAAGTGTCATAGAATCTGTTATAATATTAAAATTAGAACGTTTTTAATAAATAATGATTTTATTGGAAAAATAAATTTCACATATTTATAAATTTTATTTAATAAAATAGTGTTCATTTTTGAAATATAAAAATAAAAAAAAGGTATAATTTTTTATATTTTTCTAAAATATTTGAATTTTTGGTGATTAGTGAAATACGGTAATTTACGGTACAAGCTAAATACATGATTTTTTTAGTTATGGATGATGTACAGATTTTGTAATAAATAAATCAACAAATATCCAACATAATTTAATATATTTATTAATAAGGATCAATATTATTTATATTCTTGAGCCAAAATAATAAAATATTGAATATTATAATAAAAAATAACCCTCTCCTCCCCCTAGAAATACCACCCATCACCACCTCTTCTCCCCAAACCATAAAAACCCTATAGCTTGTCTACATTTAACCAAATTCACATCCCAATACTATTAACCACATAAAATAGATTATGGAATCAAAAAAATACCAATCCCAAGTGCCTTAAGAAGGTTCTGAAGGATATGGTATTGAAGAGGTAAAATCCTCCTTCGTTCCCTTTTAATTGGTTTTCTTTTCTATTTATCTCATAACCTCCTCTATCCAAAGTGTATTTATAAATTAATTATCATATATATATATATATATTTATTTAATATAATGTTATTATTTTTATTTAATATCCATCATATAACATCTTATCCCCTCTTTTTATTCTAAAAATGAAAATATCATCTATGATGAGTCATTTTAATTCCTTCGTGGAAGACGAGTTTTCATTTTCCATTACCTGCTACAAGGCTAGACATAGAATAATTATTATTGTTAAAACATATTTTAATATGAATATTATAACCATTTAATTTTATGGAACAAATTTCTAAACATAAAATCTAATAAAATAAAATTTTATTGTGATGGAGAAAAAAATCCCCAAAATAAAGTAAACAATTTTCCTTAATGCTTAACCTAATGAATCATCCTCAGATAAAAAACTGATATATAAGACCATCTAAACTTATAAAATTTCATTAATAACATATAATTTCAATTCTTGATAATTTTTATCATTTTACATTAACTCACATAATTGTATACAAGTGAACTGATCCGAAAAACCACGAAAATAGAAACTCCTGAAATAGATAAAATAAACTGAATAAATAATTTCAATGGTTAAAATAACACATAATAAAAATATAATAAATAAAATATATTTATAATTGGTTATGTATTTATTAATTAATTAATATAATTTAATTATTGAGGATACTAAAGAGAATAAATGCATTCAGACATATGTTAAGTAGATTCCCGAACCCAACTCTCTTTCTTTGGGTTATTCATCTTTCATGACAAAATTCATTATCTATATTCTTTTAATGTTACTTAAATATAATTTAGTTGTACTTACATATTATTTTTAAGGATATACATGTTTCCAAATTGGTTTTATAACAAATATTTTTATTTTAAAAAATAACTCTCCCTTCCAAAACACATCTTGAACCCGCTTGAGATGGTTTCTTATTCACTCAAAATTGATGATTCTTATACAAAGTATGTTTTCCCATTTTTCATTTAGGAGCACAAAATATTATTGATGAATATATTAATTATGCAATTATTATTAAACCATTTCCATTCCTTGGTTTTTATAGTGATTATGTTTATAATATCTATCTTTCATGCATGATTAAGTAAATGCTATGATGTGGCGGGTCAGAATGAAATCTAATATCCCTCCAATGCATTGGGTAATGTGATTTATCTCATGATAAAATTTGAAATATGTGTGAACATGATTACATGTTTATTCACAATAATGATGTTTCAGTTATGCAAATATGTTATGTGTTAACATGATGGTATATTTGTTCAAAACTATGTATGGTATTTGACCACTAAGGAATGATGTTTCATATTTATGCATTTCCACATTACTTTAAATTAACCAATACTTCCTATCATTATTATGAATATGATATTATGATTATGTTATGATGATTATTATTATTCTCACCCATATTATATCGATTCATGTTTCTTATTTATCCTATTGCTTGGATTTTAGCTCACCCCATTATTTGAAGTATTTCCTCAGGTGATTACTTATACTATGTAGAACATGAGAATTTAAGGAACATGTTTTAGGCTATAAATTAATGACTATTTTTTATTTTTTTAAATAATTTGTTGTCTTAATTTTCCTAAGATACTAAACATTTATATCTTAGATTGTATAAATTTTATGTTACTTATCTTTAAAAGGGTGCAATAGTTATGTTATAAAAAATTAGATCACTATAAAAATTAATATTTAACAATGGGTTATATGGAGATATAGGTCCCACCCTTCACATAATTAAATTCCTACTTTAGTGTGGCTCAATATCATAAAACATTCATAATATTAGAACCCATGAAAATAAAATTGTTTCATAAACATTTCATCATAGAAAATCCTATGTAAAAGAAATAGGTTTCAGAATAAATACATTATTTCATCATAGAATATCCCATGAAAAAAGATGTGGGTTTCTTAATAATTTTATCCTTGTATAACCCATGGAGGATACATAGGTTTTGTAAAAATCTTATCAATATAAAAATACACCATTCATAGAAACAATAAGAATATTATTCTTGTATCATAACCCCAATAAAGCATAAGTAACATAAAAGGACGTCATCTTAGATTTAAAATGATTTTGAAATATCACTTAAGACATTTCTAGAAGAAATTTAAATTTCCACATTTAAAAAACACTTTTTAAGATATAAAATATTTTCAAAATACTATTCTTTAAAAATAAATATAGAGCAGAGTGAGTATCTCAAGAGGGGGTGGTGAATTGAGTACCTAATAAAAAATTCATTTTAAAATGGATTATTTTGAAATCCCCCAAATATTAAAAAATAACCCAGTTTATCGAAATAAGTAGAATTATATATATCATACTCATTCTAATGATTTATCTGAAGATTTATTAGGTCCTAAATGAATAATATAAAAGATTATTTGATCCTTTGAAATCAATTTTCTTGGTCAAAATACAATATTAAGGAAAATTAAGATAAAACGTAAAAGAATATATTTTGGTTAGAGTTTAATGAATTTTTGGTCACAAAGATGGAATAATTTAAAACAAAATTAACTATCAAATAAAATTATATAAAATAAAAAATAGGATCCACAACCTGGATCATGTTTTTCAATAGTTAACAAACTATATATTTCACACATGACTTCTTCCATAGTTATATGTGGGAGTAAAAATAAACAACCGACACAAGGACCTCTAAAACTCTTATACATGAGAGTATAGTTGTCAAAAAATTTAAGAAGATATCATTTCATCTTCCAGTTTAGTTTAGAAGATAGTGTGAATATATAAAATATAGTAAACAAACACAGCTCAAAATGTAATAAAAATAAATACATAGAACTGATAAATCTAAGAGTGTAGAGTTTAGAAACGATCGTTCAATTTTAATGTAGTTTGTGAATCTTGATATAATTTATAGTTATGATTGAGTCATGATCTCTTGAAAAACATATGAAGAAAAGGGTGTTCTAGAATCGTGTTCTTGACTAGAGAAAAATAGTTTTTTTTAATGTTCTTTTTCTTCCTTAGTCAATTTTTCATAGGATGCTGCAGTTAAGCTCTTCTGTTATGGGTGTGTTCTTTAATTTAGAGATCTCGTCCTTTAATTAGTTTCCTTCACTCGCCTCTTTTACTATATCTCATGAGAGTCTTCTTGTTATCAGCAGTATGATGTAGAATGTCCTCATGTATCCATATATTCTTCTTCCTCATACAACATTCATGACATCCTTTGAATGTGTTCTATCCGACATTTAAGAAATAATCATTAAAATAATAAATCTAATAAACTTAAATAATATAGTTGTTAATGATTATTCAAAATAATTAAGGTATGAAAAATAGTGGTGGTGTCTTAGTATGGAAGTGTGTTGAAGTCTGGTAGTATGTCATTGTGTTGGCATGAGACTGGTGGTGTCTTAGACTTAGCCAAAAAATTTATTCTCTGGCGGTGTCTCAACTGGAAGTGTTTGGTCAGATGGTGACTTAGATTTGGCCAAATATTCTATGTTGGTAGTATGAAACATTGGGTGCCTCATCTAGTGGTATCTCAAAAATTTCCAAAATCTTATCTAATGGAATGACATCTTGACAGTGTCTCATAATTTTCCATATTTCCATGATTATGATGAGTAATGGACAATGGTGTGTCAATTTGGCAGTGTCAGTTTGAATGGTGTATCATCCTTATTCAATTCCATCTCATATCTCAGAATATGGTATTCTTATAGAAAACACGAAATTCAATATGATCATTATAATCATAATTTTTTATCATTACAAAAAGAGGTCAACAATATCAAACTTTTTGATGATCACAAATCATGGCATCAGAGGCATTAAATTTTTTTAAATATGATATCCAAGGTATTATAAATCATAACAAATAATTCCCTGTAAGTGAAAATGGTATCAAAGAAAAAATATGAAAAAGTAAGTATCAAAGGTATGTAACAAGTATCAAATATAGAAAACAACACTGTAATAAATCAAATATTCCATAAATGTTTCCTAAAAAACAAAAACAAATATGGAATAAGAACTCTCCTCCTTTTGGGAATATAAAAAATGTAAATAGTAGCAGAAATAAATAGTAAATGAAACATGAAAATATAAAGAAAAGATAAGTAGGAATGAATAAATATAATCAATGGTAATTTATAATGTGTCAAGACAAAAAGTTATTACAAAAATATCCCATCAAAGACACCGTCTAATCCATCAAGTTAAGATTGGGTAGTAGAGTCCATTGGTTCTTTTCCTTTAGTCAAGGCTTTCTCATGACCAGATTCATAAGGATCACCATATTTTTAGGAGCTAGAGGTAAGGTATTGGTTACACCAGTTGGAAGTCTAGTTAGTGCTTTAGGGGGTCTAGGATATAACATGATTATAAGTCAATTTTATATCATATATTGTATAGGATTCATGGGAAATGGATGAAACTGAGCATGTTGAGGAGCACATAGATCCATGGTAACACCCAGTTTGAGAGACTCTAATCAAGTAATAGAATTGAGTTTCTGATCCACTATAGCTTGACCTTGAACATGAATACACATCTTCATCATATATATAAATTCCCCAATGATCAGGCCACCTCTCTCCATGGACCTAATGAAGTCACCTTTCTCTTCAATAAATTAACTCAATACATGAGTCATCTAATTTAGTTGTCTTACTTGTTCTTTGAAAGCCAGTGAAACTAGAGGCATTCTCAAATTTTCAAATAAGTACATGATTTTCACATACATATAATGATTTTTGTAAATTATGGAGTGACATTAGTTTATATCCTTGGTAAAATTTTCTTTGGAAGCATACATATCTTTTTAATATGATCTGATTATCATGTGGTTGTGCTCTGTACTTCACTGAAACTTACATATAATATCTAATGGAATTATAGGTTCTCTACTAGAGGGTCCATTGGAGGTAGCTGCAACATCCTATCAAATAACTCTTCTGAACTAATCAACATCTATTGCTGGAGTAGAAGGAATATAAGAATCTGAATTTGTATCCTCAAGAATTTTCAGGATACCATCTTTGGTGGCAAAAAATGTTGAATTTAAATATTCAAGTATATCCTTGATAGATTCCAATACACATCCAATAATCATATTCTAAAACTAAAATTCATGTATGGGATGCATAATAATTGGTTGGATATGATGGACCACTAACTCAAAGAGATATCTAGAATCTTTTTCACTAAGTTTGGTCAGAAGAGGGGATTGATTCATCCATCATTTATGAAATGAGAATGTATATTTTCACTAAATGTTTTCAATTAATCTCAAGTGACTTCATACAATGGAATTATAGGAGTAGCAGGGGTAACTGTCTTAGGTTTAGTAGGTATCGTTTATGCAAACTTTTCTAAAAACCCTTCAAAGTCTACTTGAGCGATCATATATCCCTTAGGATATCCATCAGTTTAAACATCAATTAATTCATGATTTGTTGGACTCCTTAAAATACTGGATTACTTTACCCATTCTTCTTCTATAGGGTCAACCCATAAATATGGTAAGATTACTAAAAGATATTCAGTGGTAGGAGGTACCACAAAATCTATTACAACTGACACATCAAGAATCCTCTGATCAAATGAACTCTGTACAGCGAAGGTGTGTTCATCACTGACAGGTTCATAGGGTTTTATTTCGTTTTTTACCATGGAAGGCTCCACTAACACTTGTGCAACATCCTTTTGTCCATAAAAAATAGGTTACACTTCTATACTACTATCAACTAATGGACCATCAATATCAAAGACATCCAACTGAACATCACTATGTAGTTTATTAAAAGGAATCTATATCTTCTCTTGCTCAGCTACATGAGGTTCTACAGTAGCAATCACCCACAAGTGTTCCATCATAGAAAAAATTGAAACTATTTGACAAGTGGCAGAAAAACTGGCCTCAAATTCATCATCCACTTGAGAATCATGAAATATTTCCACATATGGGGATTTATCCACATCAACATGTGCATCCGAAATCTGTTGAGTCATATCCAATTATTTCTTTTTAATTATTACACTAGCATGATTATGGTCAGAGTAATTATCATCATCACTTCCAGTATCATCATGCCTTTCACATCCATTACAACCTTCATTTTCATCTTCAATTTATTCCTCATTATAATTATCATCATCTACTTAATTGGATTTGGAAGTCTAATACTTTCCTCTATAGATACCTCAGTTTCTTTCTCATAACTTTTTACTAATATTTCTATTTTTTAACCCTCATAGGTGGGATAGGAGTTCCATAGGTGATGGATGAATCTTTTAGAGACAAGTCATGATTACTCCCTTACTCAATAGAATGTTTATTTTATTCTTCTTCAGAAAACTCTTTTTCTTCATACTCATCCGAGTATTAAACTATTTCATCAGGATCCAATCATGGATAAACATCATCCATTGGTCTATTTTGATGATCAACTAGATTATACTCAACATATAACTATTCAAAATCCATGAACCACTATGTTTTCTAGGGGTTTTATCTAATCTTCACCCTTGAAAAAATAGCCCCCAAAATATAGAAACCACCACAATTTGTAATAGACTCTTCATCCTCTACTAATAGACCCTTGGCCTTTAATATGGTAGAAATGAACTTGGGGTAGATCAAGGAGTTGAATATGGAGGATAGTTTGATTATATCACATATATACACCATGATATATCTATATAAATTTTACTTATGACCTTAATTCATAAGATATGGAATATACACATCTTGGTACCTTAAATTTGAAAAACAACCCCTTCTGGGGAATAGAATGTGCTGAAAAAACATAAATAGAAGCCTAATTCATAATAAATATCTGAGGAAATAGATCTTTTAGTTGAACTATCTACAATCAGATTTAACGACCCCTCTTCATCCATAAAAAACTCACCATCTTCAGGAATTATGACTTGATAATCCTCATATCTTCTTTCATGAGGTATATCAAAAACAATTATCCAATTTCTTCAAATAGAAACCTATTACATGTCCTTTAACATAACTTTTGATCCAATTAACACAATATTTATTAAAAGAAAACTGTACAAACTAATAGATTCATTAACCATATTAGGATATAAGGGTCTCTTGTTAGAGGAAAACTAATATAACTATCCTTGATTCTAGAGTAACTTATAAACTAGAAAACTACTAGACAACAAATTTTTTTATTAAACATATAATTTAGTTACTACAACTATATTGGGAAGATCAGTATTAAACAGAGTAAATGGAGTAGGTATAATTTGTTATTTCTTCTGATTCTTAGAAGATATTGACTCATCTAGAGAAGATACTGAAGCACACATTTTTCTCGACATGTAAAATTTATTTGGAGATCTCGACCGAGAGTGAGGAGATGGTTTGAAATATTATATATGAAGGGTTCCAATAGGATCGAGAGAAAAAGTTAAAAGAGTTTCATACTAGGCTTAAGGTGTGTTGGGAATAAACATAATTCTATTTTAATAACATTTGGGATTCTAGGTATTATAAAATTGAAATTGAAATGATACCGAGTGGTTGAAATATTTGAATCAGGGAAAGCATGAATCAGGTTACAAAAATAATATAAACTAGATGAAATTAAACCAGCAGATAAAAATATTGATAATTTGAAAATAGAAATAACAAATTCATAAAACCAATGACGTAACAAGACAACAATGTATCACCCAAAATGGTATGTCACCACAATAGTGCATCATCCACAATGGTGTGTCAACTATAATCGTATGTCAACTACAATAGTGTGTGACTACAACAGTGTGTCAAATACATAGGTGTGTCACAAAAACGGTGTGTCAACTACAACTATGTGTCACCACAATATTGAACATGTCCAAAATTAATCATTACTTGATCATGTTGGATATAATTTATTCTCTCAGAATTATAAGTCTTAGCGAATATATTAGTTAATTGATGTTCTATGCCAATAAATTCAAGATTGATATAACCTTTTTGAAAATGTCCTCTCTGAAAGTGATGTCTTATATCAATATTCTTTGTTCTAGAATATAAAACATGATTTATAAAAATATTTATTTCACTTGTATTATCATAGTTTAGGGGGATTTGTTGGAATTGATATCCATAGTATAGTAAAGCATGTTTCATCCAAAAAATGTGTCCACAACAACTACCTACATCTATGAAATCATTTTTAGTATTAGAAAATGCAACAACGTTTTTGTTTCTTATTACACCATGAAAATAGAGACTTTCCCAAAAAGTGACATGCTCCAGAGGTGATTTTTCTATCTAAATTGCGTCCACCAAAATCAACATCTGAATATCTTACTAAATCAAACTCTTTTCCACTATATTAGAACAATCATAAAATTATTTATACTTGTCTTATTTGGAAAATATTTTAACAAAAATAAGGTGTGAATCAGTTGTGTTTTCTTGAAAATGATCACACAAACATAGACTAAAAATAATATATTGTATTCTATCAGTAAATTAGAGAAGTATTCCAATCATACCCCTATAACTAGTTTGATCAAATGGTTTCCCAACTTCATTCAGATCCAATTTAAAGGTGGTACTCATAAAATTATCATTACTCTTAGTGCTATCCATGTTAAAAGATTTTAAAAGAACTTTTTTACAATTAATATGATTTAAAATAATTCATTTTTTTGGAAAAATCTGAAATCCAAGAAAGAATTTGAGTTCAGCCATAAACTCATTTCAAACTCAATTGTCAGAAATTTTAAAATATCGGTACATAAAAAATTTCTTGAAGCTCTGAAAATAATATCATAAAAATAGATTTTTTTACTTCAAGTAATTATTTTGAAATTAATTTTATAAAAATTTGAGGGATAGTTTTACCGTTTGAAAATACTTTTTGAATAACTATATTTTTGAACCAACTATAAAAATATATAGGAGCTTATTTTAAAACATATAAATCCTTAGTTAATTTAAAAACATGATTTGGAAAATGATGATTTTGAAAACCAAGGGGCTGTTCTATAAAAACATCCTCAACTATAAAACTTTTTATGAATGCACTCTTGATATCCATTTGATAAACAGTGATGTAAAAATGTGTAGTATAAGAATGAATAATTCTTATGGACTCAAGTCTATCTATAGAGGCAAAGGTTTCATCACAGTCTATTCCTTCTTCTGGACTATAACCTTGCAAAACAATTCTACCCTTGTTTCTAACTATAGTCTCCAACTCAAAAAATTTATTCTAAAACACCCATTTTGTGGCAGTAGTCAAGGTGTCCTTTGTTTTATATACATGTTCCTACACATTGATTATTTCAAAATAATTTAAATATTTTTCCATAACTATATCCCATAATTAAACATTAACTACTTCATCAATGTTATTAAGTTAAAGATGAGATAATAATTCTTGATATTGAACCTTATTTCTTAAATAAGATCTAGTTAGTATAAATTTATCTTGATCACCATGAATAACATCTAAAGGGGGTATTTAGGAGTTCAAGCAGCTCTATAGAAAGCAGGATTGGTAACTTTTATATTTTCATGTTTAAGTTTTGGATATTCTAGAAATTCTTCAGAACTAGATGGTTATTATTCTTATTTTATAGGAGAGTCCAAAGGTTTAAAATTTACGTTCACATAAGTAAAATCATTCTTATGATTTTGTAAGGATATATTAGGTTCATTTGGATCTGTTTCATCATATTTTACATGAAATGATTCTTCTATAGTATTGTTCTTATTAAACACTCTATATCATTTCCTAGATATTGAAAAACTAAGGAATATCCCTTCATTAATTTTGGATAAATATTTTTCAAGATTATCCTTAGTATTATGAATAATGAATTTGAAACAGAAAAATATAATGTAATTAACCCTATGTCTCCCATTGTACTATAGCTTATAAAGGGTCATCTTAAGAATATGTCTGATAAAAACTATATTAATGATGTAACATGATGTATTGGAAGATTCTTCCCAAAAAAAGATAGGTAGGTCATACTCATTCAACAAGGTCTAGGCTATGTTCTATAAAGTTCTATTTCTCTTTTATATAACTCCATTCATCTGGGGTTTCCTAGGTGTAGAGAAGTTATGATTGTGGAAAAGTTTTGAGTAAAAAGATTCAAAATCAATATTTTTAAACTCATGACCATTATCTCTACCTAAGGTTTGAATTCTATGTCCACTATGATTTTCTAAAATCTTATAAAACATGTTGAAATAAGTGAAGCGTTCACTTTTACAAGATAGAAAATGCACCAATGTATATCTAGAAAATCCTTATACTAAACCATAGACATAGGGCTTACCATTAAGACTTGAAACTCTATATGGTCCAAAAAATAAATTTGAAACATGTTAAGGGGATGATAAGTAGGCAATTTTGTTATTAATTTAAATGAAACATTGTGATGTTTCTATTTTTCAAATGGGTTACAAACTATATCCATTGGGAACTCATGCTTAGAAAAATCCCTAACCAACCCTTTCAAAGAAAGATTCCTAAGTGAGGGAATGTTGTAATGTCTTTACATATTTTTCAAAACCCAATATTGTTTGTGAAAGGTACTAAATAAATAAAAATTTTGAGAAACTAAATTGTTTAAATCAGCATCATAAATATTAAAATTTATCAAATAGTAAAAAATAAAAAAAAATAGAATTAAAAAAAATTACAAGAATCATTATAAAATATAACATAAAAACCATCCTTACATAACTAATAAATTCTAATGAAATTATATTTTAAAAAATCAGTATATAAAGTTTTAGAAATCAAAACTGAATTTTTATTACTGTTCTTACCTAGGACAATGAGCATTCCCTTAGTATTATCACTAAATGAGACATGGACACTATCAAAATTTAAGAGGCTCTTGAAGAATGAATAATATATTTTAATATTTCTTTAATATCCAATATCCAAGTACCATATAATTTTTTTAGATTTCTTCAAGCATGTTTCATGTAAAACATATTTTATACAAAGAATTATATTGGTACCCATTTCGGTTTGGGTACAGAAATGTTAAAAATAAGATCTTTTGGAACCCAAAATTTACTCATGGATTTCATATAAAAATATTGTAGATTCATTTAAATAAATAATATATTTTTTTCCATTTTAAAAATTATTATCATTAGATATTTCATGTTTGGATTTAGGAACATAAGTTATTTTTGTTATTTTTCTTTTTCTAGGTTGATATCCCATTCCACTAACTCATTTTGAGGTATATTTCACAAAATTTATGTGAGTGACTCTATACCATCAGTATTGTTTTTAAATATTTATTTAATTTCTCATTAGATTAGTTAATATCTATATTTTCTTTTTGTAGTTGATCATTTTTATCTTTTACTATTAATAGTTCAGATTTTCTATTTATAGAGAAAGCGTGTTGTGTTTTAAGAATTTTTTACTTATTATTTAAATCACTAAAGGTAACCACTAGAATGTTTCAATATTAAAATAATTATTCATTTGACATAACATTTTCATCATGTTGTTTATTGTCATAATCATCAAAATAATACATAAGTAGAATATTAAAAATAGTAGGTAATGTTTTCACCTCACTATCTTTGGTCATAAATCCCATGTTTACTCTATTAGGTTTCTCCCCATGTGATGTATCCAAATCATTGGAGCTATCCTCTAAATAATTCCATGTTTACTTCATGGACTTTTTTATCTCATATAATTATCTTTGTACTTCCTTTTTTACTTAAACTTTGGACAATCATATTTTATGTGTCCTTTCCTTTTACATTCATAGCACAAAACCTCTTTTATGTTATCCTACTTATTCCATTCTTTCTTCCAATTTATCTATTGTCATACTTTAATTTATAGCATTATTTTCTATATAAAATTTTCTTCTTATAGAAATTCTTATATATTCTAGCTAGGTGAACCATATTTTCATCCTAATGAGAAGAAGATTAACTATCTCTTATATCTATAGGATGACCTTTTTTATTTTATTTTTATGTATGTTGTATGGAGGAAATACTCTTAATGGATACAAAATTTCATTTAGGCACCTCATCTTCTTCACTGATTACCTTTAATTACTCTTCATACATAATATGTTTTCCATTAAACTATTTGATAGATATATTACATGTGTCGCAAGATATTTTGATTAAAACTGGTGTGCCTCTCCGTATTTCATGAAGGAATCTCATTAATCTCATAATTTTATCCTTATCAGATACTAGTTTTCTATGTGATCTCATAGTGTTGAAAATATAATTGAACCTGAGATACATGAAAGAAATAAGTTCATTATGATTAATTTGAAAGTTATCATATTTAATAGTATATTTATTAATCTATTTAACATTAGATGTCCCCTCATGGTAAACAGAACAAGTATCACAATCTAAAAATAATATTTTCATGAAGATATTTTATTGAACTCTTCATCTCATAATGTATAGTACAAGGAATTTATTTCATTACAATTATTATTATATTAATTCACAGTATAATAATCCCAAGAACCTATATAAGTATTAAGAGTAACATATTCATCTTCAATTGTAGACCAAATATCAAAACACATGATTTTTATATGAATTCTCATCTAAGTTTTCTATTGGGAATAATTTCTACCACTGAAGGTGGGAGTCATGTTACTAGAAGAACCTTCTTTATTATTATCCATTCTAAAAAATAAAATTTATAAAAAAGATAAATTATGATATTTAAAGTAAACTAAAATCACAGTTGAAAATAATTTGAAATCTTCAATATAAATGAAATAAACCCTTTGATACCAAATGTTAATCGGAGTGAGTGTCTCAAGAGAGGGTGGGGGTAAATTGAGTAACCAATAATAAATTCTGTTTAAAATAGATTATTTATAAATCCCCAAAATATTTAGAAAGACCCGAGTATATCAAAATATGTAGTAGGATAAAGATCTTAATGTTTATAAATATTTCTCTATTGATTGATTAGGCATCGGATGAATAATATACAATATTATTAGATCCTTTGAAATAAATTTACATTATCAATATACTATAATAACAAAAAATAATATAAGATATAAAATTATATATTTTTTATAGTTTAATCAATTTTTAGTTTTAAAGTGAAAATAAATTAAAACAAAATTATAGAATACTATTGAACGTTTGAAAACAAAAGGTCCTGTATGAGGTCAATACTTTGTCCTCTCCAATTTGTGATCACCTTCCACTAATTAGAATATATAAAATAAAAAAGATGATCCAATATTTAGAATGGGTTTTTCATCAAGTAACAAACTGTCCTTATGACACATTACCTCTTCTATAGTGATATGATGGAGTAAAAATAAACAGGCCACACAAGTAGCTCTACCACTCTTATCTGTGTGATTACATGTGTAAGAAAAGATAAGAATAAAAATTTAGCTATCTTCTTATTTATTACAAGATACAATTTTTTTATATAAAACAATGTATAAAACACACTTCAAAAAATATATTAAAAATAAATAAATAGAATAGAGAAATCCAAGAGTGTAGTGTTTAGAAATTCTTAGTCTGTTGAAATGTAGTTTGTGACTCTTGATGTAATTTTTAGTGATGATTGAGTTGGTCTATATTAAAAAACTTTTGAAGAAAAGAGTTTCGCATAATCATGTTCTTCATTGAAAAAAATGGTTGTGAATGTGCTTTTGCTTCCACAATCGGATGCTCACAAGATGCAACTATTCAACTCTTTAGCTCTGGGCGTGTTCAATAATTTTTTTATATCAACTTGCTAATAATTTTATTCATGAATATCTCATTATATATCTCACAAGAGAGTCTTATTTTTCTTGAAACAATAAGAAGAATGTCCACATGCATATGGATATTCTGTTTCCTTGTACATCATGCCTGACATCCTCTTCAATGCATTCTTTTATACATTTAAGAAACAATCATTAAAATAATAAATGGAATTATCTTAAATAATATATTCATTATTAATAATTAAAAACAATTATGGTAATAAAAATAGTGGAGGTGGATTAGTCTTGGGGTGTGTTGATGTCTGGAGGTATGTTGTTCTAGCGGCATGACACTGGAGGTGACATAAAATTAGCTGATATTTTACTTTATTATTGTTGTCTCAATTGGTGGTGATTGTTTTGATAGTGTCTTTGAAATAGCCAAAAATTATGTGTTATTGTTGTGAAACTGGTGGTGCCTCATCTGGTGATATCTCATACTTAGCCGAAATCCATTCTGACGACATTACTTCTTGATGGTATCTCAAACTTAGCGATATTTGTATGCCAATGGTGATTCCTAGAGAACAATGTCCCATGTTAGTGGTGTCAATCTCAATGATGTTTAATCCTTATTAAATTTAATCACCTCTCTTAGAAAATGATATTCTTATAGAAAACATGTAATTCAAGAACATCATTATAATCATAATTTTCTGATCATTTAAATGATGTGTTCAACAAAAACTATTGAAACTTATAAAAGAATCTTTAAAACCCATTAAACATATATCTTGAGGAAAATATCCTTTCCACTTATAAGAAAAATTTTAAAACATAAAAAATTTTCATAATACTATTATTTGAAAATAACCTTTGAATGTTATAAAGAATGATTTAAAAATCATTTAAAACATTTCTTGATGAAAATATCCATTCTACATTTAAAAAACATAAAACAATATTTAATTTTTTTTAAAAAAATAAACTATTAAACTTGTAAATTAAGTATTAAAAATACTTTAAAATTTTAATTTGGGGAAATTTTTTTTTACTTTGAAATTATATATATATAATCAAAAAATATTTCAAATATTGAGGAACAATAATTCATTAAAAAGAACCTTTAATAGTTTTAAGGTAAGATTAAAATAATTCAGTACTCAAGATATCAATATATAATTTTCATACCCTTTAAGATGAATGAATGATTACATTCACATTATTTGTTAAGGAAAAATTAGAAATTTTTTCAAACAAAATACATGAAGATTAATTCTATTTTATTTAAAAGACCAATTAAGGGTAAAATGTCCATAAAAATCATAGAGGAACATTAAAAAATTCAGAAAAATATATTTTTTAAATTATGGATATGGAAGAAAAGGGTTTTGAATGATGAATGAAGGAGTTAGTTTTATTTTAAAAAAATATTTTTGAATCTGGAGTATATAATGACAGGAAAATAATGAGAAAACATGGATTCTCATGAAGTAACCATAAGATAATTAAATTCATTATGTTATTGAGAAATTAATCACAATAAATTAGCATCGAAAACGTAATCATAGACAATACCGATAAAAAATGAGATTATTACATCAAACCCTTTCCATATTGAAAGATTTTGAATTCTAAAACCCATTAAAGAATAAAATCAAACAAAACTTCAAATATCATTAATACATGAATATTTCTGATATACATGTCAAAATTGGAATTATATACACCTCAAAAAATTCTATAACGTAATATATGTGTCAAAGAAGTAAAATTGAGACAACAATTCATTACCTTAAGTCTAAATTTCCTTTGTATAAATTAAAACCTCATGTATATTGAATATAGGTTTATTATACATCTATTCTAGAATAATAATTATATATATCATACCATATATGATTTATTTATGACGTTTTATTACAATTTTTTAATAATTACTTGTTAAAATAATGTTTGGGGTAATATATTCAGTTTTTCAAAAATGTTTTGATTTTTTATTTTCAATCATTTTACATTGACCATAGTTCCATCACATCCATAATGGTAAACAAGATATAAACATGATATATTTTTAATAGTTATTTATTTAGAGTAATCCTTAAATGTGAGGTATATAAAAGGAAATATAACACTCATAGAAATGGTAGGTCGTACATAAGCTGGAACATTGTTTCCATTTGTTTAATGGATGAAAAAATTAGTGGAAAATAATTATTCATCATTATATTGAGTTTGATGTTTTTATTTGAACATTTTTTTCCTTTTATGTTTTGAAAATCAGATACAATTTTTTATACATAGTTTAAAACACTTTTATGTCCAAATAGTTTTAAGAAGTTTTTGTAGAAAACATAATATTTTACCATACATAAAACTAGTTTTGAAGTTTTCATGAATAAAAACTAACTTTACTCATTACAATTATAGTAATGATTATGGATATGAAAGACATAATATTCACCTTTATCAGGATAGGTATAAGACTTTCTATCTTGACATTCATAATGATGAAGTGTTTATAATTGGACTGATAACGAGATTTATAAATATAATACTCACACTTGTAAAGATAAATCATAATGAAATTTTTGTTAAATTTTATTAAATATACTTAATTTATATTCAAAATATGGAATACTTAATTCAAATGTAAGGAATTATTTTTTACATCATAGTTATGTAAAACAATACAATGTCACACCATCTCTTATAAAAGGTTTCCATTTTCTAGGTGTCAAATTTTTTTCAACAAACTCATAAAAAATATGACCGTTGGGCTATCATGATGACTATTTAAGAGATGCATATAAATAGCCATATTTTGAAGAGTTTACTGTTGATTAATTTCATCAACAAAATTCTCTTTCATGATAGATCTTAATATTTTAAGAGTGAACATCTTGTTTTTAGTCATTTTAATCTTTTAAGAGTATTTGTTTTGTAATAACTAAGTCCGAATGTTTGAATAAGATCAAGGACTTTGGAGTCTAGGAAGACATAGATACCAATCATCATATTGATTGAGGGAACATGGGGATATTGTGATAGAATCTGATCCATCAGATTTAGGGCTACTAGGCATAGTAAAACAAACTTTTGATCGTATTTGGGGATTTATTTATTAAAGAAAACAGACTTTCTTGTATGTTTAAAACAAGGGGGACCTTTATCCAAGGTTTTCGACTACCTTACTCTTAAGGATAAAAGAGATTAATTAATTTTTAAATAGTTATAATTAATTCTTATATTGCAATATTTTTTATACTTTTTTCTTAAAAGTTATTTTACTTCTATTGTGCATGTATGTAATTGTTTTGTCATAACATATCTCATTACGATTAACAAAATTATATTACTTAATCAATTATACTATAAATCCAACACATATTTGTTTAATCGTATCTATCTTAAATACTCTATGTTTACTATATTTTGATTGAATTGTTTGTGATTATGATTTTCATAAACTAATATTATCATAATAAATAATATTATGATAAATTTTTTTAATAGGAATAAGGGTCAAGTTTGAACATGATATTTTACATATAGAGGCATTTTGAAGTTTTTTAAACTATTTCAGACTAATTTTTTTTAGAAAAAAAAACATCCACTATTATAATTTCTCCATATAGAATATAATTATTTGATCCTAATAACAATATAACTTTTATTTTTATCCCACAATTTGTATCAGATAAGGATTCCACAACTCAAATATTGGACAAAATTTTTAGCTTCTTTACTACTGTAAGTTTGTTTATATTTTTTATATCCATTTTGTTTATAAATATTTTTTAAAAAAAATTATTAAATAAAAGAATATATATATATATATTTATATATATTTGAAAGATGGTAGGAATTAATGTAATATCCATTGATAATCTCAATCCCAATAGGCCACCAATTTTTTAATGGTTCTTATTATGAATATTGGAGGGATATAATGAAGATGTTTTTAATAAAAATAGAAGTAGATAATATTTTTTATACTAGCTGGAGATTATAAAATACCTAATGAGGATGTTAGAGTGTTTAATAATGATGAGAAGCTCGAATATCAGTTGAATTTAAATGTAAGGAAACATTTGTTATATTCTATGATAAGAAACATATTTAATCATATTTATTCATGTGAAAAAGAAAACAATATCTTGAAAAAGCTAGAAGTTAAACATTTCATTACATATAATATAATTGAAACTAGAAGAGAAATTCTGTAAGTTGATTAGCAAGATTTTTAATTATTACAAGGTGAATATTTTTCTAAGATACATTATAGATTCATGAAGATTATTAATAGTCTTCATTTTATTGGTGAAAAGTACTAGACGATGAAATTCTCATTTGTAATGTCATTGATATCTTTCCAAACCAAAGAGAATCTAAAAGAAATATTATTGATCAAATAAGGAATGTGGATAATGTTACTCTTGGTGAATTAATTAGCACTCTAATTAAGTATGAGGGTAGATTAAAAATAGATTTTTATAAAGCCATGAAAAATAATGGGGGTGATTCTTTCAATACCACTACAATTAATAATAAAAATTAAAACACTATAAATTGTTTTCAAGTATTCTTGAAAAAATAAGGATGTAATATAATCCAATTTTAGTGATTCAGAGTGTTTAAAAAATGAATTATCTCATCTTGTTTTAAGGATGGAAAAGAAAGGCATCAAAAAGGATTTTTAGTATCATTATAAGAAAAGTAATAATGATAGGAATGAAAAAGTGATTCTGAAGTTACCCCTTAGGAATATATGAAAGATGGAAATATCAGCCCAGATTTTTCAATGATCAAAATGAAAGATAAAAAAGGAAAGGAATACTATTAGGAATAAGAAAAAATATTATATTACACATATTAAGAAATTCCTCAAAACTAATGATTCATAGAGTGAAATTAGAGGATACTCTTTAGAAAATTATTCTACTAATGAAAATTTAGGACAAAGGAATATTGGCCTTTTTTATAAAGTAAATTTTGAATATCAATTCTTCATGGACAAGTTACACATAGCTGAATCCTTAATTAATATGCCCCTAAGTGAATATTATCTTAACAATAAGGATTAAATACCTTCCAAATAATAATCATCCTCAGCTATGTATAAAAATAATTTACCATATTATGATGATGTATCACATTTTATTAAACTATTAGAAAATTAAAGTTGATAAATTAGTAAAAAACATGAAAAAACACATTCTTAGTTTATTTTTATAAAAAATAACTTCCATATATTTATAAATATCTTGATAATAAATCTTTTAAAAAGGAAACTATTTAAAAAATATTGAAAAATCTATTTTTTAAAGGTAAATAATTATAAATATTTTAAAAAATTAATTTCTAAGAATAATGTTTTATAAACTAATATAACTTATGAAACTAATATTTGTCGGGATAAGAATTTATTTATAAAACCTAAGCCTTAAATTTTGTCTTTATGAAATCTATTTAGCAACATTACTTCTGGTAAGGAAGGTTTTTATTAAATGTAAAAAAAACCTGTTCTCAAGAAACTAGTTTTGAAATATGGTATACTTATAAAAAACTATTTTTAGTAACAAATTCACCGTTCCAAAAAGTGCACCATTTTGTAAAAAAATTTAGTGTTTTGGTCAAAATAATAAGAATTGTTCCCCAAATAAAATAAAATCCTTAGGATTTCATAAAGCTTATTTTTTAAAACAAATATGGTGACCCAAAATTTTATTTTCTAATAAAGGACCCAAGAATCATTGGGTTCAAAAAATATAATTGTTTTGTTATTATGAAAAAAATAGTACCAAAAATGAAAATGTTTGGTACATAAATAGTGGGTGTCATAGAAATATTATTGGACAGAATGATTTTGTTGAAAAGATTATCATGATGAAAGGTGGATAATTTACCTTCAGAGATAATGTTCAAGTATAGATTATCAATATATGTAATATTGTTATTCCTGGTAATGATTTAATTTCAAATTTTTTTAATTATTAAATACCGTATGAACAAAATTAGAATCTTAATTCAATTACGTGACAAAATATACCTTGTGATGTTTTTAAGTAATAAATGTTTAGTACAAAATTCCAAGGATGAATAGTTTCTTTCTACCAATTAGTATTTGAATGATTGCAACATTAATATAGATTTCTTTATGAACCAAGACGTATGTTCCCTTAAGGTAATGAGAGATCCATATTGGTTGTTTAATTATAGGGTTAAGAAATTGTAACCTTACAATCTTATGGAAACTAACTAAGAAAAGACTTATTAAGGATCTACCAGATCTTAGGTTTGATTATTTTCATGTTTTTGACACTTATCAACATGGTAAGTAACATAAGTATAGTTTTAAATCTATTAGTGAAGCATCAAATTCATATGCCTTATAGTTTTGGCACATGTAATTATTTGGTCATATACAAATTAGATGTATTTGGAGAAAGTATTATATATTTTTCATAGTTTATGATTACACTAGATAAAAATGGTTTTATTTTCATGAAATGAAATCTAAATCCTTTTGTTATTTTAAATTTTTCATAGAAAAATTTAAAAATGATAAAAAAATTCCCCTCATAAATATTTATAGTGATCATGGTGGAGAATTTGTGAACTATGATTTTGAAACTTTTTGTAGTAATAATAGAATTACACATAACATTTCATCTATAAGAACTCTTATGTAAAATGGTTTTGTTGGAAAAGAAATAATTTTCTTCAAGAAATAACAAGATCCATGTTCAGTACGTACTCAATTGCTAACTTTTTTTGGGATAAGGTGGTTAGTACTGATTATTATACTATAAATTGATATTTAATAAGGTATATATAGTTTTGAATAAAAATTAATACACTGTTAAGGAAATATTACTTGTTATGTTCAATGAAACTAATAGTTTTGTTTTCAATTAACCTCAACCAAAATACTCATATGTGGTTTAGAAAAATGATATTCAATTTTTTTGTAAAATACTTCTTATGAAGAAAATACTCATGAAATAGTTTCCAGAGTATTTAATCAAGAATAGTTTCTTCCTTATGTTTCTGAATATGTTATTCAAATCCTAACAAATAAGTTTTTTCATAGAGATCATCATTGTGATAGTATTATTGGAGATGTTGATCAACCTTTTATGAAGAGAAGTTCCATAGGAAATGAAATAGAATATATTTCTTTTCTTTCTCAATTTCATCCTAATAATCTTAATGAGGCATTAAGTGTGGTGGATTGAATTGATGTATTTCAAGATAAAATAAATGAATTCTAAAGGGATAAAGTCTGGAACTTGGTTGAACGACATTAAGAAACTTCAATAATTATAGTAAAATGGGTTTTCAGAATAAGTGTGATGAAAATGGATTAATTAGTAGAAATAAAACAACACATGTTGATAAAGTTCACAACCAACACAAGGGAATAAATTAGGAAGAATCCTATGCATCAGTAGCAAGACATTAATCCATTCATATTCTACTGGCCTCTACATCATTATTTAATTTCAAACTATTTCAAATGGATGTGAAGTGTACTTTACTTAATGAATTTGTTAAAGAGGATGTTTTTATTGAATAACCTCGTGTATTTAATGATACAAAACATCCTAAATATTTTTTTAAATGTACCAAGGTTTTATATGAACTTAAAAAAGACCCTATATCCTAGTATGATAGATTACTATGATTTCTATTGAAAAACAATTATGTTAAGGGAATGATCAATCTAAATATTTTTATTAAAATGTTAATAAAGACATTAATAATATTAAAATCAATATTGGTGACATTATATTCAAACCAACTCATCAATATTTAATAGATTCCTTTGTGGATCTTTTGAAATATATGTTTGATAAGGGTATGAAGGCTGAGTTTACATAATATTTATTTTTTCCAATTTCTCAAAAAATGATAAGGAGATTTTATATCTCAACATAAGTATATAAAATATGTTCTCAAAATGTTTAGATATGATAACACTTAATGTATTATTACTTCTACTGGTACCTCTAATACTTTAGATCATGATGAGGCTGGGCATCCAGTTGATCAAAATAGTTTTAGAGGTATGATAGTATGGTTACATTACTTGATAAAAAGTCATCCTGATTTAATGTTTTTTGTTTTCATATTTACAATATATCAATAAAAAAAAAATATATATCATATTAATGCTATAAAAATAATTTTTCATTATCTTAGGGGAACTATTGATTTTGGGATTTTATATTATTATGGAAATGTCATTAATCAAAAAAGTTTTTTAGTTTCATTCTTTAGTGGTTATAGAATGGATAGAAAAAGCACCTCAAGAACATGTCATTTATTAAGAGATTCATTAGATTCTTATTATTGTAATAAAAAATACTTGTTATCACTTTACACTATATAATATTAATTTTTTTTAGTTTTATGTTTTTATGATCAAGTGTTATGGATGCAACACACACTAAGTGACTATAGTATGATTTTTAAGAAAACTAAAATACTGTGGGATAATACAAGGTCCATTTCATTAAGAAATGAAAGTGAACATAACTCCCATGTAGAAAACATGTATATTAGTCATCACCTTCTTAAGAACCACACACTAAAAAGAGATATCATTTTAAAATTTATCCAAAATAAAGATCAACTTTCTAATATTTTTACAAACCTTTACCATTTGATATATTTGAATACATTAACCAGAATCTTGGAATGATTAATGTAAAATGATCTTTCATATATACTTATTGTTTTACCCACATCCTTAAATTAAGATACTTATTTTAATATGGGGAGTACCGATTTTTTTAAATCATTTATGTTTTGAAAAACAAATTCTAAAAAACATTATCGTATCTAGTATTTTCATAATCACATTTTCCTTATACTATTTTATGAGTCAGTATTATTTAAATTAATCATCGGAATCAGAGTATAGGATAATATAAAGGTTTGAAATCTTACTCCAAAAAGTCATCTTATAGGTTTGTGGATGAAAGGTTTTTTAATTCCAAGGAAAAAAGACAAAGACATTCTAAACATCACAAACATTTTCGTATTGGACTATTTGGTCAATACGATGATGATTAACCCTATTATTTATGATCTTTATATTATTAATAATGATATGAACAATTAAATCATTTCCAAAATTATAATGATCCCATCCTACATATGAACGACGAATTTGGAATTTTTTATATTTATAAATGTTGATAAAAATTACCATGCTATAAAAGAAAAAAGTTTATTTTATCGGTGAGGTTAAAATACACATAATGAAGTTGATTCTTGTTTATAAATTAATGAATTTTGTAAAAAAACCCACCACTATTGCATAGGATCAAGATCAGTCATATAATTCATAGAAGAAGAAGGAAAAGAAAAGAAAGGTTGAATCCTCACCCACTAAAGAAGAAAATAAACAAATGAATGAAAATAAAGTTCCCAAAGATGTTTATAATGAATGAATGATACTTAAATATGAAAAAATAATATACTTCATAAAATTTGAGTAGATTTAGTTGAGGTTTATAACGTGAAATTTCATGGTTTTCAAGGGCGTGAGAAAGAATAAAAAATAAGAAACAAGAAAAGAGACGATGAGAAGATCCTCTGTGTAATCATTTGTTAAAAAATGATGAAACAACATCATGAAATATACTTTTCTCCACGGGTCAACCAAACCTAGATGTAGGGTTAATAGTTAAATAATTTTCAGTGGTTCCTACTAATCGTATATCTAATAAGGGAAAATAGAAAGAATCTAGTTATGATTTAGTTCCAATAGTGACCAAAAAAACAATCATATCCTCCTTTACTATAAAATGAATCATTACTAGTTTACTTAGGAAAAGAAATAGTCATAACAGCTCTCCATCATGAGAATGAGATCAAAAAACTAGTCAGTGATTTGTTGAAGGCCACTAAAAATATCTCATAAAATGATTATAATAATCAGTGGATACATAAATATGATATTGATAAAGATGAAAATAAGGAAAAGAAATAAAAGAAGGATAATAAGAATATATAGGGTTAAAATAAATTTAAGGAAAATAAAGTTCACATAAAAATAAAAAACATGGGGATCATGAAAAAAATAATAATGTTATGAGGATGAAACCCAATCAGAAAATTCATCAGATTCAACCTCATAAATATCATCCCCAACAGACATACCCAAAAATGTATATGATAAAGAATCAAAATTCTCAGAAGAAGAATCCTCTTTAGAATAAGAAGAATATTATCCATCTAAAAAGGTCAAGGATGATCAAATCTAAAAAACAAAACCCTATGAAAATCCAAACACCGATGATGGTGATATTATAGAGATTTATGATGATAGATTTAATCCCAAAATATTTTATATGATCCAAAATAAATTATAAAAAGTTGATAAGAACAAAAAAAAGTTGAAATTTTTGGCCAAGTCACCCAAGTACTCCTTCTGATGATCTAGAGTTATCAGAATCAACACAAACAGTTACTCATATAGGGTTTGATTACATTATTTAGTCTTTAAAAAGATTGGAAGGAATTATTCATTATTTAAAAAGAAAATAAGAAAGAGGTTGGTTGCTTCAAGATATCTTTTATAAGGAAATATACTCTACCAAGATGATTACTGAATTATTTATTTGTACTGGGGATTATCTAAAGAAAAGTAAGAAATCTCCACTGCAAATATAAGGTCGTACAAATTAGTGGTGAAAATATTGAATGATGTTGATATCGATGTACAATTCCATGATGATAATATTCAATAGAATAAGAAGTTTATTGTTGATTTAACTGAATCCATTAGTCAATTAGAAATATACATGGTTGTTAGGGTGAGATTTGTTGAACAATTCAATGACCCGACTGATGATGAAGATGAAGATGATGATGCTCAAAATATCAAAGTTAGTGACTCAAATAATGAAATTATAAGAGTAATTTTATATGAATATGATGTTTCTATTCCAAAAGATAAGAACAAGAGTCTAGTTAAATAATTCTAGAAGATGATGGAAAAAAATAAGAGTCTAAAAGTCACAATGAAGAAAGACCGAATTAATTTAAATAAGATCAAGCCTTTTGTAAAAAAAACTCTAGGAGAAAGACTAATTTATTTTAAGTACTCATTTTTTATATTTTATTTAGTTAATAATTTTAAATTATTTTGGTCTTGAATGAATTAATTCTCTATCTAAAAACAATTGTTTGAATGTTTCTCCAATACAATTGGTGGAATTTTCTTACATATAATCTATGGATGACTAGATAATTCATTGAATTTTTTCATCTATATTTTTTATTCACTAACATTTTTGGGACATAATATGTAGACCCCTTCTGCTTTTGAAAATAACCAAGCAGAGATATTTTTATAAAGGGAGATTCCTTATAGTAAGGGTGAGATATAATATAATGGGGGAGGATTTTTTATCAAGGAGAGATAATAATCTAAATGGATTTTATCATATTCATAATTTACTGTGACGCATCTAGAATAATTATAAACTTAGAATAAATTAAAAATGATGTTTTAATTTTGGAATACGATGTTTTTTAAAGTCAAACACTGTATGGTTTTTTAAATTATCAATATTTTTAGGTTTTAGGGTTTTTTCATTCAAAAAATTGGTAGATTGTTGAGTATGAAGTTTTACTTATAAATTTTTTTCCTTTTTGTTTTTGAATGAAGAAAAACTTTATATATACTTTCTTTACTCAACATTCATGTCCAAAGAGTTTTAAAATGTTTTTATAGAAAACATAAACTTTTACCATTCTTTGAATTAGTTGCAATGTTTTTATGAATAAAAAATAATTTTTTTTATTATGATTATCATAATGAGTATGGATATGATAAACATCATATTCACCTTTATTAGGATAGGCATAAGACTTTTTGTATTGAACTTTTTGATGAGGATTTATTTATAATTGGAATTCTAATCGGACCAATAAATATCATACTCATTCTTATAAATATCAATTGCAAGGAAATTTTCACCAAATTTTATTAAATAGAACTAGTTAATTTTTTTAATAGGGAAAACTAATATTTAATTTAAGGAATTATTTTTTACATCATAATGATGTAAAAAAGGACGTCACACCTTATATTATTCCATGATTTCATTTTCATGGGGTCAAATTCATTGCAACAAACTCATTGAAAATATGATTGTTGAGAGATCAATATGACCATTAGAGAGATGAATATAAATAACAATCTTTTCAAATAATTTTATGATGATAGATTTTATTTTCAAATTTCTCTTTTATGAGAGCCCTAAAGATTTTCATGTGTGAACATCTTGTTCTTAGTCATTGTAATATTTTAGGAGTATTTTGTATTGTAATCGCTGCATCTGATTTTGTGAATATGATCAAGGGCTTCTGATTATAGGAAGACGTAGATACTTATCATCAAATTGATCGAGGGTACACAGGGATATTGTGACAGAATCTGATCCATCGGATCAAGGTCTACTAGGGATAGGTATACAGATATACCGATCATTGTATTAATGGATTTATATGTTAAAGATAGACATACTTTGTTGTATGTATAAAACAAGGGGTAACATTATCCATGGTTCGTGGATACCTTTCCCTTAAGGTTAAATGAGATTTATTCATTTTTAAATAGCTATAAGTCATTATTATATTGCTATATTTGAAATACATGTTTCAAAAAAGTTATTTTAATTTCTCTATTCTTGTATGTAATAGATTTATTTTAATTTAAATAATTATTATAAATAAAATATGTTTTAATTAATCAGATCTACTATGAATCCAAGACATATTAATTTAATCGTATCTACCTTGAAAACTATTTGTTTACCCTGTTTTGATTGAATCTTTTGTGACTACAATTTTAATACTATGATATTATCATATTCAACATGATTATGATATATTTTTTAATTGGACTAAGGTTCATCTCTAAATATGATATTTTACTTATAGATGTATTTAAACATTCTTAGTTTAAACTCTTTTAAACTAATATTTTCAAAAATACAATTCACCCCCTCTTGTAATTGATCCATCTAGAATATAATTCTTCAATCCTAATAAATATATAAATCGTATTATTATCCAAAAATTTATAGAATCATTATTATTTCATATGTATCATATATCTTTATTAACCTTATCATTATTATCTTTCAGGCTAATATTTAGTGATAACCGAATCACATCATTTTTTGTGGTGGTAGTCCACTGTAAAAATGAGCGATGATACCTTATCCCACATAGAATAGAAAGTATGAAGGTATATGTTATATGATAATTATAAAATTATAAATATGATAAATATATCATATATATTAATTTAATATATCCTTATTACCATCTACGTAAAATAGAAATGAAAGACACATCACATCAATTTAAATGGTCATAGTCTTCCAAAGACATTAGCAACGTTATCATTTTCCAAAAAGTAGGTAGGTAAGATGGTACGTGTGATATTATAATTTAATAATTATAATAACATAATAAATATCATATATAAACATTAAATCCATCGTTATATCATATCATGAGAGGTGGTCATGGAAAAACAAAGGACATCAGTTCACGAGGCGGTAGTCCGTCGTACACACAATTGACAGTTTCGTTTCCCATTTGATTGAAGTGGATATAGATCTAGGTTAATAAATTAACACAATAACTTCTAAGTATATTTTATGAATATTTGTAATTATATAATTATATTTTAACATGATTTAATGGATTCTTAAGAAGAAAGGAAAAAAATGCAAGTTTATGAATTTTACCTCTTCTACTAAGATCCTTTAAGGCTTACAACTGAATCCTTGTTACGAGGTGATCCTAATAAAACCAAGGAATCTAATATGTGGTCCGGGAATTAAATAATATATTTGGGTTGTTCTTGGATGAATGAAATGGTTTTGGAGTTATGAGGCTGATAGGAGAGGGTATGCCTCTTATAAGTGGGTGAGAGGACACGAATGGAATATTTGAAAAGAATAAAGTGTACCCAAATTTTTCACAAGAAACAAGGATAAAAAATATGTCAGTATCAAACCTTAGACATTATAAGGTCTACATATGGCTATAAAATAAGTTTTTTTCATGTTTTTGTGTCTTTTTACCCTTTATATTCTTAGTTTAAAACTAGGAAACCCCATTTTAACCTTAACCACCAAAAATAATTTCTACTAATTTAACTAATAATTTTTAACAAAAATTAAATTGAAATTATCATATAATATTAATTATTTTCATTCTGATTATATAAATAATTATTCATAAATAATTCCATAAAATTTGAATCATTTAATTTATATATAATCTCACATACTTGATGAAAAAGCGGTTATCGAAAGTGAAACTTTTCAAAAGATTAAAAAGTTTTAATATAAAAACACTTTATGAAATTGGTTAAAATGAAATAAATAGAATTAATAAATATATATTTTAATTTTTATAACCATAAGGAAATACAAATTAGTCTGTAAATTCTTTGAATGAAAAAGCATTTTGAATAAAAACTAGTATTTTTTACTATTCACTTTCAAAATTATAGATTTTTTGAAAATTATGAAAAATAATATCCAAGATAATTTTGAAAATATGATATCAAATATTATTATTTTTATTTAAAATAAAATAAATAAAATATTAAAAAATAAATTTTAAATTAAGTTCACATAATATGGCAAACTATTTTTAGAAAAATATAATTTTTAATCATAAAATACGATTTATTCATATATAATTCTGAGAAAACAAATAGGTTGAATTTAATTTTTTTATTGAATATATAATATATATATTTTATTGAATTAATTAATTTTTTTTTTAATTTGTTGAGGTAAAATTGTTTATGAACATTAAAATACCCTCTCAAAGAAAATTCTTTTATTTTCAATTGGATCTTGTTTTCCTTTCTAATTAATTTGAAACAAAAGAATTAATTTTATATAAATGTTTAAAAAATAGGATTTCATAATTTATTCAATGATATACACACAATCCAATCCAAGATATAGATAATAATGATCATATTAAATAATTATATTTTAATAGTACGTTATGTTTCATTAGAACTCGGTGTTGCGTGTAATGAAAACTATCAAAGAATTAAAATTTATTCAACATTAATATATCATAAAAACTAATGGTGTTGAATTATATCCCCCATAAAATGAATTTATCCCTAGAAATCCATCACTTATATACAAAAAAATAAGGATATTATTTCATTATTACATCCTCCGGTTCTCACATAGCTTTCTCATGATAGTGGTTCTGCCACAAATATTTGACCAGTTGAGTGGTCTTGTTTCATAGAAATCTCTCTATGTGATAAAGAATCCCCATAAAATGTTACTCATAAGAATGATCTTTCTATAGCGGTGTGTCACAAACCAGGCTGGTGCGTCATCCGACCCAGCGCCCGACCTAGTCCACGACATGGCCCGAAGGGCATTCCCGATCCCCACGGGCTGGAAACTAGTTTCGGGCATCAAAATAAACCAGTTGGGAATGGTTTGGCCCATAACAAAGTTAAATAAACATAAAATGAACAAGCATATAATTAAAGGAAAAATAAACTGAACAACTTGGCAGCTAAGAAAGGAATAAACAAAGCAACGGGACATACCTCAGGTGACCATGTGGGTCACTGCGGTACCTAAACTACACTTGCTCCCAAAAGTGGTCCAAGACTGAAACCTTCAACTGAAAAGAAAAGTAGGCATGAGCACCGAGATGCTCAGTAGGAATGCGAAAATATAACCACGTCTTATTCCCCTACCTTTAGCAAGAAATCCAATCATGCCAGTTTGAAAATAAGTTATAATAAAATAATGTTTTTCATCCTTTTAAAATTCAAGTAATGAGTTTGAATTTTCAAGTAAATCATTTCACTCGCACCAAATTTTCAAAATAGGTTCCAAGCATGCATTAACGTTTTAAAAAAAATGAACAGAAACCAGCTTGGATTAAAATATGGTTTTCAAAAACAAGACATCAAGTATGAAACAACTGAAAAGAAAGTTATGTCACCAGCATCATGTCACAAAAGAGTACCATGGGTAATCCCTATAGGTAGCTAGAAGAAGTGGGAACCTAGATTCCTTGTACCTTGGTGAAACGTGGCTTAGATGACCACGACCCTTAGAAAACATGGCTTAGAAGACCACGACCCTCATAAATTCATATTTTATATAGTTTTTTTTCGTCAATCCTTCTAGAAAAACCGGGACGAACCCATGTGGTGTCATCTAGCGTACTAGTCCTGGTCACCCACCTAGATACCCATATTTCCCATTGTTCTCTATTTTATGTGGTGGTGAGTTTTTCTTTATCATGCAAACATATATGAACAAAACATTTTCTTTATCAAAACCTCATTCAACCTCCCACTACTGTTCTTCCTCCTTAAGCGCATTCCCCCTCTTTTATGTCACACAATGCATAAACTTCAATGTTAGGCACATCATAACACTTTCAACATACAAATCATTTTCTAAAACCAAGGGGGCATTCTTCAAGAGAGGTTTTTCTTTTTCATAAAACATTATTAAGGTTCCAAACAGGATTTATTACATAAAGGGAATACTTTTTACAATTAACTAGACCAATGGCCAAACACCTTTGTAAATACACATTACCAATTCAAAACCACTTTAGGAAATCAATTTTTCAAGAAAAGTTCACTTAAGACCGATATCATTAAAAATGCATCTCTGTTTCCAAAGCAAAGGAATAATCATTTCTAGAAACCGTAACCTGATTTCATAGCATGTGTATATAGCGTAAATGTAAAACAAAATTTTAAAACAATAGAGAAATTATAAATCTCAAATTAAAGGCATATGCATAGAGGACCTACCTCAAACTTGTTTCTATTTGTCGATGGCCACTCGAACTGACACTTGGCACACACACGCACATGAATTTATACATATATATATACACACCCCTAGCTGCATTACACATATTCCCCACACCATGATGGAATATGTACAAAGAGGGTATATATATATATATATATATATATATATATATATATATGGCTTACCCTATGCATGTACATGTAGGATGCCTCGACACGCGCGACCCAAAACCAATGATGTAAGGCCCAACGCACTACACATGTAATTTAATAAAACAATGTAAAAACTTGAACAATCTAAAAGACATTACAAAATAACACATCAAGGTTTCGCACTAAAATAAAAACATTCAAAACATCATTTTTAAAACCAAACACGACAAGATTCAACACCAAAACACCAACTATAGCCTACACACATTTTAATAGTAGAACTCCATAGTTAATAAAAAGAAACACTGATAAACAATTCAGCATGGGTTTTCCACAGAAAAGTTTCATGCGCAATGCCTAAAAACAATACCAGCAAAAGCAAACACACCTAACCCTCAAGAAGAACTAGATTGACAACTTTAATGTCCTTAAATAAATCAATTCCAGAAGTCATAAAAAAACCATCAATAATTCAACAAAGGACATACCCTAAAAACACCCAAATCCCTTTTCTTTTTAAAAATTAAAAGCACACTAAAACCTTTCGAAACATCATTCACATCACTTAAAAAAATTTAAATAACCAACTTCATGATTTATGAATTAACATCAAATAACACAACATGATTTTTCCTCAAAAACACATATCATTATATATAACATGCTATAAAATATCAAAGGCATGCTTGACTTATTTAAAACTAGTTTCACACCAAGAAGTTCAATCACATAACACCAAAATTATTTATGCAAGTAAAATAATCCACCAAATAAACACAATAAATTTTTCACAAACAAAATACCAAATTTTCTCCTTAAAAACTCAACTTCATGCAATTCCACATAAATAAATTTATACTAAACATTGCAAGTCGCAAATTAATTATCACGAACTGTGCGAAATAAAACAACGAAATAAAACACTTACATCGGTGTCCAAACATCGCAAAAGCAGTGTGTAACCTCCATCGCACGTCAATCGCATTGCAAGGGACCTAAAATAAACAACAGAATCAAAATAATTATCAACAATTAACCTTAAGTCTAACATCAACCCCTCTCAAGACCAAAAACTCCAAATAAAAAAAGAACAAAACCCTGGGGAAGTGGGGAGAGGGAGGCACGCCAGAGCCTATCCCGGTCGTTTGGGTCATGAGAACATGGGGTGACTGATGGCGGCTTCATCTTGAGGAGAGGAGCGGGTTGAGGGGGTTTCCGCCGGTGGATTCTGCTGGAGGGGGAGAAGCGGGTCGAGGGGGTGTGTGCTGGCGGCTTTGGCTGGAGGGGTAGAAGTGGTTCGAGGGGGTGTGTGTTGGCCGCATTGGATGGAGGGGGAGAAGCGGGTCAAGGGGGTAACGACCAGAGGGAGGTGGCAAGGCTGAAGAGAGGGAGGCACGCCGAAGGCCCCTCATCCAGTGGGGGTAGCAAGCTGGGGGTTCGGCACAAGGCAGGTAGCAGGGGGAGTGCGACTGCGTTCCAGATGGGAGGAGCAGCACGGCTCACCGGAGGAGAGGAATTAGGGTTCAGCGCTGGGGGAGTAGTGCAGCGTTAATAGGGTTTCAGGAGGGGGTAGCGCGAGGGGAAAATAGAGGAGGGGGGCGCTGTGCACGATGCCTAGGGAGGAAGAACAAAAAGGAAGAAAAAAAACAAGAAAAGAAAGAGAAAAAAAAGAGAAAAAAAATAAATAAGATAGAAAATAAAATAAAATAAAATAAAATAAATAAAACATTAATAAATAATAATAATAATAAACATAATAAGTATTTTAATAAACTACAATAATAATAATAATAATAACTTTATAATAATTATTATAAACTAAAAAATAATAATATTATTAATAATAATCATAATAAAAATTATAATAAACTTAATATGATATTAATAAACTTAATAATCTTAACAAAATTAATATAAAGTTAATAATAATAACTTAATTATAACAACCATATATTAATAAACTTGGTGAACATAATAATAATAATAATTACCATAATTATAATTTTAAAATACATCATAAAAACTCATTTTATTTATTTGTCTTGAGGCAGGCCGCACGGTGACTCGGGAAAAGTCGCGTAGCTTTGAATACACCATGTCATGCACCAGACGATGTCAAGGGCGAAGCATTCATTCATCAACAAATTGAAAAAAATTTAAACTGTCTTGGTCGCACCTCAATAGAAAGATTCAAAATTTTATTAAATCATAAAATAAAATTATCTTAAAAGTTTGGGTGTGACAATTCTCCCCACCACAAAAACATTCTACCCCCAGAAAGTCACCTAGCCAAATGAGGAATCAAACTCGAGTTTGAAATTAAAAAAGTCCAACAAAATCACGAAATTGGTATGACTTTTCACTCCATCATTCACACCCGAACAACTCTAAGGGAAACTGAAAAGAGAAGAACCATCAGGAAACGAGGAGAGTTCTCCCCACCACAAGAACCTGACTAGCACAACCGACATTGAGACTGTTAGCATGGGCTAACTAGGTAAAAATTAACTTGATCCAAGAGGGAACCGCCACACAGAACAAACCTCGAAGAAGGCACTTCAAGATTCATGGTGGGTCTCCCCACCATTTAAGAAATGCCCAGCTTAAGCCAATTAGCACAGACCAATACGAGAAACCCAACACAAATTGACCCATGAACTCTCTGTATACACTAGACCCCAACCACATGGGGTCGTCGACAAAATAACCCAAACCGAGTATTGGACCAACCCCTATTCATTATTTCCCAAGAGGCAAGTGTCTCCAAAATGAGCACATCCTAAAACAAGAACGGTTCACCAATGGAGCTAGCCACACGAGGGAGATAATCATCTTGTGACTCACAGCCATTAAGAGACAAATCCAAATCTCATATTTGAGGAAGAGAAACTACTAAAATTACAAGAAAACGATACCACCACACCTCCTTACAGCTAAATTGTGGTATTCAAGGAACAAAGACCAAAACAAGGCAACGAGGCCTCAACATCTCTTTTAACAAAACACAATCTTCAATGAAGAGGGAGCTATGACAGAGAAACTAAAATCATCCCTATTCAAGCACTGATGAAGAAATTTACTAAGGTTACCCACACCCCATGATTACTGATTGCCTGAAAAGCTTCACTCTGAGACCTCTGGTTGGAGCTCTGATGTCCTGAAGCATATGCTGCCCCACAGTCAGGAGCTAACATCCCCCGGTCAAGACTCCTTTTGACGATGACACTAGACGAACCTCTCCAAGTGTCCCAAATGGCCACACTGATGGAAAGCCTTTATAGGATGATGACAAGGAGACATAAATTACCCAAAATAACCACACTAGAATCAAATAAGAGGGTGTCCCAACTAATATAAGATGGGATTGACAAGATGACTTTTCTGAGACAGGTTCCTCCCATTCGCTCTCATCGCCGGATGGGATACCTTCTCAAACACTGAAAATAAACGATACTGGAACCCCGGACAAAGACCCCACACAAGAGGGACTTTAATTGATTCCATGACACTACCTTCAGAGAAAAGGGAATCAACCCCTCGAAATGTCCTACGTAAGCCTTTACTATCCGTTGGATTTGTTGGACACTCACTAGTTCTACCATTTTCATCGCCTTTACTTCCTCGGGCATAAACCATCAGACGAGAGTGCCTTAAACACCTTCCAAGACATACCATCATGCAACGACACTGGGATCATTTCCTCCACCAATCCAAAGATAAACCTTCAAACAGACCTGAACCAATACATACTCTCACAGTTTTGGGAGTTTCCAATAACCTAGAAACACCAAATATTTCACCAAGTAAGTCTGCGACCTTCGATAAATCACGATCACCATAGAAGATGGAAAATAACCGAAAAGAATTATGTTCCACCACTCTTCTAAGATTCTGGGTAGCACCAACAACTAGAAGAGGCTCACTAGAAAATTCTGGGACCTTTCTGGGCAGCTTACTAATAATAGAGGCACAAATCCGAATCAAAACTCATCATAAATCAAAATTCCACAACTCAATCACAAACGAAAGCTCAAACTCAAATCACTACTCCAACAACATTTCAATATGTCAAAACCAAGAACCCATGAAAAAGAATACCCAACACAAAAAGAGAGTGCTAAACAATTTCTCACTCACTTTTCAAAACATTTAAATTACATTTTTGGAAGAAAAAATCAGCAAACAAAACAACTTAAATATCCACCATTGGTATTCCATGAAGTCACACACATACATATCCATGTGCTAGCTCAAGAACCCATCCACTCACATCACCAATTTCTCCACTTGCCACATGAGCACCTCAATGTATGTGATCACTGATAGGAATACCAAGGGTCAATTCAAGACACTTCTCATTTCCAAAACATACCATTCAGCACAAAGCAAAAATTCCCAAACAATTTTGTGAAAGTCACTTATCATTAAAGAAACAAATTTCCAAATTACAAAACGTTTTTCATTTCAAAAACCATTTTACTCTCCAAAAACCACATTTCCTTTTTGAAAAAACCTTCAAAAAAATCCATTTTCATTGTTGAGATCTACTCACACCAACCAAAACGAAGGTCAAACATAAATCACATCAAAATTTCAAAAAACAAGGAACTAGTGGATATGACAACCCAGTAACAAGGCTTAGCAGGCCAAGCTCCGAGCGAGCATTAACCACAGGAAGCGTCTTGAACTGTGCACTCAGGTTGTACATGGTTCACTACTCCATGAAAGTCTGCCGCGTAACACTGGTTCACGTCCTTGGTCATCCCTCATCCACACAGACCAATCCAATGAAGAAAATTCAAATCTCGGACTACCCCTGGCAACTCAAGTCTTGGGACGGGAAAGGGTTCATGACGTCCTTCTGGCACCTACCTCTCGAGTCCCGACACACCTAATCACCAAGCTACTTGACCCCCCAATTAACAAGGGAACCTCTGATACCATTTTGTCACGAACCAGGCCGATGCGTCATCCGACCCGGTGCCCGACCTGGTCTGCGACATGGCCAGAAGGGTGTTCCCGATCCCCACGGGCTGGAAATTAGTGTCGGGCATCAAAATAAACCATTTGGGAATGGTTTGACTCATAAAAAAGATAAATAAACATAAACTGAACAAGCATATAAATAAAGGAAAAATAAACTGAACAACTTGGTAGTGGAGAAAGGAATAAACAAAGAAACGTGACATACCTCAGGTGACCCCATGGGTCACCATGGTACCTAAACTACACTCGCTCCCAAAAGAGGTCTAATACTGAAACCTGCAACTGAAAAGAAAAGTAAGCATGAGCTCCTAGATGCTCAGTAGGAATTCAAAAATATCACCACATCTTATGCCCCTGCCATTAGCAAGAAATCCAATCATGCCAGTTTGAAAATAAGGTATAATAAAATAATGTTTTTCATCCTTTTCAAATTCAAGTAATGAGTTTTCATTTTCAAGTAAATAATTTCACTCCCACTACATTTTCAAAATAGGTTCTAGCATGCAATAAAGTTTAAAAAAAATGAACAGAAACCGGTATGGATTAAAATATGGTGTTTACAAATAAGACATCAAGTATGAAACAACTGAAAATAAAGTTATTTCACAAGTATTATATCACAAATGAGAACCATGGGTAATCCATATAGGTAGCTAGAACAAGTGGGAACCAAGAGACCTCGTACCTCAGTGAAATGTGGCTTAGAAGACCATGACCCTCAGAAAACGTGGCTTAGAAGACCACGACGCTCAGAAATTCATATGTTTAGTTAGTGTTGTTGCGTCAACACTGCTAGACAAACCGGTATGAACCCATGCCGTGTCATCAAGCATACTAGTCCTGGTCACTCACCTAGATACCCGGGTTTCCCATTGTTCTCTATTTCAAGTGGGGGTGAGTTTTTCTTTATCATGTAAACATATATGAACGTAACATTTTATTTATCAAAAACTCATTCAACCTCTCACCACTATTATTCCTCCTGAAGCGCATTCCCCCTCTTTCACATCACACAATGCATAAACTTCAACGTTAGGCACATCATAACACTTTCAACATACAAATAATTTTCTAAAACCAAGGGGCGTTCTTCAAGAGATGTTTTTCTTTTTCATAAAACATTCTTAAGGCTCCAAACAGGCTTTATTACATAAAGGGAATACTTTTTACAATTAACTATACAAAAGGCCAAACACCTTTGGAAATACACATTACCAATTCAAAACCACTTTAGGAAATCAATTTTTCAAGAAAAGGTCACTTAAGACCGATATCATTAAAAATACATTTCAATTTCCAAAGAAAAGGCATAATCATTTCTAGCAACCATAACCTGATTTCATAGCATGTATATATAGCGTAAATGTAAAACATATTTTTAAAACAAGAATGAAATTATGAGTCTCAAATTAAAGGCATAGGCATAGAGGACCGACCTCAAACCTATCGCTATCTGTCGATGGCCACTCGAACCGACACTTGGCGCACACACGCACATGCGTTTATACATATGTATATACACACCCGTAGATGCATTACACATATTCCTCGTGCTATGAGGGAATATGTAAAAATAGAGCATATATATATATATATATTTGCCTTACCCTATGCATGTACATGTAGGATGGCTCAACACGCGCGGCCCAAAACCAACGAAGCAAGGACGAATGCACTACACATATAATTTAATAAAACAACATTAACAATTGAACAATCTACAAAACATCTCAAAATAATGTATCAAGGGTTATCACCAAAAGAAAAACATTCAAAACATCATTCTTAAAACCAAATGCGCCAAGATGAAATACCAAAACACCAACTACAACCTATACACATTTTAATAGACGAACTGCATAGTTAAAAAAAAGAAACACTGATAAACAATACAACATGGGTTTTCCACAGAAAAGTTTCATGCGCAACGCCTAAAAATAGTACCAGCAAAAGAAAACGCACCCAACCCTCAAGCAGAACTAGATTCAAAGCTTTAATGTCCTTAAATAAATCAATTCCAGAAGTCATAAAACAACCATGAATAATGCAACAAAGGACATAACTCAAAAACACCCAAATACCTTATCTTTCTAAAAATCAAAAGCACACTAAAACCTTTCGAAACATCATTCGCATCACTTACAAAAATTTAAATAACCAACTTCATGATTTATAAATTAAAATAAAATAACACAACATGAGTTTTCCTCAAAAATACACCTCATTATATACAACATGCTATAAATTATCAAATGCATGCTAAACTTATTTAAAACTAGTTTCACACCAAACAGATCAATCACATAACACCAAATTTATTTATGCAAGTAAAATAATCCACCAAACAAACACAATAAATTTTGCACACACAAAATACCAAATTTTCTCCTTAAAAACTTAACTTCATGCAATTACACATAAATAAAATTATATTAAACATTTCAAGTCACAAATTAATTATCATGGACCGTGTGAAATATAACAGCGGAATAAAACACTTACATTAGTGTCCAAACATCGCAAACGTAGTGCGCAAACTCCATCGCATGTCAATCGCACTGCAAGGGACCTAAAATAAACAACAGATTCAAAACAATTAACCCTAAGACTAGCATCCACCCCGCTCAAGACCAAAAAATCCAAACAAAAAAAGAACCAAACCCTAGGGAAGGAGGGAAAGGGACGCACGCCAGAGCCTCTCCCGGTCCGTCGGGTCATCCAAACAGGGGGTGAGTGCTGGAGGCTTCAGCTGGAGGGGAGGAGCGGGTCGAGGGGGTGTGCGCCAGCGGCTTCGGCTGGAGGGGGAGCAGCGGGTCGAGGGGGTGTGTGCCAGCAGCTTTGGCTAGAGTGGGAGAAGCGGGTCGAGGGGGTGTGTGTCGGCGGCTTCGGTTGGAGGGGGAGAAGCGGGTCGAGGGGGTTCCGACCAGAGGGAGGTGGCACGACTGAAGAGAGGGAGGTGCGCCGTAGGCCCCTCGGCCAGTGGAGGTAGCAGGCTGGTGGTTCATCGCGAAGCGGGTAGCAGGGGGCGTGCGACTGCATTCTAGACAGGAAGAGCATCACGACTCACCAGAAGAGAGGAATTAGGGTTTGGTGCTGGGGTAGGAGTGTAGCACGAATCAGGTTTCAGGAGGGGGTAATGCGATGGGAAAAGAGAGGAGGGGGGCTCTGTGCGTGACACTCAGGGAGAAAGAACAACAAGGAAGAAAAAAAACAAGAAAATAAAGGGAAAAAAAGTGAAAACAAATAAATAAGATAGAAAATAAAATAATAGAAAATAAAATAAAATAAATAAAACATTAATAAATAATAATAATAATAAACTTAATAATGTTTTTAATAAACTCCAATAATTATAATAATAATAACATAATAATTATTATTATAAACTAAACAATAATAATAATATTAATAATAATCATAATAAAAATTATGATAAACTTAATATGATATTAATTAACTTAATATACTTAACAAAATTAATAGAAAGTTTATAATAATAACTTAATTATTACAACCCTATATTAATAAACTTGGTTAACATAATAATAATAATAATAATAATAATTACCTTAATTATAATTTTAAAATACATCATTAAAAATCATTTTATTTATTTGTCTTGAGTCAAGACGCACGGTGACCCGGGGAAAGTCGTGTAGCTTTGAATACTCCATGTCATGCACGGGACGGTGTCAAGGGAGAAGCATCAATTCATCAACAAAATGAAAAAATTTAAAACTGGCTTGGTCACAGCTCAATAGAACGTTTCAAAATTGGATGAAATCATAAAATAAAATTATCTTAAAAGTTCAGGTGTGACATGGTGTGAAATCTGTGTTTAGTACATGTAATGAGTTTGATATGTACTTCCTCGAGATAGATACATGGAACACGTTGTGGAATTGACAGAGGTTTGGTGGAATCACTAAATGATAATTTATGGCCCTGATACGTTCAAGATTTTAAAGGATACCGATATACCTTGGGTTCATTTTCCATTTACATTCAAATTTTATTTCTCTCTTCCATGGATAAATTTATATAAAAAAATTACCACCATATTAAAATTCCAGATTGTGTCAATGATTGTCAGTATAACTTTTCTGCCTACTTTTCTCTGCTTGTATGTGTTAATGAATGTATCTATCATTAAAATACATTTATTCATCTATCTCATGTATTTATACCTTTATTTATCCTTCTTCATTCCAACATGTGGTATCTTTGTAATTCTTTCCATAGAAGGATTCATAAGGATACATTTGAATGCATTGAATGAAAGAAATTATTGTAAAAACTCAATAGGAGGAAGTGTTTGATCCCAAATATGTGTTAAATACACATAAATATATATTATCATACCCCCTATGGTGTTAATTATTCTCTATGACTAACTATCTCTCTGATGATGAAATGAAATGTCACATCTCAAATATATATCAAGAGTTTGTTAAAGATATTACTATAACATTGAGGTAAAACTCAGTTCCCGATCAGATACAATTGAATGTCGTTCTCCCTAAAACCTTAAAACATCCTTAATGTGTATCCTAGAAAGATTATCTAAAGAGAAATATTCTTAAATAGTGATAAAGTGTTCTGAATTTTTAATATGCTCGATTGAAACCTATATAACAATGTTCTATTTAGATGTTTTGGGGATTTTGATGACAAAATACATGGAGATGTTTTCACATTTCAATTCATATATAAATAATTGATAGAGAACCCCCTTAAACATTTTCCTCTCAACTATAACTTTTTTACATACCAAACATTGAGATACATAATCATCAATATATTCCTTTATGTTTTCCCAATAGAAGTACTCCTTCACATATGATGTTGGTAGGTGTTATACCCTTGTCGTCCTTCGGGTGGGGGTTCAAGCCCCACTACCTTTTTGGATGTGTAAGGTTATCACTCGACATGCATGTTATCCTTCTTCTAAAACTATTTTAAAATAATTACCAAGTTTCAATAAATCCTATTTTCCTTAAAATCATAGATAAGTTAATCCCTAAAGGTCACCAATATTTTGAATATTATACCCAAAAGATAAAGGCATTATTCCCCAATAAACTTTTTCAGTAACACATATACAAAAAGAATGGGTTATGTTTCTATAAATGCCTCCCAAAATATTCCTAATCTTTATAAACAATCATCTCATAAAACCTCAAAATGGGTTTCTAAGATAGTAACATTCTGGTTTTGGATGCCACTTAAAGGTTCTCTATACCCAGTTGACCACATGGATTCATGTGCATCTCCCCAAACATTATAGGCTTTCGAATAGAAGCAAGGGACTAGGTGTGTTAGTTAGGAGATGATGCCCTTATTAGAAGAGTGTAACACAGAAGAAATACAAGAATAATTCAATAGTGGAAGTAGTAAATCATAAAATCAAAATAAAAATTATAAGAATAATAGTATAAACAATTCCTAAATTCATATCTTATAAAAGATGATGACACATGTTACATGTTTATAACAAAACACCAAAAAAGGTACACACAATCCATATACAATACATGTCCCAAAAGTACAATAAGTCCAAATGAATCCCAATAGATTCACAAGCCTCATCTTAGTCCCATGTTCTCTGTCTCCAAAGTAGTATATCAGGTGACTATATTAGGGAGATTTCCCTTATCGACAACTATAATAATATAATCTATTTGGGTCCAATAGGATACCCAAATAGAGTGTGATATATTATCCCAATATGCAACCACTCAGGTATGTGCCAATAAATCAGTGAATATATAAAAAAGTGTGTAGGAAGTATAAAAAATAATAAGTAAGTACTAAAAATTAAACATCCATCTCGTTTAATAAATTTCATTTATCAATTAAATCTCATTGAATTCATAATTCTGGAGATCTAACTCAAGCCCGACATCCCCGTTATAGTCAATATCACAAATAGATGCCTAAATTGGACACATATAAATATACGAGTCATGACCTAATCAAAGCTTGTGCTTTGGTTTATAGGATGGTTTATATAGTCATTTATTATTAAATCAATTTGGGACCTAACCCGTCACTGAAATTCCTAAGCCAGAATTCAGGTATTTCTCTAGGTATGATTTAAAACTATGCCCATCTTTGACTTTACTATGATGGAATTCAAGTATTTATAATGTACGGTATCCAAAAAACCCCTACAATTCCCTCCCTCTGAACCTCATAGGAACCTGGTATCACTCTAGGTGAGGTATAGATTCTTGCCAATTGATTCCATCCTTGACAATCCTATAGGGATCCTAAGTATCAACCATGGAATAAATAGTCAAAATACTTTTTTGATTATGTCTATGTAATCCTTCATCAGGATCAATGATTCACATAGAATATAAAATAGGCCTCGAAGATTTAATCCATGGCATTCTTTATTTGGATCCATGATTCACCCAGGGCATAATCAAGGACCACACCATTGATTCCATCCATGGAATCCATCAATTGGATCCACGATTCACCTAAGGCTTTCAATTCACTATTCCAATGATTTTGTCGATGAAAAAATTCAATTGGATCCATGATTCACCCATGGATATTATTTATTTAATCAATTCAATTCCATATAGACATTTCATTTAACAATCCAAAGTCATACCCAAATGTATCCATTTCAATATCACATCAAAAGGTTACCCAATCATTGGCCATCCTCAAAATGTTAGAGCTTTTAATTACTCACATGTGAATTTTAAATATAAAAACCATCAAAATCCTAAAAAGATATCACATGGATTATTTATTATTTATATCACATGGGGACATCAATAATTCCCACAATTAAGCTTAAGAAACTAATACAAGTCATATACATCATTTAACTCACATATTCAAGTCACCTTTAAGAATAAATTCAAGAAAAACAAGAAATTTCATAATAAGGCCAATGTTCAAATCATCTATACCTTACCTTAAATCCATTTAATTAAAAAAAAATTATATTTCAATTCAATTCATAAACACTTCAACATTTAACAACCCATATGTATAAGGGAAAAAGGCACGCCAAGGGTGTCCAGGTCCAAAATCCACAAAAGGAAAAATTAATGAATAACACCCAAGGGTCAAATCCAATTCAAGGTATTCAACCTATATCAAAAATAAACAAGGATAATTAATCACCTAGAATATGACTAGAAATGTTAGGTAATTAATTTCATTTTATGTGACACTTGGAAAGTGGGCATGCGACACGAAGACATATATAAACAGACTGACTTTAAATGAAAGGCATGAGACCACCTACCTTTGGTTCATTCTAGATAGATCACCCAGTATTAGGTATTGATTCATCACCTATTAATAGAAAAATAAATAATTTATGAAGAATAATAAATTAGAGCATGTAAGCCTAAAACCAAATAGTGCAGCTGATATCTAGAAGAATCAAGAATGAATAAATATGAATTTATATCTCACCATTATGGATCCAAGGAGACAAAATGAATTTTAATCAGAGATTTGATGAAAGAGATATCTCAAAAAATATCCTAGGCACCAAGGAGGAGCTCCCAAAGGCATGAGATACTGTGCATGGGGGTGGAACTAGATTTAGGTTTTTAATAATTTTTTAATTTGATTAAAATTATTAAATTTTCCAAAAACTATAGGTTCGCATGGTTTATGCACACAATTTACCAAATCGTACACAACCTGTTAAAGAGTTCCTATAGGCATGTAACATAGCGCTTGGTTTACCAACATGGTTAACTCACCATGATAAAATCGTGTCATAAGCCACTGTCATGTTCTTCTTAAATTGTAGACCTAGTCGCATGGCCATGCGGCCTAACCCACACAGTTTTTACTAACCATTTGGCCTCCTATTATCTCCAAAAACGGGTTTTTGGAGCTTCTAACCAGCCTTAGACACCTATGACCACTCCCCACTCATGATCTCTCAATCTTCAACACAAGAGGTCTCAGGTCAGTTCAGATATAGCCAACATTGGGATAGATTTATAGGATTCTAGTATGAGGTCAGAAACTCCTAGTGAAAGACCACCTAGGGAATTAAGTGGTATTCTCTTTATAATAAGATGTGTTGGTTGAAGATGAAGCACCAATCATGGTCTAGAGATTTGCCTCTAGTTGATAGGGTATTGCAATCCACCATGAAGGACATCAACCATCTTGAGAGTCTTCTGGATGATAGATGGGAGGACCGGGTGTTTGAGGTGCTCTCTGAGAAAAATGATCTAAAGGAGGATTTTCTCTTGAAGAAGGATGTCATTTCTATGGAGGGAGTGAGGATAAAATTGCTTAAAGAGTATGATAATAACACTGAATTATATCATGCATGCATCAAGGAGTAGAAGTAGCTGGTTAAACCAAATATTCAACTAGATGATGGATATTTCACATAAGATAGGGATGTGGTGGAAGGCATGACCAACTCCTACTTCATCGAGCTTCTCGCTGGTCCCAATGCTCTCTTGCCCAATGGGTACCCCTCAGAGAACACATAGATCTTTGATTTGATTCCCACCCTCACCTTTGACTAGGATAATGAACTCATGGGGTCAGTTCCAGATGAGAAGGATATTCAAGATGCTATGTTTCACTTGATCCCCGATAACACGACAGGCCCTGACGGCTTCCCAGGTGAGTTTTATAGGTCTTCATGGGACGTCGTGAAGTAAGAGTTGATTGTTGTCATCCAAGACTTCTTTCGGGGTGGAAGCTTACCCCGAGTTTCATTTTCCACTACGTTAGTGCTTCTCCCTAAAACCAAGAACCCCAATTCTATTCTATATTACCATCCAGTGAGTATGTGCACTAACCCATATAAAAATCTAGCATGCATCATTAATTTAAGGTAGGCTACTCATCTCTCGTGATGGGTCTCATTGGAACAACATGGATTTGTTAAGGGCTGGTCTATTCAGGAGGCAATTGCTTTGGCCCAGAAAATGTTCAGGGACATTAATGTTAAACCCCACAGTTATAATGTGGCCATTAATCTTGATATAAACAAGGAATTTGATCAGGTTGAAGGGATCTTCATCAACTGCATGCTTGTAGGTATGGGTCTTAACTCTCAAAACGTTGATATTATTTTTAGGTATTTCAGCTCTACATGGATCTCAGTTACTTTCATGGTGAAATATTGTGACTTATTCAAAACCACTCACGGCCTAATGTAGGGTACCCATTCTCTCTGAGCCTCTTTATCATTTTCAAAGAGGTTTTGAGTGGCCTCATCCAGTAGAGCATGAACAACAACGATATCCTTCCTTTCAGAAGGAGTAGGAAAGCTCTAGGTGTGTACCACCTCATGTTTTTGGATGATACCATATTGTTCTTGAATGCCTCCAGTTGTACCTTACGTGGCCTGAATAAAGTTATAGAGGAGTACAGTCACTGGAGAAGGAAGATCATTAACTACAGCAAGATCACCTTCTATCTCTCTTGTGGGTGCTTCACCTTGCGAGTCTCGGCTATGAGCACTATTTTGTGTATGCAGATTGGATCCTTTACTATGGATTACATGGGTTCCCCCATATCGTCTGGAAGGCGATGTATCAGTGACTTTGACTCCCTTATCAGTAGGATTAATGAACTAGTTTCTAACTAGAAGAATAAATATCTATCTTTTGGTGGACGGATTGTGATGGCCAAGAATGTCATTTTAGCTACTTTAGTGTATGCCCTCTTAGTGATTAGTGTCCTGAATGGTTTCATCAAAAACATCAACCAGATCCTGGGGAATTTCATCTGGGACCCACATTCTGAGGGAAAAAAACAATGGGTCTCCTTGCACAAGATGGGGCGACCGGTGAGTGAAGGAGGTGTGAATGTTTGTAATTTTGAGGATACCCTTTCCTGTATGCATGCATGCGTTACGTGGAGTGTTTTAGAGCACCATAAACTTTGGTGGATTTATATTCACAATTATATAGACCACCATAATTCAGAGACAAGATATACTTCACCTTTATGGTCGATCTTCGGTTCCCGGGTCACCCCCTCCTCCCGCACTCCCACTGGATAGTTGGAATTGGTGAGTTCTCTTTGTGGCATAAAAATTTTTGCGGTGATTTTCTTTGTTTTCCATGATTCCCAGCAACCCACATTACCTTCAGGGGAGCAATTTTCATTCCTCCCTTCACCAATGTAGTTCTGAACAAAGAGCATGTGGACCTCTTCAAAATCACTGAGATGAACTCTTCCCCAGATAAATGTGTTTTTACCCATTCTTCATCAGGATTTTTCTCCTCAAAGGATTTTCAACCCATAAATAACATGCATCTCCATTCTGATGTTTGGGATGAGGCTCTTTAGGTTATTATTATTCCAACCCCATTCAATTTTCTTACCTAGAGGATTAGGAAAGGGGTTGTTCCAACGGAGTAAAACATCTTGCACTACGGGATCAATCTGGCTTCTAGGTGTGTGTGTTGTTCGGTCTATATTGAGGAAAGCATGGGTCGCTTGTTATTTTAAAATGAATGGTGCTTGGGGGGTGAAAATTATTCAGGGAATTCATTTTTGGGTATATTCCTTCAACGACGAACCTCTCCTTCATGGACATGTGGTACCATGGCTCGGGCAAAGGTGGTCCGAAAAAATTGGCACACACTGGTATTTTTCATGCAGTTTGCTGGTGCATCTGGAAGGTGAGGAACAAATGTTTTATGAAGGGGATCCACATCAATTCATGATATTATTTCTGGAACAAAAAATCTTCTTATCGGATTAATAAGGATTGTCTGAAACTAGGAGGAAACTTTTTCTCTGGTCCGACTTCAGGTTGGTCCCCAAGATTTTCATCAGACCAGCTATAGTGGTAGGGGTAACTGGGTCCGCTGGCTCCCCCCTTCGTTGGGATTGAAACTCAATATAGATGTATTGTATGACCTGGGTGTCATGCATGGGGGAGGGATGGTACGTGATTCAAATGGGTATGTCTACTTGGATTTCTCTATCAGAGTCGTTTTGGGGACCTCCCTCCAGGCGGAGGCCATGGCGTTGCTCACATGTCTCACCTAATGCAGTCAGAGGAGATTAGACATCTTTGAAGTTGAAACCGATTCATTGTTAGTGAAAAACGACCTACAAGAATCTAACATCTCCCCATGGTCGATCAACTACATCATTAGAAAGTGTTAGAGAATTCCCAATAACACCACTCAAGTGGTGCTCACATGGTGGGAGGGGAACAAAGTAGATGATCACCTGGCCTCGTTGGATCTCCCCAGTTCTGAGAATATTTTCCTTCATACTGTAGTTAAATTGAAGTTTGATGGGGTCAATCTGATTAGGGGTATTCCCTTGGGCTTCATCATTTCAGACCTCCTTAGTTCAGTCTCTTGGTACCAAGGACGCCGAGGGATGAATCCTCTTCCTCTATTGTATTTTTCTTCAAATAAATATTTACATATGATGAAGATAGAAAAAAAAAGAAATATGTAACTCAATAAGAGACCAATTTCATAGAATGAAATTGAATAATTTATTAATCAAAAACACAGAAACCATTTATGGTATCTTTATATCTTTTGTTAATAATAAATGGATACATATATGATTTAAAAATTAACACAATCTATAAAAGTTTCATGATTCTAATAACCAAAATAATATTTTTAAAATAATTATACTTTATAATAATTGAGTCCAAATTCATAAATACTTCAATTCATTGTACCTTAAATAATCCCTTATATTTTGAAAAAAATAAAATTCGAATCTTTGGTTTATCTATGCATAGATATAATATCAAATGTGGTTTTATTTTTCTAGAATCCATGTAGAAGGATAAAATTAACTCTTATAATTAGATAAAATTTCAAAAAAGGATAAATAATAAGATTTTCATTGGGCTTATTAATATGAAATCAATCATGAAATTCCCAAATAAGGATTAAAATATAAGTGTCCCCCTAAAAATCATCATTCACTATATCAATTGTGATTTCATAAGTTTTTCTTTATTCCTTTGTCTTTAGATGTAATTTTGGCATAGCATAATCATTATCCATTTTATTATGACATTCATCCTCACAATTCCCATAATCCTTAAATTTGTGGAATTAATGTGTGATGGGTGAATTCTACATATAGTTCTATCTATTTTCGTTATTAAATAACCCCTTCCCATTATTTCACCATTCGGCCTTTCTATGACCTTTCCTTACACACATAAATAATTTACTAGTCCCCTTGCAAAAATTTACTTCATATTTCATTCAAAACTTCGACCATGAAGGAAATATCATATTGTTCACTCAATCGTTCTTATTTTTTTCCTTGAACATCATCTTTTTTTCTTGTTAAAAAATGATATTTATGGGTAACTATGATCTCTATTTCAACTATAGGATCACATCGAATGATTTATACATAGCTACAGAAGTCCCTTATGTATAAAAACATTCAAAGACTTGATTTCAATCCACTGATGAATTGATAAAACATTTATTCAGGTTGGATGATAATTACAAAAGTGTACCTCAAAAGTCATGTAAAAGTTTCCTCCATGGTACCAGTAGATTCATCAGCCTTCTATATTAGCTCAAGTAAATCCTTCCCCATTTATATATGTAGAATAGGAGTGATTCACTTAATAAAAAATATGATCTCAAACTCAACCCACTCCATAGATTCAATTTCATCACATTTCCCAGTGTTCTTAATGAGATTCCACTATTGTTATTATTATCATTCTAAATTATATATAGGACAAATTACTTTTTTATGTTCTGAACATTAGAGAATGAAAAATATATTTTCAGTGGTACTGATCCATTTTTAAGAAATAGATAGATCAACAAAACCACTAAAATATGGTGTGAATCTCCTCATGAAGGAATCAATAGAACATTGTTTTTTTCTCTTCATTTTTCCAAGTTTTTTATGATTCATTGTTTTATAATGTTGTGTGTGCATAATAATGAGAGTTTTTATTCTAGCTCCCATAACATTCAACTCATCAAAAGAAAAATAAATTCATTTTATATTTAATTGATCATTAACACCATTCCTATAGGTTTGATCAATTTAATAAATCCAAATCATAGTGTGAGTTACAATACTTATAGTGGGAAACCACATAATCCTGAATAATAACTTATATGATATCTAAATCCTGATACATTATTTATAATATATATTACCTTAGGTATAACTAAGTCATTAATGGTCATTATTTAAATCCTTTAGAAAGTTTCATAAAGTGTTTATGAATAACAAAAGAATATCCCCCAAGAGTGTAAAACTAGATGCACAGTAAATCTCACTTTTATTTAATAGGTAATGCTGGAGTCAAGCCTTAAACACCTTTTCCAGATTTATTACCCACAGGTACATCTGTTATAGAACAAGTTCCACTTATAGTATCCAAAAAGGTATGTTTTATAAGGAAAAAAATTCTCCATCATTCACCAATATTTTATGATATTTTCATATACATAGAATTATCCATATAATTACCCTTAAACATATCCGTAGGGATATCACAAATATTTTATCATCTTAGTTTAAAAAGGTTAACTAATCTAATACTTTGATACCAACTATGGTGACCCATGATTTTCATACATAGATATTAAATTTTTTAGATGAATATTTATTACATTACACAAACACATGCTTGAGGATCATAAAGTTATAGTGCTTTTGGGAAATTGGAAACATAAAAAACTGACTCACAGGTAAAATAAATAATCTTCCACTAAGTTTTTCATAGTTAACACCCTTATTATAAATTTCATATATAATATATTTCTTTATAAACTAGTTAAATTAAACATAAGAAACTGTGATATTTAATGCTCACTAAGGGGAAATAAGGGAGATACCTAGTCATAACAACAGAATAAGTGTATAAGAACTTGATAATAACATTTAAGAAACATATCGTGTATATTAATCATGAGTCATGGAATAAATATTGGAATTTCATATGACATGAATCATAATAAAATCAAAGAACATGAACTCTAAGATCATAAAATTGGAATAAGACAAATAATTGTTTCATACACATAATCATATAAAATCATTTCGATAGTATTCAATGTTCATGGTTAAGGATATCATAGTAGAACAAGCTCACTCCCCAAACCATAATTGTAGTCAAGATTTACTCCCAATACTATCACATTAGATAAATTCTGTTACTAAACTAGGCTCCCTCCCCATTCAAGTCCAGTTTACCTCCTGATATATCAATCATTATCCAATAAATTGGAGGGAGATATAGGCGTCACTCATTAAATAATTAAAATTATACATACATGTCCCACAATATCATAAAACATTAATCATATTAGATCCCATGAAATGAAATGGGTTCTATAAAGATTTTATCATATATAACCTATGGAATAGAAATAGGTATTAAATTTATTTGATCATTGCATCATAGAATTACCCATGGAAAAATAAGTGGGTTTCATAATAAATTTATCCTGGCATAACATATGGAATAGAAATGGTGTTTATAAACATATTTTCATCATAAAAATAAACGATATAGAGAAATAATAATAATGGTATCTCGGGATCACTTCCATAGTAAAGTATTTGTAGTATCAAAGGATACCATCTTAGATGGAAAATTATTTTGAAAGATCATAAAGGATGCTTTAAAAATAATTTAAAATATTTCTTAAGGAATATATCCTCTATGATTTTAAAAATAAAATTGTAAACATAAAATTTTTTCAAAATACTATTCTTTAAACATAAACTTTTAAACTTATAATGGAATATTTAAAATTAATTTAAAAATTTTCATGAGAAAATAACCATTCAACTTTAAAAAAAACCTTTCAAAATAGAAAAAATTTTGAAATTTTTTTCATTGAAAATAATGTTTTAAACTTATAATAGAATCTTTAAAATTAATTTAAAAAATTTCTTTAGGAAAATTAATGTTCACTTTGAAATAATTTATTTTAAATCTAGTAATATTATAATTATTATTTAAAAAAATTCATTTACAATAACCTTAAAAACTTTTATGGGAATCATAAAATAATTGAGTGTTCAGGATAGTAGGAAATATTTTTCATGCCATGTATTTTTTAATAAATATTTATTTTTCACATTTTGTAAAAAGAATATGGGTATTGTTTGAAAAACAACATGAATATTTAATTAAAAATTTTAAAATTGACTTTCAAAAATATAATAGGAATATTAAAATATTTTTGGAAACTTTTTCTTGAAAACATGTATATGAAAGAAATATGGTTTCAGATTGATGAATGAAATAATGTTAGTTTTATTTTAAAAAGTATTTTAGAATATAAAGTAAAAATATAGATAAAAATAAATAAAAAGAATGTATTATGTAGAATAAATATTAGGATAAGGAAATTAATTGTTTTATTTATAATTAAATCATAATATTTCATCATTGAAAGTGTAATCATAAAAATCCTGATAAATAATGAGATTGTAACATAAAACCCTTACAACATTGTTATATCTTTAATCATAAGCCCCATTAAATAATGACATATTATAAAAAATTAAATATAATTAATATATAGATATTAATTATATAAAAAGTTTTAGTGGTAGTATATACACTTCATAAACTAATATTAGTGCATAACATAACATATGTCTCAGAGAAAGAAAATTGAGACAAAACCCCCTTTTATTAAATCTTGAATTCATTATTACATGTTTAAAATTACTTTATAATAAATATAGGATAATTATAAATATATTCATGGATCATAATTATATATATAATATCATATATAATTTACTTATGATATTATATTACCAGTTTATTAAAAATTATTTACTAAATCAGCTCCGAGTTATAACATCTTTGTTTTTCCGGAATGTTTTGATTTAGTATTTTTTTAATTATAAATTTATCTCAGTTCTATAATCTCCAGAATATTAATTGTAAAATGAATTTAATTTAAATTCATTATATATTTATTTCTAGTAATCCATAAATGATAGAGATATAAAATGAATTACACAGTTTAGAGAGACAATAACATGTACTTACGCATGATAATTATTTCTATTTTATTAATGGATGGAGAAAAAGAAAGGTAAATAATAATTCACCATTAAAAAATAATTTTGTTTTCATATATATCACTTATATTTATAAACTCTATCCTTATTACCATCCTTGAAAATCACTTTTGAAAACGTTTCACATTGCTTCAGGAGGCCGTGGTCTGCCGTACACACATGAAACATTATTTAATCCCCAACAGAATATAAATTTAGAAGGTAGATGTGTTATGATAATTAAAATTTTATAAATAGTATAAAAAATATCATATATACTCATTTAATATTTCCCTATTACCATTAAATTAAAATATTAATGAAAAACACATCGCATCGGTTCGCGATGTGGAAGTCTGATTTACACATGAGTGACATTATTGGTATAAAATAGGTTTGTAGGTAAGAAGGTAGGTGTGATATTATAATTAAATATATATTATAATATAAAAAATATCTTATATAAATATTAAATCCATCATTATATATATTAATGAAAGATGTTGATGGAAAAACAAATAACATTGGTTCATGAGGTGGTAGTCCACTTTACTCAAGATGGACATTTTTATTTCTCATTTGATGTAAGTGGAGATGGATATTTGTTATTAAATAATTATAATAACATCTACATGTATGTTAGATATTTTTATTATTATATCATTGAAATTTATTAGTATATAAATGCGGATGAAGAAGAAATAAAACAAAAATAGAAGTTTAATAATTTTACCTCTTCTTCAAAGAACCTCGATAAGAATACAAATAAGGATACTCTAGGAGGTATTCCTAATCAAAACAATGACTTTGGGATATGTGTATAGAATTATTTAATATATTTTGGTAGGTATGTTCCAAAACATGGGGCTTGGATGTGTTAATAGGATAGTAGAGAGAGTGGCCTTTTATAAGTAGGGGAGAGGATACAGATAAATGTTTTGAAATGAATAAAATATACACACATTTTTCACATTCCATTAAGATTTAATATGGTTAATTAGTTATCATAATTGAATATAAGGTTTATATATGTCCATAAAATGATTTTCTAAAATTTCCTAGGTCATTTTACCCCTTATAATTTACGTATACACCTAGTAAACCCATTTAAACATTAAATGCATTAATTATTTTATACTTTTTTTACTCATTATTTTGAACAAAAATTAAGTTTACCTTATTATATAATATAAATTATAATTATTCAAACTATAGAATTAATTTTTCAAAATTCCATTAACATAAGTGGAACAAGTTAATTTAATATTACACCCACATATGTGATGAAAAAGATGTATTTTGAAGAGAAAATTTTAAAAAAATTAAAAGGATTTAAAAAACCATTTAAATATGAAATTGATTTCAATGAAATAAATTGGATTAAAAAATATATAATATTAATAATATTAATTTTAAAAACATATAAAAAAATTTAGCATATATTTTGCTAATGAAAATTAAGTTTTAAATAAGAACTATAATATTTTAATATTGACAAAAAAGTATCATTTTCGAAAATTCTAAAAAATACACTAAAATATAATTTTTGGATTATTTTTTGAAAAAGTATTATTATTTTTTAAAAAATTTCTAAAAGTTTCAGAAATGAATTTTTAAATATGTGCAAAAAATCTACAAATTGTTTTAAAAAAAAAATAATTTTAAGCTTAAAATTGGATTTTTACTTATCTATTGTCTAGAAAAACCTTAATATGAACATTAAACATACAAATAAATTATATAATATATAAATTTAATTAATTTAATTCAGCAAAAGTTATTTTTTTAATTTATTTAAGTAAAACGTGTTTTTTTCTCGAAAAAATAGTTTTCCGAAAATGATTTCCTTTACATTCAAACAGTTATTATTTTCATTTAATTAATTGGTATTTAAAGAGTTTATTTTATATACATGAGTATGAAAATATTTTTTAATAATTTAGTTAATATATTTCCCACCAACTATTGTAATGACTAGTAGATAAATATTATTTTAATTTATAACTGTTTAGTATTATGTCATGTTTTGTTGAAACCCGTTGTTGCGTGTAATAAATTTTATCAACGAAATTATATTTAATTGAAACAAATATTTCATAAAACCTCAGGGTGTCAGAAGGATTATTTTGGGGATCTAGAGAATATAATGAGGGAATAATATGAGAGTTCATAGTTATTAGGGAGTGATCTTAGAATAATATAAAATATAGATAGATAGCATAGGAAGATAAATGTTTGTTAGATCAATCATGCCTTGGAGTCGTCCATTAAGGATTAAATATGATCAATCTTGGCCATCTTATTCTGACACCACTACTATATTTCTAATTAGTTTCCTTCAATATTATACTAATATTAATTTCTTGGTCTCTATCTCTTACTCACCAAACCACTGAACATGATTGGGGTAGACACATAGATGATATGTCTTTGGAGTTTACTGACAAGAAGGTTAAATGAACCCAGAATTCTCACATTGGAATCACACCAGTGGATTAAATATTACTAAAACAAGAATAATAGTTTTTTAATAGATCTTCCAATCACCACAACCTATCTACTTACCCTTTTAATGTTGGAGCACATTTACCAGCTCTAGCTGTAGTTTGAGTATCTCTTACAACTAGTTTCCTTGAAATGATTTCCTCAGGGATGCTGGCCTTATAAACCGCTTCCATAAAGTTAGCAATTTGATACTTAAGCACTAAAACATACAGTTCTAGATGATGGACTTGAACATATAACCATGTCATCCTTAAATCATCATTATCTAAATCTCATGAGAAAGTAACAAATCCACTAAATGTTCAATATATACTTTCATTGACTGATCACCCTAGAGGATACCCAAAAAATTATTCACCTTCTTGAATCTCACTTTCCCAAAATAAAAGCTCTAAATTAATAATCCTTAAAATATCCCAATAAGGGATCCTCATACTATTGGTCAAGAATACTGAGCTTCCACCACTCAAAACCCAATCCTTATAACTAAGTAATAGAGAACCTCACCATAGAGGAATATAGATTTTTTGGCAAGAAAAAAATCTATTCAACAATAGCTATCCACTCAATCACCTAATGGGATCCTTGATCACTATAGAATACTAGATGATATAGAATTAATAACTCTCATGAATGATCCATGTGTTGAGAGTAACATTGAATTGACAATCCATGATGAGTTTTGGTAGAGTCAGCGACTAAAAGGGTAACCCCAAGATCACTAGGAAAGCTACCCAAGGAATCACATTATTAACGTTCTCATTATTTCATTGGGGACTAATTATAAAACATCACAAAAAAACAAAACACTAAATCAAGGGAAACAAACAATTCATAAAAAATAACTAAAAAACTACCACAAAATTTTAGACATAATGGAACTAAATCTTAAAGAAACTTAATCGTGGACACAAACTCAATTTCAAATTTTCAACCAAAATCTTTAAAGAGATTGTATACCATACACCCAAATATTGTTTCTAAGCATAACTCACCCAAAAAATCCCATGAATTATATTACATAATAACCTATCAAATTATTTCTCTGAAAACAAAAAAAAACCCATAAATATTTTCTAGAGTTCAAAAAAAATTTACCCTAAAGAAACTAAAAAAACAAAAAACTAATTTTGAAATATATTCTACATTCCATGGAATAAAAAATTACATTTAAGAAACTTCTTAATGAAATAATACCCAAAATAAAAATCCCATAAATATCCCTACAAAACTAAAAATTATAAAATAAACCAAGAGTGGATGTAATAAAATTTACCAACCTCCCCCACTATGCATGGTTTGGTGAAACAATTTTTCAAACCATATTCCAACCGTTCGAGTATCAATAGAATTTATCTTAAATGGTGTGTATGGAAAACACATGTTTTAAAATACTAATTTTTTTAAATGTTCACCCTTTAAAACCATTCCAATTTCCCTCAAAAAATAAATAATTTTCTGGGACTTCTCATTTAATATCCATACAAGTTAGAGTAATATCACTCCACACAAAAATATTTCAATAACAAGCCACCATAATTCTAAAAGATTCAAACTAATTTTTCTGATAACCTGTGGTAACTCATGATATGAAACATGGATGAGTGGCCCAAGAAGTTCCATAGACCTACCACTAGAGTTCTAATAGTCTTATCTCATTTATACCATTGATATCAAAATAAAAAGAAAGTGAATCGTAGGAAAATAGAGCCCTTTTAAGAACTCCGATGTTCTGTTACCATTTTCGAACAAACCAACATGGGAATCCATCCATACCAGCATCCAAAGTGGGCCTATACATACCCAAGGATCATCCTCAACCCCCTTGGAAAATGAAAGTTTTCATGGGTATAAAAAATAACCACTTGGGATGGTTAAACCATCAAGAATTCAAAAAATAATAATCATCAAAAAAGGTATATCCAAAATAAGTGACATAGGTAAAATAATAAAAACGAATATATAAAATCTAATAATTTAATACATAGTTAAAATTCTAAAATGAAAGATAATAGAAATGAAAAAAATGAAAAAATATGCTGAAACAACACTAACCCAAGTGGTTCTCTGAAATGAAAAGTCCGACCACCATATCCTTATTACACTCAAGTCACGACCATGATCTTAAAAACCAACTACTTCCCAAGGAATATGGGACCATGTCCGACATTATAGACATGGATTTAAGGTTCTTGCACAAGACATGGGGACTACATACCCACCAAAATGATTATATAGGGTGTGATACAAAATCTATTATGATAACACCAGGAGTCTATTTCATTTACATTATAAATGAAATCAATTATACTAGTTTCAAAACAATGTCTTGAAAAATAGTTTTTTAGCTCCATTAAAAATCACGAAAATATAGAAACATAAATCATACACTACCTCAAAGTGGTCTATTTTCCAGACCATTTCACAAGGTTACTTTTTTTAAAACCAATAAATTAAATAAAACCAAACATTTATCTTTAAAGTATCACACATTTTAAAACCAAATACATATGGTTTCAAATATTTTGAAAGTTCAAACTAAGGAAAAAATTTGAAAACAATTTCCCCCTTTTCCCCTTAAAATATTTTTTACACCCAACTCAAATGTAATCTTAGAAACTTGGGTAATAATAATGAAATATAACCATAAAAGGTCATGAATAATGTCAATAATGTGATAGGAAGAACTATTCACCATCAAGACTAAATAGATAAAAGGATTAACATATAAAGTAAGTCCATTCACAAAATAAGAAACAAAACCATCAATAATTATAAAAAAATAAATAATATATTATACAAATCCTGAAGCAACAATGAAGGGACTAATGATACAAGACCAAAAACGTATAGTTGGACTTACTTAAAATAGGTTAATAGTCAAAAATGAGTCACAAAATCACTCTAACTAGTTTCATTAGTGAAAATTCTTCTAGACTGGTGTTACGTATAACTCATGGGACTAGGCAGTGCTAAAACTCAACAATCCAAGAAATATCCCACTACTTCCCTCATAGTAACCCTAGTCTCCTGATAGAATAATAACTAAAGTGGTCTATGAGAAAAAAAATTTATCACATGAAAATAATAATTCCCAGAGGATAAAATCATAATAACATCCTTTAAAATTCCGAAACTACCAATTAAAATAGCCCCCATTATTCAGAAATCATGAATCAAATAATAAATCAAATATCTCTTAGATAACATAAGTATCATCGAGAACCAAATGGGGTTAAAAATGGGTACAATAAATATCACACCACAAAGTGTCAAAAATCACTACAAATTTCACGTATAGTATATACATTTCTAAATACCTGTTTAAAAAAATGGAAACAAGAAAAACTATAGAAACTCATAGTCATAAAAAATAACAATAAAAATTCCAGGGGAATATCTACTTCTCTTTATAAAACAACGCCACCCATTTAAAATATGTAAACCCTTTAAACAAAAAAATGAAAACCCTACTTGAAACCCCTACTTGGATTAAAACACAATGAAAAAGTTATTTTCAAGTAAAAACACCCTTTAGAATTTTATTATACGTTTAAGTTGAATAAAATACCCATTCTAACCAAGAAAAATTTTAATCATGGAATTCTACCCATATTTCATATAAAACCCAATATATATGAGGAAATATTTTAATAAACCATACCTAGATACCCCACACCATCATTATGTATGTTTGAAATAAATTTAACATGTTAAGCATCGATGGGGTCGTAAATAAACGGAAATGAAATTGAAATATCCATATCAAGTAGTGGAACCATATTGTCTTCAATATAATCTATTTGATTGGAACTTCTACTATGGATCACTACCATTTAAACCCAAAATCAAAAATTCCTAAAAATAATAACCAATAAAATTTGAAAAAAATGACTACTATGTTTAGAGGAGAAGAGTAAAATAGTATAAAACTAAAGAGGAAGGAGAAAGGATCCCTAACCTATTTAACTATGTGATGACTCTCTATGAAACCACCCCAAATACAACTTTGTGGATCATGGAGATTCATATCAAGGCAAGTAAAAGTGTCCAAGTCACGGGGTTCAATGTGGGGGACTGAAGGGAGGAAACCCAATAAAAAAATCCAAAAGGAAACCACCCTATTAGAGTGGGATATAAGTTTTACATATAGAGTTAAAAAACCATGGGTTAATTGTAAAGATATCCACTTATATGACTTTCATGGGCTACACCCTTATGCTGTATGATTTTTAATCGTGCACTATAACCGTGTGACCTCAAAAAATTTCACAATTCATTACATTTTCATCCAAAATCACCTTGAACTCGATGGGAAAATCCATCAAAAAAATAACCCCACATAAAAGTGACATTAGGGGTGTCATAAAGATGATTTTTTTAGAACATCAATTTTTTATGAATTTTTTGACTTGAGTGTAATATATGTATTTCAAGTGAAATCCATTGATCATCCCCCAAAATAATAAGCTTTGAGATTGGTATCACATGAATTTATTTTTTGGAAAACTATGGTTTCATTGGTTAATCACTCTTTTTATATATACCAGGTTATCCCATGTATATTTTAAGTTGAATAAAAATGGACATTACTATGAAAACCATTTGGTATCATCCTTTACACAAAATTTAATTATGATACAACACATATTGGTAGAGAGAGAAGAAGATGTGATAAATTATTCCATTTTTATTTTTGGATAATAAGGAATTAAATAGTGTGATTTGACACCTACTTGAACATTACATTTTTTTTCAATAATATAGAGAAATGAAACAATCATGCACATTGACATAAGATGTGGTTAGTGGTATTGACAATAAAACCAAAGGGATAGATTGAAGTGTGCATTTATGGATTGTATTTGTTTCCCATAAGGAAATGAAATCTGGAAGCCATTAATTATGATCATTGTTTCAAAAATAATCATGAAAAATAAAAGTGTTTATGGGTGACGAGACACTATTTAGAAATTTTTGTAATGGATATTAAAGAGATTGTAAAATGCGGAGAATAAAAGGTTTGAGTTTAAATGGATGAGTCTAGTTTGAATAATAAAGAACCCAAACAAATTTTCCTATGTTTTAAAGCTACTAATATCTTAATGACAATAATATTATATAATGTTTTGAGAATATTTATAGTGATGGAGAGGACATTGAGTTTAGTTTAGAGGTTCTAGAAGATAAATTTGTAATGTTTATAATTCCAGTAGCTATGTACGGGTCATCAACAAATTATACCACATATATAAAGTGAATAAGGAATGTTGTGTAAAGTTAATTTCAAATTACACATAGTTTAATAAAGTTTATGGAATTCTCTGTAAATTTAACTTGATAAATTATGGAGCTAATTAAGGGTGAATCAACAAATCATTTTTTTACAAAGGTGAATTTGGAAGTGAAAAGGATACATAAAGGTAAATTATAAGTTACACTGCCAAAATGAATGTAACCTATGAGTATAATTGACTGTATACAAGTTATTGCTAACCTGCATAATGATATCTTTAAATTATATGATTCATGTAAAGGTAGCATTGTAAATCATTTTCTGTATAAGTTTATCTTAGAAATTATGTAGGCTGCATCATGGTAAACTCAATTTATTTGAAGGTTTGTTATAATGAGTTATATAATTGTAATATTCATCTTTCTTTTGGGTCTTCATGAAATAAACATACATATAAAAATATAACCATGTTCTACTTAAAAGTCACTCAAAAGATTAAAATGTATATAAAGGTAGTGAATAATTTTTCTAGAATATTAATTTTAAAGAATACAAGAATAAATTACATGGTGCTCCAAACCTATCTATCCTGGAAATATACATCATAGTGATTCGAAAAACTGTGATTGAAAATATGAGTTATGTAAAATTAATAATGCCATAGAAATTATATTCATGCCACAAATCTATATAATGAAAAATGAGAAGATGAAGACGGATATCCAATATGCATGCTATGTTTTTTGTGAAATAATAAAAAGACATAATTATAGTGGATTTTCTATGGGGTTTTATGAAATATTGGTAAATTTTATAATCTTTTAGAATATCATCGTTCAAAAATGGGAAAATGTATATTATAAGTTGTAAGGGTGATCATTACATGTCAAATATTTACCAATGAAAAATGTGGAGCCACCTCCACACTGTATGTGTTGTTGTATTGTTTTGCGGTTCATTGATATGTGGAATTATTAAAATAAAGTTAGATCCATAGTGAATATAAGTCCATGGCTACTTATTTTACATGTGAAGAATGAAAGATAATCCATAAGTTTGTTCAAATGAGTCCCTATGACTCAATCTGAATGAAAGGTTTGAACGAGTTCAAAGGTGAGGATAACCTATTGATATTTTAAGAGAATTTATATATGAATATTTTAAGAATAATATTCATTGTATCTTTCATGATATTCTATATAGATATAAGCATAGTGAAATGAAAAATTTTGGGTGAGGCCTTCGATAGAATGTTACTCTAGATAAACTCATTTTGTTAAAGAAGAAAGCTAATAATCAAATATTACTACTATCTGAATATTTATTTAGAATAAAAGAAATATAAGATATCTATATTCATATATTCATATGAATTTAAATATAATAAGAGAGGAATATATATATATTATTATTGTTTCTATCTGATTCATAATGACTCTCCAAATATTGAAGATCCACTGTGATTTCAAATCATATATGAGACCGAGTAGATAAAAAGGAAAACATGAATTGAACATTTTTGATCAGATCATATAAGTTTAGGACATGTTTGATTGGTTCATGAATGTCCCTTAAAGAAGTGGTGGTTCTAGAATAAAAAACAACATCATTCAGTTGGGAGGATAACGTTTTGCAAGACAATATTGGGAAGTGGATAAAACCAACCCAGCCCCTGGGTGCCAATTCTTAAGAACTTGTAAAAAATATAATCTTATATTTATAATAAAATTCATTGATTAAATAGATTGGAGAATAGAAAGGATTCGGTTTTTTAGGATAGAGATGAACCTTGTGAAGACCTCTTGTAATACAGTTATTGGTTATTCCTACATTTCATATTTAGTTAAGAGTTGAGAGTACATCAAATATCCATATCTCATAACAATGAAAAAGCTTCATATAATATAAAGGATATTTTGAATATAAAGTAAAACAAATAAAATTTAGTTTTTATTGATTCTTCCCAATCTCAATTACCCTGTATGGTCAATTGGGCTCTACATAAATAAACATGTAATGATTAACATAATAAAATTTATATGTTTTCATTGTTACATAAATTTTTATACATTTGGTATTTTCATAAAATTTACTTTTAAATTGTTAATTTAATTAAATTAGAAATATTGTATCTAGTAAAAATTTAATAATAATTCCTAGTAAAAAATCTCTTTCAATTGAGTTGGTATTAAAATCATTTAATGTTAACAAGGCATATTTTCTAAATAATTATTATTTTTCAATATATAATAAATTTATGACTGTTAAATTTTTATTTTGATAATATTAAATATTTTAATTATTAACATTTAATTAATTTTTAATAAATAATAAATATGATTAAGAACTCTTAATGTTTTAAAATTAAATTTCAATAAAAAAATTCATTAATTTTTCAAAATTTCATTTGAAATGTTTGGTAAAAAATTAATAATTTTATTTTGATAAAATTAAAATAATTTCTAAATCCAATATTCCAAATTTATCCTTAAGAGTCGAAAATAGGTCTGGATCCACATAAGCAGTCACCCAATCCAGTTCACAAAAAGGCCTCCAGTGTGCCTCCACTTGTTATAGAGTCTTCCAACTGGTGGTAATATCCTAGAAGGATACATTTGGGAAAATACACACTTAGATCAGAGTGAAATGATAGTGGAAATTTGAAAAACATATAAATATACATAACAAACATTAGAGTGTTCATAAATGAATAATTAACTGAAACAAAAGCATGGTATAATAAATGAAATGCATCATAGAAACTCAATTATAAAATCACACAAACATAGTTCACCCATTTGGTCGACTAGAAAAAATATAACAAAATAAAAGAAAATAAATCAACATGGTCCACTAGTACTATGGCCCAAGCCACATACCCACTCTCTATGACTACTGAACTACTCTAGTATGAACCCCACATGAGATAATCCCATTGGATCATAAAACTTTGGGCCTCATCCCAATACTTCATGCCAAGAGATATACCTAAAAGTAGGCATAAGTTATGCACACACACTGAGGTTCACATACATGAGGTGGGAAATGAATCTCAATAGGACGCCCATAAAATGTGATCCTAACATCTGCTATCATAATAGGTGCATGAAACATGTGATATAACAGACATAGTCAAATAAATCCTACTAGAAAAATAATAAATAAAAATGCTGAAAATTAATAAAAAAAGGATAAAAACAAAGAAAATATAAAACCTTGGGTTCTAGTGTGACACCAAAGGTAGATCTACCCTCACTTTGACTTATGTGAGGGGAATTATAAAATGCTACTCAGTTAGACAGCACATCAGGAGTATCCGTCATATTAAGGATATACAAATTTCTAATACAATGGTAGAAATGAATGATGGATCCCAAGGTCTCATACGTTGTGTTTAAAATGATGAATCACATTTATTATGATCAAATACTCAAATAACCATATCTGAACAGGTGGTACGAACTCTTGCTGACCCTAGAAGGATTCGACCCATGTCCTATAAGTCCTACTGAATATTATGGGAAACAAATGACCTATTAATGCCTCACATCATTAATATACCTAAATTCAAGTATCGGACCCCAAGAGCACAATATAATCTATAGTACACTACCCATAGCCAGAGTGATCAACTAAACTAATGGAGGACACACTCATCCGGATTATCCATTATCTCCCTAGACCTATATCCCAAAAACCAAATAATAATGGAGAGAAACTGAATCAGTCTCAGGTCAAAAAATTGTTCTTGTAATATCTCAAAGTTCTCTTATCTCATTTACTCATGAATAAGAAAAAACTAAAACCTCTAAGACAACGTCTTAAGAATCAAGGTTGGCTTACACCTAAACCTGGAAATGAGAACATTTGAAACTATCACAGACTCTCTAAAGGAAAATATATCATGAGGCACCCTCAGTGGTCCTATAAACTAAAACATTAATAGAATACCCTTTGGGGGGATCCTCTAGAAAAATCAATCCATGGTCAATACCCATTAGTAGAAACTATATTCATCCTCCCGACACACAACCTAATGAAAAACACACCAAGAAGGGTAAACTTAAGAAGCACCATACTAAAAAACGAATTCATAAAATATTCCCCTCAGGCCTATAAAAAACTATTTTTATTTATATTAAACAAATATATTTCATAAAAATAAAAAACCCCGATAATGTTATCCTACCCGTAAATTTTATAATTTAAAATTTTTTGTCTCTAAAAATAGGTTTTTACATGTTTCCTTCTTTTATGTTAAAATTAATGTTTATTACACAAAGAAAATTTATTTGGAAAAATAGAATTTATATTTGGAATCAATAGATTAAACTTTTATAAAAAATATCATTGGATTTTTAGGAATAATAATACAAATACTGGGATTAATCTTAATTACTATGATAATGGTAAAACTATTATTTTAAAAGAATTGTTTTATTACCTCTCAGGAATTTGAATCTAATAAAATTAATCAAAATATTCTAACAATGTCACTAATATAATTTTAATCATTTTTATAATTATATTAACAGTAATTTAACTGGTAATCGATACATTTTATGATTAGAAACACTAATGGTGAAAATAACATTTTTCTAAAAAATCATTAGATATATATATATTAAATATTTTAATTTAAAAGTTAATTTTATAATATTTTTAATTTTAATTATTTCATATAGTGATTAATTATAGGTTAATAAAAACAACATCTGGTAAGAAATTTCACCTTATATTATTAAAACTTATAAATTACTTGGGTAAAAAATAGTTACCAATGTAAAAACTAAAATGAAACATGTATAGAACCCATGTGAATGTGAATTTTAGAGGCTTTATTGAATGAAAATCACCCCAAATTAAATTCTTTCCCACTTATGGAGCCTTCAATCCATTAAAATTTACATATCATTAATGAAATGCAATGTGTACTTCCAAAATTACACTTCTCTTAATTTAGAAACAAGAGTTTTTCATACTCATCATCCTTTTCTACTTGATATTCCTCTTAAAATATTATTATAGAAACCAAAATATAATTATAATAGTATTATTAAATTACTAAAATGTTATTATATTAATTTATTAACCATTATTCAATCATTTCCATCATCTAAGAAAAACAAAACATCATCAATCGTGTGTAAGTATGGAATATCGCCTCCACAAAATGATGTAGTTAATTTTTCATCACCTCTACTTATGGATAGTGAAAAGGTTAAAAATTATAAATTATTATGTATAACATGTCACAATTATGACTCCTAAATTAAAACATATCATAAAACTGTATTCTATCCCATTATCTGAGAAATGGAAATGTTAATCATATGTATGTGCAGACTAACGCCTATATGAATGTTGAATTTCATTTGTCATCACCACACATAATAGATGGTTGTAAGAATTAATTTAATAAGTATATATCAAATTAATATCATTTTCACACTTATGTAATGGTTATATTATCATTACATGAAAAAAAATTCCTATCTTAATAAATAATTATAACACAATCCCATTTAGGTCAGTTTTACCCCCTAAGTGAATGCCACTAAAATGATTATTTCACGAACAATTAAGGAATTTCACATAATTTTAATATCATGTAATAATAAATTATTTATTATTTTATAAACATTATACAATGTTTTAATTTATATTTAATATATTTGTTAATATATCACTCTTTAATCATTAAACATGTCCAAAATTGTTCTTCAAAATTTCCATTATTACAAACTATAGATTTTTCATTAACTAAATGATATTTGTTTTTAGTGAATAATTTAATAATATTATTCTAGAATCTTTTATAATATATGAATTATGAACATTTTTTTAAAAATGTAAATCAACAATTCCATTACAAAATTAGTACAAAACAAGCAATTAGAGTTTGAAGAACCCAGTGATTAAAATAAACTACAATAGAATAATATATTTATAATAAATATTTATAAATAAAGTTTATAAAGTAAAATATATAATTATAAGTTTCTTAGATATGTGATTAAGATATATATTTTTCTTATACAGAATTTTGGAGAACATTTTGATTAATAAAGAATTAAGGTAAGGGTTTCTATTCTCAATTTCACCCCTTCAGACAGATTTCTTATTATGCACCCTGATTTATTTTTTTGGGTGTATAAACTAATAATTTAATATTTTTTATCATTATAATTCCATTATTAAAGATATTTAATTTTTTTTGAAATTATACCCTTCAAGGTGTCTTGATTCGAATGTTTCTTATTCCATAAGTATTATTTGTCTCTATTTTCAATTTCATAACACATGTTTAATGTTATGTAAAATATTTTAATTTATGTGGTATATTAACAGTCATACTGACTCAAAGTAAAATTAATATATTTAATTCCATTATATTTTATTTTAATGGTGTCCCAATTATTTTCTTTTGATTCTTACGTTACCCTTATCATAAGGGTGTTTACATTTCAATTTTTCTCCATTGGGATATAACCTGTATCCACAAATGTTTTCCTTTTTGTGGATTATATATTAAACATTGGATAATTTCTTAATCCACTAATACAATTTTAATTTGGGTTATTAATTTCATAAAAATAAATCACTACATTTCCCTTTCCAAATCATCCTCATTTATATGCATGATTTATCTTCCAATTCATTTCCCATATGAATATCAAAATTTTCATTACACTGATTGAAGGGAATTCACCAAGATAGCCATATTCCAATTGATTGGAAGGATTAATGTCTTATCCTTATATTATTAATCTATAGAGTGTTAGTTTTATGATTTCTTTCATAGAATGATATTACACATATTGATTTGGGAAGTCCTGACAGTCGTTTTACTTCTTATTCTGATACATATGTTTATTGACTACTCATGAATATTTATTATGTATTGTTAAACCCTATATATTATTTATGTTAATGTCATATATTAAAGAAATTCCATACATTTTTATCTTAATATGGATGTTTATGGATTATAATGGTAAGATGATTATGCATTGTGTTATTATTCATATTTTTATATGCTGACTACATTAAACATAAAGAAGCTTAGAGTGGTGCCTATTATTATATATCCACTCAATGCATCAAGTTTTATCATGAGACAAATGTATTATTTATTTTATATATACCTATACAATGTAATATTTGTTTCTTGATTGAGAGATTTCTTTCAAGAATGATGTCTTTGATGAAACCTTGATGAAAATAATAATGTCTTGGAAGAATTGTGTTGGACTCCTCATGTATTAATCATGTTTTAATAATCACAAATCTCATTACTGTTAATTAATCTTGATCTTTAGTGCACATATTTCTAATGCTCTTCAAACTCAACAATAGGTGCATATCATGTTTTTATAATAACAAATCTTATGGATGTTAATTACTCTTTACATGTTTTATGCATATTTACAATTCTCTCATATATTATCTCTAATCAGTAACCTTAACTCATATTCTGGATATTACTGTCTTAGTCCAAATATAGATTTTTTTGTCTAAGTATGGACTCACTGTGAAGGACTCACCGTGACCAGACACCCTGACCAGACACAGTGACCCGACACCGTGACCAGACACCGTGACCAGACACCGTGACCAGACACCGTGACCAGACACCGTGACCAGACACCCTGACCAGACACCGTGACCAGACACCGTGACCAGACACCGTGACCAGACACCATGACCAGACACCTTGACCAGACACTGTGACCAACCACCGTGATCAGACACCGTGAATAAGACACTGTTTCCATGATCACTGTGACACTGTTTCTTAAACTTTTGTCAATATTATTTTAAATGATGCTAAGGGTCATATTTGTTGTTTTTAATGCAATTAATGTTATTTAATGTTAGTTTTTGGCTTGATAGGAAACCGTATCTCGTACCTATGAAAAGGGAATCATTACTACTGCCAGAGTCCATGGAACATAAAGAATATTGAGCTGCATTAGAGGGACGACGCGTGCTTGACACGTCTCGACACAGATACTACAAGACAGGCGAGCTCTGTACTGAACCGAAGAGAAATCTGGAGCATAACTATAAAGAACACATTGCACGATCCTCAAAGAAGTTCCATACATGCAATCCTACATTTCTGAAGAACACAAGATGAATCAAGAGATCATTCTCACTCCTGTAGAAGACAAGCTGAACTACGACACTCTACTTTTCAACAGAAAAACCAAAGAAGGACTTAGAATCACTCCTGCTGAATCCAACGAGTCCCTAGCTAAATTGATAATCACTAGAGCATTATAAACTCTTATCTATCTTCTCTATGTGATTTATTTATTAACATTCGATTAGTGTAGTGTACTCTGTATTTCTTATACACACACTGTCTCTTGCACTGAACTGGAGGATATCAAAATCCTCACTCCAAATCTCTTATCACTTGTTTACCCATGTCAACTGTGGAAGAGGTCCTTGTGTGGCCTGGTCTTTGCTTTGTTTCCCACTGGGATAGTGGTAAAGGTCGTGTGTGACCTGAACAGCTGGTTTGTTGTTGTTTTGTTTCCCACGAATAACAATGGTAGAAGTCCTTGTGTGGCCTGGACAGTTTTTAAACTGTTGTTAACCCTGATCCAGGGTGTGGATCAAATTTATATAAATTGGAGAGGACTAAGTCTCAGCTTGAGACTGAACCTCTTGTTATATCTTCTGTTCATCTTTTATTTAAGTTTAATGTATACGACATATATTATATTTATTCCACTGTTATTACTTTAAAATACAAAATTATTTCGAAGCTACTTTGATAGTTAAATTAGAATGTGTTTACACTTATTGTAAATCAGTAGATTAGTTTCATAATTTAGTTTGATCTTGTGGTTAAACTAACTGAGACCTAATAAATCTTTGAGAAGCTATGTGAACATTTACAATCTGTATAAATTCACTACAGTTTAACTTATTTTATAAATCAGGGGTTTTTAACTAGACAATGTTTTAACAGAAATTTTAATTGGAACTCAATTCACCCCCCTCTTGAGTGACCACTCCGACCAACATTTGGTATCAGAGGAATTGTTTTTGTTTGTTCAAAGATTTTTGAAATACTCTGTTTTTCAAATGTGATTTTAGTTGCATCTCTAAAGATCTTAAAATTCTGTTAGTTCTAAATTGTTTTTTTAAATTGTCTTTCTAAAATCTAGTTATGGATAATAGACTAGAGGGTGCTGCTACAAACAAGCCACCTTTCTTCAATGGTACCAACTATGCCCAATGGAAGCTTATAATGAAAATTCATTTAGAAAGTATAGGTTTTGATATATGGACTGCCATAGAATTAGAATATAAACTTCCCACTACTGCTAGATCCACTTGGGATGAACCTACAAAGACTGCTTACAATAATAATTGTAAAGCCATGAATGCTCTGTACTGTGCTTTAGGAGATGAAGAGTTTAACATAATTTCTGCTTGTAAAACTGCTTTTCAAATTTGGGATACCTTAGCTGTTTCTCATGAAGGAACAACCAATGTTAAGGAAATGAGATTAAATACCTATACTATTAAATATGATAATTTTAAAATGAAAACTGATGAACCTATTTCTGACATGTATCTCCGGTTTAATGAGATAGTCAATACAATGAATTCACTTGGAAAAGATGTTCCAGAAAATAAACAGATTATGAGAATCTTGAGATGTTTACCAGACCGATGGAGAGGCACATCTGTTTCAATCAGAGAGTCATGTGACATTGCTTCTCTACCTGTTAAAGAAGTCATTGGTAAGCTTATGATGTATGAGGAAGAACTCAAGGGTAATAAAGAAGAAGAAGAAGAACCTAGAAGAAATTCTGTTGCTTTCAAATCTTTAACATCAAATGACAAGGATAAGGAGAAACTTCACACTATAAACGAGATTTCTAACTATGAGGACAGTGAAAGTGCTTCTGATAGTGATGCTGAATTAGCTCACATTGCCAGAAGGTTTAAGAATTTCTATAGGAATAAGAATTTTTTCAGAGAATAAAATTACAAAGGAAAGTATGACAATAAGGAACATTGGATGAAGGATTGGAAAAATCCAAATAAAAGTAATGAAGTTGTCTGTTATGAGTGCAAAAGGAAAGGACATATTAAAGAAGATTTCCCAAAGCTCAAATTCAAAAAGAAATATGATTACAAGGACAGTAAGTACAAAAAGGCTATGAAGGCTACTTGGAGCGCTTATGAGGATAGCTCCACTGAATTTGAAGTCTTTGAAACAGAACACAGAAATAAGGAAAACGTGTGTTTTATGACAAACACTTCTGAGGTAACAGCTGAAACTCCTGCTTTAAATTCTTATTATTCTGGAGATGATATTGACTCGGATAACATGTCAAAATATGAACTATTTGAATATTGTGATATGTTAGAAGAAACCTATAATGAGCTGAAAGACAAATACAAAGGTTTAAAGAAACAGTATGATTTAACTGTTAAACAAAAATCTGATCTGGATATTGAAATGGAAAAGAATGCTCAGTTACTTAAAGAAAACACTGAACTGAAATTATCTAATGAGCAACTCAGAAAGGATTTAGAGAAATTCACAAATGGAAAGGATACACTAACTAAAATTCTAGGAATGAAAGTTCCACCAAAATACACTACTGGAATAGGCTACAAACCTGGACAGAGACAGTTTACTAAGAATAGATTTATTCCTAAATCTGGACAGAATGCTGCTAATTCTAGTTCTGGAGATTTATGTTCTTCAACTAGTTATATTCATAGTTATGGATCTAATAAGGTTTATCTTTAAAACTCTGTTGATTCTACAACTTTCATGAGACCCATAAGACAAATTTGGGTACCAAAAGCTTTGATTGCTAACCTGTCTGGACCCAAGAAGATCTGGGTACCAAAATCATTTCCTATCTAAATCTATATTGTAGGAAACCGGCTTAAAGAGCTCCTTCAGAAAGACCTGGTACTTGGAAAGTGGATATTCAAGACATATGTCTGGATACTTCTCATGCTTTAAAAGATTAGTCAGATTTGATGGAGGTTTTGTCACCTTTGGTGATAATTCTAAAGGGAAAATCATCATCTTAGGACAGATTGGTAACACTGACTCAGTATTAATTTCTAATGTTTTATTTTTTGATGGACTTAAATATAATCTGTTATGTATTTCTCAGTTATGTGATGATGGTTTTAATGTTAAATTTAAAAATTATTTTTGCAATGTTTTTAATTCTAAACATGATTTAATATTTTTTGCCCTTTGAAATGAAAATGTTTATGCTGTTGATTTAAATTCTTTAGCTAAGCAGAATATTACTTGTTTAAATTCTTTTCATAAAGAGTCTTGGCTTTGGAATAGAAGATTAGAACACTGCAATATACACTTGCTTAGAAAACTTACAAGGAATAACTTATTTAGAGACCTACCCAAACTTGAGTTTCCAAATGACAAAGTTTTTAATCCCTGTCAAAAGGGAAAGCAACATAAAGTTTCTTTCAAATCAAAGAAAGAAGTGTCAACTTCTCAACCTCTCGAGTTGGTTCACATGTATTTATTTGTACCATCTAGAGTTTCTAGCTTAAATAGGAAGCACTATGTCTATGTCTTAGTAGATGACTTTTCTAGATATGCTTAGGTATATTTTCTAGCTCACAAAAGTGAAGCTTGTTCTTACTTTGTTAAATAATCCAAATCTGTAGAAAAACTTAGTGGAATTTAGATTAAAACTCTGAGAAGTGATCATGGCCGTGAATTTGAGAATCATGAATTTGAATCTTACTGCTCTCACAATGGCTATAGTCACAATTTCTCTTCCCCTAGGACACCCCAGAAAAATGGTGTAGAAGAAAGAAGGAATAGAACCCTGCAAGAAATTGCTAGAACTATGCTTAATGAGTATGACCTACCCGTTTATTTTTGGGATGAAGCTGTAAATACAGCTTGTTATATTATCAATAGAGTCTTAATCAGACCTGTTCTTAAGAGGACCCCTTATGAGTTGTGGAACCATAGGAAACCTAATGCTAACTACTTAAAAGTATTTGGCTGCAAAGCCTTTATTCTTAATACTAAAGATAATCTTTACAAGTTTTCATCCAAGAGTGATGAAGGAATTTTCCTAGGTTACTCTATTTCTAGTAAATCCTATAGAGTTTTCAATAAGAGAACCAAGTGTGTGGAAGAATCTGTTCACATCAAGTTTGATGAAACTGATCCACATGAGCCTAAAACCTCTCTTGAAAATCTTGAAGATGATCTCTCTGTTTTGAAGCTTAATGATAAAGACAGTGGACCTATAGTTAAAACGTCCAGTTCTGGAAATTTTCCAGAACCTGCTTCTGTTGATTCCCTACCTGTTGATGAACCTGAAATTTCTATCCCTACCTTTACTAGATCAACTAGAATTCTGAAGAAACATCCTTTAGATGTTGTTGAAGGAAATCTTGATAGAGGGACACAAACTAGAGATTCTCTTAGAAATCAGGTTGAACACCAAGCCTTCTTGTCACAGCTTGAACCTAAAAACATTGATGATGTTATTAATGATGAATTTTGGGTAATTTCTATGCAAGAAGAACTCAATCAGTTTGAACGAAATAAAGTTTGGAATCTTGTTGAAAGACCTAAGGACACTTTCACAATAGGCAGAAAATGGGTGTTTAGAAACAAAGTAAATGAATCCAGAAACATAGTTTGAAATAAATCTAGACTAGTTGCACAAGGTTATAGTCAATAAGAAGGTATTGACTATGAGGAGACTTTTGCTCCAGTAGCCAGATTATAAGCTATTAGGATTTTACTTTCTTATATTGTACATCTACATTTCAAACTATATCAAATGGATGTCAAGAGTGTATTCTTAAATGGATATATTGATGAGGATGTTTTTGTTGAACAACCACCTGGTTTTTCAAACCCTCATTTTCCAAATCATATTTTCAAATTATAATAAGATTTATATGGTTTAAAGCAAGCTCCAAGAGCTTGGTATGATAGATTAAGTACTTTTCTAATTTATAAAGGTTTTACAAAAGGAATAGCTGATCCTACTCTTTTTATAAAACGAATTTCTAAAGATGTTTTAGTAGTACAAATTTATGTTGATGATATTATCTTTGGATCTTCTAAAAATTCTTTAGGGACTGATTTTTCAAAAATGATGCAAAATGAATTTGAAATGAGTTTAATGGGTGAACATAAATTCTTTCTTGGTTTTAAAAATTTTCAAAATGATGATGGAATTATTTTAACTCAAAGTAAATATACTAGTGATATTTTAAAACGTTTTGGATTGGATAGCACAAAAAGTAGTGACACTCCCATGAGTACCACATGTAAGATGGATCTTGATGAAAATGGTTAATTTGTTGATCAAACCACTTATAGAGGAATGATTGGAAGTCTACTCTACCTGACTGCTAGTCTTCCTGATATTATGTTTAGTGTGTGTATGTGTGCTCGTTTTCAAGCAAACCATAAAGAGTCACATTTAAATTCTGTAAAGAGAATTTTCAAATACCTCAAGCATACTCCCAATTTAGGACTGTTCTATCCCAAAGGAAAATAATTTGAACTAGTTAGTTATTCTGATGCTGACATTGCTGGATGTAAGCTAGATAGAAAAAGCACCTCTGGAACATGTCATCTTTTAGGCAAGTCACTAGTATCATGGTGTAGTAAGAAACAAAATTTTGTTGCATTGTCAACTGCAGACGCTGAATACATAGCTGCTGGAAGTTGTTGTGCACAAATTTTGTGGATGAAACACACATTACTAGACTATGGATATCAATTCATACATGTCTCAATAAATTGTGACAACACAAGTGCTATTAATATTTCTAAGAATCCTGTTTCTCATTCTAGGACAAAACATATTGATGTAAGACATCACTTTTTGAGGGATCATTATCAAAAAGGTGATATCACTTTGGAATTCATTGGTACTGAATATCAACTTGCTGATATATTCACTAAACCATTAAATTCTGAAAGATTAGACTACATCATACTTTATCTTGGTATGATTAATCATAAATTAATATCTTACTATTTCTAAGTTACTGTTTTTATGCTCACGGTCTGACAACTCACTGTCTCACCGTGACTATATAAACTGCTCACTGTTTCACCGTGATGACTATAAACTGTCGCACCGTGATGGCTAGTTTTCTGTCTCACCGTGAGAAGTATGATAATTTTTTTTTATTTTTACCCGTATCGCGGTAATTTTTATTTTACCACTATTTGATTTCCCGGTTTTGTGTTATTATGACGTTTGACATTCCCAAATGATAAAACTTAAGGGTTTCATTCGACTCCTTACCCGAACTCTCTCCTGAACCTTCTCTTCTCTCTCGCCTGAACCTTTAGTGAATGCCAAGGATGAAGCGTCCATCTTCACCCTCGTCTGAGAAGCGCCACTCTAAGAAACAAAGGAGGATACCGAGGATAGCACCCGAAGGACCTCTAAACCCAAACCTGGTAAGCCATACATTTGTACCTGAAAAAGAGGTTTGCCATGAATGGTTTCTGTCTAGAAGATCATTAGTTTTGAAAGTTTTAAAAGAACAAGGATGGCTTGAATGGTTCACTGGAGAGAATAGTCCAATTTACCCGAGGCTTGTATCTCAATTCTATAAGTATGTGATGTTATCTTTTGAGTTTGGAGAAAGATTTTTGTTTACCATCTGGATCGATGGTCAGAAGTGCTCTTTCTCTTCAATGCTGTGGGCTGCATGCCTAAGAATTCCACATGATGGAGTGTGTGAAGAATACCAAAGAGACCCTCCTCCAACAACTGACATCTTTGACCTAGAAACCGCTTTGGAAAATCTAACTGGAAGTGGAACCAAGCGAAGGTCCATAGCTACTGAACTGGATGGGGAGAGAATACTTTTGTTCAAGTTTGTTTAGAATTTGGTTAGTCCAAGAAAAGGAGATTTTGCTGTGATGAATTATTAGGATGTGTTCCTGATTCACCTATTGAAGAATGGTCAAAAGATCAATCTGTGTAAGCATGTTATCAACCATATCTGTGAGCTGATCAATGTAACTTACAAATCCACCTCCCTGTTTTATTCAAGGATGATTTCATCCATGTTATTATCAAAAGGAATGGTTGGACCGAATGAAGAAAAATTAGAGGACTTTGATTTCTGCCTATCCATGCATATCATCAGAAGGATGAAGATTAGCTGGAATCCATGGAAAAAGCAATGGGTTGAGGATAGTGATCAACTGTATAAAAAGTTTAATCCTGTTGACTATCCAAGAAGGCCTAAGAACCTAGCTGATCTTGGTTTGGAACCAGATGAAGTGGTTGAGTACTCAGAAGAAGAAGAACACCAAGAAATAACAGCTGAAGTTCCACCTAGAGAAGAATTTGTAATATCTCCAATGGAAACAGTTCCTGTTGAAGAGGAAAGGGGTGTTATCCCTACTGTTATCCCTACTGTTATCCCTGTTGAAATACCTCAAGGAGTGGAAGTTGTTGTTGAAAAGGAAAGGACTGAGGATCCTTCAGCTGTTCTTCATGAGGAAGACTCTCATCCCAATGCTGCAAGGAAATTAGTTTTACTTGGTTCAGAACAGCAAGAAAACTTTGAGGAAGTTTTTGTTGAAGAGATGCTTTTTGTTGAGAAATAAGCAATTCTGGAAGCTTATCCAGTGGAACAATCGGTTCCTGAGATTATTTCATCTGCTGAAGAAAGAATGGAAATTGACTTTCAGGTGGCAAGGCAATAATTTGCTGAAGAGATTAGGGATGATCCTGTGGATCTTGTCCATGTTCCTGCACCTCAAGAATCTGAAAGGGAAGCACAAGTTGTGGGGAAGGAAACTCAAAATCTTGATATAGTGGTAGATGGATCTGGTGAAGCTTCTCAACCTTCTGTCACTTTCTATGTACTCTCTCGGTATGAGTTCCCAAGCTTTTATGATGTGAATGAGTCAGAGAAAGTAACGACAACTGGAATGGATCTTTATTCTCTGTTTCAACTGAAGTCCTTAGCTCATTCAGAACCAGAATCAGAGCCCCAACCTCAATCTAGATCAAAATCTGAATCTGAAGATGACTCTAACCCTCAACCAGAATCTGAGCCTCTACCTTTACCTGCATCCTTACCTGAGCTTCATTCCTTTGTAACCAAATATGATCTGAAAGCTTTTGGTGAGACTTTGTTAGCTAGTTTTGAGAAAATTTTCTCCACTCAACCTCGTCCAGCGACTCAATTAAGTCAAGAAGATGCATCAACTCTATTGGAAAATATTATCTGGCACATTCAACCAAGGATGATCCGAGAAATTAAAGAAGTCCGAGTAGAGAATAAGCTTCTGAGTGCTGATGTTGGAAATCTAAAAAGTATGGTAGTAAGTCTGCAGAATGAGCTATCTGTGAGATCAGAGCCTGCTCCTGTTTCTGCCCCTGCACCTGCTGCTGTTTCACCTGAGTCTTCTGATTCCCTCCTTTCTAGGGAGATTGTGTATCAAGTTCATCCTTACCATCTATCTTTTGATGAAAATATTGGAAAAAGGAACACGAAGATGTTGGAATGCATGAGAGAGCTTGTGGAAACTCTAAATAAGCTTACAGATGAATACACTGGATGTCTACAAAAAGTTCTGAAACAACTGAAAGTTCTAACTGAAGCTGTCAAGGCTTCACCTACTTCTGGTCAGACCTCCACACCTACTTTGGATGATTATCTGCTGAGATCCTTAATTAAGGAATAATTACAGAATTCCTTCAGTGGCTTGGATCTATCCTCTTTGTCAGAAGTAATTAAGAACAGTGATAGAGCATTGGACTTGGTTAGGATCCATTCAATGATAGCCAATGGTGCTCAACAAGAGATCTCCAAGAAATTAGATTTGTATCTTTCCCGAATTTTTTTCTAAAAGTGACATGACAGATCACTTTAGATATGTTGTGGAAAATCTGAGAATCCCTCCGGTGACTCAAGCTTTTAAAGCTCATGTTCAAAAACATTCAGAGTTCACCAGATTGTTGGACAGATTTCTGAAGAATAAGGATGATTTTGAAAAGGCTATACAGTATGGTGGTGAAATCATAACTGATTTCATCAACCTTTTGAAGCCGTATCTTCATGTGTAGAGTACTGCTATAGTTGCTCTAGCTGCTACACCCCTTAGACCTGGATTACCTGCCTTAGCATCTACTACCATGACAGTTAGCCAAGCCCCTTCTCAGATCCGGCCAGTCATTCTTGACCAACCTAAGCCTAGATCTTCTACTGCTTCTACTTTGGATCCATCTATTTTTAAGGTCTACCCTTACCCTCGTTGTATACCTCTTCTATGCCTTCTTCTACTTCAGCACCAGCTCCTGCTACTGATAAAGGCAAGACAAAAATGGATCCCTAAAGAGTTTACCGTCTGTCTTTCTTTTTGATGGGATGTCAATTCTTGTTTCCAGTTTGTACTTCTCCTGTACCTTGTATTATGAATTCTTTGGTTAATGATAATTGCCGAGTTTCATTTCCATTTCTCTACTTTTTGATAATCCCAAAAGGGGGAGGAAATCCTCCAAGTATCAGTTATATAATAGTATAAATGGGGGAGAAAAACTGCAAGTATCTGTTCTATAATGTTTTTCTATGCTACTATCTTTAATATTACATATCTTTTATATTCTGCCTATATATTATTTGTGATCATCAAAAAGGGGGATATTGTTGGACTCCTCATGTGTTAATCATGTTTTAATACTCACAAATCTCATTACTATTAATTAATCTTAATCTTCAGTGCACATCTTGCTAATGCTCTTCAAACTCAACAATAGGTGCATATCATGTTTTTATGATAACAAATCTTATGGATGTTAATTACTCTTTACATGTTTTATGCATAATTACAATTCTCTCATATATTATCTCTAATGAGTAACCTTAACTCATATTTTTCATATCACTGTCTTAGTCCAAATACAGATTTTTTTGTCTAAGTATGGACTCACCGTGAAGGACTCACAGTTACCAGACACAGTGACCAGGCACCGTGACCAGACACCGTGACCAGCCACCGTGACCAGACACCGTGACCAGACACTGTGACCAGACACCGTGACCAGACACCGTGACCAGACACCGTGACCAGACACCCTGACCAGAAACCGTGACCAGACACTGTGACCAGACACCGTGACCAGACACCATGATCAGACACCGTGAAAAAGACACCGTTTCCATGATCATTGTGACACCGTTTCTTAAGATTTTGTCAATATTATTTTAAGTGATGCTAATGGTCATATTTTTTTAATGAAATTAATGTTATTTAATGTTAGTTGTTGGCATGATAAGAAACTGTATCTCATACCTATGAAAAGGGAATCATTACTACTGCCAGAGTCCATGGATTATAAAGATGATTGAGCTGCATTAGAGGGACGACGCACGCTTGACACGTCTCGACACATATACTACAAGACATGCAAGCTCTGTACTGAACCGAAGAACAATCTGGAGCACAACTATGAAGAACACATTGCACGATCCTCAAAGAAGTTCCATACATGCAATCCTACATTTCTGAAGAACACACGATGAATCAAGAGATCATTCTCACTCCTGTAGAAGATAAGCTGAACTACGACACTCTATTTTTCAAAAGAAAAACCAGAGAATGACTCAGAAGCACTCCTGCTAAATCCAACAAGTCTCGATCGGCATTGATAATCACTAGAGCTTTCTAAACTCTTATCTATCTTCTCTACGTGATTTATTTATTAACTTTCGAGCAGTGTGGTGTACTTTGTATTTCTTATACACACACTGTCTCCTACACTGAACTGGAGCATATCAAAATCCTCACTCCAAATCTCTTATCACCTGTTTACCCACGTCAACTATGGAAGAAGTCCTTGTGTGACCTGGTCTTTGCTTTGTTTACCACTAGGATAGTGGTAGAGGTCATGTGTGACCTGAACAGCTGGTTTGCTGTTGTTTTGTTTCCCACAAATAACAGTGGTAGAGGTCCCTGTGTGGCCTGGACAGTTTTGTAAACTGTTGTTAACCCTGATCCAGGGTGTGGATAAAATTTATATAAATTTGAGAGGATTAAGTCTCAGCTTGAGACTGAACCTCTTGTTATATCTGTTGTGCATCTTTTATTTAAGTTTAATGTATACAACATATTTTATATTTATTCCGCTACTATTACTTTAAAATGAAAAATTATTTTGAAGCTACTTTGATAGTTAAATTAGAAAGTGTTTACACTTATTGTAAATCAGTAGATTAGTTTCAAAAGTTAGTTTGATCTTGTGGTTAAACTAACTGAGACCTAATAAATCATTGAGAAGCTATGTGAACATTTACAATTTGTATAAATTCACTACAGTTTAACTTATTTTATAAATTGGGGGATTTTAACTAGACAATGTTTTAACAGAAATTTTAATTGGAACTCAATTCACCCCCCCTCTTGAGTGTCCACTCTGACCAACAAATTGTATATAGAAAAGAACAAGATGTTTGAAATTATGCATTCCATAACCATGAATTCAGTTATGGTTATCCATGTGATTTTATATATTGTAATTTCATTTAATTATTTATTTTGATATCATGTGTTTATTTATATGTAATTATTTTATTTTTATTTATTCCTACCATATTTTCATATAATGAAATATTATAATATATGTTTTCCGTTACTAAGAATTTGATCACCATTGTTATATTCCCATTTCCTCTCGTTAATTGGAAAATGATTAAACATGGCATTCCTAGAATAGTAGAATGTTTGGGGAATGTTTTAGGAGATATTAAAGGCTTATTATAGAGTAAGTATTTTCTTATATAGTTTAAAAATACCTATTTGATGAGAAATAATTGATCTTTATAGTTAAAAATATTATTCTTACTCAACAAAATTCAAAAACTAAGTGTTATTTTTAATCTAATGGATTCAATATTTTTGAGTTATATTTTAATTATTTATGGTTAAAATTATATCACTTTGGTCTATTTCAAAATAGGTATATAATGAATATGTGTATTCGAACTATATTCTGGGAGTGTATGTCTAGGGATAACAATTTGAAATAAAGGATGGTTTATATAAATTTAACATTTTGGATTTTATCGACTGAATGTAATTAAGAGTGAAAATTTCCATCATTGGGTGAAATTTTTAGGTTTATTAAAATTTCAAAGGTAAAGATAACCCTTTATCTTGGTTGAAGTAATATTTAATATTTTATTTTCTTTTGGGACTATGATAAGCGAATATTAGTAAAAACACAAGTCATAAGGCTAAGAGGAATTTCTTAGACTTTGATTACATTCTGAAATTGTTTTAATGGTTGTGTGTTTCTCCTAAAATTTACATCCCATTCTGGATACAAGAAAGTGGATGTAATAGTAGAAAAAATGCAACTAGAGTTAATCACCCGGAAAAATGTTTAATGAACATTGAATCAAACATCACATGGCACACGATGAGTGAACCTAATAATATACACTAAGAGAGACAATATTTGGAGGTATTCTTTATTTAAAATCATTCTCATTACATTCCATCATGAATTATCTTCTATGTTATTGAAAATGAGGGATCCCAACCTTTAGAAACAAAAATTTAACCGAGATTATTAAAGGACGAACTGAAACCTAATGTAATAATATTGATGTATAAGATTAAATAATGTTGAATTATTCATTTAATTATTCTGTAATAATTCTATTTTTTTTCTATCCATCATGATTAATTCATTTTGGTTTCAGAAATGGATGAAGCCTGAAGCAACAATGTTTACAATGAATTCCATGGACAACATTGATATTTTTATAATGAGAAAATGATAGTGGTAATATTTTAATTATTTTTCATATATGTTTAAATGATTTTCCCAAACCAATTAATCAATTTAAGATTATTTGAGTCATTTTAGTATTTGTAGTAGATTTTGGGCTTAATTATGAAAATATTTTAATTCTGGAAATTTAGTATTTTTGTGTATCTTCAGTATTTCAGGCATATCTTTTACAGTTTTGATCAAAATAGGGTGATTAAATTTTTATGATTCATTTTATCATGGTATTCAAAATATTCTTCTTTAACTTGGTCTAATTTGACAAAAAATGGTCCATAGAAATAAATCAAGTGGATAATGTTTGCGGGCCGAAAGAATGGACCCACCTTAGTTATTAAAGTATAGCTTGTCATAAAGAACTCCAAATGATGTGATTTTTATTATAATAGAAATAGGATGTCGTATCAAATTCCCACATTTAATTTAATGGATTTTGTTAATTAAGGAATCCATTTCATATTCCAACATGGAGGTAGTTGAGAACTCACCTTTGGAAGAAAAAGACTTCGTCATTAATCCTGGGATAACTTATTTTACACTTGTCCCAATATGCTATGATTTATTGGAAGCATGATAAAGATATAGGGGAACTACTTTTATTAATAAACCTACGTAATATTCATCCATTTATTATGATAAATTGATTTAAAATTTCAGAGGATTGAATTTGGAGGGAATATTTTCCACCCCTCAGCCGTATATATATATATGAGTGTTAAATTCAATTAAACGATGTTAATGAAGTTGAAAGAGGGTTTATGATGAAATATTAGAGTCTTGATGTGTTTTAGATTTTAGATTTTCTGTTTTCTTAGTTTCATTATGCTATGTTCTTCCCCTTTCAACTCTATTACCCTTCACATGCAGTGGTAAAACCATTGACTGATCGAGGAAGGGGGAGTTTCACTTTTGTAATTTTAGAAGATTGAATTTAAATATAAAACTATATTTTTCTATTAAATGACTTCTATCTGTTGTGGTTCCCAATTATCTTTATGACACTATGTTTTGGGTTTTTTGTGTATTCATTGGTTACAGCTCTAGTTGAAGAACATTTAACTCACTTCGCCAAGTGCAATTGGCCTTGATTGAGGATATTGTTTTAGGTGGTGAGTGTATAGAGATCGTTGGAACATGTGTGGAACTAGTGAATCATTTCTAAATCTATAAGGACCATGAATTCAAAATCTATACTTTCCATAGTTGTTTAGGAATTGTTTTTGAACATCCTTGCACATAGGAGTGGGTTCTATTGTTTTCATACACCAAGAATGATAGATAACTTGATTGACATGTTTTTACTTATTATTCAATAGAAAGAGAGGGTGAATGATTTTTATGATTATTATTCCATTGTAAAGGTGATACTACCATAACCCCATCACTCTCTTTATCAACTTTTGTTCAAACTTTATTTTCAGTTTATTTCATTCTTTTTGAACCCAAACTATCTAAAAAAACCTATTATATTTCTAAAATTTAAGTGAAAACGCAATTGGTGTGCTCTCCTATATTAAAAAAACCTAGGTTAACCACTTTACTAAATTTTAACTTAGGTAATATTTTATTTCACACCCCATGTTAGGAATGTGTCAAAACTCAGTGTCGTTGCCAGGGAGGTAGTGCCAACATTGTTTTTATTTCTCACTCTTTCTTTTTTCTTCAAAATTGAATGAATGTAAGCTCAAATGCTGAAACCTTCCCCCTATGTCCTAAAATTGAAATAACCTTATTGAATAGACTTATAAAACTTTATTTGCAATATGAATTTTAGGATATTTCTCTTAAAAACATGAGTGAAACTTCAAGTGTTAACTCTTTGCCTATAATCATGGTTGAAAATCAAAACCTAACCCTAAGAGACATTTGAGCACCACAATTAATTAATCCAAACAATAAAATTGTCATAATGGTGTAACAAAATTATTTTGAGATGAAACCTAACACTATCCCATTACTTCTAATGTTTCATGGATTGGTTTGTGAGGATCCCAAGAACATATTAAAGAGTTCACACATTTATTCTCAATATTCAAACCCCATAGAGTGGTTAATGAACATGTAAAGTGGAAGGCATTCTCATTTCCATTGGAAGGAGCTACCAAATTAGGGTAATATGGTTTATAACCAAGAGATTTTAATGATTATAATGACATGGTGATATGATTCATACAAATATTATTTCCCTCCTTTATAAGAATAACTATTAAAAAGGAGATCTATCCTATCTGATAGTTATATGGTGAAACACTTTATGAGTAATTGGAAATATTTAAAAAGATATACGCCATATTCTCACATCAATAAATTGAGGATCATCAATTTCTTATATTCTTTTATCAAGGATTAATGGATAATTAAAAAAAGCTTCTGGATGCATCATCTAGAGGCCCATTGATTAACAATTCACCAGAAGAAGCTAAGGTGTTGATTGAGAAGATCTCTCAGAACTCACATCGGTTGGGTTCAAGAGGTACCAGTACGAGAGGAATTCATGAGGTAATAACTTCTTATCCATGTCCTTTGTGTGAATGTAATATTGATGAGATATCTGGTTTGGTTCGAAAGGTGGCCTTGAAACCAGTGGGTCACCAACAAGCACCAGTTAAGGTATGTGGTTTATGATTGTCACCTAATCATTTCGCTGACCAATGTGTGGAAATATAGGGAATGAAAATTTTTGAAGAATCCTTTCAACCAAGGAAGTTACAACAAAATCAAGGATGGAGAGATCCTAACAAAGTTCAATATGGATTTGTAAATCAATAGAATCAAGCTAGACCCCGATTCCATCAACAATTCTAAAACTTCTCACCATTTCAACAAAATCAATCATATTAAATTTCTTCTTACCACCAACCACCCAATTTTCAATCACCCAATAACCATCCATATACCAGTGCACAACCCAAAATTCTAATCCAAAATCAGATATCTGTGATTGAGGGGATGAAAGACACCACAAAAGATTTTTACAACAAGTTCAAAATTCGCATATACATCATAACAAAAAATAATAGAAAATTCCCTTAACAAACAATACCAAACCTAAATTATAATGTTAGTATGATAACAAAATAAGTGCGAAATAACTCTCACCTCCAATATTCTATGAACCTAAAACAACACCACTTGAGTTTTGGAAGAATGAAGGGATAAATTCTGATAATTTTGTGAAAATTAACCATAATGAAGAAAATAAATAGGAGAAGAATAATGATAAAATAATGATGAAGTTAAAATAAACACCATTTTAAATTCAAAAAAGGGATAATAAAGACTTAAACACCCTATTTATCTCATGGATGATTAAAATAAAGAGATTTTTGGAGGAATCACATCAAAAGGAAATTATAAACACCTTCTAGAAAGTGGAAATTAATATCCTCATTTTTGAGGATCTCAAAAAATTCCAAATTATGAATCATTTTTAAGGATATTTGAACCAGTAAGAGGAGACATCAAGGGAATGAAAGGGTTAACTTGTTAAGAATTGTCCCAACCCTTATGAAACCACAGTTTCTGACCAAATTTGATGATCTCGAGACATTTTTAATTATATGTACCATTGGTTATTTAAAATTTTGTAATTATTTTTGTGATCTAGGTGATTTAATTAATGTATTTTCCCACACGGTATACACATAATTGCATATGGGATACATAAATCACATAAGAGTGGTGGTCCTCATTTAAAAAAATCCATTGTTTTCCCAATAGGAGTTCTAGAGGATGTCCTTGTGAAAGTCAAAGATCTCTTTTCCCAGCTGAATTCTATGTGCTAAATATGGAAGAAGATATAATCATGTCCCACTCACCCATTATTTTTAAGATACAATGCTTGAAGATATCCAAAACTATCATCAATTCCAATGAAGGGATACTCCCTATGGTGTTTGCAGATAGCACTTTCCACATCAATATTACTGAATCCATGAGGCGCCTATCAGATGATCACTCACCCTTTTCACTCTCCCATGAAGATGGTACTGAACAAATTGAAGAATCATGTATGTTCCATGGATTCTTTACCTTATTGTAAACTTATTACATTGAAAATATCATTTCACATGTGGATGCCCAAAATTATGGAGACTCTGATTTCCTGTGGGAGGAAGTGCCAATATATGAGTTCCTCGATGATTTGTTAAATAGTGAATAAGATGATATGATTTATTTAGTGAAGTATATTCAACCATTAGAAGTGGGTAATGTGAGGTTAGTTTCATTTCTTGAGCAACCCCCTAATCTTGAATTAAAAACACTCCCCACTAATTTTAAATATGTATACTTAAGGAGGGAGAGAAATTACCAACGATAATTTCTAATAATCTATCTGAAACCCAAGAAAAATATTAGAATGAAATTTTTATAGAAAATTTCCGTGAAATAGGGTGGATATTAGGTGATTTCCCTATAAATAAACCAAAACTATGCTCACATAGAATTTTTTTGAGGGAGATTCCAAACCTGTCAGATATCCCCAAAGGAGTTTGAATCCCAACTTGATAGAGGTTATGAAGAAGGAGACTAAAAAGATATTGGAATCTAGGATCATCTATCCCATTTCATATTCATAATGTCTTAGATCAATTCATTTAGTTACAAAGAAAAATGACCTAACCATAGTGAGGATTCAAAATAATGAATTAATCCCTGTGATAATTCAAAATATCTACAGAGTGTGCATTGATTTTAGGAATTTGAATCAGGTCACATAGAAACATTATTTCCCAATCCATTAATTGATCATATGTTATAGAGATTTGGAGGGAGAGCACATTATTTCTTTATGTATAGATTTTAAGGTTATTTTCTAGTACTCAGTTCTCCAGAGGATCAATAGAAGGAAACTTTTACATGTCTCTTCGACAGTTTTTCATATAAAATGATTCCATTTGGGTTATGAAATACTCTAGGTACATTTCATAGGTTCATGGTAAGTATATTTTCTACTCAAATTGATGATTTATTGGAGGTTTACTTGGATTATTTCATATCTTTTGGAAACTCTTTTGACCATTGTTCTATAAATCTAGAATTTTTTTGAAAACCTACATTAAAAATATTATTCTTTTAAATTTTGAAAAGAGTGATTTCATGGATGAGAGATGGATTTTAATTTGGCATGAAATTTCCAAAAATGTAATTTTAGTTGATAAATTAAAAATTACAGTGATAAATTATTTTCCTTAACCACGTTTTGTGATGTATGTTATATCATTTTTAGGGCATGCATGATTCTACTGGAGGTTTATCCAATTTTTCAATATGAATTCTCTCCCACTCTCTTTATTTATTTTTAAAGACACTAATTTTGACTTCAATGGTGCATGTAGGGAACCCTTTTATGTGTTGAGGAAGATACTGATTACACCACTTTGGATGTAGCCACCAAATTGAGAAGAACCATTCAAGCTACTTTATGATTCTTCTAACAAAGTACTTAGAGTAGTTATTTCATAGTGAATAGATTTAAGGCCACAAGTCATTTCCTATTCCTTGAGAATTAAACTCAATTATATTATACAACCATAGAAAATTAGTTTTTAGCAGTTGTTTTTTCTTTAGAATGGTTTAGATCAAATTTTCTTTGAACTAAAGTCACAGTGTTTTCTAATCATGCAGCTCTTAATTACATGATGAAGAAGGATGAGGATAAAACCTAGATAGTTATATGGATGTTACTAATTTAGGAGTTCAACATAAAAATCAAGGACCAGAGGGGATCTGAGAACGAAGTTGTTGATCTTTTAAGATGACTGCCGAAGACTGTTGAAGATGAGATTCGAGAAAAAGAACCATTGAATAATCACCTTCCCAGAGAGAAGTTTTAATTGGTTTAATGAGAAGTTACTTAGTATTCTAACATGGTCAATTATCTAGTAACATCTTAGGTCTTATCTCATTAAAATTATCACCAAATTCACAAACTCAAATCTGAATCAGGATATTACATTTGGGATGATCCATTTCTTTAGAAGATTTAGAATGACCAAGTTATAAGAAGATGTTTTTCAGAGAGTGAAATTGGTTCTATATTGAATTATTTCTACAATTTCTTCTTCAAGAGGCCACTTTATACCTTATAGGACATAAATGAATGTTTTAAATTCTGGAATTTATTGTCCAACCCTTTTAAAAGATGCTCATGAATTTTAAAATCAATGTAAAAATGTTAGTTTTCAGGAAATATTCCAAATACACAATAAATTACCCAAAAACCACTTAATTTTAGTGATATATTTAGGATTATGGCGATATATTTTATTTTTACTTTCCCAATTTCATTTGAAAATTATTATATCTTGTTTTTGGTTGATTATTTTTCTAAATGGGCAGAAGAAAAATCCACCAGGATAGATGATGGTAAAGTTGTTTGTGATTTTGTAAGGGCTAACATATTTTGTAGGATTAGAGTTCCTAGATCCATCATCAGTGATAAAGGGACTCACATTTTCAATAGGATAAAGTAGTCTTTGCTAAAGATGTATGGTATGCATCATAAAACAATAACTCACTCTCATGACAATAAAAATGTTCAAATTGATGTGTCCAAGATGGAAATCAAAGGAATTTTGTAAAATACTGTTAATACAAATAGGATGTATTGAATAAAAAGTTTGTAAGAGACATTAGGCTATTATAGGATAGCCTAAAAGCCACCGATTAGAATGATTCCATATAGGATGATTTATGGGAAAAGTGTTTACCTACCATTGGAATTGTAGATGGTCCGTTACGAATATGAATTTGGATCTAGAAAGTGTAGGGAAAGAGTGAAGATTGAAGTTGTATTAGATAGTGGAAATTATAAGGGTTTCATTTGAAAATTCTATTATTTACAAAGAGATAACAAGAGTGGATCATGGAATTATGATCCAACCAAAAGACTTCCATCATGGAGGAAAAGTTATTTTATTCCACTCAAGACTCAATCTCTTGATATGTAAACTTCATTCAAGTTGGGAGGGTCCATTTATGGTTACTCATGCATATCCATTTAGTGTTGTGAATATTGTGAAGGATGGAAAGCAAGATCCATTCACTATTAATGGGAGCATGCTAAAGAAATTCAATTGGACTATTCTATCATCTCATATGAAAGAGATTACACTCATCCAAACTATCTATTATTAAAATCTAATAGGTCATACCTCCCATTTACACCTTCTTTCTTGATGTGATTCCATTTAAAATTTTCTAACACTTTACATACATTTTAATTCATTAAAGACACTACATAATTTATGTGTGGGAGAGGGAACTTTTTTAGTTTAGGATTTTCATTTTCCCTATTTTTTCAAAATAAAATGAAGTGTGTTTTAAAAATTTTGTGTGTTTCTTTTTCATTTTTTATCAGGTTTTAAACATTTTGAGTTTAAATGATTATCATTTCAATTTTTTAAATCCATGTTAAAGAGTAAACCAATTTATTCTATGAAACTGAGATTAAATTAATACTAAAAATGAATTTGTTTCAAGTTAAATTAATTGGGAATTTCATGAAACGTACTCTGATTTTTGAATCCCATGCCACATATCACTGTTTTAATCTTTGAATTCAATTTCTTATGAGGATTTTGAAACTCTTTTGTAAAATTATTTTCATTTACCTCACTTCTTGAGAGAACCAAACCATGAATGATTTTACCAGAAATTAATTTATTCCTGTAGACAATTGAGGGTTTGATATACTTTTTTTTAAAGTATTGAGGAAATTAATAGTTTTTTAAGCCCATTTTCCAAAATAATAATTTTCATTTTTTCCTACCATGTAAATTTAATCCTTTTATCCCTTATAATTAATGAATATAATATCATGATATCCAAATTACTATTCAATTTTCCTTATCCAACCTGCTTTTGAAGTTAAATTGCACAGTCTAGTTGAACTTTAAGTGTAGGTGAAGCAATATTTTATTGTGATAACTAATTTTGTGATACTTTTTATGGATAAATAAATTCTGAAAAGATTTATTTTCTTCTGAAATAAAATTCTTCTTTTGAAAGCTATGCATTTTCTAGAGAATTAATGAAAAGAGAAACTGAGCCTTTCTGGATATTTCAAAGAAAAATCATGTTTCAGATGATTAAAAGTTTTGTTGCTAAAATTCTGACTTGTTTAAACAATTCTTGATTTTTCATAATGATGGATATAATTTTCTACTAAGGAGAGTGATTAGGATACCATTCTTGTGTGGAAATTAGAATCTTACAATTTTTCTCTAAAAAGATAAAATCCTTCCTCAATCTTCTATATAATTTTTCACAAAAAATTCTACTAAACAAAATCCACATAACAACCCTAAAAATTCATAATTATAAACACATTTCCATGAGTCACATCAGGTGGATAATTAGGAATTTATCAAGCTTATGGTGACTATTTCATTGGTTGGGATGATAAAACCTTACTGAAAATTAACATTTGTGAGATGAGAGAAAATTCATCTGAGGTAGGCATCTTGTGTTCATGGAAAAAGAAATAATGAGTAAAAGTATTTAATGATCTAATTGGAGAACTGTAAATAATGGTTGTTTAGGATACATGATATCTTTTTTTCTTAGTGTTGAATTGGTGGATCTCATTAGCAAGTGTTTTGAATTTTCTTTGATTCGATTTTGACATGTCCGGGATTCAATGTGATTTGTGTGGGGGAATTGATAGATATAATATTTTCATTATTTTTCATGTGTATTTTAATTATTTAAACCTTGGAAATTAATCATTTTGATATAATTTGAAACTTTTTATTATTTTTAGTTGGTTTGGGCATTATTTTTAAAATTGTTTACTTTTGGAAATTTAGCAGTTCTGTGGATCTTCTGTATTTCAAGCACCTTTTTTAAAATTTTAATCCAAATTTAGTTATCAATTTTTTATTATTCCCTTTATCATGCGCTTAAACATTTGATTCTGTACATAGGTTCAATTCGACACAAAATGGACCATAAAAATAATCCAAGTAGAAAAGGTTTTCTAGCATACAGAATGAAACCCACCATAGTTATTGAATTATACCTCAAACTCAAGAATTAAAAATGAATTGATTCTATTTGTAATAGAATTTGGAATTATTTTCCCATGTCCAAATTAAACTTCATGAATAAATTATTTTATTAAGGCATCCATCAGAGTAACAAAGTGGTGGTAGTTGAGCATTCTATTTAGGCATAAACAGTATTCATCCATAATAAAGGGATATATTTTTTTAACACTTGTATAAATTTGATAAGATTATGTGGGAGAATGAGAAAGATATAAAGGAACAAATTTTTGGAAGTAAACAACATATATTATTCTATTTGTGATGCGAAATTGATTCCAAATTTTGGAGAGAATCTGGAAGGAAACGTTTCCACCCCTCAAACCTGTATATATGATTATTCACTTCCATTCAATGTGGTTAAAGAAGGTGAAAGAGGGGATGTGATGGAATATTTGGGTCTTTATGTGTTATTGATTTTTGATTTTCTCTTTTCTTAGTTTCATTATTCTCTCTTATCCCACTATTAACCATACTACCTTCCACATGGAGGGGTAAAACATTTGACTGATCGGGGAAGGGGGAGTTTTACTTTTGTAGTGTTTGAGTATTGAAATTAAATGAAATATTATTTTATATTAAATGATTTCTATTTGTAGTGGTTTCAAATTCTCTTAATGTGACCATGTTTTGGGTTTTCCGTATTCATTGTTTATAGTTTTGACTGAAAAACATTTAACATCCTCTACCTAGTGAAAGTTTTCTCGATTGAACAAACTGTGTTATGTGGTGAGTTTCTAGAGATTTTTGTCACGTGTGTGGAAATATTGAGTCATTTATTAATTTCTAACAATTATCAATTCCGGATAAAACTTCTCATATTTTTTCCAGAATTTGTTATGATCTTCTACACACATATGAGTGGGTTCCATTTTTTTCTTCACCCAAGGGTGATTGATAACTTAATTGAGGAGTCATTCATTTATTATTAAATAGGAAGAGAGGGTGAATTAATTTTATGATGATGATGAAATTGAAATATTTTATCATACCCTAAACCTATCACTCTTTTCGTCCACATGTTTTTAAACAAAATTTACAATTTTTTTATTTCTTTTGGAACTCAAACTATTTAAAAAAATCCACTTCTCATTTCTCAAATTTAAGAGACAAATGTAATTATTGTGCTGTCCTATCTGGAGGAAACCAAGGTTACTCACTTTACTTTATTTTAACATAGGTGATATTATTTTTTTCACACCCCATTATAGGCACACTACAAAAACCTAATGGGTTAAGGTATAGGGTGAGAAATCTTCTGTGTATGCCTAACCAACTATCATGAATTAGAATTAATATCACAAGGGTTTCCAAACACAAGAAAAAAATAGATTTATTGAGTCTCATGGAATTAAAAGATAATAATATGATAAAAGAAAGTAGATTAAATTATTTTTCTGTTAAAGATGTGGTTAGAATCACAAAGGGTAATATCTCAACAGAATTGGTAGATGCTTCATGTGTGTAAAATGAGGGAATAGACAATAAAGTTTCAATGGGTGGATGGATCAATTGGATAACATGATGATGGGGAATGTTTTATTTCCTAGTATTATATATATGATATTTTGGTAGATGTCTCATTTAATATTATATATTTAGTTATTCCAAAAATTTGGATTTTGTTAAGTAATTTTAGTAATAAGTGAACATTAGAATTTTGAGGATGTAATTTATATATATTTGTTGTTTTGTAGTTCAATTACATTAAATAGACACACACCACAAACAATAGATGGAAATTCAGGCCATAATCCTCTGTATGGATATCCCACCCATCAAGCCTTATTTAATCAGTATATCTCACAAATTATTAGTGGGAATGAAGCTGTTTACCTAGATTAAGAGCCCAAAAACTATCCCAAGATCGCAGTGTAGGATCCTGCTTCCATCATACCACCAGTGGCATATGGCATACGTCATGCCTGAAGAAATTTAATCCCAAATGGATTTGAACCTGGGTTTGATTTAGGATTATGGGAAAACATTACCTTTCAGGAAAACCCCCAACTATTTGACGTAATTTATTTTTGTTTTATAATGAAACAAATGGTAATTTTAAAATATATATTCCTTTAATACCTAACTTCTTTGATAGCGTGTGAAATACATAACACAAAACCTCAAAAAAGTAAGAAAATATATATAACTTTTATATTGTATCAGTAGGATTATAGGGTATAAATATATATAAACAAATTATTAAATATATTTAGAAATAAAAATATAGGTCATTGTTAATACTTAGTGATAATTTTCAAATTGTGTAAAAAAATTACTAATAAAACTGCTTTATGATTCAATATGTTATCGTCTTTAAAAATTTCATTATATACACATAATATTAAGATAATGGACATATTATCGTTTAAAGAAATTATTTATATGAAAAATATATTAAAACAAAATTTATGTTTTCATTGATTTTGAATTAGAATAAGATTGGTTAATATTCAAAGAGATTTTTTCTACGGAATTTTTTTCAATTTAAATATTTATGTTTTTATTTAAATGTAAATTATAAAATTTTAGAAATGGAATTTGAAAAATTTTATGAATTTATCTATTTATCATGTAAATATTTTCTTAATATGAAGGTTTTGGATTTTTTCTGAAATAATTCGTTTTGAGTAGAATATTGAAAATATAGTCTTTCAGAAAATTATATTATTTATGACTATATCAAGAAGTAAATATAACCTAAAAAATAAAAAACATTACATGATCAAATATGTATTTCAAGAGTAAAAATCTATTTTTCAAAAATACTATTATGAATGTATAAAACAGATTCTTATCATTTTACAAACACATATAATATTTTCCTATAAAAGAAACTCTTTTGGGGTATTTTAATTGAATTTAATCTCAATAAAATTAATTTTTATTATTTATTTTGAAAGAACAATGAAATTTATTTATTCTATAAAAAATAAATTTATTTTAGAAAAATAAAAAAAATTATAATTTTATCCAACACCTAGATTTTAACTTTGAAAATGAACTTTTTCTTGAAAGAGGTTTTTACTTGTTTCTTACGTTATATTAAAATTAATCAACCTTAAACCACTATATATTATTTGAAAATTATAAATTTAAATTTTAAATCAGTTGGTTGAAATTATATAAAATTACCTATTTCATTTTTAGTCAATAAAATAATAGTACTGGGATTAATGTTAATTTCTACAATTATGGAAAAATTGTAATTTTCAATAAATTGTTTTTATAACATTCTGTAATTTTTTTACAATAAAATAAATTAATCTATCCTAAAAATGAATCTAAAATAAATTATATACATATATTATAAAAACCCATAAAATTTGTAATCAATAATAAATAAGATTAAGAACACTAATGGTGAAAACAACATTTTCCTTCAAAATATGTTTGGCATAATTTTAATGTTATAATTTAAAATATAATTATATATTATTTAAAATTATAAATAGATTATATGGAGATAAAATTTAGTTTTATAAAATCAAAATTTCGTATGCAATTATACCTAATATTTTTAAAAATATTAATTATTTTGTTATATTATTTATTACAAAAGTAAAAACAAAAATGGTAAAGTGTAAAAATAAATTTTTAAAAAATTTAAAATATGATTAATAAATGTTTTAAAATGAATAAAATAGTTTTTATAGATATTATGTCATCCATAATTCCATTATTTCCAAGTTTTTGTGCCTTTTACCCTAGAATAGTGATATACCATTATTGAAATGAAATGGGTACTTTTAAAATTATCCTTCTCTTAACTTATAAAGGGGGAACACATACACAACATCAAAATACACCTATAAATTCTAATTTTATCCTTAAACTATACATATTTTCACCTCCTATAATATCCTCTTATATTCCTAAGCATCTTGTCTCAACTAGATATCATAATGCCTCCATTTCCAAGGATATTCAAGAAGGAAATCTTAAGTTCTCCATGAAAATATTTCTTACTCATTATCCTTTTCTTAATAATCATTATCTTCCAAAATTATTATAGAATGAAAAATATAATGAACCTAATAATATTAATGTAACTATAATGTTATTATATTAATTTATAAATAATTATACAATCATTTACATCCACTATTATAAAGAAAACGACATCGATTGTGTTTAGGCGTGGACTACCACCTCCTTGAAATGATGTTGTTCTTTTTTCGTTACTACCTATCGGGGCTAGTAACGGGGATATATTTGAGGAAATAATATGTTTCCCATTTAAAAAATATGATTCTTAAATAATAATATTTCATATACCTTCCTTATACCCCATTCATTGAGAAATGTAATTATTAATTATATGTATGTGTGGACTACCAGCTCCCCAAATGATGAAATTGATTTGTCATAACTACCCTTCTTGGATGGTTAAAAGAATAAATTTAATGAATATATGTGATTTTTATTGAATTTTTAAGATTATTTAATATATATACTATCATTACATAAAAATTATTTCTCACTCAAGGTCGATTTTACAATCATAGGAAAAAATGTTTTAATATTTATATAACTATTTATTAAAGAAAAAAATATAATGGAAATATCATCTAATAATATATTTAATATGTTTTAATTATTTTGTAAATTTATTATGTATATTAAATATATTTATTAATATAACAACTTTTTCCCGCTAAACAAAGAAAAAATAGTTCTTTACAAATTACATTTTCACAAACGATAACATTACAATTCAATAAATAGAATTTCGATATTATAAATCATTGAAAAAATATGACTATAATAATTTTTACAATCTATGAATTATTATCTTTTTTTAATGAATATGAGTCGTTAATTCTATTAAAAAATGTGTTTGCTACAAGAAATTAGAGTTTTTAACACCCAATAATGAAAATAAACACTAACCAAAAAATTTATTTTTAAAAATGTTTACAAATGAAGAAAATAGAGTGAAATATATAATAATAATATTTTTAAATAATTGATTGAAAGATTTGTTGTTTTTAGACAAAAGGTTATTGTCCATTTTGACTAAGATGGAATTAAGTTCGGGGTTTATTTTCTCAATTTTCAACCCTTGAGACAAATTTCTTATTATACACCATATTTTACTTGGCATATTGTATCTATTATGAATTTAATTTTTTATCATTATAATATCATTATTCATGGTAATTAATGCTATATTTGAAATTATATACTTTAATGGGGTTTGAATCAAATGTTTCTAAACTTGTAATCGTTATTTGAATCTATTTTACTATGAATGTTTAGAAGAATTATATTTTAATTATTTTTTGATAATCCCACATTTTAAAGGATGAAGGGGAACACAAACATTTCCTATAGGACCAAGGAACGAGTCCTATATATGACCCAGAAGCATAGAAGAACAATGCCTAATACAAGACATTGAAGGGCTGATACTTAACTACATTTGAAACAACCACTCCCCAACATCTGCATCTTTGAAGGCACCTAGGTCCCCACATTAAATAGATTATCAACTTAAATTTTCCCACGTAGTACTACATGGTGCCTCATATAGATGGAAATTTCATTACCCTCTCATTCTTCTAATCTGATTAGATCTGTTATGGTGGTTTCTACAGGCTCTGAATTCTCTCATGGGCCTTCTCTTATGTTGTTTACTTGAACTTCTTCTTGGTATTTGTCGTCCTAAGTCCCTATTTACCAAAAGGGTTTTGGTGGCCCAAAATCCTTGTTACCCAAATGTCTTTGGTGGCTCAAGGCCCTTGGTTGCTGGAAATCCCTATGACCCAAAGGCCTTGGTGGCCATAAGGCCTTGAGACCCGTTGGACCAAACCAGTGGCCCAAAGGCCCAAATCAGAAGCAAAGTTCTAGATTCTATATTATTCTCTATAGTAACATAGAAATTCACCCTAATCATAATTTTATCATGGGTATTTTGGATTCCCAGAAGGAGCCTCTACAATTCGGGTACATTCCCATTGGCTATTTTTCTCTATTTTCAATTTTGTGAGACATAGTTAATATTTCTTAAAATATTTTAACTTATACAATGTATCTACAAACATATTTACTTTATTTATAAATAACATCATTCATATCATTATATTTTCATTTTATGGGGTACCTGTAATATTCTTTCTATTCCTATGATACGATTTCTATAAGGGTGTTTTCATCTCCATTTTTCTTAATGGGGAATTAGATTTGTATTCACCCATTGTTTCATTTTTGTGGTGTATATATTTGTATAGGGAATAATTTAAAAATTATATCATACTATTTTACATTAGGTGACTAAACTAAATTTATTCCATTAGTGCCTTTATCATTCCAAATTAACCACTATTATAGGAAAACATTTTCATCAAATGCTTTAAATTTTGGAATACACCATTTTTCATTGCGTTATTTTAAGGGAATTAACCTAGATATAAATACTTCAATTGACTATGAGTTTTTTTGAATTAAATATATAACATTAATATATATGATTTTATTTTTTCGATGATTAAATAGAAATATATTCAACTTATTAATTTGGGAAATATTAATAATTATTATACTTATTATTTAGACATAGATGTATATTAACATCTTAGGAAAGTTGATTGTGTATTATTTAATCACATGAATTATTTGTCTAGATGGACTATGCTGATTTATTTTCTAGAAAATTATCAACATCATATTTGTTTTTATATCAATGTGGCCATTTATGGATTACTAAGGAGAGTTGAAAATTATTAGTGTTATTATTCATATCATTCATATGATGAATGAATTGGACATTATAAGGTAATTGGTAGAGTCTTTTATTTTATAAATCCTTCATTCATCGGTAGGTATCTTGAGATATCATTTTTGTGTATTTGGTGTAATCATATACAAGGAAATCGCGAAAAATTTGTTACAACCTTAATGATAACAAGGATTCCTAATTCTAGCATTGATGATAAGAATAATTTCATAGATAAGGCCTTGACGATAAAAATCATGATGCCAAAAAATATGTATTCCATCAGCAAAAATTTATTTTTTGTTATCCATGTGATTGTTTTTATTTTTATGTATTATAAGTATTTATTTAAATATTATGTATTATGTTATAGGAAATTATATTATTCTTATTTTTTGGCCATATTTTTCATTCAATGATAACATCTGATATATTTTTTCCATTACATGGAATTTTTATCTCCCTTATTGTGATTCCATTAAATAGGTTATGAAGAGTATAATTAAACATGATATTTCTATATGATTATCTGGTCTGAAATTTTTTTAAGATATTTTTAAAACTCAATATATATTATGTGGTTTCTTATTTAGTGGGAAATATTTCTATTTAATGAGAAAGTAGTAGGATTTTTTAAGTATAATTTTTTCATAAATAAATAAAAATATAAACATAAAATTTATTTCAAATGAAACTAGATCAATATCTTATAGGGATATTTTAAATTTTTTAAAATTTGGTTGCTTCAGATAATTTTAAATCAACTATATAAATATGATTTCTTCTTGATGTATTTTAGGAGTGTGGGTTAGGGGAATCACATATGTGATATGAGTCATGAGAACATAATTCATTCGAACACCAGATTTTCATATTCTTGGGCATAATTACCATTGTGTAAATGTTCCATACAATTACATATTCTATCTTTATAAATGTTGTAGCTATTATTTTCAAACCTATAAATAATTCCATTCATATCATGTCTCAACACATATATAACATTTTTTAATACCAATAATATAATAAAAACTATTTAGAACAAATTTCAATCCCCTCAGTAATGTGTTAAGGTGGTTCTATATATCTAGTGTATCCAGTCTATATCCATTGGCAACACATTGATTCACATTTCTCCAAGAAACATTCCAAAATCTTTGTGGCTCCAATAATTGAATAAAAATGTGAGCACCACAAGCTGAATCTAATACCTAATATATAAAAATAAATATATTTTAATTGATAATAAATTAACATAAATATTCCCCTTACATCATGAATTAGGAATATTTTTTCTTCCAATGTCCCTTACTTACACATGTAAACTATACAACATCCTACTCCCATGCTTTATCCTGATCTTACTCTTCTTCAAAGGGATGTGAATAATATTTATATTTTTTGTTTTTCATTGATCTCTTAAACTTTTATTTTATATATTCCTCCATAAGGACATAAGACTTTATTCAATTATTACTCTTATACAAACAACAAGTCAATGTAAAGAGATCTGGGATAGATTTACCTATATTTTTCATGTTGAAAATGATAGTAAACCTTGAGAATATCACAGGTAGTGAGGTTAAAACCATTTTCATGCATAAATTCATAGGTATCTTGAATCCAAAAATTTATTGATAATTACTGTATCTAATTATGTCGACTACTATGAGGACCATATGGCGAACCGTCTCTAATATTGCTTGTAAAGAGTGACTTTTCTATCTCATATCTCTCACATATAGATATCTCCTAATAAAGAATATATAGATAAGAAAAAAATTTATATGAATACACAAATTTATTAGATTATGAATCTCACCTGACACTGATGATATCATTAGACACGAAATGTTTAGCATATCATCCACATAACTCTAGAAGAAATTTTTACCATCCTCTCTAGATTCCTTATTAATCTCAATATGAATAGAGAAATCCTAAATATAAATCTTCTACTCTTAAAATAGTACAATATGAAAACTTTTATACCACTTCTAGACATTTTTTCATGATTTTTCATTTCCCAAATGGATAGTTGGGATATATTGATCAATGAAATTATTATATTCAATGAAAATAAATGAATTTTGTTTATATTTATTACTAGGGATGATGCCATAAATTATATTTTTTTATTCTCCCAATATTTTGTGAAATCTCCACTACCCTTACAAATAGATTTATAATATCTTCTTGTATATATATTCTAGTGGAAAAGATCAAAATTTTATTTTTTATAACCATGATAATGGTCTAGTCAATTATACGAGTGTATCTATATATGGGGTCTTTCAAACTATATTAACTCATAGTTCCTTGATCCATTGAGTGTAATTCCAAATTGAAAAATCCTAACATGGATATCCTTGACACTTTTATCAATGTTATACCATGTCAAGAAAAGCATACTCTAATTGATGTTAAATTAGTTATGTCAACAAGAAAATATCATTTGAACTCTATGATAACTGAAAGTGTCTTTTAAAGGGAAATGTCCACACTTTGATCTATAGTTCCATTCAAAATATAGTCATTGAATATTTACTTGAGTGATTTTTTTACATATATGTAAATTTGATTATTTTATCCTCTACATTTATTATTAATATTATATAGATTTTATGTAATTAATGAACCATTTCTTGGTTAAATAATTTACATATAATCCATTTACATTATAGCATCTTCCATGATTGTTATCTTATTTACATTATGTAATCATATTTAATTATTTTATAGAATGAATAGTAAATAAAATATCCATCCACAAGAGAAAATTAAATAAAACGTAACATGTCTATATCAGTAGATTTCCAATGGTTCATTAATCAAGAGGGAGATAAATCAACCTATGATATGAAGGGGAAAAATATATAATATAGTCTTTGATCGAGTTATAGAATTATAAGTTTTAACCTATGTATCTTATTTGTTGGTTTCACCTTTTATTGAGTTCTAAATTTTATTCTCTCTATGGGGATTCATACTTTAAATATGTTTACTCACTCACAAGTAAGGAACAATAGGGGTATTGGTCACATAAAAGAATCCAGAGACACACATTCCCTTATGTAATAATTATGGGAGGGATGATACTCAATCATTATATTTAATTTAATATTATTTAATCACTTAATATAAACCCATGAAATAAATACTATGTTAAATAGAAAACCAATAGTTATATTGGTCGATCAAGCTCAATATTGGTCACATACTTGCTATTTCATTGCATCCATAGAATCTATGATTCAAATAAAATCCCTCTTAACAATGATAAATTTCTCTATAATTAATGACTAGATATATTATTAGTTACTTAATTATTTATATTAAATATTAATACATAAAGTATCATAGGTATATGAGATTATCATCCTTTAATAATTTAATGGAATTAAATATCATAATTTTATTCAAAATTATTTTCATATACAATGTGTACATATCATGTACATCATGTGTACTCATACATGCTAGTTTAAATTTGGCCTAAAATTTAATATCATACATGGAATATATTTAAAAGTATCACGATATGGATATTTTAATTTAATGACACAATGTGGAGTATGACACGACATGTCATGTGATATACACAGAGGTTAGTTTTAGTTGTGTACTATGGACATACACGACATGTAAGAATACAAGGTATATCATTATATTAGGTAGTGTGTTGTTATATGGTTCAAGACATATAGTCAACATGGTTTGTAAAACCACATTAAATGACATTGATTTATGTTTTGTGTACTACTTGATCCACTAAAGAAGTAATGAACATACATGGTGAGTATAAATGACATGTAGTTGCATAAAACATATAAAGTAAATAATTTACCATCTTAAAATTTCTCATAAACAACTGAAATACTCAGTGTGAAAAAAATTTGATAAAACCTTGTCACATAGAATGTGCATTTAGTTACATTCCATGTTGAAAGGTCTAAATTCTATTTTTTATCTCTTCATTTGTTAACTCTAATAATTCACCTTACTCAACATGTTCTAGGTGTGAGATATCCGAAAGTATATGGTGTGTATAGCTACAGAACATATTATTCATATTTTTCCACCCCACATAAGAGGTATAGCGACTAGAAATGTAATTTTCATGGGATTTAATGAATTATATGATATTTAAATCAATAATAAATTTTGTAATTACAATCAGAAAAAATTAAATGGTTCAAAATCACTAAAAATGTGTAATTAATACACATACCACTTACTTTTACCAAAATTGTTTCTATAAAATTTATTGTAAAACAATTGTAGGATTAAAAACTTGTACCTTGACTAAACGACTAGTATTTCAATCAAACCATGTGCATTATGGAAATATATACATGGTATATAATCGATTCACTCTATATAATGGTTCATGTATGGTTCTAAAAAATTATAATGGAATGTATTTGTTTGGTTTATTTAATGGGTACTTCTAAGTTACACACCATGTAGCTGTGTAACTATACAAGAATCTGCAGCAGATCAGGATCATATCATTATATTTCCTTTAACCATTCATAGAATTATCTTGGTCATACGACTTTGAAATAACATTTTATATTGAATTTCATATTAAATAATGAAAAAATAAATGAAAAAAAAACAATGAATCATGATATATACCAACAAAATATTGAATAATTATAAATTTAAATGTGATCACATTGATACCACTTTGGGTTTTCAGCTTAGAAGAATCTAATCTGGCCTATGCACTATTATTATCTTCATCAACTCCTAAAGTCAATCCACTAGAATAGGGCAATATATTAACTTGTCTAATGAATATACATTAATAAACATAAATAATAGAATCTTTGATCTAAGAGTGGATCTTTTTAGGAAAATTTATAATTTATTTAATAATGAGAAGTACCTTGGACATAAGATATTTATTCCAAGAATATATTGATTAAATTAACCCCATTTGATTCATAAATTTTACTCTGTGTATACATAGTAAAATCCCTAAAGTGGCATCCACCCATTATACAATATTTCAGAATATTAGTGATTAATCTTCCAGTTCTAGATCAATGGTATCTATCATGTTGTGTTATTAATTAATGATTTTATAAGGGATCCATTGGTCTTGAAGAATAATTCTCCTATTATTTCTATCATGATAGGGGGGAGGAGATGTATAAATTTTTTATAATTTATAAGACCCTATATATGCTCTTAATTATAGAGAGAAATATCTAGAATGATAAATTTTTATACAGGACAATTCCCAATAGAAAAATGATATAAGATGGAAACATACTATATGGCTTTAAAATTGATATCTAAAAATAATCCTTTTGTTAAATATTCAATCTGACACATTCCCCATGAAAATTAATAATAATAAAATTATTAATATCATGCAATAACTTGAAAATGATATTAAATGTCATTTTTATGAACAAATAAATATATATTTCATCAAATTATGTTTAAGGAATATATCATTTTTATGGGGCCCATTACTAGGCATATCTTTATGCCTCTAAATTTCTCTAAACATTTAATAATAAGTGTTTATCTAAATAAATATTATTTTCTCAATAAATAATTAATCCTTATATTCACGGTATTATTAGGAAATGTAAATATTAATATCCATGTAACTAAAAAAATATTTACACTAATTCATAAACCACTTTTTTAATTAATAAAATTTTATTACTTTGTGAATAATAAAGAAGATATAAATTAATATTATATTCAGGAGGATTGTGAAAAAATATTTATTAAATATTTTATTCGTAAATATATTTTACATTAATATTACTTGTGATTGAATATTTAGGATTGATGAATACTAAAATAAAATGTTTCATGATCTTGTTAATATTATTTACTCCAAAAAAATAAAATATAATAGAATGTAACTTATTTTCATAGATATTATAAGTCTGTGAAACTCTGGGAGTCACTCGGTATGGTAGTATATGGGCTTTACCAATGTCCAAAATTGAAATCTAAAAACACATCAAGGTACCCATATATAAAGAAGCTATCATTTCAAGGAAAAAAACCACATATGAATCCTCACTGTATAATATAATCCATTTTTATCAACATCACATCAAGAATGATGTGTACTCATCTCACCAAACCATATGCTAAATATTTATTTCATTGACTACCTAAAATTAACGAATTAGTTTCCATGGTCATATATTTAATCCTTTGGTTCCATTAAAATCAAATGGATGGAATATCAACTACCTTAAACTGGAATAAAAAATCATTCCTGGACATATTCATTACATCCATATCACTCAGGATACACCCCATGTATCGTATGTCATTAAGAGAATTTATCATCATAATTTGTATTAATACCCCGAAATACATAAATTATGATATGAATTAATAATATTCTCAAATCTAAGGATTAATACAACCATATATTAAAAAGAATATCCAATGAAATGTAAACCCATGAAATTCATATTAGTGGTCTATCCTCGTAATCAATCATCATAGAGATTACTATGTGTTTACTTTGTCTGATAATGTCTTATATTCGTATGTGTTTTAAGACCCTGATAGAAAAAATACTATATATCCCACCAGATTATATTATCCTAATAAAAAGACTTATATTCAAGAATATTTTTATTGCACATCAAAGATATCAACATAACAATGAACTGTTATTTCCTTTCAATGTGAAAAATTATCAATGGACATTTTTACATTAATTTAACCCAGAAGAATAATCATAATGTGATATTATATTTATTAATATTATGGTTTTTGAATATACATGCAATCTAAGGTATAAAATATTTTTTATAGGGATCCAACAATATCAGGGCCCATAGGAAATGACCCAAGTAGTAGTTGATTCCAATGGGTCCACTATTGATCACACATCATGTATTTTATAATAATTGACAAGTAGTCATTGGTCACACAAGTAATATGGATGGTGGTACACACTGCGTACAATCATGTTGGTCACATCTCATATACCACCATAGACATGTCGTATACCCCAAAATGATAGGGACCTGTATATTGGAGATAAAAGATGAGTGACATATTGTTTCCATATTCCATGTATATGATTTTATATTCTCTCTAGTATTGATTTACATTCCATGTTAAGGTTTGTACACAATGGGGTTTCCTTATAAGGGTAGCACACCATGTACCCCAATAGTAAATGTCTTATAATTCCTCCATCCATAGTGATTTTTTATTTCTATTTACTCAGGACATGGATTTCGATGAATAAGTTGTCAATATTCAGTGTTTTTGACATATAATATGATTGTGTGATTCTTTTCAGTATTAGAGACTGGAGATGAGGTTATATGAGTATTTTATCCTCCTTGTCAATATTGGTTCTTTGAATAGGTTCATGTGAAATTACTAGAGTGTTTAGGGGTTAAGTACCTCTCCCAAATCTATTATGTGATACTATCATCTACTATATTCTATCATAATATTTATTGTTATACTCTCATATGATGCATGGTACCCTTATCAAATGTGCATTTACATTATTTTTTACATGTTACATATTGTACTGGAATTCCTCTATTGTTATAGAGAGGTTATGTGGGTGTATTGGTTTGGGTAGATTTATCTCTGAAGGACTCTAACCAATTCACCAAGCGCTGGGCTATTATAGAGTGGAACATTGTCATATGGGGTTGGGGATCAATGATATGTTATTGATGGATAGTAAGGTGTGGTACTCCATCAAATACCATGAATTCTATAGAATAGACTGAGTTCCAATTAATTTATTCTAGTGGTGGTATTGAATAACTATGATGAATATCATATGATTTTCGATTGGTGACTCATTAGGAATACTGGGATTTTCATTGAGCTATGGAATTCAGCTGCACTATCAAATTCTTGATTTTGGACTTTTTGGTACTTGAATAATCCCTATAAACTCATGGGGTTTGAACATTCAATCATTGGAGATGAGATGATTAAGAATTATATATGTCCCAATACTTTGGGTTATAAGGAATATCTTGATAATTTTCTTATCTTATTATTTCGTACACCCTCATAAAAGATGTTTCGATCTAGATAGTTACTTTTTCATTTATTTTTGGTTTTAGGTCAACCTACAATTTTTTTTATACTCACCCATTCCGAGGTCTTATTACCACACATGTTGTATCTATGAAAATAGTGCACAATTTTGGAGATATCATCAATTTATAGGGTGATCTTGTGGCTCTTTTTGATATGATTCATAGTGATACATGGTGGGTTGTGATGGTGGAGGTGACTTCCTCTAACATATATTGATATTTAACTATAAGGAGTTCACAGAGGCCTTTCATTGCCTTATATCTTTTTGGTTAGTGGTTTTAGGTGTATTTTTAATTGTGGGTTTTCTTATGTTTCATTACTGTGATATTTAATGTCTCATGGATATATATTAAACAATTTCATTATTTTTTATTTATATCACTGGTGATTCAAGTTTTTTTATACAATGGATATATGTATTTTTTTTATGGTTGATTTAAGATAGGGACACACATATTGTGTGATATTTCTACTCTGTGTTATTCACTATCCCCTAGTTTAATGAAGGTTATATTGGGGTGACACACTTAGTGTCCCACCAAATTAAGAGAGGCCATAGGGGTTCAGCCCATTTTAACGTGGTATCATAGTGTTCATGTGCTAGGGATATATTTTGGTGTTAAAATTCTTATGGGTACATGTTTTAGAATTTTGGGTAGTGATTTAAATGGGTTATTAAGTTTGATTATTTAACCAAGGTGAACAGTATAACAATAATGATTGAAATATTCATTCTTTAGGACTTGGATATATTTTTAGTTAATATTGATTTCAGGGAATCAATAACGAGGTATAAAATGTTAGTAAATAAATCATATATTGTTTAGTTATTATATTTGAAATCCTTCTCAAGTTATTTCATCCTAATATGATTTAATATTTTTGGGGTTTATTTTATTAAAAAAGGGTAAAGGATATATATAGAAAAATTGTGTACCAAGGTAGGTATGTGATTTCATGTGCATGTAATTGGGTATTTCAGTGTAAATTATTAGGTATTGAGGTGTTGTTTCTAATAATAGGTTGAGAGGAATTCATAACCAAATATCTAAGGTTGTTTCAATCAAATTTTTGTTTAAAATTGAATTTATTACTGAGATAATGGAAATTATATCAATGTTAGACAAGACTACCCATAGTCTGAATGCCTTGAATTTTCTCTGATGATAGAATCCTAATAGTATTTCGAGGTGATCCTGATCCTTGGGAGATAGTGGGTTTTCTATAGTCTAGGACCTTTGTTTCCATCATTTTTATACTTTAACAGGCCAAATGTATTTTTATTTCAGTGAGTTATATACAAGGATCAGTGACCCATTTTTGGTTGATTCATTGCCTAAAATCATTATTTTACTTCTAAACTATGTTTAGATTTTGAGATCTTGTCTAGGATTAGATTTTTTCTTTGGACATTGAACCGTCCACAGGGAATAATGGTCAGGTCCAATTAAATTTCTTGGCCCATGGACCTCATTATGTATTAATTGGAAATTTAGTATGGTGGAATTATTTATGAACATTGTTTAGGGATGATACTCTGAGGGGGAAATTTGCAAGTAGTGGTTTTGTTTTAGGAAACAACACCTAAGCAAATGTATCCCAAATAAGAGTTGGAATATTTAGGATTCATGGAAGGTATGTTACATGGATTTGGAATTTCAATAATGTTTTAACAAAATACTACCAAAGTGGTTCTGTATATGGACTACCATGATAGATATAATATTGATATTAGAGTGCTCCTATTATAAGCGTAGTTTCCCATTGAATATCTATTCAGAGGAAGAGATGATGGAATGTGAGTAGTTGGATGTGGATTATGTATCTATCCACTCCAACCATCCTCCACCAATTAGTTCTTTTCAAGCATAGGGTTTTCATAGTCATATTTGAGGGATTATGTATACTAGGAATAACTATGGTTAATCATTGAAGTATTTATTTTATAATATAGTTTTTTTCTTAACCTCATGAACCATTATATTGGTCAATGTCGGATTAAGGAATTCCTTATACCCTTTTTGATTAAGATTCAAAAATTTCTATTAAATCTCAAAATATGCATTGATTTTTCTAGAGAATTTAAACTGAAGGATTCCATATTTCACTAACACATTCATGTGAATGGAATTTATCCTTGGTTTTTGAAAATTACATTCAATAAAATCCTTCATGGAAGAAAATAAATTACGTTCTTTCTACCACAATATTGTTTTATTAATATTTTTTTAACATAATGATTTAGATATTGAGTAAATAAGGATATTTTGACCTTTTTTAGTTGGAATGATCCCCTATAAAGGGAAGTGAGAAGAGAAATCCCAATTTATGCAGAAGATGGATTTCAATAAGATGATAATCATATTTATGTTAACCATTTGTATTGATGGGAAATTAATTTTTTACAAATGTAGAGGAATAATCATATTCTTCTAAATAGAGACCTATGGTTGACCCCTTATGGAAGAATAATGTATCAATTTCTAAATATTATGATGGTGTTGATAGAGTATTGTAGAGTAGGACGATGAGAACCCTCATACATTTATAATGTGTATCGTAACACCCTCACACAAACCACTGAGTCTGAGAATGAGAGCCACAAGACCTCGTGTGGGCCTCCCCATAAACAATAGACTACTGTCTAGAAGCAAGGGTCCTGACACTAGAATTGGGGATAATATAATATCAATAATCATATACATACAAAAAAGGTATTAATATATATATATATATATAACAACACAAACTATCAAGGGGGAAGATAAAACATCATCATGCTATAATAGATGACACCCATGTCATATAATCAAACTGGGATCCCAGTGTCAGAAGATAATCTAGAGTATATAAGGTGCATGTAAATATATAAGTTACCAATATGGAATCCTCCAAAGTCCATCTTAGTATTGCTACTATATCTATGCACCCCTAATCAACTACCTTTCATAGGTACTGTTCCTTTACCTAGACCCTTGTAAATGATTTCCAAATTAACATGAAGATTTCCATATAGGGTATTGGTAATAAAACTCATTAAGACACCATAAATTCATCCTTGGCATGGGTGTACAAGTTTAATAGTTGTATCCCATGATAAAAATGTATATTACACAAATCATAAACCATTATATACTGTTTGTTCCTGTTCTAAACAAGAAACCAGAAGCCTAGAATTTTTTTTATTCAGCTCCTTGTTGGAAGTATAATCAAAAGGATTTCAAGATTGATTAGGAAATAGCTACAATGATGATGAACATGCGTCTTGGTATCCAAAATACATCAATTTTGGGGTTAGCCCACACGGAAAACTATGAATGTGTTACTAAATATTCTCAAGGCATCGAGTGAAATTCTCTTATTAATGGTTGTGGACATAAGGACATAATTTCCTGACCCTAGGTATGGGTACATAAATTAATGTGTTTCATGATTCTTAAATGGGTTTCTTTTTTAATAATGTTTATGATTTCCCATGTTATTTATCATATAAAATTTTTTATTGGCTTTGAAAATTTCAAAAGTGGTTTTAGTGAATGATTATATTTGGAAATGGGTTTCAAGAAATGTATTTTAATTTTTTTTCAAGAGTTTTTTTGAATGAAATAAAAAATTGTGTAAATTGGCTCAGAATCTCAATATTATTTTGAAAAGGATTATTTCACAATGTAGGGAAAAGCGTTTTAAAGAAATTTTTGTTTCCCGATTTATACCCATTGTGTTTTTTCCGTTAATAGATTTATATTTATGTATTTGGGGAATTATAAATAAGAGAAAATTGGTTTTTTAGTTAAAGGGTGTTAGAGGTGAGGAGAGGTTTATTTATTTATTTATTGAATTACTATATTTATTTATCATGTGTTAGATGGCTTCAACAACTCATTTTTTTATATCAAAGGAGTCCTAAGATGATAGTCGAAGACGTATATGAGAGAAATAGATAATATAAATTAATGAATAATTGAGAGTTTTTCCATCTAAACCAAATTAGTAAGACCAAAAGGGTAATCATGATAGATTTTTTAGGTCAGAATATAAAAAGTAACATAAGATGGGGTTAATTGTGTATTTTCAAAAATATTCCACAATTCTGGATCATGGCACCCATTGTGATTTATAATGAGAAGTATTTTTTTCTTCAATATGAAAATAATATGTATAGGACACCCAAAAATAAAGAACACAAGTTTTATCATGGTTCAGGGCACTAAGATCCCATAGTCCACTCTTCCAATCACTCTTGATGTGATCTTAGTAAATTTTAGTAGAATGGTCCTCTTATCACAAGACCATGAATTCAAAATTTATTGAAAAAAAGTTTAAACCTTCACAAATATAGTAATAATAATTATTTATAGTTCTATAATAGAGAACTATTTATCTACAAGTTAGATCGATAAGATGATACTCCACCTCAACTGAGTACCTTTAGTTGAAAATCCAATAAATCAGATGATTTTGATTTGTTTATTCAGGCTATTCTTCACAATTGTAGTAGCAAAAACTGAAATATGATGGATCTTCTTCTTCTGAAAATAATATCTTCAAAAAATGAAACAATCTATTGAAATCGTTTTTAGAAAATTACATTATTAAGGTATTAAATTAAACAATAGTAGTAATCTTACAGTAGTAAAAGATTGAAAATGTATATCTCCAAAGTGTAGCTCCTTTCATAATCTACCATGCATTGGTAAAAAACTATAAAATATAATTTCAATAATATAGTTTCATATGTGAATCACTTATCACACACATATTTTTTAAGTGATAAATTGAAGAAATATAAAGAACATATAGCTTACTTCGGTATTCAAGATCTAAAAGAATATCCTGATTGATCCTGGAAAGTACTATTCAAATAAACTAGGGGAGTAGTAACTTCCCTTAAGAACAATAGTGATTTTATCTAATGGATACGGTTCTTTGAAACAATCATATTGATACTTGAATCGGTCTTTAATCATGAATTGATCATTACAGAAATCATGGATTAAAAATGTGGTTTAAAAACATCACTTGTCACGACCCATCCTCGGGGCCCTTGCCGTGACTACCCCAAGCCCGCCTTCCATAGGCCAGGGGATGGAGACTAGCACAAAAGGCGTAAATCTCGATAACTGGGAAGGCATTGCCTTTATAAAAGTAAAAAAAACACCACAGAGTACAAGAGGAAGTTAAACACTAAGTACAAAAGAAAGTGATGAAAAGAAAATGGGCCAGAATACAAACCCAACTGAAAGTACAACTACAACTGAATGAAAGTACAACAGAAAAAGACAAACAGCTGGTAGAAAGGAAGTAGCTCCTATGTCGTCCACCTAGGATCCTTCTTGAAGGGTAGGTACAGATAGCGCAGCTCCTGGGTCGTCCACCACAGATCCTACCTGAAGGGTAGGTACAGATAGTGCAGCTCCTGGATGCTCTTGCCCGTCAACCTTCTCTGAGTGTCATCTATCCATGAAGTCCACCTTCGGATACTTACTCGTCATGTAGTCCACCTCCGGGTACCTTCCAGTCCTCGAACACTCGGCCTCCATCAGCACTGCCCGTCGTCTGCAGCCAACACAACGAGGTGTGGGCATAACCCGTGCAGGGGTGAGTATAACGATACTCAGTAGGGACCCCGAGACCCTCAAGGTCTCACTAAAACTAACAAGGATAACCACCAAGAAGATCTCAATAGATAAACTCTACTTAGGTATATTCTCATACATATTCCTAAGTTATCAAGTAACCCATCTCAATCATGAGAAAACACAAAGATTATGAAATCAACTGATAACCACTACCCAGGTATACGCCCATAAATATACCTAGGTTATCTAGTGACACATCTCAATCAAGAGGTAACACAAAAGGTCATAGACTCAGCTCAAACCATGATTTTCATTATCGAAACTGTAACTGCTGAAGAACCCCATCTCTAGAGTGTATAGTGGTCCAATCACGACTCCGAGGTACTACTCACTAACCTAAGACTGTTGAGGTACTCCTCCTGTCGAGTACTGTGGGCCTACAGCTACAACCAAGCGCTTCCCACCATGGGTCTGCCGCTATAACCAAGCGCTCTGCCTCATAGCCTCTATAGGTACTCCTTCTGTTGAGTACCACGGGTCTGCCGCTACAACGAAGCGCTTCTCCACCGTGGGTCTGCTGCTACAACCAAGCGCTTCCCACTGGGCTATCCGAAACACACCGAGTCGATCGGTCAAGCATTCGTCAGGTCTCAACCGGATACACGGTCTCCATATTCCGCATGCTCGTCTCCGGGAGGGTTCGCTCCATGATCTACTGGTCTATACTCCAAGTATCACAAATTCCCACGAAGAAGTATGTCAAAGGACCGCCTCGTCATAGGGGTCTCAACACAACAGACGGCGCGTCAATCGAACGCCCAATCTGTGAGTTATTAGCCTTTTCGTCCTAGGGGCCCGGTTGGTTTCGTGTGCGAACCAACCCGGCCGTATCTCAACTGTATCCCGAACAAACATAGGGTATACTCATAGGGTCCGTGTCTCAACGTGATCACCAACGCCGCAGACGGTTCGTCAAACGGGCGTCCAGTCTGAAAGATATCATCTTTTCCGTTCCAGGGGCCCGGTTGGATTTCAGGTACAATCCAACTCATCCAAACTCCAACTACATCCAAACCTCGGGCGAAGTATGCCAAAAGTTCTGTCTCTTCAATAGGAATCCAACCAAGTTGACGGCATATCAATCGGACGTCCGGAGCTCAAGATATATGTGTTTCCGCTCCGAGGGCCCGGTTGGTTTCGTGTGCGAACCAACCCGGCCGAACCCAATGTATTTCGAAACCATTAGTGTGATAAACTAAAACGACCGTCTCAATCCAAGGGTCACATCGCCACTGACGGTTCGTCGATCGGAGGTACGCAGCTCAAGATATGGGCGAAAGACCGAAAGAGGACCGAAAATGGGGGGTCTGGGCCCGGACCGACCCGGCCCAACCCCCCCTGGGTCAGCCCGAACTGGGTCGACCCGACCCGGGTCCGGGTCCGACCATGCAGGGCGCGGCCCGGCCCGGCTGGGCGTGGCCCGGCCCGACTGGGCGTGGCCCGGCCCGGTCCGTCCAAGCCGGCCCGGCTCGGCCGGGTGGCTCGCTGGCTCGGCCAGCGAGCTAGCGCTCCGCGGATGCGGCACGTGCCGCATCCCCCTGGATCCCGCGCGGCCACGAGGTCCACATGCTCGTCGTCACGGCTTCAGCCGCGGCGGTTTCTCCAGGTGCCGTGTCGGGGCACCGCCGCCTCCGGGCGGCCGGGGCGCCGCCGGTGGTGTCCGCGAGCCCCCGGAGTTTCTCTGGTAGTCTGTTTCCAATTCTGTCTGCGCCGAAGCTCATCCCGGGTCCCGTTCTTCACTGTGGAATCAACAAATCGTCTCTGAGTCTCTTTCCGTCAATGCCCGTCGATCTGCACGTCAAAAGAACATCCCGCGGAGTCTTAGGTTCGCCTTCTCGGCCCCGACTACCACCACACTTTCGTTCGGCCTCAACGGCACCACACATCCTTGCTGCATCCCTCCAGGTTCCCGCACGGTGCCGTCGCACCATGCCGCCATCATCCGAACCGCAACAACACAACAACAAAGGGGGAGGAGGGTCGGCTGTGTTCGTGCGGTCCGACCTCCTCCCGTTAAGTTGAAAACAAGCGGCCCAAAAAAATAGTCGAGGAACGGCGAAGGATGTTTCACGAACAAGAAGCAATAAACCCATACCACTTCCCACAACAATTTAGTCCCAACCCGCAAGGAAAACATTCGCGGATCAACTAGATAATAAGTTGATCCATTTTCTTTGTTTTCCTTAGAATGAACGAAACGAGGGAATAAAATCATTCTCAAATTAATTCCTTACCTCAAGCGTTGTCGTCGAACGAGAGTTCGTCGCGGAATTAACCATCACGGAAGAATAGGATCGTTGCGGAAGAGAAGGATCGTCGCGGAAGAAAGCATCACGGAAGTAACGCCGTTGGCGTCGCGGTATACGGCGTCGCGTAGTCGATCTCCAAGGATTCGACGTTCTTGTCAACCTTCGTCGGAGGTCGAAGTTCCTCGAGTTCTTCGTGTTCTTCGCGTTCTTCGTCGAAGAAGAAGAACTTCAAGCCCCTTAGCCTTTCTCCCAAAATCCTCTCAATGCAAAAAGACCAAAAAAATAAAATTAGTGGTGTGTTATTTTATTTACACACAAACCAACGCTTGAAATTAAAAAAGAAAAGAAATGATCAATTAATTGAGGGGTTTAAAACCGCCCAATTAATAGAGGCGTTTATGAAAAAGATTAAACGCAAGAGTTGACATCGTTTAATAGGGGGTGCGGGTGCGTTACTTTAGAAGAAAAGAAATGGTGGGGATCGTGTGGGGCCCACCCCACCTTAATCCTCTCAAAGGTAGTTATAAACAAGTGGGTCCCACCCCTAACTCCCTTACATAGGTTATAACCGCAAGACAGAGGAAAAGTGTTGTGACACAACACTTAATCCACTTAACAAGAAAAGGAAAATATAATTGTAAAACAATTATATTATTATCCCACACTTTAAAAAAACAACCAATCCTGAGAAAACGCAACTCCTGAAAGGGGTCTTCTTAACAAAACTCTGGTGCTGCGATTCCATCGGTGCCCACGGATTTCAATTCCGAGTACCGGTTCAATAGATATAAAAACCCGCACGTTCGTTCACTGAACGTACCCGAGCTAAACTTCAGAAATTGATTCCGGGCACACCGGGCCTCGGAATCAGGCGCTGTCAGAAACTGTGTTCTTGTAAAATCTCAAAGAAAATTAAGAAAAAATTTCCCTTGAATTTTACGGGTCATTACATTACTCCCACCTTAGGGATGTACGTCCTTGTAAAGCGTTAACACAAACTAGAGATACAAAAGAAGTACTAAGCACGCATCTGAGCCTCCCTCCCTCATCTGCTCACCTTGAGGTTCCCGTACTGCCAGTGAAAGTGCACCCGAGGAATCGACCATCCTCGTAGGATCTACTCCTATCGATCCTCGATCCCCACTGGAACCTCCACAAAAGTCACCTCATCGCCAACGTCCAACTCCTTATGGTCGATGATATGCGATGGGTCGTGCTCGTATCTCCTCAGGTGAGAAACATGGAAGTCATCGTGCACCTGGTGAAACTGAGGTTGATGGGTCAAGCAGTAAACCACCTCGCCTACCCTACTGAGGTCCTAGAAAGGTCCATTGTACCTCGAAGATAACTTGTTGCCTCACCCACATCTCCAAAAACCTCGTCGAGGTGAGACCCGTATAAGGACGTGATCGTCACCCTCGAACTCTAGAGGTCTCCAATTCCTGTTAGAACTAAGACTCAAAATGACTGCTGACACGAGGGTAAGGTTGACCGACTCAAGACTGATCGGTCACACCCTCCTATGCATGAGTTTATCCTGTGCTTCCTGGGGTTTCCTTTTCGCCGACCAAGGAAAACCCAACCCGACGTCATAGTTAAACCACAACCTTTTTGCCTAATACCGTCAATTTGTGTATGAACTATGATTTCCCAGTCAATACTCAAACCAACGTCGTAAGGCCTCGACGCTACCACCAAGAGATTCCAACCGAAACTCTCGCCTCGAGGGTCTGATCACACCGTCGGCGTAAGTGTGATTATCGAGTCTTATCCCAAGGTATCTCCAAACGTGAGGGTCAAGTCTACGGCTTATCAGAAACTCTAGGTCTGGGATAAGATTTTTGAAAGGAAGGAATGATTCATATCGACGTGTGTTACTACGACAGCTAGTATTGGACAGAGACTGCCCCTTGAATCATTTTTTAGAGCTATTGGGTTACACTCCTTGACCTCATGCAACCGCACTCTTCCTCCGCCCTCCAACTCCCTGAGCCTGGCAGGGACAACTAAGGCGGGTGGTTGTAGCATGTTAAAAATTACACCGCCTCATGCTGCTCTCCTAGCTCTGCCTCCACGTCTGCTACTACGCAGACTCATCCCTCCTTAAAGATTCCTCTTCTTAAATCATTTAACACGCCCGAGTCTCTATGACTGGCGCCAGTGTCCTGTTTCTTACTACACTGTGCAGTCTTCATCCGCTCCTGGATGATCTGCACCTTCTTTGCCTATGATCTGAAAGAGCTGCTAAAATTTCTCCTTTGCCGAAAAAGAGAAACTCGGTCTCATCCCCTGGATGAACCACACCCATTGCCTAATACAGTCAATCCTAACATGAATGATATATGCACGCCATGGATGACGTCGTAAGGCCTCGACGTTACTACCAAGAGATCCAACTGTCACTCTCGCCTCCAAGGGTCCAGTCACACTGTCAGCATCAGTGTGAGGTCACTGGGTCTCCTCCAGTAGAAATCTCGAAAGTGAGGGTCAAGTCAATAGTTTTAACTGGGACCACTCAGTATCAACCAAAGAAAAGGACAGGAAAGCAAACATCACTAAGATAAGTGTCTTTTTATTATTGTAGCTCATAGTACAAAGACACAAATACAACAGAAACATGGAACTAGAAGTACAAGGGACGTATCCACTAGTTCCGCTCCTGTCCACCTGCTCACGGAGCTCTACTGCCTTGTCCACTGCTCGGCTGTTGCTCAAACACCCGCCACTGCTTCTGCCTCGGTGGCTCCTCCAACGCCTGCGGATCGACTGTGCGGGGGGTCGGACAGTCACATGCCAGGTGACCCTTCCTTCCGCATTCAAAACACATCCTTCTCCTCGTACAACTGGCTCTGGTCCTCTTGGACCACTGCATCATTTGTCTACTTCCCACCGATGACTCGCCTACTGATCGAAAATCCTGCGGAAAAGGTAACAGATCCTGTACATGCTCGGGTTGTAGATCTACTAGCACAAACTCCACCCAGAAGAAGGTCTCAAAGTCTTCCCATGTGAAGGTCATCCTGTCACAAAAATGGAACAAGTGGCTCCACCACCTGCCTGCTGCTTCCTGAAGAAGGCTGGTAGCAAAGATCACCATGAAGTCTGCTGGCGTCCCCACTATCCTGAAGACTCTCACCACAGCCTCCAGCCAATCCTCAGTAGCCTGTGGGTCTATCTCTCCCCGAAACCTGGGTGGCCTCTGGCGCTGGAACTCGTGCAGTGTGATCAAGTGGCGTGCATCGCCTACTGCTGGGGCTGGTGGCATCGGTGACCCAATGTATGGTAGTACTGCTGGTGCCTCCGCTGGTGACTCAACTGCAAGAGGTCCCTGTACTGAAGCCTCGTTGCTCGGCAGGCTATCAGTACGCACATCCCTCTGGGCTCTAGCTGGTCATCCGTGGAAAGGCATCCTGAAAGAAACAGCATGACACGGTCAAACTTTTATACCTGTTGAGCTGATCTAGTTTGAGCTGACTTTTAAAAACTTATGGAAACACACATGCAATCAGTGTTTTCGTGCACGTAGTCGGAAATCAGTTGTCAGGGTCTTGGTGTATGGATACATCGGCCACCCGCACCAACACTGGACTCCCTGAACTGAAAACCACACTCGGTACTCTTAACACTATGACTTCATAGAAAGAAAATATCAGAGTTATAAGTTCTGCGGTAGAACCGACTCCTCTGATACCAATTTGTCACGACCCATCCTCGGGTCTCGTGCCGTGACTACCCCAAGACCTCCTTCCTTAGGCCAGGGGCTGGAGACTAGCACCAAAGGCGTAAATCTCGATAACTTGGAAGGCATTGACTTTATAAAAGTAAACAAAACACCATAGAGTACAAGATGAAGTAAAACACTAAGTACAAAAGAAAGTGCTGAAACGAAAATTGGTTGGAATACAAACCCAACTGAAAGTGCAGCTACAACTGAATGAAAGTACAACAGAAAAAGACAAACAGTTGGTAGAAAGGAAGCAGCTCATGTGTCATCCACCTCGGATCCTACCTGAAGGGTTGGTACAGATAGCGCAGCTCCTGGATCGTCCACCACAGATCCTACCTGAAGGGTAGGTACAGATAGCGCAGCTCCTGGATGCTCTCGCCCATCCACCTTCGCTGAGTGTCATCTCGCCGTGAAGTCCACCTCCGGATACTGACTCGTCGTGTAGTCCACCTCCGGGTACCGTCCAGTCCTCGAACACTCGGACTCCGTCAGCACTGCCCGTCGTCTGCAACCAACACAACGAGGTGCGGGCATAGCCCGTGCAGGGGTGAGTATAACGATACTCAGTAGGGACCCTGAGACCCTCAAGGTCTCACTAAAACCAACAAAGATAACCACCAAGAAGCTCTCAACAAATAAACTCTACTTAGGTATATGCCAATACATATACCTAAGTTATCAAGTAACCCATATCAATCATGAGAAAACACAAAGATTATGAAATAAATGGATAACCACTACCCATGTATACGCCCATACATATACCTAGGTTATCTAGTGACCCATCTCAGTCAAGAGGTAACACAAAAGGTCATAGACTCAGCTCAAACAGGGATTTTCATTATCGAAACCGTAACTGCTGAAGATCCCCCTCTCTGGAGTGTACAGTGGTCCTATCATGACTCCGAGGTACTGCTCACTAACCTAAGACTACTGAGATACTCCTCCTGTCGAGTACTGTGGGCCTGCTGCTACAATCAAGCGCTTACCACCATGGGTCTGCCGCTACAGCCATGCGCTCCCCCTCATAGCCTCCAAAGGTACTACTTCTGTTGAGTACCGCGAGTCTGCCACTACAACCAAGCGCTTCTCCGCCGTGGGTCTTCCGCTACAACCAAGCGCTCCCCACTGGGCTATCCGAAACACACCGATTCGATCGGTCAAACAGTCGTCAGGTCTCAGCCGACTACACGGTCTCTGTACTCCGCATGCTCGTCTCCGGGAGGGTCCGCTCCACGAGCTACTGGTCGATACTCCAAGTATCACAAAGTCCCACGAAGAAGTATCTCAAAGGACCACCACGTCATAGGGGTCTCAACACAACAGACGGTGCGTCAATCGGACGCCCGGTCTGTGAGTTATTAGCCTTTTCGTCCTAGGGGCCCAGTTGGTTTCGTGTGCAAACCAACCCGGCCGTATCTCAAATGTATCCCGAACTCACATAGGGTATAATCATAGGGACCGTGTCTCAACATGATCATCAACGTCACTGACGGTTCATCAAACGGACGTCCGGTCTAAAAGATATCAGCTTTTCCGTTCTAGGGGCCCGGTTGGATTTCGGGTACAATCCAACTCTGCCAAAATCCAACTGCACCCAAACCTCGGGCGAAGTATTCCAAAAGTTCTATCTCCTCAATAGGAATCCATCCAAGTTGACGGCACTTCAATCAGACGTCCTGAGCTGAAGATATAAGTGTTTCCGCTCCGAGGGCCCGGTTGGTTTCGTGTGCGAACCAACCCGGCCGAACCCAAAGTACTCCGAAACCTTGAGTGTGATATACCAAAACGACCGTCTCGATCCAAGGGTCGCATCGCCGCTGACGGTTCATCAATGAGAAGTCCTCAGCTCATGATATGGGCAAAAGACCAAAAGAGGACCGAAAACGGGGGGTCTGGGCCCTGACCGACCTGGCCCAACCCCCCCGGGTCGACCCGACCCGGGTCGACCCGACCCGGGTCCGGGTCCGACCCGGAAGGGCGCGGCCCGACTCAGCTGGGCGTGGCCTGGCCCGATTGGGTGCGGCCCGGCCCGGTCCGCCCAAGCCGGCTCGGCTCGGCCGGGTGGCTCGCTGGCTCGACCAACGAGCCGGAGCTCCGCGGACGCGGCACGCGCCGCGTCCCCCTGGATCCCGCGCGGCCGCGGGATCCACATGCTCATCGTCGCGGCTTCAGCCGCTGCGGTTTCTCCAGGCGGCGCGCCGGGGCACAGCCACCTCTGGACGACCGGCCGCCTCCGCCGCCGCGCTGGCGACCCGCGCCGCCGGTGGTGTCCGCGGGCCACCGGAGTTGCTCTGGTGGTCTGTTTTCAATTCTGTCTGCACCGAAGCTCATCCTGGGTCCCGTTCTTCACTTTGGAATCAAAAAATCGTCTCTGAGGCTCATTCCGTCAATGCCCGTCGATCCGCACGTCAAAAGAACAAACTGCGAAGTCTTTGGTTCGCCTTCTCGGCCCTGACTACCACCACACTTTCGTTCGGCCTCAACGGCACCACGCATCCTTGACGCATCCCTCCTGGTTCCTGTGCGGTGTCGTCACACCATGCCGCCATCTTCCAAACCGCAACAACACAAAAACAAAGGGGGTGGGGAGGGTCGGTCGTGTTTGTGCGGTCCGACCTCCGCTCGTTAAGTTGACAACAAGTGGCCCAAAAAAAAGAAAAGTCGAGGAACAACAAAGGATGCTTCACAAACAAGAAGCAATAAACCCCTGCCACTTCCCACAACAATTTAGTCCCAACCCTCAAGGAAAACATTCGCGGATCAACTAGATAATAAGTTGATCCGTGTTCTTTGTTTTCCTTAGAATGAACGAAACGAGGGAATAAAATCATTCTCAAATTAATTCCTTACCTCAAGCATTGTCGTCGAACGAGAGTTCGTCGCAGAATTAACCGTCGCGGAAGAAGAGGATCGTCGTGGAAGAGAAGGATCGTCGTGGAAGAAAGCCTCACAGAAGGAACGCCATTGGCGTCGCGGTATACGGCGTCGCGTAGTAGATCTCCAAGGATTCGGCGTTCTTGTCGACCTTCGTCGGAGGTCGGCGTTCTTCGCGTTCTTCGTGTTCTTCGTCGAAGAAGAAGAACTTAAAGCCCCTTAGCCTTTCTCCCAAAATCCTCTCAATGCAACAAGACCAACTAAATAAAATAAGTGGTGTCTTATTTTATTTACACACAAACCGACGCTTGAAATTCAAAAAGAAAAGAAACTATCAATTAATTGAGGGGTTTAAAACAGCCCAATTAATAGAGGCGTTTATTAAAAATTTTAAACGCAAGAGTTGACATCGTTTAATAGGGGGTGCGGGTGCGTTACTTAAGAAGAAAAGAAACGGTGTGGCTCGTGTGGGCCCCACCCCACCTTAATCCTCTCGAAGGTAGTGATCAACAAGTGGGTCTCACCCCTAACTCCCTTACATAGGTTATAACCGCAAGAGAGAGGAAAGGTGTTGTGACAAAACACTTAATCCATTTAACAAGAAAAGGAAAATATAATTGTAAAACAATTATATTATTATCCCTCACATTAAAAAAACAACCAATCCTGAGAAAACGCAACTCCTGAAAGGGGTCTTCTGAAGCAAACTCTGGTGCTATGATTCCATCGGTGCCCTCATATTTCAATTCTGAGTACCGGTTCAAAAGATAGAAAAACCCACTCGTTCGTTCACTGAACGTACCCGAGCTAAACTTCGGAAATTGATTCCGGGCACACCGGGCCTCGGAATCAGGCACCGTTAGAAACTGCGTTCTTGTAAAATACCAAAGAAAATTAAGAAAAAATTTCCCTTGAATTTTACGGGTCTTTACATCACTGTTGTAAACACAACATTTGATTGAACTATGTAGCATAGGGCTCTTTCATGTAGCATGGGGTACCTTCACGTAGTGTAGGTTTCCTACCAACAAATGGTTTCTTAACCATACTTTCATCCTCACATAATGTAGGGAACAGAATTAGCATATGGATTATAATCCATACATTCATATTTTTATAACAAGATACCAAAAGTATCATTTATTGAACATACATTCAAAATTTTGGATGTATAGTTGATTAATAGTAATCCAAACTTTCAACGTAGGGTTTCTGATCCATAAAATTGATGATTCTACAAACATATGGATACCGATCTAAATGAAAAATGTTTACATAATGTAGGGTTGATACCATATGTAAGAGTTAGCTTTTTTGTATAATATAGGATTGATACCATACGTTCATCTACATAACATAGGGTTTGAAATACTATTTCCAAAGTAATTATCAAAATATTAAATTACATTAACCAAAATATAAATTTCTAAAATATCACTCAAGGTAACATCATTAGAAAACAATCAAGGGTATTTGTGAGAATATAAAACATAATAATTTATTGAGTATTATTGATACAATACAATCCCAAAAATCTTTCCCTTTTGGATGATCAAAAAATCCAAAACATAATACATAACAAAATTAAAATAAAATGTTGGATTTATAAACATAAAAAATAAATATAGAATGTATTTTGGTATTTTAATTTCACATTATTATTTCAATAAAGGAAAATACAAACATTTAAATTAAATATATTCTTCTAATGAAATGTTATGATAAAAATTATCCCCTTTATGTGATATAAAAAAAATAAATTTTGACAGAATAAATGATATAAACCATAGTTAATGTAGAACTGAACTATAAATGAATAGTTATAAAAACTAATAAGAGAAATAAATATAGTATTGAAATTGAAGTATTTAACTAAAATAAAAGAGAATAAACATTAAAAAGAATAAAAAATTTAATTTAAAATTAAATCAAATATTTTGAAAATAGAGTACAATCAACAACCAACAAAGGGTTTTCTTCAAAACCAGTGACTATGATAAAACATGTTAGATGAAGTTGGTCAAACATGATGATGAATGGCTTGTAAAACAATATTAATAACAATTATATTCATCAACAAGCTCTAGAAATGATTGTTGACGACTTTTGACCACTGTTGAAGAAGCTTCCTCGAATCTTGACCAATATTCATATTCTTAAGCAAATTAACCTTAATAAACTCATCCACAACCTCCTCTGACTGAATAAATGAAGTAAAATTATCATTAAATTTATTAATAACTAATCCATAATAGTATTTGTTTGAAACTTATTGACTAACAAGATGTCTTTGATTGTCTAACAGAATACTTAAAGGGGTATTGTCACACTGAAGAGTGTGCGACAAATCATTAAAATCATACAAAACTAATGTAATTACTTCAAAACGTATGATCATGTCTGGAGGTGTCTATTTATAGAAGTTTTATCCTCCAATATATTTAAATTTATAACCAAGGATTCATCCTCAGAATCAGAATATTCTGGAGACTGAGTTATAGGATCAGTGAAATTTTTCATATTATGAATTTCGATCAAGGAAAAACTTGCCTCTTCATTATTAATTGATCTGAATCATAAGTAAGATCCTCCAACAAATTCAAAATTATGAACACTAAGAGATTGATATTGAGGATCAGTAATATATTCTCTTTGATGTTCTTGAATTGGATCCTCTTGCTCAATATTCTCTTATACTAGATTCTCAAGCTCATCTCCAACAAAAGCTTCATCCACAATCTCTGGAATATTGACTATTATTATACTTCTTCCAACACGACATTCTTATGGCCTAGATTCAGCCTCATCATTAGGTCTCTATCTCATAGATCCCACTAAAGGAATAATTCTTTTATCCCCCTAGGAATTTTTCATAATCTTTATTTGTTGGTCTACCCCAACTGGAAGAAGACTTTTGCAAATATTTTTCCAAAAAATGTCTAAGTTATTAATAATTATATAATTTAAAATGTTTATGGGATGAAATTTTTTACCAAAAAACATATTAACAATTTTTAAGTTTCTTTTCATTAAAAAGTAAATAATCCTTCCATAGGGATAATAACCCATACTGGTATCCATGATGTGTGATCAATGATATAGATACCTTATCATAAACAGGAAAAATTTGAACTCGATGTGATTCAAAAATAAAAACATGACATACGTGTCAGGATATATGAATTTTTCTAGTTTAGGAATCCTTGGAAAGATACAAGGTCGAATGAATTACATCATTACTCATCAATTTGGAGTAAGATCTTTTGTCATTAAATTTTTTATAGTTTTCATTCCAAACAATAAAAATATAGTCCTTTGAATTTTTTTCAATTGCCTATATTCCTTAAATCAAAAAGAATCTCCCCCTCATGGGGAAAATATAAAAAATCAATCATTTCCACATAAGAAAATTAAAATTCTATATAATTAATCTTAGAGAAATAATATATTCATTGAATCTGAGACTGAACGCAACATTTCTAAAAAATTCATTTACTTCAATATCATATACTATGGGCATGTTCTCTTCCCCAAAATCATAAGCAAGACCTTGAAATCTCATTGCTTCCTTGAGTGAAATATTTGTGGAATCAAAATAATCAAACTCTTTTACCTTTTATTGGATCACTTTGTGAGCTTTCCTTGATGCATAAGTAGTCGATTCCAACTCAGCATCTTCAAATCATCGAGAGGATTCCATCTTTAAAGGTTTTGATATTGAAGGGGTTGACGGATCAGGACTTTGACAAATGGGAATTGAAAGAGTTAAATAGAAACTCTGTAAACTGAAGGGACGTGTATGAGAGGAGAAAGATATCGGGAGATGGAGAATGGTTTTCTCATTCCAATTCAGAATGTACTGATTATTTTTTTAATTTTGAAATGAAAAAATAAAATAAAATTCTTTTATAATTTAATTAACATGTAACTAAATAAAATAAATAATGATAAAAGTTTATATACAGTATATGAAGTACATAAAATATAAATAGTGATATTAAAATAAAATAAATTCAACAAATAATTCGTTTAAAAATTAAATAATCCTAATACCCTCTCCATAAAATAGAAAATTTCATTAGTAAGTGGTTTTGTAAAAATATCAGATAATTGATATTTTGTATTAAAAAATTATAATGATTTTTCTCTTTTAAGTAAATGATCTCTTAGAAAATGATTCCTTATATCAATGTGTCTAGTTCTAGAATGACTTATAGTATTTTTTAAAATCTTTATAGCACTAATATTATCACATAAAATAAGTATCCTATTAAAATTTAGTCCAAACTCTAGTAGGGTGTTTTTCATCCACAATACTTGTGCAGCACACCTATTAGCAGATACATATTCTTCTTCAATGGTTTAGAGGTTAACTAAGTGTTGTTTCTTACTATACCATGAAACCAAACATTTTCCTAAAAAGTGGGAGGTTCATGAGGTTCTTTATCTATCTAATCTATAAACTCCAAAATTAATATTTGAATATGAAATTAATCTAAAAACAAAAGTTTTGAGTTAAATAATTGTTGAAAATTAGTTCCTTTTAAATATGTATAAAAATATTTTAATAATTGTAATAATGGACTCTTTTGGATTTTATTGAAATCTAGCTCAAATACATGAAGAAAACATAATTTATAGTATTCTAGTAGTATGATATACAAAAACATCCAATCATACCTCTATATACCTTGTTTTCAACTAGTTTTTCAGATTTATATAAATCATCCTTTATATTTGTACGCATGGGAAATTTATATGTCTTTATGATTTCAAGTACAAAATTTTTCAGCAAATAAATATTATATATACTTTGATTTAAAACATTTAGAAAATATTTTTGATAAATTTTTAATACTAAGAATAAATTTATTTCTCCCATCATTATCATTTAAAAAAAATTCATTAATTTTGAAAATTCATTACCATGATTTTTATTATTTGAACCAAAATTAACACCATTAATATCAATTTTAACTAATAAAATATTATAACAAACCATTCTCTTAAAACCTATATGATCTACCAATCCAACATTAAATCCATATTTTAAAAGAAACGAACTTAATATTTTTATACCAAGAACTAGGTTCTTGTTTAAGTCTATAGAGAGCATTATTAGGTTTAAAAATAGAATTTGGTTTTGGATGATTTTCAAAACTAGGGGGTTGTTCAACATAAAATTCTTGTATTAAATAACAATTTAAAAAGGTAGACTTGATATCCATCTAATATAATTTAAAATATATATGATATGCATAAGCTAAAACAATTATAATGATTTATAATCTAGATATAGGGGAAACAGTCTCATAATAATCTATACCTTCTTCTTGATTAAATCCATTAGCTACAAATATAGCATTATTTCTGGTCATGATCCCTTGATCATCCTATTTATTTCTAAATACCCACACTGTTCATATACACTGATAATTGGATATCTTTTCTACTAGATCCCAAAACATAATTACTTTTGAATTGGTTTAAATATTCCTATCTTTTTACCATCCAACTATCATCTTATAAGGTGTCTTCAATAGTCTTATGATCTGACTAGGATAGAATGGAAAATAATTCATCAATGTTTCCTAAATTTCTTCTAGTTATAATTCCCATGTCTAGGTATCATATAAAATTTTCTATAGGATAGTTCATTAATGTTCGAGAATCTCTATGCAAGACAATTTCAGGATTTTTAGTATATTGTTCTATTAAACTGGATACAATTTTATTAATGTTATTTTCAAAATCCGTTTTAGGGGTTTCAAGTCTCATATTGTCAAAAGAGTCAGTGACATATTCTTCATGATCTTTATCTTTAATAAATGTGTGAGTTTCATAAAACATAACATAAATAAATTCTTCAAAAATCCTTGAATTTCTATTAAATAGTCTATATTCTTTAGAGGTAGAAGAATATCCCAAAAAATTTCCTTCATCAGATTTTGGATTGAACTTTCTAATGTGTCCATAGCATGAAAGATATAAAACATTCATCCAAAAACATTTCTGAACTATAATTTATGTTTTCTATTATTCCAAATTCCATAGGGTGTCCTTCTGAAAATAGGTATAATTAAAACACTTTTAATGATATAACAGGTTGTGATTACAACTTGTACCCAAAAATAGGTAGGAAGACTATATTCATTAAGCATAATCCTTTCCATTTCATTAATAGTTCTATTTATCCTTTCAACTATTAAATTTTGTTGAGGTTTTCTTTGTATAGAGAAGGATTGTTTAATACCAATATTTGATCAAAATGAATTGAATTATTGATTCTCAAACTCTCCATCATATTCAATTTTCATTGAAATTTTTTTAAAACCTTTTTAATTTTGAAACATTTTACAAAAAAATTTAATAATAGTGAATAATTTACATTGGAGTTCTAGAAAATAATTTCCATCAAATCTAAAATAATCATCTATTAAATTATAAACATATAATTTACCATCCAAATATTCTATTATTGATGGTCTAAAACAATATACATGGATATGATCTAAACGTTTAGATATAGTAATTGTTTTAATATATTTGGAAGAATATTTGTAATACTTTCCAATTTGGAACGCATCATAGAATCTATAATTTTCAAACTGATGTCTTCAAAAATCAAAAACTAACTATTTCTTAGATAATGTATGTAATGAATATAAAATAATTTCCAAGTATTCTATGAAAAATCCATGATTCAGTTTTCTTAGCAGTTATAAAATTCATAGAGCGAACCAAACTTTTATTTCATTAATATTACATCATTTCAAAGATAAACAAAATAATAGTATTACACATAGAGTATCCAAAGGTTTATTGTCTTGGGAAAACTATGACCACACATAACAAATACAACATCAACCATAAACATTTATTTAATTTCTTCTTCACTAGCTTCTTAGTGGCACTTATCCTATACTTAGTACATATAGCCACCTGAGGATATAAATCAAATGGGTTGAGATAGAAGCCCAGTAAGAGGATAGATAAGAACAATATATCATGGGGTGAGCATAATCATGACATAGGAAAAAGATCATGAACATGAGAGGAGCATAAATAAAAGACTTGAAATGTGGCAATGCATAAAAATGAAACATCATGTATTAGTGGTTAACTACCACACATATTTGTGAACCAATCTAGAATCTTTTTCACACATAATTTCACTTTTAATCATGATATTCATCACTTTACCCAATGCATTGGAGTGCTATGTAATTCTGGGCGTAGCCGTCACATTTAATCATTCATATTGCGCTATATAATTCCCGGTGCACCCATCACATCATAACATTATCATTATCATGCTTGCCACATAGAACACATATCAAACATGTACATAAATAACCCATGGAATGGAATGGTTTTCATATCATAATAACACATTTATAAGCTTTGGGTTCCCAAAAGAAAGAGGGAACAACATACTTGATACAAGAACCATCAACCTTGAATGAGATGTAAAAGGTGAGATCTTGAAAGAAGAGTTCTTTTGGAAAACATTTTTATGGACATAAAAACCAGTGAAAAAAACTGTATATCCCAGAAAATTAATGTAAATTATGAATAAATGATCTTTGAGGAGTAACCATATCAAAAATGGAGTGAAAGAGGGAGAACCTGAAGGAAGAAAATTGGGTTCGAGATTTCCCTTTACATTGTAGTCGAATGCCTCCTTCTCTTTAATGTCCTATATAATAACATTATATTAATTTATTAGAAATTAAAGAACCTTTTATACATTAATAGGGTTCATTATGGTTTCATTATTTCATATTATGTTCCTTTGGATGACTTAAAGAGTTTAGAAACACTGATCGGGGATGTTCGATTTCATGGTTTTCTGGAGTGGTCCACTTGTATTCTTAAATTGATGTTTAGATAGATCATGGGTAAACATCCAGAACTGATATTACATGTTATTAATGATATTACAGAAGCTTTAATGATTTTATAATGAGTTATATTAGATCCATGTGGACTAATCATTAGATAAGAATTAAATGAAGATTATTTGGGTTACTTTGAGCGGTTTTTGGATCACAACAAACTCGTTTTAACTTTTCACTTAGTAATATGGCCATATGTTATTTCCAGAACATAAAATAGAAAATAATACATATACAATATTCTGTTTAAACCATAAAAATGGTTCAATTACAATATTTGAAGGTAGAAATGGAAGAAGAGAACATGTCGTTTTTTGAAGGTGATAAATTTAACACCTCATGAACAACGTTCTCTTTAATAAAATAAAAGGAAGAGGGAAAGGGTGTGGGGTTATATAATATACCATTATAATCATAATATTACATTATATTTATAATACTGGAGTTACAAAACAATTTGGATGAAGATAGGTGGGGAGAGATCAAGAAAGGAACTTGAACTTGAAAGGAAATTAAAGGAGAAGAGGGAGGGAAATTACCTCTTGAATCCTTCACTTGAGAACCTCCTCAAGGGACTAAGCTTGGTCTTTTGATGAGACCCGAAGCTCTTAGACGTGGGTAAGGGGCTAGGGGAGATGATTGGGCAGAGCTTAGAAAATGCATGAATCTTGAGAGGTGTGGTTTGGCAAGAGGAGGGGGAGGGCTTATTTATACATGAGGAGGGAGGTATTTTTGGTATAAAATATTAAATAAAATAATTTTCATAAGTTAGACTTGTAATAGTAGTTTGTTTGACATAATAAATCATATATTAATATAATAAAATTATTTTTTGGCTTCAACACTTCTTTATAGTTTTAATTCATTAATTTATTAAAAGGAAAGTGAAAGAATGAGAAAAAGACACTTTAATAAATCACCTTTTGACTTTAGGCTTTGGAAAGTTCTTTTTAGGCTTGAGAATTTGATTTATTGTATTTCAAGGAACAATTTATAAACTTTAATATGTTTTGGACGAAACTAAAGTTATAGAATGTTTTTGTCATCATTACATCATTAATGATGCAATTTAGTGTACACTGATTATGCGAAAAACTGTATTTTTTACTATTCACCTGAAAATTGAAGTATTTCAGAATAAACCCAAAAATTTACCCATACAATTTTTCGACATGTAGAATCATAAAATGATTTCCATTTTTCAAAAATAATTTTCCAAATATTATTAATTTAATGTCTAATTAAAATCATAATTTACTTAAAAAACAGTTTTTATAATTAAAACTGATTTTGTAGTTCTTTCAAAATTTACCTAGGGTCTTATAAAATATCTAAAAACTATAAGAAATTGATTCAATAATTTATGAATAAATTTCATTGAAATAAATATTCTTTTAAATTAATTAATTAATTATAATTATTTATTTATAACTTATAAAATACCAAAAATGTTTACTAAGGTCAAATTGTCACTTTCTAAGATGTCTAAATTTTATTTTATTATTCATAGGTAATGTTACTCTTATTTACTATTCATAAGGGTAATAGTACTATTCATAAGGGTAGGTTACTATTCATAAGGGTAGGTTACTATTCACCAAAAATTATTTTTGTTTCATTAGACTCCAAAAACCATCTTGAACAGAACCGTGTATGTCGGATTTTCAAAATTCAAAACATAGTTGTGACAAACTTATGTTTAAAGGTCACTTATCACTCAGTAGTTCATTATTTTGTGTTTTCATGTTATTTTAAACATAAATATGAGAAGGTAATTTACCATTGAAAAACTTTGGGTCATTACATTCTTCCCCCCTTAAGAAATTTCGCCCCCGAAATTTCACTTTTCACAAAAAGGTGAGGGTACTTCTCCTTCATTTCCTCTTCTGGTTCCCAAGTTGCATCCTCAAACTTATGATTCCTCCACAACACATTGAGAATATGGGTTGTCTTGTTGCGTAGAACCTTATAACTTCGGTCTAGAATCTTTACAGGTTGCTCCTCATAGGAGAGATCATCTTCCAACTGCACCACCTCTGAGTTTAGTACATGTGAGGGGTCTGGTATGTACTTCCCCAGTAGTGATACATGAAACACATCATGAACTTGATCCATATTTGGTGGAAGTTCCAGATGATAGGCCACAACTCCTATACGGTCAAGGATCTTAAAGGGGCTGATATACCTTGGGCAAAACTTCCTTTTCTTCCCGAATCACATGACTCTTTTCCATGGAGATATTTGAAGGAAGACTTTATCTCCAACGTCGATCTCCAAGTCCCTTTGACGGTTGTCAGTATAGCTCTTTTGCTGACTTTGAGCAGATTCGATGTGTTTCTGGATGACTTGAACCATCTCGGTCATCTCTTGAACAAGATCGGGCCCAAGTAGCTTTCTTTCTCCAAATTCATCCCAACAGGTTGGAGTTCTACATCGCTTCCCATAAAGAGTTGATACGGATCCATCTAAATACTCGAGTGGAAGCTATTGTGGTATGAGAACTCAACCAATGGGAGATGCTGATCCCATCCACCTTTGAATTCTAGAGAGCAGGCTCTTATCATATATTCAAGCGTCTGAATATTTCTTTCAGACTGGCCATCAGTTTGGGGGTGATAGGCCATGCTGAAATTTAATTCAGTACTCAAATCATGTTGAAAGTTCCTCCAGAACATAGATGTGAACCTTGGATCACGGTCAGAGACAATCGAGAGTGGAACACCGTGAAATCTCACTACTTCCTTCACATATATCCTTGGAATTTGTTCAAGTGAGAGGTATTCTTGAATAGAAATAAAATGGGCAGTCTTGGTGAGTCGATCATCCACCACCCATATTACATTATTCCCCTTTGAAGTCTTCGGGAGACCCGTGACAAAGTCCATAGTTACATTTTTCCCATTTCCACATGGGAATATGCAATGGCTGCATCATACCTTTGGACTTTTTCTGCTCTTATTTAACTTTCTAACATACCAAGAACCTTGATATATATTCCGCAATCTTCTTCTTCATGTTATCCCACCAGAAGTGCTCTCAAAGATCACGATACATCTTGGTACTTCCAGGATGGATAGAGAAAGTTGAGCTATGTGCATTATCCAATATCTCCTTATTTATCCCGGGTGATGAAGGAACACAAAGTCGCGTTCCAAACCGAATCACACCATCATCGTCGATATGGAACTCTTGAATCCTCCCTTCCTTTACTGCATTCACCCTCTTTTGTATCTCCACATCATCCCTTTGTGCTTCCTTAATCATCTCTTGGATGGATGGTTGCGCAATCATTTTGGCAAGGTAGGATGTATCCCTTGCCCTTATGATTTCCAAATCCATTCTTTGCATATCCAAGAAGAGAGGATCTTTCTAAATCCTCAACATGGATAGAGTAGCAGGTTCTTTTATACTTGGAGCATCAGCTACCTAGTTCTCCTTTCCAGGATGATAGTGAATAGAGAAATCGTAATCCTTGATTAGCTCTAACCATCTCCTTTGACGCATGTTGAGCTCCTTTTGTGTGAATATATACTTTAGGCTTTTGTGTTCGGTATATATGTCACACTTATCTCCATAAAGGTAGTGCCGCCGGATTTTCAAAGAAAAAATCACGGCTGCTAGCTCTAGATCATACGCTGGGTAGTTCTGCTCATGGATCCTCAATTGTCATTAGGCGTAGGTTATCACATTATCATTTTGCATGAGTACACAACCCAATAATTTCTTTAAAGCATCAATGTATATCACAAAACATTCTCCTCTTTTTGACAGTGTGAGTACAGGTGCAGTGATCAGCCTTCATTTTAGCTCCTTGAAGCTTCCCTCACATTCTTCTGTCCAGTCATACTTTACATGTTTCCTTGTTAACTTAGTAAGCGGTCTTGACAATCGTGAGAAGTTTCTCACACAACGTCGGTAGTACCCAGCTAATCCAAGAAAACTACGTATTTCTGTGACACTAGAGGGCATGGGCCATTCCTCAATCAACTTTGTCTTTTAAGGATCCATAGAAATTCCCTCACTTGTGATCACATGTAGCAAGAACGTGACTTGATTCATCCAAAAGTCACACTTGCTAAACTTGGCGTACAACTTCTCTTTTCTTAATGTCGCCAACACAAGTCTTAGATGTTCTTCATGTTCCTCCTTGCTCTTGGAGTAGATGAGAATATCATCGATAAACAAAACAAAAAATTTGTCAAGGTAATGTCTAAAGACTCTATTCATCAAATCCATGATGATTGAATGGGAATTAGTAAGTCAGAAGGGCATCACCAAAAACTCATAGTGCTCATACCTTGTACGGAATGCAGTCTTCTAAATATCTTCCATCTTCACCTTTATTTGATGATATCCAAAATGAAGATCCACTTTGGAGAATTATTGAGCTCCTCTTAACTGATAGAACAATTCATCAATCCATGGGAGAGGATACTTGTTCTTTATGGGGATCTTGTTGAGTTCCTGATAATCGATACAGAAATGCATTGTTCCATCCATCTTCTTCACAAAGAGCACTGGTGCACCCCAAGGTGATGCACTAGGGCGTATGAACCGTTTGTCCAGATGCTATTGCAGCTACTTATTTAACTCCTCCAGTTCGATAGGAGCCATCCTATAGGGACACTTCGAGATAGGAGTATCTCCAGTTATGAGATCAATTGAGAACTTTACCTCACAATCCGAGGGAATTTCGGGTAACTCTTCGGGAAATACATCGTTGTATTCCCTCACGATGGGAATTTCCTCAAGGTTGGAACTTTCCTTCGACTGAACCATTTGGGAGAGGTATGCTTCTTCATAGGGAATCAACACCCACACCGTTGAAGGATTTTTCAAAGGATATTCATGATCTTCCTTGCATTTGTAGAGGAGCATGGGTTGGTTCAGAATATGAAAATATATTTCCTTTTCCCGACAGTTCATATGTGCTCTATATAACGAGAGCCAATACATTCCCATTATAGCGTCGAATTCCACCAAGGGAAGTATTACAAGATTTTCCAGAAGAATATTCCCACATACATCAACAGGAGAAGAGTCAAAAACATGGGTTGCAATGATTTCACCACTTAGTGTTTTTAAAGATATCCCTACTTCAAGGTTTCGGGGATTCGATTCTATAGTTCTAGAAAACTTTAAAGATATAAAGGAATGCGTAGAACCAGAATCAAATAGGAATTTTTCCATTCTTGAGTGAATAGGAAGTGTAACTTGCACAACTTCATTATCATGTTCCACCTCCGCAGTAGTGATGGCATAAGCCTTCCCTTGTTCCTTTGGCTTTGGTGTTTGTTGGCACTGATTACCCTCGAGAGCTCAAGGTTTAGTGCACTCGTTTGAATAGTGACCTAGCTCCCTACAGTTGTAGCATTGAACCATGAGTGGTTCTCTCCTTTCATCTGCTACATTATCCTTCCTTTTCATGTATTTTCGGCACTCTTGAACTTGGTGTCCTTCATTCCCATACTTAATGCATCACCGTGTACCTCTGAGGTAGTTCCCATGGTGCAACATCCGACATTTTTGGCATGTGGGTCGTTGATTTTTCTTCCCACCTTTGTCACTTGATCCACCAGCTTGAAACTCCATCTTTCTTTTCTTATCACCATAGCCATGGGACCATTCTCCAAACCCCATCTCTACTTTGAGATAACACTGAAAAACTTCTTCATAACTCCCAAAGTCTCGAATTGCAAGATCCTTTCGAAGGTGTGGTTTTAATCCACTAAAGAATCTATCAATATTGCTATCATTGTTGATAACAAAACCCGAAGCATACCTTGTGAGCCTTGTGAAACTTGCTTCATAGGTTGTGGCATATTCTCCTTCTTTTTTCTTGAGCTCTATGAATTCTCTCTCCATCTTCGTGCGAAGAGTTCGTGGGAAGTACTTATTATGAAACATTATCTTAAAGTCTTCCCATTCCATCTCTTCAATTTCCTCACTTGGCTTGGTGTTCTTAATAAAATCCCACCATTGATAAGCTTCTTGATCTAGAGGATAAACGACTAGAGTCACCTTCTCCGTCTCAGAACAGTGAAGAACCGAAAATATCTTCTCTATGGAGTTGACCCACTGTTCCGCAACTAGTGGATCGGAAGATCCACAAAACGTCGGTGGTCGTTGCCGCATAAAACATTTGATAGCTAGTTTCTCCCTCTTTGGTGAAGGATGATGTTCCCCATTATTATGGTGATTATTCATAACCCGAGATAATTGGGTAAGCATCGCCATGAAGTTTTGAACTCCACCTCCAAAATCATTGGGGATGTTGTTCGGGCAATCGTTGCATTCGCCCTCGCAAGAGTTGTTGGCATGATTTCTCCTGGTTCCTACCATTTTCTAAAATAGAAAATGTTAGAAAAAAACATAAGTAAAAAATTCATGAATAACATATTCATTTATACAATTATACCAATAACATAACATATGGGATCACTAGGTAAATATTCTTGTGTACATATTTGTACTTATTCTCATGCTAGAGGTTTTCTCTAGGGTTTACTAATCCTAATTCCCAAATTAACTAAAACTTTCCTCTGATACCAACTATAGAGACCCAACCATTTATTTCATTACTATTAAATCATTTCAAAGATAAACAACATAATAGTATTACACATATAGGATCCAATGGTTTAGTGTCTTGGGAAAACATGGACCACACATAACAAATACAACATAAACCATAAACATTTATTTAATTTCTTCTTCACTAGATTCTTAGTGGAAGTTGTACTCTCCTTAGTACATGTAGACACCTGAGGATATACATCAATAGGGGTGGGCTAAAAGCCCAGTAAGAGGATAGATAAGAACAATATATCATGGGGTGAGCATAATCATGACATAGGAAAAAGATCATGAACATGAGAGGAGCATAAATAAAAGACATGAAATGTGGAAATGCATAAAAATGAAACATCATGTCTTAGTGGTTAACTACCAAACATATTTTTGAACCAAGCTAGCATCTTGTTCACACATCATTTCACATTTACTCATGAGAGTCATCACTTTAACCAATGCATTGGAGCGCTATATAATTCCGGGCGCACCCGTCACATCATAACATTATCATTATCATGCTTGCCACATAGAACACATATCAAACATGTACATAAATAACCCATGGAATGGAATTGGTTTCACATAATAATAACACATTCATAAGCTTTGGGTTACCAAAATAAAGAGGGAACAACATACTTTATACAAGATCCATCAACCTTGAATGAGAGGTAAAAGGTGAGATCTTGAAAGAAGAGCTCTTTTGGAAAACATTTTGATGGACATAAAAACTGGTGACAAACATGTATATCCCAGAAAAGTAAATTAAATTATGAAAAAATGATATTTGAGGAGTAACCATATCAAAAATGGAGTGAAAGAGGGAGAACCCGAAGGAAGAAAATTGGGTTTGAGATTTCCCCTTACCTTGTACTCGAATGCCTCCTTCTCTTTAATGTACTGTATAATGACATTATATTAAATAATTATAAATTATATAACCTTGTATACATTAATAGGGTTCATTATGGTTTCATTATTTCATATTATGTTCCTTTGGATGACTTATAGAGTTTAAAAACATTGATTGGGGACGTTCGTTTTCATAGTTTTCTTGAGCGGTCCACTTGTATTCTTAAATTGATGTTTGGGTATATCATGGGTAAACATAAAGAACTGATATTACATGTTATTAATGATATTATATAATCTTGAATTATTTTATAATGATTTATATTAGATCCATGTGGATGAATCATTAAATAATAATTAAATAAAGATTATTTGGGATAATTTGAGAGGTTTTCGGATCACAACGAACTCGTTTTAACTTTTAACTTAGTAATATGGCCATAGGTTATTTACAGAACTTAAAATAGAACATAATACATATAAAATATTCTGGTTCAACCATAAAAATGGTTTCATGACAAGATTTGAAGGTAGAAATGGAAGAAGAAAACATGTCGTTTTTGAAGGTGATAAATTTAACACCTCATGAACAACGTTCTCTTTAATAAAATAAAAGGAAGAGGGAAAGGGTGTGTGGTGATAGAATATACCATTAAAATCATAATATTACATTATATTTATAATACTATAGTTAAAAAAAAATTCGGATGAAGATAGGTGGGGAGAGATCAAGAAAGGAACTTGAACTTGAAAGGAAATTAAAGGAGAAGAGGGAGGGAAATTACCTCTTGAATCCTTCACTTGAGAACCTCCTTACGGGCCTAAGCATGGTCTTTTGATGAGACAAGAAGCTATTGGACGTGGGGAAGGGGCTAGGGGAGATGATTGGGTAGAGATTAGATAATTATTGAAGCTTGAGAGGTGTGGTTTGGCAAGAGGAGGGGGAGGGCTTATTTATACATGAGGAGAGAGGTGTTTTTGGTATAAAATATTAAATAAAACAATATATCATAAGTTAGACTTGTAATAGTAGTTTTTTTGACATCCTAAATCATATATTAATATAATAAAATTCGTTTTAGGCTTTAAATATTTTTTATAATTCGAATTCATTAATTTATTAAAAGGAATGTGAAAAAAGAGAAAATGACACTTTAAGACACCACCTTTTGACTTTAGGCTTTGGAAAGTTATTTTTAGGTTTTAGAATTGGATTTATTGTATTTAAAGTAACTATTTATGAAATTTAATATGTTTGGGCCGAAACTAATGTTCTATAATTTTTATGTCATCATTACATCATTAATGATGCAATTTATTGTACACCGATTATGCGAAAAACTATATTTTTTACTATTCACCCGAAAATTGAAGTATTTCAGAATAAGCACAAAAATTTACCCCTATCATTTTTCGACGTGTAGAATCCAAAAATGATGTCTATTTTTCAAAAATAATTTTTTTAATATTATTAATTTAATGTTTAATTAAAATCATAATTTAATTAAAAAAACAGTTTTTAAAATTAAAACTGATTTTTTAGTTCTTTCAAAAATTAAGTAGGGTCTTATAAAATATCTAAAAACAATAATACATTGATTAAATAATTTATGAATAAATTTAAGGAAAATAAATATTATTTTAAATTAATTAATTAATTATAATTATTTATTTATGACTTATAAAATACCAAAAACGTTTACTAAGGTCAAATTGTCACTTTCTAAGATGTCTAAATTTTATTTTATTATTCATAGGTAATGTTACTCTTATTTACTATTCATAATGGTCATATTACTATTCATAAGGTTAGTTTACTATTCATAAGGGTGGGTTACTATTCCTAAGGGTAGGTTACTATTAACCAAATTTTTTTTGTTTCATTAGACTCCAAAAACCATCTTGAACACAACCGTGTATGTCAGATTTTCAAAATTCAAAACATAGTTGTGACAACCCTATGTTTAAAGGTCACTTATCACTTATTAGTTCATTATTTTGTGTTTTTATGTTATTTTAAACATAAATTTAAGAAGGGAATTTTCCATTGAGAAACTTTGGGTCGTTACAATTCACTTTTTGTTCACACATAGAATTTAAATCTAAAGTATAACCCTTATCAGTTCAAGATTCTATGAATTTACGAAACATAATATTAAACAAAAATTAGGAATTTTTAGAAAAATAACCATAAGATCCATCATCAAAAAGTTAAGAAATACTCATATGATTGCATCTTATCCCTTACAAATAAAATAGTTTATTGATTTAGATGGTCTTTGGATCTCCTATAGTTCCAACTCCAACAATTTTTTCTTTAGCATTGTAAAAAAAGAGACTAGTCCTCCTTCCATTTGAGTCAGTGTATGAATTCTTATTGGGTTTCCACTCATATGCCTATAATAGCAACTGTCCATTTACCATATGGTTTTTCTTTTTTTGTTCCATGTTTCCTACAAAAGTAATTAAACAAATGTCCATTTTGGTACACATATCTTCATGGGTCCAATAGAGATGGCAAGTAATGATTTGGGAATCCAGATCTACCTTATTGTTCCATTATTTATATAACTATCTTCAGAAAAACTTTTAGAAATAAATTCTCTTTTAAAATAAATAATTGGATTATTTTTAAATAAAAATTATTAGTCAAATTTTTTTTGTTCCACAATAACAATAGGTAACATTTTTAGAGTTGGTTACAAAATAATTTTTATAAAATTTTGATTTTTCGTCTTTACATCCTATTCCAAAAATTTCTCTTTTAAGGATATTATTTCCATGAATTTCATTTAAAATATTTTCTCCTTTAGTATAAAATAGAGAAATACTTTTATAGGATTCAATAACATCCTATAATTCTTTAATCCTTTTTCTTGATCAACATAGTTTGAGGAAGATTAGTTGAATTTTTTAGTCTACTCGAGATGTGGTGTTAGCAGAGTATATATATTACCTAAAAAAACATTAAGAATGTTTTTCAATGATTTGTAATTCCTTAACAAAGAATCTATTTTTTATTTTAACATAGAATAATAAGATACAAATTTATCATTTGAGAAACTACAAGAATCAGAATCAGAAGAGTAATAAGTTTTTAACTTTTCTACATCATTCATAGAGAATATAATGGATTTTAGATTTCATTTCTCCTAATCTTAATCAGTCATTGAAGTTATTTTAGATTATTTAGATTCACTCAATGTATCATTCATTTTCCTTTTTATTTTTTTCTCATAATCGGTATTTTTTTTATATCTCTTTTCTGGATTTTTTTTATCATCTTTTAGTTGAGGACAATCAAGTCTAATATAAACCCATTTCATTCATTCATAGAATAAAACTTATCTTGGTTCATTTTTATCCGTCCTGAAGGATTTTGGAAATTGTTTTTATTTTTTTCGAATTTTCTAAACTTTCTATCCATCTGAGTGACTTCCATTTCAGAATTTGAGGAATCTGATTTTTTATCTTCATTGATTTATTGATTTATTATACTTTTATGCTTCTGATATGTCACTTTCAGGGTAGTATTTTCCTTATTTACTCTAATCTTATTATCTTTAGCATTATGATCCTTTTTTTCTTCTTACATCATCAATATTACTATTCGTTATTTCATTGTTAGATCTTTGACAGGTGATGATTTATGAATTACATCAAATATTCCATTCCATTTAAAGGGTATTACTCTCAATACTTTCAAATATTGATCGTATTTTTTAGTGGGTTCTCCTAAGGATGTTATATTACTGATAATTTCTATAATAATTTTATTAATCTATGTGATTCTTTATCCAACTGTTTTTTAAATGTGTCGAGATTTATCTTAGCTATATCATACCTCATATATCTGACATTATCTACTCTTTTAGAAGAAATTACAATAGTTTAACACATCTCATAGGCACTTAGAAATTGTGACACATAATTGAATTCATATGGTCCAAAACCACCAATGATATAATTCAGTAATTTAGAATTGATAGCATACTTGGTTTCTATTTCAGCAGTCTGATTTTATGGTTCCAAAAAAATCTTATATTGAGTAATGAATTTTTAGTAGACTTTGAATCAAATATTCTTCTCATAGATAATAATTCGAGATTTCCAAAATCCATAATTTTAACCATTAAAATATAGAGCATATACAATTGATGTTCCTTCTCTTGGATCAAAATTTTTCCATCTTTTTACATTCCTTATAATTTTAGCTTTTTATATCTTTTAAAAAAGATCTACTTTGATACTAATTGTTATGTATGAATATACAAAGTAACAAAAGAGGGGGGGGGGTTAATTTTATTTTTTCAAAAATCATCCACAGTTATGACTTTTCACACTCAATGTGATTTATAAAAATAAGTAGTGTTTTCTTTTGTATGAAAATAATACACAATAGATAAATATAAATAATGAACTGAAATTATTAGAGTGGTTCATGTCACAAATATCTCATAGTCCACTCTACCAATCACTCTCTATAATAGATTGTTAAATTTCACGAGAATGGCCCTCTTATCACAAGACCATGAATTCACAAATGAGTGGAGACAATTGAAAAATTTACAAAAATTATAATAACAAATAATTACTATTCTATAAAATAGAACCAATTATCCAAATATTAGATTGAGAAGCTAATAATCCAGAATAATTGAGTATTAGTAGTTGAAACTCCTATAAATCCCAAGATTTCAATTTTTTGAGTCAGGTTATTCTTCATAGTTGTTGAAGTAGGAACTGATAGATAATGAATCTTATTTTTTAGATAATAATATCTTCAATAATGAAATATTCAGAATTCATCCTTATCTCAAAATGATATTCAATAAGGTAGCAACACAAACAATAGTAATAATATTGCAATAGTAAAAGATTGAACATATATATCTCCAAAATGTAGCATCTTTCATAATCGATCATGAATTGAAGAAAAAGTGTAAAAGATAATTTCAATAAGATAGATTAATACAAGAATCTATTATCTGACACATATTTTTTAAGAGATACTCTGAATATATATATATATATATATAATATATCTTGCTTTGGTATTCCAGATCTAAAAGAATAATCAGATTGATTGTGGAAATTCAAATTCCAATTGACTAGGGGATTCATAGGTTCCCTGTAGAACAAGAATGATTTTCTCCACTGAATAAGGTTATTCGAAACAATCATATTGATCCTTGAATTAGTATTAAATTCTGAATCGATCATTGTAGTAATCTCATATTAAAAAGAGGATTAACAACATCAGCATTGTAAACACAATGTAGGGTTGAACTGTGTAGCATAGGGTTCCTACCAAAATATAGTTTCTGAAGCATAATTTCAACTTCATGTAACATAGGGAACAAAAGTAGAATAGTTATGATAATATATACGTTCAACTTTTTAGAACAAGATCCCAAATGTATCATCGATTAACCATAAATTCAAATTCTTGAACATATGGTTGATAAATAGTAATCCCAATTTCCAACGTGGGGTTACTGGTCTATATGTTTGAAAATCCGCCAAATGTAAGGATAAAAATCCAAATTATAAATATTTAGAATAATTTAGGGTTTATAAGATATGAAAGTGTTAAACATTCATCCTAATGTAGGGTTGATACCATAGGTTCATCTACCAATTGTGGGGATTGAAATAGTGTTTCTAGAGTAATTATCATAATATTAAATTACATAAACCTAAATATAAATTCCTGAAAACTCACTAACTAATAAATCCTTATAAACAAGCCTAGATATTTTTGATCATCAAAATAATCATAATTTATTGAGTATTATTTAGATAATACATACCCAAAATGATTGTGGCCCATGGTAGTGGTGTGATCTTGGGAGGTTATATCTCTTGAAATATTTAGAGGACTACTTAGGATGTGGATAGGTTTTTTAGTGTTATACTTGTTTCCCGATCTCTAGTTCATTTCATTATTATAATAGATTTAAAAAGCTATATGTGAAACTAGAATCCTATTAAGACACTTAGAGGATTTCTTCCATTAACTTGTTTCTATCCCATGATATTTGTGTCAGTACATAAAGAGAATATGTTGATTGATTTGTTTCCTCATCATGTACAATTTATATTGTTATTCCTAATCACATGTATTCCTTTAACCTTAAGTTCAGTCTTTTTTTATTTAAAAATTTTAAAATATATTTTGTGGAACATTATTATACAAATAAAAAATGTACAGTTTTGATTTTATCTCAAGTTATATTCTTAAAGGGTTTGAAATGTTTGTCATCTAAATGTGAAAATATGTTTTAAAATGGTGTATTGAATGTGAGTAATAAAAAATAAAAGAATTTTTTTTCATTGAAACAATTCAGAATATATTTTTTATTAAAAAAATTTAATATAAATTTTTTAATCCAGTAAATAGGATTTAATTTATTATTTTTTCCTTAGTACTCCTAGTTTAATTTTAATGTTTTTTCTTCAGTTTCAAAAAGAAAATTGACCCATTTGACTTTTACCTATGGTTTCTAGAAGTGAAAATATTTTAAATTATTATTATTTTAATTTCAATGTTTTTAATCCTGGATAAAGTGTTATTTAACGGTCAATTGTCACATTTTAGGGATTTAGAATCATTTCATGCTTAATTGAAAAATGTAATAATTTGAGATTTTGTCCATTTTAATATATTTATGTATTTAGTCCATTATTTTTTGTATAATTATTTAATTTTTGAAATTAAATTTTTAGTATTTATATCATTTTGTGTTTCATCTTATACTTCAAGACCACGAGTTGGATAAAATATTTGGAGGCCAAAAATATGCTCACAAGTCATGCCTCAAAATTTGATCATACATATGGATAATTTTAAAGTTAATCCTATAAATAGTAAATTCATGGAACAAAATATTTGAAATTCAACATTGAGGAAGATAAAATTAGGATTGAAAAATTTAATAACTATGGCCCCACTTTATTCGACCGATATCAAGGCCATAAATACCTGGGAATTGAAATTTTTAATATAATTATTCTTCCTGGAAAGATTAAATTTTAATAGTAAATATGATATAAAAGTTTCTATATATAGTGAATGAAGATTAAATTTTTTGTTTTAATGAGAAATACATATTTTGACAACTTTAAGGAATACAACCTTCCCAAATTATTTCATTTAAAGGGTCTACTATAAGAATGTTTTTGACAGAAAATTGTAGATCCAAAATATCACCCCTTCTACCTCTAAAAGTTTTTCTCAACTTTTTTTCAATGAATTGGATAATATTGTTGTATTTTTTTATTATTTTATTTTATTTTCAACTATAATAATATTATTCATTTTTAATATATTTTACTCTTCTTCTTCCAGCATTGTCATATTTTAAACTTTTGTGTTTTAACATCATTATCTTCACATTGTAAACTCTTTTACTCTTGATCGTGAGTAAATAAACTGAGGAAGTTCATGGGTGTACAATCCAATGTTTTTTCTAATTAATTTCACATTAATTTTTATTTTCCCTTTTTTTCTTAAAGTTAGGTCAGGGGTGATATTAGTGGGTCAGGCAGCATTGGGACTCCAATTTCCATCCGAGGCTAAACTCTGTTTTCTACACTACTCTACCTCGATTGAGGAGGTGGATGTGTGGGATCTCTGGAATAATATAGTTCAAAATATATTCAAAAAATTTGTTAGAGAAGATGTTTAGTCATATAATGAAGCATTTTATTTATATTTATTTGTAAAAAATATATAGATAATGAATGTTCACTCTAGGTGTTCTCATGGGAGGACCTCGTTTCTATCAAACAACATTTTTTCTAAATTCATTTTCCCACATTAATTTATACAAATAATTCATATTTTAAAATCTTCTTATTTAATTTTTATTTTGTTTTATATTATTTAAAATATAAATAGTGATAATAGAAATTCGGTGTTGTGTGATCAGCCTCCTTAAGACTATCCCTGGGTGTGAAATATATTCAATGCTTATGTAAATAAAATATTGACCAGGTATTCAAGAAACATTTAATGGTACATCAATATAACACTATTTATGGGGAGGAACAATACTTGTAGAAATATTTTATTACATCAAAAAAGGAATTTTTTCCCCGTGATGTATTCAAATGATCCTTTTTTCAATACATGGAACAATTATACATGGGTGTAAGAAGACAAAAAATATTATATAGAGTATTACCAACAAAAAATTGATAATTATATCATGATAATGGTCAAAAAAATGAAAGAGTCATATATTAATGGATCTCACCTCAATATTTTATGATCATGATCGATGAACTCTGTAATTCCATGAAAAGATTCGAGGCCAAGAAGGAAGTTCCGTTAGTTTTACACAATTTTACTAATGATATACTAGTTTTTAAGGAAAAAATAGAATAATATAAATATCCCAACTATTTTTAGGACTAGATCCAAGATGACTATAATTATCTAGAGTGGATTCATGATGAGTAATACTTTCGTCATGCACTAACTATAAGAGATCAACAACATCTTGATGAATTCTGTAATAACTATGAGTTAAAAATTGATCCCTTCAATTCATAAACATTTGAAAATCCAATACTATTACATGTAACTCTAGATGTGGAAGAGAAAGAAGCTAAATTAGTGAGGTAATTTGAATAAATGATAGGGGATCCCGAATACCTTACACCATCCATTGAGATCCAAATTCAAGAGCCACTCACCACTGAGGTGGTGATTGAACCAGAACTAGATCATGGAAATTATATTTATTTTAAATAATTATTTCCTAATTTTATTAAATCATATTTTAGTATCACTGCATATTTTTTTAATTTTTTATTTGGTTAATCCATTTTATTCCATTGAGTAAGATGAAAAAATAACCTACACCTATTATGGAACACATGGAGCTCCATAATTTTGATTAACATTCATTTTAGGAGGCCCATAAAGAAGAATAAGTTCTTGATCTTGGAAAAATCAAGATATTGGTAGATCATTTTGAAAAGGATAAATTAATTATTAATAAAAAATTTCTTTTTTTTTTCAAGTTACAATACCTACTTACTTTCCTTTTCATATTTCAATTAATTCAAACCATGATGAGACAACACTATAAAATAATGAATACGAGGTTTCATAAGTAGAATATAAGGAATAAGATGGTCCATACATCATCTTAAACCTTCCATGAAGCTTTACCAAATTTTGAAGGGGATTTATTTGGTATACTCTATCCATGAATCATTCCTCACCACAAAACAATAAGCAAAATCTTGGAAAATCCACATGCAATTGTTCAAATCCGAAAATATCCTCATACCATCATACATTATATAAATGTTATTACATTCCTATGGAGGTGGTAAGAATTATCTATTACTCTTTGTATCATACCTTCACTTATCCCTTTTACTTTATTTCAACTAATTTGGATTTCAATTTCATTCTCTGGTGTAGTCTAGCATACAGCCCTAATCCCTCTTATCCTTTTGATCTTAAATGTCCTGATCCTTGTTCTTAATTGAGTTATTATTTATTATAGGACCATGATGGACCGTGTATTCCCCAAAAAATCATGGATAAAAGAGTACCAACCTTCATGGAAGAGGTATTTAACTTTAATAATTATCTTTTAAAATCCCTATACATTTTCATTCCAACAACCATTTTTGAGCTCAAATTGGAATTTCAAGCCCATACATGAATTCTTGATTTACATTAATTATATAAGAGATAAGAGTTTCTTATAGATCATATTATTTCTTATTTTAAATTTCAAATTTAATGATATTTAATGAGTAAAATGGAGAATTTTAAGATTAAAATGAAATATGGATATTTAAATGAGGTCTCGTGACATAAGGGAATTAGTTGATTCATGTAAATGAAATTTAGAAAGCATTTTTCACACTTTGAATATCTAATATTCATGTGAATTTATTTTTTATTATGATTCATTACAATGAGTTAGTTTCCAAAATCATATATTCCATTAGCAAGATGATTTCTAGAGTGTGTACTTATTATATATTCTTGTTCATATTTCTTGAGTGATCTTGGGACATGTCACATATTAGAACTTTTATATAAACCTTTCAATGCTATGACTATGAAAAACACATCTGAAATATATGAGGTATATTTTTTAAAATCCTTTTTCCTCAAATACCAAATTTATATTAATATTTGTCTAAACCCAAATAGTGGATAAACGACCATGTTAGGAATGACCCATGTTTCAAGACATTTTTATCTATTCATTTCATTCTCTTTGTATTTATATGATATTTTTAAATTCAACTATGGGGGTGATGGGAGTCATAAATAATTGGATGAGATAAATTGTAAGGAAAAAGTGTGGGGGTGCTAAATTTTGGGTGTTAATAAATGTTTTTGATTTATTCATTGTATAAAATTATTTGGCCCACTTACAAAAATAAATAAAATAAGATTTATTTTTGACTTGGAATAATAAAAAATCACCATTACAAGACCCATGATTTTTATCATATGTGGTTAGGTAGTGGAGGTGAGATTCATACTAATAATGAATTAAGAAAAACAAACAAATAAGATTGAAGAAGAAGATAAAGTATAAAGGTATAAAAAATTGAAGAGGGTACACAAATAATTGCGTATAAATTATTTTGATCATAACCATACCTTGAGTTTGGTGGAAAGTGGGAGTTAATAAATTTTTTTAAGGGGATAATGTCACTATTATTTTACTTCTAATGTCATGTTTTGTAATTTTAGGTATTAATCTCCTCCTTGAGCCTGTATGTTTAAACATAAATTTCTACTAAACTTAATCCTTAGATTCATATGAACCTTGATTTAAAAATCCTGATGATTTTATATATCATTTATCTTGACAAAGTAGGGAGAGTAGTTCCTTTACAATCTTATATATTTGGATAATGTTCTAATGATATGATCATAACTATACATGAATTATTATCATGAGTGATCGGTGAAAATATTCTAAAGTGGGGTAATTTATGATTTTGAATGATTAATAAAAATGAATTGAGGAGCTTGAATGAATGAAATAATATGTTATAGTAATTTAAAAAGGGACAAAGTAAAATACATGTATTTATTTCTACATAGAAGAATAGAAAATCAATTTTTTATTTTTTATTTACTTTTAATTTTATTTGACATTGATTTTTTTGATATTAATTATTTTTAATTTGAATATTGGAAACATTGGTGTCCACTTAATTCCATGTTGAGATTTTATATTTCAAGAAAAACATCATTTTAGGTGAGGGAATTGATTGAAAAAATATTTTAAATTATTTCAATTTTAATTTAGATGTTTTTAATTCCAAAAAAGTGTTATTTTAGGGTAAACTGTCACATTTTATGGTTTTGGAAGCATTTCAAGCATAATTAAAAAACAAGCTATTTTTGGATTTTAACTATTTTATTTTATTTATGCATTTCAGCCCTAAATTTTTATATAATTATTTAATTTATGGAATTACTTTTATCTGACTAAAAAATATTTTTATTCTTTTCATTTTTCTGGACTAAGAGCTTAATCCATTATTTGAGCCTGAAAATATGCTCACAAGTCAATCCTCAAAATCTATGCGTAGATTGGGATATTTTTTTGAGGTTTTTTTAAAAATTGAAAATGGATGGAATAATTAAGCTAAAAGAAGATATTTTTAGTGATAATATATGGAGAAAAAACATTCATAACTAGTTACACACTTAATTATTCCAATACCGAGGCCATAAATTCAATGAAAATCAGATTTTAAAAATTCCATGATTTTACTTGACTAGAATAAATATTCAGATTAAATGGGATATTAAATTTTCTACATGTGAAGAATGAAGAATAAATTTGGGTGTTGAAAGGAAATGACATATTTTCACAACTTTGAAGAAGTCATCTTTCACAAATTCTGTCATTATCTGGGAATACTATGTGTAAACCATAGGATGGAAATTATGGGGGAAATATTTCACACCTCTTTCCAATAAATATTTATCTTATATCCTTTTAAAGCATTGAGAAATTTTAAGGTTTTTTTATATTTGTATTTTTTTAATATTTAATATTATTATTATTCTTTAATATATTTTACTCTTTGACTTCATTCATTCTCATATTTTTATCTTTTGTGTTTATACATTGTTAATTATTCATTAGGAACTCTTATAATCATTATCATGAGTAAATAACATAAGGATATACTTGGGGTAGCAGTACAGTGTTTAACCCAAGTCCTTGAAAATTCATTTTTATTATTTTTTATTTTGTTAGAGTTATTTTAATGGAGGTTTTAGTGGGTGGGGCATATTTTTGTCTCTACATTCCTCCTCCGATGCAACTTTCTCTTCTTCAATACCCCCCTCGACCGAGGAGGTTGATGTGTTGTCTTGTAATGATCTTTGAGTTCAATATACATTCAAAACATGGATATGATATTATGTTCATGAATATGATATAGAATGCTCATTATGTTGATTGGAAACTAACAAATAGGCAACAAAGTTTTTCTTATATGCTCTCCTGGGAGGATCTCCATTCATTCAAACATCAATGTTCCTACATTAATTTTCCCACATTACCTTATATATATATAAATCAATATTTCAAGAAACTTTCAAGATCATTTTCTTTAAAATATTTAGTTTAAAATCCGTTAAAATATAAATAGTGATAATAGAAATTCATTGTTGTGTGAAATTCCTCCTCGAGACCAACCCTAAGTGTGCATTATATTTCATGATTAGGTAAATAAAATATTGACTAGGGATCCATTAATCATCCTACCACATAAGTTTCCCATATGAATTTTTTTATTATTTTCATACTATATTTTTTATCAATTTATTATGAAATTTATTATATAGACTCATTCATGAGATCCTACCGGGAACATTATTCTCACACCCTAAATACTCAAATTTGTGTATTCATCTCTCTATCAAAGATCTCAGGTTCTTAGTGGGGTTTCCTATTATTTTGGGTTATTTGGGTCAATCTATAGATATATTTGGTTTTGTATAGTGATTGTGGGTGTAGTGGAGGTTCATTGGAGTGGTTGGGGGTCACATATATTTTGGAAATTGTACCATCCACTATGGATTGATGTATTTTTTTTAGAATTATTTACCTATAATTACATTGTTCATTTTTTATTTATCAAGTTGTTTTTAGGGAATGGAATTTTATTTATACTTATGATTTTATAGTTTACTTGTTCATTGTTTCGATATATTTAATTTGTTGTACATGTGTGAAACCAATCCCATGTGTGTGTTTTCAATACCCAGGAACTTGGTTCCAACAAGTGTGGATAGGTAACACCATTGGATCCTATTAGTGAGACATGTAATGTGTCATTTTTACAGTATTCTTGGCCGGTTTTTTATATCATTATTTCAGTTTACTAATGTATAGTATATTGATAATATCATATATTAGTTGTATTTATTTTTCCTTATGAATTTCTAGAGAATCATAAAAATTATATATTCATCCCTATAAAAATGTTGCAACTACCTATCACTAGAAATATATGATAACATGATACATCCTCTATTTACCTCTTGTATTTATCCTTCTCACTTAAGCACACACACACACATAGACACACACTCACTCACTCTCTCTCTCTAAGGTGGATGATTATGTATAAGGGATTACAAAAACTAATTTTCTCCCCAGATTATACTAGTATACATAATCTCATATAATAATATTAAATGTTTCCACTAATAAGTAAATTATATTTTCCTAAGATTTATCATTATGATTTTTGTGAATTCCATTTATCTATAATGAATAAAATTTTACTTTTTTTACTATATATTGATTAACAAATATTACATAATTAATAGTTCAACTAATCGTCCTTTTACTTTATCAAATAATAATAGTTGTCTCCATTTTATTTGGAATACATAGTCACTATGATATTATATAAATAATGATATATATTTTCCTTGTCATAGTCTAGAAGTTGGACTTGAGAAATTATATTAAGATATTTAAGTATAATTTTTTATTTTCGACTATTTTAATTCAAAAATACAAGATCTATTGAGTAAACTCCCCTATATTGAAATACGATACTCAAATGTTCTCAAACATTCCTTCAAGTTGTACGAATACCTATAGGTTATATTTACATTTAAATATTATGAGGTGTTGAAAAAACAACTTAATAATGTAGATTGAAATGTCGAATAGAATATAATAGAATGTGAAGCTATATTTTATTTTAATTAAGAAAGCCAATATGTGTTCAGTGGGAATTGAGATGGGTAATTGGAGAATATATTGAAATATTCTATATGGATATTAAATACATTCTATAACATAAATTATATAATGATATTAATTAGATGATTCTGTTTGAGAAGTGGGGAATAATATTTAATGAGATAATTAATATTTGAAGGCTCAAAGAATATTGAAAAGTAATAATAAAATGTATATTTTTATGTTATCAATTATATTTTGATCATTATAAATGTTTGAGATGAATGTGTAAGTGGATGAAATGTTACTTCTCATATCTAAGTATTCAATGTCTTAAAAGTTAGGGAATATGATCCTATATTCTAATGGTGTGAAATCCTGACAACTCAAAAAGATATTTTTTATTCATGTTCAAATATTATTCAAATTTTTATTGAGTTAGTATAAATAACCTGTTAGGAGACTATAAATCTATCAAGAGATAACCTTTACTAGTAGATACCTTCATAAATCCAAAGAAAACATGGACCCTTCTCCTACAATCACTATTTTATTAGTGTGTTTCTTAGACATAAAAAACATACGGTTTAGTCACACAAGTCATGGTAGGTACATATAAAAATACAATGGGTTATTCATTTTTTCATTCTAAAGTGCATATGGTGTGAGTGTGTTGGTTTCATAATTAGATATCCATTAATTATAACTAATGTTCATGATAAAATTAATTAATTTTAAAAGAATTTGGTAAAAAATAGTACACTCTAATTAAACTGCCCTCTCAGTTTGATTTCACAATCCTAATGAGAATATCAATTATTAATAAAAAAAATGTTACACCTCTGATTATATCTAAGTATACTTCTAAATTATTTTTTTATATTATTTGTGATATTCTTATTTGTCGAATTTTGGGACTTCCATTTCATATAATACTTGGAGTATATATTTTTCATGATATTAAATAATATAAAGAAAAATGTGCACAATCAAACTGAGAAATATCATTTCTAAGACAAAGGATAACGTATATAAACAACTAATTTGCGGTAATTAAAGTGGTATATTTTCTATCATAGCTATTGAAAATTTTACTCATGTGAAATATAGTAAAAGATAATAAGAATATGTTAATGATAAATCATATGGATTTTTTATTCAAAAATAAAATATCATTTGAGAGATTTTTTTTTCAATTCTATGATATATATTTGAGTTTATCAAGTTCTTTGAGAAAGAAGTGATATAATTAAAAATAGATATATATTCCTTGGAGTAGTAAATGGAAGAGTAGTTTTTAGTGTGGAAATTATTCTAAAAAAGGTGGTGGTTGGTGAATATATTATATTTTTTAAATAAAAATACCCAATTTGTGAAAAATAATTGAAAAAGTAAATTGATATGAATTTTGAAAAAATAAAATCTTGTGAAGAATGGAATCATGTAGTAAAATAAACAAAAAGAGTTTACATGGTTGGAAACAAATTATCAATTAGAACTTAAATCTGAAACGATAAAGGAGGTTGAAAAATTAATTATAAAAGAATCATTTTAATTAATATTTATTTTTAATATTTGAAATGAATGTGAATATACAGTGAAATATCATGAAAAGTTTAGGAATAATCAAAATTTTTAATTTGTGGAATTGGATGTAAAGGGGAATATATTTAATTTATCAAGGAATAATCCTCACAAACATCTAATAAAATAATTATTTTAATGAATTCATCTAATAATATTCCTTTCTCCAGTGAATAGAGGACAATGATCACATATTAATGAATACTCATTTTCATCACAATGGAAATGGAAACCCTTGTTCAATAAAATATTTTTTACAATAATTCTATTTTCATGTGTAATTTAGATTATCATGGAAATTATATACAAATATTCTGATGAAAACAATCATGAGATACCTAAAAACATTTTAATAGTGTATTTAATCATGTGGAAGAAGAATATTTCCCTAAATGGATTCAAAATAAATTAAGTTTTTTCAAAAATGTAAAGGATATAAAGCTATCTAGATAGTAAAACAAAGAATTAGAAAAAGGATTACTAATATTATTGGTGTTGTAGATGGTTTTGACACATATAAATAAAATATTAGAATAAAATTACAATTAATTAAGATTATAAAAGTCCCGCATAATGAGGGACGAAATCTCGACTGAGGAAAATTCATAAAAGAATAAAAATATATCCACTAAACATTTATTGGTATTCCGTGAAAATTTATATGGGTATTGAAACATATTTTGAAACTATAATGAGGATTTTGATTTCAAACATACTTATCTTGATACATCTACTCCAATAAAAATAATACATTAAAAGACAATGAATTAATTAAAATAAGTTATGTTTTTACTAGTGTGTAAAAAAAATCATGTTGAGAAAACTACACCTATGAAGAATGTTAAGGAAGATTTTATACAAAAAGTGAACATATGGTTCTACTTTGGTAGATAAATACACATCATAGTAAATTACAAGTAGTATATGAAAATAAATATTTAGGGAATAAATATTGATAAAAAATAATGAAAATAAATAAAAAATAAAATAAAAGGAATGGTTTGATGAAAGGTTTAAATAAAGTGGAATTCAAATTTAGTAATATGTTTTCAAAGTTTTATAACACAAATATTTTTGAGAATACACCTGGAATAACCACACATTATGGGAATGTTTCAATGGAGTACATGATCATATGTAAAACACAGTTAGAGAAGGAAACAATAAGAAATAAGAACAAGAAAAAACTTGTACCTTTCTTGATGAGGTGAAACAGAATGTTACAAATAAGGAGGATAACAAAATAAACAATAACATGATTACCAAGGATAATTATATTTGAAAAATAATAGGATCATTTATGATGATTTCAAAAAAAATTAAATTCGAATAAATTTTGGAATTAGATAAAGTAATCAAACATGCTTTTCTTATAAAAAAGAAAACCAGAAGCCACCTAATTCAAATATATTTTACTATTGGTATTTATTTGTGGAGAAAATTAAAGGTGATGTATAAAAAGATACAATAAGTATATTTTGAAAATAATAATGTTTACTAATAATTCTATCCTGAAATAATTTGATTGAGTCCTCCTTGGAACATTTGAATTTTTGTTACAAAGGTAGGCTTAATGTTAATTTTGAAAATACAAAACCCTAATGAATATATTGATAGTGTTTAACCATTTTTTGATATAGAAGTTCAAAATAATCCAGAATATTCTTATGTCAATATATGAAGATATGTAAAATACCAACAATAATTATGAAATACCCATTTTTATAATTGAAAATAAATTTTTACATCCTTGTTTTTGACTGAATAAATTTTGTTTTAATGGGGATAATAAGTCGAACTAATTAAGGATGATAAGAAACGTGATGTGGGATAGTCATCCATAAATTTGAAAGTTTTTATGTGTTTTTTAGATACTGTATGTCATAACATTAAAAATCAACTTGAACAACCATTGGAAAAAAAACATTATCTAACTTTTTATCACTTAGTGTGGACTTTGATTGAAAACATCGATGTCTAAGTCGAATTCATGTTATTATTACAACATGTAGTCTCACATATAATTAGATTTCACTAATTTATGAGTCATTTCTAAAAAATACTTATTTCATTCCTCTATTAAGAATATAATATCATTGTTCTAATAAGATTGAGATGACTAATCATGATATGAGTGTAATAACCCCAACCAACAGTAATGATGACTTTGTTATCCATATGGGGGAAATGATATTGGAATAAAAAATTTAACAGGTATTGAAAATACAAATTTTCAATTATGTTACCTAATGGATTATGATAAATAGATTTTATTGTATAATATTTCAATAAGGAAATCCAATATGGGTGGTGTGAGAATTGAGATAGTTAATTGGGGAATGTATTTGAATATACTTCCAAAAGATTAATGGAATTATATAACATAAAATTACATAGTTAAATTTATTAGATAAATTATTTTGAGAATATTCTTATAAGGATAAAAGATCTATAATGTTTTAGAACTGGAACGAAATGGTTATGCATTATATAGATAACTCTTTCTTGTGTTTCTGTAATCATGAAATAATTATACTAATATTTCCCACAGGAATAATGATAAAGGAGTTTATTATATGTATATAAATTGTTATTATTTATTAGGTATTCTTTAATAAAAATTATTTAATGAATTTTTACATGAAATAAGAATATTCCATTGGGATAGTGGAATACTAAATTGAAATACTCATGCAAGATTTTTTATTTTGTTTAAAAATGATTCAGAAATATTGTAATATTTTTCCACAGTTATTTAAATATTTATAGAGATATTAAAGTTATTTATGAGGTTTTGAATTTATTTTAAAATTATGAAGAATAATTATAGAGGCCTCAGAGTTGAAAACTTTGATAAAAATTTGAAATCATATGTTTCATGTCATTTAACAGGTGAAACCTAGAATAAGAAAACATAATCTGTCCAATATAGTCTCACATGAGATTAAATCAATCCAAGAGGACTTTTAAAAGAATAAGACCACATAATATAAGATATGACATATTAATGTTAATAGAAGTTGTCTTACATAGGAATATAGAGGAATAATTATTTATGGTTCACAATAAATGATTTCTAAAAAAGATAATTTTTGTGTTTTAGTAGAATATTTCTAAGTGCACAATATCTATGTGTGTTATAAAAATTCTAAATATAGAGTCACAATGGATTAATTTTAGAATAGTAAATTAGTTTCAATTGATGCTATTTAAGAATGGTTATGGAAGTTATAAATGTTGTATGAGGTTAATGTTGTTACTATCTAGGAATAAATAAGATTTTGAAATGATATTTATAAATAAATCTAATGTTATATTGGAATAAATCTATAGTGTTAAGTTGTTGTATAATATTTTCCATATTATAATGCAAGAATAAGCCACATACTTAGTGAATTTTAAACCATTTAATTTTATTATATTTTTTGATCATCATGTTTAAATTTCATGATTCTTTGAATATTCATGATTCAAGATGAGAATAATTTAGATGAAAATTTTAAATGAATGTTTTACTATAATGAAGGCTCCATACATCAAGGGTTTAAAATGTGACTTTATTAAGAGATGGTTTTAATATAAGTGGGTATTAGGGAAGGTTTTTTATAGATAATTATACATTATATTAATGGAGTATCTCAAGGGTAATTAAATGAAGATTATATTTGATAATTAAACTATAATATTTTCACTGGTTAGAATGATAATAAAAATAAGAGGAATGAGAATATCATTCCTATTATGTATTGTAAAATAATTATGATTACTGATAATGGAATATAATGAATTCTTATTAGATTGTAATTAATTTACTATGAATTTGGGTGATATATAGAAATGTCAGCCTTAAAACATATTATTTAATAATTTGTCATAAATTTTTCTAACAAATAAATGTCAGGGATATGGAGGTCAAGTGTCATTGGAAGATTAGATATACAACTACATCATCTTAAACATAAAAAAAAATCTTTATTTAAAACTCTTCATAGTGATACTAACTCTAGACACTCTAAAACTATAGAAGATATCCTAGGAAAAGTACATAAATAAATGGGTGAGCTAGAAATCCCTTGAACGGAACAATCATGGCAATAAAGTATAAAATTAGCATCTAGAGGCATAATGTGATTTCATAAAGAGTATGATCGTAAGAATGGAAACATGGAATAAAAAATTATATCATATGCTCATAAACATTTGGAAATAACATAAAACTAGATACAAAAAACATAACTTAATTGTAACTCCCAAGACTATAATTATAAAGATTAAAAATTCCCAGAGTAGATTACGTTTACTATGCAGTCCATTATATAACATCTCATTAAAAAAATTCCCAACAAAATTGAGGGATATATAATTTATTTCACACATATAAAAATAATTAACATCACAAATATTAATCTCACATGTAGAAAATAAACCATATATAAATCATAATCATTATCAAACCCATGATAATGATGTGGGTTTCATAATTCAGATTCAAGGAATACATGAAGACTAAATCATATTGATTCCAAAGAGGATGTGGAATTAAATAATATTGATGTTAATATTTTAAAATGAAAAAATTTATTGGTTATTGAGTTATAATACATATATTTCATAAGAATAATATAAGAGAATAAGGAATATAAATGTATTACTTTTGGTAAATCTTTATGAAATAAGTAAATGATATTTTGAAAGAAGGAATGAAATAATTGTTTCAAATAACACCATAATTGAACCAGGAGGGTTATTCATGAATTAATGATATTTTTTAAATGTTATTCCAAATTTAAAATAATTTTTTGGGGGTGATTCCTGATGTGAGATAAAAAATATGAATGTTTAGTTAAACTGGGTTTACAAAAAAGTTGGAATTATGAAGGGAACAAAAAAATTGTTTAACCATAGTAATGAAAAAAATATTTTAATATCTATGTATTTAATGGATATATGTAAAAATATATAAGAGTAACATTACATGAATACTTCATACAAGGAAGAAAAGTAATGATAATGTGTAACAGGAAGGTCACATTGGAGATATAGAATATACTATTTTATGTTTTAAAACATCATTGTTGAAGTCAAACATCATTAAAACAGTTATAAAAAATTATTTGAAAAGTGGATAAGGAAAATATGAATTTCACATTTGATAGAACATGATTACAAATAAATAGGGATATAATTGGTGGGAAGACAAATTATATATAAGGAGGGGAACCGTTGTTTAAGAGAATGGGAATTATTTATAACATAGTTTGATTTTCATAAAGCTTTAGAAATCATAAATAAAGATGATTTGAACCATATGTGATCTCACTGGAAAGGCCTTGGATGCACTATATGAAATAAAATATTAAACTCAATTGGAAACATTATGAATCAATAAAGAAAATTTAAAAAATTGGGTATAACCGCGAATCAAAAAAGAAAATATAGTTATGAAAGAACCTTATAATAAAGGGAAGACATCAGTTATAGACCATCGAAAGTAAAGACAATAATTGAAATGATTTTTTATAGTTTAAAAAAATTATTTTACTAAAAATAAAGGGTTAAGTGGTTACAAAATACCAATAAAGATTGGTCTATAATATCAAATCATGCTTCAATGAAGGGTGGTTGAGACTGAAACCTGAAATATTTTTCTGAATGCATTCTGTAATTTCACATAACATCTTGAATTATCAAATTATGTTCATTAAAATATTCAAAAATAACTTTATGAATATATATTTCTTTTTATAAGCTGTACTTATCATCATATGAGACCACTTTGTTATATCCTTTCTTTTTATGTTAGTTACATGAAGCTCGTTTGGTAAATGTCTTCAAAATAATCATGGTATAATGAGCAAGATAAAATTAATGTAAAATTGGTTTTATTAACTCTAAAAATATATATTATATTTTATAATTTATTATTACATTAGAACATAAAATTTATAGCTAAATATGTTTTATATGAATCAATTCAAACTAGAAAAGATACATTTATATATATGTTTTACCAATTTAATTTTCTATAGCTGTTTATTATTAATATCACATATAAAAAGTATAATATTGTCATTATAGAATTTTATTTGTTTATTATGTATCCTTTTTATAAATAAAATACATGTTTTATTCAAACCAAGTTATTTGAAATGGAAAATATAGTATAAACATCATCTTGTGGAGGTGGTAGTTGGCACGTACACAGAGATGATGCTCCCATTTATTATGAATAGAAGGAACGTATAAAATAAAATATAATATCAATTATGAATAATTATTATTTTATAAAAATAATATTATGATAGTAAATAAACTTCTTCAACCATCCCAGAATGATGGAGAGGAAAAATATAATACATTGACCACAGAAGCGGTAGTCCACACGTGCATGTGGTGATGTTTTAATTATTTTAGAATGGTTATTAAGGAATGTATAAAATTTTTGTTCCATAAGTTTAAAAACATAAAATAATACTAATAATAATATTTTTATTATAATATTAGGGTAATATGTTCTTTGGGGTGGCAGAAGTAGGGAATAATTAAGAAGGAACGGTGGAAAATAATACCTCTCGCTTTGGATGTTCTACATTGGTTACCATATTAAACACCATTACATTGTATTATGGAATGATAAAAGATTATATAAAATAGATATAGAGTTGAGGAGATACAATTTTAGAGTGATATTTGTTAATAATGGGATTTTTATGTGTGGAGAGGTATAGGGATGGTGGTATCTTTTCTAATTAAAGATAAGGTAATTTTTTGCACAAATAAGTCATTAATATAGAGAGAACACATGTTTCACATGGAATAAAAATATAGGGTGGATAATAATTTATTTTACTATGGGTTAAGGTCAAGATATACACAACCAAAACATTCCATATATATTTAAAACAGGGTTTTAAATCATTTACTCATAGATTTTTACTTTTACAATTTTTTGTTTTTTCCGTGGTAATGGGTTTTTACCAATATATTTTTTTAATTCATAAAAAATAAAATAATGATTATTAAATAATTTAATATTTTTTTATATAAATATTTATCCAATTTACCAAATTAAATTTATATGTGTAAGGAAAATTAACTTTAATATTATCACATGTAACATGAAAACCCACATTTTTATAAAAATTTTATTTTAAAAGATGTATTATGTTTAGGATCAAATTTTAACTATTATTGATTCTATAGAAATTAATAGTTTATTATTATTAAAATATGAAATAATTAATATTAATATTATTCTATATAATCATTCCACCATGTAAATATTTTATTAAAATAATCATATGAAAAATAGATTCATTAAAACATTACCTAAATTTTCTATTTTATTAAGCGTAAATTTCATATAAAACATAGTATTTAAAAATACGTAGTATAAAATTATATAATATATTTTTATTTTTTTATTTTTTCAAAAAAAATCATGTAATTTATGAATAATATTTTTTAAAAGTTACACTTTTAGAAAAATCAGTATTTTCACTATTAACCTAAATCTACTTTAAGCCCTTATGTCCCGGATCACATTGATGGCCTTCATAATATCTATATTTTGACCTCTAAATTCTCCAAAAACTCTACCCCCCCTAAAACTCACATTGGTTTCTCTCTTCAAGTTGAAAAGACCTTCGGTTGATGTGTTTGATAGGTTTATCTTCGGCTCATGGGATCTCTAGGAAAGGGAGATTGTCGGCTTGCTTGACATTCACCACATCATGCCTCGATTTGAATCGGAAGCAGACCTCATCAAGTCACGGTCGAGTGCTCCGTGTAGAATCAATGGGTCTCAGTTATTCCTCTTCTGATGGTCATTTTAATTCCATATGAATCATGATTCCCCATCTATGGTGGTTTGGGTAAGATTCCCCAACCTTCCATTGTCGTTCCAAAATCCTTCTGTTATTCTCATGATAGGTAATCTCGTAGGTAGATTTTTGTGCTCGGATAGTTGTACCAAAGTTATTTTCCACCCGATAAATCCAAGGGTATGTGTGGCATTAGATGCATCTCAAATTCCTTTTTATTATGTCTGGATTACCATTGGCGAGGATTATTGCTGCAAAAAACAGGTCATCTATAAGAGATGGATAGACTTATTCTCCTCATGCGGTTGTTTGTGTCATGCTTCAGAGGTCTGTCATACGGGTCTTCCACCTCAGGACATCTCTCATCAGGGAATCCAGTCTACAGCTAGGAAGAAGGCTAGTGTGAATTGAAATTCTCATGAAATTAGTGTTGAAACTGGCCCGACGCAGATGGATACCAGTGGAGGCAGTGGTAGGGAATTTCAGTCTCAACAGTTGTAGAGACGGACCAACTAAAATGTTATTGTAATAGGTCTATTAAGGTTACGCATGGGTTGGAATTTAGGAGGAATAATATAGAGATCCAGACTGAAATGGGATAACCACTCAAACTTGAGGGACGTTCACTATAGCAGGCTGTGGTGAAAGTTCTATCCCAAGTGGTGGGGAATAAGGAAATAGTGGAGCACGAGGCAGGCGGTGTAGTGGATTCCCCTGCTAAGGCTTCTGGGGCAGATAATGGGGCCTCACAGAGGGGAATTGGAGGTGAAATGGAGGTCATCCAGTCAGGTTATAGGGAATTCGACCAGGATAAGGCTACTCAGAGTGATGGTAGGTATGTAGTGGGTGAGACCCAAGTAGAAGGTTTTGAAGAGGATCCTAGAAGAGAATCATAGGGGAGATGGTCAGAGGTAGTGGATACCAACACATGGTGAGGAAGGGGTCTTCACTAGATGTGGATGTATTTAATTCAACTGGTAAGGAAGGGATTTATTTTTCAAAGAAACAATATTCTTGTTCAAGTGAAGCATCGATTTGATGGCCTTGGTACAATTGGGGAGTGTATGGAGGGGACAATTGAAGGCAGTATGAGTACATCTACAGGGGAAATCAGCCTGATGAGTAATAGGGCTGACAGGGGGAGGAAGTCTAAGAGGGACTACTCCTCTTAGCTACCTCCCTGGAAGACTCAATCAGAAAAAAAGAAAATGGATGAGAGGATGGAACACGATGCATTATTCCAGAAATCACCTGGCCATCCTGAGCTTTCCTTGGATCTGGTTTTGTGTTCAGAAGATGAGGTGACAGATCAGGTGCTGTTTCTCAATTCCTTGGAAGAGGAAGTGGCCAAGATGATGGGTCGAGACATTGAAATGAATCTAAGTGAGGAAAAATATTATTGGGATGACAAATAGGACACGATACTGTTTGGGGGTTTCAATAAGGGGTTGATCAGACTTGAAGAGTATATAGAGGTATGGAATAAACCGACCTAGGCATTGGAGGTCGTTTTAAGGGACAATCCACACACTCAAGTAACCGTTATCTCCTAGAAGTTGTTTAGGGATATGGATTCAGGAAGATTTATATTTTTCTTCAATGATGATGCTTTAACCTTCTCTATATAATAGTTGGTTTCCCACTCTGATCTTCCCTGTGCTTAGGGTGAGGATTATTCTAAATTTGTGCAACTGGATAGTTTTTGGTGTTTTTTTCATGTTACATGGTTCTGATTCAGATGGTGTTTAGAGCATGAGGCTGCCACTTCTGCATGGAACTTGGAGTGGATGACTAAGAGGGTATGGCCTGTCCATCGGTTCCTGGCCCATGCAGCCTTGTATGGGACTGGTTGTCGAGTACTCATGTTTGGTGGGGGACTAATCATGAGGTAGCTGCTGGAGTGAGGCAGGACATGTTTTGTTTGGGTTCTTCTATGTTGTTGTTTGGGTTGTTTTGTAAAACTCATTGGTTTCAACTTTTCCATTATAAGTGATTCGATAAAAAAATAAAAAAATAATTTTCATTCAGTCATTGATATTATAAAATTTATATAAATTTTATATAATTATCATTTCATATTTTATTATTATTAATATTAATATGTATACATAATGCATTAATATATATTTTTAATATTTTTATATCGTATTTTTATTACTTTGCGAGTTATATTATTTTAAATTTATTAATTAACAAAAAATTACATTAGTATACCTATTAGATATATGAGAACTCATCATATTTTCCAAGACCATATATGAAATTAGAATATTTATATTGAATTTATTTATAACTTGTATTTTTTTTATATATAGAATTTTTAAATTATTTATTCACACAACTCTCACTTATCAAGGAATATGTCTTAATTAATATTATAAATTTTCATAATGCTTTTTCATTTCCAGGTACTCTTCTTCATTGTTTATTTTGGCTAATAATGATCAAAAATGTTTAATATGATCCTATAGACTTCTTAGTCTCTAATATTTTATTTATTCTTATCTATTCTCTTGTGTTTATTTATACTCTTATAATAGATATACATTTTACATCATTGGTAATAATTCAAGGTGTACAATATTATTTTTACGTTCTTTTATTTTAATTCCCCACTTATGAATAAATGGGGTTCATTATGTTTAGATTATATCTTATAGGAAACATTTTCTAATGATGTTTCAATATTTTAGAAGTAATCCAAAAATTTCCTTCAAAATTAAAGATAACAATAACAATAACAATAATAATAATTATTCATCCTAAAAGTTGGTTCATTACATTATCTCCCCAAACCCTTAAATAAATTGAGTCCTTAAAAATTTAATTATAACATATCAATGAAAATAGTATAAGGTAATATAAATTATAGATATGATTCATGATTTAATTTCTAGAGAGGTAAAAACTGTAAAAACATAGGAAACATGTCGATTTCCTTATAATTATATTATCAAAAATATTTTCTTTTTCTATAACTATTAGAGATAAGTTTCTACCATTACATCATATTAAGACAAACATTATAAAATATTTCTTTAGAGGGTGTTTATTAATATACATTCATTGATATAATATCATATGTTAATATTAAATTTGTTTTCTTTACACAAAATATTTTCTAATCTATGTGTACTGAACCATTACACCAATAAAATCATGTTAAATTTATCTAAATGATGGGTAATAATATTTCCATAAGTAATATACCCTTAAACACCAATATGGAATACAATAGTCATAACACTAAAATATTTCATTGAAAATGAAATCATCTGGGTGGTGATTCAATTATCATATAAAAATTCATAACTATATTATATATCCTGAAATATAATTCTAAAAAGACATCTAAAAATCCATATGGGACCATATGTGTTCCTTAAATATCATGATCCACTTTTGGAGTATCACATTTATAGGAATTCCATTATCATATTGGTCTTGGTGGTCAGTGATGCTGGACGTATTTGTTAAATAATAGAGTAGGGTATTGAATTGGATAATTAAAATGTTCCCCATATATAAAACATTTATTTTATAATGGTAACTTAGGATGTACTCAATTATATTCAATCAGGTTAACTAAACTATTCATTTTCCTATCACAGTTAGATTCATTGTGACCCCATATTCCACAAGTAAATAATCATCAAATACCCTTGAGGTAGTCTTATTAGTGATTCTTTCCAATTTTTTCTACAAGAATAAAATTGATTCGTATTTTCTTTATTATCTTATTCATTATAAATTTCATGAGATATGATAGTTCTCTTCATGGATGTAATCAGAATTTATTCTATGGTTATATTAATAATCATATTTTGTGATAGTTTATTATTTATACCTACTAGATTTCTATTTCCATCTATCCTTATAATTAGTTAATTTTTTATGTAATCTTTTCATTTTCCACATAACTAATTGTTTTCTTGGTTACATATAGTTTGATACATTACTAAAACAAAAATAGGCAGACATGAGTGATGAATATATAAAATTATAATATTTTTTCATATATAATTAGGAAACTTTTACCACAAGACTACATAGAATATCATACTATCAAGCTAACCTATGGTTCATTTAGTTCTACTCATATGGAAAATATTTCTATATCTATCATTCTTGAGTTAGCCTATCATAATTTTAGTTGAGTTTTCTCTTACTTATTAACTAAATTACATAAAATAATATGGGAATCAATCAATAATAGTGCTTCATAGAGAGAATATTATTAATTAAAGAATATCCCTGAGAGTTTCCTTCCAAGTGTGCAATATTAAGATCACTCATTTCCGATCATAGTGATGATCAAGTCAATGTTCAACCAACCCTTCTTGGGGTGATTATCCCAAGATTCATTTTTTAGAGCCATATCTACTTTCCAGTATCCATACATGGATTTGTTTCATATAAAACCAAATCATCAAAACATTATGAATAATTAATAAATAAAAACTATACATTGAATCATATATATGGATCCCACTAAATGTTCTTTTATCACAATCTCTATAAAACTATTCCATTTCTCTACTAACTTCTATAGTGACCAAAGTCTTGAACACATATTATTTTTTAATTAATAACATAATTTTCCAATAAATAATAGATGATGATATTGAGGTATAATGTATTTTAAATATTATACATACACATAAATCATCATATACATAAAACTATAATATTTATTTAAAACTATATATAGTTGTTTTGACTCTAATATATCTTATAATACTTCATAGGATATCCAGTGGAAAATACAAAAGGAAAATGGTGACCTAGAGAACCGAATAAGGGAATAAACATGGAAATAATTATTATGAATAGAGTCAAGATGCATAATATAATATCCTAAATAATATTATAATAATAATGGTTGCATTGAATAAGTAAATTAAGTTATAATATCATAAATATTTCCCAATAATGTAAAACATGATATTATAAATGTCAGCCATGGGTCACTCCCAAGACCATCATTATAGTGTGGAAGAAGTCTCATGGTGGATTCGGTTTACTCCATAATGCCATAAATGACATCTATTGTGATATAAAGGTGTAAAAAATTCAGTCTAGTGATCTATAATTCTAGTAACACCCTTTATAAAATTAAACTCAAACACATGCATTCCACCTAAGTAAAATGAATCAAAATAAATATCAAACCCATGAGGAGGAAGTGGGTTTTATAATTATGATTCAAGGAATAGTCATAGGATAAATCATAATAATTCTCAACAAAAGGTGAAATTAAATAATTTAGATGTTCATATTTGAAAACAAAACATATGTCTTGATTATTTTGTTCTAATATTGTGATTTCATGTGAAATATCTTGGAGATAAAGTGATAAAAATGTACCACATATGTGGAGCTTTTTGAAATAAGAAAAAGAAATTTTTGTGGAAGGAAAGTCCTTATTGTTTTCTATAAACCAAAAATTTAATAAATATTGTTTTTCAAAAAGTAAATAGTTTTTTTATAAGTTATTCATGTTTTAAAAAAATATATGGGGGTGATACTCAACATTAGACGTGAAATAGGAAAGTACCCTTAAATTAGGTTTACTTAAAAGTGGGATTTTTAAGGAAAATAAAACATGTATAACCCCAAATTTGAAAATTATATTTAACTATTTGTATATATAAGGGATATAAATATGAAAATACAATTGTTTCATGAGAATAATATAGTAGAAAATAGAGAAAAATAATGAAAATGTGTAACCAGAACATCATTAAGCATGCATGGAATATCACTTTTTATGTTTTAAAACGCCATTATATAAATAAAAAAAATAAGAAAAATATATTTAAAAATATTAGAATTTAAATATGACTCTCACATGTTATAAAACATTATTAGGATTAAAATTATTATAGATATCATTAGTGGAATGTGAAATTAAAGAAAATAATGGGAAACTGTCTTTTAAGAGTATGGGAATTATTCTTAACATAGTTACATTTTGAAGGACAATTAAAACTCAGAAATGAGGAATATTTGAAAAAAATGAAGACAAAATAAATAATTATAATATATCTATTGGTCGGAGTGGATACTCAAGAGGGGGGGGGGGTGAATTGAGTTCCAATTAAAATTGTTGTTTTTAAACTTTGTCTTAACAATCCCCAAATAAAATACTGAATTAAACTGTAGTGAATTTATATCAAAGTAAGGGTTCGGTTGGGTTCTCAAGGGATTTATTATTTCCCAATTAATCAAAACAGAATGGTTGATTAACTTTTGAAACCAACTTACTGATTTACAACTAATATAAACACTTGCGAATTTAATTATCAAAGTGACTTTAAAACAGTTTTGGTTTTAAATAAATTAGCAGCGGAATAAAATAATAACATTGAAAGATATGGCACATCAGATATAACCAAGAGGTTCAGTCTCAATCCAAGACTTAGTCCTCTCAACAATTTGTATAAATTTGATCCACACCCTGGATCGGGGTTCACAACAGTTTACAACTGTCCAGGTCCAAGACCTCTACCACTATTATTCGTGGGAAACAGAACAACAGCAACCAGCTGTCCAGGTCACACACAACCTCTACCACTATCTTAGTGGGAAATAGAAGATGTAAGAGTTTGAGTGAGGATTTACAGATCCTCCAGTTAAAGTATAGGAGGCATTGTGTGTGTTAAATGCAAAAGATAACACACACTACTCGAAATGTAAAATAATGAATCACAGAGTAGAGATGTAGAGTTTAGAAATGGCTCTAGTGATTGCAATGAAGCTTTTCACTCCTTGAGTTTGATCAGAGATGATTCTGAGTCCTCATCTGGTTTTTGTCTGAAAAACAGAGTGTCGTCTGCTTGGCATCCGGATTCAGAGATAGTGAGAAATTTAGTGGATGATGTTCTTCAATGTCCTCATGGAAGTACATAACTCTTCCTGAGTAAGCTTGAGTGTGTATGAGGTTTTGTGTTTTTCTACGACTATCTCATCCACCACTCTTTGCGCTCATCTATGTCTTGTCGTTGTTACTCTAGTATATATGCACCAGCAGGGGCTTCTTGTATTTATGGCACGAGCTCCAGTAAAAGAAATGATTTCTTTTTGCAGGTACGGTTCCCTGACATCCAACAACCCTCATTAAATAAATGACATAGTATTAAAATATTCCTAATATGACCGTTGGTTAGATTAAATAAAGATAAATAAATTCAAACAGCTATTTATGACTATTGGTGAGTCATGTGATCGGTAGGTCATCAGCATCAGCATCGGTGAGACATCTTCGGTGACTCAGATGATCAGCATCGGTGTGTCATGATCGGTGACTCATTTGATCTGGATCGGTGTGTCATCTTCGGTGACTCATTTGATTAGGATCGGTGTGTCATCTTCGGTGACTCATATGATCAAGATCGGTGTGTCATCTTCAGTGACTCATTTGATCAGCATCAGTGAGACATCTTCGGTGACTCGTTTGATCAGCATCGGTGAGACCATTGTCCTTCGATATGGATCTGTGTGTCATCTTCGGTGACTCATTTGATCCGGATCGGTGTGTCATCTTCGGTGACTCATTTGATCAGCATCGGTGAGACCATTGTCCTTCGATATAGATCGGTGTGACCATTGTCTGTTTGATATGGATCGGTGTGACCGTTGGCCGCTTGATACAGAGGACTTCCATAATACTTGAAAATCAATAACAAAGAGATAAAAACATGATCCAACCAATATACACAGATTCACTAAGATATTGCGATTATGTATATGAGAAATCCAACCGGATTAATGAATTAATGATTTGTGATTATTAAAATAGCAATCATAGGAAGAATTCAACAATCTTCCAGAGGGCTCAACAATCTCCCCCTTTTTGATAATCACAAATCTTAGCCATAAATAAATATAATATTTCATCAATAATAAGGAATAATAAGAATAAAAACATAATGAGATATAAATCTCCCCTTGAATTTATGCCCTTAAATACTTATGAAAGCATTGCCATAATGAGATATAAATATCCCCCTTTAGAGATGCATCTCCCCCATATCCCCCAAAGATCCATAGATATACATATTTCTCCCCTTTGGGATAATCAAAAAGGAGGAAAAACAGATAAAGAAGAGATTAAAAGAAGGAATCAGTGAGAATAAAAATAAAAGAGAATAAAGTTTATAAGACATCATAGTACAAGCACAACAGGGTGCACCCTATCAACAACAATGCACAACTATTTCTGGGGATGTAACGGGGCTTTGCCTTTGTTTTAAGGATCAATGGTTGTTAAGTTGGATGGATTGGAGGCAGGTGGAACTGGGCGAATTTGAAGAGGTGGTAAGATGACTCTGGAGGGTGGAGTAGAGGATGCCATTGGGATTTGCTGTGGAGCTATAGGAGCTGGCTGAGAATATTGCTGAGGAACCGGTCGGAGTTGAGATAGATCTTGAGCAACGGAGATCTGATTTGGAGCAACAACAGAGGCACTGAGAGGGTCAACAGTAGGAATCACAATGGCGGTGGCTTGTACATTCAGATAAGGCTTCAAAAGATTTATGAAATTCTGAAAAACTTATGCACCATACTGCATAGCCTTCTCAAAATCATCCTTATTCTCCATGAACAATTCCAAGGTTGGAGTAAAATATTGCAACTGTCGAACTTGAGTCTTGAAAGCTTGAGTGACTGGAGGTAGTCTCAGATTGTTAGCTAACACTTTGAAATTCGTGGTCATATCATGCTTGGTATAGATTTTTGAAAATTAGTGATCAACCTTTTCCTTGATCTCTCTCTGGGATTTAGTGGCATCTGCTGAATATACTGTTACCATCTTATGAATGTGATCACTGTGCTCCTTCATCTTCCTCAACGATTCCAAATCAAGAACTTGTATAATAGCGGCCAATTCATCATTGACAATCTGCCTTAGAGCCTCTAGCTCACAAGTAGTGATTTTGGTTACTTTGGCTGTACTGGCTTGAGAAACTATCTGAGTTATCTCAGCTTTCAACTTTCTCAGATCCGGCTTCATAAGATGTTCAATCAGATTTATCAACACTTCTATCATACCAGATATGGTGGATCTAAATTCGTTGGATAAAGAAACTATGCTACATTTTAGATCCTTCAGAATCTGATTTAGAGAGGCTATGTGCCTGCCATTAAACTCACCAGTATTGGCCAGGTCTGGTTTAATAGCATTTGAAATTTATTCTCTGACTATATCTCTCATAGCAGTAAGCAACTCACTTTTGAACTTATCAAAATCAGACTGAGAGACAGTAGAACTAGGTAGATGAGCATCTGCAGCATCAACAGCGTGAGCAGACCTTGCATCAACGGGTTGGCTTTCCATCATAACCGTAGTAGATTCTGATTCTTCTTCTTCTTCTTCAGAATACTCTAAACCCAAAATAGCAAAACCAGGGTAATCATCCCAGACAGCAGCACAGAGAGTATATTTCCGTTTATCATAACTTACTTTTCCACTGATTTCAAGAGAATCTCTATTGCCATTGGCATATGTTTCTGGTACAATTTGATGTGTTTCTGTTGAAGGTACAACAAGACCATCCACTGGTCAGTTATCACCATCATCATCATTATAATTATCATCAACATCATCTCCATTATCATTTCCATTCTTCACAGAAACTTCACTGTCAGATACTTCAGTGTCACTAGCTTCTTCATCACCAAGAAGTGGTTCTGATTCAGGTAAGGGTAAAGGTGGACTGGCAGATCCAAAGTCTATTCTTCTCTTAGGGCTCACAGTATCAGGATCACTCCTATCATCAGGAGGTGACAAACTTCCTTCTTCTGTTTTAGCTTCTTCCATCCCTTGTTTACCAGACTCTTCAGTGTCTTCATTCATTTCAACATCTACTTCTTCCTCATCATTAGAATAAATTGGATCCTCATTTGGTTTCAAACCAGGGTCTCTCAAACCCTTTCGGCCTCTTTCCATGATCAGTGGAATTGTAAGATTCATAAAACTTGTCCTCATTAGCAACCCAGCATTTCTTCCATGGGTTCCAGTTTATTTTCATCCGTTTACAAATTTGTTTGTTAACACAAGAAGCACTATCAGATTCGGATATCTCATCAGCTTCATCAACACATTCCAGATTCTTTAACATAGTAGAGATCATTTTGGAATAGAACAGGGCAGTGGATTTCTTAGAAGGTTTCACCATTCCAGCTATGTGCACCATTAGATATCTACACAAATTGATCTTCTCATGGGTCTTTATTAAAAACAATAGAAAAACATCCTGATATTTAATAGCAGCAAAATCTCCTTTCCTGGGGAAAATTTGGTGCTTGAATAAACTTAAAGAGAAGTCTACATTCACCATCCAGCTCTGAGGCTGTGATTCTCCTTGACTCTCTGTTTCCAGTCAAAAGCTCTAAAGCTAACTCATAAGAGAATTATTCAGTGGTTGGAGGAATGTTTCCAGCATAATCCTTGTATCGACCCTCATGGGGTACATTCAAACATTTAGCCCATTGTTTAGATGAAAAAGATATTTTCTTTCCTTTCACTACAGAAGACATTCTGGCAGCCTCGACACCATCTAAAGTAACTTGCAGATTTATATAAAACTCATGCACTAGCTTTGGGTAGTATACATGAGTGTTGTCTGAGAACCAGTCTTTTCATCCTTGCGAATCTAAAACTTGTAACAACAGCGATATACTTGTCAAAATCTAGGCGGAGCTGACTTCCTTTTCTACATCAACAATCCGAGTTTCTTGGTTTAGATTTACTGATATTTGAGTTGTACTATTCGACTCGCCTCGAGCACTCTTTGAAGGTACAGGAATTTCTGATCCTTTGCTTGGTCTCTTCTGCTTAGCCATTTGAAGATTCTGGGGAAAGCAGGAGTTCGAAGGTTCGAAGTGGAGGAGAAGAGAGGAAATAAGGTTTGGCGGGAAAGAAATGAAAGGTCGACGGTTTGGGGAATAGAAATAGTCATGTATAATTTATTTCATCATTTAGGGTTCCCATAATAAAGATAAAAGTAGTTAATTAATCACAACAAAATAAAAAGTAATATAAAGAACGATCGGTTTCACAGATCAGTTTCACAGATCGGTTTCACATATCAGTTTCACATATCAGTTTCACAGATCAGTTTCACAGATCTCTCATACACAATTCTTGTTTAATAAAATCCATTCTTTCATAACATAAAGGCTTTGTAAAAATATCAGCTAATTGATGTTCAGAACTAATAAATTCTAGAGAAATATCACCTTTCTGATCATAATCTCCTAGAAAGTGATGTTTGAACTCAATGTGCTTAGTCATAGAGTGAGAGACAGGATTCTTAGATATGTTGATCACACTAGTATTGTCACAGTTAATTGAAACCTGTTTAAAATCAAATCCATAGTCCAATAAAGTGTGTTTCATCCACATAATCTGTGCACAACAACTACCAGCAGCAATATATTCTGCTTCAGCAGTAGACAATGCAACTGAGTTCTGTTTCTTACTACACCATGATATTAGGGACTTTCCAAGTAAATGACATGTTCCAGAGGTGTTTTTCCTATCTAACTTACATCCAGCAAAGTCAGTATCTGAATAACTAGTTAGGTCAAATGATTGTCCTTTTGGATAGAACAAACCAAAATTCACAGTATACTTAAGATATTTAAAAATCCTTTTAACAGCCAGTAAGTTTGATTCTTTAGGATTATCTTGAAATATAGCACACATACACACACTAAACATAATATCCATTCGACTAGCAGTAAGATAAAGTAAACTTCCAATCATACCTATATAATTAGTTTGATCTACTGGTTTACCAGTTTCACCAATATTCAATTTACAGGTGGTACTCATAGGTATATCACTTTCCTTAGTACTATCCAAACCGAAACCTTTTAATAAATCCTTAGTATATTTACATTGATTTAAAATAATTCCATCTTTAGTTTGAAAATTTTGAAATCCAAGAAAATACTTAAGCTCTCCCATTAAGCTCATTTCAAATTCATTTTGCATAACCTTTGAAAAATCAGTACATAAAGAATTTTTCGAAGATCCAAAAATAATATCATCAACATAGATTTGTACTATTAACACATCTTTTGAAATTATTTTTATAAAAAGAGTGGGATCATCAATTCCTTTTGAAAATCATTTTGAAATAAGAATGTTTTAATGTCTTTCATATTTAACTCTTGGAGCTTGTTTTGAACAATATAAAGCTATAGAAAGTTTAAAAACATGATTTTGAAAATGAGGATTTAAGAAACCAGGTGGTTGTTCTACAAAAACATCTTCAACAATAAAACCATTTAGAAAAGAACTTTTCACATCCATTTGATATAACGTGAAATTCAGATGTGATGCATAGGAAAGTAAGATCCTAATAGCCTCTAATCTAGCTACAGGTGCAAAGGTTTCCTCATAGTAAATTACTTCTTCTTGATTGTAACCTTGTGCAACTATCCTAGCTTTGTTTCTAATGATGTTTCCAGATTCATCAACTTTGTTTCTAAACACCCATTTTGTGCCTATGGTTATAGTGTCCTTAGGTATTTCTACTAATTTTCAGACATTGTTTCTTTCAAATTGATTTAGTTCCTCTTGAATAGCCATTACCCAAAATTCATAATTGATAGAATCATTGATATTTTTAGGTTCTAACTGTGAAAGAAAAGCATGATGTTCAACCTGATTTCTTAGATAAGCTCTAGTCTGTGTTCCTCTATCTAAATTACCTACAACAACATCTAACAGATGGTTCTTTAGAATCCTAGTTTGTCTAGAAAAGGCAGGACTCGAGATTTCAGGTTCATCTACAGGTTGAGGTTCAACAGAAGCAGGTTCTGGAAAATTTCAAGAACTGGATGGTTTAACTACAAGTCCATTGTCTTTATCATTAAGGTTCAAACCAGAGAGATCATCTTCAATATTTTCAAGTGAGGTTTTAGGTTCATGTGGATTAGTTTCATCAAATTTGATGTGAACAGATTCTTCCACACATTTGGTTCTTTTATTGAAAACTCTATAGGCTTTACTAGAAGTAGAGTAACCTAGGAAAATTCCTTCATCACTCTTGGATGAAAATTTTTCGAGATTGTCTTTAGTATTAATAATAAAGACTTTGTAGCCAAAAACATTGATGTAGTTAACCTTAGGTTTCCTATGGTTCCTCAACTCATAAGGGGTCCTCTTAAGAACACGTCTAATTAAGACTCTATTGATAACATAACAAGCTGTATTTACAGCTTCATCCCAAAAATAAATAGGTAGGTCATACTCATTAAGCATATTCCTAGTAATTTCTTGCAGGGTTCTATTCCTCCTTTTGTCTACACCATTATGTTGAGGTGTCCTAGGGGAAGAGAAATTGTGACGATAGCCATTGTGTGAGCAGTAAGATTCAAACTCATGATTTTCAAACTCACGACCATGATCACTTCTCAAGGTTTTAATCTTAAGTCCACTAATGTTTTCTAAAGACTTAGAGTATTTTACAAAGCAAGAACAAGCTTCACTTTTGTGAGCTAGAAAATATACCCAAGTATATCTAGAATAGTCATCTACAAGAACATAGACATAATGCTTCCCATTTAAAATAGAAACACTAGAAGGTCCAAATAAATCCATTTGAACCAACTCTAGAGGTTGAGAAGTTGAAACTTATTTCTTTGATTTAAAATAAACTTTATGTTGCTTTCCCTTTTGACATGGATTACAAACATTGCCTGCTGGAAATTCAAGTTTGGGTAGGTCTCTAACTAAGTTCTTCCTAGCAAGTTTTCTAAGTGAATGCACATTTCAGTGTCCTAATCTTCTATTCCAAAGCCAAGACTCTTTATGAAAAGCATTTAAACAATTAATATTTTGCTTATCTAAAGAATTTAAATCGACAGCATAAACATTTTCATTTCTTAAAGCAGAAAACACTAAAGCATTTTTAGAATTAAAAACATTGCAAGAATAATTTTCAAATTTAACATAAAAACCATCATCACATAAATGAGAAATACTTAACAAATTGTATTTAAGTCCATCAAAAATTAAAACCTTAGAAACTAATACTGATTCTGTGTTACCAATATGGCCTAAGCCGATGATTTTTCCTTTTTGAGTTATCACCAAAAGTGACAAAACATCCATCAACTCTAACTAATCTTTTAAAGCATGAGAAGTCTCCAGACATATGTCTTGAGCATCCACTGTCCAAATACCAAGGCTTTCTACAGGAGCTCTTTAAGAAGGTTCCCTACAAAACAGATTTAGATAGGAGATGATTTTGGTACCCAGATCTTCTTGGGTCTAGACAGGTTACCAATCAATGCTTTTGGTACCCAAATTTGCCTTATGGGTCTCATGAAAGTTGTAGGATCAATAGAATTTGAGAGAAAAACTTTATTAGATCCATAACTATGAATATAACTAGTTGAATCATATGAAGTTTCAGAACTAGTTACATTCTGTCCAGATTTAAAAATGAATTTAGTTTTGGTAATTTTTCTTTTTCCAGGTTGGTATCCTATACCAGTAGTGTATCTAGGTTCTATTTGCTTACCTAGAATTTTAGTAAGAGTATCTTTACCATTGGTAAATTTTTCTAAGTCTTTCTTGAGTTGTTCATTAGATAATTTCAGTTCAGTATTCTATTTAAGCAACTAAGAATTATTTTCCATTTCAATATCAAGATCAGATTTATGTTTAACAGTTAAAGCATACTGTTTCTTTAAACCTTCGTATTTTTCTTTCAGATCATTACAGGTTTCTTCTAACATATCACAATATTAAAATAATTAAGATTTTGAAATGTTATAAGATTCAGTATCATCTCCAGAATAATAAGAATTTAAAGCAGGAGTTTCTGATGTTACCTCAGATGTGTTTGTCATAAAACACATGTTTGCCTTATTTCTGTGTTCAGTTTCAGAAACTTCAGATTCAGTGGAGCTATCCTCAGAAGCACTCCAAGTAGCCTTCATAGCCTTTTTGTACTCACTGTCCTTGTAATCATACCTCTTCTTGTATTTCAACTTTGGACAGTCTGCTTTTATGTGTCCCTTTCTTTTGCACTCATAGCAGACAACTTCATCTGATCTGTCAGATTTCTTCCAATTCTTTTTCCAATGTCCCTTGCTATCATACTTATTTTTTTAATTAGATTTTCTGAAAAAATTCTTCTTCCTATAAAACTTTTTAAATTTTCTGGCAATGTGAGCCATCTCAGCATCACTATCAGAAACACTTTCACTATCTTCACAGCTTGAACTTTCATCTATAACGTGAAGCTTTTCCTTATCCTTGTTCTTTGAAGTTGTAGTTTTGAAAGCAACAGAATTCCTTCTAGGTTCATCTTCTTATTCTTTGTTCACCTTGAGTTCCTCTTCATACATCATTAGTTTTCCAATTAATTCTTTGACTGGAAGTTCTCCAATGTCACACGATTATCTAATTGAGACAGAAGTTCCTCTCCATCTTTCAGGTAGACATCTCAGAATTCTCATGATTTGTTCCTTTATTGGAACATCCATTACCAGAAAAGTCATTGTGTTGACAATTTCATTTTACCTGAGATACATGTCAGAAATGGGTTCATCAGGCTTCATCTTAAAATTATTATACATAATAGTATAAGTGTTCAATCTCATTTCCTTAACATTAGTTGTTCCTTCATGAGAAACATCTAAGGTATCCCAAATTTCATAAGCAGTTTTACAAGAAGATATTCTATTAAATTCCTCATCACCTAAAGCACAGTACAAGGCATTCATAGATTTATAATTATTATTTTAGGCCATCTTAGTAGCTTCATTCCATGTAGTTCTAATAGTAGTAGGAATTTTATATTCTGATTCTATAGTAGTCCAAATATCAAAACCCATGCTTTCTAAATGAATTTTCATCTTGATTTTCCACTGAGCATAGTTAGTTCCATTGAAAAATGATGGTCTATTGGTAGAAACACCTTCAATTCTATTATCCATGATAGCTTACTTAAAGCAAATATTTTCAAGAGATAAAAATTTAGAAATAACAGAAATTTAAGAACTTTAAAGTAAAACTAAAATCATAGTTGAAAAACAGAGTACTTTTAGAAAATATTTAAACAACCTCTTATACCAATTGTTGGTCGGAGTGGATACTCAAGAGGGGGGGGTGAATTGAGTTACAATTAAAATATCTATTTTAAAACATTGTCTTAACAATCCCCAAATAAAATACTGAATTAAACTGTAGTGAATTTATATCAAAGTAAGGGTTCGGTTGGGTTCTCAAGGGATTGATTATTTCCCAGTTAATCAAAACAGAAAGGTTGAGTAACTTTTGAAACCAAATTACTGATTTACAACTAATATAAACACTTGCGAATTTAATTATCAAAGTGACTTTAAAATAGTTTTGGTTTTAATGTAATTAGAAGCGGAATAAAAGAATAACTTTGAAAGATATAGCACAGCAGATATAACCAAGAGGTTCAGTCTCAAGCCGAGACTTAGTCCTCTCAACAATTTGTATAAATTTGATCCACACCCTGGATCGGGGTTCACAATAGTTTACAACTGTCCAGGTCCAAGACTTCTACCACTATTATTTGTGGGAAACAGAACAACAGCAACCAGCTGTCCAGGTCACACACGACCTCTACCACTATCTCAGTGGGAAATAGAAGATGTAAGAGTTTGAGTGAGGATTTACAGATCCTCTAGTTAATGTATAGGAGACAGTGTGTGTGTTAAATGAAGGAGACAACACACACTGCTTGAAATGTGAAATAATGAATCACATAGTAGAGATGTAGAGTTTGGAAATGGCTCTAGTGATTGCAATGAAGCTTTGGACTCCTTGAGTTTGATCGGAGATGATTCTGAGTCCTCGTCTGGTTTTTGTCTGAAAAACAGAGTGTCGTCTACTTGGCATCCAGATTCAGAGATAGTGAGAATTGAAGTGGAAGAAGTTCTTCAATGTCCTCGTGGAAGTACAGAACTCTTATTGAGTAAGCTTGAGTGTGTATGAGGTTCTGTTTTTTTTCTACGACAATATCATCCACCACTCTTTTCGCTCATCTATGTCTTGTCGTTGTTACTCCAGTATATATTCACCAGCAGGGGCTTCTTGTATTTATGGCACGAGCTCGAGTAAAAGAAATGATTTCTTTTTGTAGGTATGAGGTACGGTTCCCTGACATCCAACAACCCTCATTAAATAAATGACAGAGCATTACAATATTCCTAATATGACCGTTGGTTAGATTAAATACAGATAAAGAAATTAAAACTGCTGTTTATGACTATCGGTGAGTCAAGTGATCGGTAGGTCATCAGCATCAGCATCGGTGAGACATCTTCGGTGACTCAGATGATCAGCATCGGTGTGTCATGATCGGTGACTCATTTGATCTGGATCGGTGTGTCATCTTCGGTGACTCATTTGATCAGGATCGGTGTGTCATCTTCGGTGACTCATTTGATTAAGATCAGTGTGTCGTCTTCGGTGACTCATTTGATCAGCATCGGTGAGACATCTTCGGTTACTCATTTTATCAGCATCGGTGAGACCGTTGTCCTTCGATATGGATCTGTGTGTCATCTTCGGTGACTCATTTGATCATGATCGGTGTGTAATCTTCGTTGACTCATTTGATCAGCATCGGTGAGACCATTGTCCTTCGATCTGGATCGGTGCAACCGTTGTCCGTTTGATATGGATTGGTGAGACCATTGTCCATTTGATCCAGAGGACTTCCAGAATACTTGAAAATCAATAAAAAAGAGATAAAAACATGATCCAACCAATATAAACAGATTCACTAAGAGATTGTGATTATGTATATGAGAAATCCAACCAGATAAAGTAATTGATGATTTCTGATTATCAAAACAGCAATCATAGGAAGAATTCAACAATCTTCCAGAGGGCTCAACAATATCAATTTAAATGGAAGACGTAATGCAATGATAAATTTTATAACTCATGAAAGAAAATTGAGTTATGAAAAATCTTCATATTCTAAGGAAGACACCAATTAAAGCCCACAACAAGGATAATATTGAATTTATGTGATTTTTTATAATCAATAATTTAGGATATTAAATATTATTGTGAAATTAGTTACACCATTAAAATGAATATTGGTGCATAATATCAAATCATGCTTCAATGAAGGGTGATTGAGACAGAAACACTTTCCTCGTGAATAAAAGTTCTCCAAAGTTCATATTAACTTCCTTAAGAATCAAATTAAGTTAATTATAAAATAATTATAACTTTATAGATATATATTTAATTTTATAAGGTCTATTTATCATCATGTGTCACCAATTTATCCAATTACTATTTCTTATGTTAGTTATTTGAATTTATTTAGTCAATTTCTCAGAAACAGTCATGGTATATTGAACAAAGAAAAAGTTTTATAAAGTAGTTTAATAATATTAAGAACTGTAGATTATCATGTACTTTATTATTCCATTATCTCATAATTTATATAGTTATAAAGGTTTTCCATGAATGAACCTAAATTAAAAGGAAAATATCATTTGTCATTTTTAGGAGTAAAATTTACTATAACTTTTTATTTTAAAAATCACATATGGAATGTATGATATTATCATTAAGGAATTATAATAGCTTATTAAAATACCTTTTTATAAATTATATACATATTTTATTCCCCCCATATTATTAGGTATGGAAAATTAAAAAGAAAAATCATCCCATGGAGGTGATAGTCTCTATGTACACCCAGAAGATGCTCTCATTTTTTAAGAATATAAGGATGGTATAAAATAAAATATATTTTCACTTTAGAATTACTAAAATGTTATAAATATCATATTATATTAGTAATTAACCTTTTTGTACCATCCATGAAAGGCAATGATGAATAATAGAACACCTATTTCATGTAGATGGTAGTCCACACGTACAAATGATGATTTTTTTCTTTCTTTTTCAAAATGTTTTGGAGGAAGGTATAAAATGAATAGTCAATTAGTATAAAAATGTAACAGAATATTAATAATATTTGTGTTTTTATACTCTCATGTATATAAGATGTTTGGGTTATTATAAGTAAAAATAATTAAAAATAAGTGGTGAATATTATTTTTTAAATAATATTTAATTAAAATTAATAGAAGTTTGAAAGCGGGTATTGAACTAAGATTTAAATAAAACACTATCATTCCTAAATCGATAGAAAATATTTTTCAGTAAATATTTTCAAATTATTCTAAAATTTTATTTTTTGGGAATTATATATAAGGATGGTACATTAAAATACATAGTTTAAAATTATGAACAAAATATTTATCGTAAAAAGTCTTTCAAATACATTGTTTGGATTCTTTTATAATGAAATCATAAATCTCATAGTGTTAGTAATATCAGCATTTTTCCTCATTTAAAAAAATTTAAATTGTTTTAAAAAAATATAAAAAAATCATAATAAGATAATCTTGACATTATAAATCCAAAAATGAATTATTATTTATTTAATTCATATTATAAATTTTATTAATGTTTCTGTAAAATGAACATTCAAAATATAATGAAAACTGCTTTTATTGTAAATTAGTGTTATTAAACATTAAGTATTCTTAATATTGTTCCATATAAATTTCTAATTAAAAAATTATTCATATGTTAGTTTATATATATTATTTTAAATGTAATCCATTTAATGTGTTAGGATAAAATATTTAATACTTTACAAAATAGTTCTTTGGGGAAAAATAAATATTACTATTATACAAAATAAATTTTAACAAGTATCATTAAAAATAATTATTTCTATTCCAAAAATTATAATTTTTAATATATAAACATAAAAATATTTATTTTCATTTTTAATATAAATCAATTCATATTTTAATAATGTCTATATTTATATTTATATGTAATACATAAATATATATATTGAAAATATTTTATAATAATATTTGTATTTCATTGTGAATAATGTTATTTAAAATTTACATCCTAACAATACATGCCACAATTATACCAATTGTAAATATAACTAATGACTGTATTTTCGACAACTATATTAGAAATGAACTTATTTGTAATGAGAATATTTATTTTTACCGGATATATATACTAAATCACTCGTTCAATCCACTCTCACTTAATAAGGCATGTCATTTATTTCATATTATGGTTTCTCTGTAATGTATTCTTCTTTCATAGTGTCCTTCCTCATTATAGGTTTTTTTCCTATGGGTGAACCTAAAGGGTGAATATAATCCATGAGATTTCCTAGTTATAAAGATTTTTTTTATGTATTTTCCACAATTGATTTATACGCTTTTAATAGATTTTCTTCACTAATGGTGAGTAATAATCAATGGTGTGTAATACTTAGTTTTATGTGATTTCATTGTAATTTTCCATTATTAATGAAAGTTGTGTATTTATTTTGGTTCATATATTGTGCAACAATTTATCTATTCACGTTTCAGTAATTTTGAAAGAATAAATAAACATTATTTTAAATTATAGACAGCAATTTTTTTAATAATTTCAATTAAAATAATTATAATAATGGATCCTAAAATATGGGGTGATACATGCTCCCCACACTACCAATGACAATTTAACTCGTTTTTAAAAATATTGTAAGGTTTTATAAATTACAAAGACAAAAAAATATATAATTTCTAGAGTGATATCAACCTTACAATCATGAGAAACAAATTTCTTTCCCTAGAATATACATATCCCAAATATTAAGTTTATCTAAAACAATTTGGTCCAATAGTCTAAGATTAATTATTATCAACACCCAAATTATATAATTTTTCACCAAAGGGGTTTAATTATTATCCTTTAAATGATAAAATATCATAGGTTAATATGAAATTTGTTTTCCTAAGTCTAGATAATTTTTCCTCTATGTATATTGAACCAATCAATCAATAAAATCAAATAAATATTATCTAATATAAGGATAATAATATTTCTATAAGGAGTATTACAATAAAATTAAACTTGGAATAAAATAATCATATTACTAGAAGATTTCTTTGATAATAAAATCATGGGGGTGGTGGTTGACTGATCTCAAAAAAATTCATAGATATACTAGAGTTCAAAGAATCAAATTATAATAAGATATCAATAAATCTTTATTAGAGGGTATGTGTACCTAAAATTTTGGAACACACATCATGAGTAGTTCTTTTATAGGAATCCCATTAACCTTTTAGTCTTAGACGCTAATGATTCTCATCATATTGGTTACTCCTTGGATTTGGGAATTGTCTTGGACAATTGATAAGATCCCTAGAAAAAATACACCTAATTAATTATAATACCTTAAGATGAAGTTCATTTCTTGAAATTGTGTTAACTAAACTCTTAATTTTCCTTTTGCAGTTTGATGCTTGATGAAAACTTCCTCCATATGTAATGAATATTATAGTCTACTTGAGAAAATGGTTTTGGTGCTTTGTTTCATATTTTTGACACAAAGGAAATGGAGCCTTCTTTAATTCACCATCGTCTTCATTATAACCTTCATAAGATTTTGTCCTTCACTTATTTGTTTTATTCAGTATTTCATCAATTGTTACATTATTAATCATGTTTTGTGACATTAATTTTGGAATAAAGACTATATTTCTTTGTCTATATCTCATTCTAATGTGATGATCATTGAGATAATAAAAAATTATTACATATTAGACAAGGTAAACTATGTTAATTATAGTTCAATCCATTACTTAAAACAATATGGGGTAACATGATTGATAAATAGTTAACTTTTTATGATTAATATCATAATTATCCTTTGAAATTTTAAGCATAATGTGTCAGAATTTATGATTCTATCAGATAAATATTGTTTCCCTCTGGAATTGGGGATGACCTCGTTGATTGAAGGTTCAATCATTCCAATCGGTTTCTAACAGGTTTGTTCGTAGAACCGAAAATGCCCAATGATTCCATATCCATTTGGACCTACATTCCAAAGGTAGGTGCTCATTAGTTGTGGACTGGTGAGTTTTAGGAATTTTCATTGGTCGAGAGGATGGGAGGTCGGACTCATCACACCTTTTTAAGGGGAATTATTGTCTACTCCGGGACTCTCTTTATAGATTTAAGTTATGTTCGTGAACCCTTATTACAATACCAAGTATAAAATGACCTTTCCTTTAGATGCGACAATGAATGATTGATATATAGGAAATTTAGAGAATCTTTTATATGTATTCGAGGTTCTTCATCAATAGAGAATCATCTGTATTTGTTAGAGATTCTTAGTTGATGGTATCCTTAAATACATAAAAGTCCCTCGGTCATTATGATGACCATACTGGTTTTAAAGCCACTCAATGGGGAACTTGAAGTATATTGTCATTCATGAGGGAATGGATTATTTCAGAGTTGGGATGGTACCCGCTGATGGGCTACCTACGTATCCTTTGTTTTGGAAAAGGAATCAGAACCCACGTAGTTCAAGTAAGGTAGTATGATTTTTATGCATGATTGATGGATCAAAGAAAGATGTCATGATTACTTTTACACTCTAAGCTCACCTGATTCATGCTCGGTGTGAGAAACAAGAGGTATTGGTGAAACCAGAAAATTGTTCCATGCAATGATGTTGGGCTTATGTATATGTGACTGCCCAAATAGATGAAGATTAAGATTTACTTCAGGGAATAAATCCATGAACAGGGTCCATAAATGTATATGTTCTTCATGGAGATTTAGATACTCTAATCTTGGGGCTTACTCCTAAGGAAGATTCCCAAGTTAGTAGGGGACTTATGATTTGGTTTTACTCCTAAGAAGGAAGCCCATATCAAAATTAATTATGACTGGTTAAGAGAAAATAAGACTTGGGCTTATTTCTAAGGAGGAGGCACAGTTTAAAGGGATTTGAAAATTAAGGGACTTGGGGCTTACTCCTAAAGAGGATGCCGATATTTAAGATTGGGGATTATTCCTGAAAAGGAAACCCATGTTAATGGAATTAAGGTTTGGGGCTTACTCCAGAGGAGGATGCCCATATTTAAGAGTGGGTCTTATTCCTGAAAATGAAACCCAGGTTAAAGGAATTAAGGTTTGGGGCTTACTCATGAGGAGGATACTCATATTTGGGGAATTATGACTGGGGATTATTCCTGAAAAGGAGGCCCATATTAAAGGATTTAAGGTTTGGGGCTTATTCCTAAGGAGGATGCCCATATTTTGGGAATTATGACTGGGTCTTATTCCTGAAAAGGAGGCCCTGATTAAAGGAATTATGGTTTGGGGCATACTCCTGAGGAGGATGCTCATATTTGGGGAATTATGAATGGGGATTATTCCTGAAAAGGAGGCCCAGCTTAAGGATTCTATCATCTTAAAGTATGAGGTTGAATGAATGAACTCTCTGACTTTAGTGACATAAAGATGTGAAAATCACTATGTTTTGAGAGTTGTTCCACGGAGCTCCTTTCAGATAAGGAATTCAATCAAGATAGCATGCCATAAATGGCTTTGAAGAGTATCTTGAAGACTAAATCTTCAATACGAGAGGTGGAATGGTACAAGAGAGGTGAAATGGGAAGGAAGGGCACCCAAAAGTAGAAGGGCGCACAAGTCTTGTTAGGCGCGCAGGTAATGCGCGGGCGTGCAAGTATTGGTCGTGCGGGTATACCTGCGCGGCTCATGGGTACTTTCGCGATCCTTTCCAAGTAGAGTAATACATGGGAGATTCTTGACCAAAGCCTTTAGAATCATCTTGAGCTACTTCCAGAAGAGTGGCGCGCAGGTTTCAATGAATAAGTAAGGAGGCACGCAAGTGTGTTCATTTCCCTTAAGGGTAAAAAAAGTTCGGAGCGCAATTGTTAGTGAATTTTAACACTTAGACCTTATTCCTCTTGTCTATACATTCCATTCTTGGTAAAGAATTACCTTAGAAGTGTTTTGAAGACTTGAAGAAGAGACTTGGGCGTTCGGAGCTCTTTTTCTGAATTCTGGAAAAATTCCTCTGAATGTGGGGCCCACCGGGGGTATTTATAGGATGCTGAAGAACAAGGGCGGTTATCACTTAGGGAGCTCAAGTCACTTGCGCAACCATTAGGTGGCGTGCAAGTATACTTGGGCGATAGTAAGGGAACTTGTGCAACCCTAGGTCCTTTGACTTCTTTTTCATTCCATTGTCGATTTTTGATGTTTTCTTCAAAGGATGAATCAATTTGGACTATGTCATTTCCCTTTCCATTCTTTTAGACAATGTGATGAAAAGGAGTGTCAACAAAAGTCTCCCCTCAGAGTTGGATCTGGAATAATAAGGATGTAACTCTAAGGAAATGAAGAAAACCAAAAGGGAAAGAGGCGGGCAGGTGTTCACTGCACCACTGTGATCGCGTAGGTGCAAGTCGCGTAGGGCTAGAGCACGCTGGATGGAGCGCGCTGGATGTAGGCGCGCAGGTGGGCATCCTGGCCAATAAATATGTGATCATTTGTCGCACATAGCATCTGATCAGGGTGAAACTATTAGTCAACATCAGTGAATTTGAGGCTGTGGTATCTCGAGTTGAGGCTGACTATGCTGCCAAGATGACGTAGCTGAAGCATAAGTTAAAAGAAAAAGTCTTCCACCAGGTGCAGCTCCAGCAATAGTTAGATGTTGTTACTGGGGAACTTGACCAGCTCAATAATTCATTGAAGGGGTCTCAAACGAATGGTATTAAATCCATTGCAGATGCCAAGAAGACACTCCATCAAGTTGAGAAGAGTGAAGCTGGTCGAGTTCATGAGCTTCAAGTAGCTGCTGATGAAGCTCGGGATGCTGTACACCAAGTGAAGACTTATGTTGATAGTCTTTTGTAATTTCCTGAAAAAGAGAAGAGGCTCTATTCTATGGATGTCCCACTAATTCTTGTGCATCAAATGGAAAGAATTATTTCATCTTCAATCACTTGTGCACGTATTTTCCTGCTACATGCTTTAAATTTTACCAAAGCCAATGGACCTAGTAAGCGTAATTTGATTTTTACTAGGATTTTATAAATAACCCTACAAATTTGGAATATTTTAATTGGTCAATATTACATAAATAATACAAAATGTATGTTTAGTGAGCTAGAACTTGACTTTTATTCAGAGTTCCTTTGTCTTTTTGTGGGCAGTTTAAAGTGAGGCACGTCAGACATAAAAAGGCTAATGTTTAAGGTCGAAATAGATTTTACTGAAATGGATTAAAATTGACTCAATTCCTTGACAATTTATCTGAAAACATATTACCATACTCAAGTATGAGGGAAAATATGTAAACTATGACTTAAGTATATTTAAATCTGAGGAATTATATGAAAAAGAGATAAAATGCATTAGAAGAAGTAGTTCCTATGAATGATGTCACCATTATTTAACAAACCTGTTAGGGGATTTAATTATGCAGGGCCACCTAAGGGCATTGGATGCATAGTTAAATAAATAGCATATTTCGGCTGACAGGTCCATTATGTAGACTACTTATGTAAGGCCACCTAAGGGCACGTGCTGCATAGTTAGGCAAAAGAACTCTCAGAAATTTACTTTCCTAGTGCTAAAAATCCAGTGAATGTTTATGGGGATTCAACTTTTCTAAATTATAGAGTTTGTTGTATGGAAATAGGTACTTGAATGTGGAGATGATATTTCCAAACAAGATTATCAAAGAACTAGATGGATATCACTCCTATGAAGGTCTAACCCAAAGGTAGGGAAGGAGAATATAAACCACAGACTTGGATAATTTGAGATCATGAAAAAGAGTATGGGTCATATATGTTAAGGATAGCCATTTTTTTACGGATACCCACATATTAACATTAAGACAACCAAGGACAAAAGAGATTTTATTCCCAAGAATGAAGTTACCAATATTTGACAAACCCTTCAGGGGGTTGAATTATGCAAGGCAGCCTAAGGGAATTGGATGTATAGTCAAATAATAGCATCTCTTGGATGACACGTCTGTTATGTAGACTATTTATGCAAGGGAACCTAAGGGCATGTGCTGCATGGTGAGGCAAAAGAACTCTCAGAATTTCAAGCCTTTTTTGATTAGAAGTTAAGAAAAAGGGTTATGATATGAAGATCTGAAAATATTTAAGGTTAGGATTATGAAACATAAAGATGTGTATTTTCCAATGTATGCAGAGATACACGGATCAATTATAACCATAATCATGTTGTGGCTAGGTCCTGAATTGAAATTTTAGACTTCACTACGTATCCCATAAGGATGGGAATCAGGCCATACGTAGTTCTTAAACTATAGTTTAACGTCATGTGGAATGAAAATATAGGATATCTTAGTTTAGCGTCATAGAGCTTGGATCATTTATAAGAAATACACAGTGTGTGTTTTCATGGGGACTTTTCAGCCAAGGGACTGAAAGTAAAATTTGGGGTTAGGCCCAAAGATACTTGGGGATAGATTCGAGGGACACTCGAATGTTCCTACGTATCCCATAAAGATGGGAATCAAGCCAACGTAGTTCGAGAAATACCCTCTGTAAAAATTTTGTTCATACATGTGAAGGGTGAAAGGGGACTTTAGTGAAATGATGACATAACCCGAGATAAAATTTTCGGGCATTGCCATGTATGCACGTAGTCTTTGGAATGATACATGATTGAAAAATCAATGTAAATAATGATTCCCTCTCAGGTGAGGGTATCAAAGAATATTGTAGTTTATTGTCGTACAGGACAAAAAATGTTGTACAGTTTAAAATCATATAGCAAGGATGAAAGTGAACCAATGTAAAGATATTGATTCTGGGGACGGTTTCACGAATCAACATCGTATGAGATGGAGGTGAACCGATGTGAAGTGATTGGTTTTGGGCTTGAACCTCAAGAGGTTGCCTACGTACCCATCCTAGAAGGTAAGGATCAAAGTCTGTGTGGTTCAATTAAATAATGAATTAGTTATCAAGTTGTTCTTGGGGACAATGACCTAAAAAATGGGGTTGGGACTTACACGTGGTTAGCGGCCCAAACAAGGTGTTATGGTTGAGATTTTCTCAAATCTCACGTGAGTCATACTCGGTGTGAGAAACAAGAGGTAACAACAACCTTAACGATGCACAGTTTAATGTCATGTAGGACATATGAAGGGACTATGCAGTTTAAAGTCTTCCAGTTAGGACTATTGGTGATGCACATTTTAATGTCATGTAGCAGGGACAAAGTACGGTTTAGTGTCATGTAGGACATATTAATGGACTTTTGTACAGTTTAGCACCATGTAGTTAGGATGATGGGGACAATATTGTTTAATGTCATGTTGGACGAAAGGGGGATTGCGAAGTTTAATGTCATGTAGTGAGGACAAAAGAGTACACTATTTAACGTCATCTTGGACGTATTAGGGACTTTTTCACTATTTAACGTTATGATGGACGAAAAAGGGACGATACAGTTTAGCGTCATGTTGGACGTAAGTGCCAATAGTTTAAGGTCGTAAGCATGGATCATTTTTTATGCAGTTTAACGTCTTGCTGGAAGTAAGGGACTCCTATACAGTTTAGCGTCATGTAGCTAGGACGTTACAGTTTAACGTCATGTTGGACGAAAGAAATGAAAATAGTTTAAGGTCTTATGTATGGACCATTGCTGTATAGTTTAACGTCATATAGCAAGGACGATGAATGGGACACAGTTTAACATCATGTTGGACGAAGGTAAAAATAGTTTAAGGTTTTATGCATGGACTATGGATGATGCAGTTTAACATCTTGCTGGATGTAAGGGACTTGCAAATAGTTTAGGGTCATATGCATGGACTGTTGACGGTGTATTTTGTGTTTATACAAAATACTTCTTAAGAAATCTGGCATTGGTTGGAGTAGTGATGAGTTCTCCATCCATTGAGATTAAAGAATAAGCTCCATTGGAATAGACCTTATGTATTGAATAAGGTCCTTCCCATTTTGGCTCAAGCTTGGGAGGTTTCTTTCCTGGTATCATTGGAGTTCTGAGAACTAATACCAATTCTCCCTGAACGAATGAAAAAAGACAAATTTTTTCATTGAAAGTTTGTGCTATTCGATTCTGATAGACTTCCAAGTGGTGCAAAGTGCACAATATTTTCTCATCTAACCATTCCAATTCATTCAATCGCTTTTGAGATTGCTCATCTGTAGATGAATGATCACAAATGTCTACTCTGAGTGAGGGTAGTTTAACTTCAATTGGAAAAACTGCTTCCGTCCCATATACCAATGAATATGGAGTTGGCTGCGTTGCAGTGCGGGTAGTAGTCTGATAATCCCATAAAGCATGAAAGAGTTTATCAGGCCATGAATTCTTATCTTTATCCAGCATATTTTGCAGTATATTTGATAGAGTCTTGTTGAAAGCTTCTATCTGTCCATTGGCCGCTGCATGATACTGAGATGAATGGTTGGATTTGATGTTGTATTCTTGATACAACTTCTTCACCTCGGATGAACAGAATTTGGTTCCATTGTCCGTCAATATGGTATGATGGACACCAAATCTGGTAATGATGTTAGACTTGATGAAGCTAACTATGCTTTTAGAACTGACTTCCTTGAGAGGTATTCCCTCTGCCCATTTGGAAAATAAATTAGGAGCAATAAGAATATACTTAATCTACTTTGCTGTATCTGAAGGGTAAGGTCCCACAACATCCATTCCCCATGTGGAAAATGGCCATGAGTATTTAGCTGTATGAAGCAACTATGGAGGTTGATGAATGAAGTTGGAATGTACTTGGAATTAATGACACTTCTTTGTGAAATCAACAGAGTCTTCTATAATTGAAGGCCAAAAGTATCCAAGCCTTCGAATCTGATCAGAAAATCTATGTCGAGACTGGTGGGAACTACAAACTCCTACTTGCACTTATCTCATGATAGCCATTGTCTCTTCACCATCAATGCATCTGACAAGAACTCCATCAAAACCATGCTTGTAGAGATTTTTCTCTAGGTGATCTGGGATATCATAAAGAGTAAAATTGACCACACGTCACCAGATTTGTTCTTTCCCGGCTCTATCATGTGGAAGTATTCCATTTTGAAGGTATTCCCTGGTAGGTGACATCCATCCTGTAGTGTGACCATATGGTTCAAATATGAGACTAATTTTATTGATTTCCTCTGTTCTGGATCGAACAAAAGGTGAAATTGTACGACGGTGGGCAATACTGATGGTTGTCTTGTCCCGATTTGGATCTGCCAGAGCTGTGGCTATATTAGCCAGTGCATCATCCTGGGCATTTTTTGATCTTGGGACATAAGAAAATTTCGGTTCCGAAGGAAACTCCACCATTAACTCTCTAACGTAATCATACAAAGGGATTAGTTCTTATTTTTTGATTTCATAATCCCTATTGACTTGTTTGATTACCAGGTCTGAATCACGTTTCACCTTTAATTGATTCACTTTTTCTTGAAGCACCAACTCCAATCTTGTAATGAGAGCTTGGTATTCTGCTTCATTATTGGTACCACCTTCCCAAAATAAGACGGAATATGGTAACACTTCCTTTTATAGAGAAATGAGTACAATTCATAATCCAACTTTGTTGAATTCAGGATTTTCCTTTTTCCTCCCTGTTGGACTTCTGGATTCACCATCAAAGTACATCTCCCATGTCTGAGGACTATCCTGAATAGAGAAGATTTCCTCATCAGGATGTTCAATATCTGATGATGTGTCATCCACTGAAGGGTGTTCAGCCAAAAAATCAGCCAGATCTTGGCCCTTTATTTCCTTTTGAGACACACACTGAATGTCTAATTGCTGCAAAATAACTTCCCATCTTGCCAGACGTCCTGTAAGCATTGGACGACTAAGGATGAATTTGAGCAGGTTATTGCGAGATACAAATTGGACCTCGTGATTTTGCAAGTAGTGTCTCAACTTCTTAACTACAAATATTAATGCCAGGAAGCACCTCTCAATATTTGAATACCAGGTTTCTGCTTCGAGCATAGTCCGACTAAGATAATAGAGGTTGTTTTCATTCCCAGCATCATTCTTCTGAGCAAGAAAGGCACCCAATGATCGCTCTAGAGATGTCATGTAGAGGATAAGTGGTCTTCCTTCAACAGGTGGCATAAGTACTGGTGGACTCAAGAGATATTTCTTGAGAATATCAAATGCTTCTTGAGATTCTTCAGTCCACTGGTAAGTGAATCTCTTCTTCATCAATTCGGTGAAGGGTAAGCTTTTTCCTGCCAAATTGGTGATGAAATGCCGAATATAGGCTAAGTGTCCTTGAAGTCCTCTCAATTCTCTTAAATTTCGAGGAGGTTAAATGACAAGGATTGACTTTGTCTTCTCAGGATCTTCCTCGATACCACGATGGCGTACAACAACGCCGAGAAATTTTCCTGAGGTTACCCCAAAATCACATTTTAAGGGGTTCATCTTCAAATTATGTTTTCAAAGCTTGCGGAATATGACTTCAAAATCAGCCAAGTGATTAGAACATTGTTTGGATTTGACCACCAAATCGTCCATATAACATTCAACAAACTTTCCTAGAAATTGTTTGAAGATACAATTCATGGAACACTGATATGTCGTGCCTGCATTCTTTAGGCCGAAGGGCATTTCCTGATAGCCAAACACTGCCTGAGGGGCTCTAAAGGCTGTAGATTATTCATCTTCTGGAGCCATCTAGATTTGATTATATTCAGAATATCCATCCATGAAGGAAAGTGCTTCATAGCTAGCTGTCACATCAGTGAAGAGTTCTATAATCGGAACTGGAAAATCATCCTTAGGACAATGCCGATTAAGATATCTGAAATCAATAAAAACTCCTATTTTTCCATTCTTATTTTTCACTGGAAGAATATTATCCATCCACATGGGATATTGAACTTCTCTGACGATGTTAGATTTGATGAGCTTATCCACTTCAGCCTCAATTTTGGAAGCATAGGTTGGGTGTGTTCTTCTAGCAGCTTGTTTGAATCCTCGATGTTCTTATAGAAAACCCAAATAATGAGTGGAAATATCAGGATCAATCCCTGATATCTCTATATTGTTCCAAGAAAATATATCTCGATTTTTCTTTAAAAAGGAAATATACATCTCTTGATCTTCCAGAGTCATGGCCACACTGATTAAAGTGGGCTGTGGATCTTTTTTTGTACCCAGATTGATTTCTATGTGTTCATCCACAGTGGTAGAGATACCCTCTTCAAATGCTGGAGGAGCATCCCTGATATTTTCCTCCTTTTCTTCAACATGTTTTATTTCCTCTGTTTCCACTTGCATAGTAGATGATGAAGCAGAATTTTCATGATCATAAGAGATGTCAAAATTTTCACATCTTGAAAAAGAAACTTCCATTTACAACCCAGTTGATGATGAAGGGTCTTCTTTTGGTAATAAAGAGGAGATGATGGATTGAGAATCGACATCATCGTTTACCTATGACATTGCTATAACTTTCCCTGGCCTGATTGGCGAAATATAGACTTGTTGGATTTCAGTAGATGAAATGAAGACATCTCAATTTGAGATTTCATCTTTTCTTGGTGGATCACCAATTTCTCCCATGTTGTCTGGCTCGATTATCATAATTGAACTTTTGGATCTTTCTATAAGAGTATTTTGATTTGGTTCTATCCTATTTATTTGACTGATAGGCAACACATAATCTGTACTCACATGTGCTAATGGGTTTACTAGAATCTTTTCCAAACCATGCAGAGCATTAACTTTGGAAATTTCCATTGTTTTGGATTCATCCTTTCCCATCATGTGGTATAATTCCGCCTCAATGTATTGAGATTCACATGTCTTGAACGTTTCCTTATCATAATATAATGTCCCAACATGACCATCGAAACAAAACTTGAGACATTGATGGTATGACGAAGGGATAGCCGCATGCCGATGTAGCCAGGGTCTTCCTAGCACGATGTTGATCGCTGAGTCTTGACCAACAACAATGAAATATGAATTGGACACAAGATCTCCAAACTGAGTTATGAGTGTAATCTCTCCCAGTGGTTCTTGTTCATTTTTCTCATATCCTTGTAACATCAAAGTAGAAGGAGATAAATCAGTTTCCGTGAGGCCAAATCGACGAAGTGTACGAATGGGCATGAGGTTGACTCCTGAACCATTCTCAATGAAAACTCTTCGGATGTATATTTAATTGACCTTTCCAGATAAGTACAAAGGTCTAATATGTCCATGCATGACATCATCTTCATCTTAATCTGTAAAAGATACTACTGCATGGAATTATGAAGGATTATTCTCTACTTGGTAGACTTCAGCTGCAACAATTTCTGTTTCAAACTCTTGAGGACTTGAAAATGCCTCAATGAGTGCCTCACGGTGATCCTTTGATAAATTCAAGGCATCCAGAATTGATAACTTTGCCGATACTTGTGCCAGGTGTTTCAATATATCATACTTTTGATCCAAAGGTCTGCATTTCCCAATAAGAGCATGTGGTTTAGCAGGTTCCTTGAATGTTGATGCCTTGGAATTTAATGCATCTTATACTGGGATAAGAGTTAGTAATACTCCTAGATTCGGATGATTAGACCGATTAGGTCTATTTACATGCTAAGAGGAAGAATATGGACCCTTCAACCGGTCTTCCAGAATAATTATACTAAGGCTAAGTCTGCCTTGTGTTGAAGAACTTGCTTGTTCTTGTTGAGCTCGTTGAAGGGCTCTACCACGAGTTTCTGCCACATACACAGTTCTAGAAGGGGTAGAATTGGAATAGTGGCCTCTGAAAGATCCATGTATTCCCCTGTATCCTGAGCCTCTGGAACTTCCTCTGATTCGTCTATTTGATATAGGGAATTAAGGCTCATCAAAATCGAAACTGCGACTGGCATATTGATCTGTTAATTGAATCATATTAATAGAACTGAAAATCAACTCTTCATCTGATAAAGACTCTGCTTTATTAGCCTATTTAGGCTGTGCTGTTTGATGGGGCGGTGCCTGTGAATTTGAAGTAGATGGAATGAAGTCTTCCAGAGTCAAAGAAAACTTAGTCTTTGACATATACTCATCTTCTTCTGATTCTTTTTATTTCTTTGAATCATGCCGTTTCTTTGAGGATTTTCCCTCTGATGAAGAGGGTTTTTCTACGGCATTCATGGAAGAAGGCACAATTGGTTTTTTCAATTGTGTTCTCAAAATTTCATGATTTCGGTTGATCATATTTCTGACCATCCAATAATCATATTTTTGTGCATATTTTTCTTAAGTTCCGGCCACTCACCTTCCTCCTCTGGAACTGTAGCAGTAACACATGCTACCTGAGCTGAAGAACCTTTTAATTTGACTTGTCCTAAGTTGACCATCTTTTACAGGAGATCTTTGAAGACAAAATACTCCTGGATGGGATGAACCAACATTTTATGAAAGGGGAAATAATTGGTATGGTCTTCATCTCCTTCCTTGTGTGGCCTTTTAGACCTAGGAAACTGAACCAAATTATTTTCCAGAGCTGAAATGAAGTAACCAGGAACTTGTTCATTTCGTAAAGAGTATGTTTTTCTCTTTATATCCTTAAATTGTTTTCATATTTGATATCTTTTATCATCTCAATGAAATGGCCTTTTTTGTTGGTGCTCTGGAGGTGGATCCCTTCGAGAAGATGATGGTTTTATAGTTGAAGCAGGTACATGTGCTTGTTTAAGCATAACTGTAGCAGTCTTTGCTTTACCCATTCTCCTTCCTGGAGCTGATGGAATTATACGAGACTTATCCTTAGTCTTTATAAGAGAATATTAAATCTTTTGAGTGATTGAAGTAAGTTCTCGAAACCCTCATTTATATTTCACAGGGATCAACGGCGTGAGTAATTTGCCACGCAGATTTTCCACACAGATTGGAAACAGTTCTTCCTGAGGGAGTGCTAATCTTAGAGAATACGTTAATCTATTCCAGCTAGTAATGAAATATGAGACCCTTTCATTATCCCTTTTCTTACAGTTTGTAAGATCGAAAACTGTTGTCTTTGGAAATGTTGAGCTGAACCGAAGAAGGAATTTTTGGTGAAGATCTTCCCACCCGGTAATTGACTGAGATTCCAAGCTTGTGTACCAAGAAAAAGCTGGTCCTTGCAAGGTTCGCACGAATTATCTGAGATTCACTATTTCTAGTTGTTCCGGAGTTCCCATCATAGGATCGCAACAAGACATGTAATACGTCAAATGCTGTTCAGGATCACCTGATCCATTGAAAATAGGGAATACAGGGTTCCCAAAACTTGATGGGGGAATGATTGAATATACCCATTCAACGTTAGCTCTCTTTTCTTGTTGAAACCACACACTCTTACCTTCAATAGTCTCTAACCGAGCTATTAATGAATCAATGGTAGTAATTAAATTTTGAGAAACATCCGGTTGAAATTGGACTTGGGCAGGTGCAATAACTGGAGCTGGTACAAATGCGGTGGCTGGTACTACAACTAATGGTAGCACCGAAAATTGTTATTGCACTTGACCCAATGTATTAGACCTGTGAGGGTGTAATTATAGAGGAGGATATTCTTGATCCATCTCAGTAGCTGCAACAAATTCCGTTGGCTGACTGAATCCAGCATGCTTAGGAAGAAGACTACCCTGAAGTAGTTTTGCATTAATCCTTATCAATTCCTTCATTTCTTCCTTCTGTTGAGCAAACCTTTGTTCAAGTGAGAGCGATTGGCCTTCTCTAGAGGAACGGTATGTAACCCGATTCTTTCCTTTCCCCTTGTTGGCTCCCTTTCAGAGAGGGGGATGTGGATTACCTGAAGGATTACCCAGATTCTGAGTAATCCTTTGATTTCGTGTACACACACCTTCTTCATTTGTGTCTGTGCGTACAAATTCTTGAGCAGGAACCTCTTCATCTGAGTCCCCTGAGTGAGCCTCATCTGTTGGATCAGCAACAACAGAATTGATGACATTAATTTATGCATAACACATCACATCCCTTCTATCAGCATTTCTAAGATATTTTATTCTTCCATGTCCCTGATGAGACATTGACTTTTTTTGATTCGATCCCTCAAGAACTTCTTGGTGAACCATAATTTGGAGAGAGTCTTCTGATAATTTGGCTCTTCGTTCCTTTTGTGGCTTCTTCCCCAATCGAGAGAAGATTGACTTTCACTGAGGAGGGGATTGATGATTTGAAAAAGTCCCCAGTCCAGTGGACTGGGGCTGTTCCTGCTACCTTTTCTCAACTCCTAGAATCCTATTTGTTGATTCCGAGGGTGGGGTTAAAAGATTCCCCAGTCTGGCAAGTTGGGGTGGATCTTGACATGTTATGTCTGAGAATTTCTTAAAATCTCTCCTAATCATTCGGACCTTAGTCCGGAAAATAGCTGGATGCATCAATCGACATCCACTTTTATCACCCAGTTCAAAAGACCGTTGGATGATCTCTGACACTTCTATCACTTGATGATGTGCTTGCTCCATATGAGAGGACTGTTCAATATTCTCGTTTTCTTGATGCAGGATTAATTCAACAACTTGTTCTGTGTATTCTTGATATCATGAAGAACTATTTGAGGCCTGTTCTTGAGCAAGTTTTTTATTACAAACAAAACCCATTGGCTATGGCCGGCCATGGGAAATAACATTGAATGAGACCATTTTCGGCAGGCTTTACTTATTGGAGAGCACAGTGAAATGTAGTGCTCCATGAACAACCCATCCTCTAACAAGAATACTAGATCGGGCATTGGAAATTAACGGGCGCAATCTTCTTAGTGCACCAAGGCATGAACGTTGAAGGGCTCTCTGCAACTTTTCAGCCTTCGGATATCGAGAGACTGATAGAGATGCCAAATCAATATGACGTTGTAACCCTTCTATTATCATAAGATGATTTTCATATTCATCATAAGATAACACTTTCTTTTTCAACTGACAAATAGTTTTCCATATGTTAAGATGAATATCATGAATTCCATCTTCCGTCAACATCTCTGGAATGTCATACTGAGAGTCAGCCAGAGGCCAAAACATGACTGGCACTTCACCCTTCACCAGTTGTTTTCTCATGTTCATCATTTCCTCTTTATCATTTAATGAAGATTCTTCTACCTGATTTGACCAGAGCTGGTGTTTCCTTGTTTGTTCGTCGTATTCAACAAGATTGGTAGAGAAATCACTGATCAAACTAGATGATGCAAGACTTAGGGGTGGTTCGGAGAATGACCTACACCCTGGGATATCTTCTTGTTGATAAAGTATTTCACCTGCTAGCGATGAAGCATCAGATATGACTGGTTTTTCATTTGCAAGTGCCTCAAGATAAGAGGGATTTCTCGGCACTACATTGTCCACTAGAGCATTTTCCAGGAAATGTGCATCACTACGGTGGAGAGGACTTTAGCAGCAAAATTAATCATAATGGGGAGGACCACCATCGTGGGTTAAAACAAAAGATGAGATCTCTTGCACCTTGGTCTTCTGACCACACATAGGGTTATTGTAGCTCTCATATTTAGATGAAACTTCAAGATCGAACGAACTGTCATGAAGAAAACCATCATGAGGATGTGTCTGTTGAAGGCCTTTTGAATTAACGTTCCCACTATTGGGAAATGAGGGAGTAGAATCATGGATTCCAACAGATAATTTTCTGAGGTATTCAAGAACTCCATCATCGAGCAAGGCCTTGTTACAGATTGGCTCTTGATCTCTTGACTATGCTGGGGGGGGGGGTCTTCTTATTAGATGTATTCTTACTCACCTTGGAAACCACTTGCTGATGAAAGTGGCTACTCTGAGTAGGTGTTTGTGCCTGATCAGGAGAAATGGCTAGGTTAGGCTAACAATCTCTACTCAAGTCAGGTGTATGTGCCTGACTTGGTTGTCCGTATGATATGGGGGAATTCGCCCCACAACCCTCTTGGATTGGAACAGATTTGTGTGTCCGTTTCGGAGTGAACTGTTGATTTGTCACTCCACTGGTAGGGATATATTTATGTATCTTTCCCTAAGATGCTGCTGAAGCTGTTATAATATCCCGACAGGCATCTAGGATATGAGTAAGGATTTGCTTCCTCTCTTTCACCATTGACAAAATGTGCTTGGTGACTTCAGCTGCCGGAATGGTGATATACGTCCATTCCGTGCTTAGAGTAGGTGTATATTCCTGCTCATTTCCTACTTTTACTATCAGTGAATCCTGACAGTACTCAAGTGTGGGGGCAGAGACATGAGTCTGCCTCCTATTTGTCATCGGAGCTTTCCGAATGACTTCTCCGAGTGCTACCAAGCGAGACTGTTGGTAGGCTTGATCAGTAATAGCAGGTGTATGTGCCTGCTAATTGTACTTCGCCGAACGTGGTTGACGAGATCCTTTATATGTAGTCAGACGAGCCTCCTGACTAGCTGATGACGTATAAACAGATGTATGTTCCTGCCTATAGTACTCCACCGAAATTTCCTGGTGGGATTGGCATAATGTTGCCAGACGAGTCTGCTGGACAGTGGAATTAAAACGGATGGGTGTATGTGCCCGCTCGTTGTTTTCCACCAAGTTAGGTTGGTGGACTTCTCCGGAGATAGCAGAGATGAGAACCTACTCACGGTTGACCAGATTTCTCCTCTGGCGATTCGCCTTTCTTGCTCGGGTGCGAGGAACCTAAGCCGAATGCCTGGAGTCGATACCCTCATCATGTTGAGGGCGCACTGCCGCACGAATCTGGCGGCGATTATTGATGGGAACCCTCGGGAAGGACTCATGATTCCTTGAATTAAGTCCCTGAGGGACCTGCTCATTCACCTATCCAGAATATGGGAGTGAATGGTGATTTCATTATGGGGATAACGAACCAAAATGGTTGGAGATGGTAGTTAGCACCACCTGCTTCTTGATCACTGGTCATCACTGTCCGGACAACCAGGGTGAATTATTCACTTAGAGGGCTTGTCGAGTAGCCTCCGAGTTCGAATGGTACTGTGTTGACGGTACTCCTTAACCATCACATTTGATACCCAGCATTGAAGACACTAAGTAGGTGATTTCTTCCTTATAGCGGACGATGATCTAGTAGGAGTAGCAGCAGTGGAATTTGCAGTAGAGGTTTTCACAGCAGAGGTATTCCCAGATGTGGACTTAAGAAAATCCATTCTCGTAATTCATAAGATCTTGAAAAAAAGTGCATGTTTGATATAACATACACAATCAATATAAGTCCGGCTGCAACATCTTTTAGATGAGCAAATATGTTATGGATTGTGTTGTTGGCCCTCTCATTGAGTTTAAATAGGGGCCTAACAAATAGGTAAAACATCATTTTAACTTGGTTAAGGATTCATGTCGGGTTCACCATTTTTTGTTTCCCTCTAGAATTGGGGATGACCTCATTGATTGAAGGTTCAAATATTCAAATCTGTTTCTAACAGGATTTTTCGTAGAACCGGAAACATTCAATGATTCCATATCAATTTGGACCTGCTTTCCAAAGGTAGGTGCTCATTAGTTGTGGACTGATGAGGCTTAGGAATTTCCATTGGTCGAGAGGATGGGAGGGCAGACTCATCACACCTTTTTAGGGGAATTATTGTCTACTCCGGGACTCTCTTTATAGATTTAAGTTTGGTTTGTGAATCCTTATTACATTACCAAGTATAAAATTATATTTCCATTAGATGTGACAATCAATGATTGATATGTTGGAAATTTAGAGAATATTTTATATGTATTCTAGGTTCTTCATCAATAGAGAATCATCTTTATTTGTTAGAGATTCTTAGTTGATTGTATCCTTAAATACATAAAAGTATCTTGGTCATTATGATGATCATACTGGTTTTAAAGCCACTCGGTGGGGAACTTGAAGTTTATTGTCATTCAGGAGGACATGGATTATTTCAGAGTTGGGATTGTACCCGCTGATGGGCTACCTACGTATCCTTTATTTTGGAAGAGGAATCAGAACCCACGTAGTTTGAGTAAGGGAGTATGATGTTTATGCATGATTGATGGATCAAAGAAAGATTTCATGATTAATTTTACACTCTAAGCTCACATGAGTCATGCTCGGTGTGAGAAACAAGAGGTAATGGTGAAACTAGAAAATTGTGCCAAGAAATGATGTGGGTCTTATGTATGTGTGGCTTCCCAAATAGATGAAGATTAAGATTTACTTCCGGGAAGAAATCCATGAACATGGTTCATAAAGGTATATGTGGTTCATAGATATTTATATACTATAATCTTGGGGATTACTCTTAAGGAAGATTCCCAAGTTAGGAGGGGACTTATGATTGGGTTTTACTCTTGAGAAGGAATCCCATATCAAAAGGAATTATGACTGGTTAAAAGAAAATAAGACTGGGGCTTATTCCTAAAGAGGAGGCCTAGGTTAAAGGGATTTTAAAATTAAGGGACTTGGGGCTTACACCTAAAGAGGATTCCCATATTTAAGACTGGGGCTTATATCTGAAAAGGAAACCCAGGTTAAAGTTGTTAAGGTTTGGGGCTTACTCCTGAGGAGGATGCCCATATTTAAGACTGGGGCTTCTTCTTGAAAATGAATCTCAGGTTAAAGGAATTAAGTTTTGGGGATTACTCCTGAGGAGGATGCCCATATTTGGGGAATTATGACTGGGGCTTATTCATGAAAATGTGGCCCTGATTATAGGAATTAAGATTTGGGGCTTACTCCTGAGGAGGATGCCCATATTTGGGGAATTATGACTGGGGCTTATTCCTGAAAAGGAGTCCCAGGTTAAAGGAAATAAGGTTTGGGGATTACTCCGGAGGTGGATGCCCATATTTGGGGATTTATGAATGGGGCTTATTCTTGAAAATGAGGCCTAGGTTAAGGATTGTCTCATATTAAAGGATGAGGTTGAATGAATGAGCTCTCTAACTTTAGTGACATAAAGATCTGAAAATCACTATGTTTTGAGAGATGTTCCACGGAGCTCCTATCAGATAAGGAAGTCAATCAAGAAAACATGACATAAATGGATTTGAAGAGTATCTTGAAGATTGAATCATGAATAGGAGAGGTGGAATGGCATAAGAGAGGTGAAATGGGCAGGAAGGGCACCCAAAAGTAGAAGGGTACGCAAGTCCTGGTAGGCGCACAGGTAATGCGTGGGCGCGCAAGTATTGGTCTCACGGCTATACCTGCGCAGCTCCTTGGTACTTGCGCGATCCTTGCCCAGTAGAGTAATACTTGGGTGATTGTTGACCAAAGCCTTTAGAATCATCCTGAGGTACTTCCAGAAGAGTGGCACACAGGTTTCAATGAATAGGTAAGGAGGCACCCAAGTGTGTTCATTTCCCTTTAGGGTAAGAATACTTAGGCGCACAAGTGTTATTGAATTTTAACAATTATACCTTATTCCTCTTGTTTAGACCTTCCATTCTAGGTAATGAATTACCTTAGAAGTGTTTGGAAGACTTGAAGAAGAGACTTGGGCGTTCAGAGCTCTTTTTTTGAATTCCCAAAAAATTCATCTGAATGTGGGGCCCATCGAAGGTATTTATATGCTGGTGAAGACCGAGGGCAGTTATCACTTAGGGAGCACAAGTCACTTGAGAAACCATTAGGTAGAGCGCAAGTATACTTGGACGACAGTAAGGGAACATGTGCGACCCTAGGTCCTTTGACTCCTTTTTCATTCCTTTGTCGATTTTTGATGTTTTCTTCAAAGGATGAATCAATTTGGGCTATGTCATTTCCCTTTCCATTCCTTTAGACAATGTGATGAAAAGGAGAATCAATAAATATATAGTTATTTTAGTTAACTTATATCACTCTTATTTTAATGTATATCATTCTTTTTTCAACCAAGTTTACATTACATTGAGTTCTATCGTAATTTTTAACTATATCCCTTAAAATAAAATGGGAATCAACCTTTTGTTGTGGTCTGTGAAGAGAATATGTTCAACCAAAGCATATCCCCCAGTACTCTCTATCTGGATGTGGAGTCCTGAGACTAGGCATCTTGTATCAAGGTGATGATCATGTCATTTCTCAACTTACCCATTTCATGGTGATTCCCCTTAGTGAATTTGTTCTATAGTCACATATACATTCTAATATCTATATAGGGAGATTTTTATACGAAAATTACATACTCAAATAATAAAAATATTTCAAAATACCATATTATACTTAGACCCATCCATAAAAATATCACTTATTTTATCACCTACTAATCATTAAAAATATCTATTATTTTTCTTTGATAGCAAATATAGAGAGTTAGTCCATAAGCACATATTATTTCAAAAAAAAAATAACATATTTTTCCAACAAATACTAGTCGGGGATCTTGAAGTCTACTATCATTTGAATATTATGCATAAAAATAAAAAATCTTTAACAAAATAAAAATATATTTATTTAAAACTTCACATAGTTATTCTAAATACCATATTTATTCTAAAAAACATTAGATATACTATAGATAATACAATAGGAAATAGGTAATCTAGAAATCCCTATAAAAAATAAACAAGGAAATAAATAATAACATTAGATCGAATAGGTATACTATGATATCATTATGGGGATGATAATTATCCTAGAGACATGTGATGAGGAAAAAATTTTATAGTATAATACACATGTTAAAAAAAATATAAAAATTATATTGAAAACATTAATCAATGGTCACTCTTAAGGTCATCATCGTAAAATCTATAAAGTCCCATGGTGGATTTTGTTAATGCCACAATCCCTTACATAAAATATCATTAGATTTAAATATTTTCCCAATACATTGGAGTGGTATATAATTATAGGCCCACACATCACATATATTAAAACATTCATATGTGTGTCACATGAAAAAAATAAATCATTCATAAATATTAAGCATTATAAAACCCATGAGAAATATGTGGTTTTCATAATTATGAATCAAGGAATAAATGAAGGATAAATCATAAGGTTTCAAAATAGAAAAAGGAATTAAATAATTTGTATGTCCATATTTGAGAATAAAACATATTACATGATTATTGAGTTCTAATAGATATATTTTAAGAGGAGGATCTTGTAGTATGTAGAATATGAATATACCACTAATGTAATGATTGAAGAGATGAGTGGAGAATATTTTTTAAAAAGGAAAAACATTATTATTTTATATAAAATAAAATTTGAAACAATAGGTTTATCTATAACCTAATGAGGATTTCTATAATCTATTCATGGATTAAAATCATTTAATGGGGTGATTCTTGATTTGAGGTGAAGAACAGGAATGTTACCACGATCTAGGTTGATATAAAATTGAAAATTTTGAAGGGAGATAAATATATGAATAACCATAAAAATGAATATTATATTTAAGTAGTTGTATATGTCATGAAAATATATATGAAAAAAGAAGAGTAACATGTGATTGATATATCACAGAAGTGAGAAAAATAAATACAATACATGATTGAAATGTTACAGAGGAGGTACATAAGATCCTATTTTATGCTCTTAAAAAAAGTTGTTGAAATCAAAGATCATGAAAAAAAATATTAAACTTTATTTGTAAATGGAAAAAGGTAAATATGATGTTCTGATGAGATATAACGTAATTTTGTTTCTAATTAAGTAGTAGAACATTTCCAGGAAGGGAAATTTTGGACAATGAGGGGAAACCATAGTTTAAAATGATATGAATTGTTCCATACATAGATTCATTTTCAAGATGAATTAAAACTCATAAATAAAAAATATATGAATAAAATATGATCTCCCAAGATAGAAATAGTGTAAACCATATAAAATGGAAATCAAAACTCAAGTAGATAAATTATTACTGAAGAATGAAAATAGAGTTATGAAGAACCATTATATTTTAGGAAGACATCATATATAGCTCATAGAAAATAAAATAATTAGTTGAAGTAAATTTTCCTAGTTCATTAATAATTTTTTATATTAAAAATAAGGTGAGATTTATATAAAATATATAATTGTGATTGGTTTATAATATCAAATCATGCCTTAATGAAGGGTCATTGAGATGGAAAAACTTAGCATGTGTTATAAAGAACTTTTATATTTCACTTAACTTACCAGATCATGAAATTTTGTTTATTAAATACCTTCCAAATAACCTTATCCATATATATTTAATTTTATTATTTATATTTATCACCATTTTTCATTAATTTATTACATGTTTTCTTTTTTAGGTGTGTTTCTTAAATTTCTTCTATCAATTTTCTAGAAACATTAATCATATATTGACCATGGTTAAAGTGTTGTGAAATTTTTTCATAATCACTATAATTTTATATTATTGTTAAATTTATTATTCTATTAGGATATAATTTATATAGATTTTGTATTTTCAAGAAATAACTTATTATAATAATCTCAAATAATGTTTTATTCTTAATAATTTATTATATGTTTTCGTTAGGAACAAGTATTTTTGGGTTATATATGAAAATATTCCTTAGTTTTAGAGAAACCACAAATCTAGAAATCAACTGCATGAATATAAAAGTGACCATATAACATATGATTGAAATATCTCTGTACTCAATCAACCATGAATGTATTTGATCAACTATAATATTGAATCTATAACTCATTCAAATTTCACTAAGGGAAGAGGTGACTGTAAGGATAAATGAATCATCCATATACCTAATCAATCTATAATAGTGGTTTTCAAAAAAAAATCCTCATCGTACAAAAATATTATCTAAGATACTACAAATAAAAATGGATCACATAGCTGAATTAGTCATACAGACAAAATGATATAGATGAATGGTTCATGTATCTAAATGGATTTAGTCGAATGATTCACATATCCCAATGGATTTAGTTGAATGGATCAAATATAATTATTGTTCACAAATTTCAATGACCCAAATAATCTAATATTTCAAATAGGTTAATTATAATACTTAGAGAAAACATTTCATGTTGGAATTATATTTTAAAAATTTATTCCAATGGATATCTATGAAAAAATAAATAAAAGTCAGAAGAAATTAATAGTCATGGATTTAATGCTTAGTATGATGATCTTTAATGATTAATTTTCACCATATTTTTTCAGAATTTATATAAATATTCAAAAATACAAGCTCATGAAGAATAAGTATATGTGATAAAGTTGTCATGTTTGTGCTCTATTTCAATAAATTAAAACACTCTATTTTCTACTACGATTAATTTTAATATCTAGGAATACTTTTTTATCATTTCATATTCTCCCAGAACTAAATAAAGTAATATATAATAGAATATAACCCTATTGACCTCTATAAATTTGATCTACATCAAATTTTGTATCAAACATTAATCCCTCTCACTATTTTATATAAAATTCTGATTTGTTCTTTGATATCTTTTTGTATGAATTAACTACATAATCTACATCATACAATAGTACTATGATACTATATCATTTATTTCCTTAATCTTGTATACTCTCATGGAAACTATGGAAGAGGATGTACAATAGTATGGACATCTTTGGTAGTTATTTAAATTTGAATCCATGATCCATGTTATGGATCAACCTATTTATTTTTAAAAAATATGTTAGATGGTTTATTATTATTAAATAGAGAGGGATAAGAAAATTATTTAGTCTAAACATCCTGTTTTTTTATTTTTCTTTATATTTATGTTTTTATTACACTATTATTAAAACATTTTATCAATTTTTTTTGAAAAAAAATATACATATATAAATAACATTTACCAGTGATATATACTATTTAATGTGTGTTGATTAATCTCAAATGACTGGTATAATATGATGTTATTCTAACTGATTCATGATCAATCACTTGAGTGGTTATTTTAGAACAGTAAATTAGTTACACCTAGTGTATTGATTAACATGGTGTTTTTCAAATTCAGGGATTTTGGTTTATATGTAATCACTAAATGAAATTTTTATTATAGAATCAATTCACACCTCCCCCTCTTTAGATATACAGTTTAACTATATTTTTTATCAGATGAGTTTCTTTACTATCTTTTGTGATTTAGATATCAAAGCTATATCAAGTAACCTAGAAAATATGATTTTTTATTTTATTATTAGAAATCTATACCTATATATAATTTTAGATAAGAAGGTTAATATATAAATACACAACCTTATTTTAATGGTAAAATCTATTCTTTATCGATAAGAAAAATGGAAATTTATTTTTAGAGTATGGGTTTTGATATTTGGACATTACTATAAGATCATTTTGAAAGAACAAAAGTTTTTGAGATCTGACTAGAGTGATTCCACTAAGGGTGCTTATGAGTATACCTATAAATCCATCAATTATATGTATTTTAATTTAGTAGATAATTAATTTAAAATAATACCAGCTTTAGATACTATATTTCTAATCATTAATGTTTTTTTTCATCTAACCAAGGAACATGAAATGTTAAAAAAATGAGATTTAATAATTATATGATTAATTAAGATATATTCAAACTGAATCATTGTGAATATATTTATTATATGTATATATGTTTAATAAAATTATTAACATAATGTTTTCTCTTGGACAGAAATTGGATTTAAAAGATCAAGTGTTGAAAATCTTCATATTTCTACCTAATAGCGAGAGGAATTTCTATCCCCATCAGTAAATCCATTGATATTGTTGAATTAACAGTCATAGAATTTATTGAAAAAATAAACTTATATAAAAAATATCTTATACTAAATAATTAAGATGGAAAACAATAAAAGTAAACAACATTTAAAATATATGAAAAAAATAAAAGGATGTTTTAAATGGTTATAGTTCTATTAAGTGTGATTTTGGATCAGATAGTGATGAGGAAATGGATCACCATCATAGTAGGATTGTAAAGTTTATTAAGAAGAAATTATTCAATAGAAAATAAAATATAAAAGGAAAATATGATAAGAAATGAAACTTGAATAAGAATGATAAATTTGTTGAAGCTACTTATTTTGATTAAAAAATAATAGTTCATCACAAATATGATTTTACAAAATTAAAATTAAATAATAAATATATTGATTGAGAAATATGCTTAATAAATATATTAAAGAAACTTTGAGGGCTATGGAGGATAGTTCATGTGATTCAAACTCCTAAAAATGATTCTCATGGGATGGAAAATATTTTATTAATGGGAATGAAATATGTGGTAAAAAATACTATACATGTCCCATATGAAAATGATAACCATGATGAATCTGACTTATATTGGAATGATTGATTATAATATTATAATATACTGAAATAAATCTCTAATAAGAAAAATTATAAATATAAAAAACTTGAGTAAACAATACTATTTTTTTTACAATAAAATTTGATCTATGTATAGATAACAAGGATAATGTTGTGCTATTAAAAGAAAATAATAAACATAATTATTTTAATGACATAATCAATAATAAATCTAAAAAATTTACCCCAATGAAAGAGAAACATTGAATATAATTCTAGGTAAGTATACTACCCCTAAAAATTAAATTTGAATTTTTAAATAGTCTGGTAAAAGAGACATTCAGAAAAATACTCGTTTCCCCAGTTATAAATAATTTATTTATCAAAAAAATTTATAAATTCATGGACAAAAGATTAATGTTATTTTATATAGTCTTAATTCTGTTCTTAATATAACTATTAAGAAAATATGGATTCTCAAATATTTATGTACCAACATTTTTCGACCTAAGAAAACCTGGGTACTAACATCATTGATTAATTAATTTTGTAGGTGAAATTATTAAAGAATAATAATAAGAACATATGGTATCGGGATAGTTCATAATAAAAAATATTACAAGGGACTTATCATGACTTATGAATCATATAAATATTTATATTGAGCATGTCACTTTTTGTGACAATGATAAAGAAAATATTAATAGCCTTAGCTATATAAGTAACCCTTAATCTATTTTAATTTCTCAATATTTATATATTAATGGTCTAAAATATAGCTTTTATTATGTTTCCTTATTATGTGATGATGGTTTTCATGTTATGTTTGAAAATACATTCAAGTAAAAATTTTAATTATAATAATAATTTAGTATTTTATACTTTTAGGAATGATAATTTATATTCTATTAGAAATGTTTTATTTTTCAACCCATTTCTTTCTTAAGTCCCATTAATAGTTAATCTTTTTTTATAGAAGAGTAGGAAACTAAAAAAATACAATCACTTAGAATGAATAATAAGAATCATTTAATCTGAAATATACCCAAGCTAGGGTTTTCTATTGATAATGTATTAAATCATTATCAAAAGGTAAATCAACATTATATTTATTTCTAAAAAATAAAGAGTTTTATACCATTACACCCCTGAAAATTATTTAAATATATTTTCATATACTATATATAGTTTATTGTTTATTATAAAATCATTGTGCTTCAATGATTATTAATTATTATAAAAGATTAATATTGGTTTAGTTTCTAGGTCACAAAAGTGAATCTTTTATATTTGTTAAAAAATATACTATGTTAATAGAAAACTATTGTGGAGTTACTAATAAAACCATAAAATTTGTTGATATTATTCCATTTGCAAAATAAGAAATTGAATACTTATACTCAGAATAAGGTTAGAGTCACACTTTCATTACTCAAATAAATCATAAAAAACAAGAGTTTTTGAATGATGAAATAGAACTCTTTAATAAATTTTTTATCCTTTTATTAGTAATTATAACTTACCTATATGGGTTTTGACGGAATCTATCAACATATCTTTCTATATTATCAAAAGGTTTATTAAAATAAATAATTTAAATAAGGGTCCCAATGAATTATGGAATGGTATAAAATCTAGTTTTAATTATGTTAAATCCATTCCATGTAAAGTCTCAAATATTAATATAAAAGTGAACATGGGATAAAATTCTGAACATTGTTAAAGGTATTTTACTAAGTTATTCATCCTCTAGAAAATCCTACATAGTCTTTCATTATTGAAATAATTTTATTAAAGAATCTATATGGATAAACTTCTATGAAATTTATCCATATAAAACTAAGACATATATTAAAGACCTTGAGGATGATATGTAAAATTTTAATATCAATAAACTCTCAAAGACTCCTAAAAATCTGTAGATTTTCATGTCAAAAATCCTAAAGATGGACAACCTAATTTTGATCATGACTTGGAAGAATCAATAATCTATATTATTAAAACTACTATAACTCACATAGACCATCTATAAGATGATGTTGTTGGAAACTTGGATAAAGAAACTCAAACTAGATATTTCCTTAGAAAATAGCTGGAACATCAAGATTTCTTGTCACATCTTGAACCTAAAAATAGTAATTAATCTATCAGTGAATAATTTTGTTCCCTTTTTATACCAGAAGAGTTAAATCAATTTGAATGAAATAAGATCCATAAAATTGTGTAATTACCTGAATACTTTCTAACTATTGACACTAAATTCATTTATATGAACAATGTTGATGAATGTTAAATTATATTTAGAAATAATTATAGATTGGTTGCATGAGGTTATTTCCAAGAAGAAGGGATTTATTATGAAGAATCATTTTTAGCTATATATATAATTGAATCCATTTCAAAATTGGTTTACTATATAGAACATAATTTTATACTATTTCAAATGGATGGAAAGAGTAAATTCCTTAATAGTTATATTATTGACTATTAGTTCCTCAACAAACCCCTAGATTTAAAAACCATCTTTTTTAAAATGCTCTATATAAACATTTTAAATAATTGTATGGTTTAAAAGATACTAATAGTGATTTATAAGAGAGTATTATCCTTTTCATGATTAATAATTTTTTTTTTCAAAAGTTATATATTCTCATAATCATATTTAAAAAAATAATTTCTAAATATATTTTTTGTATTTCAAATCTATGTCAATGATATTATTTTTTCATGGACAATAAAAATTTGTGTATTTAATTCTTTAAATTAATGACAGATGAGTTTCAAATAAATTTATGGGTGAATTAAAATTTAACTTGGTCTTTAAAGTTTCCAAAATAAGGAAGTACATTTTTTTAATGAATTCATGTACACAAATGACCATTTAAAATTCATTTGTATGGATTGAAAAAAAATTATTTTCACTTCTATGACTAAAAACTATAAAAAATATTTGGATAAAAATGATAAACTAGATAAACAAATAATTTTAATATTTAATTTGATGTTTACTGTACTTGAATTCTAGAAAGAATATAATTAATTATAGTATCTATGTGTGTATTCATTTTCAAGTAAACCCCAAGTAATCTCATTTAATTTCAGTTCATAGAATTTTAAAATACCTCATTAATTAAATAAAATATTATCTATTTTATTCTATAAGATATTCTTTTTGTATTAGTTAGTGTTGGTCAGAGTGGATAATCAAGACGTGGGTAAATTGAGTTCCAATTAAAATTGATGTTAAAAAGTTTTTCTAAAACGGTTTTACCCAAATATTAAATACAGCCCAGTTAATGAAAGGTATACTATTATAAGAGTTTGAATATTTAAATAACATCTCAGAAGATTGATTAATTCTTAGTAATCGTAATTTTTTTTATTAATATTACTTTTGAAGTTATTCTACTAAGACAAGCCAGTTATAACTTATTTCCAAGATTAACTATCGAAATGAAATTAGTGATTTATGGGTTATAAAGTAATGAAATAAAATAGATATAACTACAATTAGCATTACATCGGATGTGAAACAAGTGGTTCAGTCACAAGATAAGGCCAAGTCCACTCCACTTGGTGATCACCTTCCACCAAGTAGTTTATATAAATAAAATTTGATCCACACCCTGGATCGGGGTTTACAACAGTACTCAGATTGTCCAGGTCCTCAGACCTCTACCATAGTTCTATGTGGGAAAGCAATAACGACAACACACAGGTTATCCAGGTCCTTAGACCTCTACCACAGTTCTTTATGGGATACATAAATGTATAAAGATTTTGGTGTGAGGATTTCAGTATCCTCTAGTTCAGCTTTGGAGTCAATGTGTGTCCAAACAGAAAGAAGCACACACACTGCTCGTAATGTAATAAAAAATGATCATATTAGAGAAATGATATGGATATGAGTTTAGAATACTCTTGTGTGATGTCAATGCAGTTCTAGACTCTTTTGGATTGAAGTATATGAAGCTTTGAGTCCTTCTCTTGAAGTTGTGTGGAAAACAGAGTGTCGTGATTCAACTTGTGTTCTTCATGAGATTCAACGAGCAAAGATGTTCTCTAGGATTCAAATATGCTTCAAGTGTTATTTCATATCGAGTTTCATGCAGTTGTTCCTTTCTATTAAAACATCCACTAAGTATCTTCTTTTTTATTATGCTCACAGCCTTGCTTTTCATTATTGTATCATGCCCACTTATTCTTGGCAACACTTCACTTTTAACTTGGAATGCATGTGTTGGTGCCGATAGGTTGCATGTGTTATGCACCTCGTACCTCATACTGTCCGATGATGTGTCTAAAAAGAGACATTAATTATGTCAGTGCATTAAAATCATAAAATATGACTGTTATAAATTTAATTGAAAGATGATAAAATAGTTTAAGAAACGATGTCACAGTAAGTCATGAAAATGGTGTCTCCATCACACGGTGTCTAGATTGATCATGGTGTCTCAGTGTCACGATGTCTCACTATCACGGTGTTTCATGGTCACGTTGTCTTGTTCATGGTGTCTTGTTCATGGTGTCTTTTTCACGATATCTTGTTAACGGTGTCTCATGGTCACGATGTCTGCTTCACAGTGTCTGCTTCACAGTGTCTGGCTTCACAGTGTCTGCTTCATAGTGTCTGGCTTCACGGTGTCTGGTTTACAGTGTCTGGCTTCACGATGCTAGAAATACAGAGCCAGTGGCAGACTCATGGGGTCTTAGACTATTCAATGTAACTGTGTTCATACTTAAATAGTGATGATAATAGAAAGGAGTATACTTGAGCAATTGTCAAATAAGGTATTATGAGTGTAGATCAAAGATAGTATAAAGTAAGTAAAGTGAATATAGATCAATTAAGATCTTGCATGGCTCTTCTTAAATCATGAGAAAACTTTAAACATAAATACCCATGTTTGGATATAATTTAAAGGAGTTAACTAGGTTGAATAAGATTTGTGATCATTAAAACATGATTAATACACGAGGAGTCCAACAATCTCCCCCTTTTTGATGATCACAAATCATTTATAGCTAAAGTGTATATTGGATTCAACTAAAGAGATAAAATGAGATAAAAGGATAGAATATAAAAACTTCTCCCCCTTTTGGGATTATAAAAAAAAGATGAAATCAGAGTGGTCAAAAATTGCACATTCCATTAAGAGTAAACAAGGTTCAGTACAAAACAAAAGAGTAATACAAAATCAATATCATCCCTATCAAAAAAGAATAATCACTATTCTTTTTCATAGGGTGGACTTCTATTTTCATTTAGTAGTAGCAGAAGAGGAATCCATAGGAGTAGAGGTCGAGGTAGAAGAAGGCAGAGAGGAGGTTGATAAAGAGGGTAAAGGAAGGCCTTCAAAGACTGAGGGAGCCAAGGTAGGAGCAGTATAAGATCTAAGAAGTTGATGACCAATAATCATAGGCCTGATTTAGCTTAGTGCTTGGCCGACAGACATAGTGGTTGAGGATAGGGAAGAGGTGAAGGTAGGCAGCCCATGTTTGAGAGGTGCAGCCACTGGAGCAACAATGGATGTACTCTACACAAGAAGATAGGTCCTCAAGAGTTTGATGAAATCTATAATGATCTATCCACTATACTGCATGTATTTTTCAAAATCATCATTGTTATCCATAAACTTGTCCCACAATTGAGTAAAAACTGTGAGCTTCTGGACTTGGGACTTGAAATCTTGAGTCACAGGGGGAATCCACAAATTGTCTAAAAGGTACTTGAAATGGTTTGTCATATCGGTCTTGGAGAATATTTTGTTGAAGTATAAATCCACATTCTTGGAAATCTCTTGCTGAGCATCATTATCAATTTTGGAGTGGATTTAGACTAGGTCAAGAACTCTATCACTGTTCTTGACCACCTCAGATAAAGAAGCTGTATTGAAGCCACTAAGTATATGTTGAAGTTCTTCTTTAACTACAGTTCTAACCAGATCACTGTCCAAGGTGAGTTTAGGGGATTGACCAGATTCTTTGAAAGATTTGGTCAGATATTTTAGTTGATTCAACACCTTTTAAGACACCATTCATACTCATCAGTGACTTTATTAATATTGGCCACAAGATCTTTCATTTCCATCATAATTTTTTGGTTCCTTTCAGTGATATTTTCATCTTAGGATGCTAGATAAGGTTGAATCTGAGACACACTGACCTATGGGATTTGAGGAGTAGCATGTTCTACATGAGGAGAAACAGATTCAGATCTCAAATGCAGCTCATTCTGCATGTCTTAAAACATACTTCTTAGGGTCTTCACTTCATTATTGAGAAGCTTATTTTCAACTCTTACTTGTTGAATCTCATGAATCATATTAGGTTTTATTTTCCAAACAATTTTCTCCAATAATAGTGAGGAATCTATCTCCCTTAAATATTTCATAGGAAGATGTTGTGTATTCATGAGTTTCTCAACTCTAGATGAGAGGGTAGCACCAAATTCCTTCAGATCATCCTTACTCGCAAAGGATGGCTGTTCAGATAAGGGTTTAGGAGTAGGGTCTTGTACAGGATGAGGTTCCTTCTCAAGTGAAAAATTGGAGACTGATTTCAACTGAAATAGAGAGGAAATATCAGGTCTGTTAATTGTAACCTGTTGAGAGTCATCAACATCATAGAGTCTAGAAAATTTATACTGAGTTTCTATAATACTTGACTCAGTTGGATGTGAGTCTTCAATAGACACAATATTTGGGGTTTGGTCCCCCTTAACAGGTTCATCCTTATCAGGACTGAGAGGCTTAGGATCTTGGTCAAATTCCATAGATTCAGCTCTAAGTTCCTCACTCATTTCCTGTCTAGCGAGTTGAAAGGCTAGATCCATCCTTTCTTCAGCTGAAGGGATGATTTCAGGAACATATTGTTCCACAGGGAGTTCATCAAGATTTACCTCTTGCAAAATAGGAAGCTCTTCCACTATAGGCTCTTCTACTGTATGATCTTCCATGGAATGCTATTTAGGTTCTTTGGCAACTGGTTTTGTTTCATCCTTGGGTTGAATTTCCAAATTAATAGCTTCTTTAGGAGTATGGACTTATTCTTCAAGAACACCAGGACGAGCAGTTTTCATGTCTTCCTCAATAATAACACCTTCTCTAGGTAGCCGTACAACCTCTTCTTCCTATTCTTCAAAATACTCAACAATCTCATCTAGTTCCAAACCAGGATCAAAAATGTCTTTCGGTATTGAGAGATAGTCCAAATGATTGAATTTCTCATAAACTCTATCACTGTCTTCCACCCATTCCTTTTTCCAAGGATTCTTATTTATCTTCATTCTTTTGATAGTGGATTTTGAGAGACAATACTCACAGTCCGTAATTACTTCTTCATTAGGTCCAACCATACCTTTAGAAAGAATTATAGCTGAGATTAGCCAAGAGGAGAATAGAGAAGTTAACTTGGATGTGACTTTGATCAACTCACACATATGGTGTATGCTATACTTGCACAGGTTGATCTTACACCCATGTTTAATAAGGTGAATCAAAAACACATGTTGATATTTTAAAATAGAAAAATCACCTTCTCTTGGACTAACCAAATTCTGTATAAACTTGAACAGTAGCCTAGATTCTCCATCTAATTCTACAGAAATGTCCCTCCTTTGGGTACCATTTCAAGTTAACATTTTCAGGGAATCTTCTAAATCCAAGAAATCAGTTGAAGGTGGAGGTCCTCTCTGATAATCCTCATAAAAGCCTTCATGAGGTATCCTAAGGCGTGCAACCCATGACCATAAGGAGAATGAGCACCTATGCCCATTAACCCAGCTTCTTACAATATAACTCTCACCAGAATCAAAAGACAACTATACGTACTGGTAAAATTGAGCCACAAACCTAGGGTAGATGGGTCTATCATCCTTCATGAACCATTCCAATCAGCTTTGCAGTTCTAACACTTTCAATACTAGAGACATACTAAAAAGAATACATTTGGGGAAAATCTCTTTCTCTGGTACAATAGTGTAGTTTAAAATTTTCATATTTAAAGGTCCTTCAGGTGTCATCTTAGGTGTAATCTTCTTCTTCTTCAAGCTGCGCTTCTCAGGTTTCGATGATGATGGACATTTCATTCTTGGCATTCACTGAAAGTTTGAGTGAGAAAAGGGTTACATGGATGATGTAGGGTTCAAAAAGAGTAGGTAAAAGAAAAAATGAGTGAAGAATCAAGTAATACTTACTTTGTTTTATCATTTAAGAATACCAAACGTCGCCAAAATAAAAATGTGGGAAAATAAAAAAAAGTGAAAAGTAAAATTACTATGATACTGGTTTAAAGAAAAAAAAATATAGAATTTTTACGATGAGATTGTTTCTGGTCATTATGGTGAGACGGTAAACAACATGAACAGTGAGACAAGGAACGAACTTTTTAGTGTGTGTTACGGAGAGAGAGTAAACATTAGAGATCATAACTGAGACACCGTAATCATGAAACAGAAAATTATAACATAGTAAGATATCGAAAAGTAAGACCTAAAATAGTAACTAGTAAGTTATTTAATTGATATTTATCATGCCTAGTTCATGTATGATGTAGTCTATTCTCTCAGAATTTAATGTTTTAGTGAATATATCAGTAAGTTGATATTCAGTACCAATGAATTCCAAAGTGATATCACGTTTTTGATAATGATCTCTCAAAAGTGATGTCTTGCATCAATCTTCTTTGTCCTAGAATGTGAAACATGATTTTTTGAGAGGTTAATAGCACTTGTGTTGTCACAATTTATAGGTACATTTATGAATTGATATCCATAATCTGGTAATGTTTGTTTCATCCACAAAATTTGTGCACAACAATTTCCAGTAGTAATGTTTTCATCTTCTCTAAAAGATAATGAAAAAGAAATTTTTTTCGTACTACACCATGATACTAGTGACTTGCCTAAAAGGTGACATGTTTTAGAGGTTCTTTTTCTATCTATCTTATAGCCACCAATGTTAGCATCATAATAACTAACTAATTCAAATGATTTTCCTTTAGGATAAAATAGACATAAATTGGGTGTATGCTTAAGGTATTTGAAAATTCTATTTATAGCATTTAAATGAGATTCCATATGGTTTGATTGAAAATGATCACACATACACACACTAAACATAATGCCAGGACGACTAACAGTTAGGTAGAGTAAACTTCCAATCGTTTCTCTATAAGTGGGTTGATCAATAGATTTTCCATCTTCATCAAGATCTAAAATACAAGTGGTACTCATGGGAGTGTCACTGCTTTTAGTTCTATCCAATACAAAATGTTTTATTAGAAACTTTCTATATTTACTTTGATTTAAAATAATACCAATTTCTTTTTGAAAAACATGAAATCCAAGGAAATATTTGATTTCACCCATTAAACACTTTTCAAATTCTTTTTGCATCATTTTATAAAAATCAACACATAAATAATTTTTCAAAGTTCCAAAAATAATGTCATCTACATATATTTGAACAACAAAAACATCATTGAAAATTCGTTTTATAAAAAGGTGTGGATCAACTATTCCTTTTTTAAAACCTTTGGAAATAAGAAAAATACCCAATCTGTCATACCAAGCTCGTGGAGCATGCTTCTAACCATATACATCTTTTAATAGTTTGAAAATATGATTTGGAAAATGCTGGTTTTTAAATCCAGGCGGTTGTTCAACAAAAACATCCTCATCTATATACCTATTTAAGAATTCACTCTTAACATCCATTTGATATAGTTTGAAATTCAAATGTGCAGTATAGGAAAGTAGGATTCTGATGGCTTCAAGTCTGTCTACTGGTGCAAAGGTCTCCTCATAGTCAATTCCTTTTTCTTGACTATAGCCTTGTGCAACTAGTCTAGCCTTTTTTCTAACTATGTTACCAACTTCATCAACTTTATTCCAAAAAATCCATTTATTTCCATTAGACAGAGTGTTCTTATGTCTTTAAACAAGTTTCCAAACATTGTTCATTTCAAATTGATTCAATTCTTCTTGCATAGCCATCACCCAAAATTCATCATTAATTGCACCACTGATATTTTTAGGTTCATGTTGTGAAAGAAAAGATTGATGTTCAACCTGGCTTCTCAGAAAAGATCTAGTTTGTGTTCCTATATCTAAATATCATACTACAACATCTAAAGGATGATTGTTAAGGGTCCTAGTTGGTCTAGAGAAGGTTGGGATAGAAATTTCAGTTTCATTTACATGTTTGGTTTCTATAGAATCAGATTCTGGAAAATTTTCAGAACTGGTTGTCTTAATAATATATTCACTATTTTTGTCATTAAGGTTTAGAATGGACATATATTCTCCAAGATTTTCAAGAGGGGTCTTATGTTAATGTGGATGAGTTTCCTCAAATTTGATGTGTACAGATTCTTCCACACATTTGGTTCTCTTATTGAATACTCTATAGACTTTACTTGAGATTGAGTAACCTAGGAAAATTCCACCATCACTTTTGGAAGTAAATTTTTCCAGAGTATCTTTAGTATTTAGTATGAAAACTTATCAACCAAATACTCTAAAGCAATTAACCATAGGCTTCCTATGGTTCCAATGTTCATAAGGGGTTTTTTAAGAATTTATATAATCAAGACTCTATTGATAATGTACCAAGCTGTATTAATAGCTTTATACCAAAAGTAAATTGGAAAACCATATTCATTGATCATTGTCCTAGTAATCTCTTGAAAAGTCATATTTCTTCTTTCTACTACACGAGTCTGTTGAGGTGTTCTAGGAGTAGAGAAGTTGTGACTATAGCCATTGTTTGAGCAATAATATTCAAAATCTTGATTTTAAAACTCACGGCCATGATCAATTCTCAAGGTCTTGATCTGAAGTCTACTAAGGTCTTCTACAGACTTGGAATATTGGATAAAATAAGAACAATCTTCACTTTTGTGAGCAAGAAAGTATATCCATGTGTACCTAGAAAAATCATCTACAAGAACATAAACATAGTGCTTCCCATTTAGACTTGAAACTCTTGATGGTCCAAAGAATTCCATGTGAACCAACTCACGAGGTTGAGAAGTAGAAACTTATTTTTTTTGATTTGAAAGAAACTTTGTGTTTTTTTCCTTTTTGACAAGGATTGCACACTTTGTTAGGTGGGAATTCCAGTTTTGGTAAGTCTCTAACTAAACCTTTCCTAGTTATTTTTCTAAGTGAGTGCACATTACAGTGTCCTAGTCTTATGTGCCATCGGCATGATTCATTATGAAATTCATTTAAACATGTAACATTTTGTTTATCTAAAGAATTAAAATCTACATTATAAACATTTTCATTTCTTAATGCAGTAAATACCAAAACATTTTTTGAATTAAAGAGATTACATAAATAATTTTCAAATTTTATTTTGAAACCATCATCTCAAAACTGAGAAATACTTAGTTGGTTGTATTTTAATCCATCAACAAATAGTACTTCTTAAATTAAAATTGAATCAATATTACTAGTCTGGCCTAGGCCGGTGATTTTTTCTTTTGAGTTATCCCCAAAGGTGACATGTCCTCCATCAACTTTGATTATGCTCTTAAAGCATGATTACTCTCCTGTCATATGACTTGAACATCCACTGTCCAAGTAACACATCTTCCAACAGGAAATTTTCAAGCAAGTTTCCTACAAAATAGATTTAGACAGATGATAATATTGGTACCCAGATTTTCTTGGGTCCCAAAAGGTTAGCAAGTAAAACTTTAGGCACCCATATTTGTCTAATGAGTTTCCTATAATTAACATATTCAAATGATTTAGATAGGTAAACCTTGTTTGTTCTGTAAGAATTTGAATAGCTGGATAAAGAATAAGAGTTTCCAGAACATGAACTAACAGCATACTGTCCAGATTTTGGAATAAATTTATTCTTAACAATCTATCTCTGTCCAGATTGGTATCCTAAACTAGTAGTATAATTTGGTGCAAATTGTTTTCAATGCATTTGAGTTAGTGTATTATTTCCATTTGTGAACTTCTCTAAGTCTTTTTTAAGTTTCTCATTAGACAATTTGAGGTCCGTATTCTCCTTTAACAGTTGAGCATTATTTTTCTTTTCTATACTAAGATCAGATTTACCAGTACAAGTCAAGGAGTACTGTTTCTTTAATGATTTGTACTTATCTTTTATCTCATTACAAGTATATTATAACATATTATAGTATTCAAATAATTCAGATTTAGACATATTATCATCACTATATGAATCACTTTCATTCCTAGAATTGTAATCATTCAGCATAGGGGAAACATGACCTCAGATGTTTTAGTCATGAAACACATGTGGGCATGATTCCTTTCCTCAAAATCAGAAGCTTCAGATCCACTTGAGCTGTCTTCCGAAGAAATCTGTGTTTCCTTCATATCATTCTTATATTTTTTTCCTTATAATCATATTTCTTCTTAAACATCAATTTTGGACAGTCATCCTTAACATGTACTTTCCTTTTACATTCATAACAAACTATCTCATCATTTTTATCATCTTTCTTCCAATCTCTCTTCAAATTACCTTGTTGGTCATACATACCCTTATAATTTGATTTTATGAAAAATTTATTCTTTCTATAGAATTTCATGAATCTCATGGCTATATGAGACATCTCTTCATCACTGTCTGAGTCAGAATTATCACTAGTTAAGCTTTCTAAAGTTATGTGAACTTTCTCTTTTTCCTTGCATTTTGAAGCAGTAGACTTAAATTCCACTGACTTCTTCTTAGGTTCATCGTCTTCTTATTTATTTACCTTCATCTCTTCTTCATACGTCATCAATTTTCCAATCTTCTCCTTGAAAAGTAGCTTGCCAATGTCACATGATTGTCGTATAGAGACAGAGATTCCACTCCATCAGTCTGGTAGGAATCTTAGTATCCTCATGATTTTATCCTTTGTTGGAAAAGATTTTCCCAATGAGCTCATTGTATTGAATATCTCATTAAACCTAAGATACATATCAGAAATAGATTCAACAGATTTCATTTTAAAATTATCATACTTAATAGTGTATGTATTGAGTCTCATTTCATTAACATTGGTTGTTCCCTCATGGGAAACATCCAGAGTATCCCATATTTCATAAGAAGTCTTACAATAAGATATTAGACTAAATTCTTCATCTCTTAAAGCATAATATAGGGCATTAATTTCATTACAATTATTATTGTAACCATCTTTCATAGGTTCATCCCATGTAGTTCAAACAGTTTCTGGAATCTTATACAGAGTCTCTATAGTAGTCTAAATGTGAAATCCCATACTTTTTAAATGAATTTTAATTTTAATTTTCCATTGGGCATAATTAACACCATTAAAGAAGGGTGGCATGTTGGTATCTACACCTTCTAATCTGTTATCCATAATTAACGTTTAGCAAATTTATTTAAAGAGATAAAAATTTAGAAATAACATAAATTTAGGATCTTTAGGACACAACAAAAATCACAGTTGAAAAATTTTCACAAATAGAGTATTCTGAAAAACTTTTATGAACAAAAATTGATACCAAATGTTGGTCGGAGTGGTTACTCAGAGGGGAGGGGGGATGAATTGAGTTCCAATTAAAATTTCTGTTAAAAATTATTTCTAAAAATATTTTCCCTAATGATTAATTACAGCCCAGTTAATCAAGGTTATACTGTTAGAAGAGTTTGACTGTGGAAATATCTTCTTAAGAGATTTATTAATTCTTAGTAATATTATTTTGTGTTATTAATATTACTTCTGTAGTTATTATACTAAGACAATATAGTTATAACTTCATTCCAAGATTAACTATCAAAAGTGAAATTAGTGATTTCTGGATTATACAGTAAAGCAATAAAACAGAGATAACTACATTAAGCAGTACAACAGATATGAAACAAGTGGTTCAGTATCAAGCCGATACCTAATCCACTCCACTTGGTGATCACCACCCACAAAGAAGTTTATATAAATAAACTTTGATCCACACCCTGGATCAGGGTATACAACAGTACTCAGAATTTCTAAGTCCTCAGACCTTTACCAGAGTTCTACGTGGGAAAGAAATAATAATATAACATAGGTTGTCCAGGTCCTCAGACCTATACCAATTTTCTACATGGGATAGACATAGGTGTAAAGAGTTTGGTGTAAGGATTTCAGTATCCTCCAGTTCAGCTTAGGATTCAGTGTGTTTCCAAATAGACAGAAGCACACACACTGCTCGTAATGTAATAAAAAATGATCACAACAGTGCAATGATATAGAGATGAGTTTAGAATGCTATTTTGTGTTGTCAATGAAGCTTTGGACTCCTTCAGATTAAAGCAGATGCAACTTTGATTCCTTCTCTAGATGTTCTGTGGAAAACAGAGTGTCACAATTCAGCTTGTGTTCTTCGTGATATTAAACAAGCGAAGATGTTCTATAGGCTTCAAATATGCTTTGAGTGTTCTTTAGTGTCGAGTTTCATGTAGTTGGGACTTTCTGTTGAAACTTCCTTTAAGTATCTTCTTTGTTATTGTTCTCATGACCTTGCTTTCTGTTTTTGTATTGCGCACACTGATTCTTGGACACACTTCTCCTTTAACTTAGAATGCATGTGTTGGAGCTGACATGTTTCATGTGTTCTGCACCTCGTACTATCCGATGATATGTGTACAATGAAACATTAATTTTGTCAGTGCATTAAAATCATCAAATATTACCTTTAAAAATTAAATTGAAAGAAGAAAAAATAGTTTAAGAAACGGTGTCATAGTAAATCATGAAAACAGTGTCTCCTTCACACAGTGTCTAGATTGATCATAGTGTCTGAGTGTCACAGTGTCTCCTTCACACGGTGTCTAGATTTCTCATAGTGTCTGAGTGTCACAGTGTCTCATGGTCACGGTGTCTCATGGTCACAATGTCTTGTTCACAGTGTCTTGTTCACGGTGTCTTGTTCACGGTGTCTTGTTCACGGTGTCTCTTAGTCATGGTGTCTTCTTCATGGTGTCTGCTTCACAGTGTATGGCTTCACAGTGTCTGCTTTACAGTGTCCGTCTTCACGGTTTCTTCTTTATAGTGTCGTGCTTCACGGTGCTAGAAATACATAGTCAGTGGCAGACTCACGGTGTCTTATACTTTTCAAAGTAACTGTGATCATACTTAAGTAATGATGATAATAGAAATGATTAGACTTAATCATTTGTCAAAGAATGTATTATGAGAGTAGATCAAATATAGTATAAAGTAATTAAACTGAATATAGAGCAATTAAGATCTTGCAGGGTTCTTCTTAAAGAATGAGAAAACTTTAAACATAAATACACATGTTTGAGTATAATTTATAAGAGTTAACTAGGTTGAATAAGATTTGTGATCATTAAAACACGATTAATACATGAGGAGTCCAATAGTTAGTTATTTAAATATTTATTTAATTGGTTGTAAGTTAAATAAATAATTCAAATATTGAACATGTAACATTTAATCCATGTCTCTAGTATCTTGGTGTATTAATAAGGATAAAACTAGTTCACTATCAACTGTGGAGTCTAAATATATAGCTTAGGTAACTGTTGTTAAAATTTCTATAGATGAAACATTAATTTCGAGATTATAGATATTATTTTAGACATGTACCTATAAAATGTTGAAAAAAGTTCAATTAATATATCTCGGAATCCTATATCCCATTCTAAGACAAAATATATGGACATAATATATCTCTTTTTGACAAATAATTTTAAATAATGGAATCTGAATCTTGAATTCATTATCACTTAACATCATCTGTATGAAATATTTAAGAAATATATGAATGTTGAGAGATAAAATTATATCAGACGTGAATTTAAAATGATCAACTATGAATAGTTATTTTATTTTATTATATTTTAAATGAATCTAAAGAATTTAGTTTTTTTTTAATTTATCTAACATCTTATTAAATTTGATATCATAACATAACGTTTTTGTTTAACTTGTTCAAATAGAGGATTAAATTTCCCTTTAAAATTTTGGAAAATATTCTAATTTTTTCTATTATAACTTCTCACAAATATTTTATTTATTTTATTTATATTTTTCTATTCTTTCACAGTCTTATTTATAAATACCTATGTGATTTAAAAAATAGCTAATGAAGAATCTGAATCATATTTCTTCTCATGATACTTAAGATGAACCAAATAATAGAAAAATAGTAATATTTTAACCTTCAAATACCATTTATAAATAGATAATATGAGGTTTCACTTGAGTATATAGCTATGTGATCCTTAGGAACCTCAAAAAGATCTAAATATTGCTTTTTGGGAACTGAAAAACCCATAAAGCTCACATATTTCTTAATGGAGATATTCAAGAAAAGAAAATGGATTTTAAGTTGTCCATATCAAGTATATTCTTAGTATGGAAAGTTGTTTTATGGGATATCTAGACTATTTATTCATGACCATGATATTCCCATCTACCAATGGTTAGTAAAATAATTCTATGTTAGTATGATTTTCTAAGCTAGTGAGAGATGGGATCATATTTGAACAATAATTGATGGAAAAGTGTATGTTATTTCTTCAATGTTTTGGGTTAAACGTCTATAAGTAACACATAAAGATGATTATGACTAAAATAAATGTTATTACCAATAAAAAAAAATACTTTATTTGAGTTTGAGATCACCTTAGACGATATTTAGGGTGAGGGAATTTTTAATGCTATTGAGTTCAGTCATGAATATAGGTTGTTTCTTAAGTTCATTAAATATTTTATTTGACATAGAAAATGATATTTCAGCATTTTAAGACATCAAAGAATTATATTTCCTTATTTGATATTGAAGTGAGTATAAATAATACCCCTTTTATTTCTTATTAGTCCTATGGTTGAGTTGGGGGAGACCTCATATTGGTTAAATTTTTTACCCTATATAATGTTGATTTTAGATTTTTTATATATTAATGGATGAGTACCATAGGGAGGAGAAAATTTTAATACTTAAAATGGAATTTTTATGAATCAAAACACATGTAAACTAATTAATTTTTTGGATACCATAGAAGAAAATATTGGTTACTAATTATTGTATGTTTCATGGGAATAACAATCCTATAAAGAATCCAATAAGAAAAAATATACAATTGATCTATCTTTGGAACCCAGTTGATTGGTTGATGTTAACAGTTCATTTTATGAAGGTGAAGAGAATGTGGAAGTTGATCAAAATGATGAATCCGTGAGAACTTATGATAAAATATTAAATTAGTCTTTTGTGTTTATAATTATTTCATAACCCTTAGAAGGAGTGTAATCTCAAGAGGAGAGAGTACAAAAGGATCCTTACTCATTGAATCAAATCATAAAAATTTTCTAAGTGATGAAAATGAAACTCGGTTAAAAGTATATATGAGATATTGGGTGAGCTAATTTTTAACAATACACCTCCATGATAGGAAAGTTCTCTTGAGATAATTCTGATTAATCTGGATGACATGGATAGTAATAGTGGGGATGAACATAGTGATGAATGTCCGTCCAAACCCAGTGGACGTTGAATAGTTGTTTTTACCCTGTTCCCTAAATCTAATTAAGAAAGATCCATATTATCCTATTCTTGATATGAATGGAATGTTAAAAATTTTATTTTATGATACTTTGAAAAATGGTTCTGTTCAAATCCCACAGAACTACCTAAGACTTCTTTTCTAATTATTAATTATGATATCTTTTTTAAAGGTGCTCTAATATATAATTTATCTCTTAGAATATAGGTTGTTCATATACAATATTATAATATTTCAATTATGATAATTTACAATAAATTTTTTGAATCAAATTATGATGAAGGATCCATGTTGAAACTGATCCCTTCCCCATTTAAACAAGTTTTTTTCACTTTTTACTTTACATCCTTTTGACTTTTCTCATATTAAGAGTAATATTGTTGATTTTTAAAAAGAAAATTTTGATTTTGGTTAGTACTACTGATTTTTTTTAATAAGAAGATATAAACTTCATATTATCTTGTGTGGTTTTCCATATTGAGTCAAAATTGTATCTTAAAATTGATCTACTAGAACATGATGTATAAGGCTTAATAGTGTTGATTAAGATTGTCCATATTTATCTGAATGTTGAAAAAGATATTATAGAACTCATGATTCTCCTCTTTATACACCACTATCTAAAGATTATGATCTCAATTGAATAATTATGTGTGAAGAAATTGTGTCTCGTATAAAAAATTTCAATGACTCTATGAACCTGATGAAAATCAACTGTGATACACATTATGAAATGATATTTTACATGGATAAAGCTGAGATAGTTAAGATATCCAAATATAAGTATGTTATAAAGGTTTCCATAAAATTTTACATTATTTAATTTTCACTAAGTTATATTTAAATATAGTGTTTATGTATTTGGGATGAGATTTTAAGAAGATGCCTTTGACCAAAGCCTAGAATTCAATTTTGGAAAAACAATTTGTAATGGTTTTTCTATTGGATCAGTTCATGATTGATAAATATGAATTCATGAACATTATCTAGCATTGACCAAGATCTATGGAAATCATTACTCTTCTTTTAGAATCATATCATTAATAGCAGACACTATCATCCAATATCAAACTGTACATTCTATATCTAGTGCTTCAAACACTATAAAATCAAAATCAATGACTCTTTCTCTTTATTTCGACATCAGTCTTCCTTGGCCTATCCATCATATCAAACATATTTCAACAAGAATTTTAATTCACAAAGAATATCCTTATCCTAAAACTTATACTTATACTTATCCTACTCCCTCTAAGGAACAAAGAGAAAGCTACATTTTACCCTTCAATAATTAAGTACCTGGTAGATTACAGTACTAATTAAGGCCTCTGATTTGGATACTGTAGTTATTCATGATTTTCAAATATCAATGCAATTTTTTATTCAATTTTATCTCCCTATTTTTTCCTTTTAATATATATTTCTTTATGAATCTTTAAAACATCAGATAAATCCTTTTTTGTTTTCAAAGAATTATTATATAACTCACATTAAATTTACTGATAATTTTCAAAGGGGTAATAAATATTTCATGAAAAATATAATAGAATGATTTATTTAATTTTTTTAGTACTATATATATATTTTTTAAAGCCAATATTTTTTATCATTAAAAGGGTAAAGTGTTAGCTTTGTATACTAATTCCTTGTTTGAAGAATCTAAAATAATGTTTATTTCATTTTTATTGAATTTTTTGTTTTTAGTTAGAGACATTTATTTTCTGGTTATATATGAAAATATTCTTAAGTGATAGAGCTCCTATAATTCCAGAAATTTCCCACAAGAATAAATAAGAGATCATACAACTCAAGAGTGAAATATATTAGTACTCAATAGATGGTGAATGTATTTGATCAACTTCAATAAGTAATCTATAACTAAGTGGAATATTTTTGTGTATTGAAGTTATCTTATGGAAAAGTGAATCAACCACAATCCAAATCGATCGAATATGGTGGATTTTTTGTTGAAATATTTACAAATTACTACAAGAGTATAAAAGCAACCTAAAATCTAAATGGTTCGTGTAGTTTAATAGTTCACGTATCCAAATAAACATAACTGAATGGTTAATATATCCAAGTAGACATAGTTTAATGGTTTGAAATTGTAAATTTATATAGTCAAATGGTTCATGAAGTTGAATGGTTCATGTAGAGGAATGATCCATGTAGTCAAATATTTCACGTAGGTGTATTGGATAGGCTCAACTTATCATTTATAAGTAGAATTATATTTTATAAATATATTCCAATATCCATCTATAGAAAATTAAATGAAAATTTAAAAGCATTAAATACTATGGGATTTTATTCCGAGTATGATTATCCTAAATGATTATTCATTAGATAGATATATTGAGAAATAATTTCTCAATTTTAAACAAGTAAATAACAATGAAAAATGCTTTTATGTTCAGGTGGGTGTGAAAGTTCTCCTTTTAAAAAAACCAAGACACTCTATTTTTAATTGTTCCTCACTAAAATATCTTAGAACAATTTCCAAAAATTTCATATTCCCTCTTAATGAAAGGAATTTGTTAAGAAGATAATATAGTCTTGTCAAACCACTGGATCTTGATTATTGCAATATGTTGTGTTAAACTTTCATCTACCTATTTATCTAATAGTTTCTCATTACATTTTGATTTTTGTTGAATCATATTGTATAAATGGTCATTTAATAATTATGTATAATATAGAAACCCATGATTTTGATACATTGATATTACATATTTTTAGATGAATATTCAATACATTACACAAATACATGTTGAGAACCATAATTTTTAGTGCCATTGGAATCATGGGAAATATATTCTTTATTTAGTGAAAAATTTTCAATGTATCCTGCAAATATCTTCACCTATAGTACTCTTCACAAACAAACCATACCTAAATGTTTATTCGTAACCTGAGGAAGAGAAACATAATAAAGGGTTATATCAAATTCTCAGTAAGGGTAAACAACGGAAATGCATATTTCTAACATGAACATAATAGTATAAGAATTTGATCATAAAAATATAGAACCATTACCTAAACATCAAATATCATAATTTTAATTCAAAGGAAAAAATTGGTAGTCCATATGATATGAATAATAAAGAAATCAAAGAACATAATCTATAAGAGAATAACATTTTTATAAGATGTGTAAATGTTCCAACATATAAGTAAGGAAAAAAATTTCTTTATTAGAAAATTTACATATCAAAAACTTATCTATTCACTCTATATATTTCTTGTTCTGGACACACCACCATCCCCAATAGAATCACTTTCCTAATATTGGAATGAGTCCACTCCCCAAAAAATTATATTATTCGTGGTTCACTCGTGAGTCTATCATAGAGGACAAAGTCCGATATTTATTCTTGTTTAATCTCAATTCCAGTTATGTCTATCTCATCAGATATATTTAATTACGTAATGAATTAGAAGGGGACACAGCTCCCTCCAGTCTTTGGTTATAACGTATCCCCTATCATTGGCTATAACATATCCACCATAACATAATGAAAAACATAAATATATGTTCCATAAGATCAAAAAACCTTAATCATATGAGAACCCATGAAATGAATTGGGATTCATAAAAATTTCATCATAACATAATCTGTGGAAAATAAATAGGTTTCATAATAATTTCATTTTTTCATCAAAGAATAACACATTGAAAAAGAAGTGGGATTCATAATAATTTTTTCAAGGTATAACCCATATAAGAGAAACTGGAAAATAAACATCTTTTCATCATAAACCATTTGAATAAATAATAATAATGGTTCCCATATTTTATATCCCCAGCAAAGAAAAAGTTACTTCAAATTATGTCATCTTATACGGAGAATGATTTTAAAGATAAATCATATGGATCATTTCTTAGGTCAGATAAAATTTCATTGAAAATCACTTTTTAAAACATAAAAGAAATTTAAATCCCTTTCTATAAAAATAATGAATATTTTAAAATAATTTAAAACATTTCATTAAGAAAATAACATTTTCTCATTGAAATAAAATTTTTAAAACATAAAAAAATTAAAATTATTTTCATATAGAAATAATTTATTATAAATATTAAAAAATTAACAAATATTAAGGAAAAAAATTTAATTGAAAATATCATCCAAAAAATATAAGTGAATCATGAAATATATGAGTATTCATGATAATGGGAAATTCTATTTTGGATGTGCATATAAAAAAAGAAATAATCTTTTCATAATTTATATGAAATAAAAATTGCCATTATTTTGGAAAAGAAATTAATATTCCTTTCACAAAAAATATAAAAAATAAATTTTGGTAAAAAATTATTTAATAAATCATTTGAATAATTCTAAAACAATTTTTATTTTCTTAGAAAACATAGTTCTCAGTGAAAAACAATTTCGACCGAAAACCCTTTTTTTTCAAAACATTCTTTTTGAAGTTTTTAGTAAATAAAGAGATTAAAATGAATGTAAAACATGTAATATCATAAAATAAATACAGTTGAATAAAATTTATGAGTTTCTTGAGAGATGTATCATAATATTCTATCTTCAAAAACATGGTCACAAATAATATTGATAAAAAATAAGAGTTTTAACATAAAATCATTACCACTTTAGTAACTATAAAACCTAAGACCCATGAAGGAATATAATTTAATGAAACATAAAATATCATGAGAATAAATAAATTCATTATGTTATATTTTTAAGGGGAATTATATAAACCTTAAACAATTGATAGCGGTATTATATAATCACATATCTCAAAGAAGGTTAATTAGAGAAACAATCTCTTACCGATTTGGTAACTTTTAAACCGTAAACCCTTGAAAGAGATATAATCAATTGTATATGTAAATATCAATAATATTTTTTATATGAATGATAAAATACATTAATTTAATGTGTATAAAATATATAAAATAAATATTTGGTAAATCTGGCATGTGTCTCATACAAGTAAAAAATGAGACATAAATCCTATTCTACATTAGTAATATTTTGAATTGTAATCCCCAATAAATAATAAAATAAAATTAAATATTATTCATCCTTAAAATAATGAAATTCATGATATAACATTTCATAGTGTTATTATATAAACTACAAAAAATTAATGAGTTGTGAATTTTCATGTCTCCCGAAAATAAAAGAGAGATTAGAAATCCCTTATCATAAGTCTCGACTACCTTTTCACTCATTAGAAACACATTTATAGTAAATATAAGTTTTTTAATAATATATTACATTACCTTAATTATATATAATTCACATGATATATTATTTAATTATGTATTTTTATTACCCATTTATTAACAATTTCATGTTAAAGTCACATTTCAAGAAATAACCACTTTGTTTTCTATATATGTCCTAATTTGTTATTTTTGGTCCTCATAAATTGATCATGGTTCCATAATATAAAGAATAATTTTCATGTAATAGTTTTTATAATTTATAATAAATTATAAGTCTAATACAAATCATTTAATATGGTATTGATAAATTAATTATGTTACAATCATGGAGATGGTAAGTCGTATGTACACATGAGTAACATTTCCATTTTTCAATAGTAATTTAAAAAAAGAAGGTAAGTAATATATTATCTTTATATAATTTTAATAATATCATAAAAAACATATTATTTATTTGAATATACTTATAAATATCTCCAATGTGGTGTGGCAATGAAAAGAGAGTCACATTTCTTCGTGATAATTATAGTCCACACATACACGGATGATGATATCATCTTTTAGTGAGTGAAAAGGTATGAAATAAAATGATATATTGTATTTTTATAATGATAATTATTAAATTAATATCATAATTATTTCATTTATACCACATATATTTATCCTTATTATCATCCAATGTAAAGCATTGGTGAAAAATGAGTCTCATCGCTTCGTGAGGAAGTAGTCTGTTATACACATCAGGGATGATATCATATCCCCTATGGAAAGAAAAATTAGGAATGGTATATATTATATTTTTAATAAATAAGTATAATTATTTAATTAATATCATATATATACTTTATATCCATCATTATACACAATCATGTTACATGTTAATCGAAAAAACGAATGATATTAGTTTGTGAGGTGATAGCTGGACGAACACACAAACAATGATTTTGTAACCCATTTGATGGTAGTGGATATGGTTATAGGTCATGAACGTAAAATAAATACATATAATTATTTGGAATATACATAAATAATTATGTTATAATAATAATTTTATTAGGTGTAGGAAGAAGTAAAACAAAAACAATCATTAGTGAAGGTTTTCTTTTTCTTCAGATATCTTCCTTATATTTACCCCAAAAGACTTCCTATGAGGGGTTTTACTCCTAAATTATGATATTATAATGAGAGGATAAATTTTGGGAATTTATTATTTCTGGTCATGGGGGACCAAAAATGGTATGTTGGGGTGAAGGGGAGAGGAGAAGGGGTAGCCTTTTATAAGTGAGGTGAGTGGCACACATGTAATATCTTGAAAGAAAGAATTCTGCCAACATTTTTTCATTGTTACAATGCACCAATAAATTACTATTCACTAGAATATAAGATAAATGGTCTATATATTTCCATCCAATAGGATTTGGACATGTTTATGGTTGTTTTTTATCCTTGTCTTTTTAGTTTCACTGCCCCTGATAAACCAATTTTTACCAAAACCACGATGATTAATTTTTTATTCTTTCACTATTAATTTTTTTTCAAAATTAAGTTTAAATTATTATATAATATAAAGTTTTATGATTATAAATATTTAATCATGTTTTATAAATTAAATTAGAAAATTAGGGATTTTTTATTTAAAATTAGTCCTAGAGAGGCAATGAGAAATTGAGTTTTCAAAGAGAATATGCTCAAAAGTTTACCATGTTTGTATATCTAATTTCAAAATGAAATTGATTAAAATGACATAAATTAGATTAAAATATATATAAATGAAATAATTTTACTTTAATAACAATTTAAAATATAATTTAATTTATAAATAATTTAAATAAAAATGAAGGTTTCAATTAAAATGCAATATTTTCTTAAATATACATTATAAATTATTATTTTTAGATTATTATAAAATAAACTTCCTAATTTAACTTTTAAATTAATATTTACAAAATTAAATTCATTTTATCAAAAAAAATTACTAAAATTTGAATAAATTAAATTTAAAACAAAACTCACAAACAGAGAGAAAAAACAAATTTGCGAGAAGTGTAATGTTTTAAGCATAAGATTATTTTCTATTAAATATATATAAAATAATAATAATATTATAATTATTAATTAATTTAATTATACATATATATCAATTTAATTTAAAACATTCCTCAATAGGGATTATTTTAGTTAATTAAAATAGATAATCATTATGCACAATAAAACATTTTTTAGAAAAAAATCCTCTTTTAAACCCAAAAAATAAACTTGTACTACAAATCAATATAAAGTTGATTGAAAAGTAACTATTTTGATTAAATATTACTAATTAATACTTATTTTACTTTAAAAAATTAATTTGAATTTAAATTAGTTAATTTTTTGAAATAAAATGACATTTTCAAAAAAAGTGATATTGTTCACCATTCACTAAATAATAGATATTTTCTGAAAAATCAAAAAATTTAACCAAATAATTATTACAATGTGATGGCTTAAAAAACAAGTTTCATTTTATGAAATACATTTATATAATATATATAAATTAATTAATATAATTTCTGATAAAAATCAATAAATATAGTTTTCCAAGAAAAAATATTTTTAATGAATATAGTTACATTAACCAAAATTGATATATTATTTACTAAGATTTTTTAAATAAATTTATATTTATTGGGAAGTTTATTTGTATTTATTTCAATTCTATTAATATTACTCATACCTGCCTATTTAACATCTAGGTTATAATGGTCATATTTAAAATAATATTATTTCATGGTTCGCTGAAGCTCGGTGTTGCGTGTCATACATTCTATCAAAGAAACATGGTGTTGTGTGTAATAAAACATAAATAAAAAATCAAAAAAATTTCAAAAAAATATTTCACAAAATCTATGGGTGTTACATTCTACCCCTCCCCTTATAATAAATTTCTCCCTCGAAAATCATCTCGATCATCAAAGGATTAACAATTGAAAATATCTTTATATAAACCTACATCAAAAAATGGTTGAAAAAACATACTCTTAAAAATGTGAAATTGATGTGTGAAGTCCACTAAAATAGAACATGATAGGTTTCCAAATATGAGATCATTGGTGGGAAGCGAAAACATGGAAATATAATTGAAATCTAACACCCAAATTCTGATGAAGAGTGATAGAGAACATGGTCAGGATAAGGTTAATGACCACAAAACCATAATCCGAAGAGGCATAAAAAATGTCATTGATTACATAAAAAATTATGACAACATGAAAAAAATTTATTTCAATTTCCTTTTCCTAAATTTTTATAATTTTTGTTTCAATATATACTTACCTGATTCAATTCCATTTTATAAGCACAATCTCAACCATTGGTTCTGACTTGATCAATTTCCACTTCATATATTACACCCAAAAATAATAGTGAACTTATTGTTCCTGAAAAACTAATGGATCATAATATCCATAAGTAGAATGATATGTCATTTTATCTATCTTTTTTTATCATATCAACAAAGTTTTTAGTTCAGGTTATCCAATATAGATAAATCATTATATGGTGATGCAAAAAAATTAATATTTATATCCTTGATCAAATTACAACTTAAACCATTTGACGAATGGTTAGCCTTATGACCCTTATAGAAGATTAAAATTCAAAACATTAGATAAAAGGTCACTAAATTTATCGAAATAAACTTAGCATCAATCCCCCAGATATGATAAAGTAGATCTTGATGTTCACAAACCAAACATGTGAATACCTTCATCATATATTCTCTTGAAACAAGGTAATACCCATAATTACCATAAACACTCAGTGAAAACATAAATTATTTCTCATTACATTAATAAAACCATATATCATTTAACAAATTACATAGAAACAATAATTTTATAAACACCAGCAGTGATAACATAAACCACTTTCATAACAAATTCTTTATTATTTATAAGTTCAGAAACACTCTCCAATTCACATAATACATATCAATTATCAACTTTCAAAACCAAAAACCATTTTCCCAATATGATGAACTTATTAATGGTTTAACTCCCATAATAAAATTATCACCTTAATATTAAATCACTTTTATACACCATCAGAACCTTTTAAAGTAGTATTGAAACTCCTTGTTGAGAAAATATTGTGGAATAATCCATTAATGGTCCATGATTCTAATAACCAAAATACCACTTATAAAAAAATAATTTTATAAATACCAATACATAAATACATATATCATTCCACTTTTTCATTCACTATTAACAAGGTTCTTTTGTATTATTCCTTAACACTACTACCTTTCATATTTCATTTTTAGTTTCATTGTCATTTATAATATGAACATTACTCATTTAAACATGACGATTTTATTCATGAGATTTTCTTTTAGGGAATTTATTTAAATAACACCAATAATATCCACATTTTGAAAAAATTAACCATTAATGATACCTTATGAAGACCATTATTCTCATACATTTCATTAACTTAACTTTTCATATTTCCTTTACAGTTAATTTATTTTTATCTATATTTTACTAACCCAAAACATATTATTATATTAATGAGACATTCCCTTGATTTCATATTCCCACAATATCGATATATAGGACACAAATTCTTCTCTCCTCTATAGTCTCCACTATTTGAACTCTCAGTGAACTCTATCCTTTTATTTTTTGGTGAGTTTGAGTGATGGGTTTGTTAAACATTATTAATCATGTGTCATGATAGCTGACTGGGAATCATCACAACATCCTTTAATCCACTCATAATCTCATTTTAGTTTTCATTAAAAAAAAATTCCACATTAAATTTTAACCTAGTCCTTTTTTCTTCCCCCCAATGACTAAAACTGAAAAACAATAATGTCAGAAATACTAATTGTATTGGAAAACTTCATAATCATGGAAAATAACATATAGTATTTATAAATCATGATACCTTATTTTTAATATATAAAACCATAGGTTTATACAATTTCATTATTAGTCATATTATATTTAAATATATCATGATGGTTCATTAATAGTTTTTGAATTTCCAAACCATATTCCCTTTGAGTGTCAAACCAGGTGTGTAGAAAGGCCCATTTTCGTACACGGGGTAATTATAGAGTAAATCTCAATTCTCCCTTTTCATATTTATAATCCCTGGGTACCTCTATTCCAGATCCATATCCACATCTAGTATCCATATATGGATGAAATTTCTTGGAAACAACATTATCAATTCTTTTCCAAAATTTAATGGTATTTTTCTATACCTTGTCTCATCCTTACACTTATGCTTAGAGATATCCCTAGAACTATACATAGAAATATCCATACGAATCATAGTAAAGTTTTCCCATTCTTGTTTACAAAGTTTAATTAAACCTATCCTCTGATAAAAACTATAGATTCCCTATATTTTTATACATGTATATTACAACATTTTAGATGTATATTCAATACCACACATAAACAGATGCCATATGACTATAATAGGTTACTGAATTTAGAAACATGAAATAAAGTCTTCTTAATTTGGTGAATTATATTCAATATTTCCCAAAAATATCTCCCCCTTAATTAATCTTCGTAAACATTCCATACATAAATGTTTCTTTATAACCTAGGGAAAGAAAATATAATGGATGAGCTCAGATTCTTAGTAAGGGAAGACAAGGAAGATAGGTAAGCATGAAATGAACAGGATCATACCAATTGAAAATTATACCCTCCACATCAATGATTATAATATTGAGTCCTAAAAGAAATTGGATATTCAAAAGACTTGAATCATAATTAAATTAAGGAAGGTGAGCCATGAGAGAATTATAGTTCCATAAGACATGGAATCATGTCATACATATAAGCATTGAATATAATTTCTTTAATAGTCAAGTATAATTTCAAAAACATTCTAGGGAACTCCATTGGAGGATACACCTCTTGGGTGGGATATACCACCATCCCAAGTGGTAGACATTTCCTAATAATGGAATGAGTTTACTCCCCAACCCATCATATTAGTCAAAATTCACTCTTAAGGCCGTCATAGATAAAACAGTACCTTATTAAACTAGGTTTACTCCAATTTAAGTATTTTCATTATCATGACATATAAATGTTTACCCAATGCATTAGAGGGAGATATAGGTGCCACCCATCTAGGGTTATAATGTAACCTCTGTATTAGGTTATAACTTAACCACCATTACATAATTAAAATCATACATATTTGTTCCACAAGATGATAAAATATTAATAATATCAGTAACTATGAAATTAAATTCGTTTCAAAGGAATTTCATTATAACACACCAAATTTAAAAGAAATTGGTTTCATAATATTTTCATTATTTGTAGGAGATATGAACCAATGATATAATTTTATTTCTTTATCTAAATTGATTATGATGAAAATTTATTTATGAAGCCAGTTCCTCCTTCATGGAGAATGATTTTTAAAGCTAAATCAGTTGAAATATTTCTTGAGGAAGGTATATTTTCATTAAAACTCACATTTAAAACATAAAAAACATATTAAATCCATTTATTTTAAATTTAATATGAAAAATTATAAAGGAATGTTTGAAAATAATTTCAAAATTTTCTTTTGGGAAATATCATTTTGACATTGGAAAAAACTTTTTAAAACATAAATCAATTTTAAAAACCTTTTAACAAGGAAATAATTTATTTAAAATATATAAAATTTCGAAATATTAGGGAAAATATTCTTTTAAAATTCCATTAAAACATGTAAGGGAAATTGATATAATTGTGTGGTCATGATAATAGGAAATAATGCTCATAAAGCACATTTTAAAAAAATCTTTCCACATTTTCGAGTAAAATCCAAATATTAATTATTTATAAAACCAAATAATTACTCCTTTAGTTTTTTTAGATGTTAAAATATGGTTAAAATTTATTTAATAAATTAATTGAGTAATTTTAAAAACATTTCTGGAAACCATTTTTTGAAAACATGGTTTATGGAGTAATTGAGATTTTATATGAAATGATTTTTTTATTAAAAACATTGATTTTGAACTATTGAGCACATAAAGGGAGAAAAACAAAGGTAAAACATGTATTATCATGAAAACAAAATATATGAGAATAAAACTTATATGTTTATTATGAGATAGATCATAATATTCTATCATCAGAAATATAGTCATAAACAATTCTGATAAACAATAAGATTGAATCCTAACATAATAACCACTTTGGTAGAGATTAAACATAAGACCCACAATATAATATCATTAAATGAAACATAAAATATCATGAGAATAAATAAATTCATGATATTAAATTTAAAAGGTTCTATATAAACACCTTACATAAGATGATATGTGTGTGACATTATTATATGTCTCAAATCAAAATTGATTAAAAAACTTCCTATACTGATTAAGTAACATTTATAATATAAATACATGAAAGAGAGATCATCAAATGGATATTTAAATCTTATTAATTTTTTAATTCCTCATAAAATAAATTTATGGGTATTAAATACACTACATAATGAAATAGGTGGTGAATATGTCTTCTAACTCACAAGAATAAAAAGTGGGATGAACATATATTACTACTTTTGTAATCATTTGAATCATAATCCCTAATAAATAATAACATAAAATGAAAGAATAAAAATCATTAAAATAAGTATATAATTTAAATAACATGAAAAATGGGTGGTATATTCACCACAAAAAATAAATGAGTGGTGAATTTGAATATGTCTTTGAGAAATAAAAGAGAGACTAAAAATCCCTTTCTATAAGCCTCAACTTCCTTATCACTCATTTGTACCACATGTATAGTAAATATAATTTTATTAAACTTATATTAAAGAACCTTAATTTTATATATCTTACCATATATGATTTACTTAAGATATTATATTACCTGTATATTAATAATTCCGTGTTAAAGTTGTGTTTTGGGAAATAACCATTTTGTTTTTCATATATATATATATATATAAAGATTTTGTATTTTATAACCTCTTAATATTATCATGAAAAAACAATCTCTATAACAATATTAATAGAATAATTTTCATATTTATAGATAAATTATAATTTAATATCAATCATGAAATATGGTTTTGATAAATGAAGTATGTTACACCCATGGAGACGGTAGGCCATGCGTACACATGAGAACACTTCCATTTTTCAATGATCATTATGTAAAGGATATATATTATATATTATATTTAAATAATTATCATAATTTTATATATAATATATTATTTATTTAACTATACTTATACTTATAATGCATGTGGTGTTGTTATGAAGAGAGATTCAAATTGCATCGTGTAGGCGTTAGTCCACACATACACGAATGATTTTATCATCTTTTATTTAGTGAAAAGGTAAGAAATAAAATGATATATTATCTTTCAATAATAATTAATATTTATTTAATTTCATAATTATATCATGTATGTCCCATTTATTTACCCTTATTATATTCGTATGTAAATCTAGAGAAAAAAGAATCACATCACTTTGCGTGGTGGTAGTCCGCGGTATATATGAGAAATGTTATCATATCCCTTATGGAAAGGAAATTAAAATTCTATGTATGATGAAATAAATAAAAACCTATAATTATTATATAAATAACATATATATACTTTAGTTTCATTTTCATACCCAACCATGAAAGGTGGTAATGGAAAAAACCAATGACATAGGTTTGTGAGACTGTAGTCCGCCATATACGTGAATGATGATTTTGGATCCCATTTAATGGATTTGGAGATAGTTTAAATTCATTAAAATAACATAAATATATATATATAAATATATATTTAATATATTTATATCATAAGGGTAAAATTATAATTTTGGAGGCATAGGAAGATATAGAATAAAAATGGTCATTGATCAAAGTAACCTCTTCTTTGGGTATCCTCATGTATTTTTTAAAAAAATCCATCCTAGGTTAGACTTATGTCTATAATATGTTATGTAGGATGGGAGGATGGAATTTGGAAAGTTATTTGGGTAGTTATTGTCTAGTTAAAAATGGTTTTATATTGTTAAGATGAGAGGATAAGGGGAATCCTTTTATAAGTGATGTGAGTGGCACACTTGTAATTTTTTGAAAGAAAGAATTCTAACCACATTTTTTTCGTGTGACAAGGATATAATAATTGAAAATTATTAATAATATAAAATATTCAATCTAAATGTTTACATCTAATGGTGTTTTTAATTTTTTTTATTATTTTTAACCATTATAATTTTACATTAACCCCCTGATAAACCCATTTTTACCTTAATAGTGGTAATTAATTTTAACTTTTTCTTATTCATTTTAGTAAAATATTATTTTGAATACAATAGATAATACATATTTTTTTATTAAAAATATTTAATACGTTTTTTCAAATTGAATTCATATAAGTCGAATTTTTTTTAAAATTAATCCTGCAGATGCGATGAGAAAGCAAGTTTTCAAACCAAAAATATTCAAACATTTACAAAGTTAAAATATGTAATTTCAATATGAAATTTATTAAAAGGAAATAACTTTTATTAATATATATATATATAAATATTTGAACTAATGTCACTTTACAAACAATTTAAAATATAATTTAACATTCAATAAAACATTAATGAAAAGGCATTTTTCAATTAAAATTCATTATTTTTTACTATTCATCAAAAATTTAATATTTTTAGAAAATTATAATACATGAACCATAATATAATTTTGGAAATATTGTTTCCAAAATTAGGTTTATTTTTTAAAATAAATTTTCAAAGGGTTGAAAAAATATAATATAAGTCAAAAGCAGCAGACATGATGACAATATGGGCTTTTAAGAAGAGTTTGTTTTTAAGCACAATATGATTTAAGATTAACCCCATGTCTAATAATAACCGTTATAAGGATAATAATTAAAATTTATCTATAAATATTATATTCATTTAATTTAAAACATCCCTAATAAGGTATTATTTTAATTAATTAATTGAGAGAAACATTATATGCACTAAACAATTTTTCATAAAACCCCTCTTTTAACGACCAAAAATAAACATATACTAAAAAATTGTATAATATTGATTAAAAATTAATTAATTGGATTTCATATTTTAAATAAATAATTATATTATTTTAAAATATAATTGTTCATTTAAATTACTTAATTTATTTAAAATAAATGATAATTTTACAAAAATATGTATTTTTCACTATTCAATGAAAAATCGATATTTTCTAAAATCTCCCAAAATATCACCAAATGTTAATTTCTATATTATGATTTAAAAACTAAGATATTTTTTCTAAATATATTTTCTAAAATATATATCAATTTATTAAAATATTTTCTCTTGAAAACGAATAAAAATCATTTATGACGAAAACGTATTTTTCATGAATATTGCTACTTAATCAAACAATGATTGATTATTTTCTAATAATTTATAAATAAATTTAGATTGAGTAGGATATTAATATATGTTTTTTTTAATTTTTTTAATACTATTCACAACCTCATATTTAATAGATAGGTTATGAGGGTCATATTTTAAAATAATGGTATTTTATGGTTGGCTGAAGCTCGGTGTCATTTATAATGCATGTTATTATAGAAACTTGTTTTTTGGTGTAATAAAATATATTTAATAAATTAAATTAATTTTTAAAAAATATTGTTAAAAAATATTGGTGTGTTACATTCTACCCCCTTAAAATAAATTTCTTCCTCAAGATTAATCTCAATTTTCAACGGTTTAACATTTGAAAATTCCTTCATAGAAACCAACCTCATAAAAAGAGTTAATAAAACAACCTATTGAAAAAGGGAAAGGGATGTTAGAATTTCATCTATAATAATACAGTATAGGTTTAAAAATAGGATAACATAGGTGGGATGTGGGAACATGGACATAGAAGATAAAACAACACCCAAATAGTAATGGAGAGTGAAAGAGAACATGGTTAAGAGAATGTTAACTTCCAAAAATACCTAACCTGAAGGGGTGTGAAATAGGACATTGATATTATCAAAAATTATTAGAACATTAAAATTGTTTATTTCAAGACACTTTTCCTAATGATTATGAATTTTCATTAGAATATGTACTTTATTTCATTCCATTTCAAAATCACAATCTCATCTATTAGTTGTTCCTTGATCAATTTTTAAATAATCTCTTTATCTAAGAAATAAAGGTGAATATATTGTCTTTTAATCACCAATGGATCATAATATCCATAAATATCTTGATAATGCATTATTTCTAGCTTTAGTTATTATAAAAAATTGTTAGAATAGGTTACTCAATATGGATAATTCTTCATAAGGTGAAGTAATTCATAAATATCTAAAGCATCATCCAAAGTTCAACACAAACCATTTGACGAATGGTTATCCTGATGATCCTTCTAGAGGACTAAACTCCAAATGATTAGAATGAAGTTTACTTAAATTCTTGAAATAATCCTAACATTAATCACCATATATGAAAAATCATTTCTTGATTGTCACATGTCGAACATGTGAATATCATCATCATATATTCTCTTAAAGTTTGGTAATAACCAGAATTATGATTAAACCTCAATGAAAACGTGAATTCATAAACATTACCTGAATAAAAACATAGATTATTGGACATTTTCCATAGATATAGTAATTTTATAAACATTATCAATGATAACGTAAACCTATATCTCAAAAATATACTTTATCAGTTCTAAGGTCATCAATAGTATCCAATTTACATTATCCATATTAGTCATAAATTTATCCAAACTAAATACCATTTTCTCAACATCAGGAATATACTTATGGTTACCTTCCCATAATCAATGTATCATATTTCCATTAAATCTCTTTTTTATTCCATTAGTACCATTTATAATATTCTTTAAACCCCTTAATGAAAAACTAATGTTGAGAAATATATTGATGTTTCACTATTCTAATAACCAAAACCCCACTGATAAAAAAATTATTTGAATCCCAATATATAAATATATCAATCATTACAATATCTTTAAATACCATTAACCAAGCTTCATTTTCTTATTCCTTAACACTTCTACCATTCATATGTCATTTTTAGTCTCTTCATCATAAATAAAAAAAATCATTCATCTGTGCTGATTTTCTTCATGAGATTTGCCTTCAAGAAATTGATTTCCTTAGTTCCCAATCTATTTACATTTGAAAAATTAAACCTAAAATGATACCTTCAGGAGACCATTATTCTCATCCATTGCAAAAACCTAAATTTTTATTTTTCCTTTGTAGTTATTTTCTTGGATTCTTTTTCTTCACACCCAAAACATCTCCCCATACCTCTAAAACCTTCTATATTGTGGTTCTTCCCACATTATCGACACAGAAGAAAACTATATCTTATTTCATCTATGGTCACTTCTACTTGAAAATTCAACAAACTCCATACTTATCTTCTTTGGTGAGTTTAATATTTGTTTATGGTGGATAATGTTAATCATGTTTCATGATATCTGATTTGGAATAATCCCAACATCCTTTATTCAGATCATCATCCCATTTGATTTATCATTAGAAAATTTATCATCCCAAGATGCACAGTGTAAGAAATACTAATCATTATTTAAGAAAACATAATCATGAAAAATAACATAGAGGATTTCTAAATGAAGACACGTTCTTTTTAATATATGACAAGTTAGGTGTATCCCAGGTCATTCATAGTCATAAAATATTTAAATAATTCATATTGGTTTTTAAATAGTTTTTTATTTATAATGAATATCCACTGGGTGTATAAAACCTCCTAGGTAGAAATACCTATTATCGTTCACCTTGTAATGATCAACTCCTAATCAATGCACCCTTTTCAAATTTTTTGTACTTAGGTACCTCTGTTCTAGTGACACATCCCCTTACAGTATCCAAACATGGATGTAATTTATTTGAAGCCACATTCTATATCTTTTACCAATATTCTAGGACATTTTATATAATTTCACTTATCCTTAGACTTATTATTAGATACATATGTATAAAAATCCTTATAAATATTCATAGGGATCTCACTAATGTTTTCTCATCTTAGTTTCCAAATGTTACTAAACCCTTCCTCTTACACAAACTAGAGAGAACCAGGCTTTTCATACATGGATATTAAATATTTTTAGATTAATACTCAATATATTACAAAAACACATGTTTGAGGATAGTAATAGTTTAGTTACATTGAAAACATGAAACAAAATCATATTAATTTGTTGAAATATGTTCAATGTTTCCCACAAAGATCTTCCCCTTTAATACCCTCCAAAACAATAACTGAATTATTTTTTTTTCATAACTTGGGGAAATGAAAGACATGAAATGGTGATCTAGGATTACCATTAAGGGTAAAAAAGGATATATGTAATAATAACATGAACCTAAAGGTATGCGAACATGGCCACAACATTTAAAAACCATACCATGCACATCAAAGATCATGTTATTGAGTCATAGAAAAAATTGGAAGTTCATAAGACATGAATCACAAGGAAATCATAGAACATGATCTATAATATTATAATATTTCCATACTACATGCAATTGTGGAATACATATAATCATATAAATCATTTCCTTATTATTAGAGTCTCATTTTCAAAACAAGTCAGGGAACTCTATGAGAGGATACTCCTCTTAGGTGAGACACACCACCATAACTAGTGATAAACCTTTCATCATAGTGGAATGGGATCACTCCCCAAACCATTATAGAAAATAATGTTCACTCCTGATACCATCATAGTGGAAAAAGTCACTTACTGAACTAGTTTTACTCATTATTCAATACCTATCTATCTCATGAGTTATACATCTTTACCCAATGAATTAGAGATATATATATGTCCAACTCATATTGGTTTATGAATTATCATACTCCTTCTTTATAATGTAAACATAATCACATAATGAAAATAATACATATTTATTCAAAAAGATATTAATACATTCATCACATCAGAACCATTGATTTTAAATGGTTTTTAAAAACATTTCATTATAACATAAATAGTATAATAGATATAGTTTTTATAATCATTTCATCATTTTATCATAGCATAACTAGTGGAAAACGAATTTGGATTCAATATAATTTTATCATGGTATAACCTATGGAAGAGACATGAGTTTCAAAAATATCTTTTCCTCGTAAACTATTTGGAGAAATAATAAGAATGGTACCCTTGTTTCATGTCCCCATAAAATAATTAGTTAGATAGAATGATGTCATATTATATGAAGAAATATTTTTAATGATAAATCAATTAGAACATTACTTGAAGAATATAAATTTTATTTGAAAATAACATTTTAAAACATTCATCACATTTTAAATCCCTTTTTTAAAAATAAACATGAAAACATTTAATGTAATCTTCAAAAACCATTTAAAACATTTCTAGAGGAAAATATCATTAAAACAGTTTATAACATTGACACATTTTAAAAATATATTTTACCTTGAAATAATTTATTTAAAATATATAAAATTCATAAATATTAATAACAACATTTTATTTGAAAAGATATGTTATGGAATCTTGAAATCATTGAGTATTCATGATATTTTTTGAAATATTTTTCATTCTATGAATATTAAAAAAAATATTTTTGGAAAGACGGGTTTTTAGAGAGATGGGAGACCATCTATCTCTAAAATTTTCGATAGATACAAGGTTTTCCCTCTCTATCGATCTCATTTCTCATGGAAGATTCCATTCCCACACATGGAATATTTGAATCGCATCGATTCATCTCTCTTTGCACGAATCAATCCAACAACAAACATGCCCTTGTCGCAGAAAATCAAAGTGCTAGAAATTCCTTACGACAAGATTCACATTCAAGCGCCTATGGGTAGATCTCAAGGGATTTCCTTTCTAGATGATCTGAAAGGCACCTCACTAGGAAATGATAACATGACGAAAATACTATCCTCAAAAAGCATGATGATGGAGGTTACCTGGAAGAAGAGGACCCGACCGTATTGCTACAGTGCACAGAAATGTTCCAATATTCTGTTATGGGTCATGTATCATACCTCAAAGGTGATCGTACTTGGATTATTTCTTATTTACATTCATGTATTTCTCATTTTTGGAATATATTGAATTAGAGGATGATAATAATAACAAAAGGGTAATACCAAATTTTTTTATGCACACAAGAAGACCTAGATAAAGTGTAGTAGAATGGTAATCTTAATATGAAACCAAGATTCATCAAATTATCTAATTGGGACCTCGTCTTCGATCCACATCAATACAGGATTACAATGGATCAAGTGTGGATTATACTTCATGGACTGAATTGTTTTTTCGCATCCTAAAATTTTAAATGACTTTTTATCCTGTATAGGAACCCCTATAAAAATAGACCATATAGCTTTAAATGCTTTCATGGGACTTTTTTCAAGGATTATGGTTGAAATAAATCAGGATTCAAAGCTACCTAACTCTATCACCTTCAATGATAACAATTATAAAACTAAAATCATAATTTCATACAAGAAAAGAACAATTTTTTCAATCATTGAAAGATTATTGGTCAAATAATTTCTAATTGAAGGGTGGTTAGAAAGCAAGTTAACCCACCAATAGAAAATTAATAGAAGTATATAAAGTGAAATAACAAGGATAAATCCCCTATGATATATTTAACAAAAATAACCGAAGTTTGGGATAAAAAATCTCATAACGTGACACACTTAGGTGACTTCTCAGGAGTCACTTGGTCTAATGATGTTGAAAGGGAGGATATTTTCAGTAAGGAAAAAAATTTCATAGCTAAAAAAGGGAGTCGAGATCTTGATACAATAAAAAATATCTAACCAAGAAATTGAGAAGGTTGATATTGATGCTTGTTCATTATAGCAAACATCAAGATCTAAAATCATCATTAATGATTTCAATAACTTGTGTATAATGGATAGATTGTTTCCATATTTTCAAAGTAATTATATTTCTGATATTTCTTGCACTAATCCTAATAATAGAACAAGTTTCCATGGGTCAATTACTGTGAATGCGGTGAGCCATAACTACACAAAATTGGCAACAGGATTGACCCAGTACATCCCCTCCTTGAACATCTCTTCTTCTATAGAGAAGGAAAATAAGAAAATTACATATCTTAATGGTCATTATCTTGCTAATTATCAAAACCAAATTGTTAATAGTAACTTAATTAACACTAGGACTCTTTCCATGGACCAGATTGATATGTATTTAGGGAAACAATCCAATTCTTATTACATATTTCTTAGGAATGATTATTCCATTCATTCTATACAAACTACTACTCCTACAGATGCATCCTATATCTCAATGTAGGATACTTTTTAGGGCTATTATGACCCTGTATTCATGGTTTTTAACATTATTCACTCCCCTGATGTGATGTCCCAGGACTCGAACTCTATTGAAACTGCTATTAGGGAATAGAAATAGTTTGTTACTGCCTTACAGAAGTTCTAGGATGCCATAAAGTACCTGGATATGGTAGTAGGGAATTCAAGTATTTATTAAAATGTTTGTGTTCATCACAAATAGGTTAGTCCGTTGGTTGATTCTCATATAGACTATTATGTACAGAAGAAAAACACACTAGATCTTTTTCCTTGACTACAGAAATGAAGTTAACTTCTCATGCTGATAGACACGCATGTACCCATGATCTTAGTACCCACTTAGATTACTTCTTCTCTGGTGTTAAGCATGTTACTATTAGTAATAATTATTTATATACTTTAACAATAAGGCCATGAGTATAACTGTTAAATCATTTGCAAATAATTTTGTGCAAGATAGTTCATGAAATACTTTACTTCAGGTGATAATACCATCACCTTGGTCTCCAATAAAGGTAATAAGGTGTCTATTTCAATCCCTAATATATCTAAAAATCATAGAAGATCAGTTAGACACAAAGGCTCATATATTAATAAAAAAGGGATTTCTAACTCCAAAAGTAGGTTTAAAAAATATATTATTTTCGAACTGCCAAGGTATTGAAAACCATGACACATTCATTTTCTTAAAACTAATGGTAAACATTCATAGACACTTATCTTTTTCCATTTATGAACCTAAAATAAACTTCTCAACTAATTTAGTTTTTTTTTTGGTTTTGGATACACCTTCATAGGTGCATGTCAAAATAACACCATTCTAGATTATATTTGGATATTTTTTTACTTATCCTTGTCGATTGTCAATGTATTTTATATTGAAGAGAAAAATTTCACCTCTGACTTTATGATTGAAAACGCACCCCTCATTTTTTTATTTTTTTATTCCAAGAACAAATATCAAGATAGGAGGAATCTTTCGCATGACCTCTCCTACTTTAACTATAATATTCATTTTTCCTGGTTGGTTATTGGAAAATTTTATGCAATTATTTCTTCAAATGATAAAATAGTACCACTCCAGTCAACATTACCTTTAAGGGATATTAATACTAATATAGATAATGACAATCTAATCGAAATTTCACTACTTGGTTCCAAGTATACCTGGTACATGAATTGTAACAATAGAGTGGTTGCGAGCAAACTGGATAGAGTGTTCACTAAAGATCATTCTTTGGATAAATGGGACATCATTTCCAGAACCACCCTCCCAGAAATTAAATTTGTCTATCATCCTATCTTGGATACTATCACCCTCAAAACTATAAAACATCTTCTGCCCTTCAGATTCAACAATGCTTGGTTCTTTGATCTTGAATGTTGTAATCTCATTAAACATTTTTGGACCTATATGTCTCACTATGATGATGGATTTTTTTATACCTTTAAATTAAAGTATCTCAAAAAAATGATTAATAATTGGTGTGGAATTAAAGCTAAAAACAATTGGTAATGACATCTTACTTCATGATAATGAGCTTCATCAAATCCAAAACAACATCACACACTAATATTTTTCTTCAGATCAATATCAAGAAATTAGCATTACTATGAAACTAAATCCTCTTCTCTCTTTCAAAGACAACATTCAAAGTAATACATTCAAACTCATATTCTTAACAGATGGTGATAGAAATACCAAATTCTAAAATTCTTTTTAGGGAGTTTGGAAATCTTGTAGACCTCTTTCCTCTCTCAAAGATGGATAAAACCTCTTTGATAATGAATAGGACATAGCTAATCATATTGTATCATAATTTGAATCTTTATTCAATGGTTTTGCCTGGGTGTTTTCACTAACGTTGATAAATCTTTCTTCATTGGTGTTCTCATTGATCATGATATCATAGACACTATCTTAATCTTAAATCCTGAAAGTACCCTAGGACCTAATGGTTTTAATATTGGTTTCTATCAGAAATATTGTTATTTCATCCAAACTGATGTTTGAAAACTCATTATAACTTTATTCTATTAGGGAATCCTACCCCGTGGGTTTAATACCCAATTCCTTGCTTTGATCTCTATGATATATAATGCCTCTTAAATCCATCTCTTTCGAACCATTCCTCTTATCAACACTCATTATAAAATTATCCCCAAACCGATTGTGAATAGACTTTCTAATATCATAGATAAATTTATCTCCTGGGATCAATTTGGTTTTGTCAATGGAAGATCCATTCAAGAATGTATTTGTCTCCCCTATGAATGCACCTACATGCTGAACAATAAAAATAGAGGTGGTAAAATTACCATATAACTTGATATTTGGAAGGCCATTGACACTATGTATTGTAATTTTATCTTCAATGTTTTAAAAATACTTGGTTTCAATAATATTTTAATCTCTAGAATTAAAACCCCTTCAACTATGTTCGTATTTCCATCTTGATCAATAGATCTCCCAGAGGATACTTTAATTTCTCCAAAGGTGTTAGATAAGGGGACCATTTATCTGCAATCCATTTTTCTATTGTAGAGGACTATTTAAGTCATCTTTTCGCTCATTTGGTAGACCAAAAAAATCTCAAACCTGTTCTTGATTACATGAATCTCAATGGCCCCACTCACCTCCTATATGCTGATGAAATCATTATTTTCTTAATGTCAGATAAAAGGAACATCAAAACTCTAAAAACTACTCTTTCTCACTATAAGGAGGTATTGGGTCAAGTCATTGGCCAACAAAATTCCTTCATATACATTGGAAAAATATTTCCTTCTTGTAGAAGAAATGGTATCATCAGTTAGTTCGTCATCAAAGAAGGAGCTATTCACTTAAAATACCATGGGGTTCCCATCTGTTGGGGTAGAAACAAATAAAGCTACTTCTCTAACATTGTTGATCACATTCTTAATGATCTCCCCATTTGTAATGGAAAATATCATTCCATGGCTAGTAGAGTTTGTCTTGTAAAATCTGCCATTGTCTCCAAATTTCTCAACTCCTTGATGTACTACAAATGGATGATTGGTCTTATTAAAAAAATGAATATTTACATCAAAAAGTTGTTTGGTTTGGAAACACCTTAGACAGGAAACTTGTGACTATTCCATGGACAACTTGTTGCAAACCATTAGACAAGTGTAATCTTGAAATAAAAAAAATAAAACTTTTTAATGAGGCCATACAAGACAAATTAACTTGGAACCTGATTCACAATGACTCCCCCTCGATTGCACTCACCAAAAATATTTTCATTGAAAGACTAAAAAGTAGTAACAATAATTTCCTAATTTTTCCATTTGTCCATTACTAATAAACATGTATGAATACATTATGAACTTTTTTATATGGGTGGTTTCTAGAAACTCCTCTATGAGATTCTGGTTGGACAACTGGACTGGGGATCCTCTAATCACCTTTATTCTTTCGAACTGTTCTCCTGCAAATATCAACAGCACTGTTAGCAATGTTCTTGCTTCTCATATTGAAAATATTCCTATTAATGTTGTTAAATAATTGATAATTACCTATTTTCTGTCTCTGAGGATCTTGTAATTTGGGAACCTACTCATAATCGGTTACTGAATTCTAAAAATTTCTATAACCAGTTCTTGCATAACTAAAAAGACAACTTCCAATGGATTAAATGATTTGATAAGTCCTAGATAAAGCCTCCAAGACTCACTATTATTTGGAGTCATTATAATAACCGGGTTCCCACTGATGCTTGCTTGAAAATATTTGGGATCTAGATTTTCTCAAAATGTCATCTTTGTAATCAGAATAGAGATGATGTTAATCATTTCTTTCTATCTTGTGCTATTGTCATTGCTATTTGGAAATATATTTTTAACATATTTGATATAATATGGATGATCCTTGACTCTATCCATGACCAGCTAAAATGTTGGGTAGTTATGGATTACTCCCCACAAATCAAGAACTTATTTCTTGCTGGGGTTGAAGAGCTTTTGCATGTGATTTGTTATGATATAAATTCAATTCTTCTCAATAATTTCTCACATAACATTAACGCATGTCAAATATAGATTCTCATTGTTATTCGGGAAGCTGTGTTGATTCAGAGAGGGAGCTGCAACAACTCTATGGTTGATTTTATGACCCAGAGATAGTTTCAGTTTGATGCCATTTTTTTCCAACCATGATGTGCATTTGAGGTTTTCTAGTGACCACTGTTCATAGGATGGATCAAAATAAACGTGGATGGTACCTCCAAAGGAAATAAAGGGCTCGCAGGATGTGGATCCATCTTTAGAAACCACCTTGGTTAGATCATTAGATGATTTTTTGGAGGATGTGGTATTGCAACCACTCTGGAAGCTGAAAGGATGAGTTTTATCCACACCATCTCTTTCTTCATGCACAAAGGTTAGAACAAATTATGGATTGAAAGTGATTCTACTACTGTAGTGAAGGACATTTGAAATGGGGTTATTCATCTATCCAGGTTTATTAATACATGCTGGATTAATTATCTATGTTTTCTCAATGAAATCAACTACCTTGCAACCCACACCAATCATGAGGTGAATGTGGCTGGAGATGTACTTGCCAATAAAGGAGTTTCACAAGGCCTAACCAGGCTCGAGGAGCTTCCCGAAAATATGCTACATCTTCATGTTAAAGATTTTAATATGATCCCATATTATATAATAATGTAATCTTTCATTTTAATTATAAATTTCTTTGGAAATTTGACCAATTCTCCACCTTATAAAAAAATATTAAAATTATTTTCCAATTTTTGGGAAAATAAAAATGGGAATTTTTTGGAAGACTACAAGTACATTAGATTAAAAATATTTTTTTTTAAATGTAAAAAATGTGTTAAAATTTCTTTAATAAATCATTTTAAGACTATTATAATTAGTTTCGATTTTGTTTCTTCGTAAAACATGATTTAAGGTGAAAAATAATTTTCAATCAAAAAGATAATTTTTCTTAAAAACATTCTATTTAAACTATTATGTAAATAAAGACATAAAAATTATGGTTAAAATATTTTTATCCTAAAATAACTATAGTACAATAAAATAATTAGTATCCTAAGCTGTATTTTACAAGAATATATCATCAGAAACATGATAAAAACAACCATGATAAATGATGAGATTGTGACCGAAATTCTTTACGACTTTGGTAACTAAGAAACATAAACCCAAGGAAGGAATATCATTTAATGAAACATAATATATCATGAGAATACATAAATTCATGATATTAAATTAAAAACATGTTTTATATACAACTCATACAAGTAGATAGGTGTAAAACCAAATGATATGTCTCGAAGAAGGAAAGATGAGAAAACAATTCCTTAGAGATTTGGTACCTTTTTGTACCATAAAACTCATGGAAGATAGATCCTAAAATTTATATGAAAATAAAAATAATTAAAATTAGAATAATCATTTTTTTGAGAAAAAGAGATATCATTATTGACGAATATCAGCAGACGTACACAAGCAAAGCCACGAAGGAAAATTTTCCAGCCAGAGCTGTTTGGCCTCGAATGGGCCTGATGTAGCCAACTGGTGGGATACATTGTTGCCTTCTCTTTTGTAAAAGGAGAAGGTTCATAATGAAAAGCATTGGCAGAGCGATAGAATTCTGTTAATAATGAGGCCAAAAGACTGGAGTCCGCCATTGTTGTGGTTAATGGCATTGGTCACGGTGAGGCAGTCAGATTCAATGCAAATATCAACCCACCCACGTTCTAAAGCCAGCATCAAAGCTGGCAGGATGGAATTAGCCTCATCCACATCAGGTTCCCAAAAGGCATGATGTGATTTATACTTTCCTGCGATGATTTTCCCCAGATGATTTCGGGCCAGGAGACCGAGGGAGACAAGTCCATCCTTTGGGAGAGACGCATCCACGTTGATCTTAAGAACAACTTCCATTAGGGGGGTTCCAATGAGGGGGGCAGGAGGGGGGAGCATCAGGAATTTGATTTCCATTGTGGTGATTCCATCCCTCGATCCATGATGTGTCCCGTTCTATCCAGAATTCAGGAGGTGTAAACCTGTGGTGGAAAACAACATCGTTACCCCATACCCAGATGATCCAGGGCATGGTGAAGCATGACCCTGCCTTAGCCACTGAGAGAGAGGAGCACCATCGCGCCAAGAAAGAGGGGAGGTTAGAACCCGTACCCAGTGATGCATCTGGGGTTGGGTCCCATTTATTCGACATTTCCTTGGCTTCCGGGCAGTGAAAGATGGCATGCAAGGGGGCCTCTGGGATGTTCGGGAAAAACAGACAGAAAGAGGCATTGGACATATGTCGGTACGCGAGAAGGCTCATTGTTGGGAGGGTGCCCATGCAGACGTGCCACCAAAAGTGGCGTATTTTTGCGGGGACTTTTAGCATCCAAAGCAATTTCCATGGTCCCTCGTTCTGGCCGGTTGGGTGGTTTCCGAGAGCAAGCCTGTATCTGAATCTCATTGTGTATTCGCCCGAAATGTCATTTCACCATACGAGATGGACAGGGCCTGCATCAGGGACCCAGGGGATGCTTAGGATAATTCTTTGGTCTCTATCATTAAACCATTCAAAAATATTATCCACACACCACCCAGTTTCTTGGTCGGAAAGGAGGCTTCTGACAGTAGCGTCTTCAAAGTCTGGTTGTGCATGGGATGTAGCCTGCATACCTACTGTATCAATCATCCATGGGTCAGACCATATTTTAACAGACGATCCATCCCCAATCCTCTATCCCAGCCCTTTTTCCAAGAGCTTGAGGGCCCCCCAAATGCTTCTCCAAAGGAAGCTAGGATGCGGGCCAAGTGAGGAAACCTGGAAGTTCGTGTGGGGAAAGTACTGAGCTCGTAATACCCGTGCACAGAGGGATGGTGGACGATTTATAAGGCACCATCCTTGCTTGGACAATAGTGCGTCGTTAAAGAGAAGAGGATTCCGGAATCCCATCCCTCCCTCAGTCTTGGGGATGCAAAGTTTCTCCCAGGCCATCCAGTGGGGTCTATTTCTTCCATCGTTTTTCCCCCACCAGAAGATGGCAGTGCGTGTATGAATCTGGTCGATGATGGCCGTAGGGATCTTAAACATGGACATAACATAGCTTGGGATAGACTGGATGATAGCTTTAATAAGGGTCTCTTTGCCTACTTTTGAGATTCCTTTTGGGGTCCAACCTTGAATTTTCTTCTCAATCATGTCCACAATAGATGCACAAATTTATTTTTTGGACCGGCCAATTATCATGGGCAGCCCGAGATACTCTTGGTGTTTCTCAACCAAATATATTCGAACTGCTACGCAGAGTTCATCTCTCTTGGGGTGAGGCACCCCTACACTGAAAGAGATTTCTGATTTTCCGTTATTGATTGACTCTCCAGACGCCCTCTCGTACTGGTGGATCGCATGGCTGATCACCTGACATTCATTAATAGTTGCTCTGGAGAAAAGGAGGCAATCGTCGGTGAATAAAAGTTGCGACACTGGTGGACTTACGCGACAGACCTTTTCCCCATGAATAGTTTTAGTGGAGGCGGTGCTGGATAAAAGGATAGAAAAGACATCAGCCACCAAGATTAAAAGAAATGGGGAGAGGGGATCTCCCTGACGTAGGCCGCGGGATGGCACAAATCCTCTAGTGAGCTCTCCATTGACCCGAATTCTGAAAGAGACCGTCGAGATGTATTGCATAATCATATCTGTCCACTTATTGCAGAAACCCCTTTTCAGCATCCAAATTTTGAGGAAGTGTCATTCCACTTTATCGTAAGCCTTGGTCATATCCAGTTTCCTAGCCATGGTTCCTCTTTTCGCATTGGAGCGTGTTTTCATAGAGTGAAACACTTCATGGGCCACTATTGTGTTATCATTTAGCATCCTCTTGGCCATGAAGGCACTCTGGTTTTCCAAGATAATATCAGGAAACCACGGTCGTAGTCGATTAACAAGGATCTTAGATAAGATCTTGTATGAGACAATGCATAGGCCGATAGGCCTAAAATCATGGGCTGCCTGGGGCTTCTTAATTTTGGGAATGAGGAAGAGGGAAGTTTCATTAATGGCGTCAATACTTGTTTTACCAGCCCATATATTCCTTATAATTTTGCATATGTCGGGACCGATGATGTACCAATATTGCTTAAAGAACAGGGTGTGGAATCCGTCTCATCCCGGGGCCTTAGTGGGGTGAATCTGTTTCAGATCCAGGCTTATCTCTTCATCCGACACATCTTTGGAAAGCTGTCGATTGATCTCCTCGGTGATCATTGGTCGGATACATTCTTCCACTTCAGCCGAAATGAAAGGAGTTCCTGAATTGAAGAGGTTCCTGAAGTAACATGTCAAAGCTTTGTGAATTCCCTTAGTATCAAAAAGATTGCTTCCATCTAATTGTGAGATGCAATTGATAAAAATTATCCATCTCCTAGCTGATGCTTTCTGGTGAAAATACCGGGTATTGGCATCCCTTTCTGAGATGTGGGTATCCCGTGCCCGCATAGCCCAGATGCTTTCCTTCATGCACAGGGTCACGTCCAATTCTCTTTGAGTGGCTCCAATCATGTCAAGAGTGCAACTGGATGGGGGATTCTTGAGTAGGTTGTGAAGTTTCTTTTCGAGGAAAGAACATTGCCTCTCAGGATGGCGGAATTTTTTATTACTCCAAGAACTCAGATCGGATGTGACATTTTTGGAGATTGAGGCCAATATCTTCGTGAGTGATATTCCATCTTGATCTTACAACATCTTCGTATTCCCGGTCCTTTAACCAGAATCTTTCAAATATGAAGGGTCTATAAGGTTTTTTTATGCGTTCACCTTGAATAGATGCAATAAAAATTGGGCACTGGTGTAAACAGTTGGGCGTCATGTGGATGATGTGGAACATGCTGAAGAGATTTATCCAATCTGTTGATCCTAGAAATCTGTCAAGTCGCTCAGCGATGCATGTGTCATCCGTATTACCTCGGAACCATGTGAAGGGATTACCTGAGTATCTCAAATCGACCAGGTCCGCCCTAGTGACCTCATCCTTGAAATTTTCCATTGAAGCAGCATGTCGGGCATTTCCGCCTCTTTTTTTCCATATGGAAAAAATCTCATTAAAGTCTCCACCAAATAGAATAGGGATTGGAAGCTCGTTACGATGTTTGCATAGGAGATCCCAAGATGTACCCTTCTTATTATGGGCTGACCAGCCATAGAATTCCACAAAGGTCCATGGTGGGGTGTGGTCCGCCAGAACAATCGCAGCAACGTGGTACGAGGAGAAAGATAAGATCATAACGTTGAGATGATCCTTCCATAGGAGACAGAGTCCCGTAGAGTGGCCTTGTCTGGAGACTGGGAGACAGCCTTGGAAGCTGCATTTCTGAGCAATTCTAGTGGTGTCCTTATTTTCCAAAATGGTTTTGGATTGGAAAACCATATCATGGAGACTTTGGGCGCAATTTCGCTGAAGCATGCGAACCGTTCGTGGGTTGCCAAGGCCACGATAGTTCCAGCATAGGACAATCATTGATCTAGGCGGGTATTATATAGACCACATAAATGAAATAGTTTATGAATATGGAATAGGTCTCATCAAAGTAAAAAAGGATAGATGGAAATCCCTTACTAATTTAGTAATATTTTGAATAATATTCCCGAATAATGAATAATATAAAATGAAACTATAAATATCAATAAAATAAGGAGATTAATTTTATAAAAATTCTGCATTTTATTATATACAACACAAAAAATAAATGAGTGGTTAATTTGTATATGTCACATAGAAATAAAAGAGAGACTATAAATCTCTTACTATATGTCTCAACATCCTTCACACTTAGTCAAAACTCATGTATAATAAATTTAAATTTATTAAATATATCTGAAAAAACCATACATATATATATCATACCATATATTATTTACTTATATCCTTTTATTTCTTATTTTCTAACAATTCCATGGTAAAGTTATGTTTTTCGTAATAACCACTTTGTACTTCATATATGTCTGCATTTATTATTTCTGGTCCTATAAATTTTATCATGGTTCAATAATATAAAAAATAATTATAATGAAATAATTATTATATCGAAAAATAAATTCTAATTCTAATTATATTACTTAAATATGGTTTTATGAAATGAAGAATGTTACAATCATGGAGATGGTGGGTCGTATGTATGAAAGAGTAATGTTTCCATTTATCAACGATAATTATGGAAAGGTGGTAAGAAATATCATCTCATTTAATAATTATGATAATACAATAAATACCATATTATTTCATTAAATATACATATATATATATCATCCATGTGGTGTGGTGATGAAAAGATATTCACATCACTTCGTGATGGAAGTAGTCCACACGTACACGTACGACATTATCATCTTTCTGTGAGTTAAAAGGTAAGAAATAAAATGATATATTATCTTGTAGTAATGATAAAAAATTAATTAATATCATAGTTGTTTCTTGTATATAACATATATTTATCATTATGTTTTTCAATATAAAGAATTAGTACAAAATGAATCGCATCGCTTCATGAGGTGGTCGTCATCCATTCACAAGATCGACATTATTGAATCCCTTCAAGAATGGAAAGTAATAAGGAATAAATTATATAGTGTATCGAAAGGAATAAATATGTTATAAATATGTTATTTATAATTTTCTTCGTAATAATACCTAACCATGAGAGGTGGTAATGGAGAAAACGAAAGATATTGAATCGTGTGGCAGTGGTCCACCAAACACATGAAAGATAATTGGATACCACATTTAATGGAAGTGGAGAGAGTTATAGATAATTATTATAACCTAAAAAAATATATGAAAATGGAACATATTTATGTTATTATATTATAATGGTGTAATATAAATTTAAGTAGTTGGAAGAATATATAAAATAGAAAACGATCGTTGGTGAACACTACCTCTTTTTTGGGTATCCTCCTAATTATCTAAGGAAATATTTTATTTCATTTTTTTCAAGTATTATAATTTTTTTAAGGTGTGAATATGAGAGGTGAATGGGTGACCTTTTTAAAAGTGAGGTCAGTGGAATACATGTAATGTTTTGAATGAAAGAATTTTAAAAATGTTTGTTTTCACATCAAAGGACTCCCATAATGGGTCATTCTAGAACCAACAAGTGAGAAGTTTGAAATATGGACATAATTTTTTTTTGGAAATGTTTTGGTGTAACGACCCAATGTTTTTAATAGAAATTCCCTTCTTATAATTATATCCTAAAATAACATGAAAACACAATATAATGAACTACTAAGTGATAAGTGACCTTTAGACATAATTTTTTCACTTCTGTGTTAGGAATTTTGAAAACTTGACATACATGGTTGTGTTCAAGATGATTTTTGGAGTCTAATGAAACAAAAATAATTTTCGGTGAATAGTAACATACCCTTGTAAATAGTAACCTACCCTTATGAATAGCAATATGACCCTTATGAATATTAAATCATCAAACATAAGAGTAACCTTATCAATGAATAATTAAATAAAATTTAGACATCTTAGAAAGTGACAATTTGACCTTAGTATACTTTTTGGTATTTTGTAAGTCAGAAATAAATAATTATAAATAATTAATTATTTTCTAAAATATTTATTTTCTAAAATTTGTTCAATAATTATAAAATTAATATCTTATAGTTTTTAGATAATTTTATAAGACCCTACGTAATTTTTGATAGCACTATAAAATAAGTTTTAATTTTAAAAAACTATTTTTAAGTAAATTATGATTTTAATTAAATACTAAATAAATTATATTTCGAAACTTATTTTTGAAATATGGACTTCATTTTTTGATTCTACACGTTGAAAAATGGTTGGGGTAATTTTTTGGGATTTTTCTAAAATACTTGAAATTTTGGTGAATAGTAAAATACATTAATTTACCGTGTAAATACATTATAATTAAAACCCACTATTACTAACATCACAAGTGATGTAAGAACCCAAATCCCAAACTCAAATGCCTTATTTAATATTCTTGGTATTGATGACTCACTATTCCTTGTCTTACGGGAAATTAATAAACTAATGAATTTTATATTGAAGAAACACATCTCCCCTCCACTATAAAAACCACCCTTCACACCCTCCCTTCCTCACACCTCTCAAGCACCAAGACTTCTATAAACTCTACCCAAACATCCTCCCTATCCCCTCTCCCATGTTCAAGATCTGTTGGTCTCATCAAAATACCAATCCTAGCTTCATTTAGGAGAATCTCAAGAGGAGGATTTAAGAGGTAATTTCTCTCCCTCTTTTCCTTTAATTTCCTTTTAAGTTCAAGTTCATTTCTTGATCTCTCCCCATCTATCTTCATCTAAATGGTATTTTAACTCCATTATTATACATCTACTGGAATTTTATTATGTTAATGGTATATTATATGATCCAACCCCCTTTTAATCTTCCTTTTATTTTATTAAAGAGATCATTGTTCGTGTCGAGTTAATTTATCACCTTCAAGAATGACATGCTTTCTTCTTCCATTTCTACCCTCAGATCTGGTCATGGAACCATTTTTATGGTTGAACTAGAAAATTTTTTATGTATTATCTCCTATTTAATTTTCTGTAACTATCTTATGACCATATTGCTAAGTGAAAAGTTAAAACAAGTTCGTTATAATCGAAAAACCTCCCAAATTAACCCAAATAATCATCATTTAAATCTTATCTAATGATTCATCCACATGGATCTAATTTGATTAATTATAAGATCATTAAAACTCTTGTAATATCATTAATAACATTTAATAGAAGTTTTATATGTTTACCCATGTTCTACCCAAACTTCAATTTGAGAATACAAGAGAACCACTAAAGAAAACTATAAAAACAAACATTTTCGAACAATGTTTTCAAATTCTATAACTCATCCAAAGGAACATAAAATCACTTAATAAAACTATAATGAACCATATTAATGTATAAAAGGTTTTGTATTTCTAATTAATTAATATAATTTCATTATACATGACATTAAATAGAAGGAAGCATTTAGATACAAGGTAAGGGGATATTCTCGAACCCAACTTTCATCCTTTGAGTTCTCCCTCTTTCACTCCATTTTTGATATGGTTACTCCATAAATATCATTTTTTCATCAATGTATTTCTTTTCTGGGATATACATTTTTACCACTATATCTTATATCAAACAAAATGTATTCCAAAAGAACTCTTCTTTTAATAACTCACCTTTTACTTCTCATTCACGGTTGATGGTTCTTGTATCAAGTTTGTTATTCCCTCTTTGTTTTGGGAACCCAATGTTTATGAATGTGTTCTTATGATATTTAAACCATTATTTTACATGGGTTAGTTATGTTCAAATTTGATATATGTTCCATGTGTCAATCATGATAATGATAATGTTATGATATGACGGTTGTGCCCGGAATTATATATCACAATATGAATGTTTCAAAGTGACGGGTATGCCAGGAATTATTCAATGCTCCAATGCATTGGGTAAAGTGATGAATATCATGAGTAAATGTGAAATGATGTGTGAACAAGAAGCTATCATGGTTCACAATTATGTGTGGTATTTAACCACTAAGACATGATGTTTCATTTTTATGCATTTCCACAGTTCAAGTCTTATATTTATGCTTCCTATCATGTTCATGATATTTATCCCATGTTATTATTATTCTCACCCCATTATATATTGTTCTTACCAAACCTCTTACTGGGATTTTATCTCACCCCTTTTGATGTATATCCTCAAGTGGCTACATGTACTATGGAGAGGACGAGTTCCAATAAAAATCTAGAGAAGAAGAAATTAAATAAATGTTTATGCCTCATGTTGTAATTATTATGTATGGTCCTAGTTTTCCCAAGACACTAAAACTTTTGACCCTCTATGGGTAATAATATTATGTTGTTTTTATTTAAAATGATTTAATATTAATGTAAGAAAAGGATAAGATGCTATAGTTGGTATCAGAGGCAAGGTTAATTAATTTGGGAATTAGGATTATTGAACCCTAGAGAAAACCTATAGCATGAGACTAAGTACAAATATGCACACAATAATATTTACATAGGGATCCCATATGTTATGATTTTAGTATAAATTGTTCAAATTAATAAGTTATGTTTTGATGACTTGTTTACTTCTGTTTTTCCTAAAATTTTCAATTTCAGAAAATTTTAGGAACCAGGAGAAATCAGGCCAACAAATCATGTGAGGGCCAATGCAACAATTTCCCGAACGATATCCCTAATGATTTGGGAGGTGGAGTTCAGAAATTCATGGCGATACTTACCCAATTATCTCAGGTTATGAACAATAACCATAATAATGGGGAACATCATCCTTCACCAAAATAGGAGAAACTGGCTATCGAATGTTTTATGCAGAAACGACCATTGACATTTAGTGGATCCTTTGATCCACTAATTGCGGAAGAGTGGGTCAACTCCATAGAGAATATATTTTTTGTGCTTCACTGTTCTGAGATGGAGAAGGTGACCCTAGAAATTTATTCTCTAGATGGAGAATACAATAAATGGTGGGTTTTGATTAATAACACCAAGACAAGGGAGGAAACTGAAGATATAGAATGGGAAGACTTTTAGATAATGTTTCTTAACAAGTATTTACCAAGAAATCTTTGAAAAAATATGGAGAGATAATTCATAGAGCTCATGCAAAAAGAAGGAGAATATGTCACAACCTACGAAGAAAATTTCACAAGGCTTGCATGGTACGCTTCGGGTTTTGTTACCAACAATGAAAGAAAAATTGATAGATTATTTTGAGGATTGAAACCACACCTTCAAAAGGATCTTGCAATTAGAGACATTGGGACTTATAAAGAAGTTTTTATATATTCCCTCAAAGTGGAGATGGAGTTTGGAGAATAGTACCATGGATATGGTGATATGAAATGAAAAATGGAGTTTCAATCCAGTGGATCTAATGATAAAGGTGGGAAGAAGACCCAATGACCCACATGCCAAAAATGTGGGAATTTGCACCACCAGAACTGCCTCAAAGGGATGGGGAAGTTCTTCAAGTGTGGGAAAGAAGGACCCCATGCTCAAGAGGGTTGAAAAGACACGAAAAGGAAGGAGAATGTAGCCAATTAAAGGAGATAACCACTCATGGTTCAATTCTACAACTGTAGGGAGCTAGGGCACTATGAAAACCAGTGCACTAAAACTCGAGTTCTCGAGGGTAATCAGTGTCAGCAGCCACTGAATCCAAAGGAACAAGGGAATTCATATGCCATCACTACTGCAGATGTGGAGAAAGATAATTAAGTCGTACAAGGTACACTTATTATTCACTCAAGAATGAAAAAAGTCTTATTTGATTCTATTTATACGCATTCCTTTATATCATGCATGTTTGCAAGAACTATAGAATCAAAACCACGAAACCTTGAAGTATAGATATCAATAAAAACACCTAGAGGTGAAATCATTGCCACCAAAGTGTTTGACTCTTCTCCTATTGGCATATGGGGGAATATTCATCAAGAAAATCTTGTAATACTTCATTTGGTGTAATTCAATGCTATAATGGGAATGAATTGAATATCGTTATATAGAGTACATATCACTATCGGTAAAAGGAAATATCTTTTCATATTCTGAACCATCCCATGCTCATCTAAAAATACAAGAAAGATCATGAATCTCCTTTGAAAAATCCTTCAATGGTGTGGGTGTTTATTCCCTATGAAGAATCATATCTCGTCCAAATGGTTGAGTTGAAGGAAAGTGCCAGCTTTGAGGAAATTCCCATCATGAGGGAATACAACAATGTATTTCTTGAAGAGTTACCTAGAATTCCCCTGGATCGTGAGGTTGAGTTCTCAATTGAACTCATACCCAGAGCTACGCCTCTCTCGAAGTGTCCCTATAGGATGGCTCCTATCAAACTAGAGTACTTAAAGAAGCAGCTGAAAGAGCATCTGGAAAAAGGGTTTATACGCCCTAGTTCATCATCTTGGGGTGCGCGAGTGCTCTTTGTGAAGAATAAGGATGGAACAATGTGGTTGTGTATCGATTATCGGGAACTCAACAAGATCACCATAAATAACAAGTATACTCTTCCAAGGATTTACGACTTGTTTGATCTATTAAGAGGAGCTCAATACTTCGTAAAGGTGGATCTTTATTTTGGATATCATCAGGTAAAGGTGAAGAAGGAAGATATTCAGAAGACTGACGTCTGAACAAGGTATGGGCAAAATGAGTTTTAATTCATGCCCTTTGGACTTACTAATGCCCCATCAATCTTCTTGGATTTGATGAATAGAATCTCCAAGAATTACCTCGACAAATTTGTGGTAGTGTTTATTGATGATATTCTCATCTAATCTAAGAGAAATGTGGAACATGAAAAACATATAAGACTTGGGTTGGAGACATTTATAAAGGAGAAGTTGTACGCCAAGTTCAGAAAGTGTTGCTTTTGGATTAATAAAGTCACATTCTTGGGACATGTGATCTCAAGTGAGGGAATTTCTGTGGAACCTTAAAAAACAAAGGCAATTGAGTAATGGCCCAGGCCCTATAGTGTCACAGAAATCCGTAGTTTTCTTGGATTAGCTGGGTACTACCAACGTTTTTTGAGAAACTTCTCACGATTTTCAAGCCTGCTAACCCAGTTAACAAGGAAAGGGGTAAAGTATGTCTGGACAGAATAATGTGAGGAACGATTCAAGGAGCTAAATAGGAGGCTGATCACTGCACCTGTACTCACACTACTGAAAAGTGGATAAAGTTTTGTGATATATAGCGATGCTTTAAAGAAAGTCTTGGGTTGCGTACTCATTAAAAATGATAATGTGATAGCCTATGCCTCATGACAATTAAAGATCCAGGAGAAGAACTCCCTGATGCATGATCTAGAGTTAGCAGCCGTGAATTTTTCCTTGAAAATCTAGAGAAACTACCTTTATGGTGAAAAGTGTGACATATACATCGACCACAAGAGCCTAAAGTATATATTCACACAAAAGGAGCTCAATATGAATCAAAGGAGATGGTTAGAGCTAATTAAGGATTATGATTACCCTATTCACTATCATCCTGGAAAGGCGAATAATGTAGCTGATGATCTAAGCAGAAAAGAACCTGCTACTCTATCCATGTTGCAGATTGAGAAGGACTCTATCTTCTTGGACATGCAAATAATGGATTTGGAAATCATAAGGGGAGGGGATACATCCTACCATTCCCAAATGATTGTGCAACCATCCATCTAGGAGAGGATAAAGGAATCACAATGGGATTATGTGAAGATAAAAAGAAGGGTGAATGTAGTAAATGAAGGGAAGTTGCAGGATTTCCATATCGACGATGTTGGTGGGATTCGGTTTGGAACACGGCTTTGTGTTCCTTCATCACCTGGGATAAAGAAGGTGCTATTGAACAGTGCACATAACTCAACATTCTCTATCCATCCTGTGAGTACCAAGATGTACTGTGATCTCAGAGAACACTTCTGGTGGGATAACATGAAGAAATATATTGTAGAATATATATCAAGGTTCTTGGTATGTCAGCCAGTTAAAGATGAACGAAAAAAGTCCAAAGGTATGATGCAGTAATTGCCTATACCCATGAGGTAATGGGAAAATGATACTATGGAATTTTTCATGGGTCTCCCAAAGACGTCGAAGGGAAATAATGTGATATGTGTTGTGGTTGCCTGACTCACCAAGACTTCCCATTTTATTGCTATTCGGGAAGATCTCTCGCTTGAACAACTTGCAAAGATATATATGAAGGAAGTGGTGAGACTACACGGTGTTCCACTATCTATTGTCTCTAACCGTGATCCAAGGTTCACATCCAAATTATAGAGGAGCATTCAACATGATTTGAGTATTGAATTAAATTTCAGCACGGCCTATCACCCCCAAACTGATGGCCGGTCTGAAAGAACAATTCAGATGCTTGAAGATATGCTAAGATCCTGATCTCTAGAATTCAAAGGTGTATGGGATTAGCATCTCTCATTGGTTGAGTTATCATGCAAAAATAGCTTCTACTAGAGTATTTAGATGGCTCAATATGAAGCTCTATATGGAAAGAGATGTAGAACTCCAACCTGTTGGGATGATGTTGGAGAAAGAAAGCTACTTGGACCCAATCTTGTTCAATAGATGATAGAGAAGGTTCAAGTCATCTAGAAACACATCAAAGATAAACAAAGTTGGAAAAAGAGCTATGCTGAAAACTTTCAAAGGGACATGGAGTTCGACGTTGGAGATAATGTCTTCCTTTTCATATCTCCATGGAAGAGATTCATATGATTCGAGAAGAAAGGGAAGCTGAGCCCAAGGTATATTGGCCCCTTTGAGATCCTTGACCGCATATGAGCTGTGGAATATCATCTTGCACTTCCATCGAATATGTCTCAATTTCATGATGTGTTTCATGTATCACTACTGAGGAAGTACATACAATACCCATCACATGTACTAATCATAGAGGTGGCACAACTGGAAGATGATCTCTCTTATGAGGAGCAACTAGTAAAGATTATGGATAGGAGAGATAAGGTTTTACAAAATAAGACAACCCATCTTGTCAAATTGTTGTGGAGGAACCATAAGTTTGAGGAGGCAACTTGGGAACCAGAAGACGCAATGAAGGAGAAGTACCCTCACCTGTTTGTGTAAAGTGAAATTTTGTGGGCGAAATTTCTTAAGGGGGAAGAATATAACGTCCCAATGTTTTTAATAGAATTCTCTTATTATAATTATGTCATAAAATAACATGAAAAACAAAAAAAAACAATTATCTACTAAGTGATAAGTAACCTTTAAATATAAGTTTGTCACTTCTGTGTTTGTAATTTTGAAAATCTGACATAAACGGTTGTGTTCAATATGATTTTTGGAGTCCAATGAAACAAGAATATTTTTCTTTGAATAGTAACGTACCCTTGGGAATTGTGACCTAACCTTATGAATAGTAATATGACTCTTATGAATAGTAAATTATCAAACATAAGAGTAACCTGACCCATGAATAATTAAATAATATTTAGACATCTTGGAAAGTGACAATTTGACCTTAGTAAACGCTTTGGTATTTTCTAATTCATAAATAATTATTTATAATTAATTATTTAATTTAAAAGAAAATTTATTATCTTAAAATGTGTTGAAATATTATCAAATCAATGTCTTATTGTTTTTGGATAACTTTATAAGACCCTGTGTAATTTTTAAAAGCACTATAAAATCAGTTTTAATTTTAAAAAACTGTTTTTATTAAATTATGAATTTAATTAAATATTAAATTTATAATATTTGGAAAATTATTTTTAAAAAATGGACATCATTTTTGTATTCTACACGTTGAAAAATGTATGGGGTAAATTTTTGGCATTTTTCTAAAATACTTGAAATTTTGGAGAATAGTAAAATACATTAATTTACTGTGTAAATACATTATAATTAAAACCCACTATTCTTGACATCACAAGTGATGTAAGCACCCAGATACATAATTCACATAAAATATTTACTATTCTTGGTCATGTATGACTCAATATTCCTTGTCTTATGGGAAATTAAGAAACTAACACATTTTATATTAAGGAAACCCCTCTCCCCTCCACTATAAAACCACCCTTCACACCCTCCCTTCCTCACACCTCTCAAGCTCCAAGACTTATCTAAACAATACCCAAAAATCCTCCATAGACCATATAACAAGTTAAAGAGATTTTTGTATCATCAAAAGACCAATCCTAGCTTTCTTAAGGAGAATCTCAAGAGGAGTATTTAAGAGGTAATTTCTCTCCCTCTTCTCCTTTAATTTCCTTTCAAGTTCAAGTTCATTTCTTGATCTTTCCCCACCTATATTCATATAAATGGTATTTTAACTCACATATTGTACATCTAATGTAATTTTATGATTCTAATGGGATATTATATCATCCAACCCATTTTCCCTCTTCCTTTTATTTTAATAAAGAGAACGTTGTTCGTCAGGTGTTAATTTTTCACCTTCAAGAACGACATGCTTTCTTCTTCAATTTCTACCTTCAGATCTAGACATGAAAACATTATTATGGTTGAACTAGAACATTTTATATGTATTATATCCTCTTTAAAGTTATGTAACTAACTTATGGCCATATTACTAAGTGATAAGTTAAAACAAGTTCGTTATAAACGAAAAACCGCCCAAATTAACCCAAATAATAATCATTTAAATATTATCTAATGATTCATCCACATGGATAGAATTTTATTCATTATAAGATCATTAAACTCTTTTAATATCATTAATAACATGTAATATCAGTTCTTTATTTTTACCCATGTTCAACCCAAACTTCAATTTAAGAATACAAGATAACCACTCAAGAAACCCATAAAAACAAACATTTCCGAACAATGTTTTTAAAATCTATAACTCATCCAAAGGAACATAAAATCACTTAATGAAACCAAAATTAACCATATTAATTTAAAAAAGGTTATGGATTTCTAATTAATGAATATAATGTCATTATACACTACATTAAAGAGAAATAAGCATTCAGATATAAGTTAAGGGGAAATTCTCGAACCGATGTTTCATCCTTCAAGTTATCCCTCTTTCACTCCATTTTTTATATAGTTACTCCTTAAATATCATTCGACCATCAATTTGATTCCTTTTCTGGGATATAAATGTTTACCACTACTTTTTATGTCAAACAAAATGTTTTCCAATAGAACTCTTCTTTTAAGAACTCACATTTTACTTCTCATTCATGGTTTATGGTTCTTGTATCAAGTATGTTATTCCCTCTTTGTTTTGGGAACCGAATGTTTATGAATGTCTTCTTATGATATGTAACCAATTACTTTAAATGGGTTAGTTATGTTCAATTTTGATATATGTTCCATGTGAAATCATGATAATGATAATGTAATGATATGACGGGTGCGCCCGGAATTATATAGTGAAATATGAAGGTTTCAAGGTGACGGGTGCGTCCTGAATTATACAACACTCCAATGCATTGGGTAAAGTGATGAATCTCATGATTAAATTTGAAATGATGTGTTAACAATATGATATCTTGGTTCACAAGTATGTGTCATAGTTAACCACTAAGAAATGATGTTTCATTTTTATGCATTTCCACATTTCAAGTCTTATATTTATGCTTCCTCTCATGTTCATGATCTTTTTTCCCATGTTATTATTATGCTCCCCCCATGTTATGTTGTCCTTACCTAACCTCTTAGTGGGATTTTATCTCACCCATTTTGATGTATATCCTCAGGTGGCTACATGTACTAATCAGAGGATGAGTTCCAATAAGAAGAAAAAGAAGAATAAATTAAATAAATGTTTATGCCAGATGTTGTAATTGTTATGTGTGGTCCTAGTTTTCCCAAGACACTAAATCTCTAGACCCTCTATGTGTAATACTATAATGTTTTTTATCTTCAAAATTATGTAATAGTAATTTAAGAAAAGTATGGGATGCTATATTTGGTTTATTTTTAACCCATATCATTTTAGTTTAACCCCCGCCCCCCCACAGAAAACTCATTTTTACATTAACCAGAGTAATTAATTTTTACTGTTCTCAGTATTAGTTTTGGTCGAAAATTAAGTAAAAATTATTATAGAATATATATTATTATAAATAAAAATAAGGAATCCATTTTAATAAATTTAATTCACAAAAGATAAAAAAATATATTTAAAATTAATCACATAGACACGATGAGAAAGCATGTTTTCAAAGAGAAAAGGTTAAATATTTATCATCTTTTTTATATAAAATTAAAATATGTAATTGATAAAAACGATTTAAATTATATTATTAGATATATAATTGAACTAATTTAAAATTCAAAAAAAAATTTAAATATAATTAAACATTATAAATAATTTAAACAAAATGATTGTTTTCAATTAAAATTCAATATTTTTTTATTATTCTTCAAAATTATATATTTTTAGAAAATTAAATAAAATTTACCCTCATATAATTTTTTGAATTATAATTTTAAAAATTTAGTTTATTATTCTGAATAAATTTACTAAAATAGAAAAATAAATAATTTCCCACAAAGCCCACAAACATGATGAAAAAGAGTGTTTTCGAGAAGTATATTTTTTTAAGAAAACATGGTTTTTTATTAACCCTATCACTAAAAATATTCATTATACGAATATTAATTAAACATTATTTATATATAATCTATAAATATATTTTAAAACATTATTCATTAGGGGTTATTTTATTTAATGAAAATGAATAATCATTATGCACTTTAAAATAAATTTACAAAACCCTCATTTAATCCCTAAAAATAAACTAATACTAAAATATAGTATAAAGTTGATTAAAAATTAATTAATCAGATTAAATATTACTAAATTGTACATATGTTACTTTAAAATGTAATTTTTAATTTAAATTACTTTAATTATTGATAATAAATAATTTTTTATAAAAATCTGTATTTTTTACTTATCACTGAAAAAATCATATTTTACAAAAAATCACAACATTTCACCAAAATGTTATTTTGATTTGAATATTTAAAAAATTATGTTTATTTTATCATATAATGTTTCTAAAATTTATACAAATTACTTATTATATATTCTTATAAAAATCAATAAAAATCATTTTTAATGAAATCATAATATTGATTTATATAATTTCTTTATCAAAAATTGAATTATTATTTACTAAGAGTTTATAGATAAATTGATATTAATATGGAAATTTATATTCATATTAGCTAAATTAGTTTATATTTTTATTAGCCTTTTATTTAATGATTATGTTATAATGTCATATTAAAAAAATATTCTTTCATTGTTCGCTAAAGCTCGGTGCCGGGTGTCAGCCAGACTATCAAAAAAATTCATTGTGTCATGTAAAATAAGTTATATGAAAAATTAAATTAATTTGAAAAAAATAATTCCCAAAATCCGCAGGTGTTATATTAATCATATAAGAGTACTTTGATACTATTTCCTTTATTTGCTTCACCTTTTTTACACCCATGACATCTTTAGAAGAGGATGTTTGATACCCTGGACAACCCTAAGTGTCATTGAAATTTATATAAATGATCTAGGTTTTTGATCATACTATATATATTAATAAAATAATATTCAAATGTGTGTTACTATCAATTGGAGAGGACTAAGTCTCAGATCTATAATGAACCTCTTTTTTATATTTTTTTTGTGTGCCTTTCAGTTTTACTTACAATATTATTAAAGATATTATTCAATGAAACTATACTTTGAGAGATAAATTTTACAACTTATATATCTTTTATTTAATATTATTAGAGTAATGTTGAAATATTTTGATAATCTCAAGTTATTCTACACTACTACAAAAACGGGCAATAACAGCGCTAAAATCGGGCTTTAACAGCGCTAGAAAAGCGCTGTAAAGCTCAGCGCTGATAAAGGGGGGGGGGGGGTCCTTTAACAGCGCTTTTTTAGCGCTGTTAAATGTCACCTTTAACAGCGCTAAAAAAGCGCTGTTAAATGTCACCTTTAATGGCGCTAAAAAAGCGCTCTTAAAGGATACCTTTAACAGTGCTAAAAAGCGCTGTTAAAGGAAACCTTTAATGGCGCTAAAAAAGCGCTGTTATATGTTGCCTTTAACAGCGCTTTTTTAGCGCTGTTAAATATCTCCTTTAACAGCGCTTTTTTAGCGCTGTTAAATGTCGCCTTTAACAGCGCTAAAAAAGCGCTGTTAAATCCCTGCCTGCTGCTAATAAAAAACCTACACTAGTACAGCCAGCCGAGCAGACCTGCACAAAAACGAGTATATCAACCACAGACCTGCACAAAAACCAGTGTATCAACCACAAGCATGTCATCAACCGATCACAACCCAACCAAACAGTGTTCTTACCATGAGTTAAATACCATCTACCCAGAAAGCAAAACTACCTCATTACATAGTATCACAAAATATTCCTACACAACTCAGAAGATAAATACTAGATCATTCCACTATGCATTGTTTCTCCTTGGATTGCCACTTTGTTTTGACAAATCGTGCAGAGCCCGTGCTCCTTGAATCATTCTGCAATACATAAAAAGGATATCCTAACTCTCCCAACCATCACCCTTAGTAATTATGTATATTAATACAAAAAAGGTAACATATCATAAATTGGGGGACTGTAATGAGACATCAAGATTAACATTCTATATATAGGATCGATGTCTGGTAGGATTGGTTGCGTTGATACATGACTCTACCTGGACCTCAAAAATAGATATATGATCTCACTCCAGGACTTTCAGAGAGACTCCAACTATGTCTAGGACGTCCTGCTGAAGCGATCATACTACCGTAAGTCGGAAAAGATACCAAAACCATCCTAGGAAGGATCATGGGAGCCAACCCTAATGAAATATGTCCTTGATATAGTGTTCAAAGAGATCAATCATGGTACATAAAATTATGTGTCATTTAAAGGGTCACATGCCTTGTCGCTTTACCCTGGGTAACTCCAATGTTTCGCTGCCTGTGTGAATATACATGTTATATCAATAGGAAATTACATGGCATGTTAAAAAACATATACGTGTTACCCTTTGATCTTGTGTCCTCTTATGCACCCTTGCCCTATGTTAGTACATGACGTCGATCTCGTGTGATTCTTCCTGTGTATCTGTACAAGGGATAAACTGCATAGCTGGCTCATTAAAGACGTGTAGTGGGATATATTCCATGTAGGAAAGCCATGTAATCCACCCCAGGTTTGACTCGTACACGTCACATATGACCCATTGATCATTGTACTACAGTGTTAACACAATCCTAAGGCGTTTGGTCGGTTTCCCGTATGTCAGTTGTTGATTTCACTTAAAAATAAATCCATTTTGAACAAAATAGAGGCACTTTGAGTGGTGTCAGCCACACCAGGCCTCGGATTGAGTCGGGGATGACTCTTACACGTCAAATTTGACCCATGGATCATTGCCCTTAAGTTTCAACAGAATCCAAATGCGTTTGGTCGGTTTGCCGCATGTCAGTTGTTGATTTCACTTAAAAATAAATCCATTTTGAACAAAAGAGAGGCACTGTGAGTGGTGTCGGCCACACCGGGCCTCGGATTGATGCGGTGTTATGTCACACATGAGTCATTGATCATTGTGAAAAAGTATCAACGCAATCAGAAGCCGTTAGATCGATTTGGCGTATGTACGTAAAATATTGTCCATTTTAAACTAAATACATACACTTGGAGTGATACCGGTCACACCGCGCCTCTGATTGAGGCGAGGTTGACTCTTACACATCACATTTGACCCATGGATCATTTTCCTTAAGTTTCAATAGAATCCCAATGCGTTTGGTCGGTTTGTCGTATGTCAGTTGTTGATTTCACTTAAAATTAAGTCCATTTTTAACAAAACAGTGACACTGTGAGTGGTGTCGGCCACACCGGGCCTCAGATTGATGCGGTGTTGAATCGTACACGTCACACATGAGTCATTGATTGTTGTGAAAAAGTATCAATGCAATCAGAAGCCGTTAGATCGGTTTGGCGTATGTACGTAAAATATTGTCCATTTTAAACTAAATACATACACTTGGAGTGATACCGGTCACACCGCGCCTCTGATTGAGGCGGGGTTGAATCTTACATGTCACATTTGACCCATGGATAGTTTTCCTTAAGTTTCAATAGAATCCCAATGTGTTTGGTCGGTTTTCCATATGTCAGTTGTTGATTTCACTTAAAATTAAGTCCATTTTTAACAAAACAGTGACACTGTGAGTGGTGTCGGCCACACCGGGACTCGGATTAATGCGGTGTTGAATCGTACACGTCACACATGAGTCATTGATCATTGTGAAAAAGTATCAATGCAATCAGAAGCCGTTAGATCAGTTTGGCGTATGTACGTAAAATATTGTCCATTTTAAACTAAATACATACACTTGGAGTGATACCGGTCACACCGCGTCTCGGATTGAGGAGGGGTTGAGTCGTACACGTCACATATAACCCATGAATCGTTGTACTAAAGTGTCAACACAATCCGAAGGCGTTTGGTCGGTTTCCCGTATGTCAGTTGTTGATTTCTCACTTAAAAATAAGTCCATTTTGAACAAAACAGAGGCACTTGGAGTTGTGTCAGCCACAACAGGCCTCAGATTGAGGCGGGGTTGACTCGTACACGTCACATTTGAAGGTGAGTATGAATACATGATAGTTGACCTTCTTAGAGAAGGGTTTCTGGAAGAGTATAAAAGACATGAAGCAATGAAGATCATTAGAGTGTTGGAGCAAATGTGGTTGCTACAAACAATGTGGAAATCGGCTTGTGCAAAGCGACCTAAGTTACAACTTGCAGGTATTCTACTCTATTTTTTTCTGGAAGGTTTCAGTTTAAATGCATTTTGGAATGATCATTGCTAGACATTGTCTTTTAGGTTTTTTTGACAGCCGAGGGGAATGGGTGGGGTCTGAAGACATTGTAGGATATGTAGAAGGGTGATTTTGTGTGTGAATATGTTGGAGAAATGTTAACTCCCGCAGTTCTGAAAAGAGTCACTATTTGAAAGAAGGTCACATGTTTAGATACATCTCAAGATGGTCAGTTTAAAGACATTTTGAGGGACACTACTAAAGACATGCTCAGATATGCACTCATCCCCCACTTTTAGATCGTTGTCTACTACAATGATCTTCCAAACAAGATAGGCATTAGAACGCTCATGATACATAGAGAAATTCACTGGCCACCTTCGAGAATGATCTGAAGCACAAACCATGACAGCATTATGTTTTTAACTTCAGCACCTCAATTGAGAATGTGACACCTTTCAGGACTTGGCGCCATTGTATGTCGTTTCGTCCACTGAATGGGTCTATCCTTTTATTTAATTTTTTTAACTTCAGTCAAATATTCTAGAAAGATGTCGCGGCAGATCCTTCACCATTTTGTTTTTCTGAACATCTCATTACATTGTTAAAAAAAAGCAGGGTGTCTTGCATGGGCAATACGTTCCTGTATTGAAGATGATGCACTCCCATTTTAATGGACTAGGTTTACTCCCTAATCTCATACATAACATCTCATGAGACAATAGATTTAACCAATGAATTGGAGTCCTATCTGGGTACAACCATCATATGATTTTCATAATTATGTGTTCCACAATAATTAAATCAATCATTAGGCTTAAACAAAATAATTAACCATGTGGGTTCGAATAAATGGGAGTGCATCATCTTCAATACAAGAACGTATTGCCCATGCAAGACACCCTGCTTTTTTTTTAACAATGTAATGAGATGTTCAGCAAAACAAAATGGTGAAGGATCTGCCACGACATCTTTCTAGAATATTTGACTGAAGTTAAAAAAATTAAATAAAAGGATAGACCCATTCAGTGGACGAAACGACATACAATGGCGCCAAGTCCTGAAAGGTGTCACATTCTCAATTGAGGTGCTGAAGTTAAAAACATAATGCTGTCATGGTTTGTGCTTCAGATCATTCTCGAAGGTGGCCAGTGAATTTCTCTATGTATCATGAGTCATTGATTGTTGTGAAAAAGTATCAACGCAATCAGAAGCCGTTAGATCGGTTTGGCGTATGTACGTAAAATATTGTCCATTTTAAACTAAATACATACACTTGGAGTGATACCGGTCACACCGCGCCTCTGATTGAGGCGGGGTTGAATCTTACACGTCACATTTGACCCATGGATATTTGTCCTTAATTTTCAATAGAATCCCAATGTGTTTGGTCGGTTTTCCGTATGTCAGTTGTTGATTTCACTTAAAATTAAGTCCATTTTTAACAAAACAGTGATACTGTGAGTGGTGTCGGCCACACTGGGCCTCGGATTGATGCGGTGTTGAATCGTACACGTCACACATGAGTCATTGATCATTGTTAAAAAGTATCAATGCAATCAGAAGCCGTTAGATTAGTTTGGCGTATGTACGTAAAATATTGTCCATTTTAAACTAAATACATACACTTGGAGTGATACCGGTCACACACAAAATCACCCTTCGACATATCCTACAATGTCTTCAGACCCCACCCTTTCCCCTCAGCTGTCAAAATCACCCTTCGACTATCTGGTTATGATTTTTGACAGCCGAGGGGAAAGGGTGGGGTCTCAATCCGAGGCGCGGTGTGACCGGTATCACTCCAAGTGTATGTATTTAGTTTAAAATGGACAATATTTTACGTACATACGCCAAATCGACCTAATGGCTTCTGATTGCGTTGATACTTTTTCACAATGATCAATGACTCATGTGTGACGTGTACGATTCAACACCGCATCAATCCGAGGCCCGGTGTGGCCGACACCACTCACAGTGTCACTGTTTTGTTAAAAATGGACTTATTTTTAAGTGAAATCAACAACTGACCATCTCGAGATGTATCTAAATTTGTGACTTTCTTTTAAATAGTGACTCTTTTCAGAACTGCGTGATATGAAGGTATTTTGGAGATTTTACTGGTTCATGCATGATATGAAGGTATTTTGGAGATTTTACTGGTTTTTTTATTCAAAGGACAAAGAAATGTGGTCCATCATTCTATCATGTTACTCGTACACGTCACCAAGGACCCGTGGATCCTTCTCCTAAAGGATGAAGGCAATCCGGATGCGTCTGGTCAGATTTACGTAGGTCAGTTGTTGTTTCCAATTAAAGTGGTGTCCATTTTAAACAAGAGAGCGACCCTTTGGGTGGTAGCGATCACACCGTGCCTCGGATTGAGGCGGGGTTGACTCGTACACGTCACCAAGGACCCGTGGATCCTTCTCCTAAAGGATGAAGGCAATCCGGATGCGTCTGGTCCGATTTACGTAGGTCAGTTGTTGTTTCCAATTAAAGTGGTGTCCATTATAAACAAGAGAGCGACTCTTTGGGTGGTAGCGGTCACACCGTGCCTCAGATTGAGGCAGGGTTGACTCGTACACGTCACCAAGGACCTGTGGATCGTTCTCCTAAAGAATGAAGGCAATCCGGATGCGTCCGGTCGTATTTCCGTAGGTCAGTTGTTGTTTCCAATTAAAGTGGTGTCCATTTTAAACAAGATAGCGACCCTTTGGGTGGTAGCGGTCACACCGTGCCTCGGATTGAGGCGGAGTTGACTCGTACACGTCACCAAGGACCCGTGGATCGTTCTCCTAAAGGATGAAGGCAATCCAGATGCGTCTGGTCGGATTTCCGTAGGTCAGTTGTTGTTTTCAATTAAAGTGGTGTCCATTTTAAACAAGAGAGCGACCATTTTAGTGGTTCAACATTCTTGCATGTTGCTGGTGCATATCATCTGTTAAAATGGAAAAAGGACTCACTGGAGAAAGAATGTTTTATTTAATAACAATTACAATTTTGCTACGAACATTTACATACAACAATATTTCATCTTTTGATCCCCTTAACCCCTCTCAAAAATGACCACCAATTGTACATGTCCCCAAGTCAGATCATCATTGTATTTGTGTACAATTTGTCATCAGGTATGCGGCCCACTCGTTTCTGAACACATCTATATCGTCTTGTCAGTATGAGGCTTTTCGGCAATCATAGTAGTACTGCAAAATAAAAAAATAAATAATTAATAAATAACTTAAACGAACTAGTAATTGTTTTTGAAAATACCTCTTTAGGGATGCTAGTTTGCTGATGAAAAACGATCTCTTTCATAAATTTACAAACATAATAACCGCAATCATTATCGTTTGTTTGTTTTGGACACTGCAAAAAAATTGATCATTAGGAGAATAAATAACTTGTGTTGAGGTGTGTTTGGATAGTGAAATTTTATTATATATACCCTGATATTTGTCCAGACGTAGTACTTGCTCGGCTCCTTATGCTTAGCCCCTGTCCTCATACCATGATTTAAACGATATTGGTACACCGCCCTATCATAACAGAATCCTCAGTAAAAGATAATATATATTATATAAATTGATGTTTAGACATAAAACGTAAGATGTAGTGTCTTACAGATTCACAAACTCCATCATGTATGGTCGGTTTGATGGATATCCTAGCTTTGAATCCAGAAAATAAATCTTCGGAGTATCCAAGTTCACCGCAATTAGCAACCAATGTTGCCTAAAAACACAAAGAGGAATAAGTAATAAAAAAAGTGAAAATATAATTGATATTCCTTAATCGTAGAGTATTACCCCTGCATGGTTGGTATTAGGAAAATTCTGTCATCTGTAATCTTGCGTTCAAATGTTTTCAGCAAGTCCTTCACTATTGCATCCCTTTTTGATGACTCTATTTTTGTTTGGTGTGTTGATGTGATATGAGGACTAACCAGTCCAAATCTTGGCTCATGGGAAAATCCCTTCAACTGTTTTTCATAAATGCGTCTGTCAACAATATAAAATGCATTTAGTCATAATTTGCACATTAGATCAGCTTTTAGAAAATCAATTCATGGAAACATACCTCATATATACATTTAAAACAGTGACGCCTAACCAACCGTTTTCAAGGATTTCATTTACATTTTCAGCAGCAACGAAATCTTGACTTTCCTCTTCATATATATTATCTTCGAAAATCACTATATGACTATTACCATATTTTAGCTTCGTATCCACATGAGTCTTCAATGCTAGTAAATGTGGAAAGAGAACAGGTGGTGTTATGGTGCTTTCAGTAGCTCCTTGGGATCGATTGGTCGATCCTTTAGATGGTTTCGAGCCGATGTTAGTCACCCCCTTTCCTTTCTCCATCTATAAAAACAATCATTGATTCAGACACTCTTTTCATTAATTGTTAAGGGTTTAGCTTGAAAATAAAAGGAAATAAATACCTCTTTGTCTGCATGTACTCTTACAAGTTGTGTCGGCCATGCAATGAATGTCCCAATAACCTTTTCAACCGTATGAATATCATCGTCATCAAGTGGAATAGGTAGCATTGCATTTGGCTCATGAGCTACAGTAATCGTCACTTTCAGATGATCTTTTGAAAGTGGTCTATTATGCAGTGTGGCATCTGGGATATTGAACACGGTAGCCCTCGCTACAAGGTGATAGGTGGGTGTTGACAGATATAAATCACAATCATTATCACCCTGTAGAAGATCAGTACAGATAAATTATCAGTGTCTGTCTGATTCATATTTAATGGGAACCGTTATTAGAATATTGATTACCACGGCTAAGACATTTTTTTTAGGTGAATGGCTCGCCTCAAAGCTGGTGGGGGGTGGGGCAGGATGTTCATGCGGTGGTTGTTCCTGAGTTGTGTCCTCCCTTTGCTTCCCACCCATAAAAGTTGCTAGCAACTCTCCCTGCCATTGCAATTGTTCTTCAAGGGTTTCTATTTTTTCGCTCATTTGTTCCAATTTTTTCTCTGTATCATCTATTTTTTTCTTCTTCTCAAAATATACTCGGGGTGTCACCCCAAACCCTGCACCTCTGACACGACCGTATTTTTCTGGCTGCTTCAAAGCCGTCGATAATAGGTCTGTATCAGCTACAAGAGTAGCTGATTCCTGTGACTGTCAGATATAGGAAAAAAACTAATTATTTTTATGTAATAGCAATTTTAAACAAATCTTTTTATCATCGTGTCATACTTACACATATTTCCCACACTTTTTGTGTGTTCTCATCTATTAACTTCCCTTTTTTGTTCACACGTGCCTCCTTCCATAGCACATGACGTGGGATAGAAGTGCATTTGGTTTTAGATTCATCAATCTACATATAAACATAGAAAGATAATTATGATGTTGTTTATTGGCACCTAACAATATTACTGTAAATTTACAATACGTACCATTTTCTTTTCTAATGAAGCGTACCCCATCCTTGCTTTACGATAGGGGTATGTTGGATTTGATGCACGTTCCTTATTTTCAGTACAGAGTTTCTGTTTCATAAATGAAATATTGACAATCAAAGTGATGAATACATGTATCCTAAAACAACGTATTATCACTCACAATGTACCTGAAACTTCTCATCCCCACGACGGCCAATAAATGCATCCCATGCTTCTTGGGATATCAGGTGCGCATAGACAATGGGTGGGTGCGGGTTTATTTTACCTTTAGAATATTTCAGGTGACATCTTGTTAAAATAGTACGAAAACCTCGATGAATCTTTCCTGCAAGCCTTAGTACATAATCCTTGTGTGAGTCGTCTACTATAAATGTACTCTGCAAGAGATTGAGAAGAGTAAGACATTGTTTTATCATTTTATTTGCTAGTTAATTAAAAAAATAAATTCATAATGTTACCGTAATTTCTTCCCAGATCACAGCCTTCAACCCGGACACAACATGGTGCCATGAATCTATGTCAATCGGCACGCGTTGCCGAGTGACAACTCCAATGTAACTGCTAAACATAGCCTTGTTGGGATTCACATGTTGGCCTCGTGCATTCCATCCGACTTCAAATTTGATGCCTTTGCTTTTCGCCTTAAGAATTTTGGCTAACACTGTCAAACTACGACGCACCTGTGATTTCTGCGACGTCGGTCCTTCATTCCCGACCATTTCATCGATATCAACATCATCTATATGTTCATCTACTATGATATAAACGGCATGTGCTGATGGTTGTTGGACCTCAAAACTAAGAGAAGGAGCCGCAACAGCAAGAGCAGCAGCATGAGCAGTAGGAGCACCAGGAGCCGCAGCAGTAAGAGCAGAAGCAGGAGCAGTAGGAGCACCAGGAGCCACAGCAGGAGCAGTAGGATCACCAGGAGCCACAGCAGGAGGAGGAGTAGGAGCCACAGCAGTAGGAGCAGCAGGAGCCGCATCAGGAGCAACAGTAGCAGCAGAATGAGCTGCAGGAGCAGCAGGAGCAGCAGCAGTCGCAGCAGCAGCTGCTTGAGAGACTTGTTCAATCTCAAGGTTAGGAGCACCAGAATGTGCAGAAGTCATTATCTGCAAAAGTGGTTGAACAGTTCATTCAAATTACATAAATTCTGTAATGATAAGATAATAACATGAGATAACAAGATCTATATTACAAACAAAATATAACCTGTTTACTGAACTCTCTTTCTTTTTTTCAAAGGTTGAAGAGATTTGACACCTCTATCGACAATCCAAATCCCTTCATTGTGGTCTCCTCTAACATAAAAAACATCATCTGCATTGGGACCGCTCCGAATTGATTGTGACGTACCACTAAAAGGATCGTCCTCAACTGAATTTTCATCAGAACCCTCAATAGTTTTGGACGATAACAGAACAATCGACCACTTTCAGTTTGCGGGATCTGGAATATAAAAAACTTGTACCGCTTGTGATGCCATTATAAATTGTTCGTCTTTGTACCCTTCTTTACTAAAATCAACTTTCACAAATCCCCATTCATCTATTTTAACACCACTATTGTTATCAATCCATTTGCATTGAAAAATCGGCAATTGAAATGTCGTATAATCCAACTCTCATATTAGTTTGATAATGCCAAAGTATGACATATTTGCATAAATTGGATTTCTATCCTTACTACCAGAAACATGCATCGCTTCAGCCACTAGTGTAACTCCACTATTTTTCATGGTACTCTCTTAGTCATGTTCATCCGTATAGAATGTATAACCATTAATTACATACCCACTGTAAGATAATACATACACACTTGGTCCATCGGCTAGCCATCGAAGTCGTTCTGAAATTGAATTCGGATTTTCATCCAACTGCTTAAAAATATGGTCCTGAAACCATCCTATAAACTGGTGATTATGTGTATCTGCTAACCATTTTTCAGCCCTCGATGGACTCAACTGCCTAAGAATTTCTTTGTGAGTTTCAATATATAGAGCAACCTCCCAACTGTTATGCAAAACATAAAGATGAGCCTTCTCCCGATCTGTAATACTGATTGTTACAACTTCTCTTCCAGAAATTCCCTCACCCTCAATGCGTCCAGTGTGACGAGATTTCGGGAGACCAATGCTTTCCACATCAGATAGGTATTCAATACAAAATTCAATGGCTTCCTCAACAATATATCGCTCCACTATACAACCCTCTGGCCGACTTCGATTTTTGACATATCCTTTCAAAATCTTCATATACCGTTCAACAGGATACATCCATCTATAGTGCACAGGACCACAAAGTCGAATCACTCTCACCAAGTGAATCATCAAATGAACCATCATATCAAAGAATGTTGGCGGGAAGAACATTTCTAATTCACATAATATGATGACAATTTCTTTTTCCATAGCTGGCAATTTCCCCGGGTCTAAAACTTTGCTACATATAGCTTTGAAAAAGAAACAAAGTTTGGTTAACGTATGACGAACATTCTTGGGTAAAATGAAACGTAAAGCTATAGGAATTAGATCTTGCATCAAAACATGGCAATCATGTGATTTCAAACCTTTTAACTTCAAATCATTCATTGACACAATGTTCTTGATATTTGATGAGTACCCCTCTGGAACCTTTACATCATTAAAGAAGTTGAAAAACTGATATCTCTCTGCCCTAGAAAGAGTATAAGCAGCAGGAGGAAGAAACATTCGATTTTCACCTTTCACGGGAGCCAACTCTTCTCGTATTCCCATGTCAACCATGTCCAACCTTGCCTTAATTCCATCTTTTGTTTTGCCAGGGGCACTTAGCAACGATCCAATAACACTATCACATACATTTTTTTCCACATGCATCACATCAAGAAAATGTATGACGTACAAACAATTCCAATATGGTAATTCAAAAAAAACTGATCTCTTTTTCCAACCGATTATCGTAAGGTTTTTCAAAAATGGTTTACCAAAAACAGTGTTCATATCTTCTACTTTCTCAAACAGCTGATCACCTGTTAGTGGAGACGGTGTTGTGCGTTTTTCTGAACTTCCATTGAATGATGTCGTCCAAGATCGGTACTTATGCCGACGAGGTAGAAATCTACGATGTCCTAGAAACACAGATTTCGATGAATGTTTCAACCTAATTGATTCTGTCTCTTCTTCGCACACGGGACACCCTTGAGTTCTTTTAATGCTATAGCCTGACAAATTTCCATGAGCAGGGAAATCATTTATTGTCCCATACAACATCGCTCTCAACGTGAAGTATTCACTTTTATAAGCATCATACAACATTACACCTGAGTCCCACAATAACTTCAAATCCTCGATCAAAGGAGTCAGATAAACATCAATATCGTTACCTGGTTGTTTTGGTCCTGATATAAGCATAGATAACATGATGAATTTTCGCTTCATGCATAACCAGGGTGGCAAGTTATAATTTAGCAACATAACAGGCCATATACTATGAGTGCTGGTTTGAAAACCAAAAGGATTCACTCCATCTATAGATAACGCAAGACGAAGGTTTCTCGGCTCTTTTCCAAATTCAGGATACTCATAATCAATTTTCTTCCATTGAGGAGAGTCGGCCGGATGACGTAATAACCCATCTTTATTTCTTTTATCTGCATGCCACGACAATTGTCTTGCAGTTTCTTTACTTCCATATAAACGCCTAAACCTTGGAATGATTGGAAAGTACCATACAACTTTCGTAGGATTGGATTTATCTTTCTTGTATCGAGAAGCACCACACTTTGGGCATTCTGTAAGTGATTTGTTCTCCTTTAGAAACAATATACAGTCTTTCGGGCAGGCATGTATTCTTTCAGAAATCATTCCCATCGAGCGTAGCATTCGTCTAGCTTCATATGTCCGGCTTGGGAGCTCATTATCTTCCGGGAGCATGTCATTCAAGAGAGCAAGTAGTTCCGTAAAACTGACATCACTCCATCCATTGCCTGCTTTCAATTTATACAACTTCGGTACAGCTGACAATGTTGTATACTTAGTGCAAGCAGCATACAATGGCGTCTTTGCACAACTCTTTAACTTCTCAAACAATTTTGGGCAATCACGGGGTTCATCTTGAATTGTCTTTGTCATTTCCTCAATACGATCTTCATCATCATTGACATTTGTAATCACATCCTCCATACGGTCTTCTTCATTATTTATATTTGTATTCATATCTGACGATCCATAAAACGCAGTTTTATCCCAGCCAGTAGCTACATTCGCTTTTTCTCCGTGTTTATTCCAACATTTATAACTCCGATCTATTCCGTGACATATCAAATGTTCTTCCAACTCCTCTGGAGTAAGTAGTCTAGAATAAGAACAACGTAAACACGGAAAAAGGATTTGAGAAGGATCCTTTGTGTGATCCTTTGCAAACTTGATGAACTCTTTCACTCCGTTCTCGTACTCTATTGTTAAACGATTAGAATCCATCCAATCTTTATTCATCTTCATCCTATTTGAATCTCAAATATTAGTATTTATGGTTCAAGTACACAAAAGAAGACTTCCAAATACAGTAGAAGGGAACCACTTCCTTGGAAGGAGATCAAGTAGTCTAACCTATAATCAAGATTCATAAAAAAGAATATTAGATTCACTAAAAAGATGATTATCTATCACTCTATAAGGAGGATATAACAGGAGATAGAGGATTTCCAATCGATGAGAGATACCTTTATCAGAGAGAAACCAAACGCATCCACTAGAGCTTCTATCTGATTTGTATAGGCACTCAGGATACAAAAACTATATTTAAAATGCATGTGAGATAAAGAACGAATAATTAAAATAAATAATCCATTATACAATTTAAAATTCATTATCATCTCTATTATGATTTGTATAGGCACTCAAGATTCATTCTAGTAGTGGTACAGGTTCCCCCATTAATCATGAGTGATAGAGGGAATAGTAGTTTTTAGATTACCTTTCTTGTTTTATACAATTTATGAAGAAATGACAAGGGTTGGAAGTGCCGAGTGTGTTTGACTTGAAAATAGAGGTTCAGTTGCAACACCCTCTGATGTTTTCTAGAGAGGGTGGACCCAAGGTAGATAAGTTCTAAATTTAGTTCATCTAGAATATTCTAGATAACTTTTCTACTCCTTAGTAGAATAGGTTAGAGTTGGTAGCGTATATGTTATGGGGGCCAACAATGATCTACTGTGATATTTAGTCTTGGGATGAGCATATGGAGGGAATGACATGGAAGAAAATATAGGATATGTTCATGGAGAACTTTTAACCTACGACATTGAGGAAATGAAAATATGAATATTTAATATGTTTGACATAATTATGTTTTAATGATACTGAGTTTTCACCATGTTCTTTACATATTATTTCAAAACAATAAATATATTATTCCTATTGTATTATTTAACTAATTTTTTTTCTTCAATAGGGTATTTTTTAAATTATTTTAAATAGAATTTTTTTTTATACTCAATTCACACAATTATAATGAAATAAAATTTTAAAATTATTAGGTATGTACTTTTTCCATGAATGGACTGAAATTGTAAAAGGTACTTTTAGATGTCTGTTTTAGCGGTTAAATTTACAATTAGCATTTATTTCTAATTTCATTTATTAAATTTATAATATTAGCATTATATAATTTTAATGGATTATTAAATAATTTATTTATAAATTTCATACAGTTCTTATTCAATCAATGTTAGTAGGTATAGAAAATGAAAGAGAAAGATCTTCACATGGATTTAGCAGTCTACACGAACACAAGGATGATGCTCTCTTTTTTGAAGAATATAATGAAGGTTTAAAATAAAATATGAAAACATTTTAGTATCATTAAAATGATTTTAATATAATATTATATTATTAATGAACCTTATCTAATCATTTATGAAAGGTGGTGAAGAAAAATAGAACATGTTAGTCATCGAGGTAGTAGATCACACGTATGCATGATAAAAATTTTCATTTTTAAAATTGTTTAGGATGAAGGTATAAAATGTATTTTTTATTAATAATAAAATATAGACAACATTAATAATACATTTTTATCATACCATCATTTATTAAAGATGTTTGGGGTGGTTTAGGTAGATAATAACTATGAATGTGGGTGGAAAGTATTGCCTCTCACTTTGGATGTTCTACTTTGGTCACAACATTAAAGAACGTTATCATGGTTTTTGGAAAATTATAGGATCATATAATGTTTTGATAGGGTTTATAAGATAATATGGTTTATTTTGGTTCTATCCTAATGGGATTTGGATTTTTGGAGAGGTGGAGGGGTTGTCGTTCCTTTTATAGTTGAAAGGAAGGAAATTTTTGGCACATATAACTCTTCAAAATAAAGAGATCACATGTTTAACTTTTCTTGTGGAGTCAAAGTGGATTATTAATATATTCTGGGAATGGGTAAAGTTGATAAATCCTCCAACATAGTTTTCTAATCATTTTTTAAACATGATTTAATACATTTAATCGTGTATTTTTTATTTTTCAATTTTTAGTTTCTTCCGAGGTGACTAATTCTTAACTATGTAATTTATTTTTAATGAATAAAAATAAAAATATTATCATTAAAAAATGAGAACCTAATAAATATAAATAATAAATTAAATATTTAAAATATATATATATTTATGGGTAAAACTAATTTTAATATTCTCGCATGTGAAGCTAAAAGACCCATTTTTATAAAAATTATATTTTTAATCATATGTTTTATGTTTATGATAACATTTCCAATTTTATTTATTATATTAAAATTATTTTTATTATTTTAATTAAAATAAGATATATTTAAAATTAATTTAATTTTAAAATCTTATTTCACCATAAGAAAATTTTAGTAAATAAAATACCTAAATATTTTGTTAAAAGATTACTTAATTTTTTTTAAAATATTGGATTTATATATCAATATATTAATCTAAAATTAATTTTTTTAAATTATAATATAAATATTTTATATTAATTAATTTATACAAATGATTTCATGGAATTCTTGTATAAAACATTTTATAAAAGATACAACATTTGTAAATTCTATATTTTTCACTATTTTCATAAAATGAAATCATTTTATGCAAATTTAAAAAATTCATTCAAATATTATATTGAAATTATAAATACAAAAATAAATTACAATTATATAATTTAGATTCTAAAATTTATAAATTTAGCTTTTAAATAAAAATAAAAAATATAAAGAAAATATATTTTATTTAAAACGTTGTTTTAACACATTGGTTATCTTTAATATTATTTCATATAACTTTTTTACTATTAATATATTAATATTATAGTTCACATATAATATTTTAACTCTATTAAATCTTATCTATTTGGATAAAATTTGAAATACATAGAAAAAAAGTTCTTCCAAAAAATTAATTTTATACTAAATATACATTAACAAATAGAATTAAACATAATTATTAATATTTTATTATTTATGACAATTCCTTTGGAGTTAAAATATTTATTTTAATTATATACATACATACATATATATATTATGTAATATTTTAATTATAGTAATATATATTTATATATTTATATGTAATACATTAATATATTTATTTACAACATTTAAATAACTTATTTTTATTTTATTATGAGTTATAAAATTTTAAATTTACTACATAAAAATACAAAATTTAGTATACATTTTGGATATATGAACAAGGAATATATTTTCAATTACTATATTCGAAACAATTGTATTTGAAAAAACCAAATTTACAACGGCTAAATGTCCTTCCTTTATACATATTTACAAAATCATTCTTTTATTCAACTCTTACTTGGCCTGAAATAGTTCTTATTTTATATTATAATTTTTTCATAGCCCCCAGGGTGCGGCTTAGTGGGTAGAGAGGTCCTATCGGGTCTCGGAACGTCTCAAATTTGATTATTTCCAATATCTTCTTTATTTTTAGTATTGGTATATTCTTTGTATTTGTCCCCCACCCAGACCACTGTTATAAATATTATAAATTTTACATAATTCATTCTACTTTAATGGTGAAGATCTTCATTATATGGTATTTTTGGAAATTTGTTGTCCTCAAAGTTGAATATGATCAAAAAGATTTCCTTGTTATGATTTTATTCTTTTTTGTCTATTTTTTAATATTAATTTATGTAATTTTAATGGATATACTTCATCTATGAAAACTAGTAATCCACAGTGTGTAGTACTTAGTTTAATTTGATTTTTTGTAATGTCTCACTTTTGGATGAATAAAGTGTGTCTATTTTAGTTCATATATTGTTGAGATCATTTTCTAATGATGATTCTATCCTTTTAATAAAAAAGATATATTTTCATCAAATTTAATGTTTAATGATAATAATAATAATAACATTAATAATAAAAGTATTATTAGATCCTAAAACTGATGGAGTCACATTATTCCCCACCTCATTAAATTTTGGATTTGTTTCTTTTAAAAAATTCTAAGGAGTTGATGATTACATATATCTATTTAGTTTAATATTAATAAATTTCTTATCACATAATGATTTTTCCTCTAAATTACATTGTATATGAAAATTTCCTAAAAAAATATCACACACTAAATGGTCCTATCAATTCCCCACTATAATGAAAACATAGAGGTTCTATGATAATATTCTTTAATTAATGTTATATGGATATATGACATTTTTTTCAAGGATATAGATGATATAAGATATTAGGGGTAAAATGCTCATAAGACATTGATACATTTTCTCATGGTGTCCACCATTAGTAAACATCAATAAAGGGGTTATAGGAACAGACACTCTAGTTAGGAATACACACTCTATGTGTCCTTTAATGTTATTATATTTAAATATTTGTATTGGTCCTTAGAAATTAATATTTTAATTAATTAATATCATGAGTATTGTACGTTTTTGTGTTGTATAAAAATTTTATGAAATATTCTTACAGATAGGTAGGATACATTGGGTGTGTTGCGAGTGACAATTTATTAATGGATAATTTGGGAAAGTATATAACCCTTATATCATTAATTTATTTTGATATCTTAGGTACTTTATAAAGAATGGAATTTCATAGATAAATCCATTGGAATTGTGTTTTGTGGTAATGTTAATTTCTATAAATTCAAAGAAATATACATCGGGAAACCCAGTTGACGACATCGGTATGAATTTCTTTTATTACGGATATCATGGTAAATAGATTAGATTAAATAGTAATCATTTGTATGAGGTTGTATGTCATTATGAAATTAAATTTTTTCACTATGGGTGAATTAGTGTATTTCTAGACACTAACCTCATACTTTAGGCGTCTCCACATATTTCTACTCAGAATAAGGACTATAGGGTCACCCACTAAGTGTATCTTCAATCTCAGTAAAATTCATTGATGAATTTATCAAGTTAGAATAAATATTACTTCAATTGTTTGGTTTAATAATTATATATGTTTAGTTGACTATAAATTTTTAATAATAAAGAATTTGAAAGAATATGTGAGTTAAAGAATAATAATAAATATATATTTGGAAGGGTAGAGAATGTAATATTTATTATATCTATCAAATAATAATGTTTTAATGTTTATTTTTTAAATAAATTGTCACTATTAAATATTCTGTAAATGTCGAGGAGGATAAGAAAATCAACTCTAATAGTTTGATTGGAAATAATATAATTGATATTTTTTTTTCTCAGGAGATTCACATGAAATGTGAATAATAATTATATTATAATTAAGAAATGGTGATCATTGATAATTATGAAATTTGGAAGGGGATGTTTATAAAATTTCTAATCCTAGACCCAACTGAAAAAATATCTAATTATATCACTTTAAAAAATAATATTTTTGTGTAAAATAGTTATAGAGAAGATATCTCAAGACTTATAAAGAGTTATAGAGATCAAAAGTGTTTTATCACTCCTCCTATTCCATACATCCATAAATAGATCATCATGATTTATTCATCGCCATAGAAAAATTTGGATGTGATCAATTGTGAATGATGTAAATGATCAAGATTGGTTTTGGTTGAACATGTCGAAGAACTAAAAATTATTTTTTTTATTGAAACAAAATCCCTTATTAAGGGGTGAGGGGAACCCAAAAATACATCAAAGACTAAAAGAAATCATACTTCCACAGCTCTAAATCCCAAGGCCCATCCTATAACAAGATAAAAAAGGAAATCCCCTCCCCAGAAAAAAACATTAAGATCAGTTTCACCTTCTCTTTGATGTTCAGCAAGGAGTCCCATGTAGGTATGCACGGGCATGGAACTGATGGAAAATTTCATACCCTCTTAACATCCAAGTCGAAAGAGAATGATCAGTTAGAAACCCTCTGCTCTGAATCTCTTCTGAAGCATCCCATGGATGTAGAAGAGGGAAATTCACTAAAACCGTGAACTGTAGGGCCACAAAATAAACATTATAATGACATCCAATTCAAACACTTTCAAGGAAAGGTGAGAAACCAAAAAATTAATCACAAAAGGAGATAACATAGACATTTAATGACAATTTCAGTTTATTAATGTTAATCTCCCTAAACAATTTCTATGATATAGAGGAAACCTTAGTGTTTCGCTCATCCATTATCAGATCTTCGCACTCAGGGGCCAGATTGTCCTAGGACTGAATTTAATCGTCTAGACTGATATTCCCATTGTTGAAATCCCCAACAAGAATTAAGTCATTTTTTTCAATCCAAGTTTATTTCTCCTTATTGAGCATCACTGTTAGTGTCCTCCCCTTCATTTTGGTAGCTTCCTCTTCTGAATCATTGAGAATCAAAACCGAATAGAAAACTTTTATTTCCAAACTCAAATTAAAATCCTAGTATTTATCACACACATCTCCCAACTTCCACTCGAAAATGGTCTTGATATATATCTTACTGGAATTTAACTTTTTTTCTGATCGATTCTCCATTGGAGGTGGTAAATTAGTGTAATCCTTCGCTATGTGGATACACTTCTTCCTCATGTTACTCCGTAGGCTCATATACACCCATGAAAAATTACTAGTTCTGTCTTCAAGGGATTCCTTCTTGAAGACCCTATCATTGGCATGGAGTGGGTCTGGTTGATCAAAGTTCAATCCTTCCACTGCTAGGCCTTCAAACCTGTAGTTCAGCTGGACTGGAGACTGGGTCACTGAGCTGGAACCCCTGAAAGTCAAAACGTTGTTTGGTTAGCCATGACCTTGACAATCCCAAGAATTCCCTCCATGGGATGGACTCCAGAATTTAAAATTTCTACAAATTAAGAGAAACATACTATGGAAGGGTTGTCCAAAGTTTATGTCATCCCCTCTCCATATTTTCAACAATGAAATAATTACATGTTCATGTAATTATATATCTTCTTACAAATAAATTAGAAATTACATTTGAAGATCCTCTTCTTCTCAAACTAGTATATAATCTAGTTTAGTAATCTATAAATTCTATTGTTCATGATGCAATTTCTTTTTTATAGAAAATATTATTCACCAATTAAGAATAAAAATATAACTTATCCATGCCATATAGGTACTTATGATACGCCTAAAACCTTGAAGTTGTATTTGAGCATCCACATGGTTTGTTTATAACTATTTATTTTTTATGTATTTAATTGTATCCAATTACAATTTAGTTTACTTAAAATCTATTTATTCTTGAATTCCAAACATATGTACTCATCTCTTTCTCTATTCCCACTCACATAACCAGAAATTGGGTTATGATAAATCCAAGAGTCGTCTAAAAATGCAATCGATAGATTCCAAAGGTTCATTACATGTAACAAAAGCATCAAAAATGTGTACCCTAAATCCACAGATTGTGTACCTAAATATATTTTGTCTATCTCATGATAATATCGGATCATATGTTTAATTTAGATTAGTGATCAAATAAAAATAGATCAATGCATAGATCCGAGCATGCTAAAATACATTCTAATGAACCAAAATCATGTAACCTATATACATGACGTTTGGTACTTCTATATTTATAATAAATACCTTGGGGGACTAAGTATTCCATATATCTTATGTATGAAATGGGGAAAAACACCTTCTACCTTATACATTTCCAGGGTGGGAAATATGCACATTCCCTAGCCCTATGTTGCGATTTTAGGAAGAATAGAATACATGTCAGGTAACCTTGTACACGCCATGTAATATATTAGAGAAATTTTGATTATTTTAATGCAAAGAGAAAAATTATTTATATAATAAAACCTATTAAAATGTTTTAAATGTGTCATTAGTTTTATAGTACATTCCATGTCATAATATTGTTAATTATGTATTGAATTAGTCATCATATTAAATTCTAAAACTACAAGTTTATTATAATATTTTCTTATAGTGCACTCCACACTCATTAAGGGAATCAGATATAGTATAATTAAAATGTGATCTATGTGTAATTGTTTTTAATATTACACACCATGTAATTACATATCAATCATGTATGTTGGATTCTATGGAAATTCACAAGCAAAAGGGTCATGAAATTTAGTTTAGGTGAGTACTTGTTGTTTCCTCCAAGTAAACTTGTTTAATCTATTAATTTAGAATAAAATTGATCTATTTAATTTATTTGAAATTATAAATTATTGAAATTTAAAGATTCTCATATGGTGTTAAAATGAATTTAATTTATTACATTAATTCTTGGAAGTTTTTCAAAATTAAAGATCAATCTTTTTAATTAATTAAAAAATTAAAAACGTATGTCTATTTCATGTCATGTGGATGATCATTAGATTGGAAAAGTCATTAATATATGATTTGTATCAATTAAATTTATTTTATCCATTAAATTAAAATGATCTCATGTGTGTCATCCCATCTTCTATATTATATAAGATACTATGTGTCACTGTTTTTTTATGTAAACTCACTTATCCAATCCATCGGATCTTATCAACTTCATATTAGTAAATGCTTAAGTAAGGATAGACCCACCAAGTGAGAGGTGGTGGTCTGAGTCCTAGCACTGAGGTGAAACCAATTGAGGAAATATATAGTATTTGATCTCGAATGTGGCATCATGAACCATGATACAGTTCAAGGTGTTTTAACCTAGGTTTGAGGGTCAGTTTATCATCCCATAAATAATCTAACCCTTACGGAATAAAATGTTCATGACACAAATATTTTATTTATTTTAGATAAATGGTTGATTATTTATGTTTTTGGATATGTTATGATCACATTATAAATAAATTAATAAACATGAAATATGTGATAAAATAAAAAAAAGGATTATACAAAAAAATTATCTGACATTGTTAAAAAATTAATTAAAATCAACATAATATTAACAAGGAATGTGAAAAGAAAAAATGGTATTTTTCACATAACAATAAAAACCCCTCTACTAAAAATTTCAGTCAATATATCCATCCATTACTTAAGTTAGATTGAAAACCATAGTTCAATGTTCATGATTATCCCATGCTAAGGTGCTTTCAATTATCAATGAAATTTTATCTTGAAATTTTTGGTTGAATTATCTTAGTTCACATGAAAGGTTTACATCCTAAGAAATACCTGGTTCAATTTAAGGGAATGGTTTTATGAAATATTTATGTAATATTTTAGGATTGGTATGTCCACTCAATCGATCATGTAAAAGTGATTTAATATAGTTGGAATATTGTGCCTATCTAAACCCATTAAAATAACTTATCAAGAAAAATAATGGGTTATAAGAATTAAATATAGGTAATTGACCCAAAAATATACATGAAACAATATATTCCAAATAAAATATTAAGGGATATTAGGTTTTATTAAAATAGTGGTTGTTTAATAAAATTTGAAATTTAATTTATTAATCAAATTTGGTGATTTTGGAAGTACTTTATTTTCACTCTTAATTTGTAGAAATGGAATACCACAACACTATTATAATCATAATGTGATACATAGCAGGGAAGGAAACCCATTTCAACAACATTAATTTCTTATAACAGTATAATATCATACACGTTATACTTTTCCAGGACTGGAAATTATATATTCTAGAAACCCAACAACCCACATTTCATGAAAATGAGGTAAGTGAGGAAAAATAATATCTTTTACTAAATCAGGTTGATGATGAAATATTTCCCCAGTTTTTTATATCCTCCATGTCCAGTTTGATTCTCATGTAATAGAAGGATATGGAATCATATATAATCATTTCTCACCATTGTGATCATTATCTCGAGAAGGTGAGACAAGGGAGATATGAGATATCTAATGCATTGTTCGCATGAAAGAATTTAAATTCAGCATCTACTGGGCCTCGTAAAGTTAATATGGTTAGATAAATAGAATTATTATGAATATTAGGGGTTAGAATCCCTATTGAGTTGAAGATAGATCTCAATATTTCCTTACTATCAAAATCCTCCTACAGCTTCACTGTGAATTATAATATGAACAATAGAAAGACTACTATTTTAGAATGTCTTACTCTGTTTTTATATGTTGATAAATACATGGGGCATAACAAACTTTTTTTCCTTCTTGTAAATAAGAAATGTAAAAAAAGAAAAAAATTCGGAGGAAGCATTCCAAATCTAATGCTCCAGGGTACCACCTTTACAATAAGAAGAAGATATAGTCGAAAGAAATGAATAAGTTCCTAATTTGTTTTTCATTGAGAAAGAAATTCCACAGGAGGATCTGTTATACCCACCTAAGGAGGTAAGGTAAAGATTCATGTGTTTTTATTATTGGGTGTAATGTTTTGATATCTATAAGTTGGTAATTTTAAATAATATTTCATTATCATATTTATATCCAAATACATTAAAAAGGTATATTTAATTATATTTCAATTTGAGAGGTGAATCTATGAGATTCCATGGGGAGTGGATGTATGTTCCTATAGTTGGAGACTACCATCTCACATTACCAACATGATTAATTTTGGTTTTAAGGATTTTTATTTATGTTCGTAGTATTACCAAAAATATGATTTCAATTTCTTATTTTAAAAAGAATGGATTTATATTCAAATTTAGAAATAATAGTATCTACTTTTTAAAATATTTCATATGTTATGGTATGACATGGAAAAATAATAGACTTTATCTATTAATATAAAAAATTAAAATAGTGGCAATATATAATAAATAAAATTATCCTAAATAATTTAAAACGTATTTTTGAATATCCCCCTTGGTGACATAAACAAAATTTTTTTAACAAAGAACTATCAAAATTGTCATTTAGACTCATTTGATCTTAAACCACCTGACGAAGGTCCTTCTTATTTATAAGGAAATATAAAGAAATAAAAATTTCATTCTCAAGGTGAATTGGATCTTATAATGTGTGAAGACCTTTTCAAGTATAAAATAGATGCAGATTCTCATAATTTATAACTTTTACTAATGTATTGAGTTGGTATGGTAACAAAAACTAGATGAGGTATAAGTTTGAATTATTTGATATGTTCAAGGTGTTCAAAAATGAAATTTTGAATTATCTAAGTATAGTGATAATTGAACTTCAATTGGATATATATGTTAAATACCCAATCTAAGAGTTTTTCAACATTATAAATGTGTATGATATTATATCCTAACACACACAAACATATAATCCATAGTGGAATTTTGTTAGTTAAATGAGGAACCAAAAACATAATGGATATGGTAAGATCAATGATTAATCATGAAAGCCTTTAATTATGTTATTATTGATATGCATTACATGTGGCAACATATATACTAAATAGAGTACCAGCTAATGTAGAAAAATGGTGTTCCCTTCATATTATGGAATGGAACGAAATATATTTTGTAACATGTTAATGCATGGGGATGTGAGGTGTTTTTACGGGAAGATAAACTGAAAAACTTTCATCCCGAGGCATAAAGTCTACCATAATTTGTTACCCTAAGAAAGTGAGTGGATACTATCAATATCACATGTCTGATAAAAATGTAATAGTTTTTAGGAAAACTATATTCCTTAAGAAAGAACAATATCTCAATAAGGATAGTGGTGGATATATTGACTCGATGAATTAGATGCTCATGATACACAAGAATTAGTACATGAATAGATTCCACAAGTCCCCATTGAATATTTTTTTATTGAAAAGAAATTAATATGTGGGAGACTATGGAGGTCATAGAACCAAAGAGATATGTTTTTATATTTAAAAAAGATGGTGACTCTTTATTGGTTGACAATAATGACCCTATATCATATAGGATGGATGTAGGGAGCTCAAAAAAAATAAAGTTTAAAAATCCGTTAATTTTTAGAAGGATTTCATGTATCAAAAAAAAAATATTTTTATTGATTAATAAGTTGGTATAAATTTTGATGGGATAAAATATGCATTAAATATAAATATTGATACTAAAGGATATTTTATCACCAATAAATCATACCTTGTGTTTAAATTTTTCAGAAAACATTAATTCCTTGACTACTATGAATCATTTTCTCCAGTTTCTATGTTTAAATCCATAAAAATTTAACATTCTAAAATAGGTTTCCATTACAATAATATTTAGAAGATGTATTTCAAAATATAATTCCTTAATGGGATCCTTCAATAATATGTGTATATAATAAAACCATAAGTATTTGTTAATCCAACTAATGCCAATAAGTTATGAAAGTACCATATATTCATTTATGGATTAAACAATAAATATAGTTCCCAGAATATTTGGTTAATTTGAGATATAAAATAATTTGGTTTCATTAAAACAGATGTTAACCATGTGTTTACAAGTGGTTTAGAGGGAGTATGGTAATTTTAAAAATAGTATATTTTGATGAAATATTAATAATTTAAAATTACGTACCTGACTATAAGTAGTTAAGGATTGGTTGAGTATGTTATTATTTATGATGGAATTTGGTTAAGTATCCTTAATTCTAGGGATCAAGATCATATATGATAGATCAGAGAGGCCACACAGATTAAGTAAAATAATGTACATTAACAACATACTAAAGATATTAGGTATTGAACAATATAAGATGGGATTTGTTCCCATATCACATGGTATACATCATTTCATGAAAAGTTATCATTGAAAAAAATTAGAAAGAGGGAGACTAAGTAATATCCAATGTGATTCTATTATTAGATATATCAAGTATTTCAAGTTATGTATAATGGTTGATTTTTACTATGTTTTGAGCATGAAATAAATACATCATTATGATATAGGTGACTAGTATTAGACTATTTTTAAGACTATCCTTAAGTATATGAAGTTAAATAAAGATATATTTCTAGTGTACAGTGGAGATGAAGAGCTATTCCTCAGGGGTTGTACAGATTCTATCTTTTAGATAGATTAAAATTATTTAAATTTAATGTCAGGATATTTATTCTATCTCAACGAATTATATATGAGCTAGAAGAGTATAAAGTATCTAGTCATCATAAATTTTACAGTGGATTATAATTATATTCTTTTGTGAGATATATCCATGGAAGAAATTTAGATTCAAATATTTTCCAAGAGAATAAAATGATTCCTAGAATTCAAGTCGCTATTATAGTTTACTATGATATAACTACAACAATGAATCATTGCAAATATTCAAGGTCACATCAAAGGATATTGAATATACATCAAAAGTTTCTTCTCATGAGATATTATTCTCAATGTGGTGAAGATGCAGTGAGTAGAGTATCCATGGATTAAAACACGGATGACCCATTAACAATGTCTCTATCTCATAAGATCCATAAGTTTCATGTGAGAGATAACATATTTAATATTATCAAATATTGGATCTAGTGTGTGTGGGAGTCCTCTGAACATGGTGCCCTAGAACCAAATTCTATGTACTTGGTGATTAAATGTATTTATTGTCTTAAATATTAATCAGGATTCTTATCACATCATAATTATTCCTCTACATGGAATTATATATGATATTGTCATAAGAATATATCTGACACTACAAATGTACAGTTGTTACTCTCTATGATAAGTACCTGGAGGTTCCATGATATTAATCTTGAATAAATTTACTATATCTAGATGATATTGTCTAATGGGACACAAAGGATATATGATATCTAGGGTAGGGGTCTCAGAATACATTAAAGTATATTAAAATGGTTTCCTCCCTTTCTAAAATCCATGATGGAAGGTTATGAGAATGGACCTTATAGTAGGAAATCTAAATTATATGTGTTATTGAATTTTCTTATCTAAAAATGTGTGTATTGGTCCTTCTACATTATGAATATAATTAATTTATATAATGATCCATATACATTTATGTATTTATGAAAATTATGTTGATATATAATCAAATAATGGTATGATATATTGGTTTCATCAATATTGATGTTAAAATAATGGATAATCCAAGTAAGTATTTATCCCTTCTATCTATTAATGGATCTTTATATATTAGACCCATTGATGGGAATGAAATTTCACAGGTAAATCTATAGTCATGGTGTTTTGGGGGACTATTAATTTCTAGACAATTAGATAAATTTACATCAAGGACATAGGTTTAGGAAGCATATTTTCAACTTGGTTGATTGTAGATATCTTGGTAAAGGTGTTTGATTACACTGAAGTGTTTGTAGTAGTTTTTGTGTCATCACAACATTATATTTTTAAAGGATTACTTAGAATATTTCTAGATGTTGACCTTATACTTTAGGTGTCTAATATTATTACCACTAATAAAGTGTCATATAGGGTCACACACTTATTGTATATTTAATCTTGGTAAAATTCATTGTTGTATTTAACAAGTTAGAATAAATATTATTTCATATTTTTATTTTAATAATTTTTTCGATTTGTTTGATCAAAAAGATTCAATAACTAGTTATTCAAAATAATAAGTGAGTTGAATAATAATAATAAATATTTATCTAAATGATTTTGGATAACTTTATTTTACCTCAACTAAAAAGGACGGTTGATTTCCTGGGGTCCCCGCAAATAAGAAACCTCTATCTCACAGTTGTTGCAGAGCACCTTCACGTCCTCTAGTAGAGTAGAAATGATTTTATCTATAACAAAAACTCATTCAGATTAAATTCAGGTAAAATGAAGATTCTTATTACTATTAGAGAGGATGCATCAATTCAAAAGGACCACTGAAACAACTCCGTTAAGGATTTCGTGACCCTTCACCGCATCAGAGTTCATGGAAACTTCCCAAAGCCCAAATACACTATTGATGTTTTTTGCAAATCTCATCCTACTGGCTGGATCATATTCAATGTGGATGGAGCTTCAAAGGGAATCCCAGGAACCTCAAGCTATGGTGTCATCTTTAGAGACCATATGAATCAGATCCTAGGATGTTTCTATGGAAGTTGTGGTATCTCTTTAGCATTGGAGGCTGAAATGAAGGGTTCTATTCACGTCATTTACTTTTCCAAAAAGTAGAAATAGAACAAAATTTGGATTAAGAGAGAATATACAACTATAGTGGAAGCCATTTGGAATGGTGTTGCTCATCTTTCTTGGACTCTCACCACCTGATGGAATGATTGTCTTAACTCACTCAAGAATCTCAATTTTATTGTCACTCACACCTACATTGAAGAAAACAGGATTTTTGATGGTTTTTCCAACATGGGATTTCCTCACGAAGTTATTTAGAGGAATGACCTTCCTTCATATTTGCATCTTTATTTTATTATAGACACCAAAAAAATTCTTACTTTTCGTCTCATGTAATTTCCCCTTGTACTCATTACTTTTTGGAATACATTTTAGGGCTCTGGTCTTTAAATAGAACACAGCCATCCTTCCTTTAATAAATATCCAATTATATTACTTTCCAAAATACTATTGTAGTGTTCAAAGGAAATAGAGAATATCACTAAATATCTATTGATATAGCTGTTGGTGCCAAAATGTTGGAAGGAAAGAAAGAAGAGAAAGAGGCCTTGGGACTAGCCTCCCAAAGCCACATCGCGGAGTCCCCCCAAGTAACGCGACGGGCGCGAAGCTGAGGAGGTGGTACCCTCTGCAAACGCCCATAACATTCATGATCCCTCCGCGAAGCACAGGAGGAGGTACCCTCCATGAACACCCCTGACGTTCGCGATCCCGCCAAGAAGCAAAGGAGGCAGTACCCTCCGCGAACACCCCTGACGTTCGTGAGTCGCTGTGAAGAAACCCAATCCCTCTTCATGCCACGTAAGCTCTGATTCGCGGTGCCTCTTCCCTATAAATACCGATCTCCCCCTGAGCCCAAAATAAGGATAGAAAATCCGACCTTTCACCTTCCTAGATCCCAAATAAAGAAGCACCAATTTCTCTGCGAATCATGAGCTCTGTGAGGTAATTTTGCTTCACGAGGTGCATCTGCATTGTCTCGTTTTGATCCCCTCTTCTAAGAGGGATGCCTTTCGTGAAGCCTAAGGTCTTTCGCGAAGTAAGGGGATCCCCAAGGGGACTCGGGTTGTCGCGGAGAGTTTATGCTTTGTGAAACACCCATCATGTACACATGATCCATTTTCTAAGGCATGATCATTGTACTTCACGAAGCACATTGCTTCCCGACATCCTACTTCACGAGGAACCTTTGGTCTGTGAATCTGTGCACGAAGAATGCCTTTCCACTTTGCGAAGTACCTCCTATTCTGAAATCTGCTCCATGCTAAGGCCAAGTCACCCCACTTCACAAAGTACACCCCTTCTCCAGTTCCCTTCACCACGTAGAGCAACTGAGCTCCACAAGACCCCTACCTATGGACCCCTCTGCTTGTAAATTCCTTCTCTCGTGCGACCCTCCAGGTTTGCATGATTTGACTTCAAAGTCCCTTGGATGATACTACCCGTAGCGTTGCTCCGCCTAATGTTTCTTCGCATAGGCACGCTAATGGATATTGCTTCTTCACATAGCTAGGACAATGTGGACCCCTCGATGCTTTGCTCCGAAACCCCCCTTCACCACGGCATTTCCGGTACCTTCCCTCCCACAAGGAGAAGAGGGTACCAGTTATGTAACTCCTAGGGGTGCAGAGTAAACCCACCTTTTCCATTATAAACTATGTGGTCTTTGATCAATGCTAAGGAATGGTACGTAGGAAGCCTCCCTAAGGTTCAATCCCACCATCCACATGGACCATGGTCCTTCTTCATGTCGGTTCTCTGACACGCCCCTGTCCCGCATGACGTTAAACTGCATCCCAATCTAGAGGTAAGTCATTGTGATCCCACCATGCAGTTGTTCTAACACCTCTTCATGTTGGTTCAACAGCCACTTTACATCCCGAACTACGTGGAAATTGATCTGTGATAAGGCATGGTATGTAGTAAGTCTCCCTGAGGTTCATGCCTACCACCCCCATGGACCAAGGTCCTTATTCACATTGTTCCACCGACAAGTACACATTTAAACTACATGGTCTTTGATCCATATCAAGGCATGGAACTTAGGATGCCTCCCTGATATTCAATCCCACAACCATTGGTCTTGACCACCTCCATGTTGGTGTGCTAGGCCCCTATCCCAGACTACATGGACTTTGATCTGTGATAAGGCATGGTACGTAAGAATCCTCAAGAGGTTCAATGCCACCATCCATCGGACCAAGGTCCATCTTTTTTCGGTTCACCAACATCCTAACCTGAACTACGGGGTTTTTGATCCATGCTAAGGAATGGTGTGTAGGAAGCCTCACAAGGTTCAATCCCACCATCCTTCAGACTAAGGTCCATCTTCATGTCGGTTCTCCGACGCCCACCTGAACTACGGGGTATTTGATTCATTTCATGGCATGGTACGTAGGAAGTATCCTCAAGGCTCAGGACCAAATCCATCGTCCATCCTGATTCATACCCGGGCCACCACATCCTGGTGCGATCATTCCACCTCATTCCCCTCCACAGTATTTAGGAAGTCGCCCACATGATGGCCCCGAAATCGGTGTTCCCTCAAGGGGGTTCTTTAATCTGATCCACTCTAGCAAGTGTCCTGATTAGCCCAATCCATCTCTGCTGGATGTTAAACTTGCAGCATACCCCATGTTAAACACAAAAAGATGATGAAAACCTCAGATATATTCCCATGGCATATGATTCCCCGTACTCGATGTGGGATACCTCGGGCTTCCACGCCCTTGAGAAGCCCTATAATAAAGGACAAAAGACAGACACACCAATTCCCTAGCGTTTAGACATGCCAGTGATGCCTCAACATGACTACTACCCCAACTGAAGGTTGCTGCCCTCACTGGACCCCTTGGAATGTCCTGATAGAAGTAGTGTAATTCATCGGCGTCCTTGGAAACATAGCACTGGGAAGAGTTTCACGAACAACGTATTAAATATATAAGGGAGACCCGGACATGGTGACGAGTTCCGAGGAGGATTCCATGGAATTAAGAACTGACATCCCATCATCCTGTTTTGATCAAGGAGCAAACATCCCTCATTAAGGATTGAATGTCTCCCACCTTTGGAAAGCGGGAATGCGGGGTAACAGAACTGCACTGATATCCCCTGAACGCGACAGATGCGCGTGCCCTAGCGAAAGCATCAGAAATAGAAATGGTGTACCCGATGCGAAATTATTCTCCTCAAAATGGAGATTAGTAGCGCTCGAGACATTAGTAGAATGATAGGTCACCGGATCCAGATATCTGGTGCCGGGCCCCGCCAGGAAAATAGCAGGCCTAGCGTGAAACTCACCAGAAGTTGGGGCAATCAAAGTGTGGGGCATCTCAGTCTGCGACGTTGTTAGCGTGGATCCCTCTTACCGGTCATGGAAGAAGGAATGGCGATGGTGCACTGGGTGTCAATTTATTTTTCTATTAGTACTAATGATCTGATCTCCCTACCTCCAAGAACCGAGTTGCTGCATCCAGAACCCAATCACCTCCTGCCCACCGACGCAGGGGCAGGGACAATATCAACGCGGCTACCCCACGCGGTTCTGTATCTTCTACAACGGCCTCGACGACCCTGACTACTGGGCACCCACGTCTCATCTCCCAATAAAAAATTATCCAATGGAGGTTAATCAATGACCTCGTACGTAGGTACGAGTAGGAGGGGGTCATCCCTATGAGGGACATGGCCCGCCTGGATTTAGAGGCTTCTACGCCTCACAGTCAACACCACCCCTGAGGGCTGCGTATGGAGCTACTGCTCCCCACTCAAAACTTCAATCGTTTCAGGGGCCTCTCCCCAGAATGCCTCAAGGAATCCATACCCTATTTTGATGAGGTAGCGGATGTTCGGGCCCGCCTAGCCAGAGTTCCGTCCTGGGGGTTCCCAGAGAGGGCCCCCACAAGGCCACGCCAGCGCCACCACCTGGTTCCCCTAGCCGAATAGCCAGTAGACTACCTACCTTCACCACCGATATCAGCTCGGCTGACCCGACACTAACGTCGGGCATAGGTCGAGGAGTACACCCATCAAGGGGCGTCAAAATCAGCGGCCACTATAGCCTGAGCCAAGGCTGGCGTGCATCATCAACCCCCTACATACTCCGTGTAGGGGAAGCTATACACCTGACCCAGATTGAGGCCCCAACCACCCCATGGGCAGGCTGGGTGGACTCTCCTGGTCGTAGGCACAAGTAGTGGCCACTGCAGACTAACCCGCAGCAATGCCACCCACTACAGGGGCCCTCCTCGTGCATCCACCAAGGAGGACGCGGGCCTTTCCTGCTCCCAATCCTAGCTCGGAGGTATGCCATGTGCCACCTTCGACATGAATTAGGGCCTTCCCCATGGTAGAAACACCTCATATGGGATCCTCTCCCATGCTCATTACACTGGATACAGAGTCGTCCCTTCTGCCACGAACCATGGGAGTGGGAACGTTGCACATCCAATCACTCTCCGTTGTGAGGACCTTCCTCACGCCCTTGTAGCCATCGACGGAAGTCCTATTCGTCCTATCAACCAGAAGGGTGTAGATCAAATTCACTTCACCAACACCTAGCACGAAGGTCCTACCTATGTTCGGTCAGATAAGTACGGGGACCTGCCTCACACTGATGTCACCAAGGGAACTAGGCATGAAGGTCCTACCCATGCCCCTATCAGTTCTAGTGGGGGTCCCACCCATACCAACATCCATCAAGGAGGTCATCCCCGTGTCCCCTTTGACATCTGCCCTGGTGCTCCTCGCACCTTGGCCCACTCAGGAGGATGTACTCCCCGCCCCAACACTAGTACGGCCGAAGGACCTTCTCATGCCGGGAATTGTCCCTTCACCGAAGAGCCATCCCGGGGAAGAAAGGCGCATCATCGCTTCAACAAGAGGAATACCAAAAAGCTTCCGACTAAGATCAAACCGGTCTATTTCTTGGATTCTAAAGAATAGTATGACTCAGCGGTGGAACCCTCCCCATGGTCCTCTGCGTCGAGGACCAGGGAAGGAACAAGGCGTATTAGCCTCATCCTTACAGAGTGTGAAGTCAATAAGATTCCCGCCACTCTTTGTAGGTACATCCATGAGGAGGAAATTTCAGAGTCTCACAGGTTCTGACCATGTAGTCACCACCATCATCACTAGAAGTACCCTCTACCTCGAACAGAGATCATGGAGAGCTATTTTGGGGACCTATGGCGGTTGAGCAACAGCGTGACCCATCACCAGTAACCATGATACCTACACCAAAAGTTGTGTCTTTTAGCCGGTCGTATCGTGACATTGTGGTCAGGTCATTGCACTCCTTGGAGGATGGCCAGGAATTCGGCAGCCAGTCAGCTCGTTCGCCGTATTATCAGCCGCCCAGTCTACCGTCTCCGCGGTCCACCTCATTACCGCTACCAGTTCCTCAGCCGCCTCCGGTTGAAATCTAGGGCAATACGGGGCCAGACCCTAAATCTGATCCCAGGAGCTTCTGGAACATTATTACGATGGATCACTTCTCGGAGAAGTTCTGGCCGATGGAAACATCGAACTTCTATGCGCCAAAATCCCTCTCCCTAGAGGTAGTTGGGTTCTTCTCTCAAACCCTATGGGCGACACACTTCTGTCTTCGTTATCATCGGGTGGTGTACCCCGGGAGCCAAGTGCACTTTGATGAAATCTGGGAGCAATACCGTCTAGTCGATTTGGCCGCACTCCCCATGGCCCAGTGCCTTGAGTAACCAGGTCACAAGAGGCCCCTCCAAAAAAAATGTTTTTAGAGTTTTAGGGTACTCCGAAAAATCATCAGGCAGGCTACCCACCACATGTAAGTTCTTGGCTAGGGGAAGTACACTGCCCTCCTCTTCATCCCTATTCCACGGCAACCCGAATCTATATGAGACATTAAGGACATGCCCCCAGGAAGGGTCACAGTCCACATTGATGATTTCATGGACATTGAGGATGAGCTAGAATTTCTTGATAGAGACTTTCCCCCTGAGGGTGTGCCACCATTGTTGGACCCATCAGAGAGGATTACTTGTCAGCAGAGGAACCTCCTAGGTCTCCCTGTTCCCACCGAGTCGTTGGTACACAGTCTGAATGCTGGTAAGGGTAAAGATCATTTTGGAGCTTTAAAGCACTCCGACCCATCCGCCTCAGTACAGAAGTCGGAGGAAGACCCCGAAAAGGCCACGTTGTTTGGGAAACTTGCTGATCAGAAGAGGCTAGTCCATGAACTCCTGGCCAAACACACTGTAGATAGACGACCCGACTATGGTGATCCTAGGCCAGGGCTACAGGGGCAGGAACAACTCCTCCCCAGTGATATGCCTTCGGGAAACCTTGATCATACCACTACCGCGGACAGGGTTTAAGCCGGAAATCACGGAAAGAGGGAGAAATACATCTCACCGAACCCTCCCGAATGGCACGACAATATAAGGAATCCGGCCCATCTTCCCCCAGCTGCCCCTCAGGTCGCTCCTCCAGTGGCTCCACAAGCCATTGAACCCATATACCGTGTTGAAGGGCCTAGAAACACACTCATTGTTAGGGATACCCGACAAGATAGGGACCCCCGCCCCGGACGATCCAATGGCAGCACTCATCGCCCACCTCGAGGTGTTGGAAATGTGACAGGTGGCAGTACCACTAGATGGAAAGCCATATACCGTGTGGGTTAATGATATTCCTGCACCCCCGGGTTTTGGAAATCCCACTTTATCTCCCTTTAACAGGACAGGGGACCCACCGCAACACCTTTCCCACTTTCCCTCCTGGTGTGGCCCCATGTTGGGGACCTCATCATAGCAGTAAGCTCCAAGATCCGATGTTTTGAGCAGACAATGTAAGGCCCTACGTTCGTCTGGAACAGCCAGCTCCCCATTGGATTGGTGACTAGCTGGGAGGATCTTTGCCGAAAATTCCTATACCAGTTCAGCTCCACCACATGAAAGACCAGAATCGCAGACCCCTTCAGGTGCAAGAAAAGGCCCGATGAGCAAGTCACGAACTTCATTGCCTGGTGGAAGGGGCTCACATACTCCTTCGACATGCCACTGACTCAGGAGAAATTACTGACGATGTGCATGGGGAATGTCAAAACAGAACTTGTTCCTTCCCTGATCACTCAGAACTACACTGGAGAGTTCCGAGACTTCTCAGATAAGGCCTAGCGCCTCGAGGAAGCTCTACAACAGGATAGTCAGGTGTGTCCGCTGCCCCCTTTGATCCCAGCAAGGAAGGATTCCAGAGCTGAGCCCACCGCGGTGTCCCAAATAGAAGCCCCCTGGCACATAGAGTTGATATCAGTAGAACTGGCTCCGCAACCTCGCAGAGGACCTCCACCTCGGGCACAGCCTCATGCCCAGTAGTGACCACCTCAGAATCAGAAGGTTCCCTCGCGCAACATGCCACCACCACCATGGTGAGATAATCAGGCTCCACCTCCTCATTAGGCTCCTCCGGACCCTCATTAGGGCTAGGCTCTGAGAGCCCCCTTTCTAGAAAATAGACACCATACATACTCGTTCATTGAGTATCAGGTCCCTGGTTACTTTCGTAGTTCCCAAGAGCAGGGACTTGTATGCTTACCTGAGTGCAGAAGGTCGAAAGAGGTGAATCTCACCAATCACCCCATCTACTGCCTAAATCATCAGATTTTGGGGCACACCCTCAAGAAGTTCTATGTGTTTAAAGACTAGCTTCATGACCAGGTCAATAACAACATAGTCAGGTTAGGCCCAACCTCGAAACAAGTGGAAGGTGTCTTTATGAGGTCAGAAAGTGGTAGCGATGATGAAGGTGAGTGGCAGTAGGTTCCTAGCCGCGAATCCCAGATTTATGATGACCGGATGGCTTGTAAAATAGTCATCCACGCCCATGTTATTATTCTGGAACGTATGAATCATCTGGAGCCTTCAGAATCTGGGACCATCGCCTTTGCGTCAACATCTCAGTCGGCCTTTTCATAGAAGAGCAAGCATTGGCGGTGCAAGAAGAAGTAACATGCTCCACCAATGTCGTCATCATCCCGCACTCTCAGAGACGTCATGACCCCTGAGATGGGGATACCTCCTAGAATCCGCCTAGTGGTGGATGATTCATCAAGTGACAGTCAGTGGTATGCTTTGGTTAATACTATGGAGTTGGTAAATCCCTATATAACTCCCGATGAGGGGGAATTCCAAACGAACTTCCCCAACATCCCCAAACTACACCAACATAGGCGGAACCACGACCATATGGGTCTTCAAGGAATGTCAGCTGGCACTTTCAGCCAGGTCATGCATGCCACTGAGACCAGACAACAGGCCTAGTGCAGATCTCAACACGCGCAACCTCCTCATCGGGTGTCCTCAGATCTACATCCACCAACGTTTGTGCTACTAGATCAGTCAGATCTTCCTCGTCCGCACCACGACCAGTCTCGCTCTACTACAGGACAATCTCAGTTTTTCGGCCCTCATCCGGTAGCTACTCTTCAGGCCTCAACTACTGAGCAATGGGGCGTACCTAGAACTAGCCAGCCGCCGGTCCAGCTGGTAGGGCCCGCCGTGCCTCCAATCGCAGAGTATCCTCCACTAAGAAGAATCTCACACTTGGTATGGAAGTACGATGTCTTCAATAACCTTTTCGGCATCCCAGTGAGGCTTTCTATCCTTAAGGCTCTTCGCCTATCGTCATACATGCATGAGCCACTTGTCAAGGTCCTAAGGAGACCCCTCTAGTTTGAGACAGAGGTAGAAGCTGCATAAGGCTTCCATTCTGAGGCAATTGAGAATGAAAAATTCCAGGCAGTTGTCTCATTCTCAGGTGAAGACGAAGACCCTCCCATATAGTGGCACATTCATCCACTGTACATCACTGTCTTGTTCAATGGTGTGGAAGTCCTCCATTGTCTTGTTGACACAGTCTATGGGATTAACCAAATCCCAACTCAGACACTATGGAAGCTGGGTTTGTCTGGGGATGATTTAACTCCCTCTGACCTAAGAATCTAGGGATATGACAGGACCGAGTAGACCTCAGTTGGGAAGATCTGTTTGAAGACCTAGTTCGGTGGCCTAGTGTCCAGTACCGAATTCATGGTTGTCTCCCAGGACACCACATACAACGCATTGATGGGCATGCCATAGCTCCACCTGCATGAAATGGTCCCTTCATCGTATCACCAATGCCTCAAATACTCCCTCAATGGTCGAGTAAGAGTTCTCCAAGGAGGTACATCTCCTTTTACATATTGTGAAGCCTTTTATCTGGATGCTGGCGATTACAATAGCAAGGATAAGAATATTCTGGCAAGTGAGGTTGAACCTGCCCCGATCACAAGTGAACCCTAGGCAGGTCTGGATGATGCCTACATCTTACCGATCCATCGGTTTGAGACCATGTCCCCTAACATGGGTCAATTATTTGTCGTTTCAGGTACGATAGGAAGGTATATTCCCAGGTCCAAGTGACGGAGAAAGATCACCTCGTACTCCTACACAAACGAGGATCATGTGATCCCAGAACCTCCTACCCTTGTACGGTATCAGGATGTCAGGATCATGGCAACGACGATATGTCATATGTGTCTGTTTCACTGGGCTAGAATTAACCGGATCAAGCTAACGCGCCACTAATTATTTGATGTTATCAAGCGTGGCCCCATGGTCCAAATACCATATGAGATTGGATCAACTGCCTTCATCGCTATGGCCTCAGTGGTGCATGATTTTCCTAATGTGATGACCACTGCCACTAAAGCTGAAACCAGCCTCACGTCAGTTTCTGGTGGCTTGGAAGTGACTCCCCCTCAGATGATCCCTCCACAAGTAGAGAAGAGGATCTAAAGGATGCTCCCCCTGTCTTTGAAGAAGGAATCTATACCACATTCGATGAACTGGTACAGGAGAACCTTGGTAGTGAGGCAGATCTAAGACCCATGTTGATTAGTGCTGCCATGTCCCTCGAGGAGGAGCAGCGGTACATGAACTTCCTTAGGCAGCACCATGATGTGTTCGCCTGGAGTTATGGTGAGATACTAGGACTTGATCCCCAGGTAGTCGTCCACTGCCTTGGTCACCTGAAAAACCATCGCGGGTTCAAGCAGCCTCCCAGAAAGATGCACCCTTCTCCTGGTGCCATGTTTGAGGCTGAAGTTGACAAGCTCATCAGATCCAAATTCTTCAAGGAAGTCCAGTACCCCAAGTGGCCAGCAAACATTGTTCCAGTCAGGAAGTAGAATGGGAAGTTCATAGTCTGCATCGAATTCTGTGATCTCAACCGCCACTATCTAAAAGACGATATTCCCCTTCGAGTGACAGAATTTTTGATTGATGCTACGGCTGGGTTACAAGACCTCTCCATCATGGATGGGTACTCTGGATACAACCAGATTCGAATGGCTGCCAAAGACAAGGATTCCACCACTTTCAGGGCCCCCAAGGTACTTTCTCTTACCAGTTTTTTCCCTTCGGCCTGAAAAAATGCAGGTGCCACCTATCAGTGGGCCATGCATTGCATATTCAAGACGATCCGTGGAACATTGGTGGAGTGCAATGTGGATGATCTGGTGGTTAAATCTCGCCATCGCCAGGACCATCTCAAGGACCTGGAGAAAGTGTTTGGTTTCCTTCGTTCCCACCACCTAAAGATGAACCCACTTAAATGTGCCTTTGGGGTCACCTCCGGGATGTTTCTTGTCTTTGTTGTCAGATATCGAGGCATCACGATCGACCTAGAGAAGATCAAGGACATCATCTTGATGCCTCCCCCAAGCAATATTCTGGAGCTTCGAGGTCTCCAAGGCCCCTTATCCTATATACTTCGATTCATTGTGAATCTGGCTGGCAAGTGTATGCCCTTTTCCTGGCTCATGATGAAAGGCTCTGCCTATAAATTGGATGAAGAGTGTCAGAAGACATTCGAGGAAGCCAAGAAGTATATGTTGAAGCCTCTGGTCGTGATGCCACCCATCGCCAGAAATCCACTGGTCCTTTATGTGACCACCCTAGAACAGTCTCTCAGGGCCCCACTAGCCTAGAATAACAATGAAGGGACAGAGAATAGCCTCTACTACCTCAGCCGCATACTCCTCGATATAGAGACCATATACTCCCCCATCTAAAAGAGATACCTTGTGCTTGTGTTTCCCATATAGAAATTGTGACATTACCTGCAACACCATGAGGTACAGTTGGTCTCTCGGGTAAACCCACTGAAGTACATTCTGAACTGCCCCATGTTGACTGGACGACTAGCGCGGTGGACGGTAATTCTTCAGCAGTTTGACACTAGGTTTGTGCCTCAGAAGTCTATCAAAATGCATGCATTGGTAGAATTCCAATCTTCCCATCCAACCTCCGTAGATCAATCCATGGACATAGATTTTCCTGATGGGGCAATCCTCTCAGTCGATCATGTCGTCTCATGTTTGAAAATGCACTTCGACAGTGCCTCCCAGAGCCCCACTGGTACGAGTCTCAATGATCCTAGGCTCAAGAGAGTGGGTTTGGGTATTTTCTTCATCACCCTAGCGCAAGCCATTCTATCGTACTCATTCATATTGTCATAAGGCTGCACCAACAATGAGGCAGAGTATCAGGCTCTCATCACTAGCCTTGAGCTGGCCCTTGAGATCGATGTGCCCCATTTTCACGTGAAAGGGGATTCCGAACTAGTCATCAAGAAATTCAACGGTGACTATGTTGTCAGGAAGCCAGAGCTCATGCCATTATTGGAGTGCACCCTCCATATAATGGCCCAGTTCCCTTCTCGACCAGAGGATACCCATGTGCCTCGGTCACAGAATGGTCGAGTAGACGCTTTGGCTGGCTTTGCTGCGTCACTTAAAGAACCCGAGCAGGATTGTCTGATTATACATGTGGCACGCCAGAGAGTCATTTCCCCCGTCACCCCAAAGTATGGCGATATCCTGCGGGTAAACCATCTTACCGATGGATCCTCCACGTTAGGAGCCCCAGGTTCATCAGATGCAGTGGTTGAGATGACTCATGACTAGAGAGCACCTTTTGTCGAGTATCTCCAAAATGGTTTCTTCCTGGATAATCGGGCCGAGCGTGAGTAAATTCGATGTCGCGCGCTGCAGTTTACCCTCCAGAGTGGTCCCGGTCTTGAGAAGACCCTCTATAAGAGTGGTTTCAATGGTGTTCTCCTCTATTGAATTCAATGAGTTGATATTTCTAAGGTCATGATAGAGGTTCATGCCGGTTCCTGTGGATCCCACCAGGCTGGGCCGAACCTGTCCCATCAGATCCGGAGACTGGGGTACTTCTGGACCTCTATGATCTATGATTCTATTGAGTTATCCAAGATATGTCATGCATTCCAAGTTCATGCTAATTTACTACATCGTCCACCAAAACCTCCCTACTCCACCAAGTACTCTTGGCCCTTCGCGGTGTGGGGGATCGATGTCATGGGGCCGTACCCACCAGTGATAGCTCGCCAGTGCAGGTTCATACTGACCGCTATAGATTTCTTCTCCAAATGGGCAGAGGAAGTCCCACTCATGGAAGTCAAGGCTCGCTCCATTTTTTAATTTGTGAGCTCCAACATCATCTACTGATTTGGAGTCCCTCACGCTGTCCTCACCGATAACGACACCAACTTCCGAGTAGCTGAGTGGATGAAATTGCACGCCAAGTACAATATCTGTTTGAACCATACCTCTCACTATCATGCGCAGAGAAATGGAAAGATCGAGGCGTTCAAAAAAACCCTCTCTAACATTTTGCAGAAAATGGTTGGTCAGAACAAGAAGAGTTGTCCGTACAAGCTCCCCAACACCCTCTGGGATTATTGGACGACGACTCGCAATTCCACCCATTTCACTCCATATTCACTGGTGTATGGGGTTGAGGCCGTCCTGTCCATCCAGATCCAACTGCCATCATTATGCACTATAGTCTATGACCAGTAGGTGCCAGATAAGGTGGCCGAAATATGTCTAACTGAATTGGAAGCACTCGACGAAAATAGGATTCGTGCCCTACACAATTTGGATAGGCATCAGAATAAGATATCTAGAGCCTTCAACAAGAAGGTTCGCCTCCTCTCTTTCCTTCACGGTGACCTGGTGTTGGCCCTCCGAGCACCAATGATCCATGGAATGAAACCACCCAAGTTGGAGCCCAAATGGGAAGGACCTTACATCATTCATAAGGTTTACACCAATGGAGCATATTCCTTAGTGGCCGTGGATGGGGAGCGCATAACTCCTCCCACCAATGACAGGTTCCTCAAACAATACTTTGCCTGACCCCTTTGGTCCTGCACGACCTTAAACTGTATTGTCATGCACGACCTTAACTGTACAGTCCTGCATGACCTTAAACTGTACGGTCCTGCATGACCTTAAACTGTACAGTCCTGCATGACCTTAAACTGTATGGTTCCGCATGACCTTAAATTGGACGGTCTCGCATGACCCTAAACTGCATGATGGTCCTGCATGACTTTAAACTAAATTTTGAGAACTACATGTGGCTTGATTCCCATCCTTATGGGATACGTAGGAACACTCAGATGCTTCGTTTTGAACCCATACCCAAACTCCTCTCTTTGACTATCCCCCTGGGTATAGCTTCCTCAGAGGGCCCTCGTATGATGTGGAGTATGCTTCCTTATCCCCACTCATACGAGGATTATAATGGTCAATCCATGTGCCCACACTTGTTATTCTATCATCCTGCGTCTTCACCGCACAATGTTAAACCGCATGGACTTCATGAACAACGTATGGATTAATTACAATCCTCATGGGATACGTAAGAACGCCCAAACATTTTGTCTGTTGGCCCAGCCCAAAAGCCAGAATCTTCCCCTATGGTCAAGTCATATGGCAGGGTGCGTACTTATTCCCCAATTCACATCGACCTAGTCTCGATCCGGCTGTACGTCCGCCTCCCTGGAGATGTTCACCTCTTTCATAGATGGGTACAACTATGTTTCACCCACTCCATGACTAGGATTCCATCAGCTTCCCCATCCGAAAGGGCCCCTGAATGGGATGGATGCTAGGCCTAAGGGACCTCTTACTACTTTTGGCCAACGCCCTCGAGGATGTCATGAAACATGATGATACAAGTCCCGCGTTTCGAATGTGGTCAGCGGTCGATGCTCGTTTGTTGCTCCTATCAAGTCACTATAGGGACACTGTGTTTCAAACATGGTCAACAGTTTTTATGGATCGTTAGGACCACCCTAAGATGTCTCAAACATCATGTTTAGTGGTTCGTTCTACCCCGTCGTATCTAAGCGATGAAAACCCCTAGGGCGATGATAGGTATCAGGACCCGTTGGATGGAGATAACCAAGACCATCTCTTTGTTTCCCGCACAGAGCACCGCTCACGTGGGATTATGAGCTATGATGAGGTAATAACTATACAGGAAGGTGTATGACCTTCCACCTAGCCCAGGTTCTCTCTAATAGGATTGTACTACATGATATAAAATTATGTCCTTATTCACGTTGGGTTACTCATCATGTTGTACATATCCCCAGATGAGACCTTCCCTCGACCCTTGTCCTTACAGCCAGATGCTAAAATGCAAGTCGATCAAGCCTCCCTGACAGAGGCCCAGCCTTAGGCCCCTTGTCCTTTTCGGGCCCTTAGCCCGTATCCTTACTGTAAGATGTTAAACTGCAAGCCAATCAGGTCTCCCTGGCCGAGGCCCAACCTCAGGCCCCTTGGCCTTTTTGGGCCCCTGCCCTCGTTGTTACTGCAAGACGTTAAACTACAATTCGGTCAGGCCTCCCTGAATGAGGCCCAGCCTCAGGCCCTTTGGCCATTTTGGGCCCCAACCCTCATCCTCATTTTAAGACGTTAAACTGCAATTCGATCATGCCTTCTTGACTGAAGCCCAACTATGAGGCCCCTTAGCCTTTTCAGGCCCCCGACCCAGATCCTCTATTATGGGATTATATGGTGTGGTGTGGGATTACATCCTCATTTAAATCGGTTTATTCTCCATACCATACACCTCCCTTGTTTATGGGCATCCTACTCCCCTCCTCGTCCTGCATGATGTTAAACTGCATCTTGAGAACTACGTGTGGCTTGATTCTCATCCTTATGGGATAAGTAGGACCACCCGAATGTCTAGGCTTTTGGTCCAGCCCCATCTCCCGGAAATCTCCCTTTTACATTGGCCCCTTGGCCTACCCTTCCCCGGAGAGGGGAATATATGGCATGATATGGGATTATATCTTCATTCGAGTCAGGATTGTAACAACCACGCCATGCACGTCTCCCTCGTGAGCATCCCCATCGACCGTTGTCGGAAATTCACCAATGTGCCCAAGGGTACTCTGGTTTAGTACCTGGAATCTTGGACTCTACTCGGACATGTTTTTGCCCACTTTTCAGGATTTGTGTCTCCCTTTATCAAGGCTTTCATCACCTTTCACACATGGAGGGACACCAAAAAAAGGCATGGATACCGCCCCTAAGGGCTCTCCAACAATTATGGGCCAACGCCCCCGAGGGTTTTAGACAAAAAAATTGATACAAATCCCACGTTGTGAATATGGTTGGCAGTTGATGCTCATTTGTTGTTCCACTTCAGGATAATGTGATATAGATACTGTGTTTCTGACACGGTTAAGAGTTATCCTACATCACCACGCCGACCCCATTAATCCCAAAATGTCAGTTGCATGATTCACATCCTTCCCAACATTCTCAGGTTCATGTAGATCTTCGAAACTCTTTGTACTATTCCCCAGTGTGCACCCGCACATTAGGAGGACCAAATCCATGATAGGGACTTCATTCGAGGCTCTTCACCGATTTCCCTTTGATGGGCGTGTCAGATATTGCAATAAATATCGTCCTCCCTTGTTTCCCACACCGAGTTTGACTCACGTGGGCTTAGGGATCGGGTAGCGGTCTGTGCTTACATGGAAAGATTCCATCCCTCTATGGTCCAATATCTAAGACCATAAACTATGATCTCCCCAGAACTACGTGCGGCTTGATTCCCATCCTCATGGGATACATAGGAATTCCCAGACCCCTTGTCCATGGGTCCTGCTTCAGGTCTGCTAATTCATCTTTTCTGCCCCACCATCAGGACCTTGACTATGGGACCACGTGGCGTGGTGTGGGATTATGTCCTCATTCACGTCGGGTTTGCAATAGCCTCACCACATCCACCTCATTCTAAGAATTATCCCTCATGTTTCCTATCCTTCACGACGTTAAAGGAACCCTCGAGAACTACGTATGGCTTGATTCCCATCCTTATGGGATACTTAGGACCACCCAGTTGTCTCGTTTTCAGGTCCAACTCAGCGGGGAGCTAGTTTCTACGGCCCCTTTCACTTTCACACCTACTTGTGCCCCTTGGCCCGAGGTTCCCCTCTTGGAATTGCGTACGGTGTGATGTGGGATCATGTCCCCATCTGCGCCGGTTATGTTTCATGGCACCGTACACATTCGGCACCTAGCATCTTCTTTGCTACATCTGTACTGCATGCCGTTAAAATGCATGCTTGGTCCTACCACATGACCCTAAACTATGACAATATTGTCTTGGTTGCACGATGAAAAAAGGCAATGCATTGTGATCTCCTCACTCAAGGGGACACCATGTTGGGTATTGGTCATACGCCATGCCATTAGTCAATGCCTACTATGGGTTGATTCTTGTGGTGTCATCAGAGACTGCTACCCTAGGCCTTTCGATTCACAAAAAAACAACTTACCCAAAAGGACAATCAAGATTTATCAAATACGACTTCTTTTGGTGAAAGGGCCACTCATGCATGCCCCTTTTTCCCTAGAACTGGTACCTTACCGTGCCACCTCAAGAACAACGTGTAGATTGATCCCCATCCTCGTGGGGTAAGTAGGAATGCATGTTCACTTCGCATTAGGCCCATCTGAAATCTCTTTTTCGATCCATCGACCTAAAAACTCTCCGAGGAGCACGTGGTGGTCGGAACCCCCGGTTCGCATTCACGTCAGGTATTTGAGTTACCCCACCACATGTCTCCTATGTTTCCTCCCATCCATGGTCCGAATTCTGCGACCCTAAACTAAGATCTCCCTATGGGAAGGGACTCAACTCCCTCTATCTAATACATCTCATTGTCATATTCAGATGTCTTTTGGAAAAGATCCCGAAGTGTGGAATCTTCATAGAGACATTCCTCTAGTTCCATGTCCAAGCTTCGCGGGCTCACTATTTGGATCCTCATCATCTTCCACATTCAAAAGGACCCTCGAACGACATGTATTTTAGGCTTAAGGGCTCTCTATGGATGATGGGCCTAAGGGCTCTCCTATCGTTTTGGTCCAACGTCCCTAAGGATCTTGGATGAAATTTGCTATAGGTCCCATGTTTTGAACATGGTCAACGGTCGACACTCATTTGTATGTCCCCCATTCCAGGCTAACACGATAAGGATGCTGTGTTTCCACCACAGTCAACAGTTATCCTCCATCGTCACGCTGCCATCATTGTGATTCAAATTTTGAGCATCATGATTCACACATTTCCACTTATTCATGTTCAAGTGGAATTCCAACATACTCATCTTTATCTCTTCGCACATCTAGGTGCACTACATAGACAAGTTAGCATCATTGGGTCGGTATATACCGAGCACCCCGTCGCCCTAACATATTCCTTCATGTGTCGAGAAATTCCCCCATTACTTTTTGTTTCCCACATCGAGCATGACTCACGCGGGCTTAGTAGTTTTGGTAGGATCTGTACCAGTGCAACGAGGCTTCTCATCATCTTGCATGATGTTAAACTCTGTTTCCAGAACTATGTGTGGCCAGATTCCCATATTCCTGGGATACGTAGGGACACCCTGGTATTTTTCCTAGTGTCTAGACCCCAGGAATCATAAAACCTGTTATTCTCCATTTCCAGACCCCTGGCAGGACCCCTCGTATAGAACCGTACAACTGTAACTTTGCTGTGAACAAGTTCGGGATGCCCCAAGATGACATTGGGAAGCGACAACTCCCTCACCAAAGAGGCTCGGTCTGAAGGAAAGAATGATCCATGATCAGACCAATGATTTATCTAGTGTGCTTCTACCACGATGGAATAACCTCAAGAGTGTTGGATTTTTTTCTAATAAACCCACTCTCCTCATCTCGGCTCCACACTCCTCGCATGAGGTGCCTACCCAGTAGGCCCATGCCCAATCGTCTTCGAAGTTGCTGCCCTAGCGCAGGTCCCACTCATCGGACCACCCGTTCATCGAATCCCTCAAGAATGTCTTCAGTATTTTGAGGTAAATGGGAGGGGACATCTCCAGCTACAATGGATTCCCATCAACATTGGTCAGATGATTGTACAGGTAGTCGGTGATGACAGGTGTGAAGTGCTCCCACGCATGACCATCAGCCGCCCTGAACCATTGGTACTGGCACAACATGCTCCTGAAATAGTAAGTTGGTTCATCCCTAATCGCCTTAGGATTGAAGACATCATCCCTTAGCCCGAAGACATAGAAGGGAATCCTCCTACACAAAATATAGTTCTTTTGGCTCTTTGATTGCAACTCTGTCATTGAATTATGGTTCGAGTGGCTACAGACCAACTCTCTTAGGCCCAGACAATTTTCCATCTCATCCCTCAGGGCGGCGTCTACAATCACCCATAGCGCAGCTTCTTGATGGGCCATTAGGTTTCAGAACTCGGAAAAATTTTAGGTCAGGTCACAAAGCCTGTTCACATAGCTCGTTCGCGAAGCTGATTCACGGATCCTGGTCTCGGCCTGCAAGTGCACGTTCGCGTGGCACTGTCGCGGAGTCAGAGACTCACGGTTCACCGTGAATCCCGATTCATGGAGATCAGGCACGAAGTACATGGAGGTTCGTGAATCGAGAGCACAAAAGGAAAAAATCATGGAGAAGTGAAAGGACAAAAGAGATAGTCAACCCCCTATTTATAGGCAGAAGACTTTGGAGCTTCATGGCGCATCCAGTCCGCATGGAGCTTCGCGGCTCGCCCGGCCTGCATGGTCCCTATCAGCCTCACACACCCTCTCCGTGAAGAACAAGAGGCGGTACCCTCCAAGAATTCCCCTGACTTCTGCGAACCCACCGTGAAGCAAAGGAGGTGGTACCCTCTGCGAATGCCCCTGACGTTCATGACCCGCCGCAAATAAACCCAATCCCTCTTCGTGCCGCATAAGCTCTGCTTCAGGGCGCCTATTTCCTATAAATACTGAGCTCCCCCAGAGCCAAAAAGGAGGATGGAAAATCTGAACTTTCACCTTCCTATATCCGAAATCACAATGCACCCGTTTCTGTATGAATCATGAGCTACGTGAGGTATTTTTTCTTCACAAGGTGCCTCCACATTGTCTTTTTTTGATCCCCTCTTCCGATAGGGATGCCTTTCGCAAATCCTAAGGGCTTTCATGATGGAAAGGGATCCCCAAGGGGACCCGGGTTGTCGCGGAGCATTTATTCTTTGTGAAACACCCTTCATGTACACATGATCTGTTTTCTAAGGCTGGATCACTGTACTTCATGAAGTAAATTGCTTCCTGACATCCTGCTTCATGAGGCACCTTTGCTTGGAGAGGCTATGCTCCACAAATGCCTTTACACTTCATGAAGCACCTCCTATTTTCACCTATGCCCCATTCTATGGCCAAGGCACCCAAATTCGTGAAGCACACCCCTTCTCTAGTGCCCTTCACTGCACTGACCAACCGATCTCCACAAGGCCCCTGCTTATAGACCCCTCTACTTGGAAATTCCTTCTACCGTGCGACCCTCCAGGTTTGCATGATGTGACTTCAAAGTCCCCTGGATGAGACCGCCCGTAGAGTTTCTCTGCCTAATGCTTCTTCACATAGGAACTCTAATGGATATTGGTTCTTTGCATAGCCATGCTAAAGTGGATCCCTCGATGCTTCTCTATGCAACCCCCTTCACCATGTCATTGCCGGTACCTTCCCTCCCACATGGAGTAGAGGGTACAAGTTATGTAAGTCCTAGGGGTGCAGAGTAAACCCACCTCGCCCGATCTGTAGGACGCTAAACTTCCAATCACCCTCATCCTGAACACACGATGATAAACTGTAACATCACCCCATGCCTCTCACGTGGGGTCCCCCACCTAGGAAATTCTCCATGCCCCTCGATCTCCACAAGGGATGATATCCTCCTTATGGGAGTGGAATTTGTCTGTGAGGAAGGGAAGCCACCTTGGTGTAAGCCCCTAGCTGTCCTTGAAGGAGGAAGAGCCCCCTGCTCCCTCTTTTCATCTTTAGTCTCCAAGGCCAACGGAGGACGTGATAAGGAACATGCCCCCCTACTCTCTTCCTGGGTGCCAAATCCATCTCCCTCTGCTCTTTGTCACCCTCGGGCCTCCATCCTGGACTAAGTCCCAGCACCATGGGCCGCCTCAGAGAGTAATCCCCAAATACCCCATCCCTTATGGCGTTAAACTACATTCCAATCTAGTGGTAATCCTTTGTGACCCACCCAAACTATGTGGACATTGATCTGTGCTAAGGCATGGTACGTAGGAAGTCTCCATGAGGTTCAATCCCAACACCCATTGGACCAAGGTCCTTCTTCACGTCAGTTCACCAACATCTATTGCGAACTACGTGGTCTATGATCCATGCTAAGGCATGGTATGTAGGAAGCCTCCCTGAGGTTCAAGCCAGCCATCCACATGGACCAAGGTCCTTCTTCACATCGGTTCTCTGACACTCCCTCGTCCCGCATGATGTTAAACAGCATCCCAATACAATGGTAAGATGTTGTGATCACACAATCCAGTTGTTCCGACAAACCTTCACGTTGTTTCAACAGCCCCTTTCCATCCTGAAATACATGGACTTTGATCTGTGCTAAGGAATGGTACGTAGGAAGCCTCCCTGAGGTTCAATACCACCACCCACATGGATCAAGGTCCTTATTCATGTTGGTTCGCTGACACGTGCCCGTCTGAACTATGTGGTCTTTGATCCATGTCAAGGCATGGAACGTAGGAAGCCTCCCTAAGGTTCAATCCCACCAACCATTGGTCCTGGCCGCCTCCATGTTGTTGTGCCATGCCCCTATCCCGAACTACAAGGACATTGATCCGTGCTAAGGAATGGTACATAGGAAGCCTCATGAGGTTCAAGCCCCCCATCCATCGGACCAAGTTCCATCTTCACGTCGGTTCACCGACATCCTAACCCGAACAACGGTGTCTTTGATCTATGCTAAGGCATTGTATGTAGGAAGCCTCACGAGGTTCAATCCCTCCATCCATCGGACCGAGGTCCATCTTCATGTCGGTTCACCGGCGCCCACCCGAACTATGGGGTCTTTAATCCTTGACAAGGCATGGTACGTAGGAAGTCTCCTCGAGGCTCAATACCAAAACCATCATCCATACTGATTCTTACCCGGGTCGCCACATCTCGGTGAGATTATGCCACCTCATTCCCCTCCACCGTATTCAGAAAGCCACCCACTTGCTGGCCCCAATATTGGTGTTCCCTCAAGGGGGTTCTTCAATCTGATCCAATCTAGCTAGTGTTCTGATCAGACTGATCCATCTCCGCTAGACATTAAAATTGCGGCATACCCTTTGTTAAACACAGGAATCTGAGGAAAAACTCAGATACATGCCTATGGAATATGATTCTATGCGCTTGATGTGGGATGCCTCGGGCTTCCGTGCCCTTGAGAAGCCCTATAATAAGGGTAAAAAGACAGACACGCCAATTCCCCAGCATTCAGACACGCCAGTGATGCCTCAACGTGACTAATCCCCCATCTAAAGGTTTCTGCGCTGACCAAACCCCTTGGAATGTCCTGACAGAAGCAGTGTAATTAACCGGCGTCCATGGAAACATGGCACTGGGAAGAGCTTCACGAACAATGTATTAAATCTATAAGGGAGACCCGGACTATGTGATGAGTTCTGAGGAGGAATACATAGAAGTAATAACTGATATCCCATCATCCCATTTCAATCAAGGAGAAGACGTCCCCAAATAAGGAGCAAATGCCACCCGCCTTTGGAAAGCGGGAATGCAGGGCAACAGAACGGTGCCGACGTCCCTCGAACGCGATGGACGCACGTGCCCCGACGAAAGCATCAGAAACAATAGTTATAGATCTAATATGTTTAATCTCTAAATATTATCTTAATCCATATGGATATAACTAATATTTTTTTATCCTTAGAGAAGTATTTTATTGTGATATACTACAAGTAGTGCATTTGATAGGGATCTGTCATGTTTTCGCCGAGTTATTCTAGGATGATGTTAAGATATTATAGTTATTAAATGTATTTACTCTATAAGGATTATACACTAGTATCCTAGAGTTCAATAATGTTACTAGGAGATTCTGTCAACATGATCTTCAATGAAGAAAGAATTTCAATTTCAGACAATTCAATGTCTTCTTATAAATTAATTATAAAAAACTTGTGATGATCCTTCTCTTCTAGTTTAGATGTCCAATCATGTAATATGTGTATTTTGATGGTTATTATGACATTAGATATATATAACTAAAATAAAAAAATTAATACTAAAAATTTAACTTGTTCATTACACACAGGTGCTTTTTCTACACCTAGAACCTACATAAATAAATTTTATGCACACAATTTTAATGATCAAATTCCAATAGAACTAGTTTATCAAAATATAAATTATAGGTACGATGCATGATATAATTTCTAGAGATATAATAATCATATAAAATTGAGAAACATTTATCCTTCCTGGAAATAGGATTATCTATAATCTTGAGTTTATCTCCCTATATTTGGGCCAAGATTCCACAATTATTTGGTATCAAGACCAACATTATATAATTTTTCTCTAGATCGTGCTTATTATTATCCATTAATTATTTTAATATCACAAGATAATATGAAATTTTTCTTCCATTCTCTTGATAATTTATTATCTAACTGGGGGGAACTAATCCATTACTAAAATCATGTAAAATTTATCTAAAGGAAGGATAATAATATTTTTAATGGTATATTAATATAAAAATCAAAATGAAATATAATAACCCTGAAACTATAATATTTAATCAATAATAAAACATACGGATGTTGATTTAATAATATGAGAAAATTTCATAGATATATATAATTGTTCCTTAAATAAAATTCCCACAAGAAAACTACAACTAATGATCTGAGGGCATGTACACCTTAAATATTATTAATAACTTTGGTAGTTGTTCTTATATTCCCATTCCATTTTTATCATGGTATTAGAGGTTGAGGATTATTTTTTTATTCTTTAGTCTTTTGATTAAGGAATTGACTTGGATAAATACCAACTTACCCACACATAATATAGTGAATTCATAAATTTACCTTAATATAAACTCTATTTAATTAAATTTTATAAACTAATGTATTAATTCCCTTGTGGTAGTTTGATGTCGATAATTGCCTCTTCCACAAGTAAATCATCTTCTAGTTCCCATGATTCAATCCAATTTGTTCTTCTTTACCCAATTTTTAAATAATATTAATTGGTACTTCTTTCCTTAATTATCTTCTTCATCATAACTTTAATGAGACTCTAACCCTATATTCATGGGTGTAATCTAGATCTCACAAATAGTTACACTAGTATTCTGTATTTTTTATTGTGTGTTTAGGATAATCACTAGGTATATAAGTTCATATCCCATTTTAATGGGTTAATTTTTGATTTCATCATTTAAGTTTCCCTTTCACCCATGGACTACTCAGTTCCTTTAATTTCAATCCTTTACTAAAACCAAAATGGGTTTACATGAGTGAAATATGATTAATATTTCATGGTTGTTATCATAAATATTCTTTGGAAAATTTATCCAAAACATGTCCACTTTATAGTCTAATAACATTAAACAACAATTATTTTATTTAAACCTGTATCACTCTTAGTTCCACCAATATCATTCTTGGTTCAATATAGGTTACTTTAAATTAATTTTTATTATAATTCTCAACCAAATACCTTCAAAAACATAATAATCAATCCTTTATAGTGGTTCTTATAGAGTATATGATTAACTAAAACATATCCCTCATGAGTGTCTTTACATGTGTGAATTCCTATGCCCACTCATCATGCATAAATATGATGACTAGTTCAATGCTCAAACAACTTCTTTTAGGGTTATTATCTATAGTTTCATCTTTTCCACAGCTCTATCCACTTACCAATATCCAGAAAGAGATATTTCTCTAGGAAAACTACCTACTCAACACTTTCCCAATATTTTTGGATACCATCTTATACTTAGAATCATGTCACAATTTTTCACTAATTTTCTTTCATCATAATATCTTTAAAAACAACACATTTCACATGAAACCAAAAATATTAACCCAAGGCTTAAATACATATTATTTCAAAATTCTTGACATACATCTCTAACAAATACAAGTTGAGGATTTAGAGTTCTAGTGCCTTTTCAATATTAGACATAAAAATACATAATGCTAAACATAATAAATCATCCTTATATAAAAATCCACATATTTCTATGAACAATCATATAAATTCTAACACTACATATGATATCATATGGAAAATACTTAATTAAAAGCGTGATCTAAAAAGGATAGTAATGGAATAAACATGGAAATGGAGAATAACATTAGATTCTAGAGGAATGAAATTTCATCATCAAGAGGGTTGTCATAATCCTAGATACAAATAATATGTAAATTATGTTATAAGATCATTATCATGTGGAGACAACATAAAACATGACATCGTAAACATTACTAAATAATAAATCCCAAGACCATCATTATAAAGTGGTTAATTTCAAATGTTCAATTAGGTGAACTTGAAAATCCCTTTACATAACATCCCATGAGATATAATGATTTACCCAATTCATTGGATGGATACATAATTCTAGGACCACGTTTCACAAAAATCAAAATCATATATATACACTCCACATGACAAAAACTTATCCTACAGAAACCATAAGCATGATCAAAAGAATTTTAAGGATATAGATTTTATAATTATGTTTCAATGCATAACTAAAGGAAAAAATCATATGTGTAGTAACCTATAATTCCCATATATAAATATTATTTATTATTAAATGAATGTTCAATAAATAACATTACCATCCATTCCAGAATCATATATGTTTAGTGTCTTTGGAAATATTGATACATAAAGAAATTATTTACAAGAGATCTAATTTATCTCCTAATAATTTATTCATAACGAGAATCCTTCTTAGACATATCACACATGAAACCATTCTTAATAGGCTGGAAAATGGAAATATTGGAAATGGTTAGATCAAATTCTCTACAATGGTAAACAAGGGATATATCAATGTTAACATAAGAATAACATTAGCCTGGGGGTTTAAGAATATGAGATTATAATTTCAAATCATTCCCAACTAATCATAGATTGTAACTTGAGTCATTAAAATATTCTTGGTAGTTTATAGGACATGAATTATATAGGAATCAATGAACATTATACTATAGATCATCACATTGGTAAGATAAATAATTTTTTAACACACACATAAGAATATAAAATAATTTCCTTAGTCATGGTTAATTTTTAAGACTCTCATAGTGGATTGGGTTCACTCCACATTCCATCATATATTTAGTCATGGTTCACACCCAATACTATCATGGTGTACAGATTCTATTATTGAACATGTTATACTCCAAATTTTAGTACTTATTTTCTCATAAGATATCCATCATTGCCTAATGCATTGGGAAGACATATAATTTCATGGCCACTCATCATATAATCATAATCCATTTAAATTTGTGCCACAATATCACAAAACCTTAATCATATATCATAACCCATGTAAAATACATGGGTTTCATAAACATTTAAATACTTCAATATTACATAACTATGAAGAAATAGGTTTCATAAAAATCTAATTATTATAATCCTAAACCATCAATAGAAAGAATAATTATTTTATCCTAGGACCATATCCCTAGTAATTATTCAGTAGCATTAATGGATATTATATCAAATGAAAAATTGCTTTAATAGCTTACTTGTAATGTTCCATGAGGGAAATACCATTTTCATTTTGAAATAAATTACTTTACGATCAAAATATTTCCTGAATATTAAGAAAATAATTATTTGAAAATAATATTAGAAACTTTTAAATAAATATTTCATGTATTAAGGTATCATGATGGAGAAAAGTTATATACATGTCATGTATGCTAATACAAATACCCCATTCACATTTATAAAAAAATGTCAAATGGACCTCATTTAGAAAATGATAAGAAGATTCAAATTAAAATATTTTTTAAAATTCAATCATGAAAAAATTAATTTAAATAATCATAAGATAAAATCAAAATCATATTTGGAAAACATGGATATGGAAGAAAATATATCTTTTTAACAAATAATAGGAATATAGTCAATTTTCCTTAAAAATAATCTTTCATACTATTGAGTTCTTAAAGTGAGGAAAAATAAAATTAAAAAAATCATTATCTCCAAAAATAACTGATGTAGAATAAAATTAATCATATTATTGAGAGATACATCATAAAATTTAAGCATCATAAACATAATAATAAATTATACTGGTAAAAAATTAAATAGTATCACTACTACATTTTCTCATGTTTGAGTAGGTTCAATATATTTCTAAAATACTCTATAAAAAAATTAATTTTATTATAATTTATTTCAAATTCCTTTATAATATTTCCTTGTTATATATAATCCACTTATAAATTTCAACACAAAAACATTAAAAATTATTATAAAAAATTTCTTTTTCTAGTGTTAACTATATCATTTTAAATAGAATTTATGTTTGGTAGTTTCAGTACTTATACATTGATCATGTTTCCATAATATAAATAATATTAATAATTATAAAAAATTTATATTCATACATGTTTATAATCATCAATAGAAGTTAGAGATAAAAAAATGAATAACACTATTCATGGTTATGGAATGTCATATGTATGCATGAACTTTGTTTTCTATTTTCAATAGATTGAATAAAAGATAGATAAAAATAAATCATCTTGAATGAATCATTATCATATATTACATATCAAAGATATTAATTAAATCTATCTTTATTACCATGTATAAAGAGAATAAATGAAAAAATAATAACATTTCATTGTGGAGGAGGTTGTCCACATTTACATACGAGAGACATTATCATTTTCAAACTGATTAGAAGGTAAGAATGAAGATATGATATTATAATTAAATGAGAATAATTATATCATAAATATAATTTATAAACATTTTATCCATCACAATAACCATCCATGAATTATTGTGTTAGAAAATTAATTATATTGATATGTGGAGGCAATAGTCCACAAGTATGCATGTGTGATACTTTTACTTACAATTTGATGGAAAATAGGGTGAATAGTGGTTATATTTTCATAATAACATTTTAGTACATTGAGGATAAAAATTTTAATATATTATGATTAATAACATAGATTTATATATTTTAGAAGAAGTAATAATTTTATAGAGAATTATTAAGATTATTACATCTTCTTCAGAAGGGATCCTTTAGATACTTTTTAAAGGACTCTTATAATGACAATTTAAGAATAAAATCAGCTATAATTCATGTATAGGGATTTTTTTAATATAAAATATCAATGTTTTTACACAATATATGGTTCAATGATGTGTAAAAAATGTAGGGGTCATCATTTATAAATGGTAAATATGACATACATAGATTTTCTTAAAATATTTCTAGTCATACTCAAGAAATATAGTACCAAATTGAAATAGGTTCAATGGTTGGATAGGATTCATTTTAGATATTTCTAAATAATAATATTTAAACTTTTTAAATTTGAAAAAGTACCCTTATCTCAAGATTTAACCATTGGTAAACTCATTTTAACCTTAACCAAGTTTGAAAATCATTACTATAGTTATTCTCACCCGTCTCTAAAAATGAAAGGGCTCTAATTATTGTTTTTTTGGGAATGATGAATTAAAATATGGAATAGATTTTATCAAATTAATTTATATAATTGGCGTAATTTTATTTTAAATTAATCCCATAAATGTGATGAAAAGAAGTTTTCCATAAATTGTTTTCTCTTAAGTATAAAATGGGTTTATTACATCATCCAACCAAAAATTTATTAAATTATCTATAATTAGATTATTAATAATATTAATTAAGTAAATTTAATTTCAAATTATTTTTTAAAAATTTAGAATTATAAATATTTAAAACAAAATACCATTTTTTAAAAAAATTAATATTTTTCTCTATTCCTCAATAAAACATTCTTTTTTATAAAATTATAAAAAACCAACTCCAACAAAATTTTTATATGATGATTTTAAAAATTATGACAATACTTTAAGATAATTTTTTTATATGTGTTAGTATTTAATTATTTAATTTTATCACAAATGGAAATAAAAAACTATTTCATAGGAAAAATGTATTTTTAAACCATATAAAGACCTTACTAAAATTTGAGTACATATTTATCAATATATTTTAATTATATATAAACTTTATACAGAAATATTAAAATGTGTCTATTACTAGTCATTCTTCCAATTTAATAGGTTGGTTATAATGGTATACTATAATATAGTTCATTTAGACTTGGGGTTGCGTATATCACAAGATATCAAAGAAATTAAGCTATGTTGAAGATAAATGTATCATAAAACATCAATAGGTTACCTTATACCACTATTAAAATGAATTTACCCCTCTAAATTCCATAAATCTTATAGAAAAAAATGTGCATATATATCTGTTTCAGCACATCCTTTGCTTCCAAAGTAGCTTCATCATATTTCTGATTCCTCCCGAGAATGGTAGCTAGGTGAGTAGTAATATTACATAACACAATATCTCTACCATCCATGATTTCATTCTCTTGTGATACAACCTATAATTTTGGTACAAGAGAATGATAAGGTTGTACTTTCTCAAGAGTGATACATGGAACCCATCATGAACGGTTCTGCCCTTCCCTACCATTTTCCTCGCTAACTGATATCCTAATATCTTTCTTTCTAAAGCTTCATCCCAAAAAATTTGAGTTATACACTTCCTTGGGTTTAGGGATTCATAAGAAGCCATATAAATTTTCTATTGAAAGATATTTTTAAAAAAAAACTCAATCATAATAAGATATTTATCCCAACTATTGTTGAAATCCTTAGAACAAAATTTCAACATATAATCCAGTGATTGAACTAATCTATTAGAGTAATGATTTTCATGAGGATGATAAACTGTACAGAAACAAAACTCTTAATCCCAAGAATGATGATGAATTCACCCAACCATTGAGAAAAAACTCAGATCTTGATTAGAAATAATAACATTCAATAATCCATAAAACCATACCAATTCCATAATATATATTCTAGAAAGCCAGTCGACGGGGAAATATTCTCTAATTTGAATTAAGTTTGATGAATAAATATGGTGAGAGACTATAACCCAAATAATATTATATCCTTAATATGTTATATGGAATCTAAAAAAACATTTATAGTGATGTTTTCCCATTTCCATTATGGTATAGGTAATGGTTGTAATTCCCCATTAACATACTTCTCTTAGCCTTTACTTGCTGACATACTAAAAAATTGGATACATTATAGGAAAAATATCTATTTCTTTATTTCCCTTGGAAATACTCTTTTATGTCTTTATATATCTTCATACTTCTAGGATGAATAGAGAATAATGATCTATGAGCATAATCCAACAAATCCTTCCTTAAATATGTTATGGTTGGGACACATAGATAGTTCTAAAACCATTTCATTCTATCATAATGAAGTTTGAACCCAAGAAAATTTATCACCTTTTTTTGCAGCACTACATATTCCTTCTACACATCTGTAAGCTTCAATTGGATTGATAGTTGAATACTAATTTGAGGGATATTAAATATATCACATTCCATTATTATTTCCAGATCCATCCTCTACAAATATAGAAATATTATATCTTTTGTGATCATTGATATAAATATATCCTATCATGTTCCTTTAATCTTAAATAATATTCCAACTTGTCTTTTTCCCAATGGTGGTAATGTATTGTGTTGTCATAATATTTAATCATCTCCATCCTTCTTTTTTGGAACATATTCATCTATTTTGAAGTGAATATTTTCTTTAATCTTTTATAATTAGTATATATATCAAGCATTTCTCTATAAAGATAATGCATCCCTATATTTAATTAAAAAATTGACACAGCTAACTCCAAATCATGAGTTGTGTAAATCTATTCATGAAATTTTAAATGATTTGAGTCATACGCTATGACTATATCATTCTATATTAAGACACATCCAAGATGATTTTTTGATGCATCAAAACATATTAGAAATATGTATCTACTATAGGGTACCTAAGGTATAGTGGTGTTTGCTAACCCTCTCTTCATTTCCTTGTAATTTTCCTAACATTATTCTTTCTAAAGGAACCTGACTACCTACCATGTTAACATGGTGAGTAGACTATATATCCCTAATAAATTCTTTACAAAGTTTTAATAATATCCATAAAAAATAAGAAAACTGTAGCTATTAGTCCTAGTGGTTAGTCTAGGCCAACATTCTATACCTTCCATCATTAATCCGTCCACCGATAAACTCTCTCTTCATATTAGATGTGTTATCAATGAAATGTTTTTTATCCAAAATATACAATTTTTAAATTTAGAATATAGATATTCCCTCTACATAGTTTTTAGTAAAATTTTCATCTGATCTTAATGCACATTATTTCATTATTATTATATTAGAATTTCATCTATTAAGACTACCACATACTGATGAAGGTAATCTCTAAAGACACTATTCATTAAATCAATGAAGAAATCATGGTCCTTAGAAATACCAAATTGAATCAGTATATATTTATAGTATCAATACCCCATATATAAAGCTATCTTTGGTATGAATTCAATTTTTTACATACAAAAAATAGTATACATATTTAATATCAATCCTGGAATAATAGTTATCTTCTCATTAATGATTGAAAAATTATCAATATGGGGAATAATATTTTTTTTCTTGAATATGATCCTATTTAGTTCCCAATAATAAATATAGAGTCAAATAAATCCATATTCATTATTCATAAATTTAATAGTTTCACTATATGATGATGTAAATTTCTGAAAGAGTTTCTTATCAATATTCTCCTAAACATACTTCTTCAATTCATCCAACACAATATGGGAAATTCTATATCGAGTCTTTGAAAATTTTGTAGCACCAAGTATGAGTTCTATTAAAACCCACATTATTATATTATAGTAATACTAGTCAATTATTTTGTAAATACATCAAAGAACTCTTAAACAATAGGTATATCATGGATTGTGAGTTTTTTAAAAAACATCTGAGATAAAAACCCCATTTAGATATGAATCCAAAACTACATATTGGATATAATTTCCATTGGAGGATCATATTTATCATTACACCAATATAAAATTATTGGTTATTTTGGAATATAAAATATGGATTCCATTCCATGTAAATAGATGTGGGATTAATGTAAGGAATGATAATCCATTCCTATGATAACATCTAATTCAACCAGAAAGAGAATAACAGTATTCTAAGAAAGATCTTTTCCCACAAAATTTAATTAGAAAAGAATAAAATATTGTCGATGTGATCATCATAAAATTATTGGTTTTCACTACTAATTCAAGATCTAATCATTGAATTGGTATTGAATTAAAATTTTTAAATTCATTAGATATAAAATAGTGGGTAGATCTGGATTCCAATAAGATAGTAGTAGTTCTAGAGTTGAAGATACGTGCACCTTTCACCACTTTATTGTCATAATACACATTTAAAATAGTGATCACATGAGATTTCCTTTTGCCTATGATAAGAGGTTTATAGAATTGATTATTATCATTAAACATTGTATTTTAACATTGGATAATATAATTTTCATACTCCTTTCAATTCAAACATTTGAGTGTTAGAGGACCATTTTGGGTTTCTTTCTCTCCATTATTGGCTACCTTCTCCCCCTTCGCTTCGGTATTTGACCACATAATGACCAGAATTTCCAGATGTAAAACATTTATCAGTCCCTTAAAGAAAATTTATCCCATGTTTTCTTGCATAATTTTATCATAATATAAATCACATATTCTTATATCAATGGCTTTTATTATTATTACTTCCACAATTTCATCTTTCATTTATTATTAAAACTCTAAGAATGATTCGTAACTCTAATCTCCATTTCCACCTAGATATAATTTCGATTAATTTATTTATATCTATTGAAGACTATTATTGATAACAACCATAATAGAATTTGTTTTAATACATCTAAGAATAGATAAATCTTACTTTCATGTTTCATGATAATTCTATAAGTGTACCTTGAAAATATTATCAAATTTTCTGCATAAGTAATAATGGATTCATCATCATTCTCCTTTATATTAATGAAATACGTATCCATTTTTATATGAATTGTATGAGGAAAATGCTTATTGAAAAATAATATCATAAATCATCCCACTCAATAGTGTCTATTTCTTCTTACTACGCTATGTTCATAATAAGATTCTATTATCGAGTTTCTTATCCATCCAAACATTAAATCGATAAAATATATTTTTCATATTCAGAATGCTGGGGAATTGAAAATATATTTTTAGTTGTATTGATCCATTTGTCAATAAATAGTGGGTTAATACACTCGCTTAAAGAAGGTAGATATTTTTTTATGATAGAATTAATGGAAAGTTATTAATTATTGTTTACATTTGGGAGCTCGGTATAATTCATAGTTTGATTATGTTTCTTAAGAATAAAAATAATATTTTTTTCCAACTCCCATAATATCTGGGATTCTCTCGAGAATAATAATTTCATTATCTATCAAATTATTCACAATCCCAATTCCTGCATGTTCTAGTCATTGGCTTAAACCAAAAATACATAGTATGAGATACAATAATCATTATTAGAAACCACATAATTAGGAAAATATATAATAGGATATCTACATATTGATATATTATTTTAAAACTATGGATCTATAGGATTAACATGGATCAACAATGATCATAATCTATTAGAATCCTCTATAATGATTTATAATGAAAATGTCGGTTTACCCAACCATATCCCATGGGAGTTTCAAACCAGGTGCCCTGTCAGGTCACACTCACTATGCACTAGAATGATGTTCAAGATATTCTCTACCTACTCTTTTTAGGGTTATTACGACAGATTATTTTGTGAAAAATATTTTCCACTTATAGTTTATATACATGTATTTTTTCTAGGAACACCACACTCTTTTCAATACCATAACATGAAACATTGTTTTATATATAAAATTATCCTAAGGGTTCTCAAAATTAATTTCTTATCCCATTTTCCAAAGGCAACTAAACCTTTCTCAGATTATAACTATAGGGGTTCATACTTTCCATGCACTAATATTACATATTATTAGTTGAATATTCAGTACCTAAAATAAAGATCCATGAATGGAAAATATAAATTTAGTGTATTTGGATACATAGATAGATAAAAATATTATTTTTAATTGTTCTACATCATCTCCAACTATGTTCTTTATAACAAGAACCCTTCTTATAAATATCATGCATATAACCATCCGTTATAACATGAGGAAAAGAAACATAAGAAAGGTTTAACTTATATGCTCAGTACGGGTAAATAAGAGAGATATAAATTATCAATAATATATAACATGATAATAAGGGTATGTGGATATCATCTTATTATTTTAAAATAATATCCAATATATCATAGATCATAATATTAGTCATGTAATAATTCATGGTGATTTATAAGAATTTATTATGGAAGGAATCAAAGAATATGATCCATGAGGGAATAACATTGGCATGATACATAATTTTTTCGCATACTCATAAGACTAGAAAAACATTTCCATAATCAAGGATCATTTAAAATACTGTCATATTGGACTTGATTCACTCCCCATTTTATTATATCTACAGTAATGGTTCACTTTTAGTACTATCATAATAGTTAGAGTCCTTTATCAAACTAGGTTCACTTCCCATTCTAGCCCTTATTATCTCATGATATATTCATCTTTACCCAATGAGTAATAGGGATATATAATTTTAGGCCCAATTATCCAATAATCAAAATCCATTTACATGTGTTAAAAAAATATCAATAAATATTCATTATACATTATAATCTATGGAAAAAATCAAGTTTCATAATCATTTTAATAATTCATCATTGCATAACCCATGGAATAAAAATGGGTTTCGTAAACATCTTATCTTCAAAGCCACAAACCATACATACAATTATTAAGTGTGGCATCCTTAGATCATATCCGACATTAATAATATATAATATCAAATGATATAAAATTTCATCTTCAGAAACATAATCCGAAAAAATTTTGATAAACAATGACATTATAAAATAAATTCCTTACCTATTTTTTAAATTTTCTCCCTAAAAGAATTATAATAAATTAATTTTTTGACTTCTATAAATAATTTATTTATAGACATAAAATTTCATATAAAATACACTTTAAACATTTCAACACCAATTTATTATTAATTCTTTATTAAAATCATCCCTTCCGAGTGTTAACAATTTTGTTTTTCATTAGAGTTTTTAGTTTTTAGTTTTATTCCTTATAAATTTATCATGGTTATAAAATATAAACATTTTTAATAATGATATATTTATCATATATATATTTACATATTTATTTTCAACTATAAAAGTTATAGAAAAAATTAATTACACTATTCATAGAGTGGGTTTGTCGTACTTATACTTGAATGATATTTTCACTTTTCAATGGATGGAACAAAATAATGTTAAATAATAATTCACCTGACCATAATAATTATCATATAATATGTATCATATAATATATATAATATATTTTTATTAAATATACACTTATTTTAATCTATGTAAAAAATAAATGAAAAAATAACAACATCGCTTTGTGGAGGTTGTAGTCTACAAATAAATACGAGAGAATATTCATTATGACAAAATTTTAGTGTACCAATTTATAAATAATTATATTCTAAATAAAAATATAGAATCCATTTTTTATAATTTAATTCTCATAAATATAATAATTGAATTTAAAAATAAACATTTAATATGTCATGAAAAACATTTTTCCAGAAATTTTGTTTTTATAAGTATAATAGGTTTTCATACTAAATTCTAATGTAAAATTTATTCTATTGACGTTAATTTTATTTCTAGTAATATAAATGAACTAAAATTTCATTTATTTAATTATAAAACTAAATGTAATTTATAAATTGATTAAATGAAAAGGTATCTTTCAATACAAAAAATATTATTTATCACTATTAATAAAAAAATTAAGGTTTTTAAAAAATTACCCATAAATCAGTCTAATAATTTATTGTCTAGATGTTTTCAATAATTAAAATCATATATTAAAATAAACTTTCTAAAATTGGTTTAAATTATTCATTTTGTTTTATCAAAAAATTAATATAAATGTTTTTGAGGAAGAATATATTTTTGAAGCATATAAAACATTACTGAAATTTGAATCGTATTTATCAATATGTTATCATTATCTAAAAAAATTATATGTAAATGTTAAAAACAATATTTGTATTCAATCCATAAATTTATTGCTGTGATATAATTATATATTATATTATGGTTCATTTATACTTAGGGTTTCATGTATCATAAGCTTTTGAATAAATTAAATTTCTACGAAGAGAAATATATAATAAAATATCACGTTTGTAAAATAAGGATTGTCAAGATAAGAATAAATTAAAAAAATTGGATGTTCTTATTTGGAAATTAAACATACTTCTTGATCATTGAGTTATAATAGAGAGATTTCATGAGAAGGATCAATGATAATAATTAATAATAATTCACCACTTGGGTAATTATTTTGGAAATAAGTATTGGATATTTTTAATGAATGAATATGCTTATTATTTTACATAAGAATATAAATGTTCCAAGAGTTTAATACATAAAATAATTCAAAATTAAAATTTTATTAATGTTTTAAAGACATTTTATGTGGGATATGAAAAAAATGATATAAGACATAGGAAACATCCCTTAAACTATGTTTACTTCAAAGTGTGAGTTTTGAAAGGAAAAAAACATAGTCATAATCATAGAAATGAAAAGGATTATTATATATGTAAATAATTGAGGTAAATAAATTAAAAAATTTAATATGTACAGGAGGATAATATTTTATAAAAGGGAGAATAATAAATAGGATGTGTAACCAACATGTTATGAATGAGGTATAAGAGAACCCTTTTTATGTTTTAAAACACTTTTATTAAAATTACACATCATAAAAAATATAACATTATTTGAAAAATATTATGAGGTAAATATGAAGTTCACATTAGATATCACACAATTAGTTTTCTAATTAATACATAGATCATTATCGAAAGGGGAAATTATAAAAAGGGAGGGTAACCCATCATTTAAGATGATTTTTATTATTAATAAGATGGTTTCACTTTAAAAAAAAGTATTATAACTCATAAATAAATAATATTTGAATCAAAAGTGATTTTCCCTGGTAAAAATTAGGTATAAAAGATGAAATTAATGATAAAAATCAAGGAGAATCATTATAACTCAAAGAAGAAAATTGAATAATGAAAGGTCCTTATATTATACGGATGACAAAAATTATAGGATATATTAACGATGTGCCTGAATTGAAGTTAATTTAACTAGTTGAACAATAATTTATAATATTAAAAACTAATGTGGCAGTATTTACACCATAAAAACTAATACTGTTTCAAAATAACAATGAATGCCTCGATGAAGGGTGATTGAGATTAAAACCCTAACATCGTGTCTAAAAGCACTTTGTACCTTCACATAAATTCATTAATCATAAAATTTATTTTATAAAATAAATACTAAGAACCTTCATAATATATATCTATTTTTATAATTCCTATTTATCATCATGTATCCCCATGTTATTACATTGATTCTTCATATGTCAGTTACTCTTTGTTCTTCGGTCGATTTCTCATAAACATTAACGGTATATCGACTAGGGTCAAGGTGTTATAAAATAGTTTCATAATAATTAAAAGTTTATATTATTTTATCCTTTATTATTCCATTTTAACATAATTAATATAGGTTAATATGTTTTTAATTAATGTACTCAAATTATACAAGGTACTTTTTTATGTCCTTTTATGGATTAAATTTTCTATAACCATTTATTATCTATATCACTAATTAAATTTCTAATATTATCATTATAAATTGATAATGGTAGATTAAGTAAAATTTTTATACATTAAATACACGTTTCAGTCCAACCATTTTATTCAATGTGTAAAATATAAGAGAAACATCCTTATGTGGAGGTGGTAGTCAACACGTACACATGGACGACCCGCTCATTTTTTGCAGAATAGATAAGAAGTAGAAAATAAAATAAATCATCATTTAAAAATAATTAACATTTAATTAATTTCATATTATCATAGTAAATAACCTTTTTAACCATATAAGAAATTCAATGATTAATAATAGAACACATTAGTCGTGTAGGTGGTGGTCTACACAGGCACATGATGATGTTTTCATTTTTCAGAAAGTTTTGGAGGAAGGTATCAAATGGACGATACATTAGTATATCAATATAATATAATATTAATAATAATTCCATTATAATTATCTCATGGGTAGAATTGTTTTGGAACGGTATAAGTATAATATATTTAACAAGGTGTGGTGGAAAATATTACATCTCGCTTTAGATGATCTCAAATGATCACCACATTAAGAAACCATAGGTTTCCTTTTTAGAGGGATAAAATAATTTATGATATAGGTATAAAATTAAGGAGTGAATATAGTAGAGTGTCGGTTAATCCTTTGGGTATTTAGAAATATAGAGTGGTCGGGGTCATTCCTTTTATACCTGAAGAGAAAGGCATTATTTGGAACATATAACTCTTTTATATAAAGAGATAACATATTTCATATACAATATGAATCCAAATTGAGTAATAATAGAGTTCAGGATGGTTTAGGGTCAAGAGAGACTCAAAAATACATTTTCGCACATGTATTAAATATGTTTTTAATTATTTTTATCTTATATTTTTAGTTTCAAAATTTTTTATTTTTACTGAGGTAACTATTTTTTAACTAATTAAATTTTTTGTAATGTTTATAAATAAATATATAATTTGAGCCTAAATATTCTAAATTTTAAATCCATTTTATAAAATAAAATTTCTATGCTTAATGAAAATTAATTTTAACATTAGCACATGTAACTCACACAAACCCATTTTTATAAGATGGTTATGTTTAAGCATATATTTTATGTTTAGGATATAATAATCACTGGTACCGATTCATTTGAAACTAAAAATATTTTTTTATTCAAACAGAATTTTATCAATAATAAATTAATTTTTAAAACCAATTACACCATGTGAACATTTTATTAAAATAAATAGATGAAAAATTGATTTTGTTAAAACATTAGAAGAATTTTATAAAACATTAAATGTGTGTTTTATATACAAAATTTTTATTTTAAAATATATAATTTAAATTTATAAAATACATTTTAATAGTTAAAATCATTTAAAAAGCTTTCATGTAATTCTTGACTAAAAATGTCATAAAAATTACATTATCAATAAAATCGATATTTTTAATTATTTACATGAAAATAAATTATTTTTAAAATCTAAAAAATTAATTATATGATAATTTTGAGTTTATAAATCAAAAAATAATGTTATATTTATCTAATTGTGATTCTAAATGTTAAAAATTTATATTTTAAATTAAAATATAAAATATATCATAAACTTATTTTATTAAAAAAATTTATTCTAGACCATTAAGAGTTCTTAATATTCTTTCATATAAATCTGCAATTTAAAATGTGTTAATATATTATTTCATATATAATATTTTTAAGGGTGTTAAATTTAATCTATTAGGATAAAATATTGAATGATTTATAAAATAGTTCATTGAAAAAAATAAATTATACTTTTATACTAAATACACTTTCACAAATACAATTAAAAATAATTAATTATATTCTAAAACTAAGTTTCACTACCCCATTATTATTCAAATTTATCATTGAATTTGGTACTTACATCATGGAATATTTTAATTAAAAAATATTAATATTTCTACGTAATGCCTAAATATATATTTATAGAATTTTAATGTCATATATTTTTCATTGTGAGACATATTACTTTAAATTTACTAGGTAAAAATACATGAAAAATGTATAACTTCTAGATATGCAGTCAATGTTAATATTTTAAGTGATCATATTTTCAATGACCATATTTATAATGGTGATATTTTATTCTTATATATAGACTTACTAAATAATTTCTTCATTCCCCTCTCACATTTCAAGAAAAAAGTCTAATTTTATATTGTATATTTTATATAATGTTTTATACTTTCATTGTTTTCTTCCTTATTATTGATTTTTTATCTAATAGTGGTACTCAAGGTTCCAGATAATAGAGAATATTTATTATTCCTGATGATATTACTTTTTATGTATATTCCCCCTATTGATTTATGTACTTTTAATGGATTTACTTCATCTATGGTGAGTAAAAATATGTGGTGTGCAGTTCATAGGTATATGTGATTTTGTTTTAATGTCTCACATATGAATTAATAATGTGTATTTAGTTTAGTACATAACATGTTGGTAACATTTTAAAACCATTGTTCAATCCTTTTGAATGAATAGGTATGTGATCTTTAAAATTATAGGCATAAATAATAATAATAATAATAATAATGGATCTTAAAAAGTGGGGAAATATATGATAATTATATGGTTTCAAATGTAATGATTTGAAACAAAAATTTATGATCAATTATAGAGTAATTGATTATTATTAATTTTACTAGTGATAAATAAGATAATAACATTACTATGAACATGAAATAGTATTTGTTTGTGATTGAATCTATTTATTATAAATAGAAGAAGATGTAAAGGAAATGAATGAGGTGATAGTGAGATTCTATGTTTACTGTTCTTAAAAAATATATTAACCATTAAACAATTATTAAATAGTGAGATACTAATATTATTTTATAATAGATCAAAAGTGTCTAAGGAAAAGATGAAGAAGAAAGAAGTGGAAGAGGAGAGAGTGTGTGTGTGATAGAAATAACAATTCCTTACTGCTATCGGTATAATTATTCTAATTAGTGTTTTTAATGAATTATACATTTATATAAATTTAATAATATTAGAATGCTAAAATAATATTGGGAAGAATAAAGACCACCTATATATTCAATTTTAAATGACTTAAATGATCATTCTAGATGACTGAGAAGAAGTGCGTTCTAAAATACTATTACTGATTATATCTTAGAAATTGATGTCTTAATAGTCAAGGAAAAATATTATATATTTTAATATTTTTCTTGTTTTAAACTCAATAAGATCATTTTCATAAAATTTAGATTATAATTTGACATTGAAAGAATTCAGTATAAAGAACTTTTCAGGAGACTGTAATGTTTTTGAGAGATAGTTATGGTAAGGATATTGTGTCACAGGAACCAAGTATTACAAGTACCCTTATCTTGAAAGAACGTGTTAATAAGTGATAAAATATATGTCGTTGACATGACCTGAACATATTTCGGTGCATTCACTCACATCAAGAGTGAATGTTGAAAAAAAATACTATGTACTACACTCTCTTTTCTTTCAATTATTCTTATGATGTGATTGTATTTATTGAAAAATATTATATCCATTCATCCTAAAAAGTTATTAGGTTTGAATTAGTTAATGTTAAAAGAAGTTCTTAAAAATAGATTCACACTAAGTCACCCCCTTGTGTGGATACATGATCCTACTGGGCATCCCACAAGTGTTACTTCCCTTGATGATATCATGTTTACGTTAACTAAATATTTCATTATAACTCCCAAAAAATGAGACTACCCTAACATGGGCCAGACTAGTACTTTGAACTATGGTTGTATTCTAACTCTTTTTAGGGAAGGCATTTGGTGGCATATTATTTTATGTTTATGGAATTTTCTTAACTAATGCATAATATCAATTTATTTTGTTCACAATATTTTTCTAAATATTATAATAAAAATATATAAATAATTAACCATGTAAGATAAAATAATTAAAGCATTAAATTTAATTATATCAAATATTATATTTTATCCTGTGTATAGAAGTTAATTACTTATTTGAAAACATGAAAAATTAAGTAACTATACTCAATAAAATAAATCGTATATAGATTATTTTATTTATAATAATACCAATTTATTTATTTATAATATTTCAACATGTTTAATTAAGTAAATAAATAAACCCCACATCACATAAATAAACAAATAAATATGGACTGATAAAATAAAATAACGATTTAGAATAATATTAATCTATATATAATATTTGGTTTATTGATTTATGATCAACTAACCTTGACCACATGTGAAGTAATTCCTTAATGCTTTTCTGGGATCAATTCATATCATCAATAATTATCCTATATATCTCTTTGTTTGGATCATCTTGTCTAAGATCTAGATCCATCTCTTTTAGTTTAGATCACTAACTTTTAAAATATTATACTCACATGTAATTGAGGGGTACCATGAGTTTAGGGATACATTAAATAAACATTGAACATATAGACCAATGAATATTAAAGTAGGTAGGGATGATTCGAATATCATTATGTTAAATTTAATAATTATTTTTAGAAAATAAACTATGAAATAAATAATTAAATTAAATAAATAAATCCAAGCCATACATTGGATAGTAAAATCTCATTATCATTCAAAAAAATCCAAATAAAAGCATATTTACTATTCTTAGAATTCAATTAAATTGGTCTTTTTAAGATAAATTAACCCAAACTAATAAATTATTTATACTTATTAAATTGTATCAAATTTATACTCCTTGAGATTTTTTATCAATCCCATCAATTATTGATATATAAATTAAACAAATTTACTATATGATTAAAAATAATAATCACATAACCTATAAATCAAATTTCAAATGGTGTATTCTATAAACATAATATTCTATCTAATTTAAGTTTGTCACGACCCGTCCTCGAGCCCGTGTCGTGACTACCCCAAGCCCGTCTTCCATAGGCCAGGGGCTGGCGACTAGCACCAAGGCGTAAATCCCGGTAAAAAGGGAAGGCATTGCCTTTGTAAAGTAAACAAACACCATATAGCAAGCAAGCAGTAGAAGTAAACTATAAGTAAAAACTGAGTACAACAGTAAGTGAGGAAAAGTAAGTGGGCCAGTATACAAACCCAAACTGAAAGTAAAGTACAACTGGAAGGGAAAAACAGAAACGGAAAAGTAAAGCCGAAACATTGAGCTGTCCACTGGAAATCCCACCTGATGGGTGGGTACAGATATCCTCCACTGCTCCTCGAGTCCAGCCGACCGCTCCGAGTACGTCCCGCCCGGTGGTCCACCTCCAGGTACCGTCCTGCTCCGCAAGCCTCAACCACGATCAGCGATGTCCATCGTCTGCAACCAACACAACGTAGTGCGGGCATAGCCTGTGTAGGGGTGAGTATAATCTATTCAGTAGGGACCCCAAGACCCCCGAAGGTCTCCCATAATCCGTCAAGGACAATCCACAAAGTAAAGATGCAATCACAAAGTAACATCCGACACTACTTAGGTATATGCCCATACATATACCGAAGTCATCAATTCCCGATCATCTCCAACATCTGAGCCCAAGCACAACCCAGTACACAGGAAACCAAAATGTAAATCCACACAGGATAGCACAACACAATACACATAGGAATGAAAAACGTAAATCCACACAGGATAGAACAATACAATCCACATAGGAAAGAAAAATGTAAATCCACACAGGATAGCACAACACAATCCACATAGGAAATAAAAACGTAAATCAACACAGGATAGCACAACACAATCCACATAGGAAAGTAAAACAGGATTCAGCTCACACAGGAATACTTCTTGAATAATGATAGAGATTATCAAATGTAGCCACTGATTCATCTAAGCCTTCGGACCCACAAAGGATCGGTAGGTACTACCCCCCATAATGACCCACACAGGATCGATCATGAAGTTGAAACCATAGCTATTGGGAAACTCCTTCTCCATCAAGTACAGTGGTTATGCCGCTACAACCAAACGCTTCCCTCTAACCTTGGACTGTTGTAGTACTCCACCTATCGAGTACTATGGGCCTGCTGCTACAACCAAGCGCTTCCCACCATGGGTCTGCCGCTACAACCAAGTGCTCCCCCTCATAGCCTCTTGAGGTACTCCTTCTGTTGCGTACCACAGGTAGCCGCTACAACCAAGCGCTCATCCGTCGTGGGTCTGCCGCTACAACCAAGCATTCCCCCATGCTGCTACAACCAAGCGCTCCTCCATCGTGGGTCTGCCGCTACAACCAAGCGCTCCCCATCATAGCCTCCAGAGGTACTCCTTTTGTTGAGTACCGCGGGTCTTCCGCTATAACCAAGGGCTCCTCCACCGTGGTTCTGCTGCTACAACCAAGCGCTTCCCACTGGGTTATCCGTAACACACCGAGTCGTTCGATCAGCAGTCGTCAAGTCTCAACCGGCTCTAGGGTTTCCGCATATAGCATGCTCATTTAGGGAGGGTCCACTCTACAAGCCAAGAGTTTGATGCATCAACTGACACATAGTCCGGAGTTGATGTATCCCAAAAGTACCGTAGTGGTCACTACCGAACCCACAGAGGATTCTCGTACTGTCTCCATTGTCGTCGCAGACGCAGCCAGCTCTAGGGTTCCCGCACACAGCAAGCTCGCTCGGGAGGGTCCACTCCACGAGCCGAGGGGCTGATACATCAACTGACACATAGTCTAGAGTTGATGTATCCAAAATTTCCGTACCGCCAACAGGAGCTCAATGTCACAGACGGCGCATCAAACGGACGCCCGGTCTGAGAGTTATTGGCTTTGTCGTCCCAAGAGCCCGGTTGGTTTTTAAGGAAAAACCAACCCGACCATACTCCACATGTGTGCAAACCTCGGGCGGAGTAAGCCAAAAGATCCGTCTCACTTAGAGGAATCCACCAAAGTCGACAACACGTCAATCGGACGTCCGGAGCTCAAGATACAAGAGTTCCCGCTCCGAGGGCCCGGTTGGTTTCGTGTACGAACCAACCCGGCCAATCCCAAAGTATTCCAAAACCTTGAGTGTGATATACCGAAACGATCGTCTCGATCCAAGGATCGCATCGCCGCTGACGGCGGGTCGATCAGAGGCACGTAGCTCATGATATGGGCAAAAGACCAAAAAGGTTCTGAAAACGGGGGTTTCGGGCCCGGACCGGCGGCCCGGCTTGGCGGCTCGGTGCTAGCCGAGCGGCTGCGCTGAAGGAGCCGCGGCCCCCCACGTGGGGGCCGCTCCGTGTCACCGGACACGGCGCAAGGCCATGTCCCTTCCCCACGGTCCCGCGCGGCCGCGGGACCGGCTCTCTCCGCTGCGGCTTCAGCCGCGGCGGGTCTTCCCGGCGGCGCACCGGGCGCCGCCGCTTCCTGGCGGCTGACCGCTGCCGGCCGCCGGCACCGCCGTGCCGGCGTTGCGCGCCGGCGGGAACATCCGCGGACCACCGGACGCGCTCCGGTGGTCCGTTTGGCCTGCGTTTTGTGCCTATGGCTCTCCCGGGATCTGAACTTTGTTGTGAAGGGCTCCAATCGCCAATCCGATCCCATTTCCTAAACACCGTTAATCCACGCATCAACGAAAAACTGCGGAGGGTTGTCGGGCCATGTTTGTTTGGCTCGCACCCTCCGCGTTAGGTGATAACAAATTGGAAATAATATTCAACACGTGGAAACACAACAAGGCACAATTTTAATAAATTAAAATTGAACTTTGATCTGGGTTCTTTGTTTTAGAAGGAAACAACCATGGGAATAAAAAATTATTCTCAAATAAAACCCCTACCTCATCGTAGTCGTCGAACGAGAGTTCTTCGCGGAATTGACCGTCGCGGAAGAAGAGGATCGTCGCATCGCGGAAGGGCATCGCGTCGTCGCGGTATACGGCATCACGTCGACGATATTTGAGGGTTTAAGAAAACACACAGATTTAATTTCACGAATTAAATCCATGTTAAGGATAAAATCCACAAAGGAAATCTAATAGTACCGTAATCTCCTACCTCAAGCAGGTGATCAAAGATTTGTCGTGGGAGGAGAATCGTCGCAGAAGAACGACGGAGAAGGAGAATCGTCAGCATCGCGGTACACGGCGTCGCGTCGTCGATCTCCGAGGGTTCGACGTTCTTTGTCGCCTTTCGTCGAAGGTCGGCGTTCTTCGTGTTCTTCGTGTTTTTCGCGTTCTTCGTGAAGGAGGATGAACATATAGTCTCTCCAAATCCTCTCAACAAGAAACCCATCAAGAAAAAGGGTGTTGGTCTTATTTTATTATTTTGCCAACAGTTTGAAAAACAGGTTAAGAAACGAACCATAATTTTGGTGAATTAATGGTAACGACTTAACAGTCCATTTAAAAGGGGCGTTAAGAGTTTTAGAAAACGCACCAGTTGAATTTCATTAAAGAGGGGTTTTCGCGGGTGCGTTACTTAGGGAAAAAGAAATGGTGGGGCTCGTGCGGGGCCCACCTCACAAATATCCTACCAAGAGGGTAGGATATTTTGGATTGAACCCTATCCGCTTCAACATAGATCAAGTGGCTTTAAGTGGCTTTAATTGAAATAAAATAAAGTTGTCGCACCACTTTATTTCATTTTCTTCCCTTAACCCAAAAAAAATTAAAAACCACACCCGAGAAAACGCAACTCCGGAAGAGACGTTTCTAAGAAAATACCGGCGCTGCGATTCCATCGGTGCCCTCAGAATTCGATTCCGAGCACCGGTTCAAAAGTTAGAAAAGCCCGATCATTCGTTCACTGAACGTACCCGGGCCAAACTTCGGAAAATGATTCCGGGCACACCGGGCCTCGGAATCACGTTCCATCAGAAACTGTGTTCTTGTAAAATTCCAAATAAAATTAAGAAAAAAATTCCCTTGAAATTTACGGGTCTTTACATCACTCCCACCATAGGGCTTTACGTCCCCATAAAGATACATCATAAAATAGGGAAACAAAAGCGAGTACTAAGCACGCATCTGAGCCTCCCGCTCCAAAGTGCTATCCTAGAGGTTCCCGTGCTTCCATCTGATGCGCACAAGAGGAATCGACCGTCCACGTAGGACCTGCTCCCGTCGATCCTCGATCTCCACTGGGACCTCCGTAAAAGTCGCCCCATCACCAACACCCAGCTCCCCATGGTCAAAGATATGTGTCGCGTCATGCACGTACCTCCTTAGCTAAGATATGTGGAAGACGTCATGCACCCGGTGCAACTGCGGTGGTAGATCCAGTCGATAAGCCACCTCGCCAATCCTGCCGAGGGCCTAGAATGGTCCGATGAAGCGTGGAGACAACTTGCCGCCTTGGCCAAATCTCCGCAACTCACGTCGAGGTGTGACCCGTAAGGAAACGTGGTCGCCATCCTCGAACTCTAGTGGTCTCTGCCTCCTGTCAGCACAAGACTTTTGTCGGCTCTGAGTTGGCATCATCCGCTCTTGGATGACTTGGACCTTTTTGGTCCTACTTGAGCTTCTGAGATTTCTTCTTTGCCGAGAAGATAAATCTGGTCTAATCCCCTGGATGAACCACGTTCTTCGCCTAATACAGCCAATCACGTTATGGATGATACAAACCCATAGCAAGGATGACATCGTAAGGCCTCGATGCTACTACTGAGAGATCCAACCCTTACTCTCGCCTCTAAGGCTTGAGTCACACTGTCGGCATCAGTGTGTGGTCACTGGGTATCCTCCAGTAGTTATCTCAAAGTGATGGTCAAGTCAACGGTTTTTAAACCGGAACCTCTTAGTAACAACACAAAGAGAGGACATGAAGGTAAATGCCAAAATAAAGGTGTCTTTCATTACTGCAGCTCAAAGTAAAAAGACACAAAACACCTATAAACAAACATCAACAACGCTAGAATCAGCATAAACAAAAGTCTCCAGTTCTGAAGCTAATCCTGCTCATGTCCATCTGCTCCCAGAGCTCCACGATCGTAGGCCTCAGCTGCCTGAAGCTGAGCTCTCCCATGTCCACCAGCTGCCTGCGGTCGGGGTGGACCTCCTGGTGGTGGTGTTGGTAGAGCCTCAAATCGTCGCCCACCACCTGCTGCTCGGCCAACTCCTCTGCCTCGTCCGCCTGCTCCCGGCGGACTGCCACGGTCGACCCTCTTCCTCTGCCTGGGTGGCCCCTCAACCGTCTGCTGCTGCTCGGTAAGGTGGGTCGGGCAATCACGAGCCATGTGACCAACCCCGCCGCATGAGTAACACTATCCGCTCATGGTAAGTCATTGTCCACCCCGGGTGCCTCTCACAAATGATCCTGTGTCATGCGGTCGACCACCAGTAGGTCTATTCCTCTTAGACCCCTGCGTTATCTATCTACTGCCCGCTGCAGAAGACTTTGCCGCATGCCGGCTAGTGGTGGGTCCTGCTGCTGGAGGCTGCTCAGCAAGGAAACTCTCCACTAAGAGAGCTCACTCCAACACCCCTGTCTGTGTCGGAATACTGTGAGAAACAACTGAAGCTCTGATCTCTCGCCTGAGCCCCTGCTCGAAGCTTCAGGCCCTGAAGAATGGGTCCCATACCATGTCCGTGGAATAGTGCGAGAGATCGGTAAACCTCGCCGCATACAGGGCCACTGTCACGCTACCCTGCTGCAGCTGTAGTAGCTCCTGGATGTGCCCCACTCGGAGGGTGGCTGGGATTAATTTTGAGCGAAAAAGGCTCTCAAAGTCCGTCTAAAGGAGTGATGCTTCGTCGTGCACCTGGAGCATCAAGCTCCACCATCTTCCTGATGTCGCGTGCAGTAGGCTCGCTGTGAGGATCACTATGAGGTCTGCTGGTGTCCTCACTAACCGGAAAACTCGCACCACTGCCTCTAGCCAATCCTTGACTTCCTGGGGGTCCGTCTCCCCATGGAACCTGGGTGGTAACTGGCGCTGGAACTCATGCAGTAAACTAAGGCAACGTGCATCGTCAGCGGCTGGGGCTGGAAGCATCGATGGCCCGACGGGTAGAGGTACCGCCGCTGCCTCAGCTGTTAAAGGGACTTGTACCGAAGCCTCGTCGCTCGGCGGGCTGTCGTCACGCTCAACTCTCGGAACCCCAGCTGGCTACCATCGTGGGGCTATCCTGAAAATGAAATAGGTGTGCCATGGTCAGAACAGTATACCTAGTGAGCTGACACAAAGTAATCACAAAGAAAACTTGAAACACACACATGCAATCAATGTTTTCGTGAATTAAGTCAGAAATCAGAAGTCAGGGTACTAGTGTACGGATACGTCGGCCGCCGCACCAACACTGGACTCCCTGAACTGATAACCACACCCAATACGCTAAACACTATTGCTTCTCATAGAAAAAGATCTGAGTCCTGAGTTCTGCGGTAGAACCAAACTCCTTTGATACGAATTTGTCACGACCCGTCCTCCGGCCTTTGCCGTGACTACCCCAAGCCCGCCTTCCATAGGCCAGGGGCTGGCGACTAGCACCAAGGCGTAAATCCCGGTAAAAAGGGAAGGCATTACCTTTGTAATGTAAACAAACACCACAGAGCAGGCAAGTATTAAAAGAAAACACTAAGTAAAAACTGAGTACAACAGTAAGTACAGAAAAGTAAGTGAGCCAGTATACAAACCCCAACTGAAAGTAAAGTACAACTGGAAGGGAAAACCAGCAACTGAAAAGTAAAGCTCCAACGTCGAGCTGTCCACTGGAAATCTCACCTGAAGGGTGGGTACAGATAGCCTTCACTGCTCCTCGGGTCCAGCGGACCGCTCCGAGTATGTCCCGCCCGGTGGTCCACCTCAAGGTACCGTCCTGCTCCGCAAGCCTCAACCACGATCAGCGTTGTCCGTCATCTACAACCAACACAACGTAGTGCGGGCACATCCGGTGCAGGGGTGAGTATAAGCTACTCAGTAGGGACCCCGAGACCCCAGAAGGTCTCCCATAATCCTCAAAGGATATTCCACAAAGGAAAGTTGAAATCACGAAGTAACATCCAACACTACTTATGTATATTCCCATACATATATCTAAGTCATAAATTCCCGATCGTCTCCAACATCCGAGCCCAAGCACAACCCAGTCCACAAGGGAAAGCAAAACTTAAATCCACACAGGATATCACAACACAATCCACATAGGAAAGAAAAACGTAAATCCACACAGGATAACACAACACAATCCACATAGGAAAGCAAAACATAAATCCACATAGGATAGCACAACACAGTCCACATAGGAATGAAAAACGTAAATCCACACTGGATAGCACAACACAATCCACATAAGAAAGCAAAATAGGATTCATCTCACATAGGAATACTTCTTGAATGACGATAGAGATGATCAGATGTAGCCAATGATTCATCTAAGCCGTCGGACCCACAAAAGATCGGTAGGTACTACCCCCCACAATGACCCACACAGGATCGATCATCAAGTTGAACCCTAGCTATTGGGAAACTCCTTCTCCATCAAGTATAGTGGTTATGCCGCTAAAACCAAGCCCTTCCCTCTAACCTTGGACTGCTGTAGTACTCCACCTATCGAGTACTGTGGGCCTACTGCTACAACCAAGTGCTTCCCACCATGGGTCTACCGCTACAACCAAGCGCTCCCCCTCATAGACTCTAGAGGTACTCCTTCTGTTGAGTACCACGGGTCAGCCGCTACAACCATGCGCTCCTCCGTCGTGGGTCTGCCGCTACAACCAAGCATTCCCCCGTGCTGCTACAACCAAACGCTCCTTCGTCGTGGGTCTGCCGCTACAACCAAGCCCTCCCCCTCATAGCCTCCAGAGGTACTCCTTTTGTTGAGTACCGCGGGACTGCCGCTACAACTAAGCGCTCCTCTACCGTGGGTCTGCTGCTACAACCAAGCGCTTCCCACTGGGCTATCCGTAACACACCGAGTCGTTCAATCAGCAGTCGTCAAGTCTCAACCGGCTCTAGGGTTTCCGCACACAGCGTGGTCATTCCGAGAGGGTCCACTCGACGAGCCAAGAGGTCGATGCATCCACTGACACATAGTCCGGAGTTGATGTATCCCAAAAGTACCATAGTGGTCACTACCGAACCCATAGAGGATTCCCGTACTGTCTCCATTGTCGTCGCAGACGCATCCAGCTCTAGGGTTCCCGCACACAGTCAGCTCTCTCGGGAGGGTCCGCTCCACGAGCTGATGGGCTGATACATCAACTGACACATAGTCCAGAGTTGATGTATCCAAAAGTTCCGTACCACCAATAGGAACTCAACGTCGGAGACGACGCGTCAAACGGACGCCCGGTCTAAGAGTTATTGGCTTTTTCATCCTAGGGGCCCAGTTGGTTTTTAAGGAAAAACCAACCCGATCGTACTCCACCTACGTCCAAACCTCGGGCGGTGTAAGCCAAATGATCAGTCTCACTTAGAGGAATCCACCAATGCCGACGGCACGTCAATCGGACGTCCAGAGCTCAAGATACGAGCGTTCCCGCTCCGAGGGCCCGGTTGGTTTCATGTACGAACCAACCCGGCCAAACCCAAAGTATTCTGAAACCTTGAGTGTGATATACCGAAACGACCGTCTTGATCCAAGGATCACATCTCCACTGACAGCGCGTCGATCGGAGGCCCGTAGCTCATGATACGGGAAAAAGACCAAAAAGGTTCCGAAAATGGGGGTTTCGGGCCCAGACCGACCCGGCCCGAGACCCCCTGTGTCGGCCCGAACAGGGTCGACCTGACCCGAGTCCGGGCGCGGCCCGGCGGGGCGCGGCCCGGCCTGGCTAGGCGCGGCCAGGCCTGGCTCGACTGCCGGCCGGGCGGCTTGGTGCTAGCCGAGCGGCTGCGCCGAAGGAGTCGCGGCCCCCCGCGTGGGGGCCGCTCCGTGTAACCGGACGTGGCGCAAGGCCGCATCCCTTCCCCGCGGTCCCGCGCGGCCGCGGAATCGGTACTCACTGCCGCGGCTTCAGCCGCGGCGGGTCTTTTCGGCGGTGCGCCTGGCGCCGCCGCTTCCTGGCAGCCAACCGCTGCCGGCCGCCTCCTCTGGCTGCCGGAACCGCCGTGCCGGTGTGGCGCGCCGGCGGGAACTTCCGCGGACCACCGGACACGCTTCGGTGGTCCGTTTTGCCTGCAGTTTGTGCCTACGGCTCTCCCGGGATCCGAACATTGTTGCAAAGGCCTCCAATCGCCAATATGATCCCATTTCGTAAACTCCATTAATCCACGCATCAACGAAACACTGCAGAGGGTTGTCGGGCCGTGTTTGATTGGCCCGCACCCTCCGCGTTAGGTGATAAAAAATTGGAAATAATATTCAACACGTAGAAACACAACAAGGCACAATTTTAATAAATTAAAATTGAACTTTGATATGGGTTCTTTGTTTTAGACGGAAACAAACATGGGAATAAAAAATTATTCTCAAATAAAACCCCTACCTCGTCGTAGTCATCGAACGAGAGTTCTTCGCGGAATTGACCGTCACGGAAGAAGAGGATCGTCGCATCGCGGAAGGGCGTCGCGTCGTCGCGGTATACGGTGTCATGTCGACGATCTCCGAGGGTTTAAACAAACACACAGATTTAATTTCACGAATTAAATCCATGTTAAGGATAAAATCCACAAAGGAAATCTAATAGTTCCGTAATATCCTACCTCAAGCAGTTGATCGAAGATTTGTCGCGGGAGGAGAATCATCACAGAAGAACGCCTGAGAAGGAGAATCGTTGGCATCGCGGTACACGACGTCGCGTCGTCGATCTCTGAGGGTTCAGCGTTCTTCGTCGCCTTTCATCGAAGGTCGTCATTCTTCGTGTTCTTCACGTTTTTCGCATTCTTCGCGAAGGAGGATGAACATACAGTCTCTCCAAATCCTCTCAAAAAGAAACCCGTAAACAAGAAGGGTGTTGGTCTTATTTTATTATTATGCCAACAATTTGAAAAACAGGTTAAGAAACGAACCATAAATTTGGTGAATTAATGGCAACAAATTAATAGTCCATTTAATAGGGGCGTTAAGAGTTTTAGAAAACGCACCACTTGACTTTCATTAAAGTGGGGTTTTCGCGGGTGTGTTACTTAGGGGAAAAGAAACGGTGGGGTTCGTGCGGGCCCCACCTCACAAATATCCTACCATGAGGGTAGGATATTTTGGATTGCACCCTATTCGCTTCAACTTAGATCAAGTGGCTTTAAGTGAAATAAAATTAGGTTGTCGCACCACTTTATTTCATTTTCTTCCCTTAACCCAAAAAAAAATTAAAAACCACACCCGAGAAAACAAAACTCCGGAAGAGGCGTTTCTAAGCAAATATCAGCGCTGCGATTCCATTGGTGCCCTCGGAATTCGATTCCGAGCACCGGTTCAAAAGTTAGAAAAGCCCGCTCGTTTGTTCACTGAACATACCCGAGCCAAACTTAGGAAAATGATTTCGGGGACACCGGGCCTCGGAATCACGTGCCGTCAGAAACTGCGTTCTTGTAAAATTCCTAAGAAAATTAAGAAAAAATATTACCTTGATATTTATGGGTCTTTACATCACTCCCACCATAGGGATTTACATCCCCATAAAGATACATCATAAACTATGGAAACAAAAGCGGGTACCAAGTACGCAGTTGAGCCTCCCGCTCCCAAGTGCTCTCCTGGAGGTTCCCGTGCTGCCATCTGATGCGCACAAGAGGAATCGACTGTCCACGTAGGACCCGTTCCCGTCGATCCTCGATCTCCACTGGGACCTCCGTAAAAGTCTCCCCATCACCAACGCCCAACTCCCCATGGTCAAAGATATGTGTCAGGTCGTGCACGTAGCTCCTCACCTGAGATACGTGGAGGATGTCGTGCCCTCGGTGCAACTGAGGTGGTAGAGCCAGTCGATAAGCCACCTCGCCAATCCTGCTGAGGACCTAGAATGGTCCGATGAAGCGTGGAGACAACTTGCCGCCTTGGCCAAATCTCCACAACTCATGTCGAGGTGTGACCCATAAGGAAACGTGGTCTCCATCCTCGAACTCTAGTGGTCTCCGCCTTCTGTCAGCACAAGACTTTTGCCGGCTCTGAGCTGTCCTCATCCACTCTTGGATGACTTGGACCATTCTAGTCCTACTTGAGCTGCTGAGATTTCTTCTTTGCTGAGAAGAGAAATCCGGTCTCATCCCCTGGATAAACCACGTTCTTCACCTAATACAGTCAATCCTGTCATGGATGATACAAACCCATAGCAAGGATGACGTCGTAAGGCCTCGACGCTACTACCAAGAGATCCAACCGTTACTCTCGCCTCTAAGGGTTGAGTCACACTGTCGGCATCAATGTGTGGTCACTGGGTCTCCTCCAGTAGGTATCTCAATGTGAGGGTCAAGTCAACGATTATTAAACTGGAACCTCTCAGTAACAACACAAAGAGAGGAAATGAAGGTAAATGCCAAAAGAAATGTGTCTTTTATTACTGCAGCTCAATGTTCAAAGACAACAAACACCTACAAACAAACATCAACAACGCTAGAATCATCATAAACAAAAGTCTCCAGGTCTGGAGCTAGTCCCGCTCATGTCCATATGCTCCCGGAGCTCCACGATTGTAGGCCTCAACTACCTGAAGCTGAGCTCTCCCATGTCCACCAGCTCCCTGCGGTCGGGGTGGACCTCCTGGTGGTGGTGGTGGTAAAGCCTCAAAGCGTCGCCCACCACCTGCTGCTCGGCCAGCTCCTCTACCTCGTCTGCCTGCTCCCTGCGGACTGCCACGGTCGAACCTCTGCCTCTGCCTGGGTGGCCCCTCAACTGTCTGCTGCTCCTCAGCAAGGCGGGTCGGGCAGTCATGAGCCATGTGACCAACCCTGCCCCATGAGTAACATTGTCTGCTCATGGTAAGTCGTTGTCCACCCCGGGTGCCTCTCACAAACGATATTGTGTCACGCGGTTGACCACCTATAGGTCTAGTCCTCTTGGACCCCTGCGTTATCTGTCTACTGCCCGCTGTAGAAGACTCTACTGCATGCCGGCTAGTGGTGGGTCCTTCTGCGGGAGTCTGCTCAGCAAGGAAACTCTCAACAAAGAGAGCTCCCTCCAACACCCCTATCTGTGTCAGAATGTTGTGAGAAACAACTGGAGCTCTGATCTCTCGCCTGATCCCCTGATCAGAGGTCCGGGCCCTGAAGAATGGGTCTCGTACCATGCCCGTGGAATAGCACGAGAGATCGGTAAACCTTGCCACATACTGGGATACTGTCATGCTGCCCTGCCGCAGCAGTAGTAGCTCCTGGATGCGCACTGCTCGGAGGGTGACTGGATCGAATTCTGAGCGAAAAAGGATCTCAATGTTCATCCAAAGGAGTGATGCTTCATCGTGCAACTGGAGCATCAAGCTCCACCATCTTCCTGCAACCGCGTGCAGTAGGCTCGCTGCGAGGATCACCATGCGGTCTGCTGGTGTCCTCACTAACTGGAAAACTCGCACCACTACCTCCAGCCAGTCCTCGGCTGCCTGGGGGTCCGTCTCCCCACGGAACCTGGGTGGTCGATGGCGCTGGAACTCATGCAGTGCACTAAGGTGATGTGCATCGTCAGCGGCTGGGGCTGGAAGAATCGGTGGCCCGACGGGTAGAGGTACCGCCTGTGCCTTAGCTGTCAAAGGGCCTTGTACCAAAGCCTCATCGCTCGGCGGGCTGTCGTCACGCTCAACTCTCGGAACCCCAGCTGGCTACCGTCTTGAGGCCATCCTGAAAAGGAAACAGGTGTGCCACGGTCAGGACAGTATACCTGGTGATCTGACACAAAGTAATCACAAAGAAAACTTGAAACACACACATGCAATCAATGTTTTCGTGCATTAAGTCGGAATTCCGAAGTCAGGGTACTAGTGTACGAATACATCGGCTGCTGCACCAACACTGGACTCCCTGAACTGATAACCACACCCAATACGCCAAACACTATTGCTTCTCATAGAAAAATATCTGAGTTCTGAGTTCTACGGTAGAACCGAACTCATGTGATACCAATTTGTCACGACCCGTCCTCGGGCCCGTGCCGTGACTACCCCAAGCCCGCCTTCCATAGGCCAGGGGCTGGCGACTAGAACCAAGGCATAAATCCCAGTAAAAGGGAAGGCATTTCATTTGTAAAGTAAACAAACACCACAGAGCAAGCAAGCAGTATAAGTAAACACTAAGTAAAAACTGAGTATAACAGTAAGTGCAGAAAAGTAAGTGGGCCAGTATAAAAACCCAAACTGAATGTAAAGTATAACTGGAAGGGAAAAACAGAAACTGAAAAGTAAAGCCGCAACGTCGAGCTGTCCTCTGGAAATCCTACCTGAAGGATGGGTACAGATAGCCTCCACTGCTCCTCAGGTCCAGTGGACCGCTCCGAGTACATCCCGCCCGGTGGTCCACCTCCAGGTACCGTCCTGCTCCACAAGCCTCAACCACGATCAGCGTTGTCTGTCATCTGCAACCAACACAACGTAGTACGGGCATAGCCCGTGCATGGGTGAGTATAAGATACTCAGTAGGGACCCCGAGACCCCCTAAGGTCTCCCATAATCTGAAAAGGATAATCCACAAAGGAAAGATGCAATCACGAAGTAACATCCAACACTACTTAGGTATATTCCCATACATATACCAAAGTCATCAATTCCCGATCGGCTCCAACATCCGAGCCCAAGCACAACCCAGTCCACACAGGAAAGAAAAACGTAAATCCACACAGGATAGCACAACACAATCCACATAGGAATGCAAAACGTAAATCCACACAAGATAGCACAACACAATCCACATAAGAAAGCAAAACGTAAATCCACACAGGATAGAAAAACACAATCCACATAGGAAAGAAAAATGTAAATCCACACAGGATAGCACAACACAATCCACATAGGAAAGCAAAATAGGATTCAGCTCACACAGGAATAATTCTTGAATGAAGATAGAGATGATCAGACGTTGCCACTGATTCATCTAAGCCATCAGACCCACAAAGGATCGGTAGGTACTACCCCCTGCAATTACCCACATAGAATCGATCATGAAGTTGAAACCATAGATATTGGGAAACTCCTTCTCCATCAAGTATAGTGCTTATGCCGCTACAACCAAGCACTTCCCTCTAACCTTGGACGGCTGTAGTACTCCACCTATCGAGTACTGTGGGCCTGCTGCTACAGCCAAGCGCTTTCCACCATGGGTCTGCCGCTACAACCAAGCGCTCCCGCTCATAGTCTCTAGAGGTACTCCTTCTGTTGAGTACCATGGGTTAGCCGCTACAACCATGCGCTCCTCCGTCGTGGGTCTGCCGCTACAACTAAGAGCTCCCTCGTGCTACTACAACCAAGCGCTCCTCTGTCGTGGGTCTGCCGCTACAACCAAGTGATCCCCCTCATAGCCTCCCGAGGTACACCTTTTGTTGAGTACCACAGGTCTGCCGGTACAACCAAGCGCTCCTCCACCGTGGGTCTGGTGCAACAACCAAGCGCTTCCCACTGGGCTATTCGTAACACACCGAGTCGTTCAATCAGCAGTCGTCAAGTCTCAACCGGCTCTAGGGTTTCCGCACACAGCATGCTCATTCTGGGAGGGTCCACTCCACGAGCCAAGAGGTCGATGCATCAACTGACACATATTCCAGAGTTGATGTATCCCAAAAGTACCATAGTGGTCACTACCTAACCCACAGAGGATTCCCGTACTGTCTCTATTGTCGTCACAGACGCAGCCAGCTCTAGGGTTCCCGCACACAGCAAGCTCGCTCGGGAGGGTCCGTTCCATGAGCCGAGGGGATGATACATCAACTGACACATAGTCCAGAGTTGATGTATCCAAAAGTTTTGTACCGCCAACAGGAACTCAACTTCGCAGACGGCCTGTCAAACAGACGCCCGGTCTGAGAGTTATTTGCTTTTTCGTCCCAGGGGCCCGGTTGGTTTTTAAGGCAAAACCATCCCCACCATACTCCACCTGCATCCAAACCTCGGGCGGAGTAATCCAAAATATCCGTCTCACTTAGTGGAATCCACCAAAGTCGACGGCACGTCAATCGGACGTCCGGAGCTCAAGATACGAGCGTTCCCGCTCCGAGGGCCCAGTTGGTTTCATGTACGAACCAACCCAGCCAAACCCAAAGTATTCTGAAACCTTGAGTGTGATATACCGAAACGACCATCTCGATCCAAGGATCGCATTGCCGTTAATGGCGCGTCGATCGGAGGCCCAAAGCACAAGATACTGGCAAAAGACCAAAAAGGTTCCGAAAATGGGGGTTTCGGGCCCGGACCGACCCGACCTGAGACCCCCTGGGTCAGCCCGGCCCGGCCTGGGCACAGCCCGGCCCGGCCTGGGCGCAGCCCGGCCCAGCGGCCCGGCCCGACTTGGCTGCCGGCCTGGCGGCTTGGTGGTAGCCGAGCGGCTGCGACGAAGAAGCCGCGGCCCCCCGCGCGGGGGACGCTCCGTGTCACCGGACGCGGCGCAAGGCTGCGTCCCTTCCCCGTGGTCCTGCACGGCCGTGGGACCATCTCTCGCCGTCGTGACTTCATCTGCGGCCGGTCTTCCTAGCGGCGCACCGGCGGGAACTCCCGCGGACCACCGGACGTGCTCCAGTGGTCCATTTTGCCTGCGGTTTGTGCCTACGTCTCTCCCGGGATCCAAACTTTGCTGCGAAGGCCTCCAATCGCCAATCCGATCCCATTTCATAAACGCCGTTAATCCACGCATCAACTAAAAACTGCGGAGGGTTTTCGGGCCGTGTTTGTTTGTCCCGCACCCTCCGCGTTAGGTGGTAACAAATTGGAAATAATATTCAACACGTGGAAACACAACAAGGCACAATTTTAATAAATTTAAATTGAACTTTGATATGGGTTCTTTGTTTTAGCAGGAAACAACCATGGGAATAAAAAATTATTCTCAAATAAAACCCCAACCTCATCGTAGTCATCGAACGAGATTTATTCGCGGAATTGACTGTCGCGGAAGAAGAGGATCGTCGCATCGCAGAAGGGCATCGTGTCGTCGCGGTATACGTCATCGCGTCGACGATCTCAGAGGGTTTAAGAAAACACACAGATTTAATTTCATGAATTAAATCCATGTTAAGGATAAAATCCACAAAGGAAATCTAAAAGTTCCATAATCTCCTACCTAAAGCAGTTGATCGAAGATTTTTCGCGGGAGGAGAATCGTCGCAAAAGAACGTTGGAGAACGAGAATCGTCGGCGTCGCGGTACACGGCGTCGCGTCATCGATCTCCGAGGGTTCGGCGTTCTTCGTCGCCATTCGTCAAAGGTCGGCGTTCTTCATGTTCTTCGCATTATTCACGTTCTTCGCGTTCTCCGCGAAGGAGGATGAAGATATAGTCTCTCCAAATCCTCTCAACAAGCAACCCGTCAACAAAAAGGGTGTTGGTCTTATTTTATTATTATGGAAACAGTTTGAAAAACAGGTTAAGAAACGAACCATAAATTTGGTGAATTAATGGTAACGACTTAACAGCCCATTTAATAGGGGCGTTAAGAGTTTTAGAAAACGCACCAGTTGACTTTCATTAAAGAGGGGTTTTCGCGGGTGCGTTACTTAGGGGAAAAGAAACGGTGGGGCTCGTGTGGGCCCCACCTCACAAATATCCTACCAAGAGGGTAGGATATTTTGGATTGCACCCTATCCGCTTCAACTTATATCAAGTGGCTTTAAGTGAAAAAAAATAAAGTTGTCACACCACTTTATTTCATTTTCTTCCCTTAACCCAAAAAAAAAAAATTAAAAAACCACACCCGAGAAAACACAACTCCGAAAGAGGCGTTTCTAAGAAAATACCGGCGCTGAAATTCCATAGGTTCCCTCGGAATTCGATTCTGAGCACTGGTTCAAAAGTTAGAAAAGCCCACTCGTTAGTTCACTGAACGTACCCGAGCCAAACTTCAGAAAATGATTCCGGGCACACCGGGCCTCGGAATCACGTGCCGTCAGAAACTGCGTTCTTGTAAAATTCCAATGAAAATTAAGAAAAACATTTACTTGAAATTTACGGGTCTTTAAAATTTTAATGGAATTTTACATGGATTGTAGTTACACATGACACATCGTGATATATGTCTACGATTCACATTTTTTTCAATGTACACAACAGTATGTAACTTTAATTGGTTTGAAACTATATACAAAGAATGCTATTTTGTGAGGTAAAAATATATAGTCTTGGTAGCATTTATGACCACCTAGCATTGAATTAATGTTTGTGGAGTATACTGCTTGAATATCCTACAAATTATGGTACATATAATTGGCCATTACATTTTACGTGATGGAAGACAATATATAGTGTGTATTGTCATTGTGTGTTAGCTCATGTGACACATTGATAATCTCTTGGTCTGTACCATGTGTAGAGTTACATATGTGACAAGTTGTACACTCCGGCTACACACCATGTAGTGTGTATCATGGTGCATGCTAAGAAGGAAGTCAGTACGTGGTTTGTAATGATGTCATATTTTGACTGACATGATATATTTTTAAATAAAAAATGTATCCATTGAATGGAGCTACATGACATGAAATTAACCGCTATATTTCATGGGTTTTATATCAACCTGTATGCCTCTATTGTAGTTAATAAATGATTTAAAATTATATCACATATTGACTCATCTCGTACATCAGGATTTTTATATATTATGCCTCGTGTGGTCTGAAACCCCTCATGTGGTCCATACTAACTCTCTACACATCAAGCAATCCAATCATATATCTAGAAACCTCGAATCCCCCTGAATAATCATTCGATAATTATTCAATTGTTTTTTTATGTTGATGGACACCAAATATTAGATTAATAATAGGTATTTTTTTTATACCTATAACTCAAAATCTAAAAAATAATAATCACAATCAATATATTAAATTATACAAATAATTTATAGATAATTATGAATTATAATGTGGTTGCTCTGAAGACAATTAAAGGTTTTAGGGCACATCAGAAGAAATGGTTGGGTTCCCAATTTTGGTATTTCGTAAAAAATTATAGCTAAGTTTATAGAACTAGATGAACTCACCCGATAAATACTTATATTGGACCATGAATATTTAATTTATAATTTATTTAAATATGGAATCAACTAAACTATTTTATTCTCCTTGATAATTTTTTATCATTTTATCTACTATGGTTTTTTCGTCATTATTTTGGAGAATCCATTCTACGATACCTCTCTATGTATCCACTCTCTATATAAAAAACATTTAATTACACTCATTTTCTCTTGGGTTCTCATAAAATATTAACAAGATCATTACATTGTTCTCCCTGATCATAACGATGGATATCTTATTTTATCTCTCAAAAAGATTTAGAGGTAGAGTGTTGATTAATATATTATTTTCTATATAAAATAGGGTAAAATAATATTATAGATAATTCAATTATTATATAATAACATTTCATCACCATGAAATATATTGGTCTATTAATTATGTTGATATTAAAATAAATAGAGATAAATTTGGTTCTTTTAATTTAATGCTAATTACATTTCATTTCAAACATTCTCTTAAATAATAGTCATTATTGTTATTTTAATTTACGTATAAAATATAACTCATGCCATAATTTTCTTAAAATAATAAGATATATATTATTATTTCATGGTGGTATATAATATTTAAATGTAATTTAATAAATAAATATATTTATAAAAATTATAAAATACATTACACATGTTACTCTACACAAATAATAATATATATTATTTTATGTGGATTATAATGGTATACAATATTTTATTTATTAAAAATTTATTTTAATAACATTGAATTATATTTACTAGATTATTATCCGGATATGAATCCTGAATTAAAATTATTGAAACATGAATAATAAAATATATCTCAGATAAATCAAATTAAATATTATATGCACCTTAAATATGAAAAAAAATTTATTTATATTATTCGTATAATATGAATAAAATATTTATTTTACTATACTAACCAAACATGTGAGTAAATATATACTATATTTTTTAACATTTAGACCGATAAATAAGAGATTAAATTCAACTGAAACACTCTAAACATCAATATCTCATGGTTGAATATATTTTATCAACATATCTAGGATATATAATATTACCCTATACAAGAATTAATGTATTTGGAACAGAAATTTAGTATAATTTAATATGTTTTTTAGTATACTTAGTGTGTTTTCACTAATGAACCATTCCTAATTGAAATAGGTTGAACAAAATTAATGTCCAAAATTGGGATCTAGCATTGCAGAAAGGCACCAATAAAGAAATTTGTCAGTGTAGTGACTAAAGGTTGAGTGTACAACATTATCCAACTATTCTCAAGGAACAATAATATTTTTCATCATATCCAATAGATAAAACAAATGAATTTGATAAAGATTCATCAAATACTATAAATAAATCCATATGAATTTGAATAATGGAACACTTGAATTATTGAGAGAGAATATTTTAACATTAAATTTATAATTAATTTAAAACTTATAATTACATTTTCAAGATAAATATTTCATCATTGTGGATTTTGATAATTTCAGACACTACATTATACATTAAACTATTATGTATAATAATCTAGATAATAATAACACTATTCGTATCCACACATGTGCTATGAATCTTTAAGAAACACTATTAGAATATTTGGGTGCCAGTGTAGAGGAACCAATCTTCATGCAACATTTATGGTTGATCACAAAAAAGAACTATTTATTATTTTCGTAGTCATTATGGGATGATTCTAAATGAAACACCTTCTACAAGTTCATAATTCATGGACCAACTTAAGAAAACACTCCTTCATGAACTCCAACCTTGCAGTTTTCTGTTTGCGTAAAAATTTCAGACTAATCCAAATTTCTATAGTATTGATTACTTTTTAATGGAATTATCTATTACAAAAGGAAATTATTATGGGTACCTTCATAGTAAATGGCCTCTAAAAAATCTAATAATCTCAATTAATATTCATCCTTATGGAGAAACATTGCATGGAGTACTCCTCTACTTTGAATGCTCCAATTGTGAACATGAATTCATTGTGCATAGACCAACTTCATAGTCATCAAAAATTTTACACCTTCGGTCCAAATACTTTTCTTTGTGATGGCGCAAAAATTAAATATTATGATTGCATGCTTGATTCAGTTCTTCATGGACATACCTTTTGGCCTATATATGTGACCTCGTGGTCATCCAACCGTAAAATTCTTTCAAGGTTTCTTTGTACACAACCTCACGGTCCATGAACTTGAATTCCTATAAAAAGTCCTTTTCCCTTGGATTTTTACATCCAACAATTTGGAAAAAAACATGGAAACTGGGCCATTTTTCTCATCTAATTTTCAAAGAAAACCCAAAAACATTACAAACCAACATTCTCAAAAAACACAGTAACCCAAAATCTATAAAAAAACATCTTAAGGTGTTTTCTGCAACAATCTACCCAATTGGTATTGTTGTAAATTTTTCTACCATTGATATCTTTTAAAATTTATCTTGAATAATATTCTTGTTCAACCACCATTCACATGCTGATGTTCCAGAAAGTGATCAAAGATTGACATAACATGTACTCTAATCCCTCAAGAGCCTAACTTTTGTGAGAAACTACAGTATAATGGGTAGTTTATCAATGAACCAATTATTGAAATTTTTTTGGAATAAAGCGTGGACATAAAAATATCAACTTGTTCAACCACATGTGATAAATTCTTTCAACACAGAACTATAAATCATCCATATACAATGTGTCTTCAAGGATCAAACAACTTTAGTGACACCATGATTAAAAAAATCCTTGTTTCATTTCTCCCATTGATTTATCATGGAATTAAACTCCCCCTAACAAAAAATGATATTCTTTCTTCAAAAGGAACCCTCAATTTTCAATGAGCCCATTGGTTACTCCTTTGTTGTCTTCTATAGGGAATGGAACATAGATTATCACAATATAAAATTCATCACAGAACTCAGGTAATGGATATTTACATAAAAACATTCTAAGTTAGAGGGTTTGAATAGACATTATGATCTGTCCAATGCATTTCAAATAAAACCTTGTGTATGAGCTTTTATAATAATCATCTGGCCTAGTTTCTAGTTGGAACATGCCCCAGTCATTCCAACAAATGTTCTAATTCCTCCTTGATAAATTGAAATTTTATTTCTATACGCATTTTCATTGTGTAAAATATCATAGTTGATTCTGATCAAAGACTTCAATTTCACTCCCACGTATTCTTCTTATTATTTAATCCCTATTAATTATTTTCAATTTCTAGTTGCCATAACATATTTTGGACTAGAGTTTCTCAGAAAAATAAAATCATGTTTCTTTATCGTAAAGGAAAACACTATATTCCCAATTAAATACACCACTTGATTTTGACTTTATTTTATCAACTGAAATAGAACAATAAATATCTATATATCCCAATAAATCTTGTTCTGATGTTCAATTTAAAAGAATGAAAAAATATCTTATTCCTTAGAAATGAAATTTTATTTTCTTTACTAAAATCATGTGGTTTTATTTGGGGTTAATGTGATATGGTGCCACTTTTAAAGTTGAAAATATTATGTATGGTCATGTTATTGTTAATTACGATGAACATACCATGATCTACCTATATTTTTTAATATTGAAAACTTTTTCAATTTTGTTATTCCTTTTATATCACTTATTTCCATGTTATAAACATTATTTAATCATTAATTTTAATGTTGTTTGTTTTGTCGATATTTGGTACTTATGTCCAAAATGGGATTCTTATTATTACATGTTGTTCATATGGTCAAAGGTTAATTATATCCAAAATGATATTCATGATTTGGATATCATATATATCATATATATCCAGTATATACCTGTATTTATAATAGTATATAACATTTAGAGGTAAGAAATGAAATGCACCGTTCATGGAGATGGTAAGTCGTACGTACGCATGAACACAAATTCGATTTCTATTTCATATTTAATGGAATTAAAACATAATAATACATAGAAGTTTTATAATTCCAGTATTGTATCATATATAATATCATTAAAACTATCCTTTATACGTACCACATATTGTATGAATGAGTCATATCACATTAATGGGGCAGTAGTCCACACTTCCTCAAATGAAATTATCATGTTTACACAAAACAGAAACCATAAAGGTTTGATATATATATATATATAATACATAAGCATAAATAAGGCATAAAAATAATATATATCATATATAAATATAGTGACATCTTAATGGCCACCATGATAGGTCTTAAAAGAAGATTGAACAATCATCGTTTCGTGAGATAGTAATTTTCCACCCACAGAAACAATATGTTCTTTAACCATTAGATGGGGTGTGTGTGTGTGTAGGTAGAATCCTTATCGTATCAAAATCCTTGTATATTGAGGATACTTGTGTTGTTATGGGATCAAATAATAAGAAGATATTGGTGAGTGAAGAAGGAAAATAAAAGGAAGAAACTCGAGAGAAGACATTACCTCTAAATCGGGTAAATCTTTTTGATTTGAGCCAAAGGCTTTCTTGGGAAGACTTCTTCCCAAAGTGAAGCTTCTAGGAGTAAGAGAGGGATTTGGAGAGATAATATGAGAAATTTTTGGATGATCCAAGGGCTTGATAGGAGTGGGTAAGGGGGTATAGGTGGGGGCCTTTTATAAGAGGGAGGAGGGTCACTTTTGGAAAGTCTTGAAATTTTACTTTATTATAAAATGGTTTTCAGATTTTTAAAGGTCCCACTATGATATATTTCAAGTATAAAGTGATAAGGGTTCGAAATAAACCCATAAAATTGGTTTTATAAAAGTGTATGTCTTAGATTCTACCTTATATTTTCATTTTATTTAAATCGTTCATTTAATGAGGTAATCACTGCATCATCATGGTGTTATAAATAAAATTATTTATTTAATGTGTAAAAATAATAAAACAAATACCATGACTTAGGAAGTATTTTTATCTTTCTGATGATATTTATAGTCTAAGAGATCATTTATGTAAACAAAATTACAATTGTTTTACTTAGGATATACAAACCATTGTTATATTTTTCTTCTTTTTAAAAATAATGTCATAAATGTCACTATTACATCGATGTGACTCCATGGGCCCTCATGTTTGGTAAAAATCGTCCCATGGTCGGCCATGACTCAAAAAAGAATATTTGGACACATGTTGGGGACATTTTATATTATTATGATATTATTTTATTACCCTTAACTACCCAGTTACTAATTAATCAGGATAATTAAAGATAATTACCATCGTTACTATTCATAATGTCCAAAAACAAAAAGGTCTTAATTAAATAATTTGGACCTTCTGATTCCAAATATGGAATCCATTATACCAAATTCCAAACATAGAAATTTCAGTAATTCGTTTAAAAATAATTCTCGTTGTCAAAACAAATAGCGTGTTTTTAAGAAACAATATCTATCAAAACATTGATAGATTTTTATGTCCAATTTCAAAGTGAAATTAATTATAATGACCTCCAATGGATTAAATGGAAATAATTTATTCTAATTACACTTTAAAACCAATTAAAAATATATTCTATCCATATAATTAAATTATAGTAAAAAGCATTTTAGAAGTAAAATGCAGTATTTTTCACTATTCATTAAAAAATGAACTTTGTCAGAAAAATACCAAAAATTTATTCAAAGTAAATTTCAATGTCACAAATCTAAAGAATAAGTTTATTTTGAACATTAGAGATTATAATATTGTCAAAAGATATATTTCAAAATGGTTTTCCATCAAAAGGTGGTAAAACAATCCTTTAAAAATATTACAGTATTATATGCTTGAGATTGGAGTTATTATAATTTTAAGCCTCTAAAGCACTATATAATTAATAAATAGACATAGATATGAAAATAAATTATTATTTACATACTTGGGATGTTACAGATTCAATATTTTCATGAGGAATTGTTTCATACATATAGAAGAATGATTGATACTACTGTAGTGGGGATTTGGTTGGTAAAACACCACTGATTCTAGGACTGTAATTGAAAACATGGCCCAATATTCTAAACAAGTTAAAATAAGAGGTCTTCTTTAGGTGAAATCTTCCCAAGAATTCTACACTTATAGTCCTGAAAAAAAAATTATTATGCGTCATCTTTTTGGCCTTACCACCATGGTGACATCAACGATGTTGTCAAACAACCCACCAACACCACCCAAACCCAAATAAAATTTTTAAATGTCAGTCCATTTTGGAATTTGTTTTTCAAATAATCATTTCAGTTACCAAAGAGGACAAATGAAAGAGCATTTTGAGGAATAAAATGTTGTTTTTCCAAGAAATACCTTTCAATCAAACCATCTAAGGTCATTTCAAACCAACCAAAATTTCAACCATGGTTGGAACAACCACTCAAATGAATTATTTCGGCAGCCCGAACAATGAACAAGCTTCATAAAAGGATAATCAATTAATACTCAAATAATATATTTCAATGAGAAGGTCAATTATCATTCTGGAAGAATCATTCATCCATACCCTCCCACTCAATAGTTAGAGAGTAACCTTGAAAGAGGAAATGAGGAAACAATAAGAGGAAATGAATAAGAATAATAAATAATGAGACAACAACAAGATTCCTCAAAACAACAACAGAACAGGATGAATATCTTGACGACTCAAATGGGTCGGCTTTCCACTAATCATAGTTTCATGAAAAATAAAATGAGTGGAGGTTTACCCTTACAGATTCAAATGAATCCAAGTGACATAGGGATGGAAATAGTGAGTTAAATTGAACTCGAGAGTGGCATAAGGTTGGATAACCCTAAAATTGAAAAACCCAAATATGTTGTTGAAATTGTTAATGGTAACTCCACCATTGATATAAATTAAATAAATTAGAAATTTAATTTGAATGGAAATTTTTTTTAAGAGAATAAACTTTGTTTAAAAGAACAAAGATGGATTGGAAGTGGATTTCTGGTAATTTTATCTCTCAAAGAAGTGTCCATAATAGCCCAAAAACATTCAAACTACCACTACATTATCCTAGGAGTGAACCACTGGTGAATTCAAGTTTTGAAAAAGAGTAGGTTAAAGAGGTTTTGGAGAATTTTAATAAAGTTCCTATGAACATATCTTTTCAGGATACTATGAAAAAAAATTTCTTGGTATGATATTTTTGTAAAGGAGATGTGTACTAACAAGAGTAAATTCAAAGGAGGTGAAAAGGTCAACTCATGAAATAATGTTTTTTCAATGATTTAGCAATATTTCCCTTTAAAATATATGTAACCCTGAACTGTCACCATTCCTTGAACCATTGGGATATGTGAATTCAGGGATGTCATGATTGATGTCAGGATCTGTCCCTATGGGTCCCATGATGTGGCCACCCCAAGCCCACATCAGATTGGCCAGGGACTGGAGACTATTTCCAACTAGGCATATTATTCAAAATGGAGGCCTAGCCTAAGTACATGTACACATGCATGCATCTCTAATACCAAAAAGATAAAAGAAAGGGAAAAACCAACCCCCATGCATGAAAACCACTAAATGTAAAAGTAATACAACCAGAGTGCAACTGGGAAGTAAAGTGTAGTACTGCAAACCAAGGCGCAAATACAACCCAAAAAAATACAACTAAAAATACCGAATTGCTAAAGAGGGAACTGAAGTTTTATTAGAAAATTGTCAGGAACACCTTGGAATGTATGATATCACATGGCATCATTCAATCATATCCCTAGTCCTGATCCACCTAGAACTCTGTCAAAGCATCGGTAGTCTTAAAAAGACATGACACATCTAGGCAAAGCCTTTGCGAGGGTGTGTAAAACAATACTCAGTAGGACACCCCAAAACCACAAAGGAAGAACAACAAAATAATGCATAGTCATATCTACACAGTTATATGACGACACATCTACCAAGGATAATGGGATATACTTATAAGTCACCACAATGAAAGAGAGCATAAGTCACAGTCAAAAGTCAGTCATAAGACTCCGCTAACCTGGGCCCCACCGAATGAGGAAACACTGGTCAATGGTCATGATATACAGATAAAGTATTATGAAGAATACCGTGAACCCAATCTGTATTACCCCGCACTATAGGGGATTCTCAAAGAATAAAAGGAACCATATGATGCGACTCATAATTTAGGGGATTATGAAGAACACCACAAATCCTATGATGTGGCCAACTAGAGTATCGATTAACACTCTACACTTGTAGGTCATGTGAATACCCATAAAAATATAACTGGGGTGATATGGTATCACTCCTATACCAATGACGAGTTGCAACTCTATCTGGGACTCGTCTATCGAGGTGATTTCCATAAAATACCATACCAAACCCTAGAGGGAAGAACCAAGGGGGAACTATGCACCTTTACTGTTTTTTTGTACAATCCTAAAAGCCATCAAAAAATGTATGCCTCATCGTGAGGGTCCCAACTCTGCAAAAAACTTGTCAATTAGACTTACAGAATGTACGTTATGGTCCTTTTTTTAAAAAAGGGATGGTGGGGCCGGGTTTGGTCTGACCCGGTCAGATCGACCCAACCTGACCTAATCAGTGTTTTGTAGAGACGACCTGGCCTGCCTAACCAACCTATCCCACTCAAGCCGGACGATATTCTGTGCATGGGATATATATGGGCGCAAAATTCCACCCATGGTCGTTGTCGCGGTTCACCACCACGATCCATCCACATCAGCCAAACCACCTCGCAGCCTGAGCTATAGGTGTATCACCTCTTGTCTTGGTGGCTACTACCACCGTCGTGGCATGCTTCCTCTTCCGCACCATCATGCTGCCGCCATCAGTGTCGGCCCATCGGCTAGACCTTCTTTGGGACACCAGATGTGCTCCAGTGGTCCGTTCTTTGATCCGGAACTGGTTCTAGGATCCCCGTGTTGCGTTCTTCATCACCTAGGGTTCAAATCCTCATTTCAATCCAACACAGTTCAATGTTGTTCGAGTGAAAATATCTCCCGCACCACCTTGATCCATTCTCCACCATCATCATCATGTCTCCATCATGTCGTTTCCATTCCATATCCAAGAAATCAGATTGTTTCACCAAGAAAAATTTGCGTAATGATCGATCATTCATCAACATGAAAAGAATGCAATGAATGTAGGGTAGAAAATCATAATAAGAAACCCAATGATTGATCTTCAATCATTTTTTTATTCTGATCTCAATTTTATCCTCTAGAAGGGCCAGGAAACTAAAAAACAATCTAGAAATCAATCAAATGACCTTAAATCCCAAATAGACCCCACAAGGTGAAACCCATCCCATAAAAATACGCATGATTTTTGAATTGATCTGTTTTTCGATCGATTCGCGTTCATCATGGGAATTCAAAGATGGAGAAATAATGAAATTTAAATAACAACCCCTAAATAGAAATCTGGATCTGTTGATGAAGAACGTTCATGTTCTTTGTTCGTCAACCCATCATTGATCCAACCATGAGCAATCACGATCCTTGATTTTCCATTTTTTGCTTGCCAATGCCTTCTCCATGGTTCCCTCCCACCAGATCTCTCATGAAAAAATATCATGGTAATGAATTGTAACACAGGAAACCTACCTCTAGGTTTAATAAAAAGTAAAACAAAATCATTACTACGGAAAAAAACTATTTTAATTAAAATATTTTTAATGATGGTTATGTCCAAAATCTAACTTTTTCTATTTGTCCATTTTGGGCGATGTTAGAACCTTCCTAAGGTAAATCCGTTGTTCCAGACACAACGGTGCTCTTAGATTTTTGATTTGTGAACCCATTTGGGATTTATAGAAATTAAAAGTTAGTTACCAAGCATTTTTAATTTACAAATATAAATTTATTCAAAAATTTATTTCAAGAATGCTATGCCATGGAATATTCTACCATCTCAGTGTACAGTCTCCCTGTTCTCCCAATAAGTTTTTTCAAATAAATTAGAGAAAAATAAAATTCAAAAAATTCTCCCTACATTAGGGACTTAAATCCTAGAGTTCCAAAACAAGGGCTACTCAAACAAAAATATGAGGGTGATGAGAAACCATATGAGCCTCCATCTCCCAGGTTCTCTCCAAGAGGTTCCCATGATACCACTGAACATGTTCTATAGGGATTGACTTCCCATGAAGGTTATGCTCATGTAGATCCTCAATATCTACTAGTAACACCAAAAACATCACCCCATCATCAATGTCATGCTCTACCCATTCGATAACGTGTGAAGGGTCATGCACGTACCTCCTCAAAAACCACACATGAACAACATCATGCACCTGGTGCGACTATGGGAAAAGAGATAAGCAGTATGCCACTTCTCCATCTCTACCCAGAATCTGAAAGGGGAAGATGAACCTCAGGGGAAAATTTTCACCATGGCCAAAACTCTACAAACGTTGTTGAGGTGAGACCCGAAGGAAGACATGGTCTCCCTATATAAACTTCAAGGGCATCCTTCTACTGTCATCATAAGTCTTATACTATATCTATACAATCCTTATCCACTCCTGGATGATCTTAACCTTCTTAGTGGTATCCCATACTAACTCTTGGACCAGAAGTACTGACTCCGCTAGGTCAGTCTAGCATAACAGGGATCTGCAAGGTCTCTCATACAAAGCTTCAAATGGTTCCATGCCAATGGTGGAGTGGTAGCTGTTTTTGTATTAAAACTCCTCCAGAGGTAATACATCATCCCAAATAAAACCAAAGTCCAAGATGTATGCACGAAGCATGTCCTATAGAACCTAGATGGTCTTCTCCATCCGACCATCCGTTTGGGGACGAAAAGTTGTGCTCAACTGCAACTGTGTCCCAAAATCATCATGAAAACCTTTCCAATGGTTGAAAGTGAAACGATAATCACGATCAGAAATGATCATTAAAGGAACCCTATGAAGTCAAACTATATCCTTGACATAGATGTGTCCCATGCTCTCTTTGTGAATCTACTGCTAGATAGGTAGGAAGTTGGCCAACTGGGTTATTCGGTCAGTGATCACCTAGATGGTATCATGTACCATGGACGTACATGGTAAAACCTTCACAATGTCCATTGATTTCCCATCCCAATTCCAATTTGTCACCTCGAGTGGATAGGTCAAACCCACTAGATATTGGTGCTCTTCCTTCACTTGCTGATAAGTGATCCACTGAGAAACAAACTCTGTCACAACCTTCTTCATCCCTGACCACCAGAACTGGCATAAAAGGTCATGGTATATCTTTTTCACTCCCAGATGTACCACCAGGGGAACTTGTGAAACTACCTCCAGACCACCTCCTGCAAAACCACCTGCACAACCGTGATCCCTCTAAATAGAATGAGAATTTCCCAACCTATCTAATATCCATCTATGGTCTGCCCTATGGATAACTCAGCACATTAGGACTTGCAGTCGACATACCCATGTTGCGCCTCTTTAACTCGCCGCATTATTGGATAGGTGAAAAACATCAAATGGTTATAATATGTTCCACTATAATCTATGAAAGATATCTTAAGAATGGACAACTACTTTGACGTCGCACCCAGAAATTGCAAGCTGGACCTCATGCTGAGTGCATCTTCCACCATGTTTCCCATCCCAAGAGTTTAGATGATCTCAAAGTCATAATCGTAGAATAACTCTAGCCACCGTGTCTTTCTCAAATTCACGTCCCTCTAAGAAAATATAATCTTTAGGCTCTTATGGTTTCAGTATATGGTAAAATTCTCCCCATCATGTAATGCCGCCACATTTTCAAAGTAATGAAAATTGCTACCTGCTCAAGTTCATGGGTCACGTAGTTCTGTTCATGTTTCCTTAGATTTCATGAACCATAGGAAATCACCACTTTACCATACATCAAGACACATATGAATCCAGTCGGAGATGTGTCACAGTAAACCACATACCCAAAAACTTCTTCTGGTAGCCTCAAAATAGGAGAGCTTGTCAACCTCTATCTCTTCTCAGGGAACCACTGCAAGAATTTTTTTTCCACATGATTTGTCATCCCATATATGTTAAAGATATAAAGGGTTTTTATAGAATAGAAAATTCAGTCATGAACCATAAATATTACCCATCTAAACACAGAATACTCTTTACCTTGGACACACTCCTGGGTGGCTCCCAATCATGCATCACCTCAATCTTTGTTGCATCCACTACAACTATAGCATCCAAAATGAAATGTACCAGAAAGTGGTCCTCCTGAATCCATATCTAACACTTAGAGAGCATCCCCTAAAGATGGTGGTCTTGAAGAATGTCCAAGACCATCCTAAAGTGTATTGTGTGCTCCTCCTAGGACACCAAGTACACCAGAATGTCATTAATGAAGACCACGATGAACCGGTGTAGGTATGGAAGGAAGATCCAATTCATAATTCCCATGAAAACCGATGGGGTGTTGGTTATACTGAAAATCATAACCGGGTACTCTTATTGTCCATACCAACACCTAAAGTTTTCTTCAGTACATCCTCATCTCGTACATGAAGCTGATAAAAACATGCTCTCAAGTCTATATTTGAGGACCACTATGGTCCCTTAAGTTGGTCAGAGAGGTAGTCAACTCTCGGTAGTGGATACCTGCTCTTAATGGTCACCTATTTTCGGTTATTGAAATCCAAAAATAGCCTCAAACTCCCTTATTCCTTCTTGTAAAAAAAATGGGGTCGCCCATGGTGAGACGTGGGGCGTCACAAAGCCCTTCCTTTTCAAATACTCCAAATGTAACCTCAACTCACGAAGCTCCGTGAGAGCCATCTGATATGAAGGTGTGGATATCGGTTCCATCATGGTGTATATATAATTTCATAATTCAATATCCCTGCAAGAAGGTAATCCTAGAACATCCTTAAAGAAGATGCCCTCATACTCATCCACCACTGCAGGAAACGAAGACTACTCTCCCCCACTGCACTGAGGGTGAGGCTATCCATCTATTGAGTGAGCATTTATAACCTCCTCTGAGAAAGTATTTCATTTTTTTCATTTTTTTCCTTTTCTCCAGTAAAGGAAAACATGGTCCCATATCTACGGACTCACTGCACTCGGTGCCTAAAATAGTCAATCTAAGAATGGACAATGGATAACCATTCCATTCCCAAAATGATATCATAAGGACTCAATGACTCTACAAATAGATTCTATTTGAATATATAAAATCTAAGAGTAAACTCATACTATAGTAAATAGTGTGTAATTGGTGAATCCCCTCTTATAGTAGTCTCTAAATGTAAGTATTGAGCCATCGACTCCACTGGAATCTCCGAGCTCCAAACAAAGTCTGTATCATAGAAGGAGTCACTAGAACCTATGTCTATTAGAACTTCAGCTAGGGTGGAGGATAAATAGATAGTACCTCTAATCATCTATGGAGTGTTGGGTCCGTAAGCCTCCATTGCCTATGGTTGGCCTCTCCCCTGTCCACTGGATCATGGAGCCCGTGGAGGACTACTTGGGGTAGTGGTGGTAATACCTCAAACCTATGTCCACCTCCCGATGCTCTACCTGCACCCCTTCCACGTTTGCCACTAATTTATAGTCCACCCTGTTTGAACCTATGTCTCTAACTTGGTGGTCCCTAGACAGTCTGTTGATCCTCCGTATGACATGTCGGACAATCATGATCCAAGTGTCACCGACCACTGCATGTGAAACACAATATGTCATTTGGCTATCACGCTCTACATAGGGAGCCTCACACCACTGATCTTGTATCCATGGGTGGTTTCATAAAGGACTTGGATTTCTTGGGCCCCTTCGTCTGCTGGTAGCTTCCCACCACTGAATACGCAGCTATCTCATGCCTACTGGTAGCTACTACTGCTGGCATCTGATCTGATAGAAATCTCTCCATGAGAAGAGCTCCCTCTAGTAATCTTGCCTATGTAGGGATTCTAAGGGACTCCATGGACTCCCTGATCACCCAATGTAGTCCATGATCAAAAACCCGAGCCCTGAAGAATGGGTCTTGCACATTGTATGTGAAGTATCGTGAAATATCGATGAATCTGGCAGAGTAGTCCACTATTTTCATACCACCCTGATGTAGGTGTAGGAGCTCCTAGATGTTTACCAAGTGAAAGGTCGCTATAAATCATTCGTCCATAAAATTTAATAACTGTCATCCCAAAATAGGGTCATCTCATCACTGGTCTGGATCACTAAGCTCCACCACCATCCCGCAAATCCCTATAGAAGGCTCATGGCGAAGACTACCATCTGATCGGGTGTTGTCCTCACAAGGAGAAATACATGTGTAACCTCCTAAAGCAAATCCTCAACTATCTATGTGTCTTCCTCACCCATGAACCTGTGATGTTGCTGGCTCTAGAACTCATGCAAAGCACTAAGCATGCATGTATCCACTACTGGTAGGACCAGTAGAAACTTCTGCTCAACGGGTGGTACTTCAGCAGGAAGACCACCTGGGGGTTCCATATGTGGCATATGCCCCTACACTAATGCCTCATCACTAATTAGATCATCCTTTTGATCACATATCGGGATCCTAGTAGGCTGTCGGGATAGAGGAATCATGATACATGTCAAGAGGATCCATATTCAAAATAGTATATCTGGAGAGATGACTCATGAAGGACATGGAAAAAACAACGCATTCCTATATGATGCATGTTATATTAATTTACCTGAAACCAATGTTTTCAAACACCATGTTAAAAGGTATGTGCCCAGAGTCCTGGTGTATTGATATGTCGGCTGTCACGCCATCATTGGATTCCCTAGCCTGAAAGCCAAACTCGAATCACTTAACACTGTTGACCCAAACCAATCTCACTGACTCCCAATCCCAAAGTGGAATTGAACCGCCTTTGATACCACTATGTCATGACTCATCCTGGTAGCTCCCTTTCTGTGACCACCCCAACACCGCTTCCGATAGGTTAGGGGCTGGCGACTAGCACCGAGTATGCATATATCGCAAATGGGAGCCTTATCCTAAGTACCTGTACACATGCACGTGTCTCCAAGCCCACAAATCTAAAAGATAGGCAAACACCAACCACCATGCATGCAAAGAAATAAACGTAAAAGTAATACAACCAGAGTGAAACCAGAATGTAATGTGCAGTACTGCAAACTGGGGCCAAAATACAAACAAAAAAAGACAACTATAGAGATCAACCTAGTAACAAGGGTAATGAAGATTTAGTAGAAAATTTTTGTGAATGCCTCAACCCAAATGATCTAAAAAGGCTCCATCTGGTCCTGGCCATGGTCCTGCTCCACCTAGAACTCCTTCAAAGCATCAGTCATCTATACAGGACATGACATGTGTGGGAAAAGCCCATGCAGGGGTGGGTAAATCAAAACTAAGAAGGACACCCTGAAACCACAAATGAAGGAACCACAAAATAATGAAAAATTATCTCTACATAGGTATAGACCCATATATATACCAATGATAACCAGATATACTTATAAGAATCCACGAAGAAAGAGAGGGTAAGTAACAGCCAAAACCTAGTCATAAGACTCCTCTAACCTAGGCCCCACATAATGAGGAAACACTGGTTAGAGGTCATGATATACAGCTAGGGGATTTCGAAGAAAACTGCATACCAAATCTATGTTTCCCCACACCATATAGAATTCTTATAGAATATCACAAACCCTATGGTCTGGCTTGTTAAATGGTGCATTCCAAAGAATACTGTGAATGCTATGATACATGCAACTATATTGAGTATTAATACCCTATTCCCAGAGGTCATGTCAATACCCAATGAACTCCATCCAGGATGATAGTTTTTCAATACCATCCCAAGGAGGATTTATAACTCTCTCTTGGACTCATCTCTCGAGGTGATTTCCATGAAATTCCATACCGAAGCCACGAGGGAAGAACAAAGGGGAAATTACTCACCAATAATGGTCTATTCTAACAATCTAACAAGTCATCTAAAAAGGTCTTCCTCATTGTGAGGGTCTTAATGACGCAAATGACTCAACAATCGGATTTATGGTTTGAAAATTAAGGCCCATTTTGTAAAAAGACGCTGGTTGGGTTCTGGTCTAGTCCGGCCCGACCCGACCCAGGGTCCATGAAGCCAACCTATGTATAACCCGAACCACCAGGTTGAGCCAGCCTATTGGGCATGTCCGAGACCGGCAAGGTCCAACCTGTCCCACTGCTCCATCATGGGGCCAGCCCGCTAGAGCATGCTGGTCTTCTCCGCCTGGGATGTGGTGAGTGCGGCATACCACATGCGGTGGGCGTCGCATACCCCCTATGGTCGTTGATGTGGGTCACCACCACGGTCTAGCTACATGATGCATCTTTCTAGATACGTCCACTAAACTGCCCCACGACTTAAGAGGTGTGTCTAGCTCCTCCTACTGTGACATGAAGTCATGACTCCTCCAACTCAGCATGCCTCCATTGTCTCACTGTCACGCGGCCGCCATCGGTGGGACCTTCCATGGGCAACTAGATGCGCTCTGGTGGTATGTTCTTCAATCCAAAATAGGTTATGTGATCCCTTGGCCACATTATTCATCACCCATTGTTCAAATCCTCATTGTGATCCCTAGCGGTGAAATGTTGTTCGAGAGACAATATCTCCTACACTACCTAGATTTGTTTACCACACTCATCATCGCACCATTGTCGTGTCATGTCCATTCCAGATCCAAGATATCAGATCATTGCGCCAAGAAATGGTTTTAAAATGATTGATCATTCATCAACACATGGAGAATGTGAAGAACATGGGGGAGAAAAGAACAATAAGCAACCCAAGGATCAAACCTCGTCCATTTGTTTATTCTGGCCTCAATCCGATCTGTTAGAAGGACCATGAAAATGATTAACAAATCCTAAATTAATCAAATGATCAACAATCCTCAATAAACCCTGCTAGGTGAAACCCATCCCGCAACAATACACACGCTCCATGAATCGATTCATTCATTGGTCGATTTACATTTGTCATAGGAATTCAAAGAATAGGAAATGATGAAACTTAAATAAAAACCCCTACCTGAAAAATTGGATCAATCGATAAAGAACATTCTCATTTTTTGTTTGTAAAATCATCTTCAACCAATTCATGGGCGATCAAGATCCTTGATTTTCCATTTTTCACTGGCCAACTCCTCCTTCCATAGTTCTCTATCATCAGTTCTCTCATGAAACAATATCAGGTTTTTGAATTGTAACCATGGACCCATACCTATGGATTTAATAAAAAAGGAAAGATAATCTTTGTTTCTCCAACAAAATATTTTCATTAATTTTTTTTAATGATGGTAATGTCCAAAATAAAACTTTTTCATCTGGCCCATGCCGAAAATTTTTAGGCCCTACCTAATGTAAATCCGATGTTTTGGACGCAACTGTTCTATCAGATTTTTGATTTGGGCATCCATTTAGGAGTTATAAAGATTTAAATATAGCCACTGCATGTTTTTAATTTAAAAACAGAACTTTATTCAAAAATTTATTCTGGGCACACAAGGCCTCAAAATCTCATGCAATAATTGTCTACAGTCTCTATATTTTCCCAATTAATTTATTAAAATAAATAGTAGAAAAATATTATTTGATACAATTGATTTATGAGACTTCATCGATGTTATACCACATTTTGTTTAGTCATCCCTTCAGGTTAGATATTTGCAAACCTATAGAATTATCATTTAACTTGACAACTGAAGAACTACCAAGGCCAATGGATTTATAGATTATGTTCTCATTAAAGTGTGATAGATGATTTTTTTGTGGTTTTTATGTCTTGTATTTGGAGGATGATCGGATTAGTACAAATTAAACTCTCATTCTTGGGAGACTGTTTTGGAGAACTACAAAATTAATTATAAATGTTCACAAAGGAACCCTTTTAATGGATTTTTAGGATATTTTTTTCATTAAAATATTTTTCAGTCCATGAAACACCCAGTTGAGGATCATTAATCCCACAATTAAACATGATTTATTGGTTTTCCACTGAGGTGTTCCCTAATTCTTCCTATAATGAAAAACCAGCTGTGGATTTAAAAGATGAAAATTTGTTTGTTTTAGAATCTAATAAAAAAGAAAGTGAAACAAGATCTTTTGACGAGTCTTGGAATGTTGATCCAACATTACAAGAGTCTTTTGATCTCATATTTGATGAATATTACTTTCTATAAATCCATAAACCTTCTTGAGGTCTACCTAAATAAGATGGTGATTTTCCAATTGAAATAAATCTTGAAAACATGGAAACTGATCAACATAATGAATGTACATTAAAATATGGATCTTTATTGAACAATCACAACTTTGATTAGTTTATTTTGACCAGGGAGAATAACCCACATGATTTATAGATGAAACTAATTCATAATAACCTCAAATATTCTTTCCTTGTTGAGCACAGTCAACTTACTGTCATCATTTCAAAATATATGTCATAGGACCATGATAACCAACTATTAAGAGTTCGTAAAAACCACATGAAAGTTATAGGATGAACCCTATCTATCCTAACTAGAATCATTCCCTCAGTCTACATGTGTAGAATTTTATTTTTGGAAGAGGCTAAACTAGTGATAAAATTTATGACGAGATTGAACTCAACACTTTTAGAGGTTGTTAAAAAAGAATTCACCACCATATTGACTGCTGGAATTCTTTTTTCTCATTTTGGATAGTCAATGGGTGAATCCTATCGATGTTGTTCCAAAAAAGGTGACTTTACAATCTCAAGGAATGAATTTGGAGATATTTTCCCTACTATACATCCAAATAAATAGGGAATGTGAATTGATTATAGGAAACTCAATTTTTTTTAAAGAAATACCATATAAAATTGTTATTCCTTGATCTAGTCCTTTAAAGAATGGATGGGTAAACCCACTATTATTTTCTTGATGGATTGTATGTTTATTTCCAAATTCACATTTCATTGGAGAATCAAGAAAAAATCCACATTCACGTGCCCATTTAGAACCATTCCTTAATAGAGGATGCCCTTCGGTTTGTGTAATGCTCCATAAAATTTTCAAAGGTGAATAATGATCATTTTATCTGTATTTATACAAACATTCATGGATGTTTTTATGGATCAATTCACTATTTATGGATCATCATTTGAATGTTTTTTGAAAAGTTTTTTGAAAAGTTTTTAACATGTTCTTAAAACTTGTATTATTATGAACTTTTCCCTCAATTATTAAAAATGAAATTTCATGGTGGGTAATAGGATTTTTATTTTTCATGTTGTGTCTCTAAATGTAATTGATGTTGATCAATAAATAGTTGTGTTCATTTCTTCATTAGCATACCCAAAAATAGTTAGATATGTGAGAAATATCCTTGGTTACACTTGTTCTTATAGGATATTCACAAAGGATTTAAGTATGGGTGAACTTTCTTTATCTTTATTGATCTCAAAGGACTCCCCATTTGTATTTGATGAGAAATGTAAATAATCCATCCAAGAGGTGAAATAAAAATCGATAACCCTTTCCATTTTCATCCTCCCAAATGGGAAATTCCCTTTAAGATCACGACTGATGAATCTGACTTTTCTCTTTGGGAAGTGTTGAGTTAAATATTGGAAAATATATATCATGTGATTTACAATTACTCTAGAACTTAATTTTAGTCCCAATAAAACTACACAACATTTAAGAAGAAACTTCTAGATATTTTCTTTTCATTGGAAAAAGATTTGTTGTTATTTTTTGGGATCCAATGTGATTATTATCACATATCATTCTGTGATCATATTATTGATTAAGAAACGAGATGCAAAACCATGACTTTTGAGATAGATCTTGATTTTACTGGTGTTTGATATTGAAATAAATTATATTAAAGAAATTGAGAACCCTATTTCTAATTATTTGATTAATATACCATCGATTATTAATGGGAAACATCAGATTTTCCAGTAATTAAATAAACCATCCTAGATAAAGAGTTATATGATTTTTAGAGTGAAATACCAAGTTTTGATGATCTTGTGAATTATTTTGATGTTTATGAAGTTCCCCGATATTTTTTGAATCAAAATATTTCTAATTTATTGAGTGATTCAAAGAATTACATTTAAGATGATACTTATTGTTGAACGTTGGTAGTGATAAAATGACTATAAGATGCATTCCAAATTTTAAATTTCAATATGTTCTATATGTTTTTTAAGCATTGAGCTGTGGATGACACTTTGAAACTCAAATAACTACCAGAAATGTGCGTGATTATTTGTTTCTATTGGCCCACCAATTTTTAGGGATAATTTGTAATTTTGTGGAACCTGCTAAAATTCTCCATTTAAAGGGAGATTTCTAAAAGTAATGAGATTCCACAACAAACACTTTTGTTTTGTGATGTATTTGATGTATGGGGTATGGATTTCATGGTTCCTATTCTAAATTATTTGGATAAATTTACATATTTCATTATGTTGATTATGTCTCTATGTGGGTAGATTTTATTCTCAAAAGAGATGACAGTGCAAAAACAATGTCCAAGTTTATGAAAGGAAATGTTTTTCATGGTTTGGATTTACAATGTTTCTAATTACAGATAAAGGTACCCACTATTTATTTAGAAATTTAAATCACTTTTTATTAAATATGGGGTTCATCATAGGGTCTCTACACCCTATCATCCTCAAACAAATAGAATGGATGAGTTTTTGAATAGAGAAATCAATAAAATTCTAGGAAAACTCACCACCCAAATAGAAAGTATTGGAGTTTGGGACTTGAGGATGCACTCTAGGTATATTGGACTATATTAAAATCCCAAATTGGAATGTCAAAATTTATATTAGTTTATAAAAAATCATTTCACTATCTAGTTGAGTTAGAGCACAAATCATTTTGGGCAATCAAAACATGTAACATGAATATACTTTCTACTAGAAAATAAAGGAAATTTTGTTTACAAGAGATGTGAGAGATTAGAAAAAATTCATATGAAAGTTCCATGATATAAAAGTAAAGAACCAAATAATTTCATTAAGGTATTATTCTCAATAAAAACATCAAGGAAGGAGACAATGTATTATTTTTTTATTCTAGATTGAAGATGATCTCATGTAAATTTTCTTCCAAATGGTCTGGTAATTTTATTGTTAATCATGCATTCATTTTTCTACAATCTAGATAAATGAACCATATAAAGGGTCACCATTCAAAATCAATCGGCATAAGTTAAAGTGGTTTATAAAGAATGACCATGATCCTCCATGAGGTTGAACCATCTTAATGAAGTTGAAAACAATTGATGTTTGGTTGTGTCTTTCCTTCCCAATTATTTTTTTTATGTATTTATTTTCATGAATTTATTTCTAAAAAATGTTGTTACACAATATGTATATTTACCCAAATAAGTGTGATATGAGTCACATGCTATATAGATTAGGATTTTGTTTTTGTTTTCAATTTTCCATTAAATTTTCATAGTGTTTATTTTTGGTTTTTATTTTAAAATTTTGTGTGTTTTTTTAATTTTTATTTTAAAAAAATAGTGGAGAATAAATGAAGGGCATTTTTACATTTGAAACCCATACCAATGAGTGAGAAAATTTATCCATAGAAGTTGAACATAAATGAATGTTGAAAATGACAATGTTTTATGTTAAATTTTGAAATGTCATGAAACAAATTATATTTTTTTAATCTCATGCCACATCTAACGTCCATTAACTTTGTAATTACCATATTTTGAGGGTTATAAACACATTTTGGAATCTTTTTAACATTAAAATCACTTATTTTTGTACTAATCCATGATTTTTTTAACAAAAACCGGAATTATTTATATTAAAACTTGAGGTTTGGAAAACATCTGATTAAAATGAATGAGGTATTTATTTGGAATTTAAAAGCCCCATTTTCTTGATTATATGTTTTATTATGGAACACCTAGTACATTGTATCTGTCATGATACCTTATTATCCATGTGAAACATGTTAGGTTAGCCACATTTCAAGTCTATTTTCCCATTCCAACCTACTCTTCAGGTAGAAATGCATGATCTTGTTGAACTTATGTGTGGGGGGAAGATGAAGTGTGGTGTACTATATAATTTGGTGTTTTATTGGGTAGAGATTAAAACATTTAAGAGATGTTTTTACTACTAGAAAATGTTTTGTGAAGAGCTATGTCTATCTGGAGCTCTCAAAGGAAATGGATCTATACCTATCTGGAGATCTCAAGGGATGAAGGTTTTTCCATATCTAGAACTTCCGAAATAAAAACAGAAAAAAAATATTCCATTATTTATGTGGAAATTTTTATAGATTGGGAAGAAAAATAAATTATCATTGATTTTTATAGATAATTTTCTTTAAAGGATAGTAAAGAGGAGACCAAACATTGGTGAAAATTATATTCTTGCATTTTTTCTTAAAAAATAGCAAAACAATCCTTATTTAGCCTCATAATTTTTGACATTTGAAACCCACTAACCATAATCCGTAGAACATCCTTGAAAATTCTTCATGATAATAACATGTTCTTGGACCACATCGGGTGGATATTTAGGAATTCATGAATCCTATGGTGATTCTTTCATGTATTTAAAGTGAGAAAACCCTTGTTGAAAATCCATATTTGTGTGTTGGGAGAAAATTAATGCAATGACAGCATGTTATGTTCATGGGAGAATAATATAATTTTAAATGGATTAAATGATCTAAGTTGATAACTTGAAATATTTTTTTTATGTGGCATTATATATTGTGACTCCTGGTGGTTAATTAGTGAACCTCAATGGTATGTGTTTGCAATTTTCCTTATTTGATTTTGAATACTTACTTTTCCAAGAGTCCCAGTGCTAAGTGTGGAGGAATTTATAGAGTTACGTTTACACTATTTTTTATTTTTAATTAAATGGTTTAAACCCCACCATTTTGAAATTTGGATCTGAAATGCATTTTTTTTATTATAGGGATGTTCTGTGCTTGAAATTGAAAATTACACAATTATAAAATTTTATATATATTAAATCTCGTATGTATTTCATGAATCTATTTTTTCCATAGTGATCCAAATCAATTGATATTTTTTTGTAATCATACTTGGTCAGTGGGAAACATCATGCTTAACTATTAAAAGAATTGATTCGGCCTTCTAGATGCCTAACTAATACAGTCTTTGTAGAGGGTGTTTTTGGCCAGAAAAATGGATTCTTCCTTGATTAATGAGTTATAACTCAAGACACAAGTCTACAAATTTTATCATTCTAAGTGGAGATGGAATAATACTTCATTACTCATGTTCATGATATGTAACAATGGAAAATTATCTCATTAAGGTATCCCATAATCGTGTCCAAAAGAAGAAAGATTAAGGGTATCCTTGAGCACAAAATGTTTTCTCTAATATTTAAATAATATATTTTTGAAGATAGGTTAAAAATATATGAAATTGTGTAGGTATTCATATATTTGACTTTCAAACAACTATTTAGAAGATTCTTGACACATATTCAGTTGCGAATGATGAAAAACCAGAGCATAGTTTTAGGGAAATAGATTTTGGATAGAAGATTTCTAGCCCCCTCCCTTCTCTATGTAGTTCCATCTCTTAATCATTTTATGGGGTTGGATAGAGGGAAAAAAGGGGAGTTTTAGATAGCTATCATTATTAATATTTTATACATAATTTCTAGAATGGAGAAGATGTGGTCTCCTCAAGTGATGTGAGGGTAAGAAAAAAGTGGTTGTGGATGATGAAAATAGACAGATACTCTCTTAGGAGTTTTAATATTAAAGTGTAAACTCTCTGTAATAACATTTGAATTTATATTTATTTAATGAAATCTGGTTTTTACTTTATTTAATATATTTTCATATTGTTTTTTTGTAATTTTTTCCCAATATTTGAAGTTAAATAATTTATTTTACCATTTAAATTTCATCGGTGTGGTCTTTCCATTGAGCATAGTGATTTAGAATAGGTTTGTTTACATGGAATTCTTGAAGAAATTTAGTAACTTTTATAGGAGGGTAAAAATCATAATGACGTTTTGATATGATATCCTTGAAAAATAAGGTGTTTATATAGAGTTATTTGGGAAGTAATTGAGAGATTGAAGTGGGAAAAAATTATAAACAATGAAGAGGGGAGTGTCGAGAGGTTAAATCTTATCTACAACCATAATTTAAATATTTATTTCAAACCAATTTTAATTCTTGTAAATTATTTGTCCTGTTATTGAATTCCTTTTGACAATAATTTATTTTTATATTCTATTTTATAATTTTTAATCAAATACCTAACTTTCCGTTCTTGAAAAAACAAACAGGAAAAAAGTGATAGTTTTACAACTCAAATTGCAACCTCCTCGAGAGACAATCGAAGGAATTATATATTTCATTCCTCTTTGGGATATGATTATTAGTTGTGGTTTTCATGATAAAAACCCTCACACTAGTTATATTCTCATTTGAATCCTCCATTCCTAATTTTCATAGAACCACCTTGGTATATTTTTTAAGAAATAGATGTGTCACTTTGTCCATATATTAGCTATATGTTATAGAAAATTATTTGTTCCCTAAAAATCAGAATTTTAAATTTTCATTTCAATAATTCTATTTTTTACACTGAGAATCATTTTTTTCCACAAAAAATTATGTTTTGGACATATAAATAACCTTTAAACTTTTATTAATATATTTTTTTATTTACAAAATGTAATCAACTCAACTATATTAGAAACAAACATTCTTAAAGTATTGATCATTTCATGAATAACATATCCTTAGTGACTCATTCAACCCATACAAAGCTATCATCATCCAGAAAACCATATTTGTTTCTTTACGGAAAATAAAACCATCTGGATTTCTAATATAAATCAATTCTAATAAAATCAACTAAAAACGGTCAACCTAAAATTAATGTAGACAACTTTGAAATGTATTATTTCTAATATAATTAAAAATAGATTAATTATATATGACCTTTCAATAGGTTTGAATGTTTAATCAATATCAATACTATCTATTTTGAAGTGCCCCATTGAAGAAAAGTCATGCCATGTTTTGAATCCCCGTTTCACCTTCATTTAGTTTTTTTATGAAATAATAACTTGATCCCAATGAAATTTTTATCCATCGGACCCAAAAATATTTATGATGTTTTATTTTTCTCAAATTTATAAAGCTCTTAAGTCATCACCAAAATCCATTTTCATCTCCATCTGTTTCATTAATAAATTTCTTCTCCACGTGTGATAGGAAACAAATTTGTTATATAGACTTCATTCCCCTTATCTACACTGAAACTATCATACCATTGATGATACTCTACCTATATATTTTATATATACTCTTTGATTTATACACATATACTAATCATACATTCTCCTTCTCATCATCAATATAATTAATTAAATCTACCTTAAGAAGTAATTTCCCCCTTATATTTTCAAATCCTCATCATTATCCTCTGGAGAAAAGTCACTATTGTTTTTTTTTTATTTTTCTCAATCTCCATCACATTGAAATTATTTCCCTAAAAACATTTCATAAGTTCATATTTAATAATTTATATGATTTTCATTTACATGAGTATCTATGAAATATCCATTCATCTCCTTGGCATTTAAATCTTCATATGTTTCTCCTTATTTAAAATAAAACACTTATATGGAAATATTTAAAATTAATTCAATGTCAACTACATTCTATACCACATATCATATAGATTATTTACTTCTTTTGGAAACAAAAAGATACGTTAGAAATTTTGATGTATTTCAAGACTCCTTCCATCAAAAATATATATAGTAGGACCCTTTCAATAAAAATCAGTCTAGAAATTGTTTTTATGATATAATTTCACTTCTCAACTACACCATTCTATTTAGGAGTCCTCACTAATGAGTCTTGGTGCTTTATCCCATTATTTTTGAGATATTACTCCACAAATATGTTTGTAAAATCCATTCCATTATCAGTTTAGAAATTTAAAATTTTTATCCAAGAATATTTACAACATCTCTTTGATATTATGTTATAAAAATAAACAAACTTTATTTCTGAGTGATGACCAGAACACAAGTCATACTACATAATTCAAAAATAAAAATATTATATTGTCACTTTCTATCAATAGTTATTGGTCAAATATTCCTACACACATCAACCTGTACATGTTCAAGTACTCTGGATGAATTTTTATCTTTTAAATTATATATATTACAAGTAATAATTATCTTTTGAAAAGAATCACCCATGTGTTCAATCACATGATATCTTAGAGACATCTTGAGCTCCATCACTTTTATAAAGATATATCAAGGATGGTTGGATCAAATATACAATCCATTTATTACAAAACTAGTTTTCTTATTTATTAGATAAAATGATCTTATGTTATTCTCCACTTAAAATGTAAAGATCCCCCTTTGTGTACTTACCCTAGAAAACAACCACACCATCTTTTCACTTGATGATAAATATCTTTTTGGTAATGTTTATTTAATTCCCTGAGTTTGATAATTTACTAAAACATAGATGGTTCTCATTGATACCTTCAAAAACCAAGACATCCATACATCTCATATCCTTATCCCCAAACATGGAATTTCCTCAGATAATAATCTTTAACAATTCATTATTCTAAAATCTAGTGACACCTTCCTTTATATAATTAAATCATGTGATGATATCCTTATTTTGTAATAGGTGATAAGTGATTGCACTATAAATTATCCATATTCTTTAAGAGAAATCAATTCAACTAGAAAATGTTCAACTCCATTCTTCATGATCATTTTCGTTGAATTTTCACCAAGTGTTGATATATATACTTTTTTTCATTTGATTATAATAGACTGACATCATATTGAAAAGATAAAAAATAATTTTTTAAATTAAATATACTAGAAAATTCACAACATTGATATATATATATATATATATAAACATTATGTATTGAATAGAATATACCTATGTATTATTGATGAAAAGTATCTATCCATTTGTTTCAAATCCTCTATAATAGAAATAATGTCCATGAAAAGCATGCTTGAAATGTTGACCTTTACTCAGATGTCATTATTACAATTACACCCTTCAGTACCTCTTGGCTATAGAATATACAATTCATAAATGTATCATATTTCTAAAAAATTGTTACCATCATTTCTCTTCTTTTATGCAATAAGAATGTTTAAAATATACTGTGATGTCAACTACTTTGGATCGTTATACTCAACTACATATACTTTTGTATTGAATCTAGGTGATAATATTCTTAGGATAAACTTGAAAATATTCACATAATTGAGGGTTTCATTGAAATACCACATTTAATCTACAATACCATTATCCTATTCATTAATATATTCATTTGGTTATATCCTCAAGTCCTCATAATTGTTCCAAAAAACATTAAATGTGTCTTTTCAAGCTTTTGATTCACCTCTATAACTATTCATCATATTTTCCCAAATGAAGTTTCAGGAGCTAAAAACATAACATCATATTAGATTATATTAGATAAATAATCCCTTAAATAATTAATAGCTCCTGCATCAGCATCCAATTTTCTTTGATCTATGTCTATTATATCTCTCCTATCTATACTTATTGATATTCCATGCATAGAAACTGTATACATATTCATTATTAAATATTTAATGTAGTGTTTCGTCCTATTATTCCAGGGATGAAAATTATATAACTCAAATATATAAAACCCTTTTGATTGACTGCTTCCATTGCTTTAACTTGAGATAGATTTAGTAACATTTTCCTTTGGAACTAATAACTATGGTTACACCCATTTAGATAATTTCTCAAAGAGGGTAGGTGAATCTAGTTGTGAATGATAAAACTAGTCCCCCTTTTGGATCATGTTATTTCATTAACCAAAATTCTCCTCTCCCAATCTCATCACATCATGAAAATAGTTATTCCTTTATTTTATTCTTTTTATGTCGTCGGTTCATTTGGTTGAATTTTGGGTTGTGTTCCTTGTGAGTTTTTTTTTGAGTTTGTGATTTCTTATGTGGTTTTTGTCCCTGTTCATGGTTTAAGAATGGTTTGGTCTAAACCATGGGAGGCCCAGTTGAAACTATTTGGCATGTCATTGCTACATGGGATAAAGAACATGGCTTGATCACAGTTAGAGGAAACCACGAGGAAAGTGTTCATGGACGCTTTGTACGTTGAAAGATCCATTTCTCCTGGTTGGATTATAGTATCCCAAACCCTGGGATCAGCCCATTCGAGTTTTCCGTTATTCTAGTTGGGTGCTCGTGGTTGCTGCATGATTTGGAAAACTGTTCTTCCAAACCATGTGACTTTCCCAGAATTCATAAGACGTTAAATTAAAAGTTTTAATTCCCATAATTAATACTAATTTTTTGTTTCTTATCCCCCATACTTGACGTATTTATATGAGAGGGCTCCCAAAATACTCTCCCATGGATCCTTATCCTTCCAAGGCCCATCGTTAAGATTATAAAGTGTTTTCTTCTTCATTTTGGGGGTGTTTTCCTATTCTAATCTTCTCCCACTCTTGGTTCCATGAGTTTTCTGATCTTGGTTCCCTCTTAGATGAACACTAGAAGCTATGGAAGATGTTAATATTGTGTTTACTTGATTCTAGGATGTGTTGATTTCTTATCAGACCTTGTTCATCCTTCCTTCGAGATTCATTACATTCTCACATTGTTGAAGTAAGTGTTACTGTGCATTTCAGTTCTGATTTATTCCATGTGATGTTTGAGAATTTATAATCAACTTCTAAATGTGTAATTCATGATTTTTATGTGTTGTGTGATTATTTTGGTGTTTTTATGTTTTAAAATTAATGGAAGGTGGGATTTAAAATGATTTCTATAATTATGCTTATGCATATATTCATGTTAGGTGTTCGATAATTTTTCAGTTGATCTTTAAGATTGAAATTGGGTGTTTTTTAGATTATGTTGCCCTTGGTCATATTTTTTTATCATTTGTTTTTCAATTAGGGATTTTGTGTGGATTTTTGTGCCTTATATGATTTGGTATTTTAGGGTGGATTATTTTGTAAAGTTGATGAGATATATTTTATTCTTTAATTAGTAACATTCGTATGTTGATGGTTAAAAACAAGTGTTCCATTGGATATGGTGATATTTCTACATGCATGGTGTGTACATAGGAATAAACATACATATGATAATTGATTTCTTAAAAAATGTACCCTTTAAACACTTAATCTTGAAACATGTCTCGTTCATCCCTTCTCCCTTCCTCCCCAACACTCAAATGGTTTTTCTAAAAACATAACATGTCCTATATATGGTTTCATGGTTCCAAAAATAAACATAATCTGGTTTAAAATGTGTTTAATAAATTTCATTCCATTTGTACCTTGGCATGTGTTTTGGTAACTAAATTATATAAAGGCTTGTTTGGAACTTTTTGATCATGTTTTATATTTTTCATCCTAGCTTGGAAATTTTTTTGAAAATAGAATTATATTTGTCAATTATAAGGACCAGTTGGTACTCTGTGGAATTTTAGAAAGTTTTTTTTGAATCCCATGTGATGTTTAGGACCAGTTCAGAATTTTTTATGGATTGATATGTGATGAAAACCTCTATGGTTTTCCCTCCAATGATAGGGCCTCCACATGTGTGGAGTCAGATATTGGGCTAGGCCAGCATAGTGGTAATTGTGGTTATTGGTTTATGCCACATGTGTGACGAACTCTTCATTTTATATGTACTATAATAATGGGATTCAAGGTTTCCTTTAATGGGTTGAGTTATTGTTTCTTACTAACCGTAATTATAGGAGTTGGTGCCCATATATATTTTATGAGTCTTATAGGGTTGTTCCACTAGTGAAGCTAATTTAGAGAAATTATGTTGGTTATTAACTAGAGAGCTACACAATATGTATAGGTATGTTTGTGGAATGATATGTATTGGAAACCTCTATGGTTACCCATCCAAGGATAGGCCCTCCACATATGTGGTGTTATATAATGGGCTAGGCATGAATAGTGGAATCTGTGGGTTATTGGATTATCCCACATTTGTGATGACCTCCTCATTTTCTATGTACTATAATAAAGGGATTCAAATGATTAATCTAGAGGGTTGAGTGATTTTTTCTTACTATCCCCAATTATATGAGTTGATACCCCAAGATATTTTGTGTGTCATGGTGGGTTGTACCACTAGTAAGGCTATTTTAGAGCAATTAGGTTGAATATTATCTATGGAGAAACACTATATGTTGGTAGGTGGGTCAGATCTGAGTACGTCCAAGTGTTTTTTATATACGTCTATAAAATTCACATGATCACTATATTTATGTTCTCATTTTGTCTCATTAGTATTTGGTTGATTGGTTATTATCTTTACCTTTTCACACAAAAATTATTTCTTTTTAATTTCTCATTTTTCTTTTAGTCACCAGTTTTGGTATCCCCTTTTTGTTTTCTGTTTTTAAATTGGTTTTTAAAATGAAAATCTATTTTTAGTAGTGGATGGTGGTGTATGTTGGTTTAAAAAGGTAAAGTTTTCTTTGGATCTTTAAAGTTATGAAACCCTGATTTTATCAATGTTTTTCAAAATATTATTTTAGTATTGTTTCAGTAATAGAAATTTATGGACTATGGGGTTCTTAACTAATGAGATGTTTATGCGCAAAACCAACTTGTGCCACTCAGCTTCTGTATACCTGAGATATTTTCTAGGTTTAGGTTTCTTGTTTGGGTTTTCCCTTAGAGTAGGTTGGTCTTATGGTTTGTGGTGACTGAAGGGTCAAGTGGACAATGTTTCATTTCAGGTTTTTATTTAGTTTCAAGATAGTTTTATTTTTGTTAAACTATTGTGGTATTTGGATCCTATTTATGTATTCATTATTCATAGATCCTCCTTGGTGTGGTGTGTGATCTCTTTGTCCGATTTATTTACTTGTTTGTTTGGATAAGCCGTTAAAAATTGTGATATCATTGATTACCGGTGATAGTTTCCATCCCAGGAGGATCAAGAATGCATCTTGGGACTTGTAATGGACTAGTTCGGGTGTCAGGTTTGATGGAAGCTCATATTGGTTAAAGAAAAAATTGAATTAGAGGATCCATTATTTATTGGGTGTGTCAAGTAATTTGGGGACAGGACTATCTAAACATGATAGGTAGAAATGAGAAGAACTTCGTGAACTCATACTCATCCTGAGCATAGATTTTCTAGGTGTATTCCATGATTTTAGTCTTTTGTTTTGGTTTTGGGTATGTCGAAGGGGAATGACATTGGATGTGATCAGGGAAGTGATTAGGGCATATGTAGAGAAGTGACCCATGTGGAGCTCACGTTCACGGTTCATGTTCATCGTAGTGGTTGGTTCTTTCTTTGGTAATTTACTACTAAACCATGCGGCTTGGTTTTTTATAGACACTATTTTACCATATAAATATTTTGGTGTGATTTGTGTTATGGATTGATTTCGGTCAGCATAAGTGGTTTTTTAAATGAAAAAATTGTTTTTTTAGAAAAGAGGAGTTTTAAAAGGAAAATTATTTTTTATCATGGTTTTATTTTGACAGTTGGATTTGTGTTTATGATGGATTAGAAAATGGGATATAGAATTTGAAAAGTTTTCTTGAAATAATGTGGTTTTAGAAATTTTAATTGAAATTGTGATTTTTGAAATATTATTTTGTATTTTTTGTGGTGTCTAGATTATGAGTCGGGTAATTTGGCATGTGATGTTATTTATTGTTGAGTTTTGATTCGGTGTTTATCCAGTTGTGTGCCTTTTTACTATTATATGTATGCCTCCCAAAATGGTCACCATTGTTTCCAACAAGTTTCATTTAGTTATTGTCCCAACCCAGACTCCCATATGATTATTGGAGTCGAGTTTTTCTCTTTTGTTTCTGGTGTTTGTGATAATTGAGGTCTATTAGAGACTAAGGAGTGGATTGAGGAAGTTGATGTTGTTTTCATGCATTTGGTAACTTCGAAAACCATGATATTCCATGCTATTTTTTGTTGGTTTTATGGTTTAGTATTGATTAGTGGAAGGTGATTCTTAATACTTGAGGAGGTGAAGGTGAGGAAAGTGGCAGAGATGTTGGGTGTTCAAATGGGGAAACATGAAGTTATTTGATGATGACTAAAAGGATACAGTTTATTTTTCTATATATATAGATTGGAAGGATTATTGGAAGGCTCCTCTCTTTATTGAGGAACTTCATCAAGAGATTAAGGAGTGGCTCCTCTCATTCATGGATGTCATGATTGGGAAGATTGTGGATGATTTTTTCTAGCTGAGTTGGTTCCCATATTACATTATGTGGAATATAGTTATTGAGAAGGTTCCCCACCAAGTGGGGGGGTATGTGTTAAAGGATCCAGATTATGATAAGTCTCATTCATTGGTTTTGGGTTCTCATTTGTCAGTTCATTCATTCATGTTCTTCTAATGTGGTCGATTTAGGCATTAAAAGGTATTTTTCCAAAATCCTACAATGAATTATCATTGATGTTTTTTTGGTCATTTTGAGAAGTTCTGCAAGTGGTGTTTCTAGAAATGGAGGTCTCGGTCAGATGATGTCAGCTTATAACTATAGGAAAAATGATTCCTCAATGAATCAAGGCTCCTTCCAGAGGCCCCAGAGTGAATCATTTCACACAGTGTGTAATTTTTTAGGGTGTAGGGAACCTTAGGGTTGGAATAGCTTGAGATTCCTATTATATTTTAATTTATTTTAGAATGTTTCTTATTCTGTAGTAAGATTTTGGTGGTATCAACTTTCTTGTGGCTTGGCGGTATAGTTTTTTTGTATGTTTTATTTTTGTGCTTCATTTTGAGAACCATTATGGTTATCCTTATAGATCAATTTTGGTTTTCAGTTTTGTTCACTTTGGGGAAAATTTTTTATTATAGAAATATTGATTTATTCTTTGGTTCGCTGTTTGGTTAGAGTTCCACTAGTGGGGTTCCCCTTTATTTTAGAGGTTTTTTATTGGTGTTGGGAGTTACCATGTGGGTGTTATGGTGTATTTTGGTTTATTGTGGTGTGGGGAATACATTCATTTCTTTTCTATATGGATATACTCATTATGGTTTTTAATAAATCACGTCTGGTGTGACCTTTAGAGTAAAAATCCACCCTAAGGGTCATGGTCTTGTTGGGCCTTGTTCATTTTCGATCATGATTTTAGTTACTCATTTGGGTAGGTGACTTTTTGGGGGAAGATTTTATTTATTGGAGGGAATTTTCACACATCAACTAGGTTTCATCCTTTATTTTATTCTTTTCTTTCATTAGTTATTTTGGTTGATCTCCAGGATGAATTTTCAGTGAGAGTTTTTGAGTTTTAGTGTTTTTGCATGGATTTTTTTCACTATGCGTGATTCTAGCATGGATTGTCTTAACTCTATGAGGCCTATGTAAAACTATGCAATAAGTAGTTGGTACACTGGAAAAAGCGCATGACTTGCACATGGTTTAAGGAAACAATGCAACAAGTGTGTGTTGAGGCCTTGACATTTAACAAATCCATTTTTCGTGGTTGGTGTACGATTTCCAAAAATATGCATCTAGCCCATGAGATTGTCCCAATCTTCCATTAGGGTTCACACAATTTGTGAAATATTTAGAAAAGTGTGCGACCAAACCATGAAACTTTCCCAAACTTCTTAAAATATGAAATTTCAAGCATTCCCTCCCCTGATAAAAAACCACTTTGTGTTTCTATTCCCCCTTGAATGAACTAAGAACATGATAGGGATCCAAATATCCTCTACCTTGGCTCATCATCCTCCTTTGTTCCTCCCGGATGGTTCTATGGTGGCTTGTTCTTGGTTTTTCTGCAAATTTTCCTTTCTCCTCTTCTCCATCTCTTAGTTTCTTTAGTTTTAGGGACATAGTTTCCACTACATGGAACCCTAGAATATATGTATAAAAAGTGTCTTGTGTATCCTTTAAGTTAGGCTGTTAGTATTTCTTATTGGTTCTTTTACTTCATTCCCTTGGAGTTTTTTTGCATTCACATATCCTTGAGGTATGCGTTTTCATCCATTTCTATTCAGAGTCACACCATGTGATGGTTGGTAATTTCTAATTTATTCCTAAATGTTTTTTTCATGATTTTGATTAATTTTTTGAATTTTTTTGGTGTTTTCATGTGGTAAGTTTTTTTGAATTGTTTTTATGTTTTCATAAAATTATTCGTATATATTCTTTAATATTCAGCTCATTTGGATCCTTGGCATGTGATTTGGTAACTATATGATATAAAGGAATGTTTGGTACATTTCGTGAACATTGTATTTTTTCATCCAAAATTTGAAATGATTTTTGTATTGGAATTAGAGTTTTGAATGATAAGACATGGTTGGTACTTTTCATTGTTCGGGATAGTGGATTTGAGACTCCTTCGGTGTGTAGTCCTGGTTGAAACTTTTTTTGTCCTATTTTTTATGGTAACTTCTATGATTGTCCTTTAATATAGAGGGCCTCTACATATGTGGCATCACTAGTGGGGCTTGGAAAACATGGTGGAATATGTAGTCTATTGGTTTATGTCACATGTGTTATGTGCTCCTCATTCTCATCATACTATTATCCTAGGATTCATCGGTGTTATCTAAAGGTTCGAGTGATGACTGATTATTGACCCCAATTAGACAGGTTGGTAACCACTATATTTTTTAAGAGGCCAGGCGGGTTGTGTCCGAGGTTAGGATTGTTTTGTGAATTTAAGATGGTTATTGACTATGGTACAACACCGTATGTAGGTAGGTTAGTCTGGTCAAAATATATATAGGGTTTACTTCTATATATTTTTAGGAAATTCCAATGATTACAATTCTTAGGATCTTGTTTTTCCCTGTAGCATTTTGTTTTTTTCTTTTTATGTATAACTTTTAACTCTTTTACTATTTCCATTATTATTTGGTATTTCTTTTGATCACTAGGTTTACTATACCATTTTTATTGATTGTTTAATTGTATTTTGAAAATAATTTTTTTTGAGAAGTGGACAGTGGGGTGTGTTGTTTTAAAAAGGTAAATCTGTGTCTGGATATTTATAATGATAAACCCTATTTTTTATGTATTTGAAACTATCATTTATTGGATTGTTTTGTGAAAGGATTTTTAGGAATTTTGTGGTTCTTAACCATGGAGATGTTTATGATCACACCCTACATATACCACTTGGTATTAGTAGACCCATGATGTTTATATGGTACATGTTTCTGGTTCGGGTTTTCTATTAGAGGGGCTTGATCTTATGGTCAGTGTTGACCAAAGGGTTACATGGAGATAGTGTTGTTTCAGGTTTGGTTTTAGTTTCATTTGGAGATTCTGTTTTGTTCATCTATTGTTGTATTTGGAATCATTTAATGCATTCAGTGATTATAGATCCTCCAGGTTGTGTGGTGTTCTCTTTTTATCCAATTTATGTAGTTTTTCATTGGGACAAATAATTAAAAATTGTGGCATCTTTGATATGTGGAACTATTCGCCATCTCTGGAGGACCGAGAATGCCTCTTGGGCAATATCGTGGACCGGGTCAGGTGTCAGGTTAGATAGCATCCTGGCCTGGTTTGTGACAACTCCAATAGTAATGTATAAACAGAAATGAAAATATACATACTATAAATAATTTTTACTTGGTTCACCCTAACTAAGATAGTCCAAGTATTATACAAAGGCGATGTTCCATTGTACATAAATCCACTATTTTTCACTTATTTTGAAAATTTTAGTGTGAAATAACATTACACCATGTTTAATACCCTTAACACTTTTAGAATACTCTTCTCTCTCAATGGATGTGAATTCACTACACCTATAAATAATTCTATGGATGATCAATATCATATTTTATTTGGTTCACACTAAGATGGGTGTGACATAAAATATTTTTTTCATCTGAGATATGAAGTCCTATATTATGCACACATAACTTCATTAAATAATTTTCACCATGTGGTTGATAGCATAAACAATTATTCACTACAAACACCCATTCATGGGATACATCCACCACATACTCCAATCACACCAAAAACATCCACATTGAGCTGCAAACTCTAGGAATATACCCTATATGATCTACTTTTCATAGTTTGTATTCATATAGAACCTCTATAAACCTTTGTATACACACTCTCACTTCACGTGCCAACTTCCATATACTCTCCTCTGTGAACTCCTACCTCACTTTTACACCTTATAAAAAATTTAGACAATAAAAAATTTATCCAGTGATGATTATATCTTTATGTAAATAATTATTACCTAATGAATTTATTGGGGGTTGTTTTATATGAAAATAAACCTGATAAATCAGATAATCAAAATTTTTATTTTGACCCTCACAAAAATTTCTCACTATCGAGTATTTGTTTTACAATCTCTAACTATGAACATGAGTTCACAGTGCATGGACCAACTTTCGGGTTTTCAAAAAACAATTCCTTATAACCAGGTAATTTACCTCAAAGTGGCCCAATAATTTTTATTTTACTATCATATAATTGATTCAGTCCATCGAAAACTAAATTACATTCCACATACAGGACCTCACAATCTACTAGTCACAAATTTCGTTCAATTTAACATATTTTTTACCTCATGTTCTGTGTACTTGACTTCACAGAACACTTATTTTCCCCAAATATTTTCATATCCATAATTTCTTCAAACACTGAGAAATTTTTCCACCTCCATCAACCTCTTTTATTGGAAAGCACAATTAATTTTTTCATCCATCACTTTCAATAAAAATAATAACCAAAAATAATTAAAACAACTTCATAATGATCTAATATTTTTTTGAACTATATTATGAATAGACATTGTAAAACCATTTAGGTATGCCTCTATATATTAAGGAATTATTAATAGTACATGGTCCATCCAAGATCATATAAAATTATTAGGGTATAAATGGTGAAATAGGAATGATTTTTCCACAAGGGGAAGAAATAGTTCATGGATAGTCCACACCATCAGCTATGTTTATGAAAATTAAAGCGAGACAATGCTTTCACTGTGGAAAAATAAACCAACAGAGAAGAATGTTTCTAAATTTCTATCATGTCTCCAAGAAACTACATATATCATCTATTTTAGATATAAATTTTATTGAATTCATTTCATTTCTCTGAATTTCATGTGGAAAAAATTATATTTTAGAATTTTTATAAATATATATTATAATTTAATAAAAATAAAAATAATGGAACAAATTATCATATATGATGTGAATATATAATCAATGTATCAAAGTTGTTTTTACATTGGATAATAGGATAATTTAATCTTAACTAAATATATCATATGATGTATATTTTTGTCAGTTTTCTCTTGTATAGAGCATGTAAACCATGGTTGTCAAAATGAATTAAAATGGGATTTATGATATAGATTATTTATGATTTTATAAATTATATAACATTAATAGCATGATATTTTTATAAAAATTATTTTTTTTATAAAAATTTATTCATTTTATGTCTTGTGTTTCTTGCATCACTGACTTAGTTTTGGTGACACATAATAATGAGTCTCTACAAAACATCATTTTATTATTATAATTATTTAAAAAAAGACAATTATAACCTAGCCATTTGAATGGAGGGTTTGAAAATGATTGAATAAATTATGAAATTATTTTTCACACATGTATATATAGTTCTTTTACTAATTGATTATATGTTTATGTAAAACCCTTTTTTCAAATGAATTTGTTTCCTAAAAAAACATTTTTATTAAGAAAAAGTGTGTTTTATACTAATTAATAAAATAATAAATCTTGGTTGACTATATTAATAATATATATATATAATATTCAATAAATATTTTAATATTCATATTATATGTTTTCTAGATATGATATAAGAACACATTGAATTTTACCCATAAAATAAATATTTGTATAAAATGCAGTTCTATCACCTTTTGATGAAATACTTGTTAAAAAGCTAATTTGTGACACATTTAGATATTATATTTGAAAAAATAATATTATTCTTAAAAATAATAAAATAAGAATTTACTTTTGTTTAATTTTTTGGTTTTTGCTGAAATGTGTCAATTTTGATGAATAGAGAAAATCCTAATTTTTATAGAAAATTGCATTTTCTTTTAAAGAATTTACAAGGTAAAATTATATTTTCGAATAGATATAAATTTTAATTACATAATTTTAATTTAAAATTATCAAATTATGATTTAGAAAAAATATTTTATACATGATTTTACTATAAAAAAATTTATGTTTTAAAATGGAATTTTTCCAAAAAACTGTTTTTCATGGATTTTTACTGGCTTAATATTAAATTAAATTCTTAAACTTATGAATTTTTTATTTTGAAAAATTGATTAAAAATTTAGATCCATAAGTTCCAAATTTATTGAATATGTCCCTTTTATTATTGAAAAAAATGAATAGTGACCATAATATATTGTGTTACCACGATAAAGGGTGAATTGGGAAATTAAGGTTAATAATAAACAGATAAAGGCTCCAAAACATGCCAAAATTTAATTGGATTAAGATAGATCCACCCTTAACACATATAGATCAAAATTAAGTTGTTTAATGGAAACATTTCCATCAAAATTTCTAATATAATATTTAAATAAAAGAAAGTCGCAAAATGGCATTTTATTTGTCTTTAGAATCCATTATGTGTCCACATGGGAAAAAAGTTATGTTATGAAATAACATAGCCATATATTTTTTATCTTAATAAACATAGTTTCATGATATAACTTTATTTTTTAATTTTTGGGTCACTTGGATGAAATTATGGTATTAATAATATGTTATTTAATAAAAATTTAATGATATCACATTCAAGTTTTAAATACTATATCATTATTATATAATTTTACACAAATGATATTTTTGACTAAAAAATAATACTAAAATATAGAATACTTATCTTTTTCATGTAATTTTCTTTTATTTTGAGTGCAAAAATATATGTATATGAAATAATTACACATTAGAGATGTAATAATTATTTTATTAATGAAAATATCAAATATATGTTGCTAAAAATATAAAAATAAATATAATTTGAGATAATTAATGTGGTCAAATTTTCTAGATTAACATGAAATAGTAGTGTTATTATTATATATTTGGTTTGAAGAAAAATTGTTATCTTGATATTTTGAAAATTCCATGTGACGAATCGTGTCAAAATTTACAGTAATTATATTTTTCAAACTATATTCTTAAATTAAATAAGATTGATAAAACATATTTAAAAATAAATAAAATAATAATATGGTTTATAATGATAAAAATGTTTCACTTATGGTCTAACGGACATCACATAGGTAAAAATTATAACCTTTTAATACTGAAAAATTTGATATCTTAGTTAAAATTAAAATACTGTAATTAAGGGTTAATGAAAATGATAGGTTTAATAATATTACAAAAAATTATCTAAAATATATTTTTTAGGATATTATAGCCTTATATCATTTTATCTTCTAATCCATTTCCTTTTTGTGGTGTTCGGATTGAGATTGAGTTTATTATAAATTAATATTTTTTGAAATTCCAAAAGTGCCCCTAACCTCAATTATAAAAGGGAACCTCCCCCCCTCACATATTCACATCACATTGATCCATCTATATCCACTAAATTCTACCAAATTTCTATTTTATAGTTCACTATACACATTATAGAGGTGTAGATCTTCCCATATAACAAACTCTATAGTCATTTAGAGGAGATCAAAATGATCCATTTTGAAGTAGAGGTAATTGCTCTAACCGATCGCTCTCTATTTCTACTATTTTATATCTCCTATAAATCTATTCTATATTTAATAAAATAATAAACTCAATATCCTAAAAATTATTAAATGTTATTATGATTATTAACACACAACTATACAACCCATTTCCCAGCAAATAAGAAATGAAAGTATCACTTGTGCGTACATACGACTTACTGCCTCCACGTAGTGATAAAGTTCATTTTCCATCACCATATTTTACAAGGGGTAATTATTATGGTTTTGATGTTTATATATGATATTTATGAACAAATTATACTTATATAATTATAATATCATATATAGAATCCTACCACATAATCTTTTGGGAAAAGATAATGTATCTCATGTGTACGTACGACTTACCATATCCAGATTATAGTGTGATTCTTTTTTCTTCTATATTTTACATGGATGATAATGAGGATACATATTATGAATATATATGATATATATAACAAAAAAGTATTCTTTAATGATAATATATCATATAATGCTTGTTCTATTAATATTAAAGTAAAATGAAAACATTGTCCATGCATACGTATGACCTACCATATCCATAAACAATGTATTTTATTTTATATATATAAATTTAATGAATCACCGTGAATACATATAAAATTAATATATATGATAGGTAAAAAAGGGGCCTAGATAACATGAGAGCAGGGTGAATCAGGGAATGTATATTCTTTTCGAATTTCTTCCTTCCCCACAGGATGTTGACCACTTTATTACAAGGGTATGTTCTAATGCCCTTTTAATGTTAATCTTGATCATGTAATTTCCAATTTTATCTGATGATAATGTGCTAAAAATAGAGAAATAAAGAACAAGTAGATTGATATTTTTACATGGTTCACCCTCGTTGGGCTACATCTACATAACAAATATTAGCAATGTGCCAATTGTACCAAATTCACAAAGCATAACTGACAATAATGATGTTCTGGATAGATCACTTATATGCCCAGTCTCACTGAATTTACAAGATTTAGGGTCTTCCCATTTCATTACCAAGGGTAAATTCCTATGTCTCTTTCTCCGGCTCACTGCTAGTGCAAAGTATCACCATCTTCTTCTTATTTTCCCCACTACTCTTAGAAGGGATCCACATACAATTTATAGACTTGTAGGTCCTTTCATTTTCATGAAATAAAGGATCTTAAACAATATATTAATGATCTATTTAAGTACCTCTTTCACCTATATAAGAAAAAAACATTTTAACATATTATTTGTTAGTGTAAATTGCTTTCGCGAACTGTTTAAGTCCCTTCATGAATAACCTTTTTCTTCCATGAACTGCACTACCCCAAATAGCGCATATACCATTAAAACCACCAATATTCCATGGACTGCCTACCCTTCCATGTACCGTCCTCCTTTTAGGTACTACTTCTTCTTCCGACCACTTATTCTCCACATATCGCCTCTGCATACCACCTCTGCGAATTGCATCTGCATACTGCCTCTACTTCTACAGAATTACTTCGTCTATGGACCAACTCCTCCTCAACAGATTTACTTCCCTTGTGAGATGAGAAGTCCGGAAAACACTTTCTCAAACTATTCCATTGAACTACTTCACCCTTTTTTGAATCCTCCCTCCCATACATCTTTCACACTTTTCCAAATTTCATCTCAAAGAAAATATTTTCTCTAATGAAATTCACTCAATGTAATGATGGGATTATTGGTCCTTATATTGGAAAATATATATAAAAAATACACTAATCCATTTTACATAAATCTTCTTTGTTGTATAGCCTTAAATGAAAAATGAGCTCCTCTAAGGACCATTTTTTCCTACACAGTCTGTGTGGCACCATTGTTCCTTTGCAGCACCACAAATCACTGCTTCATTTTCGGGAATGATAGAGAATCACACATACTTCAAGTCTTTGGAAAATTGGTTTCCTCCCACGAATAAAAATACTTCTCATGAACTATTTTCCCTATGCAATCTACATACCATGCTTTGTGGTCCGTATAGTGCTGCTATGCATAATCCTTCATTTACAAAAATTATTTTTGTGTTCCACGTACAACCTTTCTCATTTTATGAACTATGGTTCAAGGTCTGCATACTCTGTACTCCTATGCATAAATATTCCTTAAAAAAACAAAAAACATCATTTTGAGGCCTAAGAAGTTAGAGAACTCTGTTTAACTGCACCAGCATAAAATCATACTTCGAAAACATCAATTAAGCTCATTCACAGTCATCTATCTTTTTCAACAAACACAATCACACTGAAAAACCTGACTGCACACATTGCGTGATTTTCCCCTATATATATATATAAGATATTTATATCATGAATTTCTTTTTATAGGTGTAAAAAGCATGATCTGTGTAATAGGACAAAGGATAAAAAGTCAAAACATGTATGAAAAACCGATCATTTATTACCCAAAATATAACTACAACATTAAATTTTTAATAAGTGAGTAATATAAAGTAATATTTAAATCATATATGGTATTATATATATGAATATGGTTCTCTGTTAGATGCATAATAAACTTATATTTATTATACTCAAGGTTTGAACATTTAAGAATGGAGTCAAGACATTCAGTAAGATATTAATGTATCACTTTTATTTCTTTGGGACACATTCCTTATAAACCACTTGTTTCATCCACGTGATGTATATACTTCCCATTAATGTATTTTATGAGTTTTAATAAGAATATAATGGTATTTTCCTATCCATATAATTCAATTTCATTCATAGGGCTTATGGTTCTAACTAATTATAAAGTGATGATTATTTATTTCACAATTTCATCATTATTTTGGAATGTTTCATTTTAAGTCTCCATTAGGGAATATTTATCTTCCATGTCCATTTATTTTGAAACAAAACAATAAGAAATATTTTTTCAATTATTTTAATGATGTTTAATATAAGTTTTACCAATTATTTATTTTACTACATGATTTTTAAGGAATCTTTTTATCTTTTCCCAAATGAGGAATGTTTTGAAATTTTCGGTAACAGTATGAGAGAAATGTTTTTTAAAAATTATACATCATTAACAAATATTTACACTTTCATGAAACCTTAACGAGTGGAAGCTTCCACTACAATCTTACAAGGACATTTTCAGATAATCTTTTTTCTTTTAAAATTTCACTACATATTAATAAAATCAAATATTTTCAAATCAAATATGATATTTTCCTGAAGATTTATTTCCATGTGATCTTGCAGAATTTTTTTACACATAAGATAACATTATATGAAGTTAATTATGATTTATTTGGGGTTATTATTAATGGATAAAATCCTTATTAATTATATGGTTAATTTATATTTATGATGGAAAAATATTTACTGAACCCATTTCTTTTCCATGGGTTATTTTATGATGGAATTATGTTTCTGAAACCCATTTTATTAGTTTTGATATATTGAATGATTTATGTTCTTGTGGAACACATATGTATGGTTTTCATTAGGTTATTGGTGGGACCTATATCTCCCTTTAATTCATTGGGTAAATATTTATATCTCATGAGAGAGATATGTCTAAAATGAGAAATTATCTCGGTTCTGTAATACAAGACATGAACGAGTAATAAAGTTTATTTTGTAATATAGGGCTAGAATGAACAGTGAACATGGTTTAATAAAGTAATTTTTGTGCTATGATGGTCATGGTAATTTGCCTTAAATAATATGTCAATGACTTTATATGCTTACGTGTATGCCACAATTTCATGTCTTATGTTATGTTTGTATGGAATCTGTTCTTTGTTTTCTTTTATGGACTTCTATGATTTATTCCATGACTGGATGTTATGATCTTTTCTATACAAGATATGATTTTAAAATGTTTTTTATGTCATTATCCTTTATTATTATGTTATGAATGATGTATCCCTTGTTTACACATTCTGAGTATATGATTTCACCCTTTTCAAATATTCAATTTCCCCAGGTTATAAAAAATGATTTTAAGTATGATTATTAAAGGGTAAAGTATTTATAATAAAATTTGAAGATATTTCACAAAAATTGAATAATATGTTCCAAGATTCTTGAGGTACTAACATATTACGGTCCTTAGGCATTTTTTTGTGAGACACAATGAATATTTATCTAAAAATATGTAATATCCTTGTACTTTATTCCTAGGTCATTATAGTTGGTATCAAAGGAAAGGTTAAGTAAACCTTTGGAAACTAAGATTACAAAATCATAGTAAGATCCATATGGGTAAGTCAATGTATATATTAAATTCATATAGTTTTCATAATAAAAATGAATTACCTATGTTAAACATGTGGTGTTATAAATTTAAATTTTATCAGTAATACATCTTGATTATGAGGGTTTCCAAGTAAGATTTTTTCCCACACTATTGTCTTTCGTTTTTAGAGAAGGGAAAGAAAAATGAAGTTTCTTATTAATAGTGAATTTGATGGAAAATGAATTGATCTTCCCCATGAGAAACCAAATGAAACAATATTTGTATGGAAAAACTTTTTTATTATTCCAAATCTAAAATTTCATAATATGATAAACCATAATAGCCTTGGTAACTTTCATGGCCAATTTAATAAACAAATATGGGGTTTAATCATTACCACATAGGAAAGAATGTCTAATTTTACTCATGTAAATCATGTTAATAGAGGAATCAAGGAGAATGTTTCAAAGTATCTAGAAAATTATTTTTGTGTGAAGACAAAGGACACAAATCAAGTAATTACAAAGGAAAGGGTCCAGCTAATGAAGTAGGAAAGGATAATCATATTTTGTAGTCATCAAAAAGAGTTAAATGTTTCAAATGTGTAATTTATGGTTATTATGAAAATATATTCCTTGAGGTAAAATATAATCAGTAAAGTTTTATGTAATGGTTATATTCTAATAATAAAGAGACTATGAATTACATATGAGATGAATGAATTGTTATGTAATAAAAAGATGAAGATTAGTTAATTGTTTAAGAAGATGGAATTGAAGAATAATGTTGTAGAACTTATTTTATGGTTTATGGAATAATAAAATATCTATGTATTGGTCCACTATAGTTTTCTATAAGGATTTAATATCATATGTTGAATGGTACTGGTAACCATAAAGTGATTGAGGGGTTAAAGTGATATTTTTGGAATACACATGAATGAGGGAAGGATAACCCTTAATATGTGCATGATAAATAAATGAAAAGTTAATTGGTTTTGATAAAATGAATGAGATTTTTTTGATGACCTTGGTGAAAAAAATATGATATAGTGGATTATGATATCATGGATTGGTTTTAGAGAATTTTTTAATTTATGTAATGATTAAAGAATTAAATTTTGAAAGCATTCATTTTTTCACTAAGGTTTTATGTTAATTTAGGTTATTACTATGTTTAATGTGAATACATGATAACAGTCTTAAAATGTTTTATGGTTGATAATTTAGAGCTACATCAAGATGATTGGGAGATCAATGATATGTTGATATTGGATATTTAGTGACCTTCTTTCGAATGTATTGGATTTTATTCTTTTGGAAGGATCATAAAGGTAACCATTTATGAAATTGTTTACATTTAAATTTTGTTGGCATTTTACAAAATAATGTTTTATATATCCATTTGATGATTTATGGATTTTGGATAATTTTTATTAATAATTTTGTTGTTATGTGAATAGATATGTAATAACCTATCATTCTATGGATATCATTCATCAAAAATGATAAATTCACCTTCATTCCATTGAATAAGAGATGGAGTGGAAATTTATTGACGAATAATGAAAGGGTGAGATATTATTCATCCAATAAGAAATGATCTTGGAACCAAAATTTTTATCATAGAACCTTCTTTTTCAATGAATCAAATGTCCCTCAAATCATTACAAAATTATGGAATTATGATTGTTAACTTTCTCCTAACCATGTTCTTTTGCAATCTCCATCACAACGTGATAGTTTGATTTCTATTACATGTTTATGTTTTCACTTTACACCCATGACTTAATAGGTGGAAACCTATTTATGAGTTAATTTGGGAAAATATTATGTTTAAAACTTTCCATGTTTAAGTGGAACTTTTTGTATTCATTTATATGATATGGGTTTTTCGTAAAGAAACTTTCATGTATTTAACCCTTTGATAAACCAGATGAATTTCAAAAGAGAAATTAATTTTAAGGGGGTAGAATATAGCACCCAGATATTTTTATGAAATAATTTTTTTAAAATAATTTTTCTTCATTGATGTCTTATGCTACACACAACACCAACATAGCTTGCATGACAAGTACCACTGAGTTTATACAAAACATAATTTTTTTATTATAATTATTTAAAAATGAAAAGTATGGATTAGTCGTTAGAATTCCATTTATGATAAGGATTCACTAAAATTGGGAAATTGTTTTTTTACACATGTATATATAATTAATTTAAAAATTAATTAAATGTGAATGCAAAACCTTTTTTTAAAAGAAATTTTTTTTCAAAATAACTATTTATTTGTTCGAAAGTGTGTTTTATTCTAATAAATAATAAAATCACTGTTTTTGGATTATATTAAATATATATATATATAATAATAAATCTAATGTTTAAAATTCATTTTATGTGTTTTCTAGATATGATATAAGAATATATCCAGTTTTACTCATAAAAGAATAATTTTTCTAAAAAGGTAGTTTTGACACCTTTTGATAGTGCACTTGTAAAAAATATAGTTTTTAAAAAATTAATAAATTATATTTGATTAAATAAACTTCTTATTTGAAATCATATTATCAAAATTTAATTTGGTTGAAATTTTGTGGTTTTGATAAAAAGTTTCAACTTTTTATGAATAATGAAAAAATGAATTTTATTGAAAATAGTATTTTATTTTGAAGTATTTACAAGGTAAATTTATGTTTTGTATTGGTTTTAAATTTTAATTACTTAAATTTAATTAAAAATAATACACATATTACTTTTTAAAATTCGTTTATACACGAATATTTTATAAAATAATTTTAGTTTTTCAAATGGAATTTTTTTGAAAAATGTTTTTTCATGGTATTTTTCTGGATTAATATTAAATTAAATTCTACAAAAACAATGTTTTAAATTTTAAAAAATTTATCACAAATTTAGATTCATAAGATTAAAATTTAGTGAATTGTTCCATTTTATTTTTGCCTAATATGAAAAGTAACCGAGGTAAAACAATTTACCACAGTAAAGTGTAAATTGGGTACATTAAGTTAAAAAATAAATGATAATGACTATAAAATTACTTTATCCCATTCTAAAATTTTATTGGATAAATATATCTCCACCCTAAAAACATATGGATCTAAATTAAATTATTTTAAGGACCCTTTTCTCTGAAAATTACATATATAGTATTTAAATCAAAAAAAGTCTCAAAAAGTCACATTCTTTGTCTTTAATAACCCTTATGTGTCTACATGGGTAATATATATATTTTTTAAACAAAGTTAAATCTAAATATTATAACTAAATAAAAATAGTTTCATTATATGAAATTATTTTTGACGTTTTGAGTCACATAGATGAATTTATCGAATTTATAATATTTTATTTAATTAGAATTTAAGGATGTAAAATTCATGGTTTAATAAATATAAAATTTTTTATATAGGGTTACATGAATGATATTTTAAAATATAAAGATTTTTATGAAATATAGAAGATTTATCTTCTTTACGGTATTTTAATTCTACTTTTTTTGTGAAAAAATATGTATATTAAATAATTATACAATACTAATGCAATAATTATTTAACTAATGGAAATATTTAAAAAATGTTAACAAAAATATTAATTTAAATATAATTTGAGATAATTAATATGATAATCTATTTTTGTAGAGTCAAATGACCTATTTTGAATATAATTAAATATTCGGTTTGAATTGAACTTATTATTTTTATTTTTTTAAAAGTCCATACAACGAATAGTGTCAAAATTGACTCTAATGATATTTTATCAAAATAATAATTTCATCAATTATTAAAAAAAACATCTCTAAAAATAAAAAATAAATATAATATGGAATAAATTTATATTTTTTTTTTCATTTATGTTCTAATTTAAATTACATAAGTAAAAATTACATCCTTTTAATGTTTAAAAATTTATTATCTTAGTTAATATTAAAATAGTGTAAAAAAGGGTTAATCAAAATTATTGGGTTAAAAATAATATTAAAACTTGTCTAAAATCTATTGGGTGATAATATTAAAACATTATATCATATCATATTCAAATAAATATCATTTTTGAGTAATTTTTATTGATATTTAATTTATTGTAAATTAATAGTTTTTGAAATTCAAAAAATTTCCCTTCACATTAATTATAAAAGGGTGTATCCTCCCTCACTTCTTTACATAACATTGAGCCTTCTATATTTATGTAATTATATCCAATTAAATTATAAAATTCTATTTCTACATTTAGTATGTGTTCTTCTGCCCAAAAGACAATATTTAGAGTCTTTTATATGAGATCAAAAGGAGTTGTATCGAAGAATAGGTAATCCCTATTACTGATCACTCTGTTTTTATACTCTTTTATAACTCCATTAAATATATTATATATATAATAAATTAATAAATTAATCATCCTTAGTATGCTAAAGTTTTATTATTATTATGAACACAAAACTCTATATCCACTTTCCTATCGAATAATAAATGAAAGTATCGCTCGTGCATACGTACATCTTACCGTCCCCATGTAGTGATGTAATCAATTTTCCATCCCTATATTTTATGGGTGGTAATTATTATGGTTTTAATTTTTATATATTATATTTATTAAATAATATTTATTCTATGATAAAAATATCTTATCTAGCTTTTTACCACCTAATCCTTTGGAAAACGATAATGTTACTCATGTGTATGTATGCCTTACCATCTCCATGATTTGATGCTATTATGTTTTCATCTATATTTCAAATGGATGGTAATGAGAAATAATATTATAAATATATATGATATATAAAAATTAAAATTATTCTATAATGATAATATATCATATAATTTTCATTATTTTAATATGGAAAGAAAATTAAAACAGTGTTCATGTGTATGTATGACCCACCGTCTATATGAATAGTGTATTTTGATTTCTATCTCCGAAATTTATAAGTCAAGATGAATAAATATATAATGAATATATATATATATATGTGATATTTATATCATTAATATGATTATTATGATGTTGAAACATGATCTATATAAGTGGAACAATGCTAAAAAGTCATAACATATATGAAAAACAAATTATTTATTACCTGAAATATAACATTAGCATGAAATTTTTATTATCAATGTAATATATAAATTCATAAGTATATCATATATGGTATTATATATATTATAATGGTTCTATTTTAGATTAATAATAAACTTATTTTTATTATAAAGGAGGTTTGAATGTATATGAAGTATGTGAAGACTTAAGGTAAGGGATTTATTTCCAAATTTTATTTCTTTGGGACACAAACCTTATACACTACATATTTCTTCTACATGGCGTATATAATACCCATTAATGTATGTTTTGAGTCTTATGTAGAGGAATATAGTGTTTTCATATCCATATAAATTTCATTTTTTCATGGGTGATACAATTCTATGAATTATGATGTGTTGAGTATTTATTTCCTAATCTCATCAATATTTTGGACCTTTTCTTTTTATATATCTGTTGGGGAATATTTATCTTCCATGTACATGTTATGTAAAAAATTATTCCAAAAATGTTTTCACTATTGTCTTATGTCTGTTTAAAACTATTTTTACTCATTTTTTACTTTTACTACATGGTTTGGAAGAAATATTTTTTCCATTTTTCTAACAAGGTCCTTTTTGACATTTCTAGAAAGCGTACAAGAGGAATTTTTTTTAACATACATGAAATAATGGATTTTTACGTTTTCATGACACCTTAATGATTTTATGATTCCCATATAATCTTACATGGTTATTTTCAAATAAAATATTTCCTTTAAAATTGCACAAAATTGTAATAAAATAAAATGTTTTCAAAGAAAAAAAGAATAATTCCCTTAAGAATTATTTTCTGGCGATCTTGAATAATTATTTTCCTTCTAAGATAACATAATTTAATGTTAATTATGCTTCATTTGTGGTTTTGATTCAAGGACACAACTGTTATTCTTTGTATGTTTTATTTAGGTATATTATATAATGATATTGATGAAACCCATTTATTTACCATGGGTTATGTTATAATAAAATGATATTTAGAAAACCCATTTTTATGGGTTCTTATATGTTTAATGATTTGTGTACTTGTGTCACACATATGTATTGTTTTCATTATGTGATGGGTGGGAACTATATCTCACACCAATGGATTGGGTGCAGATTTATATCTCATGAGATAGACATGACTGGACTAAGAAAAGATATTTATTTATTAACAAAGGATTGTAATGGGTAAAAAACTCAGTTTAGTAATACATGGTTGGAATGCTAAGCGAGCTCAATTTGAAAAAGGACTTTTTCCACAATGATGGTCTTGGAAATGATCCTCGACTAATATAGAAATGAGTTTCTATTCTTTTGTTTATACAAAAATTTCTTGTATTATGTTATGATCTAAGGTAATATGTGTTTTTTTTATTATATGTACTTATATTATTTATTACATGAAACAATATCATGATCTTTTATCTACATGACAAGATTTTCGAATATTATGGTTATATACTTATTCTTTATGATTTTGTTATGAATGATATCTCCCTTGTTTACCCTTACTGAGCACCTGAGCTCACCCCTTTCAAATGTTTCTATTCCCTAGGTTATAAAGAAAGGATTTGAGTTGGAGTAATAAAGGGTAACATCATTATAGAAAATATTTAATATCCTCCAGCAATTTAATCTAGTGTGTTCCATGTTTTTAAATGTACTAAACTATTATGGTTCTCAGTCACATGTTTATGTAATGTAGTGAATATTTATCTACAAATATGTAATATCCATATACATTAATCCAAGGATGGTACGATAACATTCTTTTTGGGATACTATAAAGGGTTTGTTATGGTTAGGTAATTTTTTATACATTCATTTATTATAATTTCCTGAAAATATGATTATATTTGAGACCAATTTTCTAAATATTCTCAAACTATTGATGAAAAATAAACCAGGCAAGTTATGTCTAAATTTTATTATAGTACATATTGTTATTATGGGTAAATGTTCAATTTTGAAGAAGAAAAATTAGTTTAATAGTTTAAAAATGTTTTTTCAAGAATCAAATCAAGGTAATCTAAACCTATATATGTTCTGTAGGAATAATGATTCCATATTATTCATTATTGAGACACCTGAAGGTGTTTTGTTAATCTTCATGTTATGTACATGTTAGTTAATGGGGTTATATAAATAAAGTATTTAATTTTGAATGGTTTTGGATACATAAGGTATATTTTATAAGTGTTTTAAATATACAGGATTTATAAATCACGGGATGAATGGATTTGGATTCAATTTTACATTCATAAAGAAAATAGTTTATACAGAAAATATTATTATGTAAAATAATTTGTCTTTCTTAGATGGGTAGAATATTTGTATCTTGGTCTCCTCTCTCTTATATTATAAGATATGTAGTTGGACAAAAAATATTTGATTCGACAGATATAATAAACATGTTTTATGATTATGAGTATCCATTTTATGTTTCTTTATAAATAAAAATATAACAATGTATATTCCAGATAAAGTATTAATAAATATATATGTTCAATTATGATGGAATATCATTCTTGCACATTATTGTTGTCTTCTAATGAATTCAAAATTATTTTTGAGAAGTAATTCAAGCTCATATAATACCATATATGATATGTGTAATGTACCCACTAGGGTTCCACACACCGATGACCTGAGCCAGTCAGCTACCTGACCTCAAGCATACCTCCCCAAATTCTAAAGGCTGTAGACATGTAATGAGAGTATAATATTCATCATGGGGAGACTATACCATCTTGATCAATGTATAACAATAGAGGAAATACATAATAATGAACCTGCTGATGTAACCAATAATTAAACCAATCAAGTCCAACATGAAGACCAAAATAGGAAATACAATATCCAAAAAAGAAGAATATATTTCATGCCAAATACATGTGAAGTGTTAGTATGAAAAAAATAAATGCACTGAAAACTCCCAAGAGTTTCTTGAATAAAATATGGTTACTTATTTTTAGATCCACCCCAAATAATCCACTTAAAATAGGGCTCCTTCCCTTATTATTTTTTCAAAGATGATGTCTATCTGGGTACCGATCATGAAGCCTGAGTAGGGTGTGAGTAAAAATCACTAGGCCACCACAAATGGTGTATAAAATAATATCCATTCAATAAAAGTGTATACAGATTTATAAATAATAATTTAAAATACATAATAAAATATTTATCAAATTTATTATTCATAAAATTAACCACATAAATCCCTAGGTTCCTAAGGATACCCAAACTCTCAGAATCTTCTTTGGCCCATGGAGGAGTCTGAACTATATTACAATAACATACTTATCCTATGACAATTCATTTAAAATAATTTCATGGAATATTGGATCCATATTTCAATGCTAGCTCATGAGTTTAGAAGGTCTTGTTAAACACATTGTGTGTATTTGGTGCCTCACTCCATGACCCACACATCATTGATCACATAGGTATTTGGATCCTCAGTCCATATCCCATACTCATCTTCTCATATGGGTATTTGTATCATGAATCCCTTTCACAAACCTCTTTTATCACATATGGGTGTTTGGAGCATTAGTCATCCCACACACATATATCACTATTGGATTTTGAAGCATCCACCCACATACCACACAAGAATATCAAACATATCACACATATCACACATATATAAAAAATATGACAAAATTTAATGTTAATCAATATTAACCATTTTTATCAACAATTCACATCATGGAATACCACAATAATTATTACAAAAAACATGGTTCTTCAATTTAATCACATGAAATAATAAGAAAAAATACCATTAATCCATATATGAAAATTTGACCATATAACCCATTTATTAATTATCCAATTAGTTAATTCAATTAAAAAATCCAAATATACCATTAATTAATTCACTAATTAATTAACCCAATTCAACAATCCATAAATCCCATTAATTAATTCACCAATTAATTAAAAAAATTCCACAATCCCAATATCGTAATAATTAATTAACAAATTAATTAATCCAATTCCATAATCCCAATATAACATTAATTCATTCACCAATTAAATAATTCACATTAATTGAACAACCACACAAATCCATTAATTGGCCAATTCTATAACACCTTTAATCAATAAATTCCACGATACATTCATTAATTAATTGAAAAAATTGAATAATTGCAATTAAAAATTATATTTTCTAAACATTCAATAGAAATTATGCAATTACATACACATTATTGATATCATGACTTTGGGATTTGAATTTTAGAAAACCTAACTCAAGATTATTTATGATACTTTCCAATATAAATTCCTAATGGAAGTAGAATGATCACGATCATGATAAAGAAATGAAACTAGATTCAAATCCTATATCCAAAATCAAACTAATCAAGGTCCAATAAACCTAGATCTAGTTCCATCACAGAGAGTGGAGAACATCCCTTCAATGGATGAGAAAAATACATGACGGAGGGAAGAAACAAATAATGATGAGATTCTCTTACCATAAGTGGTAAAAATCATCAATATGGTTTCAAATCACCATGAATGGAGGTTGGAAGGCCTTAAAATCCATATAGAAACCTCCAAAAATGAGAGAAATATTTTAGGTTCAAGCTAGTCGGAGTATGGATATAAGACAATAGTTTGGTATTTTTTTACAATTTTTGGTGGATTAAAATCCCATACTAACGGTTTCTTATATGAGGCACATAGTTTCCCCTAACTGCACACCCAAAACATGAACCCGAACCTTGTGCCTCACCAAGGGGTGTTGCATGGATACTAATAATATCATTCATGGTTTGAAAAAATAATTTGTGAGACTTGTGAATACCCTTATCCTAGATTCACAGGGTTTGATGGGTTTGGAACATGATTTGCACAAACCACATTCCCACCATGAACTACCCTAATTCCATCCAATATTCTCTATTTTGACCCCAAAACTCCCCAAGGAAAACTAAAAAAATTTATAATCGAAAAGGGAATAATTGAACCTATAAACTTTATTGAGAAATATCTCGAAAATGTCGAGAACTTACAATATACCCAAAACAAAATATATCATCATTGGGTTATACCGCCAAGAATATCTAAGATTCAAATTAAAAAATATCAAGCCATGGTGCACTCATATATGCTCATCTCTCCCATGTTTCCTCTTAAACATTCCATTTTTTCCACAATATATAAACTATTTGAATGGTATTTCTTTGAAACAATTTTTCACTATGATACAACACATGTATTAGATGCTCCTTATAGGATTCATTAATCTATAGCTCAAATAATCCACATCCATCACATTAGAAGGGATAGGGTGATACCACTGAAGTTTTAACACAAGAAAAAGGTAAAGAATTGAATTTTACCTATATGGAAGATCCAATCAGTATTCTATTAGTTCAATCCTCCTCACAAACACAAAAGGTCCTAAAAAATATTCACTAGCTTTCCCTATCTCTGAGTCTTATGGTAACTTAATATAAGTTACACTCTAAGGAAAACACATTATCACCATTTGTAAAATCTATCGGTCTTCGACGTCTATCATCATATGAATTTTATCTTCTCAAGGTCGTATAAATATGAATCTGAATCAGCTGAACTTACTCCAACATCTCCTTCATGAGACCCAGTCCCAAAAACTCTAACTCACGTACCTCCATCCAAAATAATGGTGATCTTCATGACCTACTATAAATAGCCTCATATGGTTCCATTTGAATCTTCTTCTAACAAATTTGTTTATAGGAAGACTCCACAAACTCTAGGTGCTTCTACCAAGACCCACTAAAGTCTAGGACAGACACCGAAATCATATCTTGAATTAATTTTATAGCATAATTTAACTACCCATCAATCTATGGGTGGAATTCCTCACTCAATATGACCTGCATACCATGACCCATCTCTAATCCCTATGAGAAATGTGAAGTAAAATTCAAGTCAATGTCTGAAACTGTATTCTTTAACACCCCGTGTAGAAGGACTATCTCCCAAACATGAAGGTCTTTATCTGATCCACTAATAAAGTCTCCCACACTGGCATAAAATGTGCTATTTTTTTCCAAAGGTTCAAAATTACCCAAATAGAATCATTCTTTCGAGGCATCCTTGGGATACCCACCAAAAATTTCATAGTAACTTCATCCCACTAAAATTATGGAATGGGAAATGGCTATAGTAAACCTCATGGTCACTGATTCTTGGATAACACATATTAACAAGGGTAGTATCTTGACACAAACCCTACTATCTCACTTTTTATTACCACTCACCAAAACTATCATCTTAGGTCATGCTACTATTTGGTCACACCTAGAGGCACCACCCACATCGATGAAAAAAATGAATGCATCAACTCCTCTCATATGACCGTAGGCACAACAACCTGGTTCCAGAAATAGATGATCTCATACTCATCTATTCTCTAAAAAGAAGGTGACTCCCCACCTGCAGGGATTTCCCCCAAGGAAAAACATTTTATATTCTTATATTTTTTTTCCCTAATATTTTTCAAAATTATAGACTCCACAGAAACTGATGTGAGATTCATCTTCTCTTGGCTCTCCTGAACCATAACATGCATTTCATACAGTAGATTTATTATCTTTCATTCAGCACTAGAATCCTGAACTACTGGATCTTGAGTTTTCCTATATAAATCTTCATCAATATGACTTTACTTCCTAGCCATATATGCTAGTTCAATTTCCAATTCCTGTATATACTAAACCCAAATTTACTGATAGAGATTTAAATCTCATTGGGAAAAGATTTATGTTATGTTATTATGATCATTATACAGAGTAAAATTTTCACCCAATAGATAATTTTAACAACACATCATGAATAAACAATTATTTTCAAGTCGATTTTATGTGTTGGGTAGTTCCATTCATTCATACATAACTTCTGAGAACTATACGACACAACCTCATTTCCCTGCATTAATACCACTTTATGTATGATCCCATAAGCATCAAAAAATACCATACAATCTTCACTTAAATTGGGTTGGATCATGATTGGTTCCATTTTCAAAGGCTTCTTCAACTCCTGGAAGACAATTTCACATGCTTCCAACCTTTAAAAATTTATCCCTTCTTGGTAGACTCTAATATATGTGCTTCCAATTGTGAATAGTCCTGAATGAGCCTCAGATAATAACATCCCAACCCTAGAAAACTACATATATCCAAAAAATTATTAGGCTACACCCAAGAAACCACTACATGGTCATTCTCTAGGTCCACTAACACACCTTCCTAAAAGTTGATGTTACCCAAGATGTGTAACTAATAAATCCAAAACTAACACTTATATAGCTTTTAATATAGATGATTATATCTCAGCATACTCTGAATGATGTAAATATTTTGAGCATGATTTTCTCGAGTCTTAGAGTACACCAATATTTCATCCCAAAACACAACCAAAAACTAATCTAGGTATGGGGAAAGATTCTATTCATCAAGGTCAAAAACATTCTTGGTCCATTCATTAACCCACATGACATTATGAAGAACTCATAAAGTCCATATCTACTTTTTAAATCATTCCTCGGTATATCATAAGGTTAAACTCTCAACAGATGATACCTTGATCTCATGCTAATCTTGAAGAAAACAAAATCTTCCCACAACTGCTCTGATACATCTATGATACATGGAACCTGACACTAGTTCATCAATGTTAACTGGTTCAACGTTTTATAATAATGACACAAGTGTAGAGTCTCAACAACCCACATAATAAACGAAACTAGAGACCCCCAAGGTGACATACTCGGATAGATAAACCCCTTATCCATAAAATCCTTCAATTGAGTCTTATTATTTCGAAGGATTGATGGTTCCACTATGTATGGTGGAATAGAAATTAGATGACCTCATGATAAGAGATCAATTGTAAATTCCACATATGTATCAGGTAGAATCCCTTAGAATACATTAATAAATATGTCCAAAAACTATTCCACTATGGGTGGAAAGATATCATAGTTTACACCTCTATCATCTAGAAAAAAACTAGAAACCTAGGTGGAATACTCCCCCATATGCTGATGAACTTTCCTTGAACGACCCGCATGGATATCCCACTCTCTATAGTTACTATACTTGTCACCCTCAAGATATGTACATTTCAATTTCTTATAGTAACAATATATATGGGATAGATATTCTACTAACTAGTATATACCCATAATTAGGTAAAATCCTAACAAATCTATAATGTTAAGATCTAATCTGAAATGATACTCTCCAACCTCAAGAAAACACCCCTTGCACAAATAGATATAACTTGATTGTACTCCCAATGGTGTATCTATTTTCAAAACCCTTCCCATGAAATCCAACACCAGGATCAAACCATTCATAATTTGGGAAGATATAAAAGAAAATGTTGTACCGGTGTCAAATAAGTCACTAGACGATGTAGAAGATAAAAGAATAGTACCTCTAACCATTGATGGTCCATACTTATTATTTAGAAGTGTAGGTTTAACAACATGTAATTATCCTTAACCACTTCCCTATAATGAAATCTGAGACCCCTAAGATGCACCACTCTACTAATATGAGCACTCATTCCTAAAAGTATCACATCCACACCTTTTTTTCTATGTCTTTTGGAACTCCAACTACTATACTGATAAAATTTAAAAGAACCCCTTCCCACACTCTAGTTCTTTATAGATTCTCCATCACTATCTGTTTGTCATGGATTCATGTAGAACCTTTTTAGATATCCCATCCTAAAGAAATCTTGACATTCTGTCAATGGTTTTGGAAAATTTCCACGACAGTGGCCTAACTTACCACACAAGTGGGAAAGAACTCGTGCAAGATCCTGTGTAACTAATATTTTCCCTAGCCACTATTTTTTACTATGATCTGGTCAATATTATCATAATGATGCATCCTACCATTGGAAGATTCACCCTCTAATAATCCATTATAAACTACTTATCCTTCACCTAAAGCTCCCTCAGGTTCTATAAAGAAATGAGAACATGATCCACCACCTCAAAAAAATAAGTGGAAAGTTGTTAACTTTGGACTTCATCTAAGATTTAATTCCATGTTGAAAACATCTTTCCATAGATATATCATCCCCTACCAGTGATGGTGGAAACAACTGCAAGTCAGTAAATAGAACTGCATATTCCATCACAGACATACTCCCCAAGTTCAACCAAATCAAATTTTCTTCTCTGCCATGTCTTAGTTTCTCTGGATAAAATTTCTTTAAGAACTTATGTAAAAATTTCCTTCCATATAATTTCATATCTTTCCTAGTATGATCCAACATGTCCCACTAGTGCTTCGCTAATACTTATAATATCCAAGTGTCCAACGTGACCCTCTTATCAGTATGAGTCTATAAATGGTCATATTTAGTCTAGATGGACTCAATCCAGGCCTCATCTTGACCAGGTCCACCCTTTCTAGAGAAATTCAGAGGGTACTATCATTAAAACTCCCACATTAAATTAGACATTCTCTTTAAAACCTAATTAGATTCTCTCTCTATAAACAGTATAAAGTGAGCCATCTTATCCCAGAACTGCTATATGACCTCCTCACCCGACATTATCGGTGACTCCAGTTTCACTACTAGGGGATCATTTCCATCAATATCCCTATATCCTCTCCCACGATAGGGATCATCATGGAGGCATGTCTCTATAATAAGAAAACACACAATGCGCTATCTCTACCCCTAAGCATCGTATATATAGGTCAGGGTTAACTAAGGGAAAACTCGTTCTCATTTCTAATGTTTCTCATTATAACCCTTTTTATTCAAAAATAACATCATTTTACAACATTAAATTCATATTAGGTACCATTTTTAGTTCACTTAAAAAATCATGGAAAAAATTTTCAAAACAAACATCATTTTGAAAGCCTGTGTTCCCATGCATTCATAAAATGATTCATGTCACAATATATTATGAGTTTCTAGAATGACATATGCATATTGGTATCTCTTTACATATCAGTCCATGAGTCAAATATTAAAAAATATCAATAAAATTATAATCACATCACACAAGAAGTGCATCACTGAAAGTGAAATAACATCCAACTATAACAACACACATAAATAACAAAAAACACACCCTGGGTACTTGGATTTTACCCCAATATATGGGTTATATACTCTCTTTTCATAAGATCCTAACCAAGGCTTGACTCATCCTATTCAAGTATATACCATTACCAAATAGTAAGAAAAAATACAAGAAAATAAAACCACCATTGAAACCACTCTATAAAATCCAATCCTAGGATCCACACACCAGTTACCTGATCCACTCCGTCACATGACCTCAGGCATGCCTCCTCATATGCCAGAGGCTACCAACTAGTAGTGATGATCTAATATCCATCATGGAGAAAATATATCGTCTTTATAAAAGTATCACAACTGCCTAAATAAATAAGTAATAACCAGATCATATTACAAATAAAAAAACATATTTCCACATGAAGATCCAAAAATGAATTACAATATCAAAAACAAAAAAGTAGATATCTCATGCTAAAAACATCTCTAGTGTAACCATAAAATAATAATAAAGAAACTAAAAACTCCCATGTTGGTCACGAATAACATCTCGTTCCCTCATACATTATCTATCCCAAATCATCCATCTAACATAGTGCTCTTGGACTTATGTTATCCTCCAAACATGATGTCTATACAAGTACCAATCAGATAACCTCTGTAGGGTTTTAATACAACTTAGAAGGTTTCCACCAATGGCGATGAAAACAATATTTATCTAATAATAGTGTGTGCAGTTGTGTAAACAATAATGTAAAATTCCTATGTAAACATTGATCACATTTATTATTCAATAAATTTTCCATATAAATCCTCTGTAATCTTAGGACACCCAAACCCCCAATACCTACTTCGACCCATTCCAGAGTCTAAACAATATCACAATAACATGATTAGCATTTATTAAATTAATTTAAAATCATTTCACAACCATTTGTAACCATATTCAAATTTTAACTCATGGGAATAGAACATAGTGTCTAAAACCCCAAGGGTATTTGAAGCCTCAGTCCGTATCTCGTACATCATTAATCACATTGGTATTTGGATCAATTTTTCATGTCCTAAATATTTCATTTCATATGGTTATTTAGAGAATCAATACAAGTTAGATATCTCGTTTATCACATATGGATATTTGAAGCATCAATCCTTGTCCGACACTCATTTATCACTATGGAATTTTGAAGCATCAATCAGTGTTCCATACATGAATATCATAAATATCACACATATATCACATATATCACAACATTCAAGGATAATTAACATTAACCCTTTTTTCAACATTTTACTCCATGCCATACCATTATAATTATAAAAAACATATCTCTTCAATTTAATCACATTTAATAATTTGAACAATACACAATTAATCCATTTGTCAAAATTTAAGAATATAACCCATTATTTAATTCACCTATTAATCAATCCAATTCCACAATAAAAAATATCCCATGAATTTATTATCCAATTAATTAATTCAATTCCCAAATAGTAATATCCCATTGATTAATTCACTAAATAATTAATATGATCCCAGAAACCCATTAATTAATTCACCAATTAATTTATCCAATTCCAAAATACCAATATCTCATTAATTAATTCACAAATTAATTGATCCAAATTAATATACCAAACACCAAAATCCATTAATTGAGCAATTCCATACCCAATTTAATCATTCAATGCCACAATACCTTAATTAATTAATTGGCCATATTAATTAATTTAAGTTATGAATTTAAATTTATATATTTTTCAATAGAAATTATACAATTACATATAAATAATTGATATCAATACATTAGGATTTAAATATTAAACCATGTACCTAAAGATTGTTGATGATGCTCACTAACAGAAATTCCCAATTCAAGTGGAAGAATCAAGATCACATTGAAGAATGGAAAATATAATTTAATCCTATATAGAACATAGAAGGAATCAATTTCTAATAAACCAAGACCTATATCCACCACAAACAAAGCAAAACACCCCTTTAAAGTATACGGGAAATATGGGAGAGATAGAAGAAAAAAAAGGTGAGATTATTTTACCAGGAGAGGTGAAGATCTTCAATCAATCTTTGAATCACCAATATTAGAGGTTGTAAGGCCTTAGAATCCATTCAATAACATCCAAAAAAAAGATATAAAATGTTTTAGTGTCTAGATAGGGGGTTTAGGGATATAATATGGAGTTCTATAATTTTTTCACAATTTTAGGGGGATTAAAATATTTTAATCATGTATTCCTATACGGGGCGCATGGTTTCCCCAAACCTTGCACCCTAACCATGCGCCTCACCCAAATGTGTTGAAAAATTACTACTAAGAGGGTGTATGGTTTGAAAAAGCATGATCCAGCCATGTGAATCCTATATGTGTGGGTTCATACATTCTGATGGGATGGGTGCATGGTTTGGAAAAACTGTTCTCTAACCATGCACTACCCCTCTTCCTTCCAAAATTCTCCAATTTCACCAAAACATTCCCCAAAGAAAAATAAAAAATATATATACTCAAGACATAGAAAAGTAAGACCTATAACCATCCTTGATACATATCCAAAAATGGTCTAGATATTACAATAGGGATATAATAATTTATTTTCTAAACATTCCAAACATAAATAAATTAATTTTAGTCTAAAACATGAAATTGTTTTCATATCTTAGAAATATATTATAATATATTACAGTATCTAAGAAGCTCATCATAACTTTTTTAGACTAAGAGAAACATTAAATTACCAAATAAATGATTAAATAATTCCAATATTAAAGTGTTTTTTATTTAATATCGTAATGATTTTAGGATATGTGATGACAATGAAAAATATAAATAGTTACATTTAGTTATCATCATTAATGTGAACATCAATTTTTCTTAATGGATTATATCATTCAAAAACTATTGTCTTTTTCATATAATGTCCTATAATAGTTTTAGGATATCTTATTAAAAATGAAAATTTAAGGAACACAATTTACCAATCATGATAAATTGAATATAACTATTTTGATAAAGTTTATTTTAGTTAATATTAAAAAGATAATTAATATTGACATCCTATAAGAGTTAAGGATATAATAGTAAAAAAATATAAAAAGTTATATTGCTAACTATAAAAAAATAAATTTTATTTTATCTTAAAAGGTTCTATAATATTCTATTAATGTAATAATGTAAAGGTTATAATTTTTAAAAAAAACATGGAAATGTATTATGGAAAGTGATATAAGGATGGTGCTAATTATACACAAAAAATAGTTCTGAGTAGAAAACAGAAGAAAATATTCTTGTAATGTTATGAAGTTTTAATATGTTAAAGTAATTTATCATTATGAATTTGATTCCTAAATCAAAAATTTATTCAAAATTTATTTATACATTAGATGTTACTCATAAAAAATGTTTAGTGGAAGGGTTTTCACATATGGTCGCATATTGACATGATAGGAATTTATTATGATGTATTGAGTAAACTAAACACTATAAAGTATAGCATATATAAACCTGATATTGAATTATATTTCATTTTATATGATAAAAATACATTTATGTTGGGTTTGTTAATATTTTTTAAAAGAGCATAAGAATATAAAAATGTATCATATAAAATGAATTCTTTATTTGATCACTATTTCCCATTATTTACAAAGATTAATATATAGATATATATTTTAGGATGTCTAATGATAATTGACCTCTTAGAGTATGGCTTAGAGTTATCCATAACCAATTTTCATCATGGAGTATTATAGGAAATAGTAAAATGTTAATTTTATTATGTATATAATTATTGTACAAGATTAAGAATATGATAACAAGGTAGAAAATATAGATTGATTTTTTTTTGTGTTGGATGGCCCACAAGGTATACCAAATGCAGTGTTATACATATTCCTTTTTTGTAATAGGGGTGTATAAATTATATTTGAGTCTCCACAACCTATTTTACCTGATATACATAGAATAATAACATTTATACATTGAAACCATAATTAAAAAAATATAACTATTGAACTAGTTAATACAGTATATAGCCAAATATGTGTTTATCACATCATATGGTTTAGCTCATCCAAGAGATAATCTAGGATTGGATTTTTCCTCTTATATGATGAGTACGACTATTGGTCTCATGATAAAGAGTGGCTATTGAGTGTGAATACGCTCATATATAGTACATATGATTTTTTATCTATTCACAAAAGGGTAATGTGTTATACTTTTACAAAAGAGTGAATGACCTATGATGTATTCACCAACACACTGAATCAATACTCTATAAATAGAGAACATATGAGTTAGATCTAAGGAATTGACCAGTTCTGCACCCCATAGTCACATGATATCTCAGAAAAAAGGTAAATATGATAATATTTGTTTTCATATGATGAATACTAGTGGAAATATGTATAAAGGTACATGTTATTGTTGGAGATCACACACAATCAATTTTTTTGATAATGTATCATTAAAACAATGTTAAAGGCTAAAATTTTAAATCATTTATGTGTATAGAGATTCAAATTAATTTTCAACACTATAGAGGGATGTGGGGTCATAGTTTTTTTTAGTATATAGGGATTGAGGTTGACATAGAGGGATACTTTAAATGATTTTTAGAGTTAGTGCATGAGTTTTTTGAATGGGAATTCACAAGGTATTATATATGTTGTGATACAAGGTGAAGTTAATAATATCATTTCAAAAGTGTTTTGGAAGATATAATAGTGGAGTTTTAGATATAGATTCTCAATATATTGTATATGATACATTATAAAGTGAAATCTAACTATGTTATTAATGATTTAGTAAAATATTGATAGAGATATTCTCTAAGGACTTATATGTATATGATATATATATATATATAAATATATATTCTATTTAATTTTTCATGAAAATTATGTTTTTCATGGGTTGTATCATTTCATGCAACCTATGGATCCATTATTAATCATCCACATTAGATATCATTAAAATACGAGTTTCATAAGATAAAACATGCATAATGAGTTTTATTTATATTTTGAATTTTTATAGTCACTAAATAAATGAATCATGCATTGAAAATACATTAGTTCATGAATTCACTATTGAGGTGCATCCTTTTCGGATTTAGGAAGACTACTTCCATGTGATATTGTTTGATTGTGTGTTTCATTAATCTTGGATAAATCCCTCTAAATCTCATAGCTCACATCTTCATTGTCCTTAGAATAGTGTAGTTATGGAACATAATTAGCAACGATGAATATTAATTGTATAATGATAGATTCAAATTGGTTCATGTATAACTCCAAAGGTAGAAAGAATATGTTTTCAAAGCTTATGGTATCTATGAACTACATTTAACAAAAATAAATGCTATATTAGAAGCTTCTTTATGGAGTGGAATTCATTTACAATAATATTTTCTTTACTAGTATTTATTTTCTTTCATTTATCATATAAATAGTACCCTTATAAAGAATTTGTTAGAAAATGTATGTTCTAATAATAGTTTTTATATTTTTTTAAATCCATTTAGTTAAGAAAATATTAGAATCAACGAATATAATTGGTTCATACTATTGGAAACACTTTCTAAATACATTGCGTGTATGATAACCTTACATGGACTGTGTTTTTAAAATAATGAGGAATGTAAGAAATTGGACATTTATTTATCATCATAAATTGAAAAATTACACAACATATACTTGGGGTAGAGTAACACCAATCACATGTACTGTACAACTGGATACACACCATGTTATTTTTATGTTTCCTTAATTATACCACACTAAATAAAATAAAAATACATGTCTCAACATGTAACATTCCTGAGAGGGTTGACGATACATTGTGTATTTGTTGTAATCATGAAATTCATTCCATTTATTGATATTGACACTAAAATACTATGTATTTGGTGTGTATTATTAATGTTTAATAAGTGTTTCATGACCTGTATGTTTGGATAAATGTTATGTAATAAATTTTAGCTTATATTTACCAATTGAAAGTCAATATGTGATTTAAAATTATGTTATTTACATTAACCATGGGGAATGCGTGATTTACATGTAGTAAATTTCCTGTCAGGTTACATAGTGGGTAATATTGTTACGCATTGTGTACTATATGTAAAGTTTCATTATAGTGACAGGTTTATATATGGTATGTAATGATGTTGTGTAACAAACATGTAATGACCCAAAGTTTTTCAATGGAAATTACCTTCTTATAATTATGTCATAAAATAACATGAAAAAACAACATAATGAACTACTAAGTGATAAGTGACCTTTAAACATATGTTTGTCACTTCTGTGTTTAGAATTGTGAAAATCTGACATACACGGTTCTATTCAAGATGATTTTTGGAGTCTAAAAAAAGATTTTTTTTTGTGAATATTTACCTACCCTTATGAATAGTAACATACCCTTATGAATAGTTATATATCCTAATTAATAGTAACCTTACCTATTATAGTGTAAAAATAATATTCAAGTGAATGTATGATGTACCTATATTTTAGAATAAGTAAATGAATGTTCTAAAAGAGTTTTTTAGTAAAAACCATGATTTTAAGTAAATATTAAATTAATAATATTTAGAAAATTATTTACCAAAAATGGAATTCATTTTTGGATTATAAAGGTCTAAAAATGGTTGGGGTAAATTTTTGGGATTTTTTTGAGATACTTGAATTTTTGATGAATAGTGAAATAACATAAATTAAAAAATAAGCAAAATAAGATAATTATAGGGTCATGTGTGATGTTATAATGATGTGAGCCCACATGGTTCGGGATTATATTATAAAATTACTATTATTGGTCATTGAATACTCACTACTCCTTGTCTTTGGGGAAATTAATAAACTAATGAATTTTATATTAAGGAAACCCCTATCCCCTCCACTATAAATACCACCCTTCACACCCTCATTTCCTCACACCTCTCAAGCTTGAATCCTTTTCTAAACTCTACCCAAAAATCTTTCCTATCCCCTCCCCCACGTCCATGATATTTTTGTCTCATCAATATACTAAATTGAGAGCCCTCAAGGGGTATCTCAAGAAGAGGATTTAAGGGTAATTTCTCTCCCTCTTCTACTTTAATTCCATTTCAATTTCAAGTTCTTTTCTTATTCTATGCCAAACTATATTTGTAAAAATGGTATGGTAACTCCAGTAACATTACTATACTATAATTTAATGATACTAATGTGATATTATATCATCTAACCCCATTTCTAATCTTCTTTTTATTTTATTAAATAGAACGTTGTTCATGAGGTGTTAATTTATCACCATCAAGAACGACATGTTTTCTTCTTCCATTTCTACCGTCAGATATGGTAATTAAACCATGTATATGGTTGAAAAATAATATTTTGTATATATTATTTCCTATTTAATGTTCTGGAACTAACTTATCTACATATTACTAAGTGATGAATTAAAACATGAACTTTGTGATCGAAAAACCGCCCAAATTAACCCAAAAAGTCATCATTTAATCTAATGATTCATCCATTTGGTATATAATATAACTCATTATAAGATCATTTTAAATTCTTTAATGCCATTAATAACATGTAATATCTGTTCTGGATGTTTACCCATGTTCTACCCAAACTTCAATTTATGAATACAAGTGTACCACCCAAGAAAAATCATAAAAACAAACATCCCCGAACAATGTTTTTAAACTCTATAAGTCATCCAAAGAAATATAAAATTACATAATGAAACTATAATTAACCCTATTAATTTATAAAAGGTTTTGGAATTTATAATTAATGAATATAATGGTATTATATAGGACATTAAATATAAGGAATCATTCGGATACAAGGTAATGTGAAATTCTCGAACCCAACTTTCATTCTTCGGGTTCTCCCTCTTTCACTACAATTTTGACATGGTTACTCATTAAAGATCATTTATTCATAATTTCCATTATTTTTTTGGGATATTCATGTTTTCCCCTAGTTTTTATTTAAAAAATTTTTTTCCAAATGAACTCTTCTTTTAAGAACACACCTTTTACTTATCACTTAAAGTGGACGGTTCATGTAACATGTATGTTATTCCTTCTTTCTTTTGGGAACCCATAGTTTATGAATGTGTTCTTATGGGATGAAACCCATTCCATTACATGTGTTAGTTATGATCACTTTTGATATATGTTCCTTGTGTAAATCATGATAATGATAATGTTATGATGTGATGGGTGTGCCCAGAATTATATAGCGCAATATGAATGTTTCAAAGTGACAGGTGCGCCCGGAATTATACATTTCTCCAATGTATTGGGTAAAGTGATGAATCTCATGGGTAAATGTAAAATGTTTTGGACAAGATTCTAGCATTTTTCACAATTATGTGTGGTAGTTAACCACTAAGACACGATGTTTCATTTTTATGAATTACTACATTTCAAGTCTTATATTTATGCTTCCTCTCATGTTCATGATCATTTTACCATGTTATGATTATGCCCACCCCATGATATATTGTCCTTATCTTTCCTCTTACTGTTCTTTTAGCTCACCCCAATTGATGTATATACTCAGGTGGCTACATGTACTAAGGAGAGGCCAGGTGACAATAAGAAGCTATAGAATATGAAATTAAATAAATGTTTGTTCTTGATGATGTAATTGCTATGTATGCTCCTAGTTTTCCCAAGACACTAAACCTTCAGATCATATATTTGTAATACTATTTTTTTGTTTATCTTAAAATATTTTAATAGTAATTTAAGAAAAGGTTGGGTCTCTATAGTTTCTATCAGAGGAAAGGATTAGTTAATTTTGGAATTAGGATTAGTGAACCCTAGAGAAAACCTATAGAATGAGATTAAGTAAAAATATTCACACAAGAATCTTTCATAGGGATACCATTTGATATGCTTTTAGTATTAATTTTTCAAATGAATAAGTTATTTATTCATGACTTGTTTACTTATGTTTTGTTCTAACCTTTTCTATTTTAGAAAATAGTGGGAACTAGGAGAAACTAGGCCAACAACTAGTGCGACGGCCAATGAAACAATTGCCCGAATGACATCCCCAATGATTTTGGAGGTGGATTTCAGAAATTCATGGAAATTCTTACCCAATTATCTCAGGTTATGAACAATAACCATAATAATGGGGAATATCCTCTTTCACCAAAGAGGGGTCAACTACTATCAAATGTTTTATGCGGCAACGACCACTGACGTTTAGTGGATCCTCCGATCCACTAGTTGTGGAATAGTGGGTAAACTCCATGGAGAATATATTTTCTATTCTTCACTGTTCTGAGATGGAGAACGTGACCCTAACCGTTTTTCACCTATATAGAGAATCCAATCAATGGTGGGATTTGATTATGAACACCAAGCCAGGGGAGGAAATTGAAGAGATCGAATGAGAATAAATTAAGATAATGTTTCTTAACAAGTATTTCCCAATAATTCTTCACATGAAGATAGAGAGAAAATTCATAGAGCTCAAGAAAAATGAATGATAATCTGTCACAATCTATGAAGAAAATTTCACAAGGCTTGAATGCTACGCTTCGGGTTTTGTTATCTATGATGATTGAAAAATTGGTAGATTCTTTAGTGGATTAAGAACAAACATTCAAAAGGATCTTTCAAATCGAGACTTTGGGAGTTATGAAGAAGTTGTTTGATGTTCCCTCAAAGTGGATATGGTGTTTGGATAATTGTCCCATGGCTATGGGGATAAGAAATGAAAGATGGAGTTTCAAGATGGAGGTTATAATGACAAAAGTGGGAAGACAACTCAATGACCCACATGCCAAAAATGTGGGAAGTTGCACCATGGGAACTGCTTCAAAGGGATAGGGAAATGATTCAAGTGTGGGAAAGAAGTACACCATGCTCAAGAGGGTTGAAAAGACACAAAAGGTAAGGAGAATGTATCCTATGAAAGGAGATAACCACTCATGGTTCAGTGCTACAACTATATGGAGATAAGGCACTATGAAAACCAGTTCCCTAAACCTCGAGTTCTCGAGGGTAATCAATGTTAGCAGCCACCAAAGTCAAAGGAACAAAGGAATTCTTATTCAATAACTACTGCGGAGGTGGAGAATGATAATGAAGTCGTACAAGGTACACTTCTAATTCACTCAAGAATGGAAAATGTTTTATTTGATTCTTGATCTACGCATTATTTTATATCTTGCATGTTTGCTAGATCTATAGAATCGAAGCCCTGAAACCTTGAAGTGGAGATATCTATAAAAACACCAATTGGTGCAATCATTGCAACCCAAGTGTTTGACTCTTCTCCTATTGTCGTATCTGGGAAGATTCTTCCGGAAAATCTTGTAATACTTCCCTTGGTGGAATTCGACACTATAATGGGAATGGATTGGCTCTCGTTATATAGAGAACAAATCAACTATCGAGAAAAGAAAATATCTTTTCAGATTTTGAACCATCCCATGCTCCTCTAAAAATTCAAGGAAGATCATGAATATTATTTGAAAAAATCCTTCAATGGTGTGGGTGTTGATTCCCTATGAAGAATCATACCTCGCCCGAATGGTCGAGTCGAAGTAAAGTTCCAACCTTAACAAAATTCCCATCGTGAGGGAATACGATGATGTATTTCCCAAAGAGTTACCCAGAATTCCCCCAGATCGTGAGGTTGAGTTATCAATTGAACTCATACCCGGAGCTAATTTTATCTTGAAGTGTCCATATAGGATGGCTCATATCGAACTAGAGAAGTTAATGAATCAGCTGCAAGAGCATCTAGACAAAGGGTTCATACACCCTAGTGCATCGCATTAGGGATCACCAGTGCTCTTGTGAAGAAGAAGGATGGAACAATGTGGTTGTGCATCGATTATCGAGAACTCAACAAGATAACCATAAAGAACAAGTATCCTCTCCCAAGTATTGATGACTTGTTTGACCAGTTAAGAGGAGAACAATACTTCTCAAAGTTGGATCTTCATTCTGGATATCATCAGGTAAAGGCGAAGAAGGAAGATATTCAGAAGAATGACTTCCGAAGAAGGTATGGGCACTATGTGTTTTTTGTGATTCCCTTCAGACCTACTAATGCCCCTGAAATCTTCATGGATTTGACGAATAGAGTTTTTATACATTACCTATACAAATTTTTGGTAGTGTTTATTGATGATATTCTAATCTACTCCAAGAGAAAGGAGGAACATGAAGAAAAACTAAGACTTGTGTTGGCGACATTAAGAAAGTAGAAGTTGTACACCAAGTTCAGCAAGTGTGACTTTTGGATGAATCAAGTCACATTCTTTCGACATGTGATCACAAGTGAGGGATTTTTTGTAGATCCTTCAAAGACGAAGGAGATTATGGAATGAAACAGGCCCTCTAGTATCATAAGAATCTGTATTTTTCTTGGATTAGTTGGGTATTATCAGCGTTTTGTGAGAAACATATCAATATTGTCATGCCCTCTAACGAAGTTAACAAGGAAAGGGGTAAAGTATGTCAGGATGAAAGAATGTGAGGGAATCTTCAAGGAGCCAAAGAAAAGGCTGATCACTACACCTGTACTCACACTACCAAAAAGTGGAGAAAATTTTGTGATATATAGTGATTCTTCAAAGAAAGGCTTGTGTTGTGTACTCATGAAAAATGATAATATGATAGCCTATGCCTCACGATAGTTGAAGATCCATGAGCATAACTACCCGACGAATGATCTAGAGCGAGTAGCCGTGATTTTTGCCTTGAAAATCTAGTGACACTACCTTTATGGTGAGAAGTGTGACATATACACCGACCACGAGAGCCTAAAGTATATATTCACACAAAAGGAGCTCAACATGCATCAATGGACATGGTTAAAGATAATCAAGGATTACAATTTCTCTATTCACTACCATCCTGGAAAGTTGAAAAATGTAGCTGATGTTCTACGTAGAAAAGAACCCAGTACTATATCCTTGTTATGGATTGAGAAAGACCATATCTTCTTAGATATGCAATGGATGGATTTGGAAATGATAAGGGAAGGGGATACATCCTACCTTGCTAAAATGATTGTGAAACCATCCGTTTAAGAGAAGATTAAGGAAGAACAAAGGGATGGTGTAGATATACAGAAGAGGGTGAATGTAGTTAAGGAAGGGAAGCTGCAAGAGTTTCATATCGATGATGATGGTGGGATTTGGTTTCAAACACGCCTCTCTATTCTTTCATCACCAAAGATAAAGAAGGAGCTATTGGAAAATGCACATAGCTCAACTTTCTACATCCATCCTGGGACTAACAAGATGTACCATGATATCTGAGAACACTTTTGGTGGGATAACATGAAGAAGGAGATTGTGGAATATATATCAAGGTGATTGGTATGTCAGTAAGTTAAAGTAGAGTGAAAAATGTCCAAATGGATGATGCAGCCATTGCCTATACCTATGTGGAAATGGGAAAATGTTACTATAGACTTTGTCATGGATCTCCCGAAGACGTCAAAGGTAAATAATGCGATATGGGTTGTGGTTAACCAACTCCCCAAGACTGCCCATTTTATCACTATTCAGGAAGATCTCTCACATGAAAAACATGCAATGATATATGTGAAGGAAGTGGTGAGACTACATGGAGTTCACTCTCAATTGTCTCTAAACGTGAGCCATGTTTCACATCTAAATTATGGAGGAGTCTTCAACATGTTTTGAGTACTGAATTAAATTTAATCACGACCTATCACCCCTAAACTGATGGCCAATCTGAAAGGACTATTCATATGCTTGAATATATGCTAAGAGCCTACTCTCTTGAATTAAAAGGTGGTTGGGATCAGCATCTCCCATTGGTTGAGTTCTCATACAACAATAGCTTCCACTCGAGTATTTAGATGTCTCCATATGAAGCTCTGTATGGAAAGTGATGTAGAACTACATCTCGTTGTGATGAAGTTGGAGAAAAAACCTACTTGGACCCGATCTTGTTTAAGAGATGATAGAGAAGGTTCAAGTCAACCAGAAACACATCAAAGCTGCTCAAAGTCGGCAAAAGAGCTATGATGACAACCGTCGAAGGGACTTGGAGTTCGACGTTGGAGATAAAGTCTTCCTTCGAATACCTCCATGGAATAGAGTCATGCAATTATTGAAGAAAGGGAAGCTAAGCCCAAGGTATATCAGCCTCTTTGAGATCTTGGACCTCATATGTGTCATGGCCTATCAGCTTTCTCTTCCAATAAATATGGATCGAGTTCATAATGTATTTCACTTATCACTCCTGAGGAAGTACATATCTGATCCCTCACATGTACTAAACTCAGAGGTGGTGCTGCTGAAAGATGATCTCTCCTATGAGGAGCAGCCAGTAAAGATTTTGGATTAGAGAGATATGGTTCTATGAAACAAGACAACCCATCTTGTCAAAGTGTTGTGGAGGAACCATAAGTTTGAGGAAGAAACATGGGAACCAAAAGAGGCAATGAAGGATAAACACCTTCACCTGTTTGTATAATGTGAAATTTCAGTGGAGACATTTCATAAGAGGGGAAGAATGTAACGACCCCAAGTTTTTCAATGGAAATTCCATTCATATAATTATGTAATAAAATAACATGAAAACATAACATAATGAACTACTAAGTGATAAGTGACCTTTAAACATATGTTTATCACTTCTGTGTTTGGAATTTTAAAAATCTGACATACATGGTTGTGTACTAGATGATTTTTGGAGTCTAATAAAACAAAAATATTTTTTGGTGAATAGTAACCTAACCTTATGAATAATAACACACCCTTATGAATAGTGATATACCCTATTTAATAGTAACCTTACCTATGATAGTATAAAAATAATATTCAAGTGAAAGTATGATGTACCTATATTTTAGAATAAGTAAATGAATGTTTTAAAACTATTTTTTAGTAATAAACTATGATTTTAGTTAAATATTAAATTAATCATATTTAGAAAATTATTTTCCAAAAATGGAATTCATTTCTGAACTCTACACGTTGAGAAATAGTTGGGGTAATGTTTTGGGATTTTTCTGAGATAATTGAATTTTTGATGAATAGTGAAATACCATAATTTACAAAATAAGCTAAATAAGCAACTTATAGGGTCATTGGTGATGTTCTGATGATGTAAGACCACTTTGTTCGGGGTTACATTATAAAATTACTATTATTGGTCATTAAAAACTCTTTATTCCTTGTCTTAGGGGAAATTAATAACCTACATAATTTTATATTAAGGAAACCTCTCTCTCCTCCACTATAAATACAACCCTTAACATCCTCATTTACTCACACCTCTCAAACTTGAATCCATGTCTAAAATCGGCCCAAAAAATTTCCCTATCCCCTCTCCCACACCCAAGATCTTTTGGGCTCATCAAAAGACCAATCTTAGAGCCCTTAAGGATGATCTCAAGAAGAGGATTCAAGAGGTAATTTCTCTTCTTCTTCTTCTTTAATTCCCTTTGAATTTCAATTTATTTTTTTATTCTATCCCCACATATCTTTGTCCAAATGGTATGGTAACTCCAGTAATGTAAATATAATATAATGTTATGATACTAATGGAATATTATATCATCCAACCCCCTATCCCCTCTTATTTTTATTTTATTAAAGAGAACATTCTTCATGAGGTGTTAATTTATCACCTTCAAGAACGACATGTTTTATTCTTCCATTTATACCTTCAGATCTGGTAATGAAACCATTTTTATGGTTGAACCAGAATATTTTATATGTATTATTACCTCTTTAATGTTCTAGAACTAAATTATGTACTTATTACTAAGTAATAAATTAAAACATGTTCTTTGTGATCGAAAAACCACCCAAATTAACCCAAACAATCATCATTTAATATAATGATTCACCAACATGGTATATAATATAACTAATTATAAGATCATTTTAAATTATATAATTTCATTAATAACATGTAATATCAGTTCTGGATATTCACCCATGTTCTACCTGAACGTCAATTTATGAATACAAGTGAACCACCCAACAAAAATCATAAAAATGAACATCCCCGATCAATGTTTTTAAACTCTATAAGCCATCCAATGGAACATAAAATGACATAATGAAACCATAATTAACCCTATTAATTTATAAAAGCTTCTGTAATTTCTAATTAATGAATATAATGTCATTATACATGAAATTAAAGAGAATGAAGCATTCAGATACAAGGTAAGGGGAAATTCTCGAACCCAACTTTCATCCTTCGGGTTCTCCCTATTTCACTACAATTTTGATATGGTTACTCCTGAAAGATCCTTTATTAATAATTTTATTTACTTTTCTGCAATACACATGTTTCTCCCTGGTTTTTATTTCAAACAAAATGCTTTCCAAAAGAACTATTCATTTAAGAACACACCTTTTACTTCTCACTCAAAGTGGACGGTTCTTGTAACATGTGTGTTATTTCCTCTTTCTTTTGGGAACCCAATGTTTATGAATGTGTTATTATGAGATGTAACACATTCCTCTCAATGGGTTAGTTATGTTCACTTTTGATATATGTTCCATGTGGCTAGCATGATAATGATAATGCTATGATGTGATGGGTGCGCCCGGAATTATATAGCGTAATATGAATATTTCAATGTGACTGATACACCTGAAATTATATAGCACTCCAATGAACTGGGTTATGTGATGAATATAATGTGTAAATTTGAAATGATGTGGACAAGATTCTAGATTTTTCCACAAGTATGAGTGGTATTTAACCACTAAGACATGATGTTTCATTTTTATGTATTGCCACATTTCTAGTCTTATGTTTATTCTTCCTCTCATGTTCATGACCTTTTTCCCATATAATGATTATTCCCACCCCATGCTATATTTTACTTATCTTTCCACTAACTAGGATTTTAGCTCACCCCTTTTTATGTATATCCTCAGGTAGATACATGTACTAAGGTAGGTAAAGTGCCAGTAAGAAGCTAGAGGAGAATAAATTAAATAAATATTTGTGCTTAATGATGTAATTTCTATGTATGGTCCTATTTTTCCCAAGACACTAAACCTTTGGATCCTTTATTTGTAATAATATTATGTTATTTATCTTAGAATATTGTAATATTAATGTAAGAAAAGGTTGGGTCACTATAAAACAACCTAACTATGTACTGTGTTTATTGTAACCCATTGTTGTTTGTTTGTACCAGATGACACAACATATAATTTTCAGTAACATGACATATAATATTTTTATTCTACCAATATCCTAGGAAAAGATATTACAAAACACCCAGAAAAGTGATATGTAAAAGAATAAATGTTACTACATATATCATCAAGGTGCACATTTTGTTTTAGAATCCTACATGATTAGAACACCACAATTAAGTGAGGCATTTCCTTGAGTAGTGTCTGGAGGCGTGACCTCCCAGAAAATATCCCAGGTTGTATGTGAGTGAGGAAAAAACACACCGATAGCACATCTGTTTTTCTATGGGGATAGTCATTATCCTGATAAGTTAGTCCAACATTTAATATCATGTGGTTAACTAGGAAGGAATCCTAGGTATTATAGGAGACCTAGGGGGTCATATGACTATGTTCATGACCTGAGGAAGGTCGGGATATGAAAAATAGTAGTATAGACAATACCAAGATAGGATTGTGATAGTAATTTTTGGGTTTGTGTTGTTTTGTACACAATAATGTAATTTTTATTTAAATTCAGTAGAGTGTAACACCCATGGAAATGTGAGACTTAAGAAAGTAAATGTTACTTCCCATGTCAAAATGGTGAAGGATTGTTTTTTCAGGATACTACTTGATTAGACCTTCACATATAAGTGAGGCTTGGCCTGGAGTAGTGTTAATATGGGGGACCTACTAGGATGTTTCTTAGGGTGTGTGTGAGTTAGGTAAAAGCACATTAAAATAGTATGTATTGGACGCTGGGGATATTCATTAGTCTAAAAAGTGACACCAATGTGTAATAGCATGTGGTGTGGTGGGATGAAAATATATTTATTAGTGGATACCCATGGGGTAATATTACCAGACTCACTACCTTGAAAATGTTGGTTTATAACATTCGGATGGAATTATTCACTGTTTTTTCACTTGTTCTTATCCTATTATTGGTCTTATTAATTTGAATGAACAAATTATTTTTATATTTAGATTAATTAATAAATACCTGAAATGATAATATAATATATATTTTTTTATAATTTCAACTCAATATTATATTATTATAAATTTAAATGTGTTATCTCTAATTTCGATTGCATGTTTTGAGTGTAGCAGAAGCTTGCCAGGCCTCTGCATCAACAAAATTATTTATTGTATCAATGGTTAAACCCAAGGAAGTTGAATAAGATTAACCATATCAAAAGGATACATCCCCATGTATTTATTGAATATATCTATAGAATCATTGAGAAAGTATATATTCACATTTAATTTATAATTAAATAAAAATACATATTTACCACACCTTGATAATTCTTTCATTTTCCTCTTGATTCATTTCATTTTTGAATATAATAATCCATACTATAATTCATAAATTTACATCCAAAAATTATCCAAGAATCCCCAAACATTTTTCTTAGTAATCTAGGGGCTAATAAAGAGGATCCAATCTTCATGAATCATTAAGCAAATATTGAAACAAATAATTATCTCATGTTCACTCAGTAATGAGATGTAGGATAAGGATTGTTACTCTTCTTCATGAGTGAATTATTGATAATTCTATAGGTCTTGAGAGAATTATATCTTTATAGAATAACCATTTTATACAATAATTTCCACACTATAATAAATTTATATGAATAGATATATTTATATGCAGTTAAATTACTTGTAATTAAACAAGGGATCTTTATCTATTTATTTATTAAATGTAAACCACATTCCATGTATGATTATTTTTATTATTAATTTAATGTGACATGCACTAACTTTAGAATATTTAAATATAATTACTTTAAATAAATAAAACTATAAATATTTTAAATGATCTTTAATTTATATATGATTTTTTATCAAACCTTTATGTTGGTTAATCCATCCTTCTCGGAATTTATGAATCCCTTAATATTAAATATTTAACAAAATGATTATAACTCTTTAAAAAATAAAATAAAATATATTATTCAGTATACATGAGAATAAATTATATTTTTAAATAAATATTATATTTAATAACTTATGAATTAATATTATTTTTTCCACATAATTAGATAAATATTTGCGTTGATTCATTCAGTAAATTAGGAATAAAGAAATATTTACTTATAACCTTGTGAATAATGAATAAGAGATTAAAAGATTTTTTTCACTGGAATTTAATATAATATATTTATTTCATTATTAAACTAATTTATATATAAAAAACATGAATATAATCAATTATTGAATTCATGTGATCAATAGTACTTGAATAATTAGTATTCTATTTCTTGAGAAAAATATTTATTCAAAATATGAAATTCAAATTGAATTTAACTATGATTTTGGAAACACTAAGGGTGTGTCCCTCTTCTTCGATGTCTTGGTGAACTAATCTGATATTGTCTAACATCAAAATGTAGAATCTATAAACATGTCATGGAAACCATAAAGAAATAAGTTAATGTCAAAATGATTAAAACCACCTACAAATTCTTGTTGTGTAATACAATCCTTGTGTATCAATATCTCATCATGAAAGTCTCATACTTATGTCATCAACCAATATACATGATTTATCATTCATTTAATACCAAAAAATAACTCATCAATCAACTACCATGTTAATGGATTTAATTAGATAGTTCCATTTCACAAAACAATCGAACATGTCAACACCCATTAACATGAAAGGGATAAATATTTTCATTAATTAGTCATTATTTGCATTTTCTTCTACCTCTCCATGATACGTTTTCATCAGACTTTTTATATATACAAAAAAGTACCATATTTGTGAGACACAGTAATAATAAACTCTTGTAAGGGGACCAAGAAACAAATCTGAAGAGTGGAATAAATAATTATACATAAATATGAGTAATTCCTTTTGTTGGGTTTATTCTTATAACATCCACTCTTATAGATTACCAAGAGTGAATTTTATGAGGGTAAGCCTCAAGTTATTCTTATAATATAATACATAGAAGTTAAAAATCATCTATATCTAATAAAAAATGTTTCATCATTACCATAAGATATATATTTAATAAACTTTTCGTATAAAATCAGGGTTATCATTTTATCAGGGAAGATCTATGAACATTTTAAGAAACAAATACACTATGGACATTATAAAATTAATGTTACATATAATAAAAATATAACTAATCTCAATTTTATTACATCAAAAGTATATAACTTTTTAGGAATACATAAAACATTATAAAAAAAGATTCCCAAAGACCATATTGAAATAGTGCCTTTAGAAACATGGAAACATAAACACTGATACATAAGTGAGCTACATTATCTCCCACTAGGTTCTTATGGACCAGAACCCTTCTTATACACATAATACATAATACGTATATTCATAAACTATGTAATAAAACATAAAAATGGGTGAGGCCATATGCGTAGTCAAGGTAAAAAAGGGAGACATGTAAGTATAGACATGATTATAGGGGTATGAGAATGTGATCATTACATTACAAGATCAAAACCTGTATATCAAAGATCATAAAGAGTAATCATGTCATATAGATTATAAGTTCATAAGATAAAAATCAAAAGGAAATAAAGAAAATAATCAATGAATGAATAACATAGGAATAAAACATGAAATTGTGGCAAACATATAAGAATATATTATGATTTATAATGTAGTTAAGGAATCACTACCAAGGCTATCTTAGTAGTATGGGTTCACTCCCCATACCATCTTGGTAGTCCTGGTTCACTCCCATGTCCATATTAGTAGCATAAATTTACTCCTCATTCCATATTGGTAATGATGGTTCACTCCCATGGTAATATTAGTATTCAATGTTCCCTTTGAAGACCATCTTAGTCTCTATCATGAGATATAAATTTTCACCTAATGTATTAGATGGAGATATATGTCGCAAAAATCTCATAATGAAATAATACATTCATGTTCCAAAAAATAATAATCAATTGTATCACAACACGTGAAATGAAATGGGTATAATAAACATATAATAATATCATAATATGTGGATAAAGATTTAGGTTTCATAATCATATCATCAAAGTATATCCCATTAAAAGAAACAGGATTCAAATGAATATAACCAATGAAAGAGAAACAGGTTTCATAAACATCATGAGATAAAAACATAATAAAATAAGAAATAATATTAATGTAAATAATGAATTATTTTCCAAGAAAGGAATGAGTAAAACCAACGGATGTTATCTTAGATGTGAAATAATTTTGAATGCTCTTTTAAAAATATTTTTTAAGGAAAATATCATTTCTTCTTTGAAAAGGGATCTTTAAAAAATACAGCATTTTAGAAACCATTTTATTTGAAAATAAATTTATAACATAGAAAGAATACATGAAATCATAATGAGAACTTTTTTACTTGAAAATTTATTAGATAATATTGAATTTATTTTGGAAAACACAGTTTCAGAAATAAACCTTTTTTTGATCGAAAAGAGAAATATGGTCTGATTTTTCTTAAAAACAATTTATTATTAATATTTAGTACCAAAGAGTGGAAAATTGAAAAAATACATGGAGATATATTAGATAAATATAACAGAAGATAAATCATGATTATTCTTGAGAGATGGATCATAAGTTGTCATCAATATAAGAAAACTCATAAACAATCTCGTTAAAATATGGGATTATTTCAATAAACTCTTACCACATTTTAACATGAGATGATACTCTCCATGTAATAAAATTAAATTAATTGATGCTTAAAATATAATTAAAATAAGGATTTTTATGATATAACATGTCAAATAAACCTTAGAAAATAATGTCAATACATATCAAATCGTGTTTCTTAATGATGGAAAATTGAGACCAAAATATCTTACCGATATGGTATCATTTGGAACATACACCCCATGAAAGAAAGATCATTGAATGGAAATATAAATACCCATAAATTTAAGATTTATAACCATTTAATGCATTCATTTGATGTATATACACCACCAAAATGAAAAGAGTGGATAACAAGTGTTGTATTTCATGGATATAAAAAGTGAGATAACATTCCATTACCTTATGTCTTGACTCCCATCATACTCATAAAAAATCCTATAATATAAATATAAGTTTATTATAAATTTATCATAGAACAATATTACTATATATAATACCACATATGGTTTTATTATGACTAAATATTTCTCTCTTGTTAAAAATTATTTGTTATGGTTCACTTTGGGTAATATTTTCTTTGTCTAAAGAATGTGTCATGATTTGTTATATCTTTATCCTTATACTTATATCTTGATTTAATGATTTTAAACCATGATATAAATATAATTTATATTCATTATATGTGAAATATAATAATATGTATAATATATAATGGTGAAGTTGAAATACAAAATTAATGGAGATGGTATGTCGTACATATGCATGAATGCTGCTTCCTTTTTATTATCGCATTGAAAGAAAAACAAAGTAAAAAAAATATATGTATATATGTTTATATGTATATGTTATAATTCTTGTAGAATTTTTATTTCTTATAAATTACCTACATTCACTAAACACATCCTTAATACATTATATATAAGGTTTAAAATAATCACATCACTTTAAGGGGGTTTTAGTCACACTTACTCAAACGAAATTATCATATTTACACAAAATGGAAAGCATAAATATATCTGTTGTAAAATAATTCCAAAATCACAAATATATAATAATTATCATATAAATAATATATAGAATGATTTTCCATAACTATTATAAACAATTAAAGGTGGTAAATAAAAAACAAACAATCATTGTTTCATGAGGAGATAATTCACCATACACATAAAAAGTATGTTCATTACCATTTAGATGGATGTTTGTGTGAGATTAGGCCAAAACCATAGGGAAAAAATATCAATATATTTATGATACTAGTTTTGTTTTATAATAATGGAATAAGTATAGTTAAGGGGGTGGATAATGAAAATTAAATAATGGAACTTGAGGGATGGTGTCACCTCTTAATTATGTAAATAATTTTGGTTGTCACCCAAGGGATTCCATGGATGGATTTATGAAGAAAGGTAGGATTGAAGGAGGAATTTAGGGTTTTCTTAGTGTATTCGTAAAATATTGGCTAAACCTATGTGGTTATATACATGTGAGGAAGAGGGAGATGTGGTGGCCTTTTATTAGGAAGGGAAAGGACACACATGGTGTTTTTGAAAACAAGGTGGGTGTAACCATGATTCTACATTTAAAAGCTATAAAAACCAATGAAAATAAATAATGGATGTTATATGGACGAAATATGTCCATAAAATGGGTTTTGGACAAGTGTATATGTCATTTTGGCCGTTAATCTTACGGTTTACTCCATTGTTAAGATTAATTTTACCTTAATCACTATAATTAATTTTAACTAAATTCCATAATCATTTTGGAAAAAAAGTATGTTGACCATATTATACATTATAAATTTAATAATTAAAAATATCAAATCCATTTTTCTAAATTCCAATAATATAAGTGGCATAAATTAATTGAAAATTAATCCCACTGACATGATAACATTATGGGATTTTAATGTAAAAACTTCAAAAAGTATGGTCAGTTTTTATACCTAATTTAAATGTAAAATTTATTATAATGATATAAAATTGATTAATTGATAAAAATATAATCTAATTAAAAATTAAAATAAATTAAAAATATTTTATAACTATAAAAAAATTAGATGAAAATGCAGTTTTGAATTAATATTTAACATTTTCCACTATTCATCAAAAAACGATGTTTCTCAGAAAAATTCAAAATATTAACCCTATGATATAGTCTACATTATAAATTAAAAATTTAAGTTCATTTTATAAAATTAAATTACCATGTGCGTATAAAATTAATATTATTTTATTTTCAGAGAATGACCTGAAAATAAATTTATTTGAGAAAGAGAATTTTAAAACATAAAAGAACATTACCAAAAACTATATCTTATGTTATCAACATGTTTTATTAATGTAAATACACTATAAAAATAATTTAAAAGTAGTTATTACTATTAATATTTCTATTTTTAACAGATTTATTATAATTATCTTGTATAAATAAATATAATTGTTAAAATGATGTTTCATAGAAAATCGGTGTTGCTTGTAAAGTATGACAAGTCAGTGTTGCATGAGGAACAAGATATATCAGTGTTGCTTGTAGAACATGCCAAGTCGGTTCATTATGAGAGTATTTTCTAAAATAGGGAAATGAAATACATAAATGAATATTAATTTATTCAAGAAAATGGTCCATAAAAACACATTGTGTTACAGAAAACATCATCTGATAATATATTGATTCATATTAAAATAATTAAATATTTTGGTATTTAAACGAAAAAAAACAACGGTTGGATCTATGGAAACAAATCTAATATTTAATATAGAAATATTCGTATGAAAACTATTACGTAATATTATCCCTTCATTAATCAATATCTTATTAATAAAGGTGCATAAAAGTTTCATTAATCTATATATGTGATCTATATTAATTTTAATTTATAAAAAAGACTTTTCTAAAAAGAACCATGGAAAGGGATTTTACAATATATGTCCATTTCAACCAAATTTCCTAATACATATTATTGAATTAACTTTATGGGGAAAGATAATTTCTTGAACATTAATCTAATTTCATATCGCTTATGATACACTCAATATATTTTACCTCCCCATGAGAATATATTATCATAATTTTCATCCATACATAAAATAATATAATTCTTGATACATAATAACTACTATATCAAGTCTATGGTTCAATACACACATTCACAAATTGAAATATCCTATAATATATAAAAGATGTCGAATTTTTATTTATATATTTATCCTCATGAACTCACTACTTTGATATCACAAATTGCTAACTTCATAAGAAGAAGGCTTCGTGATTATGATCACTTGGCACCTGATTACAAAATATCAAATGTGTCATACATTATACAAGTATCTAGAGTGGAAGATATATCAAATAATTGTCATTAAATTTTCACGTGAAAAATAATCCATGGACATTATTTTAGTCATTGGACCTGGACACTTGATGAGATGGTGACGTAGGATGATTTTTTTAAATATACCACCTAGTCGTATTCATATATGAGAAATAATAAGATAAAATTGTTTATCTTTGATCACAATCACATAAATAATGTAGATACAAAATTTTAAAATGAAGACACACGGATTTTACATGGTTTCCCACCATATCTAGTCTAAGGATCATACATTAATAGTGTGTTAATATACCAGGTCATAACATGGAATGCTATAATAGTTTCAATTTATGTTAAGGGTCACAGTAATGATCAAGGGTAACTCCCACTTATTATCTCCTCGAAAACTACCTTGAGACATGGAATATAAATTATTATGAAATATAATAATTATTAAAAGAATTTAATTAACAGAAATAGAACACTAGACTAATTTGGGTTTCAATGCTGATCGTCTACTTTTTGTTTATGTTATAATATTCAATATAATTATTTCATTTTCTTAGTTTTCATCCATATTTTCCAATAATCTAAACATTTTTTCTCCAATAATTATTATTTTTTAATTAAATAATTATATGTCCAAAACATGTCACCTTTAATTCTCAATTTATATCCACTTACTGTGTCTTTAAAACACCCCATTTACTTCTAATTATGTTATTCATATTAATTATGTTCAAAAGAATATTGATCTTATGTAACCTTTAAGGTCAAACATTATCATATAACAACACATATCTCAATGAAAAGTTCTCCAATAGTTAATCTAATACCTAATTATCTAATAAACTATAACGGCATAACCATATTACAGGGAATAAACATAAAAAAATATTTAGAAATATAAAAATCATCCCAAAATCCTATATAATAAATTCAGTCACTCCACGGTGTGATACTCCTTAAAAATATAGATTCTCAGAAAACATAAATCAACCCTCTGTAATGTAGCCTCTATCAGATGAATTGTAGATTAAAAATATATAATTTTTTTATTTATGAATATATCCTTAATTATTTGGTCTTTTGAATTGTGTTGTGACCATCTCCACTCCATGAACATAAAACGTTTCATGTCTTACTTCACAACATGACTTATTGTATAGTTTCACGAACCATGAATCTTCATATATTGAAAATTGTGTATCTCTTATAATGTAGGAAAAATATAATCTTATGAAAACTAATTTTATCCATGTGAATAATAAGGTACACTATTTTTTAATATTGGCCCCTATAGTGACTTGGACATGTCTCTTACGATTTGAGATTCCTTAGATATCCATTGCACTTTGTATTACTTTTTTCTCAATGGTGTTGTAATTAATCTCATAGTGTTTTTGATCTAGCTTAACCACATACTACAATGTCATTCTCATTATCATTATTTGATATATATATTTCTAGATATTTCAACCAATGATATCTATATAATTTATAATGCTTCACCTATGTTTCTAATCATCTCACATTTAAAATAAAATCCCCAAAAAACCTATAGTATGGAACATTCTACCCCTTTTTCATTTTGTTACCAATTGTTATTTTTTATATGTTATCTATCCAATCACTCCCTTGATGCCCTAAATTTTATTTATCCTCTCCCTAGAGTTCTATATTTTCTTTATCCTACATGATCATCTAATTTGATTTCCTGGATATTTCCCATTTTATCATAAAATTCACATGGTGATCTTTTTCTAGTTCAGATGAAAAAATATTCAATTAAATTATTATGTAAAGATTCATAAAAAAATATCTAATATTTCATGAGAAAACATCAATTATAAAAAGAAATTAAACATTCCATTTTACTCAGTGTCTCCCATGTTTCTAGATTTAACTTTCAATCAACATATACATCCCCCAAGTATTATATCTCCACATATATATATATATTCTAACATCCTATAAAGACATACAATAATAAAATATAACATAATATATAATGGTATATTGGAGAATTTTAACCTCTTTATACCAGGGAATGTGATTTAATACCCTGGCCCAACTGATATTTTTCAAAGCTTGTTGTAACCAATGGTATGGTAAAGATATCCACTTGTTATTCTGTACCCATGGAAACTATTTTGGTAACACCTTAACCTGACTTATCTATAATAAAATTAAATTAAATTTCTATATTATTCTTTCATGAATATTGTATTGGGTTATTAGTCACCTCGGTAGCACTTTGGATGTCACAATTGACTATAATGGACAACTTCACATCCTTTTCCAAATACCATTACATCTATTAAAGTTGTGTACAATCACTTATTTCTAAAATATAATCTTCTATTTTATAACATAATACACTTTATTTTATTTAATAAGTCTCCCCCACTTGGGGATCTTCTATCAACAATATCTCCAACAAAATATTAATATGTATAGGATTATAATTTATTTACATTATCTGAAATGAAATAAAAAATAATACCCAAATGTGCCTTGAATGTAACTTATGTTCTACTTGAAAATAAATAGATGCTCCTCCTTTGGGAAAATTTGGTTGTGGATTTCCAAGCATGTTGTAAATAATATACAAATTCTTTCTTTTATGATATAACAAGCTTTTAATCATCATTTAATACTGTGAGGGGTATAATATTTTTCTTTTATTATGTTTGATAAAAATATTTTCAACCATGATTAGTGATGAACCATATTTCTATCATTCATTTAAAAACGTATAGAGTATCCCCTTTAAATATTTATCTATAAAACAAATATTTTGTCTTTATTTTTTACTAACATTCATCCAAATGGAAAATTTAAGCTCTTTGATCATGGACATTTTGAACATTATGCTCCACAAATAATAAAAATATTTCGCTGAATTTTTCTTACTTCCTCCTGATATGATTTCATTAACACTTAATATAATAAATAAATAATATTATTAGCTTAATTTCACTTTTATATTATGATCAAATCCTCCTCTTTTGGATTAAATATTTTTCAATAATGTTTCCAGTAGATGATATTAGGCCCAAGGCACCTATTTCAAAAAATATAGTGGCCTTTTAGCATACACACATTTTATTCATTTTACATGATAATGAAACTCTTTAGTGGTTTAATGATAAAATATTTATTGATAACCCAATTCATAAATATTATCCTAAAATAATTTTATTTGATTATAAAATTTATTTTGATATTCAAAATAGAAAAAAATCATATTGGCTTAAATCATTCAACTAGTTTGAATGTTTATTTTACATCAGTTCCTTAAACTTATTAATTGCACTTTCATTCCAACAATTCATAGTTTCAAATAACTTATCTATTATCATTGTTTTTTTCCTAAACACCCATTCTATAACTATGATATTGGGATTCAATTTCCTATCCATGAGCTATCAAAGATAAGATTTCATAATTTGATCAACCTCCTCATTCATTCCCTTAGACTATGATTTGTCATTCACTAGTTATTTAGTTGAGGTTGGTTCTACTACAAAAAATATATCATTGTACTCTATAGCTTTCATCATATGAGTCTTTTTGGAGTAGTTTTATATGAGATAAAATTTAACTCATATCCACCACCCATATTCTTCTCTATGAAGTCATTAGTTGAATCTTATAATCAGTATTATTATACACTAATTTAGCCTATGTATACACCTGATATGTAGGAAAATGAATATTGATATAATTTGAATCTTTTTTGTATTCTCCATCACTTAACAAACTGAGATTGATAATTCTAGACCTTTTTCTATCGTTTTCATCGATGATCATATTATCACTACACTCTATTATATTTTTTAATTTCTTTTTAAGACATTAACGCGGCTTAATATTAAATGTGTTTCATAAAAATATAATTTCATCTATATAATCACTATATTTTCTACAATTTCATTCTTTTATCCAAGTGTTACATATTCTCACAAACACTCTAATATGAATAAATGATGGTTTTTCCTTTCCACATATTATATGGGGCTATCTAATCTATTGGGCCCGATAGAGCCCAATATTGTGTGTACACTAATAATTGTATAAATTTAATTCAATTATAGAATTAGATCCCACTTTCGATGTCTAATGCTTTCTCATTATTTTCCAATATTCAATATCACCTTTATACCACACTACTTGGTGGTGGTTTTCTTACTATTGAGACATCATTTCTGATCACATACACATCCAAGATATTTCCTACATTATAAGAGGGGTACTCAGTGCCATTATCATATCAAAGATCATCGATTAGTATTCTAGAATCATTCTTAGCTATATTTTGAAATAATTTAATACACATAATCCCCACTATATTATCCTAGAAGCATAATATCACCCATTATACAAAAACAATCAATACAAAAAAAAAATAATTCCCAATATATGTTCTGAGAAACCTCATTCATCAGCCCACATTGGTGTGGATTAGAATTAGAATATTAAGAAACTCTTATTTAGTCGATAGAGATTTCATTCTAATTTTCTCCTTATAAAAGATAAATCTCTCTTTTCATGATCCCATTATAGATTTTGAATATCAATTATGGATTTTTGATTTTAATGGGTTTCCACACATTTCTGATTCGTATCTCTATGCCTTTGATTCCAAAGGGTTTTCTATCCTTCCACGAAAAGGATACATATCTTATCTATACTGTTAAACTAATAAGGGTTTTCATTCATTATTTTTCACATTATAATGGAATCTTTAGCTTTAACCTTGACATTAAATCCATTTTTATTGAATGTAACCTCAAGTATGAAGTCATAATGTTGAAACAATCTCTGAAGATAATATCAATGGCCATACATAAATAAAACAGGAAAATTATTTAACACACCTCTAATAAGCTTTGTTTTCTCACTTATTTTGATTTTTAATGCCCCATTAATTTTGAATCCCTCTATTAAATCAATTTGGATCTTCATATTATTCAAAATATTTTTATAACCAGTCATTTGGGAAGATAACCCCTAATAAATGATCCATGTATTTTTATTTTTGATATCATAAAGAGATATTCAACCAATATAGTCATATCAATCTTCATTTTCTCCTTCCATGAGTTTTCTAATTCTTGTTGAGACATAATAGGGTCACTCCCCATTTTATTCCTCAAAATTTGTGAGCTCGTGATCTACTTACTCCAATGGGATAAAATCTATTCTTCATGGGGATATTAAATGATATTATATCCACATTTACCCTTTGGAAATTATCATTACAAGTTCAAGTCCTTCATTTCATGCAATAAATGTTTTTCACTAGTAGAAATAGTGTCTTCAACATCCAACATAAGGAATCCGTTTCTAAAAACCAGATTAAAAAGAGATATGTGGAGAAGTTTTGGGGTCAGTTGTTTCCAAAAACAACACTAAAACATAATAGAATAATATTTGGGCTCTGTTTTTCAAAAAACTAGATTCCAAAAATTTAAAATAAATATGTTATGGAATAATAATTTTAGAATTTTATTCTCAAAACTAAAAAAATATTAATTGTTTTCTTCAGTTTCTATAAACAACGTTGCCAAAATATTTTTAAAAAAAATCCCCCAACCCCCAAAACCCACATTTTGGATATTCAAAACTCGTTTCCTTTCGTTGAACGACACCACTAACGACTACCGGAGGAACCTTGAAATCAATTTTACTCTATTTTCATTGATTTGAATCATAATTTCATGATTAGTGGTCCTCATTATTTTATCCAATGTGTTTGTTTCACCATCCATGAAAACATTTACTATCCTAAAACCCTATTTCGTATAAAGATCAACCACTATTCTATTTTTTATGTTTATTCTTGTTTATTATTCCTTTCTAAAAACGTTTTTGTTAGATATTTCGGTGTCGATCCTACCAACGAATTCTAGGATAGAAATTGAGATTGAGAATCAATTTTCCATTGTTGAAGTCTAAATTTTATCAGTTATTTTATTTAATTTTATAGATAAATTCTTTCTCATTTAGTTATTACGGTGTGTCATTGAATCATTTGTTTGTATGTATTTGATTGTTAGTTATAATTTTTTTCAATGTTTGATAAATTTTATTAGTTTTTATTTGGGAAATTATCAAATGGTTTTGAAAAAATAATAATATATTTATGTGTGTGTGTGCTTGTTTAAATATTTATATATCTATCAGTTGAGATTAGTAGATATGATATTTTTTATTTTTTATTCTATCCAAATTATATAAATTTATATCAATATGACACACATCATAAAAATATATTTAAAGACCTAGAATTTCAGTGGAAATGTTTTTTCTTAGATACATGGGAATTTTACGAGTCCATGAAAACTGACGGCGCGTGATTTCGAGGCCCAGTGTGCTCGGAATCAATTTCTAAAATTCTGTTTAGGTACATTCAGTAAACGTACGAGCAGGTTTTTATAACTTTTGATCCTGTGCACAGAATTGAAATATAAGGGCACCATTGAACTCACAACACCCATATTCGCTTAAGGAGACTTTCACTTCGACGGTAGTGGGATGAGAATAAAAGTTAGTTTTTGGGTTTTCCTAGAAATTAATAAAATAAATTAAGCTTCACTTTATTTTTATTTGAGCTGCCATGTGGGTATTGGAGGTGTCTCCCACTTGACCTATAACCTCCTTATGGAGGTTGCCAGTGGGGACCACCAGGCCATTACCTCCCATGAGAGGTTATGGTGGTGGGGGCCACCATGCCATAACCTCCCATGTGGGGTTAATGTGGTGGGGACCACCCGAGACCACATAACCTCCCAATTTGAATAACAAGGATGGGTACCACCCAACCACTATTAATTGTAGGAGAGGAAAATATATCAACTCCCATAATTAATGAGGGGGATCCCCTTGATCTCCTCTACCATTTATGGTGCCACCACCTCCCCATTAATTATTTGAGCCAATGCATAATTTATTATGCCAAATCCTACCCATTAATTAATTGATCCATCGATTTTAATTAAATGCTACACTTTGAATTGCAAACCCAACAATCTAAAATAATAGAAAATCTATTATTTGGAGGGGCTATCTATTCACTTTTGGCATTTGGGTGGAATATTGGGGAGAGGAGAGCTTGGGATAATTAGAATTTTCCAACGAAGAACCCCATCTTCCAACGAAGAATGAAGAACACATTCTTCCAAAAAAGAATTCCGGAAAGGAGTGTCTTTGACTTCTGGCTTGGAGGAAACCAACGTGGGATGTCTTCAACGACCGATGTCCCTCTTCATCGTCGTCAACGAACATACGCACGAACTCGGGATTGAAAGTGTGCGGTAGACGTGACGAACGGCGATCTCGTTAGTCTTCTTCCCCGTGACACTTTCGATGACCAAAAATCAAGGTAGGGGGTTAATTTGAGTAATATTAACTTCTTTAGTCTCTTCCTCGGTTGGAAAGGAATCATTTCAGAGGTTGTGAAATAGTTGAAGTTCTTCATTCTTACTTCTTGATAAGCCAAATGTTACCACCCTTAACGCGGAGGGTGAAGAACAAACCAACATGGATCGAACCATCCACCATTCTTGTTTGTGATGATCTTCGGCATGGTGATGAGGAGACGAGAAGACGAAGGCAATGGTTGTGCTACCCACTACCTCTGTGAATCGCGCCGACCTCGCAGCCCTCCAGCCGAACCGGCTCTGCCGCCTCAGGCCGAAACGTGCTGACCACCGGCTTCCGAGCCACACTGGTCGCGCCGCACGTCGGCTGGGCCCCCCGCAGGCCCGAGCCGCGCCCTGCCCGACCAACTCCTGGCTCCCTGCCACTCGGCCTCCCGAGCCGCCACCCTACCGAAATAGCGCCCTAGCCACACCGACCTCCCGATCTGGCCCACGACACCCCTCACAGCACCCTGGCCGAACCGGCCCGGCAATGCCTTCTAGACCGAGCTGCGTCGGGCCATACGTTCACGGTGCTTTGGGCCGAACCGGCCCCAAGCTCGGGCCGAAACGCCCACACGGCCTACTGGGCTAGGCCTAGCGGGCCGGACCGAACCTAACAGGCTGGCCCACCCAATAGGGCAGGCCAAACCCAACAGGTCTGAGTGGGATGACCCAGATCGGGTCGGCCCGACCGGGTCAAACCGGAATCGGGACCACTACCGACCCCTTTACTTTCATTGGCCATATTTTTTTCACGAGACGATAATTTGATGAACCGTCAGCTGCGATGGTATTCTTGGAGCACAACGGTCCCTTTGAGTATACCCCACTGGAGTTTTGGGTATACTTGAGATATGGTCAGGTTGGATCGTGCATGAATCCAACCGGGCCCCCGTGACTAAAAGGCTAATAACTCACAAACCGGGCATCCGATTGACGTGTCGTCTATTGCGTTGAGACCTCTATGACGTGGAGTAACTTTGAGATACTTATACGTGGGAATTAGTGATAGTTAGAGTATCGGCCTATAGCTCGTGGAGAGGATCCTCCAAGAGACGAGCGAGAATAGGGCGGAGACCTAGTAGCGGGCTGAGACCTAACGACTGCTAACCGATTTCATTTGGAGTGATTCGACTAGCCCAGTGGGGAGCACCTTGTAGTCGCAGCAGACCAACAGTGGGGAGCGCCTTGGTGTCATGGTAAACCCATGGTACTTGACAGGAGGAGTACATCAGCAGGATATGAGGTGGAGCTCCTTGGTGACGCGGAAGACCCATAGTGGGGAGCACCTTCGTGACGTAGGAGATCCACGGTACTTGACAGGAGGAGTAACTCATCAATCAAAGGTTAGTGGGAGGAACCTTGGTGATGCGGCAGTCCCACTGTACACGATATAGGAGGAGTTCTCCAATAACCAAGGTTTCGAAAGTGTGACTGGGGATGTTACTTGATACTACCCCTAGAATAAAATCATGGTTTGAGCTGATTTAGTAACTTTTGTGTTTACCTCATGATTGATACGGATTACTGGATAACATAGGTATATATATGGGCATATACCTAAGTGGTGTTATCTGTTGATTTCATACATTGTGGTTTATCCTTGTTGGTTTTGTGAAACCTTGAGGGTCTCGGGGTCCCTACTGTGTATCATTATACCCACCCCTGCACAGTCTATGCCCGAACATCATTGTTTTGGATACCGATGACGGGCAACACTGACATAGGATGAGTGTACAGGACTGGACAGTACCCGGAGGTGGACCACACAACGTGACGTTACACGGAGGAGACGAATGGATGTGGAGTGTTGTAGAGGCTATCTGTACTTACCCTTTAGGTAGGATTTCCCGGTGGATGATCCATGAACCATTTTCCCTTTTTCCAGTACTTGATCTTTCAATTTCCTTGTAATTTATAGTTGGGATTATATTTACGACCCCCTTTTACTTTTCAGCACTCCTTTTTTTATATAATTTTATATAGTGTTTTGTTTCTTGCTCATACTATGTTGTGTGTGTTTTCAAGTTATAAAGGCCATGCCTTCCCATTTTAGAGATTTACGCCTTTGGTTCTAGTCACCATCCCCTGGACTATGGAAGGCGGGCTAGGGGTAGTCACAACATGGGCCTCAGGAGATGGGTCGTGACAAATTGGTATCATAGGAGTCAGTTCTACCATAGAACATGGAACTCTAATATTTTCTGTGAAGCAATAGTGTTAAGGGTACTGAGTATGGATTTCAGTTCAGGGAGTCCAGTGTTGGTGTGGCGGCCAACGTATCCATACACCAGGACCCTGACTAATGATTTCCGACTCACTGCATTAAAAAACTAACTGCGTGTGTGTTTTCAAAATTTTCTTTTAAGTCATCTCAACCAGATCAAATCATCAGGTATAATCTTTTTACCATGTTTCATCTGTTTCTTTTGGGATACCTCCCCATAGATGACCAGAAAGAGTCTCGAGAGTTCTACGTGCAGATAGCCCACCGAGCAATGAGGCCTTGGTGCATGGAAATTTTCCAGCGGAGGCACCAGCGGTACCACTATCCGTTGGGCCACCGATGACACCAGCCCCAGCAGTAGATGATACACGACGCTTGAGCGCGTAGAACGAGTTCCAGCACCAGAGGCTGCCCAGGTTCAGGGTAGAGACGGACCCTATGCAACTGAGGATTGGCTAGAGGATGTGGTGAGAGTCTTCGGACTAGTAGGGACACCAGCCGACCTTATGGTAATATTTGTAGCGAGTCTCCTTCAGGTAGAAATAGGCAGATGGTGCAGCCTGATGCTCCAGGTGAATGATGAGGCTGACTAGTGCCGTCTTCTTGAGGCTTCCAAAGGAGGCCATAGGGTGCGTAGTCTACTGCAATGCATCAGGGACTAGAGTCAGGTGTGTCCTGATTCAGGAGAAATCAGTGATCTCGTATGGTTCTCGGTAGCTGAGACAACATGGGAAGAACTACGCTACCCATTACCTAGAGATATAAGCAGTGGTCTTCACCTTGATGATTTGGCGGAACTACCTTATGGGAGAGCGTTTTACCGTGTGCTCTGATTACGAGAGTCACAGGTATATCTTCTCTCAGAAGGACCTGAACCTGAGACAACAAAGTTTTCTTGAGTTCCTCTAGGACTATGAGTCTGATGATAGTCTATACTCTTGGGAAGGAGAACATTGTAGCAGATGCACTCAGTAAGAGATCTAGTATACAGCTATTAGGAGAGGTGACAGAGTAGTTGGCTACTTTACATATATCCTTTGTGGACTGAGATGAAGCATCTTTCCTTTAGTCTCTTACAGTCACTCCTCCACTTCTTCATTGAGTCAAGGAGGCACAGTGTGGAGATACTAATTGCAAGACATGACGTGATCAGATATCCACAGGGCAAGCACCTGATGGATTTTATGAAAATGGGAAGCACATCATCCTCTTCAGAGGGCGTACTATGGTGCCAGTTTCACTTCAAGAATAAGTGTTGAAGGAGTTTCACAAATCCCCTCTAGCGGTACATACATGAGTGGATAATATGTACAAGGACATTCGACAACAGCACTGGTGGCCAGGTATGAAGAAGGCAGTATCAGAGTTTTTCTCTTGATGCCTCACCTGTCAGCAAGTGAAGGCGGAGCATCAGGTACCAGCAGGCTTGGTTCAGCCTTTAGAGGTACCATAGTGGAAGTGGTATGGGATATCCATGTACTTCATGACAGGGCTTCCATGTATATCTCGTGGACATGATCTGATTTGGGTGATCATCGACCGGAACACCAAGTCGGCCAACTTCCTACCGATCAGAGAGTAGGGTTCAGTAGAGGGTTTGGGACGCCTCTATGTATAAGAGATTGTGTGTCTACATGTATTACCTTCTTCTATTGTCTCCGAATACGACACACGGTCTACTTCTTGGCTATGGAAGGGGTTGCATGAGGCTTTTAGGACACAGCTTTGTCTGAGCACCGCCTTCCATCCTCATACGGATGGTCAGACTGAGCGGACCATTCAGACCCTTGAGGACATGCTATGTTCTTGTGTCCTCAACTTCGGTCACAGCTGGGAGGATCACTTACCTTTGGTGTAGTTCCCATAAAACAAAAACTATCACTCCACCATTGGGATGGCACCTTTTGAGGCGTTATATGGGAGGCCTTACAGATCACCCTTGTGCTTGACTGGCCCTTGGGAGTCAGCACTAGTGGGACCATATATTGTACGAGCTACCACGGAGAAGGTGTAGATCATCCAGGAGGGGATGAAGACTGCACAGATAAAATAAAAGTCGTATACTGATAGGAGACTAAGACCTCTAGAGTTTGAGGATAGCGACCAAGTCTTTCTATGGGTCTCACCTCGATGAGGTCTATGGAGATTTTACTGAGGTGGAAATTTATCTCCGAGGTTCATCAGACATTTTTAGGTCCTCAGAAGAGTGGGCGAGGTTTCTTACTACTTAGCTCTTCCACCTCAGTTGCACTGGGTTCACGACTTCTTCCACATATCTTTACTGAGGATATACGTGAACGACCCTTCTCACATCATCGACCATGGAGAGTTGGACATCGACGATGGGGTGAATTTCATGGGGGTTCAAGTGGAGATTGAGGATCGACAATAGCGGGTCCTACATGGACGGTCGATACCTCTAGTGCGCATTCGCTGGCAGCACAGGAACCTCCAGGAGAGCACATGGGTGCGGGAGGCTCAGATGCATGCTCTGTACCCCCATTTTTTTCCTTAGTTCAAGTTGTTGCTCACATGGATGTAAAGCCCTTAGGTGGGGAGAATGTAAAGACTCGGAATTTCTGTGGAAACGTTTTTCTTAAATACATGGGAATTTTACGAGTCCACAAAAACTGACAGCGCGTGATTCTGAGGTCTGGTGTGCCTCAAATCAATTTCTGAAGTTTTGTTTCGGTAAGTTCAGTAAACATACGCGTGTGTTTTTATAACTTTTAAACCAGTGCTTGTAATTGAAATCTGAGGGCACCATTGAACTCGCAGCACCGATATTCTCTTAAGGATACTTTCACTTCGATGGAAATGGGTCGAGAATAAAGGTTATTTTTTTGGTTTTCACAGAAAATAATAAATTAAAGTGAGCTTCTCATTATTTTTATTTGAGACTCCATGTGGGTGTTTGGAGGTGGGTCCCACTAGATCTATAACCTCCTTGTGGAGGTTGGAAGTGGGGACCACCAGGCCCTAACCTCCCATGAGAGGTTATGGTGGTGGGGACCCCACCGCCTCAACCTCCCATGTGGGGTTAATGTGGTGGGGACCACCCGAGACCACATAACCTCTCAATTTGAATAATACGGGTGGGGACCACCTGACCCCTATTAGTGGGAGGAGAGTAAAATCTATCAACTCCCCTCATTAATTATGGGGAGCCCCTTGATCTCCTCTACCATTTATGGTGCCACCACCTCCCCTATAATTATTTGAGCCAATGCATAATTTATTATGCCAAATCCTACCCTTTAAATTATTGAGGCATCTCTTTTCATTAAATGCTACAATTTTAATTTTAAACCCAAAAATCTAGAATAATAGACAATCTATTATTTGGAGGGGCTATATATTCACTTTTAGCATTTAGGTGGAAAATTTGGGAGTGGAGAGCATGGGAGAATTAGAATTCTCCAACGAAGAACCACATCTCACAATGAAGAATGAAGAACGTGTTCTTACAATGAAGAACACTGGCAAGGTGCGTCTTAAACTTCTTCCTTAGAGGCAACCGATGTGGGAAATCTTCTATGACCGACTTCCCTCTTCATCTTCATCAATGAACCGACACATGAGCTCAGGATTTAATGTGTGTGATGGAGGTGATGAACGATGGTCTCCATCATCTTCTTTCCCGCGACTCCGTCGACGACCAATGATCATGGTAGGGGGTTAATTTGAGTAGTATTAATTTCATTATTCTCTTCTTCAGTTGGAACAGAATCATTGTGGTGGTTGTGAAACAATTGAATTTCATCTTTCTTACTTTTTGATAAGCCAAATGTTATGACCTTTAATGTGGAGCGTGTGGGCCAAACCAACATGGCCCGAACCCTCCGTCATTCTTGTTTGTGATGATCTTCGGCATGGAGATGAGGATACAAGGCGACGAAGCCAATAGCCATGCTACCCGCGGCCTCTGAGATCCGCGCCGCCCTCGTGGTGCTCCGGCCGAACCCGATCCGCCGCCTCCGTCCAAACCGTGCCGGCTGCATCGCCCATTGACCGAGCGCCCAGCCGCCCCATGCCACGCCAGCCTACCGACTTGGTTGAGCCATGCGCTTACACCTGACGTTCAGGCCACGCCGTGCCTAGCCACTTGCCGACCTGGCTATTGGCTGCCCCGCCACCCACGGGCCCGCCTGTCGGCCTGCATGGCGGCCTGCCCGACTCCCGCTGGCCCGCCAGCCGACATTCTCCCGGATCTCGGCCGCCTTGTATCCCGAGCTGCCACACGACAGAACTAGCGCCCGAGCCGCGTCGTCCTCTCGAGTCAGACCATGGACCCCCTCACGTCGCCCTGGCCGAACCGGCCCAGCCGCGCCCTCCGAGATGCACCTACGCGACACTCTGGGCCGAACCATCCCCGAGCCCGGGCCCAAGCCCCCACGCGGCCCGCTGGGCAGGGCCCAGCGGGCCGGGCCTAACTTAATAGGCTGGCCCACCCAATGGGCCGGGATAGACCCAACAAGTCTTCCCGGGTTGACTCAGACCAAGTCGGACCGGACCCAGGCCCACTACCGACCCCTTTACTTTCGTTGGCCATATCTTTAGCACCAGACGACCATTTCATGAACCGTAAGCAGTGATGGTATTCTTGGAGGGTGACGGTCCCTTTGAGTATACTCCACTGGAGTTCGAGGTATAGTTGAGGTAAGGTCAGTGTAACAGCCCATGATTTTATAAAAAAATATTCTTTTTAATTTTATTAAAGTCTTGTGTTGTACCCTACACCAAAAGGATCTTGCACAACACGCATCCTTGACTTGCCTTGCATTACACGCAATCACGACCTTCCTCGATAGCGTGTGTAATACGCAATACCGAGTTTCACTAAACAACGATATGCTATTAAAATATTATTAAAACTAGCCGTTATGAATAGTAATAACCACTTTTTAAAACTCTGTAAATCTTATTTTTCAAAATGGACTTCATTTTTGGATTCGGAGTATCGAATTTAGCCTAAGGTGAAATTTTGGTACTTTTCGGATAACTTTCATATTCTGATGAATACTGAAAACTACTAAATTATAATTAAAAACAACTTTTTTAATCGAAATAATTAATAGTGATAAATTATTAATTTGAGTGGTTTTAAAGTATATTTAGAATATATTTTTACAATTTAATACAATGTTGGTCATTGGATGTAATTTCACATTTAAACCAGACATAATCAAGTGTCAATCTTTTGATAGATATTGTTTCTTAAAAACACGCAATTTGTTTTAACAGCGGGATTTAATTATAAAATTAATTAATGTAAATTCTATGATATGAATTTGGTAAAATAGACTTCATTTTTGAATTCGGAATATGAAATATAGCTTAGGATGAAATTTTGGCATTGTTCTGAAAAACACCAATTTTTGATGAATAGTGAAACTACTAAGTGGTAGTTAAAAAAATTAATTTCTTCATAAATCTTAATTTTACCGCTTCTGTGAATGGAATTTCAAAAATCCGAGAGACACGGTTGATGTCAGTAAGTAAAATGTGGTTCAATGAGATAAAAATAATTTTTTGGTGAATAGTAACTTTTTACTTTTTTTTTACCGCGGTTAATAGTAAATAGTGTAACTAAGGGTAAATATGATATTAATATTACCCTAACACATGTCCTAATTCTATTGGACAAGTTTAATTCGACCAAAAACAAACTTAGGAATAAAATATGAACATTTAGGCCCACTTTGATTAGATTAGGACATTTATTATTAATTTATTTAAAGAAGGGTTAAAATAGTTAAAATCAAAGTTTAATAAGTAAATCATTTTTAATATGGGGTTATACATAAGATAAATTCAATTGTAAATATTCATTAGAAATCTAAAAAGATTTCCTACATGATGGTATTTTATTTGTAATTTTTAGACATCAAATAATTTAATTTATTTATGACACAAAGATGATGCAGTAATTATCTTATTAATGAAATATTGACAAAATTGATAATATAAATACCAAAATAAATGTAATTTAAGACTTTTTATGAATTCCACTAATTTTCTAGGTTACTATGATATATGAATGTTGATTTAATCAACTTGGTTCGAACATATAATTCTGTTATGACTTTCACAAAAATCATATATCAAATAGTGTCAAAATTGACACAAAATAGTTTTTAAATCAAATATTATATTATTAATTGTTATTTTATTCCTAAAAATCTAAGGTTCGGCCAAATGACTTAGATAAGGATATATATATTAATAATAAACAATTTGGGGTTCGTTTGGCATGTTATAGTAAGTGTATTAACCATATAGTGAAAGAAAACAAAAAGACACGGTAAAAGTTAAATTAATTAACTTAGAGTTAAATCTAATTGATAAGGTTAAAATAATACCCTAAACTTGTCTAAATCCTATTGGTTGATAGGATTTCGACCCATCCCCACTTTAGCTTCGAAATAAGACCCTTTGGAACCATTATAAACCGATTTGACTTTAATATAAAATAATATTTTGAGATATTCCTAAGGTGCCCCTCTCCTCCCTTATAAAAGAACACCTCCTCCCCCTCCTCCTCACACCAATTTGAGAACTCAAGCTCGGCCAACCCCTGCAATTTTCTCCTCTCCACTTCCCTAGAATAATCCTAGAGGTCCTGGTCTTCTCCAAAGACCAATCTTAGTTCCTTAAGTGGAGGATTCAAAGAGGCGTTCCAAAGAAGAGGTAATATCCATTACCGATCTTTTCAATTTCTTTCTTCTTCAACTTCTTCTTCTTTAGTTGTTTCATGATAAATTAATAACATCAGTATTACTTACATACTGATATGTTATTATAAATATGAAACAACCCTAATTCACCTTCTATCCATCCTACGGAAAAATGAAATCACCGCGCGTGCGTACGTACGGAATACCGTCTCCACGCCGTGGTGTAATCTATTTTTCCACCATCACCTTACAAGGATGGGTATAATGGTGTAATTAGTAACTATATATTATTATTATGAAGTAATATTGATACTGAAATAATATATATATATACTCCAATACAATTCCACGATCATAGGAACGATATCATCACTCGTGCGTACGTACGGAATACCGTCTCCACGATGTGATGCGACTCGTTCTACATGATCTTCATTTCATAATGATTATATAAATGAATTGAATGAATTAATATGGTATATAATACACTAATACCATTCTGTAAATGAATTATCTATAACCTAAAGATAAGAATAAGAATTTATTCGACAAAACACGCATAAGAACAAAAAGTTATAAAGACCCGAGTAACAAGTAACAATGAAATATTACTAACAAGAAGCTAATAATATGACCATATATGATATCATATCAATATGTATGATTCTGGAATAAGTCAATAACATTATTTAAACCATTATACAGGAGCTTCGGACACGAACAAAGCAAATCGGACCTAAGGTAAGGGAAATATCACAATCTCACTTTTATCCGAGATTGTTTTTACTTTGGTAATTACTGGGGTGTATTTTATCATCCACATCCATGTTCCATCAATATGTAATATTATTTCCATCCTTATACAATAGTTTATATCCATTTTTACCCTTCGGTGAGTTTTTTTTAAATGATATGAAAGGAATCTTTTGTCATTTTCGTACGAGGTACTTTTTGACTTTTCCGACAAAAGTACGAGAAGAATGTTTTTTTTAACTTATACGGCACGAACGGATTTTTACGGTTTTATAAAGCATTATTTTCATGAACCTTCCTCCAAAATATTTCATGACTATTTTCAATAAAATCTCTTTCTTTTAAAATTGCATGATGTTTTGTGAAAAGAAATTGATTTTGAAGAAGAAAGGATATTTTCCCCAAGAATTCAATTCAAGTGTTTTATCAAAATTATTTTCCATCTAAGATAATAAAGGGTTCTGTTTCTATACATATTTTTACATTGATTTGACTATGTTGTGATGGAATTATGTTTATGAATTCCTTTATCTTATATGAATGGTTTTATGATGTCATGTTGTTTAAGAATCCCATTTTTATTACATGGGTTATGCAATGATGTATGATTTATGATTTTGTGGCACACATAAGAATGGTATCATTATGAGATGGGTGGGACCTATATCTCCCTCCAATGCATTGGGTAATGATTTTATATCTCATGAGATAGACATGGCTGGAATGGTAGGTTATACTGGTATAGTAAAATAGGACTGAAACGAGGGTTACTCGATTCAGAAAGGGACTTTGTCCACTAAGATAGTCTTGGCAATGAGTCTTGAATAACAAGAAATGATTATCTATGATTATGTGTGAATGCCAAAAAGTTTCATGTTTTATGTTATGATTATTGTGATTACATTTCACTGCCATGATTTACTCCATGTTATGAAATTATGATCTCTTTTGCAGGTTAAGATTTCCAAAAGTTATGTGCTTATGTATATGATGTGATTGATATTTCTTTTGTTTACCCTTACTGAGCATTTGAGCTCGCCCTTTTATGTTTTCTTTTCCCCAGGATATAAAGAAAGGTTTTAGGTATAAAAAAAAGAAGATCTTTATGGGAGATGTTGAAGATCTTTCACCATGAGTAGAAGATTATATTCCGAGTTTCCGAAGACACTAAACTATTGCGGTCCTTGTGTGTGTGTTTTTGTTATGTACTAAGTATTCCGCAAATGTAATGTAATGTCCATGTACGTCAAGATACGGGTCTCTACAGTTGGTATCAGAGGAAAGGTTTAGTCAACCTTTGGAAACTAGGATGCGAAAACGTTAGTGAGATCCCTAGAGATATTTATAAGGTATGTCTAGGGATGTCTCTAAGGTTAAGTATACGTATAGGTTATAGTCCTAGAATTGCGCTAACGATCTTCGAATTTAACCTAAGATGTTAGATATTGAGGGTACTACCCCTTTATTATGTTGTTTTCCCTAGCATGAATTTTGCCTCTCATACTATTCTTTTGGGGTTTTAGACGATGGATGGAACCCGAAGGAACCGTGTTAATGCGGAATGTGATGGGCAATGCAATGATTGTCCCCCTGAGCAACCAAACGATATGGGAGCCGGAATGCAAAATCTTGTAGCCATGCTCACACAACTTTCTCAAGCTATGAATCATGCAGGACTTCCAAACGAGCAAAGGAAGGAGCAACATTCTGTTGAATCCTTCATGAGGCAGCGTCCACCTTCTTTCAGTGGGTCTACTGATCCATTAGTTGCTGAACAATGGATTAGTACTACTTAAAAGATATTTTCAGTTCTTCAATGTTCTGAACATGATAAAGTCATCCTAGCAGTGTATCGTTTGGAAGGAGATGCTGATCAATGGTGGAATCTTATTAAGAATACGAGGCAAAGGGATGAAATTGAGTCTATGGAATGGGACGAGTTCAAGAACTTATTTTTCAATAAGTACTTCCCTCGTATTCTCCTAACAAAGATGGAGAAAGAGTTTCTTGAACTGAAGCAAAGGGATGATGAATCTGTTGGTACCTATGAAGCGAATTTTACAAGACTTGCAAGGTACGCTTCTGGTATTATCATCCAACCTGAAAGTAAAGTTGATCGATTTTTCAGTGGCTTAAAACCAAGTCTTCGAAGGGAATTAGCTATAAGAGACTTCAGTAGCTATGAAGAAATTGTGTGTTGTGCTATCAAGGTAGAAATGGAAGTTGGTGTTACATATCCATCTCATGGGTTTGACAAGAAAGGACAGATGGAGTTCAAGGAGAAAACTCAGAATAATGGTGAAAAGAAGATGAATGTTTCCTTATGCACAAAGTGTGGAAAGAAGCATGGTGGAGATTGTCTTAAAGGGACTAGAAAATGTTTTAAGTGTGTAAAAGAAGGTCATCGAGCAGCTGAGTGTCGAAGTAATGGAAAATGGGATTCTAATGAAGTGAATAAAGAAAACACTGCAGAGAACGTACAACCAACACTTCAATGCTTCAAGTGCAAGGAAATGGGGCATTATGCTAATAAATTCCCTAATCCAAGGGTTAGTGATGATCGACATGAGCAACCGCTTATGGCAAAGGACAAAGGGAAGTCACATGCGATCACTATTGGCAATGTTGAATATGACAACGATGTGGTGGAATGATTAAGTGTTTATGTAATGGGATTCCAAAATAATGTTGTATCTTGGAATATTGGAATATTTATGTATTGGTCTAATGTGGTATTCAAAGTGATTGAGATATTATGCTCATAATGAAGGGAAAACGAGAAAATGAAATGTTTAACAGTATTCATGATCTCATGATTGATATAAGGACTAAGTGATATCATGGTTTGAGTATATAGAATTTTGAGGATTTTAGTATGTGGAAGGTGTTAACTTTTAACTGCATTCATGTTTTCACTAAGGTATTCAAGAGAATACACGATTAAGGACTTTGAATGTTTGGAATGTGACCAACAAAACATATCTTATGATATATGGGGATCGGTGATGGTGTTAAATCTCTGGTAATCATTTTCACTATATTATGAGAGTCGACTGCATTATTATGGATAAGCCTAAAATATTGGAATGGATTATGTTGGACATAAGTTAGTATTGTTTGTTTTTTTTCGATATTATTGATGGGATGTTATATAGTTTTGGAAAAAGGACAACCTGCAGGACGGGCGACAGCCCATCGCTTCGGACAAGGCTGTGGGAATCGAACCCACAACCGAAGTGCGACTGGCCTTTATCGCCTACAACTGGCCTACAGGAAGTCCCTGTTTAGTAGAAACTAGTTTTATTATATTAAGCAGTATTATATATGAAGTATAAGTCCATTTTAGGAACCATATATGATTAATCTCACTATAGATCGACTTATGCATATAATTTTTGCTAACCTTTTGTTTGAGACAGATGGAATGACCCGTCATTCTATCACATGATCTGCTAACACTTCATGAATAACAAATTCAACTTCATTTATTTAAGAGATGAAGTGGAAATTGTTCAAGGCACGAACAACAGTGAGATTGTACCAAAATAAAGTAAGTATTTATTCTAATTCAAATTTTCAACTTTAGGGAAATGATCTTGAAAACCAAAAATGTTGTCCTAGTGATCTTATACCTGATGAATCAGATGGTACCTTATATCATCACAAATCTATGGATTTGTGATTACTGGCTTTTCCATAGCCATGTTCTCTACCACTCTCCATCAGAACATGATGGTTATATTTCACTTCCATATCCATATTTTCACCTATGTGGAAACCCAATGATTAGTTTATTTGGGTAACCGTTACGTTTCATACTTTTGTTTTTAAAGATTGGTTTTGATATTTCTTTTTACGATGTGGGTTTCTATTAAAGAAACTTTCGAATAGTAAACCATTTATAACCCCGACGAATTTCGAGGGTGAAATTCATTTTAAGGGGGGTAGAATGTAACAGCCCAAGATTTTATAAAAAAATATTCTTTTTAATTTTATTAAAGTCTTGTGTTGTACCCTACACCAAAAGGAGATTTCACAACACGCATTCTTGACTTTCCTTGCATTACACGCAATCACGACCTTCCTCGATAGCGTGTGTAATACGCAATACCGAGTTTCACTAAACAACGATATGCTATTAAAATATTATTAAAACTAGCCGTTATGAATAGTAATAACCACTTTTTAAAACTCTGTAAATCTTATTTTTCAAAATGAACTTCATTTTTGGATTCGGAGTATCGAATTTAGCCTAAGGTGAAATTTTGGTACTTTTCGGATAACTTTCATATTCTGATGAATAGTGAAAACTACTAAATTATAATTAAAAACAACTTTTTTAATCGAAATAATTAATAGTGATAAATTATTAATTTGATTGGTTTTAAAGTATATTTAGAATATATTTTTACAATTTAATACAATGTTGGTCATTGGATGTAATTTCACATTTAAACCAGACATAATCAAGTGTCAATCTTTTGATAGATATTGTTTCTTAAAAACACGCTATTTGTTTTAACAGCGGGATTTAATTATAAAATTAATTAATGCGAATTCTATGATATGAATTTGGTAAAATAGACTTCATTTTTGAATTCGTAATATGAAATATAGCTTAGGATGAAATTTTGGCATTGTTCTGAAAAACATCAATTTTTGATGAATAGTGAAACTACTAAGTAGTAGTTAAAAAATTAATTTCTTCATAAATCTTAATTTTACCGCTTCTGTGAATGGAATTTCAAAAATCCGAGAGACACGGTTGATGTCAGTAAGTAAAATGTCGTTCAATGAGATAAAAATAATTTTTTTGGTGAATAGTAACTTTTTACTTTTTTTTACTGCGGTTAATAGTAAATACGGTAACTAAGGGTAAATATGATATTAATATTACCCTAACACATGTCCTAATTCTATTGGAAAAGTGTAATTCGACCAAAAAAAAACTTAGGAATAAAATATGACCATTTAGGCCCACTTGGATTAGATTAGGACATTTATTATTAATTTATTTAAAGAAGGGTTAAAATAGTTAAAATCAAAATTTAATAAGTAAATCATTTTTAATATGGGGTTATACATAAGATAAATTCAATTGTAAATGTTAATTAGAAAGATAAAAAGATTTCCTACATGATGGTATTTTATTTGTAATTTTTAGACATCAAATAATTTAATTTATTTATGACACAAAGATGATGCAGTAATTATCTTATTAATGAAATATTGACAAAATTGATAATATAAATACCCAAATAAATGAAATTAAGAATTTTTATGAATTACACTAATTTTCTAGGTTACTATGATATATTAATGTTGATTTAATCAACTTTTTTCGAACATATAATTCTGTTATGACTTTCACAAAAATCATATATCAAATAGTGTCAAAATTGACACAAAATAGTTTTTAAATCAAATATTATATTATTAATTGTTATTTTATTTCTAAAAATCTAAGGTTCGGCCAAATGACTTAGATAAGGATATATATATTAATAATAAACAATTTGGGGTTCTTTTGGCATGTTATAGTAAGTGTATTAACCATATAGTGAAAGCAAACAAAAAGACACGGTAAAAGTTAAATTAATTAACTTAGAGTTAAATCTAATTGATGAGGTTAAAATAATACCCTAAACTTGTCTAAATCCTATTGGTTGATAGGATTTCGACCCATCCCCACTTTAGCTTCGAAATAAGACCCTTTGGAACCATTATAAACCGATTTTGACTTTAACATAAAATAATATTTTGAGATATTCCTAAGGTGCCCCTCTCCTCCCTTATAAAAGGACACCTCCTCCCCCTCCTCCTCACACCAATTTGAGCACTCAAGCTCGTCCAACCCCTGCCATTTTCTCCTCTCCACTTCCCTAGAATAATCCTAGAGGTCCTGGTCTTCTCCAAAGACCAATCTTAGTTCCTTAAGTGGAGGATTCAAAGAGGCGTTCCAAAGAAGAGGTAATATCCATTACCGATCTTTTCAATTTCTTTCTTCTTCAACTTCTTCTTCTTTAGTTGTTTCATGATAAAGTAATAACATCAGTATTACTTACATACTGATATGTTATTATAAATATGAAACAACCCCAATTCACCTTCTATCCATCCTACGGAAAAATGAAATCACCGCGCGTGCGTACGTACGGAATACCGTCTCCACGCCGTGGTGTAATCTATTTTTCCACCATCACCTTACAAGGATGGGTATAATGGTGTAATGAGTAACTATATATGATTATTATGAAGTAATATTGATACTGAAATAATATATATATATATAATCCAATACAATTCCATGATCATAGGAATGATATCATCACTCGTGCGTACGTACGGAATAATGTCTCCACGATGTGATGCGACTCGTTCTACATGATCTTCATTTCATAATGATTATATAAATGAATTGAATGAATGAATATGGTATATACTACACTAATACCATTCTGTAAATGAATTATCTATAACCTAAAGATAAGAATAAGAATTTATTCGACAAAACACGCATAAGAACAAAAAGTTATAAAGACCCGAGTAACAAGTAACAACGAAATATTACTAACAAGAAGCTAATAATATGACCATATATGATATCATATCAATATGTATGATTCTGGAATAAGTCAATAACATTATTTAAACCATTATACAGGAGCTTCGGACATGAACAAAGCAAATCGGACCTAAGGTAAGGGAAATATCACAATCTCACTTTTATCCGAGATTGTTTTTACTTTGGTAATTACTGGGGTGTATTTTATCATCCACATCCATGTTCCATCAATATGTAATATTATTTCCATCCTTATACAATAGTTTATATCCAATTTTACCCTTCGGTGAGTTTTTTGTAAAAGATATGAAAGGAATCTTTTGTCATTTTCGTACGAGGTACTTTTTGACTTTTCCGACAAAAGTACGAGAAGAATGTTTTTTTAACTTATACGGCACGAACTGATTTTTACGGTTTTATAAAGAATTATTTTCATGAACCTTCCTCCAAAATATTTCATGACTATTTTCAATAAAATCTCTTTCTTTCAAAATTATTTTCCATCTAAGATAATAAAGGGTTCTGTTTCTATCCATATTTTTACATTGATTTGACTATGTTGTGATGGAATTATGTTTATGAATTCCTTTATCTTATATGAATGGTTTTATGATGTCATGTTGTTTAAGAATCCCATTTTTATTACATGGGTTATGCAATGATGTATGATTTATGATTTTGTGGCACACATAAGAATGGTATCATTATGAGATGGGTGAGACCTATATCTCCCTAAAATGCATTGGGTAATGATTTTATATCTCATGAGATAGACATGGCTGGAATGGTAGGTTATACCGGTTCAGTGAAATAGGACTGAAACGAGGGTTACTCGATTCAGAAAGGGACTTTGTCCACTAAGATAGTCTTGTCAATGAGTCTTGACTAACAAGAAATGATTCTCTATGATTATGTGTGAATGCCACAAAGTTTCATGTTTTATGTTATGAATATTGTGATTACATTTCACTACCATGATTTACCCCATGTTATTAAATTATGATCTCTTTTGCAGGTTAAGATTTCCAAAAGTTATGTGCTTATGTATATGATGTGATTGATATTTCTTTTGTTTACCCTCACTGAGCATTTGAGCTCACCCTTTTATGTTTTCTTTTCCCCAGGATATAAAGAAAGGTTTTAGGTATAAAAAAAAGAAGATCTTTATGGGAGATGTTGAAGATCTTTCACCACGATTAGAAGATTATATTCCGAGTTTCCATAGACACTAAACTATTGCGGTCCTTGTGTGTGTGTTTTTGTTATGTACTAAGTATTCCGCAAATGTAATGTAATGTCCATGTACGTCAAGATACGGGTCTCTACAGTCAGGTTGGATCGTGCATGAATCCAACCGGGCCCCTGAGACTAAAAGTCTAATAACTCACAGACCGAGAGTCCAATTGATGCATCGTCTGTTGCGTTGAGAACTCTATGACGTGGAATATCTTTGAGATACTTCTATGTGAGACTTCATGACAGTTTGAGTATCGAAGTATACCTCGTGGAGGGGATCCTCCAAGAGACGAGTGAGCTTAGTGTGGAGACTTAGTAGGTGGATGAGACCTGATGACTGCTGACCGATTCGACTCGGAGTTATTTGACTATCCTAGTGGGGAGAACCTTGGAGAAGCAGTAGACCCACAGTGGGGAGCGTCTTGATGTCGCGACAGACCCACGGTGATCGATAGGAGGAGTACCTCAGTAGGCAATGAGGGGGAGTGCCATGGTGATGCGGAAGACCCACGATGCGGAGCGCCTTGGTGATGTAGCAGACCCACGGTACTTGACAGCGGGAGTATCTCAGCAGTCCAAGGTTAGTGGGAAGCCCCTTGGTGAAGCGGCATGCCCACTGTACTCAATAGAGGAGGAGTTCTCCAGCAGCTGAGGTTTCGATAATGTGACTGGGGATGTTACTTGATACTACCCCTAGAATAAAATCCTGGTTTGAGCTGATTGAGTAACTTTTGTGTTTACCTCATGATTGAGATGGATTACTTGATAAGTTAGGTATATGTATGGGAATATACTTAAGTGGAGTTATCTATTGATTTCGTAATTTTTGGTTTATCCTTGTAGGTTTTTTGAGACCTTGAGGGTCTTGGGGTCTCTATTGAGTATCATTATACTCACCAATGCACGGACTATGCCCGCACCTCGTTGTATAGGATGCGGATGATAGACAACACTGACCGAGGTAGAGTGTACTGGGACTGGATGGTACCTGGAGGTCGACCACCCGACATGACGATACACAGAGGAGACGGACGGATGTGTAGTGCTATAGAGGATATTTGTTCCAACCCTTTAGGTAAGATTTCCCGGTGGACGATCCAGGGGACGTTTTACATTTTCCAATACTTTTACATTCAGTTTCCTTGTACTTTATAGTTGGGATTGTATTTCTGACCCTCGTTTTACTTTTCAACACTCCTTTTGTATATAGTTTTATTTATTGTTTTGTTTCCAGCTCATACTCTGTTGTGTGCATTTTCAAGTTATAAAGGTAATTCCTTCCTAGTTTATGTTTATATGCCTTTGGTTCTAGTCACCAGCCTCTGGCCATTGGAAGGCGGTCTTGGGGTAGTCTCGACATGGGCCCTGAGGGACGGGTCGTGAAAATACATACAAATTTATTTCATAATATCAATAAGCATTTTTTTTGTAATACTTATAATTTTTTCCATTCATTTCAACAGAAATCAATATTTGGTGATAATGATAATCACCCTCAATTTTAATCTTCATCCCACAAATGGTAATTTAAAATATTATTTTGATCAAATGTATACATTATTTTGAACCCATGTTATTTCTTTGGCTTTATATGAATGAGTTTTTTTTATTTTCTGATATTTATAGTCAATGATTAATTTTTTCGACATTTTTTTCCTTAAAAAGTTTATTTATTTTTTGATAATGAATATTTGATTTTATGCTTAATGATATTTATTCTAGGACAACTAAAGCAAAATATTTATATCTATCTTAAAGGATCTAGCTAGAATAGAAGTGGTTTTTTGAAATAGTTGTTCAATAAATCTATCTAAACTTTATAAAACTATATATATTAATTTACTATAATCATAAAACATTGTTTATATTTATTCATGTAAATAAAATAAAGACCAAGAGTAATTTATTTTAGATTTTATTCCTATTAATCATTGATATTTTCTACATGATTTCCAATTTCTACATCAATGACATATTTTGGAGTTCTTAAAGTCATATGGGAAATTGAGCATACAAAATATTGAGTCTCCATGTTTATATTTAATTTATTTTCTAGTAATAGTGGTGAAATACATGATAGATACGGGTTTAAATAGTTTATTTGAAAAGATTTTGTTTCATGGAGGAACCACTTATCAAGGAAACACATGTAAAGAAGATATTTTATGTCATTGGTCCATCAAATGATCTGTCTTCTGACATTTGAGGTAAAATAATCCATTTGGGTGATGAGTATTATGATTATTTTATGATTTATATGGGGCTTATTATTTTACTACATGATTTATGGAAAATAATGACTACAATGAAGACAAGTGGATGTAGTACGAACTGATCATGTTGAAGTGATATGGGAAAAAATTACTGTCCAAATTAATATAGTACATATTTACATTATATTTCTTTTTTGAAACTTAGATGTGTAAATAAAATATTTTTTAATAACTATTTGGTGTTTAATTATATATATTTTTTAATTTAAATGCGTGTTTTGTGTTAAAATTAATATTACATGTTTATGGAAAGTCATTTTTTCATTGAAATACCCAATGTAAATTATTATATTTCAGTTTAATTTATACATATGGAAACATTTTTTCGATCATTGATGTTTAAATTCTAAAATTTTGTATCATTTAAGAAGTAGTGTTTATATTTAATAGTTTTATTTGCATATTTTTGTGTTAATAATAATAACATCATTGTTTTTTAAAAAACATACACATGTGTCCCACTTTTTTTAGTTATATATTTTGTTTTCTGATTTAATAATTTTTTACTTGTATAATAATATATATGTATATATGAATTTCATTAAAATTTCATATTTCAACTATAGTTATAGATATAGAGATAGAGGAAACTTTACCATGGTATGTGTATTTTTCATATTATTAAATATTAAGTAATATAATTATTTACTGAAAGAAAAAAATTTAATTTACAAAACAATAATTACATGAATACTAATAATACTTCAGTGATGGATCCTTCTCCTTTTATTATTCAGAAAATGATTTATCATATTAGTAAATTTTATGTTATAGGTTTTAAAAAAACTTTCACTTTCTCATGGAGATGAGTGATTTCATATTAGTTTTGATGATAATAATAATTCAACTAACAAAAATGCAATGCATTATATCATCTATATCACCATGAAAAGTTATTGTTGGAATAGTATTTTATATCCTGATTCGAAGTTCATCAAGAAGATGGTGATAGATCATATTTGGGAAGATGTAAGAGAAAAAAATTTCAATCGATTTAATTATCTCAATTTTCGAATAATATATATTTTTTAAATGACTAGTTATTAAATTAATAAATTATAGATCACATTACATTTTGAAAAATTGAAGCCAATTAAGAAAATATTTCTTTATTTAAAGATGATTCAATAATGATATTACAAAATAAAACTGGAAAAAAATTATGTTTTTGGAAAAACAAATGAAAACCATTCCTCAAGTATATGTTTTTAGATGCATATACATGTAAAAAATTAATTTCTAGTTGACATGATAAAGTATTTCTAGTATGATAATTATTTTATATTATAAAATATATTATATATTTACCTAATTACATAGTAGTTTATTTTTAAATAATACGATACCAAGAAATATCATCAATAAATCCAGTTATAGATTGTATACCCTCATACTTTATCATATAGAGGGGTCGTTTATTAAATAAAAAATGATTGATTAAAAGTTAGAAGTATTGAGAGCTCAGTCTACTAGTGGTTCATATGGGGTCAGGTTTGGTTTATTGTCCCCCACCACCCACCATGAAAAATAGAAAAGAGTAAGATGAGTAAAATTGAAATGAATCTTATAGAGAAATATAATGAACTAGTTGAAATAATTGTAAGTAAATAATTTTTTATTATCTTCATTTTCTGTATTTTAAAAATTAAAAAATATAATATCCCATTTTTATTTTTGATTTCTGGATGACCTACAGGACAAATAAGAACATGGAACTTTTATCCCTAAGGTTATGATGGACATCCTAGCAAGTTCTTTAAGAAAGCCAAAATATCCCTTCTACATAAGATGATATGATTCAGGTGTAAGTATTCAGAATGTTTTTGTTCATCAATGAAAGAAATCAAGTGATCCAAAAATTGAATCTTTAAAATCTAAAATAAAAGATATGAAACCATTTATGGGTGATCGAATTCAATCATGGAAGTCACAATCGGCACAACATTCCTAGTCATCACAACCTTCTTATCCTGCCTAATATTCCTAGTTGGTTTCAGAACGTATATAGCTAACCCAACCAGCCTAACGTACCTACTCAGATCCTCCACCTCCTCAGTAATGACTCATGTATTGAAATAATTATAAATTTTCATATATATTAATATTTATGAATAATATATTATTTTTACATTAAAGGGGACTATTTTTTCAATAGAGTACTCAACACACAACAACGGGTTTCTTTGAAGTCTGACGTTGCACACAACATTGAGTTATACCAAAAATTAATATATTATTATTATTATTTTAAATGGTAGTTATTTCCTAGCAGTTGTATTGGATGGAATTACTATAACTTACTGAAATATGATTATACATGTTTTTAATTTGTTTTTCAATTTATCCAATAAATTATTGGGGCTTAAAATGAGAATGAATCCAATTTTGTGCATAAAATACTCTAATATTTTTAAAAGGCCGATTTACCACATTTTGATGGTAAACACTTTTTAAATCTAGTTTTTATCACTTTTATCTATTCTATTTGAAAAAAATTCTTCTTCTGAAGTGGAACATCAAAATTTATCTTGGATGAAATTTTGGTATTTTTCTGATGAAATCAATATTTTAATGAATAGTGAAGAATATTGCATTTTAATTCAAAAATATCTTTTTATCTAATTTATTTATATACATAAATGGTCCTTTTAATTAGTTTTAAAGTTTAATTATATTATGTTTTTATCATTTAATCCAATTTTGTTCATCGAAAGTAATTTCACATTTTAATTGGTCCTAAACCCATCTCAATAATTTAATAGATTTTACTTCTTAAAAACATGTTTTCTTATTTTGAAAATGAGAATTAATTTTAAATTAATTTCACCCAATTCTATGTTTTGAATTTGTAAAAAATAATTCTATATTTTTAATCATAATGTCCAAAATTTATAAATAGGTACTTAAATTATTTGATATTATGAACAGTAACATCAGTAATTATTTTTATTTACCTATGTTACAGGGTAAATCTGGTGGATAAGGGTTAAAAAAATATTATAATAATATTAAAATACCGTAAAACATATATTAATCCTATTGGATGAGATTTTTCCATCCATGGGCATCCTTAAGTCTACTTTGGGACCTCATGGAGCCACTTGGGTGTGATAATGACATGTTATAAGAATTAATTTAACATAAAAAGAATTATAACATAAACATGTATCTTCTTTATAATTTTTTTATATGAGGTTATATTTGTGATATCTTTGACTATAAATAGTAATTTAAAAGATAAAACCATTTCCTATATCATTATTTTTTATTTATAATTTTTATAAATAAAATAAATAAATTTCATTTTGACACATTGTCGATGAAATTATTGCTTCATTAACAAAGGATTAAAATAAATGATATTTTAAATATTAAAATAAATATTACATAACCTAAATAATTTCATCCAAGAATAATCTAGGTTAATATTAAATGTTATTATTAATTCAATGTTTTTTTCTGATGTAATCAGGTTGTTAAGAATTTTTAAAAAATTCAAGTATGATTAGTGTCCCAAACTGATATAATTCAGAACATAAAATCTAAAATTGTTTATTAAATTATATTATATTAATAAAAATATTATATTAGTCCAAATGGTTATGATATGTCCAAATATTTCATAAATGTATTTATGTGGGTCGTTTTACATGATATGGAAATTACATTAACCCCACAAAGTTTAAATAACATGATATCACTGTAAGATTAAAATGGGTAAAATAAGGGTTAAACTAAAAAGATAAGGATAAAAAAATATTCCAAACATGTGAAAATTTTATTTTCTGATTTTTATTCAAACCAAATTATATTATCTTCTAGTTGAATGAGTTTTGGGCCATTTTTAATCTAAATTGAATTTATAATAAATTAATATTTCAAGACTTTCTTAAAGTACCCCTTCTCCCTCTTCTAAAATGCCACCACCTCTACCCACTTACTTACACATATCAAGAACCTTGAATCATCCAAATTTTGCTAAAATAAGCTCCCAACATCCCTACCTTCCTCTTAGAATCCTTACCTGGAGAACAAGTCAATTCAATAAAGCCTTCGGCTCAAATCAAAAGAAGTTACCCGATTTAGAGGTAACGTATTAACTCAAATTCCCTTCCATTATTTCAATTCTCCACTACCTATTATCTAATTATTATATGATTACATAATAGTGAAATTATTATAAATATTCTTGGATGTTTTATGAGAATGGTTCTAACTACACATACACACACCTCCATCTATTGGATATGAACATACTCTTTCTGGGTACGACGAACTACTGCCTCACGGAACGAGGATTGTACACTTTTCTCATACCACCTATCATGGTGGCTATTATGATGGAACTATATTTATATATATTATATATATTATATTTAATGTTTTTATATTCTCCATTATTTTTTTATTTACAACATACATTTATGCTTTCCTTAAAGTGTAAATACGATAGTTTCGTTTGAGGAAGTGAAGACTACCGCCCCCTCAAAGTGATTTGACTCATTCATGCCATGAATGTAACATATAAATTAATTAAAACTATGAGAAAAATTGACATAAATATAATAATGTTATTATAATATAAATTTATATTATTTATCTTTTATTCCTTTAATATTACAAAGAAATGAAAGTAGCGTTCATGTGCACATACAACCTACTGTCTCCATGAATGGTACAATTCATTTATTAAATATAAATATTATGGACTATTATAAATATATATATACTAGATATATATGATATTTAAATCATTAATATAATTTTATATATGATGGAATTAGGACCAATGGACAATTTACATCAAAAGAAGTTCATTTTTGGCTCGAGGACCAAATATCGACAAAACGACCGATATGAACTTAAATAATTATGCAATTTTTAGAACATAATAATAAGAAATATAAAATTAATAATAACATGAAAAGGGTTCTTAAGAAATTATAAATTAATTTTTCTTTATTATTCAGGAATATAATGAACCAATGACACATGTTGGACTCAAGGTAAGGGACTCCATCTCAATCTCCTTTCATTGTGGAATATTTTTATTTATATACATCCTTATTTTAAAAGTTTTATAATAAAACCCTTTGAATTTTAATTTCATTCAAATGGAATATTTTTTTTTCTATGAAGAGTTTTACTAAACGGAAAAAAAGAATTTTCTTAACGTATATGGTGACAACAACTTCTATGTCGTCGTAATCATTATTTGATATATGGATTCCTCTATAAGAATTAATGTCCTTTAAAATGAAAATAAACCCCTTATTCCTTTGTTTGGGTATCATGGTATTGAAAATGGACTCATAAATAAAAATGGTATTTTTATTCAGAAATGTTTTCCATATGGGATTATATTTCCAAAATTGGTTTGTGATGAACGTGTTTTATTCATAAAATGATACATGAGCATTAAATGAGACATGTGACCCTGATATATCTTATACGAAGGGTGGAGACCCATTATAGCTCCCAGGTGAGCCTGATAGAGATTATACAAATGGTTGGGCTCCCTTATAGATCACAAGGAGCCCGATGCAGCTTATATGAAGGTTTGATCCCCATTATAGCTCACGGGTGAGCCCAATATAGCTTATAAGAAGGGTGATCCCCATTGTAGATCTCTAATTTGGAAGTCAACCACATGGTTATTTCAATTGGAATATGTTTGAAAGGGTTTTATTTGTATGATGCTCTAAGCCACCTAAAAGAGTTTTAATTTCTTGAAATTTGTTTTACTGTTTTCCATTGACCAAAAAATACGATTTTTATTCATGTTAAAATGGTTTCATCTGTTCAAAGAACATTGAAAGGGTTATTAGGTTTTGACTAAACTAATTGTTTTTATTTATTTTTATGTCCCTTATTGGGCCTTTTGAGCTCATGCCATGTATTAAATTTTTTCACATGATTTAAGGGAGATTAGATTCAAGGATAGAGTCAAGGAAAGGTTATGATGATTAAACCTGAAAAGAAACCATGTTTCTTTTTAAAAGTGTTATTATTACAGAAGATGCAGATACTGTTAGGAGTCTCCACTTTGTATTTCTTTGTTTTTGTTATGTAATATTTATGGCCTAATTCTCCAAATCTTTAACCGTAGAAATATCATTAATTTGAATTCTTGACTTCACTTGAGATTATGTAATGTTTAAGGATGGGGCCTTATAGTTGGTATCAGAGGTCAGTTTAGATTAATTTTGAGGTTAGTATAGTGTTAATTTCATTTCTTTAAAAGATTTTACATTAGGGTTAAGTTGAAATGATGAAGCATTTTAATATTACCATATTGATTTATTTAAACTATATCTGTTTAGAATTTTTTTCCCCAAATGAAATAAGATAGATGTAATGGTAAGGCTTCGATAGGAAAAAATCTATCAAATAAATAACATGAGATGGTGATAATTGGAACATAGTAGTTTGTTGTTATGATGGAGCAGTAAAATAGGGCGATAAATGGTAGTGGTATCCATGCACGAGATCATCCTGATCATCCACTGAAGAATATTCCATTAGTGGAACATTTTATGAGGAAATACCCCCCATCATAAATGGATCATCTGACCCAGTGGTAGCTGAAGGATGGATCAATAACTTGGAGAAGATATTTGAAGTCATGGGATGTTCAGTACATCAAAAGGTAACTCTTTCCATAAATAATTTTGAAGGTGATGTTGATCGACAGTGGTCATTAGTTAACATTACTAGAGAGAAAAATGATCTTGATGCTAAAGAATAGGATGAATTTAAGGATATTTTCCTTGGGAAATATTACCCTATGGTTTTTTTGCCAAGGATGGGGAAACAATTCCTAGAATAAAAGCAAGTAGATGACGATTCAGTTGTGGCATATAAAGAGAACTTCACTAGATTGGCCATGTATGTTCTGGATTTTATTCGATACATTGACAGTAAATTTAATAGATTTTACTCAGGATTGAAACTAATGATATGAAGATCTTTGGCCTCCTAAGAATTTAAAACTTAAGAAAAATTTGTTCCTTATTATGAGAATGATAAAATGGAGTATATTTCCTCTTATGCTCCTGGAGTTGATAAGAGTAAGAAACGGTCAAGGTACTATGTATTGGGGAAGCAACCAACTATGAATTTTGGAGGTAACCCCAAAACATGTTCCAAGTGTGGTGGAATACATTTTTAGGAATGCATATCATGATCTGGAAAGTGTTATTGGTGTGTTAAGTTTGGTCACACGATTCATGACTGCAAAGAAAGGGGTCCTGAAAAGTTCAATAATGAGGTAAAAGATGTCAAATATACAATAATATTCTTTAGCTGCAATGAGTTGGGAAATTTTGGAAATATGTTTCCAAAGTTCATAATTTAGGTAGGAAATGAATAAGATCAGAAAGAAAAAGGTTTTTTAAAATCAATTATTTCTACTGCAGTTGATGTTGATACATCTGGTGAAGTGATGGAATCTCCTGAGAGACCATTATTTTTTTATGTATAGCTATAATGTCAAGGTTGTTGACACAACTTCTGAGGTTTTATGTGATGTGATAATAAGCTGTTAAGGACCTTTCTGGGAGATGTTTTGTGGGTATATGTTTATGTATGGTTTATTTTATATAGAAGTATACTTTTACTTTTGGACCTATGTTTTAAGATATTGATATCCTTTATGGTTTGTGTGATGTTTTATACAAAAGGTTATTATTAGGGATGTACATCATATTATATGAATATTATTAGGATGAAATTGTGATTATAAAAATAAATTACATCAAGTAATTAATATTCCTTATTTTCTTAGTCAATATCATAAATAAATTCCTCAACTTCATAAAAGGTACCTTAAAACAAAAACATTTACCATTAACATGTACTAATAAGAAATTAATGATCATTTCACACATCCCATGTTTATGGTTTTCTCGTTTTTAACTTTCTCCAGATCATGTTTTATATCACTCTCCATCAGAACATGATGGTTATTTTTTTCTTCTATATCCACATTTTACTATATGGAATCCATGTATTTTTTATCTTAGGTGACCTTTGTACTTAACTTTTAATTTTTAAAGTGATAATTTTTTTGACTCTTTTTTTTATGTGGGTTTTTTTTAACAAAGTTTCTATGCCTAATTTTAAAATTGCAGGGACATAAATTCTTCAAGGTAGGAATGATGTAACAACCCAGGTATTTAAAGAATAATACATTGTCATATCTATTAATATTTATGAATAATACATTTTTTAACAATAAAACGGATGCTTTTTCTGATAGCATACTCAATACACAACAACGAGATCCTTTAAAATCTTACATTGCACCGAACTTTGAGTTCTACCAAAAAATAATATAATATTATTATTAGTTTAAATGGTAGTTAATTCCTATCAATTGTATTCGTTGAAATGAATAAAACTAACTATAATTTAATTATACATGTTTTTTAATTGTTTTTACATTTATCCAATAAATTTTTTAGGCTTCAAAAGAGAATGAACACAATTAAAAGCATTAAGTACCCTAATATTTTAAAAATGTCAGTTAATCATTTTTGATGGAAAATAATTTTTAAATATTTTTTTTTTCACTTTTATACGTTATATTTGAAAAAATATACCTCTTCTTTAAAATCTAGGCATCAAAATTAATCTTGGATGAAATTTTGGTATTTTTCTAATGGAATTTAGATTTTAATGAATACTGAAAAATACATCATTTTAATTCAACATTTCCTTTTAATCTAATTTATTTATATAGTTAGATTGTTCTTTTAGTAAATTTTATTGTATAATTGAGTTATGTTGTTATAATTTAGTCCAATTATGGTCATTTGAAGTAATTTCACATTTTAATTGGATATAAACACATGTTAAGATTTTGATAGATTCTGCATATTAAAAACCCATTTTATGGTTTATACAATGTGAATTAATTTTAAATTAATTTCATACAATTTTGTGTATTGAATTTAGAAAATTTGATTCCATATTTTTATAATGGTTAAGATACGTCAAAATATGACCTAAATTACTTGTTTTGGTCCTTTTACAAGATATGGTAATTATATTAACCCTCAAGGTGTAATTATCATTATATAACTTTATGATTAAAAAGGGTAAAATAAGGGTTAAAAATATGAGGATAAAAAAATATTCCAAACTTTTCAAACAATTATTGGATGATGGGTATTCGAATCAACATCATCTTATCTCCTAATTAAATTAGTTTTTGACCATTTTTAATCGAGATTTAATTCATAATAAATTAATATTTTCAGACGTTCCTAAAGTTACCATCCTCCTTCTTATAAAAGGACACCACCTCTACCCACTTACTCACACATCTCAAGCCCCTTGGATCATCCAAATTCTTATCAAATAAGATCCCAACATCCCTACCTTCCTCTTATAAGCCTCAACTTGGGCAGATGGCAATTCAATAAAGCATTTTGTCTCAAATCAAATAAAGTAACCCAATTTAGAGGTAAAATCTTCTCTTAATATTATAGGATGTTAATATTATAATTATTCAAACTACAATTGCACACACCTCCCTCTAATGGATACGAACATACTGTTTCTGTGTACAACGTACTACTGGCTCACAAAACGATGATTGATCAATTATCTCCTTCCACCTATCCGAGTGTCCATTATGATGGAATTATATTTATATATGATATACATATGATATTTTTATTTTCTATATTCATCTATAATTTTTATTTACAACACACATTTATGCTTTCCATAATGTGTAAATACGATAATTTCATTTGAGGAAATGTAAACTACCACCCCCTCAGAGTGATATGACTCGTTCATTACATAGATGGAACGTATAAAGGATGTTTTTATTAAAACTATAAGACATAATAACATAAATATAATTTTGTTATTATAATATACATTTATTTGATTTATTTTTTATTTCTTTAATATTACAAAGAAATGGAATTAGGGTTCTTACGTACATACGGCCTACCATATCCATGAACGGTGCATTTCATTTCTTATATGAAAATATTATAGACTATTATAAATACATATATACTAGATATATATGATATTAAAATCAGGAATATCATTCTGGAGATGATGGAATTATGACCACATGGAAAATTAACATTAAAAGAAGTTTATTTTCAACTCGAGTAAAAGATATCAACAAAAAGAAAAATATGAACATAAATAATTATGTAATTTTTATAACATGATAAAAATTAATATAAAATTAATACTAAAATTGAATATGGTTTGGTAGAAATTATAAATTAACCTATTTTTATTATTTATGAATAGAAATAATGAATGAGACAAGTCGGACTCAAGGTAAGGGACTTCATCTCAATCTTCTTTCATTGTGGTATATTTTGATTTATATACGACCTTATTCTATACACTGTATAATAAACCTCTTTGAATATGAATTTCATTAAAAGTGATTTTTTTTTCTACAAATCATTTTACAAAATGACAAATAGATATTCTTTAACATATACTACGACACTGACTTCTTCACCGCTATAACTGTTATTTGATATTTGGCTTCCTCTATAAGCCTTAATGTCTTTTAAAATGGAAATAAACCCCTTATTTCTTTATTTCGGTATCATGGTATCAAAAATGGGTTATTAAATGAAAATGGTATTTTTATACAGATATGTATTTTATATGGTATTAGAATAATATTTCAAAAGGGGGTTTTGTGTTGAACATGTTTTATTTATAAAATGGTACATGATAATTATATGAGATGCGTGAGCCCGATATAGCTTATAAGAATGGTTGAGTCCCATTATAACTCATGGGTGAGCTTGATATAGATTACACAAAGGGTTAATATTTAAAGACCCATAAAATTCAAGGAAAATGTTTTCTTAATTTTCTTTGGGATTTTAAAAGAACGCAGTTTCTGACGGCACCTGATTCTGAGGCCCCATGTGCCCGGAATCATTTTCTGAAGTATAGCTCGGGTACGTTCAATGAACGAATGAGCGGGTTTTTCTAACTTTTGAACTAGTGCTCGGAATTGAAATATGAGGGTACCGATGGAATCGTACCGCCTGTAATTTCTTAAGAACACCTTTTCTGGAGTTGCGTTTGCTCGGGTGGAGTTTTACTTAAATGGGTTAACTAAAGAATAAAATAAAATACTGTGCAACAGATTTTATTTTTATTCAAGGAAGTGTTAACCTAAGCTAAGTGGTTGAGTGGGACCCACATCCTAACTAATCTGCTAGGTAGGATATTAGTGGGGTGGGGCCCACACGAGCCCCACCCTTTCAACTTCCTCAACCCCTTTTTGATTAAAGTAATGCACCAGCACCGCCCTATTAAACGAAGTCAACTCGTGAGTTTAATTAAATATTAAACGCCTATATTAATTGGGCGGTTTAAAATGTTTCAATTAATTGAGTTAATTGTTTGATTCAATTTTGGATTTCAAATTGAAGGCTTGAGTAAATAAAATAAGAAGATGTCTGATTTTATTATTGGTTTCTTGGGTTGTGAGGGAGGATTTTGGAGAGAACAGATCAAAGTCTCGAAGTTCTTCGTTCTTCGTCGAAGAACGCGAATAACGCGAAGAACGCCGACCTCCGATGAAGGTCGACAAGAATGCCGGATCCTCGGAGATCGACGATGCGACGCCGACGAATTATTTCTCCGTGTCGTCTTCTTTAGCGACGTGCAATTCCGCGACGAGCCTTCGTTTAACTACGCTCGAGGTAGGGAATTTATTTTTGATTCTTAGTGAACCCCTGTTTACTTCCTTCTAAATCTAAGAAAGCGGATCAACTAAATATTAAGTTGATCCACGAAGAATATGTTTGCGGGTTGGGAATTTTTGATTTCGGGGAAAACTATTGGGTTGATTACTTTTGTTCGTGAAAAATCCTTGTCGTTCTTCCTCTTTTGGGCCGCTTGTTATCAACATAACAGGAGGAGGTCAGACCGCATGAACACGGCAGACTCTCCTCCCCCTTTGTTGTTTTGTTCGTTGCGGCACGAATAAAGGCGACACAGTGCAATGGAATCGCGTGGAAACAAAAAAGAACGCGACGAAGAAGTGCGGCGCCATCGCGCCGCGCCGTTGAGGCCGACTGAAACCGAGGCTAGAATCGGGGCCGCGAAACAATTCGAAGACTCTGCTAGTTGATCGTTGTGAGCGGATTGACGGGCGATGACAAACGGGGCCGCAAGGTCATTTTGAAGCCTCCGCAGTGAAGGTCGGGTCCCGGGAGGACCATTGGCAAGCGCGGCGAGCAAAATGGACCACCGGAGCGTGTCCGGGGGTTCGCGCCCTTTTGGGCCGGACTCTGACCTGGGTCGGGTTGACTCGGTTCGGGCCGACCCAGGGGGTCTCGGGCCGGGTCGGACTGGGCCCGAACCCCCTATTTTCGAGCAGTTTCCATTCAAATGCCCATATCATGGGCCATCGACCTACCATCAACACACTGTCAGTTGCGATGCAATCCTTGGATCGAGACGGCCATTTCGGTATATTAAACTTAGGGTTTCAGAGAACTTTGGGTTCGACCAGGTTGGTTCGAACACGAAACCAACCGGGGCCTCGGAGCGGAAACACTTATATCTTCAGTTCCAGATGTCCGTTTGATGTGCTGTCAACTTTTTTGGATTCCTCTTGAAGAGAAAGAACTTCTGGCATACTTCTCCTGAGTTTTTGTTGCAGTTGGATAGTGGCCAGGTTGGATTGTACCCAAAATCCAACCAGGCCCCTGGAAAGGAAAAGCTGATAACTTTCAGACCAGACGTCTGTTTGACGAACCGTCAGCGGCGTTGGTGATCAAGTGGAGAAAAAGTCCCTATGAGAATACCCTATGATGTTTGGGGTGCAGTTGAGATACGACCAGGTTGGTTCGCACACAAAACCAAATGGGCCCCTAAGACGAAAATGCTAATAACTCACAGACCGGGCGTCCGATTGACAAGCCGTCTGTTGCATTGAGACCCCTATGACGAGGCGTTATTTTGAGATAATTCTTAGTGGGACTTTGTGATACTTGGAGTATCGACCTGTAGATCGTGGCGTGGACCCTCTCGGAGACCAGCATACGAAGTACGGAGAACGTGTAGCCGGCTGAGACCTGACGACTGCTTGACCGACTCGACTTGGAGTGAGTCGACTAGCCCAGTGGACGAAGCACTACTTTGTTTGGGTGAAGACCCATGGCGGACGGAGCACTACTGTGTGATAGTGTAGACCCGCAATACTCGTCCGGAGAGTACCTCTATAGGCTATTAGGGGGTGCACACTGCTGTATTTGGGTGGCATACCCCGGCGGGAAGCACTACTGTGTTTGGGTGGCTTACCCGCGGTACTCAAAAGGAGGATTACCTCAGAAGTCTTAGGTTAGTGAGCAGTACCTCAGAGTCGTGACAGGATCACTATACACTCCAGATACGGGGCTTTTCATCAGTTACGTTTTTTATAATGAAAATCCTGGTTTGAGCTGAGTCTATGATCTTTGTGTTTACCTCATGATTGAGATGGGCCACTTGATAACTTATGTATATGTATGGGCATATACCTGGGTAGTGGTTATCCGTTGATTTCATAATCTTTGTGTTTCCTCATGATTGAGATGGGTTACTTGATAACTTAGGTATATGTATGGGCATATAAGTAAGTAGAGGTTATCTGTTGAGATCTTCTTTGTGGTTATCCTTGTTGGTTTTAGTGAGACCTTGGGGGTCTCGGGGTCCCTAATGAGTATCGTATACTCACCCCTACACGGGCTATGCCCGCACCTCGTTGTGCTAGTTTCAGACGACGGTTAGCATTGACAGAGGCCGAGTGTTTGAGGACTGGACGGTACCTAGAGGTAGACCACACGACGAGTCAGTATCCGGAGGTGGACTTCACGACGGGGCGACACTCGGAGGAGGTTGACGGGCGAGAGCGTTGTAGAGGCTATCTGTACCTACCCTTCAGGTAGGATCCTTGGTGGATGATCCAAGAGCTTCACTATCTATACCTACCCTTCAGGTAGGATCCGTGGTTGAAGATCCAGGAGCTGCGCTATCTGTACCTACCTTTTAGGTAGGATCCGCGGAGGACGACCCAGGAGCTGCTTCCTTTCTTCCAGCTGTTTGTCTTTTTCTATTGTACTTTCGTTCAGTTGTAGCTGTACTTTCAGTTGGGTTTGTATTCTGGCCCATTTACTTTTCAACACTTTCTTTTGTACATAGTGTTTTACTTCCTCTTGTACTCTGTGGTGTTTTGTTTACTTTTATAAAGGAAATTCCTTCCCAGTTATCGGGATTTACGCCTTTGGTGCTAGTCGCCAGCCCCTGGCCTATGGAAGGCGGGTTTGGGGTAGTCACAACACGAGCCCCAAGGACGGGTCGTGACAAATTGGTATCAGAGGAGTCGGTTCTTCCGAAGAACATATAACTCTGATATTTTTCTTTCTTTGAAGCAATAGTGTTAAGGGTACCGAGTGTGGTTTTCAGTTCAGGGAGTCCAGTGTTGGTGTGGGCGGCCGACGTATCCATACACCAGGACCCTGAAAACTGATTTCTGACTTTTTTCACGAAATCACTTATTGCGTGTGTGTTTCCAGAAGTTTTTAAAAGTCAGCTCAAACCAGGCCAGCTCACTAGGTGTAAATCATTTGACCGTGTCACATATGTTTCCTCCAGGGTGCCTTTTCATGGATGACCAGCTAGAGCCCAGAGGGATGTGCGTACTGACAGCCTTCTGAGCGACGAGGATTCGGTACAGGGCCCTCTTGCAGTTGAGGCACCAGCGGTACTACCATACGTTGGGCCACTGATGCCACCATCCCCAGCAGTAGGTGATGCACGCCGCTTGAGCGCGCTGCACGAGTTCCAGCACTAGAGGCCACCCAAGTTCCGGGGATAGACACACCCGCTGGTGGCTGAGGATTGGCTGGAGGCTGTGGTGAGAGTCTTGAGGCTAGTAGGGATGCCAGCAGACTTCATGGTGATCTTTGATACCAGCCTCTTTCAGGCAGCAGCAGGTAGGTGGTGGAGCCACTTGTTCCAGTTTTTCGATGAGATGACCTTCATATGGGGAGACTTCGAGACCTTCTTCAGCATGGAGTTTATACTAGTAGCTCTACACCCCAAGCGTGTTCAGGAGCTGTTTCCTTTGCCGCAGGTTTTTCGATCGGTAGCTGAGTCATCTGTGGGAAATAGACAGATGATGGAGAGGTCCAAGAGGACCAGATCCAGCCGTACGAGGAGCATGAAGTGTTATTAATGCGGCAGGAAGGGTCACCTGGCACGTGACTATCCGACTCCCCGCACAGTTCATCCACAGACGTTGGAGGAGCCACCAAGACAAAAGCAGCGGCGGGTGCTTGAGAAATAGCCGAGTGGTGGACCATGCAGTAGAGCTCTGGGAGAAGGTGGAAAGGAGCATAACTAGTGTATTCCTTATTCTTGGTACTTCTAGTTCCATTTTGTTGTTGTATTCGTGTCTTTGTACTAAGAGCTACAATAATAAAAAGACGCTTAACTTTGTGATGTTTGATTTCCTATCTTTTTTTTGGTTTATACTGAGAGGTCCCAGTTAAAACGGTTGAATTGCCCCTCACTTTCGATATTTCTACTGGAGGAGACCCAGTGACCTGACACTGATGCCGACAGCATGACTCGACCCTTGGAGGTTAGAGTGACGGTTGGATCTCTTGGTAGTTACGTCGAGGCCTTACGACGTCATCCATGGCATGAATGCATCATTCATGTTAGGATTGACTGTATTAGGCAATGGGCGTGGTTCATCCAGGGGATGAGACTGAGTTTCTCTTTTCGGAAAAGGATAAATCATAGTAGCTCTTCCAGATCGTAGGCAAAGAAGGTGCAGATCATCCAGGAGAGGATGAAGAATGCATAGTGCAATAAGAAACTGGAAACTGACACCAGTCGTAGAGACTCGAGCATGTTAAATGTTTCATGAAGAGGAAGATTTAAGGAGATATAAGTCTGTGAAGCAATATACGTGGAGGTAGACCTAGGAGAGCAGCATTAGGTGGTGTACATTTTAACATGGTACAACCACCCGCCTTAGTTTTCCCTGCTAGGCTCAAGGAGCTGGAGGGCAGTGGAAGAGTGCGGCTGCATACGGTCAAGGAGTGTGACCCAATGGCTCTAAAAATGATTCAAGGGACAGTCTGTGTCCACTACTAGCTACCATAGTAATAGACGTTGATATGAATCATTCCTTCCTTCCACAAATCTTGTCCCAGACATAGAGTTTCCGGTAAGCCGTGGACTTGACCCTCACGTCTGTAGATACCTTGGGAGGAGACTTGATAATCACATGTACGCCGATGGTGTGGTCAGACCCTCGAGGCAAGAGTTTCGGTTGGAATCTCATGGTGGCTGCGTCGAGGACTTACGACGTTGGTTTGAGTATGGACTGGGCAATCACAGTTCACACAAAAATTGACTGTATTAGGAAAAAAGTTTTTGGTTTAACTACGACGTCGGGATGGGTTTTACTTGGTTGGAGAAAAGGAAACCCCAGGCAGCACAAGATAAACTCATGCATAAGAGGGTGCGGCCGATCACTCTTCAGTCGGCCAACCCTACCCCCACATCAGCAGGAGTTTTGAATTTCAGTTCCAAATAGGAATTGGAGACCTCTAGAGTTCGAGGATGATGATCACGTCTTTATAAAGGTCTCACCACGACGAGGTTTACAGAGATGTGGCCGAGGTGACAAGTTATCTCCGAGGTTCAACGGACCTTTCTAGGTCCTCAGCTGGGTAGCCGAGGTGGTTTACCGCTTGACCCATCCACCTCAGTTGCACCAGTTGCATGATGAATTCCACGTATCTCAACTGAGGAGATACGTGCATAATCCTTCACACATCATTGACCTCAGGGAGTTGGACGTCGATGACAGGGCGACATACGTATAGATTCCAGTGGGGCTCGAGGATCGACAGGAGTGGATCCTACGAGAACGGTCGATTCCTCAGGTGCACTTTCACTAGTAGTACGGGAACCTCCAGGTAAGCACATGGGAGCAGAAGGCTCAGACGCGTGCTCAATACCGCTTTTGTATCCCTAGTTTGTGTTAAAGCATTACGAGGACATAAAGCCATGAGGTGGGAGTAATGTAAAGACCTGTAAAATTCAAGGGAAGTTTTTTCTTAATTTTCTTTGCTATTTTACAAGAACGCAGTTTCTGACGGCACCTGATTCTGAGGCCCGGTGTGCCCGGAATCATTTTCCTAAGTTTAGCTCGGGTACGTTCAGTGAACGAACGAGCGGGTTTTTCTAACTTTTGAACTGGTGCTCGGAATTGAAATCTGAGGGCACCGATGGAATCGAAGCACCGATAATTACTTAAGAACACCGTTTCTGGAGTTGTGTTTGCTCGGGTGGAGTTTTACTTAATTGGGTTAACTAAAGAATAAAATAAAATACTGTGCAACAGATTTTATTTTTATTCAAGGAAGTGTTAACCTAAGCTAAGTGGTTGAGTGGTACCCACATCCTAACTAATCCTCTAGTTAGGATATTAGTGGGGTGGGTCCCACACGAGCCCCACCCTTTCAACTTCCTCAACCCCTTTTTGATTAAAGTAACGCACCCGCACCCCCTATTAAATGAAGTCAACTCGTGCGTTTAATTAAATATTAAACGCCTCTATTAATTGGGCGGTTTAAAACGTTGCAATTAATTGAGTTAATTGTTTGATTCAATTTTGGATTTCAAACTAAAGGCTTGAGTAAATAAAATAAGAAGGTGTCTTATTTTATTATTGGTTGCTTGGGTTGTGCGGGAGGATTTTGGAGAGAACGGCTCAAAGTCTCGAAGTTCTTCGTTCTTCGTCGATGAACGCGAAGAACGCGAAGAAAGACAACCTCCAACGAAGGTCGACAAGAACGTTGGATCCTCAGAGATCGATGACGCGACGCCGACGAATCTTTTCTCCGCGACGCGACGATCACCCTTTCGCGACGCCTTCTTCCGCAACGTGCAATTCCGCGATGAGCCTTCGTTCAACTATGCTCGAGGTTGGGAATTTATTTGTGATTATTATTGAACCCATGTTTACTTCCTTCTAAATCTAAGAACGCGGATCAACTAAATATTAAGTTGATCCGCGAAGAATATGTTTGCGGGTTGGGAATTATTGATTTCTGGGAAAACTGTTGGGTTGATTACTTTTGTTCGTGAAAAATCCTTGTCGTTCTTCATATTTTGGGCCGCTTGTAATCAACTTAACGGGAGGAGGTCAGACCGAACGAACACGGCCGACACTCCGCCCCCTTTGTTGTTTTGTTCGTTGTGGCATGAATAAAGGCGGCACGGTGCAATGGCACCGCGCGGAAATAAGAAAGAACGCGATGAAAAAGCGTTGTGCCGTCGCGCCGTGCCGTTGAGGCCGAACGAAACCGCGGCCAGAGTCAGGGCCGTGGAACGATTCAAAGACTCCGCTGGTTGATCATTGTGCGCGGATTGATAGGTGACGACAAATGGGGCCGCAAGGTCATTTTGAAGCCTTCGTAGTGAAGGTCGGGTCCCGGGAAGACCGTTGGCAAAGGCGGCGAGCAAAACGGACCACCGGAGCGCGTCCGGTGGTTCGCGGAAGGCGGTGGCGGCGGCGCGCTGCCGGAACGGAACCGCCGCAGCCTAGCCGTGGCGGCGGGCCGAACCGGAATGGCTTCGTCGTTCCGGTGGTTGGGCGGCGTGGCTTAAAGCCGCGCAGGTTACGTCGACCGCGGGGGGTTTGTAACCCCCCCCCCCCCCCCCCCCCCCCCCCCCGCACCCGCTGGCCACGCGGACGCCGCGCCCTGCCAGATCCAGGCCAGGCTGAGCCGCCCCAGCCGGGCCGGGTCACGCCCTGTTGGGCCAGACTCGGACCCGGGTGGGTTCAACCCGGTTCGGGCTGACCCAGGGGGTCTCGGGCCGGGTCGGACCAGGCCGGAACCCCCTATTTTCAGGCAGTTTCCGTTCAAATGCCCATATCTTGGGCCACGGACCTCAGATTGATGCACCATCAGTTTCTATGTGATCCTTGGATCGAGACGGTCGTTTAGGTATATTACACTTAGGGTTTCATAGAACTTTGGGTTCGGCCGGGTCGGTTCGAACACGAAACGAACCGGGCCCTCGGAGCGGAAACGCTTATATCTTGAGTTCCGGACGTCTGTTTGATGTGTCATCGACTTTGTTGCATTCCTCTTGATGAGATGGAACTTCTGGAATACTTCGCCGGATTTTAGGTTGCAGTTGGATAGTGGCTGGGTTGGATTGTACCCGAAATCCAACTGGGCCCCTGAAACGGAAAAGCTGATAACTTTCAGACCGGACGTCCGTTTGAAGAACCATCAGCGGCGTTGGTGATCACATGGAGAAACAGTCCCTATGAGAATACCGTATGAGAGTTCGGGATATAGTTGAGATACCGCCGGGTTGGTTCGCACACGAAACCAACCGGGCCCCTGGGACGAAAAGGCTAATAACTCACAGACCGGGCGTCCGATTAACACGCTGTCTGTTGCATTGAGACCCCTATGACGAGGAGGCCCTTTGAGATAATTCTTCAGGGGACTTTGAGATACTTGGTTTATCGACCTATAGCTCGTGGAGTGGACACTCCCGGAGATGAGCGTACGGAGTACAGAGACAGTGTAGCTGGCTGAGACCTGACGACTGCTTGACCGACTCGACTTGGAGTGAGTCAACTAGCCCAGTGGACGGAGCACTACTTTGTTTGGGTGCAGACCCATGAAGGAAGGAGTAGTACTATGTGACAGTGCAGACCCACAGTACTCGCCCAGAGAGTACCTCTGAAGGCTATTAGGGGGTGCACACTGCTGTGTTTGGGTGGCATACCCCAGCGGGAAGCACTACTGTGTTTGGGTGGATGACCCGCAGTACTCGACAGGAGGAGTACCTCAGAAGTCTTAGGTTAGTGAGCAGTACCTCAGATTCGTGATAGGATCACTGTACACTCCAGAGATGGGGCTCTTCAGCAGTTACAGTTTCGATAATGAAAATCCTGGTTTGAGATGGGTCTATGATCTTTGTGTTTACCTCATGATTGAGATGGGCCACTTGATAACTTATGTATATGTATGGGCATATACTTGGGTAGTGGTTATCCGTTGATTTCATAATCTTTGTGTTTCTTCATGATTGAGATGGGTTACTTGATAACTTAGGTATATGTATGGGCATATACCTAAGTAGAGGTTATTTGTTGAGATCTTCTTTGTGGTTATCCTTATTGGTTTTAGTGAGACCTTGAGGGTCTCGGAGTCCCTACTGAGTATCGTATACTCACCCCTGCATGGGCTATGCCCGCTCCTCGTTGTGTTGGTTGCAGACGATGGGTAGCACTAATAGAGGATGAGTGTTTGAGGACTGGATGGTACCCGGAGGTGGACCACACGACGAGTCAGTATCCGGAGGTGGACTTCATGGCGGGACGACACTCGGAGGAGGTTGACGAGCAAGAGGATTGTGGAGGCTATCTGTACCTACCCTTCAGGTAGGATCCGTGGTGGACGATCCAAGAGCTGCACTATCTGTACCTACCCTTCAGGTAGGATCTGTGGTGGACGATCCAGGAGCTGCGCTATCTATACCTACCCTTCAGGTAGGAGCCGAGGAGGACGACCCAGGAGCTACTTCCTTTCTTCCAGTTGTTTGTCTTTTTCTGTTGTACTTTCATTCAGTTGTAGCAATACTTTCAGTTGGGTTTGTATTCTGGCTCATTTACATTTCAACACTTTCTTTTGTACTTAGTGTTTTACTTCCTCTTGTACTCTGTGGTGTTTTGTTTACTTTTATAAAGGCAATACCTTCCCAGTAATCAGGATTTACGCCTTTGGTGCTAGTCGCCAGCCCCTGGCCTATGGAAGGTGTGAATGGGGTAGTCACGTCACGGCCCCCGAGGACGGGTCGTGACATAATCCTCATTATAGCTCTTGGGAGAGCCCAAAATAGCTTTTATGAAGGGTTGATCCCCGTTATAGCTCACGAGTGAGCCCGATATAGCTTATATAAAGGGTGATCCCCATTATAGATCTGCAATTTGGATGCCAACCATAAGGTTATTCCCATTGGAATATTTTTTAAAGGGTTTTATTTATATGATGATCTAATTCACCTAAAGGAGTTTTAATTTCTTGCTCTTTGTTTTAGTTTTTTTCATTGAGAAAAAAGTATGATTTTTATTCATGTGAAAATGTTTTCTTTCATTTGTTCAAAGAACCCTGAAAGGGTTATCAATTTTTAACTAGACTAATGATTTATCTTTATTTTTGTTTTACTTACTGCTATTTTTTTGATCATACCACATTTTAAATTTTTTCACATGATTTAACTGAGAATAGAGTCAGGGATGAAGTCTATGAAAAGTTAAGATATTTAAACATAAAAAGAATCCAATTTTGTTTTTTAAAGTATTATTTTTATGGAAGAAACAAAAACTGTTAGATGTTTCCACTTTGTATTTCTAGGTTTTTGTTAAATAATAGTTATGTCTTAATATAGTAAAGCTATATACCTAAAAATATTCTCAATGTGAATTCTTGACTTAACTCAAGATTATGTAACATTTAAGGTTGTAGAATTATATCCTCGGTTGGACTCTACCTCATATTATGATTTGTATGCTAGAGTTCCTCATGTACGTATTGTGGAATATAGAGTATTATATATTTTTATGGATTCTATACATCACCTTCTTATGCATATGGTTCATTTTAGAGATTCAGTAAATGATATTATTGATCCAAAATCTCTACTACCGTTACCTCTCAAGGAGGTTACCAGAGTTAGGGATTGTATTGGTCAATTTTTACTTTATAAAACTAGCCTTCTTCATTATCTTTCATAATAGGTATTCATTTTTTTAATATTAATTAAATTTCATTAAGAATTAATTAAAATTTTTTCTACCACTACATTTATATAGGAGTATCAAAAATCAATATAATTATCACAAACGAAACAAAACGATTTGGAAAAATCAACTTTAGATTCTTCTAATATTTATGATGTAATAAAAATATTTTCTCATGCTCATTCATCCTTAGATAATTTATATTAGTTTGGAGAAAATTATGGAAAATGTTGAATATACTATCCATTGATAATAATCATAAAAGATATCATGGATCTAATTGATTTTTAGGAGCAAAACTTGCATGTGTTACATTTTTTTCCATGTATATAAATTTATGTTTCAATTTTTATTTCATAAATTTATGAGTCTTTTAAGGGTATTTCCATATTACACATTTAATTTTGTATCTATAAACACTTCTTATTCAAAATGAATCCACTGGAATTTACGGTTTCATAGTTCCCTATTTCATTTCAATGGATAAGAAATATTTAAAGACCGATTATAGATTTACATATATATATATATATATATGAGATATTATCAAAGGTGAAGATTTTGTGTGGGTTTCTCTATTCCATGATAGGTAATAAAACTAGGACAATTATGATGTAATATTCATTATAATGTCATTAATTTTGAACTTTTTCGTTTTGTGTATGGCATTGGATGTTAGGAATATTTTGTCTAATTGAATGCACATTATATTGGTTTTTCTATTTATTTGGCGGTGTTTGTAAAAACATGAACACCTTATTATACAATTAGGTTTTTTATTTTTTATAAGTTTTTTATGTTTAATTATTATTGAATATACATGTTTTCTTTGTTGATATATATGAAAATGTAGGTTATGAAAAATGTTTATCAAATATCACTTCTCAATAAATAACCCAAATCAAATCAAATATATGGATGCAATGGTAAACATTTTTTATATTTGATAATATTTTGATTATATATATATATATATATTGATTTTTATTATAAAAATAATTTTTTATAATCTAATTTACATTTTCAATAAATAAATTTCAAATGTGGCTATCATTATTTACTATTCATTATAGAGATAATCACAACTAGGGTAGAAACTGAATTTGACAAGGTTAGTTATATTCATTATTTAATATTTTATATTATATTATTGTATTTTTTAATAATATATCATTAAATGTTAATTTATATGTTCAATTTTATTGAGTCGTATACGAAAGATAAGCATACCCATCTTCAAAATTTGTTTACGAACTATTTGATTAGTATGATTACAATTTAATGTATGTATCTTTAAATGTTTACGATTAATATTAAATTTTATCAATAACATGTGTTCAGAAACTAATTGTTTTGTTATAATATGGGTTTTAACCTAATGATCTCAAAATAATTCTTCAACACGAACCACCAATGATTATGTTTTAAATTATCAAGAATGTGTTTTTTAATTCTAGTTTAAAATATAATTATGTAGATAATGTTTTTTATTATGTTGTTGAATTATGTTTATTTTTATGAATTTTTAGTCTATGATATATGATGTTTGAAAATTTTATATTTTGTTTTCTATTATAGGAATTCTAATATTTTTTGTGTTGGGAGATTTTCAATTTTCAAAAAAAAATTATCTTTCTCTATCGGTTTAGAAAAAAACCAATGCTGAAAACATTAAAAAATACTTATGGTCATTAGAATTGGTTTTTCTATAAATTGATTTAGAATAACTTTTTAGACCTATGTTTATCTTAGAACTAAAATCTAAAATCAAGTGGTAAAAAAATTTCTCCATCATTTTAAACAAAATAAATGCCGAAAAGTTTAAAAAAGTAGACCTTAAACATAGATTTATACTAGAAACTAATTGTGATGCTCCTTTGCAATGTCTGTTTCAAATATAAACTGACTCAAAAAAAGGAACTAAATTTCAGAAATTAAAATTAAGCATTGTTTTTTAGAAAAAACGACATTAAAACCTTTATTTATAATGTCACCTTTATAAACGTCAGTTAAAAACCGACATTAAAATTTAAAAAAACATGAAATCTGTTTTTTGAACTAGCGTTGTAGCCGTATATAGAGTATGTATAATTATAACTATATAAATAATATTTTATTTGATATTTAGTATATATTTTAATCCTTTATTTTTTACTCTCACAAGCTACACCCCTCTTATAGTTTTCTACCTTGGTAAACTTGTTCATTATATGAATTATATTTCCCAGAAAATGGAATTTCATTTGTGGAAATGTTTTTTAATCCCTTCATCTCCACATGGTATTATAATTTTCTATATACCTATTGTTAATGATAAAAATTTTTTTGATACAAATGTTTTTGGAAGGGAATACTACAAATCCAAGGGAACTCAATCTTCTTATATATTTTAACAATATATTGAGAATTAGAGTAAACAATTTAGGAATATAATATTTTCTTATGAAAAATATTTAACAAAAATAAAATACTTGTCCAAAATTGTTTTTATCTTTGAGAATCTATTTTTTATTGATGTAATAATCATCAATGTAATTCTTCTTTTCTATATTATTTCCTCCAAGTATTTCTTTATTCTGTATATTTCCTCGATTAGTTCACCCATCTAAATTTTATAATTATTTTTCCAAAAAATGTCACCATTAATTATCTAACTCTAGACACATAATGTGTCGTCAAAAAATCCCATTAATTTCCCATTAATATATCCAGTTTTATGATTTAAAAAATCATACTACTATAATTGGTTGTGTCAACCAATTTAATGATATGAAACCTACATCCACGTTGTGATAACCTTAAGTGAATTATATATACAATTACCACCTAAACTATTATGAAACAACCATATTCCATGGAGTGGACATACCAAAAAATCTATTGTCAAAACAATATTACTAACATAATTCATGGTGAAACTAATCATTTCAAGTTGTGATAATTAATCAATTTATATATTCCTTAAAAATATTCATTCTTCCTGGTTAGTGTGATCTATTTATCATGCTGTGTATCTAAAAACACCAAAATTATATAATTTATAAAGTTATACTTCAATCCATATTATATTGATTCATAGAAAAATATTTTCATTTTTAAAACTACTAAATTATGATCACCTTACATTATGGTGAGGCAAATTATATAATGATGTAAACCATGAAATATCAAATTTTAGAAATGGGAAAGTATAATATGACGAAAAAATATAAATCTTACAAAATACCATTGTTAACCATATAAAGAGTATAGAAATTTTAAATTTTTTCAATATGTATCCCTATCATGAGATGACCATATTTCACATTGTAGAATCTTCTCTAAGTATCCAGTGAGCAATATAATTTCTTTTTCTTTTCAACGTGGAGACTGATCTTTTATAGTGGTTGATACAAATATTGCTAAAACCATAGAAGTAATCTCATTTTCATGGTGTGGTAGGACTATTTACAAAAAACTATATCTATCCATAGAAATATACATTGTTTTTCCTGAACTTCCGATCATCTCTTGATTGAAAATAAATCCAATAAAACAACACAGTGGTTGAAACAGACATTGTCCTAGTAATTTGATAAAAAACATTATGTGAAAATAATTAGTGTGTGTTTATGTCTTATGATAAATATATGTTTAAACTTTGAAGGTTCTAGGATACCAACTCAGTCAAAACCAAGATGTATCTCACAACCTCATAAGCTTTAAAAAAAATCAAATCCCTTATTAGGTAAAATGTACGAATTTTCTAAGAAAAATAATTTATTTAATTTAAAAAATATTAAAAACATATTTAAAAAACATTTGAAAAAGGAATCATAGGATGAATTTTCCTTATAATGTCCCTTAACCAAAATTCTTATGGAAACCCCTTTCCCTTGTTTTTGAATAATATTTCAAAAACATAAATTTAAATCACTATTTTAACATTTAAATATTATTCAAATCAATTAATTTTTATATCCTTGAATTAAAGGTAAAATATTTTCTTTAGAATATACATAAAAAACTTTTTTAAATCAGTCATAAAATATAAGAATCCATTTAAATTTAAAAAATAGAATCATTCTAATGTGGAATCCATAATGTTAGTCACCACCACCCATTAGACTAAGGTGCCACCTTATAAAATATTTATCAAGTTATATTGTAATTTGGGTACAATTAGTCGAATTAAAAACCATCTCATTTTTGTGATAATTTTATGTGATATCATACAACTATGATAATAATAAGAATAAAAAAAACATTAAAAGAATAACCTAATTAATCTAAATAATCAATTTATATTTGTATCCTAACTTAACCATAGTGTTTTTTAATAATATAATGTTCATACCAACCATCGTCAATTACAATGAGAAATAATTTCATAAAAAATTTCATTTAATCAGTCACTAGTTAGTTTATATTAAAAATACACAATGGAATAATTGGTACTAATATTATTGAGTAGTCATATGATTTTATAATCCCAAGGAATATGTTTTGTTCCACTCATAACACACACCTGAACTTCCAATTCAAACAAATCCCAAAACAACAAACCCAATTATATGGTCAATTTCACCCATAGTTGATTAAATATAAAAATGACACCATTTGGTGATAAACCTTAGCAAAAAAACATGAAACAGGGATAATATATCCCTATTGAGCATCCATCATACACCACATATAAAATAAAAATCATTAAAAGTGATTTCAACATGATCAAGTTTAATCTTACATAAAATCCTTCAGTGTTCTTAAAAAATAAAATGAATGGGAGATGATGGTGAAATGAATGAAAAAATGAAGATATTAACATTAATTTTCAATAAAACATCCATCTAAAGACGTCAGATAGATGGGATGAATTTAGTGGATATGGGAGAACAATGGATGAGCTTATATCTATATGTGGTTAGCTAGAATGAAGGATCTCTGAAGGTATTAAAACAAACATTGTAAAATAACAAATTATACCATTTCAAAAAAGGAAAACAAGGACTATATAGTGCATATTATAAGGCCACATCCCACATGGGGGTTATAATAAGGGGATTACCCCACTAGTTACTAACCCAAGCACCTCATATTACTATAAAAGATTCTTAGTAGCTGCTTTTAACACCTCCAAATATCTTATTAATTCCTAAACACCTAAAAACTCACTTTATTTTTTTTATACTTGTCCTTATACATATGAATAATTTATTTATATATCTCAAACATTTCTAAAATATCATTCCTATAATCTAAATTCTAAATTTAAAATTCCTATGTTATAAATCCACTAGAGTCCAACCTTCCCTTTATTCCACTAATATGCAATAGCAATGGTAGTAATAGTTTAATTTAATTTTTATTTAATTCATGGAACACTCTCTTTTACCCAAAAATGATTTTATTGATTATTTTAAGGGAAAATAGATTACTGGTTTCTAAGGTGGGGTTCTATACATTGAGACTTTTAGGATGTGAGGTGAGACCTCATATTGATAGTTTATACTAATTTAGGACTGGATATGTGGTATAAATCATTGGGGAATTAGGTTATACTTTTATTTTTTTACGTATGTGTGGAATGGAATAGGGATCGGGAGAACAAGTATGTATCTTTAGTTTTAATGTTTTTTCTTCACCAATAAATAATGTTGGTATGATAATATTTTAATATCCGTGAATGGGTTTTGTTTTTGTGTGGGGTGGGAGTGAAACCTATGACAATCCATATTTTAATAAACTTTAATTCATTATTTATTACCTAAATATAAACATAATAATAAGCTATTAAATAACAATGAATGATTACTTTGGGTAATTAATTAAATTACATAATAAATTTTAAATTAAATAAAACCATATTATTTAAAAACTTCATAAATACACTTATATTTCATAGAATTTCTATAAATACATGGGAAATCCTAGGGACATACATAAGAAATGGGTGAGCTATAAATCCCTTTAAGGGAATAATAAAGTCACAACATGATGAATGTAATACACATGAGTCAATATTCATATCCAAAAGTCATCAAAATGATGAAAATTGTAATCTTGAACAATGAGACATGATATAACATCATAACATCAAGGAAACATAGGAATTTTAAAACAATTTAAAATGTGAAATAAACATAAGTCAAGGAGAAATTCCCTGAAAACATCACATGCTTTAAAAAGACCCATAATTTATAATGTACATTCTATAATCCTATATATAAAGTCTTAGGAGGAAAAAACATGTGATTAGGTAATCATATCAACTTAGGGACATACATAAAAAATGAGTGAACTATAAGTCCCAGAAAAAAATAATCAATGTATAAAATGATAAAAATAATATATAAATTAATATTCATAAAAATGTGGCATAAATTGGGTGATAATCATAATCTTGAATAGTGAGACATGATATAACATTATAACATCAAGATAACATAGGAATGTGGCTACAACATATAACATGTCTTAAGAATAAGTCAAGGATAACTTCCAAGACAAAAATCACATGGTGTAAAAATTACAATAATGTATTAGGTTAATTCAATAATCCCTTTCATAATGTCTCATGAGACAAAAAAAATTACATACTGTATTGGACAGCTCTATAATTCTAGGCCCACTTGTCACATTCTTATCATGTACAAGAAAAAGAGTGCCACATAGATTATAAAACAAAAGAATTTGTTTCATAACATTTTATACAAATATTAAGTATTTTGAGAAACTGAAATTTATTTCACAAATCAATAAATTATAGGTATATCTTGGTGGATATCCTTGAGTGGGGATGGGGATGGGTTATTACTACATAATTTTTTTACATGAAAAAGTATAGAACAATTTCTGCAGTATACGATGGTATATAATGGTTCATAAAATGGTTTAATGAGAGTTATAGGGGTATATAATAACTTTTTAATCAAAAATACATTAGGAGGGATGTTTAATAACATATAAAAAATATTAATTTGAAATTTTAATGCATAGTATAAAGATGGTTCTTGAATGAAGAGAGGAAGGATAAGAACCTTACATTGAGAGGGTGATTCTTAAAGATTGGAGAGAGCTTATTAAGATCATGGGGGATTCGTGGAATGTCTCTATAAATGAAATGGAATAGTTACATCATGATCCAAGGGTTTTTGGTGAAGAGTAATGGGAGGTAGGGTGGGTTTTAATAGAAAAAGGGTGTAAGATTCATTATTAACTTCCAAACATATTTTTTGGACCCTGTATGATAATGTAATCAAAACTAAAATGACCTAACATGGTTTTTTCAAATGGTTTCTAAAAAATATGAGTGATTTTAATTACTTTAGAATTCCTAGAACCAAACTCATTACAATAATTTCCTTGGGGATGTGTAGGTGGGTCATGTTTTAAAAGACTTTATTTTAAAACCTTAAAATATAATATTGGTTTTGGAGGATTAATGAAGGGTTTATAAAATTTATCAAATAACTTTGAAAATATATTATTTTAAATATGAAAAATAATTTTATTCATTAAAACTATTTATAGTATTTATTAAATCACTCTTTTGATTTTATTATGCTATAATCCATACTGTATTATTATACTACATTTAATTTTTACCCAAAAAATTGACTATCTCATAAAATAATGAAAAATTCACCATTACATAATTTCAACATACTAATTTGTAAAATAATATTTATTTTATAAAAATTAATCTCTAAATCTTATAATTTACATTTTTATATAAAAAATCTCCATTTATTGAAAAATAATGTTTTTAACAATAATAGTTTTCAAAAACGTATAAAATTTATATTTCACTTCATTAAATTATATTATAAATTATATATAATAAATATAATTTTATTATAATATTTTATTAAAATTTAATTTATTTAGAAACGTTTTTGAAATCATCAAAAGTGTGTCTTGATTGAAACTATATATTTCCCGAAAATAAATTTTTTGTTTCATCATATCAAAAACAAATATTTGTCAAACATTTTATTTAATCATTATAAAATATAAATAAAAGAATATTATAATAATTAATTTATATAAGTGGTAATAAATCATACACTAAGTATGTGGATAAATATCACTTTATTACACCATCTGATTCCCTATGGGTAAGTTGGGCAACGGTGATATTTTATTGAGGTGGTTTGACAAACATGGTTTGAGCCACTATCTCGATGAGCATAAATTTATTTCACAAATGGTCTCTCTCATTCCATAGTTATTTAATCATGGATTGGTCTAGGTAAATGGAATGCCACACCGATTTTATCTCCCTTGGAGTCTCTGATAATTTTTATTCATAGGATACGATCTTACTGGTTGATGTCATCACTTCCTTTATCAATGTTAATTAGATTTATCATAAACCTTTATAAAAATCATAAAACTATTGTAGAAAGGGTATAATATAAATTATTATGATACTTAATTTTATTTTAAATATTAGTGGATATAAATTATAATGGTTCAAAATAGATAAAGTAATGCATGTGTTTTAAATAATTTTATTTTGTAATAAAAAATTTACTCATTTAAAAAGGGAATTTCAATTATAAAAATTTAGGTTATTAAATTATTCCACCCCCTTATGAAATATCACCTCTAAAAATTTCATTTTATAATTTAAAATAGATGAGGGTATTTCTATTTCATTGCCTCTTTTGTATCATAAGTTTGTTCCTCAAACTCGTTGTTCTACCGCAATAGTTTGACCAGGTCTGTTTTCCTATTTCCTAGAACTTTGTTACTATGGTATAATATTTTTACCAGATTCTCCTTATATGAAATATAATTCTCTAATGGTTCCACCAATAGATCCAGTACACGTTATGGGTTGATTATTTTGTTTCTAAAGATTGATAGATAGAATACATCATGTACTTGAGATAGCTTGGGAGGGAGTTCTAGTCAATAGGCCACCTCTCAAATGTGATCAAGGATATAAGAGGGGGTTATGTATCTGGAAAAAAATCATACATTTTTCAAAAACCTCATGAAATTATTCCTTTGATATATATTAAGAAAAAATTTATCTCCAACCTCAAACTCCAAGTGTCATCGATGATTTTCTATATATATTTTCTATCAAATTTAAGTGTATTTTATATGATACAGAATGGTTTAAACATTATATATCATGAATTTGATATGATCTGGTCCCATAAACTATATATTTCTAAAATTATATCAGTATAATTTATTTTGACCCCTACTCCCATACAAAGCCTCATAAGGTTACGTTAGATGGATAGAATTGAAATAATTGTTATAATAGAACTTCATAAGGGTAAGGGCTTGATCCCAATATCCATTGAAATCCATTAAACATGATATAAATATATCATTCATAGTTTTAATGGTTATATGAGGTTAACCATCCTTAGGAGGATGATAATTAGTGATGAAGCTCGATTCTATATCTTAACCATCTGAATGCTTCTCCAAATCCTAAAAGTAAAACTCATATATTGATATAATACAATAGGGATCTCAACACCTTGAAACCTTACAAATTCCATTATGTATATATTAGTGATCTATTCAAGAGATAAATCCTTTAAGATTATAATTAAATGTAAGGAATTGGTAAGGAGATGGACTACCACCAAGATAACATTCGTTTTATTGGGTTTATAGGGAATTCTTGCGATGAAATCAATAATTACGTTTTCCCATTTCCATACTGCCTTGGGAAATGGTTACATGTTACCTATAATCATTTTTCATTCAAAATATCATTTTTGGCATAGCAATAATCATGATACAAATTCTACATTCTCCCTCTTCATGTTATCTCACAATACGTTTTCCATAAAATATTTATGCATCTTATTGTATCATGGATGAATAAAGATGGATGAGTTATGTACATCATCAAGATTCTCCCACTTTAGTTCTGTGTTTGACGGTATACATATCCAAGTTCCAAATATAGAGACCTTTTCTTTTCGTACTTTAACATTACATCAATTTTTTATAATACTTAATACATTATACAAACACATTCCCAAATACCATATTAGTCTACTACATTTGAAAACATTGAATCGTGAAAACCTGTACATAAGTGAGATACATTATCTCCCACTATGTTTTTCTTGACTAGAACCCTTCTAAGACACATTAAACATAATAAATATATTCATAAACTGGGGAAAATGGAACATAAAAATGGGTGATATGAGATTCTTAGTAAGCGTACAAAAGGGAGACATGTAAGAATAAACCTTAGCATTGGGGTAAGAGAACCTGATCATAACATTAGAATATCTCACCTTGTATAACCTAAAATCATAAACATTTATCACATAATAATGCTTGGATGCTCATAAGACAATAATAATAATTAAATAAATAACATAATCAATGAAATCATTACATAGGAATAATACATGGAATTTCACGAGACACATGATTATATAAAATGATATCCATAGTAGTCAAGGAATCACTGCTCAGGCCATCTTGGCAAAACTGGTCCACTTCCCACATCTTTTTAGTAGTCATGGTTCACTCCCATAAACATCTTAATAGTATGAGTTCAATCCTAATACAATCTTGGTTTTCATGGTTCACTCCCATGGATATATTAGTAGTCAAGGTTCAATCCCATATCCTATCTATGTCTATCTCATTAGATATAAATCTTTACCCAATGCGTTGGAGGGAGATATATGTCACACCCTTCTCATAATAAAATCTTACATACATGTTCCACAAAATCCTAAAAATAAAATAATAACCCATGAAATGAAATGGGTATAATAAATATGTAATCATATCATAAAATGTGTAAAAATTTATAGGTTTCATAAAAATTTCATCAAAATCATAACTTGTGAAATAAGGTGGTTTTCAAAAGCATATAACTCATGAAAGATAAATTGGTTTCATAAACATAATTACATAAAAACATAAACCATTCATAGAAATAATATGAATGTAAACATTGAGTTGTTTCCCCATAAATACATGAATAACACCAGTGGATGTCTTCTTATATGGGAAATAATTTTGAAATATATTTTAGAAACATTTATTGAGGAGAATATTAGTTCTTATTTAAAAAATGCTCTTCAAAACATAAAACATTTTGAAAATAATTTTATATAAAAACAATTTGAAAACATAGGAATAATACTTGAAATAATTTTGGAATCATTTTTCCATGAAAATTTAAAATATAATATTTAATTCATTTTGAAAATGTTTTTGAGAAAACAGTTTTTTGAAATAAAACAAATATCTGAATAAAAAGAATAAGAAGGTCATATTTTTCATAAAAACATTTCATTATTTTTCTTAAGTAAAAAATAATTGAAAATGATACTAGTATTAGGAGATATATAATATAAATATAGGTAAAATAAATCTCATGAGTGTTCTTTATATATGGATTATAAGATTTCATTAATGGAAACATACTCATAAATAATCCTAATAGTCGATGGGATTGTTTCAATAAAATCTTACCAGATAGTAAATTTAGATCAAAATATCCTTGTAAGAAAATGGAATTTAATTAGTCTTAAATTTTAAATAAAAGAATTATATTCATGGTATAACATGTCAAATACACCTCAAAAAATAATGTAGGTTCATAACAAAACATGTGTCTCAAAGAAAGCAGATTTAGATGAAACGATCTTACCGATTTGGTACCTTTTGAAACAAAAACCACATGAATGAAATATCATATAATGGATATATAAATACCCATACATTAAATAATAATAATCACATATTACATTCATGGTTATTATATACACCACACAAAATAAAAGTGTTGTGAACAATGCTTGTATATCGTGAAAATAAAAAGTGAGATGAAAATCCCTTACCTTGTGTATGGAATCTTTTCATACTAATAGAAACCTTCTGTATGATAAATATAAGTTTATTATAAATATATCAAAGTAAAAAATTATTCTAACTAATACCATATATGGTTCTTTTATGAATTTACACTACCCTCTCATTAAAAATTCTATGTTAAGGTTTCACCTCGGGTAATATCTGCTTTGTTCTCCGTATGTGTTTCAATTTTTTATATATTTGGTCATTATAATTATATAATGTTTTAAAGAATGTAAAATATGATTTAAATATCATTAATATTCATTATATTTGTATTATAATAATATATAGAATATATAATTATGAAAATTTAAGACACTGTTCATGGAGACGGTAGTCCATACGTACGAGTGAACGCTGCTTCCACTGTATTGACATATTAAATGATAGAAAGTAAATGAAATATATGTATATATGTAGATATTATAATTAAATTAGATTTATCATTTCATTTATATCATATAATTACACTAAACACATCCTTGATACATTTCATGTATGGTATGAACGAATCACATCGCTTTAAGGGTGGTAGTCTACACTTCCTCAAACAACATTATCATATTTACAAAAAATGGAAAGTATAAAGATATGTGATTTAAAATAATTACATAAGTATAAATAAATAATAATTATCATATATATTATATTAAAAATATATTTTTTAACATAATTTACACCATGTGAGGTTGTAAATAGAAAACAAACAATTATCATTTCGTGAGGTTGTAGTTATTTGTACACATAAATAATATGTTCGCTACCCACTAGATGGAAGTGTGTGTGAGTGTAGGTTGAAACCATATAATAACATCATCTATATATATTTTGGATATTATAATTCTTTTATAATTATATAATAAGGATATTTAAGGGGTGGATAAAGAAATTGAAAGAAAGGATTTTGAGGGACGGTGTTGCCTCTTAATCGGGTAAATCCTTTTGGTTAGAACCAAAGAGATTCAATGGAAGGATTTATGGCCAAAGAGATGATTCAGTTATTAATTTATAGTTTTTATAAAGTGTATTGGGTAGATATGGGTAGACCCTAAGTGGGGTGAGAAGTGTTAATAATAGGTTTGGGTGGTGTCCTTTTATTGGGAAGGAAAAGGACCCACTTGGCATTTTTGAACACAGGTTAGTTGTACCCACGTTTTTACGTAAAGAAATATATAAAAAACAAGAAAAAATAAATAATGGAACATTTATGGATGAAATATTCCTATAAAATGGGTTTTGGAAAAGTTTTTAGGTCTTTTTTCCCTTAAGATTATGGTTTATTCTATTGTTAGGTTTAATTTTACCTTAATCAATGTAATTAATTCAAATTGGCTTTAGTAATATTTTTCCCAAAACTAAGTTGACCATATTAGATGCTATAAATATTGATTATTCCAAATATGGAATCATTTTTTACTAATTATAAATATATAATTGGAATAAACTAATTTAAAATTAATCCCGTAGACATGGCTACACGACGGGTTTTGAAAATTAAAATGATCAAAATAATGCTACGTTTTTATATCCAATTTCAATATTAAATTGTTAAAAATGACCTAAATTGTATTAATTGATATAAATATTATCTAATTAATCCTTTAAAAAAAATTTAAATATAATTTTACCTTATAAGAAATTTATGTGAAAAAACAGTTTTGAATTAAAATTTAGTATTTTGACTATTCATCCAAAAAAGATGTTTCTCATAAAAATACAAAGAATTAACACTTAGATAATTTCTACATTATAAATTAAAAAATTAATTTTATTTTATCAAATAATATTTTTAGGTCTGTCTAAATTTAATTTTAGTATTTTTCACAGAAGGAAATGAAAAGTATTTCATTTAAGAAAACTCTATTTTTAAACATATATGGACTTTACAAAAAATTATATCTCTCATTATAAATATGTTTTATTTATATAAAATAATCATAATAAATATTTTAAAATTATTTATTACAATTCATATTTCAATCTTAAATGACTAATTTATAATTCTCTTATTTAAATAATTATAACAAAAAATGATGTTTTGTAAAAACTAAGAGTTGTGTGTTATGTATGCCAGGTCAGTGTAGCATGTAACGTATGAAAAATAGGATACATGTGAAATTAATGTTTGATGTAGTGAAATTTAATCAATCAATTACTTTATTGGAAAATAAGGGTCCATAAAAACCTCAAGATGTTACATTCTACCCCTTTAAAATGAATTTCACCCTCGAAATTCGACATTCAAGTAAAAAAAGAGGATACTTATGCTTCAACATTTCCATAATGTGTTGTTCCCAACCACCTGTGAAATATAGAGAAAAAGATCTCCGCATATCCTTTAGGATTTTAATTTTTCTTTTAGACCGACCATATTTTTAAGGATGATAAGTAGTGATAAAACACAACTCTGTATCAAGTGCATGCTGAAAACATTTCTAGAACATTGAGATGAACCTCAGATCCCGATCTGATATAATCGAATGTGGTACTCCAAGAAACCTTACCACTTAGTTAATATATATCTGGGAAATCTGATCTAGATAGATATATTGTCTAATATAAATGATGTGTGTTGACTTTGTTAACTGATTAAATACCACCCATAAAAAATTAAACCCTTTAGAGGATTTGGTAGTCCAAAAAAATTGCATAGTTATGTTCGCCTATTTCTATTCTGGTATGGGTAATGTATTCAACATCCATTTTGAATTTTTTCTTTAATCCTTAACTTTTTAGTATACCAATCATCGTGATACAGACTCTATAGTGTCTCTCTTCATACCATTCGACTAGAATTATTCTTTGAAATACCTATACATCATTATACTCCCAGGATAAATAAAGAATGAAGAACTACGATCTTTCTCTAATATCACGTACTTCAAATATTATATGGACAAAACACATACATATTACTAAACCTTATCCTTCCATCTTGATAAAGGTTAAGCTCATGAAAATTTTTAACATTGTTTTGAATGTCCACATCTTACTTTTTCATGTCCTTAATCTTCACAATGGATAGACGGTTGATCATTCATTTGAGAAAGATAAAATTTTCACTATTCCTTCAGGATTTGTAGATCCATCCTTTTAATATATAGAAAAATTGGTTCTTTTTTTATCCTCATCATTAATAAAGGCTAACATTATCCTTTCGACTCAAAGCACCAGCCACTTTGTTCACATTCCTATGGTGGTAATGTATTGAGAAGTCATAAACCTTTATTAGCTTTAACTCTCTTCTCAGGTATTTCTTTAAATGAAGATGAGTAAATATATATTTTAGAGTTTTATGATCAGAATATATATCATTTTTCCCCATAAAGTTAATACCTTCATATCATTAATGTAAAAATTAATGCTTCTAACTCCAAATCGTGAGTCAGGGACTTTTGATCAAGAATATTCAACTACTATGTGGAATAAGTGATAACCATTTTATTTTACATAAGAATACATTTCATTCCCATATTGGATGAATCTCTATACATTAAAAACCCTTCTCAACTCCAAGATAATGTAGGCATGGGTGCACTGACTAAAATTTACATAAATTCCTTGAAGTTTTCCTCACATTCTTCTGTCCAAAACTACTTGAAACACTTTCGAGTTAACTTGCTTAGAGGATTATATAGTCATGAGAAATCTTACACAAACCATCAATAATATCTAGCTAAAACAAGAATATTATGGATCTTATTCATCGTGGTTGGTCAAGGACAACATTTTATAGAAATTATATTTGATGGATATACTTCAATACCCACTCTAGAGATTAAATGACCAAAAAATGAAACATTTTCTAGAAAACAATCACTCTTTGAAATTTTTTTATACACTTTATCCTTCCTTATGGTCTTTTGTAAAATTATCAAGTGATCTTAAATCTATTCTTACCCTTTTAATGGATAACAATATAATCTATAAAGACTACCACAAAAATATTGAGCCAGTCTCTAAAGACTGTATTTATCAAATCCATGATGATATTAGGGGAAATAGTAAGATGGAAAGTCATAACTATTTATTCATAGTGTCCATACCTTGTATGAAATTTCATATTGGGTATATTCTCCTCCTTGAACCTCAATTGATGATAAGAAGAATGAATTTAAATTTGGGAAAAGTAGTTACAGAAATGAAGTTGATCAAACAAGTCATCAATACGGGGAAGGAGATACTTGTTCTTGATTATGATCATGTTCGACCACCATTAATCAATGTAGTGTCACATTGATCCATCTTTCATTTTCACAAAAAGAACCAGTGCACCCAAAGGTGATACACATGGATAAATGAATCCCTTATCAATTTTTTCATGGAGTTTCTTCTTCAATTCTTGCAAATTAATTAGGGACATTCTACAAGGAGAATTTGAAATTAGAGTGGAACCAGGTTTGAGTTCTATTAAGAACTCAACATCATGTTTTCGTGGATTTCTAGGAAACTCTTCCAGAAATACATCAAAAAATTATCAAACATTAGTAAAATCATCGTTGTCAATTTTATCCCTGACCATTTGAGATAAACATCCCTTATAAATGGTATTTCGAACCCATGCAATAGATATAATCTCTAAATGAGGTTCATACATATTTTCAAATTGATAGATGATTATAGGTTGGTTTTACATATCAAAAGTAAATTCCCTTCATTGTAAATTGATTTGGGATTTATGGACATAAATGATGTCCATGCATAAGATGACATAAAATTCAACCAAAGGAAAAATTAAAATATTTGTAGAATGTACATTCCCATAAATGTCAATTGGAGTGGAATCATATACTTTGGATGCAATCATAATTCTATTAGGGGTTTACATTACTGATTCCACATCTAATCTTTTTGGTGGAATCATAACACCATTAGAAAATCCTTAGATATGAAATAGTTGGTAGATCTAAAATCAAATAAGATATTAACAGTTCAAGAGTGGATGGTAAGTGTACCTTTCACTATGTTTTAATAACACCACTTATCAAAAATAGAAATTGTATGATATTTCCCCCTGTTACATGGTTTAAGATGTTACTGAAACCAATCATCGTCACTAGCCATTGGGATTGGGAATTGGTTAGTATAATACCCATTCTCCTTTCACTTGTATCATAGAAGCTTGGGAGCTCCATTCTATGCTACTTTTTCTCCATCCAAATTGTTAGCTATATTCTTCCCATCACATCGATAATCAAATGCCCGATGGCCTTCCCTTCTAAATTAAAACATTTATTCGACCCATTAAGTCAATTTTCTCCATGATTTCTATCAAAATTAGAGAATAATGGAATTTTCATATTCTTTTCTTCATGGTTTTTATATTTTACTTTAAAGTCCATCATACTTTTCTTTCCAAAACCATTAGATTTATACATTACTCCAAACTCTACTTCCAATTTATTTTAACAATGCACAATTTATTTATAACTACTAATGTATCTTATTCTCATAGTCCTAATGAGACTTGGAGACACTAATGAACCTCTCAAATTTACTTTTAGATTTGTTGACAATTCTTGAAGTGTTCCTCACAACACTTGTGAAATTTACCTCATTGGTACTAACATATTCATAATCCATATGATTCAACTAATGTAAATAATTCTTTTTGAACACATCATGTGTTAATCAGGTTTTAATAATCACAAATCATATAAATTATATAAATCTTGTTAATCCTGTTTAATCTATCTAAAATCATGTGTACAAATGATTAGTTTCTTTATGCCATAAGTAATTATTGTAAAGTATTTTGTTTATAATAAATTTATCTTATGAGTGATCATGTTTAATTAATTTTATAAATATCACTGTTTAAGTCTATGTATATAGATTTAGCTATATTTGAGAAACCTTGAGTCTGCCACCAGTTGTGTTTTTCTAGCAAAGGATCCAGATACTGTGACCCTCAGACACTGTGACCATCCAGACACCGTGACCATCCAGACACCATTACCATCCCGACACCGTGATAATCCAGACACTCTGACCATCCAGACACCGTGACCATCCAGACACCATGACCGTCAGACACCGTGACCATCCAAACATTATGACCGTCCAGACACCGTGACCGTCCATACACAGTGACCGTCAGACAACGTGACCATCCGGACACTGTGACCATTAGACATCGTGACCATCCAAACACAGTCACCATCCGGACACATTGACCACCCAGACACCATGACCATCAGACATCATGACCATCCAGACACTGTCAACATCAAGACACCGTGACCATCTAGATACCGTGACCATACACCATGATCCAAACACTGCATTTGTACTACCGATTCCTGATCTCTATACAACTATGACATCATGGTTGTATCACCACTCAAAGACAAAGAATGAGACATTGTTTCAAGGAGACACCATTACAGAGAGACACCATTTCATGGAGAAAATATTTACAGAAAGATTGTTACACTGTTTCTTAATCTATTTTGTCATTTTTCAATTTAATTTATAACGGTCATATTTGAATTTTATAAATGCAATTTCCTAATTAATGTTTCTTTTTTGACAATCCACTTGATAGTACGAGGTATGAGGTGCAGAATACGTGCATCATGTCAGCTCCAACACATGCATTCCAAGAATAAAAAGAAAAATGTGGCTAGAAGAAAAAGCATGTGATTCGGGGGAAAAACAACAATAACAGAAACATAGAAACAAGTGCGTGCATGATAATGAATAAGAAAGATCATTCATGCAACCTGAAACTACTGAATAACACATGAATAATACTCTGATCTAGAGTTGACAACATTTTCCCTCTATCATCTCCACAACGAACACTAGCTAGATCTGGCTGACTTACGATACTCTTTTTTCACAAGAGAACTCCATTTCAACATCTGCTTCATCCCAAATGTAATGAAATGCATAGACTAACACTGAGAGCACTTCTAACCTTATATCATTATTTCTGATCTGATGTATTGTATTTTTATCTTTCGAGCAATGTGTGTGTCTGTATATAAACAGAGACTATCTTCTTCATCAAACTGAATAATAAAAGATATCCTTTATCCTACATAATATTACACTCGTGTATTCACACGAAAAAGTGTGGAAGAGGTCCCTGTGTGACCTAATAGTGCATACCCACAAAGACCTATGGATGATTTCATGTAACCTATATAGTCTGGTTCACTGTTTTTAACCCCGATCCAGGGAGTGGATCATGTTTATTTATATGCACTTCTTGGTAGCAGGTGATCACCAAGTGGAGTGGATTAGGTCTCGGTTTGAGACAAAACCAATTATTTTATATCCGGTGTGTTGTTTATTTTTAGTTTTCCTTGTTTTACTATTTAATACAAAAATCACTAAATTTACTTTGATAACTAATCTTGGAATGAAGTTATAATTGATTCTCCTTATTTGAATAACATCAAAAGTATTGTTAATAGTTGATATTAAGATTACTGGGAATTAATAAATCTTATATGAATTTATTTAGACAGTCAAACATTCATAACTGTATAACCTTGATTGATGGGGTTCTATTTGAAATTATTGGGGAAACCTATCTAAGAATAATGTTTAATCAAAAAAAATTATAGACACTCAAATCACCCCCCCCCCCTCTTGAGTACTCTACTCTGACCAAAATTTGGTATCAGAGGATTGTTTCTAAAGACTCTACTTTGACCCTATTCGACTATGATTGAAGTTTTACATTAAATAACTATAAATATATATTAATACTAATTTTATAGCGCTCTTAAAGTATTTATTTATGATTTAAAATAGATTTTAAGGTGCTCCAATTAACATACCAGCATTATTAAATTGAACTAATTATTCTCGATGGAAAATTAACATGAAAATGCATTTAGAAAGAATGGTTTTTGAAATATAGACTTCAATTATAGATGAATATAAGAATCCTGCTACTGATAAGATCACTTGGGATGAAGATAACAAAACTACCAACAATAACAATTGAAAAGATATGAATTCTTTATATTTCTCTTTTGGAGTTGAGGGATTTAATAGAATCTATGCATGTAAAACTGCTCATGAAATTTGGGATACCTTATCTGTTTTATATAATGGAACTTCTGGTGTGAATGAAATGAGAGTTAATACTTATACTATTAAATATGATAACTTTAAAAGGAAACCCGATTAGCCTATATTTGACATGTATCTCAGTTTCAACGAAATTTTCAACAAACTGATTTCTCTTGGGAGTGAAGTCACTGCCCAAGAAAAAATCATGAGGATTCTCAGATGTCTATATAACTAATGGAGAGGCACCTCTGTCTTTATTAGAGATTCATGCGACATCAGAAAGCAAACTTTAAAAGAACTCATTGGCCAATTGATGATGTATAAAGAGGAGTTTAAATTCATCAAGTAAGAGGAGGAGAAACACGAAGAAAAATATGTTGCATTCAAGACAACCACCTCTAAATACAAAGAAAAATGGAAATTGGAATTTTCTGGGGAAAGTTTCAGTAGTGAAAAATCATCACCTAACATTTATGAGGAGATGGCTCAATTAGCTAGAAGGTTTAAGAGATTTTACAAGAATAATAACACTTTCTAAAAGCCAAACTTCAAAGGAAGATATAATCAAAATGATATTTAGAATAATGATTGGAAAATTAGTGACCTGTCTGATTAGATTGTATGCTATGAATGTAAGTGAAAAGGACATATCAAGGCTGACTCTCCCAAGCTCAAGTAAAAAATGAAATATGAGGACAAAGTTAAAGATTTCAAGAAGGAAATGAAAGAAACATGGAGTGCTTATAAGAAATATTCAAGTGACATAGAATCTTCACAAGATGAATAGGATAACAAAGCCAGTATGTGTTTTATGACAAACACATCTGAGGTAACATTGGAATCTCATATACACAATTCCTATTATTATGGAGATAAAAGCGGCTCTAAAATATATATAATGATGAAATGTTTGATTATGGTAATTTCCTTTAAGAGACATGTAATGAACTAAAAGATAAATAAATGTTTTTAAAGAAACAACATTCTCTTACCTCGACTTTTAAAAATGAAATCACCCAAAAAGGGAGAAAAATCGTCAATTACTAAAAGAGAACAACGAACTAAAACTATAAAATGAGCAATTGATAAAGGATATTGAAAGGTTTACTAAAGGTAATGATACATTCGTAGAAATTATAGTTAAATATATTTCTCTTAAATATACTATTTTCATTGGTTATCAAATCTGGTAAAATGAATTTTTGAAGAACTATTTTTGTTTCTAAATCTAAGACATATGGCTTTACTCCAAATTCTGGAAAACATTCAGATAGTCCATGTTATGATACACTCTCTAATGTTTCAATCCTTTCTGGACTTTTTCAAATACATTACTTAATTCTTATAGGAATCCTATGAGGCAGATATGGGTTCATAAGGCACTAGTCACTAATATTACTAGACCCAAACAAGTATGGGTACTAAAATCTATTTTTATTTGACAATTTTGAAGGGAGGTTTCTTAAAGATTTCCTGTAAAAACTTATGGTACTTGGATAGTGGGTGTTAGAGACACATGACATGAGACTATTTGTGCTTCAATAACATAATAAAAACTGATGGAGGAAATTTCACCTTTGGTGATAATGTGACAGAAAAAATTATTGGCCTAGGACAAATCAATAACTCTAACTCAGTTTTGATTTACAAAATACTTTTTGTTGGTGGATTGAAATATAATTTTCTTTGTATTTCACAATTATGAGATGATGGATTTCATGTCAAATTTGAAAATTTTCATGTAATTTTTTTAATTCTAAAAATGAATTGTTGTTTTCTGCATTATGAAATGAAAGAGTATATTTTGTTAACAAACATTATTTAGCTTCCCAAAATGTTTCATGTTTAAGTGTGTTTCAAAATTAGTCATGGATTTGGAATAGGAGATGGGGACATTATAACACTCCCTTCCTTAGAAAGTTAACTAGAAAAATATTACTCAAATACTTACCCAAACTTGAGTTTCCATATGATAAAATCTGTAATACTTGTCAAAAAGGAAAGAAAAAAAAATTCCTTCAAACCAAAGAAAGATATTTCAACTTCTCAACCTCTCGAACTGGTTCACATTGATTTGTTTGGACCATATTGTGTTTCTAGTTTAAATGGGAAGCACTATGTTTATGTTCTTGTAGAAGACATTTCTAGATATACATGGACTTTTTTTTTGGCTCACCAAAGGGAATCCTTCTCTCATTTTTATAAATATGCCAAAATTGTAGAAAATATTAGTAAAATTAGAATTATATCCATAAGATGTGATCTTGGGTGGGAGTTTGAAAATCTAGATTTTGAATCCTTTTGCTCAGAAAATGTCTATAGTCATAAGTTCTCTTCCCCAAGAACACCTCAACAGAATGGAGTTGTATAAAGAAAAAATAGAACCCTATAAGAGATTTCTCGATCCATTCTTAGTGAATATGACTTACCTGTTTATTTTTGTGTTGAATCTATAAATAAAACATGTTATATTATCCATAAACTGTTTATTTGACTTATCTATAAAAGAAAACCTTATGAGTTATTGAACAATAGAAAACCCCAAGTTAATTACTTCAAAGTATTTGGTTACAATTTATATATCCTTAATACTAAGGACAATGTTGGAAAATTTTCATCCAAGAGTGATCAAGGTATATTTTTAGGATATTCAATCTCAATAAAATCCTATAAAGTGTTTAATAAAATAACTAAATGTGTGGAAGAATCTGTCCAAGTCAAATTTGATGAAATAGATTCACATGAGCCTTAGACCACTCTAGAGAACCTATAATATGATGTATCAAATATGGACATTATGTCAAAATCCACTAACCATCCTGTAATGAAATCTATGAAAACCTCTAGTTCTATAAATTCTGTAGATTCCGGTCACAATGAACCTGACCCTATTGAAGAGCCTGAAATCACCGGTCCTTCTTTTTCTAGAGCTATTAGAACTCTTAAGAGCAATCCTCTAGATGTTTTTGTATAAGACATAGACAGAGAAACTCAAAAAAGATCTTCTCATGTAAATCAGGTTGAACATAAAGTCTTCTTGTAATAGCTTGAACCTAAAAACATTAATAATTCTATCAATGATGAATTTGGGTGATAGAAATTCAAGAAGAACTTAATCAGTTTGAGAGGAACAGTGTCTGGAAACTGGTTGAAAAACCCAAAGACACATTAACAATAGGAACTAAATGGGTGTTTAGAAATAAGGTAGATGAAGCTGGTATTATAGTTAGAAACCAGGCTATATTGGTTGTACGAGGCTATAGTCAAGAAGAAGTAATTGACTATGAAGAGGCCTTTGCACTAGTATCTAGACTTGAAGCTATCTGAATTCTGCTTGCTTATGATGCATATCTAAATTTCAAACTATATCAAATGGATGTCAAAAGTAAATTTCTAAATGGGTATATAGATAAGGATGTCTTTGTTGAGAAACCCCCTAGTTTTACAAACCCTCATTTTCCAAACCACATTTTTTAATTATCAAATGATTTATACGGTTTAAAATAAGCTCCAATATCTTGGTATGATAGATTAAGTACTTTTCTTATTTCCTATGGTTTTACAAAAGGAATAGTTGATGCTACCCTTTTTATAAAATGAATTTCCAATTATGTTTTAGTAGTTCAAAACTATGTAGATGATATTATCATTAGATCTTCAAAAAATTCATCATGTATTCAATTTTCTAAAATGATGCAAAATGAATTTGAAATGAGTTTAATGTGTGAACTTAAGGTCAATATGGGATTTAAAATCATTCAAAAATAATGATGGTATTATTTTAAATCAATGTAAATATACTAGATATCTTCTAAAATGTTTTGGATTGGATAGAAATAACAGTAGTGAGACTCCAATGAGTACTACTTGAATGTTGGATCTTGATGAAGATGGAAAATATGTTGATCAAACCACTTACTGATGAATGATTGTAATTTTACACTACTTAACTTCTAGCTAACCTGAAATTATGTTTATTGTGTGTATGTGTGCTTGTTTTCATGAAAATCATAAGGAATATCATTTAAATGCTATTAAGAAAATTTTCAAATACCTCAAGCATACACCCATTGTAGGATTGTTCTAACCTAGAGGACAATAATTTGAGTTAGTGAGTTATTCTGATGTAGACTTCATTGGGTGTAAGTTAGATAGAAAAATAACCTCTGGAACATGTCACTTTTTAGAGAAGTCACTAGTATCATAGTGCTGTAAGAAACAAAACTCTGTTGCATTATCTACTGTAGAAGCTGAATACATAGCTTCTGGAAATTATTGTGCAGAAATTTGGTGGATGAAACACACTTTAATAGATTATGGATATCAATTCAGGCATGTACCTATAAATTGTGACAATACAAGTTCTATTAACATCTCAAAAAACCATGTTTCACACTCTAGGAAAAAATATATTGATGTAAGACATCACTTTTTGAGCGATAATTTTAAAAAATGTGACATCACATTGGAATTAATTGGAGATCTATATCATCTTGAAGATATATTCACCAAACCAGTAAATTCTGAAAGAATAGTTTACATCATAAATGAATTGGGAATGATAAATCTTAAGTAGTAAGTATATTTTTTCACATTTTACGGTTTCACAAGTCACTCTCTTAAGATTACTATTTAACTCTAACGATTCTAAGTTTTATAGTCTTAAGAATTACAATGTCATGTTTACGGTCTCAAAGTTTCTATTTATTGGTCACTGTCGGTCACTTATTGTCTGAAACATTATAGTCAAACAGCTTAGAAATCACATTATTATAGTCACACCATGAACACTTATTACGGTCTCACCATGAAAGTTGTTTATAGTCTCACCATAAAGATGATTTATTGTATTATTTCTACATTGTTACCCGTATCATGGTAATTCATTGATTTATTCTTTTTTACATTTCCATGATTTTGATCCCTCGATGCTTGGTATCCTTAAATGATAAAAACTAAATAAGTTTCACTCATTCTTCACTCGAGCTCTCTTCTCTCAAACTGTAACCCATTTTTCAACTCTTCTGTCTTTCTCGAACCTTTGGTGAATGTCCACGATGAAATTCCCATCATCGTGAACTCCTGAAAAGCACAGTTCAAAGAATTAGTTGAAAATCACGCCGAAGTTATCACCTAAAGGCCCTCTGAATCTGAATCTAGTGAACAGAGTAGTGGTACCTAAAAAATAGATATGTCCTAAGTGGTTTCTGTCGAGTAAGTATTTGGTATTGAAAGTACTAACAGATCAAGGATGGATGGATTGGTTTACAAAGAAGGATATGCCAAGTTATCCAAAGCTTGTTGCATAGTTTTACTAGAATTTTCAATTCTCTTTTGATTTAGAAGATAGATAGGTTGTGCGATGTTGGATCAATGGCCTGAGTTGTACCTTTTCATCAAGGATATGATCTCCATTCCTTAGGATACCTCATGAGGGTATTTTTAACGACTACCATAGAGGTCCTCCGCCTCTGATTTAGGTCTTGGTTTTGTAAAAATATTTGATAAGTTTAAATGGAAATGAAACTAAGAGGAGAGTTATAGCTGCCGAGATAAATAGAGAATCTAGACCATTGTTTAATTTTTTTTAGAATTTGATTATCCCTAGAAAATTTTATTTTGATGTACTCAAGTGTCATGATGTATTTTTGATAAATCTTATGAATAATGGAAATAATATCAACCTATGAATGTATATTATACCCAATATGTGGGAGTTGATCAAAAGAACATCCAAGTCAACCTCCATGTTTTATTCAAGTCTTATCTTAGCTATGCTTCATGAAAAGGTATCGGTTAGACCCGATGAAGAATCGATTAATCATTTTGAGTAATGTCTTTCGAATGTCATAGTAGAGAGAATGAAAATCAATTAGAGTCCATGGAGGAAAGAATGGGTGAAAGATAATGATAGAGTTTATGAAAATTTTAATCTAGTGGAACACCCTTCAAGACCTAAGGATATTTATTATCCGAGTTTGGAACCATATGAACTTGTTGAATATTCAAATGAGGAAGAATAAGTGGTTGTTTTACCTCTGAAATAAATTGTAATGGTTGAGGAAGATTGTGAATATTCTCCTTAAGTCTTATTTGAGATGGAAATGCATGTTCCTGAAGAAGTTGTTGATCTGGAAGAACAGCTTTCTTAAAAAGAATAATTTTTTGCTAAGGAAAGTGAATATAATATTGAGGAAGATAATATTGAAGAATATATTTCTATTGTACAAGAATCTGCTCTTGTGGAACATCTTGCGGAACAAGCTATTCTTGATGTTTTTTATCTGCTTAAGAGAGAATGGAGCAATCCTTTCAGTTGGATAAAAGTGAAATAGTTGAGGAAATTAGGCATGACTTTATGGAAATAGATCATGGATCTAAATATCTCAGTCCTGAGAATGATTCACCTGTTGAGGGGGAGTATCACCGAATATGGAATTTGTTGAAGTCCCTAATCTAATAGATCCAAGATCTGTGGATAAATGGTATAAATTACCACATTATTTTGATGTGAATGTCTCCCAAGAAGTCTCAGTTAAAGGAATTAATCTCTCTACTATGTTTAATCTGAAACTAATATTTGTGCCTAAAGATATCTCTGCCAAATAACATGAGCCTGTCTCAGCTTCTATTCATGAATATTGACAAGAACCTCAAAAACAAAGTGAATAAGGATGATCTGAAAGCTTTTGGATCTACCCTATTTGTTGGAGTTGAGAAACTCATGAATACCCAACCTACTCCTGTAACCATTATGAGTGAAAGAGATGCTTCATTATTTTTGGAAATGGTTTAATGGAAGATTTAACCCAAGATTCTTTGTGATATTCAAGAAGTCAGAGTTGAAAATAAACTTCTATGTGATGAAGTAAAACCTCACAGAGTTATCACTGGAGAAATGCAGAGAGTGTTAACCTCTAGACCAGATCATATTTCTTATCCTATTGAGGATATTTTTAGTCAGAACCCACTGAATGTAACCTCCCTGGGTCAACCACATATAACTTCCTTAGCCGAAAAGATAACGAAAAGAAAAAAGAATAATGTTCAAGAGATGCATGAGATTGGTATTGGTCTTAACAAATTAACTAATGAGTATAAGTTCTATCTTTAGAAAGTTCGAAATAAACTGAAATCCCTTACCTCGACTGTCACTTCTTCTTGTACTTCTGGAAAATCATCTCAAACTTCTTTAGATAGTGATCTTCTCCAAATAGTTGTCAAATAAGAACTTCAATCTACTATTAGTGCCTTTGACAAGGAATCTCTCTCTGAAGTTATCAAGAACAGTGACAAAGTTCCTGATTTGGTGAGAATTCATTCCAATACCACCAATGATACTCAACAAGAAATTTCTAAGATGGTAGAATACAACTTCAATCGGATATTCTCTAAGAATGACATGACCAACCACTTCATGTACCATGTGGGGAATCTAAGGACCCATCCTGTAACTCAAGAATTCAAAACTCATGTCCAAAAGCTCAAATATTTTACTCCTTTAGTGGATATGTTTATGGAGAACAAGGATGACATTGAGAAAGCTATGCAGTATGTTGGTGATATCATTACTAGCTTCATCAAGATTTTGAGGCCTAACCTTCATGTCCAGAGTACTATAATTGTTGCTACTACAGCTACACCCCTGAGATCTGGTTTGCCTACCTTCTCATCCTCTAGCCTTGAATATACCTCTATGTATGTCTCTTAGGCTCTAATTCAGATCATGTCTATTATCCTTGATCAATAGTTGCCTTGGACTTCTACTACACCTACCTTGGCCACTTATATTTTCGAAGGATTCCCTTTACCTTCTCTGTCCACTGGTTCACTCCATTCCTCCACTTCAACCTCTTCCCCTATGGATTATTCTTATACAAATGCTGATACCAAGGGAAAAGAGAAGACAATATAGTATAGAAGAATATTGAAAACTATTTTTTGATAGGGTTGTTTTTTTGTAGTCTTGTTCCATACAATTTATAATGGAACCTTTTATCCATCTAATTCTTTGTGCACTTTTATTGTCTACTTCTTATTTACTCATTTTTATAATCCCAAAAGGGGAAGAAATATGTATTCTATAACTATAAACATAATAAGGAAGAGGAACATTCACTATGAATAGATATCTCACTCACATGATTTTTGATCATAAAAAAGGAGGAGATTCTTTGACTTCCTATGTGTTAATCATGTTTTATTTGTCACAAATAATGTAAAATCTGTAAAGCTTGTCAATCCTATTTAATCTATCTAAAATTATGTGTGTAGATGATTAGTTTCTTTATTCATTGAGTAATTATTGTAATCTATTTTTTTTATAAAAAATTTATCTTATGAGTGATTAAGTTTAATTCATTCTATCAATATCATTGTTTAAGTTGGTGTACAATTGTTTAGCAATGTCTGAGAAACCGTGAGTCTCCCACCTGTTGTGTTTTTTAGGAAAAGGATCCAGAACTGTGACCATCATACACCGTGACCATCCAGACACCGTCACCATCCGGACACTATTACCATCTAGACACCGTCACCATCAAACATTGTGTCCTCCCATACACCGTCACCATCCTAACACCATGACCATCCAGACATCATGACCATCAAACACCATGCCCATACAGTCACAGTAACCATCCAGACACCGTGACCATCCAAACACCGTGACCATAAACCGTGATCCTAACACCACATATGTGCTACTGGTTCCCGATATCTATACAACTATTCCATCATAGTTGTCGCATCGCTCAAAGACAAACAAGGAGATACCATTTCATGGAGACACCGTTTCATTGAGACACCATTTATAGATAGACTATGACACTGTTTTTTAATCTGTTTTAATGTTTTTCAATTTAATTTTTAATGGTCATATTTTATTTTTATAAATGAACTGACATAATTAATGTTTCTTTGTAGACATTTCACCAAATAGTACGAGGAACGAGGTGCAGAATACATGCATCCTATTGGATCCAACACATGCATTCCAATAATAAAAAGAAGAACATGGCCATAAGAAAAAGAGTGTGATCTGGGTGACAAGCATCAATAACGGAAACAAAAAAACTATTTTTTGCTTGATAATGATGAAAAAAGAGCATTAAATCAACTCAATACTACTGAAGAACACATGAATCATAATCGAATCTGGAGTCATGAACATTTCCACTCTATAAACTCCACAAAGAATACGAGCTAGATCTGGCTGACATACAATACTCTATTTTCCATAAGAGGATTTGATTTCTGCATCTGCTTCATCCCAAAAATCTAGAGTTGCATAGACTAACACTAAAATCACTTCTAACCTTATCTCATCATTTCTGCTCTGTTGTGTATTATTTTTATCTTTCATGCAGTGTATGTGTATGTATAAAATCATTCACTATTTTATGCATCAAAATGAAGGATAATATATATCATTTCTCTTACGTCATTTTACATGTGTGTATTCCCACAAATAATTGTGGAAGAGGTCCATGTGTGACCTGATAGTTCATACCCATGAAGAACCGTGGAAGAGGATGTGTGACCTGGACAGTCTTGTGTACTATTGTTAACCGTGATCTAGGGAGTGGATTATGTTTATGTATATAAACTACATAGTGGTAGGTGATCACAAAGTGGAGTGGATTAGGTCTCAGCTTGAGACTGAACCACTTATTTTATATCTGATGTGCTGTTTATTTTTACTTTTCTCTGTTTTACTATTTAATAAAAAAATAAATAAATTTACATTGATATTTAATCTTGGAAAGAAGTTATAATTGATTTTCATTATTAGAATATTTTCAAAAGTAACGTTAATAAAAGATATTAAGATTACTGAAAATTACTCAATCTACAACGATGTTATTTAAATAGTCAAGCTTTCATAACCGTATAACCTTGATTGACTGGGTTGTATTTAAAATTATTGGGGAACCCTTTTTAAGAATACTTTTAAAATAGATATTTTTATATATACTCAATCTGCCCCCTTGAGTACTCTACTCCAACCAACAATTCTCTATATTGGTATGAAGAATCTGAGTAACATACTTCCTGAAAAATTAGTTCTTAAACTCATCCCAATCCATGGATTCAATTTCATATAACTGCCTCATATTCATAATTAGATTCCACCACTAGTCTATATCGCCTTCTAACTAATAGAAAACAAGAATAAATTTATCATACTCTAAACACTGAATAAAGGATAATATCATTTTATTAGTACTAATCCATTGATCAATAAAAAATGGATTACAAGACCCTCTGAAATATGGTGGTCAGTGCCTCATGAAATACTTAATAGAATGTTGTTCCCTTCTTTTCTCATTAGAACGACTACTATGATTAATCGATTGAGAAGTATTTTTGATCTTAACAATGAGGTTTTTCATTCCATATCCCATATAATTTGTTTTCACAAGAGGAACCACATTTCATTTTACATAAAAATCAACATTAACATGGATTTTTTAGGTTCCATCCATTGATTAAAACTAAAAGCATATAGTAAAAAGCAGTTATCATAATGAGGAACCACATAACTATGAAAAGTCACTTATAGGATGTCTAAATTATGAAACCTTCTTTAATCTATGACTCCTTAGGTTTAACCTAGTTTATTCAAAACCAACATCTCTTTAAATAATTCATAATAATTCATGAGAGTTTGTGAAATCCCAATTCATAAACCCTAGGAGTGTCAAACCAGGTGTGAAGGAAGGCTTGTTTTCCTGTACATGGTTTTACCAAGTCAGTCTTGACACACCGTGTTAGATTTATTACCCTTATATATATCTATTCCCAATCCTCATAAACATATAGTATCTACACATGGATTTATTTCTAGAAAACCAGTCACTCTATCCTTTACCAAATTTCCTTGACAGTTTTCTACACTTTTCCTTATATATAGAATTATCCATAGAAATGTCCATAGGGGGATGAGTAAGGTTTTATTATTCTATCTTCTAGAGGATAACTACAAAAATACTTTGATACCAAATATAGATACCCTCTCTTTTCATACTTTAACATTACATCACTTTTGTAGAATACTTAAAACATTATACAAATAGATTCCAAAAGACCGCATTAGTCTACTACTTTTGAAAATATAGAATCATCAAAACTGGTATATAAGTGAGCAATATTATATCCTACTAGGTTCTTTTTGACTAGAACCGCTATTATAAACATAAAAATAATACATGTCTTCATAACCTAGGGGATGGAAACATCAAAAGGGGTGACCTCATATGCTCAATAAGGGTAAACAAGGGATACATGTAAGCATAAACATGATAATAGGGGTATGAGAACAAGAGCATAAAATTATAAGATCATAACCTACATATCATAAGATCATAAAAATGAATCACGTAATAAATAATGTCAGTTCATAAGACATGAATCATAAAGAAATAAGGAACATAATCCAAGAAATCATAACATAGGAATAAAATATGAAATGTTTTATCGTACATAAGCATATAATTGTTTCTCTATATTACCCAAGGTATCACTACCAAGGCCATCTTAGTTGTATATATTCACTCCCCATAACATCTTGGTAATCATGGTTCACTCCCATGGCCATATTAGTAGTATGAGTTCACTCCTAATACCATCATGGTAGTCATTGCTCACTCCCATGGCCACATTAGTAATCAAGGTTCACTCCCAATACCATCTTAGTCTATCTCATGAGATATAAATCATCAACCAATGAATTTGATAGAGATCTAGGCCCCACCAATATCATAATGAAATCATACATACATGATCCAATAAAATAAAAAACAGCCATATAATAACCCATAAAATTAAATGGGAATCATAAACATGTAATCATATAATAACATATGGAAAAATATATAGGTTTCTTAATCATTTCATTAAAAGAATAACCCGTGAAATGGCGTAGGATTCAAAATAATATGACCCATGAAATAGAAATGGGTTTCATAACACCATGAAATCAAAACATAAACCATTTAGTGAAAAAATAAAAATTTAAACATTGAATAATTTTCACTATATGTCTTGATTAACACCCAAGGGTGTCATCTTAGATGGGAAATAATTCAGAAAAATCTTTTAAAATCATTTCATGAGTAAAATAATGTTACATCTTTGAAAAATGATATTTAAGACATAATGAATATTGAAAAAAAATTTCATTGAAAATACTTTTAAATCATATAAATAATATTTTAAATCATTTTGAAATCATTTTTACTTGAAAATTTATAAAATAATATTGAAAGAATATTCATTTTTTTAAACATGGTTTTTGAAATAAAATATATTTCCAACCCAAAAGAGAAATATGGTAATATGTTTCTGAAAGAAACTCTTGTTTATCTTGAAACTCCCTGACCCTAGTTACCCCATGTCGGTGCATTATTATCTAACATTGGAATGATACAAGGAATCATGTCTCGAACAACCGAAATGTTTAGTATCCATGTATGTATTAGATACAAACATAAGTATTATATTACATTATGAAATGGAAGAACAACAAAATTGTATCCCCATCTTGAACACACTCATATCCCTTAGCCTAATCCTATAGGTCAAACATAATATACTTTTTCGCATCCTTGAAAAAATAAATCACAAAAACGGGTGAGCTCAGATGGTCAGTAAGGATAACAATATAGTGGAAACTATCATGAATAAGAATAAACATTTAAGGAAATGTATAAGACTAAAACACAAGCCTTTTAAACATCAACATCAGCATAATATGGAAAAGATAAATCAAATAATTCAATTTACCTATTCACAAGGATATTCAACTAGTCGAATAATCACATATAATATCAATAGCTAATTTCATAATTATGGAATGCATAATACTAGACATCATAACCACATAGTCAAGGCCTCATTCCAAGACTATAAATAAGATTTTTTCAAGGCCTTATGCGAAGACACTATTTTGTCTCATTAGACCTACCGATTAATTGAGGAGCTATAGTGGGCTCCACCCGTCACTCACTAAGTTGAATGCATTCCTCATATGAAATGATTGAAACATAACATAAAAATTTGTATTAAAACTATCTTATGAAGTGTTAATACATTAACCATAAACCATGAATCGTATAAAAATAACACATCCACAGTCAAACATATCACAAAACCTTCAATAAAATATCGAAGATTATATCATAATAAATAAACTTGAAACAAGTGTAAAATCCATCAAAGGATGTTGAAATAGATGAAATCAAAACAATTTGGGAGAAATATCTCTTTCTATTATAAAATAATTTAAAAGTCACGTAATTATTAAAGAAAACATTTATTGTGAAAATATTCTTATAAGCTTATAATTGAATTTTCAAAGGTGTTATAACGGCAAAAAATAGATGCACCCGCCGTATAAGTAAAAAACATTATTACATTAATTTTTCTAAGAGGTCATAAAGTACCTTGTTTGGAGAAAGACGAAAATATTCCTCTGAAAACATTTTATAAAAATTAAAACAAGGATATAAATGACATTAACCCATATTAGAGTAAATAGTAAAACTATTTTGAAAAACATTTTTACGAAACACAGATGTGGATGATAAAGTGGTCTCAGTAGATACTCACATATAAAAAACCTCGAATAATGACGAGATTGTGGAATTAACCATTACCTTGTAATTTTCTTCGATTGAGGGTACGTTAACCTCCTGTATAATAGTTAAATCATTTTTATTAAATTATACAAGAACTACATACATAAACATGATATCATATATGATCTTCTTATATTGCTTTGTTAATAATATTTCAATAGTATCATTGTTTTAGATGTTATCTGATTTGTTTTCCTTTATATATTTTCTACATAAGTCATGTTTGTTATGGATATGATGTATTTGATTCATATACAGAATGATATAAAGTTCTTAAACAATAGTTGTAATCATAAAATGAAAATTATTCATGAATGTTTACGATGGAGAATGAATCTCATCACATTTGTGGAGATGGTAATCCGTACGTACGCACGAGCGACAATATCATTATATTGATGGGGGAATAGTATCTAATTAGATGGTATATCATATATAAAGAATTATTAACATGTTATATTTATTATTTTCATCCTTTATACTCATTATTATACCCATGTAAATAATTAAGTGTTGAATAACAAACTACACGACGACGTGGATACTGCAAGCCGTATGTACACATGTATGGTAATTTTTCCATTCTTAGGATGGATTGAATAATTAATATAGGTGTACCATATTTATGAAAACATAAAATTATGTATAAGATAGAAAATTTATTAATTTGGTTTGGAAAAATCAAAGAAATAGAAAGTGTAAGAAGAAAAGAACTTTGAAAGATTTGATGAAATTATTACCTCTTCTTCGGGTGCTTCCTTTTTGATTTGATCAAAAGGGCTCCATTGGATGGGTTTTTAATAATATTTTGTTATCTAGGTTTAATTTAGTGTAGTTAGGAGTATATTAGAGCATGGTTTGGCTAATCCAAATGGGTTTGTATGTGTTATATTAAGATAAGGGGATGTGCCCTTTTATAAGAGAGATGAGGGTCACTTTAGAAAAAGCTTGAAATATTATTTCATTATGAAATCATTTTTGGTATATAATGGATCCAAACTGATTTATTTAGAGGCTAAGGTAGGTATATGTATTAATAATCACAAACAATAGGTTTTATACAAGTTTATCCAACAATATTAACCTTATCGTTTATATTTTACTCTTTGTTAAATAGTTTAGCTTTTACAATGTCTTCTTGTATTTTTATATTACACGGTTATTCAAATTACTATAAAATTCCAAGAGAACCTCCAGTAGTTCATTAATTTCATATATATCATTATATAAGTCCTTTGTCCTAGAATTATATTTTTAGGAATATTATATCATTCAATAATATAGTATTTGTTTTAAAACCTCATTTACGTCAATTTTGACACTATTTAGTATTCCGTTATTGTGAAAGTGAAAAGAACTTGATTACTTCGAAAACAATACATTAAATTGACATTAACATATCATATTAACCTGTAAAAATAGTGGAATGCATCAAAATTCTCAATTTAAATTTATTTAGATATTTATAATATCAATTTTTTTAATCTTTCATTAATAAGGTTATTACTGCATCATTATTGTGTCATAAATAAATTTAATTATTTAATTTCTAAAAATTATAAGTAAAATACCATGTTGTTTGAAATATTTTTATCATTTTAATGAATATTTATATTCGAATTTATCTTATGTATAACCTTATATTAAAAATGATTTAATTATTAAACATTGAATTTTACACTTTTAATGCTTCTTTAAATACAATAATATTAAGTGTCCTAATCTAATTAGAGAGTACCAAAAGGATCATAATTTATTCCTCAGGTTTATTTTGGTCGAAAATAACGTATCCAATAGAATTACGACATGTTTTAGGGTAATTATAATATTATTTTAATCTTTAATTACCCTATTTACTTTTAACCGCGGTAAATAAAATTAAAAAGTTACTATTCACCAGAAATTATTTTCATCATATTGAACAAAATTTTACATACTTATGTCAACCTTGTTTCTCAGATTTTTGAAATTAAATTCCCAGAAATAGTAAAATCACATTTTATGGAAATTTTCAAATGTTCCTAGAAGTTATGTAAAAGACATTAAAAAGTTCAATAAAACTTTTTAAGACTAATCTTATTATAAAATGAATCCAATTAATTTAATTGAACTAATATAGGTATTATTTATCTATTTTTTACTTTAAAATAAATTTTAATTAAATATAATTATTTAAATAAAAAGTTGGTTTTAAACAATAACATAGTGTTTTTCACTATTCATAAAATTTTGAAAGTTTTCAGAAAAATACAAAAAATTCATCCAAAGATAATTTTGATATTATGAATTGAAAATTGAAATATATTTAAAAAATTCATAAAACAGAATTTACATTAATTAATTTATAATTTATTCCTGTTGTCCGATCCAAAAGGCGGGTTTTTAAGAAGTAAAAAATATCAAAAGATTGATATGTGTCTATGTCGAATTTAAATGTAAAATTACTTCCAATGAAAATCATTGGATAAAATGATAAAAATATAATCTAATTACAAACAAAAACCATTAAAATTTATAACTTAAAACTGAAAAAAATTTTGATTAAAAAAGTTGTTTTCATTTAAAATTTTGTATTTTTCACTACTCATCAAAATATTAAAGTTATTATAAAAATTAAAAAAAAATATCCAAACTAAATTTTTATGTCATAGTTCTAAAGAATATGTTTATTTTGTCAAATTAATTATATAGAAGTGTCAAATATTGGATTTAAAAAGGGTTCTCTATTAAAAGGTGGAAATACTGTAATTTTTGAAAAATACATCTGTTGTCTGAAAAATTGAATTAGTCCTTATATTATGTCTATGAAACACAAAATTGGAATGTTAAAATAATATTGGATATATATAAAATTCAAAATGTGGTTAATACTATTCATAATTAATTTTTTTGAATGTCTAGTTTGGTAATTCGTGGTCCGCTCGAACTCGGTGTTATGTGTAGCGCAAGATATTGAATTACATTAAAGAGATAACATACTATGAAATCTTGGGGTGTTACATATCTTAAGTAAAAATTTGTGGGAAATGGTACTAATACATGGATATTTCTTTAATAAAAAATGATAAGAAAACTCTTGAGTGTTCCTGACATATGGATCAGAATATTTCATCAATTGAAACATACTCACAAACAATCCTCATAATCGATGGGATTATTTCAACGAACTCTTACCACATTTTAACATGGGATCATAATATCCATATAATAAAATTAAATTTAATGAAGCTTAAAATATAATTACAATAAGAATATTCATTATATAACACATCAAATAAAACTCGGAAAATAATGTAAGTGCATAATAAAACATGTTTCTCGATGAAGGAAAACCAAGACAAAAATATCTTACCGATTTAGTAACTTTTAAAACATAAATACCTGAAAATAACGATATTATAATGGATAATTAAATACACATAAATTTAATATTAATAATCATATAAAACATTCGTTGGAATTATATAGACCACACAAAAGAAAAGAGTGGTTGACAAGGCATGTAACTCATGAAAATAAAAAATGGAATGAAATTCTCCTACCTTGTGTCCTGAATCTCGTCGTACTCAAACAAATGCCTTGTATAATAAATAAAAGTATATTAAAATTTTATAAAATAACCATATTCTTATATATAATACCATATATGGTTTTATTATGACTTAATATTATCTGCTTGTTAACAATTATATGTTAAGGTTTAACTTTGGGTAATATCCACTTTGTTCTTCACATGTTCCTTAATTTGGTATATCGTTGGCCTTTATAATTATATAATGATATAAATAATGTAAAATATGATATAAATAACATCAATATTATGTATATTTGTTTTATAACAATATATAGAATATATAATTATTAAAATAGAATGCATCGTTCTTGGAGACAATAGGTCATACGTCTGGATGAACGTTGCTTCTGTTTTATTGACATATTAAACGAATGGAAGTAAATGAAACATATGAATATATTTTTCTATTATAATTTTAGTAGATTTATTATTTCATATATACTATATATTTTAAATAAACACATCCTTAATACATTCTTTGTATTGTGTGAACGAATCACATGACTTTCAGGGGCAGAACACCACACATTCTCAAACGAAATAATTGTTTCTTTACAAAAAGGATAGTATAAATAAATGTGATATAAAGTAATTAAATAATATTAAATAAATAAAAATTATCATAGATATATTTTATAAAAATTTATTTTCTATCATAATGTCCACCATGAGAGGCAGTACAGGAAAAACGAACAATCATCATTTCATGAGGTGATAGTTCACCGTACACATAAATAGTATGTTTCTACCCATTATATGGAAGTGTGTTTGAGTGTAGGTAAGAAACATAGAATAAAAACACCTTAGTATATTTAGGATACTGTGTTTTTATAATAATTTAATAAATAGAGTTTCAGGGGTAGAGAAATAAAATTAAATAAAGGATCTTGAAGGATGGTGTTACCTCTTCATCAGTTACATCCTTTTGATTTGCACCAAAGAGATTATGTGGAAGGATCTATTACCAAAGGACTGATTCAAGGAGGAAGGGAGTTTTTTTGGAATTATATTAGGAAAATCTTGGTTAGAATTATGTGTTTTTAGAGGTGTGAATAAGGGATAAAGTGGTGGCATTTTATAGGGAAGGGAAAGGACACAGATGACGTTTCTGAAAGAATGTTAGGTGTACCATCATTTTTACCTTAAAAATCCATAATAAACCGAAAAACTCAATAATGGAAGTTTTATAGATGAAATATTACAATACAATGGGTTTTTAAAATTTGATAGGAAATTTGGGCCCTTGAATTTATGTTTTATTGTCTTTTAGAGATTAATTAAAACCTTAATCGCTGTAATTAATTTTAATTACATTCAATAAAGTTCTTGGTAAAAAAATAAATTGAACATATAATAAATTATAAATTATTTTGATTAGAAACATGTAATCATTTTTCAAAAAATCAAAAATTTAAGTGGCATGAATTAATTTAAAATTAATCTCCCAGATGGGACAACGTTGCAGGGTTTTAAAGTAAATATGATTAAAATATTTCAATGTTTTTTTATCCAATGTAAATGTGAAATTGGTTCCAATTACCTAAATTTTATTAATTGATAAAAATATAATCTAACTATACTTTTAGGTCAATTTAAAATATTATTTTACCTTATAAATAAATTAGATGAAAAAGAAAATTTTAATTATAATTTAGTATTTTTCACTATTCAACCAGAAAGGATGTTTCTCAAAAAAATCTAAAAATTCACCATAATCTCAATTATAAATTATAAATTTAAAAAATTTGTTTGTTTTATCAAATTAAATTTATATATGGGTCTAAAATTAATTTCATAATTTTTTACAAAAGGACATGAAAAGATATTTATTGGAGAAAATAGTATTTTTTTAACATGTAAAGACTTTAAAAAAATTATATCTTTTTTTATCAAGATGTTTTATTCATATAAAACCATTAGAAAAAATATTTGAAAATTAGTTGTTACTATTCATATAACTATGTTTAACAACTCGGGTATAATTATCTCATTTAAATAATTATAAAAAAGGATGTTTTGTTAAAACTAAGTGTTGTGTGTTACATATGTTGGGTTAGTGTTGAGTGTAACATTGGACAGGTTGATGTTGTGTGAATATAAAATTTTAATTAGTAAAATTAAGATATCAATTAATTTAATCAAAAAAATAGTCTATAAAAAATCAGGGTGATGCAAAAAACCTTAAAACTGTTCTTTATAAATGTTTAGTATCATAATATTCTCTACCTTTTGTGGAACCTTGTCATCCTTCTAAGCCTCCTTGATCCTATTATGAATAGATATTTGAATAGTTATCATGGATAGGGTTATATGATATATTTAACTCAGAGCATCTTAAAAAAATTTCACCATCCAAAGATAATAATAGATTGAAAATTTAAAATCTTTGATCATCTCTAACCACCTTCATTGGTTCATATTGATCTTCTTTAGTGTGAATATATACATAAGGATTTTATAGTCTGTATATGTATCACAGTTCTCCCCATTGAGATAATGTCCCAAAATCCTCAATTTGGATGTCACTGTAGGCAATTCTAGATCATGCGGTGGGAAGTTCTTCTCATGTATCATTAATTTTCATGAGACTTAGGCAACTACTTTTCCATATTGTTTGAGTACACAAACCTGTCACTTTTTTGATGCATCATTGTAGATCTTAAATCCTTCCCCATTGGTGGGTAATGTGACAATATGTTTAGTGATTATCCTCTTATTTTTACACTTAATTATTTATTCTAATTAATAATTATTGAAAGGATCCTTCTATATATTTCTTATTTAATGGTATTAGAAAAGGTCAGTAGTTTCTCACAGATCATATAAAGTAACCAAATAAACATGGGAAACTATGTATATCCATTATATATGTTGGTCTAGGATATCCTTCAATGGTCTCTATATTATATGGATCCAATTATGTACCTATAATTCTAAATAAAATTACTAAGGAAGGTTGTGTTCTCCATAAAAAACTCACATTTTTTTACATCAAAAATAAGTTTTCCATTCACACAGTCTTCAATAGGGCATTCAAATTCTCCTCTTGTTCCTCCTTAATTTTGGAGTATATTAGTCTATCTTTTATAATTACATAAAAAAATTATGTAATAAATACATTGGGATTATATTAATCAATTCCATGAATATTAAGGGAGTATTAGTTACTCAATATGGAATCACTATGAACTTGTTGTTCCTATATATTGTAAAAAACATAGTCTTGGTGATACCCCCATTCATCGTCTTTACATAATAATATCCTGAAAGAATATCCACATCATAGAAGTATTCATCTCCATTTAGCTGAATAATAAGTTATAAATCAATGGAGGATGATACTTTTTCATAATTGTTATAATATTGTGCTCATGAAAATCAATACAAAGGTCGATTGACCCGTCCTTCTTTCTGAAAAGAAGGAATGGTTCACCACACAGTGAATCAGATCATTATATAAACCATTTATCTACATTGTCGAGTAATTGTTTCTTCATATCCTCATGTAAAAGAATTTTATTACTTATGGAGTCTTGGAATTTTGTAAATCTATGAGTACAGTTTAATTGAAAATTCAACCTCTCTTTTAGGAGGAAGACCCAAATGTTTTTCAGGAAACACATTACTGAATCTATTATAATGGTCCTATCATCAAGGATTATATTTTTTAGTATCATTCATTTGATCTAGATATGTTTCTCATAAATAAATAATATACATACTTTAGATGATTATAGCAAATTATATTCATCCTCTTCCTTTCACTTGTATGGAATAGAAGAATGGTTTTTAGTACCGATGGAGATTTCTTTCTCTAGTAAATTTATATAATATATATATATATATGAAAATACATTATATATGCATAATAGAATTGAATTTCACTAAAGGTATATCATAAGGATTTCTAGAAAATCTATCCTATGAATTTTGTCAAAATAGGATTTATATACATGGGATTCAATGAATTACCCATTTTATGTTTTCACATATATATCTACTTCCATGTTTTGTAGTGGTGTTTGAATAGTTCTTATAAACAATCATGATATGAAAGAATTCATAAAAATATAATAATATATGTCATTTGATGTTCTTTAATGGAAGATAATAATTCCTCCCACTATTTGATTCTGGTTCTAATCATTTACTTTAACTTAAAATAGAGTTGAGCTTGATAATATTCAAACCATTAAACCTATAAAAGGGAAACGATGAACAATGGAAGGATTAATCATAAATATAATATATTCCTTCACCGATGAATTTCTAGCTTACAATCTAATGTGTCATGGTCTATTTCCAAACAATAATTCTTATAGACATTGTTGTTCCCTTTCTAATGTTCCATAAATAGCATGTGAATTAACCTAAACATATCCCCTAGGAGTGTCTATCTAGTAGTGTGGAAAGGCCCATTGTCATGCACCAAGTAATGATTGAGTCCAGTTCAATGCACCCTATTAATGGATATTAACACTTGGTGTAGTTGTGCTAGAGTCATATCAACTTATTGTATCCAAAAAAGGATGTATTTTCTCAGAAACCACTTAATCACTATTTTAGAAAAAACATTGGGATGTTTTCCAAGGATTAGTACTATCGCTATGTCTATCACTATACCTTTTCATCCTAATCCCCCAATATAACAAGAATTTTCATTGATATGTAACATGATGTCATATTTTTTAATAAAAAATAATTCATGATTAATTACAAAATGATACACTCAATAAAACCCTAGGAAATTTTTATTTTTAGTGTCTTTTTTTAATTAGCTACATAACATAACAAAAAGGAAAAGGAAATATAATAATATTATTTAAAAACTCCACAATTTGTTATTAAATTCCATAGATATTCTAACACTGTATGTGATAACCAGGGGACATACATCAGAAAGGGGTGATCTATAATGCCCTATAAGGGAATAATTAAAGCATAACATGATTATGGTGATACATTTTAGTCAATAAAAATATCAAAGAGATATAAAAGGGGTGAAAATTATAGTCTTGAACAATGAGGAATTATTTAATATTACATCATCAAGGAAACATTGGAATATGGAAACAATATAAAATATTAAATAAGCATAAGTCAATCCAAACATACAAAACAACATGAAATTCTAGAAAATGTCCCGTAAGGGATTATTTTCACTCGGTAATCCCATAAATAACCTCTCGTGATATTAAATTGTTATCCAATGCATTAAAGGGCTATATAATTCTTGGCCCACCCATTACATTCATTTGAGGTACATTTTTAAGTGTTCCCCATATATCACACAATATAAGTTTGTATTTCATCACTTTTGATACCATGATTATGTATTGTAGTATATATTCATGGAATTACCTAGTAAATGAAGGATATGTAAATCTATTTGAAAACCTTTAGTGTAGATGGGGATGCATATTCGCTATAATTTTTTGAATGAAAAATTATAGGATAAAATTAGGATTATAGCAGTGGTGCATAAATATTCATAAAATTGATTAATTATAGTGAATGGGATATCTCATCACATTTAAATAATATGTATGATAGGTTGGGTGTGTAAAAAAATATCCCAACATAAACAATTGGAAATTAAAATGCATAATATAATGAAGGTTCTTGAATAAAGAGGCGATGTTTGGGATACCTTAACTTGGAAGGGTGATTATTAATGCTTAGGGGGATTGTCAAGATCACGGGGCACCTTGGGATGGCTCTAGAGAGGGAACAGAATAGTATATTTACACTCGAATGGTTTTGGGTGATGATAAATTGTTGGTTGTGTGATTTTTTATAGATAAATTGAGGAGGGTTCTTTATTAATTTCAAAATTAAGGTTTTATACTATATGTTATAATGTAATGAAAACCACAAACCTTCCAAGGGTGTTTTACCATAGTTTTTAACAAATATTGGTTTTCATTATTTTATAATATATGAATCAAAATCCTTAATATTACATAATTGGTTATGTGGAACTGAGTCATGTTTATATATAATTGATCTTAAAAGAACATAAAACATAATATAGTTTTTTGTAGAATTCATTAAGGGTTTATAAAATCAATAAAATAACTTCCAAAAAATTTTATTTTAAATTGGAAACATAATTTAGGTCATAAATGATATTTATAGTATTTATTACATCACTTTTGGGATTTTATGTTGTCATAAAATATACCCTATAGTTATACAATATTTAGATGTTATCGAAAAGTACAAAAATCTCATAAAATTATGAAAATTTACTATTAGATAAATTATATTTTTTATTTAAAAATAATATTTATTATATGATAATAGTTTTATAAATATGATAATTTATAATTTTAAATAAAAAATACCAATTTATTAGAAAAATGATGTTTCGTTAAAAAAAATTGATTTACTAACCCTTATAAAATTCATATTTGAATTTTTAAAACAATATTATAATAATAACATAATAATTTGTTTTATTAATAATAGTTTTTTTAAAATAATTTATTTATAAACTGTATGGAATTCATCAATAATATTTAATTGAAAAAAGTATCTATTTCTCCAAAATACAACTCATGATTCATCATATCAACATATAATTTTTGAAAAAAATATTATTTAATCATTATAATTTTATAATGAAAGATAAATATAATAATTAATTTATTTAAAATTTATAAAAAATCATACATTTTGGGTCTGGATACATAAAACAATATTACACAATTCACTGCAATAAGGGAAAGGTGGGAAATTATGATGATTTATTGGGGCTGTTCAGTGAGCATGGTTTCAGCCATGTTCTCAATGAGTATAAAATTATCCTATTAATGGATTAGATCATGCTTTAGTTATTGATTCATGGATGTGGAATTGACAAGGGAAAATTCAAATGATTCAATCTCCCTTAGAAGCTCTGTAAAAATGGGATTTATTGTGTACAATCCTACAAGTCAAGTTCATCACTTACAATGTCTATGTAAATTTGATTTATCATAAACCTATATATATTAACCATAAGATCAATGTATAATGACTATATTATCAATGATATGATGTTAAATGGAATTTTAAATATGATATGATATTAATTATAACTATCCAAATTTACTGATGTAGTGTATGTGTTTTCTATAATTTCATTTCTTAATTATCCATTTACTCATTTAAAAGTGGAATTACATTTATAAAAATTTGGTTAATTACAACACTCACTATAAAAAAAATATGCATCTGCTAAATAATTATTACTCGATATATTAAGTGACTGAGAATCCATATTAGTCATTTTACTCAACCATTACCCAAATATAATATGTGGTCCTCGATGCGTGTGAGTAGAATTTAATATTTTATTGAAAGTTTAGTTATCGATTTTAAGATATTGTTATAGTTCAAGATGAATATATAGTGGAATATAAAGGCACTAGGGTATTAGTAGAAGCTGGTGGGTTGGTGAATTTAAAAGTTTTCATCACTGGAATTCAAGAACCTATCTTATCTAGTAATATTAGCCCCGATATAGTCCGAAGATCTCGGGTAAACTAAACAGAGAACAAAAACGTAAACTAAAAATATATATTATTGATATGATGTCGCTCTTTACATATGCTTGTTATTGGTGATCACTTCTTTAATGATTGAAAATATAATCCCTCTATATCATACACATTCACTTCAAAAACCCTAATGATTGTCAATTTCCAGATTCTGGGTTCTGGTGAAACAATCCGACATTGCCATCACCATCCGAAGGATCATCGCATCGACGTACCTTCAATGAATATAGATGAATTTGATCTATTCACCTAGATTCACAGCCTATCTCTATAAAATGTAAGATATGAGAGAGGTTCTATAAAAATATCATAGTAAATAATTGTTATGCGATAACTTCTCTCACATATTTATAGTGGATGCTCAAATACCTAGATTGGGTTACCCTTATCTTGTATATTTAACATCCACTAAATAATAAATTATAATGAACTAAAAACCCTAATAAATATTATTTATATTTTATCACATACCTATAATATATAATAAATATATTATATGATAAAATCGAGTCATTAACTTCTCCAAAAATCCCCCCATAATATTAAATGAAAAGGGAATATTAAAATAATATTCATTCGAACAATATTTTCTCATATTTACATAATATATAAATAATTTTAATAAATAAATTCATCCCAATTATTCTTTACATGAATGATAGTTAATATATTTTGTCACCAGTGATCGATGACTTAGACAACACTCAGACCCCCTGGTGGGTCCCACTATAAAAAATATGACTATTCACAAGAATATGGAAGATTCTTGAATACACAATTTGGATTGAACCTCTTGGACCATATCTTTATAGAAGTGAAAAGTATCTACAGACTGAGTGTGGATTCTATCTTCCAATAAAGGCCCCTAAAAATATAAATAGTAGTCATAACAACGATAACCAACCTATGAACACATTTAGGGAAATAAAATTTATTTTTCCTTATATATCTCATAAATAAAGATACACACTTATGTCATCATCCTTTCTGGATTCATTATTTATTGATCAAACAATATGGATTTACCTTTTGACTACATTGGAGAAGGATTTATCTAGGTACTACCATCCTGATCTACTAGGCCCGAGATATATTACTTCCTCAACTCAGATGATAAAGATCCTTTCTTGATAATTCAATCAATGTCATACCACCAATGACGTACCCAACACAATCTAGCTTACCAAAATTTCATTAATTTTTTTTTCTTTACATGGAATTATGAGATCAAATGGAACACATTGGTAATGATTTAAAGTTAGGACACCAATACACATTTCCACATATAGTAACCACCAATGAAACCCAAAACATGTGGTGTTCCTATTGGTGGGTGAGTCCCCATGCTCTCTCTAACTATGGTCACCAAGTGATAATATTATCAAAAGAATCCTCAATTCTTATGATCCCCCAACACCTGATAGTCAAACAGAAACTGTGTCTAGTCAGTATGATGTATCTAAAACATAGGAACATTGTTTAAGATTAATTTCATAGTATCTCAAGTTTCTATTATACCATGGGAACTTTTATAATATTTTCATTCAACAATTAATATATAGACATTTCTATTTCAATAGTGGGTGCATAAAATTCTACACTATAATGGTAGTATAACATCATGTATATATCACTTTATACATGATATGGTAATCAAAATTACTATTTAGTTTGGTATAGGGAACTCACTATTAAAACATTTCCACATTCACAAGATAAAATTTTCCAAAAAAACTTGTTACCTTTCAGATGATTCAAATCTTGTTTCTAGGGAGTCGCATCCTTAGTTCATGGTTCTTCCATGTTTCCAACGCATGGATTTTCTATTATATGGGACCTCATCACTTTGAGTAAAACTTATGAAGAGATTAAATCCATAGTATACTTATTTTTCCACTATCATAACATGAAATATTTTCTAGTACTAGTAATATATTTATCATCATGATAAATCATTACTTACTATGTTTAATTCCAATAACTAGATAAAAAATAGTTACGTTTAATAACTCCTTCTTATCTACCTCAGAAGATGAAATGTACTCAAAAATTGTGGGTATGGCTACCATTGGATTTTATGATCTTGTCTCACTCATCTTTATTTCCTAACAATGATATTAAATCAAATTGATCCAAATCAATACTTGTTTGTTTCCCACTAATATTAGTATCTCATCCTCTCGTTATACTAGGTACATATCCTTTTTTTTGATTAAGTGCAATCAAATAGTTCTGACATCTTTACTTTCAATTATCCTAGATAAAAATGATATTTCCTATATTAAAGTATATAATATCAATATAATTTCTTGTACATATCATTTAATATGTGACTGATTCATCACAAAAGCATATTGAATGAAGCACACTCATTTAATCTCCTCCTATGACCATTCATATTTTCTTAGAGGGATTTATGCCATCTGACATTGGTAACAATTCTCTGTTAAATTGTTCCATCTTTTATTCTTCAATACCATTTCTTATATCTATGATTGGATAGGTAAGAAACTGTTATGTCTACCTCAATAGATCATGATCCCTAAAACATAAGTTACTACTTTAAGTAAATCACTTTAGAATTAATTTCATTCTATCCTTAACTAACAATAACACCAATATATATTTTTCCTTTGATTCTGAACATATTTCACATGGAAAACAATGGAACTACCAAAAACCACTAGTAGAAAAAAAAGTAAAAGATTCATACCAATGGAAAATTCTAGTTGCTTACATTAATCCAATATTGGATTCCAGTAACTTGCATCATTATTTTTTTCATTGATGTCACCATTCCTTTCTGGTTGCATCGTATAATAACCTTCCATGAATTTTGGTATTTTCATCCATTGGACAATTAAAGGATCATATAATATAACCATGACAAGTAAAATTATAATGAATTTAAGAATAATTACTTGGTATAACAAATTGATTCTTATAGATACCATTCTTGTAATATAAATGTATCATTTAACTTGAATACCCCGCACAATATTCTAAAAATTAATAATCCCCTTTTAAATTTGATACATGGAATCCATTATTGAATTTTAATTGATCTTTTGAATCTTACCTAATTTGTATATAATAGTAACTTGTAGGAATTATTATTCACAATAAATAATTTATCACTGACTGTGGTGAATATAAAACCACCTTTATGATTTCAACTATCCAATATAGTATGAGTTTCTGGAATATTTTCTTCCACAACACCTTTGGAACTTGATCCTATCTCACTATTTTTCCATCTCTAGAATTGAAGAAACACAAATCAATATTTCCCCCACTATCTTAGGTAGAGACATGCACTCTTTTATATAAATTTTATCTATCACTAAAATACATATTTTTTATCATATTTATTTATTTAATATCCTAAGAAACTGTTAGGATAGTTACCTTAGATGAAAAATGTGTTTAGTCTAATGCATGTTTGTCTATAACCTAACACAATCTTTTAATATCGATACATTATATTATGAAATCATGTATTTCCATCATACTAGAAGTTATATGATATCAATTTTTCATAATACTTGTCATATAGTGATTGGATACCACCATTATTTTTAAATAACTTATTGAAATAAAATGGAAATTTTTTCCAAGGGCCACATTGATACTACTTTCATCATTCCTTGGATGTATAAAATGTACATTTTTTAATTTCTCTGTGCTAAATTTCATTGATTAATTTTAACATGTAAGACATATCTTAGATCCTCCTTATAAAAATTAATGATGTGATGCGGATAATGTAATGTGAGTTTTGGAATTACTCCAAGGTATATTATATTAATCGATAAATGATTTTCAAGATATTCTTTTGCGTGTTAGCCTGAATGATCTTATATATTCTGACCTTGAGAATTTAATACGTTAGATTCATATTAAAAAATTACTTAAAGGAATATTATGAAGTATATATACCACTGTCTTACACCTGAAATAGTTCACACTCACCAGTTGAACTATTCGTAAGATTGGTGAAAAACCTTTATTCTTAATGGTTTGTTAATCCAAAAAAATAGGTATATACATCGATAATACCTAAGGTGTTTAGCTCTACTGAGTCTAAATAAAAAATTAGATCTATCAATTATTTCAACATTTATTTTTTCTTGATAAATAATTATCTTTCCACAAATTGTTAAATAAGACTTATATTTTGTAGTCATCACTTATTTCTGATGATTCATATATCACTAGACTAATGATTGAGTGTGAAACAACATAAACAACATTCATTCCTGAAACCAGAATAATATCTTCTAGTTTCTACCAGATACATGAGATAAATTTTTTTGTTATACTCAACAACACTCATTCTCTAATGTCTGTATTTTACATGGAAAACCTTACCCAAATGATAATAAAGTGTTTAAACCATCCAGTTTTTTTGAACCACTAAACAAAACTAGAGGACATGGATTAAAAATATGTAAGAATGGGTTATCTTCAAATATATCGGTCTACCTTTCATATTTACATGTATCCAGTGTAATATCATCCATTCATATATCTCTTCACTTTATCCTCAGAATATTCTCTGAGATGAGACACCATATGTAATCACCCATGTCCTGATTTTTAACAATAACTAACATCAAATGTTGATGATAAAATTATAAAATAACTATTATATGAAACATACATGAGTCTCTTGTATGCATTTTTACACCCTCCTTTCGTGAGGTAAATTAACAGGTATATGAACTCAAGAAACATAAATCTTCGATATCGTAGTATTGTGCACATGCGCCCATACTATACTAAAAAATTCTTACTAGTTTGTACATTTACTTTGACCAATATTATTGCAGTGTATTTTTGTGGTATCAATTTCGATTTTCTAAAAAAAATAAATCCTACATGATTTTACTTTTACCTTTATTACCATATTAGACATTATTGATCAATTATATCATTAATTTTATCCCATAATTTAATCGAATTATTGGAACCATCCATACTAGAATTGGAATTTTGTGTCTCTTGATTAATCTATTGCTAAGGATCCTTGAACTCCCCATCATAGTTGTAACATCCTGGTTCCATAAGACACCCAAAGGCTCCCCGTACCCGATTGGTCACATGGACTCAAGCGCATTTCCCAAACACCAGAGGCTATCAAATAGTAGAGAGGGCCTTGGGTGTGATAGTGGGAAAGCCATTCCCTCATTGGCAGAGTACACAGTGGAAGTAAACAAGAACATACAAGAGAAGAAGCAGTAATAATGACATACAACAGTAACAATCATAAACTGAATGTATAAACTGGAGAACATATATAAAGTGATGAATGATACATATGTCTAGGAAAATAGCCAAACAAGTCACAGTGTTGGAATAAAATAGTGATACACCAAAGTGAAAAGGAAAACAGATAAACTCCTCAGCATAACAGTCCATAGCTTGGTCCCATTCACTCCAACTCCACAGCAATCATGAACCTGAAGTAGAAGGGTGATTTCCCTTCTTCTATGCCTTGTTTCCTCTAGAATGTGGGATAACCTTGTTTGCTTAAGGTTCAAACATTCCAATCGGTTTCTAAAAGGTTTGTTCATAGAACCGGAAACATCCAATGATTCTATATCCATTTTGACCTGCTTTCCAAAGGTAGGTGATCATTAGTTGTGCACCGATGAGGCTTAAGAATTTGCATTGGTCAAGAGGATGGGAGGTCGGACTCATCACACATTTTTTAGCGGAATTATTGTCTACTCTAGGACTCTCTTTATAGATTTAAGTTATGTTCGTGAATCGTTTTTACACTACCAAGTATGAAAATGGGCTTTCCTTTAAATCTAACAAACAATGATTAATATATATGAGATTTAGAGAATCTTTTATATGTATTCGAGGTTCTACATCGATAAAGAATCATCTATATTTGTTAGAGATTATTGGTCAATGGTATCCTTAGGAACATTATATAGAAATCTCTTGGTCATTATGATAACCATACAAGTTTTAAAGCCACTTAGTGGGGAACTTGAAGTTTATTGTCATTCAGAAGGACATTGATTATTTCAGAATTTGGATCTTACACCCAGATGGGCTACCTATGTAACCTTGTTTTAGAAAAAGAATCAGAACCCATGTAGTTAGGGAATTAAAATATAGTTTAACGTCATATAGGACGGATGAGAATTAATGGATGATGGGCTTGAACCGTAGAAAGGCTTCCTACATACTATACTTTTAAGGTAGATATCAAAGTCCACGTAGTTCAAGAAAGAAGTGTGCGGTTTATGCATGATTAATGGCTCAAAGAGAGATGTCATAATTATATTTACACTCTAATCTCATGTGAGTCATGCTCGGTGTGAGAAACAAGAGTTATTGGTAAAACCTAACAATTGTGCCACGAAAGATGCAATCATAATAAATAATGTGGGGCTTATGTATGTATGACTGCCCAAATAGGTAGAGATCAGGACTTATTTCAGAGAAGATCTTCGGGAATAGGGTCCATAAAGGTATATGTGCTTTTATGGAGATTTTGTATACTCTAACATGGGGCTTACTCCTAATTAAGATGCCCAAACTAGGAGGGGACTTGGGGCTTTTTCCTAAGAAGGATTACCAAATCAAAAGTAAATTACGACTGGTTAAGAGAAATTATGACTGGGGATTATCCGTGAAAAGGAGGCCCAGGTTAAGGGAATTTGTAATTTTGGGGCTTACCCCTAAGGAGGATGCCCATATTTGGGAACATGGACTGGGGATTACTCTTGAAAAGGAGACCCAGGTTAAAGGATCTTCTCATCTTAAAGGATGATGTTGAATTAATTAAATCTCTCACCTTAGTGACATGAAAATATGTAAATCACTAGGTTTTGAGAGTTGTTCCATAGAATCCCTTTCAGGGAAGGAATCCAACAAAGTAATTATGCCATAAATGGATTTGAAGAGGGATTTGAAGTTTTAATTTTGAAGAGGAGAAGTGGATTTGAAGAAAAGAGATGAATAGACAGGAGGGGCACCCAAAATAAGGTAGGCACGCATGTCCGGTTTGGGCGCGCAGGTCCTGGTCGCGCAGTTATACCTGCGCGACACATGTGTACTTGCATGCCTGTCAACCCATTGGGTAATAATTGGGCGAGACTTGGCCCAAGCCCTTAGTATTACTCTAATAGGATTTTAAATGGGTGGTGCACAGGTTCTGTTGAAGGGATAAGGCGGCGTGCAAGTGTATTATTTCCCTAAAGGGTTAGACACTTAGGCGCGCAGGTGTTGATGAATTTCAACAGTTAGGCCTTGTTCCACCTCTTTAGATCTTTCGTTCTAGGTAATAAATTATCTTAGAAGTGTTTGGAAGGCTTTGAGAAGAGACTAGGGCACCGAGAGCTGAAATCTGAGTTTCTGGATTATTCTCCTCTTAAATGGGGGGCCCACAAGGGGTATTTATAGGCCTTTTAAGACCTTGGTAGAAAATAACATAGGGCTCACAAGTCACCTGCGTGCCCAATTTGAGGCGCACAAGTATACTTTCATGACCATGATGAAACCTGTGCGACCCATGTGTAAACAAATCCATGTTCATGACTTTGTCAATTTTGTATGTTTCTTTAAAGGATGAATCACTTGGGACTAAGGTATTTCCATTTTTCAGTCATTAGACTCTGTGAGGGAAAGGAGTGTCAACAAAAGTCCCCCCTCCGAGTTGGATCTGAAAGAATGAGGATGTGACTTTGAGGAAAAAGGATAAAACCAAGGAACTATGGCGGGCATGTTTTGAGCACGCAGATGACGTCGTGAAGGTGTTGAGCGCGCAGATGGCGTTGCGCAGGTGCGGTCCGCGTAGGCTTCACCGCGCAGGGGTGCAGCCATGCCTATAAATATGCAGCCATTCCTTTCACAAAGCAACCGGTTCTCAAGGATTCCCTCTCTCGCTGTGCAAGTTTCCTTCATCGCACAAGTTACTTATTGATTCACTGGTTCTTTGTGTCGTACTTCTGTATAGGTATTTGGACTTGTACAGTGATACATGCGTGCCAAAAACTTGCACGATACACCTATACTTGCACGCCAAAATTGGACTTTCATACCTTAATGACTTAGCAATTTTTTTCACTTATCTTCACAAATTGTATTAAAAATAAACTCACATAAGAGCTAATTATTCGACCTTTGATCAGATTCAATGGCTCCTACAAGAATTGGAACCGCTGATGAACTGTCCAGCAAGCAAATTGATGATGTGATGAACATCGTAGGCCATGATTACTATGATATCTATGACAACAAACTTCTAGATTTGGCCAAGTTCTTGAAGAAGTATCATTGTAATTTTCCACAGAGCATCTACTTGCCTCTGTATGGCCATGGTCATCTGCAAGATGTAAACATTCCAGAGGCAAAGAACTATCTCCCACATTCTTGGTTTCATAATTATACCAATTTTTCTTCAGCAAATATCTTAAGTGGAGGAGCATTTATAAATACTTGAATAGTGGAGAAGGCATATATGATGCATCATAGCCCTTGTGCAGCAGATCAGAAACCTCACAAGCCCTAGTTGAAACCACATTGTTATCCTTCATTCTTCTAAAATTATCAGATGGATCAATCCAAATGCTTGAAGAAGAGTTAGGACATCCGTTCTAGAGGAGGTGTGAATCCAAATTGGATGTGGGCATACTGGGTGCGACAAACCTGTGTAGAGTTTGTCAATGATTTGGAAGGAGTTGCGATATATGAAGTTGTTTGGGCTGGGTAGACATATGTCTACAGGAATGATGCGTTTCTGCTGGAGCTAATCAGCCGCTGGATCCTATAAACCAATTCATTCCATCTGAATCATGGAGAAGTAGGCATCAGTCTATTGGATGCCCATAAGATCTCGGGGGATCCAATTCTGGATGACATGTATGATGAATTCATCCCTCCCAATGAGACTTGTAATGATTCGGAGAAGAATCTGGTTTTGGCTCATGAATTATTGAAAATTTTCCAAAACCTCAAGAGTTCAAAGACCTCACTTACTCATTATAGAAAGGACATTCATCCCGAGGAGTGGATGAATATGTTTCTTTACAAGAAGGAGGAGAATGATTCAAAGGAGAAGGGGCCCACCTGTACTCGTCCTACTACCTACCCCAGAACAGAGAAGAGGGGTGCTCTTGGCACATTTTGTCCGACCCTGGAAGCAGGAGAATTTGAGAAGTGGGGATATGAAGTAAATCAGAGAATCCCAAAAAAGACACGTCTGGCGGGCTTCTTAGCCTTATGGCTCAGTTTTTATCTTCTACCAATCATGGATTCGAAGGGAGGCGTCAGGCCAGGGACCTTGGTTATGGAAGCCAAGTTGGCTGAGTAGAAAATGGTTGGGTTGGCTACCCCCATTTTGGTAAATATTTATAGGATCTTACTCCATGTCTTTATGGGTATATCTCCTTTAAGAATAGTGGGACCATTCCATGTTTTGTGGGGATGGATCACCACTCACTTCTGGACATATAATGTACAGAACAGAGTACATGTTACTATATGTTCCTTTATGCCATCAGTGTAGGCATTTTATGGCATTTCTCCATTAGACCTTAACCCCCTATGATATAATGGTTAGGCTAAGCATGTTCAAGGAATTCAATTTCTTTCCTTATGGAAACCCGCCAACTAGACGGTTTTTTGATGATGGAACCGCCGACCTGGAATTGAGGGCGTACATGCTGGCTTGCAGAGATGGTGTACTGGCCACCAGGATTGATAGAGAGATTATATGCAAGGCCTATGCTCCATACAGATTTGCACGCCAATTCAAGTGTCTACAGTAGACTATTGTATCCCCTCATGTGCATGTCAGGTCAGAGCAGCATGTGATGGTTTCCCGACAACTATGGTTGCTGGAATCTATGGAGATGACTGTGGTAGTGTTTGATCTACCAGTTGACAAAGAGGCAAGTAACTTGACTACATGGTATGCTGAGAACTGGATAGCATCATACCCTGAGGGGGTACGGAATCATCCAGTTTATTATGTGGGGAAAAAGAAAAGAACTGTAGAGAAAGAAACCCTTCATCAGGAAGGTGATGCTTCCCCACCTGGAGCTGATTCATCAGGTTCCTCACCTAGGGCTAACTCGCCGGATTCCCAACATAAGGATGATGAGGCACAACATGCGGCAAATCCACCTCATGACAGATATAATCCCCCTGTCAGAATCAAGAGACAAACTCCATCGTCTCCTAGTGAGTTAATTCATTGGGGAAATTTAATCACAATTACTTTATAGATCAACAAGTCTTATTTTCTTATCCTTTATATGTAGTTGCAAAAGCTGGGAAGAAGCTGATGTCTAAAATTTTAGGACACTCCTCATAACATTCTGGTACACATGATGAATATCTACAACCAGAGGTTGTACAGTCATGGAGAAGTTTATATTGCGATGCTGAAACTGCCTGGATGGATCTATGCGGGGGGATAAAAATTCCTGGAATAAAGAATATTTAGGCTTCTACAGATATCTGTTACAAGGATAACCCCGATGAAGTGCAGGCTTACATCAAAGAGCTAGAGATGCTCATATATGCCACTGATGATTCTATTCCTATCACCAAGCAGGTGAAGTAAATGATAGATCATGGAACTACTAAGGGGACTGGTGGTTCCGAAGATGACGAGTGGCATGATTATGTGGCTCTTGAAGATGTAAGTCTCTTTCCTTATTTTCTTTGAAACCTGATTTCAATCAATTTTTTGTTACCCACGGAAATTACATTCTTCATCCTGCATTTTTTCAAGAAAGGAACTGCTGAGGTTCCTTCACCATTGTATAGCCCTGGTGGTACTTCCATTAGGGCTAATGAATCTCCTCACGAGCTGGGAGAGATATCTCTAGGCCAGAAAGCCATGGAATAGGATTTAGACATGGCTTTTCATTCTCCAATTCCTGTATTTGGAGATGATGATGTCAACACTCCTAAGAAGCCAAAGAAGCAAAGGAATCTAAGGAAGAAGTCCACACCTAAACGCTTCATCAGTAGTGGTAGGTACTTTAGATAGTCATGATTTTTAATCCATGAAAATATTACTCATACTTCTTGGGATTGCAGGGGCTTCTTCAATTTCACCTATGAGGGAGTGGACTGGCCCTCTTTTGAGGACGACGGAGGGTGCTGGTGAATGATCACAAGTTCAGGATGACTTGACTACTCCTGGAGAAGAGCCAGCATCTGTTCCCAGTATCCCTCCTATTGTTGTTGCAAGGAGAGAAGAGCCTACTTCTGGTAAATTAACAATAATTCATAATATGTTGAATGAAAAATATCAACTGACTTCTATTCTGTGATACTTTAGGCTCAACCCCTGCCCTAGATCATCTAGCGGCCACTGCAACTAAAGCTGCAATTTTATCTGAAGACGGTGTTCGGGATCAGAGGCCGCAGAATGAAGGTCGCCAAGAAAACTTATCAAATGCTCCCACTGGTGAGACTAACCAGGAATCGGAGATAACATTGGATGAAATGATGGAACTTGGAACATCTTTTGAAGATTTTTTTAAAACATGTTAAATTACCATGTAATTTAGTAGATTTTGGACGTGAGTTCTATCCTTCACCCTGTTAAAATAACTTCTTATTACATCTCTGATCATGAACGGTTCAAATGTGCAGTTCCATCTGAACAAGCTATCAAACTTCCAATGCCTAATGGGGGTAAAGACAACCCTACTATTGTAGAGACACTAGATCAAGTGGATCTGAACCCAGTAGAGCTTCCTCAAACTCATCTTGAAAATCATGTTGACGCTAGTAAAGATGGAGAGGAGATTTCTCATTTTTCTGATCTACCATTGGGTAAGGGATAAAAATATTTGCAACTGTACTTAATTTTTAATACATCCAATCAAATTTTGTTTTCCTTTGAAACTAACCTAATATTTCAATTGATTATGCAGGGCCATCAATTTCAGTGGATGGATCTAGAGGTGAAGCCTCAGCCTCCGCCCCAACGGGAATAGAATGTGAAGTAATACGGGTCAGGGGGGAAGGAGCAGAACATTGAACTTCCATAAATGCATTAATCCCAGATTATATTCTCCCATGTGACAGTGATGCTAAGTCAGACCTAAAAGTACAAAAGGTGCTATAATTTTCACGACGCAAGGAATGGAAGAACATATGTAAGATCATATCCAAAATGCCTCTTGAAGAGATATCACCGAAGATCCTATGACTGTCATCTCTATTCATCATGTTGGGACATGGCGGTTTTGGATACCAAGAGATCCATGCCGCGGTGAAACAAGTCATTTTAAGAAGGGAGCAGAAGAAGAAGTATCATCAAGATTTGACCAGGGTCAGGCTGTCAGCCAATATCAGTGAATTTGAGGCTGCAGTATCCCGAGCTGAGGCAGATCATGCTGCCATGTTGAAGGAGTTGAAGCATAAGATCAAGGATAAAGTTGTCCAGCAGATGCACCTTCAGCAACAGTTAGATGCTATTACTGGGGAACTTGACCAGCTTAACAATTCATTGGAAGGAGTTCAAACGAATGGTATGAAATCCATTACAGATGACAAGAAAGCACTCCATAAAGCTGAAAAGATTGAAGCTGGCTGAGTGCATGAGCTTTAAGTGGATGTTGATGAAGCTCGAGATGTTGTGAATCAAATGAAGATTTATGTTAACAGCCTTTTGTAATTCTTGGAAAAGAGAAGATACTCCAGTCTGTGGATATCCTTCTAACTCTTATGCATTAATGAAAAACACCTTCATCTTCAATCATTTGTGCATTCTTTCTTTTTCTACTTGCTTTAAATGTTTACCTAAGCCAATTGGCCTAGTAAACATAGTTTGAATTTTACTAGGATTATAAAAATAAACCAACAAACTTTGAATCTTTAATTTCTCAATATTACCTAAATCATACGAAATGTATGTTTAGTGAGCTAGAACTAGGCTTTTTTCATAGTTCCCTTTTCTTTTGTAGGTAGTTTAAATACAAGCACGTCAGACATAAAAAGGTTAATGTTTTAATGTCAAAATAGATTTGACCGAATGGATTAAAATTTACTCAATTTCTTGATAATTTATCTAAAAACATATTACCATATTCAAGTATGGAGGAAAACATGTAAACTATGACTTAATAAATTTTGAATCTGAGGAATGATATGAAAAAGGGCTAAAAGGCATTAGAAGAAGTGTTTCCCAAAACTGAATTTACCACTATTTAAAAACTCGTTCGAGGGTTGAATTATATAGGGTCTCTTAAGGGCATTGGATGCATAGTCAAATAATATCATCTTTTTGCTGATAGGTCTATTATGTAGACTACTTATACAAGGACACCTAAGGGCACGTGATTCATAGTCAGGAAAAAGAACTCTCAGAAATTTTACTTTTCTATTGCTAAGAAGCCAATGGATGTTTATGGAGATTCAAATTTTCCAAAGCATAGAGTTTGCTATATGAAGAGAGGTACTTGAATATGGAGAGGAAATTTCCAATAAAAATTGCCAAAGAACTAGATTAATGTCACTCCTACAAAGGTCTGACCCAAACATAGGGAGAGGAAATAAAAACCATAGACTTGAATACTTTCAGTTCATGAAAAAGAGTATGAGACAAATATGTTAAGGATGTCCATTTTTTGCGGATCCCTACATATTTTTTTTAAGAAAAATAAGGAAAAAAGTTGTTTTCCTCCCAAGAATTAAGTTACCATTATTTTTAAAACATGTTAGGGGGTTGAATTATGCAGGTCCACCTAAGGGAATTGGATGCATAGTCAAATAATAGCATCTTTTGGCTGACAAGTCTGTTTTGTAGACTGTTTATGCAAGGCCGCCTAAGCGCACGTGTTGCATAGTCAGGCAAAAGAACTCTCAAGTATCAAACATTTTGTGACCAGAAGTCAAGAAAAGGGTTATGGAGATCTGTAAGTATTTAAGGTTAGTAATATGACACATGAAAAGAAGTATTTTCCAATGCATGTTGAGATAGACAGACCAATGCTAACCATAATCATGTTGTGACTGGGTCCTGAATTGGTATGTTGGACTTCACTACTTATCTCATTAGAATGAGAATCAAGCCAAATTTAGTTCTTGAAATACAGTTTAACACCATGTGGGATGAGATTATAGGAAATATTAGTTTAGGTTCATAGAGCTCGGACCATAATAATGAATAAAAAGTGTGTGTTTTCACCGGGAGTTTTCAGCCAGGGGACTGAAAGTGGAATTTGGGGTTAGGCCCAAAGACTTGGGGATGGATTCGATGGATTCTTGAACGTTCCCCTGTATCTCATAAGGATGGGAATCAAGCTGCATGTAGTTATTGAAATACCCTATGTACAGATTTGGTTTGTACAAGTGAAGGGTGAAAGGGGACTTTAGTACAATGATGGTTTGACCCAAGATAAAAAGTTCAGGCATTTACATGTATGCACATTGTCTTTAGAATATAACTTGATTTGAAATAAATATAAATAGTGATTCCCTCTCAGGTGAGGGTGTCAAAGAATGTTGTATTTTATTGTTGTATAGGACAAAAGTGATGTACAATTTAATGTCATATAGCAAGGACCAAGGTGAACCAATGTAAAAAATATCGGTTCTGGGGGTGGTTTCACGAATCAACATCATATGAGACGAAGGTGAACCGATGTGAAGAGATTGATTTTGGGCTTGAACCTCAGGAGGTTGCCTACGTACCCAGCCTAGAAGTCAAGGATCAAAGTCTGCGTAGTTTGATTAAAGAATAAATTAGTAATAAAGTTGTTCTTGAGGAAAACGACCCAAAACAAAATGGTGTTGGGACTTACGCATGGTTAGCAGCCCAGAGGGGGTGTTGTGGTTGAATTTTACTCTAAGAGCACGTGATTCATACTCGGTGTGAGAAACAAGAGGTAGCAAAAACCTTAACAATGCACAGTTTAACGTAATGTAGGACGTATTAAGGGACTTTGTTCAGTTTTACGTCATGTAGGACGAATATAGGGACACAGTTTAATGTCATGTTGGATGTAAACATAGTTTTGAGTCATGTTGGACAATAAGGGTGTTGCACGATTTAGTGTCCTGTAGCTAAGACGATGGGGACAATATAGTTTAACATCTTGTTGGATGAAAGGGGGACTATATAGTTTAATGTCATGCAGTTAAGACAAAAGAGGACAAAGTTTAACATCATTTTGGATGAATTATGGACTTTTTCGCAGTTTAACATCATGTTGGACAATAAAACAGTTTAACGTCATGTTAGACAATGGTGCAAATAGTTTAAGGTCATATGTATAGACCACTGCTACACAGTTTAGCTTCATGTAGCTAGGATGTCATAGTTTAACGTCATGTTGGACGTTTTATGTAGTTTAACATCTTTCTGGACATAATGGACTTCTGTACAGTTTAGCCTCATGTAACTAGGACGTCACAATTTAACGTCATGTTGGACGTCTTATACAGTTTAACATCTTTCTGGATGTAAGGGACTTCTGTACAGTTTAGCTTCATGTAATTAGGATTTCATAGTTTAACGTCATGTTGGACGTTTTATGCAGTTTAACGTCTTGATGGATGTAAGGGACTTCTATACAGTTTATCATCATGTAACTAGGGCGTCACAGTTTAATGTCATGTTGGAAATTTTATATTTTTTAACGTCTTGTTGTACTTATTAGTATTTGTGTTACACAAAATAATTCTTCAGAAATATGGAATTATTTGGAGTCGTGATGAGTTCTCCATCCATTGAGATTAAAGAATAAGCTTCATTGGAGTAAACCTTATGTATTGAATAAGGTCCTTACCATTTTGGCTCCAGCTTGGGAAGTTTTTTTCCTGGTATCATTGGAGTTATGAGAACCAATACCAATTCACCATGAATGAATGAACTAAGATGAAATTTTTTGATGAAATTTTGTGCAATTTGATTTTGATAGACTTCCAAGTGGTGCAAGGTGCAAAATATTTTCTCATCTAATTGTTCCAATTCATCCAATCGCTTTTGAGATTGTTCATCTGTAGATGACTGATCACAAATGTCTACCCTGAGTGAGGGTAATTGAAAATCAATGGGCAAGACTGTTTCTGTTCCATATACCAATTAATATGGAGTTGACTGCCTTGAAGTGTGGGTGGTGGTCCGATAAGCCCATAAAGCATGAAAGATTTTATCAGACCATGATTTCATATCTTTATCCACCATCTTTTGTAGTATATTTCAAAGAGTCTTGTTGAAGGATTCAATTTGGCCATTGGTTTTTGCATGATACCTAGAGGAATGGTTGGATTTGATGTTGTATTCTTGATACAACTTCCTTACCTCGGATGAACAGAAGTTGGTGCCATTGTCTGTTAATATGGTATGAGGGACACAAAATCTGGTAATGATGTTAGACTTGATGAAGCGAAAAATTATTTTAGAATATACTTCATTGAGAGTTATTTCCTCTATCCATTTGGAATAGAAGTCAGTAGTAGTAATAATGTACTTAAACTGCTTGGATGTAGCTGAAGGATAAGGTCCCACTACATTCATTCTCCATGTGGGAAATGGCCACATGTATTTATCTCTATGAAGAAACTCTGGGGTTTGATAAATGAAGTTGGCATGTACTGAGAAATAATGACACTTCTTTGTGAAATCAACACAATCTTGTATCATTGAAGTTCAAAAGTATCCAAGCCTTCGAATTTGACCAGACAGTGTGTCCATACTGATGGGAACCACAGACTCCTGCATGTACTTCTTTCATAACAGCCATTGTCTCTTCACCGTCAATGCATCTGAAGAGAACTCCATCAAAAACCCTTTTGTAGAGAATTTTCTCTAGGTGATCCGGGCTATCATAAATAGTAAAATTGACCACACGTCACCGGATTTGTTCTTTCCTAGCTCTATCATGTGGAAGTGTTCCATTTTGAAGGTATTTCCTGATAGGTGTCATCCGTACTATAGTATGACCATATGGTTCAGGAATGGGACTAATTTCAATGATTTCCTCCGTTATGATTTGAACATTAGGTGAAATTGTATGACGGTGGGAAATACTGATGCTTGTCTCATTTCGATTTGGATCTTCCAGAGCTGTGGCTATATTGGTCAGTGCACCAGCTTGGGTATTTTGTGATCTCGGGACATAAGAAAATGTCGGTTCCGAATGAAATTATGCCATTAACTCTCTAATGTAATCATACAAAGGGATTAGTTCTTATTTTATGATTTCATAATCCCCATTGACTTGTTTGATTACTAGGTCTGAATCACCTTTCACCTTTAAGTGATTCACTTTTTCTTGAAGTGCCAACTCCACTCCTGTGATAAGAGCTTGGTATTCTGCTTCAATATTTGTCCCGCCTCCCAACAATGAGAAGGAATAGGGTAGAACTTACTTTTCTAGAGAAATGAGCACAATTCGAAACCCAACTTTGTTTAATTTAAGATATTCCATTTGCTTCCCCATTGGACTTCTGGAAGATCCATCAAAGTAAATTCCCCATGTTTGAAGACTATCTTGAATAGAGAAGACTTCCTCATGAGGAAGTTCAATATCTGAAGATATATCTTCTACTGAAGGATGTTCAGCAAGGAAATCAGCCAGAGCTTCACCCTTTATTGCCTTTTGAGACACATACTGAATATCCAATTGCTGAAAAATAACTGCCCACCTTGGCAGACGTCCTATAAGCATTGGACTAATAAAGATGAATTTGAGCGGGTTATTGCGAGATACCAATTAGACCTCATGATGTTCCAAGAAGTGTCTCAACTTCTGAACAACAAAGATTAATTCTGGGCAGCACTTATCAATATTTTAATATTGGGTTTCTTCTTTAAGCATAGTCCAACTAAGATAGTAGAGGCTACTTTCATTCCCAGCATCATTCTTCTAGGCAAGGAAGGCACCCAATGATCACTCTAAAGCTGTCACATAAAGAATCAGTGGCCTTCCTTCAATAGGTGGCATTAATACCAGTGGAATCAAGAGATATTTCTTGAGAATATTTAATTCCTCTTGACATTATTTAGTCCATTGGTATGTAACTCCCTTCTTCGTCAATTTGGTGAAGGGTAAACTTTTTCCTGCCAAATTGGTGATGAAACTCCAAATATAGGCTATGTTTCGTTGAAGTCCTCTAAATTCCTTTAAATTTTGAGGAGGTGGCAAACCATGGACAGACTTTGTCTTCTCCGGATCGACTTCGATACCACGATGGCATACAAAAAAACCGAGAAACTTTCCTGAGGTTACCCCAAAAGCACATTTTAAGGGGTTTATCATCAAATTGTGTTGTCGAAGTTTGTGGAATATGAATTCCAAATCATCCATGTGATTAGAAAGTTGTCTAGATTAAACCACCAAATCGTCCACATAACATTCAACAAACTTCCCTAAAAGGGTTTGAAGATACGGTGCATTGCACGATGATATGTTGCGCCTGCATTCTTCATGCCAAAGGGCATTACCTGATAGAAAAACACACCCTAAGGGGCTCTAAAAGCTGTAGATTCTTCATATTTTGGAGCCATTAGGATTTGATTATATCCTGAATATCCATCCATGAATCAAAGTGATTCATAGCTAGCTGTTGCATCAATTAAGAGTTCTCTTATTGAAACTGGAAAATCATCCTTAGGAAAATGCCGATTAAGATATCGGAAATCAATGAAAACTCTAATTTGTCTATTCTTATTCTTCACAAGGACAATATTATCCAACCACTTGGGATATCAAACTTCTCTGATGCAATTATATTTGACAAACTTATCCACTTCAGCTTCAATTTTGGATTCATAAGTTAGGTTTGTTCTTCCCACGGCTTGCTTAAATCCTCGATGTTCTTCTGGGAAAACCAAATGATGAGTAGAAACATCAGGATCAAGCCCTGTAATCTCTTTATAGTTCCAAGAAAATATATCTTGATTTTCCATCAAAATTGAAATATACATCACTTTCTCTTCAAGAGTCATGGCCACACTAATTAAAGTGGGGCGTGGATCTTGTTTTGTACCCAGATTTATTTCTCTAAATTTATCCATGGTGGTAGAGATACCCTCCTCAAATACTAGAGGAGCATCCCTGAGATATTCCCCTTATTCTTCAACATGTGTTATTTCTTCTATTTCTACATGCATAGTAGATGAAGAAGAAAAATTTCCATGACCTGAAGAGATGTTAAAATTTGAACATCTTGAAGAAGAGGCATCCTTTTCTGACTCTATTGATAGTGAATGGTCTTCCTTGGGTAATAAATAGGAGATGATAGATTGAGAATCAACATTATCGTTCACCTCTGACATTGCTATAACTTCTTCTGGCCTAGTTGGAAAATTACAGACGTGATGGATTTCATCGGATTAAATGATGACATCTCCTTTTGATCTTTCATCATTTCTTAGTGAATCACCACTTTCTCTCAATCTTTTTGGCTTGATTACCGTAATTGAAATTATGGAAGTTTCCATAAGAGTTTTTGTATTCGGGTCTATCCTATCAATTTAACTGATAGGAAACACATAATCTATACTCACATGTATGAATGGGTTTACTGGAATCTTTTCTAAACCATATAGAGAATTAACCTTGGTAACCTCCTTTGTTGTGGATTTCTCCTTACCCTTCATGTGATATAATTTTTCCTCAATGTATTGAGATTCACATGTTTTTAAGGGGGACTTATCACTATACAATGTCCCAATTTGACCATAGAAACAATATTTGAGGCATTGATGGTATGATGAAGGGATCGTTGCATGTTGATGTAGCCAAGGTATTCCAAGAAAAACGTTGAAGGTTGTATCGTGATCAACGACCATGGAATCTGAATTGGATACACGGTCTCCAAACTAAGTTCTGAGTGTAATCTCGCCTAGTGGTTATTGTTCATTTTTATAATATCCTTGAAACATCAAAGTGGAAGGAGATAAATCAGATTCTGTGAGGCCCTATCGACGAAGTGTATGAATGGGGATGAGGTTGACTCCTGAACCATTATCAATGAAATCTCTTCAGATGTCTACACCATTAATCTTTCCAGATAAATACAAAGGTCTAATATGTCCATGCACAACATCATCTTCATCTTCATCTGTGAAAGATATCACTGCATGGCATTCTGCGGGACCATTCTCAACATGGTAGACTTCAATCACAACAATTTCAGTTTTGAATTCCTGAGGACTTGACAAAGCCTCAATGAGTGCCTCCCGAATATCCTTTGATAGATTCAAGGCATCTAGAATTGATAAAATGGCTGGTACTTGGGCTAAATGTTTCAAGACATCATACTTTTGGTCAAAAGGTCTGCATTTCCCAACAGGAACATGTGGTTTCGCCGGTGCCTTAGAATTTGATGCTTTGGATGTTGATTCTTCCTGTATCGGGGCAGGAGTTGGAAATACACTTGGCTTTGGAAGATTAGACTAAATAAGTCCATTTACTTGATGAGAGGAAGAAGGTGGAACCTCTAACTGATCCTCCATAATAATTGTGCCAGGACTGAATCTTCTGTTGGTGGAAGAGTTTTCTTGTTCTTTTTGATCCCACATAAGGGCTCTGCCATGAGTTTCTGCTGCATATACAGTTCTAGCAGGGGTAGAATTGGAATAGTAGCTTCTGGGATATCCACGTCTTCCTCTGTATCCCAGACCTCTAGAACACCCTATAATTCCTCTGTTTGATACTGGGAACTCATGCTCATCATGATCAAAACTGTGACTGGCATAAGGATCTATTAAATAAATTTTATTAATAGAACCAATGATCAACTCTTCTTCTGATGAAGACTCTGCCTGATTAGGCAATTTATGCTGTGTCGTATGATGGGTCAGTGCCCGTGGCTTTGAAGTGGATGGCATAAAATCTTCCAGAGTCCAAGACAACTTGGGCTTTGACACGATCTCATCTTCTTCTGATTATTCCTCTTTATTTGAATTATGTCATTTCTTTGAGGATTTCCCCTCTAATGAAGAGGGTTTTGGTGTGGAATTCATAGTAGAAGACACAAAGGGTTTCTTGAATTGTGTTCACAAAATGGATTGAGTTTGGTTGATTGTTTTTCTAACCATCCAATAATAATATTTTTGTGCATTTTTTTTGACTTATTTCCACTCACCTTCTTCCTCTAGATTTGTAGCAGTAACACATGGTACCTGAGTTGAAGAACCATATAGTTTGACTTGTCCCGAGCCCACAATTTTTTGCAGGAGGTCCTTGAAGACAAAACACTCTTGAATGGGATGCCCCAACATCTGATGAAATGTGCAATAATTGGGATAATCTTCATCTCCTTCCTTTTTTTTCCTTTTGGGTCTTGGAAATTGAACCAAATTATTTTCCAGAGTTGAAATGAAGTAACCAGGAACTTGTTCATTTTGGAAAGAATAAACTTTGTTGTTCAGATCCCCAAATTATTTCTGTCTTTGATCTCTTTGATCATCTTGATGAAGTATCCTATGTTGTTGACACTCAAGAGGTGGAGCCCTTCGATAAGATGAAGGTTTTGAAGTAGAAGTAGGTACATGTTCTTGTTTAAGCGTAACTGTAGAAATCTCTGCTTTACCCATTCTCCTTTCTAGAGCTGATGGAATTACACGAGCATTATCCTTAGTCTTTGTAAGAGAGTCTTCAATCTGTGGAGTGATCGAAGTAAGGTTTCGAAACCCTCCTATGTATTTCACAGGGATTAATGGTGTGCATAATTCATCACGTAGATTTCCCACATAGATCGAAAACAATTCTTCTTGAGGGAGTTCTAAGCTTAGGGAATATGTTAATCCCTTGTAGCGAGCAATGAAATCTGAAACCCTTTAATTCTCCCTTTTCTTAGAATTTCTAAGATACAAAACTGTAGTCTTTGGTAAAGTTGATCTGAATTGAAGAAGGAATCGTTGATGGAGATCCTCTCATCCCATAATTGACCGGGATTGCAAGATTGTATGCTAGACAAAAGAAGGCCCCTGTAATGACTGTACAAAACACCTGAGCATAAATGCTTCTTGTTTCTGAGGGGTTTCCATCACAGGATCACAACATGAAACAAAATGTGTTAAGTGTTTCTATGGGTCTCCCGAACCCTTAAATATTGGGAATGTGGTACTTGAAAAATTTTATGGGGGAGGAATTACATCAACCCATTCAGGGTAATCTCTCTTTTCTGGTTGAATTTGAGCACGTTTTCCCTCTATAGCTTCCAACCGAGTTGTTAATGACTCAATAGTAGTTATTAACTTTTTTGAAACATCTGGTAGAGCTTGGACCTGAGAAGGTGCAATAACTAGAGCTTGCACAGGTGTGTTTTCCGGTACTACAACTGCTGATAGCACCACCGATTGTTGTTGCGCATGAACCATAGGACTAGACCTGTGAGGGTGTACTGGTAAAGGATGATACTCTTGATCCATCTCAGTAACTGTAACAAATTCCCTTGGCTGACTGACTCCAGAATGCTTAGGAGGAAGACTACCTTGAAATAGTTCTGCATTCAACCTCTTTAATTCCTTCATTTCTTCCTCCTGTTGTGAAAATATTTTCTCTAGTGAGATTGATTGGCCTTCTCCAGAGAAAGGGTGGGTTGTAACCTGATTCATTCCTTTCCCCTTGTTATATCCATTTAGGAGAGGGGGAAGTGAGTTACTTGAAGGAATACCAAGATTCTGGGTAAGACTTTGGTTTCGTGTATGCACACCTTCATCATTTGCCTCTATGTGCACAACCTCTTGAGCAGGAACTTCTTCATCTGATCCCTCTGAGTGAGCCTCATATGGGGGATCAACAACAATGGAATTGATGAAATTAATTGATTCATAACACATTTCATCCATTCTATCATCATTTATGTGATATTGTCTTCATCCATGTCCTTGATGAGACACTTCCTTTTGTTGATTCGATCCCTCAAGAACTTCTTGACGATCCATAATTTGGAGGGAATCTTCTGATAATTCGGATCTTCCTTCCTCTTGTGGATTCTTCCCTAATCAATTGAAGAATGACTTTCTCTGAGGAAGAGATTGAGGATTTGAAAAATTCCTCAGTCCTGTGGACTGGGGCCGTTCCTGTTGTTCCCGTTCAACTCCTCAAATATTATTTGTTGATTCTGAGGGTTAGGTTAAAAGAGTCCCCAGTCTGACAAGCTGGGGTGGTTCTTGAGCTGCTATATCTGAGACTTTCTTAAAAGATCTTTTGATCTTGCAAACTTTAGTCTGGAAATTGGCTGGATGCATCAACCTACATCCACTCAATTCACCTGGCTCAAATGAACGCTGGATGATTTTTGAAATTTTTGTCACTTGATGATGTGCATGCTCTAAACGAGAAGCCTTTTCGATATTCTCATTTTCCTGATGCCAGAGTAATTCGACAACTTTTTCTCTGTATTCTTGATTTTGAGAAGAACTAGTTGAGGCATGTTCTCGGGTGAGCCTTTGATTACAAACAAAGCCAATTGGCTGTGGCCGGCCATGGGAAATAACATTTCATGGGACCATCTTCAGCGTTCTTTGTTGGATGGAGAGTACAGTGAAATTTAGTGCTCCATGGACACCCTATCCCCTGATATGAATAATAGATAAGGCATTGGAAATTAACTAGTGCAATATTGTTAGTGTTCCAAGGCATGAACGTTGAAGGGATATTTACTGCTTTTCAGCCTTCGGGTATCGAGAAATTGAGAGAGTGGATAGATCAATTTGGCTTTTTAACCCTTCTATTATCTTGACATGATTTTCATATTCATAATAATATAATATTTTCTTTTTCAATTGACAAAGAGTTTTCGACATGTTGAGATGAATATCTTGAATAGAATCTTCCGTCAACATATCTGGAATGTCATACTGAGAGTCAGCCAAAGGCCAAAACATGACTGGAACTTCACCATTCGCCAGTTGTTTTCTCATATTCAGCACTTCCTCTTTATCATTCAATGAATATTCTTCTACCTGATTAGACCAGAGCTGGTTTTTCCTTATTGCTTCATCAGACATAATAATATTGGTAGAGAATTTACTTATCAAACTATAAGATTAATGACCCAGGGGTGGTTAGGAGAATGACCTACACCCCGATCTATCTTCTGATTGAGAATGTATTTCTCATACTAATGGTAAAGCATTAGACATGAATGGATTCACATTTTCATTTGACTCAAGATAAAAGTGATTTCTCATCACTATATTTTAATTTGAAGAATTTTCTAGGTAATGTAAATTACTATGGAGGAGAGGAATTTTACAGCTAAATTCATCATAATGGGGAGGACCACCATGGTGGGTTACAACAAAAGATAAATCATTTTTCTCCTTGGTCTTCTGGCCACATAGAGGGTTCTTCTGGCTCTCATCTGAAGATGAAATTTTGAGATTGGCCGAAATGTCATGAAGCAAGACTTCATAAGGAAGTGTCTAATGAATACCTTCAAATTTAATGTTCCCACTATTGGGAACTGAGAGATTAGAATCTTAAGTTGCAACAGATAATTATCTGAGTGCATCAAGAACTTCAACATCTAGGAAGGCCTTGTTACATATTGGATCTTGATTTCATGACTGTGGTGGATGGTTCTTTTTCTTAGATGCCTTCTTACTCACTTTAGGAACTACTTGTTGACAAAAGTGTTTATTATGGGAAAGTATATGTGCTTTCTCAGGAAAAATAGTCAGGTTAGGTTGATTATCTCCACTCAAATAAGGTGTATGTGCCTGACTTGGTTGTCCGTATAACATGGGAGAGTATGCCCCACAACCCTCTCAGACTGGAACAGAGGTGTGTGTCAATTCCGGTGTGAACTATTGATTTGTCACTCCACTGGTACGGTTAGATTTTCATTTCATTCCCTGTGATGCTGCTGAAGCTGTTATAATATCCTGGCAGGCATCCAGAATATGAGCAGGGATTTTTTCCTGCTCTTTCACCATTGACAGAATATTCTTGGTGACGTCAGCTGCCGGAACCGGGATATACGTCCATTCTGTTCTTGGAGTAGGTGTGTGTTCCTGCTCCTGTCCTCCTTTACTTGTCAGTCAGTTCTGACATTACTCATGTGTGGGGGCAGAGAGTTGAGTCTGCCTCCTGTTTGTCATTGGTATTTTCCAATTGACTTCTCCGGGTGCTACTAAATGAGACTGTTGGTAGGCTTGATCAATAATAGCAGGTGTATGTGCCTTCTGATTTCACTCTGCCAAATGTGGTTGATAAATATCTTTCAATACTGGCAGATGAGACTGCTGGCAGGATTGATGAGTGTAAGCAGGTGTATGTACATGTTTACTAGTTGTCAACACATTAGGTTGGTGGGCTGCATTGTTTGTAGTCAGACGAGCCTACTTCCTAGCTGATGATTTATAAACAGGTGTATGTTCTTGTCTATAGTACTCCACCAGAAATACCTGGAGGTAACGGTGTGCTGCTTCCAGATGAGTCTGATGGATAGCGGAATTAAAATGAACGGGTGTGTGTTCCCGCTCATTGCTTTATAGCAAGTTAGACTGGTGGACTTCAGCAAAATGGCAGAGATAAGAACCTTCTCACTGTTGACCAGTCGTCACCTCTGGTGGTTCGTCTTGCCTACTCGGGTTCAAGGAACCTGATCTGAACACCTGGAGATGACACCCTCATCATGTTGAGGGTGCACTACCGCTCGAGTCTAGCGGTGATTATTGGTGGGAGCCCTTAGGAAGGAATCCTATATCCTTGAGTTAAGGCCTTGAGTGACCTTCTAATTCACCTACTTATAATATGGGAGGGGATGTTGATTGTGTTCCGGGGATAACGACCCGAAATGGTTGGAGATGGTGGTTGGCACCAACTATTTCTTGATTACTGGTTATCGCTATCCGGATGACCAGGGTGAATTATTTACTTGGAGGGCTTGTCAAGCGGCCTCCAGAGTCGGAATGGTACCGTGTTGACGGTATTCCTTAACCAGTGCATTTGACACCCAGCATTGAAGATGATGAGTAGGTGATTTCATCCTCAGAGCGGATGATGATCTAGCAGGAGTAGCAGTAGAGGTATTCACAATAGATCCATTCACAGGTGTGAACTTAAAATAATCCATTTCTGTAACACAAAAGATCTTGGAAAATAGTGCTTGTTTGTTATAACAGACATAGTCAAGATAAATTCGGACACTACATCTTTTGGATAAGCACCAATGTTATTTATTTTTTTGTTGGACCTCTCATTGAGTTCAAATAGGTTCCTAACAAATAAGTAAAACATCATTTTAACTTGGTTAAGGATTCACGTCGGGTTCACCATTTTTTGTTTCCTCTGGAATTGGGGATGACCTTGTTTGCTTAAGGTTTAAACATTCTAATCGGTTTCTAATGGGTTTGTTCATAGAATAGGAAACATACAATGAATCTATATCCATTTGTACATACTTTCCAAAGGTAGGTGATCATTATTTGTGCACAGATGGGGCTTAATAATTTTCATTGGTCGAGAGGATGGGAGGTCAGACTCATCACACCCTTTTTAGGGGAATTATTGTCTACTCTAGGACTCTCTTTATAGATTTAAGTTATGTTCTTGAATCCTTATTACACTACCAAGTATGAAAATGAGATTTCCTTTAAATCTAACAATCAATGATTAATTTTTATGAGATTTAGAGAATATTTTATATGTATTCGAGGTTCTTCATCGATAGATACTCATCTGTATTTGTTAGAGATTCTTGGACAATGGTATCCTTCGACACATTATATAGAAACCTCTTGGTCATTATGATAACCATACAGGTTTTAAAGCCACTCAGTGGGGCACTTGATGTTTATTGCCATTTAGAAGGACTTAGATTATTTCAGAATTGCTATCGTACCCACAGATGGGCTACCTACGTATCCTTGTTTTAGAAAAGGAATCAAAACCCATGTAGTTATGGAATTAAAATATAGTTTAATGTCATATGGGACATATGAGAAATAATGGATGATGGGATTGAACCTTAGAAAGGATTCCTACGTACTCTAATTTTAAGGTTGAGATCAAATTCCACGTAGTTCGAGAAAGAATTGTAGGGTTTATGGATGATTAAAGGATCAAAGAGATATTTCATAATTACTTTTACACTCTAAGCTCATGTGAGTCATGCTCGGTGTGAGAAACAAGAGGTATTGGTAAAACCTGACAATTGCGCCACGGAAGATGCAATCATAAGAAATAATGTGGGGCTTATGTATGTATGACTGCCCAAATAGGTAGAGATCAATAATTATTTCAGAGAAGAAGTCTGGGAACTGGGTCCATAAAGGTATATGTGCTTTTATGGAGATTTTGGATACTCTAACTTGGGGATTACTCCTAAGGAAGATTCCGAAATTTGGGGGGGACTTGGGGCTTATTCCTACGAATGATTCCCTAATCAAAAGTAAATTAAGACTGGTTAAGAAAAATTATGAACGGGGATTATTCCTGAAAAGGAGGCCTACGTTATGGGAATTTCGAATTTTGGGGCTTAATCTTAAGGAGGATGCCCAAATTTTAGAACTTGGACTGTGGCTTACTCTTGAAAAAGAGTCCTAGGTTAAAGGAGCTTCTCATCTTAAAGGATGAGGTTGAATGAATGAAATCTCTCACCATAGTGTCATGAAAATTTGTAAATCACTAGGTTTTGAGGGATGTTCCATAGAATCCATTTCAGGTAAGGAAGACAACAAAGGAATCATGGCATAAATGGCTTTAAAGAGGGTTTTTAAGGGAAACTTTAGAAGAGGAGAGGTGGATTTGAAGAAAAGAGATGAATGGACAGGAGGGGCACCCAAAAGAAGGTAGGCTCATAGGTCATGTTTGGGCGCATAGGTATACCGGGGCAACACATGTGTACTTGCGTGCCTGTCAACCCATAGGGTAATACTTGGGCGATACTTGTCTCAAACCCTTAGTATTACTCCTAACGGCTTTTTAATGAGTGCCGCACTGGTTTTGTTGAATGGATAAGGCAGAACACAAGTTTCATCACTTTGATGAAGGGTTAGAGACTTAGGTGCGCATGTGTTGATGAATTTCAACACTTAGTCCTTGTTCCCCCTCTTTAGATCATCCGTTCTAGGTATGAAAGTACATTAGAAGTGTTCGGAAGGCTTTGAGAAGATACTAGGGCGTTGAGACCTAAAATCTGAGTTTTTGGATTTTTCTCTCCTTAAATGGGGGGACCACAAGGGGTATTTATAGGCTTTTGAAGACCTTGGGAGAAAATAACATAGGGCACACAAGTCACCTGTGCACCCAACATGAGGCACACAAGTATACTTGCACGACCATGATGAAAACTGCGTGACACATGTGTAAACAAATCCTTGTTCATGCTTTTGTCAAATTTTTATGCTTCTTTAAAGGATGAATCACTTTGGACTAAGGTATTTCACTTTTTCAGTCATTATACTCTGTGACGGAAAGGAGCATCAACATGCCTGCAACAATATAATCTGTTTGGGCCCAAAAGCATGTCCCAAATAGGGTGTGAGACTAAATCCTAGTAGGGTACCCCCGTGAGATCTGTGCCTAACAGTCAATGAATATATGATAGGTAAAAGTACTGAAAATAGTAAATAGGAAAGTACTCAATAGTAAACAATCCACAATTTCAAAAATTCTAACAACAATCAAGTAAGCAGCTAATCAAATCAGGTAACCCTCTAAGAAGTACTCATAGTCTAACCCCTCTAGTTTAATAAAACATGTACGAGCAAACTTTTGGGAAGAACACACAGTCTCACCCCTTTGGTTCACCTAAAGTATAGACTCTCAGAGAAAGAACTCACTGTCAATTTCCCCTATAGTCTCATGTCGGTACTAAAGGTGATCTAGGGAAGAACTCAATGTCAATTCCCACTGTGGCCCACGTCACAGAACTACAGAAACTCTTATAAAGCACTCAACGTCAATTCCCCCCGTGGTCTCGCAACGTAATTATAAAGAATTTTAGAGAATCCCTTATGTCCATTCTCCCTAAGGAATACTACACCAAGTTCTCATAGCCCCATGTAAGTCAACAAGTATCGCAAGTGTTGTGGCCAAAGTAAACCTAAATAGCTACTTGGATAATAGTCTACAACATCTCAGCAAGTCAGAACTGGAAATCACTTCATTCTACAATACTAGTCATGGAAAAAAACTGCAGCCTAACAAGAAAGGCTTGACCAAATAGTCACAATTAAACATGCATGGGAAAAAAAAAATCATAGAAATTTACCCTAATCACATTCAATTTACATCTACTCTAGCATACAAGCAAAGAAGACAAACAATAGAGCTAAAAAATTAAATGTGCAATACCCCGTTCATGGGTATTGGGAAAATTTGCACATAAAACTCCAAGAATTTCAACAGAAAGGCACAAACCACCTACCTCAGCCCTGTGAGATAAATATAATTTATCCTCGAGGATTGAATCACCTTATAACACTATAGATGTAATAAAATGTATAAAATGTTCAACCCACGATAACCCACGAAAGAGGTGAAAAAAGAAGATGAAGCTCTAGGAGAAGAGAGAACACACCGATGCAATTCCAACACAACTGATAGTGTTCAATTCGGAGGATGGAAGATTACTTGGGGGTTCGTCGAAGATTCAAGGTCGTTCGGGAGCTCTTGTACAAACGGGAACAAAAAGGATATGTTTCTAATGATTAGACGTGACCCCGATGTGTTTAATGAAAAAAACGTACATGGCGTGTACCTTTAAAGTAAATGGTGTATACTATCTGTTTCGATACTCTGCCTTAAGCAGCCTACAGGTCACCCCCACATGGTCATGTGCATGGCTGCTACACAGCTAGCACACGGCTACCTATGGTAACCGAGTAAATGGCGTGTACTCAAATAAGTACACAGTGTGTACTCAAAAAAGTACATAACATGTACTTCAAAATATTCCAGAGAAAACCTCTTTTTCCCAAAAACGACCTGAAAAGGAAAAATATTCCTGAAAAGGAGGCTCAGGTTCTTACTAACTTCCTCCCTTTAAGAAAATCTTCCCCAAATTTCCCTATCACGCCATTGATGAAGAAACCCCGATCAACTCCGACTACTGTGCTCGTACATCAGCCTCCCTCTCCCAAGTCTCATCCTGTACTCGCCCGTGCTGCCATAGCACTTGTACTAGAGGAACAAACTGGAAACATAGAACCATTGTACTATGATCTACAATCTATATAGGATGCTCTTCAAAATATGCATCCACTTCCATCTCAACCTCATATGGTTGTAAAACGAGAGATGGGTCTGAAAAGTAACGTCGAAGCTGAGAAAGGTGGAAGGTGTTGTGCATAGCCCGGTACTTGTGAGGTGACTGAAACTGATAGGCATCCAACCCAACTGTCTCTAACACCTCAAATGGGCTTACGTACCTCGTCTCAAGCTTACCATGTCTCCTGATCCTCTTGTTTCCCAACCCCGGTGTGACATATAGGAATTCATGTTCCCCGACCTTAAACTTCGAAGGTCATCTCTGCTGATTAGCATAAGACTTTTGTCGAGACTATGCTATATCCATCCTCTTCCAAATCAAATCGATCTGATTGGTGGTATCCTAAACAAGACGAGGTCCCAGCAAAGCTGTATCTCCTACCTCCAGCCAACATAAGGGTGATCGGCATGGCCTACCGTACAAAGCCTCATAAGGTGCCATTTGAATAGTTTCATGAAACCTATTTTTGTAGGAAAACTCCACAAGAGGTATGTGCTTCTCCTAAGAACCTCTAAATTCCAGGATGCATTCTCGGAGCATGTCCTCAAGCACCTAAATCGTACGCTCAGAATGGACATCCATTTGAGGGTGGTAGGATTTACTCAAAAGCACCTGTGTACCCAAATTTTTCTGAAGCCCCCTGCCAGACCTGAGAAGTAAAATGTGAATCTCTATCTGAAACGATGGATTGTGGAACTCCAGGAAGATGTAAAACCATCCCAACTCCTCAAGATTGAAGGTATCCTTGATTGGAATAAAGTGAGATACCTTCTTAATTCTTTCAATTACAACCCAAACTACATCATTCCCTTGAGACAACCATGGAAGCCCTGTCACAAAATCCATTGTGATGTCGTTCCACTTCCACTTGAGAATGGATAACTGTTGTAAAAGCCTTGATGGTCGCTGATGCTCTGCCTTCACCTTCTGACAGGTGGGACACCTCCAAAAAAACCTACAACATCTCTCTTCATACTTGGACACCAATACTGACAATGTAGATCAAAATACATCTTGGTGACAATAGGATGAACTTCCCAAACTGTGGAATGAAAGTCCCACATCAGCTCCTCGCGTATGTCTGCTGGAACCCATATGTGCCCCTTGAAACGAAATATCTCATCCTCACCTATGGTCCATCCAAGAACAGGGTCCTCTCCTGACACACTTTCCCGTAGTACTAGGCCTTAAGAATTTGATAGATGCCTCATTCTTACTCAATCAAGAAGGGTAGAGGTAAAAACTACAGAAGAAAGAAAAGGTTGCCTTTTTATGTCGTGCACCTCCAAATGCATCTCAGAGAACAGATCCATAAGCTTCCACTCACTAATAGACTCCTGAACTTCCTGTATCTGAGTCCTCCTGATTAACGTATTAGCCACGTCATTGCCCTTCCCAAGCATATATGAAAGCTGAAAGTCAAAAGACTGAAGGTACTTGACCCACCTTCGATACCACTGATTCAGATTATGCTGAGTGAAGATGTACTTGAGGCTCTTGTGGTCGGTGAAAACCAAAAAATTCTCTCCTAGAAGATAATGTCTCCAAAAATGTATAGCATGAACAACAGCTTCCAACTCCAGATCGTGCATTGGGTAGTTCCTCTCATGTGGCCTCAATTACCGAGACACATACGCAACGAATCCATCTCCATGAAAAATCATAGATCCTAGATCTATACCTGAAGCATCACAAAAAAAATAGTATAGCTCTTGCCCGACTCTGGAAATACTAGTATCGGTGTTGAATTCAACGTCCCTTTCAGCTCCTGAAAGGCTGACTCACAAGAATCTGACTTCAGGAACATTACACCCTTCTTAGTCATACTCATCAGTGGTGCTGCTGCTAAGTGTGAAAAGTCTTATATGAAGTGTTTGTAGTATCCATCCATCCCTAGAAAACTGAAAACCTCAATGACATTCTTCGGCTGCTCGAAGGAAACTACTGCTCTCACTTTCTGTAGGTCGACTGATACTTCTATCTCTGATATAACATGACCCAATAAGTGAACTTGATCCATGCAAAAGTTGTATTTTGATAGCTTATCATATAGCATATTCTCTCTTAGTGTACTCATAACGATCTCGCGATGTGTGGCATGGTCATTTTGAGTGTGAGATTACACCAAGATATCATCCATGAAGGAATAAAATTACGGATAGAACACTCGGTTCATCAGTTCCATGAGAACTACAGGCGCGTTCGTGAGACCGAAAGACATAACCATATACTCGTATAGACTATACCTACTTTGGAAGGATATGAGAGGTATATCAAATGGTCTAACGTGCAACTGATGATAACTGGACCTCATGTAAATCTTCAAGAACACCCGGGATCCTCGAAGCTGATCAAAGAGATTATCAATATTTGGTAAAAGATACCAGTTCTTGACCATCAACTGGTTAAACTTCCGATAATCCACACAAAGACTGAGGGAGTTGTCTTCCTTCTTCAAAAACTGGACAGGCGAACCCCAAGGAGAAGTACTAGGTTGAATGAAACCATTTTCATGAAACTCCTCCAACTACTTCTTAAGCTCATACAACTCAGGTATATCCATCCTATAAGGAGAAATGGATACCGTTGCCGCTCCTGGCACTAGCTCAAAAGATAAATCTACCTCACGCTCTCGAGGAAAACATAAAAAGTCCTCTAGAAGAAAATCTCTGAAACAATCCACCATTGGAGGAAAGTACCTCTGTGAATTCCCCTAGTCATCCAGATATAGAGTAAAAATCAGGGTTTTAACTCCTACTAACCCATGGTGCTCTGGACCTGGTCTGCTCCCCTGAACATCCCACTCTCCCTTACGAAGGAAGGATCCACCCTCTAGTGATATTAAACTCACCCTATGGTGATAAAAGTCGATGAATGCCTGGAATGTAACTAGCTAGTCTATTCCGAGAATGAAATCATAGTCTATGATCTCTAGGACATAGAGATCCCATAAGAACTGGCACCCGCCAAACTATAGAGGGAACTCCTTTCACTGATGTACACAAGCCGTTCTAGTCCCTAATTCAGCATCTAGTGTCAAAAAATCGATAGAAGAAAAGAAGCAGAGTTGAAGGCTCTCCACAAAAGCAACAAAAATAAAGCTATGGGAAGCCCATGTATCAAAAAGATATGAAGATAAAACTGAGGAAACTATGATCGTACCTCAAACTATAGAAGTTCTAGGATCCTGCTCCCGGTGGGTCTACTCCACTACAAAAGTCTGACCTGCTCTACAGCCCTGTGACCCTGCCTGACCACTCTGAGCTCATCCACTCTACTGTCACTAGTAGCCTGGTGACTGGCCACCACAGCTGCAACCTCCACCTTCGCTTGAACGGCCAGAAGAACTCCAGTTCGCAGACTGGTGAGAAACTGGTGGAGTTTCTCCTGTACGTGGGGTCATAGATGAACCCTGGTCACCAGCTGCGGGTGAAAAGACCTGACAAAAATGCTAAAGGTGTCCCATATTGCCGCAATATCGACACTCCACCGGGTCTCTTTGGAAATATAGCCTCATATTCCCACTTCTTTTACACTGGTAGCACACCACCTAGCTACCAGAAGATGCATCCCACTTACTCAGCTCTCCTCGTGTAGTCTCCCTACGGTGCTTCCGGCTATTAGCCGGTGATGCACTAACTCTGGGTGTCGAGCCACCCTGGTTCGCAACCCTGGATCCTAGGAATGGTGTGAAATGCTGATTCATGATGAAATGAGAGTAATAATCCATAACCGATAGGGTACCCTACTCCATGCTCATAAACTACCAGGCTCGGTCGGCACTCAGGTTCTCCGAAAATAAGTAGTCATAGAAGATGAGCTGAAACTCATCCGACGCCAAAACCTGCTAGCATCCCGCCTATGAGATCATATTTCACCACCTCTTGGTGGATTCCGGAATCATATATGTAGAAAGATTGACCATCCTCTCTAGAGGAATCTCCAGATACTCAAATATCATCAGCATGGATTCTATCCATGACTATGCAGCCTGAGGTCCTCCTTCCTTGGAGAAAGTGGGAGGATGTTGCTACTGGAAAACCCACATCAAATATGCCATCGACAGGGAAGGAGGCGGTGCTCCTTGGAAGGTCATCATAATCTTCATGAAGACTTCCCTAAAATGTGTTTCAACACATATGTCAGGTACAACGTTTGGTGCCAAGACTGGCATGACAAGAGGATCTATAGGAATTCCCTGATCAGCCATATCCGGTGTCTAATTACCGAATGAAAACTGACATACAACCGAAGGATGTCTCAGTGGCATGACTCCGCAAGGTCAAACACACACCTTAGATCAGGATTAACAGGGACTGAAACATGGGCGTGTACTTCTGCCAAGGATGGTCGTGTATCACCCCACCCACTGGGCGTGTTTTCTTAACACACGACGTGTACCTAAATCCTCTTTATCTTTTTGATTCATTCTACACGGTTAATCCATGAAGTTCCCCCAAGGCAAGACAACACGACATGTTTACAGTAGACACTGCCTGTACTAGACAAGCTTCACCTGGCCCGTGTTGTTAGTTACACGTCCTGACACACAACTCACTCTTCATGGCATGTTCATGGTGGACACGGTGTGTACGTTAAAGGATAACACCGACTCTTTTTGTTAGTGACATGGTCGGGTACCTGGGTCAGACTACACGACATGTTCATACTAGACACGGCATGTATAGCTTAAGTTTTATTCGTCTATGTTGTTAGTTACACGGGCGGACACAGGGTCAACACTACATGGCATGTTCAACTGGTACACAACATGTTCCTTCAAGGAATTCCTTATCCAGCGTATCTTCCCAAATGACCTATGACACTGTTAAAGATTACACGACATGTACATAAAGTACACGGTGTGTACTTAAGAAAAAATGGTTTCTTCCTGATCCTAAGAATACATGGCATGTAGTCAAAACTACACGGCATGTATTATATGTTTTTCCAGACAGTATACCTCAGATACTACTTTGGAACCCAGAAAAAAACTAAAATGAACCACGGGAGTTCCAAATTCAAATCCCTGAGGGCCCATACTCCCCACGAATCAAAGCTTGGAATCTTATAAAAGTTACAAACAAGGATAACAGTGCAATGATCCACCAAATTCCAGTCCATGAGGGCCCATAACACCTCAAGAACCAAATTTTGGCATTCATTCAAACAAGACATTACACAAACAATACTATATCAAGCAGTAGGGGTTTTATTAAGGCATCTATCACAATATCATGCATATTCTACACAACATCTATCACAAAAACATGCAATTGCTAATTCACCCTAGATGGAATGGAAAGACTTCCTGACATGTGATCTCTAGAAGGTGACTATATGATGCATGAGATGGAAAATGTTGAGCAATGTATTGTTTTCAAAAAATTCAAAATAATGTTTTTTAAAGGGGTAGATTATTTTAAATAATACTCTGTCTCTTTATGATGATTTTGATGCTCACAAATACCCTTAATTATTTACTAATTATTTCATTGAGTATTTTGCAGGAATTTATTTTATTTATTTATTTCATACAACGAGATTTCATACTTCATTTATTCCGAGATCAATTTTAGCGTGTTCTGGAATCACTGTAGCGCAAGATAAATTTTAGCGCGTACTGGAATCACTGTTCATACCCTACGTTGATGAACGTAACGTATGGATGAAAAGTTTACCTTTTATGTTATTTTGAAACGTATGGTTAATGAACCTTACGTTGTTGAAAAGTATTGAAGAAGAACATTACGTTTGGAAGGAACCTTACGTTTTCGTTGTTGGACAAGTATGGAAGAGAAACCGTACGTTAGTTTTCAGTGTTGAGTTTGTTTCTCAAAAGTATGGATCATCAACCTTACTTTTATAATCAACTGTACGTTCTTTGGAGAGTTGAAGCAAGACAATGTATGGATGATCAACCCTACGTTTGAATGCTGAAGAGAAAGTATGTATGTTCAACCTTACGTTTGTGAACCTTACGTTTGTGAACCCTACGTTTGGAGCCACGTCATCAACCCTACGTTTGGCGTCGGGATATTTTTGACAGACGATGTTTCCTTTTGCATTGGTCAAACAAGCGGTTTATTAAGCGGATTTCGAGCCGATTCTTAAGTACGACTTTGACTTAATCAAATACGATTTACAACGGATTAATGATTGATTTAAACGGAGCTTTTTGTGCCGATTCTTCAGGGGAGTTACAACGGCTCTGTTATTTCATTTAATATCGCGAATCTAAAGGAGATTTTTATGGATCTATTTATGCGGAAGAATTTCTCAGATTTGAATATATATGTTCTATCTTGGAAACTTCGGATTTTATATATATACACAGAAAAGTGTGTGAAAGATATAGATTGATCTTTTAACGAGCAAGAAACAGAGACTGTGAAAAGGCGTTCTTTTCTGGTGATCGAGAAGAAGTGTAAAACCTTTATTACCGAAGGAAGATCTTGATAGCAGATTCACGTGTTCTACATCGACTATCTATTGTGAATCTACTGCTGCTGAAGTTGTGAAGTTTCTGGTAAAATCTATTGAAACTGGATCGACTCAGAACTGTTTTGATTACAGATCTTTATTTTCTGAAGACAACGATCTATCTACTGTCAATTGCTTTCTGTTGCAATTGTGAAGAACAACTGGAGAAGTGTTTTCTTTATCGAAACCCTTTTTATTTTTGAGTGATCAGCTTCTCGTTCTAAGCTGTGTGGGTTCGTGTTTGAACCAGGAAGGCTGTGTTTGCCTGAAACTTGTAAAGGTGTCAACTGCCTGTACTCAGTTGTGAACAGGTCTGTGGAAACGAGGACCAGATAGTGAAAATCGCCAAGCTCGTGGATTTGAGCGTTGGTGGAGTGGACTAGGGGCCTTCTGTTTCCCGAACCACTATACATCTGTGTGTTCATGCTTTTACTTTTTCCGCTGCATATTTAATCGAGCAAAAGCATAGTGGACAGAATTTGTCTAAATTGAAGAGATTATAATAATTTTGATAAGACACAATTCACCCCCCCTCTTGTGTGTAATCCGTAGATTCAGATCCAACAATTGGTATCATAGGAGGAGCTTCTTATTTTTAAAGTCTTATCAAGCTAGAAGTATTTAAAGATTATACATAGTGTATCATGGCTGATATGAGAGAGGGAATGTCAATGGTCAGAGCACCTTACTTTAATGGAGATAATTATGGCTGCTGGAAATCACGTATGATTATTTATCTGAAAAATCTTGGTTACAAAGTCTATTCAAAGATTCTGACTCCCTATGAAATTCCTGAAAATCCCGATACATGGAGTGCTGCTACAGAGGCTGAGTATGACATAAATTCAAAAGCTATGAATGCAATCATCTGTGGTCTAGGACCAGATGAATTTAACAGAGTATCTCAATGCCCGACTGCATATGAAATGTGGCAAACAATAGCTGTTTCTTATGAAGGAACAGATAATGTAAGACAGATGAGATATGCAACTGCTAAGTTAAAATTCGATACTTTCAGAATGATTGAAGGAGAGAGCATCACTCAGATGAATGGAAGATTGACAGAAATTGTCAATAATATAACAGCTCTAGGAGAACCAATCAAGCAGGCTGATCAAGCGTTGAAGGTACTGAGAGTACTTCCTACTCGATGGAATGGAATCTCTGCAGCAATCAGACAATCAACTTCTGTTAAAGATCTAACTATGAGAGAAATGATTGGTACATTGATGATGTACGAAGCTGAAATGCAAGATGAGGTAAATGAGCATAAAGTCTACATAAAAAGGGAAAATACTGCTTTGAAAGTGACTTCTCAACAAAAGGATAGAAAGATGAAGAACAGAGAAGTAAGTGCTAAATCAGAAAGCTCTGATTCTTCAAATTCGGATGAAGAACTGGCTCAGCTAGCCAGAAAATTCAGAAAGTTCAATAGTAAGAAGAAAGACTTCAAGAAATCCTTCAAAAAGGATAGCAAGGAAGTGAGATGTTATGAATGCAAAAAGATGGGACATATCAGACCGGATTTCCCAAAATTGAAAGATGCAAAGAAGAAGAAATTCTTCAAAAGAGATGATTATGAGCAGAAAGACAAGAAAGCTATGAAAGCTACTTGGAGTGTTTCTGAAGACTCAAGTAATTCTTCTGAATCAAGCTCAGAGAAGTAGGAAGCCAATTTAAAAGAAAATATGTGTTTCATGGCAGAAACTGATGAGGTACACTCATACTACTCCTCTGACTCAAATAATGAATCAAACTCTGAAACAAGCTTCTCAAATAAAAAACTTGCAGCTTACTGCAATATGCTTGAAGAAAGGTATGACTCATTATTTAAAAAATATTGTTGACGCTCCTTTCGTCACGGAATCTAAAGTTCAGAAAAGGGAATATCTAAGCAAAAAGTGATTCATCTTTTGAAGAAACATCAAAAATCGACAAAGGGATGAACAAGGAGAACATTGCCCATAGGTCGCGCAAGTTTCCTCTTGGTCGCGCAAGTACACTTGCGCGCCGCCTCAATACTTGCGCGACCCCTCATGGTCGTGCAAGGGACTTGCGCGACAGATCTGGTAACCGCCCAGTAACCGCCCAGGTTCTTCTTTTGCCTATAAATAGACCCTGTGGGCCCCCCATTCGAGAGGATCTTTTTCCAGAAACACGGATTGAAGCTCCCGACGCCCAAGTCTCTTCTCAAAGCTTCCAGAACACTTCTAAGGTAATTTCTTACCTAGAACGGAAGATCTAAAGAGAAAAGGAAGGCCTAAGTGTTGAAACTTATCAAACACTTGCGCGCCGACTTAATTCCTCCAATATAACTTGCGCGTCCCTCTTCTGGAAGAACCTCAAGAGAATGGTAAAAGGTTTAATAAAGAATCGCTCAAGTATTTCAACTCTGGTTGTAAATCGCGCAAGTATCCCTCATGTCGCGCAAGTATACTTGCGCGACCACTACTTGCGCGCCGCCGCAGGACTTGCGCGCCTTTCAGGACTTGCGCGCCCCTATCCTTTTGGGTGCCCATCTTGCCCATTTTTACCCCTCTTAAGCCATTTCACCCTTCCTATTCAAGATTCAGTCTTCAAGATACTCTTCAAAGCCATTTATGGCATGATTTCTTGATTTGACATCCTTATCTGAAAGGAATTCTGTGAAATATCTCTCAAAACCTAGTGATTTAAACATCTTTATATCACCAAAGATTGAGAGTTCATTCATTTCAACCTCATCCTTTAAGATGAGAGAATCCTAACCTGGGTCTCCTTTTCAGGAATAATCCCCAGTTATAAAAACCTTTGATCTGGGCATCTTTCTTAAGAATAAGTCCCAATCAAGTCCTTTAATCTTGGGCATCCTCCTCAGGAGTAAGCCCCAAACCTTAATCCCTAACCTGGGTCTCCTTTTCAGGAAAAAGACTCAGTCATAACCTTGGGCTTCCTTTTCAGGAGTAAGCCCCAAGTCCCCTAACCTAGGCTTTCTTCTTAGGAATAAGTCCTAGTCATAAATCTTGGGCATCCTTCTTAGGAGTAAGCCCCAAGTCTCTTAAAATTTCTCTTAACCAGTCATAAATTACCATTGATTTGGGTTTCCTTTTCAGGAATAAAACCCAATCATAAGTCCCCTCCTAACTTGGGCATCCTCCTTAGGAGTAAGCCCCAAGATTAGAGTATTCAAATCTCCATGAAACACATATAACTTTGTGGACCCTGTTCTTGGATTTTCTCCCTAAAAGTGAATCCTAAACTTTCATCTATCTGGGCAGTCATCTATACATAAGCCCCAAAACAAATTCTTATGATTGCATCTTTTATGGCACAATTGTCTGAATTTTACCAATACCTCTTGTTTCTCACACCGAGCATGACTCACGTGAGCTTAGAGTGTAAAAGTAATTATGACATTCATCTTTGAGCCATCAATCATAAAACATCATATCCCATTCCTCGAACTACGTGGGTTCTGATTCCTTTTTCAAAAACAAAGGATACGTAGGTAGCCCATTTATGGGTTCGATCCCAACATTGAAATAATCTCTGTCCTTCTGAATGACGATAAACTTCAAGTGCCCCACTGAGTGGCTTTAAAACCTGCCTGGTCATCAAAATGACCAAGAGACTTTTATATAAATGTTTTGAAGGATACCATTGACCAAGAATCTCTAAACAAATATAGATGATTCTATATTGATGAAGAACCTCGAATACATATAAAAGATTCTCTAAATTTCTTGCATATTTAATCATTGATTGTTAAAACTAAAGGAAAGCTCATTTTATACTTGGTAATGTAATAAGGATTCACGAACTTAACTTAAATCTATAAAGGGAGTCCCGGAGTAGACAATAATTCCCCTCAAAAAGGTGTGATGAGTCCGACCTCCCATCCTCTCGACCAATGCAAATTCCTAAGCCTCATTAGCCCACAAGCTAATGAGCGCCTGCCTTTGGAAAGTAGGTCCAAACGGATGTGGAATCATTGGATGTTTCCGGTTCTACGAACAAACCCGTTAGAAACCGATCGGAACGTTTGAATCTCCCGTCCAGGAGGTCATCCCCGGATTCCGCGCGAAACAAAAAATGGTGAACCCGACGTGAATCCTTAACCAAGTTAAAGTGATATTCTTCTTATCTGTTAGGCCCTTTGGGACAACAAGGCAATCATTGACATGTGCTCATCCAAAAGATGCAGTGGCCGGATTCATCTTGATTATGTCTGTTACATGGAACAGGCACTCTTTTTTCAAGATCTTCTACAAAAATGGCTTTCCTTAAATTCACCCCTGTGAATACTGCTGCTGGGAACACCTCTACTGTGAGGTCTACTGCTGTGAAAACCAATGCTGCTACTCCTGCTGGAACGTCATCCGCTCTGAGGATGACATCACCAACTCAGCGTCTTCAATGCTGTGTTTCTAATGCACTGGTTAAGGAGTACCGTCGCAACGGTACTATCCCAACTCTGGAGGCCGCTCGTCAAGCCCTCCAAGTTAACAATTCTACCTGGTCGTCCGGACAACGGCGACCAGCAATCAAGAAGCAGACGGTGCTGACTACCGTCTCCAACCGTTTCGGGTCGTTATCCCCGGAACGCAATTTCCATTCACTCCCTTACTCCGAGGAAGTGAATGAGCAGGTCTCGCAGGACCTTAATTCAAAAAGACAGGAGTCCTTCTCAAGGGCACCCATCAACAATCGCCGCCAGACTCGTGCGGTAGTGCGCCCTCAACATGATGAGGGTACCGACTCCAGGCGTTCAGCTCAGGTTCCTCGAACCCGAGCAGGCAAGATGAATCGCCAGAGACGGAACCCGGTTAACAATAGGCAGGTTGTCATCCCTTCCATCTCCGGAGAAGTCCACCAACCTAACTTGGTGGCAAATAACGAGCAGGCATACACACCTGTCCGTTTTAATCCCGCTGTCCAGCAGACTCGTCTGGCAGCATCAAGACGATCCCGCCAGGCAATTCCGGCGGAGTACCATAGGCAGGAACATACACCTGCTTATACATCAGCAGTTAGTCAGCAGGCTCGTCTGACTACATATGGTGGATCTCGTCAACCGCGTTTGACGAAGTGTAATCAGCAGGCACATACACCTGCTAATACTAATCAAGCCTACCAACAGTCTCGTTTGGTAGCGCACAGAGAAGTCAGTCGGAAAGCCCCGACGACAAACAGGAGGCATACTAAACTCTCTGCCTCCACACTTGAGTACTGTCAGGATTCACTGACAGGAAAAGGAGGACAGGAGCAGGCACATACACTTACTCCAAGCCCGGAATGGACGTATATCCCTGTTTCGGCGGCTGAAGTCACCAAACATATTTTGTCAATGGTGAAAGAGCAGAAGCAAATTCCTGCTCATATTCTGGATGCTTGCCAGGATATCATAACAGCTTCAGCATCATCTCAGGGACAGACACATAAATCTATCCCTAGCAGTGGAGTGACACATCAACAATTCACTCCGGAACAGACACACACATCTGTTCCAGTCCAAGAGGGTTGTGGGGCCTACTCCCCCATATCATATGGACAACCAAGTCAGGCACATACACCTGATTTGATCGATGATCGTCAGCCTAACCTGACCATCTTTCCTGATCAGGCACATACACCTGCTCAGAGCAATCACTTTCGTCATCAAGTGATTTCTAAAGCGAGTAAGAAGGCATCTAAGAAAAAGATCCGCCCAGCACAGTCAGGAGATCAAAGGCCAATATGCAACAAGGCCTTGCTCGATGCTGGAGTTCTTGAAGCCCTCAGACATTTATCTGTCGGAATTCAAGATTCTACTCCCTCAGTTCCCAATAACAGGAACATTAATCCCGAAGGTCTTCAACAGACACTTCCTCATGAAGACTTGCTTCATGAAAATTCGGTCAATCTTGAAGTTTCTTCTTCAGATGAGAGCCACAGGAACCCTCTATGTGGTCAGAAGGCCAAGGAGCAAGAGATTTCATCTTTTGCTGTAACCCATCATGATGGTCCTCCTCATGGTGATGAACTTCGCTGCGAAAGTCTTCTCCGCAGTAGTGATTCACGTTGTCTCGAAAATTCTTCAGAAGGCAATGTAGTGATGAGAAAGCCCTCCTATCTCGAGGCACTTGCAAACGTAAAACCATTCATGTCTGATGCTTTACTATCGGCAGGTGAAACTCTTTCTCCATCAGAAGATAGCCTGGGGTTCAGGTTATTCTCCGAACCTTCCCTGGGTCATTCATCTTCCAGCATGAATAGTGATTCCTCTACCAATCTTGTTGAATCCAATGAAGCAACAAGGAAACACCAACTCTGGTCCAAACAGGTAGAAGAATCTTCATTTAATGATAAAGAGGAAATGCTGAACATGAGGAAAAAACTGGCAAAAGGTGAAGTACCAGTCATGTTTTGGCCTTTGGCTGACTCACAGTATGACATTCCAAAGATGTTGACGGATGATGGAATCCATGATATTCGTCTTAACATATGGAAAACTCTTTGTCAATTAAAGAAGAAGGTATTAGCTTACGATGAATATGAAAATCATCTTAAGATAATAGAAGGGTTACAACGCCAGATTGATTTGGCATCTCTATCAGTCTCTCGGTATCCGAAGGCTGAAAAGCAACAGAGAACCCTTCAACGTTCATGCCTTGGCGCACTAAGAAGATTGCGTCAGTTAATTTCCAATGCTCCATCTAATGTTCATATCAGAGGATGGGGTATTCATGGAGCACTACATTTCACAGTGCTTTCCGGTCAGCAAAGCCCGCCGAAAATGGTCTCATGCAATGTTATTGCCCATGGCCGGCCACAGTCAATGGGCTTTGTTCATAATCAAAATCTTGCTCGAGATCAAGCTTCAACTAGTTCCTCTCAAAATCAAGTATATAGAGAACAGGTTGTTGAATTGCTCCTACACCAAGCAGGCGAGAATATTGCACAAGCCTCTCGTCTGGAGCAAACACGTCATCAAATGACAGAAGTTTCGGAAATCATCCAACGGTCTGTTGAACCAGGTGATAAAAGTGGATACAGGTTAATGCATCCAGCTAATTTCCGAACTAAGATTCGCAAGATCAAGAGAGATTTTAAAATGATCTCAGACATAGCATGTCAAGAGACACCCCAGCTTGCCAGACTGGGGACTTCTCTAACCCAACCCTCAGAATCAACGAATGGGATTCGAGGAGTTGAGCGGAAGCAACAGGAACACCCCCAGTCCACCGGACTGGGGACTTTTTCAAATCTTCAATCCCTCCCTCAGAGAAAGTCAGTATTCTCTCGATTAGAGAATAAGCCTCAAGAGGAACGAAGAGCCAAGATGTCAGGAGATTCTCTCCAAGTGACGGTTCTCCAAGAAATTCCTGAGGGATCAAGTCAACGGAATGCCATGCCTTATCATGGACATAAAAGGAGAAAATATCACAGAAATGCTGATAGAAAGGATTCTATGAAATATGCATCCATTAATGTCATCACTGCCGTTGCTGCTGATTCACCAGATGAGGCTCAATCAGAGGGATCAGACGAAGAGGTTCCTGCCCAAGAAGTTGCACACACAGACCTAAATGAAGAAGGTGTGCGCACACGTAATCAAAGGCTTACCCAAAATCTGGGTATTCCTTCAAGTAACCCACTTCCCCCTCTCCGAAAAGGATCCAATAAGGGGAAAGGAAAGAATCAGGTTACTTCTCACCCTTCCTCTGAAGGAGGTCAATCGCTCTCATTAGAGCAAAGGCTTGCACAACAGGAGGAAGAAATGAAAGAATTAAGAAGGTTGAATGCAGAACTACTTCAGAGTAGTCTTCTTCTTAAGAATGCTGAAGTTCGACAGCCGAAGGAATTTGTTGTAACTACTGAGATGGATCAGGAATATCCTCCTTTATCAGTACACCCACAGAGGTCTAATCCTACGGGTCAAATGCAACAACGGTTGGCAGCACTACAATTAGTTGCAGCACCAACCTCCACGTCTGTCCAAGCTCCATTCATTGCACCTACCCAAAACCAAGTTCAACCTGACGTTTCTCAAAAGTTAATAACTACTATTGAGTCATTAACAGCTCGGTTAGAAACTATGGAAGGGAAACGGGCGCAAGTTCAACCTGAAAAGAAAGTTTACCCTGAATGGGTAGATTCAATTTCTCCTCCATCCAGTTTTGGAAACCCTATTTTCCCTACTTTCAATGGATCAGGTGACCCTGAACAACATTTGACGCATTACGTGTCTTGTTGTGATCCTATGATGGGAACTCCAGAGCAACAAGAAGCAGTGAAACTCAGATGCTTCGTGCGAACCTTGCAAGGACCAGCTTTTGTCTGGTATACAAGCTTGAAATCCCGGTCAGTCATTGGATGGGAGGATCTTCGTCAAAAATTCCTTCTTCAGTTCAGCTCAACTTTGCCAAAAACGACAGTTTCGATCTTACAAACTGCAAGCAAAGGGAGAATGAAAGAGTCTCTGATTTCATTGCTCGTTGGAAGGGATTAACGTATTCCTTGAGTTTATCACTCCCTCAGGAGGAATTTTTGCCAATCTGTGTGGCAAATTTGCGTGACGAATTACGCACGCCATTGATCCCTGTGAAATACACAGGAGGGTTTCGAGACCTTACTTCAATCGCTCAACAGATTGAAGATTCCCTTATGCAGGCTAAGGTTAAATCTCGTGTAATTCCATCAGCTCCAGGAAGAAGAATGGGTAAAGCAGAAACTGCTACAGTTATGCTTAAACAGGCACCTATACCTATTTCTACTTCAAAACCTTCATCTTCTCGAAGGGCTCCACCTCCTGAACGCCAACAACAAAGGCTGTTTCGTCCAAATGATCAAAAAGATCAACGATGAAAACAATTTGAGGATATGAAGAGTAAAACATACTCTTTCTGAAGTGAGAAAGTTCCTGGTTACTTCATTTCAGCTCTGGAAAATAATTTGGTTCAATTACCAGTGCCGAAGAGACCAAACAAGGAAGGAGATGAAGACCGTCCCAATTATTGTCCCTTTCATCAAATGTTGGGACATCCCATCCAGGAGTGTTTTGTCTTTAAAGACCTCCTACAAAAGATGGTTGACTTGGGACAAGTCAAATTGAAGGGTTCTTCAGCTCATGTAGCGTGTATTACCGCTACAGATCCAGAGGAAGGAGGCGAGTGGCAGGAAGTCAAAAGCAAAACTGCGAAAAAATATGATGATTGGATGGTCAGAAAGACAATCAATCGGACCCATTCCATTTTGAGAACACAATTGAAGAAGCCAATTGTGTCTCCTACAAAAGCTGCAGTAAAGCCTCCATCAAAGGACAAATCCTCAAAAGGGCAGCGCAATTCAAAGAAGAAAGAGGAATCAGGAGAAGATGAGTATGTATCAAAGCCTAAATTGTCTTTGACTCTGGCAGATTTCATGCCATCTACTTCAATGCCACGGGCACCGTCCCACCAAACGGCACATCCTAAACAGGCTAACCAGGCAGAGTCTTTATCAGACGAAGAGTTAATCTTTGGTTCTGTTTAATCTCAATGGATGGAGAAGACAGCACGACTCCAACTAATGCCAGATTTCTGAAGAAGTATTTTGTATAAACACAAAATATTGTTCCCAGAACCAAGACTTACAATTGGTTCATACAGCAAAGGTCCGGTATGACCTTAAACTACACCAAGGTCCGGTATGACCTTAAACTACACCAAGGTCCAGTATGACCTTAAACTACAACTTCGTCCAACATTACATTAAACTGTGTCACATATTCTGTCCGAGATGACATTAAACTATAATACGTCCAGCATGACGATAAACTGTACGGTCCATGCATATGACCTTAAACTATTCGCACTTATGTCCCTGCAACATGACACTAAACTGTGCATCACCAATAGTCCTAACTACAAGACTTTAAACTGCATAGTCCCTGATTTTGTCTTACATGACAATAAACTGTATAGAAGTTCCTATATTTTGTCCGAGATGACATTAAACTATATTGTGTCCTAGCAACATGACATTAAAACCGTGTGGCGCTTTCATCGTCCAGCATGACATTAAACTGTAAAAAATCCCCAGAACTGATATCCTCATATTGGTTCACCTTAGTCCTAGCTACATGACTTTAAACTGTACAGCACCAGTTCGTCCTGGCTATATGACGTTAAACTATACAGCAATGGTCCCGTATGACTTTAAACTGCATCATCCCTGGTCCATGTATATGACCATAAACTATTTGCAAATATGTCCAGCAAGACGTTAAACTGTGACGTCCTAACTACATGACGCTAAACTGTATAAAAATCCCTCACGTCCGGAAAGACGTTAAACTATATAATCATCAAAAGTCCAGCATGACATTAAAACTGCACAATCCCCCTTTCGTCCAATATGATGTTAAACTGTATTTTCCCCATCGTCCTAACTACATGACGCTAAACTGTACAGAAAGTCCTTGATATGTCCTACATGACATTAAACTGTGCATCATTAAGGTTGTTATTACCTCTTGTTTCTCACACCGAGTATGACTCACGTGAGCTTAGAGCGAACATCAACCATAACACTCCCTTTGGGCCACTAACCATGTGTAAGTCCCAACAACATTTTTTATTACGATCTTTGTCCACAAGAACAACTTGATCATTGATTCATTCTTTAATTGAACTACACGGACTTTGATCCTTGCCCTCCAGGCTAGGTATGTAGGCAACCTCCCAAATGTTCAAGCCCAAAAACAATCTCTTCACATTGGTTCACCACCATCTCATAGATGATGATTTGTGAAACCACCCCTGGAATCAATATCTTTACATTGATTCACTTTCGTCCTTGTTATATGACGTTAAAACTATACAACACTTTTGTCCGGTACGACAATAAACTACAATATTCTTTGATTTCCTCGTTTGAGAAGGAACCATTATTAACATTGATTCTTTTTCAATCATGGTTTTCATTTTCAAAAGACTACGTACATACATGGTAATGCCTAAATGTTTTTATCTTAGGTTAAAACCATCATTGCACTAAAGTCTCTTTTCACCCTTCACATGTACGAACCAAATTTGTACAAAGGGTAGCTCTAGAACTACGTGGACTTGATTCCCATCCTTATGGGATACGTAGGAACATTCGAGTGTCCCTCGAATCCAGTCCCAAATCTTTTGGGCCTAACCCCAAATTTCACTTTCAGTCCCTTGGCTGAAAAGTCTTCATGAAAACACACACTGTGTATTCATTATTATGGTCCGAATTCTATGACCTTAAACTAAGATTACTCATACTTTCGTCCTACACGACGTTAAACTGCATTTCAAGAACTACGTATGGCTTGATTCTCATTCTTATGAGATACGTAGTGAAGTCTAAGTTTCAATTCAGGACCCAGCCACAACATGATTATGGTTTTCATTGACCTATGTATCTCTATATACATTGGAAAATACCCATCTTTATGTATTATAATCCTAACCTTAAATATTTTCAGATCTTCATAACCCTTTTCATGACTTATAGTCACAAAAATGTCAAACTTCTGAGAATTCTTTTGCCTGACTATGCAGCACCTGCCCATAGGTGGCCTTGCATAAACAGTCCACATAACAGACTTGTCAGCCAAGAGATGCTATTTATTTGACCATGCAGCCAATGCCCATAGGTGGCCCTGCATGTTTTCAACCCCCTAACGGGTTTGTTAAATAAATAGTAACTTCAGTCTTGGGAAGAATGCCTCTTTTGTCCTTATTTGTCTTAAACGACAGTATGTAGGGATCCGCAAAAATAGCCATCCTTAACATATTTGTCCCATATCCTTTTTCATGATCTGAAAGTATTCAAGTCTATGGTTTATTCTTCTTCCCTACGTTTGGGTCAGACCTTCGTAGGAGTGATATTCATCCAGTTCTTCGATATTCTTGTTTGGAAATATCTTCTCCATATTCAAGTACCTCTTTCCATACAACAAACTCTATGCTTTAGAAAATTTGAATCTCCATAAACTTTCACTGGCTTTTAGCACTAGGAAAGTAAATTTCTGAGAGTTCTTTTGCCTAACTATGCAGCACGTGCCCATAGGTGGCCTTGCATAAACAGTCCACATAACAGACTTGTCAGCCAAAAGATGCTATTTTATTTGACTATGCAGCCAATGCCCATAGGTGGCCCTGCATATTTCAACCCCCTAACGGGTTTTGTTAAATAATAGTAACTTCATTCTTGGAAACTACTTCTTCTAATGCTATTTAGCTCTTTTTCATATCATTCCTCAGATTCAAATATTCTTAAAGCCATAGTTTACATTTTTTCCCTCATACTTGAGTATGGTAAATATGTTTTCAGATAAATTGTCACGGAATTGAATCCATTTTAATCAATTTTCGGTCAAAGCTATTTCTACCTTAAACATTATCCCCTTTATGTCCAGCTTGCATGACTTTAAACTGCCCACACAAAAGACAAAGGAACTCTGAATAAAAGTCAAGTTCCAGCTCACTAAATATACATTTTTTGTATAATTTAGGTAATATTGAGCAGTTAAAAGGTTCAAAGTTTGTAGGGTTATTTGTAATAATCCTAGTAAAAATCAAACTATTCTTACTAAGCCCATTGGCTTAAGTAAATTTGAAGCAAGTAATGAAAGAATGCTGGTACAAATGATTGAAGACAAAAGTGTTTTTCATTGATACACAAGAGTTAGAAGGACATCCACAGACTGGAGTCTCTTCTTTTCTTTCAAGAATTACAAGAGGCTTTCAACATAACACTTCATTTGATTTACGGCATCCCGATCTTCATTAGCAACCACCTAGAATTCATTCATTCAACTGGATACAATAAGAGATGCAGTGATACCAGCTCTTCTTGGAACAATTGTAAAAGGATGTTCTTGAGTGCGGTTTGAGAAAATTTTCTGCTGATCAAACAGTGACTCTGTTTCTGTCCAAGAGACTTGGAAGATGGATACATGGATTTGAGAATGGAGCATTGGAAGTAAAGAGCCATTTGGAGAGAGTACTCTTTTCAGATATTGCTCTAATACCATGTTTGTCTTCTCTCCACCAACCGGTAGTGGAAAACATTTCAGCCCATGGGTTTGCCATTTTCATATCTGCAAGGGAATGACATGGAGGAAGAATTTGAAAGTTCACACCATTGTTGTTACTCTTAATGCACAGCATAACCGAAATAGAGAAGTAGCAGTGCAGCTGCATCTCAGGTGTATAATTGTTTGCATTTGGAACATTGACTCCTTGCAGATGACCATGAACACACAGAGACAGGTAGATGCTCTGTGGGAAATTAAGATGATATTTCTTCAAATACTTATCCAAATCTGGGAAAGTGCTGTCGCAGATATCATAGTAATCATGGCCAATAATGTTCATCATGTCATCAATCCGCTTGCTAGCCAGTTCATCAGCCGTTTCAATTCCCTTGGGAACCACTGGATCTGCACAAAAGATGAATAAACTAACTCTTAAATGGGTTTATTTTCATAAAATTTGTAAAGAAATTTTGGAAAAATGGCTAAGGCATTTAAGTCGCGCAAGTCTAAAACATGGCGCGCAAGTATTCTTGTGTCGCGCTAGTTTTTGACGCGCAAGTATAAACCGCGCAAGTACAAATACCTTTACAGTGGCGCGACATCGAGGAAAACACTGGAAAACAGAGCAACCTGCGCGGTCAAGGTGACCTGCGCGGCGAGAGCTCGAGAAGGGATGATGTCCGGAAATCCGGATACTTGTACGGAGGTGAGGCCATATATTTATAGGCCAGAGGGCCTACCTGCGCGCCGTACCCAGAGCGCTTTAAGGCCTGCGCGACGCAGACTTGCGCGCCGACCTCTGCACACTGAAAAACTTGCGCGCCGCCCTTTTCCTTTAGAGGGATTCGATTTCCTCAGAGTCAAATCCTCATTTTCTCTCCGGATCCAACTCTGAGGGGGGACTTTTGTTGACGCTCCTTTCGTCACGGAATCTAAAGTTCGGAAAAGGGAATATCTAAGCAAAAAGTGATTCATCTTTTGAAGAAACATCAAAAATCGACAAAGGGATGAACAAGGAGAACATTGCCCATAGGTCGCGCAAGTTTCCTCTTGGTCGCGCAAGTACACTTGCGCGCCGCCTCAATACTTGCGCGACCCCTCATGGTCGTGCAAGGGACTTGCGCGACAGATCTGGTAACCGCCCAGTAACCGCCCAGGGTCTTCTTTTGCCTATAAATAGACCCTGTGGGCCCCCCATTCGAGAGGATCTTTTTCCAGAAACACGGATTGAAGCTCCCGACGCCCAAGTCTCTTCTCAAAGCTTCCGGAACACTTCTAAGGTAATTTCTTACCTAGAACGGAAGATCTAAAGAGAAAAAGGAAGGCCTAAGTGTTGAAACATAACAAACACTTGCGCGCCGACTTAATTCCTCCAATATAACTTGCGCGTCCCTCTTCTGGAAGAACCTCAAGAGAATGGTAAAAGGTTTAATAAAGAATCGCTCAAGTATTTCAACTCTGGTTGTAAATCGCGCAAGTATCCCTCATGTCGCGCAAGTATACTTGCGCGACCACTACTTGCGCGCCGCCGCAGGACTTGCGCGCCTTTCAGGACTTGCGCTCCCCTATCTTTTTGGGTGCCCATCTTGCCCATTTTTACCCCTCTTAAGCCATTTCACCCTTCCTATTCAAGATTCAGTCTTCAAGATACTCTTCAAAGCCATTTATGGCATGATTTCTTGATTTGACATCCTTATCTGAAAGGAATTCTGTGAAATATCTCTCAAAACCTAGTGATTTAAACATCTTTATATCACCAAAGATTGAGAGTTCATTCATTTCAACCTCATCCTTTAAGATGAGAGAATCCTAACCTGGGTCTCCTTTTCAGGAATAATCCCCAGTTATAAAAACCTTTGATCTGGGCATCTTTCTTAAGAATAAGTCCCAATCAAGTCCTTTAATCTTGGGCATCCTCCTCAGGAGTAAGCCCCAAACCTTAATCCCTAACCTGGGTCTCCTTTTCAGGAAAAAGACTCAGTCATAACCTTGGGCTTCCTTTTCAGGAGTAAGCCCCAAGTCCCCTAACCTAGGCTTTCTTCTTAGGAATAAGTCCTAGTCATAAATCTTGGGCATCCTTCTTAGGAGTAAGCCCCAAGTCTCTTAAAATTTCTCTTAACCAGTCATAAATTACCTTTGATTTGGGTTTCCTTTTCAGGAATAAAACCCAATCATAAGTCCCCTCCTAACTTGGGCATCCTCCTTAGGAGTAAGCCCCAAGATTAGAGTATTCAAATCTCCATGAAACACATATAACTTTGTGGACCCTGTTCTTGGATTTTCTCCCTAAAAGTGAATCCTAAACTTTCATCTATCTGGGCAGTCATCTATACATAAGCCCCAAAACAAATTCTTATGATTGCATCTTTTATGGCACAATTGTCTGAATTTTACCAATACCTCTTGTTTCTCACACCGAGCATGACTCACGTGAGCTTAGAGTGTAAAAGTAATTATGACATTCATCTTTGAGCCATCAATCATAAAACATCATATCCCATTCCTCGAACTACGTGGGTTCTGATTCCTTTTTCAAAAACAAAGGATACGTAGGTAGCCCATTTATGGGTTCGATCCCAACATTGAAATAATCTCTGTCCTTCTGAATGACGATAAACTTCAAGTGCCCCACTGAGTGGCTTTAAAACTAGCCTGGTCATCAAAATGACCAAGAGACTTTAATATAAATGTTTTGAAGGATACCATTGACCAAGAATCTCTAAACAAATATAGATGATTCTATATTGATGAAGAACCTAGAATACATATAAAAGATTCTCTAAATTTCTTGCATATTTAATCATTGATTGTTAAAACTAAAGGAAAGCTCATTTTATACTTGGTAATGTAATAAGGATTCACGAACTTAACTTAAATCTATAAAGAGAGTCCCGGAGTAGACAATAATTCCCCTCAAAAAGGTGTGATGAGTCCGACCTCCCATCCTCTCGACCAATGCAAATTCCTAAGCCTCATTATCCCACAAGCTAATGAGCGCATGCCTTTGGAAAGTAGGTCCAAACGGATGTGGAATCATTGGATGTTTCCGGTTCTACGAACAAACCCGTTAAAAACCGATCGGAACGTTTGAATCTCCCGTCCAGGAGGTCATCCCCGGATTCCGCGCGAAACAAATATAAATCTATAAAGAACTTGCATAAAGCTATTTCAGATGAGAGAAATACTTTGCTAAAACAACATAAGGAATTAATTGACAAATACAACTCTGCTGACTCAAATAAAATTAATTTTGAATCAAAAATAAAAACTCTACAGGATGAAGTAGAATCTTATAAAAAGGCTGCTTTAGTTTTTACGAAAGGAGAAAACGTCTTAAATGAGATACTTGGAAAAACTGTAATTAAAAGGGAAAGGTTTGGAATTGGAAGTAAAGGAGAAAAACCTAAGTTATACAAAAATTATTTTGTTCCTAGCACTAAACAGGTTATTTGTAACTACTGTGGAACAAAAGGTCATATAGCTAAAAACTGTTTTCTAAGAAAACCTCAAATATGTGGAATTAAGAAAGCTTATATTTCCAATGATCTATATGATTCAATCAATTTTAAGAAAACAAAGCAAATCTGGATACCCAGATCACTGCTTGCTAACACTCCTGGACCCAACAAAATATGGGTACCAAAGCAATTTGTTTAAATGTCTTTGCAGGTAGCAGGTCACCAAAGAAAGAAAGAAATATGGTATATGGACAGTGGCTGCTCAAGACACATGAGTGGAACTTCAGCTAATTTCTCTTCTCTTACCCGAAAGGAAGGAGGACTTGTCACCTTTGGTGACAATGCCAAAGGAAAGATTATTGGTATTGGAACAGTTGGAGATCCAGAGACAGTCTCAATCAACAAAGTACTTTATGTACAAGGTTTAAAACACAATCTGATAAGTATTTCTCAACTCTGTGATGATGGATACACTGTTGATTTTACTAACAATAGTTGTACTATTTCTAAAGATAAACTGTTTAAGTTTAGAGCACCCAGAACTGATAATGTTTATACTTTGGATTTGTATTCCTTGTGTAAACAACAAGTAAACTGCTTAACTGCTAATATATGTGAATCCTGGATCTGGCATAGAAGACATGGTCATTGCAATATATATGCTTTACATAAATTAACTAAGAAACATCTAGTTTCTGATTTGCCTAGTCTCAAATTTGAAAATGACAGATTCTGTGATGCATGTCATCTTGGCAAGCAACACAAATCATCATTCAAATCTGTTAATAAAGTTGCTACAACTAAGCCTCTAGAACTTATCCATATGGATTTGTTTGGACCTTCAAGAGTAGCAAGTTTAGCTGGTAAATTGTATGTTTATGTATTAGTTGATGATTATTCTAGATTTACTTGGATTTTCTTTTTGAAATATAAAAGTGAAGCTTTTAGTTTATTTGAAGGTTTTTGTAAATCTATTCAAAATGAAAAAGGTTTTAATATAATCTCATTGAGAAGTGATCATGGTGGAGAATTTGAGAACCAGGAATTTAATTCCTTTTGCTCAAACATGGGTATTAAACACACCTTCTCTGCTCCAAGAACACCTCAACAAAATGGGATTGTAGAAAGAAGAAATAGAACTATTAAAGAAATGGCTAGAACTATGTTAAATGAATATAGCCTACCTATATATTTCTGGGCAGAAGCTGTTAATACAGCTTGTTATATAATGAATAGAATTTTAATAAGACCTATTTTGAAAAAGACACCCTATGAACTATGTAATAAAAGAAAACCTAAAGTAAATTACTTTAAAGTTTTTGGATGCAAGGTTTACATCTTGAATACCAAAGATAATCTTGGTAAATTTGATCCAAAATCTGATAAAGGTATTTTCATAGGATATTCTGCAACCTCCAAAGCTTATAGAGTCTATAATAAAAAGACAAGGATTGTTGAAGAATCAGTTCATGTGAAATTTGATGAATCTGATCCTTTTGAGAAAAGTATAGAACAAATAGATGAACCTGATTCTAATGAAAACATGAGACCTGAGAATTTAAAGAATGATTTTGAAAATGATATAAAAGAAATTCAGTCCAGTTCAGAAGAACATGATACTGAAGAACCTTTGAATGTAATGCCTAGACAGTCTAGAACCTTAAAGAATCACCCTTTAGAATCTGTGATAGGTGACTTAGAGACTGGTATTCAAACAAGAAGAAACTTTGGAAACATAGTTGAATTCTCTGCTTTCCTATCCCAACAAGAACCTAAGACCATAGAAGAAGCCTTAGATGATGAGAGCTGGGTAATAGCAATGCAGGATGAATTGGACCAGTTCAAGAGAAATAAGGTTTGGGAATTAGTTGAAAGACCACATGATTATCCAGTAATAGGAACTAAATGGGTCTTTAGGAATAAACATGATGATCAAGGGATAATAACTAGAAATAAAGAAAGATTAGTAGCTAAAGGATATAATCAAGAAGAAGGAATAGATTATGATGAGACCTTTGCACCTGTAGCCAGGTTAGAAGCCATTAGAATTCTTTTAGCCTATGCATCTTATATGAATTTTAAATTATTTCAGATGGATGTTAAATCTGCCTTTTTAAATGGTTATTTAATGGAGGAAGTTTATGTTGAGCAACCTCCTGGTTTTGAAAATTCTCAAAAACCAGATTCTGTTTTCAAACTTACTAAAGCTCTTTATGGCCTTAAACAAGCACCTAGAGCTTGGTATGAAAGACTAAGTTCTTTTCTTTTGAAAAATGATTTTACTGTTGGACTAGCAGATCCAACACTCTTTAAGAAAACAGTGAAAAATAATGTTTTGTTGGTTCAAATTTATGTTGATGATGTAATTTTTGGATCGACCAATAAAATTCTTTGTCATGAATTTTCAGAATTAATGCAAAAAGAATTTGAAATGAGTATGATGGGAGAATTAAATTTCTTTTTGGGTCTTCAAATATTTCAAAAAGATTTTGGAAATGTTTTAAATCAATGCAAATACATTACTGATTTACTTATGAAATTTGGACTTGAAAACAGCAAGACATTTACAACTCCTATGTGTACTAATATAAAACTTGATTTGGATGAAACTGGAAAATCAGTGGACAACAAGTTATATAGAGGTATGATTGGTAGTTTGTTATATCTTACTACTAGTAGACCAGATATAATGTATTCAGTATGTCTTTGTGCTCGATTTCAATCAAATCCCAAAGAATCCCATTTAACTGCTGTTAAAAGAATTTTTAGATATTTAAAAGGTACTATTTATCAATCTCTGCTTTATCCAAAAACCTCTGATTTTAATTTAATTTCATATTCAGATGCTGACTTTGGAAGCTGTAGATTAGATAGGAAGAGTACTTCAGGAACATGTCACTTTTTAGGAAAGTCTTTAGTATCATGGTCTAGTAAGAAACAACACTCAGTTGCCCTGTCAACAGCCGAGGCAGAATATGTGTCTGCAGGTAGTTGCTGTGCACAGGTGTTGTGGATGAAAAACACTCTTATGGACTTTGGATTAAATTTCAATAATACACCTATTTTATGTGATAATACTAGTGCAATTAATATTTCAAAAAATCCTATTAGTCATTCTAGAACTAAGCACATTGATATAAGACATCGCTTTTTAAGAGATCATGTGTTTAAAAAGGATATATTTTTAGAATTTGTAAATACAGAAAATCAATTAGCAGATATTTTTACTAAACCACTTCCCACGGCAAGGTTTGAATTTATTAAGGGGGAGTTAGGTTTATTTAATTTTAAATAGTTTTTTTTTTAAATCTTATTCTGTTTTCGAATTCTGCTTAATTTTTGTTTCCCGCTATAAAGTAATTTTATTTTGTTTTAAATAAAAGTAATGATTAGTGATTACACGGGAATCAAGGCTGTCAGAACCGTTTCACCTTCTAAACTGTTTCACCTTTTTCGGAAACCCTTTCGAAAACCTAGAACCGCACATCTGCTCCAAAACCCTTTTCTGAATCTTCAAACCCTAAACTTACGAACCTTCAGAAATCGTTGTGGAAATGGCAAAGACTAAGCGTCCAGATGAAGCTGAGAGCAGTGCTGCAAAGAAACCTAAAGTAGTTGGTCGGAAAATACTGCAAGGTAAAGTCATCGATTTGGAATGGCTGTTTGAAACTAATTTACTGTTGAAGCAAGCGTTGTCGTTTCAAAGCCTTGAGCAAGCTTTTAAAAGTGAAAATTCTGAGTTTCTTTATGAGGCAGAAATGAGACATTTCTTTAGAACTGTTCAGTTTAGCCTTGGAGATACGGAGGATAGTTTATTGGCTCAAATAGAGGATAAGGACTTTTCCATATCATCTGTAGAGATAAGTCAAATTCTTAACTGCCCTCATGAAGGAGTTTTTCATTTCGATTTACGGAATATTGGAGATTCTGTACATAAGTCTGAAGACATTATGTCTTTTCTGTTTGGAACCAGAGTGATAAAGAAAATGTTTATTAATGATTTGGAGCCCGATCAGAAAATCTTGGTAAAATTTGTTCAGACTGGTTTAGCACCAAGGATGGATGAGATGGAGAAAATCCTATACCCTGAAATGTACATAATGTATCTTCTGATGTGTGATATTAAGTTTAATTTTCCTCGGTTTATGATAAGATATTTGAATTACTGCTGTCAGAGTGAAGCAAGAATGACCTTTTTCCCTTATGGAAGGTTCATTTCTTTGTTTTTGTTTAAAAGTGGAATGATCAGATTGGTAGATGCCGGGGTGAAATGTCACCACAGTAATGTTTTTAATGCTTGAACTTTGAGGAAAGTAGGATACTTCTGGAGCACAATTAAAGGAAAACTCTTACCTGTTGGAGCTGAGGAAGACTCGGAGAGTGCTCAGGCTCAACCGGCTAAGTCCAAGGAGGGACAAGCAGAATCAAGGGTTAGTACATTGGCAAGGAGAATTCGTTTTGAGATGGAGGAAGTTGAGGAAGAGAGATGTCAAGAAGGAATTCAATCTAAAAGGAAGAGGTCAATTGATGAAGAAATTATCTCTCCTGCCTTGAAATCCTCTGAACCGGTAATTTCTTATTCATTTGTGAGAGAAGCTGTTGTGGAGCAGACTGCACCGATAGAGGAACCAGCAGCTCAACCGGAAATCCAAAAAGAAACTCAATCTGCTGCTGTGGCTGTTGAAAATGTAATACAACAAGAACAACCTATGGAGGCAGTTCCTGGTGAAGAAGTGGCCCGACCTCAAGATTTACATGAAAATATTGTTCTTGAACAATCAGTAGAAGTCAGAGAGACTACTGTTCGTGATGAACATACTTCTGAAGCTAATACAGAAGTACTTCAGGAAGATTTTTCAGTGGAAGAGTTTCGGGCTTCAAAAGCTAGTTCAGTGGATCAACCTTGTCAGGACAAGGACAAAGAACAGTCAGATGCAGATTCTTTACCACTTGCCCTGCCTCATCAACCAATTTCTGGACATGAGAATAGAGCACAGCGTGCCCCTGATTCGAGAAAAGAAGAAGTTGTTGAGCTGTACAAGCGTATCTCTCAGTTAGAATCTGAGAATGTTAGTCTCAGAAATTCTCTGAACTTAGAGCAGTTGAAGTTTCAGAAGCTGAAAGAATGTACTGTTTCAAGACAGGAAGTAGATTTGTTTAAGACTGATATGTTGCATGATGTTGATCAGTTAAAATCAGAGATGGTAAAGAAAGATGATATGTCTGAGTTGAAGATTTACATGGAGAATAAATTTGAGTCTGTTGCAAACAGTGCTGTGAGTGGATCAGGCTCTTCACCTGATTTGATTCGGAGATTTCAAGCAATTACAGGAGCACTAAGCAATATGAGTGACAGATTACACGATCTTCAGTGTAATAGTGCCCCTTTGTCAGTTTTTCTAGATAATCAGAAATTTTTAGTGGATCAGTTGACATCTGGAGAGCAACCGATTAGGATTCTTTTGAATCAGTTATCAGAAAAGCTGGCTCTTTTTGTTGAAAAAGAAGAAAGAATGCATGAGTTTTTCAGAGTTAATTTGATTGAAGATATTCATATGACTCAAGAGAACAGAGATCTTATCATCAAGTTAGGAGATAGGATGATGAAGAGGCTCAGAGAACAGTTTACAGAGATCAAGACCGTGATTCAAAGGAGATAGACACCTTTTTTTTTCTCCCTGTCTTATCCATGAACATTGATTCCTCTGTATATCACAATCGTTTATATATATAACAGCTTGTGAATGAAAATTCTTTTCTTATTTTTTTTGTTTTGTTGTTTATTGATTTATGACTAAGTTAGCCAGTATAACAAATTCACTTATTCATACACAGTTAATTATAGCATTTACTTATAGTTCAGTGCAATATTGAATGTGTTCAAATCCGTAATTTTTCATTCTTTTTGATATCACAAAAAGGGGGAGAATTTGGATAAACACAACATTTAAATTCATTTGTTTCCTATGAAGGAATTTGGATATATATACGACATTTATCTTTTATCTTTTTTTTTAGCTGAAAATTTATTTTTATGGGGGAGAAATTTTATTATAGTTAAATATTGTTTTAATCCTTTCAGAATTCTAAAATTTTAAAGATTGCAATTAAATTAGTTCTATTATTTTATGGGTTTTGTGATCATCAAAAAGGGGGAGATTGTTGAGCAATTTATTGTTTTCAAACAATTCAAAATAATGTTTTTTAAAGGGGGAGATTATTTTAAATAATACTCTGTCTCTTTATGATGATTTTGATGCTCACAAATACCCTTAATTATTTACTAATTATTTCATTGAGTATTTTGCAGGAATTTATTTTATTTATTTATTTCATACAACGAGATTTCATACTTCATTTATTCCGAGATCAATTTTAGCGTGTTCTGGAATCACTGTAGCGCAAGATCAATTTTAGCGCGTACTGGAATCACTGTTCATACCCTACGTTGATGAACGTAATGTATGGATGAAAAGTTTACCTTTTATGTTATTTTGAAACGTATGGTTAATGAACCTTACGTTGTTGAAAAGTATTGAAGAAGAACATTACGTTTGGAAGGAACCTTACGTTTTCGTTGTTGGACAAGTATGGAAGAGAAACCGTACGTTAGTTTTCAGTGTTGAGTTTGTTTCTCAAAAGTATGGATCATCAACCTTACTTTTATAATCAACTGTACGTTCTTTGGAGAGTTGAAGCAAGACAAAGTATGGATGATCAACCCTACGTTTGAATGCTGAAGAGAAAGTATGTATGTTCAACCTTACGTTTGTGAACCTTACGTTTGTGAACCTTACGTTTGGGAACCCTACGTTTGGAGCCACGTCATCAACCCTACGTTTGGCGTCGGGATATTTTTGACAGACGATGTTTCCTTTTGCATTGGTCAAACAAGCGGTTTATTAAGCAGATTTCGAGCCGATTCTTAAGTACGACTTTGACTGAATCAAAGACGATTTACAACGGATTAATGATTGATTTAAACGGAGCTTTTTGTGCCGATTCTTCAGGGGAGTTACAACGGCTCTGTTATTTCATTTAATATCGCGAATCTAAAGGAGATTTTTATGGATCTATTTATGCGGAAGAATTTCTCAGATTTGAATATATATGTTCTATCTTGGAAACTTCGGATTTTATATATATACACAGAAAAGTGTGTGAAAGATATAGATTGATCTTTTAACGAGCAAGAAACAGAGACTGTGAAAAGGCGTTCTTTTCTGGTGATCGAGAAGAAGTGTAAAACCTTTATTACTGAAGGAAGATCTTGATAGCAGATTCACGTGTTCTACATCGACTATCTGTTGTGAATCTACTGCTGCTGAAGTTGTGAAGTTTCTGGTAATATCTATTGCAACTGGATCGACTCAGAACTGTTTTGATTACAGATCTTTATTTTCTGAAGACAACGATCTATCTACTGTCAATTGATTTCTGTTGCAATTGTGAAGAACAACTGGAGAAGTGTTTTCTTTATCGAAACCCTTTTTATTTTTGAGTGATCAGCTTCTCGTTCTAAGCTGTGTGGGTTCGTGTTTGAACCAGGAAGGCTGTGTTTGCCTGAAACTTGTAAAGGTGTCAACTGCCTGTACTCAGTTGTGAACAGGTCTGTGGAAACGAGGACCAGATAGTGAAAATCGCCAAGCTCGTGGATTTGAGCGTTGGTGGAGTGGACTAGGGGCCTTCTGTTCCCCGAACCACTATACATCCGTGTGTTCATGCTTTTACTTTTTCCGCTGCATATTTAATCGAGCAAAATCATAGTGGACAGAATTTGTCTAAATTGAAGAGATTATAATAATTTTGAAAAGACACAATTCACCCCCCCCCCCTCTTGTGTGTAATCCGTAGATTCAGATCCAACAGAAAACCCTCATCTCATCGGGTTGAGACAAAAATAGAACCTCAATAACATTAATGGTAACAACACAAAACATGTGAATCACTCAACAGTGAAAATCAAATCAACTGTAAAGTTGGAAAACTAGAAAAAAAATTGCAAGAAATGAGGTAGATTGGGTTTTCCCTGTACATGGGTTAGCACCTCCCGGGCAGATCTTATTACCAAGTACCTATTCCGTCCTATCCCAGGATATAGGCTCGAAATAGTATGTCAAGATGAGAATAATTCCTCTGATACCACTTTGTAACGTCACTGTTTTAGAAGCCTCCCAGAGGAGCCTCATACCCGGTTGGTCACACCACCTCAAGCGCATTTCCTCAAACGCTAGAGGCTGCCGACTAGCAGCGAGGGCTTTGGGTGTGATAGTGGGGAAACTATGCCCTCATTGGTAGAGTACACAGCGGAAGTAAAAAAACATACAAGAGAAGAAGTAGTAACAATGACATACATCAGTAACAATAGTAAACTGAAAGTATAAACTAGAGAACATATATAAAATGATGCATGATACATATGCCTAGGAAAATAGCTAAACAAGTAACAATATTGGAATACAACAGTGTTAAACCAAAGTGCGCAACAAAATAGATATACTCCTCACCATCGCAAGCCATAGCTTGGTCCCATGCTCTCCAACTCCACAAAAATCAATAACCTAAAGTATAAGGGTGCTTTCCCTTATCTATGCCAGCAAAAAATACAATATTTTTGGGCCCAAAAACATGGCCCAAAAAAGGTGTGAGACTAAATCCCAGTAGGAAACCACCATGAGATCTATGCCTAATAGTCAATGAATATATGGAAGGTAAATGTACAAAAAATAGTAAACAGGAAATTACTCAATAGTAAACAATCCATAGCTTCAAACATTCTAACCAAAATCATGTAAGAATCTAATCAAAGCAGGTAACCCTCTGGGATGTACTCACAGCCTAACCCCTCTAGTTTAACTAAACAAGTATGAGCAACCCTCTGTGAAGCACACACGATATCACCCATCTCATTCAGCTAAAGTATAGACTCTCTAAGGAAGCACTCACCGTCAATTCCCCCTATATTCTCCTATCGGTACAAAAAAAGATCTGGGGAAGCACTCAACGTTAATTCCCCCTGTGGCCCACATCGCGGAACTACAGACACTCTGAGAAAGTACTCAACATCAATTCCCCCTTTGGACTCACATCATAATTTTAAAGAAACTCTAGAAAATCCCTTACATCCATTCTCCCTATGGTCTACTACACCAGGTTCTCATGGCCCAGTGTAAGTCACCGAGTATCACAAGCGTAGTGGGCAAAGTAAACCTAAAGAGCTACTTAGATAATAGTCTAAAGCATCTCAGCATGTCAGAACAAGAAACCACTTCATCCGACAATACTAGTCATGGAAAACAACTGCAGCCTAATAGGCAAGGCTATACCAAACGGTCACAAAAACATGCTTGGGAAAAACATCCAAAGCATAGAAATTTAACCCTAATAACATTCAATTTACCTCTACTGAAGCATACAATCAAAGCAAACAAACAATAGTGCAAAAATGGTAAATGTGCAATACCCTGTTCATGGGTATTGGGAACATTTGCACGTAAAACTGAAAGAACTTCAATAGAAAGGCACAAACCACCTAAATTAGAGATGAGAGATCAATATACTTGAACCTTGAGGATCAAATAACCTTAGAACATCGTAGATATATAAAAACGTATAAAATTTTCAACCCACGATAACTCACAAAAGATGAAATAACAGAAGATGAAGCTCTTGGAGAAGAGATAACTCACCGATACGATTCCAACGCAACCAACGATGTTTGATTCGGAGGATGGACAATTTCTTGGGGGTTCGTCAAAGATATGTGGCCATTCGGGAGCTCTCGACCAAACGGGACTTAAAAGGAGACGTTTCATGCAATTAGACGCAACCCCGATGCATTTAATGAAAAAAAGTACACGACATGCACCTTTAAATTACATGATGTGTACTCACCGTTTCCATACTCCACTTTAGGCGGCCTCTAGGTCACCCCCACATGGTCGTGTGCATGGCCACTAAACGGCTAGCACAGAGCTACCTGTGGTAACCAGGTACACAGCATGTACTCAAAAAGTACAGGGTAGGAAAAACATATTCTACAGTATTTGGTAACTCCAACACCTAGAGGGTTGAAGGTAGGAATTTGATTGGACAACCAAGTTATCTTCTAGTTCCTAAATCTGTTGAGTGAAGTCTTAGCTTCAAATATTATAAACATTATTTACTCAATTATTGCCTCTAAAATTTCCACAATCTTGCTTTGGATACTTTTTTATTGTATCTTTATTTAAGTCAACTCATCACTCCCATAATAACTCCTCAGTTGTAATAGGCACCCACAACTTAGGTTCACAAGCAACCCAAACACCTGGTTCTGTTCAAATTCAAATGATGGAAGGCAGTTAATGAATTAATATTTCAGTGACAGTTTTTGTACGTTTTTTTATGAATGTAATCCATTTATATTAATTTTGTTTATTCTAGGTTTTCATGATAACAACTAAACATTAATAGAAAAACAATCATAACTTTTATCTGAATCTTACAATTTATTATTTTATGTTTTTCTTACTATCAAAAAGTGAATAAAATAATAAAAGAATGACTAAAGGGAAAAAATACCCAACTGGTCTTGAGAATCTAAAACCGGTTGATCCATTCAAACTCAATGGACCAACCATGATCTAGGGGTAATGTACCAGAGTCGTGGCTTGAATCATGAAGATGTTCATCCCATGTCCATGATGTCTAATACTCATCTAGAGTGCCATCTTGTTTTAGTGGGGTCCACATCTTGTCTAGTGTAACGCCTTTTATTGGTAGGGCCCATATAGTACATATTCTTCCTCAAATGTACATGTATACTCGCACGTAGGTGAGGGGAACTAGGGTCTCAACATACTACAGATAAATTTTGACACACATGCCATTACACATACTAAAAAAATGACGATGTGCATACCATCTTAATTATTTACAATAATTGAACATACTTAAATAATTAAATAAAATAAATAATGTTGATGCACACATAGAGGTCAATGATCCAGACCGGTCAAGGGTAAAATAAAAGCAATATAAAAATTATATTGTAATATGTTAAAGCAAAATGGTTATTTAATTAAATTAACTGAATCGATACAATTAAAATAATTTTATTATTTTATATCTCTTAATTAATTTAATTTTAATACATTAAATAAATAAATAAATGTAATACCTAAAATAAATTAGTTTTATAATTGGGTATTAAAATTATTTTTTTAACCAATATAAATTTTAATTGATTTAATTTCATGAAATTATATTAATAAAACTAATTAATTTTAATTAATTAAATGACTACAAAGGCCCTATAACACTCCCTAGTCCCATTCAGGATCATATCGAACCCACGCGAATCTGTAATGGTCCTTGTAGAGCCCATCCTGGGCTATTGTGGGCCAAAAATGTTCACCCAGACCCATTTTGGTTTGGACAAACCCGCTTTGGTTGGTTTCGAGGTGTATCTGAATGAACTTGACCAATTAATGTGATACCTTATTACTGGTAGTACCAAATGATCATTGAAGTCGATGATTGGGGGTGTTTCTAATAGTCTAGGATAGTACTATTATGGGGAGAATCCTTCGTTGGGAGGTGAGTCACCGGTAAGGAGGTTTTCGGGTGGCCACCGAATGTAGAAAGAGGAAGCACCACATGGTCCCCATTGTGTAGGCGATGGCCTGATAAGAGGAAGAATCAATGGAGGGGAAACCATGGTTCTTATAGGAGCTGAAGAAGATTACAGGATCTAGATCTTGAATTGGGAAGGATGGAGGAGACCTTATCACATTTGAGGGAGCCCACAACAAGGGTGGTGGTGGCCTAAGTCACTAGGAATGAATGGTGGTGGCCTATGGATTCACCAATGGGGAATCACTAGAAGTTGTGTGTGGCTTGGGAAATCCAGTGAATGGATCAAGTTGGTAGCCGGGTTGGTCTGGCACTCATGAAGGGGAAAACACATGCCCGACGAAGGCCACCATGAAAGAGAGTTGTTTGGCACTGGTCTATGGCATGTAAAGATAGGTGGTTCTAGATGAGCAGGTTAAGGGAAGATGGTGTGGTCGTTGAATCTGGTCGCTGACGTTGGTGGAAGCTGGAGCCGACTACCGCTGGTTTGTGGTGGTTCCTCAAGAGGAGGAGACGACTGCTGGGGGGTGACCCTTCCTCCATAATTTTAAAATATTTAATTTTTTTATTATTAACTTTATGGAATGGAATGTCTGGGTCAATCCACCCAAGTAGGTTCTTTTGTTTGACACTGACTAGGTACCCCTTTGCAAAATTCCACATGGTGGTGTTGCACAATCCATCTCACTATTTGGATCTTTATGTGTTTTTCTAGATGCCATATTCATATTTTCTATATAATATGAAAATATCCTTAAAAATAAGAAAACAATTTACCACTATAAAAATTGGTATTATCTAATAAAATAAAAATTATTATTATTATTACCAAAAATACACAAAATCAAGGGAAATGAACACCTGATGGTGATTTTTAATTTTCAGTCAGTGGACTCTGGTCGAATCGTGGTTAGATAGTTCCGTGACGATCAGAATTAATATGTTAATTTTAATTACCATATCCACAAAAACGATACAAATAAATGTTTTTGAATATCCATAACATGATTATTCAAAATTGGATTGACGTGTTTCCTATTTAGTTAGGATCAAAATTTAACCCTCTACAAAAATTTAAATCAAATTAATTTTTTCTTGTCTCATAATATTTTCAAAGTCTCTATGATATCAATTGAAGGTCCATGGTAGTAGAGAAAGACAGTGGGGAAGATATTTTAAAAACATCCATCACTTGGATAATTGAACATGTCGTCTTTGATAATTTGATCCTTGGTATAGTTTGAGGATCTTGCGTAAATTAAACATAGCATACAAACACAAATTAAAAATAAAACTTATGATTTGAATACACACTAATCATATTCTTGTCACCAACGATCTATAAATAGGGGATCAAAATCACAATCCCTATATATTTTCCACACATGCATTAAAAAATGACTGGAACATCGATTATCAGATTTAAGGTGCTAGCGCGGTGATCTGATGATGCCTATGGTGCCCCTATTATCATCACATTGAGGTACCTTCATTGAATGTGGATAAACTATATCTATTCACCTGGAACAAGAGATTCTCTCTCTATAAATTGGGGGAGTGGATAAAGTCTCTGGAAATCTCAAAGTGAATATTCATTGTGCAAGAGCCTCTCTCACCTATTTATAGTGGATGATCAAATACCTGGTTTGGGTTCCCCGATCCTCATATTTTTTAGCATCCACTAAAAAATAAATAATGACCAAATAAACTATTTCTTAATTATTATTTATATGTAATCCCAAAACATTAATATATATTCAACATGTTATGGGATAAAACAGAGTGACTAACTCAACTCAAAATTCTCACAAATATTAAACAATCCTTAAATATTAAAATAATATCTGTTTGAATAATATTTTTTCATATTAATTGAACATGTAAATAACGTTAATAAAAAAATTCATTCGAATTATTATTTAAATGAATAATAATTAATTTAGCTATTCATCAGTGATTGGTGACTTGGAGAACACTCAGACCCCATGGTGGGGTCTACCATATCCAACATACATATGCAACCTATTAGGGAGGATTCTTGAATATTATATTGTGTGTGGCCCTCAAAGACTATATCTTGATAATAGTGAATAGTATCGACATACCAAGAGAGGAGTCTGGAAACCCATCAAGGCCCCTAAAAGATAAGAAGTAGTTATAACACTGCCAACCAACCTATGAACGAGTATTGTGTAATGTTATCTCATTTTATTTAAATATATCATAAAGAAGGAAGCACACTTGTGTCATATTCCTTTATTGCTTTATTATTTGTTGATCTAACCTGATAGATTTACCATTCGACTACATGGAAAAATATTTATCAAGGTACTTCCATCCTAATCCACTTGGCCAAAGCCATGTCAATTCATTAGACTGAAAGTGACAAATCCTTTCTTGATCATCAAACCAATGTTATACCACCAATTAAGAACTCAACATACGCTTCCACACAGTGATTTAATTATAAAGTTTTTTTCCTTTCATCAAAGTATGATATAAAATGGAACAAAATGGTAATGATCTCAAGTCAGGTGACTAATACACATGTTCATATATTGGAAAAACCAAAGTCATCAAAAACATGTGGTGTTTTACTAGATGTTCTAACTTCATGATATTACTATTAGTGATCACCAAGTGTGAATTTCATGAAAAGAGGTCTCAATGCTTATGAGACCCCAACACCTGACAGTAAAACATCAACTTTATATAGTTAGAATGATCTATCGATACCATATGATCATTTTTTAAGATTAATGTCATAGTATCTCAAGGTTCTAATTGTATCATGGGATATGCTATCACCTTTTGATATGATAATTAATCAATAGACATTACCATTTCAATAGTGTACATAGAGAATTAATCACTATAATTTTTATAGAACATCATGAATAGATCACTATATGCATGATATGATAATCAAAATTACTCTTTAGTTGGGTTTAGGGAACCAACTATTACAACAAAATCCATTGAATTTGGAAAAATATTTTCTAGTGAGTTTGATCAAAGTCTCATGTATTTTATTTCTTTATTTATAATGCATATTTTTTTAAATGATCTAAATTTTATGTTTATTTATAATTATTGTTATATATATACTTTGATGTTGTACTACATATTTGGATGTATATCAGATATATTTTTATGATGACATACAATACTGTATCATACTATAGATTGTTATTTATTTAATTTCAACCTGATTTGAGTATATCAAATATAAAAATTGGGCAACAAAAGTTTTATATATTTTAGGAAATGACCATTAATGATTTATTTGTGTCTATAGCCTACCCCTAAATAAATAAGTCACTCATCATTAGTGAGTGGCCTCTAACATAAGGTGAGACATAATTGGGATCACATCACACATTTCTTTGAGCACCATTAATGTTGACCAAACCAAGGAAATTATAATATATCAATAGAAAACATATTTATTAAGTGTAATTTTGTGAAATGATCTATATTCACACTTATATAATTATAATAAACACTGAATTATTTTCATCCCAAATTTATAATGCACAACAATCTTTGATTTTTCTTCAATTTCATCCAATATAAATATCATGATATAAAAAAATATAGATCTTGACTATGCATGTATTTTCATATAAACAAAATTATCAATGTTAAAATATTGGTAAAAATCTATAATGTTCATAATGAATAATTAATGTTATTTATTTAAAAAAATATTATAAAATAAAAAATGGTGATAAAATCCATAATAATACAACATGTTTCAAAATAATCCATCTCATGATAATGGGAAAAGTGTTATGTGACTAAACATTTTTTCCCTATTAACTTCATTCTTTTAATTTTAAATTTTTAATAATACCTGTTTTTGTTTTTAGGGTGATTCAGTTACATTTACAAGAAAACAGAAAGATTATAAATTAAAAAAAATTAGTCTCTAAATAAATTATAATTTAAAAAATAATGAAATTAATTTTTATTTAATGAAGGTATGAAAAATAGTATTCTCACATGAAAAATCATATGTCCCTAAGTTCAATGGGTATATTATTTTATCCTGAGAAATGATCCAATGATGAGTTTAATATGATTTATAATTAATATATTTCAACTGTTTCATATATGAATATGAGAAACATGATATAAAAAAATAATTTTAAGATACATGAAATAATTATTATGATCATGTGGTGAATATTCACTTGCATTTTAATGTTAAATATTCTTCATTATGTCATATAGGATCTATATTATTTTTTGATCCAAAGTTTTAATAATTTCCATTCATTTGAATTATATTTATTTATTTATTTTCCTTGTATTTAATAAACATAAATTATATTTTTTTTTGTGATTTTAATATATTTATTCATTTATATATCACAACATCAAATTAAGACCACAAGATTGATTAAAATTTAATAAATATTCAAATAAAAAATATTAAAATTAAAATAATTTTTAAATTTTTTTTATGATTAATAAAATTAGAATTATTATTCAATGAATTAAATATTCACTAACTTTAATAGGGATAGAAGGAATATATATGAATTTTGATTAAGAATTTTTAGAATCTTGGATGAGGTATGATGATAGGAAATCCAATAACATCTTCTTCAAAAGGTATCATCATATACTAGAAGCCAGATTAGGTTATAGAAATTTACGAGACATGTATGTTAATGAACATGTGAAAAATTAATTATTTATAAATTAATAAAATCCCTTCTATATGATTGTGTTGGGTGCCGAACCTATGGGGAAAGAGAAGTTGTGATGACTAAGAATGAAAACTAAAATCTACTATAGTGATAGATGATATTTTTTTAAAAAAAAATTATATATGAAAAAAAGAATAAAGGATTTCAATTTTAATAATAAGGAATGTGATATTATAAAATTTTAGTGATTCATAATATAAATGAAAAAGATTAAGAGGAATTTCAATTTTATAGTTTAAAATATATCCTTCAACTGATTCATAAACTCTACATAAAAAATAGATTTAATTATAGATTTATGAGTCGCGTTGCTCTCCATAATAAATTTTAATCCAACCAAAAAATGTTTTATGAAATTTTAATTAGAGAAATATCACAAAAATATTATGATTTTTTTAAACATTATCTCTAGGGCAACAAACAAATTATGAAGAAGATATTCCAAGAAGTAAAATATATAACCAAACAACTAAATTCCCCAATAATAAGTTAACTATAAAACATTTTGAATTAATGATTAGAAAAATAAAAAATATAGAACAAGTAAAAAAATAAAAAAAAGAGTAATATGAATAAGGGAAGTCTCCTCTAAATATTCCATTCTTAAACAAGATCTTATACTGTTGGATGCTTCTTCCATGGCTCTACACTGGATGTCTGCAAAATATTTTTTATCTATAAATTTATGAATATAGTTTTTTATAAACTAATTTCTACTTAAAATTAAATTATTCCACTGACTTCTGTTTTCTAAAGTCATAGTTCAATGTCACTATCATACCCTAGGTGTCATTTTTTAGACATAAACCTACTATAATTTCCTTGTCCCTATAGTAAAATTATTAATGAAACATTGGTAATGTTAAAATTATAGTAACACCCAACTACTTTAATTATTTTATGTTTGAGCTCATCATGTCTCTAATTTTTTTTCCATATAGCTTTCACATCATCTCAGATCTATATAGACTCAACACATAAGAGGTTCTCATATGTATAAAGTCAAATTACATTTGTGTAAACCAAAAAACAAATCTCAACTATAACGATCAAATATTATGAAGTTCCCTCCTCTGAAATCACACCTTCATTGGAATAACACTCCACCAAAAAACATATTTACATCACCAACATATCTCAAGATACATTGTATCTTTGTTTGAATCCACAAACTCATATAAAAAGTATTCACCTCATCTGAACATGGATCTTAATCATCTACTGATATTATCCATTGAATTCAGTTTTTAATATGTGGCATTGAGTTTTACAAATATAGTTTGACATGTTCAACAATATGATCTTTGACATAGATTAGGTGGTCATCAATAGTGGCTAGGGTGTGTCCCATATTTGAATAATAATATTTTATAAAATATCTTCTTATCTTATATTCAACACGAAAAACTTCATGAGTCTTTATTCTTCATTATCCAATTAATTTGAAAATATTGTTTCCATCAAACAACACAAAAATGGAAAGAAGTCCATCTATTCATCAAGGATTCCATCATCCCTCCATCAAGATCAGATTATAGTTTTCTACCCTTTCATTACCTATTATTAGTTTAACAAAAATTAAAAATCTATCCCCCAATCCTTTATTCTAGATTTTTAAGCATTGGCCAATGGCTCTCATTTGGGTAGTGAACCCATAACTCTGGTCGACCAAGTTTTCATCATGGGAAAGAAGTCATAGTCCTGAAATATTTTTTCTCAAGAACTTGGTTTCTCCTTTTCATGTACAAAGGTCTTTAGGGTTTGATTCTATTTAAATTTATCTTCATCAATTGTAGTATGATAATAGACGAACTTGAAATATAGTCTACTTCACATAGCTTCAGAATACCCAGAGGTGTTTTTCTCAAGCACCCTAAATTCATAAATCATATAGGGTAATTTATCTTAGAAGATTTTACATTAAATTCAGCAACCTAAATTTATCCTATGGACAACATAAAAGAAATTTACCTTACACTGATTCAGTTAATGGAATTGGAAACTCTCTTAGAATAAGAAACATTTCTTTAAAGTGGGACGATTAAGGTGAAAATTATCTTATAAACTAATTCCTAATTCTCTTATGGGTTTCCTTCTACACAATTTTACTTAAAACACGTGTAGATTTTATTATATACTCATTAATATCCTAGATTATTATTTCAACCATAACCAATATTTCTTTTATATTGAACTATCTTATGTTATTCCATATATATAATAAATTTAAGAAACTTTTGAAAATAAAATATTTTCTAAAGAAATATTTTTTCTAAAATTGAAATAAAAATTCTCCTAGTTATAGCCTCAAAAAACAACAGAAAAATAATTTAAACAAAAATATTTATAATCATATCAGGTAATTTTCTGATCTTAAGATTTATCATAACTCTGAAAATAAACATTTCAAATAAAATTTATTCCAACACTATGAAGTGTTCATACAAAACAAAAATTATTATTTCAATTAAAATCCATAAACAAGTAATATTTGATCCTAAAAATAATTAAATAAAAAAGGGGTCATTTTAATAGTTCATTATAAAAAAATCCAATTCTAATGAAAAAGAAAATATTTATAATTTCAATATAAAATAAATAGTTATCAAATTTTCAACTATAAAATATCATTTAGATAATAAACATTATCCATATATTACTGAAATTACATGGTTAACATATATAAAAAGTAGAGCCAGATCAAATTCCTGTACAATAAATGTTTATCTATCCTCAAGAAATTATATAGTCAATTTCTATGTAAAATAATAATTAATAAATATTAGAAACTATTATGTTGCTATGAACTAGTTTTAAAATTAAATTTTTCCATCGGACTTTTTCAATTTGAAAATTATACTTACCCCTTAAAATTTATCAGTTTTAGTGAAAAATATAGTTTTTGTTTTCAAAAATGGTTGAAATCAAAAAAAGTTAAAATAATTAAGCATAGTTCACTTTTTTACAAATTGGAACTTCTAATATACTTTTTACCACCACATGAACTAACTTGAATATTTATAATGAAAAATAATTATACACTCTATTTGGAAAAAAATACCTAATATTTATAATGTAGTATAATTAACTCACCCAACCACATAATGAAAAAACAACTAAAGAATGAATGAAGAGAGGTTAAACCTGGATTAGGATTTTTATTTAATATCCCATTTCGATTCATATTTTTTGATTTTAACTCAAAAAAATTAAAATATAATGAAAGATATACAAAATTCATAAAAACATTTATTGACACTAATTTCTATGTAGGGTAACAAACTGAGGATTTCAGTTAAGAAAACATGGTAAAAAAGCTAACTATCCTCAAAGTGGCATCATTATATTCAATTTTCAGAAAAAACATTTCCAGTGAAAATTTATATCAAACCCAGAAAAATAACCAATTTTGAAAAACTTTAATGGTTTTGATGTATACAATAGTCAATGTAGCTCAACAGAATAAATACCCCTTCCCCACAATTAAAACTGATCAATATTTTCCCCAATGATGAATCTAAAAGTGAAAGAATCAATTGAAAATAAATGAAGTTCAAAAAATTGTGAAATTACAATCATAGAATATTTTAAGGGGTTAAGTAAAATTCAAAATTCATGTCACCAAAATATTTAGATGTATATATATTTTGGTTTCAATTTATTTTAATTATTGATATTGTTTCACATTGACTGCAGAAAAAATCAGTTATGTAATAATATATTGAATCTTAAATAGTGTTTACAAACACTTTAAGGTGTTAAAATTCAATTTAAAAGTTGGTTCAAAAGATTTTTGAATGACGAACAATGACGAGAGAAATATCAAAAATAACTTTACAACACTAAAACACTATAAATATTTTGAACTATTCCACAATAAATTTTAAAATTTAAGTAGGTTTAAATAAAATACCATTCTCAAAGAAGAAATAAATAAGAATTAAACAATGTTATTAAAATCATAATTAAAAATAAAACCCCCAAGATAATGAATATGAAGACACCTGAAATCATTTTAACACTCCCCATTATTCTTTACATAATGTTCTTTGGTCAGTCTACAAAATGAAAAGATAAACATGAAACTCCTGAACTTCATTTTTAAGAAATAAAATCACTAGAGATAAGGTTAATGGAAGTTTAATTCTGAAATTTCCAACTAGAAACTCCTCATGATAATGAAAATCATTAGAATTACTCTCCAATAGTTCAAAAATTATTCCCATGTGGTACTTTTACAATAATGAGTTCCTTATTTGGACAATCATAGAAATAACTAAACTCATTCCAAAATACAATTATATTTATTATTATTAAAATAAAAATAAAATAATAAAAAAAAACTTGGGATAACTCCTATAGTGAAGTAAAATTATATTCTTAATCTATACTAAATGTTAAATCATTTTCCAAGAATAGAGATTGCAGAAAAACCATGGGGTTTATAATTTAAATAATATTGTTTACTCTAACCATTAACCAAAATTTATCTATTTTCTTCTCTATCAACTTTAACAACTCTATTTTTAAGTACACCAAGAACTATTAAAGTTTAAGAACACCTAGATTTTAATTTTCCTTGAAATATTTTAAGTCTATAATTTACGAGATGATCCTACTAACCTTTCTTGATTATTTTTGAATTATTGAATAGTGGAAATTTTATTCCTATATTTATAAAGAGAGTATTATTTATATGAATCTTTATTAATTAGATCTAACTCACTCAACTCAAGTATTCCTATCTCCCTAGAAGTATAAAAATAAAAATTCAAATCCAAATACAACTTTTGTGGAAACTTTATATGTAAATTAAATTATTTTATAAACCAAATATTTTATATATACAAGCATATTAGAGTTTTAAAATTAGTTATATAAGGCCATAACACTTCATGAAAATTCAACGACCAATACTTCCATGAATTTGGTAGATTATTTTCTAAACTTTATTTGGTATCCCTATTTTAAATTTAAATATGTCAACAATATTTTTTATGGAATGAATTTCTTATTCAATGAACACAACAAAAAATTTCCATTAATGATTTGAACTTGTGAATTTTAAACTGAGTTTCATTATTAGTGACAAAAGTGTTTAACACCCAAAATCACATGAAAATGATTTATTTAATGAATTTAATCACAATATTAGCTTTATTATTGGTAAAACCCAATCTTTCAATGACTTAAAAGTATATAAAATATCTATTTTTCTGTACTCATTCTCATGAGAAAATGAAAATGTTCCCATAATATCCAAACACTAGATATAAAACATTTTGAGTTCCAAAATAAATTTCTGAAGAAACTTCTTATTCTTATGAACATTTCATATCCACTGACACTTATCAAATACCATAAAAAAATTCATAGAATCATTGAACAAGGTAGTCTAATGAAATCTTACTTGACGGAACATTTTTTTAATCTACTCTCCTCCATGATGTCCAACCCTTTGTGAAAAATGACAACTCTCTAAAATGGTCAGCATCTATTTCCTAGCTAGAAACCACTTAAAAATACCATCATCAGAACTTGTAAACTATAAAGGATAAAACCAAATATATAAAAAATTCTCAGAAATGATTTTATTCAATTGATTTTTTGAGAAATATTTTTTCATGGTTCTTTATTTCCATTAAATTTGAGTATTTTCATACCATGATGGTTGTTTGACATAAATGAATAGTAATTATTCATCAGGAACTATAGAATTTATCTCACTATGATCATTAGTTTGAGTACTAGACCACCAAGACAAATGTTCTCCCACAAAATATTTATTACCTTTCTTGTATATAATCTTTAATCAAACTCCTACAGAAAAATGATCTATCTTATGAGCCTCAATTTAACCTTATTTTTTGAAAATAGGTATTTAAGGGATGAATTGTCCTTGAAAATAATGAATTTATAGAAACAAAATACTTCCGAAACTTATCTAAATAAAACACAATAACCAAGAATTATTTTTTATGTAGTGTAATTTCATTGAGCATCATCCCATGGCCTACTAGGACAATACAACACATGCAACCTCGTATATCTCATTTTTTCTAAAACCACTCCTATAGCCACATGAATATCATATAACATAATTTCCAAATGGTAATTACCAATCAGGTGAAGTGATACTGGGTGAACATATAATTTTATCATCAAGAATATTAAAAGATTACTTACACCTTTCATGAAAGAAAAACTAAATAGCCTTTACTAGAGCTGAACATAATGGTTTTTTAATTTTTGAAATATCATTCATAAACCTATAAATATATCTATAACAAACATAAAATTTAATTTAAATTTATTATGTGGAAAATTTTGGATCATTTAAATTATTTAATTATTTACATTAATGCCTCTCCAAAAAAACGTTGTGACCAACAATAATACCTTCAGTAACCATGAACTGCTAACATTCCTAAGTAAAAAGAATATTTTTTTGGAAACATTCCAAAACATATTATATATTTTCTAAACATATATAAAAGGTACTTCCAAAAATTGATATATCATCCATGAACAACTCAATGATCCTTTCAATCATACAAGAAAAAATATCCATCATCCATCTTGGAATAGTGGTTTGGTCATGATACAAAACAAATGGTATTATCCTATAGGAAAATGTTTTAAATGGGAACGTAAATTTGGTCATTTAATGGTATTATTTTCCTACAAAAATATGGTTGTAACCATAATGTACATCCAGATAACAAAAAAATCATTCAAATATAACATCTCGAGTATCTAACAGATGAATGGAATAGAAAAATGTTCTTTCCTAGATGATGATTTTAGCTTTATGTATTAAAAAAAATCCCCATATAATTTTTTTATAAAATGAATTTATTAATTTTTTTTATTAGTAATAATGGTGAATAATACTTTATTTCGAAATACTTGAAATGCACAAAACAAAGAGTAATAAAAAATGGTATAAATGAAACCTACAAAAAGAAACATAATTATTTCCTCTCCCACAATGTCATTCGTGTTTATATCCAATAACATTTTACCCTCAACTCTTGGATTGTGATTTGGTTCCATAGGGATCCTATGAATGAAAATATAAGGGATAATCCGTTTTACAACTTCAATTCACCTACCAATTATAGTCTAAAATTTGTTCAAAAAATCTAATAATTTCTACTCTTGATTTTCATTATGTTCAATAGAGATAATAATAAGTAGTGTATAATTTTAACCCAAAAATGAGTATTTAAATTGTATAAGTAATGGTTTAAGGTATATATAGGGTTATTTTTCACTATAAGGAAGAATCTGTAATTTTTAAGATCCCTGGTATTTAATATATTTCATAAAATGTGTTTCAAAACTAAAAAATTTCAAATTTTAGAACTAGTTTTGTGTTTTTTCACTATTATCCGAAGTGGATTGGTCACCGTTATGGGATTCAATATTCGATTCAAGAATATTCTTATATAAAAATCATTATTACATTCCAAAATATCCCCAAACCTTTATAAAAGCGTTCATGATTTTTTTTGAACAAGAAAATCAACCTCAAGTTATCCTAAAAACTCTTTAAGTTTAGTTATAGAAAATTCATCCTCTACAGCACACATCCTATCTAGAAGAGTGTTATAGTCCTACACTAGATAATTATTTATATTCAGTCCATGAATACTATCATCATGGTGGGAAACATAATTTTTAAATTCAAATGAAATTTCATCATAAATATATTTTCTAATAAACTATCCTAAAAGATCAAATGTGCATTCATCTTCTAATAACTCCACTCTCAAATAACTTTCACCAAATATTGTTTTCTAGAAATTTTTAAAAACATTTAACTCTTATATCTTCTAACCTAACATAAATATTAACTGACTATTAGAATAATATGTAAAAATATTACAGGGGAAAATAAATTTCGACCTAAGATGACGAGAACCTCTTGATCACATTCCATATCTAACTAAATAATGCCATCTGAAAAAAAAATCTTTCCAACTCTAACAATAAAATAATAAAAAATACCAATGTGATGTGTGAAAAAACAGTTCGAAAACTATATAATAATAGTAATGGGTTACAAATTTCCTAATATAAATTATCTGGAAAATGAGATGTGATCAGGTTGATACTGGTATCAAGATCAAAAACTCAATTTAATTGGAACATTTTCCCTAATGTGTAAGGTATTTCAATTATACAAGGATCCTTATGTATTGGGGGATTTTATATTGAAGGATTACACTGCACTCTTCATTGAATCTGTTAGATGAAAATTTATCTAATGGTTTCTTGTTTTTAACAAATTTTATGATCAATTTTAAATATGATAGTATCTGAATCAAAGAATAGATGAAATAAATAGTCACTTAGAGCTTATTAAAAATACGAACTAATTAGAGTAGATCAATTTTTTTATTTTTAGTTTTCAATTTTTTTAGAAATTGATCGGTGAAGCATAATTATTTAAAATAAAACTAATCTCCCCTAATTCTTCAACAAGTATCACATTCCCCTTGTTTTTCATTTATTCCAAGTCATTTTCATCTATTATTTAGGTAGAATAATGAAATTTCCCAAATTTGTTTTACGTATATCCAGGTTTATATATTATATACTACCTATTTTTTATGTCTAGAATCACTTAGAATTATATTTTTAGTTTTCATACGGACATTTCTATCATTGTCTTGAATTTTTAAGCTACTCCTTTTCAAAAAACTCATGAAAGTTTCTCTAGGATTGATTTAATTTGTGATATGAATCTCACCACTATCTGTAAAAGTAATGTATATATCCAATTGACTCATTTGTAATCACAAGTGATTCATTGTAGCTTCAATTTTACCTTTATGGGTTATTTATCCTTTTGAGAGCCGGATATTGCTACAATTTAATGAATCATACCCTGAACATCCTCATGAGAGTTATAAGATTCATACTTAGTTTGATTTTAAAATTTTCCCATGAATTTTGTCTGTCAACAAGTGGATTGGGTTGCTTAAAAACTCTATGTTACTTGTAATATAGGTTGGGATAGTTCTTAGGCCCAAGTTTATTTTTTTTTAAATGGATCATTATTGGATGGATACCTATGAATATATCCTAGAAAACTAGAATTATTAGGAGTTTTATGAGATATTTCTTTGTTTGGAGAGATGTTCTCAGTGTGCAATAATATACCTCATTGAGTACACTGCTCTCTATGATTCAAGATCTGATTTTTATTGTCATCTTGATTCAAAGTTTGTTTGAAATTTTGAGTCATTAATTTATTATGTTGTTCATTAGTTTTATCAAGTTCAGAATTAATTTCCACACTTATGACAAAGTTATTTCCTACTATATTCATTTTTTTATCTAATAAAATTGTCACTTGAATTATGATAAAATTTTTCTTAAAATTTTCTTAATATAATGATTTATACAATAATTTAAATTACCTTCAATAGATTAATTAACAATTTTTTATGCCGAATGTGATAATAATTAATAGAAAATTTCCATAAGGACTTGGTATAAAAGTTGAATATGAGGAACTGACTGAGTAGATCCCCAATTTTATCTCATGCATCATGAAAGGTGTCACTATCATAATGAAAAAACTTGTGATTTGTTTTCAAATATTTCCTTTCATCCACCTTGGATAAAACATCATCATGATATAATCATAAAAATGATCCCATTTTTTCCAATTTCTTTTCTTCTAATCTTAAGAACCAATTTGTATCATTCCCATTAAGATAGAAGGGAGACACCCTCATCCTAAGGTCAACCTATGTTATTCCCCAAATATGTAACTCTTTCACGATATTATTTATGTATCTAATAAATTAAAAAGTGACTTCATTGATTATGCCATTAAAAATAGGTAGCAGTGAGATGTGGGGATGTTTCAACTCATAGTCTCAGGATCTAGTGTTCTATGTAATTGATGAATTATTTCTTGAAAAGTGAGGTATTTGATAATCCCTTATCATGGTAATTTAATTTTCCTTATAGATGAGTTTAGTATGATAGGTGTTCTCATTATTAACTGGAACTCTCTCTGCCATATTTTCTCTTTCATTTATCATTTTATTATTCAGGGTATACAAATGTATATTTATTTTAGATATTTTTGGTTCTAACATGTTATAATAGTTCTTATGGATACAAAACAAAAAATGTTTCAATATTTTCATCAAAAAAACAAGGAAATCAAAAATTTAATTGTTTCAGAGAAATATATTTTTTAAAATCGGGTTTTAATATCAATTTTAATATTTTTATTTTTTTAGTATTTTATAATGTTTTAAAAAATGATCACTCAAAGAATTACCTAAAACCTATGAAAACCATTGTGACATATGTCATTGAAAAATATCTATTTAAATTATTTATAACCCCTATAAACCACTTTTATAGTAACGTGTAGGGTATCAATCACATAGGGAAAGAGAAGTTATGAAGGCCATGAATGAAAACTAAAAACCACAACAACGAAGGATTATGTTTTTAAAACTTCAATTTATGAAAACATTATATATAAATGATTATAATTTAAAAAAGAAATGAAATTATTTTGGAAATTTTTTGAGTGAAATAAAAAAAATCCTGAAAACCAAGGGGAATTTCAATTACTCATTTTAAATTAAATTTTTTATTCATGCAAGGTTAATTTATTGGGCATCAATAAATTTATTAGGTTAATGTGAATATTGATGATATTTACATGATGATATATTATTCTTTTATCTCGTTACATTTAATATTATTTCTACAGGGAAACTATTAAATAAATTGTTTATCACAACAATATAACTGAAGGATTCAGATACTTTGAAAATTAGTCTCTGGATGCACGAACATTTTTCATAACGAAGTGATGTGAACAAGTAGAACTTGTAAAAAATTAAATTTTCCAATAATAATTTATTCCAAAAATATTTTTATTTCAATATTATAAAAAGAAAAAATATAGAGAAAGAAAAAAAACTAAGAAGAAGAGGATGATAATTCTTCCCAAAATATTTTTCCTCTACTCTAGAAGTCTCTCATAGATTGTTTCTCAATTTGAATATATTAATACACTTTTATGTTAATGGTTATATCCTTAAAAAGAACAAATTTCAGTAACTATTTTTTTCTAACCTAATATGTTAGCGACACATCCATACCTTATAGGTTAGTTTTTAAAGGCAATCCTTTTTTACTAGCTTTTAACTAGGGTAAATTTATTTAAAGGACTTTATCATTGTAAAAAATGATAGAAACACTGTAAATATTTAGTTATTTCAATTTTTTACTCATTACTCCTCTACATTTAACTTTAATCTAGCCATGAAATCAGCTCTATTCCAAATCCACTCTACACTTTAATGGTTCTCATAGGTATAGAGTCAAATAGATCTTTCACAGAACAAAACAAAAATTAAAACATGACAATTTGAGATTACGATTCCCCATACCCCAAATAAAACCTACATTGGTAGAAAACTTGATCAACTAATGTAATCATATCACCAACTCATCCCAATATTCATCAAATCATTGGTCGAGACCCTACACTCTCACATAAAATCCTTAATTCATCCATACATAGATCATGATCATTAATCAAGTTCCTTAATTTTACTTCTATTTTGACCTATGATGTATAGATCTAAATGGAGCCTGACTTCTTCATCATGATGAGATTAGACATCGGTTAGGTGGTCATCAATAGTGTCTGTGTGTGCTTCAGCATTATATAGTAAACTTTACCAATAGATGTTCCCATATGAGATTCAAAAAGATTGACTTTTCCAGTCATTCTTCTTCATTATCCATTGAAAACACCCACATATTTCACAAATTAGTTTGATTATTTTTTTTTTCATGGAATCAATTCCATCAACATATCAATCTTTCCACCATTCATCTTTAGAGTTTGAATATGATTTTTATTCCCTTTAATAGATCATGTTATATTCATCACTATTGAAAGAGATCAACCCCAAATGTTGATCCCAAATGTTTAATATTATATATTATTTATTAATTCATCCATTGATACAATAACTACGGTCTACTAGATTGTTATAATGGTAAAAAAACCACAATATCAACATCTTATTCTTAGTAACATGGCTTCCCTTGTTCATGGCCTTGAATTATGAAAGGTTTAACTTATTCTAGTTGTCTTCCTTAGACATAGATCTATTTTGGCTAAGCATAAGAAACATTGATCTTCTGATGGCATCAAAAAACTCAAGAAGGATAATTCTATCCTATGTGATTTTATCCTAATAATAACCTCCAAAATTTATCTTGTGCGCAACATACGTGAAATTTATCTTTTAGTAATTCAATTATGATAACTAAAAACTCTCTTATAATGGAAAACATATTTTTATGTGGGAAAATTAAGGTGAACTATTTTTATGGACTGCTTCCTAATTATCTTTTATAATTTTTTTTCATCAAAGGTTAATTTATGTGGTAGTGAAAATTCCTTGATATACATATTAAATGCTTACATGTTTATTTTAACAAAATCCATCATTTATTTTACATTTAGACATATTATGGGATATTTCACAAAATATAAAATTTTGAAACATTTAGAAATAAAATATTTTTTAAAAATAAATGGATTTTAAAAATCTCAAAATTAAATACGAAAAAACGTGAAAAAAATAATAATTCAACAATAGGTAGTTAAAATCAAAACATTAATAACATAATATCCATCAAAAATTAAATAAATAAAAAATTTCAATATAATATTTTTTAGCACCATAAAGTTTTCATTAAAAAATAAAATTATTATTTCAATAAAAAATCTTTGAATAAAAAATATTTGATAATTAAATATAATATAACAAAGCAGGGGATAATTTTAACTATTTAGTATAAAAAACCAATTTTAAGGAAATAAAACAGTAATTCCAATTTAAATAGAAAATCACTAGTTATGAGGTTTACAACTTTAAAATATCATTTAAATTCATAAAATCTTCAAAATAATATTTAAATGATGTGAAAAAAAATATGAAAATAGAGCTCAACTAGTACATATGTAATAATGTTTTGGTAGAAATCCAATTTGTCTTATGAAAAGATTAAAAGAGAAAAGTTAGATATTTTGGTAAAAACAGTCTCCGAATTAATAATACAGGTTCTGAGTTGGAAATATCGATCAGAATCTAAGAAATATATATGATCATTTCAAAGTAATTTTGTTGAAAATTGCAACCATCATTTCTTAAATGTTATCAATATTTGGAACAAATATTTTAGATTTTTGCTGAGGCTTGAAGGGAATGATTTAAGAGAAGATTACAGTCATCCAAGTTCCCATATCTCATATATAAAAAAATATATCAACATAAAAAAGAGAATCCTTATCAATAAAATATATTATACAAGTCTATGTGTATCCATTAATAGTATAAATTCAACAGTATCACAATGATATTTATATTATTCCATAAAGTATCCATTATTATAAAAGTGAGATCTACAACATCATTACTTGGGAGTAATGGGAGCTAATAGATATATAATTTCTCTCTAAAGATATATTTGAAAATATACTAAAGGAAAAATATCTATAATACAAACTCAATGAGAAGAAGAAGAGGAAATAAGAAATTTAAATACATATAAAAAAGACCTGTTTAAAACTCGGTGAATCCATGAAAGTATAGTAGGATTTCACATATAGAGAAACTCATTAGGAACTATATATTGAATTGATCATGAAAATGTTTCATATGTTGAATCAATAAGAAAGTCCCACATATCTAAGCTATATTTAGAAGTAATATATTCCTAGGAATATATATTTAAAATTAGTACCAAAATATGATATCATCCTTAATCTAGGTTTGGAAAACAGTCCTAGAATAGTAATAGTGGAATGTGATATAGAACATTGATAGTTTATGTAATTAGTTGTTTTATAATCAAGGGATATAGATAGTATACTAATTTTTTTGAAACTATCCTAAGGGATAATATATATCGATTTTGTAATATTCTGTTAAGATACTTAGAAGTGATTATATTTTTAAATATTTATTTTACTTTTATAATAAATGTGACACCATAAGTGTATAATTTATATAGTTAGATGTATTTTATAAATTTATCAACCAATCATGATTGAAAATTAAAAAAAAATTCTAGAAGACATTAACTATGATCCAAACATATAGGATTAGTTACAGTGAAGAATATCATTATGATTTTTCACCTTGGAATTTTCTACTTAGACTAGGTGATCATGTGTATAATATAGATGCCTTTGTACAAAAACTCACATGTAATTAGTGTATTGTAGTTAAAAACCCCATAAATAATGAACATACTCATATTATAGATTTATATGCTACTTTATAAGTTTTACAATAACTAATAATTCTGGAAATAGGACTTTATTATATTTAGAGATAGGTACTATATGAAGTATGGAATATATGAAATACCTCATCTAGTTGATCAAATATTTAGGGTGTTGTAGGATGATTTTTGTGTGGTATAACCAAGTAAGAGTTTAGTAAACACCTACAAAAATATTTTTAAACAAATATTCAAGATGAAAATTTTGAATAGAAGATTTCAGGTTTAATGATATGTAAGGGAATTAGTAAAAGAAGACCAACAAGTCAATTTTTGAATAGAAATAAAGAATAATTAAAGTTACATCCTTACCTAAATAGAACCCAGAGTGATGTGGGATAAAATATTAAAAAAATGTATATGAATTTTCATAAATACAATAACGAAAGATATTTATCTATTAATATTGTTTTCAAGTTTTATTTTTAAAAATTTCACAAATAAAAAACATGACATGATATTTATAGTATATGAGGTAATATACAAAAAATATAAAAAAGGATACCCTAAAGAGTTTGCATTAAATAATTTTTTAGAAGACATTATATGAGATTATAGGGGGTTTATATTTTCTATATTTTATGTTGATTGAAGGGGCGGAATCTAAATCGGATGAAAAAGAGAGAAACTTGAAAAATAATATTCTATATTCAAATAATTATTATTTGATTCATTATGACTAAACCAAAAGATTTTCTAGAGTTATTAAGGATAAATGGGATTTAATGTGATCTATTACATTCTTTATAATCACAAATTACTTACAAAGTGATCATTAAAAATTCAATATTCCTAGACTAGATTGGATATATGTATACCAAAAATCATTGGTACTCTATCTAGAAAGAGTATGAATCCTCACTTGTGATGATACTACTGAATTATAATATATATATATCGGATTAATTATAGTAACTTTTCAAAATCTAAAATGTATAATAACAAGATTCACATGTATTTCGATATTATTTGTTTTTAATAAAATCTAGATAAAATAAAATTATCTTGTTAGGAAATGGTATGATATATTCATCCAAATTTTAGTTGTATAATGTAGTTTAGATAACTTCTATAATGCATTATTATGAGGAACATGAGAAAATTCACATATATGAGGAACATTAATGAATGTGGTTTAAGATATTCATAAAATTATTATGAATTAATGTGTTACCAAAATATTATATGTAAAGATAAATATGTAGAATTGATAAAATATTATTGGATACCCACAAGATAGAAGAAGTTATATAATAATTACTTATCATTATGTGAAGCTGTACAATATTGGGAGGCCATATTAGAGGAAATGATTGGACATGATTACACATATTTTCAAGATGAAGAAATATCAATCAGAGTAATTAATATAAATGTAGTTAACCCAAAGTGGAAATTATGTCCCGGAAAATGTGTTTCACGTGATCTAGAGAATGAAAAAATATAAGAATTTACTTTATTTAAATGTGATAAAATGGTTAAAATCAACTTTTAATCTTCTATATTTATAATAAGATGTTAAAAAGTCATAATGTTTGTTATTAAAAAAGAAAAATGCAAGGATAAGATATCTCAAATAAAAAATAATTATGAACCCCTTAGAGATTATAAAGATATAAGTTTTAAAATATTAAATTATATTAATAGAAAGAAAATAGAAAATTAGTTTACAAAATATTTTTCAGACCAAGAATTGTGTGAATGCTGATCAATAAATATGTTCAATACCTTGTAGTGTATATTGGATCTTCATTATTAAGTGTTAATATAGAATGATGAGTGACATCAATCAACCAAGCTTCATTAGAACTATATGCATTTACCTAGTGGATAAATTATGTAAATTCTATAGAACAAAATTTTAGATTCCAAGAGTAACCAAGAAATAAAAAATGTTCCATGTTATAGATTGAAACCATAAAATATTCTTGATTCAGGATGTTGAAAATACTATTAAAATTATACGAAATAGAATATTATTCATATAGAAATTTATTGAATTCATTATTTTATTAGTTCATAATGTACTCATTGAAATTCATTTCTAAGTAAATATAATCCAGTAATAATATTTTTGAAATAAATTGTTCTTAATAAATTTTTAATACCAAGTAATTTAGTAAAAATTAAATTGGTTTTAGAAAATTAATAGATTACCATAAAAGTGTATAATTATCAAGATGATTATAGTGAATAACATAAAATGAATAAGTAGTTTAAATAAATTATTGGAGGAAATATTTTGAGGAAAAATAAAGAAGTTCTATTTTCCAATATAAGAGATTATTTATCAAAATATTGCCCACAAAATCATCTAACGACATGGTCGAATTTAATTGGAAATGATGTAATGATTATATATTTTAATATCGAATTTCCATTATATATTGAATGATTATTGATTTTAATAAATATATTATAGAATTAATCTATCTTATATTAATCATGCATAATGGATATCAATACATAATTAAATCACTCATGGTATCAAACCATACAATAAAAACACATTGTAAATCCAAAATGGCGATTCATTTCCATGATCATAATTTTATAAAAAATGGTGATTGATATATTCTTCATAATCAGCAATATTGAAGAATATGGGATTGAAATAAAGATATACTGATATATTATATGTTTGAACTTATTTTATGATGTAGCTATATTAAAAAAAATGAAACAACACCATTTACAACATTCAAAATGCTAGTAGAATATTTTTAATATATTATTATTCCATTTGTACCCTCAAAATCCTAAGGAATATTCCTAAGTACAATAGACTCGAAATATATTAGATTAACATAGTTTATGGTATTCTATAATGGCTATGTTCTATAATTAAAAAATAATACACACCAACATCATTATCAGAAATAGAAGGCAGATGAAGTGTCCAAAAAAGAAGGTATAACCATTTAGAACTAAATAAAAGTTTGATGCATAATAATATTTATTTAATAGGATTTCATATATAAGGAAGAAGATAGAAAAGTCATCTACATCTTACTGAGATGTTGGAAACTTTCTAGGATGTTTTTAAAAATCATAAAGAGTTACAATAATTTCTATCCATAATAAGTTATTCTAGAGAACATATCAAAGATATGGAAAAGATCTCATATTCAATTATAAAGAAAATATATGGTGAGATATCATAGAATTATATAGAAAAAGGTTCTAATATAATACAAATTTGGATGTATATGGATTGAAATCTCCTAGATTTAGAGTAACTAAATGAGACGAAATATTAGCTTATCTTATAATTAGATATATCAATCAAATCATGGGATTATATAATAAATATACAAACAAATATGATAAATAATCATCATATATTATGTTGTATTTTTCCATGCTTTCCATGAATGATAAGTTTCTATAGCCTTTAATAGATTACTATATATTTAAATTATCATGTGAAAAAACATTAACTACAGTGATAGGTAATGTACTAAGGAGTTTCAAACATTGTTATTAAAAAAATTATTTAATCAATAGAAGTCACCATAGCCCCTCACATAGAACCAAAGAAGGGAATGTTTCTGAATCTATTATTGGGATCAATATCCCTTCATTATATTCATAGATTCATGATATTTCAAGAGTCTTCCTTCAACTGACGTAGCCCCAAAAGTCCCAAGAATTTACGATAGAGCCTCGTTAGTTTTTATCTCACTCAAATTTTTTTTCTACCTCTTCTTTACATTATTCTTCTTTTGTGGATCATTTTAAAAATGTTAAATGTTCAGTTAATAATATTGATAAGTATATCATTAAATATTGAGAAATTTTATGGTATGTTGTGGTTATCCCTTGGATTATCATTATCCTCTTGGTTGAACTTATGAAGAATAATGTCTCAAAAATTCATGGTTTAAAAAATCAAAATCCATGAAATTATATTTATTCTCACTGATTTTATGGTTATTTTACTTCCACATAATATAGGATTCCTATTTTTTAGTGATGGGGGTGTATCTTTTGGGTCTACCTCTTCCATTTCAAAAACAATTCATTCAATAGTTAATGGGAAATTAAATAGTACACTTCTTATGTCCTAATCATAGTTTATAATCCCAGAAGCACCATGTGGTGTATTTTTTTCTTAAGATAGGCCCGTCAAATCCTCTCTCAAATTTTAATTTATCAAAAATAATTGTAAATTTAGGTATTGAGAACAATTTTATATGAATTAATGGTTTCTTATTTTTTGGATTGTAACCTCTTGGGGAATTAATCAGTTAGCTGCATTTGGAGGTTATTTTTGAATGGAATGGGAATTAATGTTTTCTAGAGGGTGATATTTGGAGCATAACTGTTTCTTATTTTCAAACCAGTAATTATAAGGTATTTTATTCAAATAATTAATTGTATGATGACGGAGTATGATTTCATTTATTCATATTGAGATGATCTGATGGATCTTTATCTAAATTTTGTTCTGGATTGTGATAATGAAGTCAACCCTTTTCTAGTTTTCGACATCAACTCAGTATTCCAGGGCCTTGATATATAGTGATGGTCATATTTGGACATGAATGTTTTACATGTTATGAGTGGTTTATGTGATAGGTAAGTTTATTTCATTATTTCTCCATTATAGGATATATGAAATAATTCCCAAGAGAGACCATGGTTCCTTAGGGATGATTACCACTAGAAAATTACTAATCTGGGGATAGTTTTATTTTTTCATTTTCTAGATACTTTTTATTGTTTTTATTTATATTTTATGATCACTTGTAAATTTGTTTGATATATATGGGATGGTGGGAGTTATATTAGGCCAAGATACCTATTTTTATATGATTTCGTTCGAACTTATCAAATTGGGGCTACTGTTAGATAAATTAAAGTCAATGTTGTAGTGAAATTTATATACCCTATTAAAAAAATTAGTCTTGAAAAGATATAAAATGAAGAAGTTAGAGGAGAATTTTAGACCTGATGAGTTCATGGAAGTTGGTAATAATTCCAATGAGGGAAGGATAGAACTGTCAAGTAGTTTCAAGCCAGCACTAAATATTATTTACTAGGCGTCAACAACAATTCCATATTATTATGTCCCTATAGAATTTTTTCTGAAACCTCGATCTATCAGTGTTCATAGAATTATAAATGATATGGTTCCCATAATTTGTTAGATGTGACTTATAGTGTTAATATAAAATTTATTGATAAATAAAAAGGTGAAAATTCAAAAAATGAAATGAATCAAACTAATATATTTAGTGTGATGTAATAACCGAACACATATGAAGTGTTGGATGGGATATTCAATATAACATTATAGAGACTATGTTATGATTAAATTTTTCTACACTAATAGATTATTCTATGTTAATTATAAAGTATATGAATAGATAAATTTTTGAGGTTTTTATATCATAGATTATAAAAGAAGTAAGAATGTTTCTTGAGGGATTTTTCTAGACATATTCAATTTTGAATCCCCAAAAAAGTGATAGTTTTGAATATGGACTTAAAATAAATTAAATAAATGAGTTGTTTGATTAAATTAAATTTCTATAAATGTTTTTTAAATTTTTATCAACAATCCAATGGAGATATTAAATTTTTTGAGATTAAATTATTGATACTGAAATTAAAATGTAGTGAGGATACATAAAATGATCTGAAATGAGTATATAATATACTAAAATGAATTTGGAATAGATATAAAGAAATTAAAGAAGGAATTATATATTGTCAAATTTATTACAGTGGGATGAATATTATTTTGGAATTCCTTGGAATTAACTGAAGCGTCTCTTTACTTAAAAGAATAATTTTGTAAATCATGTGTTGAAAAAATGACAATGTCTTGGGAATTTTTTCAGACTTTTTGTTTTGTATAAATTCTTGAGTGGTCATAAGACTTTAATAATGATTTCTTATTATTTTAATTCACTATAAGACTTTAAGTAACTTTCATATAACGTTTATACACATGTGTATGGATTTGTGCATCATAGTTTGAGAAATCAATCCAAAGATTGAGCGCACATAAGAATTTAAAATATCCCAGATAAGAATTTGAAGTTCTAGTATATTTAGTTTCATAATCCATGCGATAAAACCATATAGCACATTTGACATCACAATATGTAAAACCTTTCCCAATATATGGATTTATGGGAGAATGTAATACTCTAACCATGTCCATCATTAATGGACCATATAAGTTTTTTATGTCTTATGACAATCAATTAGTGTTGAAATGGGAAAAAATCATGAAGGTTAAGAGATAGTCTAAGTTATTGAAAGTTATATGAACTCATCCTTTAGTATAGTAATTCCACAATGGGATTATGAAACAAGAACATTATAATACTTCCAAAAGTTGTACAATGTTTTGATATGCTGCTCAAAATTTTTGGGAATTCCAAAATTATATAATTAAAATAAAAGATTAATTTTTTTGAATATTTTGAACTGTTCTTTATACAAATGTTGAAAAATGAATTTCTTTATGAAATCCAACCAAGAAGAAGACCAAGTTGAAGAAGAAGCAGGTGCTCATATGGCCCCACATAGAAAACCAACACCACCATGTCATCCACATGAGTTCATGCACATGTAGATGGAAATTTCATAATATTTAAGTGAAGTGTATTTGTTTTAGAATTAAAAGTTTGATACAACATGATTCCATTTGAATAATTTGGGAGGAATTCCAATTATCATGATTGTGAATTCCAATGGGAAAATATGTTTAAGATTTGAATGATCATAACACATGTTGTTTAATTTTGAGAAGTTTCAAAATGAATTAAATATAAAATAATATTAATGCTAACATGAATATAAAAATAGAATGAGGATAAAAATTGAACCAGCAAAAAAATTATTTCATTATGAAAAAAATGTTGAAGAAGTTATAGAATTTGAAATTGTATCTATAATAAGAACACCCCTGGTATTGAGAATCAAATAGAAGGAGATCAAATGAGGTCTAACAGAATATACTGAGTTAAAAATCAAGGATAAAACTTTCTAGACTAAGATGATAGAGGAGTAGAAGTATTACTTGATGGATGATGAAAATATCCATTTAAATACTTTGTAACACAGTCATCCCCTAGTTATGTAGACTAATATTTTAGATATAGAAAGAAATATTATGTGATGTTGTATAAAATAATCTAGTGGGACTATAGTGGAAGTGGTGGGATAACATGTAGGAATACTATGATACTATATCATTATTACAACATACATTAATAGTAGAAAAATCAATGTTTTGGGGGACTAAACTACAATGTCATTTATTAGGTTTTCAAGTATTCACATTATAGATCCTTATGTTATTTTGATTTTATTTATTACATTATTATGCTATGGTCGAGGGACATAAGACTGAGAGGATTCATAAATTAACTAGTTTAAGAGTTTGAATAAAAGGAAGAATTATTAAAAAGAAGAAAAAACATTGGTCCACACCTCCCCCTCTTTGGGATCCTTTGATCTTGTTCACTTGAACTAGTATTAGTTCTAATCCAGGTTCCTTATGAAAACATATAAACATAACTGCATACTTGAAGATGCCTTATTAGAGAAAATTATTATTACTTTCATTACTGAGAAATGGAAGTTTCAACTAAAAAACCTAAAAATAGAGTGAAATGAGGGAAATATGTTAATTAAAATTTTATGAAAAATACACAGACATCACCACATGAAGATCAATTTATTGGTAAATTCTTATCAAAAATTGGTGCCTAAAATTCTTTTTATGAGTTTAATTAAAATTATAAAGATGTTATAGATATTGAGTCACTTAAGAGTTTATAATTTAATATTAAACATTATTTTAAGATGATTCAAATTGAAGTTATTCTGAATGTATTGGTGGTTATAAAATGACTATATTATTAGAGATCAAAGTTTTATCCAGAGGCCAAAATCTGAGATAAATCCTTGATTGAAAAATTGTAACAATATAAGGATTTCATTAATGATGTGAAATACAAGGAATATATCATATAATTCCACAAATAAATTAACACCTTATATATTGAAAACCATAAAACAGAAATTTAGGATATGGTAGAAGAAATCAATATCTATTTAAATATAATCCATGATATGGAAAAAATCCACAAATCTACTATTAGTTACAGGGATACTCCATTCAATAATGAATCTAAAAGGATTAAGGATCATAATGTTTCACTATAATAATATAGAAATTTTCATCTAGTTAATATTGAGAATATGAAGATAAGTTAGAAATAATTCCATATATCTTTTGAGGATGAGAATAACTCCCTCAACATGAAGTGGCTTAAATTAGAATTGAAAACGAAGAACATAATTTTGGAAGTAACTAGAGATTCCCAATCTATAAAGAAGAATTATTATGCCAATAAAATGTTTATTTAGAGGGTCATGTTCGTGGAGATTCATATTAGTGGAAATAAGATATTGAATTTATTCCCTAATCAACCATCAAATGGATCCTTGAATATGGTACCATCCATATCATAAAATTTTTTTTTGACTAAATCTTATTTCTTGCACATTATTGTCTTTGAAGAAAATATTGTATAAATACAAGTGAGGAAAATTGATTATAATATTAACCCTATGTTAAGAGTGGATATAATAGTGCACATGAAATCTGGTTACCTAAAACATTCTCAAACATTAGGGAATATTTCTTAAAAATAGTAAGGTATCAAATCTTGATAGACTAAATATGCAAGTAAAAGTAAAATACATTTGGGTCACTATTTCTGTATTTTTATGTTTATGAATTGGGCCATAGATTTTGGCATATTTTTTTTCATATCTAGAGAATTTAAATGGCCAAGATTAAAGATGATTAAAACTAAAGAGAAAAAAAGAAAATCTTCCAGGAAAAGAATATATCACAAAAATAGTGTTATCTATCAACTATTAAGAGATTCAATTTCATGGAAAACATATTTAATTACTAAAATGATATTAATAACTTTTAATTAATGTGTTGGTACAATCTAACTAAGAAAAAATTATGTGCAATTATGAAGGGAATATTAAAATAAAACCATAAACAATTAATGAAATACAATAATTATATATTGAGAAGAGAATAGAAAGATAAAGTCATGAAACCCATTTCTAAAAAGAAAAAGAAAAAAAATGAAGGTTATTTCAACATCCATGATAGTGGAATAAAAAAACATGCAACTAATTGAAATTTGAAGGCTATTGGAATGTATTTGTTTGTATGGTTTAATATGAAAGGACATCTATCCATATAGTGTTTAACACTGTTTCTTTAATAGATGGATATATTTAAGAATATAGATAAATTTTCATGATATTATTATGCTCAAATGTATAAATTCTGTAAGCTACATTCACATAAAACGAAAAATGATGATGAAAATATGTCAAAGTGAGACTAAAGTCATAATGATGTATCTCTCATTAAAAGAGTAAATTAACCCTATATATACCATTAATTCCGGTTTAATTATGATAAAATGTTTGTAATTGAAGTAGTTCGATGTGGAAGCCAATTTTAGAAAGAAGAAACAAGTTTCCCATCATCATGTGTTATAGTATTCACATATAAAAGGAAATGAGTGCATCCCTTGAGGGGGTATTGGAGATAAAACCATCAAAATTTTATTATATAGTGAATTTATAATTTCTTGGCATCTTTATCAGACATTAATGTTGAGGTATCCCAACCCAACATAATTCCCTTGTTTTGATTGTATCAAACACTTTTATCTAGGGGGAGTGACATATAATGGTAATGTTTACATAAATATAGTGTTATGTTATGAACTCCAATTATTTTGATGGATTTTAGTGGATGATACATTTCTTGATAAATATATTTTAATATCCCCAAAAAATAATGTTAAAAGTGTTATCACATGTAAGACATAAATTTGTATATACATGAGGTTTTGGTGAATTTTCTCATATTTTCCACACTAGGTTATCACAAGTGAATGTAGGGCTGACTAACTAATGGGTCATTGTTAAGATCACATGTGAATCCATCCTTATCTCAAATTATATAGGTTTTCATTATAAACTAAAGAGGGAGAAGTAGTTTTTTTTAATAAGTTAAATGATGTGAGTATCATCCCGTATATCCCTGTACAAATATTAACAATAATGGGGGATGAAATTATCTCAATCACACATATTGAAAAAGTGGTTTGATGGTATTTCCAATAAATATAAGGGATAGATTAATTAGATCATGTTTTGATTTTATTTTTTATCAGTAGGGATTGTCTCCATGGTAATTAGATGGAATCCATATGTGTTTTAAATATTATTAGATAAATAAGTGTGGTGCTTCCATCATAAATAAAAAAATCATGTATGTATTATGCTTGAAGAACATGGTTAGAAAACATAAACATATAATCCCTTCATATATAATGATTGTGAATATTATCACTATGAAAATTAAGAAAATGTGTTGGGGGATGAAATGAACTATATTCAATAAAAAGTTGAATGTTGAGATGCTTAACAAGGAGGAGATTGAATAAATGGTATTAAAGTATTTATGCTATACATACAAAGGTGTTGAGGATACATGAAATTATTTAAAATGAGTATTAAATATAATAAAATTCATTTTAAATAGTTCTAAATATTTTTTAGTTAGTTTGATATATTCCCAAGCTCATTTGAGTGGTATGAAGTTTGTTTGACAATGCCTAAGAATGAATTGAAGTAGGGTTTTTCTCAAAAGAATAAGAATGTAATTATTTTACTGAAGAAATAATTGTTTTAAAATTATTATAATACTTTCTAGTTTGTATGAATTCATGAGAGGTGATAATACATTGGTGTGGATGACTTATGAATTGTATAAGTAATAAGAATTTATTTTATTATCTTCTGAGTTCCAGATGAATGAGTAATACTTTTCTTGTAATAATTGAAGATGTCATGAAATAATTTGAGTGTATATAATAATTTGAGAGGTCCCAGATAATAATATGAAGTTATCGACTATGAATTTTTATTATACATTTCAGACATCCCCAATGTTCATATGAATTTCTCCATGTATGACTTTTCCAGTCTTAAGTCTTTAAGGGAGGGCATATGACTTTTAACTATGTCTAACATTGTGGGACTTTATAAGACGTCGAATTATTATTATAATTAATTGGTATTGAAATATAATGTTTTAAAGACTAATTTCTTACAAATTAATCCTTTGGGATGTGAATTTAAAAAAGGTATAAATATATATGAATGTCATTAGTCTTCCAAAAGTCTTATGAAACTATCAACTACCACCCAAAATATTTTAAAATTATAGAATTATAAAATCCAAAATCCAAAATAATGTATTCCACTATTTTGAAATTTTTTTAGATATTTAAATATCAAAAAATGTTTTTATTCAAGATGATATATAGGAATAACTAAGTGTGAAGAATCGTGTTCCAATATAAATCCCATAGCACCAACCAATACTTCCATTCCATCTATATCAGTTCATTTACAGGTGGTTAGCACCTTTAGAATATTTAAATGAATCAATCTTCATAGAAATTTAAATATAGAAATAGCCCTTATCATTTGAGATAATGGATATGGAATTTAAATGAAATTTAAGGGTAAATTTAACTATAAAGTATCTTTAATATTTTACTAAGAAGATCACCAATTGAAACGTTTTATGGTTTTTTAGGTGAATTGTAGAATCATAATTTGTTCATGATTATAATAATGTAAAAATAGAATGAGGATAATGAATAATTGATTCATTGATTCATAAATTTCATAAAGAATCAAATCTGGAAAAATAAGTCAGATAAGCATCTATTTTAGCTTCTAGATGGGAACTAATAAGTAAAAAGGATGTAGGAGGACAAGAATGAGGATTCCTATGATACAAAAGTATCATAGAAGCTGATCAAATGAGGTATGAAAAATTATCTATATACGAAGATAAAGGTTTTGTGTTCTAAACTAAGGATAGAGAGTAGTCAATGTCATGCATGGAAGGTTATGGAAGTACCCATTCACAAAATTTGTGGGGATGTTGATATTGTAGAGACCTGAATCTTGACGTAGATGGAAATTACATAACTTTTTAGGAATACTTAATACATAACAAAAATAGACACACAAGGACCGTAATAGTTTAGTGTCTTTGGAAACTTGGAACGTAATCTTCTAATCGTGGTGAAAGATCTTCAACATCTCCATTAATGATCTTACCCTTTTGTTTTCTTACCTAAAACCTTTCTTTAAATCCTGGGGAAAAGAAAACATATAAAGGGTGAGCTCAAATGACCATTAAGGGTAAGCATGGATAAAATAAAACATACCATATACATTTGACCTTAAAAACATGAACATAATGCTTCAACATCAAAATCTTGAGCAATGACATAAAACATGGCAGTACGTAAGGCATAGATCATGAAGAAACATTAATCATGAAAAATTATCATGTGAATAAAACATGTAATTGTGGAAACCATTAATCACATGATATTATTTCCATAGTAGCTAAGGCATTGCTTCCAAGACCATCTTAGTGGACAAAGTCCCTTTCGGAATCGAGTTCACTCCTCGTTCCAGTCCTGTATTACTGAACCGGTTTAACTTGTCATTCCATCCATGTCTATCTCATGAGATATAAATCTTTTCCCAATGCATTGGAGTGAGATATAGGTCCCACCCATCTCATAATTAAATCATTCTTTCGTGTGCCAAAAAATCATAAATCATACATCATAGCATAACCCAATAAATAAAATGGGTTTCATAAACATCATCCCATCATCACATAATCCATATAAAAGAAATGGATATCATTTCATAATAAGAAAAGTGAAACCATGTAAATCATAGAGACATGATACTTGAAACATACACATATGAAATAATGTCATCTTAGATGAAAAATGGTTTTGATAAAACACTTGAAAAGAATTCTTGAGGAAAATATCCTTTCTTCTTCAAAATCATTCTCTTTTCACAAAATGTCATGCAATTTTAAAAGAAAATGATTTTGTTAAAAATAGTCATGAAATATTTTGGAGTGAGCTTCATGAAAATAAGGCTTCATAAAACCGTAAAAATCCTTTCATGTCGTATAAGTTAAAAAAAACATTATCCTCGTACTTTTGTCGGAAAAGTCAAAAAGTACCTCGTAACGTAAACAAAAGAAAGATTCCTTACATACCATGTATTAAAAGTAAAAAAATGGGTAAAAAGGACTTTAAACATACATGAAAACACTTTTATAAAACATGGACATGGATGATAGAAATAACCCCAGCAAATACTTCCGAATAAGCAATCTTAGATAAAAATGAGATTTGCAAAATTATCCCTTACCTTAGGTCTGATATGCTTTATACGTATCCAAACCTCCTGTATAATATTTAAATAATGTCATTGACTTATTATAGAATCATATTCATTTTTATGATAACATATATGGTTCACTTATGACTTTATATTACCCATTCTTTTGTAAATTAATGTTAAAGTAGCGTTTTGGGTAAAATCATCTTATTTATCGTACGTGTTTGGACTTGTTGTTCTTGACGTTATTATTACTTATATCATGATTTACTTACTTCCAAAATGTAAGTCATGATTTATATATCATGTAAATTCATTATATATCCATTATATACAAGCATTTATAATACCAAATAACATATGGGGGTAAGAAATGAAACGCACCGTTCATGGAGACGGTAAGTCGTACGTACGCATGAACGCTAATTTCATTTCTATTTATTATTTTAATGGAATTAAAACATAATTATACATAGTTATATTATAATTCCAGTATAATATCATATATAATATCATTAACCACATACTTTATACATCCCACATAAGGTATTAACGAATCACATCACTTTGAGGGGGCGGTAGTCCGCACTTCCTCAAATGAGATTATCTTATTTACCGACTATGGAAACCGTAAAGGAATGAAATAATTGGGAAGTAAAGAAGAATAAGGAAATAATAAACATAATATATATTATATATAAATACAGCTCCATCATAATGGCCACCATGAGAGGCGGTAGGAGAAAATCGAACAATCATCGTTTCGTGAGGCGTTAGTTTTCCATCACAGAAACATTATGTTCTTCATCCATTAGATGGAGGTTTTTGTTAGTGTATTTATAATAATTCTCATAAATAAATCCTAGTATATTTAGGATATTGGTGTTTTTACAAAATAAAGGATTAAAAAGAGTTTAGGGGTTGGAGAAGTAGAATAAAAGAATACAACTTAAGAGAAACTGTTACCTTTAATTTTGGTAACTTCCTTTGGTTTGAACCAAAAGGACTTCTTGAAGAGTCTTATTCCTAGTGTAATGCTTCAAGAGGGAGGATAGGGATGTAGGGAGCTTATTTTGGCAGAGTTTGGATGAGCCAAAGGGCTTGAGAGGTGTGAGGAATTTCATAGAAGTGGTCTCCTATTATATGGGAGAGGAGGGGCTCTTTAGGAAAGTGTGAAAATATTATTTTATTATAAACTTATCTTTGGTTTAAATAGGTCAAAAACACATTAATTTCGAAGATAAGATGACTAATATTCGAAATAAAATCATCCAATTGTAATTGGAAAGGTTTTGGATGATATTTTAATCATTATAATCTTATTTAGTTAAATAATTTATTAATGAGGTAAACACAACATCATTATTGTATCATAAATAATTTAATTCATTTGATGTCTAAAAATTATCAAACAACTACCATGATTTAGGGAAGCTTTTTGTCTTTCCAAAGAATATTTATAGTCGAAAATATAATTTATATAACCCCTTATAAAAATTAATTACTAAAAGATTTTTGTTAAAGTCAATTTTGTCTTTACATTAAATTAATTAATCCAAATTGTCATTTTTACTACCAAGTGTCTCATTAGGGTCCCCAAATCGGCCCAAGGATGCCCATGGTTGGCCACTACTCATCCAATAAGGTTAGGACAAGTGTCAAGGTAATTTGGAATTATTATAATATTATTTTAACCTTGAATTACCCTCTTTACCTTTAACCGCAATAAATAAAAATTACCATAGTTACTATTCATAATTCAAAAAAAAAAGTAGCTTATTAACATAATTTTGACCCACTGATTCCAAATATGGAATCAATTTTTACAAATTCAATACAAAAAATTTGCATAAATTAAATTTAAATTAATCCCGTTGTCGAAAGAAAACGAGTTTTTGTTTAAAACGTTGCAAAAGATTGAATTGATTTAACCTACGAATTCAAGGTAAAATCAATGCTAATGACATAAATTATATTAAATGGTAAAAATATATTCTATTTATATTTTAAAACAATTCAATATTATTATTTAACCACATAAATTATTATGATGAAAAAAGTTGTTTTTAATTAAAATATAGCGTGTTTTTACTATTCATTAAAATATAAAAGTTATCAGAAAAAATATCAAAACTTTATCCAATGTACATTTTTATATCCTGATTCAAAAGAAGAATTTTATTTTGTAAAATTGAACTTATAAACATGTCAAATACTAGATTTAATGTGGGTGCGCCATCAAAAGGAGGCAAAAATGCATTTTTTGAAAAATACTTATTTTACCTGAAAAAAATATTTTGTTGTCATACCATGTTCTAAAAAATATGTAAGATGAATAATAATGTTATAAAATTCAAAATTTAGTTAATACTATTCATAACGGCTAGTTCATAATAATATTATAATAATATATCATTGTTTAGTAAAACTCGGTATTGCGTACAACACACGCTATCGAGGAAGGTCGCGATTGCGTGTAATGCAAGTCAAGTCAGGGTAGCGTGTTGTGCAAGAATCTTTTGTTGTTTCGTATAACATAATCCAAACATATTTTATTTATACATTGTATATATATATATATAAACACACTCAATGTTGCGTATAATGACAATTATAAAACGAACATGAAATTGTGTGTAACACGATCCAAGAATAGTGTTGCCTATACTGCAAGCTAATACGGTGTTGCGTATAGTACAAGCTAAACTTGGTGTGCTGTATAATAGAAGACATCAATGAAATTAAAAGAATATTTTTTTATAAAATCTAGGGGTGTTACATTCTACCCCCCTTAAAATGAATTTCTCCCTCGAAATTAATCGGGGTTATAAATCGTTTACTTTTCATAGAAACCCACATCGTATAAATGAATACTAAAACTTAATTTTAAAAACTAAAGTATGAAATCTAATGATTAGCCAAAGTAACTCATTACTGGGTTTCCATATAGGAGAACATAGGTTAAAATATGAATATGGAAGAAAAATCTAACCATCAAGTTCTGATGGAGAGTGGTAGAGGACATGGCTATGAAAAAGACAAAAATCACAAAGCCATAAATTTGTGATGATCTAAGGTACCATCGGATTCATCAGATATAAGGGAACTAGGACAACACTTTTGGTTTTCAAGTTAAAAGAAATACTTACATGATTTTGGTACAATCTCATTATTGTTCATGAGTTGAAAATTTCCACTTCATCACTTAAAGAAATGAAGTGGAATTTGTTATTTGTGATGTGTTAGCAGATCCTGTGATAGAATGATAGTTCATTCCATCTATTTCAAACAAAAGGATAGAAAAAGTTATAAGTCCATCTGATGGCTAGATTAATCATATATGGTTCCAAAAATTAACTTATACTTCATATATCATACCGCTTAATAAAATAAATCTAGATTCTACTAACCAGGGACTTCCAGTAGGCCAGTGGTAGGCGATAAAGGCCAGTCGCACTTCGTTTGTGAGTTCGATTCCTACATCCTTGTCCGACGCGATGGGTTTTTGCCCGTCCTGCAGGTTGTCCTTTTTATAATACTACATTATAAATAATATTGGAAAAATAATCTAGCCTTAAACAATACTAACTTATGTCCAACATAATTCATTCCAATCATTAGTCTTATCCAAAATACATATGTCCAATCTCATTGTATAAAGAAAACGATTACATGAAATGTCATCAACCAAGCATGTGAATACCATCATTTATCCCCCATATATCTTGTTGGTCACATTCCAATCATGTGAATACCTTAATCATGTATTCTCTTGAAAAATGAATACCCATTGAACCTTAGTGAAAACATGAATGCTGTCAAAAGTTAATACTTTCCACATACCAAAGTCCAAAAATTCTATATACTCAAACCATGATATAACCTTCTCCTTATATCAGTCATTAGCTCATGAATACTATCAAACATTTAATTTTTTTCTTATCCCTTCATTATGCACATATCATCTACTTTCCAAAAATATTTGAATCACTTTTCATGGTTACCGGTACTATAAAATTATTGAAAATGACAATAGAATAATACAAAAATATTCTAATACACCATAAAAGTACCTCAACAACATTATTCTTGAATACCAATACATAAACACTTCAATCCATCCTCTTCAATGATTTTCCTGGAATAAGTCCTTCCTTTATTTAGAAGTAACTTTTTAGGTCAGGGCATTGAGTTGGGTAATGCCCATGTTCTCCACAAATAAGACATTGAACTCCATAATAGTTTTTCACTCTATGACCCGTTTCTCCACACAGATAACATATGTCCCTCCATTTGAGGTATTCCTCAAGGTTCTTCTTCCCTTCTTTAGAAATCTCAATCTTCCTTTCTTTATTCTCCTCAACATGCGAACATGCATAAAAGTATATCTTCCTCTTTTTTGATGAATTAGGCATACCACAAAATTTCACCTTGTTAATCATATATCGTGATGACTGATTCAGCATAATCACAATATCTTTCTCTCTGGGAATTACGCAATTTTGTTGCTCATAGTCACCAATTTTTCCATTGGATTCAATGTTAACCGAATTCCTTATGGTTCCCTCCATTGACTAAAACACCAAAAGAATTTCGTTAGAGGAAAAAATCATACAAGGAAAATAACATAATAAAGGGGGAGTACCTTCAACATCTAACATCTTAGGTTTAATTCTAAGATCGTTAGAACAATTCTAGGGTTATAACCTATACGTATACTTAACCTTATGGACATCCCTAAACATACCTTAGAAATAAATCTCGGGATCTCACTAACGTTTTTGCATCCTAGTTTCTAAAGGTTGACTAAACCTTTCCTCTAATACCAACTGTAGAGACCCGAAGCTTGACATACATGGACATTACATAACTTTTTCGAAATACTTAATACATAACAAAAACAGACACACAAGGACCGTAATAGTTTAGTGTCTTTGGAAACATGGAACGTAATCTTCTAATCATGGTGAAAGATCTTCAACAATTCCATTAATGATCTTCCCCTTTTGTTTTCTTACCTAAAACCTTTCTTTAAATCCCGGGGAAAAGAAAACATATAAAGGGTGAGCTCAAATGCTCTGTAAGGGTAAGCATGGATAAAATAAATCATACCCTATACATTTGACCTTAAAAACATGAACATAATGCTTAAACATCAAAATCCTGAGCAACGACATAAAACATGGCAGTACGTAAGGCATAGATCATGAAGAAAAATTAATCATGATAAATTAGCATGGGAATAAAACATGTAATTGTGGAAACCATTAATCACATGATATGATTTCTATAGTATCCAAGGCATTGCTTCCAAGACCATCTTAGTGGACAAAGTCCCTTTCTAAATCGAGTTCACTCCTCGTTCCAGTCCTGTATTACTGAACCGGTTTAACTTGTCGTTCCATCCATGTCTATCTCATGATATATAAATCTTTACCCAATGCATTGGATGGAGATATAGGTCCCACCCATATCATAATTAAATCATTCTTTCGTGTGCCACAAAATCATAAATCATATATCATAGCATAACCCAATAAATAAAATGGGTTTCATAAACATCATCCCATCATCACATAATCCATATAAAATAACTGGATATCATTTCATAATAAGAAAATTGAAACAATGTAAATAATAGAGACATGATACTTGAAACATACACATATGGAATAATGTCATCTTAGATGAAAAATGGTTTTGATAAAACACTTGAAAAGAATTCTTGAGGAAAATATCCTTTCTTCTTCAAAATCATTCTCTTTTCACAAAATGTCATGCAATTTTAAAAGAAAAGGATTTTGTTAAAAATAGTCATGAAATATTTTGGAGGGAGCTTCATGAAAATAAGGCTTCATAAAACCGTAAAAATCCTTTCATGCCGTATAAGTTAAAAAAAACATTATCCTCGTACTTTTGTCAGAAAAGTCAAAAAGTACCTCATAATGTAAACAAAAGAATGATTCCTTACATACCATGTAGTAAAAGTAAAAAATGGGTAAAAATGAATTTAAACATACATGAAAACACTTTTATAAGACATGGACATGGATGATAGAAATAACCCCAGTAAATACTTACGAATAAGCAATCTCGGATAAAAATGAGATTTGCAAAATTATCCCTTTCCTTAGGTCCGATATGATTTGTACGTATCCAAACCTCCTGTATAATTATTTAAATAATGTCATTGAATTATTATAGAATCATATTAATTTTTATGATATCATATATGGTTCACTTATGACTTTATATTACCCATACTTTTGTAAATTAATGTTAAAGTAGCGTTTTTGGTAAAATCATCTTATTTATCGTACGTGTTTGGAATTGTTTTTATTGATGTTATTATTACTTATATCATGATTTACTTACATAAAAAATGTAAATCATGATTTATATATCATATACATTAATTATATATCCATCATATACAATCATTTATAATAGTAAATAACATATGGAAGTAAGAAATGAAACCCACCGTTCATGGAGACGGTAAGCCGTACGTACGCATGAACGCTAGTTTCATTTCTATTTCTTATTTTAATGGAATTAAAACATAATTATACATAGGTATATTATAATTACAGTATAATATCATATATAATATCATTAACCACATCCTTTATACGTCTCACATAAGGTATTAACGAATCACATCACTTTGAGGGGGCTGTAGTCTGCATTTCCTCAAATGTGATTATCGTATTTACAGACTATGGAAACTGTAAAGGCTTGAAATAATTGGGAATTATAGAAGAATAAGGAAATAATAAACATAATATATATTATATATAAATACATTTCCATCATAATGGCCACCATGAGAGGCGGTAGGAGAAAATCGAACAATCATCGTTTCGTGAGGCGTTAGTTTGCCATCACAGAAACATTATGTTCTTCATCCATTAGATGGTGGTGTGTGTGAGTGTAGTTCAAATACTTCTCATAAAAACATCCTAGTACATTTATGATATTTTTTTTGTTACAAAATAATGGATTAAAAAGACTTTAGGGGTTGGAGAAGTTGAATAAAAGAAAATAACTTAAGAGAAATTGTTACCCTTAATTTTGGTAACTTCCTTTGGTTTGAACCAAAAGGACTTCTTGGAGAGTCTTCTGCCTAAAGTAAGGCTTCAAGGGGGAGTATAGGAATGTAGGGAGATTTGTTGGGAAGAGTTTGGACGAGACAAAGGGCTTGAGAGGTGTGAGGAATTGAATAGAAGTGGTATCCTTTTATAAGGGAGAGGAGGGTCTCTTTAGGAAAGTGTGAAAACATTATTTTATTATAAACTTATCTTCACTTTCAAGAGGTCGAAAACACCTTAATGTCGATGATAGGATGACTCATATTAGAAATAAAATCATCCAATTGTAATTGTACAGGTTTTGGATGATATTTTAATCATTATAATCTTATTTATTTGAATCATTTATTAATGAGGTAAACACTACATCATTGTTGTGTCATAAATAATTTAATTCATTTGATGTCTAAAAATTATAAAACAAATACCATAATGTAGGTAATCGTTTTATCTTTCCAAATAATATTTATAGTCGAAAATATAACTTACATAACACCTTATAAAAATTAATTACTAAAAGATTTTTGTTAAAGTAAATTTTGTCTTTACATTAAATTAATTAATCCAAATTGTCATTTTCACTACCAAGTGGCTCATTGGGGTCCCCAAATCCGCCCACAGATGCCCATGGTCTTCCACTACTCATCCAATAAGGTTAGGACAAGTGTCAAGGTAAATTTGAATTCTTATAATATTATTTTAACCTTGAATTACCCTATTTACCTTTAACCGCAGTAAATAAAAATTATCGTATTACTATTCATAATGGACAAAAATAAAAATTAGATTATTAACATAATTTGGACCCACTGATTCCAAATATGGAATCCATTTTTCCAAATTCAATACACAAAATATGCAGAAATTAAATTAAAATTAATCCTGTTGTCGAAAGAAAATGGGTTTTTGTTTAAAACATTGCAAAAGATTGAATTGATTTAACCTACGAATTGAAGGTAAAATCAATGCTAATGACATAAATTATATTAAATGGTAAAAATACATTCTATTTATACTTTAAAACCATTCAATATTATAATTTAAACATATAAATTATTATGATGAAAAAAGTTGTTTTTAATTAAAATATATCGTGTTTTTACTATTCATTAAAATATGAAAGTTATCAGAAAAATATCAAAACTGTATCCAATGTAAAATATTATATCCTGATTCAAAAAAAGAATTTTATTTTGTCAAATTGAACTTATAAACATGTCAAAAACTATATTTAATGTGGGTGCGCCATCAAAAGGCGGCAAAACTGCATTTTTTGAAAAATACTTATTTTACCCAAAAAAATTATTTTGTTCTCATACCATGTTCTAGAAAATATGAAAGATGAATAATAATGTTATAAAATTTAAAATTTAGTTAATACTATTCATAACGGCTAGTTCATAATAATATTATAATAATATATCGTTGTTTAGTAAAACTCGATATTGCGTACAACACACGCTATCGAGGAAGGTCGTGATTGCGTGTAATGCAAGCCAAGTTAGGGTTGCGTGTTGCGCAAGAATCCTTCGTTGTTTCATATAACATAATCCAACCATATTTTATTTATACATTGTATATATATATATATAAACACACTCGATGTTGCGTAGAATGACTATTATAAAACGAACATGAAATTGTGTGTAACACGATCCAAGAATAGCGTTGCGTATACTGCAAGATAATACGGTGTTGCATATAGTACAATCTAAACATGGTGTGCTGTATAATAGAATACATCAATGAAATTAAAATAATATTTTTCATAAAATCTCGGGGTGTTATAGATATCTAGTCTCAAGGGCCAAGCATTGGGAGGAAATAACAACTATTTTGAAGTTTCTAATAATACGATATATTATAATGATCTTATATTGTGAATCTAGATCACATAGTGGAATCTCTGTTAAAAATATTCAGAAACAATGTTTATGAAACTTCATCAATTAATAGTGGAGGAATCTAAAGTTAGGGGGACTAACGAATCATGGTATTGTGTCATATTCCAAGGATAAGCCACATAAATCCTTGGGTTATTGTGATTTTATGCACTATTTCATTCAGGTAAGGATGGGGGAAAAATAATTTGGGTATCAATACATTAACAAGTCTATGTTTTTTAATGAAATGAATCATTTATAAAATGGAAAAGAAATCACTGACTCACTCCCTCCTCCTGTTAATGATCCACAAAACCTAGCCACTTTAAGGACCATTTCCACGTGAGTGTTATGATAAAATGATGTTTTCAACTTATATTAATGAGGATTAAAATAATGTTCAATCTTATAGATTGTAGAATAAATTAAGTACCATAAATAAGATAAAAATGAAAAAGTAATGGGGTTAGTACATGATGGAATTTCAACAACATGAGAGTGCATTAGGTATTGTTCAATGAAACATTATATCAAAGGGGGATATGATTTCTTCTTATCTTATAATAGCATTAAAATAATAATGAAAAATTATAAATCATTTAAATAGTGTATTGTTTTTTGTTTTTTAGATATTTTTAGTTTTTCAATTCCCACTAAAGCTTAAATGGGTTCTAGAAAATTCAAAAGAGGATACCATTATTTATCTATAAGGATGAAAAATCCATAAATAAATAAGTTTTTAAAATTAAATTTAAATTATTTACACATGAATGATTATATTATCTGATGAATTATTTATAATATTATAAAGTTAAAATAGAAAATATTAAATTAAATTAAAATATCATTCGATCTACACTACTTTATATTTTGAATCCATTAGTTCATAAATAATAGCGCAAGTGAATAACATGGTTGTATAGACAGCCATCCCATGGAAGAATTCCTATTTATTAAGATAATGAATGATATGATCCATAAAAGGATAAATTTTTGTATATAATTATATCTGTCATAAAAATTTTACTTCATATATTAAGGTTAAATAATTCTAATTCATATGTTATTTCTATTAAAAGATTGGAAAATATGAAATTTATACGAAGAGATCTTTAGAAAAATTTCAAAACAAAAAATAATATTGAATTATATTTACAAGGATTCAATGGGAATTGTAATAATTAATAAGTAGTGAATCCTTGAACTAAGAATGATGTCAATAATAAATAAATATAAATATATTAGTTCACTAAAATAAAATAAAAAACCCTTTTTAAAAGATTTAAATACTATGTGGATGAATAACGTAACATGTAGAATGTTCAATAAGTACATTAACAACAAAAAATTTCATATAGAAATTGAATAAAAAATATAGACAAATGGATTAGTTATATAATCTAATTTAGTAACAGGAGATTTTAAATATTTACAAATAATTGAAAATAATTGTAAGTAAGAAAATATTTCTATTTAAAATTCGATATAGAAAAATATGGATTGTAATATGTTCAAAAAATGTCTAAATCAAATTAAAGACATGGTAATGGAATATAGAGAACAAATATAAGATGTTAAAATTATATACCCATATATGATCAATATTACCATAACTACAATGGTATCAATAAAGGTCCATGTTTCCAAACTTCCTGAAAATATAAAATAGCTCTATGGAATATATATGGAATAATTTTATAAAATTTTTATTTTTTGGGGGATTATATGAATAAATAGTACACATTGAACCTATAATATTTTTATAAAAACATTTATTATATGTAGTATGTGCCTAAGTCATTCAACTAAAATATTAGTCTATGATGATTTTGAATAATTTTAACTAAGTGGTAAATATTATCTAATGATTATCTTAAGCATGATCTATTATTAAAGAATTAATATAGAATGTATAATTGATATAATTAAATTTTAAAGTCCCGGAAATTTCAAAGAAATGTTTTTTCTTAAAAACTTTGGAATTTTACGAGTCCCCTATTTCTGACGGCACCTGATTCCGAGGCCCGGTGTGCTAGGAATCAATTTTTTATGTTTTGTTCGGGTACATTCAGTAATTGTACGTGCATGTTTTTTTATCTTCTGAACCGGTGGTCAGAATTTATATCAGAGGGCACCGATGAACTCACAACACCAGTATTAACTTAAGGGGACCTTTACCATAGATGCATTTCCTCAGGAGGAGAGGTAAATATGTGGGATTTATATTAAATAAAATAAAATTGTAGTGCACAATTTTATTGTTTAAAGAGTTGGTTATTTCCTACAAGGGAGAGTTAGAGGGGGGGCTCCCACATAACCTCCCATGAGAGGATAATGTGTGGTGGGGCCCACACGATCCCCTAACCCTTCAACTCCCCATTAACTCCCCTTCATTTAATTTAACAACTCCTCTCTTTTTAATTTTTAACTCTCCACCTTCATCTCATTATGTTTTCCAAAAAAATAGTTAATGACTTCGTTAATTAATTTGTGGTTGAACAATTCTTTTGTATTGTTTTGAATTGCATGGAAATTATATTTTATTAAGGGAAGCCTTTCTAAAATATTTGCTTGGAAAATATTTGGTGGTGGAGCCTTTGGAGAATTGGAGGAGAGCTTCATCCCTCACCAACGAAGAATGCGAGGAACGATATCCTCTCAACGACCAAGGAAAGAACGTGAGGAGACGCTTGTGAGAAATGCCTTCATCCTTTCTTTTTCCTCCGTGTCAAGGGAGAAGACACCACTAACGAGGAATGATGTATACGACAATGACTTCCAACGTTGATGGGAAGACACCGTCGTCCGCGACGGCCGACTACATCGACACTCGTCTTCCGCGGATCGACGACGTGCAATGTCAATGATCAAGGTAGGGGGTTTATGTTTAATTTTGAAATAATTAAATTAAACTCTTGTTCATCGATGTTTTCTTTTTAAATGGTGGAATTTTTTATCAATTAATGCGGAGGGCGCGGGACGAACAAACACGGCTCGACGTCCCTCCGTTGGTTTATTGATTGTCTGTCGAAGAAGGGCAGCGACGTCGGTAACCAGAGGTAATGGCGGCTATGTGCCAGCCGCATAGAGAAGAACCACGAGCCATATATACGGGCCACTCTGCTAAAGAAGAACCGGGCGACTAAGCCTGCTGGGCCGAACGAATCGCAGCGCCACGAGGGCCCCACGCTGTGGAAGAATCGGTCGACTGTGGCCGGCCAGACAAGAAGACCGCATCGTCACTAGGGGCGCCGCGCTGCGAAGGACCACGACCCATGCTATGCTGGCCACTTCTGCAGAAGACCGGTTGGCTTCTGCTTGCCGGACAGAAGGGTCGTGCCGATTCGGGAAGACGCCCCCCCCCCCCCCCCCCCGCACCAGCTCGCCCGGCTGGCCGAGCCGAGGCCTGTCGTGAGCCGAACCACGCATTATCGGTCGGGCCAACCCCTTAGCCGGGTCAAACCCGCTGAGCTAGAACGGGCCGACCCTCCAGCCCACCGGGCTTGATGGGCCAGACCCGTTTCGCTTAAATGCAAATAACTTTATGATCGTGCGTCTGATCGACGAGCCGTCTTCGGCACTAGGACCCTCGCGGCGAAGTGGTCCTTTTGTGATACTCTAAGTGAGTTTTGGATGACTTTGGAATGTGGATGGGTTTGGAATGAGCGTATTTCGAACCGGGCCCCTGCAATAAAAATGCTAATAACTCTCAGACTAGGCGTCTGATTGACGCGTCGTCTCTCACATTGGGTTTCTTTTGACGAGCCAGAACTTCGGGATACATCAAATCTGGAATTCATGATAGTTGATGTATCGACCCCTTTGCTCGAGGAGCGGACCCTCCCGAAATCGAGCGTGCTGTGAGCGGGAACCCTAGAGCTCGCTGCGACTGGAACGACTACCGTACTGGAATCCTCCATGGGTTCGACGATGACGACAATTGTACTGGAATCCTCCGTGGGTTTGACAGAGATGACTACTATTCTTGTATCATATGTGGGTTCGACAGTTTGAATTCTGTACTAGTATCATATGTGGGTCTGACGGAGTAGCTGGTCTAGTATCCTACGTTGGTCCGACAGTTTAGCTGGTCTAGTATCCTACGCGGGTCCGACAACTTAGATGAATCAGTGACTACATCTGATCATCTCAATCGTTATATGAAAGATTTATACATATGTGAGCTGAGTCTTGACTTTCAATCATTATCATCTATGTGATTGACATTTTTTCCTGTGTGGAGTGGGTTGTACATGGGCTCAAGAGTTAGAGCCAAACTGTGACAGATAACTTAGGTATATATTTGGGCATATACCTAAGTATAGTTGGTTGATACTTCATGATTGTATCTTTATTCTGTGATTTATCCTTCATGGTTTCTGGAAGACCTTAGGGGGTCTCAAGGTCCCTATTGAGTATCATATACTCAGCCCAACACGGGTTATGCCTGCACTACGATGTGTTGGATGGAGATGATGGGCAGCAATGATCGAGGTGGAGGCTTGTGGAGCTGGACGGTACCCGGAGGTGGACCACTTTGCGAGACGTATATGGAGCGGACAGTGGGATCTGAGGTGATGAGGAGGCCATCTGCACCCACCCTTCAGGTGGGATTTCTGGAGGATGACCCAGTGGTTGCGGTTTTACTTTACTGCAGTTGTACTAGCTTTTCAATTATACTGTACTTACTGTTGGGCTAGAATTTTCAGCCCCTTTCATTCCAGCACTTACTTTTGTATTCAGTAATACTTAGTGTTTAATTCTGTTGCGTACTCTATTGGGTTTGTTTAATTTATGAAATCAATGCCTTCCCTTTTATCTGGTTTTACACCATTGGTGCTAGTCTCCAGCCCCTGGCCTATGGAAGGTGGGCTTGGGGTAGTCATGGCACGGGCCTCGAGGACGGGTCGTGACAAATTGGTATCAAAGGAGTCGGTTCTACCACAGAACTCAAGACTCTGATCATTATTTTCTGTGAATCAACAGTATTAAGAGTATTGAGTGTGGTTTTCAGTCCAGGGAGTATAGTTTTAGTGAGGCGGCTGATGTATCTATATACCAGGACCCTGACCTCTGTTTTCAGACTCAGTGCACGAAAACACTGATTGCGCATGTGTTTCAATTGAAAAGTTTTCTTTGTGATTACTTTGTGCTAGCTCACGAGGTATACCTTTTTAACCATGGCACACCTATTTCTTTCCAAGATGGCCCCACGAAGGCAGCTAGCTAGGGATCCGAGTTACGTACGGAATGGTATCCCACCGATCGATGAGGCCTCGGTGTAGGGCCCCATCACAACAGAGGCAACATCAGTACCACTACCCGCTGGGCCACCGATACCACCATCTCCAGAAGAAGAGAGTGCACACCTCCTGAGTGCGTTTCATGACATTCACCAACAGAGGCCACCCAGGTTCCACGGAGAGACAGACCCACATGTAGTTGAGGACTGGCTGAAGGCTGTCGTCAGAAGTTTCAGATTGGTAGGGACACCAGCCCACCTTATGGTGATCCTTACCGCGAGTCTCCTGCATGCATTAGCAGGTAGATGGTGGAACCTAATTCTCCAGATTCATGAGGAGGCATCTTTCCTCTGGATATAATTCTAGATCCTTTTCCGCTCAGAGTTTGTTCTAGCCACCCTTCGTGTGGTGCAGATTTAGGACTTACTTCATCTGCAACAAGGAACCATGAAAGTAGCTCAGTACTCAGTGTGGTTCACTGAACTCTCATGCTACTCCATGGACATCAAACGAGTCTCATTCTATAGGGCCCAGACCTTTGATCAGGGACTCAGATAGGAGATCATGGCTTCGATGATCTCCCTCATCATTCCAATTCAGGCAGGAGTGCTGGAGTGAGCCCTTCTTGTGGAGAGCTTTCTTGCTGAGCCAACACCAGCAGCGAGACCCACCACAGGGTGACACGTAGTAGAGTCTTCTACAACCGACAGTAAAAAAGTTGACGTAGATTTCCAAGTGGACCAGGCCATTAGGTGGGAGACCTCAGGATATAGGTTCGGTTGTGCTGGGCACACAAAACCGATCCAGCTATTTGAGGAGCAGGCAGTGCTATGCATACAGCGGGTAGGGTCACATGGATCGGGACTACCCGACCCGCCATGTGGACGAGTAGTAGATAGTAGAGGGACCTCACAAGAAGAGGTAGAGGTTAGACCATGGTGGTCCGCTGGGAGCGGGCGGACGAGGCATAGGAGCTGGCCAAGTAGTGGGTGGTGGACGACGTTTTGAGGCTCTACCACCACCACCACCAGGAGGTCCACCCCGACCACAGGGAGCTGGTGGAAAGAGGCGGGCTCAGGTTCAGGAAGTCGAGGCCTATGACCACTGCACACCTGAGATGATTCGAGGTACTGTCTTTGTCTATTCCACCCTTGCTGCTGTACTTATAGACACAGGTGCGAGTCATTTTTTATTGCCGCTTCCCTTGTTCGGAGCTCGGAGATTCCGACGGAGCCGTTGGCTCGATCCTTATGGTTGGAGACTCCTACAAGAGTGGACATGATGATTAAGCACAGGTTTTGATAGTGTGATCTTACTCTAGGAGGCGAGAGATTCGGCTGGGATATTCTTATAGTAGCGTCGAGGCCTTACGACGTTATCTTGGGTATGTACTGGTTGTCTGCAGTCCATTCTCAGATCGACTATATTAGGTGCAAAGTGTGGTCTGTCTGCATGGATGAGAGTATATTCACCTTCACTGGTGAGAAGGGAGCCTTTGCAGCACATGATGGACTTACGCAAAGGAGAGGGAAAATAATTACACGTCAGTTGGCTAGTCTCATCCTCAGAGCGATTGATGTGTGGAGTCCAATTTTTCCTGTTGTGGTGGATCAGTATGAAGACGTTTTTTCTTGGGGATGTTCCAGGACTACCTCCTCGCAGAGAGGTATAATTCTACATAGACCTGTACCTCAAGAAAACACCGATATCTACTCCAGCATATCATATGGCTCCCACTGAGTTTCGTGAGCCGCAGGTACAGCTGGAGGACTTGCAGGGAAAGGGATTTATCTGACCGATTGTTTCACCCTGGGCTTCTCCAATTTTGTTCACCAAGAAGGCAGATGGAAGCTCGTGACTGTGTCTCGACTACCGTCTCCTGAATCAGGTGATCGTGAAGAACAATTTCCCACACCCAAGGATTTATGACCTCTTTGATTAGCTCAAGGGAGCAGGATGGTTCTCGAGAATAGACCTCTGGTTAGTCTATCACCAGCTCAGATTTCGAGATGAGGATGTGCATAAGACGGACTTCAGGTGTCAATATGACCACTAAGAGTTCTTGGTTATGACCTTCATCATAACCAACGCTCTAGCAGTGTTCATGAGTCTCATGAAAAGGATCTTCCAGCCTTACCTCGATCGATTTTTTTTAGTCTTCATCGATGACATACTGATTTACTCAACTATTGATGAGGATCACACCTACCACTTGCGGGTTGTACTGGATACACTCCGAGAGAACCAGCTTTATTGTAAGCACTCGAAGTGCCACTTATGGATTCAAGAGGTTCACTTCCTGGGACACATCATCTCAGAGGCTGGAGTATATGTGGATCCAGTGAAGATCGAGGCAATGCTCGCTTGGGAGCCACCCAAGAGCATGATGGAGGTGTGGAGTTTCTTGGGTCTTGCTAGGTACTATCAGAGATTCGTGTCAGACTTCTCCAGGGTTATAGCACAAATTTCAGCCTTGACAAAGAAGAGGAAACCCTCTGTGTGGTTAGATATATGTCAGAAAAGCTTTTAGGAGCTGAGGCAGAGGTTAAACAGTGAACCCATCTTGAGGCTACCAGAGGAGGGCGATGGACACGTAGTGTATTGCGATGTATCAGGGACCAGGCTCGGCTATGTCATGATGCTGGAGCGAGCAGTGATCACCTATGGTTCTCATCAGCTGAGACAGTACGAGCAGAACTACGCTACCCATGACCTGGAGTTAGTAGCAGTGGTCTTTTCCTTGAATATGTGGTGACACTATATGATGGGCGAGCACTTTATAGTCTATTATGACCACCAGAGTCTCAGGTACATATTCTCATAGAAGGACCTAAACCTAAGATAGTGACGAGGGATCCAATTCCTCCAGGAATATGACTTTGAGATAGTCTATACTCCTGGGAAGGGGAACATTGTAGTAGATGCTCTAAGAAAGAGATCAGGCATTCAACTGCAAGGCGAGACGATGGAGCGGCTGGCCGCGTTGCAGATATCTTTTGTGGATAGAGATGGAGCATCTTTTCTGCAGACTTTCACAATCACTCCTCCACTCCATCAGCGAGTCAGAGAGGTACAACATGGCGATGTTGACTATGAGACATGTCAAGCTCAGATATCCTCAGGACAAGCACCTGATGGATTTTCTGAAGGAGGGGAGCAGGTCATCCTATTCAGGGGACATACCATGATACCAGTTTCACTATAGGAGGAGGTGCTGAGGGAGTTCCACACTTCCCCTCTAGCAGTATATCCAGGAGTGGCGAAGATGTATCAGGACCTCAGATAACAGCACTAGTAGCCAAGTATGAAGATGGTAGTAGTAGAGTTCATTTCATGATGCCTCACTTGTCCAGAAGTGAAGGTGGAGCACTAGGTACCAGCAAGCTTGGTACAACCATTAGAGGTTCCGGAGTGGAAGTGGTATGGGATATCCATGGATTTCGTGACCGGGATTCCACATACATCCAGAGACAAGACTCTATTTGGGTGATTGTAGACCGACTCACCAATTCGGCCCACTTCCTACCGTTCATAGAGCAGGGCTCAGTAGAGAGCTTGTGATTCCTCTACATTTGGGAGATCGTACGGCTTCATGGAGTGCCATTAACTATCATTTCCGATCGAGATTCTCGATTCACATCCCGGTTATGGAAGGGGTTACATAAGGCTTTTGAGACACAGCTACGTCTAAGCACCGCCTTCTATCCTTAGATGAATGGCCAGACTGAGAGGACCATTAATACTCTTGAGGATATGCTCAGTGCATGTGTCATTGACTTTGGTCAGAGTTGGGATGATCACTTACCCTTGTAGGAGTTTGCATACAACAACAGCTACCACTCCACCATCGGGATGGCCACTTACGAGGCACTGTACGGACGACCTTGCAGATCACCTCTGGACTGGACTGACCCATGGGAGTTAGCACTTATAGGACCAAATAAGGTTCACGCTACGAAGGAGAAGGTGTAGATCACCCAGGAGCGGATAAAGACTACATAGAGAAGACATAAGTCCTATGCTGATAGGAGACGGATACCACTGGAGTTTGAGGATGGTGACCACATTTTCCTACGGGTCTCACCTTGACGAGGTCTACGGAGAGTTGGCTTGGGTGGCAAGTTATCTCCATGCTTCATAGGACCATTCCAGGTCCTCAGTAGAGTAGGTGAGGTGGCTTACCACCTGGCCCTTCCACCTCTGTTGCACCGGGTGCATGACACCTTCCACATATCTCAGCTGAGGAGATATGTGCATGACCAGTCTCACATCATCGACCATGGAGAGCTTGACATCGATGACGGGGCAAAATTCATGGAGGTCCCAGTGGTGATCGAGGAATGATAGGATCAAGTCCTACGTGGACAGTCGATTCCATAGGTGCGCATTCGCTGGTAGCATGGGAACCTCCATGAGAGCACATGGGAGCAGGAGGCTCACCTGCGTGCTCAGTACCCTCATTTGTTTCCCTTGTGTGTTTTGTAGATTTACGGGGATGTAAATCCCTGAGGTGGGGGTAATTTAAAGAACTTAAAATTTCAAGGAAATTTTTTTTCTTAAATACTTTGGAATTTTAGGAGTCCTCGGTTTCTGACGACACCTGATTTTGATGCCCAATGAGCCTAGAATAAATTTCTGATGTTTTTTTCGGGTACGTTCAGTAAACGTACGTGCGGGTTTTTCAATCTTTTGAACCGGTGCTCGGAATTGAAATATGAGGGCACTGATGAACTCGCAGCACCAGTATTCACTTTAGAGGACCTTTACCATAGTTACGTTTGCTCGGGAAGAGAATTTATTTTGGGGGATTTATATTAAATTAAATAAAATTGTGGTACACAATTTTATTGTTTAAAGAGTTGGTTGTTTATTACAAGGGGAAGTTAGAGGTGGGTCCACAACCCACATAACCTCCCATGAGATGATAATTTGTGGTGGGGCCCACACAAGCCCCTAACCCTTCATCTCTCTATTAACTCCCCTTCATTTAACAACTCCTCTCTTTTGAATTTTAAACTCTCCATCTACCTCTCATTAAGTATGCCAACACAAATAGTTAATGACTTCATTAATTAATTTCTGGGTGAAAAATTCTTTTTAATTATTTTGAATTGAATGGAAATTTTATTTTAATAAGGGAAGCCTTTCTAAAATATTTTCTTGGAAAATATTAGGTGGTGGAGCCTTTGGATAATTGGAGGAGAGCTTTATCCCTCACCAAGGAAGAATGCGAGGAACGATATCCTCTCTACGACTGAGGAAAGAACGTGAGGTGATGATCGTGAGGAATGCATTAATACTTTATTTTCCTCCACATCAAGGGAGAAGAAACCACTCACAAGGAACTTCATCTATGAAAATGACTTCCAACATTGACAGGACGACACCGTCTTCCGCGACGCTCGACTACCGCGACGCTTGTCTTCCACGGCTCGACGATGTGCGATGTCAATTATCGAGGTAGGGGGTTTATGATTAATTTTAAATGAATTAAAAAAAATTCTTGTTCAATGATGTTTTATTTTTCAATGGTGGCCTTTTTATCAATTAACGCGGACGTCGCATGACGAACAAACACGGCCCGACATCCCTCTGTTGGTTTATTGATTGTTTGTCGAAGAAGGGTGGCAATGTCGGCAACTGGAGGTAATGGCGGCAGTGTGCCGGACCTGTAGAGAAGAACCACACCGCTCGGCAGAAGAAGAACCGGTTGGCTAAGAAGGCTGTGTTGAAGGAACCACGGTGCCATGGGGGCTCCACACTGTAGAAGAACCAGCCGGTTGTGGTCGGACGGTCATGGAGACCACATCGCCACTAGCGGTGCCGCGCTGTGAAGGAACACGGCATGCGCTCTACATGCCTCTTTGGTGAAAGATCGGCAGGCTTCGGCAGGCCGTACAGGAGGGCAGCACCGCTCGGCGTAGTCGGTTAGGGAAGTCAGGGGGCTACCCCCCCCCCCCCCCCCCCGCACCGGCCTGGCTAGCTGGCCAGGCCACTGCCGGTGGCGGGCCAGGCTGGGCCGCCCCCTTGCATGGACCAGACCACTGGTCACGGGCCGGGCCACACATTATCGGGCTAGGCTGACCCCTTAGCTGGGTCGGACCTGCCGAGCCAGAATGGGCTGACCCTCCAGCCCATCAGGCTTGACGTGTCGGCCCCGTTTCCCTTAAATATGAATAAATTCATGACTGTTCGTCCGATGGACACAAAGTCTGCGGCATTGGGAACCTCGTGACGAAGAGGTCCTTTTGCGATACTCTAAGTGATTTTTTGATGACTTTGTAAAATGGATGGGTTTGGAACCAGCGTATTTCCAACCGGGCCCCTAGAATGAAAATGCTAATAACACTCAGATCGGGCTTCTAATTGACATTCCGTCTGTCGCATTGGGTTTCTTTTGAAGAGACAGAACTTCGGGATACATCAACTTTGGAATTCATGATAGTTGATTTATCGAACCCTTTGCTCGGGGAGTGGACCCTCCTAGAATCGACTATGCTATGTGCGGGAACCCTAGAGCTGGCTACGACTACCGTAATAGAATCCTTCGTGGGTTCGACGATGACGACAACTATACTGGGATCCTCCGTGGGTTCGACAACGATGACTAATGTTCTTGTATCCTACGTGGGTCCGACAGTTTGACTTGGTACTAGCATCCGACGTGGTTCTGACAGAGTAGCAGTTCTAGTATCCTACGTGGGTCTGACAGCTTAGCTGGGCTAGTATCCTACGTGGGTACGACAACTTAGATAAAATCGGTGACTACATTTGATCATCTCTATTTATATAATAAAGATGTATTCCTGTGTAAGCTGAATCTTGACGTTCAATCATTATCATCGATGTGATTGACTTGATTTCCTGTGTGGACTTGGTTGTGCTTGGGCTCGAGAGTTGGAGCCGAATTCTTATTGATAACTTAGGTATATGTATAGGCATATACCTTAGTATAGTTGGTTGATACTTCCTGATTTTATATTTTTTTCTATGGTTTTTCCTTCATGGATTCTGGGAGACCTTCGAGGGTCTCGGGGGTCCCTACTGAGTATCGTATACTCAACCCTGCACAGGCTATGCCCACACTAGGTTGTGTTGTATGCAGATGTCGGGAAGCACTGATCGAGGTGGAGGCTTGTGGAGCTGGACGGTACCCAGAGGTGGACCACTTGGTGAGACGTACACAAAGTGGATGATCGGACCAGATGTGCTGAGGATGCCATATGAACCCACCCCTCAGGTGGGATTTTCGGAGAACGACTTAGTGGTTTCTGTTTTACTTTACTGTAGTTGTACTAGATTTTTAGTTGTACTGTATTTACTATTGGGCTTGTATTTCTGGCCCCTTTCCTTTCACCACTTACTTTTGTATTCATTATTACTTAGTGCTTACTTCTGTTGCATACTCTGTTGGGTTTGATTAATTTATAAAGTAAATTCCTTCTATTTTATCGGGTTTTATGCCTTTAGTGCTAGTCGCCAACCCCTGGCCTATGGAAGGCAGGCTTGGGGTAGTCATAGAACAGGCCCCGAGGATGGTTCGTGACATAAATGAAAATATATAAATAATAATTATATTTTTATTATTGGATATTATGCTTCATTTTTAATTAATGGAAGAGATACAGAAACAAAAATTATAAATCTAACAAACTTTATGGGGGAATGAAACACAATTCTTAATGATGTCTATGAAAGAAAAGGATGTAGAGAATTAATTTTTTTAATCATAGATAATGTATAGTATATCATCAAATAATTGACAGTGGAGAGGAAATTGGAAAAGAATGTCCTAGTAGGGGATATGATCAATGATTTGAATGATTTAGATAGATTCTAAACGCTGGTCTAGAAAAACCCCATATCAAACATGGATTATACGATCAAATTATAAATGTAAAAATATCTATTTTATATTTTATTTGTTGTGGAAGAGTTTTAGTGGTTCTCTACTTTATCATTGACCTTTTCATTTTTCATTATTTTTTATTATTGTGGTGTTCTATAGGATTCCAGGTTTATATCAAGCCATATATTGAATACTTGAGTCAAATTATCACGTATTGTCTACTCTAAATTCCCTTCAAGGGTACCCTTAACTCATTCTATAGAGAATTAAATTGGTAGTATAATTTAAAAATCATTTATATATTCTCTCTTTCTCTCAATTATTTGGTACTATAGTGGGGGAAACAAAACAATTCTATAAATTCTATTGTTATATGGATGTATTATGAATTGGAATGATTACAATATAGTTTATTGTATTATGATAGAAAATCCAATATTTTTTTTCAAAGAATGTATCTTTAAATACCGTCATCTAGGATATCTTAAGAAAATATGATCTTTTTTCTATGGTTATTGATTGTGGTTGTCAAGAAATGACCCCATTGAAATTTACAACTCTTCTTGAGAAGTTATCCAAGACTACCAATGAAGGTATCTAAAATTGGTACACAAAATATCATAAGTAAGTCAGTGATAATCAATAAATATGCCAAACTGCTAGTTTTTTTTTCAAGAATCCTATTGACCGTCAGATTGAATAAATAACATAACTAAAAGATATAGACTAGTAAAAAATGAATATATAGGTTTATTTTGAATTTTATTACATATTCATCTCTTCTAAAAAATGGTCAAGTGTCCCCTTATATAGGCTTTACGGAACATATTAGTTGAGTAGTTGACTCATGGTTCCACTTTATATATATATATATATAATTGGAATCTCATAGCACACACCAATAAATAATGAGAAACACAAATGTTAAAAGGTAAAGGTGGTAGTCATACTACAAAAAATTAATTATACATATCATAAAATATAATATAAATAATGTTCACATGTTTGATTTGATCTAATTCATTATTTCAAATATAAAGAATGTATGGCTTGGTTAACAGAATCCATACAAGTTGTATGGATCAATAGTCACCTCACACAGTAGTAATTCCTTTGAAAACATAATTTTCTCTATCAATTAATTGATAGTTAATTGGATATTTTTTCTAAATATAATGATATCTTCTTCATTCCCTTTCCACTAGATAATATATTAAAGGATTATTTTTTCTTTTAATATAATATTTTTCCAATTTTTCATATCTAATTCATATATATATATTGCTTTAATAATTTTTATCACATTTCCTCTCATTAAAAAACATAATATTTTTGCATATATTTTTATCCAATTACATAGATTCCTCATGATATATGAATTCTAATTAGTAGAACATGTTGTAACACCATGAAATTTTAAAATAATAAAATTGTTTTTGATAGAATATGTTACATGAAACACCATGATTAAAAAACCAAGAAAATATATTTCTTTAAATGTAATCACTTCAACAGCATGCCGAACTTGTAACCCCATGTATAAATTAGCCGTAAAATGATATACCATTATAACCTAACTGTTAATTCATGGTTATGAATATTAATAACTAAATTTTTAAAATTTAATGTTTTAAAAATGCAAAAAATTGATTTTTATCTTTTTATTATAAATAAATAAGAATCATTGAAAAGAGAAAGTTATTTTTCTAAAAAAATAATTTCTTACAAATGGCAGTTTAGTCATGCTTTGCACACATATTTTAAAATTAATTTTTATCAATTTTAAAAAATTTGTTGGAAAAAATGACCATAATTTGTGAAATAATCATTTGAAAATTATATTAGGGTAATGTGTTAGCTTTTTTATGAAATGATTCATTTTTCATTAAATAGTGAAAAATATTGATTTTTAATGAAGAGTAATTTTCGTTTAAATAGTTCACAAGGATAAATTACATTTCAAATTTGTTTTAAAGTAAAATTATATAAAATAAATTAAAATTTAAATAATTTATGGAATTGGAATCAATTAAATATTTAATTTTTAAATTAAAACATTCTATAATTTTGGGAACTTTCTCTTTGAAGACTTGATTTCTCATCACATCTACGTGTATAATTTTATATTAGATCCTACCACTTTTGTGAATTGAATTTGAAAACAAGGATTCCATATTAAGATATATAATAATTTATATAAACTAATATAGTCAACATTAATTTATTTCCATAATGAATATTTAAAATAGTAAAAACTACTTATGATGGTAAAGGTAAAAAATACTTTTTGGGGGGTTTGACTAAGAAGTCAAGGATATATTTTCCTATGTAACCAATATAAATCATATATTATGGACATATATCAATCTTATAATTCTTAATTTAGAACCTATTTCCATTTTTAATATTTTTTTCATGTGAATTAATTTACATTTTAGATTCCTTTTGAAAATTTCCATGTAATTTACAAGTGGGTTCCTTTTTCCCAATTATAAAACGGAACTCCATCACATCACTTCTATACAAAAATAAAGGTATTTTTCATGACCATACCCCACAGAAAACCCTCCTTAAAATCCTTAAAAACATTTTATATATTTGGTTTTTTAAAAAACCAACCTGAGGGTTTTTAAGAGGAGATTAAAAGGAGATTTCTCTTAGAGAATGTAATTATCTTAACAAGTTTATTTCAATTCCTTGTTTCCGCCATGAATTATGTCTCAACGCTTACAATATAATAAAAAAATATCTCCTATATACTTTCAAGTTATTATTTTTATGTAATAATATTCATACATCTCCTCCTTCTATCAAATTGGAAACAAAATCATTGATCGTGTGTACGGTGGACTACCGCCCCTCGAACTAATGTAATTTGTAATTCATCACAAACTTTAAAGGATGGATATAATGATGGATTTATCAAATTTATATGATATTTATGATATTATTATACTTATGGAAATAAAATATCACATATAAATTATAATATTCTATTCTATTTAAATTATGATAATGTTTCTTGTGTGAACGGTGGAATATCGCTTCGCAAAGCGGTGTGATTGTTTTTCACTTTTGCAATATGTGGAAGGTAATAAAGATATATTTAATAAATATATGTGATATATATAAGATGATATTAATTTTTTAAGATTAATATATATTCTAAATCCTTACCAATTCACCACTTAATGAAATTATAATGTCACTCATGGGTACGTACAATCTATCATCTCCACGAAGTGATGTGATTCATTATCCATGTTCAAATATTTAAAATGATTCTAAAGATTTATAGAATGAAAAAAAATAAACCATTGAAATAATATTGGATATTATGTAACTATATAATATTCACTAGAATTGAAACATTTTTTATAATCCCTAGCTTAGAAAATAATGTAGTTAACACATAAATCTATGAAAATACTGAAATATTATTAACAAAAGGGTGGTACAATGTTTTAAAAAAATCTTATAATATATAATATTTTTTAATATCATTATGAATTAATTAATAAAATTATTAAAATAATTATATGGGAGATTAAATCATGTTCCACCAAAATTAAGTGTGTGGTGAGGCACTTGGTATCAATTTCCCTTCATTGAGGAATATTATAATGTCATGCACTTTATTTTTTTTTCTGGTGTCTCAAATTTAATTTTTACATGTGATATTATGAATAAATCATAAGTTACTTTATTTTGAGTATAAATTTAGATTATTTTGTACATGTTTATTTGGAATTTAAGTTACCAAGTGGTAAAGAATATAATAACTCAATTTCTTTTCATTGAGTTATTTTACTTATTTATATTCCTTTGAAATTATAGGATCTTGTGTATAAAGACTTTTTATTACCTTATGTTGTATTTACACATATTCCATATGTCTTTAAATTTTATATACACTATATATTCATTTATTAATTCTCATATCTACATTATGATAATTATAAAGTATTTTGTCTCAATTTCAATTTCGTTAAAGTATATTTGTTAATATGAACCCAGAAAATTTCATGTGGTGTAAATACTTTCCCCTGTTGTATTTAACATGAATACCTATTTATTAAAGATAGATAATGTTGTCATTCAAGGATATTAATATTATTTGTATCCTCGATATAAATATTTTCTGAACCGTATATTATTCATACAAACCTTGTTTACTTTTAATATTTTTTGACTAATAGGGAAATATTGAAATGTAAGTATTCTTTAATAAATAATGTTATATATTGATAATGTTTATTGATTCATGAATTAACTTGATCATTCGATATATGAGGAATTATTTGAATATGAAGTGGCAGGTGGGGCCCTGAATTATATATCCCCTCAATGCATCGGTAGTCTCATGAGTTGAATCTGTAAGCTACCATTAAATGGGGTTAGACCAATTGTTTTAAACCGTCTTGTGAAATATAATTATGGTACATGTATTATATTCCTAATAAAATGACTTCTAAAAACTAATAATTTTCTTTGTTAATTATTTAGTTATTATTATCCATGAAATTTTCTATAATGATACCATCTCTGGATTCATTTCATTCTCTGATAATTGATTAAATGGAATGTTTATTCACTTATTTACCCTAAAATATTGAAAATTCCTTATCTATTAATAATTTTACATTTATTAAAATGAAATGTTTATTTATATATTCAACTTTATATTTTTATTATGTTTAATGATTCATTATAGCTTCTAATATAATTATCCCTTAATAAGAAATTGATTTTACCCTTATTTTGTTGCATTTCCTTATGAATCAATTAAGTGTACTATGATTGATATTCAAGGATATAGTAGGGGAATAATATATTTTTTTGAAATATTTTTTTTTGTTTTAAAATGTAATATTGGAATAATGTATATATCTATTTTGTAATGAATACTAAATTATTCAGTCCACCATGATGTGATTACTTGTATCTTATTCCATTTTAATAAATCAGACACCAGATCTTGGATATTGGGGTTGAGCCACTAAAATTCAAATTGTTGGATTTTTATTAGAAACCTTGGAAAATATATTTTTCAAAACATTTATTAAGGAACATAACCCTATGAAATAATTTGTTTATAATTATATAATAACATACTAACGTTTTTATGATGATGGATTATGCGGTTTATTTCTAGAAATAAATCCCCATATGGATCCAAAATGTAGATGTCGTTTTATCAAAGTTTTACATAGTTGTAATGACTCAAAAAAGGGGATATTAGGCCTGAACTTATCGTCACTTGGTGCATTAAAATTACCCTTACTCTACAATTGGGTTAATATGCCCTAGGGGTATTATTAAGATAATTCAAATTTTCCTTATAAACAATTATGAAGTATTTCAATAAATTATGAAAATGAATGACATAGGTTAAACCAAATTTGTATTAGATGGACAAATATTTCTTTTTGGATTTAGAAATCCTATTGATATGGTTTTCCCAATATAATTATTGTTTCTCATGATATGATTTTTTTCCTCTAGTCAATGGCTAAAACCTTGAGGAATCGTGTTAGAATTGAACATGAAAGACAATATATTTACTATGAGAAACCAAATAGGATGGCGATAGGAGTAAATGATATCATGATTATTCTAAATCAGTTATCATGAAATATGATTAACAACCTATATTTTATCTAACATCCACTCTCTTCAATGAAACAATTATGGAGTTCACCAAGATCTTAAGTGATTAAGCCTATAGAGGAAAAAAGGCACGATTTATTTGATTTCATAAATGTCAAAAGAGAAACCCATGAAAGTGTCTCAATGTACTAGTAGGATATATTATGTGTGTAATATAATGGAATAAATCAATAAATTACTGAGGAAAAATTAATATTATGATGGAAGGAAATAAATCCCATCTTAGGAATCCATTTATAGTTTATTGTCTTAAATAGGGGATGTGGGAATTATCCAAGTCAATGAACACTTCTAAAGGTTAACCCATGTTCTAAGGAAGGATATATGTTTAAATGAAATTGATGAAGTATTTATGTATTGGAGTTTAAGGATTAATTTTAAATGTTTTTTTATTAGTGGTTTTTTGCTGATAGGAATCATGTAAAATCTAAGAAATGTGTTAAATTTTATAACCATATATGTCTTCATTAACTTACCAGTTATGGATGCCATCATGGATTTATGAATTAAATATCAATGATTTGTTCAATGTAATAGACACCCATTTTTAAAATTTATGTGATAGAAATATAACATTATGAAGGATATTTTTTGAACACATTTTTGGGCATATAACCAATTAATTATATGAAAAGGTTATTTGAGGAAGAATTCCTTTAATGTTTTTGGAATTATGCCTAAAGGTATTGAAAGCCTTTATGATTTATCAAATATTTTAGGTTTCAATTACTACGTGTCATAAAAATTTGGGAATGTTATAGGAATTATATTAATATAGTTTTCGAAAATGTAAAACCCACATGATCCAAGGAAACTCTTCATGTCTGACAAGGTCATGTTTCTTGAACCCACATCCAAAAGACAAAAACCATTTATTTCTTAAAAGTTTCCTACATGATGTTTTAGTTAAGATTTCATAGTTTTTAGTTAAATTATTTTATGTATACATATTAATGATGAATCAATGGTGTTAATATTTAGGTTTATATATTAATGTATTATATTGTATATCTTCTTTAAACCATATTGGTTTTGAGAATAGTTAGAGATATAAGGGAATTCTTGTCACTATTTTATAGATCTTATGATCTCTTAAAATTTAAATTTAGTTCTTCAGGTATAAAAAAGAATTTTAGGATATTCAATTCTTGGAGTAATATATGAATTGAAATTTATCAAAACACAAACAAATGATGATATCAGGCTTATAAAATAGAAACATATTGACTACACATATTTCCTTAAATTATCATATAGTAAAACCATTCTTCAGCTTTAAGAAAAGGATATTAAAACAAAACATTTATCATATTACCTTCATATCTGATTAATTAAAATAAATTCTAAATCATTATATATTTATGGTTTTGAGGTCCATAAATTTCCGTTGATCATTTATATTCTTATGATCAATTACCTCTATCATTCTCTAAATTATTTAAAGTTTTCTTCCATTTCTATATCATCAAATTACACCAATTTTATCATACTTAGAAACTAATTTATGTGTTATTTTATATGACCTTTTCATTTACCAATCACTATTACTGAAAGGTTGTTTTATTATCACTTTTCTGATGTGGGTTTTTAACGATGGTATTTCCAAAAAAACCAAAACCATGATTTCTGAGCAGAAGATCAAATTACAAAGAAAACTTCTGTCTAAGATGGGGGGAATATTATAACCCATAATTATTAAATAATAACACTTTATTTGATCATGCATTAGAACAGAAACATTAATCCTAAAAAAACCATGAATCGTTTTTCTTTAAATTTAATCTCTCTTGTAGCTTCAAAAACATACAACACTAAATCTAAATAAACTGTAATATAGTATTCCATTATAAACTAGCTATAAAATTAAAAGAAATAAATATTAATAAATAATTTATGAAATTATATGGTTCACACACTTAAAAACACATTCATTGTTTTATCTATTTATGATAAATAATATAAGAATCATTTTAAAGAAAAAGAAATGTTTTCTAAAGAACTCTATTTTTTCTAAAAAAATAGTTTAGTTTCTCTTTGCACACATAATTTAAAATTATTTTTTTATAATTTTATATTTTTTTATAAAATTAACTTAATTTTTTAAAAAATAATTTCAATATTATATTTTATTTTTTTTTATTTTTTTTGAAATGTCTCATTTATCAATGAATAGTGAAAAATACTAATTATATTTGAAACTGCCTTTCATTTAAATAATTTGCAAGGTTAAGTTATATTTAAAATTGGTTTTAATGTAAATTTAGTTCAATTATATTATAATATAGCTAATAAATGTCATTATAATCAATTTCATATTGAATTTGGATATTATAATAATATATACTTATAATCATTTTTCAATAAAAACCAACTTTCTCGTTGTGCCTATAGGTATAATTTGAAATTTCATTAAACAAAATATGTGAATTGAAATTAGAAAAATAGATTCCATATATGGAATCACCATAAATGATATTATTTAATAATTTCAACTTAATTTTTTACATTAGTAAATTGTTAAAACTGTAAATAATTAATTATTGTGGTTAAAGTAAAATCTAATTTATAGGGGGCAAACTAAGAAGTTAAGGGTAATATTTTCAATGAAACATGTATAAATACTATTATATGGAACAATTTACAAATTATAATTCCAAATATTTAATATATTTCCATTATTTATCATTTTTCATGTGAATTACTTTATCATTTTGGATTCTTTTGGGTACTTCCCATGTAATGTTGAAGAGGGTTCCTATTCCATAGTAATATAAGGGCACTCCCTCCCTTCACATATCAACAAATCTAAATAAATTTGGATAAAAAATAATTTCCTAATCCCTCCCCTACATTCTTATACACATTTTGTATCTTATATTATTTCCAAAAGTCCAACCATAGCGAACTTAAGAAGATATACAAAAGAGGTTTCTCTTAGGGAAGGTAATTATCTTAACAAAAAAAATTTCATTTTATTTTTCCTTTTTCCACCATAAATTATTTTTCAACAAATAATATATAATAAAAAATAACATCCCATATAATATAATGTTGTTATGTTTATGGAATAATATTTATCCATATCTTCCCCCATCAAATGGGAAAAAAATCATAGATCATGTGTATGGTTAATTACCACACCACGAAGTAATATAATTTGTTTTCCATATCCACCTTCCTAGTCTGTATATAATGTTGGATTTAACAAATTTATATTATATTTATGATATTATTATACTTATGTAATTATAATATCACATGTACCTTGTTAATTTATATTCTTTTTAAAACATGATAGTGTTTCTTGTGTGCACGACAAACTACCGCCTCACGAAGTGATGTTAATCATTTTTCACTGAAGATTTGCATGGAAATTAATAATGATTAATTTAATTAATATATGGGATATATATAAGACTATATTGATTATTTATGATTAATATATTACCCACTTACTTACACTTTAACATATTAAGGAAATGATAATGTTGCTCATGTGTACATACGACCTACCATATTTGTGAAGTGAATTGATCAATTCTGCATGTTCAAAATTGAATAATGATTTTAAACATTTATATAATGACAAAAATATATTTATAATTTCAATATAATTATATATAATATGGAAGTAACTAATATTCATAAGAACCAGAACTTTCATGACAAATCAAAAATAAGAAAACAAGTCAATTAATACAAGAAACACTGAAAAAATGAAATATTATTAAAAAATGCATGATAAAATGTTATTAGAGGATAATATATAATATTATAAATTTTCTTATGGTTCTATAATTAATTAATATAATTCATAAAACCATTATACATGATGTTAAATCATGTTCAACCAAAAATAAGCGTGAGGTAAGGGACTTCGTCTCAATTTCCATTTATTTAGGAAGATTGTGATGTTATAAACCTAAATTATTTTATATAGTGTATTAACAACCCTTTTTACATATAATATATTGAATAATTCTTAATTTATGGCATTTTATGTTTAAATTTGAATTATTATATCCATGTTGATTTTACATGAATCTTACCAAGTTGAAACCAATTTCATAACTCAATTTATTTTCCTCGGGTTATATTACTAATTCATTTGCATTTGATATTCAATGGTTATGTCTATAATAACTTATTATTATATTATTTTTTATTTCCACTTGTTATATGTGGATTTACATTTGATACACATAATTTTTCACTGATTAATTATCACTTAAACATTATGATCAATGTAAGTGATTTTGTCTTAATTTCCATTTCATTGAGACATATTTGTTAATATGAACCAATTAAATTTCTTGTGCTATATATTATAACCCTTTATTTATTTAACATGAATAAGTATTTATTTATGATTTTTAGTGTTTCTATTAAAGTTATATATATTATTTGTATCATAGAAATGAATACTTCAAAGACTATATAAAATTATCACATTAACAGTGAAATATTAATGAATATGTATCTGTTACTCAATATGGATATTTTTTGATAAGAAATATTTATTTAATTAATAAAATCAATCATTTGATATATGAGGAATCCTTCTGACCTATAATTATTGCTGGGTAACAGAATTATATAGCACCTTGATGCATCAATAGTCTCATGAGTCGAATTAGTATGCTGACATTAAATGGGTTTAAAATTTTTTTAAACCATATTTTGAAATTTTATTGTGATATAGATATAATTTCCATGGGAATAAAACACTGAGTAATTAATAATTTCATTATTTAATAATTTAGTTATTTTTATACAAGATATTCTCGCAATTTTATTATCTCTGGATGAATTTTATTGTCCTTTTATTGATTAAGTGGAATGTTTTTCATTTAATTACATTTCTATATTAATTATTCCTCATCTATTCATGATAAATAATAATTTAAATGGAATTTGTGTTTATTTATTTACCTTTCCATGTTGATTATTCTTATGGATTAATGATATCATTAGTTGTACTTAAACCTTACTAATAATATAAGGTAACCCTTATTTTGTTTTTTTCCTTAGGAAACCATGAAGTGTAATATGATTGATATTAATGGATATCCTAGAGGGTATAATGTTATTCTAAAAAAAGTAATTTGTGAATTTTTTTTCTAATATAATATGGGAATCGTGTGTATATCTAGTTTACCAAGACTACTAAACTATTCCGTCTGTCATGGTATGACTAATTATTTCTTATTACAATGTAATACATTAGACATCTTCTCCTGACTTCTAGGGTCAGGGTATCTAAAATTATTTACGATAAACTATAAAACAATATTCATATATAAAATATTATTCATAAAAATATTAATACTTCGTTTTTAGTCTACTGACCTTGATATATGACCTATAATATAACCATTCTATTCACTAAATTGATAGGTTCAATGTGTGTTACCTAATATAATATACATGGATATGAATAGTTTATATTTCATTTCACCATCTATGGTACCAATTATATATGGAATTTATCTCTTAAAATCCTAAAAATTAAATTTCAATGAATATGTAAGCTCTCAAGAACTCGATGAAGCCTTTTGGTTCCAAGGTCATATTTGAAAAGAAGAGTTTATGAATCCATATTCCAATTATACTCTTAAACATAATTCAGTATATAAATTCTTCTATTACTGTTCCCTTGATCTTTTTGGCATTTTATGTAACAACCCAAAGTTTCACTAATGGAAATCCCTCTTGATCTAATTAAAGGTCTCTTTATATAAAATGTTTTTATAAGATGTCAACTTATTTGGTTTTATGATAAGATTTTTGACCGTTGTTAATATAGTCGTTGAAAAGTGATCACATGATTAGTATAAATATAGGACCTTACCAAATCCAATTTACCTATACAAAAGAAGTTATGGCCTCATCCAGTAGAATTTCCCCATACGAAGCCCATTTGTCGGAACTCGGAAAAGAGGGGGCATCCTTGGGCTTCGCCCTTGACCAAGCCCAAGCTGAGCTTCACCATGTAAAGCTTGAACGGGACCGTCTACGGTAAACGTAGAAGTTGATAGAGATTACCACACGAGCGATGTTATCCGAGCCACCCCAAGAGTCTGTCACCATCGCAAACCTTACCCTTAGGTCTTATGCGGCTATTTTAAGGGGTTATGTAACAAATAAGTAGTACTATGTTCATGTACATTATTTTTTTATATAATAATGAATATATTTTCTAGTCATTTTTGATACATTGTAAATAGTGCTTAAAGTACAAATGGTGTTTTTAGTTATTATTTAATTAAGAAATATATTTTATTAAATTAAGGGAATTTGAATTAAATAATACTTTAATAAAATAATAATAATATTATTAAATTAATTTTTATTAAATATAAATGATCTTATAATTTTATGAATGCAATTAAATTTTTTTATTAAGGTTTGAAAGCCATTTTTGTCAAAACCCGTGAATTTTCGATAAATATCGGTTTTTATTTTAAAAGATAAAATTAACATATTTATAAATTTTTTTAGATAAAATAAATGTCATTTCTGGAATCAGGATGTTGAAATTATCCAACAGTGAATTTTCGATAATTTTCTGAGAAAGTCAAATTTTTGGGTAAAAATTAAATACCGTTTAAATATATAATGTGTTTTATGACATCATAATGACCCAATGGTGATGTAATAAAATACCATAATCCTTCTTTTCGGCCAATATATGTTTTATCATTAAAATAATGTGATTTTGGGTATGTTTGACTTACTTTTCAAAGCATTAATGGACCCCTCAAGACATATTCAACACTTTGCCCTTTTAAATTAATTTCCATGGGAGTGTGACTCATCTCCACATATGAAACCTTATTATTTTAAGAAGTTCGGACTTGGGCCTTATAAAATATTTTTTTCCTCTTCCCTTTTCCAAAAACCATGGGCAAAAACCATGGGATGGTTTGTGGTTTGGATTAATTTAATGTAAGGGGACCCAAACCTAAATAATAAAGAATTCCCTCACCTTTCCTATATAAACTCACACAAGATCCCACTTACTCCTCACTAAAATCCGTTAGAGTTCTTACAACCTCTTCCCTAATCTCTCTAGAATCCTCCCAAGGTGCCCCAAGCTCCCAAGAAGCCTCTCACAAGCCTCTCTCTAGCCTTGGAAGCAGACTTCCACGTAAGGGTTTTTTTCTTCCTTTCACATTTTTGTCAATTTTCATTAAGTTGTATTGCCCTTTTAATTTCAATTATGAATGTTGCGGTATTATTTCACACCTCCCACATACTTCCCTCTTATTGTTTGAATGATGGGAGACCCCTTTCTCTCTCATTAAATTCCTCCCATGTACACCCGTTACTATGCCAAAATTCCAAAAGGAACTTCTCTCTCTTCTTTTACATTCAAGAAATAGTTTTGTATCATTAATATAAATTCCATTCAAATTGTTGGGACATGTATCTATATGACCTCCTTACTGTCCATTACATCTAAATATGATGAGGAACCCCTTTCTCTCTCATCAAACATTTTTTATGAATTCTTATGTCACACTGTTATGCTGCCGATATCGCACCGATCTTCTAAGCCAATACAATTGTGTAGTGGATACCATGCCCATTTCTACATCAAGGGTATCCACCTTTATGAACCTTTACTTATTTATTACAATGTTTCATGTATTGATTCCACATTCCTTTATCGTGGAATAAATGATTATGTTTTATGAATCCATGTTTTATGATCCATGTGGCACACTTATGCATGAAATGAAATGTTTTAAGAAGGGTGCGCCCTTAGAGCACTCCAATGCATTGGGTAAAGTATATTATCATGATACGTCATGTTCAATGAGTACTGACTCATGCTAATTCAAGTGCAACGAGGGTTTACTCGTGCTTCATGTGCAATGAGGGTTTACTCATGCTTTATGTGCAATGAGCCTTGGCTCATGCTAATTCCATGTTAAGTGTTGTTGCCACATTTCCATGTTATGATTATCATGCTTTATCATGCCTTTATGTTAATGTTTCTTTTATGCTCTATTGATATGACTATTATATAACATTTATTTTACTCTTCATGTTATTCCATGTGTAATCCCATACTGGGCTTTATAGCTCACCCTTTTCTTATGCATGTCCTCAGGTTATCCCATGCAATGCTAAGAACGAGGGAATGTAGTGGTCATGCAAAGAAAGTTTTAAATAAAGATGTTGTATTTCATGTTTTAAGTTTTTATGTAATGATCATAAGCCCAATAGACACTAAACCTCTATATCTTATTTGTTGTATCAAGTGATGTTTTATGTAATAAATCATGTTTAAGTTGTAATAAAAAGCAGGGTTGTCATAGTTGGTATCAGAGGATAGGTTTAGTTATTTTTGGGATTAGGAAACCCTAGTAAATCCTTAGATACAAGACTAAGTATAATAAAAACATCCCTATGTTTTGGTAAGTTCTGAGTAAGTGGTTTATCAAACAAATACATCCCTGTCTGGATACGAGCAGGTAGAGGCAGCTCTCGCACAGATGTATCCTAGGGGTAAAACCCGAAAACACCGCTTAGAGCTAGACTCGAACGAGAACTGGTGCACGATAACGGGCCTTGCTGCACTCTTGGTTATGACACTCCCAGGGGATATGTTTTGATAAATTCACAAGCTTAGTATGAACCCTTATTAAGGGAATTAAAAAAAATTCCCCTAAGAATATATGTTAGAAAGTAGATCATGAAAAGACTAGATTGAAGCCTATATACTCATGAGTGAAGGAAATGAAAGTTTATTTATAATTCATCAACTTTTGTCTTTGGATTACCCTTTATGTGTTACCCCTAACTTTTCTTTTATTCCAGCCAATGGCCGGTAATAGGATGACTCGGGTTAACAAACGTTGTTAAGATCAGTGTGATGACTGTACTAATGAGATTCCAAATCCAATGGGAGCGGGAATCGCGAACTTTGTCACGCTTCTCTCTCAACTAACTCAAGTTTTGAATAGAAACACGGGTCAAGAGGAACGTTTAACCCCCTATAAGAAAGAACAAGTCTCTATAGAGAGCTTCATAAGAGAGAGGCCTCCTACTTTTAGTGGATCATCCGATCCCACGATCGCTGAACAATGGATCAACTCCATTGAAAAGATATTCTCCATCATCCAATGTTCTGAACAAGAGAAGGTTCTCCTAGCGGCTTATCGTATAGAGGGTGAAGCTGATCAATGGTGGACTTTGATCAAAAATACGAAGCCTGAGGAGGAGATCGAGGCATTGGAATTGAAGGATTTCCGGAAGATGTTTTTTGATAAATATTTTCCGCGCACCCTCCAGCTTAAGATGGAAATGGACTTCCTTTAACTCAAGAAAAACGATGAAGAATCTGTTGGAGCGTATGATGAAAACTTCACAAGGATTGCACGATACGCTTCTGGCTTTTTCGTTACCCCTGAATGCTAGGTTGACCGCTTCTTTGGTGGGCTGAAGCCTAGCTTGCGGAAAGCATTAGCGACATGTGACTTCGACAGCTATGAGAAAATTTTCCGATGTGCCCTCAAATTCTAAATGGAGATTGGGGAATCACAAGGCTATCATGGGGAAAAGAAGCATAAGGTAGACTTAAATGTTGGTGGTCCGATGGATAAATCCAATGGTGCTAAGATGATCCAGCACCCCACTTGCCAAAAGTGCGGAAAGAAGCACCCTGAAAATTTCCTTAAGGGGATGAGAAAATGCTTCAGGTGTGGAAGAGAAGGAAACCTAGCTGCTAACTGTTGGCAAGAAGGACCCGTGACTGCGACAGAGGAGAGGAATGCTCCATTCGAACCTCAACGCATTGTTCAATGCTACAAATGCCAAGAACCGGGTCATTTTGCAAATCAGTGCCCTAATCCAAGGGTTATTGGAGGCAACCAACAACCTCCAAGACAGCAAGGAAGATCTTTTGCCATCAATTCTTCCGAATTTAACCCCAACAACGAAGTGGTGACATGTACGCTATTTATTCATTAAAGAATATCGAATGTACTTTTTTATTCAGGTTCTATGCATTCTTTTATATCTCGAAATTTTAGTAGAATAATCCCAGCACCACCACAAATCATGGAAGTAAAGATGTCGGTGAGTACGGAAAATGGGGAAATCATTGCATCCCATGAATATAAGTCCTCCCCTGTTATAATATGTGGATTGAATTTCCTGGCGAACATCGTCATACTCCCTCTGGTGGAATTTAATGCAATTCTTGGCATGGATTGGCTTTCCTTATATAGAGCCAACATAAATTGTCGGGAGAGGGAAATCACACTCCATATGGAGAATCGACCCCCGATTCATTACAAGTTTCAGGAGGAAGATGAATCTCTTTTATCTCCATCATCTCAAGAATGGATATTACTACCTTATGATCATGAATATCTGGATCAGATGATTGAGTCCAAGGATTAAACTATCCTTGAAGAAATGCCTATTGTGAGGGAATTCGCTGAAGTGTTTCCTGAGGAACTGTCTGGTCTTCCTCTAAGAAGAGATGTTGAGTTCTCAATTGAACTTATACCTGGGGCACTACCAATATCCAAGACTCCATATAGAATGTCTGTTGTAGAGCTTGAAGAGCTGAAGAAAAAACTACAGGAGAATCTCGATAAAGGGTTTATACGCCCAAGTGCATCACCATGGGGTGCACCAGTCCTCTTCGTCAAGAAGAAGGATGGGTCAATGCGGCTTTGCATCGATTATCGTGAACTTAACAAAATCACGATAAAGAACAAGTATCCTCTCCCAAGAATCGATGACTTGTTTGATCAGCTGTGTGAAGCACAATACTTCTCCAAGGTGGATTTGCAGTTGTGATATTATCAAGTAAGGGTGAAGAAGGAAGATGTCCCCAAGACTGCTTTTCGTACAAGGTACGGGCACTATGAATTCATAGTTTTTCGGACTCACCAATGCTCCAGCAATATTCATGGACTTGATGAATAGTGTCTTTTAAGATTAACTTGACAAATTTGTGGTAGTCTTTATAGATGATATTCTAATACACTCCAAAACCATGGAGGGTCATGAGGAGCATTTAAAAACTACACTAGAGGCTTTGCTCAAGGAAAATCTCTATGCAAAGTACATCAAGTGTGAGTTCTGGTTGATGGAGGTCTCATTCTTGGGCCATATCATCACAAGTAATGAGATATCGGTGGACCGCTTCAAAACAGATGTAATTGAGGGATGGATGAGGCCAACATCGGTAACAGATATCCGTAGCTTCTTGGGGTTAGCTGGATATTATCGACGATTTGTGAGAAATTTCTCATTATTTTCCAACCCTCTTGCCAAGAAAACTCGAAAGGGAGTAAGGGTTTCTTGGAGTGATGAATGCGAAGAAAGCTTCAAGGAGTTGAAAATGAGGCTTATCACTGCACCCGTGCTCACTTTACCCACAAGTGGGGATCTTTTTGTGGTATTCAGTGATGCTTCGAATAAGGGCTTAGGATGTGTGCTAATGCAGAATGATAAAGTGATATCCTATGCCTCAAGGCAGTTGAAAATCCATGAGCGAAACTATCCAACACATGATCTGGAGTTGGAAGCTGTGATCTTTGCCTTGAAAATATGGCGGCATTATCTCTATGGAGAGAAATGTGAGATATATACCGACCACAATAGTCTTAAATATATATTCACATAGAAAGAGCTTAATATGCACTAGAGAATATGGATAGAGCTCCACAAGGATTATGACTGTTCCATACATTACCACCCTGGGAAAGCGAACAAGGTGGAATATGCCCTATGTAGAAGGAACCCAGCATTTCTATCAATGATGAAAATTGAGAAGGATCCAATCTTCTTAGACTTGATGAAGATGGACGTGGGAATCATAAAGAAGGGAACATCATCAATCATTCCACAAATTATTGCTCAACCATCTCTTTTGGAAAGGTTAAAGGATGCTCAAAAGGATGATGTGGGAATTTAGGAAAAAGTGGGAGCTATCGAAAAAGGTAAATCCTCGGAGTTTAATGTTAATGAAGAAGGAATTGTGAGGTTTGGGAAAATACTATGTGTTCCATCACGTCCGGAGCTGAAGAAGGAACTTTTGGATGATGCACATAGTTCAAATTTCTCTATTCACCCAGGGAGCACAAAGATGCATCGAGATCTCCGAGAAACATTTGGTGAGATAATATGAAGAAGGAGATCGCTGAATATACATCAAAGTGCCTCGTGTGTCAGCAAGTGAAGGTAGAGAGGCATAAGTCTAAGGAGATGATGCAACCATTGCCCATAACAGAATGGAAATGGGAGAACATCACCATGGACTTCATCACCGAACTTCCAAGGACATCCAAAGGCAACAATACAATCTGGGTTGTTGTGGATCGTCTTACAAAGACTGAACACTTAATTGCTTTTCGGGAGGATTTCTCTTTGGATCAACTGGAACACATATATATCATGGAAGTGGTAAGGTTGCATGGAGTACCGCTATCTATTGTGTCTGACCGAGATCCAGGATTCACCTCTATGTTTTGGAAGAGTCTTCAAAATGCTCTGAATACTGAACTGAACTTTAGTACGACCTATCATCCTCAAACTGATGGCCAATCCGAGCGGACTATCCAAACACTAGAGGATATGTTGAGAGCGTGCTTAATGGACTTTAAAGGAGGATGGGATCAACATCTTCCTCTTGTCGAGTTCTATTATAATAATAGTTTCCACTCAAGCATCCAAATGGCACCATATGAAGCCCTATATGGGAAAAGGTACAGAACAACCGCATGTTGGGATGAGGTCGGTGAACGTAAGCTGCTTGGACCAGAAATGGTCGAAGAAATGTTAGAGAAGGTGGAAACCATTCAACATCATATCAAGGTAGCCCAGAGTCGACAGAAGATTTATGCAGATAATCGTCGACGAGACCTTGAGTTTAAAGCTGGAGGCATGGTGTTTCTACGCATATCTCCGTGGAAAAAGGTCATGAGGTTTGGAAAGAAAGGGAAGTTAAGTCCAAAGTACATCGGCCCCTTCTAGATTATTGATCGTGTTGGGGTGGTGGCCTATCGACTAGCACTTCCACCTACCATGGCCAAGGTGCATGATGTCTTTCAGGTATCCCTCTTAAGGAATTACATACCGGACCCTTCACATGTACTCTCTTTTGAGGTGGTGCAGATGGAAGACGGTCTTTCTTATGAGGAGCAACCAGTGAAGATCGTAGATCGTAGAGAAAAATTTCTACAAAATAAGACAATTCCCCTCGTCAAGGTGTTGTAGAGAACCACAAGTTTGAAGAAGAAACATGGGAATCAGAGGAAAAGATGAAATTGAGTTACCCATATATGTTTTAATGTGGGAAAAAGAAAAAGTCTGAGGGAGAAATTTCTTAAGGGGGGAATGTTGTAATGACCCAAAGTTTCATTAATGGAAATCCTTCTTGATCTAATTAAATGTATCTTTATATAAAATGTTTTTATAAGATGTTAACTTCTTTGGTTTTATGTTACAATTTTTGACCATTGTTAATATAGCCGTTGAATAGTGATCACATGATTAGTATAAATATAGGACCTTAACAAATCCAATTTACTCAGACAAAAGAAGTGATGGCCTCATCCAGTAGAATTTCCCAATACGAAGCCCATTTGTCGGAGCTCGGAAAAAAGGTGGAATCCGCGGGCTTCACCCTTGACCAAGCCTAAGATGAACTTCACCATGTCAAGCTCGAACGGGACCGTCTACGGGAAAAGTGTAAGTTGATAGAGATTACCACTCGAGCGATGTTATCCAAGCCACCCCAAGAGTCTGTCACCATCGCACACCTTACCCTTAGTTCTTATGCGGCTGTTTTAAGGGGTTATGTAACAAATAATTAGTACTATGTTCATGTACATTATTTTTGTATATAATAATGAATATAATTTCTAGTCATTTTTGATACATTGTAAATAGTTTTTAAAGTACAAATGGTGTTTTTAGTTACTATTTAATTAAAAATCTATTTTATTAAATTATATGATTTTTGAATTAAATAATATTTTAATAAAATAATAATACTATTATTAAATTAATTTTTATTATGTATAAATGATCTTATAATTTTATGAATTCAATTAAAATGCTTTATTAAGGTTTGAAATCCATTTTTGTCAAAACCCGTGAATTTTCGATAAATGTCGGTTTTTATTTTAAAAGTAAAAATTAACATATTTAGAAATTTCTTTATATAAAATAAATTTCATTTCTGTAATTAGGATGTCGAAATTATCCAACAGTGAATTTTTCATAATTTTCTGAGACAGTCAAATTTTTGGGTAAAAATTAAATACCGTTTAAATATATAATGTGTTTTATGACATCATAATGACCCAATAGTGATGTAATAAAATACCATAATCCTTATGTTCTTCCAATATATGTTTTATAATTGAAATAATGTGATTTTGGGTTTGTTTGACTTACTTTTCAAAGCATTAATACACCCCTCAAGACATATTCAACACTTTGCCTTTTTAAATTAATTTCCATGGGAGTGTGACTCACCTCCACATAAGCAACCTTATTATTATAAGAAGTTAGGTCTTGGGCATTATAAAATATTGTTTTACTATTCCCTTTTCCAAAAACCATGGAAAAAAACCATGGGTTTGATTGTGGTTTGGATTAATTTAATGTAAGGGGACCCAAACCTAAATAATAAAGAATTCCCTCACCTTCCTATATAAACCCACCCAATATCCCACTTCCTCCTCACTAAAATACATTGGAGTTCGTCCAACCTCTTCCCTACTCTCTCTATAATCCTCCCAAGGTTTCGCAAGCTCCCAAGAAACCTCTCACAAGCCTCTCTCTAGCCTTGGAAGCTCACTTCCAAGTAAGGGTTTTTTTCTTCCTTTCTCATTTTTGTCAATTTTCATTAAGTTGTATTTCCCTTTTAATTTAAATTATGAATTATGGGGTATGGTTTCGCACCTCCCCCATACTTCCCTCTTATTGTTTTGATGATGGGAGACCCCTTTATATCTCATTAAATTCCTCCCATGTACACCCGTTACTATGCCGAAATTCTGAAAGGAACTTCTCTCTCTTCATTTACATTCAAGCAAAAATTTTGAATCATGAATCTAAATTCCATTAAAATTTTTCGGAAAAGTATCTATATGACCTCCTTATTGTCCATTACATGTAAATATGATGAGGAACCCCTTTCTCTCTCATCAACAATTTTTTTATGAATTCTTATTCACACCGTTACACTACCAATATCGCACCGATTTTCTAAGCCAATGCCATTGTGTAGTGGATACCATGCCCATTTCTCCATCAAGGGTATCCACCTTTATGCACCTTTATTATTGATTACAAAGTTTTATATATTAATTCCACATTCCTTTATCATGGAATATATGATTATGTTTTATGAATCCATGTTTTATGATCCATGTGACACACTTATGCAATGAAATGAAATGTTTTAAGAAGGGTGCGCCCTTATAGCGCTCCAATGCATTGGGTAAAGTATAGTATCATGATACGTCATGTGCAATGAGTGTTGAATCATTCTAATTCAAGTTCAACGAGGGTTTACTCGTACTTCATGTGAAATGAGGGTTTACACAAGCTTTATGTTCAATGAGCCTTGGCTCATGCTAATTCCATGTTAAGTGTTGTTGCCACATTTCCATGTTATGATTATCATGCTTTATCATGCCTTTATGTTCATGTTTCTTTTATTCTATATTGATATGCCTATTGTCTAACATGTATTGTACTCATGTTATTCCATGGGTACTCCCTTACTAGGCTTTATAGCTCGCCCTTTTCTTATGCATGTCCTCAGGTTAACAAATGCAATGCTAAGTACGAGGGAATATAGTGGTCATGTAAAGTACGTTTTCAATAAAGATGTTGTATTTCTTGTTTTATGTTTTTATTTAATGATCCTAAGCCCCAAAGACAGTAAACCTATCGATCTTCTTTGTTGTATCAACTGACATTTTATGTAATAAATCATGTTTAAGTTGTAATAAAAAGCAGGGTTGTCATATTTTAAAGAAGACCATAATCTTTTATTTTCAACTTGATCTATTTTTTATGATTATACTAATCAAATCTGAATCTATCATTTTTATAATAATACATTAGTTCATTAAATTTATCAAGAATATATAAAATATGATTCATGCATATCTTAAATATGTTTTTATACTTTATTTTATAGATTAGATTATAAAAATTTAAAGTATTATTTCCACACAAAATTTTAACTAATTGAAAATATTTTCATTACATTTTTGTGGATTTGGATATTCATCCAATTCATCTTTTGGTCAGAGTAGAGTACTCAAGAGGGGGTGAATTTAGTATCTATAAAAAATTATATTTGAAAAGTTTTCTTAAAAGGATCCCCAAAAAAATAAATATAGCACAATTAATCCAAGTAATATGATTATGAATGTTTGAAGGTTCAAATAACATTTTAGAAGATAGATTAATTATCAGTAATCTCAATATCAGTTATTGATATTAGTTTTGAATCTATTCTAATAAGGAAAAAAATTATAACTTATGTCCGAGATTAACTATCAAAGTGAATCTAGTAATTTCTGAATTATATAGTAAGACAGAGAAAACTAAATTAAACAACACAGCGGATATAAAACAAGTGGTTTGGTCTGATGCTGAGACCTAATCCACTCCACTTAGTGATCACTTTCCACCAAGCAGTTTATATTAATATACTTGATCCGCACCCAGGATCTGGGTAAACAACATTGCACATGACTATCCAGGACACATGACCTCTTCCACAATTTTCCGTGTGTATAAAATTACAGGTCACATAGTGACCTCTTCCACAATTATCTATGGGAGTTATCTAGTGTAAAAAGATATGAGAGGAAGGATATTTTGTATCCTTCAGTTTAGTGTAGGAGAGAGTGTGTGTTTTAATATAGATACACACACTGCTCAAAATATAAACACAGTACACAATATAGAAAAGATGATAATATAATGTCAGAAGTGCTCTGTGTGTTATTCTATGCAGCTCTAGACTTCTTGGATGAAGCGGATTCAAGAATCAAGTCATATTGCGAGAAACTGCGTATCGTAAGTCCGATGCACTATTTTATAGTTAGATATAGCTCGTTTTCATCATGGAGTTGGTATTGAAAAGAAGTTATTGAATATGATCTATGGTATCACATAATTTGGATTCATGAATTCTTAATGTGTTCTTCATATGTATCTTATTACATGTGTCGGTTCTTTTTGAAAGAAAGATCTCACTTCTTCTGCTCTACAACACTCTTTAGATTTAGGGCCATGCTTTTTTTATTATTATTGGAGTGAAAGTGTTGAATATGAATGGATGCATTTATTCTTCACCTCATACCTTTTACTATTAGGTGACATGTCTAAAAATAAATATTAATTATGTCATTTCATTTAAAAGACTCAAATATTAACGTCATAAATTAAATTTAAAACAAAAAAAACAGTTTAAATAAGGGTGTCAACGTCTATCTGGAAATGGTGTTACTTGGAAATGGTGCCACCATGAAACTGTTTCTTCTTATTTTCATTTGAGTGGTGAGACATTCATGATGGAATAGCTGTATAGAGGTCAGGAACCTGTAGCCCAGTTGTGGTGTTAGGATCACGGTGTCTGGTCACAGTGTCTGGGTCACAGTTTCTGGTCATGATGTTTGGGTCATGGTGTTTGGATTAAGGCATCTTATCATGGTGTCTGGATCACGATTTATGGGTGATGGTGTTAGGGTCACGGTGTCTAGTCACAGTGTCTGGGTCTTTTTCCAGAAAAACAAAACTGATTGCAGACTCACAATTTCTCAGACTTTTCCAAATATCTGTATATAGACTTGAGCAGTAATATTCACAGAGTGAATTAGAATTAATCATTCATAAAAGAAATAATTATAGACCAAAGTAATTTATAGTTTAAAATAATCAAACATAAAACATAATATAATGGTTATGTTTATTTAAATCATAAAGGAACCAACCAACCGTACACATGATTTGAGATAGATTAAATTAGATTAACAAGTTTCACAGGATGTATAGAATTTATGATCACTAAAATAGGATTAAAACATGAGGAGTCCAACAATATCCCCCTTTTTTAGGATAAAAAATATTGTGAGTGAGATATATGTTCTTAGTGGATGTGTCTCTCCCTTAATGTTCATTTAGAGTGCACGAGTGCATGTCTCTCTCCCTTTTGGGATTATCAAAAAGAGTACAAAAGTAAATAAGAGAATAGACAATAAGAGTTCAAAGTGCATTAGATGGAGAAAGATGTGTCATTACAAATAGTATGTAACAAAAACACAAAATAATACCTATCAAATGATAGTGTTCACTATTCTTCAGCACTCATTGTCTTATATTTTCCCTTGGGAGCAACATTAGGAGAAGCCATAGGAGCAGAGGTAAAAGTTCAAGAAGGAAGTGAACCACCTATCAAAGAAGGAAGAGGGAGTCCTTCAAAAATAGAAGCGTCCAAGGATGGTTTGGTAGAAGACTAGGGTAATTTTCAGTCACGGATAACATGTCTGATCTGACTTAGAGCCTGAGATATAGACATACATGTAGAGGCAAAGACAATGAATGTGGAAGAAGGAAAACCAAGTTGTAAGGATACAACTGCAGGAGCCACAATAGCAATGTTCTATACATGAAGATAATGCCTCAATATCTTGATGAATTAATCAATAAACCAACCACCATACTGCATCACTTTCTTAAAGTCATATTTATTCTCCCTGAAATTTTCCAACAAAGGATTTAAATCCTTTACCTTTTGAACTTGAGTTTTTAAAGCATGAGTGACGGGAGGGATTTTTAGATTCTCTACAAGGTACATGAAATGGTTTGTCATATCATGCTTATAGAAAATATTATCAAAGTAGAAATCCACCTTCTTAGTAATTTCTTCCTAAGAATCATTGGAAATATTGGAATGAATTATTACCAAATCAATAACTCTATCATTATTCTTGGCAACCAAAAATATATACTCTTTATTAAAGCCACTGATTGAAGTTCTTCCTTAACAACCATTCTGAGAAGATCACTATCCAAGGAGGATTCAGATGACTGTACAGAGGTACTAGAAGTTGTATCATCTAATTTAAGGTACTTTAGTTGATTTATAACATTATGGAAATATCCCTTATACTAATTAGTTAATTTTTTGAGACCAAAAACAACCTCACATATTTCTTGAACTATTTTATTCTTTCTTTTAGCCACCTTGACAGCTAAGGAAGTTAGGTTAGGTTGAATTAGGGAAGAAAATTCATGTAGAACTTGACCAATAATAGGATGTGAAATAGGTTCTGGTCTTGATTTCAACACTCCCTGCATATCTTCAACCATAGCTTTGAGAGACTTCACATAATCACTTAGATTCTTGTTCTCAATTTTGACCTCTTGAATTTCAGGAAACATTTTTGGCTCAATATTCTATTTGATCTTGTCTAACAAAAGAGAAACATCTCTTTCACTCAAGTTTGGTATAGGATTAGGTTGAGTGTTCAAGATCTTTTCAACTCCAGCAAATAACGTATCTCCTAAGGCTTTCAAATCATCATTACTCACTAAGGATGAAGGTTCTTGTGAAGCTTCGAGAATAGAAGATGAGACAGGATCAGGTTTTTTTGCAGAGATAACTTCAAGAGAAGATACCAATTTCAATTGAAACACATTAGACAGAGATATACCTTTAACTGGGGATTCCTGGGAATCATTCACATCAAAATTGCTATGTAATCTATACTGTGTATCCACAAAACATGGAAAAACTGGATTATGAATATCAACACTTTTGAGACCGGGGTACTTCTCTCCCTCAACATGTGCATCTATTATAGGAATAAGAGATTTAGATATTTGATTTATCCTCAATATTTCATCCCTAACACCCTAACCCATTTATTTTCTAGCCAACTAAATGGCTTGCTCCATTCTTTCCCCAACATTTGGGATAATCTCAAGAACACCTTGTTCCTCTAAGTGTTCCTCAAAAGTATATTCTTTCTCAGGATAAAGATCTTATAGATTCTCTTCCAGAATATCCTTTTTCCTTACATAAACAACAGATTCTTCTTTAGAATATGGTTATTCTTCTTCTAAAAAAACCATTTATTCAGGAAGAGATATTTCTATCTAAGTTAAAACATGGGGAATAGGTCCACTGCCTTCTTTATCCAGGATAGTTTCCCCAATAGGTGAAACAACCTCTTATTCTCCTTCTATAATATGATTTTCATCAATCTCATCTGGTTCTAGATGAGGATCAAAAATTTCTACAGGTCTTGAAGAATGCTCAACTGGGTTTAACTTTTCATAAACCCTGTCATTATCTCTACCAATTCTTTTCTCCATGGATTCTAAATAATTTTTATTCTTTTGAATTTATCCTTTGAGATGAAAAATTCATAGTCCTTAATGAAATCTTCGTCTGACCAACCAACCCTTTAGCATGAAGCATATCATAGATTAACCTTTTGCAGAATAGGGAGGTTGTCTTTGAGGTTTCCTTTATCAACTCACACATATGAAGTATAACATACTTTCATAGGTTAATATGTTGTCCATTCATCATAAGATGTATCAAAAATACATCTTGGTACTTGAGTGTAGAAAAATCTCATTTTATATGACTAATCATATTCTAAAAAACTTAAACAATATTCTAGTATCAAATATCTACCTCAACAACAATATCTCTTCTCTTTGTTTCATTACTAGTCAAGATTCCCAAGGATTCTTCTAAAACTAATATATAAAATGAAGGAGGAGTACCTCTCTGGTAGTCCTCAAAAAGTTCCTCATGAGGTATCCTTCAGTAGGAATTCCATAAACTCAAAGAAAAAGTGCATCTTTGGCCATTGATCCACCTTCTCACTACAAAACCATCTTTTGTATCAAAAGCGATTTGAATGAACTAATAAAACAGAGAAGCTAGCTTTGGGAAATCAATATTTCATCTTCTGTGAACCAATCCAACCATACATGATCTTTTATTACTTACAATACTAAATAATTAATTGACAGTGGACACTTAGAGAAGATTTCCTTTTCAGGTACCAATATTCTGTTCACCGGGTTCGGATTCCAAGGACCTTCGGGAGCTATACTCGGTGCTATTTTCATATTCTTCATTGATATTCACTTCTCAGGAGTTCATGAGGATTGGAATTTAATTATGGGCATTCAAATATGGTTCGATAGATAGATAGGTTTTAGGTTTGGGAGAAGAAGGCTCAAGTGAAAAAAGAAATGAATCTTCTTTCATTTTTATAATTTAGGGATATCAAGCATCACAAATTCAAAATGGCAGGGAAGTAAAAGAATAAAATAATTAATTACAGTGACATGGGTTATAATATGTGAAAGAATGAAATGTGTCTTTATGGTGAGACTAGAATAGACTTTCACAGTGAGACTATAACAGGTTTTCATGGTGTGAATGTACTATTTTTTCACGGTGAGACCATGATAGGTTTTCACGGTGAGACCGTAAAAGGTTTTCATGGTGAGATCTCTACTCTATGACTTCAAAACGGTGTGACCGTATTGTTCGAAAAATTATTGTGCTAAATAGTAACCAAGAAATAGTAACTATAAGACCATAAACATAAAACAATAACTTTTAAGACAACAACATATATAATTGTAAGAGTTAGACAGTAATCTTAAGACAGTGACTTGTGAAACTGTAAACTGTGAAACAATATGTTGTGAAATAATACACTTATTACATAAAATTTATCATTCACAATTTATGTATGTTGTCATCTATTATTTCATAATTTAGTGGTATGGTGAATATATCCAAGAGCTAATATATAGTTCCACTGAATTCCAAAGTGATATCACATTTTTTATAATGGTCTCTCAAAAATTGTTGTCTTACATCAATATGTATTTTCCTAGAGGGTGAAACAAGATTTTTGGAGATGTTAATGGAACTTATATTGTCAGAATTTCTCGGTAAATTCCTGAATTGATATCCCTAATCTATTAATGTGTGTTTTATCAAAAATATTTATGCCCAACAACTACCAGAAGCTATGTATTCAACTTCAGCAGTAGATAAAGCAACAAATTTTTGTTTCATACTACACCATGATACTAGTGACTTGCCTAAAAATTGACATGTTCAAGAGTTTCTTTTTCTATCTATCATACAAAAACTAAAATCAGCATCAGAATAACTAACTAAGTCAAAGTATTGTCCTTTGGAATATAATATTCCTAGATTTGGTGTATGCTTGAGGTATATGAAAATTCTCTTAATAGCATTCAAATGAGATTCCTTAGGGTTTTCTTGAAAATGATCACACATATATACATTTAACATAATGTAATGTTATCTACCAGTTAAGTAGAGTAGGCTTCCAATCATTCCTCTATAATTGGTTTGATCAACATATTCTCCATCATCATCAATATTTAACTTACAAGTAGTACTCATTAGAGTGTCCCTACATTTAGTTATATCCAATCCAAAACGTTTTAGAAGATCTCCAGTGTATTTTCTTGGATTTAAAATAATACCATCATTATTTTGAAGGATTTTAAATCCAAGATAGAATTTCAGTTCACCCATTAAACTCATTTCAAATGATTTTGACATAATTTTAGAAAATTCAAGACATAATTTTTTTTGAAGATCTAAAGATAATATCATCTATATAAATTTGAACTACTAAAACATCAATGAAAATTTGTTTTATAAAATGGGTAGGATTGGCTATTTATTTTTTAAAAACTTTGGAAATAATAAAAGTACTTAATCTATCATACTGATCTCTTTGAGGTTATTTTAAACCATATAAATCTTTTGATAATTTAAAAACATGATTTGAAATATGAGGAATTGTAGAATCTGGGGGTTTCTCAAAAAAGACATCCTCATACATATACCCATTTAGGAATGAAATTTTAATATATATTTGTTATAGTTAGAAATTTAAATGTCTAGCATAAGAAAGAATAATTATGATATCTTCAATTATAGCTACTGGTACAAAGTTTTCCTCATAGTCAATTCCCTCTTCTAAACTATAGCCTTGTTCAACCATTCTAGACTTGTTTCTAACTATGTTACCAGATTCATATACTTTATTTATAAACACCCACTTAGTACCTATGGTAAATGTGTCTTTGGGTCTCTCAAAAAGTTTCCAAACATTCTTCCATTAAAACAGATAAAGTTCTTCTTGAATAGACATCACACAAAATTCATCAATGATAGCATCATTAATGTTTTTAGGTTCAAGTTGTGACAAGAAGACTTGATGTTCCACCTGATTTCTAAGAGGAGTTATAGTTTGAGTTCCTTTATCTAAATATTCTACAATTATATCTAATTGATGGTTCTTAGGAGTTCTAACAGCTCTAGAAAAAGGACTAGTGATTTCAAGTTCTTTAATAGGTTTGGGTTCATTATGACCTAAATCTGATGAATTTCCAGAACTATAATTTTTCACGTTTTCCGTTAGAGGATGGTTTGAGGATTTTGAATTGATTTCCAAATTTGACACATCATCCTCCGTGTTCTCTATAGTGGTCTTAGGCTCATGTGGATTTATTTCATCAAATTTGACATGAAAATATTCTTCTAAACACATCGTTCTTTTATTAAACACTCTACAAAACTTACTAGATATTGAATATCCTAGAAATATTCCTTCATCACTCATGGATGAAAATTTTTCAAGATTGTCCTTAGTATTAAGGATATAGAATTTGAAACCAAAAACATTGAAGTAGCTTACTTTGGGTTTTCTATTGTTCCATTACTCATATGGTGTTCTTTTAATAATGGGTCTAATCAAAAATCTATTAATAATATAGCATGTTGTATTTAAAACTTCAGACCAAAAATAAATAGTTAAGTCATATTCATTAATCATGGTTATAGAAATCTCTTGCAAGGTTCTATCTCTTCTTTCTACAACTCAATTCTGTTGAGGTGTTTTAGGGTCAGAGAAATTATGACAATAGATATTATGTGAAAAAAAGGATCAAAACTCTTTATTTTCAAAGTCGTGACCACGATCACTTCTTAAGGAATTAATTCAAAGTCCACTAATATTTTCTATAGTTTTATCATATTTGGTGAAGTGAGAGCAGACTTCACTTTTGTGAGAAAAAAATAAAGTCAATTATATCAAGGAATGTCATCTACTATAACACAAACATTGTGCTACCCATTTAATATAGAAACTCTAGATGGTCCAAACAAATGTATCTGAACCAGTTCAACAGGTTGAGAAGTTGATAATTCTTTCTTTGGTTTGAAGGAAAATTTGTGTTTCTTTCCCTTTTGAAAATGATTAAACACTTTATCATTTGAAAAACCATGTTTGGGTAGATCATTGACTAAGATTTTTCTAGTATGTTTTCTAATGGAGTGAATATTATATATTCCTAGTCTCCTATTACATAGCCTAGACTCTTTATGAAATACTCTTAAAAATGAAACATTTTGAGAAACTAAAGACTCTACATTAACACAATATACATTTTCATTTCTTAATGAAGGAAAAACTAATTAATTTTTAGAATTAAAAACATTGAAAACATAATTTTCAAATTTAACATAAATTACATTATCACATAGTTGTGAAATACTAAGAAGATTATATTTCAATCCATCAACAAAAAGTACTTTGGAAATTAAAACTGAGTTAGAGTTATGGATTTGGCCATGGCCATTGATTTTTTCCTTTGGAATTTTCAGCGAAGGTGACAGGTTCACCATCACTTTTTATTGCGTTCTTGAAGCATAAATAGTCTCATGTCATGTGTCTTGGAAACCCACTATCCAAGTACCATAAGCTTTTACAAGATCCCATTAAGTAACTTTCCTACAAAATATTAAAATAAAAATAGACTTTGGTAACTATATTTATTGGTGTCCAATAATATTAGTGACTAGTGCCTCAGGAACCCACATATGTCTTATAGGATTCCTATAAGAATTATGTAAAGTACCAGAGAAATAAACTCTATTTAGTTTAGAAAATATTGAAACAGTAGAGAGTGTATCATAATTTGAACTAGCTGAATGTTTTCCTGAACTAGGAGTAATGTTGTGTGTCCTAGATTTAGAAACAAAATTAGTTCTTCTAAAATTTCTTTTATCAGGTAGAGAGACAATAACAGTAGTATATTTAGGAGAAATATATTTACCTATAATTTGTACCACTGTATCTTTAAAATTAGTAAACCATTCAAGGTCCTTTTTCAACTACTCATTAGATAGCATTAGTGCATTATTTTCTTTGAGTAATTGAACATTTTTCACCCTTTCTACAGTAAGATCATATTTAACAGTTGAGGTAAGGGAATTTTGTTTCTTTAAAGACTTGTATTTATCATTTAGTTTGTTACATTTCTATTCAGTTATATTAAGGAACTCAAACATTTCTTCATTAGACATGTTTTTAGAATCAATTTCATCTCCCAAATAATAGGAATTGAGTACATGATATTCTAGTGTTACCTGAGATGTGTTTTTTCATAAAACATATATTTGATTTGTTATCCTTTTAATCATGTAAATATTATGAGTCACTTGAACTATCGTCATAAGCACTCCATGTTGCATTCATTGACATTTTATACTCTCTATTTTTTCCTCATATTTCTTTTTGTACATGCTCTTGGGACAATCAATCTTTACATGTCTGTTTCGCTTGCATTCATAGCATACTATCTCATCAGATGTGTCACTTCTTTTCAAATTATTCCTCCATCTTCTCTCTTGATCATATATTCCTGATAAGTTAGGATTTATGAAAAATTCCTTTTTCTTTTAAAATTTCTTTAATCTTCTGGTCAATTAAGCCATCTCCTCATCACTGTCAGGTGATTATTGTTCACTGTTGAAACTTTCTATAGAGACCTACAATTTCCGTTTTTCTTTGGTTTTATAGGTGGTGGTCTTAAATGAAACAGATTTTGTTTTGGGTTCATCCTACTCTTGCTTGTTGACTTTCAGCTCCTCTTCATTCATCATTAGTTTCCCAATGAGTTATTTTACAGGTAACTTCCTAATGGCGCATGAATCTAAAATAGATACAGAGGTTCCTTTCCATCTATCGGGTAGGAATATGAGAATCCTCATGATTTGTTCATTGTAAGTGACTTCTCTTCCAAGTGAAATCATTGAGTTAACAATTTAGTTGAAACTGGGATATATGTCAGAAATAGACTCATCAAACATGATTTTAAAGTCATAATATTTAATAGTATTATTATTAAGTATCATTTATTTCACACTAGGAATTACTTCATGTGTAACATAAGAATTATCCCAAATTTCATGGGCATTTTTACATGGAGAAATTCTGTTAAACTTCTCATCTCCTAAGGAAGAATATAAAGAATTCATGGATTTTCAATTGATAATGTAGGTATTTTTGGTTGGATCATCCCAAGTGATTATAACAGTAGTAGGAATGTTACAATCATCTGTGATTGAAGACCAAATTTCTAAACGCATACTTTGTAATTGCATTTTCATTTTAATTTTTCATTGGGAATAATTGGTTCCATTAAAGAATGGTGGTATGTTTTTTGCAGCACCGTCAAGTCTATTATCTATAATAAAGTAATTCTTTTAAAGAGCTAGAAATTTTTAATTAATATAAATTTATAGATCTTTAAAGTTCAATTAAATTCACATTTGAATAGTTTAAAAAATAGAGGCTTAATAGGGATAAAAAACACCCTATGATACCAAATATTTATCAGATTTGAGTACTAAAGAAGGTGGTGAATTGAGTGTCTATAAAAATGTCTATTTTAAAATTTTTCTTAAAAGGTTCCCCAATAAAAATAAATACAACCCAGTTAATCAATGTAATAAGATTATGAATGTTTGACTTTTCAAATAACTTATTAAAAGATTGATTAATTCTCATCATTCTTGATTACAGTTATTGATGTTACTTTTAAAGCTATTCTAATAAAGAGAATAATTATAACTTATGTCTATGAATAACTACCAAAGTGAATCTAGTTATTTCTGAATTATACAGTAAAATAGAGAAAACTAAATTTAAAAACAAAGTGGAAATAAAACAAGTAGTCCGGTCTCAAGCTCAAACCTAATCCACTAAACATGGTTATCACCTGCCTCCATGAATATTATATTAATAAACTTGCTCCACCACCTAGATCGGGGTAAAAAACATTGTCTAGGGCATTACAAGTCATAGGAACTCTTCCATATTTTTTTATTATAAACTAATAGGTCACACATGGACCTCATCCACAATTATCCATGAGTGTAAACAAGTGTGAAATAGATATAAGAGGAAGGATATCTTATATCCTTCAGTATAGTATAGGAGACAGTGTGTTTTTTAATACAGACACACACACACTTATCAAAATCTAAACAAAGTACATAGTAGAGAAAATATGATTAGATAAGGTTAAAAGTAATCTGATTGTTATTCTATGAGGCTCTGAACATCTTAGATAAAGTATATGCAATAATTGAGTCCTATTGTGAGAAACAGAGTATTGCAAGTCTGATCCTCTGGTTTCTAGTTAGACATGGCTTGTGTTCTACATGGATTTGGTATTTTGAACATGTTCTTGACTCTGATCTATGTTATCCCATTATTTGGATTTGTGAATGAATCTTGTGTTCATCATATGTATCTTCTTGAATGTGTCGGTTCTTTTCAAAAGAATTTGTGCACTTCTATTACTCTACCACACTCGTTAATTTTCTGGCCACCATTTTTCTTTTTATTAATGGAGTGAATTTGTTGAAGCCAACATGATACATGTACTCTTTACCTCATAGCACGTACTGTCATGTGACATGTCAACAAAGAAATATTAATTATGTTAGTTCATTTGAGAGGCTCAAATATGGACATTAGATTTTAAATTGAAAATGAAAAAATAGATTAAATAATGGTGTCATAGTCTTTATGGAAATAGTGTCTCCACAAAACGGTGTCTTCATATTTTCCTTTTATTGGTGAGACAGTCATGATGGCATATATTTTTTGAGATCAAGAACCGGCAGCACAGATACTGTGTTTGGATCATGGTGTCCGGTGGTGGTGTCTTGGTCACAGTGTCTGGTCACGCTGTCTAGGTCACGGTTTATGGATCACGGTGTCTAGTCACGGTGTCTAGGTCACGGTGTCTGGATCACGATGTCTGGGTCACGATGTATGGTCATAGTGTCTTGTCACGGTGTTTGGGACACAGTTTCTGGGTCACGGTGTCTAGGTCCTTTGTCGGAAAAACAGAACATGGGGCAGACTCACATTTTCTCATACTTACCCAAATATCTGCATATAGACATGAGTAGTAATATTCATAGAGTAAATTAGACTTAATCATTCATAAAAGAAATAATTATAGACCAAAGATAAATTTAGATTATAATAATCAAACATAGCACTTAATATATTGGATAGGTGTACTTAAAGTATAAAGAAACCAACCATTTGTACACATTATTTGAGTCAGATTAAACAGGATTAACAAGTTTTGCAGGATGTATAGGATTTTTGATCATTATAAAATGATTAATACCTAAGGATTCCAACATTATGATCCAAGATTCCCCAGTCCTGTTAGTTATAAAATTTCCACCATTAAAGTTATACCTAAATATTCTATAGGTCAATTTCTTCTTCCAATTAGTTAACACAACATTTAAGAATGTATTTTATTTTCCCATTATAAAAACTATCTATTTCGGTTTTCGGTTTTTTTATCCTTCCAATCTATTAACTTTAATACACATTATTTTTTTTATTTCCTTTTGGACCATATAGAAAGAATTTAGCAAGTAATTTATCTTTAAAATTACCCTCTAGATATCTCATTGACGTACAACCTATATTATCAACCTTCTACATGAAGTTAAAATGATTTTTTATTTTCTATCCTAATTGGAGAAATAACTATTTTCCTAAAGTAAATTATTTTAAAATTTCTCATATTTCCTATTTTTTCAATAATTTCCATGATAAATGAGTAATATTTCATAGAATGATTATTAATTCAAAAATGACATCTCCATGCTCTAATGTTTATTAATTCAATATAATATAATCATAATAGTGTGTTAAAACATTAAGAATGATACTACCTTTTCCTTTTATATTTTTTTAATGTTATAATATTTTAAATCATTATTTTATTACACTAATTAGGTTTGGGTAAACATTTTAATCATATTTTTATAAAATTATTTATATAAGATATATTTTTCTTAATAGAAAAATATTTTCTGAAAAACAATGTCACTAGAATGAACATATTTAATTACTTTAAGCAATTCTTATTCATTGATATGATAAATATTATTCATCAAATTGGAACACCCACTTAAATATTTAATGATAATTTCATCATAGTTATCATTATATTTAAGATACATCTTTAGTAATTATTTTTTTCATTTTTTTAAGATAAATTAATATTCCTATCTAGATGCATTATTTTTTAAATATTGTTTTAGAATACTGATTAAATTAAAATATGATTCTGAATAATTCTACATCCTTTTATAATACACATTCTTCTAAATTAAATCTACTATAATTATTAAATCTTTAATATGTTATATATTATAACTTATTATGACTAGAAACACTTATATATACTTATGATTTTCAAGGTCATTATGGAAATATTTTATCTCCACTACAATATTTGATAAAACATTATCTAAAATTCCATTGATTATTAATCCCAATAATTCATCCCTGGTTACTATTAAAATTATATTTCTTTTTTAAAGTATTGTACATTTGTGTCTGAACACCTTAGCTAACTAATGTAAGTGCTCGTTATTTTCTTCATAATTAATATTGAATAATAAATCATTATTAGTGCATACTTATATGAAATATAATCATAAAATCGTTTCCAATTTTCCTATGGAATATTCTTGGGGAAATCATGAGTCTAAATGATATAAATGGCTATTTAAAAGGTTGTATTGATGTTGTTATTTATTTCAATCATATTACTAATTTATTGATCTTAATATCCCAATGTCATAATTTAATATCAAACAATGAATATACCAATAACCTTTTATTCTTAATCTCTCTTATTAAATCAACTTAACTCATAAAATTATAGATATTAACCATTGGGTCAATATTGAGATTATAATAATCAGTCACCATTTTGGCTCTACAATGTTTTTTCATTGTATATATTATTACAATGATTTCCATTGCTATATATGAATTTTCACTATCCCTAATTAATATATGATTGATTAATTCTAGACAATTCTTAATTTTTTTTAATTATTATATTATGATTGGAAATTCTTTTTTTATGATCACTATACCAAAAATCATTAAGGGTAATTATAACTTATGGAATATCGTTCTACTAAATTTTTAGAGGATTTTCTAACCAATAACCAGATAAATAATCTCTTATATTTGTTAATACATCTTCTGGAATTTTTTTTAAAATCATTAAACCCAACCAATTACTTCCACTACTCAGTCCTTTTACAGTAATATATATCTTTATTTGGATAGTAATATAATTTTAGTCACTTAGTTTTTAATAAATATTCTGATTTTTCTAAAAAAACTAGAATTAAAAAATAATTTCACATAAAAATATCATTAAAACTGACATTTTTCATGTCAATGATTTTCAATAAAAATTTTATTTGTCAATTATGGAATAAACAACTTAGACTATACAATGAATATACTGATACATGGTTCTATCTATAACTTTTTTCACTTCTTCAATCACAACTGTTTCCCTATTACCTACCATAACTCCTAACTCTCTAGATTTTCCTATTACTCCATGAATCTAAACTCATGTGCAAGTTAAAGTATATTATGTGTACACTAGGGATGTATATGAATTTCCTCTAATACATAGCTTTATTAATGTCAACCATTATTTTATATTTTTTACATAACAACAATGATCACCAAATATACTCCATAATATTAATGATATTTACATATGGATATTCAAAATGGTCATTTATTTAAGTACTCTACCATAAATTTTCACTTAGGTGGTTCAACTAAAGTACCCTTAACATTTACAAATATGATCTTATGATTATCTAGAAGTTTCTCAAATCTATATGAATTGAGATCTTTTATCTTCAAATCTTAAATTTTGATCTTGATTATTCTGAATTTTAATCATTTTCACATTTGATCTCAATTATTTAAAATATTTTTTCAACATGTTCAATCACATTTGGATAATTTTCCCCTTTTATTTCTTCCATTGGATCCAATGATACATATTCCCTTTATCATGTTAGCCTCTTAGTTTTTAAAACTAATTGATTTATTTCCATAATTAATATTTCTTCTAGTGTACTTAAGTGTTTCAAAGGGATTAATATCATCCAAAATTCATCAAAAAATAACTCTAATACATATAAAATCCAATATCTATCTATTTATCAGGACTGAACAATAAAACAATGAAATAATAGTGAACTTTTTTCTCTATCAAATAAGATCGGCCACACAATTTAGTAATATATATCTTATAAAATGACAAAAAAACACTTCTTCCAAGGATGTCCCTGGGAAAAATGAATCTCATGATGATCTATAAGGGCCTCTCCAATTATCATTAATTATTATAACCTTGTTTAATGGAATGAGAGAATGATATCTTGTGGATAATATCAGTTTTATGAGTTCATACACATTCAATGAGTCTCAATCTCCCAACCAAAACCATGAGGATGAAAAACACTTATATCAGAATCCAAGGAACTCATAATTTCCAAACTATTTAATAAAAATTTATAATCATTATCTAACATTTTAACTCTTTGAAGTGTTTAGATTGATTATCGTTTGAATTTATGTAATGTTTAAATGAATATATCAAATGTTAAATAGACTTATAATAACAATGAAATAAGAAATGAATAATCATTACAACCAATGGATAAATAATGTAATAAATCGTATAAATTATAATATAATATGCCTAGTCATGAAAAGAAACATGATGTGGCATCTCTCACAACAACATGTTGTATCTTTATTGAATATTTTTCATCAATCTAATAATGTAGATATGCCTCAAAAACATTATAAATATGAATTTTTTGTGTTATAACATATGGTATGATATGTATATTTCATATTATATGTAATATGGAAAATAAGGCATATCATATTCAATGTTAATGAAATATCATAAGCATGATATGTGGATATCACACCACTGCCTATACTAGACATATTTTATGACTTGGGAAATCATAAAGCTATAATGGAATGAATCATGTGGTAGGAATCATGTGACATCCTTATAATTTTTTGTGGTAATGGAATTTTATGGTTCAATAATCATATTATCCTCTTCATTGGGAATCATTAATACATATCTATAACATATGGAGAATAAACGGTGCATTGATATGTTTAATGACAGAATGATTAATGTATTACTCATATAATATGTAATGTCTTTGTAAATTATATAATGACTCAGGGAGTGTCTTGGTTCCTATATATGTATTTTGATTCCATTATGATGGTATTTGTTTTCCCTTTCCTCCCATAAATTATTTCATCCACAACTCTCTCTATCTCAATATTTTTTTATGCCTGAGAATCATGTGATTTAGATCAGTGTATTGGTACACTATGGAACGAAGAGTATGATGGTTGTTCTAACTGATATTTATTTAGTAATATGATTTATTAATTAGAATAGTGTCCATATATGTTGATATATATATGTTATTTATTTTATATAAACATGGTTTTGTTTTTTCAAAGCATGGAGATCTTAAGAATGAGGTCTATATTTTTTTTCTTCATTTAATACGTGTTACACAATCCAGGAAAAACACCTATGGTATTATTTCATTTTCAAGCCTCTTTATTCAAAAAACCTTTTTTTAAAATAACTAATTTATGTTTTTTGGGATTTCACGATCTATGATGTCAATTTTCTATTGAAAATTTGATAGCATAATCTATTTCGTTAAATACGATATAAAAATTTATCAGGGGAATTCATTTTGATATATGATATTTTAAGTGAAAATATGATATCATTGTATGTTTTTAAATATAATATTGTGATATCCAATGTAAATCCATTAGTTTTGATATATCATATCATGTGATATAGAAAATTTAAATAAGTGATAGTGATAATTCATGTTATCTAAAATGTAATATAACATTACTATTTAAGTATTTGTGATATCCTAAACTATAATTTCACAGGTACCGAAGGAGTTATTTCAAATGAAGGTTTACTTTAATTAAATAAAATAGATAATAGTGTATATAATTGATTATGAAATAAATAATATCATAAAATAGAATACACATTATATTTTTTATTGTGTTTTCTACAATTGAATTGTAAATTAAATTATATAGTTTATTGATTTTTTTATAAATTATTGTAATGGTATTTTTATATGTATATTTCAATTTATATAGTTTTTATAAGTTAATTAATTATAAAAAATTTATGATTAATAATTAAATGTCAATGAAAAATTAAGTAAATAAATATTCCAAAATAATAATTTTTGAGGTTAAATACTTTTTGAAATTATATAGAAAGACTTATAATTTGGATATAGAGTATATATAAAAAAATTATAAGTGTAATTTAAAATTTTATTATAAATTACAATATAAGGAAAAAAAATAAATGAGTTTATATTTAAGATTAATTGTTTCTAATAATATTTATTTTAAATTATTCACATTAAATCCCTTCTTTTAAAAAATAATTTATCAAATATCTAAAATTGTTTTGATAATCAATATTATCATGGTTTAAATAATATTATATATATAATATTTAGATTATTTAAGTTGTTTACATAACATAATTTGAATATAAAATGTTTATATTTCATTTAATATCATATATTTATGTATAATTCTATACAAATGGATAACATGAAAGATTTTATACTTTATATAAATGGAAAAAGTTTATATTAATTTTATTATTTTAAATACATTATATATGGCTTGATTATAAATTGATTATAATTTATATATTTATGATCATTCATAAATTGTTTGTCTCATGTTTACACATTTTGATAATTTTATTATTTGACCATATTTAATTATAAACTCTTCAATATAATTTTAATATTATGATTGGAGGAATAATTTATTATAATGTGATAAAATTATTCTATAAATTATCATAGATTCATATATGGAGTCACATTCGAGGTAGGAAATTTCATTTTGTTTCTTGCAAAATAACTTAGGATTATTCTCGATTTTGTGCCTAAATTTAAAGGTTGATTAGAGTTAATTTATATTTGGTGTTAGAATAATGGAAACCAAAACTTTCTTCAGTAATGTGACCTCATGTGCATCACTTTGGTTCACATTTCTCGTTGGTGTAATGGCATATTCCCTGTAACGACCCTAACTATAGTGACCTAGAACTGGTGTCTTCTTTATTACATAGCCATAGATAAAATAGGTCAAATAATGAAAACCCTATCAATTAAATATTTTTGGAGAACGAGATACATACATGATACCCATTTTACATTGGAAAATAAAATATAATACAGAACAAAAACATATAAACTTCATCCTTTAAAACTCAATCAAATATCTCTTCATTATATCCTAGGGAAAGAAAACCAAATAACTGTGGGCTCAAATTATTAGTAATGGTTATGTATAGTGGAAGCTATCAAAAATCAATAAATAATAATCAATATAGAATGGTTAATAAATGAACACAAATTATATTTAAATAACTTGACTAAATTAATTGATAAGTCATAATCAATATAACATAGTAAATAACTGAAACATCATGTCATTTAATCAACAAAACGAGAATTATATGCATCAAGAGATAATGTCATTATGAAAATATCACAGATAATAATAACTTAATTATTAATGAAGGAAACTATTAGTTATTATATTCCATGATCTATGTCATTTTGATAACTAAACTATCAATACCTTTCACAAGACAGTTTAAATAATATAGAGTGGAACATGTTTAAATTGGCCAACTTATTTGTCTCATGAGACCTACCGATGAATCTAGGGGATGTATTATATTATTCCACACCCATCACTATAATTAAAAACAATTAATTATATATCGAATAATTTATTTAATTTCTGAATTAATATGCCTTATTATCAAAAACTTATATTGAGTAAAGGATATGGATTTTGTAATATTTTCCTAGTAAATCAAATAACATTCAAAGTGAACACGATATTTAAAAAATTAAGAAGGGTTTAGGAAATAACAATATCCATCATAAAATAATATGTATATTCTAGATAAATTTATTTTCTAATGGTAAATGATCCCTAGAAATTTATTGTTTTGAGGGGAAGTTTAAAAATCCCAAAATAAATTGAGATTGATCAATAACATCAATCATTTGCTAATTTTTAATTAAAATGTATTTTGATTAAATAGATCAAATTGAAACATATAATACCATAAATTTGAATTAATCATGATTTTACATGTCAGTGGTTCAGTATATACACCATATAAATATAAATTGGTACATAATAACAAATAAGCCTCAATGGAATGTAAATTGAGACAAAATACCTTACCTCACAGTTTTCTTATGATGAATGTGATTTAACCTCATTTATAATAGTTTTAAGTATATTATTTATTTATATGAGAAGCATAATAATATTTATAATATCATATATGACCCTATTATAAAACATATATTCCTTTTGTTAAAAATATTTCATTATTTTCATTGTTGCGAGTGTTAATCGCCTTGTTTTCTCATTCATGATTTGTTATGAAAGATATGGTTTTTTTGAATATTACAAAGGTATATCACCTACAAAATAATAATAATGTAAAAATTATCATATTTAGAGGTCAATTATACTTCTAAAACCAATCATGAAATATGTTTTTGAGAAATGAATTATGTTACGATCATGGAGACAGTAGGTCATACATAGACAAGAGTAACGTTTCAATTTTCAATGATAATTTTGGAAAGGAGGTAAGTAATATTTTATATTTCTAGAATTATCATAAAATCATAAATACCATATTATTTATTTAAATTTAATTATATATATCATACATGTATTTTGGTCATGAAAATGGAGTCGAATCTCTTTGTGAAGGCAGTAGACTTCAAAAACACAAATAATATTATCATTTTTAGTATAGGAATTAAAAAAAAATATTCTCCAAAAATTATGATAAACATGTTATTTATATCATAATAATGTCCCTTATATCACATATATTCATTAACATTATCCTTTTCACCTTCTATGTTTTGTGTTGCAAAAAAAGAATCACATCGCTTTACATGGCGGTATTCCTCCATACACATGAGCGACATTATTTTATCTCTTATGGAATGGAAATAAAAAACATTATATATGATATAATTAATCTTGAGGTATAATTATTTTATAAATATCATATATATATATATATATTTCATATTCATCACCACACCCAAACATGAAAGGTGGTATTGGTGAAACGAATGATGTCAGTTCGTGACGCAGTAGTCTACCATACACGTGAATGGGGATTTCATAACCCATTTTATGGAAGTTGATATATTTGGATCATATGAGTTATGATGGGTAAAATAGGTGGTGGTAATTTTAGTTTAAAATTTTAAACTAATATAAAACAGAAAACCTCTTTAGTCAAAAATATCTTACTCATAATTCATCCAATGATCAGAGTGTTTATATCAAATCCATAAACTCTATAATAAAATAGTTTAGTTAATCTATCTCATATACAGTCTAATAAAACTTTTATTTTAAATATCAATATAAAGAAAATTCTAATTTAAATTCACAATGAAAATTAAATATGTTAAAAACATTAAAAGAAGATTATATTAAAATAAGAATTACTTACAATCTATATAAAAGAATTATACACTTTAATATTAAGAGTTAAGGAAGTAAGAAATCATGGCTTAAGATATCCACCATTTTAGGCCTAATTGTAAAGATATATCATTACTTACAATTAAATCTATCAATACAATTATCAGAATAACTGTATCTTCAAATCACTTAGAGGCACTCGATATAAAGATCAAATTTGTTTTGTCTTCCTAGCCTCAAAATCCCTCAATTTAATAGATCAGATTATACTTTACTCCTATCCTCGGAATCCCTTTATCTCATCCGAGATCAGACATAAAAATATAAGTAAAATTATGATTTTAAGGATTTTAAAATTCCTCACAAATAATACCTCTAAAATAACTCTCTATTAAATTAAAAAAGATGATAATGAGATATTTAGGTAGATAATAATCTCTAACATGTTGAGATGAAAGTGAATCATCTCCCATCTCCTCGAATGAACTCCTATTTATAGGCATGAAACCTATGTTTATATTTTCATGATTATTATAGTTGGTTGCAACGAACTTGTATTTTTTTACTTGAAATCTCATAAAAATATTTCGTCTAATGTTGTGTTGATTAGAACCATTAAAATGTTATTATGAATTATTTCTGATAGAAAGAATTCTAGTTAATCCAATTATAAAATTTGTATTTTTTGATGGACTATACTATTTTTCACTTTGATGAACTGAAAAAAGGATAATATGATGGATAATAACTATTTTTAGTTTCATGGTTATGAATTCAGTTAGTCTGATAAAATGAACACTAGTCTAACCACTAGTCCAATCACTATACTTATTGATGTACCAGATGCACTATCAGTCTGATGGATTTGTTTGAATGATAATGGTTTATATTCGTTTTATTTTAGAAATATTTCTATGTTTAGTTATAATTTATATTTTCTAAAAAAAATATAAAACACTTGGGATAAATAATGTTTGTAAAATAGAGTTTTAAGATGCTATTAAAGTGTTTGTGATTTTCAAAACTACAGAAAAGAAGTTCAGAAATTATAAATTTTGAATAAAAAATCTCTTCCCTTTTGGAAGACACAAACACCAATGTTGAAATAAAAAACTATTAACCTAGAAAAACATATAACCCTTATTTCTATTTTTAGCATCAATAAAAATCATCATATAAATATTTTCTCTGATCATATATTAATTCCCATGATTTTAAGACTTATTTTTATCCATAAAACATGATTCGAAAGAAACTTATAAATTTATATTATTTCCATTAATCAATTATATTCCATTAGAATAAAATAACTCCGTTATATTATTTCTACCTAGGAAGTATTTCTCCCCTATAGATAAAATCTCCCCCTTATACTATATCCCCACTTTAAAATTTATAAAGAGGAATTGGGAAAGTAATGTTTTCCAAAAATTTTATACAAAAAATTTATGAAACGCTTTTTTAATAACCGTTCATTCAAGATAAAATATAGAAAATTCATCAAAGTGGAATTAGAGAACATTTATTCATAAATTTTTTGGATAACTAATAATTCAAATTATTTGATTCAAAAATAAAATAAGATTTAAGTCAAAAATATTCATTGTTTTTTATATAACTAATAGAAAATGGAAATCTTCTTCTTTAAATACAATTTTTCTTCTTAGAATCATTAACTGTAGTTTTATGTTTTTATATCCTAACATCCATAACTGAAACCCAAAAATTTTCTATCTTCAATGTTAGGACCTCCTCACTGATCTTACTATTTTCATACATCAATATGAGATACTCTTCATCGAATTACTGAAACCTGATATTATCCTCTTTGATATGATAAATCTATTCATTAAATTCTTTTACATACTCAATATTTTTTCATTCATATCTCTAAACTATTTGAAAAACATCACTCTATCTGATACATCAGTTGATTAATTGTCAAATGAATCATTAATGTCATGTGAAACATTATTGAATTTGAAAATATGATAATCATGATCCTTTAGATCACCATCAAAATTCCTTGACTTTCTAACAATTTGATTAAATCTTTCCTTGTGAGCATTATATTTACCTTTGAAATATTTGATATTATAATCATTCTATATTATTAATTTATTTCAACACTTTAAATAATTATTATTTTTCATTTGAACTATTTTTGATTTATTTACATTACTCATAAGTTGTATGAAGGTATTGATTTTAATATGTTATTCATGTCAGATTATGGATAATGTAGTTAATACTCATTCAAGCATCTATGGCGGAGGAGTTTTAATACTGTGATAATGCCTCTAAATTATGTTGTCAATAAGGTCTAATATCTTACATCTCTTTTACATCAATTCATTATTAATTTGAATTTTTTACAATATCATCTTATTTATTTTCCTCAGCATTGAATGAAACTCTAATATGTGAATATGGAGCATCCTATACATATTTGTAAGATGATTTCACTTTACCTGAAACATATAACATATGAATCTCATATAACTAGGATGATATCAGATTTGATGTTGAGGATTACTCCAATGAACTTTTATTTTCCATTGTTCCTTACTCTAATTGTATTTCTTCTTATAATACTAATAATACTACTACTAATTATACTTATTATACTATTTCTCTTTCCAAATTCCTTAATGTACTTAAAAATACTTTACCAACCTTCTGTAATGATTTTTGTTTCATCTTCCCAACAGAATTCTGATTTGATTTTTGGATCTGATCCTATAACTAACTTCTAATCTAGAACATCTTCCACAACATTTTTTTCCATTCCATAATCAAAACCAACTGAATCAACAAAGTCTTCTACAAATTCAAACCCATATGGTGTCAATGGATCATGAATAGTTGGATCAACATTAGAAGTAGTTACAAACCCTAGAACTAGTTGTACAACTTATTTTGGAGAATCTAAAATTAGGTGATTTTCATATTCTTGATCAAATCCTTTAAAATTATTTTCAATCATCCTTTCCTATAAAAACACTTTCTTTTGTTTCTTATTCTTCGTAGCTTCTTTAAATTCATTAGTAGTTCTAATCTTCAACGACAAGGCTTCCACCTTATCATGTTTGAAAGAAGGGTCTCCAAGATTATTTTCAGCTTTAAAATCAATCAACTTCTTAAATTATTCATCATTAATTTGTTTTTTTCAAACTTTTGGAGGTGAAGATTTATCCTTACTCTTCTCTCTTCATAGTCATTTCTCCTTTTTTTATTTCAGTATTACATGCAGTTTTTTCTCTTTTATCAACAAATTTCATTAACATTGAATTAAAAACTAACTTCATCCACACCATAGTCTCCTCACCAATGTGGGAAACCTTTTAATTTAGGGCATATGAATGATTATTTATTTCAAAAAAAATTACACAGTTCACCATAATCTTGTTAATGAAATAATGAAACATCAAATTTTTTTATTTTATTGATTCCTTCTTAATAGATTCTATAGATATGAACACAACCATTTCAAGAATAATTTCCCTCATATTAACTAGAAAGTCTAAGATGAAAATATCAAAGAAATTACAATTTTCTATGTCTACCTTTTTTGTTATTAGGTTCCCATGAATCCAAAGGGTTACAAATATGGCATCCAAGGTCAGATGAAAAACATTTATAAATTTTTCAGAGGATGTAAACAAGGAATATTCTACTCATGACTTATCAAAACTATAAATCTTCTCTAGAAGCTTGTGAAATTGTATATACACTTCGACCTCCAATGATACTTCTAATAAGTTAGAAACTTATTGATATGTGATGTTATAACGTTCTCCAAATAGCTTGAATTCAATTACTTAAGTGTCCTCTTTTGTATTGAATTCTATAAAGGAATAGAATTCCCTAACTATTTATGGATAATAAAATTCAAAATACTCTTTTTCAGCACATATCGTTTCCAAACATAGAAACTTGTTAACTTTATTCAATAAAGAATCATATTTTTTATACCATGTATTATTGATTACTCTATTTTTAAAAACTTCTCTCTTCACAAATTATTATACATAGCCATCGTACTGAATCTTATACAAAAACTCTTACTGAAAAATCGAGTTGAAAAATACCAAAGTATCAGATTTAGCAATAAAATGGGTATCGAGATATGGAAGAAAAAACTGAAGATTGATGTGGGATATGGATACCACACCTATTATATACAGGATTGGTATGATGTTTCATATTCCATAAAAGAAATTGGCTAATTTGAAATTCAAATATTGATAAGATGATTGATAGTTAACCCATGAATGATTTTATAATTTTTCGTAACTGTTATATGTTTTAAGAAAACTACTCATCGGGATAGTTTACTCTTCGACAACATATACAATTTTAAAATTTTTTGAAAGTTTTTATGAAATAAAATAATATGTAATAAAAAATAGAAAACAAAAATTAATGTATAATTACAAACACTAAAAGTTTGATAGAATACCTTCCAAAATAGAAATTTTTTCTTGATATGATTGGCCAGTCATTCGTGGTTTCTGAAAAATATTTCAATTCCGATAAACATTATATCCAAATTATTGTTCAGTGAAATTATTGAAAGATATTTTGATTCTAATGAAATTTAGAAAATAATTTTTCTTTCTGAAAAAACATTATTAAAAATTTGATTATGAAAACTAAAAGTATTAAAAAACTGAAATTTTTATAAAAACTACCATTTTTCAAAAAACGTTTAAATAAATAAATGTTTTATAAGACAAAACATACGTAGTTCACCTTTGATAAGTGGTTCATTGATGTAATTATATTGGTAAACATGAAGTATATGTGAATGACCATTTGATATTTATTATTCTATATTTTGTTTAATATAATCAAATTTATCAGAACTATGATGTTTAGTAAAAATATCAATAATGTTTCATACAATTTAATGAATTATAAAATTATATCACTCTTTTTTTGTGATCCCAAAGGAAATGTTTTCTTGTTTCTATGTTTTTATATCACGAGTGATGTGATGGATTTTTATAAAATGAAATGAAACTTGTGTTATCCCAAAATATTTGAGTTTTATAATAACTCATTACATAGTTAATGAGTGTGTGTTGTATCCATAACACTTGATCATGAAAACTTTTGGATGTTGTATATTCAACTTCTGTAGTAGAATGTTCTACTGAGTGTTGTTTAATACAAGACCAAGAAACTAATTATTCTCTAAATAAATGACATGTTATATAATTTCTTTTCATATCCATTCTACATCCACCAAAGTCATATTCTAAAAAACTTTTTAACTCAAAATAATTTGTAGAAGGCTATAATAAAAAAAATCCATTGTTCCTTTAAGGTAACAAAGATTTTATTTTACATCTTTAAAATGAAATTATTTTGGATTTTCTTGATATCTAGAACGTAATCATAAAAAAATCCAGACTACTAGATGTTAAATAAAGTAAACCTCTAATCATACTACTAAATATCATTTGATCAACTCAATTCCCATATTTATCAATGTCTAAAGTATTTGAAGATCCAATAGTAGTACTAATACTTGTAGTGTTTTCATATATGAATTTATTAAGAATAAATTATATATACTTATGTTGAAATATAAAAGTTCTTTATGGTTTTTATGATATTTGAAATCCAGGAAAATATATAAACTGACCCATTACACCCATTACAAACTCATACTTCATAAAATTTATAAAGGAACCTGTTAAATAATTTTGAGTTGATCCAAGTATTATTTCATCAACATACATTCTTTAAATAATAATAATAATAATATTAACTTCTTTTATAAAAATATATTGATTCAAAGCTCCCTTAACAAAATTATTTTGTATCAAATATCAATTTACCAATCATACCAGGCCCTAGGGGAATTTTTTTTTCCATAAGGATCTTTAGAATACTTAGAAAAATGTTTTGGAAGTTTTTTATTTTCCAATCATGGGTTTTGTTCAACATAAACTTCTTAATGAACAATTTCTTATTAAATATCACCTCAAATCCATTTTAAATAGTTTGAAATTGAAGAAGGACTCATATGATGGAAGCATTCAGATAGCTTCAATTCTAGAGACCAAATAATAATTTTATTTATATTATATTCCATCTTATAGACTACAACACTATGAAATAAGAATAAATTTATTTCTATCTATTTTTACATTTTCATCACATTTTTTTCAAAAAAACCCATTTTACACTTATTAGAGAAGTATCTTTAGGCCATTCCACCAAAGTATAAACTTTGTTCCTTTCAAAATAATTAACTTAATGTTTCATTTCTTTATTCCAATACTCATCACCTAAAGTATCATTTAAAGTACCAGGTTTGAATTGATATAAGAATGAAATATGCTCAAATTCATTTATCAATGAACTTTTAGTTCTAACTGATTGATCTATACCGTAAATGATATTATCAGTATGACGATTACTATGAAACAAATGACTTCTTGGATTTCAAAAAAATTATACTTTAAAAATAATTTTAAAATATAATTGTGGTAAAATTTTATAAATATATTCTTCAGTTATAATATCATAATAAGAACATTCTAAAATAAATTAAAAATCTATTTTTTAAATAAAATCTAATTTTTTAGGTTAAGGTTGTTTCAAAACAGGAAGATATGTTTCATAAACCTAAACATGTATTACTTCCTCAATAGTAATAGTTTTTTTATTAGAAACATTATATTACATAATTGTTGTAGAATAATATAAAAAATATTCCTTCATTTTATTTTGGAGATAATTTAAATATGTTTACCTTTTTTATTTAGAATGAATACTTTACATCCATAAACATAAAAGTAATAATGTTTCAATTTTCTTTTCATCTAAAACACATAAGGTGTTTTATTAGTAAAATTTATTATTAAAACTTGATTTATAGTGTTGATGGAATTACAAACTACTTAATCCAAAAAATGTTTTCTATTGAGTATTATCTTAGCATGGTTCTAGTAATCTCTTGATGAGTTCTATTTATTATTTCAACTGCACCATATTGTTGTTGAGTTCATGGTACAAAAAAGTTATATATAATAAAATTTTACTAAAAAGTGTTCCAAATAATAAATAAAACATTCTCTACCATGATCACTATGAATATTTATTAAGGAGAGGTTTTTCATTTTTAACTATTTATAGAAAAATTAAAACAAATAAAGGCATCATATTTCTTTTATACAAAATATACCCATGTATATCTAGTGTAATCATGATCTAAAACATAAAAAACTATTTTGTAACAATAATTATAGTTTTTTAGCACCATATAAGTCCACGTCTAATAAATATAATGAATTAGATGTAAATACATCACTAATAGACTTAAATCTTGACTTATTTTTCTTACAAAATTTACAAGGATAACAAATTATTTAAGTATCAAATCTCTGTTCTAGTTGATCCATAACTATTAGATTCTTAGAAAACATATCTAAATATATAATAATATGTTTTCTTAATATTATATTACATAACCAAATTCGGTATTCCATTGCACTAAGAAATTGTATATCGTGGCTCCTAAGGTCATCTAAATTTAATTTCTAAACATTCTCATTATGATTTCAAGAATGAATAACCTCATCATTAGGACTCTAAAATAATATTTTTCATTCCTAATGTTCAAAATATAACCTTAGTCACATAATTGAATTAGGATAATATGATTGTTCTTATGTCCTACAAAAATAAAAACTTTGAAATTAATGGTTCTCCAAGAAGAACAATTTTATCTATACCAACAATTTATCTATGAGTATTATCCCCAAACGTTATTTTTCATGATTTCATCCTAATAATAATATTAATTAAATCTGTATTTATAGTCATATTTTTGGAGAAAACACTATCCATGTACCAAATATTCTTATTCTTAGTAAAATCTATATTTTCTTGAAAACAAAAATATTATCATTTCGAAACCCAAAACATCTCTGTTTTGGTACAATCAAAATTTAAAATCTTATAAATCCAAAATTGCCCAACTTTAGTATTTTGAGAAAATGTTCACTGTTGAAAAATAGGATTTGTTAAATCCTTTGGATTGACCTTATTTAAAGGAAATTTTTTCTTCTAGTGTCCACCACTTTGACACTTAGTGCAAAATGAGTCACTTTTCGGAATAAAGTATATATTACAAAATATAGGTTTTTTATTTGTATAACCCATTTCATAAATATATCTATGACATCTGATTAGATTATACATTTTATTAAATCATTACTTTCAAGATGTATACTTTTTTTAAAAATTATTTAAACTAGAAATTTTATATTTTAGTTTGGACTGTATATTTTTATCATCATAGTATTTTTATTGGAAAAATGTTTTAAAATATAACTTTGTGAAATAGTTTTATTAAAATAATGTTTTTCATGATCTTTTGAAATATTTTCTTGTTCAAAAATATATTTATCATGTTCATTAGAATATATGATATTTCAATAGCTAGCGTAAATATTCTTGTATTTTCTTTTATGAGTTTTAATTGCGAATTTTCATATTTTAGAAACTTTATAATTTATATTTTTATGTAATTTTCCAAACCTAGATACTTATTTGGAACTACATAATGTATTATTTTCTTAATGAAATTAAGAAAATTCTTCACATAAATATGTAGAATTTTTATCATCATGATTATTGGGTTAATTATCGTTTAAATTAAGGTTCATAATAGATTCAACAAAAGTTATCTTGTCCATATAAAATTTATTGACCATCGGTATCTATTTATTTAAAAAAATATGTATATGTATAGAAGCATTATTATCTGAAAAATTATCAAAAGGGATATCTTCTCTACATACACTCCCAGTGTTTTAATAATCTATACTTTTCTTGTTCTTGTGTTTATAATAATTCAAAGAATTAATATCATAATTTATTTCTTTATTATTATTTATTTTATGCTTAGGAAAATATTATATTATATGCACCATTTTCATACACTCATAGTGTATCACTTCATAATATTCTTTCTTATCACATTTATCTTTACAACCATTCTTAAATCTATACTGAAAACTATCTTTACACATCCTTTTTAACATTTTAGAAAGATTAATCAAATAATTTTCATTCTCTTCTGATAAACTACTATTTAATTCAAAAATTACATTATTCTTTTTAGAATATTTCACCAATTTTTTAGTAGATTGATCTTTAAAAGGAACATTACTTGCAGTTTGAAAAGTAACCCATCCATTTTTCTTTATCATATTCTCTTTATCCATTTTCTGTATACTCTTTTACTACATAAGGGTTCCAATGATATCGTTCAGATTAAGATTTATAATTCTTCTCATGTCTTATAAATCTATCCTATTAGATCCCCATTCATTGAGAAGAATTTGAAAAAAAATTCAACTAAAATAAAATCATAAATATCATTATCTATTAGATATTTTAAACTATTCATAATAGTCAAAACATTTTTTTTCATCTTAGAAACTCACCCCCATGTAAAAAATGAAAGTATGATAGTTAGCTCTTATTATTGTTCTTCTAATCTGAATGACTTTTGATGTTTCAAAATAAGTTATCTCTAAATTTGTTTAAATAAAATTAGTTGTGTCACTTGAAAAACTCACAATATAAACATTTCTATTCATAGAACACAAATAAGTATTCTTTATTCAATAATTCAATTGATATTCCATTTTTCCTTAATTTGTAAAGGATGTTAGTTATTTGTATGAAATAATTTAATTTATAGTAAATATCACATTGTTATCCACACAAGTATTGATTAAAAATGTCATCATTTTATCTATTGAGTATTCATAATCATTATCCTCAATAACCGATGTCCTACTTGAATTTAGATTTTCTAGAGTACCCAAATTTAAAAATTCTATAATATAAAATAGAATATATTTTTCTAAAAAACACATTAGTGTAAAATAAAAAATATTACTAGTTTCTAAAAAAACTAACAACGTGAAATATATAACAAGACTAAAATATCAGAATGTATAGTAGTAGAACCATATCTGATACAAATTTTTGGATTATAAGAGTTTGTATGGATTCATGGGGTGGTGAATTATAGTTTAAAATTTAAAATTAAGAAAAAACAAAAACTCAATTTAGTCAAAAATATTAGACTCATAATTCATCCAATAATCAAAGTGTTTATATCGGATCTAGAAACAATTTGATAAAAGAATTTTTTTTAATTGTTCTCAATGAAAGTCTGATAAAACTATTTTTTGAAAGATTACTATACACAAATTTTTAATTTAATTTCATAGTATAAATTAAACATGTATAAAAAAGTAAAATAATATTTTATAATAAAGTAAGAACGGCATAAAAGATTTATAAATTAATTCTACTCATTAACCTAAAGAATTAAGTAAGTTATAAATACCAACATAATATATCCACATTTTTAGAAACAAATGTTATGGTATGTCATTCCTTCATGGAAATAACTTGATATGATGAACTGAATAACTCTCTCTTCTGATCCCCTAGAATCCATCAATATGGAGATCGTAATGTGTTTATCTTCGTAGCCCTAGAATCCCTCGATCTAATGGATCATATTCTTCTATCATTCTATACCCAAAATCCCTCTATCCAAACAACTATTAGGTAGATGAATAAAAAAGAAATTATAGTTATAAGGATTTCAAAATTACTTACATGAAATCCATTAAACAAAACTCTTTAATAAATTACAAAGTATAAAAATGAGATTTATAGGCAGAGAAAATCTTATATGTGTTGATTTTTAAAACTATAAACTCTCAAGTCCTTGAATGAACCCTTATTTATGGGCATTCATCCAATAGTCATATTTTCATAATTGTTAGAGTTGGTTGTAATTGTCTTAGATGTTCTTTAATTGATAGATCATAAAAACATTTCATTCTATGTTGTTGGGATTAGAACCATTAAAATGGTATTTTAAATTCTATCAGATAAAAATAATTCCAATTACTCCGATTATAATCTTTGGAGAGTCCAATATACTATAATTGTGTTTATCAATATGATGAACTGAATAAAGGTTAATATGATGTATCTAAACTATCTTAATTCTAGTTGTTATGACATTGGTCAATATGATAGACAAAACACTAGTCCAACCATTATTCTGAACGTAAGGGTGTCCGATGTACTGGACACACCATCATTATGATGAATCGGTTTGAATGATAAATTTTATGTTCATTTTATATTGGAATAATTTATATGTTTAGTGGAAAATTATTTTTTTTGAAAAAATAATTCCAAAAATATTTAGGATACAAAAACTTTGTAAAATAGAGTTTTACGAATGTGTAAATATTTATGTGAATTTCAAATCCAAGGAAAGGAAATGTAGATTGTATAACTTTCAACACAATAGAGATGGTTGTATATAATTCCCTTAACATAAAAACATTTATTTATTAGGAATATACTATGTTATTTATATTATCAGGGTTTAATAAGAGTTTAATGGTGTGGAAGATGAAGTAAAATAAAAACACCCATTGAAGAATGTTACTGCTTCTTTAGGTATGTTCCTTATGTTTTCACCAATGCCTTCTTAAAATGGATTTCCACCCAAAATAAGGATTATATAATAAGATTCTGGAAGTGGGGAAGTGGTTTTGGTAGGGATTGGATATACCAAAATCATTTGAAGGTGTCAATAAGATTGGATAGGGGTGCAGTTTTATATGTGAGGTGAGTCGTACACTTATAATTGTTTTTGAAAACATTCAATCATACCCACATTTTCTATCATGCCAGAAGATTACAAAATTGTCCATTCTCAATCCTATAAGTGATAAGGTAGATATATAGATATAAAATTGTTGTTGTAATTGTTTTTCGGTCATTTTTAAGCCTTATATTCTTATTTTAACTACATGGTAACCCCATTTTTACCTTAACCATGGTAATTAATTTTAATTATTTTCACTATTAATTTTGGTAAAAAACATATTCAAACCAATTAGAAGTTATAAATTATTTTTATTAAAAATATTGAATCAATTTTTCAGAATTTTTTTCATATAAGTGGAAAATTTTATTTTCAAATTAACCATGTTATAACATGACGAGAAAGTGAGTTTGTAAAGAGAAAATGGTCAAAAGATTACAATTTTTTTATCAAAATTTAATATGAAAATTTTTAAAATTACATATAATGGATTAATTGATATAAAATTTTACTCTTTTTTCTTTAAAAACATTTAAAAATTTAATTTTACTTTATAAATTATTTAAACAAAAAGGTAGTTTTCAATTAAAATCCTATATTTTTCACTATTTATAAAAAATAAAATTTTTCAGAAAAAATTAAAACAAAATCGGCTAATAAAAATATAGATAAGATGATTTATAAAATGAATTTTATTTTTTAATATAAATTTCTTAAATGTTTTAAAATTAATATTTAATCATGTGCACAAATAACGATAAAACATCCTTTTCAAAAATGAAATTTTTTAGAAAACCTTTCTTTTTCTTATAAAATATTCTTCTTTTTTTCAAATAAATAGCTAACTGTAATTTTCATGATTATTTAATAGTATTAGTACAAAAAAACATAATTTCTTGGTTTTATTAGTCTTTTTTAAATAAAATTTTAATTGATTATCTTCACCTAATCTCAAAGTGGAATACATCACAGAATATTCAATAAATTAAATTTATTCTAAACTAATTTATTGTAATGTATTGGGGGGTTACATTCTCTCAACCATAAATAAACTTAATCCAAAAAATTTAAACTTGATCTCAAAAATTTATGGACTAATATTTGATAAATCACGTTTTGTAAACCCACATCATAAAAACGGTTAATAAAACATAGTTTTAATAATAGGCAATGTGAAGTTCAATGGTCATATAGAATAAAAAATACCAGGTTTTTGAATATATGAAAATAGGTGGTAAGTGAAAACATATACATATTATAGAAAACTAACACCCAATACTAATGTAGATTCATATATAACATGTTCAGGAGGATGTAAACAAACATAAATATATAAATGAAAAAGGTTTGAAAAAGGTCATTGTTACCATAAAAAATGATAGTAATAGGGCAACATTTTGGTTTCAAGATCCTTTTCTTTAATGATGAGTAATTATTTTACTCTATAATAATATAAGGAAATATATTGGGTTTTTTATGTCATAGGCACAATTTATCAGTTTTTACATTGGCCAATTTCTACTTATTCTTTTATGTCATGAAATGGATATGAAAAATTGAATATTTTATACCTGAAGCAAGAAATTTAAATTTTTACAGAATGCAAGATCCATAAAATATTAAAAATCAATTCCACCTATATTTAATAAAACAAAAATGGTTTGAAAATTTTATCTAATAAAACATAATGTCCAACTTAATCCCTTCCATAAATAGTAGACCTAATGTTTTGTCCAATATATGTCTCACCAAATTTATATGAAAGTTCACTAAACCACCATTATATTCCCCGGACAATATAATGTGGCTATTGATTTCACGTTGGAAATATTTTAATACCTTGATCACATTAAAACCTTATTGAAAAAATTCATTCTTATAATTATAAATTCATTTCTTATCAAATATATTACATAGATCCAAACATGTATTAAACTCTATTAAAGATAAGAAAAACCATCGAATCACTCCCAATTCTATTGTCACATATACTCTCCCATAAAAATATCATTGTAATTATAATCTCAAAATAGAGTACATATTTAAGGTTATCATCCCTTAATCATGTGTTTTTTAAAAATATCAATTTACTAATGAATCACTTTTGGAGGTACTATTCAACATATGATTTCAAATCCATTTTGAAATAGTAATTTTCTAATATATTTATACGTTTCATGATTCATGGGGCATTCATTTACCTAGGGCCCCATATCCTCATAATGGAAACATTCCACATTGGAAATTTATTTTTCAACCCTTAAATCATGAGCATGGTGGCCTGTCTCTCTACACATGAAGCAAACTGTTATTTCCCTTAAGAAAGAACCAAGGATTTTCTTTTAAAAAGTATCACATGTGGGAAAATCCTTCTTTCCCTTATTACAGTTATTCATTCTTTATATGTTATCCTGATCTTTAATTTCATCTCTTTGAATCCATAATAATTGAGGAATCATTTATCTTTATTTATAGAACAAACCATTATTTCATTCTATGAATAAAAGGTTTGAGAGTCCAGTTACCTTTAAAGACATGTCTTAGTCCCTAAAAATAAATTTTCAATATTTCACTCCTTATTTCATATGTTATCCATAACATACATAATTAACCTTGTAGATGTTCCTTCATACTACTCAATAGTTTATTCTTACTTTCTCTTTAGGAAATTTCTCTTCTTCTTAGTTTTTTCTCATGAAGAAATTATTTGAAAAAGAATGTATCCTTAATTTAATTTCATTATAAGTGTAATATTTCATATTCTTGCTTATTATTCTAGATAAATGACCACTAATGATCAGTATCACCTTTTTGATAATAAATCGAAAGTGTAACCTTTTATTTTTAATCACATCCCAAGTCCATAAATATCATTATCCAAGACTAAATCCATTGTTAATCTTTCATTGGATTCGTAGATTCACTAAATGATAGGGGGTTCTATCACCTTAAGAAATACAATATAGTAAAACCACACTATGAAATAAGTTTATCCATCTATTAAATGTTATTTTTAATAACTTGATTAAGTTTTCCTAATATAGACATAATTTTATATGTTCCAATACCAATGGTATTGGATTACTCTATAGGGAAATATCTATATTGGCCATGGGTATTGATAACCTACTTCCATCCATGCACCATTTCTAGAAAATGAAATATACTAGATTATTTCATAAAATTGTGAAAATTAAACCGTTATGTATATTTTTAATATTTAGTAACACTAACATAAATTAAAATTTTTGTAATGTTAATATCATAATTATAAACTCAATTTCCTTGGGGATAACATTATTTTCAAATCCTTCATAATGGTTTGAAAATAAAAGGTGAATTATACTAAGAATATCTTCCAATAGTGTCAAAATAGGTTTATCGTAAGGCTCATTTATATACCCCTGGTGATGATAGATTTAACCCCAAATCACAATTTTTAGAGTTATTACCCCTAGGTACCTCCGTTCCGGAACAATGTCCACATTTAGTATCTAGACAGTGATATATTTATATAAAAACCCACATAATCTCTTACTTAAAAAAACATTATGATGTAATTATATACCAATCCTAAATGATTATAATAGGGTTATGTTCTCTAATATATGTTTTCAAAAATCAGGTTTATAAGGTTTCTAATAATCATTCAATGATACCAATAGTAATATCCTTGAATCGACTAACCTAGAGTTGGTGTCTCCTTTAATACATTATCATTGATACAATGATTTGAATTATAAAGGACATATCAGTTTAGTATATGTGGAGAAATAGATAAAAACATGATACCGATTTTATATTGGGGAAATAAAATAATACATAATACCTAACAACATCAAATAAAATAAATACTTGAAAACTCATTCAAAGATCCCTTCTTGATATCCTGGGGAAAGGAAACAAAATAATTCTGAACTCAAATATTCTGTATGGATAAATAAAAAGAAACTATCATAAATCAGTAAATAATAATCAATATAGAATTTAAATTAACTAAACACACATTCTATTTAAAATTACTTGATTTACTGAATAGATAATTCATAATCAATATGGAAAGGTAATTAACTAAAAATTCATGCAATTTAATCAGTAAATAGAGAATGAAATTCATATTGAGATAATATCATTCTAAAAATATCATGGATGGTAATGATTGAACTCTTAATTAATTAAATCCTTAAATATTGGATTCCATGATCTCAAACATCATGATAACTCTACTATCAAGACTTTAAAAATAAATTTTATATAATATAGCTATAAATCCACTAATTCCACTGTATTATTAGTCTTGTGAGACCAACTAATACTTATAGGGGATATATAATACTGATCCACACACATAAATATAGGTTTAAATCATTCCTCATATATTAAATAATAAATTTAATTAATGAATCTATATTCCTTATCATCAAATATTTATATTGAGTAAAGGACCTGTATTTATTAATATTTCAGAAGTTAATTAAAAAACATTCAAAGTAAACACCATATGTAAAAATAGTATATGGTTTAGGAAATAATAATATACAGAATAAAATAACATGTATATTTAATAGAAATTTACTACATAATGAAAAATGATCATATGAAATTAATTTTTTCAAGAGAAGGTTAACAAATGCACAAGAAAGTCATACTGCTCAATAACTTTAACCAGTTGCTAATTTCATTTCAAATACTCAGATATAAAATATTTCAAATTGAAACTTAAAATATCATTATTTATGAATTAATCATGATATTATATTTACATTTTGTATTATATACACCATATAAAATATAATTGGTGCATAATAACAAATACGTCTCAATGGAATGTAAATTGAGATGAAATCAATTATCTCATGATTTCATTTAGTTTAATGTGGTTTAAACTTTGGTATAATAGTTTTAATAATATTATTAATTTATATAAAAATCATAATTTATAATATCATATATGATCTTCTAATAACATTTTACGAACCATTTCTTAATAATATTTCATTATTTTCATTGTTTCGGGTGTTAATCACATTGTTTTCCCATTCGTGATTTTTTATGAAAGTTATGCTTATTGTTCATGTTATATAATTAAATCTCCTCTAGAATAATTCTCATGAAACTATTATCAGATTTATATAAAAAATATACTTTTAAAACAAATAATTAAAGGCTCAATTTAGGAATGAAGTATGTTATGATCATGGAGACGGTAGGTCTTACGTACTCATGGGAAACGTTTCCATTTTTCAATGATAATTATAGAAAACAGATAACATATATTTTATATTTAAAAAATTATTTTAATATCATAAATACCATAATAGATATTAAAATATAATTATATATATCATACATGTGGTATGGAGATGAAACGAATGGCACATCAACTCGTAAATGTGGCAGACTATACGTACACGAATGATGTTGTCATTTTTTTAATCTAAGAAATAAAATTATATATAATCTTCTCATAATGATAAATAAATAATTAATATCAATATTATGTAATTTATATTACATATATTAATTGAGAATTTCCTTATCACCTTCCATATTACATGTTAGTGAAAGTGAATCTCATCCTATCACGAGGTGGTAGTTCGTCAAACATACGAGCGATGTTATCATATCCACTATGGAATGGAAATTAAGAAATATATATATGATATAATAAAATTATTTTAATAATTATCTCATAAATATTTTAGATATTATTTATATCCATCATCATTCCCAACCATGTAACGTGCTAATAGAAAAATGAATGACATTAATTTATAAGGTGGAAGTCGGTCGTACACGAGTGGCATTATCATATATCAAATGTGATGAAAAAAGGTATATATAATATAATTACACAAAGTTATAATTGTTTTATAAAAAATTTATATATATATATATTTTTTTGATTAATCATTATATAAAACCATGAAAAGTTGTAATGGGAAAATGAATAACATCATTTCAGGAGGTGGTAGTCTCCATACACTTTAATGTTGATTTCATAACCAATATAATTAAAGTGGATATGGTTGTAAGTAATTAAATTCAAATAATCAATTATCAATTTTTTAAGATACTATGGTTATTATATAATGATTTCTTGATAAGGTTTTATGCAGGTGTAAGCAGAAATAAAATACAAATTCTTACTGAAGAACTTTACCTCTTCTTCGATTATTTACTTTAGGTTTTCACTAAATCCTTCATACATTAGATTTAAGACCAAAATAAGCATTATATTATTATTAGAGGGAATTTGGGTTGTTATTTTTTCTAGGGTTGCTAAAACCAAATGGTTTTGATGGTTTTAATAAAAGAGTAGATGGAGTGGCCTTTTATAAGTGAGGTGAGTAGTACACTTGTATGTTTTTGAAATGATTGAATTATATATTCATTGTTATTAAGAAAAAAGCATCCCAAATGGCCTCTTATCAAAACTAGAATATATAATATTCAAATACACATAAAAAATAATTTTTTACACATAAGTATTTATTTATTAACCCTTATCTTCTTATTTTAACCCCATTGTAAACCCATTTTTTACTTTAACTATAATAATTATTTTTTACTATTTTTAGTATTTTTTTTGTAATAAAATAATTTTACCTTTTTAGAAATTATAAATTATAATTATTAAAAATATAGAATTCATTTTTTCAGTTTCATTTTAAATAAGTGGAATTTTTTAATTTATATTGAATCCTACATATTCAATGAAAAAGTGGGTTTTTAAATATAAAATGTTCAAAAAGGTTTCATTTTTTTTATATCAAAAATAAATATAACAATTATTCTACTAAAATAAATTGAATTAATTGATATAAAATTGAACTAAAATTACATAGAAACTAAATCAAAATATTATTAATCATAATAAATTATTTTAAAAAAGGAAGATTTCAATTAAAATTTAGTATTTTTTACTATTCATCTAATATTGAAACTTCTTAGAAAAATCCTAAGATATTAAACCTAATATAATTTTCATATAGTTATTTCAAAAATTAATTTTATTTTTTAAAATAAATTTTATTAAACGGTTAAAAATTAATTTTGAATTATGCGAGGAAAGCACAAATAAACAATCCTTTAGAAAAAATTATGTTTTCAGAAAACATTTATTTTTATTTTAATTGATAATTAATTAATTTATAAGAAATACTTAAGCATATTTTTCCAAATTTATTTAGTACTGTTAATAATCTCCAAATTAATGGCTAGTTTATAATGGTCACGTTTAAATGATATTTTAATAGAGTAATTTTTTTAAACCTCATGTTGCGTTCATCTCAAACTATTAACAAAAATAAATTTATTCTAAAGGAAATATATTATAATGTCATGGGTTTTTATGTTATTTTTATAGAAAAGTGATTATTTGTTATATATCAATCCATGTTCACTATTATGTGTACTATTTATTTTATATAATTACAATCCATTAAATTAAAAAATTCCATATACCTTGTGCATGAGAGGTATTTATATGTGTATAAATATAGCTGGATTTTAATTTAATTTAGTAAAACAATTATGTGTACTGTTATTAGGTAATCATAAATATGTGTTGAAAATATTTACTTGGTTAGACGAATAAGTTTTGAAAAATAAATTTATAAAATCATGTATACATGGAAAGAGAATAACATTAGTAAAGATAGTGATATTAAATCCCATTTAAGTTTCAGATTCCATCCAAAATTAAACATTGATCAAGACTTAAATCAACCAATCAGGATTTTCATGATAAATCTAAGTTCCCCTACATTAAAATATATATGGAAATCATGTAATGGGATACCCTAATATTATTAGGTTTCCATTTTTTAAATTTTCATGGAGATAAACATCATTAAGATTCCCTAATAATCATAGGTTAACGGATGAACAGAGTTGAGTTTATGTATATGAAAGATTAGTGGAATATATGTTTACTTAATTATCATAGACTCATATACGATATGATTTTATGGATGTAAAACCTAATTATCCATGTAATTAGACAAATTATAAATAAAATCATCAATAAATATGGATATTATCCCACTAATAGATAAGATGTATAGTAAAAGGGTTTGCTATTTTAGTGGGGAAAATTTAGAAACATCCCTTTTTAATTAAAAGTAAAACATTATATTATTATGATAAATTATTATATTATATATTAATTGGATATCACTATATAAAATTACTGATATATCAATATTTGAAAGGATAAACATAATATGAGAAACTAAATAGACGTGTATAGTACATAAGAATCATTCTTTTGAAAAAAAAGAAATTTGTTGTGTTTAATAAATCCATTATTAAATAATCATTTGATGAAGTTATTGAAAAAAATAATCTGTATTATTATATGATTATTAATAAAATTAACCTGATGATATAGAGGCATTAGATACATTATTATTAAAGTAATACCAATCTCTTCTTAAAGTAAACTATTTGATAGAGTGTACCCATAACATAGTGAGACTGAAGATATACTCTAAGTCTTGATATATCTCTTTAAATCATTCTATAATAATCATTTGAAATAATTTTAAAATAAAAATAATTCTATAAAATTCTTCCCTATTTTATTACTTTGTTCATAAGAGATGAACAAAAAAATGATGTTTCTAGGTTTGAGTTGTACATTGATAGTAAAAGTGGGTAAAATATTCAAATGCATTGATGAACATTTATTTGAAAAGTTCAATAATATTTCACAAAATTGATTACAAGCATTATTGAAACCTAATTTTAGTGTCATAAATGATGTAAATTTTCTCCACGAGATGAAATTGTCTTGGATACCATAAGGAGTATCAAAATCCTTATGGAATATCCTTGTTAAGTATCAATACTATAGAAAATATTATTGTATTTTGAAAGATATATATCAACAATTATATACTTTTAATATTTTATTATTATGTAGGATTTAAAAATAATCGAAATAATTTATTTATTTGTAGTTTTTATTAAATGATAAATAATGTTTTTTGAATAATGGATTCAAATATAAAAGAATATATCAAACTTAGAGGGTTCTTATTATATTATATATATTTTCATTATATTACTCAAATGGGATAAATAAATTTGTTTATAAACAAATAATGTTTAGGAATGATATGATATGAATTTTTTATGGATATTTTTAATGATTTATAAAAACTTTATAATGTGTTTTAGTAGAAAATAAGGATAGAGGTTTTTCTAGGATAAATGCATTCATACAAGATGTTTGATAGAATATATGGAATATGATCCCACCATCATATAGTTTCATATTTTAAAGAATAAAATTAAAATTTTAAAGTAATTCTCTAAACACATAAGGTAAAATATATAATATAATACAATATTATATTTGTTACATATTATAACTAAATAAAATAATTGTTATTTCTTAATGAAAATGATTTTTTGTATCATTCCATGATATTATAAATAGATTATAGTTTCTAAAATACAAATGGGAGTATTTTTTGACTAGATTTGTTCCAGTTTGAGAAATAAAATATTATACCTTTCGCATTCAATGTTAATTTAACTTATTAAAATAAAATATTTAAGTAATATAGGTAAATAAAATTGTATAATATCAAATTTAGTAACCAAAATTATGTTCATTTCTCTTTATCCTAAATGATTTATATATATATTGGTCATGAAATAATTTAAATAGTTACCTATGATATCAAGATGATATGAAGGAAAGGGTTTGAAATAAAATTTCAGATAATGGTAAGGATGATAAAATTATAATTAGTTTTAAGTATACAACAAAAGTAATTAACATTAAAACGTCTGATGTTGTTCAGTAAAGTAGTTTGAATACTTTCTCAGTGTTTCAAACATTTCGAATGTGATTCATTTTCTCACCATTATTCAAAAAAAAATCATATAAGTTAATAACCAAATTACTTAGTGAGAGGGTTTTATCTAATTGTTATATAGATATGTGGAAAAATTACATAGAGATGTAAAGAGATTAAAAACCCATAAAAGTGAAGAAAACATAATGCCCCTATACTGGATTCTATATAAGATATTCTTAAATGGGAACATATAATTATTTTTTAGTTTTATTAAAGGAATTAATACTATAAATTATTTCATATTATACAAAAGTTAATCTCAATTTTATTATTTATTCATGTTTAATTCATATATTGAGTAAAATGAAATGATAATTTAATTCTAAAATTAAAATCTTAAGTTATCACTATTTGATGTCCATCATTGATTATTATATGTTATGATCAAATGTAATATTTGGAATTGGTATGATATTGTATACTTATATATAATGTATTCATGCAGTTTAAAATGAGTTTTGTGTGTTGCATGATCTACCGGGAGTAATACATAGAGTTTCTTATATTAGTTATTTAGAAAAATTAGGGTACATGTTTCTGATGAAATCAATGTACACTAGGTTGGAAGTATTCCTATCAGGATGACATTTATACTATGATACCATTTTCATGAAATAATTATGGCATATCTAATCATGGGTATGAATAGTTGTTTTTTTTATCATGTCATTAGTTGATTCTAAACTAAGATGTTATTTTCCCTCTCTTATAATGTGTGTGATATATGGTCTTTGATTGAGATTTTTTGATAAAATGAATAGCCATACATAGATGTGGTACCTGTGATTTGAATATCTATTTGGGAGATAGAAATGTAATGTTTTTTTGGACTTAAATAAATAACATTTCATGTACTTATTGACTTAGTCTGTGTATAATCAATGAGATGAGAACATATGAGTATAATATATTGTATTAACACACTCTATGTCCCATGGTCACTTGATATCTCTGAAAAATGGATTATATGGTTATGAGTACTTATATATTATATAGTATGTTTACAGAGGTACGATGATAAATGTGTTTGATGGAGATCACATATGATCCCCTTATAGATTCATTAGTATTAATTAATTGATAGAGGATACTATTTATAATATTTATAAATTTTTTAATTCATATTTGTTTTCACTTTTATAAAGGAACATGGGGTCACACATTTTGGTTTTCTAATTTGGGGTTATGTTTTCAAAAACTGAAATAGATGCCCCGAAAGTGATTTAGAGTTTGTATAAAAGGTGTTTTGGGTAGATATTAAATTATTAATTAATATGATGTAATATATGGTAACATTGGTGATAGTGTTCCAAAATATTTTTTAATGATATATAAAATAATTTTTGGATATGATCTCAAATGTAATTTTACATGATACAATATAAATTTAAATTCCACAATGCTTTTAGGGATTTAGTTAAAGCGGGTTATTAAAAAATATATTGCATATATATGTTATAAATATGATTTTTTATGATATATCATATATTATGATTTGTATATTCCATATTCTGTGAAATATTTTATACCATGTTAAGGTTATATTATAAATCATGATATGTTGATATCTTTCCACTCTATGTTATTGTTACATTACACAACCTTGTGAAAATATACTTTCATAATGTCCTTAAACATATTGTATAATTCCTGCATCAATCCAAATAATCATTGGGGAAACCAAATATTAATCATTAACATTCATATTAATTTTTGAAGTAATTATCATTAAAAAAATAATTTTTAGAGAATAAATTGTTCATTTATATGGTATATTCACGAAAACTCAATGTATTATTCATATGTTAAGTAATGAATGAGAAAAACATACAATGGAGCAAGGAGTATACTCATGTTTTATATAAGGGGGTGATGCATTTATTATGGTGGTTTGAGTCATTCCCTTCCTCTAGTTGATTATGCTTATCGTTCCTCCCCACACCTACATCATTTTCCACCTATGGTACAATAATATCATGGTTGTAAAGATGATCATGCTTGATTATCATCTAATTTAGATTATCCGATGGATAAAACATAGTGGAAATTGTTTTTTGTTTTTTCCATGTGATATTTATCAATCATTATGTTTAAAGTCCTTGAGATATTGACATCTATGTTGAATGGTATATGTTCTTTTTTATTCATATTCGGTTTTTATTTTTCATAATGTATTGATCTTGGTAATAAATTATCTATTATGTTCTATTAAATTGAATAATTTATATTTGATATGTAAAAGCACTTTAACTGTAACTTTTATAAAAAAAGTATTAAACTTATCACACATTCATTTTATATAATTTAATATTTAATAACATGTGAAATCATTCCAAAAATTATTTTGAATACTTTTAAAACTCCTTTCAGAAATGTTAAAATATATTTTAACATTATACTATATCATATATTATAACTTATGAATACCCATATAGAACTAATTTCAATTATCCTCAAAAACACATTTGGTGTGGCTCTTAAATTTTCATAAACATGTTCCTCATTTGAACAACCAAGAAGTGTGTCCACATATTCCACAGTATCATTTATAGAAACTATGAATTATTTAATCCATAAATATATATAAGTAGAGGGTATTATTAAAGTTTCAATACTACTTGATCTATAAAAGATTCTAGCATGATCTTTATCCAACACATGTATCTCTATATCCATTTGCACCATCTATATCATATATAAGTATTTATAATCTTATAATACCTTTACACAAGACATTGAGTGACCATGTGTGGTGACCTTTTAATTTCTTACATAATTATTAAATAAATAATGATGAATATTTGATACATATCATAATAGTACATGTGCGAGAATCGTAAAGGTTTAACAACCTTGGAGGCTAGATATATAATCATCTAATTTCATGAAATATATTCAATTTATCTAAAAAGCCTCTACATATATAATCAGATTTTTAGGAATAATCTACTAAAAACATTTCTTCATAACCTAGGGAATGGAAACATAAGAAAGGGTGACCTCAGATACTTAGTAATGCTAAAAATGGGATATATTAGTCATTGATTTTAGATAAGTATAACCTAATAATAATCATATGAGGATATGATCTCAATATTTGAAAATCATACATAGTAATTTATAGATCATAATCATGGAATAGGGGTTTTTAAATTCACAATACATGACTTATAGAAGAATCAAATATCAGAATATATAAAATCATATCACCAATATAATAAATTTTTATAGATATTGGCTTAAAAAGTGTCATATAATCATAATCATATAAATCTTATGTTGAGGATACCCACCAATACATTGATCAAATATTTGTCTTCAAAATCACTTATGCACCTACTTTATGATTGGTCTAATCATATGTATACTCTATTTTGGGTTTTTTAACCACTGGTGTACCCAAAATGCTCAAAAAATATTAGTCATTACCTAGTGCATTAGATTTCTATAACAAACCCACCCTTCACATTTTCATTATCCATTAAAATATATGCCACATGATCATGAAATAAAATTATAATTTTTCATTGTTTAAACTATGAAAAGAAGGTGGGTTTTCTCAAGATTTCACCATCATAAAAAAACATCCAATGAAAGAATAAGGATGGTATCATTGTATTATACTGTAAACTATTTTTTTATTTTCAAATGACACTTTTAAAGGGGTAAATGTGAACCATAAAAGATTCATCCAAATGAAACCAAAAAAATGTCATCATGATTAGGACTACAAGGAACTACCCCTCCCCAGTATCTATATCATTATGTCAAGCCTCCGCCTTCGCATATCCACTCGGCAAGTTGACCCTTGCAGGGCTGCATGAGATTGGTACCAATGGAAGAATCCATACCATCTCGTTCTTAAAAATAAAAAATTATATGCTATGGTGAGTGCCTTCTTCTCGAAAAACACATCTGGAACTGCCCTGGTAGTGGTTCTGAAATTGATCGCCGTGCTATACCACATTCAAATTTAAAAACATCAAACCACTACATCGATAAAACATTCCAACAAACATGTAATGTCTCAAATTTTCGATGTATTATTTTTAAATATTATATGGAATTATTACGAGACCAGATGTAGAGACGACACATCATTCTAATGCCCGGTGATCCCAGGAGGGAAGTTTGATCTTTTTTAAGTTAAGTGAGTTGGCACTTGTGTGCGGTTATGGAAGTTTCCAAATGGATGACCGGATTAAAAATCCAAGGGCAATGTTGCATCTAGGATGAAATCTTTACCTAATAATGGTTTTAACCTCGACCGGTGTTGTTCAAGGGTAAAAGATAATATTTGGACATTTTTACTAAAATAAAATAAAATAAATTAGACAAGTTTATTTTATTTTATTTGGAAACATATGATGTAGCACAATGATGGGGAAGTTGTTTCCTTATTTAATTCCATGTCATAATGACTCTAAAAATAGAAACGCTGACTCATTAATGTCGCAGCGTGATGGAATTCCAAACACGCTTCCCCTTTTAAATGGGTTAATCGAATGATGGTCGTAGAAGGAAAAATGAGTGAAAACTCTGGAGAAACCGTGGAGCCATGGGGAAAACTCTTGGCGATGAATGATGATGAATCAAAGTTGAAAATCACTGCACCAAAATGTTTAAGGATCTCGACAACGACGGTAGCATGACCCCTTCATCAGCGATCGATCCATTTTGAGGTAGGGGTTGTTAGTTTTATACTTCTATCACCATTTTTTAATTTAAATGATGAATGCGGATCGACCACGAACATGTTGATCCGTGGATTTGTACATTCATATGGGAGGCTTTTATTGGGATGTTTTTGGGGATTAATCCATGATTATTTTTTATTATTTTGATCCTGCTCCATTTGATCCTACTAACAAGAGCATATCAACGCTGTGACGAACAACGTCAGAGGTTCGTTCCTAAATTTCTTTTATTGATTTCCTCCCCCTTTCTTATCTTGCATGTTCTTCGTGTTCTTTATAACACCCCAGGTAAATAAAGAATATGATATTTTCATATTTATCCATATTTGTGAATAAAATATTAACATTACTTTAAAGGGAATGCTATGCTCGATGGCGTACCAAATATGCAACAACGAGTTTCTTTGAAAATCTTACGTTACACTCTAATAATAAAATAATATTATTCTAAATGGTAGTTAACACCTAGCCGTTGTAATGAAGGGAATGAATGGAACTAACTACAAAATGATTATATATGTCTGTCAAATATTTTTACTTTTATCCAATAAATGTTAGAGGCTTAAAATGCAAATGATTCCAATTTTAAGCATAAATCATCTAATATTTTTTAAAAGGCCGATTAACCGCCTTTTGATGGAAAACCCTTTTTAAATATACTTTTGACAATTTAATATGTTCTATTTGAAAAAATAAAATCCTTCTTTAGAATCTGGACATCAAAATTTATATTTTGTAAATTTTTGATATAAAGATCATTTTTAGTGAAAATGTTGCATTTTAATTCAAAACCTCAATTTGATCTGATTTATTTATATGGATAGATTATCTTTTTAATTGAGATTAAAGTTTATTTAGAATATATTTTTATCATTTAATTCAAGGGTGGTCATTGGAATTAATTTCACTTTGAAATTGGACTTAAACTAGTGTCAATCGTTTAATAGATATTGTTTCATAAAAACACGCTATTTGTTTTGACAACGGGAATGAATTATTAAATTAATTAATTCAACTTATATATTTTTAATTTTTTAATATAGACATCATTTTTTAATTCAGAATATCAAATATATCTTAGGGTGAATTTTTGGTATTTTTCTGAAAACCTTCATTTTTTGATGAATAGTGAAACCACTAAGTGGTAGTTAAAGAAACTGATTTTTCGTTTAAATGAAACTTTACCACTTCTGTGATTTGATTTTCAAAAATCCGACATACATGATTGTCATTAAGAAGTAAAATGTGGTTCAATGAGATTAAAATAATATTTTGGTGAATAGTAACTTGTAAGTTTTATTAATCGCGATTAAAGGTAGTTAGTGTAATTTATGGTAAAGATAATGTTATAATAATATGAAATGACCTTGACACATGTCCTATCCTTATTGGATGAGTTTTGTCTGACCAATACAATCCATGGGTCAACTTGGGGACCCCATGGATCTACTTTGGTTGGAAAATGACATTAATTACTTTTTTATTTTAAGTTAAAATTAAAATGTCACAAACATGTAACAATTTTTACATGGGGTTATACAAGTCATATTTTTTACTACAAAAATTAATTATAATTATAAAAATATTTACTACATCATGATATTTTCTTTATAATTTTTGGACATTAAATAAATTATTTTATTTATGACACCGTGATGATGCAATGATTACCTCATAAATGAACGATTTAAATAAAATGAGAAGATATGGTGAAATCTAAGTTATAAACTTGTCAAAAACCCATTGTATGGAAGGATTTCGAAACCTTATCACCTTATCCTCGAAATATATAATTTTGGGACCTTTAAAATCGGAAAAGCATTTTATAATAATGTTACTTTTCAAGACTTTCCAAGAGTGTCCCTCCACTCCTCTTATAAAAGGCCCCCACCACTACCACCTTACCCACACCTATAAATCCTTTAGCTTGGCCAACCCCTTCCCATTTTATCTCTCCACATCCCTATCTTCATCATTGAATCATAACCTTTGGCAGAATGCTCTTCAAGAAACCCTTTTGGTTCAAACTAAGAGGAGTTACCCAATTTAATGGTAATGTCTTCACTTGTGTTATTTTGTGTTATTTTGTTTCTCCAAACCCCAAATTTTTTTTATTCCTTTTTTTTGCAACAACAACAGTATCTTCAATATACTTATATGTTTTTATAAGAAGTATTTGAGCTACACTTACACACACATATGTCTAATGGTTAAAGAACATACTGTTTCTGTGGACGGCGAATTACTGCCTCACGAAACGATGAATGTTCAATATTCTTTTAACACCTTTAAAGGTGGCCATTAGGATGTAATTGTATTTTATATATGATATATATGGAATTTATGTTTACTATATTCTTCTTTATTTTATATTTAAAACATACCTTTATTCTTTTCATGTTGTGCAAATGTGATAATTTCATATGAGGAAGTGTGGACTACCACCCCCTCAAGTGATGTGACTCGTTCATGCAATACATGGAATGTATAAAGAATGAAATTAATGAACATATGTGATCTATATAACATATATATTGTACTGGAATTATAATATATATATATATATCATTTATTTCTAATTCCATTAATATGAAAAAGAAATGAAAGTAGTGTTCATGCATACGTACGGCTTACCGTCTCCATGAACGGTACATTTGATTTCTTATCTCCAAATGTTATGTACTATTATAAGTACAAATATATAATGGATATATATGTCATATATTACATATAAATGATGGATATCAGTCTATAACTATAGTATATATATCTCTCTTTTATCTTTAATTCCATTAATATGACAAAAAAATGAAAGTAGCGTTCATGCGTACGTACAACCTACCGTCTCCATGAATAGTGATTTTCAGTTTTTATCTCCAAATGTTATGTAATAGTATAAAAAGAATATTTACTGGATATATATGATATTTGAATCATTAATAATATTCTGGAAATGATTTACTTATAAGTACATGGACAATCATTTTCAAACAAGTTCATTTTTGACTCATGTACCAAACATCGGAAAAAACGTCTGATATGAACACACATTATTAAACAATTATTATAAAATTATAATATGTGAAATTAACTGAATAATAATCTTTAAAAGTGGTCTTTAAACAATTATAAATTGACCAAAGTTTATTATTCAGGAATATAAAGAAATGAACAAGACAAGTCAGACTTGAGGTAAGGGATCCTACCCCTCTCTTTCTTTTTAAGTACACTCTTTTATGTAATTCCTTTTAATCTCATATTTCTTATGATTGGGATGTTCTTTTATATTACTCTTACTGTAATTTTTATGTTCATATTATGAGGGACCCTATTAACTCTCATCAATCCATTTTTGAAGTTTTGAGTGGCGCCGTTAGACTGCCGAATTTTCGTAAGAGATCCAACCTCTCTCTTTCTTTTTAAGTACTCTCCTTTATGTCACTTCTTTTAAGCTCCTCTTTGTTATGTTGGGGGATGTTATTTTATATTCCTATTTATTTAAATTTTATGTTAATATTATGAGAGACCCTATTTTATCTCATCAATCCATTTTTGGATGTTTTAAGTAGCGTCGTTAGGCTACCAAGTTTTCAAAAGGGATTTTTCATCTCACTTTTATACCCGTGAGATTTATGCTACATTTGACACCATTTAATTTGAGTGGTGTATTTACTTCCCATTATTATACTCTTTGTGTAATATACTTTCATTTATGAGTATTTACATCAATTTTGTATTTCCCTTATTTAATGAGGTGCACGTTTCGAAAGTTACCCAAATCGGTAAGGGGACCTTTCACCCCCCTCTTCTTTAAAAAGACTTCTTTTGTTATATCTTTTAAATTACATCTTATTATATTGGGATATGTTATAATATATCCTTATTGCTATAAATTTAATGTTCATGTGATTAGATACCCTTTTTATCTCTCATCAACTCATTTTCTGAATTTTGATGTGATGTCGTGAGGCTGTCAAATTTTTGCAAGGGAACTTTTTATCCCAATTTTGATTTTTGGGATAAACTTATACTCCTGGAATATTTAATTCTATGAATATGTTTGAATGACCTCTGATTTTTTTACACTTAATATCCACTTATATTTGGTGTATTCGTTTGTCACACATAATTATGTAATTGAATTATCCTTAATCCAAGGATATCGTCTTTGTAATAGACTTCGTCTCAATCTCTTTTCATTGAGGCATATTTTGTTCTAATACAATAATTTATTTTATATGGTGTATAAACCCCTTTTCATTTTAATTTTATACAAAAGGAATCTTTTTCTATGAAGCGTTTTAAAAAATGACAAAAAGGAATGTTTCTTTTAACATACACGGTGACAACGGCCTTTTCCGCCACCGTGAGTATTATTTGGTCTTTGGCTTCCTCAAAAAGCCATGATGTTTTTAAAATTAAATAAATACCATATACTCTTTTATTTATTTTGGTATTGAAAATGGTTTTTATAATGGATTTTTTATGTCAATATATTTAAGTGATATATTATGTTTGAAATGTGGAAATGTTTTCTTTCCATTATTTTTGTTTTATGTCTTATGATTTTATAATGATACTTGGACATTTTACAGGTGGTTATGTGATAAACCATATGATGGGTGGTGCCATGAATACCAGGATGGGTGGTTACATTATAACCTCCAATTCATTGGGTATGGAAGTCAGCTGTATGACTATTCCATTAAGTGATATGTATGGAAGTCGACCATATGGTTATTCCATTTAAGTATGTTTATGTACCAAGTTACCTTTATATGTTGTGTATATGGATTTTATGGTAATATTTTGGTTCAAAAGGGTAATTAATGATATTTTATTCATTGAAAATTTTATACTACTTCATAAAGGTGAAAAGTATTACATTGATATAGTACTCATGGTTTACTAATTGTTTTGAAAAACTAACAGTTTTCCTTATATTTGTATCCCTTACTGGGATTTTTATGCTCACCCCAAGTTTTTTTTGAAATGTTTTTCATAGGACTTAATGTGGAATAGGGTCAAGGATTGAAACAAGGAAACATCATGCTATCTAAAACATGGAACTAGACAAGTTTCTTTTTAAGAGTTTTTATTTTATGAAAACTTAGTAGAAGTGTCTACTTTGTAATATTTTGAGATGTAATAGTTACATCCTAAATCTCTAAAACTCTAAACCTGAAAGGATAATCTATGTGAATTATTCATTTAATTCAATAATAAGTAATGATTAAGGCCATGTCCTTATAGTTGGTAACAAAGGACGGTTTAGATAAATTTAGAGGTTAGAGTGTTAAGTGACAAGTTGTTTATAACCACAATGGTTATTATATTAGATAGAGTCATAGTTATTTTTGAAGGTTGGAATGAGTTTGAGATAACTTTGATAAGTATATATTATTTTTTATCTTCCTCTTTAATACATAATGATTTTGCTGATAAACTCACACTGACATTTTTGGTTTTAGTAAATGGATGGATCTAGCAGGAACCAAAGTGACAATGGGTTTGAAGGAAACTGTGGTGGTTCTCTAATTAAGAGACTGGATGAAATGGGGGGTTCAATGAAAAATCTCATGGTTATTCTAAACCATCTATCAAGGAGTCGTGATCAACCAATTGAACCTTGGTGAGTTCCCTAATGCATCATGTACGAGAGAGACAACTCGATGTGGAAGTTCAGGTAATAATTATAAAGGTAACCATTATGGTTTATATGTTCCTTTCTTTTGAGGTAATTATGGGTTACTATATGCTATGATGGAATATGAACGACATGAGATAAACTTGAGGTTAAATTATGTTATGGTTATTTTTTAAGATTTAATATCTTTTGGGGAATGTTTTAAGAATTATATAGTTTTGGAAAATGGGACAACACATATACCGTGTGACAACCCGTCGCGTCGGACCAAGCCGCGGGAATCGAACCCACAACCAAAGTGCGACTGGTATTTATTGCCTACCACTGGACTACGTGAAGTCCCTGGTTAGTATGACTTATTCTTTTTAGTTATATTATTTTATGAATCCAGAATAAGTTTATTTTGGGTTATCTATGGAAAGTATTAACCTATCATGGAGGATATGTGATTAGTTAATTACATTTCAGTATGAGACTTTAAGAGTAACTGATGTTATTTGAAGATAAATCTTAAGGTTTATCTTGGAAGAATATGTGATTAAATCCTTTAGAGAATTGGGTTTCAATCTTATCTTTGATTACTTTGAAGAATTTTATGGATAGATGTTTATCGAATGGTCTTTGTTGATCTTTGGGTATTGTTTGACAAATTTTAGAGATTAAGAATAGGTTTTTTTAAAAGGATTTTCCTTTTTGGGTATTATATGATCTTGTACTAACCTTTTTGGTTTTGTTTTTGGTTAATCTCTAAAGACATGGGAAGTATATAGTTCTCTTTTGTGGATTAGGTGATTCTCAAGAAGTTGATTATAGTACTCATAATATGAACAAGTCTTACAAAATACCCGTCTTTTGGAGAAAATGTGAGTTTGTGAAAGAAATCTAGTAAAAGTTGAAAGTCAACATGACAAGTAAGTATGTTTCCTTATGATTTAGTTAATCTCAAAAATAAATTCCACAATGAAAAGTAACTTAAAACAAAAATGTTGTCTGTTAACTTTTCCTACTGGGGAATCGAATACCGTTTAACCCATCACATGTTTTTTTATTTTTGGTGGTTCACTTTCTCCTAAACATATTTTCTATCACTCTCCCTCAGAACATGACCATTTGTTTTTTCTTCCATATCCATGTTTTATTACATGAAATCCTATTATGGGTTAACTCGGGTGACCTTTGTACTTATCTTTCTTTATTTTAAAGTGATAGTTTTACTGACTCTTGTTCCGATGTGGGATTTTCAATGAAGTTTCCAAGCCCAATTTTAAAATTGAAAGGATGAAATTCTCAAAATGGGGGAAGGATGTATCACCCCAGGTAAATAAAGAATATGAAATTTTCATATTTATCCATATTTGTGAATAAAATATTAATATTACTTTAAAGGGAATGCTATGCTCGATGGCGTACCCAATACGCAACAACGAGTTTCTTTGAAATCTTACGTTGCACTCTAATAATAATATAATATTATTTTAAATGGTAGTTAATTCCTAGCCATTGTAATGATGAGAATGAATGGAACTAACTACAAAATGATTATATATGTCTGTAAAATATTTTTACTTTTTTTCAAATAAATGTTAGAGGCTTAAAATGAAAATGAATCCAATTTTAAGCATAAATCATCTAATATTATTTAAAAGGAAGATTAACCGCCTTTTGATGGAGAACCCTTTTTAAATATACTTTTGACAATTTTATATGTTTTATTTGACAAAATAAAATCCTTCTTTAAAATATGGACAAAAAATTTACTTTTTGTAAATTTTTGTTATAAAGATCATTTTTAGTGAAAATGTTGTATTTTAATTCAAAACCTACATTTAATCTGATTTATTTATATGGATAGATTATCTATTTAATTGAGATTAAAGTGTATTTAGAATATATTTTTACCATTTAATCCAAGGGTGGTCATTGAAATTAATTTCACTTTGAAATTGGACTTAAACTAGTGTCAATCTTTTAATAGATATTGTTTCATAAAAACACGCTATTTGTTTTGAAAGCGGGAATGAATTATTAAATTAATTAATACAACATATATATTTTGAATTTTGTAAAATAGACATCATTTTTTAATTCAGAATATCAAATATTGCTTGGGGTGAATTTTTCGTATTTTTCTGAAAAACTTTAATTTTTTATGAATAGCGAAACCACAAAGTGGTAGTTAAAGAAACTGATTTTTCGTTTAAATGAAACATTACCACCTCTATGATTTGATTTTCAAAAATCCGACATACATGGTTTTCATTAAGAATTAAAATGTGGATCAATGAGATTAAAATAATTTTTTGATGAATAGTAACTTTTAAGTTTTATTAATCACGATTAAAGGTAATTAGTGTAATTTAAGTTAAAGATAATGTTATAATAATATGAAATGACTTTGACACATGTACTAACCTTATTGGATTAGTCATGTCCGACCAAGAAAATCCATGGGACAACTTGGGGACCCCATGGAGCCACTTTGATTGGAAAATGACGTTAATAACTTTTTTATTTAATGTTAAAATTAAAATGTCACAAACATGTATTGTTTTACTAAAATAATTTTTACATGGGGTTATACAAGTTATATTTTTTACTATAAATATTCATTAGAAAGTTAAAAATTTTTCCTACATCATGATAGTTTTATAATTTTTAGACATTAAATAAATTATTTTATTTATGACACCGTGATGATGCAATGATTACCTCATAAATGAACGATTTAAATAAAATGAGATGATAGGGTGAAATCTAAGTTTGAAACTTGTCACAAACCTATTTTATGCATTAATTTCGAAACCTTGTCACCTTATACTAGAAATATATAATTTTGGGACCTTTAAAATCCGAAAATCGTTTTATAATAACGTTACTTTTCAAGACTTTCCAAGAGTGCCCCTCCTCTCCTCTTATAAAAGGCCCCCACCTCTACCACATTACCCACACCTATCAAGCCTTTATCTCGGAAAAAACCTGCCCATTTCATCTTTCCACATCCCTCTCTTCATCATTGAAGCCTCAACGTTGGCAGAATGCTCTTCAAGAAACCCTTTTGGTTCAAACCTAGAGGAGTTACCTGATTTAAAGGTAATGTCATCACTTGTGTTCTTTTGTTTAATTTTGTTTCTCCAAACCCCTAATTTTTTTTATTCATTTCTTTTGTAACAACACCAGTATATTCAATATACTTGGATGTTGTTATAAGAAGGATTCGAGCTACACTTATACACACGTCGGTCTAATGGTTAAAGAATATATTGTTTCTGTGGATGGCGAATTACTGCCTCACGAAACGATGATTGTTCAATATTATTTTAACACCATTAAAGGTGGCCATTATGATGTAACTATATTTTATATATGATATATATGGTATTTATGTTTACTATATTCTTCTATATTTTATATTTAAAACATACCTTTATTCTTTGCATGTTGTGCAAATGCGATAATTTCATATGAGGAAGTGTGGACTACTACCCCCTCAAGTGATGTGACTCATTCATGCAATACAAGGAATGTATAGAGAATTATATTAATGAAAATATGTGACCTATATAACATATATATTATACTGGAATTATAATATATATATCCCATGTATTTCTAATTCCATTAATATGACAAAGAAATGAAAGTAGTGTTCATGCGTACGAACGGCTTATCGTCTCCATGAACGGTACATTTCATTTCTTATCTCCAAATGTTATGTAATATTATAAGTACATATATATATTGGATATATATGTCATATATTAAATATAAATGATGTATATCATTGTGGAACTATAGTATATATATCTCTCTTTTAGCTTTAATTCCATTAATATGGAAAAAAAATGAAAGTAGCGATCATGCATACGTACGACCTACCGTCTCCATGAACAGTGATTTTCATTCCTTATATCCAAATGTTATGGAATAGTATAAAATGAATATGTACTGGATATATATGATATTTGAATCATTAATACTATTCTGGAAATTATTTACTTATAACTACATGGACAATCATTTTCAAACAAGTTCATTTATGACTCGTGTAACAAACATCGGCAAAAATGTCTGATATAAACTAACTTTTTTAAACAGTTATCATAAAATTATAATATGTGATATGAACTGAATAATAATATTTAAAGGAGGTCCTTAAGAAATTATAAATTGTCCAATGTTTATTATTCAGGAATATAATGAAACGAAAAAGACAAGTCGGACTTGAGGTAAGGGATCATAGCCCTCTCTTTCTTTTTAAGTACACTCTTTTATGTCATTCCTTTTAAGATCATATTTCTTATGATTGGGATGTTCTTTTATATTACTCCTACTATAATTTTTATGTTCATATGATGAGAGACCCTATTTTCTCTCATCAATCCATTTTGGAAGTTTTGAGTGGCGCCGTTAGGCTTCCGAATTTTCTTAAGAGATCCAACCTCTCTCTTTCTTTTTAAGTACTCTCCTTTATGTCACTTCTTTTAAGCTCATCTTTGTTATGTTTGGGGTGCTATTTTATATTCCTCTTAATTTAAATTTTATGTTAATATGAAGAGAGACCCTATTTGATCTCATCAATCCATTTTTGGAAGTTTTAAGTTGCGTCGTTAGGCTGTCGAGTTTTCAAAAGGGATTTTTCATCTCACTTTTATACTCGTGAGATTTATGCTACATTTTCCACCATTTCCATTGAGAGGTGTATTTAATTCCCTTTATTATAATATTTGTGTAATATAATTTCGTTTATGAGTATTTAAATCAATGTTATATTTCCCTTATTCAATGAGGTGTAAGTTTCGAAAGTTACCCAAATCGGTAAGGGGACGTTTCAACCTCCTCTCATTCAAAAAGACTTCATTTGTTATGTATTTTAAATTACATATTATTATATTGGGATATGTTCTCATATATCCTTATTGCTGTAAATTTAATTTACAAGTGATGAGATACCCTTTTTATCTCTCATCAACAATTTTTCTGAATTTTGAAGTGACGACGTTAGGCTGTCGAATTTTTGCAAGGGAACTTCTTAACCCAATTTTGATTTTTTGGGATAAACTTGTACTCCTTGAATATGTCGTTCTATGAATATGTGTGAATGACCTCTGATTGTTTTACATTTAATATCCACTTATTTTTGGTGTATTCATTTGTCACACATAATTATGTAATTGATTTATCCTTAATCTAAGGATATCGTCTTTATAAGGGACTTGGTCTCAATCTATTTTCATTGAGGAATATTTTATTCTAATACAAGACTTTCAATTATATGGTGTATAAACCCCTTTTACTTTTAATTTTATACAAAAAGAATCTTTTTCTATGACGCGTTTTACAAAATGATAAAAATGAATGTTTCTTTTAACGTACGCGGTGACAACGACCTTTTCCGCCGCCACGAGTATTATTTGGTCTTTAGCTTCCTCAAAAATCAGTGATGTTTTTTAAAATGAAATAAATACCATTTACTCTTTTATGTATGTTGGTATTGAAAATGGTTTTTATAATGTATTTTTTATGTCAATATATTTAAGTGATATATTGTGTTTGAAATGTGGAAATATTTTCATTCCATTATTTTTGTTTTATGTATTAGGATTTTATAATGGTACTTGGACATTTGACGGGTGGTTACGTGATAAACCATATGACGCGTGGTGCCGTGAATACTAGAATGGGTGGTTACGTTATAACCTCCAATGCATTGGGTATGGAAGTCATCCGTATGGCAATTCCATTAAGTGATATGTGTGTAAGCCGACCGTATGGTTATTCCATTTAAGTATGTTTATGTCCCAAGTTACCTTTATATGTTATGTATATGGGTTTTATGGTAATATTTTGGTAACAAAAAGGTAAGAAATGATCTTTTATTCATTTATGAGTTTATACTAATTAATAAAGGTGAAAAGTATTACTTTGATAAAGTATTCATGGTTTACTTGTTGTTTTGAAAAACTAACAGTTTTCCTTCCTTGTGTATCCCTTACTGAGCTTTTTATGCGCACCCCAAGTTTTTTTTAAATTATTTTCATAGGAATTAATGTGGAATATGGTAAATGATGGGAACAAGGAAACGTCATGCTATCTAAAACATGGAACTAGACATGTTTCTTTTTAAGAGTTTTTATTTTATGGAAACTTAATAGAAGTGTCTACTTTGTAATCTTTTGAGATGTAATAGTTACATCCTAATTCTCTAAAACTCTAAACCTGAAAAGATCCTCTATTTGAATTATTCATTGAATTCAATAATAAGTAATGTTTAAGGCCAGGTCCTTATATTCTTCATGTGGCAATGAACAACAGATCGTTGCACATCTTTTTTGTAACGCAACGATCCCAAATTGAAGATACGATTTCACGACAGCCTAGCGGAGGTGCGAAGATGATAGAGGACGACGAATCAAACCGAATTGGGAGATATCATTCTTCGACTGTTCTTCATGGGGGTGGATCAGAACATGTTTCCAGTGCCGATCGGTGGCCTAAAAACAATGGAGACGACCTTGGGATGTCAGAGAGGCCTGGATTCCAGAGTTTCATGGTGAATGGACGACCGAATAGATGAAGGGGGCAGCACAAAGTGCACGGCAGAGGAAGCCCGTGATTCTTGAAATTTCCAGAATACACGGCGTGTACCTCTGAAGAACACGTTGTTTAGTACCAGTGGCGACAGGTAGGTTTTCGGGGATAAGAGAGGAATCACACGGTGTGTGACACTGATCACACTGTGTGTTGGACTTTACCTGAAGCTCAATGTGTATTTTGGAAAGTACGCGGACATGGGATGGACTACACAGATTCGGAACACTGTGTGTACTCTCTACGCAGCATGGCAGAGGCGGCTACGTAGGACTCGACATGTATCCAAGGGATACACAGACACGAGATAGAGTACACGACTATGTACTCCTTCACACGTACAGGTGAGGCTCGTAATTTCGTGCACCCTGTGTACCCAATACATGGGTTGGAACACATGGGTTGAGGCCATGTACGGGCACATGGCCAGCATACACGGGACCGACCCCAGTCACTTGGACACGGCGTGTACGTTGTACTACATGTCGTGTACTCTCTATTTCTACACGACCAGCCTTATGATACGGTTCGTTGTAGACGGGCGGTACCCGGGGTCAGACGACATGGCGTGTAACTTTTATACATGTCATGTAATTTTTGGAAAATGGAATGGTCCTCTTGTCCACTGCATCATGGAAATGTTTCGTTTGGGTTAGTGCCCCTTCTTCTCATTCCCCTTAAGGTCAGGCATCGTTTCCTTCTACTGGAGTATGATCCCTTCAGTAGGACTTTCTGTGATAAATTCAGCATCCCTCCGAGAGGCCCGGATCCAAATCCTCTATCCTTTCCTGGCCCTAAGAAGAGTCATGAATCGATGTGACCAACTCTACAAGGCATTGATCCTCTACCTAGCTGGTGAATCTGGATGAGTTACGGTATCCACCATGGCCCGGGAAGTGATCCTCATATGTGTATCGTGATCATTCCAACTCAAAAGTGTGTCTCTTGTAATGAGTTCATCTATCTATCATGATATTCTCCACTAAGGAGTGTGTTCTCCCATAATGAGTGTATCGACCTCTTGTGACGTTTCCCGACGAACAGTAGTTCTCAGACGGATGTCATCAAAGATATCAGACTCGTGGAGTGTGTTCTCCCAGAACAAGTGCTTTGTTGAATCTTAGATCTGAATCCCTATCAGGGGTATGCTGTTGTGTGACTTGTTTCTAGACCACAAGTCTGAGTTTTGGGTATATCATGATTTTTTTCTCCTGTAATATGTTCAGTAGACATATAATATGTAGTGAGGAATGTTCCTTTTCTTTGTGTATTGCTTTTTGTGTTATGGGGTCCTCTAATAAGTATTGTTATACTCACCCCTAGACAGGATCTACCCGCATGTGTCGTTTCTTGTGTAGATGAGCATCATTTTGACAGAGTCCAGGGTGGATTGGGATAGAACAGAGCTTTTTGAGTTCCCTATAGGCCGAGGCATTCCTTCTGCTATAAGCTGCAGTCATAATACCTCTTGTGTTTATAGGCTAGACATTGTAATTTTCTGACTCTTTTTTTGGTGGGCTTGTGTTCTGGACCCGTTTACTTTTAGTACATTACTTTCTGTCATACTCTATTGGGTGGGTTTAGTTGTATACATGCATTTTTGTCCCTTAGTTTTTTTTTCATTTCATCATTTGTGGGCATATAGATGTGTACGTGTGTACAGGTTCTTAGGCAATGCCTCCCATTTTAGCGATATGCCTACTCGGTGATAGTCACCAGCCCCTGGCCTATTGGAGGTGGGCTTGGGGAGTCACAAGGCGGGCCCCACTAGTACAGGTCATTACAGAGATGTATCTGAGGTGTTCAGTTTTACCTTAAGACCATGAGTCTGTGAGATTGGTTTGGGACAACAGTGTTAAGTGTTTTGAGCTCGGATTTCAGGCCATAGACTCTAGTGTTGGTGCAGCGGTGGACACATCCATACACCAGGACTCTGATAACCTTCTTTTAGACTTGGTACATGAAAACACTGGTTGCGGGGGGAAAAAGAAAGGTACATGCATCATATAGGAATGGGTTTTGTTTTCCATGTCCTCTGAGTCATATATCTAGATATAATCATGGTACATCTTGTTTCATTACGATATGCCTCCGCGATGCATAAACACTATGATTCAATAGTGTGATCACGAGGATGACCTTCTCAATGATAAGGATTCTATTCAGGGACCAGTTCCCCAGGCATTGCCACCAGATGGTGAACCTGTTGTACCACCACTAGTGGAGCGTCCCGTGGTACATACAGTACCGACTGATGAGAAGCACAAGCTTAGCGCGCTCCATGAGTTATAGAAACAGATACCCCTCAGGTTCCGAGGCGAGCCTGAACCTCAGGCGACTGAGGACTGGATTGAGGCGGTGAAAAAAGTTTGTCATCTAGTGAGGACACCAGTAGACCAGATGGTGATCCAAGGAGCTATCCTTCTTCAGGGTTTGGAGGGATGATGGTGGAGTCTGACCACTATGACTCACGACGAGTAGAATCTTTCGTGTAAAGAGTTCGAGAAATATTCATTGAGGAGTTATCTCTGGTTATGCTGAGAGATGTGTGCATCAAGGAGCTTCTTTAGCTCCAGCTGGGCAGTTTGACGGAATCTGACTATTCATCGAGGTTCACCAACCTCGCCCAGTACTCGATTGATATGGTTAGGGATAAGTACGTCATAGATCGGACCTTCGAGCGAGGTATACGATGAAAAATCCAGGATAGTTTTGTGTCTCTATTCATTTAAACTTATGTGGGAGTGATTAAGTGGTCCATGGAGATCGAGAGCTTCTTGGTGAAGCAGAGACAACTGCCGATAGTCAGCAGCAGGCAAACAGGTCCGGAGACCTCGGCAGCAGGGAGCCGATGTCAGACGCAGGGATCAAGACATGAGAGATGTTAGAGGAAGACCCAAGACAGGGGATCGATAGTCCAGGGCTCTCAGGCTGGATCCAGTCATCCTAGGGAGAAATAGTGCTACGTGTGCAACAGTAGGGGACATCTCGCTAGAGATTTTCCAACCCATCGAGCTGCTGATAGGGAAGCAGTGGATGGGCCACCGAGGCAGAGACAGAGAGTGCAACCGATAGACCCACTAGGCGGAAGACGTGGCAGATGAGTAGGGAGAGCTACAGGTGGTGGCAGACACATCGACTTACTTCCACCACCACCACCAGGAGTTCTGCACCAGGATCAGGGTGTTGGGGGATAGGGGTAGGGACAGCTGCATGCAGTTGAGGCATACGACACAGGGGCTCTAGGGATGATACGAGGTATGATCTGTGTCTTCTCTACCTTAGCTACCGTACTTATAGACACAGGTTCCAGTCATTCCTTCATTGCCACATGTCTTGTAAGAAACCTTGATATTCCGATAGAACTGTTGACTCGATCCTTATGCTTGGAGACACCTACGGGAGGAGACTTGATGATCACACACATTTGCGGATAGTGTGATCTAACCCTTGGAGGCGAGAGTTTCGGTTAGAACCTCTTGGTGGTAGCGTCTATTACTTATGACATCATTCTAGGTATGGTTTGGGTATCTTCAGTCCATGCCCATATTGACTGTTTTAGGCGATGAGTGAGCTGTGTCCACCGTGATGGGATGAGGTTTTCCTTTTTTGAAGAAAAGTACTCCCATGAAGCACAGAATGGGATCATGCATATGGGGGGTACAATCGATCAATCATGAGATGGATAGCCTTACCCTTGGAGTAGTAGATTCTGTGGGCTCTCAGTTCCCAGTAGTAGTGGCGGAGTACGAGGATGTCTTTCCAAAAGATGTTCCAGGATTACCTCCCCACTGAGAAATCGAATTCTGAATTAACTCACACCCCAGGACGACACTGATATCCTCAATTACATATCAGATGGCTCCAGCAGATCTTCTCGAGTTGAAGGTGTATTTGGAGGATTTTCAAAGCAAGGGTTTTTGTGACCCACCATTTCACTCTGGGCGGCCCCAGTCTTGTTTTCCAAGAAGGGAGATGGAAGTTTGAGGTTCTGCGTTGATTACCAACGCCTGAATCAGGTAACCTTGAAGAACAAGTATCCACTTTAGAGAATCGACAACCTCTTCGATCAGCTGAGAGGGGCGCAGTGGTTTTCAAAGGTTTACCTTCGATCATGTTATCACCAGTTACGAGTACGGGATGAGAATATACCAAAGATTACCATCAGATGCCACTACGGTCACTATGAGTACATGGTAATGCCTTTTAGCATGACAATCTCCCCCATAGTGTTCATGGGGCTAATGAACCGGATCTTTGAGCTGTACCTAGACCGGTTCGTAGTGGTCTTCATAGATGACATCCTTGTGTACTCGGCATTAGAGGAGGACCCCATGAGACACCTGCGGATAGTTTTAGATGTACTCTGAGAGCACCAGTTTATGAGAAGATCATAAATTAAAAATTTTGGATTTAGGACGTGCACTTTCTGGGACATGTCATCTCAGCAGATGTAGTAACTTTGGACCCATCCAAGGTGGAGGCATTGTTAGCATGGGAGCCACCTCGGAGTGTAACGAAGGTGCGAAACTTCATTGGGTTGGCAGGATATTACTAGAGGCTCATTCCTAATTTCTCCTCAATAACAGTACCTATGACAGCCTTGACCAGGAAGAGGAAACCCTTAATGTGGGAGAAGAAGTGCCAGTAGGATTTCAAGTAGTTGAGACCGAGTTTTAAAAGTTCCCCAATATTTAGATTGCCGGAGGATAGTGTTTAGTACATAGTATTCTGTGATGTATCTGGGACCGGGCTTGGCTGTGTCTTGAAACAGATGTAGGAAGTGATTGCTTATGGTTCCCTCCAGCTTAGGCTACATGAGCAGAACTATGTGACCCATGATCTTGAGTTGGCTGCAGTAATCTTCACATTGAAGATATGGAGACACTACTTTATGGGAGAGTGGTTCATCATCTACTCTAACCACAGGATCCTCAAGTACGTATTCTCAAAGAAGGATCTGAATGTGAGGCAGAGGCGTTGGATAGAGTTCCTTCTAGATTATGATTTCGAGATCATCTATACTTCAGGGAAGTGGAACAAGGTGGTAGATACTCTTAACATAAGGTCATTCTCACATCTATTGAGTGAGGCGACAGAGCAATTAGCTGTGTTGTAGTTATCCTTCGTGGATGGGGAGGATGCAGCTTACCTGTAGTCGATGACTATCACCCATAAACTCTTAAAGGAGTTAGGGAAGTACAGCTTGGGGATGTCGACTGTAAGGCTTTACGTGCTTAGTTATCCATAGTATATGCTCCTGATGGATATTCACAAGGTGGGGAGCACATAATATTTTTCATAGGACGCACTGCTGTACTAGTAGCGTTATAGGAGGAAGTCCTAAGGGAGTTTCATACATCCCCCTTGGCGGTACATCATGGAGTGGAAAAGATGTACCAGGATCTCCAACGATAGTTCTGGTGGCCAGACATAAACAGGTAGTATAAGAGTTCATCTCTCGATGCCTAACATGCCAACAGTTGAAGGCTGAGCACCAGGTTCCAGTGGGATTAGCTCACCCCCTAGAAGTTCTAGAGTGGAAGTGGGGTGGAATATCTATGGACTTCATGATAGGATTACCATGGATGTCCAAGGGTCCTGATTCCATCTGGGTGATTGTTGACCGACTCACCAATATGGCTCACTTCTTAGCTATCAAAGAGCAGAGTTCCATAGAGATCTTGATACGCCTCTATGTGCAAGAGATATTTCGTCTTCATGGAATCCCTTCAACGATAGTCTCAGACCATGACGCGCCTTGTACATCCCGGTTGTGGAAGGGATTGTAGGAGGCCTTTGAGACTCAGATATGCTTGAGAATGGTGTTCCATCCCCAGGCCAATGGTCAGACGGATAGAACCATTCAGGATCTGTATATAAGTTGTGGGCATGTATCTTGGACTTTGGTCACAGTTTGGAGGACCACCTACCACTGGTTGAGTTTTCAAAGAATAACAGCTACAACTCCACCATTGGTATGCAACCTTTCATGGATTTATATGGGAGACACTGTCGGTCACCGCTTTTCTAGACTGACACTGGAGAGTCAGCACTAAAGGGTCCAGAGTTGGTGCGAGCTACCACTGAGAAGGTGCAGATCAATCAGGAGTGGATGAAGGCTGCACAGAGCCGGCAGAAGTCTTATACTGACAAGTAATGGAGACCACTCGAGTTTGAGGAGGGAGACCACTTCTTTCTTTCGGTCTCACCTCGACGTGGGTTACGGAGATCTGGCTGAGGCGGCAAGCTATATCAAAGGTTCATCAGGACTTTTCAGATACTGTATAGAGTTGACGAGGTAGCATACCAACTAGCATTACCTCCTTAGTTGCATCGGGTACATGATGTCTTCCACATGTCGCAACTGAGGAGGTACGTACATGACCCATCGCACGTCATCGACTGGGGCGATCTGGACATCGAGGATGGAGTGACCTTTTCTGAGTACCCGGTGGAGATTGATGATAGTTAGGGGAGGATCCTTCGTGGGTGATGGATTCCCTTGGTGCGCATTTGTTGGCAGCACGAGAATCTTCAGGTGAGCACATGAGAGCGGGAGTCTCAAATCCATTCCCAGTACCCTCATCATTTTTAGTAGTCTTGTTTTTGATTTTTGGGGATGCAAAGCCCCAATGTTGGGATAATGTCGTGTCTCAGATTTTCCATGTATTATTTTTAAATATTATATGGAATTGTTGTGAGACCAGGAACAGAGAATACACATCATTCTGAAGCTCGATGATCCTAGAATAGTGGTCCAAACTTTTTTTAAGTTATGTGAGTCAGCACTTGTGCGCGGTTGTGGAAGTTTCAAAATAGATTCCTAGATTAAAAATATAAGGGAACCATTATGTCTAGGATGAAAACCTTACCTAATAATGGTTTTATCCTTGACCGACGTGGGTCAGGTGAAAAATTTAATTTTCATACGTTTTTAGTAAAATATAATAAAATAAATTAGCCAAGTTTATTTTATTTTAATTAGAAACATCCACGGCAGCACAACAACGAGGCAGCTGTTTCCATATTTAATGCCATGTAATAATCACTCTGAAAATAGGAATTCTAACTCATTAATGTCGTATCATGGCGTAATTCCAAACAATCTTCCCCTTTTTAATGGGATAATCGAATGATGGTCGTTGATGGAAAATTGAGTGAAAACTCTGGAGAAACCGTGGAGCCTAGGGGAAAACACTCGGTGACAAACGATGACGAATCAAAGCTGAAAATCAATGGACCAATGAGTTAAAGGATATCGACAATGAGGTCAGCATGACCCCTTCATCAGCGATCGATCCCTTTTGAGGTATGGGTTGTTATTTTTATTCCTCTCTCCCCATTTTTGAATTTAAACGACGAATGCAGATCAACCACGAAAATTTTGATCCATGGATTCATAGGTTCGTGCATGAGGGTTTTATTAGGATTTTTTTGGGGATTAATCCATGATTATTTTTTATTATTTTGATCCTACTCCGTTTGATCCTACTAACGGGAGCGGATCAACATCTTGACGAATGACAGCGAAGGTTCGTTCCTCAATTTCTTTTCTGGAATTCCTCGCCCTTTCTTATCTCGTGTGTTCTTCACGTTCTTCATGGGGCGATGAAAAATGGATCGTTTAAAATCTGTTTTATGACACAACGATTCCAACTTGATGATCCGTTGTCATGACGGCCTAGCGGAGGTGCGACGACGACATCGGATGACGAATCAGACCATATCAAGAGAGATTGTTCTTTGACCGGTCTTCGTGCGGGTGGATAAAAACATGTTTTCTATGTCGATTGGAGGCCCAAAAACAATAGAGACGATATCAGGATGTCGAGGCGACCTGTATTCTGGAGATTCATAGTGAACGGATGGCCAGATTGACAAACGGGGCCCCACGAAAGGCACGGCGGTGGAAGCCCGTGATTCATGTAATTTCCAGAATACATGGCGTGTAATTCTGAAGAACACGATGTGTAGTACCGATGGAGGCAGCTACGTTTTTGGGGGTTATAGAGGAATCACATGGAATGTAACCCTGGTCAAACAGCATGTTGGACTTTCCCTGAAGCTTGATGTGTATTTGGAAAGTACACGAACATGGGATGGACTACACAGTGTGTACTCTCTACATAGCATGGAAGAGGCGTCTACGTAGAACTCAGCGTGTATCTAGGGGATACACGGACACTCGATGGAGTACATGACCATGCACTCCATCACACGGCCAGGTGAGGCCAGTAACGCAGGTCACCATGTGTACCCAATACACTGGTCGGCACACATGGGTTGAGGCCATGTATGAGCACATGGCCAGTGTACATGGGGCTGACCCCAGTCACTCAGACACGACATGTACACCATATTACACACGATGTACTCTTTTTTTCTCAATGACCTTCCTTACAACATGGGCAGTACCCAGTGTTAGATGACATGGTGTGTAACTTTTCTAGATGTCGTGTACTTTTTGAAAAATGGGATGGTCCTCTTGTTCACTGTATCTTGGACATGTTTTGTTTGGGTTAGTTCCCCTTCTTCTCGTTCCCCTAAAGTTCAGGCATCGTTTCATTCTACAAGAGTATGATCCCTTCAGCAGCACTTTCTATGATAGAGTCAGAATCCCTCCGAGAGGCTTGGAGTGATATCATATATCCTTTTCTGACCCTAGGTAGGTCAGACATCAACATGACCAACTCCATTAGGAGTTGATCATCTACCTATCTGGTGAATCCGGGTGAGTCGTGGTATCCGCCATGGACCTGGTAGTGATCCTCATCTGTGTATTGTGATCTTTCCAACTCAGGAGTGTGTCTCCCATAATGAGTGCATCTATGTATAGTGATCTTCCCCACTCAGGAGTGTGTTCTCCCTTAATGAGTTTATCGAGCTATCATGATGTTTCCCGGCGAACAATACTTCTCGGACGGACGTCATCAGAGCTACTAGACTCGTGGAATGTGTTCTCTAGGAATGAGTGCTTTTTGGAATCATTGAAATGAATCCCTAGAAGGGGTATGTGGTTGTGTGACTTGTTTCTTGACCACATGTCTGAGTTTTGGGTATATCTGGATTATTTTATCATGTTATATGTTTAGTAGACATAAACTGTGTAAAGCTGACTGTGCCTTTTATTTGTGTTTTTCGGGGTCCTCTACTGAGTATTGTTATATTAACCCCTGCATGGGATCTTCCTACACATTTCATGTCTTGTGCATATGAGCAGCCTTTTGATAGAGTCCAGGGCGGACAGGGATAGGACCGAGCTTTATGAGTTACCTACAGGCCGAGGTGTTCCTTCAACTATGATTTGTAGTCCTAGTATCCCTTGTGGTTACAGGTTAGACTTTTCACTTTTCAGACTCTTGTTTTTGGTGGGCTTGATTTCTGGCCCAGTTTACTTTCAGTACTTTACTTTATGTCAGACTCAGTTAGTTGGGTTTAGTTTTATGCATGCATTTTTGTTCCTTAGTGTTTTTTACATTTCAGCATTTGTGGGTTTGGAGATGCATGTGTGTGTACAGGTTCTTAGGAAATTCCTCCCATTTTAGTGATATGCCTACTCGGTTCTAGTCACCAGCCCCTGGCCAATTGGAGGGGGCTTGGGGAGTCACGGTGTGGGCCCCACTGGGACAGGTCATGACAAAACATCCTTAACGTCACCATCTAATGTTTTCCTTGGGCTATGGACCAATATTATCTTGCACAGACCACCCGAATCAAACACATAACATCCTATGTGAACTCCTTAGAGGTTCTTCACCATTACCATCATCTTCAATGAATGCCACAATATTTCCACCATTCAAACAACTCCAGGATTAGAATACACTGGTCACATCATCTCTATTCAAAAACCAAACTAGGTCCAAAAACCAATCAGTGCAGGGAGCCCCATTCACTACTAAACCCCACCTCCCAAATCCTATCAATAACACCACTCCAAATCCACCTCAAAGAGGAGAAAATATGCTTAAGGATAGGGAATGGATTTTAAAAGGAGAGACCTCTGAGTAGCGATGGAACTTCAATAAAGAAACTTACAACCAAAACCAAGAACATAATGCCACATCCACAACAGAGATACCCTCGACAGCCACTCCCACAAACCCAAAACCACAGAGAGTTACTCAATTCATATCAAACATAGATAGGTACATTGGACCTCATTGTCAGAGAGGGTATGGGCGACCGAGTGCATCGACAACAATGACCATCATCGAAAAAAACCTCCCTTTAAAGCATGACAGAAGAAGACATTTCCATTTAATAAGGAGAGAAAAAATCATAAATAAGAAAAATCAGTATAGGGAAGAAATGTGATGAAGTCGAGGAGGTGCTTGGATGAGACACTGACCCCGATTGTAATAAAGGAAATGAAGAATAAAGAAGAGGAGAACATGACCAATAAAGAAAGGGAAGGATGGAGGAGAACAACACTCAGATGTACCGTCAACCCCAAGAAAAAGGTATAATTATATTATATCCCTTGTGGATCATAATATTCATCAATAGATATTTTCCTAAATTTAAATTCCATTAAAATATCATTGGAATATTTTTTGAGGAAGTGACCATTTTCATTTTGATATCACATATTTAAAATCTAATAAGCTCCTTCCATATTAGGAAAAAGGTTCCCTTGAAAAGAAACATGGTTACGTCTAAAGGGTGTTTTAAATAATTGAGTAGTCATAATGGTGGAAAAATAATTTCACGCAGTATACATTGAGTCATAGATTTTGGTCACACCTTTGGTATAATTAATTCATTTAGAAAACAATAAGAAGATTCCTTTTAGAAAATTTATATAAATTCAAATATGGGTATAAATGAATTTAATAAATCATAGTAGAATAGTAAAAATAGTCTTCAAAAAGTGTTATAAAACATGGACATAGAAGAGAAAAGAGTATAAATAAAATAGATAAATGAATTTCATTTTCTATTGAAATATTATTTCATAATTTTGTGTTCTTAGATAGAGAAAAATGAATAGAAAACATATAATATAAAAATATAAAAATATAAGAATAAAATATCTAATATTTAATAGATATATATCATATAATTTTGTCATCAAAATTTTTATCATAAGAAATTATTGTAAATAGTAAGACTATAAAAAACACCTTAGCTCAATTCTAATTTCTTCTTAAGAACACTATCCTAGAGTATAATACATTTAAATTTATAATACATAAATGAAATAATTATATTTATAATTAAAACACCATAAAATATTTACATATTACATATTATCTCTCGTTCATTAATAATCCTTCCTTGTCATCGTCATTTTGGGTGTTAACATCATTATTTCTCATTTATGTTTCAGTTCAGTTGTTACGTTCCTTTCATCATGATCATGGTTCCATCACCTCTAGATTTAAAATTACTCAATTTATATAATATTATAAAATAATTTCTCAAGTATTTAACATTCCTCAATCACTAATGTCATAAACTTTATAACATCACTCATGATGGTGGTAAAATCAACCTAAACAATTATATGATATAAATACCAAATGAATAAGAACATGCTATGGTATAATATTAAAATTAAATTTATATCATCATATTCATGTCATATGTTTTTATATAATAATTATATAAAATTATAAAACAATATATAATTTTTTTATATGTATAATGAAATATATCGCTCATGGATAGTGTAGTTAGTCTCTATGCATGAACGATAATTCAATCATATAATAAGAGAATTGAAAATAAATTAGATAATATTTTATAATTACAGAATCATTATATATTATAAAATATCATATAAATTAAGTATATCCATCATTATTACTATCCATCAGAGGCGATAGAGGAGAATGATTCACATAGCTATGTAGAGTTGATATCCTGCATGTATACAAGGAAGATACTTTCGTCCACTATTTGAAGGAAATGATACAGAAGATGGTTATCCAAAAATAAAAATAACATCATAGTATGTTTATGATGCTATATTAATTAATTAAGTATAGATTCAGTATATTTATATGAATTATAATAACAACTAAACATTTAAATATTCAATAAATATGACTACCAAATTTTACAGAGGCCTATATTGGATAACACTTTAAGCTTTCTTAGGGTGGTCTTAGAAGAAGAAGAAAACCAAATAACTAAGGGAGCAAATATATAAAAGTTTTTTGTATTGATTTATTGAGATAAAGTATAAGGTTCTAGCCATAAAAATTATATAATATTTTTTTTAATTAAAGTATTCATTCTCTTACATTTTAGGATCATTACAGTTTAGAGTTATAGAGAATTAGGCCATCAGATTTACATAAAAAATATTACATCACATTTTTTTAAATCCATCTTATTATAAATATTTTCCTAAAAAATAAAATTATTATGATATAAAAAGCTTCATTTTCATAAAAATCTTTAAAATCCCAATCATAACATCATCTGTGTCCATACTCATCCTTAAAAACCTGTGAAAAACATTTGAAAACATAGGATTAGCACAAAAAGATCAGTAAGGGAAATATAAATGAAATAAATAAACCATTTTTCGATTAATACTTATAATATTTTCCCTTTTTTAAAATATACTTTGGTCTCAAAATAAATATGTTAATACTCAATAAATTTTTATCTCTTCCCAAATCATTTTATAAAACAATTTATTAAAAATCGAAATAGAAAAGTATGAATCAGAAAATATTATTTGAAATTATGGGAAACAAATATTTTTTTTGAAAAGTTATACATTTCACATTTAACTAGTATAATATATTTTACTTTAAAAAATTACAATCATTACTTACCTTTTATAAATCAAAATAGTCCCATAAAAACGATAGCATGCGTATATATATCATAAGGATAACATGATGCGTCACTTTTATATCACTCTTACAAATAAAATAACCCTCAAGGTAAAAATTGGAATAATATTCACAGTTACAACTATTATATCCTCCATGGTTACAAATTTAATAACCTTTATGGTTACAAATGGAATAACCATAATTTTTACAGATTTAATAATCTTAATTGTAAATTCCATGAATATATTTGGAGAAACCAAATTAGTTTAAAATGCCACTTTACCCAATAAATTAGAGAGATATAACAGGATCACCCATCCTAACTTATATAACAAAACCACCCATCATCATTAATAATTCCCAAGAGACATAACATAATACCTCAAACCTTTCATCATAATTTTTTTTTTACCTATAAGAAAACATTTGGTTATATTGATATATCCATTTTTTTTAAATCCCAATTTTCAAAAATAAAATTCATAGAAGAAAAGGAAGGGGTTTTATTCATTGAATAAAACATGAAATCATGTAAATGACACCAAATATTATATAATGGTCACAACAACATGTGAAAATTTTTACACCGTATATTCTAAAATAGAATATTCCTTTTGTCTTTCTGTCAAAATTTTCAGTATAAAACCCTTAAAAATATTCCTTTGGAAAACCATTGAAGGGATGAAAAATTTGGAAAATATTGAATTTATAAATCATTTATACCCACACAAATATTTCCAAAATAATAATTTTAAGAATATGGATATGGAAGAAAACAATTTGGAAAATAAACCGATAAAACATTTAAAAAGAAGGTTTTATAGTAAAGTGGCACATATCATGAGTTAGGATCTTCATGTCCATTCTATTTATTCATAAAAAATAAAATTACTCTAAATATTTACATGATTAAGAATCTTTTTTCAATTTTATTATCCATTTTACTACAATTTTAAAATCAATTACTTAATTAATTAACTTCACGTCTAATGTTTTGCTAATATTGGGTTCATGTGTGGAAAATGAATTTAGTAGGTAGATTATTTCCAAAGAGGCCATTAATACATAATATCCGAAATAATAATCAAGAAATAATTATCATTTTAAAATATGATTTATAATTTTTTTAAAAGTTAAATTATGATTATGAAAAATTAACTATGTTCTAATTATGGATATGGTAGGTTGTACATGTGAATGAGTGTCATTTCCATTTTTCAATGATTATTATAAGAATAAGGTAAGTATTATTTTTTATTTATAAAATTATAATTATATCATAAATACTATTTTATTTCTTTAAACACACTAATATATATGATCTATGTGATGTGGTGATGAAAAATGGATCACGTCACTTCGTGGAAGTGGTAGTCTACACATATGCACAAAGGACGTATCATTTTACAGTGATTGAGAAGTCAACAATCTAGATTATATATTATTTCAACATAATGAAAAATATTTCGTTAAGATAATATATTTTCACATAAGGTCCAATTTTATAAATATCCATGAGTGGTAGTGATGGAATGACAGATTACATCGGTTCATGAGGTGGTAGTATTCCTTGCACAAGAATGATGTTTTCATTACAAATTTTAATAAAAATAATATGGATAGAGGTTATGAAACTAACATAAAAAATAAATCTACAAAAGATACTAATGTTATTATTTTGAAATTGGATTTGGATATTTCGAAAATGTCGTAACAAAAAAATAAAATCAATTGGTTAATAACTCTAGATCTTCTTCAGAAAACCTCTTATGGTTTACTCCAAAAGCTTTCCTAGGTTGTTTTCCTGATCAAAAGAAGGACTCTAGGAATTGGGTAGGATAGTAAGGGATTTATTTGGGTAGGTAATTATGGAACCAAAATTTTTTGGGGATGTTTTCATCTCTAAAATTTTGTTTTAACCCCCATCAATCCATTTGAAACCTACCACAATATCGATTTTGTTACACTAAAGGAGACATGAGAGTTACCATAAAATGGAAAATATATCTAAAATAGACCATGATTTCTTTATTAAACTTCTTCCCTTTAAATTTGAAGAATATAATATTTTTTAAGAATTTTAAATCATTTAATAAAACATTTTATATTATAAAATTACCTTAATGTCAATTTTGAACATTTTAATTTAAGTTAAATTGAAAAAACATGAAATCAAATTAATTCAATTCTAATAATTTCCCTCCACAGTAGCATGTTATATATATATAATTAGTTAAATAAAATAATTTTCTGAATTTTTATTACTTTTAATAGTTTTAAATCATTTATTTTATTATTAATGTAATAAATACTATATCGATGTAGAAAAATCATTTAATGTAATTATTTAATCACAAAAAATAATAATTAAATTAACATGATAAGAAAAGAATCATTAAAATAAAAATATATAACAAAACATAGGGTTTTTTTATTCTTTTTAATAACATTTATTAGATTTTAAAAGCAAGGGAGTGACATTTTTTACATTATATATAAATAAAATAATTTAATTATTTTAATAAAAGTAAAGTGGTAATAAATTGCCCCATTTTTTATGTTTGGATTCTTATGGATGAACTGTAATCATAAATGTAAATATTTTTAGGTTTTAGGATAATCTTATAGTCTTTATCATATTATGTTTAATCATAATTTCTTAATTTACCCTTTCTGAAGAGACAAATATTTACTACAGTTACTATTCATAATCTGAAACAATAAAAGGGTCATATTTAATAAATTTAGAAACATTGATTTAAAATATGGAAACCATATTAAAATATTAAATTTAAATAAGAGGAATAAATTAATATAAGATTAAAACATAAAATTTAATGAACAATATTTTTTAGAAAAAATACATTTTTAGGACAAAAAATTAACTTATACCAAAACCACATTTAATGTTGATTTTAATATAATTAATTTTATTTTATGTTAATAAATAATAATTTTTTACATTTAAATCAATATCCAATTATAAATTTAAATTTAAATTACATATTTTAATAAAAAGAAATAACAATTTTACAAAATTTATTATTTTTCACTACTCACTAAAAAATAAATATGTTCCAAAAAATACAATAACATAACCCTATTATAATTTGGATATTATTATCTCAAACAATAAAGGCCCCTTTTTAAATTAAAATCCTATAATTTTAAATTAATATTTCTAATAAAATCATATAATATTGGAAAATCCAATTTGGTTAGAAATAATGCATTTTAATTTTTACTAAAAAATTACATAATATTCTTATAATGAATATAACAATATAAAACCTTATGAATTAAAATAATTTATTCTAACATTATCAGGTTTGTTATATTATTAACCAATTTTAAAAAATTATTATATTCCAACCCATATCTTTATTACCCTTTTATTCAGGATTTATTTCTTAAGAATACACATAATACAACCCAGAATACCTTTATTTATAGGTTCATTGGTAATTAGGTACATAGAATAACTTCATAAAATTGGGGTACATCAGTATTATTGAAAAATTCCTTCACATTCAAATAATATTTCAATGTTCATAAATGATGATGGGATAACCTGGGAATATACATAAGAAATGGGTGATCTATGAGGCCCGATAAGGGAATAAAATAATTATAACATAAAGAAGGTATTACATGTTAATAAATGGGAATATCAACTATAAAAAATTGGTGAGAATTATAATCATGAAAAATTAGGAAGGATATTGCATGATAACATAAAGGAAACATGGGATTGTGGAAACAACTTTAATAATAACCTCATAAGCACAAGTCAAGATTAATGACCATGACTTAGTGACTTATATTAATAGGATAACCTCATAGACACCATAAATGGAATATTATGAGACTAAAACATTACCCAATGCATTTGATCTATATATGGGAACACCCATCATATTCATATCATGTACAAGCATAAGTGTTCCACAATGATCATATAACATTGGAACATATTTCATCAAATTTAATTCCAAGATCAATGAGTTTGGAATGAATACATATAATTTTCCAATTATTTAAGTATAGTTGTTTCTATGTAAAAACCATTGAGTGGAAATAATTATTGTTTTCACGACAAAAAGGTTTTTTATGGAAAATTCTAGTGAAATTTTAATAGTATAATTGATGTATATAAAGGTTAATATAATGTTTTAATAATTATAAAAGGTGAATATAATCATTTTTAAATCAAATTTTCAGTAAAATGTATGTAGAGAAACATATCCTTACAATATGAATAGGAAATAATAGGGTATAAAATGAAAAAGATACTTTAATATAGTGAAGAAAGTGGGGATCTCTTACCTTAAAAGGGTGATTCAAAAACATTGGAGGAATGTCTTGGGAGTTTAGATGAACATTGGTAGGAAACTAGAGTGGTAATGGAAGAGTACGTGTGTGATCAAATGGTTTTTAGTGATGAGGAATGGGATTTTGGGTGGGTTTATATAGTAAAATAGGGGATTTCTTTATTATTTCTGAAACTTATATTTTGGACTATATACAATAAAATAATCAAACCCTAAACCTTTTAATGGTTTTATCGCACGGATTCTTCAAAATATTAGTGGTTTTAATTTCTTTTTATAAGAAAATGGTCTAAAATCCTTAAAATATTACCATGGTAATGTAGAGGTGAGTTGTTTTTATAAATAAATGATTTTCAAACCTTAAAATATAATATATGTGTTGGAGGATTCATAAAGGATTTATAAAGAATAATTAAATAAAATAAAAACGAAATTGTATTAAAGGGGGAAAAGTTTTTTATGGATATATTTTACATAATTTATTAATTGACTTTTTTGTCATTATGATATCATATTACACAACACATATTTATACCATATTTAATGTTCATCGGAAAATTCCACTATATTAGAAAATTCTGAAAATATCACCATTGGATAATTTTGAGAATATTATTCAAAAAATAATTTTTATATTATCCAAACAATTTATAAAATATTTAAATTTTCAATTTTAAATATAATTTACATTTATTGATAAATGTTGGGTTTTATGAAAATTAAAATTTCTAAACGATTATTACAATTATATTTTAGATCATAAAAATATAATTTAATTTAAAATTTAATAATAATTACATAATAATAATATTTTACTAAAATATTATTTATTTAAAAATCCATTAATTCATCAAAATAAGTTTCTTAAATAAAATTGCATATTTCCAAAAAATAGAATTTGTGTTTTATCATATCAAGATAGAAATCATTTATAATATAAAAATAATAAGAGGAAAATATATTCATTGTTTTATAAAATATACATATTCATATTAATAGGTCTTGATACACATACTTTTATTATACATGAAAATTCTCTAAGGGTATGGTGTGTGATAGTTACACTTTCATGGGGTGGTTCGATATACACTGTTTGGGTTGTGACCTCGATGAGTTTGAAATTCTACCATAAATGGTCTCACAAGTGATTTAGTTGTTGGATCTCAACTTGGGCATGGTCTAGGTAAAACCTTAGTGATGATTTCTCTCTTAGAAACTCTTCTAAGTGGGATTTATAGGGTTTTATAATACTACTTGAGTCTTTGACGTCCTTTGTCTATGCCAATTGGATTTATAAGAACTCAATATTTTTACTTAACCTATGATAATGATTAAATGGTTATATCATCAATGGTTATGATAATTAATGATATTTTAAATAAGATATGATATAATAAAACAAAATATATTGATATGTTTTCTATGACCATAATAGATAATGGGGCATTTAATTTAATCACAAGGGTTTTTTATTTATAAATGTTTGGGTCATTATAATCATACCTCCATCTGAAATTTCACAATTGAAATTTTCATTTAACTCACTAAAGAATATTAGGTTAATTCTAATTCATCATCTCCTATAGTTCCCACATCACTTTTTTAAACTTTTGGTTTAACCAGAGCACTTTGATTAGGTGCATTGTCTTATTTCATAGAACTTTTCCTCTAAGATCTAGGATCATCATCGGCTGCTCCTCGTATGATATATCATTCACAAATTGTATCACCATTGGTTTTACCACATGTATGGAGTTTTTTATGAACTTAATTAAGATGGATAAATGGAAAAAATCATATATATGATATAGGATTTTTGGGATTTCTAGTTGATAGGCCACTGTTCTGATGTAATCGAGGATCTCAATGTGACTGATGTCTCTTGTACTAATCATTCCATTCTTTCTAAATCACATGATTTTATTCAATAGAGATGTATGGAGGAATACCTTTTCTCTATCCTTAATCTCTAGGTCTCATCAATGATTTTTAGTATAGATCATCTCTTGAATCTATGTATCCCTAATGCTCTCATAAATAGTCTTTACCTTTTCAACCATTTTTTCTACCATGTCAATACCTAGTAGTTGGATTTCACCAACATCATCCTAGCATTTAGGTGTTATAATCCTCTTCCAATAAAGGGCTTCATATGGATCCATTTTCATTCTTGAGTGGAAACTATTATTTTATGATAACTTTACTAGAGGATGTTGTTGAATCCGTCCTCATTTGGTGTCTATTTAGGATTATCTCATCATTTCCTCGAGTGTCTAGATAGCCTTCTCAGATTGGACATCATTTTGAGGGTGATAAGTCCGGATGAAGTTCAAATAAAAATTTATATAATGTTGGAAACTATTTTATAACATGGATATAGATTTGGGGTCTTATGAAATACAATATATAGTTGTGTTCCATGTATCCCCATCACATATCTAATGTATATCCTTATAAGTTGATCGAGCGAGAAGACCTCTTGGATTGAACTGAATTGAGTATAATTTTTAAGATGATCCACCATAACCCATATATAATTATTTACTCTTTATTTATTCAAAAGACCAGGGACAATGTCCTTGATTTTGTTTTCAAATTTCCATGTAAGTATGGGTAATGGTTGATCATCCCCGCATATTTTTTTCCTTTTAGTATTCACTTCCTAACATACTAGAATCCCTAATGTACATTTAATGATCACATTTTTATACTTTCTGACCAATACAACACTTAGATATCTCAATAAATATTTATGAACCCTAGATTGGCGGAGACTATCAGGATATGTGAATAATCCAAAATCTCATTCTTTAACTTAAGATTTGATGTGACACGTCGTCTTGACCCAAAACTTACAACTACATATTCATTAATTTTAAACTCTGGGGATTTCTATTTTCTTATTGATTACACCGTATTCTTAATTACAAGATCATTTATTTGAGAATCCTTTATCTTCTCTATAAGGGATGGATGGTAAATTATTTGTGAACGTTCTGATTATTTTCCTTCGTTAATGATTCCCATGTCCATCATTCTAAATTTAAGATGATTAGAAACTTCTCAATTCTCATAAATGATAAAATTGTCAGATCCTTTCTATATAAAGAATTTTCCACTTTATTTTATTTCCCATGATGGTATTTAATTGTTAATTCATTTTCCTTAATCAACTCTCTCCACCTTGTTCAAGGCATATTCATCTCTTTCTACGTGAATGTATACTTGAGGCTCTCATGATCTGTATATACTTCACACTTCTCCCTAAAGATATTATGATTCCATATTTTCAATGAGAATATTAATATATCCAACTCCATATCATGTGTTGGATAGTTATATTCAGGAACACTCCATTTTCTTGAGTCATATTCTTTCACTTTTTCATTCTACAATAGTACACATCCCAAGACCTTCTTTGAATCATCATTATACACCAATGAAAAGATCCCCACTTATCAGTAGTGTAACTATACGTGTAGTGGAAATCCTTTTTCTCAACTCTTTGAAGCCCACTTCATATTATTTATTCTAAAAAAAGTATTTCCATTTCATGTTAGATTTGTTAGAGGGTTTTAAAATCATGAAAAAATTCTCACAAATCGATGGCAGTATATATATAATGCAGGGAAAATATTATCACATATATTGGACTCAACCTTCCTTCAATTTCCTACGCCTTTTAAGGATCTATTGATATCCCATTTATTGTGATAAAATTCCCCAATAATGATACTTCCTTCATATAGAACTCACATTTTCTATACATTCAATAAATCATCTTCTTTCATATTGCCTTTAGCACAATGCTAAAATAATCCTCATTATCCCATTAACATTTAGTGTATATTAAAATATCATATATAAAGACTTCAAAGAAATATTAAGGGAACTCTAAGGACTCTATTATTTAATTCCTTTAATATTATGGAACAATAATGAGTCTGAATGGAATTACTATGAACTCATATTTCCCATAACTTGTATGAAAAGTAGTCTTGGTGATTTTACATTGCTTAACTTTTACATGGTAATACCCTGAATATAAATACACCTTATTGAAGTATTGAGATCCACATAGTTGATTGAAAAATTAATTAATTATTGATTGATGCTACATTTTATTTATTATGATATTTTTTATCTTACAATAATCAATTCCTAGAATAGTGACCCATATTTCATCTCAATGAAGTGGACTAGTGCACCATATTGTGTAGTACTTTAGAATATGAACCATTTATCTGGATTCTCTTGAAGTCGTTTATTTATCTCCTCATGTTTCTCAACAACCATTCTTTATAGATTTTAGTATATTGGAAGAGCCTAAGGTATAATCTCGATTGAAGATTCAACCTCTCGACTAGGATGTAGACTAGAAAATTAAAAGGGAAACACTTCAGTGTATTACCTAAAATTTATATTTCATTCAAGGATGGTATTTTACTTATACTCAATAATTTGAGCTATATATTATTTATCATAGGTAAATAGTATATGTACTTTATATTTTCATGCTAAAAAATATGCATCCTCTTATATGGACTAGTACAGAATCAAAGGGTGATTCAGGATATGGAGATTTATTTCCTTCTTTTAGAAATTTATGTTCACTTAATATTAGTAAATCTAATACAAATCAAAAATTGAATAAAATTACACTAAAGGTGGTATAAAATGATTCTATGGGAAGTTCAAAACACATATTTTGAAATTGGAGGATTTATATATTGGGGATAAAATAATTGCCTCATTTTTCATTTTCACTAAAAAATCTATATCCATGCTTTATGGTGTTTTTTGAATAGTTATACTAAACATGCGTGATGTGAATGAATGCGTAGAACCAAAATAAAAAATAATTCTATCTATTTCTTGATGAATAACTAGAATATATGTAACCACTTCATTGTCTATATCTACCTCAGTAGTTGGGATATAATATAATATAACTTGTTTCCTTGGTGGTTTTTTGCATTTATTTTCTCTGAAAACACTTGGTTTAGGGTAACAATTCAAATAGTTTCATTGTTACTTATAGTAAAAAAATTGGTAAATAGATTGAGGGTAGGTAGGAACATTAATTCACATCTATTTAATTGGATTTTTCTCCCGATATTAGTCACAAGCATGGTTCCCTTCTTTTCCACACCTAAAGTATTTCGTAGTCCCCTTATGAAATTTCTGGGGATCTTCTTTACTCACCATTGAAAAGTGTGATGTTGAAATTTATTATCACAATTAGAATAATCAATCTAACCAATAGAATTAAACTACACTTTTAGATACTTCTCCCCATGAAACTCTTTAGGTTCACTGATCTCCATATTTAATTTGAGGGAAATCCCAAAAAAAATCTTCAAAGCTATTAAAAGAATGAATTGCTAGGGATTTTTATAGACTCAGTTTTAGGCCGCCAAATAATCAGTCAAATTTTCATTTTGGGTTACCGAAAAATATGGCGGTGTATCATGTAAGACTTGTGAGGTTTTTCTTTTCATGCTTGGATGGATTCATTTTTTTATTTAGGATAGGACAATCCATTTATATTTTAGGTATGATAGTTTGATGAAAACATTTTTACTTGTTTTTGGAATTCCTTCCACCCCATTGCATCAATAAATTCCTGAAGATTCATATTTTTGATAAATACTCACAACTGATCAGATTATCACTCCTTATGATAAATATCTAGTATAACCTTCTCTTCCTCAATCCATTTAATTATAGAGATGATTTTCTCAATGGACTTGATTCGTTGTTCTGTGATTAAGGGATCTAATAATCCATTGAATTTTGGAGTCCTTTATTTCATAAAGTTCTGCATTGTAGTTTTCTATTTCTTATTGGGATTTGGGTGTTCCTCTTGATTAATTTTTCTATTCCATACCAAATTCAACTCAAATAGTATCAACACAAATTTAATGATTCATTCTCTCTTCTGGTTGGGCATCCTGTTTGGGTAGTCATCCAATTTCTCTTTAAATTTGTGGTTTACTAGATTACTCCTTTTTATTTCCATTGGAAATAATAATTAGAAGATTAGGGATAAGTATCAATAGACTATTCAAAACATAATGAGAAATCCAATAACATTAATTGGGTAATATATAAATAACATGTATTTCTTAACTTATGAAAATCTCGGCTTCAATATAAGTTATCCAAGACATATTTCCTAACATTGACTATTGTGGTCATTTCTATTCCCCTAATTATTGTTTAAAATTATCTTGTGAACATTACAAAGCATATCCCATGGGAGTGTAAACATGATGGGCAGAAAGGCCCATTTTCATGCACCGGTTCTTTATCGAGTCTATCGTATGGCGTTTTTTTAGGTGCTACCTCTACTTACATTTGTGCTAGATCCACATCCTCTAGAAGTATCTAGAAAATGATATATTTTTTTGGAAACCACTTAATCAATAATTTACCAAAACATAGGGAGGTTTTCTTTTGTTAATTATTATTCCTATGGATTTCATTATAATTTTAAAATCCTAATCTCAAAAATAACTATACTTTCCTCTCATATGAACTATAAAAACCCTTTTAATTATTACCCATATATTAACGATTTATTTCATAATAATATAGATAATAAAACCCTGATGATCATTAAGTCTAGTTTATTTCATAATTAGGTATATAATACAACAACAGAGATTAGGGTTTAAATCGACATTATTGTAGAATTCCTTACCATAATCATAATATTCCATCATTCTTAAAACTGAATGGGATAACCAGGGGAATACACAAGATAGGGGTGAGATATAAATCCCAGCAAGAGAATAAGTAAAGAATAAAATGAAGAAGGTATTACATGTTAGACAATATACATATTAATGGCACATAAAAGGGGTTTGAATCATAAACATGACCAATGAGGCATGATATATCACGATATCATAAAGGCAACATGGGAATATGGGAACAAATTTAAACATGGAATCATAAGGATAAGTCAAGATTAACCACCAATTCATATTAAAATAATGTTATTAGGATAACCTCTTGTACACCATATATAGAATCTCATCAGACTAAAAAATTTCCCAATGTATTGGAATGTTATCTAGGCACATCCATCATAATCATATCATGTACATGAATAAGTCTTCCACATAGATCATATAATATCAGAATATATTTCATCACATTTAATTATGTGAGTAATGAGTGTGGAATAAATACATCAAATTACCTAATAAAATAAGTATCAGTATATCTTGGAGATTACACTTGAGTGTAAATAGTAATGGTATTCATAAAATAAGTTGGCATTGGAAAACCTCAATGAAATTTCATCTGTATAACAGTAGTACATAATGGTTCATAAAATGGTTTAATGAGAGATAAGTTGGTATATCATTATTTTGACATAAATTTTGTATTAAGGGGGTCTGGGAAAACATATCCCAGCATTAGTAATTAGAAATTAAAGGGCATGAAATGAAGAAGATTATTTAATAGAGATGAGAATGAGAGAATCAATTAACTTGAGAGGGTTATTACAAAACAAGGGAGGAGCCTCATGATAGATTGGGGAAACTTTTAGAGAACTATACAGAGGGTAAGGAATAGTATTTTTGTTATAAAGGGATTTTGAGTGAATAGGAATTGAATCCAGGGTGTATTTATATAGGAAAAGATAGGGGATTTCTTTACTATTTCCCAAGCATTGGTTTGGGACTCTATATAATAAAATATTCAATACCACAAACATTACCATGGTTTTTTCCCTTTTCCAACAAATATTATTATTTTTCATAATTTTATAAGTCCAAGAGGAAAAATAATGAAAATATTGAACTTGGTGATATAGAAGCAATCCATGTTTATAAATAAATGATTTTAAAACCTTAAAATATAATATATATTTTTGAGGTTTCATAAATGCTTTATAAAATTAATAAAATAAACTCAAAATCAAATTAATTTAAAGGTTAAACATAGATTTGGCAGTGTATATCTTTTATAGAATTTATTACATCATTTTTGGGTCATTATAATGTTAAAATACATATCATATATTTATACCATATTTAATTTTTTTCCCAAAAATTCAACTTTCCAAGAAAAATATGAAACTTTAACCATTGGATAATTTTGAGATATTGATTACCAAAATAGAATCTATATAATCAAATTAATTTAATAAATATTTTAAATTTCACTTAAAAAAACAAATTGATATTTATTGAAAAATGATGGGGTTTTTTAGAATAACAGTTTTAAAACACTTATAAAAATTACATTTGATATTATAAATATTATATTATAATATAAATTTAATAATAATTAATTAATATTATTATTTAAAAATTTAATTATTTCAAAATTCTATAAATCATTGATATAAGTTTCTTAATTGAATTTTTATTTTACACAAAAATAAAATTAGTGTTTTATAGTATCATAATAAAAAAATCATTTATAAAGTTACAACTATAAGAAGAAAATATATTCATTATTCTAAGAATTATACATATTAATTTTATTAGGGTTTCAATAATAATCTCATTATTACAATAGAAAATTCCCTATGGGTAAGGTTTTGGATGGTGAGATTCTCATGGGGTGGTTCAGTGTAGATGGTTTGGGTCGTGAGACCAATGAGCATGATTTTTTCATATAAATGGGTTTTCTCATGATATAGATGTTAGATCTTTGCTTGGTCATTGTTAAGGGAAAATATCACTGATTATATCTCCCATGTATTATTAGATAAATGGGTTTTATAGGGAATGATCCTACTGTTCCATTCCATCACTTATTTTTTATGTGTCACTTGGATTTGTAAAAACCCTATATTTATTATAAACATGTGATCACTTTTCAACCACTATATTGTCAATAATTATCATAATTAACTATCTTTTAAATATAATTGGATATAATAAAGCCAAATAATTTCATGTGTTTTATATAAATGTAATACATATTAGTGAATTTAATTCAATTATAAGTGGAATTTTATTTATAAAAGTCTGGTTCATTACAGCTTACTCACAATTTTATTCATTACTTAAACAAGTTGGGATATATTTCTATTATTGAATTCTTAGATTCAAATTTTTCTTGTTGAAACATATGTATTTTCCAAAAATATTAACACAATAAATTACCTAATTCCAAAAGAATTTCTCCACATGGATAAAAATAAGAATAATTTATTCCCCATAAGAAAGGTTATATTCCAATTTAACTACCTCAGGGCTCAAATATGAGATGAATCTAGCCCATATTTTCTTAATATCAAAACATTATTTGTCCTGGTATCTTGGAAAAACATAGAGGAAATTCCCCTCGGAAGAAACTAATATGAATTTCACCAATATATCACATAGTCTATTGAACCATGGACTTAGCTTCCCACTTTTCCAAAATGAAAAAACTTTTACTTAGAGATACTATAAGGAAAACATGATCATTGACCACAAAAGAAAGATCTTTCCTCTGGTTATCTATATAACCTTTCTTCCATCTCTGATCCATCCTTATATGTTACGGAATTATATTCATCTTCTCAAAAATTTCACCTTACAAATTTGGTACCATAAAATTCATTTCTCTTAATTGATACTAATAAACTATGGACTAACATTGATTTCTATATAAATATAAAAATTGTTCTCCTTATAAATAAGAATGAAAACAATTATTATAAGAAAACTTTACTAATGAATGATATTGATATGAACCTCTATTATAATCTATTGAACAACATTGAAGCATTTCTTCCATGGTTTGAATCGTTTACTCAGACTATCCATCATATAAAGGGTGAAATTATATAATGAATATAAATTTAGTACATATATTTTTTTAAGTCCCTTCAAAAAATTAGATGTATATCTAATATCTCAGCCATATACAATGGAGAGGGGAACACCATGTAACCTAATTTTACCCTTGATGTAGAGTCTGGAAATCTAATCAAAATACATAATATCTTTAATTTGAAGGAAGTATATAGATTTAGTTAATATATTAATAATAACCAAAATATCATTATTACCATGAGATGTATTTGGAAATAAAATCATAAATTCCAGGGATATATTTTCCCATTTCAACTCTAGAATTAGAAAAGGAAAAGGCATTCCCTTTACTAATTATTGTACTAATTTAACCTAATTAAAATTAAAAAAATCATGGTAAAGTCGAAAATATCTCTTTTCATTCAATCTAAATAGTATCACTATAAGAGTTCTCGATATATCATGGTCCTACTAGGATGAATGGAAAATGGAGAACTATTAGCTTCACTCAATTATTCTCTCTTTAATTGGGAATCATAAGGCATTAATTATCGTTTTCCAAATCTAATAACACCTCCCTCAACAAGATTAATCCATTGAAGCATACCATTCTTAATAGATTCTAACTTTTCCTAAAACACATGATCCTCATTCTAATATTGCATAATTTTTTTAAATATGGATGACTATATTAACACATAAAATGAAACAAAGGAATTCCTATAATGCTCGATTTTTAGTCTAAAATTATTCAACTCATTAAACAAAGGGTCATGTTTTAATAGTAACACGATCAATGAAGAATTCTTTTTCCAAATCATGGAATCTTCCATGTTGATTAAATTATATTGATGGTAATGAATTTATCATTTGTCAACCTTTATTAATTATGGCCATCTCTTTTATCTTATATTCAAATATCTTGGTGTAGATATATAGTTCAAAATTTATGATTAGTATATTTTTAATAATTTACACCATATAAATGATATCACTAAATTTTTAAAAGAAACAGTGAATCTTCAAGATCAAGTTCATGTGTCATATAGTTTTTCTCATTTAGTTTTAATTGATGTGATGTATAAGAAATTACTTGATTATTATGAATTAAAATAAAACCTAAACACCAAAATATAGAATATGTCTAAATAAAAAATTCACTATTTTTAGATGGTTGGTCCACAATTATTGGATTTAATAATATTATTTTCAATACATATAAGCATTAATTACATTCGTTTTTCTATACAAACCTAACTTCGTTTTAGGATACCTTAGTTGGAGGGCTAGATAAACATGATTTTTTTGAAATAACCATGGGTAATATCCAACTAATCCAAGTATACTATGAATCTCGGTAACATTTATATATCTATGCAATCCATAAACAAATTTAGTTTTTAAGGGATCAATAGCTATGTGATCTTAATTTATTATGTTTCCATGGACTAAAATTTTATGTAACAAAAAATCATATTTTGTACATTATCTATGTAACATATTTTCTTTATAGGTTTTTAGAACAATTCATAGATATATTCCATGATCATCAGAAGTTTTTCAATAAATAAATATATCCTTAATAAACACAACTAAAATATTGTGCAAATATTCATGGAAAAATAAATTTTTAAGATCAATAAACGTAGTTGAGGAATTTTTCAACCCAATATGAATAGCCACAAACTCATAATGATCATACCTATTAAGGAGTGCTATTTTTGAAGTTTCATCCTCTTTTACCTTCTAGTGGTGGTACCTAGACCTGATTTTATCCATTAAAAAATTATGATCTCCCTAGACCTTTTCGAAATTCTTATCGATATGAAGGTATAAAATTTTATTAAAACATTATTTTATTCAAATATCTATAATCAATGTAAATCCTCATGCGACCATCTTTATTTTTGACAAAAAAATTTGATCACCTCATGTTAAAGTGCAAGGATGAATGATGCCTTTATCAATAAATTCCATTAACTGAATTTTCAATTCTAAACGTTCAACTTGATCCATTCGAAAAGCTATTTTTTAAAAATTGGTTTATTTTCAGGCACTAATTCATCAATAAATTCAATTTATAGATCAGTTATAACACTAGTAATATCATCAGAAAACACATCAAGGTATAATTTTACTATCAGTATATAATTAATTTAATCAATTACCTAATTGTATATAATATTTACTTGGTAACATTCTTTTCATTATTTTAGTAGTTTCCTTTCTTCTTGGTATTTTATCAAAAGAATGAAATTATTCTTTTACAAAAACTAAAACTCATTCTAAACATCAATTTTTTTAGCACTAGAATATATATTATCTTGGTAAACAGAGAAGCAATTCATACCTAGAATAACATCAAACTCTACTAGGAGAAATACAACAAGTTATTCAGGTAAAGTCTTTAAAAAAAATAATCAGAAAATTATTATAATTTATTTTTACATTAATACTTCCCCCATGTACTTTTACTAAATGTTATGGATTCATTTCTTGAGATAAGATTTATAATTTACGAAAAAAATTAATATAAATGAAAGAATTTGTAGAACAATAATCGAACAAGACTTTAGAATTATCTCAATAAACAAAAAATTTACATGATACCACTTCATTTTATTGGCCAACATCAACTAAAGTAGTTTCAATGGTTTTCACCACACCCTTCTACTTATATAAATTTTTCTTCACATCAATTTTTTCTTCATCGGACACTCATATTCATAATGACACATCTCATTACATTTAAAACACAATAATTTCCACTTAATGATATTTTCCATACCACTATCATGATCTTTTTCATTACAATCACTATCCATATACCTAGTATTACTACATCTAAATCATTTACCATGTGTCATAAATCATTCCCCAGTGTGATAATTAATGCACCTATCACAAACATGAAACCCGGTTTTCTAATATTCATATTTCTTTAATTGGTTCATTTCTATTACCTTCTATCTGGACAAATTTTTCTACTTGTTTTCAAAGAACACCTTATCGTATATGAGCTTAATTCTAACCTTCTTAGAACATCGAACAAGTTTCTAAAATAATTTAAATTCATGGGAAGCCTATTCCCTTTAGTATATTAGTATTAATCTTCAGTAAAATAGATTATTTTTTCTATCAAGATATTACATACAGTTTGGTGTGTACCATTCTAATTGAGTGAAGTTTTCTTTATATGAGGCCATTGAATATTCATCCTTCTACCTAAATTATACGAATTGTTTCCCATTATAGGTCAAACAACCTTAATAAAATATTATTAATTTCATACCTTTCCAATATTTCAATATCTTACCTTTCTCTATGATTATCAACCACTTTACACGGCAAAAAAACATCACCTTCAAACTTTTAAATAGAAAGAGTTTATTTTTGATACTCTAAAAAACCCATGAATTCAAATATATTTTCCAAATCATTAATCCACCCCTTAGCTTCCATTAGGATGTAATATCCATTTAATGATATAGGTTGTTTTATCAAAACAATCTCCAATATGGACATGTTTCTTTGTGGTAGACATGGGTTTTCTCTATCATGGATACCACCACCATTTACATCTTGAGTCAATAGATACATCACAACAACAAATTACACTATTAAAATTCCATAAATTTCAAGTTGCTAATTTGGATAGATATTGTGTTATTGATTCATTCCCACTTCCACTTCCCTATTTTCATTGTATAAAACCACTCTACACAAAAAAAAATTAGATGAATCAATAAGGTAATATTAAACTGAAAAAAACATGATAACCAAAAATTAAAATCTCTTAATAGTATTTAGATACATTATCATGAATTGTAAAATTATATAAACTATTCCTTTTATATAAACTATAAGTACAAATCCTAACACATTATATACTTTTTTGTTTTATATCCAAAAATAATTGTACACAATTTTATAATCATTATAAGGAAGTGTTTTAGGGAGCGGAGCCATCACATTTACATAAACAATTATATCAAACTATGGGAAATTCTACATAGTATCCATAATCCACCAAAATGAAGCTTCTATGATATAAAGAGTTTTATTTTTATGAAACATAATCACAATTTTAATCTTAATATCATTATTTTCCTCACTCATCCTTAAACCATTGTGAAATAAATTTTAAATTGTTCGGTGAACAAGAAACTATTAGTATGGGAAACAAAAAACAATTAAAGAAATTGTTAGTCCATGAGTACATTTAAATTTTTTCATTTTTAAAAATACAACTTGGGATAAGAATAAACATTTTATTACCTAAGAAATCCATATCTAGGTCAAAATACTTACATAAAACTTTTAATATAAAATATTTATGGAAAAATAAAACTCCAAAGGCTTCATTTCAATCATGAAAAAACATAAACCGGATTCAAAAAAAATTACATTTCACCCATAAGAAGTATCATAGAATTTTTTTTACAAAAATAAGATAATTTGTTACATTTTGATTTCAAAATATTTATAAAATACCCATAGTAAGAATAGATATATCATATAGGTAACTTGAGGCATCATTTTCATATCACACATACAATAACTCTTAAAAATATAATAACCTTCGATGTTAAAAATGAAATAACCTTCATTTTTACAACTTGAAAAACCTTTGTAATAAATAATGGAATAAAAATCATGTATAAAAATACAATAACCTTTATAGTTACGAATATAATAACTTTCATGGTAAATTCCAATAATCTATTAGGAGAATCCAAATCCGTTAACTTCATACCTTTACACAATTTACTAGAGATATAATACAGGCTCACCTATCCTTAGTTTATAATGGAACCACCTTTTGTCATTAATAATTCCCTAGAACTATAACATAATATATTAAATCTTTTATCCTAATAATATTATTATCACTGATAAGAAAACATTTTTTGATATTGATAAATCACTTGTCTTTAAATCCCAATTTTCAAAAACAATATTTCCATAACAAAATGAAGGAAGGGTTTTATTTGAATAAAACATAATAGTTTTTCATCTAAGATAGATATCAAATAAAGGATATAGAGGTGGGAGAAACTATTGATGTTTTCAACATTAAGATGAAATGTTCATTTTGTATTTCTATGTAAATATTTTTTATAAATCATGTAAAATTATTCCCCTTCAAAACCATTGAAAGAAAGTCCAAAGTGACATAAATTTTCCTTTATAATTCATTCATATAAATATAAATACATCTATTAACTAATTTTATGAATATTTTTTATATAAATAAATTATTTTAAAAGTAAATCTTTAAATCATTTTAAAAGAAAGTTTTATAGTAAAGTGTCTCTTACCTCGAGTTTGAATCATAATATAAGTTCTCTATATTCCTAAAAAATAAACAAACATGAATTATTTAATATCTTAAGAGCATTTTTTACATTTATAATCCATTTAACTTCCATGTTACAATTAATTAACTTCACTTAATAAGTTTTGATAAAATACACCTCATATATCTTAATGTTCATCGGTAGATAGACAATTATCAACGAAGTATTTATTCAATCATTTAAAAAATAATAATAAGTAAATAATCATTCTTGTATTTCAATTATTATTTTAAATCCAATAATTAAATAGAATTATAAATAATTAACTATTTCATAACCATGTATATGGAAGTCATATGAACACATGAGAAAAATTTCCATTTTATAGAAATAATTAGGGAAATATGGTATTTATTATATTATCCTTCTCTAATTATAATTTTTTCATTAATAAATAATTATTTCTTAAAATAAACTTTTATATATCATCTTTGTGATGTTTTGATCAAAAATAGGTCACACTGCTTCTTGGAGGTGGTATTACACACATACACATGGATGAAATTATCATTTTCAGTTAAGGGATATGTAAGAAAAAAATGAAATATTAACTCATCAAAATGATAAATATGTCATTAATATCATATATAAAAATTATATCCATAATTATCAACAATTGTGAGAGGTGGTGATGGGAAGAAGAGTTACATCAGTTCCCATGGTGGTATTCCTCCATACACATGAATAAAAGTTTAGTTTCCAATTTTATTGAAGTGGAAACAATTATATAGAATTAAATTAATATAACAACATATTAGTATGTGGAAGATATTAGTTTTATAATTTCATCATGGTTTAAGGATATTATAATGATGTTGAAGAAAAAATCAAGTGAAAACTTTTGTTTAAGAATTATACCTCTTTTTGAGAGAACCTCTTAAGTTTTTCACTTAAAGATTTCCTAGGATAGTTTTATTAATAGAAAAAGGAACCTGGGAAGTGTATAGGGATATAAGAAATATATTTGGATAGGTATTGGCTGAAAAAATGTATTTTATGTGTATGAAAACAAGAGAGTATGTTTTATTTTATAAGTAAGGGGAGGGGAACTATTATAATTGCTTAAAATATTAAATTTTAATAAAAATATTTTTTAACAAAATTCCTTGAAACTAATATAATTAAAAAATATCATGATTATGAGTTGAAATAATCTTAAAAAATAAAATTTCAAAAACATTAGGTGGTGTTTTCATCCTAAACTATGGGTCTTAACTACTTTCACAATGACAACAACTTGAATGTTTTTCATAATAAAGGAGCCAAGAATGATACTATAAATGGGAAAATTCCAATAAATGAAAAATCTATTATATTATCAACCATATACCATTTAGTTTAAAAAATATTATATTTTTATAAAATTTAAATAATTTAATAAAACAATATATATTTTAACATATCATTAATGTCATTGATGGAACTATTCATTTCATTTGACTTTGAAAACAACAAGTTAGTAAAGTAATATGAATATAATCCATTACCATCTCCCTAAAATGTTTTATTTACCCAAAAAAATCATGGAACATGATAATTATAATATTTATATTACTTTTAATAATTCGAAACACATTTATTTTATTATTAATTAAATAAATATTTCTTTAATGTTGAATAAGAATTTACAAATATTATTTCATTTGTAACAATTATAAATAAATTAACATGATAAAAATTATCATTAAAATAGAAATTTATAATTGAACATTAGTTTTTTGAAACCCTTTCACAAAATTTCCTAGATTTAAAAAGCAAGAGAGATACATTTTTCAATTTAAATTTAAATAAAATAATATAACTATTATAATCAAAGGTAAGTGGAAATAAATTTCCCCATTTTCAAATTTTAGATTATTATTAACGAAATATACTCATAATATGAAATTAATACAACTATTAGTATCGTTTTTAAACATTATAATAATATTTTTAACCATATTTAGCAAATTTATCCTTAATAAGGTGAAAAGTATTTATGACACTTACTATTGACAATGAAAAAAATCAAAGAGGCATATTCATTTAATGTGAAAATATTGGTTCTAAATATTTAATCCATTTTACAGAAATCAATTTCTATAAGTTTTATATATTAATTATATATTATAATTCAAAACCCAAAGAAAAATTGTATTTATAAGAAAAATGTTTTTTTAAGTGAAAAAATGAACTAATACCAAAACAAAGTATAAATAATATTAAAATGTAATTACATAGAATATATATTAATCATGAATTCCTTTTTTACTTTGAAATAATACTCAAATAATAATCAAGCTTTTGAATTAATTAATATAATGAAAAAAATGATTATTTTTCAAAAATATTTATTTTATAATGTTCACAAAAAAATAAATCATTCAAAAAAATTCAATAATTTCACCCAAAGATAATTTCAAAATGATAATTTCAGAAATTAAGTTCAATTTTTAAAATTAAATTTATATAGTTTTGAAATTAATCATCTAAATTAAACCATGTAATTCATGAAAACACAATTTTCTCATAAATAAGGATTTTCCCTTTTGAAAAAAATTACATAATATTTTTATAATTGATATAACTCTATAAAATATAATGAATAAAAATTATTTATTCTAAAAATACATGTTCTTTTAAATAAAGGGATCAAATTATGTTAATGAGGGAGGAGATGAGATTTCCTTTTATAACTGATGGGAGTGACACTTATGGAATTACATAAAAGATTAAAATAATATAAATTCATTTTCTTATGAAATGTTTACTAAATAGCCATGAAATAAAATGTCAGATAATATTATATAAAAATATCTTCATAAAAAATATTTATACCATTTTATCATTCAATTTTACCCTTATACCTTAATTTGACACCCCCGGTAAACCCTTTTATCCACAACCACGATGAAATTATTTTACTATTTTTACTATTTATTGTGACTAAAAATTTAATTGGAAACACTGAAAAGAATTCAATATTTTTAAAAATATTTAGTAAATTTTTTTTTTCATAGAATAAATTAATTTTAAAATATCCATGTAAATTGTAACAAAGACCATTTCTATTGAAAAGGGGATTTTATGTATAAAACTAAGTTTACATTCTTACCATGAATATTAAAAAAGTATTCTATAAGTGATAAAATATTATATTGAATATATAATTTGTAACATTCATAAAAATGATTAATCAGTAGTGATTTATTTAATTTATTATGATAAAAACACATTACGGACATAAACAATTTTTCATAAAAATGAATCCTTTTACGTTCAAATGATTTCATCTCTATTGATAACCAATAAATAACTAATGTTTGAAAAATTATTCATCATTTATCAGTAAATTTAATTGAAATAATGTTTTGTATAGTGATCAATATATAAAAATATATGATATGTAGAAAAAAATAATTCATAATAATATATATTTTCTAAACATGAAATAATTTTATTAATGATTTAATGATTATTTCTTATGTATTAATTCATACATTTGAATTAAAGAAATAATTTTTAATATATATTCCATAATATGGATAATCTTATTCGTACTTTTCAATCCAAACTCTAGGTTATAATAGTTATAATAAATCATGGTTCATTTTGAATTTGGGTTGTGGGTAAAGAATGTTATATAATACTTCAAATTTATATCAAAGGAACACATATAAAATATTGGTGTGTAACACCTTGAGGAAAAAATAATGTCCATACCTCATTTCCAACTCATGTGTTCATGATATTTGAGTACAATCTAACTAGGATGATGAATCACATGTTATTCATGTATGCTTGTGAACATATCACATGTCCCTGAACCAAGTAAATAAGTACATCAAATTAAACTTATCTATATAAGCATAAACAATTCTTCAGTTCCACTTAATCTAGTGACCTAATGTCATATTAATGGTATGAGAGGAAGAATACAATTTTGGTTGTGCCTCAAAATATATATGATCAACAATAATCCCAATAACCCCTGATTAGATAACCTTAAAAGGATTTTGTAATAAAATTATCAAAATATGAATGTTGCAATGATAAGTGTCTCTAGAAGCTTATGTATGAGGATTCAATATGAAACATGCACCCTAGGAATACCAAAGGTATAGTGTATGAAAAGAAATGTGGTATACTTTGTAGGTAATTTATCACACGATAATCCTTTTCTGAATTATGAGCATATTTCGTTTCTCTATATGAAATCCTATCCAAGATAGCATTAACATTTAATCACAACCAATAAACCTCTATTATGAACAATGATTATGGATAAGAGGTTAATAATCATTACACATAATTTTTTATATGAATCTAATATGACACTATCTTTTATCTAACTAGATACATTTTATACTATTAAACATTTTTTAGAATGTTAAAAAAACCTTACAAATATATTTTCATATCATATCTTATAAAATAGACATCTATATAAGTTTTATATTTCTTAAACATTTTGGGTTTTTTAAATCTCCGTACATATCTATGTAATTCCTACCAAATATCTATATGACCATCTAATTAAACCATCCCACTAAAATCCTGTAGTGCGTAATATCAATTGAATGATTTCATGAATAATGTGGACTGTTATGGAACATAGTCCTAACGTCTAACTCATCGAACAAAGTATTAAAACACATTTGATTCATAACATCCAATGTTATGATGTTAATAATATCTATTATATACTTAGATATATTTCATTTATCACCACAATCATGACCCATTTTCCTACAAAAAAATTCATTGAGAACATTTGGTAACAAAATGTAACTCTTTATATTATCATTTCAAAAAAAATTAGTATATGGACTGAAATTTACATCACCAAAACATATTAATGTAACAATTTTTAGTTATCAACATAATCTAAAACGTTTCAGATGTAAAGTGGTATTCACATTGAATTTCATCTATCCTAATAATTTATTTTGTTGTACATGAACATATATATGTCCAAATATACTCCCAATAGCCCTTTAAAAACTATATTGTATTTTGAATATCATGAAAAGATAAAAGAAATCATTTGATTTGGGAAATAAAATTTATTTACTCTTGTAAGAAAATTTAATAAAAGATTATTAATAACCATATAATATATATTATTCTATGTGTTTTGAGAAATTTACTAAAAAGGAATTATTCATTAAAATATTTCACAAAACGGTTATGGGAACTATTTAAATTATATTTAAAAAAATAACATTGGTTGAACACTTTTATACATGATAAAATTCTATTAATCATTATCTACTTATTAAAATATATAATATAATATAATGAATCATAAACCATGTGTATCATATAGTAACCTAATTCATTCATAAAATAACTATTATTTACAAGAACCTCTTATCATATAAAATAAATAACATGAGCCTCAGCCGGGTTGGTGAGGGCTCGACAAGTACTTCCAAGAGACCCGAGATCAAATTCGGGTGGAAACATATTTTAGAGTTACTCTAGAAGTATTGTAATAGGTACCATAGTATGAATTGTAGTAGGCACTATAGTATCTACTATAGCAAGTATTGTTCAGTACAGTAGACGTCAAAAATATTCATCCATCTGGCCTATTGGGCCACCGATTTAGTCCTCAGGTCATGTAAGGCTATCGGGCCACCCAAAGCCTTTGGGCCAGTTGTCTCTCAAGACCGTCGGGCCATATCAAGGCCTTCAGACCACCCCTAGGCCTTTGGGCCACATGAATATACAGATATACTCATCAGACTACAAGGGAAAGGTAACCTAATGAGGATTTAGAGTAGGCACATTCAACTGAGAATAACTTACCAGAATTGGAATAATAAATGCATATGGCATTTCCATCAGTATCGGGCTTGTGCATCTCTGCACAGGATAGCTAGCTAACCATCCTAGTGAAGGTGGAGTGTTGATATCATGACGTTTTCTGGGGAGGAGATGTTCCAAGTTTTCTTGTATGGGTTATTTCCTCTTAGACCTATAGGTTATTTAATTTTCATTATGCCTTTAGGCCTGTAAGGGTTCCACCTCACCACTTGAAAGGTGGATTATCAAAAATAAATAAAAAATGAAGGCCTTCGAGCCATTCAATCATATAAAATAAATCAAATGAGTTTCCCAATACATATTTTTTATTCGAGACTAATCTAAATTATGAATTCATTTATCACATAAAATTTCTTAATAAAATAACCCCTTGATCTATCACTTTAATTCATTTTAAAATATATAATTAATAATCTATCTTTAATTATGATCACTAATAAATATTTTCAATAAATATTTACGGTACTGTTGGTATCATATATGATTCAAAATTGAAAATTTTATTTTTATATAATTCATACTCTGTATGGACTCTCCCAAGGGTTTCCTTCACCCCTTCATAATTCCTATAAAACGCCTCCCCTAGTTTTATATTTTACTTTAGAGAAAAAAATCCATCTATTGACAACTCATTTCTTCAGAATCTATGTTGGCATGGACTCTCAATGACATATCTTCTTCTTCATTTATTATTTTTTAAACCATTACTTTTTGTAATATTATCATGAACTTTGATCCTTATCACTAAAATAAGTTCATTCACCCAATTATATTGAGTTCAGAAGACATGATAGAAGTACCCTCATCCATCTAACCCCAAATGAGTGATTTTAAAATTACATAACCTTCTTATCGTGTATGTTTTTATTAAATCCATTTGAATTTTTACATCATTCCAACGTCATCCATATTCTCATGTTTCATTTATAGGTTTTGTTCCACTAAAACAAGTATCAATATGAATACCTAAAAATATTATTTATTATTCTTATTATAAGAATAATTCCACTCTTTATTATATTCATATTTATGAGTTTTCTTGGGAAATGTTTTCTTAAATGGATAGAACTTTCTATCATTATTAAAAACTATTTATAAGTTCATACACATAACTAGTAGGGTTCTTCTGTTAAACTTATTTTTTCCTAAAATTTATCTCAAACTTATTCTTTATATTTTCAATTACTTTTTATCTATAGTATATGATTTTATCAGTTTATTATCATGTTTTCATTCACTTAATAAAATATTTTATCATACTTTCTCTCATTTAAAATACCACCAATTTTAATTATGCCATATCAATTATAGTGATAAGATATTTATTTAAGAAATAATTGTGAATCTTTATAATTTTTCCAATAACATATCTATTTAGGTAGGCTATCATTTTTATCATATCACAAATAATTATTGGACAGTTTAGAAGAAAACTCATTTCCTAAACAATTATATTGAAACCTTCAACATTATTTATTGAGTATCTATAACATTAGAGATTTTTATGAGAAATATTGTGTTTTTATGTTATATAAATCATCAAATAAATCTTTCACTAAAAACAACACTATCTTGGCTTGCTTTACACGCAATCATGACCTTCCTCGATAGCTTGCGTCGTACGCAATACCGAGTTTCACTAAACAACGATATGCTATTAAAATATTATTAGAACTAGCCGTTATGAATAGTAATACCCACATTTTGAAATTATTTAAATTTTATTTTTCAAAATGGACTTCATTTTTGGTTTCATAATTTCAAAATTATCCTAGGGTAAAATTTTGGTATTTTTCTGAAAACTTTAAATTTTTTATGAATACTGAAAACACTCAGTTAATATTTAAAAACCGACTTTTTATTTAAATAATTATTTATTTTATTTCAAATTACTTTAAGTCAAAATTGATACATAATACCTATATAAGTTTAATTTAATTCATCGGAGTCATTTTATAACAATTTTAGATATATAAAAATTTTATTGAACTTTTCACCGTCTTTTACCCACCTCCTAGGAGAATTTGCAAATTCACATAAAGCTTAATTTTACCGATTCTGTGAGTGGAATTTCAAAAATCCAAGAGACACAGTTAATATCAAGGTCTAAAATGTTGTTCAATGAGATAAAAATAATTTTTAGTGAATAGTAACATTTTACCTTTTTTTACCACGGTTAAAAGTAAATAGAGCAATTAATGGTAAAAATGATATTATTATTACCGTAACACATGTCCTAATTTTATTGGATAAGTTTAATTAGACCAAAAACAACCTTAGGAATAAAATAAGTCCATTTAGGCTCACATGGATTAGATTAGAGCATTTAGTATTAATTTATTTAAAGAAGGGTTAAAATAGTTAAAATGAATGTTTAATAACTATTTCATTTTTAATATAGGGCAATACATAAGATAAATTATACTATAAATATTAATTAGAAATATAAAATTATTTCCTACCTAATGATATTTTATTTAAAATTTTTAGACATTAAATAATATATGTTACATATGACACAATGGTGATGCAGTAATTACCTAAATAATGAATTATTAAATTAATTGATATTATAAATAGACAAATAATTGTAATTTGAGACTTTTTATGAATTCCAATAATTTTATAGGTTAATATGACATGTTAATATTGATTTAATTTACCTTATTTGAACTAAGCATGCTGTTATAATTTTCAAAAAAATCAATTACCAAATAGTGTCAAAATTGACATAAAATAGTTTTTTTAAAACATATTATATTATTAATTGTTATTTTATTCCTAAAAATCAAAGGATCAACCAAATGACTTTGATAAGGATATATATATTAATAATAAACCACTATGGGATATTTTGGCTTGTTATAGTAAGTTTATTAACCTTATAGTGTAAGAAAACAAGAAGACACGATAAAAGTAAAATTATTTAACTTAAAGTTACATCTAAATGATAATGTTAAAATAGAAACCTAAACTTGTATAAATTCTATTGGATAAGAGGATTTAGACCCATCCCCACCTTATATTCGAAATAAATCAATTTGGAGCTATTAAAAACCGAATATGACTTTATAATATAATAATATTTTTTGTTTTTCCAAAGGTGCCCCTCTCCTCCCTTATTAAAGGGCACCTCCACCCTCTCTTCCTCACACCACTTTGAGAATTCAATATCGGAAAATCCCTAACAATTTCTCTTCTCCACGTCCCTAGAAACATCTTATAGGTCCTGGTCTTCTTCAAATACCATCTTTAGTGCCCTAAGAGGAGGTTAAGAAGAGGCGCTTCAAAGAAGAGGTAATGTTCGTTACTGATTCTTTCAACTTTATTTCTTCTTCTACTTCTTCTTATTTAGTTGTTTCATTATGAAGTAATAACATCAGTATCACTCATATACTGATATGTAATTATATGTATGAAACAACCCTATTTCACCATCTATCCATCCTACATAAAACGAAATCACCGCGCGTGGGTACGTACGGAATACCGTCTCCACACCGTGGTGTAATCTATTTTCCACCACCAGCATACCTAGATGGGTATAATGGTGTAAATAATAACTATATATGATTATTTGTATGTTATATTGATTCTGAAATATTATACATACACTCCAATACAATTCCATGATCATGGGAATGATATCATCGATCGTGCGTACGTACGGAATACCGTCTCTACAATGTGATGCGACTCGTTCTACATGATATTCATTTCATAATGATTATATAAATGAATTGAATGAATAAATATGATATATATTACACTAATAACATTTTTCAAATGAGGTATTTATAACCTAAAAAGAAGAATAAGAATTTATTCGACAAAACACACATAAGAACAAAAAGTAATAAACACCCGAATAACAAGTAGCAATGAAATATTAATAATAAGAATCTAAGAATATAAACATATATGATATCATAAAAATGAGTATGATTTTGGAACAAGTCAATGACATTATTTAAATCATTATACAGGAGGTTCGGACACTTCCGAAGCAAATCGGACCTAAGGTAAGGGAAAATCTCACAATCTCAATTTTAATCTGAGATTTTTTATATTTCAGAATTTGCTGGGGAATATTTATCATCCACATCCATGTTTCCTAAATATGTAATATTATTTATATCCTAATAAAATTGTTTAAATCCAATTTTACCCTTCAATGAGTTTTTAGTAAAAGATATAAAAGGAATCTTTTGTTGTTTTTCGTACGAGGTAATTTTTGACTTTTTCGGCCAATGTACGAGAAGAATGTTTTTTAACTTATACGGCATGAATGGATTTTTAGAAAATTATTTCCATGAATATTACTTTACAAGTTTTCAAGTTTATTTTTAATCAAATTCTTTTAGTTTAAAATTCTATGACATTTTAAGAAAGGAAAAATGTTTTTGAAGTAGAAATGATATTTTCCTCAAGAATGAAGTTCAAGTGTTTTATCAAAATTATTTTGCATATAATATAATATAGGGTTCTATCCCTATTTTTACATTTATTTGATTATGTTATGATGGAATTATTTTTATGATTTCCTTTTATCTTATATGGATTATGTTATGACGGCTTGATGTTTAAGAATCCCATTTTTATTATATGGGTTAGGATATGATGTATGATTTATGATCTTGTGGAACACATAATAATGGTATCATTATGAGATGGGTGGAAACTATATCTCCCTCCAATGCATTGTGTAAAGATTTATATCTGATGAGATAGATATGGCTGGAACGACAGGTTATTCCGGTTCAGTGAAACAGGACTGAAACGAGGAGTGAACTCGGTTCGGAAATGGACTTTATCCACTAAGATAGTCCTGGAAATGAGTATTGACTACTAAGAAATGATTCTCTATGATTATGTGTGTATACCACAAAGTTTCATGTTTTATGTTATGATTATTGGGATTACATTTAACTACTATGATTTATCCCATGTAATGAAATTGTGATCTCTTTTGCAGTTTAAGATTTCAAAAATGTTATGTTCTTATTAATATGATGTGATTGATATTTATTTTGTTTACCCTTACTGAGCATTTGAGCTCACCCTTTTGTATGTTTTCTTTCCTCATGTCAGGTATAAGGTTATTAAGTAGAATATGCCAAAAGGGACTCAAGATATGATGATATAAATGGGAGACAACATAGATGATTTATGAACCAGTTGTTAATGTTTCCCAGTTTCTAAAGACACTACCTATATGGTCCTTTCATGTTTTTGTTATATGTTATAATAAGTATGCTTCAATTCTAATGTAATAACAATGTATGTAAAGTATGGGTCGTTATAGTTGGTATCAGAGGAAAGGTATAGTCATCCTTTGGAGACTAGGATGTGAAAGCCCTAGTAAGAACACTAAGGATATGTCTAAGAATAGAACATAATCTTAGTGTTTTATAAATGTCCATGAATAACCAATGATAAGACCTTAAGTGCGGAATTTTATTCTTGATTATGTGGTTTTCCTATTATAATTAGTGTTTATCACACTATTATTCTTGGTTTTAGTCAATGGCTAGAACCCGAATGAACCGTGTTAATGCGGAATTTGACAAGCAATGCAATGATTTTCCCCCTGAGCAACCAAACGTTATGGGAGCTGGAATGAAAAATCTAGTATCCATGCTCACACAAATTTCTCAAGCTATGAATCATGCAGGACTTCCAAATGAGAAAAGGAAGGAGGAACATTCTGTTGAATCCTTCATGAGGCAACATCCACCCTCATTCAGTGGGTATACTGATCTATTAGTGGCTGGACAATGGATCAGTACCACTAAAAAGATATTTCTAGTTCTTAAATATTCTGAAAATGACAATGTCATCTTAGCAGTGTATCGTTTGGATTATGATACTGATAAATGGTGGAATATTATCAAGAATACGAGGCAAAAAGATGAAATTGATTCCATGGAATGGGATGAGTTCATGAAATTATTTTTCAATGAGTACTTCCCTCATATTCTTCGAACAAAGATGGAGAAGGATTTTCTTGAATTGAAGCAAACAGATGATGAATCTGTTGGTACCTATGAAGAAAATTTTACTATACCTGAAAGGTATGCTTCTGGGATTATTATCCAACCTGAGAGTAAGATTGATCGATTATTTAGTGTCTTAAAACAAATTCTTTGAAGGGTGTTAGCCATAAGAGACTTCAATAGCTACGAGAAAATTGTTCGATGTGCACTCAAGGTTGAGATGGAGATTTGAGTAACCCATCAGTCATATGCATTTGATAAGAAGAGAAAAATGGAATTCAAAGGAAAATCTAAAGACCACACTGAAATGAAAATGATTTTTCCCTTATGCTCAATGTGTGGAAAGAAACATGGAGGGAGTTGTATTAAAGGGAAAATTAAATGTTTGAAATCTGGAAAAGAAGTTCATCATGCATTTGAAAGCTGCAATGATGGGAAGAAGATGTATAGTGATGTGAACAAAGAAAAGGCTACACAGGGTGCACCTCCTACACTTTAATGTTACAAGTGCAAGGAAATGGGGCATTATGCTAATCAATGCCCTAATCCAAGGGTTGTTGATGATGATCGACGTCAACAATCTCTTAAGGCTAAAGACAAAGGAAATTCACATGAAATTTCTATCAGCGATGTGGAGTATGATAATGAAGTGGTGAAAGGTACACTTACCATCCACTCTAAGGTAGAAAATGTTTTATTTGATTCTGGATCCACCAACTCTATTATTTCTGAAGAATTTTCTAAAGTTATCACCATATTACCTCAACAATTAGATATTGAGTTACCTGTTACAACCCCTAATGGAACAACAGTCGCATCAAAAGTTTATAATTCTTCTGCGATTGAAGTTTGTGGGAAAGTGCTTCCTGTAAATCTTGTGATCCTTCCTATAGTGGAATTTGATGTGATTCTTGGCATGGATTGGCTTTCTTTATATGGATCTCATATCAATTTCCAAAGAATTTAAGTCACATTTCATATTACAGATCAATCTATGATCGTCTATCGATGAATGGATGAACATAACCTTTTAGTGGAAATTTCTTCCATCTTATGGGTCTTGATTACACTAAATTAATGTTATTTATCTCAAATGGTTGTTGAGTAACTCATGATTAAGAATATTCCCTTTGTACAGGAGTTTGATGATGTTTTTCCAAAAGAATTTTCGGGTCTTCCACCAAATCTTCAAGTTGAGTTTTCAATATAACTCATATCAGGTGCTTTACCTATTTCAAAGACACCTTATAGAATGGCCCCAATTGAGTTGAAGGAATTAAAGAAGCAACTCCAAGAGAATCTTGATAAGGGATTCATATTCCCTAGTGCGCCACCTTGGGAAGCACTGGTTCTGTTTATTAAGAAGAAATATGGATCATTGAGACTCTGCATTGATTATCGAGAACATAACAAAATCACTATCAAGAACAAATATCCTCTCCCACGCATTGATGACTTATTTGACCAACTAGGAAGAGCTTAATACTTTTCCAAGATTGATCTTAAAAAGGGAGGATATACCAAAGATGGATTTTGGTACAAGTTCTGAACACGATTAATTTATAGTGATACCATTTGGTCTTACTAATTCCCCTACTATCTTCATGGATCTAATGAATAGAGTCTTTAGAGACTATCTTGATAACTTTGTGGTAGTCTTTATAGACGATATTCTTGTCTATTCAAAGAGAAAGGAATAACATGAAGATCACTTGAGAATTGTATTGAAGACCCTGAGAAAGTAGAATCTTTATGCCAAATTTACCAAGTGTGAATTTTGGCTTCAAAAATTTGCATTTTTGGGTCACATAATCTCAAAAGAGGGGATATATACGGATCCCGCAAAAACAGTGGTTATCGAAAGGTGGTCGAGACCAATAACAGTAACTGAGATATGATGTTTTCTTGGTTTGGATGGATATTATCAACGATTTGTGAAATATTTTTCAGGATTATCTAATCAACTCACCAGGTTGACTCAAAAAGGAGTTAAGTTCATTTGGACGGAGGAGTGTGAAGAGAATTTCAAGGAGTTAATAAGATGGTTATCCAGTGCACCTGTGCTCACACTGCCTTCTTGTGGAGAAAGGTTTGTGATCTACAGTGATGCATCCAAGAAGGGATTGGGGTGTGTTCTCATGTAAAACGATATGGTGATAGCTTATGCCTCATGATAGTTGAAAATCCATGATCAAAATTACCCAAATCATGATTTGGAGTTAGCTGCGGTAATATTTGCATTAAAGATTTTGAGGCATTATCTTTATGGAGAAAGGTGTGATATTTATACAGATCATTAAATTTTAAAGTATATTTTCACACAAAAGTAGATGAATATGCATCAATGAAGATGGTTGGAGCTGATTAAGGATTACGACTGATCAATTCATTACCACCCTAGGAAAGAAAACAATGTGGAAGATGCATTAAGTTGATAAGACCACGCTAGCTTATCCCTGTTGAGGATCACAAAAGATCCAATATTTATGGATTTACAAAGGATGTATCTTGGAATTATAATGGAAGGGGAAAAATCTTATCTTTCTCAAATAAATGTTCAACCATATATACATGTGAAGATTAAAGAGGCACAGAAAGAAGATGTAGAGTTACAAAATAAGGTGATTAATGTTCCTGAATTCAACCTTGATTGTGATGGGAAAATAAAGTTCAGAAATCGGGTTTGTGTTCCTCCCATCCCAGAATTAAAGGAGCTGTTGGATGAGGCTCATAATTCTTCATTCACTATTCATCCTGGAAGCACGAAGATGTATAGGGACCTGAAAGAGTACTTCTGGTGGAATGGCATGAAAAGATATATTGCTGAATATGTCTCTCGATTCTTGGTTTGTCAGCAAGGTAAAGCTGAGAGACAGAAGTCTAAGGGGATGTTACAACCATTACCCTTACCCGAATGGAAAAGGGAAAAATCACTATAGACTTTTTCAGCGGACTTCCTAAAACATCCAAATGCAATAATGCTCTCTGGGTCATAGTTGATCATCTTACAAAGTCGGCACACTTCATTGCTATTAGAGAAGATTTCTCTATGGATCAACTTGCCAGGATATATGTAATGAAAGTGGTAAGATTTCATGGAGTAACACTTTCCATTATATCTGATTGGGATCTGAGGTTTACCTCAATTTTTTGGCGAAGTCTCCAGTATACTCTGGATACAGAGTTGAGTTTAAGCACTGCTTATCATCCTCAGACCGACGGTCAGTCTGAGAGGACAATTCAAACTCTAGAAGATATTTTGTGATCTTACTCTATGGATTTCAAAGGTGGTTGGGATTAACACCTACCTTTGGTGGAATTTCCTTATAATAATAGATTTCACTCCAGTATTCAGATGGCTCCTTATGAAGCTCTCTATGGAAAGAAATGCAGGACTCCAACTTGCTGGGATGAAGTTGGGGAAAGAAAGCTATTAGGACCTGATCTTGTTGATGAGATGGTAGAAAAGGTCTGATCTATTCAACAACACATAAGAGTAGCTCAGAGTCGACAAAAAAGTTATTCCGATAATTGAAGAAAATACCTAGAGTTTGAAGTTGGTGATAAAGTGTTCTTATGAATATCTCCTTGGAAGAGAGTAATGAGATTTGGAAAGAAGGGAAAGCTCAGCCCTAGGTATATCGGTCCTTTTGAAATACTGGATCATGTTGGGAAGGTAGCTTACTGATTGGTGCTTCCACCGAATCTCTCTCAAATTCATGATTTGTTCCATGTATCTCTCCTGAGAAAGTATATACCCGATCTTTCACAAGTACTCAGCTCAGACGTTTTACTGATGGAGCAAGATCTTTCTTATGAAGAACAACCGATAGAGATTCTGGATCGTAGTGAAAACATTCTACGGAACAAGACCACTTGCTTGGTGAAAGGTTTAGGGAGGAACCGCCAATTAGAAGAAGCTACATGGGATCTTGAGGATATGATGAGGGAGTGGTATCCTCATCTGTCTATTACAAAGTGACGAATTTTGACGGGGAAATTCATTTTAAGGGGGGTAGAATGTAACACACGATATTTTTATGAGAAATATTTTGTTTTTATGTTATATAAATCATCAAAGGAATCTTTCACTACACACAACACTAGCTTGGCTTGCTTTACATGCAATCGCAACCTTCCTCGATAGCTTGTGTCGTACGCAATACCGAGTTTCACTAAACAACGATATGCTATTAAAATATTATTAAAACTGGCCGTTATGAATAGTAATACCCACTTTTTGAAATTTTGTTAATTTTATTTTACAAAATGGACTTAATTTTTTGTTTTGGAATATCGAAATAAGCCTAAGGTGAAATTTTGGTATTTTTCTGAAAACATTCAATTTTTTATGAATAGTGAAAACACTGGGTTACTATTTAAAAACTGACTTTTTATTTAAATATTTATTTATTTTATTTAAATTTATTTTAGGTCAAAATTTATACATAATACCTATATAATTTCAATGTAATTCATTGGAGTCATTTTATAATAATTTTAGATATAAAAAAATTTTATTGAACTTTTCACCGTCTTTTACCCACCTCCTAGGAGAATTTGCAAATTCACATAAAACATAATTTTACCACTTATGTGAGTGGAATTTCAAAAATCCAAGAGACACAGTTAATATCAAGGACTAAAATGTGGTTCAATGAGATGAAAATAATTTTTGGTGAATAGTAACTTTTTACTTTTTTTACCATGGTTACAAGTAAATAGGGTAATTAAGGGTAAAAATGATATTATTATTACCCTAAAACATGTCCTAATTATATTGGATAAGTGTAATTCGGCCAAAAACAACCTTAGTAATAAAATAAGAAAATTTAAGCCCACATGGATTAGATTAGGGAATTTAGTATTAATTTATTTAAAGAATGGTTAAAATAGTTAAAATCAATGTTTAATAACTAATTCATTCTTAATATAGGGTTATACATAAGATAAATTCGACTATAAATATTAATTATAAATATAAAATGATTTACTACCTAATGATATTTTATTTTTAATTTTTAGATATTAAATAAATTATTTTATATATGACACAATGATGATGCAGTAATTACCTAAATAATGAAATATGAAAATAATTGATATTATAAATACCCAAATAAATGTAATTTGATCATTTTAATTAATTCCACTAATTTTATAGGTTTATATTACATGTTATTATTGATTTAATTTACTTTTTTAGAACTAATAATGTTGTTATTATTTTCACAAAAATCAATTACCAAATAGTGTCAAAATTGATATAAAATAGTTTTTAAAACAAATATTATATTATTAATTGTTATTTTATTCCTAAAAATCTAAGGTTCATCCAAATGACATAGATAAAGATATATATATTAATAATGAACCATTTGGGGTTCTTTTGGATTGCTATAGTATGTTTATTTACCTTATAGTGTAAGAAAACAAGAAGACGCGGTAAAAGTAAAATTATTTAACTTAAAGTTAAATCTAAATGATAATGTTAAAATAGAAACCTAAACTTGTCTAAATTCTATTGGATGAGAGTATTTCGACCCATACCGACCTTAACTTCTAAATAAATCAATTTGGAGCTATTAAAAACTGAATATGACTTTATAATAAAATAATATTTTTTGTTTTTTCCAAAGGTGCCCCTCTCCACCCTTATAAAAGGGCACCTCCTCCCTCTCCTCCTCACACCACTTTGAGCCTTCATGCTCGGCCAACCCCTGTCAAATTATCTTCTCCACTTCCCTAGAAAAATCCTAGAGGTACTGGTCTTCTACAAAGACCATCTTTAGTGCCCTAAGAGGAGGTTAAGAAGAGGCGCTTCAAAGAAGAGGTATTGTCTGTTACCGATTCTTTCAAATTTATTTCTTCTTCTACTCATTCTTATTTAGTTGTTTCATTATTAAGTAATGACATCATTATCACTCATATACTAGTATGTTATTATAAGTATTAAACAACCCTATTTCACCATCTATCCATCCTACGGAAAATGAAATCACCGCGCATGCATACGTATGGAATACCGTCTCCACGCCATGGTGTAATCTATTTTCCACCACCACCTTACATGGATGGGTATAATGGTGTAAATAATAACTATATATGATTATTGTAAATTGATATTTATTCTTAAATAGTATACATACACTCCAATACAATTCCACGATCATAGGAACGATATCATCGCTCGTGCGTACGTATGGAATACCGTCTCCACGATGTGATGCGACTCGTTCTACATGATCTTCATTTCATAATGATTATATAAATGAATTGAATGAATAAATATGATATATATTACACTAATACCATTCTAGAAATGAGGTATCTATAACCTAAAAAGAAGAATAAGAATTTATTCAACAAAACATGAATAAGAACAAAAAGCAATAAACACCTGAATAACAAGTAGCAATGAAATATTACTAATAAGAAGATAAGAATATGACCATATATGATATCATAACAATGAGTATAATTCTGGAATAAGTTAAAGTCATTATTTAAATCATTATACAGGAGGTTAAGACACTTACGAAGCAAATCGGACCTAAGGTAAGGGAAATCTCACAATCTCAATTTTTATCCGATATTGTTTATACTTCAGAATTTATTGGGGAATATTTATCATCCACATCCATGTTTCCTCAATATTTAACATTTTTTATGTCCTCCTACAATTGTTTAAATCTAGTTTTACCCATCGGTGAGTTTTTAGTAAAAGATATGAAAGGAATATTTTGTTGTTTTTCGTACGAGGTACTTTTTGGCTTTTCCGGCCAAAGTACGAGAAGAATGTTTTTTTAACTTATACGGAATGAATGGATTTGTAGAACATTATTTCCATGAATCATCCTTTACAAGTTTTTAAGTATATTTTTAATAAACTTATTTTAGTTTAAAATTTTATGACATTTTAAGAAAATAAAAAATGTTTTTGAAGTAGAAAGTATATTTTCCTCAAGAATGACGTTCAAGTGTTTTATCAAAATTATTTTCCATATAAGATAATATAGGGTTATATCCCTATTTTTACATTGATTTGATTATGTTATGATGGAATTATTTTTATGATGTCCTTTTATCTTATATGGATTATGTTACAATGGCATGATGTTTAAGAATCCAATTTTTATTACATGGGTTATGCTATGATGTATGATATATGATCTTGTGGAACACATTAGAATAGTATAATTATGAGATGGGTGGGACCTATATCTCCCTCCAATGCATTGGGTAAAAATTTATATCTCATGAGATAGTTATGGCTGGAACAGTAGATTATTCTGGTTCAATGAAACAGGACTGAAACGAGCAGTGAACTCGGTTCAGAAATGGGCTTTGACTGCTAAGATAGTCTTGGAAATGAGTCTTGAATACTAAGAAATGATTCTATATGATTATGTGTGTATGCTACAAAGTTTCATGTTTTACATTATGATTATTGGGATTACATTTCACTACTATGATTTATCCCATGTTATGAAATTATGATCTCTTTTGCAGGTTAAGATTTCCAAAATGTTATGTTCTTATGAATATGATGTGATTGATATTTCTTTTGTTTAACCTTACTGAACATTTGAGCTCACCCTTTTGTATGATTTCTTTCCCCAGATCAGGATGAAGGTTATTAAGTAGAATATGCCAAAAGGGACTCTAGATATGATGAAAGAAATGGGAGACAACATAGATGATTTATGAACCAGTTGTTTATGTTTCCCAGTTTCTAAAGACACTATACCTATACGGTCCTTTCATGGTTTTGTTATATGTTGTAATAAGTATGCTTCAATTATGAAGTAATAACAATGTATGTAAAGTATGGGTCTTTATAGTATCCTTATAAAAGGATTACTGACTAATTTTAACCCAAATATGATGCCAAAAATGAGAACGTTATTATATTAGGGAAACCCATTACATATTTCCATATTAAATATAAACTAGGGGAAACCAGATAGAGCATGGTCCTACGTAGTTGAATTATTGAGGTTTTGAAATGTTTTTCCTTTAGAAGAAATATAATATTTATCATTTTAAAGGGGATTTAATGTTAACATATTTTCTCATGTTGTTCCCATTATTCATATTCATACTCATAATTACAAACATTGGAATAATTATACATTCCAATAAATCAATATATTTAACCCATATGGATGTGCACCATTTTATATTACTGAAAACCTATATTTCTAACCCAAATAAAAAGAAAAAAATATCCACACACATCTCAATGCATCAAAAGTAAAAGGTATATGAAAATATTTCATTTAAAGTATTATAATAATATTAAATCAATTATCCACATTATAGTAAGCATGGAGTGGAAGGTATCCAACCCCCACATTTCATGCTCATTCCAGAACTCCTAATCCATTGAGTAGTATAACACAAAATCTATCTATCAATGATTTTGTATACCAGAGTTGCATGAATTACATCATCATTATTTCACCAAATTGTTATTAATTATAATTATATTATTATTTAAAAATAATAACCAAATATAATCAATTTACAGGGATTAATAAAACGATTTCAATTATTATACCTAGAATTTAACTCTTGGAATGAATGGATGATTATTTAGAAAAAACTTTTGAACACTTTTAAAGGAAATAATGGATCAAAATAAAAAATATAACATTTATATTCATGAATAATATATAAAGGATTAAATAGAAAAAGAATAATTCATAAATTTAGATATGATATAAATCTATATGAAAAATTTGTTAATAATTTATAATCATTTTTTAATTTATGTGTAAATGAAAATGAAAAATTCTCTTTTATCTAGTGTAAATGTTTTATATTAATATTTACAAGGTTTTAATATGAAATATTTTATATTTTTAAAATTTGAAAAATTTATGAATAAATATAAAATAAATTAATATACATTTTATAACATATATAAAAATTTTCATAAATAAACATTTTTTAAATAACATTACTAATATAGAAATTTTATATTAATATTTATTATATAATCATAAATAAACACAAACACATTTTTACTAAACTTTATTTTAATCATTTAAATTTGATTTAATCTAATATAATATCAATAAAAATGTTTCTTATATGAATTAAATACCCCTTTTAAATTTATCATGAGCCCAAAGGACCCACAATGTTGATAATGTTTGAGAATTTTATCAAAAAAATCATTAAAATTATATAGACCAAGACATGATACCACAGTATAGTGCATGGCAGTTTAATAATATGGAAATTTCATAAACCACAACAATTTTAGATGTCTTTTTTCGGTTATCCAAGGAATTTCAACCATGTTGTTTTAGATTAAATCCATTTTCTAAAAGTAATTTTTTGGATAAGCAGGTTTTGTGAAAAATAATGTGGTGGGAGTTTTTACTCCAGGGTGATCATAGGAACCCATATTCTATAATAACAATTAATATTTCACACTAAGTATTTTTGGTCCATGTCATGATATGTTTCACCATGGCATGATATGTTTCCAAGGTTCCCACAACCATAGAAAAAAACTAAATGACTACATCATAGTGAATTATTATGTTGCACATTTTTTAATGATGTTTTCCTATTGATATTTTTACATCCCTATATCATAGTCTCATATATTTTATAATACCACATATGTTTATCATAAAACTTATAAAATGGGGATGGAAAATCAAGATATGATATTCTAGTTTTGAAATAGGTTATATCATGGTTCCTAGAACACCCATTTTCTAGTCTACTTTATTCATTATAAAATCACTTCCAATATATATAGAAACATATATAATGTCACTAATGGGTTTTAAACAAGAAAAATAATCTAAAATATATCAATAATAAACTATTAAATCATTAAAAATGTAGATCTATTTATATATTTGGATTGAATAATAATATAATTAAAGTGAAAAATAACTTTTTCTTTGTCAAGCTGGCTCATGTATATAAAAGGATTCAGAAATACTCTTTCCTACTTAGGTTTCCACGATATACACAAATCACTCAAACTCAAAAAGGATCTATCTCCTTACCTCTATTCCCTGGAATATTGTTTGAAGGTAGGGGATAATGAGATCTATGTAATAATATTGGTATGATTAGTTCTAATGCATAAAAGGAGTCTCACACTCAATTTTTATACAAAGAGGATCAACATTTCTTATATAAGAATCTAATCATTTCAAAATGTTCAAATTATTTAGTAAACCATTCTTAAACATTCAATAATATTTCAAATCATTGAAGTATTTGGATTTTTTAACCATTAAATTTATTTAAAATTAAAATAAATATACCCAATCTTAAAAATATTCAAAATATTCATCAAATGATGGATAAATCTTCATTTTAGATAATGTATAAATGATGCAATGAATCAAATATAATATCATATAACATTAATGGTCATGAAAATAACCATATTTTGTTGACAATATCATGTGGTGGTGTATATTTTAGTATATATTTTCATCATGAGTATTTTTACAAATATTTCCTTAGATCTATTATCCCCATATCAAATAAATTCACATTAATATGAGTAATTAATCTAACATGTACTCTATAGGTTTTACATTTAAACATATTATTAAAATTTCACATAATTAATTTTACTTTTAATGTTATATAGGAACTATATGATATTCTTGGACCACATTTACCCATGAATCTCCAATACGATAATATACCCATGATCCTACTAATATTGAATTATGGAAGTTGGATAAACTTTTATATACTACTGAAATTAGAGATGTTAGATATTCCCATTTATTAATAAGTGGGTCTACTCTGATAGAGATTATTCCTAAATAAAAATAGATGGTAATTTTTATAAAAAAATTAATAACCCATTTTCCGTTTAGTAAATACATTGTAAATAATCCTTTATCTATTTTATATACTTTATTTATCTATTTTTTCATGATTATTTTTGTCATTTCACAATTTAGTATGAAATATTTTTTTTATACCTCAAAATAATTTTCTCATAAATCTTATTTTCTAAACAATGAATTCTTTCTAAATGGATTTCAGTTTCTAAAGAATAAAATAAATCATGAATAATCTTCTCTAAATTTACTTGATTAAGATAAATTTTTAGTATGTAAGAGTTGGAACAAATATTTTATATTTTTTGTCAGATTAAAATTGTTTTAGGGTTCTTTATTCCTAATATATGCTGGATTTCTTTTCCATCATGTACACCTAATATAAACAATATTGACTATCATCATCTAAGTCTATATTTTCTCTAGACATTATTATGAAATATAATTAATGTATTTTCTATCTTTATTTATATTTGACTGAATTTTTTATATCCCCATATAAATATTTATCAGCTCTATGATACATATTTCCATAAAACTATGTATAGTACAAATTGGATAATGATTTTAAATTAAGAAATATGGGATACCTTCCACATTTTTCATTATATTTTTCCCTCACACACTTTTATATTCTGTTTGGTTAAATAAATCACTTTTATTATCCTAAATTTCTACCTAAAAATATTTCTGATGATCTTCCTTCGCCAAATACATCCAGAATATTCATAAATAGTTACATTTATTTATAATTTTAATACTGAAACTATATCTTCAATGAATTTTATTGTTTTTTACCCAGATCCAAACTAGTAAGAAAACTCCAATATATTCTTAAACAACTCTCAATATTTTATAAATAAGATGAACTTATCTATGAAATATTTCTTAAAGCATATATGAAATTCCTATATATATAATAAAGTTTTATCACCAAACTTATTTATTCGTCTTAAACTCCCATAGAATCCTAAAAACATATTCTTTGAGAATATAGAGTCATTAAATATTATTGAATTATTTCAATCCAACTACATGGGAGTACATGGAAAAAAATCATCTAAATCATATGTTTGATGTAAAAATCCATGAAGATAACACGGATGCTGAAACTCAGAATTATATTCCTCAAATTTGAACATGTCAAAAATATTGATCTTGGTAAAAGTTTTTATATATTTTTTAAGGAATAAATAATATTCATCAACAAGTTAGTTTCCCCTACATACTTGTCTTGGGTAATTTTATAATACTTGTATAAATTTGAATGGAAAATTAATATAATCCAGGGTAATCATTCTCACATTTATGTTTATTGAAATCATATCCCAAAATCATGCTAAAATACCCTTAAAATTACTCCTATAAAATTTGATGAAGTAACTATGCTCTAAAACTATAAACCAACTGATTTCGTAAAGAAAATATGCGCCAAAGCCCATTTATCTATGGTTATGTTAACATTCTTCTCAATTTATAAAATAAGGATTATACAATATTGGAGTAATCCTTCTGGATGTTTCTTTTTATTTATATGTTAAATCCAAATATTCCTTGAATAAGTAGTATTTTCTTCCCAAATAATATTATAAAAAATTATTTATGTAACCTTTATGTAATTCCAAAGGAGTTAGTTTTTGGTTGATCTCCCTCCATATTTTCATTATTTTCCAATGTTTTATATGGATTCTTTCTTTGGGAGGTGGAATTTCTTCCATCAATTTATTCTAATAGAGATTGTATTTTAGTTATTTTACCTTCTTAGGCTTTTTATTTATGTCTTAAAGATATGTTGAATGTTTCCAAATCATATGTATCTCCCTTAATTATACTGTGGTACTCATTCTAATAAACCTAGAAACTATAAGGAATAAAATAAATCACATCTTAATAATCTTTAGAATCTACTATAAAAGGATTAGCATAGTAATTTATCATATATCAACCTTGTATACTTTATCTTTTAATATCTATTTATTTATTTTATCAAAGATAATATGATATAAATTATTAAAATATTCTCTAAAAAATTCCATTAAACCATGTGGATAATAACAAGAATATTTGGTCCAGCATCAATTCCTCTCATGTCCATGAACTATTTTATTTGGTAAGAAAATCATACCTATTATATGTTCAAATATTTTCAGTCATATTTTCATGAATTAATTTTTTGAATACACCGAAATACAATCTTATTTATTAATGTTTTTAAATATTGTTGATTGGATGAAAAATTAGAGTGTTTAATGAGAATTTGAGAAGAATTATATATTTTTCATGCCATGAAATGTATATTCATATATTGAGGATGTCAAAAAATAGTCACAAGCTCATAAAAACGAGTAAATCTGAGTTTATAATGAAAAGTTAAAAATGTTATGGCTCTGAACAGTTTAAATAACATATTATAGATGATATAAAAGATTTATACCTGTAACTAAAATGAATTTTTTATATTTTTAAAGTACTAGGTGACGCATAATATTTTCTAGGTATTGCATAAGCTTCTCAAGATCATAAATAAGAAATATACCATATTGAATAAGTAAATTTGATTTTTGGGGGGTTGATATATGTTTGATACATAAATTCCATCATTAATACAGTGAAGGGTATACATAAGAAACATAAACACATACATGATATATTCAATAGATATTTAAGATATTTTTCTTTTACATGGAAGAGAATTGGATGATAAAGAAATATTATAGTGGTATCTTCTATATTAACTCATAGTTAGTGCTTATTTTTTGCATTCGTTTAATGTGTAATGGGTCACACAATAATGTATCAATCAGTTTAGTAGTCATGGTAAACTAGACGCATATATGATATCTATATTACGTTGGATAAAATAAAACATAGCATGAGAAACTGTATTTCATCCTTGAAGATCATTCAAATATTCCCTCATGATATGCTAGGGAATGGAAATGAAAATAAAGTTTGATCCCAAATTCACCTTAATTTCATCATACAATATAAGGTATTGTGGTAAATAAGGCATAATAAAAATTTTAGAGTTGATAATTTAAAAACTGGTCATTTATTCAAAAAACATTATTGAGATAAATCTATGTATAATATCAATTAAACAGTCACATGTATAATAATAAAGTAATTTTCTATAATGTAAATTTATAATTTCATAAATTCAGGATCTTACCATCAAGTCCTCAAACATGGCATCACGATCCTTATAGTTAAGGCCTTGTCCATGAAAATTTGTTTGAATGTGTAGGTATATACTAGTTACCCAATTAATTTTCCCAGCTATTTGGTCTCATGATACATGTTGATGTATAATGTTTTTATCTATAATCAGGGACTAAATATCACATTCATATCCAATTAATTCATCAAATATTGAATTATCAATAAACATCATTATCAAAATTCCTTATAAATCAACAATTATATGTATAGAATCAAGAATATGGAATTTTCACCCAACAAAGAAATAACATTATTAACAAAATTCATTAAACTAATATATTACATAGAAATGGGATATAGTTATGAAAAATAAATGTTGTAGAAATTATTTTTTATAAGTACATGATATATAAAATATGGACATGGAGGAGAAAATAATGTCCAATGAAATGATGGAGAGTGAAAGGGAATGTGATGAAGAGAAACTTAATGAACCCAAAACCATAAATAAAAACAGGATGATAGAAGACTATAAATTCATTAGAAATGCATGTATTTTTTATAATACCAATCATTTCATAAATAGAGAATAAAATTGAAGAAATCCATTAAAAATAACTTCCTTGTATGTTTTTTTAAAGAATGATGTTATAGATCAATTTTAAAAAAACATTCCATTAAAAAATAGTATATTCTTATTTTGATAAAAGTTTGAATAAAAATTATTAGAATACATTGAAAATGAAATTATTTTAAAATAACCATAGAAACTTGTAAAGTAATCTTTAAATTAATGAACAACCATATTGAAGGGAAATTTTTCATTTTGTAAATTATAAAAGAAAAGTTTCCTTTCACAGTTTTGGAAAATATTCCAAAGGAAACTCATTCATAAAATGAAAAGAATATTCCTTGTAAAAACTTTAAAAGTGAGTCTTCCATAGTTGAAAATTACATTAAATAATAATGTGATAAAATAAATAAAACCTCTTGATTCCACTTGAAAAAACAAGGACATTGAATAAAAATTCCATCAACCAAAGAGGAAATAATGTCGAATTTTATTTAAATCATTTTATTATTAATTTTAAGTAAAAATGTGAATAAAATTTAGATTAAAAAATGGAAAACAAAAACGAACAGAATATTTAAATATATATGCTGTTAATATAGAATATATTAAAAAATTATTTCATAATAAATAAAAATATAAATTGTCTACATTAAAATTTAAACTATGAAATAAATTCGTAGTGCTTCAGGTTAATTTGAATCAAATCCCATTAAAATAACATTTATAAAAAATGAATACAATAAATAAATAGGTATTAATTATATAATGACACATAGAATTATTATATAGTCAATGTAAAATAAATTAGTTTCGTAATATAATAAAAGCCTAATTTAAGTAGAAATGAGATGAAATTACCCTTAAGTCAAGTCAAAATTAATTCTTATGCACTATTAAACTCATTTATAGTAATTATTTATTTATTATTGAAATATAAATCAATTATAGTAATAATACCATATATGATTAACATATAGTATTCTATCACTATTTATTAACAATTTTTTATTGATATCATTATCTTGGGTGTTAAAATTTTCATTTTCATAAAAGTTTTGGTTTAATAGTTTAGGTCCTTGAATCTTGGTCATGGATTAATCATATCATGAATATTAATCCAGAAATAATTATTAATTTTATGCATCAAATAAAATTTTGGAATCATTTATGAAAATAGGACATGAAAAATGAATCTCATTGCTTTAGGGTGGGGTATTCCACACGTATGCACAAATGACTTTATCATTTTCCAATGGAAATGGTAAGATGTTAAGTAATATATTATTCTTTTTAGAATCATACTTATTTAATGAATAACATATATACTCATTAAATCATGCAGAATAATTGACCTTTTTATGCAGCGATGAAAAATAAAATGCATCGCTTAATGGATGTGGTAGTCCACACGTACACACATTCTATATTTTAGTTTCTTATAAAATAAAAAAGGAGATGAATATGTGTTGTGAAATAAACATAATACCATTTAGGTATATAGAATAGATATATATATATATATATATTATCTTACCATGTTTAAGATTTAATTGAAAGTGGTATAAGATGAAATAAAATGAATGATCCTCATTAAGAGTTATACCTAATCTTTTGAAATCCTCTTTTGGAATACATGTTGCCATATTAAGTGTATATTAGTGGAATTAAAGAAGATCTATGTTAAGGGTATGGAATATAAAAAATTAAATTTTTCATTTATTCATTCGTATAAGATTCTCAGAGGTTCTTAAAAGGAGTTGAGAGTAGGTTCCCTTAAATAATTGAGGATGATGGCAAGCTTGAAAATACATTAAATATTAATATATAATATTTTTATAACCTCTTTAAAATGGTATATAATTAAATTTTCAAATAAGATAATGACTATAAGGTCAAAATATAGTCATATAATAAAATTTAAATAAGTTTATGCTTTATTTTAATCATTATATGTTTACTTAACCCCCACCCCATTAACTCAGTTTAACCATAACATTTGTAAAAATTATTCTCTATTTAAGTTCTAGAAAACTAGCTTCAAAAATTAAAATTAGAAAAAAAAATGAACCACTAATGGTAGGTTATATAATTTCAAATAAAATCTATTCTATATTTTATTTTATTTCAGTTCTAATGATATAAAAAATTTAAATAAATATAATGTAAGTTAATTTTTAAAACAAGGAACATATCTTGACGTTAAAGGCATCAAGATAACAATTGAATTCAAATATAAACAATTTCATCTTCAGATATGAATTAATAATATCCATTAAATTATTTTTTATTCATAATTTATCCAAAATATATTTCTTTTTAATTTTTCAAAATAATTTGTTTTGTTTTTCTACTATTTGCACAAGCATCGTGACGATGTTGCGTAAGAATTGAAGGAATATATACTATTTATAAAAATTTATAATAAATTTTTATGATAAATATAATTTATTAATATTAAAAATAACTATATATAATAATTTTGATATTATTTTTATCCTTATGACAACATAATAGTTATATTAAAAGAAAAAGAGTGATAGTTGGTAAGTTTTCTTAACCTAAAATAATATAACGGACATAATCAAAGGAAAGTGGGAAGAAAATACAATATTTTTCAATTTAGGTTGGTTATGGTAAAATTAATATCATAAAAGTGATTAATTTAATGTTTTGAGGTGATTTTTAGACCTTATTATATATTTTTAACCACAATTAACATGTTTTAGCCATTATCACAGGGATAAAATTTTACTATGGTTACTATTCATCGTGACAAAAAAATTAGATTTACCTATTTAACAAATCAAAAGATCATAATTATAGATATAAAATACATCTTTCAAGATTCAATTCCATTAATTTTTAGGTATTAATTTTAATATAAAAAATCAAAACACATTGAAAAAACTTGTAGAAAATTTTATTTTTCAGAAAAAAAACCTATAAAAACATCAAATAAATTTTTGATTCATATAGAATAAATTTGAATATGTTTAATAAAAAATGATATATTTTTTACATTGAAATTATGTTTATAATATAATGGTAATTTAAAATTAATTTATCTATAGAAATGAAATTATAATTTTGCAACAATTTGCATTTTTCACTATTCACTCAAAAATCATTCTATTTCGAAAAACTATAAGCAATTATCCATAAGGTAATTTCTATGTGATGATTTAAAAAATTGTTTAAATTTTTTAAAAAGTTTTTCTAAAAGTAGTAAAATAATGTTATAATTACCCATGTATAATATGTCAGAAACCCATTTTTAGAAGAAACCTAATTTTAAAGAAAAAAATATTTATTATTATTATTTTCCAAATAAAAACAATTATATTAATGATATATTGTTTATTGAATTTATTATTTATGTTATAAAAAAATATCTTATATTTACTTCCTAATGTTGTTATACATATTCACACCCACCAACGGAGCGATGACGTTATGACTATCCTATTTAAATAATATTATTTAAAGGTTCATTTTACATATGAGGTTGTATTTGGTGTATATTAATGATCATACTATTGATATAAAATATAATATAATATTTAACCTATAGGTATTAAATTCTAACCCCCTTAAAAAAATTACTCTCAATTTTAATCATTCTTCTCTAAACAGAATATAACATAACACATTTGTAAAGTCTGATATAAATTTTATCATGAAAATTAATATCTATGTTACGATAAAAAACATATTATACATATACGTTTATGAGACTCATACTTACAAATGAGTCTACCAAAATGTACCTTGGTATTTTGGTGCTATATTCCACAAAAGAAGTGATAGATTAGTATTAAATTGGGTTCTTATTGTGAAATTCCTTTACCATTAGGATAAAGCATATGAAAAAATTTACTTAAATTATTTATTCCCATTATATTATCATAGTTTCATAAATTTAGGTGCCTTATCAAGATGCAGTTTTTCATACCTAAAGCACTAAAATCCACTTTAATTGACTATAAGATCCAAATAATTGAACGAAATATATTCCTCCTTTCTAAAACAAAAATACTTAATACATGTTAATATAATAATAAATATTAATGAAACACTATACAAATAAATATTGAAAATCATAAAAATAATCATTGATATATTTAAAAAACCTCAACTATGATTTAATAAAATTAAACCCTAAAATTATAAAGGGTTGATCACTTATTCATCCAAAATCACCAAATAGTTTCATTCCCAAACAATATTTATCACTCAATTATGTATATGACCTAAGTACACATTAAAATTTTTAATTTTTTTTATCAAATTAAAAAAGTGTAGTAAATGTTTCTAATGGTTATCTTGTCTTATAATAGAATACCTTTAATAGATATCAAAAAATTATTCCAAAACTATTTTCATAAAATCCCTTCATTGGGTCATTGATACCATTCAACATATGTATCTAAAATTCAAATATTAAATATTTTAAATACAAGTAAATATTATTAGAACATTCCATTGATTTTTTCCATTCATCCTCACACTAAACTGCCCTTGATAGATACTACTACACCATAATAATATATACTATAAATTAAAAATAATTAACCATAATTAAAATCTATAAAATTTATTTCATCTACATGGGTTATTATTTTATAGAATTTTTCCTAAAATGATTAGTTGTTATTCCATCCATGGATATAAGTCTTCCAACTAAATAGGCATCCTAAATTAATCAATCGCACATACCAAAATTTCTCATAAAACAAATTTTCCACAATAATGATTATTATTATCATCATAATCCTTATATTGTTTTAAGTTATCATTAATAAAAACCAAAACATAAATTATTAGGTTCGTCCTTGATTATTGAGTAATTGGTTTATAAATTCTTGAATATCCTTATAGTTAAATCATGGTACATTAGTAGATTCTTTATTGCCTTTGAATTTATTATAAAGATGGTTTTTTTTCAAACTGGTAACAAACTATCATTCACTTTAAGAAGATAGCTATGTGATTCTTCCCACATTCTTGACTTGTAGGGAGTCAAATATTTTTCCTTCCATGGTCTTTATCACTTGAACAATCATGAAACTATAATTTTTTCTTATTTTTTGGAATTTTAGTTAGGTTCATATTTATTTTCATAACTCAAGATATTTGGTTAGGTGTAATCATAATATACATCACTCTATCTTATATTAAATTTTGTTACTCCATATGGGAAAGGATATTAATAATATTCATTGTCAATTACCTTAATATGTCTATTATCTTCAAAGGTCTAACACCAACTCTATCTAAATTCTTATCAGGGTAATCCCTAAATTTACCAAAGGTTTGGATCCCCTTCCTTTCTCTAAGATCCATCCATAAACAATTAATATTACATAGTTATCCAAAATTCATCATAAATATTAATTTATTGAATAAAATTACAAAAACATTTTGTTGTTACTATATAGGGTTATTATAATGTTGGTGTTAGCTATATTCATATAAAATCTGATTCTCAAGGGTCCTACTAAACATCATTTTACACAAAATTTTGCATCCTTGACTCGATTAACCCAGAGTTAGTGCTTACTTACTACATTGGCACATGATACAGGGGATTTTGTCATGTGGATCGATCAGTTTAGTAGTTTTGGTAATCTAGATACATTCATATTTTATATATTAAATTATAAAAATAAAAAATATCATATAAAACATTATTTAAACTTTAAAGATCATTCAAATATTCCTTCTTCATATATTTTCTAATGGAATGAAAAATAAATGGTGTGTTCAGATACCCATTAAGGGTTTCATTAAATGGAATATATCATGAGTAACTAATGCATAATCAATATTTCTAGAGTGAATAATAAAAACACATGACATTTATTCAATAACATGAACATGAGATAAATCGAGAGATAAAATCAACTATACAATCAAATGGATAATAATAACAAAATTCTCAATGTAAAAAATGGATAATATCAACCATTCATGATATTATCCGCAAGTCCTTGTCCAAGACATAATAAATCTAAATGTAAAGACCTTGACTTAGACACTTTAATTTAATGGGTAAGTATACACCAATTATATAACTAATGTGGCCACATTTTTTGTATTATGAGACATATCAATGCATCGAGGGGCTACATATAATCAGTCCCTACCCATCACTTGTAAATCCTATTGGTTCCTCATATATTGAATGATCAATAAAATTCATTTCCAAAATTCTTTATAAATCAATAGTTATCCATATTGATTCAAGAATATGGAATATTTTCCAGCCAATGAAATAACATTCTCAATAGACATCCTTCACCAGATACCGTATATATATATGGTATTAGACTAAAGAAACATACATTTTCTATAAATAATAGCTTATAAATCAATGTTAATAAAAAAATGGACGTAGTGGTGAAAATAAAATCTAATGAAATAATGGGAATTGATAGAGAATGTAACCATGATAATGTTATTAACCACACAACTATAGATTAATAAAAGATGAGAGGAGACCATTAATTCATTATGAATTAAGTTTTTCTACTAAAAAAAGAATTTTCTAAATATAAATGAAAATGGATGTAAAACATTAAAAATATTTCCTTGAATATTTTTGAAATAAATAAGTTATAAATAATATTCAAAACATTTTATTTCCTTTGATAAAAAATAACCTTTTATTTTGATAAAATTATAAATAAAATTTACTAGAATATTAGGAAAATTATTTTCTTTTAAATTAACAACATAATCAATTAAATAATAGTTAAATATAAATAATAATCATAATAGTGGGAAAATATGTTCATTCAATAAAATTTAAAAATAAGGGTTTATTTCAAACTTTTGTCAAAAAGTGAAAAATTACCTCATTTAGAAATCAATGATAAGATTCAATTTAAAACATTGAAAATAATTGAAAATATTATATAAAATGACATTAAATTATAATTTTATTATTTAAAAGAACATTATTTTAATTTTTTTAAGAATATTGAATTTGATGAAATATTTATTTTCCCAATGTGGAAATAATGACGAATTTTCATGAAAAACTTTTTATTAGTCATTTTATGTATCAAATTATGTAAAAATTGTTTGAAAAAAATTTAAACCTCATAAATAATAGGATATTTTGAAAATAAATGGATTTTAAGGATAAATTATTAGAAAATTATTTCCCCAAAAAACTAAATTTAAAAAATCTTGATTATAAATGTGACTATGAAATAAATCCTTACTAATTTTGTAGCTTCTGAATAAAACCCCTATAAATGTGAAAACGTGAATAAAAACATTAAACATTTAATAAATAGGTATTATTGATTTATCATTTCAAACGGTCCATATATACACTGTGGGAAAAAAATTAAGAGCATAATATAAAACATGAATCATTGATGTGGAAATGAGAAAAAAATACCTTTATCTGAATTCCAACTTGTTTCATATTCACTATTAATGTCCAATATAATACATTTAAATTTGTTATAAATCTATAAAATAACCATAATAATAGTTATTATACCATAAATGATTCATTTATAATATTCTATAACAATTTTATTATCAATTAATTATTAATATAATCATCATGGGCGTTAATTATTCTATTTTTCATTCATGTTTTGGTTTGGTAGTTATAGTCCTAGAATCATGGAAATTTTTTAACATATAAATAATATTAATAATGAAATTTATTTATTTTTTATTTGTTAAAAATGAATTTATAATCATTCTTGAATGGAATACATGAAAAAAAACACATCGCTTCATGGAGTTAAAATTCCACATGTACTCAAAAACGACATTACTATTTTCAAATTGATATAAGGGTAATAAGGTAGGAGGTATATTGTATTTTATAAATCATAATTGAATAATGGGTATATTTCTATGCTAAATTTCTTGGATTTCATTCCATGGTATTTGGAGGATTAAATATTTGAATGAGTAGATATGGCAGTAATGTAGAAATTTCTTCCACTCTTTTATGGTGTATCTAGTCAATAATATTATATGAAAATAAATTTTTGAATTATAGGGATTATTTTTTTGATTAATTTTGATTCCCTTGGATTGGTAATATATCTATAAAAAAGATATAGTATAAAACTTTTGGGATAATTTTAATATTTTTTTAATTTTTATAGAATTTCATCAATATTTTTAAGATTATTTATGCTTATTTTAATAAAAAAGTGTTCATTCAATAGTTAAAATATTAATTCATGTATGTATGGTTTTATTAGTTTTTATATTCATTATATATCTATATTTATTCTGTAGATGATTAAAGAACATGTGATGGGATTCTTACCTAGAAGGAGATAAGAATATTAACCAAAACAAATAATTACATGATTACCCACCACTTACATATTCCCATGGTTCATTTTAGTCATTCAAATCCACTTAAAATTAACATATTCTAGTTATAAAACAATTATATCCCATACCAAGACCCCCTTCTCAACCCCTAAAACTATCACATTAGGATATGTTTCAAGATTTCATCTAAAATAATATAATTGAATAATTATTTAAGAAAATTCCTTGATGAATTAATAATTCTATATCTAAACCCTCAAGCATCAAGTGTGATAAGTACCCCAAACTATATTTTAGTTGTTACTCAATACAGTATCATATAATATGGTGATAAAAAATAATAAAGGAATAAAATACTTTGATGTAAATAAAGTTAAAGAAAATGGTGGGAAGGAAGAAACATGAAGCTGTGAAGGATATGATGAAGATCTAACATTAAATGGGGATTTGTTTGAGGAATGTTGACACCAAATCTGAGAAGATCACAAATTAGAAAAGAGATTAGAGGACAAGAATAGTTGGACAATGGGATATATATATAATACGAATGGAATAGAAAGTGCTTATAAAACCATATAAACCACTTCTACCATTCCCTAACAGAATGATTCATTGGAGGTATGTAACTCAATATAATAAATTATTGGTATTTCCAAATAGATAAACATTAACATACCTTTTTCAAAATCAATTATAAGGATCATCTATAAACATTACTCAATATAGTGTCTTTAGACTATATTTACTCTTATTTCATTCTCAAAGATCTTTTAGGTTAATATTTATATATATTTAGGTCATACCTCTTAAGTAATACTCTTATACATTATAAAGCGTACAATTCTTCTTAATATCCATTTTTTTCAATATAATCCTTTTAATATAAAACATGATTTATTTTCATGAAAAATATTCATGAATTGTAACTTAAAATCTTCATTTCCCTTACTCATCCATAAAAACTTTAAAAAAACTAATAGTGGTAAGAGAACAACAAGCATGGACAGCTACATACAAATAATGAAAGAAAATTTCAGTTCATGAATACATATAAAAAGATTATCTTTTCAAAAAAAAAATTGAGATGAGAGTAAAACTATTAATAACCAATAAATAACATTCCCTTCGAAAATATTTTCTTAAAAAATATAATAAATCACAATATAAAAAAATCATAAATGTTTCATTGAAATCATGAAATCCTCATAATAATGTTTTTATAAATTTATACTTTTCATCCTTATGAAGTAGCATATAATTTACAATGTTTTGTAAAATCATATTATTCTCATAACACCCCATAGAAATAATTGATAAATCATTCAGAAAAATTATGTCCATATTTACATATCATTCATACTTACACATGGAATAACCATCATAGTTACTCTTGAAATAACCATCATAGCTATACATGGAAAACACATCATAGTATATTCTCATAATATCATTAGATAAAATTATTCATATAACTACTTACCATTAACCAATTTATTAGAGAGATATATAATTGGATTACTCACAATTGGTTTATAATAGAACAATTTCTCATCAATTCCCAAGAACTATAACAGAATTTATAAAATATTTCATTATAAAAAAAACTCGGTGTACCAATAAGAAAATATTTAAAAATATTTTATAATCCATTAAATTTTAAAACCCTTATTGAAAATAAAATGACCATAAAGAAATTGGCTGGAAATTGTTTTGTCATCATATATGTTAAAATGGAAAATTCAACCGTTCATTTTGTACAAAAACATCAAAAAAATAATGTTAAAACACTACTTTTAAAAACCTTTCAAATATAGTCAAGAGAAACATGAAATGTACTTTTAAAATTCACATATATTCATTTAAATAAATCTATTATTTTTTATTAAAACTTGGACGCTGATGAAAAAGAAAGTTTTAAGGGTGAAATTAAAAGAATATGTTTTAAGGAAAGTCTCTTACATTGAGTCCGACTCATCACATACATTCTTTATATTATTTAAAACTGAAATTATATTAAATAATTAATTGATTGATAAATTAAACCTGGTTTATTATACACTTTATTTTATCTCTTACCATGATGTATTTAACTATTTATTTAATTAAATTTACCTCAAACATTTTCATGATTTTTGTTTCATAAGTCCCAAATCTCTTCAGTAAGCCAAATCTGGTCAAATAGGTCATTATAAAATCATATCCAAAATAATAATCATGAAATAAGATTAATTTTCATTAATAAATTATACTTTTAAAACTAATCATTATGGGTGGTTATGAAAAATGAACAACTATATAATCATGATGATGTTAGGTCGTACATACACATGATTAACGTTCTAATTTTTGAATGATCCTTATGGAAAAACAGTAAGAATCATTTTATATTTACAGAATGACCATTATATAATAAATATCATAATATTTGTTTAATTATTCAGATATATATAATTGGTGGAATGAGGTGTTGAAAAACTAATCACATCACTTCGTAGAGGTGGCATTCCACATGTACGAGCAAACAACATTATCATTTTTTAGTGAATGGAATGGTAATATATAAAATGATATATTATTATTTCAAAATGATAGATATTTCATAAATAATATATATATATATATGTAATTACCCAAATATTTTAATGGAAATTTCATTCTTAGAATTATGTCATATAATCATATGAAATCAAAATATAGTTAACTACTAAGTTCTATGTGATCATTAAACATAATTTTTTTACTTTTTCAATTTGAATTTTGTAAATTTGACATACATGGTTGTGTTCTATAAGTTATTTGTAGTCTAATATGATCAACATAATTTTTAGTAAATAGTAACATATTTTTATGAATAGTAAAATTGCCCTTATAAATATTGAAAAACACTAATGAATAGTATCATTTCCTATGATAGTATATAAATAATATTCAAGTGGAAGTATGATATACCTATATCTAGGAATAAGTAAATAAATGTTTTAAAATTGTTTTTTTCGAGAAAATTATGATTTTAATTAAATATTAAATTAATCAAATTTAGAGGATTATTTTTTAAATAATGGATTTGATTTTTGGATTCTACCCTTCAAAAAAGAGTGAGGGTAATGTTTTGGGATTTTTATGAAATACATGAATATTTACGAATTGTAAAATACATTAATTTACAACATAAACTAATGGAATCATCACTATTTCTTATAAGCAGCCTAATATTAAAGCCTAATATTGAACTCACGTGAATTTACTAATGGAATCCACTATTCCTGACATCATAATGGATGTAAGAAACCTAATATTTAACTCACACGCATTTAATACTATTCATGGTCATAGAGTCATCACTATTTCTTGTCTTATGTAAAACTAATATACTAATGATTAAAATATTATGAAAAACCTCATGTCATCCACTATAAATACCACCCATCCTTACCTATTTTCATTACTCATATCATGCCTTGAGCCAGGTCTATATTCTGCCCAAATCACCCCCCAAGATCATATCCCATGTCCAACATCCCTTGGTCTCTTAAAAAGGCCAAATCTAATCCCCTTAAAAAGCTCCCAAGGAAGATTTATTTAAGATGTAAATTCCTCTTTTCAATTCATTTACTTTCATTTCAGGTTATTTTGTTTAATTTTCAATATTTACTTCTCATTATCCAAATTCAATGAAAACTAAAGTACTATATATACATTGGAATATATTTAGGATAATGGAATAAGTTCTTATCATATTTTCTTTACTCTTATTTTATTTTAGTCGTAAAGACACCATCTGAGATGTGTTAATTTGCCATATTTAACGGCGATGGGTTTTCAATATCCATTACTAACATAAATTCTGGTCATGAAACCATTTTAATGGTTGAACCAGACCATAATATTTTTAGTATGTCTCATATTTGGTTATGTAATCCTTTTTTACACATGGATTTGGTTTATAAAACAAAATGTTTTCTTTGTGGTCAAAAACCACCAATTAACCCAAAAGGATGTCAGAGAAGATTTATATAATTTTTCACCTTCACTCCAAGTTACCGAATTAAATTTTCAACCATGTAACAATATGGATGTTCAATACCAAAATACAACTTCAATTACAGACAACCACCTTTATCATATATTTTTATCCGAACTTGACCAATAATTAACACCAAGCAAGAAAATGGACCTGGATAATGAATTTGAACATCGTAACCAATCAAAATGGTTATAAATGAACTGAATAAGGTTTTAATAAATATTTTAAATAAATAAGATGTTCTGGAATTAGTAATTAATAAACATAATTTGATTATTTGGGTCATTATGTTCAAGAAAAGACCATTATTGGGTTTAAGGTAAAGGGTCCTCTCAATTACACTTTTATTCAAGACTTTTGTCTATGAAATTCCATTTTATGTGTAATCACTAATAAAAGGGTATGATTACACATATAAACCATACTTAAATCAAGAACTATAAGTGATTAGAACCCCCTTTCCCGCTCATCAATCCCTCTTAAGTACACTTAATACCATGCCAATATTCTGTAAGGCTGTCTACTCGAATCTCCTTTATTCCTTCGGGTTGCCTAATATTTATTTTTACCAAAATGAAGTAATATTATTTATCTATTTTCATCTTCTAAATTCTGTGTAAAAGTAAAAAATTATTATTTTTTAAGATCCATACTTCCTTCACTTTCAGTCATATACATGTTTTTATGTGATTCTGTCCTCAATACTTCTCAATAAGCAAACTTGTTTTAGGGGAACATTAAGAATTCTTACCCAATTTCTACTGCACTCAATCCACAGTTTTTAGTCACCATTATATTTATTTAATAATTATTTTTATTATTAAAAACTTATTGGTTCACTTTTGCCTTTATATAAAACATGGATCCTTTTTTATTTTAAAGGTATTATAGTATTTTCCTTAAAACCTCTCAAAAATGTTTTAATGATAAAATTACTTCAATAATTTTCATACATGTTGTCAGTTCTACGTGAAATCCCATACCATGATACATGCCTATTTTACCATATGAATATCTAGTTATATTTTAGTTCATATATTTTAGGGACACTTTTATGATACACCCATTTGTTATGCATTATGTCAGGATTTTGGTACACAATCCTTTCCATATGTAACCCTTATGTTTATATATGATAGAATGTGTATGATTCATTATGTGGAAAAAATATTCATGGAAATTTAATATTGGTGTGCCCAGATATCACTCTAATTAATTGGTTAATTTTGAGTCTCATGATATGTTATGTGCGATGGTCTTGGCGGTTAGCCATGGCTTGCGATACAATACGAAATGGTCTTGGTGGTTTTCCTAGGCTGGTGAAACTATGGGAAAAGGTCTGGGAAGTTAGACATGAATCATACTAAATTAATGTTTAATATTTTTTCCACATTACTATAACTCCATGTTTATATTATTCCGTGTTTATATGTTATGATTTCATAAGTTACATGCCTTTTTTATATCATCATGTCATGCCTTTTACCCCATGTGCTAATGATTTGTTCTTGTGGTTATTCCCATACTAGGATTTTTGCTCATCCCTTTGTTACTGTTAATCCTAGGTTATAATATGCAGATGTATGAGCACAATGATAGATAGGATCTCATTATGAAGTTTAAATAAAAAGTTGTTTTCATAATTTTTGATTATGTACCTAGTCTTTCAAGACACTAGACTTTACGATCCTTGGATGGCACTCTAATGCATAGTAATTCTTAAAATAGTTTAATGTTTTATGTAAAAGGTGAGGGTCACTATAATATATATATATAAATTAATACCATCCTTATAACCAATGGTGAGATATGTTTATTGAAAAGTAATTACATAGCTTCGTAAGGTGGTAGCCCGTCGTACAAACGAATGACGGTTTCATTTCTCATTTGATGGAAGAGGAGATTGATATAGGTTATTACATTAATATAAAAAACATATGTAATTTTGATATAATTGTTTTATTATATATGTATGTTTAATAGATATTTTAATGATTTTTAAGAATAAATATAAAAACAAATGTTTAAAAACTATACCTCTTCTTTGGAAAATAGTTGTTTCTTAACACCTTAACCCTTCTATGGTTGGTATTTATGACTTAAAAAGATATATAGAATTATGGGAAGAAATATAGTGTTTATTAGGCAATTATTATCTAAAACAAACGTCTTTTTAATTGAAAAGTGAAGGGAAGAATAGATACTCTGGTATAAGTGAGGGGAAGGCCACTAATAGATTTTCTAAAAATATTAAATTAATATAAATTAATATTTAATTCAAAATGGATCCAAAAAAATTTATTTCTAATGTGGGATGAATATGGGTATAAATAATCTTAAAACTTATAAGTTATATAGGTTTTTACTATGTTTTTACCCTTATCATATGGTTTTAAACCTTCCTGGACTCTTTTCTCAATTATTGTAATATTAATATTTTCGACACTTGAAGGGTTCATAATATTAATATAATATAAAAAATACCCATAAAAGGGACATATTGATTTTATTAATAATATAACATTCATTGAGACAATTATATTCTTTTAAATAATTTCATATCGTTTAATATAATGTTGTTTTTCATAAAATGTCAATAATGCAAATTTTAGAACTATTCATTTACGTTGATTTTTTATAACATCAAGACAACCGAAAAATTAAAATATAATAAATTACCATATTTTTATAATATTATATATATAAATAAAATTTGTGGGTCACCTTTACTATTTCAAAATATATTAATTTGAATATTTTCAATATCATTTATTTAATTAATTCATTAATTGAATAATTACTATGTTAGCGTAGTGTTAGAATTTAAGGTAATTATACCTTCACAAAAAATTAAAAATTATTGTTCCTGATGAATATATATAATTTTGATTCTAAATTACTATTTATAATACATCATATCCTCTATTCATTCCTATATTAAAAATATTATCGTTACTAAAAACAAGCGAGTGAATTTTTTTACATTTTTTAAATAAATTAATATAAATGTTATAATCATGTAAAAATGTAAAGAATTAAATATAAATAATATTTTATGATTACGGACAAAATGGAATCATCCAGAAAAATTATTTCAAGTTCTAGTGTAATTTTACAGTCCTTTTCATTTTATTTTTAACTTTAATTATCGAATTTACCCTTCACTATTGCAACCAAAATTACTATGGTTACTATTTTTGTAAACCACTAAAAAATGTTATATTTAATGAATATAGAACAACTAATTCTAAATATGGAATCCATATTTTCAAAATTTAAAATACAGAAGTACAACTTTGATTAAACCAGAAATAAATATTGAAAACAATTTTTAGGAAAATGTACTTTATAAATATAAAATGTTTCTATAAATAATTAATGTATAAAATTAATTTAAAAACTATAATTTTATTATTTTATATCATAATAAAATAATTATTATTTAATACTAATCCAAATATATAATTTTTCTTTGAAAATACTCAAAACTAAAATAAGTTTTTAAATAAAAATCATTATCTTTCACTATTCATTGATAAATCAAACATTTTAGAAAAATATATAAATTTCACCTTATGAATATTTTGATATGTTTATTTCAAAAATAATATTCATTTTACAAAATAAAATTTCTAATTGTTTAAGAAATTAATTAGATTATTCACTCCCTCAAAGCGATCAAAAACCATTCTTGATAAAAATAATACTTTGACGAATAAAATGGTTTTAATATAACTTGAGTTGTTATTTCCTAATAAATAGTCAACAAAAGATTATTTACTAAAATATTTTTATGTATATTAAAAAAAATAATCATATTTATACCTTTTATTTTAACAGCATGGTTGTAATAGTCATATTTAATAAATAATTTTCTTTGGTTCATGTAAGCGTGGTGTTGTGTATGTGGAAAATATTATTATTTTAAAATATCATTATATTAAATTATTACACCATTTAATAATTTTATCCTCTCAATATTAACATGGTATTAGTGACAAGGTTTTAACATTTCAAAATACCTTTGTGGAAATCCAGCATCATAAAAATGATTAATAAAACATCCTCTTGATAATAGATAATGTGAAGTTTGTAGGTAATCGTGAATAACTAATAACTAGTTTACCATGAATAAAAACTTAGTTGAGAAGTGAAAACATCGACATGGAAGAAAAAAAATAACTCCCAAGGACTGAAATATAGTGATAGAAAACATGCCCAAGAGAAATTTAACCATCAAAAAACCATAAAAACCATAATGCATTAAAATCCCAAATAATTCTCAATATGAAAAGTAAAAGGGATAAAAAAAGTATTTCAAGAACCTTTTCCTAAATTTTAGGAATTTATTTTCTATCTATACTAAGAAAATAAGAAAATATATTTACTTTGAAATATAATTTCACCCTAAAATCAATTGTTTCAACAATCTCATCTATTTTTTCATCTGATTGGTATTCAAGATGCATTTTTCATTCCTAAACATCTAGAATCAACTTTCAATAGATCAAATAATCAAAAAATGGTTAAAAAATTCCCCCAATCATTAGACAGAAAAAAATAACCAACATGTTTAGGAAAAGATAAGATAATTCTAAAAATTATTAAACCATCATATCAAGAAATGAAACATTAATCTCTAAAATTCAATATTAATACTAGAATTTAAAATAAAATCATTCCATAAGTAAAAATCCTTAAAAATATAGAAAATATTCTATTCTATTATTAAAACCCAAAAAATAGAATGATTCAATCACATATTCTTTCGATATAAATTTTACATTTATCTTCCCTAAATATCAATCCCCTTTAAAGTCTGATATAAAAAATGTATATTCCCAAATCACAGAATACGGATTTTATGATAATATTTTCCATAAATAACCCTAATCACTAAAAACCCCTATTTAGATCATATATACATTTAAAAAAATATTCAATCTTAACTCCTTAAATAAAATCCCATAATTTTCTATTTACCTTAATTATATAAGGTTCCCAAAATTGTTAACTTCTTTTAAAATAACATAATTCACCTGATCACCAATTCAATTTTCAAATTTCCTAGTTATATATAAAATAAAACTTATGTCTAAAAAATCAACTATATCAATATATCTCAAGAAGTTTTAGTAAAAAAAGACATCATGGAGGCAAGTGGTTGGTTTTTCACTCTTGTCTCAATTATGTTATGTGTTCAAGCCTCATGACCTTGCCAGATGGGATGGTTTGTCTCTAGCCTAGGAGGCATCCTTTTTCTAAAACTACATAATTCTTATCATAATCCAAAAAAATAACCTCACTCATGAAATATCATATAAACCATAAAGGATACAAATAATGATAAACCTATATCTACAAAAAGATAATTTTTAATTAAATAGTATTATTTATATTTTAAACATAAGGGTTACATACACCTCAAACATCTATCAAAACTCGATAAAACCTCAAAAATTAGTCCTATAACACAAAACCTAAATAAAGAGTTTCTATGAATTTAAACATATGATTGTTCATAAATATAAAACTACAAAATAAATCTTGTATGTATATTCCTTAATAATTCAATGTTTTTTATTAACAATGATTTTCTATATAATTCTTAAAACATAATCCTAAAAAAATAAGAATCATGTCCTAAGATTGAAAAACATTAAAACAAGGAATGATATATTCCATACCATTCATATATAACCTTAATATTGTCAATAGTCAACAATAATGCCATTTTTCATTGCTAAACATTCATCTGTATGGTTTTTCTAATCTTGTTCATAAACTTTCCATCTAGGATATTGATTTTCATAATGAACATACACCCCACATTAAAAAAACAACTTATACCTTGGAAATAATTTTATTCCACTTTATGAAGTAAACTGGATTCTTCCCCTTTCCTTCAAAAATAATTTCTTTATTCCCACTTTTAATACATACAAAACATCATCCCATTCTCTTAAGAAATTTTTTGGGTCCTTCTTCACACATTATTAACACATAGTTCATTGAATATTTTTACCTTTAAGACCATTATCAACTTAATATCCATAGATCTTCTTTGGGTTCAATTTTTTACTCATAACTTTTGATAGATAGTTAAGAATAACCATAATATTTTTAATATGCATCCTATTTCATTTGGTTTCTCATTTATTCAACTACTACATTTGCCTTCACATATATTTTTACTTTGGTTCAAGTTGGATCCATCTGTTAACTAAAAAATTGTTCAGTGTGAGAATATCAATAAAATAGTAATTAATTACCCTTTAAGGAGGATAAATACAAATTTATCCTTAACCATGATATATTAAACTCTTTCTATTTATTGAAATTAAAAAATTATCCCTCACTTACTATCCATTGTGATTATATAGGAATTTTAAATAATGTTAAAATAACATCTTAACCTCTAAATTCATCTAAACATTACTCTGATGCCAAATATAAGGACTTGGGCTTAAACAATGCTTAATATGGTGTACTAGTTTGTGAGGGTATCCTGGGTCAGTTCATTACAAATATTTATTAGATCTCAGGTTTTTCCCCAATATTCCTTGTCTATAGACGTCTCTTAGATAAGAGATAATATTGTTTGGACATGAGGGGTAGGTTGTGGTGTATTTAAGGAAAAATATTTCCACGGTGAGACTCATGTCACTAGGATATGTTGGGATATATGTCTATTCTTATAACTTTTGATCATAATCTTAGTTTTTTATTATAGGAAAAATATTATTTGGTTTTCTAAACATTTCATAATTTTTTTGTGTGAAAACTTATTCCTCTAAAATGTGTTCCACGGGTTACATTGGAGGGTGCAATAGATGGTCCTCAATGGAATATAACTTTTGATTAGAATATTTTTGAAGTATATCATGAAAAAAGTTATTTCCATGGAAAAAATATATAGAAAGTCCGTAACATAGTTACTGAGGTACATCCAAGACCGAGAGGAGAAATGGATCAATCTCGATATCCATTACATAAAAAGACTCAATCCTTCAAGTGTGTGAATGATACCAAATAGGGAGAGGACTAACTGGATAAGATCGATCAAATATTATAATTATTTTATACACATGATTATATCAATGTAAATTGTGTATCATTAAGATATGAGGGTTGATGTAAGCTATGATGGTATTCCATGGTATTGTGAGATACGAATTTCAGTTTAGACTAGAAGGGTTTCAAGACCCCCTTCTTCCATAATTTATGTCTAGAGTCTCTAATGATGGAAACTTTAATGGAGTTACTCTCTTTACAGCAATGATATCATTCTGTGTCAGTGTACACAAATCAATTCATGGAGATGGCTCATTTTTTATCCTATGGTAGTGAAGAATCGTTAAATAAATTCCTAGAAGTTTCTATATATTTTACGACTAGATATCAGATCATAAGTATTTATTATGAATCCTTTTACCTATGTGGATAATATAGATGGTTCTATATTGGATAAAATTGACATGGAAATCAATATTGACCATTACTACATTTCTCTTCAACCAAATGGTAGATTTAGTGACATACTAAGGAAGAAGAGGAAGTGTAATGATAATCATAGGAGTGGTGGAGGTGTTTCTTGATAGTGGGCCGCATCTAGACAATCAGTTTTATCCATCAGTGTTCCCCTGGATTGCTATCAACGTGGAAAGGTTGGGATCACTCGATGTTCTTTTTACACTCTTATGAATATGTGAAATGGATGTGACCTATATGAACATCTATATTGATCCTATCAGGAAACGTCCACACCTTGTTATGAATCGGGTTGTTTTGTTATAAAGGACACTAAAACATATTTAGAATCCTCAAAGTTAAAAGAGATCAAGCCACAATATTCTAAAGTGAAGAAAATTCACATAGTAGATGAATTCCCAATGGTGATTGATGTAGGTACAATGATAGTGATAAGATCCTTCAATATTGCATCTTCTATAGTAATAAATTTATTTTATAGATGTTCCTCCGACACATTTATATCTATCCATTTTTTGATCTATTGAAACTTCTAACTAATAACATCTTCTTTATTATGGAGTTAGAAACACCTCTTGAGAATATAAAATAACTAGGGTTTCGGTTTACTTATTGTTGGATATAGAAAAATGAAGGAGAGTTAGTATGATATTTCATCATTCTCGATCTAGATCTATTTGAAGTCATCATTAGGATGGATTGTCTTGTCCCATAACATGATGAGGTTGATTGTTATAAAAAACATGTCTAATTCCATGTTGATGATAGGAGCTCTCTGATATTTTAGGTTGAGTGGGATCTGATTTCTAGTCATACAGGACCTTTCTTCCCAGAATTCATGAGTTTTTATCTATTATTTTAGTTAACCTTAATAATAATTATTTTATTGGAAAACTTTCATTAGTTATCAGGGTTTTATGATGTCTTCACACATAACTTCTTTGACATTCCTCCATAAATAGAGGTGGATTATATGATTAATCTGGTGAGGAATACATAACTAGTCTCAATCCCCTTTAATCATATAAAACAAGTGGATGATATGATGGGAAAATTAATCTGGTGAGGAATACATAAAAATTAAGTTCGATGATATGATGGAAAAAGATTTTGACCGCCCTAGAGTTTCACCTTGGGCCGACCCAATGCTCTTTTCTAAGAAGTTTGATACATCACATTGAATTTGTGTAGACTATTAGAAGTTAAAATAGGTTAAAATTAAGAAAAAGTACCCCTTTAACTATGTGGATGAGTTCGTTGATCAGTTAAAGTCAGGGAAGTGGATTTTTAAGATCGATCATTGGTAGAGTTATCATCATCTCATGGTTTGAGAGTCCAATATACCGAAGATGAGTATTATGAGAAGATATAGAAATAAAAAATTTCATATTTTTTTTATTCTGACTATCACTCCTATAGATTTTACAGATATGATGAACTAGATATTTCATCAGTATCACGACTCATTTTTCATCATATATTTTTATGATATTTTTGTTTAATTAAAATCTAAAAATGAGTAGAAGAACCAACTGAATCTGGTTTTGAGAATATTAAGGAATCACCATATTTATGGAAAGAATTAATATTACTGAAGTTCATTGGGAATTTGAATTCCGAACATGGATTATTATTTAATCATGAGAAGGTGAAGGTTTTCTTTCCAAGGAAGGATCTATGGAATATCTTTGTGATTTAGAGCATCTATGGTCTTAATGGATATAATTTGTGGTTTGTTAAGGATTTATCAATTTTGGCATCACCTTTTACTACAAATACAATTAAGGGATTGAGTTTCACATGGGATGTGAAATGTCAAGAATTATTCAAGGAACTAAAATTAATTCTGACTTTGGATCATATTTTAATATTACCTGAACCCATTATGGGGTATATGGTATACTGTTATGATTTCGGTGCTGGTTTGGGTTATTTTATTTTACAAGATGATCATGTTGTGGAATTTTTATCTCGTCAACTTCAGTTGCATGGGAAAACAATTCAACTCGTGATTTGGATATTTCTATGGTTATTCATGCATATAAATGTTTGATGCATGATTTCTTTTGGGAAATGTTCATAGTCTTTTCTAGCCTAAGGGTCTGATTAATAAATTTTATTGGAAATAAATAAATCTTAGACAGAGGTTTTGGGTGGAATGACTTCAAAAATTTGTATTTCATGTCACATACAACCCATGGGAAAGTTAATGTCCTTGAATCCTCACTCAGTAGGAATCTTCTATCACATGATGTCCTGGAATAAAATAAAGAGTGGAAGATTATGGGACTCTTCACTCAGAATCACCAGGATTAAAAAGGAAAATGATTCATGTATGGTTCAAAAAAGTTTTTAGTTTTCATCATCACTCTTAGAGTTTATCCTAAAGGTTCATTAATATACTGATGAAATTATGGGAATTTTAGAAACCCTATATAGTGGTGAGACCATCTTGGATTTACCTCTCTCTTATAATGGTGTTCCCTATTTTGGTAATCATTTTTTCATCCCAATATCCATGACAGGTTCAGTTTAATTTTACTATCATAGTTATTCATGTTCCATTCATCTGGTAACTATGAAGTTTTATTATGAAATGAGAGGATGTTTTTGGTAATTAGGAATGAAATGTAACATTGAAGACTATGCGTCCCGCTGTTAGACTATCCAGTAGATAAAGCTAGAGAATCTATGAATTTATGGTTTTATCCAGCCTCTTTTAATGATAGTTTGGAAATGGGATGGGATGGTGTGCCAATTGAATTTTTTATTGGATTACCATAGACTCTACAAGGTAAGAGTTATTTTTGGATAGTGGTTGATTAGTTGATTAAATATTCTTATTTAATTCTAATCTAGTATCCCACTAAAGTTGAATATTTGGGTATGTTGTATATTAAAGAGATCGTGAGGTTTTCTAGGGTTCCATAAGATATCTTATTGAACAAAAATCCCATGTCTACCACATGGGTTTGGAAGAGTATGCAAGAGGTGATGGGTACTTAGGCCAAGTTGAGTATATTTTACTATCCAAAAGTAGATGGCCAGAAGGAGCACGCTATTCAGATCTTAGAGGATATTATCTTTTCCTGCATCTTGGGTTTTGTTGGATTGTGGGAAATAAATCTAGGACTATTTTATTTTTCTTATAATAGAATTTATGAGTCATTGATCAAAATTTAACCCTTTGAGGAATTGTTTAGTGTCTTATAAAGATCCACTCTTTATTTTGAAGAGGTTGGAAGAGACTCTCTTTTGGGACCTAATCCCATTAAAGAAACATCAGTGATGATTCAAGATATATTCTAGGGTCTAGTTATATTTTAAATTTTAAAAAAATCATATGTGGATCATCCACACCATCCATTAGAGTTTTCAATATTTCATTGGATTTTCATGACAGTTTCTCCTTGGTTTGGTCACCAACATCATAGAAAATAATGAATTTTGGCACCAAAATATGCTGGGCCATATGAGGTCACTGAGTGGCTTGGGAAATTTTATTGTTGGTTGGAATTATTGGCTCAATTGAAATTTATTAGGGTATTTTCCACATATCTGGGTGTAGGAAGAACTATCAGGATCCTTATCATGATCTAAAATAAGAAGAGATTGATTTAGAGCCTGATTATTTAGTGATAGATAATCCTTTAGAGATTGATGATTATTAAGTTAAATACTTTCATGGGAATGCAATATTTTTTTTCTAAAGTGTTATGGTGACATGGATGACATTCTCATGAGACTTGGGAGTATCAATCATTAGTGATAGTTAAATTGCCTCGCCTATTTCTAGGAATCCCTTCTTCCACATGACTTCCCTGGGATAGAAAGTCTTATAGTGGTGAGTTTTTAATATACAAATTAAAAATTATGTCTCTTTTAAGTTTTAATAATGTTTTTAGTGTTCCAAGGGTGTTATCTTTGGTTTATGGATTTTATACGTAACCTAGATCGTTCACTATCCACAAGACACATTTATGCAATGAATGTGGCACATGACATGAATTCTTTTATGGGAAGATATTGTGAGTCTGGTAAATGGAATGAAAATTTTAAAAGTTGTGAAGAATATTCATATCATGAGGAGGTCAATCAGGTGTTTCAGACTTGAGGTGAATCCTTTTCAATGTATGTAAATCCCATGGAATTTACATCAATAATATTTTATTCACAACATCAAAAATTTGAGACATATAGAATTTATTAATTTAAATTCTTGATTATTTTTACATTTGACGTGCAGGAATCCCCCACAAACCCTAGGCTCTCTTAGGGAAATTTTTACTGATCTCTATCCGTCTAGATTTCATTGTTTGACACTTTATCTATATGGTGGTTGTGTTGTATCTGTCCTGGTAAGTGAAATTTATACTTCTTCATTTCCATTGGTTTCAATAGTGGTGTAAGACCATGTTTATCTAATCTATTGATCACATATTGAGTTTAATGTTATTTTATTAGATTTTGTGTGGATCATCTTTTGGGGATATGTCCTTTACTGGTTGTGGTGAAGAGGGTTCATGTCCTTTGAGATTGGTTGTGATCTATCTCTTTAAAAAGGTGAAGAATTTTTTTTAAAAAATATTTAACTTTGAAAATTAAACTTCAATAATTAATCCTTAAAAATACTTATAGGTTATCAAATGAAATGTTGGTTTGAAGATAAAACCTTTTATCTAGAAGCATCGAAAACCTTTTTTAAGTTTTGAAATATCATTTTTAAAAATCCATATCATAAAAAATTGTAAAAAATAATTTATAAAATAGGAGATGAAAAATATAGTGGTCAAATTATATAACACATAAATAGTTTTCCAATTATAAAGGATAATTATATTGTGAGTGGAAATCATGGATAGGGAGAAGAATCCATTATTAAAGACGAGGTGAATTATTCTCAACAATGTGATACCTTTTAATAATTAAACTTTATCAAGGTAAAAAGATAAATTAAGTATATATTTTCCACCATATAGAAATATAATCTAACATTAAATAAACTATTAAGGTGGAATAAATCAATATTGAAATAAATATGTTTAATATTAAGCATTATAACTCAACAGAGAAAGCACATTTTATTATAAAAATCCATAAAACATTGATATCTTTTGAATCCATATCCTTTTAAGGAGAGGAAAATATATGTGAATGAAAACCCAATGAATTAAATTAATTGTGAAATACAATCATTAGTTGGTATATACCACATTTTAAATTAACAAATGTCTATTATTGGAAATATTTCTCTTTGTGTGAAAATTTTAGAAAATAAAATACAACCTTATTTCCTGACTTCAACTATAACACTTGAATCTTATATTTAAAATATAAAAAACTCAATAATATATTTAAAAATATTATTAATATTTAAAACCTTTTATAAACCTCATTTAAAATTTTCCTCTATATTTATATTAGTTAGTTATTATCTACTTTCAATATCTGGTGTGAGTAATCTTGATCATTTTGAATTAGTTTCGTAATAGAGGTGTTATTCTTAATTTTTATCCAAAAGTTCACAATTAATATATAGTAAAATAAACTATATATAATGGTTTTTAATTATTTATAATGTTTTAATTTCTTCATATAGTAGTTTTTATTATAGTTCTTGAAGATGAAATTGGGGACAATCATGTTTCTGGGATTCTGAACAAACGAATATTGTTTTTTAAATTAACGAGTCTATTATTAATTTAACAAATAAAGAAAAAAATGATTTAATTTGTTTATTTATATTATATATTAATATTAATTAATTTCTCATAATCATCTATGATATTAATTGATATTATTTCTCATATAGGTAGTTGGATTGGTCCAAACATGAACAAACCGTAATTAATTGATGATTTTGGCTAGGAAAGTTGTTTATTTTGCTATAATATAATTATTTGAAAATATTAATTACATTATTTGGGAATTTTTTATTTGTTGATTCATATTTTAATAGGTTTTAATAAATAATAAAGAAACTAGACAAAAAAGGATATAGGTTACTTCATGGAGGTGGTAATTCGCACAACACACTATTAATATTTTCATTTATCAAATAATGAGAAGTAAATAAAGGGGATTATAATATTTCTATTAATAATCATAAATTTATTATTTATTCCACCTTTATTCTTTCATTTATCCTTATAATCAAGAAATACATATGCTGGGGGGGCAAAGTCATCGCTTCATAGAGGTGGTATTCCGCACAATGCATGAATGAGAGTTCAGATTCTATGATAAAAAAGAGAAGTTTGATAATATATATTTCCAATAAATAAAAACACAAAGTATAAAAAATAATTATATAATTATATTGAATTTATAAAATTATGTTTTACAGGTAAGAACAAAAATAAAAGAAGCCCGGAAAAAGGACTCACGGTGAGTACATAGGCATTACCTTGGAAGACACCATGAAAATAGAGGTCTGAAGCCAACAATTTATGAATAGAGGTTCATCAAAAAGTAGTAGGGTAATATATTAAGGATAATGGGTTGATATATAGGGGGAAAATTATAGTGGTATTTTAGGGGTTTTGAGAGGGCCCTTTTATAAGGGGTGAGAATGACAGTTTTGTAGATATTTCAACTTACAATAAAGGAAGAAAAGGTTTCACAAGTTTGTAAGACTATAAAATATATTATAATTGATTTATGTATGGGATTGTTTTTATAATACCTCAATAGTTACTTTTCCCAAATGTTTTAAAAATTATTTTATGTTATTTATTCATAAAATTTTACTTTCACCTTTTTTGGTTTTAATGTGGTTACTAGTTTTTACCAAAGTAAATCAATTTTTATTCCACAACATAAAAATGAATTTATTAAATAATTTATACCTAAAACCCCAAATCATAAATCCATTTTATGTGATAATATTTAAATGCATAAGAACTATTAATTATAACAATTATGCATGTTGCGCATAAAAACCAATTATGATATAAATTATATTTTTAAGCATACAATTTAAGAGTATGATAAAATTAAACTTGTATTTTATTTTTAGGATATAAATTGATTTATTATTAAAAAAATAATTTATATGTGTCTTTCAAATCAAGATAAAAAAAATACCAAAATATTATTTAATTATAAATATAACAAACAATTTTAATTGGAAAATATTACTTAAGTCGATAGAATGTTTATAAAAGGTTTTAAAAATTCAACTTAGTATTTTTAAAATGTGTAATTTTACTTATTGAATAAAATTTTAAAAAATTAAATGTTTTTATACAAATATAGGTCTTTATTATGTAATTATAATGTGGTAGTTATTTCAAAAATAGTATTTTCACTATTCAATGAAAAATTAATTATTTTAGATAAAACTCAATATATAATATTAAAATAGTAATAAAATAAATAATCAAAAAATAACTTTTATTTTTAAAAATTAAATTTATATAATTTTCTATTTTAAATTTTAAATAAAATCTTAAAATATAATTATAATTTTGTTTGTTGGAAAATAACTTTTCAAATTATTAACCATTATTATTATTATTTATAATCAATTACTAATAAAATTAGTGTTATTGTATAATATATATTATTCATATAAATAATATATACTATATTTAGTTTCTTTAAATAAGGAATATAAAATTCATTTTTTAGGGAAAAATTATTAATAAAAAGATCTCGTTCGTAATGTAAATGCATTAGTAAATGTGAAACTTTTTTCATTAAAAGTAAAAAATGATTAAAGTGTCAAAATATTCAATAAATAACTTATTACATTAAATATTACCATATTATATCATAATGATTTTTAATTATATTTCCCCTTAAGAACACTTTTTAATATCTAAGCATAAGGTAAGCTCTGGGGGCAGTGAAGGTGGTTATTCTGTTAGCATGGATCTCGTGGAAATTTTGACATGTGTGAATTTATCTAACAGTTGATTTTTGTTAAACCATAATTATCCATTTTTTGATTTGGTTGGTCTATTTAAAACCCAATTGAAATTATTACCTTTCCAAGATTAGATAAATGGGAATCCTAAGAGCGATTTCCACTACCAAATTTCATTTTTCATTGTTTTCTTCTTTGATTTCATAATATGGTCACTTCCTTTGATACTTGTTAATTTAATTGTTATATTAGTATAGAAAATTTTATTTCAACAAATACTTATTTGGATTTAGTTTTGTGTTTAATTTAGAAAAATCTATTTACATAATATTTACATGTGGAAAATATATAGTAAAATATTGAGTCATCAAAATTTCCCCATTAAATAAATGTTATCAAAAAAATTTATTTATCACCTAATAATGAAGTATTTAAGGATATCCTTAAGATAAAAATGGCACCAGATTTGATTTCTAAAGAGGTGTCAACCTTAGTGACATTAATGGGTCTAGTAAACTAATCTATTCCATCATAATATATATATATATATATATTTATATATATATCACACCATGGGTTTTCTTCTTAACTATTAGTAACAAATCCTCATTATAATTGAGATTAAGGCCTATATAAGAGAATGTATTGTCCTTATAGTTCAACATCATCCTTATAATGATAATTTATCATATGTTGATTTTGGATATAAAATATAATAACTCTATTTTGTTAATATAGATTCTATGTGGAGATAGTTAACCCATTTCTAAAACTATGAAAATTTCATGTATATTAACAATAGTAAGATTTTCACAAGGATCCTTCCTATAAACACAAACATAGAATACCATAATAATACGAATAGAATTTTTTTATTAAAAAAATCAAGTATATAGTTATTTAGGTGATGATTTTAAATCCAGAGAAAACATATTAGGTTTGAATGAGTATTTTGAACATGGTGTATATAAAAAACTCATTTTTCTTGAGTGGATGGTTGATGTCCTTCACTATAAATAATTTTCTGAACACACTCAAGTGGTTTTTGTCTAACATGATTTCTCGTATTCCCTCAGATTAGGAATTTATTGATACCTATCATCCTAATTGGAACTTGTATTGGGGAATTCTTTTGTGTAATTACTATGTTCACAATAATTATGACATCATACTATTAGTGGTACCTCTATATGAAAACTATTTCCATTCATAGTTTCTATTAAGATATTTAAATATACTCTATAATTAGTTTATCTATCCCATACTTTACCATTGATAAAAAATATCCTAGATCCTTTAAGACACTCCACAAGGTTATTATTACCACATATTTTACACAATATAAATTTAAAATTCTTTCCTTCAATATAATAATCAGACAACCTTCCATACAACTCCATTTTCCTATTCTTTTGGGAATTTCGATACTCAACTATGTTCACATTTTTAATCATAATTCTTGATTATTTATTTTACATAATCAAATAATTTATCACTCCGACTCTTATTATGTTATATTTCTTATATGGAAAATCTCTGAATTGTCCTTTGTATCTATTTTAAACATGGTTCCTTCAAGATTTATCCGTTACTAAAGTTAATAGTGTTTCATAATGAGTGATTAAAAACAACACCATAAATGAATTATTTTAAGATAATTAAATAAAATAATTAACCTAAAAATTTCTTAATATTATAAATTATGAAAATGTACTTCATTTCAACCTAAATAATTGCAGATATATTACAGGATTATTTTTATTGTGTTCCCTTATACTTATTAACCTAATCCCAAAAAAGTAATTTATAAGTAAATCCATTATAAGATCTTATAAATAGAATGTGATTAACCAATGAAAATACCATGGGAGTCTCAATCCTGGTCTTAAGTCATGGACACACTCATCATGTACCCAATTTAATTTTGATTTCGTACCAAACTAATCTTTTTATGGGTGACTATCCCTAAGTACATCTGTTCAATTTCATCATAAAATTTCTAGTATCTAGACAGGGATTTAATTTATTGGATATCCACACAAACCCTTATTAAACTGAACTTTATGATGTTATATGATACTTATTCTTACTCTTTAGGATTATCCCAAGGGTTTACATTAATGATATTTGATACTATCACTAATATAAATAAAAAATCAAAAAAAATATTTAATTTGTCCTCAGATTCTAACTATAGACCCTCAATCTTAACATATTATTATTTTATATAATTTCTTTATTTTAAACATTAAATATCTCAAAATAATGACACATTCTCAAGAAATAAAGTGATGGTGTCTTTGAGATATAATTATATAGTTAATTTATTTTATCATAGTTGTGAAAATATCTCTATAATTGATCCACGCTTGAATCCTTCTATAATTATGATAAGTTATTCTCATCATCATAACTTGTATAAATGGAAATGTTATAAACTTTTAATATCGTAATCTTAGTAATGGTAAACATGTGTAAAGAAAATCACCTATCACTAGTGAGTATAATATTTATATAAAGGTAAAATCAAGATGCATATGAATCTTATACTCAAAAAATCATAGATCATAAATCATGGAATAAGTATTATCATAACAAAATACTTTAATGAAATGTGTGTATAAAAATGATTTTCTAACCACGAACCATAATATCATAATATAAAAATGATAATAAGTATAAAATTGTCACATCTTTCAAATGTGGTACAAAAATCAATATAAGAATCGTATCTATCATTAGCCACACCATTAACACCCATTATTATAAGAAACTATAATATATTTGAAAATATGTTTTCAATATATATAAACCCTTAACCAACCCATCAGTGGTATATATAAGAACCCACCCATTATCATCCATAATTATGAGTTCCACATGAAAAGCATTCAATTATCATATCTTAAGGAACCCATGTAAATAAAATGAATTTTATAACATATTTAAATAATAATAAATCATATCTAATAGCATTTAAATCCATTGAATAAAAATGGGTTTTATATCTCTTTCAAATCGAATCATATAAATAAATCATTCATAATAATAACAATATAGAACCAGATAAAATAAAAAGGTATCCATATAAATTCAGTAACATTATATATAAATATCATTAAATAAAAATAAAAGGTATATGGTATTTACACATTATAGATGTAGGATTTATAGATAGTCAGAGATATCCACATTCAATCGAAGTATGGAATATTTTTGAACACATATCAATTAGGGGATGTAAATTTTGAGTGTTCATGGAGGAAAACCTTTAAAATATGGATCATATTTATACATAGTGGAAAATTAGAAAAGAGAAAGGTAGTGATAGATAATTCCTGTAAAATAGAATTATATTGAATATTGTATCATTAGAAATAATTTTGATTTTACCATTTGAATATTTCCTTCTATGATGTATAAGATATATCAAAGAACAATAACTTAGTTGGAAAATAATTTTTAAGAATTTTAGAAAAATGTCTTTTGAAATAATAAATATCCAGGTTATTTAAAAATAATTTTAAAACAAATATTTTATAATTATAGTAGGAAACAAATTGTTTTAAAAACCCTGAAAAGTTGATAGAAATGTTAATATAAGATTAAGAAGGTAGTGGAAATATGTGTTCACACAGAAAAATGATAAAATTATATTTTAGATAAAATTCAAAAATTTGTGATGATATAGGTCACATTGAAAAGTTATTTACAAAAATGTGAAGTGAAAATTTTGAAAAAACATTATTTTTGAAAATGAAACATCAAAAATATATCATTTAAAATTAATAAACTGTATCAAAACAGATTTTGTGTAGATGATAAAACATTTGATCTAAAAGAATGAAATTTTTTTATTGTTTTGAAATATCATTTCTGAAAACCATAATTTTAAAAATATTATAAATCATCCTTTTTAAAATAGGATAAGGTGAATATAGAGTTCATATGTGATGAAACAAAATTATATTTCAGATTATAGAGGAGAAAATTGGGGGTAAGTGAAATTAAGGATAAGGATGGGAAATTGTCATTAAATTGGATGAAAATTATTCAAAAAATTTTGATTCTTTTTTGTAATGATATTTTATCAATATAAATGACATAAATTAAAAGGTAATTTCCATATAAGAAGATAATGTACCCCTAAAAAATATTAAGTTTGAAACCCCCAATCATGGAAGACATAAGTTCCAGAGGAAGCATTATAACTCAACATAGGGGGTTGAGTTAACAAAAAAACATACAATTTTTTTAATATTTTGAATTGAAATGCATTTAAGGAGTAGAGATTATATGTTTCTTAAAACTAAATAAATTATATTAATATGTTAATATTCATTTATTAGGAATTATATACACTATTCTAAAGAAAACATTGTGTATAATATGAACTATGCCGCGAGGGAAGAAATTTTGAGACAAGAAACCCTTACCTTAATTCATGACTTCCACTAAAGTACATGAATCTCTTATATTAAAAAAACATAAATCATCTATTTCAGAAATATATTCATAAATATATCCTTTTATAAACATTATTTATAATTATTATCAATGTATAATAGTTAATTATTATCTATTTTCATTATTGGTTGTGATTAATCTTGATCCTTTTGAACCTGTTTAGTAATTTTGGTTTTGTTCTGCATTCAATTAAAAAATTTCTGTAGTCCTATATAATATAAGATACTGGAATTTATGTTTTATAATTATTTATATCCTTATAATTTAATTATATGGTGTTTTTTATTATTGTTCTTTCTGTTGAAATTAGTGTCAAACATGTTATGGTGTTTTTTCACAAATGAATGATAATATCTTAATTAATGATATAAATATTAATTACTCCATTATAGAAGAAAAATTAAATATTAATTATCTATTTATATAATATATTATTATTAGATAGGTTTTTGTATTCATCAATGAAATTATATTTGAGAATTGTGGAAGTAGGTTGTTAGAGTGACCCAAATATGAACAAATGGTAATTAATGGATGAATAAAATAATAAAAGTGTTTTATTTTGTAATAATATATTAATTATCAAATATTGGTGATATTATTGGATAAATTTATGTTTTTGATTAAAATTTTATTAAATCTTTATAAATAATGAAAAACTAGAGAAACAATGAGATAAATTTCATAGTGGAGGCTCTAGTCAACACAATGCATGATTAATGTTTTCCTTTCTCGAATAATGAGATGAAAAGAAGGTGCATTATAATTTATCTCTTCATAATAATAATTATATAATATATGAAAATTTTATTCTTCAATTTTACCATCATAATTATATAATTGAAGTGGAAGTGAAAAAAAATGAAGTTACCGCTTTATAGAGGTGCTAGTCTACACAATGCATGAATGAGTGTTTTGTAATTCTTAATAGAAAATGGAAAATGTTTTTTATAGTTACTCCCAATAAATAAAAAATTAATTATAAAAATTAATTATTTAAATATATAGAAATTAGATAATTTGATTCAGAAGTTAATAAGGGATAAAAAGAAGTTATGAAAAAAGTACTCACATTGAGGACTTAGGCTTTCACCTGGAAGACTAATTAAAAATGCATGTATCAATCCAATATATAGTAACCTGAGGAACTGTAAAATTAAATAGGTTTAATTATAGAGTATAATGGGTATAGTTTTCATTGGAATTAGAATTTTGGGAGTTCTCTTCAAGGGTTAGTGAGAGGCCCCTTTTGTTAGTGGCGAGAATGACATTTGTTTAAGTGTTTCAATCATTATATATAGAGAGAACATGTTTAACTTCTAAAGGAGACATAAAAATGGATAATAATGGATTATTTTATTATATGAGGTTGGGAAAAACTTAACCATTCCTTTTCACACATGTTTTTCAAATTTCCTTGAGTCCATTATTTTTAGAATTTTCACTTTTAACATTTTGTTTTTACAATGGTAACTTAGTTTTACCTATGTAATTAATGTTTTAGGAATAAAAATAAAATTACTCATAAAAAATAATTTAGATTCAATTATTTGAAATATTAAATCCTCTTTCTTTGAAAAAAAATCTACATGTAATAAAAATTATTTATTATTATTACCCATGTAACACTTTATATGTCAGATAAAACAATAATTTTATTTTATTTTAGTAATATAAATTATTTTATTATAAAATAAATAAAATTTATGTTCTTTTAAATCAATCCAATGATGAATTTTTCAAAAAAAATCTTTAATTAAAATAAATGATAAAAAATGGTTTTATTTAAAAGTATTGCTTAAATACTCAATATGCTAATAATATGTTTTATAGTTTCAACCAGGTATTTTAAAAAAGATTATTTTTTCCTATTAAATATATATTTGACCAATTTAATGTTATTTTTACACTTATAGGTATTGATTTCATTATTATAAATTTATAGTATTAGTAAAAACATTATTTTCACTATTCCCCTATAATAATTAATTTTAGAAAAATTTCATAAATTCATCTTATTCTAATGCTAAAATTATAAATCCAAAAATTACTATTTCTTATAAAATTAAATTTTAATATTTTAATAAAATAAATTTTGAAAACTAAATATAATGAGAAAACATTTTTATAGGAAAATAACTTTTCAGAAAACTAACCATTATTATTCTTATTTCTATTAAATTACTAATCAAATTATTTTTATTATATTATTTATTTTATTCACATAAAAATTATTTAATATATTTAGTTTCTTTAAAAAAGTCACATAAAAATCATTTTCTATAGAAAAAAATTAAAATAAATTGATCGTATTATTATTATCAATGCATTACTAAATAAGAAAAACATTTCATTAAAATTCAAAATATATAATGTATAAAATAAATGTAATAAATAATTTATTAAATTAATATTTAACTTATTATATCATCCTAATTTAAAGTTACATTTCCCCTCAATATCTCCACGTAAGATCTAAAATGTTGGTAAGCTATGTTGGTAGTCAAGGGTAGTGATTATACTATCATTAATCTTAGGGAAATTTTTAGGAGTTTGAATTTATCTCACATATGATTTCACCCATAGAGTAATTGATAATGATTGGATTTTCATTTCTCTAATTCGAAACCCAGTCAATATATTTCATTAACTATATTGTAAAAAGGTAATTATAAAATATACTTTCATTACCCAATACCATTTATATCTTCTTTCTTCATAGATTATGTAATAGGGTTACTTCATTTTATACACACTAATTTAACAGATATATTATAAAAGTAAAATTTTATTTTTACATATCTCAGTTTCATTTTTTGTATTATTGTATTTAGAAAACTCTATTTACAAAATACTCAGATAAGTAAAATTCATAGTGAAATTCAATGTTGTTACATTCTCCCTAGTTGAATAAATTGGGTCACTGTAATTTTAATTAACACTTACTAATGAAATATTTAAGGATTCACTTAAGATAGAGATGACTCAATATTTTATTTATAAAGCGGTATCAAGACCAGTTACATGGGTAGTTAAAAAATCAAATTTTTCATAAAAATAGATATATCACAATATAGTGACTCTTCCTAACCATTAAAGATAAATATTCCTCATGATTTTTGTTAAAGCCTGTATAAGGGAATTAATTTTACAAGAGTGTTCATTTTCATCCTTTCAAAGAGAAGTGATCATATATTGATTTTTATATGCCATATGATCCCTCTTTTTTGTTATTGTAGATTCTATGTGGAAATAGTTAACAAATTTCTAAAACCACTTAAATTTATCTATATTAGGGATAATATTATTTTCAGATGGTACATTCTAGTAAACATATGCTTGGGATACCATAATCATAGCATTAGATTTGTTTTATTAAAAATACAATATATATTCATTCAAGTGAGTATTTTTAATTGTTATCAAATATAGTAGGTATAAAAGAGTTGGTTGGACATGATTTAAATACAATACACATATTTCATGAGTGGATGATTGGTGTTCTTCACTCTTCATCATTTCCTAAAATCACAATAGTTGTTTGGATTCTATAGATCTTACCTTGTTCCATCTATCAAGGAATTGTTTTGTGGTTATCATTTATTTATCTTATATATTAAGGAATTTATTTAGTTAATTCTCATATTCACCACGTTTATTACATTGGAATATTGGTGGTCCTTCCAGATGAACACTATTTTCTTTCCCAGTTTCCACTAAGATCTTCAATTATCCTAGAAAATTAGTTTCTCTATTACCCAATTTTTCAAAGGTAAAAAATATATTAGTTCCTTTAATACAATGTTGAAACTAATTCTTTCAACATATTTTAAAATAAAGAAATTGGATAATTATTTCTTTTATTATATTTGTCACATTAACCTCCAAGAGACTCCATCATTATCTTCTTTATTTAGTTTGGAATCATAATAATGTTCATGTTATTAATCTTTATTAATAATATCTGGTTTGTCATAATGATATGATTTCTCACAATATCTCTTGTCCCGTTATATTTCTCTTGGGGATAATATCTGCATTGTCTAAGTACTACATTATTAACTGGCTTCCTCGAGCACCAACCAATACTAAATCCAAAAGGGTTTAATCATGAGTTTTGAGAAACTAAAACAATAATAGGATTATTGTAACATAATTACACAATAAATCCAACCAAAAAATATCTAACTCTTATAAATTATTAAATCATCTTTATGTTCAACCTTAATCATTATCATTTAAATCATGGATTATTTAAGTTATGTTATCTCATTTTTCATAACATAATACCAATAAGTAGTGAGTAAATATTTCCTTCTTAATGTCTTGTAAGGTGAATGTGGTTAACAAAACCATATCCCTTAGTAGTATCTAGCCATGTGTGCAGTCTTAGACTCACTCATCATGCACCATAGTTAATATTGATTTGATACTCAATGATAAATTTTAATGGTTATTACACCTTGGTGAATCTATGTCATAGACACTTCAACATTCCAGTCTCTAGAAAAGGATGTTATTTCTATGATAACCACACATTCAATACTTCACTTAAACTTCATTATGATATCTTGCAGTTAGAATTATACTTTAGACTTATCCATATGATTTTTTTCTAATGTTCTCTAGTACTATATACAAAATAACTAAACTAATACTCAAAACTAATTATTCTCTCTTTTGATAATAAATACATAAACCCATAGTAGACATATCATTATTTATATAATTTTATTAATTTAAACATTACATCTTACAAAATTTTATCACAATACAAAAACTGGAATGTTTAGTTTCTATTTACACCTTATATATAAGAAATTTGTTTTTACAATACTTGTCAAATTTTCTAAATAATTTAAGTTCCCTAGACTCCTTCGGGATGAATCATAATTTATACTAATATTTATAACCACATAAAATGGTTACATAATAAAGGGTAATCCTAGATTCTTAGTAATGGTAAATATAAGAGATTACAATTTCATATCATTAGTGAGAATACTATGAGAATATGGTATAATCAAGATTCTTTAAAAACACGTAACCAATAAATAAAAAAATTTAAATCATGGAATAAGGAATCGAATAACAAAATAAATGAATCAACAGGGCATAGAAACATGAGTCAACAGACATGAAACATGACATCATAAATAAGAATGATAAAATGAGAAAAATAGTGAGATCATTAGATATTGAACAAACATTCAAATAGGGAAACATTACATTCAAGAGCCACACCATTAGTTCAAACACTTATGAGTAAGTAAATTATACTGAAAAATAATTTTCTCATGAGATATAAATCCTTAACCAATGTATTGGAGACAGATATCAGACACCTCCCATCATCTTCCATACTTATGAATTCCACTAGAAAATCATTAACTTATAACATTATAAATAAACCATGGAAATAAAATTGGTTTTTTAAAAATAAAAAATGAAAATAATTAACTTACTATCACATAAAAAACCCATATAATGAAAATTGGTTTCATACCCTTTTCAAATGGAATCACATAAATGAATCTTTCAACATCATAACAATATATTCCCATGTAATATAAATTCATATCCAAAAAATAATAAGTAACTTTCTAGGTAAATTCTATTAAATAAAGAAATAAGGATTATGGTATTTACACATTATATATAAAGAGTATATGGATAGATAAACAATTTCCCCTATCAATAAAAATATATAAACTATTTGAGTAACTTATAATAAATGGAATTAAATGTAGAGTATTTATAGAGGAAAACTATTGAAAGATGGATCATATTTATAAAAAATGGATGATTATTAAAGTAAATGTAGTAACATATCATTCCTCCAAATTAAAATTATATTAAATAATCCATATAAAGAAATAAGGTGGATGGTATAATTTTATGATTTTACTTGATCATGTATAAGATATACCAAATAATAATGACTCTTTTACATATTTTTACAATAATAAAATTGGAAATAAGAAATATCGTTGACCTTTTGAAATAACATTAAATGAATTAAATTATAAATATTGGAGAAAATTAAATTATTTTAGAAACCAATAAAATATAGAGATAAAGTTTCATATAAGAAAAAAATTCATCAGAAAGATATGTTCACATGGAAAAACATTGAAAATATATTTTTGAATAGATTCATAGAAACACAGTTATTGGTCAGTTTCAAAAGTTATTTTCAAAAAATTATAGAGGAATCCTTGAAAAAAATAAGCATTTCAAAATATAGACATCAAATAATATATCCATTAAAATAAATAATGAAGATAAGAAGAAATGTTGGGTAAATGAAAAAATATTTCATCAAAAATGATGGACAACCTTTTTATTGTCTTGAAATATATTTGTTCAAAACCAACATCATAGAAAGTGTAACAGATATTAATTTTTAAAAGAGGAGAATGTAAATATATAGGTCACATGAGAAAAAAAAATAGAATTCAAATTATAAATCAGAAAATTTGTGGGAAATAAAATCTTGGGCACAGAGCGAGAACTATCATTAAATAGGATAGGAATTATTCTTAGTAATGATTCAATTTTTAGGAATGAAATTTTATCAAGGTAATATATATAAATTAAAAAGTAATTACCACCATATAGGGAGATACTTTTCCATGAAATAGACTATTGAGGTTAAAGAAACTAATTATGGAACAAAAAAAGTTTAAGTGGAATCATTATAACTCAATAAAGGGAGTTGAGTTAAAAATACTTTTACAACTTTGGTATCTTTTGAATTGAAATACATTAAAAGAGATGAAATGATAGGAATATTAAAAGCACATGAATTAAAATAATATCATAAAATATTTTCATTATTATATAGATACAACATTCTAAATAAATATATTGTATAGTTGTAAATATATCTCAAGGGGTGAAAATTTGAGATAAGAAACCCTTACCTTGATTTCAGGATTCAACTAAAGCTCTTGAATCTCCTATATAAAAAACTATATTAATAATATATTTAAGAAAAATTTTCATATTTATATACGTTATTAACCTTAATGAATAATTATTCTCCGCATTTATGTTATATAGTTATTACCTATTTTTAATATCATGTGTGAGTAATCCTGATCATTTTGAATACGTTTTGTAATAATTATGTTGTTATTAATTATTCTCCCAAAGTTCATCATTACCAAATTACACGGGATATTATAATTGGTGTTTTATAATTTTTTATATTGTTATAATTTCATTCGATGTTATTTTTTTATAGTTATTATTGACGAAATTGGCTACAAGCGTGTTTCAAGGATTTTTATCAAAAGAATATGGATATATTAATTAATGAGTTAAATTTTAATTTAAACATAAAAACAAAAATGAAATATTCTATTTTATTTATATCAAATTTTATAATTAATTATTTTCTCCTAGTCATCTATGATATTATTTTATATCATTTTTCAAGTAGGTGGTTAAACCTACCCAAACATGATCATGCTATAATTGATTGATGATTATGGTTATACAAGATGTTTATTTTTGGTATGATATCATTATTTTTGAATTATTATAATTTTATTATTGGGATACCATTATATTTTTAAGATTATTTTAGTATTTATTAATAATTAATAATGAAAATAGATGAAAAATAAGGTACGTTACATTGTGGAAGTGGTAGTCTTCACAACACACAGTTAATATTTTAATTTCATGATGAATGGGAGGGAAAGATGGTAGATTATAATTTGTATCTTCATAAAAATAATTATATTATATATTTTACATTAATTATTTAATTTAACACTTATAATCAATTATTATATTTGGTTATTAAAAATTAAATTCATTTCTTCAGAGAGGTGGTAGTCCACATAACACACGAATGATGGTTTAATTTGTCTTAATATAAAATTGAAATATGATTAATAATTATTAAAAAGGTATAATAAATATATATATATATATAAGTATTATTTTATTATATTTGATTTATAAAATTTTAATTATAAGGAAATAAAGAAATAAAAGAAGTTAGGAAAAAGTACTCATGTTGAGGACTTAGGCATTCCCACGGAAGACACCATGGAATTGGAGGTAAAAAGTCACTCTTTTAGGACCAAATGATAAACTAAAATTAATATCTTTAAAAATGAATTATAATATTAATATTTGTATATATAAATTTAATTTTTTTATTGCTCTTGAAGGTGTGGTGAGAGGCCCCTTTAATAAGTAGTCAGAATGGAATATTTGTAAACATTTAAATTTATCATAAAGAAGGAACATGTTTCACCTCAAAATAAAACTCAAAAATGCTAAATAATAGGGTGGGGGATATTAAAAGGTAAATAATAACATAAAATTTTATTTTAATACATTTTAAAAACATGTATTTATGCACATTACTCGTAGAATTTTCACTTCTACTAATTTTGGTTTTACTATGGTAACAAGTTTTTACATTGGTAAACAATTTTTAATTCCTAAAAATAAAATGGAATATATTATATAATTTGGAAAAAATATTTAAAAATATGAAATAAATTTTATTCCATGATATTTCTCTATATAATTAAAATTAATTTTTTATTTAGTGCATGTAATACTTTAAAATCTTTTTTTGAAGAAAAACATATTGTTTTCTAAGAATAAAATTTATGAGTAGCATTAAATTATTATTTTATTAAATTATATATATATATAAATTGATCTATTATATGAAAAATAAATATAATTTGGATTTAAAATCAAGAAAAAACTAAATTTTACCAAAATAATGTTTAATTAAAAGAAAAGATAAAAAATAGTTTTTGTTGGAAAATATTACTTAAGTCCTAAAAATGTTCATCATATGATTTATTGATTCATAATATTATTTTTAAAATGTATATTTTTACACAATAAATTAATATTTGAACAATTATAGTTTTTAGACACATTTATGTATTTAATATTTAATTATAAATTTAATGTTTTTAAAACACGGTATTTCCACTATTTATGTAAAAATTAATTATTTTAGAAAAATAACAAGAATTAATCTTAAAGTATTATTGATATTATAAATCCAAAAATTAATATGATGTTTTCTAATTAAATTTAAACAATTTCATATTTTAAATTTTAAATAAACTAATAAAATATAATTTGAAACTATTTTTATTGGAAAATAATGTTTCAAATTATTAACCATTTTGATTCCAATTTTTATAAATTACAAATAAAATTAGTTTTATTATTTTTTATATTTTATTATGACATCATTATATAATATATATTTTTATCATCATTATGAAATTTATTTATTTCTCTAAATAAGTAACATTAGTTTATTTTTTATATAAAAACATTTTTATGACTAAAATGATCTCGTTAATGTTATTAATGAATTAGTAAATAAACAACATTTTTCATTAATATTCCTGGTGAATAATTGGTAACATAAATGTGATAAATAACTTATTATGTTAATAGTTTACATATTATGTCATCCTAATTTATAGTTACATATACCATCAAGATCTATGTGTAATATTTAAGCATAAGGTAAGAAGTTGTGGAAATCTAGGGTAGTGATTCCGCTAGTAGGGATCTTGTGGAAATTTCCATCAGTTTGAATTTCTCCCCCATATTATTTCTCTCATGTTATAATTTTTCAATTTTATCATAGGATTTCTCTAAGCAAAAAAATTGAAGTTATTTTTATTCCAATCATGGATAAATGTGATCATAAGGGACACATTTTCTATCTAATTCCATTTATCTCCATTTTCTTCATAGATTTCTAAATATTGTTACTTCCTTTCATACCCACTATTTTAATGGATATATTACTTTGGTAAAATTTTATTTTAACATATCATGGTTGAATTTTAGTTTGGTGTTTCATTTACAACAAACTATTAACATAATATTTAATTAAGAAAAATACATAAGGAAATTTCATGTCATTACATACTCCCCCACCCCCAATAAATTCTATCCTCAAATTTTTAATTATCACTTATAATGAAATAGTTGAGGATGTATTCAAGATATATATGATTTAGGATATAATTTATATATAGGTATAAAACATAGAAACTTTGGTATGTTTATTTATCTAATTTATTCCTTCATAATAGACATATCACAATACAGGGTTTCTTCCAAACCATTTAAGATAAATACTCTACATGATTGTGGTTATGGCCTATAAAATGGAATCAATTTTCCTTGAGTGTTTATTTTCATCCTTGCAGTGGTAAGTGATCATAAGTTGATTTGGAATATGAAATATGATCTCTCTATTTCATTACTATGCTTTTTATCTAGAGATAGTTAATCTATTGGTAGAACCACATCAAGTTACATTAAATAAAGGATAGTAATATTTTCAAAAGTAATATTACCACAAATATAAAATTAGGATGTTATAATCATACCACCTAATCTTTTATTAAAAACACTATATGTAAAATTTTATTTTAGGATATCATATTCATAGAATATATACTATTTATAATGGAGTGGGTTGAACACGATGTAAATAAAACACACACCCATATTGAGTGGATGATAGATGTTCCTCACTCTATTAATATTTAATAACTCACATCAGTGTATGTTATTACAAATAATTTCTCTTGTTCCCTCAGTATTTTAAATTTATTATTCGTATTATCTTCATTATCCCTTATATTAGAGAATTTATTTGGTAATTCAAGAGGTTACTACATTTTTTACATTGTACTTTTAGTGGTACCTCCTAAAAAACATTATTTTCATTCATAGTGTCCTCTGAGATCTTCAATTTTATTTACTAAACATTTACACTATGACCTCTTTTACCACATATAAATAACTCTTGGTTTCCTTAATACATTCACTTGGATGATTCTTGCCACATTTGTTTTACTTTAAAGAAATTTGACATTATTTCCTTCATCATCTGCATGACCTGAACTTCCATGAGAATCCATCATTATCTTATTTTTTTTTTTGGAAACTCAATTAAGTTCAAATTTTTAGTAAAAAATCATAATATTAGGTTTGGAATATCCACACGATTTCTCACTCTAACTCAAATTCTGTTAGATAGCTCAAGGGGAAAATATTTTTATTGTAAATGGAATCCATTATTAACTTCATTCCTTTGGGATTAACTCATTACTAAATCTAAAATATTTAAATCATGAGTGATAAAAATTGACGCACTAATAAAATAATTTTAAGATAATTACATGAAAAATTCAAACTGAAAATGTGTTACTCTTTGAAATTATTACATTATCCTTCTATTCAACCTAAATCACTCTCAATTTAATCTATGTTTCTTTAAGTTCAATTAATTTTTTCACAAATACATTATAAATTTATATTTAAAATATCAATGTTATTCCTCAATAATAAATAAACACTAATCTGATACTAACTATTTTAAATATAGATAAACCTATATTAATTTTATATCAATTAAAAAATTATGACATTACTTCTCATAAAATAATATCACCATCATAAGAATAAATGTTTTAGTGTCTTTGAGGACTCACTGTACGAAAAAATTATTTAACAATACTCATTAACATTTATCCATAATTAAACCAAACTATACTTATTTTAAACTTCTCATAAGTTATACTCATCTTCATAACCTTTGGAAATATAAAATTAAGAAGGGGGTGATCTCAGATGCCCAGTAAGGATAAACAAATTGATAACAATCGAATATCATTATTGAGCATAAGACATTCATATGGGTAAAATCAAGATACATGTGGAACAAATACCTACCAAATCATTGATCGTAAATCATATAATAATTATTATCATAAGATAATACATTAGTCAAAAGGATATAGAAAAACATTTCAATAAATATGATCTATAAGATCATAACATAAGAATGATAATAAGAATAAAACATTAAAATCTTTCAGATATGGAAAAACATTATTATAGGGAAATATTACATTTATAATCTAGGCCATTAGTTTCTATAGTACATGTAACTAAAATATAATCACGAATAATTCCTTCATTGGATATAAATTTGGAACTAATTCATTTCAGGGTGACATAGGACCCCACCCATTATCACCCTTAATTATGAGTGTCACTCGAAAAGCATTAGCTTATCACCTTATAGTGAACCCATGGAAGAAAAATGGGTTTAATAAAACATTGGAATAACAATAATTCAGTTTTTATAGAATGAAGACTCAATAAAATGAAAATAGGTTTCATATCATTTTCAAATTAAATCATATAAATAAATCATTGATATTCATAATAGGATAAAACTAGAGAAAATGGGCATCAAAATATATAGCAACTCTGCTCTTTATTATATATTTAAACACGATTTATTACATAATATTTTACTTAAGAAATATCTAAGGATTGATAGGTATAGTTTATTAAGAAATTTGGAACATTACATGAAAACTAAATATATAAAATACAACATCTATATTGAAAAATTCTTCTACATGACCACAAAATTCCTTCGTACTTAGCATTGTATGGGATAACCTGAGGATATACATAAGAAAAGGGTGAGAGATAAATCCTAGTAAGGGAGTAAACAATCCATAACATGAATAATATAGTAAATTTTAGAAAATAAGAATATTAATGGAGAACAAGAGTAATTTAGACATAAAATCATGATATATCATGATTATCATAACATTAAAATGTGGCAAAAACATACAATATGATATTAACATGAGCCAAGGATCATTTCACATAGATTTTCATGAGTAATCCCACATTTCACATGAATTAGAATGAGTAAACCCTTATTTGACCTAAATTATCATGAGTAAACCCTCATTGAAAATTTCTTATCATGATACTAAATATTACCCAATGCATTGGAGTGCTGTCAGGGTGCACCCTTTTTAAACATTTCATTTCATGCATAAATGTGCCACATGGATCATATAGCATGGAATCATTCAACATCATCATTTATTACATGATAATGGAATGTGGAATTTATAATTGTAATTATATAATAAATATGTATATGTTCATAAAGTTGAATTCCCTTGATAGAGAAATGGGTATGGTATTCATTATACTGTGATTTTGGCATGGAAAATCACAGTGCAATTTCGGCAGCCTAACGACGTGACACAAAAATTCATAAAAACTGTTGATGAGATATAAATTGGTGTTTCAACATGTTTACATTAAATGGAAAGTAAAGGGGTCATATATAAATTTCAGAACACATATAATTTGGAAATATAAGGTGTAACATAATGAAGAAACTTGAAGAAAGAGAAAAAATAGAATAACTATTAAGAAATTTCAGCATGGTAAGGAGTGTGCATGAGAGGGATTAATGACCGATAAATAGGTCTATCTTCATTAAAAAATAAGGATTTTGGTATGAGGTAGGTTAAAAATCATACCCCAACATTTTTAATAGAATGTAAAAGGGTATTACAATATAAAGAAACATTGATAAAAATGAGAAAGAAAGGAATCCCTTACTTGAGTGTGTGACTTCAAGAGCATGAAGTGGGGCTTATTGAGAGATTTGGGAACCAAGGGAGGATTATATAAATACTATGGATGATTAAGTACTTTCATAAAGTGTTTTCAGTGAAGATAAATTGTATCTTTCGTGGGTTTATATAGGAAATGAGAGGGGAATTCTTAAATATTTCAGAAACATAGGTTTTGGAATCTATACAATTAAATATTAAAAACCACAAACCTTCCCATGGTTTTTTCCCATATTATTTTCCAAAGGTGATTGGAATAAATTATTTTATAAGGCCAAATGTCTAACTTATTAAAATAATAGGATTTCTTAAGTAGAGGTGAGTCACACTCCCAAGGAAATCATTTCAAAATGTTAAAATATTTTATAATTCTTGGAGGGCCCACTAAGGCATTATAAAATTAATAAAACAAATATAAAATCATATTATTTTAAAGGTAAAACATATATTTTCCTAATATAACTTTTATTTTATTTTATTACATCACTATTGGGTCTTTATGATGGCAAAAACACATTATAAATTTATACGGTATTTAATTTTTACCCAAAAACTCGATTTTATCAGAAAATTATGATAAATTCACCATTGGATAATTTAGATATATTGATTACAAAAATAATATTAATTTTATCTAAATAATTTTCTATGTATGTTAATTTTTACTTTTAAAATAAAAAAAATTCATTCATTGAAAATTGACAGGTTTTGAAAAAAACTGTTTACAAACCTTAATAAAAGCTAAATTTGACTTCATAAAAATTATATAATTATTTATATTTAGTAAAAATTATATCATAATAATATTTTATAAAAATATTATTTATTAAAAAATACATTAATTCATCTAAAAAAATTCTTTAATTAAAAAATACAATTTCAGTTTTATCATATGAAAATATAATTCTTATCAAACTGAATACTTATCATTTATAAAGTAAAAATAATAAAGAATAAATATAATCATCACTTATAATTAAAAGTAATATTATAATAACACTTTTATAATTATAATATTAATAAAATATTAGTTTAAAATAATAATTTATATATTTTTAAAAACAACCATTTTATTCAAAAAATCAATTTATCTAATTCATTATATTTCTATGAAATATTATTCTCATAAAACAATTTAAGGAATGTAAATTTTAATTATAAAAAGGTATTAAAAAATAAGTAACTAATTATTTATTACATAACCACTTTAAACACCTTCATAAGACCTAAGGTTATGGTGTGCGATAATAAAAGACTCTTGGAGAGACTCAGATAACATTTCTCGGGTGGTAATCTCAATAAACCTGAACTTCTCCCGTATGAAATTTCATTAAAACATAACATGTTGATTCTCAGATTGGTATGGGTCAAGATTGAATCCCAGTGATACTACCTCCTTTCAGAGCTCGGAAATATGATCTTTGTACGACCAGATTCTACTAGATGATGCCATCCACTCCTTTGTCTATGTCAAAAGGATTATTTTTAAAAACCTTAAATTTCTATCAGTCATGTGATCACTATTCAATGACTATATTATCAATTTTAATGATACATAACAGTCATTTAAACCAAATAAATAAAAGTTCATGTTTTTTCCATACCCATAATACATATAATTAAATAAATTAATATTAATTTTATTCATAAATGTTCAGGTCATTACAACATTCTCCCCTTCAGAAGTTTCACCCTCGAATTTTCCTTTTCCCACACTAAAATTGATGAGGGTAACTCTGCCTAATCACTTCCTCTAGATCCCACATTTCATATTAAAACTTTTGGTTTCCCCACAACACTTTGATGAGGGGAATCATCCTATTTTAGAAACTTTTTATCTCTATGATCTAAGATCTTCACTGACTTCTCTTTATAAGAGAGGTCATTATCCAATGGTACCACCTCTGGATTGAGTACATGTGATGGGTCAGGTATGAAATTTCTCAAGAGTGATACATGAAATACATCATTTATTTGATACAACACTACTGGGAATCTTGTTTTTCCGAATGGTATTATACCAACGGTTCCAATGAACCATTGGTATAGGAGAGTTCTGGCAATATTTCCCTGCGGTTTGATAAAACTGTTGGGAAATCTGCCACTTATTCTCTTTTTCCCAATGGTTTGATGAACCTTTTGGGAAAGGTTGATGATTTCCAAACGGTTTAAGAAAACCGTTGGGAAATCTTCACTTTCCCAATGCTTTGGTTCAAACCGTTGGGAAAAGATGTCCAGAAATACTCAAATTGGGAAGACCTCCTCCAGTCGCTCCTCCAGTCTCTTTTCTCCCCCAATTTCCAGAACCCCTGTCCCCCAATTTGGCGAACCCTCACGCGTGCCCCCCAAGTGAACTCCATCAAATCTGGTGAGACTCCCCCACAATGTTAGATGTGATAATTCCAAATCTTCATGTCTTATTGATCATTTTCCACTTATCATACATATTTATCCATTTTTATTGAAGTTGGAAACTCTAAATTCAATGCTTGAATTAGAGATTTGGTTTTTTTGTTAAGGATTAGGTGTATGAGGTATTCCTATTCCTATTATGGGTGGTTTTAATCAAAAGTTATGATGTTGGAACCATTTATGATGTTGTTGTCTTTATTTAATATCATTTCCCCTAACTTAACATTAACTTATATATCACATTTGGTTTCTATTTTTTTAATTTCCAGTTATGTTATTTGTGTTCGATGATTATCCCATGTTAATTGTTTTCAATGGTTTGGCATAGAAATTGGGAATTTAATGTGACTTTTCCAAATGCGGTTACTTTGAGAATACTCTAAATTTTTGTTAAAAATGATTAATGGGATTTTATTATTTAAAATGGATTTCAAAAGATATTTTAGAAATGATTTAATCTTGAAAAAGTGTTTCATTAAAATGGGAATTTTTTTAATAAGGCTGGTGTAATGAATTTTTTTATAGTACAATTTTTATGTTGCTATGTTTGGTATTTAGTAAGACATGAGATAACTGGTGTGTAAAAATGTGTTATGAAAGAGATTACATGGTTGGATCAAGATTATATTTACGTTTTGAGCCTATTAATTAGTTGTAGTGCCACCGAGCTGCAGTAAGTTAGGGAACAGGCTAAACAGGCTGAAAAAAGGTCCACAGAGACGGCATAACAGTCCGCTAGGGAAAACAGTGCATTTATGAAATTTATTGAAGTTCTATGTCCAACATGTCCACCAGAGGCCAGCCCAGCTTTTGATGAATATATTTCATCAATACGTTCTATATATGGTGCACCATGTGGAATTTCTAGTGGTGGTCAAGAAGATTTCCAGCCTGACGATGCTGATGGCAAGGAGTTTTATGTGGAATAGGAGGGAGAAGAGGGGGGCAAGGTGGAGGGTGAGGGTGAGGAAGAGGGTGAGGCGGATGGTGAGGGAGAGGAGGAGAGCGAGGAGGAGGGTGTTGAGGAGGGTGAGGAAAAGGACTAGGGTGCTGATGATGGTGATGTGGGACAAGTTTATCCTTTACATTTTTTACAAATATTAATAAGATTTGATGTTTAATCTATTCTAGTTGTTGGTTTTATCTAGACCCATAGTATAGTATTGAAGTTGAGTTATTTTTATATATTGTTTCTTTTCATAGATATTGATGTCTTTTAGTGGTTGTGGTGTATCTTGAGAATGTTTAAAGAGTTTTGTGTGTTTGGGAACTCCCTGGACACCCTCCTCCTTCCTGGACCCTGGACAGCCCCATCCCCCCCCACCCCCACCATCCTCCCTGGACCCCCGGACAGCCCCCCAGATAGCCACCACCCTCCTCTTTGGTCCCCGGACAGCCCTCGGACACCACCCAGACAGCCCCCCACCCTCCTCCCTGGACCCCCAGACAGCCCCCACCCTCCACCTTGATTTCACATGCCTTTTTTCTCTCTCTGATCATGCAATTTTATTTAGCATTATTCCATTTTTGTATTTCTTGAATTATATTAATGTATTGGTAAGATCATTATCTCAGTCTCGTCAAATGCATGTGATGATATGCTTTAATTTGAATACAAATCCTTGTTGTACATTCTCCATGTTATGCGAATTATGTCTTGTTTGATTTGGTTTACTAGTCAATTGTTAGGATAAGACATGGGTTACATGTTAAGGACTCATGGACGGACTCGTCATGCTCAGGGAATTTAGACTTGAAATTCCATGATGTATGCTTTGGTTTCAAGGTGATTGCAACCGGGATTGTGTTGATACTTTATGAAAATTATCCATGGGTCATTTGTGACGTGTACGAGTCAAACCCATCTAAATCTAAGGCGCGGTGAGGCCGGTAGCACTCTAACTATGTCTCTTTTGTTTAAAATGGATGGGATTTTAAGTGAAAAGAACAACTGACATAGGGAAAACCAACCAAACACATTATTATTCTATTGATAATTTATTACAACGATCCACGGGTCATATGTGACGTGTACGAGTCAACCCCTGCTCAATCCGAGTCACTGTGTGGTCGGGATCACTCTAAGTGTCTCTCTTATGTTTAAAATGGACAACATTTTAAGTACATAAGGAAAACTGACCAAACGGATTCTGATTATGTTGATAATTTAGAACAACGATCCATGGGTCATATGTGACGTGTACGAGTCAACCCCTCCTCAATCTGAGGCGCGGTGTGGCCGGCACCATTCGAAGTTTCTAACTTTTGTTTGAAATGGATAACACTTTAAGTGAAACGTACAACTGACATACGGAAAAACGACCAAATGAATTCAGATTGTGTTGATACTTTAGTACAATGATCCTTGGGTCATTTTTGATGTGTACGAGTCAATCCAGCCTCAATATGAGGCATGGAGTGGTCAGCACCACTCTAAGTGTCTCTCTATAGTTTAAAATGGACTTCATTTTAATTGAAAACAACAACTGACATATAGAAAACGGAACAAATGCATTTAGAATGTGTTGATACTTTAGAAAAATGATCCTTGGGTCATTTTTGAAGTGTACGAGTCAACTAAGCCTCAATCTGAGGAGCGGAGTGTCCGGAACCACTCGAAGTGTCTCTCTATAGTTTAAAATGGACTTTATTTTAATTGAAAAAACAACCGACATACAGAAAACTGACCAAAAGAATTTATATTGGGTCAAAACTTTTGGAAAACGTTCCATGTGTCATTTGTGACATGTACGAGGCACCCCACCCTCAATCCAAGGTATGTAGTGGCCAACACCACTCTATGTGTGTCTCTATAGTTTAAAATGGACTTCATTTTAATTGAAATGACATACGGAAAACCAACCAAATCCATTCAGATTATGTTAAAACTTTATAAAAACATTCCATGAGTCATTTTTGATGTGTACAAGTCAACCCCGATCAATCCGAGGCCAGGTGTGGCCGGCACCACTCAAAGTGTCTCAGGTGTATTTGAAATAGACAACATTTTGAATGAAAACAAAAACTGACATATGGAAAACTGATAAATGCATTCATATTCAGTTGAAACATTTGGAAAACGATCCATAGGTCATATGTGACGTGTAAGTGTCAACCCATCCTCAATCCGAGGTGTGGAGTGGCCGGCACCACTCGAAGTGTCTCTCTATACTTTAAAATGGACTTCATTTTAATTGAAAACAACAAATGACATATGGTAAACCGAACAAACTCATTCGGATTCTGTTGAAACTTTAGAACAATGATCCATGGGTCATGTGTGATGTGTAAGAGTCTATTGTGCCTCAATCCGAGTCACAGTGTGGTCGGGATCACTCTAATTGTCTATCTTTTGTTTAGAATGGACAACATTGTAGGTACATACGAAAAACTGACAAAACAGATTCTGATTGTGTTTATACTTTAGAAAAATTATGCATTGGTCATATGTGACATGTACGAGTCAACCACGCCTCAATCTGTAGCCTATTGTGGCTATCACCACTCCAAGTGTCTCACATTTATTTGAAATGGACAACATTTTAATTGAAAACAACTACTAGCATATGGAAAACTGACCAAACTCATTCGGAATGTGTTAAAAGCTTAGAAAAATGATCAATGGGACATATTTGATGTGTACGAGACCACACTTCCTTAATCTGAGGCATGGTGTGACCGGAACCACTCAAAGTGTCTCATTTTTTTAAATAAACAATACTTTAATTGAAAACAACAACTGACATACGGAAAACTGACCAAATGCATTCTTAATGTGTTAATGCCTTAGGAAAATGTTACACGGGTCATATTTGACATGTACAAGTCAACCCCACCTCAATATGTGGTGTGGTGTGGCCGAAACCACTCAAAGTGTATCTCTTTTGTTTAAAATCGACATCATTTTAAGTGAAAACAATAACTAATATACAGAAAACTGAACAAACACATTCATATTCCATTGAAACTTTAGAAAAATGATCCATGGGTCATATGTGATGTTTACGAGTAAACCCCGCCTAAATTTGAGATGCAGTGTGGCTGTCAGAACTCGAAGTGTCTCAGTTTTATTTGAAATGGATGACATTTTAAGTGAAAAGTACAACTAGCATATGGAAAATGACCAAACACATTTGTATTCAGTTGAAACATTATTAAAATGATCCATGAGTCATATGTGATGTGTAAGAGTAAAAATCTCCTCAATATGAGGTGTGGTGTGGCAGAAACCACTCAGAGTGTCTTTCTTTTGTTTCAAAAGGATATCAATTTAAGTGAAAACAACAACTGACATATGGAAAGCTGAAGAAACACATTCAGATTTTGGTGAAACTTTAAGAAAATGACCCATTATTCATATGTGACGTGCGCGAGTCAACCCCACCTCAATCTGAGGCCTGGTGTGGCCGGCACCACTCAAAGTGTCTCACATTTATTTTAAATGGTCAACATTTTAATTAAAAACAACTACTGGCATACGGAAAACTAACGAAATGCATTCTAAATTTGATAAAAATTTAGCATAATGATCAATGAGTCATATGTGATATGTACAAGTCAACCATGCCTTAATTCAAGGTATAGTGTGACCGGAACCACTCAAAGTGTCTCATTTTTTTAAAATGAACAACATTTTAAGTGAAAACAATAATTGACATATGGAAAACTGACCATATGAATTATAAATGTGTTGATGCTTTAGAAAAATGATACATGGGTCATATGTGACATGTACAAGTCAACCCCACCTCAGTCCGAGATGCGGTGTTGCCGGAACCACTCAATGTGTCTCTCTTTTGTTTAAAATGGACATCATTTTAAGTGAAAACAATAACTGATATACGGAAAACTGACCAAACACATTCGGAATCCATTGAAACTTTAGGAAAATGATCCATGGGTCATATTTGATGTTTACAAGTCAAACTTTCCTAAATCTAAGACGCAGTGTGGCCGTCACAACTCGAAGTGTCTCGGTTTTATTTGAAATGGACAACATTTTAAGTGAAAAGTATAATTGGCTTATAGAAAACCAACTAATTGAGTTTTTATTCTATTGGAACTTTAGGAAAACGATCCATGGATCATATGTTATGTTTAAGAGTCAACCTCTCCTCAATATGAGGCATTGTTTGGCTGGAACCACTCAATGTGTCTCTCTTTTGTTTCAAAAGGACAACATTTTAAGTGAAAACAACAACTGACATACGTAAAACTGACGAAACGCATTCAGATTCCATTTAAAAGTTAGGACAACGATCCATGAGTCATATGTGATGTGTACGAGTGAACCCCGCCTCAATCTAAGGCCCAGTGCGGCTGGCACCACTCAAAGTATCTCACATTTATTTTAAATAGACAACATTTTAATTGAAAACAACTACTGGCATACAGAAAACTGACCAAACGCATTCAAAATTTCTTGAAACATTATAACAATGATCAATGAGTCATATTTGAAGTGTATGAGTCAACCCTTACTTAATCTGAGTCATGGTGTGACCGAAACCACTCAAAGTGTCTCATTTTGTTTTGAAATGAACCACATTTTAAGTGAAAACAACAACTGACATACAAAAAACTGACCAAACGCATTCTGAATGTGTTGATGCTTTAGGAAAATGATACATGGGTTATATGTGGCGTGTAAAAGTCAAACCACCTCAATTCGAGGTGCAGTGTGGCCAGCACCACTCAAAGTGTCTCTCTTTTGTTTAAAATGGACATCATTTTGAGTGAAAAAAACAACTGATATACAGAAAACTGACCAAATGCCTTCAGATTCCATTGAAACTTTAGGAAAACGATACATGGGTCAAATGTGATGTTTACAAGTCAACCCTGCCTAAATCCAAGGCACATTGTGGCTGTCACAACCTGAAGTGTGTCAGTTTTATTTGAAATGGACAACATTTTAAGTGAAACGTACAACTGGCATACGGAAAACTGACCAAACGCATTCGTATTCTATTAAAAATTTAGTAAAATTATACATGGGTCATATGTGATGTGTATGACTCAACCTCGAGTCAATCCGAGGCACAGTGTGGCCCAAAACACTCAAAGTGCCTCTCTTTTGTTTCAAAATGACATCATTTTAAGTGAAAACAACAACTGACATACAGAAGACTGACAAAACTCTTTCATATTCTGTTGAAACTTTATGAAAACGATCCATGAGTCATATGTGACATGTATGAGTCAAGCCTGCCTCATTACGAGGCCTAGTGTGACAAGAACCACTCAAAGTGTCTCACATTAATTTGAAATGGACAACATTTTAATTGAAAACAACTACTGGAATACAGAAAACTAACCAAATTCATTATGCATTTGTTAAAACATTAGAACAATGATCAATGTTTCATATGTGACGGGTACGAGTTAACCTTGCCAAAATCTGAGGCATGGTGTGGCCGAAACCACTCAAAGGGTCTCATTTTTTTGAAATGAACAACATTTTAAGTGAAAACAAGAACTGGCATACAAAAAACTGACCAAACGATTTCAAAATATGTTGATAATTTAGTACAACAATACATGGGTCATATTTAACGTGTATGAGTCAACCCCGCATCAATTTGAGGCATGGTGTGGCTGGTATCACTCCAAGTGTATGTTTTTTCTTTAAAATGGACGCCATTTTTAGTAAAAACAACAAGTATACCAAAAAACTAAAAAATATATTCAGATTCTATTGAAACATTAGGAAAATTATACATGGGACATTTTTGACATTTAAAAGTCAGCCTTGCATCAATCTGAGTCATGGTGTGGCCGGTAGCACCCCAACTGTGTCTCTTTTGATTAAAATAGACGGGAATTTAAGTTAAAAGAACAACTGACATACAGAAAACTGACCAAACGCATTCAGAATGTGTTGAAGTTGTAGTAAAATGATCCATGGCTCATATGTGATGGGTACGAGTCAACTACGCCTCAATACGAGGCTTGGTGTGGCCGGCACCACTCAAAGTGTCTCTCTTTTATTTCAAAAGGACATCATTTTAAGTGAAAACAACAACTGACATACGGAAGACCGACCAAACACATTCAGATTCCATTTAAACATTATTAAAATGATCCATAGGACATTTGTGACATGTAAAAGTAAACCCTGCATCAATTTGAGGCACGGTGTGGTTGGTAGCACCCTAACTATGTCTCTTTTGTTTAGAATGGACGAGATTTTAAGTGAAAAGAACAACTGAACTACGGAAAACTGACCAAATGCATTCGGAATGTGATGATGATCTAGAAAAATCTTCCATGGGTCATATTTGACGTGTATTAGTCAACCCCATGTCAATCCGAGGCCCGGTGGGGCCAACACCACATAAAGTGTCTCTCTTTTGTTTCAAAAGGACATCATTTTAAGTGAAAACAGCAGCTATCATACGGAAAACCGACCAAACGCATTCGGATTCCATTGAAACTTTAGGAAAATGATCCACTAGTCATATGTAATGTGTGAGAGTCAACCCTACCTCAATATGAAGCACGGTGTGGCTGACAACAGTCATTGTGTCTCTCTTTTGTTTAAAATGAACATCATTTTAAGTGAAAACAACAACTAACATATGGAAAATTGACCAAACACATTCGTATTATGTTAAAAATTAGCAAAAAGATCCATGGATCATTTTTGACGTGTCTAAGTCAACCTCGCCCCAATCCGATGGGTAGTGTTGCTGGCACCACTCAAAGTGTCTCTCTTTTGTTTAAAATGGACATCATATTAAGTGAAACCAACAACTGAAATACGAAAAACCGACCAAACGCATTCGGATTCCATTGAAACTTTATTCAAACGATCCATGAGTCATATGTGACATGTACGAGTAAACTCTGACTATATCTGAGGTGTGGTGTGGACAACACAACTCTATGTGTCTTAGTTTTATTTTAAATGGACAACCTTTTAAGTGAAAAGTACATCTGGAATACGAAAAACTGACCAAACACATTAGGATTCTGTTGAAACTATAGGAAAACGATCCATGGGTCATGTGTGACATATACAAGTCAACCCTGCCTCAATCTGAGGTGTGGTGTGGCTAACACCACTCAAAGTGTCTCTCTTTTATGACTGACCAAACACTTTTGGAATATGTTGATACATTAGGAAAATAATCCATGGGTCATCTGTGACGTGTACGAGTCTACCCCACCTCAATCCGAGACACGTTGTGGTTGGTATCACTCCTAGTGTATGTATAATTTTTAAAATGGACATCATTTTTAGTAAAACCCACTTGTATGTATTCTTAATTGTGTATAACACATGTAATTACTTATTCGGTTTTTTATGTATTTTATTGATAATTGATAATTAAATTATGTATTTATTCAATTATGAATTGAATTCCGGATTCAACATATAATTTTCATCTAAGTTTTAAATTGAATTCAAAATCAATAATGTATGTTTATAATTATGTTATGATTTATGATTTAATTATGTATGTGTATAGTTCCAGGGTGAAATGTTAAATAAGTATAAATTATATGTTAAATAATTGTAAAGGAGAGGGAATATAGAATTACAGCACAACGAATAGAATTACAGCATGCAGGAATGGGATTGCAGACCTTGCTGTGAAAATTGCAGGTTGCTGTACGATTTCCACAGCATAGCTTATGCCAACAGTTTCAAACCATTGGCATATGTTTTGTAGGATGTTTTTACCAACGGTTCTATGAGAACCATTGGTAAAAACCCATTCCCAATGGTTTTTAAACCGTTGGAAAAGGTTCCTCGAAGAGGTTTTACCAACAGTTTGGTTGAACCATTGGAAAAACTTATACCAATGGTTCAACCAAAATGTTGGTATAGGTTAATGTAACTAACCTATCCCAATAGTTTAACATAAACGATTGGGAAAACGTTTTCCCAACGGCTTACTTCCCTATGGTTGGAAGAACCGTTGGTATAAGATATACCAATGGTTCTGCAGCCTATCCCAACGGTTCTAAACCATTTGAAAATGTACTATTTCCAGTAGTGCAAGTTCATTGGGAGAGCTAGTTGGTAGGCCACTGCTCCAATGTGATCAAGGATCTCAAAAGGGCTGATGTACCTTAGAATAATCATTCCCTTTTTCCCAAATATCATAACTCTCTTCTATTGTGATATCTAGATGAATACCATGTCTCTATAATAAAACTCTAGGTCTCATCAACAGTTGTGTGCATAGTTATTTTATTGACTCTGAGTAGAATTAATGTGTTGTTAGATGGTCTTAACCATCTAATCAATTTCATCAACCCTTTATGGAACAAGAATTTTTCACTCCCCAACTTCATCACAACATGATGGTGTTTTGTACCTCTTCCCATAAAGGGATTCAAAAGAATCCATTTGGATGCTTGAGTGGGAAGTTTGTTGTAAAAGAAATCCACTAGAGGAAGATGTTTATCCCATCCACCTTTGAATTCCATTAAGAATTATCTCAACATGTCCTCATGTATTTGGATAGTCCACTCAAATTGGCCATCAGTTTGAGGATGATAAGCCGTACTAAAAATTATCTTTGTATTTAGAGCATGTTGGAGACTCTTTCAGAACATAAAGATGAATCTTAGATCTCTATTGGATACAATCGATAGTAGTACTCCATACAGGCATTCAAATTCTCTGATGTATATCTATTCTAGTAGAACCAATGATAAAAACTCCTGAATTGTAATAAAATTTGCAGTCACTTAAAAATGATCCACAATAACCTAGAGAGAATTTTTACATTTGGATGTCTTTAGAAGACCGAAGAAAAAGTTCATGGTAATTTTACCCTATTTCGATGTTGGTATGCATAACGGTTGCATAACCCCCTTAGAATTATTCCTCACAACCTTAACTTGATGACATACCAAGAACATTGATATATATTCAGTGATCTCCTTATTCGTTAACATTGAACATTGAGGATTTCCCTTTTTGATAATTTCAACTTTCTTCTCAAGTACCACATCATCCATTTGAGCGTCCTTTATCCTTTATAAAATAGACAATTGAACAATAATTTGTGAAAGGATTGATGGTGTTCCATTATTTATGATTCCCATGTCCATATTCATCAAATCTAAGAAGATTGGATCCTTTTCAATTATCATCAATGATAGAATTGTTGTGTCCTTTCTACTTAGTGCATCTATCAACTTGTTTACTTTCCCCGAGTGGTAATGGATTGAGTATTCATGTTATTGGATCATATTTAACCATATTCATTGGTTTATATTGAACTATTTCTATTTGAATATATATTTGATCCTTTTTTGACCCATATATATTTCAAACTTCTCCCCAAATAGATAATGACACATTATTTTTAATGCAATGATCACTACTGCCAACTCCAGATCATGCATGGGATAGTTTTTCTCATAAATTTTCAACTACATTAAGGCATAGATAATGAATTTATCTCTTTTCCTAAAAATCCATAAAAGGAAGACATATAAAATTTTCAAGAAGAAAATTCCAAAAACATCAACATGTGATACAACACTTATAGATGTTTTTCCCTAATAAGTTAATTTAATTTCTGTTGGGGACTAAATGTTCTTAGAAAACATAAATGATATAATAACAGAACATGAATTTAAATAAATTACAACATATAGTTCTTTGAAGTAGTGGTAACTTGTAAATCATCCATAATTATACATCTTAGAATAAGACTTCTTGTGCTCACTTTATCATGATGATTTTTTATACTCATCATGATTCTCAGCACATATAATAGAGCATTGTCTTCGGTAATTCATGAGTTCTCCACATGTATACCATAGAACTGTGTAAGATTACTTAGTTCGAACGTTGTTTCCATCCATTAAATTATGCATTCTTTCATGGAAATTGGATACTTTTTTCCCTTCCATTCTTTACTCAAAACACCTCTTAGTCCCTTTGTGACATTTCCTTTTGTTCGTCTTTTCAAACTCGTTTCACAAAGGAAATTGCGTCTTCATTCCCTTATCAACATTATCAGATACAATTTCATGAGATTTCATCTTCCTCTTCCTTGATTTCCTTGGGAATTCAACAAAGTTCCAATTTTTAATCATGATTTTTGATATATGGTTTGGCATAATCACGATATGTCCTACTTGAGCTCCCATTTGATTGTCAATATGGTCGGTACATTCGCCACATTTCCCTTCACATCCATTATTATTCATATCCCTCATATTACTAGCCATTGGCTAGAATAAAAGGAAAATTATAGATGACTATATTAATCATTTTAAAACATAAAGGTGAATCCAACGACATTAAATGTATAACATATAAATTACATTTGTCTCTTTAACTTATAAATTTCTAGTCTTCAATCTATGTTATCCTTGATCTAATTCCCAACATATATTCTTTGGGGAATTTTTTATTCCTTTAATAATGGTTCATACTAAGCTTATGAATTTACCAAATCAAATCACCCGGGAGTGTCGAACCAAGAGTGCAGCAAGGACCGTTGTCATACACCAGTTCTCATTCTAGTTTAGCTCAAAGCTGTGATTTAGGGTTTTACCCCTAGAAACATTTGTTATAGATCAAACACTCGGTGTTTGTATCTATACAGGTATGTATTTTCTTGATAAAATACTTACCCTATAATCACTATAATTTATGGATGTTTTTCTTATACTTAATCTTATACTTAAGTATTTCACTGGGGTTTTCTAATCCTAATCCCAAAAATGACTAAACCTATCCTTTGATACCAACTATAGAAACATGGCTCATTATTACATATTTAAACATGATTTATTGCATAAAAATTCCTTAACAGAACTCCAAGGATTAAGAGGTCTAGTGTTTTGGGCAATTCGGAACATTACATTACAACTTAAGATATGAAATAAAACATCTTGACTAAAAACTTCTTTTACATGACAACATCATTCCATCATGCTTAGCATTGCATGAGATAACCTGAGGACATATATAAGAAAAGGGGGAGCTATAAATCTTAGTAAGGGAGTAAACAAGGCATAACCTAAATAATATAGTACATTTTAGCCAATTGAAATATCAATTGAGCACAAGAGAAACATGAACGTAAAGGCATGGCATAGCATTATTATCATAACATGGAAATGTTGAAACAACATACGACATAATATTAGCATGATCCATGGATCATTGAACTTATATTTACACGAGTAAACCCAAATTTCACATGAATTTTCATGATTATACCCTCATTTCACATGAATTATAATGATTAAACCCTCATTGAAAATGGCATATCATGATACTAAATATTACCTAATGCATTGGATTGCTATCATGATGCACCCTTTATAAACATTCCATTTCATGTATAAGTGTTCCCCATGGAATCATTAAAAATTATAAATTATTACATGATAAAGGAATATATAATTTAGACATGAAATTCTATAATCAATAAGTATATGTTCATAAAGGTGAGAACCCTTGATAAAGAAATGTGTATGGTATTCACTACACGATGATTTTGGCATGGAAAATCACGGTGCAATTTCGGTAGCCTAACGGTGTGACATAAACATTCCATAAATATTTTATGAGAGATAAAGGGATATATAATCAAATTTATAATCAAAATGTAGTACTGTTTTCATATAGATACATTCCAAGAAACATATAATTTGGAAATATAATGTGTAACATAATTAAGAAACATTAATAAAGAGGAGAAATATAATAACTATTACAAAATTTTGATCTGGTAACTACTGTACATGGGAGGGATTAATGAGAGATAAATATGTCTATCATATTTCAAACGTAATGTGGGTAGTATGGGGGATGTGAAAAATCATACCCAAACATTTTTAATTGAATGTAAAAGGGTATTACAATATAAATAAACTTGGATAAAAATGAAAGGAAGGAATCCCTTACTTGAGTGTGTGACTTCAAGATTACAAAGAGGGGGTTCCTGAGAGCATGGGCCACCTTTGGAGGATTATAGATAGAGGAGGGAAGATTAGGAAAGTTATATGAGTATTTTGATTGAAGAGAAGTGGGAGCATGGGTGGGTTTATATAGGGAATGAGAGGGGAATTCTTTAACATTACACAAACGTAGGTTTTTGAATCTATATAATTAAATATTCAAAACGAGAAACCTTCCCATGATTCTTTCCGATAGGTTTTTCCAAAGGGAATCAGAAGAAATTATTTTATAAGAAAAATTCCAAACTTATTAAAATATTGTTCTTTCTTATGTAGAGGTGATTCAGACTCTTAAGGAAATTATTTTAAAATGTTAAAATATTTTTTTTGTTTTGGACGGTCCAATGAGACATTATAAAATTAATAAAACAAATATAAAATAATATTATTTTAAATTTAGAATATATATTTTCCTATTATACATTTCATATTATTTTATTACGTCACTATTGGGTCATTATGATGTCATAAAACATATAATAAATTTATAAGGTATTTAATTTTTACCCAAAAATTCGATTGTATCAGAAAATTATGAAAAATTAACTATTGAATAATTTTGATGTCATGATTCCAAATATAATATTAATTTTATCTAAATAATTTTCAAAATATGTTATTTTTCACTTTTAAAATAAAAAATGTCATTTATTAAAAATTGACGGGTTTTCACAAAAACAGTTTCCAAACCTTAATAAAAGTTTAATTTGACATCATAAAAATAATATGATTAACTTTAATTAGTAAAAAATATATAATAAAAATATTTTATTAAATATTATTTATTTCAAAAATTATTTAATTCATCAAAATAAATTCTTTAATTAGAAATATAGTTTTAGTTTTATCGTATGAAAAATTATTTTTATAAATCTGAATACTTGTCATTTATGGAGTAAAAATAATAAGGAATAAATATAATAATGACCTATAATTAAAAGGATTGTTCTTATAACAATATTATAATAAAAATATTAATAAAAATTCAGTTTAATATAATAATTTATGTATTTGCATTAAAGTATCATTTTACCTGAAGAACCAATTTATCTAATTCATTATATTTTTAAGAAAAATTATTCCCATTAAGGAATTGATGGGATAAGACTTTTATGTATAAAAAGTGATTACATAATAAGTAACTAATGCATTATTAAATAACACCAAATAACACCCGCATAATACCTAAGAGTAAGGTGTGTGATAGTGACCGACTCTTGGGGAAGCTTGAATAACATCGCCCTGGTGGTAATATCAATTTACATTAACTTCTCCCATATATGATTACATTAAATCTTAACATATTGAAGCTCCACTTGGGATTGGTTATGAATGAAGCCTAGTGAAACTACCTCATTTCCAAGCTTCGACAATTGAGCTTTATACGGCTCGAGTCAACTGGAAGAGGCCATCCTCTCCTTTATTTATGTCGAAAGGATTCTTTTTAAAACCCCTAAATTTATATCAGTCATGTGGTCATTGTTCAAGGGAAATATTATCAACAGTAATGATACTTAATGGTCATTTAAACCAAATAAAAAAATATCATGTGTTTTCTAAATCCCTAATACATTTAATTAAATAAAAGAAATTGAATTTTATTCATAAATGTTTCGGTCCTTACAAAATATATTCACTAAATTTTTACGTAAATAAAATTATATTAGTATAATGTATATAACATTTACACTAATTGGAAAATGGGTATATGGTCAGGTCAATAATACTCACCAAAAATCAATGTATAGAACCTAGTTTTCAACCCTCTAATCAAATAAAGTATATGTAGAGTGTTCACTGAGGAAAATCAATGGAAGATATCTCATATTTATACAACATGTATTATTAGAAAACTAAAGGTAATTGGAGGATCCTTCATCCAAAAGAGAAATAAATAATATAAGACATCTGGATAAAAAAGTTGGATGGAATAAATTGAATATTTTCCCTCATTAGGTATGACATATGTCAAATAATAACGACTTAGTTGAAAAAAAATGTTTAGATTATTTTGAAAAAAAATTATAAATAAGAAATATACTTGGTATTTTGTAATTATTTTAAAAGTAAACATTTATAAATAAAGGATTTATAACATCCAATTTTCCTTTTTTAGTATTTTACTTATCTTTACTCATTTTAATCTTTATCTAGGTGCATCTTGGGACTCCCATTGATGGAGTGATATTTCTAGGGAAAATGACCTAAAGTTCAAGTATATATTTTTTTTAATTAATGGAGTCTAGGTATAAATGTGTCAGTGGATATTTAGGTTCTCCCCAAGTTAGGAGAATGTCCATGGTGGTTTGGATTTTTATTTTGAAAACTACATTTTATATAGTCCACATGAGATATAATTGTTGTGTAAGGGGAGTACATGTCATGTAATGTCTGTTGAGCAGAAGCCCTGAGTCAAGCGCACATCATGAAAGGTTTACACACTCTGTATTTAGTTCACATATTTCATTAATAAAAGTTGGGTTTTTAATAAAATGGTATTATTTGTTTCAGCATACTTAAGATTTATGGATTCCAGTATGTGTAATGGGACAAGATGTTGTGTAAATATCATATATTGTTCTTTTAGGGTGTTGTATGATTGATTTCACATTTCATTCATTTTCATCCATATTCCCTCTTAAAATGGCAGCTCTCTATGTCTCTTTTGGGGACCTCCAAACCATCTAGACCATATTATTCCCCAATTTATCATCATTACAGTTATATTTTGTTTCTTCAAGTGAGTAATAAATTCTAATTATTCAATGCCTTTGATCATAGTAGCATTTTTGCATTTCATTATTGGATCTATTGATATGTGGTGATGATTCTTCTTCATTATTCTATATCTGATGTATGATATTTATATGGATGATAACCTATATATTTTTTTAGGGTGGCATGCAGGTTCCTTGAGGTATGGTTTGTTTCTACTTATTCCCCAACAATTCTTATTGTTGAATAAATTCTGATATGTGTGGACAGATTCTAGGCCCTCTATTTTTAGTATTGTTTTATTCCGTATTTTTGAATTTTGTTATAGGTATGTGTGACCTGAGTTTGAGTTGTGTGGTTACGTCTTAAGCCTATGTTGTATAACATAAATTTTTAAATTTTTATAAATTGTTTTATAAATTAATATACATGATTTATTTATTTATTTTTTCTATTAAAATTATTATTTTTTTATAAAATATATGTTTCCCCCATTTTGGTAAAAGGAAGATGTATTTTCAAAGCATTATGAAATGGTTTTTTGAAATGGTTTTCAAAGAATGTATTTTCTGGAATGGTTTGGAATGTAAAGAACAAATGGAACATTGGCTAATTCAGTGGAAGGTGTAGTAATAGGTTACAACCATTGATACTATCAGGGGGTTCACTCATGGGGTGTTCCTCTACTCCCTTGGCCTATTGTTTTAGGGATTGGAAAAAAAATTGTTGGGAGGTTCATTTTCTGTGTTTTCCTATATTCTATATATTTGAGGTATATATCTAGAGGACTGATGTGCATTATTTTATATTTCTTGGTATGAGTGTCCTAGCTAGCCTGACTTATATTGATCCTTGGCATCATGTTAACTATGCTTTTGGATCTTACTTTTTTATCTTGTATGGTCGTGGATTTTGATATCATATGTGATTCATGATTAGATTTGACTACATTATAGTATGTAAAATACTTTAAAACTATTTTACCTATCTTTTTTGGAAATATGGAAAAAAGGTAAAATTATATATTTTGTCATGCTTTAGATATAAACACTATAAATTTTTTATCATTCCTTGTTTTCTTTATAGTTGAGTATGTTTATAATATTATATAATGAATTTTTATAGAACACATGGGTGGGATCCTACTGAGCCTATTAGATCAGACCCTAAGCACCCCTTTGGTTATATATAGACCTCTGTATATATTTTTATAAATGGAAATGAAAGCCATTGTAGTGACACAATGTGGTTTCTTATCAGATATGTTTGGGTTGCTGGTAGTGATATGGTGGGATTTTATCCACACTATCACATGGAGAAGTTGGATTCTATTTTAGTACACCTTTGATGATTGTAATTGTACCTGGGGATATTCTGATTACTTTGGTTTGTATCATTTGCATCTATATTCATTCAATTATGGCATATATTTACATATTTCTTTTTATCTCTATTATATAATTATTCCTTCTTTACTGCATCAAGATGGGTAAATTCATTCCCTATGGTTATTGTATGATTCTTAGGTGCTAGTTTCTAGCCCATGGGGATCGATAAGTTCTTTTGGGTATGTGGAAATTTGTTTCAGGTACTAGTTTTAGAGGGTATCTGGGTTGGGTTTTTCATGGTATAATATCAGAGATAGGTTTATCCTCAACAGTCCTTATCTTGGGATATATGGTATATGATAGATAGATTTTCGGGACTTGATAGGTGGGTTGTGGTGAGATTCTAGCTACATCCTTCCGAACATTTTTAATTGAATGTAAAATGGTATTACAATATAAATAAACTTGGATAAAAATGAAAGGAAGGAATCCCTTACTTGAGTGTGTGACTTCAAGATTACGAAGAGGGTATTCCTGAGAGCTTGGGCCACCTTTGGAGGATTATAGATAGAGGAGGGAAGATTAGGGACGTTCTATAAGTATTTTTACTGAAAAGAAGTGGGAGCATGGGTGGTTTTATATAGGGAATGATAGGGGAATTCTTTAACATTACACAAACTTAGGTTTTTGAATCTATATAATTAAATATTCAAAATGAGAAACCTTCCCATGATTCTTACAGATAGGTTTTTCCAAAGGGGATCAGAAGAAGTTATTTTATAAGGAAAAATTCCAAACGTATTAAAATATTAGGCTTTCTTATGTAGAGGTGAGTGAGACTCTTAAGGAAATTATTTTAAAATGTTAAAATAATTTTTTTTGTCTTGGAGGGTCCAATGAGACGTTATAAAATTAATAAAACAAATATAAAATCATATTATTTTAAATTTAGAGTATATATTTTCCTATGATCCCTTTTATATTATTTTATTACATCACTATTGGGTCATTATGATGTCATAAAACATATAATAAATTTTTAAGGTATTTAAATTTTACCCAAAAATTTTCTTGTATCAGAAAATTATGAAAAATTAACTATTAAATAATTTCTATGTCATGATTTGTAATATAATATTAATTTTATCTAAATAATTTTCAAAATATTTTATTTTTCACTTTTAAAATTAAAAATGTCATTTATTAAAAATTGACGGGTTTTCACAAAAACAGTTTCCAAACCATAATAAAAGTTTAATTTGATATCATAAAAATAATATGATTAATTATAATTATTAAAAGATATGTAATAAAAATATTTTATTAAAATATTATTTATTTCAAAAATTATTTAATTCATCAAAATAAATTCTTTAATTAAAAATATAGTTTTATTTTTATAGTATGAAAAATTATTTTTATAAATCTGAATACTTGTCATTTATAGAGTAAAAATAATAAGGAATAAATATAATAATGACCTATAATTAAAAGGATTTTTCTTATAACAATATTATAATAAAAATATTAATAAAAACTCAATTTAATATAATAATTTATGTATTTCCATTAAAGTATCATTTTACCTGAAGAACCAATTTATCTAATTCATTATATTTTTAAGAAAAATTATTCCCATTAAGGAATTGATGGGATTAGACTTTTATGTATAAAAATGGATTACATAATAAGTAACTAATGCATTATTAAATAACACCAAATAACACCCGCATAATACCTAAGAGTAAGGTGTGTGACAATGATTGACTCTTGGGGCAACTTGAATAACATTTCCCTGGTGGTAATATCAATTTACATTAACTTCTCTCATATATGATTACATTAAATCTTAACATATGGTATCTCCACTTGGGACTGGTTATGAATGAATCCTAGTGAAACTACCTCATTTCCAAGCTTCGACAATTGAGCTTCATACGGCTCGAGTCAACTGGAAGAGGCCATCCTCTCCTTTATTTATGTCGAAAGGATTCTTTTTAAAAACCCTAAATTTATATCAGTCGTGTGGTCATTGTTCAAGTGCAATATTATCAACAGTAATGATACTTAATGGTCATTTAAACCAAATAAAAAAATATCATGTGTTTTCTAAATCCATAATACATTTAAATAAATAAAAGAAATTGAATTTTATTCATAAATGTTTCAGTCGTTACAAAATATATTCACTAACTTTTTACGTAAATAAAATTATATTAGTATAATGTATATAACATTTACACTAATTGGATAATGGGTATATGGTCAGGTCAATAATTCCCCCCAAAAATCAATGTATAGAACCTAGTTTTCAACCCTCTAATCAAATGAAGTATATATAGAGTGTTCACTAAGGAAAAACAATGGAAGATATCTCATATTTCTACAGCATGTATTATTAGAAAAGTAAAGGTATGTGGAGGATCCTTCTTCCAAAAGAGAAATAAATAATATAAGACATCTAGATAACGAAGGTGGATAGAATAAATTGAATATTTTCCCTCATTAGGTATGACATATGTCAAATAATAACGACTTAGTTGAAAAACAATATTTAGATGATTTTGAAAAAAAATTATAAATAAGAAATATACTTGGTATTTTGTAATTATTTTAAAAGTAAACTTTTATAAATAAAGGATTTATAACATCCAATTTCCCTTTTTTTAGTATTTTCCTTATCTTTACTCATTTTACTCTTTAGTTAGGCGCATCTTGGGACTCCCAATGATGGAGTGATATTTCTAGGGAAAATGACCTAAAGTTCAAGGATATTTTTTTTTTAATTAATGGATTCTAAGTATAAATGTGTCAGTGGACATTTAGGTTCTCCCCAAGTTTGGAAAATGTCCATGGTGGTTTGGATTTTTATTTTGAAAACTAAATTTTATATTGTCCGCATGAGATATAATTGTTGTGTAATGGGAGTACATGTCATGTAATGTCTGTTGAGCAGAAGACCTGAGTCTAGTTCACATCATGAAAGGTTTACACACTCTGTATTTAGTTCACATCTTTCATTCATAAAAGTTGGGTTTTTAATAAAATGGTATTCTTTTTGTCAGCGTACTTGAGATTTATGGACTCCAATATGTGTAATGGGACAAGATGTTGTGTAAATATCATATATTGTTCTTTTAGGGTGTTTTATGATTGATTTCACATTTCATTCATTTTCATCCATATTCTCTCTTAACATGGTAGCTCTCTATGGCTCTTTTGGGGACCTCCAAACCATCTAGACCATATTATTCCTCAGTTAATCATCATTACAGTTATATTATGTTTCTTCAAGTGAGTAATAAATTCTAATTATTAAATGCCTTTGATCATAGTAGCATTTTTTCATTTCATTATTAGATCTATTGATATGTGGTGATGATTCTTCTTCATTATTTCTATATCTGATGTATGATCTTTATATGGATGATAACCTATATATTGTTTTAGGGTGGAATACAGGTTCCTTGAGGTATGGTTTGTTTCTACTTATTCCACAACTATTCTTATTGTTGAATAAATTCTGATATGTGTGGAAAGATTCTAGGCCCTCTGTTTTTAGTACTGTTTTATTCCGTATTTTTGAATTTTTTTATAGGTATGTGTGACCCGAGTTTGAGTTGGGTGGTTACTTATTAAGCCTATGTTGTATAACATAAATTTATAAATTTTTATAAATTGTTTTATAAATGAATATACATGATTTATTTACTTATTTTTTTCTATAAAAATGATTTTTTTATAAAATATGTGTTTCCCCCATTTTGGTAAAAGGAAGATGTATTTTCAAAGCATTATGAAATGGTTTTTTGAAATTGTTTTCAAAGAATGGATTTTATGGAATGGTTTGGAATGTAAATAACAAATAAAACATTGGCTAATTTAGTGGAAGGTGTAGTAATAGGCTAAAACCATTGATACTATCAGGGGGTTCACTCATTGGGTGTTCCTCTACTCCCTTGGCCTATTGTTCTAGGGATTGGAAAAAATATTGTTGGGAGGTTCATTTTCGGTGTTTTCCTGTCTTCTCTATATTTTAGGTATATATCTAGAGGACTGATGTGCATTATTTTCTATGTCATGGTATGAGTGTCCTTGCTAGCCTAACTTATAATGATCCTTGGCATCATGTTAACTATGCTTTTGGATCTTACTTTTTTATCTTGTATGGATGTGAATTTTGATATCATATGTGATTCATGATTAGATTTGACTACATTATAGTATGTGAAATACTTTAAAACTATTTTACCTATCTTTTTTGGAAATATGGAAAAAAGGTAAAATTATATATTTTGTCTTGCTTTGGATATAAACACTATAAATTTTTTATCATTCCTTGTTTTCTTTATAGTTGAGTATGTTTATAATATTATATAATGAATTTTTATTGAACACATGGGTGGGATCCTGCTGAGGCTATTATATTTGACCCTAAGAACCACTTTGGTTATATATAGACCTCTGTATATATTTTTATAAAGAGAAATAAAAGCCCTTGTAGTGACACAATATGGTTTCTTATCAGCTGGGTTTGGGTTGCTGGTAGTGATATGGTGGGATTTTATCCACACTATCACATGGAGAAGTTGGATTCTATTTTAGTACACCTTTGATGATTGTAATTGTACCTTGGGATATTCTGATTACTTTGGATTGTAACATTTTCATCTATATTATTTCAATTAAGGCATATATTTACATATTCCTTTTTTCTCTATTATATATGTATTCCTTGTTTACTACATCGAGTTGGGTAAAATCATTCCCTATGGTTATTGTATGATTCTTAGGTGCTAGTTGCTAGCCCATGGGGATCGATAATTCCTTTTGGGTATGTGGAAATTTGTTTTAGGTACTAGTTTTAGAGGGTATCTGGGTTGGGTTTTTCATGGTATTGTATCAGAGATAGGTTTATCCTCAACATTCCTTATCTTGGGATATATGGTATATGATAGATATATTTCTGGGACTTGATAGGTGGGCTGTGGTGAGTTTCTAGCTAGCTCCTTCCATAACAAGACACAAGTTAAAATAGGATGTCGGGTTTTGTGTCTCCTGTTTTGAGTTTATGATGTTAGTCTCGGTTGATTCCTATGTTATTTTGGATTAAATTAAGCTTCTTCTATTTTCTAGTTGCTTCTTTTATTTGGGTGTGTAGTAGTATGCCTCTTAGACATGTTTCACAGGTTCCATATGAGGGTGTTGTAGATACTTCTCAAGGAAATCCATATATATATATATATATCAAAATATGGTTGACTTTTCCATGTAGGTAGTTTATCTTATTGACTAAAATATACCCTAAATCCAAAAAAACATTTGTTCATATACATCCTGGAGATGTAGGAGATGGAGATCGACCATGAGTGTTGTAGTGTGAGAGGCCACCATCCTTTATGGGTACCTATGAACCTCAATAGGTTTAGTACTGGATATAAAAGATCAATAAGATATTAAAATTGAATGATACACATGAGAGTATGAAGGTTAAGTGTGTGGAGTTCAAAACTGATGGTCCCAACAAGCGATGATGGGATCCCATGGTATAGGTTGATAGGCATCTTGGTTTGGACTTGAAGTGTTTCAAGACTCTATTTTTTTAGTATTTTGTACAGAGTCACTAATTATGATGAATTCTCTAGATTTCTTCAATTTTAATCAAGAAGAGTGTTTGGTTTGAGCATACACCAATTGGTATATTGAGATGGTTTGTTTTTTTGCCGATGTAGTAAATAATGACTACCTGAAATCTCAAAAGTACTGATAGGGTTTACGAATGGAAACAAAATCACATGTATTTATGTTGAAGGTTTTGAACAATATATATATGGTAAGTATAATGCTGATTTTTTTAAAAGAATACGGAAGGAAAATTAGGTTATTATTCTCCTTCTCTTCTACTTATTGTAAGCTTTATAGGTGCACAGAAAAAAGAAGAACAAGTGTCAAGATTACCTCATGAGTGGTGGATGTGGTTTTAATCTTCAGTCCTCCTATGAAGCCCCAGTTATAGAAAAAAGTGTGCTTATGACTTGTTATCAGTGTGGAAAGATTACACACACCAAGAATTCTTGTCCTTTCCTTTAAAATATGTACAATATTTGTGGGCTCTATGGACATCTACAACATTTCTGTCAGTCTATGTCTATACCACATTTTGTTCAAGGATCGTTGGCTTGAAAGGTTACTATTGTGTAGTCCTATTCTTCAAATACTACAAGCCTATAGCCATATGCCTTATTATTCATGAATCTTTATGCAATAGATAAGCTTATAGTTGAGGTATATGTGGTTCCAGTGATGGTGAGAGCTGCCATATTTATTTCATTTTCAATAGTGATTTCATTTTTTGATACTAGTGCTTCCCATTCATTTAAATCTAGGCATCTTTTTATATTCTTAAACCTCCAAAATAACTCATTCCTATAGTTTTGGAGTCAGCAACACATCTTGGGAAGAGGAAACAGAAGTGGTTTTAGTGTCCATCTTGTTCTCTATCAATAGCTGATGTGTAGTTAGTTTGGATTTTTTCATTCGAGATTTATATCTGTTATAAGTGTTCGTCAAGATTTATGGGATGATATCTCATAATGCTAAGGTTTATTGTTATCATCATTTTTTCTATTTTCTTGTATTTTATGGGAAATCAAGGGTGTTTTAGGAAGAGTGGGGTCTGAGGTATGGTCATTCAGGACCTTCTAATCTATATTTTAAGAGATTGTGTGGCTTTATTTGTTGACACCAATGATTTTTCTTCTATTTTTTATATTTCTACAAATGTTTTATGTTTTCCTGATATTTTCCTATATTATTTTTCTATTCTTCCTCAAGAGATATAATTAGATTTCATGGTTTACTTGGTGCTCGGTACACAGTCGATGTCGAATCATTCTTATTGTATAGAACCGGTGAAGCTAAAAGAGATCAAGATTTAGTTGGATGACATGTTGGTGAAGGGTTTTGTTTGTCCTAGTGTTTCTCCTTAGGAAGTCTTGGTGGCCTTTACAATAATCCAAGATGTTCACTCTGATTCTTTTTAGAATATCAGAAGTTAAATTGAGTGATGAATGAAAATAAATATCCTTTCCCTCATGTGGATTGTTTTTTTATTAGTTAAAGGGGGAATTTTGTTTTGGATATTGATCATTGTTCAAGTTATCATAATCTTAGAGTTTTGGAGTCTGATATATAGAATATGTCTTTTTAGATTAGGTATGAAAGTTAAAAACATCTCATGATTTCATTTGGTCTGACTAATGATCTTGTACTGTTTATTTATTTGATTAATTGAATATTTAATTAGTATCTATAAATATTTGTGGTAGTGTGCGTGGATGAAATTATTGTTTATTCGAGATCAAAGCACAAACATGAGTACCATTTGAGTTTGGTTCTGAAAATCCTAAGAATTAACCATTAGTTATATAATTCTTTTGAAATTATAATTGTGTATCTCTAAAGTGAGATTCTTTTGGGACATGATTTCTAAACATTGCTTATTAGATGAACCAGAGAAGGTGAAGGCCATTTGTTTTGAGAAGAACCATATAATTTATTAGAGATTCAGTGCATCCTTGGTATTTCTAGATACTATCAATAGTTATTTATGGATTTATCCATGTTCACATAACCTTCGAAATTGTTTTAATAGGAGATGGTTGAAATTCATAGGGAGTTCTAGGTTTCATTCTTCTTTCAATGATTTGAAAATACTAATGGCATCGGCTTCTATTCTGATCTTACTTGAGCATGGTAAGGGGTATATGGTTTTATGTGTTTTTTATAGTGCTGGTTCAGGTTGTGTTCTTATGCAGGATGGTAATCCAGTGGCTTACGACTCTTTTCAGCTTTCACCACATGAGAATAATTACCCCCACACTTTATTTAGATATTTTATCAATTATTAATGTTCTTAAGTGTTGGTGGCACAACTCATTTGGGGATATGATTATAGTCTTTTATAACCAAAAGAGTTTGAGTTATATTTTTTTCTAATAAAGAATTGAATATCATATAGAGGTAGTTAGTGGAATAACATTAAAAGTTTGAATTTATTGTAACCAATAACTTAGGGAAGGGTAGTGTCATTTTAGAAACTCTCATTATGAAAGTACCATCATAGGCTATTTTTTAATTAAAGGAAGAGTGGAACCTTATGGTGATTTTCTCTCACTTTTACCTAGATGATCATGATGATGTTATAGGTATGGTTTTTACCATTGTTTAATTATCATCATATCTCCTTGATTCTATTTTATAGATTAAAAAGTAGGATGATATGTTCAAAGTAATTTTAGAAACCCCTTATGGTGGGGAGACCATTTATGGTTGGTCTCTCTCTCTTTAAATGGTTGTATTCATTTTGGGGATTGGGTTTTCATCCCAACTTCTGTGATGATCTCAGTTTTGTTTGACTGTAGTAGTTTATTGTGGTCCTTTCATTCAAGAAGTATGAATATGTATTTTGAAATGAAATGGTTATTGTAGTGGCTGGGTATGAAGCACGACATTGTTGATTTTATGTCCAAAAGTTACACCTTCTAACAGATAAAGTCAGAGCATCTGAAACCTTATGTTTTTATCTTTCCTCTTCTAGTACCTACATGGAAATGGGATGAGGTATATGTAGAAATTAATTTTATATTACCAAAAACTCACTGAGGGAGGAATTATGTTTGTATATTGATTTATTGGTTTCTAAATTCATCACATTTCATTCCAATCAAGGGGACCACAAAAGATAAATATATGGGTAAGATGAATATATAGTATATCATGAGGTTACATGGGGTTTCCTCTACCATTACTTTATAAAGGAATCCTAGGATTAATTTTTAGTATCTATATGAGTATCTAAAAGATGATGGGAACTAAGTTATGGTTGATTATGCCTGGCCATTCACAGATAGATGGTCAGATGAAGCGTGCTATCCAAATCTTGGAGGATATGCTTTGTACCTGCATCTTGGATTTTGGTGGATCATGGGATAGCCATCTGGGAATGGTTTAGTTTTCTTATAACAAAATTTATCAGTCATCGATCATAATGTATCCTTTAAAGGATCTATATGGTTTCCCATGTATATCACCAAATTTATTGGCCAGAGGTGGTAAAAGCCTCTTTGGTGGGATGAGTCTTGTTCATGAGATGTTAGTGATGATTTAAAATATAAATTACTATTTGGTTATAGAATAGAGTTGAATAAAAACATATGTGGATTAGAGGAATCATAATTTTCAATTTTTCATAGGTGATTGGGTTTTCTTGAAATTTTCTCTATATTTTGGACACTATCATCATAGAAAACAAGTAAATTCAGCTCAGAGATACTTTGGACCATTTGAGGTCGTTGAATGGAATGGAAAGGTATCTTATCGGATGGTATTTATGGTTTACATGATGGATGATCCTGATGTTTTACAAATATTTTAGCTTAAGAAATACTATCATGATCCCTATGACATTCTTATTTGGAAAGACATTGAGTTAGATCCAGATGTTTCTTTTGTGGAGGAACCAGTGGATATCATTGAATCTTAAGTGAAAGACTTATGTGGGAAGTAGATTCTATTTGTTAGAGTGATATGGTGGCACAAATTAGGTTCTCATAAGAATTGAGTGTGTCCATAACTGATGAGGTTGTAATGTCCTCACATATTTTATGGAATTATTTCTTCACATAACTTCCCAAGGATGTAAATTCAAATAGTTGGGATTTTGTAGTATCCAATTACACATATTCTGGAATTTTCCTTCTCTTTATTTTTTTCCACTTTCATTGGGTTCATCATGGGACTTTTAATTAGGGAGAACACTTTCTAAGTGAAATAACCTAATAATCAGGGTTGTATGGTTGTTTAAATTAATTTATCCCAGGTATAAATGTGTTAGTGTTTTGTGGGATCTCTCTATTATTAGAGAATATCAGTGGTGGTTTGGATTTCTCTAATGAAAACTATAGTTTTTGAGGTCTATAAGAGAAATTCACACCATGTAACTTATTTCAAACATAATAAATGATTATGTTATATAGTGTGAAAGTTTTACAAGCTATATATTTGGTTCATATCTTTTATTGGTAAATTTTTGGTTTTTAATAAAAAGGGAAGGGTTTTTTAGAGTACTTGAGCTGTATAGATTAAACAACATGTAATGGGATTACACACCATTTAAATAATGTCGTTTGTGATTTTAGGATATTTTATGATAGATTTCTTATTTTATTAATTTTTACCCCTCTTCCCCCTCAACCTAGAGGCTCTTGGGGGAGAATTTGGAGATATATGACCCTTCCAAATCATTTCACTCAATGATTGATCATCATTACAATTTCAGTGTGTTTCTTCAGGTGTGTAATCCATTATTATTCTTCATTGTATTTGATTTTGGTAAATAAATTTTGATTTGTTTTAGTGTTTTTATCAATGATGATGATTATTTTTGATTATTACTAGATATGCTCTTCGATATTCCTACAGATGATAACCTTTGTGTCGGTTATAGTGGTACATGTGATTTATTTGAGGTATAGTTTATTTCTTCTTCTTCTCTAACCATTATCCTTGTTGAATACATTCATATATGTGTGGATATATTATACATCTTTTTTTATTGTTGATTTCTTACTTGTTGGTGAATTATGTTATATGCATGTGTGACCAGATTTTTAGGTACGTGGTTTTGTCTCTAGCTGATGTTGGTTAAACTGAATTTATTAACTTTTATAAATTGATTTATAAATGATATGGCATGATTTATTGTTTCATAGAAGATTTATTTTAACTCATTTTGGTAAATGTAAAACTATTTTCCAAGTATTGTCAAATATATTTATGAAATGGTTTTCAAAGCATGTTTTTGATGAAATGGTTTAGAAGATAGAGCACATGGTAATCCTTGGATAATTAATTGGTATGTGTAGTAATAGGGATCATCCATTGATACTTTATGGGGGATCACTCATGGGATGTTCCAATGATCCCTTATCCAATGGTTTAGGGGTTGAGTAGACTTGTTGGGAGGTTCACTTTCAAGATTGTTCCTCTTATCTCTAGATTTTATGCATATATCATGATGCTCAATGTGCATAATTTCCTATGTTTGGGTATGAGTGTCTTAGATAGCCTAGACTATAGATATCCTTGTCTTGATGTTACTTGTGATTTTATATTTTACCGTTTTATCTATTCCTTCCATGGATTTTGATATGATATGTGATACATGTGGAGATTATATTGATTTTGACTACTTTGATTTATATTAATTGGATTGAAAATATTTTACATAGATTATTTTGGAAATATGAAAAATAAGAAAATTAAAGGTTTTTCCATGATTTTGATATAAATACATTAAAAAATTTATCATTCCATGTTTTCTTATAATTTGATCATTTTCAAATTATTATACAGATACATGTTATGAAATACATCGGTGGGATCCTACGAAGTTTGTTAGATCACACTAAGTACACCCATTTGATGATGCATAGACATTTTTATGTGATTCAGTAAATGGAAATAAATTTTTTATAGTGAGACAATATGCTTACACATAACTATTTTTAGGTAGTTGATGGTGAAATGGTGTGATATTTCTCATGTGATCACATGGAGTAGTTGGTTTCTATTTTTCTAGTCCTTTAATGATTATAATTGTATGTTGGGATATTCTAACTAATTTGGGATCTATGTTTTTCTACTATCTTATTTTAGTTATGGAATTTATTTATATCTTCCATTATTTATCTTTGTTATATATATATATATTGTTTTCTTCTTCAAGTTGGGAGAAAGCATTCCCTCTTGTTGTTGTTTGATGCCCGGTTTCTAGTTTCCCATCAGTGGGGATCTAGAATTTCATTTGGGTATGTGGAAATTCTGGTTGGGTAGCGGTTTGAGAGGGTATCCAGGTCTTGTTTCGAAATGGATGAAATTAATTTCTTTTTGAAACCACAAGAACAAAGAGATATCGTTTCATAAGTTATGAAAAAACTGTCATAAATGTGTGTTCACATGAAAAAATGGTTAAAATATATTTGAGAAGACATTCATAAAAAATGTTATGGGTCATTATCAAAAGTTATTTTTAAATATGTGAAGTTAAAATATTGAAAGGAAATATCAATAATATATCCTTAAAAAGACATAAAATTTGTAATAATAAATGTTTTTTTGGAAGATAAAACATTTAATCTCAAAGGATGAAACAGATTTTCAATATTTTGAAATATATTTATTAAAAACCCACATCATAATATGAGTAAGTAAAATAACTTCTTTAAATTGGATATGTAAAATATTTTGGCCACATGAGATAACAAATAATTAATTTTCCAATTATAAAGGATAATATTCATGGAAAATTAATTTATGTAAAATTTGGGGAAACCATTATTAAAGTGGATGTGAATTATTCTCAGTAATTATCTAATATTTGAAACAAAATTTTCTTGGGAAAATGTATAAATAAAAAAGACATTTTCCACCATAAAGTAAGTGAATTTACCTAAAAACTCTTAATATGGAAGAAAACAATATTATAATAAATAAGCTCTATATGGAGAACTATAACTTAATAAAGGGAGTTCTGTTAACAAAAAATCCCTTACAACTTTGGTATATGTTGAATAAATATTTCATTAAAATAGAGGGAATAATATGGATATTCAATCCCCATAAATTAAATGAATATCATAAAATAAATTCATTATGATGTAGATAAACTATTCCAATGAAAACATGGTGTATAGTAGGAAATTTATCTCATGGGGTGAAATTTTGAGATAATAAACCCTCACCATAATTCCTGACATCCACAAAATCCCTTGAATCTCCTATCTAAAAAAATAACTATCAAAATTGTCTATTTTAAAACTTTATTCATATTAATAACCTTTTATAAACTTCATTTATTATATTTTCCATTTCTATAGTGTTTATTTATTTCCTATTTTCAATATCGTGTGTCAGTAACCTTGATATTTTAGAACAAGTTTCATAATAGTGATGTTGTTCTACATTCTTCTCCAAATTTTTATCATTCCTACAAATACAAGATACTCTAATTGATGTTTTTTAATTATTTATGGAGCTATAATTTTAATTTCCCTTAGGATCATGAGATCTACCAAGAAGATTGGGTTGTTGAATCAATGGTGATCTTTTTATAATTTCAAATTTTTTAGAGATTATAATAGGAAATGTTTTAGATTTTATTTCATTGAAACTATTTTATAACAACTCCATAAACACAAAATGATATTAAATTAAATTAGGGAATCCAATATTTATAATTTTCACCCCCAGTGGGGGTGACTGTATCGTTTCAATGGAAACTTTTTTTGGTCAATGGAAATTCACTATAATAGAAAAGTGAGTACTCTATGAAGAATCCTATTATAATCCTTATATCTTCTTATATGAATGATTATATTGTATGTCATCAATTAAAAAAGGTTTAATTTTGATCCTAAGAAAACATAAAAGGGATTTTTTTTTTAAATTTCACTGAAAGTTCTTATATAATTTCTTCAACTAATGTTTCTATATTTTATATCTATCTAGTAACCCTTATCCCACTATCTAGTATATTAAATTTGGTGTGCCTCTATAGAATAAAGAATATGATATGAACTCTATCTGATAAATAAAACTCATTGACCTCTCTCTGTAAACTTTATTTGTTCTCTCACTATTAGGAGTCTCTAACTGACTCCTCTGTATGATGTCTTATATCAAAATACTATATCTTATTGAACTATCTAATATTCTCTCAATTCATACACTAATTTATTCGAAGGCTCATGCTACTCAAAACTATATGTTTTTCTTCTTAATCTAGTAAATGTGCTCAATACTCATCATGTTGAACTTTGACTATTTAACACACATGAGTAGTATTGTGTCCATAATGTAATTGAACCTCCTTTTATTGGTGCACTTGGATGAGAAATAGTGGTGACCCAAAATTATTTTCCCACTCAATGAAAACATAATTTTAGAATATATAACTGATTAAAATTCGATGAATACTTCAAAATACTTCTAGATTCTTCTTGATGATTTTTGAAGACTCATGAATCTAAAACCTTATAAAAAAATCATTAACCCCATCATTAAGAAACTTATTCAATAACAATTATCTTAATAAGATAAAAAACTATTATAGATCAACTAAGCTTCATCATTACTAAAGGAATTTACAAATAATTGTAATGTACCTCTGAACTCCGCCAGGTGACGTTTGTGTGATGACTTCATAAGAACTTATCCATCTATCTTTGCTCTAGTTTTCTCCATATGATAGATTTAAAAGATATATATTCATTACCTTACATAGATCATACAAAACTACCAACTTTATACATAATTCAGTTCACCCAAACACATGTATGGGAAAACTCAACATTCCTTCATATAACACCTTTAAATAGCCTTCAAGATGTATCATACTCCATGAATTCATTACGTCAAACTTCATACATATTGTAATGAAAAATTACCTACTTTAACATTATAGAAACTGTATGTCAAGTAACTTATATGCCTCTATGTGATGAACTCAAGCTGATATCCTTTCACTAGGATTTTATCGTCACCATAGATGCCTCTATCAAGATTAATTGAGTTGTTTACTGATGATTACATTGTTGAAAATTATTAATACTTATATCATGGAAGACTTTTTCTCTTTTTCTATTGGAAAAATCCCTTGCCAATATGGAATTACAACATTAACTTTATTCCACCAAACAAACATCATCTTGTATTGACATTGTACTAAAATAAACCTTTGTATTCCTTGAAATATTTTGACCAGTAACAATTTCCTAGGTCCATATGGTAACATTATGTATTGTACAACCATTGACATTGTGAAACCATCATAAAAAACATCATCTAGAAAATCATTATAGTGGTCTATATCTGCAGGTCTATCTAGTGATCTGCAACCATAGATTGAGTGTTAATGTATAATAAAGTATATGTTTGATATCTTCTTCATCTATCTATATAGTGTATATTTTTACTTCTCTTCCATTTTTATGAGGTGTACAAACTTTTGTATGGATCTTTAATTTCATCATGATGTTTGGCACTTTGGGAATGGAATAACATCATATGACTTTTAAATATTTTTCCTAACATAGTTATGGAAACAATTCCATCACTTCCTTGAGAAATTAAAAATTAAAACTTAATTCACTTTTCTTGAAACTCTTTCTCACATGAAGAAGAAAAAAATTGATAAAAAAATATTTTTTTAATAGATACAATAGTTCTTATTAAAAAATTATAAATGAAATTCAATCTCTGGATTTGGATTTTTTGGAAACATTCACAACAACTTCTCAAAATTCTATTTAAACAACTAGTTTTTCATAATTTCTCACAATTTGTCAAACTATATCCTTTCTCATAGAGAATGTATTGACACCACACTTCTGGGTAAGATAATGTTTTTTATGAAATCTCATCCCTCAGTGAAAACACTTTTCTAGCCATGTTATAAAGAATCTCCCCAATATTCTATCTTATCTTAAAGTTTATGATAACAACATATTAGATTAGTGAAATAATGAGTTGAACACCTTAATAAAATGTTTAACCTAATATCCCAATTTTTCATGATAATCAAAAGAATAGTAGGGTTTCCTTTATTAAGTGTTTTAGGTTGTCATTGGAGGCGGATAAACATGTAGTTACAACCTCAATTCTATAAATCATTCCCTTGGAATATCTTTGGTTAAAAAATAATAAATTTGAAAAGTTGCTAAAATAAACTAAAGAATAACATATCTACTATTTTATTTTTCCTTAATGAATTGTTACTTAATCTCAACATGATTTTGTCTCGAATGTTTTAAATGATTTTTGGAAAGATAAATTAATATTTAATTATCCAAAAGATCTTAAATTGTAATATAACATTTAATTTCAAATCATCCCATTATAATTTCATCCATATCATTTTTAAACATGAATGGGTGGTGATAACATATTCTTCTTCCATCATAATCAAAGAAAATAAATGTATTTCTTACTTTTCTATCTCATAAAACATTCTAATGTGAAAATATTACCTCCTGAAGTTGATTTTATGTAATTACAATCTCTATCACCATTAACAGCAATATATATAATAGTGTTTATATCACAACTTCTTCTATAATTTATCACATAAAGAGTTGTCCATTTAATATATCTATGAAATTTTTATGATACTAGAAAATTTAATTCCTTTGGATCGTTATGATATCTTGATTATAAGATAAAAATATTGACAATGTTTATCCTTTAATATATAAGATATTTCAATATTCCTATCACTGTTATCACTTTTTCTAGCATCATCTTCGCTCATATTCATGACAACTGAAAGTGGAGTAGAAACTTCTTTGGTATACACCATGAAAAACATTTATGATGACTCCATAGCATACGTTTCTTATGATAAAATGATATATCATTCCTTTAATTGAACTTTTAAGGCCATAAATAAAGTTAACTCTTCGAGTATTGAAATTTCAACGTTTTTCTTCATTTTATAAAAAAAATTGAACTTTTTATCCTTCACACTTTCAAGAATTATATCATTAACATAAAAAATGACAATTAGAGTAAATTATATCAATCTCTTAACATATAGGTTCTTATCAAATTTTCCTTTTGAAAATATTACTTATTCTAGGGAACCTTTAGGTTTACAATACCATGCACGAGGAGCCTATTTCAACCCATAAATTGCTTTATTCATCTTAGACACCTTGGTTCAATATATAACACATAGTAACCCACTATGTTTTTCAATATAAACTTCTTCTTTAAATTATATATTTAAAAAGGTTGGATTAACATCCATATTATAAACATTTCAACAATGATGTATAGATACTGAAAAGAACATTATTATAGGTTTTAGTCCCACAACATGGGTTAACATTTCTTTGAAATAAACACCTTCCCACTAGGATTAACCTTTTTAAACAATTCATTCTTTTTTCATGTAATTTATTCATTTACATTCAACTTGCTTTTGGAAACCCACTTAATCATATAACATTAATTATTTCTGTTTGTGGAACAAGTTCCTAGGTTTCATTTTATTCTATCCAAAATACCTCTTCATTCTTACCTTCTACCTTTTATTTATGTTTAATATTCTATAAAATGGATAGTTGTTCCACTTGTGAGATAAGGGATGTTATATTCTTAAATATAAAATTATTTTTGGTTTAAACTATATTATTATGATTCCAAATGATGTTTTCCAGTTGAACCATTTTCTATAATGTATGATATTTTATAAATTTCCTTCTTATCTCCCTTTACTCATTAATAGACTAATATGATTCACTTTGCATATTTGTTTTCTCACATTTATCAACACTTTTATTATTATCATTGGAAGTATTTAATCCATATTCTGTAATATTTTCCACAGTATTTTTTGTTGAGTGGGCTTGATTTTAAATAATTCTCATTTCATAAGAATCCATCATCTTTTTTATACATTTGTTCAAACATTTATATCTTCTTACATTGTATTAATATAAAAAGAAAATTCATCTCTAGTATTTTTCATAAAACATTCCAAGCTCCAAAGGTTTTGTCTTTATAAAAAATGAGTCCTAAAAACCTTGAAATATTTAACTAATGGTTTTTTATTATAAATTTTTTATGGAATCATTTTATAATATGGTTGTAAATGACGCATGTATTACACATGATCAATAGTACTTGTATCTTCCCTATAAAAAAATTATGAGATATGTATTAAACTATCACACTTATTCCAATTTGTACTAAACTTTTATTTTCCCTTTATTCCAATAAATGTTTTGAGGAGTGTATGGAGCACTGTATTGGTGTTTGATTCCATATTTCCTCATATATTTATTGAATTAATTTCTTATGTAAGACTTTTTTTATTTCTTATCATCAAAATATAAACACCCATCTCTCTTTCAAATTCCCCTTTGAAATATTTAAACATATCTAAATTCTCTAAATAATGTTCCAGGAACATTGTTTTGGTTATCTAAGATAAATAATAGATAATTGTAATAAATTAATAATCAATTTATTTTCATTTATGTATCATAATTCTAAAAATATATCAGTGAATATGTTTAAGTGTTATGGTTCATTAGATTTCAACTTTCGTAAGTATTCCCCTTAACATCTTCCCTTTCTAACAAGTTGTAATAATAGAATTATATTTCCTATTTATTTGTGGTAAGTTTCTTATTTTATTTTCCTTATAAAGTGGGAAAATAGTATTCTATCCAAGACTCCAAAGTATTTAATTCCATAGAATATTTTTCGTCATGATTAATTATGTAACATGAGTTATAAAGACCTATATTCTGGAAAATATTTTCCCTGGATCATTATCCCCTAGTGAAAATTTTCTATCTCTTAGAATTTGGATGATATAAGAATATTTCTTGAAGGGAACCTCATTCAAATCATAAAAAATTCAGATAACAAATAGTAATTTTTGTTTTAGACCATAAATATAAAAGTCTTCCTTTGACTCTAGTCTCTAATATTCAATCTCAGTAGTTCATATTCCAATGATTTTTTAGGAAATACCATCTCCAAAAGTTATGAATTCATATTCATGTTCTTAAACATTTTTCTATATTTTCATAGAACCAATAATTTATGAGGAACAACCACTTTCAATAATCCATGATTTGTTCCATTTTCTCTCTTTTAGAGCTATCACGACAATAAATTCTCTTTCCATGTTTTTCATCTTTCAAGTGTCCTTTTCTTTTCATGAATGGGATAATTTTCCCAAATTATTTTTAATAAATTATTTATTAAATTTACCTAGATGGTCACATCTTCCACAAAATTCCAACAGGTAATAAAATTGATTTTTCATCGAATACATTTTAGCATCTGATGAATTTTCATTCATTCTTTCTCTAAATCTAGAACGTTATGCACTTTTCTTCCACTATAACCCCTATAATTCAAAGATATTTCCATAAAGATATTTATTGATCCAATAATTATATTACTTATGAATATATTTACAACAAACTCAACATTATCTACAGAAAAATGATCTTTTATAGAAGTTGTATATTTCCTTTTAGAATGATCATTGAGGTTTATAACGTTTTTATACACTTTTTCCCTGGCATGAAGCATATTTCTGATGGAGGTTAGTTTTAAATTTTCTTAATGTGACATGTTTTTTACATCCTTTCTCAATTTAATCATTCCCAATGTTTTTTCGATAGTTTTTTTGGATTGAAATATTAGATGAACCTCTATATTTAGTGGTTAAATATGTTCTCTAATTCATTTGATGATTTTGCTCAAGAGATAAATATTTTTTAGCTTTTACCTATAAAGCCTTATTGAAATTTTCTCTTTTATTATTTATGGTATTTTTATCCTAAACAGATATTGATTTCCTTTTTCAAACCTCATGTTCCATAGTATAATGTTTCTTACTAAGAACATTATTCATCTATCCTTATTCTAAAACATTCAGTTTAAGGTTCGGAATTTCCTCAATGTACACATCTTCTTTTCCAAGAAGATATTACATTCCAATATTATTTTTCAGACCTGCCTTCTTTATCATTATGATTTCTTTATTTAGTGTTTTTTTTCAATACATTATAAAATTTCTAATCATATTTGATATTATATGTAAGTTTCATCACCTACTTCTACTTTTCTGTTTTGAGGATTCAACCCTATTCCCGAAATTTACAAAGAATGTTCTGATATTCTTTTTATTTTCATCTTCAGAATATGTTTTTTTAGTATAATTATATTATAACATATTACTCAAAAAATTTATTCTATTTATAGAATTTTTTTTCTTATTTATGTTGGATATTTTATCTTTTATGAATGTTTAGCTCAACATGTTTCATTGATATTTTTCTTCAGAATCATCTTAATATTCTCAAACATTCTACTTAGGAAAATTCATAGAAAAATACACAATTCCTCCACACATGAAACATTTATGTGGGTATTTCCCCTATTATTCAACTATATATTTGGTTATTTCTGGAGATAAGATAGTATTTTTGATTTTTTGATTTCTCATATCTTCAAAAGATATTTAATCAATGATATAATTTTTGAATGTCAATAATTTTCTCATATCATAAAAAAATTAAAAAGAATATGTAATTCCAAGAGAGATACATAATTTTTCTCTTAAAATTCATAAATTTTAGAGTTAATCATATCTGTAAAGTATATCATGAGTTTCTTAACAATAGTGGAATCTTCTAAGGCATCTATGAATCCTATAATGTTGCATAATGTTTCATTATCTCTGGTGAAGTACTCTTCAATAGTTTATTCATCCTCAATTTCTATATATTCTAACATGAACCACTATATTTTTTTGTTTTATTTACTTACATTGATATTTAATTAGAATATATATTTGAGTTTTTTCAAATATTCTTTAGCTATTTCGATACCCATCACCTTCCTGCAAAAAAATTCTAATAAATACATTATAATATAATTTCTAAATTTCTCATCTACCTTAATATTTCTTTTGTCAGTAAATTTCATAGGTTTATTATTCTCAATTGATAAAAACCCAATTATTGTTGCATCAATTACCTTTAGTCCGAGAAATATAAGATATGAATATCTCTGTTATTTTTCTAACTATTGTAATTTTTTCATTAAAGATATGATTACCTCTTCTATTCACTGAGAGGAGATTTTTTGTAATAAGTATATGACTAGGAAACCTTTCTTTGATTCTAATTAAAGTTCCTTTGGGTCATGAGAACCACTAGGAAGGTAGGGTTTAAATCATTTGTTATATTTTTACTATTAATATTTATTAGTGATTAAACCCTATAACTTGTAAGAGTTATTTTCCTAATGATATTTAGATAAAAAAATCATAATAATGAAATAAAAAGAAGTTAAAACAAAGATAAACATGATTTTTATGGATATTCCCCTATGTGGGTGACTAAATACGTCAAATAAAAAATTATTTTGGTACTTTTAAATTCACTACAATAAAAAAGTAAATAAAATTAGCTTACTAATATTAGAATCTTTCTATATTCTGATATTAATGATTTTATTAACTCCCATCATCTACAAATATTTAAATTATGATCTCAATCCAAAACAATAAGGAATATTTTTTTCGAAAATCACTAAATGTTTAAGAAAAAATAATCAACATGATGTGTCTGTCTTATATCTCCATCCATTTCATCTTCTATATATGTCTATTAGATTCAATTTAACATGCATCACTAGAATTGCACCTCTAATTTATGGTATGTGTAATAAAAAAACTCCGACACATTTTTATAAAAACATTGTTTGTTCCTATCATTCTCTGGTATCTATGACCATATTTACTATCCAGTTTCATAGATCTCAATCCTATGTCTAATGAATCTATCTGATGTCCTCTCACTTATCCAAAAAATTTGGTTTCAAACGTTCATTGCTCAAAACTCTACCTTTCAGATCTTTGTCTCATATATGTGTATGATACTTTTCCTAAAGCAGTTTTACTTTTTGACATGTGGGAAATGTTCTGTTATTTATACATTACTATAACCTCCTTCTATAGGTCTTCCTTAAGTAGAAAATATGAGAACCCAAAATTATATTCCCACTAAATGAAAACTCAAATTTCTAATATCACATTCATTAAAATTCACTAAATAATTAAAAAGTATTCTAGAGGATTCTTGAAGATTAATTAAGACACCTAAATCATTATCCATTTTCAAACCTCATTTACCTTAGGGTTAAGGAACTTTTATAATATTTATTATCTAACAAAGATAAAAAATATTTATAGATAAACTCAATATAATTATTTCTAAATGTGTTTACAAAGATTGTTAATGTATCTCTGAACTCCTTCTAGTGAGGTTTTCTATTGACTTCATAAGATATTATCCATTCATCTTTATTCTAATCTCCTCCATATGATAGCTTAAATAAGTTATCTTCTCATTCCCATACATAGGTCATACAAAAACACTATCCTTATGCAACATCCAACATTCCCTTTTCTGGGTATTATAAAACCTAGTTTACATTTATGTAGTGTTTGGACCTTTACACTTCCTTCAAGTGGTAGTATTCTATATGAATTCATAACATCAAACTTAATACATATTGTAAAAAATATTCCCTTCTTGAACATTATATAATCTTTATGTTTGGTGAATTATATTCCTATATCTGATGAACTATATCCAATGGCCTTTTCCCATGTATGTTACGTCTTCTCGGATTCCTCTGTCTGGTGTTATCAAGCTGTTGGATAATGATTAAAATATTGAAAATTATAAATACTTATATCACATAATAAAATCCACACTTTCTGGTAGTAGAATCCCTTCTCTATCTGGAATTATATGTTCTACTTTATACCATCTCTTGAATATTAATCTTCCCTCGTCATTTTAATTATTTCTACCTTTGGAGTTCTTGAACACTTTTTTACCAATAATGACCACCCTAGTCTATTTGGTAACATTATATATTTTCTATTTGATGGTAGTGTGTAATATTCTTACAAATATTTTTCTGGAACATCTATCAGGTGGTTTAAATCTGGTAGTCTATGTCAGGAGGTCTCTCATCTGATCTACATCTGGTTACTCAAACTTTTTTTCTTACAAAATCTTCATCTGATATCTTATTCCCTGGTCTTTATAGTGTATAGTTTCACTTCTCTCTCCCTATATTAATTTGTAAAAGCATTATATTATATCATGATTTTATCCATGGTGTAAGGATCTTTGATATTTGAATACCATTATCTGACATTAGAAACGTTTCTCTAACATTGTTAAGGAAAAACACCCTTTACTTCCTTGAGCTCATCATAATAAAAAAATTCATTAATTTTCAAGAATCTATTTATCACTTGAATAATAGTAAAATTGACAAAAATATATTTTATAAAATAAAAGAAAAAAATATTAAAAACATTAAAAATGATCTTTAGAATTAATTATATATATTTTATTTTAATTTTTATTACATAAAACTTTAGTGGAAACCTTACTTTAGAGTTTTTTAACAAATGAATAGTGGAAGCATAATTAATGAGTTCAATTTTGATTTATTCATTATATAAATAAAATAAAAAATAAATTTTACTATTTATATAATATATTATTAGTGATTAAATTCTCATATTCATCCCTAATATTATTTGATATCATTATTCCAGTAAGTAGGTAGACCGAACAAAACATAAAAACACCATAATTGATGGATGATTATGTTTAAGAAATTGGTATCTTTTGAAAAATATAATTATTAAATAATTATAAAAATATTATTTGTTTTTTAGGTGGCTAGTAAACTTTTATGATATTTTATTAAATAGTAATGAAACAATATAAAAAAAGATACATTACTTCTTGGAGGTGGTAGCCCAGAAAATTCATGGTTAATGATTTCATTTCTTGAAGAGTTTTTGGGAAATAGTTGTATTAAAATTTATAACTTAATTAACAGAGTTATATTATTTATGTCGCATTTATTCTTCAATTTCAACCTTATAATTAGAAAAGAGAATTGGTGGTGAAAAAATGGATGTCCTGGATTTGTGAAGGTAGTTGTCTAAATGCCACATAAATTAGAGTTTCATTTTTCTTAATATAAAAGAGAAAATGTTTTTAATATTTATTCCCAAGTAATGTAAAAATAATTATAAAAAAATAATTATTTCATTATATATGAATAAAATAATTTTATTTTAAATATATTAGAGTAATTAAAAGATGTTAGGAAAAAAGCACTCACTTTAATAACATAGGGTTTCCCTTGGAATACTCTTTATAAATGGAGGTCTCAATCCAATATATTATGAAAATTGTATCATGGAAAAGTTATAGGGTCATAAATAAAGGATAATTTATCTATTTTTAGGTGGAAGATAAATTTTTTGTGTCTTCATGATAGGGTGGAAAAAGGACCCTTTTATAAGTGGTGATAATGACATTTTTGTAAATAGTTCAATCGAATATAAGAAAATAAAATGCTTAACAAGTCAAATAGTGTCCAAAATTCCTATTAATGGATTATAATATTGGTTAAGGTCGATAATTTTTCAACCATTCTTCTTCTTGGCAGATACTTCCACTCCTAGGGTCTTGGGCATCAGGGATGCCAGTTTCAGCATTATGCTTTGTTGGTGATTCGTTGTATCTACTCGAGCGGCTATTTCAGGGTGCTTTGACAGAAGGATTCGGCTTCAAGCGGGCTCTCAAATATCAAGCGTTGACCTGGATGTGATGGTGGATTTGGGTCTGGGAGCAGGAGGTGACGTCGCTTCACCGTGTGGGAGGCGGCAGCGGTGCGCTGGCGCAATAGTCAGGATAGTGGGTCTCGGTGGCACGAGGCGTTCTTCCTAGTGCATGGTGGCGATTTTGATGGTGATGGGCATCGCCTCGGTCTAGGCACAGATCGGGTCATGGATTCTCAGATCTGGTCCATTATAGAGGATGGTAAATTGGGGTGAGTCAGTCCCTGATGGTCGATTGTGGGTTCATTGGCGACAGTGGCGGCCGCATTCTAGCAAGAGACTGGGGTTTTTACTGATTGAATTGAGTTGGTTTCCATTGAGTTGAGTTCATTTGTAATGGGGAATCCCAATGGGCCCTTTGAGCCATTGATTTTTAGCCTTTATGCCTTTATGCCTATGGGATTTTTATTGGTTATTGGGTTCTCCCTTATCTTACAAAAGAGGTAGTTTTTTTCTCTTTTTTTAATGAAGGGGTATGCCCCCAACTTTCATAGTATATCATTAAGTCCTTTTAACATAGAATTTTTACATTTACCATTTTTTTACTGTGTTAACTATTTTTAACCTAGGTAAATAATTTTTATACCTAAAAATAAAATATAAATTATTATATAATAAGGAAAAAGTAATTCCAAATATTAAATCCATTTTATTATATAAGATTACTTTATATAATAAAAATTAATTTTTTACAATTGTGTTGGTAACACGTAAAAATATATTTTTGAAAAAATGTATTATCAAAATTCAAATTTATGGGTAGAATATACATATAATTATATTATATTTTAATAATATAAATTTATTTGTTATAAAAAAATAATATTAATTTTTATTTCAACGATATTTAAAACTGAATTTTAGCAATTTAATATTTAAATAAAAGAAAAGATCAAAAATGGTTTTTATTATAAACATTTAGTCCTTAAAATGTTAATCATAGGTCTTATAAATTAAACCAAAAAAAAATTTGTTTATATTTTTATATATTAAATACACATTTTACCAATTAAAGGGTTTTATACACTCTTAGGTCTTGATTATATAATTACAAATTTAAAAATGGTATACAAATCGTATTTTCACTATTAAAAAATTAATTATTTTTTAAAAAATATATAAAATTAAACATAAATTAATATTGAAAATTAAAATCAAAAAATGAAAATTATTTTTAAAAAATATATTTCAAAAATTTTCATTTTTAATGATTAAAAAAATCATAAAAGATACGGAGAAAATGTTTTCTATCAAGAAAAAAAATTTCAAAGTATTAACCATTCTTTTTCTTATTTCTGTTAAATTACCTACCAAATTAATGTTGTTATTTTATATATATTATTCGAATAAAAAATATATAATATATTTATTTTATTTAAATAAGGGACATTAATTTCATTCTAAAAATGATTAAAATAATCGCATTAATGTTATCAAATCATGGGTAAATAGACTTCATTTTTCGTTAAAAGTCATAATGAAAAATGTGTAAAATTATTATGAAAAATAATGTATTATGTTAATAATTACCTATTTATATCATCCAAATTTCTAGGTACATATCCCCTCAATATCTCTATGTATGATCTAAAAATTAGTTAACCTCTTTTGGGAGTCACGGGTGGGGATCCTAAATTTTTGTGAGTATGAATTTATCTTGCATACTATTTCTCCCATTTGATAATTGTTTGAGTTTGGATTGGGCATGGTCCTATTCATACTCATGTGAATCTATTTCCATTAAAATCATGGACAAATGTTTTTTATATGGGTATCTTCTGCTACTTGAGGCCATTTATCTCCTTTTAATTTATATATTTAATAATATGGTTACATTCATTTATAACCACTAATTTCATATCTATAATATAATGGTAGAATTTTTTCTGCATATCACAGTTTAATTTTAGATTTTTTATTCATTTAGAACTTGTTATTAACATTATATTTACTTAATGAAAATACACAATAAACTTTAATGTTGTTATATATAGAGTGTTTTATGTGACTAATAATTTTCCCATAATATGATTTTATATCCAATTTCATGATATATTCTTATTTTGGTTAACTGATGTAACTATTTTTTATTAATTTTTCCACCACCATAATTTGATAAACACTTCATCATAATGATAAAATAGGATGATTATAATCTTGGAAATTAGGGTGATATTGTTGTTACTGGTAGTTGTTCTTGATGTGTTATTGTTGATTTTTCTACCCTAAAATATTGATAAAATAATGTCATGGGTTATTGAGGGTAGTGTAAATTGAAACAAGTAATGGAAAACTTTTTTTGATCAAAGCATGAAGAATTTTCAATAATTAGTAAAGAAGATAATGTGTTTTTATAAATGTTAATGATCTTAATGTGAAATAATGTATGGTAATAATATTGTGTTTAATAATGAATAAATAGATTGATATATGGGATAAACTAATGGATGAGTTGGAGTTATGTATGGAACTAATGGTTTGTTAGATATGAGATGTGTGTGTGTAATTAGAGCATGATATTTAGATAAAATTAAATAGACTATGGGTTGTTTATGATTGATGATTGTATAGGCATGGGTTAATGAAGAGTATAATGATTATAAGGGTGTTGGAAAATGTTTAAGGGGTAAAATTGGAAATGGAATGACTAATGTAGTTTTATTTATGGATTTTATTTCTTACATATCCATGTTAGTTAATCTTGGGATGATTTTGTATTATGGAATTTTTTTTCTTATATTGTTTTTAGATATTGTTTTGAAATTTATAGAAGTGGTTATGAAGGTGATGTGGATTAACAGAGGGAAAATAAAGGCGGTTTACTTCATGGGGCGTAATAGATCAAATTAGTTACACAATTCTATGGGTTTTTTATGGATGTAGATAGGTATAATCATATAAGGTATGCAAGTGGCATGTGGTGTACTTGATGATGGGGTGGATACTAAATGGTGAAGGTGCATGGTGGGGGTCATACATGGTAAGGTGATAGAATGATGTTGATTCTATAAATTTTCAATATTCCCAACTGTTCTGAGGCTAATTTAGTTATGATGGTTATGAGTTGGGTTGTACACAGAAGGAGGTGATAATGAGGATTATTTCTTTCATGTTTACATTTCCCTGCCACAAGTGATTGGGATTGTGCATACTGAATAGATGTGGTTGTGAATATGTGATAGTGAGATTATGGATATATGTGATGATGTAGTTATAGGTGTGTGTTGATGAGGATGTAAATGCATGTGATGTGGTATGTGATGATAGAATATAGATATTGGTGTGCTGATTGATTTTATTACATTCACACATTCCTTATTAACTAGAGAGAGTTCATCATGCTTGTTAGCTATCACTTAGAGAAAACATGACATGCTGATAGGTTGGAGTGTTGATGGAAATTAAAGGCCAAATTTTAGGGTTTTTAGTGATGATGGTTAATTAATAATATGTTTCTTTATGGTCAATGATGTTATTTGTATATCATGTTTAAAAAGTAAAAGGTTATTGTGGTTTCCTTTTTGACTAACATACTAATGTGTTATTGTTTGAATTTTGGGACTTATTTTCATTCTAGGTTAATCTTGAATATGTATTCTTCATAGATGTTTATTTATTTTATAGGTATGATCTTATAGATTAATCCAAATTGATCACCCCACCATAGTTTTATAGTGTTTCCATATTTGATCGGTGGTCATTAGAGTTATTATTTGTGTAAGTTTGATAGATTTTGTAGATGTCCTTGGGCATTATAGTCCATCTCCCATGTATTTTTTTGATATTTGTACATTAAATACATACATATAATTTGGTTTAATGAAATATTTTTATTATGAAATATATATTTCATTGGTGGGTGGTCACTTTTTTTCGTGGCAATTTATGTGGGTAATTCCACTCATGTGTTAGTTTAATACTCTTGGTGTTAGTCCCCAACCTGAGGCCTATTGTAGGTGGGACTCATTTTTCACTATTTCCTTTACTATAATCCCAATTGAGGTTCCATTAGTGGTGGGTTATGATAGAATGGCGTCAAATCTTTTGATTGAGAGTTATGATAGAGTTTAGAGTTAGAAATAGGTGAGGAATGGATTAGTTTTGTAGATCAGTGATGAAACTTAAGCCTAACTTATGATGTATATTAGGGATAATAATAAGTACAGAAATATTTGAGGGCCCATTTGATCCAATTAAAGGGATTTTTCAATCTACATAAAAAATTTATGTAATAGCGTAACCATTTTAGGGTAAAAACATTGTAAGGAATATGCATCATGATTATTACTTATACTATCGTTTGAATTATTGGTCATATTTCTTTATCTATGGCTATACATATGAATTGTAGTTTTTAATGATTTTTAATTGTTTTTGAATTTATTATATGATCATAAAGGGATAATTAAAATTGTAATTTACTAGAATATACTACTTTATTGAAGTGGTTTTTGAAACTATATTGTGTTTTCCTCATGCTTATTGTAACATGTTTAAAATAAAGTGATTTTCATTCTTACTGTTTAATTTTAACCCATTTTGATATGCTTCTATGTTTATTTAAATTTTTAGTAAATAATTTTCTTTTCGTGTAGTATCTTTCATTATAAACATGTATAAATCATGTTTATATTAATAAACATTATGTTACTTTACTGTGAATTAATTTATATAGAACCATTCTTAATAGTCTTTAGATATTATTATAAATTGATATTTGATGTGTTACCTTATACTCATGATATTTTATATGTATGTTTCATGAATTATTTTTAATACTAGTATTATACCATTTATTTATATAACTTTTGTAAGTTTAAAAGGCACACTTAGTGATAACCCTTTAAAATTTGAAAAAAATATTATATGAAAACTTATTTGTTCCTTCCAGGAATTACTAACCCTTTTGGTGTTGAAATTTTTATAGGTTACATGATGAAATATTATTACCATTCCATACATATTTTTGTATTATATATAATCATGTTTAAGGGTAAACATAAATTTTTTATTAAATACGGCATGTCTAATGTTGAAACTTGTTTGTATGACAGACCATATAAGATTGATTTTATATTACCTTAAAAGTGTGATGTGTTTTGTTATTCTCTATAATTAAATATGGGAGTGGAAATATTCATACCTTTATTTAATATAGAATTTTTGTTTCGTTTGTAGTAAAATGATTAAGAAAATTTTAATTTTAGCATGGTCAATATGAATTTTAGAACTGATGCCTATATAGTTTAATTTTTTAATTTAGAGATCATGAGAAATATTAAATATTGTTTTGAATTTTTTTAAAGAATGTAGTGTATATTTTAAAAATCAGGTTGTTTGTTGAAAATATCATATTAAATTATTGAAATGAAAACAAATTCATCCTGAACTCAATAAGGAATCATGATTCTTTGGAAATATGATGATTAAAAAGGGTTTTATTGATCATTTAAAATTTTATGCATAAATATAAAGCATAAGAAGATTTTATTTCAATAATTTAAGTCATGTTTTACTATTAGAAATGATATATAAGGTATAAAGGTTTCCCTGAAAAGTGAATAAAAAATATGTGTGTTTTTTATGTTTTATTTTTTAATGATTTCCTTTCATAAGGTGATTTAATGTTTTTCTACAAATATTCTTTATAAAAATAATTAATATTCACTATAAATGACGGATAATGTGACATGTATTCACCAAAAAAATTATTTCACAACATTTCTTTGTAATTTAGATAAAAATTCATGTGAAGTGGTTGCTTCGTATGATTTTCCATACTATTGTAATTATTTGTTACAATTTTGATTTAATTAATGGAGTCACCATTCATAAAAGGTTATCAATTTATATATAGTAATAAAAATTTAGTTTGTAAAATTTGTAAAATTTTTATGATTTTCTCCCACCCTTAATTCCTAAAAAAGAAGATGAAATGGTGATTAATTCTTGTGTTATGATGTCGAATTTATTGTGATTTGTTGTGTTTACTTTCTATAAATTATTTTTCTTTTTTAATTTTTTGAGGTCAGTTTGTTTATTGAGATGTGTTTACCTGAGGGGATGTGAGTGATTGTCTTTGTGATTTTTGGAAGTCATGATTTTTTATTTGTCATTAATATTATCTTTAGTATCATTGGATGAATAATTATTTTGTGTTTGTAGTGTTTGTTATTTTGGTATGATATATGGGATGATGTGTGATCAAGTTCAGGTGGTATGGATAATAATATGAATATAATACGGTTTTATTGTTGGGTGAAGTGTTATTCAAGTGAGCTAGTTAGGAAGAGTAGTGTATGTGTTTTTGGGTTTTTTATAAAATGTTTTTATACTTTATAATGATTGATGTTTTTTATATTGTTTATTTTGACCATGTTGTTTATTGATTCAAAGATATTTCTTTGATTCACCATCAATATATTGGGTATGGAAAAGATAAAAATGAATCTCAAGATAGTGCCTTACTGAAATTTAAATGGAAAGAAGTACTAAAGAATATTGGGGAAGTCTCTATCCCGAATACTGAGGATTGGTTTTGAAAGCATCTTAGAGTTAGTGGTAAATGAAATTTATTGAATTAAAATAGATGTATTGTATTGGATTCCTTGTTTTATTCAATAATTATATCTTCTCCCAAGTGAATATATGTGATATTATATAGATGACTCAAGAAAATATGTAGGCGGGTGTATGTGTGTGTGTATAGTTTGGGAGACCGTTTTATGGACATGATAAGTTAGTATGTGCATTTTCATACCAATAAGAGATAACATATACAATTTTTCAATTATTATTTGAGGATGAATATTTGAAAATATATAATTACATTTTTTTTTGATTCATGGTAAATAGTTATGTATCAAATAGTGATTTTAGATAGGAATATGTCGATGGTATAGAGTTTTGGAAAGTACCCCTCTTACGTGGTAGAGAAGGATGAGATGAATGTTATGAGTTGTGGGATTTGGAGTTTGTAGAAGAAGAGAGTGAAAATATATTCTAGAGTTAGATAATTTTTTTATCTATAGGGTGGAAAATCTTTTGGATTCTAGTTTTTGGAGAGATAATATATTTCCTTTGTAATTCTGTTGGATATCGTCAGTATGATTATCCCAATATTCAACATGTTTTACAGTCTTCTATGTGATGTTAATTCTATGGATGTTATGGTTTCATCTAATAATTTCACTAAAAATATTATTGTTAATTTATAACTTATTGTAAATTATTTTATTGATTTGGATTTAAAATCGAGTAATTATGTATTCCTCATAAATTTTTGGTAATTTTGTTTGAAGTGTTAAAATTTGTTTTGAGGAGTTATTCTAATCAATCATAATGATTTTAAAACATTTTTGATATAGAAAAAAATTAGTTAGTAGGAGTTATTTTTTATTAAAGACGGTTGGCATTGTGTCTAGTTCCTTCCAGTGGTAATTTTACTGTTTGAGAGGCATCGTTTCCCCCTTTATGTTAGTAGGAATTTGTTTTTCCTTTCTTGGGTATAGTTTTTATTTTTGATGATGAGAATAATTTAACAGGTATCTGACATAACATCTCATACCCTTTGGTTTTTTTCTCTATGATTTTTTAAGATAGAGTTTTTGAAATTAGGTATCATGTATAATGGGTGGTTCAAAGCCTTAATTATATCTAGAGAAGTGATTCATGACATCACCATTCAGGCCTTAGGTTGAAGGATTCTTGGGATGATTCAGTGGCATTTTTTGGTGTGGAGTATTATAGAGTGAAATATGTTTCATTGGATGAATGCACATTGCATGGAGGCTTCAAAACATGGATTTAAGTTTATCACTTGAATATTATGGATTCTAATTTCTATGGGGTTTCCTATGTTTTATTCATATTGTGAATATTTTGAGATAACCTTCTTCTTTTTCTCTCTTAGGTGGAATTCATGACATGAATATAATCCTTTATAGTGTCAATGAATTCCACTGTAATAGGATCTAGTTAATGTAATTTCAATGGTTATTTGACTCAAAACATCCATTACATGAATGGGGGTGTTTTTTTATTAATGGTTTTTTCGAAAAATTGTACAAATTTAGTATCCAAAGCAAATTTCTATATTCACCTTCTTTTCCCTAAAATCTTAGGTGACCTAGGGAACCAATTTATATCAATTTAGACCTCTTTTATCATCTTTTCTTCCATGATTTTGGAGATTTATACTCGTTCATATGATATTTTCATAGTGTCCCTTTTTTTGGATTGGTAGTATTATCTTCTTCCTATAATTGTCTTATTAGTGATTATTAAAGTATCTATTGAGGAAACAGATTCCTTGTCCTATCCTTCTATATTATAGAATAATTATTCCTGATGAAACAATTTGTTAGCCTCTTTATAAAATAAATTGTTCTTCCTTTTATATTAAAATGATATTTTTTTAATGGGTTCCCTTGATTTATGTGATGACCATATGGGAAACACAATTTAAAAAATTAATTTAGTAAAAATAATGAATCAGTTAACGGAAATTATAAGGGGATTGGATGTATTGTGAACATTATAATTTTTGAATACTATGAGTTTATATGTTATTTATTGATACGTTTCTATTATTGTTACCTTTTATTACTAACATCGATGAATATTTTCCCCAATATAATTTCTTAAACAAATAAATTCAATAATTAAAAGGGATAGTTTTAATCTATGAAATTATGGTGCTATTTATATTACTAAATTTTAGGGATAATGTGTTGGGTTGATCTATTTTTACTTTAGTGTTGATAATATTGGATCATGGGATAATTATGGTGTGGAAACTGAAATAAGTAACATAAAATAGGTTAGTTTATGGAATTATGATGAATTTAAATAAATTAATATAGGATATAGTGAGATATGATAAATTTTAAAGATGTTAATGTTAAATAATTTATGGAGTAAATATTGTGTTTAATAATTAATAAATGTTTCAAACATGAGGTAAAATAATGAATGATTTGGCATTAACTATGTATGTAATGGAAGATTGGTTGTTTGATATGTGTGTGTAATAGGAGAGATAGTGGTTTGATATTAAATGGATTAGGGTTTTTTAGGATTTCTAATTGGGTTAGTATCAGTTAATGAGTGGCATATTTAGACTAATGGTTTTGTTAAATGGTAAATAGGTGAAATTGGAAATCATATAATTTATGTCGGATTCTCAATTATGTGGATTCCTTATTTATATATATTAGTTATGTTTATGATGATGTTCTTCAGTGTAATGTTCTTTTTTTAGAGTTACTAGACTATTTTGATGAACTTTATGGAAGTGGTTGAGGGGGTGATGTGGATTGATAAGAGAAAGGGAAGGTGGTTTACTTAATGGATTATAATGGATCATGGTACATTTTTATTTCTATGAGATATTATATATCTATGTATTTATGATCATGAAAGGTGTGGGTGAGGCATGTGGTGTGCCCAATGATGGGGTGGTGATGGAAAGATGAAGACTTATGGTGGGGCACACACATGGTAGGGAGGGGGAATGAGGTTTATGAACAAATTGTTTAATATTTCCTACTATAAAAAGGATGGTGTGGTTAATGTCACGACCTGCCCTCGGGACCCGTGTCGTGACTACCCCAAGCCCGCCTTCCATAGGCCAGGGGCTGGCGACTAGCACCAAGGCGTAAATCGCGAAAAAAAGGGGAAGGCGTTGCCTTTGATAAGTAAACAAGCACCACAGAGTAAGCAAGCAGAAAAGTAAACACTAAGTAAAGACTGTACAAGATGTGCTGAAAATAAAAGGGGCCGGAAAAACATGCCCAACTGTAAAGTAAAACTGAAAAGAAAAACAGCAACTGAAAAGAAAATCCTCAGCGTCGAGCCGTCCTATGGAAGTCCCACCTGAAGGGTGGGTACAGATAGCCTCCACAGCTCCTCGGTCCAGCCGTCCGCTTTGAGTACGTCCTGCCCAGTGGTCCACCTCCAGGTACCGTCCTGCTCCGCACGCCTCCACCTCGATCAGCGCTGTCCGTCGTCTGCAACCAACACAACGAAGTGCGGGCATAGCCCGTGCAGGGGTGAGTATAAGCTACTCAGTAGGGACCCGAGACCCCCGAAGGTCTCCCGAAATCCACAAAGGATAATCCACAAAGGAAGGATACAATCACGAAGTAACATCTGACACGGCTTAGGTATATGCCCATACATATACCTAAGTCATCAATTCTCATTCGGCTCCAACGTCCGAGCCCAAGCACAACCCAGTCCACACAAGAAAGCAAACATATTCCCACACAGGATAGCACAACACAATCCACAAAGGAGAGTAAACAGTAACCCACATAGGATAGCTCAATACGATCCACAAAGGAGAGTAAACAGTAAATCCACACAGGATAGCTCAACACAATCCACAAAGGAGAGTAAACAGGATTCAGCTCACACAGGTATACTTTTTCGGATGACGATAAAGATGATCACTGATCCATCTAAGTTGTTAGACCCACAAAGGAACAATAGGTAACTAACCTCCGCAAAGACCCACACAGGATCGGGCCCACACAGGACCTGTAGGCGCTGGCTTACACAGAACCGCTGAGCGCTAACCCACACAGGATCGGACCCACACAGGATCGGGCCCACACAGGACCTGTAGCACTGATCCACGTAGGATCGCTGAGTGCTGTAGTTGTCGCACTCCACTGGGGATCTCTGCATAGACGTCGTCGCAGTCCACTGAGGATCTCTGCATGGTCGTCGCCGCAGTCCACTGAGGATCTCTGCACGGTCGTCGTTGTCGAAGTAGCAGTCGCAGCCAGCTCTATGGTTCCGCACACAGCAAGCTCGTTCGGGAGGGTCCGCTCCACGAGCCGAGAGGTTGATACATCAGCTGACACAAAGTCCGAAGTTGATGTATCCAAAAGTTCCATATCGTCAACAGGAACTCAACGTCGTAGACGGCGCGTCAATCGGACGCCCGGTATGAGAGTTATTGGCTTTTTCATCCCAGGGGCTCGGTTGGTTTTTAAGGCAAAACCAACCCGACCGTACTCCACCTGCGTCCAAACCTCGGTCAGAGTATGCCAAAAGATCCGTCTCACTTAGAGGAATTCAACGAAGTCGACGACACGTCAATCGGACGTCCGTAGCTCAAGATATGAGTGTTTCTGCTCCGAGGGCCCGGTTGGTTTCGTGTACGAACCAACCCGGCCGAACCTCAAATATTCCGAAACCTTGAGTTCGATATACTGAAATGACCGTCTCGATCCAAGGATCGTGTTTCCACTGACGGCGAGTAGTTTGGAGGCCCGTATCTCAAGTTACAGGCATTTGACCGAAATAGTCCGAAGACGGGGGGTCCGGGCCCGAGCCGACCCGCCCCGAACCCCCAGGGTCGGTCGAACCGGGTCGACCCGGCCGGACCCAGTCCGGCCCGGCTCGGCCGAGCGGCCGAGCGACGCGGGGGGGAGCCTCCGTCCCCGCGTGACACCCCCGCGGCACCTGCGGGGTGTCACCCTGGACGACCCGAGCGACGCGGGGTGGAGCCGCCGCCCCCTCGTGACAACCCCGCAGCACTCGCGGGGTGTCGCCCTGGACAGCCGGACGCGGCTTTGCCGCATCTGAGCGCGCTGGACCCGCCCGTCCGTGGGTCCGCGGGTTCCGCCGCCGCGGCTTCAGCCATGGCGGCCTTGTTCGGCGGCGCGCCGGGGCGCCGCCGCTCCCAGCTGCCGGCGCCGTCGCGCCACCGGCGGCTTCCGCGGGCCACCGGAGTCGTTCCGGTGGTCCGATTCTGTTCCTGTCTGCGCCGTTGCTCCTCCCGGGACTCGTTCTTCACTGCTGAACCGTCAAATTTCCGTTGCGGCCCGTTCCGTCGTCGCCCGTCAATCCGCACAACAACGAAGAACGGCGGAGGGTTGTCCAGCCGTGTTCGTTTGGCCCGCACCCTCCGCGTTAGAGATAAACAATGGGAGAAATAATATTCAACACATGAATCAACAATTTTAAAGGATTAAAATTGTTCTTATTGAATTGGGATCTTCATTTTGATTGGAAACCACACAAGAATATAAACAGCCAAATAAAAATCCCTACCTCAAAGTCGTCGCGCGTGAGCGTTCTTCGCGGAAATTGATCGTCGTGGAAGGCGTCGCGTCGTCGAGGAATCCGGTGTTGCGTCGACGAACTCAACGGACCAAGAAACAGCAGATTTAATTATAAATATTAAATCCGTGTTTCGGTAAAAACCAAAAGGGAGATTAAAAGAAAGTCCGAGACACTTACCTCAAGCAGCTGATCGAAGATTTCGTTGCGGAGGAAGAGATGTCACAGAAGAACGTTGCAAGAAGGGAAAGTCGGTGTCGCGGAACACGGCGTCGCGTCGTCGACTACCGCGGGTTCGACGTTCTTCGTCGAAGGCCTACATTCTTCACGTTCTTCGCGTTCTTCGCGTTCTTCGCGAAGGAGGATGAAGGCTCAAGAACTCTGACGAAACCTCTCAACGAGGAATCCTCCAAAAAGACTTGTTGGTCTTATTATATTATTACGCCAATGAACGAAAAAGGGTAAGTAACGACCCATCAATTAGTTGAATTAATTCAACGAAAGAAAACGCCCATTTAATTCACGAAATAAACTGCCCAATTAAATGGTGCGTTAAGATTTTAAGAAAACGCGTCAGTTGACTTTCATAATGACGGGTTTTCGCGGGTGTGTTACTTAGGGTGCTATCCAGAAATATCCCACCCCCTTGGTAGGATATTTGTGAGGTGGGGCCCGCACGAGCCCCGCCATTTCTTTCCGCTAAGTAACACACCCGCGAAAACCCGTCATTATGAAAGTCAACTGACGCGTTTTCTTAAAATGGCGGGGCTCGTGCGGAAACCCGTCATTATGAAATGGCGGGGCTCGTGCGGGCCCCACCTCACAAATATCCTACCAAGGGGGTGGGATATTTCTGGATAGCACCCTATCCGTTTTAACTCAGTTTAAGTGGCTTTCAAGTGGCTTTAAGTGGCTTAAGTGAAATAAAATAAAGTTGTCGAAAAATTATTTTATTTCTTAACATTAATCCCGAAAATTAAAAACCACACCCGAGCAAACGCAAATCCGGAAGAGGCGTTTCTAAGCGAATATCGGCGCTGCGATTTCATCAGTTCCCTCAGAATTCGATTCCGGGCACCGGTTCAAAGGTTAGAAAAACCCGCTCGTCCGTTCACTGAACGTACCCGAGCCAAACTTTGGAAATTGATTCTGGGCACACTGGGCCTCGGAATCATGTGCCGTCAGAAACTGCGTTATTGTAAAATTTTAAAGAAAATTAAGAAAAAAATTTCCTTGAAATTTACGGGTCTTTACATGACTCCCACCTCAGGGCTTTACGTCCCCGTAAAGATACATCAAAAACTAGGGAAACAAAAGTGGGTACTGAGCACGCATCTGAGCCTCCCGCTCCCATGTGCTCTCGTGGAGGTTCTCGTGCTTCCATCTGATGCGCACAAGAGGAATCGATCTACCACGTAGGACCCGCTTCTTTCAATCCTCTATCTCCACTGGGACCTCTGCAAAAGTCTCCCCATCATCCACATCTAGCTCCCCATAGTCAATGATGTGTGTCGGGTCGTGCACGTATCTCCTCAGCTGAGATACGTGGAAGACGTCGTGCACCCGGTGCAACTGAGGTGGTAGAGCCAGGCGATAAGCCACCTCGCCAACCCTGTTGAGGACCTGGAAGGGTCCGATGAAGTGTGGAGACAACTTTTCGCCTCGGCCAAATCTCCGCAAACCACGTTGAGGTGAGACACGCAAGAAGACGTGGTCGCCCTCCTCGAACTCTAGTGGCCTCCGCCTCCTGTCAGCATATGACTTCTGCCAGCTCTGAGTTGTCCTCATCCGCTCCTGGATGACCTGGACCTTCTCAGTCATGGCCCGGACCATATCTGGTCCCACAAGTGCTGACTCCTAGGGTCTTTCCACCACAAAGGAGATCTGCAAGGCCTGCCGTACAACGCCTCGTATGGTGCCATCCCGATGGTGGAGTGGTAGCTGTTGTTGTACGCGAACTCCACCAAGGGTAGGTGGTCCTCCCAGCTGAGACCAAACTCGAGGACACATGCGCGGAGCATGTCCTCGAGAGTCTTAATGGTCCTTTCCGTCTGACCATCCGTCTGAGGGTGAAAGGCGGTGCTCAGACGTAGCCGCGTCCCGAACGCCTCCTGCAACCCCTTCCAAAGCCGGTAAGTAAAGAGAGCATCCCGATCGGAGAAGATAGTCGATGGCACACCGTGAAGCCATACAATCTCCTGAACTTAGAGATGCCCCAAGCTCTCTATTGAGCCCTACTCTCGGATGGGTAAGAAGTGTGATGACTTGGTGAGTTGGTCAACAATCACCCAAATGGAGTCGTGACCTCTGGAAGTGTGTGGAAGTCCAGTCACGAAGTCCATAGATATCCCGTCCCACTTCCACTCCGGGACCTCCAAGGCCTGTACCATGCTTGCTGGTACCTGATGCTCTGCCTTCACCTGCTGGCAGGTGAGGCACCGTGAAACGAACTCTTCCACAACCTTCTTCATGCCCGGCCACCAGTGCTGTCGTCTGAGATCCTGGTACATCTTCGCCACACCAGGATGTACCGCCAAAGGAGAAGTGTGAAACTCTCTCATCACCTCCTCTCATAAAGTTACTGGTACCAAGGTACGTCCTCTGAAAAGGACGTCGTGATCTGCTCCAAGGGAGAAACCATCAGGTGCCTGTCCCGAGGATATCTGTGTACGCCGTGTCTCACAGTCCGCGTCCCCACGCTGAGCCTCTCTGACCCGCTGTAGAAGTGGATGAGAGATGGTGAGAGACTGAAGGAAGGCTGCTCCGTCTCTATCCACGAAGGATATCTGCAAAGAGGCTAGCTGCTCTGTCGCCTCCTCAAGTAGTTGGATTCCCGTCCTCCTGCTGAGGGCATCGGCTACCACGTTCCCCTTCCCAGGAGTATATACTATCTCAAATTAATAGTCCTGGAGGAACTCGAGACATCGCCACTATCTTAGGTTCAGGTCCTTCTGAGATAAGATGTACCTGAGACTCTGGTGGTCAGAAAAGACTGTAAAGCGCTCGCCAATCAGATAGTGCCACCATGTCTTCAGAGCGAATATCATTGCTGCTAACTCCAGGTCGTGGGTAGCATAGTTCTGCTCATGCGGCCTCAACTGACGTGATCCATAGGCAATCACTGCCCGCTCCTGCATCAGGACACACCCGAGGCCGGTCCCTGATGCATCGCAGTAGACTACGTATCCAACTCCCTCCTCAGGAATCCTCAAGATAGGTGCGTTGGTCAATCTCTGCCTCAGCTCCTGAAAGCTCTGCTGACAACTGTCTGACCACACAAAGGGTTTCCCCTTCTTCGTCAAAGATGAGAGTGGCGCCGCAACTCTAGAGAAGTCCGTCACAAATCTCCAATAGTATCTGGCTAGGCCCAAGAAACTCCGCACCTCTGTCACGCTCCTGGGTGGCTCCCAAGCTAGCACTACCTCGATCTTCGTGGGATCCACTGCAACTCCCACCTCAGAAATGATGTTCCCCAAGAAGTGGACCTAACGCAACCAGAACTGGCACTTCTAGAGCTTTCCATAAAGCTGGTGCTCTCGGAGTGTGTCTAGTACAACCCACAAGTGGTAGGCATGCTCCTCCTCTGTCGTCGAGTACACCAAAATGTCGCCGATGAAGACTACGAAAAATCGATCGAGGTATGGCTGGAAGATCCTGTTCATGAGGCTCATGAACACTGCTGGAGCATTGGTTACGCCGAAAGGCATAACCAAGAACTCATAGTGGCCATACCGACACCTGAAGGTCGTGTTCTGCACGTCCTCGTCTCGAACTCTGAGCTGATGACAGCCTGACCTGAGGTCTATCTTCGAGAAACACCGAGCTCCTTTGAGCTGATCGAAGAGGTCATCAATCCTCGGTAGAGGATACTTTTTACTCACTATCACCTGGTTCAGGCGACGATAATCGACACACAGTCGCAAGCTCCCGTCCGCCTTCTTGGCGAAGAATATCGGGGAAGCCCAGGGTGAAACACTGGGTCGGATGAACCCCTTTCCCTGTAAGTCCTCCAACTATACCCGTAGCTCTCGAAGCTCGACGGGGGCCATCCGATATGCTGGAGTGGATATCGGGGTTGTCCCGGGGTACAGGTCAATGTAAAAGTCTACCTCTCTGCGAGGAGGTAGTCCTGGAATGTCGTCGGGGAAGACGTCCGCATACTGATCCACCAGTGCAGGAAAACGGGGACTCCGCACGTCAACTGCTCCATGGATGAGGCTAGCCAATTGATGAGTGATGGGTTGTCCCCTCCTCTGCGAGAGTCCATCCTATGCTTCAAAGGCTCCCTTCTCGCCGATGAAGGTGAACCTGCTCCCATTGGTGCGCACACATCGCACCTTGCGCCTAAAACATTCAATCTGAGCATGGACTGTAGATAACCAATCCATGCCCAAGATGACGCCGTAAGGCCTCGACGCTGCTACAAGAAGATCCCAGCCGAAGCTCTCGCCTCCTAGAGTAAGCTCACACTGTCGGCACCAGCGTGTAATCGTCGAGTCTGCTTCCATAGGAGTCTCTAGCCGTAAGGATCGAGCCAACGGCTCTGTCGGAATCTCCGAGCTCCGAACAAGGGCAGCGGCTATGAAAGAGTGACTCGCTCTTGTGTCTATAAGAACTGCAGTAAGGGTGGAATAGACACATATCGTACCTCGAATCATCTCTGGCGCGCCGTGGTCGTAGGCCTCCGCTGCCTGGAGATGAGCCCGTCTCTGCCCGCCAGCTCCCTGTGGTCGGGGCAGACCTCCTGGTGGTGGTGGTGGTAGAGCCCCAAAGCGTCGCCCACCACCTACTGCTCGGCCAGCTCCTCTGCCTCATCCGCCTCCTCCCTGCGGACCGCCACGGTCGACCCTCTTCCTTTGCCTGGGTGGCCCCTCCACCGTCTGCTGCTCCTCGGTACGACGGGTTGGGCAGTCACGAGCCATGTGGCCCTGCCCGCCGCACGCATAGCACTGCCTTCCTCTCGAAAGACTGGCTCCGTGCTATGTGCCCCGCACTGCTGAGCCAGTGTCCCGAGGTCGTCTGACGGAAGGTCTGGTCTGCCTAGAACCCTGAGTCATCTGTCGGTTGCCTGCTGCCGAAGACTCTGCCACCTGCCGCCCTGCGGTAGGTCTCACTGTGGACTCAGCCAGAAAGCTCTCAATCAGAAGGGCTCGCTCTAGCACCCCTGCCTGGGTCGGGATGCTGAGGGAGATCAGTGATGCCCTGATCTCGTGTCTCAATCCCTGCTCGATGGTCCGGGCCCGGAAGAAGGGGTCCCGTACCATGTCGGTCGAGTAGCGAGAAAGATCGGTGAACCTCGCCGCGTACTGGGCGACCGTCAAGCTGCCCTGCCGCAGCTGAATAAGCTCCTGAATGCGCACCGCACGGAGGGTGGCCGAGGCGAACTCTGAGCGGAAGAGGCTCTCAAAGTCCGTCCAGATGAGGGAGGCCTCATCGTGTACCTGGAGCATCAGGATCTACCATTGTCCTGCTGCTGCGTGCAGTAGGCTCGCCGCGAGGATCACCATGAGGTCTGCTGGTGTCCTCACTAGCCTGAAAACTCGAACGACCGCCTCCAGCCAGTCCTCGATTGCCTGGGGTTCCATCTCCCCATGAAACCTGGGTGGTCTCTGGCGCTGGAACTCGTGTAGACCTCCGAAGCGATGTGCATCGTCAGCGATCGGCGCTGGAAGCATCGGGGGCTTGGCGGGTAAAGGTACCGCCGGTGCCTCTGCTGTCAACGGGCCCTGCACCGAGGCCTCGTCGCTCGGCGGGCTGTCGTCGTGCTCTACTCTCGGAAACCTAGCTGGCTGCCATCATGGGGCCATCCTGAAAAGGAAACAAGTGCGCCACAGTCAGAACAGTATACCTGGTGAGCTGACACAAATAATCACAAAGAAAACATGAAACACACATGCAATCAATGTTTTCGTGCATTAAGTCGAAAATCAGAAGTCAGGGTTCTGGTGTACGGATACGTCGGTCGCCGCACCAACACTGGACTCCCTGGACTGATAACCACACCCAATACGCTAAACACTATTTATTCACATAGAAGAAAGATCAGAGTCTGCGGTAGAATCGCCCACCTCTGATACCAATTTGTCACGACCCGCCCTCGGGGCCCGTGCCGTGACTACCCCAAGCCCGCCTTCCATAGGCCAAGGGCTGGCGACTAGCACCACGACATAAATCCCGAAAAAAGGGGAAGGCATTTCCTTTGAGAAGTAAAAAAGCACCACAGAGTAAGCAAGCGGAAAATTAAACACTAAGTAAAAATTGTACAAGCTGTGCTGAAAATAAAAGGGGCCGGAAATACAAGCCCAACTGTAAAGTACAACTGAAAAGAAAAACAGCAACTGAAAAGAAAAGTCGCAGCATCGAGCCGTCCTCTGAAAGTCCCACCTGATGGGTGGGTACAGATAGCCTCCACAGCTCCTTGGTCCAACCGTCCGCTCCGAGTACGTCCCGCCCAGTGGTCCACCTCCAGGTACCGTCCTGCTCCGCACGCCTCCACCTCGATCAGCACTGTCCGTCGTCTACAACCAACACAACGAAGTGCGGGCATAGCCCATGCAAGGGTGAGTATAAGCTACTCAGTAGGGACCCCGAGACCCCCGAAGGTCTCCCGAAATCCACAAAGGATAATCCACAAAGGAAGTATACAATCACGAAGTAACATCTGACACGACTTAGGTATATGCCCATACATTTACCTAAGTCATCAATTCCCGTTCGGCTCCAACGTCCGAGCCCAAGCACAACCCAGTCCACACAGGAAAGCAAATGTATACCCACACAGGATAGCACAACATAATCCACAAAGGAGATTAAACAGTAACCCACATAGGATATCTCAATACGATCCACAAAGGAGAGTAAACAGTAAATCCACACAGGATAGCTCAACACAATCCACAAAGGAGAGTAAACAGGATTCAGCTCACACAGGTATACTTCTTCGGATGACGATAAAGATGATCACTGATCCATCTAAGTCGTAGGACCCACAAAGGATCTATAGGTAACTAACCCCCGCAAATACCCACACAGGATCGGGCCCACACAGGACCTCTAGGCGTTGGCTCACACAGAACCGCTGAGGGCTGACCCACACAGGATCAGACCCACATAGGATCGGGCCCACACAGGACCAGTAGCACTGATCCACGTAGGATCGCTGAGTGTTGTAGTCGTCACAGTCCACTGAGGATCTCTGCACAGTCGTCGTCGCAGTCCACTGAGGATCTCTGCACGGTCGTCGCCGCAGTTCACTGAGGATCTCTACACTGTCGTCGCTGTCGAAGTAGCAGTCGCAGCAAGCTCTAGGGTTCCGCACACAGCAAGCTTGTTCGGAAGGGTCCGCTCCACGAGCTGAGAGGTTGATACATCAATTGACACAAAGTCCGAAGTTGATGTATCCAAAAGTTCTGTATCCTCAACAGGAACTCAACGTCGCAGACATCGCGTCAATCGGACGCCCGGTCTGAGAGTTATTGGCTTTTTCGTCCCAGGGGCCCGGTTGGTTTTTAAGGCAAAACCAACCCAACCATACTCCACATCTGTCCAAACCTCGGGAGGAGTATGCCAAAAGATCTGCCTCACTTAGAGGAATTCAACGAAGTCGACGGCACGTCAATCGGACGTCCGTAGCTCAAGATATGAGCGTTTCCGCTCCGAGGGCCCGGTTGGTTTCGTGTACGAACCAACCCGGCCGAACCTCAAGTAATCCAAAACCTTAAGTGCGATATACCGAAACGTCCGCCTCGATCCAAGGATCGTGTTTCCACTGACAGCGAGTCGTTTGGAGGCCCGTAGCTCAAGTTACGGGCATTTGACCGAAATGGTCCGAAGACGGGGGGGTCCGGGCCCGGGCCGACCCGGCCCGACCCCCCCCCCCTGGGTCGGCCGAACCGGGTCGACCCGGTTTGACCCGGCCGGACCCGGTCTGGCCCGGCTAGGGCGCGGCCCGGCCCGGCTCGGCCGAGCGACTCGGGGGGGGGGGGGGGGGAGCCGCCGCCCCCGCGTGACACCCCCGCGGCACCTGCGGGGTGTTGCCCTGGACGACCCGAGCGACGCGGGGGGGGGGGGAGCCGCCACCCCTGTGTGACAACCCCGCGACACTCGTGGGGTGTCGCCCTGGACAGCCGGACGCGGCTTTGCCACGTCTGAGGGCGCTGGACCCGCGCGGCCGCGGGTCCGCGGGTGCCGCCGCCGCGACTTCAGTCGTGGAGGCCTCGTCCGGTGCCGCGCCGGCGGCTTCCGCAGGCCCCCGGAGTCGCTCCGGTGGTCTGACTTTGTTCCCCTCTGCGTCGTTGCTCCTCCCGGGACTCGTTCTTCACTGCGGAACCATCAAATTTCCATTCCGGCATGTTCTGTCGTCGCCCGTCAATCCGCACAACAACGAAGAACGGCGGAGGGTTGTCGGGCCGTGTCCATTTGGCCCGCACCCTCCGCGTTAGAGATAATCAACGGGAGAAATAATATTCAACACATGAATCAACAATTTTAAAGGATTAAAATTGTTCTTATTGAATCGGGTTCTTCATTTTGAACGGAAACAACACGGGAATATAAACATCCAAATAAAACGCCCTACCTCGAAGTCGTTGCGTGTGAGTGTTCTTCGCGGAAATTGATCGTCGTGGAAGGCGTTGCGTTGTCGTGGAATCCGGCGTTGCGTCGACGAACTCAACGGACCAAGAAACAACAGATTTAATTATAAATAATTAAATATGTGTTTCGGTAAAAACCACAAGGGAGATTAAAAGAAAATCTGAGACTCTTACCTCAAGCAACTGATCGAAGATTTCGTTGCGGAGGAAGAGACGTCGCAGAAGAACGTTGCAGGAAGGGAACGTCGACGTCGCAGAACACGGCGTCGCGTCGTCGACTACAGCGGGTTCAGAGTTCTTCGTCGGAGGTCGGTGTTATTCGCATTCTTCGCGAAGGAGGATGAAGGCTCAAGAACTCTGACGAAACCTCTCAACGAGTAATCCTCCAAAAAGACTTGTTGGTCTTATTTTATTATTACGCCAACGAACGAAAAAGGGTAAGTAAAGACCCATCAATTTGTTGAATTAATTCAACGAAAGAAACCGCCCATTTAATTCAAGAAATAAACCGCCCAATTAAATGGTGCGTTAAGATTTTAAGAAAACGCGTCAGTTTACTTTCATAATGACGGGTTTTCGCGGGTGCGTTACTTAGCGGAAAGAAACGGTGGGGCTCGTGCGGGCCCCACCTCACAAATATCCTACCAAGGGGGTAATATATTTCTGGATAGCACCCTATCCGTTTTAACTTAGTTTAAGTGTCTTTCAAGTGGCTTCAAGTGGCTTAAGTGAAATAAAATAAAGTTGTCGCAAAATTATTTTATTTCTTAACTTTAAGCCCAAAAATTAAAAACCACACCCGAGCAAACGCAACTCCGGAAGAGGCGTTTCTAAGAGAATACCGGCGCTGCGATTTCATCGGTGCCCTCAGAATTCGATTCCATGAACTGGTTCAAAAGTTAGAAAAACCTTCTCGTCCGTTCACTGAACGTACCCGAGCCAAACTTCAGAAATTGATTCTGGGCACACCGGGCCTCGGAATCAGGTGCCGTCAGAAACTGCGTTCTTGTAAATTTCCAAATAAAATTAAGAAAAAAATTTCCTTGAAATTTACGGGTCTTTACAGTTAAAATTTTTATACGTGGGGAGTTATATAGAAATATTAGACCATGAGGTTTATATACAATGTTTTTAAATTATCCTACCACTTATGATTGAGAAATAATATAATGAAGATATGTGTTTGTGGATATATAATGGTATGGTTTATGTGATGATGAGGTAGTTGATATATGTGATTATTTTATTATGGGTATATACTAATAATTTTACGGATACATTTGATGTTGTATGTGGTGATGAAATATGGTTTATGGTGTATTGATTACTAGGATTCCATTTTTTATTCCAAATTAGATAGAGGGAGATAATCATTTTAGTTTACTACTACATATTGAAAAAATGAATCTAATAACAGGTAAGAGTGGTGATGGATATAACTATTCCTAGACCTGGATCTATTTTGATGAAGGTTATGGAATTTTATATTTTTTATGATTGTATTATTTTTGGATGTTGTAAAAATGTAAGGGGTGTTGTGGTTTGCCTTTAACTATTGTGATATTTGGTTTCTATTTTCATTTACGAATTGATTTTCATGATTGGTTTATTCACCCTTTCTTACTATTTCATATTTATTTCACATGGATGATTATTTTTAGAAGAAATATTCTTTAGTGTATTCCCAAGTGCTAACCCCACGATAGTTTCCCGGTGTTTGTAGGTTTCACCAACAATGATTAAAGTAATTATTCAGGTAGCTTGGTTGGAGATAGTAGATGGTCAATAGAATTATTGTCCCAATTTTATGTATCTACCTTATTCTTTTACCTGAAATATATCCATAAAAATTAGTTTTTGTAAATTATTGTTTTTTTATGTAATTTGGAAAGTGTTAGTGGGTGGTCATATCTTTCTTCCTATAAATTGATAAGGGCAATGCATCTCATTAATGAGTTTTATACCCCTAGTTCTAGTGGAAAACATGGGGCCTAATTGAGGTGGACCTTATCGGTTAATGTCACCTACTTTTATAACCCATGATGGGTCCCAAATGGGATGGGCCATGAAATGAACTTTCCCAGTTTTCTCCATTATTGGGTGATCCATTTTGATGCCTTTTTAATTTCAACGCATCAGCTATTGGATTTTGAGAGTATATATCATGTGGAACTGACAGAACTGACATATATCATCAAATTATTCACTAATTTCTATATGAATTAGCATACAAGTAAAGTATAATAGCTCATGTGAAATTCTCTTCTGGAGTTGGAAGTTGGTGTGTACTCAAGTTAGCCTTGACATGTATCCTCAAAAAGTGCACAATGTGTGTTTATGAATTATACATTGCATAATTTATTTTAATTCAACACAACATACTTAATTCATTAATACTTCTACGAAAACCTATATATTATACATTAATACTGAAATGAGAAATTTGACTCACCTAAAAACATACATCTAGAATTAATTGATTTTTTAATCAATAAAACACACCAAAATTACTTTCCCAAATAAGGTGCATCCCATGTACACAAAACCTCTCATATGTTCTTCATGTGATCAACATATCATGTTTATTAAAGTATATACTATACCCTTCACATGTACTAAAATAAAAGGTAGTTCCATTGGAACATGATCTCTTTTATAAGGAATGCCCTATAAATTTATTGGATCATAGAGATAAAGTACTTGGAAACAAGTTCACTCGCCTGGTTAAAGTTATTTTAAGAATCATATTTTAAGGAAAAAACATGGGAACATAAAAATGTAATGATATAGATGAACGATCGTGTTGTTGAGCATTTCAAATTAAATATTTAATTTTTACTATAATTTCCTAAGTATAGCAAGAACAATAGGTTATCTCTCGAAATATCCTTAGATCATTAATTTAAAAAAAATGATTAAGAAAAAGTTGAATGGGATTGTATATAGTTTGCGTTTTGTCGATTTAAGATGAAATCATATAAAATAAAGTGATATGATAAAGTAAAAATTGACATATTTGATTATGTAAGATCAACCTGTAGAAATCTCATGGTGCTCATCCTTTATCGCTTCAAGATATTGGGTTATGATATTTTAATCCGAGATTTGTAACACCTAGAAACATAATATCATTGAGTTAATAATTGGACACCTCCATGGATTTAGTCAAAAACTGTAACACCACATGATTTCATAGTATTTACTTCTTCAAAACAATTCAATAACTTGCACTACACGTAACACCGAGTTCAAGCGCACCATGACTTACCAAACAAGCCGTTCAAAAGAGGTTATGAATAGTATAAACTAAATTTTGAACCATATATAATCCTTATAATTTTAGAATCCATATTATGAGTTTCTTAGACATAATGTAAGAACAAATTCCTTTTTTCAGATAAAAGAAGTATTTTTCAAAAATGCACTTTTACCAACTTTAATAGTGAACCCTTTTTAAATCCAATATTTTAAACTTCTATATATTAAATTTGACTAAATAAATTTATTCTTTAGAATGGGGAAATAAAAAAATTTACAATGTAACACCCCAATATTCCATGGTACACTTCTCTTTGAATAATACAGTAGCGTGTGTTGTACGCAACTTCGAGTTCTAACACACACTACAACCCATCAAAATTGCCGTTATGAATATTAATACCTAATTTTTGAAAATATATATATTTTATATTTAGAAATGGAATTAATTTTTGGATTCAGAATATCAAAATTATCCTAAGTTGAATTTTTGGTATTTTTTTGAGAACTTCCAATTTTTATAAATAGTGAAAAATACTTAAAAAAAAAATTTAAACAAAATTATTTATAGCGATAAATTATATTATTGAGTGGTTTTAAAGTATAATTAGAATATATTTTTACAATTTTATCCAATGGTGTTCATTATAATTACTTTCACTTTGAAATTGGACATAAACAATTGTCAATCTTTTGATATATATTGTTTCCAAAAAACACACTATTTGTTATAACAACGGGAATTAATTAAAAAATTAATTAATGAAACTTATATGTTTAGAATTTTTTAAAATTGATAAAATTTTTGAATTCGGAATATCAATTATAGCTTAGGGTGAAATTTTGGCATTGTTCTGAACAACTTCAATTTTTGATGAATACTGAAACCACTAAGTGGTAATTAAAAAACTGAATTTTTCATAAAACATAATTTTACCGCTTCTATGAATGGAATTTCGAAAATCCAAGAGACACGGTTAATATTAAGTAATAAAATGTGGTTCAATGAGATGAAAATAATTTTTGGTGATTAGTAACTTTTTACTTTTATTTACCACGGTTAAAAGTAAATAGGGTAATTAAGGGTAAAAATGATATTAATATTACCATAACACATGTCCTAATTCTATTGGACAAGTGTATCTCGACCAAAAACAACCTTAGGAATAAAATATTATCATTTAGGTCCACTTGGATTAGATTAGGACATTTATTATTATTTAATTCAAAGAAGAGTTAAAAGAGTTAAAATCAACGTTTATTTACTAAAACATTTTTAATATAAGTTTATACATAATATAAATTCGATTTTAAATATTCCCCAGAAATATAAAATGATTTCCTACATAATTATATTTTATTTATAATTTTTAGACATTAAATAAGTTGATTTATTTATGACACAATGATGATGCAGTAATTACCATAATAGTGAAAAAATTAAAATAATTGCTATTATAAATACCCAAATAAATATAATTTGAGACTTTTTATGAATTACACTAATTTTCTAGGTTAATATGAAATGTTAGGAGTGACTTAAGTAACATTTTTTGAAGTAATCAGTCTGTTATAAGTTTCAAAAAAATCAATTATTTAATAGTGTCAAAATTGACATAAAAGTGTTTTTAAAACATATATTATATTATTAATTGATATTAAATTCCTAAAAATATAAGGTTCATCCAAGAGACTTATATAATGATAGGTGTATCATTAATTTCCCACTTCGGGGTCTCTTGGAGGTATATAGTAAGTTTATTAACCATATAATATAAAAATACAAAGAGACATTGTAAAAGTGAAACTAATTAACTAAGAGTTAATACTTAAAGATAAGGTTAATATAGTAACCCAAACCTGTCTAAATTCTATTGGTTGAGTTGTTTTCTACCCATACCCACATTAACCCTTAAATAATCCACTTTGGAGCCATTGGAATCCGAATATGAATTTATTATAAAATAATATTTCTAGCTTTTCCAAAGGTGCCCCTCACCCCTCTAATAAAAGGGAAATCTCCCTTCCCATTAACTCACACCTTCAAAGCCTTTTGGTTCGGCCAAACCCTGCCCAAATACTCTCTCAACTTCCCTCACTTCATACTAGAGGCCTTCCTTTAGTCATAAATCCATCCTATGGAGCCCTTCTGATCAAATCAAAAGGAAGAACCCGAAGAAGAGGAGGTTAAACGTACCCCTGACTAAAGGAAAGTTCAAGGTAAGGGGTTTTCATCTCACTCCTTATTCCCATGATATTCATGCCATATTGCCACTATTACCTTTTGTGTGGTGTATTTACTTCCTATAATTGTATTCTTTGTGTAATACACTTTAATTTATGTGTATTTACATATTCATTGTATGATACCTCTTTCATGGGGTGTATGTTTCGTATATTACCAAATTGGTATGGGTTTATTTCCCAATCTCTTCATTATCCAAGGTTGTTTATACGTAAATATCTTCTAGGACCTCTTTATCATCCACATCCATGTTTCTTAAAAATTTCTTTCAATACATTTTACTATTTAATAGACAATGGGTTAAATTCATTTATTCCCTTATTTTACTTAATATGTTTTTAAAGGAATCATTCCAACGTTTTTGAAACAAGTTACTTTTTTAATATTTTAACAAAATTAAGGTAAGAATGTTTTTTTAACTTATATGATGGGTGCAGTTATTCTCTGCCCTTATTTCACCTTTGAAGCTTCCTTCACAAGATTATAAAGATATTTTCAAAATAAAGGTTTTCTCTATAATTATGCGACTTTTAAATGATTTAAAAAAAAGAGATATTTCTCTCAAATAGTATTGATTTCATCTATGTCAACATCCTTTGATAAATTTTAAACTTGTTTCAAGTTGATTTATTATGATAAAAATCATCCATATTGTATTAAAGGTTTTGTGATATTTTTGACTATGGATGAGTTATTTTTATGCCATTAATTGTTTATGATTAAAGTTTTGACATTTTGTATGTTAGTTTTAATATGAATTTTTATGTTATATTTCATCCTCTTCTTAAAATGAATGTGTTGGACTAGTATGTTCTGGGTTGGGGACCGGTAAAAGTGAGCCCTCCGGGTTGGGGTCCGGTTACAGCAGACCCTCCGGGTTGGTGTCCGGTTATTAGAGGAACTCTGGGTTGGTGTCCGGTTATTAGAGGCACTCCGGGTTGGTGTCCGGTTATTAGAGGCACTCCGGGTTGATGTCTGGTTATTAGAGGCACTCCGAGATGGATTCCGGTTACAGAAGCTCTCCGGGTTTGGTTCCGGTTACAATTATCCCTTAGGTCTTGGCACGAGGCCTTGACACAGGAATTAAAGTTAGACATCATGCATTCCATCATTATGAAAGTGGTTAGTGATATTTCATGTGATTATTCGATTAGTACAATATCCATGTCAATAAGTAAATGGAATTATTTCATTTTATTTCTTCCATATTATGCTGAAGTTAAAGTTTAAAAGTCTTTTGTTTTAGTTTTATACATTGCCTTAAATGTTTAAGCTTATTTTTGAAAGTTTCCGCTGTATTGCTTACCCCTAATGAGCGTTTCAGCTCACCCATTTCTATGTTTTATTTTTCAGAGGATCCCAAGAAGTGTATTGTGATTGATATGTAGGGTTAAAGCAAGGGAATAATGGAATTCATAAAGGATTATTTATGTTGTTTTGTATGTTATGATGTGTAATGTAACATTCATGTATGTAATCTATTTTCCAAGACTACTAAACTGATCGGTTCTTCAGGACTTGATTCCTTGTAATCATGCCAATGTATTAAAATAATGCACCGACTCTTGGTAACTGGGGTCGGGGCGTTAATGTTGGTATCAGAGGAAGTTTATCAATAAACTTGGAAACTAGATTTAGATAAACTATGATTAGAGCACATAGACCTAAGATGAACTTTGAGGATTAGTGTAGAAGAACTTCCTAGAATTTTTGTATTGTAGATATTTTGTGAGTTTTCTGAGCAATACATCCCTGTCTGGATACGAGCAGGTAGAGGTGGCTCTGGCACAGATGTACCTAGGGGTAAAACCCGAAAACACTACTTTGAGCTAGACTCGAACGGGAACTGGTGCATGACAACGGGCCTTGCTGCACTATTGGTTACGACACTCTCGGTGGATATGCTTAGGATAATTATCATTTTCTGTACAAACCATTATGAAGGGATCATGAGTATATACTTACTCAAAGAAAACATTTTTATGATTATGGATTATATCCATAAACTGTTCAATTTGTGTTAGGTATTTTACAAGTTTGGAATTATTCATTGCAATTCATAAACAGACCTATTTTATGCTATTGTATAAAAATGGTGCCCAGTAGAAGGAATGTGAACTCTAGTAATACGTATGATCCAAAGAGTAAGAAGGATCGTATATTTCATGGAATTAAGCCATAATTTAGAAGGGAAATAGTCTCCCACGTATTATCATCATATGAAGAAATAGTATCATGTGTGGATAAGATAAATAAAGAGTTTACTGAGTCATATGGATTTAAAGGGAAGCAAGAGAAGAAAAGGATGGAAGAGAGAAAGATGGATAAAGGGAAGAGGGAAAAGAAGAATTTCCCCATATGTGATAAATGTGGGAAGAAACACCCTAGAACTTTCCTGAAAGGAATGGGAGTTTGTTATAAGTGTGTAGGAAAAGGGTACCAAGTACGTGACTAAAAGGGTAAGAAAATGGTTTCAAATGTACAATGCTTCATTTGAAAGGAGTTTGGACACTACACGAACCTCTCATCAGACTATGAAGAAAAAAATGCTATTGGATAAAAATCAAGTTATGATAATACCACAGATGAGGAGGAATGATTAGAGGTCTTATGTTGATTATATCATTTGAGTGTTGTATCAGCAATGTAATTGTTATAATAATTATGGAGTATATAAGGATTGTACTGCAGTACTATTTCAGTGAGGATATGATATTTTTTGGAACTAAGAAAAGTGACTCTATAGCAATTTAAATTTTTTGGAAATTACATGGTTGAAGGAAAGATAAACCTTAATATGGTCCTAATATTGAGGTACTTATTTTGGAATAAGATATGGTTGATTTGGGTAAATAATATTGGATATTACTGACTGCCTTGAAACCGATTAAAGACTTTTATATTCCATAATTGTTGGAGTTTACAACATTTTTGGATGGATGAAGTATATCCAGCATTCTATATGGAATGAGGGAGCATGAATGTAATCAATAAGGATTATGGTAATTCAGGTTGTTTCAGTGTTATAAAAGAATACATGATGAAGGTATTCATATGCAATTACGGGGTAAAAAGGATCTACAATATTTTTACCTTCCTTATAAATGTTGGTCTATGAGTTTAGACAGAAGTATTTTGGATAATTCTAGTTTGAGATTAATTTTGGATTTCTATTAATGGACAACCCGGAGGTCGGCCGGCAACCCGTCGTGACCGGAAAGGCCGCGAGACTTGAACCCACAACCGAAGGGTGACAAGGGTGTATCACCTACCACTGGCCCACGAGATTTCCTGGATTCAATAATGTAGTTTATTTTAAGATTTTCTAGTAGATGAATTATAAATTCATTTTTTTTACCCCAAACAAATAGGATAAATAGAATATTTTTTTATGTTCTATTATCTTTTAGAGTGAAATATGAGTTTGTGGTAGAAATTAGTTAAAAGATGGAACTCTACTTTTCAAGTATATATTTTTCTTCTCCTCTTATTCTATGAAGAAATTAATTCTTATACTTTATTGAAGGGATCTTAAAACCAAAAATGTGTTAACCTAATACCTTATGTTTTGTTGAACCGATGGCATTTTAAATCCTCATAGATTACTGAATTTAAGCACCTCAATTTTAAACTTGTTTAAGATTGATGACCTCAATCACCACCTATAAATATTTACGTTTTTCCTCTAATTATATGTCTCTAATTTCCACCAATGTTCTCCTAATCAAGATCATCATTTGGTGGTGACCCTTTCATTTCTCTTTTCCTCTTATTAAGACTAGATTTTATTAACCAAATTTCCAATGTGGGTTTTCCCACAAAGATATTTTCTATTTTCAACCTTTATTTTCGAATAAGAATATCAAATTGAGAGGATGCAATTTATTGAACGAGGGAATGGTGTAACACCCCAAGATTTCATAGTATGTACTTCTTCAAAAAAATTCAATAACTTTCACTACACGTAACACCGAGTTCAAGCGCACCATGACTTACCAAATAAGCCGTTAAAAAGAGGTTATGAATAGTATTAACTAAATTTTGAACCTTATATAATCCTTATAATTTTAGAATACATATTATTAGTGTCTTATACATAATGTAAGAACAAATTCCTTTTTTTCAGATAAAAGAAGTATTTTTCAAAAATGCACTTTTACCAACATTAATAGTGAACCCTTTTTAAATCCAATATTTTAAAATTTTATATATTCAATTTGACTAAATAAATTTATTTTTTAGAATGGGGACATAAAAAAATTTGCAATGTAACACCCCAATCTTCCACGATACACCTCTCTTTGAATAATACAGTAGCGTGTGTTGTACGCAACTTCAAGTTCTAACACACACTACAACCAATCAAACTAGAGGTTATGAATATTAATACCTACTTTTTTAAAATATATATATATATTATATTTCAAAATGGACTTCATTTTTTGATTCAGAATATCGAAATTATCCTAGGTTGAATTTTTGGTATTTTTCAGAGAATTCCAATTTTTATAAATAGTGAAAAATACATAAAAATAACTTTTTAAATAAAAATTATTTATAGTGATAAATTATATTATTGAGTGGTTTTAAAGTATAATTAGAAAATATTTTTAACATTTTATCCAATGGTGTTCATTATAATTAATTTCACTTTGAAATTGGACATAAACAATTGTCAATCTTTTGATATATATTGTTTCCTAAAAACACGCTATTTGTTGTAACAGCGGGAATTAATTATAAAATTAATTAATGAAACTTAAATGTTTAGAATTTTGTAAAATAGACAAAATTTTTGAATTATGAATATCAATTATAGCTTAGGGTAAAATTTTGGCATTGTTCTGAATAACTTCAATTTTTGATGAATAGTGAAACCACTAAGTGGTAGTTAAAAAACTGAATTTTTCATAAAACTTAATTTTACCGCTTCTGTGAATGGAATTTCGAAAATAAAAGAGACACGGTTAATATCAAATAGTAAAATTTGGTTCTATGAGATGAAAATAGTTTTTGGTGAATAGTAACTTTTTACTTTTATTTACCACGGTTAAAAGTAAATAGGGTAATTAAGGGTAAAAATGATATTAATATTACCCTAACACATGTCCTAATTATATTGGACAAGTGTATCTCGACCAAAAACAACCTTAGGAATAAAATATTATCATTTAGGTCCACTTGGATTAGATTAGGACATTTATTATTATTTAATTCATAGAAGAGTTAAAAGAGTTAAAATCAAAGGTTATTTACTAAAACATTTTTAATATAGGGTTATACATAATATAAATTAGATTTTAAATATTCATTAGAAATATAAAATTATTTCATACATAATGATATTTTATTTATAATTTTCAAACATTATATAATTTAATTTATTTATGACATAATGATGATGTAGTAATTACCATAATAGTGAAAAAATTAAAATAATTGATATTATAAATACCCAAATAATTATAATTTTCGACTTTTTATGAATTAAACTAATTTTCTAGGTTAATATGTCATGTTAGTATTGACTTAAGTAACGTTTTTCGAAGTAATCATTCTGTTATGATTTTCAAAAAAATCAATTATTGAATAGTTTCAAAATTGACATAAAAGAGTTTTTTAAAAAAACATTATATTATTAATTGTAATTAAATTCCTAAAAATATAAGGATTGGCCAAGAGACGTATATCCTGATAGGTGTATCATTAATGGACCACATGGGGGTCTCTTGGATGTGTATAGTAATTTTATTAACCATATAATATAAAAATACAAAGAGACATTGTAAAAGTTAAACTAATTAACTAAGAGTTAATACTTAAAGATAAGGTTAATATTGTAACACAAACCTATCTAAATTATATTGGTTGAGTGGTTTTCAACCCATCACCACATTAACCTTTAAATAATCCACTTTTTAGCCATTATAAACTGAATATGAATTTATTTTAAAATAATATTTCTATATTTTCCAAAGGTGCCCCTCACCCCTCTTATAAAAGGGCACTCTCCCTTCCCATTAACGCACACATTCAAAGCCTTTTGGTTCGGCCAAACCCTGCCCAAATACAATCTCAACTTCCATCACTTCATCCTAGAGGCCTTCCTTTAGTCATAAAGCCATCCTATAGAGCCCTTTTGATCAAATCAAATGGAAGAACCCGAAGAAGAGGAGGTTAAACGTACCCTCGACTAAAGGAAAGTGAATGGTAAGGGGTTTTCATCTCACTCCTTATTCCTGTGAGATTCATGCCATATGTCCACTATTACCTTTTGTGTGGTGTATGTACTGCCTATAATTGTATTCTTTGTGTAATACACTTTAATTTATGTGTATTTACATATTCATTGTATTATACCTCTATCATGGGGTGTATGTTTCATATGTTACAAAATTGGTAAGGGTTTATTTCACAATCTCTTCATTATCCGAGGTTGTTTATACGTAATTATATTCTGGGACCTATTTATCATCCACATACATGTTTCTTAAAAATGTCTTTCAAAACATTTTACTATTTTATAGACAATGGGTTAAAGTCATTTATACCCTTATTTTACTTTATATGTTTTTAAAGGAATCTTTCCAACATTTTCAAAACAGGTTACTTTTTTAACTTTTTGACAAAATTAAGGTAAGAATGTTTTTTTTAACTTATATGGTGGGTGCGGTTAGTCTCCGCTGTTATTACACCTTTGAAGCTTACTTCACAATCTTATAAAGATATTTTTAAAATAAAGGGTTTCTCTATAATTATGCAACTTTTGAATGATTTATAAAAGAGAGATATTTCCCTCAAATAGTATTGATTTCATCTATGTTAACATCCTTTGATAAATTTTAAACTTCTTTCAAGTTGATTTATTATGATACAAATCATCCATATTGTATTTAAGGTTTTGTGATATTTTTGACTATGGATGAGTTATTTTTATGCCATTAATGGTTTATGATTAATGTTTTGACATTTTGTATGTTAGTTTTAATACGAATGTTTATGTTATATTTCATCCTCTTCTTAAGATGAATGTGTTGGACTAGTATGTTCCGGGTTGGGGACTGGTAAAAGTAAGCCCTCCGGGTTGGGGTCCGGTTACAGTAGACCCTCCGGGTTGGTGTCCGGTTATTAGAGGCACTCTGGGTTGGTGTCCGGTTATTAGAGGCACTCCGGGTTGGTTTTCGGTTATTAGAGGCACTCCTGGTTGGTGTCCAGTTATTACAGGAACTCCAGGATGGAGTCCGGTTACAGAGTCTCTCCGGGTTTGGTTTCGGTTACAGTTATCCCTTAGGTATTGGCACGAGGCCTTGACATAGAAATTAAAGTTCAGAATCATGCATTCCATCATTATGAAAGTGGTTAGTAATATTTCATGTGATTTTTCTATTAGTAGAATATCCATGTCAATAAGTAAATGGAATTATTTAATTTTATTTCTACCATATTATGTTGAAGTTCAAGTTTAAAAGGATTTTGTTTTAGTTTTATACATTGCCTTAAATGTTTAAGCTTATTTTTGAAGGTTTCTGCTGTATTGCTTACCCCTACTGAGCGTTTGAGCTCACCCCTTTCTATGTTTTATTTTTCCCAGGATTCCAAGAAGTGTATTGTGATTGATATGCAGGGTTAAGACAAGGGAATAATGACATTCATAAAGGATTATTTATTTATTTTTGTATGTTATGAAGTGTAATGTAACATTCATGTATGTAATATATTTTCCAAGACTTCTAAACTGATCGGTTCTTCGGGACTTGATTCCTTGTAATCATGGCAATGTATTAAAATAATTCACCGACTCTGGGTAACTGGGGTTGGGGCGTTACAAAAACTCATAATGATTCATCATATACCAGTGATGATTGGGTGATTTTTGTTTGACTTCGTAACAAAAACTCACCAAGGAAACACACGAAGAAATCGATGCGCTATCCAGTTTTGTATGTAATTTTTTTGTGATACCACAAAATAAATTTTATTTTCCTTGAAAGTGTTTATGATAGTTCAATTGAACAATATGAACCACATAAACACAAAAGTTTAAAGGGGAAGATAAAGGGATGAACGGTGTGTGAAACTTCACATGAAAGGGTACCCCCAAACATGATCATTTCAGTTTGATCATGACTTAAAAGTACATAAATCAATTAAATAATAATATAGTATAATTAAAAACAACATACCACCTGTAAGTAAAAATATCATTCAAAATAATACAAATATGAAGCTTAGGATTACATCACGTTCCTCCATGGGTGATCACAAGGAGTTTAGAACCCCATGAAAATGGGCGAAAGCCATATATATTGAAGTATAACGTCCCATAGCCTCAAAAAATACTATCAATGATAAGAGAACTCATTTGGGACTCCAAAATTACAGAACCTTTCCCTCTGGTCCAAATTCTAAATGATGTTCCCAAGGTATCAATTTATAGGCAATGTGGAATGTGGTTTTGGGCACAAGGATTGTGTAAAACCACATATCCCATTTTTTCGAATTCCAAATGTTTTATCTCACATTGGAAAAAACTAAAAATTTGTATTAACTCCTCTTGAATATCTCCAACAAATGTTTTTCACTATTTGGAAAACTAAAGATCGAGATATTGATACAATACGGAACAATGCTTTTGACTTTGTGCAGATTTGAATCCCTAGATAGATTAGTTCGGATGGGCCTCAATGAGGTATAATGTGGACTTGTTTTCTTCAAATGAAATATATCCCATTAATTTTTGGACCATACCAAAAATATTCATCCCATTTTGATTTACGGTTTAGTAGCAGTATATGGTTTACTCCACTGTTTTGCTTGGATCCTATGCAGTTTGGCCCATTTTTCTTGGACTTCAGTATGGGCCCTCCAAATCACCTTTACCTCCAATGTAATTATCAAAACAAGTAAAATTTATTTTTTTTAAAATTATTAAACACAAAACAATTTAAAAAACATGATGTAAAATTTGTTATTATACTTGTAATTTTTAATACAAAACCAGTTTAAAACATTTATTTAAGGATGAAATAAAACAGTGAATCATGGTACGTTCAAAACACAATAATGTTTTCATCAGTGTAATGAACTTTTAAAAGGGGAATTATTTTAAGACGAAAAATATAATAACCACATAATTTTAGTTGGTGTTTCCTATTAAATAAATATTGTTTGTTTCATATCTTGTGATATTTGCAATACTAAACTAAAATAGTCAGTGATTTATTTCATTTTGTAATAATATTACAATACAAAAATGAAATGATTTATGAGATAACTTAATGAAACATAATTTGTATAATTATATTAAAAATTAATCATGAGTAAATAAAATTGATACATGTTTGAAATTATCATCACCACGATCTTCCTTGAAGATCATACCACTAATAATACCTATACAAAGAAAAAAACACATGAGAAAAAGGGAAAACATAATGAAAAAAATTATCAAATATTCTAAATGATTTTAGATATTTATGCAAGGCTATTTATAGGAATGTAATATAATAGTTATATATATGGTAATTAGACATATGACCATTGGATAAATGGTCCTTAGAGATATGGTGGTTTGATATATGTTCTTAGGATATACTTGTATATAATGGGTACATTTATGTTGTGTAATTTTTAGTAAAAAATTAAAAATAATATAATTTATAAATAATAAATAAATATGGAATGAAATATAATGATACTAATAAATTAAAATTATTTATTTTAAATATTTAATTTTTTCCATAAAATTTTCATAATAATAATAATATTTGTTTTATTAAGTATGTATTCTATTACCGATGTATTCAAAAAATTCAACCATTAATAAAAAATTAATCATTTTTATTTGGTGTGATTAATATTATTGAATTTTAAAAAGATAAATTTTTCAATAAATTGAATTTTCTAAGTGTCGTATACTTTATGCTAATGATTTATATTGAAAACTTTTATAGGATGATAATGATAAAATGAAATGTTTCAATATATAAATTAATATATTTACAATTTTTTAATTACTAATTTATATAAAAAAAAATTAACAATACTTAAAGTTTATGAAAACAATTACCTATAGAAACAACATTTCCATATATTTACTATTTTACTTTGAAATATATATTTATATAATTTTGAAATAGAATTAAATTACATAGATTTAAAATTTGGAATCATCATGTCAATTAATGTTATTGTGTTAGTTTAATTTTTGTCATAAAAATAACTCACCCAAGTAAACATTAGTTATCATAGTAAATGTAAAATAAGGTAGTGGAATTAAATTATTGGTGTAAGAGTAAAATTTACAAAAAAAAATAGATATAAATGAATGTATTAGTACATAATATCCCTTACCTCATTCCCTTCCCATTATTGTTCCTCTTTGGATCTAATTTACTTGAAAATGAATTTCATTTAACATTAAAGAATTATTATTTACAAAAATTCCAACCATTCTCACCTATAAATGGATTCATTCTATCTCCACTTAAAATAAGACTATTCCATAAGTTTCCTCATGAATCCTTACCTGAATTTTCTCCCTAAAAATTCTCTCTCATGTTTTTATCCTCAGTTCATAAAAAGGAGTCTCAAATCCAACATTTCTATGTGGTTCTCTAATAAAGGATTCTATTCTACGACTTAAGTTTTTTATTATCCTTAATAAATAATGTTTATATTATTAATAAACTTATTTTTTAATATAATTCATCCCATCAACAAAAAATTAAATAATTAATCATATTCTAATGTTTTATTATTATATATTATCATGTTCTTACTCATTAAGTCATTATAACTTGTTCTTATTTAGATTAATTTTACAAACTACATGAACGATACAATAATGATAAAATAATGAATGTTAAAACATAAAGGATAGTAATATGATATAATAATGATAAATTTTATATTTTTCATAATTCTACGATGGTAATATAAATTATTATCTTCATTAATAAAATCAATTCTTTTTATTGAATCATAATTAATAAAAAAATATTAATATATTTATGAATTCAATGAAAACTATCACCATATGTTCGATTAAATACCCATGGTACTCCATAAATTGATCAAAAACAGATACACAATTTTTCTGAAAGTTCAAGAAGTTATTAACTCTTGATCAAGGAGAAAGGAATGAAATGTTCAATCATAAACAGGCACTGAAATATACAATAGATAATATATAAATTTTATTTTTAACTATAAAAAGTAAATATATGGGTAATAAGTGATTATAAATGAATATTAATAAGTAAAAAATATAAATATGGTCCTTATTAATATTAATAATAAATCTAAATTTATTACACATGATGTTAGAGCATGTTCATCCAAGCAGAGGTTTGAGGCAAGCGTTTATTTTCTAGTCTCACTTTAAATCAATATTTTATATATCTAAATTCTTAAAAAGTGAAATTATATTATATTTATCTATAAAACCCATCTATTTTTTTCTACTCTAGTTATTTTTTAGAATTTAAATTCATTCATACCATTTCAATCCACTTTGTTTCACAATTCAACAAAAAATATGATTGTAAGAAGTGCTGACATTTTCACTTTTTTCATAAATATTTCTCCCCAATTTACATGTTTTTTCATAAGTTTTTATAGATTTAATTATTCCTTCTTATATGGTTAATTAAAATATTTTTTATTATCTTTTTAAATTTATTTATAAAAGTATGAGAGTAATATTTTATAAAGTTTTTTAGTACGGTCATTTTCTCCTATTATTTTCTTTATTTTTCCTAATTCACCTTCAATTAAATGTTTTCCTGGTTTTAAAAGTTATTTTATTTTTACTTTCTCGTAATTCTTCAAAAACTCTTTTTTATAATTTATTTTTTTTAAATTAATTTCATTAAAATGTAAATGGTGTTTCTTCTTATTTTTTAATGAAATTTTCTAATGCACTTATAAAGTGTTTTCCAACTTTATCAGCATCATTAATGTTTCAAATGTTTCATTGGGTATATTCTATAATGATTACATACACATTTTTCTATGTATTAATTATGATCATTTCTTAAGTGAATATTCATGAGACCCATTTATTTTTCATTGGTTAATTAATATATAATGGAATTAGTAATTTTTTTATGTTCATTTGGCATTAATATGTATGGTTTTCCATTATGTAATGGATGGACCTAGAATTATATAGCCCTAAAATTAATTGGGTGAAGAATTATATCTCGTTATATGATATGTAATGGACAAGGGAGTGAATTAAATCCTCCATAGGACTCTTCCCACTATGATTATGGGAACTGGTATTAAACCTAATCCATTATGTTATAGTAATCTATGCAATATATGATTATAGTATTGATAGTTATCCTTTACATAAAAAATTATTTTATATACATATGTATGTTCCAAATTATAATATCACATATCTATGTTATTAAATGTTCCTTTGTTATGTTTTCATGGATCCAGATTATTGATTCATGTTTCCACACTCTTATAATTCTTTCCTTATGTTATTCAAAATGAATAATGTCATGAATCATAATTTATTATCATTATTTTATGGGGTATGATTTTAGTATTTTATGTTTATGTACATTACTTATGGTTTCCTAATTAAATTCTCATGTTATTCTTGATTATGATTTTCTATTTTTATCTCTTGTGTTTACCTTTACTAAGAGTCTAATATGACCCATTAATTATATTTCCATTAATTTTTATATGAAGAGAATTATTACATATACTATGTTCTAAAGGATATCATGTATAGATACTTTTGTGATATGTGTTGAGGTCCTATTATAAAACTATAATTTCTTGTAGATAATATTAAACTAAAATAAACATATATATACTTTGGTGTAATGTATTGTGATATGTAATTAATATTCATGTTAAATGATGAAATATGTATGTATATTATTGTTGGGTTAGTTTCAATCAAGGTTGTTATTTGTTATAAATATATCTTGGTTTGTGTTTTTTTTAATTCAATCTGAGTTGATCAAGGAGCTTTCAATACAAGTGAACTTTTAGTACATGCAGACAATAGTGTTAAAGGAGGTGTAGTTTCCCAGTGTTTTCAAAATATTTGGGCTCAAAATCTGGAGGAATAGGCTGGCAACGTAAAGGGTTGTTTTCTAGAATCCACTCTTTAAAAATAAGGTCATGGAATGGGTTTTTTTAAGATTATATTTCATAAAGGTGTGTTTTTTGAGTACGTGATGAGTTAATGGTGTTCTCCATGATTACAAGAACTGGATCATCACAATTGAATGATGGTTTGATAGAGATCTTTATGGAAATGAAAAATTCCATGGGAACTTTGCAAATGGAGGAGTTCTATAAAGATGTTTCATAAAGATCTAAAAATGCTCTATATGTGGTGGAGCCTCCTCAATGGTGGATCCAATAAATATGTTTCTATCCCCACTACATTAGACTTGAAAATAATCATATAAAATCGTGAATATATCTCATTTCGCGATGGTATAGAGATCCGCGAATCTAGGACTCCATATGAACTTGAGCATCGTGAAAAGACTTTCTTAGTCTTGAATGATTCCAATGATTCAAAGTATTGAGTGCTTCATTATTATTGGGTATTTAGTAATGGCTTTGTGAGATTCAATAAAGATGGTTTCTTTGAAAAAAGAGTGATCTACGTGAATGAGATTTGCGAAAGTCTGTTTTGAACATCAGTTTTTAAGTGGACAATGCTTTTATAGTCATTAAACTTAGTTATATGGTGAAACCAGAGTCTCATTATATTCAAGGATAAATAATTTTATTTCAATCTGATAAATCATCTTTTATGTTGATAAACTGAGAAAGAATTCACCCAAGGCATTGATCATGGGGAGTCGACATAAGTGTTCTGAGGGAAAAATATCGGGTATCCATGAAATATTTTTGAGGTAGTGTTCTTGGAACATGTTAAATATTTATGAACATTTATATTCCAAAACTAGTGAATATTAGTGGATTTATGTATAAATAACACACTATTATTGTGTGTTACTTGGACTACACATTATTAGTGAACCAAAGAAAATTTATGACTTGTCTTTTAGTATGTGTTTGTGTGTTTACTACACATTACCATCAGACATGTTTAATTGGTTCCCACCAATTTGGGAACATGTTATATCACTTTAGAAGAAGAATTTGACACCCTGTTTCACCCCTCCACCTCAGGTTGTTTCAGGGTCCTTCAATGTCCCTCAGGGTCATCTTATGATATGTTCCTAGAAATTCATGGTTGACATGGGAAGTGGGGGATTTCATCATATATATGTAAAATCATATTTATTAATCTATATTATTAGGGGAGAATAAATAAAACTAATTGGGATTGGTCATAACTTGTGATCTTCAAACAAGAGTTTTTTTTCATGGACTAGCCATTGACCTACTAGGTCTGCCATAGTTGTGTTGAATTCAACAAGAAGATGAGGTAAATGGTTATTTTAATTGATGTTTTCATTTCATAATAATCACTACATCATAATAATAAAACCATCCCAAATTTTATAAATTAGTGGATTCATCGGACCAAGACCTTAAATTTGATACATAAAAAGGTTTTGATCAACCTCTAGGATATGTACATGATTGGGGGAGCCCTAATCATTGGGAAGATATATGGTGGTATTCACCCTTCAATCTCTATAATGTATGATATAGAGAAAAATACCTCACATATAGTAGATCTATAAAATTTGTGATTAAAACTGTAGAGAAGGAACATCATCCTAGCATTTAAATTCACTTAGGTTCATAGTTTATAGTATTCATCTCCTCAAGTGATTAAAGTTTTTTTATAATGCTTCTATTCATCCATGTTTTCATGCTGGAATCTATGTCCTTGGATTGTTTATAGTTTTATTTCCCCATATTTATATTTTCTATATGTGGATATACTTAACATCAGGGTTGATGATGTCATATACTTGATCAGAACTACACAATGGGATGTTGGTTCTTCATTTATTATATTCCACCTTGGGGCCCATCGCCTAGTTTAATCCTCCCTTGGAGATCCATGACATGTTATTGAATATCATTCATAGGTCCATCTTTTAGTGGATAATAATTAATTAAGATTATTGATATTATTGATGGTTAGATACATAAGGTGGCATCTAGTGATGACTTTGGTTGGTTTCTATTTTGTAAAAGTGTTCCTCATTTAATGTAGGGAGGCCATATTATGCTCAATATATAAGGAATCACTCGGGAAATCCTAAGGTTTCTAATAATCACCACAGTTTAACTTATTTTTTGTTTTTAATTTATCCAAGTCTCATTACCTCAGGAATCTTGGGTGCATCAAACAAGTTGAATCATATTTTTCATGTGAGGCATCCAACACTTTTATTTCTAGGAATCTTGTGATCAGCACAAAAGGATTCTTATAATCACAACCTAGGGAATGTAGTGCTCATCACACTGGGTAAGAACTTAGGCTCTTCCCCTAAGTAATGTTTGGATAGATTGTATGATTGTTGCATATTGGCCTCTTATGCTTGTCATATAAATCATCTCTTGATCATTACATGTGGTAGAACCCCAAGCTCATCCCCTAGGTAGGGAAGAGGAGACATTATTCTCATTACATATGCTTCTTATAATCATCACATAAGGAACCCTAGGAAAACCACATAAGTTTGGGGTTTTGATGTGTCATAAGGGTCATGTGTTTATATCTGAGTTAAGGTGTTCACAAATTTAAAGTATAGTAGGATACCCTCCCAATATGTTCATCATGTACTAGGGTAAGTACAAGTTTACTATCGAGTGATTGAATCACTATTTAAATTTTAGTGGGGGTTTCTCAGAGATTTAATGTTCTGTAAAGGGATAATTTTTATATATTCTCTTTATATATTGGGTAGGCTATAGGTTAGTTATAGTGACCTTTACTATTCATACATAAATATTACATATTATTAGATTAATATCCAATATATAGCATTGTGATCCACTCATAAATCATATAGTCCTTGTGTATAAGGAAACATGGATACATGAATAACTAGTTCATATGTGGTCTACCCTATCTCCCGCTGATTTATTTATAACTAAAACGTTTCTTAGACATATCATACCTAAAAAAATACATTATAACTAGGGGAAGGAAGCATAATAAATGGAGATAACATATTCCATGTAAGGGAAAACAATTGAGATATCAATGATCAATTAAGCATAATAATAGAATAAGGGCATGAGAACATGAGCTCAAAGTTTTACAACCATAATATAGATATCAAATATCATAATATAGTATCATGTAAAAACTCATGGCACTTTATATGGTATAAATCATAAATGAATCAAATAACACTGTCCTTGAGAACATAATATTAGCATAATATATAAGCTTATAGAATATAGATAACCATATAAAATAAATTTCGTAGTATCACAACTAAAATTTTCATAGTGTATTAGTTTCACTCCCCATTCCATCGTATTAATAGTGATGGTTCACTCTAATTGTTTTCATAGTAGACAGAGTCCCTTACTGAGCTCAGTTCACTCCCCATTCTAGTTTTTATTATCTCATGAGATATCAAAATTTACCCTATTCATTAGAGGGGAATATAATTAAGGGCCTACCCATTACATAATCATAATCCATTCATATATATTACATAACATATAAATCATTCATTCTATATAATAACTCATGGATAAGAAATCAGTTCCATGAACATTTTTACATTTCATCAAAACATAACCCATAAGAAATTAGGTTTTATAAAAATATAATCTACATAATAATAAACTATCAATATAATTAAAAGGTATGGTATCCTCGGATAATATCCCCATAAATGAATAAGTAATTTTGAAGTATGTTATCATAAATTAAAAATCATTTAAAATATCTCCTGTAATATTTCTGGATGAAAATATCCCTTTCAATTTTGAGTCAGTTATTTAAAATATAACAAATTTATAAAATATTTTTGAAAAAAATTTATTTTATAACAACCATTGAAAATTTTAAGTGAATATTTAATTTATTAAGAAGTGAAGATTGTTGAAAATTCCATTCACCTCATATAAGTTAAAACAAAATTTTCATTCACATTTTAAGTAAAAATTCAAAAGTACCCCATTTAGAAAATGATAAGAATATTCCTTTGAAACAAATTTCAAAATTTTAATATATAAGATAAATTGACATTAAATAATCATTTTATAATAGTAAAAACATTCTTTAACACATTTTTAAAAAACATGAACATAAAATAAATCATATTTTTTACTAAAGTGATAAATAAAGTCATATTTCCTTAGAAATATTATTTTAGTCTCCTTATAACTTAAAGAGAATAAAATTAAAAAAAACTTGTAATCATTAAAAATAAATAGATTATAATAAAATTTATGAGATTCATGAGTTTTAGGTCATGAAATTTTATCATTGTAAACATAATAAAAAACAATCCTTATAAATAATGAGATTGTAACATATAACCCATACCTTAGGTTCGACATGATTCAAAATCACCCTAACATACTATATAATAAATTTAAATTTATTATAAATCTATATCAGAATAATTTATATACTTATAATAGAATATATTTTCCACTTATGACATTTAAAATCCCATTTATTAATAATTATTTATTAAAATTGTAATATCCTTAACTTTGTGGAGGTATGTTATTATTTAAATTTTTGTTTGAATATCTTAATTTTGGTTAATGGAATTCTAATTGTATGTATGGGGAAGATCAAGGGTGTTTCCTAGGATCATTAAATTATATAGAATAGAATGTGGAAATTATGTGAAAGTTATGTCGTTGGCGCACAGTTAGTGTAAACGATGAACCCATATTGTGCAAGCGAGGCGGAGGGGTGCACTGTAAGAGTGAACCATGAAAGGGGGAATCCAAACCATGAAGCCTTGGATAGAGGAGTTCTGCATGGATGGTGCATGTTTTTTCAAACATTACAGGCCTCTTTAAGTAAGTGAGTGACTCATCCCCACTTTGACAGAGGTTGGCACACAATGTTTCAATGGTTTGACAAACCTTGCAACAAAACCCTACACCCCCTTAAAAAGAAAAAATTTCCCAAACTATCCCCTCAGGATTTTAAGTATCTCACAAAATTTGTATTCCCATAATTCTCTTATAAACCCTAGTGATGAACTCAAGCTCCCAAATCATCTAAATAATGGATCTCTTGGATTCGTCTCCCCTTGGGGCCTTTGATTGCGAATCGAACAGCTAGATGAGTCTAATCCTCATATTCGATCTCTTTTCTATATCAGGGTTTTTATATTGGTTTATATTATTCCAAATACATAAACACCTATTTTTATAAATTCTAGGTTGAGGATTCACAGGGTTTTGGAATCCAGTTCTAAGTCTATGATTAATCAGGGGGATGTCTTTGGATTTGAGGTAGGTTGTATACAAGTTATATATTATAAACATTATATTAATTTTTTCTAGATTGGTTGTCTTTTTTCTTTCCTCTTATTGTGCATTTAATTTATTTAGCGTGTTTCAGTGAAAATGGTTGTATAAGTGAGGATTTGAATCCCTCACAATCAACCTGGGATTCATTGATGTTGAATAGGACAATTTAGGGCCACCCACAAGGTGCGCCAAAAATTCCAAACATACGAAATGGTAATGTTAAGCCCGAAATTGATTTTTAATATATTAGATCCCATGAAGAACATGTTGGTATCTATAAACTGAATTTAATTAGGAATATAGTCAGTTTTTCTTAACTAAATAATGTATTTTTTTGGGAAAATATGAAATTTGTTAGAGGAAATAAAATAATTATGATAAGTGGAATATGAATTGTACTTGAAATTGTTATGTTTTCTAAAGATTTAGAATGATAAAAAATTAAATATATAAATTTTTACTAGTTGATATATTTGTTAAATGGGATGAAATTTTGGAATTTATAATTATTATGAATGGTATAATACATGAGAATTGTGCAATATGCATAAATGGTTACATAATAAGAAAATATAGTAAGTTAAATGGTATATGAAATGAGAATGGAAAACATCCTAATGGGTTAAGGAATGATGTTAATCCTACATGTTCAATTATTATGAAATATTAATGTTATGGAGTTAATTGTGTATGGTTTTTGTCATGGTATATGTGATAACAGATAAATAAATATGTGACCATGACTTGGTTGATGTGGGGAATTTCACTTGAGGATCAATGACCATGGGTTGGGTTAACATTGGGGTTCAATCCCCAACCCATAATTCATGGGTTATGGAAGGGGACTGGGGCTCTATTCTCTTAAAAGTTGTATTTAATGAGACACTATAGACTGATCAATCATGTTAACTGAATTTTATTTATTGTGAAATGTTATCCCTAGAGAGTTTAGGTATTTAACTTATTCCTTAATGCATAATAATTGATCGGCTTAGTCTATTGTGTAAATGATGTACTGCATATCCCATGGAATACCTGATGAGGATGAACATAGTAATTAATATAGAGTAATTGATGAAATGGATTTAATGATGATAATGGTTTGAAATTATATTGTTAACTAATGGAAATTGAGTTATCTTTTGTTTACCTTGACATTTATTTTTTACTTCCATGCACTATCTGTTTATATTGGATATTTTGTAGACATCATTAGTGGTGGACTAATGAGTTGTATTCATACCTTACTTGGGCCATCGTTGAATACCCGAGCATATTTCATGGTCACAGGTCATGACAATGGAAAATGGCCAATGCTAGGGAGTTGATTTAGGCTTGGTATGTGCATAGATGAGGATCTAAACTTAGAGTCAGGACCCACATTATGAATTTAAATGTTGTATATGTTTTTAGTTTTATTCACATTTTCCCTATTATTATGAGATGTAATATTTACTTGTTAGTTGTTTCTTGTACACTATTTGGGAAGTGTCTTATTATGCATGATTCAGGTTATTACTTATTATTTTTGTTAATTTATTTATTATCTAGTAAAGACGGTATAGTCTCCCCACGTTGCGATTTAGACCCTCACTACTAATAGGAAACCACTGGAATTTGAGGACGTTCATTTGAGTTCATTTGGTGACTCAGCTCAAGGTACCGTTTAGTGGCTCCAAGGTCATAGACATTATAAAAATCATCATTTCGAGGTGTTAACTATTTCTTTTTTCAGGCATATTTTGGTTCAGTTGTTCTGGTCCTTCAACCTTGATAATTGTTACATAATATAAAAAATGTAAATCGTGATATAAATATCCCATATATATTCATTATATATATATATATATATATATTGATTCATCAATAAAATTTAGAGATAGAAAAATTAAATACACCATTCATGGAGATTGTATGATATATATACGCATGAAGATCATTTTCACTCTTAGACATATAGAATGAAAGAAATCTAAAATGTAATTTTATTTTATTTAATAATTATTATATCATATATATTATAAATATTCATTAAATTTATCCGTATTACCATCCATAAAAAATGAAAAAAAATAAAGCTCATCTATTTTTCGTGGTTGTAGTCCACAAGTATGCCTAGGCAAAGTTATTATTTTCGATGGATTGAAAGAAGGTGGATAATAGTTGTTCCATAATCATAATGAAAATTTTATATATTTCATATAATAAATTAATTATTTTAGAATGGATACCATTTATTTAAAGTAATTATATGAAATAAAATAGAAAACGATTGGTTAAGAGTCATACTTGTTCATTTAGAAACCCGTTTTAGCATACATTTTAAGCATTGAAGGGATCGAATTTTGGAAGGAAAAGAAGGTCTAAGATATGGGGAATTAATATAGGAATATATTATGGAATTAATTGGCTAATATATGATTCTATAGAGGTTTGAGTAAGAGAAGAGAAAATGTGCCCTTTTATAAGTGAGATGAGGGGCACTCTTGGAATTATATAAAGTATTCAATTAATATAAATTAATTTATATAAAAAAGTGATAAAAATTGTAATATTTTTAATATATTATGATTATAATTTTAAATACTCTCATACAATAATATTTATAAATAGTTTTTTATTTTTTTTACCCTTATCTCTTACTTTCAATCCCCCCATTAATCCTCTTGACAATTACCCAAATATTAATGTTTTCTACTATTTAAGTGTCAATAATGTTTCCATAAAAAGAAAATAAACCAAAAAATGGAACATAGTTGATATATTCCACAATATTACTTTTACATGGAAAATTATTATATTTTTATGAATTTTAAATCAATTAAAAAATATTGTTTATTTTGAAATATCATTATTATCATTTTTCTAAATATTCAATTTCTTTGACTTTAAATTCATCATAATAGTTATGGAATTAAAATATAAAACATTAAAAAATACAAAATATTTTATTTGTATAAACAAATTCATGTGAAAGAATAATTCATCCAAATTATATTACATATAATATCATTTATTTATTTTTTCTATTAATTAAATAAATATTTTGATGACGTTGTGAAAGAAATTAATATAATTATTCAACCACTAAAAATAAAAACAATTACCATGATAATAACACTAAATTAATCCTTAAAATAAATATTTATAATATAATATATCCACTATTTTCCCTATATAAAAAAATTTAGTAATATTAATATCAAGAGGGACTCATTTTGTATATATTTTTTTCCTAAAATAACAAGAAGGTCATAATCAAGAAAAACGACACTAATTTAAAATATTATTGAAACATGGATATATATTTCATAAAAAAAAATCAAATAGTATTAATGAAAATTTCATAGAAATGTTAAAGCCTTATCTATAAGTTTTAACCATATTTTACCTATTTTACCCTTATAGAGGTGAAAAATAGTTTCCATAGTTGTTATTCATAATGACTAAAAAATAAAAAAAAGAATATTATGAAATGTTATCCTTTTATTGAAAATATGGAATCCATTATTAAATATTCAATTCAAGATAATGGAACAATTTATTTTAATATTAAACTTGAAAAATATGATGAAAATATGATTCCTGATGAAAAAAATGTTTTCTGAAATATTAAGGTTTTTATACTAAACCCCAATATAAAATAATTTCCACTAAACATAATTTTATTATTTATAAAATAAATTAACTATTTTATCTTTTAAATACTTTTATTAAAAAATAAATCTTTTTGAATTCATTAAATAAAAAGAATGTTTTCTAAAAAAACTAGTATTTCACTATTCATTAAAAAATCAGTCTTTTCAAAAAATTATAAACAATTTACTCAATTATAATATTAGAAAGATGATTTTAAAATTTAAGTTCATTTTTTCAAATATATATTATAAAATTGATAGAAATTAATTATATTATTCTCTGAAAAATGAATAAAAATGATTTCGATGGAAAATATATTTGTGAAGCATATAAATACATTACTAAATGTTCAATGCATATTTATCAATATATAATATTTATATAAAATTTTAAATATATTTCATTAATTTGGTGATTTATATTCAATATATAAATTTATCTACTATTTTATAATTTTATATTATATTATAGTTCTTTTAGATTCTGGGTTGTGTGTATTGTACGCCATCAAAAAAATTAAATTTATTTGAAAAGATATATATTTAATAAATTATCATAATGTTACTTTATACCACCAATAAAATGAATTTATCCCTAAAAATTCAATTACATTTATATAGAAAATGTGGATATCTCTATTTCATCACATCATAGATTCACATATAGCTTTTTTGAATTTTTGATTCCCCCAAAGAACTTTAACCCTATGAATATTAATATTCTATTGCACTTTATCTCTATGATCCAATAATTTTATAGGTTATTGTTAATAGGAATGATCAATTTCTAATGGTAAAAAATCTATATTTATGACACATGAAATATCATGTATATACTTTCTCGTGAGAGATATGGAACACATCATGAAGTTGTAAGAGGTTTGGTGGAAATTTTATATAATCAGTTATCATCCATACTCGATCAAGAATAATGATGGGTGAAATATACCTTCATATGATATTTCCCTTAATTATTAATACCATAACCTTTTCTAGGAAGACATTTATAGGGATTCCTTCTTACCCACTACGAATTCTAGATTTCACATATGGTAGTCAGCATAAATTTTTTATCGACTATGTATTGTCTTGATATTCTATAAAATGTATATAAATTTCTCTGTAATTTCCTTAGCTATATCATTCCCCAATAACTTTAATTCTCAAAATTCATCCCATTATTTTGGAGTTACAGGAATTTTTTCCTAGAGGACTTTTTAAGGATCTATCAGAATGCTAGAGTGAAATCTATTTGTGTAAGAAAACTTGATTAGAGGAAGCTGTTCATAAAAATTATCTTTAAAATAAATAGAATAATATCCCATAATATCCTTCAAGATATTAATGGTTCTATAAGACTGAAAATCTAATCATGGATGATAAAATGCACTGATTCACAATTCCGAATCAAGAGCATACTTAAGATTTTCCCAAATAAGCAAGCTATACATCATATCCCAATCAGATAAAATAGAATATGATTCTCTATAAAATATCACCCCTTTGTTAATATATATTATGTAAATATAATGAAGTGGTAAATAATAATTGATATAAATTAATTGAGATGACTTCATAAGGCTATTGAATATAAACCTTAAAGAAGTATTTCTTTTAGATGTTTTTGGGAGTCCGGTGATAAAATCCATAGTGATGTTTTCCGAATTACATTCTAGTATGGTAAATGGTTGTAGTATTACTTAGAAATATATGACTCAAATTTATCTTGTTGAAATACTAAGAACTAAGATACATACTCCTCAATATATCTCTTCATGATATCCCACCCAAAATACTCTTTATTATCTCTATATATCTTCTTACATCTAGGAAGAATAAATATTTATGAATTATGGAAATCATCAAACAACTCATTCTTCAAAAATGGAACGGAAGAAAAGTATACATGGTTCTTAAACATTTTAATTCAATAACATTGGAGTTTAAACTCAAGAACATTTCTCACCTTCCTTTGTAGCTCTATATCGTCATTTCGGGAATCTTCAATCTTCTCATTAAGATATGGTTGAACACTGATTTGACCATGAAAATATTTCCCCCCTTCTATCTAGTTTTATAGATCCACAATTTGTAAATATAGAAATATTTAATATTTTGTGATAATAATAATAGATGAGTTATCATGATATTATCAACATAAAGCTTCAATCACCTTGTTCACTTTCGTAGGGTGATAATGTATTGATCTATCATAATCTTTAATCAAATCCAACCATATTATTAAGATTATATTCAAATATTTATTAGTGAATATATACATTAATATTTTATGATCGGTGTATATATTGACAATATATCTTTAAATATAATAAACCCATACATTTGATGAAAAAATTAGCACAGATAACTAAAAAAATTGAGTTGGGTACTTTTTTCTTATGAAACATTATTTATCATGAGTCATAGGTTGTCACTATATCATTATACTAGAGGATGCATCGTTATCCCTTTGTTGATGCATTACAATTGATCAAAAACACTTATCCACTATAATGGAGTGTTATAATTAGTGTAATAACTGGATTTCTGTTCATTTACTTGAAATCTTCCTCACAATCACCTATTCAAAGGAACTTTTCCCCCTTACGAATTAAATTGGTCATTTGATTAAACAGATGAGATAAATTCACCAATAATCATCGAAAATATCCAACCTGGCCTAAATAATTACATATCTCAATAACTTGTTTTAGACTATGAAAACTTTAAATAACTTCTATCTTATATTTATCCACCAATATACACTCACATGAGGTTATAAGACCCAAAAATGAAACTTCATGTAGCCAAAATTCACACTTGGTTCATTTTTCATATAAATTATCCATTATTAATGTCTTTAGTTCAATCCTCAAAAAATCTTCATGCACTTCATTACCCTTAGAATATATAATGTTTTCAATAATAAAGATTACCAAAAACTAGTCAAGGTAATCTCTAAAGACATTATTCATTAAATTAATGAAGATGGTGGCGAAATTAATAAGAATAAATGGAATCACTGTAAATTCATAGTGTACATACCTTGTATAGAAGGGTGTCTTGGGTACAGCCTCCTTACAAAACCTTAATTGAAGATATCCTTTTCAAATTTCAATCTTGGAAAAGATATAAAATATATTTAGTTGATTTAAGAGGTCATCTATATGGAGTAGAAGATAATGGTTCTTGATAGTGGTCTTATTTAGTACCCAATAATTAATACAAAATCAAATCAACCTATATTTCTTATTAACAAAATGAATTGGTGAACCCCTTGGAGACACACTTGGATGAATGAATCACTTATCAAGATTATCATAGAGATTATTCTTCAATTACTGCAACTCAATCAAGTTCATTCTATGGATAATCTTTGATATAATTGTAACCCCAAGTGTATTTTTTGATGAAAACTAAACTTCAAATTTCAAAGGATGACTAGGAAATTCCCTAGGAAAACATCAAATAACTATCATACCATAGGAACACCTTTAATGTTGATTTTATCTTCAACCATATGAGATAAAACCCATTTAAAATTAGAATCAAGACCCATAAAATAGATAAAATGTCCATCAAAATATCATTTTTATCATTGCACTGAAAGAAGATCATAGGTTGGTTCAGGATATCAAACATGAATTCCATTACTTCAAAATTGATGTGGGATCCATATAAATAAATATTATCGATTTCTAAGATAAAATCAAATTCAACTAGGGGAAGAATAATGATATTTAAACAAATCATGTTCCCATAAACATAAATCGAAGAATAATCACAGACAATAGATGTGATCGTCATAAAATTATGAGTTTTATATTCTAATCCAATAGATAATAATTAGGGTGTAATTGTCATTCCCTTAAAAAAATTTCACATATAATATTATAGTTAAATAAAAAATCAAATTACAAATTAGTTATTCTAGATTTGAATGTAATTTTACCTTTCACCACATTGTTAACATTTCCTACATCAACAATAGTGATAACATGATATTTCCATTTATCTCTGGGCTTAATAAGTTACAAGTGTATATCATCATTATTAACCATTCTATTTGATCACTAATTAGTATAATTCCTATACTCATTTAATTTGAAACACTTTATTTTTTTTGGTTCATTATATTATGGTTTTCTTATATTAGTAGATAACTATATTTTCCCATCACTTCAACATTTAGTTTCTTGATCACCATCATTTCCACACTTAAAAAATCTAACAATTAACATAATAAAATTTATTTCATGTTTCCTTACACACATTTATAAAGAAAAATGAATGTTTATCCACTTCTTTCCATGGGTTTTATTATTTATTTGAAGCTCTATATTTCATTTCATTTAAAATCCATAGATTTATGGTTTTATTTAATCTCTGTATACACCTTGATAAAAAATCAATGAATTCTTCAGAGATAATGAATTCCCATATGGATAATTCCCTTGGATGATATGGTTTTAAGACACTAAAGAATTGATCAATATTAAATTCATGATGGACTATAACCCAAGAAGCATAACTCACATGTATTGTAAAATATTCTTAATATGTACAAATGGATTCATCATACCTTGGCATTATATTTGGGAATTATATCTCCATTTTTATACAAATATTATGTGGAAAGTAATTATGGGAAAACAATTTCTTAAACTCATCCCACTCTGTGGATTAATTCTCTCTATATTGCATCAAGTTCATGAAATGATTCTAATATAGATCTATTTCACCTCCAAACAATAATATATAAATTAATATTTTCATGTTCCAAACACTGGAGAATATAAAATACCTTTTTTTGGTACTGGTCCAGTTCTCATTGACTAGTTCTTCATAAGACCCACTAGAATAATGTGTATGTTGACTTATGAATGACTCAATGAGATGTTGTTCCCCCATTTTCATGTTTGGGATAATCATATGATTCATATCTTGAGAATGTTTTCTAATCATAGCGGGAAACCATATAATAAAAAATAATTTATATGATATCTATATTGGGACACATTACTTTCATCCTATAACACATAATTTAAACCTATTTAATCCATGTTCATCATTGATAAAAATAATTCATAATGGTTTTTAATGAAAATGGGAATTAACCCAAACACATCCCTTGAGATTTTAAAATTAAATGTGTAGTAAGGGAATACTCAAAATCCAATATAATGATGGCTGCAATATATCTGATCAACTCTCCTTGGGTTTATTTCCCCTTGAAGAATCTATTCCTGAACGACATCCAATGTAGTTTCCATACAGGGTTGTTTTTTCTGGGAAATCCAAATATATGTTTTTACTATAACATATTATTTTCTCCTAAACCTAGGATTATCCTAAGGATAATCACTAAATATTTCCCATCATTTTATCTAAAGGTTACTAAAAATTTCTCTGATACCAACTACAATGACCCAAAATATTTATACATAGATATTTCATATTTCTTTATGAATATTAAATAAATAGAATTATGATCCACGTTATAATAATACAAGTTTAGTTTATTTTGAAACATGGATACATAAACAACTTTTTCCTAGATATCTAAATTACATCCCATTAATATTTTCATAACTAGTACCATTATTAGGCATATAAAAGTTAAAACAATTCATAATAACTTGTGGAAAGTAAACATAAGAAAGGGTGATCCCAGATACCTAGTATTGAAAAAAGGTAGATATCAATAATAAATTAAATATAACATGAGAATAAGAATATATGAACATTAGATTCACATTTTAAAACAATAACCTATATATCAAATATCATAATAATAGCTCATGTAATAAATCATGGAAGTTCATTCGACATTTATCATAAATGATTCAAATAAAATGAGCCATGGGAGAATAATATTGGAAGAAAAAATAAGTTTGTGGAATACACATAGTCAAAAGAAAATAATTTCTTTAGTCAATAATCACTACTAATAATATCATTGTGTATTAGGAAAAATGAACATTACATAATATTGATACCCAAGGTTCACTCCCAAGACTATCTTAGTGGAAAGAGACCCTTAATGAATTGGGTTCACTCCCCATTCAAGTCCTTATATCTCATGATATATCCTTATTTATCCAATAAATTAGAAATATATATAATACCAGGACCACCCATCACATAATAATAATACATTCATATGTTTTCCACAATATCATAAATCATTCATAATGTATCACAGACCATGAATAGTAAATAGGCTTTATAATCATATTAACATTTCATCATAACAAAACCCATGAAGAATAAATGGGTTTCATAAACAACTCCTTGAAATAATCCTAAACCATCTATAGAATCAATAACTATGGAATAATTAGATCATATCCCTATAAAAACATATGTAATATCAATTCATATAATCATAAATGAAAATTCCTTTAAAATGTCCCTTGCAATATTTATTAAGGAAAATACCCTTTCCATTATGGAATTACTTCATTAAAATATAAAAATTCTTAAATATAATTGAAAAAATATTCTTTGATAATAATCATGGAAAATTTTAAATGAATGATGAAATCATTGAGTGGTCAATATGGTAGGAAATTATATTCCTACCATGTAAGCTATAATTAAAATTTATTTCACATTTTTTGATAAAAAGTGAAAAAAAGCTCATTTAGAAAACAAATAGAAGATTTCATTTAAAACGTTTCTCTCCAATACAAACATGGGTGAAATTTAATTTAAATATTAATTATATAATAGTAACAGTATTCATGAGAACATTTTTAGAAGACATGGACATAGAAGATAATGGATTTTAAACAAAAGAGAGAAATAAAGTTGAATTCCATTAAAAATATTCTTTTGGCGTCATTGGTACTTAGAAATGTAAAAAATGAAATGAAAAAATGAAATACCTAAAAATAACTAGAGTATAATAAATTTATTGAGATTTTTATGGGCTAAATCCCGAAATTTCACCATGAAAAACTTAATCACAAATAATCTCAATAAATAATGTGATTGTAACACAAAACCCTTACCTCAAGTACAACATGTTTAAAATGTGATCTACCATCCAATATAATAATTTAAAATTTAGTATAATTCTATAAAAAATCATATAAATAACTATAATATCATATGTGATCCACTAAAAAAATTTCAAGACCCATTTATTAATAATTTTATATAAAAATTGTTGTTTCTAGGTGTTAAATGTTTCATTTTTCCTAAATATTTCAATTTAGTTGTTCTATTCCTTTTACATTGAAATAAAAAAATGTGAATAATAATTAACCATTGATAAATCATTATTATTTCATATATATATATCATATATTCATTAAATATATCCTTATTACTATCCATGAAAAGTGGAAATGAATAAATAATCACATCTCTTTGTGGATGTGGTAGTCCACACGTTCCCACACTCGAGTTATTATTTTCCTACGGATTTGAAGAGGGTTTATTATGGTTTTTAACTCATCATAATAATAATTATTTATATTCTATATACTTGATTAATTATTTTATAAGGAATACCTTGGATTTATTTGAAGTATAAGAAGAATAAAAATTTAAAATATTCAGTTTAGAGTTGTACCACTTCATTAAGAAACCTATTTTGGCTTACATGTTAATCCTTGAAGTGATTTTATTTTGGAAAGAAAATAATATATATGATGTGGAGGATTGATATAATTATTTATTATCGTAGGTATTTTAGAAAATATAAGGCTAAAAATGTGTGAGTAAAAGAGGATAATAGGTTCCCTTTTATAAGTGAGAGGAGGGGAACTCTTGGAATTTCATATAGTATTGAATTAATATATATTAATTTCTATAGTAAAGTGACATAGAATTAATATATTTTGAATATAGGATGTGTATAAGTCAAATTTTTCTCATAAAATAATATTTTACACATTTAAATTATCTTTTAGTTTTAACCGTATATTAATTCTTTTGGAAATTACTGAAATATTGAAGGTTTCTACTCTTTAAGGGTCAAAAATGCTACCATAAAAGGAAAATAGACCAATAAATAGAAAATTTATGATATTTTAAAACATATTCCATTTACTTGGAGTATTGTATAAATTTTCTAATTTTTAAATAATTTAATAAATTATTGTGTGTTATAAAATGTCACAAATTTCATTTTTTTGTAACTATTCATTTACATTAGAATTAAACTCAACTAGATATCTATGAAAATAAATATAAACCTTTAAAAATTCTTTAATATGTTATATTTATCTAAAAAATATATTTAAAAAATTAATATATCAAAATTGTATTACATTTAATATCTTTTAATTTTTTTTCAATTAATTGAATAAATATTGGGTCGGCATTGCGTAAGAATTTAAGCTAATTATTCAATCACTACTAATTTTAAAAAATATATCATGACAAAAAATAATATTTAAAATAAAAATTTAGAATCTAACTTATCTTATTTTTATCTTTGCGTTAAAAAATTTTGACATATTAAAATCAAGAGAGTGACATTTTGTATTTATTCTTTTCTTACAAGAATATAAAGGAAATAATCAAAGAAAAATTGAAACAAGTTAACATATTTTTGAAACATGGATGGAAATATCCAAAATTAACTCATATAATATGATAAATTAGAGTATTAAATAATGTTTATAGACTTATCCCAAATTTTTAACCTTATTTTACTCGTTCTAACCATACCGAGGTGACAAATATTTACTAATTATACTATTCATAATGACAAAAAATAAAAGATTACTATTTTCCAAATTTGATCTTACAAATTCAAAATATAGAATACATTTTAAGGATTCAATTCATAGAAGTGAAAAATTTTTAATTTAAAATTAAACCCACAAAATGTGAAGAAAAGGAATTTTCCAAAAAAATGTTTTTGAAGTATAAAAGATAATATTCCAAAATATAACAAAAAATTAATTAAAATAAATAAAATTGGATTATTAATTTTTTAAATGAAATAATTTAAATTTTAAAACTATTTTAAAAAAGTGTATCTTTGTTAATTATTTTAATGAAAATATAGTTATCATTAAAAATCAATACTTTTACTATTTATCAAAAATTAAATCTTTTTAGAAAATTATCAAATATTTATTCTAATATAATATTGAAATAATTATTTCAAAAATTTAGTTAATTTTTTTATAATTTTTTCTAAAATTGGTTCAAATTAATTATATTATTTTCTCACAAAAAAAATAATATACATTTTTGAGGAAAAATGTATTTTTTAAGCATATAAAAACTTTACAAAATATTGAGTACTTATTTATTAATATATGTTATTTATCTAAAACCATTAAAAATATTTTTAATAAATTATGTTATTCATCTTCACTCTAGAAATTTAATAACTAGTTTATAACGTTATACTATGTTATGATTTATTTAGACATAGGAATATGTGTTTTCCAAGCCATCGAAGAAATTAAATTTACTAAAGAGAAATATATATACTAAAATATTAGGGTGTTACATTATTATCCTCTAGATATTAAATAATTCAAGGGTTCTTTGAATTTATCATTTGTTTAGTTTACTCTAGAAAGATGATCAGGCTTTACAGTTTCTGCCTCCCTGTAGAGAGATGTGATGGGGTGGATATTCTAGGTTTGGAGATGGTACAATCACCTCCAAATTTCCAACCATGATTGGACGACAAGGTTGTGGGAATATTGAGATGTTAGTATTGGACCTCAGATAGTAATTCTAAAAATCTTATTGTGATATATGTTTCAAAACCCCCAAAGTTTGATTGCACAATTTAAGGTCATGTGTTAGGACCACATGATGCAGTTTAACATTATGTGGTAAGGATACTTATATCATGAATAGGGAAAAAATAAGAGGTGGTGTATGGATTTCACATGGAATATACTCTAAATATTGTGGAACTTTATCATGATCATCATATGAGTAATCTCATGTTAATCAAATGAGTCTTCATGTTCTCATCATGCAAGACATCATATTCTCATCACATCATTTAAGGAAATAGTTTAATGTCTTATGCTAACAAAATTGTTTTTTCATTAAATGTTATACAACTAAGACATTGGTTTTTTGTATTTTAAATTCATGAATATCAAATATCTCTAGATCATATGTGTGGTTTTAACCAATACTATTTTTTATTGGAGGATATAAGGATCCAAGGATCGTGCATTCACTCCTCTAGGGGTACTATGGTCAGTTAACCTTGACAATGCTATGGTTGGGGCCTGTGTATCCACTGATCAAATTATTTTTCGAAAAAAGTGTTTAAATGCTACCCGTTTTAGGTAACATTATGGGGGATAATATTAGAGTTCATATTATTTGGAGTATAAGTTTAGTAATCTATATAAACCATTATTGGTGTATAGGTCTTATTCATGAGGATCAAAGTTATTGATTGTCTGAGTGGTTTGAGATTCAGTAAACCTATATCAAATGGACTTGAAGGCCCTGAGAACTCAACCTACACAAAGCTATATTTGTAGGAAGGATAGATCATTAAATATCCTATAGAGTGGTTTTCATAAATTTTAGGGTATTCATAAAGCGAATACCTTCTAGAGGCATGTGTGTCTTGCCTAAGTATTATGTCCAGGTAACCGTGGAAGGGGTTTCATAAAATATTGAGGTCTCGAGGAACCCTAAGTGGTGAAATTCATATTATTCTAATGAAATTCTTTCCAAATGTAGAGATATTTTGTGTAATTTATCTCGGTCATGATTCGATTATTTGGAGGAATCATGATTGTTTATTCATAAAGATCACTACCGATGAAAATCCATGTCTCTTCATGTCCATGAAGGTCAAAGTTATGAAAGTTCATATCATCATCTAGAAGGTTAACGATCATATACAATTCAAATGGGGGATTAATGGTGGTATTCTTAGGTTCTATGTGAGTGGGTATATAAATTTTGAAAAGGATATCCATCTTCATGGAGGTCATATCTTTGTGGTTCTCTAAGATTTTTCATAGAACTCTAGTCTTTTATGAAACACTAGACCATTGTGAATCCATTTCCTTAATTGGTGCCTAGATTTTTCTAGTTTTTTCACTGATCATCCATTATTTTCTTTTCTTCCTTACCAGATGTATTTTTTTTTTCTATTAACAAATTTCCCCCCTTAAAATGAGATCAGACATGGAGGAGGCATTTTATATTCCAAGGGAAAAAACTAAAATTCATCATTGTGGGATTTTGGATTCATGAAAATCATCCCTAAACATGGCCTATAAATAGGGGGTGATACTCTTAGGGGTCCACAAGATTTCATGGAATATAATTTTTACCATATTTTCATGAAACATTTTCTCTTTCGAGTATCTTGTGATACAAATCCTTGGTACTCACGATATTGATTTCTTCCATGAATGGATTTATACATATATACTTGTATGCACCTTTTTAGATTTACAAAAAAACTTCTGTGAGGTGATTATTTTGTGAAGAATTTTTTTTATGAATACAACCTTCATGAATCAAACTTAGAAATAAAAAATTCAAATCTCCAGAGATGGTTGACGAGGGTGCTAAATATTTTTATATATAAAGAAAGGATTTAATATAGAACATCTATATTATAGAGAGATTATGTAATTTGTCTAAGAACTATCTATGAATTTTGAAAAAAAATCATGAGATATAGCCACCCAATAAATTTCCACCATTTTTGGAATTTGGGATTTTGGGATAATTCCTATATCCCAAAATCTTACTGGTATTCCCCAAGTTATTAGTTTAGAATCACTCTATGTTTGTATAAGTGGAACAAGGTTGCATCTTTTCCCCATTTCAAGGATCATTAACTATTCATGGAACACTACCAATGAAACATAGTTAGGAACATAATGGGAGGGGATCCAATCATGAAAAAAATATTCCTTAATACGACATCATTTTCAAGGAAGGATTAGTAGTCTACTTTTTGTGATGGAAATAATGATAGAAATTGCATTCAGGTGAAAAATTTACCAATGACTGGCCTTGGGAATAATGGGTATGAAAATAATTTTATTATTTCAAGGAATATATATAAAGGGAGGGGATTTATGAACTAGTGTTCACTTACCAATTTCACATCTACCATAACCCATACATTCTTCCTGACCTGTTGAGAAATTGATCAACTTAGACTAGATTATTTCATCTTCATCATGGGGATGTCGGCATCAGCTTATTGGACCTTTACCACAATGTTTGGATCCCCATTCATGGAGAGATAAATTTTGTAGTTATCCTAGTATATAATTATTAGGAGGACTAGGAGAGGGTATTGAAACTCATAAAAGTGAATCTATATACTATATAGGCGGATAAAAACCCAAACATGTCACCATGGATGTTGGATTCATGAGATGGTTTGAAATATTCTTAAACCCACCTAAAGGGAGGATACCAGGGAGACCCATAATATGGTTGGGGATACATATCATAAAAATGAGGTCTCATACTAGGTACTACGGAGGTGAGCCAATACAACCTGACAGGTTATAGTATGAAGTCTCACACTCATTAAGTTATGTTGGCCAGGTTTATTTTGGGGTTCTATTTTGGGTGGTTGCTACTTGTTCAGGATGCTTATATGGGTGTTTGGTCATGATCCTCCTCCATGGTGGTGATGTTAGTAATAATAGATTGTATAAACCCAGATATCCCAATGTTGGTGTATCACTCTATGTTTTTTGGGTATATTTTCAGAAGTAAGATTCTCGAGCATGTGTGAATCCCATTACAATTCATGTATGTGTGGGATACTGCACACATGGATTTTTATGAGTATCAGATTTCCATTCACCCAACCAATTCTGATTTCTATCCATATATGCCTAAAATCCATTGGATTCATCCAATTTTTCTTTATTTGGACTATATACTAATAAATATAAGGTTGTTAGTGATATTTTTTTCAACTTGTTTTCCCTTATAACCAGAGTGATCATGGAGAATGTTCTAAGAACAAATGAGCAGTGGTCAAACCCCCTAACCTATAAAAGTTCGTTATTAGTGGTACATAATGAATTAAACTTATTTACAAGTCATGTAGCCTATAGAAATTCAATAATCTGTTCCATTGTTTCTAGAAACGGGTTTCATGGGTTTATATTGAGGTATTCAAAGGTCACCATCCCATGGTTCTTCAAAATCACTAGTTAAGGTTTTCATTTGATGTAAATTGATAAATAATGTACTTTATATTGTATGACACTCCCTTTAGGGTTTTCACTCTAATTCTTTGATTTGGGAGAGTTTTCAACATGGGGATATATAAAGGTGGTTGGTGACCAAGTAAAAAACTGAGGAGTATTTCAGCTATTTTGGAAGTCATGGTGTGCTGTGGGGAGGAGTATCATTCCAAGAAGGTAGACGTGTTCATGTGGAATTTTTAGAGACTATTGATCTAAGGTATCCCACTCATGTAAAGGGTTCAATGTAAAATCAAGGTGCAACTAGAGTATAGATAATCCCTTATAAATGAGTCCACCATATGATGCAGTCTAACTCAATGCATGATAGAAATGTCATATTTTTTTACTGTTAAAATTCTCTTGGGGAATGTGGCAGTAGCTAAATAGATATGGGATACTACTTCCTATGATAGGACATGCCAATGATGGCTTCTTAACTCCTTGGTGGAGGCCTTACAATATATACAAGAGTTGGGGATTGTAAATTAGTCTCTAGGAAAATATAATACCTTAATTTATTATATTTTAGTGCTTCTAGATATTCCCCCAAAAAGATATATGTTAGGGATCAGATTGGCAATGGGATAGTAGAAGAGTCAAATGGAAGTGAGTCCTAGGGATGTGTTTTATACTAGGAATCCCCCATGGGAAATGAGGAGCCTCATCTTGAAAATGACTCTGGATACCTCACTGTTTTGATGTAAGACTCTCAGTTCTACAATCTTAATGAAAATTTTTACTCTTGGGATTTACTAACTTGTTTACTATAACTCACATAGGAACTATTGAATACATGTTGTGGATATTCTGGATGAATCTATAACACATCACCCTTTCTAGAGGGGTGAATATAAGGACTTATTCCGTGAAGGGGGGAGAATCACCACCCCACTGATGTTGTGACTGTGGAATGTTGGACATCACTCAGTGGGGAGATACCTTCAATCAAAGTGGTGTCTTAGCTACCTCAGTGACCATATGGTAGTTCCCAATAAAATTTAGGATTTTTGGTAATCATATTATTAATACTCTATAATGACATGTTTTTATACTTCCATAAGAACTAGAATATTTGATAACGATGAAACCTTAAAATACCATTAATTTTATCATCAATGTTGGGAAGACATTATTTTATAATCCTGATTCCAGTTCCTTGAATCATTACTTGCTTCCTGGATTGGAAGATGATGCCCCCATAGGCAAATGGCTATGATTGAACATGTAATCTCACTCTTGTAATAAAACAAATATTTTCATTATTACACATTAATACATTATATATTAAATAATATTACACTTAATAACACCTGGAAGATTTTTAAATCTATAGTCTTTGGGAATTATGTGAATATCAAAACATCTTGGACATGGGATACAATGACGTTTTTGAAAACTTACTTAACATGCTTCTAAAATTCCATGGCTTTTAAAACTGCATGGGATAACCTGGGGACATACATCAGAAACGGGTGATCTATAAATCCAAATAAGTGAATTAGAATGGAATGTGGAAAAACATGTTACAAAATAGGCATATCAATTGGGGATAAAAGGAACATTTTCAATAATACATAATACATCCAGATAATCCTAACATGGGAAATGTGGCATAAACTGAAATCTCTACATCATAAACATAGGTCAAGGATAAACTACAAAGGCATCATGGTGGAAAAAGTTCCATAAAGTAATTAGGTTAACTACTTATCCCAAAATTATATATCATGAGAATAAACATTATCCAATGCATTGGAGTGCTATATAATTCTAGGTGCACCCGTCACATTCATTCCATTCAGATGCTTAAGTTTTCTACATGGATTATACTATATGAATTCATTCATCTATATAATTTATTCAATGATAAAAGAGTTTAGAATAAATAAATATATATATAAGTGAAAATTCAAATAGTTATATGTTTATAAATTTTAATACACGTGATAGGAATGAGTATGGTATTCATTACACAATTGGTTTGGAACGTAAAATTGTGGTGACATTTTGGCAGCATAAAGACGTCACTTAAAAATGAATAAAAATTGTTTGATGAGGATGGAAGGGGTATATCATCATTTATAAATCAATGGGATAGTAAGGGGATATGGAATAAAATATTATATCCTACGGAAATTAAGATAAAATACTTAAGTTAAAGAAGATACTTTAATAAAGAGGAGAAAGGAAAACATCCCTTACTTGAGTGTATGACCCCAAATGTTTGGGATGAGATTCTTGAGAGCTTGGGAGTGCCTCGAGATAAATCCAGAGAGTGGAGGTTAGAGTATGGACATTCTATATAGAGTTTTAGTAAAGATAAACGGGAAATTTGGTAGTTTTATAAAAGGAAAGAGGAGGAATTTCTACATTATATTGGTTTTGGACTCTACATAGAAAAGACAACCAAAAAATACAAACAATCCATTGGGGTTTTCCCATGGTTTATTCAAATGGGTGTGGTTATAATTAATTTTAATAGAAAATTTATGAACTTAATAAAATAATACCCTTTCTTATATAGAGGTGAGTCATACTCTTAAATAAATGGTTTTAAAACTGTACTATATATTAAGGGTTTTGGAGGATTCTTAAGGGATTTATAAAATTAATAAAATAAACATAAAATCAAATTTTTTAAAAATTTGAAACATATATTGGGTCTTTTATAACCTTTATATACATTATTACATCACGTTTTGGGTCACTATTATGTCATAATACACAAATTATTTATATAAAATATTTAATTTTTACCTGAAAATTGTAATATCTTATAAAATTATGAAATATTAACCATTGGATAATTTCTCAATTATGAGTACAAAAATATTAATAATTTTATCTAAATAGTTTTATAAATATGTGAATTTTCAATTTTAAAATAAAATAGACTTTCAATTGGAAATTTCGGGTTTTTAACAATAACTATTTTCAAACCATTATAAAAAATACATTTTAATTCATAAAAATAACATGATCATTTATATTTAATAAACATTATTTAATAATTATATTTTATTAAAATATTATTTGTTTCAAAAATTCATTAATTCATCAAAATAAATCCCTTGATTGTATTTGAATATTACCCAAAAATACTATTTGTGTTTAATTATATTGAAATAAAAAAAATTATAATGTAAACGTAATAGGATGAAAATATATTCATCGTTCTATAAAATATAATGTTCATACTCATAACTATAGGGTCTTGATACATATCCATTAATACACTAGAAACTACCCTAAGAGTAAGGTCTGTGATGGTTTGATTTTCATTGGGTGGTTTGGCGTATATGGTTTAGGCTCTGATCTCATGAAGCGTGAAAATCTCACGTAATCAATTTCAAACATGCTTAAGTTGTTAGATCTCAGCTTTGGAGTTTTCAGGGGAACGTCCTAGAGATTCTACCTTCCTTGAAATCTCTCATAAATGTTTTTAATAGGTTATGATTCTACTGGTTGAGGTCATCACTTCCTTTGTTTGTGTAAATTTAATTTAATGAAACCCTATATTAATACTAACCATTTGGTCACTATTCAATAGCTACATTATCAATGGTAATGATACTAACTGGTCATTTAAATTTAATAGGATATAATAAAACCAAAAGAGTGAATTTATTTTCTATAACACAAATTGCAAAATTGGAAATTTAATTATCATTCAAGGGGGTTTTATTTATAATATTTTGGATCATTACAATCTTCCCCCCTTTATAAATTTCTTCCTCAAAATTTTCATTACCCACACTAAAAAAGATGAGGGTAACTTTGTTTCATCACCACCTCCAGTTCCCACATAGCTTCATCCAACCTTCGGTTTCTCCACAACACTTTGAGTTGGTTCTTTGTCTTATTTTGTATAATTTTTTCTCTATGATCTAAGATGTTCATCAGCTACTCCTCATAGGAAAGTTCATGTAGAGACCCGAAGCTTGATGTAAATTGACATTACATTACATTTTCGGAATACTTAGTACATAACAAAAACACACACACAAGGATCGTAATAGTTTAGTGTCTTTGGAAACTCGGAATATAATCTTCTAATCCTGGTGAAAGATCATCAACATCTCCCATAAATATCTTCCTTTTTTTTATACCTAAAACCTTTCCTTATATCCTGGGGAAAAGAAAACATTAAAGGGTGAGCTCAAATGCTCAGTAAGGGTAAACAAAAGAAATATCAATCACATCATATACATAAGCACATAACTTTTGGAAATCTTAACCTGTAAAAGAGATCATAATTTCATAACCTGGAATAACTCATGGCAGTAAAATGTAATCACAATAATCATAACATAAAACATTAAACTTTGTGGAATACACACATAATCATAGATAATTATTTCTTGTTAGTCAAGACTCATTGCCAAGACTATCTTAGTGGACAAAGTCCCTTTCTGAACCGAGTCACCCTCGTTTCAGTCCAGTTTCACTGAACCGGTATAACCTACCATTCTAGCCATGTCTATCTCATGAGATATAAAATATTTACCCAATGCATTAGAGGGAGATATAGGTCCCACCCATCTCATAATGATACCATTCTTATGTGTGCCACAAAATCTTAAACCATACATCATAGCATAACCCGTGAAATAAAAATGGGAATCTTAAACGTCGTGAAATCATAAAACAATTCATATAAGATAAAGGAATTCATAAAAATAATTCCATCACAACATAATCAAATCAATGTAATAATAGGGATAAAAACAGAACCCTTTATTATCTTAGATGGAAATTAATTTTGATAAAACACTTGAACTTCATTCTTGAGGATGATATCCTTTCTACTTCAAAAACAATTTTCATTTCTTAACATGTCATACAGTTTTAAACTAAAAGAAGTTGATTAAAAATAAACTTGAAAACTTGTAAAGGAAGATTCTTGGAAATTTTGTTTTAAAAGTCCATTCATGTCGTATAAGTTAAAAAACATTCTTCTCTTACTTTTGTCAGAAAAGTCAAAAAGTACCTTGTACGAAAAACGACAAAAGATTCCATTCATATATTTTACTAAAAAGTCACCTAAGGGTAAAATTGGATATAAACTATTGTAGAATGATGTAAACATGGATGTGGATTATAAAATACACCCCAGTAAATACCAATGTATAAACAATCTCGGATAAAAATGAGATTTTGATATTTCCCTTACCTTAGGTCCGATTTTCTTCGTAGGTGTCCGAACCACCTGTATAATTATTTAAATAATGTCATTTACTTATTCCATTATCATATTAATTGTTATGATATCATATATGGTTCACTTATGACTTTATATTACCCGTTCTTTTGTAAATTCCATGTTAAAGAGCGTTTTGGGTAAAATTGTTTCATTTGTCGTCCGTGTTTTGACTTGTAATTATTCATATGATTACTTAGATCATGATTACTTAATTCCAGAATATAAAACATGATTTATATATATATATATTCAGAATATACATATATATAATAAATTAGTAAATGGAAAGAAATACACGGTTCATGGAGACGGTAGACCGTATGTACGCATGAACGCTGTTTTCGTTTCCTTATTGAGTTAAATGGAATTATGTAGATGACATACATATATACATAAATCCAGTAGGTTTATAATGTCATATATTTCATTATTATTTCTTATATATACTTTATAATCATTCATGAATGGTTAAAGTGGAGAATGAATCTCATCGCGTCGTGGAGACGGTAGTCCGTACGTACGCACGAGCGATGATATCATTCTCATGATCGTGAACCTATGTTGAATTGTATGTATACTATTTCAGTATCAATATCACTTTATAATAATCATATATATTTACTCATTAAACCATTATACCCATCCAATTAAGGTGGTGGGGGAAAATAGATTACACCACGGCGTGGAGACGGTATTCCGTACGTACGCACGCGCGGTGATTTCGTTTTCCGTAGGATGGATAGATGGTGAAATAGGATAGTTCCATACTTATAATAACATATTAGTATATGAGTGATACTGATGTTATTACTTCATAATGAAACAACCTAAGAAGAAGAAGTGGAAGAAGAAATAAATGTGAAAGAATCGGTAACGGAAATTACCTCTTCTTTGAAGCGCCTCTTTGAGACCTCCTCTTAGGGCACTAAAATTGGTCTTTGAGGAAGACCAGAACCTCTAGGATGTTTCTAGGGATGTGGAGAAGAGAATTTGGTAGGGGTTGGCCGAGATTGAAGGCTCAAAGTTGTGTGAGGAAGAGAGGGAGGAGGTGTCCTTTTATAAGGGAGGAGAGGGGCACCTTTGGAATAACGAAAAATATTATTTTATTTTAAAGTCAAGTTCGGTTTTAAATAGCTCCAAATTGATTTATTTTGAGGATAAGGTGGGGATGGGTCGAAATCCTCTCATAAAATAGAATTTATACAAGTTTAGGTTCCTATTTTAACCTTATCATTTAGATTTAACATTAAGTTAAATAATTTTACTTTTACCGTGTCTTCTTGTGTTCTTATACGATAAGGTTAATAAACTTACTATATCAAGCCAAACGAACCCAAAGTTGTATATTATTAATATATATAACCTTATCTAAGTCATTTGGCCGAACCTTAGATTTTTAGGAATAAAATAACAATTAATAATATAATATTTGTTTTAAAAACTATTTTATGTCAATTTTGACACTATTTAGTAATTGATTTTTGTGAAAACCATAACAGAATGATAAGTTCGAACAAAGTTAACTAAATCTATACTAACATGTCATATTAACCTATAATATTAGTGTAATTCATAAAAAGTCTCAAATTATATTTATTTGGGTATTTATAACATCAATTATGTCAATATTTCATTAATAAGATAATTACTGCATCATCGTTGTGTCATAAATAAATTAAATTATTTAATGTCTAAAAATTACAAATAAAATACCATTCTGTAGGAATCCTTTTTAGCTTTCTAATGAATATTAATAGTCGAATTTATCTTATTTATAACCCCTTAATAAAAATGTTTTAGTAAATAAACTTTGATTTTACCTCTTTTAACCCTTCTTTAAATAAATTAATAATAAATGTCCTAATCTAATCCAAGTCGTCCTAAATGGTCTTATTTTATTCTTAAGTTTGTTTTTGGTCGAATTAAACTTATCCAATATAATTAAGACATGTGTTAGGGTAATAATAATATCATTTTTACCCTTAATTACCCTATTTACTTTTAACCGTGGTAAAAAAAGTCAAAAGTTACTATTCACCAAAAAATTATTTTAATCTCATTGAACCACATTTTAGTCCTTAATATTAACCGTGTCTCTCGGATTTTCGAAATTCCACTCACAGAAGCGGGAAAATTAAGTTTTATGAAAAAATTCAGTTTTTTTAACTACCACTTAGTGGTTTCACTATTCATCAAAAAATGAAAGTTTCCAGAAAAATACCAAAAATTAGGCCTAAGATATATTTGATATAATGAATTCAAAATTTTTTTCTATTTTATCAAATTCAAAACATATCAATTACATTAATTAATTTAAAAATTAATTCCCGTCGTCAAAACAAATAGCGTGTTTTTACGAGATAATAACTATCAAAAGATTGACACTTGTTTATATCTGGTTTAAATGTGAAATTACATCCAATGACCAAAATTGTATTAAATTTTAAAAATATATTCTAAATATAACTTAAAACCACTCAAATTAATAATTTATCACTATTAATTATTTCTATTAAAAAAGTTGTTTTTAATTAAAATTTAGTAATTTTCACTATTCATCAGAATATGAAAGTTATCCGAAAAGTACCAAAATTTTACCCTAAGCTAATTTTAATATTCCGAATCCAAAAATGAAGTCCATTTTGAATAATAAAATTTATAAAATTTCAAAAAGTGGTTATTACTATTCATAACGGCTAGTTTTATTAATATTTTAATAGCATATCGTTGTTTAGTGAAACTCGGTATTGCGTACTACACACGCTATCAAGGAAGGTCGCGATTGCGTGTAATGAAAGGCAAGTCAAGGATGCGTGTTGTGCAAGCTCCTTTTGGTGTAGCATACAACACATGACATTAATGAAATTAAAAAGAATATTTTTCATAAAATCTCGGGGTGTTACATTCTACCCCCCTTAAAATGAATTTCGCCCTCGAAATTCGTTGGGGTTATAAATGGTTTACTATTCGAAAGTTTCGTTAATAGAAACCCACATCGTAAAAAGGAATACCAAAACCAATCTTTAAAAACAAAATTATGAAACGTAACGGTTACCCAAATATAATAATCACTGGGTTTCCACATAGATGAAAATATGGATATGGAAGAGAAATCTAACCATCAAGTTCTGATGGAGAGTGGTAGAGAACATGGCTATGAAAAAGCCAACAATCGCAAAGCCATAAATTTGTGATGATCTAGGGTACCATCTGATTCATCAGATATAAGATCACTAGGACAACATTTTTGGTTTTCAAAATCATTTCCCTAAAGTTGAAGAATTTGAATTAGAATAAATACTTACTTTATTTTCGTACAATCTCACTATTGTTCGTACTTTGAACAATTTCCACTTCATCTCTTAAAGAAATGAAGTTGAATTTGTTATTCATGAAGTGTTAATTGATCATGTGATAGAATGATGGGTCATTCCATCTGTTTCAAACAAAAGGTTAGCAAAAGTTATCAAATATACATAAGTCCATCTATGGTGAGGTTAATCTTATACGATTCCAAGAATGAACGTATACTTCATATATCATACCGCATAATAAAATAAAACTAGTTTCTACTAAACAGGGACTTCCTGTAGGCCAGTGGTAGGTGATAAAGGCCAGTCGCACTTCGGTTGTGGGTTCGATTCCCACAGCCTTGTCCGACGCGATGGGCTGTCGCCCATCCTGTAGGTTGTCCTTTTTCTAAAGCTATATTACTATAACACCCCATCAATAATATCAAAAAAAGTTCTATCCTAACTTATGTCCAACATAATCCATTCCAATCTTTAGTCTTATCCAAAATACTTCGGTCCAAGCTCATAGTATAGAGAAAATGATCACGTGAATGCCATCATTTATCCCTCATATATCTTGTTCGTCACATTCCAGTCATGTGAATACAATAATCATGTAATCTCTTGAAAAGTGAATACCCATTGAATCTTAGTAAAAACATGAATGCTGTCAAAAGTTAACGCATTCCACATACCAAAAACCCAAAATTCTATATACTCAAACCATGATATAACTATTTCCTTATATCATTCATGAGCTCATGAATACTATCAAACATTTAATTTTCTCCTTATCCCTTCATTATGCGCATATCATCTACATTCAAAAAATATCTGAATAACCTTTCATGGATACTGGTAACATTAATCATACACTTTCAAAACTCAAGGAAAGGCAACAGTGTAACAATCCTTAGATGTCTCTTTATTCCATAGTACCATGAGATTACTTCTACAACATTACACATGATAAACGTGTAATCATTCCACTACATTCTTAAACCATTGACCGAGCTTCAACAATTCTTGCATCTCACATATCATTTGTAGTCTCTTCATCATCATCAACAAAAATACTACCCATACGACCATACCGATTCTCTTCATGAGACATTCCCTTATGGCATTGGTTTGCATAATGACCATACATTACACATTTAAAACATTTAACCATTGTTGATGTCGTAGCAATACCATTAACCTCATCCATGGTGTTAACTGAAACTTTTCCATTGCACTTACTGGCTTTGTGTCCTCCTTTTCCACACCCAAAGCATCTTCCAGTTCGTTTGAAACATTCTCCTTGATGCCTCTTCCCACATGATTTACATAGGGGAAATTGAACTTTCTTTCCTCTATGATCATCATGAAACTCCATCTTTCTCTTATTAGCTGAGTCAGGAAACTTACAAAATTTTACTTTATTGATCATATTATGAGATTGCTGATTCGGCATAATAATGATTTTTGGACTTCCAAATCCCATTTCATTTGGTTTCTCATGAAGAATATCATTCCATTGTCCATCATATCCTCCATTATCGTGAATCATCTTGTTTCCAGCCATTTTCTAAAACCCAAAAAGAATAGTGTGAGAGGCAAAAATCATAATAAAGGGGAGTAACTTCAATATCTAATATCTTTGGTTTAATCTAATATCGTTACCATAGTTCTAGGGATATATCCTATACGTATACTTATCCTTAGGGGCATCCCTAGACATACCTTAGAAATATCTCTAGGGATCTCACTAACGTTTTCGCATCCTAGTTTCCAAAGGTTAAGTAATCCTTTCCTCTGATACCAACTATAGAGACCCGAAGCTTGACATCCATTGACATTACATTACATTTGCAGAATACTTAGTATATAACAAAAACACACACACAAGGATCGTAATAGTTTAGTGTCTTTGGAAACTCGGAATATAATCTTCTAATCCTGGTGAAAGATCTTCAACATCTCCCATAAAGATCTTCCTTTTTTTTATACCTAAAACCTTTCCTTATATCCTGGGGAAAAGAAAACATGAAAGGGTGAGCTCATATGCTCAGTAAGGGTAAACAAAAGAAATATCAATCACATCATATACATAAGCACATAACTTTTGGAAATCTTAACCTGTAAAAGAGATCATAATTTCATAACCTGGAATAACTCATGGCAGTGAAATGTAATCAAAATAATCATAACATAAAACATTAAACTTTGTGGCATACACACATAATCATAGAGAAATATTTCTTGTTAGTCAAGACTCATTGCCAAGACTATCTTAGTGGACAAAGTCCCTTTCTGAACCGAGTCACCCTCGTTTCAGTCCTGTTTCACTAAACCGGTATAACCTACCATTCCAGCCATGTCTATCTCATGAGATATAAAATCTTTACCCAATGCATTGGAGGGAGATATAGGTCCCACCCATCTCATAATGATACCATTCTTATGTGTGCCACAAAATCTTAAACCATACATCATAGCATAACCCATGAAATAAAAATGGGAATCTTAAACATCGTGACATCATAAAACAATTCATATAAGATAAAGGAATTCATAAAAATAATTCCATCACAACATAATCAAATCAATGTAATAATAGGGATAAAAATAGAACCCTTTATTATCTTAGATGGAAAATAATTTTGATAAAACACTTGAACTTCATTCTTGATGAAGATATCCTTTCTACTTCAAAAACAATTCTCCTTTCTTAACATGTCATACAGTTTTAAACTAAAAGAAGTTGATTAAAAATAAACATGAAAACTTGTAAAGGATGATTCTTGGAAATTTTGTTTTAAAAGTCCATTCATGTCGTATAAGTTAAAAAAACATTCTTCTCGTACTTTTGTCTGAAAAGTCAAAAAGTACCTTGTACGAAAAACGACAAAAGATTCCTTGCATATATTTTACTAAAAAGTCACCTAAGGGTAAAATTTTATATAAACTATTGTAGAATGATGTAAACATGGATGTGGATGATAAAATACACCCCAGTAAATACCAAAGTATAAACAATCTCGAATAAAAATGAGATTGTGATATTTCCCTTACCTTAGGTCCGATTTTCTTCGTAGGTGTTCGAACCTCCTGTATAATGATTTAAATAATGTCATTTACTTATTCCAGAATCATATTCATTGTTATGATATCATATATGGTTCACTTATGACTTTATATTACCCATTCTTTTGTAAATTCTATGTTAAAGAGTGTTTTGGGTAAAATTGTTTCATTTGTCATCCGTGTTTTGACTTGTAATTATTCATATGATTACTTTGATCATGATTACTTAATTCCAGAATATAAAACATGATTTATATATATATATATATATTCAGAATATACATATATATAATAAATCAGTAAATGGAAAGAAATACACCGTTCATGGAGACAGTACACCGTACGTACGCATGAACGCTGTTTTTGTTTCCTTATTGAGTTGAATGGAATTAAGTAGATGACATACATATATACATAAATACAGTATCTTTATAATGTCATATATTTCATTATTATTTCTTATATATACTTTATAATCATTCATGAATGGTTAAAATGGAGAATGAATCTCATCGCGTCGTGGAGACGGTAGTCCGTACGTACACACAAGCGATGATATCGTTCTCATGATCGTGAACTTGTGTTGAAGTGTATGTATCATATTTCAGAATCAATATCACTTTATAATAATCATATATAGTTACTCATTAAACCATTATACCCATCCAATTAAGGTGGTGGTGGAAAATAGATTACACCACGGCGTGGAGACGGTATTCCGTACGTACGCACGCGTGGTGATTTCGTTTTCCGTAGGATGGATAGATGGTGAAATATGATTGTTTCATAATTATAATAACATATCAGTATATGAGTGATACAGATGTTATTACTTCATAATGAAACAACCTAAGAAGAAGAATTGGAAGAAGAAATAAAGGTGAAATAATCGGTAACGGAAATTGCCTCTTCTTTGAAGCGCCTCTTTGAGACCTCTTCTTAGGGCACTAAAATTGGTCTTTGAGGATGACCAAAACCTCTAGTATGTTGATAGGGAAGTGGAGAAGAGACATTGGCAGGGGTTGGCCGAGCATGAAGGCTCAATGTTGTGTGAGGAAGAGAGGGAGGAGGTGTCCTTTTATAAGGGAGGAGAGGGGCACCTTTGGAATAACTAAAAATATTATTTTATTATAAAGTCATGTTCGGTTTTAAATAGATCCAAATTGATTTATTTTTAGGATTGGTCGAAATCCTCTCATCGAATAGAATTTAGACAAGTTTAGGTTCCTATTTTAACCTTATCATTTAGATTTAACATTAAGTTAAATAATTTTACTTTTACTGTGTCTTCTTGTGTTCTTATACTATAAGGTTAATAAACTTACTATATCAAGCCAAACGAACCCCAAGTTGTATATTATTAATATATATAACCTTATCTAAGTCATTTGGCCGAACCTTAGATTTTTGGGAATAAAATAATAATTAATAATATAATATTTGTTTTAAAAACTATTTTATGTCAATTTTCACACTATTTAGTAATTGATATTTGCGAAAACCATAACAGAATGATAAGTTCGAAAAAAGTTAACTAAATCTATACTAACATGTCATATTAACCTATATAAGTAGTGGAATTAATAAAAAGTCTCAAATTATATTTATTTGGGTATTTATAACATCAATTATGTCAATATTTCATTAATAAGATAATTACTGCATCATCGTTGTGTCATAAATAAATTAAATTATTTAATGTCTAAAAATTACAAATAAAATACCATTATGTAGGAATCATTTTTATCTTTCTAATTAATATTTATAGTCGAATTTATCTTATGTATAACCCCATATTAAAATTTTTTTAGTAAATAAACTTTGATTTTAACTCTTTTAACCCTTCTTTAAATAAATTAATAATAAATGTCCTAATCTAATCCAAGTCGGCCTAAATGGTCATATTTTATTCTTAAGTTTGTTTTTGGTCAAATTACACTTATCCAATAGAATTAGGACATGTGTTAGGGTAATAATAATATCATTTTTACCCTTAATTACCCTATTAACTTTTAACCGTGGTAAAAAAAAGTCAAAAGTTACTATTCACCAAAAAATTATTTTCATCTCATTGAACCACATTTTAGTCCTTAATATTAACCGTGTCTCTCGGATTTTCGAAATTCCACTCACGGAAGCGGGAAAATTAAGTTTTATGAAAAAATTCAGTTTTTTTAACTACCACTTAGTGGTTTCACTATTCATCAAAAAAATGAAAGTTTCCAGAAAAATACCAAAAATTAGGCCTAAGCTATATTTGATATTATGAATTCAAAAATGATGTCTATTTTATCAAATTCAAAAAATATCAGTTGCATTAATTAATTTAAAAATTAATTCTCGTCGTCAAAATAAATAGCGTGTTTTTAAGAGATAATAACTATCAAAAGATTGACACTTGTTTATGTCTGGTTTAAATGTGAAATTACATCCAATGACCAAAATTGTATTAAATTGTGAAAATATATTCTAAATATATTTTAAAACCACTCAAATTAATAATTTATCACTATTAATTATTTCTATTAAAAAAGTTGTTTTTAATTAAAATTTAGTAATTTTCACTATTCATCAGAATATGAAAGTTATCCGAAAAGTACCAAAATTTTACCCTAAGCTAATTTTAATATTCCGAATCCAAAAATGAAGTCCATTTTGAAAAATAAAATTTATAAAATTTCAAAAAGTGGTTATTACTATTCATAACGGCTAGTTTTAATAATATTTTAATAGCATATGGTTGTTTAGTGAAACTCGGTATTGCGTACTACACACGCTATCAAGGAAAGTCGCGATTGCGTGTAATGAAAGGAAAGTCAAGGATTCGTGTTATGCAAGTTCCTTTTGGTGTAGCATACAACACACGACATTAATGAAATTAAAAAGAATATTTTTCATAAAATCTCGGGGTGTTACATTCTACCCCCCTTAAAATGAATTTCTCCCTCGAAATTCGTCGGGGGTTATAAATGGTTTACTATTCGAAAATTTCTTTAATAGAAACCCACATCGTAAAAAGGAATACCAAAACCAATCTATAAAAACAAAAGTATGAAATGTAACGGTTACCCAAATATACTAATCACTGGGTTTCCACATAGGTGAAAATATGGATATGGAAGAGAAATCTAACCATCAAGTTCTGATGGAGAGTGGTAGAGAACATGGATATGAAAAAGCCAACAATCGCAAAGCCATAAATTTGTGATTATCTAGGGTACCATCTGATTCATCAGATATAAGATCACTATGACAACATTTTTGGTTTTCAAAATCATTTCCCTAAAGTTGAAGAATTTGAATTAGAATAAATACTTACTTTATTTTGGTACAATCTCACTATTGTTCGTACTTTGAACAATTTCCACTTCATCTCTTAAGGAAATGAAGTTGAATTTGTTATTCATAAAGTGTTAATTGATCATGTGATAGAATGATGGGTCATTCCATCCGTTTCAAACAAAAGGTTAGCAAAAGTTATCAAATATACATAAGTCCATATATGGTGAGGTTAATCTTATACGATTCCAAGAATGAACGTATACTTCATATATCATACCGCATAATAAAATAAAACTAGTTTCTACTAAACAGGGACTTCCTGTAGGCCAGTGGTAGGAGATAAAGGCCAGTCGCACTTCGGTTGTGGGTTCGATTCCCACAGCCTTGTCCAACGCGATGGGTTGTCGCCCATCCTGCAGGTTGTCCTTTTTCTAAAGCTATATTACTATAACATCCCATCAATAATATCGAAAAAAGTTCTATCCTAACTTATGTCCAACATAATCCATTCCAATCTTTAGGCTTATCCAAAATACTTCGGTCCAAGCTCATAGTATAGTGAAAATGATCACGTGAATGCCATCATTTATCCCTCATATATCTTGTTCGTCACATTCCAGTCATGTGAATACCATAATTATGTAATCTCTTGAAAAATGAATACCCATTGAATCTTAGTAGAAACATGAATGCTGTCAAAAGTTAACGCATTCCACATACCAAAAACCCAAAATTCTATATACTCAAACCATGATATAACTATTTCCTTATATCATTCATGAGCTCATGAATACTATCAAACATTTAATTTTCTCCTTATCTTTTCATTATGCGCATATCATCTACATTCCAAAAATATCTGAATATCCTTTCATGGATACTGGTCACATTAATCATACAATTTCAAAACTCAAGGAAAGGCAACAGTGTAACAATCCTTAGATGTCTCTTTATTCCATAGTACCATGAGATTACTTCTACAACATTACACATGATAAACATGTAATCATTCCACTACATTCTTAAACCATTTACCGAGCTTCAACAATTCTTTCATCTCACATATCATTTGTAGTCTCTTCATCATCATCAAAAAAAATACTACCCATACGACCATACCGATTCTCTTCATGAGACACTCCCTTATGACATTGGTTTGCATAATGCCCGTACATTCCACATTTAAAACATTTAACCATTGTTGATGTCGTAGCAATACCATTAACCTCATCCATGGTGTTAACTAAAACTTTTCCATCGCACTTACTGGCATTGTGTCCTTCTTTTCCACACCCAAAGAATCTTCCAGTTCCTTTGAAACATTCTCCTTGATGCCTCTTCCCACATGATTTAAATAGGGGAAATTGAACTTTCTTTCCACTGTGATCATCATGAAACTCCATCTTTCTCTTATTAGCCGAGTCAGGAAACTTACCAAATTTTACTTTATTGATCATATTATGAGATTGCTGATTCGGCATAATAATGATGTTTGGACTTCCAAATCCCATTTCATTTGGTTGCTAATGAAGAATATCATTCCATTGTCCATCATATCCTCCATTATCCTGAATCATCTTGTTTCCAGCCATTTTCTAAAACCCAAAAAGAATAGTGTGAGAGGCAAAAATCATAATAAAGGGGAGTAACTTCAATATCTAACATCTTTGGTTTAATCTAATATCGTTACCATAGTTCTAGGACTATGTCCTATACGTATACTTATCCTTAGGGGCATCCCTAGACATACCTTAGAAATATCTCTAGGGATCTCACTAACGTTTTCGCATCCAAGTTTCCAAAGGTTGACTAAACCTTTCCTCTGATACCAACTGTAGAGACCTGAAGCTTGACGTACATTGACATTACATTACATTTGCGGAATACTTAGTACATAACAAAAACACACACACAAGGATCGTAATAGTTTAGTGTCTTTGGAAACTCGGAATATAATCTTCTAATCCTGGTGAAAGATCTTCAACATCTCCCATAAAGATCTTACTTTTTTTTATACCTAAAACCTTTCCTTATATCCTGGGGAAAAGAAAACATGAAAGGGTGAGCTCAAATGCTCAGTAAGGGTAAAAAAAAGAAATATCAATCACATCATATACATAAGCACATAACTTTTGGAAATCTTAACCTGTAAAAGAGATCATAATTTCATAACCTGGAATAACTCATGGCAGTGAAATGTAATCACAATAATCATAACATAAAACATTAAACTTTGTGGCATACACAAATAATCATAGAGAATTATTTCTTGTTAGTCAAGACTCATTGCCAAGACTATCTTAGTGGACAAAGTCCCTTTCTGAACCGAGTCACCCTCGTTTCAGTCCTGTTTCACTGAACCGGTATAACCTACCATTCCAACCATATCTATCTCATGAGATATAAAATATTTACCCAATGCATTGGAGGGAGATATAGGTCCCACCCATCTCATAATGATACCATTCTTATGTGTGCCACAAAATATTAAACCATACATCATGGCATAACCCATGAAATAAAAATGGGAATCTTAAACATCGTGACATCATAAAACAATTCATATAAGATAAAGGAATTCATAAAAATAATTCCATCACAACATAATCAAATCAATGTAATAATACGGATAAAAATAGAACCCTTTATTATCTTAGACGGAAAATAATTTTGATAAAACACTTGAACTTCATTCTTGAGGAAGATATCCTTTCTACTTCAAAAACAATTTTCCTTTCTTAACATGTCATAAAGTTTTAAACTAAAATAAGTCGATTAAAAATAAACTTGAAAACTTGTAAAGGAAGATTCTTGGAAATTTTGTTTTAAAAGTCCGTTCATGCCGTATAAGTTAAAAAAAACTTCCTTCTCGTACTTTTGTCGGAAAAGTCAAAAAGTACCTTGTACGAAAAACAACAAAAGATTCCTTTCATATATTTTACTAAAAAGTCACCTAAGGGTAAATTTTGATATAAACTATTGTATAATGATGTAAACATGGATGTGGATGATAAAATACACCCCAGTAAATACCAAAGTATAAACAATCTTGGATAAAAATAAGATTGTGATATTTCCCTTACCTTAGGTCTGATTTCCTTCGTAGGTGTCCGAACCTCCTGTATAATGATTTAAATAATGTCATTTACTTATTCCTGAATCATATTCATTGTTATTATATCATATATGGTTCACTTATGACTTTATATTACCGTTATTTTGTAAATTCCATGTTAAAGAGCGTTTTGGGTAAAATTGTTTCATTTTTCGTCCGTGTTTTGACTTGTAATTATTCATATGATTAATTAGATCATGATTACTTAATTCCAGAATATAAAACATGATTTATATATATATATATTCAGAATATACATATATATAATAAATCATTAAATGGAAAGAAATACACGGTTCATGGAGACGGTAGACCGTATGTACACATGAACGCTGTTTTCGTTTCCTTATTTAGTTGAATGGAATTAAGTAGATGACATACATATATACATAAATCCAGTAGCTTTATAATTTCATATATTTCATTATTATTTCTTATATATACTTTATAATCATTCATGAATGGTTAAAGTGGAGAATGAATCTCATCGCGTCGTGGAGATGGTAGTCCGTACGTACGCATGAGAGATGATATCGTTCTCATGATCGTGAACTTGTGTTGAAGTGTATGTATAATATTTAAGTATCAATATCACTTTATAATAATCATATATATTTACTCATTAAACCATTATACCCATCCAATTAAGGTGGTGGCGGAAAATAGATTACACCACGGCGTGGAGACGGTATTCCGTACGTACGCACGCGCGGTGATTTTGTTTTCCGTAGGATGGATAGATGGTGAAATAGGATTGTTTCATACTTATAATAACATATCAGTATATGAGTGATACTGATGTTATTACTTAATAATGAAACAACCTAAGAAGAAGAAGTGGAAGAAGAAATAAAGGTGAAATAATCGGTAACGGAAATTACCTCTTCTTTGAAGCACCTCTTTGAGACCACCTCTTAGGGCACTAAAATTGGTCTTTGAGGAAGACCAGAACCTTTAGGATGTTTCTAGGGAAGTGGAAAAGAGAATGTTTCAGGGGTTGGCCGAGCATGAAGGCTCAAAGTTGTGTGAGGAAGAGATGGAGGAGGTGTCCTTTTATAAGGGAGGAGAGGGGCACCTTTGGAATAACTAAAAATATTATTTTATTATAAAGTCAAGTTCGGTTTTAAATAGCTCCAAATTGATTTATTTTGAGGCTAAGGTGGGTATGGGTCGAAATCCTCTCATCCAATAGAATTTAGACAAGTTTAGGTTCCTATTTTAACCTTATCATTTAGATTTAACATTAAGTTAAATAATTTTACTTTTACCGTGTCTTCTTGTGTTCTTGTACTATAGGTTAATAAACTTACTATATCAAGCCAAAAGAACCCCAAGTTGTATATTATTAATATATATAACCTTATCTAATTCATTTGGCCGAACCTTATATTTTTAGGAATAAAATAAAAATTAATAATATAATATTTGTTTTAAAAACTATTTTATATCAATTTTGACACTATTTAGTAATTGATTTTTGTGAAATCCATAACAGAATTATAAGTTCGACAAAAGTTAACTAAATCTATACTAACATGTCATATTAACCTATAAAATTAGTGGAATGTATAAAAAGTCTCAAATTATATTTATTTGGGTATTTATAACATCAATTATGTCAATATTTCATTAATAAGATAATTACTACATCATCGTTGTGTCATAAATAAATTAAATTATTTAATGTCTAAAAATTACAAATAAAATACCATTATGTAGGAATCCTTTTTAACTTTCTAATGAATATTTATAGTCGAATTTATCTTATGTATAACCCCATATTAAAAATGTTTTAGTAAATAAACTTTGATTTTAACTCTTTTAACCCTTCTTTAAATAAATTAATAATAAATGTCCTAATCTAATCCAAGTCGGCCTAAATGGTCATATTTCATTCTTAAGTTTGTTTTTGGTCGAATTACACTTATCCAATAGAATTAGGACATGTGTTAGGGTAATAATAATATCATTTTTACCCTTAATTACCCTATTTACTTTTAACCGTGGTAAAAAAAAGTCAAAAGTTACTATTCACCAAAAAATTATTTTCATCTCATTGAACCACATTTTAGTCCTTAATATTAAACGTGTCTCTCGGATTTTCGAAATTCCACTCACAGAAGCGGGAAAATTATGTTTTATGAAAAAATTCAGTTTTTTTAACTACCACTTAGTGGTTTCACTATTCATCAAAAAAATGAAAGTTTCCTGAAAAATACCAAAAATTAGGCCTAAGCTATATTTGATATTATGAATTCAAAAATGATGTCTATTTTATCAAATTCAAAACATATCAGTTGCATTAATTAATTTAAAAATTAATTCCCGTCGTCAAAAAAAATAGCGTGTTTTTAAGAGATAATAACTATCAAAAGATTGACACTTGTTTATGTCTGGTTTAAATGTGAAATTACATCCAATGACCAAAATTGTATTAAATTGTAAAAATATATTCTAAATATACTTTAAAACCACTCAAATTAATAATTTATCGCTATTAATTATTTCTATTAAAAAAGTTGTTTTTAATTAAAATTTAGTAATTTTCACTATTCATTAGAATATGAAAGTTATCTGAAAAGTACCAAAATTTTACCCTAAGCTAATTTTAATATTCCGAATCAAAAAATGAAGTCCATTTTGAAAAATAAAATTTATAAAATTTTGAAAAGTGGTTATTACTATTCATAACGGCTAGTTTTAATAATATTTTAATAGCATATCGTTGTTTAGTGAAACTCAGTATTGCGTACTACACACACTATCAAGGAAGGTCGCGATTGCGTGTAATGAAAGGCAAGTCAATGATGCATGTTGTGCAAGATCCTTTTGGTGTATCATACAACACACGACATTAATGAAATTAAAAAGAATATTTTTCATAAAATCTCGGGGTGTTACATTCTACCCCCCTTAAAATGAATTTCGCCCTCGAAATTCGTCAGGGTTATAAATGGTTTACTATTCGAAAGTTTCTTTAATAGAAACCCACATCGTAAAAAGGAATACCAAAACCAATCTTTAAAAACAAAAGTATGAAACGTAACGGTTACCCAAATATACTAATCACTGGGTTTCCACATAGATGAAAATATGGATATAGAAGAGAAATCTAACCATCAAGTTCTGATGGAGAGTGGTAGAGAACATGGCTATGAAAAAGCCAACAATCGCAAAGCCATAAATTTGTGATGATCTAGGGTACCATCTGATTCATCAGATATAAGATCACTAGGACAACATTTTTGGTTTTCAAAATCATTTCCCTAAAGTTGAAGAATTTGAATTAGAATAAATACTTACTTTATTTTGGTACAATCTCACTATTGTTTGTACTTTGAACAATTTCCACTTCATCTCTTAAAGAAATGAAGTTGAATTTGTTATTCATGAAGTGTTAATTGATCATGTGATAGAATGATGGGTCATTCCATCTGTTTCAAACAAAAGGTTATCAAAAGTTATCAAATATACATAAGTCCATCTATGGTGAGGTTAATCTTATACGATTCCAAGAATGAACTTATACTTCATATATCATACCACATAATAAAATAAAACTAGTTTCTACTAAACAGGGACTTCCTGTAGGCCATTGGTAGGCGATAAAGGTCAGTCGCACTTCGGTTGTGGGTTCGATTCCCACAGCCTTGTCCGACGCGATGGGCTGTCGCCCGTCCTGCAGGTTGTCCTTTTTCTAAAGCTATATTACTATAACATCCCATCAATAATATCGAAAAAGTTCTATCCTAACTTATGTCCAACATAATCCATTCCAATCTTTAGGCTTATCCAAAATACTTCGGTCCAAGCTCATAGTATAGAGAAAATGATCACGTGAATGCCATCATTTATCTCTCATATATCTTGTTCGTCACATTCCAGTCATGTGAATACCATAATCATGTAATCTCTTGAAAAATGAATACCCATTTAATCTTAGTAAAAACATGATTGCTGTCAAAAGTTAACGCATTCCACATACCAAAAACCCAAAATTCTATATACTCAAACCATGATATAACTATTTCCTTATATCATTCATGAGCTCATGAATACTATCAAACATTTAATTTTCTCCTTATCCCTTCATTATGCGCATATCATCTACATTCCAAAAATATCTGAATAACCTTTCATGGATACTAGTGACATTAATAATACACTTTCAAAACTCAAGGAAAGGCAACAGTGTAACAATCCTTAGATGTCTCTTTATTCCATAGTACCATGATATTACTTCTACAACATTACACATGATAAACATGTAATCATTCCACTACATTTTTAACCATTGACCGAGCTTCAACAATTCTTTCATCTCACATATCATTTGTAGTCTCTTCATCATCATCAACAAAAATACTACCCATATGACCATACCGATTCTCTTCATGAGACATTCCCTTATGGAATTGGTTTGCATAATCCCCGTACATTCCACATTTAAAACATTTAACCATTGTTGATGTCATAGCAATACCATTATCCTCATCCATGGTGTTAACTAAAACTTTTCCATTGCACTTACTGGATTTGTGTCCTTCTTTTCCACACCCAAAGCATCTTCCAGTTCCTTTGAAACATTCTCCTTGATGCCTCTTCCCACATGATTTACATAGGGGAAATTGAACTTTCTTTCCTCTATGATCATCATGAAACTCCATCTTTCTCTTATTAGCCAAGTCAGGAAACTTACCAAATTTTACTTTATTGATCATATTATGAGATTGCTGATTCAGAATAATAATGATGTTTGGACTTCCAAATCCCATTTCATTTGGTTTCTCATGAAAAATATCATTCCATTGTCCATCATATCCTCCATTATCGTGAATCATCTTGTTTCCAGCCATTTTATAAAACCCAAAAAGAATAGTGTGAGAGGGAAAAATCATAATAAAGGGGAGTAACTTCAATATCTAACAACTTTGGTTTAATCTAATATCGTTTCCATTGTTCTAGGACTATATCCTATACGTATACTTATCCTTAGAGGCATCCCTAGAAATAACTTAGAAATATCTCTAGGGATCTCACTAACGTTTTCGCATCCTAGTTTCCAAAGGTTGACTAAACCTTTCCTCTGATACCAACTGTAGAGACCCGAAGCTTGACGTACATTGACATTACATTACATTTGCGGAATACTTAGTACATAACAAAAACACACACACAAGGATCGTAATAGTTTAGTGTCTTTGGAAACTCGGAATATAATCTTCTAATCCTGGTGAAAGATTTTCAACATCTCCCATAAAGATCTTCCTTTTTTTATACCTGAAACCTTTCCTTATATCCTGGGGAAAAGAAAACATGAAAGGGTTAGATCAAATGCTCAGTAAGGGTAAACAAAAGAAATATCAATCACATCATATACATAAGCACATAACTTTTGGAAATCTTAACCTGTAAAAGAGATCATAATTTCATAACCTGGAATAACTCATGGCAGTGAAATGTAATAACTATAATCATAACATAAAACATTAAACTTTGTGGCATACACACATAATCATAGAGAATTATTTCTTGTTAGTCAAGACTCATTTCCAAGACTATCTTAGTGGACAAAGTCCCTTTCTGAACCGAGTCACCCTCGTTTCAGTCCTGTTTCACTGAACCGGTATAACCTACCATTCCATCCATGTCTATCTCATGAGATATAAAATCTTTACCCAATGCATTGGAGGGAGATATAGGTCCCACCCATCTCATAATGATACCATTCTTAGGTGTGCCACAAAATCTTAAACCATAAATCATAGCATAACCCATGAAATATAAATGGGAATCTTAAACATCGTGACATCATAAAACAATTCATATAAGATAAAGGAATTCATAAAATAAATTCCATCACAACATAATTAAATCAATGTAAAAATAGGGATAAAAACAGAACCCTTTATTATCTTAGATGGAAAATAATTTTGATAAAACACTTGAACTTCATTCTTGAGGAAGATATCCTTTCTACTTCAAAAACAATTTTCCTTTCTTAACATGTCATACAGTTTTAAACTAAAAGAAGTTGATTAAAAATAAACTTGAAAACTTGTAAAGGAAGATTCTTGGAAATTTTGTTTTAAAAGTCCATTCATGCCGTATAAGTTAAAAAACATTCTTCTCGTACTTTTGTCGGAAAAGTCAAAAAGTACCTTGTACGAAAAACGACAAAAGATTCCTTTCATATATTTTACTAAAAAGTCACCTAATGGTAAAATTTGATATAAACTATTGTAGAATGATGTAAACATGGATGTGGATGATAAAATACACCCCAGTAAATACCAAAGTATAAACAATCTCGGATAAAAATGAGATTGTGATATTTCCCTTACCTTAGGTCCGATTTTCTTCGTAGGTGTCTGAACCTCCTGTATAATGATTTAAATAATGTCATTTACTTATTACAGAATCATATTCATTGTTATGATATCATATATGGTTCACTTATGACTTTATATTGCCCGTTCTTTTGTAAATTCCATGTTAAAGAGCGTTTTGGGTAAAATTGTTTCATTTGTCGTCCGTGTTTTGACTTGTAATTATTCATATGATTACTTAGATCATGATTAAATAATTCCAGAATATAAAACATTATTTTTATATATATATATTCAGAATATACATATATATAATAAATCAGTAAATGGAAAGAAATACACCGTTCATGGAGACGGTAGACCGTACGTACGCATGAACGCTGTTTTCGTTTCCTTATTGAGTTGAATGGAATTAAGTAGATGACATACATATATACATAAATACAGTAGCTTTATAATGTCATATATTTCATTATTATTCCTTATATATACTTTATAATCATTCATGAATGGTTAAAGTGGAGAAGGAATCTCATCGCGTCGTGGAGACGGTAGTCCGTACGTACGCACGAGCGATGATATCGTTCTCATGTTCGTGAACTTGTGTTGAAGTGTATGTATACTATTTAGGTATCAATATCACTTTATAATAATCATATATAGTTACTCATTGAACCATTATACCCATCCAATTAAGGTGGTGGCGGAAAATAGATTATACCACGGCGTGGAGACGGTATTCCGTACGTACGCACGCGCGGTGATTTCGTTTTCCGTAGGATGGATAGATGGTGAAATAGGATTGTTTCATACTTATAATAACATATCGGTATATGAGTGATACTGATGTTAATACTTCATAATGAAACAACCTAAGAAGAATAAGTGGAAGAAGAAATAAAGGTGAAAGAATCGGTAACGGAAATTACCTCTTCTTTGAAGCGCCTCTTTGAGACCTCCTCTTAGGGCACTAAAATTGGTCTTTGAGGAAGACTAGAACATCTAGGATGTTTCTAGGGAAGTGGAGAAGATAATTTGGCAGGGTTTGGCTGAGCTTGAAGGCTCAAAGTTGTGTGAGGAAGAGAGGGAGGAGGTGTCCTTTTATAAGGGAGGAGAGGGGCACCTTTGGAATAACTAAAAATATTATTTTATTATAAAGTCAAGTTCGCTTTTAAATAGATCCAAATTGATTTATTTTGAGGATAAGGTGGGGATGGGTCTAAATCCTCTCATCCAATAGAATTTAGACAAGTTTAGGTTCCTATTTTAACCTTATCATTTAGATTTAACATTAAGTTAAATAATTTTACTTTTACCGTGTCTTCTTGTGTTCTTATACTATAAGGTTAATAAACTTACCATATCAAGCCAAACAAACCCCAAGTTGTATATTATTAATATATATAACCTTATATAAGTCATTTGGCCGAACCTTAGATTTTTAGGAATAAAATATCAATTAATAATATAATATTTGTTTTAAAAACTATTTTTTGTCAATTTTGACACTATTTAGTAATTGATTTTTGTGAAAACCATACCAGAATGATAAGTTAGAACAAAGTTAACTAAATATATACTAACATGTCATATTTACCTAGAAAATTAGTTTAATTCATAAACAGTCTCAAATTATATTTATTTGGGTATTTATAACATTAATTATGTCAATATTTCATTAATAAGATAATTATTGCATCATCGTTGTGTTGTAAATAAATTAAATTATTTAATGTCTAAAAATTACAAATAAAATACCATTATGTAGGAATCCTTATTATCTTTCTAATTAATATTTATAGTCGAATTTATCTTATGTATAACCCCATATTAAAAATGTTTTAGTAAATAAACGTTGATTTTAACTCTTTTAACCCTTCTTTAAATAAATTAATAATAAATGTCCTAATCTAATCCAAGTCGGCCTAAATGGTCATATTTTATTCCTAAGTTTGTTTTTGGTCGAATTAAAATTATCCAATAGAATTAGGACATGTGTTAGGGTAATAATAATATCATATTTACCCTTAATTACCCTATTTACTTTTAACTGTGGTAAAAAAAGGTCAAAAGTTACTATTCACCAAAAATTATTTTCATCTCATTGAACCACATTTTAGTCCTTGATATTAACCGTGTCTCTCGGATTTTCGAAATTCCACTCACAGAAGTGGGAAAATTAAGTTTTATGAAAACATTCAGTTTTTTTAACTACCACTTAGTGGTTTCACTATTCATCAAAAAATGAAAGTTTCCAGAAAAATACCAAAAATTAGGCCTAAGATATATTTGATATTATGAATTCAAAAATGATGTCTATTTTATAAAATTCAAAACATATCAGTTACATTAATTAATTTAAAAATTAATTCCCGTCGTCAAAACAAATAGCGTGTTTTTAAGGGATAATAATTATCAAAAGATTGACACTTGTTTATGTCTGGATTTAATGTGAAATTACATCCAATGACCAAAATTGTATTAAATTGTAAAAATATATTCTAAATATAATTCAAAACCACTCAAATTAATAATTTATCACTATTAATTATTTCTATTAAAAAAGTTGTTTTTAATTAAAATTTAGTAATTTTCACTATTCATCAGAATATGAAAGTTATCCGAAAAGTACCAAAATTTTACCCTAAGCTAATTTTAATACTCCGAATCCAAAAATGAAGTCCATTTTGAAAAATAAAATTTATAAAATTTCAAAAAGTGGTTATTACTATTCATAACGGCTAGTTTTAATAATATTTTAATAGCATATCGTTGTTTAGTGAAACTCGGTATTGCGTACTACACATGCTATCAAGGAAGGTCGCGATTGCGTGTAATGAAAGGCAAGTGAAGGATGCGTGTTGTGCAAGCTCCTTTTGGTGTAGCATACAACACACGACATTAATGAAATTAAAAAGAATATTTTTCATAAAATCTCGGGGTGTTACAGTTCATTCTAAAATGGTACCACCTCTATATTGAGTATATATGAGGGGTATGATATGTACTTTCTTAAGAGGGATACATGGAATATGTCATGTAGTTGAGATAGGATAGGTGGGAGTGAAGTCCAATAGGCCACTGATTTGATGTGATCAAGTATCTGAAAAAGGGTGATGTATCTTGGACTAAGATTTAACTATTTCTCAAATCTCATTAGCTACTTCCATTGAGATATGTGGAGGAATAACATGTATCCAACATAAAAATCTTGGACTTGTCACCAATTTTCAGTATATATTTTATATCGAGATGGAGTAGCCTTGATGTCATGTTGAATGGTATTAACCATCTCCACCATTTCCTCAACCATTTTAGTAACTAGTATTTTTTGTTCCTCAAATTCACCCAAACAAGTATGTGTTTTGTACCACTTCCCATAAAGGGATTCATAGGGGGTCATTTGGATGCTTGATTGTGAACTATTGTTTTTTGATAACTTGACCAGAGGTAGATATTGATATCATCCACCATTAAAGTCCATAGAATATACTCTCAACATATCTTTAAATATCTAAATAATCCATTGATATTGGACATAATTTTGAGGATGATAGGATATAATGAAGTTTAGCTCAGTGTTTGGAGAATTTTGGATACTTTTCCTGAACTTAGAGGTGAATCTTGGATCTCGATTGGATATAATCAATAGTGGTACTCTATGCAGCCTTAACACTTCTCTAATGTATATCCAAGAAAGTTGATCTTGTGAAAAAACCCTCTTGAATCACAATGAAATGTGCAGTCATAGTATGATGATCCACCACAAACTAGGCAGAGTTTTTTTCTTTTGGATGACTTCATAATTCTGGTGAAAAATTCCATGGTGATTTGTTCACATTTCCATGTTTGTATAAGTAATTTTTTCATTATCCCCTCAGATTTTTGCCTTGCTGCCTTCACTTGTTGGCATACAAGACATATTAAGGTATACTCTATGATCTCATTCATTATATTCTCCCACCAATAGTTTTCTCAAAGATCTTGATACATCTTTTTTCTTCCAGGTTAGATAAATAAGGTTAAGGAATTTGCATCATCCAACATCCCCTAATTTAACTTATGATTTGATGGTACACATAGTGTTGACCCAAATATTACAACACATTCTTCATTAACATTTAAATCTAAGGATTTCCCTTTACATATAGTTTCCAATTTCTTATGAATTCCTACATCATCTCTTTGGTCATCCTTTAACCTCTGTATATGAGACGGTTAAGAAATCATTTTTGAAAAAATTTATGATGTTCCTTCCTTTATGATTGACATTTCTATCCTTTCCAAATCTAGAAAAATCATAACCCTATCAATTACAATCAATGATATAATTTTTGGTTCATTTAAATGTAGACCATACTCCATGTTATTCTCCCTACCAAGATGGTAGGGGATTGAGTAGTCATAGTCCTTGATTAGCTCTAAACATCTTCATTGGCGCATTTTCATCTCTTTAAATGTGAAAATATATTTGAGACTATTTTGATTTGTTTATATTTCATGACTCTCTAAAAATAGAAAATTCCACTATATTTTCAAGGAAATGATCACTACAGTCAATTCCAGATCATGAGTTGGGTTGTTCTGTCTGTGAACCTTCAACTACATTGAATCATAGGGTAATAATTTTTCATTATACATTAACACATAACACAATCCCTTCTTCTAAACATCACTAAATACTATGAAAATTTCTCCAATTGTGGGTAGTGTGAGAACATGTGTAGTGATAAGCCTCCTTTTCAGCTCCTTGAAACTCTCTTCACATTCATCATTCAAAGAAAACCTGACTCCCTTTCGAGTTAGCTTGTTTTGAGGGTTTGAAAATCACAATAATTTTCTCACTGATCGATGATAACACATAGCTAATCCTAGGAAACTATAAATATATTTCACAAATACTGGCCTCGTCCATCCTTCAATTTATTTTTTCTATAAATGGTTAATAAATATCCCATTACATGTGATTATATGTCCCAATAAATAGAATTCCTTTAACCAGAACCCACATTTTCTGTACTTGGCATAAATATTCTCCTCTCATAGGGTCTTTATCATAGTGCTTGGTTTCTCTTCATGATCATCCATGCTTTTAGAGGATATTATAATATCATCTACACTGACAACCAAATATTTGTTGAGTTAATCTCTAAAGACTCTATTTATCAGTTCCATAAACCTTTCTAGAGAATTAGTGAGTCCGAATAGAATTATTATGAACTCATAGTGTCCTTACCTTGTTCAAAAATTAGTCTTATGGATATCCTCATTTTTCACCCTTACATGATAATATCCCAACCGTAAATACACCTTGGAGAAGTGTTATGATCCACATAGATAATCAAAAAATTAATAAATTTGTGGTAGTGGATACTTGTTTGTTATCATGATCTTTTTGAGTTAATCATAATCAATGAAAAGGAACATTTACCTATCCTTCTTCTTGCTGAAGTGGACTGGTGCACCCCATGGTGAAGCACTTGGGTGGATGAACCCTTTATCCCAATCCTCCTGTGGTTTTTTCTTAAACTTCTCAAGTTACACAACATATATTATATATTTAGTCTTAGATAATAGAAACAACTCAAGCATAATATCGATTGAAAATTTAACCTCTCATTTAAAAAGAAGACCAAGAAATTTCTCAAGAAACACATCAGCGCTTTTCCTCATAATGGGCATGTCTTAAAAAATGTTTCATTATTTATAATCAATCATTTTATTTAGATGCACTTTATCTTAGATAAAAAATATCCCTTCTTGAGATGTTGTTGAAAAACAAGATTCAACATCCTCCATTCATTTGTACAGAGTTGGGGGTTAATTCGAAACATGGAGAGTGATTTCCTTCTTGTGGAAATTTATGTTGTCTCTACTTAGTGAAAGACAATCCATGAAAATATTGAATTAAATTCCACCAAATGGATTATTAAAAGGTTACATGGGAATTTTATCCCACAAAATTTGATACGGAAGGAGTTATATACTTTGGATGCAATAATTTCACCATTTTCTATTTTCACCGATAGCTCTACTTCCATGATTAATGGTGGGTTTTTAATAGTTATACTAAACATTCCTGATATGATGGAATGTGTAGAAATAGAATCAAAATGTAATTTACGTATTCTTGAATAAATAATTATCATACCATTAACCATGTCATTGTTGGGATCCACCTAAGCTATTGTGATAAAAAAATCTCTCCCTTGCTATATTGGGGGCTGTTGGTTTTCTCTAAAACCCTTGGCTTAATGAATTATTTTGAAAAGCACCTTGGTTCCTTGATGTTGAACTAATGAATGATGCACTAATAATTAATGGGAGGATTCCATTATTTCGTCACAATAGTGGGTTTATCCTTTCAGGAATCGTACGCTAGGTTCCCTTCCTTCCCACACCAAAAATCATTTCCTTGTCCCCCTTAGGTAATTTTTATGGTGCTTCTTTCCACACATTTGAAAAGTGGGATATTGAAATTTCTTGACATCATTAGATTTATCTACCAGAACACTAGAATTAATCTCCTCTTTTAACTTATTATCCCTTTGATACCCATGATATTCACCAATATCTATTTCAAATTTGACGAAACATTATACAATTTCTTCATAGATATCAAAGTCATGGATTTCAGGGTCTTCTCATATACTATGTTTTAGCCCATCAAGAGTAATTAAACCTTTCATTTGGGGGTAAAAACAACATCTTATGTGTATTTTTCATGTCTTTTGAAGTCTCACTCATATTCCCTGATTGATTCATCATATTGTTTCTTGAGGTCAAGGAAATATATTTCCATTTTAAGATTTATATTTTGAGGTAAATATCTATCCAAAAACATTTTACAGAATTCCTTCAACCTCATCACTTTGATCTCTTCCATAGGCTTAATATTCTTGATCAATGTCTACAACTTCACAGCTTATCCCTCCATATAATAAAAATCCATTAGAAGATTCCCTTATTTAGAACATCGTTGGATGGAGATGATCTTCTCAAGGGATTCGGTCCATTATTCCACAGTTAATGGATCGAATGATCCATTTAAAGTATTATTCCTTTATCATATATAGCTTTCAATTTAATATTTTTTTTATTTGGGGATTTTTGGAACTCATCGTGATCCAGGTTTGTATTCAAAATCTATGTCATCTGTGAGAGTATAGTAAAAAAATTGATTCTTGGTCTCATAAGGTTGTAAATATCATTAAGGAATTCATTACTTTTCCCATTGAATTGATTTTTTACCCAATTCCTCCTATTTATGAAAATTGTATAGTATTAAATTAAAATTATGGATGATTCTTTTTAATATATAAAAAACATAAATGGTAATTTAATGACAATTAAGGGACAACTTATAAATTATACTTATTTCCTTATCTTATGAGTTTCTAGGCTCCAATATATGTTATCCATTATCTATTTCCTAACCTATATTCTTATGGAAATTTTTTATTCCATTAATAATTTTTATTAATTATATTATGAATTTTTCAAATCATATACCTTAGGAGTTTCAAACTAGGTGTGTATTAAGGGTCGTTTTCGTGTACCAGGTAACACCAAGTAAGGCCCAACACACATTTCCATAGTTGCAACCCCTAGGTATGTCTATACGATAACCATAGCCACATGTAGTATCTATAAAAGTATTTGTTTTCTTCAGAAAAAATATTCAATAGTTACCTAAATATAGCGATGTTTTCTTATACTTAGTCTTATCACTATGGCTTTTGAGAGAGTCATCTAATCCTAATCCCAAAAATAACTAAACATTTTGTTTGATATCAAATATAACAACACATATCTTTATTACACATTAATACATGATTTATAAAATAATTTTACACTTAATGAAACCTTGAATTTAGATAAGTCTAGTTTTTTTAGGAATTAGGTACATAAAATAACAACTTGAACATTGGATACAATAACATTATCAAAAACTTCCTTAACATGCTTCTAAAATCCTATAGATTTTAAAACTGAATGGGATAACCTAGGGAAATACATAAGAAAGAGGTGATATATAAATCCTAGTAAGGGAATAAACAAGGGATAAGGTAAAAAATTCTATATAATAGGAATATAAATGGATAATAAAAGTAACATGAACAATAAGGCATGATATAGCATGTTAATCATAACATGGTAAATGTAGCAACAACATAAAACACGAAATCATAAACATAGGTCAATGATACACCAGAAAGGAATCTTGGTCAAAAAATTCCAATAAAGGAATTATCTTTACCCCTTACCAAACATTAAATCTCATGAGACTAAACATTATCAAATTTATTAGAGTTCTATATAATTTTGGTTGCATCCATCACTTTGATCTCATTATCAAGCTTAAGTGTGTCACATATATCATACAACATGAATTCATTCATCTTTATAAATTATTCCAAAATCAATAAATGCGGAATTTATATATGTAATTGCCATTTAAAATTATTATAATTTTATAAAAATGAATACCCTTCACAGGAAATGGGTATGGTATTCACAGAACAATTGTTTTGGCATAGAATGTCATGGTGAAAGTTCAGCTGCATAATGGCATCCCTTAAAAATTCATAAAAATGGGATGGCTAGAGATAAAGGGTTCTCTCATAATTTTGAAATAATTTCTATAGTAAAGGGGATTTGGAATAACACTTCCCATCATGAGGAAATGAAGATAAAGGGCCTAATGCAAAGAAGATACTTGAATAAATAGGAGAAATGAAAAGATCCCTTATTTGAGTGTGTGACTCCAAATGCTTGGGTGGAGCTTATTGAGAGATTGGGGGTTCCACGAGAGGCCTCTATATTAAGGATGGAAGAGTATGGATGTGCTCCAAGTAATTTTAGTAATTAAAAATAGGGGATTGGGTGGGTTTATATAGGAAAAGCGGGGGATTTCATTATTATTTAGGATTTGGACTCTACATAATAAAAAAACCAAAACCAAAAACCATCCTAGTGTTTTTTCAAGGATTCTATGAAATGGGATTGGTTATAATTATTTTACATGTCCATGTTCTACACTTAACAAAATATGGTCTGAAATTAACAAAATAATACCCTTTCTTATGTTTAAGTGAGTCATACTCTTATGGAAATTCTTTTAAAACATTGAAATATATTAATGGTTTTTTTGTATTCATAAGGGATTTAAAAAATTAATCAAATAAATATAAAATCAAAATATTTTAATGTTAAAAAATAGATTTGGTCTTGTATACCCATTATAGTATTTCTTACATCACTTTTGGGTCATTATGTTGTCATAATACACACATTATATTTATATGGTATTTAATTTTTACCCAAAAATTTGATTATCTCAAAAAAATATGAAAAATTCATAGTTGGAAATTTTAGACATTATGAGTCCAAAAATAATATTAATTCTGTCTATATAATTATATTAATATTAGAATTTGTACTTTTAAAATAATATATACAATTATTAGGAAATGCTAGGTTTTTTGATAATAATAGCTTTTGAACCCCTATAAAATTAAATTTATCTTTTTAAAAATAATATTATAATTTATATTTAATAGAAAATATTTTATAAATATATTTTATAAATATATTATTTATATAAAATACCCATTAATTCATAAAAATAAATTCTTTAATTGAATTTTAATATTACCAAAAAATATATATTTGTATTTTATTATATAGAAATAATAATCATATATTAAGTAACCATAATAGGATGAAAATATATTTATTATTCTATAAAAAATGATTTACATACTTAGAATTTTAGGGTCTTCATACATATCACTTTAATACATCAAAAAACTCCTAAAGAGTACAGATCATGACGGTGAGTCATTGATTGGGTGGTTCAATGTACATGGTTTGGGCCATGATATTGATGATCTTAAAATTCTCTGATAAATGGTTTCTCTCATGCTTAAGTTATTGGATATCAGCTTGAGATTGGTCAATGCAAAATCCCATAGATTCAATCTCTCTTGAAATCACTGATAATAAAGTTTCATATGGAATAATCCTTCTGGTTTAGGTCATCACTTACTTTGTCTGTGTCAATTGGATTTGTTAAAACCCTGTATTTACATTAACTATTTTATCACTATTCTAGAGATATATTATCAATGGTAATTATACTAAACGGTTTCTTAAATATTATAGGATATAATAAAATCAAAAGATTTCATGTGTATTCTATAACCACATTACATAATAGGACATTTAGTTAACTTGGAAGGGGAATTTTTTATAACAGTTTGGGTCATTATAAGGAAGCTTCCCATGAACATGACTTGGATTTGATCTCTCTGCCCTATATGTTACTTTTAACCCTCTCCCCTGAATCCTTTTTTAACCATGATTTGGACCCTACTAGAATCCTTCAATTTAAATAGAGCTCTCTATATTAATAATTTATCCACCAAGGATGATACCTGGCCATATGGATCAAACAACTGATGTGTAGATTGTTAAAGCTACACCAGATATATTGGCGACTCATGTGGCCTTAACATCAAAGTGGATAATTAAGATGCCACATCTTGGGGGTTCTATTAAAATCCTTAGGTTTTGATCATCCTCTTCAAACAATTTGGTAAGTGTGTTTTCATCTTCTAAGACTACTAGTGAAACTATCATATCTGTTGTGGAAGAGGAAATATCAAGAAGATAACCCACTGTAGGTGAATTAATAGAAGTTACCCTTGTAGAAAAACAACATTCATTACCTCATGTTTTTGTTGTATTAGGATATGAGGCCTCTATATAGGTGTTTAGGGATATTATCCTCGAGGATATTGATTTTGGACCTCTATTGACTAAGTATATTCTATAATAGACATATGTGTACCATTACTTGGCAATGAGAATCTTTAGGAATATATGGACAACTCAGGGTCTGATGTTTCCAAGAATAACTGGATTTTCTAACCTAGGGAATGGTTAATTGTTTTAAACCTCATCACTTCCACAACATTGGGAAAGTTGGTGGGCCAGATAGATGCTCTCTACCATTTTTTTGAACCAGAGTACTATAGGAGAGGATGTCCGTGTACTCCATTCCCTGGATTTTAATTTCCTAGTCAAATGGTTATGTTTATCATCTTTATAACTTAGTGTTACCCAGAATGAATCCACATATGTGGGTGATACCCCTATTTGTGTCGATGAGAAAGATTCTACACAGTTGGAAGAGTTTGTGTGTCATTACTAAGCTTTCTTTTCTACTATGGAGGAGATGATTTGATATCTAGAGTCATAACTAAAAATATTTGTGGGTGGGTTATCTTATAAAATTCTCAAAAGATAAAAATGTGAAGACGAACATTGTAGGGTCTAATTGGGGGTATAAAAAACACATCATTGGGTGGAGGATGATATTGTAGAGCTGGGGAAGCTATGTGGAGTCATGGAATTAACTCAACGGAGACCGGTCAAGCTTGCAGAATATATAGATTGAGTTAAGCCACACGGGAGACTTCAGTAAAAAGGGAGATGTTCAAACATGTGGGCGCCTCCTTATTTTTTTCAAGAACTATAATATTTTCCTCATTCTAGATTCCAATTCTTATGGTTATAATCAATTGAATAGAATAAGGTTGTCAGCTGTAAGTCCACATGAGTCACGATCGGTGTGGTGAACAAGAGATAGATAAAGTACTAGTCAACTATATGAGAGTGTTAGGATAGATTGATGTGTTTGGGTCATAACTTTTTTCGATCACTATTGAAGTATAATATAGATGATGGAACCGGCACGGTGTGACACTAGGGTTTAGGTTTCCTTAACATTGTGCTAGCCAGAAAGGGGTGTGACACCATTGGTGTTGGAACTCATCATTGAAAATAGGGAAAGTGGAGATAGGTAAATTGGGACCACAAGAGTCTGTATTGATGGATGGAGGAGGTTTGTGCCTTGGAAATAATCATTGACCATGTCATGAACTAACCAATGTCATCCTGAATCGGACCCCAAAGGAAGCTGTGACATGGTCCAAAGGGAATTCCCAATCCCCATGATGTGGAGACAAGTTCCTAGAAATCAAGAAATAAATTTTGGAATTATTTTCCCATAATGAATCAAAGACAAGAGGAAATATATTATAGGATTTTGGTGTTTCAATAAAATCCCATTTTGGAAAATATACAGAAAGAAGGATGACATTGGTGCCAAAAACACAACCAACCCAACATACACAATTACAAAAACAACCCATGTCAACATGATATATAATATCCACTAATATCCCACACCCTTCTAACAAATGTACCCACCACGACCCTATGGAAACTTATATTTACCTTTATTTTTTGACATAAGTCCAACAAACACCCGAACTTTTATGAATGCTTTGATAAAAATAAACCCAATAAGATCCCACTAAGTATTACATAAGAATTATTTATAAAATAAACCAACAATGTTCAATTAAATAAAAACCATGAATACGATATTTTTTTACAAATTTTATTCTAATAAATATAAATCAAACACTATAATATCTTTTAAATCATTTCACAATAAATATTTTTTCAAAAATTTTTTTAAATAACATATTTATAAAAATATTTCAGCAAATAATAGTTCCAGAAATTACAAGAAAACATCCAAAATTACACATGTGGTAAATTGGATTTGTGTTAGAAATAATCTCACAATTTTTCCTATGATTAAATACTTCTTGGTGTGAAAATAACAATAAAAAAATAACCTAAGGGGTAGTAGTAAACTCCCAATAGTGTCTCCCTACCTTAATAAGCTTAGGACAGCTAGTGAACACATTACCCTAGAACAATGGGCCTAGGGGGTAAGTGTCCATTTCTGGGAGTGACTATTTTCCTAGACAATTATTACACCTAGATTACTATTCTTCATAATTAAAATAATTCAAAGTAAATTACATATGTAAATAATCATAGTGAATTTTCAGTCATATAAAATGTTATTTGAAACCAATTTCATCAACAATATCAAGGGAGAAAATCAATTTCATAAAGTTAAAAATGACTCCAATTATCACCAAAATATATATCCCACCTTAAATTGATTTTTATAAATGAACTTATAATATAAAAAACTTGAGGTTTATTTATCAAAGATATTTCATGAAAAAATCTACCTCAAAACAATTAGAATTTCAAATACCTGAAGGGATCCACAAACTAGAGAGTGATAAGGATAAAATAAACAATATTGAGAGACCTATAAAAAAATCTCAGATAGAAACACATATACAACAAGTTACCATGATTTTCATGGTCATACCATAGCAAGAAGCAAGATGGTAAGAGTAATCTAGGAAACATTGTGGTGAAGCATACCAAAATAGAATCATAAATTTGATCGATTCTTTGATATACCATGGATTAAAGTTAATATATAAAAAATAATCTAAATAGATTCCCTAGGTTCCTATAGGTTTATTTTTAGTAATGGGATAAGGAATAAAAAAATAAAAATAGGGCTTCAAGGTGAAATTATGTTAAGCCATTTACTTTTATCATCCATATTCACGTCACCAGCTACCCAGTGGATCCCATTAATGGGTCGGAACCTTTACCAGTTTTTTGAGAGTGACCCTTTATCTAACTATTGGTTACAATAAGAATAACTAAAATCATATATTACCCACTAGGTAGATAGTATCAAGTCACTTCTTTTCCAATGGTTGCATGAAAAATGCCTATAACCTAGGTTTTTCCACCAACTAATGAGTGGACTTCCAATAGACTAGTATATCCCAACTTAGCCAAATGGATGGTTGTTATCCCTCACTAGAATCAAAGTGTACCTACTATAGATTTTATAGCTATCTTATTAGGTCCACACTTACATAAAGTCTCATGTGTACTCCCCTGACCCCATAAGGACATATAAAATAATATGAATTACTAGATTTCAATATGAAAAGATTGAAACAAAAACAGGATGAAGTTTGTAACTGAAAAAAGTAGTGGGATATGGGAATCCCCCCCCCACAAAATTTCTTTCTTCCCCTATAAATCTTATTTAAATAATGATTTCTTATAAAAAGATGATTTTATTTCTCATTTATTATAGACTCCTGCTCTTTTTTCTCATAAGTATCTTATATGTATTGTAATAGAATTTGTAACAACATTATATAATTTTCACATAAAACCATTACTTGATAATCAAAAATTTTATAAGATTGATCAATCACTAACATTTCAGGTTTTATGTCAAGGAACTCTTAATTCATAATATTATATGGTTCATACATAATTTTATTAGGTTGAGAAACATTGAAAACATTTTGGATTTAATTAATATATGGTTTTAATTCTAAGTGATATTCTACCTTTCAAATCCATTCATTAACCTCAAATATTCCCAAAATCCTAGGAGCTATCTTACCTTATTTTCTAAGTCATCATTGGCCTAACTTAAGTGATAATTCCTAGAAAACATGGTCACTGACCAAAAAATAAAATGGATTCTAAAAGTGATCTACAAAATATTTGTACTATCTTTGATCCATCGCCAATCATCGATGGATCTTCTAGATCTTTATCATTGTTTCAAGAACCAAACTTGGTATTTATAAAAAAGTTTCACCCACCTTCATCGAACATAGTAGTGAGTTATAGTTTCAGACATAAAAATATTCAAAAGATTCTATCAGTATGGATAAATATTTTCTATTATTATAAGAAAACTCAACTTTCCCAAAATAGTCATCCCAAGAATGTACAACGTCCAAAACATAGGCATAGAGTATAACTTCTAGAATTTTCATTACTCATTCTATCTACCATTCCATTTGAGGATGATATGTTGTTCTCAACATACCCTAAGATTACAACACCTCTTAGAGTCCCTTCCAAAACTAAAACATAAAATAACGATCTCTATCTAGGATAGTAGATATCAGAGTCACATCTCACCTTATAATCCAATGAACATATAACATTCCCAAGTCTTCCAAGTCTTCCACTTTGGTGGTGTAAAAAATGGTATGGAATGAGATGACTTGGTTAACCATTAAATCAGTACCCAAAGAAAATTCCTACACAATGGATCTCTATGTAAACCTATAATGAAATCCAATGATAATTTATTCCATTTCCTTGTTGTAATAGAGAAGGGTTGAAGTAAACTATAAGGTTTTTGGTTCCCATCCTTTATCTATTGTCATGTTTATAATATAGATATGAATTAAACTTTATACCATTTCATAGAATGTCCCTATAATTTATGCTTCATGTCATAAAATATATTTTTAGTATTTGGGCAGATATCCCACTAATAGTAGTCAGAATCACCCATTATATATTTTCTCAAAAATCATGGAAATATATACAGATCCTTAAATCAATTAAAACCATCAAAGGATAGAGACCATACAGTAACAATCTCCCCACCATATAAATAATATAAGATATTTCAATACTCTTTTTCCTACTACTGATCCTGAAAAATTATCTCAAGAAGAGAGAACATCAAATGAGTGTTTTCTAGAACATTACCAAAATTTTAATCTCTAACATCCAATTGAAACTAATAAAATATTCCCATAAAGATCCATACACACATTACATCTTTAATAGGTTGGGAAAGAAAATTCATAAAATCCTTCCTCACTGTATTGTCAATTTTAATGTAAAATTACAATAGGTATTCTACCAATCATCTCTACAAGATATTAAAATATTTTTAAGAAAATGCGTACCATGAACTCTTATGGTCAAAGTAAACTATGAACTTCTCCACAAAAATATAATTTAAAAAATGTGAGTTTTATATCTTGAGTGGGATAATTATTCTCACAATGATGAAGCTGGTGAGATACATAATCCACCACATTATATCATTGCATATGGAAAAAGCCTAAATATTCATTCAAGGAATCACACAAAAAACATATTCCTATCCAACCTATGGTATATTCAGAATAGATTTTGAGGTCAAAAATTTCTTTTAATCATCAAAGTATTCTTAAAATTTTATGTCCCAAAAGTTCTTTACACATTTTTATCTTAGAGCAATCAAGGTTTATACATGTGTTTGGAAATACTACACAACCCACCGATAATATACCACCAAACCCATGAGGCTTTAAATCTCGATGAAATTTCACAATTCCTCATATGACATGAAAATCATCACCTTTTTAGAATCAACTGTGATATTATGTTTTTGGATCGCATGTCCCATGAAAAAAACATCCCAGATCCAAAAGTGAAAGTTTTATTATTTTTTATATATGTGATGAACCTTAGGATTCCCAAAACATGTATCATTATACACACATGATCTTCTTTGGTATTTGACTACACTAGAATTTAATCCAATAACACCATGATAGAGAAATAAAGATAATGGTATAATATCCATTTCATTAATACCAGTATGACTACATGAGAATTATTCTAGATAAATATCATCACAAGGTACTCAGAGTGAGAATTCCTACTTCAGAATGTAGTCTTAAGAATATTTGATTCATTCATTCTGATATGATACAAACAACACAAATATCAATTTTCAAGAACCACTTTCTTCCATTCAACTGATCGAACATACCATTAATATCAGGTAAAGGGTACTTATTTTTTATCGTTACTCAGTTGACTTTTAGATATTCAATTCAAAAGTGAAGAGTTGTACCAATATTACAAGAAAGATACATAGGGGTCTCTCTAGGTGACACACTCATTAATATGAAGCCCATGGATCTCAAATAATCTGACATTTTTCACAACACTTTTATCTTAATTACAGTTATTTTATTGGGTGGCACCTATATTGGATGATTTCTTGGCACTAAGTCAATTGAGAACTCCACATTCCTCTCTGGAGATAAAATATAAAATTTATTTCGAAGAACCTCTATAAATTTATTCAAAACCTAAGGAACATCACCACTAAATAATTTATGTCCTGGTTTGAACATATAAAAAAAATAAACTTACCAAGTTATGGAAGAGGACACCCCACCTGACTAGACCTTGTGTTCTACTCTACTTGAAATGCATGGGATTTTTAATCATGGTAAATAAAAGACAAACACAGATGAAGAAATTTATTTGAGTTTTTGAGAAATTAAAAAATCAATCTTGATAACAACATATGGGTTCCTCAAATAAACAACTAGGAAATCATAAATTATCTCAATATAAGTCATAATTAAAGGGAATAAGGTGTATTATAATCTTTTTTCCTTTTCTTTTTCTAGAGGAATCCCAAATTATATAATGAACGACATCAGTTCTGTTGAAATTTTTAAAAGTTACAAAATAATTTTTGAAATGTAAGAGTGAGAGGAACCTGTAAAAAATATATTAGTTTCTAATGTCAATAAAATATAAATAGTAAATCTCAAAACTGCATAACCAACATCAACTTCCATTAGAGACTCTTCTACTGCATCTAACAGCTTTTTCCCTATGGACACTTTCTAGAACCTTATTGTCGATGAAGTATTTTATTTCATTGGAGACCTTATAGGGGTAGATTATCATATACCATAGAATTGAAATGAAATTCCCTAATATAAATTTTTTAATTTTTAATTATCTTCACAAGAAATGTAAATTTTTAGAGGTACGATCCAAGAACATGTTCCCTATCAATCCACACTTGTAATCTATCAAGCCACTAACTATTGCTAATGGAGTATAATTGAAATTCTATAAAGCACCCCCATTTTTCCCTTAAAAAAATTTCTCTTCATATACCCCTTAAAATAACTAAAAAATATACCACTATATTTAGGTTGAACATTCTTATTGCTAACTTTCCATCCATATCAATATCTGCTATCAAAACCATATCCACCACCTCAAAATAGGTAAAATGTTTTTGTATAAAATTTTATGAATGGATATTAGGTGGATGGCCAACATGAAATCTTTGAGCATTAAATTTATAATTTTGAATATCCTCAGGTGAAAAAAGACTAAGCTCATCAAAGCAATTAGTGTACTACATCACAGTCTAATTCCTCTGTTTAGGGATGAGAAAATCCATGGATTTCAATAATTTTATAGATTCTGGGTAGAATTGCATGGTTATAGGGACTTGAAATATTTCCACTAAAATATACCATGAATCATTTATAAAGCTACTGAATTCAACAACATTTTAATCAAGCCTTCAATCTTGAATATATTACACCTCACCATAATATAATCTTATTTTTTTTCAATTCAAAGAGTATTTAAATATTTCTTAACCAATGTTCTTCCTCCTTAGTAGTATTAATCCCCAAGAAAGATAATGGTTTCTAATGAATAAAACCTTGTTTTTGATACATATCCTTATCCTTATGATGCTCCAACTCTTTATGAAATACCCTAAGCTTCCACGATTTGCTTCTTTTTAAATAATTCAATATCTTGTCCTAGACGCAACACTGAGTTCGAGCACACCATGACCGATTAAACCAGCCGTTTAAGAAGATATTATGAATGGTATTAACGAAATTTTTTATTTTATATAATCAATATAATTTTAACATTACTATTATGTGTTTATTAGACATAATATAATAACAAATTCAATTTTTCAGATAAAATAAGTACTTTTCCAAAAAAATGCATTTTTACTGCCTTTTAATGGAGAACCTTTTTGAAATCCAATATATGACACTTTTATATATTAAATTTGACAAACTAAAAATATTCTTAATAATTTGGACATATAATTTTATTTTGGATAAATTTTTTTTCTGATAACTTTCATATTTTAATGAATAGTGAAAATGCGGCATTTTAATTCAAAACTTCTTTTTCATCTAAATTTTATATATAGATATATTTTAATTTTAATTGGTTTTAAAATTTAATTATATTATGTTTTTATCATTCAATACAATGTTAATAATTTAATGTAATTTAACATTTAAATTATAAATAAACACATGTCATACTTTTAATAGTTTTTACTTCTTAAAAACTCTCTTTCTGGTTTTGACAACTGGAATTAATATTAAATTAATTAATATAAATTATGTGTTTTGAATTTGGAAAAATTTATTCCATATTTGGAATCATATGGTCCAAATTTTTTAAATAGGTACCATTTATTTTTTGATATTATCAATAGTAACTTCGGTAATTATTTTTATTTAATATGGATAAAGGCTAAATGAGGTAAATAAGGGTAAATATAATATTATAATAATATAAAACTACACTAAAACGTGTAATAATCCTATTATATTAACTTTTTATAGCCGTAAGAATATTTAGGTCTATTTTAGGACCTCATGGAGCCACTTGGGTGTGATAATGACCTTTTATAAGGTTTAATTTAATGAAAAGGGAAATATAGCATAAACATGTATCTACTAACTAAAACAATTATAATTTGGTTTATATAAATTATATCTTCAACTAAAAATAGTAATTGTAAATATAAAAATATTTCCTACATCACGTTATTTTATTTACAATTTTTAGATAGTATATAAATAAATTTATTTACGATACAATGATGATCCTGTGATTATGTCATTAATGAATGATTGAAATAAATGATATTATAGTTATTAAAATAAATGTAATTTGAGCTTTTTTATGCCATAAAAGAAATATTTTGATATCATTTACATATTAGGGATTCTTTAATGCTATTTTGTAGAATTAATCATGTTCTCATGATTTTAGAATACAATAAATTACTAAATATTCTCAAAATTAAAATAAATGAATTTTTAAAACAAACTCCATTTTATTAAATTATATAATAGTAATAAAAATCTAAGAATTGTCCAAATGAGATATATTGTGTTAAAAATAGCCTTAATTATCCACATTAGGTTCTATTCGAATATTATATTTACTATATCAACCCTATATTATAAAAATATAAGAAGACATGGTAAGAGATAAGTTATTTTACTATGGGTTAATGCCAAAAGATAAGGTTATATTTGTGACCTAAACTAGTATAAAACCTATTGGTTGGGAGTATTTATACCCATACTGATATTATCCTCTAATTAAATAAATTTTTACTATTATAAACTGAAATTAATTCTATAATAAATTAATATTTAAAGATTTTCCTAAAGTGCCCCTCACCTCTCTTATAAAAGAGAACTTATTGTTCTATTTAATTCACACCTCCAAAGTCCTCTGTCTCTACCAAAACCTACCCCTTTATTCTCGCAACATCCCTCACTTCATCCAATATTCAACACTTTGGGATGAAATCCAACATAAGGAGTCCTTTGTGAAAATAAAAAAGAGATACTCGAAAAAGAGCTAATCGTTTTATCACCTCTTTCAAAGTTATTTTCTTCTTCTACAATATATTTCTCTATTTTTTCTATACTAAAATGATAAATACAGATCCTTATACATGATTATATTTTATTATGATTATGTTACAACCATATTCCAAATTTTACCCATCCTATGAAAAATAATATCACTAGTGTGTGTACGTACGGCTTACCGTCTCCATGTCGTCGTGTAAACTATTTTTCATCTATAATTTATTTTGATGGGTATAATGATGAATATAAATGAATTATATAATAAATATAACATGAAATTATTTCACTACAATTCATATTGAATCTTATTCCATACTACTAAACCGTTAAGTAAATGATACAACTGCTCATGCGTACGTACGGCTTACCGTCTCCATGACGTGATGAGATTCATATTCCACATGCACCATCCAAAAATGATTATAAAAAAATATATTAAAAATATATATGAAATATATGAAATAATAATTATCCTTTAATGATATATATATATATATATATATCATTCACTTACTTTCACTCAATACGATAATAAAATGGAAACAGCGTTCGTGTGTACATACGACCTACCATCTCAATGAACAGTGCATTTCATTTCATATATCTATATATTATATAATTTTATATTATGAATATATATGATATATAAATCATGTTATCATGATTTATGTAATAATATCAACAATAACATGTCAAAATACTTGTTATAAATAAAGCGAGTATTACCCAAAACGTTGCATTAATTTGGAAATTTTAATAAATGAGTAAAATAAAGTCATAAACTAATAATATATGAATTCATAAACTTTATTATGATTATGTTTCAAGTTAATAATTTGTTAAAAACCATTGTAAAAGAGTTTCAAACACATACAAACTTTATCCAACTTATGTTAAGGGTTAATTTCAAAATCTAGTTATTATCTAAGATTGTTTATATATAAGTGTTTACTAGGACATATTTATCATTCATGTCTATGTTTCCTAAAAATGTTTTCAAAATGACTACTTTTAAGGTTTTATTTAAGTTAATATTAATATAAAAAATCATTATAAGTGTTTTAAATATATATTCTTCTAAACCTTTCTCTTTAATGTTCATGTTTTCAAAAAGGCTTTATCGAATAATTTATGTGGACAGAAATGTTTTAAAATATTAATTCCATTCAAAAGTTTCAAAGTGGTATGGGACAAATTGATTCAAGAATGTATTTTAAAAGTATTCTTTTATAAATTTTTTAGCTTTTAATGTTTTCAAAGTAAAAAAGGGATATCTCTATGAAAAAGTATTAATGATTTTATTAGATTATTTTCATCGATGTCAACATCCTTTGTTGGATTTTATGCTTAATTGAGACTGATTTATTATGATAAAATCATCCATATTTTATTGAAGTGTTTAGGATATGTTTGACTATGTATGTTCTATTTTAATACCATTCATGGTTTATGGTTAAAGTATTACCATTTTGTATGTTATTTTTAAAACAAGTTTTTATGTAATGTTTACCCTTTTCATATGAGGAATGTATTGGACTTAGTATGAAATGGGCGGGGACTTATATAGCCCCTCGATGCTTCAGTATATCTCATGAGACAAACAAGTTTCCTAAAATAAGTCCTTGAAAGAATATCTATGAATGATCTTGGTACATGGCCTTCACGAAGTAGTTATGATGTCTATAATTTTGCCTTCCCTCATTTTGAGATAAGTAATTTATTTTAAATTTGATTATTAGACAAGTATAATATCTGTGATAATGTTTAAATAGAATTATTTGATTTATTATTGCTATATTATAATGAATAAAATTCTTTAAAAGTATTTTGTTTTAGTTTTGTACTGTTCCTTGAAATTTTATGCTAAATTTTTATAGCATCCGTTATATTTTTTATATTTACTGAGCATCTGAGATCACCCCTTTCTTATGTTTTGTTTTCCCAGGATGCCAAGAAGTGTTTTATGATTTATATTCAGGGTTAATAAAGGAAAATAATGGAACTCTAAAAGGATTATCTATGATGTGTTTTATGTTAGAAATTGTAATGAAAAGATCCTTTAAGTAATCTATTTTCCAAGACACCAAATATAATTAGTCCTTTGGGATTTGATTCCTTGTAATCATGCCAATGTATTAAAATAATGCACTAACTCCAGGATTTTGGGTTTGGGGAATTATAGTTGGTATCAAAGGAAGTTTAGTAACAACCTTGGAAATTAGATTTAGAAAACATGGATTAGAAAATATAACCCTATGAATGAATTTGAGGGTAAGACTAAGTATAGGATAACATCATTTAGATTTTGTAATTGATGACCTTGGTTAATCCTATGGATTTATGGATTGAGAAGAAGATTGAATCATTTAGGGATCATATAAATTATTCTTCATGACTATATCACTATGATTAGTGTTTCTCACTTTGTGCTTTGAGTTTTGGATAATGGTTAGAATCAGCAAGGTTATACAAGTAAAGGTTATACTACTGATAATTATAAGCTACAAAATAGAAATGAGATGATGTAGGTATTAAGGAATAAGATGTTGAAGTGTAGTTAATGTTTTTTGAGTGAAGTGGAGTGATTAAGGTTATTTTGTTTTTGGATTCAAAAATTATTACATCAATCGTGCTATGGTTATAAGATTCATGAGATATATTATGACTGTAATGCAGTACTATTACATTAGGGATTTTAGATTTTATGGTACCATGTAAAGTGAAAATATTGGAAATTAAACTTTTTGGAAAATATTTGATTGAGAGAATGATAACCCATACTATGATTCTAATACTGGGATAATGATGTTTTAATAAAAATATAATTTATTTGGATAAAGTATGTTTGATATTATTGACTACCTTCGAACTGATTAATAGTATTTTATTCCATCATTATCGGGGTTTACATAATTTTTGGATTTAAGGAGTATATCTAATATTTTATGTTTTATGTAAGGATTAAGGAATCATGAACATATTAAAAAGGGTTTTATGGTAATTTAGTGCATTCACATGTTTCAATAGAATACATGATGAAGGTATTCACATGGTTTTTATGTGACAACAAAAATATTTGCATTATGTTTGGTGAATTTCCTTATAAATGTTTTTGGCTGTGATCATAGGCAGAAGTATTTTGCATAATCCTAAAGGTTGGTATGGATTATGTTGGACATTGGATGGTATTTTTTAAGTATAAAACATTTCTTAAGGTTATTTCTAGAATGCTATATTAATATTGTTTTAAGAAAGGGACAACGCGCAGGTCGGGAGACAATCCGTTGTGTCAGGCATGGCTATGGGAATCGAACCCAGAACCAAAGTGCGAAAGGCTTTATCACCTAACAATAGCCTATAAGAAGTCCCTGGTTAGTATAAATGAACTTTATTTATTTAAATGGTATAAATTTAAAATTTACCTCATGTGTTTCGTAGAAATAATATAAGAATAAATTTAATTTTTTAGATAAAAGATGTACTTTTCAAAAAATGCATTTTTAACGCCTTTTAAAAGAGAACCTTTTTAAAATCCAATATTTAACACTTTTACATATTAAATTTTAAAACATAAAATTCTTATTCAGAATAAAGACCTAAATATTTAGTTCGGATAAATATTTGATGTTTTCTTATAACTTTCATATTTTAATGAATAGTGAAAAATACTACATTTTAATTCTAAACTGTTTTCTCATCTAAATTATTTATATAGTAAAATTATCTTTTTAATTCATTGTAAAGTGTAATTTTATTAGGTTTTTATAATTTAATCCAATTTTAATAATTTTTAGTAATTTCTCTTTTAAAATTAATTAAAAAGATAATTTTACTATATAAATAATTTAGATGAGAAAACAGTTTAGAATTAAAATGCAGTATTTTTCACTATTCATTAAAATATGAAAGTTATAAGAAAACATCAAATATTTATCTGAACTAAATTTTTAGGTCTTTATTCTGAAGAATAATTTTAATTTTTAAAATTTAATATGTAAAAGTGTTAAATATTGGATTTTAAAAATCACAATTCAATCTTTTGATAGTTTTTACTTATTAAAAATTAGCTTTATGGTTTTGAGAACAAAAATTGATTTAAAATTAATAAATGCTACTTCTAGGTTTTGAATTTGGAAAAATTGATTCCATATTTTGAATTATAAGGTCAATACTCTATAATTAGGTAAATTTAATTTTTTTTACAATAAAAATTGTAGCTTAATTATTATTTTAATTTATCATGGTTAAAAGGTAAATCAGGTAAATAAGGTTAAAGAATAATATTATAATAATATAAAACAACCCTGAAACTTTTCCTAATCCTATTTTATGATATATGTACAACCATGATGATCCTTATATTGATTTTAGGACCCTATGGAGCCATTGGGGTGTGATAATGACCTTTTATAAGGTTTAATTTAATGAAAAGCTACATATAACATAAACATGTATATACTAACTAAACCAATTTTAATTTAGTTTATATAAATGATATATTAGACTAAAAATAGTTATTGTAATTATAAAAATATTTTATAGATCATGGAATTTTTTTAAAATTTTTATACAATAAAAATATTTTTTTATTTATGACATAATGATGATGCAGTGATTACCTTATTAATGAGTCATTGAAATAAATGACTTTATAATCATTAAAATATTGGTAATATAGAATTTTTTATTCCATCAACAATTTATTTGGATAACATTAACATGTCATTTATGAGGTAATTCTATTTTTAAGAATGAATCATGTTTTTATGACTTCAACAAAAATCTACTACTAAATAGTGTCAAGATTTACATATCTGAATTTTTTAAACAAACACTATTTTATTATATGATATAATAGTCATAAAAATATGAGATTCATCCAAATGACCTATATAGTGTTATAAATGTCATTAATGATATATTTTTGGTTCTTCTGGCATTTTATAGTATCTTTATTGACCATATAGTAAAAAAATAGATGAAGACATAGTAAGAGTTAACTTATTTAACTAAGGGTTAAAGCCAAAAGATAAGGTTATATTTTTGACCCAAACATGTCTAAAACCTGTTTGTGAGATGATTTTGACCCATCCTCGTCTTATACTATAATTAAATCAATTCGGATATATTAGAAATCAAAAATCATTTTATAATAAATTAATATTTCAGGATTTTTTTAAAGGGACCCTCACATATCTTATAAAATGGAACTTCCCCTTTTATTTAATTAACAACTACAAATCACTTTAACTCATCCAAATCATACCCATTTAATAACCCAAAATACCTCAATTAATCCTAGAGGCAACACATTAGGAATAAATCCAACTTAAGGAGACCTTTTGTGGAAATCAGAATGAGATAACCGAAAATAAGGTAATAATTTTATCACATATTTCAAAGTTCTTTTCTTCTTTTAAATTATATTTCTCTATTGTTTACATACTAAAATTATAATACATGTAAATTATACATTATAAAAAGTTATTTATGATTATGGAACAACCATATTACTTATTTTACCCATCCTATGAAAATAATATCACCATGCGTATGTGTGTACGACTTATTGTCTCCACGTTGTGGTGTAAAATGTTTTCATCTATAATTTATTTTGATGGGTATAATATATAATATAAATGAAATAAATTTAAAATATAACATTATATTATTTTTTTAAAAATACTATTCCATCCTATTCCATACCATTTAACAATTAATGAAATGAGATCTTCGCTTTTGCGTATGTACGGCTTACCATCTCTATGATGCGATGTGATTCATCTTCCATATTCACCATCCAAGAATGATTATAAAAATATATATTAAAAATAATTGTGGAATATATGACATATTAATTCTAAAATACTAATATATATAAATATATATATATACATATGTTATTCACTTACTTCCACTCAATACGATAAGAAAATGGAAACAACGTTCGTGCGTACGTACGACCTATCGTCTCCTTGAACGGTGTATTCCATTTCATATATCAATCTATTATATATTTATATATTCTGAATATATATGACATATAAATCATGTTATCATGATATTATTAATATGATCAATAATAATAATTTAATTTACATGCAATAAAGAAAGCGATTATTACCTGAAATGTTTCATTAACATGGAATTGTTTATAAACGAGTAATATAAAGTAAAAAACCAATCATATATGATATCATAAATATTATAATGATTTAGGTACAAGTTAATAATATTTTAAAAACCATTACACTGGTGTTTTGGACACATATATAGAGTATCAGACTTAAGGAAAGGTTTAATTTGAAAATCTCATTATCATATGATATTGTTAATGTATCAGTGTTTACTGGGACATATTTATTATTCATGTCCATGTATCTAAAAAATGTTTTCAAAATGAAAATTTTAAAGGTTTTATGTAGGGGAATCTTAAACTAAAACATTTTTATAACTATTTTAAAGAATTATAATTCTAAACTATTCTATTTAATGTCAATATTTTCAAATCGGTTATAATGATTAATTTATATAGACATAAATGTTTTAAAATGATAATTCCTTTCAAATCTTTCAAATTGGTATGGGACACACAGATTCAAGAATTTATTTTAAATGTATTATTTTATAAATTGTGTGACACTTAATATTTTCAAAGTAAAAAATGGATATTTATCTTGAAAGGTTTTATTGATTTTATTAGATTATTTAATCTATGTCAACATCCTTTGTTGGATTTTAGGCTTAATTAATATTGATTTATTATGATAAAATATTCCATATTTTACTGAATAGTTTATGATATGTTTGAATCTAGATGTACATTTTTAATACCATTCTTATTTTATGGTTAATAAGTTAACATTTCATATGCTAGTTTTAATACGAGTGTTTATGTTATGTTTCACCATTTTCATATAAAGAATGTATTATACTTAGTAAGTGATGGGAAGGGCCTGCTATAGCCCCTCGATGCATCAATAGGTCTCATGAGAAAACTAGTGTCTTGGAATAATGCCTTGATAAAATATTTGTGAATGGTCTTGGTACAAGGTCTTGACTTAGTGGTTATGATGGCAGGCATTATGCATTCCCTTTTATGAGATTAGTTATTGATTTGTGAATTGTCTTGTATATATTGTGTTTTATGTCAAAAATTGTAATGTAAATTTCATGTATGTAGTCTATTTTTCAATATAGCTAAATTGATCTATCCTTCAAGAATTGATTCCTTATAATTATGGTAATTTATTATAATAATGCACTAGATCTGGGCTTCTAGGGTTAGGGTATTACACTCTAGCTTGATAAAGGGTAGGGTTTTCACCTTGTTTCATAGCCTAGATAGTGAATATAACTACTTCGATGAGATTTTATTCAATTTGAGATTTTCTTACAATGTTTTGTCTGCACCATCTTGAGGACTCACTGGAATTATATTGGGTCATAGTACTACATGAATTCAAATAATAATAAATAAGAAAATAATACCCAAGAATCAATTCTAACATGATATAATAAAATTATATTAAAATTATAGTGACACAAATTTTTGTTTTATGACTAATAAATCATTTTTAAGATAACTAACATTATTATAATATATTAATTGATTGAAAGGTTTATTATATTGGGAAAATTAGGTTCATATATTTCTTATACATAATTAGACATCAAAATTATTTAAATAATTCTTACATTTATCCTCTGAAAATATCTCATGTTCTCCTAGGTATATGTAATTATATGATTGTATACATCAAAGAAAGGTGTGAGTTAAAATCCCATTAAGAAGAGAAATAATAAATAATGAATAAGATATAGGAAAAAACATTAAATAAGTGATTTTAATCATTACTATAATAACATAATAATGATATAATTATTTCAAAAAGTCATGGAATGTTGAATCTTCATAATAATGAAACATCATATCCTTGTGGTCAAAATATCTCACATAATTGTGAACAATGATAGCATCATGTTCATGAATAACATACATTCAAAAATCATAAAATCATAATTGTAAAACACATATATAATAATGTTCAATAATAATACATATAATCACATGAGATATGTCACATTACACAATTCATTAGTGGAATATATATTTATGGTCCCACCCTTCACATCATAAAATCCTCATAAACATGCATTCCATGCGGAAAGGGAATGTATAACATTCATATACATAAAATAAACCCATGGGAATGAGTGAGTTTTATAAGGATTTGGTAAATAATAATACTATGTTTTATCCTTATGGGTTTCAAAATGAATAAGGAAGATCATATTTTTGGCATAAAAATCATCATTCTTGAGTGGATAAGAAACAACTCAAGAGGAGTTAATGTTATGTTTTCGAAAATAAAGTAATTTTGAAAAATTAATAAAGTTTCCTTATAAATAATTTTTATATGGTAGATAAATTTAAATCTAGATAAATAAAATGTAAATAATAGTTAAAATAAATTATAATTCAATTAGTGGAATATTTATAAATAAAATAATTTTAAAGAGGAGGTAACCAAAAAGAAAGAGATGGGTTTGAGAATCCTATTACTTTAAATCAAGTTAAATTCCACCTCATTTTCACCTCATGTATGATAATTTTTTTGTTAAAATATGAAACCCAAAGAAAATATTATTTATTTATGAAATTATTAATACATTATAACTATTGGGTCTTATTTTATAATAATATTTGTTAAATTTTAGTTTTTTTATGTAATGTATTCATTAAATTACCTTGTCTTGTTTTGATTTCTCAAAAAAATAATTGATTTCATTTATAAATAAGTGAAATAAATTATTAAAGATTAAATTAAATGTAAATACATATAAATATTTTATATATAATTCAAAATAACCATCCATTATGGTTGTGATAAGTAGATAGTTGACAATGTCATTATAGGTAGTTAACATACCACTGGCAGGACATTATCAAAATAGAAGGAATATAAATATGACACAAAATACATCAAAAAAATTATATTTATGTTAACAACATTAATATAATTATAACATAAAACTAAATTAATATTATTTTTTTGGTTTTAAAGGAATACGGAAAAAAGAGGAAGAGTAGTAAAAAATGAGAGGAAAAGTTGATGAAACCGTACCCCCTTCTCGGTGTTTCTTCCTTTCTTTGGCACTAAACTCTGGGAATTCAAGGAGTTGAGTGACTAAAGAAAATACCTAAGGATGTCAACGAGATTCATATAAGGAATTTTGGTATATTTTTATCTTCACTAAGTGAGAGATAAGTGATTTTCTAAGGGAATGGAGAGGGTATATATACTTAAAGAAAGTGGTAATTTTCAGCTAAAAAATCGAATACAATATAATTTCCATTGTTTACATTTTTGTATAGATATTATTGAAATTTTATGTCATATTTGAACAAAATAAAAGGATTTTAGTACTTTTGAATCTTTATATAACTAATTTAATTTTTTTATTAGAATTGAAAGTGAAAAAATGACAAATTGTTTTATAAATTGAATACATTATCATTTTAGTAAATTGGAAAAACTTTTTTGGTTTTTAATTTAATTTTTATGAATTATTTATCTTATTTAACAATTTTTTTGTCTCAAAAAAATATTTTAAATTGATTAGATCATTATTACATCACAAATGATGTAATTGAAACATATTGTATAAGAAAAAAACAATATTTTAACTTCTAACATAAAAAATAATTATTTTAAATGAAAAAAAACATAAAAAATTTCAATGAAATTATTATACAAAATAAATTCATTTTTTCAAAATAATTTTCTAACATATATATTTTTAATTATTAAAATAAAAATTATTATTTTTACTAAATATCACAAAGTACAATTTATTAAAAAATATTATCATTTATTTTTTATTTTAATCTTCATATTTATTTTATGGAATTAAAATATTTATATTGTATTATGTTATTAATGAGAAATATTAATTATGTTACATTTTATTATTTTAAGGTCAGGTTATTGTTCCAAATGGTGAGGTTACTATTATAATTGTCACATTTTTATTCCAATGGTCACATTATTATTTCAACGATCATATTACTTCCTATAGATATCATATTATTACTTCATCCATAATTTACCTAAAATCCTATCAAGGTTCTAAAATTCGAATTTCTAAAATGTCGATTTGATTACTAATGTTCGGTATATTTTTTACAATTTTATTCTTCACTATTATAAATATAGGGGATAAGATGATCCAAATTTTCTTATTCATTTTATTTTATTTTATTTTATGTTTATTTATTGTCTATGATATTTTCAATTCTTAGGGCTATATTTATTCTGTAAACAGAATGATCTTAGTTATTTAAATAATGCCTTATAAGATTCATGCATTTAAACGATATTAAATACCAACTTATGAACATAATTATTTACAAAGCGGGAAAATTAAATATATTTAAATTCATGGGATGTTACCAAAATCATATAGGAACATGAAAAAATATGACTATAATTAAATCACTACTTATCCCAAAAGACTCATTTCCCAACCAATTGTGGTAACTTAAGGCATACTAACATGTGAGTAAGCCACACACTTTTTCAAAACCTACCCGCCCAAAAAATATTTTATCTTATCTACCAAGACATACTAAAATTCTTACTAAAAATGCAATAGACAAAACTATCCTTTGATGCCAATTTTTTATGAACCATCCCAGGTCATCCTTGAACTAGACACCCGATCTAGCTCTAACATAGTCCAAATGTAATTCTCGGTCCTTTCAGGTTGGAGACAAGTGCCTATGCATCAAGAACAACCTTTTAAAATAATTTCACCACAACAAACAAAATTTTGAAATATATAAAATAATATTGGTATTATAATGCAATTTATTAATATAAATGATAAAAAAGAAGTCAAATATAAATTCCAAAACAATATACAAACCAAGGTACACGATTAAAAACACAGTATATATTTTTCACAACATGTAATCACCACTATACTCCCCCACCATGCTATAAAAAAATTCACCAACACTATATGGCACCATACCTTTACCTGTATCAAATTAAAAAGGAATACGTACACCCAAAGGTTTAAATAGGGTGTTTGAAATTTATACGCATTAGGATCCCACTAAGTGTATCATAAGTAGTCTTTATAAAATAATTCAACCACGATCAGTTAAATAAAAACAAGGCATGACATATGGTTTTACACAATTCATTTCAAAACATGTAAATCCACCCCTTTTATCAACTTATGATGAATTTCCATGTAAACATGTTTTAAAATAAATTTCCATAATAATCATTTTATCAAAACATTCTGACATTAAACAGTTTCCATTAATTTAAAATAAACATAAAAAATTATATCTTGGGTAAAATAGGTCCAAGTTAGTGAGGATCCTCTCATAATTCTAATGATAAAAGGACACCAAGTATGCACATTACCATAGAAAACGTCATGGCCCAAGTAGTTCACTTCATAGAGTTCATCCCTACATTAAAAACCTTAATCCAACTGGGGAACATATTAATCTAGTACAATGGGTCCCTTACTCAATATTGAACAAACCTGACTTGGAATTATATATAATAAAAATCATTCAAATAGAATTCTTTTTGGAAATAATCACATTACCTTTGAAAAAAAATATAATTTTCTTTGAAACAAATTTCATTAAGAACACCAAATGGGAAAATCCATTTCATAAATATAACCAATAACACTATTTTCACCAAAAAATAGATCATACCCTCAAAAAATGGAATACAATTTAGAAGATAAACCATTTGATGATTATTGAATAAATCCATTTAATGAAGCCAAATTATGTGAAACAATTATAATTCCAACTACTCGAAGGAATCCATAGGATGAAGAGTGAGAGACCTGAAGAAAAAAGAGAATGATCTTTAGAACCACAATTCCTAATTAGAATACCATATCCAATAAGTTACCAATATTTTCATGGATGATACATATCATGAAACAAGAATATAATATATATCAATTCCAAATCTATGTTATACATACCAAAAAATGGATCACATCATTGATTAGATGTTTGATTCCCCAAGCACTTGAGTTGAGAGTGATGAAATTATCCGAAGACATCCCCTAGGTTCGCATAGTCCATCGTTTGGTCAATAAGGATGGAATAAGAAATAAAATATGTGATTTAGGGTGAAATTAAAGAACATCCACTCAATTTTCTCATCTACATAGGCATCACCCACTACTTGATGGATCTCACTAGCTGGCCAATGTTGACCTGCCAATTAGCTGGTGGTTGCATGAATTTTTTTTACAACACTAGATTCTCTAATGGATGGCTAGTGGATAGTTATTGGTTAAAAAATTATTTCATGTATAATTTATATAACCCAAATTCATTCCCCGGCTAGCCAGTGTATTCTTATAAGCTTTTTGATGGATTCATGTAGCATGGCTTTTCCTAGCCCAGTCCACCAGCTAGTCGGTGGACCTCGTTGGCTAACTGACAGCACTCTTATATCATTTCTAGATATGGTCTTATATCCATACTTACAAGAACTATAAATCATACTATCCTACTCCCTTATGTATATAAATGTATTAAGAATAACTATAGGTCAACAGTTAAAGAGTGAAAGAAATAAGTAGATGGATGTACATGAAACAAATAGTGAGATGTGATAAACCATGTTTGAAACATGGGTTTTACTTCCCTTATGCTAAATATGTATCCACTTTGACTTGATCCATAGAGAGGATGTGGTCACATTTGTCCATGTTCCATAACCATATTGGATTACATTCATAGAAGATGAGGAACAATCATATGGGGTTTGTACCCGTGACTAAAGGTGGACCTTTGGATCATTTCTCCATCACTATAAGGGGGCATGTTTAGACATGAAAAATGGATTTTGATCCAAATAAAGGGGAAATAATATGTGTTAATGAAGGATGAGGATTCTCAAAAACAGATCAATCACTCTTAATTCTACACTATCATGCATCATGCATATCAACTGGGCATACCAAACTGATAGAAGCTGTGTGATCCAGTGGGGAAAATACCAGTGATAATTAGGTGAAACACACAAGATCAAGGATAAATCATGTTCTAAGGATAGGATTTGTGATCTAAAATGTTTTTTAATTTAATATCATATATATTATAATAAAAGGGTGCTTATTTTAAGTTCATGTAGAAAATATTATAGGTTCTTTCCTTTTTATTTTCATGTGAAGAGGACTATGGGATTGTTTCTTTTAAGGATTTATAATAAATACCATGGTGTTATTCCTTTTAAGGTCATATGACAAGGACCATGGGTAAAGGGAGATGGATTTTAGGCCCAACAAGAATGAACCAGATGTGAATAGAGGCCCATTATTCATAATTCTTGTAGTTAAAGTCTCAACTTTGGAAAAGAATTTATGGTTGGGTTCAATATTGGGAATCTAGGTGTCACTACATATCTTGTGGGATGGGGATCAAGCCACACATATTTCTGAATGAGGTTTGTGAATTTTTCAAGAATATCATTATAGTGTGAAGGGTCCTTCCCAACTTTTTTTCGGGATAGATGATCAATATGAGATTTACATAAAAATAAAAATCATGATCAACAGAATCGAATAAAATAATATAGATAATTGATAAAATTGTGAAACAAATGTGTAGGATCATTACATATTATTTATAATTAATTTAATAAATAAATAATTACCCTTTGAGAAATTTATTCTTTACATATGGTTCTAACAATGGATCTATGGTGTACCATTATTTTGTTTTGGGAATAAATATTAGATTCCCTCTAGTAGTGATCCACACATTTTCAAAAAATCTTAGAATGTATTCGTAGTAATATCTAGGTGTTATCATGTAAGATCATATTCCTTTCATTATTCACATTTTATCACCCTAAGAATTACTTCCAAAGGGTTCTCCTTGATCTCTCTTTACTCGAGAGTGGAAGGTAGTGGAAGATTATTCTCTATTCTTGGGATCATTATCGAAGAAGGTATCTCCATAGGGCTTTGAGAAGATTCTATGGATTTTGATGTGCACAACCAAAGAAATGAATTGGGTCTCTTGGAAAAATTATACAATTTGGTTTATATACCACTAGGATTAGAAATAAATAATTCAAAAAGTTCTTTTTATTATTAATTTGATCCCGGTAGAACCCCATTTCTATAATAATAATATTATTATTATTTCCAGACATGTACTAAAATCATGAATTAAATTAAGTATTATATAATAAAATAATATTAAATAGATATTATTTCTCAATAGACCCTTAATCTTAGTATTCCATTCATCCACAATATTTATTAGGCATTGAATAATGGGAATTTATTTAATAAATAAATATCACTCCATTATTTTCTAATAAATAAATTGATATTATATCCACTAAATGGAAAATAATTTTTTTAATATTTTTATGACATCATATTCTCTCAAATAAGTAGTGACATAATATATGTGATTAAGAAAACATGAATAATTATTAAACCACATTTAGGAATAATTTTTATTCAACATGTTAAACAATAAATAAATAATATATTATTTAAATGAGATTCTGGATACACCTAGTGTGTGGACCTCTAGACCTATTTCTCAGTGGCATTAAGTGAAGTAGACTAAATTCCATGGTTAGAATCTAACAATACTCCATATAACCCAAAGAGAAATAATTTAATGCTACAATGACAAAATATATCATACGGATTCTCACTATGTGATATAAACCCTTTATCGCAATATCTCTAATCAAGAAGGTTTCATGCTAGTTCCATCTACCTATGTGCTTGATGTCTCTTTCTATGAATTTATGGAAATAAAACATTCCCAAAGAACACCATGGAATTGGATTTATTTAGGATATATCATTTATATCAATGGGACTAAGATATCAACTTCTATTAAATAACTTAAGGGAAAGATCCTTTCTTGCATTATTAATTAATGAAATATTACTCGTGAGACACCCAACATATCATACCTCACCACAAACATATGTCATCATGGTTTTCCTAAATACATAAAATTAAATTACATTTAATAATCATTAATAATAATCATAAATTATATGGATCAATACAAATTTCTGTAGATAGGAACATCCCATTACACATATAAATGTGTATTTCATGCTAGCAAGTTTCATTATCATAATATCATGCATTGGATATTACTAAGGGAGTACATCAGGAGAAGGTTCCTAAAATTCATATTAGTCTACACCATTAATAAAATGTATCATTTGAGTCCCTCCAATTATTTCATCCAAATATAATAAAAATATTTAAGAAAACTATTGGGACACTTATGGGATCTCATCAGAGGGGGGAACTGCTATGTCATTTTAGTGTAATAGCTACTGTTGGGGAAATACAATATACCTTGTCATGAAGGATAAGAATCATTATGTGATAAAGATTTTATTAATATTAAAAACAATGAATAAAGGTTATCAAAAAGTACACAAAAGTTTTATCTAGGGAACCAACTCCAACCGACTCCAACTTTAACTAGAGCCAACCACTAAAACCCTTATTTTTTTCCATCACTCACATTGTAGTCATGCTTATATTTAGATAGGATATTAGTCAAGGGTTCCTCCATGTTTTTTTGTGGGAAATGTTATTACTTAAACATCACCACTATAATAAAAATACCTCAATAGGTAATACTTTTCTAGTATGTTATTTGTCATTTTGTGTGAGCATGGATCTTTTTCAAGATCCACCATTATAGTATTATCACAATTCAATGTGATAGGGTCAATATTGATAGGTACCACATCAATCTATTCAAAATAAATTATGAAAAAAAAAATTATTGGTTGCATAATTAGCCACTATATACTCATATTCTGTTATAGATTCATTGAAAACTAGTATCTTTGAAATATTTCACCCCATAACGCCTCCATTGAGACAAAAAATATATATCCTTCGAGTGAATTAATATTATTCTGATTAATTTGAAAACTATAATTAGTATAACCCTTGATGAATAGATCCTCATCTCCTCCATAAAATAGGAATGTATCCTTATTTAATATTAAATACATTAGGATAGACTTAACATCATACCAATTTAGTTCCCCTAGATCTACTTGATATCTTCCTACAATGATCAAGGAAATGGTAACATCATGTCTAGTACACAACATGGCATATATGATTGATCACATCACTGAGTCATATAGGATCTTACTTATTCTATCTTTCTTATGTTGTGTTTGAGGACACATTTTCTTTGAAATATATATACCATGTGACACTGGAACCAATACCCTCATGGATTGTTGCACACTAAATTTATTTAGTGTCTATTCAATGTACATACTTTGACTTTTTCCAAGAAACCTCTTGGATCTATCATGAATGATCTTTATCCCTGGAATATAGTCATCTTCAACTAAGTACATTGAGAAGAAACAGTTTTTTAACCAATCCTTAAAAAACTATATGACTAGTATGTCATTTTAAATAAGTAATGAATCATCAAAATATACTACTAAGATAATGACTGAATACCCACTAAACCTATTGTAAAGACATGGATCAAATTCATTCTTAATGAAACCAAATTCTTTTATAGCTTTATAGAATGAAATGTTCCAGGAAATAGATGATTTATTCAGTCCATAAAAAGATCTATGAAACATAAAAATATTTTTTTCATCGCCTGGAGTCATGACACCTTCCGGTTGTATCATATAGACATCATCCTAAAGGATCCCATTAAGTAAACAAATTTTTACATCCATCATCCAAATTTCATAGTCACGGTAAGATTCTATATCAAATAGAATTATGATTTATTTAAACATGGAAAATGATGAAAATGTATCATCATAGTCAATTACTTGGTTCTCTTTAAAATCATTAGACACTAGCCTTTATTTTTAGGTATTTACATTATCTCCCATGTTCAGTCATCTATTGAAAATAAATTTGCACCCCATGATCTTTACATCAAATAGCACATCAACCAGAACCCATACATGGTTTTGATACATGGAATCCATTTCAATATTCATGTATTCTTAACATATTTCTACTTATTATGTCTCTACCACCACTTTTTAGGATATAGGTTCGTTATTTTCAAAAAATAAAATGAGTCACTATCTTCAGTGACTAAAAACCCATATCTCTCTAGTTCTCTTTCCTCTCTAGTGATTCTATGAATTACTTGTGTTTCTTGAAATATATCTTCCACAATGAACTGTGTAATCTCTTCTTATACCAACTATTGTGTATCATAGAAATAAACTTCATCGAAGTCAATCATTCTCACACTATCATTTTTTAGGATATTCTCCCTCTCAAGAAAGACGGCTTGTCTAGTGATAGTCACTTTCATTTATAAGGGGTTGTATAGGTAGTATCCCTTTTTTCGTTTGAATACACTATAAAAATACACCTTATTCACCAAAGTTCTATTTTTTCATTGAGAATAACATAACAAGCACCTCACAACCTCATACACGTTTATGTGAAAAAATTGGATTCCGTCCTCTCCTTAACTCGATGGAAAATCTGTTTGATGCTTTAGTTAGTACTCATTTTAGTGTATATCATAGTTTAAAATACATATCCCCAAATGATAATATAATATATTCAAAAATCATAATCAACCTTACCATGTCTAACAAGGAATGTTTCCTCATTTCACTATCACTATTCCACTATGGTGTGTATGGTGGAGTGAGTTGAGATAGAATCTAAAACTACCATAGAAATTCAATAAACTCTTGGTTAAGATATTCTCCACTTAGATCCTATAAAAGATTCTTTATATTATTTCCATGTGGATTCTATAACTCATTCTTTAATTCAATGAATTTATCAAAGTACTTAGACTTATACCTCATTAATTATATAGAGCCATATCTAATAAAGTCATCAGTATATATTATTGAGTAAGAATGCCACCACTAGCTTCTTCTGGAAATGGTCCACACACATCATTATGTACCACTTCTAAAATATACGGGGCTCTTTCACCCTATCCACTGAATGGCGTTTTTTCCTTTTTCTCAAAAGACTCTAAATAACCATCTTGAAAGATATTTTTCAAACAATTCTCATATATATGACCAAAACTATTATCCTATATTTTGGCATTATATAATTTTTACAAACATGATTTTTTATCTATTTTTAATACTTTATTTTTGTAATTTTATAGAAAAATTTCGTTATTTTACATCACCACACGATAACATATATTGACTTTATAGACTAAAAAACTATTATGTATAAACATTATAATAAAACCATCTCCATCTAAGCATGATACAGAAATTATGATCTTTTTTATAATATATACATAATAAAAAATCCCTTAAATCCAAAATCATTCCTATTGGAAATTAAATGTGGTAGTTACCAATGGATAGAGAGGATAGACTAACACTATTGACAACCCATAAATCCACCTATCCTCTAGAAAGCTTTCAGAATCTTCTTGGTTTCTACATTTGGATACTGATGTGGGCAACAAAAGCTATACTTAATACTGAACGTATAGTTATTTAAATAATACACTTGATAATGAATACACCTTTAGCTTCCCCATTCTTCTAAGTGAAATTCCTCTTCTAGTGGACTTGCTTTCCCCATGAAAAACATACCGCCTCATTTTCCTTTCCCTACGTATGGATCTTCCTCTTCTTATAAGGATGGTTCTCATGAGTTTTATACTTTTTATATGTCTTGGAATTCTTATCCTTGTTCTTATTTTTCTTATTCAGTATAAGAACCATGGGTTTTTAACACCCCATGTCCTTATCGTCTTGGAAAATCATGATTAGAAGTTTAGAATGACACTTCTAATTACTGATCACGTTGTAATTAAGAAAAAACTAGAGAAGTTATTAGGTAGTGAGGAGAGTATTATAATTTCTCACAAATCATCTTGGAATTTAATCCCTAAGATGTCAATGTATTCAAATTATCCAATAATCTTCACTACATGAGACCCAGGTGGCACCAAATCTTCAAGAATAGTTGTAAACATTTCATTTTAGATCTTGTACCTCTGTAGTCATGACTTCTCTTAAAATAGATCCTAAAGGTTAGACATCATGTTATACGTATCTGTGTCCCCATGTTGCTTCAAAACCTCAATGTTCATTGATGATATCAAGAAACACTGAACATATGTGGAATCACTTTAATGTTTCTCATATATATTTAACTCTTTACCACTAGCATAAGTACTAGGAACATCAAGAATAGGTTCTTGCAATGGATAAAATTTATTTTCGTGGTGTACGATAACATGTAAGCACCTTTTCTACTATTTGAAAATTGTTCCTGTGGGAAGGATATCCTTCTGACGTACAGATCACAGTGATATGTTTGAAATCATTTAAATTTTAGTTTCTAAAATAAGATAAAAATTATTTAGTACATTATCTAATAAAATTTATATAAATAAATAAATCTTTTATTTATTAATCATCCACTATTTTATGGAAACACAATTTCCCTCACCATTGGATTTAGAATTTTTTTCCCTTTATATTATAGTGATAGGAATCCATATTCCCCTATTCATCACACCAACATTGTCCATTCAATAAAATTAAACAGTTTTAGGTAGGCATTCCAAAAGAAAATTTCATTAACTCACACTTCTATGATCTCTTGAGTGGACTCCACAATATTAAAATACTTAAATAGGATTTCCTCAACCCTTTCCTCTCATTTACAATAGGTTCATCTTTGTTAGTCAACCTTTAATGTGGAATTAGAAAATGAAACCCAAAAAATCGTGTTTGAATACCATGATAATTGAAACCACCACATATTTTGATGGTCAATCACTTTGCACTATGGTTCAATTTTAACTGAATTTTTGGATGGCTATACTAAAATAATATATATATAATTGATTTATTTTATCATAATTAAAAAGTCACCAATTATTATATTTAAAACTTATTCTTAATAATAACTATATTTACATAACTGATTAACCTTGTCTAAAACAGTATTTACCCATAATTGAATTTATTTTAGTTTGATCTTTCTTTTTTGTTATGTCATTAATTCCCGTGATCATGAAAAAACATCAATAATGAAATAACCATGTAACATAAAATAAATAAAATTATAAAGTGGTATGGTAATGATCAATTAATACTGTTTATTATATCTAGCGGATGATAATATGAACTTAATATAGGGGGAAACCTTGAACCAATTAAGGTTCATTTTGTAGATTTCCACCTGTACACCTATGTATCTCTTTTGGAATAGTTTCATCACATCTCCAAACATGAACCACCTCACTAGCTTGGTAGCTCCATCCATTATATATGCTTTTACTCACACTTAGGTTAGGGGAAGGGTTTTATATAAAAAAACCCATGGGAAAATATGCCCTTATATAATAAGAGGATATATGGAACATGTTCTAATAATTTAAATTAACAATAAATTAAAAGGAACCAATCACATACAAAGGTCCAGTATAAGCTCATGATCATCCATAATCATGCAACAAATTATTCATTTGATAAAATTAGTAGTCAATTCTTAGTAGTTCTTATTTAAGATAAATCACGATCTATTCAATAAACTATCATCTTTAATTAGTAAATTTTCTAATTTTAATTCTCACTAAAATTTCATTGATATTCTCATCCATAATAATTTTAAAAAAATGAAAAAAAATATTTAAAATCAACTATGTAAAATAAAAAATGTACATTGGAGGCAACATGATGAGTACCTGTCCAAATAATCCGGTGTGCATTATACTTATATATTTTTTCACTATTTCAATATTTTTAATTCATGACTGATCGCATAATATCATGATGTGTAAAATCAAATTAATGATCACACAGTTTACATGATTCCTTTTTAAAGTAGCTTGTAATTCTTCAATGCATAGGGTAATAATTGTAATACAACTTATACATGATATGTGGATCCAAACATTACACAAAAATTAATTTGTAATATATATATATATATATATATATATAAACCTATCACATTGAAAGTCCGGTCAACTTAATTTCCAAATTCAAGAACATCTTTTTAAGGTTTTATATTATAATATATTAATTATTAATTATTAATAATTTAGTATAAGTAAATGGAATGTAAATTCCAGCTACATGGTGTGTACTATTTTCACCATCTATTTGAGGAACGTGCCTCGGGACTTTACATATATATAGTCTACAAAAATTATTGATGTACGTATTGTGTGGTCTCTAACTCACAAGGCCACCATTTAGGTATGTCATATAAGAAGATACAGGGTTCATTTATGACTAAGGATTATATCGAATGTGTGGAAGTTACAAGACACCTACTCTGGCTGACTGTGTGCCAGGTCATCTTGGTCAACACGTAGTGTATAATTAAATTCACCGTGTGTAATAAATGCAGAGGCATAAAATTAATTCAGAATTAATACATGGTTAGTTAAAAACTAGTACATGGTGTGTACCTCTAGGTACATGGAATGTACTTTTGTGTTATCTGGAAAAAAATTCGGCACCTCCAGATGATATCTTAAAATTTATTTCACTCATAAAATTAATCAATTTGATTATATTTATGAGAAAAGAAGAGGTGGAATAATATCTCTCAGTTTTGGATTTAAGAATGATTAAACTGAAATTTAAAACTAAATTAAATTTTTCTAACCCAATCAATGATCATTAAATTATTATAAATAATTATACAAGCCATTATAATACCACTTGAAGGTTTTGGGCACAGCTGACGCATGTGATGGGTCATACCGAACCTTTATTTATGTGGTAATATATGATAAATCTTATATTTAAATAATGAAAAATGTCTTAATAAACATAATTGAATAAAATAATATAGAAAATGGATAAATTGATATAACCAAAGCATAAGATCGTCACAAATTCTTTATAATTAATTTAAGCAACAAGTAATCACCTTCTGAAACAATATGTCTTCATTAATGGATCTGAAAATGAATATATGTCATACCAATGTTTTTTAGGAATCAATATTAGATTCCCTCTATCAAGGATCCACATGTGATCCATAAATCTTCGAACGTTGCTATATTAATCTCTGGGTGCTAGCATGATAGATCTTTTCACTTTTGTTTTTTGCATTTGATCACCCCCAGAATCACTTCCAAATGATTATGTTTTATCTCTCTTTACTCAAGAGTGGAATTTGGAGGATTATTTCTCTCTATTCTTGGAAGAGTTATTAGAAAATTGATCTTTATAGGGATTCAATAGGATTCTCTATATTTCATTGTGCACAACCAAAGAAAAGAATTTTATATCTTGGAAAAATAATATTATCGGGTTTATATGCCACTAGGGTTAAAAATAAATAATTATAGAAGTTCCATTTATTATTTATATAATCCTAATAGAATCTCATATATATATTATTATTATTATTATTATTATTATTTCTTGACATGGGATAAAATCAAAAATTAAACTAAATATTATTTAGTAAAATAAAATTTAATATATATTATTTCTCACTAGACCTTTAAACTCAGTCCTCCATTAACCCACAATATTTATCAATCCTTAAATAATGAAAATTTAAATGTTAAATAAATATCACTTAATTTTTATCCAATAAAAAATAAATATTATCTCCATTAAATATAAAATCAATATTTATTAAATATCCCACTCACATAAAATTCTCTCAAGTAACTGGTGATGAAATATATGTGATCAAAAAAATATGAAAAATTATTAAACCACAAGTGGGAATAATATTTATTCAACTTGTTAAATATAAATAATAAATTATTTAACTGAGATTCTGGAAACACTTAGTATGCGACCCTCTAGGCCTCTTTTTTAGTAGTATTGGATGAAGTAGCCTAAAGTCTAAGGTTAGTGTTTAGAAGCCCACCAAGGAACCCATAGGTAAAGAAGTTATTGTCTTAATGACATTATACCTCATACGGGTTCTCACTTGGTATTATAATCCCTTAACCATGATATCTCTAATCAAGTATGTTATTTTCAAGTGCAATCAACCTATATGATCGATATCTCTTTATTAGAATTTCTAGAAATAAAATTTCCCTATATAACACCATTGAAAAAAGATTTATTTAGGTAATATAATTTCCAACAATGGATCTGATATATCAACTTCCATTAAAGAACATAAGTGAAAATCATGTAAGAGCCTAGATATTCATTTCAGGTATGGATCATTATTTTGGTTTGTTTTTTTAGGAAAAAGGATGTTTTGAAAATTTTATAAGTACACACCATGTACTTTTGTGTACATTCCATGTACTTGGTTTTCGCGTGTAGCCTTGTACTGGCCGAGTACATGGAAATGTGGGTGACTTTACAGACAGCCTAAAGTGGGGGCTTGTTGAGGCTATTACACAGCGTGTACATTAAATAAACACACCATGTACTTTTCTTCTTAATTGATGTGTCGGGGTGGGGCCACATCTCATCTCCAGAAAACTCTTCTTCTCTCTATGTTTCATATAGGAGAGTTACGTACAAATAAAGAACTTAGACCTCCTCCCATTCCTCCATTCGAACTCTGATTGAGATGTCGCCGGGTGTGTTGGGTTCCCATTAGTGAGTTTTCTCATTCCCTAGAGCCTCTCTTCCTAATTTCTCCTCTCTCTTGAGTTATTAAAATATGTTAATTTTTAAACTTTTTGTAGATATAAGTAATTCTAGGACTATTCAAGGACCGACATTCAAGATTTTCCATCGTACAACATTGAGTTAGGTGGTTTGTGCCTTTCTATGGTTGTCTTTGGATTATATAAGCTAAAAGTTCTAAATCCCATGTTATGTGTATTGTATGTTATATAATTTTACCCTGTTTAAGACCTATTATGGTGTGTTTTATTGAGAAAGATTTATTGTTTATTCATAAGTTTTATTACCTTGATTTTGGGTGCATTTACCATGTTTGATTTATTATGGCAATTTTGCTCTATAATTCTAGTTAGTCTTGCTCTTTTTTCAATTTCTCATGTATTTAGGGTGGAGTTACTATTTATTTAAGATGCATGTGTTTTGCATTGTGAAAGTATGACCAAGGGGAATTTGATTGTGAGAGTTCCCGATATAGGATCATTTAATTATGAATGGTTGTTATGGTTGAACAGAGGTATTGACTTTATTAAATGAATTTTGGACCATAGGGTATTGACAGTGAGAGATTCTGGGGGGTCATTATATTTTGTTGTTGATATAGAAACCAAGGGGGTATTAACCATGAGAGCTACCAAGGAGGTGATTTGTAAATGACTAATGCTATGTGGGACCAAAGGCATTAGGCAGTGTGATCTTTCCCAGAGGTCCATTATTTATTGAATTGATGATATGTTAAACTAGAGGGTTTAGACTGTGATATCATTACTAGAGGGTTTATTTTGAATGATTCAATGATTGTGACGATTCTACCAAGACAAAGCACAAGCTTGGACTCGGTTTAACTAGTTTTTTAGATGGTCTTTATAGACATATGTTTTTCTATTACAGGGGTACATAGAGATTAGGCCTGATCCCAAGATTACATTATTCAATGGTTTGAATAATTTAATAAATGAAATTGAATATAATTGAAAACTGTTGGATAGTTTACTTTTGAGTGCTTCCTAGTTTATTGATATATTTCTACATATTACCTACTATATATATTCACTTCTAGTTAGGTATAGATCTTATGGTGGTTACCTACTGGGATTTGTCTAAAACCCTGTTTGAGTCATGCTTTTGGACCCAAACATCTTATATGGTTTCAGGTACAGATAAGGGAAAGCACCCTTCTACATCAGGTACATGATTGATGTTGGAGATGGAGTGGATGGGACCAAGCTAAGCCTTGTGGTGTTATTGGAGTTTACTTCTTCTTTGTACTATAGTTTCAGTATTGTATTTCCCACATTTTTTCTTATTTGGATTCTTTCTTACACACTTGTGATATGAATCATTTATATATTCTCCAGTTGTTATTTTACTATCGGTCTTCTGTTGTTTACTTTTGATATATGGTATTACCGCTTTCACTATTGTTTATTATTTATTATTTTTCCGTGTATACTCTTCCAATGAGTTCACTGTTTTCCCACTATCAGACCTAGTACCTCACGTCTAGTCAGCAGCCTCTGGCATTTGGAAAATACGCTTGAGTTCATGTGACCAACAAGGTATGGGGCACCATTGGGCGGCACCTGGAACCGTGATGTTACAAAGTGGTATCAAAGGAGTTTCTTTTTTACTTCATCTTACTATGTGGAGCCTATAGACCAGGTTATGAAGGAATGAGTAATTGGTAATATACTGTGCATGGTATTTTCTAAATTATGTACATGGAAAATCCATGTTACCTTGAATATTTCAATTTTTATGGTTTTCAATTTTTACAGTTGATTTGATTTCACAGTTGGGTGATTCACTAGTTTTTTCTATTACTGTTGATATTAATGCGGTTCTATTTCTATTGTAACATGATGAGATGAGGGTATTCCATATCATTCATTATATAGTCACTTGATAGATATCACATGTCAGTAATTCTTGTCATTCCATTTAGGGTGGATTACTGATTTCATGTTGTGGTGGTAGATTTTGTGCTAGATATGAATGTTGTTGTGATAGATGCCATGATAGAATACCTTCTATTTTAATAGGGTATTGGAATATAAAAAGATTCATTTGAATGAATGCCAAAATTTGGTCAGTGAGGTGCTATGGGACCTTTTGGATCAAACATTGGTGGATCATATTTGAACATTAATTCAATTTTCTCACGTTATTATATGAATATGGATGCCGTATTTTGATTCACTAGAGTATGGTCCCTAATGGGAAAAAATATTTCATGCATTGGAAAAAAATTTAATTTTTAAAGGGTTATGAATAACTTTTATAGGAATACTATACGGAACCCTAGACAATACGGCGTGTGGTGTTATGAACACACACCATATATTCTTCTATTCAGGAAGAACTGACGTTTCTTAAGTACACACCGTGTACTAGGAGTACACGCCATGTAGTTCTTTGACCATGTAACTGACTATGTGAGAAGAGACATATGGTTGGGAAATCTTTGGTGGAACACGCCGTGTACCAGAAGTACATACCGAGTTGTAAAGAACTGTGTATCTAGTTGTGGGATGAATGAAACTAGTGGACGAAACATAGTATGTACATGTTGTTTCTCATTTATCCACACCATTTAGATTCAACTGTGTATCTAGCCTTGTAACCAATGACATCGGTATATAGAACTTAACTAGTACACACCGTGTATAGGGTGAACACATTGTGTAGTGTTACCCAGGAGAGAATCGTGTTCTTCTAGCCGTGTAGAAGTACGTAGGCTAGAGGGAAGACTAAAGTAGACGTTGTGTCCCAGGAGGAACACACCATGTGTAAGAGTGTTACATGACCAATATTGGAAGAGGAACACATCATGTTAGAAGCTTAAGGGAACATGCCGAGTTGGGGTTATACAAACCGTGTAACCCAGTTTTGTAAAACTTCAATGTTTTCCTTTCCTTGATCCATTCTTTCACTTCTAAGTTGTTTTCCATTATAATAGTGTACAGACGTGTGCACTTGGACTTGCCGAGTCTTGCCACCAAGACTTCCTCCAGTTGTACGCCAGATATAGGGCAATGATCAGACACCAGAAATCCTAGATCAGGGACTACCAATATATCCTTCCATCATGACAGTCTTGGAACTAACTATTATACCAGACACAAGTGCTGATTCACAATTCCATGAAGGCTTCTATGATGATTATGGAGACCTTTGGGGGAGAACCACATCCTGCCACAATTATGGAAGAGTTGGCGTGGGTGTTCCAGCAACAGCATCCTCCCGATTTCTCAGGGGATGGAGGACCACAGGCTGCAGAGTCATGGTTGGAGGCCATGTTTGTTGTCTTCGAGTATCTTAAGATGCCTCTAGAGAAGAGGGTGTAGCTTTATATATACATGCTATATGATTATACTAAGATATGGTGGTATGTTATCTCAAAGGAGGGACATCATCAGGATATGTCTTGGGTAGAGTTTCATATGACCTATGATTAATTCTATCATGAGATGTTGAGGGCTGATCAAGATTGAGAGTTCATGCATTTGGAGAAGGGTGCTCTTTTTGTGATGGATTACTCCTCTAATTTTACAGAGCTTCAGTGCTTCATACCTATCCTTAGAGGGGATGAGTTATCATTGGCTAGGTGATTTGAAGATGGTCTGAGGTATAACATCTAATCGCAAGTGAATGTCTTCAGGATGAATTCAGTTACTGTTACAGTAAATTAGATGCTGATTACCGAGCATAATCTGAGGGAGTTTGTAGCTGCGATCCAGGGAGGTTCAACATCTAGGGATGGTACTCCTTCGACAGATGGTAGGAAGCTTTGTATAGAGATTTCATGTGATGTTTCTTTAGGTAGTCAGGTGGTATTCTACAAGTGCGAGAAGAGTGGGTATATGAGACAACATTGCCCGAAGAACCCTGTTGAGTGATGGTATTGTGGAAAGATAGGCCATCTTAAACATTTTTGTTGGGTGATTTCACCAGCAGCGAGTGATATGGGTTCTGCTATGACTCCACATTCAGGAGTCGGGCCACCAGTTTCTCATCAGTTAGGGAACTAGAGTTCATCAGGCCATTCAGGCCGAGGAGGTGGTCATGGTGGTGGTAGTTAGGCTAAAGGTTTTCAGTGGAAGTATGGTGGATCATCTCAGGGTAGTCAGGCATGGATGCAGGTCTGAGTTACAGGTCAGACATTTTCATTGGAGCATTCCCAATAGGAGAAGGATCCCAGACCCTCTATGGTTAGATATACAATTCTAGTTGCCTCAGTTTTACCTTCTGCACTTTTTCATATAGAGGCTTATGATGGTTATATATATGTTTCTATTGTGGAGAGCCTTGGGATCTGTATCTTTACTTCTATGGATGTTATGATGCTAGACACTTTGTAGGAGATTAGGATCGCTAGTCTACATCATTGCAAGGAGTGCCCTCATGAGTTTGGTGGGTGTCACTTATTATGGGACCTCTAGATCTTAGAGATGCCTGGATTCGATGTCATTCTCGGAATAGACTGGTTAGTCTCCTTTCAATTCTTGGTTGACTTATATGGCCGCAAGGGGAGTTTCACATCACCAGAGGGTGGGTATTTTCTACACTAGGGAGAATGGGATTTCCAAGTGAGCAGAGCTGGACACGATCATCATGGGTTGGGAGCAATTATAGCCCATATTTCTACTTTATATCTGGATGACTAGGGGACATCACATAATGAATTTCCTCTAGTGGTGGATCACTTCAGAGATGTATTTCTATATTAATTTTCATGTTTACATCTAGAGCGATAGGTAGATTTCTCTATTTATCTTGTTCCATGAGCGACACTATTGACCATTCCTCCTTATAGGATGGCTACACCAATGTTACAGGATCCCAAGAAGTAGAGAGAGGAGTTTCAGGAAAAGGGTTTCATCTAACCCAGTACTTCTCCTTGGTGTTCATATATCCTTTTTGCGAATATGTTGGACGGTACCCTTAGACATTGTGTGGATTATCGGAAGTTGAACCAGTCAACGGTCAACAACCGATATCCCTTGTTGAGGGTTTATGATCTCTTTGATCAGCATTGAAGAGACTGGGTGTGTAACAGCCCGAAATTTTATGAAAAATATTCTTTTTATTTCACTAATGTCTTGTGTTGTACGCTACACCAAAAGGAGCTTGCACAACACGCATCCTTGACCTGCCTTGCATTATACGCAATCGCGACCTTCCTCGATAGCGTGTGTAGTACGCAATACTGAGTTTCACGAAACAACGATATGCTATTAAAATATTATTAAAACTAGCCGTTATGAATAGTAATAACCACTTTTTAAATTTTAGAAATTTTAGATCTCAAAATGGACTTCATTTTTGGATTCGGAGTATCGAATTTAGCCTAAGGTGAAATTTTGGTACATTTCGGATAACTTTCATATTCTGATGAATAGTGAAAATTACTAAATTTTAATTAAAAAAAACTTTTTTAATCGAAATAATTAATAGTGATAAATTATTAATTTGAGTGGTTTTAAAGTATATTTAGAATATATTTTTACAATTTAATACAATGTTGGTCATTGGTTGTAGTTTCACATTTAAACCAGACATAATCAAGTGTCAATCTTTTGATAGATATTGCTTCTTAAAAACACGCTATTTGTTTTAACAGCGGGATTTAATTATAAAAATAATTAATGAAACTTCTATGTTATGAATTTGGTAAAATAGACTTTATTTTTGAATTCTGAATATAAAATATAGCTTAGGATGAAATTTTGGCATTGTTCTGAAAAACATCAATTTTTGATGAATAGTGAAACTACTAAGTGGTAGTTAAAAAACTGAATTTTTCATAAAACTTAATTTTACCGCTTCTGTGAATGGAATTTCAAAAATCCGAAAGACACGGTTGATGTCAGTAAGTAAAATGTGGTTCAATGAGATGAAAATAATTTTTTGGTGAATAGTAACTTTTTACTTTTTTTTACAGCGGTTAATAGTAAATAGGGTAACTAAGGGTAAATATGATATTACTATTACCCTAACACATGTCCTAATTCTATTGGATAAGTGTAATTCGACCAAAAACAACCTTATGAATAAAATATGACCATTTAGGCCCACTTGTATTAGATTAGGACATTTATTATTATTTAATTCAAAGAAGAGTTAAAAAAGTTAAAATCAAAGTTTATTCACAAAAACATTTTTAATATGGGGTTATACATAAGATAAATTCAACTATAAATATTCATTAGAAAGCTAAAAAAATTTCCTACATAATGATATTTTATAATTTTTAGACTTTAAATAAATTAATTTATTTATGACACAACAATGATGCAGTAATTACCCTTTTAAGGAAATATTAACATAATTGATGTTATAAATACTCAAATGAATGTAATTTGAGACTTTTTATGAATTCCACAAATTTTCTAGGTTACTATGATATATTAGTGTTGATTTAATCAACTTGGTTTGAACATATAATTCTGTTATGACTTTTACAAAAATCATATATCAAATAGTGTCAAAATTGACACAAAATAGTTTTTAAATCAAATATTATATTATTAATTGTTATTTTATTCCTAAAAATCTAAGGATCTGCCAAATGACTTAGATAAGGATATATATATTAATAATAAACAATTTGGGGTTCGTTTGGCATGTTATAGTAAGTGTATTAACCATATAGTGAAAGAAAACAAAAAGACATGGTAAAAGTTAAATTATTTAACTTAGAGTTAAATCTAATTGATAAGGTTAAAATAATAACCTAAACTTGTCTAAATCCTATTGGTTGATAGGATTTCGACCCATCCCCACTTTAGATTCGAAATAAGACCCTTTGGAACCATTATAAACCGATTTTTACTTTAATATGAAATAATATTTTGAGATATTCCTAAGGTGCCCCTCTCCTCCCTTATAAAAGGGCACCTCCTCCCCCTCCTCCTCACACCAATTTGAGCACTCAAGCTCGGCCAACTCCTGCCAAAATCTCTTCTACACTTCCCTAGAAACATCCTAGAGGTTCTGGTCTTCCTCAAAGACCAATTTTAGTTCCCTAAGAGGAGGTCTCCAAAAGGCGCTTCAAAGAAGAGGTAATTACCGTTACCAATTCTTTCATCTTTATTTCTTCTTCCACTTCTTCTTCTTAGGTTGTTTCATTATGAAGTAATAACATCAGTATCACTCATATACTGATATGTTATTATAAGTATGAAACAACCCTATTTCACCATCTATCTATCCTACGGAAAAAGAAATCACCGTGCGTGCGTACGTACGGAATACCGTCTCCACGCCGTGGTGTAATCTATTTTCCACCACCACCTTACATGGATGGGTATAATGGTGTAAAGAATAACTATACATAGTTATTAAAACATCATATTGATTCTGATATATTGTATAATCCACTCCAATTCAATTCAATATTTATGGAAATGATATCATCGCTCGTGCGTACGTACGGACTACCGTCTCCACGACGCGATGAGATTCATTCTCCATGTTAACCATTTAAGAATGATTATAAAGTATATATAAGAAATAATAATGAAATATATGACATTATAAAGCTACTGGATTTATGTATATATATATATATGTATGTCATCTACTTACTTCCATTCAAGACAATAGGGAAAGGAAAACAGCGTTCATGCGTACGTACGGACTACCGTCTCCATGAACGGTGTTTTTCATTTCATTTATCTATCTATTATATATATATATATATATATACTGAATATATATGATATATAAATCATATTTTATATTCTGGAAGTAAGTAAATCATGATATAAGTAATAATAATGTCAATAACAACAAGTCAAAACACCTACGATAAAAGAAACGATTTTACCCAAAACGCTTCTTTAACATGGAATTTACAAAAGAACGGGTAATATAATGTCATAAGTGAACCATATATGATATCATAACAATGAATATGATTCTGTAATAAGTCAATGACATTATTTAAACCATTATACAGGAGCTTTGGACACGTACAAAGCAAATCGGACCTAAGGTAAGGGAAATATCACAATCTCATTTTTATCCGAGATTGTTTATTCGTAAGTATTTACTGGGGTGTCTTTTATCATCCACGTCCATGTTTCATCAATATTTAATATTACTTCCATCAACCTACAATTGTTTAAATCCATTTTTACCTTCGGTGAGTTTTTAGTAAAAGAAATGAAAGGAATCTTTTGTCGTTTTTGTACGAGGTACTTTTTGACTTTTCCGACAAAAGTGTGAAGAATGTTTTTTTAACTTATACGGCATGAACGGATTTTTACGGTTTTATAAAGCCTTATTTTCATGAACCTTCCTCCAAAATATTTCATGACTATTTTCAATAAAATATCTTTCTTTTAAAATTGCATGATGTATTGTGAAAAGGAATTTATTTTGAATAAGAAAGGATATTTTCCTCAAGAATTCATTTCAAGTGTTTTATCAAAATTATTTTCCATCTAAGATAATAAAAGGGTTCTGTTTTTATCCCTATCATTACATGGATTTTATTATGTTGTGATGTAAATATTTTTATGAATTCCTTTATCTTATATGAATTGTTTTATGATGTCATGTTGTTTAAGAATCCCATTTTTATTATATGGGTTATGCAATGATGTATGTTTTAAGATTTTGTGGCACAAATAAGAAAGGATTCATTATGAGATGGGTGGGACCTATATCTCCCTCCAATGCATTGGGTAAAGATTTTATATCTCATGAGATAGACATGGCTGAAACGGTAGGTTATACCGGTTCAGTGAAACAGGACTGAAACAAGGGTTACTCGATTCAGAAAGGGACTTTGTCCACTAAGATAGTCTTGGCAATTAGTCTTGACTAACAAGAAATGATTCTCTATGATTATGTGTGTATGCCACAAAGTTTCATGTTTTAAGTTATGATTATTGGGATTACTTTTTCACTTCCATGATTTATCCCATGATTATGAAATTATGCTCTCTTTTGCAGGTTCTGATTTCCAAAATGTTATGTTCTTATGAATACGATGTGATTGATATTTCTTTTGTTTAACCTTACTGAGCATTTGAGCTCACCCTTTTATGTTTTCTTTTCCCCAGGATATAAAGAAAGGTTTTAGGTAAAAAAAAGGAAGATCTTTATGGGAGATGTTGAAGATCTTTCACCACGATTAGAAGATTTTATTCCGAGTTTCCAAAGACACTAAACTATTACGATCCTTGTGTTTGTGTTTTTGTTATGTACTAAGTATTCCGCAAAAGTAATGTAAAGTCCATGTAAGTCAGGCTTCGGGTCTCTACAGTTGGTATCAGAGGCAAAGGAGGTAGGAATGTATCCGATCCTTGGGAAATCTCACATGTGAGCGTTGGACGAAGCATGGCTCTCCGCCCAAGGGCTTCATGAGGAAATGGATGCCACTGGGGATGGTGGTGTGTCCCGCCCAGGGGGTGTAGCCGCCCATGGAGTTCCCTGATAGGTATCAATTATAGTCCACTGGAAGTAATTCCAGACCGCTACAGTTGGTATCAGAGGAAAGGTTTAGTCAACCTTTGGAAACTAGGATGCGAGAACTTTAGTGAGATCCCTAGAGATATTTATAAGGTATGTCTAGGGATGTCCCTAAGGATAAGTATACGTATAGGATACAGTCCTAGAACTACGGTAACGATCATAGAATTTAACATAAGATGTTAGATATTGAGGGTACTCCCCCTTTATTATGTTCTTTTCCCTAGCATGATTTTTTCCTCTCACACTATTCTTTTTTGGGTTTTAGAAAATGGCTGGAAACAAGATGATTCACGATAATGGAGGATATGATGGACAATGAAATGATATTCTTCATAATGAAATAGGATTTGGAAGTCCAAACATCATTATTATGCCGAATCAGCAATCTCATAATATGATCAATAAATTAAAATTTGGTAAGTTTCCTGACTCGGCTAATAAGAGAAAGATGGAGTTTCATGATGATCATAGAGGAAAGAAAGTTCAATTTCCCCTATGTAAATCATGTGGGAAGAGGCATCAAGGAGAATGTTTCAAAGGAACTGGAAGATGCTTTGGGTGTGGAAAAGAAGGACACAAAGCAAGTAAATGCAAAGGAAAAGGTTTAGTTAACAACATGGATGAGGATAATGGTATTGCTACGACATCAACAATGGTTAAATGTTTTAAATGTGGAATGTGCGGGCATTATGCAAACCAATTCCCTAAGGGAAAGTCTCATGAAGATAATCAGTATGGTCGTATGGGAAGTATTTATGTGGATGATGATGAAGAGACTACAAATGATATGTGAGATGAAAGAATTGTTGAAGCTCGTTCAATGGTTTAAGAATGTAGTGGAATGATTACATGTTTATCATGAGTAATGTTGTATAAGTAATCTCATGGTACTATGGATTAAAGAGACATGTAAGGATTGTTACACTGTTGTCTGATTAATGTTACCAGTATCCATGAAAGGTTATTCAAATATTTTTGGAATGTAGATGATATGTGCATAATGAAGGGATAAGGAGAAAATTAAATGTTTGATAGTATTCATGAGCTCATGGATGATATAAGGAGAAGGTTATATCATGGTTTGAGTATATAGAATTTTTGGATTTTGGTATGTGGAAAAAGTTAACTTTTGACAGCATTCATGTTTTCACTAAGGTTTAATGGGTATTCATTTTTTTCAAGAGAATACATCATTAATGTATTCACATGATTGGAATGTGACCAACAAGATATATGGGGGATAAATGATGGTATTCACATGCTTGGTTGATGACATTTCAAGTAATCATTTTCTTTATACTATGAGCATGGACCGAAGTATTTTAGATAAGCCTAAAGATTGTAATGGATTATGTTAACCATAAGTTAGTATTGTTTAAGTATAGAACTTTTTTTTTGATATTATTTATGTGATGTTATAGTAATGTAGTTTTAGAAAAAGGACAACCTGCAGGACGGGCGACAGCCCATCGCTTCGGACAAGGCTGTGGAAATCGAACCCACAACCGAAGTGCGACTGGCCTTTATCGCCTACCACTGGCCTACAGGAAGTCCCTGTTTAGTAGAGACTAGTTTTATTATATTATGCAGTATGATATAATAAGTATAAGTCCATTTTAGGAACCATATGTGATTAATCTCACTATAGATCGACTTATGTATATAATTTTTTCTAACCTTTTGTTTGAGACAGATGGAATGACCCGTCATTCTATCACATGATCTGCTAACACTTCACGAATAACAAATTCAACTTTATTTATTTAAGAGATGAAGTGGAAATTGTTCAAGGCATGAACAACAGTGAGATTGTACCAAAATAAAGAAATTATTTATTCTAATTCAAATTTTCAACTTTAGGGAAATGATCTTGAAAACCAAAAATGTTGTCCTAATGATCTTATACCTGATTAATCGGATGGTACCTTAGATCGTCACAAATTAATGGATTGGTGATTATTGGCTTTTCCATAGCCATGTTCTCTACCACTCTCCATCAGAACATGATGGTTAGATTTCTCTTCCATATCCATATTTTCACCTATGTGGAAACCCAGTGATTAGTTTATTTGGGTAATCGTTACATTTCATACTTTAGTTTTTAAAGCCAAGTTTTGGCATTCCTTTTTACGATGTGGGTTTCTATTAAAGAAAATTTCGAATAGTAAACCATTTATAACTTCGACGAATTTTGAGGGCGAAATTCATTTTAAGGGGGGGTAGAATGTAACAGCCCGAAATTTTATGAAAAATATTCTTTTTATTTCACTAATGTCTTGTGTTGTACGCTACACCAAAAGGAGCTTGCACAACACGCATCCTTGACTTGCCTTGCATTATACGCAATCACGACCTTCCTCGATAGCGTGTGTAGTACGCAATACTGAGTTTCACGAAACAACGATATGCTATTAAAATATTATTAAAACTAGCCGTTATGAATAGTAATAACCACTTTTTAAATTTTAGAAATTTTAGCTCTCAAAATGGACTTCATTTTTGGATTCGGAGTATCGAATTTAGCCTAAGGTGAAATTTTGGTACATTTCGGATAACTTTCATATTCTGATGAATAGTGAAAATTACTAAATTTTAATTAAAAACAACTTTTTTAATCGAAATAATTAATAGTGATAAATTATTAATTTGAGTGGTTTTAAAGTATATTTAGAATATAGTTTTACAATTTAATACAATGTTGGTCATTGGTTGTAATTTCACATTTAAACCAGACATAATCAAGTGTCAATCTTTTGATAGATATTGTTTCTTAAAAACACGCTATTTGTTTTAACAGCGGGATTTAATTATAAAAATAATTAATGAAACTTCTATGTTATGAATTTGGTAAAATAGACTTTATTTTTGAATTCGGAATATAAAATATAGCTTAGGATGAAATTTTGGCATTGTTCTGAAAAACATCAATTTTTGATGAATAGTGAAACTACTAAGTGGTAGTTAAAAAACTGAATTTTTCATAAAACTTAATTTTACCGCTTCTGTGAATGGAATTTCAAAAATCCTAAAGACACGGTTGATGTCAGTAAGTAAAATGTGGTTCAATGAGATGAAAATAATTTTTTGGTGAATAGTAACTTTTTACTTTTTTTTACAGCGGTTAATAGTAAATAGGGTAACTAAGGGTAAATATGATATTACTATTACCCTAACACATGTCCTAATTCTATTGGATAAGTGTAATTCGACCAAAAACAACCTTATGAATAAAATATGACCATTTAGGCCCACTTGGATTAGATTAGGACATTTATTATTATTTAATTCAAAGAAGAGTTAAAAAAGTTAAAATCAAAGTTTATTCACTAAAACATTTTTAATATGGGGTTATACATAAGATAAATTCGACTATAAATATTCATTAGAAAGCTAAAAAAATTTCCTACATAATGATATTTTATAATTTTTAGACTTCAAATAAATTTATTTATTTATGACACAACAATGATGCAGTAATTACCCTTTTAAGGAAATATTAACATAATTGATGTTATAAATACTCAAATGAATGTAATTTGAGACTTTTTATGAATTCCACTAATTTTCTAGGTTACTATGATATATTAGTGTTGATTTAATCAACTTGGTTCGAACATATAATTCTGTTATGACTTTCACAAAAATCATATATCAAATAGTGTCAAAATTGACACAAAATAGTTTTTAAATCAAATATTATATTATTAATTGTTATTTTATTCCTAAAAATCTAAGGTTCGGCCAAATTACTTAGATAAGGATATATATATTAATAATAAACAATTTGGGGTTCGTTTGGCATGTTATAGTAAGTGTATTAACCATATAGTGAAAGAAAACAAAAAGACATGGTAAAAGTTAAATTATTTAACTTAGAGTTAAATCTAATTGGTAAGGTTAAAATAATAACCTAAACTTGTCTAAATCCTATTGGTTGATAGTATTTCGACCCATCCCCACTTTAGCTTCGAAATAAGACCCTTTGGAACCATTATAAACCGATTTTTACTTTAATATAAAATAATATTTTGAGATATTCCTAAGGTGCCCCTCTCCTCCCTTATAAAAGGGAACCTCCTCCCCCTCCTCCTCACACCAATTTGAGCACTCAAGCTCGGCCAACCCCTGCCAAAATCTCTTCTCCACTTCCCTAGAAACATCCTAGAGGTTCTGGTCTTCCTAAAAGACCAATTTTAGTTCCCTAAGAGGAGGTCTCCAAAAGGCGCTTCAAAGAAGAGGTAATTACCGTTACCAATTCTTTCATCTTTATTTCTTCTTCCACTTCTTCTTCTTAGTTCATTATGAAGTAATAACATCAGTATCACTCATATACTGATATGTTATTATAAGTATGAAACAACCCTATTTCACCATCTATCTATCCTACGGAAAAAGAAATCACCGCGCGTGCGTACGTACGGAATACCGTCTCCACGCCGTGGTGTAATCTATTTTCCACCACCATGGATGGGTATAATGGTGTAAAGAATAACTATACATAGTTATTAAAACATCATATTGATTCTTATATATTGTATAATCCACTCCAATTCAATTCAATATTTATGTAAATGATATCATCGCTCGTGCGTACGTACGGACTACCGTCTCCACGACGCGATGAGATTCATTCTCCATGTTAACCATTTAAGAATGATTATAAAGTATATATAAGAAATAATAATGAAATATATGACATTATAAAGATACTGGATTTATGTATATATATATATTTATGTCATCTACTTACTTCCATTCAAGACAATAGGGAAAGGAAAACAGCGTTCATACGTACGTACGGACTACCGTCTCCATGAACGGTGTTTTTCATTTCATTTATCTATCTATTATATATATATATATATACTGAATATATATGATATATAAATCATATTTTATATTCTAGAAGTAAGTAAATCATGATATAAGTAATAATAATGTCAATAACAACAAGTCAAAACACCTACGATAAAAGAAACGATTTTACCCAAAACGCTTCTTTAACATGGAATTTACAAAAGAACGGGTAATATAATGTCATAAGTGAACCATATATGATATCATAACAATGAATATGATTCTGTAATAAGTCAATGACATTATTTAAACCGTTATATAGGAGCTTCGGACACGTACAAAGCAAATCGGACCTAAGGTAAGGGAAATATCACAATCTCATTTTTATCCGAGATTGTTTATTCGTAAGTATTTACTGGGGTGTATTTTATCATCCACGTCCATGTTTCATCAATATGTAATATTACTTCCATCCACCTACAATTGTTTAAATCCATTTTTACCTTCGGTGAGTTTTTAGTAAAAGAAATGAAAGGAATCTTTTGTCGTCTTTGTACGAGGTACTTTTTGACTTTTCCGACAAAAGTGTGAAGAATGTTTTTTTTAACTTATACGGCATGAACGGATTTTTACGGTTTTATAAAGCCTTATTTTCATGAACCTTCCTCCAAAATATTTCATGACTATTTTCAATAAAATCTCTTTGTTTTAAAATTGCATGATGTTTTGTGAAAAGGAATTGATTTTGAATAAGAAAGGATATTTTCCTCAAGAATTCATTTCAAGTGTTTTATCAAAATTATTTTCCATCTAAGATAATAAAAGGGTTCTGTTTTTATCCCTATCATTACATGGATTTGATTATGTTGTGATGTAAATATTTTTATGAATTCCTTTATCTTATATGAATTGTTTTATGATGTCATGTTGTTTAAGAATCCCATTTTTATTATATGGGTTATGCAATGATGTATGTTTTAAGATTTTGTGGCACACATAAGAAAGGATTCATTATGAGGTGGGTGGGACCTATATCTCCCTCCAATGCATTGGGTAAAGATTTTATATCTCATGAGATAGACATGGCTGAAACGGTAGGTTATACCGGTTCAGTGAAACAGGACTGAAACGAGGGTTACTCGATTCAGAAAGGGACTTTGTCCACTAAGATAGTCTTGGAAATTAGTCTTGACTAACAAGAAATGATTCTCTATGATTATGTGTGTATGCCACAAAGTTTCATGTTTTAAGTTATGATTATTGGGATTACTTTTTCACTGCCATGATTTATCCCATGATTATGAAATTATTCTCTCTTTTGCAGGTTATGATTTCCAAAATGTTATGTTCTTATGAATACGATGTGATTGATATTTCTTTTGTTTAACCTTACTGAGCATTTGAGCTCACCCTTTTATGTTTTCTTTTCCCCAGGATATAAAGAAAGGTTTTAGGTAAAAAAATGGAAGATCTTTATGGGAGATGTTGAAGATCTTTCACCACGATTAGAAGATTTTATTCCGAGTTTCCAAAGACACTAAACTATTACGATCCTTCTGTGTGTGTTTTTGTTATGTACTAAGTATTCCGCAAAAGTAATGTAAAGTCCATGTAAGTCAGGCTTCGGGTCTCTACAGGGTGTTCTCAAAGATTGACTTAGGATCTGGTTAATATCATTTGTTCATTAGAAAATCAGATATACCTCTTACAACCTTTTGGAGTAGTTATAATCAATACAAGTATTTGGTTATGTTGTTCAGTCTCACGAACGTGCCTGTAGTTTTCATGGAACTGATGAACTAAGTGTTCCATACATACATGGATTATTTGGTGGTAGTCCTCATGGACGATATCTTAGTCTACTCTCACACTTTACACGACCATGCCACCCATATTGAGATCATTTTGAGTACACTGAAAGAGCATCATTTATATTCTATGCTCTCAAAATGAAACTTTTGGATGGACCAGATTCACTTTATGGGTCATGTTATCATGGAGACAATGGTATCAGTAGACCTAGAGAATGTGAGATAAGTAGTTTCCTCAGAGCATTCGAAGAACATCATTGAGGTACAGAGTTATCTGGGGATTTCTGGTTACTACGAATGCTTTATTCGAGACATTTTACGGTTTGCGGTGCTACTATGGGGCCAGGCTAAGAAGGGTGAGAAGTACTTGTGTAAAAATTCCTGAAATTCATAATTTTAGGAGATAAAAGAGAGATTGACTTTAGCATCGATACTAATTTTTCCAGAGCCGCTAAATAGTTACACCGTTTACTGTGATGCGTCAGGTATCAGGTTGGCTGAAGTTCTTATTCAAGGGGAAAGAGTCATTACATATGGATCTTAGTATTTGAGTCCAAATGAGAGGAAATACTTGACGCACGATCTTGAGTTAGTTACAGTTGTGTATGATTTACAATTTTGTAGACATTATCTTTTGGGAGAGCAATTTTTGGAATGCAGTGACCACAAAAGTCTCATGTATATCATTTCTCAGTGTGATCCGAATTTGAGACAGCAAAGGTGGGTTGGGTACAATTAGTCTTTTGACTTTGATCTTTTCTACACACCTGGTAAAGGCAACATAGTGGCTGATGCATTGAGAAGGAGGAATCATATACAGGCAGTTCAAGAGGCTAGTACTGAGTGGTAGATTATTGCTCTATTCTTTAAGATGCATTTGGAATTGCAAAACAGATAGGGGTATGCATTTCTTTCTTCTATAGTTGTTACCTATACTCTGTTGGATAGAGTGATAATGATACATCTATTATATTATGAAGGCCTAGTCCTATGGTAGAGTGTGTTAGGAGAGTACCCTACTCCTGAGTGGATTGTGGACGATAATGAGATCTTGTATTTTCATGTGTGGGTATGGGTGTCAGCAGACATGACTGAGGAGTTGATACGAGATTTTCATTCCTCAGTTTGGGTAGTTCATCCTGGTGTCACCAAGATGTACCGAGATCTACACCATTAATATTGGTGTCCATGAATGAAGAGTTATGTTTCTTGTTTTGTTATGATATGTTCCACCTATCAATAGGTGAAGGCAGAGCATCATCAACCAGCAAGGCTTTTACAAGAGTTACTCATTCTTGAGTGGAAGTGGAATGATGTCGTGATGGATTTTGTGAGGGGTTTACCATGGTCACTTTGAGGAAATGATTTTGTATGGGTTTTTATTGACATACCCATTATGGTTTAAAAATTCTTTTTGATCAATGAAACCTTTAGTGTTGATTATATTGGAAGGTTGTACATCTATGTGATTGTACGTTTTCACAAGGTTATTCACTCTATCATTTCATACTGTGTTTCCCAGTTTACTTCTCATGTTTGGCATGGACTAAAAGGGATTTTGATACAAAGTTTCTTATGAGTACCACTTACCATCCCCAGATTGATGTCCAGCTCGAGCGCATGATTCAGGTGTTGGAGGAAGTGCTTCGAACTTGCGTCCTGGATTTCGGGAGTTCTTGGGAGAGACACATACCACTAGTGGAGTTTTTTTTAAAATAACAGTTTTCATGATACAATTCAGATAAAACCTTATGAGGATTTGTATAGTAGTCTGTGTCAATCACTCTTATGTAGGATGAAGGTAAAAGAGGCAGCTATTTTGGGACCTCATCTTTCCCAGGATACCACTGCGCTGGTGGAGTTGATTCGGAAGACATTGGCTACGGCACAATCTCGACAAAAATCTTATGCTAATCAACGGAGATGACCTCTAGAGATCGAGGATGGAGATTCGGTTTTCTTACATTTCCTTCCAAGGTTGGGACACATAATTATTAGGAGATATGGAAGGTTTTAACTGAGATAGGTCAGGCTATTTGAGGATTTGGAAAGATTCGGGATGATTTACTATCGGTTGTAGATAACTTAGAGGTATTGGGATATGCACAAGGTCTTTCATGTTTATCAGCCGTGGTGTTACTTTTTCTACTCATCTCACATTTTTTTACCCGATGTGGTTGAGTTAAATTTGATGCATCCTCTGAGGAGAAACCTAATCGGTGTGTGGATCGCAGCCCGAATGTTATTCATGGTTGGTCTACTCCCCTCATACAAGTGCTATGAAAGCATGGATAAGTACACATCATGACTTGGTAGAGGGATTCTTGTATATGATCATAGTGGCTAGAGTTTTTTTATGTTTCCTCTTCACCACCCTTGGAAGGGAAATTTTGGGATGAGTTTATTTAAGGGGGAGAAGTTTTTAAGAACTGTGATCTTTATTTCAGGTATGGATCTTTATTTTGGGATGTTTTTTAGGAAAAAAAATTTAGAAATTTTTTAACTACATGTTGTGTACTATTGAGTACACACCGTATACCCAGTTGTCACATGTAGCTATGTTCTGGCTATGTAACTTCTAAGTATATGGTCGTGTGGGTGACCTGGTAGACCACCTAAAGTAGGGGTCATTTTTGGCTGGTACATAGTGTGTACATTAAATGAATATATCATGTAATTTTCTTTTTAATTGATGACTCAAAGTGGGGTCGTGTCTCATCTCCAAAAAACTCTTTTTATCCCCATGTTTTTTATTGGAGAGCAATGTCCAGCCGAAGAACATTGACCTTCTCCCGTTCCTCCATTCAATCTTCGATTGAGATGACACCAGGTGCGTTGGATTCCCACTAGCGAGTTCTATATTCTTCGAAATATAATATTCCTTATTTCTCCTCCCTCAAGAGTTATTCGAGGATGTTTTTTTTAACCTTTTAGTATATCTACTTCATTCTAGGTTGATTCAAGGGATGAAATTCAAGAGTGTTCATCGGAAAACATTAAGGTGGGTGGTTAATTCCATTCTTTGGTTGTATTTGGATTATATATGCTAAAAGTGTTGAATTCCCAGGTTTAAGGTATTGTGTGTTATGGAATGTAACCCCGTTTAAGACTTGTTATGGTGTGTTTGATTACCAAAGGGTTATTTTTATGCCTAAGTTTTATTAACATGTTTATGGGTGTGTTTCCTATGTTTGATTTATTATGGTCGTTTGGTCTAGAATGCCTATTAGGCATGATTTTTTTTCCATTCCTCATGTTGTTAGGGTAGAGTTACTATTTATTTTTGATGCATTTGTTTCACATTGCGAAAGTAAGACAAAGGGGAATTTGACTGTGAGATCTTCCCGAGGTAGGGTCATTTAATTATGAATTTCCATTACGGCTGACCAAATTTATTGACTGTGAGAGCTTCTGAGTGGTCCTGGACCAGAGGGGTTAGACCATGAGATCTACCCAGAGGGTCATTATTAAATTAATGTTGGACCATAGGGAATTGACTGTGAGAGCTGCCAGGGGTTCATTATATTTTATTTTTTCTAGGAAGACCAAGGTGGTATTGACCGTGAGAGCTAACCAGGAGGTCATTTGTGAATAACTAGTGCTATGTGGGACCAAAGGGGTTAGACTATGTGAGATTTCATAGAGGGTCATTGTTTATTTAATTGATGATATGTTAAACCATAGGGATAAGACTTGGATAACTTTCCTGGAGGGTTTCTTTTGAATGATAGAATGATTGGGATGAATCTTCCAAGCCAAACCACAAGCTTGGACTCGGTCTTACTTGTTTGTTAGATGGTCTTTAGATACATCTGTTTTCCTATTATAGGGCGACAGAGAGATTAGGATAGATCCTGAGGTTACATTATTCAATAGTTTGAATAATTTAATAAATTAAAATCAATGTAATTGAAAACTATAGTATTGTTTACTTTTGTGTACTTCCTAGTTTATTGCTTAATTTCTTCATATTACCCACTATATATTTTCACTGATAATTAGGCACAGATATTTTTGTGGTTGCCTACTGGGATTCGTCTCATGCCCTATTTGGTTCATGATTTTAGACTCAAATAAATTATATTATTATAGGTATAGATAATTCCAAGCGCCCTTCTACATCAGGTACTTGATTGCTGTTGGAGATGGAGAGCATGGGATCAAGATGAGGCTTGTAATGTTGTCGGAGTTTACTACTTCTTGGTACTTTTGTTTTCATATTTTATTTCCAACATTGTGACTTCTTTGGCTTCTTTCTTATACACATGTGACATGCATCATTTATATATGCTCTAATTGTTATCATACATTCTGTCTTCCGTTGTTTACTTTTATTGTATGGTATTACTGCTTCTTCTATTGTTTTACATTTGTTATTCTGATGTGTATACTATGTGAATGAGGTCATAGTTTTCCCACTATCAGAACTTGTACCTTTCTGCTAGTTGGTACCCTCTGGAATTTGTGGAAATGCGCTTGAGGTCGTGTGACCAACCGTGTACGGGGCACCTTTGGGCAGTACCTAAAACTGGGACATTACAAATCCTTTTTCACATTATTAATTAATGAAATATTACTCATGAGACAACCAGTGTATCATACCTCTTTACAAACATATTTCGCCACATTTTTCATCTATACATCAATGTGCGTGACTTATAATACTCATTAATAATGTTATTAATGTATAAGGATCTATACACACGTCCTCATATAGAAACACCTAATGACATACATATATGTGGATTTATAACTCATCGGTCTCATTTTCATAATATCCTACCCTAGATATTACCAAGGCCAAACACTATGAGAAGGTGACTCAAGGTTCTATGAGTGTCCACCCCTAATATCATGTGTTATTTTTGTCTCATAAATGAATTAATCTAGCTATAAAACATATATTTAAGAATATTATCGTGACACTTCTAAGTTCTCAACATAGTGGGGAACTTCTATGACCTTTAAGTGTGATAAGTACTCTTAGAAAACTATCACATACTATGTCATGAATAAAAAAATCATGGGGTGATATGAAGTTTATTAATATTCAAAATAATGAATACAGTTTATCTTAAAGTACACCATAGTTAGTTCTTGGGAACCAACTGCCACAGTATGGTAGATGACCAACAGTAAAGGTGTCATGTGCAGGGGGTCCAACATGATGATATAGATTACCTTTAATGCAAGGGCCAAGGTATAATATATTCCAAGTTAAATTGATAGGAACATACTATAAATTTTAATGTCAAGTGTTAAGGAATAAAGACAAGGGTGAGGAAGTTTTCATAGAAGATATGCACAAATATCCAAAGCACTATCGATTTAAGCTCAGGATATTGGAACATAGATGCATTCTGAATATATATCTAACAAGAGTTGGGAAACCCTGATATAAATGTAGGGTTTTTAGGAGACTCAAAATTATTTTTTTAGGAAAGGTAATCCCAAAAAAATGACACTCACATAATTTAAGGTCATTATTTGTGGACTATATAATGTTGTGAATTTTAAAGTCATGTTGGTAGGATTCTGAAGGTATGAATACCTATAAATATGTGGAAACTCAATCACACAATTAAATAATCCATTATGAATTCTTGGACCATGTGAGCTATAATCAGTGTGGGAAACAAGAAGTATAAGGTGACTACACATGACACTCAAAAGTGCATAATAGGGGCATAAGAATCCATTTATTTTTTTAAAAAAAAATTAAACCATTGGTAAAAATGATATTAAAATATCATATGATAATATTTATAGAATTATTGATAATATTTTAAGAAAACATGGATATAGAAGAAGTAATACATTTAACCAAAAAAGATAAATAAAGTCATTTTTCCATAAAAACATTCTTTTGGTCTCTTAAGTACATAAATTGAGTAAAATGAAAGGAAAAAATATATTCTCAAGAAATAAATAAGGGATAAAAAATGGAATAAATTTATTTGGATAGGATCATATAATTTCATTCAATGGAAATTCAATCATAAATAATCTTGATTAAAAGGAGATTAAAACATAAATCTCTTAGCCCAAGTTCAAATTGATTTGATATTCCTTTAACCATTAATATAATAAATTAAAATTTATTATAATTATATAAAATATTCATGTACATAATTATTATATCATATATTTTCCTCTTATAACATTTTAACAACCATTTATTAATAAATCTGTATTAAAATCATCATTTTTTGCGTGTTAATAATTTCATTTTTTTAACAATTTCAATTATGTAATTGTTGTACTTTTACTTTGATAACAGTTACATAATCTCTATAATCTTATTTATGATATATATATCAAATATATTAATTATATACATATTTATTATCATCCATAAAATGTATATATATATAAATTAATTGCATCATTCTTGGAGACGGTAGACGGTATATATGCATGAATACTGTTTTAAATTTTCAAAAAATGGAATGAAAGAAACATAAATAATAATTAAACATTATAGAATAATAGTTATAATATATGTCATAAAAAAGTTTTAAATCTATCCTTATTACAATCATTGTAATTCAAAAACGAAAAACGACTGACATCACTTCGTAAAGGTGTAAGTCTACATGTACGGATGAGTGAAATTGTTGTTTTCCAATGGATTGGAAGGTAAGAATATAGATGTTATATAATAATTAAATAATCATTACAATATTATAAATATTACATATAAACATAAAATCCATCAAAATAACCATCCATGAAGGATGGTAATAAAAAAAATTATATCACTGCTTGGAGACGGTTGTCCACACGTATGCACAAGTAATACTTTCACATCCCACTTAATGGAAAAGTGGGTGGATAGTGATGGATTAATAGTAATAATAAAATTTTCATATATTATTTATATTTGATTAATTATTTTATGATTAATACCACTTATTTATAGTATTTATAAGAATAATTAAATTGAAGTAGGTCATGTAAGATGACTACATCTTCTTCAGGAGACCTCCTTTAGATCCATTCTTAAAGAGCCCAAAAATTGTATTAGAAAATGAGAAACACCAATAATTAGTTTATAGATAATGTTATAATAGTATTGGATAGTGCATTTTTTATCCATATGGCTCAATGGGGTGTAAATAAAATAGAGAATGGGTGTCCTTCTATAAGGGAGGCAATGGACAGACATGGAGTTGATTAAAATATTTAATTATAGTTAATTTATTTCTAAATTATAATGATTTTAAATAACCATTAATTAAAATAAATAGAGTATATGGTATATATATCATCATAAAATGAAATTTGGACATGTTTTTTATCGCTTTAATCCATATATTGTTTATTAACCCTTTTGTTAACCATTTTTAACCTTAACCACAGTAACAACTATTTCATTATTAAAGGGTTTTCATTTTAAAAATAAGATATTAATTGGCTTATAAATTCCCAAGGGATTACATATTTGAACATATATTATCCTAATTAACCTCTTTAATGTTTTTTATAATTTTTGAATAATTTAATAAAATATTATTTTACAGAAAATCTCATTAATGTCATTTTTGAGAGATGGTGATTTAATTCTATTATAAAAACATAAAAATCTTTAATATGTTATATTTATATATATAATTCATGGTAATCTAAAACTCACCCAAATAGTGTAACTTTTTGTGTTTTTAAAATAATTTACCAAAATTCCTCGTTCTTGTAAGAGAATTATGTTTGCATTGTTTAAATAATTAACATAACTACTTCATCACTAGAAATTAAAGATAAATTAACATAATAAAAATATTAATTTATATTTTAAATAAACATTTATAAATGAATATATCCTCTTTTTCTCCTTATGTTAAACTTTTTGAGATATTAAATTCAAGAGAGTGATGTTTTGGAATTTTATTTACATAAAATAATATAAGTGTCATTATCAAGTGAAAATGGAATAAAATGGCCATATAATAAAATTTGGGATAACTATGGTCTAATTTGTTCCATAAAATATAATAAAATTGACTTTTGGGATGATTTTTGATACTTAATATCATTGTTTTTACCTTCTTTTACACATTTTACCTTACTAAGGTCATAAATATTTACTACGATTAAAATTCCTAGTGGTCAAAAAAATAAACATATTTAAAAAATTTGAACAAATTGATTCCAAATATAGTATATATTTTTATATATTAATTCTCTATAATTGGTAGAAATACATTACAATATAAATGTGTAAAATGAAATGAAAAATAGTCTTTTAAACATGTGTTTTTAAGCAAAATAATTAACTTAGATCAAAATCATGAGTATTATTAATTTAAATGTAATTAAATATATTATTATAAATTAAATGGATAATATTTTAACTTAATAACAAATCCATAATATAATGGGAATTTCATGTTAATTTATTTTGGGAAAACTAACAATAGTATATGACAAATTTATATTTTTTCACTATTCACTGAAAAATAAATCATTTTAGAAAAATCTCAAAATTTTACCAAAAGTTATTTTTTATTTCTAATTTAAAAAGTTAATTTCATTTTTTCGCATAAATTTTCTAAAATTTAAAGAAATTAATTTTATTATTTTCTCATAAAAATAACATTAAACCCAATTTTCAAGAAAAATTATTCTTAATGTATATAATGACATTACTAAAAATTGACTACATACTTATCAATATATTTTATTTTTCTAAAACCATTATATAAGTTTTTTTCAAAATGTTGTTATTCCTATTCACTTTGACAATTTACTATCTATGATGAAATGATATACTATTTTATGGTTCATTTAGAATTAAGTTTGCGTATATCATAATATATGGAAGAAATTAAGTTTATTTAAAGGGAAATTATCATAAAATCACACGTTGTTACATTATACCCCTATTAATATGAATTTTACCACTGAAATTATAGGACTTTGGCATAAATAAATGTGTATTTAAAGGTTTCATCACATCTACAGGTTCCCATATTGCTTCTTCGAATTTCTGATTCCCTCTAATGACATTAACACGGTGAGTAGTCATTTTCTATATAAATATATATCTAAAATACAAGATTTATATTAATTGTTCTTCGTAGGAAATATCATTCTCCATTAGTAAAACCTATAAGTCTAAAAAATGCTATGGATCAATTATTTAGTTCTACATGAGAGATACATGGAACACATCATGAACTAGGCAGAGGTTCAGTGGAAGAACCAAGTGATAAGCTGTCATCCCTACTCGAAAAATAATATAAAATTGGGAAATATACATAGTGATCATATTTCTCTTATTTCTAAATCTAATATCTTTCATCCATGGATAAATTAACCATAATTCTTTCTCACAAACTTCGAATTCCAAATTTCATTAATGATTGTAAGCCTTACTAATTTGTCGACACTGAGATGTCTTGATGTGTTGTTGAAAGGATATAACTTTAATTGAAATTTCCTCAACTATCCCAGGTCCCAATAACATAATTTCTCTAACCCCATCCCCTTGTATCGGAGTTCTAAACTTCATTCCATAGATGGATTCATAAGGATCCATCAGAATGATTGAGTGAAATCTATTTCTGTAAAAAAACTTAACTAGAGGAATTTGTTGATACAAACCAACTTTGAAATCCATATATAATGATATTAGAATATATTTTATGGTTTGAATGGTTCTCTCATATATACCATCTGTCTGAGTAAGATAAGAAGTATTGAAATTGAACTTTTAATCTAGATCATGTGGAAGACTTTTCTAGAACATTGAGGTAAACCTATGATCCCTATAAAATATAATATAATTTTTTAGTCCATACAACCTTTACAGTTATTTAATGTATATTATTAAAATTTGATCAAAAGAAAAATCTTTCTTTTTTGCAACTTTAATCCTTACTTATATATAAGGTTAAACACTTATTTTAGAAAGATTAAATTTCACTTCTCCCTTCACGGTTTCTTTATCCATAAATTTTAAATCTAGAATCATTGGATATTTTGTGATATAATCATAGATAATCTATCATGTTCCTTTCCAATCATATATTATTCCACCATTTTATCTATCATAGGGTGGTACTATATTGCGAAATCATAATCTTTAATCAAATTCAAACATCTTCTCTAGCTCAAATTTAGATATTTTTGAGTGAATATATACTCTAAACATTTATGACTTGTATATATATCACACAATTCTCTATAAATATAATTCCTCTATATAATTAAGGAAGAGATTATCAAATCAAACTCCAAATAATGTGTTGGGTAATTTATTCATGAACATTCAATTGTCATGAGGCAAGAGCTATCACCATATCATTCTTCATGAGGTAGTATCCAAATAACATTTTTGATGAATCATTATAGATCAAAAACCCTTTAAAAATATAGGGTAACATAATAATAGGGGTGCTGACTAACATTATCTTAAATTCCTTGAATGTTACTTCACACTCATTTTCACAAATGAGCTTGGCTTCATTTCAAGTTAATAAGATTAGGGGTTAGATAGTTGTGATAAATTCTAAATAAAGCATCAATAATATCCCTCTAAACCAATGAAACCATAGATCTTAGTCATTGTGTGTGGTTTGGTACAGTTTTTAGAAACTTCTATCTTTAATGGACCCACTAATAAACTATGTATGTGATTATATGACCTAATAATGAATTTTTTTGTATCCAAAATTCACACATATTAAATTTTTCATTTAAATTATCCTTCCTTATGGTCTTCAGTATAATCATCAAGTGATCTTTATGGTCTTCCTTTCTCTTTGAATATGTACAAAAATTATTTATAAAGACTACCACAAATTGATCAAGGTAAACTCTAAAGACTCTATTCATTAAATCTATGAAGATGGCTGGGGAATTAATAATAACAAATATAATTACTAAAAATTCATTGTTTCCATACCACATATATAATATATTATTGGGTATATGATCCTTTATGACCATCAATTTTTGATATCCAGAATGAATTTCAATCATGGAAAACTATTGAGCACTGTGATGTTGATCAAACTACTCATTAATGTGATGTAGAATATACTTATTCTTGATTTTTATCTCGTCAAGTTCTCATTTATCAATGTATAGGTTTTTTCATCCAGATTTATTCTTAATGTAATGAACCAGTTGACCCCAAGGTTACACGCATGGATAAATTAATCTCTTATTAACATTTTCCTATAGTTTCTTCTTCAATTACTACAACTAAATCACTAACATTCTTATATGTAGTCTTTGAAATTAGTGTACCTCCGTGTATGATTTATATTGAAAACCCAACTTCTAAATTTAGAGTAATATGTGGTAATTCTTCTAGAAAAACATAAACAAATCATCAAATAATGGGAATATCCTTGATGTTTACTCTCTCCTCATCCATCTGAGATAAACACCCCATATTTATAAGAATGAAGACCCATACAAAGGATTCAGTTTCCATTTGAAGTTAATATTTATAATCACATGGATATAAGAACAAACAATGGTTCATAATATCAAATTTTATTTCTATTTCTCAATAATTTATTTGGGATTTATATAATTAAATCTTATACATGGTTAAGATAACATCAAATTCAACTAGAGGGATACAAACTAGATTTTAATGAATCACATTCCCAAAAACATAATTTGGAGAAAAAGAATATACATGAGATGTTATCATCATACCATTATAATATTTTACTAATAATTCAATATCTAATCATAGGGGTATTATTTTTATTACCATTGTAAATTATTTATAATGAAAATAGTGGATAAATATATAATCAAATAAGATATTAATAGTTTTATAATGGATGGTAGGTGTACCTTTCACCACTTTGTTATCATACCCCACATCAATAATATTGATCACAATATATTTCCCTTTACGAGTGGGCGTAAGTGGTTTCTAATTATGATCATTTCATTAACCTTTTTACTTAATCATTGGTTAGCATAATTCCCATAATACATGCATTTGAAACATTGGAGTGTGGGTGTTATATTTTATAGTCCTTTTTCTCCACCATTGGATAACTTGTTCCCATCACTTTGTTATTCGATTTCTCAATGACCTTCTATTCCAAATATAAGGAATGTACTATTACACTTAAGAAAATTCCCTCCATGTCTTCTTACACACAACAAGCATAATAGAAATCTCATTTACTTCCCTCCATGTATTTTATTATTATAATTCCTTTTGAATTCCAACTTTTTTTCTTATAAAAAACATGAGATTTATGGTTAAATACAATATCCAATTCTAACCTATTAGAACATATAATGAATTATTCATAATTAATTGTGTTCATTATATATAAGAAACTTTTGAGACTTGGTTTTATAACCCATAAGAATAAATCAATCTTACTTTTCAGTTCAATGACAAAACAATACATGTACCTATCAAGTATTGAAAATTATTCCCCATATAAACTAAGGGAGCCATCATACTTCTAACATAACTCAAGAAACTAATTATACATTTCATCTAATAATTTTAGGAAGTAACTCGTTGAAAATATACTTTTATCTATATCACTCTATAGATTAAATTGATTACTTTTACCATGTGTTCTTGATGAAATCCCACCATTGATCTGCTTCACCTACAAAAAATATAATTCTAAAATAAAATTTTCATGCTCTAAACCCCAAATAATGGAAAATATATTTAAAATGATACCGATCCTCTTCTCAAAAACTGGTGGATCATTAGGCCCAATAAAATAAGTAGTATATTTTTTTAAGAAGGAGTCAATAGAACATTATTACCTCACTTTCTCATTTTGAAGCTCAGCATGATTCATGACATGAGAATGTTTCATAAGAATGTAAATGTGATTTTTAATTCAATATTTCATATCATTTGGTTACATAGAATTACAATAATTTCATTTTCCATCACATACAATTGTAACATGGTTCTATCATGTTCCATACATTGATTAAAACCAAAAATAAAGGTTTGATCAACCATAATCATTCTGAATCCACATAATCCAAAAAAATAAATTATTGTATTTCTAAATCATGACACATTCTTTTAATCCTATGACACATTAGTTTTATTATAGGTCATCCATGATCAGCATCTATTCAAGTCATTCATAATGGTTTGTAAATAAAATGTTAATTAACTAAAGAATATTCCTTGGGAGTGTCATACTGGGTGCACAGTAAGGGCACAATCACCATACATTTTAATGATAGTCAATATATACTCAACCAACTCTTTTTATGGTTATTACACCTAGATTCATCTATTTCGAAACCATTTCCACTAGTAATATCTTGGAATTTATATTTTTCTAGGAAAACCACACTCCTCTGTTTATAATAACTTATGATATTCTTATATACACAGGGTTATCCTAAGGGTTCTCACTAAATTTTTATCATCCTAGTTTCCAAAGGTAACTAAATATTTCTTTGATACCAACTATAGTGACCTACAATTTTTATACATAAATATTAAATCTTATTAGATGAATATTTAAAATGTAACATTATGATCTATTCTAGATCGATAAGGGTTTAGTGTCTTTGAAAATGTGGATACATAAACTACCAATACATGAAGGATCTACATAATCTCTCACTTAGTTCTCCCCAACTAGTAAACTTCATAGGAATGTAATACTTAAAACATTTATTTATATCCTAGGGAAAACAAAACATAATAAAGGGTGAGTTTGAATTCTCATTAAGGGTGAAAAAATAACATATCAATGATTATTTAAACATAACATAAGAAAAATGGGTATGAGAACATGATCTTAACCTTTCAAAATAATTCTCATCAACTCTTAGATCAAAAGCATAAATCCTAGAAAAAATAATGGAAGTTTCTAAGATATAAATCATAAAAGGATTAAAATCATGCGTTGTGAGAACATAATATTGGAAATAGATAATTTCATAAAAGAGTTTCGTAAAGTGTGGAATAATAATATTGATAGAAATCGTATTTCAATGATAGCTAACAATAAATTCATAACATATTAAGATTATGCTAAGCACCTATGTACTTGCTTTGGGTTTGGGATAACCTCACATGTACCTTCTTTCAAACTTGTGATAAACTATCATGTACCCTCTTTAGATATTGGTATAACCTCTTGTGCACCCTTTGAGCTCATAGAATATTAATCATTACTCAATTCATTTGATGGACATAAAATTTCAGGCCCATCAATCAATAATCATAATCCATTCATTTGTGTGCCCCATGATCAAAAATCATTTATCACAAATCATATCCCATGAAAAGGAAATGGGTTTCATAAATATTTCATCAATTAATCATATCATAAACCGTGTAAAATAAATTTTTTCATAAACATATCATAATAGTCATAAACCATCCAGATAAATAATAAAGATGGTGTAAATAAAAAAATTTACATCGCTTCATAGAGGTGATAGTCCACAGGTATGTACGAGTTACATTAAAATTTTCCAAAAGATGGAAAGGTAAGAAAAAAGATAATATATTAAATTTATATAAGAATAATCATATTAAAAATATCATATATAAAAATTAAGTCTATCATAGAAACTATCTATTAGATATGGTAATAGAAAATTAATTATATCACTGTGTGGAGGTGTTATTCCATATGTAAACACAATTGATACTTTCACTTCCCATTTGATTGAAAATAGGGGGATAGCGGTGGTTTTATGATCATAATAACGTTTTATTTTATTTTGGATTTTAATTCTATTATTTTATGATAAATAAAACATATTTAGATGTGGTAGAAGAAGAAATAAATTGAAAGGTGTTGAGTAAGGTGACTTCCTCTTCATTAGGTGACCTATTTTAGATACTTTCTTAAGAACACTTGTAATAGTATTTAAATAGCCCCAAAACCTATAATCCATTGATTGGGAAGTTGAGAATGTAATTTGGTAGGGTTTGGTTAGTATAGATGTATCAATGTGGTGTAAGGAAAATAGAAAAGGGTTGTACCATTTTTTTATAGGGAAAGAAAACACATGGAATTAATTAAAATATTTAAATATAATGAATTTATGTGTTAGTTAGAGTAGAAAACCCAATATGGGTGAATATAGTTTCCAATAAAAATTTATATTTAAATTTTTTAAAATAAATCCCAAAATTTTAAATAAATCCTAGTCAATTAATATAGTGTATTTATATTTTTCAATTATTTTTAATAACCCCTTTGAATCTTGATCAAAAGTCAGTAATAATAATCTTAGGATTATTATAATATTTTGAGACTACTCTACATTCACTAAAAGTAAAAAATATCCCCTGTGAAAAATAACTATCAAAGTTCAGTTTGGCAAGAAATATTTCAAAAATACCCTGAAAAATAAAGTAAATAAAACAGGAAATATATAGGGGAATTAAAAATAATATCTTCAGTCCCAAGCTAAAATCTAATCCTCTCCCCTTAGCAGTCACCTACTACTATGAATTTTTATTAATAAAAAAAATCCAAAACTAAGATTGGGGTTTATATTAAATAGAACATAGTACTTTCCAAACATATGCACAACCCCTTCAATAGTTTCCTTTAGAGTAATGATGTGAATAAAGAATATAAGAGAGTATATTTTACTCTATTATATAATACTTATTATTATGCTCAATAAATAAACAATTATACAAAAAAGACTTGAATCTAATAAAAAATGATAAATAGGGGAAATAATTTTTAATGTAATGAATATTTTATCTATATTATTCTTTATATGATTTGTAACACCCTGACCCCAGAATCCTAGAGCTGGTGCATTATATCCTTACATTGGAAAGATTATAAAAAATCAAATCCCAAAGGACCAGTGATTTTATATGTATTGAAAATCTATATTATATACATGATACCCATAATAAATAAGAAAATATAAAATATAAACATGATATATAATAAAATGAAATAAATTTCATCCTTCAACTCTTATTGAAATATTTATTCTCCATGACCTGGGGAAAGGAAACATAATAAGGGTGAGCTCAAATTCTCAATAAGGGTAAGTAAATCATAAAAAATAATGACTCAATGAGAATAAATAAACATGTAAAGGTAAAAATATAAAAACACATGCCATTAAAATAAATAGATAATGAAAAATCTATATGGAAATAAATTTAATTGAAACACATTCCATTTAATCAATAAATTGAAAATATAATGCATCCATAGATATGTTGACACAAAATCTCATGGATAAGTAACAACTGAATCAAAATGAAGGAAATGATTAATTATTAGATGTTACATATGAGTCACATGAAAACCTATATCGTCAACACCTTTCACAATATGGTTAAAAATACAGATAAAAACCCTTTTAATTTTGAAATCTTATTCATCTCATGAGAACCTACTGATGCATCGAGGGGCTATATAAAGACTAGGTCCCACCCGTCAATGCAAGAACAAAGAATTCTCCATATTTAATAATTAAAATAAATATCATTCATTATCAAATAACAATAATGTATAAGGAATACTGATTTAAAAATTATTCCCTAGTATAGGATAAATAACAATAAGGATTTTTGACATTTATTAATGGAAATACCCTTTAAAAATTCTTGATGGAAATAATATTTAAACATTCCAAAGTGTCTCATGCCACTTTGAAACATTTGAATCATAATTCACATGAATTAATAACATTGATAAATCTTAGAATATCATGATAATTAGTAAATTTATTATACAACATATTAAATGGTAGTATATACACCATATAAAAGAAATTAGGTGGATAACCCTATAAAATGTCTCAATGAAATGAAATTGAGATGAAATATATGACCTTATTATTCCTTTTTTGGTGTTATTTAGCCTCATGTATAATTCTTTAAAATATGTTACTAACTTATAACATTACCATAATCATTTTCATAATATCATATATTAACTTATTAATATATCTTATTACTAATTCGTTAATAATCTTCCCTTATTTTCACTATTTCTAGTGTTAGTATCCAAGTTTGTTGAGTGTGTATTAACTTGCTACTAGTTTTGCATGTTACATAGATCATGATTTCATCATATATAAAATGTAAATCCTGATTTAATTGTAATAATTATTCAGTAAATATGTATTTATGAAATCTCCAATATTTGGGGATAAGAAATGAAGTATATCATTCACGGAGATGGTAGGTCGTACGTACACATGAATTCTACTTTCATTTATTTTTCATATTAAATGAGTAATAAGTAAATGATAAATATGTATATTATAACTCCAATATAATATTAATTTTTTATAATTAATATTAGTTTATTAAAATCAATCTTAATATGTTTCATGTATAGCATGAATGAATCACATCCCTTTGAGGAGGCAGTCGTCCACACTTCAACAAACTATGTTATCGCATTTACAAAAAATAGAAAGTATAATGGTATGTTTTATAAAATAATTAAAGAAGAATATATACATAATAAATATCTTATATATCATATATAAAAATATTTTCTAGCATAATTTCCACCATGATAGGTGGTAAAAGAAAAAACGAACAACTTCACAATGTGAGGAGGTAGTTTTTCATGCACAAGAACAATAAGTTCTTTACCCATTAGATGAAAGTGTGTGAAAGTTCAGGCGGAGAATGAAAATAAAACAAAATAGCATGAGGGAAGATGTTACCTCTTCTTTGGGGGACTCCTTTTGGTTTCCACCAAAGGACTTCCTTGGATGGATTTATTCCATAGGGGTGAATTCATGGATTATTTTATGGATATTTGGGACCTATTTGGGTAAATATTGGTAGATACAAAGTGACTTAAGAGTTTTTAGGAATGGAAAAAATGAATTCATTTTTATAGTGGGGGAGTAGTAACACTCTTGTAAATACCAAAAGGTATACATTTATGGGAGGTCTCATTAACCTAATGTGCATAAAAATTTAAAAATAATAGTTTAAATGGGATTCATAGTGTATAAAAAACTCCACCACCCAAAAATAATTTCATTTTTATAATTTTGTTCTTTAACTTCTATGTTTCCCCAATTTTATCATTTTGGTTTTTATTAAAAGAACTAGTTTTCAATCCTTTATAATTTAATCATTAAGACTAAATTAATGTAATATTTATTATAACATATAGAGACACAGAAATATAAATAGGATATCTAATATAAAATATAAATAACTTATGTGAGTTGGAAATTAATATTTAATCAAGCGCCTGTAACGCAAAAAAAACACTACTTTAGCCCGGACCGTGCAGAAAATATTTTTACAAACTATGGGTCAATAAATAAATTATAAAAGATAAATTGGTTCAAAAATTGAACATATTTAAACCATATTAACACTTAAAAAATCATGTGTCATAGTATAGGTTTTTTATTAATTTTAAATCATTTAATAAAACATAATTTATTATAATATAACATTAATGTTCATTTCGACATTATTTATATAATTTTAATATAAAAATGTTTAAAAAATATTAGAATTAAAATATATTAAGTTAAAATTTGTGTAACATTATATATTAATATATAAAAATAATTAACTACAATAATTCAATCAATTTACATCACTTTAAAATTTTATAGTATCATTTATTTTAGTTTATTACTAACTAAATAATCATTGCATTGGAATTTCTTTATCATTTCAGGTAACTAGTTCATATCAAAAAATTAATGAAAAAATATTATGAAACAAATAACCCATTTATATTTCAAAGTGATATTTATTACCTAAAATATTATATTTTTTACATATCTCAATGTTTTATAAATACAAAAGGTAATGAAGCTTCCCTTTTTATCTGTTTCCTTACTTACCTTATAATATTGGTAAATTTCTTGAAATATTATCCAAATAAACCATAAAAGTTTAACCAAGATGTGATATGGTAGAATTATTTGAATCGAATGGCTTTTTACAGGGGTATAAGTCATTTTGGACCTTAAGATTAAGGTTTAGTCTATAGTAAAGTTTAAGTTTTCTTAATAATAGTAATTAATTTTAATCACATTCACTAATATTTTTGGTCAAAAATTATGTTTATATTTTTAGACAAAAAATATTATAATTATTTCAACCATTTATTTTCTATTTTTCAAAATTCAAATCCAATAATTAGGAAAATTTTGTTTAATGCTAATCCCGCAAATGTAGAGAGAATGCTTGTTCATAAAGTAAAAATGATCAAAATTTCAGTAAGTCTTTACCTATAAATAAAATATAATAAATATTAAAATTAAAAAAATTTAATTAATATATATATATATTTATATAATTCATCTCTTTAATATTTAAATCAAATTTAAAATATAATTTAATATTAGTAATTATTTAGACGAAAAGGTAGTTTTTAACTAAAATGCAGTATTTTTCACTATTTATAAAAAAATAAAACTTCTCAAAAAAATTCTTAAAATTCACCATAATATAATTATGACATTAAAAATTCATAAATAAATTTTATATTGAAAAATACAATTTATAAAAGTGTTAAAATTTGGTTTTAAAAAAGGCATTCCATTAAAAGGTGGTAAAACTCAATCCGGTGTGTAATGTAAGCTAACTTAGAGATGTGTTTAGAATAAGCTCAATTTTTTGTATAAAGCATGATAACAATAAAAGTAAATTTATTCTAAAAGGTAAATATTCTAAATTATTATGGTGTTAAATTCTAACCACCTAAATTAAATTGCATACTCCTGATTTAAACTTGATCTCAGTAATCAAGAGTTTGGTATTTGAAAATAAATTATTATTAAAAACCCACATTATAAAAATGGTTAATATCACATATTATTAATAATAGAGAAAGGAAAGTACAATGTTCACATAACTAGTTTCCCTAGTATGAGGAAATAGGTGGTAAATTTAAACATGGATAGAGAAGATAAATATAACAATCGATTTTTGATGGAGAGTGATAGAGAAAATGGTTTTCAGAAAGTAAAAAATCACAATGCCACAAATCTTTGATGATATAAGGGGCCATTTTATTCATCAAAACAATGTTACATGGAAAACAATTCGTTTTAAGATCACTTTTCCAATATTTTAGGAATTATTTCACTCTCTAAAAATATAAGTAAATATACATACTTGGTACGTTTCTATAAAAAAAATATTCTTTGGTCGTTCCTGTAACACCCCAAGCTTCTACGGTACACTTCTCTTTGAATAATGCAATAGCGTGTGTTGTACGCAACATTGAGTTCTAACACACCACAACCAATCAAACTAGCCGTTATGAATAGTAATACCTACTTTTTGAAATTTTATAAATTTTATCTCTCAAAATGGAATTAATTTTTGGATTCGGAGTATCAAATTTAGCCTAAGGTGAAATTTTGTACTTTTCGGATAACTTTAATATTCTGATGAATAGTGAAAATTACTAAATTTTATTTAAAAACAACTTTTTTAATCAAAATAATAAATAGTGATAATTTATGAATTTGAGTGGTTTTAAAGAATATTTAGAGTATATTTTTACCATTTCATAAAATTTTGGTCATTGGACATAATTTTACAATTAAACCAGACACAAAGAAGTATCAATCTTTTGATAGTCATTATATCTTAAAAATACACTTTTTGTTTTGACAGCAGGAATTAATTTTAAATTAATTTCTGCCACTTATGTGTTTTGAATTTGGAAAAATAGATTCCATATTTGGAATCAGGATGTCCAAATTGTGTAAATAGGTAACTTCTATTTTAAGACATTTTGAATAATTACTTCGGTAAATATTTTATTTACCATGGTTAAGGGTAAATCCGGTAAATAAGGTTTAAAAATAATATTATATAAATACTAAATTACCCTAAAACGTGCCCTAACCTTATTGGTGGACACCTTTCCGACCATGGGCATATTTGGGTCGATTTTGGGACCCCATGGAGCCACTTGTAAGTGATAGGGACACTTTATACTAATTAAGTTAAAATAAATACAAAAATGAAAAAAAACATATATCTTTTAGCAAAACAATTTTTACAAAGGGTTATATATGTTGGATTTCAACTATAAATATTCATTATAAAGATAAAAATATTTAATAAATAATTATAATTTATTTATAATTTTTAGACATTAAATAATTTAATTTATTTATGACACAATGATGATGCAGTAATTACCATAATAGTGAAAAATTAAAATAATTGATATTATAAATACCCAAATAAATATAATTTGAGACTTTTAATCAACTAAAATAATTTTATACGATAATATGACATATTAGGATTGCTGTAATTGACTTTGTTCAAAGTTATCATTCTGTTATGATTTTTACCAAAATCAACTATTGAATAGTGTCAAAATTGACATAAAAACGTTTATAAAACAAATATTATATTATTAATTGATATTAAATTCCTAAAAATCTAATCTTCGGCCAAGAGACTTATATCATGATATTTTTATCATTAATGGACCACTTGGGGGTCTCTTGGAGGTATATAGTAAGTTTATTAACTATATAATATAAAAATACAAAGTGACATGGTAAGTGTCAAACTAATTAACTATGAGTTAAAACTAAACGATAAGGTTAATATGATGACCCAAACCTGTCTAAATTCTATTGGTTTAATGGTTTTCGACCTATCCCCACCTTTGCCTTTAAATAATCAACTTTTGAGCCATTAGAAACCGAATATGAATTTATTATAAAATAATATTTCTAGATTTTCCAAAGGTTCCCCTCACCCCTCTTATAAAAGGGCACTCCTCCTTCTCATTACTTCACACCTTCAAAGCCTTTTGGTTCGGACAAACTCTAACCAAATACTCTCCCAACTTCCCTCAATACAACCTAGAGGCCATAGTTTGATTAGAAATCCAACCTATGGAGCCCTTTTGATCAAATCAAAAGGAAGAACCTAAAGAAGAGGTAATGTTTTCACCACCCTTTTTCAAATTCATTTCTTCTTCAACTTCTTCTTTATTTGTTATTATCATTATAAAATAATTAATCTAGTATCTCCTATATATTTTAATATTATTATGCTTATGGTACAATCATATCCAGTATTCTATCCATCCTTTGAATGACAAGTCACCATACGTGCGTACGTACGGCTTACCGTATCCACGTCGTGGTGTAATTGTTATTCAATATATTATTATTATTTGTATGGGTATAATAATGATGTGTAATTCATGTAAATAATAAATATAACATCATAATTATTCTGTATATAAGATATACCATCCAATTAAATATTATTTTAATATCAAAAGAATGATATTGTCGCTCGTGCGTACGTACAGACTACCATCTCCACGAATGCAATGAGATTCATTCTCCATCGTATCCATTCAAGTATAATTATCATTTGATGATTTAAAAATAATGTTTAAGGACTTGATATCATTCTAGATATGAATAAGATACATCATATCCATGAAAAACATGGCTTACGTAACAAAACATATCAAAGAAAACAAGTAAGTTAACACCCGAAACGACGATAATACTAAGATATTATTAACAACGCAATGTTAAAAGATCATATATGATATCATATTAATATATATTAATCTTTTATAATTTAATTACAATTATTTCACAATTATACAGGAGGTTAAACTACCCTCAACCAAGTAAAAGTACAAGGTAAGGGTTTATTTTGCAATCTCTTCATTATCCGAGGTTGTTTATACGTAGTAATCTACTGGGATCTCTTTATCATCCACATCCATGTTTCTTAAAAATGTATTACAATTTTTTTTATTATTTACAAGAATACGGGTTAAAGTCATTTATACCCTTGTTTTACTTTTTATTAGAGGTTTATAAAGGAATCTTTCCGTCGTTTTCCAAACAAGGTTCTTTTTAACCTTTTCGACAGAATTAAGGTAAGAATGTTTTTTTAAACTTATATGGCGGCTGCAGCTATTTTCCGCCGTTATAAAGTCGTTGAAGCTTCCCTTACAATCTTATAGGAATATTTTCAAAGAAAATTTTTTATTTTATAAATATATGACTCTTAAATGATTTCAAAATAGAAATAGATATTTCTTTAAAAAGATTTTTGATTTCATCTATGTGAACATCCTTTGATGGATTTTATGTTTATTTGAAGTTGATTTATTATGATAAAATACTTCCATATTGTAATGATGGTTTTGTGATATGTTTGACTGTGGATGTGTTATTTATATACCATTCATAGTTTATGAAGAAAGTATTAACATTTTGTATGCTAGTTTTAATACGAATGTTTATGTTATGCTTAAACCTCTTCATATGAGGAATTCATTGGACTTAATATGTGATGGGTGGAGCCCTCTATAGCTCCTCGATGCATCGGTAGGTATCATGAGACAAACTAGTGTCTTGGCACAAGGCCTTGGCAAAATCTTATTTGTAGTCTTGGCATGAGGCCTTGGATATGTGGCTATGATAGTCTGGAATTATGCATTCCATCATTATGAAAGTGGTTATTCATATTACATGTGATTATTCTATTAGTATAATATCCATGTGAATAAGTAAATGGCATTATTTCATTTTATTTTTGTCATACTATGTTGAAGTTCAAGTTTAAAAGGCTTTTGTTTTAGTTATACATTGCCTTCAATGTTTATTCTTATTTTTGAATGTTTCCGCTATATTGTTATCCTTACTGGGCATTTGAGATCACCCCTTTTTTATGTTTTATTTTTCCCAGGATGTGAAGAAATAATTTATGAATGGCCTTCAGGGATAGTATGAGGGGATAAGAGTGTGGAATATGGAGACTATATTGTCGTAGTTTTCATTTTTATGATGTAATGTTAAACTTTATTAATGTATCTAGTTATTCCAAGGCTACTAAACTAATCGGTCTTTCGAGACTTGATCTTTCTTGTGATCATGCCAATGTTATGTAATAATGCACCGACTCTGGGTAATTGGGGTCGGGGCGTTACAGTTGGTATCAGATGAAGTTTAGTACAATCCTTGGAAGCTAGATTTAGATAAACTCTGATTAGAGCATATAAATGTTCTTTATCTGCTGATCTGATTTTCATACCTATAATTGATTTTGATATAATCCCCGGTATGGACTGGCTTTCGGACTATGATGCGAAAATTTATTGTAAGAAGAAATAGGTTACGATTCTTGATGATGATGATAAGGAACACCTTATCTTTAGAGCAGAATCGTCACTACCTAATTCTTATCTAGATCCACCCCCAGTAGCTCAACTAAATTGAATTATTGGGGAGGAAGAGAATGAAATGATTGTGGGCGAGGAAAGGAATGTTCGAATAGAGTCTTTACCTATTGTGAAAGAATATGTAGATGTATTTCAGGAAGGTTTACCTGGACATCCTCCAGAACGAGAAGTTGAGTTTTCCATTGATTTAATTCCTGGATCAAGGCCTATATCGAAGACCCCTTATAGAATGGACACTGTGGAATACGTCGAACTAAAGAAACAACTAGAGGAATTGAGTAATAATGGATTTATTCTCCCTAGTGTTTCTCCATGGGGAGCCCATGTTCTTTTTGTTAAAAAGAAAGATGGATCTATGAGGTTATGTATCGACTACAGGGAGATCAATGCTATAATAATAAAGAATAAGTATCCCCTACCTCGCATTTGTGATTTATTTGACCAAATGCATGGAGCTCAATACTTTTCAAAGATTGACCTTCGATCTGGATACCATCAGTTGTGTGTGAAGAAGGAAGACATTCTGAAGATATCATTTCAAACCAGGTACGGGCATTACGAGTTTACAGTAATGCCTTTTGGATTGACTAATGCACCCTCTATATTCATGGATCTGATGAATAGAGTTTTCAAGGAATATCTCAATGCATTTGTAGTGGTATTTATTGATGATATCTTGGTATACCCCAAAATCTATGAAGATCATGAAAATCACTTGCGCATTATCCTGAAGACTCTGAGAAGACATGAATTATATGGGAAGTTTAGAAAGTGTGAATTCTGGCTTCAGGAGATTTATTTTCTTGGCCATATTGTCTCTAAAGATGGAATCTCTGTTGATCCTTCTATGACCAAGGAAATCCAACAATGGCCAGCACCTATGAGTATAACTGAGGTACGTAGTTTTATTGGTTTAGTAGGTTATTATCGACGTTTCGTCCATAATTTTTCCCGATTGGCTAACCCATTAACCAAGCTCACACGTAAAGGGGTTAAATTTGTTTGGACAAAAGAGTGTGAAGAATGTTTTGAAGAACTGAAGAGAATATTAGTCAATGTTCCTATATTTACTCTACCATCGGGGAATGATGGGTTTGTTATTTATAGTGATGCATCGAAGAAAGGACTTGGTTGTGTCCTTATGCAGAATGATAGGGTTATTTCCTATGCATCACGATAGTTGAAAATTCATGAACAAAACTATCCTACTCATGATCTCAAGTTAGCAGCTGTGATCTTTGCTTTGAATATATGGAGGCACTACCTCTATGGTGAAAATGTGAGATTTATACTGATCACAAGAGTTTGAAGTATATTTTCTCGCAAAAATAACTCAACATGAGGCAATGGAGATGGCTTTAATTACTCAAGGATTATGATTATACGACACACTACCACCCGAGGAAAGAAAACAAGGTGGAAGATGCTTTGCGCAGAAAAGACCATGGAGTTTTGAACGTGATGAGAATTGAGAGGGATCCAATTTTCATGGATCTAGTGAAGATGGACATGGGAATAACCAGGGAAGGTGAAACATCAATGCTTTTTCAAATGGTTGCCAAACCATCTTTACTAGAAAGGATTAAGAGTGTTCAGACCGATGATGAAGAATTTCAAAAGAAGATTAAAGCTGTGAATGATGGGAGATTGAGAGACATTGTGTATGAAGAAGGAATTTTGAAATTTGGGAAGAGACTTAGTGTTCCCGATATACCTAATCTAAAAAGGTAATTGTTGGATGATGCTCATAGTTCCAATTTCTCTATACACCCTGGGAGCACCAAAATGTATAGATATTTGAAGGTACATTTTTTGTGGGACAACATGAAGAGGTAGATTGCCGATTTTCTGTCAAGATGTATGGTTTTTCAACAAGTGAAAGCTGGAAGGCAACAGCCTGGTGGAGTATTGCAACCTCTTCCCATACCTGAGTGGAGATGGGACAATATTGCGATGGAATTTGTCATGGGAATACCAAAGACTCCTAGAAGGAACGATGCAATATAGGTTATTGTTGATCGTCTTACCAAGTCAGCACATTTTCATTCTATAAGAGAAGATCTACCACTGGAACGTCTAGCAAGACTATATATTAATGAAGTTCTGAGACTTGATGGATTACCCCTATTGATTGTTTTTTATCGTGATCCCCATTTTACTTCAAGATTCTGGAAAAGTCTTCAGAAATCCCTGGATACTGAACTTCATTTGAGCACTGCCTAACACTCTCAGATAGAAGGACAATCATAACGGACTATTCAAACCTTAGAAGACATGTTCAGATCTTGCTCACTTGACTTTCAGGGTATGTGGGATCAATATTTACCTCTGGTAGAATTTTCCTATAACAATAGCTTCCATTCGAGTATTCAGATGGCACCATATGAAGCGTTATACAGAAATAGATGTTGCACACCAAACTTTTGGGATGAAGTTGGTGAAAGAAAACTTATAGGTCTAGAACTGGTGGAGGAAACGATGGAAAAGGTGAAGGTAATCCAAAATCACATCAAAGTAGCTCGATGTAGGTAGAAGAGCTATGCCGATAATCGAAGGAAGGATTTGGAATTTCAAGTCAGTGATCATGTTTTCCTGAAGGTATCTCCATGGAAGGGAGTCATACATTTTGGTAAGAAAGGTAAATTGAGTCCCAGGTACATCGGACCTTTCAAAATTCTAGAACAAATTGGGGCTATAGCTTACCGATTGGTAATGCCGCCAAGTCTCTCCAAAGTTCACGATGTGTTCCACGTATCTCTGTTGAGGAAGGACATGCCTGACCCAACGCATGTACTCATCTATGAGGAATTAGAACTGGAATCCGATCTATCTTATTGCAAAGATCCCATCAAGATTCTTGATACCAGAGAACAAGTACTGGGAAATCAGACGATTCGTCTGGTAAAAGTTCTATGGAGAAACCATAAGATGGAAGAGGCAACGTGGTAACCCGAAGAACTTATGATGAAGAACCACCAGAGAATTTTCATGTAGTAGTATTCTAGAAATTTTGAGGAATAAATTATTTTAAGGAGAGGAGAATGTAACGCCCCAAGCTTCTACGGTACGATTCTCTTTGAATAATGCAATAACGTGTGTTGTACGCAACATCGAGTTCTAACACACCACAACCAATCAAACTAGTCGTTATGAATAGTAATACCTACTTTTTAAAATTTTAAAAATTTATCTCTCAAAATGGACTTCATTTTTGGATTCGGAGTATCTAATTTAGCCTAAGGTGAAATTTTGGTACTTTTCGGATAATTTTAATATTTTGATGAATAGTAAAAATTACTAAATTTTAATTAAAAACAACTTTTTTAATCAAAATAATTAATAGTGATAAATTATGAATTTGAGTGGTTTTAATGTATATTTTGAATATATTTTTACCATTTAATACAATTTTTGTCATTGGACATAATTTCACAATTAAACCAGATATAAACAAGTATCAATCTTTTGATAGTTATTATATCTTAAAAACACGCTTTTTGTTTTGACAGCGGGAATTAATTTTAAATTAATTTTTTCCACTTTGGTGTTTTGAATTTGGAAAAATGGATTCCATATTTGGAATCAGGATGTCCAAATTGTGTAAATAGATAACTTTTATTTTTAGACATTTTGAATAATTACTTTGGTAAATATTTTATTTACCATGGTTAAGGGTAAATCCGGTAAATAAGGGTTAAAAATTAATATTGTAATAATACTAAATTATTCTAAAATGTGTCCTAACCTTATTGGTGGATACATGTCCGACCTTGGGCATATTTGGGTCGATTGTGGGACCCCATGGAGCCACTTGTAGGTGATAGGGACACTTTATTTTAATTAAGTTAAAATAAATACAAAAATGACAAAAGAATATATCTTTTAGAAAAACAATTTTTAAAAAGGGTTATATATGTTGGATTTTAAACTATAAAAATTCATAATAAATATAGAACTATTTCCTACATAATGATAATTTATTTATAATTCTGATACATTAAATAATTTAATTTATACATGACACCATGATGATGCAGTAATTACCATAATAGTGAACAATTAAAATAATTGATATTATAAATAACCAAATAAATATAATTTGAGACTTTTAATGAATTACACTAATTTTCTAGGATAATATGACATATTAAGATTGAATTAATTGACTTTTTTTGAAGTAATCATTCTGTTATGATTTTTACAAAAATCAACTATTGAATAGTGTCAAAATTGACATAAAAGAGTTTTTAAAACAAATATTATATTATTAATTGATATTAAATTCCTAAAAATCTAAGGTTCGGCCAAGAGACTTATATCATGATATTTGTATCATTAATGGACTACTTGGGGTTTCTTGGAGGTATATAGTAAGTTTATTAACTATATAATATAAAAATACAAAGTGATATGGTAAGTGTCAAACTAATTAACTAAGAGTTAAAACTAAAAGATAAGGTTAATATAATGACCCAAACCTATCTAAATTCTATTGGTTGAACGTTTTGCGACCTATAACCACCTTAACCTTTAAATAATCCACTTTGGAGCCATTAGAAACCGAATATGAATTTATTATAAAATAATATTTCTAGCTTTTCCAAAGGTGCCCCTCACCCCTCTTATAAAAGGGAACTCCGCTTTCTCATTACTTCACACCTTAAAAGACTTTTGGATTGGCAAAAATCTGCCCAAATAATCTCCCAACTTCCCTCAATACAACCTAGAGGCCTTAGTTTGATCATAAATCCAACCTAAGGATCCCTTTTGATCAAATCAAAAGGAAGAACCCGAAGAAGAGATAATGTTTTCACAACCCTTTTTCAAATTCATTTCTTCTTCAACTTCTTCATTATTTGTTATTATCATTCTAAAATATTTAATCCAATATCTCCTATATACATTAATATTATTATAAATATAGTACAACCATATTCAGTATTCTATCCATCCTTTGAATGACATGTCACCATACGTGCTTACGTACGGCTTACCGTATCGACATCGTCGTGTAATTGTTATTCAATATATTATTATTATTTGTATTGGAATAATAATTATGTGTAATTCATGTAAATAATCAATATAACATGACAATTATTATTTATATAATATATACCATCCAATTAATTATTATTTTAATATCAAAAGAATGATATTGTCGCTCGTGAGTACGTACGGACTACCGTCTCAACGAAAGCGATGAGATTCATTCTCTATCGTATCCATTCAAGAATAATTATCATTTGATGATTTAAATATAATTTTTAAGGACTTGATATCATTTTGGATATTAATAAGACACATCCTATCCATGAAAAACATGGCTTACGTAACAAAACATATCAAAGAAAACGAGTAAGTTAACACCCAAAACGATGATAATACTAAGATATTATTAAAAACGAAATGTTAAAAGATCATATATGATATCATATTAATATATATGATTCTTGTATAATTTAATAACAATTATTTCACCATTATACATGAGGTTAACCTACCCTCTACCAAGGAAAAGTACAAGGTAAGGGTTTATTTCACAATCTCTTCATTATCCGAGGTTGTTTATACGTAATAATCTACTGGGATCTCTTTATCATCCACATCCATGTTTCTTAAAAATGTATTTCAAAACATTTTCACAATTTACAAGAATATGGGTTTAAGTCATTTATACCCTTGTTTGACTTTTTATAATAGGTTTATAAAGGAATATTTCTGTCGTTTTCCAAACAAGGTGCTTTTTAACCTTTTCGACAGAATTAAGGTAAGAATGTTTTTTTAACTTATACGGCGGGTGCGGCTATTTTCCGCCATTATAAAATAGTTGAATCTTCCCTTAAAATCTTATAAGAATATTTTCAAAGAAAATTTTTTATTTTATAAATATATGAATCTTAAATGATTTCAAAATATAAATATATATTTCTTTAAAAAGAGTTTTTATTTCATCTTTGTGAACATCCTTTGATGGATTCTATGTTTATTTGAAGTTTATTTATTATGATAAAATACTTCCATATTGTACTGATGGTTTTGTGATATGTTTGACTATGGATGTGTTATTTTTATACCATTCATAGTTTATGAAGAAAGTATTGACATTTCGTATGCTAGTTTTAATACGAAAGTTTTTGTTATGTTTAAACCTTTTCATATGAGGAATGAATTGGACTTAATATGTGATGGGTGGAGCCCTCTATAGCTCCTCGATGGATCGGTAGGTCTCATGATACAAACTAGTGTCTTGGTCCAAGGCCTTGGAAAAATTTTATTTGTAGTCTTGGCATGAGGCCTTGGCTATGTGGTTATGATTGTCTAGCATTATGCATTCCATCATTATGAAAGTGGTTATTGATATTGCATGTGATTATTCGATTAGTAGAATATCCATGTGAATAAGTAAATGACATTATTTCATTTTATTTTTTCCATACTATATTGAAGTTCAAGTTTAAAAGGATTTTGTTTTATTTATTCATTTCCTTCAATGTTTATTCTTATTTATAAATGTTTCCGCTATATTGTTATCCTTACTGGGAATTTGAGCTCACCCCTTTTCTATGTTTTATTTTTCCCAAGACCTGAAGAAATAATTTATGAATGACCTGCAGGGATAGTATGAGGTGATAAGAGTGTGGACTATGGAGACTATGTTGTTGTAGTTTTCATTTTTATGATGTAATGTTAAACTTTATTAATGTATCTAGTTATTCCAAGGCTACTAAACTAATCGGTCTATCGAGACTTGATTTTTCTTGTGATCATGCCAATGTTATGTAATAATGCACCGACTCTGGGTAACTGGGGTCGGGACGTTACAGTTCCTTGAATTATTTCTACTTTATTTCAAAATCTAGGTTTCATCATAGGGTTATTTAATACATTTACTTTTAAAACCTCACCAAATGATCAACACCAACCATTTCATAAATGGTTTACTTTTCCAAAATATTATGGTCCAGCACTTTGGAAGAAAGGTCACTAAATTTTAAAAAAATGAACTTATTAATAAACATGAAGTGTATTTTAATTCTCACATACCAAATATATGAATATGGTAATAACTTGAACTGCTATAAAATATTATTGAAAACATTCATTGTTATTATTCATTAAATAGATTTGAGATTATTTTATATATCCTTAAATCCAAAAATGATGTAATCACTATCAATGCATTCATAAATCATTACTCATTTCTATGGTAATCAAAAATTATTTGATTTAAGTTATCTAAACCAATAATTTATTTATCTAAACATCATTTTCATAACATTAAAAATATATTGAGGGTTATCTTTCCCTCAACCATGTGTTTTCAAAAATATTTTACTTTCTACTGAATAACATTTTCTGACACCATTCATTATGTGATCTAAAATCGTTAATGAAAAAGTACAACATTACAATACTCATATATTACATAATTATTATAACCAGTACATCACCGATAAACTATTAAAATTGAATAATTCTTGAATAGGAATATTAATCATTCCACTTCATCTATGGTAGTATCATAACATGACCATTATCCATTAGCATCATTAGGGGCATATTCCTTTGACACTTGAGACATTTATTTTTATAGTGTCTCATATCCATACAGTTTAAGCATTGCACATTGGAAACCTTTTTAATACATTTGAAATCCCAAGAATGGTGGCCTTTCGGGGAACCTACAGTTTCTAAGGCCAAGGCCATCCTTGTTGGTATGTTGCTCGCCTTGGAATGTGGATAGAGTGATATCATTATTGAGTCTGAATTCCTTACTATAATCGATGCTATTAACCACAATGATGGTGGGCTACAGTCATTTGGAATCATCATTAAGAGAATTATCTCACTTTTCCAACGCTTCTATTTATTCACCTTCTCCTTTTCCAAAAGGGAAGGTAACAATGCAGCCCATCAGCTAGCGGCCTCAGGACCTTTTGACTCCAACAAGCTCTGGCTGGAAAATTTCCCTTCATGGATTTTCACATGTTCTTCTGGTGATATTAGTCATTAATGTTTCTTTTTTTTAATCAAAAAAAGTTATCAAGGTGTTTCTTTCCACAATTATCACATGTGGGAAAGTAATTATTTCCCCTCTTCCCTTTAACAATCTTATTGTTTTCATCCTCTTCATTTATTTATTCCCTTCCAATACATTTGACTTGGAGAATTGTTTACCTCTATCATTAGTACATGATAATATTTCCTCAAATGATGATAATACTTGTGAGAATATTTTCCTTCTAAATGTTGGCATATGACCATAAACAATATGATATTTTTTACTCTTTGGATCACAAGCAACTGTGGAGTTCATATTCCTTCTAATATACACCATTTATAAGAAAATGGAATATTCTAGATTAAATCATAACATAATTTATAATACAAAAAACTAGTGCAACAATTTACATAAATTGAAAATTTTATACATAGATAATCTCAAAATAATAAACTTGGTTTCCTTGGGTAAATCCTTAATTTTTAAATCCTTCTTAATGTTTTGTAAATAAAATGTGAACTATCTTATGTGTATCCCCTAGGAGTGTCAAACCAGGTGCACAGTACGGCTTGTTATCATTTACTAGGTCACATTGAATCAGTCCTGACACACCTTGTCTTAGTTGTTACTCCTATGTATATCTGTTCCAAAACCACTTCCACTTGTAGTATCCATACACTGTTGTGTTGCTAAGTATACCGCCATAATCTCTAACTTATAAAATTTCTAGGATGTACTTATATACTTACTCAATTTCTATATTAGGGATATGTTCCCCAATATAATTTTTCTAAATCTAGTTTCCAGTGTTACGGCTATACTTAATTTCATACCAATTGTAATGCCCCGACCCAAAAAGCCTGGATCATGGTCATTATTTTGTTACATTGGCAGGATTATAAGGAATCAAATCTCAAAGGACCAGTCAGTTTATAAGTTTGGGAAATCCATATTACATACATGAAGCCTATAATACATTGGTAAATAGAAAATAAAAATATGATACATAATAAAATGAAATAAACAGCATCCTTGAATGCTTATTCAAAGATTTCTTCTTCATATCTTGTGGAAATAAAACATAATAAGGGTGAGATAAAATGATCTATAAGGGTAAGTAAAGTTGAATAAATAATGAATCAATGAGAATAAATCAACATGGAAAGTAAAATAGCTAAAGCAAATTCCATTACAATCACTGGATAAGAAAAAATATATTTGTAAAGGTATGAAACTAAAGAACTTTTCACTTAATCAATAAACTAAGATTAAAATGCATCTATAGATATATTGACACAAAATCTCATGGATAAGTAATAACTAATTAAAAATTAATGAAATGCTTAATTATTGGAAATCATCACTAATGCACATGAAAACCTATACCACAAAGATCTTTCACAAGATTGTTAAAACTACAAATATAGTCAAATTTAATTTGGCCATGTTATTCATCTCATGAGAAATCGTCGATCTATCGAGGGTATATATAAATAATGGGGCCCACCCATCATTATTAGTCCAAATCAATCCTCATATTGAATAATAAAAATAAATAATATTCCTTAACAAACAACCTTATTGAATAAAGAATATGAATTTTTAAATTATTCCTCAACAAATGATAAATAATAACCAGGATTGTTGACATTGATGAATGTAAATACCCTTAAAATTTTATTGAGGGAACTAATGTTTAAACATTCAAAAGTGTCCCATGCCACATTGAAACATTTGAATCATAATTACCTTGAAGTAATAACATTATTTATTATTATAATATTATTATAATGATTAAATTCATGAGACAAAATGTAAAATGTAATTATATACACCTTGAAAAAGAAACTGCGTGCACAACCAACAAAATGTATCAATAAACTGAAATTTAGATTAAATACCTTACCTTATTCATGATTTTTTTGTGTGGTATTTAGCCTATTTTATAGTTTTATAAAATATGTTACTAAATTATACCATAACCAAAACCATTTTCATAATATCATATATTAACTTCTAAAAATATTGTATTATCCTTTTGTTAACAATCTTCCATTATTTTCACTATTTCAGGTGTTAATTTCCTAGTTTGTTGAGTAGGTTATAACTTGTTAATTTTTTTAATATTAATTAGATCATTATTTAATCATATAATTATTTTCAATCATGAATTAATTATAAAATATATTAATTAAAAATTTATTTATAAATATCCATAATATTTGGAGATAAGAAATGAAATGCATCATTCATGGAGACGGTAGACCGTGTGTACGCATGAACGCTACATTCATTTCTTTATCAGATTAATATTATGATAAGTAAATAATAAATATGAATATTATAAATATAGTATAATGTTAATTTACAATATATTACATAGTTTTATTAAAATCATTATTAATATGTTTCATGTATAGCGTGAATTAATCTTGACGCTTTGAGGAGGTAGTAGTCCACACTTCCACAAATGATGTTATAGTATTTACAAAAAGGGAAAGTATAATTTTATGTGTAATAAAAGAATTAAATAAGAATAAAGATATAATAAATATCATATATATAAAATATAAATATGGTTTCCATCACAATTTCCACCACGACGGGTAGTATAAGAAAAAAGAACAACTTCTCTTTGTGAGGTGACAGTTCACCGTGCACAAGAGCGGTAAGTTTGTTACCCATTAGATGGAAGTGTGTGTAAGTTCAGGTCAAAACCATGACATAAAAACATAATAGTATATTGAGTATACTATTCCGGTTATATGAACATATAATAATAAGCGATGAGGGGTGGAAAATGGAAATAATACTACAGATCTTGAGGAAAGTTGTTACCTCTTCATTGGGTAACTCCTTTTGATTTTCACCAAGAGGATTCCTTGTATGCCTTTATTCCCAAGGGTATGCTTCAAAAAATTGGTGAGTTATGTTTAATATCTTGTTTACACTCTGTTCCATCAAATAGTCTAAAAAATGACAAAGGGAATCCCCTGAGAAAGAAAAGGGGAAGATACAAGAAGAAAATCAAGATTTGCAAATGCATGAGTTTTGGGTCGCCTTAGTCATATCAAAAGAGTGTTGATGCATAGCCTACATGCATGCCCCAAAATTTCGCGTAGCCTACTTGTGCACCCACAATTTCGCGCAACCTACTTGGCACCCAGACTCCTTCGACCCAAGTTCATATTTTTCTTATAAATAGTCCCTTGGGGTCTCCTTTTCAAGGACGAATTTCCAAAAAGATGAATTCTAACTCTGGTCACCCTAGTACTTTTCCCCCATATTCTGAAACATTCAACGTAGAGCTTCAACAACATGAGTGGAGGATTTTAAGGGAGGATCATTTGACTTAAGTCCTTTTAGTTTTTGAAAACCATAACACTTGCGCACCTAAAGCACCCAACCTCCCCAAATCGGAAATACTTGTGTGCTGCCTATTCCTCATATAGGAACTTGAGCGCCCCACTTCTGGGATCACCTGTGAATACTCTTAAAGTCTTGAGAAAGTTCTCTACCAAATATTACCAGACAATTTTTTCATCCATTAAGTGAATATGAGGTTTCCAAAGTCTACTGGTGCACCCATACTTGCACACCCTTCTCTACTAGGGTGCCCCACTTTGATTCACTTACTCTCTTCACTCTCTTCAGTCTACAAGCCATCAAGCCTTACTCAAAGCCATTAATGGAAAGGATTATTCTTCATTGGATCCCCTATCTAGAAGGGATTATGTCGATACCTCCACCAAAACCTACTAACTATTCAATCTTTTGGGAAAGGTACATCAGCTGGTCTCTTATTTGGGTTTTTATTTCCACAATCTGTGGTTTCCCACATTTCTTTTTATAAGGAAGTTATGATACATTGAATTTCATCGGGTGTGTATATCCACAATCACATGGACCTTTCTCCGAGAAACATTGTTGGCAAGTTCCTGGTTTGGATGAGGGTTGGGTCCGGGCCTCTCCCATCTCAAAGAGATGACCCAAAACCTCAAATCTCTGGTAGGGGAAGGTACAGTTCATACATAATTTTCCATTTAAAAATAAATGAGAAGTATCCCTCCCACACCAGGATCAATTTTAGGGAAACCATCCTGGCGTAAGCCCCTAGATTTTCTTGCATGAGGTAACATCATTGATACTCATTTCTTCTTCGGTGCCATAGATTAGTGGGGAGATGGGCACATAGACTTTTTCTACCCTTTTTCTCTCCCATTGGGATTTGTCCCCATGGGAATCCCTCCTGTTGTAATCCTCAAACCTTCATCCCTTCCTCATTCCATTGGACCCTTATCAAATGTAAACAAAATAGAGGGAAGGCTTGTCGCCTCGTCCTCTTCCACAGTCACCTCATCCTCTTCCATGGTCACCTAGACCTCATCCACTCTCTCTGCCATAAGTGCTCCCCCTTCCATTAGATGAATAATAAATGTGTTGATGCTTTTGTTGAATCTTTTACCTTCTCTTGTTTCTCACACTGAGCATGACTTGTATGGGATTAGAGATTTTTCATGGCCACAACATTTGCACAATTGAATGAACTACGAGAACTTTGATTCCCACCATAATCAGGATATGTAGGAAGCCTTCTTAGGGCCTAAACTCACTGGGTGACCTCTTTAGAAATCCAACCCTAATTCCCATAATTTGGGGATCCTCCTTAGGAATAAGCTCCAAATTAAATACTCTAATCACAAAGGCATCCTTTTTAGGACGTAAGCCCAAAATAATTTCTCTAAAAGGACTATACTCTCTTATGAGACATATTGAACTGCGTGGGATTTGATTCCCATCTATATGGGATACATAGGAAGCCTCCTTGAGGTTCAAACCCAATACCTTAAATCAGCCATATTCTCCTTGGGCCATATTCCAAATAGGGTCTGATCTTACTTGGAAACCCAAATCCATTCCAAGTTCATTGGGCCGCTTTAGCATAAGTCCCACATTATTTTTTGACTAAGCACCTTCTTCTTAGATTTCCATACCACATGACATTAAACTGTATGGCTAGGTCCTTATCACATGACCTTAAAAGGTATGATGTGTCCCATTCAGTGGAACTGAACTATAAGGGTTGTGATTCCTTTTACAAGAATACATAGGTAGCCAATTTTATAGGAATGATACCAAGATCGAACCAAACCTTCATCTCCCTAGATGAAAATAAATTCTAGAGTGCCCCACTCAATGGCTTAAAAACGAGTATCATCATAATGATTATTAAAAGAATTAATAAGTATTATATGAAAGTATACCATTTATGGAGAACCACAAATACATACAGATATCTCTATTAATGAAGAACCTCGAATACATATGGATGATTTTAATCATTTCACAAGCAAAATAAGTGATTAAAAATTCCAAGGGATACTTATGATATACTTTGTGAATTAAAAAGGATTCTTGAAAATATGTTAAATTATAAAGAGAGTCCCGAAGTAGACAGTAATTCCCCCCAAAAGGGTGTGATGAGTTTGACCTCCCATACTATTGACCAATGCGCGTTCTTAAGTATCATGAAGTTCAAACTTAACGTACTCCTGCCTTTGGAAAGTAGGTCCCCTTAGATAAATAATTGTTGGAAGTTTCTAGTTCCATAAATAAATCCAATGGAAAACACCTGTAAGCAGTGATTCATAAAACTAGAATACACGTTTCAAGGAACTACGAAACAAAAATAGTGAACCAGACGTGAAACCTTAACCTAGTTAATAATGTTACCCACCTACTAGGACTCTATAAATTGGTAAAGTAAGACTAGAAAAAGGAATCAATCACGTATGTATACATCTAAAAATATGTTTCATTAATGGATTTTGTTGTTGTTCCATGTTTTTCTCACAATTCCTTCACTCCAAAATGTCTTTCTTCAAGACAACATCTATGAACTTCCTGACCGCTAATTAAGATGCATCCCCATCCATGGGAAAGATGTCATCACCAACCCAACATCTTCAATGCTGGGTCACTAATGTGATGGAAAAAAAAATATCATTGGCATGGTACAATCCCAACTTTGGAGGCTACTCAGTAGGCACTCTAGATCAATAACAATCTCTGATCATTCGGCCAATGATGACCAATGATCAAGAAGCAGATAGTGCCAACCAACATCTTCAACCATTTCATGTCCTTATCCCTAGAATGCAACAATCAATCCCTCTCGTACTACAGAGAGGTGGATCAAGAGGCCACTCAAGGCCTCAATTCAAGAATGTCGAAGTCCTTCTTCAGAACTCCCACCATCAATCTCCACCAGTAGAATCGCGTTGTATTGAACCCCCAACTGGATGGGGGTGTTGCCTCTGGATGTTTGGAATAGGTCTCACAGACCCAGGCATATAAAACAAACCACCAGGGAAAACGTCTGGTCAATAGGGAGAAGGTTTTTACCTCTACCCCTTCCTGATAAGCTCATCGACCTAACTTCATGGAAAACAACGAATGGAAACATACACCTGTCTGCCATAATTTTGTTTTCTAGTAGACTCATCTGGTAGCAACCCACTAATACAATTAGATAAATCTAGTGGAGTTGTGTAAACAAGAACATACACCTGCATACAAATTATCAGCCAGTCAGCAGGCTCATCTAACTGCATTTAAAGAAGCCTGCCAATCCTGTGTGGTGGAAACTCGTAAACAGGAACATATACCTATTTACCATAACCAATTATTCCAGAAGTCTCATCTACCAGTATTGATGGAATTCTATAAACCTTACTTGGTGGAAAAAATCCACCAGGCACATACAACTGTCAATGTTCATTAATTCATCCAATAGTCTAATTTTGTAGCACCTAGAGAAGTCAGTCTGAAAGCTCCAATGACAAATTTGGGGCAGACCCAACTCTCTGCCCCCATACATGAGTAATGTCAATGCCCATTGACAAGAAAAAGAGGACAGGAGTAGGTACATACACCTACTCTAGATACGGAATGGATGTATATTCCCATTTCAGCCGTTGGAGTCACTAAACACATCTTATCAACGGTGAAAGGGAAAACACAAATCCCTACCCATATTCTAGAAGCAAGCCAAGATTTTATAACAACCACTTCAGCAGTATCGGGGAAACAGACACATAAATCCATCTCCACACATGGGATGAAACCTTGGCATTCCATCCCAAAACAGATACACGCCTTTGTTCCAGTCCCGGAGGGTCATGAGGCATACTCCCCCATATCATACAGACAATAAGATTGGGAAAATAAAATCAATCCAATTAAAGGTAATCGGTCTATTCTGGTAACCAATCCAAGACAAGAACATACCCCTGCCCATGGTGACCAATTTTACTAGAAAGTGGCCCTAACTAAGTATAAGAGAACATCCAAAAAAAAGTCTTTCCAAACATTGTTGGAAAATAAAGAGTCATGCTGCAATTTGGATCCTCTTAATGCAAGAGTTCTTGAAGCCATCAGAAATTTATTTATTGCAGCTCAAGATCCTTTTCATTAATTACCAAATTATGGGAGTGGTAGTAGTAATTCTAAATTTTCTCATTGAACACGTCATCATGAAGGCTTGATTCATGAAAATTCATTCAATCAAGCGTTCATATATCTGGATGAGAGCCATGGAAACCCTTAGTGTGGCCAGAAGACCAAAGAGCAAGAAGATTTATCCCTTGCTGTAATCTACCATGGTGATCCTCCCCATCAAAGCTTTCACCATGAAAGTCATCTCCACAGCTGTATTTCCTATTGTCAAGAAAATTATATAATTAACAATGTATCGATGAGAAAGCCCTCCTATATCGAGGCACTTGAAAACAAAAGGTCAGTCATGTCTGATGCCTTGTCATTGATAGGTGAAAAATTTTTCCAACTAGAAGACATCTTAAGAGAATGATAATTTTTAACCTCCTTTAGGTCATTTTTCTTCTAATACAGAGCATCCACTTTGGTCAGACCATGTGGAAAAACCTCTAGTGAAAGACGATGAAGATGTGTTAAACATGAAGAAACAACTGGCTAACATAGAAGTACCACTCATGTTCTGGACTTCGGAAAATTCTCAGTATAACATTTTGGAATTGATTGCAGAAGATTGAATTCATGGTAACTGTCTCAACCCATGGAAGGCTCTTTTTCATTTGAAAACCAAATTATTACCATATGATGAATATAAAAATCATGTAAAGGTAATAGAATGGTTGCAACGCCAAATTGGCTTGCTTTCTTCCTCAGTTTCCCAACATCCAAAGGTTGAAAAACAGCAGATAAACCTTCAGTGTGCATGCCACAATGCTCTAAATAGGCTATTCAAGTTAATTTATAATTCCGTATCTAGTTTTCATATTAGAGGATGGGGTGCACATGGAGCATTTCATTTCACTACACTCCAAAATCAGAAAAGTCTTCCAAAAGTGGTCTAATGCAATGTTATTGCCCACAGTCAGCCAAAATAAATAGATTTTGTATGTAACTGAATGTACGCTCAAGAATATGCCTCAACTAGCTCTCATCAGAGTTAGAACCAAAGAAAAGAAGTTTGTGAGTTACTTTTACATCAATAAAATGAGAATCTTGTGTAGAAGTCCCACTTAGAGGATGTCAGCTGTTAGAGAATGAAAACGTCTGAAATATCAAAGCAATCTTCCGAAACAGCTAATTTGAGTGGTTGTTGGATAATGCACCCAGCTAATGTCGGAACCAAATTTCAAAAAAAATAGAAGTTCAGTTTCCAAAATTTCATCCTTAGATGTTTAATAATCACCCCATTTTGCAAGGTTGGGGGCTCATTTAATTCAACTTTCAAATTTATTAAACAAAGTTCAAAGATTTGAAGAAGGAGAAGAACAGGAACAGCCCCAGCCTGTAGGGTTAGGGGCTTTTTCACATCTTCAATCCCCTCCTCAATAGAATACATTTTTCTCCTTATTAGGGAAGAAGACATAAGGATAGAATAAAAATGAACTATCTGAGGATTCCCTTCAGGTTACTATCTGCCAAATAGTTCTTGAGAATTCACCATATAGGAGAACAGAGTCCCATGGAAGATAAATAGGGAGATGATATTAAAAAAATACTGACATAATGTCGTCGATGCATTATGCATTAGTGAATGTCCTTAATACCACTCCAGAAGATCCTCCAAAAAATGAGTCCAGTTCAGGGGAATCAGAAGATGAATTTCTTGTCCATAATGTGGTACAAACTAAGGTAAATGAAGAAGGTGTTCATACATGAAATCAGTGATTTATCCAGAATCTAGGTATGCCTTCAAATAACCAACTCCCACCCCTCTGAAAGGGATATTTCAAGGGGAATGTCCAAAGGAAAATTGCATCTCAGTTTTCCACTATAGAAGGTCAATATTTTTCACTTGGATAAATATTTTCATGGGAATAAGGGGAAATAAAGGAGTTGAAAAGACTCAATGAAGAATAAATTCTAAGAAACATTTCTGCTAGACGTATTCCCCATACAGGTCCTCATCTTTCAAATCCTGTAGGAGCTCCTCAGCAAAGAGAATTTTTATTAACTACAGATTCAGATAATGAATTCCCTCTATTGGGTACACAATCAAGGAATGATTAGACACATCCTGATAAGCCTATTTTCATGGGTTGTCTAAGGAAAATATCAGCACCACCATCAGTGGTTTTATCGGTCGTTGCACCATCTCAAGCTCCAATTGCTCTACCTATACAGGTTCCAACTCATCGAGATATTACCCAAATTTTTATGAACACAATTGAGGAATTAATGACTCGATTGGAAGCTATGAAGGAATGGCGTGCACTAGTTTATCCGAAAAAGAGATCTTACCCTGAATGGGTGGATGCAATTCCCCACCCCCACCAATTTTTTTGAATACAACATTCCCAATATTTAATGGTTCAGGAGATCTGGAACAAAACATAACACATTTTATTTCTCATTGTGATCCCATGATGGGAACTCTTCAACAACAAGAAGCAGTAAAGCTTAGGTGTTTTGTGAAGTCATTATAGGGACCAACTTTTTTCTTGTATACAAGTTTAGAATCTCAATCAATTACTGGATGGGAAGATCTCTATAAAAAAATTCCTTCTTCAATTTAGCTCAAATATTCCAAAGATGATAGTTTTTTATCTTTCCAATTGTAAACAAAGGTAGAATTAAAGAGTTTCATATTTCACTACACTATTGAAAAGATTAACATATTCTTTAAGTATAGCACTCCATCAAGAAGAATTGTTGCCAAATTTTGTTGAAAATCTATGTGAGGAGTTACACACACCATTGATCCCTATGAAATACACATGAGGGTTTTGAGACCATACTTCAATCACTCAATAGATAGAAGACTCTATTATAGAAACAAAGGCTAAAACTCATGTAATTTCCATCATCTCTGGGGAGGAGGATAAGAAATGCAGAAGCTGCTACAATTACACTCATGCAGGCCCCTGTACCTGCTTCTACTTCAAGACCTTCGTCATACTGAAGGGATCTGCCTCCTGAGCATCAGCAGAAAAAACCGCCTCATCAAGATGATCAAAGAGATAAAAGGCAGAAATAGTTTGAGGAATTAAAGAAAAAATTTTATTCTTTATAGAATGAACAAGTTCATGGTTAATTCATCTTAGCTCTGGAAAATAATTTGGTTCAGCTGTTAAGGACGAAGAAACCAAATAAAGAAGCATATGAAGATCTTTGGAATTATTTTCCATTTCAACAAATGTTAGGGAATCCCATCTAGGAATGTTTTTTTCAAGGACCTTCTGGAAAATATGGTAAATTCTAGGCAAGTGAAACATAAAATTTTGCCATCTCAAGTAGAATGGGTTGCCGTTACTGATCCAAAGGAAGAAGGCGAATGGTAGGAAGTCAAAAATAAAAATGTAAAGAAATTTTATTATTGTATGATTAGTAAAATATCATCGGGACTCATGCCATTTTACTAACACAGTTGAAACAACCGATTGTGCCTTATTTCACTCCTACCACAACAAAACCACCTTCATCAAAAGATCATTCCTCAAAGAATAGAAGTGATCATAAGTGAAAAGAGAAGTTAGAAGAAGATGATCCCACATTATAGAAAAGGTTGTCCTTGAACCCATAATATTTCATGCCATTTGTTTCAAAATAACAGGACCCGACCTGATAAATGGAACAATCAGAATTAACCTGTCAGGCATAATCTCTGTGAGATGAAGAATTGATATTTGGTTTTGTCAATGCTATCAATTTAATGGATCCTTATTCCATTGGTGATTCTAATTATAATGATCCATAATTACTTATACCTAATTGGGGAACCATTGGAAGAGGCCAGGGTCGAGGATACAGGGGAAGATGTGGAAATTATAGAAACCACCATTTTAACTCTACCCCTACTCGAACCATATATGTAGTGGAAACTCATGGAATAGCCCTTATACGGGATCAATAAGAACAAGAAGTTTCTTCCATTCAATACGGGTCTGTTTCTAACATGATTATTTTGGAAGAATGATTAGAAGTCACATCATCTTCCTCTCAAAAAGTGAATAGACCTGGTCAGTTTAATCTACCAAAAGAATGAGTATTTCCAACTTCTTCTTTGACACCAGGTACGTCTACATCAGAAGCATCAACTTCCAAAACACCTGCAAAACCGCATCTTCATGCTAGAAAATATAGACCATTAAACCAAAAGTATTATGTCTTGAAACTATTTTCCCAAGTACCGGCCATGTTATTAATTATGGATGCTTTGAATCTATCAAAAGATCTTCGATAAGCACTCATTGAGTCTTTGTCAAGTGCTCAAGAGTTTGAAATCGAAGTTGATGCTGCTAAGGTTTACCGTATAGATAATAATCCCACAGTATTTCATGCAGTCATATCTTTTACAGATGAAGATGAAGATGATGTTTTACATGGACATATTAGACCCTTGTATATGTCTGGAAAATTCAATGATATAGACATCCGACGAGCCTTCATTGATAATGGCTCTAGAGTCAACCTCATTCATGTTCATACAATTTGTCGATTGAACCTAAATGAATATGATTTATCTCATTCGACTTTAATGTTGCAAGGATAAGACAAGAATGAATAAGAACCTTTGGGTGAGATTAAACTTATAATTTAGTATGGAGATCTTGTGTCTAGTTCATATTTCATGGTTGTTCTTCAGGACACAACCTTCAATATTCAACTTGGAAGGCCTTGGCTACATCAACATGCAGTCATACCTTCTTCATACCACCAATGTCTTAAGTACTGTTTCAATGGTCAAATTAGTACATTGTATGGTGACAAGGATCTATTTAAGACGTGTTAATCTCAGTACATTGAGGCGGACTTTTATCACCCAAAAGTAATGAAGTCCTTAACAAAAGAAATAACTAGAGTTAATGCTCTGAATGGACTGGAAAATATCCCAGCAAATCCATTCATACATTTGAGTATAGATTATGTGCTACCCATTAATCAAATTGAAAGACTAAAACCAAATCCAAGAACTCATCCAATAACTTCCATAATGTCAATTGTGGAAACTAATCTTGATAGCATGGGAGAGATTAGGGATTCACAATGTAGTGATAGAAGCCTAAATAAAGATGTTTTCATTTCATCTACTGAACTACTATAAGCCTAGACTTCATCAATCAGAGTATAAGAAATTGTAGCTATGCTAGAAGAAGACAAAGATGTTGATTCTCAATCCATCATCCCCTCTTTATTACCACAGGAAGGCCCTTCATCATCAGTAGGGTCAGATATGGGGGCCTTTTCTTCAGGATGTACAAATACTAACCCCCCCAATCACTCTAGGAGTCTTTACTCGTCATCTACTATGCAAGTGGAAATAGAATATGTAACACATAAAAGAAGAGGAAGATCTTGGGGATGCTCCTCCAGCATTTTGAAGAAGGTGTATCTACCACCATGGATGAGCTCAGAGAAATAAATCTGGGTACAAAAGAAGATCCATGCCTCACTTTAATGAGTATGGCCATGAACTCTAAATATCAAGAGGTGTATACTTCGTTTTTAAAGAATCATTGAGATATATTTTCTTGGAATTATATAGAAATTACAGAAAGTAACCCTGATGTAGCCACTCATTATTTGGGTACTCTAAAAGAACATCATGGATTCATGCAAGAAACAAGAATAATGTTAGAAACATGGTCTTCTATGCATGATTTGGAGTATGGTTTGTGATTGTTGTCAATGAACAGTGGAAGTTTAGAATGTGTAACCACAAAGAGATCATACAGTTCAAGAAGACAACAGTATTGAAGGTGGCGTCCTTTCCCAGTGTTTGCCAAATTTTTGGGCCTGAAAATAGACAAATGGAGAAAAGTGTTTTTGGCAAAGAGACTTGCGCGCTGTGTACTAGATGAAGTGGAAACTTGCGCGCCATATGTTTTTCTAGATCAGAACATGGGAAAATGACAAAGGGATAAGGGTCGCGCAAGTTTTGGGCTGGTCGCGCAAGTGACCTACGCGACGTGAAGAGACTTGGGCATCGATGACTAGGAAGACTTGAAACTTGCACGCCTATTGTTTTTCAATATCATAACTTCAGAATATGGTAATGGAAAAAAGGTCACGCATGTATTTGTGTAGGTCGCGCAAGTGAGTAGCGTGACAGAGGCTAGGGAGGATGAGCTGCGCGCCGGAACATGCGTGTCGAGGGAACACTTGCGCGCCACCGCACAGGGGATCTAGTTTTCCTATAAATAGAGGACCCACCCCTCCTCATTGGTAACGAAGATCAAGACTCTGATATTTTTCGATCTCTCGTCGTGCAAGTGGTTGATTCGCGCAAGTGGTTGTTGGGTCGCGCAAGTAGAAGCTGCGCGCCAATTGTTGGATGTGCGACCAAGGCTGTTGGGGAGTTAAAGGCGCAACATCGTGCAAGTTTGTTGTTGAAGGAGTCAGTGTCGCGCAAGTTGTTTGGTGTCACCTGCGTGCCGATTTTGTACCGCGCAAGTGACTTGCGCTCCGGGATTGTGAATTGCGTTCCGAGCTTGGATAAGCGCGCCGGGGTTGTTAAAGTTCATCTGTCCTTTTGAAGCTGCACAAAAGCTGGAAGATCACCCGGTACCCTCAGCACAAAGTGAGATTCATCTTCTGGTGAGAGTTGGACTTCAACAGAGCATCTACATACGACAGAGGATTCATTCTTATGCAATGATGAAGAGACTTTCACGTCTATAAACTGAGTGGGACTTCACCAACGGCAGTGAGCCAGGGGGAGTCAACGGGAGTGACCCGAGGGAAGCAGTGAGCTATCCCTGAACCTTTGTAAAGGCAGTGAGCTTGGGACATAGTGATTGTTCCCAAACCTTTTTAATCCATAGCTAGTGAGGATTAGTGGAATTTGGTATGACCGACAACTTGTCGGCGTATGCTCCTTGAACGTAGCCCTTAGTGGTGAACCAAGTAAAATGTGTTGTGTCTTCTCTGTGCATGTGAATGTTTGCTTTCTAATCATATTCATCACACAGGTTCAACAAGTTCCTACCAACGTGGGAACAAGATCCATCACATTAAAAGAAAAAGTTGTCACCCTAATTCACCCCTCCCCTCTCAGGGTGTTCCAGGGTCCTTCAAGTGGTATCAGAGCGTAAAGGTCGCTGGTGTTGAATCTGTCCTTTATCGTCATGGAGAATATAGTCAGTGTTAGGGGAGTCCCTCACTTCGATGGAAGTAATTTTTAGATCTGGAAGAACAGAATGAGATCTCATATAAGATCTCTTGGAATGGAAGCTCTCTTTTCTACTGTGCAAGGAATACAAGTCACTGATCCAACAGGCCTGGCTATGACTGAAACATACAGGAAAATTCTTGATGTAGATGCTAAAGCACAAAATACACTCACTACATCCCATTCTAATCAGATCTACCTAAAGGTGATGAATTTCACCTCAGCATAATCCATGTGGGATAAACTCAAGAATATTTATGAAGGAGATAGAAAAGTGAAGGAGGCGAAACTACAAGTGTTTCACAATCGGTTTGATGATCTGAAGATGCATCCAGACGAGAATGCAGACTCTTTCTTCAATCGAATTACTGAAGTGGTTGGAGAAATTTGGGGTCTAGGAGAAGAAATCAAAGGAATTGATATTGTAAAGAAAATATTAAGAATACTTCCACCTCTGTACAATTCAAAAGTGTTAGCTCTTGAGTAAAGATATCATTCCAAACTTTCTCTAGATGATTTACTGAGCAGCTTGGTAGCATATGAAATGAGAGTAAAACCAGAATATGCTACGACTCGTGTGAGCAAGGAAATGGCATTCAAAGCCATGGATAAACTGAAAATCTCAAAATATACTAGCGGTGAAGATGACGATGAAAAATAAATTCTTTCTCTCATTGAAAAGAAGTTCCATAAGGGGAAAGGGAAATTCAAAGGGAAGTTACATCTCGCATGTTTTCGCTGTGGAAAAGTTGGGCACATTGCCTCTCAGTGCTTAAGAAAGACCAATGATGAAGATAGTGAATATGAAAGCTTCAAGAACCCTCGGAGAAGGTTCTTCAAAAAGGGAGACTTCAAATCTGGAAAGATAATGCAAAAGAAGAGTTTTGTCTGTGAAGGGGAAGAAGATGATAATGAATTCTGTGATGAAGAAGAACCAGAATTCGAAACTGGGAACCATGCTTCTATGATGGCCACTGTTGAAAAGTTAGAAGATACCGGTGGAGAAAAACAACTGAGAACTTGTGTTGATCCCGAGATGCAACTTAAGGATTGGGTTAGTAAGCTTAAGATTAAATGTAAGAGTTGCAATAAGTGGAAATCAATTGTAGAGGAATCAACTGAATATGTTGATCAACTTGAAGCTCAAATTGAATGAATGGAAGAATTTGTGAAGGTACAGTCTAAAATAATTGAAAGTAATGATGATGTATTAGATCTGCAGCTGAGAATTGAAGAGCTGGAAAAGGTCATCAATGACCTCACCTCCAAACTTGATGAAAAATCAAAGACTGCTGAGGGTCTTGAGGAGGAAGTTGTTACTCTAAGGAGTAAACAGGAGACTGAATCAATCCCAAAAGAATCGAGGAAGAAAATACAGTTTAGAAGATTCTCAGATACAGAATTACTAGAAAGAGAAAAGTGTGGTTCAGATGGGGTTGGAAAAATCTTGAGTGATCAAAGACCCACTTTCATGGGAAAGAGTGGAATTGGCTGTGAGGCTGAGACATCAACTTCTGGAAGTGAAAAGATCCAAAAGAAAGATAAGATGAAAGTTGAACATGTTGAAACTTTACCTAAAGTTCCGAAAAGGGAACCCTCAATCCAAACTAAAAGGAGAACTAAAAATTATCCTCAAACATTCAGAAATGATAGACAGTCTAAGTATTCTCCCAAGGAAGAAGGTATGAGGAGAAATTCAAGTGAGAAGACATTTCCTCTCATGAAGTGTCAGTTTTGTGGCTATCTAGGCCATACCATGTCTTATTGCGAAGAGGCAAGAAGCTATCTGAATGGAGAAGATATAGAAGTTCAACAAAGGAGAACAATTTCATATCCCAATTCTTATAGAAGAAACAATTTCTATGGATATTGTTATCGTTGTTCTAACATTGGTCATAAGGCCGATAATTGCAGGCAGAGAATGGACATGGAAACCTCATACCAGAGTTCAAGACAAGTCAAGTCTCGTCAGCAAGACAGTGTTTCTCTTTCAAACAGGTTTTCTCCTCTCAAAGAAGATTTTGTCTATGAAGAACATGGGTATGCAGAAGAGATAATTGAAAGGCCATCAGTTCTATATACTCAATCCAAAGTATCATCGAAGGAAAGTAAGAATATTGAGAAATCCAACCTTGCAGAGGTGGACCTCAAAGCTTCAAAGAACAAATGTACCTAGATTCTGGATAGCGGTTGTTCATCTCATATGACAGGTAATGTCGGCCTGCTAACGAATATCAGAAGGAAGGTTGATGGTACCGTAAGATTTGGTAATGATGGGGCTCTAAAAATCAAAGGGAGTGGAATTACCGAACTAGCTAATGGAGAACTAAAGAATACTGAAGTCCTTTACGTAGATGGTCTACGTCATAATCTCCTTAGCGTGAGTCAACTCTATGACTCCGGACTTATAGTTACTTTTAATCATAAAGGTTTCACTATCAAGGGAAAGACTGGAAATTCACTTATGAAGGGATGCAGAATAGAAGGCAACTTGTATCAGGTTGATAGTGAAGAAAATGTATGTTACATGACTATTGAAGAAGAAAAAAATTTGTGGCATCGGAGACTGGGACACATCAATCAACAAGACATGGAGAAAATATCAAAATTGATAATTGTCATGGACATTCCCAACCTAAAGCGTGAGCGTGAAAATTCTTGTGATGCTTGCATTCGTGGGAAGCTGGTCTGCAGTTCATATCGGCTAAAGAAGAAAAGGGTTTCTCACCTTCTTGATCTGATTCATACAGATGTATGTGGGCCGATAAATGTTGCAGGAACTCATGGAGAAAGGTACTTTGCCCTTTTCATAGATGATTACAGTAGAATGGCATGTGTGCTGGTCATTCACAGGAAACGACAAGTCCTTGACTGAATGAAAACATATCGGTGAATCTCCGAGAATGATACTGGATGAACAATCAAAGTGTTGTGATCTGACAATGGAGGAGAATACACGTCCATTGAATTTGAAAATTATCTGGAGATGCATGGGATACAGCATTGGGTAGCTACTGTGAGAACTCCACAACAAAATGGAGTTGTTGAACTTAGGAATCGACAGGTGAACAACATGGCATGAACTATGCTGATTGAGAGTCGTATTCCACGACATTACTAGAAAGAGGCTATTCAAGCTGCAGTGTACATTCAGAATCAAACAAGACTTTATATGGGTGAGATGAAGACACCATATGAATTTTGGCATGGACAGAAGCCTTCTTTAAAATTCATTCATGTCTTTGGAAGTAAATTCTTCATCAGGAAACAAAGAAGGAAATCAAGGGAAATATGGCGACAATGCAGATGAAGGAATTTTCTTTGGTTACTCAATGAACAGAAAAGCCTACAAATGTTTTGAAAAGCATTTAGGAAGGATTATGGAAAGCAGTAATGTTGAGATAATTGAAGAGAAAACCACAAATTCTTCAAGGAAGTCATATGCTGATGTGATAGAAAGTCCGGAAGAAAGTGAACGTGAAGAAAATACAAATGAAAAAATAGAGGAAGTTGTTCAAAACACTCAGCAGTCACATCCTAATGTTGACTCAGAAGAAGAATCTGAAGAAGAGACTATGGATGAAGAGAATGCTACTGAACCTCGCAGGAGAAATCGAAGAGCTGTTATTGATCCATCCAACAAAATTGGGGACATTAGTGCACCCACTCAAACAAGAAGGATGATGAATAACACCCAATCTTCATTTCTATCAGTTATAGAGCCATCCTCATTTGAAGAAGCTGCAAATAATGAATCTTGGGTGAAAGCCATGAATGATGAATTAGATCAGATTGACAAGAATCAGACATGGGATCTTGTCCAGAGACCTGAAGGTCACAATGTGATTGGTACCAAATGGATCTTCAAAAATAAGTTTGTTGAGCATGGAAGTGTCATCAGAAACAAGGCACGACTGGTATGTAAAGGATACTCCCAGATTTAAGGCATTGATGTTGAAGAAACCTTTGCTCCAGTGGCTAGACTGGAGTCAATCTGTGTTTTCCTTGTCATGGCACTCCAAAGAGGATATAAAGTATATAAAATAGATGTCAAGACAACATTCTTGAATGGAGTACTTGAATAAGAAGTCTACATTGAACAACCAGTGGGCTTTGTTTTGGGTACTGATGAAACAAAGGTTTGCAAACTGAAGAAAGCTCTATATGGTTTGAATCAGGCACCACGGGCATGGTAATCACGGCTGGATTCATATCTCAAGAAGTTGGAATTCAAAAGAGTAGGAGTTTATCACAATCTCTATGTGAATAATTCTCCAAAAGATCAATTCATGGTTCTAGTCTACATTGATGATATCAAATTTGGTGGCAGTAGGCAGAAATCAGTGGATGAATTTGCCAACCACATGAAATCAGAATTTGAAATGTCTATGATTGGGGAGCTCACATATTTCTTGGGGCTGCAGGTGATTCAAAAGAAGGAATACACTTTCATTTCTTAGGAAAAATATGCAAGAGAGTTGTTGAAGAAGTTTAATATGCAGGACTCCAAACCAATGTCAACTCCTATTGCAGTTGGAACTAAACTTAGAAAGCATGAGGATGGGGACTCTATTGATCCCACCATGTACAGGAGGATCATTGGAAGCCTACTGCACCTGACAGCGACACGACCAGATATTGTATTTTCCACATGCCTTGCGGCCCGATTTTAGAGTAATCCAAAGGAGGAACATATGGCGGTATTAAAAAGAATCATGAGCTACATTCAAGGTACACATAACTTCAGGTTATTTTTTGCTACAGGAAGGGACAATGAATTATCAGCATTTTCTAATGCAGACTGGGCTGGTGATGTAGTAGAAAGAAAGTCTACTAGTGGTGGACCTTTCTATATTGGGTAGAAATGTATTGGTTGGTTGAGCAAGAAACAAGAAAATACTTCTCTTAGTACAGCTGAAGCTGAGTATATCTCTACCACAAAGGCATGCACTCAACTGCTATGGATGAAGCAACAATTAACAGATATTGGTGATGAGGTAAAGCAACCTATGGTGATTTACTGCGATAAAAAGAGCGCAATTGATCTTACAAAGAACCCTGTTCAGCATTCCCGTACGAAACATATTGAAATCAGGTATCAGTTTATCAAATAAAAGGTGGAACAAGGGGTGATTAGAATGGATCATGTGGGAACTGATGAGCAAGTGGCTGATATCCTGACCAAACCACTATCTACGGCTGTGTTTGAGAAGCATTGGTTGAACCTCGGTGTTCAGTCACCTCCCAGTGCATAAGGAGGTTACGCATTACCCTTCTCCCTGTTTGTGATAACTATTTTATCTATTTATGGCTATGATGAAGGTTTATGGTGGAGATAATATCTATGGGGGTATGGTTTGAGCTAAACATTGCACAAATTACTGGCCTTTGGATTTATTGTCAATGGGGGAGAAAGGAATAAATTCAGGAAAGTAATGCTTTTGTGATGAGAAGAATGAGAAGGAAAACATTGGAACCCAATTCAAGATTCCTCTCTTGTTTTATACATCGAGCATTGCTCACGTAGACTTAGAGTGTTGGCTGAGTTGATTCTTGCATTTTTGGTTTTCACATGAATGGAGCTCTATTGAATTTATTTTCTGATTTCCAACAAATCCAAAGGGGGAGATTGTTAGAACCATGGTCTTCTATGCATGATTTGGATTATGGTTTGTGTTTGTTTTCAATCAGCAGTGGATGTTCAGAATGTGTACCCACAAAGAGATCATACAATTCAAGCAGACAACAGTATTGAAGGTGGCGCCGTTTCCCAGTGTTTGCCAAATTTTTGGGCCTGAAAATCGACAAATGGAGAAAAGTGTTTTTGGAAAACAGATTTGCGCGCCGTGTACTGGATGAAGTGGAAACTTACGCGCCATATGTTTTTCGAGATCAGAACATGGGAAAATGACAAAGTGATAAGGGTCGCGCAAGTTTTGGGTTGGTCGCGCAAGTGACCTGCGCGCCGTGAAGAAACTTGGGCGCCGATGCCTAGGATGACTGGTAACTTGCGCGCCTATTTTTTTCAATATCATAACATCAGAATATGGTAAAGGAAATAAGTTCGCGCAAGTATTTGTGTAGGTCGCGCAAGTGAGTAGCGCGAAAGAGGCTAGGGAGGATGAGTTGCGCGCCAGAACATGCGTGTCGAGGGAACACTTGCGCGCCACTGCGCAGGGGATCCAGTTTGCCTATAAATAGAGGACCCGCCCCTCATCATTGGTAACGAAGATCAAGACTCAGAGATTTTTCGGGCTCTCTTCACGCAAGTGGTTGAGTCACGCAATTGGTCGTTGGGTCGCGCAACTAGAAGTTGTGCGCCAATTGTTGGCTGCGCGACCAAGGCAGTTGGGGAGTTAAAGGAATAATGTCACGCAAGTTTAGTGTTGAAGGAGTCAGTATCATGCAAGTTTTTTGGAGTCACCTGCGTGCCGATTTTGTACCGCGCAAGTGACTTGCGCGCCGGGATTGTGACTTGCAGGCCGGGCTTGGATAAGCGCGCTGGGGTTGTTAAAGGTCATATGTCCTTTTGAAGCTGCACGAAAGCTGGAAGATTGCCCGGTACCCTCATCACAAAGTGAGATTCATCTTTTGGTGATATTTGGACTTCAACAGAGAATCTACATACGACAGAGGATGCATTCTTATGCAATGATGAAGAGACCTTCACGTCTATAAACTGATTGGGACTTCACCAACGGCAGTGAGCCAGGGGGAGTCAACGGGAGTGACATGAGGGAAGCAGTGAGCTATCCCTGAACCTTTGTAAAGGTAGTGACCCTGGGATAGAGTGATTGTACCCAAACCTTTGTAATCCATAGCTACTGAAGATTAGTGGAATTTGGTACGACCGACAACTTGTCGGCGTATGCTCCTTGGACGTAGCCCTTAGTGGTGAACCAAGTAAAAAGTGTTGTGTCTTCTCTGTGCATCTGAATGTTTTCTTTCTGATCATATTCATCATATAGGTTCAACAAGTTCCTACCAACGTGGGAAAAAGATCCATCACATTAAAAGAAAAGGTTGTCACCCTGATTCACCCCTCCCCTCTCAGGGTGTCCCAGTGTCCTTCAAAGAACACACCCAAATCATGCCTTTAAAATTGTAGTTGAATTTGATAATCTTATAAAGGATATATTTGTTAGGAAATATCAATATCCTAAATAGCTATCCAACATTTTCCAAGTGAAAAATAAGAATTGAAAAATTAGAGTTTTCATTGATTTTATAGATCATAACCAGTATTGTCCTAAAGATGATTTTCCAGTTCGAATTACAAAGCTTTTAATTGATGAAATAACTGGATATGATGTTATTTCCATCATGGATGGATACTATGGGTATAATAAAATCTGTATGGCCCTAGAGGATGAAGAATATGTAGCCTTAGATCCCATCAAGGTGTGTTTTTCTATCAGGTAATGCCCTTTGGTTTAGAGAATTCAGGCGTAACATACAAATGTTCTATGTACCATATCTTTAAACCCTTATTTGGTAAATTTTTTGAAGGTTATGTGCATGATTTGGTGGTAAAATCCTGAAAGTGTTCCAATCACTTGGATGATTTGGAGACCATATTCCAAAAACATCAGCAACACAGTTTAAAGATGAACCCCTTGAAATGTGATTTCAGGGTATCCTCAAGAAAGTTATATTGCTTCGTTTTACACCATCGTGGTATCGAAGTTGATCTTGAGAAAACAAAATCAATCCTTGGTATGTCACCTCCTCAAAATTTGAATGAATTAAGAAGAATCCAAGGAAACTTGGCCTATATTCGGTGCTTTATCACCAATTTGGAAGGTATGTGTTTACCCTTCACCGGATTAATGAAGAAGGGAATCACCTACCAATGGAATGAATACTGTCAAGAATCATTTGATACCCTCAAGAAATATCTATTTAGTCCACCAGTATTAATGCTACCTATTGAAGGAAGGCTACTTATTCTTTATGTGACCACTTTAGAGTGATCACTGTGTGCCTTCCTTACTCAGAAGAACGATGCTGAGAATGAAAATAGCCTTTACTAACTCATTCAAACTATGATTGATGCAAAAAACCGATATTCAAGTATTAAAAAGTGTTTCCTAGCATTAATCTTTGAAGTTCAGAAATTGAGGCACTACCTGAAACATCATGAGGTCCAATTGGAATCTCGCAATAACCTGCTCAAATTTCTCCTCAGTCGTCCTATGCTTACAGGACATCTGGCATGGTGGCTAGTTATTTTTCAATTGTTTTATATCTATTTTGTGCCTCAAAAGGCAATAAATTTCCAAGATCTGGTTGACTTCCTTGGTGAGCATCCATATGCAGAAGATACCTCATTAAATACTGAACTTCTTGATGAAGAGGTCTTCTCTATTCAAGATAATTCCCAAACATGGGAAATATACATTGATGGTGCTTCCATAATTTCAATAGGGAAGAGAATTAAAAACCATAAAATCAAAAAATTTGGTTTAGAATTTTCCTTATCACCCCATAAAAGGTAGTATTTTCTTTATTCCTTCCTATTATCGGAAGGCGTAACTAATAATGAGTTAGAGTATTGAGCTCTCATTGTAGGTTTGGAATTGGCACTTGAGGAGAAAATGAATCACTTGACGGTAAAAGGTGATTCGAAATTGGTAATCAAGAAAATAAATGTATAATATTCAATCAGAAAAGAAGAGTTAATCCCTATGTGTGATTACGTTAGAGGGTTAATGGAATAATTTCTCTTAGATCCAATGTTGTCTTATATCCCGCAATCACAAAATGCCCAAGAAAATGCACTAGATAATGCAGCTACAGCCTTTTCGTATCCAAATCGGGATGAGACAGTCATTAGAATATCCCCTTGTCATGTGGTCTCACCTTTCATTCAAACTATAATGGAGGAAATTAATGAAATTAGCCCTATTTCTGATCCATATGTTCATACCATGGGATGGAGAATATTCTTCATGGAATATCATCAAAATGAAGTACTTCCACTTAATAGGGATGAAAAAGATCAGATCCAGTGATGAGCAGCCAATTTTACACTTTATGATAGTCCAGACCACCAAAATATCTTCTATAAGAAAGGATTTAATAGAATACTCTTTAGATGTATTGATGGAGAAGAGACTGTAGCTGTCATGAAATAAGTACATTCAGGAGCTTGTGGTGCCCACTAGTCTGGGAACAGACTCTCTAATCAGATCTGAAGGAATCCATAATTTTGTCCTTCAATGATGTAGGATTGCATAGATTTCACTAAAAAAATTCATCCCGGCCAAGTGAAATCCACCTTCATTCATCAACCCCCCAATTTTCTACATATATCCAAATACTCCTAGGCATTTTCCACATGGGGAATGGATGTAGTAGGGCCTTATCCTCCAGCTATAGCTAACAAGTTCAAGTATATCCTTCATGTTATCGAATTCTTTTATAAATGGGATAAGCCAATACCTCTTGAAGAAGTCAGATCCAAAAGAATTGTTAGTTTTGTTAAAGCCAACATCATCACCAGATTTTGTGTCCCTCATTCTATATTGATAGCAATGGCACCGATTTTTGTTTGATTGAGGTAAAGAAGTTATATCAGGAGTATAATATAAAATCCAACCATTCATCTCGCTATCATGTGGTGGAAAATGGATAGATATAGGCCTTCAACAAGACCTTATCATATATACTTCAAGAGATGGTGGATAAAGATAAGAAATCATTTTCTGATAAAGTTTTGAATTCTTTATGGGATTATCAGAAAATTACCCATACTACCACCCAAGAAACTCTTTGTTCATTGGTATATGAAACCGAAGCAGTTTTTCAAATTAAAATACAATTTACTTCACTCATAGTTGAAATATGTGATTAGTTTTCTAGAGATAAGAGGTCTTAGAAATGGTTTCATGAGGTGGAACTATTAAATGAGAAAAGATTTAATTCTTTGCATTATTTATAAGTCTATCAAAACAGAATAGCATGAGATTTTAATAAGAATTTTTTCCGCCATTCATTTTTTCAAGGAGTATAGGTATTGGTCTTTAGGATCCCAATGATACCAGGGAAGAAAACTCCAAAGCTTGAGCCAAAGTTTGAAGGACCTTATTCCATACATAATTTTTATTCTAATAGAGCTTATGCCTTAATCTCAATAGATGGAGAGCTTATTAAAACTCCAACCAATGAAAGATTCTTAAAGAAATACATTGTATAGTTTTACATCATCATCCTCACTGTGAGTCTTAAAACTGCATAGTATAATGTCCTCCCTGCAAGACTTAAAACTGCACATCCCCCGTGTCCTCAATGCAAGACAAAAAATTGTACAACCCTCATGTCCTCGCTGCAAGACTGAAAACTGCACAGTACAACATCTTAGTTGCAAGACATTAAACTGCATAACAACCATAAGCGTCTATGTTACATGATGTTAAAATGTGTAGTATATTGTTCCTTGTCGCATGACTGTAAACAACATGACATCATTTTTCCTTATTTCATGACATTAAACTGTACAAATAATGTTTTATCTATTTGATGTTAGAAGATTTCATAAACCAACATCATTGAAATCATCTCTACTCCTTAGTAGCACATTAGTCCCCCTCTTTCCTATGTCTGATTCAAATCTGTATAGAGACCTTATTTCACAAACTACGTATGGCTTGATTCTCATTTTAAATAAGATATGTATAGATTCCAAAATCTATAGTTTTGGGCCTAGCCACAATCACAAAATATTCTTATTTTATTTTCTCCACCAGTATATGAATCATATCTATACATATTGTTTTTTAAGATATATGATCTTGTCCTTATACCATTTTATGTATTAATATTTACCATTATCTCAAAATGTGTCAAAATCCCCCATTCTTCATGTCAAACTCGATTGCCTTGAGGAATGATTGTTTAAATAAATATGTACGGAATGATTCTCATATACTTAAGATACGTAAAGACATATAGATCTCCAATCTTGGGCCCATCTGTGATAAAAAACACCTTTATTCATTGCATAAGAATCAAACATGTATAAGTAATGTTGTAAGAACTATGTGTGACTTGATTCTTTCATTTAGCAAGACACATAGTGACAGATAGATATAATCCCTAGTCTAGTTAAAATATGTCTTTATTTTTCTCATTGGTTCATATTCTTCCTTACCGCGTGACATTAAAACTGCATGGAAATTTAAAACCCCCTTCTTCACTTGTGTCACCTTTGTATTATAGAAGAAACCCTCGTTACTCCTTGTTTCTCACACCAAGCATAGCTCAAATGGGATTAGGAATTGGGTAAATGGATTCTTTACATAAATGAGGTGTTTCATTTCCTTATGGGTCTGCAAATTTCCTCACTGCATGACTTAAAATGGCATATCATAATATTAATTTTAAAGAAAAAAATAAAGTCTCCATTTTACATATGAGTCAGATATATGTAATGGATAACAAAATCATGGCCAGTATTGATTCCAATATTTCTCATGTGGATTGAGAAAAACCTCATTCCATTTTTCACACTCTTAATCTTGAATATTTTCAAATATTCATAATCATCCTTACGGTTTCTGGTGACAGGGTTTCCAATACCAGGGAACTCTTTTTCCTGAATTCGTAGCATGTACTCTTAGGTGGTCTCGCATAAGTTTCCTACATAACATGCCTGTCAGTCAAAAGATGATATTATTTGGTTGTGCAGCATATGCCCCAATTTCCCCCCATAATACTACACTAATAATAGGATTTTCCAATGATGATAATTTCATTCTTGGTTATAGTGTTTTTTCCCATTTAAACTTTGTTGGAAATATACAGGAATCTGTATTAAAATAGTCATTCTGGTATATTTTTCCCATTATCTTTCTCTCGATTTAAAAGTCTTCAATACTATGGTTTAAACATTACCCTCTCTATGTGTTCAATAAAATATGAACTATATTTGGAACTACTTGGCCAAATATCACATATTTTTTCCATTTCTAGTCTTAGTCATATGACCTAAAACAACAGACACCACACTTCCTACGTTTGGGTCATACCTTCGTAGTAGTACTATTCCTTTGATTTTTTAGAAATCATGGTTAGAAATACCCCCTCCTTATTCAAGTAACATTCTCCATAAACCAAACTCTGTTATTTGGAAAATTTGAATCTCCATAATCATTCTTCAGATTTTAGTAGTAGAATGTTAGATTTTTTATATCTCTTTTACCTGACTATTCACCACTTGCCCTTAGGTGGCCTTGCATAAGTTGCCTACATAATGGGCTTGTTAGTAAAAAGATTCCACTATTTGGATATGAAGTTTATTCCCTAGTTTTCCCTTTATAATAAAACCCCCATAATGGGTTTTTCAAAATAATGGCAACTTCATTCTTGAAAAAAAAGACTCCATCTAATTCTTTTAGCCCTTTTCCCATATCATCTTTTGGATTCACAAGTTCATAAATCGCAGTTTATAATTTTCCATTCCAAACCTGGATATGGTAGAATATTTCTAGACAAATTATCCAGAAATTGGGAGATCCTCATACCTTTGGTACAAGCTAAAGACATTAAATTGAAGCCACACAATGTCCTCACTGCATGACTTAAAACAACACAATACCAATGTCTTCACTACGTGACATAAAACTGCACAGTAATGATGTCCTCACTACAAGACTTAAAACTTCACTATATGATATCAAAAATTCCCCTTTCTGATAAATTTTAACAATTCCTCATACACCAAATTTGTATAGAAATGGTTTTCCTATTCATAACATATGTCAGTATAAAATAACCCTTTCATTCTTAAAAATCATTTCCTTGAAAAAACCACCCACTTTGGTCTTGAGTCACCCAAATCTTATTTTCCCCAATCTATCAACTGCAAAATGTTAAATTCGTAAAGAGATATTTTTCTTGACTATGAAGTACATACCCTTAGGTGGCCTTGCATAAGTTTCCTACATAACAGGCCTGTCAGTCAGAAGATTCCACTATTGCGCTATGCAGCATATGCCCCAGTTATCCCTTCATAATACAACCCCCATAACAGGTTTTTCAAAATAATGGAAACTTTATTATTGGAGGGGAGTCCCCTTATGTTGATACAAGTTTTAGATTTGGTGACCATTAAAGTCATGAATCAAGATTCCCCTTGTAAATATTTAAGGAATATTAAATAAATTCTTAGCCATAGAGTATTGTTTAAAAACTAATTTCAAAATTTATGGTCAAAGCTATTCGACCTTAAATACTATCCCTTTACAGTCCAACATTCATGAGTCTAAACTTCCAACAATAAGAGACATGGTACTCACTAGATTGAGAACCTGCAAAGGGAACTCTGATAAAAAGTCGAGTCCTATCTCACTAAACGTGCATTTTTGTATGATTTAGGTAATATTGAGCAATAAAAAAGTCAAGATATATATAATGTTTGTGGGGTTTTCCATATAACCCTATAAAAAATTAAACTATTATTTCAAAGACCAATGGATTAAGTACAATAAAAGCATTTAATGAAAGTGAAAACACAAATGATTAATGACAAAATAATTTTCATTTATGAAAATTTTTCTGAAAGGAGCATCCAAAAATTGGAGTTTCTCTCTTGTAAAAAATTAAAAATTATAAAAGGAATTATACGTAATTCCTCCTTTGTTTGACAGCCTCTTGAGCCCTTTCATCTTCCTATTGAAGCTCATTTATTTGACCAGCCTTTCTCTCTTCACCATGATGAAGTGCTTCTCTAGAATTTGTAATGGATTTTACACCATCCTTATAGAATTATCCTAATAAGATATGAAGCTGGTCAAGTTCCCCTGTAATGATATCTAACTCCTATTGAAGGTGTAGTTTCTTAACAGTCTTTTATTTAATTTTCTACTTCATTCCTTTCAACTTTGTAGCATGATTAGACTCAGTCTGGGATATTGCTTCTTGGAACTATTCAATATTGATCGATAGTTTCACTTTTATCAAGTCTTTTGGATGTTTTTTATCTTGGTCCCTCCCCTGAATAATCTCTTTCACCGCATAATGGATTTCACAGTATTTAAAACCACAAAATCCTAGCGTGATAAATAGAGATGAAAATCGTGGAATTCTTGAAGGCAGTTCCTCATTGGGAATATCAAATATTATCTTCCCGATGTTTTTCCATGCCTTGTGTCGTGCAAGAAAAATATCCTTCTACATTTCTGGGTCTGATTCATAATCATTGTCCTAAGGAGGGATATATTCTAGGAATAATGCACTTAAAGAAGTGTCATGTTATATTCCTTCCTAAACAATGGTTGCTCCACCTTCCAATGTTGTCTGGGATGATGTAGAGGCTTCAACTCCAGATCTAGCCATTGAATTTGATATCCCTATATGGTAAATCAAGAAATATGGTTATGGTTAGATTCAAGTGATAAAAAAATTGAACAAAATCACAATATTTTTATCTCTCACATAACAGTAGGTCAGTAGTTTAAGAATAATCCTCCCCAATATTCTGAGATTCTTCAATTTTGTTTGATGTCTCTGGATGAGGAGTTCTATCTTTAATATGCATAGGATCTTCAGAGTGAATATCAAGAAGATCTGTTTTCTCATGATCCACCTGATACAATGTCTCCGCAATGGTGGGGTTGACATTAATATCAATAATTCCATCAAGTATCTTTGTGGCAGTAGTTTCTTTAGATGGAACTACATATTTCAATCAACCATGGTTAGAAGGTTAATCATAATAAGATTAATAGGATTAATCATGAGAACTCACGTCCAATTGATTCTATAAAAGGAACTCTAAAATCTTCTAAAGCATTTGATATATTAACATGCTCTAATTGTTCTTCAAACTACATTCCAATGTTTGTCATTTCATCCAGTGATATCTCGGATCCCAGTTCAGTCTCACCCATGGGATAACTTGACATGTTTGTTTCTCAACATTCCTCCAACAACCTTTGACCCTGAATAGCTTCCTCATCCATAGTTGTGGGGTCAACTTCAGTTGTTTTCAGATGTTCTGGTGGATTTTATGAACCTAAAATTATCACAGAATAGAAGTTAGTTATTGTTACATTTGATGCCTTATGAAGTGTTGTTGATTTACAAGAAGCCTCCTCTCCTCTAATAGCAGGAACACGAGCAGTGCTAGGAATAGATGGTGGTTATTTTGGATTTAATTCCTCTTCATAAACCACTAGATTTGCAGGAATTTATGTCTGTTTAATATAACCCACTATAGTTCCTTGAACCTTATTTGTAGTTTCTTTCATTGGAGAAACCAAAGAAGCCCCTGTAATATTATGTTTAAATACTTTTTCATGAATGAGGACTAATATTCATGATTATTAGGGATACTTACCGCTGCTAAGAAATCAATTAACCATGGATCTCTTTCTTTGGTTCTTTTGCTTCTTCACCTTCTTAGAAGGGCTTACATCATCATTTCCAAAGATAGGTATTGGACACTCCAATACCCTCTCTATTTCCTCCTCCATGTTTTGTTGGCCCGGAGATATTTCTCCGGATTCACAGGGGGATTCAGTAGCTCCAAGAGCAGTGCCTCCATGGCTATACTATGGTAAAGGAACTTAAATTTTCATTCCTTTACCTAGATGTAAGTTAATATGATATTTCTCCTAAGTAACAATGTTTTGAATAAATTTAAAGATTAAAAAAAGGAAGAGAATGTGAGAGAAAGGTAACTTACATCCTTAGGATCTAAAATGTCACTCCAATATTCAGCTAATGAAGGATTAATCATTTTGGTGGTACCATGATCTATAATTTATTTCACATGATTTTTGGTAGTAATTGATTCATCATTGAAATATATGAGCATTTCCATCTGTTGAATGTAATTCCTCACCTCATTAAGATTATCCTTAAAAATAATGTCAGAAAAATCCTACGAATCCCCTACTTCTAGAATATGCAATCTTTCACACCGATCCATCCATGTGGTCTCAGCATCACAGTACATACTCTACTATGTTTGAACAACCTCTAGCTCTAGATATTCAGAATTTATGTAAGAGAGTTGTGAATAGGATCCTGCATCCTTGGATTTGAGTTTCTACCCAAAAAACACAGTCATAGATGAGGGATTAAAAAATGGAACTCACCACTCTTCAGAATGATGGATACCAGATCACCTCGATACGACTTCAGTAGGGATTGATGGACCAGATCTCTTAATTCTGGTTGAAGGGTTATATCTGGCACGAGGTCTCTTCTGTGAATTTGAAGCATCATCACCTCAACCCTCTAATTCTTGCGAGTCGGACCCTAATGATGAAGAATTATCTTCCAAAAAACTGGGTTCTCTCCTGATACTTATCTTCACCCCCACTCAAGGGATGACATTATTTAATACCCCTTCAAGGTAAGATGAAACCCAGTTTTCAGAATACTAGATAGTCAATCTTCTTACTGCATCAGCAATGGGTAAATTAAATTATGCCCCAGTCTTCTCTGCAGATGTCAACCACCATAGTTGTTGCGAAACCATTGGGTGTTGCTCTAATATTACATGCATAAGAGGGATAAAGTATTCTGTTATAGAAATCTAAATTGATTTAGAAATCTGTAAGGAGTATAGGCCTCACATATGATTTCTCCGTCGATTTTGGTGGCCAACATGCCATCTCTACAAGCTAGCATATATGCCCTCAATTCCAAACTAGTTATCCCATCATCAATAAATATCCATCTAGGTGGATTCCAGTAAGGAAACAAATGGAACACCTTATGCATACTCAATCTATCCTTTATGTCATAGGAATTAAAAGACAAGGGTGAAATGCCAGAAAAATGCTGAATAGATGGTCGGAAAGAACTTCCAAAAACCTGTACTCCACATTGTATAGTATAAGCTCTGATGTGAGTAGTGAACCATCCCCACAACAATTGGAATGTTCCTACTATTCTAAAGGGAGACTTCCCTTTGTAAATGTACAGCAAACTCCTATGAATCATGTCCAAAACAGGAGTGGCCAACCCTACCATCCTTTTCTCCGCCAGCTTAGCCGCAATAACAAAGGTTCCTAGTCTCACACCTCCTTTGGAATCTCGGACTGGTAATAAACACACACTGAGCCACATGGCCAAGAAACCTGTCAGATGTGTCTTTGCAGGAATTTTTGGGTTGACATCATATCCCCATTTATCAAATTCCATTTTCTCCAATGATGGACAAAAAGTATCAAGGGTACGTCTCTTCTCTACGCTTGGACATCTAGTAGGACAGGTGTAAGTGGGACCCTTTTCCTTATTCTTTATCAAAAAAATATTTCCATCCATTCCTTTGGATGAATATCCCTCCTGGTGTGAGATTTCATGGTGGTTGTGTTCTAAAGTTTATTAAATATTTTCTTCAACTCAAAAAAAAGTCGGTGTATTATCCAAGCAATTCCATGTCACCTTGGTAGGAGAAACTCATCATACATGTCTCCAAGGATTATAGATCTATAAATATTTTAAATGTCCTATAATCTGATGCCTAACTATCCATGTGTTAAACGGGAGGAATTAGTCTATGGGCTCTATCGACTTAATAATTCCAGCAAGAAATCATCATTTCTGTACACATGATTTTGTCTAACCCAGACAGCCTCATAAATTCCTATGCCCTTCAAGTCATCTAAAAATTCTGCACAGGTCTTACGAACCCAGTATTCCCACACCCACGTGGGTTTTACACCTCCTCCTAGGCGGAAGTCCCAAATTTTCTTCCTACCCTTGGATTGATCTGTCTGAGAATCCCGAACAATGGATGAATAATAGTTTGGTTGCAGCTCAGGTGTGTGTGACTTCAAATCTGGAGCACACGATCTATGATGCATAATATGAGCTTTGTCTATAGTCTCGTCATTATAAAATGATCCCCCAACAGAAACATTGGCCGATGAAAAGTTGGTGTAATCTTGAAACCAATAATGTGGGACATATTTATTTGAATTTGGAATATTGACATCATGTAAATTTCCCTAGCTATACAAATGAAGATAGGTGCTCTGGGGAAAGTTGAAATGATACTTCTTCAAATATTTTCCTATGACTAGAAGGGTGGTGTCGCAAACATCAAAGTAATCATGACCAAAGACATTCTTCATGTCATAAATCCTCTTGCTGGAAAGCTCGTCAGAAGTTCCAATTATTTTAGGAGACACTTGAATATGTAAAAATATAGAAATAACTTTTTAATGTAAGGTCATTTTTTTATATTTTGAAAAAAAATTGGTAAAGGAATTACGGAATGCATGTATAAAATTGGAACACAAGTATATGTCGACACAAAAGAATGGAGCTTCGCTTATAGTGCGCAACTAAAAAACATACAGAAGAAACGCAGCGAAATAGAAGCATCTGAGTCAAAGAAGACTAGTGTGTCGAGAGCTAAAATTTTAGAAGTCTTGAGTATTTTCACGGAAATGAAGTCGTTATATATAGGTGATGCATGTCACCCTACGTGCTAGATTCCTACACGCTGTAATCCTACGTGACGAATTTCTCAACGCGCATACACTTGTGCGCCCTAGTAATCTTTTCTTTCCTCTTCATTACTTTTCCTCAGTATAGGATCCCATTTTTATTTCAGATCCAATTCCGAGGGGGGATTTGGTTGACACTCTATTCCATAAAAGAGTCGAAAAAATGAAAAAGGGAATCCTCTTAGAAAGAAAATGGTAAAATACATGATGAAAATCAAGATTTGAAAAGGCATGAGTTTTGGGTCGGCTTAGTCAGGCCAAAAGAGTGTCGACACACAGCCTACTTGTGCGCCCGAAAATGTCATGCTACCAACTTGCATGCCCCAAAATGTCATGCATCCTACATGCGCACCTAGAATCCTTTCTCCCAATGTCTTATTTTTTCCTATAAATAGACCCTTGGGGACTCCTTTTAACACAAGAATTTCCCAAAAGCTGAATTTCTACTCTGGTTTCCCTAGTACTTTTCCCCAGTCTTCTGAAACATTCAAGGTAGTCATTCAACAACTTGGGTAGAGTATTTAAGGTAGGATCATTGTACTTAAGTCCTTTTAGTGTTTGAAAACCATACCAATTTCACACCTAAAGTGCCCAACCTAGCCAATTCAGAAATACTCACATGCTGCATATTCCTCCTACAGGAACATAAGAGCCCCACTTCTACGATCACCTATGAATACTCTTGAAGGCTTGAGAAAGGTCTTGCCCTAGTATTTCCATAGAGGTTGTTCTTCGCTTAAGTGAATATCAGGTCCTCAAAGTCTACTAGCGTGCCCATACTTGCGCACCCTTCTCTAATTGGGCACCCCTATTTGATTCAGTTACTCTCTTCACTTTCTTCAGTCTACAAGACATAAATACTTTCTCAAAATCCATTCATGGCAAGGCTTCTTCTTCATTAGATCCCCGGTCTGAAATGGATTTTGTTGAGACCTCCACAAAAACCTTCTTATTTATCAACCCTTTGGAAAAGGCTCATCAGTGTGTCTCCTACTTGGGTTTGTATTTCCACAGTCATAGTTTTCTTATATTTTTTTATAAGGGAGTTAGGAGACATGGAATGTATGTGGGTTTGTATATCCAAAGTCACATGGAACTTTCTCCCAGAAATAGTGTTGGTAAGTTCTCTGTTTGGAGGAGGGTTGGGTCCTGGCCTCTCCCTTCTCTAAGTGATGACCCGGAACCTTAGGTCTCTAGTTGGGGAAGGTATGGTTCATACCTACTTTTCCTTTTAAAAATAAAGGAGAAGTCTCCTTCCTATACCAGGATCAATTTTAGAGCAACCATCCTGGAATAATCCCCTATCTTTTCTTGTAGGAGGTAACATCATTTGTCATTATTTCTTCTTTGGTGCCGAAGCTCATAGGGGAGATGGGAACATGGACTTTTGTTACCCTTTCCCTCTCCCATTTGGATTTTTCACCATGGGAAACTCTCCTGGTGTATGACTATAACCATCATCCCTTCCTCAATACATTGGACCCTTGTCATATGTAAATAGAACAGAGGGAAGGCTCATCGCCTCATCATGTTCCACGGTTGCCTTGTCCTCTTCCATTGTCACCTCGTCCTCTTCCACGATTACCTTTCCCTCATCCACTCTCACTATCAAAGGTGTTCCCCCTTCCATTAGTGGAAGTGGGAAAGTGTGGATGCTTTTGTTGAATATTTGAAATTCTCTTGTATCACACACCAAGCATGACTCACGTGGGATTAGAGATTTTTCATGGTCAGAACATTTTCAAAAATGAATGAACAATGAGAACTCTGATTCCCACCATAATTGGGAATGTTTCGAAGCCTTCTTAAGGCCCGAGCTCACTGGGTGTATTCTTGAGGAATCCAACCCTAATTCCCCTAATTTGGTTATCCTCCTTAGGAATAAGCCGCAAATTAAATCCTCAAATCACCAAGGCATCATTTTCAGGAATTAATTCCAAAATCATTTCTCTCAGAGGATTATACTCTACTAGGAGAATTATCAAACTACATGGGATTTGATTCCCATATATATAGGATACATTGGAATCCCCATTCACGTTCAAACCCAATACCTTAAATCAACCTTTCTATACTTGGTCCATATTCCAAACAGGGTCTGATCCTACATGAAAACCTATATTCTTTCCAGTTTCATTGGGCTGCTTCAGTGTAAGTCCTAAATTATTTTTTGACAAAGCACCTTCCACTTTGATGTCCATACCACATGACATTAAACTATACTGCTATGTTCTTATCACATGAACTTAGAACGTATGATGTGTCCCATTCAGTGGCACAGAACTACGATGGTTCAAATTCCATTTACAAGGATTCATAGGTAGCCCATTTTATGGGCACGATCTCAAGATCAAACCAACCATTCCTCTCCCTAGATGACAATAAATTCCATATTTCCCTACTGAGTGGCTTGAAAACCAGTATCATCATAATGATGATTAAAACAATCCCCTAGTAGTATATGAGAGGATACGATTGATAGAGAACCTCAAATACATATGGATATCTCTATTAATGAAGAACCATGAAAACATATGGATGATTTTAATGTTTTTGAATGATAAATAAGTGATTGAAAATTACAAGGGATATGTATGATATACTTTGTGAATTAAAAAGGATTCACAAAAATATATTAAATTATAAAGATAGTCCCAGAGAAGAAAATAATTCCCCCTAAAATGGTGTGATGAGTCTGACCTCCCATCCTCTCGACCAGCGCACATTCTTAAGTATTGTGAAGTTCAAACTTAATGAACTCCTGCCTTTGGAAAGTAGGTCCCCTTTGGATAAAATACTATTGGAAGATTATGGTTTCATAAAATAATCCAATGGAAACTACCTGGAAATAGTTATTCTTAAAACTTGAATACACATTTCAAATAACTACGAAACAGATCTATTTGGATAGAACTTTGTTAAGACAATATGTCATGAGAGGTGTAAGGAAGGGGAATATTGAATGCCTTTCTGTATTGGAGGGGGAGTGACACACTTTTAAATACCAAAAGGTATACATTAATCAGAGGACTCTATTACATAATGTTCCCAAAAAATTGAAAAATAATGGTTTAAATTGGAATAAGGGTTGATAAAAACCTCCACAAAATGAAAATAATTTCATTTTTATAATTGCCTTCCTTAACTTCTAAGTTTCCCCAATTTTATCATTTTGGTTTTTACTAAAGAAACTAGTTTTATAACCAATGTAAGTTAATCATTAATACTAAATTAAATTGAGATTTATTAGAAAATATAGATCTACTTAATTATAAATATTATAAATAATTTTAAAAATAAAAATTCCCTATGTGTTAGAAAATAATTTTAAAACAAATGCATGCAATGTGGATAAACACTACATTAACTCGGATCATGCTAACAATGTTTTTACAAACTATGGGTCAATAGTTTAATTATAAAAGATCAATTGGTCCATTAATATACCATGTTAAATATTTATTAACACTTAAAAATTGTAAGGCACAATATAGTATTTTTATTAATTTGAAATCATTTAATAAAATAGAGTTTATTATAAAATAACATTAATGTTAATTTTGAAATAATTTATTTAATTTTAATTTAAAAATATCAAAATAATATTTTAATTAAATTATATTAACTTAAAATATGTGTAACATTATATATTCATCTACAAAAATAATTAAAGGAAATAATGCAATCAATTTGTATAACTTTTGATATTTATAGTATCATTTATTTTAAATGATTATTAACTAAATAATCACTATGTTGGCATTTCTTTAGCATTTAAAGTTAATAATTCATCTCTAAAAAAATGATAAATTATTATGATAAAACTAACACATTTATATTTCAAAAGGGTATGTACAACCTAATATATAATTTTTTTCATATCTCAATGTTTTGTAAATGTTAAAGGTATGGAAGGTTGTTTTTTGTCATTTTCCTTACTTAAATTACCATATAGGGAACTTTCCTGAAATAATATCCAAATAAAAAAAATTAGAACCAATATGGTATATATTTGAACTATTGCTATCCAATGTCTTCTGAACAAGTGTCTAGGTTATTTTTCCATTATGATTAAGGTATGCTTTATTATTAAACTTAATTTTACCGTAATCATCATAATTAATTTTAATTACTTTCACTATTATTTTTGGTCAAAAATTATTTTGATCTTACAAGGAAAAAAATATTTTACTTATTCCAACAATCTAGATCCATTTTATAAAATTCAAATAACAAACGTTTTAAAATTATGTTTAATGCTAATCCCGCAGACGTGGTGATAGAGCGGGTTCTTAAAGAAAAAAAATGCTCAAAATCACATTAAGTCTTTATATCAAAATAAAATATAAAAAAGATTATAATGAACTAAATTGGACTAATAGATATATTATTTATCTATTTTGACTTTAAAATACAATTAAATGTAATTTAAAATTAATAATTATTTAGATGAAAATAAATTTTCCACTAAAATGTAGGTTTTTCACTATTCATCAAAAATGTAACTTCTTAGTAAAATAAAGAAAATCCTATTCTAATTTTGACATTAAAAATTCAAAAATTGATTTTATATTGATATATAAAATTTATAAGTGTCCAAATTTGGTTTTGAAAATAGGTGCACCATTAAAAGGCGGTAAAACATAGTCAAGTGTGTAACGTAAGATAACTCCCTATTGTGTATAGAATAATCATAAATTTGTGTATAAAACATGATAAAATAAAAGTAAATTTATTCTAAAGGTAAATATTGAAAAATCTTGTGATTTTACATGATTATTATCTTTTTTTTATATTCTTTCGATTATGAGATAATGTTCGAAGATGTGATGACGTTATATGATCTCTTGATGAAGATTTGAAGAGAACATAGTGGTGATGTTTTTAAAACATAGAATTGGTTTATGTTTTAATTCCCACAAAATTGTTTGATTTCTATGTATTTATAAATTATCTTTTATATGAATTTGATCTCTAATAATAGAATAATTTTATCTGAAAATATCCATTGAAAACACATGATTATAAATCCATGTACTCATCATGAAATATAGGGTCATTAAATGCCTCTGGAAAGCATTGAATTCTATATAGAAAAATTTGTTTAAATATTATATTAAAAATATATAACAGACACTTTTTATACATTTTCTCTTAATCTGTTTCATGTTAGATTATACGGTGGCTTTGACACTTTACTAGAATTCTGATAGGATCTATCAAAAAATCATATAGTCAGTCTCTTGTCCTCACAGTCGATAAGGTACTTTTCCAAATTCATGATATTTTTTATTGTTTCTTCATTTAATCATGAAATCAATTTATCACATTTTCAAAATTCTATTTTCTCATATCGTCACTTCACTTCAACAAGCGGTCTATTAGAAACTTATGGAATCTCGGCTAGTGTAAAAATCCATATTGTGATATGGTAACTCTAAATTTTTCATGTGCTAGATTAGAAATCAACATATGTTTTCTTCAATGATTTATAGAATTTGTGACATAAATGTGGCCACTTTAAATAAAATTTATGGTCATAAGGTTTTCATGTTTTCACTAGTAGATTTTGTGAGAAAACATCCATGGTAAATCAAATAGGCTTATGGTAGATCCTTTTATTGTGTGTCTTGTCCATTAATTTATAAAAAACAACACTACTATTTATTAATATATCTTGTGGTTTATAGAGTGATTTGAGACATCCACCATGGTCATTCCATCAATAATTTGATCTATCTGAAACTTTTACAAATCTATCTTATCTATATTCATATAGGTAGTTTATCACATATTCATATAATATATTGAATGCTATATTTTTTAGATTGTTCGATCTACTAGTTTCTTTGTCTTTATATTTATTTCAAGACATTAGAAAATTTACAATATATTCCAAATACTTAAATTAAATAAAAACAAAAATGATTATAAAAAACATGATTTTTTGTTATTAAAATAAAGAGTTACTAGACTAAGAGAAATATCACTCTCTTGATAACCACAAATCATGACATAAATAAACAAACAAAAGAATTCAATTAGATAGCATGCCATAATTCATTAAAATACAACATAATTTACTCACCCTTTTTCTAACATTCATAAACATCCATCCCCTTTTTGGATTACCAAAAAAATCAAAAAGGGAAAAAAAGAATGTTCATAAAATTAATATATAGAATTAATAACAAAGAAATATTTCATTAATTTTTAGAAAAAATAAAATGCACCTATCAGAATCCCTAGACTTAATTATAATAATCAAGGGTTTGAATAGAATAAGGGTCGATGGGATCTTTTCAATTTCCAAAAACATAATCAAGGGAATTTGTAGGATCATGATTCTTAGTAGCTCCTATAATGGTAAGATACATGAAAGTTGATATTATTTGGTTAAAGACTATAGATGAGTGAGAATGGATGGTATTGTATGTGTTATAAGATGAGAATAAGTGTATTGAGTTGAGTCATCTGAGGAAAATGAAGCTAAGACTAATATTGAGCTAGGTAATAAGAAGGGATAAGGTTAGACACTAGAAGAGTTAGAGGCACTAGAACTAGATCATTTGTGATATATATATATATAAGGGTCCAACATCCAAGTAAAATTATTTCACAAACCTGGACCCATTCTCTTAAATCTGATTAAAATTATTCACTCTTTGTAACGAACTGGTAGAGAAGGGGTACCATAACCCACAATTTCTATACAATCCCATTGAATGCAGTCATAAAAGGGGTACATTTAAAATCCCCTAACAATGAATAAAATTGGATTATTAAATCATCCTTTTTGTATATATTTTTGAGATTAAATTTTATGGATCCTTTGACTATAGATTTGTTTTTTAAGCCTTGACTAATTTAGCTTTAATCATATCAAACATCTTTTCACTATGTGCAGAAATATCATTTTTCACCATATTCTGAATGTCCTTTATATTTTCATTCATACTCTGAATTTACTGATGTGTGATTGTTCAAATAATATATTCATCAATATTGATAGAGTTAGAAGGAACTATAGAATATGTAAAGGGTCTAGAAGGCCTGGTAATAATAGATAAGTACCTTCTATCCAAAGTTTCCATCATTTCTATTAAATCTGATTGTAGAGATTTAATCTTAACACTAAAACCCTTCATCTAATTTCTAAAACAAAAAATCTCATGTGCTATATGATTTTTCTTGAAAAATATTTTAGACTGGATATGAAAAACTAAACTCTTAATTGTTTAGGAAGAATTTCATTGTTTATCACACTCATTAGTCCAATTAATACTGAGAATCACTTTTATAAACACTAATATAATATCATCCATAAATTGGATAATTTCTATTGAAGTGATCATAGAATATGGGGAATAATATGTTATAGTTGAGCGGGATCAGCCTGAGGAGAAATAGTATACTATGGTAAATAGGAATATATGGAGTCACTAAACTCATACTCAATAGGCCTCATCTTTGATCCTACACTGTTCGAAAAGAAACTATGGGTCTCTCTACATATTTAATTGAGGTATCTAATTCATCCAATGATTCTTCCATAATAGAAAACTCTATTCTAGGGGAAGAATCATAAACTAATTCTCTATAAAAAATAATGTCTTAATAAGGTGTAGCTAAGAGGTTAAAAATATCATGAGAGGGATCAAGTTTGATGTGCTCTAATGGGACTATAAAATAAAACCTTGGAAAAAACGGATCAGAAACTCTTGAAGAAACTAGAATGGAATCACCTTCTATCCAAGGAAAACTATCCTTATGATCATAAACATCATTATTTTCATTATTATCACCAACATTAGTAGGATAAGATATATCCATTTTAAAGAAAGGATTACCTAGAGTAGAATCATATCTAGAAGGTGTGGAATCAAAAATGGGAGCTCCTCCTCTCTCAAAGAATGGAGGTCTCTCCATGGATGGTTTATCACCCTTGTCACTTTTATAATCTATAATAATATGTTCAAATATTAGAGAACTATGATTTTAATCCCCATCAGATTTTTCTACTTCTCTTACAGGTTTTCCCTCAATAGGAACCATAGATTTTTTTGTAGTTTCATAAACATGAGAGCTGCTCAAAATCTATTAATAATCTTTTATTATATCTTTAGCTCTTTAAATTATCTATTGTGATTTCTATTTTAGAAGAAGAATAATTTTCTTTGAATTTTTTTTGTATACATGCATGTATCTGTTGACTATATTGGTTTGGTTGGATTCTAAACTAGGTAAAAATTCTCACACACCCTATCTTCATCAGTTATCTATAGAGTTTTCCAGATATTCCAATTGATCCTTATTCTATTTAATTTATTTTATTTTTAAAAAATACTATCAGAATATATTTATCACTCAACTCCCTTAAGAATCATCCTTTTATTTTCAATCATGGTAGAAATGAACTTGGGTTATGGAAGAGTATTACATAGGAAATAAGGTTTACTTATATCTTTCTTGTAATTCATTTAAAAACATGGAAAAACTTATATGCACTCTATAAATCATTATGTAAAACCAAAAAGAGATATTGATGTGTGATTGTGCCAAAATCCCCCTTCTAAGGGCATATAGTGTATTGAATAAACTTAAGCAGTAGCCAACATTGTCCACTTAACTCTTTATCACTCATCCCATGATGGGTTTTTCCATCTCTTAATTGTTATTATTAATTTCCCTATAAAATATGTGGATGGATAGAGGATAGGAACTCTGATAATCCTCATTTTCACCTATATATGGAACTCTTAGACAATCATCGCAAATGATTGAAGAGAACTCACACTCCTAACTATAAACTACAATCCTAATCTAATATTAATGATCTCACACATCAAAAAACTAATATAGAGTTTATTTTTTTCATCTAAAAACCTACTCATCCAATATTAATGGAGAACAGATCTCTGGACTAAAGACTGGATCATTATGAACCATTTAACATCCATTTCAATTCATGGGATGACTTCATGGGAGAGAATATACATAATCAAAGTATTTCTGGGTCTACTCATACTCTTCTTTTATTTCTTGAGAGCATTACAGGATCATGAAATATCTAATACAAATTATTTATTCATCATGACTACTCACTGTTGAGATTCAAGGATCAAAAGGAGAGGGTTTTAGTGAAGTATGGTTTGAAATGGGGTATCATTAGTGAATCGTGATGATTCAAATTGTGACTTAATAATATTAAAAACATTTAGCACTTTAATATATAGTATTGTGTGGGAAATAAATAATATAAAACATATGATAAAAACCCATATGATATATTTTTAAAAGGAAATAATTTAAATAATAATCCAAATAAATGGAATATAAATTTAAGAAGATATTAAAAAAATTAAATATAATAAAAGTTTTAAACATAATTAATCATCACTAACTAATATCTGGTATAATTTAATATCTCACAATTCATAGGCTTTATAAAAATGTCTATAAGTTGATGTTTAGGGAAAACTTATTGAATAATTATATTTCCCTTTTTAAAATGGTCTCTCAAAATTTTACGTCTTATATCAATGATTTTTTTCCTTGAATAAGAGACATAATTTTTTAAAATTTTTATAGAATTTATATTTTCACATCATATAATAACATATTTTAATTGATATCCATTATCTATACATGTGTTTTTTATCCAAAGAATATATATTGTTTAAATTTTTAGGTGTTTGAAATAAAATTTAACAACATTTAAATGTGACACATTTTGTTTTTATTAAGAATATTCACACATGAACACACAAAAAATAATATCAGGGTGGATAGATTTTAAGTAAAGTAAATATCTACTCATACACATGTAAGTATTTTAGTTAACTAACTTTCTAGTTTTATCCATATCTTACTTCTGTCTTACACTCATGGGAGTATCACTAACTTTTCTGATATTCATAAAAAATATTAAATGGTCCTTTTTATATTTTATTTGATTTAAAATTATTCCTTCCTTATTTTTGAAAATCCCAAAACAAGGAATAATTTCAAATCACCCATCCAACTCATTTTGAATTCATTTTACATCATTTTTTAAAATTCAATACATAAAAAATTTCCTAGAGGTCCAAAAATAATATCGTCAAAAAATGAAAAACGAAAATATCCTTTGAAATTATTTTAATAAATAGAGTTGGGTCAAAAATACCCTTTGAAAACCCTTTATAAATAAGAAAACTTTTAATCCTATCATACAAAACACTAAGGGCTTGTTTTAAAGTATTAAGATCATTAGTAAATTTGAAAACATGACTTGGAAAATAAGGGTAATCAAATCGAGGTATTTTTCAATAAAAACTTCCTCCACAATATAACCATTTGGAAAATAACTCCTAACATCAAATTGTTATAGTTTGAAATTAACATTTCCTAAATATGAAAGTGGTATTCTAATAGAATTATGTCATTATATTAGTGCAAAGGATTCTTCAGGGAAATTAACTTCTTCTTGATTGTATCGATATGCAACCCATATATCTTTATTTATTCTTATTGTGCAAAAATCTTCAAACTTGATCATAAACATCCATTTAGAAACAATGTTCTGAAAGCCTTTAGGTCTTTCTACTAGTATCCATACTATGTTTCTTTCAAAATGATTCAACTCTTCTTATATATACATTACCCAAAATTCATCATATATTTCTTCAGGGATGATTTAAAGATCATTCAAATATAAGATTTCTAGTTGTTCAACTTTGTTTCTAAGAGAATCTGTACTCTTAGTAAATTTATCTTGATCTCCTATAACAAAATCTAAATGATGGTCTCTATGAGTTCAAATAGATTTAGGGATAAAATTGCTTGGTACTTTAATTTTTTATTTGGTTAGTTTGAAGAAAAAATCCTCAGTGTTGAGTTACTTTTCTGCAGTATGTTTTATAGAACTATTACTTGGATTAGTTAAGGTATTGATATTTAATTTATAAAGATCATCCTTGAGGTTTTCTAAAGAAATTTTTGGATCATGTGGATCTATTTCATCAAATTTTACATGTATAGATTATTCAATGACTTTTCTCCTTATATTAAATATCTTATATGATTTACTGAAGTTTGAATAGTCAAAAAAGATTACATCATCACTATTGGATATAAATTTATATAAAAACTCTTTTGTACTGAGAAAAAATACAGTTCAGTGAAAACCTCTAATGTAATTAACCTTTATTTTTCATCCATTCCATAAACGATATAGATTATTATTTAAAATAGGTATAAAAACCCTATTGATAATATAATAGGTTGTATTGAAAGACTCTACCCAAAAAAATAAATAGGTATGTCATACTCATTTACCATGGTCTAGGAAATATCTTAAAGAATCATATTCCTTCATTCTACAACACCATTTTTTGTGGAGTCTTTAGAGTATAAAAGTTTTGATTTTATCCATATTGTGAATATATGGTTTCAATGTATTAATATTCAAACTCATTCCCATGATCACTCATTATGTTATTAACTATAACTCCACTATGAATGTCTATTTATTTTTTATATTTTAAAAAATTGGATCAAGATTTACTATTATGAGATAAAAAATAATACCCAAGTATATCTAGAATAGTCATATTTAAGAAAAATAGGCATAATGCTTCCCATTTAATCTATAAACTCTATAATGTCAAAAACATTCCTCATGAACCATGTCTAGTAGATGAGAAGTTGAAACATATTTATTTTCATTGAAATTAATCTTATGATATTTCCCTTTTTGAGAGGGGTTATACACATTATCATTCGAGGATTCTACTTTATGAAGATCCATAACTATAACTTTTCAAGATAGATCCATAAGATATTCAAGGTTATAGTATCCAATTATCCTATGACATAGCTAATATTATTTGTTAAAGGAACTTAAACAAAAAATGTTTTTATAAAATAAATAATCTAAATAAATTGTATAAACATTATCATTACATAAAGCAGTAAAGATTAAAACATGCCTAAAATCATAGATTTTTCCAGTTTTTTTTTCAAACTTGACATGATAACCACTATACATAATTATGAGATGATAAGTAGATTATAATTTAAACCATAAAAAATAATTATTTATAGGTTAAAACATAATTAAAGATAATAAATTGACCAAAGACTATTATTTTTCCTTTGGAATTTCCACCAAAAGTGACATGTACACATCCATATTTATAAGGATTTTAAATCTTGAGTAGTCTCTAGAAATGTGTATATAAAATTCACTATCCAGATAACATATATTTTTATTTGAACTCCTAATTCATGTTTCCTATAAAAAAATTAGATAATAAATTATATTGGTACCAACACTTTCATGGGTCCCGAGAGGTTAGCAATAAGATATTTTGGAATCCAAATCTATTTATTAGGTTTTCCATTATTATATATAACCCATTTAGAAATAAAAACAAATTATTTTAAAAAAGTATGAACTTGTTATATAATTGGATGACCTTTTTTAAGATCACAATATTTTATGAATTATTTTTGAATAAATTTAATTTCTTTGATATTTTGTGTCATAAAAAAAACCATGTTTTAAAGGACCATATTATGCTAATATTATTATTATTAAGCGTTATACCATAGATGAAAAATATTTTTTTATAAATATTAATAAAAAAATTAAAAATTAAGTATAAATGTATTTTATAAATATAATATATTTATAAATAAGTACATAATATATAGTAAAGTATTTATATGCATCCAAAATACCTTTTTCTCAAAACATTATATGTTTTTATTTTTAAAAATAATAATAAAATACATTTTTCAAATTGTTAAAAAAATTATTTGAAAAAATTAACTAAAATTTTAGTATCAATATTTCAAAATTATATTATATTGAACTATTTTAAATTTTCTGAAAGGATTAATTTTTTAGTGAATAATTAAAATTACAAATTTCTACTAAGAACTAACTTTCGTCTAAATAATTTACAAAGTTACATCTTGTTTAAATCACATTACTAGTAATATTAGTTTAATTATATTATTATTAACCAAATTTATTTTATTTGAAACAAATTAATTAGGACTTTTGATATTAATACTTTCTGTGCTTATGAAAAGTTTCTCTTCGGAAAAACTGCTTTTTCATCATGTTTTTGGGTTTAATTTTAAATTAAAATTTTCCAATTATGTAAATTAAATATATATAAATAGATTAAATATTTGTAATCATAATAATTAATATTATATAATAATTTCATCTTAGTTTTTTATAAATCAATATTAAAACAGTAAAAATTAAATATCGTGGTTAATGTTAAAACGGGTTTACCGGTGGTTAAAATAAAGCGATACGGGGTAAATGGTTTAAACACTTTTACAAATCCCATTTTAGGTCCATATTTATACCTTATTTAATTTAAGGTTTTTTAATGAGATATTTTGTATCCTTATTTCACATGAAAAAGTTTGGTACACTTTATTCTTTTCAAAAATTGCATGTATGTTCTCTCCCCCACTTATATAAGGGCACCCCCACTCCTCTAATATTCACACATCCAAAAGCTCTTAGTTTAGACAATAAATGACCAAATAATTTCCTTCCGTCTTGCATCACATCCTAGAGTCTTTTTTATCAAACAGCCAACCCGTGAATGTTTGTTGTGTAAACAGAATGTGGTTATTTCAAAAAGAGGTATCATTCTCAACCGAGTGTTTCTATATTATTTCTCCTTCCATCACCTTAAAATATTATTAAATTATGATAATATAATGAAAAAATTATATCCCATATACTAATATTTTATTATTTTTATTTCATAATTTATATTCACCTCATATTCCATCAAATGGGAAATGAAACCTTCAATCGTGTGTCTGGAGGACTACTGCCTCACGAACCGATGAAATTTGTTTTCCATAATCACCTATAATGATTGGATAATAGTATGGATTTAATATATTTTTATGATATTTATGGAATAAATATACTTATTGAATTATATAACTATATATAACACTTTAATTCCATTCCGGAGGAATATAATAATGTCGCTCATGTATACGACAGACTAATGCCTCACAAAGAAATATAGTTCATTTTTCACTTATGTTTTACATAAAATGTAGTAAGGATAAATTTAATGAATATATGTGATATATAATAGATAATAATTATTCTCTAAAAATTAATTATCATTTTCCATTACATCATTTGATTCCTCAAGAATATGGAAACAGTGTTTATGCGTACGTACGACCTACCATCTCCATGAAGGGTGTGATTAATTTTTCTATCTATACTTTTATGGATGACTATAATTATGTATATAAGTAATATATATCATATCTATATCATGATTAAAAATCTAATGATTATTGACCCATAATCAATGTACACGGACCAAAACTACCGAACCAAAACATACATGAAAAATGAAGCAGTTATCACCCAAAATAGTAATTTTAATAAATAATTGTTAACGAATTAGTGGTAAAAGGATATAATTTAATAATATATCGTATGATATATATGATAATATTTATTTAATATATGTTTAAAAATATATATTTATTCCACATGAGGTTCCAACTCATACAAAAAAAATCAAGACTTGAGGTAATGGATTTTATTCTCACTTTTATTTCAATAGGAGATGTGTATTATACAGCAATTATTTATTTTGTGTGATATATATACTATCCATGAATAAATTTTATGATTATTATCATGATATTATGTGACATAAATATACAAGTAATTCTCCTTAATTCATGGGTCTTAGGATTCAAAATATATCAAAGCGGTAAAAGGTTTTATGTTTCAATCTCAATGTTTACTATGATTGATTATGATTAAGTTCCAAATGATGAAGAAAATTCATATACCTCTAAAAAAATCATAAATTTTATTCCAATATATTTACTTTATAAAAATATATTTTTCCTTTAATTTTATTCTCTTTATGTACTCAATATTCCAAAATAATGTTTTTAAGGAAAAACCAAATTTATTTCTCTCTTCACTAAACAATTATTTTCCTTATAGATCCTTCTTTTTGAAAAATTATTCAAATAAAGGTTTACCATTATCTAATGTTTTTTTATAGAAATTATACCCATGTTTTAATTTTCACTAAATTTTTTAAAATTATTATTCTTTTCATTTTACAAATGTGGTATTTTTTAATTTTTATCAAAAATGTGAAAGGAAAATTTTTCATAAATTGTACAGAATGAATGGAATTTTTGACCATCATGAACACTCAATTATTTTAAGAATACTTTATACTTTTATAATTTAATTTTCAAATAAAAAAATTTCCTTAATATTTTGGAAATTTTTATATATTAAATATATGATTTCAAATGAAGGGTATATGTTTTTAGAAATGTTTTAATGATCTTTTATGGAATTTATATTCATCAATGACAAAAACCTTTAGTGTTGATTGTGTTTTACTGTAGATATGATCCAATAAAACTACACTTATTCTTTATTTTTATGGTTTATGTTTATAAATATGATGAAAATATGTTTCTAAAACTCATTCCTTTTCCATGGGTTATGATATGATGAAATGATGAAATGTTTATAACCCATTTCTTTTCATTGGGTTATGTTATGATTAAATGTTTATAAAATCCATTTCATTCTTTATGTGTTATGATATGATGAATGTTTTATGATATTTTTTCACAAATATATATGGATTATGTGGTTGGAGGGTCCTATATCTCCATATATTCTAATTAGTAAATGAATTATATCTCATGAGATAATGATGGGAAATAAGTTGATACAAATGATCCACAATAGGAAACTAGAATATGTTCATGATATACTATAGGAAACAAGTGATGATTTCTAATCATTATGAAATGGGAAATTGGTATTGATTCCTTATCTATTAGGATTTCATGGTCTCATTTTTTAACATTCATATTTTAAAGTTTCTCCATACGTATGATGGTTATACACTTATATGACATGAAATTATGGTTCATGATTGATTTCTTATTATTTCCCCCTCTGATGGTTCTTGTATATTTAAATGATAATTTTTTATTCCATGTTCCATGTATATGATCCATAAAAATTAGGCATGACCATTGTAACATATATTCATAATCTCACTGAAATGCACGGCCGATTGTCGCCTATTGACTGGTCAAAGTTCCGGTGCTCTGCTAATGTGTATAGCAGCACTCGGGTCGAATCCTCGGCGATGGTACTTCGTAATAGTCGATTGTTTTTAGTTGATTGTATTTTGATTGGGGGGGTTTGTTTGCAGAGCATAATTGAAATGTTTAATGAATGATGTTTAATTTAACAAGTTGATAAATATTGGGGTGAGTTCATCATTGGGGAGTTAAGCATGTGATATCCTTGAGCCTTACTTTGTATTGCATTAAATTAACACCCATGTCATAAGTTGACGTTGATTGGAATTCCTAAGAGTGAAGGCTTTAATCCAAGACTTAACTTAACTTAGGGTTCTAATCTCAATCAAAACTTATTTATGGTAGTGTATTTATGGTTCCAATAATCCATGGAAACCACTCGTTAAACAAAACATATCATTAATACATGACATATTACGTTTAACATACACAATATTAATTTAAAGAATACTCATCGAGCAAATCTCCCAATCACATAACATCCCCGAATTATAACTCACCCCAATGAGAGATTTACTCAGCCATTTGGATATTTAATATTCGGGTTAAAATAATTATGATGATGAATTATAAAGAGAAGAAAAAGAAAGGGACAAGATAAAAGTAGTGTGCCGAACACACACACGAAATATTTTGAGAATCAAAAATAGAATTTCGATTGAATGAGGAAGCAAGATAAGGTACTATAATTTAAAATGAGTCAAACTATTTTAAGACCATTAATATTATACTACATAAGGTGGATGATAATACGAGATATTGAAAAAGTAACTTGCATTAAAACAGAATTACAAAGAAAGAGAATTACAAGATTACAAAAACGAAGAACACGAAAGTAAGTGAAAACAAAGAGAGGAGGAAAGGTCTCTCAAGTGAAAACATGAGTATGGAAGATCCTCTCAAGCATTTTTCAAGGCCTTGGTCGTGCCAATATGGTGTCCTCTCTTCTGAAATGCCATCCCCTCTCAAGGAGAGAAGGGGAGAGTATTTATAGCCCAAGGAGTGGACTGTTTGCATTCCCAATCTGTCCCTACACTTGTATCGACAATTGGGATATACAGACAGCCGAATCATCAAATAGAGCCTTCTTCAAAGTTGTAGACAATAATGTTGGACAACTACGCTCTAAATTTGGAGTCAATTGGACTTAAGGATCAAAAGTTATGGCTGGTTGATTAAACAAAATTAAACTGTCCATTTCAATCCAGTCTTTTTGAAGTCCATAATGTGAAAGGGTTTTTGAATATAAAGCTTCCTTCAAATCCGAATGGTGTCTTCAACAAAGTAGGCCGCCTATATCTCCTCTTTCACTCTGAAAAATCTCAGCTCGATTTGAATCTTACATCATGAGATATGTCATGCATACTATACTGATTTTAATTCTCGTCCAGAATGGTGGCCTGGACGTCAACGATTTATTTGGGCTCCTTGTACTTGGATTTGGGCCTTGAAATTTTTATCCAAGATGACATGTAGTGTCCCCGGAATTATGGTGGAGAGTTAATGTTTTTGGACTTCTGTATTGAGCCTAGTAAATCAATCTTCAAGGCTGGTCCAGGTTTTTCACAGATTCTTTGGTCTTGTTTGTGAGGACCATATGACCCTTCAAATGGCAGAATTGGATCATGGTTCCTTCTAATGAAATGTTGTATATTGAAAGGAGAATCCTAAAAAACAATAATCACATAAGTTGGATCAGTATAGTGACAGTTATTATTAAAACATTAAACTGGATCAATTGGACTACTTCTAAAAATGCTCAAAAATTATATTTAATATTAAAACATTAATATTTCACACAAATTATGCACATTTCATATAAAATCAGTAAAGGGGGAATATATTAAATCATGAAAATATTAATAACATCAACTCCCCCACACTTAGTTTTGTGCATGTTCTCATGTGCAACAAATATAAAAACATGGAAAAATCATTTTCACTCACCAACAAATATTAAAATTTTGTTTTCTCCAATCAGGGAAGGTTTAGACTATTTCACTCATCCATATTGAATTCTATCAGAAATTTGGTTTAAAATAATGCATCAGAAATAATTCATTTTTTCATATTCACGGTTTGAATTGGAAAATGTAGGCACTCAAAACTTACTCCTCTCAAGATGATAAAAATGTATTTTAGGAGGTTCACTCATTCACCAACAAAAAGTGAAAATCAAGAGTTTGTAAGAGCTCTTAGTTTCCATTCCTAAATCTAATATGTACAAGAATCAAGAGGTATTTTAAGGGGTTTTCAGTGGCTATGGGACGGTAGGTATATAATGTCCAAAGTAAAAGAGGGGTTAAAAACACCAACATGGAAAAATCAATGCACATTTTTTTTTGAAATTTGATTTGAAAGGAAATAGAAACACATATTTACAAGGGCATGAATGTGTGATGAATGAAAAGTGAGGGAGATAGAAAATGGAATAGGGTGAGATGTTGGAATATGTACAACATAGAAGACTTCCAATAATGACACAATACAAGATGATTCAAGTGTTCTTTTTTTTCTCTCTTTTTGCTTTTTTTTCGAAAGTTGTGATTGAAACAAGTCTCACAGTCATCTCCCAAACCATGCTTGATCTACTCATGGAACTAATTTTAGTAGTTATAACAAGATCAAAGTTTTATGAAAAATGATTTTTGACCCACCCAAGACACAACCCATTCCATTTTTTTATTTTCATTTTTTTCATTTTTTTTAATATAATTTTTTTTCATTTTTTTTGAATACTTTTCAATGACTTTTATACAAATTAAAATTACACATATACACCCCAAATATCACAGAATTAAAACCTTTCCCCCACACTTGAATGTATGCCTGCCCTCAATCATATGATGACACATTGGAAATCAATGAAAGTACGCCCAAAAATGAAGTCCATTCCCCCCACACTTAAATTTCAATAAATTGTACAATGAAAATCCATGAAGATGTTGGGTGGGACAAGGTATTAGGCTTGTAATGTGGCTATCAAAAGAAAGGTTTTCATAGGCTCAAAGGGGCTTTCAAAAGTAGGATCAATGTAAGGGTAACGGGAGGCTATTTGGCTATTCTGATTCTCATGTGGCTTAGAAAATGCCTCTATCATATTAATGCACACAAAAGATGGAAATTCAGCTCGAAGGTCCACAAACTCAAGACTCACAATCAGTGGTGAAGACACACAATGAAAAATATGGCCATATATGACCTTGGCATGAAGGCTAATGTTATTCCTCACAGTAGGGGAGAATCATTTTCCACTAAAAATTGTTCATTGAAAATGTTTGTTATTGACACAAAATTGTTTACCCAAGTTTGAGATAAAAATTCAATATATTTGAGTTTAAAACAAGCCTTTTGACTCCCCAAAATGGTTGGACAGAATTTCAATATTGGATGATGAGTAATTATGACACCCCTTTTTTTTATTTTTTTTAATTAATTTTTTTTAAAATTTTTTATTTTTAATGAAACATCCACACAAAAAAGAAAATAGAAAAAAGGTTGTGGAAGAATGTTGTAAAAAAATGAGAGGGAGAGAGGAAGAAGAAGAAATAGAGAGAAGAAGAGAGGGAAGAGAGATTGAGGAGAGAGAGAGTTAAAGGGAAAGAGGTGCCCCCTGGTTTGGATTTGGTGGGTCGCCATTTCCATCTAGTGGTGGGTCAATGGAAGTCGATGTGGAACCTGAAGTGAATGGCCTCTCATGGTGATGCTTTATCCGGTGTCCATTTACCGTGAATGTTCTTTTTGAAGAAGGGTCTTGGACTTGCACTCCACCAAATGGGTAAACATTAGTAATAATAAAAGGTCCATCCCAACGAGAATTGAGCTTACCTTGGTGAAGTCGAAATCGAGAATTGAAGAGCATTACCTTTTCACCTTCATGAAATACCATTCGAATAATGTGCTTGTCATGGAGTGACTTTTCCTTTTCTTTGTAGAGAATGGAGTTCTCATACGAATCGAGTCGAAGCTCCTCCAATTCAGTCAACTGCAACAATCTTTCTTCACCAGATTTTTCACAATCAAAATTACAAGTTTTGGCAGCCCAAAATGACTTATGTTGGATTTCAACTGGTAAATGATAGGATTTACGAAAAACTAGCCTAAATGGAGACATCCCAATGGGTGTCTTATAGGCTGTTCGATAGGCCCAAAGTGCTTCACCAAGTCTATCAGGCCAGTCTTTTCTTGTGGGCTTAACAATTCTTTCAAGCACTATTTTCACTTCTCTGTTATAAAGTTCAGCCATTCCATTTGTTTGAGGGTGATATGCAGTGGATGTTTTATGTACAACCCCATTCTTTTTCAAAAGTGACTCCATGGTTCTATTACAGAAATGAGTTCCTAAGTCACTTATCAAAGCACGTGGTGTTCCGAATCGATGGAAGATATGGGTTTTGAAGAACTAACTCACAGTTTGAGCATCATCTTTCCTAGTGGGTTTGGCCTCGACCCACCTAGAAACATAGTCAACGGCAAGGAGAATGTAGGATAATCCATTGGAAGGGGGAAAAGGTCCCATGAAATCGATGCCCCAAACATCGAAAAGCTCACAGAAGATTAATGGCTTTTGAGGCATTTCGTTTCTTTTGGAAATTGTGCCAAACTTTTGGCATGTGGGACATGATTGACAGAACTCGTGTGAGTCCTTGAAGAGTGAAGGCCAAAAGAATCCAGAATCTAGGACCTTTCGATAAGTCCTTTGTGGTCCAAAGTGGCCACCTCCAGGCATTGAGTGGCAGAATTCCAAGATGGAGGATTGTTCAGTTTCATCAACACATCTCCTAATTACCATGTCAACCCCAGTTTTCCAAAGTTTATTATCTTCCCAAAAATAATGCTTTGAATCACTTTTCATCTTTTCTTTTTGTTCTTTTGAAAAATATTCAGGGAAAACACCAGAAACCAAGTAATTGACAATTGGGGCATACCATGGTAACTTTGGAGTGAGAGATGAGAGGTGTTCAGTTGGAAATTCAGGATCAATTATTTCAGAATGAGAAGAATTAGAAATTCTACTCAGGTGGTCATCCACAAGGTTTTCTTTTCCAGGTTTATCTTTTATCACAAGGTCAAACTCTTGGAGCATTAAAATCCATCTTATTAGCCTTGGTTTAGAATCACTTTTCTTATGTAAGAACTTTAATGTTGAGTGGTCTGTGAAGATGATGATTTTGGCACCTAAGAGATAGGGCTGGAATTTATCCACGGTAAAAACCACAGCTAAAAGTTCTTTTTCAGTCACAGTGTAGTGTGATTGAGTTTCATCCAATGTTTTTGAGGCATAAAAGATGACGTGAGGAATTTTTTATCTTCATTCACCAAGAACAGCCCCAATGGCACTATCAGAAGCATCACACATCAATTCAAATGGTAAGGACCAATCTGGGGGTTGGATTATTGGAGCAGATGTGAGAGAAGATATGATTTCAATGAAGGCTCTCTTGCAAGCCTCATCAAAATTGAATGTGACATCATTTTGAAGTAAACGAGTAAGTGGGAGGGAAATCTTGCTGATGTTCTGAATGAATTGCCGATAGAAACCGGCATGACCAAGGAAGGACTGAATGTCTCGAACTGATTTGGGTTCAGGAAGTTATTGGATCACCTCAATTTTTGCTGGATCAACTTGGATACCCTCTTGAGAAATTATGTGCCCTATAACAATTACATTTTAAACCATGAAGTGACATTTTTCAAAATTCAGCACAAGGTTTCACTTGACACACTTTTGAAGGACCAAAGAGAGTGAATGTAAGCAAGATTCAAATGACTCGCCATAAATGGTAATGTCATCCATGAAGACCTCCATGCAATTCTCAATGAATTCAGAAAATATACTCATCATACACCGCTGGAATGTTGCAGGAGCATTACAAAGGCCAAAAGGCATTCGCCTATAGGCATAGGTTCCAAAGGGGCAAGTGAATGTGGTATTTTCTTGGTCTTGAGGTGCGATTGGAATTTGGAAGTAGCCGGTGTAACCATCAAGAAAGCAATAGTGTGACTTTCCGGCCAATCTCTCAAGCATTTGGTCAAGGAAAAGAAGTGGGTAGTGATCTTTTCGTGTTTCAGCATTCAATTTCTGATAATCGATGCACACACGCCATTTGTTTTTCACTCGAGTTGTGACCACTTCTCCATGTTCATTTGTGACAACTGTTATCCCGCCCTTCTTAGGAACGACTTGAATTGGACTAACCCATTCACTGTCAGAAATTGGGCAGATAATACCAGCTTGAAGAAGCTTGGTAATCTCTTCCCTAACTACCTCAAGTATGAGTGGATTGAGTCTTCTTTAAGGTTGCCTAATTGGTTTGGCTGATTCCTCTAGATAGATGTGATGCATGCAAAGGGAAGGGCTGATTCCTGGAATATCCTCTAGGGTCCAACCTAAGGCATTTTTGTTTTCCTCTAACACTTGAACAAGTTGGGACTCCTCAGTTTCAGAAAGTGAAGCAGAGATAATGACAGGGTAGGAGGGATCATTGAAAAGGAATGCATACTTGAGGTGTGAAGGAAGTGGTTTTAGATCAGTTTCAGCCTTGATTTGAGAGCTAGACAAGTTAGGAGCAGTAGAAGGGATTCCAGATGGGTTTGTATCATTTTCCTCAACACTGTCCAAGGTGGAGCAGTAGATATCAGAGTTGATGTGGGATTCAAGAGAGTTTTCAAGTTCACTTTGATTGATGGAGTCTAAGAAAGAAAGGTCAACATCAACTTCTCCATTTATAACTTGGTTAATCATTTAGCAGATTTCACAGTCTCCACTATCATTAGAACATGATGAGCATGAAGAAATAGAGGTGAGTTGACTCTTAGAAGTGTCATCTGATGCATGAATAGAGAATGTAGAGTGATTCTCTGATGGGTATCGCATGGCTTGAAAAATGTTGAACTTGACCACTTGGTCACCAAATTCCATAGATAAGATGCCCGAATGGACATCGACCTTGGTTCTAGCAGTCATGAGGAATGGTCTTCCTAGAATTAGGGGAGATCGAGAAGATGTCGTCTCACCTTCCATGTCAAGGACATAGAAATCAGCTGGGAAGATAAGATCATTGACCCGAACAAGAACATCCTCAATTATCCCCTCAGGACTGGCAGTGCTTCGATTGGCTAATTGAATGACAACACCCGTTGGGGGCAAGGGACCTAGACCAAGGTTGCAAAAAATGGATTTGGGCATGACATTTATTGAGTCTCCAAGGTCTATGAGTGCATCATCAAAGTTGGAACTCCCTATTTGACATGGAACCGTGAAGGTCCCTGGATCTTTGCAATTCATGGGAATGGACTGTTGGGTTGAAACATTTTCAATGTTCCTAAGTTGCCTCTTATGGGTGCACAATTCCTTAAGAAACTTGGCATACTTAGGGATTTGTTTGATGGCATCTAAGAGGGGGATGTTCACTTCAACACGTCTAAACATGTCAAGCATTTCAGGATCATGTTCAAAGGACTTCTTAGGCTTGGAGATGGCTTGAGGAAAAGGAATTGGGTTCCTTAGAGGAATGGAAGGAGGTGAAGGAGTGGATTCAAGTTCCTTTTCCCGCTTTTTGTTCTTTTGATTTTCTATATCAACATCGAAAGGGGAGGTAGAGGAATCAGCATGGGGCATAGCAATTTTCTTTCCCGATCTAAGTGCAATTTCACTTACATTACCCTTAGGGTTGGGTAATGGTTGAGCTAGGAGTTGGGATGAATTGGATGGTTGTTGCTGGCTAAGGTGGGATGCAAGTTGACCTATTTGGGTTTCAATGTTCTTGAGGCTAGAACGGGTGAAGGAAGCAAGATCCTCTACAGCACTTTCCCATGGTTGTTTAGAAGAAGAGGCTTGTCCCAAATTGGGTTGTCCTTGATTTTGGTTCTTGGGAAAGTGATTGTATTGGGTGGGGAATTGGGAAGGCTCGTTAGGATAGTGGAATCCAGGAGGAGTATTGTTCCTTTGGGGTTGAGGAACAAAAGGATAAGGTTGATGGATGTTACCACCACTTTGACCATATTGGAACTGGTTCGGATTTTTATGAGGGAACTGAGGAGGATGAGAAATAGGAATACCATACCTCAGAGGTGGGTTAAAGGTAGAAGAGAAGGGATCAGAGTGGGGTTGGTTGAAGTTTCTAACAAACTAACCTGATTGTTGAGGGTTGAAGTTTCGCTGAGCATATACCGCATTGAGATCAATTGGACTAGATGAATCAGATGGATCATCTTGATGTTTTGGACATGTGTCAGTCGGATGAGTTGGTGAGTTGCAGATTCCACAGTTCTTGACAGGCCCAGTGAAAAGAGATTGTTGAGGAGAAGAGTTTGGGGCTTTGGAAGCCACAGATAGTTAACGCAAAAGACCTGTAAGTTCACTCATCCACTCAGTCATTTTTTTGGGATCTATGGATTGATTCTCTTGGGCTTGTTTCACTTGAGCATGTGCTCGAGTATGGAATTGCTGCGTGTTTGCAGCCATGTTGCTTATGAGTTCTCGTGCAGCTGCAGGAGTTTTGTCAACAAGAGCACCGCCACTTGCGGCATCAATGAGAGTTCGCTCCATAGCCAATAACCCCTCATAGAAGTATTGGATCAGGAGTTGGTCAGGGATTTGATGGTGTGGACAAGTTTTCACAAGCTTTTTGAACCTCTCCAAATACTCATGGAGTGATTCATTAGGGAATTGACGGATGCTTCTTATTTCCTTTCGGATAGAAGCTGTTCGGGAAGCGGGAAATAACTTCTCATGGAAAAGTCTCTTCATGTCAACCCATGAGTTTATGGAACCAGGTGAGAGGTAGTAGATCCAAGACTTGGAAGAATCCTTTAGGGAAAAGGGGAAAGCTCTAAGCTTGATTTGTTCTTCAGAAACCCCTTGAGGTTTCATGGTTGATCAGACCACTTGGAACTCTTTGAGGTGAAGATGAGGATCCCCACTAGCTAGACCATGGAAATGAGGAAGAAGATGAATCAAACCCGACTTGAGTTCGAAGTCAGCCTCTATGTTTGGATATTGAATACCAAGAGGTTGGTAATTCATATCAGGGGCAGTGAGTTCTTTTAGGGTTTGTTCCCTAGGATTTTCCATTTCAATTTCAATTGGTTGGATGAGGACTGGTTCTTGAATTATTTGAGTATCTCTTATGTTCCTCCTAAGTTGGCGAAGTGTTCGCTCAATTTCAGGGTCAAACAAATCCAAGGGATTGTTTGGAAGGCAATGGGGCATTCAGAAAGATTTTGGAAGAAAGAGGAAGACGGTTTTTTTCTTTTTATTTTTTTCAGTTTATGATTTTTAAGAGGAAAACGGGTTTTTCTTTGTGTTTTTTTTTATTTTTTTTTTAAATTTGTTTTTTTTTTGTTTTTTGACAATAACCAGAAACGAATGACTACTTAAAGCACCATCCCCGGCAACGGCTCCATTTGAAATGCACGGCCGATTGTCGCCTATCGACCGGTCAAAGTTCCGGTGCTCTGCTAATGTGTATAGCAGCACTCGGGTCGAATCCTCGACGATGGTACTCTTTAATAGTCGATTGTTTTTAGTTGATTGTATTTTGATTGGGGGGGTTTGTTTGTAGAGCTTAATTGAAATGTTTAATGAATGATGTTTAATTTAACAAGTTGATAAATATTGGGGTGAGTTCATCATTGGGGAGTTAAGTACGTGATATCCTTGAGCCATACTTTGTATTGCATTAAATTAACACTCATGCCATAAGTTGACGTTGATTGGAATTCCTAAGTGTGAAGGCTTTAATACAAGACTTAACTTAACTTAGGGTTCTAATCTCAATCAAAACTTATTTATGGTAGTGTATTTATGGTTCCAATAATCCATGGAAACCACTCGTTAAACAAAACATATCATTAATTCATGACATATTAAGTTTAACATACACAATATTAATTTAAAGAATACTCATCGAGCAAAACTCACAATCACTTAACATCCCCGAATTATAACTCACCCCAATGAGAGATTTACTCAGCCATTTGGATGTTTAATATTCTGGTTAAAATAATTATGATGATGAATTATAAAGAGAAGAAAAAGAAAGGGACATGATAAGAGTAGTGTGCCGAACACACACACGAAATATTTTGAGAATCAAAAATGGAATTTCGATTGAATGAGGAAGCAAGATAAGGTACTGTAATTTAAAATGATTCAAACTATTTTAAGACCATTAAAATTATACTACAGAAGTTGGATGATAATAAGAGATATTGAAGAAGTAACTTGCATTAAAACAGAATTACAAAGAAAGAGAATTACAAGATTACAAAAACGAAGAACACGAAAGTAAGTGAAAACAAAGAGAGGAGGAAAGGTCTCTCAAGTGAAAACTTGAGTATGGAAGATCCTCCCAAGCCTTTGGAAAGGCCTTGGTCGTGCCAATATGATATCCTCTCTTCTTAAATGCCAACCCCTCTCAAGGAGAGAAGGGTAGAGTATTTATAGCCCAAGGAGTGGACTGTTTGCATTCCCAATCTGTCCCTCCACTTGTATCGCCAATTGGGCTATTCAGACAGCCGAATCATCAAATATCTCATTCTTAAAAGTTGTAGACAATAATGTTGGACGACTACTATCAAATTTGGAGTCTTTTTTACTTAAGGATCAAAAGTTATGGCTGGTTGATTAAACAAAATTAAACTGTCTATTTCAATCCAGTCTTTTTGAAGTCCATAATGTGAAAGGGTTTTTGAATATGAAGATGCCTTCAAATCCGAATGGTTCATTCAACAAAGTCGGCCACCTATATCCCCTATTTCACACTGAAAAATATCAGCTCTATTTGATTCTTACATCATGAGAGATGTCATGCATACTATACTGATTTTAATTCTCGTTGAGAATGGTGGGCTGGACTTCAATGCTTTATTTGGGCCCCTTGTACTTGGATTTCGGCCTTGAAATTTTTATCCAAGATGACATGTAGTGTCGCACGAATTATGGTGGAGAGTTAATGTTTTTGGACTTCTGTATTGAGCCCAGTAAATCAATCTTCAAGGCTGGTCCAGTTTGTTCATAGATTCTTTGGTCTTGTTTGTGAGGACCATATAACCCTTCAAATGGCAGAATTGGATCATGGTTCCTTCTAATTAAATGTTTTATATTTAAAGGAGAATCCTAAAAAACAAGAACCACACAATTTGGATCAGTATAGTGACAGTTATTATTAAAACATTAAACTGACTCAATTGGACTACTTCTAAAAATGCTCAAAAATTATATTTAATATTAAAACATTAATATTTCACACAAATTATGCACATTTCATATAAAATCAGTAAAGGGGGAATATAATAAATCATGAAAATATTAATAACATCACTCAAACCTTTATTATTATCTTATGCTTTTATATGATCATTGATTGATATCTTCCATGTTTACCCTTACTAAGAATTTGTGCTCACACTTTTACTTGGTTTTCATTCCCCAATTTATGAAGAAATTTTTAAGATGTATATTTACATAATGTTTAATAAATGGGAATATATTTATGGTAGATTTTTAACATCTTTTATTAAATAAGAATATTTTCTATATAGTCTCCAAAGAAACTAAACTTTTACAATCCTTAGGAATGTATTTGTGAAATGTATAGAATATTCACTTAGTAAGATATAATATATAAGTATAAAAGTCATGGTTCATTATAATTCACATTAGAGAAAAGGTTTATTTATCCTATAGAATCACAAATGAGAAAACTTTAGTATTATCCATAAGGATATGTAGAAGGATAAGTATAATGATAAGTCAAATTATAGAGAAATATTCTAGAATATTGGTGAATAAAAGACAGAGTGGATTCCATGAAATAAAATCCCTATCTAGATACTTAAAAGGGATTTGGTTTTTTCATAGTTTTACCAAGGGGTTATAAATATAAAAAATGCGAATTGATTTAGTCTTAGTCATAACCTGGTGCATTACAGTTAGTCTATCCACACACTTGGTTTGACGTTCCCAGGGGATATGTTTTGGATGATCAAAAACACTTTATGAACCATCATGAAGGATTTCAATATATTTACATGAATTAACAAGGTTTCACTAAAGGTTACATATATTTAAAAGAATGTTTCATGATTTACTACATCCTTTAAATTATTTTCCATTCTTGATTGTGTGGTTTCTCACTATTATTAGAGATGCTCACACTATGATTTTTAGATTTAATCAATCGATGGAACTTGAAGGAACCAAGTTAATGATAAATGAGACAAACAATTCAATGATTTTACTCCTAAGTAACCTAATTATTTGGGATATTGAATGAAAAATTTCATTACTACTCTCATATAAATTTCTTGAGTTATGAATCATGTTGAACTTCCAAATTATCAAATGAAGTAATGGTGTTCAGTTTCATCCTTCATTAGGTAATTACCACCTTCGTTTAGTGGTTATTTAGAACCACTAGTTTTTAGAGAATGGATTAGTACCATTGAAAAGATATTTTTCAAACCTCATTGTTTAAATCATGGAAAAGTCAATTTTACTATTTATCATTTGGAAGGTCATATAGATCAGTGGAGGATAATTATCAAGAACATGAGGGGAAAAGATGAAATTGACTCTATGGAGTAGGATGAGTTTAAGAGATTATTTTTCAATAATTACTTTCCTTGAATTATTCATACAAAGATAAAGAAGGAATTCCTTGAACTGAAACATAAGGATAATGGATCCATTGGAATCTATGTTGAGAATTTTACAGGAATTGTGAGGTGTGATCTTGATATTATCATCCAACCTAAAACTAACGTTAATAAACTCTTTAGTGGCCTAAAACCAATTTTAAAAAATGTACCATATATAAGAGACTTTAGAAGCTAAGAAGAAATCATTTGATGTTCACTCAAGGTGGAAATTGAAATTGTAGATTCTCACCATTCCAATGGTTTTCATAAGAAATGTAAAATTGAGTCTCATGAAAACTAGAATAAATCACATGGTGAAAAGAAATTATAGCCATATACATTCCAAAAATGTGGGTAAAACATCAAGGGAACATCTTTGATGAAAAAGGTATGTGATTTAAATTTTGAAGGGCAGGTCCAAAATCTAGTGAATTTCAAAAGGAACTGATTGGGAAGTATAATAAAATGGTAGAAAAGTAAACACCCACTAATTCACCACCCATGATCCAATACTTAAAATACAAGGATCCTAGTAATTAAGCTAGCCATTGATAAAATCCAAAGGATAATAATGATTATCGACATTATCCAACTCATAAACATATGGAGAAAAGGGAAATATCAGGTGATTACTATTAATTATGAGGGATATGATAACAATGTTGTGAATAATACACTTACCATACACTCTAGTATTTATAATGTATTATTTAATTATTGATATACTGAAAAATTTAAATATGAAAAATTTATCTTAGATCATCAAATTTCCACATCAATGATAAGAAGTTTAATTAGCAGTAGAAACACATAATGGTATGATGATCAAATCTCAAGTCTATACTTCTTCCCAAGTTGATGTTTTTACAATTCTAATTCCTAGAAATCCTGTTATTATTCCTCTAGTTGAATTTTATGTTATCTTAGGCATGTATTGGATTTCATTATATAAATCCCCTATAAATTTTTGAGGAATAGAAATCCTATTTTATAATCAAAACCAACCTATGATCTTCTATCATTGTGATGATAACTATTAACATTCTATGTAAATTGAATACATTTTATAGGTTTTGATTCATATTAAAAAGGGATGATTAACAAGTTGGTAAGGGATAAACTCGAAAGTGATTATATGCCTATTGTGCGGGATTTTATAGAAGTGTTTATGAAATAATTTCCTCTTATACCACAGAATCATATAGTTGATTTCCCAATATAACTCATACATGGTGCCTCACTTATTTCAATGACTCCATATATAATTGAACTAATTGTGTTATAATTATTGATGAAGAAATACCAAGAGAACATTGAGAAGGGATTTATTCTACTAATGTTTCCACCTTGGGCTGCTTCAGTTCCATTGGTTAAGAAGAAATATGGATCAATGTGAACCTTCATTTATTATCAGGAATAGACTATGATAACAATAAAGAACAAGTATCTTCTACCCTATATTGATTACTTGTTTGATCGATGGTATGAAGCTCAAAACTTCTCCAATACCGAAATTTGTTCTAGATATCATTAAAATAGGGTCAATAAGTAGTATATACCCAATATTTAATTCCATACTAGGTATGGACACTATGAAAATATTATAATTCCATTTTTTATTACTAATTCCACCACTATATTCATTGATTTAATGAACAGAGTCTTTATAGACCACCTTGATCAGTTGGTGGTAGCCTTTATAGATGATATTGTTTTCCATTCAAAGAGAAAATAAGTAAATGAATATCACTGGAGAATTATTATAAAGGCCCTATGTAGTGAGAAACTATATAAAAAATTTAAAAAGTGTTAATTTTGGGTATTATAAGTTTCATTTTGGGTCATATAATCTCAATCGATGGAATATTAGTGGATCCATAAAATACGGAGTTATTGAACCTTAGATTAGACCAAACAAAATAATAAATATCCAATTTTTTCTTGGTTTGGATGCATTTTATTGATGGTTTGTGGATAATTTCTTAGGACTACATAATCCACTCACTAGGTTAACTCGAATGGGAGCCAAGTACCTTTGGACATACGAATGTGACAGAAATTTCAATGAATTGGAGAGAATATTATCTAGTATATGTGTTCTTACAATACCCTATAGTGGATAAGGGTTTTTAATCTATAGTGATGATCCCAAGAAGGTTTTTTTATGTGTTATGAGGAAAAACTACATTCTTATAGCTTATACTTCATGGAAATTAAGGTTTCCTGAGAAACATTACCCAACTCATGATTTGGAGTTATCTGTGGTAATGTTTTCATTAAATTTGTGGAGATATTATATTTTAAAATAAAATTGTGATATATATAGTAAAAATAAATTTGTAAGGTACATATTCATATAGAAGTAGTTAAATAGGCCCCAAAAAAGGTGGTTAGATGTGATTAATGATTATGTCTCCTTAATACATTACCAGCCTATGAAAGTGAAAAAGGTGGTTGATTGTTTGATTCGAAAGAATCATGCCATTGTATCCAATATGAAGATTAAAAAAGTTACAATATTTCTAGATTTTAAAATGATTGATCTATAAATTTTGAATGAATGGGATAAATCTTATCTTTCTCAAATAAGTGTTCAACTATTTAAAAAAATTATGATTACATTGGAGAAAAATGATTATGTAGAGCTTCAAAATAAGGTGAGAAATGTTCTTGATTTTAACCTTGATTGTAATATATTTATAAGTTTTATGAACCATGTATAAGTTCCATATATACTCGATTTGAAGGATCTGTTAGAAGTGGTTCATAGTTCTAAATTCTTTATTCATCGATGAAATGAAAAATGTAATGGGATATGAAAGATTATTTCTAATGTGATTGCGTGACGAAATATATTACAAAAAAATTCATGGTTCTTGGTTTGTCGGAGATTTATGTCTAATAGTAAATAACTAAGGGGATGTTACAACCATTACCCATACGAGGATGGAAATGGGAAACAATCACTTTGGATTTTTTTCATAAGAATCTACAAAACGCCTAAATGATATAATAATTTATGGGATGTAGTTGATAAACTTGTAAATTATTCTCACTTCATAACTATTAGAGAATATTTAACTCTAAAAAATATTTCTATGATATATATAAGAAATTATTAGAGTTTCATAGATTACCACTTTCAATTGTATCATATTAGGAACATAGGTTTACCTAAATGATATAGAAAAGTCTTCAGTAGGCCTTGGATATAGAGCTAAGTATCAAAACTACGTATCGTCCTCACACAGATGGTCAGTTTGAGAGAATAATTTAAAACCTAAAGGATATGATTGGATATTTTTCTCTATATTTCAAATGTGTTTAGGATCAATACTTTCCTCATGTTGAGTTTTCACAAAACAATATCTTTCACTCGAGCATTTGGATGGCTCCTTATGATTCCCTCTATGGAAATAAGTGTATAACTCTAAAGTGATAAAATAAATATGGAGTAATAAATCAATTGAGACCTAAGGTAGCTAAAAAATTTGAAGATAAGGTTATATCAATTCATCAACACATACGGGAAACACAAGGTGGGTAGAAAAGTTATGCTGAAAATCACTATTATGATCTAGAATTTGTAGTTGGGGATTAGTTTTTCCCCACAATATCTACATAGAAGCAGGTAATGATGTCTAGAAATAGTGGAAAACTAATCCCTAGTTATATATTTCCCTTTTTAATTATAGATCATATTATCATGAAATTTTATCGATTGTACCTTCTACTGATCCTCTATCAAGTCCACAATTTGTTCCATATATCTCTCATAATGATTTATATACTTGATCCTTCACAGGTAAAAACTCAGAGTTCATATAAAAAGATATTTATTATGAGGAATATCCAATTTATATTATATATTTTATATATAATTTGATATTAGAAACTTGATTACACTTTAATATTTTGAAAAATTGAGTTTATGTCCTCTCCCCCACTTATAAAATGGATCTCACTCTCCTCGCCTCTAAATACTTATAAAACCTATTGGTTTTCCAAGAACTTCCCAAATACTTTCCTTGATTCACTCCTCACATTCTGGAGGCCTTTTTTTATTAGGAATCCACCCAATGAGGTGTAAAAACAATGAGATTATCCTAAGAAGAGGTATTAATGTCGACAGAGCATTTCTATTTTTTTGTTAATTATCCTCCATAAAATATTATTCAATGATTATGAAATATTAAAACTAGTATATTACATACACTTAGATTTTATTATGTAAATTTCATAACATATATTCTCTTTCTCTTCTGTCAATTGGAAAATCAAATCGTTGATTATGTATAGTGGACTACCGCCTCACGAATCGATGAAATTGATTTTCTATCATTATTTCTCACAGGTGGATATAATGAAGGATTTAACATATATATATTATATTTAGTAAATAAATATACTTATGGAATTGAATTATTACATCTATATTCTTATTTTTCATTTCAGGTGAATACAATAACATCTCGTGTGTGTACGACAGACTACCACTTTGCGAAGCAATGTGATTTTGTTTTCACTTACGCTTTGCATGGAAGGTAGTAAGGATAAATTTAATGAATATATGTGATATAAATGAAATAATAATTATTATTTTATCGATAAATATTATTTACCATTCATTTTTTTCATCCATTGATAATATTGAAACAACGTTCATGAAAGCGTACATCCTATTGTGTCTATGAACGGTGTCATTCATTTTTCTATATGTACTTTATAGATGATTACAATACTATACATTATGAATATATAATATATTTTATTCATTGTTAAAATTATTTATATTATGTAATCATAATCAACATATATGATCCAAAACTACAGAACCAAAACATACATGAAAAACAAAGAAGGTTTCACCTAGAATAGTTATTTTAATAAAGAATTGTTAATAAAAGGGTCATAAAATGTTATAAGTAAATCAAATATGGTATGATATATATATATATATATTATAATTGTTCTAAAATTAATGTAATATAAATCTATATTTATTATATATGATGTTCCAAATCATATGAAGGAAGTCGAGACTTGAGGTACGATATCTTCATCTCACTTTTATTTCTATGGAACGCATACCTTGTACACCACTTGTTTCTCTTGTGTGATATATATAATACCCATGAATCCATTTCATGATTATTATCATGAAATTATAGGATATAAATATCCATATAATTTTCCTTCTCTCATTGGACTTATGATTCAATAGATACCATTGTGTTATAAGGTTTTATGTTACAATATAATTGTTTATCAGGATTAATTATAATTTAGTTTTTGATGATTAAATCTTACGATATATCTCTCAACAAACCCAGGAAGATTCTTCCCCTCTAGTTATTTCAAAAAAATACATATTTTAAATTCATTTTCCTCTCATTATGTACTCAATATTCAAAAAAAATAAGGAAACCTCAACATTATTTCTCTAATTGGTCAAAACCCTTTTTCTTTCATGCCCATATTTTCTAAAAATGTTATAAAGAAATTTTAACCATTCTAAAATGATTTTATAAAGACATTATAACCATGTTTTACTTTTTACCAATTTTTTTAAAAGGAATATGGCAATAATTTTCTGAACATGATAGTTTTGACTTTTCATTAAAAATTTGAAAGGAATCTTGGCTGTAATAGATACAACATGAATATGATTTTATGCCATCATGAATACTAAATTATTTTTAACCTACTTTAAAAATATTAAAGTTTATTTTTAACTAAAATATTTCACTTGATATTTTGGAAATTTTTAGATCTTAATGAATTTATTTTAAAAGAAAATGATATTTTTCTCAAGAAAGTTTTAATGATATTTTAAAGAATTACTATTCAATAATGACAACAAACTTTGGTGTTTATTATGATTTACTAGGGTTGTGATATAATGGTATAATCCTTATAATTTATTTGTATTTTTTATTTTTATGATTATTATGAAAATAATTTTATGAAACTCATTCCTTTTGTATGTGTTATAATATGATGAATTGATTAAATGTTTATGAAACCCATTTCTTTTCCACAGGGTATACAATAATGAAATTTTTAGGTAACCTATTTCCTTTCTCATTATTTATGACATGATGAAGTTTTTATGATGTTTTGGCACAAAATTAAGGATTATGTGATTTTTGGGACCTATATCGCCCTCTAATGCATTGGGTAATGGTTTATATGTCATGAGATAATGATGGGAAACAAGATGATATGCTTGATCCACTTTGGGAAATGGGATGATATACTTGATCCACTATAGGAAACAAGTGATGATTCTTGATACATTATGTAATCAGAAGGGGTGTTTATTCATGATATATTATGATTTTATGGTCCCAATTTTTAAACTTAACATATGAAATGGTTTCTATAATTTTAATAGTGCCCCTATTATATGTTAGGAACTAATGGTTCATGATTTATTTATGACTATTTATCACTATTATGGTTCATGTATTTTCAAATGATAATGTTTTATTCCATGCCTCGTGTTTATGTTCCATTATAGATTGGGTATAAACTTAGTAATTTATATTCCTAATATCATGAAATTATTCTTATATTATGCTTTAATGTGATCATTGATTTATGTTTTCTATATTTACCCTTACTACAAATCTAAGATCACCCTTTTCATATGTTTCTTTCCCCATGTTAGGAAGAAAGATTTGAATAGGGTATACTTATTAAGTTTAATTAATGGGAAGATCTTTATGAGTGATGTAGAATATATTTCTTGAAATAATAAGATTGTGTATCTAGTATCTAAATACACTAAAATTTAATGGTCCACATGCATGTATTTTTGAAATGTATTTAATATTAATCTATCAAGATTAACTGTATTTTCATGAAAATCCTTGGTAGTTATAGCTTGATCTAGGTATAAATTAATTGTTATAAATTATCCTTTGATTGTGCTGGTATCTAATCCTGGTTGTGTACTTGGGTGTGGTCCACTTACCAATCATCATGTTTATGGTTTCTCTCCCATCTGTAAACCTTTCAATGTCCTTTTTAAGTTTCTTAATTGACATTATAAGTTAATTATTATCTTTTAGTATATGATTTTTCTTTTCATTTTTTATAGTAGGATTGAATTAAATATAAATAGATAAATCATTATGTTTGTTTTAAATTTTATGATTATCATTAAGTTCATTGAAATTTTCGTCCATCATACTATAATATTTAAATAAACCTTCTCTGGTCATATTTTTATTATTATTTTTGTTTTTAGAGATATTAGAAATACGTTACAGATATGTATAGATTTATTTTATAAGCTTATATTTTTTTACCCTAAAAAACATATTTTTTTCTTTCATCTTTGTCTTCTTTGGAAGAATCAAACTAATTGGAACTATCCTCAAAGTAACTATATGTGGACTTAATAGCTTTATTGGGCCTTTTTCCTTTTCCTTCATTAATTTTTTTAAAATTTAATTTTTTATATTCATCTTGGATATTCCATTTCCTCTTTAATTCATAGCAAGTAACTTCTTCTAGTTGATTTTACATTTTCTAGTTTCCTATTGTTCATAATTTCCACCATAGTTTTATTTATTGAAGAATTACTTCTTCCTATAGAACATATTAAATATTCTAGCTAGATGATCCATTTCTTCATCACTGTTAGGGGGTCACTCTCTGTCACTTGAACTATCTTCTGTGATTTTATTCTACAACTTTAACTCATAATTTTTTAATGAAACTGATTTCCAATTTAGTTAATCATCTTCTTTGTTTACTTGAATCTCTTCCTAAAAAATCATGAGTTTTTCAATTATATCCCTCCCTATTAGTTTTCTTGAGTCACATGATTCTTGAATAGAGACAAAATTTTATCTTCATCAATCAAGTAAGCACCACATAAGTCTTATCAATTTATCATTTTCTTTGATTTTCTTTCAATGTGCATGAATTATAGTGAATGTTTCATTGAACCTGTGATACATGACATAAAAGGATTCGTCCAATTTCATTTTAAATATATCGTTTTAATATTATAGGTATTCATGCACATTTTTTTAACATTTTATGTTCCATAATGAGATATAATAAGGTGTATCCCTGATTTCATAAGAATTAGAAAATGTATAAATTTTACCGAATTTATCCTCCCCTAATGCACAATATAATGCATTCATATCATTGTATTTACAATCATAAGTGTCCATAGTAACATTACTCCAATTAGCTATTTAATATTTATGTTTTTCATATTTTTCCATTATTATAATCCAAATATCAAATCACATGATCTCCAGACCTATTTTTCATCATAATATCCCCCAAACATAATTTGAACCATTAAAATAGGGAGGTTAGTTGGTAGAAATTTCCTCAAGTCTATTATTATTTATAGAGTTATAAATTTAGAACTTATATAAGTTTTTATCTTTTCTGGTAGAAACAAATTGATCATAGTTAAAGGATAGATATTATGAAATAATTCCTCTTATACTAAGAACATTTATTTATAAATAAATTTATCCACAACTCTGATCATATTTTATAGTCAACAATATAAAGTAATGTCTAGGATTATACACAGCCTCTTCCATAATTTATGTGGGAGTACAGATGTCCAGAAATAATATAATAGAGTAACTTATACTCTCCAATATAGTGTGGGAGATTGTTTTGAATAAATAAAAATTATATAAGAACAACATGAATGTATGAAAAATAGAGATAGATAATAGTATAGGATTTATAATGAATTCAAGATTTTAGTTCTATTATTCTATAGATTATTTTTCACTTTTTGATATCTTCTATTAGTTAGGAAATGATGTGTGAAGATTTGAAGATATTATATCATATTTTGATTGTGTTTTAGAGATAACAACGTAGAATAGTTAATAAAATAGAACACTAGTTATTGTTTTTATACTCATGAAAATTTTTGGTGTCTTTGACTTGATTATGTATCTTTTATCTAACATCAATCTCTCATAAAAAGAAAATTTAATTTAAAAAGAGCTATTGAAAGCTCATCATTAGATATACTTAAAGCCAATATGAAATCCATGTACATTAAATTCATTTATTCATCATTTAATTATTTATATAAATATTGGTTGGAATGTTATATTTAACAAATATAATACCCACTTTTTAAATAACTTCACTTAAAGTGTGTCATGTCAGCTTCCATGGTGGCTTTGAAACATTGTGATAATTCTGATAACATCACTTTGAAACTAATATAGTCTATCAATTTTACCCATGATTAATCCATTACTTTTTTAAATTGGGACTGCTACCCACAGTAGCTTCACTTATTAATGTGGTCACTTCATCACCTTTTCATAAGTAAATTTTCTTGTATGGTCACTTCACTTCAACATGTGGTTAATCAGAAACTTATGGAAGCTCAATCAATGTAAAAATATGCATTATGAGATGGTCACTCTAATTTCATCATACGGTTGATTGAAATTCAACATGAGGCTGATTAAATATTTTTTTATATTTTTAATTAACATGTAGTCACATAAAACTAGCTTTACAGTCAAATGGTTTCTTGTTCAGTTGCTCGAAGATTTCATGAGAAACCATCCATACTCAATCAGATAGGTCTATGGTTAGTCCACTTATCATTTAGTCTATATATTACTTTATAAAAAACAATGTTGGGGTTACTTGATATGTCATGTGGTTTCTTTAGTCCTTTGAGGAATCCACCATAGTCAATCCATTAACATTTCATTTGATCTAAAACATTATCAAGTTTGGCATGTCTATATTCCTTCTTGCAGTCGATTAACTCTTCATATGGTCAATCCAAAAAACGTTTTTAGGCTCATGGCCAATCTTTTGAATTATTTGGATTAAAGGACATTCCAAGACCTTAAAAAATATACTATATTTAATAAAAATACATAGATATCATCAAACCCATAATTAATTAGAAGCAACATAGACAAGGTTTATAATTAGTAAACCAAGGAATTTATGGAGCATACAATAATATTTCTTAATTATATTGCTTCCAAATAGCCTTGAATTTGAATAAAATGAGGATATGGTTGAAATATCATACACTAATTAAAATTATATAGTATTTAGTGTCAATGTAAACATTATTATTTTTATTAACCCCTTCATTAATCATTTTTAACCTTAACTATGGAAACATCTATTTTAATATTAAAGGGTTTTAATTTTATTTATATGGTAAAAAATATATCATAAATTACCATGGAATGAAATTTTCAACAATATATTATCCTACTTGACCTCTTCAATTATTTTTAATACTTTTAAATAATTTAATAAAATATTATTTTTCATAAAATATCAATACTGACATTTTTTACACTATTAATATAATTAGGGTTTAAAGACATCAATATATTACTGTAATTAGAATATAAACCTTTCATGTATCATTAATATTTTATATTAATCTTTAAAATTTATGGGGAATTATAACACACACAATCAATATTACTTTTAGAGTTTTTAAAATCATTTTTTATGAGATTTCTACTATTTTGACAAAAACTATGTCAGCGATTTGTAAGAATTTAAGGTAATTATTTCATCCCAAAAAATTAAAAATATATTACCATAATATATATATAATATATACTTATATAACTGAACTTAGCCACTTTTTTCCATGTATAAAATATTTAGTGATGTTAAATTCAATAGGGTGACATTTTTGGAATTTTCTTTACTTAAAATAATATTAATTTAATTATCAAGGTAAAATGGAACAAAAATTCCATTATTTATAATTTAGGAAGAATATGGTAGTATTTATTAAATACAATGCAATAAAATCAACTATATGGTTGATTTTGAAACCTTATCTCATGTGTTTAACTATATATTACTCATTTACCCAAACTGAAGTGGAAAATATTTACCATGTCTACTATATAAAATAAAAAAAAATTAAATGGGACTTATTTTCAAAATTTGAACCTCTAGATTCAAAATATTTTATAAATTTTTCAATATTAAATCACTAGAGGTGCCGAAAATCAATTTTAATATAAATGTCTCAAACATAATGAAAAGATTTTAGAAAAATTTTCTTTAAAGAATTAAAATGAACTTATATCAAAATAATTCATATATATATTTCAAATTTAATTTATTAGATTATTGTAAATTATTTGGATCATATTTCACTTAAAGAATAAATCCAATTTATAATGGGACTTCTATGTTACATGATTTAATGAAACGAAATGTCAGTATTTTAAAAATATATATATCTCCCTATTCATGGGAAAATCAGTCATTTTTGGAAAATATCAATATTTGACCCTTAATTAATTTTGATATGATGATTTCAAAAATAAAGTTCATTTTTTGAAATACATTTTATAAAATTATAAGAAATTAATTTTATTATTTTATAATGAAAAAAAATTAAAAAAAATATGAGAAAAAATTATTTTTAAATATTATAATGAATTTTCCAAAACTTTTGTGCTTATGTATCAATATATATGATTTATCTAAAAAATGTATACATATGTTTTCCAAATTTTATTATTCCTTTTCACTCCTACAAGATAATGGTTGTTTAAAAATGTATAGTATATTTTGGTTCATTTAGAATCATGGTTGTAGGGATCGAAATATACTGAAGAAATTAAATTTATTTAAAGATAAATATATAATAAAATATTGGGGAGCCATAAGGGGTGTGAATTGGGGAAATGTATGAGTAGAGTTCAAAACTCTAGGTATTATGCTACCATACATTGTTTTCACATTAAAGGGATGTATCAATATAATCTAAGGTGAAACCCATCTCTTAAGGGGACCATCATTCTAGTTGTCAAGAAAAAGCAAAGAAACAATATAATGGAATTGATAATAAAGAAAAAATAATATTGATATGATAATGGAAATGATGACTATGGATGGACTTAAGATATGATATTTTACCATCACTATATGTAACGTCCTGGATCCGGGTGCCACTCAACAGGTGCCCTGAACCCTGTTGGTCACATGACCTCAAGCGCATTTCCCCAAATGCCAGAAACTATAGACTAGCACTAAGGGACCAGGTCTGATAGTGGGGAAACTATGCCCTATTTTGTCAAAGTGTATCACAGCGGAAAAGATAATAACATACAATAGTGGAAGCAGTAAACAATATGAACTAGAAATGAAACAATATAGTAAAAAGAACCAGCAGTCCTATATATAAAGATCCAGCATTTCTTTAAATCTATGAAAGCTACCAGAACAGGATACAATGCAATACAACACAAATCAAGTACAAGGTACATCCAAACAAAACAAAGTAGAGTAAACAAAACGCAGCAGAATCGCAATCCAAAGCTCAGTCCCATGATCTCCTACTCCTCTGCTACAATCATGTGCCTATATAATAACACATGCCCATGTCGACACCTGCAACAATATAGTCTGTTTGGGCTGAAGAGATGACCCAAACAGGGTGTGAGAAATAAATCCCAGTAGGCACCCACCAAAGGCCCATGCCCAACTGTCAGTGAAAATATTCAACAGTATTGTTCAAAATTAAATTCATTAAACTAGTAAGTAATCAAAAGTAACTATCACTACCAACTTCATTGCCATTTTGATATTCATTTTATCCATTCAATTTATTAACATTTTGTTCTCATCAAAACCAAGCCTTCAGGCCAATCAGAACCTTGCCATCAGGATAATATAATAAAACCACGCCCTCAGGCTTGCCCTCAGGCTATCGAATATTTCCCTTAGGTGTATGAGATATTGAGCTCAGGCACAGAAGACACTGCCCTTATCCATAGGAAGTTTTTCCCTCATGTGAAATAGAACATTTCCCTCAGGCTAAGTAGTATCTTGACCTCAGGATAAACAAACAATGTCCTCGGGATAAAAAGAACATTTCCATCAGGTGCAAGTAATCGGGCCGAGCCCAAAGCATAAACAAGTAATTTATATACAATTCTTCTCAAGGAAATTCAATACACATTATAATCATGGCATACCCTCGGCTATCCTAGCCAAACGGCTAAACAGAGTAATGCACCCCCGGGGTGGTTCTGGATCCAATCAGTGATCCCAATAGTAGTTTATACTTAAATTAAATTACCTATACAGTTCTAGGTATTTAAAAAATCCAAGGCCTCAGCCACACGACACCTCAGACATGGGTTCGTAGCACAACGGTACACAATTTCAACACCACAGTTGGAAATAAACATCAGACCACCTACCTCAATCATCTCTAATCAGTATACATGAACGACTCCTCCCAAAAAAAATGAGAACGGTGCAGATCTATGATGAACATAATCCCATTCAAACTGAAATAACTTTCCCTCAGAAAATAATTGGCAAAAATGGCTCTAGGAGAAGGAAGAGCTTACCAGTGCGGTTCCCAGGAGATCGACGGCGTAGGAATCAGGTTCCCGGTGTGCGGTCAGAAGATCCTTCAAGCTTCGTCCGTCTCTCCTTCTATCCTCCAACATTATAAGCTTCGTCTATGAATAGAGGAGGCTACTGCCCATTTTAAGTGAAAAAAAAATTACACGGAATGTACTCTCAAGTACACGACATGTACTTCTCTTTTCTTTAACTGTTCCTCTGTCAGCTTCTTTCCACTACGGCACTGTTCACCCATCGACATGAGTACATGGTGTGTATTCCTGATTAAACAGCTTGTACTATCGCTTCGCTGGTAGCTTCCTCCCTTACATTACTATTCACCTGCCAACTGATTACACGGTGTGTCATTGACTAGTACACGGTGTGTAGTCGGTTTTTACACCCTTCATTGCTGACAGGCCCACACACCCTGTGTACTCATCTCACACAGCCAAAGTACATGGTGTGTGGAAAAGTACATATCGTGTACCCCCAAAATTTGGGATTCTTTCCCATTTTCCTTATTTTCTCAAAAATAATTAAGGAAAAAGGAAAAGAAGAAACCCATACCTCAAGAATAAGAACCAGGTTATTACAAACTTCCCCCATTAAAGCAATTTGTCCCTGAATTTCCCTTATAAGGGTGGTGAAGATAAAGTTGTGAACAAGTCCGGTCACTGAGCACATACATAGGCCTCCCGCTCCCGGGTTTTGTCATGCACTCGGCCATGCTGTCGTAGCACTCGTACAAGACAAACTGACCAGCTTCAGAGAACCTTCGTGCTCCTATCAAATATACGAATCGGATTCTCCTCAAAGGACGCATCGTTCTGAAGCTCAACCTCCTCGGGATGAAATACGTGAGATGGGTCTGAATGATAACGGCGTAGCTGAGATACATGGAATATTTCGTGCATGTCTCGGTACCTCTGTGGTAACTGCAACTGGTAAGAAACCAACCCGACTCTCTCTAGAATTTTAAATGGCCCCACATACCTCGGTGAATTTTTACCATGTCTCCTGATCCTCCTGTGTCCCAACCACGGTGAAACACGCAAGAAAACCTGATCCCCGACCACGAACTCTAATGGTCTTCTGCGGCGATCAACATAATATTTCTGACGAGATTGTGCAGTAGCCATCCGCTTCTGAATCAACTGGACCTGCTCAGTAGTCTCTTGCATGAGACGTGGTCCCAGTAAAGCTTCCTCACCTGAAACCATCAAGCACAAAGGTGATCGACATGGCCTATAATATAAAGCCTCTTAAGGTGTCATCTCAATAGTTGCCTGAAAAGTTTTATTATAGGAAAACTTTACTAGTGGTATATGATTCTCCCAAGAGCCCCCAAGTACAGGACGCATGCACGTAGAATTTCCTCAAGCACCTATATCGTATGCTCTAACTAGCCATCGGTCTGGGGGTGGTAAGTTGTGCTCAGAAGCACCTATGTACCCAAGGACCTCAGAAAGCTCTGCCATAAAGAATATTTAAAGTGGGCATCCCTATCCGAAACGATGGAATGCGGAACCCATTGAAGATGTACTACCTATCAGATATACAAATTTCTGAACTTGTCAACACTGAAGGTATCATTGATAGGAAAAAAGTGAGTTGCCTTCGTGAGTCTATCCACAACAACCCACACAGAATCATTACCTCGAGGTGACCTCGGCAACATGGTCAAGAAGTCCATCGTGACATCATCCCATTTCCACTCTAGGATGGGTAACTGTTGTAATAGTCTGGCTGGCATCTGAAGCTCCACCTTCACCTACTGACAGGTGGAACATCTCATAACAAAACCATCTACATCTCAATTCATACCTATCCACAAATACTGACATCTCAAGTCGCGGTACATCTTGGTGACTCCAGGATGAACTGCCCAAGCTAAAGCATGAAACTCCTGCATCAGCTCCTTGCGTATGTCCCCTGGAACCCACACTCATCCATGGACATGCAGTACCTCATCATCTCCTATCATCCATCTAGGAGGAGGGTCCTCACTTTCCACCGACTCCTGTAGAACTAGGCCTTCTGAATCTGATAGTTGTCTCATCCTCACTCTATCAAGGAGGGTAGAAGTCATAGCTAAGGATGAGAGAATAGTTTGGCCCTAACTATCATGCACCTCTAAATTCATCTCAGAGAACAAATCCATAAGTTTCCACTCAACACTGGCCTCCCGCACTGCCTGTATCTGATTCCTCCTTCTAAGTGCATTAGCTTCTGTATTACCTTCACCAGGTGTACAGGCAAGCTCAAAGTCAAAGGACTGAAGGTATTCGACCCACCTTCATTTTCATGGGTACAGTTCGCACTGAGTAAAGATATATTTTAGACTTTTGTGGTTGGTGAAAACCACAAAATTCTCTCCCAAGAGATAATGTCTCCAACAGCGCAACACATGAACAACTGCAGCCAGCTCGTGATCATGCATCGGGTAATTCCTCTCATGTGGCCTCAACTGCTGAGATTCGTACGCAACTACTCGATCATCCTGCATCAACACAACTCCTACCCCAATACCTGATGCATCATAGTAAACCTTATAGCTCTTCCCTTGCTCAGGAAGTATTGGGACTGGTGCTGATGTCAACCTTCCCTTCAGATCCTGAAAGGCTGTCTCACAAGCTTCTGACCAAATGAACTTCACTCCGTTCTTATTAAAACCCGCCAATGGCGCTGCTAAGCGGGAGATGTCCTGTATAAAACACTAGTAATAACCATCCATCCTCAAGAAACTCTGTATTTCAAACATGTTCTTAGGATTCTCCCAAGAAACTACTACTCTCACCTTCTTTGGGTCTACTGCAACTCCTACCTCTATGATGATATGACCCAGGAAGTGTATCTAATCCATATAAAAGTGGAACTTTGAGATCTTATCATACAACTGATGTTCTCTCAATGTACTCAAAATGATCTCAAGATGGGTGGCATGGTCATGTAGAGTGTGAGAATACATCAAGATATCTTCCATGAAGACTACCACAAAATAATCCAGATAAGGGTGGAACACCCGATTCATCAGAGCCATGAAAACTACCGGTGTGTTCGTGAGTCCAAACGGCATAACCAAGTACTCATATAGATCATATCTGCTCTGAGAAGCTGTAAGTGGAATATTCGATGGTCTAACACGCAAATAATGATATCTGGATCTCAGTTCAATCTTCAAGAACACTTGTGCTCCTCGAAGTTGACCAAAAAGATCATCAATCCTCGGTTAGGGATATTTTTTCTTAACCGTCAACTGGTTCAACTTCCGATAATCCACACAGATTCCGAGGGTATCATCTACCTTCTTTGAAAAGAGGACCGGCGAACCCCAAGGAGAAGTACTGGGTCAGATAAAACCCTTTCCCTTCAACTCCTCTAACATCCCCTTGAGCTCCTGTAACTCAGTCGTGGCCATACTATAAGGAGGAATGGAAACCTTTGCTGCTCCTGGCATAAGCTCAATAGAAAAATCCACCTATCGCTCCGGAGGTAGGCCTGAAAAGTCATTGGGGGAAGAAATCCATGAAACGATAAAAAATTGGAGGGAAATATTTCTGACAAGTTCCCTGGTTATCCAAATATAAAATCGCAATCTGGGTTGTCACACCACTACGCCCACGATGCTTAGGTCCAGCTCGGCTCGCCTAGACATCCCACTCTCCCTTGTATAGAAAATATCCGCCCAATGGTGATGTGAAACTCACCCTATGACGATAGCAATTTTCAAAGGATCAAAAGGGTACCAACCAGTAGATCCCAAGAATGACATCATAGCTTGTCATCTCTAAGATATAGAGGTCCCATAGAAAGTGACACCCACCAACCTCTAGGGATAACTCCTTGCACTGATGCACACCATCCGTTCTAGTCCCCAATGGAGTGTCTAGCGTCATAATATCAGAAGACGAAGAAACACATAGCCAAAGGCTCTCCACAATGAGCACAGATATAAAGCTAAGTGTAGCACCCATATCGAAAAGTACAGAAGACAAAACATAAGCAACTAGAATTGTACCTCTGATGGTAGAAGGTTCGGGATCCTGCTCATGTTGAGTATGTTGCACTCTATATGCCTACCCTGCGACACAGCCTGGTTACCCTGAGATGACCCTCCCTGCTGCCTCTGAGATCCTGGTGTTTGGCTAATATGGCCATGACCACCATCTCTGCCTGCACGCCCTAACGTACCCCAATTTCCTGACTGGTATAAAGCTGTTGGTCCTACTCCCTCTTGTGGAGTCTATACAGAACCCCACTCACTATCCACTGGTAGAAACTCCCTGTAAAAGCACTGCAAATGACCCATCTTGCCGCAAGCTCGACACTCCACTAGGTCACATGGACACTGAGGTCACATGTGCCCCTCTCTACCACACTGGTATCAAATAATCGGGCCACCTGTATAATTCTTCTAACTAGTACTAGAACCATGGGAGAAATCCATCCGTCTCTTCATCTTACCGGTAGAAATAGTACTAGAAACTGGTTTTGAACCTCCTTGGCCCACACCACTAGCTTCCAGTAGGTTCCTCTCAGAAATCAGTGCCTAGTTCACAATAGGATGTACTGTAGGAAACCTGAAAACGTTTATCAGGGCTCAGATGTCATATCAAAGACCATCCTCAAAGTATCTAGCTCTCAATGTCTCATCACCCACTAGAACGAGTGAGAAACGCCGAAGATTAGTGAAGCGAGCTGAATAATCCATCACAGACATGGAACCCTACTGCAGATTCATGAAATCTCAAGATCGATCTGCCCACAGCGTCTCTGGAAAGAAGAAGTCATAGAAGGATTCTTGAAAATCTTCCCACGCCATGTCTCAGTGATTCTTAGACTGGGTGGTAACATCCCACCACCTCTTGGAGGAATCATGCAGCATGTATGTAGCGAGCTTGAACCTCCTCCCAGGAGGCGACTCCAGATGCTTGAATATCGTCTGTATCGAATCCAGCCATGACTCTGCAGCCTGTGGTCCTCCATCCCCTGAAAACGTAGGTGGATTTTTTTGCTAGAAGATACATGTCTGTTCTTCCATAGATTTGGCAGCCTGTGGTGCTCCCTGAAAGGTTTTCTTGAGCCGCATGAAGCATTCATGGAACTGCGCCTCTGCTCCTGTGTCTGGTATAATGGCTGGAGCCGCATCTGGCTCTGCTAGAGGATCCATTGGTATCCCATGGCCCACCATCTCTAGAGTATAATTGTTGCCGCTCTCCTGGTGAACAACTGTTCATCGTCTCGGTTTCATGACTTTTCAAGGCCAAATGCACATGTTAGATCAATATTATCAAAGACTGAAAATGAGGATGCCAAGAAGGGAACACGAGAAAGAAAGAATTCAAGATTTATAAAACTAGACTACATGGAGTGTATAAATACTACATGGCATGTTCTCACAAGCCATTCACATGGGCGTGTACCCCAGCTAAGACTGGTCATGTAACACCCCAAACACATGGCGAGTCTCTTACCTACACAGCGTGTACGTGAATCCTTCTTCCCTTCCTGAGTCCTTGTACATGGATAAGCCACACGGATCTTCTAAAACAAAACTAAACTATGTTTACCACAGGTACACGGTGTGAAATCTATAATCTTTCAGTAGCTTGTGTTGTTCGTGACATGGCCTGTGTACCCAGGTCACATTACACGGTGTGTTTCAAAAAGACATGGAGTGTTTAAAGAAGCCCCAAACCGACCCAGATTGATTTCTACATGGCTGACACTACACGGTTGGTTCCATAGGCACACGACATGTAAAAGGTAGGGTAAAACTGACCCGTGTTGTTAGTGACATAGCTAGGTACCTGGGTCATACTACACAACGTGTTCAAGGTTGACCCGATGTGTATGTCTTAAGGTTTCCTCTGTCCGTGTTTCTACTTACACAGGTGGACTCCGGGTCAACACTACACAACGTGTACTACTGGTACACAATGTGTTTTCCCAAGCCATTCCCCTCCCCATGTCCCTGCCCACATGGTCTATGACACGGTAAGAGACAACACGGTGTGTACCGAGGGTACACGGCGTGTACCTAAAAAGGTTTCATTTCTTCCCGAACTGAAGAACACATGGCATGTGTCCATAGAACTACACAGTGTGTATCCTGGGTTTTCCAGATACTAAGCCACATAAACTATTACAGATCCCAGAAAAACAATGAAGCCAACACCTATGTGCCAAATTCCGATCTGTGAGGGCCCATACTCCCCACGAACCAAATCTTGGACTCTTACACATGTTATAACAAATTAAACAAGTCAATGATCCACTAAATTACGATTATTGAGGGCCCATACTCCCCAAAAACCAAATTTTGGCATTCATTATTTCAATAACCACTTACAAAAATACACTATCAAATAGAAGGTATTTATCAAATCATCTATCACAACAACATGCTTTTCTAGCACAACAACTATCACAATAACAATAAATTTCTAATGCACCTACATGGAATGGAACTATGCATGACATGTGATTTCTAGCATGTTCCTAAATGATGCATGAGATGGGATACCCTCATCTCATAGGGTTGAAACTAAATAGAACCCCTGTATTACATATAAACAGCACAATTACAAGTGCGTCACCCAACAGAGAAAATCTAGTCAACTGTAAAATTGAAAAACCAGTAACAATTGCAATAACTGAGGTAGACTGGATTTTCCCTTTACACAGTTTAGCTACTCCTGAGCACAGCTTATTACCAACCACCATTTCCATCATATCCCGAACTAAGGCTCCATATAGTAATTCAAAGAAAATAACTCCTTTGATACCACTTTGTAACGTCCCGAACCAGGTGCCACTCAACGGGTGCCCCGAACCCGGTTGGTCACATGACCACAAGTGCATTTACCCAAACACTAGAGGCTGCCGACTAGCAGCGAGGGCCCAGGTCTGATAGTGGGGAAACTATGCCCTCATTTTTCAATTTGTATCACAGCAAAAAATATAATAACATACAATAGAAGAAGTAGTAAACAATATGAACTAGAAATGAACAACTCTTGTAAAAAGAACCAGCAATCATATATATAAAGATGCATCATGTCTTTATTTCTAGGAAAGCAGCCAAAATAGGATACACTGCAATACAATACAACTCATGTACAAGGTACAGCCAAACAAAACCAAGTAGAGTAAACAAAACACAGAAGCATCACAATCCAAAGCTCGGTCCCATGCTCTCCTACTCCTCTTCTACAATAATGTACCTTTATAGAGACCCTTTCCCCTATCGACACCTATATAAATATAGTTTGTTTGGGATGAATACATGCCCTAAATAGGGTATGAGAAATAAATCCCAGTAGGCACCCACCAAAGGCCCGTTCCCAACTGTCAGTGAAAATATGCAACAGCAGTGTGCAAAAGTAAATGTAGTAAACTAGTAAGTACTCAAAAGTAAATATCACTAATATTTTCATTTCCATTTTGATATTCATTTTATCCATTCAATTTAATAACATTCTGTTCTCATCAAAACCAAGCCATCAAGCCAATCAAAACCTTGCCCTCAAGCTAATTTAATAAAACCACACCCTCAAGCTTGCCCTCATGCTATGGAATATTCCCCTTAGGCGTACGGGATATTTCCCTCAGACATAGAAGTCACTACCCTCGAGCATAGGAAGTTTTTCCCTTCGGTGAAATAGATCATTTCCCTCAGGCTAAGCAGTACCTTTCCCTCAGGCTAAACAAACAATGCCCTCGGGCTAAAAAGAACACTACCCTCAAGCGTAAGAAACCGAGCAGAGCCCAAAGCATAAACAAGAAATTTATATAAAATTCCTCTCAAATAAATTCAATAAACATTATAATCATGGAATACCCTTGGGTATCCAGGCCAAACGGCTAAATAGAGGAACACACCCCTGGGGTGGTCCTGGATCCAAGCAGTGATCCCAACAGTAGTTTATAGTTACATTTAATTACCTATACAGTTCTAGGTATTTAAAATATCCAAGGCCTTAGCCACCTGATACCTCAAACATGGGTTCGTATCACAAAAGTACACAATTTCAACACCACAGGTGGAAATAAACATTAAACCACCAACCTCGATCGTCTCTGATCGATATACGTGAACAACGCTTCCTGAAACAAATGAGAATGGCACAGATCTGTGATGAGCATAATATTGTTCAAACTCAAATAAATTTACCTCGGGAAATAATTGGTAAGAAAGGCTCTAGGAGAAGGAAGATCTTACCTGTGCGGTTTCAAGGTGATTGACAACATAGGAATCGGGTTCCCGGTGTGTGGTCCAGAGATCCTCCACGCTCAGGCCGTCTCTCCTGTTCCCCTCTGGCATTCAAAGCTTCCTCTTTGAACAGAGGAGGCTACTACCCATTGTAAGAAAAAAAAAATTACACAGTGTGTACTCTCAAGTACACGGCGTGTACTTCTCATTTTTTTAACTATTCCTCTAGAAGATTATTTCCACTGCAGCACTGTTCACCTTTCGACATGAATACATAGCATGTATTCCTTATTACATGGTGTGTATTGTCACTCCACTAGAGGTTGCCTCCACCACCTTACTATTCACCTACCGACTGATTACACGGCGTTTAAATGACTAGTACACAGTGTGTAGTCAGTTTTTACACACTTCATCGCCGATAGGACCACACGCCCTATGTACTCATCTCACATGGCCAAAGTACACGACATTTACAAAAGTACACGGTGTGTACCCACAAAATTTGGGATTCTTTCCCATTTTCCTTATTTTCTCAAAAACACTTAAGGAAAAAAGGAAAATAAGAAACTCGTACCTCAAGAATAAGAACCAGGTTTTTACACTACATATATCATTGGGATGGGAATCAAGATAGAGATATTTCTTAGTAGTGGCATAGTAATGGATTGGAAAAGGGAGGTGGGGACTATCCTATTAAGTTAGGATGATGATCCAAAACTATATCTTAAAATACTATATAGAAAAACAAATTATCTTTAAAATTTAATTTCATCAATCTTGGACCAATGGTTGGTATAAATTAACATTTTACCACAAATATGTTGATCACATAGTTTAACTTCATATGGTGTGGATGGAAACCGTTATATTTAAATGTATTATTAGGAGGACTAACATCATATAGTTTATCATCATATGAAAAGTATAGTTTCCTATATCTTAGCATCATGTGACTATAATGGGTTTCATATAGTTTCAAATCATGTAACTGGGATGTCATAAACTGAAATTAATTTTAGTCACCCTTTAAATTAATGGGAATGTAAAAAATGGGACCATAGAGTGTAGTTCCACATGAAGGACCCTGTGATGATGTAGAAAAGGGAGAAGGATTTTCTCTAAATTTTTTCATATCTCATGAGGTCAATGTGTACAGTCAGACTTTTTCTAGGGTTCAATAATGAACCCTACAAGATTTATGTCATTTTCCTTTTACACTCTAACTTGAACCCAATCCAAGGAAGTGTGGATTAGTGAGTGGTGGCCTGAATTTTAGATAGGATATGTTTTTTGGATTTTCTACCAGATGGTAATTTTTTCTTATTGAAATACGTAGTTAAAAGCAAGACTTATTAGACCATGGGGGTGGATTTTATGGTCATACATCTTTAACCAAAGAGGATTCTACCAGTTTAAGGTTTTTGAAATTACTCTATCACAAAAATTATAAGGTCATATATCATGGAAAAATTCAATCTATTCACCACACCATACCATTATTAAAGTAGGAAACAAGTTCAGCAATGGAATGTCTAGTTCCAAAACAAGGTAGGGTTGGGGAACTTACAGGTAGGCCCGAGACAAGGACCCATGAATCCCTAGATATCCTATAAAGTGTGAATCATGTCACAAATTTTTTTTGAAGGTTTTGTGGTAGGATACCAGTACCAAAAAGGGGGAATCCTCTTGATTGAGGTCCCGATGGTATCACATAATTTAAAGACATTCCATGGGGCTATATAGTGTAGTTCAAAGTCATGCATCCAGGATAAAATAATGATTTAATTATTCTACATCATGTAAAAGGTAATATAAACCTAACATTAATGAAGGGGAAAGAGAGATGACATGGCCCAAAAAACTTTGGGGAGCATGTACCCAATTTGGGGTCATAGTTCATGGACCAAATGCATACAATTTATGGTCATAATGGTCATACCAATGGGATGCTACTTGTTTTAGTCTATGGTATTTTAACTAAAGGGTATAGGTAATCAATTTATCTTAGTTCAGATCATGATCAACATGAATATTGGTTCATGGTCCTAACAAGATCATTGTTGAGATAGATCATCACATTGAAGTAGGGGCACACATTCTAGGTTCATGATGGGTGGACTATTATACAAAGTTTAATGATATATGTCTTGGACCAAATGAGTTGCTTCTAGTTTGATGTCATCAAGCATGGAATATGGAATTGCTTATAGTTTATTGTCATGGAACTTAGACCATTGGAGTGTTTTGGAAGACATTACATAGAATGAAATAGAGTTCAAACCCTATGTGAATGAAGGGATAAAGAGGGATTTCACTAGACAAAATGTCTTAAGAATGGGCTGTAGAAAGTTTAGGGATAGGTTGGATGGACCATTTCACCTAGTTTAAGGTCAGTGTGATTTGAGCATTGTAAAAAGTTTAAGTTAATGAATCTTGTACTAAATGTGTGTACTACTTGGAATATCTTGTTCATAACAATTATATTGAGGAAAATTCACCAAGACTCCAAATACCAGATGAGTCATGCTTGATGTGTGAAACAATGAGTGGTGATATACCTCTTATCTATTCCATAAAGATTAACAATGTGTGACAAGGATTTTGATCCAATATAAATCTTATGAAATGTATCATTTGAGGAAGCTTACACTTGTGTGAGTGTGTTGCACTCCCCATCCATGAGGATTTATGTGTATACACCATTAGTGTAAACCTTATGAATTAAGAAAGGACCCAACAACCTAGGATCCAGTATTAGAGGATTCCTTCGAGGTATCATTGGTGTCCTTAATGAGAGTACGAAGTCAACCTGAAGAAAATAATGAATTCATTCCTTTATGTTGAATGTGTGTCATGCCCTATTCAGATTAACTTTGAGATTGCAAAACACTAGGTTCCTACTCCAACTAAGGGATTCCAATTGAGCCAAGTGGACCAGGACTTTCTTTTCAAGTATCATGTGATTGAAAATTATTTTATATAGAAACATAACATGAACATCTATGGTTGATACCACATTTTCCTCACATAAAAGGAAGTATGGGGTCACAAGGGTGGAATTCAAAATCATTATATGATATGAACATAAGTATTTTGAGTGATTATCTATCCATATATTATATTTGACCCACCATATTCTATAGAATGATAGATATGGTTTTTTATAATTCCTCAATCTACCTTTTTTTCAAATGATAGTGGGAGGTATGATTGGACTGGATATTGTACTTGGTGTATAGCCTCTTTACCTAAGTGGCTTGAAATTTGGTTCTATTTTCTATAAAAATAGTGTTTCTAATCATGAATAAATGGATAATGTTGTATCTCAAAAACTCAATCACATATTGGGTCATGAAATCCATGAGGGTATAGAATCTTCTCACTTTGAGAAGAAGTTAGTAGTGTTAATGATGAGCATCTACTATCAAGATGTCACTAATGGATAGAGACCCAGAATATCAAGTCCCCATGAAAAAAAGTTATAGGAGTATAGAGTGTCGTGGATAAGCTATGGTGGATGATTCAAAAATATAGCATGAATCAAGAATTATTTATACTTTTTAGTGAATTCCATGAAGATGAAAAATATGGTGGGCTAAAAGTACCACATTCTTCAGATCTGGTTAGAGGAATTCATCCTTCTTAGTGGTCCCCACATGAACTTAGATGAACTTCTTGTATAATCTAAAGTAAATATTTCTATTAGACGTAACGAAGAGGTATTTTTTCATAGATACTTCTGTAGAGGACCTACTCTATGTTGGCAACATCATGAAGAGTAAAATTCACCATGCACTAGTGAATTTTCTCTTTCTTATCTCTATCTGATAGGAGAGTCCCATGTTAGAGGTACTCAATAATTGGATTCAACCATTTGTGTTCTTCCACAAATAGGTAATTTTAATGTCCTCCTAAGGATGTTTCGGTAGCATGTTGGTTCACTTTTCGAACTTATTCATCTTAAGTGACAAGATAAATTACCTTCTAATGTGACATGTGGATGACTTGGTCATCTTGGACTAAATATATAAGGGAAATTGTTAGGATTTTTCACCCCCTTGTTCATTATAGAACTATGGGAAATGATTCATCTTTTTATTTGAAGTAAATTGGGTCATCAACTCATGAGTGAGATCCAACAATGGGATAAGATATTGTTTTCTGATGACATAGTCACCATTGATCTCCTCAATAAATACCTCTAAGTCACCCTTCACATGAAACCATGGAACCTCAATCTCAAGAGACAACTAGATACCATTTATAGGGGCATAGTAATTGTATTTAGTGTTGGTACAGATCTCTAATATGAAGAACAAGTATGGCATGAGGTCCCATGAGGGAGTAATGAAAACAATACCAAGCATAAACTTATTGAGTTTGGGGTGTTAATACTTATCCTGGTTGGACTCTAGGAGACACCATCAAAGTGAACCTTCTAGCATGGAATGGACTGATCAACATAGGGCATGGATTCATTTGAGATGTATATATCCAAATGTATATTTTGAAGTTCAGTTGTACTACTAGTAAATCTATAAATATTTATCCCTTAAAAACCTTCTAGGGAATAAATCTATAATAAAACTACTTCAATATTACATTCCAATACGCAAACCATCCAATAAGTATTGGATATTTTAGGATTTCGTTTAGTGTAACAACAAGGGATTCCATCTGTATATCATTATGATGTAAGTAGTTATGGGGTTTAGAAAACATAAAGAATAGGGTGCGGTATCTCTTATCAAAAGGATAATATTTGTTATCATTGCAGAAAAGAATGTGACTATGTTAGTACAAACAATTATCTTTTCTTTCATTGATCTTCTGGTTTAAGATGGAGACAAGGGATCACTCTATGGAAGATATATACCATAGGAGTGGATTTCTTAGGATGCGAAGTATCAAAACTGGTGGATTTAGTAGATATCTCTTGATTTCATTGAATTCAATCTATAATTATTCATTTCATTTATAAGGGATTCCATTCATTATGTTCTGTGAGTAGGTATTTCATTTTCTAGCCATATTGGCGATAAAATTATGAATATAGGCTAAATTACCCTGCAGACCTTGCTACTCTTGTAGATTTCATGGAGGGAGAATTTAGATAATATCCTTAATCTTTTTTGGGTTAATATTAATACCTATTTACCTAAAAACAATGCTGAGGAAATTCTAAAAGGTAACTCTAAATGCAAACATTAAGGGGTTCATCCTCAGATGATTGGAACAAATCATGTTGAACACTTTCTCAAAATCTTTGATATAGTCTTCGTGATGTTTGGATATAAACCCAAATTCATCCACATAACACTCCCCCAATATTTTTCGGATTGGTTTGATGACGTGATGCATGAAACGTTGATTGATGGATCCAATATTCTTAAACCCAAAAGGCATATTTCAAAAAATATAATGTTCCATAAGGTTCCTTAAAGGTGGTGGTTTCTTCATTTTTAGGGGTTATTCAGATAATATTGTATTTGGAATACCCATCCATGAAGGATAGGGTGTGGAAAATATTAATCATATCAATTAGTAGTTTTTCACTATGATAGGTAAGTTATTTTTTTCATAACAATTGTTAAGGTCCCAAAAGTCGATTCATACTTTAATTTGTCTATATATCTTCTTGACTCGGATAATTTTGGGCATCCACTTCTAGTGTTATACTTTAGTAAAAAAAAATTATTTGATTATAATATCAACTTTATCCTTTCCCATGGAACCATGGGAGATATTCATCTTTTTGGGTGTTGTTTGAACCCAATGTGGTCAATTTTAAGGCCAAGGTGATGGAAAATAATCTATAGATTAATCCATCGAATTCCATTTAGTTACAAGAAAATACATTGTGGTGTTGCTTCAGGAATTCCGTGTATTACTATTTTCTTATGGGTATATGACTGTTCTAATCAACACTTCCTTCATATCTTCCTTAGCATTGAGATTTACCTATGTCAACTCATTAATATTGGTTAAGATACCTTCCCCAAATAATGTAGGCGATTCATTAAAATCATCTTTATCACTAGGAACATGAGTATTGGAGGAAGGAGATGAATATCTAAGAATTTGGTACCATTATTTAATATTTTCAACTACTTCTCCAGGGGAAGAATTTTTAGTAGTGAATTCATGTCCTTTTAGATTTTTAGAGACTATAGAAATAGAATCTGAAAATCTAATCCAATGTGGTTTCTGATGGAGGGTTTTCCTTTTATGTTGAAATAATGATGATGTTTTGACTTCCATTAGGTCAACACATCCCTTTAAAATATGTAATGATGGCACGGGTGGGTGACTAGGAGACGTACCTTCTATTAGGAAATGTGATTGGGTATTTCGAGATCTAGTATAACCTACCCTTTTTAGGAATATAAGTTGATCTACGAATATTTCTTCTTCTGGGAGATGATAAAATGGACCCTTAGGTCAAGATTTGTTTCCTACAATTAGTGAATTATTGGGGTGAATCTATCTTTCATATCTACCTAGGGATATATAGAGGTATTTATCTAGTCATTGAGGAAATTAACATGCTCCACCTCATTGATCTAGATCTCCTTTTTTAATAATCAAAATCCATATATCACACTTCATATGTGTAGAAGACGGAAGAATCGCCATTGATCACCCCTACATATTCATTAAAGGGGTATTTGTGGCATTTATGATATGTATATGGGACTACCTTTTTTGGTGAATCTGTGTCCTTTATACTAATGTGTTATAGGCATTTTCCTATAATTTAACCAGGAACTCAGGGTTTAGTATAATGTTTTTAAACATGGTCTCTAACTACCTCTGGTCTTGTGGATTCTAATTGATCTTTTCATATCCATGGATCATTAGGTTGGATGGGGTCAAATCTACCTCAGTGTTTTCAAATTTTTGGGGCATCCGAATCAAGATGAGATTGATCCTAGGAAAATTTTCTACTAAGAATAAATGGATTTCCACACCATTGAACTAGCCTGATACATATAGTGGGTGTATGTAACCTTGAATGATGATACCCTCATCCTCCATGAAAAGGGAAATTATCGATTTACACTCTTCCTATTTGGATTATTCTATGTGATATGCCTCAAGTATAGCTACATTAGTTTAAAATTCAATATGACTCTTTATGGACTTGATTATAACTTCACATAACTCTTTTTAAATATAAATAGCATCAAGGATCAATATTCATTCCATTATACTGGAATGATGCTTAATTATGTCATATTTTTTTATATAGGTGAATTTTCTTTCTCCATAAAGGTGTCTCCTTGGAAAAAAGTACATAAGATATGGTTGGATGAGGTGTTCAAGCATGACTACTTCTCATTGTGTTATGTTTTGGGTTATATAGAAAAGTCTAGGTCTTAGGAGGTTATAGACAAGCCTTGACTAGATATGGTTGAGCCTTAGGTTATTTTATTTGAGCTATAAGATCAACCAAAAAAATATGATGTGAGTTTATACACAATGAAAATTCCTATAAGTATTATTCTTATTGATATATGTTTTTTAGTCTAAATATCATGAACCAAACTTTCCAGGGTGCCCCCTCAAGAATTCTATTTTCTAGTGTGGTGCCTTTCCTTTCCTTGATAGTTTTAACCAAAGGATCATGTGGGATCCAGGTTATATACATTACCATTGGGTTCTTTATAATCATCCACTAGCCTAATGATGTTGATAAAAGTATAATCCTACCATTTAATAGTTCATTATTTAAATAATTAATATATTTTGGAGGATTATCCAAATTTATGGGAATAAAAAACACTAAGAGTGTAGACTGGTGAGTCACGATTGCCTCAGACTTATTGGCACTGATTCATCCAAGACATGGAAATCTATGATTTCGATAGGGTAACTGAATAAGGTTTAAAGACTGCATGAGGTACTAGTTGGTTCAACCAAGCACATATAATTCTATGGGCATGGGATACTAACTTGTAAAAAAATTAATCGAAATTATATAAACCTCAAGAAAAAACCTACTACCATTCATCAGAATCTTCATCATCACTTACCGGGGTGTCATACACACACATCACCTATATAGGGGAATCACCCAATTCAGCCACACCATGGTATACCTGACCATTGTTCCAATACTTGAATAAAAAAATCTCTTTGATGGTGTTTCCAAGGATTCTTTGTTAGGTACACTAATCATCATGTTATGTGAACCCAACCTCTTTTACTCTATTGACTTCTAGTAACATAAAAAGGTTATTATCAATGGAATAGAGAAGGTAACATTGTAATTGATCATATTTGAAGGAGTAGAACAAGTTATTTTATTATAAAAATGGAATTCTAGGATTTTGTCCCTAACATAGGACTTGGGAAACATTCTAAATTATTTTTATTCTATAGAGATATTAGCAGTCAGACTAGATGAGAGGCTTGAGTTTTCAAAGAAACAGTCAATATTTCTTTCACATTCTTTAAAATTTGAGATAAATGAATTAATGGGAATAACTATTTATTTTTACACAATAATTAATATTATAAGTTCTTATTTATCTCATAGGGTTCTCAAAATCAGCATGCCTACATCAAGGATATGAGGGTAGGAACTAACCCATCTTGAACATTGTCCAAGAACATCCCCAATAGATATTCTTGATGAAGATGCCCAAAAAGGGGGTCATTTAATCCCTTCCATAAGGTTATGAAGTTAATGAAACACTAATTATTCTACTATTTTTACATTTAGAGGTCTTTGATGCATTTTCTACGCAAGTTGGAGTTAAATAGGTAGGGGAACTACCTAGGTAGATCTTCAAAACTGGTGATGAACCCCAGGTGCAACTAATTGTACCAAAAAAATATAGGTCATTTAAAGGTCTATAAAAAAATACTATATTCTATAATCTTATTGTTTCTCTAGGGTTCCCACCATCGGTCCACGTCTAGAGAAAAAGTGGACTACATGTTACTCTAAGTCATTTATACCATTAAATGAGGCAAAACATGGGTTACCAAAATCTAGGTTAGATGAGTATGATCTACCGACAATAGATATTTATTTTTTCAAGATAGACCAAGGCTTATTGCATATCTACAGACTCATAATGAGTGATGATATAACTTATCAGGACATCAAGGGAGTGTTAGTATGTATCTTCCCTCTAACGGACCTGATAGCACATAAAGTGGAAGGACCATGGTTTAGTGGTGGTAATTCACATATATTAACTGGTGAAGGATATGCGGTCAATACTATGCTTCATATTTATTATTTTAAGCCTCCATATGTTATCTAGTTTAGGGGGGTGGGGTAGCATGATTCATCCCTGGATGGATGACCAAGGATGATTGGATGTCGAGGTTCCACTAAGGGAAAGACAGGATCCACCTAGACATCCTCCAACTATAGGAATTATTAGCCAGTAATTATGATAGTGATACTCCTTTAGTTCTCTAGAACCTTGAGTAAAGAGTCTATTAAGTAATCTTCTTCAATATATAGTAAGATCATGGATGTACCAACATTTTTACAAACTCACTTAACCATTTTTATATTTCGATTAATAGGCGGGAGCACCTTAGTGAGACTCCTGAGACTTAACATCTATCTATGTTGACATATGATAGAAACTATTTCAAATTATTACTAATTTTGTGGATCCCATCATGGTGGAGATTCTTCCTCATTCTCCCATACATTAGCCTCATATTCCGGATCATCTAGAGGTTTGACTGTGATGACATTCACAATAGTGGTGGTCGGAGTGAGACTTTCACGATCAATGGGTGAGTAAGGCTTGGGGAAAATTTGTTGAAGAGAGATAGGGATGAATTTTAGGGATGCATACTTCCCCCATACCTATATTTGTAAACAAGAAGATTCATATTATGTGATATAATGAATTACGATGAGGCTCTTGATATTGGTCAACTAAAAAATCTTTCAGGTCCTATATGAATTAGGACACTAAACTACTAGGAGTTTCATGATGTGAACCTTTCATCGCTACTTATGGTTATCATGAAGGTTTTCTTAGATTCCTGAATAGACCATCTAATCATGTCAAAGATAGTTGAATGTATCCCACATATTCTAGCTTAGGAACATTTTTTGATCCATACTGAGAAACTCTATGATGGTGAAGTGTGGGGTCTTATATTTCCAAAACATGATTGAAAAATAGTAGGGGTATAGGATCTCCCATAAACATTATTCCTCTTATTAATTATCCCAAGGTTAGTATTTCTCTTGATCACCCCAGTTTCCTATCTATTCAAGTCAAGAGGTAGGGTGAGTAAGCGATGCATATCTTCTTTACTATTAATTTTATGGTAAATGAGTCATTACATAATCCAATATTCCATGAAACAAGGGAGTGTCTTATGGAGGTGGATCAAATAAATATCCATGTCCATGTAGGATAGAGTATACATTACCTCAGGCTAATAGGGAAGGTCATAAAATTACTACAATTTTATGGGGGGTTTTTATTCATCATAGAGTTCGAAACTAGATATTGTAATCTTCCATATTTTCATTAAGGTGGTAGAGATAATGGATATTTAATTGTGGAAATGTTGGATGCATGAAGAGTCTTTGAAAGGAATCCAATATATCTTCTATGTGTAGGTACTTATAGAGGATTTGGGAAGCTTATAGAACTTTGACTTATGAATGTTCATCCCCTACTGATGAGTCCCTTCCCTTAACTATGGTGGTGGAGTTAGAATTTCCATTAAATCATCAGTTTCCTAAAACTCTAAAATTTAATGGGTGACACACCATTGACGCCCCTATACTTTCCTCTAGCAATGATGTAGGAGCTCCCGAAGCGTTAGTTGCTGAGGGTCATGGAGAATTCTCCCATACAGGTTACAATTAGTATCGTGGGTATGGATTCCATGGTGGATAGTTTTTTCCTACCCAATAATGGATCTTCAAGGTATTGGAAGTAGTTTTTATTTATTGGACCTTTGTTTCAATTGATGTAATTGTGGGGAGGACCTCCAAGGTGGAATTATTCATTATGGGGTGGGACCCCATGACTATTTATAGTTGTATCCATAGCTGGGAGAGTTGACCTAGCCCTCCAAATAAGTGGATAGGGTCTCAATCCCACCAAGTGAGGATATGACACTACATAGTGGTCTGGATGGTAAGGAATTTTTTAGTGGTGATAAGGGACATAGGTACTATCGATGTAGATTCTCATTGGGAATGGTTTGTGGTATTACTTCAGTGCGGGTGCCACATATTTTGGATCGGGGCATGTTCAGTCAGAATGAGGTTAACCAACTTCTTATAAAGTAGATCTAGACTAAATTTTTGGTGAGTTAGGGTGGTGGGAGACCTCCTAGGTGACACTTATGTGGTTGTCGCAGAAGGTGTGACCAAATATTACCCTTCCACCTCGTACTAGACGAGATAATTGTCTGATCATTTTGGTGATTTACTCCTGAAATGTTTCACTGGGGTAACCAAGGGATTTCCTCCGATGTAATCCTTATAGGTAGTGGAAACGACATGGATGTACGACCTCTAGTTGTTCATGATTCATCACTTAAGTGGGGAGGAGTACTTCATCCTCATATTGATGTTTGAGGGTGTAGATAACCTTATGTTGGATGATCTCTAAGGGGGATATGGGGTGAGGGTGCCTAGGAACTATAAGGGAGGTTTTCATCACAGAATAAGATTAATAGAATAGGTCTAGAATACAATAAAAAATTCTTCCCCCATGCCTATAGGAGGCTAGCTACTATGCCTGGCTTGTACCTAGTGTCATTTGTGACATATAATTCCAGTCAAAAATACATGTCTAGTAAAGGTTATTCCCAACATGCTGAAGGATTACCACCCTCTCATGAGTGGAGGATAAAAGATTCATGTTGAGGTTATTGAGAACCAAATATACCCAACATCGTAATCTTCTCTAGGTTATATGATAATATATTCACATCAAGTTTACAATTCTATTTTTCAACGCTTCTATCAGGTATACCTTCCAAATAGAATTTCTTTTCTTGGAATAGGAACAATCTTTTTTCCCTGAATTCCTACTTTCTAATATAGGGTGTCCTACACAACCTTGGTTTATGATGTCATCTACTTGATTATAAAATGATTATGGGGTTTTAACTCTTACCACTATAGATTTATCCTTGGATCATCTCACCTAATTCAGGTCTCCCTTAAAAATATAAGACTGGATAATGAATCCCATTCCCATTTCCATCTTCTAGTGTGCTTTGGTAAATTATCCCACTTGACGTCATTATAGGGTGGAGACCTATAGTTTGAGATGATGATGACATTTTGAATATTGGGAATCTATAAAATTATTCCTCATTTGAGATCATTTGGGAATGTTTAGATCATGGCATAATGTATCCCTTGAGTAAAGAATACGGAATCCTATAATCTATATGGGTAAAATTATAATTATTGTGTAAGGTATCTAAGGCACATTGCCTCAGGAATCTTTTGATAATAACCCAAGGTGGATCATATTCCTCATGTTAGAAATTAGGTTATCATCATTCTAAGAAACATATTCTCATCACATAAGGATTCCTAGGCTGGTCACATAGGGAATCAAGTGCTCATCACACGAGGTAAGAACATAGGTTCTTCCCTTAAGGAAATGGTGGATATATCCTATTCTCATCACATAGGGGGTTCGTATTCTTGTCACGTGATTAATTGCATTCTCTTCACATAAAGAAGAACCCAATTCTCTTCACCTAGGTAGTGAAGAATATATCACATGTTAATCATATAGTCTTCATAAGATTTTCACCTAAGGTGCCCTAGGAATGTCACCTAAGGATGGGATTATGATATGTCAATTGGTTCATAGTTTTATAGATGAGTTAATTATATCATATATTTAATGTATAATGGGGGACTATCCTAATACAATCTTCAAATATTGGTCTAATAACAAGTCGAAATCTGAGTGATGGTGCTCAAGGTCTAATGTCCAGTAAGGGATACTCATAGATTTAATGTCCAGTGAAGAAATGTGTCCCATATAAACATTACATGTACTAGGATAGGAATAGGTTATCATCCTATGTCAATGAATAAATCTAGGGAGACTTTGGATTTATAATACATTTGAAGTAATATAGACAGTTGATCAGGCTTTAGAGTTTCCAACTCCCTAGGGGGGTGAGGTGGGGCTGAAAATTCATTTTCTAGAGATGATAAAGTCACCTCTATCTCACTACATATGAATAAGAGACAATTTTGTGGTGATATAGGGATAATGGGATTAAAACTTAGAGTGTATTCTTAAATACACTATTGAGAGATAGGAATAAAAACCTAAATAGATAAATTTCATAGTTTAAGGTTGCATAATGGGACCATACCATATTTTTTAATGTCATGTTGTAAGTATTATTGTGTTATTGAATGAGAAAAGACAATGGATGGTGTGAGGTTTGTGAATGAAGGAAACCTAAAATATTGGTAATACTCTCATGCTCATTATATTAAGAGTATCAATGTCATCGAATAAGACTTCATTTGATCTACAAAAAAGGCATACCATGCTAATCATGTAGGGTAAGGCTATAGTTTAACAAATTGTTCTGAGGTTGTTTTCAAGTATTTTAATGTCTTATAACTTTTTTGTTTGTGTTATGTATTTTTAATTCTTTCAACACAAAAATCATTTGGGATTAAACACAATGATTCCCATTCTTATTTAGGATAGGATGAGAGAATGATCTTGGGATACTACATGCACTCTTATAGGGGAAGGATGGTTTATTTCCATCTATGATTCCATTATTGGGACTTACATATCCACTCCACTTATTCAGTTCAAGAGTAAGAGGAGTGGACACATCCCATTTTTGGAAACTTAAAGTGGACCTTACATTATAAATGAATATACTTAGGAGAAAAAGATAGAGAATATTCACAAACCAATCTTGTATTCAAGTCCCTATGCATGAGGAGTCAAGATATTAGTTGTGTGTATGGTTTGATTATTAGATAACCTAGTTTAAATGGGAATGGAGGTCCTGAGTACTCAACTATTTTTAGGATATTTAAAAAAAATTATCCTATATGTGAATATGGAGTTGGATTTGGGGATTCTAGTGTGTTCATAAAGCTAATACATTTATGATACATGTTATTCTCATATAAGAATTCTGTCTAGGTGTCTATGAAAGAGATTTCATGGTATATGTAGGTCTCTCAAAACACTAAGTGGAAAAAAGTATATGAATATAGTGAATATTGTAACACATGGATATGAAATTGGTCAAAAGTATCTCAATCTTGATTCTATACTTTGGAAGAACCATCAGAGGTCATTTTTTAAGGATAGATACCTATAAAAATTCTTGATTTTTTAGGGGTGTAAAGATCATAGTTTCACAAGTCATGAGATTTAGCTAAAATTCTAAAGGTTAAATCCTCTATAAATGGGAGATGGATGGGGTATTTTTAGGCTCTAGAGGATTTAGGAGATATATTGTGTGAGGGATATCTATTGTCATAGAGATCATACTTTCATGGAACTCTGATGTTGGTCCTTATAACACCGATCTTTCATGAAACCTTAAACATTCACAAATCCAATTTTTTATATGGTGTTTATATCCAAATTGACATCACTGTACACTAATCGTCCAAATTTGGTCTTCAATTCCTTCCTTAATGTGTGTTTCTACATCAATAGAGGACATGTAATAAGGATTCCATGGATCTTCCCAACTTGAAAAAATAATGAGATTGGAGGCATGTGTGGTCCAACATTAGGGGAGGGTCATTACATCAAGCTAGGTTGAGAACTCTTCCCTAGAATAAACCCACTCATACACCTAGTGGAATTCCTCAAAATGTTTCTAAGTCCATACATTCTTCTAGTCTATAGTTTTCTACTTGGAGAGAGGATGGTCACATTAATTGTGGTGACACAACTTGAATTTTCCAATGGATCAATCTTGTCACTCCAATATTATGCAAAGTATACTCGCTTCTCGAGTGATCAATTGGGGAAATACCCTTTTATATTATTGGATCCTTCTAGGTTATCTGGGGATAATTAGAACATCGTATAAGGATCTGTAAAGTTATCAAAAAAAACTATATCATTGTACCTTGATTCAATAGACACCTTAAAATCATATTAGGTGTTCATAAACTCATGCAAGGGGGGATATATATGACTATACATTTAAATATCTATAAAAAATTTGTCTTTGGGCCACAATATTCTCCCACTAGAATGATCATCAACAATACCACTCATATACATGAGAAGAAATAATCTTTTATAACTATAAACATGGGTGTATTGGAATCCTGATTTGATATAGAGACCATCTATGAAGCTTATATACCATATAGATTCAATATCTAATTCTATTGTGTGAAAAATATTTTTCCAACTCCACTCTAAAATGTTCACGTTGAGTAAAATATGATAACGACACATCAGTTTTCAATAATTTTCACATGGGAAGAGATGAGCATAAATGTATCATTCCTACCAAATAAATCTAATGTCATGTTTTGAAAGAACTACACCGAGGAATGGATTATGACAAACCCTCTTGAAATATTTGTGAAATTAGTTCCCTAATTCAAGGTTCCACTAGTGATTGTAGGGGGGAAAATAGAAATAAAAGCTAGTGAGAGAAATAACTCTTCATAATAATTCAACAATGACAAAACGTCCATCTATCAAGATTTGTAAAAATATCTAAGGAATATGGTCTTGTCTCCCATCATGAAAAGAGTATCTCCACTACTAATCATTCCTACTAACTCATAATTTCCCAAGGCTTAGAGGGGGGAGTACTCTTAAAGGAAAAATCTATATATAAAATAAATCTAGGATACACTCTAATTGAATAATGTCATATTTATAGAAACTTGGTTTATTAGCTAACCATTCCACATCACTTATGAGAACTAGTCAACGAGGTTGGAATTTATATCATAGAATTTTAAGTTGTAGTTTATTCAATTGATCATAAATATTTTTACTCCTCATGATTTACTAAACTATTTAGATTAAAATTGAGTAGTAATAATGATTATGATAATTAATTTGACCAATATTATGATGCATATGGTGAAATAATAAATTCTACCTAGAATCACAAGATATAACTAATAAAGAATTGGATGAGTTAAGTTCTTATCTTACATGGGTAATATCAATCTCATTTTTACTTATTATGTTATAATAAATCACATTATTGATCCTAAAATATCTTCCTTTGTATAATTATAAAGAAACATCCACAATTTCCTCATCTATGAAGTACTCTCAAGGGGGCATTGAGTAGACTGATGGACGACTGGTGTAATAAAGTTGAGGATATCCCTTCACCAATTTGAATGGAAAAAACTAATGGTCATGGACTCAAATTCTTTATTAGTATTATTAGTTATATTTATATTGGATCTATAAATAGATATACCCCATGAGTTTCTCAACTGTTGAATATTGAAAATGGAGTTGGAACACAGCCTATGATCATAACTGGAAAGTAAGTCTTAAGACCACGAGTCATGTTTGATCTCTCTGGATTCTTTTTAAAACCAATCACTTAATTCCAATGTGAGGGAGATCAAGTCAGGATTTTCTTCACCAACCATTCATGTACCATATATAAATTCTCTGAGATTATTCATCAATTATTAAAACTACAGGAGACATCGAAAAAAGGTTGGGGTTATACCGAGATTTAAACTTGTCTTCTAGATTAATAATCCAACTTGGCATGAAAGGTGACATCATGGTGGAAGTTAGTGAAATTTCAAAACATTTAGGTACGATCATAAATATATTTATTGAATTTATATAATAGTGTATATTGTTTCAAAACTTCCAACCATATATGTTATTTTTCTAAGTCATGTAATCCAATAATTATTTTCATTTTCTTAAAAAACATTATTTTTCATTAAATAGAACACATTGGGGAATGTATTTAACCCTAAATATTTAGTGAAAATAGTGGGACATATATTTATATGATTAGATATGACTCCCAAGGATCCCACACAAGGTTCAATTCCAAAATATATTCCACTTTCCCAGATGAATGAAATAGTTATTGTAAAGGAAATCCACCCTCCCACAAGGGAAACCGGATATTGATATCAATCTACCATGGTTTTCATGTTCACATACTAATATGAATATTATTTAAATAGTAATAGTCTTAATATATAGTTAAATCATTCTAGAGTTAATTATTTTTATATATGATCTACTGTATATTATAGAGGAATTAACTCATCTTGTGTTAGCTCATTTTGTGATTATTGATATAAGGTCTTATTTAAGTAAGTTGGTGATGGATTATGTTTTGTTCCCTATAAAGAACTTCAGTTTAGACTCATTATATATATTTCTCGAGAAAATAATGGGGTAATAGGTGTGGGGGGGAAATTTTGAGGATAATCAATGAGACCCTTCTCATTGAACATGGTGTTTAGTTACAGTATATTAAACACATGATCACCACTATAAGTTATCGAGGATTTTATTACTATGTAAAATCTAGTGTAAATAATGTAATAATTTCACATGAGTGATCTATGATATACCTATACAAATATTTGGTGGAAGAGTTTATAGTATATTATAAAAACCTTAGGACTATGGAACTTTATAAATGACCCCAACATGTAGGGATAATAATGGAACGGTAATGAAAAATCAATGAAGGGAGGGAGCTATTAGACTTTCTTCATTAGGGGTATTCAATAAATAAAAATGTATTTGAAGAAAAAAATAAGCTAGTTGAGGAGGCACAGAAATTGGGGGTGGATGTTGTTATAAGGTTGGAGGAATTATGGCACAGTGAAGAGGCACATACCAATATGTTGGATGAACTACATCATGTTATTGGTGATTCAATGATATAAATGGTACACATTTGCACTAAAATTAGGTTCACCTTGTAAAAAATTACAATTTACTATATTATTTTACAATTATATAAATGGTCGATGAGCAGATAAAAATTATGGATACTCCTACCCCTTTCTCTTAATTAATGGAAAATGTTATTTTACAAACTATTTTCAATTTTATAGACTTTATTTTCTGGAATATCAATTCATAACGATTCATATAAATCAAAAAGAGAAAAATAATGGTAATAAAATCCACCTAAAACATAAATAGACATGGGTATGGAAAATAATGAACTGAAACTGTTTGAATAAAATAATAAATATAGGGTTAGTTAATCATTTGTGTGGCACGTTCTCTCTAATGGATATAGGTAATCTGAATACATATCATATATATATACCATTATTGTAAGCTAATATAAAAATGATAGATAAAGTATTTCAAAGTTTAATTTCATTTTAAACTCATACTCTTAGACTGATATAAGTGGGATGGATACAATATGGATTTACCATCTCCATAATCCAATAATATTACATTAGGATATGTGGGATTTAATGACTTGGCATTGTCAAAACCATATAGAGAACTTTTTTATAGAGTAATCAATGATCAAGAGGATTAAAATACCATGAAATTATATCATTATATATTATATGAAATTTATATAAACTAATATGAATGTGAGGAATGAGAAGATGCTCTTAATTTTATATATATTCATAGATTAAATGAGCATTAAATAATTTTTTCTAGGTACAAATAGTGGTCCACATGAGCTTTTGGAAATTTTCCATTTTTCATAACTTTTTATAAAGCCGTGAATGTGAGAGGTTTAGTAGGTATAACATGATATTTAATGGAAACACCCTTTATATTTTTTCTATTTTAAGATATTTTTTCCGCTTTTTTATTTTAAATTTTGTAATATTTTCATAGGCTATGAACGATGTAGGCCTACCAAGTAGAGACCTGACTTTTTTCCAGGATTCACACTGCTTGTTTTCAACATGGAGAGTGAAAAATATATTCTCATTGGTAGTTTATGGTTTTACATGTTAGATCAATGAGATTGAATTTTAAGGTCAAAAAAATTTGACTAAAATATGTAAAAATTGTAAGCTCATATATTATTGAACAAAATGATTTCGATGTTTAAGGTCATAAAACTTTAACTAAAATATTAGGTAGTATATAAAATGATGATGGAAAAGAATACCCAACATGGATGGAGACCCAAAATAATAGTATATAAGAACTTTATGATAGGTTAATACAATTTAATGTCATAATTCTCTTAACAAAACATCATGAAATTTATGTTCATATGACATAGATTATTATAATGGAAATAAAGGGTCATCCACTAAGAAAAAAACTTTACATGAAATGAAAGTATGTGATTCTATTATGGATGATTTAAAAGTAAATAAAATATTAAAATGTATATGGGGGTTCAAGATTTTGAAACATTTCAATATATTTGAATAGATGATGAAATTGCTGTAAATTTTAAATCGATTTTTTTAAATTGGGAAATTATGAAATGAAATATGCATAATGAGGATGAGTATTGAAAACATTTAAATGATGAGTTAAACTAAAATATTATCAAGGGAATATAGGGTTATAGGAAATCATGTATCTAACTGGCTATAAGTAAGCTAGATATATTGAACGTATTTTCTATTTTGAAATAGAGGGGTCCATTTTTAATCAGATTCACTCATTACCAAAATCAATGAAATTTTTATGGTGATTCAAATAACAAAGGTAAAAATTAGAGTATATGGGAAGAGAATTTCAAAATAGTTAATAGGATGTTCTTTTTCAGAATAAACCATGATTGGGTTGTTATAAAATTTGAGGAGAAGTGAGAGTGGATGAGGTTTTTAGTGAGGTTGGTACTCAAGATCTGAAAATCACTATGTATCAAGTGAAAACAAGAATAAATACACATATATTTCAAGAAAAATATATATTATCTTAGTGTATATTAAAAAACATAGATACCAAACATGAATTAGAGGTTCATATGTTGGGGTGATGGAGATGAAATTTACATTTGAGACTAAGATGATAAATCTGGGAATCATTACATATCTTATAGACATAGGAATCAAGAAATGCATAGTTCTTGTAAAAGGTATCTATAAAAATCAAACTTATATTAAGAAGAAAGGATATCATAAAAATCCATTATAGATAGAGGTTGATAAATGAAACTCAACATGAATGATATTGACCCACACGTTGAGATGGAATAGGATATTCACATAGGGCTAAATTTGTGGTTGTATTTAGAACAAATTTTATAGAAGTTACTAATTATCATGTGGAAACATGTTTCATGCAATAAAAAGTTATTTAAAAAATACTCTACCAAAATCTTTCTCACACATGAGGGAATAGTGATGAATGAAGTGTGTGACTAGGTGAAGGAAATAAAACTGATATTAATTGATCATGCCTCAAACTCTAATGCATGATATAAATTTTAAGAGGATGAAATTTTTGAATAGAACGAAGGTAAAATATTGGGGAATAACTATATATCCCATAATAATAGGAATCACTAAACACAAATAACTATAAATGGAATCATTTTTTAGTGCATGCTTATAGATAAGGGTCAAACTCTAGGATCTATTACATGGATCAAGCTCTCATATATATAAATCATGTCATATGAATTGACCACTCTGAGAATTTTATTGTTCATACAAGATGTACATTAATTCCATGTAGTTTAATTGAATATGATAGGTATGAAATGTTGTCCAATTTATTTCTATGTGGCAATGAGTCTTGTGTCTATAGTTTACATTCATTTGACTAGGATCATTTCACGGTCGTCTAAATTCATGTGGAAGTAAATTATTAAACCCAACATGAAGTTTCATAAATTATTTATTAAGAAACCTTTAATCATTGGTAGGAATTTAATTCTCTCCCTTATTTGTGATCATAGGTCATGATCTGTTGGAGTATAACTAGTATATCAGATAAGGATCTTGGCATTAACACTTGATCTTTAAGTGCTTATTTATTAGTATCATTGGTATTAAAAATATAGTACTAGTTCCACCATAATTTTAAATATATTTATTAGATTTTTATGTATGGAATTTATCTATCTAACTTTTCAATTTATGATAGCATCATGAATGATTGGACTAAATATTATACTCATATATTAATTTATTTAGTTATAAGGGAAAAAATAGTAACATTTTTCAGAAAAAATTGTATGTGAGATTATAAATATAGTTATGATATTGGACATAAGAAATATAATTAAAACCTTTGTTTTAACATTATTTTGGGACATATATTTGGCCTATTTATAAGAGAAGTCAGTGGATGTAAGGACAAACGTGAACTCCCTAACTATGGATAGAGGTTGTAGACCCATAACATCAATCCCCTATAAAAATAAGATCTAAAGGTATTACATAGTTTAAAATACCTCTTGGTGTTAATGAATAAAATTATCATGGATTTGGAATTCCTGGTAGTTCTGGGTAAATTTCATGCAATTCTATATTAGTAATTTTTATAAATATCCAAGTCATATAAAAAGGTGGAAGAACTTTCCCCTTGAATGATAAGAACCTCATGCATTGGCGTCAAATTCTTGTATAATAGTGGGGGTTTCCTACCATTAAATTAACCTAAGGATGACCCCATTTTATCCTTATATAGATAAGATATTATGAAAATTTGGATAGTCATAAATGATTATATTTTCTATTTATCTATGATTTGTTTCATTTTTGGATCGATCCTCGGGGAGAGTCCTTATTCGATGATACTCTATATTGAGAGGCATCTAACCAACCATTATTTTGGTTGGTAAAGATGACAGATTGATTTATACTTTTAATAGTGTTGAATCCATTTATTTCCTCACTATAGTTAATGATAAATATAGAAACCATCCTATAGGGTGAAAATAAAATTGTTATTTCATCTTGATTTAGGTCTTCCAAGGTAGTATCTTTATTTTCCAATTCTTCGACTTAGGGATTCTATGGGCATGAATAATGGAATAACCACTACTCTAAAGGAAACTATGACATCAACTCTAGTATATTATCAAGAAGGGGTATCAATTATTCTTTATTAATGTAATAATACCTATTTATGTTCATGATAACCAACATTGAATTTATATTGATATTTAATATAGAAATTGGTATCTATATAAAAACCCCAAACCTATTATTAGTTCTTGGTATTATACTTTTTTTGGAACATCCTTTCGATAGATGGAAAGAATAGGGTTGACCATTCATTGTTTGGGAAATGAATAAAACACCTATATAACTCGGTTTATTCAAAGATCTTCCAATGTTCCCTCAATCAAAATTTTAGAAGTACAATGAAAATTATTTCCTATGTTTTGTAATCTTTATGAATGGAGAAAATTTCTTTTTCAAAGAGTTACATATCAAGTGGTACCTCCTCTGGGGTTGGGTATGTTGAAAGGAAATCAATTATTTATCATCCCTTGACCAAAATATTGGATACAAATATTATTTTGAATTTTTATAGGATTATATCCCATCTTTCTATCATTAATGTCAATGTGAAGTGATCAATAATTTATTTGAGTGGGACCACATAAGAAATCAATTGGGATTTCTGATTCTTCAGATAATTTCATTGTTTATGCACCAAGTATATCTTTTCAAGGAAGTTATTCTAAATATTTTTTGTATCATGTTTCAACTTCTATCATTTTCCTTACTAGATAAAATAAATTTTAATCCTTTCTTACATTATTCTTCAGGGTATGTAAGAATCTAAGATAATACTCCACGGTTTCCACTTAAAGGATGATAGGTTTACCCAACATGGGTAGCATCAAGAATGAAGGGTGAAAGAGGTACAACTTGATTCCATCAATGGCCTTATGAAAATATTCATACAACTAATAAGATACTCCTTTATTAATCAACATTTTTAAGGGATGGAATTTTGAAGCAAGATATTCTATAAAGTGCCTGATATAAGAAAGACTACCTTGAATTCCTTTTAACTCTTGGATGTGTCAGGGAGGATGAATATTAAGTATTGACTTATTTTTATCAGGATTCACTTTGATGTTTTGATGAAAAATAAAAAAAAAATCTTAATATACAAGACTTCATCACAAAGAATTATATTAAAGTGTTTATTTTCAATCTATGTTATTTATATCTTATTAAATACAACTATAATGTAAATGATATGATCATGGAATTATAGAAATTTAACCACTAGATAATCCACATTTAATTCCACTATTTTCCTCATAAATGAATAAAATATATGGTTTGTGGAATATAAATGAGTAGTGATAGAATTATTCAATCCAACGGGAATCATATCGTAGTAATATACCCATTAGGGTGACCTAAAGGTATCATATTTATCATCTTTTCAGAATATTCAAAACTTTTTGTAACTAAAATACCCATCCAAGAATAAAAGAGCGTGAAAATTAGTTATTACATCGATCATAATCTCAATAATAAAAATTTATATTTTATTGTTTTCATAGAGACCATTAAAATCTATGAGGTTAATGTAGGCTCCGATTTTATCATAATTTTTCTTAATGGGGAATATATTTGTGGGAAATTTAGATATTAAACCTCTCAGATGAAATTTTTATTGATCAAATATTCAATTTAAACATCCACCTTAGTGGAATGAGATGTATAGATCCCCCTTTCTATCTATTTATAAAAGAATTTTGGTTTGTACACCTAAATGATGAGTATCTACATAAGGATATAATCTAGGATTCTCATAATTCCATAACATAAAATACCAATGTTTCTAAAGAATGTTTATTTATTCTAATTATTCATCAGGGTTCATGGATACACTGATTAGTAATTTTCTTGGTTACTCTTAGTCAAATTCACATGTTAGAGTTAATTAAATCTAGTTTAGACACATTCTTTAAAATTCCATGGATCATCCTTGATTTCTTCCTCTTATTTAATATTGGGAATGGATTATGGACTTGTATCCTAATATTTTTTAGGCTATATATAGGTATCATAATTTTCATTAATATCACACCTATTTGGGGTGTAAGAGGCATCATAAAGTAAAGTTTATACCAAATAAATAGATGAAGAAGTCCCAAAACCTCATTATATTCTTGTAGGACTCATACATATTCAGTTAAAGATCCTCATCCATGTTAACCAAATATCAGTTAAACCTCTATTCAAGAAGGGATTCCCAAAATCCATATTGATCTATATAAACTGTATGGGGGTATCGTCATCTATTAGTGGTAGTTACTCAATGTAAACATCCTCTTTACCATCCTAGGATAAAAAGTTTATTGGGGGCTAATTTTTATTTTCGAACTTGTTTAGGTTATTCCCTATGTCAAAATCCATTACCTCAATACAATTGATGGGAAAAATATTATTCCATAGGTTTTCTTCAAGGATTGAAGATATTATATTCCATTCCATTAATGTTATAAATCTATATGGCCACATTCATCAATTTAATCTTTCCCTCCCTAATATAACCCCCTATGTTAATGTAAAAAGATTCAAAACACTCAAAAGGGTTGATATCAGCATTGGGTACCCTAATTTACCTATCAAAAAATTACTTCCAGAATTTATGATATGAATATGGAATAAATACATGAATATATTGTATTAAACTTCCCAATAATTCATTTAAAGTCATTCCATGGTGGACCACCATGAATTCTAATTTTGAAATGTGATATCAAAATTCAATCTTCAAATTTATCATATCGAGTTTCCTTTCCTTACATTTTTAATATTTAAAAACTTAATTTATTGTAACCAAGATGATGGATCATTCAAGATAGGATTCGGATGATTCTATATCCATTTCAAATTAGGTAACATTGAATATCGACATCATCGAGTTTACTAAAAACATTTATGATTCTAATGTATCCTTGTATGGAAGTTTCGTGGTCTTATTTGGTGAATTTAATGATTGTATAAAACATAGAGGAACTCATTTTTATATATCAAGTCTCATTTGTACGAAATTCAGTTTTTAACTCTTAAGGTCTTCAAAGACACTAAATAAGGTATTCTCTGAGATCTTAGGAGAGATGGGGATTGAATGTCTTGTAGGGATGAATAAGAAATGTTTCAACACATTTTTTATTTGATCCAAGGAAATTTTATTCCTACTAATTATTTATTCTCGAACCTAGTGTTTATGGTGCAAAGTTGATTTATGAGATGATTCCCTTCAATGGTTAGAATTAAAGGAAATTTGACCTTTGATAGTTGGGATAAGTTGGACATCCAAGATTATATGGTTAACTAGATGAATGTCTATCTAATAGATAGTATAACAATATAATCAAGAAATAAAATTAACCAAACAACTCAAGATCAAATTTATGTTCCTATTGATCTCATTGGAGAACTTTTCTTCGATACTCACTCATATGCGTGATAATAGAAGAAATAATAGTAGAATGTCAGGTTCCACCACAAACTCAACTTTCTCGACCACTACAAAATCTTCCATGACTAGTAGTAGGTAATATTCAATCATAAGGGTTTTATTAATTAGTTAAGGGGTCTTTTAGATGAAAACAATTATTAAATGTTTATTATGACTCCTCATAGAATGAGAATTTCATTTGGTTTAGTGGTCACCATTTACGCAATGATAGGGGTGGGAAGTCTAACAGGATCAGGAATGGATTGGGTACTTGTGGGGGCTCTACTTTATATTATTTGATCAATCCCCATTGGATCTAATTAATTTTGGAATATTTTAAAGTTCAACACATTACATTGGGTATATTAGTGGGATTCAGGGTAACCACTGGTGGATTTAGTGTTACCTTGATGATGTCAAGTCTTGGTTGATTAATTTTTTGTTCATCCAGTCATTGAATTTCCATACATTTATAAACAATATTTCTTACCACTCTCTTTCCACTTCAGGTTGGGTTACACACACATGATCCACCTGATATAATGTATGTTAAAACTTAACAGACATAATTCCTATCATTTTCTATAGAAAATCCTAAAATATAAATTTATCCTGGATGTCGTTCACTAATTATAAAAACTCATAACTTAATCAACGCATAATTATATGATTTAATAAAAGGGTTTAACTTTCCTGAATTTCTAGTATCTTTTTGGTTTAGATTTTTGTGGAATTAGATAAAATATTATATAACAAAGTGAACACTTTCACATCATGTAAATATTTCCACAAAACAAATTCTATATAAATACACACTTGTTTTTTTCAAGGAAACTCCCATAAATATACTTTGACTTTATTAACAATTTTATTCATCCTTATTCCCATTGAAAAACATTTGAAACCTGGGATGAGAAAAAAAAATACTCATTAATGGGAATATATGAAATAAAACACATTAGTCTTTTTTTATGCGTAATAAATCCATAAGAAATATTTCCATTTTCACAATAAATATTTTAGCTCAGTTATCTGTTTACTTATCCTGGAAAAATTGGTTAATTTCTCAATAGATTTCATAAAAAATTTCCTATGAAATCATAAACTAAAAATAATAATAACCATAAGGGTTTCTTGTAAAACATGAAATTTTTTTGAATACCTTTCCTTGAAAAATAATTCTTTCACCATTTCTTAAAAATCCATAATGTTTATTTAAAAACATAAGCTAATTTTCTTATCTTTATATATAAAAATATTTCCATTAAAACCATTGTACTCATATAATGTAGGTGACTTGGTAAATTATCATTAAATTCATCCTTAAAATAAATATTATAATCAAATTACCTTATAGAATAATTCCCATATCTCTAAGGAGTAACCTATCACCGGTAAACTCCATGACATTACCCAATTCATTTGGAGAGCTACATCAGGATCACCCATCATCAGTGATATATCAGGATCATTTATAATTATTATAAATTTAAAATAACTATAGAATAAATAATAAACATATAGATCTAACTTAAATCGTAAGTCCCATGTTAATTGGAATTCAATCCCATTAACAATAACACTTTCAGTTATCTTCTAAAGATTAGAAAAAGTTTTTTTCTTTAGAAAAACATTATAGCTAAAAATGCACAAAATATTTAGAGAAATATTTTCATTGAAAATAAAAATGGTAAATTTAAATTAATATTGATAAGGATTTATGTTTATGATGGCGGGACAGGGTTTCCAATCCATATATATATAAAAAATATTTTTCACTTTTCTAAAAATTCAATAATAGCCCATATGGAAAATGTTGAAAAGATTCTATTTTAATCCATTTAAATAATGTGAAAAATAATTTAAAATTACCATTATAAAAGATTAAATCATAATTAATAACATTCTTGAAACTTTTAAAATAACATTATCTTGGAATAAAATGATTTGTAAGGAATTCTTTAAAATAAATTTTTTTAAAAAAAATCCCTTACCTCGAGTCCCAAATCGTATCATTCTCATGTCGACCCCCATGACTAATAAAATTATATTAGTTTTCTGCATGATTAATAATTTTTTCTAAGATAATTTCATTATAATTATTCGATTTATTTCATTTTTTGTCAAGTTTTATGTACTGAGAAAAATGGTAATGTTGACATTGGATGTTTTGAGAACTTTTGGTTTATAAGTATAAAATGACATTGATAAGAAAGTAAGTAATATCTTATCTCTAAAAAATAATAATAATGTAATAAAAATGTTATATATTTTATAATTATATCCTTATACCCATTTGAAAAACCTAAATATTTTTCAAAATATTTTTTCACATAAAATTAATTTTTTAGATAGGTTGTATTAAATGCAACGCCGAGTTTTAACAAACTAAAATATAATATTTATATTATTTTATAAACATGATCACTATAAACTATCCATTATAATTTAAGGTACTAATATTAATAACTGCATTTTTAAAATTATATATAGTTTTTTTATATAAAACATATAAATAAAAAGTACTTAATATTCTTTAAAAATACAATTTTCCCAAAAAAAATTGAACAAATAGTAATAGAAAAAATTTCAAATATTTGTAAATTTATTTTTTTTAAATAATTATTTATATATAAATTTAAAAAATACCTCTGAGTTATTTTTTTATAATTTTCATCAAAGATTAATTTTTCAATGAATAGTAAAAAATACAAATTTTTATTAAACAATTATTTTACATTTCAATAATTTATGTGATCGATTTTATTTTAATAAGTTTTTAAAATTATTAGTAGTATATTTTTTCATTTTAATAAATTTCAAATTTAATTTTCATAGTAAATATTTTTATACTTTTGAATGTTTTTTTCATAGAAAACCATTTTTTCATCACATCTCAAGTTTTAATTTTAAATTAAATTATTAAACTTTTGAAAATTTAATTTGAAAAAATAGATTAAATATTTTGAATAATGATTATTTATATTATATAACAAGTTCAACTAAATATTTTGGTGAGAATGAATAGTGAAAAATAACAAAAACAATTATTATAGTTAAGGTTAAAACTTGTTTTCTTATAGGATAGACAAAAAAGATATGGGTTAAAGTGAAAAAAAACTCATCCCAAAAATATTTTCTTACCATATTTGAACTATATATCATATAAATTTTTATAATGACCCATTTTTTAGACTTATAACATGTGTAAAACATAGTAATAATTTTTTATTTTCAAATCTTCCAAGTGTGTCCTCTCCTACCACATTAAAACCCAGCAACTCTTCTCTCCTATTCACAATTTAAAAGACTTTTTTTAGATAATTAATTACAATATGAACTAATTAATTCCTTCCCCATGCCCTAGAGGCCATATTTTTATTATTAAACCCTCTTAAAAAGGTTATAGGTATAAACCTAAAGAGGTCCTCTGAAGAAGAGGTAAAATTTCTAACCTTGAGTCTTTGTTTTATTTCATCTCCCACCTCCTCCAAATATTCTTCAACTATGATGATATAATAACACCAATATATCCCATATATTGATATATTATTATTTTAATAGAATAACTTATATACATCTCCTCTTCCGTAAAATGGGAAACAAAACTGTCGATCATGTATACAGTAGATTGCAGCCTCATGAACTGATATAAATTTGTTTCCATCAACACCTCTCACGGATGGAAATAATGATGGATTTAATTTTTATATATAATATTTATGAAATTATTTTACTTCTTGAATTATAATATCGTATATAAGTTTTTTAACTTTTAATCTATTATATAACAATAACGTCGCTTGTGTGTCTGTGTGGACTACCCTCTCTTCAAGGTGATATGAAACATTTTTCATTTTCATTTTACATGGATGGTAATAGGGATAGGTTTGATTAAAATTAATGATATAATTATTCAAGAAAGTTTAATTGCTATTTAATTTTCTTTCATTTCATCTGAAGAGAAAATGGATACAGAGTTAATGTGTATGTATGGCCTAACATCTCCACAAACGGTGTAACTCATCTTTTATCTATCAATTTAATGAATGAATATAAATATGTTTATAATGAATTAATGTGATACTTATATCATGGATAAAAATAATTATATTATGGAACCATGATAAAATAAAAAAATTGAATCTACCTAATAAGAACATACACATAACATGAAGTAGTTATTACCCGAAATGCGGTTTTAACAAGGAATTGTTAATAAATAAGTGATAAAAGGTTATAATTAAATAATATATGGTAATATGTATTATTGTGGTTATCTAATAGATATACAATGATCCTATTTTTATTATAATTGAGTCTTGAACATGTATAAATAAATTTGACACTTTAGATAAGGTATTTTGGCTCAAATTCTCTTCTTTGGGATATATATTATGTTATTCAGCTGTATTGTTTTATGAGGTGTATATAAAGACCATTTGACATGTTATATCATTAATTAATTTATTATAATTATATTTAATGTTTCATTTAAATTTATTCGTTCATAGGAATCTATGTTTAATAACTTACCAATTCATATAAGTGATTTTCATCTCACTTTTATTTATGTGGGACACACCCCACATTCACCACTTTTTTCATTTTTGTAGTGTATCTAATTGAAATTAATTTATTTTAGGATTATTATTATGAAAATATGGGATATAAATAACTTTATTGTTTTCTTTCTTTCATGGGTCTTTTGATTTAAATGATACCAATGTGGTAAATGCTTTATGTTACAATATCATTATTTATGAGTATTTTTTGTGATTAAGTTTTTGATGATGGGATATTATGATCTATGTCTCAAGGAACTCTTGAATATTCTTCACCTCTAGTTATTTCATCAAAATACATGTTTTCCATTCATTTTATAAACTTTATGTAACCAATTTTGTAAAATACTATTTTTAAGGAAAGCTTACTAAATTTCTATCTTTAATCAAAAATCCTTTTTCATTAATGTCTATGTTTTATAAAAATATTTTAAATAAAGTTTTTACTATTATAAAAATATTTTTAAAGTAATTTTTACCCATGTTGGAATTTTTAAAAAATGGTTTTAAAAAACTATTCTTTTCATTTTCCAAATAAGTTTCCTTTTATTTTTTAATGAATATTTTAATGAAATATTTTCTAAATTGTACAACATGAATGGTATTTTCCACCATCATAACCTCTCAATTATTTAAATATTATTTTAGAAGATTCCAATGTTATTTTAAATGATTTTTTAATATTTATTAAAAATATAGATTCTAAATAATTGTTTCACAATGAAAATGTTATTTTAATCCTGAAATATTCCAGGTGATCATTAATAATAGTTTTTCATATAAGATGAAATACTTTGATGTTACTTACGCTTTTCAGGAGATATGATCTAATGATACCACCCTTATTATTTTATTTTATTTTTTAGGTTTATAATGAAAACTATTTATGAAACCCGTTTATTTTTCTTGGGTAATGATATAATGAATGTTTTATTATCACTTTTCACACAAATGTATGGATTATGTGATGTGTGGGACATATATCTTCTTCCAATGCATTGGATAAATATGCATATCTCATGAGTTAAATATGTTAGGTGGGAACCAGATTTTTTGAACCAAAGATTATGTGTGGACCTGGTTTCATTTCATTAAGTTTATGTGAGTACCTCGATTTCATGTACATAAGGTTATGTGTGGACCTGGTTCCATTTCCATAAGGTTATGTGTGGACCTAGTTTCATGTCCATAAGGTTTTGTGTGGACTTGGTTGCATGTCCATAAGTTTATGCATGGACTTGATCACATTCCATTAACTTAATGAGTGAACGTGTTTCTATTATACATGTTTACAATTTTATAAGATTGTGCTTTCCCACATTATTATTTCTATATTATGCTCTACATTACTATGTTCATTGATTTCATTTATGATTCATGTCTTACAAAATGATAAGATTTATGCCATGATTCATTATTATGATCTATGTTATGCAGGGTATGGTTTCCAAATGTTAATCTCATGTCCTCATACCCATATAATAATGTTATGTTTAAGTGATTATTGATATCCCCCTTTGATTAATCTAACTATTAATCTATGCTCACCTTTTCGCATTTTTACATTCCCCATGTCATGAATAGTGTTTTTCAGTTGGGTATGTCTATCAATAATTCTAAATAGTGATATATTTATGAGAGATATTAAATATATTTCATGAAATAAGAAGATTATGTATCTAGTATCCAATGACACTAAACCTTTATGGTCTTCAGGAATGTATTGGTGAAATTTATTGAATATTCATCTAAAAAGATTTATTATTTTGGTATGGGAATCATGGGTCGTTATAGTTAGAATTAGGGATAAGGTTTATTCAACCTTTAGAGAATAAGATTTGAAAATTTTGGTGAAAACCCTGGGGATGAGTCCAGGTGTAGGATAAAATCCTATAGATTTTGGTAAGGAGTAGATAATGAGATTTCCGAATCAATTTCATCCATGTATATATACTACAAGTTCATGTGGATGTAGAACAGTTATACCTAGGGATAATAAATCTAAAATGGTGCATTGGGCTTTGACTCGATCATCACCTACTGCATGAAAATGGGCCTTACTACAAACCTCGCTTAAAAATTTTGGGGGATATTTTTTTGGAATTCACATTATATTTTTGATACATCATTGAGTATCTTAATAAATTATGACCATTAATGACCTAGGTTAAACATAAGGTGTCATATTTTGAAGACAAGGTTTCATGATTTAGATATAATTTTATTTTTAGGAGATTATATGTTTTCTCTCTATTATTATTGTTTTCCACACTATGATATTTGGTTTTAGTGAATGGATGGAACCACAATGAATCATGTGAAAAATGACTGTGACAACCATTGCAATGACCATCCTCATGAGAAACCAAATTTCTAATATAATAGGATGAAATATTTTGTGACTATTCTCACTCAACTCTCTAAATTTATATGTGCTAACATGTTTCATGTTAATATTCTTAATTTAATAATTAAGGAGAAACATGCCATTAAATATTTTATGTGATCATTTTCACTTTTCTTATATGGGAATTATTATCAAATAGACCCTAGAAATGGATAAATTTAATGGAAAATATATATTTCTATTATTCAGTTCTTCAACCATGAAAAGGTTATCATAACCATTTATCATTAAGAAGGTGATGCAAATCAATAGTGGAATCATATTAAGAATATGAGGAAAGAGGGTGAAATTGGATATAGGTAATTAGATGATTCTAATAAAAACAAATTTAGTAATTACTGTCTTCGTATTTTATGTACAAAAATGGAGAAGGAATTCATTTATCTTAATTAGAAGGAAGATTAATCTATTAGTTCTAATGAGGAAAAAATTTCAATACATGAAAGGTATTCCTCTAGTTTAACCATCAAGCCTAAAAAAAGTTTTGGTTGATACTGTGGTGGTTTGAAACCAAGTCTTTGAAATGAATTATCCATAAGAGAATTTGGAATCTATAAAGAAATAATTTAATGTGCACTCAAAGTAGAAATGGAATCTAGAAACCCTCATGGTTTCAATGATAAGAAAAGTAAGATTCTATTTTTTGGAATCTCCCATGATATTTCACATAGAATGAATGAAATATTTCGACATACCATCTTCTAAAAATGTGGGAATTAGAACTCTTATGAATGCCTGAAAAGAACAAGAAGTTTTTTCAAGTTTAAAAAGCCTAGAAATTTAGAATAATAATATTGAAGTGATATAAATAATATAATAATTTAAAAGAATTAAAAGATGTATTGATAGAATACATTGTCCATACTTAAATGTTATGTTTGCAAGGATTTTGGGAAATATGTGAATCAATTCACTAATACAAGGGCTAATGAGGATAATAAGACACAAAACCCTCCAAATATAGGTATTAAAGGGAAATCTTATGAAATCTCAGAAACTTAATTGAATCATGATAATTTGGGAACAAATGTCCTCCACTATAGTGTTAGGAATTTCGTGTTTAATTTTGTATGAATGGGCCCTATGAAAATATTATTTTTCATTCCATTGTGAATTTTATTGTTATTATTATCATTTATTATCTCCCTCCATATAGATTCTGTAAACTATCATGTGTTCATGAGTTTAAGGCTGATCATTAGTTTAAATTTTTAGACTCCACATTTGAGGTTTATGTGATGGGATTTTATCACTGTTAAGGATATATTGGGAGACATTTATGATAATACAACCCTTTGGTTTTGTATATGATATAGGGAAAACGTTTTTTAATGATGAATGAATTTAAATTTTATGTTCATAAGATTAATTCAGGTCTCCCTTAAAAATCTAAGACTGGCTAATTAATCCCATTCCCATTTCCATCTTCTAGTTTTCAATGGTTAATTAGCCCACTTGACATCATTATAGGGTGTAGACCTATAGTTTGAGATGATGATTACATTGGTAATATTGGGAATCTATAAAATTATTCCTCATTTGAGATCATGAGGGAGTCTTATGATCATGACATAATGTATCCCCTGAGTAAATAACAAGTCATCCTATAATCATTATGGGTAAAATTATAATTATTGTGTAAGTTATCTATGGATCATCACCTCCGGAATATTATGATAATAACTATAGGTGGATCACATTACTCATGTGAGGAATCAAGTTATCATAATTCTAGGAAACATATTCTCATCACATAAGGATTCCTAGGATGGTCACATAGGGAATCAAGTGGTCATCAAAGGAGGTAAAAACATAGGCTCATACCTGAAGGAAATGGTGGATATATCCTATGATCATCACATATGGGGTTCATATGCTTGTCACATAATTCATTGCATTATCTTCACATAAAAAAGAACCCAAGTCTCTTCACCTAGGTAGTGAAAAATATTTCCCATGTTAATCACATAGCCTTCTTAGGATTTTTACCTAAGGTTCCCTAGGAACGTCACCTAAGGGTGGGATTCTGATATGTCAATTGGTTCATAGTTTTATAGATGAGTGAATTATATCATAGATTTAAAGTCTAGTGGGGGATTATCCTAATACAATCGTCGCATATTCGGCTATGAACAAGTCTAAATCTGAGTGATCATGCTCAAGATCAAAAGTTCAGTTGGGGATGATCATAGATTTAATGTTTGGTGAAGGAATGTGTCCCATATAATCCTTTCATATACTGGGATGGGAATAGGTTATCATATTATATCAATGAAAAAGTCTAGGGGGACTTTGGATTTATAATAAATTTGAAGTAATAGAGACAGTTGATTGGGATTCAGAGTTTCCAACTCACTAGGGGGAGGTGAGGTGGGTCTGAAGATTCGTTTTTAGAGATGATAATGTCACCTCCATCTCACTACATATGAATAAGATACAATATTGTGGTGATATTGGGATGATGGTATTAAAACATAGAGAGTATTCTTACATACCCTATTGAGGGATAGGAATCAAAACCCAAAAAGCACAATTTCATAGGTTAAGGTTTCATAATGGGAACATACCATATATTTTAATGTCATTTTGTAAGGATTATTGTGTTATTGAAGGATTAATGACAAGGGATGGTGTGAGGTTTGTGAATGAAAGAAACCTAAAATATGGGTAATACTCTCATGCTCATTATATTAAGAGTACCAATGTCATTGAATAAGACATCATGTGATCAATATAAAAGGCATACCATGATAATAACGTAGGGTAAGGCTACAGTATAACAAATTTTTCTGAGGATGTTGTCATGTATTTTAATGTCATATAACTTGAATGCTTTTGTTATGAAGTTTTAATTCTTCAACTCAAAATTCAGTGGGGATTACGCATAATGATTTCCATTCATATTTAGGATAGGATGTGAGAATGATCTAGGGATACTACATGCACTCTTATAGGGGCATGATGGTTGATTTCCATATATGATTCTTTGGTTGGGACTTAGTTATCCACTGCACTTATTCATTTCAAGAGTAAGAGGAGTGGACACATCCCATTTTAGGTTACATACAGTGGACCATACATTATAATGAATAGGCTTAATAGAAACATATAGAGAATATTCCCAATCCAATCATGGATTCAAGTCCCTATGCGTGAGGATTTGAGATATTAGTTGTGTGTATAGTTTGATTATGAGTGAACCTAGTTTGAAGGGGAATGGAGGTCTTGAGTAATCAAAATTTTTTAGGATATTTTTTAAAAAATGTTTTAACATGTAAGTGACTATGGAGTTGTCTTTGGGGATTCTCGGGTGTTCATAAAGCTAATACATTCACGATAAATGTGTTTCTCATATAAGGATTATGTATAGGTGTCTATGAAAGAGATTTCATGGTATATGTAGGTCTCACAAAACCCAAAGTGGTACAATGTATATGAATATAGTGAATAGTGTTACACATGGATATGAAATTGGTCACAATTATCTCAATCTTGATTCTATACTTTGGAGGAACCATCTGAGGTCATTTTTTAAGGACTCATAAATATAAATATTTATGACTCTTTATGTGTGTGAAGATCATAGTTTCACAAGTCTTGATATTTAGCTATAATTCCAAAGGATAGATCCCCAAGAAATGGGAGATGGATAGGGTATTTATAGGCTCTAGAGGATTTAGGAGATACATTGTGGGAGGGATATCTATTGTTGTAGAGATCATACTTTCATGGAACTCTGATATAGGTCCTTATAACATCGGTCTTTCATGAAACTTTAAAACTTCACAAATACAATTTTTTTATGGTGTTTATATCCAAATTGACCTCGTTGTACACTAATCATCCAATTTTTTTCTTCATTTCCTTCCTTAATGTGTGTTTCAGCATCAATAGAGGACCTGTAACAAGGATTACATGTATCTTCCCAACTTGAGAAAATTATGGGAATGAAGGCATGTATTGTCCACCATTATAGGAGGGTTATTACAGAAAGCTAGGTTGATAACTCTTCCCTATAATAAACCCACTCATACACCTAGTGAAATTCATCATAATGTTTCTAATTCTATACCTTCTTCTAGTATATAGGTCACTACTTGGATCGAGGATAGTCACATTAATTGAGGTAACACAAATCAAATCTTCCAATGGATCACTATTATCACTCCAATATTATACAAAGTATACTAGCTTCTCAACTGATTAATTGGGGAAATCCCCTTTATATTATTATATCCTTCTAGGTTCTCTGGGGATAATTGGAACATCATAAAAGGATCTATAAAGTCATCAAAAAAAAGGATATCATTGTCCCTTGATTCAATAGACACCTAAAAATTATATCAGGTGTTCTTAAACTCATGCAAGGGGGGCTAGATGTGACTAGACATTTAAATTTCTATAAAAAAAATTCTTCGGACCACAATAGTCTCCCACTATAATGATCATAAACAATACCACTCATACACATGAGAAGGAATATTTTTTTATAATGATACACATGGGTGTATTGAAATCCTAATTTGATATAGAGACCATCTATGAAGCATATATACCATATATATTCAATCTCTAATTCTATTGTGTGAAGAATATTTTTCCAACTCTACTCTATTATGTTCATGTTGAGTAAACTATGATAATGACACATCAATTTTCAATAATGTTTATATGGGAAGACATGGGAAAAATACTAACATTCCTACCAAATAAATCTAATGTCACGTTGTGAACTAACTACACCATGGAATGGATTATGACAAGCCCTCTTGTTATATTTGTGCACTTAGTTCACCAATTCAAGGTTCCACTAGTGATTACAGGGGGAAAAAGAGAAATAAAAGCTAGTGAGATAAAAAAACTCTTCATGAGAATCCAACAATGAGGAAACTTCGTTCTATCAAGATTTGTAAAAATATCTAAGGAATATGGTCTTTTCACCATTCATGGGATGAGCGTCTCCAATACCAATCATTCCAACTAACTCATAATTTCCCATGGCTTAGAGGGGGGAGTATTCTTAAAGGAAAAATCCATATATAAAATAAATATAGGATACCCTCTAATTGAATAAGTCCATATTTATAGAAACTTGGTAAATTAGCTAACCATTCAACATCACTTGTGAGAACTAGTCAATGAGTTTGAAATTTACATCATAGAATTTTATGTTGTATTTTATTCCATTGATCATAAATATGTTTACTACACATGATTTATTAAACATTTTGGATTAAAATTGAGTAGTAATAATGATTATTATAATTAATTTGAGAAATTTGATGATGCAGAGGGTGGAATAATAAAGTCAACCTAGAATCACAAGATATAACTAATAAAGAAGAGGACGATTTAAGTTCTTCTCCTACATGGGTAATATCAATCTCATTTTCACTTATTATGTTATAATAAATCACATTATTGATATGAAAATATCTTTATTTGTATAATTATAAAGAAACATCCACAATTTCACCATCTATCAAGTACTCACAAGGGGGCATTGAGTAGACTGATGGATGACTCGAGTAATAAAGTTAAGGATATCCCTTCACCAATTTGAATGGAAAAAACTAAAGGTCATGGCCTCAAATTATTTATTAGTATTCTTAGTTATCTTTCTAATGGATCTATGAACATATATATCCCATGAAGTTCTCAACTATTGAATATTGAAAATGGAGTTGGAACTCAGCCTATGATCATAACTAGAAAGTAAGTCTTAAGGTCACGAGTCTTGTTTGATCTCTTTGGATTATTTTTAAAAACAATCACTTAATTCCAATGTGAGGGAGATCAACTTAGGATTTTCATCACCAAACTTTCATGAACCATATGTAAATTCTCTCTGAGATTATTCATCAATTATTAAAACTACAAGAGATATCAAAAAAGGTCAGGGTTATACCGAGATTTAAACTTGTCTTCTAGATTAATAATCCAACTAGGCCTGAAAGGTGACATCATGCTAGAAGTTAGTTATATTTCAAAACATTCAGGTACTAGCATAAATATATTTATTGAAGTTATATAATTTAGTATATTGTTTCAAAAAATCCAACCATATATGTGCCATTTCCAATTCATGTAACCCAATAATTATTTTCTTTTTCTTAAAAATATTTACTTTTCATTGACTAGAACACATTGGGGAATGTATTTAAGCCTAAATATATAGTAAAAATAGTGGTACATATATTTATGTGATTATATTTAACTCCCAAGGATCCCACACAAGGTTCAATTCAAGAATATATTCCACTTTCCAAGATGAATGAAATAGTTATGGTAAGAGAAATGAACCCTCCCACAAGTGAAACTGGATATTGACATCCATCTTCATTGGTTTTCACATTCACCTACTAATATTCATATTATTTCAATATTAATAGTCCTAATAAAAATGAAAATCATTCTTGAGTTAATTTTTCTAATATATGATCTACTTTATATTATATAGGAATGAACTCATCTTGTATTATCTCATATGGTGAGTATTGATACAAGGTCTTGTTTAAGTTGGTGATGGATTATGTGTTGTTGCCTGTGAAGGACTTCGGTTTAGACTCATTATATATCTTCCTCAAGAAAATAATGTGGTAATAGGTGTGGAGGAAAATTTTGAGGATATTCAATGAGACCCATCTCATTGAACATCTTGTTTAATTACAATATATTAAACATGTGATCACACTCTAGGTTATCGAGGATTTTATTACTATGTAAATTCTAGTGTAACTAATGTAATCATTTAACCTGAGTTATCTATGATATACCTATCAAAATATTTAGTGGAACAGTTTATAGTATATTATACAAACATTACGACTATAGAACATTATAAATGACCCCAACATGTAGTGATGGTAATGGAACAGTAATGAAAAATCGATGAAGGGAGGGACCTGGTAGACTTTATTCATTATGGGTTTTCAATAACTAAAAATGTATTTGAATTAAAAAATAAGCTAGTTGAGGAGGCCCATAAATTTGGGGTGGATGTTGTTATATGTTTGGAGGAATTAAGGCTCAGTGAAGAGGCACAAACCAATTTGTTGTATGAACTACATCAATTTATTAGTGATTCAAAGATATAAATGATCCAAGTTTGCAATAAAATCTAGTGGACATTGTAAAAACATTCCAATTTACTATATTATTTTATCATTATATAAATGGTCGAGGAGAGGATCAAAATTATGGATGCTCCTACCCCCTTTCTCTTAATGAATGGAAAATTTTATTTCACAAGGTATTTTCAATTCTATAGACTTTATTTTCTGGAATATCAATTCATAATAATTAATATAAATCAAAAATAGAAAAATCATGGTAATTAAATCCTCCTGAAACATAAATACACATGGGTATGGAAAATAATGAACTGAAAATATTTGAATAAAATGATAAAGAGAGGGCCAATTAATCATTTGTTTGGTATGTTCTCCCCAATGGATATAGGTAATCGAAATACATATCATATATATATATATACTATCATTGTAAGATAATATAAAAATGATAGATAAAATATTTCAAAGTTTAATTTCATTTTAAAATTCTACTCTTAGACTGTTATAAGTGGGCTGGATACACTATGGATTTAACATCACCATAATACAATAATATTCCATTAGGATATTAGGGAGTGAATGACTTGGCATAGTAAAAACCATATAGGTAATATTTTTATAGAATAATAATTTCTCAAGAGGATTAAAATACCATGAAATTATATATTTATACTATATATCAAAGTTATATAAACTAATATGAATGTGAGGAATGGGAATATACACTTAATTTGATATATACTCATAGATTAAATTAGCATTAAATAATTTTTTTGGGTACAAATAGTGGTCCACATGAGCTTTTATGATTTCTCCATTATTTATTAATTTTTTCATATTTCATGAAAGTGAGAGGCTTAGTAGGTAGAACTTACCATTTAATGGTAACACACTTTATATTTTTTCTATATTAAGATATTTTTTCCTCTTTTTTTTAAATTATGTAAAATTTTCATAGGATATGAACGATGTAGGCCTACCAAGTAGAGACCTGACTTTTTCCCAGGATTCACATTGCTTGATTTCAACATGTCGAGTGACAAATATCTTCTCATTGATAGTTTAAGGTCCTACATGTTAGATCAATGATATTTATTTTTAAGGTCAAAAAATTGACTAAAATAAGGAAAAATTGTAAGCTCATACAGTTTTGACCAAAATGATGTTGAAGTTTAAGGTCATACAGCTTTGACTAAAATATTAGGTAGTCTAAAAAATGATGATGGAAAAGAAAACCCCACTTTGAAAGAGACCCAAAATAATAGTATTTATGATCTTGATGATATGTTTATACAATTTAATGTCATAATTCTCTTAATAAAACATCATGAAATTTATGTCCATATGACATGGAGCGTTATAATAAAAATAAGAGGTCATCCTCTAAGAAAAAACACTTTACCTGAAATAAAAGGATGTGATTCTATTATGTATTATTTAAAAGTAAATAAAATATTAAAATGTAGATAGGGGTTCAAGATTTAGAAACATTTCAATAGATTTGAATAGAGGATGAAATTTGTGTAAATTTTAAATTGATTTATTTAAATTGGGAAATTATGAAATGAAACATGCCTGATGAGGATGCGCATTGACAAAATTTAAATGATGAGTTAAACTAAAATATTATCAAGGGAATATATGGTTATAGGATCATCACATTGGGATGATATCTTGTATTTTACTAGTTAATAAATAGGTTATCTATATGGAACATCTTTTCCATTTTGAAATAGAGGGGTCCATTTTTTAATCAGATTCACTCATTACCAAAATCAATGAAATTTTTATGGTGATTCAAATACCAAAGGTAAAAATTATATTATATTGGAAGAGAATGAAAACCTATTTACTAGGATATTCTTTTTCAGAATAAACCATGATTGGGTCATTATAAAATTTGAGGTAAATGAGAGTGGATGAGGATTTTTATTGAGGTTGGTACTCAAGATATGAAAATCACTATGTATCCTATAAAAACAAGAATAAATGCACATATAGATATAGAAACAAATATATTATCTCAGTGTAAATTAAAACATATAGATACCAAACATGAATTAGAGGTTCATATGTTAGGGTGATGGAGATGAAATTTAAAGTTGAGACCAAGATTTTAAATTTAAGAATCATTACATATCCTATAGAAATAGGAATCAAGACACACATAGTTCTTGGAAAGGGTATCTAAGAAAATACAACCTATATTGAGGAGAAAGGATAACATAGAGATCCATTATAGAAGCAGGTTGATAAAGGAAACTCAACATGAATGATAATGACCCACACGTTGAGATGGAATAGGATATTCCCATAGGGTGAAATTTGTGGTTGGATCTAGAAAAATTTTTCTAGAAGTTACTAATTATCAAGTGGAAACATGTTTCATGCCATAAAAAGTTATTTAAAATAGACTCTATAAAAATCTTGCTCACATAGGAGGGAATAGTGATGAATGAAGTGTGTGACTAGGTGAAGGAAATAAAAATGATATGAATTGATCATGAATCAAAATCTAGGACATTATATAAATTTTAAGAGGATGAAATTTTTTAATAGACCGAAGGTAAAAGATTTGGGAATCACTATGTATCCCATAAAAATAGGAATCACTAAACACAAGTAACTATAAATGGAATCATTTTTTAGTGCATGATTATAGATAAGGGTCAAATACTAGGAACTATTACATGGATCAATCTCTCATATTTAGAAATCATGCCATATGAATAGACCAATCTAAGAATTTTATTGTTCATACAAGATTTACATTAATTCCATGTAGTTTAATGGCATATGATAGGTACGAAATGTTGTGCAATTTAATTCCATGTGGCAGTGAGTCTTGTGTTTATAGTTTACATTCATTTGACTAGGATCATTTGTAGGTCATCTAAATTCATGTGGAATTAAACTATTAAACCCAAAATGAAGTTACATAAATTATTTATTAAGAAACATTTCATCATTGGTAGGAATTTAATGCTCTCCATTAATTGTGATCATAGGGAAATATCTGTTGGAGTAGAACTTGTATATCACATAAGGATCTTAGCATTTACACTTGATATTTGAGGGATTATTTATTAGTATCATTGGTGTTCAAAAGCTAATTCCAGTTCCACTATCATTTTATAGATATTGGTTATATTTTTATTTATGGAATTTATCTATTTATTTTTTTAATGCATGATAGCATCTTGAATGATTGGACTAAATATTATACTCTTATCCTAATTTATTTAGTTCTAAGGGAAAAAATAGTAACATTTTTCAGAAAAAATTGTATGGGAGATTATAAATCTAGTAATGATATTGTACAGAAAAAATTTAATGAAAACTTTGTTTTAACATTATTTTGGAACATAGATTTGTCCTATTTAGAAGAGAAGTCAGTGGATGTGAGGACAAACTTGAACTGCCTAACTATAGATAGAGGTTGTATACCCATAACATCAATCCCCTTTAAATAGAATATCTAAAGGTATTTCATAGTTTAAAATACCTTTGGGTGTTAATGAATAAAATTATCTTGGATTTGTAATGCGTAGTACTTATTGGTAAATTTCATGCAATTCTATATTAGTAATTTTTATAAATATCCAAGTAATATAATAATGTGGAAGAACTTGTCCCTTGAATGATAAGAACCCCATGCACCAGTGTCAAATTCTTGTATAACAGTGAGGGTTTCCCACCATTAAATTAATCTAAGGAGGAATCCATTGAATCCTTACATATATAGGATATTATGACAATTTGGATAGTTATAAATGATTATATTTTCTACTTATCTATGAATTTATTCTTCGTGGATCGATCATCTGGGAGAGTCCTTATTCGATGATGCTCTATAATGGGAGACATTTAACCAACAATTATTTTGGTTGGTAAAGGCGAAATATTGATTTATACTTTTAATAGTGTTGAATTTATTTATTTCCTAACTAAAGTTAATGATAAATATGGAAACCATCCTATAGAGTGAAATGAAAATCACTATTTCATCTTGACTTAGGTCTTCCAAGGTGGTAGCTTAATTTTCCAATGCTTCAACTTGGGGGTTCTAAGAGCATGAATAATGGGATAACAACTAATCTAAAGGAAACTATGACATCAACTCTAGTATATTATAAAGAAGGGGTATCAATTATTTTTATTAATGGAATAATACCTTTTTATTTTCATGATATCCAACATTGAATTTATATTGATATTTAATACGGAAATTGGTATCTATATAATGAACCCCCAAACCTATGATGATGGCTTGGTATTATAGTTTTTTTGGAACATCCTTTTGCTAGATGGAAGAAAATGGTTGAACATAAATTGTTTGGGAAATCAATATAACCCCTATCTAACTTGGTTGATTCTAAGATCTTCTAATATTCTATCAATCAATATTTGAGAAGTACAATAAAAATTATTTCCTAGGTTTTGTAATCTTTATGAATAGAGAAGATTTCTTTTTCAAAGAGTTATGTATCCAGTGGTACCTCCTCTGAGGTTGGGTATATCGAAAGGAAATCAATTATTTATCTTTCCTTGATCACATTATTGGATACAAATATTATTTTTAATTTTTATAGGATTATATCCCATCTTTCTATCATTCATGTCAATATGGACTGATCCATAATTTATTTGAGTATGTCCAGATAAGAAATCAAGTGGGATTTCAGATGCTTCATATAATTTCAATGTTTATGCACTAGTTATATCTTTTCAAGGAATTTATTCTAAATTTTTTTTGTATGATGTTTCAACTTCTAACATTTTCCTTCCTGGATAAAATAAATTTAAATCATTTTTTACATTATTCTTCTAGGTAAGTAGGAATCCAAGAGAATACTCCATTGTTTCCACTTAAAGGATGAGAGGTTTCCCCAACATGGGTAGCATCAAGAATGAAGGGTGCAAGTGGTACTACTTGATTCTATAAAAGGCCATATGAAAATATTCATACCACTGATAAGATACTCCTTTATTCATCAAAACATTGTAAAGGGATGGTATTTTCTAGAAAGATATTCTATAAATCTCCTGATATAAGAAAGAATAACTTGAATACCTCTTAACTCTTTGAAGTTTCAAGGAGGTTTAATATTAAGTATTGATTCATTTTTATCTGGATTGACTTCAATGTTTTGATGAAAAATAAAAAAAATATGAATTTACAAGATTTCATCCCAAAGCCTTATATTAAAGTGTTCATTTTCAATCTATGTTTTTATATCTTATTAAATAAAACCATAAGGTAAATGATATGATCTTATAATTATAGAAATTTAACCACTAGATGATCCACATTTAATTCCACTATTTTCCTCATAAATTAATAAAATATATGGTTTTTGGAATATTAATAACTAGTGATAGAATTATTCAATCCAAAGGGAATCATTTTGTAGCAATATACCCATTAGGGTGACCTAAAGGTGTCATATTCTTCATATTATGAGAATATTCATAAATGTTTGTAACTAGAATACCCATACATGAATAAAAGGGCATGAATATTAGTTATTACATTATTCTTCATCATTCTAATTAAAATTTAGAATTCATAGTTTTGATAGAGACCATTAAAATATATGGGATTAATGTAGGCTCTGATTTTCCCACAATTTTTCTTAATGGGGAAGATATTGGTGGACCATTTTAGGTATTAAACCTCTCAGATGAAATTTTTCTTGATCAAATTTTCAATTTCAACACCCACCTTAGTGGAATTATTTGGATGGATCCCCCTTTCTATCTATTTATAATAGAATTTTATTGTACACCTAAATGAGGAGTTTCTACATAAGGATATAATCTAGGATTCTCATAATTACAAGAAATAAAATCCCAATGTTTGTAAAGAATATATATTTATTCTTATTATTCATCAAGGGTCATGGATACACTGATTAATATTTTTCTTGGTTACTCTTAGTCAAATTAACCCATTAGAGTTAATTAAATCTAGTTTAGACACATTCTTTAAAATTTCATGGATCTTCCTTGATCAGTTCCTCTTATTTATTATTGGGAATGGATTATGGACTTGTATCCTGATATTTTTTAGGCTATATAGAGGTATCATCATTTTCCTTAATATCACACCAATTTGAGGTGTGATAGGCATCTTAAAGTACAGTTTATACCATATAAATAGAGGAATAATTACCAAAACATTATTATCTTCTTTTAGGATTCATATATATCCAGTTAAATATCTTCATCCATTTTAACCAAATATCAGTTAAACCAGTATCCAAGTATGGATTCCCAAAATCCATATTGATCTATATAAACTGTATGGGGGTATCTTCATCTATCAGTGGTAGATACTCAATGATAATATCCTCTTTACAATCCTAGGATAATAAGGTTATTGGAGGTTATTTTTTATTATCCGACATGTATAGGTTATTCCCTATGTCAAAATTGATTACCTCAATACAATTGATGGGAAACAAATATTATTCCATAAGTTTTTGTCAAGGATTTTTGAGAGTATATTCCATTCGATTATTGGTATACATCTATATGGCTTCATTCACCAATGGAAATCTTTCCCTCCCTAATATAACCCCCATGTTAATGTACTAAGATTCAAAACATTCAAAGGGGTAGATATTAGCATTGGGTACCCTAATCTACCTGTCAGCCAAGTACTTCATGCATTGATGATATTAATAAGTAATAAATACATGAATATATAGTAATAAACTTCCAAATAATTCATTTAATGTCATGCCATGGTGGAACTCCATAAATTCTAATTCTGAAATGTGATATCAAAATTCAGTGTTTAAATTCATCATACTGAGATTCCTTTCCTTACATTTTTAATATTGATAGATCATCATATTCAATAGAGAAAAACATAATTTATTTTAACCTTTATAATGGATCATTAAAGATAGGATGCTGATGATTCTAAATCTATTTCAAATCAGGGAACATTGAATATCGACATCATCGAGTTTACTAAACAAATTTATGATTCTAATGTATCCTTGTATGGTATTTTCGTGGTCTTATTTTGTGAACTAAATGATTGTATAAAACATAGAGAGACTAATTTTTATATATCATGTCTCATTTGTATGAAATTCAGTGTTGAACACTTAATGTCATTAAAGAGACTAAATAAGGTATTCCCTGAGATCCTAGGAGAGATAAGGATTGAATGTCTTATAGGGATGACTAAGAGATTTTTCAACACATTTTTTATTTGATCCAAGGACCTTTTATTCCTACTAACTAGTTATTCTTGAACCTAGTGTTTATGGTTCAAAACTGATTTATGAGATTATTCCCTTCAATGGTTAGAATTAATGGCAATTTTACCTTTGATAGTTGGGATGATTTGGACATCCAAGATCCTACGGTTTACTGGATGAATGACTATCTACTAGGTGGTATAATAATATGATCACGTAATAAAAATAACCAAACAACTCAAGATCAAATTTTTGTTCCTATTGATCTCATTGGAGTAATTTTCTTCGATACTCACTCATATGTGATATTAGAAGGAATAATACATGAATGTTAGGTTTCACCACAGAATCAACTTTCTCATCCAATACAACCTCTTCCATGACTGGTAGTAGGGAATATTCCATCATAAGGGTTTTATTCATTCGTTAAAGGGTATTTTAAATGAAAACAATTATTAAACCTATATTTTCACTCCTCATCGAATGATAATTTCATTTGGTTCAATAGTCGCCATCTACCCAATGATTGGGGTGGGAAGTCTAACAGGATCAGGAATAGATTGGGTACTTGTGGGGGCTCTACTTTCTATGATTTTATCAATCCCCATCGGATGTAATGAATTTTGGAATATTTTAAAGTAAAACTCATTTCCTTGGGTACTTTAGTGGGAATTAGGGTGATGGCTGGTCGGTTTTGTGTTACCTTGATGATGTCATGTCTTGGGTGATTAATATTTTGTTTATCTAGTCATTGAATATCCATACATTTCCAAACAAGATTTCATACCAATATTTTTCTACTTCAGGTGGGGTTACACACACATTATTCACCTAAGATAATGTATTTTAAAACTTAATAGACATAATTCATATCATTTTATATAGAAAATCCTTAAATATAAATCTATCCTATATGTTGTTCCCTAATTATAAAAACTCATAACTTAATCAACCCATAATTATATGATTTATAAAAAGGGTTTAAATTTCCTGAATTTCTAATATATTTTTGGTTTAGAGTTTTGTGGAATTAGGTAAAATATTATATAACAAAGTGAACACTTTCACATCATGTAAATATTTCCCCAACAAAATTCTATATAAAGATAAACTTATTTTGTTCAAGGAAACTCCCATAACTATACTTTGACTTTATTAATAATTTTATTCATCCTTATTCCCATTGGAAAACAATTGGAACCTGGGATGAGAAAAAAAATTACTTGTTAAGGGGAATAAATAAAATAAAACTCATTAGTCTTTTTTATGCATAATAAATCCATAAGAAATATTTCCATTTTCATAATAAATATTTTAGCCCAGTTATCTATTTACTTTTCCTGGAAATATAGGTTAATTTATCAATAGATTTTATAAAACATTTCATATGAAATCATAAATTAAAAATAATAATAATCATAAGGGTTTCTTATAAAACATGAAAATTCATGAATACCTTTCCTTGAAAAAAAAATCACCTTTTCTTAAAAATCCATAAACTTTATTTTAAAACATAAGTTAATTTTATTATCTTTCTATATCAAAAGATTTCCTTTAAAACCATTGTACTCATATCATGTAGGTTCCTTGTTAAATTATCATTACATTTATCCTTAAAATAAAAATTATAATGGAATTACTTGATAGAATATTTCACATATCTCTAAGGAGTAACCTATCACCAATAAACTCCATGACTTTAACCAATTCATTGGAGAGCTACATTAGGATCACCCATTATCAGTGCTATATCAGGATCATTCATAATTCGTATAAAATTAAAATAACTATAGAATGAATAATACACAAATATATTTAACTTAAATCGTAATTCCTATATTAATTGGAATTCAATCCCATTAACAATAACACTTTCAGTTATCTTCTAAAGATGAGAAAATGTTTTTTTCTTTAGAAAAATATTATCGCTAAAAATTCACAAAATATTGAGAGAAATATTTTTATTGAAAATAAAAATGGTAAATTTAAATTAATATTGATAAAGATTTATGGGTATGATGGTGGGATAGGGTTTCTAACCCATATATGTTAAAAAATTTCTTTTTAACTTTTCTAAAAATTAAAAAATAACCCATATGGAAAATGTTGGAAACATTTCATTTTAATCCATTTAAAGAATGTAAAAAATAATTGAAAATTTCCATTATAAAAGTCTAAGTCATAATTAATAACCTTATTTAAAATTTTAAAACAACATTATCCTGGAATAAAATGATTTTTAGGGAATGCTTTAAAATAAATTTTTTAAAAAGAAATCCCTTACCTCGAGTCCCAACTCGTATCATTCGCATGTAAACCCCATACCTAATAAAATTATATTAGTTGTATACATGCTTTATATTTTTTTCCAAGATAAGTTCATTATAATTATTCAATTTATTTCATTTTTTGTCAAGTTTTATGTGCTAAGAAAAATAGTAATGTTCAAATTAGAAGTTTTGAGAACATTTGGTTTATGGGTGTAAAATGACATCGATAATAAGGTAACTAATATCTTATCACTAAAAAAATATTAATAATTTAACAAAAATGATATATATTTTATAATTATATCATTATACCCATTTGTAACTCCTGATTATTTTTTGAAATATTTTTTCAAATGTAATTACTTTTTTAGACATGTTGTGTTACATGAAGCACCGAGTTTTAACAAACTATAATATATTATTTATATTCTTTTTTAAACATGATCACTATAAAATATAAATTATAAATTTAGGTACTAATATTAATAACCACATTTTTAAAATTACATATAGTTTTTTATATAAAACATATTGATTAAAAGTACTTAATATTCAATGAAAATACCATTTTCTCTAAAAAATATTTCGTCTTGCGAACAAATAGTAAAAGAAATTTTTGCAGATATTTATAAATTTATTTTGAAAATAAAATTAATTTTTTATATATAAATTTGAAAATTACCTCTGAGTTAATTTTTTATAATTTCTTTCAAAGATTAATTTTTCAATGAATAGTAAAAAACAAATATTTTTATTAAAAAGTTATATTATGTTTCAAGAATTTATGTGATCCATTTTATTTTAATATGTTTTTAAATTTAATATTAGTCTATTTTTTCATTTTAATCAATTACAAATTTAATTTTCATAGTAAGTATTTTTAAAGTTTTGAAAGTTTTTTTCAATAGAAAACCATTTTATGATCACATCTCAAGTTTTAATTTTAAATTAAATTATGAAACTTTTGAAACTTAAATTTGTAAAAATAGATTAAATTTTTTGAATAATAAAAATTTATATTATATAATAATTTCAAGTAAATACTTCGTAAGAACTCGGTTTTTGTTGTGAAAGACTTTGGATTATTCTTGATGATATTCCAGAGCAGCACCATCAGACGGTGTGTGATTCCGAGCCCCAGAGTGGCCGGAATTAAGTTTTTAGTGCGTTCACACTGGAAACGCCAAATAAATGGGATAACTCCTAAATGGTGATCCGGATCAGAGATATGAGTGTACATATGGGTCCAGAATGGGGTGTTTACCCTAGGAACGACATACAACTTGTCAGCACAGGATGTTGGGACCCCTCACCCGCTATCAGGACGTTAAATGGATAATTGAATTAATTAATTAATTCGTTTAATGTTGAAATGCAAGTATATCTTAAACGGTGGCTCGGATGGGAAAATTGAAGGCACCGTTGAGTTTGGAACATGCCGTTTACCCTAGAAGGGGTATAAGTTATGTGGGCGCGGGTCGTCAGTGAAAAATGGCCCCAGGGGCGTTTTCATAATTTGGCGGCCTCGGGCGCGGTTGCTGTAACATTTGAACGGTGCCTCGGATTAAAATTCCGAGACTGCAGTTACGCTCGGAGCGTGGTTTTTAGCCTAAAGGAGCCTTAATCCCGACCCCACCGAAATTTCAGGTTCAGGCTATCGGGCAGGCGTTTAAGTATTTTCTACTTAAACGCATCCCCTCCCCTCTTCTTCTTCTTCTTCCTCAAACCCTCCCCTCTCCTCCAGCTCCGACGAGGCAACTCTGACAAGGCAGCGGTGCGGCGGCGGACTCCCCGTGAAGCTCCAGGCATCGCCCAAAAGGTAGGAGTCATTTTTGTTTTGTTTTATTTCCCGCAATATTTAAGCATAATTTATAGCGTCAAACTGTTATCCAATCATCGATCTATGCCCATGATCGCGTAGTACATTATCTGAGCTTTCCGACGCTTGTTTCGGATTCGAAATCCGACCTCCGAGGCCTTCGCAGCGGTCCGGTGAAGATTCGCGGGTTTTGGGGTTCTCTAGACGGTACGGTGGTTCGGCGGTTTCCAACGGCGGCGGCGCGGTGGTCCGCCGAGCTCCGAGATGGTGGCGCGGCAGCGGGTGCAGCGGAAGGCCGGCCAGCCATTCGGCTGGCTGGGCGGCATCTCGCCGGTGCGGGGCGGCGCAGGCATACCGGCCGAGGGCACCGGCTGAGGGTGCCGGTGAGGGGGTGCAATCGGGGTCGCGGCTCGCGACCCCGCTGGGGAGACCGAGACGCGCCACAGGCGGGTCTCCGCATGGAAAACGACAGGCCGTGTCAGCCGGTCGGTGGAGGAGGCGCCTGCGCGGCGCGCGGGTGAGGGCCTCGCGGGAGGCGGCGGGCCGCATGTGGTGGGCCGCGGGTTCGGCTAGGCTGGGCCCAGCAGCTGCTCCGCAGCTCAGCGGGCCTGCCCGAGCGGGCCGGACCGGGCCAGTCCGGGCCAGGGGTAATCCCCCTAGACCTTTGGATGCCCGTATTTTGAGCTACGGGCGTTCGTTTTGAGTTCCTTCTACGGCGACGCAATCCTGGGATCGAGGGGAAAGTTTTGAGATGGTTTCCAGAATTTTTAATTCCTGAAACGAGGAGCCTCGTTGGCGCGACGCTTACTTTAAGTGAATTGGCATTTTTCCGGGGGTCTTGTTTTTGATGGCGCGGACGCGTCCGATGTCCGTTTTGAGCGCTGTCAGTGGCGTTGGAACCCTGAAACCGAGGCGGTGCTTTCCATGGTGGTTTTAGGAGTTGAGGTCGAAGTTGAGGTGCGGGCCCCACGACCGTCTTTCGAGCTGCGCGCATCGTTTCCCGCCTTTTTCATCGGACATCCGTTCGGGGCGTGCGAGCAGTCGTTTTTGGGTGTTTTGCTGAGGGCATTGCAATGGCACAATCCGCCCGCTCTAATTCGGCACAATGGTGATGGCCCCACATGGGTCGTTTGGGCATTGACAGTGATTTTTACATCTCTATCACTGGGCGACCGTAATGGACAAGTGAATAGTCCATCTTGTCTACTTTTTCGAGAGGATCCCCACGGTGTGATCCGTTCATTGTGTTTCGGGACTGGGAAGCGGGTCCCACATAGCACCACTCGTGTGCGGTGCGCCAAAATGCACATTTTTCTCCGGATATCCATTTCACTCATGTGAGTAGTACTATTGACGTGTTTTCATGAGGGGATCACAATGGTGCGATGCGCCCGACTGTTTTCGGGGCCGAGGCTCGGGATCACGGGACGTCGTTCGGGCGTGAGGCGGTGTTGGCGACCTTTCCATCGGATATCCGTTTGAGGTGAGTAAGTAGTCTATCTTGCGTGTTTTTTCACGATGATTACAACGGTAAGATCCGTTTGGTTGTGCGGAGCCTCATACGCGGTCTTATTAAATGTGGAAATATGAAAGGTTCCCCAGTGGCGGTCCTTCTACCGTGTTTGTAGCGGAACCTTGGCGTGTGATCGCGTGCACTCCTGGGAGAGTGAGGTTGGTGTTTAAAGAGATGTGGTTTGTTGTACCTCAGTCGTTGAGGCGGCAAGTTGGAGATGTTACGTCACGCCATCGCGTTGATGTTGGGTGTCGTGTGCACGATAGCCCTTGGGCTGAAAATGAGATATACTCTGGGAGTATACGGGAGCACTTAGAGGTACGTGTGGTTTGTACCTGAGACTTTTGTGCGCTTGGTTGGGGTTGAATTGGGGCCACACGTCGTGTGGGACCCATGTGAGTGTCGTGTTCTTCTTTGGGTACCTTTGACCTCTCATGACGTAGAGGGTCCCTCTATGCTCGTTTGTTTGACCAGCAGGGTTGAGTGGTCTCCCCCTGGTTTTGTTCTCGATGGATCGGCCGGTAGCGGTGCCAGTGACACCCAGTGATGGAGCTGGCGCTGAACCTTTATTGGGTGATTTGTTCTGGATTTGGGTGGTTGCGCGGTACCCACTCAGTGCTCGGTTGGCCAGTGTTGTACCATCTAGTAGGGATGGCTAAAGCAGTTCCGGGTTTACCCTAAAGCATGGCTGGACAGTGGGTTTCTCATTGACTTCTTAGGTTTTACCCTCTAGCAGAGACTAGGCAGTGGGTCACCTGACAACCCTTTAAGGTCTATCATCCAGCAGGGCTAGGCAGTGGGTCTCTCATCATCTTGATTCAGGTCTACCCTTCAGTAGGGTTGGGCAGTGGGTCACCTGTCAACTTGTTCCAGGTTTACCCCCCAGTGGGGCTAGGAAGTGGGTCACCTGTCGACTTCTCCTAGGGTCTACCCTCCTGTAGAGACTGGGCAGTGGGTCACCCGACAACCTCTTAGGGTCTACCCTCTAGCAGGGCTGGGTAGTGGTTCGCCCGTTTTCTAGTTCTAGGTCTACCCTCCAGCAAGGCTGGGCAGTGGGTCACCTATCAACTTATTCTAGGTTTACCCTCTAGTAGGGCTGGGCAGTGGGTCACCTGATGATGTATTAGGGTTTACCCTCCAGCAGGGCTGGTCAGTGGGTCACCCAATATCATATTATGAATTACCCTCCAGTATGGTTGGGCAGTGGGACACTCGTTGATATTCCAGACTCAATCCTTTCTACTAGGCTAGTCTGTGGCTTTACTCTATGATCACCGGAGCGGGACCCTTGGTTGTACGGGTCGGTGATGGAACGACTTTGAATTTAAGGAGACCTCTCGACTGTGGGGCAGTGACATGGTGTGGTTTGACATTCCCCTATAACTCTCAATTATGAGGGGTGATTTCCCCACTGAGACGCGTCCTTGTGACGTGACCTAAAACCGTGCGGGTGAGTCAGTGCCGCCCAAAGCGGGTAGTGTCGAGGTGCGGTGATTGAGCCCTTGACTTGTGGTTCGGGGTAGTTGTGTGGGATGTTGGGCTTCGATTGTGTTACTTCTGGGACTGCTGGATACTCACTTTTCTTGGGCTGAGCTACGGGACGGAGATCCCCTTACGACGTTGTTCGGGCTGCTTGATTGAGCGGAAGGATATGTATATACCTTGTTCTGGTACCCACTTCTTGGGTTTGGTTACTCTCCTTCCAGGAGAGACGAAGACACGCGAGGTATTCCACATGCTTTCCATGTCTAGCTTCTCATTGTTGGTTGAGTCTAATCTCTGGTTATAGGTAGCGAAGACTCGACGAGAAGTTCATATTCTCACCGTTTCTAGCTCATTGCATTTGGATGAGTCTACCTCCATTCTCTTGTTGGGTTGAGCTGGACTCTCTACTATACTCTTCACTACACTTCTTGTTCTACTCCTTTACTTTCCCCTATTCGTTCTACTGCTCACCCTTCGGTACCTCCTTTGTTCCTCCATCGAGCCTTCGGGGTATCCTACTGAGTATCTTTATACTCACCCCTGCTTGGTCTTTGCCCGCACTTGGTGTGCCCTTGCAGACGACGGACAGGTTGGTCGTGACTTCATAGAAGCTTAGGAGTTCGGGAGCTTGGACCACGTGCGGTGGTAATAGCCGGGTTCCAGGTGGGAGACCCATCAGTTGTTTCTTTTTGTTTACCTGTTTCCGGGTTTGGGCACCTTTTCTGGTTGGGCGCGTGTTTTTTCCCTTTTTCCTTTTCAGCACTTTACTTGTACTGTTTAGAGGTCGATGCACTCTTGTGGTTTATTTATAGCAGTTTCCCTTTTCATTACTCATCTTTTCTTTTACTCTGCATAGTTTCATTGAGTGTTTTATGTGTGTGTGTGTACAGGTACTTAGGCGAAGGCCTCCCCGAGTTATTGTGCCTTCGACACTAGTCGCTAGCCCCTGGCCTATGGAGGCGGGCTTGGGGTTGTTTCGGCTCGAGGCCGGGTAGGGTCAGGTCATGACAAAGTGTAATTAGAGGTAGTTCATTCCTTGGGACGTTGCTCGGACATCCCTAAAATGAAAGGAATTGGTTGGGATTTAGGGCAACAGTGTTAATGTGTCTCGAGAGGGGATCTCAGGCCAGGGAGTCCAGTGATGGTGCGGTGGTCGACGTATCCATTCACCAGGACCCTGATACCCCGCTTGTCGACTCGGCATGCTAAGACACTTGTTGTAGGGAAAACAAAATTTCGCATAACATGGGATTGAGTCTTTGATTTTCCATCTTGAGTTAGCTCCCCATCATTGATATTGGTATATACATATATGCTCATCTGACCGCGACACTCCTTGATAATATTCAGGATGTCTCCGCGAAGACAGTCAGCTAGGATACCAGCTTTGGTTCGTGATGATGACCCTGTGAGCTACAAGGCCATATTCCAGGGCCCATCATGCAAGCCCCATTCTCCAGGTGGGCCGGTAGAAGCACCCCCACCTGTTGAGAAGCAGACAACTTCAGTAGTGCAGGCAGGGCTTGAGCGCAGGTTGAGCACGCTCCGTGAGTTCCAGCGGTAGATACCATTGTGGTTCCGTGGTGAGCCAGACCCTCAGGCAGCAAAGGTTTTTCTAGAGACAGTGGTTCGCCTCTTCAGGCTTGCACAGACGCCGAGAGATCAGAGAGTGGCTTTGCCAGCCAACCTTTTTTTAGAGTAGCTTGGAATTGGTAGAGTTTGGTGACTCAGTTTCTTGACGAGTCATTGTTTTCATGGGGTGAATTTCAGTTGTTGTTCCATGGGGAGTTTTTCCCCTCCTGATTGCACTCCATTCAGATTCATGAGCTCCTGCTGTTTCAGCAGGGAGGGATGACGGTGGCCAAGTACGCGACTAGTTTCGCAGACCAAGCACGCTTTTATCCATACTTGGTCCGCGACGACGACTTCCGAGCGCGGAAGTTTGAGCAGTGTCTATGAAGAGAAATTCATGTTTTCATAGTACCCTTGGGCATTTACACATATGCTGAGGTGCTAGAGCAGGCATTGGTGGTAGAGGGCTTCCTGTCACATTTTGTGGTTGGTAATGGCAGTGGGCATGATGGAGCCGAGATTTCTGCCATATCTAGCAGGCACCGAATGACAAAACTGTGATGTAGGTGGCCTTCCCACTTCCAGTTTTGAAGACATGGTCGTATACCACTGTGGCGAAAAGGCGCAGGGCCTCAGCCAGGGATTCCCTTCCGTGAGTGGATCTCGGGCCGTGGTCAAACACCATAGTGGCACCGGAGGGCACCAGGGCAGCCCAGAGAGCGCCTCTGTTATGCTTGTGATGGGCGAGATCAATTGGCACGAGACAACTCAACCCGAGTTGCTGAGAGCTTCGGGCAGGCAGCAGGTGCACCACCATGGCAGAGGCTGCGCCATGGTCGGAGTAGAACCCAGAGATTTGGTGCTAGTAGAGGAGTGGGAGGAGCTGGTAGTGGGGGACATCTTTACGAGGTCTTCTCATCACCACTGGGTGGTCCACGTCAGGCTCTGGGAGCTGACAGTTGGGACCACAGACAGCCGTGAGCTTGGATGTCTACGATCCTGCAAAGCATGGGATGATGAGAGGTACCCTTTGCGACTCTTATACTTCTTGCTGTAGAATTGTTAGACTCTGTGTTTGAAGTGATTTTTCTCCCCGCCCCTTTCTTGAGTTGATACCAGGGTGACGCAGGGCGTCGGGTGTAACCCTGTGTTGGTAAAGTAAAAGGTGTGGGACCTTTTCCTTTAGTCGATGGTGTCGACTCCATCACTTTCCGAGCGTGTAAGAGAGTCTTGGTTGCGAGACATCGACTGTGAAATCTTGTGTGACCAGATATCCTTGGGTGTTTCACCATATGGATATTCTGAAGGAAGTAATCACCGGGCCTTATCCCATGTCCAAGCGGTGATTCCTGTCGCAGTGTGCGACGTAGAGGATTGACCGGGGAGGTGAGCTACCCCCGAGGTCCTTCGGACCATTTGAGATCATACAGAGGGATTGCGAGGTTCCATACCACCTTTCCCTAACCCCAAAGGCTGGTTTGGGTGCGTGACGTCTCCTAGGTGACTCACTCGAGAATAGGTGGGCGTTCTCCAATGCACGACATCGGTGAGGGAGTACCTCGCATTAACAGATCAAATCCTTTGGTCTTTCTGCAGTGGCGTAGAGCGGTGCAAGAGTTCTTCTAGGTATGGGAGAGCCAGGTGTGGGCTTAGTACCCTGATTTGTTCCCTGGTTTTTCTTTTCGAGGCCGAAAAGCTTGAATGAGGGAATGATGTAAGAACTCGGTTTTTTCTGTGAAAGACTTTGGAATATTCTTGATGATATTCTAGAGCAGCGCCTTCAGACGGTGTGTGATTCCGAGCCCCGGAGTGGTCGGAATTAAGTTTTCAGTGTATTCACACTGGAAACGCCAAATAAATGGGATAACTCCTAAATGGTGATCCGGATCAGAGAACTAAGTGTACGAATGGGTCCGGAATGGGGTGTTTACCCTAGGAACGACATAAAACCTATCGGAACAGGACGTTTGGACCCCACACCCGCTATCGGAACGTTAAACGGATAATTAAATTAATTAATTTATTCGTTTAATATTGAAACGAAAGTATCTCTTAAACGGTGGCTCGGATAGGAAAACTGAAGGCACCGTTGAGTTCAGAATGTGTCGTTTACCCTAGGAGGGGTATAAGTTCTACGGGCACGGGTCATCAGTGAAAAATGTCCCCAGGGGCGTTTTTGTAATTTTCCGGCCTCAGGCGCGGTTCCTGCAACTTTTGAATGGGGCCTAAGATTAAAATTCTGAGACTGCTGTTGCGCTCGGAGCGTAGTTTTTAGCCTAGAGGATCCTTAATCCTGACCCCATCGAAATTTCGGGTTCGGGGCCATCGGGCGGGCGTTTAAGTATTTTCTACTTAAACCCATCCCCTCACCTCTTCTTCTTCTTCTTCCTAAAACCCTCCCCTCTCCTCCAGCTCCAACGAGGCACCTCCGGCGAGGCAACTCCGGCAAGGTAGCGGTGCGGCGGTGGACTCCCTGTGAGGCTCGGTGTAACAGCCCAAGATTTTATAAAAAAATATTCTTTTTAATTTTATTAATGTCTTGTGTTGTACGCTACACCAAAAGGAGCTTGCACAACACGCATCCTTGACTTGCCTTGCATTACACGCAATCGTGACCTTCCTCGATAGCGTGTGTAATACGCAATACCGAGTTTCACTAAACAACGATATGCTATTAAAATATTATTAAAACTAGCCGTTATGAATAGTAATAACCACTTTTTAAAACTCTGTAAATCTTATTTTTCAAAATGAACTTCATTTTTTGATTCGGAGTATCGAATTTAGCCTAAGGTGATATTTTGGTACTTTTCGGATAACTTTCATATTCTGATGAATAGTGAAAATTACTAAATTATATTTAAAAACAACTTTTTTAATCGAAATAATTAATAGTGACAAATTATTAATTTGAGTGGTTTTAAAGTATATTTAGAATATATTTTTACAATTTAATACAACGTTGGTCATTGGATGTAATTTCACATTTAAACCAGACATAATCAAGTGTCAATCTTTTGATAGATATTGTTTCTTAAAAACACGCTATTTGTTTTAACAGCGGGATTTAATTATAAAATTAATTAATGCAAATACTATGATATGAATTTGGTAAAATAGACTTCATTTTTGAATTCGGAATATGAAATATAGCTTAGGATGAAATTTTGGCATTGTTCTGAAAAACATCAATTTTTGATGAATAGTGAAACTACTAAGTGGTAGTTAAAAAAATTAATTTCTTCATAAATCTTAATTTTACCGCTTCTGTGAATGGAATTTCAAAAATCCGAGAGACACGGTTGATGTCAGTAAGTAAAATGTGGTTCAATGAGATGAAAATAATTTTTGGTGAATAGTAACTTTTTACTTTTTTTTTACCACGGTTAATAGTAAATAGGGTAACTAAGGGTAAATATGATATTACTATTACCCTAACACATGTCCTAATTCTATTGGATAGGTGTAATTCGACCAAAATCAAGCTTAGGAATAAAATATGACCATTTAGGCCCACTTGGATTAGATTAGGACATTTATTATTATTTAATTCAAAGAAGAGTTAAAAGAGTCAAAATCAAGGTTTATTTACTAAAACATTTTTAATATAGGGTTTTACATAAGATAAATTAGATTGTAAATATTAATTAGAAAGCAAAAACGATTTCCTACATGATGGTATTTTATTTGTAATTTTTAAACATCAAATAAGTCAATTTATTTATGACACAAAGATGATGCAGTAATTATCTTATTAATGAAATATTGACATAATTGATGTTATAAACACCAAACTAAATATAATTTGAGCCTTTTTATGAATTACACTAATTTTCTAGGTTACTATGATATATTAGTGTTGATTTAATCAACTTGGTTCTAACAAATAATTCTGTTATGACTTTCACAAAAATCATGTATCAAATAGTGTCAAAATTGACACAAAATAGTTTTTAAATCAAATATTATATTATTAATTGTTATTTTATTCCTAAAAATCTAAGGTTAGGCCAAATGACTTAGATAAGGATATATGTATTAATAATATACAATTTGGGGTTCTTTTGGCATGTTATAGTAAGTTTATTAACCATATAATGTAAGAAAACAAAAAGACACGGTAAAAGTTAAATTATTTAACTTAGAGTTAAATCTAATTGATAAGGTTAAAATAAAAACCTAAACTTGTCTAAATCTTATTGGTTGATAGGATTTAGATCCATACCCACTTTAGCTTCGAAATAAGACCCTTTGGAACCATTATAACCCGATTTTGACTTTAATATAAAATAATATTTTGAGATATTCCTAAGGTGCCCCTCTCCTCCCTTATAAAAGGACACCTCCTCCCCCTCCTCCTCACACCAATTTGAGCACTCAAGCTCGGCCAACCCCTGACAAAATCTCTTCTCCACTTCCCTAAAAACATCCTAGAGGTTCTGGTCTTCCTCAAATACCAATTTTAGTGCCCTAAGAGGAGGTCTCAAAGAGGTACTTCAAAGAAGAGGTAATTACCGTTACCAATTCTTTCATGTTTATTTCTTTTTCCACTTCTTCTTCTTAGGTTGTTTCATTATGAAGTAATAACATCAGTATCACTCATATACTGATATGTTATTATAAGTATGAAACAACCCAATTTCACCATCTATCCATCCTACGGAAAAAGAAATCACCGCGCGTGCGTACGTACGGAATACCGTCTCCACGCCGTGGTGTAATCTATTTTCCACCACCACCTTACATGGATGGGTATAATGGTGTAAAGAATAACTATACATAGTTATTACAACATCATATTGATTCTGATATATTGTATAATCCACTCCAATTCAATTCAATATTTATAGAAATGATATCATCGCTCGTGCGTACGTACGGACTACCGTCTCCACGACGCGATGAGATTCATTCTCCATGTTAACCATTTAAGAATGATTATAATGTATATATAAGAAATAATAATGAAATATATGACATTATAAAGCTACTGGATTTATGTATATATATACATATGTATGTCATCTACTTACTTCCATTTCAAGACAATAAGGAAAGGAAAACAGCGTTCATGCGTACGTACGGACTACCGTCTCCATGAACGGTGTTTTTCATTTTATTTATATACCTATTATATATATATATATACTGAATATATATGATATATAAATCATATTTTATATTCTGGAAGTGATTAAATCATGATATAATTAATAATTATGTCAAGAACAACAAGTCAAAACACCTACGATAAATGAAACGATTTTACCCAAAACGCTTCTTTAACATGGAATTTACAAAAGAACGGGTAATATAATGTCATAAGTGAACCATATATGATATCATAACAATGAATATGATTCTGTAATAAGTCAATAACATGATTTAAATCATTATACAGGAGGTTCGGACACTTACAAAGCAAGTCGGACCTAAGGTAAGGGAAATATCACAATCTCATTTTTATCCGAGATTGTTTATTCGTAAGTATTTACTGGGGTGTATTTTATCATCCACATCCATGTTTCATCAATATGTAATATTATTTCCATACACCTACAATTTTTTAAATCCATTTTTACCCTTCGGTGAGTTTTTATTAATATGTACGAAAGGAATCTTTTGTCGTTTTTCGTACGAGGTACTTTTTGACTTTTCCGACAAAAGTACGAAGAATGTTTTTTTTAACTTATACGGCATGAATGGATTTTTAAAATATTATTTCCAAGAAACTTCATTTACAAGTTTTCATGTTTATTTTTAATCAACTTCTTTTATTTTAATGTCGTATGACATGTTATGAAAGGAAAAATGTTTTTGAAGTAGAAAGGATATTTTCCTCAAGAATGGAGTTCAAGTATTTTATCAAAATTATTTTCCATCTAAGATAATAAAAGGGTTCTGTTTTTATCCCTATTATTACATGGATTTGATTATGTTGTGATGGAAATATTTTTATGAATTCCTTTATCTTATATGAATTGTTTTATGATGTCATGTTGTTTAAGAATCTCATTTTTATTACATAGGTTACGCTATGATGTATGGTTTATGATTATGTGGCACACATAAGAAAGGATTCATTATAAGATGGGTGGGACCTATATCTCCCTCCAATGCATTGGGTAAAGATTTTATATCTCATGAGATATACATGGCTGAAATGGTAGGTTATACTGGTTCAGTGAAATAGGACTGAAACGAGGGTTACTCGCTTCAGAAAGGGACTTTGTCCACTAAGATAGTCTTGGCAATGAGTCATGACTAACAAGAAATGTTTTTCTATGATTATGTGTGCATGCCACAAAGTTTCAAGTTTCATGTTATGATTATGGGGATCTCATTTTCACTTCTATGATTTATCCCATGTTATGATATTATGAGCTCTTTTGCAGGTTAAGATTTCCAAAAGCTATGTTCTTATGTATATGATGTGATTGATATTTCTTTTGTTTACCCTTACTGAGCATTTGAGCTCACCCTTTTATGTTTTCTTTTCCCCAGGATATAAAGAAAGGTTTTTAGGTAAAAAAAAGGGAAGATCTTTATGGGAGATATTGAAGATCTTTCACCACGATTAGAAGATTACGTTCCGAGTTTCCAAAGACACTAAACTATTACGATCCTTGTGTGTGTGTTTTTGTTATGTACTAAGTATTCCGCAAAAGTAATGTAATGTCCATGTACGATAAGCTTCGGGTCTCTATAGTTGGTATCAGAGGAAAGGTTTAGTCAACCTTTGGAAACTAGGATGCGAAAACGTTAGTGAGATCCCTAGAGATATTTCTAAGGTATGTCTAGGGATGTCTCTAAGGTTAAGTATACGTATAGGTTATAGTCCTAGAATTGCGCTAAGGATCTTCGAATTTAACCTAAGATGTTAGATATTGAGGGTACTAACCCTTTATTATGTTGTTTTCCCTAGCATGATTTTTGCCTCTCACACTATTCTTTTGGGGTTTTAGACGATGGCTGGAACCCGAAGGAACCGTGTTAATGCGGAATGTGATGGGCAATGCAATGATTGTCCCCCTGAGCAACCAAACGATATAGGAGCTGGAATGCAAAATCTTGTAGCCATGCTCACACAACTTTCTCAAGCTATGAATCATGCAGGACTTCCAAACGAGCAAAGGAAGGAGCAACATTCTGTTGAATCCTTCATGAGGCAGCGTCCACCTTCTTTCAGTGGGTCTACTGATCCATTAGTTGCTGAACAATGGATTAGTACTACTGAAAAGATATTTTCAGTTCTTCAATGTTCTGAACATGATAAAGTCATCCTAGCAGTGTATCGTTTGGAAGGAGATGCTTATCAATGGTGGAATCTTATTAAGAATACAAGGCAAAGGGATGAAATTGAGTCTATGGAATGGGACGAGTTCAAGAACTTATTTTTCAATAAGTACTTCCCTCGTATTCTTCGAACAAAGATGGAGAAAGAGTTTCTTGAACTGAAGCAAAGGGACGATGAATCTGTTGGTACCTATGAAGCAAATTTTACAAGACTTACAGGGTATGCTTCTGGAATTATCATCCAACCTGAAAGTAAAGTTGATCGATTTTTCAGTGGCTTAAAACCAAGTCTTCGAAGGGCATTAGCTATAAGAGACTTCAGTAGCTATGAAGAAATTGTGCGTTGTGCTATCAAGGTAGAAATGGAAGTTGGTGTTACATATCCATCTCATGGTTTTGACAAGAAACGAAAGATGGAGTTCAAGGAGAAATCTCAGAATAATGGTGAAAAGAAGATGAATGTTTCCTTATGCACAAAGTGTGGAAAGAAGCATGGTGGAGATTGTCTTAAAGGGACTAGAAAATGTTTTAAGTGTGGAAAAGAAGGTCATCGAGCAGATGAGTGTCGAAGTAATGGAAAAAGGGTTTCTAATGATGTGAATAAAGAAAACACTGCAGAGAACGCACCGCCAACACTTCAATGCTTCAAGTGCAATGAAATGGGGAATTATGCTAATAAATTCCCTAATCCAAGGGTTAGTGATGATCGACATGAGCAATCGCTTAAGGAAAAGGACAAAGGGAAGTCACATGCGATCACTATTGGCAATGTTGAATATGACAACGATGTGGTGGAATGATTAAGTGTTTATGTAATGGGATTCCAAAATAATGTTGTATCATGGAATATTGGAATATTTATGTAGTGGTCTAATGTGGTATTCAAAGTGATTGAGATATTATGCGCATAATGAAGGGAAAACGAGAAAATGAAATGTTTAACAGTATTCATGAGCTCATGATTGATATAAGGACTAAGTTTGAGTATATAGAATTTTGAGGATTTGTGTATGAGAAAAGTGTTAACTTTTAACTGCATTCGTGTTTTCACTAAGGTATTCAAGAGAATACACGATTAAGGACTTTGAATGTTTGGAATGTGACCAACAAAACATATCTTATGATATATGGAGATCGACGATGGTGTTAAATCTCTGGTAATCGTTTTCACTATATTATGAGAGTCGACTGCAGTATTATGGATAAGCCTAAAGATTGGAATGGATTATGTTGGACATAAGTTAGTATTGTTTGTTTTTTCGATATTATTGATGGGATGTTATATAGTTTTGGAAAAAGGACAACCTGCAGGACGGGCGACAGCCCATCGCTTCGGACAAGGCTGTGGGAATCGAACCCACAACCGAAGTGCGACTGGCCTTTATCGCCTACCACTGGCCTACAGGAAGTCCCTATTTAGTAGAAACTAGTTTTATTATATTAAGCAGTATGATATATAAAGTATAAGTCCATTTTAGGAACCATATATGATTAATCTCACTATAGATCGACTTATGCATATAATTTTTGCTAACCTTTTGTTTGAGACAGATGGAATGACCCGTCATTCTATCACATGATCTGCTAACACTTCATGAATAACAAATTCAACTTCATTTATTTAAGAGATGAAGTGGAAATTGTTCAAGGCACGAACAACAGTGAGATTGTACCAAAATAAAGTAAGTATTTATTCTAATTCAAATTTTCAACTTTAGGGAAATGATCTTGAAAACCAAAAATGTTGTCCTAGTGATCTTATACCTGATGAATAAGATGGTACCTTATATCATCACAAATCTATGGATTTGTGATTACTGGCTTTTCCATAGCCATGTTCTCTACCACTCTCCATCAGAACATGATGGTTAGATTTCTCTTCCATATCCATATGTTCACCTATGTGGAAACCCAATGATTAGTTTATTTGGGTAACCGTTACGTTTCATACTTTTGTTTTTAAAGATTGGTTTTGATATTCCTTTTTACGATGTGGGTTTCTATTAAAGAAACTTTCGAATAGTAAACCATTTATAACCCCGACGAATTTCGAGGGCGAAATTCATTTTAAGGGGGGTAGAATGTAACAGCCCAAGATTTTATAAAAAAATATTCTTTTTAATTTTATTAATGTCTTGTGTTGTACGCTACACCAAAAGGAGCTTGCACAACATGCATCCTTGACTTGCCTTGCATTACACGCAATCGCGACCTTCCTCGATAGCGTGTGTAATACGCAATACCGAGTTTCACTAAACAACGATATGCTATTAAAATATTATTAAAACTAGCCGTTATGAATAGTAATAACCACTTTTTAAAACTCTGTAAATCTTATTTTTCAAAATGAACTTCATTTTTTGATTCGGAGTATCGAATTTAGCCTAAGGTGAAGTTTTGGTACTTTTTGGATAACTTTCATATTCTGATGAATAGTGAAAATTACTAAATTATATTTAAAAACAACTTTTTTAATCGAAATAATTAATAGTGATAAATTATTAATTTGAGTGGTTTTAAAGTATATTTAGAATATATTTTTACAATTTAATACAATGTTGGTCATTGGATGTAATTTCACATTTAAACCAGACATAATCAAGTGTCAATCTTTTGATAGATATTGTTTCTTAAAAACACGCTATTTGTTTTAACAGCGGGATTTAATTATAAAATTAATTAATGCAAATTCTATGATATGAATTTGGTAAAATAGACTTCATTTTTGAATTCGGAATATGAAATATATCTTAGGATGAAATTTTGGCATTGTTCTGAAAAACATCAATTTTTGATGAATAGTGAAACTACTAAGTGGTAGTTAAAAAAATTAATTTCTTCATAAATCTTAATTTTACCGCTTCTGTGAATGGAATTTCAAAAATTCGAGAGACACTGTTGATGTCAGTAAGTAAAATGTGGTTCAATGAGATGAAGATAATTTTTGGTGAATAGTAACTTTTTACTTTTTTTTTTACCACGGTTAATAGTAAATAGGGTAACTAAGGGTAAATATGATATTACTATTACCCTGACACATGTCCTAATTCTATTGAATAGGTGTAATTCGACCAAAAACAAGCTTAGGAATAAAATATGACCATTTAGGCCCACTTGGATTAGATTAGGACATTTATTATTATTTAATTCAAAGAAGAGTTAAAAGAGTCAAAATCAAAGTTTATTTACTAAAACATTTTTAATATAGGGTTTTACATAAGATACATTCGATTGTAAATATTCATTAGAAAGCTAAAACGATTTCCTACATGATGGTATTTTATTTGTAATTTTTAGACATCAAATAAGTCAATATATTTATGACACAAAGATGATGCAGTAATTATCTTATTAATGAAATATTGACATAATTGATGTTATAAACACCTAACTGAATATAATTTGAGACTTTTTATGAATTCCAATAATTTTCTAGGTTACTATGATATATTAGTGTTGATTTAATCAACTTGGTTCTAACAAATAATTCTTTTATGACTTTCACAAAAATCATGTATCAAATAGTGTCAAAATTGACACAAAATAGTTTTTAAATCAAATATTATATTATTAATTGTTATTTTATTCCTAAAAATCTAAGGTTCGGCCAAATTACTTAGATAAGGATATATGTATTAATAATATACAATTTGGGGTTCGTTTGGCATGTTATAGTAAGTTTATTAACCATATAATGTAAGAAAACAAAAAGACACGGTAAAAGTTAAATTATTTAACTTAGAGTTAAATCTAATTGATAAGGTTAAAATAATAACCTAAACTTGTCTAAATCTTATTGGTTGATAGGATTTCGATCCATCCCCACTTTAGCATCGAAATAAGACCCTTTGGAACCATTATAAACCGATTTTGACTTTAATATAAAATAATAGTTTGAGATATTCCTAAGGTGCCCCTCTCCTCCCTTATAAAAGGACACCTCCTCCCCCTCCTCCTCACACCAATTTGAGCACTCAAGCTCGGCCAAACCCTGCCAAAATCTCTTCTCCACTTCCCTAAAAACATCCTAGAGGTTCTGGTCTTCCTCAAAGACCAATTTTAGTGCCCTAAGAGGAGGTCTCAAAGAGGCACTTCAAAGAAGAGGTAATTACCGTTACCAATTCTTTCATCTTTATTTCTTTTTCCACTTCTTCTTCTTAGGTTGTTTCATTATGAAGTAATAACATCAGTATCACTCATATACTGATATGTTATTATAAGTATGAAACAACCCTATTTCACCATCTATCCATCCTACGGAAAAAGAAATCACCGCGCGTGCGTACGTACGGAATACCGTCTCCACGCCGTGGTGTAATCTATTTTCCACCACCACCTTACATGGATGGGTATAATGGTGTAAAGAATAACTATACATAGTTATTACAACATCATATTGATTCTGATATATTTTATAATCCACTCCAATTCAATTCAATATTTATAGAAATGATATCATCGCTCGTGCGTACGTACGGACTACCGTCTCCACGACGCGATGAGATTCATTCTCCATGTTAACCATTTAAGAATGATTATAATGTATATATAAGAAATAATAATGAAATATATGAAATTATAAAGCTACTGGATTTATGTATATATATACATATGTATGTCATCTACTTACTTCCATTTCAAGACAATAAGGAAAGGAAAACAGCATTCATGCGTACGTACGGACTACCGTCTCCATGAACAGTGTTTTTAATTTTATTTATCTACCTATTATATATATATATATACTGAATATATATGATATATAAATCATATTTTATATTCTGGAAGTGAGTAAATCATGATATAAGTAATAATGATGTCAAGAACAACAAGTCAAAACACCTACGATAAATGAAACGATTTTACCCAAAACGCTTCTTTAACATGGAATTTACAAAAGAACGGGTAATATAATGTCATAAGTGAACCATATATGATATCATAACAATGAATATGATTCTATAATAAGTCAATAACATGATTTAAATCATTATACAGGAGGTTCGGACACTTACAAAGCAAGTCGTACCTAAGGTAAGGGAAATATCACAATCTCATTTTTATCCGAGATTGTTTATTCGTAAGTATTTACTGGGGTGTATTTTATCATCCACATCCATGTTTCATCAATATGTAATATTATTTCCATCCACCTACAATTTTTTAAATCCATTTTTACCCTTCGGTGAGTTTTTAGTAATATGTACGAAAGGAATCTTTTGTCGTTTTTCGTACGAGGTACTTTTTGACTTTTCCGACAAAAGTACGAAGAATGTTTTTTTTAACTTATACGGCATGAATGGATTTTTAAAACATTATTTCCAAGAAACTTCATTTACAAGTTTTCAAGTTTATTTTTAATCAACTTCTTTTATTTTAAAGTCGTATGACATGTTATGAAAGGAAAAATGTTTTTGAAGTAGAAAGGATATTTTCCTCAAGAATGGAGTTCAAGTATTTTATCGAAATTATTTTCCATCTAAGATAATGAAAGGGTTCTGTTTTTATCCCTATTATTACATAGATTTGATTATGTTGTGATGGAAATATTTTTATGAATTCCTTTATCTTATATGAATTGTTTTATGATGTCATGTTGTTTAAGAATCCCATTTTTATTACATGGGTTACGCTATGATGTATGGTTTATGATTATGTGGCACACATAAGAAAGGATTAATTATAAGATGGGTGGGACCTATATCTCCCTCCAATGCATTGGGTAAAGATTTTATATCTCATGAGATAGACATGGCTGAAATGGTAGGTTATACCGGTTCAGTGAAACAGGACTGAAACGAGGGTTACTTGCTTCAGAAAGGGACTTTGCCCACTAAGATAGTCTTGGCAATGAGTCATGACTAACAAGAAATGATTTTCTATGATTATGTGTGCATGCCACAAAGTTTCAAGTTTCATGTTATGATTATGGGGATCTCATTTTCACTTCTATTATTTATCCCATGTTATGATATTATGAGCTCTTTTGCAGGTTAAGATTTCCAAAAGCTATGTTCTTATGTATATGATGTGATTGATATTTCTTTTGTTTAGCCTTACTGAGCATTTGAGCTCACCCTTTTATGTTTTCTTTTCCCCAGGATATAAAGAAAGGTTTTTAGGTAAAAAAAGGGAAGATCTTTATGGGAGATATTGAAGATCTTTCACCACGATTAGAAGATTACGTTCCGAGTTTCCAAAGACACTAAACTATTACGATCCTTGTGTGTGTGTTTTTGTTATGTACTAAGTATACCGCAAAAGTAATGTAATGTCCATGTACGATAAGCTTCGGGTCTCTACACTCGGTGCAATGCCCAATAGGTAAGAGTCGTTTATGTTTCATTTTATTTCCCACAATCTTTGAGCTTAATTTATAGCATCAAACTATTATCCGATCGTCGATTGATGCCCATGATCGCGTAGTACATTATCCGAGCTTGCCGACGCTTATTTCAGATTCGCAATCTGACTTCTGAGGCCTCCACAGCGGTCCGGTGATGATTCGCGGGTTTTTTGGGTTCTCTGGCCGGCACGGTGGTCCGGCAGTTTCCAGCAGCGACGGCGCGGTGGTCCGGCGAGCTCCGGGACGGTGGCGCGGCAGCGGGCGCGGCAGAAGGCCGGCTGGCCATCCGTTCTACTGGGCGGCATCTCAGTGGTGCGGGGCGATGCAGGCGGACAGGCCGAGGGCACCAGCCGCGGGCGCCGGCGAGGGGGCGCAATCATGGTCGCGGCTCGCGACCCCGCTAGGGAGACCGAGAACCTCCACAGGCGGATCTCCGTGTGGAAAAAAACAGACCGTGTTGGCCAGTCGGTGGAGGAGGTGCCTGGGCCAGGCCCAGCGGCTAGGCCGTGGCGCAGCGGGCCGGCCGGAGCGGGGGGGGGGGGGGGGGGACCGGCCGGTCCGTGCCGGTCCGGCCCCGGGGTAATCCCCTTAAACCTTTGGACGCCCGTATTTTGTGCTAGGGGCGTCCGTTTTGTGTACCTTCTACGGCGACGTGATCCTGGGATCGAGGGGAACGTTTTGATATGGTTTTAAGAATTTTTAATTCCCGAAACGAGGGGCCTCGGTGGCGCGACGCTTACTTTCTGTGAATTGCCGTTTTTTCGGGGGTCTTGTTTTGGACGGCGCGGACGCGTCCGACATCCGTTTTGAGCGTCATTAGTGGCATTGGAACCCTGGCACCGAGGCAGGGCTTCCCATGGTGGTTTCAGGAGTTGAGGCTGAAGTTGAGGTGCGGGCCCCACGACTGTCTTTCGAGCTGCGCACAGCGTTTCACGCCTTTTTCATCGGACATCTGTTCGGGGTGTGCGAGCAGCCGTTTTTGGGTGTTTTTCTGAGGGCATTGCAATGGCGCCATCCACCCGCTCTAATTTGGAATGATGGTGTGGGACCCACGAGGGCCGTTTGGGCGTTGACGGTGATTTTTTCATCTCTATCACCGGACGACCATATTGGACAAGTGAATAGTCCATCTTGTGTGCTTTTTCGAGAGGATCGCCATGGTGCGATCCGTTCGTTGTGTTTCAGGACCGAGAAGCGGGTCCCACTTAGCACCGCTTGTGCTTGGTGCGCCAAAATGCACTTTTTTCTCCAGATATCTGTTGCACTCATGTGATTAGTGCTTTTGATGTGTTTTCCCGAGGGGATCGCAATGGTGCGATGCGCTCGACTATTTTCGGGGCCGAGGCTCAGGATCACGGGACATCGTTCGGGCGTGAGACAGTGTTGGCGACCTTTCTATCGGATATCCGTTTGAGGCGAGTAAGTATTCTATCTCACATGTTTTTCCGTGAGGATTACAACAATACGATCCGTTTGGTTGTGCGGATCCTCATACGCGGTCTTATTAAATGTGCAAATATGAAAGGTGCCCCGGGGGCGGTCCTTCTACCGTGTTTGTAGAGGACCCTTGGTGTGTGATCGCATGCACTCCTGGTAGAGTGAGGTTGGTGTTTAAAGAGATGTGGTTGGTTGTACCTCGGTCGTTGAGGCAGCAAGTTGGAGATGTTACGTCGTGCCTTCCCATTGACATTGGGTGTCGTGTGCACTATAGCCCTTTGGCTAAAAATGAGGTATACTCTGGGAGTATACGAGAGTGCTTGGAGGTACGTGTGGTTTGTACCTAAGACGTTTGTGCGCTTAGTTGGGGTTGACTTGGGGCCACGCGTCGTGTGGGTCCCATGTGCATGTCGTGTTCTGCTTTGTGTACCTTTGACATCTCGTGACGTAGAGGGTCCCTTTATGCTCGTTTGTTTGACCATCAGGGTTGAGTGGTCTCCCTCTGGATTCGTTCTCGATGGATCGTCCGGTAGCGGTGCTAGTGACACCCAGTGATGGAAGAGGCGTTGAACCTCTATTGGGTGAGTTGTTCTGGAGTTGGGTGGTTGCGCGGTACCCACTCAGTTCTCGGTTGTCCAATGTTGTACCATCCAGTAGGGATGGCTAGAAAAGTTCCGGGTTTACCCTCCAGCAGGGCTGGACAGTGGGTTGCTCATTGACTTCTTAGGGTTTACCCTCTAGCAGAGACTAGGGAGTGGGTCACCCGATGACCCTTTAGAGTATACCCTCCAGCAGGGCTGGACAGTGGGTCGCTCGTCATCTTGATTCAGGTCTACCCTCCAGTAGGGCTGGGTAGTGGGTCTCATGTCGACTTGTTCCGGGTTTACCCTCCAGCGGGGCTGGCCAGTGGGTCACCCGTCGACTTCTCCTAAGGTCTACCCTCCAGAAAGGACTGGGCAGTGGGTCACCCGATGACCTCTTAGGGTCTACCCTCCAGCAGGTCTTGGTAGTGGGTCACCTGATGATATATTAGGTTTTACCCTCCAGTAGGGCTGGGCAGTGGGACACCCGTTGATATTCCAGACTCAGTCCGTTCTACTAATCTAGTTTGTGGCTTTCCTCCGTGGTCACCGGAGCGGGACCCTTGGTTGTACGGGTCGGTGATGGAATGACTTTGACTTTGAGGAGACCTCTCGACTACAGGGCAGTGACATGGTGTGGCTTGACGTTCCCCCAGAACTCTCAAGTATGAGGGGCGCTTTCCCCACCGAGACGCATCCTTGTGACGCGACCTAAACCCGTGCGGGCGAGTCAGTGACGCCCAAAGCGGATAGTGTCGAGGTGTGGTGATTGAGACCTTGAATTGTGGTTCGGGGTTGTTGTGCGCGATGTTGGGCATCGATGGTGTTACTTCTCAAACTTTTGGATACTCATTTTTCTTGGTCTGAGCTACGGGACGGAGATCCCCTTAGAACGTTGTTCGGAATTCTTGATTGAGAAGAAGGATATGTATATACCTTGTTCTGATACCCACTTCTTGGGTTTGGTTACTCTTCTTCCAGGAGAGGCGAAGACACGCGGGGTATGCCACGTGCTTTCCGTGTCTAGCTTCTCGTGGTTGGGCGAGTCCAATCTCCTGCTATAGGTAGCAAAGACTCGATGAGATGTTCATCTTCTCACTGTTTCCAACTCCTTGTGTTTGGATGAGTCTACCTCCTTTCTCTTGTTGGGTTGATCTGGACTCTCTACTGTACTCTTCACTGCACTCCTTGTTATACTCCTTTACTTTCCCCTGTTCGTTCTACTGCTCACCCTTCGGTACCTCCTTTGTTCCTCCCTCGATCTTTTGGGGTATCCTACTGAGTATTTTTATACTCACCCCTGCTTGGGCTTTGCCCACACATGGTGTGCCCTTATAGAAGACGGACAGGTTGGTCGTGACTTCAGAGGAGCTTAGTAGTTCGGGAGCTTGGACCATGTGCGATGGTCGTAGCCAGGTTCTAGGTGGGAGACCCGTCAACTATTCATTTTTGTTTACCTGTTGCTGGGTTGTGGCACCTTTTCTGGTTGGGCATGTGTTTTGCCCCTTTTTCCTTTTCAGCACTTTACTTATACTATTTATAGGTCGATGCACTCTTGTGGTTTATTTATAGCAGTTTCCCTTTTCTTTACTCATCTTTTCCTTTACATTGCACAGTTTCATTGAGTGTGCTGCGTGTGTGTGTAAAGTTACTTAGGCAAAGGCCTCCCCGAGTTATTGTGCCTTTGGCGCTGGTCGCCAGCCCCTAGGCTATGGAGGCAGGTTTGGGGTAGTTGCGGCTCAAGCCCGGGTAGGGTCGGGTCGTGACATACTTTGGTCATAATTAATAGTGAAAAACAATAATAAAATTATTATAGTTAAGGTTATAACTGGTTTTCTTATAGGTTAAACAAAAAAGATATGGGTTAAAGTGAAAAAAATATTCCAAATAATATTTTCTGATTATATTTGAACTGTATATCGTATAAATTTTTATAATGACCCGTTTTTTAGCCTTCTATAATTTGTAAAATAAGGTTAAAATTTTTAATCTTCAAGACTTCCAAGTGTGTCCTCTCCCCCCACATTAAAACCCACCCACTCTACTCTCCTCTTCACAATTAAAAATTATTTTTTCTAAGAATTAATTGAAAAATAAATTTATTAATTCCTTCCCCACATCCTAGAGGGAAATTTTTATTATTAAACCCTCTTAAGAAGGTTATAGGTATAAACCTAAAGAGGTTCTCCGAAGAAGAGGAAAAATTTCTAACCTTGAGTCTTTGCTTTATTTCTTCTCCCACCTCCTTCAAATATTCTTCAAATATGAAGATATAATAACACAAAAATACCACATATACTGATATATTATTATTTTAATAGAATAACCTATATCCATCTCTTCTTCCATCAAATGGGAAATAAAACTGTTGATTATGTATACATAAGATTGCAGCCTCGTGAAATGATATAAATTTATTTCCATCACCACCTCTCACGGATGTAAATAATTATGGATTTAATTTGTATATATAATATTTATGAAATTATTATACTTCTTGAATTATAATATCATATATATCTTTTTTAACTTTTAATCTATTGTAAAACAATAACATCGCTTGTGTGTATGTGTCGACTACCCCCTCTTCGAAGTGATATGAAACGTTTTTATTTTTATTTTTACATGGATGGTAATAAGGATGGGTTTCATTAAAATTAATGATATAATTATTCAAAAGATATTAATTTATATTTAATTTTCTTTCATTTCGTCAAAAGTGAAAATGGAAACAGTGGTAATGTGTATGTATGGCCAAACGTCTCCACAAATGGTGTAATTCATTTTTTATCTATCACTTTAATGAATGAATATAAATATGTTTATAACGAATTAATGTGATATTTATATTATGGAACTATGATAAAATAAAAAAATTGAATCTACCAAACAAGAACATACACAAAAAAATGAAGTAGTTATTACCCAAAATGTGGTTTTAATAAGGAATTGATAATAAATAAGGGATAAAAGGTTATAATTAAGTAATATATGGTAATATATATTATTATGGTTATCTAATAGATATATAATGATCCAATTTTTATTATAATTGAGTAATAAACATATATGAATAAATTTTATACTTGAGTTAAGGTATTTTGTCTCAAATTCTCTTCTTTGGGACATATATTATGTTATTCACCTATATTGTTTTATGAGGTGTATATACAGACAATTTGAGCTGTTATATCATTAATTTATTTAATATAATTATATTTAATGTTTCATTTAATGTTATTCCTTCATGGGAATCTATGGTTCATATGTTACCAAATCATGTATGTGATTTGCATCTCTCTTTTATTTCTGTGGGACACACGCCACATTCACCACTTTTTTCTTTTTTGTAGTGTATCTAATTCCAATTAATTTATTTTATGATTATTATCATGAAATTATGGGATATAAATAACTTTATGATTTTTATTCTATCATGGGTATTTTGATTCAAAAAATTCCAATTTGTTAAATGTTTTATGTTACAATCTCATCGTTTATGAGGATTGTTTATGATTAAGTTTTCGATGATGAGATATTATAATATATCTCTCAAGGAACTCATGAATTTTATTCACCTCTAGTTATTTCATAAAAATACATTATTTCCTTCCACTTAACAAAATTTATGTACTCAATTTTCTAAAATAATCCTTTCAAGGAAAGATTACTATATTTTATATATTTAATCAAAAATCCTTTTTCTTAAATGTATATGTTTTATAAAAATATTTTAAATAAATTTTTTACTATTATACAAATATTTTTAAATTAATTTTTACCCATATATGAATTTTTAAAAAATGATTTTAAATAAATATTATTTTCATTTTCCAAATAAGTTTCCTTTTATTTTTTATGAATATTTTAATGAAATATTTTTTTACAGTGTACAACATGAATGGTATTTTCCACCATCATAACCTCTCAATTATTTAAATATTCATTTAGAACTTTCCAATGTTATATTAAAATATTTGTTTTTAATATTTATTAAACATATATATTCTAAATAAGTGTTTCCAAATGAAAGGGTTTTTTTCTTCAAGAAATATTTTTGGTGATCTTTAATAATATTTTTTCATATAACATAAAATACTCCGATGTTACTTATGCTTTACTGGGGATATGATCCAATGATATCACCCTTATTATTTTTTATTATTTTTTAGTATTATGATGAAAAATGATTATAAACATCATTTATCATTCTTGGGTAATGATATAATGCATGTTTAATGATCACTTTTCACACAAATGTTAAAAAATTTTGATGTTTGGGACATATATCTTCTTCCAATGCATTGGGTAAATATGCATATGTCATGAGTTAAATATGCTAGGTGGGAACCTGATTTTATGATCAAAAGATTATGTGTGGACCTGGTTTCATGTACATGAGTTTATGTGAGGACCTATATTTCATGTACATAAGGTTATGTGTGGACCAGGTTTCATTTCCATAAGGTTATGTGTCGACTTGGTTTCACCTCCATAAGGTTATGTGTGGACCTGGTTGCATGTCCATAAGTTTCTACAAGGACTTGATCACATTCCATTAACTTAATGAGTGAAAGTGTTTCTATTATACATGTTCACAATTTTATGTGATTGTGTTTTCCCACATTCTAATTTCTATATTATACTCTACATTATTATGTTCATTGATTCCATTTATGATTCATGTCATACAAACTGCTAAGATTTATGCCATGATTCACGATTATGACCTATGTTATGTAGGTTATGGTTTCCAAATGTTAATCTCATGTTCTCATACCCATATGATCATGTTATGTTTAAGTGATTATTGATTCCCGCATTTGATTACTCTTATTGATAATCTATGGCCACCCATTCTCATTTTTCCATTCCTTAGGTCATGAATAAAGTTTTTTCGTAGGGTATGTCTATCAACAATTCTAAATGGTCAGATATTTGTGGGATATATTAAATATATTTAATGAAAAAAGAAGATTATGTTTCTAGTCTCCAATGAAACTAAAACTTTACGGCCCTCAGGCATGTATTGGTGAAATTTATTTAATATTCATCTAAAAAGATTTATTATTTTTGTTTGGGAATCCTAGGTCATTATAGTTGGTATTAGAGATAAGGTTTAGTCAACCTTTAAAGAACAAAATTTGAAAATTTTGGTGAAAACCCAGGGGATAAGTCTAACTGTAGGATAAAACCCTATAGATTTTGGTCAGGAGTATATAATGAGATTTCCCAGGAAATTTCACCCATGTATATATACTACAAGTGCATGTGGATCTAGAACAGTCATAGCTAGGGGTAATAACTCTAAAATGGTGCATTGGGCTTTGACTCAATCATCATCAGGTGCATGAAAATGGGCCTTACGACACACCTCACTTAAAAATTTTGGGGGATATTTTTTTGGAGTTCACATTATATTTATGATACATCATGAAGTATTTTAATAAATTATGACCATGAATGACCTAGGTTAAACATAGTGTGTCATAATTTCAAGAGAAGGTTTCATGATTTAGAACTAATTTTATTTTTATGAGATTATATGTTTTCTCACTATGATTATTTTTTTCACACTATGATATTTAGTTTTAGTAAATGGATGGAACCTGAATGAATAATGTGAAAAATGAATGTGACGGCCATGGAAATGACCATCCTCACGAGAAACCAAATGGCTAAGATGCTAGGATGAAATATTTTGTGACTATTCTCACTCAACTCTCTAAATTTATAAGTGCTAACATGGGTCATGTTAATCTTCTTTATTTATTCATTAAGGGGAAACATGCCATTAAATCTTTTATGTGAACATTTACACTTTACTAGTATGGTAATTGTTATCAAATAGACACTAAGAAATGGATAAATTTAATGGAAAATATATTTTCTATTCTTCAGTTCTTCAAACATGAAAAGGTTATCATACCCATTTATCATTTAGAAGGTTATGAAAATCAATGGTGGAATCTTATTAAGAATATGTGGAAAGAGGGTGAAATTTGATCTAGGTAATGGGATGAGTCTAACAAAAACTAATTTAGTAATTACTATCCTCATATATTATGTACAAAAATGGATAATGAATTCAATCATCTTAAGTATAAGGAATATGATTCCATTGGTTCTACTGAGGAAAAATTTTCAAGAGTTGAAAGGTAGCCTCTTGTTTAATCATCAAGCCTGAAATAAAATTTGATTGATACTGTGTTGGTTTGAAACCAAGTATTTGAATGGCATTATCCATAAGAGAATTTGGAATCTATAAAGAAATAATTTTATATGCACTAAAAGTAGAAATGGAATTTATAAACACTCATGGTTTGAATGATAAGAAAAGAAAGATTCTGTTTCATAGAATCTCCCATGATGTTTCACATAGAAGGAAGGAAATTTTTTGACATACCATCTACTAAAAATGTGGGAAGTAGATATTATATTAATGTCATAATGGAACAAGAAGTTGTTTTAAGTGTAGGAAGCCTACAAATTTAGAAAAATAATATTGAAGTGATATAAATAATCTAGTAATTTAAAATAATTAAGTTAGGTCGTGATAGAATACATTGCCCACACTTCAATGATATATATGCAAGGATTTTGGGAATTATGTGAATGAATTCACTAATCCAAGGGATAATTAGGATAATAAGACAAAAAAACTCCAAAGACATTGGTTAATGAAAAGGTTATAAAATCACAACAACTGAAGTGAATCATGATAATTTGGGTACACATGTCCTCCACTATGGAGTCTGGAATTTCATGTTGGATTTTGTATGAATGGGCCCTATGAAAATATTATTTTTCATCCCTTAGTGAATTTTAGTGTTATTATGATCATTTATTATCTCCATCCATATAGATTATATAATAATAAAATAACATTTTATATTATATCGTAGATAGGATTAACCCAACATCAAATTGAAACGTTCTTGTCTAATAGATGGGATAATTTAATGAATAAAGTATGAATTATCATTTGGAAGCATATATGTCCCCATATAAGATTAACATAATAATTGTGGATACCATCATGTGTTTATGAGTTTACAGTTGATCATAAATTTAAATTTTTAGACACCGCGTTTGAGGTTTATATGAAGGTATTTTATCAATGTTAAGGATATATAGGGAGAAATTTATGATAATACAACACTTTGGTTTTGTATATTATTTAGTGAAAACATTTCTTAATGATGAATGAATTTAAATTTTATGGTCATAATATTAAATTTATTGGTAACCTTTAGGGGTTATTTTATCTTTTATGATGCATAAATTATGGGATATTTCATTTTGGTGACGTTATAGGAATTATATTATTATATTTTTAGAAAAATGATGACATGAATGTTGGGAGACAATTCATCACATCCGACAAGACCACAGAGATTGAACCCATAACCAAATGGAAACAAGTTTGTAGCACCCACCACTAGTATATGAGAAAGAGTGTTTCAAGTGAGACAACATGATGAGCAATATTTCTATGCATCTCAGCGCTTTCTATATCATCAAGTGGATTTTGAGAGAAAAAAATTATAAGAAGATGTTATAACCATTATCAATAATAGAATGGAAATGGGAAAACACTACCATGGTTTGTTCCTTGGACTCCCCATGATTTCTAAAAAGAAAAATTTTATACAGGTTGTAGTTAATCTCATTACAAAGTAATAACACTTCATTGTTATCAAATAATATTTCTCTTTTGATCTGAATAACAAAGTATACATTATAGAAGGTGTAATATTGTATGGAGTACCACATTACATTGTATATGATCCGGATATGAGGTTTACCTCAATGTTCTAGAAAGGTATTCAGCAAACTCTTGATATAGAGTTGAGTTTTAGAATTATTTATTATCCTCAAATAGATGGTTATTTTGAGGGAACTATTCAAACCCTAGATAATATTATGAGATATATTTCCATGTATTTCAAAGTTGTTAAGGATCAAAACCTCCCTTTAGTCAGATTTTCTTATAATAATATCTTTCACTAAAGTATTCAGATGGAACCTTATAAAGCCCTCTATAGAAACAAGTTTAAAACTTCAACATGTGGGGTGGAAATAGAGATATAAATCTATTAGAACTTAATGTATCTCAGTAAATGGTAGAGAAATTATAATAAATTCAACAGAACATCTAGGTAGATCATATTCGATAAAAATAATCTATGTTGAAAGTTATCAGTGTGGTCTAGAATTTGAAGCTGGTGATAAGGTGTTTCAATTAATTTCTCTATGGAATAAGGTAGTGATATTAAAGAAAGGGTAATATATGACCTAGGTGTATCGGTCCATATAAAATAATTAATCATATTGGGATGGAAGATTATCTATTGGAACTTCCACCTAACCTCTCACAAGTTCATAATGTGTTCTATGTATCACTCTTGAGAAAGAAATTACTTGATCTGTATCATGTACTAAATTCAGTGGTCATACCTCTAGAGTATGATCTTTCTTATTAGGAATAACTATTATATATTCTGGATTATAGGGATAAATTTCTAGGAAATAATACCACTCACCTTGTCAAAATTTTGTGGCAAAACCATTATCTTAAGGAAAATACATGGGAACCTATGGATATAATGAGGAAGGATTGTCCTCATTTTTTTATCAAACTAATGGAATTTCATGGGATAATATAATTATAAGGGGGTATAACATAACACCCTGGGATTTTTTTGAATATTTTTTTCAAATTAATTTACTTTTTTATAGCTTTTATTATAAACAATATTGAGTTTTAACGAACAGAAATAGACTATTTATATTATTATTTGAACATAACAGTTATAAACAAGAGATTCAAATTTTTTTGTAGGAATAGGAATAATCACATTTTTTAAATTAATTATAATGTTTTTATATAAAACATATTGATAAAAACACCTAATATGATTCTAAAATACATTTTTCTCAAAAAAAATGTTTTTATTTCTTTTAATGAAAAAATAGTAAAATTAATTTTTCCACATTTAGAAAAATTAATTTCCAAAATAAAATTAATTTTTAAAATCTACATGTCACAATTATGTTTGAGTGAATTTTTGATAATTTTTGGCAAATATTAATATTTTGATAAATAATAAAAAAATACTTATTTTTATTGAAAACTATCTTTTAATTTAAATTATTTACAAGATCTATTTTATACTAATAGGGTTTCAAAATTAATATTATTCCAATTATATATTTAATAATCCAATTTAGATAACATTAATAAATTTAATATTTCATTTTTATATTTAAACTTTTATAATTTTGAAAGATTATTTTCTATGGAAACCCATTTTTTCATTGCATCTACAGGATAAATTTTAAAATAAATTTTACTACATATATGAATTGGTGATCTCTCCCATAGATGGACTAAATAAAAGGGAAATGAAATATCTCTCCTGACTGGACTCTAATATGAGAGAAATTGGGTGTGAGACGAGATAAATTTCATTTAAATAAGAAAGGGAAAATTGAATTTTAACACAAATTTAAAAGTTCACATGGTTTTGTAACACTGTTGTAAAAAATCTCCACCAATCGTGCATGGATCACAACCTTAGAACCCCTTCTCATAATGTCATGGTTCATGGGTAGAAAAACTATTCACTGACCATGCATTTTAACTCCCTTAAAAAGTCTGCAAAAAATTCACATGTGTGTGGCCTAGGTTTCATAATTTCATAAAATTGTGCATCCCTGGAAAGTGCACTAGATCACCCCACATGGTTTGATCTAACTATGAATACTATGTTGAATGATTTATACTAACTTTAAAACCCACCTATCTCCCCCAAAATATCAAGATTGAGGTTCCAAACAAGCCCCGAACACCACTGTTTTATATGTAACCCCACTAGGAATTACCATTTAGATATGAGTAAATAATTAAACTAAAAATAAAAGGATCCATGCCTTAGATAAAATTCTACTTCTTATATAGATGAGGAATATGAATAAATAGGTATTTAAAATGCTTATGATGTACTTCTTCATGGTTAATAGGTATTATAAAATGATAAAACAACTATTGAAGTGACACGTTAATTGTGATCTCTATCATGGTCAGAACACTACTTCTATTAATTATTAGGATTAATGTAACATCGATTAAAACATTCAAGAAAATAACACAATTCCATAGTTGGATGGTGTAGATGCACAGTGGTATACAACCATGTGTAGGAATTCTATGTAAAATTAGTGTAGGATGTCTATATGGGGGGTCTAATATAGGATGTGAAAAGGTAATTGAGGCAACATAAAGGTAAAATTTAATTTCTTAATGGGAATTAAAATATCCTGAAGTTAGATTTCATGAATCATATATAGAGTACGAATGAAAAATGGGGAATCCTTCAGCATAAATGATGGTGTTGTCTCTTTTTGTGTGGAAGTGAAGAACATACGTACAAAAAAGGCTACTAAAATAACCATCATCTACAATTACAACCATTTTTATGAATTATTGTGTGGTTTCAAATGGTCCCCTATCATGTTTATACCTTCCCGTGACATGGTGTTGGAATGTGAGGAAGAATGAGCGTTGAAAAAAATCATATAGTGTCTTGTCCTAATGATATAGTGGCATACCCAATTCAAAGATAATTTATTTTTATAAATTATTCAAAGGATCAAACTCAAATAGGAAGGATATTATTTTATGAGGATTTGTAAATGATTTTCAAGTGAAATTATAATGAAGATAATTATAAGTGATGATAAAATCGTTTTAATGGAGTGATAAAAGATTAAATAAGGGATGTTTTTTTATATAAATACTGAGGCCGAGATTCTACCAAAAAATAAACATCTCCTAGAATAACTGAAGTGTTGTTGGAGGACACTATAATTTTTTTTACTACTCAACTTGCTACCAATTTATTATCTCTTAGTTTGTTTATTGGTATTCCCACTCATGACTATCAAGAATGAGTCATCTTCATAGTTCTATGTGATGTAATTTGAAGGGAGTATACTAATGGATATTTTTATATATTTAAATTAATGTTTAGGTTGTTTTTATGGGTTATTTTTCTTCTTTATCACTTTCTCTCTCATACCATGACTACTTTTCATTTTTGTTAAAGGGTATTATTTTATTCAAAAACTAATTAAATTGACTAGTGTATGACCAATATATGATTTACAGTGACTATGTTTAAATAAAGTTTTCGGTTGAATAATTCTATAATCAACCCAAGTAGTTATATGAATATTTAATTATTGAATTAGATAGATGATACTATGTCCCAAGTTTCTCGAATACTCAAAACCAAAAAAACATGGATGAACTCTTTAATTCTTCACACCACTAGCACACAAACCTAAAAATGACACATATTTTGGTTATTTCTCAACTAAATTTTAAAAACATTACGTCTAAATCTCAATTAAATTTCATAAATTTCATGAGTATTATCAATTTTCATTTTGGATTTCATTCTAAGACTTTCCGAGTTCTTTTCTTACAAAGTTAGTAATTTTTTAGTTTGGATTTATAAATTCAAAATTTTATTTAAACGTAATGGAACTAATGATTCCCTTTCGGCCCAATTCAATATTATTTATCCTTTTATGTAACCGTGAATCCTTGTATAATTCCACTATTAGAATATTATCATAATATAGAGTGATAAAATATTTATTACTAGGTAGAAAATGAATATACTCAATGAAGTTTCATATAAAAATAGTTTATTTAGCTACATCAAAATCCACTATATACTTAGATTCTGTTGTAGAATCATTGACCACTGGATACTTATAAAAATCTCACATTATAGCTCCTCAATTAAGGTAGAACACATATATTGACTATTATTTCAAATCATTTGGGCCTATCTAGAAACAATCATATATCTATCCTCTGAAAACTAGTTCTTCGTCTCCTTATAAGATTGGAATAAATCTTTTTATTCATAAAATACTTCAGGATTGTATTTAATGCTTACCAATATAGATCTCATGTATCATCATGATATCTACCTACCATGATTGTTGTATAATAAACATCTAACATGGTACATATCAAGGAATATATGATAAATCCTATCATTGAGGAAAAATGGATTCTTCTCTCTCTATTTATCTGTCTCTCACTCCAATTGTGTCTACGGAAACTTTTTCTTAGAGGGATTTATACCATCAGACATTGGAAACAATTATTTCCTAGATTACACCATATTTAATATATTTGATACCTTTTTATCATGTGTACCTTAACATAATCTATGCACCATCATAGATTTGTCACAAGGAATCATGATCCCTAGAATGTAGTCTACTTTAATTAAGTCTTTGATAGATATTTATTTATTTAACCACATCTTAACTAACTATTAGGCTGGTACCTTGTTTCACATTAGTAATATATCATCAACATATACTACTACGAAAATTACAGCAATCCCACTAAACCTCTTGTAGACATGAGGCTCATAATCATTATTTATCCAACTAAAGTCCCGGATAGCTTTATCAATATACTAAGATCTTATTTACTTCATTAACTCAAAAATGTATATTTTAAACTTGAACGCCTTATTTAAAACCTTTTAATTCACAAAACCTTTTTTTCGAGTCATATATACATCATTAACATTGTTTACACTAAGGAATGAGGTCTTGATATCTATCTTCGAAATCTCATTATTTTGGTAATATATTTTGGAAAGTATAATTATAATGGATTTATCATATTGTCTCATAAAAATGTTTCATTATAATATATGACTCGATGTTTCTAAAAACCATTGGCAACCATTCTTTCATTATATGTATTGACTTTACCATGTATTTCTTATTTATTATTAAATGACTATTTGTACTAAACTGGATTTACATCAACTGGAGAATCTACTAAAACCAAAAGTTTATTTTGGTACATGAAATACATTTTATAATTCATAACTTCTCGACATTTTAAAACTTATACTTTTTATCAATTACATATAGGATAGAGGTTAAGTATTATTAATTAATAATGTTTCGCCTTTATCGGTGACTGGTAACCATATCTCTTTGGTTATATAGCCTCCCTAGTACACTAATTTAGTTTTTCGGTCTCTAAAACAACATCTTCCACTAGGAAGTTTGGAATGTTTTCTTATATCACCTCTTGTGTATCTTGAGACACAACTTGATGGATGTTTATCCTACTCCCACTACCACTTTTGGATATGTTATTAGTTTCTAGATATAATTCTAGTCTTACCATAATTACTTCTCTACCCGAGGGATCAAATTGGTTGTATCTTCTTATTTCTTTAGGATATCCTAAAAATATATTCTTCAGGCCTCTTAATTCTATTTTTTTATAGGATTACCCTTAAAAACATAGTGCAACACTATATAATAGTATATGAAAAAAACATTCATGTTATATAAGTCATGTAGAATTCAATTTTTCACTTTAGTAGTCACTATATAAATATATATTTCATGGTCTATAATGGATATCCAAAAAGTATAATGGTAGAAATATATATCTCATCATTAATCTAAACATGTCCAACATGGTTCGATTTATCATTTAACTAGATCTATTCTAATGTGATCTATAAGGAGGAGTGAGTTGAGATAGTATCCCAAAATACCATATATAATTAATGAAATCTTGGTTAATATTCTCCCCACTATAGTTTAAGCTTGTATTATTTATCGTCTCACCAGGTTCATTATCAACGCTATTCTTTTACTCTATAAATTTATCAATTGAATCCAACTTATAAATAATTAAGTAGAAATATCCTTATCTAATAAATTCATTGTAAAATATTTTAAAGTAATACTACCCACCACTATATTCTACTAGAATAGGTTAACACATATAAATATAAGCTTATTTTATAAGCTCTACATCTCTTTCACCTTTTCCATTGAATGGAGATTTGGCCATTTTACATTGAAAATAAGAATTATATATACCCATGGATTTTGGTTCAAAATAATCTAAATAAACTTCTTCATATAACATTTTCAAATGATTCTCATTTACATGAACAAGCATGTGATTCCCCAAGTAAGTGTTGAATGATTCATGTGAACTTAATTTTCTATCATTCTAAGAATTAGCTTTCATATTCTATTATGAAATTACCATTATTCAAATGCTTCATCCCATTATAGTTTCTATCCCTCTAAATGTAGAAACTCTTTTTTCTAAACCTGAAAAATAAATCATTCCATATCTAAACTAGACACAAATATTATATTTTTGGTTACATTTCAAAATTGATATTAATGACTTATAATTATATCCAATATAGTATGAAATGTGATATAAAAGTATCTTATAACCAGTGTAGCCAATATTTCTCCATTGTAATATCAAAGATCCATCTCACCTATAGTAATCTTCTTTAATATACTTTGTTTCAATGTTTAGATACAAATATGATAATAATAAGCTGCATTTAATAACCAATTTGTAAAAATGAAAAGACTATACTTAATAATAAGTGTAACTAAATCCTCCCCTTTCTTCTTCACTAAGTCATTGTTCATTAATCAATAGCCTTTCTTATATCAATAAAAACAAACTACTTATTATTTATTATCCTATTTATATATCATTCTCTTCTTGTAATGGTAGTGAAATTTTTTTTTTAACATATAGTTAGACTCAGACTATTTTTTATTTCCTTTAATCTTATTAACTATAATGATATAATTTTCTCAAGATTCTGGTATTTATCCACATATAAAAACAGGGTTAAGGGAACTAGAATAAACTTTCTATATTGTTCATTTTTAAATTCACAATAACACATGAAAATCATGAAGTAATTTAGGTGAGTATAATATTTTTTCAGAATTCCATAAGCATATTGAATCCTATAAATTTTAAAAGCTCAATATGTCCAATAATCCAACCAACATGAGGACCATATAGAAAAATTATCTTAACTATTTTGTAAATATTGAATTAGAAATTTAATACCACCTTCATCTTTATTTCTTTTAAAATATATCATGGATATTAGTCAACATGGTGTACATATCAATGTATTTAGACATATTTTGGAACACACTAGTCATGGGATATAACATGATGCAGTGTACATCCAATGAATCATCCATGTGTTTCAAGAATATAACTTAGTGATCTTCACATACCTCCTTAGAAGGACCAATAGTAACTGAGAACATTGTCATATAAAACATCCACTCTTTGTGAAGTACGATGCACAAGAGTTTTTACTACTCTAAAAAGTTATTATAAATTAAGTGATTAGATTTATATAATATTTATTGTCTAGATAGTTTCATGGAAAAATGACTTTACATTTTCTACCAAAAACAATGTTTAGTACATTATCATGATTAATGGTTTTGATTTAATAAATCAATTTTATTAGACTCTCGTTATTTTATTAAATCTCAACATCTCTTAACATTGAAATTAAAATACCATCCAATTGGATATTCTAGTGGAAAGGATCCATATTAAACTTCAAATAATCAATATGATGGATTTAGTAACTATGAAAAGTTATTTAGGTAGGTTATCCTTTCTAACTACATTAACATATTATTCCTTGATCTGTTGAGTGGAATACATGATCATTAAATCCTAAACTGAAATTTTCTAAATTTTTGCCTCCAAGTTACTGAATGCATGAATATCATACAGTGTGGAAAAAGTAAATTATTTTTCTAGTGCAATATAGTGGCTAACTTGGTTTGTCTCACTTAAGGAGATTCTGATTTTGATTACATACTTATTCTAAATTACCTAAACTATTTTTCTTTTGTTTTTTTATTATTTTATGAAATAAAATGAGAATGATTTTTGTTTTTTATATGAATGACATGAAAAAGATAAATTATAATATAAAATTCCATGCAATTTTAAATAGAATTAGTCAAGAGAGAAAGGACTTGGTTTTGGTTTTGGTTTTGGGTTCAATCATTATTTTCATTTATATGTCTGATTTATGTTTGATAATCCAAACATGAAATATCTTGTTTTAACTACTATTATTTATTTGAAATATTTTGAAATCATTGAGTTCCTAAGAAATATCAATTCCACCTACTCCTTTGATCATGTTTGATGAGACACCTTGGTCTAGGATTTTCCATTTTCTAGGACCCAACTCTATCGATGTCAGTTCATCCAATTCTTATCTCAACTCTATCGTCTGAATAACTAACAAATAGAGATAGGGAAAATAGATTAAATAAAATATTACAAATAGATTGTGTTATATGTCATTGAGGGAAGTCCACATCAGGTTCATTCACCTTACCAAAGCATTATACTGAAATATACCTACAAATTGAAAATAAATTTTAAGAAAAATTCAATAATACCTTGACTACTCCCCGAGCCAAACCTCAGGGTCGGCCCTCATTTTTTAGGGTAAGAGATTACTTGGTGGAATGGAAGGGTTGAGAGGGAAAAGTAAATTAAAATAAAAATAATAAAAAGGAGGATAATAATAATAATAATAATGGGTAATGAGAGAAAGAATAAAAAAAGAAAATGAATTTGGTATGAGAGATAGAAGAAAAATAAAATTAAATTAAAGAATAAAAAAATGGAAGAAAAAAATGGATATGAAAAAATAATAAAATAAATAAACAAAATAATAATGTTATAATAATAATAATAATAATAATAGAAGAATAATTAGAATAAGAGTAAGGGATGGATATGGATGGTGGAAAAAAATTAAAAACATGCATGAATTAATTTAATTAACTAAATAAATAATTCAAATTAAAATTTAAAATAAAACATAAAAATTTAAAAAGAAAAGAAAAAAATTAGAACTGAGAAATGAAGTAGCTCTAAATCCTCTTTGGTGGGTTCCCTCCTTGGGGTATTGAGAGATTCCCTTCATCATGGGTGAACTCCTCATTAAATATGTCAACAGGGTGCCATCCTTCGATATTGAAAATCATGATCTTCTAAATCTCTATTTAAGATATCTTCTAGATTCAATCCACTAGATTATTTTTCATGGATGATCCATTTAATTGCTGAACATGGGAAGGTTTTCTTTAGAAACGTTTCTCAAAATTAAGATTTCTCTTGACCATCCAAATTTCAATGTAATTTGACGCATATAGAGGATGTTATGAAACAATTAATGAGTCACACACTTTATGGTTGAATGTTTCATAAATTTTACACTAATTTAGATCATACAGTGGCCTCATTAACAATGGAATATATGTATAATCATAAATTAATCAATGATCCATCTAATTATATTTCAAATCCATCTTGAAGCACCACAATTTGAGGTATTTATCTAGAGTTTTGAATCAATTACTGAGGTGGTATCCAGTGTATTTTCAATGAAACAATTTCTACATGAATCATTTTTAGGCCCTTTTTATGCTCAATTATGTTACTAGTATATAATAATAAGTTGAATCCCACAAATCAAGGTATCTTAAAAAAATAATCATGAAAATTGGATCAATACTTTAAAAGTAATGCTCAAAATATTGAAGTGATTAAAATATTTTAAATTTCCAAAATTAAGCAATTTTCCCATTTTTTCCTTAAAAACCGTTAAATCAAGAATTTATGAAAGTAAGAACAAACTAAAATATTATAAGGTATTAAATTATTTATAAACATATCAAAATTTAGTAAAATATTATCTCTATCAGTTACACCAAATATGGATATAGAAATGAACACTTGATGTTAACATGATTAATTCGACCCAATACCTTTCTTAGAACTCCCAAATAATTAAAAGCACCCAAATGAGGGCAATAAAATTAATTCAAATAATTTTTTATTCTAACTCAAGTGATATAAGGTGTTCATTTATTTACTATTATCTTTTAGAGATTTTATTTATCAAATATGTAAATACACTATATTTTATACTTCACATACTTGTTAATATTATGTATATTTTTAAAAATTAATTAAGCATTCCTGATAAAATATTTTACTCATAATAAATTTATTTTATTTCAAAAAATCATACATAAAGCCTAGTGTATCATGAAAGGATGTTGAGAGGGTGGGTGAATTATTATACCCAACTTTTTACAGAGTTTTACTGGGTTTCTTAGTTATATGTTCTTAACTATAGATCCCCAATCTTAGTTAATAAATATTGATAAATGAATTCAACCTTACAACTTATCTCTTAATAAAATAAAAAATAGATTAAGAACAATAGTACATAGATATTTAAATGGTTCAACTCTAATAAGAAAACATACCCCATGTCATGTTTGACTCCTATAGATATATATATATTATGAATATTATATTATACTGATTAAAAGTTATTAATTAAGTGAAACACAAGGCTAGCGGTGGTATCATACAAATCCATAGGGTAGGAATCCACCACTTCCCTAATCTATGGCCCAATTGGTTTTTTATACTACATCCCATAGTCTTCAAATCCCACTAGTTAGTGGAAATGTTTGTACTATAATGATTGGTCTTCAATTTTCCTTCCTCAAAACCTTGAACATATCTTAAGTATCCGTGATAGGAATTGAAAAACTTCATATTGTTTTGATTTTTCCTTCAACTCAGACAAATTTTAATTTTTGATCACTGTAGATTCTCAATCTATTTAGAGTCTCAAAGCATAGAATGGACTGTAATAGTAGAAGAAGTTTATCTCTTAGTCTAATTCTTTTTCTCCTTCTTCCTTATTAATTTATGTATAGGTTTTCCCAGATTCAATTGGCTTCCACTTTGATACAAATATGTTTTCTACTTTATAATGTTTTATCAGGTTCCCTCTTCTAAGTCACTTTCCTTATCCTGGTCAAAGTATATATTTATTGAATATTTATGAATATTTTTCCCTAAAAAATATAGAAACTCTATAATTGACAGTAGTGAAACTTTATATCTTTTTAATATTTTTAACATCCCATTCAAAACTCAGTCAAATTGAGTAAACGTTTTCCTTTTAAATCTACTTAAGACTTATCTTTCCCTTTCTATGTAATATTAAAATATCATATAATCTTCTCTAAAAACATGAAATTATTAAAATGATTTTGAATTCTTCTATGTGTGAATGAAACAACAATTTCAATATAGTATTTATAGATTCTTGTATGGAACTCATCTATTATTTCATAGATTAGAAATTTCATAGAATGGTGTTTGATCTTTAATTACTTGAATATTAGTTTGTGAAAATTGTCAGATTTAATTTCATTTATTTTGATTAAATAATTCTTAAATTCTCGAAAACATTGGGAAGTATTTAATTGTATCATAAGAAATTTGAAATTATTACAAAGTTACTATTTATTCCTCCTTTTATGAAGTTTTTATACCAAATGATAAGTTTATAATACTTTAAAAGTATTACAGGCTCTCTCTACCTTTATGATTTTTTTTTATTTAAAAAAAATACATCCCCATAAGAATTTGATGTCTTATGATGTCCCTTAAATTTATATGTATCTTAGAGTCGTATAATCTCCCAAAAAAATTGTATTAGAAAAATCATAAACATAGTGAATTTATACATAATAATTTCAAATTCTTATGTTTGTGCCAATTAATATAAAATATTAAAAATATCTATGTTCACTTAAAAATTATTTCATTCACTTAAAAATAATTATGAGGCCTTTGAAAGTTATAAACACAAAGAATAATTTCTTAAGAAGTATTATAATGTCTTACAATGTCTCCAATTTTGAAAAACTGTAAAGTATTATTAATATATAAAAATTCATATGCAATATAAATAATGGATTACATGATGATGGGAGTCTTACATGGTTTACATAAGTCTTAAAAAATATTAACAAATTCTTATGTGATCTAGACATAACCAAATTTCATCAAAAGTACAAAATATCTTTATTTTAATCAAATAATTTCAAAACCTATTCACATTACCTAATTCCTTATCATATCATTTCAAAACACCATCTAATTTCATTTTTTACTATGTGAAATAGCCTTGACTCACAAGAAAATTTTGATGTATTATGCATAACTTGTTATAACTAAAGTTTAACATTTCTTTCCTAGCATTCATTCACTAATTTCCTCCACTAACCAGAAACATCCATCTTCAATTAAATATTCTAGTTAGAACTTCTATATAATCAATACTACTCTTTATTATTAAGATTAGATCATAATTCATCATATATATGGAATTTATATATCTATATAGGTATTAAAGTATTTTTCTCATCAACCTCTTCAAAAGTTTCCAAAACACATGTATTATCAATACCCATCCATGGAAATAACATCCAAAAAATCCTCATATTACTTTTTCCATAAATATATACAAAATAACATTCTAATCATTATTAATACCCTTTAAAATTCATTTTATATAACTTAGTGAAAAAAATAAAATTATTTAATTTGGAAACTTCAGACTCAGTCTTTAGATTTTTCTAAATAATCTTTCTCACATCTTCTAATTAAAATTTAAAATGTATTTTTATCCTACTCATTGAAAAACAATTAGAGTTCATATGGGGGTGAAACTTCACTCATAGACTTTATATTCACCTTGAGATAAAGGTTCTTTATGATAAATTCTTCTACCTTTTCTTATTCAAAATTTCATCTATATTCACTATTAGAGAGAAGGATGACACCATGTAACATATCATTACCTTACTTCAGGTATTTCTCATATCTTTTTTCATTTCCCTTTTTATTTGGGTGTGTTTTGGGACTCCCGGGGATAGAGAGAATTTGATGGGGAAAATGACCTAATGTTTGGGGATGTATATCTATTGAAATTAATGGATTCTAGGTATAAATGTGGAGATGGTTTAAGTGAAATTACTTTTGGGTTTAGGCTAAATTGAAGGATTGTTTACGCATTTTGGAAAAAATATACCTGCTCAAAGATTTTACATCATTAATGGGTTACATGATGTGATTTTATTTTTAGGTTGATGTCATAAACTCATTCAGAGCATGAAAAGTATACATTCCATGATACTATTTCACATCATTTAAAGTTTGATCCGGGTTATTTTTAGTACAAGGTGATGTGTTTTTCAACGTACATTAAAATTAATAAAGTGTCATGAATGGTTTTCACATAAATAAAGGTTTGGGTCTAGTGATTTTAACTATGCTGCATGTTTGATTTTATTTTCATTTAACCATACACTCCTCTCTCGAAACCTAAGAGCTATCCCATGTGATTTTGGGTATCTCTTCTCTTTTGGGAATTTTTCATTTAGTTATTTATTTTCATTATAGTTGCACTAAATCTCCCCAGGTAAGTAATCTTTCTGCTTCTACATTTTCATTAGTTATAGTAGTATCATTCCACTGCATTTTTATATCTTTTGTACTTTTGGCATTGATTCTTATTGATCATTGTGAGATATATTGTGTGATATTCCTATAGATAATAACCATTGTGTTGGTAATGGGGTAGCGTTTTAGTTTCTATAGATGTGTGGTTTAATATTATTCACCGACCATTTTTATTGTTTAATTTATTTTTACATTTAAGGATTGATTATAGGGCCTCAGTTTTTTTCCTTGCATTATTCGGTGTTGGGGGTCCTTTTATGGCTGTGTGTGACACCAGTTTTAGGTAGGTGGTTTTTTATCTATCATATATTGGATGAACTGTATTGATCTAGTTTTATAAAAAAATTATAACTGATTTATCATGATTCAATTTTGTGTGTGGAAATTGGCTTTTGAGAAAAAATGTTTTTCCTCTTGTTTTGTAAAATAAAGGGTTATTGTTAAAGCATTGTGAAATGAATATTTTTAGTGGATTTAAAATCATGGTTTTAATTAAATATTTTGTAAAATGTAACACATATAAATCCTTGGGTACTTATGTTGATGGTGTGGAAATAGGCCTTGTTAATTGATACTTTCAGGGGGTTCACTCATGGGGGATCTTCTTTTCCCTAAGACCACTATTATAGGTACCTGTTGAACATTTTGGAGGATAAATTTATTGGGTGTTACTCTGATAACTCAATTTGATACATATATCTAAAGACTTGATGTGCACGATTGTCAATATTTTGGTATGATTTATCTAGCTAGACTGTTCTATAGTGATCCTTGGTGTGATTTTACTAATGCATTTCTTTGTATTAATTCTGATTTGATATGATATTTTATAAAAGATTTGAATTCTTGGTATATTTGATTTTCTATGAAAGTATTTTACCTATATTATTTGGAAATTTTCAAAAGTGGGTTTTATTTTTTACAATTATTTTGATATAAAACTATGTAACGATTGTCATGCCTTCTCTTCCTTGAAGTTTAGAATGTTCATATGGTTTTATAGAGACTTGATGTGGAATGCCTAGGCAGGATCCTAAAAAGACAATTTAAATCACACATTGTTCACCCCTTACATGGTTCGAATACCTCTATATGTATTTTGATGTAGGTAAAGGCAATGTTCCATAGTGAGGCTATGAGGTTTCTGTTAGCTATGTCTGGGTAGCTTATGCTTAAATGGTGGGAGTTTACCCCTGTCACAAACCGAATCTGGTCGCCACCAATACCGGAACCAAACCCAGCCTGTAGAAAGGACCAAAGGTAATTCCCTATTACCACGGGCTGGAACCTGGTATCAATAAATTAGATTTGGGAACAATTTACCTGAGTATGAAAACATAAAGCCTTAAAAACAATCAATAATAAGAATATAAAATTTCAATGCCAACCAAGACTTAAGAAAAATCCAGAACTGAATAATTGTCTTTAAATAAGTAAAAGAGGTCCAAATACAAATAGAGACAAAAATAAAGACATCCAAAAAGACTCTATATGACCAGGGGGTCGTCACCCCTAATCCATCTCCACAACACCGCACCGCATGAGGGGTCCAATAACCTGGACCGCCTTTACTTGAGGCTTTACCTTTACCTGATTCAAACAGAACCAACTCTAATTACACCCAAGGTGTGTAATTAGGGTGTTATCCTATGTCAAACAGTATACCACCCAAATATTCCAATGTTCATGCAATACAAGGTGAAAAATAAAGCAGTAATAATATGTAAAGAAAAGCGGTGATAAATTCCAAGAAATACTATTTTCAATTGGAAAAAGTTTTCAAAATAAAACATTTAGAATGTTAGCACATTTAAATAACAATATTATCTACTATAATTTATTTCCAAACACACCCTAATACAAGGGTAACAACCAAAAATTCAATGATCAACGAAATCCGGAACACCCCAAAGCACTAGATAGTCTTGGGCCCCATGTACCTCATACCTCGGTGTAAAGTAACCATAGTAAAATCCATTCTCATGCGCGATTCACTAGTAGGGAACATAACCATAACATAGTGCTCCACAATAATCATTCATATAGTTTATTTATAGTTGTCGTTACCCAAATTCTAAGTGAAAGAGGGACATAACTCATCTGGTCCACTAGTCGTACTAGTACAAATCTGCCCCACCTCGGTACCTGGGCTTCCCACTTTGTGATAAAACAATTTAGCCATCATAAAAAAATCCATTTTCATATAAAACACCACTGATGGTCACATGAAATCACTAAAGTAGTTATACGCATTTTAAACCACTTAAAGCACACAATAAAACACCTTGATGTTTAATAAAACGATTCCTCAAAATTACTCCATTGTTCTAAACCCAAAAATCATTGAAATCCCCACTTTTAATACCATGTGCATACTCAAAAGTCACAAAAACTAAAATGGAAGCCCAAATAAATTTAAAACAAACCAAAAAAATAAATTTAGGGCAGTCCCATGTGAACTAAGAATGTTATATTTGTAAAACTTCCATTTTTAAACAAACATGGCACATAAAGTTCACAAGTTCAACAAACACCATTAAAACCCACTTTCGCAGAAACAACCAAAGGGGTTAAACATTAAAAACATGATGTGAAGACCTATTAAATTTCAACAAAATCAACCATTTATTCATAGGGAAGCCCCAATTCAACCATTAAAATATTTCTTGGGAAAACCCCCCAATTTCACATAAAATTTCCACTAAAAACACATTTTCATTACAAACTCCACTAAAACCATCTTTTACAAAAATAATAAAATGAAATGAACATGAAAATATCATAAAAATAGCATTCTAATTCACAAAAATAGCATACACATGGAATCACCTACCAATTTAACGAAAAACCTTGAATCCTTTGTGTGAAAATTCAATCGCACCATTTTCGCACCTCAAGAAAGGTAGATTGAACCTAAAATTAGAATATTGGACCAAGAAAACTGATATTAAAACCTAGGTTTGAAACCCTAGTTTTTGGAAATTAGTAACCTCAAGGATAAGGGAAGAAACCCTAAGAAAATTGAATTAAACTCTAGTAAAATTGAAAGAAGGATAAAGGAGACCCACTTACATTAGGGATTTGAATAAATCTCCCCAAATACACCAGTATCTGAATTTTCAAAGATCCAAAAATTTAATAGAGGTTCAAAAATTATAAGGAGATCATGTAGGAACTAGAATGGGGAAAATAGTGAGAAATGTAGTTTCATGATGGAAATAAGTAACCTCCTCAAATATGGAAGATTTGAGAACCACTATGAAGGTATTCCATAATTCCTGATGCACACGAGCTCCAAAGAAGGGGTAAAGGTAATGGGGATACTCCTAAGGATGTTATCTTTTATTGGGAGGTGGAATAACCAAAAAATTGTAAACAATGAATAATTAATTAAATAAACAGAATTCATTTTTTAGAACTGGAAATAGGCTTCTGGGAAGACCCAATCTCTTAAATAAAAACACAAATCCACCAGGATTATGGATTTATAAATGGTCCAAATTAATATTGTGGTGTTAATAGGTTAGTGGATTCAAATTAGGAATTGGAATGGATGAAAACATTTTATGAATAAAGGATTTGTAAAGGAAAAAATAATTTATTTTTAAATCTAGAATTGGGCTCACAGTTTACCCCAAATCATGAAAACTCGCCCATTCCTCCAAAAATGAAAGAAAAACCCCCAAAACTAAGAAATAATGGAAATTAAATTAAAAAAACCTGTAAAATATGTCATGGGTGTGACAATTCTCTCCACTATGAATGACTTTTCACCCTAGAAAGTCAACCAGAAGCTTGATTGGAAAATGAGAATGTGTACTCTTCCTCAACCCATGACGTCTGCTCCCAGGTCTTATGTGTATCACTATCATGTTGTCAATGAACCTGGACCAGTGGAATAGACTTCCCTCAAAGCACCTTATCTTAGTAGTCTAATATTTGCACTAGCCGCTCCAAAATAGACAAGTCAGGCTCTATCTCCAATTCTTCCCAACTCAGCACATGGGAAGAATTCGGGTTGTATTTCTTCAACTAGGAGACATGGAAGACGTCATGGATTGAAGTCAACTGAGATGTTAGTGAAAACATGTATTCCACCTTTCCAATATGCTCAGTGATCTGAAAAGGTTCGACATACCGCAGAATTAGTTTCCCTTGATTTCCCCATCGACAATGGCCCATACAAGGGGCCACATTCAAGAATACCATGTCTCCACAGAATCTCTAGGCCTCGACACATCTGGTTAGCATATGATTTATGGAAACTCGGATCTATCAATAAGAACTACCTGATCAACATGACGTTCTCATATGTCTCCAGCACCAGACATGGCCCCAGCAGTGAGGTCTCACCTACCTGAGCCCAACACAGGGGTGACCAACAAGGTTGACCATAGATAACCGCAAAAGGAGTCATTCAAATCAGGGATTGGTCAATATTATTATAAGAAAACTAAAAAAATCCCAAATGACTATCCCAGGAACCTCCAAATTCCAGAACACATGCACAAAGCATTTCCTCCAAAATCAAATTCGCCTGCTCTGTCTGACCATCCATCTGAGGGTGGTATGTCATGGTCATCTTAATATGAGACCCCAAGGCCTTCTGAAGAACTTATATAAACCAAGAAGTGGAGCATGTGTCTCTATCTAAGACAAATTTTTATGTAACACCATTGAGTCTCACCACCTCTTGAAGATAAAAGTGGCCCAACTCATGCACTTTAGTTGTATCTTTGATCAGAATTAAGTGGGATGATTTGGTCAGACGATCAATCACCAAACAAATTGAATTCTTACCATGAGGTGTATGAGGAAATCCAACAATGAAGTCCATGGAAACCTTGTCCCACTTCCAGGTAAGAATGGGTAATGGTTGGAGCAAACTGAAGGGCCTCTGATGCTCTACTTTCACCTGCTGGCATGTGTAGCATATCGACACAAATTCTTCTATGTCCCGTCACATACCAGGCCACTAGAACTATCGTTTCACATCATAATACATCTTTGTGGAACCCAGATCGACCACCCACTATCATAGGTGTCTATCCTACATCACCACCTTCCGTAGAGATAACGACCGTACTGAAAGGATCTTGATGCACAAGATTCCCTTGGGAGACGACAACCAATAAGAGGAAATCTCCCCACCATGAAGAAATGGCCTTGACCACTAAAAAAGATAATCACCAGACTATTCCCACTGTATCAACAACAAGAGAGAAGGAGTAAACTAAATTCTCTCCAAGAATGCACATCCACTATACTCCCTAGTCTCCACATGCATCCGAGAAAAGAGTCTCATCAAAGTACACTCCTCCCTGGACTTCCTCAAAGCCAACATTGAAAATCTTCAGGTTAAGGCATCGGCCAACACATTAACCTTTTCTGGGGTATATACAATGTCAAAGTCGAACCCCTACAAGTACTTGATCCAGCGATGCTTCCTCCAGTTTAGGTCCTTCTGTGATAAGATATAAGCCAAGATTTTGTGATCAGAGTAGGCCACAAACTTCTCCACAAAGAGATATTGACGCCAAGTCTTCAAATCATGCATCACAGCTTCCAACTCTAAGTCATGGTTTAGGTAATTCTTTTCGTGTGGTCTAAGTTGGTGAGATCCGTACGCCACCATGTGATCATCCTGCATAAGCACGCACCCAAGACCCATACATGAAGCGTCACAATAGACAACATACGCCTTCATGGACTCAAGAAAAATCACCATGGGGTAGTATTAAACTACCTCTTTAGCTCTTCAAAGAATTACTGACATTCTGGGCCCCATACAAACATCACCCCTTTGTGGGTGAGAATGGTCATCGGTGAAGAAAGCCGAGAGAAATCCCAAAAAAATCGCCTGTAATAACCAACCAGGCCAAGGAAACTCCTAATCTTTAACACATTCTCCAATTGCTCCCATTACATGACTGCATTGATCTTCTCAGGGTCCACTAAGATCCCCTACTCTGAGATCACATTCCCTAGGTACCTCACTTCCCTGATCCAAAAAAGTGAACTTTGAAAACTTTTCATAGAGGTGGTGATCATGAAAAGTGCCCAAAACAATCTTAAAGTATTGTTTGTGTTCCTCCTTAGAGGTATAGTATATGATAATATCATCTACGAACACCACAATGAAAGAATTGAGATATTGATGGAAAACCATGTTCGTGAGTTTCATAAAGACCACTAGAGCATTGGTCAATCCTAAGTACATGACCAAGTACTCGAAGTTGTCATACCTTCTCTGAAAGGCCGTCTTCTGGATATCTTCCTCTTTCACCCTGAGTTGGTGGTATCTTGAACACATGTCTATTTTGGATAACCACTTTTCCCACATCAACTGATCAAAAAAATCACCTATTATTGGGGTATTTGTTCTCAATTATTACCTTATTTAACTTTTGGTATTCAATGCACAACCAGAGAGATCAATTAGCCTTTTTCGCAAACAACACAGGAGCAGCCCAAGGAGAGATGGTTGGGCGAATGAATCCTTTGGATTCCAAGTCGTCCATTTGTATCTTTAATTCCCTCAGCTTGATTTGGGCGATGAGATATGAGGGAAGAGATATCGGCTATGTTCCCAGTGCTAGATCAATCAAGAACTCCACATCCCACTCTGGGGGAAAACCTAAAAAATCATATGGGAATACCTACGAAAACTCATTCATTACATGAGGTAGTGCACCTTCTGGGGAAATACCATCATCCACTAGTGTGAGCGATGATAAATAGAAGATAAGACTTCAAAACTCTATGAGTGGAGGTCCTGCGCGACCTGACCAAGGATCTCATTCTCCACGAAAAACCTGCTGACTCCCATCAGCTATCGTGAAACTCATTGGTCGCCCGTATCAATTGATGTGTTCCTGGAAGTGTACTAGCCAATCCATGCCATGTATCACATCAAAAAGATCTATATCTAAGACCAAGAGGTTCCGCTCCATCTCAATATCTGAGATGGAGAGTGCACACTATAACGCCCCGACCCCTGTTACCCAGAGTCAGTTCATTATTACATTACATTGGCATAATCACAAAAGATCAAGTCTCAAAATACATATTAGTTTAGTAGCCTTGGAATCACTAGATACATTCCTAAATGTTACATTACATCATAAAGTGAAAAACTATAAAACAACTTTTCTCCACACTCATATCCCCTTATACTATCCCTGCAGGTCATTCATAAAATACTTCTTCGCATCCTGGGAAAAATAAAACATAGAAAGGGGTGAGCTCAAATTCCCAGTAAGGATAAAAATATAGCGGAAACATTCATAAATAATCATAAAAATATAAGGCAATGTATAACTAAAACAAAAACCCTTTAAACTTGAACTTCAGTAGAATATAACAAAAATAAAATGAAATAATACCATTTACTTATTCACATGGTTATTCTACTAGTTTAATAATCACATGTGATATCAATAACTACTTTCATAATGATGGAATGAATAATGCTAGGATATCATAACAACGTAGCTAAGGCCTCGTGCTAAGACTACAAATAATATTTTTTCAAGGCCTCATGCCAAGTCACTAGTTTGTCTCATTAGACCTACTGATGCATTGAGGAGATATAGAAGGATCCACCCGTCACTTATTAAGTCCAATGAATTACTCATATGAACAGGTTTAAACATAACATAAACATTCATATTGAAACTAGCATACGAAATGTAAATACTTTCTCCATAAACCATGAATGGTATAAAAATAACACATCCATAGTCAAACATAACACAAAACCTTCAATACAATATGGAAGTTTTGTATCATAATAAATCAACTTCAAATAAGCTTGAAATCCATCAAAGGATATTTACATAGATGAAATCAAAACTATTTGAGAGAAATATCTCTTTTTTTGAAATCATTTAAAAGTCAAAAAATTATAAAATAAAACATTTAATTTGAAAATATTCTTATAATCTTGTAAGGGAATCTTTGACGATTTTATAACGGCATAAAATAGTCGCACCCGCCGTATAAGTTAAAAACATTCTTACCTTAATTTTGTCGAAAATGTTAAAAAGGACCTTGTTTGGAAAGCAATGAAAAGATTCCTTTAAAAAATATTATAAAAAAGTCAACAATGGTACACCTGAAATTAACCCATAGTCTATAAAATATTAATAATGATTTGAAATTCATTTTTTAGAAACATTGTTGTGGATGATAAAGAGGTCCCAGTAGATAATTACCTATAAACAACCTCAGATAATGAAGAGATTGTGAAATAAACCCTTAAATTGTACTTTTACTTGGTTGAGGGTAGATTAACCTCCTGTATAATGGAGAAATAATTGTTATTAAATTATACAAGAATCATATACATTAATATTATATCATATATGATATTTAAATATTGATTGTTAATAATATCTGAGTATTATCATCGTTTCAGGTGTTAATGGATTCATTTTCCTTTATATTCTTTGTTATGTGAGCCGTATTTGTTATGGACATGATGTATATTATTCATATCCAGAATGATATCATGTCTCTAATTTTTTTTAATCATCAAATGAAATTTAGCCTTCAATGGATTTGATGGGGAATGAATCTCATCGCGTTCGTCGAGACGGTAATCTGTACATACGCACGAGCGACAATATCATTCTTTTGATATTAAAATAATATATAATTGGATGGTATATCATATATACAGAATCATTATCATGTTATATTTATTATTTACATTAATTACACATCATTATTATACCCATACAAATAATAATGTTTTGAATAACAATTACACCACGACGTGGAGACGGTAAGTCATACGTACGCACGTATGGTGACATGTCATTCAAAGGATGGATAGAATAATGAATATGGTTGTACCTTATTTATAATAACATCACAGTATATAGAATACACTGGAGTTATTATTTTAGAATGGGGATAACAAAGAAAGAAGAAGTTGAAGAAGAAAGGAACTTGAAAGAGGTTGGTGAAAACATTACCTCTTAATCGGGTTCTTCCTTTTGATTTGATCAAAAGGGCTCTTTTGGTTGGATTTCTGAACAAAATAAGGCCTCTAGGTAGAAGTGAGGGAAGTTGAGAGAATAGTTTGGCAGTCGTTGGCCGATCCAAAAGGCTTTGAAGGTGTAAATTAGAGAGAAGGGGGAGTGCCCTTTTATTAGAGGGTTGAGGGGCACCTTTGTAAAAGCTAGAAATATTATTTTATAATAAATTCATATTCGGTTTCTAATGGCTCCAAAGTGGATTAATTAAACGTTAAGGTGGGGATGGGTCTAAATACTTTCAAATAATAGATTTTATATTGTTTTGTGTCAGTATATTAATATTATCATTTATATTTAACTCTTAGTTAAAAAGATTGACATTTACCATGTCTCTTTATATTTTTATATTATATAGTTAATAAACTTACTATATACATCCAAGAGACCCCCAAGTGGTCTATTAATGATACACCAATCATGATATAAGTCCTTTGGACAATCCTTATGTTTTTAGGAGTATAATATCAATTAAGAATATAATATTTGTTTTAAAAAATCTTTTATGTAAATTTTGACACTATTGGGTATTTTGTTTTTGATAATTTCATAACATCATTATTACTTCGAATACAATTTATATAACCAGAATTAATATGTAAAAGTTGTTGGATTTGGTGGTCTAGAACCAACTAATTTTTACTTTATTCATTAAATAAAAGCCTTATCACATCTTGATTGTTCTTCTGCGTGACATGTCATGTGATAATGTCCTAAGGACAGCTGTTGCATTAAAGGTTCGTAGCGGATCCCTGCTGTGATGAGAACCCAAAAGTGCCATAACACTGTTCTTGAATGTATGTTCTATGGCCTGATGATATTATTTGAGGGACACAAATAATACAGGTCAATAGGGGTGAGGACTCATAAATCTTTGAGGCACCTTCTCATGGTGTGCGCCCTTGGTAATATCCAAGAGGATATTATGAGAACGAGACCCGCCAGTAGGAAATCCACATTTCATAGTGTCATTGGATGTTCCTATCTACGGATGTGTGTATTGATCCTTAGACTTTAAGATTATTATTAATGGGTATTACAACTCGCGCACTTATATGTATTGATGAAAACTGTGACGACACACTGTTCGCAGTGAGGTAGGATACGTTGGGTGCGTCACGAGTAATACCGCATTAATAGATAATGCGAGAAAGGATTTTTCCCTTCCGTTCCATAATGGAAGTAGATATCTCAGGGCCTTTGATGGAATTGATATAGCCTAAATAAATCCATGGCCATGGTAAGGTATGGGCAAGTTCAATTCCGGGAAGTCAAAGAAAGAATAATCAAGCACATGGGTTGATGGCACTAGCATGTAACCCGCTTGATTGGAGATATCAAGACAAAGGGATTATATTACACGGTAAGCGTTCGTAGGAGGTGACACGTCATTGCGGCGTTAACATCTTTCTCTATGGGTGCCTTGGCGTGTTGCTAGACGCTAACCTTGGACTTTAGGCAGGCTCATCCTAATGCCACTGAGAAAGAGGCCTATAGGGCCACACACTAAGTGTGTCCTTGTATATCTGTGAAATATTAATTTAACAAGTTAAATAAATATTATTCCCGACTGTGGTTTAATAATTATTTAAGGATGTCTGATCGCATTTATTTTGACACTAGTTATTCGAGAGAATATACTGTGGATAAAATAATATATTTATTAGTGAGTAATGCAGTTACATTTATTTAAGAAATAAGTAGTCATTACTCAAGGTCTAATTAATGTGGTGGAGAAAAATGGAAAATAAAAGTACACGCCGTGTATATTAAATATACACGCTGTGTAGTTTTATGAAAAACAAGTACACGCCGTGTATTAATTATTACACGCCATGTAGTTTTTCCAATTGGGATTTTGAGGATTTAATATTGTTTTATTAAATGATATTTATTATAATCAGCATGGGCGCATGTCAAGGAATTAATAATTCGACATGGGGGTTTTCAATAAGAGTTAATGAAATAAATAAAACGCATAACACGTTTATTTATTGACATAACTCTATTAACCTCAAACCTGATTATAAATATCCTCGCAACCCCAACATTTTTTTAGAGACATTGTTGTGCACAACGGATTCGGAAATACTCTCTTGCCAAGAGAGAATTCCCTTTCCCCCAAGAACGCCCTCAAGTTACGAGAGCAAGATCCTCCACCGGATCAAGGCGGACATCGAAAGCGAAGGTTCTTCCACGCTAGCACCCAGAGATCTCTTCGGTGATGTCCGGAGATACGTGACACACGTAAGGATCACCGCTAGAGGAATCCTACACTTGGATTCTACGACACAACGACGGATCACCGAATCGTGACCGGATACATAAACGAAGAAAGAATTCCAACAAGGTAATTATTATGCATTAATTAAATTAATTATAATCAACATATGATGATCCTCCTCAAGGGTTTCGGGACTCTTCTTTTCTTTTCGTTCTTCGTTCTATTCCAAAGATTCGGCGTTTTATATCGTGAAGGATCTCGGATTGAACGTTGTTTAACGTTAAAATTAAAGTTGGGCAAACCCACCAACGCGCTTCCGCTGCGCCCGGAACCTACAAGTGGTATCAGAGGGGTCATATCCTTGGTTATAATTATTTAGTTTTTTGTTGGTGATTTACGCATTTAATAATTTAGTTATTTCAATTCATGTTTAATCATTCTGGAAATCTGAATATCGAGATCTGTTCCTCCTCTCTCGTTTCTCGTTCACCTCACAGAAACAGATTTTTCTTTTAATTTTGATTAAAATAAAATAGAGGAACTCATCTAGAGGAGCCAAATGTTTCTGGCCGTATAACACCAGAATACACAGCGTGTATTCGGAAGTACACACCGTGTAGTCTAGGTTCAATGCATTGACTGATCCGCCAAATCAGGCCGTGTGCTGGATTCTTTCTAAGAATTTAAGACACTGTGTGTTGACCAGAAACAGGTGGCACACGGTTTCCGGAATACATGCCGTGTGGTCCAATGAACACGGCGTGTAGTCCCTTCGGGTTAGGTTTGGGTCGTATACTCCGTACATAGCCTGCCCGGCTGGAAACCGTGTAACGCGGAAACTACACGACGTGTGTCCCACTGTACACACCGTGTACTCCGAAAATTTCCGAAGTACATTAACACGCCCTATCCTCGGGCGTGTACTTCGGATGGACGGTGAAGAAAAAGTACACGCCATGTAGTCGGAACTACACGCCGTGTACTCACCCAAATTACGCAGATTTATTAAAATTTATTATTATATTATACAAACCCTTGAGATGTGTACCATGGTGCAGGCGTAAAGCTGAGGCACAACACGTGATTGGTGTTTTATATATATGTGTTTAATTTAACATCTGCATAATAAATGGGAATTCACCGGGTTGCCTCCAAGGTACAAGTTGTGTACAAGGATAATTTTAAATGAATTTATTTGTTTAAAATTATGATGGATGAGAATCTCAAGGAAATTCAAAAAAGGGATTTAAGATAAAAGGATTGATTAATTAAAGATAATTAATTGATTCGAGCGTGATTTATCTTAAACAAGAACAATTAAAGAATTGAATGCTAGTTTTATTTATGCGTAAATATCGTTGCATGTATGGATGATCTTGAGCTAGACCGAGACCTTTGTATGTGAATGGTTTCTTTTAATTCATTTATTTAAATTAAATTTGTTGGCCTGCGAGCCATCTCCTCATTAATATGTAGGGCATGCGCGCCCAAGGATTAATTTATGTAAAAACCCCTTTTTCCCCTTACCTGCATGTGAGATAAATGCATATGTAATTGATGGAGCTCCCAAGCTAGTGGAGGCGGCTCAAGTCAGGAGCCAAGATGAAACCAATCCAAGGAGATACAAAGGTGGACATGTGGAAAGCTATAAACACGAACCCGAAAGGTTCAAGGTGTTTCTCCCCTAGGTCTTGGGTTAGTTTATCAACCGCTATATAAAATAACCAATAGAAAAGCTCATGATCATACCATTTATTTTATTTCTGTCAGTTTCATGGTTTATTTATTGTGGGTGTGTTGTCACGATCACACAATTAATGAATTAAACGAGCATGCAAGATGGAACTAAAATAAAATTGGCTTATACGTAAATATTATCTTAGACATGGTTAATCACTTAAGTATATCCCACTTAATATTAACAAGCATGTAATCAAAGATAATAAAATGGAAATTTATGTATAAGGATAAAATCCCTCAAAATAAAGATTAAGTCGGCATAGCCTTCCATAATCTTGGTTAGAATCGAACCATAGTTCAAAGTGCTTGACCAACCCTAGTTGGGGTGCTTTCAATTATCGGGGAATTCTAATTCAAGGTTTTGGGTTGACTTGACTTGGTTCGCATCAAGGGTTGACTGCCATAGCAGGACTTGGTGTGACCAAGAGGTAAAGGTTGAGGAAATACAAAAAGGATTTCAGGATTGGGGATTCCACTCGGCGGATCAAGGAACTGCGAGTTAATGCAGTTGGCATTTGGAATGCCTACCTAAAACCCTTCAAGTTTCTTGACCAACCCTAGTTGGGGTAATGTGAAGGTCAATATGGATCCTTTCCACTAGAATATTCACGCAATAGAATATTCTGAAGTCAATGGTGAGGGCTATTGGATTTCGATAAAATAGTGGGAGACTAATAAGTATTAATTTATTTATTTGTCTCAATTTTTATAATAAATTACTAAACCTTTGCTCATCTTAAATTGTAGAAACGGCAAGAAAATGACTTCAAACACATCATTGCGCACCATACTCGAAAAACAAAACCTTCTCACGGGCACCAATTTCCAAGAGTGGCAGAGGCGTTTACGCGTTGTCCTTCTCCATGAAAGGAAATTATATGTGCTGGAAGATCCTATTCTAGTTGCGCCTGGGAAAGAGGCTAGTGATGAGGAATTATCTCTCTACATGAAACACATGGATGATGCCACATATGTCCAGTGTTTCATGCTATCGGCCATGTCTAATGAGCTCTTGAAGCAACATGAAAACATGGATGCGTATAGCATGATGTCTCACCTTAAATATCTCTACCAAGAGAAGGCGAGACAGGAGAGGTATGAGATCTCCAATGCTTTGTTTACCACGAAGCTTGGAGAGTCTGAGCCAGCTAGGCCTCATGTGGTCAATCTTATTGGCTACATTGAACGCTTGGACATCTTAGGGAATAAATTCCCAGATGAGTTGCGTACAGATCTCATCCTATCATCATTGCCCAAGACCTTCTCTAGCTTCATTGTCAACTATAACATGAGCGGCAATGAGAAGAGTCTATTGGAGCTTCTGACCTTGATTCGCCCGGTAGATAAGGACATGGGGCGTGACAAACCCGCGGTCCTTATGGTGAACAAGAAAAGGAAGGACAAGGAAAAGGGGCCAAAGACTTATAAACGGTCTGAAGCCCCCGTGCACCATCCCTCCAAGAAGGGGAAGATCCATAGGCAGGGAAAGGAACGGGAAGCAGTGTGTTTTGCATGTGGAAAGCCGGGCCACTGGAAGAGGAACTGCACCCAGAAGCGTGGGGACGCTAAAGGTGTGTTCGTTATCGAGTGCAATCTTTCTATTTCTACACATTGGGTATTAGATACAGCTTGTGGGGCTCACATCTGTATTCAAATGCAGGAACCAAGTAGATTTAGAAAGATCGCCAGAGGAGAGGTGGATCTTCGAGCTGCTAATGGTGCAAGGCTGGCTGTGTTGGCTATTGGCGACTATCACCTCTCATTGCCAACTGGCATGATTTTGTTTTTAAAAAACTGTTATTTTGTGCCTAGTGTTACCAAGAACATAATTTCTGTATCTTGTTTGGATATGGATGGATTTATATTCATGTTTGGAAATAAGTGTTGTCTCTTTTATAAGAAAAACGTATGTTATGGTATGGCACATTTGAATAATGGTTTGTATGTATTAAATTACGAAAACCAAGTGTTGGAAATCGATAACAAAACAAACTCACATGACTCATACATCACCCAGTTATGGCATCACCGCCTTGGTCATGTGAACGAGAAGTGCTTGACAAAGCTTTTACAAGATGGTTATTTACACTCTACTAAACTAAAACCACTTGAAGATGTCACGCTTGTTTACAAGGAAAAATGACCAAGCCGCCTTTCGGTGGACAAGGTGAAAGGGCCACAGAGCTTCTAGGATTGGTACACATAGATGTGTGTGGACCATTTCCAGTAGAATCTAGAGGTGGATATTCTTACTTTATTACTTTTACTGATGATTTGAGTAGATATGGCTATGTCTACTTAATGAGGTATAAGTCAGAGTCCTTAGAGAAATTTAAGGAATTCAAGAATGAAGTAGAGAATCAACTTGGTAAGAAGATAAAGAAGGTTCGATCGGATCGAGGTGGAGAATATCTGAACCAAGAGTTCATCGATCTTCTACGGGAGTCTGGGATTCTATCTCAGCTCACTCCTCCTTATACACCATAGTGGAATGGTGTTAGTGAAATGAGGAACCGCACCTTGTTGGACATGGTGAGGTCGATGATGAGTCATGCGGATCTTCCATTATCCTTTTGGGGATATGCATTACAAACTGCAGCATACACATTAAACCGAGTACCAACTAAGGCGGAAAATGGAATTCCATCCAAGTTATGGAATGGAAGGAAACCCACTTTGTCGCACACACGTGTATAGGGATGTGAGGCGTTTGTTAAGGCCTTATCAGGCAACAAACTAGCACCCTGGGGCACGAAGTGTATCTTTATAGGATATCCCAAGGAAAAAAAGGATATTACCTATATAACCCCAAGACAAGAAAGTGATTTTCGCCAGACAAGCCATATTTCTTGAGAGGGAGCACATCCTCAAGAAGGATAGTGGGAGCAAGATTGACTTCGACGAAGATGATGCTCAAGATACATAGGAGTTGGTATAGGAACAAGTTCCACAGGTCCCCGTGGAAGAGGTTCCAGAAACACAAGTACTGCGTAGGAGCTCAAGAGAGGTAAGGGAACCAGAGAGATTTGGTTTCCTAGTCACCGAGGATGGTGAATCATTATTGTTGGATAATGATGAACCTATCTCCTACAAGGAAGCAGTAGAAATCTCAGAAGCTGCAAGATGGCTAGAAGCTATGAATTCTGAGATGGAATCCATGTATCAGAACCAAGTTTGGGTTCTGGTCGATGAGCCAGTTGATGTAAAGCCTGTTGGATGCAAATGGGTATTCAAAAGAAAGCTGCACATGGAAGGTCAAGTTAGAAACTATAAAGCAAGGCTAGTGGCTAAAGGATTTAGACAGCGTCAAGGAATTGACTATGATGAAACCTTATCGCCAGTTGCCATGTTTAAATCCATAACAATCATACTTTCCATAGCAACTTACCATGACTACGAGATTTGGCATGTGGATGTCAAAACAGCATTCCTTAACGGGAACCTTCAGGAAGATGTCTATATGACACAACCAGAAGGGTTTGTGACACCAGGTGAATCCAAATGGGTTTGCAAGTTGCAGAAATCCATTTATGGATTAAAGCAAGCATCCTGGTCATGGAACATTTGATTTGATGAAGCCATAAAGGAATTTGGTTTCATTAAGAACGAATGTGAGCCATGTGTTTATAAGTGGTTTAATGGGAATGCGGTCGTCATCCTAGTGGTATATGTTGATGAAATATTGCTTATTGGAAATGACGTACCAGCCTTACAGTCAGTTAAGGACTGGTTGAACAAGTGTTTCTCCATGAAGGACTTAGGAGAAACAGCCTATATTCTAGGGATCAAGATCATTCATGATAGATCTAAGAGGCTGCTTGGACTAAGTCAGGGTACATACATTGACCAGATTATAAAGAGATTTAGTATGGAAAAATCCAAGAGGGGATTGGTTCCAGTGTCACATGGCTTACATCTTTCTAAGAAAATGTGTCCCCAGACACAACAGGAGAAAGATAGGATGAGCAAGACCCCATACGCTTTGGCTATAGGATCCATCATGTATGCCATGTTATGTATCAGGCTTGATGTTGCCTATGCACTGAGCATGGTAGGCAGATATCAAGAAGATCTAGGAGAACAGCATTGGACTGCTATTAAGACTATCCTTAAGTATCTTAGAAGAACTAAGGATATGTTCCTGGTGTATGGAGGAGACGAGGAGCTTGTCATCAGAGGGTATGCTGATGCTGGTTTTCAAACAGATCAGAATGATCTGATGTCGCAATCTGGATATGTTTTCTGTCTCAATGGAGGAGCTGTGAGCTGGAAGAGTTCAAAGAAGCCAGTTGTCGCCGATTCTACATCGGAGTCCGAGTATATAGCGGCTTCTGATGCAGCCAAAGAAGCCGTTTGGATTCGGAACTTTTTCCAGGAGCTTGATGTGGTGCCTAGCAGTAATGATCCCATTACATTGTATTGTGATAATACTGCAGTGGTGGCTCTTGCAAAAGAACCAAGGTCACATCAACGGACAAAGCACATACTCCGGAAGTATCACCTCTTGAGGGATTTCTATCAAAGGGGTGAAGTTGTAGTGAGCAGAGTGTCCACGGAAGAGAACGTGGCGGACCCCATGACTAAAGGCCTATCTCAGCAGAAGCATGAATATCATGTGAGAGCTAGCGGGTTAAAGGTTGTTAGCAGTTGGCTCTAGTCCAAGTGGGAGTCTGTTGGAGTTGGTGGTCTAGAACCAACTACTTTGTACTTTATTCATTAAATAAAAGCCTTATCACATCTTGATTGTTCTTCTGCGTGACATGTCATGTGATAATGTCCTAAGGACAGCTGTTGCATTAAAGGGTCGTAGCGGATCCCTGCTATGATGAGAACCCGAAAGTGCCATAACACTGTTCTTGAATGTATGTTCTATGGCCTGATGATATTATTTGAGGGACATAAATAATACAGGTCATTAGGGGTGAGGACTCATAAAACTTTGAGGCACCTTCTCATGGTGTGTGCCATTGGTAATATCCAGGAGGATATTATGAGAACGAGGCCCGCCAGTAGAAAATCCACATTTCATAGTGTCATTGGATGTTCCTATATACGGATGTGTGTATTGATCCTTAGACTTTAAGATTATTATTAATGGGTATTACAACTCGTGCACTTAGATGTATTGATGAAAAATGTGATGACACACTGTTCGCAGCGAGGTAGGATACGTTGGGTGCATCACGAGTAATACCACATTAATAGATAATGCGAGAAAGGATTTGTCCCTTCCGTTCCATAACGGAAGTAGATATCTCAGGCCCTTTGATGGAATTGATATAGCCTAAATAAATCCATGGCCATGGTAAGGTATGGGCAAGTTCAATTCCGGGAAGTCAAAGAAAGAATAATCAAGCACATGGGTTGATGGCACTAGCATGCAACCCGCTTGATTGGAGATATCGAGACAAAGGGATTATATTACATGGTAAGCATTCGTAGGAGGTGACACGTCATTGCGGCGTTAACTTCTTTCTCTATGGGTGCCTTGGCGTGTTTCTAGATGCTAACCTTGGACTTTAGGCAGGCTCAGCCTAATGCCACTGAGAAAGAGGCCTAGAGGGTCACACACTAAGTGTGTTCATTTATCTCTGTTAAATATTAATTTAACAAGTTAAATAAATATTATTCCCGACTGTGGTTTAATAATTATTTATGGATGTCTGATCGCATTTATTTTGACACTAGTTATTCGAGCGAATATACTATGGATAAAATAATATATTTATTAGCGAGTAATGCAGTTACATTTATTTAAGAAATAAATAGTCATTACTCAAGGTCTAATAAATGTGGTGGAGAAAAATGGAAAATAAAAGTACACGCCGTGTATATTAAATATACACGCTGTGTAGTTTTATGAAAAACAAGTACACGCCATGTATTAATTATTACACGCCGTATAGTTTTTCCAATTGGGATTTTGAGGATTTAATATTGTTTTATTAAATGATATTTATTATAATCAGCGTGGGAGCATGTCAAGGAATTAATAATTCGACATGGGGGTTTTCAATAAGAGTTAATGAAATAAATAAAACATGTAACGCATTTATTTATTGTCATAACTCTATTAACCTCAAACCTGATTATAAGTATCCTCGCAACCCCAACATTTTTTAGAGCCATTGTTGTGCACAACGGATTTGGAAATACTCTCAAGCCAAGAGAGAATTCCCTTTCCACCAAGAACGCCCTCAAGTTACGAGAGGAAGATCCTCCACCGGATCAAGGCAGTCGAAGGAGGACATCACAAGTGAAGTTTCATCCACGCTAGCACCCGGAGATCTCTTCGGTGATGTCCGGAGATACGTGACACACGTGTGGATCACCGCTAGAGGAATCCTACACTTGGATTCTACGACGCAACGATGGATCACCGAATCGTGACCGGACACATCAACGAAGAAAGAATTCCAACAAGGTAATTCTTATTTATTAATTAAATTAATTATAATCAACATATGATGATCCTCCTCAAGGGTTCCGGGACACTTCTTTTCTTTTCGTTCTTCATTCTATTCCAAAGATTCGGCGTTTTATATCGTGACGGATCTCAGATTGAACGTTGTTTAACGTTAAAATTAAAGTTGGGCAAACCCACCAACGCGCTTCCACTGCACCCAGAACCTACAAAAGTATCCTATAAAATTAGTGGAATTAATAAAAAGTCTCAAATTACATTTATTTTGATATTTATAATATCAATTATTTTAATATTTCATTAATTAGTTAATTACTGCATTACCATTGTGTCATAAAAAAATTAAATTATTTAATGTCTAAAAATTATAAATAAAATACCATTATGTAGTAAATATTTTTAACTTTCTAATGAATATTTATAATCGAATTTATTTTATGTATAACCCTTTATTAAAAATGTTTTAGTTATTAAACATTGATTTTAACTCTTTTAACTCTTCTTTGAATCAAATAGTAATAAATGTCATTATCTAATCCAAGTGGACCTAAATGATAATATTTTATTTTTTAAGGTTGTTTTTGGTCGAGATACACTTGTATAATAGAATTATGACATCTTTTAGGGTAATATTAATATCATATTTACCCTTAATTACCCTATTTACTTTTAACCGTGGTAAATAAAAGTAAAAAGTTACTATTCACCAAAAATTATTTTTATATTATTGAACCACATTTTACTCCTTTATATTAACTATGTATCTTGGATTTTTGAAATTCCACTCACAGAAGCGGTAAAATTAGGTTTTATGTGAATTTTTAAATTTTCCTATGAGGTGGGTAAAAGACGGTGAAAAGTTCCATAAAATTTTTATATATCTAAAATTATTCTAAACTAACTCCAATAAATTACATTGAAATTATATAGGTATTATGTATCTATTTTGACCTTAATTAAATATATATATAAAATAAATAATTATTTAAATAAAAATTCGGTTTTAAACTATAACTCAGTGTTTTTTCACTATTCATCAAAAATTGAATGTTTTCAGAAAAATACAAAAAATTCACCGTAAGCTAATTTCGATATTCCGAATCCAGAAATGAAATCAATTTTGAAGGATAAAATGTATGAAATTTCAAAAAGTGGGTATTACTATTCATAATGGCTAGTTTGATTGGTTGTGGTGTGTTAGAACTCGATGTTCCGTACAACACACGCTATTGTATTATTCAAATAGAAGCGTATCGTGGAAGCTTGGGGTGTTACATTCTCCCCTCCTTCAAATAATTTAGTCCTTTAAATTTATAGAATAATACCTCATGAAAAGAATTGGGTGATTCTTCATCATAAGTTCCTCGTGTTCCCACATTGCCTCTTCCATTTTACGGTTTCTACATAGAAAGTTTACCAGATGAATTGTCCGGTTTATCAGCACTTGTTCTCTTGTATCAAGAATTTGGATGGGCTCTTCGCAATAAGATAAATCAGGTTACAGTTTTAATTCCTCATAGGTGAGTACATGCATTGGGTCGGGCATTTATTTTCTCAACAGTGATACGTGGAACAGATAGTGAACTTTGTAGAGATTTGGCGGCATTTCCAAATGGTAAGCTACAACAACAACTCGTTCTAGAATTTTGAAAGGTCCGGTGTACCTGGGACTCAATTTAACTTTCTTACCGAAATGTATAACTCCATTCCATGGAGATGCCTTCAAGAAAACATGATCTCTTACCTGAAATTCCAAATCCTTCCTTTAATTATTGGCATATCTCTTCTGCCTAATTTGATCTTCTTTGAGGAGGTTTTGGATTACCTTCACCTTTTCCATTGTTTCCTCCACTAGTTTTGGGCTTACGAGTTTTCTTTCACCAATGCAATCCCAATAGGATGGTGTGCGACATCTCTTTCCGTACAATGCTTCATATGGTGCCATCCAAATACTTGAATTGAAACTATTGTTATAGGAAAATTCCTCCAGAGGTAAATATTGATCCCACATACCATGAAAGTCAAGTGAGCATGATAAAAACATATCTTCTAAGGTTTGAATAGTCTGTTCTGATTGTCCATCTATTTGAGGGTGGTAGGCAGTGCTAAAACTAAGTTCAGTATCCAGGGCTTTCTAAATACTTTTCCAGAATCGTGTAGTAAAATGGGGATCACGATCAGAAAAAATCGATAGGGGTACTCCACGAAGCCTCAAAACTTCATTAATATATAGTCTTACAAGACGTTCAAGTAGTAGATCTTCTCTTATAGAAAGAAAATGTGCTGACTTGGTAAGACGATCAATAATGGCCCATATTTCATCTTTCCTTCTAGGAGTCTTTGGTAGTCCCATGACAAAGTCCATCGTTATATTATCCCATTTCCACTCTGGTATGGGAAGAGGTTGCAATACTCTTCCAGGCTGTTGCCTTCTAGCTTTCACTTGTTGACAAAAAATACATCTTGACACAAAATCAGCAATCTCCCTCTTCATGTTGTCCAACCAAAAATGTTCCCTCAAATCTCTATACATTTTGGTGCTCCCATGGTGTATAGAGAAATTGGAACTATGAGCATCATCCAACAATTCCCTTTTTTGATTGGGTATATCGGGAACACAAAGTCTCTTCCCAAATTTCAAAATTCCATCCTCATATATAAAGTCACTCAATCTCCCATCATTCACAGCTTTAATCTTCTTTTGAAATTCTTCATCATTGTTCTAAGAACTCTTTATCCTTTCTAGTAAAGATGGTTTGGAAACCATTTGAAAAAGCTTTGATGTTTCACCTTCCATGGTGATTCTCATATCCATCTTTACTAGATCCATGTATATAGGATCCTTTTCAACTCTCATATTATTCAAAAATCCATGATCCTTTCTTCTCAAAGCATATGCCACCTTATTTTCCTTCCCCGGGTGGTAGTGCATCGTGCAATCATAATCCATGAGTAGTTCAAGCCATCTCTTTTGCCTCATGTTGAGTTCTTTCTGTGAGAAAATGTGCTTCAAACTCTTGTGATCAGTATAAATCTGACATTTTTCACCATAGAGATAATGTCTCCATATCTTCAAAGAAAATATTACAACAGATAACTCAAGATCATGAGTAGGATAGTTTTTCTCATGAATTTTCAGCTGTCGTGATGCATAGGCAATAACCCTATCATTCTGCATAAGGACAAAACCAAGTCCTTTCTTCGATGCATCACTATAAATAACGAATCCATCATTCCCTGATGGTAGAGTCAATATAAGAGAATTAACTAATCTTCCATTCAGTTCTTCAAAACATTCTTCACACTCTTTTATCCAAACAAATTTAACCCTTTTACGTGTGAGCTTCATTAATTGGTTATCCAATCGGGAAAAATTCTGGACGAAACACCGATAATAACCTACTAAGCCAATAAAACTACGTACCTCGGTTATACTCGTTGGTTCTGGCCATTCTTGGATTTCTCTTGTCTTAGAATGATCAACATATATTCCATCCTTAGATACAATATGGCCAAGAAAAGATATCTCTTGAATCCATAATTCACACTTGCTAAACTTTCCATATAATTCATGTCTTCTAAGAGTCTTCAGGATAATGCGCAAGTGACTTTCATGATCTTCGTAGCTTTCGGAGTATACCAAGATATCATCAATAAATACCACCACAAAAGCATCGAGATATTCCTTGAAAAATCTATTCATTAGATCCATGAATACAGAGGTTTCATTAGTCAATCCCAAAGGCATTACTGTAAACTTGTAATGCCCGTACCTGGTTCGAAATGCTGTTTTCAGAATGTCTTCCTTCTTCACACACAACTGATGGTATCTAGATCAAAGGTAAATCTTAGAAAATTATTGAGCTCCATGCAGTTGGTCAAATAAATCATCAATGGAAGGTAGGGTATACTTGTTCTTTATTGTTATAGCATTGGTTTCCCTGTAGTTGAGACATAACCTCATAGATCCATCTTTCTTCTCAACAAAAATGATAGGGGCTCCCCATGGAGAAACACTAGGGAAAATAAATCCCTTTTTAATAAATTCCTCTAGTTTTTTCTTTAGTTCAACTAATTCCACAGTGGCCATTCTATAAGGGGTCTTTGATATTGGCCTTGAACCAGGAATTAAATCAATGGAAAACTCAATTTCTCATTCTAGAGGATTTCCAGGTAAATATTCTGGAAACACATCAACATATTCTCTCACAATTGGTACATAATCTATTTGAACATTCCTTTCCTCACCCACAGTTATTTCATTCTCTTCCTTCACAATAATTGAATTTAGTTGAGCTACTGGGGGTGGATCTAGATAAGAATTAGTTGGTGATGATTCTTCTCTAAAGATAAGGTGTTTCTTATCATCATCATCAAAAATCATAACCTCCTTCTTCTTATAATAAATCTTCAAATCATGGTCTGAAATCCAATCCATACTGAGGATTATATCAAATTAAATCATGGGTTTGACAATGAGATCAGAAGATAAAGAACATTTATATGCCCTAATGGGAACGGATACACATAACTTTATAGCAATGATACTTCCCTTAGGAGTTTTAACTAACAAATCCCTTCTTAAATCAAATTGGAAATATCTAATTTTGTTAGAAAAATGGGAAGATATGAAACAATGTGATGATCCCGAATCAAATAAAGCATTTTCTAAACTTGAGGAAACCATTAAATTACCTGCCACCACGTCTTTCGGAGCTTCTACCTCAGCAGTAGTAAAAGCATAATCTTGGCCTTGATCCCTTGGCCTTTTCTGAGGTAGGTTCCCATAACGCTTAGGACATTAATTTTCATAATGTCCCATCTCCCTAAAATTGTAGCACTGAACATCGGTATCTTCTTTTGTCCCTTTGCAATCGTGAGCTTGGTGGCCTTTTTCAGCACACTTGTAACAGACACCCATTCCCTTCAAGCAAGTACCGGGGTGTTTCTTCCCACATTTAATGCAGGATTGATATTCAACTTTTCCCTTATTCTCCTTATTTTCTTTCCCATATTGATCAGCAAATATCTTCTTCTCTTTCTTTTCATTAAATTCGTAAGACTTAGAGAATTTCTTTTCCATCTTGATAGCACATGAGACAATATCTTTGTATGACGATAAGGATTGTGAGACCAATTCTCGATGGAGAAACGGTTTTAACCCATCAAATAAATGATCAATCTTACTCCTTGGGAAATGTATATAATCTATAGCATACCTTTCTAACCTTGTAAGGTTAAACTCATACTTTGCGACATTCTCATCCTCCTTTTGTCTTAGACTTAGAAATTGCCTTTCCATATCTACTCGATGGTCATGAGGAAAGTATTTTTCTAAAAATAGATCTTTGAACTCCCTCCATTCCATATTTGATACTTCATCATCTTCCTTCATGTTTTGAATCAATGACCACCATTGATCAGCATTTCCAGTGAGGTGGTAAACTGACATGATAACTTTTTCCCTTTCACTGCTCCCCAAAGCCTGAAATATTTTCTCTAGGGAACTTATCCATTTCTCAGCTACCAATGGATTTTTACTCCCATTGAGTGTTGGTGGATGTTGCCTCATGAAGCGATTTAACATTGATCCTCCACGCTACGGATCTGTGTGCTCCATACGGGTAAGGTTATTATTCATAACCTGAGTGAGTTGTCCTAGTATGGTGAATAGCTGATCAGCACCAGTTGTATCACCAGCTCCGCTATAATTATCTTGATCAGGAGGGAAATCCCTACATGGAGTGCGTGCATTGATATTGTTTCCATTTCATCCACTAGGCACCATTTCTAAATAATGGCATAAACTAGATCAGTTTATTAATCAAAATATATAATTCCATACTTGTAAAACACTTAACATAAATTGAACTATTTATGGATATAATCCATAATCATAAAAATGTTTTCCTTGAGGAATTATATACTCATAAACACTTAATAATGGTTTGTAAAGAAAATGAGAATTATCCTAAGCATATCCCCTGGGAGTGTCGTAACCAAGAGTGCAGCAAGGCCCGTTGTTGTGCACCAGTTCCCATTCGAGTCTAGCTCAAAGTGGTGTTTTCAGGTTTCACCCCTAGGTACATCGGTGCCGAATCCATCTCTACCTACTTGTATCCATACAGGGATGTATTACTCAGAAAACTCAAAAAATATCTACAATACAAAAATTCTAGGAAGTTCTTCTATACTAATCCTCAAAGTCCATCTTTGGTCTATATGCTCTAATCAGAGTTTATCTAAATCTAACTTCCAAGGTTTATACTAAACTTCCTCTGATACCGACTGTAATTCCCTAACCCCAATTACCTAGAGTCGGTGCATTATTACATAACATTATCATGATCACAAAAGATCAAGTCTCGAAAGACCTATTAGTTTAGTAGCCTTGGAATCACTAGAAACATTCATCTTTGTTACATTACATCATCAAGTGAAAAACTACAACAATATCTTTTCTCCACACTCGTATCCCCTTATACTATCCCTGTAGGTCATTCATAAAATACCTCTTCACATCCTGGGAAAAATAAAACATAGAAAGTGGTGAGCTCAAATTCCCAGTAAGGATACCAATATAGCAAAAACTTTCATAAATAAGCATAATTATTTAAGGCAATTTATAACTAAAAAAGCCTTTTAAACTTGAAATTCAACATAATATGTCAAAAATAAAATAAAATAATTCCATTTACTTATTCACATGGTTATTCTACTAGTCAAATAATCACATGCAATATCAATAACCACTTTCATAATGATGGAATGCATAATGTCAGACTATCATAACAACGTATACAAGGCCTCGTGCCAAGACTACAAATAAGATTTTGTCAAGGCCTCGTTCCAAGACACTAGTTTGTCTCATGATACCTATAGAATCATCTAGGATCTATATCGGGCTCCACCCGTCACTTATTAAGTCCAATGCATTCCTCATATGAACAGGTTTAAACATAACATAAACATTTGTATGAAAACTAGCCTAAGAAATGTCAATACTTTCTCCATAAACCATGAATGGTATAAAAATAACACATCCACAGTCAGACATATCGCAAAACCTTCAATACAATATGGAAGTTTTGTATCAAAATAAATAAACTTCAAATAAGCTTCAAATCCATCAAAGGATGTTGACATAGATGAAATCAAAACTATTTGAGAGAAATATATCTTTTTTTGAAATCATTTAAAAGTCACATAGTTATAAAATAAAACATTTACTTTTAAAATATTCTTATAATATTTTAAGGGAAGCTTCTATGATTTTATAACGGCATAAAATAGCCGCACCCTCCATATAAGTAAAAAAAACATTCTTACCTAAATTTTGTCGAAAAGTTTAAAAAGGACCTTGTTTGGAAAGTGACGGAAAGATTCCTTTATAAACATCTTATAAAACAACAACAAGGGTATAAATGACATTAACCCATATTTTATAAAAAATTAAGAATGATTTTAAATACATTTTAAAGAAACATGGATGTGGATGATAAAGAGGTCCCAGTAGATAATTACCTATAAACAACCTCGGATAATGAAGAGATTGTAAAATAAACCCTTACCTTGTACTTTTCCATGGTTAAGGGTAGGTTAAACTCCTGTATAATGGTGAAATAATTGTTATTAAATTATACAAGAATCATATACATTAATATGATATCATATATGATCTTAAAACATTGATTGTTAATAATATCTTAGTATTATCATCGTTTCAGGTGTTAACATATTCATTTTCCTTTATATTCTTTATTATGTGAGTCATATTTGTTATGGATGGGATATATATAATTCATATCCATAATGATATCATGTCTCTAAAAATTATTTTTAATCATCAAATGAAATTTGTTCTTGAATGGATTCGGTGGGGAATGAATCTCATCGCGTTCGTGGAGACGGTAATCCGTACGTACGCACGAGCGACAATATCATTATTTTGATCTTAAAATAATATATAATTGGATTTTATATCATATATACATAATCATTATCATGTTATATTTATTATTTACATTAATTACACATCATTATTATACCCATCCAAATAATAATGTTTTGAATAACAATTACACCACGACGTGGAGACTGTAAGTCGTACGTAGCACATATGGTGACATGTCATTCAAAGGATGGATATAATACTAAATATGGTTGTACCATATTTATAATAACATCATAGTATATATAAGATACTGGATTTATTATTTTATAATGGGAATAACAAAGAAAGAAGAAGTTGAAGAAAAAAGGAACATGAAAGAGGGTGGTGAAAACATTACCTCTTAATCGGGTTCTTCCTTTTGATTTGATCAAAAGGGCTCATTAGGTTGGATTTCAGATCAAACAAAGGCCTCTAGGTCGAATTTAGGGAAGTTGAGATAATATTTGGGCAGGTTTTGGCTGAGCCAAAAGGCTTTGAAGGTGTAAATTAGAGATAAGGGGGAGTGCCCTTTTATAAGAGGGGTGAGGGGCACCTTTGGAAAAGATAGAAATATTATTTTATAATAAATTAATATTCGGTTTCTAATGGATCCAAAGTGGAATATTTAAATTTTAAGGTGGATATGGGTCTAAATCCTTTCAATAAATAGATTTTAGACAGGTTTGGGTCACTATATTAACCTTATCATTTATATTTAACTCTTAGTTAAATAGTTTGACATTTACCATGTCTCTTTGTATTTTTATATTATATAGTTAATAAACTGACTATATACATACAATAGAACCCCAAGTGGTCCATTAATGATTCACCTATCATGATATAAGTCCTTTGGATGAACCTTAGATTTTTAGAAATAGAATATCAATTAATAATATAATATTTGTTTTAAAAACTCTTTTCTGTCAATTTTGACAATATTGGGTATTTTGTTTTTGATAATTTCATAACAGCATTATTACAAAGAATACAATTTATATAACCAATACTAATAAGTAAAATTATCCTATAAAATTAGTGTAATTCATAAAAAGTATCAAATTACATTTAGTTTGATATTTATAATATCAATTATTTTAATATTTCATTAATTAGGTAATTACTGCATCACTATTATGTCATAAATAAATTAAATTATTTAATATCTAAAAATTATAAATAAAATACCATTATATAGGAAATCATTTTATCTTTCTAATTAATATTTATAATCTAATTTATCTTATGTATAACCCTATATTAAAAATGTTTTAGTTATTAAACTTTGATTTTAACTCTTTTAACTCTTTTTTGAATTAAATAATAATAAATGTCCTAATCTAATACAAGTGGACCTAAATGATAATATTTTATTCCTAAGGTTGTTTTTAGTCGAGATACACTTGTCCAGTAGAATTAGGACATGTGTTAGGTAATATTAATATCATTTTTACCCTTAATTTCCATATTTACTTTTAACCATGGTAAATAAAAGTAAAAAAGTTACTATTCACCAAAAATTATTTTTATCTTATTGAACCACATTTTACTCCTTGATATTAACCGTGTCTCTCGGATTTTCGAAATTCCACTCACAGAAGTGGTAAAATTAAGTTTTATGTGAATTTTTAAATTCTCCTAGGAGGTGGGTAAAAGAGGGTGAAAAGTTCTATAAAATTTTTATATACCTAAAATTATTCTAAACTAACTCCAATGAATTACATTTAACATATATAGGTATTATGTATCTATTTTGACCTTAATTAAATTTAAATAAAATAAATAATTATTTAAATAAAAATTTGGTATTAAACTATAACTCAGTGTTTTTTCACTATTCATCAAAAATTGAATGTTTTCAAAAAAATACCAAAAATTCACCCTAAGCTAATTTTGATATTCTTAATCCAACAATGAAGTCTATTTTGAAGGATAAAATGTATAAAATTTCAAAAAAGTGGGTATTACTATTCATAACGGCTAGTTTGATTGGTTGTGGTGTGTTAGAACTCAAAGTTACGTACAACACACGCTATTGTATTATTCAAAGAGAAACGTACCGTGGAAGCTTGGGGTGTTACACACATGATGGTCACCTGATACCCTGCTCCTTCTTCTTTCCCGGAAATGTTACCAACTCCATAGCAAAAGACAACAACTCGGTTGGAGAATTCTGAGTATTCACTCTACCTCGGAAAGTTGGAGGCTTATTTTCCAGGAACACACAGGCCTTGTCCTTACTAGGACCAGTCTCATCTTACCTAACAAGAGCTGGAACAAGAGATAGTCCAGGTCCTAGTGCATGGGCCGCCCAAACCATATCCTCTACTAGCCTCTGATCAAGTGGTGATGGAAAACTCTCTCCAGCTACCTCTCCTGGGTGCATAAGAGCTTTTCAAGGAGGCATGTTGCGACAAAAAGGCAACATTAACAAGAGAAACAATCATTAAAGATGTTCTTAAAAAAAATACATCGATATCATCAAATATAATGAAGCCAAAAACACTACAACAATAAAATAAACCACTACTTCACCCCCTCCTGATGTCCACGTGTAGTCTGCAGCATACATGTCTCAGTTGGGAGTGAAGTCAAACAATCAGTTCCAATTTCCCATGGTGACTTGAGGTATTCCAAGAGAGGTGTGGTCCAAGAACCCTAATCATCACCAAAATGCCGAGTCCCGACAATCCTAACTCCTCTCTAGCCCGACTCATCCCAAAATAATAATGTAACCGAAAAACATAAACCTCCTCTGATACCATTTTATCACGAACCGAATCTTGTCTCCACTAATACCAGCACCAAACCCAGCCCATGGAAAGGCCTGAAGGGATTTTCCTATCCCCACAGGCTAAAACAAGTTCATTATTATCAATAAATTAGATTTGGGAATTATTTACCCGATTATGAAAACATAAAGCCTTAAAAATAATCGGTAATAAGAATCTGAAATTTCAACGCCAAACAAGACTTAGGAAAAATCCATAACTGAATACATGTATTTACATATAGTACAATAGGTCCCAATACAAATAAATACAGTGAAAATACATTCACAAATACTCCATATGACAAGGGGGTCTCCACCCCTGAGTCGTCTCCACAACACCGCACAACAGGAGGGGTCTACAACCCAAACCGCCTTCACCTAAGGCGTTACCTTTACCCGAGTCAAACATAACCAAGTCTACATACACCCAAGGGTTTAAAGTAGATTGTGATCCTAATCACAATAGGAAACCACCCAAATATTCCAAATTTCATGCAATAAAAGGTGAAAAAGAAAGCAGTTTTAATATGTAAATAAAAGCGGTGATAAATTACAAGAAATGCAATTTTATATTGAAAATAGTTTATAAACTAAAACATTCATAATGTTAACACATTTAAAAAATAATGTTAGATACTATAATATAATTCCAGACACACCCTAATACAAGGTTAAATGCCACAAATCCAATGAGCAATGAAATCAGTAACACCCCTAGGCACTAGATAGTCTCGGGCCCCATGTACCTCATACCTCGGTGTAAATTAACCATAGTAAAATCTGTTCTCATGCACAAGACACTAGTAGGGAACATAACCATAACCTAGTATTCCCCAATCATCATCTTTCTAGTTTATATAGGGTTTTATTTATCCAAATTCTAAGTGAAAGTGGGACAAAACTCATCCGGTCCACTAGTTGTACTAGTACATATCCGCCCCACCTAGGTACCCAGGATTCCCCCATTGTGCTCAAACAATTTCAGAATTATACACAAATAAATTTTCATATAAAAAACCACTATAAGTCACATAAAATCTGTACTGTATATATACACATTTTAAACCACTTAAAACACACAATAAACCACTTTGATTTTTAATATATTGATTCCTCAAAAAACATGTATTATTTTGCACCCAAAACTCGTTCGAATCCCCTCTTTACATAACATGTCCATACTCAAAAGTCACTAAACAAGAAATGGAAGCCCTAATACATTTCAAATAAACCAAAAAATAAATTTTAGGGAAGATCCATGTGAACCAAGAAATGTTATCTTTGTAAAACATTCATTTTTAAACAAACATGGCACTTAAAGTTCACAAGTTCAAAAAAATACCATTAAAACCAACTTTCGTAGCAACAACCAAAGGATTTAAACCTTCAAAACATGATTTTAAGACCTATTCTATTTTAATAAAATCAACTATGTATTTATAGGGAACACCCAATAGAACCTTCAAAATATTTCTAGGAAAACCCCACCAATTTCACATAAAATTGGCACTAAAAATTCATTTTCATTACAAACTCCACTCAAACCAGATTTTGTAGAAATAATAAAATTCAATTAACATTCAAATATCATAAAAATATCATTCCAATTCACATAAATTTCATACACATGGAATCACCTACAAAATTAATGAAAAACCTTGAATCCTTTATATGAAAATTTAATCGCACCACCGCCACTCCTCAAGGAAGGTAGATTGAACCTAATATCAAAATATTGGACTAGGAAAACCCAAAGTTAAACCATATTTTAGAAATCCTAGTTTTGAGAGATTAGTAACCTTATGGATAAGGGAAGAAACCCTTAGAAAATTGAATAAACCCCTAGGAAAAATGAATGAAGAATGAATGAGACCCACTTACTTGAAGGATCTTGAATAAATATCCCTAAATAAACCTATGTCTGAATTTGAAAACATCCAAACATTCAATTTAGGTCCTAAAAATAATGAACAAGTCATGTAGGAACTATAATGGGTGGTAAATAGTGGGAAATTAAAGATTCATGAAGGAAAGAAGTTACCTCTTCAAATCTCGATGATTTGAGAACCCCTATGAAGGTCTACCCTACTTCATGATGTACACGAACTCCAGAGAGGTGGTAAAGGTAATGGGGACGCACCTAAGGATGTTATCTTCGATTGTGGGTGGAATCACCAAAAAATAGTAAAAATTAGTAAATTATTAAATAAATAAATTCATTTTTTAAAACTAGAAATGGGATTCTGGGGAGGCCTAATCACTTAAATAAAAACCCAAATCCACCATGATTATGGATTCCTAAATGGTCTAAATTAATATGGTGGTGTTAATATGCCAGGTTTTTCCATATAGAAATTGGAATGGGTGAAAGATTTTGGAAAATTACAGAGTTATAAAGGAAAAAAATATTTATTTTTAAATCTATAATTAGGCTCACGGTTCGGCCCAAATCATGAAAACTCACCCATTCCTCCAAAGATGCATGGGAAACCCCCAAAACAAAGCAATAATGGAAATTAAATTAAAAATAACTTAAAAATATGTCATGGATTTGACACCCTCTCTATCACATGGATTATCTATTTATGCTTTAGTTTTCCTTTTTTTTTTGACTGGTGTCTTAGATATTGTTTACCCTCTTTTGAGTTGTATTACTTCTTCTCTTTCCCTTTTTCTATGACATATATTTATTTATTTCTCCTTAGTTTTTTCTTCCCATTATGTGTGTATATATATAACGTTGTTTTCTTCATATTGGACAAAATCATTCTCTCTAGTTTTTTTATTCTTAGGGTTTAGTCATCATCCCATGGGGATCAAGAACACTATTTGGGTATTTGTTTTTTCATGTTGGGTACCAGTTTGAGAAGGTATCTAGGTCAGGTTCATCATAGTTTAGTATTAGAGGAGGTCATTCTCCATTTTGGGAAGTTGGTATACTGAATATAGTATTTTTGGAACTATATAGGTAGGTTACAGTGAGTTACTATCCATCTATTTCCATGATGAGACTCAAGTTACCATGGGGTGTTTGGATGTGTGTCTCCTATTATGAGTTCTTGATCTTAATCTCAACTTCTCAAATGGTTTTCTTGTCTGAACTAATATTATCATTTTTTCTGATCATTTCATCTATTTCAGTGTGTAGTGGTATGCCTCTGAGACATCTTCCATAGGTTCCTCAAGATGGTTTAGTGGATTCTCCTTAGGTAATACCCCTATATATTATAATTTTGTCAAGGATATCATGAAGGAAGTTCATGTTGTATACCAAAATGTACCACAAGTCCATAACATAGTTATTGAGGTATATCAAGGAGTATGAGGAGAAAGGGATCAATGATGAGAGTTATTATAATATAATTCATTATCCTTTAACGGTATGAATTAACCTTATGTGGAGCAGGACTGTCTTCACAATATTTATCATATATTTGACTTCTTGGATACAATAGACAGTATCAAGGTAAAGTGTGTGGAATTCAAAAATTATTGTCCTAGAAATAAATGGTGGGATTCCATTTTATATAAATATAGGCATGTGATATTGGACTGGAAGGGTTTCAAGAATCTATTATTCAATAATTTTTTGCGAGATTAAATGATGACGACGGAGTCTCTAGAGTTACTCTCCATGAAGCAAGGAGAGTGTTTCGTGTCAGCGTAAACCAATCTGTTCATGAACCTGGTTAATTTTTCTCAGGAGGTAGTAAATAATTACCAACTAAAGGCTCATATGAACCTTTAGGGTTTGTGACTAGATATCATATCATAGGTGTTTATGCTAAATATTTCAACCTATGTGGAGATAGTTGATTGGGAAATGATGGAAGAGATAGATATGGAAGGCAAGGTAAGTTATTCATCCCCTTTTATTCTACTTAATGGTAGCTTTATTTGTTTGTAGGGGAGGAATAGGAAGTGGATTTATCATCACATGAGAGGTGGGGGTTCTTCTCAGTATCAAGACTCCTCTGCACCTTCAGTTATATCCATTATTATTCCACTGACTTACTACCAGTGTGGAAAGGTTTGGTACACCTAGTATTATTCTTACACACCTACGATAATGTGTAAAGGTTGTGGGCACTATGGATATCTTAATCATTTCTTTCATGATATTTATACTAATCATTATGTAAAGATATTGTGGGATCCAAAGGATATTGTAGCATATTAAAGTTCATTAAAATCTATAAGGATCCTGCCAAAGGACTCAGGAGTTAATAACATTCACACAGTGGATGAGTTTCTAACATAGGTGGATGATAAAACACTATTTTATTGAATATTTAATTGATAATAAATGATATAATTTCCTCAAATTGTGTTAAATATGTTTAATTAGAAAGTATTTGGGATTAGATCATTCATTTGAATATTTGATCAAAATTCCAGTTTTACCCTTTATAGTTCACTGTAGTATTTCGAAGATAAATATTTTTATATTTATTATTTAAATTTGAAATTTTTTAACAGTGTTACTAACTTAATTCTCTACAACTTGTATTCAGGACACTAGATCTAAAGAGTTCATTTGGTTGTTGAAAATGGTCCATGAAGTCAACGTTTGGTTGGGCTCGCTAGAATGGAGAAGCTTTTGTATTTCGGCCATAACTCCTTCATATGGGACTGTATGGAGCCCGAATATGGAGAGGAGATAGAGGACCCATATCCTCACATCTGATACTTCTGGAAGGCCGGCCAATTCACGCGTTTTGGTATTCAAATGGGCGGTGAAAGTTGGCATAAAATATTTGTCCGAATTTCCACATTCACACTTGAAACCACTTGTAACCTCTCCTCCCCTCCCCTCTATAAATTGGATTTTTTCTCATTTGGAGGCGTTTGGACGTGAATTAGGAGATTGGAGACATAGGAGAATTTTTTCCACCCAAATTCTCCAACCATTGTAAGAGGGGTATCTCTTGAAGCAAGGATCCCCTCATCGAAGCCTCCTTCTCTTCTTCATTTTGTAATGTTTTCATTTGTGTAATAAACGTCATTGTTCTTCTTTTATTTCTTCTCTTTTCTTCTGTTTTATTTAAATTTATTCTTCTCTTAATCTTCCTCTCCGGGCTGGAATTCTTGAGTAGAAGCGTTATTGGGTTATACCCATTATAAACCTTTGCACATGCAAAACGCTTCTACGATGATTACGCCACCCATGGAAGAGTAGTCTTTTAGTAATCGATCTATCTTCTACCTTCTTCATTTAATTATTTTGAATCAATGAGCTAATGTAATTCACATAATATGATCCATGAATTTTGCTTTTAAATTACAAGAAACTAAGCAAGCAATTGAACAATTAACACAAAAACACGCGAGGTCGGGATTTTGTGTAAATTGTGAGAGCGTAATCTTAATCGGTAATACAAGACCACATGGGATAAATTTGTAGAGTTAAAATATAATACCTAAACACAATTCATCCTCATTTCCAGAATGGATATGTGCTCTAATTAACCACTGACCATAAGCTATCCTTATAACAACAATCAAAGCAGGGTGCTGCGATTGCGTGTTCCGAAGCTAGCCTAGGGTTTAAGTAATTTCATCTTTGTGGTTAAGTTTACTCTCATAGGGTTCGAGGGATAAAAAATTAGGGGATCATAATTAAGTGGATATTTATTTAAATGATAATGATTAATAAGTTAATTAAGAGGTAGAGTTAGATCTATTACGCCTTTTAAATATTGTCTAAAAAACATCTTTTTGTTGTGTCATTATAATCGAACTTCATTTCGAAATTAAAAACAAACAAATGCAATCTTCTTCCAGAAAACTTCTTCTAGATTTATAAACTATAAACAACCACCCACATACTCTCAAGTAGTGTTTTTATTCCCTTTTATTTTGTTTCTATAAATCCTCTGAAAAGTTGTTTTAATTCACTTCCTCCTTTGAGATACGACCTTGGTCAGCCACTCTGCTGCACCTAAGTACCCCAAAATCACACTAATCATTTGAGGGAACCCACGACAGTGCTCTTTAAAATTGGTTTCATTTCCAGGGAGGCAAATAATTATTTCAACTAATTAGAGCTATTTATTTTATTTTACATTTTATTATCTTCCTCTTTTCTTTCTTCCTTCTTTACCCAATCTGATTTTTCTTCTTCTTCTTTTATTTTCTTCTACTTCTTTTTGGACCATCAACTCAAACTTATAATTTTTATTTTACTATGGTCCACTTTCTTTATTTTCATGTTTATTTGATTTATGACATGAACTAATCCCGAAGATCTCTTAGATCTTGACCCTGAGATTGAACGCAGCCTTAGGGCACGAATCAGACATTCTCAATCTACGGGAAGTTTCAATATTCAACCAGTTGGTGAATTCCTCTCTTCTGGAAACATTGGAATTAGAAGTTATTCAACTTCAAACATAAAAGAAGAACCAATGACTGAAAACAATGGAAATGACCTTAATAGAACCATTCGAGAATTGGTTGCACCTGATGTTAACTATCAACCAAATTGTATTGCATACCCAAATCTTGAATCGGACTTTGAACTGAAATCTGGGTTAATTCACTTACTACCAAAGTCTCATGGCCTCTCTGGTGAGGATCCTAATAATAATTTGAAATAATTTAATGTGGTTTGCTCAACCTTGAAACCAAAAAATGTATCTGAAGACCAAATTAAATTAAGAGCATTCCCATTCTCACTTGATGGAGCTGTAAAAGATTGGATGTATTATTTGCAACCTGAAGATGTAACATGTTGGAATGATTTGAAACGTCTTTTTTGTAAAGATTTTTTCCAGAATCAAGGACCACATCCATTCGAAAAGAGATATCGGGGATCAATCAATCCCAAGGGGAGTCAATGTATGAGTATTGGGAGAGATTCAAGAGGTTGTGCGCAAGCTGTCCGCATCAAAAAATCAGTGAGCAACTCCTCATACAATACTTCTACGAAGGACTCACACCCATGGAGAGGATCTTGGTTGATTCTGCAGCTGGAGGAGCATTGGTGGACAAGACACCAGTAGCCGCACGTGCGTTGATCGAGAAGATGGCCCAAAACTCCCAACAATTTGGTGATAGAGGTATACCACATGTCAGGGGAGTACATCAGGTAAGTCCTTCTTCTCTTGAGAGTCATTTGATTGATACCAAGTTCGAAGAATTGACAACTATGGTGAGACAAATTGCTTTGGCACAAAAGACATCTCTACCCCCTCCTTCAAGGCCTTGTGGCATTTGCACTGAGACAAGCCACCCAACTGACTGTTGCCCACAACTACAAGAGATAGAGGATTGCGCAGCAGTATTCCTAGGGAGACCATTTCAGCAGCAACAACAACCATATCCCCAAAAGAAGTTTGATTCATTTGCTCCAAAATACAACCAAGGGTGGAAAGATCAATCAGACATGACGTATGGCTCTGGACAACAACAAAGGCCCCCTTTTCAACCAAACTTCCAGCAGCCTCCGCCTTACCAGCAGGGTTTCCAACAACCCCAAAGAAGATTTGAAGCCCAAGCATCAACAAGACAACAACAAGGGAATCCCCCACCAAATGTAGATTCTAATACTGATGATCTTTTGAAGCAAATTTTTCTTAATCAACAGAATGAGCTGAAGATTCAAAGTTCGGAGCTGAGGGAGTTAAAGACTCAAATGAGCTAGATTTCCACCGCCCTCCATGAACTTGTAAGTAAGAATTTCGGAAATCTACCTTCCCAACCCACTCCAAATCAAAAGGGGAATGTTAGTTCCATCACATTGAGAAGTGGGAAGAAAATGAACAATACATCCGTACCTACCATTCCACCGGGATTCACCTCAACTCCGGAGAAGCCTCATTCCAAACCAACTGATGAGCAATCCAAGGAGAAAGATAATGGTAAGAAAAATGTTGATGATGTTCCTCCTAAACCCCTTCCTTTTCCAAACAGGGTTGTTCAAACCAAGAAGACGGCTGAAGAAGCAATGAAAAAGGAGGTTTTGGAAACATTCAAGCATGTGGAGATCAACATTCCTCTACTTGAAGCCATTAAGAAAATCCATAGGTATGCCAAATTCTTAAAAGAACTCTGCACCAATCGAAGTGGGCTCAAGGGGAATGAGAGGATCAACCTTGGAAGGAATGTCTCAGCACTCATTACACCAACTCTAGCAATGCCAACAAAGTGAAAGGATCCCGGGACATTCACCATCCCATGTACCATAGGGGAGTTGCACTTCTCTAATGCTCTTTTTGATTTAGGAGCTTCAATAAATGTGATGCCTCACTCTGTATTCTCTTCCTTGCAGGTTGGTGAGTTGAATCCCACAAGAGTAGTGGTGCAATTGGCGAATAGAGCTACGACATATCTAGTGGGAGTCCTTTAGGATGTACTTGTCCGGGTAAGAGACATGATCTTTCCAGCGGATTCCTATGTTCTTAACATGGAGGATGATCAGGTAAGTTCTCATGCCCCCATTATCTTAGGTATACCCTTCCTCAAAACTGCAAAAACTATCATAAATGTCAATGAGGGTACACTTTCCATGGAGTTTGGGGATGAAGTTGTGATATTTAATGTTATGGACTCAATGAAGTACCCCTCTGAGGACCATTCGTCTTTTGTTATCTCCCATTTTGAAAAAGTAAATAAAAACTCCATAGAATTTGATTGTCCTATGCTTAGGGATATTATGAGTATTGGTTCGAGTTTGATGTCTAAGAGAACTTCCACACATGTTTCTGATACACAATCCTTTCTTGGATTTGATTTTGATGTGGATTCATATTCTGATTTGGATCATGTTCACTCTGATTATGACATGGCTATTGAGTATGCTAATGGATTTGATGCTTTATTCTCTGATTGTGATGATTTTTATTCTGATACTGATGTTCATTGTGCAGATATGTCTGTTGCATCAATTTCTCCATCCATACATCACCCCCCTACATTGGAACTCAAGCCATTGCCCCCAAATCTTAAATATGCATACTTGATGAGTGGTGATAGATTACCTGTGATCATTTCTAACAATCTCTCTTTTGAACATGAAGAAAAACTTTTGAATCTATTGAGAGATAACATTAGGGCAATTGGTTGGACATTGGAAGACATATCAGGTATTAGCCCCTCCATATTCATGCATAGGATTCTCTTGGAGGATGGAGCTAAACCGGTGAGGCAACCACAAAAGAGACTCAATCCAACACTTTTGGAGGTTGTTAAAAAAGAAGTTGCAAAATTGATCGAGGCAGTTATAATCTATCCTATTTCAGATTCTCAGTGGGTAAGTCCAATTCAGGTTGTGCCTAAGAAAACTGGTTTCACTGTTTTAAAAAATGAAAATGATGAGTTAATTCCTGTGAGAGTTTAAAATAGTTGGAGAGTGTGTATTGATTATAGAAAACTGAATCAATACAATCGTAAGTACCATTTCCCACTTCCATTCATTGACCAGATTCTTGAGAGACTTGCAGGTAGGACGCATTATTGCTTCTTGGATGGTTTCTCTAGCTATTTTCAGGTTCCCATTACAGTAGAGGACCAGGAGAAGATGACATTCACCTGCCCATTCGGTACCTTTGCTTACAGAAGGATGCCATTTGGACTTTGCAATGCCCCAGGTACCTTCCAGAGATGCATGGTGAGTATTTTTTCTGATTTTATTGAGACCTGCATGGAGGTATTTATGGATGATTTTACAGTGTATGGGTATTCATTTGATGAATGTATAATTAGTTTGGGAAAGGTGTTGAATCGTTGTATTGAGAAAAATCTGGTCTTGAACTTTGAAAAGCGTCATTTCATGGTAGAGCATGGCATTGTCTTAGGGCATGTAGTGTCAAAACATGGGATAGAGGTTGATAGATCTAAGGTAGACATTATTTCATCCTTACCGTATCCTTCATGTGTGTGTGATGTTAGATCTTTCCTAGGGCATGTAGGGTTTTATCGACACTTCATCAAAGATTTTAGTAAGATTTCTCTTCCTATGTCAATATTACTTCAAAAGGATTTTGATTTTGTGTTTGATGTTTCTTGAAGGAATTCATTTGATGAGCTAAAACAACGTCTGACCACTCCACCTATCATACAGCCCCCACGGTTGGACCTTCCATTTGAGCTTATGTGTGACACCTCCAACTTCGGGGTTGGAGCTGTCTTATCTCAGAGGGTGGAAGGACGTTCACATGTGATTTCCTATGCATCAAGGACATTGGATTCAGCCCAATCAAACTACACAACCATGGAAAAGGAGTTTCATGCTGTCATATTTTCTTTAGATAAATTCCGTTCATATTTATTGGGCTCTAAAGTAGTTGTTTTTTCTGACCATGCAGCTCTGAGGTACCTCTTGAAGAATCCAGATGCAAAGCCACGACTTATCTGTTGGATGCTCCTTCTTCAAGAGTTTGACATCGAGATAAAGGACAAGAAGGGATCAGAGAATTTGGAAGCAGACCACATGAGTCGGCTTACTCACACACTAGAGGATGACACCTTGGACCAGGTACCGCTTCAGGACACTTTCCCCGATGAGCATCTCTATACCATCTCAGGTACGCATCCTTGGTATGCTGATTTAGTTAATTAAATTGTTTCCTCTGAAATCCCTACAAACTTAAAGAAACATCAAGTCCAAAAATTAAAGAGTGAGTCAAGATTTTATGTTTGGGATGATCCTTCCCTCTGGAGCATGTGTAGTGACCAAGTCATTAGGAGGTGTGTTCCCGATCATGAGTTTGAGTCTGTTTTTCATTTTTGTCATACACTTGCTTGTGGTGGACACTTTGGACCCCAACGGACAGCTAGGAAGGTTTTGGACTCTGGATTATATTGGCCTAGATTATTCCATGATGCCCATGCGTTTTGTAAGTCATGCTCTCGTTTCCAACACACTGGGAACATTTCTAAGAGACATGAGATGCCCCAACAACCCATACTATTCTGTGAGATTTTTGATGTATGGGGCATTGATTTTATGGGTTCTTTTCCTAGTTCATTTGGATTTTTGTTTATTTTGGTTGATGTTTATTATGTGAGTAAATGGGTGGAGGCCAAGGCCACCAGGACTGACGATTCTCATGTTGTAGTGGATTTTGTTAAGGCTAAAATTTTCTGCAGGTTTGGAGTACCAAAGGCCATCATCAGTGACCAAGGGACACACTTTTGCAATAAGAATTTTGCTTCCCTCCTTCGAAAGTATGGGGTGACACACAAAACATCAACACCATACCACCCCCAAACAAATGGCCAGGCTGAGGTTTCAAATTGTGAGTTGAAACAAATCTTGGAGAAAACTGTGCAGCCAAATAGGAAGGATTGGAGCAAGCGCTTGGATGATGCATTGTGGGCTTATAGGACAACATACAAGACCCCCATTGTGGAGATCACACAAGAGGACACTGGAAGGAGCTTTACAGTCAATGGGAAACGTTTGAAGAGATACATTGAGGGACTTCCTACTGATGTAGTGGATTTTATCACACTACATGACACCATCATCACTTGAGCACATCAGGCTGTTCCTAACCCTTTCACTTTTATATTATTTGTCCTATTTAAAAATTCTGCATTTCATGTGCATATATCATCTCATAAGTTCACATTGAGGAAAATGCAATATTTTAAGTGTGGGGGAGGGAACCTTTTAGTTTAGTAATTTCAATTGCATTCCTGTTCAAAAAAAACCAAAAAAATTGTGTGTTTTTCAAATTTTGTGTGTTTATTTTACAATTTTCTATTTGTTTTTGAAACTTTTGAGCTGAAATGATTCTCATCACCATTTTTAAATCCATATCAATAAGTGACACAATTTATCCCTTGAAACTAATCTTAAATGAATGCTGAAATGACTTTGTTTCAAGTTCAAATATTTAGTAATTTCGTAGAAAGTACACCGAATTTTGAATCCCATGCCACATATCACTGTCTTTATATTTGAAATCACTTTCCTATGAGGCTTCTGAACCATTATTTTCATATTCTTTACATTCACCTCACTTCTTGAGAGAACCAAACCATGCTTGATTTAACCATAATTTGATTTATTTCTGTCAGAACTTGAGGGTTTGAGGTACTTATGTTTAAATGATTGAGGCATTTGTTTAGTATTAAAGCCCCTATTTCAAAGAATACTTTTTTATAATGGCCTACCTTGAATATTTAATCCTTTTATCCCTTAGAATCTATGCACAGCCTGTTAGGTTAGCCATATTACAAGCCAATTTTCCCTATCCAACCAACTCTTGAAGTAAAATTGCATAATCTAGTTGAGCTTAAGTGTGTGGGAAGTTGTCTTGTGTTTTGTCACCACATTCTGTGATACTTTGGGTGGAAAATTAAATTCTGAAGAGATGTTTTTGCTGCTGAAGAAATTCATTATATTAAAAGCTGTGCCTTTTCTGGAGCTTTCATGACAAGTGAAACTGTGCCTTTTCTGGAGCTTCTAATTGAGGTGGAAAGTTGTGCCCATCTGGATCTTTCAAGAAAATCATGTTTGAGAAGATTGAAATTTTTTATGCTGAAATGATGAATGGTGTAAACCTTTCATGACTTTTCATGATGATGGAGCTGAATTTATACTATGGGGATTGAGGAGAAGACCATATTTAAGTGAAAATTAGATTAATGCAATTTTGCTTCAAAAGAGTCAAGCCCTCCTCATTCAGCCTCAGAGTTTTTCACATCTTAATCCTACCAACCGAAAGCCACAGAACAACCCTGAAAAGTCCTCATGATAAACATATGTCCTTGACTCACATCGGGTAGCGATGTAGGAATCTATCAAGCCTATGGTAACCGTTGTATGAGTTTGGATGAGAAAGACATTGCAAAAAAATTAATATTTGAGTGATGAGAGAAGATTCAAGCGAGGTAAGTGTTTTGTGCATGAGAGGATAAATAAAGTGGAAATATATTAAATGATATAAATGAAGAACTTGAAATAATCATTTTTTATGAGGCATGATATCTTTTGTTTCTTGGGGTGTAATTGTTTGATCTCAAGGATATGTGTTTTAAAATTGGTTTTGATTTGATATTAATGTTTACTTGATATGAGGTTTTGCCCAGGAGTGCAAAAGGGTAAGTGTGGGGGAGTTGATAAAAAACTATTTTATTTAATATTTCATTGATAATAAATGATATAATTTCCTAAAATGGTGTTAAATATGTTTAATTAGAAAGTATTTGGGATTAGATCATTCATTTGAATATTTGATGAAAATTCCAGTTTTACCCTTTATAGTTCACTGTAGTATTTCGAAGATAAATATTTTTATATTTATTATTTGAATTTGAACTTTTGTAATAGTGTTACTAACGTAATTATCTACAACTGGTATTCAGGACACTAGAGCTAAAGAGTTCATTTGGTTGTCGAAAATGGTCCATGAAGTCAAAGTTGGTCTGGGCTCGCCAGAATGGAGAAGCTTCTGTATTTCGGCCATAAATACTTAATATGGGCCTGTATTGATCCCACATTTGGAGAGGAGATACAGAACCCATATCCTCACATTTGATACTTCTGGAAGGCCGGCCAATTCACGCGTTTTGGTGGTCAAATGGGCGGTTCAAATTGGCATAAAATATTTGGCCGAATTTCCACATTCACACTTGAAACCACTTGTAACCTATCCTCCCCTCCCCTCCATAAATTGGAGTTTTTCTCATTTGGAGGGGTTGGGACGTGAATTAGGAGATTGGAGGCATTGGAGAATTTGTTTCACCCAAATTCTCCAACCATTGTAAGAGGGGTAGCTCTTGAAGAAAGGATCCCCTCATCGAAGCCTCCTTCTCTCCTTTATTTTGTAATGTTTTCATTTGTGTAATAAACTTCATTGTTCTTCTTTTATTTATTCTATTTTCTTCTGTTTTATTTAAATTTATTCTTCTATTAATCTTCCTCTCTGGGCTGGAATTATTGAGTAGAAGCATTATTGGGTTATACCCATTATAAACCTTTGCACATGCAAAACGCTTCTACGATGATTACGCCACCCATGGAAGAGTAGTCTTTTAGTAATCGATCTATCTTCTACCTTATTCATTTAATTATTTTGAATCAATGAGCTACTGTAATTCACATAATATGATCCATGAATTGTGTTTTTAAATTACAAGAAACTAAGAAAGCAATTGAACAATTAACACAAAAACACGCGAGGTCGGGATTTTGTGTAAATTGTGAGAGCGTAATCTTAATCGGTAATACAAGACCACATGGGATAAATTTGTAGAGTTCAAATATAATCCCTAAACACAATTCATCCTCATTTCCAGAATGGATATGTGCTCTAATTAACCACTGACCATAAGCTATCCTTATAACAATAAGCAAAGCATGGTGCTGCGATTGCGTGTTCCGAAGCTAGCCTAGGGATTAAGTAATTTCATCTTTGTGGTTAAGTTAACTCTCGTAGGGTTCGAGGGATAACAAATTAAGGGATCATAATTAAGTGGATATTGATTTAAATGATAATGATTAATAAGTGAATGAATAGGTAGAGTTAGATCGATTACACCTTTTAAATATTGTCTAAAAAAACATCTTTTTGTTGTATCATTATAATCGAACTTCATTTCAAAATTAAAAACAAAAAAAATTCAATCTTCTTCCAGAAAACTTCTTCTAGATTTATAAACTATAAACAACCACCCACATACTCTCAAGTAGTGTTTTTATTCCCTTTTAATTTGTTTCTATAATACCTCTGAAAAGTTGTTTTAATTCACTTCCTCCTTTGAGAGACGACCTTGGTCAGTCACTCTGCTGCACCTAAGTACCCCAAAATCACACTAATCATTTGAGGGCACCCACCACAGTGCTCTTTCAGTGGATATGGGTCCAATGATAGTGAGAGTTACAACCTATAATGACCCAATGTTTTATCATTGAAATTCCTTTTTTATAATCATTCCTTAAAGTATAATCAAATTAGAAAGCGCAATGCCACATCATTCTTAAATGAACTACTATGTGACCTTTAAACATAGATTTTCCACTTTTGTGTTTTGAATTTCGAAAATCGAACATACACGGTTGCGATTAGTAAGATGTTTGGAGTCCGATAGGAAAAACATAATTTTTGGTGAATAGTAACCTGCCCTTATTAATAGTAATATGACCTTATGAATAGTAAATACTTCAAAATAATAGTAACCTTACCCATGAATGATTAAATAAAACTTTGGAATCTTATAAGTGACATTTTGACCATAGTAAAAAATTGGTATTTTTGTAATTCAAAAATAATTAATTATAATTAATTAATTACTTTAAAATAAAATATATTTTCCTAAAATGTTTTCATAAATTAACAATTCTATGTCTTCTGGTTTTAAGATAATTTTATAAGAACTTATGTAATTTTTGAATGCAATATGAAATTAGTTTTAATTTTAAAATATGTATTTTTCAAGTAGATTATGATTTTAATTAAAAATTAAATTAAACATATTTAGAAAATTATTTTCAAAAAATTGACTTCATTTTTTAATTCTACAGATTTAAAAATGGTTAGGGTTAATTTTTGGTATTTTTCTGAAATACTTGATGTTTTTATGAATAGTGAAATACGATAATTTACCAAATAAGTTAAATTCCTGAATTATAGAGTCATGGGTGATTTCTTACTGATGTAATCACATATGATTCGGATTCACATGATAAAATTACTTTATTTAGTCATGTAGGACTCATTATTCCATGTCTTGTGGAGAAATAATAAATCGAGGAATATAATATTGAGAAAACCACTCTCCCCTCCACTATAAATACCACCCTTCACACCCTCATTTCCTCACACATCTAAAGATTAAATACTTCTCTAAAATCTATCCAAACATCTTCCCTAGCCCATCCCCCACGTCCAAGATCTTCTAGTCTCATAAAAATGCCTAGTCTATGATCCTTATGGTGGATCATAAGAGGATGATTCAAGAGGTAATTTCTCTCTCTCTTTTCATTTAATTTCCTTTCAATTTCAAGTTATTTTCTTAATCTCTCCCCACATATCCTCATACACATGGTATTTTAAATCTAGTGTCTCAAATATAATATAATTTTATAATACTAATGGTATAATATGTCATCCAACCCCTTTATCCGCTTGTTTTTATTTTATAAAAGAAAACGTTGTTCGTGATGTCTTAATTTATCACTTTCAAGAACCACATGTTTTATTTTTTTCCTTTAACTCCTTCACATATTGTCAAGAAACCATTTTTATGTTTGAACCATATTATATTATATTTATTATATCATATTTAATCTTCTGGATCTAACTTATGTACATATTACTAAATGATTAAACAAAACAAGTACGTTGTGGTTGAAAACCCGCATGAATTAACTCAAACAATCATCATTAAATTATTATCTGATGATTCATCCACATTTTTTATAATATAATTCATTATAGGATACTTTAAACTCATTTAATATCATTAATAACATTAAATATCAGTTTTTTATGTTTATCCATGATCTACACACAATTCAATTTATGAATACAAGCGAACCGCTCAAGAAAATCATAAAAATGAACATTCCCGAACAACGTATTTAAACTCTATAACTCATAAAAAGGCCCATAAAATAACTTAATGAAACCATATTGAACCATATTAATTTAAACATGTTTTTTTAATTGTTAATTAATGAATCTAATGTGGTTATACAGGACATTAAAGTGAAGATAGTGTTCGGATACAAGGTAATGGAAATTCTCGAAACCAACTTTATTTCTTTCAGTTATCCCTCTTTCACTACATGTTCGGTATGGGTTCTCCATAAAAATTATTTATTCATCATTATATTACCTTTTTGGGGATATATGTGTTCTCTAAATTATTTTATGAGAAAACCAATGTTTTCCAAAAAAACTCTTCTTTCAAATAAACAAACCTTTTTTACTTCTTGAATATTGTTTCACACTTCACTCATGGTTAATGGTTATATGTCAATAATGATATTACCTCTTTATTTTTGGGGGCCAAATTTATATGATATTATGATTTATTATTTTACCCCCATTTATTTCCATGGGTTATGTTAATTTCACATTTTACATATTTTTAATGTGGCAAGCATGATAATGTAAATATTATGATGTGATGGGTGCACATTGAATTATATAGCATAATATAAATGTTTGAATGAGACAGATGCACCCAAAATTATACAGTTCTCCAATATATTGGGTAAAGTGATTAATATCATGAGTAAATGGGAAATGATGCATGAACATGATGATATAATTGTTCACTACTATGTGTGGTAGATGGACACTAAGACATGATGTTTCATTTTTATGAATTGCCACATTTCAAGTGTTTTATTAATGTCTCCTCTCATTATTTTGATGATGATGTTATGATTTTTCTCAACCCATGCTATATTATTCTTATATATTCTATTACTGGGATTTTAGCTCACCCATTTTTTATGTATATCCTCAGGTTCCTATATGTACTAAGGAGAGGTCAAGTGCTGATAACAAGATAGAGAAGAAAGAATTAAATAAATGTTTATGCTTGATGTTGTAAATTTTATGTTTGGTCCTAGTTTTCCAAGACACTAAACCTATGGATCTTCATGGTGTAATAATATTATGTTTTTTATATTTATAATGATGTAATAGTAATGTAAGAAATGGAATGTTCTCTATAGTTGGTTTCATATGCAAGGTTTAATTAATTTTGGAATATGTATTAGTGAACCCTAGAGAAAACCACTTGCATGAGACTAATTAAAAATATTCCCATAAGAATCCTTACATAGGGATCCCATAAGTTATGGTTTTAGTTGAAATCGTACAAATGAATATGTTATTCATGACTTGTTGACTTGTGTTTTGTTATAACCTTTTATATTTTAGAAAATGGTTGGAACCAGAAGAAATCAGGCCAACAACCCATGCGTATAGTATCCCACCTTTTTATAATATAACTTTTCATTACATTTTAAAAAACCGAGGATCTTTACGGTTTAGTGTCTTGGAAAACAGGAACTTAAAATATGAAAACATAAAACATTCTTCTTAAACACTTGAAAGGCTTCTCCTTATGTTCATCCTAGTTTCATTACTGCATCTCATAACCTGAGGACATACGTTAAAAGAAAGGGGTGAGAAGAAGGGTCAGTAAGGGAATCAAGGGGAAACATTTAACATCTGAACTTGAGATGCATCAATAAAGTCATGGAAAAAGAACTTTAAGGCATGAGAAAGAAATCATGAGGCACATCATAATAAAAATAACGTATTTCATAAATTGAAGATGTGGCTACAACATTTAACAAATAAAATCATTAACATATCATCAAGGTCCATCCCCAAGGTGTCATTTGAAATTACCAAGGTTATTCACCAAGATATTGTTAAAATTGTAATCTCTAGTGGTTACATCATTACCCAATGCATTGGAGTGCTATCAGGGAACACCCTTAAATTAGTCATTATCATCATGTGAGCCACATATATCATCATCAAAAAATTTACAAATAACCCATATAGCATAATAGAAATGGGTTTCATTTCATAATCATAACGTTTTAAAAACTGCTTTTAAGACATGACCTATAGGTCATTTTAAACCCAGGTAAAAGGAAAGCGGGTTTCATGTATGTAAATCACAGAATTTAAAATAGAAATTTTTTATATATATGTGAATACCACTGTAGAAGAAATAGCTTTGAGTATTCACTTAATAAAATAAAAGAATTTGAGAAAAAGAGAGAGGCATTTTGAGATGAAAATTCTACAGCATAACAGCTATGTTACAGGGTTTTAAAAAATATTGAAAAGAGAGGGGACACGAGTCACCCACTCATAAATGATTCATAACACAGTAGGGGGACAAAATATAAAGGTTATAAGAACATGGTAATGAAATTTTAAAGACATACCATATGAAATGAAAAACATGAAAGGAAGACAAAAATAAGATTTCTCTTATGAAAATTTTGCAGTCTAACGACGTCACTTAAAACGTAAAAAAATGAATTGAAGATATCTAATAGGGTCTCTCATAATATGAACAGAAAGATAAGTATTATATACATAGAGATCATACCCCAACATAATAAAAAGGAACTTGAAATATTTGACATGAAAATAGAACTTGAAAATGAGAAGGGTGAAAGAATCCCTTAAAATTTTGGTAGCCTAACGGCGCCACTTAAACATTCTTAAAATGAATTGGTGAGAGAAAGAGGGGGTCTCTAATCATATGAACATGAAAAGGACAGTAGGATGAATATAAAAGAACATCCTCCAACATAATGACATGGAGAATAAAAGATATGACATAAAAGAGAGTACTTTGAAAGAAAGGGAGATGTAGGATCCCTTACCTTAAAATGTAACTCTTAAAACTCGAAGGTTGGGACCTTGAGGGGCTTGAGGACACCTTGGGAGGACTCCTTAGGAGGAAAGGAGACCATAACATTGTTGAGGATGATTTTGGAATGGAAACGATGACATAATGGCTTGGTATTTATAGGGAAAGTGAGGGGACAAGGCATTAATGGTCAAGAGACACCTCATTGGTGGTATTTGAAAAACCATGGGATTGCCCATGGTATTTACCCATGGTATTGGCCACTTGAGACACCTCATAACTTATCTTACTATTCATAATTTGAACATATTGATTACATACTTTATACATCATTTAATGATTTCATTAAACACCCGTAACTTAAAAAATGTATTTTCACTATTCATCGAAAATTCAACTTTCTCAGAAAAATCCCAAAATTTCACCTTAACCAAATATCGATGCTCTGATTTTAAAAATGAACTCCATTTTATAAAAATAATTTTCTAAATATTTTTAATTTAATTTTTAAATAAATACACTATTCATCGAAAATTCATTTTTTTAGAAAAATCCCCAAAAATTAAATTAACATAATATCGATGCTCTGAGTTCAAAAATAAAGTTCATTTTATAAAAATATTTTGATAAATATTTTTAATTTAACTTTTCATTAAAAAAACACTATTCACCCAAAAAACCTAATACTTGTCTAATAATTTCTGAAACAGGTATTTACCTATTTTATTGAATCACATTACTTAATCAAGGTGCCTAGATTATATTAATACTTTCTTTAAATGATATTACTAATCCATTTTGTCACATTACTAATCCTAAGCGTAAAATCACTATTCATAATTTACTATTCATCAAAAATCAACTTGATGTTATTAGACTCTAAATTTCTTACTCGACATAATTGTAGAAGACCATTTTTTGAAAATCATTACACATAATTAATTATTTAAGTTTTCCATAAAAATTTTCAAACATCCTTTTTCTAGAATTCATCAAAAATATGCATACTATATTTATCTGGACATTTAAAAATTCACAAAATTCATCATAAGAAGAAATCACAATTTTTATTTAAATCAAAGGATTGCACAAGGAAGTTACGGTCTCCTTACATAGTCCCTTATAACCCCAGCATAGGACCTAAGTGTAAGGTGTGCTAAGGTGAGAGAATCTGAGGGCAGCTCGACCAACATCGCACGAGTGGTAATTTCTATCAGTTTGAACTTCTCGTGAAGGTGATTCCATTATAGCTTCACACGATGAAGTTAGGCTTGGGTTTGGTCCAGAGCAAAGCCCAGTGGTGCTACCTCCTTCCCAAGTTCTGTTTTATGGGCTTCAATTGGACTGAGACTACTGGATGAGGCCATCGAATCTTCTTTCGATATTAATTAACCAAGATCACTTGTATTTAGAGACAATAGGCCCAACATTTAGTTTCAAACGGTCATACTGACTAATGGTCATATAACAGTCGAAACCCAATGGTCTCATTTTAATTATACTCATGTTATCTAATGAAATAGTTTTTTTGAGTATAAAAAATAAAATAACACACAAAATTAGGAAACAAGATTTATTCAAAATTTTGGGTCGTTACAATCTTCCCCCTTAAGAAATTGCGTCCTCACAATTTTAAAAAATTGGGTTTGTAAATTTCATTGAAAGCCCCACATCGGAAAAGAGTCAGTAAAAATATTACTTTAAAATAAGTAAAGGTAAGTACAAAGGTCACCCGAGTTAACCCATACTAGGATTCGATGTATGAAAACATGGATATGGAGGAGAAAACAAGGGATCAAGTCCTGAGGGAGAGTGATAGAAAACATGATTAGGAGAAAGTTAACCACAAGAAATCACAAACTTATGATGTGTGTAAACGGTCTTTGATTACCCAGTAAGAAACATAAACCAACAATGTTTTTGTTTTACGTTCCATTTCATAATTTTGAGGAATTTGATTACTACATAGAATAAAAACATAAGGAAATATATTTACCTTCAAGTAGAGTTTCATCGTTTAATAAGTTTCTACCAAAACTAATCTTCTCTCCAAACGATGAGCATTTAAAAACACTTGGTCTCATCAAATGCACAAGAATAATCTTCTAGAGAATCACATAATCCACAAAATATTAACTATATATTTCTTCTATCTTTAAACATTATCCTAAAAACATAAAGGGTAATATAAAACAACTCTTCAAAAAAAAGAACCCCATAGGAAGGGAAACTACTTTAAATCTTCAAAGTTCCACGGTACTACCCAAAGTTCATCATAGACCATTACATAAATAATTGTCCTTAAAATTCCACAAAATATACAAAACTAATATTGAAACCCAAATATAAGAAGGATTTGATAACATAGTATTCCAAGATAAACTTTATCGTTAATCTCCAAACAACATCAACCACTCTTAAAATCTTACAACAAAAGTAACTAACCTAAACATATTTTCCCCAAGATAGGTTAATCATTTCCATAAGTAAACTAAATTACTATAAGTTCACCTTAAATTCTTCGGTTCTTCAAATTATAAGTCAACCTTTACTCCTCAAAGAAAATACCATAGTAATATATTTACCTCAATCATATAGGGTTCCCAAAATAGTTAACATCTTCCAAAATAATAATCATCTTTTAATCCCCTAATCATCTTTTGTTTTCACGAAGAATAGCTTCACAAAATCAACATGTGGTACATAACAATAGATGTTTTCCTTAATGATATAAAACCATATTAGGTAGTGACTCTATGTTCTTAGAAAACATTAAATATATGCTCATAGAGCACAAACTATAATACAACATGACATAGACAATTATTACGAAGAAGTTTCATGTACTTTAGTCATCGTGATCCATCTCATCATAGGACTTGCATTGTTCCCTTGTCCTTGAAGATTGTTGATGCTCATCATGCTTCTCATACCTTCTAAGAGAGAATTTCCTTGGATAATGTCCAAATTCTCTACATTTACGACATTGAAAAGTATAAGGTACATTAGATCGAACCTTATCTCTATTCATCACATTATCCATTTTTTGAAGCAATTGGCTACTTTATGCCCTATCACCCCACACTTAAAACATCTCTCAGTTCCTTTGTGACATTCTCCTTAGTGCCCATTTCAACACTTTTTTCACAAAGGAAATTGGGTCTTCTTTCCCTTATCAACTTTATCAGATGAACATCCTTGAGACTTCATCTTATTATTCCTTGATGAATTTGGGCATTCAACTAGGTACCAATTATTAATTGTGATTTTTGATACCTGGTTTGGCATAATCACAATATGTTCAACTTGATCTCTCGTCATCTCTGTCACATTAATAGGGAAATTGTCACATTTCCCATCACATTGATTTTTGGGTCATGTTCTTCTATTTCCCACCATTAACTAAGAAAAGAAAGTATAAATAGGGGCTTAAATACTTAGCCAATAATCATGAAAAGGAAACTTTAAGCATAGAAGGATAAACTTGTAGAAGAAAAGTATATCCTAACTTGTGATCCCCTAGGTTCCAATCTAGGTTATCCATGATCATATCTTCTTATGTGAATCTTTATTTTATTTTATCTTTGTTCCTTTAATAATGGTTCATACAAAGCTTATGAATTTACCAAAGCATATCCCCCGGGAGTGTCGTAACCAAGAGTGCAGCAAGACGCGTTGTCGTGTACCAGTTCCCGTTTGAGTCTAGCTCAAGCGGTGTTTTCAGGTTTTATCCCTATGTACATCTATTCCAGAGTCACCTCTACCTGCTCGTATTCAAACAGGGATGTATTTCCTTGATAAACCACTTACTCAATACTCACCAAAATACCAGGAATATTTCCTATATTTAAACTTTTTTATAGGGTTCTTCCAAAATATTTTATATCCTAATTTCCACAAATAACTAATCCATCCATTGATACCAACTATATAATCCCGCCTTTTTATAACCTAACTTTCCATTACATTTTACAAAATCAAGGATCTTTAAGGTTTAGTGCCTTGGAAACCAGGAACTTAAAACATGAAAACATAAAACATTCTTCTTAAACACTCAAAAGGATTCTCCTTATATTCATCCTAGGTTCATTAATACATCTCATAACCTGGGGAAATACATCAAATGAAAGGGGTGAGCAGAAGGCCCAGTAAGGGAAGCAAGGGGAAACATTTAACATGTGAACTTGAGAACATCAATAAATTCATGAAAAAAGAAATTTAAGGCATGAGAAAGAAATCATGAGGCATATCATAATAAAAATAAAAAATTTCATAACTTTAATATGTGGGTAAAAAATTTAACACATAAAATCATGAACATATCACCAAGGTCCATCCCCAAGGCATCATTTGAAATTACCAAAGTTATTCACGAAGATATCATTAAAATTGTAATCTCTAGTGGTTACATCATTACCCAATGCATTGGAGTGCTATAAGGGAAAACCCTTAAATTTGTCTTTATCATCATGTGAGCCACATATATCATCATCAAAAATTTCTTAAAAAACCCCAATAGCATAATAGAATTGGATTTCATTTCATAATCATAACGTTTTAAAAACCGCTTTTAAGACATGATCTTTAGGTCATTTTAAACCCATGGAAATGGAAAGCGGGTTTCATGTATGTAAATCCCAGAATTTAAAATAGAACATTTTGATATATATGTGAATACCCCGGTACAAGAATGAGCTTTGAGTATTCACTTAATAAAATAAAATAATTTTAGAAAAATAGAGAGGCATTTTGAGACGAAAATTCTGCAGCATAACGACAATGTTACAGGGTTTTAAAAAATATTGAAAAGAGAGGGTACATGATTCACCCACTCATAAATGATCCATAACAAATTAGGGGGACATAATATAAAGGATATAAGGAAATGGTAATTAAATTTTAAATACATGCCATATGAAATGAAAAACATGGAAGGAATACAAAAATAAGATTTCTCTTATGAAAATTCTGCAGCCTAACGACATCACTTAAAACATCAAAAAAATGAATTGACAAGATAAAATAGGGTATCTCATCATATGAACATAAATACCAGTATGATAGATATATAGATCATACCCCAACATAATAAAAATGAACATGAAATATTTGACATGAAAATAGAACTTGAAAATGAGAAGGGTGAAAGAATCCCTTAAAAATTCGGAAGCCTAACGACGCCACTTAAAAATTCTTAAAATGAATTGATGATAGAAAGAGGGGGTATCTAATAATATGAACATGAAAAGGACACTAGGATGAATAAAAAATAACATCCTACAACATAAGAACATGGAGCATAAAAGATATGACATAAAAGAGAGTACTTAGAAAGAAAGAGAGAGGTAGGATCCCTTACCTTAAAACGTAACTTTTAAAACATGAAGGTTGGGACCTTGAGGGACTTGAGGGCACCTTGGGAGGACTCCTTGGGAGTTAAGGAGACCATAACTTCGTTGAGGAAGATTTTGGAATGGAAAGGATGAGAGAATGGCTTGGTATTTATAGAGAAAGTGAGGGGACAAGGCATTAATGCCCATGGGACACCTCATTGGTGGTATTCGCAAAACCATGGGATTTCCCATAGTATTTGCCCATGGTATTGGCCACTTGGTACACCTCATACCTTATCTTAATATTCATAAGTCTACCATATTGATTACATACTTAATACATCATTTAGTGATGTCATTAAACACCTGTAACTTAAAAACTGTATTTTCACTATTCGCTGAAAATTCAACTTTCTCAGAAAAATCCCAAAATTTTACCTTAACCAAATATCGATACTATGATTTCAAAAATGAACTCCATTTTATAAAAATAATTTTCTAAATATTTTTAATTTAACTTTTATATAAATACACTATTCACTGAAAATTCATTTTTTTCAGAAAAATCCCCAAAAATTATCTTAACATAATATTGATGCTCTGAGTTCAAAAATTAAGTCCATTTTATAAAAATAATTTTCTAAATATTTTTAAATTAATTTTTAATTAAAAAACACTATTCACCCGAAACACCTAATACTTGAATAATAATTTCTAAAACAATTATTTACCTATTTTATTGAATCACATTACTTAATCATGGTGCCTAGATTATATTAATACTTAATTTAAGTGAGATTACTAATCCATTCGGTCACATTACTAATCCTAAGCATAAAATCACTATTCATAACTTACTATTCATCACAAATCAAGTTGATCTTATTAGACTCTAAATTTCTTACTGAACATAATTGTAGAAGACCATTTTTTGAAAATCATTACACTTAATTAATTATTTAAGGATTACATAAATATTTTCAAACATCCTTTTTCTAGAATTCATAAAAAATATGCTTACTATATTTATCCGGACATTTGAAAATTCACAATCTTCATCATAAGAAGAAATCACAATTTTTATTTAAATCAAAGGATTACACAAGGCAGTTACGGTCTCTTTATATAGACCCTTATAACCCCAGCATAGGACCTAACTGTGAGGTGTGCTAAGGTGATAGAATCTGAGGGCGGCTCGGCCAACATCGCACAAGTAGTAATTTCTATAAGTTTGAAATTCTCGCGAAGGAGATTCCGTTCTAGCTTCACACGATGAAGTTCGGCTTGGGTTTGGTCCAAATAAAATCCTAGTGGTGAAACCTCCATCCCAAGTTCTATTAGATGGGCTTCGATTGTCCTGAGACTACTGGATGAGGCCATCGAATCTTCTTTCTATTTTATTAACCAAGATCACTTGTATTTAGAGACAATAGTCGAAACATTTAGTTTCCAACGGTCATAATGACTAACGGTCATATAACAGTCAACACCCAATAGTCTCATTTTTTTTATACTCATGTTATCAAATGAAACAGTTTTGTTGAGTATAAAAAATAAAATAACACACAAAATTTGGAAACAAGATTTATTCAAAATTTCAGGTCGTTACAGTGCGAGGGTCAATACAACAATTGCTTCAATTAAATCCCCAATGCTATGGGAGGTAGAGTTAAAAAATTAAGTATTATGCTTACCAAACTATCTCAGGTTATGAACAATACTAGAATAATGTGGCCAAGAGGGAGGAACTGACTATCAAGTGTTTTATGCGGAAACGACCACTAACGTTTAGTGGATCTTTCGATCCACTAGTTTCGGAACAGTGGGTCAACTCCATGGAGAAGATCTTTTCTATGCTTCACTATTCTGAGATGGATAAGGTGACATTATCCATTTATCATCTAGAGGTAGAGGTCTATCAATGGTGTTCTTTGATTAAGAACACCAAGCCAAGAGACAAATTTGAAGATATGGAATGGGAAGACTTTAAGATCTTGTTTCTTAACAAGTATTTCTCAATAACTCTTCATATAAAGATGGAGATAGAATTTATAGAACTCATGTAAAAGGATGGAGAATATGTCACAACCTAAGAAGCTAATTTCATAAGCCTTTAAAGGTATGATTTGGGTTTTTTTATCGACAATGATAGAAAAATTGATAGATTATTTAGTGTATTAAAACCACACCTTCGAAATGCTCTTGCAGTTCGAGACTTTGGGAGTTATAAATAAGTTGTTAGTTTTGCTATTGAAGTGGATATAGAGTTTGGATAATGGTCACATGGCTATGTTGATAAGAAAGGAAAGTTTGAGTTTCAGGTCAGGGGATCTAATGATAAAGGTGGGAAGAAAACTCAACGACCCACATGCCAAAAACGTGGGAAGTTTCATCATGGGAACTTCCTCAAAGGTATGGGGGGAAATGCTTCAAGTGTGGGAAATAAGGACACTATGCTCAAGAGTGTCAAAAATACATGATAATGATGAATAATGTGGTGGAATAAAGGAGAGAACCATGCATTGTTTAATTCTACAACTATAGGGAGCAAGGGCACTATGCAAGGTACTGCACTAAACCTCAAGTCCTCGAGGGTAATCAATGTCAAAAGCCGCCAAATCCAAAGGAAAAAGAGAAGGCTTATGACATCACTACTACGTATGTGGAGAAAGATAATGAAGTTGTACAAGGTACACTTATTATTCACTCAGGAATGAAAAAATACTTATTTGATTCTAGTTAAACACATTCCTTTATATTTAGAAAGTTTGTTAGAACTATAGAATCAAAGCCTTGAAACATTGAAGTAGCGATATCGATAAAAAAACCAAGTGGTGAAATCATTGTAACCCAAGTGTTTGAGTCTTCTCCTATTGGCTTATGTGGGAAGATTATTCCAGCAAATATCGTAATACTTCCAATTGGTGGAATTTGATGCTGTAATGGGAATAGATTGGCTCTCGTTATATAGAGCACACATCAACTATCAGGAAAAAATAAATATCTTCTCAAATTATAATACATCCCATGATCCTCTAAAAATGAAAAGAAGATCCTGAATCTCCATTGAAAAATCCTTCAATGATGTGGGTGTTAATACCCTATGAAGAAGCATACCTCTCCCAAATGGTTGAATCAAAGGAAAGTTCCAACCTTGTGGAAATTCCCATCATGAGGGAATACAGTGATGTATTTCCTAAATATTTACTCAGAATTCCCCCAGATTGTGAGGTAGATTTATCAATAGAACTCCTACCCAGAGTTACTAATATCTAAAATTGTCCCTATGGGATGGTTCCATCAAATTGGAGGAGTTAAAGAAGTAGCTGTAATAGAATTTAAACAAAGGGTCCATACGCCCTATTATATCACGTTGGGTTCTGCCAAAGCTCTTTGAGAAGAAGAAAGACGGAACAATGCTATTGTGCATCAATTATCAAGAACTCCACAAGATCACCATAAAGAACAAGTATCATCTTCCAAGGATTGATGAATTGTTCGATCTGTTAAGAGGATCTCAATACTTCTCAAAGGTGGATATTCATTCTGGATATCATCATCTAAAGTTGAAGAAGTAAGATATTCAGAATATTGCCTTCTGTATAAGGTATGGGCACTATGAGTTTCTGTTGATTCCCTTATGACTTACTAATTCCCCTGAAATCTTTTTGGATTTGGTGATTAGAGTCTTTAGGCATTAACTCAATAAGGATTCGGTAGTGTTTATTGATGATATTCTCATATAGTCTAAGAGAAAGGGGGAAAATATCTAAGACATGTGTCAGTGACATTGAGAAAGGAGAAGTTGTAGCCCAAGTTTAGCAAGGGTGACTTTTGGATGAATAAAGTCACGTTATTGGGACATGTGATCACAAGAGAGTGAATTTCTATAGAACCTTCAAAAACAAAGGTGATTTAGGATTGGCCCAGACCCTTAAGTTTCATATAAATCCATAGTGTTCTTGGATTATCTGGGTACTAATGATGTTTTGTGAGAAATTTCTCATGATTGTCAATCCTGCTAACTAAGTTAACAAGGAATGGGGTAAAGTATGTCTGGATGGAAGAATGTGAGGGAAGCTTCAACAAGTTAAAGAGAAGACTAATCACTGTACATATACTCACATTATTGAAAAGTGGAGAAAGTTTTGTGATATGCAGTGATGCTTAAGAAACATTCTTGGGTTGAATACTCATGAAAAATGATAATGTGATAGCGTATTCCTCACGGCAGATGAAGATTCATGAGAAAAACTACCCGACACATGATCTAGAGCTGGAAATCATGATTTTTGCCTTAAAAATCTGGAAGAACAAATTTTATTGTCAGAAGTGTAAAATATACACCGATCAAAAGAGATTAATGTATATATTCACACAAAATGAGATCAACATGATTCAAAGGAGATGGTTAGAGCTAATCAAGGATTACCATTTCCTTATTCACTATCATCCTCGAAAGGTGAACAAGGTCTCTTATTCTCTAACCAGAAAAGAACCTTCTACTATATCCATGTTATGGATTGATAAAGACTCCATCTTCTTGGATATGAAAAGGATGGATTTGGAAATCATAAGGGTAGGGGATATATCCTACCTTTCCCAAATGATTATGCAACCATCAATCCAAGATATTATTAAGGAGTCACAAAGGGATGATCTAGACATACAAAATAAGGTGAATGCATTAAAGGAAGGGAAGATTCATGAGTTCCATATTGACAATGATGGTGTGATTTTGTTTGGAACATGACTTTTTGTGCCTTTATCACCTAGGATAAGGAAGGATCTATTGGAAAATTCACATAGATCCACATTATCTATCCATCCAGGTAGCACCAATATATACCGAGATCTCCGAGAACACTTTTGGTGGGACAACATGAAGAAGGTGATTGAGGAATATATATCAAAGTGCTCGGTATGTTAGTAAGTTAAATCATAGTGAAAAAAGTATAAATAGATGATGTATCCATTACCTATACTCATGTAGAAATGGGAGAATGTCACTATGGACTTCATCACGGGTCTCCATAAGACATCCAAGGGAAATAATGTGATAACAGTTGTGCTTGATTGACTCACCAAGACTGCCCATTTAATCACTATTTGGGAATATATCTTGCTTGAACGGCTTGTAAAGATATATGTGAAGAAAGTGGTGAGACTACATGGTATTCCACTATCAATTGTCTTTGATCATGATCCAAGGTTCACATCAAAATTTTGGGGGATCCTTCAACATGTTTTGAGTACTGAATTAAATTTAAGCACGACCTGTCACCCCAAAACTGATGGCCAATTTGAAATTACTATTCAGATGCTTGAAGCCATGATAAGATCCTTCTCTTTATAATTCAATGATGGATGGGATGAACAACTCCCATTGGTTGAGTTCTCATACAATAATATCTGCCACTCGAGTATTCAGATAGCTCCATATGAATCTTTGTCTGTAAAGCGATGTAGAACTCAAACCTATTGGGATGAAGTTGGAGAAAGAAATGTAATTGGACTTGATATTGTGCAAGAGAGGATAGAAAAGGTTTAAGTCATCTAGAAACACATAAAATCTTCTCAGATTCAGCACAATAGTTATACTAACAATTGTCTAAGGGACTTGGAGTTCAACATTGGAGATGAAGTATACCTTGGAATATCACCATTGAAGAGAGTAATGTGGTTTGGAAAACAAGGGAAGCTAATCCCAAGGAACATTGGGCCCTTTGAGATCCTTGACCTCAAAGGATTTTTGGAATATCATCTTCCACTTTCATTAAATATCACTCAAGTTCATGATGTGTTTCACATATCACTCATGAGGAAGTACATACCAGATCCCTCACATGTACTAAACTCAGAGGTGGTACAATTGGAAGATGATCTCTCTTATGAGAAGCAGCCAATGCAGATTCTAGACTAGAGAGATAAGGTTCTACGCAACAAGACAACCCACCTTGTCAAAGTTTGTTGGAGGGACCATAAGTTTGAAGAAGAAACTTGGGAATCATATGAAGTGATGAAGGAGAAGTTCCCTCACCTATTTGTGTAAAACGAAATTTTGAGTGTGAAATTTCATAAGGGGGGAAGAATGTAATGACCCAAAGTTTTATCATTGGAATTCCCTTCTTTGAATCATGCCTTAAATTATAATCAAATTAGGAAAGAAATTCCACATCATTCTTAAATGAAATACTATATGACCGTTAAACAAATTTTTTTAGTTCTGTGTTTTGAATTTTAAAAAATTGACATACATAGTTGCGATCAGTAAGATGTTTGGAGTCTGATAGGACAAACTTTTTTTGGGTGAATAGTAACCTACCTTTATGAATAGTAACATATCCTTATGAATAAAAATATGACCCTTATGAATAGTAAATCCACCAAAATAATAGTACCCTTACCCATGAATGATTAAATAAAATGTAGGCATCTTATAGGTGCAATTTGACCATAATAAAAGAATTGGTGTTTTTCTAAGTCATAAATAAATAATTATAATTAATTAATGAATGTAAAATAAAATTTATTTTCCTAAAATGTTTTCATAAATTAACAATTATTTTTCTTCTGGTTTTAGGATAATTTTATAAGAACTTATGTAATTCTGGAAAGCATTAGGAAATCAGTTTTAATTTTAAAATCTATATTTTTCAAGTACATTATGATTTTAATTAAAAATTAAATTAAACATATTTATAAACATAAGTTAAAAATATGGACTTCATTTTTGGATTCTACACATTAAAAATGGTTATGGTGAATTTTTGGGATTTTTATAAATACTTGAATTTTTTATGAATAGTGAAATACAATAATTTACCAAATAAGTTAAATTCATGAATTATAGAGCCATGGGTGATTATATACTGATGTAAGAACATATGGTTCGGATTCACATGATACAATTACTTTATTTAATCATGGAAGAATCAATATTCCTTGTCTTGTGTAGAAATAATAAATTGATGAATATAATACTGAGAAAACCCCACTCCCCTCTACTATAAATACCACCCTTCACACCCTCATTTCCTCACACTTCTAAAGATTCAATCATTGTCTAAAAATTGTCCAAAAATATTCCCTATACACTCCCACACGTCCAAGATCTTATGGTCTCATAAAAGACCAAGTATAGCCTCTTTAAAGAGAATCTCAAGAGGAGGATTCAAGAGATCATTTATCCCTCTCTCTCTTTTCCTTTAATTTCCTTTCAATTTCAATTTATTTTCATAATATCTACCCACCTATACTCATATAAATGGTATGGTAACTCCATTATCTCACATATACTATAATTTTATGACACTAATGGGTGAATATATCATCCATCCCCCTTCTCCTTTTCTTTTTTATTTTATAAAATAAAACGTTGTTTGTGAAGTGTTAATTTATCACCTACAAGAATGACATGTTTTCTTTTTTCCTCTAATACATTCATATCTGGTAATGAAACCAATTTTTATGGTTGAAAAATATTATATTATATGTATTATATCCTATTTAATGTTTTGGATCGAACTTATATACATTTTACTAAATGATTAAACAAAACAAGTTCGTTGTGGTTGAAAGACTGCCTGAATTAACCCAGACTATCATCATTAAATTCTTATGTAATGAATCATACACATGGTATATTATATAATTCATTATAATATCATTTAAAATCATTTAATATCATTAATAAAATGAAATATTATTTCTTTATATTTATCCATGATCTACACAAACTTCCATTTATTAATACAAGTGAACCTCTCAAGAAAATCATAAAAAGAACATTCTCAGACAATGTATTTAAACTCTATAACTCATCCAAAGACCCATAAAATAAATTAATGAATCCATAATGAAAATTATTCATGTACATAAGGTTTTTTAATTCTTAATTAATGAATCTAATATTGTTATACAGGACATTAAAGTGAAGAAAGCATTTGGATACAAGGTAAGGGGAAATTCTCGAACCCAACTTTTTTTCTTCAGGTTCTCCCTCTTTCACTCCATGTTCGGTATGTGTTCTCCTTAAAAATAATTTATTCTGCATTATCTTAACTTTTCTAGGATATAAATTTTCTCTAAATTATTTTATGAAAAACCCAATGTTTTCCAAAATAACTCTTTTATCAAATAAACGCACCTTTTTTACTTCTTTAATATTTTTTCACTCTTCACTCATGGTTAATTGTTATATGTCAAGAATGATATTCCCTCTTTTTTTGGGGATCAAATGTATATTAAATAATGATTTATTATGTGAAACCCATTTATTTCCATTGGTTATTTAAATTTTGTGTTTTACATATTTTTAACGTGGCATGCATGATAATGTAAATATTATGATGTGACTGGTGCACCCAATATTATATAGCACAATATTATTGTTTGAATGTGACAGATGCACCTAGAATTATACATTACTCCAATTCATTGGGTAAATTGATTAATCTCATGAGTAAAATGGAAATGATCTGGGAACATGATTCAAGCATTGTTCACAACTATGTGTTGTAGATGACCACTAAGACATGATATTTTAGTTTTATGCATTGCCACATTTCAAGTATTTTGTTAATGTTTCCTCTCATGATTTTTATGATGATGTTATGATTATTCATACCCATTGATATATTGTTCTTATCTATCCTCTTACTGGTCTTTTATCTCACCCATTTTTTGATGTATATCCTCTAGTGACTACATGTACTAAGGAGAGGTCATGTGCCAATAAGAAGGTAGAGATGAATGAATTAAATAAATGTTTATACTTGATATTGTAAATTTTATGTTTGGTACTAGTTTTTCCAAGAAACTAAACTTTTGGATATTTTTGTTGTCATATTATTATGATTTTTATCTTTATAATGATGTAATAGTAATTTAAGAGAGGTGAGGGTCTCTATAAAACATTTATTGCATATTTTGTAATGACTACTTTATCTGATATAGGTTCCTTCCAGACATTTATATCTACCCATTTTATGGATATGCATAAACTTACAATGATACTCATTTCCTTTTTTATAGAGTTAGATACACCTCCTGTAAAGAAAAAACAGCATGGGTTTCAGTGTCTATGTTCACTTTCAAAACCTGATGATAAGTTAGACTATGATTTCCTTATTCTCAATGCGGATCTGTTTGACATCATCATTAAAATGGATTTGCTTATTTCTAATCATGATGTGTTTTGTTGTTATCATTTTCATATATTTTTTCTTACATCCAATGGTATCTCTTGTGTTTTTTAGGGAGAGTGGGATATGAGGACTAGTAGTGCGGTACCTTTCTACCCAGAGATTAAAATTTTGTTTTTCTACTATAGTAGTTAATCCTAATGATCTTACTTATATTTATAATATTACCATTGTTTTTCATGAATTTCTTGATGTTTTTCCTGATGATTTCAAAAATATTACTCCAGATATGGAGGAAGATTTTATGATTGATTTAGTTCTAGTTACGCAACCACTTTCAATACTATATAATAATATAGAACTAGAAAAGCTAAAAGATCTCAAGGTTCACTTGGATGATTTGATGTTGAAAGGTTTCGATTTCCCTAGTGTTTCTCCTTGGGAATCCCCTATTCTCTTTTCCAATAAGGTAGATGTTTCACTCTAATTGTGCATGGACTATTGGAATATGAACCAAGTAATGGTTAATAATATGTCTTCCTTACCCCATGTCGATGATTTTTTTTACAACTTAAAGGAGGAAAAGTGGTTTTCAAAGATTGATGTTCAGTTGGGTTATCATCTACTCAGATGTCAGGAGTCTGATATACCGAAGACAACCTTCAAGAGTAGGTATGACCAATATGAATATCTTTTGATTCTTTTTGGTATAAGTAGTTCTCATATAGTTTTTATGTATTTGAAGAAATGTATATTCCATCGGTATCTCAACAATTTTTTGGTAGTCTTCATGGATGATATTTTCGTTTATTTGAGATTTGAGTGCAAGCATGAGTACCATTAGATATTTCTTATAGAAATTCTGAGGAGTCTCCATTTTTATGGAAACATTTTGAAATTACATATTTGGATCCAAAAAAGTGAAGTTATTGGGACACATGATTTTTTAGCATTGATTATCAATTGATCCTGAGAAGGTGAAGGTTGTATTATCATGGGAATATCTATAGAATGTATTTGAGATTTGAAGATTCCATGCCCTTTCTGGATACTATCAATAGTTCATCTTATATTTATCATAATTGGTGTCACCTTTGACTTATAACACTAGTAAATGGTTGAAATTAATATGGTATGAAATGTTTCAATATTATATCAATGAAATGAAATTAATGATGACATCATCACCTTTTATGATCTTACCTGATTCTGGTAAGTGGTATGTTGTTTTATTTGATGATTCTAGTGTTGGTATGGGTTTTCTAGTTATGTAGGATGATCATGTGGTGGTATAAATATCTCTCTACCTTTGACTACATGAGATTAATTACCCCACTCATGATTTATAGTTTATCATGTTTATGCATGCATATAAATATTGGCATCACTAACTTTTTTGGGATAGATTCATGGTCTTTTCTAATAATAATATTTTAAGATATATCGTTTCTTAGATATACTTGAATATTAGATAGAGGATGTGGTTTCAATACGTTCATGTGATGGATTTTGACATCTCCACCTCCCCGAGGAAGGGGAATGTAATTTTTCATGCTCTCGGTAGGAAATTACCATCACAAACTATTCTAAAATTGAAGGTGGAGTGGAACCTTATGGGGATCTTCATCCAATTGCACCTAGATGCTCTAGAAAATGGTTCAGGTATGATTCTAACCAATTTTCAGTTATCAACATCTCTACTTGGTTCCATTATATAGGATGATTAGTACGATATTAAATTTAGTGGAATTCCAGAAACCCTTTGTGTTGGGGAAAACATTTCTTGTTGGTCTCTCTCTTTAGATGGTATTCTTCATTTTGGGGATCAATTTTTCATTCTATTGTCTACAAGGATCTCATTTGTGTTTGAATTATATAGTTCATCATTAAATATAAGTTTAATGACTATGAATATGTATTATTACATGAGAAAGTTATTCTAGTGTCCAGGTATGAATTGGGATAATACATATTATGTGTCTCACTAATTCATCTACCGGTAAGTAAAGACAGAGCACCAAAAACCTTCTGGGTTTCCACAACCTACTCCAGTTCCAATTTGGAAAGAGAAATAGGTGTTTAGGGACTTTTTTATTACATTACCATGGACTCCCCAAAGGAGTAATTCTATCTGGGTGGTGAATGATCGGTTGAAAAAGTTGACTCTCTTCATTTAAATCAGGGACACCACTAAAGTTGAAGACCTTGTAATGTTGTATATGATGGATGTTATGAGGATACATGGGGTTACCTCTTCCATTATTTCAAACATGAATCCTATTTTTACCCCATTATTCTAGAAGAGTCGATGGGAGGTGATGTGTACTCATGATATGTTCATTACAGCTTACCATCCATATAAAAATGGACAAACGGAGCATGCTACTTATATCCTGGAGGATATACTCTATGCTTGCATATTATATTTTAATGGATCATGGGATATCCATCTTGGACTATTTTAGGTTTCTTATAATAGTATTTATCAGTATGAAATCAGAATGGATCCCTTAAATGATTTTTATGGTCACCCAATCAGGTCAACACTTTGTTGGGAGGAGGTGGAAGAGAGCTCTCTTATAAGACTGAGACATGTTCAAGAGACATCAGTGAGGATTTGGGATATATGCAAGTGTTTATATATAGCTCAGAGTTGGAAAAAAATCATATGTGGGTCATTGGAATCTTCTTTTCGGGTTTTCGTTGGTGAGTGGGTTTTCTTGAATGTTTCCCCTCCATTGGTTCACCATCAGATTAAAAAATAGTGGAGTTTTGCTATGATATATGTTAGACCATTTGATGTCACTGAGTGGCTTGTTCATGTTTCTTATCTATTATAATTACCAATTCTATTGAAAGGTATTTATTATGCATTCCATAAATCTCCACCCAGGAAGTACCATCCTGGTCCCTCCCATGTTTTGATTTGGGAATAGATCAAGTCGGATCCAAATGTTTGTATTTTAGAGAAACCAGTGTAGATCATTTAATATAAGTTGAAAGTATTACATATAAATTTTATTCCATTAGTCGTAGTTTTATGTACACATGCATCAAATTCTCATGAGACTTGGGAGCATGAGTTGTTGATGAGGGATCTGTGGCCTCACCTCTTTCTAGACACAATTCTTCCACATGAATTCTTAGGGACAAAATGTCTTATGATGGGTAGTTTGTAACATATTATTACCTTCTTTTTTGTATTTCTCATCTCTATTTTTGTTTCCACATTTATTTGGATGTGTTTTGGGACTCCCAAGTATATAGATCATTTTTTTGGTAAATGACATATGTTCTGGCATTTAGGTTTGTTTTAATTAATGGAATCTATTTATAAATGTTAAAAGGGATAAATAGAATGTCCTTAGGGGTATGGGTTAAATAGGGGATTTTTCCTAGTATTTCTATAGAATCTACCTACGAAACGATTTCATATTATGAATGAGTTTCAAGACATAAACCTATTACTAGGATAATGTCCTGAACTGATTTAGTGCATGAAAATTTTACACATAGTGAAACTGGTTCACAATGTTTAAAGGTTAATCGGAGCTATTTTTAATCTAAAGTGATGTGTGTTTTGTCTTATCTTAAAAATCAGTAGATACACATCATGAAAGGTTCAAGTACAATGGTTTTACACATTCTACACATCTTATATTATATTCGTTTGGTAGTATACTCTTATCTTAAAATATATGAGGTCTCCTAGTCAATTGTGGGGATCTAAGATCCTTCCAGATTGTTTTGTTTGATGATTGATCTTCATTTTGGTTGTGTTGAATATCACTGGGTATGTAATCATTTTTCTTCTATATTATTGTTGGTTTCATAAGTTTCATTGAACTATATTTTTAGATCTGGTGTTCTTGTGGGGTTTATTCTTCTTGATACTTTCAATATCTATTGTGGAATCTTCTTCTGGAGGTGGACCTTTGTGTTGTTTTTGGTGAAACATGATATTTTATTGAGGTATGTTATTTTATCTTCTCCACTAACCATTTTTCTTTTTTAATTTATTACGAGATATAAGGATTTATTCTAGGGCCTCCATTGTTATCCATGTATTTTTCTATGTTGGTGGATCTATTTGCAAGTGTGTGAAACCCGAGTTTGAGGTAAGTGGTTCGGTCTCTAGTCTATTTGAAGAAACATTATTTCTCTAGTTTTATATATTTTTATAAATTATTATTAATGATTGAATTGTGTGGGTTGAAATGGGTTTCTGAGAAAATATAGTTTTCCCCTTGTTTTGGAAATTGAAAAGTGTATTTTTAAGGTATTTTTAAATGCAATTATTAAATGGTTTTCAAAAAATGGTTTCGATGAAATGATTTGTAAATATATAAAAATGGAAGACTTTTGTACCTAGGTGGAAGGTTTAGTAATAATTCACGTTCATTGATATTGTCAGGGGGTTCACTCATGGGGTGTTCCTTTGATCCCTAAGCCCATTTTTCTAGAGACTTGTTAGTCCTATTGGGAGGTACACTTTATAGGGTGTTCCTCTACTCTCAAGATTCAATTCATATATATTGAGACTTGATGCATGCAATTTTCTATGTTTGGGTATGTGTGCTCTTGCAATCTTGTCCTATAGTTATGCTTGGCATGATGTTACCTATGCTTTGGTTTTTAATTATTATAATTTGATATTATACATGATACATAATTTTACTACTTGATATATGTGATATGATTTGAAACTGTTCTAATTAGATTATTTTTAAATGAGAGAAAGTGGGATTTAATTATTTACTATGATTTTGGTGGGAATTTTTCCATGCTATCACATGGAGTATATATTTTGGTTTTAGATATCCTTCGTTGTTGGACTTATATCCTGGATATTGTTTATCTACTTTTGGGTTTTATCTATTTTATTATTTCCCTTTTTCTATGAAATATATTTCTTGTTTTCTCTTTCATTGTATCATCACATCATGTATATGTATATATATGTCATATTGTTTTATTTAGGTTGGGTTAAATCCTTCCCTCTGGGTTTTTCCCAGGTTCTCTTTTCCATCCCATGGGGATCGAGAATTCCCTTCAGGTATTTGATAGTTTGGGTCACGTAACTCTTTGAGAGGGTATCTATTTCAGGTTTTTCACTTTCCACGTGGTTTTATTATTAAAAAATCCTCATTTTAGAAAATTTTATGTCTACATGGGAAAACTCGAAATAAAAATCAAGATTGATTAACAAAATTGTTCAATGTTGTCCATAAGTTTCTATGCATGTGATACCATTCTCAATTTTCTCACTATTGGGGATATTAAAATAGATTTATCATATATCTTACACTCAACTCAACGGATGAATCAAAACATTTCAAGAAAAAAGATTGAAAAAAATGCCCTTATAAATCATTTTTTCATCAATTATAACTCTCCTTTTAAAAAATATTTGATACGATCCAGGAAATGGTTGAAAAGAGTGATTAGAATACCTTAGTCTCCAATTTTACAGAGCTATATAGAAATTAAATATTTTATGAATTAATGAACCTAATAGATTCTTCATATTTTTGTAAGGTACCCCTCAGGGGGTCCACTATTTTCTTTATCATATTTGAAATTCTACAATAGAAATCCATGATAGAAAACTCCCTCTTTGTTGTATAGTAGTTGCAGCATCTTATATATGCCCATTAAAAACATCTTATTCAATTAAATTATTGTTATATTGAATTAATAAATAGTAAATGGAATAATGTTGGACTTTTCACTCTCATTAGTGATGGTTGTGGGGAAACAAAAAATTTCTCATCCAAGATCTTCCATTATTTTTGTCTTTCTCATTGGGAGATATCCACGTGGTAATTTCCATTTTTTATTTTTTAATTATGATCTTCCTTTGGAAACATTTAATTCCCCCCATTTTTTGCTTTCCCCTTTGGTGGAATTGGATTATTAAATTTTCTAGTGAAAACCATTCAAACTATGCTGACTTTCCTTTAGCATCAATATTTTCAAAATTACTTTTTAAATTGGAAAGATAGTCATATAGTTGTTTATATTCTGGTTGGATTTATTAAACCCTCCAAAAAAACATTTAACAACTATATGATCACAATTATTAGACAACCACTTGTGAAATTCATCTTCTACTTCATGCGAAGTATCCATTTTTCATTCAAAACATACTTGATCCTTATACATTTGTTTAACCATTCAAAACTTGTCTGTAAAAAATATCCTGAACTCATTCTTGATATATTAAGATTTAGTGGATTTTTTATTTGGTATCCAAGAATTATTTGTATTTATATTATTAGGAACTCCTATAACACTTCATCAAGAATATCTTCTATTATTCTAACATTTTTTTATTTTATTTCATTTAATCCTCCCTTTATTTTGGATTTTTCTAATTTTTATTGATATTCATGAACATTTAAAAATGGTCCATAATGTGGAATTTCCATCCACAATAGAATAATATCTCTCTATATATTTGACACCATTTTGAGATTGCTTTAATAAATTCTTTAGAGTTGTTGATTTAGATTTCTTATTTTGACTAGTCCCTAAGGAATACTTACTTTCAATTTCTTTCTATTTTAGTAGAATGATGGGTTACCTTTTTCCAGGATATAGTTATTGAATAATCCAAAAATGGTTTCAAGATCCTATATCCATTTATATGAAATGGTTTTTAGACTTAATTATCATATGAAGTTTTTATGGAAGCTTCTTTCCTTGTAGGTATATGGGATGTTACAACTTTTGTTGGTTCCAGATTCCTCATTTTTACCTCAATCTCAAGTCACTTCTTGTTGAGATAGTTTTTAGCATCCTTGATAGATCTCAATATTTTTTACCATTTATACTTCAATATTTTGAGTTTTTTTTCATGGATATTTCTTGATTATGGTAAGATATTTTCAAGATATTTTATTATTTTTTATTTAACCTCAAATTGAGAGTATTCCACATTTTTGGATGTTTTATACAGCTTTATCAATGTATGGATCACTTATTCAAGAACAATTTCCATTAAAATTTTATAGAAATTATTTATTTTTATCTTTTTCAATAATTAATGAAATATTTTCATTGCAATGTAATACAAATTGTTACTTTACTTCCACAAGGTCTGTGAGAGCATTTTAGTTTTAGAATTTCTTTCATAGTGTGTCCTCTATTTAATCAATTTATTCTTCTAGATATTATTTTCATTTAAAATATCCTTAACAAAACCAAGTATATATGTGAATATCTCAATAATGATTTTATTAATATATATATATATATATCTATTTGAGAATTAATGTATTCAACAGTTCTGGTAGACTCTTACTCTTCAAATTATGAGTTATTATGTGTTGACCGGTTGAAGTTTACAATGGAATTTAAAAAAATGATTTGGTTGATGGTCCAAATATTTAAAAAAGGATACATAATTTAAATTCTATAGTTAGAATAGATAAAATTTTAGTATTTAGATTGATGTTAAGACCATAGATTTGTCTTGGATGTTAAATTGAATTTTGGAAGTGTCTGCATTTTGTTCAGAGCCTTGAGCTTTGGTTTTTGTAGAAACAACCTGAGACGCGTGGCACATGATTAATAGTAACTGTGCAGATCAAATTTTCAGACTAATAGGGAGTGGTGCATAGGTATATTAATAATTTATAGGAGTTTGGACTTCAATGTGAGGATATGTAGATAAACAACATAGGGGCCACATAGGTTGTGCATGGTTTTCCATAACTGTGTTCTTAACCCACACGCTCAGTTTCACTAAGGTGGTTGGTGGACATTGTTAGCACATTGTTTGGAAAAACTATGCAGAAAAATTGTTCACCCTTTAAAAATCACGGAATTTCCCTTTATTAATCCACCTTAATTAAGCCAAAATCCACCCTTTTCTCCCTCATTTCTCCCACACATAGGAGTCTACTTGAGCTCCCCCCTCTCCTCTTAGTCCTGGATGGTTCTCCTCCATCTGAGGTCAGAATCACAAATCATATATTGTGTTGGAATCCCCTTAGTTATTCTAAAATTACTTCTTCCTCCTTTCACATTTTCTTTATCTAGATTGAATGATAATTTAATATGAGATTATATGCACTATTATAAGAGATTCTATCTGTACCTATAATTTTTCACAACCTGGGTCAAATCTAAGATTGATAATGGATTAGTGAAGAATACTTAGTATAAGATGGGTGGTATCATGATTTTCCCTTAAATTCTCATATTTTTATAAAGTTTGTAATTATTTCACACTCTAGACTTCATATGAATCACCTAGTAAATGTGAAATTTAACATTTAAATTCTCATAATAAAATTAATAATTTTATTGTGATTTTAAATTTTACCATTAGAGGATGTATATCTTTATTTGAACCACCCCTTTGGATGTTCCACTCATGTCCCTTGAACTTTATTCATAGGCTTGGAATTAAAACCACCTTTTTAGGTGTATTGACTTTCCCTCTCATAGAATGAGATGCTAAATGAAATTAAAGGAATGGTAAGTAGTTTGGGTGTTTCCTTCATAGCTTTAGAGAATTATTTATATTACACTAGAACCTCCCTTTGTAGAAAAATTGGCCAATTGAAATAGAATAAAATGTTTATAGAAAGGATATAAACGTATAATACATCAAATGATGGATGAGATTCTTAACTCATCTCACAGGATAAATTTACAGTGTCATAGACCATCCCATGGTCATATTAATTACTTGTAAATGGAATGACCCAATTTCATACTTGAATTATGGTATGGCATGCTTATGGACAAAGCCTCTTTATTAATCATACTATGAATTATGAAACTCCAGAAGGGAATCCAATATAAATTTTGATTCTTGGGAATGGGTTCTCTAAAAAATTATATTACTCAGGCATAGCATCCCTTATAAATTTTTCTACTTGGGCTTGGAATCCCTTATAAATTATGATACTCGAGCATGGTGTCCCATAGAAATTGCTATACTTGAGCATGGAATCCATCATTAATTATGATACCCATGCATGTATGCTTTGTTATTTATGATACTTTGGCATGTAATCCCTCATTGTTCCATGAGACAGATGGGCATGACAACCCACAATTTAAAATATGAGATTCTAATGACTATGCATGAATGCCTAAGTTACTCCTCGGGTCTAGGTGAGTATGACGTATCTATATATATGACTATATATTTTATCATGTATATAGTAAATATATATATATATATGAATTAAAATATATATATATATTTACACCTATTTATAGAGTCACACAACATTAGAGATATTCTGACATAGGTCGAAGAAGGTATTTTTGGTCGAGTGTCCTATGAGGTACCAGAGTCTGAATTGATTATATTCTTTTATTTACTTCCTTATTTCCTATACATTCACATTATTGTACATTATATTCACTAACTAGATAGCACTAGACACTATTAGTGGTGTCCTACTAAGTTTATCTCACACCATGTTTGAGCTACCATTTGGAACTCAGACATACCACATGGTTGCAGGATCAATATTTTGGATCTGTTTTATGTGTTGTACACATGCCTATAGAAGATTATGAGAACAATACTGAGCCTAATCTTGATATGCTCCTAGATATATCATTTAGGAATTTTGTTTATTTATTTTTGTATTTTACTCATTACATATTTTTTATTCTCCACTTATATATTACATCATCATATGTACATGCATGATTGTGACTTCAACATTGGAATGATTGTTTATTAGTTAATTATATATTTTCAGTTATATATATTAATTTTTGTATTGATTTGTTTATTATATATCACTATTATAATTTTATCAGGAGGTTATAGTCTCCCCATTGTACCATCGTTGGACCCTCACTTCAAGTCTAAAGACTCTGGCATACATGAAGGGATGCTTGAGGCCATGTGACTAGCCATCTCTGGGCACCAGTTCTATGGACCCCATTTCAAGATATTACACAAATCCTCTAAATCTTGTAGTAGTTTCTTCAAAAGTATCACATTAAAAATATTTAATATAAAAACACATTCCACTATGCCCATCTGTATATAGTGGTCGATCCTTCTTTCCCTTTGAAATATTTCTCTGCTTCTTTATCTCTATTTTCCTTTTTCTTAGGGTTTTAGGTGAAACCTCCATATTTTTATCAATAAAAGGAACTTCCATTTTCTGAAACTAAGTTAGCTTAAAAATTACTGAAATATTCACTTCATATAATGAAATTAAAAAATACTAGTATAAATTTAGATCTAATTACAGGTGAACCTGGTTAGCTCTAAAACTAGTTATAGAGCCTGGTGAATCTTGCAAGGACATTGAGAGAGGGGGTGAATTTGCATACCCAACTTTTTTTGAGTTTTACTTTCTTTCTTAGTTATCCCCTCCTAACTCTTGAAGATCTATCTCAATTAATAAGTATATATCAATGAATAACCCCTTACCACTTATCTCTTCCTACAATTAAAAATAGAATAAGAACTGTAACACATATATATTTATAAGGTTCATCTCCAATAAGTTAACTTACTCTTTATCATGTTTTACTCCAATTGATACATGTAATATCACAAATAAATATTAGTTATTACAAGTTCATAATCAAGAGGAACCCAAGTTTTATAGTGGTATCATTTTCATCCCTGTGGAAAGTATCATCCACTTACCTAATAAATATCCATATAGTTTCTTTATAATTCATCCCCTAGTATTCACCTCCCATGGGTTAATGGGGTTGTTTATAATGGAACCACATGTCTTCAATGGCCCTTCCTCAAAACTATGAATGCATCTTCAACAAACAATTTATGATAATATTTTAACTAAAACACAATTTTATTTGTGATCGTAATGGATTTTAAAACTCCTTAAAGTCTCTATGCATATAATAGATTGTTAAAAAAGTGTGAATTGATCCCTCAGTCACCTTTTTTTATCCTACTTCCTTATTTTTCAATGGGCAGGGTTTCTTGTATATATTCATATTCCCCTTTGATATATAGATGTTTTATATTATTGAATTTTGTACTGGGATCTATCTTACAAGTCTATTTCCTTCTCCTATAGAAAATATATTTTCATAGAATTTATGTGAATATTATTTCTCTAATAAATATAAAAACTCTATGATTATTGGTAGTGAGACTTTCTCTATTTTGGATCTCATTCAAATAGTTTAAGGTGTCACTTTTAAAAAACATTAAGGCTCAACTTTCCTTATCCTTATGATATTTAAATATTTCATCATCTTCTCCATAAAATCTAAAGCTCTTAAAAATCATTTTGAATTCTTATACATGTGTATAAAACTACTATTTTCATATGGCATGTTAATCTTGTGGCGAGGAACACATCTCTTATTTCTTAGATCCCAAATATCTCATAATTATTTATGATTCTTAATTCCTTGAACATTATTGCTTTAGCATCATAAAATTTAATCTCATTTCTTTAGAATAAATATTTCTTGAATTCTCAAATATTTTGGGAAGTAGCTAAATATCTCATAATACTTTAGGAAGACCTAAGAAGTTATAATTTATTCATACCTTTATGAAATTTCTATCCAAACAAATAAGTTCATAATAATTTAAAATTGTTATGGGTTCTTTATAACATCATTCATTTTCCATATTTCAATGCCAAATGATTACTATAAGACTTTGAAGTCTTACAAGGTATCTCAAATTTGTATATGGCTTAGAGTATTATTCTTAACCATGACATAATATGATGGGAAAAGTGTACATGTATTTAAATAATACATGGGATTATCAAAGTCTTGTTTCAATGTAAATTCATAAGTGGTTTTTTATTTTCTTACATGCACTAAGAAACTATTGTGTTTACTTAAAAAGTATTATGTGGAATGAGATATACATATTCACAATGATAAAAATATGATAAGGTCATCTAAATTATTATAAACTCTCTAATTCAGTATAACGATGAAGTCTTATGCATAAATCAAAAGTCATATGTTGCATCCAAAAATTGTTATAAAATGCCTAAATTTTTACATTATTCAAATACATATTACAATATTCTTAATAGAGTCTTATGTGATTTAGAATTATATGAATGTCATATCTAGTAAAGAATATATATATTTCACTTAAATGATCTCAAAACTTATTCACATAACCTTAGTCATTCCCTAATCATTTCAAAACATCATCCAAATTAATTTTTTATTGAATCTAATTGCATTGACTCTAAAAAACCATTGGATGGATTCTCTATAACTTATCAAAAATTCATCTAGCCTTTTCCTTATTGATATTGATTCCTCAACTTCCCCCTCTAGCTTGAAACCTCCATTATTTATTAAATGTTTTTTGTAAGACTTTAAAATAATCATCACTAGTCTTCACATAGAATATTAGAACATTATTAGACACATATAAGGATCCTACTTGAATCTTTATAGGCAGGTATTCAAGAATCAGTGTCATTATCTTCTTCTTCCTTTATCATACCACATTTATTATCAAGACATTTATATTACAAAAGCTACTTTAAATTCTTCATATTCCTTTTTCCATAAATACTTGTAAAATTAAATTCTCATATTTATCAATACACTTTTAATTTCTAAATTTAAAATCTTATTAACAATAATTACAACTTATCCATTTCGGCACTTCAGCATGCCTATTAATTTTTTTAATTTTTATGATCACTTTTAATAATAAAATAAACCATTCATCACATAAAAAAATAAATTCCTATGAATTGATAAATAAATTAAATTTCTGACATGATCATGGGATTTTAATTTATTAGTTATTTTATCATGTGTACATAAACCAACCTTAGCCAAAGGGGAAATAACTCCTTAATATGATGTTTGTCTTCAGTTTCAAAATTCTACTATAAACCCATGTATCACTATGGTTGGTTTCACCTCATCTCATTTCATAGACCATCTAATATCACTAATATATTAACACTTTAAAAATTCTTACCCACACATAGAAATGGGTACCAAGGGATTAGGTTTATAAAAGATAAACATTATACATGGAGGTCAATACATAATAAAGGAGGAAGATATGGTATGTATATCATAATATTTAATTAAAAGAAATATCACATAAAACCCATGAAATAATAATTAAATAAAGTAAAATCTTACACATACACATCCCAAACAATATTTTGATCAATCAAAACATGCAATGAATATATATTAAACATTTTATAATTCATTTAAATTGGTTCTTTTTTCAGATAAATTTACTCAAATTAAAAAAAAAAATATCTTAATTTACTCATTAATTCGTTATCTTAATAATAATTCTAAATAGACATGGAGATTAACATCCTATATAATTTTGAATTGATTAAATAAATAAATTTAAATTTAAAATTATAAATTATTTTCCATGTAATGATTGTCTCATGTTAGTTACCCTCATGTTCTGATTAATTTTAGTAATGGAATTTTATATATGCCTGGAATGTACTAGATAAGAAATGATGTGTACCCTTATGAGACTGACTATACCCATTTATAGAGTTTAATGCTTATAAATAATGTTCTATCACTCGATAGAGTGTGTAAATTATGTTTTGTATAATCTATATCATATACTATGTTCTTACATGGCATGTATTCATACACAACATGTTGTTCTATGGTCCTATCCATGTAGTTTTTATGGTGTTTATGACCACACAACATTCCATTAATATATATGGTGTTCATCACTAATGATTATCGTAAATAACATGTTATATATGTTAACTATACATGTATTTTATTAAATAGTAATTCATATAATAATAATTAATTAATTTTTTCATCATGACATGCAGAAATATATCCCACATAATTCTAGTACAAAATAACACCTATCACATAATATTTATAGAAAACTTCTTATTGTGTATTTTTTCTTTAATTATCCACGTTTTGACACACATTTCATTACAATATCTAAATATACCTTGAATAAGTTGCAATATGTGTCATGGTGTGTATAGCCAGCTAGATGTCATGTAATCTATTTATAGCCACACAAAAAACACGCCTATGGACTCGTCTTATATTCCATGTAGTTTACCATGTGTTACACATCATGTACAGTAAGTTTCACACCATTTAATTCATGTTTAGTCATCTTTTTGGTTAGTAGTCAATACATGATGTGAAATGACGTTGTGTGATTTGATGAAATAGATTTTTGGGCTTTACATGAAGTCAATGCTATGTCGGATTATATGGAATACAGAAACTACACCATGTTTACTCTTTATCAAGCAGCATGTTATATGGAAGTCAATACATGGTGTTTAATATAACAGTATTCTTACCCCCACATAGAATTACATGATTATCATGTCCTAATATTATGTGGTTGATCAAGGGTATACGACATTTAATTTACCACTATACACTATGTATCCATGTCATATGGCTAGCATACTTTACACCATCGAATATGATCTTCAAACATTGTTTACCTATTCTTGAAATATTCTTATTTGTATGAATTTAAAATAATGTGTTATATAAAATTTTGGATTAAAGAACAAAAAAGTAAAGATGAGAACTCGCAAACAAAACTAAAATTCAATCAACAAAATAATAAATAATTATAAATTTTAATGTGATTAATATAATACAATGTTAAGGTTCTACAAAGGAGAAAATGTTATTGGGGATATTCCAAATAATTATTTTTAATTAGTTTTGAAGGATTATATCTGGATAAAATCATGAATAAACCCTAAAATCTTCTAGTGATGATTTTAAAATTTTAATTTATAATTAATTTAAATCAATGAATAAATCGGCTTGGTGATTATTTGTATTGGTCAATTTAGCTTCCACTTTCGTTATACCATCATTATGATTGAGAATCCTATAATAGACACCTCAAATTATATCAAGACGTTATTCTTAAATCTAAAGGAATAATCTTTGTATTCTATGTGTTAGTGTAGTAAAACCAACTTTGTTTTATCATTCATCATTGAGAACAATACAGAATATCACTTTTTCTCTCTTATTCTTAAGAGGGGGGAGAAGGATTTTTCAATCAATATTCTTGATCAAATTCTTGAGAAGTTATCTCTAGGGTTTGAAATAATTTTCTTGAGAGAATACACTATGCATAGAAATTCTCACCCTCTCTAAAATGATATAGCCATTATTTTATACATAGGGTTAAATAATTAGTAATTGAACATGGTCCCTTTATCTAATTGTTTTTTCTAATCAACCACCATGTAAAGTAACAATATTATTATTATTATTATCATCATCATATTAAATGATATGGACTAAACTCACGAAAAAATATATCATTTTCAGGGTACCCTAAACTCGGCATGTTATTCCTCCTCAATTGTCATCAAACATTAAATAATAAATATTACTTTAATATTATTCATTCAATAAAAAAATATTATATTCATTAAACTCATGATTAAGTATGTATTTTAATATTTACATAACTAAATATATATTTATATCAATATATTCACTAAAATAGTGAATAAATATTTATTATTTATTACATAATGAATAATAAACAAGTGATAAAATTATACTCAGATATTCAGAAGTAGAATATAACAAGCTATTGAATGTATTTGATCGATGGTACATGAATAAGAATTATTCCCAAATTTGGAATTAGTATTTATTCTTAATATTGAATTCTAAATAAAATTTAATGAGATTATAGATGCATATACTTTTTATAAATACCCACATATTAATCAACCCATAATTGTGTTTTTAATAGAAAGGATTGTCCATTCTTACATTGTCATGATGTTTTAGGTTTACATTTAATATAATTGGGAGATCCATTATATAAAAAAGTGGAAACTTCCACAAAATGTATATTTTTCCCTTGAAAACATTTTCATAGGATTAAACTCGCATTTCATCTTGGATACGATTACCTCATTGAAAAAAATCACCACAACTGAAGGATTGAAATTTTTATAGTTCCTACACATCCTTACTCCCAGTGAAAAATATTTTAAAACATGGGATGAGCCCAAAAATATCAGAAAGGGTTGTAAAATCTAAATAAATATTTAGTCATTTTAAAAACATAAAAACCTTTGAACCCTTACTTCCTTTAAGAAATGAAATTTGGAATTCTATAAAACATTACTTAAAATATGAAAATCAACTTATTTTATCAAAATATTTCATAAAAAAATCTCATAATCATATATAAATCATGAAGGTTACTTGGAAACACCAGATTCGTATAACTCATAATAAAATAACTTAATTAATTAATTCCAATATAAACTCTTAAAGTAATAACTTAACCAATTAATTTCAACATAAAATCATAATGGGATAACTTATCAAGTTAATTAAAACATAAACTTGTAAAGTAATATATTATTAGTTAATTCCAAATATAAACTTGTAATGAAATAACTTACCAAGTTATTTCTAATATCAATTCTTCTAGATAATAAATCATTACATGGTGCATTACAATGTTATATTCTAGGCTTACCAGTAATCATCTATAATTTCAAAGAGCCATAATTTTTAAGAAAATAAACATTTTTAATATTTCACCTTTCCTTATAAACTCTTAAAATCATTCATTTGAACCCATAATCAAAATCACTTTTAGTTATCCTTTAAGAATAGGAAAAAATATTCTTTTTTCTTTGATAACTCATAAAAAATTCAAAAAATAACTAAAATAGGATTTAATTTAGAAAACCATGTAAACATGAAGAGGAAGATTAGTTATGAAAAAATGATATAAAAATAATAAAAGTAATTCGTGTGGAAATTTTTAAAAAAAAATATTATTTTCTCACTTTTATAAAAACTGTCAAAAGTTTCTCATGTAGAAAATTATAAAATGATTATTTTAAAAACCATTACAAAAAAATTAAAAGATAATATAAATTTAATTTAATAAAAATTTAAATTTTGGATAAACAAAATCATAAAAAATGTGAATATAGAAGAGAAATATTTGAAAAAAATCATTTAGATAAGTTTTTAATGAAAAATATATTACCTCAAGTCCCGAATCACCATGTATATATTTTAATTTCCTGAATAATAAAATATTATTGGTTATTTACTTATGTTATAACGTTTTTATATGTTTATTGATTTATTATTGTTCTTTTTAATTCATTTACTATCAGGTTTTATATAGTTACTAAATTGGTTAAGTTCGTGTTAGTGATTTTAAATTCATTTAGTGAAAAACATCTTCAGTGTCTTGTTGGGGTAAAATGGGTCAGAAAAGGGTTCCATCATTTTTAAAGAAACATAATAATTTAATTAAAATACTATTTATTCAATCAATAAAATTTTATAACCATCAATATAAGGTGGTGATTCAAAATAAAACACGTCATTCATGGAGATGGTAGTCCACATGTACACACGAGCGATGTTTTCACTTTCCAATGGATGGAAGGGAATGAATGTAGATAACATTTTATCCTCCGAAAATTATATTTATGTCATAAATATAATAATTTTTCATTAAATCCATATTTATAACCATCCATGTGATTGGGTGATAAAAAATAAAACAAGTTTTCCATGGAGGTAGTAGTCTGCATGTACACACAGAGAACGTTTTCATTTCTCAATGGATGGAAAGAAGGAAAATAATGATTGTACATTCAACATGATAAAATTTTATTAAGATAATTTAATTGATTTAATTTCATAAATATAGTTATAGAATATTGGGATAGGGTTTAAGAATAAATAAACATTGAATAAATTAGATAGAAAAAATACCTCATACTTAAATAACCTTCTTTAATAAACACCTTAATCCCTCATAGATTCTTCATTTAGGAAGACCATAACCAATAGTTAGTGTATATGGTTTTTGGAAAGTTTTTTTTAAGATCTTGGTAGATATTAGTTTCTCATTAAGTGTTGAAAAATGATAGGGTGAGGGGTTCCTTTTATAATTGAGAGGAGTGGCACTCTTGTAAATATAATTTCTTAATATAAAATGTGATGTCATTATTTAGGAAAGTGGAAACTAAATTATTATTTAATGTTTGAAATATTATTTTAAATCATTAAATCCATCTAAAACCCATTAAAATATGTTTTTTATAATATGTTAATCCTTTACAACTTGGTTTGAGCCTTTTTACCTCATTTTACATTTACTATGGAAACCCAATTTTACGTAAGTAACTTATTTTTATGTCTAAAAATAAAACAATTCTTATTCAATAATTTAATATTTTTATTAAATATATAAAAAAATAAAATATTTATTTTTCATAAATGGTAAATATTATTCTTAATATAAGTATGAAAATGCAATGAAAAATATTTTTTAAAACCATTTTTTAAGAATAAACAAGACTTTGTACCAAAATCATGTATATAATTGGTCCCCATTAAATTTATTGAACTATAAATAAAAACAGAATAATTATGTGACTTAAAAATAAATATAATAACGAAATTAAACTTTTAAATTCTTAATTAAATAAAAGGATAAAAAATAATTCTTTTCTTTGAATGAAACATTACCTCGGTTTTAAAATAAAAAACATATATTTTATAAATTGAAAATTATATTTTTATCTAATATATTATATTATTAAATAAATATTTTGTGTGTAAAAAATTATTAAAAAACATTCATGTTATTCGTCTATCATAATAATGTCATGGAATTGATGGTATTTGTAAAAATGGTACTTTTCACTATTCACTAATAAATAAACAAATTATAAAGAAACCAAAAAATCAACCTAAATAAATTTTTAATTTCTAAGTTCAAAAATTAATTTAATATAATTAAACTCAAATTCTAAAATTCATATATTTTTTTAAAAGAAAATAAAAATTATAGAGTAAACAACTTTTATAGAAAAACGACATTTTAAACTTTCAGTGTTCTTAATATTATCCCATATCAATTACTACATAAATAAATGTTAATATATTAGTTCAATAAAGACCCAAGATTGGCGTACATGGACATTACCATACTTTCGAAGGATATTTAATACATGACATAAATAGATTCCCATAGACTATATTAGTTTAGTGCCTTTGGCAACTCGAAAACATAAACAACTGGTTTATAAAATATCTACATTTTCTGCTCTTTTATCCTTCATAACTAGAACCCCTTTTTGACACATCTTACTTAATACCCTTATTCAAATCTTGGGTAAAATGAAAAATGAAAAGATGTCAGCTCAAATGCTAAGAAAACGTAAGCATGGAAACTATCTTACAAAACATAAACATTATAATGTAAAAAATGAACATAACTTTTGAAAAAACATACCACATTTAACTTATAGAAAAATATTGAATCAGTAAATAAATCTTGGTAGTTCATAAGGAATAAATCATAATGGAATAATGAAACATGATAAAATAGCATTGGTATAAAACATGTAATTGTATAAAATAAATAATCACATAATATGATTTATATAGTAGCCAAGTAATTTCTTCCAAGACCAATTTAGGTAGAAAATCCCATTACTGAACTGGGTTTACTTGTCGTTCTGGCCATGTATTACTATTCTGGATTTACTTGTCGTTCTTTCCCTATATTACTAAACCGGATTAACTTTTCATTCTAGTCGTGTCTATCTCATGAGATATAAATCTTTACCCAATGCATTAGATGGAGATATGGGTGCCACACATCTCATAATGAAATCATTCTTACATGTTCCATAAAAACATAAATCATTCATTATAGAATAACCCAATAAAAAATGATTTTCTTAAACATCATTCCATCATAACATAATCCATATAAAATATCATTTCATCATCAACACAATCAAATCATAGAAATAATGGGGATAGAATTGTAACCCTATTTATAAGTTTTATCATAGATGGAAAATAATTTAGATAAAACACTTGAACTTGATTCTTGAGGAAAATATCATTTCTTCTTCAAAAACATTTTCTTTTTTCAAAGTTCCATAAAATTTGAAAAGAAAAGAATTTAGTTGAAAATAAACTTAAAATATTTTAAAATAGGATTTATGCAGATAAGGCGTTGTGAGAGCATAAAAATAATTCATGTCGTATAAGTTAAAAAACATTCCCCTCGTACTTTTACCAGAAAAGTCAAAAAAGTACCTCATATATTAAATGAAATAAAGATTTCTTCCAAAGCATGTAGTAAAATTCAAAAATGGGTAAAAATGACTTTAAACATATATAGAATAATATTAAACATTTTATGAAAATAGTTTTAGAAAACATGGACATGGATGATAAATATACCACCAGTAAATACTTACGTATAAATAATCTCGAATAAAATGAGATTGAAAAATTATCGCTTAACTTAGATAATATTTCTACTGTATGTGTCTGAAACTTCTGTATAGTGGGTTTAAATATATTATTATCTCGAAACATAACCATAATAATATTTATGATATCATATATGATTCACTTATAACTTTATATTGCCTGTTCATTTATTAATTCCATGTTAGTGAAAACATTTGGTTAATAATTTTTTTATTATCATACATGTTTTGACTTGTTATTCATGATATTATTACATATATCATGATTTAATTAAATCTATAATGTAAAACATGATTTATCTATCATAGATATTCTGTATAAAAATATATATAATAGATAGATAAATTTAATGGAAACACCGTTCATGGAGATGGTAGGCCATACGTACACATGAACATTGTTTTTGTTTCCTTATTGAATTAAATGAAAGAATGTATATAATATATATATATATATAAATACATAAATTCAATAAAATTATTATTTCATATATTTCATGATTTTTTATTATACATTCTTTATAATCATTCTTGAATGGTTAATGTGGATAATGAATCTCATCGCGTCCTAGAGACGATAAGTTTTATGTATGCACACATGGTGATATTGTTATTAAAAGGATGGATAAAAGAAGGAATAAGGTTATAATATAATTATAATAACATATTAGGATGTAGAAGATACTATATTTATTACTTTACTATGAGAATAACAGAAAAAGAAGAAGTAGAATAAGAAAAGAATTTTGAAATAGATGATAAAACAATTACCTCTGTTTCGAGTATCTCCTTTTTCTTTGAACAAAAGGTCTCTCTAGGATGGATTTCTACCCAATGTGTGGCCTCTAGGATGAATTGATAGATGATGGTAGATGATATGGGTAGGGTTTTGATGAGAAAAAGGGCTTTATAGGTGTGATTAAAAGAGAAGTATTGGTGCCCTTTTATAAGATAGGGGAGGGGCACCTTTGGAAACACCAAAACTATTAAATTAATATTATTAAATTTTTAAATTCAAATACAAAAAAAGTGTATTATTTCAAAGATAAGATGATTATGGGTCTAAATTCACTGAAACAATAAAATTTATACATGTTTTATATTTATTTTAAACCTTACCATTTTTATTATCCTTAGTTAATCGATATAATTTTATTTGTGGTAATAATATTCTAAATATTAAATGGTAAAAAATATCTACTTATGTGTTTTGGATTTTCCATAATTTCATACATTGTGAAATTTTTTACAATATAATTTTCACTTTGTAATTTTTAAATATATTTATGGTTTTTAAATTATTTAATAATATGTTATTTTTATAAAATATCACTCGTGTCAATTTTGACACTATTCATTTATTTGACTTTAAATAAAATCAAAAGAGAAGATAAATTCATACCAAAATATTTAATACAGTCCTATAATTTCATAGTCACCTATAAAATTCGTTGATCCTAATAAATAGTTCTTATGATATTTATTTTAATATTTTTAAAACTATTTATTTGATATTCCTATTAATAAAATAATTTCTACATCACTATTGTGTCATTATTAATGGTAATTATTAAATCTCTAAAAATTAATAATAAATTCAAATTATGTAGGTAATGTTATTAGATTTATGGAGATTATTTGTGTTCAAAGTTTTATCAATCTTTTCACTATATTAAAATTATTATACTTATAAGATATATCAGAGTGACATGTTGTCACTTTCTTTTGTTTTAATTATAATTACATCACTTTTAGGGAGAAAAGTCCATTAAATGATTCAATCCCTACCCTTAGGTGATATTGGTCGACTTTAATTAATCTAATATGATCTTTTCATGTGTTAGGGTAATTTTATTATCTTTATCAAAATTGTTTGTTACCCTAGTTTACTTGATTTACCTTTAACAGTGGTAAATAAAAATTATCATAGTTACTATTCATAACGACTGGTTTATATACTATTAAATAATAATATTTGAAAAATATAATTTTATTTAGTGAAACTCAGTATTTCATACAACCCAAACTATTTAGAAGGTTTCTCTTGCGTGTAATGCAAGCCACGTTAGGGTTACATTTAGTGTAAGCTTCCATTGATGTTGTGTATAACAAAATACAAACATAGTTATTTTATACATTGAACAAAATATATAATTAGTGTTGTGTGAAATGAATTATATCAAAAGAACTTTAAATTATGTGTAACACAAGCCAAGAATAGTATTGTGTATACTTCAAGATAATACGGTGTTGTGAATAGAGCAAGATAATCTTGGTTTAGCGTACAACACAAGACATCGAAGAAATTAAAAAAATCAATCTCATAAAATATCTAGGTGTTACATTCTACCCCCATTAAAAATAATTTCACCCTAAAAATTCATTAGGGTTATAAATAGTTTACTACTTTCAAGTTTCTTTCATAGAAACCCACATCGTAAAAAGGAATACTAAAACTTCTTTTTAAAAAGGAATGTTAGAAACATAACTATTACCCAATGTAACTCATCATTGGGTTAACACATAGAAGAACATAGGTGGTAAGTTCAAACATGGATATAGAAGATAAACCTAACCATCAAGTTTTGATGGATAGTGATAGAGAATAAGGTCTGGAGAAAGTTAACAACCAGAAATCTATAAGTTTTTGATGATTTAAGAGACCATCTAATTAATCGAATAAGAAATTAATAGGACAACATTTTTGTTTTCCAAGATCCTTTTTCTGAAGTTAAATAACTTGAGAAGAAATACTTACTTGAGGTTAGTACAATATCATCGTTTGTTGTCCCTTTAAAAAATTCCACTTTATCTCTTATTCAATGAAATGTTATTGAATATTTCATTCCTGAAGTGTTAACAGATCATGTGATACACAAATAGAATGATAGAGCATTCCATCTTTCTAAACAAAATGTTAGCACAAGTAATAAAATATGCATAAGTCCACCTATAGTGAGATAATACATTAATCTAACAAAATTCAACCAAAATATAACTTATACTATCCAAAAATGGAGAACATTACAATCCTTACAAAAACTAAAAATATAAATCTTTATAAAGAGGTGAACTAAATTGACTTAACATTTGTCTCCTATATCTCATTTAGAAGTTCCTGGTTGTCACATTACAAACAAGAAAATACATTAATCTTTTATTCTCTTGAAACATGATAATAACATGAATTACCATATAACCTTAGTGAAAACATGCATTCTATCAAAAGTAACTCTTTCCAAACACCAAAAATACCAAAAATTATATATACTCAAACCCTGATATCACATTGTTTTTATCTTATTCACGATCTTACTAATACTATCAAACATCTCCTTATCTCCTTATCCCTTCATTTTGTTCATATCATGTGCTTTCCAAAAATATTTCCACCACTTTTCATGGTTATTGGTACAATATAATTACGGAAACCCACAATGGACCAACACATTGATATTATAATATTCCATAATAATATAAATGATATTCCACCAAACTATTTTGGAATCCCATTACCTAAACACTTGATCATTCCACCACTTCATTTTTATACTCAACATCGCCAATAATGATCGTATGTGACTTCCCTTTATCTTTTTCCTTAAGAGGTTTACAAAGTCGATCATAATTAAACCTTGGATTATGGAATTAGTTATTATAATGCTCCATTTCCTTGCACTTGTATCATTGAAGTGTTGGTGGTGCTTTCTCTCTAGTCTTTTCTCTATTAACATTATTATCAAACTTTTTCCCATTACTTCAGCACTCAATGGCTTGATGAACTTCTTTTCCACACTTGAAATATTTTCTAGTCCCTTTCATACAATATCCACCATGCTTCGTTCCACACATTGAGCATAAGTAAACATTCATCTTCTTTTCACCATTGTTTTGAGATATTATCATAAACTCCATCTTTTGTTACTTTTAAAAACCATGATATGGATATATAACACCAACTTAAAATTCTTCCTTGAAAGTACAACACAAAATCTATTCATAGCTATTAAAGTCTCTTATATCTAATTCCATTTGAAGAATTGGATTTAAGTCACTGAAGCATCGATCAACTTTACTTTTAGGTTGGATGATAAAGCTTGAATCATACCTTACAAGTATTGTAAAATTCACCTTGTATGTACCGAAAGATTCATAATCTGTAGCTTAAGATCAAGGAACTCGTTTTCCATCTTTGTTTGAAGAATAAGAGGGAAGTAATCATTGAAAAACAAGTTCTTGAATTCAACTCATTCCATGGATTCAATTTCTTCTTGCTGTTTTTTATTCTTAATTAAAGTCCACCACAAGTCTGTTTCACCTTCTAAAGGATAAACAACCAAAATGACTTTTTCATGTTCTGAACAATGAGGGATGAAAAATATATTTTCAATGGTACTGATCCATTGTTCAGAAACAAGTGGTTCAGAAGACCCACTGAAAGAATGTGGGTATTTCTTCATGAAGGACTCAATAGAATTTTGTTCCCTTCTCTGCGCATTTGTAAGTCCATAATGATTTATAGCTTATGTAAGTATAGAAATAACATTTTTCATTCCATATCCCATTACATTTGGTTGTTAATAAGTAAAATCATTTTATTTCTAAGTGAATTGATCATTAACATGGTTCCTTTGGATTCCCTTCATTGTCTAAAACCCAAAAATAATAGTGTAAGAGGAAAAATCATACATAGAAAACAACATAATCAAGGGGGTGATTTCAATCTCTAACATATTAGTTCTTATATTAAGTTATTCATGGCCGTTAACTTAATTCTAGGACTATAACCTATATTTATAATTAACCATTGGGACATCCCTAGACATACCTTAGAAATATCTCTAAGGATCTCACTAAAGTTTTCGCATATTAGATTTCAAAGGATGAAAAACCATTTGCTCTAATAAAAAATTTAAAGACCCAGGCTTGATGTACATTGAAATTACATTACTTTTGTGGAATACATAATACATGACACAAATAGATTCCCAAAGTCCATATTAGTTTACTCCCTTTCGAAAATGGGAAACATAAATAGCTGGTTTATAAAACATCTACATAATCTCCTTCTTTATCCTTCATAATTAGAACCCATTTTTTACACATCTTACTTAATACCCTTCTTCAAATCCTTGGGAAAATGAAACATGAAAAGGGGTGAGCTCAAATGCTATGTAAGGGTAAACATGGAAACTATCTTACAAAACTTTAACATTAGAATATAAAAACATGAACCTAACTTTTGAAAAAAAACATACCACATTTAACATATACCAAAATCTTGAGGCATGAAATAAATCTTGGTACTTCATAAGGTATATATCATAATGGAATCATGAACCATGAGAAAATAACATTGGCATAAAACATGGAATTATGGAAAAAATATAAACACATAATATGATTTCTATAGTATACAATGAATTTCTTCCAAGACCTTCATAGGGGACAAAGTCCATTACTGAACTGGGTTTACTAGTCAATCCAGCCATGTATTACTGAACCTGATTTACTTGTTATTCTATCCCTATATTACTAAACCGAATTTACTTATCATTGCAGTCATGTCTATCTCATGAGATATAAATATTTACCCAATGCATTTCAGGGAGATATATTTCCCACCCTTCTCATAATGAAATCATTATTAAATGTTACACAGAAATATAAATCATTCATCATTGCGTAACCCAAGAAACAAAATGGGTTTCTTAAGCATCATTCCATCATAACATAATCCATATAAAATATCATTACATCATTAAAGAAATCAAATAATATTATTAATAGGGATATAAACATAACCTTATTTAAGAACATCATCTTAGATGGAAAACAATTTTGATAAAACACTTGAACTTAATAATTCAAGAAAATATCATTTCATCTTCAAAAATGTTTTCTTTTCTTAAAATGCCATACAATGTTAAAAGAAAAGAATTTAGTTGAAAATAAAATTGAAATATTATAAAGTAATCTTCATGGACATAATGAATTATAAAATTGTAAAAAAATCATTCATTTCGTAAAAGTTAAAAAAGTATTCCCCTCTTACTTTTACCAGAAAAGTCAAAAAGTACCTCGTATGGTAAATGAATGAAAGATTCCTTTCAAACTATGTAGTAAAATTAAAAAATGGGTAAAAATGACTTTAAAAATACATGGAATAATAGTAAAAAAATTATGAAAATATTTTTAGAAAACATAGATATGGATTTTAAATATACCCCTAGTAAATACTTACAAATAAACAATCTCGGATAAAAATGAGATTGTAAAATTATCCCTTACTTTATATACAATTTCTTCTATATGTGTCTGAAACTCATATATAGTGGGTTTAAACATATTATCAACTTGTAAAAAAACCATAATAATATTTATTATATCATATATGATTCACTTATGACTTTATATTACCAGTTCATTTATCAATTCCATGTTAAAGCAACGTTTTGGGTAAAAATTGTTTTATTTATCATACATTTTTTACATTTTATTATTGATATTATTACTTAGATAATGATTTAATTACTACCAAAATGTAAAAAATGATTTATCTATCATATATATTCAGTATATAAATATATATAATAGATTGAAAAATAAAATGGAATACACCGTTCATGGAGATGGTAGGTCGTTAGTATCCATTAACGGTGTTTCTGTTTCCTTATTGAATTGAATGAAAGCAAGTAAATAACATATATATATATATATATATTAATTAGAATTATTATGTCATATATTTCATGCTTATTTTTTATATATTCTTTATCATTATTCTTTAATGGTTAACGTTGAGAAGGAATCTCATCGCGTCGTGGATATGGTAAGTCATACGTACTCACAAATGGTGATATAGTTATACATTGGATGGCTAAAAAGAGGTATAAGGTTATCCCATAATTATAATAACATATCAGAATGTACAAGATACTTTATTTATTACTTTAGTATGAGAAAAATATAATAAGAGAAATTAGAAGAAGAAAATAATTTTAAAAGAGATGATAAAACAATTACCTCTTTTTCAAGTATCTTTTTTTGATTTGCACAAAAGGTCTCCATATGATAGATTTCTGCCAAAAGTGTAGCCTCTAGAAGGAAGGTATGAATTTTTTGAGAGGAAATGGGTAGGTTTTAGTTGAGCCCAAGAGCTTTAGAGGTGTGATTAAAATAGAAGTATATGTTCCCTTCTATATGAGAGGGGAGGGGCGCCTTTTGAAATACAAAAACTATTAAATTAATATAAGTAAATTTTTAAATTAAAATGCCCCAAAGTGGATTATTTCTAATCTATTGTGAGTATGGGTGTAAATATTCACAACCAATAAAATTTATACATGTTTCTATTTTATTATAAACCTTATCATTTTGATTTATCCTTATTTAATTTATTTAATTTTATTTTAGGTAATAATATTCTAAATATTAATTGATTATAAATATTTACTTGTGTGTTGTCAATTTTATATAATTGGATAGTTTATGAGATTTTGGAAAATATACTTTTTAATTTTCAATTTTTAAATATTTTGTGATTTTTTAAATAATTTAATAATATGTTTTTTTTATAAAATATCAATAGTTTTAATTATGACACTGTTGATTTATTTGACTTTAAATAAAATACAGAGAGAATATAAATTTAAAAAAAATATTTAATACACATATAACATATCATAGTCACCTATAAAGCTTATATATTTCATTAATAAGTTCATATAATATTTATTTTAATATTTTTACACCCTTTTATTTAATATTTATATCAATAAAATAATTACTATATCACTATTGTGTCATCATTAATGGTTATTATTTAATCTCTAAAAATTATTAATAAATTCAAATGATGTATTTAATTTTATAATCTTTCTAGAGACTATTTATGTTCTTAGTTTTGTCAAGTTTATCACTATATTAAAATTATTATACTTAGAAGATATAAGAGAGTTACATGTTGTCACTTTCTTATGTTTTAATTATAATTGCATCACTTTCATGGAAAAAATTCCATTGAAGGAATCAATTTGGACCCTTCGGTGATAGTGGTCAACTTTAATTAATCCAATAGTATTTTGGCATGTGTTGGGGTAATTTTATTATCTTTATAATATTTTTTTACCCTAATTTACCCGATTTACCTCTAACTGTGGTAAATAAAATTACCGTAGTTACTCTTAATAATGGCTAGTTTATATCCCATTAAATAATAATATTTTATTAATATGTCATTGTTTAGTGAACCTTGGTATTTAGTACAATTCAATGTACTGAGGAAGGTCACTCTTGTGTGTAATCAATGTCAAATCAGTCTTATGTTTATTACAAGCTTCCTTTGGTGTTATGCATAACCTAATCCAAACATATTTATTTTATACATCGAACAAAATCTATAATCGGTGTTGTGTGAAGTGAATTTTTTCAAAAGAACTTGAAATTGTGTGTAACAGAAGCCAAGAATTGTGTTGTGTATATTGCAAGCTAATACGGTGTTGTGTATAGCACAAGATAATATTGGTGTAGTGTACAACCCAAGGCATCAAAGAAATTAAAAAATATATATATTATAAAATCTTAGGGTGTTAAAAGTTGACAGATTTAAATATTACCTATTTTCATACTAATTATTTAAAATCTATCAATTTAATTTATCAGTATTAAATACATAAAACATTAAAAAATATTATCGTGAAAAATGATCCTTTTAACATTAAATCATATTAATTATTTATCCTCTAAATGTAATCATTTTTTATTTATTACTATATTTTTATTTACTATATGTCTTATTCTTCTTTTATTTTTCTTAATAATGTTCACCTAAAATGTCTCGGCTCATTTTATTTTGATGTTGTGTGTGTTATATACCATACAACATAGTATTGATTTAGAAGAAAATATATACTAAAATCTTTATATTTTACATTCTCCCCACTAAAATAAATTTCATCCTCATAATTTTATTTTATTATTACAAATATATTTAGGTATCATATAATATGTAGATTTTATCATGATAAATAACTTCTGATTTACTAATAAATATTTCCAAAATTATACTTTTGAATGTGTTTCCAGAATCATACCATGACAACTGAGTGATAATAATAAATAGATTTTTTTTATACAAATATCACTTATATTATTGAGATATATAATATTATAAAACATACTTACATGATTTATTTACATTCTAGAAGAATAATTTCATCATTTGGTTGTGTATTTCAATTAGTTCTCACTTATGATTCATATAACATGATAAATTACCAAGATGAATTTTTCTTTCTTGTAGCACAAAAATCAACTTCTAATGGATAATAAGATTTCTGAAAGGATTAAAAACTTATTCCAGTTATCCCTATCCATTTACTAAAACAAAAATGACTAGCGTGAGTATATCAAAAAAATCATAATGAATCAAATTATGGATATAAAAAATATTGAGATGACCTTAACTATGTCACCTTCTATTCAACTATATCAGCTCAACCACTAATCCACAAAAATAACCACAATTCTCTTTATTATACTAACCCCTGAAAAAATTTAGGATTTCTAAAAAAATTATCCCGAACACACATATTGACCCTTGAAATTTTCTAAACCCTTTAAATTATACTAATTAAACAGTATCATAACTGAAAAAGTTCTTATAATATTACGCTATTACCAACTATGAAACTGCATACTCGTGATCTTATATATGCTGATAAAAGTATATTATTTATATATTGGATTTCATACCAAATATAACAACTTATATCTTAACCAACCCTTAATTATGAGTTTAATAGAAAAAATTGTTTTCTCTTATGTTAACATTATCTTTTATGTTTAGAGTTCTCGAAAATTAGGAAAACCATTACATAACAAAGTGTACACTTCCACACAGTATATATTTTTTACCATAAAAAAGGGTTCTTATATTTAAAATTATTTTTCATTCATGAGAATTTTTCTTTAATAAATAGTAGTCACCAAAACTGAAATATTGACCTTTTTAAAGACCCTAAAAATCCTTATACCCAATGGAAAACATTTGAAAATATTTGATGAGAACAAAAAACTAATAAGGGATGTAAAAGACATTGAAAACTCATTAGGCCTATGAAATACATAAAAACCTTTGAAAACGTATTTACTTTAAAAAACATTGATATTATATAAAACATCACTTTAAATATTAAAATGAACTTATTTTAAAATAATCTCAAAATGAAGAATAAATCAGGAAGGTTACTTGAAAACACTATATTCATAAAACTCATAATGGAATAACTTGACTGGTTAATTCCAACATAAAATTGTAATAGAATAATTTAAATTGGTAATTCCAAAATAAACACATAATTAAATAGATTAACTAGTTAATTCCAATATAAATCATAATGGAATAAATTAACTACTTAATTAAAATATAAAATCATAACTTAATAACTTAACCAGTTAATTCCATATATAAAATCATAATGGAATACCATACCTAGTTTGATCCAACATAATATCTCTTGAGGAATACATCATTACCCTATTCATTAAACAGATATATCGTGGGCTCAACCATAATCATATAAATTTTAACTGAATTATAATTGTGAAAAAAACATTTTTAATATTTCACCTTTCATTATAAACTCTTAAAAACATTAATTTTAACCCAAAATCAAAATCACTTATCATTATCTCATAAAAAAATTATTTTCCCCTTGATAACTCTTTAAAATAAAGAATTGAAAAATAATGGAATTAGGAATTAATTTGAAAAACTACGAAAACATATAGAGGAGGCTTAATTATAAATTTTTTTCATAAAATAAAGAAAATTTATTCATGCTTAAATTGTAAACAAAATACTCTTTTCCCACATATATAAAGAGAGGAAAAAGTGACCCAGGTGAAAAATGATAAATTAATTCCTTTATAAACCTTATAAATAATGTAAAATATAATATAAAATTAATTTATGAAAACATTTATGTATATAAATAAAAATTCTTGAAAGAATATAGAATGGAATATAAATATTCATAAAGAAAACATTAAATCAAGGTTTTAAAGAAAAATAACTTACCTAGTGTCTTGACTCTCAACATACTTAATTTACATTCCTAAATAATAAAATTAAATTAATTATTTACTTGTTTTATAACCTCTTTAATGTTTATTAATTTATTATTATTCCTTTTATTTCATTTACTATCAAGTTTTATTTATCTACTAAATCTGTTAAGTTCACATCAGATGTTTTGGGGTGTTCAGTCCAAAATAACATCAGTGTGTTGACCGGGGTAAAAGGGGTCATAAAATGGTCTAAGTATTCATAAATGATATTAACAATGTCATTAAAATCATATATATTCATTAAATAAACTTTTAGAACCATCCATATAAGGTAGTGAGAAAAAATGAAACACATTATTCCTAGACGTGGTCATTGTACATACACATGGTCGATGTTTTCACTTTATAATGGATAGAAGGAAAATATGGTAGATAATGGTTTATCTTTATAGAACCATAATTAAGTTGTAAATATTTTAATTATTCATTAAAATCATATTTATAACTAGCCATGTGAGGTGGTGATAAAAAATTAAATATATCATCCATGGAGGTTGTAACCAATGCGTACACACAGACAATGTTTTCATTTTTCAATGGATGGAATAAAGGTGGATAATGGTTTTATAATAAAAATAATAAAATTATAGTAATATAAATATACTATTTTCAATATTCTAAGTTGTTAATAAAATAGTTGGTCAAATATTAGGAAGTAATAAACATGGATGAACATGGTTAAAAAAATACCTCCTCCTTGGATAACCTCTATTGATAAACACCCTAATCCCTCTTAAATTGGTCTTTTGGGAAGGATAGAACCACTAGGACGTGGCTAAGGGTTTCTTAAAGTGATTTGAGAATATATTGGTTGAGATATGGTGGTCACGTAGTGTGAATAATTGAGGGGGTGAGGGGCTCCTTTTATGAGTGAGATGAATGACACTCTTGTAAATATAATTTCATAATATAAAACGTGATGTCATTATTAGGTAACGTGGAACCTGAATTGATATTTATTATGTGAAATATTATTTTAGGTCATTAAATACCTCAAAAAATCATTTAAATATGGGATTTTTTTTCAATTTATAAGCCTTTTCCACCTAGTTTAATACTTTTTACCAAATTTTACCTTTACCATGGTAACAATTTTTTTACCTCAATAACTTATTTTTATGACTAAAAATTAATTAGACCACATTAATTAATTATAAAATTATAATTAAAAATATTAAAATCATTTTAAAATATTTAATTTCATGAATCAGTAAAAATTCACATTAATATAAGTATTCAAAACACAATAAAACAAGATTTTAGAAATAAACCTTTTTTAAGTATAAAAATGATTTTATACAAATATCATGTATTGAATTGATCCCTTTGGAATTTTTTTGGTTTATTAATAAAAAGGATAGTTATATGACTTAAATTCTAATCAAAAACCAAAATTAACCCTTTAAATACCTTATTGAATAAAATGTTAAAAATGGTTCTTTTATTAGAATAAATATTAATTAGGTTCTAATATGTCACATATAAATTTTATAAATTTAAAATAGTATTTTTTAATTTATTTTGTTTTACTTATTAAATATATATTTTCTTAATAAAAAATGATTAACAAACTTTAAATCCATTCTTATATCATAATAATGTCATAAAAGTGGAAATATTTGTAAAAGATGTATTTTTTACTATTCACCAAAAATCAACTATTTTTTTAAAAAAATTATCCTTTGATAATTTAAGAAATATGAATTAATAAATTATGTTTATTTAATTAAATTAAAAGTCTAAAATTCCTAAATTTTACTTTTAAAATAAAATAAAAAATATCAAAAAAAATTACTTTTATAGAAAAATGATCTTTTATACATTAAGTGTTTTTAATATTATATCATATCAATTATTAATCTAATAAATATTAATATATTAGTTCATACATTGAAATATTAAGTATTATTGAAATTCTCTTTTAAAATTGATTAATTTAATTTTTCTAGATTAAATATACAATACTTTAAAAATAATTTCTTTTAAAAACAATCCTTTTTAACAATAAATCACATTAATTATTTACCCTCGAAATGTAATAATTTTTAGTTTATTTCTATTTTTTTTCCTAGAGTTTTTATTACATTTATAATTTTCCTAATAATTCCAATCTTATATGTTGTGGATCATTTTAGTTTAGTGTTGTGTATGATACAAAATATCCAACATAGTATTTAATTAAAAGATAATATGTGATAAAATATCGTGATATTACAGTGTGTAACCCTCTTGGGAAATTTCGTAGTGGAATTAGGTGAATGTACATAATGTATATAATTATCATCAAAAAACATGTCAAGTTACCCATATATATATATGTTAATATCACAACAAGAATACTTACCTATAAATTTTATTGTGTAATATAGTCGCTTTATAATGATATTTAATCATGTAAGTTACATACTTGTGTCATGATCTTATACACTTGATTTATCTTTATTTGAATTCCAAAAATTAACACATAAATGAACTACCATGACCATAAATTTAATTAATATATTCCATTTCAGTCAAAGGTCCAGAGATATCTACATCAATTAAATCAAAAGGAACAGATCCTTTATTAACTTATGTAATTAATATCATATCACTTATGATGCAGCCAACATATGTTACCTCACAATGAGGTTGTTATCTCATGTTTTCATACATACATCAAATTATTTTATTCATGATATACACTAATAATAATCTCGATTATAGGTATAAATACACGTATATGTAGATATGAATATCCAATGACACAAATAGCATATAAAATTCATGTTGAAAATTATATTCTCATAACCTCCCTTCTTGGATATTATGTAGTGATAAATTAATGAGAAGAATTATTGATTTATTTTAATCCCTCAACACCGTATAGACAAACATCATATATGTCCTTTTAGAATGATGTGATATATAATACATGACATATTTTTTATAATATTATAATAACCTTTCCAGGTTCTCAGTGTAGCATGGAATAGCTATAACCATTTGGTGCAATAATTACTATAAAGACCTTATCACATTAATTTTATATATATATAAAAGAATAATCTTGTTATAATAATTTTACTATTATAATGGTAGTAAAAAGTATAAAATCATTTGGTCCTAGGGAACCGACACCAATAGTAAGGACCCCTTATTCTAACACCTCGGTGTAGACCATATCCTAAACAGATTCCTCATCATCATTCTCTTCTTTATAGGTGTTGTGATGCTTGTTATTTATGGTTTTTTAATCAAAAACATTCATTGAGACTAATCATGTTGCAAGAATTTTTTTCTAATCTACATAAAAATGATAAGGATACATATCGATGTTTGAGTATCCTTTGAAGTATAGATTATAATCTTCCATCAAGCTTTCCATGGTAGAAGATTTGTTGGACTTCAAATACCTTAAAAGTTTCAATTATTTTTCTTTTCACTCAAGTTCATAGGTAGTATAAAATTTTTCATAAATAATGAAATTGATTGAATCTCTCATAATCTTCACTAAATGTGACCCTAGTAAAGAGGATGAATCAATAAATGTTAGTGGGGTGAACTGTAGTGGAAATTATAATGAAACTTCTATAAATCTATAAAATACCCAATTTATCAAATAAGGGGGAGGTGAAAATTACCTCAACCCTATAAGAAGGGGTGAACCCTATTTAGTCACAGTCGTGACTAGGCGCTATTATATTTTTAATGGTTGTAGGGGAGGTGGTAGGTGTAAAATTTCCCTCAAACCTATAGACTAGGGTAGCCACTATATTTATATTATATCCTTTTCTACATCTTTATTAACCTCTTAAGATCACACTATGTAATTTTCTAGGTGAAAGATGCCTTCCAAATTACTTATACGAGAGTTTTCTCCCATTAAAAGTATACAAACTTTCACAAAACAAGATTTTTATAAACTGGATAACTATTTCACTTTTCTAGTGGATGGATGAAAGTGTTTTCCAAAATCTATCTCCTATATAGTTTTTATTTATAGATATTTAAGGAAAGTGAGGTTTTATATATAGAAAAAATAATATATACAAACCTAGGACCTAGCACCTATCATGAAGAAATAATATTGTAATCTACCCTACTTGAAGTCCTTAATGTCTTGCTACTAGAGTTAAGTAAATAGTTATGTATTCACCCCAACCAATTATGTGCATATTAGATATAACATAATTCATAATATAAAATATTTTATTAAAAATATTGATTCATATTTTCAATATCTCATCACACTGTTTTTTTCTTAATTTGGGTTTTAATCCACAGAAAGGGTCACCAGCTCAACACGGTGGTACTGCTCATCCAGTTGTTTGAGATGGTTGGTGTATTATCTATAGGGAATATATGGATTTAAGATGACAGATATTCCACCATGTGTTGTGATTTATATAATTTAAATATTCCACATTCAGGGTCTTAATAACTTAATATCAATATATAAAAATGGTCCATAACATAACTAGTATCTTATCACCATCCAGTTCCTTCCACATGAGGTTGGAATCTTAATTACCTTTATTAATCATTTATTCAACCATATATAACCATAAATAACAATTTCCATTAATTTAAAAACGTGTATAATGATCATTATAAATATCCCAAATTACTTTCAAGGGTTTTTGACTCATGGGAGGCAATAATGATTATTGTTTCCTCAACATTCAATTTAATTGGGACAAAACACTACTAGAAGATAGTTAGTTGTCTGAAGCAGAAAACATCAGGATTTAAAATACCTATTGGTATTATCATGTATTTTTAATCATAAATACATTGGGAGGACCTTTGTTCCAAGGATACATTTCATTTTAAGGTGAGCCTTCAAATTGAGTTCCATGGGGAGGACCTCTATGGTTGTTGATTTTGGATTCTCCATTATAGGAAGGACATCCACTTTTTTCTACTTGATTTCCATGAGGAGGACCTCTATGGTTACAAATTTCTTATTTTTAATCTTGTTTAAGGAAACTACTCTAGTTATATATCTTATTACAGGGATAACCACTAAAAAATATTCCATTGGTAGGACCTCCTAAGCTGTTATCTTGACCACCACGGGGAGGACCTCTATGGAATACAATTTTTTTTACCAACATGAGGAGGACCAACATAATAGTTTTTTACTACATTATTACCATGAAGAGGACCTATATGTTTTTTCAAAAATTCTTGATTGACAAGGAATATACATACCAAACTATTGATATTTTACTAAGGGGGTTTTCTAAAATTGGTATCACAAGGAGTACCTCTATGATTATTGGAGGATATTAAATCATTAGGAGGGTCTCTATGGATATTTTTTATTTGGATTCAAGGAGAACCTTTAAAATTATTTTTCATGGGAGACATCCTAAGTTTTATGCATGTGTCTAACTATGGGGAGGACCACCTTGGTTTGGGAATTATTGATGATGGCTATGGGGAGGTCCTCTGTGATAGGTGTTTCCACATTCATTGAAGGACCATTCAGATAAATTTTAAAGGGAGGACATATATATCCATTAATGGTTATATAATTATGAGTGTGAACTATGTAGTGGTTATTTTCATCCCTCATTGATGTGGGTCTCACTAAACCAACCATTGGTTCCTATCTTGTCTTGATTTGATGTTTCTTACCAATGGTGATTTGGAATCATCCTTGACTCGCTATTGATATATGTTGCTATGTGTGGGGATTTTTGTGTCCAAGGCTTGTATAGTGGATTACCATCAGTGGTACAACCTTCTTAATTCCCTATAATAGATTACTAGAGTAGTAACATCTTCATTATGACCCCTTGAGGAACTAAGTTCACATGACAATTATAATGTCCACAGTTGAATGGATCCCTATAAAGAATCTCTTGGGTGGATATAAGGATATATTGAATGTACTTCATCACCACCCTATAATAAGGATTGTATGTTTTTCTTCACTCTAATTTTAATCTTTCAAAGTTGTTCTATTTGAAAATAAGAGCCACTTATCTCCCCCTAACATATCATTGATGGGACAACCTTTAGGTCCTCATCATCTGAAGTCTTTCATAGGATGCCTCTGGGGTTGGGATAGAACCACTAATTTTGCATTCTAGAATATGGGTATTCACCACTAAAAATTTAATACTCGAAGTGGGTAACAAAACCTATCACGGATAAGGGTCTATAGTAATCATTTCATATGTGTAACAACCAGATATTTTATGAGAATTATTCTTTTTAATTTCATTGATGTCTTGTATTTTATGCTATACCAAAATTAGCATGTGCTATATGCAACACCGTATTAGTTTGCAGTATATGAAACACTATTCTTGGCTCGTGTTACACACAATTTCAAGTTTGTTTTGTGAAATTATTCTACGCAACATTAAGTATAGATTTTGTTAAATGTATAAATGAAATATGTTTTGATTATGTTATATGCAACATCAAACGGAGCTTTCACTACACGCATCCCTGACTTGACATGCATTACACACAATCAAGACCTTCCTTGATAGCATGTATAGTACGCAATACCGAGTTTCACTAAACGATATATTATTATAATATTGTTATGAACTAGCCGTTATGAATAGTAATACCCACTTTTTGAAATTTTATAAATTTTATATTTCAAAATGGACTTCATTTTTGGATTCGGAATATCGAAATTATCCTAGGGTGAAATTTTGGAATTTTTCTGAAAACCTTCAATTTTTGATGAATAGTGAAAACACTAGGTTACTATTTAAAAACCGGCTTTTTATATAAATAATTATTTATTTTATTTAAATTTATTTTAGGCCAAAATTGATACATAATACCTATATATGTTCAATATAATTCATTGGAGTCATTTTATAATAATTTTAGACATATAAAAATTTTAGTGAACTTTTCACTGTCTTTTACCCACCTCCTATGAGAGTTTGAAAATTTACATAATACTTAATTTTACCGCTTCTGTGAGTGGAATTTCGAAAATCCGAGAGACACGGTTAATATGAAGGAGTAAAATGTGGTTCAATAAGATAAAAATAATTTTTGGTGAATAGTAACTTTTTACTTTTATTTACCACGGTTAAAAGTAAATAGTGTAATTAAGGGTAAAAATGATATTACTATTACCCTAACACGTGTCCCAATTCTATTGGATAAGTGTAATTCGACCAAAAACAACCTTAAGAATAAAATATTACCATTTAGGTCTACTTGGACTAGATTAGGACATTTATTATTATTTTATTTAAAAAAATAGTTAAAATAATTAAAATCAATGTTTAATAACTAAAAAAATTTTAATATAGGGTTATACATACACTACTTGAAAAACGGTCTATACCCACGGTTCAAAACTGTGGGCTGGAACAACGTCGGTATAGGGGTCTCAGCCTATACCCACGGTTTGGAGAACCGTGGGTATAGGTGAGTCACATGTGGCACACTGGCTGTTCCAGCGAGGCACACAACAGACCCCACGGTTTTCAAACCGTGGGGTATTTAAATCCAAAAAAAGTACCCAAGGAGTTTTGAACCCACGACTAGCTCTAACCCACACAACCATGCCACCAAATGAGCTGGGTATTTTATCTGTTATATGTACATATATCCATTTATATATATAAATGTTCGGTATTTAAATTCAAAAAAAGCATTGGCGGTGTTTCGAACCTGTGTCTCGTGATAAAAATAACGACAGTGCCACCAACCGAGCCGCGATTTATATTTGTTAGTTGTACGTTTATCTGCTTATATATATATATATATATTAATATTCAGGATTTAAATTCAAAAAGTCTCCCATGGGGTTTCGAAACCGGGACACGCGTTAAAGCTCGCAACCGTGCCACCGAACGAGTTGGATTTTCTATGTGTTATATATACATATATCGTTATATATATATATATATATATATATTAATATTCGGTATTTTAATTCAAAAAAAGAGCCCCCTGGGTTTCAAACCCAGAACCACGCGAACAGCCTAGCAACCGCGCCCCACGGACGGACCAACCTGGCTAAATACCTTTTGAAGGTTTATATTTATATGTATATAAATATATTAATCTAAACTGTGAAAAAATATCTCCCCGCCAAATTTTTTCCGTGTCCCGCCTAATTTTCTTTCCACGTCATAAGCTATACCCACGGTTCTGGAGAACCGTCGATATAGGTCTTCAAAAAAAAACCGCAATACCGACGGTTTTCAAAAACCGTCGGTATAGGTCTTTGAAAAATATCCTATACCCACGGTTTTCTCCAAAACCATGGGTATAGGTCTTAAAATAAAACTATACCCACGGTTTTTGGCACAACCGTGGGTATAGGTGGCCTATACCCATGGTTTTGGAGAACCGTGGGTATAGGTTCACCTACTATACCTATACCCATGGTTTTTTGCAAAACCATGGGTATAGACCTGTTTTCCAGTAGTGATAAGATAAATTCGACTATAAATATTAATTATAAATATAAAAAGATTTCCTACATAATGGTATTTTATTTATAATTTTTAGACATTAAATAATTTAATTTATTTATGACACAGTGATGATGCAGTAATTACCTTATTGATGAAATATTAACATAATTGATGTTATAAATACCCAAATAAATGTAATTTGAGACTTTTTATAAATTACACTAATTTTCTAGGTTAATATGACATGTTATTATTGATTTAATTAACTTTTTTAGAACTAATCATGTTGTTATGATTTTCAAAAAAATCATGTACCAAATAGTGTCAAAATGACATAAAATAGTTTTTAAAACAAATATTATATTATTAATTGTTATTTTGTTCCTAAAAATCAATGGTTCGTCCAAATGACCTAGATAAGGATATATATATTAATAATGAACCACTTGGGGTTCGTTTGTCTTGTTATAGTAAGTTTATTAACCATATAGTGTAAGAAAACAAGAAGATAGGGTAAAAGTTAAATTATTTAACTTAGAGTTAAATATAAATGATAAGGTTAAAATAGTAACCTAAAATTTTCTAAAAACTATAGTTTGAGAGGATTTCGACCCATCCCCACTTTATATTCGAAATAAATCAATTTGGAGCTATTATAAACCGAATATGACTTTATTATAAAATAATATTTTATGTTTTTCCAAAGGTTCCCCTCTCCTCCCTTATAAAAAGGGAACCCCTTCCCTCGTCTCTTCACACCCTTTTGAGCCTGGAATCTCGGCCAAAACCTGCTCATTTCCCTTCTCATATTCCCGAGAAACATTATAGAGGTTCTAGTCTCCTAAAAAGACCATCCCTAGTGCCTTAAGAGGAGGTTAAGAAGAGGCGCGTCAAAGAAGAGGTAATATCCTTTACCGATTCGTTCCAATTTATTTCTTCTTCTACTTCTTCTAATTTATTTGTTTCATCATAAATTAATAACATCAGTATCACTCATATTCTTATATTTTATTATAAATATTAAAAAACCAAATTTCATCTTCTATCCATCCAACAGAAAAGGAAATCACCGTGCGTGCGTACGTACAGAATACCGTCTCCACGCCATGGTGTAATCTGTTTTACACCACCACCTTACTTGGATGGGTATAATGGTGTAAATAAATAAGTCTATATGATTATTTTAAATTGATATTGATTCTGAAATATTATACATACACTTCAATACAATTCCACGATCATGGGAATGATATTATCGCTCGTGCGTACGTACGGACAACCGTCTCCACGAACGCGATGAGATTCATTTTCCATGATTAACCATTCAAGTATGATTATAAATTATATATAATAAATAATAATGAAATATATTACATAATAATTATACTGGATTTATGTACATATATGTTTCATTTACTTAATTCCATTTAATTCAATAAGGAAATGAAAACAGCGTTCATGCGTACACACGGCATACCGTCTCCATAAACGGTGTATTTCATTCCATTTATCTATATATCATATATATTTATATACTAAATATATATAATATATAAATAATATTTTAAATTCTGGAATTAGGTAAATTAGGTTATAAGTAATAATATCAAGAACAACATGTCGAAACACGTACGATAAATGAAATGATTTTACCCAAAACGCTACTTTAACATGGAATTTACAAAAGAACAGGTAATATAAAGTCATAAGTGAACCATATATGAAATCATAACAATGAATATGATTCTGTAATAAGTCAATGAAATTATTTAAATCATTATACAGGAGTTTCGGATATGTATGAAGCATATCTGACCTAAGGTAAGGGATAATTATTCCAATCTCATTCTTATTCGATATTGCTTATTCGTAAGTATTTACTGGGGTTATGTTTATTATCCATGTCCATATTTTCTCAAAATGTTTTCAAAAATGCTTAATTTTTTTCCATGTATGTTTGAAGTCATTTTTTACCTTTTTTTTACTTTTACTACATCGTATCGAAGGAATCTTTCTTTTGTTTACCATATGAGGTACTTTTTGACTTTTCTGGTAAAAGTACGAGAAGAATGTTTTTTTTAACTTATACGGCATGAACAGATTTTTATGGTTTTATAATTCCCTACTTTCATGAGGATTACTCTAAAATATTTAATGACTATTTTCAACAAAATCCTTTTCTTTTAAAATTGCATGTCATTTTTGAAAAGAAAATGAATTTGAAGAAGAAATGATATTTTCATCAAGAATTCATTTCAAGTGTTTTATCAAAACAATTTTCCATATAAGATGGAATTATTTCATATGTGTATGTTTCAAGTATAATTTCTCTATGATTTACATGGTTTCACTTTTCTTATGAAGAAATGATATCCATTTTATTTTCATGGATTATGTTATGATGGGATGATGTTTATGAAACCAATTTTATAATTTGGGTAATGATGAATGATTAATGTTCATGTTGTGGAACAAGTAAGAATGATTTCATTATTAGATTGGTGGGACCTATATCTCCCTCTAATTCATTGGGTAAAGATTTATATATCATGAGATAGACATGGCTGGAACGGTAAGTTAATCCGGTTTAGTGTTACAGGACTGACTTGAGGAGTGAACTCGATTCAGAAAGGGACTTTGTCCACTAAGATGGTCTTGGCAGCAATGAATTCGCTACTATGGAAATCAAATCATGTGCTTAATGGTTTTCCACAATTACATGTTTTCTTCCCATGCTATTTTATCATGATTGATGTTCCATTATGATATATTCCTAACATACTTCCAAGATTTATGTCTTTCCTCAAGATTTTGATGTTTAGATTTTATGTTCAAGTTTTTTCATTCAAATTTTTATGGATTGTTTTATGTTCCCTATGTTTACCCTTACTGGGAATTGGAGCTCACCATTTTTATGTTTTCTTTTACCCAAGATTTAAAGAAAGTTTTTAGGTAAGAAAATAAAAGGGGAAGATCTTTATAGGAGATTTTGAAGATCTTTCACCATGATTAGAAGATTATGTTCCAAGATTCTAAAGACACTAAACTATTACGGTCCTTTGGTGTCTGTTTTTGTTATATATTAAGTATTCTGCAAAAGTAATGTAATTTCCATGTACGTCAAGCTATGGGTCTCTACAGTTGGTATTAGAGGAAAGGTTTAGTTAACCTTTGGAAACTAGGATGCGAAAACTTTAGTGAGAACCCTAGACATATTTCTAAGGTATGTCTAGGGATGTCCCTAAGGTAAAGTATAAGTATAGGTTATAGTCCTAGAATTACGGTAACAATATTATAATTAACCCTAAGATGTTATATATTATAAGGTACTCCCCCTTTATTATGTTGTTTTCCCTAGCATGATTTTTCCTCTCACACTATTTTTTTTGGGTTTTAGACGATGGCTGGAACCCGAAGGAACCGTGTTGATCAATGTAACGGATAATGCAATGATTATCCTCCTAAACAAACCAATGTTATGAGAGATGGAGTGAAAAATATTATTGATATACTTACAGTAGCTATGAATCATTCTGGACATCCAAATGAGCAGAGAAGGGAACAATATTCCATTGAGTCCTTCATGAGGCAACACCCACCTTCTTTTTGTGGGTCTTCTGATCCACCTGTTGCTGAACAATGGATCAGTACCATTGAAAAGATATTTTCCATACTTCACTATTCGGAACATGATAAAGTCATTCTGGCTATTTACCATTTAGAAGGTGAAGCAGATCAATGGTGGACTCTAATTAAGAATAAGAGGCCCTGATATGAAATTGAATCCATGAAATGGGATGAGTTCAAGAACTTATTTTTCAATAAGTACTTCCCTCGTATTCTTAGAACAAATATGGAAAAGGATTTCCTTGAGCTTAAGAAAAAGGATGATAAATCTGTTGGTATATACGAAGCGAATTTTACAAGGCTTTCAAGGTATCCATCTGGCTTTATCATCCAACCTGAAAGTAAAGATGATCGATTCTTTAGTGGCTTAAAACAAAGTCTTCGAAGGGCATTAGCTGTAAGAGACTTCAGTAGCTATAAATAAATTGTGTGTTGTGCTATCAAGGTAGAAATTGATGTTGGTGTTACAAATACATCTCATGGTTTTGACAACAAACGAAAGATGGAGTTCAAGGATAAATCTCAGAATAATGGTGAAAAGAAGATGAATGTTTCTTTATGCTCAATGTGTGGAAAGAAGCATGGTGGAGATTGTATTAAAGGGATTAGAAAATTTTTTAAGTGTGGAAAAGAAGGTCATCAAGAAGCTGAGTGTCGAAGTAATGGAAAAGGGGTTTCTAATGATGTGAATAAAGAAAATACTGCATAGAACGCACCACCAACACTTCAATGCTTCAAGTGCAAGGAAATGGGGCATTATGCTAATCAATGCCCTAATACAAGGGTTAATGATGATCAATGTGAGCAACCTCTTAAGGAAAAGGGTAAATGGAAGTCACATGCGATCACTATTTGTGATGTTGAGTATGAAAATGATGTTGTGTAATGATTAAGTTTTTATGTAATCAGATTTCAAAATAGTATCATGGAATCTCATTTATGGCATCATGGAATTTTGGAATATCAATGTATTGGTTTTCTATAATTATATGGTACCGGTAACCATGAAAAGTGATTGAAATATTTTTGGAAAGAAGATTATATATGCATAATGAAGCGATAAAGAAAAAATGTAATGAGCTCGTGACTGATATAAAGACAAAGTTATATCATGGTCTGAGTATATAGAAATTTTGGGATTTTGGTATGTGGAAAGTGTTAAATTTTGACAGAATTCATGTTTTCACTAAGGGACAATGGGTATTCATTTTTCAAGAGAATTCATGATTAAGGTATTCACATGTTTGTAATTTGACCAACAAGATATATCATATGATATATGGGGGATAAATGACAGTATTCACTTGCTCGGTAGATGACATTTCTAGTAATTGTTTTCTTTATTCTATGAGCTTGGATAGAAGTATTTTGGATAAGCCTAGAGATTGGAATGGATTATGTTGGGCATAATTAGTATTGTTTATGGCTAGAAAAGTTTTCGATATTATTTATTGAATGTTATAATAATGTAGTTTTAGAAAAAGGACAACCAACAGGACGGGTGACAACCTGTCACGTCGGACAAGGCTGTGGGAATCGAACCCACAACCGAAGTGCGACAGGCCTTTATCGCCTACCACTTTCCTACAGGAAGTCCCCGATTATTAGAAACTAGTTTTATTATATTAATAAGTATTATATATAAAGTATAAGTCTATTTTAGGAACCATATATGATTAATCTCACTATATATGGACTTATGTATTTTTTATAACTTTTTCTAACCTTTTGTTTGAGATAGATGGAATGACCCATCATTTTATCACATGATCTGCTAAAACTTCACGAATGACAAATTCAACTTCATTTCTTTAAGAGATGAAGTGGAAATTGTCCATGGAATGACCAACGGTGAGATTGTACCAAAATCAACAAAGTATTTCTTCTAATTCCAATTTCTTAAACTTTAGGGAAATGATCTTGAAAACCAAAAATGTTGTCCTAGTGCCCTTATATCTGATGATTTATATGGTACCTTAGATCATCAAAAATTTATGTCTTTGTGATTGTTGGATTTTTCATATCCATGTCCTCTACCACTCTTCAACAGATGTTGATGGTTATATTTCTCTTCTATATCCATATTTTCACCCATGTTATCCTATGTGGAAACCTAATGATGAGTTAATTTGGGTAACCGTTATGTTTCTTACATTAATTCTTAAAATTAAGTGTTATTATTCCTTTTTACGATGTGGGTTTCTATGAATGAAACTTTCATGTAGTAAACCATGTATATCCCCGACGAATTTCTAGGGCGAAATTCATTTTAAGGGGGGAAGAATGTAACAACCATAGATTTTATGAGAATTATTCTTTTAAATTTCATTGATGTCTTGTGTTGTACGCCACCCCAAAATTATCTTGTGCTGTACGCAAAAATGTATTAGCTTTTAGTATACACAACACTATTCTTGGCTCGTGTTACACACAATTTCCAGTTCATTTTGTGAAATTATTCTATGAAACATTAAGTATAGATTTTGTTTAATATATAAATAAAATATGTTTTGATTATGTTATACACAACACCAAATAGAGCTTTCACTACACGCATCCTTGACTTGGCTTGCATTACACACAATCATGACCTTCCTCGATAGCATGTGTAGTATGCAATACCGAGTTTCACTAAACAATATATTATTCTAATATTGTTATGAACTATCCTTTATGAATAGTAATACCAAATTTTTGATATTTTATAAAATTTATCTTTCAAAATGGACTTCATTTTTGGATTCGGAATATCGAAATTAGCATAGGGTGAAATTTTGGTATTTTTCTGAAAACTTTCAATTTTTGATGAATAGTGAAAACACTGGGTTATTATTTAAAAACCGAATTTTTATATAAATAATTATTTATTTGATTTAAAACTTTTTTAGGTAAAAATTGATACATAATACCTATATAAGTTCAATGTAATCCATTGGAGTCATTTTATAATAATTTTAGACATAAAAATTTTATTGAACTTTTCACCGTCTTTTACCCACCTCCTATGAGAGTATGAAAATTTACATAAAATATAATTTTACCACTTCTGTGAGTGGAATTTCCAAAATACGAGACACACGGTTAATATTAAGGAGTAAAATGTGATTCAATAAGATAAAAATAATTTTTGGCGAATAGTAACTTTTTACTTTTATTTACCACGGTTAAAAGTTAATAGGGTAATTAAGGGTAAAAATGATATTACTATTACCCTAACACATGTCCTAATTCTATTGGATAAATTTAATTCGACCTAAAACAACCTTAGGAATAAAATATTACCCTTTAGGTCCACTTGGATTAGATTAGGACATTTATTATTATTTTATTTAAAGAAGAGTTAAAATAGTTAAAATCCTAGTTTAATAACTAAAACATTTTTAATATAGGGTTATACATAAGATAAATTCGACTATAAATATTAATTATAAATATAAAAATATTTCCTACATAATGGTATTTTATTTATAATTTTTAGACATTAAATAAGTTAATTTATTTATGACACAATGATGATGCAGTAATTACCTTATTAATGAAATATTAACATAATTGATGTTATAAATACCCAAATAAATGTAATTTGAGACTTTTTTTAAATTAATCTAATTTAATAGGTTAATATGACATGTTATTAGTGATTTAATTAACTTATTTCGAACTAATCATGCTCTTATGATTTTCAAAAAATCAAGTACCAAATAGTGTCAAAATTGACATAAAATAGTTTTTAAAACAAATATTATATTATTAATTGTTATTTTATTCCTAAAAATCTATGGTCTCGCCAAATTACTTAGATAAGGTTATATATGTTAATAATGAACCACTTGGGGTTCTTTTGGCCTGTTATAGTAAGATTATTAACCATATAGTGTAAGAAAACAAGAAGACACGGTAAAAGTTAAATTATTTAACTTAGAGTTAAATCTAAATGATAAGGTTAAAATAGAAACCTAAACTTGAATAAAACCTATTAGTTGAGAGGATTTCGACCCATCCCCACTTTATATTCTAAATAAATCAATTTGGAGCTATTATAAACCGAATATGACTTTATTATAAAATAATATTTTAAGTTTTTTCAAAGATTCCCCTCTCCTCCCTTGTAAAAAGGGCACCCCTTCACTCTTCTCTTCACACCCTTTTGAGCCTTGAATATCGGCCAACCCCAGACTATTTCCCTTCCCATATTACCTGTAAACATTATAGAGGTTCTGGTCTCCTAAAAAGACCAACCCTAGTGCCTTAAAAAGAGGTTAAGAAGAGGCGCGTCAAAGAAGAGGTAATATCCTTTACCGATTCTTTATAATTTATTTCTTCTTCTACTTCTTCTTCTTTATTTGTTTCATAAAAAATTAATAACAACAGTATCAATCATATACTGATTTGTTATTATAAATATTAAACAACCCAATTTCATCTTCTATCCATCCTATAGAGAATGAAATCACCGCGTGTGCGTACGTACAGAATACCGTCTCCACGCCGTGGTGTAATCTGTTTTCCACCACCACCTTACTTGGATGGGTATAATGGTGTAAATAAATAACTATATATGATTATTTTAAAGTTATATTGATTTTGAAATATTATACATACACTTCGATACAATTCCACGATCATGGGAATGATATCATCGCTCGTGCGTACGTACGGACTACCGTCTCCACGAACGCGATGAGATTCATTTTCCATGATTAACCATTCAAGTATGATTATAATGTATATATAATAAATAATCATGAAATATATTACATAATAATGATAATGGATTTATGTACATATATGTTTCATTTACTTAATTCCATTTAATTCAATAAGGAAACAAAAACAGCGTTCATGCGTGCACATGGCCTACTGTCTCCATGAACGATGTATTTCATTCCATTTATCAATCTATTATATATATTTATATACTGAATATATATTATATATAAATCGTGTTTTAAATTATGGAATTAATTAAATCATGATATAAGTAATAATATCAATAACAACATGTCGAAACACGTACGATAAATTAAATGATTTTACCCAAAACACTGCTTTAACATGGAATTTACAAAAGAACGGGTAATATAAAGTCATAAGTGAACCATATATGAAATCATAACAATGAATATGATTCCGTAATAAGTAATTTACATTATTTAAATCATTATACGTGAGGTTCAGATACATACGAAGCATATCAGACCTAAGGTAAGGGATAATTATTCCAATCTCATTCTTATCCAAGATTATTTATTCGTAAGTATTTACTACGGTTATGTTTATTATCCATGTCCATATGTTCTCAAAATGTTTTCAAAAAAATGCTTAATTTTCTTCCATGTATGTTTAAAGTCATTTTTTTACCTTTTTTTACTTTTACCACATCGTATTGAAGGAATCTTTCTTTTGTTTACAATATGAGGTACTTTTTGACTTTTCCGGTAAAAGTACGAGAAGAATGTTTTTTTAACTTATACGGCATGAAAATATTTTTACGGTTTCATAACGCCTTACTTTCATGAAGCTTACTCTATAAGATTTAATGAATATTTTCAACAAAATCCTTTTCTTTTAAAATTGCATGGCATTTGTGAAAAGAAAACGATTTTGAAGAAGAAAGGATATTTTCCTCAAGAATTAATTTCAAGAGTTTTATCAAAACCATTTTCCATATAAGATGGAATTACTTCATATGTGTATGTTTCAAGAATAATTTCTCTATTATTTACATGGATTCACTTTTCTTATGATGAAATGATATCCATTGTTTTGTATGGATTATGTTATGATGGGATGATGTTTATGAAACCCATTTTATAATTTGGGTAATAATGAATAAATAATGTTCATGTTTTGGCACAAGTAAGAATGATTTCATTATGAGATGGGTTGGACCTATATATCCCTCGAATTCATTGGGAAAATATTTATATATCATGAGATAGACATGGTTGTAACGGTAAGTTAATCTGGTTCAGTGTTACAGGACTGAAATGAGGAGTGAACTCGATTCAGAAAGGGACTTTGTCCACTAAGATGGTCTTAGCAGCAATGACTTCGCTACTATGGAAATCATATCATGTGCTTAATGGTTTTCCACAATTACATGTTTTCTTACCATGCTATTTTATCATGATTGATGTTCTATTATGATATATGCCTTACATACTTCCAAGATTTATGTCTTTCCTCAAGATTTTGATGTTTAGATTTTATGTTCAAGTTTTTTCATTCAAATGTTTATGGATTGTTTTATGTTCCCTATGTTTACCCTTACTGGGAATTTGAGCTCACCCTTTTTATGTTTTCTTTTCCCAAATATTTAAAGAAAGTTTTTAGGTAGGAAAATAAAAGGGGAATATCTTTATGGGAGATGTTGAAGATCTTTCACCATGATTAGAAGATTATGTTCCAAGTTTCCAAAGACACTAAACTATTACGGTCCTTTGGTGTCTGTTTTTGTTATATATTAAGTATTCTGAAAAATTAATGTAATGTCCATGTACGTGAACCTATGGGTCTCTACAATATGAGTCGTACATACGGAATGACATTTTCAAGTGATGCACAGACACTTGAGTTAATCCATAATTCCCCTAATTTGGATAAGGAGTTTGATTCTTGGGGATGCATTGAGAGATTATCCCATTAAAGATATAAGGGATAAAATTAATGTAAGAAACCACAAATAAGAAACTCATAATTTCAATATCACATGTAAAATTATAGGGTCAATCTATCTATTTTTTTGGTAAAGTATTCACATTGGGTTCTTCACTTTTATTCCCTAGTGTGTTCGTGTATGATTTTTTTATGGACCCACTTACTAAAGGTGTGTGTTCATTAAAATGAACTAATGATTCTTTTAATTGGGTATAAATATTGAGTGTAGTTTGGATCATCCTATAAAGGGTTTTATTACATAGTCTAGGACTCTCTCATATATTTAAGACATATTAATGAAATCATTCCTAATAATAATAATTGTTTACCTTTTCATGAAATAAATCATTTAACATAATGAATAAATTTTAACATCTATATGTAGAAAATTTTATTTATCTATGTATACAATACATTCTATATATTTCCTCTTATGGTTAGTTACTCTATCGTATAAATCCATACAGTTGGGCACTCTATAATTTATCACTATTCAAGGAGGTAGTAGGTGTGGAGGATTTGGTATAATAATCATGAAATGGATGACTTAAGTATACCTATGAAGGGAATAAAAAACTCATGTTTTCTAGTTATTTTTATAGATACATTTCAATCCTTCTAAGGTGCCATAGGAAATACCATTGTGGTTTCTTTTAAGGTTATGCATCCATGTCCAATGATGTTATATCCATGGTCTTTCATCCAGAACCAATGATGTACCATTTAATGTTATTAAAATAAGACCAATGATGTTCCTTTTAGGTTCATGAAACTAGGATCGTGGTTCTTCCTTGTAAGGTTACACATTTAGAACAAAAGAAGTTCCTTTCAGCCTCATACGTCTAGGACGAAAGTAAACTTTTGTTTATGGTCATACAACTAAGAACTATTTTGAGTAGTTTAAATTCAAGTGGAATGTACAAATAGGTGAAAGTGGCCTGGAATGGTTCATATGGGACTAATTCATGACTTTTTTCCTCTTATCCATTAGTAATTAGATAATAAAGGATAATTGGACTCATGGGTGATGTGATACATCCAAGAAGAGTTGGGATCTACAAAGAATTAGAATCCCATTTTTGTCTTTGATTCATTAATAAGGAACAAGGGATGCTAATAAAGGGATTAGTAAGACAGCTATTCAACATAGTTCCTACTCAAAACAACTATGTTAAGGGAGATGATTGGGTTTATCTATAGAAACTTCTACCAATCCTCTGAAAGAGAGAGTCCTCATTATCTAGGGAAAACATAATTGTCTATCTCTTAAGGATTTTATCAGTGAAGGAGGAAAATTTGATGATATATCTTACCAGATTATTGATTTCTATTCTCAAAGGAACACATGATGAAAGGTAGCATTTTGATATTCATGGTAACCTAGTAATGTAAATAAGGATGTCATGGTGGAGGCTTACATATGCAACCATCCTCGTGGTTTTTACCTTGATGAAGGGTGGTAAATGACATACATTGGAAATTTGGGAAGGTTTTAATGACCATTTAAGGGATATATTGTGAAAATGGAAACCCTAGTCCAATATTATATAGGATTGGTCTATTGGGAAGAGGGTTGCAAATGCTATGGGAAATCCTTCGGATGTATAAATTTTAGGGTGTATTTTGGGTGAGTTAGGAACACCAATTATGTTGGGGGGTTAAAGACTGGTGATTGTATAAGATTTATGTGGGAACCCCTCGATAAAGAAATAAGTCATAGTAAATAGGGGTTTTCATGTTAGATTTTATATAGACCAGCCCATAAATATTTTTAATAAATGATGCATAATCCTGAATGTATTATAAAGAAGGATTCCACCCTCTTTTAACTTATTTTTAAAGTTTACATGAGGGAGTTATTCTAAAAATACATTTTTATAAAGGATGATATCACAAATTATGTCATTTATCAAACTTTTAGCCTTGTTTCTTCATCCACTTCAAATATGTATTGATATTTTATTTAAAGAAAAATCCAAAAAACTAATTTTATGAAATATAAAGTATTTATACAATATAATATTTATGTAAATTCATATGGTTTCACAACATTGATGATTAAAAATGAGGTTTTTAAAGTAATATAGTTCCTACATGGGTTTGATTCCCCATTTCTGTAAATTATTCATGATCCAAAACTATAATCTCATAATCATAAAGGAAGGACACCTATTAGCCAAAGATGACATGGACAAGAAACATGAATCTTTTGTGGGATACATAATTACTTGAAATGATTTTATATTATTTTGTTAAATTGAATATTTTTCTTCATTTTCATATAATCTTATTTCTAAGTATTTTGTAAAAAAATTAACACCAATAATAATTCACGCATCTAACAATTGTATTTTGAATAAAAGCACTGACAGGGTTATTTCTCCCCCATTATAATACCAAATAATGGATATTTTTTGTGGTTCTCAATCATGGGTCTCATAATATAAATCTTGTATAAATGTTTGGAATCTTATAATGAATGTATCTAGGACTACTAATAAAGGTATCTATAAAATCTAAAAAACACTCATAACTGAGGTAGCGATAATCTATAAATACGATGAAGGTAAAACATGTCTTTTATTTGTAATAACACTCTTAATAATAACTTCACAATATGAATTTGTTGAAAATGGAGATAAAAGATAGAAATAGAGAATATCATAATTCAATTTGATTTTTATTATAAATTAACCTCTTTGGATAAAGGTTTATAAGACATTCTATATAGTTTTATGGGAAAACAATGCTCAAGAAGATGACTAATTCATACAATATAATATCAAATATAAATATTGAATTAGTAGTTAATAAGATAAATATAAATATATTTATAATATCTCTATATCAATATAAAATTATTAGTCAATGAGATAAATATCCACAAATGTTTGTAAAATTGATCCTTGTCAAGAATAAGGATTAATTTTGAGTTTGTTTTATTATTATATAATAATTATATTGGAGGTTGTTTTTAATAATATAAGGAATAAGTTTAAATTAATTTTTAATCTTAGAATCATTTGTATATTAAAATTTACAATCAACAATATGTGTTTATATTAATCATAGTTCATTATCTTCTAATTCCAACACCACCGCTGAGATCTTTTACACCAATAATATTGTGATTTCTAAATAAAAAATATTATTTTATTTTAAAATATTAATTTCACCTTTAAATTAATATTTTTTAATATTATTCTTTTCTATCAAACAATAAGTCAGTTATGCTTCAACCATACTTTGAAGTTATTATTCATCATTTTTCCTGTTTTATTATCCAATAAAAAATTTACTTCTAAAATTAATAATAATAGTAATAAGGGGTATATATAATTTCTATATAAAGTAATTAATTTATCAAATAATATAAATGAATCTACCTTTAAATATCATGTTTTTGTCAAATATTTCTTACATCAAAAAATTAAATAATATCAATTTAAAATTGTGAATTTATTATATTTAAATACTCAACCAAATATTTGATATTTATTATGGAATATATTTTTATAAATTATTAAATTTTAAAGAAATTTCTAAAATAAAAATCATTATTGATGTAATATATAATGATTAATGGTTTTATTTTTGAATCATTTATTTTAAGATCCTCATATCATATTAACATTAATTTCATATGTTTTTAGTAAAATAAAATATATTTTTTGTCATAAAAACTTATATGAATACAATGTATATTTTATGAACTATGATAAATATGAAAACTAATTCATGAGATAACATTAAGGAAAGGGCCTGAGATTTAAAAAAATCAATAAATGTTTTAATATAATTATAAAATATAATAAATCAACAGTTCCATGTAGGGAAACTATATTTCACCCCTTTTTAATAAATGTTAAAAAAAAATTAATATAATTCATATAAAAATAATGTATAATTGATTAATATTCATTGATATTGATATTATTATCACTGCAAATATAATGGTTTTCCTTTTCATGGTTTGTGATAAATATTCATTTTTACTTCACATAATGAAATTTGACATAATTTTGATGGAGATTAATATTCAAAACAGTTTGTATATTATTTTTAAAACATTATTCTAATGATAAGAACAATATAATATTATCCAATATAAATTACTTATTTTTATATTATGATTTAAAAATTAAAGAAATTCATTAACCGTATTACTTGATTTTAGTTCCTTCTCATGGTTGTTAATTATAAAAAAAATAAAATAGATCAACTAGAAAACATAAAAATAATTTTAGAAAGATTAAATAAACATAATTAATCATGAAGTATATATAGAAAATTAAAAAAACATAAATTTATCTATTAATATATTTAAGATTTCGTATTTATAAAGTTTCATATGGTCAAACATTAAAAAGGATAAATATAACCATAAAATAAAGATAAAAAATAAAAAATAAAAAATTGATATATTCATAATTTAGATCATAAAATTTTTAATATTTAAATATTTTTAATTAGTTATACATGGTGATAGAGATGAAAACCATTTATATAGTAAAATAAGATCATTTATTGTTTCAGTATTAGTTGAAATTTTAATAAGGTAATTAATATTTCTATAAGGGCCTAGATTTTCCCAAACCCTTCTACTATATTTTTCCTATGCATTAAGGGTGTTCAAAGACAAATATTGATTGTTTATAAGTTTTATTAATTTTAATTTAATTCTTTTTTCAGTTTTATTTACCCTTCACATGACCCCCTTTTAACATCAAGGTATATTTTCAGAGTTTTGTAAGGATAAGTTAATTATTTCTCAGGTAAAAGTCATCTAGTATTACATCAGGGTAGATTATGGCTTCTGTAAAGGTAGTCTATTTTTCATCAAGTTATATGGAGCTTGAATAATGTTATTTTCCTTCACATCAAGGTCATTCCTGATTCAAATAAAGTCAAACAAGGGATTATGATCTCACATAATGGTAAAATGGGAGAATCCTTATACAGGTCCTTCCTCTAGAACTACATAAGGGTAAACTAGAAGTACCCATATGTAATACTTTTTTTCTATACTATGTATGGGTAACTCTAAAGTTTCCATTTCGTGAAACCCCTACATTGTTATGTAAGGGTAACATTTTGTATAAAAAATATACAATTTTTTCTTTTACTCAACTTTAACTCAATTTTCATGGAAATATTAGTGTTTTAAGTTAAAAATCATGGGAAAAATTGGATAAATAATGATTTAAATATAAAGTAAAATTCATTTACTCAAATTCATTTTTTAATGAAAATATTAAGGAAAATGGTAACTAAAATCATGGATTAATATATGTTATGAATATAATGGGGATATCACTTAACATGAGATATTTAGAGGATATTTAAATGTATGTGTGAGATAAATGAAATCAAAATTGAAATTAATGTTAATTAGAAGGAAATTTTAGTAGATTCTTTCATAATATTTGAGAGGTGAATTATCTAATATTTTCTTATACTAAATAATATTAACCTTCATTCAAGTTTCATGTCTTCCCTTGAGGCTAGATGAACAAAGATTTACTATTAGAGTATAGTGAGTCTCTACAATCCATATGAGAATTATTATTTGAATTTTATAATTCCTTGAATGATTTTCAGACTTGTTTATATTTTTTCTCTCTCTGTATATTTTTTTTGTAGTGTGTGTGAAGCTTCTCATGTGGTGTGGGATTTTTTATCACTCTTTAATTTTTTTTTCTAGTGTAAATTTATCATGCATTGGATTATTCTATATGATTATATGAAATTAACTATCACAAGATAATAATCTATAAATTTAAAGAAACAAAAGGGGATAAAGATAAAGGATTATCACAAGTAGTGATAATAATTTTTCATAATATAAAATTAAATAAATGAACCTAGAATTTTAATTTTTTTATTGTGTGTGATTTATGCCTTTTTATTGGTAGCCCCTTGATTTTATATATAATTATTTATCTATTTAATATGGTTATTGATATAGTTTAAGGATGAGTAATTTTCTAAAAATTGATAAATAACGTAAACATGGAATTATGAAAATTATAAAGTAATATATATATAAATTGATAACTATCCTTCCATGTGATTTTTTGAAAATATTAGTGGTGATAAAGGTATTTTATTGGTTTTTTTATATCCATTTTTATGTTTTTTTATATTTTTCTTTTTTATGGAACCTAATCAAAATGAATTAGTTAATTCAGAACGGTGATTAAATAATTGCTTTCTAAACAAATATTTTTGTGGTTATGTGAGATCATTCTTGTTTGTGAAAGGATTTAATGGATTTGTTTTCTGGCCTTAGTTTCCTCGTGAGTGTTTCCTGATGAAAATAATTTTTCTACTATATATGATTTCTATCGTATAATAAATGTTTAATGTGTTTGTTGATAACCTAGAATAGGCACATGAGCCTCAGCCTAGTTGGTGAGGACTAACTTGGTTCATCCAAGATACCTGAGATCAAATCTAGGTGAAGGCATATTTCTGGGTTACTATAGAAGTACTGTAGTAGGCACTGTGGTAGGCACTATTTGGTACTGTAGCAGCCAGAACTATTCATACATCTAGGCCATCAGGCCACCGGTTTGGTCCTCGGGTTTTGCAAGGCTTTTGAGCCACCCAAGGCCTTTGGGCCAGTTGATTCTCGAGGCCTTCGGGCAACCATAAGGCCTTAGGTCCACCCTAAGGCCTTCAGGCCACATGAATGTAGGCCCCAGACACACTAAAAAAAAGGAGAAGCCTCAGAAGAGGATTCAGAGCAGGTGAACTCACCAGAGTATAGCCAAATGGATTTTCAGAATGAGAGGGTATGGATATGCCATTGGTACCAGACTGTGCTGGGGGAAACCTATCCAGATGGTCATGCAAAGGTGGATGGAAACTATCAGGATTCATATACTGGGGAGGGGTAGCTCCTTGTAGATAGTTTGGTTGAATTTCCTAAGACCTTCGGGTCAAGTAATCTCTTAAGCCTACAGGCCATGTGATCTCTGACCCTACGGGCCATATAAGGGTTCCCCCTCATCCCTTAAAATTGGGGTTATCAAAAATCAATAAAAATTAAGGCCTTCGAGCCATTCAGGTAGGATAAACTAGAATGGTTGTAATTATTGATGAACAGTGGGATGGTTTTCCTGGGGTTCTAGTAGTGATTGATATTGGTAATGGCAGGATGTAATATAATGTGTGAAATGGTATTGGGGATCACACCAAGATTAAGTGTATGAGTTGATATCTAACTTTTTACATTGATTCTTTCTGGATTCTTTATTTTAAATGGATAGTTGTGGGGTGATTGATCATTATTATTCTCAACTTCTTATTCTAGTTGTTTTTATGCATGGAAAGTGATTATTTTCATGTGATTTCTTAGGATGAGTCCTATAGTACCCAAAATTTATGGAATTTTGAATTGGAAAAATAAATAAATTCATGGGATGGGGTGTTTTTTATGGAATCAATAATAAATGATTTGTATATATTAATGAGAACCATATTATGGTTTAATTAATGTTGTTTTGTTATGGTAATTAAAACTAGAAAGTTAAAATGGCTAATAAAATCATTTTGGATTGCAATATAGTTTGATTAAATAATAAATTTCAAATGAAATTAATGATCAATTGTTAATTACTAATTAATAAGTGGAAATGTTAAAATTTATTAGTCTTGATTCTTTTTCTTAATCTAGTTCTTAGAACTTAGTGGTGGTAGTTGGGTGTCATGTGAGATGATAGTTGTAGTTGGAGTCTAAGTCTAGGAAGAATACTTTAATGTTTTTTTTGTGATATATCTAATATTTTATAATTTTATATGCTAAACCACCCAAGTTAGTAGGGAAACCCACACCCAAATTTTTTAGAATGTGTTTCCCAAACATCTAGGTTGGGAGGGAACTGATGGCTAACGAATTTTTCTTTTTCATTATCAATTCTACTATAGTATATTATGTGGTTATAATTAGGATATTATGGTTTATTATATAGGGTATTGAATCATATGGGATGTGATGAATTTCAATTTCTATACATCTATGTGTAGGCTATAATGGTATAAGGTTATAGCATACACTTGTATCTGATCAGGGTGGATATAGATTCCCACATGAGCAAATATATGGGTTGTAGTTTCTTATCAAGCATTAATTGATTTTAAATGGGATTATGATAATGATGTTATTCCAGGATACATGGGATATAATATGGCTATGATAGGATTACATGGATTAGTGAAGGATGACTTGTGGGAGGGATGATCATAGAACGTGATCCATTGGGGCCTGAGAGTGACAAATTAGTAGGGAAGTAGAAGTAAGTTACCTTTTATTTACGTATATGTTTGATATGGATATGTTCACTTGTATTTGTCACTAGGATAGTGATCTATGTGGAGTATGGGGATATAGTTTTACCTTCTTAGGTAATGATTTGATTTGATTTTTTTATTTTCTGGGATTTAGTAAGATTATTTCACATTTTACATGAGAGGTTCTTTGGAGGATCCTACTAAGTGTACTTGTATGATTTCCCTATATATATGAATTTTTTATGTTCATAGGATTTGGTTAATTATCAATCCTAGCATTACGTTATTAGACTAGTTGTTCAGGATTTTTCAGATTTTGGGGTCACTTCCTAGGATTTCATTTAGTAATTTTTATTTTTTTAGTTATGTATGACATTTAATTCATATGTTTGTATTGTTTATTTATTTATGTATGGGGATGATTAGTTCCATCTCATCTTATATATTATTTATTAAATTAAAATAAGGATGATAATTCCTCCCATTTTTGATTATATACCATTGAAGTTAGTCACAAATAGGTGGCCTACTAGTGGTGGGATTCCGCATTCATCATCTCTCCCTTCATGTTTTTCCTAGAAGAGGTACCAGTGGAGATGAGGTCATGATAGCGTGGATTCAGATTTTATAATTGAGAGATAGGATGGATTTTGGATATAGGCACTCAGGAGAATAAATGGGTTCATTGGGAAATAGTATTAGTAAAACTTCGAACATTATTTAATCAATGGATACTAAGTGGGATATAGGGTTTTAGGCCCCATGTAATCTAGTTCTAGGAACATCAAGTTTACATACCATGTTATGTGACATGGTTCTTATTACGGTGTAGAGATCGAGCTAAGAAACATGAATAATGTTTTCTAATGCATTTGAAGTTTGGTAGAAATGGAAAATAAGTCTCAATTACTTAATTATTGAAACTTGAATGGTCTATATTATGATTTTAGGGAGTCCCTAATGTTTGATATTTTTCATTAATAACTCCATTTTTTTATCTTCATAAGGTTCATACTGAAGTTTTCCAGCAGGATGTACCATAAAATCATCACAAATTGGTGGTGAACGATGACTCTACATAGGGGAGTATGCTATATGATTGTCAATTTTAGGGTATTCCAAAGTATGAGGGGTCCATTTCATATAGAGATATTGAGTCTTGGTTGGAGGATGAAAAAATATATTTTATTTCAATTCATGCTCAAAATTAGTATTGGGTTTCATTAGTTGTGATGATATTTCATGGGGTAGAGTGGTAATGTTGGTTCTTATTCCATAGGGATCATGAGTTAGTTTTTCTATGGGAGAATTTTCAGTATCATTTTTTGGTTGAGTCTCTTTCTTTGACCATGAAGACGGTTTATTAGTAGGATATTCTTACAATTAATCAGGGGATTTCTAGTGTGTGAGATTTTAGTATCTATTATAAAAAAAATTAAATTATTCTTCACACTTTCTTCTAGATTAAGAGGATAGGGTAACGAATTTAGAGGTGGATTTTCATCTAGAGATCTAGTTCCAAGTCACCCAATTTAGGTTGAAGAAATTACTTTAGGTGTCAACAAGGTTAGTGTTCAATGAGAGGAAGCTACAGAGGATTGTATCATCACAATGTGGGAGTGTTAACCTTCCTAAGTAGTCAAATTGATTCTCTACTTCATTGTTGTGGATGTCATGTCCATCAAAATTGATATTATTATCCTTCCTTGGTAGTGGATGTGGATCTAGAGGCCCTCTCTAGGTTCATCAATTGCAGTAGTATCCTTCAAGATAGCAGCGGGGTGAAATCATTTTTTATTACTAAAGTTAGTATGGGTTAGTAAGAAGATATCCATGTGATGACCCTTATACTTGCAATATTTTTTTTTCATTTTCTAAAAAAATGGGTTATGGGTTACCGGTTACCATACAGACAATAACCCAACATCATAAATGGCGGTCATGGAACCCGCATACCAGATTACCAATAACAACATCAGCTGGATTCAAAATTAAAAATATCAAAACCCCATCAAGACACCCGCATTATGAGACTCATCCAGGCATAATATGCAGATTCACCCAACACCAACCTCATGTTCATATAAAAGATCATGAACAACACGAAATCAAAAACCAAGAACCAAATTCACCACCAAACATATCAACATTAAAATACAATAGCTCTATTCCTCATCCAAACTGGAGAGCAGAGTAAGAAACAACCCCAGAACCAAGAAAACCGCAATTAGATCCAAGAAAATAATAAAACAGTCACAAGGAATCAGAATAAATACCAATACCTATATCTCATTGCCGCCATCCTTCTCAATCTCTAAAACCATTGCAAAACACCAACTGAACTCACCGAGTGTAAGGCGGAGACCTAAAGTGGTTGGATCTGGAACATCGGTCGCCGAACGGAATGCACCGCAATGAAACCCTAAACAAATCGGGCGAGAAGTCAGGCACGGTGAACCACCGATTCCGCAAAGCCACCCGAGCCGAGGAAGCTGCCAAAACCTCAATTAATATGAGGTATTATTTACATATTTTCTACTTGGTTTTATGTCTTGTGTGTTTTAGAGGCTACGTACTTCTTCTTTCACCCACTTTAGTCCATTATTAGGGGCTTGAGGTGGAGATACTTATAGTTCCCTAAGCGTTAACTATTCTAGTTAGAGGTCAGGATAGCCTGTTTGGTGTGTGAAGAGATTGTGAGTTGATGGTGCTAGAATATCTCTTGAGTAGACTTCATATATATACATTGTTCCCAAGTGTTTCATTTTTTTCAAGGAGTTAATATTTTTTGAATATGAGGTAGTGATTCTTGGGGAATTTTTATGGATCCATTTCATTGAATTGGATGTCACACGTGATAAATTCTCTATGTTGTTAACTATAACGATTGTTGAAAAGATCTTTAGTGTTTAAACAGATGTGATAAAGAGTTTTCAAAATATTATATAGCAAGTTAATTCCATGAAAATTTTGATTTGTATGAAGAATAATGTTTTAAGGCCATATAAATATAATTATATATTTTTCCGGATGATTTGAAGAAAAGAAGAATTACAAGTTTGAATGCATAATTGTTAATGTCCATATTGAAAAAGAAATTCATGAGGACGTTGAATTGATGGAATCCATGAAAAAATATAAGTTCATATATATTTTTCATGAAGAATAAGTGAGGAAGAATAAGATAAGTTTTATAAGTTGGATAAGAATATTAATTGAGGATGGATTTGAATTTAAATTTATACATAGATTATTTTTAATGGTGGCCTACTTAAAAAAGAAGACTGACCCACTAGTCAGTCAATGTCATGGCTCAACCATTGGCACTTGTGGAAAAGATTCAACCATTCCCTATATGATCCATCTAGGTCCATCCCGTAAGTGGAAAATGGGAGTATTCATATCCCAAATGGGGATAGGCATGTGTATAAGGCCTATGAAGATAGACTAGTACAGGCCACATGGGAGGTAGTGCGGTAAGGTAAGGGGTTTGGTAGCACACCCTAGTAGTTACTTCTAGAAGACTACAGGTAGAAAATTATTGATATATTGATCCCTCGATGTATGGAAAAATGATGTGGGAAAACTGATGTTGCTTCACTATTCCTTTATCATTAAAATGATGTAAAGAACCATTTTCATTCGATCCAATATATCTAATCTATCTACTCAAGAGAGAAGTGTTGTATTCCTCATCCTTCAGTCATGGGTTCTACTAATCATGGTAATTCCACCATGATTCAGCCATAGTGATAATGGAATTAATCTATTTTGACATTCTATCCCACGATCTTATCCACATTTATCTTCTAATATCCAGTATATACTGATGAACACTTGATAGATGAAATCCATGCACTGACATGCATGAATATAAGGTACCCAAATAGTGATGTCTTCCGTTGAAGAATCCAACTACCTAGATGTGAAAATTTATTATACTAATGCTTACATATGATCAAAATAAGGCATGCATGTAGCTCTACATTGCATGCATGAAAATCAAATTATGGATGAGGAATTATGACCCAAGTCTTTGAGTCATTAAATGTGATTGTGGTATTCTCTTATTCCTCATGAAGAATATAGATTTTGAATCCTTTAGGTGTTTTAAATAATTATCATGCATGTATGCATGCATGTATGAATGATGATCCATTGAGATTGTTATACTTGTGATAAAACAAAAATAAGAGAATATGATACTCTCGGGTATTTGAAATTACATGAATCTGTGAAAACAGATTCATATGTGGGTAATAAATATCCCACCCAAAGAAGAATGAAATCATGTTATCTTTTAGGTGTTTCTCATATATATAGGGGTGGAATATAGGTGATGGCTGATGTTGTGTGAAGAAGACAATATATGAACCCTTAAGTATTTGATACATACTACATGTGGACTCTGATCCATGGATTATCACTACCTTGTTGATTGAATTTTTCATTGATGGCCATGTGAATAAGAAATGAATAACTATATCTTTTAGGTATTCATAAATACAATTCCTCCATTAATGAAGGAAATATTTGAAATGAGAATTCATACCTACACAATTTGGTTATTTAAATGAGATAAATTAATACCCCCAAATATAGGTGTATTCAAAGATGAGTAAATCAATGTAATACCCACATATGAGTATTAATGTTTTAAGGAAGAAAAGAATAAATGTGTTTATTCATAAACACATTTAATTGAGGATTCAAATAATGGAATTTAAATCATGGAATTATTGATACATCATGTACCACATTTTTCTTGTCTAAATATGTACATACAGGTGATGAGAAAAGTTATATAGTATTACAAGATCATTTTGAGACTCCTTGCATCCATTATGTGAGAATATTTTTTATAGTGACCCAAATCTCACTAATTAATGAAGAAGGTGATTGTGTTTTTCGGAGCATTTGAAGAAGATGATTTAGATAATTCATGATATAATCAGAGTTTCAAGGCCAACATTATTGATAAAGTAATCTAGTGAAGACCATGGTGATTTGTACGCAAGAAGGTAACATCCATATTTATTATAGAGAAAGAATATCTATGAGGAATATCTTTGTATTATTAGATCAACTATAAAGAGGAAGCTTGTGTCTATGGTGTCTGACCAACTACTAGAGGCTTTTGATTGGGGTGTCTAACCAACTGTGGAGAGGTGAATTGGTGTGTCTAACTATTTTTGTAACTAGGGTTTCTAACTATTTTTATTCAATTTTTTAGATATTAATGATAATCCAGGTTAGGGTGTCTAAACAACACGGAAAGGAGCAGGCCTTTCATTGTTGAAACTTATAAATATTGTGTGATATCCTCTCTTGTTTTACTACTTCACACAAGATTATATTAAGAATGACTATTTAGTAGATCTAGAACCTTAACAAGTTCAAGTGGTAAAATTTTAAAGAAATAATTTGTAAATAATAAACACTGATTCACTCCCCCCCCCCTAGTGGTCAATCCGTCCAGGGGAATTACAAGAGGTATCAGAGTGTAGGTAACTTCTAAAGATGAAATAATTTTTAAAGATGTAATCTAATGAAGAATAAAATGAGATCATTTCCCTTATTTTAAGAAATTTTAAAAGTGGTAAAATGAAGAAGGATGGAAAACATTTTCTTAAGAACAATCTAATGAGTGGAGATAAAATAAATTTCCTTGCATTTTAGGAAAAGAAGAATAATCAGACGCATAATTGTTTCCCCTTAAATTGGGGTAAAATGAGAACCTTGTTTTATTTATAAGTTTAACCCCTATGTGGATAAATATTTTTAAAAAAATTATTCTCTCTTGGAGATAAAAAAGAAATGTGATTATGGTGATGATGAGGTAGCAACATCATGTTGTTATTCCAAGGAATTTTCATGAAAATAAAAATATGATCAATGGCTAATCATGCCTGATCTTTATTATTCAATGGTGAAATATTTGACCTTATAAAATAAAATATTTTGGAGAGAATAAGTGACCTTGAATATCAACTCAAATAAAATGGGAACCATGATGAATGAGAAATACATAAAAATAAGATACCTTAAAGAGAGGTTAAAAACATCTAGAGGGAAAATAAAGATCCTTCCAAAAGATGTCACAACATGAGTAGAAACAAAAGAACCCAGGTCTGAAATATTGATGTAAAAATTTTTCCCATGCATAATCTTAAATATTGATCCAAAAAAAATATAAAATTACCAAAGTGTTTTTATTGTTGAATATTTGGGTACATCATTAGTAGATTTTTCAAAGCCAACAATCCCAATGATGTTGGAAGAAAACTATCATTTCCAATATCTAAATTAAGGAGAGACCAAATTATGTATGTATTTCTTGGTAAATGTTTCATTTGTTCTATCCTTGGTCATATGGGAGATAATTTCACTAGAAATAATGCATGTAAAGGTAAAGAAGTCATATAGAGACACTTCACTCCAATGAATTACCCAAAGATTTCTTATACTGGTAAAAATACTATCAAGATATAAAATAGGAAAAATGTTTTGGATAATGAAAATGAGCATCAACCAATGGTGTATCAAGCACCAAAATCCAATCACTCATAAAAAATATCTTTCAAGAAAAGAAATAAATTTTGGAAGAAAAAATTGGTGGTTATTCCATCTGTGAAGGAAGTAGAGAAACTATTCCTTAAAAAGATGAAATTCAAATGATAAAAACAAGTTCAAAATCCATGAATCATTTAAACAACAAATAAATCACATTCCATTATGAGAATAGAAATAAGAAGAAATCATGGGTGAGAGAAAACTCTCACCTTGAATATTTCCTCTAAATAAACAATAGGTTCCTACTTATATCATGTTTTTTATGTGTTATGATCTAATAAGCATGGAATTGGATGATAAGTGCTATTAATTAAGGATTTCATTAATTACTCTGATGATAATGAAGAGGGAATCCATGGATGGGTACCTTTAAATAGAAATGAGGTATTCCAATCACACTATTATCACTTTTTCTAAATTATATTCATTAAGGGGGTTCTTGACTGATGAAAAGATGAGACAAAGGGGGGGTTTTTCCTTATGCACATAAACATTCTAAAGTGTTTATTTAAGTTTGTAATATTTTTCATTTCACTGAAAATTTTGGAATTTGGAGACTCCTTAATTGAGAATTGAGTAACTCTGAGTGTGATATCACATATAAGTATGTGTTATAGATATATTAGACAATCTTGGTTATTTCACACTTTTTTTCTACACCAAATTATCCCAAGTATACATTAATATGATTACCTAAATGCTCTTTGATAAGTACTATGTGATATCATCCCTTTATTTTAAAATATAATAAGATATTTATTAAGATTAAAGATGAGATGAGAATACCCCCCACAAAATTTCATTGCCTTTGATTTTCAATAAGGGGAGAAGAATTTAAGTTCCACCAATTGACTTTTATTATATGAGAATATATTGACAATTAAAGAAAAATTTGTATATTGTTGTGCCCAAGTGTTTCATTTGTTGTCAAGGAGTCAATATATGAGTGAAGATTAGGTTGTGACACCTAGATGATTATTATGGATTAATTTCATGGCATCGGAATTCATTCTTGAGATATTCTCTATATTGTAAAATGTGAAAATTTTTAAAGGATCTTCAATGTTTAAACACATGTAGTAAGGATTTTTCACATTGGATACAACAAGAGCAGTCCATGAAAATGTTGATTTGTATGAATAAGAAGGTTTGAAGGCCCTAAAAATATAATTATATATATATTTCATGATGTTTTTAAGAATATAATAATTAGAATATTCCATGCATAATTTTTGAATTCTATTTTGAATAATAAATGCATGTGGGTGTTGAATTGATGTCGGCCGTGTAAAAATATAAGTTCATACATATTTTTCATGAATAATAAGTGAGGAATAAAATGATAAGTTTGAGAATATGTCTTGGACTTTTAATTTAGTATGGATTTAAATTTTAATTGATACATAGATTATTTCTAAATGTATCCTACTTAAAAAATAATACCAACCCACTGGTCAGCTGAGGCCATGGATCGACCATAGGTACTTGTGGTATAGAGTCAACCACACCCAATGGGAGCCAGCCAAGGTTGACCAGCAGGAAACATGGAGTTCATAACATATCCCACATGTGGATGGGCCCGTGTATAAGTCCTATGAAAATGGATTAGGTTATACCACATGGTATGATGTGTGGTAAGTAAATGGTTTCAAGAAAGCACATCGGTAGTCACTTCTAGATGAATTAAATCGAAAATTGATTGATATAAAAATACCTCTATATATGGATAAAATGATGTGGGGAAACTGATGCAGTTTTACTATTCCTTCATCACTAAAATGGCTAGCATAACCATTTTCATTGATTCAAAAGATCCAACTATCAGATCACGTGGGAATAATTATATTTCTCCTCCTTCGCTCGAGTGTTCTACGGATCATGGTTATTTCTCCATGACTGATCTATAGGGATCATGGAATCTGTTCAGTTCAAGATTTTATCCCATTATTTTAGTAACATTGATCTTCTGATATCCAAGTGAGACTTATGAACATTCCATGGATGAAATTCATGCACTAACATTCATGAACATAAGGTTCCTAAATGGTGATGTCCACCATTGATTATGAAGACTACCTATATGAGATAAATACTTGGATTAATGAATAGGTATGATCGAAATGAGGCATGCATGTAGCTCATTATTTCATCATGAAAATAAAATAAAGGATAATGAATGAGGACCCGAGCCTTCAGCTGCTTAAATGAGAATATGATATTCTCTTATACTGCATGAATAATAGAGACCTAAAATAATTAAGGTGTTTTAAATGAGTATATATGCATTCATAATGAGTTTTTTATATTTTTATACATGTGATAAAACAAGAATAAGACTACCTAAGTCTCTCAGGTATTTAAAACTACATGCATCCATGAGAACAGGGTGAGTTTCGGCTAATAAAGAGCTCGTGTGAAGAAGAATGACATCCCTCTATCCTTAGAGTATTTCACATACATATATGGGTGGAATTTAGGTGATGTATGATTCCACATGAAGAAGATAATATCTGAACTCTTGGGTATTTGAGACATACTTCATGCAGATAGTAATCCATGACTTATCACTACCTCATTGAATTGTGTTTATAGTGATGGAACCATGAAGACTATGACAACCCTGATCTTTATTACACACATAAAAATTATTTATTACATAAATATTCACTTGATAAAACATAGAAGATCAATATTTATAGTGTCTTGGTGGATTAGGAACATTACATAACAAATTAAAACATGAAACACAACATCTTTATTGAAAACTTCATTTTCACAACCACTACATTTCTCTGTACTTAGCATTGCATGGGATAACCTAAGGACATGAATAAGCAAAGTGTGAGAAATAAATCACATTAAGGGAGTAAAAAGGAATAAAATGATGAATAAAATACATGTTACTCAATAGGAACATCAATGTAGATAAATATAAACATGTATATAAAGGCATGATATAGCATGATTATCATAACATGGAAATGTGGCAACACAACTTAACATGGTATTAGCATGATCCAAGGCTCATTGAACATGGATAAGGATTAAACCCCCACTGAGCATGAATTATACTATGTAAACCCTCATTTAACTTGATGTATCATGATACTAAACTTTACCCAATGCATTGGAGCGCTATCAGGGTGCACCGTTCTTATTCATTTCATTTCAGACATAAGTGTGCCTCATGGATCATAAAACATGGATTCATTAAACATCATCATTTTTTACATGATAAAAGAATATGTAATTCATACATTAAACTCTATAGTAAATATATAAATTTGAATAAATGTGAATACCCTTGATAGAGAAATGGACATGGTATTCACTACCCAATGACTTTGGCATGGAAAATCTCTGTGCCATTTCAGCAGCATAACGGCATGACATAAGAATTCAAAAAAATGGTTGATGAGTTATAAAGGGGTGTCTCATAATATGTACTTTAAATGGATAGTAATGGGGTAATATAGATACATTTCCCAACATATGTAATGGAATTTAGATACATAATACAAAATAATTGCTTGAATGTAAATGAGGAGAGAGAAATACCTTACGGAATTTTGGCATTGTAATGGGTGCACACGGGAGGCATTAATGAGAGTGAAATGGGTATATATTCATTCAAAAATAAGGAGGTAAGTATGGGTAGGTGATAAATCATACCCCAAAATTTATAATTGAAAATAAAAGGGCATATCAATATTAAGAAACTTGGATAAAATGAGAAAGGAAGGAATCCCTTACATAGAAGTGTGATCCTAAAGGCTTGGGAGTTGCTTGAGAGAGGATTATTGAGAGCTTTGGGGGCTTAGGAGGATTATAGAGAGATGAGGTCTGAGGTTTTTTGATATCAAAAGGATTTTATAGAAGATTAAGTGGGATATTGGGTGGGTTTATATAATAAAAGGGAAGGAATTCTTTATTATTTAGGTTTTGGAACCTACACATTAAACTAATCAAAACCACAAACCATTCCATGGTTTTTGCACATGGGTTTTGAAAAAGGGGAGTGTAAAATAATATTATATAAGTCCAATGTCCTAAAGTCTTAAAATATTAGGTTTGTTTATGTGAAGGTGAGTCACACTCTCAAGGAAATCAATTTAAAAAGTTAAAATGAATTATAAGTCTTGTAGGATCCACTAAATCATTGTAAAATAATTAAAAAAACCTAAAATCACATTATTTTAATGGTAAAATATATATTTTCAGAATATAATGTTTATAGTATTTTATTGCATCAATATTGGGTCATTTGGATGTCATAAAACACATTATATATTTAAATGGTATTTAATTTTTACCCAAAAATTCGATTGTCTCAGAAAATTATGAAAAATTAACCATTGGATAATTCTGACATCCTAATTCCAAAAATAATAATCATTTTATTTAAATAATTTTCTGAATATTTGAATTTTTACTTTTAAAATAAAAACCGACATTTATAAAAAAAATCATGGGTTTGGACAAAAACAGTTTTCAAACCTTAAAAAAGAACAATTGTATTCATTAAAATTATATGATCATTTGTATTTAATAAAAAGTAACTTACTGATAATATTTTATTAAAATATTATTTTATTCAAAAATCATTTAATTTATCAAAATATATTTCTTATTTTAATATTAACAAAAAAAAAATTATTTCCACTTTAAAACTAATTACAATGTAACAATGATATAATGAATGTATATTCTTTATTATATACAAAAATAATTCACATAATCATAGTGCTAAGGTATTGTTACATAACCCATTATAACACTTATATAAGACTGAAGGGTAAGGTGTGCGATGGTGATAGACTCTTGGGGTGGCTCGGATAACATCACTCATGTGGTAATCTCTATCAACTTCCACTTCTCTCGTAGGCGGTTTTGTTTAATCTTAATGTGTTGATGCACGGCTTAGGCTTGGTCAAGAGAGAATTCCAATGACACCACCTTCTTTCCGAGCTCTAAAAAATGGGCTTCATATGGAGAAATTCTACTGGATGAGGCCATCACTTCCTTTTTCTGAGTAAATTGTATTTTTAAAGCCCTATATTTCTACTAATCATGTTATCATTATTCAACAACTATATTACAAATGGTCACAATTCTTAATAGTATTTTAAAATACAAAAATATAAAACCAAAGAAGTACATATGCTATGTAGCCATTTTACATAATAATACATTTAATTAGATCAAAAGGAATTTCCATTAATGAAAGTTTGGGCCGTTATAATATTCCCCCCTTAATAAATTTCACCATCAAAATTTTCTTTTCCCACGCTGCTTCTTCAAACCTGTGGTTTCACCACAACACTTTGATGAGGGGCATTGTATTATTGCGTATAACTTTTTCTCTATGATCTAAGATCTTCTCCAGATTCTCTTCAAAGAAGAGGTCATTCTCTAATGGTACCACCTATGGATTGAGTACATGTGATGGATTAGGTATGAACTTCTTCAAGAGTGATACATGGAAGACATCATGTACTTGAGATAGGTTCATTGGGAGTTCTAGTCAATAGTCCACTTCTCCAATGTGATTAAGGATCTCAAAAGGGCCAACATACCTAGTAATAAGCTTTTCATTCTTACCAAATATCATAACTCTCTTCTGCGGTGATATACGGAGGAATACCATGTCTCCGACATCAAACTCTTGGCCTCATCGATGATTATTAATATATCTCTTTTTTGACTCTGAGAAACTTTAACATGATGTTGGATGTTCTTAACCTTCTCCACCATTTATTTGACCATCTTTGGACCTAGGAGTTTTCACTCCCCAACTTCATCCCAACATGTCGGTGTTCTGCACCTCTTCCCATAAATGGATTCATAAGGAACCATTTGGATTCTTGAGTAGAAACTGTTGTTGTAAGAGAACTCAATAAGAGGGAGATGTTGATCCCATCCTCCTTTTAAGTCCATTGAGTATTATATCAACATGTCATCAAGTTTTTTGATAGTCCGCTCATATTGGCCATCAGTTTGAGGATGATAGGTCTTACTGAAGTTCATCTCAATATTCAGAGTATGTTGAAGACTCTTCCAAAACATAGAGGTGAATCTTGGATCTCAATCAGATTAAATGGATAGTGGTACTCCATGCAGCCTTACCACGTATCTGATGTATATATGTGTTAGTTTATCTAGTGAGAAATCCTTTTGAATTGAATTAAAGTGTGCAGTCTTTGTAAGAAGATCCCCAACAACCCAGATAGCATTGTTTCCCTTGGATGTCTTTGGAAATCCAGTGACAAAGTCCATGGTGATGTTATCCAATTTCCATGCTGGTATGGGTAATGGTTGCATCATCCCCATTGACTTATGACTCTCAACCTTCACTTGCTGACATACCAGGAACTCTTAGTGATCACCTTCTTCATGTTATCCCACCAAAAATGATCTCGAAGATCTTGATACATATTTGTGTTTCTAGGGTGAATAGAGAAATTTGAACTATGTGTGTCATCCAAAAGTTCCTTCTTTAACTCCGGATTTGATGGAACACATAGTATTGAACCAAATCTCACAATTCATTCTTCATTGAAATTGAACTCCAAGTATTTTCTTCTTCTAATAGTTTCCACCTTCTTCTGAATTCCCACATCATTCATTTGAGCATCCTTTAACCTTTCTAAAAGAGATGGTTGAGTAATAATTTGTGGAAGGATTTTTGATTTTCCCTTCTTTATGATTCCTATGTCAATCTTCATCAAATCTAAAAATATTGGATCCTTTTCAATTTTCATCAATGATAGAATCGATGGGTCCTTTCTACTTAGAGCATCCGCCACCTTGTTTGCTTTCCCAGGGGTGGTAATGGATTATTCATAGTCTTTGATCAACTCTACCCATATTTCATGGATCTTGTTTATCTCTTTCTATGTAAATATATACGTAAGGCTTTTTTGGTTTGTATATATTTCAAAATTATCCCAAAATAGGTAATGATGCCAAATTTTTAAAGTGAAGATCACTACATCCAACACTAAATCATGTGTGGATATTTTTTCTCATGAACTTTCCATTATCTTGAAGCATATTCAATGACTTTGTCATTTTTCATCAACACACAACACATGCCCTTCATTGAATAATCACTAAATACAACAAAAAGTTCTCCACTTGTGGGTACTATGAGCATGGGCGTAGTGATAAGCCTCATTTTTAACTCCTTGAAACTCTCTTTGCATTCATCACTTCAATAAAACTTTACTCCCTTCCAAGTTACCTTGGTAAAAGGGTTTTACAATCGTGAGAAATTTCTCACAAATCAGTGATAATATCCAGCTAACCCTAGGAAGATATGGATATCCGTTACTGAAGTTGGCCTCGGTCATCCCTCAATTGCAGCTGTCTTGGAGGGATCCACAGATATCACATTGATTGTGATGATATATCCCAAGAATGAGACCTCCTTCAACCAGAACTCACACTTGTTTTACTTTTCATAGATCTTATCCTTTTGCAAGGTCTCTAATAATGTTCTTAGATATTCCTCATGATCCACCTTGGTTTTAGAGTATATCATATTATCATCTATAAAGACTACCACAAATTTATCAAGGTAATCTCTAAATACTCTATTCATCAAGTCCATGAATATTTTTTGGAGCATTAGTGAGTCCAAAAGGAATTACTATGAGTTCATAGTGCTCATATCCTATACAGAAAGTTGTCTTGGGGATATCCTCCTTCTTCACCCTTACTTGGTAATATCCCAACCAGAAATCCACCTTAGAGAATTATTGTGCTCCATGTAGCTGATCAAATAAGTCATCAATTCGGGGTAGAGGATACTTGTTCTCTATCATGATTTTTTCGAGCACATGATAATCAATGCAAAGGTTCATTGACCCATCCTTCTTCATGATGAAGAGGACTCATTCACCCCATGGTGAAGCACTTGGATGTATAAACCCTTTATCTAGATTCTCCTATAGTCGTTTCTTCATCTCCTCAAGCTCCAAAATATACATTCTATGTGGAGTTTTGGATATTACAAATGCCCCAGGTATAAGATCAATTGAGAATTCAACATTTCTTCTAGGAGGATGACCAGGAAATTCCTTAGGAAACACTTCAGTAAATTCCCTCACAATTGGAATGTCTTAAAGGATGGTTTATTCATTGGCCTCAATCTTCTGATCTAGATATGTGTTCTCATAGGGCAATAATATCCACCCTTGAGATGATGATTATAGGGAAGATTTATCCTCCTCCTTGCACTTGTACGGAATCAATGGTTGATTTTCCATATAGAGAGGGGTTTGCCTCTCACGGAAATTTATGTTGGCTCTATATAAGTAAAGCCAATCCATGCCGATAATTGCATGAAATTCCACCAAAGGGAGTATGACGACATTTGTCAAGAATTTAAATCCACAAATTATGAGAGGGAAGGAGTTATATTCATGGGATGCAATGATTGCCCCATTTTTTGTACTCACTGACATCTTAATTTCCATGATTTTCGTGGTGTTGGGATTGTTCAACTAAAATTTTGGGATGAAGAAAAATGTGTAGAACCAGAATCAAAAATTACATTTTCTATTCTTGAATGAATAACTAGTGTACCTATCACCACTTCTTTTTGGGGTTAACTTCGGTAGTAGTGATGGACAAATCTTTCCCTTTCTGCCTTGTAGGTTGTTGGTTGCCACCGAAAACCCTTGGATTAGGGAACTGATTTCCAAGGTGCCATGTTTCTTTTTAGTTGAAGCAATGAACAATGCATTGAGGTTCGAACAGAGCGTTCCTCTCCTTTTTCCTAGCTGCGGAGTTTTCATGTCAACATTTAATGGCTAGGTGACCTTCTCTTCCACACATAAATCATTTCCTTGTCCCCTTCAAACAATTTCTAGGGTGCTTCTTTCCACACCTATGGAAAGTGGGTGTTGGGTTTTCATAGCACCGTTGGATTTATCCATCAGACATCTAGAATTGAAGTCCACCTTATTCTTCTTATCCCCATGATAACCTTGGGATTCTACGATCTACATTTCAACCTTGAGGGAATATCAGAAAATTTCCTCATAGCTATCAAAGTCATGGATTTCCAAGGCTTTCCATAGGCTAGGTTTCATCCCACTAAAGAAGTATTCAACCTTGAATTTAGAGTAACGACAAATCTGGAGGCATATTTTGCAATCCTTGTGAAATTTTCCTTGTATTCTCTGATGTATTCTTCATCTTTTTTCTTCAGGGCAAGGAATTCCCTTTCAATATTAAGTTGTAGGGTGCGAGGAAAATATTTATCAAAAAAAAAATTCTAGAAATCCTTCCATTCCAACGCCTCGATATCCTCCCCAGGCGTTGTATTTTAGATCAATTTCCACCATTGGTCAGCTTCACTCTCCATATGATAAGCATCCAAAAGAACCTTCCCTTTTTTGGAACATTGAAGGATGGATAAGATCTTTTCAATGGAGTCGATCCATTGTCCGGCGATCGAGGGATCGGATGGTCCATTAAAAGTAGGAGGCCTTTGTCTCATGAAGCTCTCAATTGTGACTTGTTCTTTCTTAGGGTGGTTGAACATTCCTCTTGATGCATGTTTCTATTCAAAACATGAGTTAACTGAGAGAGTATCATGAAAAATTTTGTGATTCCCGCTCCCATCGGATTGAGTATCTCATTATAACAGTCGTCACATTGATCTTCGCATCGGTTGTTAGAACGAGTCCTCCTATTACTGGCCATTGGCTGGAATAAAAGGAAAGTTAGGGGAAACACATAAATGGTAATCCAAAGACAAAAACTAATGACTTATAAATTACTTTTTATTTCCTTAACTTATGAATTTATAGGCTTCAATCTAGATTTTCCAAGACCTACTTCCCAACATATATTCTTGGAGGCATTTTTTTATTCCATTAATAATGGTTTGTACTAAGATTATGAATTTACCAAATCATATCCCATGGTAGTTTCATAACCAAGATTGAATCAAGTCCTGTTTTTGTGCACCATTTCCCATTTGAGTTTAGCTCAAAGTGGCTTTTTTGGGTTTTACCCCTAGGATACATCTCTGCTAGATGCGCCTCTACCTTCTCATATCCAGAAAGGGATATATTTTATTGATACTCCAATTACACAATAATCACAAAAATATATGTATATTTTTATTTTTCTTATTCTTATCTCTAAGGCTTTCACTAGGGTTTTCTAATCCTAATCCCTTAAAATAACTAAACCTCCCTTTGATAACAACTATAACAACCATTCTCTTTATTACACACATAAACATGACTTATTACAAAAATATTCACTTGATACAACATAGAATATTGAGAGTTATAGTGTCTTTGGGGCTTAGGAACATTACATAATGACTTAAAACATGAAACACAATATCTTTATTGAAAACCTCTTTTACATGACCATTACATTCCCTCATACTTAGCATTGCATGGGATAACCTGAGGACATGCATAAGAAAAACATGATCTATAAAGCCTAGTAAGGTAGTAAACAAGGAATAATATGAAGAATACAATTCATGTTAGGAAATAGGCATATCAATGGAGCATAATAGAAACATAAAAATAAAGGCATGATATAGAATGATTATTATAACATGGAAATGTGGCAACAACACTTAACATAGTATTAGCATGAGCCAAGGACCATTGAACATGGAGAATGAGTAAACCCTAATTTCACTTGAATTATCATGAATAAACTCATATTTCACTTGATGTATTATGATACTAATCTTTACCCAATGCATTGGAGCGCTATCAGGGCGCACCCTTCTTATTCATTTCATTTCGTGCGTAAGTGTGCCACATAGATCATATAACATGGATTCATTAAACATAATAATATATTCCATGATAAAGGAATGTGGAATTCATACATGCAACTATTTAATTAATAATTAAATGTTCATATATTTTAATACCCTAGATAGATAAATGGGAATGGTATTCACTACACAATCACTTTGGCTTAGAAAATAGCGGTGCAATTTCGATAGCATAACGGCGTGACACAATAATTCATAAAAATGGTTGATGAGAGAGAAAGGGGTGTATCGTCATATGTAAATGAAATGGACAGTAAGGGGTCATATAGATACATGTCCCAATATATTTAATGGAATTTAGATTCATAATACAAAAGAATTTCATGAATATAAATGAGGAGAGAGAAATCCATTATGGAATTTCGGCATGGTGATGGGTGTACATTGGAAGAATTAATGAGAGATAAATGGGTATCTCTTCATTAAAAAATAATTATGTAAGTATGGGTGAGGTGAAAAATTATACCCCGGTATTTATAATTGAAAATAAAATGGCATAACTATATTAAGAAATGTGGATAAAATGAGAAAGGAAGGAATCCCTTACTAGGAAGTGTGATCCCAAAGGCTTGGGAGGGGATTAAGAGAGGATTATTGAAAGATTTGGGAGCCTTGGGAGGGTTATAGAGAGAAAAGTTAAGATTTTGGTCAATCTCCAAAGTCTTTGAGTTAAGATTCAGTGGGAGCTTGGGTGGGTTTATATAGGAAAAGGGAAGGATTTCTTTATTATTTAGGTTTTGGACCCTACACCTTAAACTAATCAAAACCACAAACCATTCCATGATTTTGGCCCATGGTTTTTGAGAAAGGAGAGTGGAAAATAATATTTTTTTATTCCAATGGCCTAATGTCTAAAAATATTAGGCTTGATTATGTGTTGGAGAGTCACACTCTCAAAGAAAATCAATTTAAAAAGTTAAAATGTTTTATAAGTCTTGGAGAGTCCACTAAAGCTTAGTAAAATAAAAAAAAAGCTTAAATCATATTATTTTAATGTTAAAACATATATTTTACAAACATAATGTTTATAGTATTTTGTTACATCACTATGGGGTCATTATGATGTCATAATACACATTATATATTTAAACGGTATTTAATTTTTACCCAAAAATTCAATTATCTCAGGAAATTGTGAAAAATTCAATGTTGGATAATTTTAGTGTACTTATTACAAAAATAATATTCATTTTATCATAATAATTTTCTAAATATTTGAATTTTTTATTTTAAAATAAAAACCGACATTTATTGAAAATTCATGGGTTTTGACAAAAACAGCTTTCAAAGCTTAATAAAAATCACAATTGTATTCATAAAAATTATATGATCATTCATATTTAATAAAAAGTAACTTAGTAATAATATTTTATTAAAATATTATTTAATTCAAAAATCCATTAATTCTTCAAAATATATTTCTTAATTGAATGTTAACTAAAAATACTATTTTCAATTTATAAACTACATACAAAGTAACAATAACAAAATGAATATATATTCTTTATTATATAAAAAAATAATGCACATAATCATAGTGATAAGGTCTTGTTACATGCCCCCTTATAACACCCGCATAAGACCTAAGGGTAATGTATGTGATGGGGACAGACTCTGGGGGTGGCTCGGATAACATCACTCAAGTGGCAATCTCTATAAACTTCCACTTCTCCTATAGGCAGTTCTGTTTGAGCTTAACGCATTAAAGATCAGGTTGGCCTTGGTCAAGAGTGAAGCCCAATGAAGCCACCTCCTTTCCAATCTTCTAAAAATGGGTATCGTAAAGAGAAATTCTACTGGATGAGGTCATCGCATCCTTTTTATGAGTAAATAGGTTTTGTTAATGCCATGTATTTATACTAATCATGTGATCACTGTTCAGTGGATTTATTAGAAATAGTCACAATTATTTATGGTATTTTAAAATCCAAAAACATATAACCAAACAATTTCATTTGTTATATATCCATTTTACATAATAATACATTTAATTATATCAATAGTAATTCCCATTTATGAAAGTTTGGGTCATTACAAAGAATAAATGAATACCCATATCCTTTGGGTATTCATAAACAATAATACTCTATGAATGAAGGAAATATTTGAAATAAGAATGCATACTTACACTATTTGGTATTTCAATGAGTGAAAATAATATATTCAAATAGTGGGTTATTTGAAGAAGAAGAAATTAATTTAATACCCCCATACTGATATTAATGTTTGAAGGAATAAAAGAATAATTTTTTTATTCTAAAAAAAAATTAATTGAGTATTTAAATGATGTAATTTAAATCCTAGAATTATTTAGACCCCATACACCACATTTTTTGTATAACTATGTGAATGCAGGTGATGAGAAAATTTATATAGTATTGAAAGATCATTTTTAGTCTCCTTTAATCCATTGTATAGTAATAATTTTGAGAGTGATCTGAAGATGAATAATTATTGAAGAAGTTGATTACATGTGTCCAAGACTTCTAAGAAGAGAATTCAGATCATTCATGATCAAATAAGAGTTTTGAGGCCAAAAATATTGATCAAGTCATATATTAAAGACCTTTGTGATTTGTACACAATGAAGGACATCTATATTTCTTGTGTAGGAATACTATCTGTGAATAAGATCTTTCTATTCATAGAACAACACTAAAGAGGAATATTATATCTGGGGTGTCTAACCAGCTATTGTAGGATTTTGATTGGGGTGTCTAACCAATTATAAAACAAGAGTATTTGGGGTTTCTAACCAACTATCAAGAGATCAATTTGGGTATCTAAACAATTATGGAACTAGGGAATCTAACCAGTCGTATTCACTTGTGGAGATAGTGTTAAGAAACCATGTTGGGGTTTCTGACCAACATAGCAATGAGTAGGCCTCTCATTTATGAACCTTGTAAATATTGTGCATTGTCCTCTATAATTTTCAACTATTAATGAGGTGATATTTTTAGAAAATATTGTGTGGATTCATAACCACAACATGTTCAAGTGGTTGAATTCTAAAGATTTAATTTTTAAAAACTAAAACACAGATTCCCCCCTTTAAATGGTAAATTTGTCATGGGGAATTACAATATATTTATACATCCATATAACATCATCATCCAAATGGATTTATTATATTTGATATATAATACTATGTATTTATTCACGAGGCATGTCATATTCTATGATGTTGATAGAGAGAAGGTTGTTTTTGTATGTGAGAGAGTCCCTTGGATGGGTTAGAGAAGTGTGGAGTCTCTAACTTTATTAATGGTTGATATGATGTTTATTTCCATAGATAATTAGTTGATGGTGTCTCCCATGGTTATATAGGAGTACCCAGATTTCTTTTCAAAATAAGTTATTAGTTTTCCCCTTTATGAGAGATATATTTCATGATAGAACTTAAAATGAGAGTCACTCCAATATTGATGTATCTGGATACTATGGCCCCATCTACATTACAAGAGTTATGGATTCAGATTGGTAATATTATATATGAAGGATTTATTCAACCTATTGTGGCACCTTGTCTTTCTCTAGTTCTATTTTTAAAGAAGGAATATAGAGTTTTATGTTTGCGTATTGATTACCATCATATTAACTAGATGATGGTGAAGAACTATTATTACCTCCCATAGTTGGATAATTTTTTGTATAGTTGAAGGGAGATAGATGGTTTTAAATGACCAATTTTTGGTTAGGATATCATCAGATATTTGTAAAGGGAGATGATACCTTGAAGATTTCACTTGGATGTTGTTACAATCATTATGAGTTTTTTATAATGTCATTTGTTGATACTAATTCTCTATCCATGATCATGGGACTAATTAATGTAGTTCACTATGAGTTTTTGGATCATTTCATGTTTGTGTTTATTAATTTCATCTTTATGTTCTCTGAGTCTGAGGTGGTACGTGTAGAGCATCTATAAGATAATATGGGAGTTACTCATCACCAAAAACTATTCAAGAGGATATAGAAGTGTGAATTATTGGAATGTTAGGTCTATTTATTGAGACATTTATTGGCTAATTATAGAGTAGCTTTTGATCCTTGAAAGATCAAGGTGGTCATTTCTTAATAATCCTCCATGAATGTTACAAAGGTGTAGAGTTTCGTTGGTCTTGATAGGTATTATAGGAAGATCATTCCATACATATCTTATATTGATACTCCTATCTAATATTTTACAATAAAGTATTATGTGTGAATGTTGTCACGAACTAACCTGGTTCGACACTGAACCGGTCACCCGAGTCAGTCCACGACATGGCCCGAAGGAAGTTCCCGATCCCCACGGGCTGGAAACTAGTGTCGGGCATCAAATTTTAATCATTGGGAATGATTTATCCCATGAAAAAAAGACAAAAAGATAAATAAAACTGATGATAAAAATAAAACTAGAAGTAGAATGAAAGTAAAACTGAACATACCTACCCGTGACCTTCCAGGTCACCACCTAACCAAATGATGATCTTGCTCTAATAATGAGCAATCCAGCCAAGAGAACCTGAGAAAAAGGGAACCTGCAACAGAAAAGATAAAATAGGTGTGAGCATAAAGATTCTCAGTAGGGATGCCAAAATAAACCACATAATCCAACGTCTCCTTTCTCGAAACAATCCATTAACACAAGTTTGAAATAAAATTATAAAAGTAGGGTTAACACATTTTAAAATAAGCAACATTATTTTAACCATTCAAAAATACAGCAGACGCTATATGCAATTTCTATAAAAAAATCTTTTCATTTAAAAAAAATATGAAAGAAAAGATACAAAGACTGGGCTAAAATAATACAGGTAAATAAGGAAGACTGGAAACAGACTAGTACAACAAAACGTAAACAAGAAATATAAGTAAAGAGTAAACATTGTTCATCCTAAACATCCCTATAAGACCCCTCGATGTACTCGGTTTCAGAACAAACAGCTGGTGTATGGTGAAGCTCCTAAGTCTATAACCAACTGCCCGCCCTAACTGACCAATCCAGTGGCAAAGCCCCCTTTTCCTAACAAAAAATCTAGGGGTACCAACCCGTCTAATCAGGGTTGATCAGAAACTGTCACTTGATCTCTAAAAGACACCCAGGAACCCATGGTGGTTACAATAGTACTGCATAATTGGGAGGCCCTCGCACGTGTGACTCATCTCACCGAACTTTTCCACCCCAAACACGGACACTCCATACAATAACACAAAATGGATATCACCCTATATAGGTACCCCAATATATATATACATATATATATATCATACCATCAAAGGTGCCAACCGGGCCGTCAAATCATTCGGTTATCAAAACCACTTTGTGAAACACTTGAAGTTATAAATCAAACCTCTAGTTTTACGTAATCAAATGCCTTTATGAAAACATTTCACAAGCTCTTCTTAAACAATAATTGACACCACTTTTGTATTTAATAAATCCAAACAGGCTCGTAGGTTCCAAAATGCACACCAAATCATTTTACTACTACCAAAAGAGCATTTACCATTTTCAAACTCATGTCAAAACACATTTCAAAACCACTCTAAGTACCCATTCAAGATTCAATGTTGACACACACCCCAAAAACCTCTTGAAAAAAACATACACATGCAGAAACACTTTTTATCCCTGATTTGAATTCTAAGCATCATTAAATAAATCAGTTATTCATTTGGTAAAACCTTTCAAAGGAAAAAACGGAAGATTGCCTCTCAATTTCACCAACTCACAAGAGAAAGACATTTTATAAATCATTGCATAACCAAACCCTTTGAAAAACTACTCTCTCACCGTTTTAAAACTTAACCCACCCCATGCACACAACCAAAATCACTTTTTCAAGACCAATGGACCAAGAATTCAAGAAAAATAGTTAAACTCACCCTTTGAAAATTTATAATGAACCAAAAAATTAATTAAAAATATTCATGAACAGTCGAGACAACTCATAAACAATTTAATTAACATTTAGAATAATTTATAAACAATTATACAGAAAACTCAACTAGTTTACAGACACTTTTATAAACAAGTAACCAATATCTATCAATTTCCATAAACTCACCAAACAACGAATAAATGATTTCACAAAAAAATCGATTATTTTGCAGAGGTAAAAATCAAGTAAATGAACCAATTAAAACAGACAACCATTAAATGTATCTATTTGGAAAGGAAAAAAGCGGATTTTCCTACCTCAAACCTAGCGCGGATGCAGCAATGCTTTAGCAGAAGGAAGGGCAACCTCCCGCGCACCAATCGCGCACCTAAAACAACAAGGAAAATGTGTGAATCAACACCTGAGGTGTTGGGACTTGGAAAAAATAAATAAAAACACCAAAAAGTTAGAAAAATAAAAAATACACCCAAAACTATTTTCCCAAAACTACCACTTTCTTTAAAACTACAACCAATTACTCACATAACTTAAATAACATCAAACAAGCCCCTTGAAACCATAGAATCCGCTTTCCAAAATATTTTACACATTAAACAAGTACAATCATTACTAATTCAAACATACCAAACCAATTTCACAAGTAGACAACTACCATCACACCATAATTAACGCTAAACATTTAATGAAATTCCCCAATTTCATTTAGTGGATTATGAACATTTAAAATAAACACCCTAAGTGCTAAGACTCTATGAATTGCACATAAGTAACCTTAAAAAATCTATTCTTCACAAACTAAAACAATTTTAAAAACCAACAATAAGATCAACAATGGTTTCAAAGGTACCAACATAAATAAAAACACCACCAGGTGAAAAGAAAAATACCGGAGCAGGGGAGGGGTTCGGAGCGCACAAGGGTAAGGTGGTCGGAGGTTGGGGATGCCAGGGAACATTGGTCGCGCCGCAGATACCGGTTGGAGAAGAGGGGTGCGGGTTCGTCGGAGCTCCTATGAGGGTGGAGAGAACTGGGGGGTCGGCTGGCCAAAGGTGTGGAAGTGAAAGGGTAGGCCTAGTGAGGCATGCATGGAGGGGAGTGTCGCACTGGGGAGGAAGGGCGTAGGGCTGATGTCCAGAGTTCGGAGGCCGTTACGGCTGCATGAGGAGGTAGGGGGTAGCTGGGAGGAGGTGGAGGCGAGGCCGAGGGTGACTAAGGCTGGGGATGGTGCTGCCTGGATGGGAGGCCATCTAGGTGAGCAGGAGGGGGTGAGCAGGGAAGCAGATACGAAAAATGGCAGGTGTGTGGGGTCTCGGATGAGAGCATCGGGCAGGGAGGCGGAAGCTGGATGGGACGGCTGAGGCGATCACGGGAGGTGTTGGAACCTGGGAGAGAGGCATAGCATGGGGGTGGAGCGGAGGTCGAGGACCTGTAGGCGTAGGTAGGTGCAGGAGGAGGGTCGGAGCGAGGGGTGAAGGTGCCGGCAAGGCTGTTATGTGCAGCTCATGCAGGATATTGGGCTGCACGTCATGGTTTAGGGGGTGGAGGAGAATAGAGGATGGGGGGCCGCCGAGATTTAGGGTTAGGAGCATTTATTTTTTTCATTTTATTATATAACTAATAATAATACCATAATAATAGTACTAATATAAATAATAATAATAAATGTAAAAATATAAAGAATAATAACAATAATATATAAATAATAATAATAATAATAATAACAATAATAATATATTATCATTATTATTATTATTAAACATTTTATAAAATTCTGTTTAATTTAATTTAACCTTCATTAATTAATTTATTTATTTTTTCCTTTCATTTACCATTTAAATTAATTTATTTATTTATTTCGAATACCTGGTCCGTTGCATTTCTCTCCTGCAATCCGACACACGGTTGAGAAATTGTGCCCGAACTGTGCTACCTGGTACTACCCTCTTGCAGGGTTGAGTCGTATGTTTGCTACATGGTTCTATAAACTGCATGCGAGTCGCACGCCATAACTCTGACACACCCAGGCGTCCATGTGGGAACCGTGAAATCACTCTTAACTATGCTGGATGATCGTGAAATGGTGGAGAAAAAAATTCTGAAACCCAAAATGTTAATTAAATTAATTAAAAATTATAAATCAGTCAGGTCGTAGTGTGACGATTCACCCAAACATAGTCACTTTTTTCCCCCAGAAAGTCACCCAGTCGAATGATAAGTGAAACAAGAATACATGCCCGATTAAAACTAGAAGAAACCACAATACAAGAGAATAATAGAACCTGAGAAGGTTCTCCCCACCACAGTAACTCAACTAGTGTGGAAATATAACACTCAAACATACCACCCTGGGAAGGGGGTGACACAAGAACTCCCAACCAATCCAAACTATCCTCTATAGCACGAGTGAACACCCCCACTGAACCTTGAAACTCTTGAACTGGACCAAAACTCTGAATACTGGAGAAAAACCCCTAAGAATAACTTTACTCAGATAGTAAACCCAAGTATAACTATAATCTTTAACTCCTTCGCAGGGACCTACATCTCCAAACGAACACCGATAAACCCTGATCAACCAAAAAAGGGCGAAACACACTTATGAAAAGTTCACGATTTAGAAAACCTTGATCAGAAAAATATAATTGTTTGGATTACAATATAAGATGTCCATTATAACTTCTTGATGGAACAATCGACTTATAACAACGTGATAACTTCAATAGTAGAGAAACAATAATGAAAAGTCTTTAAATGTTCCACTTCCAACACAAAACACAAAATCTGAACCAAGGCTTCACACCCCTGGCCACTCCTGACTACGTGTGATCTTCAACCCAAGGCCTATGGCTGGGGCTCTAATGGCTGAATCATATCCTGCCTCATGGTCAGGTACTAAAATTCCTCCAGTCACGGCGTGTTCTTCAAGAGACACTTCCTATAGAACTTTTCTAGATGACCCAGACATCTGCAGCGATGGCACGTCTTCAGAGGGATGCGACAAGACAGCTTTATGTTCCCAAACCGACCGCACTGGTGGCACACCACTAAATGGTCTTACGAACTGGAAGTCGGAACCACTATAGAGGATTATTTAGAAACAGGTCCCTCTGGCACACCCTTCTCACCAGATGGGGAACCTTTACGAGTAATTGGATATGATGGATTACCAAGAACTTGTGCTCTGGAGACCAACTCAGCCAGTAACTCCTCATCCACTAGCTTCTCAGAATGATGGTCCTTTGAAAGGAGCACCTGCTCCTTGATCTCTGGATGAAGAACCCGATGAAGAGAGAATCCATCATCGAATCATATGACATTACCTCCAGATAAAAGGACACAATCACCTTGAAATGGTCAACATATGACTTCACCGTCTGTTGGCCTTATTGAATATGTATTAGCTCTTCCCTTTTCTTTTTCTTTACCTCTTCAGGTATAAACCATAGAACGAAGATGGATTTAAAGACATCCCATGCCATCCCTACCTGAATTGACGTTGGGGAAACCAACTCCCACTCATCCAGAGCTGGACCTTTGAACAAACCCAAAACAGCACGCACTCTGACATCATCATGAATTACCAATATCCTAAAGCCACATTCGACCCCTTTAAGCCACTCTACTTCCTCTAATGGACCCTGATCACCGTGAAGAATAGAAAATATATGAGAAGGACCAAAAACTGGGCATGACTTATAAGAAACCATGGGGACCTTTCTGGGCAGAATTTTCTGAACAACATAAAAAACACAGAACCAAAACCAATATCAAGCTGAATCAACAATATTGAAAGGTATTTCATCTAAAATAACCAGCTCAAAATAAACAAGCAAATATAGACACAACAAAAACAATTCCTCTTCCAAAATCCCCTTTCCATTTTTGATTCCAAAAACCGCTTTCCTTCAAGGCCACTTTTCAAATACCACACACACTTTTCAAACCAAATTCAATTTTTCAAAAAATACCTCCCCTTTTAATTTTTAAAAACACACTCACATCAATAAAAACAAAATCAAAACCCAACATACAATAAACCATCAAGATGAGGAACTAGCTGTTTCACTTAACATGGAGACATGGTAGTGAGTCATGCCCCAAGACAGTGTAAATAACTAGGAGAAGCTCAATCATGCAATCGGACTCCATGTGGGTCACTGCTCCATGTGATGTCACGACATGACACTAGTCCACCTCCATTGTCATTCCTAAATCCCAAAACAAAAGCAGAAGTCTCAAAACCAAAACTACCCCTGGAAACTTGAGGTTCGTAATCGGCGAGGGTTCATGACATTCTTCCCATACCTACCTCTCGAGTCCCAACAGTTCTAATCTCCATCTACTAGACACCCCAAATAATAAGGGCCTCCTCTGATACAATTTTTTCACGAACCAACTTGGGTCGACCCTGAACCGGTCACCTGAGCTGGTCCGCGACATGGCCTGAAGGGTGTTCCCGATCCCCACGGGATGGCAACCAGTGTCAGGCATCAAGATTTAATCATTGGGAACGATTTGGCCCATGAAAAAAAGACATACTGGATAAATAAAACTGATGATAAAAATAAAACTAGCAGCGGAATGAAAGTAAAACTGAACATACCTCCCCATGACCATCCAGGTCACCACCCAACCAAAGTTCGATCTTGCTCTAGTAATAAGCAATATATCCAGGAGAACCTGAGAAAATGGAAACTACAACTGAAAAGATAGAATACGCATGAGCATAAATATGCTCAGTAGGGATGCCAAAATAAACCACAGAATTCGACGTCTCATTTCCTGAAAAAATCAATTAACACAAGTTTGAAATAAAATTATAAAAGTAGGGTTTTCACATTTTAAAATAATCAACATGATTTTTACCATTCAAAAATCCATCAGACGCTACATGAAATTTCTATAAAACATTATTTTCATTTTATAAGAAAAACCTGAAACAAAATATACCAAGACTGGGCTAAAATGATACATGTAAATAAGGAAGACTGGAAACAAAATAGTACGACAGAAATTAAACAAGAAATACAAGTAAAAAGTAACCATGGGTGATCCTAAACATCCCTAGAAGACCCCTGGATTTACTCAGTTTCGGAACCACCTTCCGTCGTATGGTGAATCTCCTAAGTCTATAACCAACTGGCCGCCCTAACTGACCAATCCAGTGGAAAATCCCGCCTTTCCTAACAACAAATACAGGGGGTATCAACCTGTCTTATCGGGGTTGATTAGTAACCATCACTCGATATCTAAAATACACCCAGGAACCCATGGTGGTTATAATAATACTATGTAAGTGGGAGGCCCTCTCACTCGTGACTCGTCTCACTGAACATACCCACCCCAAACACGGACACTCCATACGATAACCCAGAAGAGATATCCCCCCTATATAGGTGCCCCAATATATATATATATATATATATATATATATATCAAAACATCAAAGGTGCCAACCTGGCTGTAAAATCATTCGGTTATCAAAACCACTTTTTTAAACACTTGAAGTTATAAATCAAACCTCTAGTTTTACATAATCAAATGCATTTATGAAAACATTTCAAAAGATCTTATAAAACAACCGTAGACACCACTTTTGTATTTTAAAAATCAAACGGTCCCATAGGTTCAAAAACGCACACCAAATCATTTTACTGCTACCAAATGAGCCTTTACCATTTTCAAACTCATGTTAAAGCACATTTCAAAACCACTCTAAGTACCCCTTCAAGCTTCAATGTTTACACACACCCCAAAACCCTCTTGAAAAAAACAAAGACGTGTCGAAACACTTTTCATCCATGATTTGAATTCCAAGAATCATTAAATAAATCAGTTATATATTTGGTAAAACTTTTCAAAGGACAAAACAGAGGCTTACATCTCAATTTCACCAACTCATAAGAGAGTTCCATTTTATAAATCATTTCATAAACAAACCCTTTGAAAAATTACTCTCGCACCTTTTCAAAACTTAACACATACCACACACACAACCAAAAGAACTTTTTTAAGACCAATGAACCATGACTTCTAGAAAAACAGTTAAACTTGACATTTGAAAATTTATAATGAACTAAAGAATTAATTAAACAATATTCATGAACAGTTGAGACAATTCATAAATAATTTAATTAACAGACTGAATAATTTATAAGCAATTATACATACAACTCAATTAGTTTAAAAACACTTTCATAAACAAGTAACCGGTTTCTAACAATTTCCATAAACAGGCCAAACAACATATAAATGATTTCAAAAAAATCAATTATTTTGCAGAGGTTCAAATCAAGTAAAAGAACCAATTAAAACACATAATAATTAAATGGATTTATTTGGAAAGGGAAAAAATGTGGATTCTACTACCTCAGACCAAACGCAGACGTAGCAATGCTTCAGCGGAAGGAAGGACAACCTCCCACACACCAATCGCACACCTAAAACAACAAGGAAAATGTGTGAATCAACACCTGTGCAGTTGGGACTTGGCCAAAATAAATAAAAACAAAAAAAGTTAGAAAAATAATAAAGTCACCCAAAACTATTTTCAAAAAACTACCACTTGATTTAAAACCAGAACCAACTACTCACATAATTTAAAGAACATAAAACAAGCCCCTTAAAACCATAGAATCCCCTTTCAAAAATATTTTACATATTAAACAAGTTCAAGCATTACTAATTCAAACATACCAAACCAAGTTCACAAGTAGACAACTACCATCACACCATAATTAATGCTAAACATTTAATGAAATTCCCCAATTTCATTTAGTGGAATAATAGCACTTAAAAGAAACACCCTAATTGCTAAGATTCTAGGAATTTCACATAAGTAACCTTAAAAAAATCTAGTTTTCACAAACCAAAACAATTTGCAACAATAAGATCAATATGGGTGTCGAAGGTTCCAATATAAATAAAAACACCACAAGGTGAAAAGAAAAATTATAGAGTATGGGAGGGGTTCATCACACACAATGGTAAGGTGTTCGGAAGCTGGGGATGCTAGGGCAGGTTGGTCGCACCGTAGCAGGCAGCAGGAAAAGAGGGGTGTGGTTTCTCCGGAGCTCCTATGAGGGAGGAGAGAACCATGGGAGGGGGTTCAGATGGACAAAGGTGCGGAAGGGTGAGGGAATCCTGGGTGAGGCATGCATGGATGGGAGTGTAGTGATGGGGAGGAAGGGAGGAGGGCCGCTGTCGAGAGTTCAGAGGCTGGTACGGCTGCATGAGGAAGTAGGGGGTAGCCGAGAAAAGGAGGGGGAGGCGAGGCCGAGGGTGACTAAGGCTAGGGATGGTGTTGTCGGGATGGGTGGTCGGCTGGGTGAGCCATAGGGGGTGAGAAGGGAGACAGATACAGAAAATGGAAGGGGTGCGGGGTCTTAGACGAGCGCGGAGGGTAGGGAGGTGGAAGCTGGAAGGGATGGCTGAGTTGATCACGGGAGGAACTCGAACCTGGGCGAGAGGCGTAGTGTGGGGGCAGAGTGGAGGTCAAGGACCTACGGGCGAAGTCAAGTGTAGGTGGAGGGCCGAATCAAGGGCCGAAGGTTCCGGTGAGGCTGTTGTGCGCAGCTCGCATGGGAGATTAGCGTATACATCGCAGTGCAGGGGGGGAGAAGGGAGGATTGGGGGCCATCAAGATTTAGGGTTATGAGCTTTTATTTTATTTTTTTCCATTTTATTATATAAATAATAATAATAACATAATAATAGTACTAATATAAATAATAATAATAAAAGTAACAATATGAAGAATAATAAGAATAATATATAACGAATAATAATAATAATAATAATAACAATAATATTATATTATCGTTATTATTATTATTAAACATTTTATAAAATTCTGTGTATTTTAATTTAACCTTCTTTATTTTATTTATTTATTTTTTCTTTTCATTTACCATTTAAATTAATTCATTTATTTATTTTGAATATCAGGGTTGTTGGATTGCTCGCCTGCAGTCTGACGCACGGTTGAGCAACTGCACCCGAACCGTGCTACCTGGTACTACCTGCTTATAGGGTCGAGTCATGCTCTTATTGTGTAGTTCTATAAACTGCATGTGAGTCACACGCCATAACTCAGACAAAACCAGGCATCCGTGTGGGAACTGTACTGTCACTCCTAACTGTGTGGGAAGACCGTGAAATAATGGAGAGAGAAAAAAGTTTGAAACCAAAAATAGTAATTAAATTAATTAAAAATGATAAATCATTCAGTTCTAAGTGTGAAAAAATTGAACTAACTAGTTCCACGAAATATTTGTGTATTTTAAAAATAATCCGGTCAGTTTTATAATTCTTCAATTTCTAGAGGAGAGAATTATGTCTCGGGTTTATTGTGAAACTTTACATCTTGGTTTGGGTTGTGTGTTGATGTGGAAAAGTGATGTTATCTCTTATGGGTCACAGTATTTATGACCTCATGAATATAACTATACGACCCAAGGCCTTGAGCTTCTTGTGGTTGTGTTTTCTATAAATAAAATTTTGAATTACCCCAATGGTGTGTGATTTGTGGTCTTCACATATCACAATAGACTAAGGTATATCTTTTCCCAACGTGATATTAATTTGAGATATCTTAGGTGGATGGAATTATTCTATTATTAAGAATTAAAATTTTATTATACACCAGTAAAAGGGAATGTGTTGGTCGATTCCTTGAAAAGGAAGTCACATTAAGGTGATATACGTGAGTCTGGAGACTCTTAGAGAGTGATTAAAGAGTTGGATATGATGGACCTTCATATGTGAGAAGATGATGGTAGAATAATTTTTTACCAAATGATGGTGAAATAATATTTGGTGATATAGGTTTATGAATCCTAGTTGGGTAATTTTGAGGTGGAGGATTGGAATGATTATGTTTTTTGTGGTGTTTCCCCTGAGAGGGGGTCTAAGAATGACCTGTTTTGGGTGTTATTTTATGGAAGTCTCTTCATTCATTTGGTGATGTATGATATGGTTATTTATGAGTTCCATGGTTCACCCTTATTAGTAAATCCTAGTGTTATAAATATGTATTTAACCTTGTGAGGTCATTTTTTGTGGTATATCATAAAGATATCAGTTACAAATTTTATCACTCAGTGTTTGGTTTTTTAGAGGGTGAAGGTTGAGCATCATGTTCATGGTGGTTTTTTCAGTCACATGATGTTCCCTAGTATAAGTTGGGAGATATTTTGATGGAATTCATCAACAGGTTTCCAAAAACTCAGGGTTATGTGATGAGATATGGTTTATCATTGTATTATTGATGAAATAAGATCACTTTTTGAGATTAAGGAGTCAATGTTAGTGGAGGTTTTATTTAGGTAGTATCTGGAGGAGGTGTGAGTCCTTATGTTTTTCTGAAGATGATCATCTCTAATCATGATCCCTAATTCACTTATAGGGTTTATATAGGTCTCTATTATTCTTTTGGAACTTATTTATACATTAATGCTACTTTTATCCATAAAATTATGGTTAGATAGAGCAGAGTACCCTAACTCTAAAGTACATGTTGTGGGAGTAGATTCTATATTTTGGTGGTTCATTGGTTTGTAACCTCCCCTTGGTGGAAGTTTTATATAATACCATTTATCACACAACTATGGTTATTTCTACATTTGAATTATTTTGGGGAAAACCTTTTTTATCAGTGTTTTGTTGGACTAAGATTGTAGAATCTGATGTTCTTGAACTATAATTGGTGAAGGGTATATAAAATAAGGTACAGGCGATTTTTGGGTGAATTAAGGTAGTTCATGATCATAAAAATTTCTATAGAGATAAAAGGATGAGTCATTTTTAGTTCAATGATGGAGATCATATGTTCTTGAAGGAATCTCTTTACCCTGGAAAGGGAAATTTCAGTCATGGGAGTAAGCTTTCTCACCAGTTCTTTAGACCTTTTAAGGCGGTGGTGTGTGTTGGATTTGTGGAATATATGTGACTCCTTCGACCCACTATCTGAGATCTAGTACCATAAACACATAATTTACATACTCTCTTTAATAAAAAGTGTAAAATCCTAGATATCACTCTCATTAATTAAAATTTTAATAATTATTACTACATCTCTTACATCATAATAATCTTTTCAGGTTTATAAATTTATAAATAAGAAATATAATAACTATATAATCCCTTAATCTTTTTATAAAATAGAGTTTTTTTCCATTATATATGAAACTACATGGTCCATAATGAGACTTAAACATCTCCAATAAATTATTTCACACATGATATCCTTATAAACATGTCATGTTCACTACCTTTATTTATAACCAAGGGAATATAAACATAATAAAGTGGTGATCTCAAATACTTAGTAAGGGAAACATATTAGTGAATACACTAAAAACATAAGTATAGTGTACATAATAATGAAGGAAAAAATAATCATAAAAATCTATATTCAATAGAGACTAAGAGAATTCTATATCCAAGACAATAAATGAAAAAATTGATATTGATAATAATTATCTCATAATTATGGAATTTATTATAATGCACCATCCCCAGAAGCCCGGAGCCGATGCATTATTTTAATACATTGGCATGATCACAAAGGATCAAATCCCAAAAGACCAATAAATTTAGTAGCCTTGGAAGTATAAGATACATTCATAAGTTTTAAGTTACATTATAAAATGAAAAAAACAACATTGTCTCCATTGACCACATTCATATCCCTTAGTCTATCCCTACAGGTCGGTCATAATATACTTCTTCGCATCTTGGGAAAAATAAAACATAGAAAGGGGTGAGCTCAGATTCTCACTAAGGATAACAATATAGCGAAAACATTCATAAATAAGCATAAACATTTAAGGAAATGTATAAGACTAAAGCATAAGCCTTTTAAACATAAAATTCTGTATAATATCACTAGTAGAAAAATACCCTATACCAACGGTTTGAAACTGTTGGTATAGGCCTCCAAACCGATGGTATATCCTATACTAACGATTTGGAGAACCATGGCCAAGTAAGCTGTGGGGATAGGTCTATACCAATAGTTTTCACAAAACCATTGGTATAGACCTATACCAACAGTTTTCAAAACCGTTGGTTTAAGTTATATGAAAAATCTATACCAACAGTTCCACAAAACCGTTGGTATATGTATATCAAAAAAGAATCATTCAGTGGGTTATGATCTCATTACCTATAGTTTATGATTGAATGACCTAACCACTAACCTAACTTGAATTTTTTTAACATAATTTCATAAATATATATATTTATTATCATAAATATTTTAGATTTTGATTTATTTAATGTTATCTGTAAGAATATTCCATAAAAAATACATGTAACTATACCAACGGTTCTCAAAACCGTTGGTATAGCCCTATACCAACGGTTTTGAGAACCGTTGGTATTGATTCTTTTATTTTGGGACCTATACCAACAGTTTTGGACAAACCGTTGGTATAGGGGGACCTATACCAAAGGTTTGGGGAAAACGATTGGTATAGGGTCTCTGTTATGGACTTATACCAACGGTTTGGCCAAAACTGTTGGCATAGGTCCATATAAGTTACCTATACCAATGGTTTTCCCCAAACCTTTGGTATAGGTCCCCCCTATACCAACGGTTTTTTCAAAACCATTGGTATATTTCCAAATTAGTGACCAATACGAATGTTTTTGGGAAAACCGTTGGTATAGGTCCATATAAGTGAACTATACCAACGGTTTTCCCAAAACTGTTGTTATAGATCTTATTTTCAGTAGTGTATGGCCAGTATAAATCAAGTAATTCCATTTACTTATTCACATGGATATTCTACTAGTTGAATAACAACATGAAATATCAATATCCAATTTCATAATGATGGAATGCATAATGCAAGACTTCATAACCACATAGTCAAGGCTTTGTGAAAAGAATAGAAATAATATTTTGTCAAGGCCTTGTGCTAAGACACTAGTTTGTCTCGTGAGACCTACTAATGCATCAAGGAGTTATAGAGGGCTCCACCTATCACTTACAAAGTCCAATCTATTCCTCATATGAAAGGTTGAAACATAACGTAAACATTCGTATTAAAAAAAGCATACATAATGTTAATACATTAACCATAAACAATGAATGGTATAAAAATAACACATACGTAGTCAAACATATCACAAAACCTTCAATAAAATATGGAATATTTGTATCATAATTAATCAACTTCAAAGAAGTGTAAAATCCATTTAAGGATGTTGACATAGATGAAATCAAAACTAATTGAGAGAAATATCTCTTTCTTTTTTTGAAATAATTTTAAAATTCACATAATTTAGAAAAGAAGACATTTAAAGACGTTTTTTAATAAAATTTTCCCATACCACTTTGAAACTTTGAATGTCATTAACATTTTAAAACAATGATGTCCATATAAATAAATCCTTAAAATCATTTATAAAACATGGACATTAATTAAAAATATTTTGAAAAATAAATATTTAAAAAATTTAAAATGATGATATAGTTAAATAGACCCTTCCATAAAACCTTAAAATATTTTTTTGAAAACAGTTTTATGAAATATGGACATTAATGATAAATATGTCCCAGTAAATACTTACTCATAAACAATCTCTTATAATAATGAGATTAGGGAATTAACCCTTACCTTGCACTTTTCCTTGGTCAAGGTTATGTTAAACTCTTGTATAATAGTTAAATAATTGTTATTAAATTATACAATAACCAGACACATAAATATGATATAATATATGATCTTCTAACATTCTTTGTTAATAATATTTTAGTAGTATCATTGTTTTGGGTGTTAACTAATTTGTTTTCCTTTATATGTTTTGTTACGTAATTCAGGTTTGTTATGGATAGGATGTATTTGATTAATATACATAATGATATCAAGTCTTTAAACATTATTTTTAATCTTCAAATTAAAGTTAGTATTAAATGGTTATGATGGGGAATGACATCTCATCGCGTCGTGGAGACGGTAAGCCGTACGTACGCACGAGCAACAATATCATTATTTTGATGGTGAAATCATATATAATTGGATGGTATATCATATATAAAGAATTTTTAACATGTTATATTTATTATTTACATCAGTTATACTCATTATTATTCCCATCCAAAAAATGATGTTTTTGAATAACAAACTGCACCACGACGTGGAGATGGTAAGTCGTACGTATGCACGTATGGTGACTTTGTTAGTTATAGGATGGATAGAATAAAGAATATAGTTGTACTGTATTTATAATAACATCACAGTATGTATAAGGTACTATATTTATTATTTTGGTATGGATACAACAAAGAAATATGAAGTGGAAGAGTAAAAGAACTTGAAAGATGGTGGTGAAATTATTACCTCTTGTTCGGGTGCTTCCTTTTGAATTGATCAAACGGGATCCATAGGTTAGATTTATGATCAAAGGAAGGACTCTAGGATGTATTGAAAGTAGTTGGGATGATATTTGGGGAGGTTTTGGCTGAGCCAAATAGATTTGGAGGTGTGATTCTGAGGGAAGGGGAAGTGCCCTTTTATAAGAGAGGTGAGGGTCACTTTAGGAAAACCTTGAAATATTATTTTATTATATAATATTTTCAGTTTATAATGGATCCAATTTGATTTATTTATATTATAAGGTGGGTATGGGTCTAAATCCTCTCAATAAATAGGTTTTAGACAAGTTTAGGTTACCATATTAACCTTATCTTTTAGATTTAACTCTTAGTTAAATACTTTAACATTTACCATGTCCCCAATTATTTCTATATTATATAGTTAATAAAATAGACATAAAATGCCAAGAAAACCCCAATTTGTTCCTTAATGACTTTTATATCATTATAATAGTCGGTTGGTTGAACCTTATATTTTTTGGACTATTATATAATTTAATAATACATTGTTTTTTTAAACTTCATTTATGTCAATTTGGAAACTATTTGGTATTTTGTATTTGTGAAAGTAATAAAATCATAATTACTTAGTAAAAAATACTTTTAATCAACCCTAAAATTTCATATTCACCAATAAAATTCGTGGATTTCACCAAAACTTTGAAATTATATTTATTTTAATATTTTTAATACCATTTATTTGATTTTTTTTGTTAATAAGGTGATTATTGCATCATCATTGGGTCATAAATAAATTGAATTATTTAATTTCTAAAATTTATAAATAAACTACCATGATTTAGGAAATATTTTTAGCTCTCTAAAGAATATTTATAGTCAAATTTAGTTTATGTATAACCCTATATTAAAAATGTTTTAGTTATTAACCTTTGAATTTAACACTTTTAACTCTTCTTCAAATAAAATAATAACAAATGTCCAAATATAATTAAAGTAGGCCAAAAGGATCATATTTTATTCCTAAAGTTTTTTTGGTCAAATTAGACTTATCCAAAAGAATTCGGACATGTGTTAGAGTAATTATAAAATCATTCCAACCTTTAATTACCATATTTACATTTAACCATGGTAAATAAAAGTCAAAAGTTACTATTTAGAAAAAATAATTTTCATCTTATTGAACCACATTTTACTTAATTATTTCAACCATGACTCTCCTAGTTTTGAAATTCAAATCACATAAGCGGTAAAATTATGTTTTATGCAAATTTGCAAAGGGTCCTAGAAGCGGGGTAAAAGACGGTAAAAGTTCAATAGAAATTTATACATCTAATTTTATTATAAAATGACTCCAATGAATTAAATTAAAAATAAATAGGTATTATATATCTATTTTGACTTAAAATAAATTTAAATAAAGTAAATAATTATTTAAATAAAAATTCGGTTTTAAACAATAATGTAGTGTTTTTCACTATTCATCAAAAATTGAATGTCTTCTGAAAAATAACAAAAATTCACCCAAATATAATTTTGATATTCCTAATTCAAAAATAAATTCTATTTTACAAAATTCAAAAAATAAAAGTCTCATTAATTAATTTAAAATTAATTCCCATTTTCAAAACCAAAAAAGCGGGTTTTTAAAAAGTAAAAACATTCAAAAGATTGACATGTGTTTATGTCAACTTTAAAAGTGAAATTACTTAAAATGAACTAAATTGTATTAAATGATAAAAATATAATATAATTATACTTAAAAACCATTCAAATTCATAATTTAACACAATAAATTATTTCGATTAAAAAAGTTTTTTCAATTAAAATTTAGTATTTTTCACTATTCATCAAAATTTGAAAGTTATCAGAAAAGTGACAAACATTTATCCAGACTAAAATTTTATGTTACTATTCTAAATAATAATTTCATTTCATTAAATTGAATATATAAAATATTCAAATATTTGTTTTAAAAATGATTCTCCATTAAATAGGCGGTAAATTGCATTTTTTGGAAAAATACTTCTTTTATCAGAAATATTGAATTTGTCCTTATATTATGTCTAAGAAACAAAAAATATGAATGTTATAATTATATAGGATATATATATAATTCAAAATGAAGTTAATATTATTCATAACCTCTTTTTGAACGTCTAGTTTTGTAAGTCGTTGTGTGCTCGAACTCGTTGTTGCGCAAGTTATTTAATTTCTTTGAAGAGATAACATACTATGAAATCTTGGGGTGTTACATTCTCCCCTACTTCAAAAAATTTCATCCTCGCAATTTCAAATTGTTCTTCAAAAATAAAAGGATAAAATAGAAAAATACCTTTGTGGAAAACCCACATCAGAAATTGGGTTAATAAAATTTAGTCTTAATTAGAGGGAAAGGGAAATGAAAATGTCACCACCAAATTATGATCTTTATTTAGAGAACATTGTTGGAAATTAGAGACACATAATTTGAGGGAAAACGTAAATATTTATAAGGAGTGATTGAGGTCATCAATCACAAAAAATTGTAAAATCAAGGGCCTCCAAGCCATCAATCTAAGATGATGTAAAATATCATCGGTTCAAAAAATCATAAGGTAATAGGATAACACATTTTTGGTTTTAAGATCCATTAAATAATATTTAAGAATTAATTTATTCATAAAATAAGATAAAAATATATATACACTTGACTACTAGAGATCCATCCTTTCACTAATTTCTACTACAAACTCATCTTTCACTCTAAAAGATAATAGAATTCGAAAATATTATATTTATCCTAATCATATGGGGTTCCAAAAAATAATGAATTTATAATTCATTTTTTAGACTATTAAAAAACTACATTATACAAACTATGACATCACATAGGCCAGTGGTAGGTGATGCACCCTTGTCTCCATTCAGTTGCGGGTTCTTGTCTCACGGTCTTGTCGAACGTGACGGGTTGTCTCCTGACCTCCGGGTTTTCCTTTCTATAAAAATCCAAAATAATATTAATAATTTTTTGTTTAACATTAAACAATAGTATCCAATGTTTAAATTAATCCATTCCAACCTTTAGACTTATCCAAAATTCTTCTATCCAAACTCACAGTCCAAGATTTATAAGGAAGGTAAACACAATGAAGATATTTTTTTCCATGTAATAACATGTGAATACCTTCATCATATATTCTTTTAAAACACGGTATCGCCCTGAATTACCATAAAACCTTATTGATTATATTCATGCTCACTAATTCCTTATAGAATAATGGATATACTCCTTATATCCAAAAATGTTTTAAACTCCAACAATGATGGAATATACAAATCATTAATCAGTTTCAAGGTAGTCAACAATATCTAATATAATTTATCCAAATCCATCATATCTTATTCCAAAATCACTAACTCATTATCAGAACAATATTAAGGTTTATCTTTCTTTCACCCATATATTTTCTGAAAAAAATTAACCTACTATTGAGTCACTTCTCTTGGTTCCACACAATCTCAAGTCCTTAATGAAATAGTACTACAGTACAATCCTTATATACTCTATAATTCTTATAACATGTACATCATTAATACAATACTCAAATGACACCATTATTTAATAACAATGTAAGAACTCTTATCATTCATCTTCATATTCGGTATTATCATAACTTGATTATTATCCAATAGCATCATTTGGGGTATGCTTTGATGATTTTTACATTGATTCACATAGTGTCCCAACTCATTGTAGATGATGCATTGTACATTTGAAACCTTTTTTTACCTTTGCAATCGCATACTTGGTGTCCTTTTTCTCTACACTTATAAAAAACTATTATTCCCTTTAAGAATTTACCAAGGTGATGCTTTCCATAGTTATCACATATGGGAAAAATTTTCTTTCCCCTCTTCCCTTTATCCATCTTTCCCTCTCCCATCCTATTCTTCTCTTGCTTCCTTTCAAAACCATAGGACTCGGAGAATTATTTATATATATTATTAATACATGATACCATTTATTAATATTATGAGAATACATGGGATACTATTTCTCTTTTAAATGTTGGATTAATACCATGAAATATATGATCTTTCTTAATCTTTGGATCATGTGTATTTTTGGAGTTCTCATTCCTTCTACTATGCACCATTTCTAAACAATGGTATACACTAAGTTAGTTTATGAATCAAAATGCATAATTCCAAACTTTTAAAATACCTAAAGTAAGTTGAAAATATTAATCATATATTCTATAATCATAAAATGTTTTATTTGAGGAAGTATTTACTCCTAAATCCTTCATAACGGCTTGTAATGAAAACGTGAATTATCCTAAGCATATCTCTGGTAGTGTCATAACCAAGAGTGCAGAAAGACCCGATGTCATGTACTAGGATACCTCGGGTGAATCCCTAAACTCTTTGTCTGAGTTTTCACTCCTAGGTACATCTGTGCCAGAGCCGCCTCTACCTTCTTGTATCCAGACAGGGATGTATTGCTTGGAATATACATAAAAATTGTACATTACCAAAATTCTAGGAAGTTCTACTATACTAATCCTCAAAGTCTATCTTAGGGTAATGTGCTCTAATCAGAGTTTATCTAAATATAGTTTCCAAGGTTTGTACTAAACGTCCTCTGATACCAATTGTAATGCCCAACCCCAGAAGCCTGGAGCCGGTGCATTATTTTAATACATTGGCATGATCACAAGGGATCAAATTCTGAAAGACTGATCAGTTTAGTATCCTTGTAAGTACTAGATACATTCATAATTTTTACATTACATTATAAAATGAAAAACAACAACAACATTGTCTCTATTTACCACATTCATATCCCTTAGAATATCCCTACAGTTCAGTAATAATATACTTCTTCACATCCTGGGAAAAATAAAACATAGAAAGGGGTGAGCTCAGATACTCAATAAGGATAACAATATAGCGGAAACATTCATAAATAAGCACAAACATTTAGGGAAATGTAAAAGACTAAAAAAATACCTTTTAAACATAAACATCTACATAATATGGCCAATATAAATCCAATAATTCCATTTAATTATTCACTTGGATATTCTACTAGTCGAATAATCACATGTAATATCAATAGCCAATTTCATAATGATAGAATGCATAATTCCCCACTTCACAACCATATAGTCAAGGCCTTATTCCAAGACTACATATAATATTTTTCCAAGGTCTTATGCCAAGACATACGTTTGTCTCATGAGACCTACCATTGGATCGAGGAGCTATAGCAAGCTCCACCCGTCACTTACAAATTCCAATGCATTCCTCATATGAAAGGATGAAACATAATGTAAAAATTCATATTAAAACAAGAATTATAAATTTTAATACTTTAACCATAAACCATGAATGGTATAAAAATAACACATCAGTATTTAAACATATCAGAAAACCTTCAATACAATGTGGAAGATTTATATCATAATGCATCAACTTCAAACAAGTGTAAAATCCAACGAAGGATGTTGACATAGATGAAATCAAAACTATATTAAATAAATATCTCTTTCATTTTTTTAAAATAATTTAAAAGTCACATAATTTTGAAAGGAATATATTTAAAGACATTTTTGAATCAAAGTTTCTCATACCACTTTGAAACTTTGAAAGGAATTAACATTTTAAAATAATGATGTCCATATAAATAAATCCTTAAAATAATTTTTGAAAACATGGACATTAATTAAAAATATTTTAAAAAATAAATATTTAAAATATTTAAAATGATGATATATTTAAATAGACCCTTATATAAAACCTTAAAATATTACTTTTCAAAACAGTTTTATGAAAAATGGACATTGTGGATAAATATGTCCCAGTAAATACTTACTGATAAACAATCTCGGATAATAATGGGATTGAGGAATTAACCCTTACCTTGTACTTTTCCATGGTCGAGGGTATGTTAAACTCCTTTATAATAGTTAAATAACTATTATTAAATTACAAAATAACCACATACATAAATATGATATCATATCTGATCTTCTAACATTTCTTTGTTAATAATATTATAGTAGTATCATTGTTTCGGGTGTTAACTGATTCATTTTTCTTTATATGTTTTTTACATAAATCATGTTTTTTATGGATTGGATGTATTTTATTAATATATATAATTATATCAAGTCTTTAAAAATTATTTTCAATCATCAAATGAAAATTATTCTTGAATGGTTATGATGGGGAATGACATCTCATCGCGTCATGGAGACGGTAAGTCGTACGTACGCACGACCGACAATATCATTATTTTGATGGTGAAATAGTATATAATTGGATGATATATCATATATAAATAATAATTAATATGTTATATTTATTATTTACATCAGTTATACTCATTATTATACCCATCTAAATAATGAAGTTTTTGAATATAAAACTACACCACGATGTGGAGACGACAAGTCGTACGTATGAATGTATGGTAACTTTGTCATTTATAGAATGGATAGAATAATGAATATGGTTGTACCATATTTATAATAACATCATAGTATTTATAAGGAACTGTAGTTATTATTTTGGTTTGGAAACAGCAAAGAAATAGGAAGTGGGAGAATAAAAGAACTTGAAAGAGGGTGGTCAAATTATTACCTCTTCTTCAGGTGCTTCCTTTTGATTTGATCAAAAGGAATCCTTAGGTTGGAATTATGATCAAATGAAGGACTCTGGGATGTAGTGAAAGTAGTTGGGAGGATATTTGGCAAGGTTTGGCTGAGCCAAATGGATTTGGTGGTGTGATTTTTAGGGAAGGTGAAGTTCTCTTTTATAAGAGAGGTGAGGGTCACTTTAGAAAAACCTTGAAATATTATTTTATTATAAAAATCATTTTAATTTTTTAATGGATCCAAATTGATTTATTTCGAAGATAAGGTGTTTATGGGTATAAATAATCTCAAGAAATAGTTTTTAGTCAAGTTTAGGTAACCATATTAACCTTAACTTTTAGATTTAACTCTTAGTTAAATAGTTTAAACTTTTACCATGTCTCCATGTATCTTTATACTATATGGTAAACAAAATTGCTATAAAATTCCAAAACAACCCCAAGTGGTTAATTATGACTTATATATCTTTATAAGAGTCATTTTTCTGTACTTTATATTTTTAGGACTATTATATAATTTAATAATATAGTATTTGTTTTAAAACCTCATTTATGTCAATTTGGGCACTATTTGGTATTTTGTTTTTGTGAAAGTCATAATAGCATTATTACTTATAAAAAAATACAATTAATCAACCCTAATATGTCTTATTAACCTATAAAATTCATTGATGTCATCAAAACTTTTAAATTATATTTATTTTAGTATTTACAATACCATTTATTTGATTTTTATCATTAATAATGCAATTACTGCATCATCATTGCGTCATAAATAAATTTAATTATTTAATGTCTAAAAATTATAAATAAAATACCCTGATTTAGGAAATAATTTTATATTTCTAATGAATATTTATAGTTGAATTTAGTTTATGTATAACCCTATATTAAAAATGTTTTAGTTATTAACATTTGATTTTAACACTTTTAACTCTTCTTTAAATAAAATAATAATAAATGTTCTAACCTAATCCAAATGGACCAAAAGGATCATATTTTATTCCTAAGGTTTTTTTGGTCTAATTAGAATTATCCAATAGAATTAAGACATTTGTTAGAGTTATTATAATATCATTTTTACCTTTAATTTCCCTATTCACATTTAACTGTGGTAAATAAAAGTCAAGAGTTACTATTCATCAAAAAATATTTTCAACTTATTGAACCACATTTTACTTACTTATGTCAAATGTGTCTCTTGGATTTTTGAAATTCAACTCAGAGAAGCAGTAAAATTAAGTTCTATGCAAATTTGCAAATGGTCCTAGAAGATGGGTAAAAGATGGTAAACGTTCAATAGAAATTTATACATATAATTTTTTTTATAAATTTACTCCAATGAATTACTTTGAAAATATATTGGTATTATATATCTATTATGACTTAAAATAAATTTAACTAAAATAAATAATTATTTAAATAAAAAGTCGGTTTTAAACAATAACACGGTGTTTTTCACTATTCATCAAAAATTGAATGTTTTCGGAAAAATACCAAAAGGTCACCATAAGATAATTGTGATATTACAAATTAAAAAATGAATTATATTTTACCAAATCCGAAACATAAAAGTTTCATTAATTAATTTAAAATTAATTCATGTTGTCAAAACCAAAAAGCAGGTTTTTAAAAAGTAAAAACTATCAAATGATTGACATGTGTTTATGTAAAATTTAAATGTGAAATTACTTATAATGACCTACATAATATTAAATGATAAAAATATAATCTAATTATTCTTCCAAACCATTAAAATTCATAATTTAACACTATAAATTATTTCGATTAAAAAAGTTGTTTTCAATTAGAATTTAGTATTTTCCACTATTCATCAAAATATGAAAGTTATCATAAAAGTGCCAAAAATTTATCCAAACTAAATTTTTATGTCTTCATTTTAAAGAAGAATTTAATTTCATTAAATTGAATATATTAAATAGTCAAATATTTGTTTTAAAAAAAATTATTCATTAAATAGGTGGTAAAATTGCATTTCTTTTTGAAAAATACTTCTTTTATCTAAAAAATTGAATTTGTCCTTATATTATGTCTAAGAAACACAAAATATGAATGTTAAAATTATATACGATATATATAAAATTCAAAATGCAGTTAATATTATTCATAACTGCTTTTTGAATGGCTAGTTTGGTATGTCGTGATGCGCTCAAACTCATTGTTGTGTAAAGCGCAAGTTATTGAATTACTTTGAAGAGATAAAATACTATGAAATCTTGGGGTGTTACATTCTCCCCACCTTCAATAGATTTTTTCCTTGCAATTTGAAATTTTTCTTCGAAAAAAAAAGTATATAAAATAAAAAAAATACCTTTGTGGAAAACCCACATCAAAAATTAGGTTAATAAAATTTAGTCTTAAAAGCGATAAAGGGGAATGAAAATTTCACCATGAAATTATGATATCTATTAGTTGAACATTGGTGGAAATTAGAGACACATAATTTGAGGATAAATTTAAATATTTATAGGGAGTGATTGAGTTCATCAATCATAAACAAGTGTAAAATTGAGGGCCTCAAAGCCATCAATATTTGATGATGTAAAATATCATCGGTTCAACAAAAAATAAAATATTAGGATAACACATTTCTTGTTTTAAGATCCCTTACCTAATCTTTAAGAATTAGTTTGTCATAGAATAAGAGAAAAAATATATATACTTGACAAGTAGAGTTCAATCCTTTAACTAATTTCTACTACAAACTCATCTTTCACTCTAAAAGATAATAGAATTAAAAAATATTCTATTTATCCTAATCATATGGGGTTTCAAAAATAATGAATTTATAATTCATCTGTTATACTATTTAAGTAAACTACATTATAAAAACCAAGAAATCATGTAGGCTAGTGGGAGGTGATGCACCATTGTCGCTCTTCGGTTGCGGGTTCATGTCTCGCGGTCTTGCCGGACGCGACGGGTTGTCACCCGACCTCTGGGTTGTCCTTTTTATAACAATCCAAAATAATATTAAGAAGTTTTTTTAACCTTAAACAATAGTATCCAATGTTTATCTTAATCCATTTCAACCTTTAGACTTATCCAAAATACTTATGTCCAAACTCACAGTTCAAAATTTATATGGAAGGTAAACACATTGAAGATCTTTTTTTCCACGTAATAACATGTGAATACCTTCATCATGTATTCTTTTAAAACAATTTAACACCCTGAATTACCATAAAAACTAATTGATTACATTCATGCCTTCTTATACCTTATAGAATACTGGATATACTCCTTATATCCAAAAATGTTGTAAACTCCAACAATGATGGAATATACAAATCATTAATCAGTTTCAAGTTAGTCAAGAATATCCAATATAATTTATCCAAATAAATCATATCTTATTCCAAAATTAATACCTAGGTATCGGAACCATATTAAGATTTATCTTTCTCTCAACCATATATTTTCCAAAAAAAATTTAACCTATTATTGGGTCACCTCTCTTGGTTCCACAAAATCTTAAGTCCTTAATGAAATAGTACTGCAGTACAATCCTTATATACACTATAATTCCTATAACATGTACATCATTAATACAATACTCCAATGACACAATACGTTAATAACAATGTATTAACTCTAATCATTCTCTTCATCTTCGATAGTATCATAACATGATTATTATCCAATAGCATCATTTGGGGTATACTTTGATGATTTGGACATCGATTCGCGTAGTGTCTCAACTCATTGAAGATGATGCATTGTACATTTGAAACCTTTTTTACCCTTGCAATCACATAATTGGTGTCCTTTTTCTTCACACTTATAACAAACTCCCATTCCCTTCAAGCATTTACCAAGGTGATTCTTTCAACAGTTATCACATATGGGAGAATTTTTCTTTCCCCTCATCCCTTTATCCATCATTATCTATCACATCCTTTTCTTCTCTTACTTACCTTCTAAGACATAGTACTCAGAGAATTATTTACATAACTTATTAACACATGATACAATTTCTTCATATGATGAAAATATGTGGGAGACTTCCCCTTTTAAATGTTGTCTTAATATCATGAAATATATTATCCTTTTTAATCTTTGGATCATGCGTATTGCTGGAGTTCTCATTCCTTCTACTAGCCACCATTTTTAAATAATGGAATACACTACGTTAGTTTATGAATCGTAATACATAATTCTAAACTTGTAAAATACCTAACATAAGTTAAAAAGATTATGCATATAATCTACAATCATAAAATTTTTTCTTTGAGGAATTATTTACTCCTAAATCATTCATAATTGCTTGTAATGAAAATGTGAATTATCCTAAGCATATCCCCGGTAGTATCATAACCAAGAGTGCATCAAGGCCCATTGTTGTGTACCAGGACACCTAGGGTCAAGACTGAGACTCCTTGTCGGATTTTTCACTCCTAGGAATATTTATGCCAGATCCCCCTCTACCTTCTCGTATCTAGACAGGGATGTATTACTTGGAAAATACAAAAAATATCTACATTACCAAAATTCTAGGAAGTTCTCTATACTAATCCTGAAAGTATATCTTAGGGTGATATTCTCTAATTAGAGTTTTTATAAATCTAGTTTCCAAGTTTTGTACTAAACTTCCTCTGATACTAACTATAAGGCGCTGACCCAGAAGCCCGGAGCCGGTGCATTAAATTAAAACATTGACATGATTACAAGAGATCAAATCCTGAAAGACCGATCATTTTAGTAGCCTTTGAAGTAATAAACACCTTCATAAGTTTTATATTACATTATGAAATGAAAAATGACAACAAACATGTCTCTATTGAACACATTCATATCCCTTAGACTATCCCTGCAGTTCAGTCATAATATACTTCTTCGCATCCTGGGAAAAATAAAACATAGAAAGGGGTGAGCTCAGATGCTCAGTAAGGATAACAATATAGGAGAAAATTTCATAAATAATAATCATCATTTAAGTAAATGTTTAATAATAAAACATAAGCCTTTTAAACATAAACTTCTACATAATATGGCCAATATAAATCAAATAATTCCATTTACTTATTCACATAGATATTCTACTAGTCGAATAATCACATGCAATATCAATAGCCAATTTCATAATGATGGAATGCATAATGCCATACTTCATAACCACATAGTCAAGGCCTTATGCCAAGAATACAATTAAGATTTTGTCAAGGCCTTATTCCAAGAAACTATTTTGTCTCATGAGACCTGCCGATGCATCGAGGAGTTATAGTGGGCTCCACCCATCGATTACAAAGTCCAATGCATTTCTCATATGAAGGTTGAAACATAACGTAAACATTTGTATTAAAAAAAGAATATTAAATGTTAAAAATTTAACCATAAACCATGAATGGTATAAAAATGACACATCCACAGTCAAACATATTACAAAGCCTTCAATAAAATATGGAATATTTGTATCATAATGAACCAACTTCAAACAAGTGTAAAATCCATCAAAGGATGTTTACATAGATGAAATCAAAACTATTTGAGAGAAATATCTCTTTTTTTTAAATCATTTAAAAGTCACATAATTTTAAAAGGAATACATTTAAAGACATTTTTTAATCAAAGTTTCCCATACCACTTTTAAACTTTGAAAGGAATTAACATTTTAAAACAATGATGTCCATATAAATAAATCCTTAAAATCATTTCTGAAAACATGGACATTAATTAAAAAGATTTAGAAAAATAAATATTTAAAAAAATTAAAATGATGATATAGTTAAATATACCCTTCCATAAATCCTTAAAATATTCCTTTTGAAAATAGTTTTATGAAATATGGACATGGATGATAAATATGTCCCAGTAAATACTTACTTATAAAAATCTTGGATAATAATGAGATTGAGGAATTAACCCTTACCTTATACTTTTCCTTGGTCGAGGGTACATTAAACTCCTTTATAATAGTTCAATAATTGTTATGAAATTATACAAAAACCACATACAAAAATATGATATCATATATGATCTTTGAACATTACTTTGTTAATAATATTTTAGCAATATCATTGTTTCGGGTGTTAATTGATTTGTTTTCTTTTATAGATTTTGTTACATAATTCATTTTTGTTATGGATAGGATCTATTTCATTAATATACAGAATTATATCAACTCTTTAAACATTATTTTTAATCATGAAATGAAAATTATTCTTGAATGGTTATGATGGGGAATGACATCTCATCGCGTCGTGGAGACGGCAAGCCGTACGTACGTATGAGCGAAAATATAATTATTTTGATGGTGAAATCGTATGTAATTAGATTGAATATCATATATAAAGAATAATTAAATTTTTATATTTATTATTTTCATTATTTATATCCATTATTATACCCATCCAAATAAGGAATATTTTGAATAACAAACTACACCACGACGTGGAGACGGTGAGTCGTAAGTACGCACGTATGGCGAGTTTGTCATTTATAGGATGGATAGAATAATGAATATAGTTGTAACATATTTATAATAACATCACAGTATGTATAAGGTACTGGATTTATTATTTTGGTATAGAAATAACAAAGAAATAGGAAGTGGAAGAAGAAAATAACTTGAAAGTGGGTGGTGAAATTATTACCTCTTCTTCGGGTGCTTCCTTTTGATTTGATCAAAAATGATCCTTAGGATGGCTTTCTGATCAAATTAAGGACTCTGGAATATCGTGACAGTATTTGGGAGGATATTTGGGCCAGGTTTGGTTGAGAAAAATAGTTATAGAGGTGTTATTTTGATGGAAGGGGAAGTTCCCTTTTATAAGAGAGGTGAGGGTCACTTCAGGAAAACCTTGAAATATTATTTTATTAAAAAACTCATTTTTGGTTTATAATGCATAAAAAGTGATTTATTTATAGGATAAAGTGGGTATGAGTCTAAATAATCTCAAAAAAATGTTTTAGATAGGTTTAGGTTACCATATAAACCTTATCTTTTAGATTTAACTCTTAGTTAAATAGTTTAACATTTACCATGTCTCCATGTATATTTATATTATATGGTTAATAAAATCGATATAAAATGCCAAGAAAACCCCAAGTGGTTCATTAATGACTTATATATCATTATAAGAGTCCTTTGTCTAAACCTTATATTTTTAAAACTATTATATAATTTAATAATATAGTATTTGTTTTAAAACCTCATTTATGTCAATTTGACACTGTTTGGAATTTTGTTTTTCTGAAAGTCATAACAGCATTATTACTTCAAAAAAAATATTGAATCAACCTTAACATGTCCTATTGACCTATAAAATTTGTTTATGTCATCAGAGCTTTGAAATTAACCTTTGAATTTAACACTTTTAAATCTTCTTTAAATAAAATAATAATAAATGTCCAAATCTAATTCAAGTGGACCAAAAGGATCATATTTTATTCATAAGGTTTTTTTGGTCGAATTACACTTATCCAATAGAATTAGGACATGTTTAGAGTAATTATAATATCATTCTTACCTTTAATTACCCTATTTACATTTAACCATGGTAAATAAAAGTAAAAAGTTACTATTCACCAAAAATTATTTTCATATTATTAAACCACATTTTACTTACTGATTTCAACCGTGTCTCTAATAGTTTTTAAATTCTACTCACATAAGCTATAAAATTAAGTTTTATGCAAATTTGCAAATGGTCCTAGAAGCTGGGTAAAAGACGGTAAAAGTTGAATAGAAATTTATGCATCTAATTTTATTAAAAAATGACTCCAATTAATTACATTGAACATATATAGGTATTATATATCGATTTTTACTTAAAAATAATTTAAATAAAATAAATAATTATTTAAATAAAAAGTTGGTTTTAAACAATAAAGTAGTGTTTTTCAATATTAATCAAAAATTGAATGTTTTCATAAAAACACCAAAAATTATCCCAAAGATAATTTTAATTTTCCAAATGAAAAAATGAATTATATTTTACCAAACTTGAAACATAAAATTTTCATTAATTAATTAAAAATTAATTCTGGTTGTCAAAACCAAAAAGAAAGTTTTTAAAAAGTTAAAACTATCAAACGATTGACACGTGTTTATGTCAAATTTAAATGTGAAATTACTTATAATGACCTATAAATTATTAAATGATAAAAGTATAATCTAATTATACTTCCAAACCATTCAAATGCATAATTTAACACTATAAATATTTTCAATTAAAAAAGTTTTTTTCAATTAAAATTTAGTATTTTTTACTATTCATCAAAATATGAAAGTTATCAGAACAGTGCCAAAAATTTATCCAAACTAAATTTTTATGTCCTGATTCTAAATAAGAATTTAATTTCCTTAAATTGAATATATAAAAGAGCCAAATATTTTTTTTAAAGGTTTCTCCATTAAATAGGCAGTAAAATTGCATTTTTTTGAAAAATACTTCTTTTATCAGACAAATTGAATTTGTCTTTATATTATGTCTAAGAAACACGAAATATGAATTTTAAAATTATATAGAATATATATAAAAATCAAAATGTAGTTAATATTATTCATAAACACTTTTTGAACGGCTAGTTTGGTAAGTCGTGGTGTGCTCGAACTCATTGTTGCGTAAAGCGCAAGTTATTGAATTACTTTGAAGAGATAACATACTATGAAAACTTAGGGTGTTACATTATCCCCTCTTTCAAAAAATTGTGTCCTCGCAATTCGAAATTGTTCTTAGAAAATAAAAGGATAAAAATAGAAAAATACCTTTGGGGAAAACCCACATCAGAAATTAGGTTAATAAAATTTAGCCTTAATAAGAGGGAAAGGGAAATAAAAATGTCACCACGAAATTATGATCTCGATTATAAGAACATTTGTGTATATTAGAGACACATAATTTGAGGAAAAATGTAAATATTTAAAGGGAGTGATTGAGGTCATCAATCACAAACAAGTGTAAAATTGAGGGCCTCAAAGCCTTTAATCTAAGATGATGTAAAATATCATCGGTTCAACAAAACATAAGGTATTAGGATAACGCATTTTTTGTTTTAATATCCCCTACTTAATTTTTAATAATTAATTTCTTCATAGAATAAGAGAAAAAATATATATGCTGGACAAGTATAGTTCAATCATTTAACTAATATATAATACAAACTCATCTTTCACTCTAAAAGATAATAGAATTCAAATATATTCTATTTATTCTAATCGTATGGGGTTCCAAAAATAATGAATTTACAATTCATTTATCAGACTATTTAAAAAACTAAATTATAAAAACTAGGACATCACGTAGGACTGTGGTAGGTGATTCACCCTTGTCGCTCTTCGGTTGCGGGTTCAGGACTCACGGTCTTGTCGGACGCGATGGGTTGTCGCCTGACCTCTGGGTTGTCCTTTTTATAACAATACAAAATAATATTAATATTTTTTTTACCTTCAAAAATAGTATCCAATGTTTAACTTAATCCATTCCAACTTTTACAGTTATACAAAATACTTCTGTCCAAACTCACAGTCCAAAATTTATAAGGAAGGTAAACAGAATGAAGATCCTTTTTACCACGTAATAACATGTGAATACCTTCATCATGTGATATTATAAAACACAGTAACACCTTGAATTTCCATAAAACCTTATTGATTACATTAATGCTCCCTTATTCCTTATAGAATACAAGATATACTCTTTATATCCAAAAATGTTGTAAACTCCAACAATGATGGAACATACAAATCATTAATCAGTTTCAAGTTAGTCAAGAATATCCAATATAATTAATCCAAATCAATCATATCTTATTCCAAAATCACTACCTCAATATCAAAACCATATTAAGTTTTATCTTCATCTCAACCATATATTTTCCAAAAAAAATAACCTACTATTGATTCCTTTCTCTTGGTTCCACACAATCTCATGTTCTTAATGAAATAGTACTATAGTATAATCCTTATATACTCTATAATTTTTATAACATGTACATCATTAATACAATACTCAAATGACACAATAATTTAATAACAACATGATAACTCTAATCATTCCTCTTTATCTTTGGTAGTATCATAACTTGATTATTATCCAATAGAATCATTTGGGGTATACTTTGATGATTTTGACATTGATTCACATAGTGTCCCAACTCCTTGCAGATGATTCATTGTACATTTGAAACCTTTTTTTACCCTTCCAATAACGTACTTGTTGTCCTTTTTCTTCACACTTATAACAATCCCCCATTCCCTTCAAGCATTTACCAAGGTGATATTTTCCACAGTTATCACATATGGGAGAATTTTTCTTCACCATATTCCCTTTATCTATCATTCTCTCTCTTATCCTTTTCTTCTCTTGCTTCCCTTCAAATCCATAGGACTTGAAGAATTTTTTAAATATCTTATTAACACATGATACTATTTCTTCATGTGATGAGAATACGTGGGAGACTATTTCCCTTTTAAATGTTGGATTAATACCAGGAAATATTTGATCCTTCTTAATCATTGGATCATGCGTATTACTGGAGTTCTCGTTCCTTCTACTAGGAACCATTTCTAAACGATGACATGCACTAGCTAGTTTAAGAATCGCAATGCATAATTCAAAACTTTTAAAATACCTAATACAAGTTGAAAAGACTATGAATATAATCTATAATCATAAAATGTTTTCTTTGAGGAAGTATTTACACCTAAATCCTTCATAATGGCTTATAATGAAAATGTGAATTATCCTAAGCACATTCACGGTAGTTTCCTAACCCAGAGTGCAGTAAGGCCCATTGTCATGTACCGGGATACCTCAGGTCAAGCCCGAAACTCCTTGTCGGAGTTTTAACTCCTAGGTACATCTGTGCCAGAGCCAACTCAACCTGCCCGTATCCAGACAGAGATGTATTTCATAGAAAATACACAAAATATCTACATTAAAAAAATTCTAGGAAGTTCTTATATACTAATCCTCAAATTCTATATTAGGGTAATTTGCTCTAATCAAAGTTTATCTAAATATAGTTTCCCAGGATTGTACTAAACTTACTTTGATACCAACTGTAATGCCCTGAACCTAGAATCCTAGAGCTGGTGCGTTATTTTAATACATTTTCATGATCACAAGGGATCAAATCCAGACATACCGATCAGTTTAGTAACCTTGGAAGTACTAGATACCTTAATAAGTTTTACATTACATTATAAAATGAAAAACAATAACAACATTGTCTCCACTTACCACATTCATATCCCTTATACTATCCCTACAGTTCATTCATAATATACTTATTTGCATCCTAGGAAAAAATAAAACATAGAAAGGGGTGAGCTCAGATGCTCAGAAAGGATAACAATATAGTGGAAACATTCATAAATAAGCATAAACATTTCATGAAATGTATAAGACTAAAACATAAGCCTTTTAAACATAAACTTCTGCAAAATATGTTCAATAAATTATCCTATAATACCATTTACTTATTCACATGGATATTCTACTAGTCAAATAATCACATGAAATATCAATAGCCAATTTCATAATGATGGAATGCATAATTCCAGACATCATAACCACGTAGTCAAGGCCTTGTGCTAAGACTACAAAAAATATTTTGTCAAGGCCTTGTGACAAGACACTAGTTTGTCTCATGAGACCTACCAATGCATTGAGTAGCTATAGCAGGCTCCACCCATCACATAAAAAGTCCAATGCATTCCTCATATGAAAGTTTGAAACATAACGTAAACATTCATATTAAAACAAGCATACAAAATGTTAATACTTTAACCATAAACCATGAATGGTATAAAAGTAACACATCCATAGTCAAACATATTACAAAACCTTAAATACAATATGGAATATTTGTATCGTAGTGAATCAACATCAAACAAGTGTAAAATTCATTGAAGTATATTGACATAGATGAAATCAAAAATATTTGAGAGAAATATCTCTTTCTTTTTTTAAATCATTTAAAAGTCACATAATTTTGAAAGGAAGACATATAAATGCATTTTTTGAATCAAATTTTCCCATACCACTTTGAAACTTTGAAAGGAATTTAAATTTTAAAACATTAATGTCCATATAAATAAATACGTAAAATCATTTTGAAAATATGGACAATAAATAAAAACATTTAGAAAAATAAATATTTAAAACATTTAAAATGATTATATAGTTAAATGGACCCTTCCATAAAACCTTATAAGATTCCTTTTTAAAACAGTTTTATGAAATATGGACATTTATGATAAATATTTTCCATTAAATACTTACTCATAAACAATCTCGGATAATAATGAGATTGAGAAATTAACCCTTACCTTGTAATTTTCCTTGGTCAAGGGTACGTTAACCTCATATATAATAGTTAAATAATTTTTATTAAATTATACAAGATCCACATACATAAATATGATATCATATATGATCTTATAACATTGCTTTGTTAATAATATTTTAGCAGTATCATTGTTTCGGCTGTTAACTGATTCGTTTTCCTTTATATTTTTTGTAACGTAAGTCATGTTTGTTTTGGATAGGATGTATTTAATTAATATTTAGAATGATGTCAAGTATTTAAACATTATTTTTAATCATCAAATTAAAATTATTCTTGAATGGTTATGATGGGGAATGACATCTCATCGTGTCGTGGAGACAGTAATCCGTACGTACGCACAAGCGACAATATCATTCTCTTGATGGTGAAATTGTATATAATTTGATGGTATATCATATATAAATAATAATTATAATGTTATATTTATTATTTAAATCATTTATACTCATGATTATACCCATACAAGTAATGAAGTTTTTAATAACAAACTACACCATGACATGGAGACGGTAAGCCGTACGTACGCACTTATGGTGACTTCATCATTTATAGGATGGGTAGAATAATGAATATGGTTGCACCATATTTATCATGACATCATAGTATGTATAAGTTACTAGATTTATTATTTTGGTATGGAAATAACTAAGAAATAGGAAGTGGAAGAAGAAAAGAACTTGAAAGAGGGTAGTGAAATTATTACCTCTTCTTCGGGTGATTCCTTTTGATTTGATCAAAACGGATCCTTAGGTTGGAATTATGATCAAATTAAGGACTCTGGGATGTATTTAAAGTATTTGGGATGATATTTGGGCAAGGTTTGGCTGATCCAAATGGCTTTGGTGTTGTGATTTTTAGGGAAGGGGAAGTGCCCTTTTATAAGAGAGGTGATGGTCACTTTAGGAAAACCTTGAAATATTATTTTATTATAAAATTATTTTCAGTTTCTAATGGATCCAAATTTATTTATTTTGAAGATAAGGTGGTTATGGGTCGAAATCCTCTCAATCAATAGGTTTTAGACAAGTTTAGGTTAACATAATAACCTTATCTTTTATATTTAACTCTTAGTCAAATAGTTTAACATTTACCATGTCTCAATGTATTTTTATATTATATGGTTAATAAAATTGCTATAAAATGCCTAGAAAACCCCAAGTGGTTCATTAATGACTTATATATCATTATAATAGTCCTTTTTCTGAACCTTATATTTTTAAGACTATTACATAATTTAATAATATAGTATTTCTTTCAAAACCTCATTTATGTCAATTTTGACACTATTTGGTATTTTGTTTTTGGGAAAGTCATAACAGCATGATTACTTTGAAAAAATACATTGAATAAACCCTTAAATTTCATATTCACCTATAAAATTCATTTATGTCATCAAAACATTGAAATTATATTTATTATAATATTTATAATACCTTTTATTTGATTTGTTTCACTAATAAGGTAATCATTGCATCATCATTGTCTCATAAATACATTTAATTATTTAATCTATAAAAATTATAAATAAAATACCATGATGTAGAAAATATTTTTATCTTTATAATGAATATTTATAGTCGAATTTATTTTATGTATAACCCTATATTAAAAATGTTTTACTTATTAAACTTTGAATTTAACACTTTTAACTCTTCTTTAAAAAAAATGTCCAAATCTATTCCAAGTCGACCAAAATGATAATATTTTATTCCTAAGGATGTTTTGGTCGAATTAGACATATCTAATAAAATTATTATATGTTTTAGGGTAATTATAATATCATTTTAACATTTAATTACCCAATTTACATTTAATCGTGGAAAATAAGTCAAAAGTTACTATTAACCGAAAATTATTTTAATATTATTGAACCATATTTTACTTACTGATGTCAACCGTGTCTCTTGTATTTTTGAAATTCAACTCCCAGAATTAGTAAAATTATGTTTTATGCAAATTTGCAAATGGTCCTAGAAGCTGGGTAAAAGAGAGTAAAAGTTCAATAGAAATTTATACATCAAATTTTATTTTAAAATAACTCCAATGAATTATATTGAACATATATAGGTATTATATATCTATTTTGACTTAAAATAAATTTAAATAAAATAAATAATTATTTAAATAAAAAGTTGGTTTTAAACAATAACGCAGTGTTTTCACTATTTATCAAAAATTGTATGTTTTCAGAAAAATACCAAAAATTCACCCTAAGGTAATTTTGATATTATGAATTCAAAAATTAATTCTATTTTATGAAATTTGAAACATTAATGTTTCATAAATTAATTTAAAATTAATTCCCATTGTCAAAACCAAAAAGCAGGTTTTTAAAAAGTAAAATCTATCAAAAGATTGACATGTGTTTATGTCAAATTTAAATGTTAAATTACTTATAATGACATAAATTGTATTAAATGATAAAAATATTATCTAATTATAAGTTCAAACCATTAAAGTTCATAATTTAACACAATAAATTATTTCAATTAAAAAAGTTGTTTACAATTAGAATTTCCTATTTTTCACTATTCATCAAAATATGAATGTTATCAGAAAAGTGCTAAACATTTATCCAAACTAAATTTTTATGTCTCGATTATAAAGAAGAATTTAATTTCATTAAATTTAATATATAAAAGAGTCAAATATTTGTTTTTAAAAGGATTCTCTATTAAATAGGTGGTAAAATAGCATTTTTTAAAAATACTTCTTTTATCTAAAAAATTGAATTTTTCCTTATATTATGTCTAAGAAACACAAAATATATATGTTAAAATTATATAGGATATATATAAAATTCAAAATGCATCTAATACAATTCATAACCGTTTTTTGAATGGCTAGTTTGGTAAGTCGTGGTGCACTGGAACTCGTTATTGCGAAAAGAGAAAGTTATTGAATTTCTTTGAAAGGATAACATACTATGAAATATTGGGGTGTTACATTCTCTGCTCCATCAATAAATTGCGTCCTCGCAATTTGAAATTGGTCTTCGAAAATAAAAGGATAAAAATAGAAAAATACCTTTATGGAAAACCCACAGCGGAAATTGGGTTAATAAAATTTAGTCTTAATAAGATGGAAAGGGAAATAAAAATTTCACCACCAAATTATTATCTCGATTAAGAGAACATTGGTGGAAATTAGAGACACATAATTTGAGGAAAAACATAAATATTTATAGGGAGTGATTGAGGTCATCAATCATAAACAAGTGTAAAATTGGAGGCCTCAAAGCCATCAATCTAAGATGATGTAAAATATCATTGGTTCAACAAAACATAAGGTATTAGGATAACACATTTTTTGTTTTAAGATCCCTTAACTAAAGTTTAATAATTAATTTATTCATAGAATAAGAGAAAAAATATATATACTTTACAAGTAGAGTTCCATCCTTTAACTAATTTCTAATACAAACTCATCTTTCACTCAAAAAGACAATAGAATTCAAAAATATTATATTTATCTTAATCGTATGGGGTTCCAAAAATAATGAATTTATAATTCATTTTTCAGACTATTTAAAAACTAGATTATACAAACTAGGACATCATGTAGGCCAGTGGTAGTTGATGCACCCTTGTCGCTCTTTGGTTGCGGATTCATGCCTCGCGGTCTTGTCGGACTTGACGGGTTGTTGCCCGACCTCCGGGTTATCCTTTTTATAGAAATCCAAAATAATATTAAGAAGTTATTTTTAACATTAAACAATAGTATCCAATGTTTAACTTAATCCATTCCAACCTTTAGACTTATCCAAAATTCTTCGGTCCAAACTCGCAGTCCAAAATTTATACGAAATGAAAACACAACAAAGATCCTTTTTGCCACGTAATAACATGTGAATACCTTTATCACGTATTCTTTTAAAACATGGTAACACCTTGAATTACCATAAAACCTTATTGATTACATTAATGCTCTCTTATTCCTTATAGAATACTGGATATACTCCTTATATCCAAAAATGTTGTAAAGTCCCACAATAATGGAATATACAAATAATTAATCAGTTTCAATGTATTCAAGAATATCCAATATAATTTATCCAAATCAATCATATCTTATTCCAAAATCACTACCTCAGTATCATAACCATATTAAGTTTTATCTTTCTCTCAACCATATATTTTCCCAAAAAATTAACCTGCTATAGAGTCACTTCTCTTGGTTCCACACAATCTCAAGTCCTTAATAAAATAGTATTGCAGTATAATCGTTATATACTCTATAGTTATAATAACATGTAAATCATTAATACAATACTCTAATGACACAATACTTTAATAACAATGTAATAAATCTAATCATTACTCTTCACATTCCGTAGTATCATAACTTGATTATTATCCAATAGCATCATTTGGGGTATACGGTGATGATTTTGACATTGATTCGCGTAGTGTCCCAACTCCTTGAAGATGATGCATAGTACATTTAAAACCTTTTTTTACCCTTGAAATCACATACTTGGTGTCCTTTTTCTACACACTTATAACAAACTCCTATTCCCTTCAAGAATTTACCAAGGTGATTCATTCCACAGTTATCACATATGGGAAAAATTTTCTTTTCCCTTGTCCCTTTATCCATCTTTCTCTCTTCCATCCTTTTCTTCTCTTGCTTCCCCTCAAAGCCATATGAATCAGAGAATTCTATACATATCTTATTAACACATGATACTATTTCTTCATATGATGAGAATACATGGGAGACTATTTCTCTTTTAAAAGTTGTCTTAATACCATGAAATATATGATCCTTCTTAATCTTTGGATCATGCGTATTTCTAGAGTTCTCATTCCTTATACTATGAACCATTTCTAAGCAATGGTATACACGAGGTTAGTTTATGAATCGCAATACATAATTACAAACTTTTAAAATACCAAACATAAGTTGAAAAGATTATGAATATAATATATAATAAAAAATGTTTTCTTTGACGAAGTATTTACTCCTAAATCCTTCATACTGGCTTGTAATGAAAATGTAAATTATCCTAAGAATATCCCCTGGTAGTTTCATAACCAAGAGTGAAGCAAGGCTCATTGTCTTGTACCAGGATAACTCGGGTCAAAGCCCAAAACTCCTTGTCAGAGTTTTCACTCCTAGGTACATCTGTGCTAGAGCTGCCACTACCTACTCATACCCAGATAGGGATTTATTGCTTGGAAAATACACAAAATCTCTACATTACCAAAATTATAGGAAGTTCTTCTATACTAATCCTCAAAGTCTATCTTAGGGTAATGTGCTCTGATCCGAGTTTATCTAAATATAGTTTCCAAGGTTTGTACTAAAATTCCACTGATACCAACTGTAATGCCCCGACCCCAGAATCCTGGAGTCGGTGCATTATTTTAATACATTGGCATGATCACAAGGGATCAAATCCTGGAATACCGATCAGTTTAGTAGCCTTATAAGTACTAGATACATTTATATGTTTTAAATTACACTATAAAAAAACAAAAACAACATTGTCTCTATTAACCACATTTATATCCCTTATACTATCCCTACAGGTCATCCATAATATACTTCTTCGCATCCTGGGAAAAATAAAACATAGAAAGGGGTGAGATAAGATGCTCAGTAAGGATAAAAATATAGCAGAAGCTATCTTAAATAAGAATAAACATTTAAGGTAATGTGTAAGACTAAAACATAAGCCTTTTATACATAAACTTCTGCATAATATGGCCAACATAAATCAAATAATTGTATTTACTTATTCACATGGATATTCTACTAGTCGAATAATCACATACAATATCAATAACCAATTTCATAATGATGGAATGCATAATGTCGGACTTCATAAGAATATATTCAAGACCTTCTTCCAATACTAAAAATAAGATTTTGTCAAGGCCTTATGCCATGACACTAGTTTGTCTCCTGATACCTATTGATGCATCGAGGAGCTATAGCGGGCACCACCCGTCACCTACTAAGTCCAATGCATTCCTCACATGAAAGGTTGAAACATAACGTAAACATTCGTTTTAAAAATAGCATACGAAATTTTAATAATTTAACCATAAACCATGATTGGTATTAAAATAACACATCCATAGTCAAACATATCACAAAAAAATTAATACAAAATGGATGATTTGTATCATAATGAATCAACTTCAAACATGTGTAAAATCCATCGAAGGATGTTGACATAGATGAAATCAAAACTATTTGAGAGAAATATATCTTTATTTTTTAAAAAATCATTTAAAAGTAACAGAATTTAGAAAGGAATAAATTTAACGATATTTTTTAATCAAAGTGTCCCATACCACTTTGAAACTTTGAAAAAAATAAACATTTTAAAACAATGATGTCCATATTAATAAATCATTAAAATCATTTGGAAAACATGGATATTAATTAAAAATATTTAGAAAAATAAATATTTAAAACATTTAAAATGATGATATAGTTAAATATACCCTTCCATAAAACCTTAAAAAATTCCTTTTGAAAACATTTTTATGAAATATAGGCATTGATGATAAATATTTCCTTGTAAATATTTACTCATAAACAATCTCGGATAATAATGAGATTGAGGAATCAACACATACCTTCAAATTTTCCTTGGTCGAGGGTATATTAAACTTCTGTATAATAGTTAAATAATTGTTATTAAATTATACAAGAACCTTATACATAAATATGATATCATATATGATCTTCTAGCATTACTTTGTTAATAATATTTTAGTAGTATCATTGTTTCAGGTGTTAAATGATTCATTTTACATTTTATGTTTTGTTACGTAAGTCATGTTTGTTAAGGATAGGATTTATTTGATTCATATATAGATTGATATCAAGTCATTAAACATTATTTTTAATCATGAAATGAAAAATAGTCTTGAATGGTTATGACGGGGAATGACATATCATCACGTCGTGGAGACAGTAATCCATACATACGCACGAGCAACAATATCATTCTTTTGATGGTGAAATCATATATAATTGGATGGTATATCATATATAAATAATCATTAATAGGTTATATTTATTATTTACATCAGTTATAATAATTATTATACACATCCAAATAATGATGTTTTTGAATAACAAACTACTCCATGACGTGGAGATGATAATCCGTACGTACGCACGTATGGTCACTTTGTCATTTATAGTATAGATAGAATAATGAATATGGTTGTACCATATTTATACTAAAATCATAGTGTGTATAAGGTACTGGAGTTATTATTTTGGTATTGAAACAACAAAGAAATAGGAAGTGGAAGAATAAAAGAACTTGAAAGAGGGTGGTGAAATTATTACCCTTCTTCAGGTGCTTCCTTTTGATTTGATCAAAAGGGCACCTTAGTTTGGCTTCCTGATCAAAGGAATGACTCTAAGATTTATTGAAAGTAGTTGGGAAGATATTTGGGCAGTTTTTGGCCGATCCAAATGGCTTTGGGGTGTGTTTTTGAGAGAAGGGGAAGTGTCGTTTTATAAGAGAGGTGAGGGTAACTTTAGGAAAACCTTGAAATATTATTTTTTTATAAAATAATTTTCAGTTTCTAATGGATCCAAATTGATTTATTTATAATCTATGGTGTTTATGGGTCTCAACCCTCTCATCCAATAAGTTTCATACAAGTTTAGGTTACCATATTAACTTTATCTTTTCTATTTAACACTTACTTAAATAGTTTAACATTTACCATGGCTCCTTGTATTTTTATATTATATGGTTAATGAAATTAATATAAAATGCCATGAGAACATAAGTGGTTCATTAATTATATATATATCATTATAATATTCCTTTTTCTGAACCTAATATTGTTAGGACTATTATATATTTTAATAATATATTATTTGTTTTAAAAACTCATTTATGTAAATTTCGACACTATTTGGTATTTTGTTTTTTGAAAGTCAAAACAGAATGGTTACTTAGAAAAAACACAATGAATCAACCCTAACATGTCATATTCACCTATAAAATTCGTGTATGTCATCAAAAATTTTAAATTATATTTATTTTAATATTTATAATACCATTTATTTGATTCTTCATTAATAAGGTAATTACTGCATCCTCATTATGTCATAAATAAATTTAATTATTTAATGTCTAAAATATATAAATAAAATACCATGATGTAGGAAAAATTTTTATTTTTCTAATGAAAATTTATAGTCGAATTTATTTTATGTATAACTCTATATTAAAAATAGTTTTTTATTAAACTTGGAATTTAACAATTTTAACACTTCTTAAAATAAAATAATAATAAATGTCCTAATCTAATACAAGTTGACCAAAAGAATAATATTTTATTCCTAATGTTTTTTGGTCGAATTAAACTTATCCAATTGAATTAGTACATGTGTTACGGTAATTATAATATCATTTTTACCTTTAATTTCCCTATTAACATTTAATTGTGGTAAATAAAATTCAAAAGTTAATATTCACCAAAAATTATTTTCATCTTATTGAGGCACATCTTACTTACTAATTTCAACCGTGTCTCTAACATTTTTTAAATTCAACTCACATAAGCGGTAAAATAAAGTTGTATGCAAATTTGTAAATTCTCCTAGAAGCTGGGTAAAAGAAGGTAAAAAGTTCAATAAAAATTTATACATCTACTTTTATTATAAAATGACTCAAATGAATTACATTGAACATATATAGGTATTATATATCTATTTTTACTTAAAATAAATTTAAATAAAATAAATAATTATTTAAATAAAAAGTCGGGTTTAAAAAGTAACGAAATGTTTTTCACTATTCATCAAAAAATTAATGTTTTCAGAAAAATGAAAAAAATCCACCTGAAGCTAATTTTGATATTCCGAATTCAAAAATGAATTCTATTTTACCAAATTAGAAACATATAAGTTTCATTAATTAATTTAAAATTAATTTTCTTTGTCAAAACCAAAAAGCAGGTTTTTAAAAATTAAAAACTATCAAAAGACTGACCTGTGTTTATGTCAAACTTAAATGAGAAATTACTTATAATGACCTAAATTGTATTAAATGTTGAAAATATATTATAATTATACTTACAAACCATTCAAATTCATAATTTTACACTATAAAATATTTCGATTAAAAAAGTTGTTTTCGATTAAAATTTAGAATTTTGCACTATTCATCAAAATATGAATGTTTTTAGAAAAGTGCCAAAAATTTATCCAGAATAAATTTTTATGTCCCAATTATAAATAAGAATTTAATTTCATTAAATTTAATATATAAAAGTGTCAAATATTTGTGTTAAAAAGGATTCTCCATTAAATAGGCGGTAAAATTGCATTTTTTTTAAAATACTTCTTTTATCTGAAAAATTGAATTTTTCCTTATATTATGTCTAAGAAACACAAAATATGAATGTTAAAATTATATAGGATATATATAAAATTCAAAATGCAGTTAAAACTATTCATAACTTCTTTTTGAACGGCTAGTCTGGAAAATTGTGGTGTGCTCGAACTCGTTGCGTAAAGCACAAGTTAATGAATTACTTTGAAGAGATAACATACAATACAATCTTGATGTGTCAAATTCATAATTTAAAACATAAAAATCATTCTTTCAATTACTTTTTTCAATACACTATCCTATTATGGGATTAGTTATGCACCAAAACCAAACCTTTTTGGTCCCATGAGAACTGGTGATTCATTTAGGGGATACATAATTTTAGGACCCACCTTTCAACTGATTAAGTCCAGCATGATCACAACAATATACAATAAGACCTTTCATACCATTACCTAAGGATAATTTGGCTGAATAAAATCATGTTTATCCATATAAATAATAATAAAAAATATATCAATACAATATAAAAATGTGTTAGTAGTCAATTATCATCAAGAATGTCAATAAATTTATCCATGTCAATAAGTGTGTAACATGATTATAAAATATCCAAAAAAATAAGGATAATGTCAAAAATTACATATTAAACAATATAATAAATATCATTTTTTTAATAAAAATATATGGTACACCACTATGTTAATAGAAGGGGTAGCATTATCATAACCCATCCACAGAATGTAGGTGGATGGTTACAATTGAAAATAATCTAATAAGTGAGAAATATTTGTAAAAGAGTTTATGTGGTAGGCATTAATTTCAAAAATAAAAAATTATGTAATTTTAAATAGTATAATCAAATGGTCTAATGTACCCAACTTATATAAAATAATTTCAAGAGAACGATATTAACTCAATGAATGAAAGTTGAGTTTCCAAAAATCATTACTATTGGGGAAACAACTGAATAAATAGACACTTGAATAAGGGAACAATATTTTTTTTAGTGAATCTCATTAAATAAAAAAAGTATAATAAAAATATATCCATATGTAGTGAATACACCATACAAAGATAACTTGGTTCAAGAAATGCATTATGACTCAACGAATCAGATTTGAGACTAAGAAAACCATCACATCTTTAGAAACATTTGAATATAAACCCATTGAAATATATTGATTGATATTATACTATAAAACCCATTATTAAAATATAATTCATTATATTATATCTCAAATTTGAAGTATATGAACAACACAAATAAAATTTGGTTCATAATATCAAACATTTATTAAAGAGAGGAACTTGAGATGAAAAACCCTTACCTTGTATTCCTTCTTACACGATCATGATCTAACCTCTTATATAATGAACATAAATATATTTATTACTTATTTTATAACCTTAATATAATCATATTACCCTTTTTTTAATTATTTTATAACCCATATATTACAAATATTTTAATTTATTATAGTTTGTTTTTACTATCGAGTGTTAGAACTTTTGATTTCTTGTTTTTTATAAAACTCATGAAGATAGGATTGATTCTCACAAAGAGGTTTCAAGTTTATAATTTTTATATGATTAGAAATATAATAATATTTTTTTTAAGACTCTTTATGTCCCATTTTAATTATGTGAAAGACATGAATTCAGATTGTGAAAATAAAAATCATGACGAACTAGTTTATTATGTGTTTAACGATCAAAATGTGATATATTAATAAATATTTTAAATATTAACAACACCTTTAAATTTAAATTAAAAAATATTAAATATATTATTATTAAATGATATTACCACTATATTCCCTCCCACAATCATTTATAACATAAACATTTTAACATTGTTCGTGTAGGTGGTAAAACCAACCCAATGGTAGTATATTATAATGGCTTCATGAGTGAGGGAATGTATTTAGATAATGATAATATAACATATTCAGAAGATAAATAATATCATAATTATAAAAAATCCTTATTAAATTCATTATAAGAACCATAAATGATGGGTGGTTATGAAAAATGAGATTCATCGTATGTGGAGGTGGTAGTCCACAAGTACTCACGATTAATGATCTCATTTCTCAACGAATGGACAGAAATATAGTATATATGAAAATTAAAATTTTAGAATTTTATTTTAGAAATATATAACATATTTATTCATCAAATCTGTCCTTGATACCATCTTTTAGAGGCGGTGATGAAGATAAAACAACATCTCTTTTTAGAGGTGGTAGCCTGTATGTACGCATGATTTATGTTTTGGATTTTCTCAGCAGATGGAAAAAAATGAATAATTTTTACAAAATTAATATGTTGTGACTTAAGTATACTATTTATAATTATTTAATTGTATCCATAATGTTATATATGTTTAATATCATAAAATTTAATAATGAAACACAAATAATAAGTGGACACTCATATTGGGGGTTCGAATTTTTCTACAAATTATCATTAGAGAAAAACCTCATATAATAAATAATGATGACAAGAAGATTTTGGATTTGAGAGTGTGTTGTAGGATAATAAATTTTGTATATTTAAAAGGATAAATTTTAAGGGAATGCATGTCTTTAAGTGTATTAAGTGTTACCTTTTTATAAGTTAATAGAAGGTAACTTTTGGAATCACATTTAGCATTTTCAATAATGTGATGTTAATATTCTAGGGTCAATATATCCAAAATAGAATAAAGATGCTATTAAAGTTAGTTTGAGTCTAAAATCACATCAAACACTTATTTAGGAGGAATCTTGAGTGTTTAATGTATTTTTCTTTTAGCTTTTTAAAATTTACCCCAATTTACTTTTCCCTTGGTAATTACTTTTTAACATTAGTAATTAATATTAATGAAACAATTGACGGTGAACCATTTACCAAATTTCAAACTTATGATCTGAAATTTTTTAAATCATTTTATAAAATAATTTTTTTAAGGTTTTGAAACGTTAATTTTAATAGTAGCGTACATAATGTGTCAAAATTATTTTCCAAAAAACAATGTGTATTTTTTAAGAAAAACAATTATATGTAAGTTTTCATAAATAAAACTATCAATTAAGATGAAATATTTTGTTTATTATAAAAATAAAAGGTATTAATCTTTCATGGTAAGCCAAAATTAAATCCCACTATGATAATACTTGATTCAAAGAAAATACTGAAAATATTTTTTATTAAACAAACATTTTAATTTTGTTCTAAAAATGTTGTATGTATGCTTTATAAGCTCAAATAATATATTAAAATTCATAATATAATTCCTTAAATACCTATTTTTTTTATAAAGGGTTTTTTTAATTCTAGTATATTCTTACATAATGATAAAGTAATAAAAATTATAACTTTTGCAAACACTGTATTTTTCGACTAAAAATAAATCTTTTAAAAAAAGAAAAAAATCATATTAAGAAAATATTTTTATTCTAAATCCAAAAATTATTACCATATTTTCAAATTCAACTTCTAATATTTATAAATTCAATTTTTGAATAATATCATAAAATATAATGAAAATCCATTTTTATTAGAAAATGACATTTTCAAATATTAAATGTTATTATTCGTATTTCATATCATTTCCCAACATAATTGGTATTAAATATTTATTAATATAAAACATATTTTATCCCCATTATTCATATCTTTATCTAAATAAAAAATCATATTGCATAAAAAGGGACTTTTTAGAAAAGCACTTTCCCAAAAAATAAATATTATTATTATTCATTTTAGGTGAACTAATTGAATTTCCACCATGTTAAAAGTAGTCATTATTCTCTTTATATACAAATTTCATAATATCATTACTCCTATTTATTCCCACTAATTCAATTGGTATGTTTTAATGTTCATACTTAAAAACAATTATCTAATAATATTATGGTGTCACTTAATTTCATTGTTGCGTGTGGTGAAAGCTATCGAACACATTTGGCTCATTTAAAGGAAGTCATATATTAAAATTTAGGGGTGTTATATTATCCCCCCTAAAATTAATTTTTCCCAAAAAAATATGAATCACAATATAATAATAATTTTTATAGGTAAATCATAATTAACCAACACCGCTACATGATCATGGGTTTATTTTGGATGTGTAATGAGATTTATCTATATGAAAAAAAGATTATAAATTTTTTATAAATAGAGATAACCCATTCTTAATTTCACAAATTATTATAATAAGGGAAGAAGATCTAAATCCAGGAAGAATAACTTCTAAAAACCCATTAAAATTATTTATATGATAATTATTCCACTGTGGTTTTTATAACCCAATATCTAGTGGTTAGTGAAAACTTACAAAATATAATACACTAGAAAATCTAGAGTGAAAAATCACTATGTGATACATTAATAGTAGTTTCATAGTATTTTCCTTGTTCACATGGTTGTTGGTGACTATCTCCCTTATTTTTGTGGGCATGGGTTCCCTAGAACCAAATTCAATGTATTTTATGATAACATGTATTCATTATTTTGAATATTAATAAAATTATTATCACATCATGATTTTTCTTCTTCATGATATAGTAAATTATAATTTTCTAAGATTAACTTTCATGATAAAAGTTCATAGTATTTCTTCACTATTATGAAAACCCATAAGCATCATGAAATAATTCATAAATATATATTCTATAACTATATGATATAATTTTATGGGACACAAATGATACAATATATCTAATGTGTAGACTTATAAGAATTTGAGTAACATTATCATGGTGTACACCCATAGTAATTTCTAGTGCATTAGATTATATGAATATGACCCACTAGTAGGAAATCCATGTTTATAAGTGTCATTGGATATTCCAATATTCAGTAATTTTTATTGATCGATATACATTAATATTATTATTTATGGATATTATTAGTTTCATACTTTGATGTATTGATAAAAATTATGATCACATGTGTTCTCAGTGAGGTAGGATGTGTTGGGTACATCATGAGAAATATTTCATCAATAAATAATAAAATAAAGGATTATTACCTTCTGTTCTTTAATAGAATTTGATTTCTTGTACCCTTTTATGGTAATTAAATATCCTAAATAAATAAATTTACATATTTTTATGTGGGTAGGTTCATTTATAGAAATTAAAAGAAATAGATATCTAGAACATAGGTTGATAACACCATTATGCAACCTAATTGATTAGATATATAATGATAAAGGAGTTATATTACATGGTTAGTGTATGTATATGGTTATATATCATTAAGACATTAAATTCCTTCTCTTTGGGTATCTTGGAATGTTGTTATATGCTAACCTTGGTCTTTAGGCTGCCCCACCTAATGTCTCTGATAAATAGGCCTAGAGAATCACACACTAAGTATATCCAAAACCTCGGTTAAATAATAATATTTTTTATTATTTAACATGTTCAAAAAATATTATTCTCATATATGGTTTAATAATTATTCATGTTTACTTGATATCATATATTGAGTCACAATTTATTTGAGGGAATATTTTTTGAGTGCAACATTCAATAACTATTTAATTTATTATTAGTGAATATAATATTTATTTTTTAAATAAATAGTCATTATTTAGGGTCTGATAAATATTGTGGAGGAATAGAGGACCGATTTAATGGTTTAATGATAAATAATGTACATATTAAATATTAGTTGAAAATTTTTTAAACAACTTATTCGATAAATAATATTTAATTAATTATTTGGTTTTATACATGTCAATAAATATTATTATTATTATTGTTATTATTATTTTGGACATGGGGTTCTGTGTGGATTAGGTAAATAATAAAGTTGTATAAAAAATTAATATTTCCTAAACCTGGAACTATTTAAATCCAATTATATTATTTCTAATCCTAAGAGGTTCCATTTTTTTTAGTTGTTCAAAAATGAATCTAGAGAATTATCTCAAGACGTAAAGATACCCTCTCTAATAATTCTCTCAAGAACAGAGTGTGATCCTCTTCCACAACTCCTCTTCATTCTACTGAGATAAAAGGGAATCCTTCATGCAAGAGATTCTCATAGCGATCATGAATTAATTATGCAAGCACTAGGATATTCCATAATTTCACTTAGAAATTCCTCTAACGATGATTAGAGGTTTGTGGTACACATGTGGATCACCACTATAGGGAATCTATACTTGATTCCTACAACTCAATAATGGTACAATGATATACATTTTCAGATTCATCAATAAAGAATGAATTCATCATAAGGTAACTCTTTAACTAGTTAAAATAATTATAAATCATTATGTGATGATCATGTGTTTGGTTTTGATATTCTCATATAAAATATTATTGATTCAATTTAATTATTCATTGTTTTCTTCATCGATGTAAATCTTATATTAATCATATATTATGAAAAAATACAAGTTGGGCATGACCCATTAGCACGTCCACTATAACTAGGACCATCAAATAGTATCAAAGGGATCACAAAATTATTTATAATCAATTAAATATCATTGATTGACTTATGAATTTATATTTATTTTTCAATTACACATTAATATTTATTTAATACAAATAATGATATATTCACTTCTTCCTCTTCATTATAACAAATATAATCAATAAATATATTAATTATAAATGAATAACATTCTAAGAATTCATCTAGAGGTACTGAGGATTTTTTTCTTATAGAACAAGAGTACATGATGTGTATCCAGTTGGTATATGTCATGTACCCATGTTTAATAAACCAAGAAAACTGAAAAATTAATTCATAATTAATTTAGATATTGTGGACTTATTACATGTCGTGTGTATTTAAGACACCGCATGTTGATCAGGATAGCCAGGGGCACAGTTAGCTAGACTACATGGCATCTAACTTGTCTATATAATGTGAATTTCATTAGTCAAACATGATCCTTGTGGTTCCACACAGGATGTGTGACTGGTAACCATGTAACTCGGAGACCACACTAAGAGTCTCCCATGTACATGTTGTATGACCCAATAATTTTTATGTTAATACCACATTCCTAGTCCCTAGGAGTGTGTCACGAACAGATGGTGAATAACTATACATTAATTGTAGTTGGATTATACACGTCATTTATTCTACCATGATTACATAGAATTTAAAATTAAAATTTTATAATTATTAAACCTTATTTATATATACTTTTTGTGTCACTAAGTTGACTCATATGTTCTATGCTATGGGTTTTATATATATTAAATTCATAATTAAATTTTTTCTAATATTCGGAACATTATATCATGTATAATTATAAAAAAAATAATTACTCTTCATGCCTTAAAACATAACACGCTATATAAATAACATTTTTCCATTTTTCATTTAGTTTAATCATATGTTCCATGAAATTAGGTGAAAATACATGTATAAAACATGATGCATGAGTAAATTGTATTTGAATATAAAATGTGATGGGTAGTTCAAACAGGTACTCATTGTGTTACAACAAAGGTACCTCTTTTTTACATATTCAATTTTGATTAAATTTATTTAATTTGTTTAGAATTGTGATGGATAAGAGTCTCAAGAATTTTTGGATGATAATTAACATAAAATAATTGATTAATTAAATAATATAATTAATTTATTCCAATATGATTTTTCTTAAATAATAATGATTTGTATTAAATGATATTTTATTAAAGGTGTTATAAGTTCCATGCATGTGAATGATTATGAGGATAAAACCAAACTTTATATGTCCATTTATTCATTTTAATTTATTATTACATTAAATTGATCTCATATGCATCATCACTCCTCAAATTATGTAAGGGTATACATTCCCATAGTTTCCTTTTATGTAAACTTCCTTAAGCTATCATTTATTTTCCATCACCAGTGTGTGAGTAAAATCTTATATAATGTATGGAGCTCCCAGGTGATTGGAGTTAGTTAATGTTAGGATACAAGGTAAAACCAATCCAAGAGGCACATAGATGGATAGGTGGAATGATGAAAAAAAACCAAGTATTGGTATAAGCTTTTTTACCTAACTGAATGGTTAGTTCATCATCCACTAGATAAACTAACCATTAGAAAAAAAATCATGATCATACTACCCTAATTATTTTATTTTTTTTCAAGTAACATCGTTAATATCATTATGGATTTTTTATCACAATCACCTGAATTAATGAATTTAATAATCATACAAGATAGAACTAAAATAAATTGGATTATGGTAAATGTTTATCTAAAATATATTCAATTAATATTAAAAATCATTTAATAAAGATAAAATTGGAAATTTATAGATAAAAATAAAATACCTAAGTAATATATATTAAGTCATTATAGCATTCCACTACATGGGTAGGAATCAAACCATAGTTCAGAGTGCTTAACCTACCTTCATTAGGGTACTTTCAATTATTGAGGAATTTTAATCTTGAGTTTTCAGTTGACTTAACGTAGTTCTCATTAAGGGTTGATCACCTACATGAGACTAAGTGTAACTATTAGGTAAATTATTAAGGAAATATAAATTAAGGATTTTAGTTTTGAGTATTCCATTCAACAGATTAAGGAACTCTGATTTAATATAATTGGAAAGTTATTCCTACCAAAATACCTTCAAATACCTTGATAGACCTCTATTTGGGTTATTAGAAGGTAAATACGGATCCTTGGACTAAAATTTCCAAGCAATACGATATTTCAATATTAATGGTGAGGAATATTAGGTTTCTATAAAATTATGGGTGAATAATAAACATAAATATATATTATCTAATTTTATAAAGTAGATAATGTATTAAAAATATGCACTTTATAATTATAGAAATGGAAACTATGGCTTCAACCATATCCATGTGATCCATAATTGAGAAGGATGACATTATTACCAGTACAAATTTGCATGAATGGAAAAGGTGACTCTGTATTATTATATGTCTTGAAATGAAATTATATATTCTAGGAAATCATATTCCTAAAGTGGTTGGCTAAGTGGATAGTGAGAAATAATTATCTCTCAATGAGAAACATTTGGATAAAGCCACAGGTTTTCAATGTTTCATGTTATCTTCCATGACCAAGGGTCTTCTAAGGAAATATAAGGACATGGATTTTTATTGTATGATGTCTCAAATTTTTTATGTCAACAAAGAGAAGGTGATACAAGATAGATATGAGATCTCCAACGCACATTTTATATATAATCTTGGAGATTTTGTGCATATTGAACCTCACGCAGTTAAGATGATTGGTTTCATGGTGATCTTGGACATCTTGGGCATTAAAATGCCTTGTGAGATATGCATATAACTCATTCTATCCTCAAGGCCTAGATCCTTCTCAAGTTTTATTTTGAATTACAAAATGATCAATACAAAAAATAGTCTTTTATAACTTCTTACTCCCATTCACCAAGTTGTCAAGGAAATAGGGAATGATAAAACCTCAGCCCTTATGGTGAATAATAAATTTAAGAATAATAACATGGGATCAAAGACTCACTATAAGTCTAAAGAACCCAAGAACCATCCTTCTAAGAAGAAAAATATCCAATGGTAGGTGAAAGAAAAGGAATCAGTGTGTTTTTCGTGTGGAAATATTGGCCATAAGAAGTAGAGCTTCACCCAGAAGTAAGGAGAATCTAATGGTTAATTCATTATCAAGTGTAATATTTATATATCTGCAAAGCTTCTAAAAGATATAGCTTGTGGTGATAACATATATATCCAAATGTGGGTAACAAGTATATTTTGAAAGATTCCTAAAGGATATGAGGATCCGAAAGCAGTGAATGGAGCATGACTTTCTACTTAGGCTATTGTAGAATAACACATTCCATTAATAACTAGAATCAATTCTCCTTTATATAATTGTTATTTTATTTCTAGTGTTACTAAAAACAAAATATCTATTTTTCTCTGGATATATATGGATTTATTTTAAAATTTGGAAATAAATAATTTTTCCTTTACAAAGATAGAATTTGTTGTGGTGTGGAAAAACTACATAATAGTATTTTTGTATTAAATTATGAAAATAAAATATTGTAAATAGATAAAAAAATCATGTTCACAAGACTCATATAACACCAAAATGTTCCATCACTAGAGTGTTCCTATAAACTAGCACCATCTAAAAATGCTCTATCTTGATGGTAATTTTGACTCCTTCAATCTAAAGCCACTTAAAAGATGTTATGATTGTTTTAAATGAACAAATTAACAAATCATCACTCAATGGATAGGTTTAAATGGCCATAGATCTTTTAGGATTGGTATACACTGATGTGTTTGGACAATTTCTAGTAGAATTTACTTGTTGATATTCTTACTTCATAACATTTTTCTAATGACTTGAGTATATATGGTTATAACAACTTCACGAGGAGTAAGTATGAGGAATTTTATAAATTCAAAGAATTCAAGAATGAAGTTGAGAATAAAATTAGTTATAAGATAAAATAGATTTTATCTGGCCAGGTTAGTGAATATCTTATCTAAGAGATTATCAATTTTATATAGAATTTTGGGAATCTATACCGACTCACTCTGCCTTATACACCATAGTGTAATGGTGTTAGTGAAATAATGAAGCATACCTTTATTGATATGGTAAGGTCAATTACAAGTTATACATATCTTCCATTATCCTTTCATGGATATTCATTGCATGTTATAGTACACATTCTAAATTGAGTACTAACTAAGTTGGTAAATAGAATTCCATATGAGTCAATATCGGGAAATAAATATATGTTGTCACACACTCATGTATAGTGATATGAGGATTTTTTAAGGCCATATCAGGTTACAAACTTGCACCATAAGTCATGAAGTTTATTTTTATAGTATAACCTATGGAAGTGATGGGATACTATCTATACTACCCCTTAGATAGAAAAGTGAATGTTTTAAGACAAGCTATCACTCTTAAGAGGGAGAACATCATAAAGAAATATAGAGGGAGAAATATTGACTTATATGAAGTTAATTCTCAATATATGAAAGAGTTAGTACTGGAAAAAATTCCATAGGTCCACATGGAAGAACTTTTTCCTGAGAAACAAGTACTGCGTAGGAGCACCATAGAGGTAAGTGAACTTGAAAGACACAATTTTTTAGTCACCAAATATAATGACCCATTATTGGTTGACAATAATAATCCTCTCTCCGATAATGAGGTAGTAAAGATATAAGAATCTATATAATTGAAATAAACCAAGAATTATGTGACAGATTCCATGTATTGAAACCAATTTTGTGTCCTTATTGATCCACTAATTGATGTAAAACTTGTTAAGTGAAAATGGGTATTCAAGAGAAAACATGAAATGAAAGGTAAATTAAGTACCTATAAATAAAGGAAATTTTATGAAGGGATTAAATAAAATCAATTCTTTGATTAAAACAATCCTTTTTCTAGTTTGCATGTTTAAATCAATCAGAATTCTAGTTTCATTAATGTGAACCTTTAGGAAGATAATTATATGACACAACTAGAATGGTTTGTGACTCTTAATAAAGAAAAAATGGTTTACAAGATATAGAATTACATTTATGGATTCAAATAATAATCTAGGTTATGGAACATTTAGTTGGATGAAGCTGTAAAAGAATTTGGTTTCATTAAGAATGAATGTGAGTCATGTGTTTACAAGACATTTAGTGGGAGTGTAGTCATTATCCTAGTAGTATATTTTGATGACATATTACTTATTGGAAATGGTGTAACAGTCTTCCAATTAGTTAAGGGCTATTTAAACAAGTACTTCTTCATGGAGGACTTGGGTGAATAAATATATATTCTAGGGAACAAGATCATTCATGATGGATCCATGAGGCTACATGGACTATATAAAGGTATATACATTGAGTTGATAATAAATATATTTAGTATGGAATGATCCAAGAGAGGATTGGTTCTAGTGTAACGTGGTATAAATCTTTCTAAGAACATGTATCTCCAAACATAAGAGGAGAAATAGATAATGAGTGTGATCCCATACACTTTTGGTATAGGATTAATCATGTATTCAATGTTACATACTAGTCTTGACATTTCCTATAACTTTATCATGGTAGAAAAGTATTGGGATGATCTAGCTGAACAACATTGGTTTTCTATTAAGGATATCCTCAAGTATCTGAGAAGAACTAAGGATAATGAAATCCCATGTGGATAATTTATCAGCTTGGTTGTATTTGTTGTCAAAATATTATAAGTAATTAGAAATTAGGATAGATATTGAGAAATTTCAAGAATTTTTGTTATTATTCATGTAGAATTGTTATGGACTCATTGGTTGTCATTTGAAAAGATAATTCTCCATGATTGGTGGTGATGTGAGGATAATTGTTATGGATTCATCTAATGTAATTGGATTTCACACTTGGACAATTATCCTTATAAACATAAATATTGTTGTATTGATATTTAATGCTTAAAGTCACATTCCATTTAGTTATAAATTTTGATACTACAAGTGGAGAACATGAAAAAATTTATTTTCATAACGATGTGATGATTTAAAGTTTACCATGTAAATAATTTATATATTTCATGAAAAAGTAATTAAATGAGGGGATGAAAAATATTTATATATTGTTTCATAATTTTAATAAGGGGTCATGGAATTTTATGATGACATTAATATAGATTAAAAGGGAAATTATACTTTCTACTTAGTGTTGATAATGTGTTCATTCAAAAAAATTGTTAATTTATTTTTTTAATTTTGATGCTCACAAACACCCACATTTATGTTACTAATAAATTTTTTGTTAAGTGAATTTCAGGAAAATAATATTCGTTAAAATATTTATTCTAGAAGTATACAAAAAATTTTAATCCATGGTAGAATATTTGATTGGGTTTTCTGAATGTCTTTTGAAATTATTATGGAGACATTGTCCATACCCTATATTTGTAAACATAACGTATGGTTTGGAAACCCTATATTTGGGATGAAATATATGGATCAACAACCCTACATTTGGAAGAAACCCTAAATTTTAGGAATAAATGTATGGTTTATCAACCCTATATTTGTAAAAAACATACATTGGCTACCATGCATTTGAATTTTTTCATCACGTAGAGGAATCCTGTAACACACCGAGATTTTATGAAAAATATTCTTTTAATTTCATTGATTTCTTCTATTATACACTACACCAATTTTATCTTGTGTTATACGCAACACCGTATTAGCTTGCAGTATACGCAACACTATTCTTGGCTCATTTTACAAACAATTTCAAGTTTGTTTTGTATAATTTATTCTACGCAACATTAAGTATAGATTCTGTTTAATATATAAATAAATATTATGTTATACACAACAAAAAAGGGAGCTTTCACTACATGCAGCCCTGATTTGGCTTGCATTACACGCAATCAAGACCTTCCTCGATAGTGTGTGTAGTACGCAATACCAAGTATCACTAAACTATATATTATTATAATATTATTATGAACTAGCCATTATGAATAGTAATACCCAATTTTTGAAATTTTATAAATTTTATTTTTCAAAATGGACTTCATTTTTGGATTCTGAATATCGAAATTATCCTAGGGTGAATTCTTCATATTTTTCTGAAAACTTCCAATTTTTGATGACTAGTGAAAACACTAGGTTGCTATTTAAAAACTGACTTTTTATTTAAATAATTATTTATTTTATTTAAATTTATTTTAGGTCAAAATTGATACATAATACCTATATAAGTTCAATGTAATTCATTGGAGTCATTTTATAATAATTTTCGATATATAAAAAGTTTATTGAACTTTTCATCGTCTTTTACCTACCTCCTATGAGCTTTTTGCAAACTTACATAAAACATAATTTTACCGCTTCTGTGAGTGGAATTTCGAGAATCCGAGAGACACGGTTAATATCAAGGACTAAAATGTGGTTCAATGAGATGAAAATAATTTTTGGTGAATAACAACATTTTACTTTTATTTACCACGGTTAAAATAAATAGGGTAATTAAGGGTAAAAATGATATTATTATTACCCTAACACATGTCCTAATTCTATTGGATAAGTTTAATTAGACCAAAAAAACCTTAGGAATAAAATATGACCATTTAGGTCCACTTTGATTAGATTAAGACATTTATTATTAATTTATTTAAAGAAGGGTTAAAATAGTTAAAATCAAAGTTCAATAACTAAATAATTTTTAATATAGAGTTATACATAATATAAATTTGACTATAAATATTAATTAGAAATATAAAACTATTTCCTACATAATGGTATTTTATTTATAATTTTTCGAAATAAAATAATTTAATTTATTTATGACACAATGATGATGTAGTAATTATCTTATTAATGGAATATTAACATAATTGAGGTTATAAATACCCAAATAAATGTAATTTGAGACTTTTTATGAATTAAACTATTTTTCTAGGTTAATATGATATGTTAGTATTTATTTAATTAAATGTTTGTGAACTAATCATGCTGTTATGATTTTTAGAAAAATCAATTACCAAATAGTGTCAAAATTGACATAAAATAGTTTTTAAAACAAATATTATATTATTAATTTTTATCATATTCCTAAAAATCTAATGTTTGGCCAAGATACTTATATAATGATATTTGTATAATTAATGGACCACTTGGGGGGTCTATTGGATGTATATGGTAAGCTTATTAACTATATAATATAAAAATAACAAGTGACATGGTAAATGTCAATCTAATTAACTAAGAGTTAAAAATAAAAGATAAGGTCAATATAATGACCCAAACATGTCTAAAATCTATTTTTTGAGAGTATTTCGACCCATCCCCACTTTATCTTCGAAAAAAATTAATTTTGAGATATTAAAAACCGAATATGACTTTATTATAAAATAATATTTTATGTTTTTTCTAAGGTGACCCTCTCCTCCCTTATAAAAGGGAACCTCCTCCCTCTTCTCCTCACACCACTTTGAGCCTTCAAGCTCGGCCAAACCCTACCAATTTCTATTCTCAAATTCCCTAGTAATATTATAGAGGTACTGGTATTCTTCAAAGACCAATTCTACTGCCCTAAGAGGAGGTTTCAAAGAGGCGTGTCGAAGAAGTGGTAATATCCGTTACCGATTCTTTCAAATTTATTTCTTCTTCTACTTCCTCTTCTTTAGTTGTTTAATTATGAAGTAATAACATCAGTATCTCTCATATAATGGTATTTATTATAAATATGAAAGAACCTTATTTCACCTTCTATCCATCCTACGAAAAACAAAATCACCGCATGTGTGTACGTATAGAATATCGTCTCCACGTCGTGGTGTAATATGTTTTCGACCACCAACTTACTTGGATGGGTATAATGGTTTAAATAAATAACTATATATGATTATTGTAAATTGATATTGATTCTGAAATATTGTACATACGCTTCAATACAATTCCACGATCATGGGAATGATATCATCGCTCGTGCGTGCGTAAGGACTACCGTCTCCACGACGCGATGAGATTCATTCTCCTTGTTAACCATTCATGAATGATTATAAAGTATGTATAATGAATAATAATGAGATATATGAAATAATAATGATACTGGATTTATTTAGATATATATATTTCATTTACTTAATTCCATTCAAATCAATATGGAAAAGAAGACAGCGTTCATGCGTACGTACGGCCTACCGTCTCCATGAACGGTGTATTTCATTCCATTTATCGATCTATCATATATATATATGTATATACTGAATATATATTATATATAAATCATGTTTTACATTATTTAATTAAGTAAATAAAGATATAAGTAATAATATCAAGAACAACAAGTCAAAACACGTACAATAAATGAAACAATTTTACCCAAATCGCTGCTTTTACATCGAATTTACAAAAGAAAGTATAATATAAAGTCATAAGTAAACTATATATGATATCATAACAATGAATATGATTCTGTAATAAGTCAAGGATGTTATTTAAATCATTATTCAGGAGGTTCGGATACATATGAAGCATATCGGACATAAGGGAAGGGATAACTATTCCAATCTAGTTCTTATCCGAGATTGTTATTCGTAAGTATTTACTGAGGTTATTGTTATCATCCATACCCATGTTTTCTAAAAAAAATTCATTCATATTTAATGTCCTTTTTACCCATGTTTTGAATTTTACCACATGTTATGAAAGAAATCTTACTTTTGTTTACCACACGAGAAACATTTTGACTTTTCTGACAAAAGTACGAGGAGAATGTTATTTTTAACTTGTACGGCGTGAATAGATTTTTATGGTTTTATAATGCCTTATTTTAATGAAGATTAATCTATAATATTTCATGAATATTTTCAACAAAATCCTTTTCATTTAAAATTTCATGGCATTTTGTGAAAATAAAATTATTTTGAAGAAGAAGGGATATTTTCCTCAAGAATTCATTTCAAGTGTTTTATCAAAACCATTTTCCATCTAAGATGACATTATTTCATATGTGTATGTTTCAAGTATAATGTCGCTATGATTTTCATGGTTTCAGTTTTCTTATTATTAAATGATATCCATTTGTTCTATATGAATTATGTGATGATGGTATGATGTTTATGAAAACCATTTCATTCTATGGGTTATGATGAATGTGTTATGTTTATTTTGTAGCACAAGTATGAATGATTTCATTATGAGATGGGTGGGACCTATATATCCCTCCAATGCATTGGGTAAATATTTATATCTCATGAGATATACATGGATGAAACAGAAAGTAAATCTGGTTCAGTAATACAGGGCTGGAATGGCAAGTAAAACTAGTTCAGTAAAGGAATTTGTCCACTAAGATAGTCTTGGCAACAATTCCTTGGCTACTATGGAAATAATATCATGTGCTTAATGTTTTTCCACAATTACAAGTTTTATTCCCATGTTATTTTATCATGATTGATGTTCCTTTATGATATATGCCTTACGTACTTCCAAGATTTATGTCTTATCTCAAGATTTTGATGTTTAGATTTTAGGTTCAAGCTTTTGCATTCAAATGTTTATGGATTCTTTTATGTTCTCTATGTTTACCCATACTAGGCATTTGATCTCACCCTTTATATGTTTTCTTTTCCCTAGGATATAAAGAAAGTTTTTAGGTAAGAAAAAAAAAGAGGAAGATCTTTATGGGAGATGTTGAAGATCTTTCACCAAGATTAGAAGATTATATTCCGAGTTTCCAAAGACACTAAACTATTACGGTCCTTGTGTGTTTGTTTTTGTTATGTATTAATTATTCCACAAAAGTAATGTAATGTCCATGTAAGTCAAGCTTTGGGTCTCTACAGTTGGTATCAGAGGAAAGGTTTAGTTAACCTTTGAAAACTATGATGCAAAAACTTTAGTGAGATCCCTAGAGATATTTCTAAGGTCTGTCCCGGGATGTCCCTAAGGTTAAGTATAAGTATAGGTTATAGTCTTAGAATTATGGTAATGATCATAGAATTAAACCTAAGATCATAGATATTTAAGGTACACACCCTTTATTATGTTGTTTTCCCTAGCTTGATTTTTGCCTCTTACACTATTCTTTTTGGGTTTTAGACGATGGATGGAACACGAAGGAACAGTGTTGATCAATGTAATGGGAAATGCAATGATTGTCCTCTTGAACAAACCAATGTTTTTGGAGATGGAGTGAAAAATCTTATTGCTATACTTACACAAGCTATGAATCATTCTGTACTTCTGAATGAGCATAGAAGGGAACAATATTCTATTGAGTCCTTCATGAGCCAACATCCACCTTTTTCAATGGGTCTTCTGATCCACTTGTTGCTGAACAATGGATCAGTAACATTGAAAAGATATTTTCCATACTTCATTGATCGGAACATGATAAATTTATTCTATTTGTTTACTGTTTAGAAGGTGAAGCAGACCAGTGGTGGACTCTAATTAAGAATACAAAGCCCCAAGATGAAATTGAATCCATGGAATAGGACGAGTTCAATAACTTGTTTTTCAGTAAGTACTTCCCTTGTATTCTTCGAACAAAGATGGAAAAGGAGTTTCTTGAGCTTAAGCAGAAGGATGATGAATTTTTTGGTATATACGAAGTGAATTTTACAATCCTTGCATGGTATGCATCTGGATTTATCAACCAACATGAAAGTAAAGTTGATCGATTCTTTAGTGGCTTAAAACCAATTCTTCGAAGGGAATTAGCTATAATAGACTTCAGTAGCTATGAAGAAATTGTGTGTTGTGCTATCAAGGTAGAAATGGAAGTTGGTGTTACATATCCATCTCATGGTTTTGAGAAGAAACGAAATATGGAGTTCAAGGATAAATCTTAGAATAATGTTGAAAATAAGATGAATGTCTCTTTATGCTCAATGTGTGGAAAGAAGAATGCTGGAGATTGTCTTAAAGGGACTAGAAAATGTTTTAATTGTGGAAAAGAAGGTCATCAAGCAGTTGAGTGTTGAAGTAATGGAAAAAGTGTTGCTAATGATGTGAATAAAGAAAAGACTGCAGAGAACGCACCACCAACACTTCAATGCTTCAAGTGAAATGAAATGGGGCATTATGCTAATCAATACCCTAATCCAAGGGTTAATGATGATCGACATGAGCAACCACTTAAGGCAAAGGACAAAGGGAAGTCACATGCGATCACTATTGGCGATGTTGAATATGACAACGATGTGGTGGAATGATTAAGTGTTTATGTAATGGGATTCTAAAATAATTTTGTATATAGTAACATGGAATATTGGAATATTTATGTATTGGTCTATTGTGGTTTTCAATAATTTTATGGTACTGGTAACCATGGAAAGTGATTGAGATATTTTTGGAAAGACTATTATATGCGCATAATGAAGGGATAAGGAGAAAATGAAATGTTTGACAATATTCATGAGCTCGTGACTGATATAAGGAAAAGTTATATCATTGTTTGAGTATATAAATTTTTTGGATTTTGGTATGTGGAAAGAGTTAACTTTTGACAGCATTCATGTTTTCACTAAGATTCAATGGGTATTCATTTTTCAAGAGAATACATGATTAAGGTATTCACATGTTTGGAATGTAACCAACAAGATATATCTTATATGGGGGATAAATGATGGTATTCACATGCTCGGTAGATGATATTTCTAGTAATCGTTTTCTTTATACTATAAGATTGGACAGAAGTATTTTGGATAAGCCTAAAGATTGGAATGAATTAAGTTAGACAAAAGATAGTATTGTTTAAGGATAGAAATTTTTTCTATTTTATTACAGGAATGTTATTATAATGTAGTTTTAGAAAAAGTGACAACATGTGGGATGAGCGAAAACCCGTCGCATCAAACAAGGCTGTGGGAATTGAACCCACAACCGAAGTGCGACAAGCCTTTATTTCCTACCACTAGCATACATGAAGTCCCTGTTTAGTAGAAACTAGTTTTATTTTATTAAGCGCTATGATAGCTGAAGTATAAGTCCATTTTAGCAACCATATATGATTAATCTTAGCATAGATGGACTTCTGTATATTTAATAAATTGTGCTAAACGTTTTGCGATAGAAATAGATGGAATGACCTATCATTCTATCGCATAATCTGCTAACACTTCAAAGAAGACAAATTCAACTTCATTTATTTAAAAGATGAAGTGGAAATTGTTTGAGGCATGAGCAACAGTGATATTGTACCAAAATCAAGTAAGTATTTCTTTTAATTTAAAAATTCTTCAACTTTAGGGAAATGATCTTGAAAACAAAAAATGTTGTCCTAGTGCTCTCATATCTGATGAATCGGATGATACCTTAGATTATCACAAATTTATGGCTTTGTGATTGTTGGATTTTTCATATCCATGTCCTCTACCACTATTCATCAGAAGTTGATGGTTATATTTCTCTTCCATATCCATATTTTCACCTATGTTCTACTATGTGGAAACCCAGTGATTAGTTAATTTGGGTAACCGTTATGTTTCATACTTTAGTTTTTATAGTCAAGTTTTGGTATTCCTTTTTATGATGTGGGTTTATATTAATGAAACTTTCAAATAGTAAACCATTTATAAGCCCGACAAATTTCGAGGGAAAAATTCATTTTAAGGGGGGTAGAATGTAACACCCCGAGATTTTATGAAAAATATTCTTTCAATTTCATTGATGTCTTCTATTATACACTACACCAATTTTAGTTTGAACTATACACAACACCGTATTAGCTTGTAGTATACGCAACACTATTCTTGGCTCGTGTTACACACAATTTCAAGTTCGTTTTGTAGAATTTATTCTACGCAACATTAAGTATAGATTTTATTTAATTTATAAATAAATATTATGTTATACGCAACAAAAAAAGGATATTTCACTACACGCAGCCCTAACTTGGCTTGCATTACACGCAATCAAAACCTTCCTCGATAGTGTGTGTAATACGCAATACCGAGTTTCACTAAACGAGATATTATTGTAATATTATTATGAATTAGCCGTTATGAATAGTAATACCCAATTTTTGAAATTTTATAAATTTTAATTTTCAAAATGGACTTCATTTTTTTATTCGGAATATCAAAATTAGCCGAGGGTGAATTTTTGGTATTTTTCTGAAAACTTGCAATTTTTGATGAATAGTGAAAACACTGGGTTGCTATTTAAAAACCGACTTTTTATTTAAATAATTATTTATTTTATCTAAATTTATTTTAGGTCAAAATTGATACATAATACCTATATAAGTTCAATTTAATTCATTGGAGTCATTTTATAATAATTTTCGATATATAAAAATTTTATTGAACTTTTCACCGTCTTTTACCTACCTCCTATGAGCTTTTTGCAAACTTACATAAAACTTAATTTTACCAATTCTATGAGTGGAATTTCAAAAATCCGAGAGACATGGTTAATATCAAGGACTAAAATTTGGTTTAATGAGATGAAAATAATTTTTGGTGAATAATAACTTTTTACTTTTATTTACCACAATTAAAAGTAAATAGGGTAATTAAGGGTAAAAATGATATTATTATTACCCTAAAACGTGTCCTAATTCTATTGGATAAGTGTAATTCGACCAAAAACAACCTTAGGAATAAAATATGACCATTTAGGTCCACTTGGATTACATTAGGACATTTATTATTAATTTATTTAAAGAAGGGTAAAAATAGTTAAAATCAATGTTTAATAACTAAATAATTTTTAATATAGGGTAATACATAAGATAAATTCGAATATAAATATTCATTATAAAGATAATACTATTTAATACATAATGGTATTTTATTTATAATTTTTAGACATTAAATAAGTTAATTTATTTATGACACAATGATGATGTAGTAATTACCTTATTAATGGAATATTAACATAATTGATGTTATAAATACCAAAATAAATGTAATTTGAGACTTTTTATGAATTAAACTAATTTTATAGGTTCATATGACATGTTATTATTTATTTAATTAAAGTTTTTAGAACTAATCATGCAGTTATGATTTTCACAAAAATCAATTCCCAAATAGTGTCAAAATTGACATAAAATAGTTTTTAAAACAAATATTATATTATTAATTGTTATTATATTCCTAAAAATATACGGTTCGTCCAAGATACTTATATTATGATAGGTTTATCATTAATATAAGACTTGGGGGTCTCTTGGATGTATGTGGTAAGTTTATTAACTATATAATATAAAACTACAAAGTGACATGGTAAATGTCAATCTAATAAACTATGAGTTAAAACTAAATGATAAGGTCAATATAATGACCCAAACCTGTATAAAATCTATTTATTGAGATTATTTAGACCCATCCCCAATTTATATTTGAAATAAATTAATTTGGAGCTATTAAAACCCGAATATGACTTTATTATAAAATAATATTTTATGTTTTTCCTAAGGTTCCCCTCTCCTCCCTTATAAAAGGGCACCTCCTCCCTCTTCTCCTAACACCACTTTGAGCCTTCACGATCATCCAAACCCTACCAATTTCTCTTATCCACTTCCATAGTAATATTATAGAGGTCCTGGTATTCTTTGAAGACCAATTTTAGTGCCCTAAGAGGAGGTTTCAAAGAGGCGTGTCGAAGAAGAGGTAAAATCCATTACCGATTCATTCAAATTTATTTCTTCTTCTACTTCCTATTATTCTGTTGTTTCATTATGAAGTAATAACATAAGTATCACTCATATACTGGAATGTTATTATAAATATTAAAAAACCCTATTTCACCTTCTATCCATCCTACGGAAAACGAAATCACCGTGTGTGCGTACGTACGGAATACCGTCTCCACGCCGTGGTGTATTCTGTTTTCGACCACCAACTTACTTGGATGGGTATAATGGTGTAAATAAATAACTATATATTATTATTGTAAAGTTATATTGATTATGAAATATTATACATATGCTTCAATACAATTCCACGATCATGGGAATGATATCATCACTCGTGCATATGTACGGACTACCGTCTCCACGACTCGATGAGATTCATTCTCCATGTTAACCATTAATGAATGATTATAAAGTATGTATAATGAATAATAATGAGATATATGAAATAATAATGATACTGGATTTATGTATATATATATGTATATATATATTTCATCTACTTAATTCCATTCAAATCAATAAGGAAACGAAAACAGCGTTCATGTGTACGTACGGCCTACCGTCTCCATGAACGGTGTATTTCATTCCATTTATCGATCTATCATATATATATATATGTGTGTATATACTGAATATATATTATATACAAATCATGTTTTAAATTATGGAATTAATTAAATCAAGATATAAGTAATAATATCAAGAATAACAAGTCGAAACACGTACAATAAATGAAACGATTTTACCCAAATCGCTGCTTTTACATCAAATTTACAAAAGAAAGTATAATATAAAGTCATAAGTAAACTATATATGATATCATAATAATGAATATGATTCTGTAATAAGTCAACGATGTTATTTAAATCATTATACAGGAGGTTCGGATACATATTAATCATATCGGACATAAGAAAAGGGATAACTATTCCAATCTCGTTCTTATCCGAGATTGTTATTCGTAAGTATTTACTGGGGTTATTGTTATCATCCATGCCCATGTTTTCTAAAAATAAATCATGCATGTTTAATGTCATTTTTACCCATTTTTGAATTTTACCACATGTTATGAAAGGAATCTTACTTTTTTTTACCACATGAGAAACATTTTGACTTTTCTGACAAAAGTACGAGGAAAATGTTATTTTTAACTTGTATGGAGTGAATAGATTTTTATGGTTTTATAACGCCTTATTTTAATGAAGATTACTCTATAATATTTCATGAATATTTTCAAAAAAACCCTTTTCATTTAAAATTTATGGCATTTTGTAAAAAGAAAATTATTTTGAAGAAGAAAGTATATTTTCCTCAAGAATTTATTTCAAGTGTTTTATCAAAACCATTTTGCATCTAAGATGACATTATTTCATATGTGTATGTTTCAAGTATAATGTCGCTATGATTTTCATGGTTTCAGTTTTCTTATTATTAAATGGTATCCATTTGTTCTATATGAATTATGTGATGAAGGTATGATGTTTATGAAACCCATTTTATTCTTTGGCTTATGATGAATGTTTTAAGTTTATTTTGTGGCACAAGTAAGAATGATTTCATTATGAGATGGGTGGGACCGATATATCCCTCTAATGCATTGGGTAAAGATTTATATCTCATGAGATATACATGGATGAAACGGAAATTAATCTAGTTCAGTAATACAGGGATGGAACGGCAAGTAAGCCCTGTTCAGTAAAGGACTTTGTCCATTGAGATGGTCTTGGAAGCAATGCCTTGGATACTATGGTAATAATATCATGTGATTAATGTTTTTCCACAATTACAAGTTTTATTCCCATGCTATTTTATCATGATTGTTGTTCCTTTATGATATATGCCTTACATACTTCCAAGATTTATGTCTTAGCTCAAGATTTTGATGTTTAGATTTTATGTTCAAGATTTTGCATTCAAATGTTAATGGATTGTTTTATGTTCTCTATGTTTACCCTTACTGAGAATTTGAGCTCACCCTTTAGATGTTTTCTTTTCCCCAGGATATAAAGAAAGTTTTTAGGTAAGAAAAAAATAGGAAGATCTTTATGGGAGATGTTGAAGATCTTTCACCAAGATTAGAATATTATATTCCCAGTTTCCAAAGACACTAAACTATTACGGTTCTTGTGTGTTTTTTTTGTTATGTATTAAGTATTATGAAAAAGTAATTTAATTTCCATGTACGTCAAGATTTGGGTCTCTACAAATCCTATGATTAACTATTCAACAATGGGGTTTAAAATTAAATATATTATCTGTGTTGTCTACAACGGTCTTGATAAAAAAATATCATTATAAATCTATTTTATGACCAATTAAAAGGCTCATACGCAATGGATTTAATTGTTACTATTTCAAAGGGAAGTTACAACTATCTTTAATGGTTTGAATTCAAATGTTTTCTATTTATTATGCAGTATTTTTAGAGCTGGTTTGACCTAGAGATTTTTTATCTTCAGTATAAAAATTGAACAAGGAAATATACTAAAATAGGAGGAAAATAGATATACATATAAAAGGAAACTTTTTGTTTATATAACATTGTATCTTTATCTCCAAAGCTATACTTTGGAGAAACACATGTTTTGATCAGGTCACCCCTATTGTTTTCACTTCTAATATATCTTATTGTTAAATCCTCTTCTTCGGGTTGAACAAAGCATTTTTTAAAGATACACTTGGGAGAAATACATTTTTAAACATATTTATATTTTTTTCTCTACTGCTTTCTAAATAAATATGGTGCGACATTTAAGACTATTTTATTTTTGTTTTTATAAAATTAAAGATCAATTATATCTATCAGTTTTTAATTCAACTATTAGAAAAATATATGTTTTCAAACAAATAAATCTCTATTGATTTATTTGATTTTTGGATTCCTGGACTCAGTCGTGGGGTTGAAGGAGTATCAGCTTCTCAAAATAAGCTGTGGATTTACAGTTCCTTCTAAAATAACTAGAAGGCCTTGTAAAAGCCTTATTGTAAAGTTATAAACTTCCTGTATTCATTTTTTTCAGTCCTAAGTAAATCGAATTACTAGTAAAAATAACTAATCTCGTTGAGTTAGTGTTGGTGGAGTCGACTAAGGGATCTATGTGCCCCGAACCACTATAAAAATTTTTGTTTACTTATCTTCTTTTTATCCACTGTTAAATGTACCTAAAGAATATGTGTTTCATATCAATAAGTACTACTACAGATATGGATTTTATCAGTGCTAAAATGGACATTAATAGTGCTAGAAAAAGCACTATTAATGCCGGTGAAGATAAAGGGGGGTCCCCTTTATCAGCTCTCCAAAAAGCGCTGATAAAGACCCCTTTTATCAGTGCTAAAAACAAGCGCTGATAAAAGGGATCTTTTATGAGCTCTAAAATGAAGCGCTGATAAAAGGGTCTTTTATCAGTGCTTTCTTTTTAGCTTTGATAAAATACCCCTTTTATCAGCGCTTCTTTTTAGCGCTGATAAAAATAAAAAAAAAATTACTACCAATCTCGGGGGGGGGGCTTTTTACAGTGCTTGAGCCCCCTTTTATCAGTGCTTTCCTGCACCTCCAGCGGCTTCCCGCACCGCCTACACCCTTTATTAGTACTAGCCCTTTAAATCAACCTTGCGCGCGCACCCGTGCCTCCACCTGGATTTGATCTCGAGACCTCCCCTCTGCGCACCTAAAGCCATTTCCACTACCCTATATTGATTTGTTCTCTTATACATGATATATCTATTTATTTATATATATATTTAGTTATATTTATTCGTATAGTAATATATATTTATATTAATATTTATATTTATATTAATATATATATAGTTATATTAATATATATATATATTTTATTTAATATATACATATAGTTATATTAATATATATATATATAGTTATATTAATATATGTATAGTTATATTAATATATAGTAGTTATATAAATATTCATATATTGGTATTTTAAATAAAATGGATATTAGTTATTATTTATATAAAGATAATATATTTTATATGTAAATATGTTTAATTATTTATTTAAAAAATTTAATTTTTAGGTGTGAATATATAAAAAATATGTACATATAGTTATATATTTGATTATAAATAGAAGTGCATTATAAAAAAAGATGGAATTTCAAATACATAATATCAATATGAATGTAATACCTTAGAATAAATTCAGTCCCCACCAAAAAAAGCCAATATTACCCCCTTAAACGAGGCTGAAAATCCACAAAATGTTAACAAATCTGGGTACCCATACTAAAAACTCAGTTTTGGAGGGCTTCTGGGCCTTTTTTGGACTCGAAAAATGCTTGATTGGGGTCCTCCCAAGTCATAACGACGTAGATCTCATCGCAGGCTTCGATTTGATATGTGGTAGAGCTCAAACGGACCCCTAGATCAAAAGTTATTGCCGTTTGAAGTTCGAGTTGTGTTTTCAACATATTTTGGATCTTTTTTAATTTTTTTAATTTTTTTAATTTTTTTTAGTCTTAAAATTGTTATTAAATAAATATTACTCCATAATAATTAGTAAATTATTAATTAAAAAAAATTAAATTTTTTAAGAATCCATTTTCACTAAATATCTTATATATTAAGTATAATAAGTGAAAATGTATATTTATACATATCTAAAATATATTTAAAAACTATATATTATATTTATATCAATATAACTATATAACTATATTTATATATTAAAAAAAAATTAATTTTTTTTGAAGTCGACCATTTATCAGTGCTACTAAACAAGCACTAATAAAGGGGGTCCCTTTATCAGCACTAAAAAAACGCGCTGATAAAGGGGTACTTTTATCAGCGCTTTTTTTAATGCTGATAAAGGCACCCTTTATCAGCACTTTTTTGAGCACTGATAAAGCCCCCCCCCCCCCTTTATCAGTGCTTTTTCGTTAGCGCTGATAAAGGGGTGGCACTGGCCTTGCCCAGTTTTGTGGTAGTGAGGGTTATTTTTAATCTATTAAAGTTTTTAAATATTCAAAATTCATCCCCTATTGTATATTCTTCATAATAAAACTGAACTAAAAATTCATATCATTGGTATGGTCTCTATGTAAAATTTATTTTCAAAATCCTTTAATATTATGTTGTATCTATTATGATACCTAAAAAGAAGTATAAAAGGGTTGGTTTCTATAGTTTTTCTTGATAAAATAAATCAATATCAGTGGTAGTATTCCATTATTATATATCATAAGCTATAACAATCTTGAGTTAAATATTTAGACGAAGAAAAAATATCAAAAAATGGTTGATCTCGAAGAAGGTATGTTGGTGATCGGTCCTCCTTACTTTAGCAATGATAACTATGGATGATGGAAATATCATATGATTATTTATTTGAAAAATATTGGAATAAGAGTTTATTTTAAATTTATTAAGACTTATGAAATTCCAAATGAATATATGAAGAAACAGGATGATGATTAAGAAAAGGAATGTGATCTTAATTCAAAATCAATGAATGTTATTGTATGTGGTTTAAGGACTAATAAGTTTAATTGATTTTCTCAATGTTCTTATAAATATAAGATTTGGAAGACTATTACTATTTATTTGGAAGTAATTGGAAATATTATACAACTAATATAAAATATAAAATAGTTAAAGTTGGTACCTTTAGAATGAATGATGCTGAAATCCTTACTCTGATGAATATGATATTGATATAAATTATCAATAATGTAGTTTCTTTGGGATATCCAATTAAGAAATTAGATCAAGTATTAAGAGTAATTAATGTTTTACCCTTTAATTGGAATAGAATATCTACTATTATTTATCAATCCACACCTATCAAATATTTGAAAATGAAAGAACTAATTGGAGCCTTGATTATGTATGAAGTTGAGATGAAATCCCAATCTTTAAATCATATCAAACATCAACAAGATGCTCTTAAATATTCCTTTTATGAATCATATGATTCAATTCATCTATATTTAGATAAAAATCTATAAAATAATTTCATAAGGTTTTAGAAACTATAAAAAAGTACTCAAGAGAAAAAATGTAGTGAATACAAAGATAAAGGTCATACAAAGGGTAAATATCCATCACATAAAGCTCAAAGGAAATAATATTATAAAAGAATTGGAAAGAAAATTATGAAGTCTACATATATTGATTCTTCTATTTCAAATTATGAATCTTCTATGAGCTCTAGGTAGAGCATAAAAAACAAATGGTATGTCTTATGGTTCATACAGATGAAATAAAATTTTCTCACTCTCAAAAATCTTACCCTGAAAAACGTTATTATGATGAATTAAATAAGTATTTATTTATTCTAAAAGATAAATTTTAAAATTTATGAAAATATCATATAAAATATAGTAAATCTTATGATGATATTTTATTATAAATATAAATATTTTTAAAACAAATTACATCTTTGAAATCTAATTCATCCAAAACAATTTAAGATCTACATAAAATTAGAATTAAAGAATTATTGGTTTATGTTGATACTTTAAATCAAGATTCTATTATGATTATCAAAGGTTAAAACTATTTTAATCAAATTATTGGTAAAAATAAAATTCATAAAGGAAAACTTGGAATTTTTAGTAATGGTGAAGACCAAAATTATATATGAAATATTTTGCTTCTAGTTTAAATAGAAAAATAATGTCAAGTATTAAATGTTTGTATTATGGTATTAATGTACATCATATAAATTATTTTTTCTATATAAATTCTCAATTTTTGTGTGTCAATAATTTCTACTGTTCAAAATAATTACTTAACATGAGTAGTAAAAACTCTAAACAAAATAAAAAAAAATATTACCAAAAACCTTAGTTCTTAACACTGTTGGACCCAAAATAATAATGGTACTAAAAGGAAATTTTATTTCATGTTCTATGGGAATAACTCACTAAAATAAATCATTAAATACTAAAGTTTTTGTTTAAGGATTATATGGAAATCTCTATCTCAACAATCGAGTGATCAACTCTGAAGTATTTTGTTATCGAAAAACCCTTATAACTAAAATCTCTAAATCCAAGAATTATTTCAATACTATTTTTAATATATATATTTTTATTATGTTAATTTTTTTCTATATATGGGAGGTATATTTTATACTAATATTAATAAATCCATCCTTACTCTTTAAAATAAACTATTAAAACCTAGTCTATATAATGAATTAAGCTCTTTGTTTAATACTTTTTATACTTATCATATTCATGTTCATAGAAAATATTATTTTTTTACGTTAACTTTCTTATAAAATATGTTTCTAGCATAAAATTTCATTTAAAATTTTAAACTATGAAATCAGTATCCTATATTTTCAACTTGAGATTGTGAATCAATGTCATTAATATGCCATCCAGCCTTTTTATTATATCACTTCTCATTACATGGTACAAAATAGATGATCTTATTTAATTTTAGTTTCTTTAAAAAAGGTACATAATACATGAAAACATACAAAATTACTCTATAAACACTTGAAATACATATTCACGGGTTCACTATAGGTTACTGTAACTACATCTCATATCGTGGGGACACACATAAAATGAAAGGGTTGAGCATGAAGCCTAGTAAGGTAATAAGCAAGAGAGACATATAATATGTTATCTTGAGACATATCAATAAGAACATGAGGCATGATAAAGATACGAAACATAATAGTAATAAAATGAATCATAACATGGAAATGTGGATACAACATTAAAATTATACATTCATAAGAATATCACCAAGGTTTATCTCCAAGGTTTCATAAAAAATCACAATGTTTATTCACTAAGTTACCGTAAAACAAGTCAAATCTGGAGAATAAATTCTTCACCCAATACATTGGATCACTATCAGGGTGCAACCTTCATATGTACTAATATAATTTTATCCACATAGATTATAATAAATCACTTCATTAATAACCCAAGTATAATGAATAACGTGTTTCTTATCCAAAATCTTCGCATACAAAATAGCTTAAATAAATGACCATTAAATCATTTTTTACCCAAAAAATAAAATGTGGGTTTCATATATGTAAATTAAAAAATAAAAAATTATTTTTTAAATATTATTGAATACCCATTAAAAATAAAGTATTTTTGGGCATTTAGATAAAAATAAAAAGATAATTTCTCATGTAAAAGAGTAAAATTTGAGAAGAACATTCAGTAGCATGACGAGTATAAAACATGGTTTTAGAAAATAGTAAAATAGGAGGGGAAAAGGGTATCCTGATTATAAAATAATATTATTATAGTAATAGGATAATATAAAGTGGAAAAAATAAATTATTTTTGAAATTAGAAGACATACCACATGAAAAGGAACTTGAATGGAAAAGAGAAGTGAAGATTTCCCTTAACATGAAGAGTTGTTCCTAAAACATTAGTATGGAACATCGGGGGATTGATGATACATTAGAGGGACTCCTTTGGAGAAAACATAAATATAAATTCATGTATTTTGGATTGGTATTGAATGGGAGAGGTGAAATGAGTTAGTTTTTATAACAAAATTGGAGGAACTGCTTATTAATTTTCAAATATATGTCTTATAAAACATGGTTGTGGATAATGAAATCCTATTGGCTTACCTAGAGTTTTTTCCTGGTTTTGGAAATTTTTGTCACATTTTATTTTATTTTAATCCAAAAGTACCAAACATAATTATTAAATACTTCTTTTGGTATGGAAAAGTAAAGATTTCCTAATGTAAAGTCTTAAAAATTAAATTTTACCTTTTAGGCCTTGGAAAGTCACTTATAGTTTTAAAAAATGAATAAAATATATTAAAATAAATAATATTAATAAAATAAAATATTATATTTCATATATTGTGTTAAATTAATTATTACATCACTATGATATAAATATAATGTCATATTATATACTGAAAACCTAAAACTGTATTCTTTTCTAATCATGAGAAAATAAATTATTTTGGAAAAATTCTCAAAAATTTACCCTAACCTAATTTTAATGTTATGATTTAAAAAATGGGGTTTATTTTATCATAAAAATATTTACATATGATAATTTTAACTTTTAAATATAAAAAACCTTATTTAGTTAAAAATTATAACTTTTAAGGCACAGCAAAATTTCTGACACTTAAAAACATTCATAGGCCTTTATAAAATTATTTTATCATTTATTATTTAAATAAAAGTGTTTTAAAAGAATATTTATTTAATAATTCTATTAATAATTCCTTGTTTTATTATAAAAATCTCATATATTTTCTATAAAAATACATTTAAGTTTTATTTGCATCGAAAAATCAAATTATCAAATTCGACACAATTAAACGTATATTTTATTAAGAAAAACTATTCTAAAGAGGAATTGATGGAATAAGATTTTTATTTATACAAAATAATTTACACTAAGATTTAGAAAATTATCCCCTTATTACACCCACATATTCTCTAAGGGTAAGATGTGTGATGGTGGTAGTTTCATGGGGTGTCTCAGCTAACATAGACCGAGTGGTAATATCCACTAACATGAACATATTACATAGAAGATTTTATCCAAGATTCACTTATTAGAGATTGTCTTGGGATTGGTCAAGGGTGAAACTTAGGGACAATACTTCCCTACCAAGTTATGAAAAATGGGTTTCAAATGGAACTACTTTACTGGTTAAGGCTATAGATTCTTCTTTTAGTATCAATTATCATTTTGAATTACTAATAAATAATAAGTATAATGGTAAATTATATCAACCAGTGGTATAGTTTCCAATGATCATATTGACCAACAGTCATGTTGACCAACATCCATATTGACCAACGGTCATATAACGGTCGAGTCCCAACAGTCACATATCCATTTATATGCTATAAATACTACTTCATTCTTTCACTAAAAATTCAATACAATTTATCTTAAGGTTATATTTTTATTTTCATAATATTTTGATTAGTTTAATAATATTTTTATATTTATATAGTTTTTTTTGTGGGAGTGATGAATTGGGGTGATCTATACTTTCCCATTTTATCTATTCTATTTTATATTCTTTTTATGGTTGTGATGTTTGTAATTTTAATTGGTTTCATAGATAAAGAATGTAATGATCAGAGTTAAAGATATAAAATTTTGTTGGATTCTATTTATTTTTTATGTGTATGATATTATATAATATATAATAAACATATATTTATGAAACAAATATCATTTAAAAAAATTATGGTTGTTACATTCTTCCCCCCTTAAGAAATTCAATTCCCAAAATTTCAACTCATTTTCCCAATTGAGAAAATGTGACCGTGTTTCTATCCCATTATCTTCTATAATTTCCATGATGCTTCTTAATATTTATTATTCCTTCACAAAACTTTGACAACATGGGTAGTCTTTTGTATAGAACCTTGTCTCTATAGTCCAATTTCTTCATGGGTCGCTCCTTGTATGAGAGGTCATGTTCTAGTTGTACCACCTTTGGATTTAGTATATATGAGGGATTTTGTATTGAATTCCTCAAGAGAGATACGTGAAATACATCATGAAATTGAGATAGATTTAGTATAATTTTTATCTAATCATCCACTACTCTTATGCAATCAAGGATCTCAAACGGGCTAATGTAGCTAGGGCTATGCTTCCCTTTCTTTCCAATTTTTTTGACTCTCATCCATGGTGATATCTAAAGAAAACTTTATCTTCAACATCAAAATACAAATCCCTTTGATGTTTTTTAGCATTGATTGTTTTCTAACTATGAGCATCCTTTATATGTTTTTTATGGCATGAACCTTTTCTGTCATCTCTTATATAATATCAGACCCTAGATATTTCCTCTCACCAAATTCATCCCAACAAGTAGGAGTTCTACATCGATTACTATATGGAGATTTATATTGTGCCACATGAATGATCTAGTAGAAGCTATTATTGAATGGGAACTCAAATAATGGGTGGTATTTATCAAATCCACCTTTAAATTCCACTGAGCATGTTCTCAGCATGCCCTAAAGTTTCTAAATAGTCCTTTCAGATTGGCCATCGTTTTGGGGGTAATAGGTTCTACTAAAATTCAATTTAGTATTCATAGCATGTTGAAGACTTATCCAAAATTTAGATCAAAACCTTGGATCATGATCAAAGATGATAGAAAGTGGAATACAAAGAAACCTCACCACTTCCTTTACGTACATCTTGGAAAGTTGGTCAAGAGAGAAATCTTCCCAAATAGAGATAACATGGTCAGTCTTGGTGAGATGATCCACTATAACCCATATCTCATTGTTTACTTTTGATGTTATTGAGAGAACATTTAATAAGTAGTCTCTCTACCTTCACTTACTGGCATACCAAGCACCTTTTAGCATTGTCAAAAAAATCTCTTTTCATATTGTACCACAATTAATGATCACAAAGGCCCTTATATATTTTATTTCTTGTAGGATATGTAGAGAAAGTAGATATATGAGATTAATCCATCATTTTCTTCATTATTTCTGAGATATATGGGACACATATCCTTATATGAAATTTTTTTATACCTTCTTGATCAATATTGAACTCAATAAACTTATTATTAATCACATCCAATATATTATGTTGTAAAAAAGGATATTTTCTTTGAGATTTCTTGATCTTCTATATTAATAATGGTTAAAAAATCATTTGGGATAGGGTTGAGGATGTACCTTCCCTTATGATTCTCATGTTCAGTTTTACTAGGTCCTTAATAAAAGTATCACCATAAAACCTCATCATTTCCATTACAATAGAGTATTTCCTACTTGTTGCATCAGCAAATTTCTTTTTTCTTCCAGGGTGATAATTAATTGAATATTCATAGTCTTTAAAAAGTTACAACGATATCCTTTGGCTCGTGTTAAATTCCTTTTTCGTGAAAATATACATCAAAATTTGGTGGTTTATTTATATATCATATTTCTCTCACTAAAGATATTTTCTCCATATTTTTAGAGAAAACATAACTATAGCTAACTCTAGGTCATGCATAAGATAATTCTACTCATGATGATTCAATTGTTTAGATGCATAAGCAATAACCTTGTTATTTTTTATGAGAATGTACCCAATCCCTATTAGAGATACATCGCTATAAATAATGAATCCTTCTCCGAAAGAGGGTGGAGTTAACATGGGTGTAGTAACCAATATCTTATTCAATTCTTGGAAAATTATTTTAAACTCCTTTTTTTAGATGAACTTAGCCCCTTTTCAAATTAACTTGGTTAATGGATTAGAAAGTCGTGAAAAGTTCTTCTCAAACCTCTTATAATATCCAACTAAACCAAGGAAACTATGAATCTCATTTATCATTATAGTATGAGGCCACTCCTATGTAGACTTTGTCTTCATATGGTCAACTGATATTCCTCCATTAGTTACAATGTTCCCCAAGAATGAAACTTGTTGAAACCAGAAGTCACATTTTCTAAATTTTTCAAAACTATTCTCCTTAATTAGAGTTCCCAAGATAAACCTTAGATGACCCTCTTTCTCCACGTGACTTTTGGAGTATATTATAATGTCATCAATAAAAACTACCACTAATTTATCATGGTAGTATTTAAAGACTCTATTCATCAAATCCATAAATATAGTATGAGCATTAGTCAATACGAAGTTCATAACAAAAAAAAACTCATAATTCCCACATCTTTTTCAAAAGACATTCTTTGGTATATCATCATTCTTCACCTTCAATTGGTGATACCCAAATCAGAGGTAAATCTTTGAGATTAATTTAGCCCCATTAAGCTAGTAAAATATATCATCACTTTTTGGGATAGGGTACTTTTTCTTCATTGTGATACTGTTAAGTTCTCTATAATCAATGAATAGTCGTATTAGTCCATCCTTGTTATTTTAAAAGAGAAAAGGTGCTCCCTAAGGAGTCACACCTGGACAAGAAAATCCCTTCTCTAGAAGATCTTTAAGTTGTTTTTTTAATTCCTCTAACTCCATATTTTCCATTCTATACGGCGTATTTGATATCATCTTAGATCCAGATATGATTTCAATGGAGAAATCTGCCTCTCTTTCTAGGGGAAGTCTAGGTAAATCTTTAGGAAATATATCAATGCATTCCTAAATGATATGAACATTATCTATCTTTATAATTTCATTTCTTTCTCCCTATTCACCAATCATATCCATATAGAAGGTTCTGGATGTTCTTCTAAACAAGATCAGGGTGGGATATCTCTCCTTTGAAAATGATTGTAGTTTTTCTATTCAATACTATGGAAGTTTCCTTTCTTCTACAGTTGATATTATCATTATACTTTCAGTGCCATGCCATCCCTTGTACAGTGTCAAATTCAACCATGGTAATGACTAATAGATTTTTGATAAGATTTTACTCACCAAATTTAATACTAGATTTTCAATACACTTTTGATGCTAGGATAATTCCTCTAGGATTCTTGATTGATAACTACACTTTTATAAGTTCATGTATTTATTCTAAACTTTTTTGTAAACTTTGATGAAATAAATGAATTTATATAACCATAATCAAATGAATTTCTTTCTATATTTGAGAACAAAATGAGAATACCATCCACCACATCATTCGGAGCCTCCACTTCAGCCATATTGATAGAAAATTACGGGCCTTTATCCCTTGGCATTTTCAAAGGTTGATAGTGGTTCCCGTCCATTATCTTTTAATTTTGAAAACGATTAGAAAAGTTCCCAAATTTTCCACACTTGAAGTATTGAACTTCCCATTCAGCCATCACCATATTCCCTTTGTAGTTAGTGTTAATACGTTGAGGCTTCACCTCACTAAGATATTTTATAGTTATATGTCCATATCTTCTATAATTGTAGCACTTTCCACCCCCAAATAAGCAGTTCGCTGAATTCTTCTTCCCACATTGGTTGTTTTTATTTCTTTCCTCCTCTTTCATGATCAAAGTTCCACCCTGAGTTTGTATCCATTGATATCTTCTTTTCATTCGATCTAGGTGACCACTGAGTCTCTCAAAACTCCAATTCAGCCTTCATATAACTCCTCATTACCTATTCATAGGCTTCATAGTCAAAATTTTCTAATTTACTCTATAGATGGGGATTCAATACACTAATGAATCTATCCACTTTTCCCTTAGGATCCATAACAAAGATAGAGGTATAAAAATAAAGTATAGTAATGTTTATCTCATTGCTTTTAACCGATTCATTTTTCATTATCTTCAGATCTAGGAATTCCTTCTCCATTTTTGTCTGCATCGAATGGGGGAATTATTTATTGAAAATATTCTCCTAAAATCTTCTCACTACATAGAATCAATCTCCCTTCTCGGATTCATGTTTTTAATCAGTTTCCACCATAGATCATCTTCTCTTTCTAACCGATATACATTCAAGGTTTCTTTATCTTTCAATGAATAATGGATTATAAAAAAGATATTTTCTATAATTCTTATCCATTTTTTCAGAAATCAATGATTTGGTAGCTCTACTAAAATAATGTGTCCATTGATTCATTAAGTAATCAATGTAAATTTGTTTCATTTGTGGTGAATCCAGTATATTTACTTGATTCAAGTTATTTTTCATAACTCTAGTTAGTTAATTCATCATCCTCATGATTTTTTCCAATCTAGATTCCATCAGATTTTCGTCAGTGCATCATCTGTTACACTCATCATTTACACGATTCCTCTTATTTCCTATTATTTTTTAAAAGTAATAAAGCATTAGTGGGAAATGTGTTACCTTTATGAATCATATAATTCTAAATGGATTTTATGTCTTAAAAACCCATGGTTAGATATGTTATTAATATCCTTGAATAAAATTTTTATTTTATATATATCCTTTATATTGGTTCATAAAAATCTTGTGATTAACCAAACATATACCCTAGGAGTATAAAACCAAGAGTGCAGCAAGGACCATTATCATGCACGAGTTACCATTTGATTCTATCTCAAAGAGGTGTTTTCAGGTGTTACCCCTAAATACATTTTTTCAGATACACGTCCACTTGTTCATATCTATATAGATATTTCTTTTCTTGGAAACCACTTACTTAACACTTAACCAAATTAAGAGTATATTTTCCTATATTTAGACTTGTCCCTAGGGTTTTTCCTAAATTTTTCAAGTCATAATTTCCACAAATAACTAAACCGTCATTTGATAACAACTATGGAATCTGACCTTTTTTATTACATAACTTCTCATTACATGGTACAAAACATAGGATCTTTTCAAGTTTAATTTCTTGTGAAAAGGAAAATAATACATGAAAACTTAAAAATATCTTCTAAAAACACTTAAAATACATTTTCATGGGTTCACTCAAGGTTACTTTTACTACATCTCATATATGTGAGAAAAACTTCAAAGGAAAGGGGTGAGTATGAATCCCAACAAGCAAATAAGAAAGAGAGACATATAGCTTGATATCATGAGTCATATCAATAATAAAATAAAGAATAATGATAAGGAATGAGAAATAGACATAACATAATAAATGGAAACTGGATCATAGGATGTGAAAAGCAAAGTGACGCTTACCTATAAATATTGAAGCAGTTAAGCACATATGTCTGTCTTCATATCATCATTTTCATATATATATCTTTAAAAATAGAGAACCACAAGACACCAATTTTTCAAGGAGGATTTTCTACATACATTCACTAGTGAAAAGGATAAGGGGACCTATTATCACTCAAAATGTTCATAGCACACTCATATTGCTTCATGGATAATTTTTTCCATGAACAATATGGGGAAGCATGATACCCCTTCATGTTACTATCCTAGATTACACAAAGATCACCAAGAACCTACGCATGCTCATACTTTTAATAATGGTTTGAAAATGATAATATGACCTTACAAAAAAGAAGGGTGAGGCACCATGTACTTTGATCTGAAATTCCGTTGAGTGAAGTATCTATTTTATTATCCCACATACAATGTTAATAATAGACAATGAACATTTAGTTTGTCTGAATTTACTTGATCGATGAAGGATGTGTTCATGTGGAATGGTGTGTGCATATGGTGCATAAATTAGTTCACATGGACAATGTGTGTGTATACTATGCATAATGAAGGGTTGCACACAGACAATGTATATGTATACAAGGTTTGCATTAAGAAATAATAGTGGAAATTTAATGTGTTCAGGTTTCCATAAAACATGTAGCACATGCATGCATTCATTTAAAATCATGCACATGTAAATAACTCTTGAGATACCTAAACCAAGGCTTTCAGATACTATGAAACGTCCATGAATTAAGTATATTATATAGTGAATTGATATTGTGAAAGTATTATTATTTCATAATATAATACAGTTTAATTTGTGTGGACCTCTTGTAAAAAAATTATTTAGGCTGGTAACTTCATCATTTAAAGGAGTTTCTACCCGAGCATTTAATATAGTGAGGAGGAGGACAACTTGTAGTGTATTTTCATATTCTTAAATTGATCATTCTGATAGATTAGTGAGTTGGATTGGAAGTTGCATATTTCACATATTGAAGGGCAGTGGGTTGATGTGAATATAATATTATTGATTCAGTAGAAGTTAAAGAACTATATTTAAGGAAAATATTATAAAGTTAATAAAAATCCATGTAGTGTGGTAAAGAAGATCATGTATAGAGTTCTTATTTAATTCCATTGAAAACTAGAAGTACTAGTATAAACAATTACACTGAAGACTTGTGGTACCAGTATAAATAATTCTACTAATTCTATATTATTTTTTATTTCATGCTTAAACATTTTTTCATGAATCTGGGAACTTGTAATCACTACATTGTTATAGTGATAATATAATCCTTGAAACAACCATAGGTAGATCGTGACAAGGAATGGGTATTTGTATTAAACCTTGTAAAAGTCCTTGTATGTTGATGTTTCATTTATTATTTACAATACATGAATATGTGATTTTTACTAGAACACAATAGATCCATTCCTCTTAACTAGGGTAGAGGTTCAAGATTATATGGGTTAATTGAAAGAAATTAAAATTTGATAAAATGTAACGTACATTGATTCACCCCCCCCCCCCCCCCCGTGTCCCTACATGATCCATTTCGGATCTAAATATATGTTTCTATTTTATATAGGATATACGGATATATTCATTATTAGTTATATTGATTCTGGTTTCCAAATTTATTATAATGATATGAAGTCACATAAAATATATGTCTTCAGTATTAGTGGAGGAACTATGAGCTGGAAGAGTTCAAAGAAGCCAGTTGTCGCTAATTCAATTGTAGAGTCTGAGTATACAACATTTTTTAAACATATAAAGAATATTTATTGATATGAAACTTTTTATAATATATTTATGTGGTTCCTAATATTAAATTTCCTATTACATTATATTTTGATAATACTATAGTGGTGGAACTCACAAAGGATCCAATGTCACACCAATGGAAAAAGAAAATACTCTAGAAGTATCATCTTTGGAGGATTTTTTCTAAAAGGGGTGAAGATTTAGTATGAAATGTTTCCATGGAAGAAAAAATAGTGTAACCTTTACTAAATAATTATCTCATTAGAAGAATGAGTATAATTTGAGAGGTATCATACTGAATGTTTTTAGCAGTTGTATCTAGTGAAAGTGGCAGTTTATTAGAGTTTTTACCCTAGAACCAAATTCTATGTAATTTATGTTAACATGTATTCATTTTCTTAATATTAATAATATTATTATAAAATTATGATTGTTATTATACATGAAATAGTACATGATAATTTCATATAAGTAATTATCGGACTAAAAGTTCATAGTAGTTACCTGATGTGATGAGAACCCAGAAGTTCCACAATGATATTCTTAAATACATGTTATATATACTAATGATATAATTTGATGAGACACAAATGATATAGTGAATCAGGGGTAGAGACTTATGGTAATTTGAGTAACTTTCTCATGATTTATTCCCTTGGTGATTTCTAGTGTAAGAGATTTTGAGAACACGGCCCGCCAAAAGGAAATACAAATTTATATGTGTCATTGGATGTTCCTATCTGTAGACATGTGTATTTATCCTTATAATTTGAGATTATTATTAATAGATATTATTAGTCATTTAATTGGATGTATTTAGGAAATATTTGGGGAAATATGCTCATAGTGAGGTAGGATACATTGGGTATTTCGGGACTAGTATTTCATTAATGAATAATGATAGAAAAGATTCTCCCCTTCTATTATTTAATAGAATTTGATATGTCGGGAATTTTATGGGAATGAAACAACCTAATTAAATTAATAGACATTATGTTCTATGGGAGGGTTTATTTTTTAAAATTTAAAGAAAAATTCATCAATCACATAGGTTGATGACATCAACATGCGACCTTCATGATTAGAGATATCATGATTAAGGGATTATATTACACAATAATCATCCATAAAAGTTTTTATTCAATTGTAACATTAATTTTATTCATTTTGGGTTCCTTAGTGTGTATTTATATTCCAACCCTAGACTTTGGGTGGCCCAGCCTAATGCCACTGATAAAGAAGCCTACAGGGCACACACTAAGTGTATCTAGAACCTCAATTAATTAATAATTTTTTTTATTATTTTTCATGTGGCATAAATTTTATTCCCATACATTATTCAATAATTATTCATATTTTCTTCATCCCATATATTTATTCACTAGTTATTCGATAGAATACTTTGTGATTATAATACATAATAAGTATTTATTTTCTATTTAGTGAATTAAAGATTTATTTATTTATTTATTGGAAAATAATGTAGTAATATTAATTTAGTAAATAAATTGTCATTATTTAGGGCCCAATAAATATTGTGGTGGAATTTTTAACTGAGTTTAATTGTATATTGAGAAATAATATATATATTAAACATTATTTGAATAAATCTAAAATAATTTATTTAAGAAATAATATTTAATTAACTTGTTGGTATTGTGAATGTTGAGAAATAATAATAATATTATTATTATAAACATGGGGATCCATAGGTATTAACAAAATAATAAGGGTGAATAATAAGTTATCATTTTCTAATCCTAGCACTATTTAATCCATTTCTATTATTTCTAACACTAAGGGTTTCCATTTTGTTTTGTTTATGAAAAATAATGTTTGTATAATTCTCTAAATCCCTCGAGATCCCCTCTCCAAGAATTCTATAAAGAATAAATAGCGATCCTTATCCACAACTCCTTTTAATTCTAGAGATATCAAGGAGAATCCTTCTTTGAAGTGATTCTCATGGAGATCAAGGATGAGTGATGCAAGAATTAGGATCTTCCACGGTAGCACTTTGATATTCCTACAGTGATTCTTGGAGGTTAACGGTATACATGTGAATCATCAATAGAGGGAATCTACACTTGATTTGTATGACACAATGATGGTATGATGTATATGAATTTTTATATTTATAAATAAAGAAATAATCTATTGCAAGGTAATTCATTAACTACTTAAATTAATTATAAATCATTATGTGATGATCCTATATTTGGTTGATGAGTTCTCATGCCAAGTAATTTTTCATTCAATATTGTTGGAAGCATTTATCTTTGACAAATTTTATCTTGGATTAATGATTGATCACAATAAAAAGATAATTTAATAATGAACCATCGACACTTCCGCTCCACCTAGAACTTTTATTTGGTCATTGCATTGGGATATTGAGCCACATAATGTCAAAATATATTACAATTAAATAGATGTATTTTTATATCTTCTCTCTTTCCCATAGACTTGTGAGTCTAGTGACCTTTATCTCCACACTTATAGTATTTACCTATCCATTTAAGAAAATTAACCCCATGTTTCTTCCCATGTTCTTGATATAGAGTAAATTTAATCTTTTTTCCTTTATCATCTTGGTCACTCAAATTTTTATAATATTTTTCACTTTTATTCTTTGGTGAATTTGGGATTTCAAATATGTTTATGTTTTTAATCATGATTTTTAATTTTTGGTTTTTCATAGTTAGAAGACTTATCACTCTAGTACTTATCCTCTTAGGTTGTTAATTATGATAGTTTCCTCATTGTCCATGGAATACATTATTAACCTGGATCTTCTGAGCTTTAGCCATTACTAAAACTGAAGGAGTTAACTTGAGTGAATATCATTATAATATAATTATAAAAAATTACTATAAGAAACTTTAACTTCAATATGACTCTCTTTATAACACTATCATGTTAGCATATAGTTATTACAACCAAACTTGAATTAAAGTAACTTCAACCTATATCACTCTCAGTTTAACATATATAATTATTGGTTAAACCTAGTTTACTATGAGTTGGTCTATCTCATACTTATTAACCTAATATTTAAAATAGAGATCCAAAATTACCATTAACTTTATTAAAATATTCTAAACCCAATAATCATTGAAATCTATGCTCTAAAAATCCAAATTTTTTTTCCTCAGAAAACATTAATCATTCTTACAATCATATATTAATGTATGTCTATATCCTAATCATATACTATAAATAACATAACTTTCCCAAAACCATTTGAATCTCGAATTCATTAAGCCATAAAGAGATTATATATTACATCAAAAAATAACTACTATTTCATAAAGTCACACAGTATTCTATATATATCATAATACAAAAAATGTGATAAAAATCACCAAAAATATCATGAATTATTATCAATCAAAAGGTTACCGATACTAAATAACTCAATTCTTAAAGATCAAACCACCATTTATTACCTCGATTTCAATATTATATTAATCCAAAGAGTTATCCATACCTCAACTATCTGTTCCTCAATAGTTATCCAAAAATATAAAATTGTCATAAAATCACTTTTCAAGTTTATTTATATCATTTAATATATGTTCCAAAAACTTTAAATTATAGATATTTAAGAAAAATCCATAGATGTCTCACATAATATACATAACTTTAAAAATATACCAGAATATCATTGATACATATCACTCACTAATGAAGATAGATAAGAGTATCAAGATTTAACTTCTATTATGTTTTAAACCTCACTAACTTAGGTAAGAATAGTAAACTCACATTTTTCTTCATAATAGTTATCTACTAAAATTACTAACCATTTATGAACGATTCCTAATTCAGTTATAAGACAAAGTCTCTTATAGAAACAAAACTTTCTCACCTTAATCTTCATAATCCTATCCATCCAATTACTAAAACCAAAAAGTTTATGATAATATCCAAAACATGAATATTAAAAAATCAATTCAAATATTTCTTCCCTTACAAAACATTGTTTTACATATGACATATTCAGTTCAACCTATGAATATCTTTATTCAATCCTTGGTTATCCATGGTCATTTTTCAATTAGGTTCTCTAACCTAATTAGATTACATAATTTCTAAATCTAAAATAATGGTTTATAAATATAATGTGATTAACTAAATAATATCATTCGAGGTTGTCCCTCTTGGTGTACAGTCTTAGGCCATTCATCATGAATTAGAGTAGTGATTGAGTTAATGTTCAAACAACCATTTTGAGGTGATTATCCATAGTTTTATCTGTGCCACAACTGCATACACTTTCTAGCATACTAACTGGGAGTTATTACAATGAAAAAACACATAATCTATACTTTACCAAAACATCATGAATTTATCCAATATACAAACTTATTCCTCGAGTTTTCACCAAAATTATATCATTTAATCCCCAGATAAAATGTGCATTATTACCAAAACATTAAATCATATACTATCCCAATGGGTTACCTATTATGATCAACCTTAGCTTAGTGACCCTTAATTTATTCTGAAAAAATATCCTAATCTCCAAATTTTCTAAATCTTTCCTTTAATACCAACTATTATTCCTTAAACCTGCTCTCTCATATTCGGTTCCACAAACAGATATTTCACTAACTTTCTTTAATACCATGTTTAAAATCATAGAAATAAGCATCCTTAATTAAAAAATTAATAGTTATTATTAAATCTCTTATATATCAAGGATATTTTAAAGTTTATATATTTATAGAATTAGGAAAAAAATAACGAGAAATGATCTTGTTCTTGGTATCAAATCAACACTTTTTTCTTATATATGAAGAATCTTAATCCATAATGATTTTTCAACATCTCAAATAAATTATTTAATATGTTTTATCCTTCTAAAAATGTCACATGTATTTCTTTTCATCATAACCTAGGGAATGGAAACATAATAAATTATTGATTTGAAATTATCAAAAATGTGAACATATAGTTAAAATTATTAAAATATTAATCATGTTTTACATAATATGGAAGGATTAAATAATATGAATATTACCATCTTCAAATAAAACTGATAGAATTCATTATCCATGAAAATAAATTAAAACATGGATATTGATAATACTAATCCCATACTGATGGAATGTATAATTTTGGACATAAAAATCATGTTGTCAAGGCCTTATTCCATGGCAATAACTTGTTATTGGAAGAGATATATGCTAAAACCCAATATTTTTTGTCTTATAAGACATTTTAATGTATTGAGGGGTTGTAAAATTCTAGGTCTCACCTGTCACCTAATTAAGTCCAATGCATCCACCATAAGAGTCAAAAATTCCTTTCATACTATTCTATAAGGAACCTTTGGCTGAATAAAAGTATAGATATCAATGTAATAGAGAATATATAATTTTAATACATGATCAACCTCTATTAGCTATCAATAAACATCATGAATGTTAATAAATTTACCCATGTTAATAAAGGGATAAAATGATCATAACCCATCCATATAATGTAGTGATATGGTAAAAAAACATATTCAATTTTCCAATAATTTTTTATATTGGAATAACAACATATTTTATTCCAATAATTTTCCCTATGTTAATAAAATGGATAAAAAATGTGGATGGTTGTAAAAGAATATAACCCAAGAAGTAAGAAATATATTTAAAATATTTTATCTGGTATGAATGAATATCTCAAAAAAAATTATATAATATCACATAATAAAATTAAAGGTAATAATTAACCCAAGTTATATGAAATAAGTTTAATAGAATAATCATAAATCAATTAATGAAAGTTGAGTATCCAAAGATCCTTACCACTGGGGAAAAACTGGATCAATAGCCACTTGAATAAGGGAACATGATTTGGCTACTAAATACCTTGAAATATAAAGAGTATGATAAAAATATATATACATGTTCATTGAATACACTACACAATGAAAACATGGTGCAAAAAATTTATTATGTCTTAATGAATTAGAATTGAGACGAATAAAGTCCATAAAACATTAAAAACGTTTGAATCTAATCCCCTTGAAAGAGAGGGAATGTAATTGATATTAAAATAAATTTATTTAAAGATAATTCATAATATTATATCTTAAATTAATATTATATACACCATATAAATTAAATTAGTTCACAATACTAAGCAAGAGTCAAAGAGAGGAATTTGAGATGAAAAACACTTGCCTTGTATTCCCGCTTACTCGACCACGCTCTAACCTCATTTATAATGAAAATAACTATATTAATTACTAGACTAAAAACCTTAATATAAACATACTTCCTTTTTTTATAATTATTTTATAACCATATATTAAAAATATATTAAATCATTATAACTTATTTTTATTATCAGGTGTTTAAACTTTTGATTTCTCATTTCATATAAATTTCATAAAGATGGGATTGATTCTCACTATGACATTTAAAGTTTATAATTCCTAGATGATTAAATAAGGAATAATATATTTTTTAAAGATTACTTAAGTTCCAATTTAATTAGGTGAAATATATGAATACGATATGGGAAAATGGAAATTACAATAAACTAGTTTTTGACATGTTTAATGATAGAAAGGTAATATATTAATAAATATTTTAAATATTATCAAAACCATTATATAACCATTAAAAAATATTAAATATATCATTTTAAAATTATTTTCTTCTTATATCACATATCATAATCATTGATAATTTAAGCATTATAACATTATTCACAAAAGTGGTAAAACTAGCCCAAACATATTATAATGTTTTCAGGAGTAAGGGGATGTCATTAGATAAAAATAATATGAAATACTCATATTATAAAATATTTTATAATTAAAATTTATCCTCATTAAATCCATTCTATAAACCAACAATTATGGGAGGTAATGACATATGAAATTCAACGTTCATGGAGGAGGTAGTTCGTACGTACGTACATTTAACGAACTCATTTCTCAATTATTCAATGAAAATTTAGTATTTATACAAATTTTCAATGAATAATTTTTTTTGTGACATATAAAGAATATCTAATCATTAAATCTGTCCTATATACCATTTTTAGAGTAAGTGATGAAAAACAAATAACATTGATTTGTGGAGGTGGTAGTCTATACGTATGCACAATTGATGTTTTAGTTTTTCTTAGTTGATAGAATAGAATTAATAAATGCTATTTAATTAACATAATAAGAACTAATTATAATAATTATACTTATTTCATTATATTCATAACTTTATATAAGGTTGTAATAGTGAAAATTATTAAAGAAACACTAAGAAAAACTAAATACTCGCGTTGGAGGCTTGAATGTTTGCAAGGAATTCTCCATTAACATTGAGGCCTTATGCTAAATAATAGTAAATAAAGTATTTAATTACTTGGAGTGGGATTTATGAGGATAACTTTAGAATATTTTAAATGATAAATTCAAAGTTAAGGTGACTCTTGAAATGGATAAAGTGTTACCTTTTGATAAGTGAAGCGAAAATATTTTTGGAAGCACCTTTAACATTTTAAAAAATATTATATTACTATTCAATGTTAAATGGATAAAAAATGGTTAAAATATGAGTGTAAAGTAATTTTGGGCTGACAATCACCTAAACCACTCATTTGGGAGATAAATTGACTGTTTTAAGGGTTTTCCTTTTAATATTATAACTTTTACCCAAATTTACTTTTACATTGGTAATTAATTTTTAGCCTAAATAATTAATATTAATGAAAAAATTAACAATGAATACTTTAACTAATTTTAACCTTATGATTTTAAAAAAATTAAATCATTTTATAAAATAAAATTTATAAGGTTTTTAAAATATATTTTTAAGACTATCGCGCAGAACACATAAAAAAAGTCATTTAGAAAAAAATTGTGTTTTTAAGAATAAAATTTATGTGTAATCCATAGTTATTAAAATTATCAATTATCATGAAACATTTGGTTTATTATAAATAAAATAAAATTTATTACACTTTCATTGTAACCCAAAATCAAATCTCACCATGAGAAAACTTGATTCAACGAAAAGACTGAAAATATTTTTTTATTAAACTGACATTTAAATTTACCTCTAAAAATGTTGTAATTTGGATTTATAAGTTCAAAGAATATATTAAAAATGCATAATTTTATTCCTTAAATATATATTTTATTTCTTAAAATGGTTTTAAACTTATAATATGTTCTTAAATGATGATAAAATCATAAAAAATACAAATTTCATAAACACCAAATTTTTCAACTAAATATCAATCTTTTTAGAAACCCCCAAAATTTAATCTTAAGATAATATTTTTATTATAAATAAAAAATTATATACATATTTTAAAACTCAATTTATAATACTTATAAATTAAATTTGAGAATAATATAAAAAATATATAATGAAAACTCTTTTTCATTAGAAAATGAAATTTACATATATTTAATGTAATTATTTTTATTTTTTATCATTTACCAACATAATTAATATTAAATAATTATTAATATCAAACATAATTTATCATAATTAATAATAATTTTCTTGAAATAGAAACTCATATCATATAAAAAGTAATTTCTTTTATAAAAACACATTTTTAAATAATAAATGAACTTTTTAGTCATTTTAGGAAAACTAATTGAATTTAATTCATATTAAAATTAGTATTTATTTTAAATATTAATAAATTTAATAAATTAGATACTCTTATTTAATCCTTATAATTAAAAAACTGGGTTTTAATGATCATACTTGAATACTTATATTTTATTTAAATATATCTTTGTTTTTTTAAAATTTGGTGTTGCATGTGGTGAAATCAATCAAACACAATTGGGTCATTTAAAGGAATTAATTTATTAAAATCATTGTGTGTTACAATATCAATTAGAAAATACACCATATATTATCCAGATATTGATGGTTTTAGATGCACTAAATGTGCATATTAGGCCAATAACCAAACAATTTTATTTTGGATTAAACATATCATTTGTAACATACATGACGTGAATACTATAACCAATGAAATTTTTCCACATAATATTGAAAGATATATTCACTGGAACCAAGAGATGATATTTTCACTTTAATTTATAATTAATATAATAGCATACAAAATACCTTGGTCTTAAGTTCCTTATTTGATGCAGGCATTGATCTTTGAAGTTATTTCGGTTATATTTTCATTGAATTGATAGGGACCCAAAGTAGACCCCCTATAGAAATGATTAAAATGTGCTATGTTGATCTCAGAATTTTATTTATAGTACTATGGGTTCTAGCATAGTGGTACTGATTATCATGAATCTTTTCCTTTAACAGAACCATGATCCCTTTAGTCTATAAAGGATTATCTAATAATATCTCTGGATTGAGAGAAATGGAGGGAGAGATAATCTCTCTAGCCTAATAGATACCCCTAGATACGTTCTCCATTGAGAGAGAACTCTCTTGGGAGGGGAATGTTTTCATTAATGACCAACCAACCTCAATTCTCTTAATTATCGATTTATAGAACTAATTTTAGGATTTAATATTTAACTAATTGTGAAAAGGCCCTTAATAATATATTAACCCCAAAAGGAATCTCATTCCATGTAATGAAATAATATTTTTCTTTTTATTTTAGGGTGTGCTCTATCCCGCACAATGATACATATTTATTTTATAATCTAGTAAATAAATATTTTTCAATTGATGAAATGAGTCTCACTGACCCCCCTCAACATTTATTGAATTATAGAATAAATATTTAAATAAATATGATTCATTCAATAAATAAATAAATATTTTATTCAAAGTATCATGAATAAATAATCATGTAACTAAATAAATTAATTATTTTTAAATAAATAAATATTTATTAGCGTGTGGATAATAGGACATAAATATTATATATTTATGTAATTAAATAATTACATTATGAATAAATATTTATTTAATATTCGTGATTATTTAATAAATCTTGAATAAATATTACTTATCATTTTGAAGAATAATAATTATTACATTTTTTAAATATAGATAATATTTAACTAAGTTAAAATGAGACACTTTTTGCATTTCTCTCTAGGACTCTTCCTTAATGGAATTATGTGGACTTTCAAAAAGTCCAAGATTATTGTATAGAAAAGGGTCAAGACACCTAAATAGGAAGAAGATATGTCGCAATGAACCCAACCACATATGAATGATAACTATGTAATATATATGATTTATCTTGATATCTCATCAAGAATGTTGCACACCTTTTTCATCAACCTAAATGCTTGATATGTCTTTTATTAGCTATCTAAAAAATACTCATCATTACAGCATCGACCTGGAATTTACATTTAGAACTCCATTTCAATCAAATGGTTGAGATATAAACTTTCATAAAGATGGAAGTAAAATAAATCCTTCCTCAACGCATTCGTTAATGACATATCATTAATGATGCAATCAACATACCCGATTTCCCCATGATGATATGTCATTATAGTTTGTCAGAATACATCAAAGTTTGTGAGTCATGAAATATATTAATAATAATATTAAAGTAAAAGTATAATTACACATTCTCATAGACATAAATATCCAATGATATGTAAATAATTAGATTTCCTATAGGTGTTTAAATTTCCATAAACTCTCATCTTTGAGATTTCCAAGTGAAAACTTCATGATATGAAGTCTCATTCGCTTACGAGTACAGGAACCTAACAACCAACATACTATATATACCATTATGGAATGTTATATGACCATAGAATAATGTTTAAGAATATTATCATTGTAACATCCCAAGGTTTTCTAAAAATAAATTGAAAATGCTTGAAATTTTGTTTAAGGTATATATTTATAAGTATCCTTTAAACATAATTTTATTTCTTCTATGTTTTGAATTTCAAGGAACTGTCATCTACAATTGTGTTCAGTATGTTATTTCGAGTCTGATGGAACAAACTTGTTTTTTTGGTGAATAGTAACATGCCCTTATGAATAGTAATATGAATAGTAATATGAATAGTAATATGACCTCATGAATAGTAAATAATATTATTATTTTATTTTCCCATGGCAATAGGATAATGGGATCTTAATTAATTTTCCAATGTCACATAAAACTAATTGCACTTCAATTTTGTTATTTTTCGAATTAACTGTGACCTTATTTTAAAATTAAATTAATAATATTTAGAAAATTATTTTTGAAAAATGGAGTTCATTTTTGAATTCTACACGTCGAAAAATGGTTGGGGTAAATTTTTGGTATTTTTCTGAAACTCTTGAATTTTCGGTGAATAGTGAAATACGGTAAAATACCGTATAATCAATTTATCAGTAAAAATGCACTATTTATGACATCATAAGTGATGTAAGGCCACTTGCTTCGAAATCACATGATATTTTCACTAATTAAGGCCACTTGATTTGAGATTATTCATAGTCTTGATAAAAATATTATAATAATAATTAAAATAATCTAAAATACCTCCCCTCCTCCACTATAAATACCACCCTCACTCCCCTCTTCCTCCCACACCTCTCAAGCCTTGAGAATTGTCTAATTTCTGCCAAATTCCCTCCTCAATCTTCTTCCCCACGTCCTAGAGCTGCTGGTCTCACCAAAAGACCAAAATCAAAGCCCTTAAGAAGGATCTCAAGGAGAAGAGATCAAGAGGTAAACATCCTCTTTCTTTTTCATTCTTTCCATCCATTTTATGTTATTCTCTTCCTTTCCCTTTGTCTTTTGTTGGGATATTTCATTAAATATTTTCCCTTACAGTCCAAATTTTGTATGATTGATGAGATATTCCATTCCTCTCATCAATCTTGTTTTTATGAAATTTTTAGAGGCGCCGTTAGGCTGCCGAATTTTTTTGTAAGAAATTTCTCATGTTTTATTTATTTCATGATTCCTTCCACTTCTTTCTTCACCCCCTCTTATCCAAGAGGCATGAAATCTCCAGAATCATGTATATTCTGGATGTTTTCATGTTTATGGAAAATTACAAATCATTATTCCTCTCCTCTTTCACTTATTTTAAAGAATCAAAAAAACATTGTCCATTTGTGTCGAATTACCGATATCGTGGACGATGTATTTTCAATTTCCATTAATTATTTCAAGTCTGGTCATGAAACCATTTATATGGTTGAACCAGGTTTTAATATATGTTTTATGAATCATATAAGGTTCTGTAATTCTTTTGTACTCATGATTCAAACTTATAAGACTAAATGAAATTGTAATTATCAAAGAACCACTTAAATTATCTAAACGAACATAATTAATGTTTTAACTTATAAATCATCATCATATAAAGAACCAAAGTGATGAATGGTATAATTTATGGTACTGGAATTATGTAAATAATACTCCATTCCAATTCTGGAGTTTCACTTCCAATCAACAAGAACGATTCTTCATGAACCGATTGTGAAAATCACAAAAGAACTCACCCGAAATAATGCAAGGAACAAAATACTAACAAATAAGGGGTGAAATGAGGTTATGAAATGACCATATAAGATGTTATAAACATGAACACGTTTCTTTAAAATCCTATTAACACTCCTTTAACCATTATACAGGAGGTTCAAACAATTTTGAAGTAGGACAAGCCCAAGGTAAGGGAATTCTTAACCCAATTTCCATTCTTTGGGTTAACCTTCTACTTTATAATTTATGTGCTATTTAAATTGTTTGTGTGATGGGTTATGTTTATATTATGTTTAATTATGTGTATTTACAGAGTATATACATATTCCATCCACTCAATTAAGTATCACTTCAAGTATATGATGTTTATAAGGGACTTTTCTTCTAAAATCCTCTTTTAAAATTCTGTTTTATAAGATTCAAAGGCAATGTTTTTATGCTATTATTTATGTTTAATGATTATGTTTTGGATATTGGGAATTGTTTATGATGAAGGTTGGGACCTATATTTCCCTCCAATGCATTGGGTATGAGTAAGTTGGAGGTCGGCCGTATGGTTACTCCAAGTGTAACTGTGATGGTTACACAAAGTAAGGTAGCCGTGAGGGTTACAAATTTTAAGGTAGCCAAGATGGTTACAAGATTATGTAAGTAATGCCCCAATATATCTTTATGATTATAATTATGTTTGTATGGATCTTGTGTAAAACCTCATGTTACGCTAAGTAAGATTTTATGGGTGTAAATCATGTATTTTGAAAATGTTTCCATATGTTTTGTGTATTCATGGACTAATGAGATTTTTTCCTTCTTTTTCATACCTTACTGAGCTTTTGTGCTCATCCCAAGTTTTTAAATGATTTTTCACAGGTTAATGGATGAATAATACAAGGAAGGAAGACATGTTAAATGTTGAAGAATTGTCAAGGAGTCTTGTTTTATGTTTTAATGTTTTATATTCTGAGGAAAATGGAAACTGATTTTATGGTATCCACTATGTAACAATGTGTAATGTTATGAATATTTTGTGTTAATTCTCTAAAGCTCTAAACTTGAAAAGATCCTCAATGTAAAATGAAGTGTTTTCTTGAATTAATTCAAGATTATGCATGAAATAAGTGCGGGTCCTTATAGTTGGTATCAGAGGATGGTTTAGATAACTTTAGGGGTTAAGGTGATGCTAATAGAATACCATAAATAATTCTCACCCAATGTTTAATTTGTTATAGCATTTAAAGATTACCATGTTGCTTCATCTAAGAAATGTTTCTTTAGAATGGTTGTCCGCAGAAGGAACATGGATGCTGAAGAGGATAGGCACCGACAGAATGACATCCTTCCTGATCAACAGCCCGGAATGGTAGGGATTGGAACCGAGCAGTTTGTGACAGTAATGGCTCAGCTAACACAGGCAATAAATGGTGGTGGCATCCATGCAAGAGGACAAATGGATGTACCCCAACGGAACATGACAGTGGTGGAACATTTTATGAGACAACATCCTCCTGCATTCAGTGGATCTTCTGACCCAGTGGCAGCAGAAGGATGGATTAAGGCCCTTGAAAAGATATTTGATGTTATGGGATGTTCAGACAATCAAAAGGTAAGTCTTGCCATTTATCGTTTTGAAGGGGAAGCTGATCAGTGGTGGTCAATGGTAAGGAATATCAGGGGTAGAGAGGATTTTGATGCCTTAGTATGGGATGAATTTAAAAGTCTTTTTCTTGAAAAATATTTTCCTAAGGTGGTGCGACTTAGAATGGAGAAACAATTCCTTGAACTGAAACAAAAGGAGGAAGATTCAGTGGCTATGTATGAGGCGAACTTCACCCGACTGGCGAGGTATGCTCCGAATCTTATTCTGGATCTCGATAGCAAAATCAACCGCTTTTACTCAGGATTGAAGCCAAGGTATCGAAGGGCGTTGGCCTCCCGTGAATTCAAAAGTTACGAGAAACTTGTCCGATGTGCTGAGAGGGTAGAGATGGAGTTTGCTGACGATCACATGCAATTTGGAAACAAAGAGAAGAAGAGGTCAAATTGGAAAGCAATGGGTAAGAATCAACCAATGAAATCTGATGGTAAGAAAATACAGTTTCCAGTATGTGAAAAGTGTGGCAAGAAGCACCCTGGGGAATGTCTTATCAAAACTGGGAAGTGTTTTAAATGTGGTAAGTTTGGACATATGGCCCGAGATTGCAATGAAAATGATCCAAAGACTAATCCTGATAAGCAGACTGTAAAGTGTTTTTAATGTGGTGAGATGGGTCACTATGCAAATGCCTGTCCAAAGAGGGATCCAAATGATGCAAAGAAGCCAGACTACAAGCAGAAAGGTGTAGGGAGATCCTTTGCGACTACGTCAGCAGATGTTGGGCCATCCAATGAAGTTGTATCAGGTACTTTGTTTGTTCACTCAGATTTTGCTAAAGTTTTGTTTGATACGGGGTCTACACATTCCTTCATCTCTGAGAAATTTTCTAGTAAATTGGAAATATCACCTCAAAAAATGATACCCGAACTTGTTGTTAAAACACCAGGGGGAAATGTTATAGCAAAGAGGAATTATAAGAATATTTCTATTGTGGTATGTGGAAAGACTTTACCTGCAAACCTTGTTGTTTTACCCTTAGTCGAGTTTGAAGTTATTCTGGGGATGGACTGGCTTTCTTATTATCATGGTAAGATTGACTGTAGAGCTAAAGAAGTTGTTTTTCAGAAAGAGTTTCAGTTTGTATACAAGAATGAACCCATACAATTGATAACATATCAAGAAGCTGAGAAACTACTGAAAGATGGAAATGAAAGTTATCTAGCTCATATTGTTGAAAACAAGGGAACTATTCAAATCAATGATGTGCCAGTGGTAAATGAATACCTTGATGTTTTTCCTGAGGAGTTACCCAGTGTCATACCTAAACGAGAAGTTGAATTCACAATTGACTTAGTCCCTGATGCTAAGCCAATTTCAAAACCCCCATATCGTATGGCTCCAATAGAACTTCTTGAATTGAAAAATCAGTTGCAGGATTTGCTTGTCAAAGGTTTCATTCGTCCCAGTACTTCACCATGGGGAGCCCCTGTTTTGTTTGTTAAAAAGAAAGATGGTTCCATGAGACTTTGCATTGATTATAGAGCTTTGAATAACATCACTGTTAAAAACAAGTATCCTTTGCCTCATATTGATGACTTGTTTGATCAGCTCCAGGGAGCTCAGTACTTTTCCAAGATTGACTTGAGATCCGGATACCATCAGCTGAAGGTGAAGGAGGATGACATCCCGAAAACAGCCTTTCGTACTAGATATGGGCATTATGAATTTGTTGTTATGCCATTTGGGTTAACTAATGCACCTACTGTATTCATGAATCTTATGAATAGAGTATTTCATGAGTTCTTGGATAAGTTTGTGGTGGTATTTATTGATGACATTCTGGTTTTTTCTAAAAATAAAGAGGAGCATGAAAAACATCTAAGGGTTGTTTTACAAACTTTAAAAGAAAAGAAACTATATGGAAAATTCAGCAAGTGTGATTTTTGGTTGCAACAGATTTCTTTTCTTGGGCACATTGTAAATAAGGATGGAATAACAGTTGATCCTGCCAAAACAAAAGTAGTTGATGAATGGCCAAGACCCACAAATGTTACAGAGATTCGTAGTTTTCTGGGCTTAGCAAGTTATTACCGACGCTTTGTTAAGAACTTTGCACGGTTATCTAGCCCAATAACTAAGTTAACACGGAAAGGGGTTAAATTTGTTTGGACAGAGGAATGTGATGTTTGTTTTCAGGAACTAAAGAAGAGATTGGTGAATGCTCCAGTTTTGGCCTTACCTTCCCGGAATGGTGAGTTTGTCATCTACAGTGATGCTTCTTTGAAGGGACTTGGTTGTGTTTTGATGCAGAATGATCAGGTAATTGCCTATGCCTCGAGACAACTTAAACCTCATGAGCTGAATTATCCCACACATGATTTGGAATTGGCAGCTGTGGTTTTTGCTTTGAAAATATGGAGGCATCATCTATACGGAACCAAATGCCAAATATATACTGACCATAAAAGTCTTAAGTATATATTCACTCAGAAGGAATTAAACATGAGGCAGAGAAGATGGCTAGAACTGATAAAGGATTATGACTGCACGATTAATTACCATCCTGGAAAAGCAAACAAAGTAGCGGATGCCTTAAGTCGGAAAAATCATGCATCATTAACCATGCTACGTTTGGAATGTGATCCCTTGATTAATGATTTGATAAATTTTGGCTTGGAAGTTGTTGGTGCAGGGAATATATCTGTTTTGTTTCAGGTTTCAGTGCAGTCTTCGTTGTCAGACAGAATTATGAAAGCGCAGAGGGAAGACCGTGAGCTACAGAAAAAGGTAGAATTGGTTAAAATGGGTAAGTTTCCAGAATTTAATCTTGATAAAGATTGTGTTTTAAGGTTTGGAAAAAGGTTGTGTGTGCCTTGTGATTCCCAGCTGAAGAAAGAATTGTTGTGTGAAGCTCATAGTTCTCCATTTTCTGTTCATCCTGGAAGTACAAAGATGTACAGAGACCTTCGAGAGTATTACTGGTGGAATGGGATGAAAAGAGATATTGCTGATTTTACAATGAAATGTTTGACATGTCAGCAGGTTAAAGCAGAGCGACAGTTACCGAAGGGGATGCTTCAGCCTTTGCCGGTGCCAGAATGGAAATGGGAGAATATATCCATGGATTTTGTGGTGGGACTACCAAAGACTTCTCGAGGTAACAATGCGATATGGGTTATTGTTGATCGGCTAACAAAGTCTGCTCATTTTCTTTCTATTCGAGATACAATGACATTAGATCAGCTTTCTCGATTGTACCTCAAAGAGATTGTCAGGTTACATGGAGTTCCTCTTTCCATTGTGTCTGACCGAGATCCCAGGTTCACTTCTAAATTTTGGAAGGGACTTCAGAAGTCTTTGGGCACAGAGTTGAATTTCAGTACAGCTTTTCATCCTCAATCAGATGGGCAGTCAGAGCGAACGATTCAAACTTTGGAGGATATGCTTCGAGCTTGTTCAATGGACTATCAGGGAAGTTGGGATCAGCATCTTTCATTAGTTGAGTTTTCTTATAATAACAGTTTCCATTCCAGTATTCAGATGGCACCTTTTGAGGCCTTGTATGGAAAGCGGTGTCGGACTCCTGCGTTTTGGGATGAAGTCGGTGAAAGAAAGTTGATGGGGCCAGAATTAGTAGAAGAAGTGGCTGAGAAAGTGAGGATGATCCAGCAACACATGAGGATAGCTCAAAGCAGGCAGAAAAGTTATGCAGATAATAGAAGGAAAGACTTCTCTTTCAAGGTAGGTGACCATGTTTTCCTTAAAATATCTCCTTGGAAAAGTGTGATGCGTTTCGGTAAGAAAGGGAAACTAAGTCCACGGTTCATCGGTCCTTTTGAAATCTTGGATAAAGTTGGAACAGTTGCGTACCGCGTAGCTTTTCCTCCGAGCTTGTTTCAGGTACACAATGTTTTTCATGTTTCGATGTTGAGAAAGTATGTTCCAGATTCATCACATGTCTTGAGGCCGGAAGAAGTTCAGCTAGCAGAGAACCTTTCTTATGAAGAAAAACCGGTTCAGATTCTTGATCGAAGAGAACAGGTATTGCGGAATAAGGTAATCCACCAGGTAAAGGTTTTGTGGAGAAACCACATGGTTGAAGAAGCAACATGGGAGTCTGAAAATGCTATGAGGGAAAAATACCCTCAGTTGTTTAATAAGTAAATAAAATTGCGAGGACGCAATTTCAAGAAGGTGGGGATAATGTAACATCCCAAGGTTTTCTAAAAATAAATTGAAAATGCTTGAAATTTTGTTTAAGGTATATATTTATAAGTATCCTTTAAACATAATTTTATTTCTTCTATGTTTTGAATTTCAAGGAACTGTCATCTACAATTGTGTTCAGTATGTTATTTCGAGTCTGATGGAACAAACTTGTTTTTTTGGTGAATAGTAACATGCCCTTATGAATAGTAATATGAATAGTAATATGAATAGTAATATGACCTCATGAATAGTAAATAATATTATTATTTTATTTTCCCATGGCAATAGGATAATGGGATCTTAATTAATTTTCCAATGTCACATAAAACTAATTGCACTTCAATTTTGTTATTTTTCGAATTAACTGTGACCTTATTTTAAAATTAAATTAATAATATTTAGAAAATTATTTTTGAAAAATGGAGTTCATTTTTGAATTCTACACGTCGAAAAATGGTTGGGGTAAATTTTTGGTATTTTTCTGAAACTCTTGAATTTTCGGTGAATAGTGAAATACGGTAAAATACCGTATAATCAATTTATCAGTAAAAATGCACTATTTATGACATCATAAGTGATGTAAGGCCACTTGCTTCGAAATCACATGATATTTTCACTAATTAAGGCCACTTGATTTGAGATTATTCATAGTCTTGATAAAAATATTATAATAATAATTAAAATAATCTAAAATACCTCCCCTCCTCCACTATAAATACCACCCTCACTCCCCTCTTCCTCCCACACCTCTCAAGCCTTGAGCATTGTCTAATTTCTGCCAAATTCCCTCCTCAATCTTCTTCCCCACGTCCTAGAGCTGCTGGTCTCACCAAAAGACCAAAATCAAAGCCCTTAAGAAGGATCTCAAGGAGAAGAGATCAAGAGGTAAACATCCTCTTTCTTTTTCATTCTTTCCATCCATTTTATGTTATTCTCTTCCTTTCCCTTTGTCTTTTGTTGGGATATTTCATTAAATATTTTCCCTTACAGTCCAAATTTTGTATGATTGATGAGATATTCCATTCCTCTCATCAATCTTGTTTTTATGAAATTTTTAGAGGCGCCGTTAGGCTGCCGAATTTTTTTGTAAGAAATTTCTCATGTTTTCTTTATTTCATGATTCCTTCCACTTCTTTCTTCACCCCCTCTTATCCAAGAGGCATGAAATCTCCAGAATCATGTATATTCTGGATGTTTTCATGTTTATGGAAAATTACAAATCATTATTCCTCTCCTCTTTCACTTATTTTAAAGAATCAAAAAAACATTGTCCATTTGTGTCGAATTACCGATATCGTGGACGATGTATTTTCAATTTCCATTAATTATTTCAAGTCTGGTCATGAAACCATTTATATGGTTGAACCAGGTTTTAATATATGTTTTATGAATCATATAAGGTTCTGTAATTCTTTTGTACTCATGATTCAAACTTATAAGACTAAATGAAATTGTAATTATCAAAGAACCACTTAAATTATCTAAACGAACATAATTAATGTTTTAACTTATAAATCATCATCATATAAAGAACCAAAGTGATGAATGGTATAATTTATGGTACTGGAATTATGTAAATAATACTCCATTCCAATTCTGGAGTTTCACTTCTAATCAACAAGAACGATTCTTCATGAACCGATTGTGAAAATCACAAAAGAACTCACCTGAAATAATGCAAGGAACAAAATACTAACAAATAAGGGGTGAAATGAGGTTATGAAATGACCATATAAGATGTTATAAACATGAACACGTTTCTTTAAAATCCTATTAACACTCCTTTAACCATTATACAGGAGGTTCAAACAATTTTGAAGTAGGACAAGCCCAAGGTAAGGGAATTCTTAACCCAATTTCCATTCTTTGGGTTAACCTTCTACTTTATAATTTATGTGATATTTAAATTGTTTGTGTGATGGGTTATGTTTATATTATGTTTAATTATGTGTATTTACAGAGTATATACATATTCCATCCACTCAATTAAGTATCACTTCAAGTATATGATGTTTATAAGGGACTTTTCTTCTAAAATCCTCTTTTAAAATTCTGTTTTATAAGATTCAAAGGCAATGTTTTTATGCTATTATTTATGTTTAATGATTATGTTTTGGCTATTGGGCATTGTTTATGATGAAGGGTGGGACCTATATTTCCCTCCAATGCATTGGGTATGAGTAAGTTGGAGGTCGGCCGTATGGTTACTCCAAGTGTAACTGTGATGGTTACACAAAGTAAGGTAGCCGTGAGGGTTACAAATTTTAAGGTAGCCAAGATGGTTACAAGATTATGTAAGTAATGCCCCAATATATCTTTATGATTATAATTATGTTTGTATGGATCTTGTGTAAAACCTCATGTTACGCTAAGTAAGATTTTATGGGTGTAAATCATGTATTTTGAAAATGTTTCCATATGTTTTGTGTATTCATGGACTAATGAGATTTTTTCCTTCTTTTTCATACCTTACTGAGCTTTTGTGCTCATCCCAAGTTTTTAAATGATTTTTCACAGGTTAATGGATGAATAATACAAGGAAGGAAGACATGTTAAATGTTGAAGAATTGTCAAGGAGTCTTGTTTTATGTTTTAATGTTTTATATTCTGAGGAAAATGGAAACTGATTTTATGGTATCCACTATGTAACAATGTGTAATGTTATGAATATTTTGTGTTAATTCTCTAAAGCTCTAAACTTGAAAAGATCCTCAATGTAAAATGAAGTGTTTTCTTGAATTAATTCAAGATTATGCATGAAATAAGTGCGGGTCCTTATAATCATGGAATTTAAAGATTCCCTTCATTTCAGAGAAAATTTATAACCTTTTCTATGTAATAGATATTCTAAAAAATATCAAATTAATGTTATTCTTAATAATAATAAATATGTGGTATGGTATTTATTAATATTCAAATCCATGAATATACATGCAATCTGAAGTACAAAGTAGTTGCCTCTAAGGCACCAAACCCAATACACTCACACTTGTACTATATCCAACTGCCTACTATTGGATATTTATCACATATTAAACGAGCTTCATTCGAGTATGGATATAGCTACTAGGCCTACCACATTTTCATGGCTAGGGTTGGTATAGCCACATGATTGTGTGGTGAAATGCTTTCATGGAATCCATTCATTGAAAAAATCCATCAGTAGTTATATTACTGAGTATCCACCTATTGTTATCATATCATAAATTTGACATCCTGGGTAAGTCCATAGTCAAATATTATAATAATGATAAAATATTTACTTTTGGTATAACCCAAAATAGGAATATGATGTTTCTAAACTGCTTATTAAACTACATCCGAAACCGAAACATACTCGTTTATTCTAGATATGTAAATCTTTATATGAAATAAGTTTTTATTTCATATTATCTTAGCCTTACTGTGATACTAGATAAAATTAAACTAAATGAAGAAAAATGTTCAATTCACTTGATCACTAGTAATCCCACTTCTCCAAGTACCAGGAACTTATCTAGTTCTACTTTTTCAATGCACTATTGGATAGTTTTAACATCTAGTTCGTATAGTTATGTTGGATATATTTGATAATCACCTTTTATGCATCAGTAATCAGTAATATCAAAGGTCATAACATATCATGTTATTAGAAGTAAATTCCTATAATTTAATCTTGTTAAATTCTTTTAATATCAATAATATCTTTATATCCCCTATTATGTTCTATTTTAAATATTAAAAGATAATAACAATTCCTCCTTGAATTATTTCAACTTGAATTTTTCAATACATTTTCAATATTTTTACTATGACTATATTTTCAATACCCATGGATAAATTTTGTAGGTCTTGTTCCCTAAAACATAATTTCAAATTTAAGTAATTCTTTGAGAGATTAATTCCTTAGTCTTACCAAATTGGTAAGGCATAATATATTTTCTATATGTTATAATCATATCTATCTTAAAAACTTATAGCGCCCCCACTACCCTGTTAGAGATAGATGGCACTCCTTCATTTCCAAACTAACATTATATGATCACTACGCATGATTTTATCCATAAATAATATATATAATTTTTATATCTTATTCACATTTATTGATGTCACTTATCTATTCTAGTTGTTCCATATAGACATAGACCATAGGGTCTCCTTTTTTCCATTACATGTAGGTATATTCTAGAAGGTTTCCTCTAAATTAGGTGGCCTTGACAATCAATATCTCACTATAATGACCATTTAAGTATGGTTTGATATGTATAATTCAAAAATATTTTAGTCATGATGATTGGTGTGCAGGTTTTTTCATAGTCTAAACCTTTTAATAAATAATCATGCTTTATTAGTAAGATATTTTTCTATTTATGTCTATTTCTTCTTGAATACTCACCAGTAGTATCAATTCATAAAAACATTCAAAATATAGATTCCTCATATCATGATACATGGAATGAAATACTTTAATTCATAAATATTTTCTACTATATCATGTTTCCATTTACTACATATTTTTAAGAATAGTTATTCTTAAATAATAATATATGTATCACCCACTATGGTGAATATAAATCACCTCTCAAGTTATAATGTCCTCTATAGTATTTTTCTCTAAAACTACTCCTTCCAATGAGCTTATGGAGTCCATAATTCATATTCCAACTCATTATTATCTATATCCTTAGCCTATAGAAGTTAATTATTCTCCCACTATCATTAAATAAATAAGTTTCACTTTATGGAAACATGATCTATCTTGACTGGATGATAATATCCTTAGTAGATATAATATAATTAACTAACATGTACTAAATGTTTTGATGTTTGTTTACAGCTAAAACTAGCTTTTATCAAATGATTTTCAAAAAACAGTTGAGCTTGTGGCCTAATAGATTCATATCATATCATAATTGATATGATATCAATTAGTAAATATAGTTTTTATATGGTTAGTTTCTTCACAACTATTTGAAAAACATGTGTTGGGAAGAAATTATGGAAAACCCACAACTCATATAAGATTCATAATTAATCCTCCTTTTACTACCATCACTATATTGATTTATATAAGAAAATGTGATTTTGGGAAATCCTTCACTCCATATTTATGATAAACTAATGATTAGATAAGATGTTCACTAACAATCCTCCTCGAAGGTTCCTCAATATTTACCAAGTGTAATCATTTACTTCCTTGAGCATTTCTAAAAAATTATAAGAATATCATGAAGTATATAAATTTAACTCTAAATTTCGAATACTTCACATTTATTTTTTAACTTAATCTAGAATTATTTTTTGTTATACAATTAATCCAAAATGTTTCTTTGTCAAAAACATAACAAGTAAGTTTTTCATTATACCAAATACTTTAGATCATATGAGACTAAACACTTTTCTTAGTATATAAAAGTAAACTAATTTTAGTTTTATTTGAAAAATAAATATCTTGGAACAATTGGGTAAGATTATTATATTTTATATTCATCATTCCTTAGAATGGGTAATTGTGACTTGAGAGATACCAAACCATTAGTTTAGTACAAATTACCATAACAAAATTTATTCCAAATATGTAATAATGTCTCATTGTGTCTAACTAGACACTAAGATAAATGTTTTGATAACATTTAATAAAAACTCAATTCAATATATTTTAAAATTTTGAAATTTGTCTCTTCTCAATTCTGGAATAAAAATCACCTTTTCTTGACCTATGTAATAATTCACCCAACTTCTTATAATATTTTTGAATTTTCTTAATTATAAAATTATGATATATGTGAAAGATATTTTATTTATTACCTAAGAGTTAAAATGGAAATATTATATTCAATGATAAAGGTTTAATAATTTTATCGCTTCTTATACTTTAATTTATTTCAATTATTCCAATAACTATTTCTTTAACCATGATAAGTAAATAACCACTTATTCATTGATTTACCTATTAATATTTGACTATTTTAATAACCCTATATAGAAACCATTGACTATAAAATTTCCATGGGATTTGCGACTTTTTCATTTTCTTCATTAATATGGGATAAGGAAATAACTTCCATAAAAAATTTATTTTTCCAGTGAAGCAGAGTCAAAAGATTCTAGAGTGATTTATTTTTATTGTTAATACTATCTTGTATGAATAAGGATAACCTTGGTAGTGAGGATGATAATATAAGATTATTAAATAATAACTTATCCAAATATAATCCAAATCTTTCTAACATATCAATGTACTCTAGCATTTTTTAAGACATTATTACTAGCTAGTTGTCCGTCTTCTGGTTTATACTGATTAAATGCGTTGAGAATATCATTATCTAAATTCTCTCATTTTTTATTTTCATATCAATGAGATGATAATTCATCATGTAAGGACTTATTTCCTTATGTTCAATTATCTACTCTCTAAACATAACTGATAGTATGATTCAATGAACATAAGAAGAATCCTCCATGAATTGTTTTAGACATAATTCTCATTATTGGGTGCTTAATAAGTTAGAAAATATAATATAGAGATTCCAACACATATTATAAATTCTATAATAGTAAATCCATATAAAAGATATATGAAATATAGGTAAATTTTTCATGTGAGGATGTACACTGAATGAAGGAATAATCCCAGTGTTTTTATGTTTTCTCTATCAACTTTTATAATAATTAAAAAAGATATATTAGTATTTAATTGATTATAAATTTTTTGTGACATGATTATTTTAATTTCATTAAGTCTATTATTATTTTATCAAGTCTTAATGGTCTTCACCATTAAACTTGGAATGTCCCATCAATCAGGAAAATCTAGTGTAAAGGATCCAAATTTCCCATATTATAATCTAAACAAAGGCCATGAAAATTATAATATTTTTTTAGGTAGTTATTATTTCCAAATATGGTATTGTGGATCCTTCTTCCATTGAGTGGGATCCCAAATCTTAAAATCATGACTTAGATTTCCTCGATACCTTCCTCAAAATGTTTATTGAATAGATGAAGTCTATTAAATTTAATACAAGTTCGGTTAAGTTAACATAGAAACTTTTTTTAGATTTCTCAATAATTAAAATGTTGCCCCACAAAGGCCTAAATTAACACTTTAAATATGATTTTGTCTTAACTTATATAATGGAAGTCATGATGACTTAATATTAACTTGAGGGATTTTTTCTACTATGCCTGAATTTTTTATATTATCTTTTACATGTCTTAATAATATTAAGTGCATTTTACTTAAGTCATTAACCATGTATCAATAAAGTATCTATGCACAATAATATTATTTTAATTCTATATTTTCATATAAATATATTTATTTATCTGATCGTGGTATTGAATCAATAAAATAACTCATGAATCTGAAATAAATAAAATAAATAACTCATGACATGATCATTATATTTAACTAGAAGTTTTTTTATTGATGGTACAATAAACAAACCATTTCCCTTAGGGTAAAACTCCTTGAGTCGATAGGCACATGAGTTTGTAGTATTCCACCTTATTCATGTGTATATCCTTGGTATGGTTTCACATTGACTCCATCTTGAACAAACTCCTTCGACCCAAGAGCTCTATCCTTAAAATTATTTTAATTCACTCATAAGTGAAGGAAAACATAGGGGGTATACATAAAATAAATCATGGGAACACAGGGTCGTATAGAATAAGGATGGAGGGAGGAATCATAGGCCATTAATTTAATTTAATAAAATAATTATAAAAACACCCATATAGTAATTAAATTAAATTAAACCATACACATTCACAAGTTGGTTTAATCTCATTATCATCCACTAGTTGAATGAATATGTATTTAAAATAACTCGCTAGAATTCATTTTTATTTGTTCTTTTATTAAGATAAAATGGGTTAATTAATCTAATTAACTAACTCTTTCATTTTATATTAATCCCTATCCAATTTTTTCAGGAAATATATACCAACTGTGATTTTAAATAAATTTAATTAATTAATTTAATTTAAAAGTTAATAAAATAAGTACACAACTTTTTCTTAGAAGTAACTCATTGGGTGCCTATTAGAACTACTTGTAATGTATTAATATCATATATTTTATACTCATGCAGTATATAGAATGCATATTTTTTCATGTAATTACATATCTTTTATGAGTTAATAAATGACACAGAAAACACATGTTAATTAATGTAGTGTGAAATTAATTTAATTCATGTGATTAGTCAATGTATTATGACAATACATGGTATATAGTTTAAAAAATTCAAAGAAATTAATTAATAATTTTTATATATATATATATCCTTTAACATGGTGTGTATGAGTCAAAAAATGATGTAGGGAACATGTGTTTTGAGGTTTAAAGGAATAATTAGTTAAATTTTTATTTCTTTCATAAATAGGTTAGATACACATCATACACGTCCAACTACACATCATGCATCATACTAATCATATTCCACCAATACAAATCTAGGAAATGGGTGTGTATTTATTCACTGAAATTTCTAAGGGACATGGTGAGTAAATCTGGTACACACCATGTAACCTCCTTGTTACATAGTTTAGAATCAGCACGTCATTTAATAAATTAATTACATGGTTTGGACACCAGGTTTTCCATCATGAAATAACATGGACAACACAGAATGTAAGTGAGTTGTATAGTGTGTAGTCCATCCAACCATGTGCTAGCCTGGCCCAGTTCAAACGTGGTGTGCATTTAATATACTCCATACATAATTAATGCATGATTCTCTGAATTAATTCAAGATTCATCCTAGTACATTGAAAATGAGTACACGTTTTGTAATTTTGGGATACCTATCATGTAGTCCTATGATATCTGGAGAGAACCCTTAGAAACTCCTAATGGATTCATGTTTTATTTTATAATGCATGAGGTTATTTTTATTTCACATAAATTAGTAATTCTAGACTCAAAGGAATAAATTTTGAAAAATGTAAAAATAAAAGGCTTTACACATCATGTACATCATGCACGATGTGTAGTCCTAATTTACATCATGCCAAGAGAGCCACAGACCAAACCATGAAGAATTTATATGATGTGAAGATAGTAAAAAAATTAAATTCATTACATGATGTAAAAAAATTCAAAATTAGAATCCCACTGAAATTAATTAAGATACAAGACGTGCAGTGTTTTCACAACGTGTGAAGTTAGAGCAGCCACCCATTCAAAGATATGGGAGGATTTTTAGGAGGATATATTGGATCTCAAATACATTATGTGAATACTTATTACACAACATTATATGACCAAAACCCCACTTAAATCTACTACATGATGTGAATTCTTTACACATAATGTAATTTTTGAGCTTATTTATTTTCTAGTGGATCTTATGTAAAGAAGGGTTCAAACCTATGCATTATATCTTATTTTATTCTCCTGATTTATTTTAATTTCCTTTCAAAGGTCATTATAATTCATTAATTTACTATTTTTATTAAATCCTTTTGAGTTATTAATCACCATTCACCATTTCTTTATTCGTAGCACTTCCTCTTTTGTTTTTTATGCTCATTTTGAATAATGATTGTTGTTATTTATTTATTTTTGTCATTTCTTCATTGTGATTAAGTATTTTATTGGAATTAAGTTAATTTCAATTATTTTAAAATTAATTTATAATCATTTTAATCCTTGATTTTTTATTTCACATTCATTTCATGATTATACATAGTAAGTTTTGTGTTTACTTGCTTATGATCAACACTGTCATGCATGAATAATCTGATTAGGGTTAGGGTTTGTGAGTTGGGGTGTTTATGAACCATATGAATCCATAAGTTAAAGCATATTAACCTTATGGATAGTAATTAGGGTAAAAAAAAATTTCATCACATTCTCTTGCATAGCCTTGACCATGGGAGATGCAATTGAATGAACCTAGCCTAGTTGGAGTTGAGAAGGATATGAACATTAGCCTATGAATCTTTCTGTATAGAAGCTAAGAATAATTCATATTGGTTATTAGCTATACCTAGACCAAGGGATAGTTTTAGAAAAGGTATATCTAATTTTTTTACCAAAACCAATTAGTGAATCTTCAACTACTTTACAATCTTCTCTGTACGTCTATTCCAGGATATATTTAGGACTATATCATGCCAATAGCCCTAAAATTAAGCTATATCCATTCTTAGTTATCTAAAGTAAATCCAAAGTACTTATTTTTGGAAAAACTCAATATTTAAGAGTGAATGTGAGAAATCCTTTCAAAAGGTTTTTTTAATGGTTTCTTTCCTACCATTGATCCTTGTGGTTTTGACCACGCACTACAAATTTACTGCACCCTAATAGTGAATATAGATTAGTACTATAAATTTATAATCTAATAAATTATTGTAAGAATTAAATGACACTTGAGGATGCATCAATTTTTATTATAATTATTAGGGATGATTTTTCCATAGTAATAGTAACCTTCAAATCAAAACTTGGATTACCTCACCCCTTCCCCTTTATTATTTTTCCTTCCCCTTTTCCTTATACATTTTTCTCCTTTGGGTGAACTTGTGTCCTCTATCTCTATATTTCTCTTTCTCAACTAGTGTAAGTGTTAGGGGCCTCTTACTTGTTCAAAGATCCTTGATGCTAAAGAACTACTTCCATTCGATCCTGAGATTGATCTGTATTTAACAGAAAGACACCACTTCACAATGGATGATCGTGGGAATTATGTACAACACAACTATAAAAACATGAAATATGCAACACCAATCAATTATGGGTAGAATCCAGCACTGCAGAAGCACACCATTATGGACTATGGATTTTCTTCAATGAGTGGAACTGCACCCAGCATTTTACTCCCTCTCATTCAGGTGCACACTTCTGAGATTAAAACTAGACTAATCGACATGAACCAGAACATGTATCAATTTAGTTGGATTTAAGGTGAAGGCCCCCATTGGTACATTTCTTAGTTTTTAGAGGTTTTCGATACCTTTCACAACCAAGTCATGTCATTTGATTCAATTTGAATCTGTGTCTTTCCATTTTACTTGTGAGAATGATCCAAGGATTGGATCAAAATCCAAACTTCAGAATTGATCACGACTTGGGATTATATAGCCAATAAATTCCTTTAGAAATACTTTCCACTAATACAAATATAAAAAAATAAGAAATTAAATTTAAAAAATCACCCAGGAGAATGAATAATTATCCTGGTTGGCTTGGAAAAAATTTAACGATCTCACTATAAAGTTCCCAAATCACAGACTTGATGTGTGGATTCAATTACAAACATTCTACTAGAGACTCCATTCTACCGCCCATACTGTGGTAAATGTTTTTGCTACAAGAGGACTCATGAAAATGATTCCAAAAGTGATATAATCCATTCTAAATGAATTTTACCACAATTCTATTCTGTGTAAAATGATATAGGACCACCTCGATGTGAAATCTACCAAGTGGAGGAGACTACCCACCAGGCATCCCAAGTGGAAGCCTTGACAAAGAAGTTGGGGTCATTTTAACTACCTTATACACCACCACACCCTTATACTTAGGTGATTGAAATTCAATCATTTAAAATGCTTGGATGCCTGAATTCTTACCAATACTATAGGGTAGGTGTAGAGTAACCCCAATTCTAGGATTTTAATTACATTCATTTCAATTAATAGAATCAGAAATTCCAGAAACCCTAGAAATTTCAACCAAAAACAATTCAGCTGAGACCAGCTCAGAAATAGAATAAATAACCTAGTCGAGGTTATTTTTAGCATGAGATTGGATAGGTTCCATCAAGGAATTAGGTACAACCTTGGTACCCACCACAAGGTCTAGTTATTAAACCACAACAACAATTTCAACAACTTTTTCCAAGACCTTACTAGTTTCCACCCGATTAATAGAAATAGTTTCAAAAACATCCTATAATACCACCACAATAAGCCTAAAATATTCAATCTAATATTGAAAACATACTCATTTCCATAATCTGTAAAGAAAAAAGTTATGACAACAAAATAAATTGAAATGAAAAATCACAAGGCTGCGCTACGTAACCAGAGCATAAAATGGATAATATCTCTAAACCATTATCCGATCGACTATTGGGAACCTTGCCTAGTAATACTGAAGCTCATATGAGGGATGATTCTAAATATATAATTGTTGGAGTTGGAAAGATACTATCCATTTAGCATCCATACTTAGGTAATAAAAAGTAGTCTAAATAATCTGATAAAGCTGTTCAAGTAAATAAATTAAGTAGAACCAATTGATAAATCTCCAAAAAAATAATAGCCTAAAAAGGAAAAAGTTTATATTGGACCACCATCATATAGTACACCTATCCCACTTCCTGAAAGGATGAAACTATCCAAAAATGATGGGCAATATAAAAAAAATTCATGTCAAAAAAATTGATTTCAAAATTCCATTTACAGAGGTGATTTCTCAAGTGCCTTCTTATGTAAGATTCTTTAAAGACTTTTTGTACAGAAAAAGGTAAGTGGAGGTCTTAGGAGTCCCCTTAAAAAATGAATAATTCTCTTCATTTTTTCAGTGGAATCTACATCCAAAAATTTTAAACCCCATAAGTATCTCAATTCCTTTAACTATTAGGAACTGTACTTTTGAAAAATTATTGGTGGTCAAAGTGAAAGTATCAATTTCATCCCCATGAGTTTTTACAATAAGCTGGGTCTTGGAAAAATAAAACCAACAAGGGCGGAACTCCAACTTTAAAACCACTCAATCAATAATCTTCAAAGATTGTTTTAGGATGTCATTGTAAAAGTTGTAAAATTCAGCTTTCATATTGATTTCCTTGTCTTCTACATGGAAGAATAAGTGTAAATTCCCCTCATCCAAGTATGAAAATCTATCACCACTAAGAAGGTGTTTATTGATATTAACCAAGGTCGATTGATTTTTATAGTTGGTGAAGAATAGTTTGTGATCTATTTAGTGTTGGCCGCTATGAAAAGTGATGAGTCATTAAATTTTTAATCCATATCTCATAATTATTAGAAAGATGATCATGAAACTAGTAAGAATGACAATAAGAAACAACATCCTATTAAAAATGGATTTAGTGCTCAGAAGAACACCAATTTCACTGCACCTCTGACGAGGAATTCCATCCCACCTTTTGCCCCCTTTTCTTTAAAGAATCATTCAATAAATGATGTCTCATCACAGTTGAAATCATCCAAATCAAAGAATTTCTATCTCTAGATAATAAATAGAGCTCTAAATGGGAGGCAACCCATGGTAGGTTCAGTCTTCTAGAATATGTTAAATTAGTCATTAAGAAGTTTTGGTAATATTAAACTATTGTTAAGAGGACTTGGCCTAAAGAGGGGCACAAATTTCAAATTACATGATGAGTAATCCTTACATGGAATGCAAGTGTCGAGCACCTAAAAAATTGAAAATCCATTATTTTAATGTTGTGTGTGTATTAAATAATATGTAAATTTGGGGATGGGTTTAAATTTTGTGAACCCATGTTCATGTCTACTACCCCCTTTCTAATTCTCCACCCACATGTGACTCCTCCCCTCCCAACGTTGTGCCTCCTCCTCCCTCATCGCTATCCATTACTCCTATTATCTTCCCCTCTCCATCACACCTCATCCCCTTACTTATGCTCTCCATTAACACTCCTCCATGATTTGAATAAATTCCTTCTAGACCTCTCCCATAAAAAGTGCACCTGGTCACAATAAGATGCCTCTTCCACCCAACAGGTATAAGGATACAACTTCTTCACCACTCGTAGATCCACCCTCCTCAACCACTATCTCTACCTCTACCACTGCTTTAGCTTCCTAGGGGTCACAGTCATCTTCTAGTGGGTTATAGAGAATTTCCTTCCCACACCTCCACCCTTTACTCCACTTATCTTTACTATAGAACTAGGTTAGGTTGGTCCATCTATAGAAGAATCTTATGAGGAAAAAAAAGATGTTGGACCTCACAGGGATTGAGAGGATCCACATACATTAGGAGGTCCTTGAACTCATCAAATAGATACACCTATCCTTCATCACTCATGTACATGAGGAGACATTTATGGATCTTTTACTTGAGTTTCTAGCAAGCTTCAAGTGGGTAATCAACTCTGTTAGGTTTATACATGGTGTTAGGTCATGGGAGATCACCCATGGAGACATTGTTACTAGCCTTGGAATCTACTCCATTAATTTAGTGGCCTCCCCAGTCTTCTTGACATTACAGCTTGATCCTAACAAGGCTAATGTTGCACAACTTTGACAGAAGATCTCTAGAGATCTATGGATCCACTATGATCCTCACACAATAAAGATCACCCATCTTCATAGTGATCCCTTACAGATTCTCCATCGTGCATTGGATCATGCTTGGTTGGATAGAGTGGATTGACATGGGGGAATCAGCCAGATTGAGGTTCTCATCCTCATATAATATATGGGATTCCCATATATCAACATGGATAGGTATTTAATTGAGTTCTACCATACCCAGGTGAGGAGGAATTGAAGTACATTGATGGGAGGCTCTTTATTACCCATCTGACTAGGTATCTCGGTGCCTTCGAGGCTACCCATCCCCACACCTCCCTTAGCCTGATTGAGAGCATCAACTTTATGTTTCTCCATAAGATAGGGCTACTCATTAAGATCAATGTTATTTAGTGGTGGGATTCAGGATATCTTGAGGATGCTGATGAGGAACCTTCCCAGCATGTAGTTGACCCTCCCTCACCTACCTATGACCCAGCCTCCACCACTACTACCATTGATGCCACCTCCATCACCGCCTCTATCCATGTTATCACCACAAGATCCACCACTTCCCCTACACCTATTTTTACCACTTCCACCACTATTACTTTCACATATACACATTCCCCTCCTCCTTTATTGATCGAACTTCTAGAAACATGGCCTCATTACGGATCATCACCTCACCCCCTTCATCCTCAGCTGAGCTAGATACCAGCACCACGACACCCACCATGGAGATCAATCCTCTAGCCCCATCCTCTATTGATGAAATTTATATAAAGGTCTAGATTTAGGAACCAAATATTCAGGAGGGCTATTAATGTGGACCTTAGAGACTTTGAGTTTACTGCCTAGTTCAATCACAGTCACCTCCCCCTTTTTTACTATATTTGGGTGTCTATTTTTTTGAACTACTGTATTCCATTTTCCCTATTGTATAATTGCTTCTATATATATATGGTACATATTTTTTGGCTTCACTACTTGATGGACTATTTTTAATTTCTTTGTTGCATAACTTTAACCATGTATAGCTTTTCTACCTCCTCTATGGTTGTTGATGCTACTATCTAGCCACCATCATCCCTCCTACATCGGATGTCTCAACATCTGGCTGATGTCAAGAACCAGCTTCAGGAGCTCTCACTTGAGATTTATGATTTATAGGGGTCCCTTATATGATGTTCCCAAATTCTTTTCCTAACACATTAGAATTATTCTCAGTAAACTTTGGATACTATTAAACCTTATAAGCATCCCTGAAAGCTCAATGATACCACCACTAGTACCTACAGGAGGTAGTAGACTTATGAGTATATGGAGACACTAAATAATTCCCTTTTCCAAATTTATAGATAACAACATAATTATTAGTTATTTATGGTAGGACACCCATATTTTTGTGTCTTTTATTTCAGTTTCATTCTTTGGATCATTGTTTTAACTTTTTCTAGAAGTTTTATTTATAGGGAATCTCAAACTTCACTATAATCACCTTTGTTAATTTATCTGAGCTATATTATCATTTTTTATCATGTTATACTTACCATTTTACTTCTTCCATCTGTTTAAACCATGTGGACTAATGTGTTGTCTATTATGCACATTGTTTTCTTGAAATTATTATAGGTAGCCCAAATTTCATATCATCATCCAACAAGTTTCTCCCTGGCATGACATTCACTATAGGGATCTCACAATTATCTAATTTGAATTTAAATTTTCCATTTCAGTTTTATCTATGCATTACTTATTATCTCTCTCATGATTATTTCCAGAATAGTATGGAAACTTCTCATTTGAAGTGTGGGGGAGACTTTATTGAGTTGTATTGTTGATACAGTGCGATTATTGCCTCCTTTCACTTATCTAAGATACATTTTTCATTGAAAGTATGATTTAAACCTAAAAAATCATTACACCCTTTTAAATAAAATTTAATTTTAGGTTAGATATATTTGAAACCATTTTTTACTCCTATTTAGAATTTTTATCATTATTACTGAGTTTATTAATGTAATTTATATTCAAAATTCTTGAAATAGCTTTGTATTGACTTATTACTAGATTTTATACCCTAAGTGATTGACGGTTATTTTTATACACCCTCATTCCCAAGAGAATTCTAGACCCATGATTTAATATTCTTTTCTAATATTATTTCTTGAGAGATACCTGGGGCATGTAAACCTATCAAATCTTTTATTGAGATATTATTGAGGCTATGATGGAACAAATACACTTTTAAATTGATTGAGGCAATATTTTTGAGCCACTTTTCCCTGATACCCACCTTTACATCTTTCTATATTTAGCCCGTAGTATCCATGAATAACCTTGTTAGGATAGAGTCATTTTAAGTAGATTATCACTTCCTAACCTACTCATGGTACAATTTATGATTATCTATTGAAAAGGTGTGGGGAAATTTTCACCACTAATGGACACTGAATCTTGATATTGAGGAAACACATAGTGACACTTTACTATATTAATATTTTTTAGTCCATAATTTCTTTTAGAATTTTATATGATGGCCTTATTCTTTTGAAAAAAAATATAGAAAAAGAGAAAAATATTTTGGGTTGTGTATTAAGAAGTTCAAAAATTACCATTACCAGACTGATGAATCCTATGATCGATCATATGTGGTTAGGGGATGGATGTTAGATCTAGAAGAGACATGATATTTAAAAAATAAATAAAAATAAAAGAAAGTAACAAAGTATATTCTTGATAATTAATTGACATACTCATGGATCCACTTTGAAATGCGGAGCATAGACACGTTCTTCGAAGAGGAAATACTTCATTTCTATATTCACATCCTTCATTCATTACACTTTAGATATTACCCTCCTTTGTAACATGAATTTTATCACTTTCCCACCTTTCCTCAGCCTCAGAGTCATTTGAACCCTATTGTTGAATCCCTCATGATTGATTTTGTATTTGTACTTAAAAAGTGGAGATGTTAGAACCAATGAAATCGTATAGTTATGAACATGTATTAAGTTTATGAGCATAACTCTAGTTACATTTTTCCTTAATTGATGAGAGAAAAGTTTTTGTGAGATAAATTACAAAATGGGTATAGTATTTAAGGAACAGTTATGAAATTATAATTAAAGAATTAAAGAATCTGGACAAATAACTAAACTATGAGGAATTACATATTTTCCCTATAGGATTTATTAGAGAGGATTGACTTTTTATTCTTACACTTAACTTTTTTTTCCTAGTTATAATGGGTGTTTCATGTTTTTAAAATTATTTTTTAGAATCCCTATTGATATTCTTTTTGTTTGAGGACAAGAAATTATTCAAGTATAGGGTAATTTGATAAGATAAATTTATATATATATATATATATATATATATTTGATACATTTAATTAAGGATTATTAATGTTTTATTTTATAATGCACTGGGTTTTGGTTTTTTTCACCGAAATTATGAATTTGGGACTCAAAGGAAGAAATTATAAAAAATGGAAACAACTGGATTTACACATCTTGTACATCATACACGACATGTATTCCTCATTCATAGCATGCTTACAGATCCATAGAACAACCCATGAATACTTCACATGACATGAATATAGTATATGATGTGTAAATTCATTACACAATGTTTGAATTTAAAAATCATAATCCCACTAAAATTAACTCTGATACATGACATTTAGAGTTTACACAATGTGTGAAGTTTGAGAGGCCACCCAGTCAAAGATATGGGAAGATTTTTTGGATGAAATTTGGGATCTGAAATACATGATGTGAAGACTGATTAGACGACATGCATATTTTGGTAAAAACCAACTTAATTTTAGTATATGATGTGAAGGATTTACACCTCATGTACTTTTTGAGCCTATTTATTTTTCAGTGGATCTACCACACAGAAGGGTTCAGACCTACACATTCTCTCTCATTTTATTCTCCCTTTTTATTTTATTTTCCTTTCCAAGAAAAAATTAATTCATTGCTTTTCATGTTTTATGAAATCCATTTATATTTTTTGTCATCCTCTATATGTTCTTCATCTGTTGTTCTTCTGATTTTTTTATGCTCATTTTCAATAATGATTATTGTAATTCATTGATGCTTTTCATTTATTCCTTTTTTCTTCATTGCGATTAAGTATTTGATTGGATTTTCATTTCTTTTAATTGTTCAAATGTGAACTATCAATCATTTTAATCATTGATTTCCTAATTCTCATTCATTCCATGATTATGCATAGCATGTTTAGTGTTTCCTTTATTTTGATCAATGTCGCCATGTGCGGCTAATCCAGTTAGCATTATGGGTCAAGATTAGGGGTGTTTATGAACCTAATGAATCCATAAGTTAAACCATGGTAACCATATAGCTATTAATTAGGATAAAAAAATCAACACATTCTATTTCATATCGTTGACCGTGGGAGGTGGAATTGAATGAAACTGGACTACTTGGAGTTGACTGGGATATGACCATTAGCCAATAATTCTTTTTGAATAAAATATAATTGTAATACATCTACTCTATTAGTTATACCCAGAACAACGGATAGTTACAACATAGATACATCTAATTAGTTTTAACAAAACCAATTGGTGAGAATTGCACCACTTCAAAGCCTAAGTCATGGGACTATTCCAAGATAGATTTAGGATTATCTTTTGTCAATATCCCTAAAATTGACCTCAATCCCTTCTTAGTTATCTAAGTCAAATACAAACTATAACACCCTGACCCCAGCTACCCAGAGTCGGTGCATTACTTCGTAACATTGGCATGATCACAAAAGATCAAGTCTCGAGAGACCGATTAGTTTAGTAGCCTTGGAAACACTAGATACATTCATAAACGTTACATTACATCATAAAGTGAAAAACTACAATAAAAAAGTCTCCATAGTCCACACTCATATCCTCTTCTGACTATCCCTGCAGGTCATTCATAAAATACTTCTTCACATCCTGGAAAATATTAAAACATTGAAAGGGGTGAGCTCAGATGCTCAGTAAGGATAACAATATTGCGGAAGCTTTCATAAATAAACATTAACATTTAAGGCAATGTATAACTAAAACAAAAGCCTTTTTAAACTTGAACTTCAACATAATATGGCAAAAATAAAATTAAATAATGCCATTTACTTACTCACATGGATATTCTACTAGTCGAATAATCTCATGCAATATCAATAACCAATTTCATAATGATGGAATGCATAATGCCAGACTATCATAACCACATAGCCAAGGCTTCGTGCCAAGACTAAAAATAAGATTTTGTCAAGGCCTCATGCCAAGACACTAGTTTGTCTCATGAGACCTGCCGATGCATCGAGGAGCTATAGCGGGCTCCACCCATCACTTATTAAGTCCAATGCATTCCTCATATGAATAGGTTTAAACATATCATAAACCATAACATAATCGTATCACATAAAACATGCATAAAGGAAACATAACATTTCCACATTTCAATCACAAGATATCAATACAACACATTGATATAATAAAAACACTTTCAAAACCATTTTTAATACCAAAATAAAAGAAAGTTAAAACTTTGTATTTATTTTTCATTAAAAAAAGTTATGGCTTGTAGAGGAATTCGAAACTCAAATAATGTTCATGGTGGTGGATAAGTCATTGTCGCCGCATATGTACGGCAAGAAAAACATTCCCTTTTTGTCGTTTAGTAAAACGCATCATATAAAAATGATTCCTTTTGAATAAACGTAAAAGTCAAAGGGGTTTGTACACCGTATAAAAGAAAGTTATGTATAAAACAAAATATGCCTCAATGAAAGGAGATTGAGACGAAGACCCTTACAAAGATCATTTTTTTAAATAAAGTAGGTCTATTATGTGTATTCACTATAAGTACACATAAATAAAGTACAAATACAAGATAGGACATAATAATATCATGACATAATTTGAAAGTAGGAGATTAACCCAAAGAATAGAAATTGGGTTAAGAAGTTCCCTTACCTTGCGTCCTGTCTTGACTCGACCGTTCTTTAACCTCCTGAATAATAAACTAGAGTTAATTTATAATTTATTAAGAACCTTTTTCAAGTTTTTTATTCCTTTTATTTCACTTATTACCATGTTATGAACATTATGTAATTATTTAAGTTAATAACGGTCATTTTGTCGATCTTTGGTACTTGAGTCAAAAATAAACTTCTTATAATTACAAGTTGTTCATGTGGTGAAATATCCATTATATACAGAATTATATTCATGATTTAGATATCATATATATCATATATTTCCAGTATATACATTCATTTATAATATTACATAACATTTACAGGTAAGAAATGAAATGCACCGTTCATGGAGACGGTAAGTCGTACGTACGCATGAACGCTACTTTCATTTCTATTTTGTATTTAATGGAATGAAATAATAATGATATAAATGTATAATATAATTCCAGTATAATATAGTGTATAATACCATTTACTCCATCCTTTATAAATCCCACAAATGGTATTAATGATTCAAATCACTTTGAGGGGGCGGTAGTCCGCACTTCCTAAAATGAAAATATCGCCTTTACCCATATTGGAAACCATAAAGGTATGCCATAAATGAAAAATAAAAAATCATAAGGAAAACAAAAACATAATATATATCATATATAAAAATAGTTTCATCATAATGGCCACCATTAGAGGTGTTATATGAGTGTTCAACAATCATCGTTTCGTGAGGCAATCATTCGCCATCCACAGAAACAGTATGTTCTTGAACCATTAGATGTAGGTGTGTGTAAGTGTAGCTCGAATACTTATTATAACAACATCCTAGTATATTTAGGATACTGGTTTTGTTACAAAAGAAATTAATAAAAAGTGTTTAGGGGGTTGGAGAATAAAAATAAAATAAAAGAACACAAGAGAAGACATTACCTTAAAATCGGGTAACTCTTTTTGATTTGATCCAAATGCTTCCTTGGGAAGAATTATGCCCAAAGTGAGGCTTCTAGGAGTAATGGAGGGAAGTTGGGAGAGTATTTGGGCAGAGTTTGGCCGATCCAAAAGGCTTTATGGTGTGAATAAGGTGGTAGAGGTGGGGGCCTTTTATAAGTGGAGAGGAGGGGCACTCTTGGAAAGTAAGGAAATGTTACATTATTATGAGATAATTTTCGGATTTTAGAGGTCCCACAATTATATATTTCGAGGATAAGGTGATAAGGGTTCTAAATCTACCCATCCAATAGGATTTGGACAAGTTTTAGCCTTGGATTTTACATTATCTTTTCATTTTATTTAAATTGTTAATTAATGAGGTAATCGTTTCATCATCATGGTGTCATAAATAATTTAATTTATTTAATGTATAAAAATTATAAAAAAAATATAATGATGTAGGAAATCCTTTTATCTTTCTTATTAATATTTATAGTCAAAAATATGACATGTATAACCCCATTTACAAAAAAATTTAGTAAAAGAACTCATGTTTGTGAAATTTTTATTTTAACATTAAATAAAAAGTTTTTAATGTCATTTTCCTACCAAAGTGGCTCCATTGGGTCCCCAAGTTGACCCATAGATTTTCTTGGTCTTCCATGACTCATACAATAGGGGTAGGACAAGTTTAAATGTATTTCATATTTTTATAATACCATTTTTACTTTAAATTTCGCTAATTACCTTTAATCGCAATTAATTAAACTTAAAAGTTACTATTCACCAAAAAATTATTTTAATCCCATTGAACCACATTTTATTTCCTAGTGACAAACATGTATGTCAGATTTTTGAAAATCAAATCACAGAAGTGGTAATATTTCATTTAAACGAAAAATCAGTTATTTAACTACCACTAGTGGTTTCACTATTCATCAAAAATTGAAGTTTTTCAGAACAATGCCAAAATTTCACCCTAAGCTATAATTAATATTCCGAATTCAAAAATGATGTCTATTTTATGAAATTACAAACATATAAGTTGCATTAATTAATTTTATAATTAATTCCCGTTGTCACAACAGATAGCGTGTTTTTAAGAAACAATATATATCAAAAGATAGGCAATTGTTTATGTCTAATTTCAAAGTGAAATTAATTCTAATGACCACCATTGGATAAAATGGTAAAAATATATTCTAATTATACTTTAAAACCACTCAATAGTATAATTTATCACTATAAATTATTTTGATTAAAAAAGTTGTTTTTAAGTATTTTTCACTATTCATAAAAAATTGAAAGTTCTCAGAAAATTACAAAAAATTCAACTTAGGATAATTTCGATATTACAAACACAAAAATGAAGTCCATTTTGAAATATAAAATTTCTATAATTTTAAAAAGTGGTTATTACTATTCATAACAGCTACTTTGATTGGTCGCGGCGTGTTAGAATCTCAAACTTGCGTACAATGCAAGCTATTGCATTATTGAAAGAGAGGCGTATCGTGAAAGCTTGGGGTGTTACACAAACTACCTAGTTTTAGAAAAACTCAATATTAAAGAGTGAATGTGATTAATCCATTTAAATGATTTTTTTTTGAATGGTTACTTACCTACCAGTGATCGATGTGGGTTCAACCCCACACACCCACTTTACTACACCCTATTAGTGAGTGTATATTGGGACTATAAATTTCTAATTTGATTAATGCATGTGTGAATTCAACAATGAGTGTAGGAACATAAAGGATCCTAGTGAGTGTACTTTTATTCTCACCCTACATAAATATAAAATCCCTTTCAGCTATGTAGGATGTGTTTGTTTATTGAGATAGGAATTACAAGCTTAGAGTGGTTTTTAGGATTTTTCATAGTTCCTAGGATTTCCTTTGGTAATTTCTAGTTTTTTTAGTTGTATATGAGATTTCATTTGTGTGTTTGGATTACTTATTTATTTATGTGTGGAGTTCATTGTGGTATCATGTCTTATCTATTATTCCTTAAATTTATATAAAGAGGTTAATTCCTCATATATTTTATTGTAAAACCTCAGTGTCAATCTCCAACCTATGGTCTATTGGAGGCGGGCTTTAGGGGTTATCATTTATTCATTCCCTTCCATGCTAGGCTGGGTTTCAGTGGAGGGGGTAAGTGATAATTTATATACTTTACATGTTTGGATAAAAAATAAATAATTTATATTAAAACTCATAAATTCATCCCTATAATATTTATTTATAATAATTTCCTTCCTTCTCAAAATAAAATGAAAATTCTAGAAATCAAAAATTAATGTCTATTTTTTATTCCCTTAATAAAGATTAATTTTATAAAGTAGAAATTAAAGTAATTAAAATCACATTCATGATATTTTTTAAAATCCACAAGGAAAAAAACTTATTTTCATTCCATTATCATGCTAATGAGGAAAGGTTTACCTCTCTAATTATCATAGTCAACCCACACAATTCAAACCCATAGAGCCTACAACTATAATTTTGGAGGTGATACCTTTTATTTTAGTAGAGATATGGTCCATTATTCTAATTTAAGAACATAAAAATACCAATCCATAAACTTTTATCCATTCTTACTACCCCCTTCAGTATGGGTATCCCCAATCCCTACTTTTACATCCGCTTTCATGAAAATATATACCTTTAATAAACCTTAATTCATGATTTATTATATAAAGATACAAATTTCAAAAAACTAAAAGATCTAGAGGTATAGTGTTTTGGGTAATTAGATACATAAAATAATAACTTGGAATGTGGATACAATGAAATTATTTAAAAACTTCACAATATTCCCTTAAAATCCATTGATCATCTAATACTGCACAGGATAACCTCAGGGCGTACATAAGAAAGGGGTGAGATATAAAGCCCACTAAGGGAATAATAAAATCATAGCATAAGATAAATTAGAATATGTGAGTAAAGAGGCATGTAATTATGATATGGAAAGGTGAGAATCATAATCATGAATATCAAAGCATGTTATAATATGATAACATTAATTCAACATAAGAAATGTGGAAACAACATAAAACATGGAATCATAAGCATAAGTCAAGGATAACTGTCGATAAATAATAACATTTTGTGATTAAGATAAGCACTCACGTACTATATAAGTTATCTCATGAGATAAAAATATTACCCAATGCATTAGAGGGATATATAATTTCAAGACCACCTGTTACATTTATATCATCTACATGCATTTGTGTAACACATGGATCATACAACATAAGAACGTATTTTATCCATTTTAATCCCATGATTAAGGAGTTTGTGTAATATAAATGTAATTTCAAAATAAATTAATGATATTTCCATCTAGTGGAATACTCTTTAGTTGAAATGGGTATGGGTATTCCAAATTCAAATGTTTATCTTGAAAACCATGGGATAATTTCGACAGCATAATAGGTGTACATAAATATTCATAGAAGGGATTAATGATAGTGAAAGGTGTTATATAATTACATGTGAAAAATAAGGATATTAAAAGGGGTGTTTAAAAACATATTAAAAAATGAAAAATTGGAAATCAAAAGGCATAGTACAAAGAATATACTCGAAATAAAAAGGAAGAGGAGAGGATCCCTTATCTTGAGAGGGTGCTTCTAAAAGTTAGATATGAGCTTCTTAAGAGATTTATAACACCTTGTTAGGTATCTAGAGAGGGATAAGGATTTGAAATTGGTGATTAAATGGTTTTGATTGAAGAAGAGTATTAGTATTTTGAGGTTTTATAGAAAAAGAGAGAGAAATTATTTATTAATTTCTATACTTAGGTTTTGGACTCTGTGTGATAAAATAATTAAAACTATAAACCTTTTAATGTTTTTCCCATGATTTATTCCCAATATAATTGTTTCTAAATATGTTAAAATTAAAATAACATAAATTATTAAGATAATACCCTTGTTGGTGTGAAGGTGATTCATGTTCATAAAGAATCGATTTTAAAACATTTAAATATAATATAGTTTTTGGAGGATTCTTTAATGGATTGAAAAATTAATCAAATAAATTCAAAATTAGATTATTTTAAAGGTAAAAAATTATTTTGGTCCTTGATACTCCTCATAGAATTTATTACATCACTTTTTGGCTATTATTATATCATAATACAGACTTTATATTTATACTATATTTAATTTTTACCCAAAAAATAAATTATCTCAAGAAATTACAAACAAATCACCATTTGATAATTTTGATATGTTGATATCAATAATAATATTTATTTTATCAAAATAATTTCCTAAATATGAGAATTTTAAATTTTAAATTAAAAAAACCTAATTTATTTAAAAATACTAGTTTTTATGATACCAACAACTTTTTGACCCTTATAAAATTAACAATGGACGTTATTAAAATTTAGTATAATTTATATTTACATAAATATTATATAATAGGAATATTTCATTAAAATGTTATTTATTTCAAAAACCTTGAATTTATCAAATTAGTCTCTTATTTGAAACTATATATTTTGCTAAAATACAATTTTGATTTATTCATTTCAAAATCTATTTTTGTATCTTACTTATTATATATTCATTTATAAAGTAATAATAAAAATGGAAAATGTAATAATTATTTTATTAAAAATATAATATAAAAATTCATTTTACTAAGGTCAAGATACATAACCCCTTATTAAACTAGTGTATTCCCTAAGGGTAAGGTGTGTGATGGTGGTGCTTTCTTTGAGTGGCTTGGTGAACATGGTTTGGTTAATAATCTCGATAAGCATGAAATTATCCTATAAATGATTTTTTCATGCTTTAGGTGTTGAATTTTAACTTGGTCTTAGTCAAGGGAAAATTTTGGTGATGTCATCTCCCTCGGAATCTAGGATAATTGGGATTCATAGGGTACAATCCTACTGGTCGAGGATATTGGTTCTTCTTTAAAATTAAATTATAATTTATCAAAACCCTTAATGTAAACTATTATTAATGGTCACTATACGATGGATCTATAATGAATTATTAATAATATTAAAAATCTTGTAAATCCAATAGGCTATATCAGTCTAAAATAACCAAAGTAGTTCATATATTTTCTATAATTATAATAAAATTATTCAATAAAAGGTTAATTTAATTAATAAAATTTTGTCATAACATTATTCACACCTTCAAAAATTTCACCCACAAAATTTCATTTCATACATGAAAACCGACGAGGTTACTTATGTTTGATCACCTCTTCCAGTTCCCATGTTGCTTCCTTAAACTTTTGGTTCTTCCACAGTACTTGTAACTAGTGATTTTTCAAGTTTACAGAACTTTTTATATATGTTATAAGAACTTAAAAGGCCATTATTCATGTTAAATATCATTATACAAGGGTAGAAAATATGGATTCAATATATATGGTGGGTCATGTGTGTACTTCCTCAAGAAGGATTCATGGAATCCATCATGTACTTGAGATGGATTAGGTGTGAGTTTTATTTGATAGGCCACTACTAAGCTGTGATCAAGGATCTCAAAGTGGTCTATGTGTCTGTGAATAATATTTAACTTCTTCCAAAACCTCATGACATTCATCCATGGAAATTTACGAAGGAACAGCTTATCTCCAACCTCAAACTCCAGGTCTCATAAATGATTTTCTATATAGATTTCTTATCAAATTTATATGGATTTCATTTGATGTTGAATGGTTCGAACCTTATCAACGATATCTTGTATATGTGAAGGATCCATAAGATTTTTTTTCTCTAACTTCATCCCAGCATGTTGTATTATAACGCCTCTTCCCATAAAAATCCTCATAATGTGCCATCTGAATGATAGAATGGAAACTGGTTCTATATAAGAACATCACTAGGGGGACGTACTGATATCCTCATCCATGGAAATAAATTGAACATGATATAAACATATCATATAGAGTTATAATGGTTCTCTTAGACTGAGCATATGTCTGGGGATTATAAGAAGTATTAAAGTCATCTCGGTATCCATTGCTTATTAAATGATTCTCCAGAACCTCAAGGTAAAACCATTAATCCTTATCTGGTATAATGGGTATTTTTACTCCAAAAAGTCTTACTATATACCATATAAATATCTTGTCTATTTAGTCAAGATAGAAATATTCCTTTATAGAAAAAAAATTCATAGATTTAGAAGGTAATTGACTACCACCCAGATGGTGTTATTGAATTTAAATATACCAAGGAGTCCTACGATGAAACACATGGTTATTTTTTCCCATTTTCATACTGGTATGTGAAATAATTGAATTATACCCTTATAAATATTCCATTATTCCTTCAATTATTGGCATACCAAGCTCCAATATATAAATTATATAATATCCCCCTTAATTTTATCCCACCGTAAGTTTTTATTTAGATATTTTTACATTTTAGTGCTTCCTAGATGAATAGAGAAGGATGAGCTATGCGCATCATATAGAAGTTCCCTCTTCATCTCTAGATTTTATGGGACACATATCCGGGTTCCAAAACTTATAAATCTATATTTATCAAAGTTTAAATTCTAAATATTCATAACCTTTTTCTGTAGCACCTCATCATCTTTTCTGGTCTCCATGATCCTTTCAAGAAAGGATGGTTCAGTAGTTATTTGATCAATGTAGGATGAAGATACTTTTATAATTCCCATTTATAACCTTTACATGTCTATGAATATTGGATGCCTTTCAATCATCATTGTGGATAGGGTTTTGGAACCCTTTATACACATATCATCTTCCACTTTATTCACTATCTTGGGATGGTAATGGATTGAATATCCATAATCTTTGATCATATTTAACCACCTTCATTGGTTCATATTGATTTCATTTTTTGTGAATATATAATTGATACTTTTATGATATTTATATATTTCACACTTCTCCACATAGTGATAATGTCACTAAATATTTAATGCAAGTAACACTACATCCAATTCTAGATCCTGAATTGGGTATTTATACTTATGTTTGTTTAATTCATGGGAGAAAAAGGATATCACTTTTCCATATTGCATAAGTATACAACCCAAGCCATTTCTTGGATGCATCACTATATATCCTAAATCCTTCCCCACTAGTGGGTAATGTAAGTATACAACCTAAGCCATTTTTTGGATGTTCAATGATTATACACTTCTTTAACTCTTTAAATCACTCTTCATATTTGTAATTTCAGATAAATTTCACTCCATTCATTGTTTTTTCAGTTATTGAGATTAAAAATCATGAGAATTTTCTCAAAAATAAATGATAGGGCCTTGATTTTCCAAGGAAACTATGTATCTCTATCACAAATGTTGGACTGGTCCATTTTGTAATTGCCTTTTTTAAGGATCCATAGATATATCTTTTCTGGTGATAACATTCGCATGGAATTTTACTTGCTTTATCCAAAAATCATATTTACAATACTTCTCATACAAATTTTCATTTCATATGGTCTTCAGTACATCATTCAAATTCTTCTCATGTTCCTCCTTTCTTTTGGAGTAGATAAGAATATAATCTATAAATAATCCAAAACAAATTTGTCAATGTAATCCCTAAGGACTCTATTCATTAAGTCTATAAAGATAATTGGAGAATTATTGAGTATAAATGGTATCACTATGAACTCATAGTGCCTTAACCTTGCATGAAAAGTAGTCTTAGGGATAACCACCTTCTTCACATTTACTTTAAAATATCATAATCAAATATACACTTTAGATAATTACTGGGCTCTACATAGCTGATCAAATAATTCATCAATTCACAGTTGAGGATATTTCTTCTGTATGGTTATCTTGTTAAGATCATGATAGTCAATACATAGGTACATTTATCCATACTTCTTATTGAATAAGAGGATTGATGCACCCCATGGTGAAGAACATGGTCATATAAACCCTTTATCAAGATTATAGTGCAATTTATTCTTCAACTCCTAAAGTTTAATAATGGGTATTCTACATCTAGTCTTGGGTATTTTCAGTTCTCTGAGTATAAGCTCAATCGATAACTAAACCTCATAGATTTGAGGAATACCAATAAATTATTTAGGAAACACATCATCATATTCCCTTATAATAGTCATTTACACAAGGATGATTTCTTCCTTAGTCTCGATCATTTGAGATAGATACACTTTCTCATAAGGCAACACTATAAATTCTTGAGATGATGATACCAATTGATATTCATCCTCCTCCTAGCACATGCATATAATTAGAGGGAAATTTGAGATAAAAAGTGTGATTTCTTTCTCTCGTCAATTTATGTTATCTCTATATAAGGAAAGCCAATCCATATCCAGAATAGTGTTGAATTCTACTAAAGGGAGTTTTACAAGGTTCACTGGTAAATTAATCCCTCAAATATAGGAATAGAATTTTATATAGTTGGGATGTAAGAATGGATCCATTTGTTGATTTCATATATATCTCTACTTCCATGTTTTGAGGTCATGTTTTAATAACTCTACTAAAGTTCTGTGATATGAAAGAATAAATAGAACCAGAATCAAATAGTATGTTATCTATTATTGAATTAATAAATAGTGTACCTATCACCACATCGTTTTCAGGATCCACCTCTACTATTGTGATCACATAAGCTTGTCATTACTCTGTAGGCCAGAGAGTTTTTTAGCACCAGTTATCATCAATAACTCTTGTCTCAGTTCATTGATTGTCTTAGTGTAATTTCTCCATGTAGTTTAAACTTTTGATAACAGGATAAGGTTTAACAATATCATTCATTTCTTCCATTATTTTGGTGGGTTTATACTATCAGTATTCAAAAGCTAGGTTCCCTTACTTCCAAATAAATTTCTCCATCTCACTCCTAGAATTAATATCCATTCTCTCCTTCCTATCTCCTGACCCATAAGAACTGTGTAATTCACCAATATCCATTTTGAATTTGAGGTCACATAATACAATTTCCTCATATCATTCAAATCCTCAAATTTCTAAATCCTTTTGCATATTTTTCTTTATCTATCTAAAGAAGAAGTAAACTTTACTTTTAGGTTTAATGAAAAAGTCAGAGTTGTATCATGAAAATATTGTGAAGTTTTCTTTTCTACACCCTGATGGATTCATCATCCTTTTTAATGAGGAAAAGGTATTCCCACTCTAATTTTAATTGGAGAGTGTGAGGAAAATATTTATCAAAAAATAGTTTCTATAATTCTTTCCACTAAATCACTTTGATCTCTTCATCAGGATTTTATTTTTTATCAAATTCCATCATTGATCAACTTATCTATCCATATGATAAATAACCAACATGAACTTATCTTTTTAAAATAATTGAAGTTAGGGAATATCTTTTCAATGGAATTGATCCATTATTCTATGATTAGGTGATTATAAGATCCAATAAATGTGTGGGCCTTTGTCACATAAAGGTATCAATTATAAATTTCTATTTTTTATGGGGGTGTGTATTTCCTATATATATAAGTTTCTATTAAAAATATTATTTAATTGATAAATTGTTCTCATGAAGTTCTCAATTACTACTCCCATTTGGTTGGGAATCTCATTTTGAAAATCATCACATTGCCCCTCATAATAGTTGTTGGCTTAGTTCCACCGATTTCCATCCATTGACTAGAATAAAGGTAAAATTAAGGATGATAATTTCCAAACTATTAATCATATAAAAGTAAAATTATGAACATTAATGATATAAAATAAATTCCTTAACCTATTAATTTCCTGGTTTCAATCTAGTTATACATGGTCTATTTCTTAACATAAAATTTTATTTTATTTTTTTATTCCCTTCATAATGGTTCAAAAACAGATTTTGAATTTACCAAATAATATCCCTTTGGAGTCTAAAACTAGTTGTGTAATATTTCCTTTTTATCTTTCACCATTAGATGATCGAGTCAATTGTTAATGCACACTTTTTTTTATTATTACCCCTAGGTACAATTGTGATAGAGCCACATCCACTTTTAATATCCGTATAGAGATTTTTTTTCTTGGAAAATACTTAATATATAATTTTCTATAATTTATTGATGTTTTTACTATGTTTACTCTTATCACTAAGGCTTTAACTAATGTTTTTTAATCATAATTCACAAAAATAACTAGACTTCCCTTTGATACCGACTATGAAAACTTGTATCTTTATACACCATAATTTATGATTTATTACATAAATATACACAGATTACAAGACTAAAATATTGATATGCCTAGTGTATTTGGGTAATTAGATACATAAAATAATAAAATTAAATATGTATTCAATGACATTATTTAAGACCTCTAAAATATTCCCTTAAAATCCATTAATCTTATAATATTGCATGCCATAACTTGGGGATGTACATAAGAAAGGGGTGATCTATAAATATCAGTAATGGAATAATCAAATAATAACATAAGGTAAAGTATTATATGTGATTCAAGAGGAATTAAATGATGATATAGAAATTTTAGAATCATAATCAGGAACATCAAAACATGGTATAAGATGGTAACTTCAAGGAAGCATAAGAAATGTGGAAAAAATATAAAACATGACATTATAACATAACTCAAGGATAACCACCAATAAATCATACCATATTGTGATTATGATTACATAATTCCCACCATACATGATATTTAATGTGATAAAATAATACCCAATGCATTAGAGGGAAATATAATTATTGGCTCTCTCATCACATTCATATCATGTACATGCATTTGTATGCCACATAGATCATACAATATAAGAATGTATTTCATAACTTTTACCCCCTTTATTAAGTAGTGTGGGTTAAATACATAAGATTTCCCAATAAATAAAAGATACCCCTATCTAGGTGAATACCTTTGGGTGGAAATGGGGATGGTTTTTCATAATTCAAAAGTTTAGCATGAAAAATCATAGAATAATTTCAGTAGTGTAATGTGTGTATATAAAGGATCATGGAAGGGATTAATTAGATAGAAAATTGTTGCCTAATTACATGGAAATAATAATTAAAGTAAAAGGGGTGTGTAAAAATACAATACCACTTGGTCAATTAGAAATCAAAATTCTTAGTAAAAGAAAGTACTCAAAATAATAAGGAATATGAGAGGATCCCTTACCTTGACAAAGAGCTCTAAAAAGATTGAGATGAGATTATTAAGATCCTAGGAACACCTTGGTAAGGATTTAGAGAGGTATAGAGAGAGTAAATTCATGCTCAAAGTGTTTTGAGTGAAGATTATTTGGAGTATTGGTAATTATTTACCACAAAAGAGATGGTAAATCTTTATTAATTTCTAAACATAGGTTTTGGACACTATACAGTAAAATAATCAAAATCAAAAACCGTCTCTTGTTTTTTTCCCATTGTTTCTAAAAAAGAGTATTGGTTTTTAATATTTTATAATTTCAAGAACAAAAATTATTAAAATAATACCACTAGTGATTTGGAAGTGATTCATGTTTATAAAGAAAAGATTTTAAAACCTTAAAATATAATATAGGTTTTCAGAGGATTCATTAAAGTATTATAAAATTAATCAAAAAAAATTAAAAAAATTATTTCAAATTAAAAAAAATATTTTTTATGGGGATTATTACATTCATTACATCACTTTCGGGATATTATTATTTTATAATAAAGACTTTATGTTTATATGGTATTTAATTTTTACACATACAATTCAACTATCCCAGAAAATTATGAAAAAATAACCATTAGATAAATTTTATGTTATAATTTAGAAAAATAATATTTATTTTATTAAAATAATTTAATAAATATGATAATTTTCACTTTAAAATAAAAAACCTTACTTACTGAAGAATACATGTTTTTACGATACTAAAATCTTTATGACCCTTAAAAAATTTCATTGTACTTCATTAAATTATATTATCATTTTTATTTAAATAAATATTACCTAATAGGAATATTTCATTAACATATCATTTATTTCCAAAATCTTTGAATTTATCAAAATATTATCTTATTTGAAATTCTATATTTTTCTAAAATATAATTTAGATTTCTTCGAGTAAAAATATACTTTTTATCAAACTCAATATATAATCATTTATAATTTAATAATAAAAAGGGATAAATATAATCATTATTTTATTAAAAATAAAATATAAAAGTTCATATCATAAGGGTCTAGATACATAACCCCTTATTACACTAGTATATTCCCTGTGCATAAGTTATGAAATTGTGGTGCTTTATTGGGGTAGTTTGATGAACATGGTTTGGGTCATTATCTCAATAAGCTTGAACTTCTCCTATAAACGGTTTCATTCATTCTTTAGTTGTTGGATTTTATCTTCAGATTGGTAAAGGATAAATCCTAGTGATTACATATCCCTCAAAAGATTTCATAATTTGGTTTCATAGGGCATGATCTTACTGGTCGAGGAAATCGCTTCTTCTGTCTGTGTCAATTAGACTTTTTTATAAACCTAAATATATTCTGCTCTTAATGGTCATTGTACAAAAAAACTATATAATGAATTTTTTAATCTTATTAATGGTATTTTTAATCCAATAGGCTATATCGGTCCAACATAACCAATGTAGTGCATGTGTTTTCTATAACTATAAGGAATTTACTCAATCAAAAGGGAATTTCATTTATAAAAGTTCATGTTATTACATCTTTAGTTCCCACAATTGATCTATAATATCTTATCAAATCTGACTACTTGAATATTTCTTCTCATGAAAAATTGGATATGGGTTATGTTGAATTTTTTGATAAGATGTTAAATGATAACCCTTTTTATCACCTTAGTAAAATGATGAGGAGGAGGAGGAAGCATATTTTGAACCCCAAGATGATCCTAAGTTAAATTTTGTATACTTTTTCAATTAGTATTGTATTTTGATATTTTTATTCCCTCATATTTTATACATATTTTGAATCCATTTTAATATCTTTTATGTGATTTAATGAAGAAATAAAGGAGTGTTTTGTTTTGAATTTGGGCCATTCATTTTTGTTTTTCATTAATCTAACTTTTTTTAATTAGGTATAAAATTCCATAATTGATGATGATTTTTTTTCATAGAAATTTATTTATTTTTCAAGAATAACTTATACTCAAATTAAATAAATGATCAAAGAAACATACCCACAATTTCAAGGAAATATCAAAGAAACATAAGGCACTTAAATAAGGGAAATGTATTCCAATTTTACACATTCTACTTTTATTTTAATTTAAAACTTGTTATACTATCTCACTTTTAACTCAAACAATCATTATACTATTTAGAATTAAGTGCTTATAAGGGAACTATTAAAACATACTTTATTTTTTTTGTTTTGAAATAATTTACCGAGGTGACATTTTACTTAATAATAATCTATTGATTTTTGGAAAACACATGATCATGAAAATAGAATTGAAATAAACATGTGGTTTTTTTCAAAATCAAATACTTTTTTATTTATTGATTTAAATTTTAAATTATATCTGAATTGATTTCTTTTTCAAATTTTAATTCTCTAAAATTAATATTTATCACTGGGAATTTTATATCCATTATATGTGTGATTTTTTGATGTCAAATTATCATTCATGAGTGGTATTCTAAACTCTTTAACTTATTTTTTCACAGGCCATTTTCTTGTGAGATTATTATTATATTACTCACTAATAGAACTTTGTTTTCACCTTTTTCAAATCTTAATAAGTAAAACCATGTCAAAATGATAGATTCTATTTATTTCAATTTTTATACCAATTTAATATTCAGTCAACCATGTATTTGAACTTCATTTAAATCCATTATCGACCATTTAAAGTGTATTTGGGGATATATATTATAATCATGTTTTCCTTTACTATCCAATTATATGTTATTATTTATGATTTTATTTCAGTTAAAAGTCGAAAATTGTGTTTCATATAATAATATTTTAGAATAAAAAATGAGAAATAAAATGTTTGATGTATTTATTATTGGTTATGTTAGAATGGTTACAATGTGATTTTTAATTATTATTTATTTTTTAATAAACTATTTAAAAATAAGAAAAAAATGAATAAAAAATAATATTTCATTATTGGTTTTACTATTTTTATTGTGAACTTATGAGAAAAAAAAAGAAAAAATATAATGGATGATTTATTTTGTAAAGGAAATGAGTGGTGTATTTTTAGAATGTTTGAATGAAAATACCATGTTATACTTATAGAATTTATCCTCTTTTTTAGGAATTGTAAATTTTTTACATAATAATCCAAAAAATATTTAACCTTATAATAACCTTTCAAAAAGTTCATTTGGTTATAATGGTTTGATTTATAAAGTATAGATTTAGATACATTAAAAGTTTGTGTATAGAGTGTCTATAATTGAGATTGAACATAACACCTAGTGAATTTGTGTAAGGTGAGCTAAAAACTTATGAAAGTGTATATAGTCTTTAATATATATTAATTTGTAATAACCATCTCTTCTCCATAAATATATTATATTTTCCATTAAAATTGTAAGAACCTGTGCTTTTCCGGACTGCAGTTTTGAGTAGAAATTTAAATTTTTGCTGTTAGATGCTCGTGAGGGGTAAAATGGTCATTTTACACTACCATATAATCTCAAATAATTTTTCTGACCACTCCGTTGGTCCCTAAATTGGGTTTTTACCATAGGACAGGAGTTTGGAGGAAATCTGAGTTGTTTGAATTTTAGCGGAATATTTAATATTTAATATTATTTAATTGAACATTAAATTATTCGTGCAGGTTCGTTTGGAAATAACGTTGAAATGGAGAATTGTATTGATATTCCATCTGCTTCATTGATTTTATAATGGTGATTTTATCCTAGAGAAGGCATAAACTCATGTCGGGCGTCGGGGCCGGCACGGGCCCCTTTTTCTTCCTTTTCTTTTCTTCTTTTCTTTTCTTTTATCTCTCTTCCTTTCTCATCCTCTTTGTGCATGCTCCATGTGTGCTCCTCCTTGGACATGTCCCATGTGAGATTTTTCAGATCAATAAATAGGGAGATACATAAGGCAAGAGGGGTACCGATTCGAATCCCTCGACGCGCTGAGTCGACGTGCAGCATCCGTGGACCGTGAAATCAAACGAGGCTTCAGTGGTTTCTGCCCAAAGGTAGGGATGTTTATTTTTTATCCATAAATCCCCTTTAAACAAGTTGTTTTAAGTTTTTAAAGCCTTATAATTCTTACTTGTATGCCCATGGGGCTCAATCTGCTGTTTCGGGGGTGAAAACGGGCAAATCGGGCATTTTTAGGTATTTCCCGTCAGAAAACACAATATACACAGTGTGTGTTCCAGGGGAACATGTCGTGTGTTCTTCCCATTCATGGAAGATGGATTTTTCTTAAGTACATGCCGTGTATTTTGATTACACTCCATTTAGTGGGTGGCCGTGTGGCTGGCCGTGTGGAATAGAACACAGAATAGTGGTTTTTTTAAGTATACGTCGTGTACAGTAAAGTACATGCCATGTAGTGGTACATGGGCATGTGTTCGGGTAAAAATGGACACAGTGTGACTTTTTGTGAACATTAAACGCCATGTATAGTAAAGTACACGTCGTGTACTATTACACAGGCAGGCCCAATGGGTTCTGGCCATGTACTTTGGCCATGTACTTCCCCGTCTCAGTAATTTGGGGATATCTAGTGCCTCAGAATTCAGAATTGGGCGTGTGAGTAGTTGATTATGAGCGTTTTTTTACATATATTGAAATGGTGGAATCCCTTTGAAATTTAAATTTCATCTAAATATAGTTATGGGATTTTTTATCTAAATGGAGGGGTTCTTCCTCTAGTTATCGAGCCCAGTCGTCACCTGAGGGTGAGACTTGGTGAGGTTGCTAGGTTGGGTGTTCGGACCAACTTAGTAAAGACCTTTAATCTGAGATGAGCTGTGAGTTATCTCCCATAACCTTTTCTTTAGAGTACATTTCCCTTGTGAGACGTGCCCTTCTGGCCTAAGAGTTCGTGAGACCGGATGCTTCTAAGGGTTCCCTGAGGGATGCCTTGCTTGTGTGCTGAACTAGGGAGTCCATGTAGGAACTCTCTCATGTTTTCTTTGAGAGGACCCCTGTTATGGGTTGCCTCTTTTGTTCTTCATTCGAGGATCCCATGTAGTATTCCTCTTTTCTAAGGATCCCATGTAGGATTCCTTCTCTCTAGTTATCTAGAGGATCCCGAGTAGGATGACTCCTTGGTGTTTGACTTGTGGGACCCAGCGGGTGCCTGTTGTTTGACAGACCTGAGTTGTTACGTCAGGTTTGGGTAGAGAAGTTGTTTGGGTGTCATCTAGAACCCCCTAAAAACTAGTAATCATGTGGGGTTATGTTTTTAGTGTTGGGTTGGGTGTTCGTCCACCCTCAGTTTTTTGTTTATATCTGACTTGGGTTGTTAATGGTGTAGTGGTTACCAGAGGTGCTTCCTTGTTGGTGGATATTGAGCCTAATGTGAGGGATCTTTCTTGTTTGTTGGGATGCCTACTTTTCCTTGTGTGCCAGAGTAGTAGGTGTTCTGGTGTTTAAATTCCAACTACTTTGTGTTTTTGTGTACCATTGTGCTACGAATCCACGTTGGGGTGTCATATGGCTGAGGCCATGTCTATTTAAATACCTAGAATTTCATAGGTAATTTAATGTAAGTGTAAAACTGCTGTTTGGGATCACTGCTTGGATCCAAGACAACCCCGGGGTGTGTTCCTCTGTGTAGTCGTTTGGCCCGGATACCGGAGGGTATGCCATATTTACATTGAGCATTACTTTTTCCTTGAAAGGGAATTGTATATAAATTTGATTGTTATGCTTTCGGCTCGGCCCGATTACTTGCGCCTGAGGGCAGTGTTTTACTTTAGCATAAGGGCGTTGTTTTCTTAGCCCGAGGGCAGTAGTTTTTTAGCCTGAGGGAAACATTTCTTATTCCAAAGGTCAGTAGCTTCTATGCCTGAGGGAAATATTCGGTATGCCTGGGGGCGAGATTCCATATGCTTGAGGGAACTATTTGTTATTCCTGAGGGCGTGATTCTGATTAGCATGATGGCGTGGTTCTGATTAGCCTGAGAGCATGGTTATATTAGCCTGAGGGCAAGTGTCCATTTAGCCTGAGGGCAAGATTCTTATACGCCTAAGGGCACTATTCATTATGCATGAGGGCAGTCACCTGAGGGTTTTGTTTCTGTTTTCCTGAGGTAAAGGATTCACATGTCTGAGGACAGTGTTTACTTTGTATATTCACTGTGGTTATTTCATCTGTTGAACCTACCAAGCTAAATCACAGGCTTGGCGTTATTATTATCTTTGTCTTGTTGATAGAATGTTGTGGTTTCTGTTGTCTCTTTGGTATAGGAGATTGTCGGTCGAGCCCGAGTCTCAAAGAAACTCATAATTGAATTATATTGAACTGGATACTTGTTTTTGGTTAACTTGTTCAGAGATATATTTCTGATGTTGGCTGAATAAGGTATATATCTATGGGATTATGGACCCAGAGATCGACTTAATGATACATGGCTTGAGTGGCATGACGTCCAACTCAATGCCCTTGCACAGGATGTCTAGGAGATCGATATTATGGTCCCAAGGATCGACTACTGATGTTTTTCTTGTTAATTGAATCACTTAATCATGAATATTCATATTTATGTATATGTGTATAGGTATGGGACTATACATGTGTACGTATATAGATATTTACATTCATGGTGGCACTTTCCCAGTTAATTGGGATTACATACCCTGAGTTCAATCGTGGTTTCATGTATGGTTTACTTCCTTTGTTGTGTTCTAGCTAGGATGATCACATTGTTGTTTCATACACTTTTAGCAGCATAGTTATAGGTTGCTTTTCGGGGTTCCCTGCAGAGATTATTTCTCACCCCTGCACATGCACCTCAGTGTACGTATAGATCTTATGATTTCTTTTCAGGTTGAGCACGAGTTGCATGGTGGATAGGGCTGAGGCCCAGTGTTTTCTGATCGAGCAGAGCTGCTCGAGTGGTTCTACTGATCGGGCTGCTGCAGTTCGACGTTATCTAGAGATCGGGTACGTGGATTGGCTCGAAGTTAGTATCAAAACCTTGTACTTTTACTTTCAGTTTCTTTTGTACTTGTATCTATATGGTCGGCCCTGTGGGTGACCAGTTTTGTATTGTATTTCATAGCTGTTCGAGATTTTACAGCACTTTACTGCTACAGCTTGTTCTATATTAGTGGTTTATTGCTTCCGCACTCTGTTTACTTTCCGCTGTGTATGATACTTAGTTATTTCTACTGTTTTTTTACTCTGGTATGAGGTAATAGTCTCCCCACTATCACAACCTAGGCCCTCACTTCTAGTCGGCAGCCTCTGGCATACGGGGAGGCGCGCTTGAGGCCTTGTGGCGAACCGGCTCGGAGCACCGGTTTAGTGGATTCTAGGTCGGGACGTTACAAATTGGTATCAGAGTAGTTTTCTTTCCTGGTCATTTCTATTTGGGATATTTTAGACAAGAGTATTAGGAATGTGTCGTAACCTATGATGGATATTGGGCTGGTGCTTCGAGAACACTTGTTCTGGTAAGAAGACCTAGTTGCCAGGGTTTGGGATTGCTGTTCTGATTTTTTGAAGTTACAGTTGTATATGATTTTCACCTTGAGCGACGTACATGTTGTGTGGTATTTTGATTTACTATGGATCTCTAGATCTTTTCCATTGGTAAGATTCCAGGGATGGATTTTGACTCTTGGACGGAAAAGGCAAGAGGCGTCTCATGCATCATACTAGACATGTAGGATTCACATCATATAGGCCTGCTAGTGTGTGTTTTTACTGATGACTAAGAACTTTTGGTCTGTATACACATAATTTTCACTCTGATGGTAGGTTATGTGGACCTAATTTGAGGCATTTTTTTTAGGATGATGACTCAGTCCTTGTTCACAGGTGGTGCAGTGACCTCAGATGGTCTATGTGGCACGTGATGCCTTTCTGTTCAACCCTTACTGGGTGTTGTTTCTCAGGTCTATGGTTATCTAGTCGGATCGTTGAGAACAATGTCAATAGATACCAAGGATTTTCATGTGAATTGGACCTCCTTAGGGTATTTGTTGTATACAGATACCCGATGAGCGTCAGTTCAATTGCTCTTCTGCTTGGGTTGTCAACTCCATGGAGTAGTTCCTTCTGAGGATTCTCGGAGAGGATCAGGGCACTTGTAGGTTGTGTTTTGGTTTTTTTTCCTTGTTCGTTGTCATCTTTACCATATTCTAAGAGGTTGTGGATCTTTTGGGCTAGGTGGTTAAACCTTGGTGGCCCATTTGTGAGGATTTTTCTATAGGGCTAGCTGGAAGACCTAGAGACCCTTGGTTTTGACTCGAACCTTTGTAGTTCGATGTCTGTTCTGTTCTAGGGAACCCTATTTGAAAATGGTTTACCCATGTTGGAATCCTAGTCGGGTTATGGCAAGATGCTAACGTTGCTTGAAGGGAGATGGACACGCCATCGGTTAAATCTTAGTGTACTCCTGTTAGAGACAATCATGTGCTATCTTGATTCTTCTTGAGTATGCTGAGAGAGCTTCGACTCTACATCGAGCTCCTTTTTCTTTCCTAAGGTTCTTCACTGTTGAGGATGGAACCTAATCTGGTTGGCTCTCGGTGTGGTTTAAGGAAATACATATGGTGGAGAGTGCACCATTGGCCCTTTTGTGGGTGGTTCTCCTTTTTTAGGTTAAACTTAGGTGTTTTCCATGAGCTTTTGAGCTTAGAGTTTCATTTAAGACAACGGAAAGGGTATTCATATGGTGGGGAGTACAAGTTTGGTCGTAGATGAATGTATTATGTGTAGAAGGTGGTGGTTAACGCTATAAGGAAGGTTGTTAGATGGACCAGATAGCTTGGTTGTGCAGATGCTCGGTTTGGGAGCATGGCTACTAGTTCTTTCACTGGGCTTCTCGGGGACGAGAAGGTTTATGGTGGGGAGTTTGTAAGAACCCGAGTGTTTTCGGACTACAGTTTTGAGCAGAGATTTGTATTTTTGCTATTGGATGCTCATGAGGGGTAAAATTGTCATTTTCCTCTACCATATGATCTCGAATAATTATTCTGACCACTCTGTTGGTCCTAGAATAGGGTGTTTACCCTAGGACAGGAGTTTGGTGGAAATCTGAGCTATTTGAATTTTAGCAGAATATTTAATATTTAATATTATTTAATTGAATATTAAATTATTCATGCAGGTTCTTTTGGAAATAACTTTTTAATGGTGCGTCGTATTGATATTCCGTCTGTGTTGTTGAGTCTAGAATGGGGATTTTATCCTAGAGAAGGCATAAACTCATGTCGGGCATCGGGGCTGGCTCGGGCCCCTTTTTCTTCCTTTTCTTTTCTTCTTTTCTTTTATTTTCTATCTCTTCCTTACTTCTCCTTGCACACTCTCCATGTGTGCTCCTCTTTGTATGTGTCCCATGGTAGATTTTGGAGATCGAGAAATAGGTAGAGACCTAAGTCAGGAGGGGTACCGATTCGAATCCCTCGACGCGCTGAGTCGGCGTGCGGCATCCGTGGACCGTGAAATCAACGGGGGCTTCGGCGGTTTCCACCCAAAGGTAGGTCCATTTATGGTTTCTCAATAGATACCATTTAAACAAGTTTTTTTAAGTTTTTAAATCCTTATATTGCTTTCTTGTATTCCCATGGGGCTCGATTTGCAGTTTCGGGGGTGAAAACGGGCGAATCGGGTGTTTTTAGGGATTTCCCATCAGAAAAACCAGTATACACGGCGTGTGTTCCAGGGGAACATGCCGTGTGTTCTTCCCATTCGGGGAAGATGAAGTTTTATTAAGTACACGTCGTGTACTTTGAGTACACGCCGTGTAGTGGGTGGTCGTGTGGCTGTTCGTGTGGAATAGAACACGTAATAGTTGTTTTGTTTAAGTTCACGTCGTGTATAGTAAAGTACACGCCGGGTAGTGGTACATGGGCATGTGTTCGAGTGAAAAAGGAAACGGTTAAACTTTTTTTGAACAGTACACGCCATTTACAGTAAATTACACGCTGTTTACTATTACACAGGCATGCCTAATGGGTTCTGTCCATGTACTCTGGCCATGTACTTCCCCATCTTAGTAATTTGGGGATATCTTGTGCCTCAGAAGTCAGAATTGGGCGTGTGAGTAGTCAATTATGAGTGTTTTTCTACGTATATTTCAATGGTGGACTCCTTGTGACATTTATAGGTCATATAAATTGAGTTTTGGGTGTTTTTTATCTAAATGGAGGGGTTCTTCATCCAGTTATCGATCACAGTCGTCACCTGAGGGTGAGACTTGGCGAGGTTGCTAGGTTGGGTGTTCGGACAAACTTAGTCGAGACCTTTAATATGAGATGATCTGTGAGCTATCTCTCATAACCTTTTCTTTAGAGTACATTTTCCTTGTGAGACGTGCCCTTCTGGCCTAAGAGGCCATGAGACCGGATGCTTCTAAGGGTTCCCTGAGGGATTCCTTGCTTGTGTGCTGAACTAGGGAGTCCTTGTAGGAACTCTCTCATGTTTTCTTTGAGAGGACCCCTGTTATGGGTTGCCTCTTTTGTTCTTCATTAAAGTATCTCATGTATTATTCCTCTTTTCTAAGGATCCCATGTAGGATTCCTTCTCTCTAGTTATATGGAGGATCCCGAGTAGGATGACTCCTTGGTGTTTGACTTGTGGGACCCAGTGGGTGCCCATTGTTTGACAGACCTGAGTTGTTACGTCAGTTTTGGGTAGAGAAGTTGTTTGGGTGTCATCTAGAACCCCTAAAAAACTAGTAATCATGTGGGGTTATGTTTTTAGTGTTGGTTTGGGTGTTCGTCCACCCTCAGTTGTTTGTTTATATCTGACTTGGGTTGTTGATGGTGTAGTGGTTACCAGAGGTGCTTCCTGGTTGGTGGCTATTGAGCCTAACGTGAGGCATATTTCTTGTTTATTGGGATGCCTACTTTGCTTTGTGTTCCTGAGTAGTAGGTGTTATGGTGTTTAAATTCCAAATGTTGTGTGTTTTTTGTACCATTGTGCTACGAACCCATGTTGGGGTGTCATGTGGCTGAGGCCATGGCTGTTTAAATACCTATAATTGCATAGGTAATTTAATTTAAGTGTAAAACTTCTATTTGGGATCACTACTTGGATCCAGGACCACCCCGGGGGAGCATTCCTCTGTTTAGACGTTTGGCCCGGATACCCGAGGGTATGCCATGTTTATATTGAGCATTACTTTTTCCTTGAAAGGGAATTGTATATAAATTTTCGTGTTATGCTTTGGGCTCGGCCCGGTTACTTCACCTGAGGGTAATTTTTTACTTTAGCCTGAGGGCGTTGTTTTCTTAGCCTGAGGTCAGAAGTTGTTTATCCTGAGGGCAACGTTTCTTATGCCTGAGGGTAGTAGCTTTCGTGCCTGAGGGCAATATTCGGTATGCCTGAGGGAGAGATTCCATACACCTGAGGGCACTATTCATTATGCCTGAGTGTGTGATTCTGATTAGCCTGAGGGAGTGGTTCTGATTAGCCTGAGGTCTTGGTTATATTAGCCTGAGGGTGAGTGTTCGTTTAGCCTAAGGGAAAGATTCTTATACGCCTAAGGGCACTATTACTTATGCCTGAGGGCAGTCACCTGAGCGTTTTGTTTCTGTTTGCCTGAGGGCAAGGATTCACATGTCTGAGGACAGTGGTTACTTTGTATATTCACTGTGGTGATTTCTTCTGTTGAACCTTCCAAGCTACATCACAGGCTTGGCATTGTTATTATCTTTGACTTGTTGATAGCCTGTTGTGGTTTCTGCTGTGGCTTTGGTATAGGAGATGGTCGGTCGATGTCGAGTCTCAGAGAAACTCGGAATTGAATTATATTGAACTGGTTACTTGTTTTTGGTTTACTTGTTCAGAGATATATTTCTGGAGTTGGCCGAAGCAGGTATATGTCGATAGGATTACCGACCAAGAGATCGACTTAATGATACATGGCTTGAGTGGGACGACGTCCAGCTCAATGCCCTTGCACAGGATGTTCAGGAGATCGAGATTATGGTCCTAAGGATCGACTAATGATGTTGTTATTGTTAATTGAATCACTTAATCATGAATATTAATATTTATGTATATGTGTATAGGTATGGGACTATACATGTGTACGTATATAGATATGGACATTCATGGTGGCACTTTCCCAGTTGACAGGGATTACATACCCTGAGTTTAACTGTGGTTTCACGTATGGTTTTATTCCTTTTTTTGTTCCATCTAGGATGAGCAAATTGTTGTTTCATACACTTTTAGCAGCATAGTTATAGGTTTCTTGTCGGGGTGCCCTAATTAGATTATTTTTCACCCCTGCACATGCACCTCGGTTTACATGTAGACCTTATGTCTGCTTTTTTAGGTTGAGCACGAGTTGCGTGGTGGATAGGGTAGAGGCCCAGTATTGCATGATTGAGTGGAGATGCTCGAGTGGTTCTACTGATCGGGCTACTGCAGTTCGACATTGTCTGGAGATTGGGTACGTGGATTGGCTCAGAGTTAGTAGTAGAGCCCTGTACTTTTACGTTCAGTTTCTTTTGTACTTGTATCTTTATGGTCGGCCCTGTGGGTGACCAGTGTTGTATTGTATTGCATAGCTATTCGGGATTTTACAGCACCTTACTATTACAGCTTGTTCTATTTCAGTTGTTTATTGCTTCTGCACTCTGTTTACTTTCCACTGTGTATGATACTTATTTATTTATGCTATTTTCTTACTCTAGTATGAGGGCATAGTCTCCCCACTTTCACACCCTAGGCCCTCGCTGCTAGTCTACAGCCTCTGGCGTACAGGGAGACGCGCTTGAGGCCTTGTGGCGAACCGGCTCAGAGCACCGGTTTAGTGGCTTCCGGGTCGGGACGTTACAAAAAATTATTCACTTATGTATAAATAATGGAAACTAATAATGATTAGGATTGTGTGTGTATAATAATAATAATATAAATGTATTTTTTGTTTTTATTAGTTATGTAAATTTGAAGTGAATTGGTTGTTGGAGAAATAGAGTAAGGAGTGGTTAGTTAGTAAAATATGTAAGTGAAAATCAAAATATTATCCAACCTCATATAACAAATCAAATTAATTTCCAAAAAACTTTAGTCAGTAGTATTATGTATTACATAACTTACCTATCAAGATAGCTAAGAACTTACTCATGAGGTTAGTAGTCCTCATAAGGCTGTGTTTCTTCCTTATGATCAATGATTAATTCCTTATCTATTTTTAAGTTTCCACTATATCCCTTGAACTCACATTCCTTAGCATATGGTGATCAAAACTCTAATGTCTGGTTTGGGATTCGACCATCACTCTATTTTCATCTCCTTAATATCTTTCAACTAGTGATAATCTATTTAAAGCATTTAGAATAAGATATTTAAAAGAAAAAAATCTATTTTCCAGTTGATAACAAAACAAAAATAAAAAATACATACCCTTCATCTGCCAAAATAGTTTCTAGATAAGCATGCTCATGAAAATGAAAAAGTGTTGAGTGAGAAGATCTCCTTTATGATGTTACTCATCCTCTTTTTCTCCTTGACCTCTAAAAATTCCTCCAACTAGATGGATAGTTGATTAATGGATGAATTATGAATGGAATTAGTTTTAACCCCCTCTTTTAAATAAAAGTAACACCTAAGTAGTACCCTCATATTTCTCATGATTATTTGGAAGGTTTCATGTGCATTTTCTTCTCCAATGATCACTTCCACATGGCTTTCTTTATACAACTTCTAAACTATTATAAGGAGTTCCTAGTTTTCTAACACTTGAGAACCAATAGAGCTAAGTTATAATTCTCCATTTATTACCTTTTTTATCAAACCCTATATCCATAGGTAACATCCATAACAATTTACCTAATTTAGGAACGTAACCTTGCACAAAGATTCTCTCTTTTATATGTATCTGGTGTTTAATTCAAATGAGATAAATGTCCTTAGCTTAGCTTGAGTTTTACCATATAGATTGGTTTTAAAACCCCTACTTGAGAGTCTTTATTGGTAATAACCTATGTTGAAATTTAATAAACGGTATTATTTCAATCATATTTACTAAAAATTTTCATATTTGTAAATATAATCATGTCATTTTCAACAACACCCAATCTGTTAGTAGAATTTTTATGAGGTCATTGACGGTATTTTTTTATTTTAAATGATTTAATAGAAGTTATTAAAGTTGTTAAAGACAAATATAAATTCTTAAATTCAAGATTATTATTATATGGAACTAAAAACATGTATATTATAAGATGTATAACTTGTGTAACTTACAAAAGAAATGGTCAAATCACCTATCCTAAAATACAAATTTAAATAAGTTCACTAAAAAAACTGATGGATTATTTCTTTCAAGGTGAATACATGGGATAAAAAATCATCCAACACTTGGGTATTATTATCCTTTTTACCATGATAAGATAATATCTCTATATAGAAAAGGAATAAGGAGAATTGGGCTTTAGGATAATTATAATGAACCATATATATTCTTGGATACCATTTTCAAAACCTTCAACCAATTTATATAGGTCTTAGAGACAGTCATTTATCCTTCCCTATATTTACTCAAATGTTATAAAATTTCTGAGTAATTATGATGGTTACAAATAATTTATAACTTTTAACTAATTATGTGTATTCATTTAACATATAAAATAATTTGATCCTCTAATATTTTTTATCTGGTAAAATAATAAATAAATGATAGGCACTTTGTAGAAGATATCTAAATTTTATAACTTAATTTTTAGTTTTATAAATGAATCATATTACTTTCATGTGAATCATGAAATAAAATTCATCATGACCTTATTATATATCCATATTGTACTATATGAAAGTATAAGGTGGTGGTATTTTACAATATCAACATATCATGAGAAATGATCAACCATAAAAGTGTAAAACAAGCATTTTTAAGACATAGCTTTTGTGCCACATGACATACCAATATCATAAATATTATATTTTCTAATATATATCATATGTACAATATGTTTTTGGGTATATTATCATTATTCTCCTTATTTCACTAAATTCCCATATACTTTTTTACTATTTAACATTATATTATATCATATAAAATATTCTATAAAATCATATCCAAAGATCCTTTTTTATATGTTCCAAAAAAACCATTGTAAATATATCTTTTTCTTCATTTTGTATCACTACATATGAAATGTCTTTTGATCATCCAACAAAAACTTGTTTTGTAGGAACTTTGAAACACTTATATATTTACTATCTGGGTTTTGTAAAATTCAATCCCTATTTATTCAACTATAAAGTGTAACCCCATAGGCCTTTGTAGCATTGAAAATAAATATTAATTACAAAATTCATACATGCAATTGAATATTAGCCTCTATAAAATCATCATTTCTAGCCAATATATAATGAGATTTGGTGTGATCTCTATCTAATAGTTATATCTCGATGCATGTGTTCGGCAATTGTATCAAATCCAGGAATATATTTTTATATGGTGCCTTTTTCCAATACACTGAGTATCCAAATGTAATTAAGTATTCAACCATGTATATTTACTCATACATTCTCATTATTCTAAGTATATAATATCTATATAGAGGAACACATCACATGTCATTCACCTTGATGAATGAGCACATTGCATTCTCATCATCTTGTAGAGGAGAACATCACATGTCACTTATATAGGTATGACCATACACAACTTCAGTATATCTTAATCAAGGGATATCATGTCATTCTCATCAATTGAGAGGAAAAATTCCATCTTGATTAAACTTAATTGGTGACATGATCATCAATATACCCAACAAACCCCTAATTAGATCGGTATAAAATCTTGCATAAGAAAGGTATCAAAGTATTAATATTTCTATGATAGGTTTCTTATATAACATTAAGTAATAGGGAAATCTAAATATGAATCATTCTCTCATACTACATAGTGTATGGTACTCCGTATGGTATACTTTTTGGTTCATCCAGCACACAAAACTTATTTTGTATCTCATGATAATATTTTGTATCCTAATAAAAAATATTTTCCATGCCAACCTTAACTTTTCATCACAACCTATTATACTACATAGAGAACATAATTTAGGGACAACTAAAAGTATTAATTTTATAGATTAATTATCATTACACCTTATGAAACATGTATGGAAAACATGAAATAATGATAAAGTGGAGTCTTATTTTTGATAGCTTGGAACATATTATATTTCCAAACATCTTTAATACTATTAAAAACTATAATTAAGTACTTGTATAATCATATTAATTATGATAGACCAAGATGGATTATGTTTTCTATACATTTCAGGTTCCATTAAACTCATTACATCATTATATAGTTCTTTCCATATCTCTATGTAACCATATAATAAAACTTTCCCACTATACACTTTAATGGGTAATATATATAAATAAAAATATTTTGAGTAATATTACTACAAGGAATCATACTTCTAATGTTCAAATATTTGGACAATTTTTCAAAATCCTTTACTTCATAATATCCAATATTACAAGGTTAATGCCATTTGTTTTCTACTTAGATCTCTTTATAAATTTATCATCATCATATTTCAGAACATTTCAATTAAAAAAATCCTTGATATTAGTTTTAGTAACTAAATGTAACTCCTTACATCATTTATCTTTACTGAAATACCCTAAATTTCTTTAGTATATCAACTGACTTTCAATTTGAATCATGAATGGGATAATATTTTATTTTTTATTCTTTTTAACTTCTCCAAGTCTAAACATTTTCCCAACAGTATCATAAAAACAATATTATCTCTAGAATATAATTCTAAGAAACACTGACTCATTTTTCCTTATAAATAACACTTATTACCTATAGTGATAATATATAATAAATAAACTATTACCAACTATATTGTATATGGTATTCTATTTTTTAGAGCATTATTCTAACAAAATACTTTATTCTTTAAAATATTCCATTGATGGTGGTGGGATACCTTTCCCTCATATTTTAAAAAAATAACTTGGATAAACACTTTTACCATAGATAAAACATTTTTATCTTATTCTCCTTTTCAAACCATGTCATAGAGTTAGATGAATATTAACCCATGTGTATCAAAACATCCTCTCATTTTATTCAAAACATTTATTTATTAACAAATAACATATCTTATCATATAAGAGAAATGATATAATTGTACATATTATTTATTTAGATCCATATGAGCTTCAAATATTCATTTTCATTCCAAAATTTATAATAAAAACCTTGGATAATGTATTTAAATTCAAACTAAAATATCCATTAATTCTTACCTTTATTTTGAACTCATATATTTTTACAACACCAGTAAAATATAAATTTTTTATCATATATCCTTTAAAAATTAAATAATTGATTTCTACAACATTGATATCAGATGTGGACTATCCAAATAGTTACCCTCTTTTGTACCACCATCCTTATTTTCAAAAACTTTGAATAGATATTGTAATATTGATTGTTAAACCTTCCAATAATATTTTCTTCTTATAGTTTGAACTTTTACCCATTTATACTAACAAAAAAACATCATAAGTTGGGTATCTCATTCCTATATAAAATATTAGTAACACCTTTAGTGAATAGGGTAAAAAAATTAAACTCATACACATTTTAATAGCATTTAAAATGATAATTTCATGATGAATTCTAGAACCAGATAAAGCCATAAAGGAAACATTAGTCCCCCTATGACATTGACACACCCAATCATGTTGAGTTTATGAGTGGATTTTAAATTTACTTCTATCAATTTAAAAATTATTCCTTTAAAACATCAAGTGAATACTTTTCTACTTATCCTCAGCATCTAGATCGACTTACATGAATCAACTCTGGTCACCCCTGAACCGGGCACCCAAGATGGCCCCTGATATACATGAGGCACGTTCTGGATCCCCCTGAGCTTTTAAATAGTTCTGTGGCATAAAATAAGATCTCATGTGAAAAAAATATCCTAATATATGACATTGACTCTATACTGTAATTCTATCAAAATTTTATAATGATGCATTTAAACATTGGACTTCAATACCACACAAATAAGTATAAATTAATTTAATATAAAACTAAATGGGGAATATCAACAGTAGTCATCCTACTAAACATAAATAAAATAAACTAAAAAAATCCAAACATATAACAAGAAGTTTGAATTGGATTATACAACTATGATTCAAGAAAAAACTAAAATACCCAATTTAATATCCATGCCACCATATAGTCACCATCCATTTATAAATATATATTTCTCCATGATAGATCAATAACAAAAACATGAAATTGAAAAATAGCTTGGGCATATCAACCTTGAGTGGCCCAAGTAGAGTGTAAGCATAAGATACCTCAATAGTAAATATCTAAATATTCTATGCATTTCCTTTCCAAAATATACCATAAATACTAGTTTGAAAATATAAGTGGAACATAGATTTTTATCTTTGAAATATATCTTCTTTATAACCCCATTTTTTCCTCTATTAAGTTTTTATAATTTGAATAAAATGATATGACTAAACCAAACAATGCTGTAGTGGTTGCTCATGGCCAGTAGATAATAGATAATTTTATCATTTTTTATTTCACATATAGAAATTAGTTCCATTATTAGTTTTATATAAAAAACCATGTTCTGGTGTATCTTACCAAAACAAGGTGAGTCTAATTTCATAAATATATGTGTTTAAGATAGTTTAACATGTAAAGGAACAGATAAATAATGATGTATTTTATTTTTTTTAGTTCCCATGACATATTTTCCCTTTAGAGTCTTATCTTTGAAGTATTTTAATTTTAATCTGGTGAGTTTTAATTACATTCAATAATTTTTATTATTTTTCTCAAGTTTTTTCAATTTTACTTCATTAATTCATTATCTAGTATTAGTTCTTCATATAATTGATACATTAATTATTGAATATTATTTGATCTTGAGTGACTAGTCTTTTAAGAGGTAATTTTTCAATATTGTAAGGTATAGTATTTAATAATTTTTATCAAATTCATTAATAAATAAATTGTTTTAACATGGAATTATCTTGATACTTATTTCTAATCTCATTCCTTAATTATTCAATTACAAAGATATCATATTTTGTTCCCAAAAACTAATTTCAATATACGTTATGATTACTTTTATTCAAGGTTTTTAAAATAAATAGACTTATTATCATATCAAAAAAAATCAACATGACATTATATGTGATAATATCATAAGGGTACCTATGACACTGAAAGTTCATAGCAATTTAACACTATGATGAGAACCTAGAAATGTTATGATAGTATTATAAAATATATGTTTTATATAAATATGATATTGTTTACAAGTACATAGACGATACAAAATATTAGGGGTATTAAGCTTATAATATATTGAGATTTTTTCTCATAAAGTTCACCCTTGGTAATCTCAAAAAGAATGAGGTTATAGTAACTTAACTCACTGGTAAGAAATCAACATTTATATGCTTCATTGGATAATCTTATCTGTGGATGTGTGTAATGGTCCTTTGAATTTAATATTATTATTAATTCATATTATGACTCAAATACTTTAATGTATTAATTAAAACCATGATGACAAATGCTTGTATTGAGGTAGGATATGTTGGGTGTTTCACGACTGATATTGTATTAATGAATAAGTTAAGGAATGATTTTTCCCTTTTGTTATTTAATTGAAGTTGATATCCTAGTCCCTTTGATGGAAATGTAACTATATCATTAATCCCATGTCTATGGAGTTCTGTAAATATGTTCATTTCTAGAATTCAATGAAAGATACATCAATCATATAGGTCGATTACACCAATATGCAACCAACTTGATTAAAGATGTTGAGACAAAGGGATTTTATTACATGGTGTGCATTCATATGTGTTTGTATATCATTCCTATAATAATACATTTCTCTATAGGTCCATTGGCATGTTATTAGATTCTAAACATGGACTTTATGTGGTTCTACCTAATACCACAAAAAAGGGTCCTAGAAGGTCACACACTAAGTGTATATAGTACCTCATATAAATTAAATATGAAGTTAACATGTTCAGTGAATATAATTCCCATATATGGTTTAATAATTATTCATGTTTGGTTGATCAAAAATATTCAATCACCAATTATTTGAGATAATATATGTGATTTAAATATTTAATAAATATTTATTTGATAATTCAGTGAATATAGTATTTATTTATTTACCAGTGAATAGTGTAGTTATATTTATTTTAATTTAAATTAATAGTCATTATTCAAATTTTGATAAATACTAAGGAAAGACAGGAAGAGTTAATGGTCTAGTGAAAATGAGATATTTAATATCATTTGATAAAATATTAATTTATTTATTCAAGAAATGATATTTATATATCTATGATTTTAGTTCTTGTCATCTAAATAATATTATTATTATTATTCTTTTCAATATTATTATTATTTTATAGAGATAGAGTTTTATTGGGATTAAGATATTAATAAGGAATTAAGTGCAATTATTTCTTTTTAACCATATCTCTATATAAACTTGATTATATAATTCTCAATACTTCTTGTTATTTTATACAAAAAAACTCTAGAGATAATCCTTATAAGACATAGAGATATATTCCACAAGAAAACTCTTAAGAACAAAGATTGATTCTCCTCCTCCATCCTCTGAACTCTAGAGACAATGAGAAAAATCCTTCCACCTTTAAGTTATTATTATGGAAATCAATGATGAATGACACAAGTGTTAAAATATTTTGTTTTGTAACCTGAGGATTTATACAGAGATGTTCAGTGGTACATGGTGCATGTCTAGATCATATATAGAGAGATGATACTCTTAAAACCTATAATGAAATGATTATATCATGTGAAGATATCATTAAACTTAACAATGAATAAATAATTCCAATTTTAGGAAAATTTTAATCTATATAAATTATATGTTATCACTTTGTCTAATTAATTTCATAGTTGAAATCCATCTAGTTATGTGGAGAAATCAAAATAAGTTCATGAATTTTTATTTTTTGGAATGGGCCTCATTTTTATCACTACATCTCAAAAAATTCAAGTATTATTATAGCGGTCATATAATAATGTATAATTATTTATTATTCATTGATTGATTATATGAATTTGTTGTTAGTTTTTCATATCTACTTTACTAGTTCTTTAATTTGAAAATCAATTAAAATAGTTATCCAATTAAAAATGATTTGTTCGGTTTTATATTATCTTAAAGAGTTTATAAACATATAAAGAATTTTTATAGATTCAATAATTATGTGTGAAAGGTTTTATCTATTAGACATAATTACACAGTGTGTAACTATAATGTACACATTGTGTATTATCCAAGTTTGAGTTATGCAGTGACTCAAGAGGGGGTAAACTGAGTTCTTAAACTTTTAACCCAAATTTAAATCATCCCTTAAACTATTATTTAATATTTTATTTCATAATGAGTAAAAATAAAAATATATAATAAAAGAGAATAAAACTAAGTATTTATAGTGGTTTGGGGCATAAAGATCCCCTAATTTATTCCACCAATGATCCTTCTTCAAGATTTTTGATTTTCACTATGCATGTAATTTTTTTAGGGACTCAATACTTAAGTGAAATAAATATAAACTATTTAAAAAAATTATATGATGTTTTACTATGCTATCATTTTTATAATACCTTCCCATGTCCTTCATACAGTCAGATAAAGAGGTGTTCACTCTATATAATATAAAATGTTTTAGAAATGAGATTCAAATTCGTCTGGGAATTTCAGAAAGAAAATTGAAAAAATATGATATGTACTTCCATAAATTGAGTAAGGATTTCAAGAAAATATCTAGAATATATCTTGACTATAGTTGATGTATTCTTCAAAGAATAGTAGCATCAAGTTATTCTTATTCATGGAAAATAAATAATATCGTATATGTGTATGAAAGCATGGTATCGTTTGCATTATTTGAGTGGTACTCTATTAATTTTTTGTTCATAATTTCCTATTACATATTTTTAATTCAAATTTACCTATATAAACATATACCCAAGATAAAATAGAATAATCCAAAAAGGAAGGATTTGTTCTTACACATGACCTTTGTCTCTAAAAATAGAAAAAGAAAATATTGATGTTTCATATAGCCACAGTATTTATTATAACTACATGAATTATTAAAAATAAATGTAGTATTTAATTATACTTTCCTTGTCTACCCATTTCAATTTCTAAATAAAATAATTTTTTTTGGACTTCACTCAAATTCATGAAACGATAAAAAAAATATGGAAGAGAAAATAAATACTCCTAAAAATACTCACTTTGAATAATTATAGCTTTGAATGAATTTATCTCCCACATATATCAATTTTTTCTTCAAAACATCATAAGTATTTAGACTTAGAGAAATATTTTCAACTCTGTAAAAAATGTTTTCTTTGAAACAAATCTTCATCTTCATAAGATAGTCTATTGCATATGATATTTCATCTATTTATAAGATAATCCTTTATTGTAAGATAAATGAACTAGAAAAATTGTTCTATAAGATAATTTCCTTCCTCATATTATTTTTTTGATTAGTGTATAATAATTATAAACTAGGTATGATATTTTCCATTTTCAACTATGAGTACTTTGAATTTCTGAGATTATAGGAAAAAAATGTTTATACGATAATTTAACCTTCATGTGATAAATGGACTGGAAAAACATCACAACATATATGACTTTATTCTACCTCATATGATAATTATCCTACATGATAATTTCTTATGATATTTTACTTTTTCAAAAATATGAAATTCAGTGTGAATATTTGTTTATCTTTATGACAATTTCCTTTGATAGAAATATGATTTCCTAGTAGCATATGATAATTTGATAGCTTATATGATAAATTATAATATCATATGATAATTTATCATATTTTATGATATTTTTATTAAGAAAATTTCTTTAAACATGAAAACTAGGTATTTGGCCAAAATAAATCAAAATGAAATATTACTTATAAAAATAATTTAATTACCTGAAAAGCATTAAGATAAGATTATTAGTAAAATAAATAGGGATTTTTTTTAGCATGAAAACATATAAAATATAGAGATATATTGGAAAAACATTATCATGTTCTACAATCTCACCGTTTTGATGATCATAAAACCCATAATAATTTAAATAGATAATTTTTTGTATATTAGTTATAAAAAAATATATAATCCTATAATCTTATCTCTTAAAGAAAGACTTCAAGTGAAAAACATAAAATTTTGTGTTTACTTAGATTTTATCCCTCATTTTGTGATGATAAAAAGAAGGATAAGGGAGTGAGAAAAATGAATTGAACATAGAATAGTGAATTAAGAACTATGAAAATATACATTACTAAGATGAATAGAAATGGGAATTGACATAGAGGAATATATTCAAATAGAAATAAAACATATATGAGGAGAAATAAATATTAAATATCCTATAATCAAAACAAGAATATAGAAGGGAATCAAAAAACACTGATTTAAATTGATTCAAAGAGTATAATTACATTATTACACTGTAAAATATCCAAACCCAAAACCAAATAGAAAATATATTCGTATTTTTTTCTCAGGATGAGTTTTTGTAAAGGCATGGATAGGCAAAAAGTTTCTAAGGTTAAGTATAGACAAGGAAATCTCAAGACCATGTGAACCAAGACTAGTAGAACCTTTGGAAATTTTCTAGAGCATGTCCATAATATCATCATGTATATTTTTGGATCATTGATTGTCAAATTTATTATCATTAGACAAAGGGAATATGAATTCATTTAAATGGATCTATAAAGTAAATGAATATACTTCCTTCTAAACAGCTACATCCACTATATCATTGTATCTTTCAATGTAATAATGAGTAGGAAATAGATTATTAATCCTCTAACATATATATGAAAAACAAATATGAGGATTATATCCTAGAGAAAACCTTCTACTAATATCATATTGGGCTCTTCCACACATTTCCATCCTTGTGACAAGATCATACATACATAAATATAATAAAGAGAAGAATATTTTTTTAATATCAACCCCAAAGTATTTTGAAAATTTTATAGATAATACTTGGATACTTTGTTTCTATCATTTAAGTTATAATTAAATACTTCAATTTCATTACCGGTAAACATCATCATCTTAATTAGTTTTTTAAGCATTTGAATGACACTATATAAAATGACTGGTTGAGAGACAACTTTCTTGCCCTTGGAAGAAACTATCTCAACTCTACAGGCCTCTTAGACTTATCACATGTTGGAAAAAACACTATCATACTATGGAGACTCGGAATTAGAAGAATAAATCTCTTGAACTCCCTCCAAAATTTTCTATATAGATAATTTTATGCCTGGAAAGTCAGTGCTCATAGTAGATTCCCATTGACCCATTAAGGTAACAAACTTCCCAGATAAAACATTTTCTCCAACTAAAGTTTCATTTAGGGATGAAAATATTTCTTCAATAAATCCAACTATATCATCTAACTTCCTATAGATTTCATCTCTACATTTTTTAGAATTGATCTTGATAAGATAGAGTTTAGCAGTGATATCATTTCATAGTTCTTGAATGGTTTCTAGAGATACTATGTCACGTATTTTCTCATTAAATTTTTCAAAAAACATCATTAAATAAAAGGATAAATTATTCATATGTTCAAATGTAACACTGGATATTTTTTTAACTATGTATTAGACAGAAGTATATGTAATATTATTCAAAAACTCAAAATGAGATATTATAATTTTCTTAAATTACTCAATATATATTTTGAAAAACTTTGTTTATTCTAGAACTAATGTTGAGGTGTATTGATTGGATAGTTGTAAGATTATTAATCATCTCTTATTGAGTTTTTAACATCACTTTCAACTCTTGAAAATCTAGCTTTGAAATATAATTCTATTTAAAATCATCCACATGACTCTTTATCCAGTCAATTTCAAACTACAAATAGTTAAATTCATAAATAATTTTTTCAGAAATTTTTTTATTTATTCCTCGTCTTAATAACTCGCAGGTTCTTCCACTATAAGATCTGAAATCCTCCTTTATAGAATAATAGGAGAATGTTTTTATGGAGGGAAATTTTTCTAGACTTCATAACCAATGAAGGTTTTTCAGTAACTTCCTATTCTAAAAAAAACATCTAATAGATTTTAAAACATTATCTATTTTAAACTTTATTAACTTGAGTTGATCAATTAATTATAAATTCATCAAGATATTCAAGTATAATATGTACATATTCCTCTAAATCTTGATAAAAAATTGGAATAAAAATCTGAGTAGAAGGAAATATTCACAGTTTCACCAACTTCTATAGACACCAGCCTTTTGAGACTAGAACCAAGAGATACTCTAGATTGAGTCCTTAGAAACTAAGTTTCATTAAAAAAATGACATTATAATTTTTATATGTGTGGTAAACTAAAATATGGGTTTTAAAATATCATCCTATGCATCAACAACTTTATCTCCTTAAATAACTTTATCTTCCTTAGTGGATCTTATATTAGTAGTATTTTTCTCTTCAATTGTAAGTTGAGTAGAATTGGTAGAAGGAATTTATATTGATAAAACTCTTCTTCCTCAACTTCTAACACCTATAGTCTCATCATCCATTGATTATTCCATTTCATCTACAATAATAATAGCTACCACAGCTTCATCAGGATTCTCCCACTCAAAATAAATAGAGATCTACTCTATCTATTCTACCCTAATGGGAATTAATTTCCTTAGATAATGGATCCAAAAGTAACTAATCATCTTAATTCATCCATATTTAATAGTATTCATCCCTTGGAACTTAGTATCCACAAACCCTCACAAATCTATTTCAAATTCTCAAACAAAAAAAGTGAGGATTACGCAAAAAGGATATAATATTAAAGACCTAGAGAAATAATGGTACATATATCTAAATATTTACCTTAGCAGGTTTAATTTATTTTCATCTAGAAATATATAAAGAAGATAAATATCTAGTTGCATCACTTTCTAAAATTCTCTATTTTTTTGAGTTATCCCACTTTGGATAAACTTAACTTTAATATTCCTTTTATCCTCTAAATCCTTGACTAGATTTTTCTCAACAGCAAGAGGAAAAAATAAAGATTTCATAATTTTTGCAGGTCACACACTATAGATACTAACCAAATATGATTAAAAATATAAAATTTCATCATATAGGAAATAAATAACTTCAGAAAACTCCACTAATGATATCAAGAATCATGTCCCACAAACTTTTTATATGAACAAATCTTTGTCATCCTTGAATATAAACACCATACTCTCATAAAACTCTTTAACATCATTCTCATAATAGAACTAGGTTATACTTTCATAAAATAAAATCACCCATACTTAGAATTTTAATACCTTTTTCTACAACAAGTCTATTTGTTCAAGATAAGAAAAATATACTGCTTCCACACTCAGAAATTTTCATAAAATATTTTTCCTCTTTGAAATTTCTGAGACACCCTCATTAGTTCTTCTTGATGTTCCCATTCTCAGTGAGAGTGACTTGGCATGATTTTTTAAAGTTTTGGTTAGGGAAATAAGGGTCTGGATTTTAGAGAGGAGGATTTAGGAGGTTCAAAAATATCATGGTTTTCAAGCCAAGACTGAATATTTTCTTTAGAATATGCAAAGTATTCTTAAATAGTGATGTGATAAAATGAAATAGATAAAATTCTAAAATAAAATAGGATTGTGTGTCACTTTATTATATTAAAGACAAATCAGGTAATTTAAACAAAAAAATTCCACTCAAACATATCTTATTAAATATTAAATGTTAAATAAGTAACTGAACAAAAATATAATTAAAATCCTTAAATAAAATGAAATCATTTAAAATAAAATAAATCTATTCCACTTATAATAAAATAAAATCAGCCGATATGAAATGGATTAGTGAAAATTTATATTAATCTATTTTTATAACTAATAAATCCAAGTGAATATCACTATTTTGGGAATGATCTATTAAGAAATGATTTCTCAAATTAATATGATTGGTCCTGGAGTGGTTTAGATATTTATTCAAAATTTTTATAGCACTAGTTTAATCACATTTTATTAGGATGTGATTAGAATTAAATATGAATTTTATTAAGGTGTATTTCATCCAAAAAACCTGAGCACAACAACTACCAGATACAATGTACTCAGCTTCAGTAGTTGATAATGCAACAGAATGTTTCCTTTTACTTGACCAGGAAACTAGATAATTTCATAAAAAATGATAGGTTCCAAATTTATTTTTTATATATAATACAAAACCACCAAAATTTGTATCAAAATATGAAATTATATAAAAACCAAATGTTTTTTGAAAAAGTAAAGATACCTAAATTTCTCCTTTTAAATATCTTAGAATTATTTTTACATATCTTAAATGATATTCCTTTGAGTTTTATTTAAATATTGAACATAAACATAAAAAAACACAGTATCTAGATTAATTTTATTTAGATAATCCAAACACCCACTTATTCCTCTATATAGCTTGTTGTCAATTGGTTTCCTAGATATTTCCAAATCAACCATAATGCTTGAACTCATGAGAGTTGAAATTTTATTAATGCTTTTGAGTCCAAAACTTTTCAATAAATCATGTATATATATTATTTTATTTAAAACATTCCCAATTTGTTTTTTTTAAGTTTGAAATCCAATGAAAGTACTAAATTCACTCATCATTCTCATTTAAAATTCTTTTTGAATGATTCTTGAAAAATCATTACATAATTTTGGATTTTTAAAATGAAAAATAACATCATAAACATATATTTGGAAAAAGAAATGTCCAATGATGAAGTTTTATTAAGAAGATCGTGGTACTCCCAACCCATATTAAAACCATATAATAAAATAAAAGAACTTAATATTTCTTATCAAGCTCTAGATTCTTGTTTGATACAATAAAAAGATTTAGTAATTTTGAAAATGGAGTTTGAAAAATTAGGGTCTTCAAAATCTATAGGTTTTTAAAATATAATTCCTTAATTAAAAATTCATTTATAAAGTCATATTTAACATACATATTATTTAATTAAAATTTTATTTAATATTCAAAAGATAAAATAATCCTAATTTGTTCTAACCAAGAAACTGGGGAAAATGCCTCCTCATAATCTATTCTTTCTTATTCATTATAACCTTTTGAAACTATCCTAGCCTTATTAATAGTGATCACCCCATGATCATCCTACTTATTTATAAATACCCAATTAATTTCAAAGACAATATAGTTAGAGGGTATATAAACTAATTCACATACCTTGTTCCTCTTGAACTGATTTAATTCATCTTATCTAGAAACTACCCAACTCTCATCACTTAACGCATCCTTAATTGTATTAGGTTTAAGCTGACACAAAAAGGTAGAAAATCATTAAGATTTATTACACTTATCCTAGTCTTAACTCCTACATCTAGTTTTTTATAGTAAAAGACTAGTTTTTGTGGGTCCCTAGCTATATAGGAATCACACTTTTAGGTTCATCGGTTTCTTCCCTTTTACGAATAGATTTTTCATGATCATATGTCAATTCAACATTGTTATTATTTCCAAAGAGAGTATCAAGTATTAAATTATACATTGAATCACTCAAGTCATCAATTTTTGGTTTCTTGTGATCAAGGGAATCACTTTTATCAAATTTCACATCTATAGATTCTTCAATTATGCTTAATATTTTATCAAAAACTCTATAGTATTAAGAAGTGGTATAATAAATTAGGAAGTTTCCTTCATCATTATTTGGATTGAACTTACCAATATTATCCTTGGTGTTCTTGATATACACTTTTCATCCAAAAACATTAAATTATCCAACCTTTGGTTTTCTATTATTCCATAAATCATGGGGGGTTTTATTCAAAAGAAAAATTATTAGAATAATATTAATGACATATCATGTTTTATTAATAGCATCACCCCAAAAGTAAGTGGGCATTATATATTCATACAACATAGAACTATGAATTTCTTAAAAGATCTTATTTCTCCTTTCAATAACAACATTATATTAAAGTGTTCTGGGATTAGATAATTTATGTTTAATGCTACATTTTGAGAAAAAAGAAATTGAATTAATAATACTCAAATTCTCCCCTATGATCACTACTCAATGACATTTTTTTAGAACCTTTTTTATTTTGAAAAAAAAATAAAAAATTAATAAAAAAAGTGAAATATTCACTTTTAGGTCTCAAGAAATAAACCTAAGTAATTCTTGAAAAATAATCAACCAAAACTTAAAAAATTGATTTAATACCAAGACTTTTTATCCTAGAATGTCTAAAGAGATACATGTGAATAATTGCATGTGGTTTGGATGAGTCAATTTGTTCAATTAGATTAAAAGATGATTTATATTTCTTGTCCATTTGGAATTTAACACATAATTTCTTATTTTCAAATTTTAATTAAGGAAAATAAGAAATTAAATTTTCCTTATAAAATTTATTCAAGTAATAAACATTATAATGTTAAAGAATCCTATAGAAAATACAAGATTCATTAATTTCAGCATTAAAAAAGTTCACATTTTGTTTACATAGAGAGTGAATATCTAATGTTTAAACATTTTCAAGTCTTTGTGCACAAAATTTAATCAACTTATATTTAAGAATAAAACAAGATTTATTAGAAAATTTAATATAACATTCATCATCAATTAGTTGAGAAATACTTATCAGTTTTTGGTTTAAGTCCTCAACAAAAAGTACTTTTTTGACTATGTATAAATTGAGATCTCTAATACATCCAATTCCAATAATTTTTCCGTCTCTATTTCCACAAAATGTGACATATACTCTATTGATTTAAGATAATAACTCAAAATTCCAAAAATATACACTCAAATGTATTGAACAACCATTATCCATAAAGCATTGTGGATTTCTGTTCCGATGGATTGTTCCTTACAAAAAAATAAGAATATTTTTTGGTACCCAAATTCTATTGGGTCCATAAGTTATAGCTATAAAATATTTGGGAACATAAATCTTATTATATGTTCCATAATTTCCAAAACATCCATGATGCATTCCTGTCATGGGGAATTCTGAAAAAAAATTAATAAACCTAAGAAAAATGAAGTATAGTGCTACTCGATATGTCTCCAGAGAATATAGTGTTTTGGGTGAGTTAAAATATTTTTATAGTAGGATAGATTTGTTGAAATTACTGGTTGAAATTGTTTGGTTTTAATATCAATATAAAAATTAGTGGTCTATCCTTTGATCATTCAATCATTAATCTATTTAATCATTATTCAGTTAGTCTATATTCTTCCTTTTATCAATTTAAATCTCATTGATTACTTTTATCAAGTAATTTTGGTTAAAATAGAGAAATAAAATGATCACTATATTCCTTACCCTTTCCTAACCTAGTGATTGGATACCTCTATTCACCCTTAAATTCTCACACTAATTGCTATCACAAGAAGTGAATTAAATCCAAGTGAATTTTTTGTGAAATTTTGATCATTAGTAGAACAAATTAAAAGCTAAAACTAGAATAAAACTCTACCGATTCAAACCATTAATATCCAAATAAGAGTCAGTATACACATTGAATGATCAAAATTCATCAATAGAGGAAATGATGGTATTCTCTTTAGCATACTAAAAATGGGCTAGTGTGCCGTCATTGAATTTTTTAGAATGGGTAATGAAAATAAAACAAGAGTCTCATCCTGTAGTGAGTGAGTGATGTCTTCGGGAGTGAACTAGTCCTTCTTATATCCCCTTTTTCCTTATATACCCTTCTTCTAGCATACTTAATTTCTTTTATAAAAGAAATCTTGTCCATCTGAGAGTTCCTCCCTCCATGTGAGTGGCATGAACTTCTTCATGAAATTCTGTAATTTCATCTATATTCAATATGGATTAGGTTTACTTTATACCTAATGATAATTACATGTCTATAATCAAGGGTATTATTGACTTTTTTAAGGAATAATTGCTCCTCCCACAATAATTTTCATTGTCCTTTTTTCGATTGAGTGTTCTGGTACTTCATATCAAAGTAGATGTATTTAACTTTCTCAAAGAAGAACGATAGGAAAAATGGGTTTTGGCTTTAGTTGATGGGATCATTATTAACTTGCGCCTAAGAATTATCAATTCTAACCATGATAAATCATACTATATTAGTGTCTATAACCCATATATTCCATCATCAGTTGTAAAATTACATCCTTCACTTGTCAGTGGTGTTATATTTCATAGTAGGATGGCCTATCATGTATCATTCATACCTCAAGCTTGAATATTTCAGCTATATATGGTTTTATTTAATGGATTATGGAGCTTTTAAAAATATTCAGATAATGTGGACATACAATTCAATTCCACTCCCCTTTTTATTCAAATTCTTATGGGAGCTTATTCTTTCATCATGAAGCTCTAGTGTCAACAGAAAGCATTCTCCTTTGCAACTGAGTGGGATATCAAAACTTTATTAGAGGTGGTGTGAAGAGGGTGGATTCACTTGTGGCACATTAATTTGGATCTTAGCCTCAGTCAATATGTAGATTTTATTATATCGATATATATCCATGACTCTTCTATCAAGGTGTAATCACTCCATCATCGGCCAAAATTCATCGGTAGAACCAGAATGTGGCACAACCCGAGTAGGAAGCATCCTATTTTTTCTCATGGTGGTGGAAGATAAATAGTGGTGGTGACATTTAGAGTGGTTACCATCCTCTAAATATTTTTCAAGCTTTGGTTGATAGAAATCTAGTTATTTAGGGGATGTGGATTCCTGGAATCAGTTGATGGTCGCATTGAATTTTGAGAGTGAGGGGCAAGATAAGCGGAGGACGTAAAATATCATGGAAATCAAGCCTAACATGAATGACACTATTAGTTTTATAATCGTGATATGTCGTTGAAAAAGTGGTTCTCATAGTAGGTATGGCTACCATGAATGACACTATTAGTTTTATAACCATGATATGTGGTTAAAAAGTGGTTCTCATAGTAGGTATACCTACCATGATAGTTGTTTCATGGTAAGGTGATGAAGTAACCGCGAGTAGTGATAATGATCAGTTGAAGACACTATCTATTAATCTTCAAGGTAGGTGGTGGAAGTGTTTGTGGGTGTAATCCTACCTACTATGTCATGGTAGGTTCTCCATGCTGGGGGTGTAGCACATGGTAAGTTCCCTTCATCAATTTAGTGACTATGGATGTCATGATCACTTCCAAATTTTATAATTTTTTAACCAGAAGAACATAAGGATTCACATTTTTTCTCTGTGAAATATTTTTCTACATTTAACGTTCACTCTAATAATAAAGTAACAGTCAATTACCATAAAAATTATGGATTCATAATTTATATCAAAATATGAATACATCAATAAACACCATATATAAAAAATTACAATTAAGTTCCACTTTTAGATAGTCAATAAAAAATCACTATTTACATAGTATTTGTTTAATTAATGGGGGTTATTCCAAAGAAAAAGAGACCAAAACTTTTGAAATTTGGGCCCACATCACTCTCGCATACTTGAATAATTTCACCCTTAGGAAATATTTTAATTGAATTTCAATTTATTAAAAAATAAATTCATCCTATCTAAATCTACATACAAATATCATATAAGAAGAAAAACATAGGTTCATCCAAAATCCAAAATATCATTCCTCGTTTGTGAATCTTACCATTGTCTCATTACAATCTAATAAAAATTTAAGTTTAAAGTGGATTGAATTAAATTTAAATGGAATCAAAATTTTAACAAACATCACTTCCATTTATCCCTCTTCCTATGTTTCCTTAAACCAAAGATTGATTATGCACTTTATTAATAAAACTCAAATGAATGTGTTATAATTCATTTTCCCCCTTCATGGGTTCAATATTCAACACACCTAAATGAATTTATTTTTGACATAAACACTTTATTCAATTTAATTTTTTTCCCCAACCATGTATGTGAAAGGAAATATGCAAAATCACTGATTAAAATTTATAGAGGGATACTCAAACACATTGTTTCATTATCTCAGAGATCCATTTTGAGTTACCAATTGCCCATTTTTACCCAAGTTCAATGGATTTATAGAAATTTCATTTGATTTGTCTCCCTAAGGTGTTCTTTTCTTATGAAGGTAAAGTTACCTTATATTATGTTTAAAAGTATAGTGAATTTAAGTAATAAAATTGATTCCATAGAAATATTTTCACTCATACTCTTTTTTCCTTATTCTATGACCATATTTTCAAAAAATAGTGATCAATCCACTCAACAATCCTTTATTCCTCAAAAATTCTAAACTAGTGAATTCCTCAAACTCTAGTATTGTATTTTATACTTAGAAGGCTTCATCAAGTTCAAGAATTTTTTTTCCTTTTAAAAAATAAAATTATATAAATGTGAAATAGAAAACGGTATTTAAATCCTAAAAACTACATGGTTTCTCTACCCCACACTTAGTCTAAACATAATTATAATTGTATTCTAGTATAAATTTATTGAAGAAAAATTGTTTAAAATAAAATAAGCACCTAGAACAAAATGATTGAAGGAGATAATATGATAGTGCTCTATTTACCAATAATAGGGATTAATATGGACTCCTCCCTAGGTTCTTTACATGGATCATATTGTTACTTTTTATTTGATGGTTTTTCACATTTAATAGCCACATTAAAACTTCTATTTCAATATAAACTTCACCAAAAGGAAATTTATTAGTTACTGTGTATTTCCCAGTCCATTTGGAACAAATCTTACTAGTTAAGAGTTTCATCCTAGAGGAAAATGGCAGTACTTTATTTCCAACTTGAAATTATCTTTTCTAGATGAATTTATCATGATCATATTTATGTTTTTCCTTTTATATTAGTGAGTTCTCATATGATTCCCTTCTTATCCCCTCAATCCCCATAATTTTTAGCTTCCACTATTCTCTATTTTTTCAAACTCTTGATTCACTCTTTTGACATCTCAGTAAGATTTTTACTACATATAAATAGTAAAGTGGTGGTTTTTAGCATAAAAATCCTATAGGGTGAAACACCTAGTAGGGTTTTGTAAGAAGTTATATATTCTCATAGTAAATCTACTAATTTCTTAAAGTTGGATGCATTTTATTCTCTAAAATTATTTTAACTTCTCTGTTGGACACCTCAATCGGTCCATTTTTTTGTGGGTGGTATATAGTGGAGGTTTTATGGTGCAATCTATATTTATTCATGAGATACCCCATATTATTATTGCAGAAGTGGGTTACTTGGTCACTTATTATAACTCTAGGTATTCCAAACCTATACAAAATGATTGATTTTTTAAATTCGATCACAATTTTTGAATTATCTATTTGAGTGGATTTTACTTCAATCCACTTAGAATAATATTCAACTTAAAAAATAATATAGGAAAATACAAATGAAATAGGTAATGGACCCATGAATTTAATTCCCTATACATCGAATATCTCATATAAAATCAATGGTTTTAGGGAACCTAATTCATTTTGAAAATTACACTAGTGAACTATAATTTTGAACAATTTTTACAAAAATCATATGAATTTTTAAAAATTGAGGGAAAAAATAGTCTAGCTTCCAAAAAAATTCTAGTTGTTCTTTGAGGGTCAAAATGGCCTTCACATCTAGATTCATAGAAAAAACAAAAGTACAGAGTTCATTTTTTCTTCAGGGATGAACCTTCCAAAGAAATGGTCCTTGTAAATTTTTTATAAATAATGATCCACCAAAACATAATATTTTGATTCATATTTCATTTTAACGGTTTTATATTTAGAAAAATAACAAGTTTACAATTTATGTGACCATAAATTTCACTATTTCAGTTTACCATAGTTTTTGGATGAGGTTTTATAGTTTCTCAACAGGGAATGAAACATCCAAATTTGTCTTGGGGATTGATTATACCTTGTAAATGTGAGGCGGCCTTCTCATATGGTCAACCACTATATTTTCACAACCCTTATTATCCTTAATATCTAGATAAAACTCATGTAGTAGAAATATCCATCTCACTAGACTGGTATTTTCATTGGATTTCTTGATCAAATATCATAATGTTGCATGATCATAATAAAAAAATACTTTACTTTCTAAAATATAAGAATGAAATTTTTTAAAATGTATGAAAATATTAAAAACTCATTATTTGTTATCATGTATTCAGTCTTAGTATTATCTAAGGTCTTTAAAGTGTAGGTTATCACTTGTGGAAATTTATTGATCTTTTTATAAAGCACATCCCATACAGCTCTATTGGAAGCATCACATACAATCTCAAAGGGATGACTCTAGTTTGGTGGACATATAATGGGGGTAGTGGTTTAGAACTCTTTCAATCTATTAAAAAAATTTATACATGAATCATTAAAAATATAACCAGTTTCCTTCTTGATTCGTTTAGTTAGTGGAAAAAAACTTTTCTAAAGTCCCTAATAAACCTTCTATAAAATTCAACATGTCCTAGAAATGATTAGATGTGTCTCACAGTGGTGGGGTAAGTCAGAGTGGAAATAACATCAACTTCGGTAATATCAACTTCAATCAAAGCTTACGAAATTAAATATCCCAAAGAATTTTCTTTTTTAACCATAAAATAACACTTTTCTAAATTTAAAACCATGTTTTTCTTATTACATTTTTTTAAACTAGACTCTCTATAAAGCTTTTAGAATAATTCCCATAAAAATTGAAGTCATCAAGTAATACCTCCCTTCATTTTTCAATCAGGTTAGAGAAAATACATACCATACAGTTCTAAAAGGTACCTAAGGCATTAAAAAGTCCAAAATTAATCCTTAATTAGAAAACATTACCAAATGGACACATAAAGGTTGTCTTTTTTTGGTTATAGGGGGATATTGGAACTTTAAAATACCTAGAAACTCCATCAAGGAAATAGTAATAGCCCTTCCCAATGATTCTCTCTAACATTTTTTCTACCAAGGGTGTGGGGAAGTGGTCTTTTCTAGTCACATAGTTCAATATCCTATAATATATGTAAACACTCCATCTATTCTAAATTATTATGGTCACTAACTCATTGTTCTCATTTTTCACAATAGTGTAACTATTTTATTTTGGGTTAATTTGGATGGGACTTACCCTTTTATAGTTAGATATGGGGAAGATTAGTTCATCTCCTAAAGTCTTTCTACCTCTTTTTTTACTACTTCCATAATGGTTGGGTTAAGCCTCCTTTGGGGTTATCTCACTCGTTTGTATTCCTATTCCAATAAAATTATATGCATCTAGGTGTTTGTATTAATCCCTAGGACTTCCCCTAATGTATATCCTATTGACCTCGAATTATTTTTTATAATTTTTAGTAGTTGGGGTTCTTCTCTAAGCTCGGAATTATGTGATATTATGACTGGAAGTTTCTCATTTTCTTTTAAAAAATATTATTTTAAATTTGATGGAAGAGGTTTTAACTATAACTTAGGGGGTTTTCTAGAGATGTTTCATGCTCAGTGTTATTCATTTTAGTAACCTACACATGAAATACATAATTATTATTATCATATTTTAGTAACTCATCAAAATGATTTTCAGTAATTTCTTCAAATTTTTAAACTATCCCCAGATTAAATTGATTTTAAAAAATATATCAAGATAGTTGTGTCTTAATAAAAATTCATATAATATTATTATATCATATAACATTTTAAATTATACCCTATAATAACAAGGTAGTTCAAAGTGATTTAATATAAAAATATAATTATCTTCATGTAGGTGTTTAATTGAATCAATGGTCTTGAAACGCACTTTTTCCTCACCAAAATTCATAGATAGGGTTCCTTGATTTTCATTTTGATGGTTTTACCAGTCTTTAATAATGTTTTTCCAAGAATAATTGGAGAGTGATATTTACCTTTTCCTTCTTCTATTTTGAGAATATAGAAGTTAGTAGGGTATGGGTAACCTTGTACACTAACCAAGAAATCTTCAATAACATATACTAGGTAGATAGTGGCACGATTGGCTAGTTTCACAACCACATGGATGGGTTTGAGTTATCCCATCTACATATAATAATAAATAGAATAAGGCATCATATTAATTAATGATCCTAAATCACACAGTGCATTATAAAAATTCAGCTTACCAATTGTGCATGGAATAGTAAAAGTACCCAGATTTTATCATTTATATGGTATTTTATGGGTGGAAAGGGAAAAACATTCTTACCTAACCTTACCTCTTCATTTCCTTAGAATCACCTGCTACCAGTTCACATGTCTTTAATTAATTTTTCATACCATGGAATTTGATGAATGGATTTCAGTAGGGGGATATTGATCACCACTTTCATAAATACTTCCAGTGTCTCTTGTTAAAGTGACTCTTACATGGTTTTATTGAGTAATTTCATCCTTGTATGGATGGGTGGTTGGGGATTTTGCGGGTCACCTATTTTTTATTTCCATTTTTCTTTATTCTATGTTCCCTTTACTACCTCTTACTTAGGTTCTTTATCTTGGGAATATTTTTTAGATTCATGCTACTGTTAACATCCAGGTTCGATTTTAAGGGGTGTTCCATCATTTGTTTCAAGCTCCTTGACACTTCTTAATGTAATATCACTAATATTTCCTTTAGGGTTAGGAATTTTTTGAGCAAGAAGCTTACCTAATTCTTAGTTTACCATATTATTGAGAGTGTTCATGAGATGTTTGAACTACCATTTAAATTCCTTTAATTGTGATCCATGAGTGATGAGAGTAGTTTGTTGACTATTTTGATATTCTATTACATGTATCAACATGTCCTTTATAGAGGGATCTTGTGTTTGTCCTTTCTAGTAATTTTTAGATGGATGCAAATTTTATCTCTATAATAGAGGGGGTCAGAAAGGTTGTTAAGAGGCATGCTCGAATGGTTCCCCTTGTAGGTGTTAGCTCCTAGCTCAAAATTAGTTTGTTAGAAAAGTATTTGAATCCTTAGTTTCCACATGTCTTGTTTTGGAATTTCCTTTAGAAAATTTTATCACAACTTCTAGTCCCTTGGACTTGAGGGTATCCATTCGTGAAATGCTCTAGGGAATAACATAGTTGGAAGACCCTAAGGGGTGTGTTGGGTGATGATTCTTGTACTTTTTTCACAGCTAGTTGTCCCACAATAGAAGTTAGTTCTTTAATTTAATTTTCTAATGAAGGTGAGTTGGAACATTTTACCTCATATATTCCTCTCGTTACAGTTCTCATACCTAATTTCTGGGAATGTTTTGAGATCCTCTCAATCAGTTCTCTCACTTAAACTAGTGTCTTATTAATCAGTTCTCTGATCAAATAATAGTCAAGCAGGTTTCAGTCATTTTCAATCAATAATTGGTACAAGAATACTGATAAATTATGTTATTTATATAGATATTGTGGGAAGGATGTGGTTAGTTTCTTAACTCTCTACCTAAACATGTAGAGAGTTTCTCCCAGTTTCCTATTTGAATCCATAAATTTCCTTTCCAAGTTGAGCACTCCTTAAAAGAAGGAAGAACTTAAAGAGGAAGGTATTCTATAGATCATCCCATGAGGTGGCTTATCTAAGCTATAGACTATAGATCCACTTCTTAGCTTCCCTTTCTAGTGGGAAGGTGGAATTATTACTTTTGATTTATGACTTAGTGACTCCTCTAGTTCTGAATCTATTTCAAACTTCCTTAAATGATCTCAAGTGACTATTGGGGTATTCACCTAATAGTCCATGAAACTTCATTATTGTTCCAATAATCCTATTTTTCAGTTCACAATATTGTTCATTCAAATTAATTTTACATTATTAATATTGAAATTTAGTGCATACATTTCTCTCAAAGTCTTGTTGACTTAAAAAAGGTTATTCTATATTTTTTAACTTCCTATTATATCTCTTTAGGAGGAAGAAAATATTGAAGGAGAGTTATCTAATGGAATGGTTATAAACTCTCTTTCCTCTTGTTTTGTAATTTTTAGAGTTCAGAGTCTCACCATCACAGTTCTATAAACCTCCAGATCAAAACCAATGAGGTTGGAATGACTAGATCTGGCCATTTTAAAACATTTTTAAACAAAATTGAAATAAAAAATTGGATTCCTTAGTAATGGTTCTGGGTTGGATGTGCACTTGTTGTGCAGAACTCAGCAAAACAAATTAATGAACCAGAGAAAAATGTAGTATAGTCAGACATGGATTTTCTTCAAAGAAGATAGTGTAATGGTTTACTTGAAATATTATTTTAATGGGTTTATATGTTATAAAATCAATGGGATCAACATGTTGGTTTTAATATCATTTTAAAAAGAATTGGTCCTACCTTGGATCATTCCCTCATTCTACAATTGAATAATTATTCAATTGGTCGATATTCTTTCTATAATCAAATGAAATATCATTGATTACTTTTATCATGTTATTTTGGTTCGGATAGAGAAATACAGTGATCACTATATTCCCTTCCCTTTCCTAGACTAGTGAGTGGATACCTCAATTCACCATTGAATTCTCCCACTGGTTGTCATTGCACACAGTGAATTAAATCGAAGTGGCTTGTGTGTTCAACGTCGATAATAAGTAAAATAAATTTAAAGCTAAAACCAGAAGAAACCTCTACCGATTCAAACAATTAAAATCCATATAAGAGTTAGTACAAACATTGACTTATCAAAAATCATCAGCATTGGGAAATGAGGGGATTATCCATGGCATAACCACAAGTGTCCTAGTGTGTAATCATCAGATTTTTTACAATGGGGAATGAAAATAAAATGAGAGTCGTAGCCATTAGTGAGTGAGTTCAGTATTCAGAAGTGATACATTCCTATTAATCTCCTCTTTCTATCTTTATTCCCCTTCTTCCATCATAGTGAATTCTTTTTATAGAATAATTCTTGTCCATACAGGCATGATTCCCTCCATGTGAGTGAAAATAACTTCATGAAATTCAAGAATGTAATTTTTATTCAACATGGAGTGGGTATTCTTTATGTTGGATGATCAGAACATTTCTAGAATCCAGAGTCTAGATGAATTTTGTAATTCATCGGTACTCCTCCCATGATCAAGTTCAGTGTCCTTTTTGTGGTGGATTGTTCAGGTGATTCACATCATAGAGGATGCCATTATTTTTATCATAGGAGAATTATGGGAAAATGGGATTGGGATTTAGTTGATGGGCATCATTATTTACCTATTACTTAGAATTTTCATTTTTAACTGTGAAGCTTCATACTCTATCAGTGTCTATAACCTGGATGTTCCATCATCAGCCAGTGAATTCCATCCGTCTCATGTTAGTAGAACTGAATTTCTTGGTAGGATGGATTATCATGTATCTTTACTACATCGAGCTCTAATATTTCACCCACGGGTGGTTCTATTTAATGGAACATGGAGCTTCTAAAAAACATCAGATAGTATGGAATTCCCTATCAATGTTTCCCCCATGATTTTTTAATCTTCTCATGGGAGATTGGTCCTTTGTCATAAGGATCTACTGTTGGAAGACAGTGACCTCATTTGAAATAGAGTGGAATGTCAAAACTTCCAAATAGGTGGAATAGGTAGGGTAGCTTCACTTGTGGATCATTAGGATAGATATTAGCCTTAGTCAATGCAGAGCTCGAATTATATTGGTGTATAGCCATGACACTATTGGAAATCTAGATTCCCTCCATCGTTGGCCCAAATTCATGGGTGTCACTACAATGTGGCACAACCAAGAAGGAAGCATCCTACTTTTTCTCATGGTGGAGAAAGATAAGTGGTGGTGGTGACATTTGGAGTAGCACCCAACCTTTGGATCATCTTTAAGATTCAACCGATAGAAATCTAGTTCTTTAGGGGGGAGTGGAGTCTTAGAATTGGTTGATGGTTTCATAGTAGCTTGAGAGCTAGGGGAATGGTAGGAAGAGGTGGGAAAATCTCATGGTAAGTATTCCTACTATGAAGGACGCAATTAGTTTTCTAACCATGATATTTTGTTAAAAAGGGATTGCTCATTGTAGGTATTCCTACCATGAGAGTGTTTGGATGGTAAGGTGATGAAGTGACCATGAGTAGTTCTCACACTTAGGTGAAGGAACGATTGGTTCTTCTTCAAGGTAGGTAGTGGAAGTGCACATGGATAAAATCCATACCTACTATGTCACGGTAGGTTCTCAATGTTGGTGGTAGCATATGGTCAGTTCCAATGGTCAATGTAGTGACCATGTATGGAATGATCCCTTCTCGACTTCGTAATTTTTCAACCCGTAGAACAAAAATATTCACATTTTTTATTAGTAAAATTTTTTTCTATAATTAAAATTCACTATGATAATTAAATAATATTTAGTCCCCTTCCAATTTATGTCTTAAAATTTATATTAAAAATAAGAATATATAAATAAACACTATATTTAAATCAAATTTTCAACTAAATTACACTTTCAGATAGTCAATAAAAATCACTATTTTATTAGTATTTGTTTAATTAATGGGATTTATTCACAAGAAAAGAAACAAAAAAATAGAAATTTGGCCTCACATCACTCCCCCACACTTTAATTATTTCACTCTCATGCACTATTTTCGTTGTATTTCAATTTATTGAAAAATAAATTCATACAATATAAATATATATGCACACATTAGGGGAAAAAACACAAGTTCATCCAAAATCCCAAATATCATGCCTCATTTTTGAATCTTACCACTTTCTCATAGTAATCTAATAAAAGTTTCAGTTTAGAATTGGATCAAATTAGATTTTAGTGGAATCAAAATTTTGACAAAAAACACTTCAATTTATCTCTCTTACTATGTTTCCTTAAACAAAAGTTTGATTATCCACTTTATTAATACAACTCAAATGAATGTTTTATAAGTCAATTGTATCTTTATGGGTTCAGTATTCACCTCAACTAAATGAATTATTTATTTACATAGAAACCCTATTAAATTGAAATTTTTGTTTTTTCAGCCATGTATATGTCAGGAATTTTATAAAATCACTTATTAAAATTTATAGAGGGTTACTCACACATGTTGTTTCATTGTCTCAAATATCCATTGTGGGTTCCCAATTTCATATATTTATCCAAGTTAAATGGACTTACAGAAATTTAATTTTATTTTCATAACTAAGGTATTATTTTCTCATAGTGTTCAAGTTTCCTTAGATTGAGTTTAAAATTTCAGTGACTTTATGTTATAAAACTTATTTCACTGAAATATTTTCACTCACACTCTCTTTTCCTAGTTCTAAGACCATATTTTCAAAAAACACACTGATAAATACACTCATAAATTCTTTATTCCTCAAATATTAATAACATAGTTAATTACTCTAACTCTAGCATGGCATTGTAAAACTAATCAAGCCGGATAAAGTTCAAGAATGTTTTTTTCTTTTTTAAAAAAATAAAATTATATAAATGTGAAACATATGAGGATATTTACATCCTAAAAACTACATGATTTTTCTCCACCAAAAATATTCTAAACATAATTCCAATTGTATTCTAGTATTCATTTTTTCAATAAAAATAGTTTAAAATAAAATAAGTTGCTATACCAAAATGATGGAAGTGGACAACCTGATAGTGCTCTATTTATTAGCAGTATGGAGGAGTCTATACACCTCTAAAGGTTATTTATAGAGATATTTCTAATACTTTTTAAATTTTTAGTCATTAACTTTGAATTGATTCTATTAACCATCTCCTTAAATCTCAACTACACAAAAATGAAAGGTATTGGTTTATATGTATGGCCTAGACTATTTGGAACGAAGCTTACTAGGGAAGATCTTGATACTCAAAGAAAATAATAGTAATTTATCTCCATCTTTAAATTATTTTTTTAGATCAATATATCTTGAGAATATTTAGTTTTCACCTTTTATAGAAAAGAGTTCTCATATGATTCCCTTATCATCTCCTCAAGCTCTATAATTTGGATCTTCCTCTACTCTTCATCTTTTCGAAACACTAGATTCACCCTTTTGACAACCCATTAGTATTTTTTTGGAAAATCAATAGGAAAGTAGTATTTTTTACAATAAAAAATCCTATAAGGTGACATCCCTAATGGGGTTTTGTAGGTATTTCTATATTTCTACAGGGTCTATTCTAATTTCTTACTCCAGTCCTTGCGATTGGGTTGCGCTTTCTTCTTCAAAATTATTTTTAACTTCTTTGTTATACACCTTATTTAGTCCAGTTTTCTGTGGGTGGTAGGAAGTAGAGGTTTTATGATGCACTCTATATTTATTAAAGAGTTCCTCTACGTTATTATTTTAAAAGTGGGTTCCTTGGTCACTAATTATATATTAAGGTATTCCAAACCTATAAAAACTATTTGATTTTATAAATTCAACAACATATTTTTAGTTCGAGTGGTTTTTACTTCAATCCTATTAAAAACATATTATACATCCAATATAATATACTAAAATCCAAATAACCTAGGTAATGGTCCAATTAATTCAATTACCCATACATCAAATATCTTATAGAAAATAAAATGTTTTTGGGTAATAGCATGCCTTCTGAAAATTCCCCCAGCAAACTGAAATTTCGAACATTTATTTTAAAAATCATGTGAATTTTTAAAAAATGATTTCAAAATTAGTCCATCTTCAAAAAAAATTCTAACAGTTCTTTGAGGTCAAAATAATCTCCACATGAAAATATATTAAAAAAAGAAAGTACACAGTTCATTTCCTCTTCAGGGATGCACGTTCTAACAAGTTGTTCAATAAAAAGTTTCCATAAATAAGGATCCTCCTAGACATAATATTTGGATCCAGATTTCATTTTAGAAATTTGACATATAGAAAAGAATCAGGGTAATTTATGGTGGGAAGAAGTTTCACTATGTCAGCATACCAGGTTATTTGGAAGATGTTGTACAGTTTATCACTAGAGAACGAATCATCCAAATTGGTCTTGGGGATTGGTTTTACCTCGATAGTGTGAGTCATATTTCTCATATGGTCAGTTAATATATTATTATAACCATTATTATCCTTAATATCCATTTAAAACTCCCAAATTAGCATTATCCATCTCACTAGTGTGGGATTTTCATTATCTTTCTTGATCAAACATCTCAATGCTTCATGATAAAAAATAAAAAGTTACTTTAATTCCTCAAAGATAAGAACTAAATTTTTTTGAAGCAACGCCAATTGACAAAAACTCCTTCAATTTGTTTTTTGTAGTTAATCTAGACATTGTCTAAGGTCTGTGAAGTGTAGGATATCACTTGTGTAAGTTTATCAATATTTTTATGAAGCGCAACCCCTACATATCTATTAGAAACATCATGAAGAATCTCAAAGGGGTGACTCCAGTTTGGTGGACAGATGATGGGGTAGTTTTTAATCAGTCTTTCAATATTACAAAAGTTTTCCTTCATGAATCAGCAAAAAAACCAATTTCCTTCTAGAGTATGTTATTTAGGGTAAAATTAACTTTTCTAAATTCCCCAATAAACCTTCTATAAAATCCAACATGTCCTAGAAATTATTGGATGTTTCTCATAGTGGTGGGGTAAGTCAGAGTGGAAACAACATCAAATTTTGATTTATCAACTTCAATCCCAAATTAAAAAATTAAATGGCCAAACACCTTTTATTTTTTAAGCATAAAATGATAATTTAAAAAATTCTAAACCATTTTTTTCTCAGTACATATTTTTAAAACATTTTTAAGACTCTCTATGAATATTTTAAAACAAGTCACATACATAGTGAATTAATCAAGGAATACCTCCATGTAGTTTTCAATAAATTTTAATAAAATACTTACCCTATAGTGTTGAAAGGTGCCTGGGGAATTTTAAAGACTAAAATGCATCCTTAGGTAGGAAAATGTACTAATGGGACACATGAAGGTGGTCTTGTATTGGTCATGGGTGGGTATTAAAGCCTGAAAATACCCAAAAAAATCCATCAAGGAAACAATAATGGCCTTTCCCTATAAGGCTCTCTAAAATTTGATCCATAAACTGTATAGGGAAGCATCATTTCCCAATCACATGGTTCAATCTCTTATAATATACGAAAACTCTCCAAATGTTTTTAATTCTTGTGGGCGCTAACTCATTATTCTAATTTTGCACAATAGTGTAACTGAATTTCTTTAGGATAATTTGTATAGTACTTACCCATTGGGGGTTATAGATAGGGAATATAATTTTAAATCCTAAAAGTATTTTTACCTCTTTTTTAATACTTCTAGAAGGTGTTAGGACCCGTGTTTTCTAGACAGTGAATTAAAGCATAAATTTTAATTTTTTCTTTCAGATTCTTATAAGGGATAAAATAATATTTTCCTATAATAAATGATCTTGGATAATTTTTATAACCACTCATTGTATCTCGGAATAGTGTCTTTACCCTAGGATAGAAGTTTGGTGGAAATCCAATCCATTTGAATTTTTGCAAAATAATTAATATTTAATATTTAATTAATTAAATATTAATTTATTCACACCGGTTCATTCATACATATCTTTTGAAAGGAGTATCGGATTGAGATTAAGTCTCTGTCATTGATTTCATAATGTGGAGTTTTTTCTAAGTGGGGCATAAACTCTGTTTGGGCGTTGGGGGCCAAGTTGGGGGCCCTTTTCTTTTTCTTTTTTTTTCTTTTTATTCCATTTATTTTCATTTTTCTTTTCTTCTTTCTCTCATGGATTATCACGTACACCCCTTATGGATTACCCTTCTTACACTTAAATAGAAAATAAAAATGGGAGAGAGATAAATACAGAGTGTGTAAGAGAGGTATGTTCGCGAAGCTCAAGATGCGCTGGATCATCGTGTGGTGGTCGTGGAGTGTGGAAATGTCCAAAGCTTCGATGGATTCCACACAAAGGTCAGTTATTTATAATTTTTTGTCATATATCCTAGAATATTTAAAATTTTCAATTTTAAATCCCCTATTATGCCTGTTTAGGACCCCTTATGGATTGATATGTTGTTTTGGAGAGAAAACAGGGGTTTCGAGTGATTGGAGGGGTTTTCCGTTCGAGAACCCCAATCACACTGTGTGTGTTTTAGGAACACACATCATGTATTCTTACTATTCAGGGAGGATTATATTTTATAAGTACACATTTTGTATTGGTTATAAATGTTCTATACTAGGACTCGGTTGTGTAGCCATTTACCAAGACAAATATCCCATGTAGGGGAACATGGCCATGTAGATTACACTGTAACAGCCCAAGATTTTATATAAAAATATTCTTTTTAATTTTATTAAAGTCTTGTGTTGTACGCTACACCAAAAGGAGCTTGCACAACACGCATCCTTGACTTTCCTTGGATTACACGCAATCACGACCTTCCTCGATAGCGTGTGTAATACGCAATACCGAGTTTCACTAAACAACGATATGCTATTAAAATATTATTAAAACTAGTCGTTATGAATAGTAATAACCACTTTTTAAAACTCTGTAAATCTTATTTTTCAAAATGAACTTCATTTTTTGATTCGGAGTATCGAATTTAGCCTAAGGTGAAATTTTGGTACATTTCGGATAACTTTCATATTCTGATGAATAGTGAAAAATTACTAAATTATAATTAAAAACAACTTTTTTAATCGAAATAATTAATAGTGATAAATTATTAATTTGAGTGGTTTTAAAGTATATTTAGAATATATTTTTACAATTTAATACAATGTTGGTCATTGGATGTAATTTCACATTTAAACCAGACATAATCAAGTGTCAATCTTTTGATAGATATTGTTTCTTAAAAACACGCTATTTGTTTTAACAGCGGGATTTAATTATAAAATTAATTAATGCAACTTCTATGTTATGAATTTGGTAAAATAGACTTCATTTTTGAATTCGAAATATGAAATATAGCTTAGGATGAAATTTTGGCATTTTTCTGAAAACCTTCATTTTTTGATGAATAGTGAAACTACTAAGTGGTAGTTAAAAAACTGAATTTTTCATAAAACTTAATTTTACCGCTTCTGTGAATGGAATTTCAAAAATCCGAGAGACACGGTTGATGTCAGTAAGTAAAATGTGGTTCAATGAGATGAAAATAATTTTTGGTGAATAGTAACTTTTTACTTTTATTTACCACGGTTAAAAGTAAATAGGGTAATTAAGGGTAAGAATGATATTAATATTACCCTAACACATGTCCTAATTCTATTGGACAAGTGTATCTCGACCCAAAACAACCTTAAGTGTAAAATATTATCATTTAGGCCCACTTGGATTAGATTATGACATTTAATATTATATTATTTAATGAATAGTTAAAATAGTTAAAATCAAAGTTTAATAACTAAAACATTTTTAATATGGGGTTATACATAATATAAATTCGACTATAAATATTCATTAGAAATCTAAAAAGATTTAATACATAATTATATTTTATTTATAATTTCTAGACTTTAAATAAATTAATTTATTTATGACACAACGATGATGCAGTAATTACCCTTTTAAGGAAATATTAACATAATTGATGTTATAAATGCTCAAATGAATGTAACTTGAGACTTTTTATGAATTCCACTAATTTTCTAGGTTACTATGATATATTAATGTTGATTTAATCAACTTGGTTCGAACATATAATTCTGTTATGACTTTCACAAAAATCATATATCAAATAGTGTCAAAATTGACACAAAATAGTTTTTAAATCAAATATTATATTATTAATTGTTATTGTATTCCTAAAAATCTAAGGTTCGGCCAAATGACTTAGATAAGGATATATATATTAATAATAAACAATTTGGGGTTCGTTTGGCATGTTATAGTAAGTGTATTAACCATATAGTGAAAGAAAACAAAAAGACACGGTAAAAGTTAAATTAATTAACTTAGAGTTAAATCTAATTGATAAGGTTAAAATAATACCCTAAACTTGTCTAAATCCTATTTGTTGATAGGATTTTGACCCATCCCCACTTTATATTTGAAATAAGACCCTTTGGAACCATTATAAACCGATTTTGACTTTAATATAAAATAATATTTTGAGATATTCCTAAGGTGCCCCTCTCCTCCCTTATAAAAGGGAACCTCCTCCCCCTCCTCCTCACACCAATTTGAGCACTCAATCTCGGCCAACCCCTGCCATTTTCTCCTCTCCACTTCCCTATAATAATCCTAGAGGTCCTGGTCTTCTCCAAAGACCAATCTTAGTTCCTTAAGTGGAGGATTCAAAGAGGCGTTCCAAAGAAGAGGTAATATCCATTACCGATCTTTTCAATTTCTTTCTTCTTCAACTTCTTCTTCTTTAGTTGTTTCATGATAAAGTAATAACATCAGTATTACTTCCATACTGATATGTTATTATAAATATGAAACAACCCTAATTCACCTTCTATCCATCCTACGGAAAAATGAAATCACCGCGCGTGCGTACGTACGAAATACCGTCTCCACGCCGTGGTGTAATCTATTTTTCCACCATCACCTTACAAGGATGGGTATAATGGTGTAATGAGTAACTATATATGATTATTATGAAGTAATATTGATACTGAAATAATATATATATATATATACTCCAATACAATTACACGATCATAGGAACGATATCATCACTCGTGCGTACGTACGGAATACCGTCTCCACGATGTGATGCGACTCGTTCTACATGATCTTCATTTCATAATGATTATATAAATGAATTGAATGAATGAATATGGTATATAATAAACTAATACCATTCTGTAAATTAATTATCTATAACCTAAAGATAATAATAAGAATTTATTCGACAAAACACGCATAAGAACAAAAAGTTATAAAGACCCGAGTAACAAGTAACAATGAAATATTACTAACAAGAAGCTAATAATATGACCATATATGATATCATATCAATATGTATGATTCTGGAATAAGTCAATAACATTATTTAAAACATTATACTGGAGCTTCGGACACGAACAAAGCAAATCGGACCTAAGGTAAGGGAAATATCACAATCTCATTTTTATCCGAGATTGTTTATTCGTAAGTATTTACTGGGGTGTATTTTATCATCCACGTCCATGTTTCATCAATATGTAATAGTACTTCCATCCACCTACAATTGTTTAAATCCATTTTTACCCTTCGGTGAGTTTTTAGTAAAGAATATGAAAGGAATCTTTTGTCGCTTTTTCGTACGAGGTGATTTTTTGACTTTTCTGACAAAAGTACGAAGAATGTTTTTTTTAACGTATACGGCCTGAATGGATTTTTAAAACATTATTTACAAGAATATTACTTTACAAGTTTTCAAGTTTATTTTTAATCAACTTCTTTTAATTTAAAGTTTTATGACATGTTAAGAAAGGAAAAATGTTTTTAAAGAAGAAAGGATATTTTCCTCAAGAATTCATTTCAAGTGTTTTTTTTTAAACTATTTTTCCATCTAAGATGACGTTATTTGATATGTATGTTTCAAGTAAAATGTATCTATGATTTAAATGGTTTTAGTTTTCTTATGATGAAATGATATCAATTGTTTATGGATTATGATGGCATGATGTTTAAGAATCCCATTTTATTACATGGGTTATGAAATGATGTATGATTTATGATTTTGTGGCACACATAAGAATGGTATCATTATGAGATGGGTGGGACCTATATCTCCCTCCAATGAATTGGGTAATGATTTTATATCTCATGAGATAGACGTGGCTGGAATGGTAGGTTATACCGGTTCAGTGAAACAGGACTGAAACGAGGGTTACTCGATTCAGAAAGGGACTTTGTCCACTAAGATAGTCTTGGCAATGAGTCTTGACTAACAAGAAATGATTCTCTATGATTATGTGTGAATGCCACAAAGTTTCATGTTTTATGTTATGATTATTGTGATTACATTTCAATGCCATGATTTACCCCATGTTATGAAATTATGATCTCTTTTGCAGGTTAAGATTTCCAAAAGTTATGTGCTTATGTATATGATGTGATTGATATTTCTTTTGTTTACCCTTACTGAGCATTTGAGCTCACCCTTTTATGTTTTCTTTTCCCCAGGATATAAAGAAAGGTTTTAGGTATAAAAAAAAAAGATCTTTATGGGAGATGTTGAAGATCTTTCACCACGATTAGAAGATTATATTCCGAGTTTCCAAAGACACTAAACTATTACGGTCCTTGTGTGTGTGTTTTTGTTATGTACTAAGTATTCTGAAAATGTAATGTCCATGTACGTCAAGATACGGGTCTCTACAGTTGGTATCAGAGGAAAGGTTTAGTCAACCTTTGGAAACTAGGATGCGAAAACGTTAGTGAGATCCCTAGAGATATTTCTAAGGTATGTCTAGGGATGTCTCTAAGGTTAAATATACGTATAGGTTATAGTCCTAGAATTGCTCTAACGATCTTAGAATTTAACCTAAGATGTTAGATATTGAGGGTACTACCCCTTTATTATGTTGTTTTCCCTAGCATGATTTTTTCCTCTCACACTATTCTTTTGGGGTTTTAGACGATGGCTGGAACCCGAAGGAACCGTGTTGATCAATGCAATGGACAATGCAATGATTGTCCCCCTGAGCAACCAAACGATATGGGAGCTGGAATGCAAAATCTTGTAGCCATGCTCACACAACTTTCTCAAGCTATGAATCATGAAGGACTTCCAAACGAGCAAAGGAAGGAGCAACATTCTGTTGAATCCTTCATGAGGCAGCGTCCGCCTTCTTTCAGTGGGTCTAATGATCCATTAGTTGCTGAACAATGGATTAGTACTACTGAAAATATATTTTCAGTTCTTCAATGTTCTGAACATGATAAAGTCATCTTAGCAGTATATCGTTTGGAAGGTGAAGCTGATCAATGGTGGAATCTTATCAAGAATACGAGGCAAAGAGATGAAATTGATTCCATGGAATGGGACGAGTTCAAGAACTTGTTTTTCAGTAAGTACTTCCCTCGTATTCTTCGAACGAATATGGAGAAGGAGTTTCTTGAACTAAAGCAAAAGGATGATGAATCTGTTGGTATATACGAAGCGAATTTTACAAGACTTGCAAGGTAAGCTTCTGGTATTATCATCCAACCTGAAAGTAAAGTTGATCGATTTTTCAGTGGCTTAAAACCAAGTCTTCGAAGGGCATTAGCTATAAGAGACTTCAGTAGCTATGAAGAAATTGTGCGTTGTGCTATCAAGGTAGAAATGGAAGTTGGTGTTACATATCCATCTCATGGGTTTGACAAGAAACGAAAGATGGAGTTCAAGGAGAAAACTCAGAATAATGGTGAAAAGAAGATGAATGTTTCTTTATGCACAAAGTGTGGAAAGAAGCATGGTGGAGATTGTCTTAAAGGGACTAGAAAATGTTTTAAGTGTGGAAAAGAAGGTCATCGAGCAGCTGAGTGTCGAAGTAATGGAAAATGGGATTCTAATGAAGTGAATAAAGAAAACACTGCAGAGAACGTACAACCAACACTTCAATGCTTCAAGTGCAAGGAAATGGGGCATTATGCTAATAAATGCCCTAATCCAAGGGTTAGTGATGATCGACATGAGCAACCGCTTAAGGCAAAGGACAAAGGGAAGTCACATGCGATCACTATTGGCAATGTTGAATATGACAACGATGTGGTGGAATGATTAAGTGTTTATTTAATGGGATTCCAAAATAATGTTGTATCTTAGAATATTGGAATATTTATGTATTGGTCTAATGTGGTATTCAAAGTGATTGAGATATTATGCGCATAATGAAGGGAAAACGAGAAAATGAAATGTTTAACAGTATTCATGAGCTCATGATTGATATAAGGACTAAGTGATATCATGGTTTGAGTATATAGAATTTTGAGGATTTTGGTATGTGGAAAGTGTTAACTTTAAACTGTATTCATGTTTTCACTAAGGTATTCAAGAGAATACATGATTAAGGCCTTTGAATGTTTGGAATGTGACCAACAAGACATATATATGGGGATTAACGATAGTATTAAATCTCTGGTAATCGTTTTCACTATATTATGAGAGTCGACTGCAGTATTATGGATAAGCCTAAAAGATTGGAATGGATTATGTTGGACATAAGTTAGTATTGTTTATTTTTTCGATATTATTGATGGAATGTTATATAGTTTTGGAAAAAGGACAACCTGCAGGATGGGCGACAGCCCATCGCGTCGGACAAGGTCGTAGGAATCGAACCCACAACCGAAGTACGACTGGCCTTTATCGCCTACCACTGGCCTACAGGAAGTCCCTGTTCAGTAGAAACTAGTTTTATTATATTAAGCAGTATGATATATGAAGTATAAGTCCATTTTAGGAACTATATATGATTAATCTCACTATAGATCGACTTATGTATATAATTTTTGCTAACCTTTTGTTTGAGACAGATGGAATGACCCGTCATTCTATCACATGATCTGCTAACACTTCACGAATAACAAATTCAACATCATTTATTTAAGATATGAAGTGGAAATTGTTCTAGGCACGAACAATAGTGAGATTGTACCAAAATAAAGAAAGTATTTATTCCAATTCAAATTTTCAACTTTAGGGAAATGATCTTGAAAACCAAAAATGTTGTCCTAGTGATCTTATACCTGATGAATCAGATGGTACCTTAGATCATCACAAATTTATGGATTTGTGATTACTGGCTTTTCCATAGCCATGTTCTCTACCACTCTCCATCAGAACATGATGGTTAGATTTCTCTTCCATATCCATATTTTCACCTATGTGGAAACCCAATGATTAGTTTATTTGGGTAACCGTTACGTTTCATACTTTTGTTTTTAAAGATTGGTTTTGATATTCCTTTTTACGATGTGGGTTTCTATTAAAGAAACTTTCGAATAGTAAACCATTTATAACCCCGACGAATTTCGAGGGCGAAATTCATTTTAAGGGGGGTAGAATGTAACAGCCCAAGATTTTATAAAAAAATATTCTTTTTAATTTTATTAAAGTCTTGTGTGTACGCTACACCAAAAGGAGCTTGCACAACATGCATCCTTGACTTTCCTTTCATTACACGCAATCACGACCTTCCTCGATAGCGTGTGTAATACGCAATACCGAGTTTCACTAAACAACGATATGCTATTAAAATATTATTAAAACTAGCCGTTATGAATAGTAATAACCACTTTTTAAAACTCTGTAAATCTTATTTTTCAAAATGAACTTCATTTTTTGATTCGGAGTATCGAATTTAGCCTAAGGTGAAATTTTGGTACATTTCGGATAACTTTCATATTCTGATGAATAGTGAAAAATTACTAAATTATAATTAAAAACAACTTTTTTAATCAAAATAATTAATAGTGATAAATTATTAATTTGAGTGGTTTTAAAGTATATTTAGAATATATTTTTACAATTTAATACAATGTTGGTCATTGGATGTAATTTCACATTTAAACCAGACATAATCAAGTGTCAATCTTTTGATAGATATTGTTTCTTAAAAACACGCTATTTGTTTTAACAGCGGGATTTAATTATTAAATTAATTAATGCAACTTCTATGTTATGAATTTGGTAAAATAGACTTCATTTTTGAATTCGGAATATGAAATATAGCTTAGGATGAAATTTTGGCATTTTTCTGAAAACCTTCATTTTTTGATGAATAGTGAAACTACTAAGTGGTAGTTAAAAAACTGAATTTTTCATAAAACTTAATTTTACCTCTTCTGTGAATGGAATTTCAAAAATCCGAGAGACACGGTTGATGTCAGTAAGTAAAATGTGGTTCAATGAGATGAAAATAATTTTTGGTGAATAGTAACTTTTTACTTTTATTTACCACGGTTAAAAGTAAATAGGGTAATTAAGGGTAAGAATGATATTAATATTACCCTAACACATGTCCTAATTCTATTGGACAAGTGTATCTCGACCAAAAACAACCTTAAGTGTAAAATATTATCATTTAGGCCCACTTGGATTAGATTATAACATTTAATATTATATTATTTAATGAATAGTTAAAATAGTTAAAATCAAAGTTTAATAACTAAAACATTTTTAATATGGGGTTATACATAAGATAAATTCGACTATAAATATTCATTAGAAATCTAAAAAGATTTCCTACATAATTATATTTTATTTATAATTTCTAGATTTTAAATAAATTAATTTATTTATGACACAATGATGATGCAGTAATTACCCTTTTAAGGAAATATTAACATAATTGATGTTATAAATGCTCAAATGAATGTAATTTGAGACTTTTTATGAATTCCACTAATTTTCTAGGTTACTATGATATATTAATGTTGATTTAATAAACTTGGTTCGAACATATAATTCTGTTATGACTTTCACAAAAATCATATATCAAATAGTGTCAAAATTGACACAAAATAGTTTTTAAATCAAATATTATATTATTAATTGTTATTGTATTCCTAAAAATCTAAGGTTCGGCCAAATGACTTAGATAAGGATATATATATTAATAATAAACAATTTGGGGTTCGTTTGGCATGTTATAGTAAGTGTATTAACCATATAGTGAAAGAAAACAAAAAGACACGGTAAAAGTTAAATTAATTAACTTAGAGTTAAATCTAATTGATAAGGTTACAATAATACCCTAAACTTGTATAAATCCTATTGGTTGATAGGATTTCGACCCATCCCCACTTTAGCTCCGAAATAAGACCCTTTGGAACCATTATAAACCGATTTTGACTTTAATATAAAATAATATTTTGAGATATTCCTAAGGTGCCCCTCTCCTCCCTTATAAAAGGGCACCTCCTCCCCCTCCTCCTCACACCAATTTGAACACTCAAGCTCGGCCAACCCCTGCCATTTTCTCCTCTACACTTCCCTAGAATAATCCTAGAGGTCCTGGTATTCTCCAAAGACCAATCTTAGTTCCTTAAGTGGAGGATTCAAAGAGGCGTTCCAAAGAAGAGGTAATATCCATTACCGATCTTTTCAATTTCTTTCTTCTTCAACTTCTTCTTCTTTAGTTGTTTCATGATAAAGTAATAACATCAGTATTACTTACATACTGATATGTTATTATAAATATGAAACAACCCTAATTCACCTTCTATCCATCCTACGGAAAAATGAAATCACCACGCGTGCGTACGTACGGAATACCGTCTCCACGCCGTGGTGTAATCTATTTTTCCACCATCACCTTACAAGGATGGGTATAATGGTGTAATGAGTAACTATATATGATTATTATGAAGTAATATTGATACTGAAATAATATATATATATACTCCAATACAATTCCACGATCATAGGAACGATATCATCACTCGTGCGTACGTACGGAATACCGTCTCCACGATGTGATGCGACTCGTTCTACATGATCTTCATTTCATAATGATTATATAAATGAATTTAATGAATGAATATGGTATATAATACACTAATACCATTCTGTAAATGAATTATCTATAACCTAAAGATAAGAATAAGAATTTATTCGACAAAACACGCATAAGAACAAAAAGTTATAAAGACCCGAGTAACAAGTAACAATGAAATATTACTAACAAGAAGCTAATAATATGACCATATATGATATCATATCAATATGTATGATTCTGGAATAAGTAAATAACATTATTTAAACCATTATACAGGATCTTCGGACACGAACAAAGCAAATCGGACCTAAGGTAAGGGAAATATCACAATCTCATTTTTATCCGAGATTGTTTATTCGTAAGTATTTACTGGGGTGTATTTTATCATCCACGTCCATGTTTCATCAATATGTAATATTACTTCCATCCACCTACAATTGTTTAAATCCATTTTTACCCTTCGGTGAGTTTTTAGTAAATAATATGAAAGGAATCTTTTGTCGCTTTTTCGTACGAGGTGATTTTTTGACTTTTCCGACAAAAGTACGAAGAATGTTTTTTTTAACGTATACGGCCTGAATGGATTTTTAAAACATTATTTCCAAGAATCTTACTTTACAAGTTTTCAAGTTTATTTTTAATCAACTTCTTTTAATTTAAAGTTTTATGACATGTTAAGAAAGGAAAAATGTTTTTAAAGAAGAAAGGATATTTTCCTCAAGAATTCATTTCAAGTGTTTTTTTTTAAACTATTTTTCCATCTAAGATGACGTTATTTGATATGTATGTTTCAAGTAAAATGTCTCTATGATTTAAATGGTTTCAGTTTTCTTATGATGAAATGATATCAATTGTTTATGGATTATGATGGCATGATGTTTAAGAATCCCATTTTATTACATGGGTTATGAAATGATGTATGATTTATGATTTTGTGGCACACATAAGAATGGTATCATTATGAGATGGGTGGGACCTATATCTCCCTCCAATGCATTGGGTAATGATTTTATATCTCATGAGATAGACATGGCTGGAATGGTAGGTTATACCGGTTCAGTGAAACAGGACTGAAACGAGGGTTACTCGATTCAGAAAGGGACTTTGTCCACTAAGATAGTCTTGGCAATGAGTCTTGACTAACAAGAAATGATTCTCTATGATTAAGTGTGAATGCCACAAAGTTTCATGTTTTATGTTATGATTATTGTGATTACATTTCACTGCCATGATTTACCCCATGTTATGAAATTATGATCTCTTTTGCAGGTTAAGATTTCCAAAAGTTATGTGCTTATGTATATGATGTGATTGATATTTCTTTTGTTTACCCTTACTGAGCATTTGAGATCACCCTTTTATGTTTTCTTTTCCCCAGGATATAAAGAAAGGTTTTAGGTATAAAAAAAAAGAAGATCTTTATGGGAGATGTTGAAGATCTTTCACCACGATTAGAAGATTATATTCCGAGTTTCCAAAGACACTAAACTATTACGGTCCTTGTGTGTGTGTTTTTGTTATGTACTAAGTATTCCGCAAATGTAATGTCCATGTACGTCAAGATACGGGTCTCTACATACACAGCCAGATCCGTGTGGGTGGCACACTATGTAATGGTACATGGCCAGGAGAATTACATGTCTAGTCCATGTGGCGTACAAATTCAAGTACCTTATTTAGGGTACATGTTGTGTACATGTTGAACATGTCATGTATATGGGCTTTGACACGCCATTTCCTGCTGAAGTACACACCCAGTTGGGACCATGAGAGTACATGTTGTTCCCTAGGGATGACACGCTGTGTAGTCCTCCTTTCATACCCTTTTAGGGGTTTCCTATTTGTCATATCTTTATGCCCAAGATTCATAATTTGACCCATGATTAGCTTATTCTGAGTATTGTATCTCTTAGATCGCTATGGTGAACCGCTTGTGGTGTTTTAAGGACCCCTAGGTGGTGTTTTAATCTTTTCCCTAAATAGAGAGGTTCTTCCACTAGTAAAAAAATAGTTTTATTATGAGAGTGAGACCTTAATTTGAGATGGGACACAATCCATGTTTCATAACCAATGATTTTTGAATAACTTTGAGGATGTCTCCCTTGTGAGATGTTCCCTTCTAGTCTAAGAGTCTGTGAGATTAGTAGTTTCTATGGATCCCATAAAGGATTATTCAGCTTATATTTTTACCTAGAGGATCTTGTGTAGGATTCCATTTTCTTCTTATGCACCTAGGGTCCCTTTTGGTATTCCTCTACTTATATGATAACTCATTTAATCCCTTATAGGATCCCTTTATCTATATATAGTTTCGATGATCCCATGTAGGACGCCTCTTCTTGCTTATCGTCAAGGATCCCCTATTGGAATCCTCATTTTACTACCCTTGTTGAGGGTCATGAGTAGGATGTATCTCTTGTGTTATGAATTTTGGGACCTAGTGTGTGCCCCAATATTTGACTGAACCTAAGCTATTACATCAGGTTTGTGAAGGGATGTTAGTGGGTGTCACCTTAGAACTCATACCAAACTCGTAATCCCATGTGGTAGTGGAAGTAATGGTGGATTTTGGCATTTCTCCACCCTCACTCTATTGTTTATAACTTCAGATGTTTATTGTTGATGCAACGATTATTACCCAAGGTTCTTTCTGGTTGATGGATGATGAGACTAACACGATGTGTCTTTCTTTTTCTATGGGATGCCTAGACATATTACCTAGGATCTGACATCTGAGCCATGTTATTTCTTATATTTACTAGAATACCCATAGGTACTACCTGGGATATGGGTGTTGAGCCTCTATATTTGACTATTATATTATTGGGATTTCTAGAGGTTCTTCATGGGATCCAGCAATTGATCCTATGATTATGATATATGTACATAGCGTCCCTAGTAATGATACTTAGGGATTATTACACTCTCTTAAGTGATGAGGATGATTATTCTCTCCAATTGTTATATGTTGGGGATAATTCCACTCTCCTCTATTTTACTTTTTATAAGGTTGTTCATGATCTCCTCAGTCTGGTTATACTCATGGATGATTACATTCTCCTAAGACATAGGTTTGATTACTCTCTCCTTGATTAATTACTTGAATACGATGTTGGAAATATATTTCACATCATTGGATACACATGGATGACTAAACTCTTCTGAGTGATGGGGATGATTATTCTCTCCCTGATTACAGACCATGAGGGGTGGTCATGACATCTCACCAATGAGCTCTCCATGTAGATCACCTAGGGTTAGACCCTTAGATATTATCTGATTCGCAATGTCATGATTTCCTATGGACCAGAACCTAAGGCTCATACATTAGACTATATTTACATGTCTTGAGTGTAATAATGTCCATCTCAGTGACCATTTGAAGGATTTCCATATTTACTTCCTTGGAATCTGTTATTACAGTTATTGGAGGCGAGTATGGGTGAACCTAGGGTTAGGACGAGTATCACCCTATGGTGATGTTTCTTTCTCCGAGACATTTACAATTCTGGATAAAGTTGGTATATTCTATTGGGATTACAGACTCATAGATTGACTTAATGATACATGGATTGAGTGGTATGACATCAATCTCAATTCCCTTAAATAGGATATCCATGCAATTGGTATTACGGAACCAAGGATCAACTACTGCTAATTTATGTTATATATTTCACCATAACCATGTATATTAATATTTATGTATATATGTAAATGTATGGTAATATATATATATATATATATGGATAAACATGACAGGAATTCTCCCAATTGACCAATATTACGGACCCAGGGATCGACTGTGGTTTCATGTTATTTATTTGATTTATCTTTCTAGTAGCGTCTCAGATGGGATGCGCATATTGCATAAGAAAAAAATTATGGAGGAATATTACAGGTTCATCGTTGGGGTGGCCTAATGATATTATTTCTAAACCCTATATGTAAACCTTAGTGTGCATGAAGACCTTATGTACTCTTTTCAGGTTGATCACAGTTTCATGGAGAATAGGGTTGAGGCCTAGGGTTTCATTATTGAGCTGAGTCGCTCATGTGGGTTCTTTTGATCAGGATGGTGTAGTTCGATAGTTTTTAGAAACCACGTATTTGGTCTTGATTAGAGATAGTAGTTGAGCCCTATAATTTCATTTTAGTTTCCTTTTTACTCATGAATCTGTATGGTCATCCTGGTTAGTGAACAATGTTGTATGTATGACATGGTTGTTCAGGATTTTGTAGCATTTCATTTTATTTTTACATCATGTTCTGTTTCAATATATTTATTTATTTCACACTCTATTATTTACTTTTTTTATAATAATAAGTTATTTCTGATATTTTTTACTCTGATATGAATGAATAGTCTCTCCATGGACACACCCTATTCCCTCACTACTAGTCGGAAGCCTCTAGTATATAGAGAGGTGTGCTTGAGGTCCTGTAACAAACCAGCTTAGAGTACTGTTTTAGTGTAATCCTATTCAGGATGTTACAGACGGGTTGGGTTAAGCCTCCGTTAGGGTTTTATTACTGGTTTGGATTTATCTTGCAATAAAATCAAATTCATGTTGGTGTTTGGTTTAATCTTGGGGATCTCCCCTAATGTCCATCCTATTACCCAAGCATTGTTTTTTAAAGTTTTCAATAGTTTTTTTTCTTGGATAGGCTCTAAATTATTTGAGAAAATGACAGGTATTTTCTCATTTTTCTTTTAAAAAATAGTATTTCAAGTTTCATTGAAGCAGTTTTAACTCCTAATCAGGGGGTTTTATAAATATGTTTCTATCTTAGTGTTCTTCATGTTGGAAACATGCACAAGAAAGGCATAATTATTAGTATCAGATTTTAGTAACTCATTAATATAAGTTTCATCGATTTCTTCAAATTTTTCAACACTTGAAACTGGCTCCAAATTAAATTCATTTTCAACATTATATTTATCAATCAAGTTGGTCATTTACAAAGTTTCCTCAAATATGATTATATCATCAAAAATTTAAATTTCCACCCTATAAGAATAAGGTAGTTCAAATTGTTTTAATTTAAAAAAATAATTCTCTATATGTGTATGTTCCATTGAATCAATGATGTTGAAATCCACTATTTCCTCACCAAAATTCATAGAAATGGTCCCTTAATTGAAATTTAGTCTGGATTTAGTATTATTTAGGAATTATTTTCCTATAATAATTGGAGACTGATCATTACCACTTCCTTCTTCCATGTAGAGAATGTAGAATTCATCAGGGAATGGGTAACCGTGTACACATACCATGTTATCTTCAAGGACATAAACTACATAGGTAGTGGCTTGATTGGCTAGATACACAACCACTCAGGTGGCTTTGAGTTCTCCCATCTATAGATAAGAATAAATATAATAAGTCATCACATTAATTTAATATCTTAAATCACACAGTGCATTAGAAAAATTCATCATTCCAATTTTATAGGGAATAGAAAAAGTACCTGGATCTTGGAATTTCTGGGAGATTTGAGGGGTAAAAATGGAAGAAACATTCTTACCTAACATTACCTCTTCATTTCCTCACAATCCCCTTTCACTAGTGTGTATATATTTAATTAATTCTTCATGGCATGGAATTTATTGAATGGCCTTCGGTAGGGAATATCGATCCTCACATTCTTGAAGACTTCCAACATCTCCTATTATAGTGAATCTTTCATGGTTTTCTTGAGTTCATTTACCCTTGCAAGGAAGTGTGTTTGGGGTTGTTTTGGTTCTTCTATTTTGGATTTCAATTTGTCTTTCTTTGATGTTTCCTTCACTGAATCCTCCTTAGGTTATTTTTCTTCGATAGATTTTCCATATTTTTGCTTTTGTTCACTTCCAAATTCAATTTCCATGGGTGTTACTCTGTTATGTTTTATCTTATTTCCACTCCTTAATGTAATATAACTAATATTTCCATGATGGTTAGTAATTTTTTGAGCATGAACCTTACCTAACCATATTATTAAAGGTGGTTATGATCAGGATGAACTATCCTTTTAATTCCTTCAATTTTGATCCATGAGTGGTGAGAGTGTTTTGTTGACTATTTTTAGATTCTATTACATGTCTCAGAATTTCCTTCATGGAAGGATCTTTTGGTTTTACATACTAGTAACTTGGATATGGTTATAAATTTTTTCACTGGAATAGAGGGGGTTGGAAAGGCTATTGAGAAGCCTATTGGAATAGTTGCCTTTATTGGTGTTGTATCCTAGCTCTAAATTTATTACTGGAAAAATATTTGAATCCTTAGTTGCCACATGGTTGGATCTAGAATTTCTTTTTGAACATTTCATCACAAATTTCTATCCCTTGAAATTTAGGGAATCATTTAGTGAAATACTCTGGGGAATGACATAGTTGGAAACCCCTAGGGGTGTGGTGGGTGATCATTATTGTACTCTATTCACAGCTAGCTATTGTATAAGAGAAGCTAGTTCTTTGATTTTATTTTCTAATAAAGGTGAGTCTGAACTTTTTACCTCATGTATTCCCCGAGTTATAGTTCTCATACCAAATTACTGGGAATTTTGTGAGATCCTATCAATCAGTTATCTGAATTCAACTAGTGAATTATCAATCAGTACTCCTCCCAAAGAAGAATTATGTATGTTCTAATAATTATACATCAATCCTTGTAAAAATAATACCATGAAATGATGTTCTTGATTTGGATGGTGTGGGAAGGATGTGGTTAGTTTCTTGAATATCTCCCAGAACTCATAGAGAGTTTCTCTAGTTTTATATTTGATTCCTTATATTTTCTTTTGAAGTTGATCACTCCTTGAAGAATAGAAGAATTTTCGGAGGAATTTATTTGTTATTTCATCCCATTAGGTGACTTGTCCCTACTGAAAATTATAGATCCACTCCTTGGTTTCCCCATCAAGTGAGAAGGGGAAATCCTTCCAACTGATTTGAGCATCACTGAATCCCCTAGTTCTGAATCCATTTCAAACTAATTTGAATGCTCTCAAGTGTATATTAGGGACTTCACCTGATATTCCATGAAACTTAGGTGGTATTCCAATCATCCCAGTTTTGATTTTAGAGTATTGTTTATTAAATTGTAATTTTATATTATTAATATTGAAATTTGGTGCATATATTTCCCTTAGAGTCTTATTGGCTTAAGCATGGTTATTCTCTATTTTTTCATTTCCTCTTATATCTCTTTATGAGGAAGAAACTGAGGAAGGATAATTATCTAATGGAATTTTTATAAATTCTCTTTCATTTTTTTAAAATTTTTAGATTTTTGAGCCTTGCTATTAGATTTATCTCAACCTATAGATCAAAAGTAGTGATGTTGAAAAAAATTGATCTAGTCATTTGAAAAAATTTTAAAACAAAATTAAAATAAAAAGTAGGCTTCCTTGGAAATGGATATGGTTTTGATGTGAACCTTTCATGGGGTGATCATAAAAATGAATTAATAAACCTAATAAAAATTTATCATTGTCAGAATCATGTTATCTCTAGAAAATACAATGTTTTGGGTGAGTTGAAATCTTGTTTTAATGGGTTTGAATTTTTTGAAATTAGTGGGTATAATTGGTTTATTTTAATATCAATTTAAAAACCAGTGGTCTCAAATTGGATCATTCCCTCATTATTTTGTTGAATCATTATTCAATTGGTATCTATTCTTCCTCTTATCAATTTAAATCGCATTGATTACTTTAATTAGGTTACTTCAGTTCAGATAGAAAAATTAAATGATCACTTTATTCCCTAACCTTGTCTAGCCTGGTGATTGGATACCTCTATTCACTCTTGAATTATCCCATTGACTTCTATCTCATAAGGTGAATTAAATCCAAATGTGTTGTGTTTTCAATGAAAATAATAATTATAATAAATTAAAATATAAAACAAGTATATATCCCTACTAATTCAAACCATTAATATCCAAAGAGTAGTTAGCATAGACATTAAATGATTAGAATGTATCAATAGGGGATGAGGGATTATCCTTTTCACAACAAAAATGGCATAATGTTACATCATTGGATTTTTTATAATGGGTAATGATAATAAAATGATAGTTTCAGCCATTAGTGAGTGAGTGCAGTCTTCAGGAGTGAGTCAGTCCTCTTCCTCTCCTCTTTTTTTCCTTCTCCTTCTTCCAGTATAGTGAATTCCTTTTATAGAATAATTCTTGGCCATCTAAGTTTGATTCCTTCCACATGATAATCATGAATTTATTCATGAATTTATTCATGAAATTAATTAATTTTTTCTATATTCAACATGGAGTAAGTTTAATTTATAATGGATGATCATCACATGTCCAAAATCAAGATTTTGGATGCCTTTTGTAAGGCATCAATGCTCCTCCCATGATTATGTTCGGTGTCCTTTTTATGTTATAGTCTTTCAATGATTTCCAATATAGTGCATATATTTATTTATCTCATAGGATAACAATGGTAAAAATGGTATTGGGAGTTATTTCATGGGACTCGTTATTTAATTATGCTAATGAATTGTCGTTTTTAACCATGAAACATCATACCCTATCAGCTTCTATAACCCGGATGTTCCATAATCTGTTGGAAAATTTTATCCATCACTTTTCAATGGTGTGGAATTTCTCATCTAGATGGATTATCATGTATCTTTATTACCTCGAGCTTGAATCTTTCACCCGTATGTGGTTCTATTTAATAGTTTAGGGAGGTTTTAAAAATATTTAGATATTGTGGACTTCCAATTTTATGTCTCTCCCGTATTTTATTTAGCTTCTCATGGGATTTTGTTCCTTCATCACATTGATTTGGTGTCAGAAAGATGCAATTTTCATCACAATTAAGTGGAATTTCAAAACATCCTCATAGGTGGAACAAGAATTGATTCTTCACTTGTGGTTCATTAGGATAGATATCAGTCTCATTCAATGCGGAGCTTGGAATGGATTGTTTTATAGTCATGACACTCCTGGAAATGTAGATTCACTCCATCACCATCCAAAATTCATGGGCGAAACTATAAGGTGGCGCATCTGGAGTAGGATAAATCATTATTTTCCTCATTGTTGTAGAAAACAAGTGGTGGTGGAAATATTTGGAGTAGTTCCCAACCTTTAGATCATCTTCAATATTCAGTTGATAGAGATCTAGTTCTTTAGGGGAAGTAGAGGGTTAGAATCAATTGATGGTCTCATGGCATCTTGAGAAGTAGGGGAATGGTAGGAAAAAGGTGGAAAATATCATAGTAATCAGGCCTTCCATGAATGATATAGTTACATTTTAACCATGACATGTGGTTAAAAAAGGGGCACTCATAGTTGGTATGCATACTGTGAGAGTGTTTTCACGGTAAGGTGATGAAGTGACCACAAGCAGTTCTTATGTTCAGTTGAAGGAACAATCGATTCTTCTTCAAGGTATATAGTGGAAGTTCCTAAGGATGGAATTCATACCTACTGTGTCACAGTAGGTTCTCAATGTTGTGGGAGTAACATGCACTTAGTTCCCAGGGTTAGTGTAGTGACCATGGATGACACGGTCACTTCCAACCTTTTTAATTTTTTATCCTATAGAACAAAACGATTCACATTTTTTCTTAGTGTGTTATTTTTCTACAATTAAAATCCACCCTAATAATTTAATAAGATTCAATTTCATTCTAAAGTATGGATTTACGATTTATATCAAAAGATGAATATATCAATAAAAACCATATTTAAATCCAATTTCCAACTAATTTCTACTTTTAGGTAGTCAATAAAAAATCACTATTTACCTATTATTTTAGTTAAATAATGGGGTTATTCTAACGAAAAGTAGAAAAAAATTAATATTTGGGATCACATCAATCTAGAATCAAAATTAGATAAATTTAAATAAATAAATAAATTCTTCATTACACATATTTGAGGAAATATTAGGTAAAAATAATTTGAAAAATGAAAATTTATTTCATATTAGAAACAAGTGATTTTAGACATGTTTAAATTTTTGGAACCAGGGAAAAATAATTTTTATACAGCTTAGTTGTCTATCTATTAATACTTATTACTTGTTTACCTATTCCAACTTGATTTTACTAAATATTTGATTTTGGTAATTATATCCTTTAGTAAATACACTAGAATTATCCTTTAGATAGTTAACTTCACCTATTAATTTTTTTAATTTACTATTATAGATTTAATAACTAAAAGAAGACTCATATAGTTTAGATTTTAGTTCAGAAATCTATTTATTTCAAACTTATTTTTCATTAAAAATAGAAACATATTATTTATAAAGAGTCTTTTTAATTTTCTTCAAGGACTCATATTGTAATTATAACATATAACAATACTCATTTAGATTTTTATTAGTTCAATTTTCATATAAATATTTAGAGGAATAAAAATAAACAATATGTATCTCATTAGTTTTTTGTAAATAATATATTATCCTTCTGCTTGGATAAATTAAATTCAAAATTAGAACTAAAGTCCTATGAGGTACACCATGTATTCTTCATTAACATATTCTCTTTTCTGTATTATGATCTCTTCCTATATGTATTTTCATTATTTTTCTTCTCCATAAGTAGAGGGAAATCATGATAAATATGCCTAATCTTATTACACTTATAACAACTTAATTATTTGGTAGTTTCAATGAAATTTTTATAATTATCAAAGGATATCTTGAATCCTATTCTATTATTGTATAAATTCTTAAACTTCATGAAAATTGAGTGATTCCATCACTTCACTCTAAGTTTATTGAATTATATTCATCACATGAGCATAAAAATGACGTCTCTTTATTTTTTCCTCATATTTTCAAGTTTATTATTTTAAGGGAGAATTATCCTATATTATCATCATATGATCTCTTTCCATGGATTCCATCATAGCCTCATACATCACAAGTGTGCCAATAAGATATTTTATCCTAAATTATTTCATAGAATTATAATTTTTAATATCAGCTGAAATTAACTCTATTTTAATGGTAGAACTCCGAGTACGTTAAGAGATTGATCATGTTTAGAAATAGGATAACCTAATGAAGATACATTATTTATAATTTCAATTAATGTTCTATTAGTCTAAGTGATTATCTCACCTTAAACCATTCTAAATATATCAAACTATAATTTGGAAATTTTTTATTTCATTTTCCTTACATTTTTAGTAAGTTAAGAAGTAATAGATATATTCATCCACATATCATGTGTTGTATCTCATTGGGGAACTTAGTTAAACTCATCAAGACTTAATTCACATATAATAACATTCATAGACTTGGAATTCATGTCATATTCTACTTCTACAGTATCATCTCATTTCTCTATTTCTTCTTTAGGAATTTTATACGGCCTCATAGCTTTCAAATAAACCTTTTGACCATGATTTTTTAGATAAATAATAATTTGATCTTTCCAACACCAATATTTGTCTCTATTAAAATAAGGAGTAATGAACATATAATTTCCCACTCTTTTTTAATCCATTATATCCCTTTAAAAAAGATCATTATTAATTCTATATTTTAGAGTTGATAACTCAAGAATCTCAAGGTCTGGTGCCAATTGTTTTCCTAGTAGGAGTTATGAAAAGACTCAATAGGGGTGAATTGAGTTCTTAAAATTTTAACCCCCAATTTAAATCAGTCCTCAAAATGTTATTTTACCTTTTATCAAATAAGAAGTGTAAAGAAAAATAGATAATAAAATAGAATAATATAGATTACTTATAGTTTTTTAGGGAATAAATATATCCTATTACACTCCAACAAAACTCTCTCTTCAAATATAGTGATTTTCACTATGTAGATCATTTTTTGAAGGACTTAGATAGTTCAGTGCAATCAAATACATCTTGTTAAAAAAGTTAACAAGATATTTTAATAAGATATACCTTTTTAAAATACTTTTACATAGCCTTAAAAAACTTAGAAAAATTAGTGTTCACTCTATAAAAAATAAATTTTTTTATAAATGGGATTCGGATTTAGATCATAATTACAAAAATAAAATTAGAAAATGATGAAATATTCTTTAAAAAAATGAATAAGGCTTTATAAAACAGGTATGGAAGATCTATAAACTATATTTTATATGTTATTAAAATCACAAAAACATCAAGTTATTCTAATTCATAAAAAAATGAATAACTTAAACATACATGAAAGAAAAATATCATTCATTTTCATCAGGCAGTACTCCATTACTCTTATACTCTTACTTTCTTGTTATCAATTTTTAAATAAAATTTAAAAATATACTCTAATATTAAAGAGAAATTGAATAATCCAAAAATAAATTCTCTATTATAACATGTGTTATTAATCTCTAGAAATAGAAAAGGTAGAGATCATTGTTGATTGTAACCACACTCTTCATTCAAACTACAAAAATTCTTGGAAATAATTGTATTTTTTAATTCATATTTCATCATCCATCCATCACAATTTTTGAAAAAAATAAAAGTAGGCGTGGACTTTAATTTAATTCCTATATAAATAAAAAATTCTTTAAAAGATATAATAAATACTCCTAAAATACACAATTCATATAACTATAGCATTGAAGGAATATATATTCCTTGTAAGACTTTTATGTCTTCAAAACTTCATAGGACTTTAAACTTAGTGAAATACTTAAATTGTAACACCATAGAATATTTTTACTTTGAAAAATATATTCAATATCATAAGATATTCTGTTGTGTATGATATTTCATCTCTTTATAAGATAATCCTATCATCATAGGATAAATGAACTAGAAACTCTATTAAATAAGAAAATTATAGTCATCATATGATTTTTTTTCTCTATGTACAATAATTATAAAGTTTGTATGATATTTTTCTTTACCAAATATTAGTACTTAAAATTTATGAGTTCATAGGATAAATATAATATTTTTATGATAATTTAATCTTTATGTGATAAATTAATTATCCAAAAATCACTAATCATGTGACATTATTCTTCCTCATATGATAATTCTCCTACATGAGACCTTAATTGAATATTTTTATTTAATAAAATATATAATATAATGTGAAGTTATTTTTATGTCTGTAAGATTATTTCCTTGGACATAAAACTAATTTCCATGAAACATTAGACAGTTTGACAAATCATATGATAAATTATCATCTCATGTGATAATTTATCATCTTGTATGATATTTTTTTTAAACAATTCTTCAAACATGAAAACCAAGGATTTAACCAAAATACTCCAAAATGAAATATTATGTAGAAAAATATCTTAATTACCTAAAAAACATAATATAAGTTTATTAGTAAAATAGATATTGATTTTTTTAGAATCAAAACATATTAAATATTGAGATATTTTGGAACAAAGTATTTCCAACACTAGATACCATGGTTCACCACATCAGGATAGGGTGCATGATACATGGCTCTTCTAACAGATCAGCATGCAGTGTGTAAATATATACCACATATTGACTGGCTAGACAAGAACATAATTTTATAGACTACATGGTATGTAGTCTATGTGATTTCATAGTAAATTTAGAGTAATGTTCGTGGTCAAGTCCACATCGTGTATTAATACACAACATGTGAGACTGATATCTAGGAATCATGGAGGTTATATTCCATGTAGTTGTTATACATAGTATATACCTCATAAGTGTTCAGATTTTAAACACACATTGAGTCCCAAATAATATTTTCTGGAAACACTGTAAGTGATATACATGGTGTGTAGATCGTTAGTACATGTTGGGTATCTCACTTGAGATACATGATGAGTCCCTAGTCATATATATTGGACATAAAAGATAGATAAACATGATGTGTAGCTCATTAGTACACGTTTTGTAGTCTCCTAGTAATTAATAGAATTAAATTACATGAAAAATAATTAATTATATCATTAAAAAAAATTCATAGCTAGTAATAGGTATTCTTACTATGTAACAAGTTTTTAAAAACTAATAAATTCATAATTAATTACTTGTAATTATCTAAAAATGTTAGTAAAGCCATTTCCTTTAAATATTTCCACAAATGATGGGAATCTATAAGACTATTTTAATGGATATTAATATATGATAATTAATTAATTAATTAATTTAATTCATTCATTTGTGTTTATCCTAATAATAAATATTGAATTAAAGTGAATACTATCTAGTTTATATTTCTATAGTTTTCACACGAGTGGGTGATCATGAGCTTAGACCGACCAGTGTATGTGATTGGTTTCTTTTAATTTAATATTATTAAATTAAAATGATGGCATGCATGTCATATCCTTCTCTATACTATGCAAGAACTATATGTCCATAGTTTCATTTATGTAAAACCCCTTAATCATTTCATTAGATTCCATCTCCGTTGTGTGAGTAAAAGCACATGTAAATGATGGAGCTCCATGGAGAGAGAAGGAAGTCTAAATTTAGAGTCAAGCTGAAAACAACCTAAGAGGTACACAAGATCATATGTGGACTAATACAACTCGAACTATGCATATTTCTAGGAGATATAACCCTAGGATCAATGATTGGTTTATCATCCTCTAGATAAACCAACCATTATAAAATCTCATGATCATTCCACTTTATTTTATTTATTTTTTTAAGTTTCATGGTTTATTATTTATGGATTATTTATCACAAAATAAATTAATTAACAACCATGAAATATGGAATTAGAATAAACTTGTATTGTGTGAAAATTTTATCTAGACATAGTTAATCACTTAATAAAAAATACCATTAATATTAACAAGTATGTAATAAGATAAAATGGGAAATTTAAGCATAAAGTTAAAAAATCCTTAAAATAAAATATAAATTCAAAAAAATTATTTAACTACATGGATTGAAATCAAACCATAGTTTAAAGTGATTGACCAAGATCCATTAGGGTGCCTTTAATTATCAGGGAATTTTAACTTGAGTTTTGGGATTACTTAACCTAGTTGGAATTAATTTTTGATATCCTCTATAAAACTTTGGGAAAATAGTAGGCAAGTGTTGAGGGAATACAAGTGTGGGATTTCAGGATTGGAAGTCGACTCAATGGTTTAAGAAGAAAAATTTTAATGTAGTTATAAAGTTACACTTACCAAAATATATTTTAATAGCTTTTTAGACCCCTATATGGGTTACAATAAGGGGCATCTGAATCCTTGGCACTATAATATCCATGCGATAGGACATTCTGAAACCAATGGTGAGGCATATTGGGTTTTAATAAAATAGCGAGATATTGATAAAAAAAATATTATCTTTTTTTGTAATCCAAATAAAGTACAAAAAATATGATCTTATTATAGAAATGGAAATCCATATGAATTTGACTTTATCACTAAAATCTATATTATATAATGATAAACTTCTCATAAACTCTAATTTTCAGAAGTGCTATTGGAACTTATGTGTTGTACTATGCAATGAGTGAAAATTAAATATGCTAGAATCCTCTTTTATTAAAGAACCTAGTAAATAGGGTATTGAAGGGGGAACTCTATCTCTATATCCTAAAATGAAACACTTGGATTTTGTGGTAAATATCTAGAGTTTCATGTTATCTTCCTTGTCTAGTGAGTTCCCAAAGCAACATGAGAAAATGGATACATATAACATGTTGTCTCGCCATCATGATAATTATTAAGAGAAGGTGAGATAAGAGAGATAACAGATCTCTAAGGCACTATTCACATAAAATCATTTAGGTTCAGTGTAATTTAGGCTATATGTATTCAAGATGATTATATATATAGATCACTTAAACATCTTGGGATTTAATATTCCAAATGAGTTGTAAATTGATCACATTTTATCCTCACTACCTCAGAGGTTCTCTAGGTTTATTATTAATTATAATATGAGAAATAGTGAGAAGACTCATATTCACCATGTTGATAAGGATATGAGTCATGAAAAACCTATTGTCCTAATGGTGAATAAAAGGAATAACTGGGAAATGGACTCCAAGACTCATTCCAATTCAAAGGCTTCTGGGCACCATCTATCCATGAAAAGGAAGATCCAAATCCAGGAAAAGGAAATAGATATAGTATGTTTTCATATGTAAATTTGGTCCATTGTAATAATAACTTCACCAAGTTAAAGAAGCATGGGTTTGCTTTAGGCGCATTCATTATCCAGTTAAATCTTTCATTGTCAATTAATTGGGTATTAGATATAACTTGAGGTACTCATATCTATATCAAAATTCATGAAATAAGTAAATTCCAAAAGATTTACAGTAGATAGGTGGATGATAGATCTTTCAATGGAGAGTGACTTGATACCATGGATATAGGACACTACTACCTTCCATTGCTAATAGGGATGATCTCAGTTTTGAAAAACTATTATTATGTACCTATTATTACCAAAAACATAATTTATTTATTCTACCTATATATAAATGGTTTTATTTTCAAATTTGGAAATGAAATTTATTTCTTTAAAAAAAATAGCATATGTTGTGTTATATTGTATTTAAATTATGGTCTTTCTTTATTATATTATAAAAACCAAGTATTTTAAATTGATAAAAAAATCAGGTTCACATGAATCATATCACACCCAACTCTAGCATATCCAACTTGGTAATATAAAAGAAAATCTGTTAAAAATATCTATTAGGATGTGTATTTGAATTCATTTTAACTAAAACCACTTGATATATATCTCACTTTTTTGAATATAAAGATAATCAAATAACCTTTTAGTGGTAAGGGTAAAATAGCCACAGAGCTTCTATAATTGGTATAAACTAATGTGTGTGGAAATTTTCCAGAAGAAGATAGAGGTGTGTAACTTTACTTTATTAATTTTACTGATGACATGAGTATACATGGATGTATTTACTTAAATAGGTATAAGTATGAATTCTTTGGTAAATTAAAATATTTCAAGAATGAATTAGAGAATCAACATGGTAATAAGATAAAGAATCTTCGATTTTATTGAGATGTAGAGTATCTTAACCAAGAGTTCATCAATTTTTTAACAGATTATGGGATTCTATCTCAACTCACTCCTCTTTATACACTACAGTGGAATGGTGTTAGAAAAATTAGGATTCATACCTTATTATACATGGTAAGGTTAATGATGATTCATAAAAATATTCCATTTTACTTTTGGTTATATGCATTGAAAGCTACGAGACATATTTCAAATTGATTTCCAAATAAGGAAGAAAATATAATACCTTATGAATTGATGTATAAAAAGAAATCATTATTGTCTCATACTCATGTATCGGTTTAGAACCATTTTTTAAGTATAGATATAGAAAAAAAACTAGAACCATGAGCCCTGAAGTGTATCTTTATATAATTCCATAAAAAATGAGGGAATATTATATATACAACCCTTTAGATAATAAAGCCATTTGGAAATACAATAAATGTTTCTTAATAGAGATCACATCTCTAAAAGACAGTGGGAGAAAGATTAAATTCAATAAATTTGATTCCTAAGATAAAACAAATTGTTGGTATAGGAACACATTTTTTAGGTCCCCATGGAAGATGATGTTCTTAAGACACAAGTATTAAATGGAATCACCATATAGGTTAGATATCCAAAAAAAATTGGCTTTTTAATCACTAAATATGGTGAATATAATGGTTTTAGATGTAGTGGAAATTCATATTGGGAAATATATTACTTGATAATTTGTATGATTAAATGGATATTATACAAAAAATATGACATGTAATGATATAAACAATGAAAAATTTCTCATGATATTGAAAAAGGGTGTAGAAACAATAGGATCTTTTCAAGTAAAACACGTAATTAATTTAAAATAAAAGAAGAAAGATTACCATGGTCTTGAGTTATTTTTTATTGATGGTGTTGATAGTTAAAACCTTTATTGGTGAATATTAATTATGTCATGATGGCACAAATAAAATCCACCCTAGTGGTGATCCACATTTCCCCTTCAATATCTAAAAAATATAAATGAAACTGTAGGTGTCAGCACGACTGATTGATCATCTTGCGTTATTCACCTTGATATCTTCACGTTCCTTTGATCTTGAAGGAATCTTTAATGTTCTTATTGGTCTTGAGTGGATAATAGGAGTATGAAGAGGTTCGCTCAATATTGATAGAAAAACTAAGAGAAATTATTCTTTCAGAGATAATTCTCTAGGCATAAAATGTTGTGCACAATGATTAACCACATAATAAATGAGATAATAGTCTATTTATAGATTGATACATAGGGTTAAATATTTTTTTAATTGAACATAGATCACTAATAATATATTAAACCCATAAACAACCTCATTATATGTAAAATCATAATATTATTATCTTATTTCATAGTGTGCCTTAACCCTCACAATGATAAATATTATTTTACATTCCAGTAAATAAATATTTATCATCGGAAAAAATCTGTTCCACTCTTCCTCCAAAATATTTATTGAATTCTCAAATAAATATTTAAATAAATATAATTCATTCAATAAATAAATAAATATTTTACTTATATATTGGAGAATAAATATTTATTTAACAATCACATAACTTAATAAATAATTTATATAATAAAAAAGTATTTATTACCTCACAAATAACAAGATATAAATAAATATTATATATTTGTGTAATTAAGCAATTACCTTTTGAATTAATACTAATTTAATATTTACAATCAATAAATCTTTAATAAATATTACATCTTAATCTAGAGAATAATATTATGTTCAATTGTTAAATATAAATACTATTTAATTAAGATAAATGGAAACACTTTTTGTGTAACCCTCTATGCCTCTCCCATAATGTCATTTGGTAGTCTTACCTAATGTACAAGAATAATATCTTACAATGGGAATGACACCCACATAGAAAAATGATATTCTATAATGAAAAAAACCACATACAAATTCTCACTATGTAATATAATCCCTTTGCCTTGATATATCATGAAGCAGGTTGCATACCCATTTTATCAACTTATGTGCTTGATTAATCTTTCTTTGAATTCTTAAAATGAGCCCGTCCATGTACTATAGCCATGGAATTTAGTTTTATGGTTCTATTCTAATCAAAGGGCCTAGATATAATCTTCTATTAAATGAAAGGGACAAATACTTTCTTGTCTTATTCATTAATAACATATCACTCATGACATACCCAATGTACCTATAAAGACAGCTTTTGGATATGCTCAATACTAAGAGGGGGGGTTAATGTTGGGGGATTTTTCAACTAATTAATACTTTTTATCCATTTTTATCTTAGAATTGTTAGGATCTCGGTTCTTTAGTTCTATCTTAATTTTTGTATAGAAGTATATAAAATAAAGTAAAGGATAGTAAATGATGTTTTTATAGGTTTCACTAATCGATAAGAGTACCCAGTCCTTTCTATTTATAGTAGTGACCCGTACATAGATTATTCACTATGATGAGATACCAAATATATTGGTTTGATCTTGAAATAATCCAATATGCTAGTTTGGTTCCCTACATGTAAGGATTGGGGATAGAAAATGATTCTAATTCTAGGGATTAGTGAATTCCTAGTCCAACTACAGCACCTTGATAGATCTCTATACTTCCTCTATAGATAGTATTCAAATTCTTCAAATTTCTTTGAAATACCAAGAAATCAATCCACCATTTTTTATTTTTTTGACCATTTTAGTGTTTCGTTATTTTTATTCCTATTCTATTAATTGAACAATAGCATATAATAAACTCTTTTTGTTTTTCTCATGTATAAAAATTAATGCACACAAACTTAATCCTCTATATAAAATCAACTTGAATGGTTATTTTCTTTCACTGGTTGTAGGATATCTTCTTCACCTATTCTTCTTCAGAGTAGTAAATAGAAATATAATCATTCCTTCTATTCAAACACTATCCAGAACCTATCCATCTAATTCTTCACTTCACTATCCAGTACCTATCCATTTTAAACTTCTTCATCTAATACAATTTATTTGATAATGTTCATCCAATATTAATCATTTGATACTATTTTTCAGATATGAGGTCATCCAATCCATTATTATTCTCCCAGTAACTTTGCTTCTTTATCTGATATATTCTTTATACAGTACCTTTCTACTCAATTTAGTGATATACTTTTCCTTCCAGTTCCTTTCTATATAGTACCTTACTGTTTGGAATACTATTTGATACTTTGTGATAAAAAAATCTAAAGTTTCATAGTCAGCACCTACATTATAAACTTATGATAATACCTCCTCTTCAATATCAATCTACAACTCGATCCACCTTTCATAGCACATCTTATCCACTTTATATAGGCAATATTTCTCCAAAAATCAAGGTATAACTAAAACGTTTAACTTAAAATTTTCCACTCAAACTTTGAACATTCTATCTAAATCTTTCTTTGTTTGATAACATTTAAACTTATACACTGATAGTATCCAACAGTCATCATAATTACATCCTTATATCATAGTGTCAAAAATCTCTTCAAAAATACTAAAACCTTGGATATAATAATGATCTTTCCTTCATGATTATTGATTATTTGAACATCCAAATCAACATTTTCATAATGAATAATTTTATTGAATTTTTTTAAATATACTAGAGCCTTTATCTAGTATTATTTTTAATAACTTCTCTATCTAATAATACTTTGTATGGTGAAAATATCCTCATATTTTTGTAATATTCCTCCATTTGATGGACTCGCAATGTTTGTATATTTTTCTTTATTCAGTGAACTCATAAATGATCATCTGGTATTTTCTATTTAAAGTAATATTTGTGGTCACCTCTACGCCTTTTGTCAGATAACTTCATAAAACATCATTTGATGACTTTTTAATACTCAATCTGATGTATTTTTAATACTATGGCTGATGGTATCGCTTAAAGGCTAATTTCTGATTCCTTTTCTTGGAAACTTATATCTAATTCCTTTTTCTTCGAAACTTCTGTTTAATTCCTTTACTCAAAAAAAATTGTCAAATGCCTTTTCTTAGAAACTTTTATATGATTCCTTTTCTCTAAAACCTATATTTTATGCCTTTACTCAAAAACTTATAATACACTTCTTTGTATGAAAATCATATAAACATTCTTCATTTAGTGGACTTATCAACATTCAATGTCTGGTAAGATTTGTTAAGAAAACTTTAACAAGAAAACTTAGTTCCACCAAGTATCACCAACTTCTTCCTTTGAACACTTCCTATTCACATAGTATTTTCTTCTTCTAATTTTCAGATTGAATCACAACTACAAGGCATTGTCATGTTTAATAATTAAAGAATACATCACCAAGAATCAACTGATATAGTTTGTCCTAAAACATTATATCCAATCTTCTATCTAATCACATTAGTCCATTGGACTCTATGTGATCTCCTCCATCCGATTGGAACTGTATTTTAGATTTACACATCCATGTTTGGAACATTTAATTTGGAAACCTCATAAGGAAAATCCATAAGGAAACATCAAATTTTTTAAAAAAAATGTACATCTCCAAACATCAAGATGAATTTCTGAGACATTAATATCATATCACTAATATTCAAAAGTAAATAAAAATCTCCAAACAATCTTTCTTCTTTAAGTAATAAATATATACTAAATATTCCAAAGACAAGAACAGAATTTATTATCTTCCAATATAACAATACTTGAGAGTTTTTAATCTACTTTAACAAACCTTTATTCTTCAACTAACCTTCCAATAAGTTTATTCTTTATAATATCTTTAACGTATTGATATAAATGACATCCTTCTAATTTATTGAAAAAAATAGACAACAAATACAACACATACAAAGTGGTCTCTTTAGAAATCAATTTCATCATGAACATATGGTGTCAAATTTTATAGAAATACATCTAAGTAAGAAACTTATGATATTAATTAATAATAATATTAAATTGTAAAGATCATTACACACACTCACATATAATAATATGATGGGACGCATAAACATATGGAATTTCTATAGGCAGGTCTGTCCTCATAATCTCTTATCTTGAAGATTACTAAGTATTAAATTTATTTGATGAAGTCTCATCCTCTTATGAGTACTCGCACCTCACAGTAGAGATAAAATGTGTCCCTTCAGAGTATATTTTTTGACCACATGAAATATATTCAAGTGTATCCTCATAGAATTTAAAGGTTCTCATTATATTAGGGAACTAATATCACCTTATCAATGTGATAGAAACTCTAGGAAATTATTATATTAAATTCATAAAAAATAATAAAAAATAATTAATAATATATATTATTAATATTCCCTTAATTGAATATACATGAAATATAAAGTACAAATAGTTGGTTCTTTGACACCAACTACAATAGGCTCCCACTTGGACTAGATCCAAATACTAATGAATTTTATTATGATAGTTCTCCAACTATTATCTTGTTTCTACTGAGTTAAGGGTTTAGTTAAGGTTTCCAGCACATTGTCTTCTATGGAAATGATTATTACTGTGACCTCACCTCTCTATGAAAAATACCTCAAAATATGATATTTCTAGGGTATGTTCTTCATCCACTTATGTGACCATAGATCTTTTTAATGGGCCACTACTATAGTATTATCACAGTATAGTGTGATAATATCTTTAATACAAGGAATCACAGCAAACTCTTAAACAAAGTTTCATATCCAAATCCCTTATTTAGCTAACTTAGAATCCATAATACACTCAAACTCTACTCTTGAACTGGAGACTAGGAATTTATTTAATCTTTACGAAGTAATATCAAATATATTGAGAGTGAATATGTATCCTAACTATTATTTTAGATCATATAGATCTATTTGGAAACTATCATCTACATTCCCCCTGATGACTAAATCCTCATCCCTTCCATAAACCTAGAAAATATCCTTTTTACACCTCAAGTACTTCATTATATCTGGGAATTCCATCCAATGGCATTCACCAAGGTTATATTGATATATTCCTACTATGAATAAGGTATAAAAAATATCAATATTAGTACATGGAATATCATACATGACTAACCTAATCGTTAACGCATAATGAATCTTTTTCATCCTTTATCTTACTTCATGTGTGTGAGGATGCATTTTATTGGAAATATGAATGCCATGTGACATTGTAAGCAATATTGTATTAGATTATTCTATACTTATTCTCTTTAGTATCTTATCAAAGTATGTACTTTGACTTAGTCTAAGATGCCTCTAAGATTTATCATCATAGATATTGATCCTAAGAAGGTCTACTTATTCACCTAATTCTTTCATAGAGAATTGTGTTTCAAACTAAGTATTAATGAAATGTAAGACATGTATTTCATTTACCATATGTAGTATGCCTTCTTCATTCACTATATGGAAAATAACTTCACTCCTACTTAACAACTAATATACATAAGGCTCACATTAATTCTTTATGAACCCAAATTTCATTAGAGATTCATCAAACAAAATTTTCCCAAACCTAGATACTTTATTTAATCCAAAAATGGATTCCTATAAATTTTATAACTTAGAATAATTTTTAGTCACAAACCCTTCTAGTTGTATCATATAGACGTCTTTCTAAATATTCATGTTAAGGAAGTATGTTATCACATCTATCTTCAAAATATTAGTCATGGAATACTGTTATGGCATGTTGAATCCTGATGGATTTTAGTATATAAACTAGTGTAAAGTTTTTTTAGTAGTTTATTCCTTGACACATTCTAACCCTTTTTAAAACCAATCATTCCTTATAGGTATTGACAGGTTCATCCTTGTCCAATTTCTTCTTGAATACTCATTTTAAACTAATGACCCTAAAATCCACTGAACGGTCAACCAAAACCCATACTTTTTTTGTTGCCTGTATTAAATTTAAAGTTTCATGGCTTATTTCCATTTTTTAGAATTTTTATTAATTACTACTTCTTTTTAGGTTATAGGATTTGTGAACCTTTAACTTGTTTTTATGATCATAATCACTAATGGAATTTATAAATTTTTTATTTTAATTAATTTAGTATTAAAATTTAACCCTACAACAATAATATAAAACACACCATAAAAATATATGGAACAATAATTATAGTTCAATGAGAAGGACCATTCCATAGTACAGCTCAGTCCAAATTCCTCTCTGAATATCACAGTGAAAATCCAAGAATGTGTTCCATAGTCAAACCTCAATTCCTATAAAATAAATTAAGTCCATTTCACAAGGTAAATGTTTATTCCAAATATCTTATAAACAAGATTCATCCATGGTTAATATTGAGGGACATTCCACAGCTACCTCAAAATTGACAGAACCTCTAAAAGATCATTCAAAACTCCACACTATATACCAAAGCCCCACACTGTAATGAGATTCAATATATCACAGTCAAATGTCATTAATTACTTGTATTTATAGTCGTTTCTTATCTATTTGAAGTTTTCGGTCAACCCAAGAGACCTATGTCTCTTATTAAGTCTATAACTAGAGATAATGGGAGGAATAGATCATTATCTGATTGAATCATGAATCCAATAAAATGATTTCCAATCATAAAAAATAAAGTATTAATCACTAATATTCAAAGTGATTCAAATTTTAAATGTTTCTAATATATTTTCTAAGAATATCAATTATATCATCATAAGTTTCAATTGATAACATCAATGGGAACCATTAAAATTCATGAACTTAAAATACAATCATAAAATTCCAACAAGATTCTTTATTTTATCTTTCTTTATACCTTTTTTATTTTTCCTCTCTTGAAACTTTATGCATTCACTTTATAACCCCTTATCTCTATCCATTATATATTTACTCTTGAACACCTTCTTTCATATTATTATCTTGAACTGAGAGTAGATATTATATTGTAATAGGTTTTCCTCAAACCAAACCATCACTTTTCTTCCTTCTTCTCATTATTGGTTTCCTACTTTTTCCATTCAAAATAAAGTGTTATTTTAGTACTTTGGTTTCTGTTAAAACCAAGTGTTCTTGGTTTCTTACATAAATATTCAAAATAAAGGGACTCTATATTTCTAGTTATTATATCTCCATTAAAACCAAGGGGTTAAATATAACCCTCTCAAGCCTTCTTAGGGTGAGGAGATGTAGGGGCACTTTGTGTTCTACTGATGAACTTCTTTATCAAAGGGTCCTTTATCATTTTCCTTTTCTACATTTAATTTTTAGTTCATATTATTGATAAATATTTTAATTTACACTTCTCTTTAATATTATAATATTAAATTTTTGCATGATTTCACCATATATTTTATATTATTATTTAAATTTATTTTTTTATTTTAAAAGAAATCCACCCCACACACACGCACAAACACTTTATCCAATAATTGGTATCAAAGGAGATATTTTTGTTTTTATCAAAAACCATTATTTTTTAAAATTGATTTTAATTTTAAAAATATTAATCAATTTTAAATTTTTATATTTTTATAATGGCATCTAATTATTATTCATATGCCACTTTTTTTATGGAATTAATTATTCCTATTGGAAAAATTGAATGTCAACTTTTTTTAGTAAAATAACATATCATTTTTAGAAAATGGTTATGCATGAATATATTCAAACTAAAGAATCATAATATAAATGGACTCCTAAATATATTTCTACATTTTAAATTAATGGAAAATCCATGAATGCTCTTTATTGTATACTTGATCTAAATGGATTTAATTTCATATATATTTGTAAAACTACCCATGAAATATGGAAATTACTTGAGGTTTCCCATGAAGGAACCAATAAAGTTAATAATAATTTACTTGAAATATATAGGAAATATTTTGTAAGTATTTATATATATCCAAATGAATATATTACTATTATGTTTACTCGGTTTAATAACTTTTTCAATTGTCAAAATTCCCTTAGTGATTATTTTTCTATAGAAATTTTAGTAAAAAATATTCTCTTAGTCTTTCCAAGTAATTGGGCACCCAAATTCATGGACATATAGAAAGAAAGGTACATAAAGAAATTTTAGGTTGAAGATATTAGAAAATCAATCATGACATATGAGATAATTTAGAAGAGACAAGATGATAAATATTAAAAGAAAGAAAAGGAATCTAAAGAATCCAAAAGAACCATTACTTTCAACACCCTTCATGATGAAGATTCATCTGATAATGAAACTGAGATTGAACGCTTGACCAAGAGATTGAACAAATTAAAAAAAATAAGAAATCCTTCTATATTTCCCAAAAAAACAAATGGAAACACCAGAAGTAACTTTCTATGAATACAATAAGAAGGTTCATATAAGACTAGAATTCCCAATCTATAAAAATAAGTTAAAAGAAAAGAATAAAGGTAAGAAATATCTAAAATTATCAACCTAGAGTGTAAGAGACGACTCAATGGACTCAACTTCCTCAAGAAACTCAAGTCCTAAATTCTTAATTGCACAACTTGAGGAAGTTGATGAGGCTTATTCTCCTATTTCTCATTTTCCTTCTCATTCCTCTTGTTTCACTCATTCATCCCCTTCTTCTTTTTCTTCCTATTAACAAGATAAAATTGATAATTTTTTTAAGGAACTTATTTTTAAATATGAAGAAATTATAAAGAAATATAAAAAAAATTCTTAATTATAAAAATAAACTTTATAAGTAAAAGGATCTCCTTTCTAATTAAACGGTTTATTTGGTTTTAAAATTACAACAACAACCAAACATTGAAAATTTTGAATCTGAAATCAAAGAAATTAAAAATAATCTCACTCAATTCACCCATTATGATCAATATATTGATATGATTTTGGGTTCTCAACATCCTATAAAAAATCAACATGGTTTCAGGTTTTCAAATATTGCTAGTTCTTCAAAAAATAACACTTTTTTAAAATGGATTTCACCAAATAAGTTTTGTAATTATTCATGTAAATTCAAGAATTTAATTTATGTGTATGATTGAAAATTTTTTAGATATAAAATACCAGAATATTTTAATATTTAATCTCATTTAACTCATATAAAATATTATACCAAATAAGTTTGGGTCCGTTAATCCTTAACAATATTTTTGGACCTAAATTTACTTCATCTCTTTGAGCTAACCCTTCAAAACTCAAAATCTAGGAACCAAAGGCAGTCACATTTGATATATTGTAGGCTTATACCATCAATATTAATTATCATATCATATAGTGGATATTCAATAAAGGAAACAAAATGGATGAACCTATTATAAATTATTTTATTATCTAAAGGAAAACCCATGGAGTTGGAAATGTAATAAAATCTAGAAGGTAATCCCCCAGATTTTTCCATGTATTATTTTAATATTATATGGGAATTAATTTGAGACCAGACTCTGAGACGGTGTGCAGTTCTGAGGCTCGGTGATCTCGGAACAAATGTTTGAATTTAATTTATTAATTAAACAACGTGTGCGTGCGGTTTTCCAGAAAAAGTGGGATAACTCCTAAACAGGTGCTCAGATCAGAAATCTTAAGGCACCATTGCGTTCAAAGTAGAGATTTTACCTTAGGCAAGGCCTAACATCGACCGGCGTGGGTCGGTGGTGAAATCCAGTTTTTGGGACATGAGAGTAATAAAATATTTAAATAAAAATATTTTATTCCGCAATGAAATCTTTTTAATCTTCTACAACAGATATCTCTTATATTTTTTTAAATAAAGACCTACGCAGGGGTCCGGGGTTACAAACCTCATAACCCTAAAACCCTTGGCAGCTCTGGAGGCTCTATAGAAGACCTCCTGACACGGAAACGACGTTCTTGATGATTTTCTCTGGCGACGACGACACAGCGACCGGATCTTCGCCAGTGAACGCCGCGGATCCAAGTAGGATGTTTGTTTGATGATTTCTTCCCCATTTTTGATTTCCATGATGAACGTGGACTAATCCACAAACAAATTATCCCATGGATCAATCATTCTTGCGAGATGGGTTTTTCTGGGGTTTTTGAGGTTATTTTGGTTTTGATCTAACAGCGACGAACCCGGATCGTCACGAACAACGATCAAGGTCCATCCCTCTTGTTTGATTCTTGCATTTTTTTTCTCCCTCGCATTCTTCGTTGTGTTCTACGTGTTCTTGCATGAAAACAATCGTTGTGCATTCTTTTGTTGGCGCAGCGATCCAAGATTAAAGATCCAACCCCGGAGCGATGTCACGGAGGTGCGACGACGGTTTCGGTAGGCGATTCGGAGCAGATCGGGATGTATGAATTTTCGGGTGTTTTTCTTAGGATGGATAATTCGAGGTTTATGATCTGATTCAAGAGACAAAACACTTATTACGATGTTCGTATGACGAAACTAACCAATCCCTGGAGTATCGGGATGAACGGACGAGAAACCGAGGATCCGGAGGTTCAGCCACGGTGCGAGGAAGAAGACGGCGTTTCTGGAAATTTCCCGACTACACGCCGTGTAGTATGGTCTACACGGTGTGTGTTCATCGGCAGACCACATGGGATGTACTCCAAGAGTACACGGGCATGGGTTGGTTACACAACCAAGGACACGGCGTGTATACCCCTCCCCGACCATACTCGGCCAAATACACGGGATACCCCGTGTACTGGTACACGGGCAGGCGACACGGACAGAGGTCGTGTACGGGCACATGGCCAGCGTACACGGGGCGAGCCCCAGGTGCTCGGACATGGCGTGTGATTATTCAACATGCCATGTAGTTACTTTCTATCCGACAAGCTGAATGACACGGGCTGTTTACATGGGCAGTACCCAGAGTCAGGAACACGGCGTGTACTTTTCTACACACCGTGTAGTTGAGTTTTACACAGCTTGAATGGATGACACGGACCATTTATATGGGCAGTACCCGGGGTCAAGGAACACGGCGTGTAGCCATACTATACTCTGTGTAACGAATTTTTCATGGCTTGAGCCACTTTTCTTCTGTGACTTGGACTAGTTTCCTTAGGGTTTGTCCCCTTGGTCTTTCTCTTGAAGGTTCCCGGTATCATTTCCTACATATAGGAGTATGATCCCTTAAGTAGGACTTCCTGAATAGAGTTGTTGGAATCCCCTTTGTGAGACTCAGATCCAGATCCTCTATTCATTCCTGGAACCCTGGGTAGATTTCTTGGTATCGATGTGACCAACTTTACCCAGGCGCTGATCCTCTGCTTAGCGAATTAACTCAGACTGAGTTGTCGGAATCACCCCATGACTTGGTTGTGATCCTCATCTGGGCATCATGTTCTCAAAGTACTTGTGGAGTGTGTTCTCCAAAAACGAGTACTTCGTATCTCTCTCTTCAGACCTAGGAGTGTGTTCTCCTTGTTACGTTCTTAGTGGAATCTTCGAGCTGGATCCTAGTGGCGGTATCACGATGGTCGTTTGTGTATGAGTATATCGGGATATTCTTATTATATGTTCTATAGACATATATTATGTGGATCTGACTGTATATTTCTTTTGGGGTATTTTCCCTTGTTGTATTTCTTTTGTGGTTTCGGAGTGTCCTACTGGGTATTGTTATACTCATCCCTACACGGGATTTGCCCACACGTGTCATGTCTTTTGCAGACGAGTGAGCCTTTGACAGGATTCTAGGCGGACCAGGACCGGACAATACTCAGTGAGATCAGACAGGCTGAGGTGTGTTCTTACGGCTACAGACTGCAGTCCCAGCACCTTTCTTTTCAGGTTGTACTTTGTTATGGACTCTCTTTTGGTGGGCTTGTACTTTTGGCCCATGGTTTTACTTTCTTGTATTTTACTTTCCCGTCGTACTCTGTGGGTTGGGATTTAGTGTATGCATGAATCCTTTGCATTTTTAGTATTTTTTACTTTTCAGCTTTGTGGGCTTGGAAATTTGTGTGCGTGTGTACAGGTTTATAGGCAATGCCTCCCACGTTAGTATCATTCCTACTCGGTGCTAGTCACCATCCCCTGGCTTATTGGAGGCGGGCTTGGGGAGTTGCGGCTCGGGACCCACTGGGACGGGTCGTGACATAGAAAGTATCTTTTTTTATATGTTCTATTTGTTTTATATATGGGGAGTTGTTTGGATGATATATTATTTTATTTACTCTCTAATATAATCATTTTTAAAATGTCTATCTCATAGAAGAATATTATTAATTATTTACAAATCTTTTATAATTATCTGAATATATTTATACATATTTCAAGGATACTTATTTTCAAAAGATTCTATTTTGAAGGAGTTTTTGTCCATGTCTTGTTTTATCTTGAGCTTGATCTTAATTATTAATATCTACATAGATTCTAGAATTTAATTTTTTATATATCTTTACATACTAAAGCATGATAGTTTGAAAAGCCCCTGACTTTAATATGTATTATTTTCTTAATAGGGGATTTAGGTAATATTATGCATGTTATATATGAAGGTTGTTTTCAAATTCATGTGCATATCATGTTTTATTCTATATATGAAGGGAATAGTTTTGACCTTTAAAATTTTTTTATATACATATTATTTATCTAACCCTATTTATTTATAAGTTTCTTTTTTATAATCACAAATTGGGATAATTTTTTAAGATATATGAAAAATATAAAAGAATGTAGTGAAGTTAAAATATTGTTTCATCAAAGGGGAGAACTTTGTTTCAAAGTTTCATTAATCAAAAGGGGATAAAATATCATAGTATCACAAAAGGTAAATTTCTTTACAAAAAATGAGACTTGGTTTCATGAAAAATTGGTAAATCATTCCTTTTTATCTTTTCCTCTAGCTTATATTTATTTTTATATCATGTTTTTGTGATCATCTAAAAGGGGGATATTTTTTAATCTCTAACTTGTTTTTATTATCTTAATCACTAAATGTGTTTCTAACTTTATTTATTTAGAGAAAGTAAATATCACAACTTCACCACATAGAAGTACTCTACACTATGTTGTAAAAGGCCCTAGAATAATAATTTCTATGAACTGAGAAGGACTACTCCATAGTACAACTCATTCTAACTTTCTATTTGATAATCACAGTGAAAATCCTAGAATCCACACTTTAGTTAAACCTTAGTTCCTATAAAGTCAGGTAAGGCCACACCACAAGTTAAATGTCTATTCCATAGATCTTCTATTCAAGATTCATCCACAGTTCATCTTAAGTTTCATGTCATGGCTACGTTGAAACCAATAAAAACTCCAAAATATCATGTCATACTCCAAACTATAGACCAATGCCTCACTCCATAATGAGATTCGATCCAATATAGTCAAATGGCATTAATTTATTATCTTAAAATCATTTTCTTGTATCTTTAAAGAATTTACTCAACCCAAGATACCCTTGGGTCCTATGAAAGCTTTAAATAAAGATCATGGGATGAATTTATTATCATTTTATAAATGTAATAATCCAATTAAATTTTTTCCAATAATAAATGATGAAGAATTCCTCACCAATATTCAAATATCATAAAAGTTAAAAAATTTATTATCAATTTCCTAAGAATTTAAAATTGATAATCATAGAAGAGAATTGATAAGAACAACAGGAACCATTGAAAGGTGTGAACTTCCTCAAAAATTATCAAATACCAATAATATTCTTTATTCTATATTTCTTTGTTCCCTATTTATTCTTATTATCTTGGTCCTTTCACCTTCGTTTTGTATCCCATCGATGATATACCTTGTATATTATCTCTTTCACACCTTATTTCATCTTCTTATATTTCAGTTAGAGTATATATAGTATTGTGATGGGTTGTCCTCAAGTTAAACCATATCGTTTATTCCTTATTCTCATTATTGGTTTATTTATTTTTCCATTCAATAAGAAATGGTTTTTCTGGATCTTGGGTTTCTATTAAAACCAATGTTTCTTGGTTTATTTATTCTCTTTTTAAAATTAAGTTAATATCTATTTTGGTTCTTAGATCTCCTTTAAAACCAAGGAGTTAAATATAACCCTCTCAAACTTTATTGAGGGGAGGAGACATAGGGGTACATCATGTGATATTGGCAATGCCCTTTATTAAAGTGTCCCTTTTCCTTTTCCTTTTCTATATTTACATTCCCATCATTATTTATTGATTAATTTTTTAATTTTATTTATTTTATTTACTTTGATAATATCAAATTATTTCATGATATCTCTATATCTTTTATAACATCATTTAAATTTATTATTTTATTTTAAAAGGAAATTAACCCCCACCACCACCACCTATTTCTATTCTACTCTAACTAAAAATAGGATCATTATTATCAACTAGTAATGATTCACCATCCTAAATGATTATAAAACCATATCTTTCAGATTCTCTAACCTCTTTTTTACTCCTATGCAGGAATCGTGTCTCTATAACTTATTCTACCTTGTGGATTTGTGAAATATATTATTATGTCAACTCCTCTATATCTTAATCTTGAACTTCATTAAAGTATATCTCACTCCCATTGTGTCTTTTATATATATTATCCCTCTTAAGGAATTATGGATGTTTATTAACCAAAGCCTTCTATCTCAGGGATTGTATAAGTAACACCCCTTATTTCCTTAGAGTATACAATAAAGATACACTTAATGCATAGGATTTCAATTTTGTTACCAGAGCTAGCCATAAAAAAATTATAAACCCCACAATAATATATATGACAACATAGGTTTATTTCCATACCAAAGCTCATATGTAATACCATTCGATGATTTATTTAGAACTCATTTTAGAATGTGTGCTTATGAATGACTAAAAATTATATTTTTAATTATTCAAACACTTTTAAAGAAAAAGTGAGAAACTATACATGACTTCACGACAGAAAACAACCAAACCATCATGGTACAAGAGTTCAAGGCCAAACCACCAACCCTCAAACCTCAAACCACATGGCCATAAGAAAGCACAATGCTAAAAGATAATTCAACCAATTCAGTGTGCTCATCCATCAACTTCGTCGTTTCAAAGCAAACAAACACAATTGACGAAAAAACACCAAAATCAGGTCTGCGATGAAACCTGCACAAATTGAAGATCCTCCATCCATACTGAAAAAACTCACTAAATTCGATAAATCCTTCACACTCCACACTTGACAGAATCACCAAAACCCATAAGAAATAAAAACCAGTCGCTAAGACCACGTCGCCGTAGCAACGTCGAAGCAAACCCACCACAGAACACAAAATCAAATCCAAAACACAACCAACATCGCATCCAAATCGCCCCGAAAGAAACCAAAAATCACAGATGGAGATCAAGAAAAACCACCACAAACCTGAACCTCAATCCCACCGCCGCCTTTAAGCTCGCACACGGTGACCAGATCTGCCCAATGCAACCAGAAGACACAAAAACAACACACCATCCTCACCACAGCAGTGGAGAACTCAAACTTTGAACCGTCACCGTGCCGCCGAAGCCCTGTCCAACTTAGGGTGAGAAGAACACTAAAAATAGTGATATCACTGTGAAGTTCGAGATGCCACCACCACGGTAGATACTGCATACCACGGACCCACCGGCCGAAGCATCGAAGGGAATTCAGGCCGCAGCAGGGGAGAGGAAGATGGCGGCGGGGGGAAACCCTATACCGAAAGGGTTTGTTTCTTTCTTTAACATACACTATTACATTATGATGTATAAGGAGGATTTATTTGGTATATAATCTCAAAATCTCCTAAATAATCAATGAATACTTAGTTAATATATTATCTGTCTTAATCAGGGTGGAGTTTCATTATTTTTTTACCAATTTGATTCTCAACATCATTATTTTATTCTTTTAATTACTCAAAATAATCCAAATTATACCTCATTAAATTGGAATACCATATATATATAGTCATCAGTAAAATTTATAAAATATGAGTACCCACTACTTACTTAAACTGGAAATGTTCTGCATACATCTGTATGTACTAATTCAAGAAGCTTTGTGGCTCTTCCATCTATTCTACTAAATGGAGATTTGGTAATTTTTTCATGCAAAAAAACATGGAATACACCACGTGTTTTTAGTTTAAAATAATTTAAATATCATTCTTGGTTTAATTTGGTCAAAAAAAATTCATTTACATGAACTCAATAGTGATTCCATAGTTTGGTATTATATTATTCATTTTATCCTAATTCATTATTGATTATAATTACTCAGGTTGTCTAATACAACACATAAAGACTATTATTTAAATTTTATTTACTATAAAAAAGTATTTATTTGTAAAATAAGAAATATTTATTTCAAAATTTGAAAAAAACCCATTTTCATCAATTCTAGATATATAAATATTGTTTTTGGTAATTGAGTGTTTATAATAAAAATCTTTCAAAAAAACAAGATAATTTCATTCGACAATGTGAGGTGGTGGTCTCCAATAGCTACAGTAGCAAGTCTAGATATGTAGGATACTTATAGATCCACCTCTACTAAGGTAATATTTCAAAATATACTTCATTTAAAAAATTAACAAATATGTGAGCACCACATATTGTATATAATACCCAATTTGTATAAATAAACAGATTTCACTCAATAAAAAATGCACCAAAAGTTTCCCCTTGCTTCTTTGTATGGGTGTAGTTCTTCTTCTAGTTCCCTTTCTTTCCACATGAGAAACAAATAGCATCAAGTTCCCTTGTTTTCCCCTTGATTATCCTTCTCTTGGTCAGGTGTTTCATAGGTACCTTAGAATTATTCTTTATCTTTTGGACCTCACCCTTTCCCTTCCTCTTAGCTACCATAAGAAGTGAAGGTTTTTCATGCTCCATATCCTTATTAAGTTTATAAAGAAGAGTGACTATATATTGAAGATACTTCTCAATGTTTTCTATATTAAAATTTACAAAAAAGATGAAAAATAACTAAGAGAGTGATGAAAGAATGAGATCAACATGCAATTGTTTGGGTATCATAAACCCTATAACCACTCGACGCTTAATGTATCCAATTATTTATACTATGTGAGGCCAAGATAGCACACCTTATCCAAGTTTTCTAAAAAATAGTTCCTTGGATCTTTCAAATTGTTCCTCTTTATATCTATCCTGATAAAAATCATAAAGATGTATGAGAATTACATAGTCATCCATGATCTTATATGACTTTATGATTTTTTTTAGAAATGGATGATGGAATTAAATACAAAATATATCACATAGTTCTAGTGTCATTTATAGATAGATAACTCCTCATCACTTTCCTCCTTAGTAGGAATATTAGGGACTGGGAATTTTAACTCGTAAGACTTCTATTCATGACGCAACGCAACCCACCAAAATCCAAACCATTTTTGGAAGTTAATTCCAATTAAGATATGTTCATTCTCTATAATTTATTACATAGATAATGTGGTTGATTAACATTCCATTTTTATACAATAATATAACATTATATTATTAGTACTTTATTTTATTACTAGATGTGTCATAATAAATTATATTTTATTAATCTCCCAATATTTTACCAAACCTGATATCCCCCACCATTATATTTGTAATTTCTTTTCGAGTATAAATTATAATGGAAATGATATTTATTTCCCTTAATATAATCCATATGGATTCCATGAAAATTATAAGAAAGTATTTAGTTATGTGGTCTTGCCAACAGCAAACTAGCAACTACATAATCAATTGAGTTTACTTCTTAATCTAGAAATCCTAACTCAAATTTCCTAAATAATTTCATCTAAATTTATATTGGATGTAATAAGGCCATTAAACCCAATACATATTCAGTTAAGTTGACCCACTATCTTAGTTAAGACTTCTTGATAATTAGAAGTGCCCCGATGAAGTCTAAACAGAAACTTTAACTACGGGTATATCTTAATTCAGATGATGGAAGGATTTTTCTAACGTAATATTTTATTGAGGGATTTTTTTATTATGAATAAATTTTCTTATTTTATATTTTATATTTCATATTAATATTAAGTGGATTTTATTTAAATAATTAACCATGTTTTGATAAAACATTTATGCAAAATCCATTTAATTTAATTACATCTTTACTTGTTGATCCATTTATTTATATGTAATCACTGTCAGGCATACACATAATAAGCCATGTACAATTCATAAATAAAATACATAAATGGCTAGATCATGATATTATCTATCATTTTATTTACTAAGAATAAAATAAATCAACCTATGACCCTAGGGTGAAATCTCCTTGTACCGATATTGCCATAAGTTTCACTATTCCTTATATCCTCATATGTATCACCTTGGTCAGTTTCACATCAACTCCATCTTGAATAGCTACCATGTTCTTAGATACTCCTTCCATCACATAAGTTTTATACTCAAATGAAATTGAAGAGAACTAAAGCATTGATTAATTTTAAATTACATAAAACATCCTTAGACACATTGGTCCTACATAATGGAGGGAGGGATGACACACAAGACATCAAATTTAATTTAATAATAAATAATTAAAAATACAATGAAATTAATATTAAATTAAATAAAACCAACATATGTATAGGTATGGTATAAGATCATGTTCATACACATACATGAAAGGACTATGTATTTAAAATAATTAGCTATAAATTATTTTAATGTTTTATTCATTAACATAAAATGTGCATGAAGTAATCCAATTAATTTTTTGGTTAATAAATTAATTCATTTTATCTTAATTTTTATCCAATCTTTTCTAGAGATACCCATATGGTATGATATTTAAATAAAATAAATATGTAAATTTTATTTAAAATATAAGTGCATAGAATATACTTAGAATCAACTAAGTGAGTACCAATTTGAACTACTCGACATTGTAAAGACCCCAAACCTAGTAGACCAGAGTTTGTGGTTACTTTATTACATTAGTACTAGATATAATTGATCACATACCAAAGGATTTATTAGTTTATTGGTATTGTAAAACTAGATACATACTTTAAACTCACATTACTTTTGAAAACTAAAAATAAAACATAGTAATTTCATTGAAAATTCCATTATTCCCTTTAGCATATCCCCTAATATCAATCATAAAACACTTCCTAGTATCTTATGGAAAGAAAAAAATAAGAAATGGGTGATCTCATATGCACAGAGTGGAATATATCATGAATAAATAATTAATAATCAATTTGGAAAGGTAAGTGACTGAAAACACATGTCATTTAACCAATAACTTGAGCATGAAGAATAATATGGGAGGAATAAAAGATAATATAATAATTCCATATAAATAGTCACATGAGCTTGAAACTTATCCATGGATATTATAAATAATAAAATAACCATATAGACATCAATAACTAATCTCATAATTATGAAATTCATAATTCCAAACATCATAAACTAACAGTCAAGGCCTTGTTCAAAGACATCATACATAAAATAAGTCATGCCTCGACCAAATAAAAAAACTAGTTTATCTCATGAAACCTACTGATGCATTGAGGGTCTATAGTATGCCTTTTATATCACTTATTAAGTTTAATTAAATTGTCATATGAAATGGAAGAATAAAAATTCAATACAAAATCAATATAAACATTCATATATTGAAAAATTATCATATGAAATGTCAATATTTCCTCAGTAAAACTGATCATAAACCATCTAAAGGAATAATAAGGATAATATCATTACAAAATATTCCAATTATATTATAATTAAATGGATATTTTTATTGATGAATAGAAATACCATAAAATATCATTAAAAATATTCTTGAGGAAAATAACATTTTCATTTTGAAATCCAACATTAAAAACAAAAAAAATCTAGAATATTAAGAAAAAAAATTATTATAAAATAATAATGGAAAATTGCAAAGTAATCTGAAACAAAATGAGTGGTCAGGATGGTGCGAAATTCAAGTCATGCTGATTATGTTAAAATAAAGATTCCTTTCTCATTTTCGATAAAAAGTCAAAAGGTGCCTCATTCAGAAAATGACATGAAGATTCCTTTTAATCCATTTTATAAAATTAAAACATGGGTAGAAATAGAATTAATAAATCATAAAATAATATTTAAAATATTATTTAAAATATTTTAAGTAAAATATTGATATAAATAAAAAATATTCTCGACCAAGTATAAAAACAAAGTTAGTTTTCTTTAAAAATATAGTCTCGGTAACTCGAGTACTTAAAGAGTGTAAGTTAAGGAAAATTTATAATTTTCATAAATAAAAATAGGAGAATAAAATATATTGGGTTTAATATATAAATATAAAATAATTTCACTAGTGTAGACTTCACATAAACAATCCCAAATATTGATTAGATTATGAAATAAACACTTACCTTGGGTTCAACTTCCTTCATATGCATCCAAACCACATTTATAATAAATATGGATTTAATATATATATATATATATATATGTATTACATAACCATATTTATATATACCATACTATATATTATTTACTTACAATATTTTATCACCCATTTATTAACAATTGTTTTTAAATTATTATTTTGGTAATAACTGCTTCATTTTTCATGTATGCTTTGGTTCAGTAGTTTCAGTATTTATACTTTGATCATGGTTCCATGATCTTCAGAATTATAATAATGATATAAATATCATATATATTAATCTAAATTAATCCATAAAATTTAGAGATAGAAAAATGAATTACACCATTCAAGGAGATAGTAGGTCATATGTCCGCATAAACATTATTTTCATTTTTTGAAGGATAGAACAAAAGAAGGGTAAATAATAATTAAACTTTAATGAATCATTATTATATAATATATTTCATATATATATATATATATATATATATATTCATTAAAAATATCCTTATTATCATCCATTTCAATTAGAAATCAAAAATGAATCACATCGCTTCATGGAGACTGTAGTCCACACGTACACACGAGCAACGTTATCGTTTCCCAAAAAATTAAAAGGTAAGAAGGTATATTTGATATTATAATTAAATAATTATAATTATTTCATAAATATCATATATACACTTTAAATTTATCATCATATCTATCCATGAGAGTTAGTGAGGGAAAACGAATTACATCAGTTCGTGAGGTGGTTGTACCCAATACGCATGGTCAACGGTTTCATTTTCCATTTTATTGAAGAGGAGAAGGATAAATCTTATTAATAAAAATAATAATATATAATTTTTTTAATACTTGTTTTATTATATTTTAGTTATTAATACATAATTTAATGGGGTAATAGAAAAATAAAAAAAGAAATATCTTGGTGAAGATGATTACCTTCGCTTAGAAATACATCCTTTGGATCACTTATTAATGACCATAAGGTTGGTATTTTGGGAAGGATATAATATCTAGAATGTGTATAAGGATGTTTTGAAAATATTCTTTTAGGGTAATTTCTATCTAAATGGATTAATATAATAATTCCTCATCCATAAATATAACTTATTCTAGTATTTTTTAACTAGAAACCACATTCGAGGTCTTTTAAGTTTAGAGTTTTAGAGAATTAGAAAAAACTCTTTAATAGTAAAATCATACATTACAAGTGGAAAATTATACTTAGTATCCATTTTTTCACAAAAGGAAACCCTTTTCAAATAAAACATGATTTATTTCCAAGACACATCTTCAATATATTTATCATGGAATCCTCTTTATCCTTACCAATCTTAAGACCTGTGAAAAATATTTTAAAACTTGGGATGAGCACAAAATATCTGTAAGGGACATAAAAAAAAAGAAACCATTAGTCTAGCTAAAAATGGTAACCCATTTAACATTATTTTAGTGAATGAAACAAAACATTTTTATATGAATTAAAACCAATAGAAAGTAATTAAAACTTATTTAGGTGACTTAGAGCATCATATACATAAAACCCTTTCAAACCCCTTTATATTGGAATAAACATATGGATGAATTTCAATATTATTATTACCCAATAAATTGTAGATCTATAATGGGGATCACCCTTTATATAAGCTATATTAGGCTCACCCGTGACCTATAATGGAGATCATCCCTTAATATAAGCTATAACAGGCTCACATGTGAGCTACAATGGGGATCAACCCTTCGTATAAGCTATGACAGGCTCACCCTTAAGATATAATGGGTCTAAACCCTTCGTATAAGCTATATCGGTCTCACCAATTTCATATAATTCTAATGTACCATTTCATGAATAAAACATGTTCATCACAAAACCCTTTTGAAAATTTATTCTAATCGCATATGAAAAACATTTTCATATAAAAATACCATTTTCATTTAAGAAAAAAATTTCAATACCAAGATACCCAAAAAAATTAAATAAGTTATTTTTTTCCTTTTAAAAACAATCATGCTTATAAAGGAAGCCAAGTATCAAATAACGGTTATGGTGGCGGAGAATTTGTTGTCATCATATACAAGAGAAACATTCTTTTTTTTATTTGTAAAGAAATTAAAACACTTCATATAAACATATTCCTTTTGAAAACTCTGAATTAAATTCAATATACACATAGAATTTCCTCTATAATCCTTTTATATCCATATAAATAAATATGTAAATTAATATCATGAAGAAAAGATTCAATAATTATATTTTTTAACGTTCAAGGTGTCACATACCACTTTGAACATTTAAATCTTAATCTCCATGAATAGATACATTTATTAAAACAATAATTAACATTATAATATATAAAATATGGATATTAAATGCAATAGTTGCAGTATATACACCTTATAAAATAATAAAGGTGCATATTATAAATAAATGCCTCAATGAAAGGAGATTAAGACGAAAGCCATTACCTCGAGTCTGAAACATCTTGTATGTACTTTATATTCCTGAATAATAAACTTAGGTTAATTTATACTTGATTGAGAACATTTTTCATGTTCATTATTTATTTTATACCTCTTATTATAATTTTATAATAATTACATAATTATTTAAGTTCATATCAGATGTTTTGTCGATATTCGGTACTTGAGTCGAAAAAGAACTTGGTACGATGTAAATAGTCTATACGGTCATAATTCCATCATCTCCAGAATGAAATTAATGTTATAATAATAACTTTTATGCATCAATTATACTTTTTCAATCAAACCATTCATTTATGGTATGAAAAATGAACAACGTTTTAATCATGGAGATGGTAGACCGTACTTATGCATGAGTAAAATTTTCATTTTTCATTGATAATTATGGAAATAAGGTAATTATTATTTTGTATTTCCAGAATTATAATATTATTATAAAAATCATAATAATAATTTAAATATAATTATATATATCATACAGGTGATGGGGAGAATAAAAATGGTTCACATCACTTCATGGAGGTGATAGTTCACACGTACGCATGAACGACGTTGTCATTTTTATATACATGGAAAGTAAGAACATAAATGAAATAATATTCTTTTAAAATGATAAATATGTCACTAATATCATATATAAACATTTATTCCATCATTATAACCAGTCTTGATAGATGATAATGAAAAACAAACTATATCGGTTCGCAAGGCGGTAGTCCACCGTACACACGAACGAAATATTCATTTCCCATTTGATGAAATTAGAGATGAACTTAGGTGATGATATAAACATAAAAAAATCTCAGTATATTTAGGATACTGGAGTTATTTTTTCGTCTTATAATAAGAATATTTAGAGGTAGTATAAGAAAAAAATAAAATAGAAACACTTAAAAAATGATGCATCTTCTTCGGTTGATCACCTTTGAAGAACACCTTAACACCTCTAATAAAGATGTTCTGCCAAACATAAGGCCTAAAGAATGTGGGGAGGTATTCTAGGAAGTATTGTGGCCAGATATTTTCCAAATAAAAATTATTTTTAAGAGTAATTATTAGATAATAGTGAATATCTTTTTATAGGAGAGGGGAGGGGAACCCTTGGAAACTCTTAAAATATTAAGTTATTATAAATTCAATTTCTGTTACAAATGGTACCAAAATCATTTATTTATAATATAAGATGATTTTGGGATGAATACCAATCATATAATTAAAATTGGAAAAGTTTTTAATATTTTTTAATCCTTATATGTTTTGTTTAACCCTTATTTTACCCTCTTTAATATTACTGTGATATTATGTTATTTACACTTTGTGGGTTAATATAATTTTTATAACATGTCAAATGACCCAAAAAAAGGTTTATTTATGACATATTTGGACTTATAATAACCATTTGGAAGAATATTATATTTTTAGTAATTTAATATCATTTAAAAAACTATTTTATATTTTAAAATACCAATAGTGTCAATTTTGACACTATTCATTAGTTGACTTTTAAAAATATCATAACAGGAAGATAAGTTCAAAAAAACTCATTTAAATTATCAAAAAAATCCAAATTATCCATAAAATTCATGGATGAAATAATTTATATCAGTTAATATTTATAATATCATTTATTTCATTCTTTCATTAATTAATAAATTACTACATCATCATTGTGTCACCATTTAATTTAATTATTTATTTCCTAAAAATTTTAAATAAATTACCATGATGCAGGTAACATTTTTATATTTATAATTACTATTTATAGTCTAATAGATAAATTTCATAACTCTATATTAAAATTTTTTTAGTTATAAGAGACTTGATTATGACATCTTGGTCTTTATTTTAAATAAAAATTTTATAAGTGTCATAATCACATCCAAGTGGCTCCAATTGGTCCTAAAATAAACCCAAGTATGATAATTGTCAGAATATACACATAAAATTAAATTACAATAATTTTTAGTGTATTTTATATTATTATAATATTATTGTTACCTTTAATTACTCGATTTACCATTCACTGTGGAAATTAAAATAATTACTAAAGTTACTATTCATAATGTCCAAAGCTAAAAGGGACCTATTTACATAATTTATACCTACTGATTCAAAATATGGAATTAATTTTTCCAAATTCAAAACACATAAGTTGTATTAATTAATTTAAAAATAATACTCGTTGTCAAAACGAGAAAATGAGTTTTTTCAAGTAAAAACTAGCGTGCGTTTATATCTAATTTCAATGTGAAATTACTTCCAATGACCAAAATTGGATTAAATGATAAAAATTTAATCTAATTTTTTCTTAAAACCAATTAAAAAGATAATCTAACAATATAAATAACTTAGACAAAAAAGTAGTTTTGAATAACAATTCTGTATTTTTCCCTATTCATTAAAATATGAATTTTATCAAAAAAATACCAAAATTTTACCAAAGTAAATTTTAATGTACCAATTACAAAGAAGAAGTTTATTTTGTCAAATAGAACTTATAAAAGTGTCAAAACTGGATTTAAAATGGGTTCTCCATCAAAAGGCGGTAAAATTGTATTTTTTTGAAAAATACTTCTTTTATCCGAAAAAATGAATTTGTTCTTATGTCATGTCTAGAAAAAATATGAGATGAATTTTAAATATTAGATTGAATATATTAAATATATATTTGATTAAAAAAATCTATAAATAGTGATTTTATTATTTTATAAACTCACTTATTTTCATTTGAATAGTTTTTCAGAAAAACATTTCCTTTTAATTAAAAAGGGTTTTATTTTAATTTATAAATAATTGTTCACAAAATAATTAATTAAATACATGTGTGAAAAATATTTTCATAAATCAATTAATATTGTTTACTCCTACCATTTTAATAGCTAGGTTATAAATTATCATAAAAATAGTTAGTTGTACACTAAAGTTCGATGTGGTGTATTATGTATGCTATCGAACATATTGTATCCTTTTAAAAACTCAGGACATTACATTCTACCCCCTTTTGGAAATATCATCCTCTCAATATGAATTTGTTTTTAGTAACTAATGTGTGACTCTTCAAAATTCATGTATTTCATTCCCACGTCGAAAAAAGTATTAATAAAACTTCCACGATAATAGAAAGAATTGTATGAAGGTCACCTGAGATAACACATACTAGGATTCCATATAGGAAAACATGGATATGGAAGAAAAAATAACCATCATATTCTGATAGAGAGTGATAGAAAACATGATCAGAAGAAAGTTAACAATTAGAAAACCACAAACTTATGATTGGTTAAATGGTATTTAATTTTGTAGTGGGAAAAGTAAACGAAAAACATTTTTGTTTTAAGATCCTTTTGAGAGAGTTGTGGAATTATTTTACAACATAGAATAAGAATACAAGAAATTATACTTACTTGGAGAGTATATTTTCATCCTTTAATCAAATTCCACCAGAAACTCATATTTTTTACCATACGATGAGTATTTAGAATGAAATTTTTTTACACCATAAGCACTAGAATCAACTTCTAGAAAACCACATAATCCATCAAATATTAACTATCTATTCATCTGATCTTGAAAAAATAACCAAAACATAAATGTTAGGATAAAATAAGATAATTATCCAAAAATAATAATAATTTATATAATGAAAAACTACTTTAATCTCCAAAATTCAATATTAATATTCAAATTTCAAAAAATAGAGTTCTCTAAAATTCCTTATAACAATCCAAACTAAGATTGAAACCCAAAATTCAGACTAATTTGATTACCTAATCTACCAAGATAAATTTTAACATTTATCTCCAATTAACATCAACCACTCTTAATGTCATATACCAAAAAGTAATTAAACTAATCACATATACTCCAAGATAGGATAATCATTTCCAAAAATAACTCTTATCCCCAAAAGTCCATCGTATATTATTCCAAAATATAATTCAACATTTATTCCTAAAATAAAAAAATCCATTTGATAAAATGTAAGGTCCCAAAATCAACTTATTCTTATTCAATAAACTCGTTTAAATAAAAATAAAAAGTCATACTAACTAGGGACTTCACGTAGTCTAGTGTTGGTGATAAATCTCTGCCACACTTCATTTGTGGGTTCGATTCCCCAAACCATGTCTAATGCGACAGGTTGTCACATGGTCTGTGTAACGACCCAGGTATTCATACAATAATACTTTTTCATTTATATTAATATTTATTAATAAGATCTTATTTTTAAATTAAAGGATATGATTTTTTTGATAGTTTACTCAACATGTAACAACAGGTTTCCTTAAAATCTTACATTGCACACAACTTTGAGTTATACCAAAAAATAATATAATATTATTATTAATTTAAAAGGTTGTTAATGCCTAGCCATTGTATTAGAAAGAATTAATATAAATAACTAAAATATGATTATAAATTTTTGTTAAATTTCTTTACATTTATCCAATAAATTTTAGAGGATTAAAATAAGAATGAATCTGATTTTAAGCATGAAATACTCTGATATTTTTTAAAGGTTGTTTTACCGCCTTTTGATGGCAACCCATTTTTAAATCTAGTTTTTTCACTTTTATAAGTTCTATTTGACAAAATAAAAATCTTCTATATAATCAGGACATCAAAATTTACTTTGTATAAATTTTTGGTAATTTTCTGATAAAGTTCATTTTTAATGAATAGTGAAAAATACCGCATTTTAAGTTAAAATTGTCTTTTCATCTAATGTATTTATATAGTAAGATTGTACTTTTAATTGGTTTTAATGTTTAATTAGATTATATTTATATCATTTAATCCAATTTTGTTCATTGGAAGTAATTTCACTTTGAAATTGGACATAAACACATGTCAATCTTTTGATAGTTTTTACTTCTTAAAAACCCGCTTTTTGGTTTTGACAACGGGAATTAATATTAAATTAATTAATGAAACTTCTGTATTTTTAATTTAGAAAAATTTATTTCATATTGGAAATCATTAGTTCAAAATTATGTAAATAGGTACCATTTATTTTTAGACATTATGAATAGTAACATCAGTAATTATTTTATTTACCATGGTTAAAGGGTAAATCTGGTAAATAAGGGTAAAATTATTATTATAATAAAACAAAACTATCATAAAATGTGTCTTAATCCAATTTGATGAGATCTGTCTGACCATGGTAATCCTTAGGTCAATTTTGGGACCCTATGGAGCCACTTTGATGTGAAAATGACATTTTATAAGAATTAATTTAAAGTAAAAAAAAATATAACATTAACATGTCTTTTTTACTAAAAAATATTTTATATAGGGATATATAAGTGATATATTCTACTATAAATAGTAATTATAAAAATCAAAATATTTTCTACATCATGGTATTTTATTTATAATTTTTAGGCATCTAATAAATAAGTATATTTATGACACAATGATGATGTAGTGATTACCTTATTAATGAATGATTTAAATAAATGAGATCGTAAATATTAAAATAAATTTATTTTATAACTTTTTATACCATAAACGAATTTTATAGATTCTTATTACTTCTTATCTTTCAATTAATTAAGTTTTTTTGAAATAATCAGGTTTTTATGGATTTTTAAAAAGTCATGATATAAATAGTATAAAAATTGACGTAAACGAGTTTTTAAAACAAATACTATTTTATTAAATGATATAATAGTAATAAATATCTAATATTAGATAAAATGAATTAGATAATGTTTACAATGTCATTAATGAACCACTTGAGGTTTTATTGGCATTTTATAGTAACTATATTAACCATATAGTATGAATATACAAGAAGACATAGTAAGAGTTAAATTAGTTAACTAAGGGTTAAAGCTAAAAGATAAAGTTAAATTTATGACCTAGACTTGTATAAAACCTATTGGTTTAGATTTGTAGACCCAACATCATCTTATATTTGAAATAAAAGACTTTTGGACCATTTGAAACTGAAAATAAATTTATAATAAAATAATACTTCAAAACCTTCCTAAAGTGCCCCTCCTCCCTCTTTATAAAACGGCATCACCCATACCCATTTAATCACACCCCAAAATCCCCTTGTTTAGTCCAACATCTTCTCAAATAGTCTCCTAACATCCCATTATTCCCCTTATAAGCCTTACCTGGGCATAAGGCAATTCAAGAAAGCCTTTTGGTCCAAATCAAAGGGAGTTACACGTTTTAAGAGGTAGCGTCTTCTCTAAAGTTCCTTTATTTAATTTTACTTCTTCTCACCCTATTCTATTCTTATTCTTTGATTAAATTAGAAAAAAAATTATACTAAATATACTAGGACATTTTATGAGAATTATTATAACTACACTTACACACACCTCCATCTAATGGATATGAACATATTCTTTCTGTGGACGGCGAACTACTACCTCACGAAACGATGATTATTCAATTTTACCCTACCACCTATCCTGGTGGCCATTATGATGGCACTATATTTATATATGATATATATTATATTTATATTGTCTCTATTATTATTTTTTTATTTAAATCATACCACTATGCTTTCTATAATTTGTAAATACAATAATTTCATTTGAGGAAGTGTGGACTACCACCCCTCAAAGTGATATGACTCACTCATTCCATACATGTAACGTATAAAGAATGTATTTAATGAAATTATTTAATGTATATAAAATATGATATTATACTAGAATTATAATATACTTATTTATCATTTATTTTTAATTCCTTTAAATATGAAAAAGAAATGAAAGTAGCGCTCATGCGTAGGTACGGCTTACTGTCTATATGAATGGTGCATTTCATTTCTTATCTCAAAATGTTATATACTATTATAAATACATATATATACTAGATATATATGATATTTAAATAATGAATATTATTATTTAGATAATGGACTTTTGACCAAAATGACAATTTGTAATTATAACAAGTTCATTTTTAACTCAAGTACCTAACATCGACAAAACGACCGATATGAACTTGAATAAATATATGATTGTTATAGAAAGGTAATAAACCATATAAAAGAAATAATAAACTTGAAAAAGGTTCTGAATCATTTATAAATTAACTTTATTTTATTATTCATCAATATAAAGAACGAATGTGACAAGTCAGATTCAAGGTAAGGGACTTTGTCTCAATCCCATTTCATTGATGCACATTTTGGTTTATACATGTCATTCTTTTATACAGTTTATAATTATACCCTTTTTCTTTTAATTTCATTAAACTATTTCCAAAATTAATCTTTTTTTTATGAAGCGTTTTACTAAATGACAAAGGGAATTTTTCTTTTTAACGTATGCGGTGATAATGACCTTTCTGCCACTACGAGTATTATTTGATATTTGGATTCCTTAACAAGATGTAATGTTTTTAAAATGAAAATAAATACCATATACCTTTTTTACGTATTTTGGTATTGAATATGGTTTTGAGAAATCATTTATTATGTCAATATGTTGAAATTATTTATTGTTATTGCAATGTGGAAATGTTATCTTTCCTTTATGCTTGTTTTATGTGTTATTAATATGTTATGGTTCTTCGGAATTTTTTACCTATATGGGTGGTTCCGTGATAATCCTAGGATGAGTGAGCCCGAGATATCTCTCCAATGCATTAGGTAACATTATGGAGGTAAATTTTAATGTTTATCTTAATATATTTATGAAATATACTATGATGGGTATTCCAAACATAAGTCTCTATGTAGCTGTAAAAGCTACAATGTAAGTATGTTATGGATGCCACAAGTTACCTTTATGATTTATGATTTCTGTGTTTTATTCATAAATCTTATTATTTCATGAGATATGTTAATGATATTATGTTTTATGATTGAAAAGTATGGTTTCATTGATTTATATGTATTGATATACTAATGTTTTATTTCCTTTTTTTATAACCCTTATTGAGATTTTTTGTGCTCATCCCATGTTTTAGAAATGTTTTTCACATGGTATAAAGGGTAAGAGAAAGGAATAATTCAAGAAGATTTATATCAAGAAAAGAATTATTGAGCTTGTAATTTTTTGACATGTAATGTAATAGTTATGGCATAATTCTCTAAAACTCTAAACCTAAATAGATCCTCAATGTGAATTCTTGACTTTACTCAAGATTATTTAATTTTTAAGGCTAGGGCCTTATAGTTATTATCGTAGTTTGGTTTATATAACTTTACATATTAGGGTGAAATTTAATCATAAGTGACATGTTTTATATAATTACAATAGTTAGCATATTAGAAAGAGTCATATTTATTTTAGATAAATTAAATGAGTTTAAGATAACATGAATAAATATATATTATTGTTTACCCTCCTCATAAGATATTATATAGTGATTTTACTAATATACTAACACTGACCTTTTTGGTTTTAGAGTAAATGGTTGGATCTAGCAGGCATCAAAGTAACAATGGATGTGAAGGAAACTGTGGTCATTTTTTAAATAAGAAAACAAATGAAATGGGAGCTTCAGTGAGAACTCTTGTGGTTATTCTAAACCAATTATCTAGAGTCATTATTGACCACTTGAACCTTGGTGATTTTCCTATGGCATTATATATGTGAGAAATTAAACCCTATGTAAGTTCAGGTAATAATCATAAAGGTAAGTATATTCAAAAACTTATGTGTCAATAATGTGGAAAGAAACACCTAGGAAAATTCTTAAAAGGGATTGGAAGATGACATATATGTGGTAATGAAGGTCATAAAGTAGTAACCTATCATGGAAAAATAAATCATTCAGTTAACTCCAGAAAAGGGAAAGAATTCATTTCCAAGGGATCAATTGAATGTTTTAAATGTGGTGTGCATGGTCATTATGAAAATATATTTCCTACAAAGAAGGATCGGTAAAGGGATCAGCAAGACCATAAAAATATATGTTTACCAATACCTAATTCTATTCCAATTTAAGATAATGAAATTGAAAATGACCTATGAAAGGTGTGTATTATTTCTTAGCACATGTTTTGACATTATTGAAATATTAGGACATTATACATGATTTTGTTTGTAGGAAAGAAGTATTAGGGAATAAGTTGGAAAAATTATTAAGGTATCTTGAATAATATTGGACAATTAATATGTATACATTTTATAAATTCGAGAGTTGTGTTAGATATCTGGGTGATGAAATGTTTAAAATTATTAATGGCCTTTGTTGATTGGATTAATTTGGAAGACTTTTCTCTTATATGTGTAACCCTGAAGTTTGTTATGTGAAAATGATATTTGAAGAAGAATTATCTTTTCTTTTGTGGATATAGCTATGAGAACTAGTTGGGTTTATACAATCCTTGAATTTTATGCAATTTTAGGTTATTACTTTTTCGGATGAAAATGTGAGGTATGAGATAACATTTGAGGTTAAAATATGTTATGGTTATTTTTAGGGAATTTATCTCATTTTTTGATATGTTATAAAATTATATAGTTTTGAAAAAAGGACAACACGCAGACCATCTGACAACCCACCACGTCAGACAAAGCTGTGGGAATCAAACCCATAACCAAAGTGCGAATGGGATTTATCACCTACCAATAACCTACATGAAGTCCCTGGTCAGTATGACTTATTATTTTTTGTTAAATGATTTTACGGATCAAGAATAAGTTGATTTTGGAACTTATGTTTTATCAAATGGATATCCTTGTTATAGGAAAATGATTTTTCGATTAAGTGATAAATGTTATTTTGGAAGACGTTCGCTCTTTTGGGAACATTATATACCTAAGGAAAATAGAATACAATGGGATTTCATTTGAGGGGTAATGGTGGAATTATATTTTGGAAGAATATATTTATTTATTATGGATTCAGGTTATTTATGTAAATGATTAACCTATCTTTTATAATATGTGATTAGGTTAATTACTTTTCAGCATGAGACTTTAAGAGTAGTCGATGTTATTTGGAGATAAATGTTAAGATTTATCGTGGAAGACTGTGTGATCAAATTCTTCTGAGTTTTGGGTTTTAATATTAGTTTGGATTATTTTGACAAATTTTAAGGAAAATTGTGTATTGAATGGTCTTTGTTGAACTTTGGGTACTGTTTGTTGAATTTTGGAGAATAAGGATAGTATTTCTTTTTACAAAGGATTGTCCTTTTGGGGATTATATGATCTTGTACTAACCATTTTGTTTTTTCTTAATGTATAAAGACAAGGGAAATATATAGTTCATATTTTTTGGATTATGTGATTCTCTAGAATTTGATTCTAGCACTTTTTATGTCACCAATTCATCTTGAATACTCATCATTTTGAGAAAAGATGATTTTTTGGTAGAAATTTAGTAATGGATGAAAGTCCACATGACAAGTAAGTATGTTTCCTTATGTTCTTAGCCAATATCATAAATAAAGTCCTCAACTTTATTAAAAGGATATTAAAACAAAAAACATTGTTCATTTAATTTTTCTACTGTGAAACCAAAGACCGTTTAACCCATCACAAGTTTGTTGTTTTCTAGTGGTTAACTTTATCCTAATCATTTTTTCTATAACTCTCCATTAGAACTTGATGGTTAGTTTTTATTCCATATTCATGTTTTTTATATGGAATCCTAGTATGTGTTATCTCGGTTAAACCTTATACTTATCTTTCTTTCTTTAAAAGTTATAGTTTTGTTGACTCTTTTTCTGATGTGAGATTTTCAGTGAAGTTTCTAAGCCTAATTTTAAAATTTTGAGGATGCAATTTCCAAAAGGGGGGAATGATGTAACGACCCTGGTGTTTATAGAATAATACTTTTTAATTTATATTAATATTTAGGAATAAGATATTATTTTTACATTAAAGCGGATTCTTTGTCTGATAGTTTACTCAACAGGCAACAATGGGTTTCTTTGAAATCTTTCATTGCACACAACTTTGAGTTATACTAAAAAAATAATATATTATTATTATTATTTTAAATGGTAGTTAACGTCTAGCCATTGTATTAGTGGGAATGAACATAACTAAATAAAATATGAATATAAATGTTTTTTAAATGTCTTTAAATTTATCCAATAAATTTTAGAGTCTTAAAATAAGAATGAATCAGATTTTAAGCATGAAATACTCGAATATTTTTAAAAGGTCATTTTACCACCTTTTGATGGAGAACCCTTTTTAAATATAGTTTTTATCACTTTTATATGTTCTATTTGAAAAAATAACCTTCTTCTATTGAATCGGGACACAAAATTTACTTTGGATAAATTTTTGGTAATTTTCTGAAAAAATTTATTTTTTAATGAATAGTGAAAAATACGGCATTTTAAGTTAAAACTGTATTTTAATCTAATTTATTTATATAGTTAAATATTACTTTTAATTTATTTTAATGTATAATTGGATTATATTTTTATCATTTAATCCAATTTTGGTCATTGGAAGTAATTTCACTTTGAAATTGGACATAAACACATCTCAATCTTTTGATAATTATTACTTCTTAAAACCTCGCTTTTTGGTTTTGACAATGGGAATTAATTTTAAATTAATTACTACAACTTCTATGCTTTGAATTTAGAAAAATTGATTCCATATTTGGAATCATTAGATCCAAATTATGTAAATAGTCACCTTTTATTTTTAGACATGATGAATAGTAACTTCATTAATTATTTTATCAACCATGGTTAAACGGTAAATCTTATAAATAAGGGTAATATTAATTTTATAATAATAAAAAACTGCCCTAAAATGTATCTTAATACTATTGGATCATATATTTCCAACCATGGGAATCCTTGGGTCGATTTTGGGACCACATGGAGCCACTTTGATGTAAAAATGACATTTTATAAGAATTAATTTAAAGTAAAGAAAAATATAACATAAACATGTCTTTATTAATAAACCAATTTTTATATGGGGTAATATAAGTAATATCTTTAACTATAAATAGTAATTATAAATCTAAAAATATTTCCTACATCATGGTATTTTATTTTTAATTTTTAGACATCAAATAAATAAATATATTTATGACACAATGATGATGTAGTGATTACCTTATTAATGAATGATTTAAATAAATGAGATTATAAATATTAAATTAAATTTATTTTAAAAATTTTATGTCATCCAAAAATTTTATGGATTATTTTTACTTTTTTATATTATAATTAATGAAATTTTTCTAAATAATCAAGTTGTTATGGATTTCTAAAAAGTCATGATATAAATAGTATAAAAATTGACATAAATGAGTTTTTAAAACAAATACTATTTTATTAAATGATATAATAGTCCTAAAAATATAATATTATGAAAAATGACTTATATAATGTTGAAAATGTCATTAATTAACCACTTGAGGTTCTATTAGAATTTTATAGTAACTATATTAACCATATAGTATGAATATACAATAAGACATGGTAAGTGTTAAATTAGTTAACTATGGCTCAAATCTAAAAGATAAGGTAAAATTTGTGACCTAAACTTGTCTAAAACCTATTGGTTGAGAGTTTTAATCCAAAAAATCATCTTATCTTTTAAATAAATTACTTTGGGTCCATTTGAAACCGAAAATAATTTTGTAATAAAATAATACTTCAAAACCTTCCTAAAGTGCCCATCCTCCCTCTTATAAAAGGGCATCACCCCTACCCATTTAATCACACCTATCAAGCCCATTTAATCATCAAAACTCTGAACAAATAGTCTCCCAACATCCCTATATTCCCCCTATAATACTTACCTTGGGTATAAGGCAATTCAAGAAAGCCTTTTGGCTCAAATCAAAGGGAGTTACACGTTTTAAGAGGTAGCTTTCTCTAAAGTTCCTTTCCATTATTTTAATTCTTCACTCCCTGTTCTATTATTATTATTTTATTAAATAACAACACTAGTATCCTCAATATTCTAGGATTTTTTTTTATTATAATTATTTTAACTACACTTACACACACCTCCATCTAATGGATATGAACATACTATTTCTGTGGACGGTAAACTACTGCCTCACAAAACGATGATTGTTCAATTTTCCCCTACCACATCTCACGGTGGCCATTATGATGGAACTATAATTATATATATTATATATTATATTTATATTGTCACTATTCTTATGTTTTATTATTTAAATCAAACCTCTATGCTTTCCATAATGTGTAAATACGATAATTTCATTTGAGGAAGTACGGACTACCACCCCCTCAAAGTGATATGACTCGTTCATGCCATACATGGAATGTTTAAAGGATGGAGTTAATGAAATTATGTAACATATATAAAATATGATATTATATTGGAATTATAATATAACTATGTATCATTTAATTTTCATTCCTTTAAATATGAAATAAAAAATTAAAGTAGTGTTCATGCGTACGTATGACTTACCGCCTCCATGAACGGTGAATTTCATTTATTATCTCCAAATATTATGTACTATTATAAATAACTATATATACTATATATATATGATATTTAAATAGTGAATATGATTTTGGAGATAATTTAATTTTGACCACAAGTACAATTTGTAATTATAACAAGTTCATTTTTGACTCAAGTTCCAAACATCGGCAAAACGACTGATATGAGATTGAATAATTATATGATTGTTATAGCAAGGTAAATAGTGATATAAAAGGAATAGTAAACTTCAAAAAGGTTCTTAATCAATTATAAATTAACTTAAGTTTATTATTCAGGAATATAAATAACGAACGAGGCAAGTCGGACTCAAGGTAAGGGACTTTGTCTCAATCCCCTTTCATTGAGGCATATTTTGGTTTATACACGACCGTATTTTATACAGTGTATAATTATACCCCTTTTCTTTTAATTTAATTCAAAAAAAATCAAAAGGAATCTTTTTTTTACAAATTTTTTTATGAACTGTTTTACTAAATGACAAACACAATGTTTTTTTAACGTACGCAGTGTTGCGACTATTATTTGATATTTGGATTACATAACAAGACGTAATGTTTTTAAAAGGAAAATAAATACCATATACCTTTTTTAAGTTTTTTGGTATTGAATATGGTTTTGATAAAGAATTGATTATGTCAATATCTTGAAATGATATATTTTGATTGTAATGTAGAAATTTTATCTTTCTTTCATTCTTGTTTTATGTGTTATGAATATGTTATGGTTTTGGGGAATTGTTTATGTATACGAGTGGTTCTATGATAAACTAAGGGTGGGTGATCCCAAAATAGCTCTTCAATTCATTGGGTAACATGATAGAGGTAAAAGTTAATGTTTATCCTAATAGATTTAGGGAATATACTGTTATGGGTATTCCAAACATAACTCCCTATGTAGCTGTGAAAGCTATAATGTAAGTATGTTACGGATGCCACAAGTTACCTTTATGATTTATGATTTCTCTGTGTTATTCATAAATCTTATGATTTCATGAGGTGTGTTAATGATATTATGTTTTATGAGTGAAAAGTATGGTTTCATTGATTTATATGTATTGATAGACTAATGTTTTCTTTTCTTATTTTATAACCCTTACTGATCTTTTTATGCTCATCCCAAGTTTTTGAAATATTTTTCAAGGGGTATAAGGAAGGATAAGAGAGAGAAATAATTCAATAAGATTTATATCAAGAAATTAATTCTGGTTTTTTTAAGTATTTTTATTATTTTGAAGAAAATTTGATAGAGTATAAGTGTCTACCGTGTAATTTTTCTAGATGTAATGTAATAGTTATGGACTAATTCTCTAAAACTCTAAACCTAAAAAGATCCTCAATGTGAATTCTTGACCTAACTCAAGATTATGTAATTTTTAAGGCTGAGGCCTTATAGTCTGCGTGTTTTCCCTTTTCAAAAATTTTATAATTCTTATAACATTACCAAAATTAGATAAAATCCTCAAAAATAACCATAACATGTTTTATCCTCAAAATTTATTCTATACCTTCAATTCTTCATCCCAAAAAGTAATAACCCACATCTACCTAAAAAATAAATGTCTCTAAAAATATCATAACTCACCTTGAAATTCTATAACATAAGCCTCAAAAGGGTTTCTAAGTCATTGAACTTATGATCAACCTGAAAATTATAAACTCATATGATATACCTATCTATTAAGAAGACATATTAATCTCTAAAGTTGTATAAACCATCCTATGATACTAACTAAAAGGATCGTCCTTAAACATAACTTCTTCTAGTGTTTTTGAACTAAAATTCACATCAAGGATATTTTTAGTTTAGAGTTTTAGAGAATTATAAAAAACTCTTACATAGTAAACTCATACATTACAAGTGGAAACTTATACTCCGTGTCCATTTTTTACCAAAAGAAACCCTATTAAAATAAAACATAATTTCTTTTCAAGATACATCTTCAATACTTTTATCATTACCAATCTTAATATCTATGGAAAAAAATTAAAACTTGGTATGAGCACAAAATATCAGTAAGTTGAATAAAAATAAACCATTAGTCCAGTTAAAACATGGTAACCCATTTAACTTTCTTTGAGCGAATGAAACAAAACATTTTCACATGAATAACACTGATATATGTAATTCACACATATATTTTAGAGTATTTTTGTATATTGAATTTTGTATTTAATTGATAATTCTAACCAATTTGTGAGTGATTTTAGTTGTTTTATAATCTATGGTAGGAAATGATTACTTTATGAAAAAGGGACGAATAATAGAGAAAAAAGACACTTTGCACCACGAGAAAAGCGAAGCAGTGTGACACCGGATTTTGGAAGAGGAAGCAAAGATAGAAAAGTGGTAAAAACTACTACATTGCATGAAATTCACTTACATGTCATGACTTCATCAGAGAATCATGCCTCTTCCAGAATAAGTTGTTATTAGAAAACATGTCGTGAATGACAAGTACACATCATGTAACCTAAGTACACAACATGACTCTTTTCGGTACTAATTTTGGAGATGATTTTGGAGAGATCTATGATGACTGAAGGCCGAGAAAGTACACATCATGAGTCCATAATACACATCATGATGAAATTAAAATAGTCAAAGTATATTTTTTAGATTCAATGCGATGGAGGAAAAACCAGATCTGAAGTACACGATGTCTACCCTAGGTACACATCGTGACGACAGTGATGCATAGAGAAAATACAGGTGACACAGACCATGAGTTTTGATAGGAAAATACCTATAAAAAGGATCTCTAGCAACCCATTTGAAGCATTATATATAGAGAAAGACACCAATAAGCATGTGGATGAAGGTTCACCACCTTCTTTTCCAATTTCTTTAGTATTTTTATTTATTTATTTTCTACACACGCTCGTCATTAGCATGAGTGGGTGATTTATTTGTGCCAGTGCAAGCATGATAAAGGGGGATTGAATATAAGGTATTTTATAATTGAATTAAATTTATATTGGAATTTTATAATTGTTCTTCAACTCTATAATTTTCTTTATTTCTTCTTGCATGACCAGTGTGAGTGGGGTTAGGGATTGTATTAATTTATTTCACTCATTGAGCATGACCATTATCGAGATATATTGAATATATTTGTTTAATGTGATATCTAGGATCTTTAATTCCACCATGACTATTGGGTTTGTCCTGTACCTATGTTTAAATAAGGTTTTAGGTTACACATTCTTTACGATCTGAAGTACCTGACTATGAGAAAAGGTGATTTTGGGATGGAGTGTGTTTGTTATTACCATTGAACTTGCTAAGACCTAATTCTGATGATTTCATGATTTTCAATTAATTATCTTATACCTTTTCATTCATGAACCTAGAATCATTTTGGATCGGCACCCATTTTATATTTTCCTATCCCCCAATATTCACCAATTCAATGCTCAGTAGTTCAGATTTATTTTCATTAAATACAAATTATCTTAGGTTTATTTTATTTAATTAATATTTTCTCCAATCCTATCTCAGTGGGTTTGACCTCAGACTTGAATATCCTATACTACTCTATAGTTTAGTGGTCTATTTTTTTGTGTTTATAAGTTTCTAAATTCGGTAACCCAGTAGGAATTAATGATGTCCATTGGGATATCAAACACTCATACTTGTTTCTCAAATAAAAACATTAAAACCAATATAAAGCAATTAAAACTCATTTCGGTGACTTAGATAATCATATAAATAAAACCCTTTTAACCCCTTTTAAATGGAATAACTATATGGATGAATTCCAATATTCTTTTTACCCGAAAAATTTGATATCTATAATGGGGATCACCCATCACATAATCTATATCGGTCTCACTTGTGATCTATAATTGGGCTCATCACTTCATATAAGCTATAATGGGCTCACTCGTGAGCTGCAATGGGGCTCAACCCTTCGTATAAGTTATGTCAGGATCACTCATGAGAAATATTGGGGCTCAAACCTTTGAATAAGGTATATCAGGATCACCCATTTCATATATTCTCAAGTACCATTTCATGAATAAAACATGTTCATCACAAAACCCTTTTGAAAATTTCTTCAAATCCCATATGAAAAACATTTCTGTATAAAAATACCATTTTCATTTAAGAACCTATTTTCAATACCAAGATACCCAAAAAAAATAAGTTATTTATTTTCCTTTTAAAATCATTCATGATTATAGAGGAATCCCAGTATCAAATAATTATTACAGTGGTAGAGAAGTCGTTGTTGTTGTATACAAGAAAAACATATTTTTTTCATTTTGCAAAGAAAGTAAAATGTTTCATATAAAAAGATTCATTTTGAAAACTTTTAATTAAATTCAATATACACAAAAAATTTCCTCTATAATCCTTTTAAATCCATATAAATAAATATCTAAATTAATATCATGTAGAAAATATTCGATAATTAAATATTTAAACGTTCAAGGTGTCTCATACCACTTTGAACATTTAAATATTAATCTCCATGAATTAATATATTTAATAAAACAATGAATAACATTAGAATATATAAAATATAGATATTAAATGTCATAGTTTTTGAATATAAACCTTATAAAATAATAAAGGTGCATAATATCAAGAAATGCCTCAATGAAAGGAGATTGGGACGAAATCCCTTACCTCATGTCTGAAACGTCTTGCAGGTTCTTTATCTTCCTGAATAATAAACTAAGGTTAATTTACACTTTATTGAGAAACTTTTTCATGTTAATTATTCCTTTTATATCACTTATTATCATGTTATAATAATTACATAATTATTTAAGTTCATATCATACGTTTTGTCAATATTCGGTACTTGGGTCAACAATGAACTTGGTATGATGTCAATAGTCTATGTGGTCATAAGTCCATCATCTCTAGAATGAAATTCATGATAAATTAATCATTTTATACATAAATTATAGTTTTAAATCAAACCATTCATTTATGGTATGAAAAATGAAAAATGTTATAACCATGGAGACGGTAGGCCATATGTACACAAGAGTAACGTTTTCATTTTTCATTGATCATTATGGAAATAAGTTAATTATTATTTTATATTTACAGAATGATCATATTATTATTAAAATAATAATAATAATTTTAATATACTTATATATATCTTATAATTTATGTGGTTAATAAAAACGTTTTTCATCGCTTCATAGGGGTGATAGTTCACACGTATGCACGGACGACATTTTCATTTTATATGCATGGAAAGTAAGAACATAAGTAAAATATTATTACTTTAAAATGATAAATATTTCATGAATATCATATATAAACATTTATTCCATAATTATAACCATTCTTGATATACAATAATAAAAAATGAAGTATATTGGTTCGTGAGGTAGTAGTCCGCCGTACACACGAACGAACTGTTCATTTCCCATTTGATAAAATTAGAGATGAATTTAGGTGATGATATAAACATAATAACATCTAAGTATATTGAGTATAATTTAGTTATTTGTTCATATTAAAAGAATAAAATTTAGAGGAATTTGAAGATGAAATAAAATAGAAACACTTAAAATTGATACCTCTTCTTCAGTTGATCACCATTGAAGAACACCTTAATACCTCTAAGAATGGTTTTCTGCATAAAATAAGGCCTCAAGAACATGGGGAGGTATTCTATGAATATATTTTGGTAGATATTGGCCTAAAAATTATTTTTATCTGTGATTATTAGATAATAGTGGGTACCTTTTATAGGAGAGGGGAGGGGAACCCTTGGAAAACTCTTAAAAAATTAAATTAATATAAATTTATTTTTGGTTCCAAATGGTCCCAAAATAGTTTATTTTGAAGAAAAGATGATTTTGGGTCTAATAAACATCATATAATTAAACTTATACTAGTTTATAATATTTTTTAATCCTTTTTTAACCCTTATTTTACCCTTTTTAATCTTACTGTGATATTATGTTATTTACACTTTGTGGATTAATGTTGTTACCATAACAAGTCAAAAGAACCAAAGTGGTGTAATTTATGACATATTTGGAATTATCCTAACTATTTGTCTGAATATTATATTTTTAGGAATTTAATATCATTTAATAAAATATTTTATATTTTAAAATACCAATAGTGTCAATTTTGGCTCCATTCATTAGTTGACTTTTAAAAATATCATAATAGGAAGATAAGTTCCAAAAAACTCCTTTAAATAATAAAAAAAATTGTCCAAATTATCCAAAAAAATCATTTATAATATAAATTATGCTAGATAATATTTATAATATCATTTATTTGATTCTTTCATTAATTGATAAATTACTACATCATCTTTGTGTCACCATTTAATTTAATTATTTACTTCCTAAAAATTATAAATAAATTACCAAGATTTAGGTAATATTTTTAGATTTATAATTAGTATTTATTGTCAAATAGATCAATTTTACAACTTCAAATTAAAATTTTTTAAGTTATGAGAGACGTGATTATGACATCTCGGTCGTTATTTTAAATAAAATGTTTAGAAATGTCATAATCACATCTAAGTAGCTCCAAATGGTCCTAAAATAAACCCAAGGATTCTCATGGTCGGTATACACTCATACAATTAAATTAGAACAAGTGTTAGGGTAGTTTTATATTATTATAATATAATTTTTACCTTTAATTGCCTGATTTAGCTTTAACCATGGTAATTAAAATAATTACTAAAGTTACTATTCATAATTTCCAAAAGTAAAATAGAAATATTTACATAATTTGGACCTAATTATTATAAATATGGAATACATTTTTTAAAATTCAAAATATATAAATTCCAATAACTAATTTAAAAATAATCCCCATTGTCAAAAGGAGAAAACAGGTTTTTTTAAGTAAAAACCATCAAAAGATTGACGTGTGTTTATATCTAATTTCAATGTGAAATTACTTACAATAAACAAAATTGAATTAAATGATAAAAAACTTAATCTAATGATACTTTTAAAAAATTAAAAATATAATCTAACAATATAAATAAAATAAATGAAAAAACAGTTTTAAATTAAAATGCAGTATTTTCTACTATTCCTGAAAATATTAATTTTATCAGAAAAATAACAAAATTTCAACCAAAGTAAATTTTGATGTCCCAATTATAAATAATAAGTTTATTTTTTCAAATATAACTTATAAAAGTGTCAAAAACTAGATTTAAAATGAGTTCTCCATCAAAAATCTGTAAAACTATATTTTTTTGTAAAATACTTTATTTATCTAAAAATTGAATTTGTTCTTATATCATGTCTAGAAAACATATAAGATGAATTTTTAAATATGAAATTGAATATATTACATATATATTTCATTAATAAAATCTATGAATAGTGATTTTATTATTTTATAAACTCACTTAATTGCATTTAAAATCAGAAAAAAAAAATTTAATTAAAAAGGGTTTAATTTTCATTTATAAATAATTTTTCATAAAATAATTAATTGAATACATGTTTAAACAATATTTTTATAAATAAATTAATATTTTTCACTCCCTACATTTTAATAGCTATGTTATAAATTAACATGATAATATTTAGTGGTTCTCTTAAGTTCGATGTGGCATATTATATACGTTATCGAACATAATGTCTCAATTTAAAAACTCAAGATATTAAAAATAGATCTGAATAAGTGAGGAGAGTAGATCCTTTTATAATTGATATCAGTGGCACACTTGTAGTTTTTCAAAGTTTTAATATAATCACAAGTAAATTTCTTGGAAAAATGGATCCAAAATGGTCTATTCCAAAAACCTTATAAGTTATAAGTTTGAAATATGTCCATAAAATATAAATTAGACAAGTTTTAATGTCTTTTTTACCCTTACATTTTTATTTTAACCCTCTGGTTAACCAGTTTTAACCTTAACTGTAGTAACATATTTTTTCTATTTTTATTATTAATTATGGCCAAAAATTAAGTCGACCTTATTAACTAATTTTAATTATGATTATTATAAAAATTTAATCAATTTTATCAAATTCAATTTATACAAGTGGTATAATTTAATTTAAAATTAAACCTGCCATCGTGAAGAAAAAACAGGTTCCCAAATAAAAATATTCTTAATAATAAAAAGTTTTTATATCAAAATTCAGAATAAAACTAATTTCAATGGACTATATTAGGTTTATAATAACATAATTGAACTAATTATACCTTTAAAATCATTTTAAAAAAAATTAAACATTTTAAATTATTTAAATGAAAAAGTAATTTTTTAATAAAAATTGGTATTTTTCACTATTCCTAAAAAGATTTATTTTTTATAAAATTCACAAAAATTAATTCTAATTTTATTTTGTAATTTTAATTTTAGAAATTAATTTTATATTTTGAATTAATTTTCTAGAAGGGAAATAATATTTGAAAATAAGCGTGAAAAAATGCAACGACACTGCTTTTTAGAAAAAATCAGTTTTTAAGCATAAAACTGGATTAATTCTTATCTCATGCCTAGAAAAAATATTAGATTAATGATAAAACATTTTATTGAATATATAATATTTAAATTAAATTAAAATAATTCATCAATAGTGATTAATTTAATTTATTATGATAAAAACACATTGTGTGCGTAAAACGGTTTTTTAGGAAAATTATTTCTTTTATTTTCTAATGATTTTTTTCATTTATAATCAATTAATAACCAATGAATTTATTTTATACATGTGTAAAGTGTATAATTTTACTATTTTATTTATTCTTATTCATACTCAACAATTTAATAGTTATTTTATAATTATATACTATATCATCCTTTATTTGGAGTCAGGGTTGTGTGTATCGCAGTCTATTTAAGATATTAAATTTATTTAAAAATAAATATAACATAAAATTTCATGATGTTACATTCATACCTCATTCAAAAAATTTCATGCCCAAAATTTCAAGAATTCCACCTTATGAACATATTTTGGTAGTTCTTCATCATAATTTCTTTAAGTTCTTAGGTTACGTCTTCTATCTTATGATTTCTCTAAATTAACTTTACCAGTAAAGTTATCTAATTCCTCAACACTTGTTCTCTAGTGTCAAGAATCTAGATAGGATCTTCATAGTAATATAAATTGTGTTACAATTATATTTCTTCAAAGTTGATCACATGCATTGAATATTACATGTACTTCCATAATAAGGATATATTGAACCCATAATGTACTTTAGAGATGCTATGTGGAATTTCCAAATGGAAATCCATAGCTCCAATTATTCCTATAATTTCAAAGGGTATGATATACTTGGGGATCAGTTTTATTTTATTACTAAATCTTATAAAAACCTTCCATGGAGATACTTTCGAGAAAACATGATCTCACACTATAAATTCCAACTCTTTCCTTTTTTTAATAACAGAGATCTTTTTCCTACTTTGAGATGCTCAAATATGGGTTTTAATAGTCTTTACCTTTGTTTTTTCTCCTCTAAAATTTCTAATCCAATAAGATTCCTTTCACCAACTTCATCTAAACAAGTTCAATTATGGAATATCTTACCATATAATTCTTTGTAAGGCACTATTTGAATACTTGAATGAAAGTTGTTATTATAAATGAACTCTAAAAATGGTAAATAATGATACCACATACCTTGAAAATCAAGTAAGAATGAACTCAACATATCTTTCAAAGTTTGTATAGTCTTTTTAGACTATCTATCTATTTGAGGATGATAAGTTCTGCTCAAATAAATCTCATTATCAAGGGCCTTCTGAGGAATTTTTTATAATTTCAATGTAAATCATGGATCCCAGTTTAGACACAAATGAAATATATGATCCATGAAATTTAAAAATTAATTAATATACAGTCTTAAAAGGTGCTTCGGATGTAAATATTCTCTTAAATCAAGGAAATTTACATTTTTAGTAAGTCGGTCAAAAATAACCCATATTGCATCATCCTTTCTAGGATTCTTTGGTAACCCAATGAAAAAATACATAGTAATGTCATCCCACTTCTACATATTAATAGGTTTATGTTGCATGAATCATATATAATGTGGTCTCTAAGACTTCAAATATTGAAAAACCAAACATCTAAACACATAATCAGTAATTTATCCACTTCATATTATCCCTCCCAAAAAGTTGCTTCAAATATCTATAAATCTGGGAATTTTTGAGGTGTATAAAGCAATTTTACCTATGAGAATCATCTAATAATTCCATTTTTAACTTACTAATAGATGGAACACATATAATCTTTCCAAATTTCAAAACATTATCTTTATATATGAATTCTTCCAATTTCCCTTCATTCACGCCCTTAATTTTATTTTAAAATTTCTCATCATCATACTGAGAAATTATTATCTTTTCTAATAAATATTTTTTAGAATTCATTTGAAAAAGGGGTGATATTTCCCCTCCCTTAATAATTACCAGATCTATATTTACTAAATCCATGAACATAGGATCCATGTTAATCCTCATTTTGGTCATAATTCCATGATATTTCCTACTTAGTGTATCTACTGCATTATTTCCATTTCTTGGATGGTATTGTATTGATAAATCATAATCCTTAAGTAGTTTGATCCATCACATTTTCCACATATTGATCTATTTATGTGAAAATATGTATTTTAGACTCTTATGATCTGTGTGTGTTTCACATATTTCACCATATAGATAATGTCTCTATATATTTAGAGAAAATATTAATGCTACTAACTCAAGATCATGATTTAGATAGTTTTTTCATGATTCTTTAACTTCCTTGATACATAGGCAATAAATTTATCATTATATATAAGGACATAACCAAGTCCCTTCTTTGATGCGTCATTGTATATCATAAATCCATCATTTCCCAATGGTAGAGTCAAGATCGGAGCATTCACCAATCTCTTCTTAAATTCTTCAAAAAATTATTTACATTACTTTGTTCATATGAACTTAACACATTTATAAGTAAACTTGGTTCATAGTTTATCCAATTGACCAAAATTTTGAACAAATTGCTAATAGTAACCAGTCAAACCAATGAAACTACATACCACGATTATGTTTATTGGTGTAGGCTATTATTGGACAACCTTTTTCTTCACAAGATCAGCTGAGATTCAATCCTTAGACACAATATGGCAAGAAAAAGGAAATTTATGAACCCAAAATTCAAACATAATAAATTTAACATATAATTATTTTCTTCTAAGAGTATTAAGAATGATTTGAAATTGATTCTCATGGTTCTTATATCTCTTATAGTACACCATGATATCATCAATAAATACCAAAAAATTTATCAAGATATTACTGGAATAAAATTTTTATTATATCCATAAAAATAGAGGTTTCATTAGTCAATACAAATAGAATTACTGTAAAATCGTAATTTCCATACCTCATATGAAATGTTGTCTTTGAAATATCTTCCTTTTTTACTCACAATTGATGATACCCAGAACAAAGTTAAATCTTGAAAAAATATTGAGCTATATGATGTTTATTGAATAAGTATTAAATGCTAGGTAAAGGATAATTTTTCTTTATCTTAATGGAATTTATTTTCCTATGATCAATACACAACCTTATAGATCTATATTTCTTCTTAACAAAAATAATAGGGTCTCTCCAAGTTGAAACACTAGGTCATATAAATCCCTTACCACAAAATTTCTCTAGTTGCTTCATTAACTTCATTAATTCCATAGTGTCCATTCTATAGTGAGTCTTTTATATTAGTCTTATCTCAGGTATTAAATCAATGGAAAACTAAAATTCACACTCTATTGGATGTTTAGGTAATTATATAGAAAATACATAAATTTATTCCTATATAATATGAATGTCCTCAATTTTAAGATTACATTTTCCATCTATAGATTTTTTCTAATCTTCCTCCCAAATAATCTAATTCAAAAGTGTTATTGGGGGTGGATCTAGACATGATGTAAATGATGATATCTCCCATATAAAGTTAGGGAATTCCACATATTCATCTTGAATCTCAATTTATTTCTCTTTGAAATAAATTTTTGTATCATATTTTGAAATCTAGACTATACAAAGGATTATATAAAAATAAATCATAGGTATAATAATAAATTCAATAAATAGGGAATGTTTATGTGTTATAATTGCAACTGACTAACACATCCTTATTGTAGTGTGACTTACACTAGAAGTCTTTATCGGTAACTCCCTTCTTAAAGTTAAATCATTGAACATTGGTAGATTCTTTATTTACCTTTGAATTATGATTTTGATATACTTTCTCTCCACACTTTAAATAAACTCCCATTCCCAACAATGTTATTCCACATTATTTCTTTCCATATTTATTACAAGTCAGAAATTCCACCCTTCCCTTCTTCCCTTTTGCTATATTTCCATTTTTAGAGTGATAACATTCCCTTTTATTATCCTCCTTTCCTTATAAGTCATAATAATTAGATATTTTTTTCTTTATCTTGATATCACATGATATTATATCCACATATGATGAGAAGGCTTGGGAGACTAGTTCCATTCAAAGGACTTTCTTTATCAAATCAAATAAATGGTAAATCTTACTCTATAGATTACATAGATAGTATTTAGCATGCATTGTTATCCTTGTAAATTTGGATTAATACTTAGAATCATTTTCCTCTTCATTTTGTATCATACTCAAGGATTGCCTCTCCATATCATCTAGTTGTTCATGAGGAAAATATTTTTTCCAAAAAAAGTTACAAAAAATACTTCAATTACATGACCATTATTTTCCCCTCATCCTTAGTGTTTTTAATCAATAACCACCATTGATATATATCCCCTGATAGATGATAAAATTTCATCAAATCCTTCTCTCTTTCATTACTTACCAAATTGAGAAATATCTTCTCCAAGTAACTTATTCATTACTTGGCTATAAATGTATTTATAGTTCCATTAAATGATGGAGGTTTCTCATGAAATAAGAAACCTAAAATTATTACGCTGCATTTTGGATTAATAGGATACTCTATATGGACAAGGTTATTGGTCATAACTTGAGTTAGATACCCCAATATAGTTATAATCTGTTCAAATCTAACTGCATCTTTAGCTCTAGGTTCACTATCATTCCTAGGAGGAAAATCACTACATGGATTATGTGCATTGATATAGTTTCCATTCCATCCACTAGGTTCCATTTATAAAAAATGTAATACACTATATTAGATTATAAAATTATGAATCATAATGTATAATTTCAAAAATAGTGAAACACTTAACATAAATTGGAAAAAAATTATGTATATAAAATCTCAGAGTAATAAACCTGGTTTCTTTGGGAATATTCTCAAACCATAAAAATATTTTCAAATCCTTCATAATTTTTTGTAAATAAAATATGAATTAACCTAGGAATATTTACCCGGAGTGTCAAATCAGGTGCATAGTAGGAGAACACTCACCATGCACTAAAATTATGGTTGATATATACTCTAACTAACTCTTTTCAAGGTTATTGTCTCTATATTCATCTGTGGCAAAACCACGACCACTTGTAGTTTCCATAGAGGGATGTATTTCTATAAAAAAATACATAATATATAAATTACTAAAACTTTACGATGTTATCCTATAATAATAATTAACCTAAAATTTATCCATAAGTTTATATTATCTAATCAATGTTTGAGTAAATCTAGTTTCCAATTTTACAACTTAACTTACTCTAATACTGACTATAAAGAACCTAAACCTAGAATCCCAGAGTTGGTGTTTACTTTATTTCATTAGTAGTAGATACAATCCAACGCATATTAAAGGATTGATTAGCTTAGTTGTCTTTGAAACTAGATACATACTTGAAACTCTCATTATATTTGAAAACATAAAATACAACATTGTAATTTTTTTGATAACACCATTCTCCCATTTAGCATATCCCTCTATATGAATCATAAATCACTTCATGGAATCATTGGAAGTAAATATAATAAATCGGTGATCATAGATGCTCAGTAAGGATATGAATACAGTGTAAGATATCATAAGTAAATAAATTAAAATCAATATGGAAAGGTAAATAACTAAAAACTCATTTCAATTAACAAATAACTTGAGCTTGAATAATAATATGGTAGGAATAAATAATGATAAAATAATAACATATAAATAACCACATGAACTTGAAACTTATCCATGGATATAATAACTAATAAAATAATCACATGGACATCAATAAATAATCTCATAATGATTTAATCCATAATGCCAAACATTATAAACTAATCATCAATGCCTTGTTCTGAGACATCATACATAAAACAGGAAATGTGTCCTCCAAATACCCAAACTAGTTTATCTTATGAGACCTACCGATGCATTTAGAGGCTATATCAGGCCTCTCCCATCACTTATTAAGTCCAATTAATGTATCATATTAAATTTTAGAATAAAAATTCATAATCAATATATACATTCATACTACAAAACTATCATGAAAATGATAATATTTTCCAATCCAGACCAATAATAAACCATACAAAGTAAGAATAACAATGGTATTATTACAAACAATATTAATATTGGAGTATAAGTAAATGGTTTTTTTCATTGATAAATAGAAATAGCATAAAAATATCATTAAAAATTTCTTGAGAAAAATACCATTTTCATTTTGAAATCCACATTTAAAAACTAAAAATTTTGAGAATATTAGAAAAAAAAATTTCTTGGAAAATAATCATGTAAAATATAGAGGAAGCTTCAAATCAATGAGAGGTCATATTATGGGAAATTTTATTCATACCGAGTATGTTAAAATAAAGATTTCTTTCATATTTTTGGTAAAAAGTCAAAAGGTACCTCATTCAGAAAATGGAAGGAATACTCCTTTTAATCCATTTTTTATAATTAAAACATGGGTATAAATTCCTTTAATAAATAATTATATAATATAAAAAATATTATTTAAAATATTTTAATGAAAATATGGATATGGAAGAAAACTATTCCCGATTGAGTAGAAAAACAAAGTCAGTAAAACATAGTTTCGATATTTTGAGTATTTAAAGAGTAGAAAATGAAGGAAAAATTGTAATTTACAAAAATAACTAGAGAAGAAGAAACTATATTATTTTTAATATATAATGATCAAATAATCCCCCCAGCTGAGACTTTAACATAAACAATCTTGAATAATGATGAAATTATGAAATAAAATCTTACCTCAAGTTCGACTTCCGTCATATGTGTTTGAACCTCCTATATAATAAATATATATTTATTATAAATATATTAAAAAACAAAACTCATGTATTTAATACTATATATTATTTACTTATAATATTTTATCACCATTTTATTAACACTACTTTGTTAAAATTATTGTTCTATGTAATAATTGCTTCATTTTTCATGTATGTTTTGGTTTGGTAGTTTCATTCCTTATACTTTGATAATGATTACATAATATAAAGAATTATAATCATGATATAAATATCATATATATTCATTATGTATGTATTTATAGTAATCCATTAAGGTTATATATATAAAAATGAATTACAATGTTTATGGAGACGGTAGGTCATACGAATCCATGAACGTTGTTTTCATTTTTTGATGGATTGAAAAAAAGAGAGGTAAATAATAATTCACCTTTAAATAATCATTATTATATAATATATCTCATATATATTCGTTAAATATATCCTTATTACTATCTATGTAAATTGAAAATGAAAAATGAATCACATCGCTTCGTGGAGGCGGTTGTCCACACGTGCGCATGTGCGATGTTATAGTTTTCCAAAAAAATTAGAATTTAAGAATTTATATGTGATATTATAATTACATAAGTATATTGATATCCTAAATATAAAATATATACTTTAAATATATCATTATATCTATTCATGAGAGGCGGTGATGGAAAATGAATTACATTGGTTCATGATGCTGTATTATATCATACACACAATAGATGGTTTTGTTTCCCATTTGATGGAAGAGGAGATTTATATATATATATATTTAAAACAAAATAACATATCAGTATATTTTCTATACTTTTTTATTATATTTGAATTGTTAAGATATAATTTAAGGTGGAAAAAGAATATGTAAACAATTTCTTAGTGAAGACAATTACCTTTGCTTTGAAATATTTCCTGTATATCTCTTATTAAAGACCCTTGGATTTTTATTTTTGGAAGACAAAAATATATATATAATGTATAAGGATTTTTTTAAGATACTTATTTAGGGTTTGGATGAGATAAATGGATTAATAGATGGGAATAAAAGTTTTAAAATAATGTTAAGTCATTTTCTTCATAAAATGGCTCCAAAGTGGACCATTTCCAAAAATTAGATTAAATAAGGTTGAAATATTTCCATGGAATAGAAATTAGAAAAAAAATTATTTCATTTTAACACTTATATTTTTATTTTAACCCCTTGATCAGCCTATTATAACCTTAACCATGGTAACATATTTTTACTATTTTAACAATTCATTATGACCAAAAAATAATTTGACCTTACTACTAAATATTAATTATTATTATTAAAAATATGGAATAAATTATATAAAATTAAATTCATATAATTGGTAGAATTTAATTTAAAATGAAACCCACAATAATGATGAAAAAATAGTTTTCCAAAACAAAATTATTAAGTATAAAAAGTTTTTATAAAACAATTCATCATAAAATTGATTCAAATGACCTATATTGGATTAATAATAATATAATTGAACTAATGTAACTTTTAAAATAATTTTAAAATAAAATGGAACTTTTTAAATTAATTAAACTGAAAGAAAAATTTAAAAAAAATCTATATTTTTCATTATTCATTGAAAAATTAATCTTTTTAGAAAATTATAAAAAATTCAATCTAATATAATTATGAAATTTTAATTTAAAAAATGAATTTTATTTTTAAAATTAATTTTATAGGAGTGGGAAAATTTTAAAATAAGCATGAAAAACATGATGAAACCTCTTTTTAGAAAAATATAGTTTTTAAGTGAAAAAATAGATTTATTCTTATCCTGTGACTAAAAAATGTTAGATGAATGATAAAAATGATTGAATATATAATATATAAATTTCATTAAAATCATTCAACAATAATTATTAATTTAATTAATTAATATAAAAACACATTATGCATGTAAAAACATTTTTCAAAAAAATATTTCCTTTACTTTCAAATGGTTTTTTATTTTCATTTATTATCAATTGATAACCAGTGAATTTATTTTATAAATTTGTAAACCATATACTTTTCGTAATTTAGTTAGTCTTATTCATACCCACCAATTAAATGGCTATGTTATAAAAATATATTGTATCATAATTCATTTAGACTCAAGGTTATGCATATCGCAAGCTATCGAAGAGATTAAAATTATTTAAAAGGAAATATGTTGTAAATTCTTGGGGTGTTGCAGGCATAGTATTTATTATATATAATTCACCTAAAAAATGTGTATTACATAGATTTTTATAAATGTGTATAGTGTAATTAAAATCATGCAACACCCAATGTAGGGAAGTACTCAATGAGACTCGAACTCGAGACCTAGCTAAGACCCACTGGGGAAGCTACCACTGAGTTGCACCTTTAAGGACCCACACAACATATTATTTGCATAGAATGTGATATAATTTCATGGAATGTACTATTAATAAATGACAAAAGTGACACATGAAAATTACGTTGTGTGTATTTATTTAATGCATGTATAATATTTAGTGTGTAATGAACATACACAACTTGTAGTTACAAATACTATAAATAAATAAACTAAGAATTTAATTCCATATAATGACTATCATATGGAATTTAATATCAATAAATGACACAGAAACATGTAATGATGAATTTTAATGGATTAATAAATTAATTTTTTATTTTATATATAAGTAGGTTGGGTGCATGGGATGTACATCCAACTACACATCTTGTATCTTACTCGTTGTATATCTATGGTAAATGTCTAGGGATTGGGCATGTATTTCTACACATACATTTCTAAGGTACATGGAATATATAGTTGTTACATGTTTTATAACCTCCTTGTTACATGGATTTCAGTCCTTAAGTGTCATTTAATTAATACACAACACATATTTGACTATGTGTTTTCCACCCTGAAAAGATGTGGAATACATGATGTGTAATCCAATTATATGGTGGTAAGTCCTAAAAACTGTGTGTCATCATATTTTGTTCAACACATAGAGTATATTTAATATATCCACCTATATTTATTTAATTATTACCAATGAATTCTGTGTTTTATACAGGTTAAATATGTATGAATACACAGCATGTACCTTCGGGTTACATGTCGTGTACTCCTGTAATATCTGGCCAAAATTTCTAGCACATTTGGATGGGTTCTTTGGATTTTATTTATTTATTATTTACAAGTTATAGGTTTTATGAGTGATAAAAAAGAGGGGAATAATATATCTCAATAATAATATTTAATAACTGATAAACTAGAAATGAAAACTAAATTTAAATTCATATTATGATCAAGAATAATTAAAAAATCATGAATTTAAGTGTGATCATTCTGATACCACTTGATAGTTCCAGACACGGAGGAAGTGCCTATTGGGAAATATCTAACTCAACTTTTATCAGATTCAATGGATATTCTACAATGTATAATAAATTTAATGATATTACCAACAAAAAAATTCAATGTAATTGATATAGGGTATTGGAACCAAGAATATCTTTTCACATTAAATTTTTAATTAATTTAAAATATAAGAAGAAATATTACCAAGATATTGAGTTCTTTCTTTTTAGATGGTGTTGATAATTCAAACCCCAATTGGTGTATCATTATTGCATCATGGGTACACAAATCAAAACCCCTCTAGTAGTGATCCACATTTTCTCCTTCCATCTTAGAAACAATCTTGATGAAATTTCATGTACTAGTGCAGTCGATTAATCATCTTGCATTATCCTCCTTGATAAATCCATATTCTTTTAATATTAATGTAAACTCTCTTTTTCTTTTTGGTCTTGAGATAAAGATAAGAGGAGGAGTAGGTTCTCTTAATCTTAAGAAGAAACCCTAGATAAATTCTTTATTGGGAGAGAATTATCTTGGTAGGGAATGTTGTGAATAGTGATTAACCACTTCAAAAATGACATAAAAGTCTATATATAGACTAAGGGGTAGGGTTAAATATTTATTAATTTTACATAGACCCTTAATAATATATTAAACCTATAAAGAACCCCATTCCATGTAAAATAACAATATTATTATTTTATTTCTTGGTGTGCACTGACTTGTGCAATGATAAATATTATTTTACACTAGTAAATAAATATTTATCATCAAAAAACGCTCATCAACTCATCCTACTTGATATTTATTTAATTCTCAAATAATTATTTTAAAAAATGTTATTCAGAAAATAAATAAATAAATATTTTATTCATAGCCTGGTGAATAAATATTTATTTAATATTTTCATAATTAAGTAAATTATTTATACAATAAATATTTATTTATTACCTTATGAATAACAAGAGAGAAATAAATATTATATATCCACGTAATGAAATACCATTCAAATTAGTATTCATTTATTATTTGTGATCAATAAATCCTGAATAAATATTAATTCTTGATCTAGAGAATAATATTCATTCCAGATGTTAAATATAAATAATATTTAATTGATATCAATGGAAACACTTTGTGTGTGTTCCTCTAGGACTCTTCCTCAGTGTCATTATATGGGATTACCTAAAGTCCAAGATTATTGATTAGTAATGGCTCAAGTAACTGAGAAAGGAAAAATATATGTCATAATGAAAACAACCACATAAAAACAATCATTGTATAATATAATCCCTTTGTATCAAAATCTCATCCAGCAAGTTGCATACTCATGTCATCAACTTATGTGCTTGATTTATATTTTATTGACTTCCTGAAATGAATCCTTCCATACACCATGGCCATGAAATTTAGTTTGATGGTTACATTCTAATCAAAGGTCCATGATATCACCTTCCATTAAATAGAAGTTCTAAATCCTTTATCGACTTATTCATTAATAACATATCACTCATGATACACCCAATATAACCAAATTCACTATGAACATATTGAATCTGAGTTTATAGAAATAAATATAAGTATATAACTCATTATATACATTAATAATGATCTTAATGTCCAAGAATCATTACACCAACTCGAATATAGGAATATCCAATGATAGGAAAACCTATGGAATTAATACATGAAAGTTTGTTCACATAATATTCCTTCTTGGAGATTTCAAAGTGTTAACATTATTGTTGGTTAGAGTAGAGTACTCAAGAGGGGGGTTAATTGAGTCCCTATAAAAATTTATATTAAATATCAGTCCTTTGAAAATTTCCCCCAATTAAACATATTATCCAAGTCAGTTTGTAGTGAATTTATTAGAGTTTTGAATGTTCAATTAATTTCTCAAGAGATTTATTAGTTCTCAGTTATACTAACATAGATATTAATATAAATTTTGAAAATAACCTACTAGTTCAAAACTATTATAAACACTTTATAATATAACTATCATAGTTTTAATTTGTTTGAATGAAATTTCTTATAAAACATAGTAAGAGAAAATAGCAATAGGTACAGCAGAATTTAAAATAATAGGTTCAGTCTCAAGCTAAGACTTAGTAATCTCCACTTGATGATCACCTACCACAAAGCAGTTTAAATAAGTAAATAAGTTTGACCCACATCTTGGATCGGGGTTCACAACAGCACACAAGGCTGTCCAGGTCACACTTTACCTCTACCATAGTTTTTAGTGGGAAAATCAAAAAACAAGTCACACACAACCTCTTCCATTGTTCTATGTGGGATACAAAAGAATAAATAGAGTGTGAGATTTAGGATAACAAGTATCCTCCAGTTATGCACATGTGTCAGTGTGTGTGTAACATACAGATAAACACATTGCTCAGAAATGTAAATAAATGAACACAACATAGCTAAAGATGTAGAGTTAGGTTTAGAAGGCTCTTTGTGTTATATAGTGCATCTCTAGACTCGTTTTATGTAGTTGAATTGAATTTTGAGTCCTCTTCTGGAATTTGACTCCAAAATAGAGTGTCAAAGCCTCTCTGTTCTAGCTTCTAGGAGTATGAGATGTTCATCTTCTTGTTCGAAATATTTTTAGATCAACTCAGTAGGTTTAACTCAATTTCTTAATCTCCCCTTATGTTCTTCCTTTTAAGTTCGTGGGTTTTTGAAGTATGCTCGAGAGATATAGGATTTATTAGGTTTTAATTTATTATTACTCTTCTCTATATCTTTGAAAGATCCATCTTTTTATTCTTTTATCCTTTGAGGTCCAGTAAGCATAATGATCTCGCCACATGCATGTACCTCGTACTGTCCTCTGAATATCCTAAAATCAGCATTAATTAATTTCAGAAGCATTAATTTTTTTAAATATGACCGTTAGATATAAATTAGAATTAATTAAATAAAAATAGTTTTTATGAAAATCAGTGAGTCAAAAGTATCGGTGAGTCATTAGAATCGGTCTATCAGCATCGGTGAATCTCTGTAACAGTGAGTCCTTTCCATTGGTATCGGTGACTCTGGGCATCGGTGATTCATTCGTACTATCGGTTTGTCTGGGCATCGGTGAGTCATCATCAGTGACTCATTTTGAACTATTAGTGTGTCTCCCATCAGTGACTCATCCATCGGTAAGTCCTTTGAACTAATGGTGTGTCATCTATCGGTGATTCATCCATCAGTAAGTCGTTTGAACTATCGGTGTGACTGATCATCAGTGACTTGTCCATAGGTGTATCGTTTGTTCTATTAGTGAGTCTTACATCAGTGTCTTCTTTGATCAGTGAGTCATAATCGGTGAGTTAGCCATCGGTGACTCCTTTGAACCAATTGGTGTCAGAGACTTTGAAAAATTTACAAATTGTCTGTCTTATACAGAACAGTTCCAGATTAAATGAAATTCACAATTTCTCGTAAATATACACTTGTAAATATATTTAAACATAAATATCCATAATTTATTGACTTATTGAAATTTATTATACCGTGTGACATAATTTATTCATTTATAAATATTCATTAACATTATTAACATTAATTAAAACATAATATGTGAGTTATCATGGTTTTTAAATTAGAATGATTTTTTATTATTAAAACAACTATCTCACAAAGGGTTTAACAATCTCCCCCTTTTTGATAATTAAAAATCATGGCATTAATGAGTTATAAAATATGTTAAGGAATAAAAATGACTTGACTTGGCATTCCAAAAGTGAGTGTGAATTCTCAATATAACCATAAGGTCGTTCCTTTTAAGCTCCCCCTCAATAATTGTATCAGAGAATATATATAAGGTTTTTAGAAGATATTTATATCAGAGCACTTGAATGATACCCCTTAGTAAGTTGATTACATGCCATCTTTCCTATGACATAGGGAGTCTCCCCCTTATGTTAAGAGTTTATGTCATCCATATATTTCTCACCCTTTTGGGATTAGAAAAAAGGTGAAAAGATACATACAAGATAAAGAAAAATAATGCAAAGAAACTTGAAATAAAGTGAAGGAAAACTTATATTCATGAAAGTACAAAAGAGTACAAACATAAAAGGTGCCCATAAAAAAATAAAAGTACATATCCCTATAAAATAATGATCTACAACTAAGTCGTGGGATTTTAGGAAGCTTTCCCTTTGTTTGAAGGGTTAATAGTGGGTTCAGTAGGTGGTGTTGTGGATGTAGGAAGGTATGGTCGAATGGTGACACCAGGTAAAGAAATGGTTGTAGGAACTGTAGATGTAAGGCTTGGTATCTGCTCTGATAGAATACGAAAGGGAGGCTGCTCTTGGATCATTGGCCTGATATGAGATAAATCTTAAGACACTGACATTTGAGTAGGAGGTAGTGAATCTGGTCTGATGGAATTAGATGCAGGGACCACTATAGCCTCATACTTTACATTGAGGTAGGGCTTCAAAATCTTGATAAAATCATTGATGATTTCACCCCTATACTGAATGTCCTTCTCCAAATCCTCCTTGATTTCCATGAACTTCTCCAATGTGGGTGTAAAATCCTTCAACTGGATCACTTGCTTCTTTAATGCCTCATTCACTGGTGGTATCTTGAGGTTCTTATCCAAGTATTTAAAGTTGTTATTCAACTCATGCTTTGTGTAGAATTTGGAAAAATACTTGTCTAATTTGTCCCTGATCTCCTTTTGAGCAGCAGTTTCCTCATTTTCACATTGTCTCACCATGTTATATACATGGTCACTATTTCATTTCACTTTGGAAATATCCTATTTATCAAAGTCAATCTGAATAGACCTTGTCTCTTCTATTATCATAGTTCTAAAGGACCCCATATTTTCAGTAGGCTTGGTAACTCTTGAACTGGATGCACCAGAAATTATCTTTCCAATATCCTCTTTTAACTTTTTCAAATATACATTCAGTATATGTGTAAAAAAGGTTCATAAGAACCTCCATAATACTACCAGGTGTGGTTATGAAATCATTATACATAGATTATGATTCATTTTCTTCTCTTCTTCTCACAGCACTGGATTATTTATCACTATGGTCTCATATATAGTGATTAAATTGGGTTGTATTTTCTAAATTACGATTATAGAAATCTCAGAAGAATATGCCTCTAAAATAATCCCAGATATAGAAACTTCATTTTTGAATGGAATAGATGATCTCACAGATTCACACACATCGGCCTTTAATTATTCGAAATCAGAATTGGGGACATAGTCAATAGGCACTGAAGGTACAACAGGATCATCACTGGTGGGAAAATCGGATAAAGTATGAGCATTTGGTTCCACAACAGCTTGTGGAGCATAAGGAGCTACCATCTCCTCGTCTAAATCATAATCCATCCCAAACAGAATATATCTTGGATTTCTATTCCACTAATCATAACAAGTCCAATCTCTAGGCTCCAAAGTATCAATTCTTACTCTTCTACCTTGAGGCTCTCTCTTATTATGAGGCATAGGTACAATATGAACTTGAGCTTCTTCTCCTTGACCTCCATCCATTTGAGGCTCCCCTCATTTTGAGGCATAGGTTTAATCTGATCTTTATATTCTTACTCTTGACCTCTATCCATAATATCAAAATGTTCTGGAATGATTCCTTGAGCATCATCAGGTTGTTCATGTCCATCCTCATGTCCAAAATCTCAATCATTATGATCAACGCCATCAACATCAACATGTCCATCAGGATCAACATCATCCTATCTAAAAGCCTCGTCATCATCTCTATGCATAGACTCATCACCTGAACTGACTACATCTTGTCTATCTTTTAGTGAGTAACTCACATGCTCACTACCATCATCCTTATCATCATCATCATCCTCATCATCATCATCATCATCATTAGTTCTTCTCACATAACCTTCTAATACAGATACTCCAGTCTCTTCCTCATCTTCATCATCATTTAATAAAGGTTCATTTGAAGGTAATTGTAATGGTGGACTTACATGTCTATATAACATTTCTCTAGGGATTTCATTGATATCTGGGTCACTTCTATCATTTATAGGAGACCCTTCTTCTCTTTTTGGCTCAGGCTCATCTTGTTCTTCATATGAATACACAACCTACTCACCAGGTTTAAGACCTGGATCAGCTTGATCCCTTGGTTTGGTAGGATGATCTATAGGATTATAGTCCTCATATAATTTCTCCTCATCTGCTACCCAAATTCTCCTCCATGGGTTTCAATTTATTTTCATCCTTTTATAGATGTCTTTGTACAGGAAGAAACCACTACATACAGTAATCACCTCATCTTCATCCTCCACACATCCTAGCCTCTTCAACATTGTATAAATCATCCTTGGATAATATAAATAGGTTACTTTTTGAGAGGGTTTGATCATTTCAAAAATTTTTACCATAAGGTACCTATACAGGTTCACTTTCACCTCATTATTTAACAAGTAAATCAATATAACATCTGGATACTTTAAGGAAGAAAAATATCCCTTACTTGGGAAGATTTAGTGTTGGATAAATTTTAATAGCATTCTGTCCTCTCCATCTAATTATGATGTTATTAGCCTCCTTGACTCCTCATTTATAGTTAACTATTTCAATGCATTTTCATAACAAAATAAATCTGAAGTTGGTGGAATGTTACCCTGGTAGTCATAAAATATTCCCTCATGCGTCATTTTCAAGCATTTATCCCACTCTCTTAAAGAAAATGAGATCTCTTTTCCCTTTACCACTGATTTTATCTTAGCCTCCTAGGATCCTTCCAAAAACACTTCTAAGTGGAGATAAAAAATTGGTGTACTAGCTTGGGATAGAAAGGTATCTCATTATCCCCAAAGCACCTGATCCACCCTAGTAATTCCAAAACTTTAACTAGAGGGACTTTCTTAGAAACAACCATTTGGTGGACACTTCTCTCTCAGGATTTATTATGTGGCTTCCCAACTCTGGATTCACAGAACTCATGGAACTACTTGATTCTCCTTTCTGACACTTGCCCGATGACGATTCATTTGATCCTTCCATTGTGCACTTTTTCCTCACCATATTAAAGGTTCAGGTTTGAAAAAGGAAGTAAAAAGGTAGAAGGGAGTGAGGTTAGTGAAGGATCAAATGGTAAAAGTAGTGTGGATCAATTCAATTTTATCATTTAGGGGTTATACTTCATAAAAAGTAGAATAATAGAAAAATAAAAAATAATTAAATTGTTTCGTTTTACTTAAAATATAAAGATAAATAGATTTACTAAAAAGTCTCTATTGGTATTGGTTTCACTCTAACGGTATCGGTCTCACTTGATCGATTTCACCTGATTGGTTTCACACAATCGGTTTCACCTGGTCGGTTTCACGTAATCATTTTCACACAATCACTTTCACCTGATCAGATTGACAAGATCTGTTTCACATGACCTGTTTCACACAATTGATTTCACATGATCAGTTTCACCTAATCCATTTCATACAATCGGTTTCACATGATCGGTTTCACCTGATTGGTTTCACACAATTGGTGTCACAGTGATCAGTATCACAGACAAAAGACACTTATAAGGGGATAAGTTCAGATAGTCTTTATAGATTTATCATTCCTATTTCATGCCTTATGTATCTCATTATCTCAGAGTTTAAGGGTTTGGTAAAAATGTTAGCAATTTGATGTTCAGTACCAATAAACTCAAGAGTTATGTCACCTTTTTGATAGTGGTCTCTCAAAAAGTGATATCTTACATCAATATGTTTTGTTCTATAATGATAAATTGGATTATTAGAAATTTTAATAGCACTTGTATTGTCACAATTTATGGGGATATGTCTGAATTGAAATCCATAGTCTAATAAAGTGTGTTTCATCCACTAAATTTGTGCATAGAAACTACCAACAGCAATGTACTCTATTACGATAGTGGATAATGCAATAGAATTTTTCTTTTTAATACACCATGAGATTATAGTCTTTCCCAAAAAGCGAAATGTTCCAAAGGTGATATTTTTATCTAATTTACACCCACCAAAGTCAGCATCATAACAGCTAACCATATCAAAAGATTGTCCTCTAGGGTAGAACAGTCCTAAATTAGTTGTATATTTGAGTTATTTGAAAACTCTTTTAACATCATTTAAATGTGACTCTTTTGGTTTTGCTTGAAATCTTGCACACATACACAAACTAAACATGATGTCTGGCCTACTAGCAGTTAAATATAGTAAACTTCCAATCATTCCTCTATAAGTGGTTTGATCAACTAATTTCCAATTTTCATCAAGACCCAACTTACAAGTATAACTCATAGGTGTTTCACTACTCTTAATTCCATAAAATCCATATCTTTTCAAAATATATTTATTATATTTACTTTGATTTATAATAATACCTTTTGTTTTGAAATATTTAAAATCTAAGAAAATATTTAAGTTCACCCATCAAACTCATTTCAAACTCACTTTGCATCATTTTTGAAAAATAATTACATAATGAATTTTTAGAAGAACTAAAAATAATATCATCTACATATATTTGAGTTATTAAAACATATTTAGAAATTATTTTTATAAATAAAGTAGGATCTGTAACTGCTTTTGTAAAACCTTTAAAAATAAGAAAGTTACTTAACCTATCATACCAATATTTGTGATCTTGTTTCAAACCATATAAATCTTTAGTTAATTTAAAAACATGATTTTGAAGATATGGATTTGTAAAACCTTGGGATTGTTCAACAAAAACATCCTCAATTATATAACCATTTAAGAATTCACTTTTGACATCCATTTGATAATGTTTGAAATACAAATTTTCTTTATAGGTAAGTAAGATTATAATGGTGTCAATCCTAGATACTGGGGAAAAGGTTTCCTAATAATCAATTCCCTATTCTTGATTATAGCCTTGTGCAAGCTATCTTTTAGGGTATCAACAAGCTTCCAGACTTTATTTCTCTCAAACTGATGAATCTCTTCTTATATATCCATAACCAAAAATTAATCATTGATATTTTTAGGTTCAAGTTGTGATAATAATTCTTTATGTTCAACCTGATTTCTCAAGGAATCTTTATTTTTTATTTCTCTGTCTAAGTCTCCAACTACAGCATCTAAGGGATGATTTTTAAGGGTTCTAGTTAGTCTAGTAAAAGTAGGTCTAGTTATTTCAGGTTCATCACTTTGTGCTGGTTCATTATGGATAGAATCTGGGGAATTTCCAGAACTTTATGTCTTAATAGGTTCCTTTATAGAATGGTTATAGGGTTTAGTATTAATTTCCAGATTGGACATATCCTCTTCAAGATTTTCTAGAGAGGTCTTAGGCTCATGTGGATTTATTTCATCGAACTTGACATGTACAGATTCCTCCACACATTTGGTTCTTTTATTGAATACTCTATATGATTTTCTTGATGTGGAATACCCATGTAATATTCCTTCATCACTTTTGGAGGACAATTTATCAAGATTGTCTTTAGTGTTAAGAATATAAACTTTACATCCAAAAACTTTAAAATAATTTACCTTGGGTTTCCTATTATTCCACAACTCATAAGGAGTTTTATTAAGGATAGGTATGATTAAGACTCTATTTATAATATAACAAGATTTATTAATAGATTCAACCCAAAAATAAATAGGTGGGTCATATTCATTGAGCGTATTTTGAGCAATTTCTTGTAGGGTTCTATTTCTTCTTTCTACTACACCATTCTATTGAGGTGTCTTGGGGGCAGAGAAGTTATTCCTGTAGCCATTTTGTGAGAAAAAAGATTCAAAGTCTTGATTTTAAAACCCACGACCATGGTCACTTCTTAAGGATTTAATTTTGATTCCACTAAGATTCTCCACGGTGATATCATACTTGGTAAAATGAGAGAAATCTTCACTTTTATGAGCTAGGAAATAGGTCCAAGTATACCTAGAGAAGTCATCTAAAAGAACTTAACAATGTTCTTCCCATTGATACTTGAAACTCTATATGGTCCAAAAAAGTCCATGTGAACCAAATAGAGAGGCTGAGAAGTTTTAACTTCTTTCTTTGGTTTGAAATAGATTTTTTGTTCCTTTCCATTTTGATAAGGATTGCGCACTCTATTTTCTGGAAACTATTATTTGGGAAAATCCTTAACTAAACTTTTTATGGTCAATTTCTTAAGGGAGTGTACATTACAATGTCCTAGTATTCAATTCCAGAGCCAAGTGTCTTTGTGAAAGGCACTTAGGCATGAAACATTTTGTGATGCTAGTGTTTCTAAATTTAAAACATATACATTATCATTTCTAAGAGAAGTAAATACTAAGTTATTTTTGGAATCAAAAACCTAGAATGAATCATTTTAAAATTTGAAATTAAATCCAAAATCACATAGTTGAGATATTCTAAGAAAGTTATATTTTAATCCATTAACATAGAGTACTTTGGAAATTGAAATAGATTTAGTGTTACAAATCTGGCCTAAGCTGATGATTTTTCCTTTACCATTGTCACTAAATGTGACATGTTCTCCATCAATATTGATGAGATTCTTGAAGCTAGAGTATTATTTTGTCATGTTTCTTGAACAAACACTATCCAAGTACCAAATATTTTTATAGGAACTCTTTAGAAAATTTACTTACAAAACAATTTATCCAAGAAAAGATTTTGGTACACATATTTTTCTGGGTCTAGAAACATTAGTAATAAAGGCTTTAGGAACCCAAAATTGTCTTATGGGTTTCCTATATATATAATCTAAAGTATTTAAAAAATAAACTTTATTTGGTCCAGAAAAACTTGATGCAGTAAAAGATTTTTCAGAACTGGAACTTGTAGTAAAATCTTGTTTTTTGGATAGAGAATCAGATTTTCCAGATTTAGTTATAAAATGTATTTTAGATAAATTTCTTTGTCCTAGATGATATCCTATTCTGTTAGTATACCTATGATCTATGTATTTACCAAGTAATTTAGTAAGTTTTTTTCCCATTGGTAAACATTTCCAGATCCGTCTTTAATTGATCATTAGATAACTTTAGGTCATTATTTTCCTTTATTTGTTGTGCATTTTTCTCTTTCTTAATAGTAAGTTCAGACTTAACATTTTCAGAGATTTCATTTTGTTTCTTTAATGATTTATACTTATCTTTAAGTTCATTAAAAAAAATTCTAGCATATTACAATACTCAAATAATTCACCATTTTTCATATTTTCATATTTAGATTCATATCTAGAATAATAGTTGTTATGTATGGGAGAGTTTAAGAGAACCTATGAGGTATTTTTCAAAAAGAACATTTTTGTAATATCTTATTTATCATTCTGAGAAGAAGCAGATTCACTGGAGTTATCCTCAGATGCACTCCAGGTGGCCTTTATTTCTTTCTTATATTTCCTATTTTTAAACTCATCCTTCTTTTGATACTTTAATTTAGGACAGTCGACGTTGAAATGACCTCTCCTTTTACATTCATAGAAAATTATTTCTTTAGGTTTTTCAGGCTTCTTCCAACCCTCTTTCCAATTTTCTTTGTTATCATATTTTCTTTTATAGTTTGGTTTCTTGAAGAAATTTTTATTTCTGTAAAATTTTCTGAATCTCATGGCCAACTAGGCCATTTTCTCATCACTATCTGAAGCTTATTCATCACTAATTGTGCTCTCAACAATAGTTTGAACTTTGTATTTGTCTTTACTCTTGGAAATGGTAGTCTTGAAGGATACAGATTTTCTCTTTGGCTCTTCCTCCTCTTGATTCACCTTTAGTTATTCGTCATACATAAATAATTTTCTAATTAGTTCCTTCACTATCAGTTTATCAATGTTGCGTGATTATCTTATGGATATTGATGTCTCTCGCCATCTCTCTGGTAAGAATCACAGAATCCTCAAGATCTGCTCCTTTTTTGTGACAACTCTTCCTAAATAAATCATGGTGTTCACAATTTCATTGAACCTAAGATACATATCAGAAATAGATTTATCAAGATTCATTCTAAAATTTTCATATTTAATAGTATAAGTATTTAATCTCATCTCTTTCACATTAGTTGTTCCCTCATGGGAAATAGATAAAGTGTCCAAAATCTCAGGAGCAGTTTTATAAGAGAAAATGTGATTAAATTATTCATCTCCTAATGCACAATATAGAGCATTCATTGCTTTACATTTATTGTTATAGACTATCTTGGTAGGTTCATCATAAGTCTTTCAAGCAGTTTCAGGGAGTACATATTTACATTTAATTGTAGTCTAGATTTCAAATCTTATGCTTTCTAAATGTATTTTCTTTTTAAGCTTCCACTGAGCACAATTTTTTTCCATTGAAAAAAGGTAGTCTATTCGTAGTAGCTCCTTTTAATCTATTATCCATAAAATAAATTTAGAAAATATTTCAAATAGATAAAAAAAATTAGTATCAACAAAAATTTAAGATCTTTTAAATACAACTAAAATCACAGTTTAAAAAGTTTAAAAAACCATTGAAACTGAAAAATTCCTAAATCCTTTGATATCAAATGTCAGTTGGATTAGAGTACTCAAGAGGGGGTGAATCGAGTCCCTATAAAAATTTCTATTAAATATTGGTTATTTGAAAATTTCCCCCAATTAAAGATATAATCCAAGTCAGTTAGTAGTGAATTTATAAGAGTCCTAAAGGTTCAATTAATTTCTCAAGAGATTTATTAGTTCTCATCTATACTAACCTCGAGATTAATATAAATTTTGAAACAAAAATACTAGTTCAAAACTATTATAAAAATTTTCTAAACTAAATATCATAGTTTGAATTTTTTTTTGAATGAAATTTGTTATAAAACATAGTAAAATAAATTAACAATAGGTACAGTCGAATTTAAAACAAGAGGTTCAGTATCAAGCTGATACTTAGTCCTCTCTACTTAATGATCACCTGCCACCAAGAAGTTTAAATTAATAAAAAAGTTTAATCCACAGTCTGGATTGGGGTTCGCAATAGTAAACAAGGTTTTCCAGGTCACACTTGACCTCTACCATAGTTCTTCATGGGAAAAGAAACAAATAAGTCACACATGACCTCTTCCACTATTCTACGTGGGATACAAAAGAATAAATAGATTTTGAGATTGAGGATAACAAGTATCCTCTAGTTATGCATAGGATTCAGTGTGTGTGTAATGGAAAGATACACACAATACTTATAAATGTAAATAAATGAACACAACAGAGCTAAATATGTAGAGTTAGGTTTAAAAGGCTTTGTGTGTTATGCAGTGCATCTCTTAAATCATTTTATGTAGTAGAGTTGAAGTTTGATTCCTCTTCTGTAAATTGACTCCAAAAAAGAGTATTAAAGCCTCTATGTTCTGAATTCTAGGAGTATGAGATGTTCAGATTGTTGTTAAAAAAGATGTTTAGATCAAATCAATTGGTTTAGCTCAATTTCATGATCTCCCTGTATGTTATTCCTTTTGAGTTCTTGGGTTTTAGAATTAAGCTTGAGAGCTGTAGGAGTTCTTAGGTTTTCATTTCTTGCTACTCTTCTCTATATGTTTAAATGATCTATCTTGTTATTATTTTATCCTTTGAGGTCCAGCAGGCATAATGATCTCCCCACATGCATGTACCTCGTACATTCCTTTTAATATCCTACAAACAACATTAATTAATTTTAGAAGCATTACTTTATCTAAATATGACTGTTAGATATAAATTTGAATTAATAAAATAAAAATTGTTTTTATGACTATCGGTGAGTCATAATTATTGGTGAGTCATTAGCATCTGTCTATCATCATCGGTGACTCTCTGTATTGGTGATTCATTTCCATCGGTATCGGTGACTCTAGGCATCGGTGGGTCATTCGTACTATCAGTTTGTCTGGGAAATGGTGAGTCGTCATCAATGACTCATTTTGAACTACCAGTGTGTCGCCCATCTGTGACTCGTCCATCAGTAAGTCCTTTGAACTATCGGTGTATCGCCCATTGGTGACTCATCCATTGGTATGTCCTTTGAACTAAAGGTGTGTCACCCATCGATGTGTATCGGTAATTCGTTTGAACAATCGGTGTGACCGATCATTGGTGACTTGTCCATCGGTGTGTCGTTTGTTCTATCGGTGATTCCTGCATCAGTGTATTCTTCGATCGGTGAGTCCTCATCGGTGAGTCAGCAATCGGTGACTCCTTTGAACCAATCGGGGTCAGAGAACTTGAAAATTTTACAAAGTGTCTATCTTATACAGAACAATACCATATTAAATGAAATTCATAATTACATGTAAATATACACTTGTAAATATATTGAAACATAAATATCCATAATTTATTGACTTATTGAAATTTATTATACCATGTGACATAATTTCTTAATTTATAAATATTCATTGACATGATTAACATTACTTAAAATATAATATTTGAATTATCATGATTTGTAAATTAGCATGATTTGTGATTATTAAAACAACTATCTCACAAAGGGTCCAACAATCATGAGATTAAGTCTCATATTCTTATGATTAATTTCACCTATAAGTAAACATACTAAATGTCTCATCATAGTATATTATCCAACCATGGGGAATATATTTAAGAATATCATGAAAGCATTTCAAGTTTCTCATCATAGTGGGGTACTATTATGACCTTTTCAATGTGACAGATACTCAATAACATTATTATAATAAATTCATATAGAATAATAAACACTATATAATAATATATTTTAGTAATATTTACTAATTTTAAGGTAGGGGTGCAGACCCATGTACATACTGGTGCTATACATAATGCAAACTGGGGGACTTTGGGTCAGGATGATGGGGCCTTCGGTCCATGTATTAATTATTAATCTATAGTTCCTTTGGGATATTAAATTAGTAATTAATTTGTGCCTTTGGTCCTACAGGCCATGTACTTTGGGGTACTCATTTCATGTAAGGTTTTCCTCTTAACCCCATTAAAAAAGGAGTTTCTTTTCATAATAAAAAGAGGCTTGATCCCAACTTGTTACAAAAAAAGTACAAAAAATTGGATTGAGAGCACCAACTCCAAAAAATCATTATTATTTAGAAATAATTTCTCTTTCCTATAAGGTGGTATTATATATCACAAAAGATAAAATATGGAAAGAAACCATGAATTCTAAGATGTGTTTCATGTATCATAACCAAGTATGGATTTTGGTTTATCTACTAGTTGATTTAAATCCCGCTAGGTGGAAATGGGTATTAAAGAGAAAATTGGACATGGATATTAAAATGAATACCTATAAAGTGTGGATAGGGGATAAATGGTTTAAATATTGTAAAAGTATAAATTATAGTGAATCATTTTCTCTATCTTCCATTCCTAAATCCATCAAAATTTTACTTGTTATAGTATTTTTTCATGACTATGAGATTTGGAAAATGGATGTCAAAATGTTTTTTTTAACAGTAATATTTAGGAAGATGTATATGTGACACAACTATAATTTTTTGTGTCACAAAAAGATTCTATCAAAGTATACAAGTTTCAAAGACCCATTTATGGATTTATAAAATAATCCAGGTCATAAAATATTTGGTTTGATAAATCCAAGAGAGAATTTGGTTTCATAAAGATTGAATGTGATCCATGTTTCAAAAAGTGGTTTAGCAGGAGTGCAGTCATTTTTCTAAGTAGTATATATCAATGTCATGTTACTTATTGGATATAAAATACCAATATTACAATTATTTAAGGACTAGTTAAACCAATGCTTCTCCATGAAGGACTTAGGTGAAGCAGAATACATTCTTGATATCAAGATATTTCATGAAAGATCCAAGAGGTTGATTGGGCTAAGTTAAGGTGATAACATTGACATAATACTGAAGAATTATTTTATGGAAAATTATAAGACTGAATTGGTTCCAATGTCGTATGGTGTGAATATTTCTAAGAATATGTTTCCTCATACACAACATGAGAGAGATGAGATGAGTATAATCTCATATATTTATATGATAATATCCATCAAGCATGAGATGTTATATATGAGGCATGATTTTGATTACACCTTGAGCATGGTTGGAAGATATAAATCTTCTCTAGGAGAATAACATTAAACTACTGTTAAGGTTATCCATAAGTATCTAAGGAATACTAAGGATATGTTCATAATATATGGAAGAGATAAGGATATATTCATCACAGTATATTCATATTATATCTTATAAATATATCAAAATGATCAGAAATTATAGTATGGATATGTCTTCAGTCTCAATAGAGGAGTTTTGAACTGGAAGAGTTAACACGTGAATGTCATGGAGTGTGGAAAAAGAAATTATTTACTAAGTTAAAATATAGTATAGTTGTAAACCTAGGTTGTCTCTAGAGAGGAGCGCTCAACAATCCAGTTTTTCACATTAAAATTAGATAATTAAGTGGTGGTTATTATTGAAATGATTGATTTTGAAAAGAAACTAAAGGAAGAAATTACATAAATTATTGAAATAAAATTGACAAATCATGTGATTGAAAATAGTTGTAGGAATTGGGTGATCAGGTTAGGGTTGTATTTCCAATTGCATTGTTATCATAGTTTGATTTTACCCATTTCTCTTCTGCTAAGCCGATTAAAGTGAGATTACACAATTGCTTCCTCTAAATTCTTTGGTCAATGGTGTTGGTGAGAGTAAACCTTAAAAAGATATTATTTTGGTCTAATATCCTTCATTTTTTGAAATAGTTGCAATGAATACTCACAATTAATTAAGGCAATTCTCGATCGGGTCTTGTTTATCACAAACAATCTTGAATATGCACTACAACTCTCACACGTACTGACAATCACCAAGTACTTCAACACTAATATATGATATATTCCACCATATATAGACCAAAACCTAGTGTGGGAGATAATTTTCATTAAATAAAGGAATAATAACAACATAATATAAAATCAAATACAATCGCATAAGATAATATAAATTTTTATTACAAATTGAAACCAAATTTACCTAATAGAGAAAACATTTTATAACTTAAAGCGCATGAACTCAAACATTAAAAAATTGAAATCCTAGCCTTACCCAATCACTTATAAGATTTACACCACTATGTTAAGGGTAATTGAGAATAAGGGGGAAGAATAAGGTATTAAAAAACTAAAAAAACAAAAGAGGGAAAAAGAAGAACATGGACATTTCCTCCAGAATTTGTCCACCAGAAGCTCAGCTTCGGTTCCACCACCATATCATAGAATCAGGCAAAGGTCCCTTCTTATAGGAGGTGAGAACTATAGTTTTCTATCTACCCATGAAGTTTCAAAGAATTTGGAGCCGTTTTGAATGATTTATGTCTGAATTAGTAGACCTAGCTTTTTTTGGACGCCAATCACTATTCCACCAACCCTACTTTGACCGGTTGAATGGAGAATTAATGAATTCATTTCTCAATGAAATTTAAATGGAATCTTACTTGTCGAGTCGGATTTCGAACCCAACTAGAATCATCCAATTATTTTGTCAGTATCCAGATATATGCCTCATTGAATGAGGTAAGGTCAATTCTGCCAGCCAGAATAAGTGTTCACATTAACCGATTTTGTTTGGCTTGTTGGATTTTGAATTGGCTCTGGGTCCAAAAGACTTATATGTATCCCAAAAATCATGTAATCCTAAAAAAATTAATCATGTGAATTAGATGAATATTTTAGGAGTTTTTCTTGAAATACAGAGGTAACATAAAACTATTAAATGTCCAGAATTAAGCACTTTTCACACTTAAGATCAAAACTCACCAAAAATCATAAAATGATGAAAATAAGATAAAATTGATTAATGGTAAGGGATTAAATCATTTAAAAACATATTTATAAATATGAAAATATGATCTCTATCAATTCTCCCACAATTATCACTTGGACTCCTAGACAAGTAATCATCGATATCAAATCAATGCAAATTTTAAAGCACATATCCCTGAGATCCAAAAATTTAATTAGCAAGAAATAAAAGATAGAATGACTCGTCAAAAACCATTATTCCAAGTTCTCAAATAAGTTCATTAAATGTATTTCCTCTTCATTTCTTCTCTCATTCACATAAAAGACTTACCTAACATTTATTTTCTCTCATCACACAAATATTAATTTTCTACAATGTCTTTCTCATCCAATACTCATACAAAGGTTATCATATGCTTGATAAATTTCTACATCTAAGCCCGAGGTGATTCAATGAAATATTATTATCATGAGGACTTTATAGGTTTGTTCTGTTGGTTTAGGTACATAGGATTTAGATGTGAAACATTCTGAGGCTGAATAAAGAGTGCTTGGCACTTTTTGAAGCAAAATTGCATTATTCTAATTTTTACTCAAATATGGTCTCCTCCTCACTCCCCTTAGTAGAAAATAAGCTCTATCAACATGAAAATTTTCTGAAATTTCACCTAATTCATCATTTCATAAAAAAAATTCAATAATCTCAAACACGATTTTTCTTAAAATCTCTAGATAGGCACGACTTTCTTTTTTTCATTAGAAGCTCCAGAAAGGCACAACTTCTCGTACATGAAAGCTCTAGATAAGGAACAGCTTTCAACAGAATGATTTTTTTTAGGAGAAATCACATATCTTCAACATTTTATTTTCCACCTAAAGTATCACCAAATTAAGTATCATAATACAAGACAACTTCCCCCACACTTAAGTTCAACTAGATTATGCAATTTCACTTCAAGAGAAGGTTGGATAAGGAATATTGGCTTATGATGTAGAAAACCTAATAGGTTTTTCATGGATTATAAGGGATAAAAGGATTAAATGTGCAAGGTAGGATATTATAAAAAGGATTATCTTGAAAAGGGAGCTTTAAAACCAAAGAAATGCCTCAATCATTTAAAACACATGTACCTCAAACCCTCAAGTTTTGACAGAAATAAATAAAATTATGGTTTAATCAAGCACAATATGGTTCTATAAATAAGTGATTTGAAGGAAAATAATATGAAAAATAGGTTTATAATCCTCATGGGAAAGTGATTTCAATGATAAATACAGTGATATGAGGCATGGGATTCAAAAATCAGAGTACTTTTCATGAAATTCCTAAAGATATGAACTTGAAACAAAGTCAATTTCAGTATTAATTTAAGCTATGTTTCATGGGATAAATTGTTTCACACATTAACATGGGTTTAAAAAAATTTGATGATAATAATTTCAGCTTAAAAGTTTCAAAAACACACAAAAATTTAAAAAACATGCAATTTTTTTGTGAAAAGTTGAACAAAAAACAAACAATTGAAAATACTAAACTATAAAGGTTCCCTCCACCACACTTAAATGATGAAGTGTACGAAATGCATTCAATTTGATTTAACATATAATAATATTTTAATTGAATCACAATAATCAATAAATTAATAAGGAGAGGTACAACCTAACTTATTTCCAGTGCAACATTGAGTTAAGCTTCTAACTAATGCATACATGAAAACCTACAACCAAAATTAGAGAAAATAACATAAGAAATTTATTAAAAGAAAATTAAAATATAAATAGGGTGATAAAATAAGTATAGATCTTAGTTTGATCCCCCAAGTGGGCCCTGGGTTTTGACTGCCTCCAGATGGGCAGTTCTAGTTGGTTATCCCCAATTTGGTGGTGGGTGATGTTTCTTTAATATGAACCACCACAAATTCTTCCTCATCCACCAAGGCTATAAAATTTTTGTCCAAATATGAAAATTTCAAGCAAGGATAGATGATAATAAACTCAGTTTTAACAAAATTAGAAGGAAATGAGTTTAAAAAAATCATCTCCCAGATTTTGTTCTGCTTCCATTACTTCTTCAGTGGAAAGCTCCTCTTGGAGGTGAGTAGTAGAAGATTGAGGTAGGTAGTAAAGCTCCTATAATTCTTGGATCTTGGCCAAATTATAAAATTCTAGAAAGTAATGGGAGAACTTAGTTATCCCCCAGGACATCGCTTCAAAAACTTTTGTTTCCAAGTCCTCCCTCACGCCGGCTATGAATTCATTGAATGCCTCCTCCCCATAATTTGATTTCCAAAATAACCTCACTTGTCTAACAATAACAAAAACACCATCCTCATTAGACAAGGGTGATATATTAATTGGTTCTTTACATTTTTGGAAATTATTCCATGAATTAAATAAATGATCATTTGAAAATAGCATTGCAAAATATTTGTTTTAAACAGTTTTTTTTATGTTAAAAGTTTGTAATTAGATTGCGGCACTACCTCCCCAAAAACTGCACCAAGTTTTGACACGTTTTTTTCATGGGGTGTGGAAAAAGAAATAATTTACTAAGTTAAAATATAGTATATTGGTTAAACTGGGTTTTCTCCAGAGAGGAGCACTCAACAATCTAGTTTGTCACTTTAAAATTAGATAATTAAGTGGTCGTTGTTTTTGAAATGATTGATTTTGAAAACAAACTAAAGGAAGAAATTATGTAAATTATTGAAATAAAATTGAAAAATAATGTGATTAAAAATAGTTATATAAATTGGGTGATCATTTCAGGTTTGGATTTCCAATTTCAATGTTATCATAGTTCGATTTTATCCATTTATCTTCTGCTAAGCCAATTAAAGTGAGATTCCACAATCACTTCCTATCACTTCTATGGTCAATGGTGTTGGTGAGAGTAAACATTAACAAGATCTTATTTTGGTCTAATCTACATTGTTTTTTGAAAGAGTTGCAATGAATACTCTCAATTAATTTGGGCAATTCCCAAACGGGTCTTGTTTACACCAAACAATCTTGAATATGCACTACAACTCTCACATGTACTGAAAATCACCAAGTACTTCAACACTAATATCTGATTTATTCCATCATGTATATAACATAACCTAGTGAGGGATATAATTTCCATTAAATAAATCAATAATAACAATAGAATATAAAATCAAATACAATCACCTAAGATAATATAAATTTTTATTACAAATTGAAACCAACTTTACAAAATAGAGAAAACATTTTATAACTTAAAGAGCATGAACTAAAACATTATAAAATGGAAATCCTAAACTTCCAAAATCACTCATAATATTTAACCCACCATGTTAAGGGTAATTGAGAATAAGGGGGAAGAATAAGGCTTTAAAAAACTAAAAATAAATAAAAGAGGGAAAAAGAAGAACATGAACATTTCCTCCAGAATCTATCCACCATAAGTTAAACTTCTATTCTCTCACCATCTCATTGAATTAGGAATAGTAACCTTATTATAGGAGGTGATAACTATAGTTTCCCATGTACCCATGAAGTTTCAAGGCATTTTGAGCCTTGTTAAATTAGTTATGGATGAATTAGTATACCTGACTTTTTTTGGCCGCCAATCACCATTACACTAACCTTACTTTTACCGATTTAATAGAGGATTAATGAAATAATTTCTCCATGAAATTTAATGTGAAGATTCTTCATCGAGTTAGATTTTTAACCCAGCTAGAAGCATCCAATTTGATGGTCGGTAACCAGAGATACGCCTTATTGAATGAGGTAAGGTCCATTCTGTCGGCCAGAATAAGTGTTCACATTGACTGATTTTGTTTGCCTTGTTGGAGTTCAAATTGGATCTGGGTACGGCAGACTTATATGTAGTCCACAAATAATTTCATCCTAAAAAAATTAATCATTAAATTGGATGAATATTGTAGGTGTTATTCTTGAAATACCGAGGTAATGTAAAACTCTTAAATGTCCTGAATTAACCACTTTTTACACTTAAGATCAAAACTCACCAAAAGTCATAAAATGATGAAGATAAGATCAAATTGATTAATGGTAAGGGATAAAATAATTTAAAAACATATTTATAAATATGAAAATATGATCTCTGTCAATTCCCCCACACTTAGAACTTGGACTCCTCGATAAGTAAGCATCGATATCAAATCAAAGAAAATTTTAAAACACATATCCTTAAGATCCAATAATTGAATTACCAAGAAACGAATGATATCATGCCTCATCAACAACCATTATTACAAGTTCTCAATTCAGTTCATTAAATATATTTCCTCTTCATTTCTTCTCCCATGTACAAAAAACACTTACCTAACATGCATTATCTCTCATCACACAAATATTAATTGTCAACAATGTCTTTATCATCCAATACTCATACAAGGGTTACCATAAGCTTGATAAATTTTTACATCTTCACCCAATGTGAATCAAATACATATGATTATCATGAGGACTTTATAGGGTTTTTCTGTGTCTTTAGATTGGTAGGATTTAGATGTGAAAAATTCTATGGCTGAATAAGGAGTGTTTTTCTCTTTTTGAAGCAAAATTACATTATTATAATTTTTACTCAAATATGGTCTACTCCCCACTACCCTTAGTAGAAAATAAGCTCCATCAACATTAAAAATTGATGAAATTTCACACCATTCAGAATTTCAGAAACAAAATTTTTAATCATCTCAAACATGATTTTTCTTGAAATCTCCAGATAGGAACGACTTTCTTTTTTTCATTGGAATCTCCCTAAAGGCACAACTTCTAATACATGAAAACTCCAGATAAGGCACTACTTTCTACAGAATGATTTTTTGTCAGCATTAAACACATCTCTTCAACATTTTATTTTCCCTCCAAATTATCACCAAATTAAGTAGCATAATACAAGGCATCTTCCCCCACACTTAATTTCAACTAGATTATGAAATTTCACTTCAAGCGCAGGTTGGATAGGGAATATTTTCTTATGATGTGTCTAAACTAATTGGTTTTTCATAGATTCTAAGGGCTATAAGGATTAAATGTAAAAGGTAGGATATTATAAAAAGGATTATCGTGAAAAGGGGGCTTTAAAACCAAAGAAATGCCTCAATAATTTAAAACACATGTACCTCAAACCCTTAAGTTTTGACAAAAATAAATCAAATTCTGGATTAATCAAGCATGATATAGTTCTCTCAAGGACTAAGGTGAATGAAAAGGATATGAAAAATAGGATTAGAATCCTCATGGAAAGTGATTTCAATGATAAAGACATTGATATGTAGCATGGGATTTAAAAATCAAAGTATTTTTCATGAAATTCCTAAAGATATGAACTTGAAAAAAGTCAATTTCAGCATTCATTTAAGCTCTGTTTCATGGGATAAATTGTTTCACACATTGACATGGGTTTCAAAAATTGTGATGATAATCATTTCAGCTCAAAAGTTTCAAAAACACAAAAAAAATTAAAAAACACGCAATTTTTTTGTGAAAAATAGAAAGAAAAAACAATTGAAAATATTAAACTATAAAGGTTCTCTCTCCCACACTTAAATGATACAGTGTCTGCAATGTATTCAAATTGATTTAACACGTAAGAATATTTTTAATTGAATCATAATAATCAAGAAAGTGATAAGGATAGGTACAACCTAACTTATTGCCAGTGCAACATTGAGTTAATCTTATAAGTAATGCATACATGAAAACCTACAACCAAAAATAGATAAAATAACATAAGGAATTTATTAAAATAAAATTAAAATAAAAATAGGGTGAGAAATGAAGTATAGATCTTGGTTTGATCCTCCAAGTGGGCCCTGGGTTTTGACTACCTCTAGATGGGTAGTTCCAGTTGGTTATCCCCAATCTAATGGTAGGTGATTATTCATTAATATGAACCACCAGAACTTCTTCGTTTCATCATGAACATCTTCTTTTTTGTTGAGGACTTCATGTATATAGTACAACAAATCCACCCCCATGAAAATGATATTAAACTTCCCCGGTGGGGGTATGACAAAGAATGACTCCTCCCCTTTCTTGGTTTCCACTTTCACAACTTCTTCTTCCTTCTCCATTAGTTCCTCAAGGTATATTGCATCAAAAGAATAGTCAAAAGGAAAATTAGTGTGTAATTCTATTTGAATAAAATTAAAACATGATAAATCAATATCAAATTCTACCCTTTAAAATTAATCATTAGGTGTCTCTTTTTCCTCAAGCAAGTCCACTTGGATCTCATCTTAAACTCCTTCCAATAAATGATCAATATGTTCAGGGAGCTCTAGGTGTTTCTCTTCAGGTGTATCTTTTTCTTTTTCCTCATCCACCAAGGCAATAAAATTGTTGTCCAAATCTGAAAATTTCAAGCAAGGTGAGGTGATAATAAACTCAATTTCAACAAAATTTTAAGATAATGAGTTTAAGAAAAAATCATCTCCCAGATTTTGTTGGGCTTCCATTGCTTCTTCAGTGGAAACTTCCTCTTGGAGGTGAGTAGTAGGAGATTTAGGTAGGTAGTCAGGCTCCTCTAATTCTTGGATCTTGGAAAAATTATAAAATTCTGGAAAGTAAGGGGAGAAATTAGTTAGCTCCCAAGCCATTTCTTCAAAAACTTTTGTTTCCTTGTCCTCCCTCAGCCCAGCTATGAATTCATTGAATGCCTCCTATCCATTATTGATTTGCAAAATAACCTCACCTGTCTAACAATAACAAAAACACCATCCTCAATAGACAAGGGTGATATATTAATTGGTTCTTTCACTTTTGGGTAATTATTATAATAATTAAAGAAATGATCATTTGAAAATAGCATTGCAAAAGATTTTTTTTAAAACTATTTTTTTAATGATAAATGTTTGAAATTAGATTACGGCACTACCTCCCCGGAAACAGCGCCATGTTTTGATACATTCTTTTCATGGGGTGTGAAAAAAGAAATTATTTACTAATTTAAAATATAGTATAGTGGTTAGCCTAGGTTGTCTCCAGAGATGAGCGTTCAACAATCTAGTTTGTCACTTTAAAATTATATAATTAAGTGGTGGTTTGTTTTTGAAATGATTGATTTTGAAAAGAAAATAAAGGAATAAATTGCATAAATTTTTGAAATAAAATTTAAAAATCATGTGATTGAAAATATTTATATGATTGGGTGATCAGGTCAGTGTTGGATTTCCAATTTCAATATTATTATAGTTCGATTTTATCCATTTCTCTTCTGCTAAGCTGATTAAAGTGAGATTCCACAATTGCTTCCTATCACTTCTTGGTTCAATGGTGTTCATGAGAGTAAAACTTAACAAGATATTATTTTGGTATAATCTCATTCCTTTTGTGAAAGAGTTACAATGAATACTCTCAATTAATTTAGTCAATTCTTGATCGGGTCTTGTTTATCCCAAACAATCTTGAATATGCACTACAACTCTCACACATACTGACAATCGCCAAGTACTTCAACACTAATATCTGATCTATTTAATCATATATAGACCAGAACCTAGTGAGGGAGATAATTTAAATTAAATAAAGTGATAATAACAATAGAATATAAAATTAAATATAGTGGCATAAGATAATATAACCTGTTATTACAAATTGAAACCAACTTTACAGAATAGAGAAAACATTTTATAACTTAAAGCACATGAACTCAAACATTAAAAAATGGAAATAATAACCGTCACCCATCACTAATTATATTTACTCCACCATTTTAAGGGTAATTTAGAATAAGGGGGAATAATAAGGAATTACAAAACTAAAAAGAAATAAAAGGCGGAAAAAGAAGAACATGAACATTTCCTCCAGAATCTGTCCACTAGAAGTTCATCATTGTTTCTCCCAACATATCATCGAATTAGGAAGAGGTCCCTTATTATAGGAGGTTATAACGGTAGTTTTCCATATAACCATGAATTTTCAAGTCATTTTGAGTCGTGTTGAATGAGTTATGGCCGAATTAGTAGACCTAACTTTTTATGGCCGCCAATCACTATTCCACCAACCCTAATTTGACCAGTTGAATGGAGACTTAATGAAATCATTTGTCCATGAAATTTAATGTGACGATTTCTCATTGAGTTGGCTTTTGAACCCAGCTGGAGGAATCTAATTTTGTGGTTGGTATCCAGAGATATTCATCATTGAATGGGGTAAGGTCTGTTCTGCCATCCATAATAAGTGCTCACATTGACCGATTTTGTTTTCCTTTTTGGAGTTTGAATTGGCTCCGTGTCCAGCAGACTTATATGTATACCACAAATCATCTCATCCTAAAAAAAATTAATCACATGAATTGGATGAATATTTTATGAGTTATGCTCGAAATACATAGGTAACATAAAACTGTTAGATGTTCAGAATTAACCACTTGTCACACTTAAAATCAAAACTCACCAAAAGTCATAAAATGATACAAATAAGATCAAATTGATTAATGTGAAGGGATTAAATCATTTAAAAACATATTTATAAATATTAAAATATGAGCTCGGTCAATTCCTCCACAAATAGCAATTGGACTCCTAGACATGTAAGCATCGATATCAAATCAAAGAAATTTTTAAAACACATATCCTTGAAATCTAAGAATTTAATTACCAAGAAATAAAATATATCATGCCTAATCAACAACCATTCTTCCAAGTTATCAATTTAGTTCAATAAATATATTTCCTATTCATTTCTTCTCCCATGCACACAAAATGCTTACTTAACATGCATTTTCTCTCATCACACAAATATCAATTTTCCACAATGTCTTTCTCATCCAATACTCATACAAGGTTTACCATAGTCTTGATAAATTTCTACATCTCTACCTGATTTGAGTCAAGGAAATATGATTATCATGAGGACTTTATAGGGTTGTTCATTGGATTTAGGTTGGTAGGAATTATATGTGAAAAATTATGAGGCTGAATAACGATTTATTGTCTCTTTTTGAAGCAAAATTTCATTATTCTAATCATTACTCAAATATGGTCTCCTCCTCACTCCCCTTAGTAAAAAATAAGCTCCATAAAAATGAAAAATAAGTGAAATTTCACACCATTCATCATTTCAGAAACAAAAGTTTCAATAATCTCAAACAATATTTTTCTTGAAAATTCTAGATAGGCACGACTTTCTTTTTTTCATTGGAAGCTCCAAAAAGTCACAACTTCTAATACATGAAATCTATAGATAAGGAACAAATTTCAATAGAATGGTTTTTTTCAGAAGAAATCACATCTCTTTAACATTTTTTTTTCCACCAAAAGTATCACCAAATTAAGTAGCATAATACAAGATAGCTTCCCCCACACTTAAGTTCAACTAGATTATGGAATTTCACTTCAAGAGCAGGTTGGATAGGTAATATTGTATTATGATGTGGATAACCTAATAGATCGTTCATGGATTCTAAGGGATACAAGGATTAAATGTGCAACGTAGGATATTATAAAAAGGATTATCTTGAAAAGGGGGCTTTAAAACCAAAGAAATTCCACAATCATTAAAAACACATGTACCTCAAAACCTCAAGTTTTGATAGAAATAAATAAAATTCAGGTTTAATCAAGAATGATAAGATTATCTCAATAAGTAATATTAATGAAAAGAATATGAAAAATAGGTTTATAATCCTCATGGGAAAGTTATTTCAATGATAAAGACAATGATATGTAGCATGGGATTCAAAAATCAGAGTACCTTTCATGAAATTCCTAAAGATATGAACTTGAAACAAAGTCAATTTCATCATTCATTTAAGTTTCATTTCATGGGATAAATCATTTCACACATTGACATGGGTTTTAAAAATTGTTATGATAATCATTTCAACTCAAAAATTTCAAAAACACACAATTTTTTTGAAAGATAGAAAAAAACAAACAATTAAAAATACTAAACTATAAATGTTCCCTCTCCCACACTTAAATGATTTATTTTTTTAAATGAATTTAAATTTATTTAACATGTAATAATATTTTTAATTTAATTACAATAATCAAGAAAGTGATAATGAGAGGTACAACCTGACTTATTTTCAGTGCAACGTTGAGTTAATCTTATAAGTAATGCATATATGAAAACCTACAACCAAAAGTAGAGAAAATAACATAAGAAATTTATTAAAAGAAAATTAAAATAGAAAAAGGGTGAGAAAATAAGTATAGATCTTGTTTTGATCCCCTAAGTGGGCCCTGGGTTTTGACTGCCTCCAGATCGGCAGTACCAGTTGGTTATCCCAAATCTAATGGTGGGTGACATTTCTTCAATATAAACCACCAGAACTTCTTCCTTCCATCCTGAATATCTTCTTTTTTTTTGAGTACTTCATGGATATAGTAAACCAAATTCACCCCTATGAAAATGATATTAAACTTACATGGTGGTTTTATGACAAAGAATGAGTCCTCCCCTTTCTTGGTTTCCACTTTCACAACTTCTTCTTCATTCTCCAGCGGTTCATCAAGGTATGTTGCATTAAAAGAATTGTCAAAAGGAAAATCAGTGTGTAATTCTATTTGAATAAATTTAAAACATGATGAATCAATACAAAATTCTTCCCTTTCAAATTAAGCATCTTGTGTCTCTTTTTCCTCAAGAAATTCCACTTGCATATCATCTTGAACTCCTTCTAATAAATTATCAACTTGTTCAGGTAGCTCTAGGTGTTCCTCTTCAGTTGTATATTCTTCTTTTTCCTCATCCACCAAGGAAATAAAATTATTGTCCAAATATGAAAATTTCAATCAAGTAGAGGTGATAATCAACTCAGTTTCAAAAAAAAATAGAAGGTAATGAGTTTAAGAAAAGATCATCTCCTAGATTTTGTTCGGTTTCCATTGTTTCTTCAGTGGAAAGTTCCTCTTGGAGGAGAGTAGTAGGAGATTGAGGTAGGTATTCAGCCTCCTATAATTACTAGATCTTGGCTAAATTATAAAATTCTGTAAAGTAATGAGAGAACTCATTTAGCTCCCATTCTATCTCTTCAAAAACTTTTGTTTCCATGTCCTCCCTTAGGCCAACTATGAATTCATTGAATGCCTCCTCTCCATTATTTTATTTCCAAAATAACCTCACTTATCTGACAATAATAGAAACACCATCTTCATTGGAAAAGGGTGATATATTAATTGGTTATTTCAGTTTTGAGTAATTATTCCATGAATTAAATAATTGATCATTTTAAAATATAATGGAAAAATATTTTTTTTAAATATTTTTTTTAATTCTAAATGTTTTGTAATTAGATCATGGAACTACCTCCCCATCAATGATGCCAAGTTTTGACACTTTCCTTTCGTGGTGTGTGGAAAAAGCAATTATTTACTAAGTTAAAATATATTATAGTGGTTAACCTAGGTTTTATCTAGAGAGGATTACTCAACAATCCAATTTGTCACTTTAAAATTAAATAATTAAGTGGTTGTTTTTTTTGAAATGATTGATTTTGAAAATAAACTAAAGGAATAAATTATGTAAATTATTGAAATAAAATTGAAAAATAATGTGATTTAAAATAGTTATATGAATTTTGTGATTAGTTTAGGGTTGGATTTCCAATTGCAATGTTATCATATTTTGATTTTATCAACTTCTCTTCTACTAAGCTAGTTAAAGTGAGATTCCACAATCACTTCCTCTCACTTCTTTTTTCAATGGTGTTGGTGAGAGTAAACATTAAAAAGATATTATTTTGTTATAATATCCTTACTTTTGTGAAATATTTCCAAATAATACTCTCAATTAATTTAAGAAATTCATGATCAGGTCTTGTTTATCACAAACAATCTTGAATATGCACTACAACTCTCACACGTACTGACAATCGCCAAGTACTTCAACACTAATATTTGATATATTACATCATATATTGGCCACAACCTAGTGAGGGAGATAATTTCCATTAAATAATGAAACAATAATAACATAATATAAAATCAAATACAATCTCATAAGATAATATAAATTGTTATTACAAATTGAAACTAACTTTACATAATAGAGAAAACATTATATAACTTAAAGAACATGAACTAAAACATTAAAAAATGGAAATAATAACCTTCCATAATAACTTATAAGATTTACCCCGTCATGTTAAGGGTAATTCAGAAGAAGGGGGAAGAAGAAGGCATTACAAAACTAAAAATAAATAAGAGGGAAAACGAAGAACATGAACATTTCCTCTAGAATCTGTCCACCAGAAGTTCAGCTTTGGTTCTCCCAACATCTCATAGAATCAGGCAGATATCCCTTCTTATAGGAGGTGATAAATGTAGTTTTTCATCTACCCATGAAGTTTCAAGGCATTTGGAGCTGTGTTGAATGTGTTATGGTCGAATTAGTAGACCTAACATTTTCTGGCTACCAATTACTATTCCACCAACCCTACTTTGACCGGTTGAATAGAGGATTAATGACATCATTTATACATGAAATTTAATGTGAAGCTTCATCATCTAGTTTGATTTCGAACCCAGCTAGAATCATCCAATTTGATGGTTTTTATCTAGAGATATGCCTCATTGAATGAGGTAAGGTCCATTATTTTGGCCAAAATAAGTGTTCACATTGATTAATTTTGTTTGGCTTATTGGAATTAGAATTGGATCTGGGTCCAAAAGACTTATATGTATCCCATGAATCATGTCATCTTAAAAAAATTAATCACATGAATTGGATGAATATTATAGGAGTTATTCTCAAAATACAGAGGTAACATAAAAATATTAAACGTCCAGAATTAACCACTTTTCACACTTAAGATCAAAACTCACCAAAAGCCATAAAATGATGCAAATAAGATCAAATTGATTAATGGGAAGGAATTAAATAATTTAAAAACATATGTATCAATATGAAAATATGAGCTCTGTCAATAGTTAAAAGTATCCAATTATCATAGATTATATAAAATAATCTGAGCATATTACAGCTTATGATATATCTAAGAAAGTAGTTTTGATATTCAACTTTGTCTAAGATCTTGATGAGATGCTTATCAGTAAAGACATTATCATATTATATTGTCATAATACTATAGTTTTAGCTCTCTAATATGATCCAAGGTCATAATAATGGATAAATAACATACTTCATAAGTGTCACCTCTTGATGGATTTTTCTCAAAGGGGTGAGGTCATGATGAGAATATTTTCCATATAGGATGACATGATATACCCATTTACTAAATTCTTATCTCAATAAAAACATTAAAATCATATGATAGCTATAATAATAAGAGTTTTTAGTAGTTATCTCAAGTGAAAGTGGGATTATTTTGGATTTAGTGCCCTAGAAACAACTTCTTTGTACTTTATCATTACCTATATTTATGATTTTGAATATCTATAAAGTTATTATCACATCATGATTATTATCTTGCATGAAATTTTATGTGATAATTTACTAAGGGTATTAGTCACTATGAAAGGTTATAGAAGTTCACCACTATGATGAGAACCTAAAATTATTGTGACTATATTCTTAAATATATTTTATATAGCAAGATGATATCGCCTAATGGGACACATATGATATAGGCTATCATGTGTAATAGGATCATAAGACATTGAAACTTTTCATTAAGTTATCCCCTAGTAATCTCTATGAGAATGAGGTTATGAGAACTTGACCCACTAGTAGTATATCCACATTTATATATATCTCTGGATATTTCTATTTGTGGACATGTGTAATGGTTCTTAAACTTTAAAATTATTATTAATACATATCATAAGTTGTGTACTTTGTTGTATTTATAAAAACCATAATGATATATTCTCATATAAAGTTATGATATTTTAGGTGTGTTTTGAATTCTATTTCATTAATGAATAAGTTTAGTAAGGATTTATCCCTTTTATTATTTAAAGGAAGTTGATATCTCGGGCCCTTTGATAGAAATGGAACTGCCTGATTAAGTCTATTTCCATGGTGTTCTATTAGCAAGTTCATTTCCATAAACTAAAATAAAGAAACCTTGAGAATATATTTTAATGACACAAGTATGCATCATGATAAATTAGATATATAGAGGCAAAGGGAGTATATTACACAGTGTACATTCATATGAGGTTGTATATCATTACAATAATAAAAACTTTCTCTATGGGTGACTTGGTATGTTTCTAGACACTAAACTTAGAATTTATGTAGTTCTAAATATTTCCACTAAGAAAGGGGAATACACAGTCACACACTAAGTGTATCCATAACCTAAGTTAAATTATACATAAATTTAACATGAAGAATAAATATTATTCTCATTTGTGATTTAATAATTATTTATGTTTAGTTTATCACAAATATTAAGTCACTGGTTATTTGAGATAATATATGTGAATTGAATATTTAATCAATATTAATTCCTTGCTTTAGTTAATATAATATTTATTTATCTATCAGGAAATAATGCATTGATATTTATTTTAATTTAAATAAATTTTTATTATTCAAATTTTGATAAATACCAAGGAGGGAATACAGGCCGAGTTAATAGTTAATTGAAAATGATATATTAAGTCTCGTTTAAATAAATATTAATTTATTTATTCAAAAAATTATATTTATTTATTTGTGATTTTTTCAAATTTCAAGTAAATACTAATATTATTAGTATTATTTATACAAGGGGTTTAATAGGGATTGAGAGAATAATAAAGGCATGTGTGAAATTATTTATTATCTAACCCTAGATATATATAAACCTAATAATATCATTCTCAACCCTAATTATTATTGTTCATAATGAATTACAGAGTGAATACTCTCAAGCCCTTGAGGGATATTCCTCCTCCAACATGTCAACTCTAGAGAGAATTAAAAGAATCTTTACACCTCTAAGTGATTCTTATGGTGATCAATGATGAATAACCCATGCATTAGAATCATTCACGCTAGTACCCATGTATTTCTATGGTGATATTATAAGATTGGTGTTGCATATGTGGATCTACACTAGAGGTAGTCTACCCATGAATCCACTAACACAAAGATTCTACAATGTGAATCTATCATCTGACTTGATAAGTAATAAATAATTCCCACACAAGGTAATTCTTAATCTAAATAAATTAATTTTAAATTATATTTTATAATCATGTCTTGTGGATTATATGGTTTCAATTCATTTAGTTTTGAAGATAAATCTAAATAATTTGATGAATTTTCATTCTTGGGCATGGGCTCAGCCACTTCTAATATGTTGTCGAACCTTTAAAAGATAGTTATTAAAGTTTGATTTTCAAGATGGTTGATAGGATTAAATTTGGAAGAAATTTTTTATTCACATTTTTATTTAAAGGTTGATCTTAATTCACTTATATTTATTTATTTGTTCTATCAAAATATTAAGATTGATTTAAGTATTATAGATGGATTTTATCATAATGAAATCAATTACAATTTCATCATCTTGAAATGAATTTATTAAATAGATTTATGAATGATGTAGATAATATATTTTATGGTTTTATAAGAACCAAATAACACATATTCAATCAACGAAAGATAATAAGAATCCCTTAAATCCAAGATCACTAGGCTATGAAACCAAAACCATGTATAAAAAAATAACATGTTTCACATACACTGAAGATGGTTAATCCTCTTGTATTCAATCATGAAATTGATGAATATCCCTTAGAAGTATCCAAAGGACTCCTACCACTATTATGTATTCAAGGGCTGACCTAAATCTCCCAATGATTAGGCATGAACCTCCTTGCAACCATAGTATTATAGAACCTATTGAAGAAATGGAAGATGGAGAAGAGATATTTTAGGTATGTAGAATCAATAAAAAGATTGGATTACATTTTCATATCCTTTGACCACTTCATATAGGACTTTAGGGTGATCCCCAAGCCTTCTATGCATTTACTTATACATTCATAAATTATTAGTAAATTCCATGTGGTTGGAATATTTTTAACATCATATCCATGAATTTAACACTTAAAAACAATAATTATTATACAATAAATTTCATCATATGAAATGTTATAATTTATGATAGCCAAAATAGAATATTCTTTAATGTTAACATATAACATTAAAATTCCATAATCAATTGTAGAGTATTATATTAATCATTCAATACAATTCTTCACACAAAATTACCTAATGAAATAGAAAAACTATACACTGTGATTGGATTATAAAACTATAATATGATAACATAATATTATATAAAATGATATGACCAAGGTTTGTGCATATCATATCATATAACATACCAATATTAAACACTATGATATATTGTCTTTAGGGAATATCTATATCAATCTCCCACTTGCACTAAAATATCATTAATATTTTTCTATTTCAACTTATATTATATAATATAAAATAATTTATGCAGTCATATCTAAAATTCCTTTTAGATATATTCTAGAATACATTGGAAATATATCATTAACTTTACCACATATTACATCATATGTAATACCTTGTGAATATTCATCCAAAACTCAGTTAAGATAAACTGTAAATTACTTTTAAAGTATATCTTCATGTTTTATAAAACTCAATCCTCATTTAGTCAAACATAAAGTGTGACTAATGATCATTTGTAGCTTCAAAACAAATATGAATCCCCTAATTCATAAATGTAAGAAAATATTGTATTTTAGAAAATTGTAAGTGAAAATAAAAGGCATCTGGTGTGATCTCCATCAACCGTATTCATATAAATATCAATATTCACTAATTTAATCATATAAAAATATGGATTTTTATATGATTCCTTTGTTTGAGAAATTGATTAACCACAGGACATGGAGTATGTCAGTCCCCTATAGCTACTTAAATGTTCTTGATTCCCCAAGTATATACTGTTTCGATGGATGAATAAATCATAAGTCATTCATCTTAATGGATGGTCACATCACATTCCACTCATCCAATTCATAAGCACATCACATGTCACTTATATAAGTATGGCTATATACTCCTTTATTCTATCTGAATCAATGACCCTAATGTCATATTTATGGATGATCACTTCAAATACCATCTTGATTAAACTCAACTAATGAGTATATTCTATATCTCGATATAAAATCCTACTCATTCTAACCTTGAAATTTCATTACATACTATAATAATACATAATGAACATCAGTTGTGGATAACTCAAAGTCATACTTTCAGAGGTTAATTATCATTTAACTTCAAGTAATATATGAATTAAATGTAAAATAAGGAAAATATAGAGTCTACCTTTACGTAACATGATACATTTTATATTATTAAACTCCTTTAACAATACTAAAAAGAACCATATATAAGTGTTTTTCTAATCATATACCATATGATAGACCACTAGATAGGCCTTATGTTTGCTACACTTTTAGATTTTTGTTAAATTCATTACATCTCTATATAATTCATGAAACATACTTATGTGAACATCGATAATACCCCCCCACTAAAGTCTTTAATATAAAACATTTATAAATAAATATAGTTTGAATAATAGTAAAATTTGTGAATTAAATTCATAGTGTTTAGCTCATTGAAAAATTATTCAAATGCCATCAATTCAAAAAATCCAATGTTACGATGTTAATAACATTTTCTGTACACTTAGAAACCTTTCAAAATTCATAATCATCATCTTGTAACTTTTATATTTGATATTTTCTTTGAGATAATCATGGTAAAAATATTAACTTTTTCTTTTTTTTCTTTACCAACATACCCTAAAATATTCTATGATATAAAGTTACATTCACCTTAAATTTTTACTAGTATAATATTTTATTTATTAATATTTTAACTTCTCAAAGTCCAAACATACTCCCACTAGTCTCATAGAAATTTTAATCACTATAGAATATCATGCTAATATGAACAAACTCTTTTCTGTTAGAAAATAACACTCATTTAATTTAATAGGATTATTTAAAAAAATAAACTATTGACACCCACAACTTATGTGGTATTTTATGTGTTTATATTAATATTATAAAAATAATACTTATTCTCTAAAATATACCACTGATGGTGGTGGGATCACTTTCCATTATATTTTAACAAATATCTCGAATAAAAACTTTTATCCAGAATAAAAAAATATCAATTTATATTTTTTAAACATGTTATAGATTTTGATGAGTGATAAACCATGTAAATAAAAATATCATATCATTTTATTAATAATAACTCTTTGTTAAAAAAATAACATATCTTATCATATAAGATAAATGAGATAAGATTACACATCCTTTATAGAGATCCATCTAATCTTGAAAAATTTCTTTTCTTTCCAAATATTATTAATAAAAATATTTGATAAATTTGAATGAAAAATAAATAATTCATCAATAATTACCTTGATTTTGAACTCTTGTATATTTAAAATATTTTTAAAACATACATTTATTACCATATACCCTTCAAAATCTAACAATTTATTTCTATAACACTAATACCACACATGGACTCTCCATGGATTTTCAAAAAATCCCTTAAGGTATCCCAGACAATTCAATCATATGGAAATATCATATATCATTTTTGATACCTCCTTTATGTTTCAAAAACATTGACTATATATTAGAATATTAATTATTAAACCTTTAAATAGAATTTTCTTCTTTCCATTTGAACTTTTACCCATTTGTACTGTTAATACATACAAGAAACTAGACATCCCATTCCCACTTCATCTATTCTCAACACTTGGAGGAAATAGGGTAAACTTTTATTGAACTCATACACATTTTTATAACATTTACAATGATGGAAAAAATTTAATTTCATAGAAAAAACCCTTAATGGAAACCACTAATCTATCTAATTCATAAATTACTTGATCGTATTGAGTACATAGAGAAGACTAATTTTCTTTTAGTCATCTTTCATTGGAATAATGCCTTTAAAACAACAAGTAAATTTATCTATGATTATCACATGATTATAGAACAATGTTTTGAACAATTTCAACATTTTATTACTCATGAAGGTATTTCTCCAACACATAGATTTTTTCTTTCTTACTTAAGAACAGTTCTTATATTTATGTACTAGTCTAAGGGATTTCTTTTATTGAGTTTTTCTTTATCAAGGGAAGATATCAAAGTTATTTTTGATTATGAGGAGTCCATTTATCTACAAAAAGTTATTTTATTATATGATTGTCAAGTTTTAATTTCATTTAATAAGGACTTTTATTAAAATTGATCCCTTTAAAATGATGACCATTTTTAAATTTCATCATATCTATTAGTGGGATAATATCTATATTTTTCTAATATTTGGGTTTCTTTAGTATTTCTACCATGATTTTTCTATTTATAAATAACATCATGTCAATAATATCAAATATGGTTCATGTATAGTTGATTCGAAAACTCTTTATCCTAATCTCTCTAATCACCTTTTTTATATTTTTAGAATAAAGGCCCACTTTTTTTAGATTAAGTGGGAACTCATAAAAATAGAACCTAATACTATTAGGGTTTCCTAATAAATTTTAACCCAAATCTCATAATAGATATGGGAACCTAATCCTATTAAAATTTACCATTAATGTGATTTATTTACATAAGATAATCTAAGGGCACCCAACTTTAGCATAACCTACTCGGTTATATAATCGAGGTATTGACAAGTATTTTTCTTGGAAGGAATCTAACACTTAATATTTTTTAGGGGTTTTTAATATATCAACATTTTATCCCATATATTCTATTTACATATATATATGCTTCTAATGATTTAATATTTTAATCTATATTCCTTCCACCAAATAAATACGATCAAACAATATTGATGTGTAACTATTTAAAAAACTCATAGCTCGTGTTACTAACCTAAATTTTAAGATAACTATATTTACACATATCCAAACACATCCTATTAATAATTTGTATGAAACACTTTCATGTAAAGGATTAAAATCATATTGAACTAAAAATTAAGATAAGAGTAAGAATGGAGCGATAGGTAGCTTACCTAGACTTTTCTAGACTGGGCCTAAGCTCCCAGGCCAGTGCGTAGTCCAGCCCAAAATTTTTATATCCACAAATATTTACTCATGGGAGACATCAATTCCATAATAATTTTAAAAACTAATATAAATAAACTATAATAAAATTTTTAATACAAGATCATAACCTAATTCAAACCAAGGTTAAGGTAGAATAAAACGAAACCATTTATCATACCTAGTATGTAACTCCTTAAATGCAAGTATGATAATTAATAAAAACTTTTTTAACTCTTTAAAATAAATAATAACACTTCTATTATATATTCTTATAGCCATATTTCAATATACATGGTTATAATTACTATGCTCATAAGGACTAAGGCCACGATCCATGTGGATTGTGGCCAGTGATAGGAGTAATGCCACCTATAGCCATGGTCCAAAATGGATTATGGATATAGGGTGGTTTTATGGATACCTAATACCGCATTCAACATAGACTATGAATATAGGACCACATAAGACCACAATATATTTGGGATGTTTCTATAATTGTGTTATATTTCCACATACGACCAAGGTCCGTGTTGACCATGACTATAGAGGCCACATATGATCACAATCCATGTGGATTGTGGATATAAGTTTGTATGATGGCCTCCTAGTACCATGATTCACATGGAAATGGCTATAAGGGCCAAAAATGGCCACAATATATGTGGATTCTGGCTATAGGTGTGTCTGATGGCCACCTATGACCACAATCCATGTTTACCATATTCGTAGGCCCACATGGACCCATAATCATTTTTTAAATTATATAATAATTATAATTATAAATATTTATATATATATATATATATATATAATGTGTTATAGGTTAATGGTAAAATTATTAGTAAAATAACAAGGGGTCATAGGATTGAACCCCATTGGTGAAATGTTTTTAAAATTTTGTACGACCTACAACCATGTGTAGTGACTGTGGCCATATCCAACCACAACCATAGTCATTAATATGGTCTTAGACTTTATATGGCCACTATCATAGACCATGTCCATATCTACTCTATAGCCATGGTCACATATGGACCGTGTTGGAATGGTGGAGTATAGTTCATTGGATAATTTTGGGCCAATAACTACTGGATCATAATGTAGTAGAGATGATCGAAGACACCGATAATAGTAGTGTAATAGTGTGGAATTCAACATTGATATTTTAGTAGAGTTTACTAGCAACAGTGATAGGGTACTATATCTCTATGAACTTACTACCACAGTTACTATAGCACAATGGCCTTACTATAAAGATTTGGTACTACAGAAATGTGTGTCAATGTACCATCATGTTGCTTTATGAGATAATCTCACGTTAGGGTTTCAATACTTAGAGATTTTTCCTTATAATATTTTTCCCAAATATAGTAAATTAGTTCTTCCACTTCATAGAAATAGAGATTATTTATATACCACATAGATCTTGTGTTCTTCTTTTTCATTTTATCTTTTTTATCCCTTTCACTCTTCTTCCAAGGCCAGTTTTCATTAGTTCTCTCGATGTTTACACATCAGATCATGGTCATACAATATACCAATAGCAATAGTATCCATGGTCAAAGGAATTATTTCCAAGGTTCTTTACCATGGAAATAGGCCCATTTTCTAGTAGTTTACATGTATCCAAAATGTAAAATTAATATCTATGAACAAATTAGGTAATAAACTAAATAAATGAACAATTCATTAATTTATACATGAGATAAACATTTATAAACAATTTATAAATCAATAAATTATAAAAAATTATAATATAGTCATGTATTATGGATATAACATCCTTAAATAAATATAAGCACTTTATATTTAGTACTAATATATTTTCCTTCGTATTATATTTTATTTGGAATTTTACTTAAATATATTATAGCTGAAATATAAACATTTTACATTTCATATATATTACATAAACATTTTACATAATAAAAATATCACATATTTAATATTATTTAAACCTTTATCATATTAATTTATAAAAACTCATTTTGATCTGGCTAAAATAGTTTCTTTAAATAAGAACTTTTAATTTGAACTTTTCAAATTAACAATTATTAACACTTAATAATTTAATATAATCTCATTTATATTATGACATATTTTGTAATTCATAAACATTTTATAAATTAACCTTATAATTATTATAGAATCATTTTATATCAAAATTATAATTCATTTCATATAAATTCATAAGGTATTTTAATATTAATCATTAATATTATGGACATTTACTTAATAAATATTTCATAAACATTTATTAATTTTTAAAAATTTATTAATTTATTAACACTATATAAATTAAATAAATGTCCCCAAATATATTTTCCATAATTTATAAATATTTTATAAATTATATAATTCAATACATAATTGAAAGTTAGTAAAATCCAAATTTTCTTCTATGTCATATTTAACAATATGCCCATGTCATAAGCCACAACTCAATTCATAAGTAATATTTTTCTTTATGATTGTTGTGTTGTGTCCTATAATAGATAATCCAACATTATTAGTATTTTTTTACAATATCCTATATTATAATCCATTTTATAGTTCAAATATATATATCATGGATTTTGATAGGGGTACGGTGGCTTGTGATATACCATTTAGTGCTTGGGAAGTCATATATATTTGTTACATTATATTGGTGATATGATTCTTTGTTTTAAGGTTTTATGAATAGTTTAAAATAGAAGCAGCATATGTTACGACTCCCCATATTGTACCTTATGATATATTAAAAACCAAAGGAATTAAACTAAATCATATTTTAAGATATTTGATATAATATAAGATGAACCTATCATGTCTTTTGATATTGTATATTTTAAGAGACTTCTTGGTTCAAAATCTATGTCATTTCTTATGATATTCAATATGGAGTTCATTTTATTCTTTTTACATATTATTTTATGAATCATTTAAATCATGGAATGGATTTCATACCATTGATGGGTTTCTATGGATTGAATAATACCTCACACTAAATATAGTTGATCCTCTTATATTTAATCACATGTTTGATTAAGATCCATGACAAGCATCCAAAGTAACTATTTATTTATGGTGTATCCATGGGTTGACTTATATCCCCCAACAATTGGGCACATCCCTTATTGAATCCATGGCATGAAATTACCTCTTAAAGCAACAGAAGAAGGGTAAGATAGATTTCAAGCCTTAAGAATCAAGAGAAAGATTGGATTCCATTTTAGTAGACTTTTAACTCTTTATATAGGCCATGAGGATGCCCCCAAATCCTTCTATGCATTTACTTATGAAGAGTGTCCCATAAAAATAGTGAGAATTCACTGGGGGTGAATTAGTGAATTCACTTTCTGTTACATTTACCCTTCAAATAACCTTCTAAACCTATTAAGATTCATAGAAAGATCAATTTACACAAACCAAACACACTCCATGACACAAACATAGAAGACACAATCAATTTTTACATGGTTTAACACACAAAATGAGAAACTACAACCTTTCTATTATCTGGTAAAACCCATGATCACACATTCCACTAAAATCGTTATGTGGATTATAAATGAGCAGGGAATATACTTGAACCTATGATATATAATGTGACTCTAAACGTTTGTAGTGTTCTCCCATATAAATAAAGATACATAATCTAAAATTGTAACAATAAGATAGTCTTCACCTGAGATAGACTTCCATCCAATTTTCATTACACTTATTCTTATACTTCTTACAATTAATCCTCTTCCTCTTCTTCCTCTTAATCATCTTAGTTCCTCTCTAATTCTCTATTTTTTATAGAAAATTATCTCAATTTCACTATCTCTTCTCAAATATGAATCACCATTAAAATTTTAGGTGAGAGCTTCCACTACAACCATTCCCACTTCTTTTACATCCAACACATATATATCCTATACTTTAAGTTATCCTTGTATATAATTAAGATGATTAAAGGTTTCAATTGGAGAATACCTTGAAGAAAAAAGTGGTCAATTTTTAAAAAAACTCAAATTCTAGATTCTATCTATAATCATGGTGTGACCAATACTATTACAACATGATCATCACTTACACGGTGTAGGAAATATATTCATGGTGCGACTAATCATTTCTCCTCTAACTACTCAAAAAATCACCTCTTCCATTACTATGTGACAATATCCACTATGATATGACCATTTTCTCCTTCAATTATAGATATATACCAAAGTCTCATTGCCTAATCACTATAGTGTGACACACAAGATATTACAATCACATAAGTTTAATTTCACCCCTATGCAAGTCCAATTTAGGTGTGGTATCTTCCTTCACTGTGCATCTAAAGATCCAGTGCTATAGATTATTCTTACATACTCAGAATCTACTCTTATGCATGATAGGTTTTAGTGTGGTCACCTCCTTCATAGTGTAATATCCATTTACTCATTCTACTTAAACTATTAATCCAGGTGCATTATAGCATGACCTGGACCATTATGTCATGACTAACTAGAACCTCTAATAAAAAATATCATTAATTTATCAAGTTATTCTCATTATATCATGATATAGATTTATCCGTGAAATGAATTCTTCTTGTGGAATGATTTCCTTAACTTGAATACTAATTCAAAAACATCATCAGATTTATTCTCTAATTATAATGTGAACCATTTTATTATGTTGTAATTTAATATTACTGCATAAAATCTTAATCTTACAAAACATTCATTATGATGTGGTTATATTTATTATTTAATGATTACATATTCAGTATTATAACTTCTCTAAAACTCCATCTTTTCAAATCCAAACACCATTCATTGTCTTTTGAGATTCCAATACACCTTCACCTCAGCTAAAATTTCATGAATCACTTTAGATTGAATATGATTCATATAATGACCAATTTATTGACAACATAATCCAACTCAAGAGTCACAAAACATATTCACTTTACCATAAATCTAAAAAAAATCCATTTTAAAAACACCACTTCAATGTTTAGGGATTCGTCTTCCTAAACTCTAAAAAACTCCACCAATACTTTAATCTCAAGAATCTCTTTCAGTGGGGTCTCAATAATCTCCCGCTTTGTATTTTATTTCCAACCAACCATCCATAAAATTTAAATCAATGATTTTTTTTTCAACTATTGAACATATATCAAACCATTTAAACTTATAAAAGAATCATCATTCAATCATTATTATCCAAGAGTGAACTATGTGTAGAAAACAAGAATTATGAATAACAATATCAAATTGTTCTTTAATAAAACTTACATTAACTTCCAAAATCTTCTTTCACAACATCACTTATTATTTTATATCATACCTTCAAAAATATTCCGACATGTTCCAAGTAAAATATTTCTATACACATGATCAATAAAAATCATTCGAATAGTCCACACACTTCACCAACTCACACACACATACTAATTCCACATATTTCCCTTTTTATTAACTCCCTTTAAATATGTTCTCTCCCTAAAGTAAAGATATGTTCTTTAAAATTATGTTTTTATACTCCCCCTTTGATAAAAGAAATTAAAATACAAGGGGATATATGATAGAATGTTCATGAATTATCCTTGAATGGATTAATTTTGGACTCCCATCATCAACTTCATTAGATGAAATAAATCTTTCAGTGGTAGTTTAGTGAACATGTATAATGTTTTCTCATTAATTGGAAAAAACTCTAGCTTAAACACTCTTCATTATAATAACTCAAAAATAAATTAGTTTTTGATATCTATGTGCTTTGAATAAGAATATTGAATTACATTTATTAATATATTGATGGCACTTTGATTATCACATCCCATGAGTAGTGAAAATTTCACATCCACATTGAGATCTTAAAATTGATTTTGAATTCACATAAATTGGGTTATCAATTGATTTAAAACAATATAATCTACCTTGATATTACTCAAGCTTTCATAAATGTTTTTCTTGGTGTGTCATGCCACACACCTCTCTCCAAGAAAGAAAATTCCATCATATGTTGAAATTCTATCATCTATGTCTCCATACCAATTTTCATCTATATATCCAAAGAGATCAGTCCTTCCTTTATTGTCATATTTAAAACCATAATTCCTTATTCCTTTAATTTAACTAAGATTTTCATGAACCAACCCCGGTCATCCCTAACCGAACACCCAAACCCGCCTATGGAAAGTCTTGAAGGGTGTTCCTTATACCCATGGGTTGGTGACAAGCACCAAGTCATAAAGAAAAACATTTGGGAATAATTTATCCCACAAGGATACAACAAAGGAATCAAAAATGGAATATATAAAAGAAATCCAACATGCTAATATAGAGTTATACAGTGTAAGATAAAGAGTACAAGCAAGTTAATGGTGTCATTCCTAAACAGATAAACCAAATTATGTGAGATAAATGAAAACCCATCTCTATGTGATATGTGGGTCAACATCCCCCATTTCACTACCAAAAACCCACACCCTTCTGTCATGGATACCTTCTACTACCATGTGGTGCATTTCCATTTCCTGTTTTAGATAAAAAAGGCCAATATATGCCTAAAGGCATATGCAAGGTGTGAGAAAAACATGGGTAGTAGGATCCCACAAAGTTTTTTATAAGAATTCATTAAGAAATAAAACAATCATGATCATTTAAATAAAATAAAAGAATCAAATACAGTTTTTTTACTGTTTAAAAAACATGGAAATTAGTCTTTACATAACAGTTTACAAAACATTACTAAATAAATCGCTTTTCAAAGCATGATAAATTAACCATATCCAAAAGAGAGGAACATGAAAATTGAACCATGGGGTATATTTGGTCTAAGATAGATATATCTTCACATCTCAATAAACATATGATGATGATGTTCACACAAATACCTATAATAATGGCCATAGGTATCGAAGAACACCCCAACAATTAAACCCCTATCATAACATAGTTTATTTGGAGTTGTAGCATAATACTATTCTAGGTATCTGTAAATCATACTATCATTATTTTACAAAATCTATCCCTCTCCTAAGTACCACAGGTTCCCATATGTCATATCCCACACTCAGAGGATTCAATTACCCAATTAAAATCATTTCAAGAGATTTTAACATATCAATAATCAAGAGACCCTTGCAACATATCAAAACATGATTTGAAATCAATTTTCATAAACAATGGTAAAGTAGAAAATCCATTTAATACAATTCACCAAAACATCACTTTTCAAAAATCATAAATCATGGCTTTAAAAAATTTAAAAAATTAATTTAAAATGATAAAGCATGAAAGGTTTATAAAATAAATAATTTTCATGAAATCACTTACCTCAAACACTTTGAATTTACAACAACTGAATGGGTTCCATAAGATAAATGGAAAAAGGATCTTGAGAAGTAATAGTGAGACCTAAACCACAAATCCCACATCAATAAATTTGGATTGAACAAACCCTAGTATTTTAAATCCTTTGGGTAGAAAAAATATGAATAATATTTGAAAAAATTAAGGGATGATGAAAGAGATCATACACTCTAAAAAGCCTTGAAGATATAGAAATAAACTCCATAAAAATCACACCAAGATGGGGGGAAAGGCCACTCTCATAATGGAGATACTCTAGGAATCAAGAATAGAAAAATAGAGGATATGCAATGACTTAAATCAATTAAAAAGTCATTAAACACCCTCCCATAATGACCACATGCCTTAATAATCAATATGTGTAACTTCGCCTTGAAGATTAGGTGGATGATTTAGTTATTTAAAAATTCAGAAAACTATCACTATGGAATGATGATGAATGACACAGGTTTTTTGGATTGAATCACACCACACTTAGAAGACTGACCATGGATACTGACCATGGTGTGGAGGAAAAACCTTGGTCGTTTTATACCCGACATGCCTTCCACCATAGAATGTTTAGGCCATCTTGGTCATAATATATTAGGATACTCCCTAAGGTCAATGCTTATTACCATTCCTAGACTAGATATTTTTATCTCCCTATTTTACACATGATATTTCTAAGAAAAACATGACTTGTACTATGATGTGGTATGTCCCATGTTGCACCTTAAAATGCACAAAACCTTATTTAATGCCACTAGGAACCGTCTGACATATCTCAAACCCAAATAAAACCATCACATGGCTCACAAATTCATAGCTTAAACAAGGGATGTAAAAATCTCCCCACCATTTTACTTTCTATCCCTATAAATTCTCAAGGACAATGGTTGATCAAGTTTAAGAATAAACTCATGTATCAAAGGGAAAAAACAAAATATGACTATAATTATAAAACCCAACAAATAACCAAAACCCAATAAAATCCATGCACTCAATGAATCCTTAACCATTAAATATAGAAAAATAATTTGTTTTTCATAAGAAAAAAAAATAACGACAAAATCTAGAGAAAGACCACCAATCAAAGAATCAATTATAAAAACTTAAAAAAATTAAAAGGATCTTTTCTAAAATCCTCACAAAACCATAAATTTTTCAAATACTTGATTTTATTTATTGAAATAAAATTTATCATTTTAATTTCAAAATTAGATCATATTTATTTTTAAGATTCACAATATCATTTGAAAATAATCTTACAAAACCAAAATTCCCTCTTCAACGTTATTTTGAAAATCCATATACCCAATTCAGTTTCAATTTATCTTCAAAAGTCCCATTATTAATTTTAAATTCCACTTATAAGTTTTTTTCATAAATCCATCATTTTAAACCATTGAAAAATCTAATTCACATGAATCATTTTAAATCACTTTAAAAAAACTCATTTATCACTTTTCAATAAAAAATGAACTTTTCCACACAAACCTTCAAATCTTAGATTTAAACATTTTAATTTTAAGAATGTTCAGGCTTTATTTTTAATTAAATTTCTAATATAAACCCCTTAATAAATTTTCAAAACCCAAATCATTTTTCATTTTAATACCAACACACTCCATCATGGAGTCTTGAATATTAGATCTCCTAGACACCCCATGGAGGTGAAACTACTAGGTTATACCCTGATCCATGGGAAAATCCATAAAAACTTGCTCAAGAAATAGAATCCTTTCTTAATTTAAATTAAATAATAAATTCATAAGGTTAAAGGAAACCATGATTCAATTCATGTACCACTAAGAAACACTTACTGGTCCTTGAGAAAGATAGAATATGACTCTTTGATTTGAGAGACATACTAATGGTGGTCTCCCAACCATATTAGAATTACACTAAACTACTAGATCTACAAAAATTTCTTTCCTCTTAAAAATAACTGATAGAGGAACAAAACTCAATAAAGATATAAAGGACTCTAAAAAGGTTTCACTAACTACTCACCCTTAATATTCAGGTAATAGTTCCTTAATCACTTCATCAGAATGCAACCCTCAAAATCCTGATGAATCCCTGAATGCCATACCTGAAAAGATTACCACCTCAAGTAAAGTAATAAAAAAATATCATCCAAGAAAAAAATTTATAACAATTTTAAATGCATTAAAAGAAATTATAACTCAACAAGAATTATATATTCTATCCTTAAGTCAAGTGAGGGAAACCTGAGACTATGCTTCCATAACACTGACTCCTATTGAATCCACCAAAATATCATATAATAACAAACACTAGATTCTAATTTCCCCAAAAAATACCCAAGATTTCATATACATAACCATTCAATATAAATTTCCCAACACAAGGCTCACATCACACCAATTGAAGATAAGTATAATCAATCATAGAGGTAATAGAATACCTAATATAACCAACATGAAAAATGGGATAGTCAAGAGAACAAATCAAGCCTGAAACACCTCAAATGTTTCAACATCCTTAGAACTCTATCACTTTTTATAACTGGATTCATCTAACACCATATATTCAAAATCTTAAAACTCATAAAAATTATAAAAAAATAAAAAATGAGAAAATTTGTGCTAGAAGCCATATAAATTAGATTCATACATCACTAAGATAGAATCCATCAAATACATTGATAAATTTCAAAAATTTATCATCAGAATGTGAAATAACTAAAATATGACTTCTAAAATCACATGATCAATAGAAGGATGCAAATTATATATAAAGAAAACTTAAATGAACTATACACCGACATTAGAAAATAAATTTTGAATGAACCACACCTTAAAAATCTCCTAATAGTGGTCCTTATATAGCTTAGTATGAATAATAAACTTCCATAATTTCCAATTAAAACCCTCTAGTGTGAAGGTTATAAACTTAATCTCGAGAAATTCATAAAATTCGAGCTGGAAAGAAACATACTTAGCCATCAATAGTAATACCACTACATACTAAGAATCCTTTTCTCTAAAGAAATGAGAAGTATTTAGGTTTTTTAACTCTAAAATGAAATACTTATACTAAAAAAAGAATAATAACTCCAAGATCTAAGACTTAGTAGATGGAATAACCATCCAAATAAAATCTTGATCAACCAAATAGTCTATTAAATATATATGAGGAAAAATATAAAGTCAAGAAATAAGAACACCATCCAAAAAAATCCCAAAAATCAAATCTAATAAGAAAAAATACAATTAAAAATTTCTTAAAATGCTATTTAATTAAACTTAAAATCTAGTATCTTACAAATTCATAAAAAAACCAACAATAAAAATATTTATTTCTTTATATATAAAAAATAAATTCACCTCTTTCACCTAATAGGGTTTTATAAAAATTATCTTGAAAATAACTTCCATTTTTAAAATCAATGTTTTCACCTAAAAGATTTAGTAAAACTCATTTCAAGAAAAAGGTACTTTCATTATTCAGTAAACCATTTAAATATGTTTTTATATTTTATTAAAACACTCCTAACATTAAAATAGTTCAAAACAAACCATTTAAAAAGTACTACCAACATAAAACCTTTAAAATATTCCAATTATAATTTCTTAATATCACTTGAAAACGTTGAAAACAATTAAGAATGTCCATTTTTTAGTGGTAATAATGAAAATTAAAAAACTAGTCATTTTTTTTAATTCAAAACAATTTAGGTACATTACGAAAACCAAATATCATTTTGAATGTATTCATATTTTTCAATAAAAATGCTGATTTTCAAAAACAATTTTCAAACTTCCTCATTCAAATTTTCCATTTAAATTTAACTTCAACAAAATAAACACTCTTAAAACACCACAATGAAAACTTAAATAAAATTTAAATATCTCAAATTCCAACAAGAATGAAAAAAATCTAGAATCATGGAAACTTATGAACATAAGGATTAAAAACATGGTAGCATCCTCAATTTTGAGGTATTTCTGATTTTAATTTTTGAAATATCTATTAAGAATATAGTTAAATTTATTTAGGTTTTTTGGATGTTTTTAGGAAGTTGGAATTTAGAAAACAAAGAAAATATCTTCATGGATGTATCACTAAGGCTACAGCAGGGCCATCATATGGACAATACAGCACCACCAGTTATCTGGTGGTAAAGGACATAGCTGTAGAAAAGATATAGATCCCATCATCTAGCCTATTAAAGTTCATGTATCCTAGGTACCTAACCTAGAGATACTAGCCAACCAGGTGTATATATATGAAAATCATGATTCTATCTATGACTATTGGTCAGCCAATGGAATTGGAGTGGGAAGGATGAGGTAGGGGTCATATGAATCTTTTTTTTAAAATCTTTTTTTATTTTCCTCCACCTCTCCCTAGAACCTCACTTAATTTTGGAAACCATAGAGATCCCTTCTATGTGATTTTTGCTTCTTCCCTTCCAACTCTTGTTCTTTCCAGTCATCGATTGTTCTATTGATCCTCTATTGGTATGTTTTATATTTTCTATCCCAATTATCTCCTTACTCTTGGGAATAACCTTAGATATTTGATGTTATGATAAGATCTAAGAGTTATGATATGATATAATGAGAAAATTATCAATCTTTGATAGAGTTAGAAACCAGATCTCGATAATTTTATTATACTTCTTGATTGGACTTAGACCATTGATGGTAGTGTCTCTGCTCAAGTCTGTCCAATTTATTCCTAGCTTTTTGGTAAGGTTTCTTTCTTAGATATTGATATTAGAGTTATCACATGATGGAATGGCTATTGATATAAGGATAATTGTCATAAAACTTGACTCAGGTGGAGATTATTGACATCAGAACATCATTGTGCTTCAGGTAGGGAGTATTTTCCATATAGGGAATATATAAATAGTAGTACCTTGATTATGTGGTGTTCGAGTGTATCCTATAAGACCTATACTTCATATTATTCACATATGGTGTGCATGTGTATCTCATAATACCTATGATTGATATGACTTACATGTAGTGTGTGTTTGTGTGTGTGTACCTATGAGACCTATGCTTGATATTATTTTCATGTAGATGTGTGTTGATTATGGTATTATTTCTGGGAATAATATGACTATGAATTTCCATATTGTAACATTATATGTTACATGTGTATTTTATCGATATTTATAATTAATTGACCATTTTGAGTCATATAGGCTAGTCACTCCCTTTGAGGGGGGTGTGGGCGATGTAATGGATTTCCCCAAAGTCATGATATTGGGTCAATGCATGGTGATTGATTGCCTCATATCTATAATATTGGGTCAGCATGTGGTGTGTGTCTTGACCCAGAGTTGTGAATTGGTTCGACATGATTATTTCTCTCAAAGGTGGGAATGATTAACCCTTAAAATGTGATATAGAAAAATGATCAGTTGGCTGAGTACATCAGGAAAAAATATGAATTTTCATTTAGCATGGAACCAAAGAAGGTAAAGTTAGTCTTCAAGGACCCAAAAAATGTGTAAACATGTATGATTCCTTTTTTTACTTGTACATTTATTATTTTCAAGGAATACACTTATATATATTATGAACTTATGTTAAGGACTCATTAATGGTACTCTACAAGGTTTTATACTCACACCCTACAAAGGAATATCAATGCACATATAGATTTTATGATCAGGGATCAAGTTATGGGTAAGGGTAGTTAAGTAAGAGTCAAAGGATGGTGTGATGTGATGTAGGGGCAGACTCCAAGTCTTAGATGTTTTGATTCATGTTACATAGTTTTTCCCTATTTTAGTATAATTCTCCACTGTATGTGGAGATCCATTATTTGGGTTTGGATTGTATGATTGACGTGTCATATTTTTTTAACATGGGATGATACTCTTATCCTTTAAGCTATTGTCTGTTGGATTATTGTTTTCCATTATTATTTTTATCGGTATTTTTATTTCTTAAGTTTTATTCTCTATTGGTTTTCTATTAATAAGGGAATATTCTCCCAAATATTCCTCTCATGACCTCTCCCCTAGTCAAAAGAATATTTTATATTAGGAGTCATGTGTGATGTTTTGTGTCACTTTGTCCTAGAACCATTGATTTCAATCAGGGTGTTATAAATTTTATCATAGGTATCACCTTTCTCCTTTATTTTTTCTTGATTTGGGATGTGGTAGATAGAGGATATGATTTTTGGGAATTAGGAAGGTAAATTATGATAGTTTTGGCTAGCACTATATAGTGGACCTCTGAGTTACCAGTAAAGTGGGATATATATGTTCAAGTGGTTCATTATTACCATTGATTTATTTCACCATGGGTGATGCACTTTATGTTTGTATCTTTATTTATGGGATTTGGGGTTTATTTATACATCATGGTTAGGCATGTAGGTTTATATGTCACATTCCTTTTGGTTGCATCATATAGGGTTCAAATAATTAAATGACTATTATAATTGTTATTTTTTCTTTACTGGTATATTATTTATTATATTTAATTATCTAAAACTAAGAGTATATGTTTGTTGTGTATATATGGTTGTGATTAACATGTAGTTATGAGAGACTTGGTTTTGGTCTTGGAAATTACTAAGGGGGTTGTACCTTATTCTTAAGGGTAGCCTCTTAATATGATTCACTTGTTTTCTTTTTCTTAACTATGCTTGTAGACTGTTAAATGGCCTCCTTATACTGGTTTTTTGATCTTTTTTAATATTTTTTTTGAAATTTAAAAAAATGTTTCCTCGTAAATGTCTTATACAACCACCAAGTGAAGCTGATCAAAATTATATCATAAGAGGGGTTTCCCCTATTGCACCACCTTATGTATAGGTGGGTGCATCAAGGCATGCTCCCCTAGCTTCCCTGAGAGTTTAGACCATAGAAATGATCTAACCTGAACAATTTTGGCTAGTTCCTTCTTAGAGTAGAGGAGATAAAAGTTCATTGGTCAACTACGCTCGTGACTTTCAAGTCCATCATCCCCTAGTCTTCTTGGGTACTGGAGGTCCCCAAGATATTGAAGATAAGATAGACATCATTGATATCATATTCAACTTAGTGGAGACTCTATAGGATTGAAATGTGAAACTTGTTACTTTTATGCTCCAAGGACCATCTTGAAAGTGGTGGGGAATTATTAACCATGCAGGAATATGTGATGGACTATTGTTGGAAACCTTCAAGGACCTATTCATTGAGTAATTTTTCCTTGGTATGTTGAAGTTGGATCACACTCAAAAGTTCATGGAACTTTAGTAGGGTATTATGTCAGTATCTTATTAGTCTATATGATTCACCAAGTTACTTATATTTTCTCATATATTGGATGTAAACAAGGTGCAGAAGGCTATGAAGTTTAAAAATGGTCTTCAAATCAAGTTGAAATTTTATGTCAGGAATTTTGATTTAATGACTTATGCGGGGTTGCTTCATAAATATCTGATTTTTGATAAGGTACTAGTGGAAGATAAAGATGTAGGTCTTCTTTCATCCTTTAGTGGACCGACCAATGGATCATACAGGGCTACCTTAGCTGCCTATTGAGGTAATAGGAAGAGAAAATTAAAGGAAATGTGCTAGGGTGGTGTAAAATAGTCAGATAAAATAAAGGGTCCTTCTACTCCATCTATTAGAGAAGGTTATTCTATGTTCTAAAATTGTGTATAAAGGGGAATTATCTCAAATATTATCCTAAAATTCCTAGAAATTATTACTAGTGTGGTAAGGTAGTACATCAAAGGCAGTTTTGTGTGAAGGCTTCCTGGATGGGCTCAGTGTGGTCAGGCCTAAGTTTGGGCTAAGATTTTTAGCAACATATGAAAACTCCAAAAGGGTATATGAATTAGGTGATTCGTGAGCCTCAAGATAGAGTTCATGGAGCTAACATGGGCATAATTTACATGACTAACCAGGTTCTAGATAATTATAGAGAGGTACCTTCAAAGGTTTGAGGTACAATACTAATTACATATACACTCTCTATTGTTTGTTTAATATAGAAACTTTCCATTTATTTATATCTTCTCAAGTCATTTTTGAATTATAAATTTTAGCTAAATTCTATTTATATTTTTCCTATATTTATATACTATTGGGAAGGAAAGTGGAATGTATCCACATTTTCATATAGTGTCTCATAGTATTTTATGGCTATGAACATGTGTGGGATTTCAAAATTCTAGGGATTTATGTCATTGTAGTTATATTAGGTATGAACTGGTAGACTAATTACTGTGCACACGTCGATTATTATCATATATGAGTATCCTTTACAATTCCTGAGGGAGGGTGTTTTTTGTTAACCAGTGGGTGGGATGTTGAAGTAGTTGTAGTGGTACTATACCCTAGTCATATTGGATCTATTACAACACAAGTGGTTGTTATGATCCTTGTTTTTTATTATATAGTGACTCCATCCTCAATTCCTATTGTGGTATAATTGTACCAAGATATATTTATAGAATATTTCTCTAGGTTATCACCAAAAAAGGGTATTGAGTTTGATATTGAACTTTTTCCTAGTGTATATCCTATATCTAGCCCACCTTACTTCATGGAACCTATCGAGTTGAAAGGTCTTAAGGTGTAGCTTGAGGATCTATGAATAAAGGACTATAATATCCTAGTAACATCTTTTTATAGTTCTCTAGTGTTGTTTTCTAAGAAGGAGGATGATAGTATCCAACTATATGTAGATTTCAGGAAGTTAAATCAAGTTACTCTAAAGAATAGGTGCTCATTTACAAGGATATTTATGGAATGTTTTATTAGTTAAGTAGAGCCCAGTGGTTCTCAGAGATTGATCTATCTTCTAGATATTTTTAGGATCATATATGGGTTGTATGGGTATACTGTTATGTATTTTTGGATAAAAAATTATCCAACGGTGTTCATAGACCTCATGAATAGGATTTCCCACCCGTACTAAGACTCCTTCATCATTGTGTTTATTGAATACATCCTAATATATTCAAATCCCTCGTAATAACAATCTTGAAACCTTGAGATTGTATTGAGTAAACTTTGATTGAATCGGCATTACACAAAAATCACAAAATGTCACTTTTAGATCCTGAAGGTGTGTTTCCTTAGGAATATGATTTATAAGGTGGGAATTTATGTTTATCTAGAGAAGGTATAAGCTATTATATCTTTATCATAACCTAAGAATGTGGTCGAGATTCAGAGTTTACTTAGACGAGATGGGTAGTATAGGCAGTTCATTCAGGACTTTTCCCATTTGGAAAAACCCATGCTTGTGTTTACCAAGAAGGGGGTAAGGTTTGAATGGATAGATTAGTGTGAATAATCCAACCTATAAATGAAGATAAGATTAACATCAAATATATTTATGGTATTTCTTGAACCCAAAATTTGGTACATGGTGTATTATGATGCTTATGGGACTAGCATGGGATCTATCTTGATGCACAATAATCAGGTAGTTTCTTGTGGGTCTTTCCAGTTATGACCCCATGAGTGTAACTTCCCTACTCATGACCTAGAGTTAGCTATCATGGTTTATTATTTAAGTTGTTGGAAACATTACCTATTTGGTGATAGATTTTACGTATATATAGACCATAATATTTTGTGTTATATATTATCCCATTTGGATGAGAATCGTCATCAGAGGTTTTGGGTAGAGTATCTACAAATGTTCGACTTTGTGATTGTGTATAATCCGGGAAAATGGAATTATTTCACATATTATCTTAGTAGGAAGCCATAGGAACTTAGAGAGGGTGTTTTGGAAGTAGAGTGAAAGTTGATGGACTTGCTGGTATACTAGGAGGTGGGAATGGCTAAAGATCAAGTAGTAATATTGTGAGCATATTGGAAGATAAATTAAAATTCAGTCAAGAGTTTGATTCATATTGTATCCTGATGCATGAATTTTTTGTTGTATATGAATCTATTCTATGATATAACTTAGACGAATGTGATATGATTTATATTCTTGGGAGATTATTGGTTTATTATTTTATGAGATAGGAACTGATGAGGGGATCTCAAGTTTTTCATTAGGCAGTGCATCTAGGGTGATCCAAGATGTATCACCATATTAGATGATGATTATGGTGTCCTGACATGAAGATAGGATTTATAGGCTTTTTCTATCACTGTTTAACCTATTAGAGGATCAAAACTAAGCATGATGACTTGGTGGGTTACTTCATCAACTTCTAGTGCCTTTTTAGAATTGAGATGAGGTGATGATGGACTTCATCGTGAGATTTACTAGGAACCCAAGAAGATGAGATGATATGTGAGTTTTAGTTGATCAGATAACCAAATTAGCTCATTTCTTTCTGATTCGAGAGACTAATTTGGTAGATAATCATAGAAAAATCTATGTTAGAGAGACTTTATGGCTAAATGGAGTGCCTTAGAGTGTAGTTACACTTGATTAACTTCACATTTTTAGTGGGTATTGCAGAAGGTGATGGGGGATTAGTTGAAAATTAGTACAGATTATCATCCATAAACCAATGGGAAGTCAGAGAGAACAATCCATACCTTAAAGGATATGTTCAAAGTATGTGTTCTAGTTTTTGGTAGATCATGGTATGATCATTTGGCATTAATAAAATTTACCTATAATATATTTCTGTCTTCGATTCATATAGATCTGTTTGAGGCTCTCTATAGTCGTTCATATTGTTCACAACTATGTTGGAATGAGTCAATTAAGTCTTCAGTTGTTGGGCCAAGTATAATGTAAGAGACCATAGAATGGGTGAAATTTATTTGGAAGAGGATAATTACTTCTTAGATCATACAGTGATCATATTTTGATCAAAGGAGATAACCTTTGTAGTTTTTATGGATGATCGGGTCTTCTTGTGGGTGTCCCCTTAGTTAGGACATCGATTATTGTGAAGGTGAGGGAAATTGGCACCATGGTTTGTTAGACCATTCAAGATCTTCGAATTAATTGGGATAGTAGCCTATCAGTTGGATGATGTGATGGAATGACCGCGATCCATGAGATTGGGTCAATGCATGGTGATGTCTTTCCCCAAATCTATGATATTAGGTCGACATGTGGTGTGTGTCTTTCCCCAAATATATGAATTTGGTTGACATGAGTATTTCCCTTAAAGGTCACCATGATTATCCATGCAAGGAGGATGTGGATAGATAATCAATTGGTTGAGTGCATTAGGATAATATATGACTTTCCCTCTATCATGGATCCAAATCAGGTAGATTCTGCCTTTAAGTACCCAACACATGTGTGCACATGTATGATTTCTTTTTCTTTAATTTGAGTATATTGTGAACTTGTGTTAATGACCCGTTAGTGGTGCTCTACTATTTTTTATACTCACATACTACATGATCATATCAATGCATGTGTAGATTTATGATCAAGGGTCTAGTTAAGGTATAGAGCCCTGTAGTGGGTAGTTGAGCAGTAGTAGTAGGATGGTGTGAGGGAATGTTAGGGTGGACTCCGAGTCTTAGATGTTTTTCCACATGTTACTTAGTTATTTCCATATTTTAGTATAATTTAATGGAATATATGTGTATCCTTTATTTTATCTGGGATTATATTGACATGTCATATTTTTATAGCATGCACTGATACTCTTATCTTTTAAGTTGTTGTATGTTAGATTATTATTTTCCCTTATTATTGTTATTTTTATTATTATTATCATTGCTTTTATAAAATTCTTTGTTGGTTTTCTATTGTCAAGGTAATAGTCTCCCCATGATTCCTCTCAAGACCTTGCCATTATTCAATAGAATCTTGTGTATGGGGAGGAATACATGAGGTTATGTGGTTTACTAGCCCAAACCTGGTGATTCTAGTCAAGGTGTTATATGCAAAGTCTGACCAACCATATGAAGTCTAATGGAAGTTTCTTGGGTCCCATGGTATACACATGGTTTTCTAGACTATTTATAGGAACCTCATTCCCCTGTTTTCTTCCCTATTTCCATTAAAACTCATAAATCACCAAAAATTACAGACCAAAATTCTCAAAACAACCCAGAACCAAGCTCGATCACAAGATAGACTCATCATGGACAACCAATCGGGTTTAACCACACATAAGAACTTCTGAGGAAGAATACTTGATATAGAAAGGGATATACATTAACACATAATAATATCTAAAACATAAACCATACCTAAACCAAATCAGAACCCAATTCAAAATTCCATTCAAATTAAATAAAATACCACTACAATCCAAAAAATCCATGGAAGGAAACAAATAAAAACTCTCTTTTCAAAACTGCCTCAAAATCACCCACTTTAATTTTTAAATCTTGAAAATAACTATTAAAACCCAATCTATAATTTACAGGTCCCCTTAATAAAACCATTCACCCACTATTAAACATAAAACCCTTTTTGACTCATTTTATAAATAACCCTTCCCAAATATCAAGTTTCACTTTTAAAATACCTTCCTCTATAAAATACCTTTAAACCCCTTTTTAAATCCCCAAATTTCAATTTTAAAATCATAAAATTAATTTAAAAACTTCTTCCAAAAAATTTGATCCCTATTTTAAATTTAAAAATATCATTTTTCTTATAAAACCCTATTCTCATCACAAAATCCCTATTTATAATTTCAAAAACAAATATTAATCATTTAAAACCATTCCAAAAACAACTTCTCATTCTAAAATACCTTTTATAAATTTAAAATTCTAGTCACTTTTCTTATTAAACTGACCCACACCAACCAAAAATCAGTTAATAACATCACATAATGCCAGAAAATTTTCAAAATAGACTAGTGGTAGTGCATGACTTGGCCACATGGTTTAGCAGACCATGTTTCAATCATGAACCTACTGTTGGAAGCTATATCGATCAAAAAACGTAGGCCCCAAATGGTTTTCTAGGCCATGTGAGATCATTGCATGACACCAGTTAAATGAAAATTATCATCCCCTAAAACAAATAAATCATTACTAAAGAATAAAAATAAAACTTTGAATTAAAATTGAAATCCCAACATCCCATGGTAACTCAGGTTTCATCATGAAAGATGGTAATCAATCACTTGATCATGATTTACCTCCCAATGTATGACAATCCTAGCTCCAATCTACCATAATTTTCTAGATAAAAATAAAAATATCCCTTAAATACCATTTTATCCTGAACCAACCTGAGTCATCCATAAATTGAACACTATAACAACCCATGGAAAGGCCCGAAGGGTTTTTGCGGTCCCCATGGGCTGGCCACAAGTGACTGAGAATCAAGAACTACCTTTGGGAATTATTTCTTCCGCAATGAAAGACCAAAGGAATCCATAATATAATATATATATATAAAAGTCAACATGCTAATATAGATTCAGATAGTGGAAGAAAAAGAGTGAAAGGAAATTAAAAGTTCCAATGCTAAACAGATAAACCAAAGTATGTGAAATAAATGATAACCCATATAAATGTGATATATGGGTCAACATCCCACCATATCACCAGAAAACTCCCACATACTTCAATCATAGATACCTGTAGATACCATGCAGCACCTTTCCTTTTCCTATGTAAAACAAAACAAGGCTTGTATATGCCCAAAGGCATATACAGGTGTGATAAAAACATGCCTTGTAGAATCCCTCCAAGTGTTTCATAATAATTTTTTAATAAATAAACCAATTATGCTTATTTAAAAGAAATAAAGGCATGAAATATAGTTTTTCACTATTTAAAACAAAACATAGAATTCACCCTTTAAATAATAGTTTACAAAACATTACCAAAAAAACAACATTTCAAATCACAGTCATTTAACCATATCCAAAAGAGAGAAATAAGGAAGGTGAGTCATAGGGTATATTAGGTTCGGTCTAGCTAGGATCCTCACACCTCAGTGAATAGATGATGATATGTATATGAATCCCTAGAACAGCGGTCTTATGGATAGGAGAACAACCCCAATAAGTGAACCCCCTTTCATAACATAGTTTAGTTACATTTTTAGAATAAATCCATTATAGGTAGTCACAAACCATCCTAGTGTGATTGTCCCAAATATATCCCCTTATAATTACCCCTAGTTTTTAGGTTCCATAGCCCATACTTGGACGATTCACTTTCACTATTCAAATCATTTCAAAGGTATGTCATATATAAATAGTAAATTGACCCATGTAACACATTAAAATAGGCTTTTAGATCAATTTTCATAAACAATATCAAAGGGGGAAATCCATTTTATACAATTTTCCAAAACATGACTTTTTAATAATCATAAATAATTCCTTTAAAAAATTAGAAAACCAATTTAAGTTGATAAATCATGAAAGGTTTATAAAATAAAGGCTTTTCATGAAACCACCCACCTCAAACACTTTTACTTTCCAAAAATTGAATGTGTTCTACACGATGAAGGGAAAGAAGTATTGATAGATCGATTTGTTATGAATTTTTATTTAATTAAATTTTTATTTTTCTAAAGAATGCACCATAGTGGCACACCCTGGGGTTGATCTCAAGTAGGCTACTTACATTCACCACTTTTCTATTGTCACTATTATAATTCTAACTAATATAAAACTGTCATTATCTAAAGAGGGGGTCTAAAATGAATTAAACTAATTACTTAAAATCAGAATGCAATAATAAATCTACATTAGTGGTTGGAAATTAGAAGCAAAATGGACTAAAGGAAACAACTAAATAAGGGGGTGGTGGAAAAATGTTGATCCTCAGACACTCCATTTATCCTTGAAAAAAATTGATTTCTAATTTAATTACCCAATGCATACCTCAAGAACTCAATTTATACAACTATATTGACCAAAAACTATAATGAGACCTCAATTATGGGTGTTTATCCACTTATTAAAGTGGTTTGATTATCCAAAGACCTCCGAGAAACTAATCCTAATTGACCTTATTATGCTCAATGGGGATACCTCTCCCTAAGAAGTTTAAATAACAAGAGAGTCATTTTATAAACACAATAGGATAAAAAATCCAGAAAAAATAAGAGAAATTTAAACCAAGAGATAAACATACCTCCTTCATTCCTGAAAACAAGTTCCATTATTATTCAAAAGAAAATATTTTATAATGAATAACACAAACTCAAAAAGGATCCACCTTTGGATCTTTATTTCCCACCACCGCTTGGAGATTTAGCACATCATGGCTTGGTTAATTCATGTAATGATCCTCCTATATAGTGTGTCTTCAGTTGAAATTTCACTGATCCCTTTGGTCCACACCCATAATGTATTTGGAAGGATGATTTAGGGCCTCTATTTATAGGAAAATATGTCCAAGCCTCAGCCGCATCCTCATTAAATTTTTTGCTCCTGCTGTCGTCACAAAGTGTAATGGGATTACACGACATGTAATTTCTCAGTCAATAGTAATCATGAATCTCTACTTGATCTAATATATATGTGTGGATTTAAAAACATCACATCGTGTAATGTAGTTACATGATGTGTAGTGGTCATTCACAACATGTAACCATGTCACGACTTGTCCTGCAGTGCTGCTTTCCCAAATGTTTGTGAGATTTTATCCCCTTGAATGGCAAAATATTCATTTTCAATATTCTATAGATATTTTTATAATTGAATTATTTTTTGACTTTAAAATTTTCATCAACAGTTTCCACAGGACAAATGTGTTATCGCCGATTGAATCTGAACATTTCATTCCGGCCGAAAGTTTCCTAAATTTACTCCATGTTTGACTCATTAAACAAATTCTTTAATGAATGTATTCTCCCTTTAAATTTATCAGGGATGTGATTATATGAGTAAGATTTCATATCCAAGTGGAATCATTTAATTTGGACGTATGAATTTAGATTCATCCCTCCATTACTGATGTGGGGTCCACCATTCTTTCTAGAAAAACATTCCAAAAAGAATGATATTTTTGGGCCCCCATATGTTCAAATCATCTCCTAGTACTAAATAAAAATATTTCTCCCATAAATCAAGGAACCTTTAAAAAAAGGAATCACGAAATTTGGATAAATATTTTAAAAGTTTTGATTGAAATACCAAATTCAAAAAAATCTATTAAAATTATAGAATTAGGCCATTTTTGTATTTAAGCTCAAAATGCATCAAAAACATAAAAATGTAACAATTTCCCATATAATAACACTATGGTGGATTTAAAAACATTTAATTACATAAGAAAATATATGAAAATATTTTCTTCATCAATCCCCCACACTTAACAATTTCACTCTCATCTAGTCCTCATAAATTCAAATCGAAGTCCATACGACAATCAAAAATGAGAAAACATCCACGATCTTTTCAAAAATAGAATTCCATCATGTCTCTTATATGAAATACAATTCCCTATCATTTTCATTCCGCATATTTAAATTTTTTCAACCTCATATATCTATCCATGGACCAATCACAACCTACATCACATTGAATTTTATGTCACTCTTCACTCAAGAGAAATTCAATATTGAGTTATGCTCATACTTGGAAAGTTCATGTATCACCATAGGCTTGTGAAAATTATAATTTCTCCATAGAATGAAACATGAATATAATTTCAATCATGAGGACTTTTTCCATGTGAATTCTGTGTCTTAAGTTTGGTGGGTAAAATCATTAAAAAATTCAAGACTATAAAGAGGATGTTTGACTCTTAGGTACAATGCTTGAATAATTCAAGTGAAAACACGGGAAATTCCTTACTCCAATCCCATTGAAAATTGTTAAACAAAACACCACCCCATTTTTTTGACATGGGACATGATCCAATCAGTGATTACAAAGAATGATATCATCCAAGTTCTTCTTCCTTTTTTTATTTTTTTAATCTCTAGAAAAGAACAACTTGATTTTATTTTTTCATTGTTTTTTTTTCACAGAGAATGAGATAATAATTGAATAAAAATAATGAATAAAAATCATTCCCTTGATTTTAGAGAGTAACATATTTCATAAAAGAAAGTATATTGATAAATTCAAGCTCATCTCTATTTTTTTAATTTTTTTTGAAGGATAACCGGATGAAACAAATGAATCATAATGAAATATTGACTCAATATAAATTTTATAATAATACACAGCCCAAAATGATGACACACACCTCCCACAATTGAAACACATACCAATGAACACACATGAAAGTCCATTCCCCCACACTCAACCTTGAAATATCCATGAAAAATACTAAAAGTGTGTGTAGGTAAGGAAAAATCATCTTGTGATGTGGCTTAAACTTATAAGGAAATTCAGGGAATCTAAGGGCTAAATAAGGATGGATGTAAAGGTAGGTCATAGTATAATATGTCGATATCCAATTTAGTGCCTCAATCATATTGAAAAAATTCCATGAAATCCATATCTTCAAAAGAGAAAATCAAAAATTCTGGTTCTCACACAAAATTCAAGTCTCTCTCAAGAAAGTATAAGTATTAAAAAGAATATGTCAAAGTGGATCAGAATACCTTACAGGACTGGAAAAATATTTTTTGTTAGTGTTTCATGGGAATGGATTTCAAAAATCATTCAAACTCATAATAATTCTTGAAAATGAATTTCAATGAAAAAATTTTCACATCAACAATCATTTAAAATATATTCTTTCAAAAATTATTTCAATTTTCTCAAAATCGATTGACGTGTGAGAAGTAATAAGAATATTCATTAAAGCTCAGGGTTCCTAAAAATTAAAAAAGGAAATGGAAAATGACACAAAAAAGACAACTAAGAAGGTTGAAATTCCCCCCACACTTAAATTTCATTACCCTTCATTTAACCTCAAAAAAATAAATATAAGGGAATAAAAAACTTAAGAGAAGGAAAGATAAAACCTGACTTTATTTTCCAATGGAATCTGTGAGTTAATCTCTGAGAAACTACCAAATGACCTAAAAACATGAAATAAAGAAAAATATAATAAAAAATAAAGAAAAATAAATAGAAAGGGGGAAGAAAAAAAGGATAATGCTTGGTTTACCCCCAAGAGGGTGCTAGGAGTTTACTACCCCTATTTAGGTAGTTGCAGCTGGTTAACCCCAATACGAAGGTGGATGGGGATTATTACTTAGAAATCGCCACAATTTATTTCTTCCAACATCCATCAGTATATGAGAGGAGTGGAAACCCCCAAATAAATTAAAAATAGTCCCAACCCCCAAAATATATGAAGGAAAGAATTTGAGTTGCAGGGGGGGATAAAGGGGTGCTCTCTAATTTGTTCATCTAGAGGAGTGGTGTCCAATGGTGTTGAATATTTAAGAATGGGATGTGGTTCATATTTTGGTTCTGTTTCATAAAATGGTTCCTTAGGGATTTCATCTTCGGTTCCATCATCCTCATATGCAGTGGTCAACAACTCAATTGGATCCTCCATCTTCTCTTCAACACAAAACACTTCTTTATATTCTTTATCTAGGGCCTACATTAGTGTTTCTAAATATAAAAAAATCAGAATAAGGGAGATCAGTTTTCAATTCAGAATAAATGAATTTCTTATAAATATAATGTTTATAAATTTTATCTCCCATGAAAAATTTAGCATCAAACACTCTATCCTCAATCAAAGCAGCTGGGAACTTATTTGTTGGAGAGGGAATTAGATCTTCTAGTATGGATTTAACCCCAAAAACTTCTTCTTGAAAGGTAGGTGGAACAGTCATTTAATTATCTTCAGCATGTATATGTTTTTATTCCATCCATAAGACTTTAACTTCTTTAACTTCAGTGGCTAGCAATGAAACCATCCTACTTGCTTTTTCTATAATTTTAAATTATCTTAAAGCATCATGGTATTTTTTTCCATTTGGATCTTCATTTTCTCTTCCCTTCTAGGATCACCATAAAAGTTTTCAATGGGCCAATAATTATAGTAATCTACATAAAAATTCATATTGGCCAAAAAAAAATTAACCATATGCAATGAAGCTCTTTTTTTTAGTTTTTGATATATTTTTATTTTTTTTTTGGTTTTTTTATGAAAACAAATGTGCATAAGCACTTTTCCTCCCTGAAAACAGCACCGAATTGATAAACTGATTTTTCATGAACCATTATTCAATTAAATTATTATTTTTTTAAATGATGCACTATAGTGGCACACCCTAGGGTCGATTCAAGGAGGCCTCTTACACTCACCAATTTTCTATTATCACTATTATAAATATAACTAATAGAACTAATATTATCTAAAGAGGGGGCATTAAAATAACTTAAACTAATTACTTAAAATCAGAATTCAATAATAAATCAACATTAGCGGTAGGAAATCAGAAGCAAACCAGGCTGAAGAAAACAACTAAAGAAGGTGGTAGTGGACAAACATTGATCCTCAGACACTCCCTTTATCATTCTCAAAAATTTATTTCCAATTTAATTATCCAATGAATACCTTAATACCACAAGTTATACACTTATATTGACTAGAAACCATAAGGATACCTCAATTATGGGTGTTTATCCTCTTATAAAAGTGGTTAGATTAACAAAATACCTTTGAGAAACTGAGCCTAATTGACCTTGTTGTGCTCAATGGGGAGACCTCTCCCAAAGAAGTTTAAATAACAAGATAGACATTTTACAATCATAATAGGATAAAAAAATCTAGAAAAAAATAGGAGAAATTTAAACCAAGAGATAAAGAGGCCCCCTTCATTCATGAAAACAAGTTTCATGATTATTCAAAAGAAAATATTTTATAATGAATAACACAAACTCAAAAGGGATTTACCTTAGGATCTTCGCTACCCACCACCGCTTCAAGATTTATCACATCATGGCTTAGTTAATTAATGGAATTATCCTCCTATATAGCATTTATTTAGTTTTAATTTCACTTCTCCCTCCATTCTTTATCTAGAATGTCTTGGAAGGGCGGTCGAGGGCCTCTATTTATAGGAAAATTTGTTCAAGCCTCGGCTGCATCCACATTTAATTTTCTGATCCCACTATCGTCATGACGTGTAATGGGATTACACGGCATGTAATTTCTCAGTAAAAATTCATCTTTAATATATACTTAATATTATATGGATATTTATATTGAAAAAAGTTCATGTCATGTAATATAGTTACACGACGTGTAGTGGTCATTCACAGCATGTACCCATGTCACGACTTGTCCTACAGCGCTGCTTCCCCAAAGGTTTGTGAGATTTTTCCCTCTTGAATGGAAAAATATTATTTTGAAATATTCTAGATATTTTTTCATAATTTAATTATTTCTTGACTCTAAAAATTTAAGCAACCATGTTCAAGGATGAAGGATATATGGCTGATTGAATACAAACATTTAATTCTAGCTGAAAGATTCTTAAATTTGCTCCATGTTTGACCCATTAAATGAATTGATTAATGAAAGGATTGTCCCTTGAAATTTATCATGGATTTTATTCTATGAGTTGGACTTCATTTCCAAGTGGAATAATTTAATTTAGACTAACTAATTTTAATTAATTCCTCCATTATTGGTGTAAGGACCACCATGCTGTCTAGAAAAACATTCGATAAAGACTGATTTTTTTGGGCTAACAGATGTTCGAATGATCTCTAAGTACTGAAGACAAATATTTCTCCCATAAATCAAGTAATTGTTCAAAAAATGAATCACACAATTTGAATAAATATTTTAAAACTTATGATTGAAATCCCAAAGTCATAAAAATCTATTAAAATTGTAGAATTATATGATTTTCCATTTAAGCTCAAAATACTTCAGAAACATAAAAATGTGACAATTTCCCATATAATAACACTATATTAGGTTTAAAAAAATTAATTACATAATAAATTATATGAAAATATTGGATTCATCAATCCCCAACACTTAACAATTTCACTCCCAGGTAGTCATCATATATTCAAATCAAAATCCACATGATAATCAAAAATGAGAAAAAATCCATGATCTTTTAAAAAACAGAATAACATCATGTATCTTATATGAAAAATAATTTACTATCATTTTCATTACTCACATTTAAATTTATTTAACCTGATAGATCCATCTGTAGCCCAATCACAACCTACATCACATTGAATTTTATTCCACTCTTCACTCAAGAGAAATTGAATCTGGAGTTATGCTCATACATGGAAAGTGCATGTATCACCATAGGATTTTGAAAATTATAATTTATCCGTAGAATAAAATATGAATATAATTTAAATCATTAGGAATTTTTCCAGGTTAATTCTATGTCTTAAGGTTGGTGGGTAAAATCATTAAAAATTTGAAGGTTAGAAAGAGGAGGTTTGACCCTTATGTACAATGATTGAGTAATTCAAGCGAAAAAAACATGAAATCCCTCACTCCAATCCCCTTGAAAATTGTGAAACAAAACACCACCCCATTTTTTATGACATGGTGCATGATCCAATCATTTATTACAAAGAATGATATTATCCAAGTTCTCCCCCATTTTTTACTTTTTTTTAGCTTCAGAAAGGCACATCTTTATTTTTGTTTTATTCATTGTTTTCTTCATGGATAAAGCAATGATAATTGAATAAAAACAATGAATGAAAATAATACCCTTGATTTTAGAGATTAATATGTGTCATAGAAGAAAGTACATTGATAAATTCAAGATCATCTCCATTTTTTCAAAAAAAATTAAATAAGAACCGGATGAAACAAATGAAGCGTAATGAAATATTGACTCAAGCCCAAATTTATAATAATACACCGCCCAAAATGGTGATACACACCTCACACCTCCCACAATTGAAACACATACCAATGAATACATGCGAAATACCCTTCCCCACACTCAAACTTGAAATATCCATGAAAAATACTAAAAGTGTGGCTAGGTAAGGAAAAATCGGCTTGTGGTGTAGCTTAAACCTATAAGGAAATTCCTGGAATCTAAGGGGTAATGAAGGATAGATGTAAATGCAGGTTGTGGGATAATATGTTTCTATCCAATTTAGTGCCTCAATCATATTGAAATCATTCCATGAAATTCAAAGCTTTGAAAGAGAAAAATCACAAATTTTGGTTCTCAAACAAAATTCAAGTCTCTCTCAAGAAAGTATGGGTATTAGAAAGAATATGTAAAAGTGGTTCAGAATACCTTACAGGACTAGAAAAATATTTTGATTTATTATTTCATGGGAATGGATTTAAAAAATCATTAATACTCATAAAAATGCTTTAAAATTAAATTCAAGGAAAAAGTTTTTACATCAATAATCGTTTAAAATCCATTCTTTCAAAAATTATTTCAATTTTATCAAAATAAATTAAGGTGTGAAAAGTAATAAGAATATTCCTTACAGACTAGGTTTCCTAAAATTAAAAAATAAAAATGAAAATCACACAAAAAGACAAATAAGAAGGTCGAAATTCCCCCCACACTTAAATTTCACTACCCTTCATTTAATCTCAATAAAAAATAAATATAAGGGAAGAAAAAACTAAAGAGTAGGAAAGATAAAACCTGACTTTATTTTTCAATGGAAGCCATGATTTAAGATCCTAGAAACATCCACATGACCTAGAAATAATTAAATAAAAAAATAATAAAAATAAAGAAAAATAAATATAAATGGAAAATAAAAAAGGATAATTCTTGGTTTTACCCCAAAGTGGGTGCTAGGGGTTTACTGCCCCTAGTCAAGCAGTTGTAGTTGGTTAACCCCAATCTTAATTTGGTTGGTGCTTCTTGCTTAGAAACCACCATAATTTATTTCTCCCAATATTCATCAGTATATTAGAGGAGTGGGAACCCCCAAATAAAATAAAAATAGTCCCAACCCCTAGAAGAGATAAAGGAAATGATTTGAGTTATAGAGGGGGAGGGAAAAGAATAAAGGGGTTCTCCCTACTTTGTTCATATAGAGGAGTAGTGTCTAATGGTGTTGAATATTGAATAATTAAATGTGGCTCATCTTCTAGTTTATGTTCATAAAATGGTTCCTTGGGTATTTCTTCTTCTTTACCATCATCTTTATATGCATCAGTAAACAACTCTATTGGATCCTCTACATTCTTTTCAACACAAACAACTTCTTAAAGTTATTCATCCAGGTCCTGCATTAGTGGTTCTAAATATAAAATTTCTGTATAAGGGGGATCAGTTTTCAATTTATAATCAATGAATTTTTTATAAAAAAAATGCTCAAAAATTTTATCTCCCTCGAAAAAATTGGCTTCAAACTCTATATCCTCAAGCAAGTTAGTTGGGAACTCATTTGTTAAAGAGGTATTTGGATCTTGAAGTATGGATTAAACCTCACCAATTTCTTCTTTAAATGTATTTGGAACAATTATTTCATTCTCTTCATCTTTTATTTGCTTCCATTCCATCCATAAGACTTTAACTTCTTCAACTTCGGGGGCCAGTAATACAACCATCTTGCATTCTTTTTAAAGAATTTTTAAATTCTCTTGAAGCATCATGGTGTTTTGTTCTATTTGTATATTCATTTTCTATTCCCTTGTAGGCTCACCATAAAATTTTTAAATAGGCCAATAATTATAGTAATCTCCATAAAAATCTATATTGGCTGAAAAATAAAAGATATGTAATGAACCTCTTTATTTTATCCTTTCATATATTTTGGTTTTTTTTTATGAAAAACATTGTGTGTAAGAGATTTTCCTCCCTAGAAATTCCACCAAATTGATAGATAGATTTTTTATGAACCTTTATTAAATTAAATTCTTATTTTTCATAAGAATAAACCATAGTGTCACACCCTATGGTCGATCTCAAGGAGGTCGCTTACACTCACCACTTTTCTATTGTCACTATTATAAATATAACTAATATAAAACTATAATTATCTAAAGAGGGTTATTTAAAATGAATTAAACTAATTACTTAAAATCATAATACAATAATAAATCTATGTTATTGGTTGGAAATCAGAAGCAAATGGGGCTGAAGGAAACAACTAAAGAAGGCGGTGGTGGACAAACATTGATCCTAAGACACTCCCTTTATCATTGTCAAAAATTGATTTCCAATTGAATTACCCAATTTATACCTCAAGACCTCATGGTATACACCTATATTTAATAGAAACCTCAACGGCACCTAAATTATGGGTATTTATCTACTTATTAAAGTGTTTTGATTACCCAAAGACCTTCGAGCAACTGATCCTAATTAACCTTGTTGTGCGTGATAGGGTGGTATGGAGTATGATATTCCACTCTATACTAATATTAGGATCAAAAAAGTACTGAATATGAGCAATATACAAGAGGGGGTGAATTGTATAATTTAAAATTTTCTTAAGGAAATTTTGTATAAACAAAATTTACAACACCTCTAATAAGAAATCACCTCCTTAGAGGAAAAATAAGTTCTTAAGTCTAAAGCTTAAGAAAAAATTCTTACAAATAGATTCTACCACAAGGCGTATAGAATCTCTTACAATCATAGATGCAAGTTATAAAGTTTATACAAAAAGAAAACTTCCTAACTTTTACAAAGCAATGGAAATTTACAATCTTCTTTTAACCCAAAGAGGAGGGTACCCAAAAACCTTGGATAAAGGTCCTTTGTTTTATACTTACAAGAAAGTCTATCTTACCCAAACCCTGGTAAGCCCTCAATACTAAGATCTATATCTGTCTTTCTATCCCTACAATCCCTCAATTTTTAAGTAAATTGGAACCTCTGACTTCACAACTTGAAGTCTCTGGTTTTAAGGAAATCGCACCTCTGCACGAAGCAATTCTGCACGAAGCAAAGTTTGAACAAGCTGTTCAAACTTTATGCATAAAGCCTGAGAGTTTATAAGAGCCTCTTGCTCTAGAGCAATTTACTTTTAGAGAGATGAACTCCAAAATTCAAAAATGTGAATTAGTGCGGATCTCATCATCTGATGTCCTATTTATAGCTTTCAAAATCTACTGGTCGGTTCCACTCCAATGGTCATATTTCCTTAAATCTCAGAGGGACCTGGACACATGGAAAACATACAATGGTTAGTTTATAATAGAAACAACAACATAGTTTTATATAACTAACCATGAATATAAATATCTTACACCTTAAGTGTAAGAAACTTGGAATCTGATAAAATTGAAATGATATGAAAGAAATTATAAGGTTCATAATTCTAAGGAAATAAAGCTTTGAATAATAAATTCCAGAATTATAAATTTCAGAATGGATTATCATAAAATCAGTACGAGTAATTTATAAGGATATATTTTATGAAAACTCAGTTTTACAAATTCCTGTACCGGTATCATGATTTACAGAATGACAGAATATAACCAGTATCAGATTATAGAAGATAGTTTATAAGGAAATTCTCGGTATCGGTTTCTTTTTCTCCAGTATCGGTATCATAAGAAATAGTATCACTGTCTCTAACACAAACAGTATTAAGAAAATATTAGTTAGAAATGAGGAAGGTAAATTTCCGATATTGAAATTTCATCTTTGAAAACATCAGCATTTAAAGATGTATGAAAATAAAATTTTCAGTATAGAAAATCTCATTATAAGAAATTCGGTATTGAAAAAAATACGAGATTTTCAGTATGATAAAATCTATAAGGAAAATATATTTATAAAGAAGGTTTTTGTGATTTTCAAAATAAAATATTAAGTAATGGAGAGGTCTTATAGACCTAACAATCCCCCCCCATTTTGTAAAGCACAAACAACTTCAAAAAAAATTGACAAAGGAAGGAAATAAATTCTTAGAGTTAGAAATACTTAGCTCCCCCTTAAGTGTATGTCTTAGAGTAAATTATTCTTCCCTTATATAGAAGTTCTTATAGTATGGAAATCTCCCCCTCAGATATATATTCTTCTATTTAGAGAGACTCCCCCATAGATGTAGAACTTTTCCTTATAGATGAAAGTTTGAAAATTTATTTTTCCTTAGATTTTACCCTAATGAAATTTTCCTTTATAAATTTTTCTTCCTTTAACTTCTCCCTTTGATAAAATTATCGCCCTTTGTGATTTTCAAAAAGTAATGGAGAGGTAATTTTAAGGTTAGAAAGAAATATATGTGAGAAAAAATGTATAAAATATTTGCAAGGAATTTTTCATTAAGTTTCACATGAAAGAAAATACGACAAAAAATCGGCAGGGAAAAAAATGTATCAACCCTCCTTCTTCTTCTTTGAAACAAGACTTTTCACCAAGGACTTAATCTTTTTCACCTTCTTGTGATATTCTTGAAGCTTCTTTATCAAGGCATCTTACTCTTCTACCTTCTTCTCCAAAGCCTGGATCCATAATTCTTGGGACCAATTCTTATTTTCAAGAACTTTGATCACTTTCTCTTATGAATCCGATTTCTTCACAAGACCAGCAGATATTCCTTTCAGGTAATTGAAAACTTCATCTACGGTATTCATTTGATCAAGAAGATTTTTTCCTTCATTTTTCCTCGTAGCTAACTCACTCGAAAATTTATCTGAGAAAGAAGTTCGGACTTTGGTCAGCTCATTTGTTACATCATTGAAAGCTCCCTTTGTGGATTCCATGAAGTCCGAGAATTATAGAGCTTTATCTGATAAGGTTCAGGTCCGAATCATCACTTTTTAACATGAAACTTTTTGATCTTTATAATTAATGAGAAGATTATTATGATCGGTTTCACCTTTCACCACCATGTCCATCATCATAGATATTGAATCCATTTTTGGTTTAAGATTTCCTGCATCATTTGGCTCCGAGAATCTATGTTAGCAAGTACCGAAATGGTACTTACCAATTTCCTTAATCAATTTTTTACAAATTTATCACCCATAGATAATGAGGACTTGGAGTCATATTCTTATTTATTGACCTTTGGAACAAAGAATTCCAGATTCTCAAGATTTTGAGGAGAGTCAGCATCAGAAGGGGTAACCATAACGGCCTCCCCTTTATCAACTTTCGGCACTGCAAAGGGTTTGGAACCCTGAGGTACTTCCTCATTTTCTATAGCCTTATAATTTATGGATCCTCCTTGAATATCTTCTTCTTCTTTCTCTTCTTCACTTCTGGTATCACTATTTTCAGATTCATGGATTTCATCTTCATCTCCAGTTACATCAATCTTTTCTTCTACCACTTCTACTTCTTCAACTTCAGTCTCAACTTCTTCTTCTTATTCCTTGGTAGAAACTCTTAGGGTTTCAACATAATCATAAACTTGTCTAATCACATCATTTTCTTATTCTTGAATGATCTCATCCTCTTCTTGTACTTCTACTTTCGGTTTCAGAACAGGTTCTGGTATCACTACAGGTTTCTTCGCCTTTTTAGGTTCGGGAGTGACATCTGGTACCGGTATCATCTTAGAGGACTTTTCTACTTCCTTCAGCAAGGATTGTATAATATATGTCTCAGTTATATATATTTTATGCTTCTTCTCCTTAGCTTCTTTCTCTGACACATCAGTAGTTTGAATCTTCAAAGCCTTTGCCTCTGCCGGATTCAACCCAAAGGTTGGATCCCCTTTCTTCCTGGATTCAGAAAACTTCCTCCATCCAGTTACAATATCATTTGAGTAAGCCTTATATTTCCTTATAACTGGCGGAGTTAAAGCCGGAGCTACTGAGATAGGATTTACATGAGAGACCTCATCCTACTTTTTCTTCTTATGAGCACTTTTTGAAGATTCTGATATTGACTTTTTTTGTGCCGCTTTGGACAATTCTAGAATAACTTCCACAAATACCGGATTCTGAACTTCTGGCATCATGACTTCTTTAAACTTCTTAGAGTCTGGATTGTAATAAACTTTCATTATCTTCAGCGTATCTTCACTTAGCAACATAATCTCACAAGACTTCAAAGAAATATTGCATGCAATTTTCATTTCGACTAAGACCATAACAACTATCCCTGAGATAGTGGTAGGGTACATCAGGATTTGGGATTTGATGGTACCGGATTTCACATCATTAATCGTAAGAAATATATACTTAACAAAATTTACCTTCCTGAGGTTGATGAGAAAGTCTAACAAGAGAATGTATCACGTATTTAAGGAATATTTATCCCCTTTTATTGGGATAAAGAACCCCTGTATCCATAATTCCACCAACCTATAGTCCATTGATAAGTGTGCAAGCTTCGGAGTCTTAACTCCCCTGATGTCTAGAATTTATAAAGCACGGTTCCTCTTGAAAGAACCTTCATTAACCGGAATTTTGTAAGAACCTATGAGGGCCTCTCCTTCATAGGGAATCTTCAGGATGTTGGCCGCTTTCCAACATGAAACGGTGTAAGACTTTTCATAAGCCTTAAACTTGAAATACTTCTTTCCATACTTCTCAAAGAAATTGACAGAGTCATAAAACTATATGACTAGCTCTGAATATATAGGATCTTGAAACTTGTCATTTGTTATACAAATACTCTCCCAATGGTTATATTTGATAATACGAGAGATGAGGGAATCGTACTGATTTTAAATGTCTGAACATACAAGTTTATCCAGAAATATCATCTTGTCTTTATTCTCCTTGACTGCCATCTAGTCGGAACTGCCTAACATTTGGATCTATAAGAAATCTATGAAGAAATCTAGAATGACAAACTCTGAAGCATCAGAACTTCATCTTGAATGCTTAAGGAAACGGTGGGGTCCTCATGAAGTGGGGTAGACCTTATATAGAAAAACTATGACCTTTAAACTTTCATAAGGAAATCAAATGGATGAGATTTGTCCAATATGATCTAATGGTTGAATATGGTTAAAAAGATATATCAATACTGAAATTTTGAGGTTTTAGAAAAATAAAAGTCAGATTCTAAGGAAATATGAATCCGAAGAAAAATTTCTTAAAATAAAGAAATGCCAACAAATAGAATTGTAATAAAATAACTAGGGGGTAAGAAAATGTACCCTTAAGGAATCTCTGTAGAAACTATTGGTATTTAATAAAAAAAATTATTAGGGTTATAAAAAACTAGACACTGGAAATTTGACTCCAAGAATTTCAACTTCGGAAATATGGATTCCAAGAATTTTGATTTTGGGATTTTTAAAATAGACAGAAAATTTAAAAGAAAGAAAAAAATTCCTTAAAGTTGGTTTAACTTAAGGAAAATTTTCCTTAAGGTTAAATTTCCTTAAAGAAAAAATTCTGTTAAAATTTCAAAACCGAAAATTTTTGGAACTGTTAAATTTCAGGTCTGTTGAGAAAACATATACCGAAAAAATATCAATTCTGAAACTCACTGATTCCAGAAAAATAAAATTTTTATGGAAAACAAAAAATTTAAAATTTTCAAACATATGTACTCCCCCTGAATTTAGGAGTAATTTAATATTAGGAGATGGTTAAACAAGAAGAAGATATGAATGATTATCTTACAGATATCATTCTTATCTTATGTTTAATGTATTCAAATCTATCAGATGGTAATGGTTTGGTAAATATATCAGCAATTTTTTCTTTTGTTCTGAAGAATTGAAGAATTATATATCCTTTGAGTGTGTGATCTCTAAGAAAGTGATGCCTAATATATATGTGCTCAGAACGGGAGTTATGTGCTGGGTTTTTACTTAGGGCTATAGCACTAGTGTTATCACACAAGATTTGAGTTTTGGTAAAACTCATGACATAACCTATGAGTGTGTGTTTCATCCAAAACACTTGAGTACAACAACTTCCAACTGCTACATATTCTGCTTCAGCAGGGGAAAGTGATACATAATGTTTTTTCTTACAAGACCAAGAAACTAAGTAATCTCCTAGGAAATGAAAAATTCCAGATGTAATCTTTATATCCATTTTACATCCAACAAAATCAGCATCCCAAAATATTTTTAGTTCAAAAACATTTACAGAAGAATAAAAAAGTCCTAAATCCAATGTTCCTTTTAAGTACCAGAAAATTATTTTCACAACCTTAAGATGGGATTACTTAGGATTTGCTTGATATCTTGCACATCAGCAAACAGAAAACATTAAGTCGGGTCGACTTGCTGTTAAGTAAAGTAAACTTCTTATCATTCCTCTATAAGATGTTTGATCCATAGGTTTCCCTGCTTCATCAATATCAATAGTATTAGAAGTTCTGATAAGAGTACTTATACTCTTAGTGTTATCATACCCAAACTTTTTAAGAATATCTTTGATGTACTTATGTTGAGATATATAAGTTCCTTCTAGTTTTTGAGAAATTTGAAAACCAAGAAATAATGTTAACTCGCCCATCATACTCATCTCAAACTCAGACTTCATAAGATCTGTAAAGGAATATGTTAAGGATTGTTGAGTTGATCCGAATATAATGTCGTCAACATATAGTTGTAGAATTAAAATATATTTCTTATCTTTATTTATAAAAAGTGTTGGATCTGCGGTTCCTGTAGAATAGTTGTTTTGAAGTAAAAATCATGTAAGTCTATCATACTACGCTCTAGGGGCTTGTTTAAGCCCATATAAAGCTTTGGTAAGTTTATATACATGATTAGGATGTTTTACATCTTCAAAACCAGGAGTTTGGTCTACATAGACTTCTTCCTGTACATATTCATTAAGGAAAGCACACTTCACATCCATTTGATAAAGTTTAAAATTATTGAATGCTGCAAATGATAGAAGAATTCGGATAGATTCAAGTCTTGCTACTGGTGCATAGGTTTCTTCATAGTCTATACCTTCATGTTGGTCATAACCTTTATCAACTAATCTTGCTTTATTTATAACTATAATCCCATTTTCATCACATTTATTCCTGAATACCCATTCTACACTAATAACAAATGTATCCTTAGGTCTCTCAACCAAGGTCCAGACTTGATTCCTTACAAACTCATTGAGTTCATCTTGCATAGACTTTATCCAATCTTCATCACCTAAGTATTCCTCAGGAGTCTTTAGCTTGAATTGGGAAAGAAAAGAAACATGTTCAATTTCATTCCTTAAGGAAATTCTAGTCCTTACAGGTTGATTGGAATCTCCTATGATATTATTAGTAAGATGATTTCTAAGTAACAATTGATTTGGGTTTTGTAAAACTTGATCATCAACATAAGGTAGAAAATATTCAGGGGTAAATGTTTTAAGAATATTTTCATGAACATTTTCCTTAGAAGAATCTTCAACTATAGGTTGTTGATCATTTTTAGAAAATATATCTGGAAGATTTAAATCAGGTTGTTTGAAAACAAAAGGATCAGTTTCATCAAATTTAACATGTACTATTTCCTCCATAGTACAAGTGTTTTTTTTAAACTCTATAAGACTTAGAGTTGGTGGAATAGCCTAAGAAAATTACTTCATTTGGTTTGGGTGAAAATTTGTGTAAGTTATCCTTAGTATTAAGGATAAAAACTTTACAACCACAAACCTTGAAGTAAGAAACTTTTGGTTTTCGACCAGTCCACAGCTCATAAAGAGTTTTATTAAGAAAAGGTCTTATCAAAACTCGATTTATAGTATAACAGGAATTACTTACAACTTCAGACCAAAAGTTTTTTGCTATAGAATATTCACTCAATATGGTTCTAGTTATCTCTTTAAGGATTCGGTTCCTTCTTTCAACAACACCATTTTTTTGAGGAGTTCTAGGAGCTGAGAAATTGTGAGTAATACCTTTATTAATACAAAAAGTTTCAAAATACAAATTTAAAAACTCACCACCATGATCACTATAAATAGTTATCAATGTTAGGTTTTTCTCATTTTTTACTTGAGCTCAAAAAGTTCTAAAATAAGAAAAGGCTTCAGATTTTCTTGCTAGAAAATAGACCCAAGTATATCTAGTGTAGTCATCAACCAGAAAAAATACATAATATTTTCCTCCAATACTTTCAGTTTGTGTAAGACCAAATAAATCAATATGCACTAACTGTAGGGCATTAGATGTTGAAACTTCACTAATAGATTTAAAGCTATATTTTTGTTGCTCTCCAAACTGACAAGGGTCACAAAATTTTTAAGAATCAAAACTTAGAACTGGTAGATCCTTAACTAATCCTTTATTTGAGAGATTACTAAGGTTATTAAGGTTGCAGTGTCTTAACCTTCTATGCCAAAGCCAAGATTGATCTTCAATTGCACTTAAGCAATGAAGATCTTGACTTCTTAAGTCTTATAAGTTCAAAATGTAGATATTATCATGCCTATGGGCAGTAAGAATATATTTATCCTTAGAATTGTGAACTAAGCACTTATCATTCCTAAAGTTCACAAGGTAACCTTCGTCACATAATTGACTTATGCTTATAAGGTTGTGATTAAGACCATTAAAAAATAAAACATTATAAATTAAAACTTTTCCAAGAAGAATGATATTACCTATACCGACAATGTCTCCTTGAGAATTATCCCCAAGGTTTACTTTTCCACCTTTTATTTTGACAATATTATGTAAATTACTTTTGTTACCAGTCATATGACAGGAACATCTGCTATCCATATATCAGATATTGTTGGTACATTCTTCCTTTTCCTGAAAAAACAAAAGTTAGATCTTCGGAATCCAAACATGTTTGGATCCTGGGTTAGACAATAAAATTTTAGGAACCCACATTTGTTTGGAAAAATTAGCCTTGTGGAATCCTAGAGATTGAATTTTGTTTAAGGAACAAGTTTTCCTCCAATGTCCTCCACTTTTAAATTTTGTATAGAAGGGGTCTTTGGATGGAATAAAATAGTTATTTTTGAAAATAGGTTTTCTATGAGTATAACCTACTCCAGAAGTATTTCTGTGAGGTCAGATTTTAGAATACATATTGTCAAAATTTTATTTACCAGAAGTAAAGTTGGCAAGAATTTTCTTAAGGGAATATATTTTAGATTTTAGTCTTATTACTAAATTCCTATCCTCATGAATTATTTCCTTAGAGTTAGATTTTTCCTCAAAAACATTTATTTTTTAAATAGAATTCTTAAGATCTTTGTAATTTTTTTCCTTTTTAGAATTTACTTCCTTAAGGTATATAGAAAGTTTTTTTAGGAGCTCATACTTATCTTCAAGATCTCTAGTGAGATCTGAAATCTCTTTTATAAGAACTTATTCTCTAGTATTTTCCTTGTCTAGTTTCTTAGAAATTTTATAATTTTTTACTTCTAACAACTTGGAAAATCTAGATGCTTCTTCATAAAAAGTTATTTCTTCATTATCTGAAGATGAATTATCTTCATCGGAAGTAATATCTTTACGATAATAATTCTTATCAAGAGATAAATTTGTTAAAGCCTTGGCAGATCGTACCTTCACCATAAGAGAAGTATTTGGGAAATAAGTAGTAGCAATGAATCTGATATTATTCTGTGCTGATGATTCATATTCAGAAGATTCACTTTCCAAAGAGTCTCCACAACTAGCACTCCAAGTGTCATTTTTTTAAGACTTTTCTTGTGCTTAGAAAAGTAGAACTTCTTTTTGTTTCTCTCTGAATTCCTTTCCTTATTATCCTTCTTTTTTAAAAGAGGTCAATCAGGTCTGATGTGACCTGTTCATCTGCATTCGTAGCAAGTAACTTCCCCATATTTCTTTTCTTTGTAGTCTCTCTTCTTAAAATTATTTTTATAGTTCTTTTGAGATACTATCTTGTTCATTCTCCGAGAAATATTAGCTAACTCATTCTCAGATTTTTTTGTGTCACTAGATTCTGACTGAATAGTAACTTTTTTTAACTTTGATCTAGTAACTCTTTCTAGAGTTTTGGATTTTGTATGGTTAGAAGTTATTGTGAATGAAACACTTCCATTTCCATTCTTTTTCTTAATATTATCTGTATCTCTCTTCATTCTAGTTTTGTGCTGAAGAAGAGTTCTAAAAAGCTCATCTTAGGAAATCTGGGTGACTTTCCTATTCTCATCAATTACTATCCTCTTGGACTCGCATTCATTAGGCATGATGTCTATGATCTTTTCAATAAGTATTTCATCATCAAGAGCTTTTTCTTCCATAGACTGTAATCTATTCACAATGGTCATGAACCTTTGATGAACTTTGCTTATGGGTTCTCCATAAGGAAAGCTAAAGCCATGATATTCAGCTCTCAACATAGATATTCTTGTCTCTATAACTTTAGAAGTTCCAAAATGTGTAACTTACAATTTATTCCAGATACTATTTTTAGCTTCACATGAGTATATTTGACTATAGATATTCCTAGTCATGGAACATAACAATGTATTTATGACTCTGAAATTAGCTTGATATTCTGCTCTCTCCTGATTAGTAAAAGTTCTCAATTCCTTACCATGAATCTTATAATCTCCTATCAGCATCAAGTAGTTATCAACTCTAGTATTAATAACGAAATTCTTCATCCTATCTCTCCATTAATCATAATCATTTCCATCAAAAATAGAAGGTCTGGTAGGATTTAAATTGTCCAATGAACCAATATGCATGGATCATGCCATAAAAAATATACCTTTCTTCGACAAAAAGGTTAGTAGTAGTGCTTGAAGAAAATATAAAGTTCTTAAAGAAAACTTTAAGAAAAATTTTAAAGTATAAGAAAATTAAGAACTAGAGTATCTCTAAGAAAAATATGAGTCTGGGCTTGTGAGTCCAAAATTCTGATTCTGAAAATATGAAGAAGAAGATGATTTCTCTTCTGAATCTAATCATGAGATTAATTCAGATTGAACCAACACTCTGATACCAATTTATAGGTTGGTATGGAGTATGATATTCTACTCTATACCAATATTAGGATCGCAAAAGTACTAAATATGCACAATATATAAGAAGGGGGTGAATTGTATACTTTAAAAATTTCTCAAGTAAATTTTGTATAAACAAAATTCACAACGACTCTAATAAGAAATCACCTCCTTAAAGGAATAATGAGTTCTTAAGTCTAAAGCTTAAAAAACTTTTCTTACAAAGAGATTCTACCACAAGGTGTATAGAATCTTTTACAACCATAGATATAATTTAGAAAGTTTATACAAAAATAAAACTTCCTAACTTTTACAAAGTATTGGAAATTTACAATCTTATTTTAACCCAAAGAGAAGGGTATCCAACAACCTTGGATAAAGGTCCCTTGTTTTATAATTACAATAAATTATTTCTTACCCAAACTCAAGTAATCCCTCAATACTAAGATCGTTATCTGTCTTGATATCCCCACAAGCCCTCGATTTTTAAGTAAATCAAAACCTTTGACTTTACAACCCGAAGTCTCTGATTTTAAGGAAATTGCACCTCTACACAAAGCAATTCCGCATGAATCAAAGTTTGAAAAAGCTGTTCAAACTTTTTGCACGATGCCTGAGATTTTATAAGAGCCTCTAAATCTAGATCAATTTACTTTTAGAGAGATGAACTCCAAAATGAAAAAATGTGAATTAGTGCAGATCTCATCATCTGAGATCCTATTTATAGCTTTCAAAATCTACCGGTCGGTTCCACTCCAATGGTCATATTTCCTTAAATCTAAGAGGGACTTGGACATGTGGAAAACATACAATGACTAGTTTATAACAGAAATAATGACATCATTTTATATAACTAACCATGAATATAAAGATCTTACACCTTAAGTGTAAGGAACTTCGAATACGATAAAATTGAAATGATATGAAAGAAATTATAAAGTTCAGAATTCTAAGGAAATAAAGCTTTGAATAATAAATTCTGGAATTATAAATTTCAGAATGGATTTTCATAAAATCGGTACAAGTAAAGTATAAGGAAATATTTTATGAAAACTCAGTTTTAAAAATCCCGGTACCAGTATCATGATTTACGGCATGACAGAATATAATCGATATCAGATTATAGAATATAATGTATAAGGAAATTCTCAGTACCGGTTTCTTATTCTCCAGTATCAGTATCATAAGAAGTCGTATCACTATATCTAACATAAACAGTATTAATAAAATATTCTTTAGAAATGCATAATAGAAATTTCTGGTATAGAAATTTTGGCTTTGAAAACATCGGCATTTAAAGATGTATCAAAATAAAATTTTTGGTATAGAAAATCTCGGTATAAGAAATTCAGTATTGAAAAAAATACGATATTTTTAGTATGATAAAATCTGAAAGGAAAATATATTTATGAAGAAGGTATTTGTGATTTTCAAAATAAAAGCTTAAGGAATGGAGAGCTCATATAGATATAATAGTGCCCAATGGGGAGACCATGCCCAAAGAATTTTAAATAAAAAATAGTCATTTTATAATCATAATTGGATAAAAAATCCATAAAAAATAAGAGAAATTGAAACCAAGAGATAAAGAGGCTCCCTTCATTCATGAAAACAAGTTTCAGGATTCTTCAAAAGAAACAATTTTACAATGAATAACACAAACTAAAAAGGGATATTCCTTTAGATCTTTGCTTCCCACCACCACTTGAAGAATTATCCCATCATGGATTGGTTAATTCATGGAATTATCCTCTTATATAGACTGTCTTCAGTTATTGTTTCACTTCTCCCTATGGTCCTTTCCCAGAATGTCTTGGAAGGGATGTCAATGGCCTCTATTTATAGAAAAATTCATCCAAGCCTCGGCTGCATCCGCATTTAATTTTCTACTCCATCCATTGCCACGATGTGTAATAGGCTTACACGACATATAACTACTCAGTAAACGGTCATTGTGAATCTCGAATTTATCTTCCCCGAAGATGCGATTCAAAAAAGGTCACATTGTGTAATGTAGTTACACGATGTGTAGTGGTCATTCACAGCGTGTAACCATGTCACGACTTTTCCCACAGCGCTGCTTCCCTGAATTTTTTTGATGTTTTCTCCCCTTGAATGGCCGAATATGGTTTCTAAGTATTCTATATATTTTTTCATAATTGAATTTTTTTTTTACTATAAAATTTTAGAAACAATGTCCACAATCCGAAGAAGTTTTTTCCAATTGAATCTGAACATTTAATTCTGGCCAAAAGTTTCGTAAATTTACTCCATGTTTGACTCATTCAAAAAACTCTTTAATTAATGTATTGACCCTTGAAATTTATCATGGATGTGAGTCTCTGAGTCGAATTTCATATCAAAGTAGAATCATTGAATTTGGAGATATGAATTCGGATTCATTCCTCCATTACTGATGTGTGGTCCTCCAAGTTGTCAAGAAAAACTTTCCACAAACACTAATTTTTTGGGCCACCAAATATTAAAATCATATCTTGGTCCTAAAGGAAAATATTTATTCAATAAATCAAGGAACCATTAAAAAAGTAATCTCACAATTTGGATAAATATTTTAAAATTTGTGATTTAAATACCAAAGTCATAAAAAAATTTAAAATTAAAAAATTAGGCCATTTTTCATTTAAGCTCAAAATACTTCAAAAATATAAAAATGTGACAATTTAACATCTAATAACACTATTGTGGGTTTAAAACAATTTAATTACATAAGAAAATATATTAAAATATTGGCTTCATCAAGGATCCTAAGAAGTAAGAGAGATCCCTAAACCACAAATCTAGCATCAAAAAAAATCAGATTGAATGAAACATAGGCATCTATATCATTCAGTTAGAAAGAAACATGAAAAATATAGGTAAAAGATCAAGACATGATAAAATAAATCACACACTATGAAAATATTTTAATATATAGGATGAAACTCCAACAAAATCACATCAATATGTGAAATAAAGGTCACTCTCATAATGGATAAGCTCTATGAATCGAGACCAGTCTAATAGAGGAGATGTGAGGGGTTAAATCAAGTCAATACATATTAAAACCCCTCCCATAATGACCACATTCATTAATAATAGATAGGTGTAACTTCCCCCTAATGATCAGGTGGTTTATTCCATTTCAAAAATTCAAACACCTATCACCCCAACATGGTGATACCCACCACATCCATGGTGGATTTGATCTCACCACTCCTATGAGACCAATCATGGAGAACCATAGTGTAGAGGAAAAGCATTGGGTGTTTTATACCCACCATGTCCATAGGGAGACTCCCAACACTCTACACTTGTGACCATGCCCATCCTGAGAATATTGATCTCCCCATTTTACATCGGTGATATATAGGTTAAAAAATATTTAACTATGATGTGTTCTAGCCTGTGTTTCACCATAAAATGCGGAAAACTGCATTTAAATTCACTCAGAACCATCTAACACATCTTGAACCCAAATAAAACCATTACAAGGCTCAAAAATAAAAACACTAAACTTGGGATGTGGAAAATTATCCTTTTGCAGCCAAAAAATGTGATTCTATAGGAGCACTTTGAAATCTGGCACAAAGTGTAACAATATACACAAGATCTTCTCGTGAAGCAGTCAGTTAGAGTAAACACCTAATAAGTTTCTTTAACTATCTTGAATCAACTTCATTTTCATATTCATCCTTTGATAACTTGGTTCTCATTGAAATTTTGGTAAACCGCTACTTTTAATTCTACATTCTAAATAAATTCAAAAGTTCTCAAGAATACTTATCTTGAGAAATGAAAATATAATACTTCTCTTGAAACAATTTAAACCAAATAAATTCTTAATTTCTACAAACATGGATATATCAAACATTTTATTCATCACCAAAGAAAACTATCTATAAAAAATTCTTCATTTCCAATAAAGATAACATTATCTATATGGGTAATAACAATTAAAGATACCTCTTTATCTTCTTTTATATAGAGGTTATTGTCCACTCTTCCTTTCAAAAAATTTATCGACTTCAAAAAAGTGTCTAAATTGGAATTATTTTCTTTTGAGTCTTATTTTAACCCATATAGATCCTTCTTTAACTTTAAAATATAACCTTTATCTTCTCCAAATAAAAACCCATCGGGTTTTTTAATACACACTTCCTCTTCCAACTCTCCATTATGAAAGGTTGACTTAACATATATTTGTAATATCTTCTATAATATTTGTGTGGATATAGAAAAAAAATATCCTAATTTATATGTTCCTAGATAATGTTTTCAAAGTCTCATTAAAATAAATCCATTCTTCTAATGAGTATCCTTTACACATGATTCTTTACAAGTTTCTCATTACCTCTCCTTTCTCATCCAAATTGTTATGGAACACCAACTTTTCTTTGATAACATTCTTATTTTTAGGATTGATTACTAACTTCCAAGTGTAATTTTTTTTTATTTTATCTAAATACACATTCATAATATCAATCCACTTTTTATGCTCTAAATCCTCTTTCACATCTCTTGGTTCAACCTAAGAATATAATGAGGTTTGTATAGATATCCTCAAAGTTATCCTACTTAGAATTAACTATATTTGATCTCTAATATATTTTTGACATTCACCTACTTTCTTACCCTTGGATGGGTTAAAAAGGGTTATTCTTCATCACCATAAATATCTGAATCATCATTTTTAACCTATGTTTCTTCTGAACTCCAATCATTTTCAAAAACTTCATCCTGCTTTTCAAGAAATTATGCTTTACCATATTCACTTATAAAACTTTATTATTAGTGTGTGACCTTGTTATTTGAGTGTTATAATACCTTAGTATTATCACAATCCATAATCTTACATATTTATTTGTCATAACAATTATATCCTATTTCATTTGGATGATATTCAAGGAAGATAATTTAACTCCTCTTTGCTCAAACTTCCCCATATTTTCTCCTTTCATATTGATAATATGAGGGATAAATAATACCCACAAGTATTTAAAACTTGGGTTATTCTTGTAATATATCTTATATAACATAATATATGAATGAGGTTAGAATAAACAATAGTTTTTAATCTAAACTACTATACTAATAGCTTGCCTCTATAAAAATCAAGAGGTATCATACTCTGCCAACATGGTGAAAGACATTTCCACTCAGCCTATATTCCTTCTTTCAACAACACCATTTTGGTTTGGGGTATATTGTGTGCTAAATTCAGGATGAATATAGTACCTTTTAAGATATTCTTTAAATTTTACACATGTATAATCAACAATGTTTTCCTTCTGTGATTTCTTTAATATGAAACCACACTCCTTTTTTTAACTTCTTTTAAAAAAATTAAACATATTTAAGGCCTCCAATTTATATTTTATAAACATAATACAAGTAATAAAAGTGAATTAATAAATAAATAAAATAAAATAATTATCTACATTGGTTGATATCTTCCTCATATGAACCATAAATATTTGAATTAATGAGTTATAATGGGTGAGATGTTTGAATCTCCACTTTCTTATATGAAGAATTAATAATCTTATCTTTTTAGCATGTAGATAAAATCCAATTTATTTCTATATTCAGAATTGGACTATCAAAAAAATTATTTTCTAAGGTAATATTTCTCAAATCCCTTTAACTAATTTTTCCGATTATTTGATTCCGTAATTTATTTTCTTCCTTCGACATTAAGTAGCATGAATTTTCAGGATCACTAATCTGAAACAAGTTTCTTTGTGTTTGTTGTCCTTTCATCAAAACACATCCATCTTTCACACTCTTCAAAAAATAGTCATTAACATGAAAAACCATTCCATTTCCTTCATCTCACAACTGAAACACACTTAATAAGTTGGGTTTCAACCAATCAACAAATAGGGTGTTATCCGACTTCTTTTTTCCTTCTCTAATGATTTCTAAATCAACTCCTTTTATCATAAGTGAACCATCATTTCAAAATGTCACCAATCATTAATTTTAATTTTCAATATTGTTAATAATATTTGACCCTCCAATCATATGTGGATATCATCTACTATCCAAGATCCATTAGCATTATTTTTGAGATGCTTTGAGTGTGACTTCAATAACCAACACCTTCTCTTTTCCTTTATCTTTATTCTTCTAATAATTTTGAATATGATGATTCAAACACATTTGGTCTAGTATAATAGTGATATAATATTTAGAAAAGTGACAGAGTTGGTCACATATTCCAAAAACTTATTCCAAAGAATGAAACTTGTTTTCAACCTTTATACTTGAATTTTCATATTGTTTATGGAATTATTTCTTTTAATGGGTTGACCCCCCTTAATATTTGCCTCGCATTTACTCCAAGCTATTGGAAATACTTATAATTAAACTAATATCACAATGTCATGTTTCTAAATCCTCAAAAATACCATAAATATCCATAAAATGAGTACTTCCCTTTGAACATTTTTTGTTGTCAAAAAGTATAATCATATTGTTCTACCATATTATAACCATTAACCTTGGATCCAATATCCAAAAAAAATTATAGTAAAATCCTAAAACATAGTTTTCTTTCCCAACCTTTTCGAATCACTAATTATGGAAGATTTATCTTTCAAGTTAGTGTTCCTAGAATTTTAAAATTTCTAAGACAACTATGATATTCTCTAGATATGTCTTTACATAAACCCTTTGAATAATTTTATTCTCTAATATTTCTTTAAATTCTTGAATAAAATTATAAAAGTTATATTTGAACTTATTTAATGTAATTTATAATTATATCAATTTTTGTGGAACAATTTTTATCTCCCTCTCTTTTTCTTTATCCTTATCTCCTATAGAAGCATTTATATTATTTTCTTAAATGAGTAACTTATTCAATCTGTCAATATAATTCAACAACTATAGATCCTTTTCAAAATATAAGGTGTCATTATTTCTTGACTATTGACCATATGTATTTATATTCTTTTTCTATTTATCTGGTTTTAAAAGATTTCAATGATATTCCTTAAGCTCCAACCTTAGCATGAACTACATTTGGTTTCCTATTAGTTTCCATCACTTTTTCTCTCATCACTAGTAATTTCTTCATTGTTCACTTTCACAATCATCAAATATTTACCAACCTTACTATAATTCTCAACTTCCCCTTCATCCTCATTTATATTATCATATTGATACTTAGATAAGAAATTTCTCTTTTTGGGGTTTAGGAAAAATTTTACCTTTCTCGTTTAAATAAAACTTTGAATTTTTTAATTTTGAAGCATTATTATTAAAGGAATATCTTGTATTCTCATCCTAATGTTCATAACCTTTGTATTCTTTTAATCGAGTACAATTTGGTGGAAAATATTCAATAAATCCACAATTTAAACACTTCAGTGGTAACTTTCCCCAATTATTTCCTTTGCCTCTTCTCACGCATATTAAAATGAATGACATGAGTTTTTCAAATTTTATTTCAACATATTTGTATTCATCATAATATTCTTATTTTACAATATATTTATTTTTGTTCTTATCTTATTTTAAGGATTTAAAGGATATTTCTATATTAGTCATTCTATTCTTCTTAAAAACACCTCCTTTCCTCATTTCATGATAAATCAAAATGTTATTCAATCCATACAATAGAAGTGTACCTAGACTGTAGTATTTGAGTTCCTAGACTTTTACATCAAATCTATCCAGTAAGGCACATAGTATCTTATCAATAGTTATAGATTCCTTTAGATTCTCACAAAAACCTTTAACAGTGATCACAATTTTATTGAATTGAGTGAAAAAATCATCCATTGTTTTATCATTATTCATATTAATATCTTTATATTTCAGAATCTAAACCAATAGATCGTCTTGATTCACTTTCATATTTCTTTCATAAATATTTTCAAATTTATCCCAAATATATTTTTCTATAATAATCCCTATAACTTTGAGAAACTACTTTTATAAAAGAGATTATAAAATTCTATTCTGAGCTCAAAAATCACTCTCCAAATTTATACTATCAATTAATTTCATCATGATAACTTTAACACAATGTGTGAAAACATCGGTAGCAACCTACAAAACATCCAGACTGGTAGACAAAAGATATGGAAACATTCTATCTTTCCTTATATAATAATCATTCTCATAAAAAGTTATAATTCCACTAGTATTTACTGAACTAATGTATCCTAAGACCAATACAAAATTTGGAGTCTAAAAATTTAAACAAAGAGGATCCCATTTCAAACCAAACTCTAAAAAGTTGATCACATTCAAAGTAAACTTGTAATGCTATAATGCCACTTGAATAGTTTCCCACATGAATAGTGAGAATTCACTAAGAGGGGGTGAATTATTGAATTCAATTCCTTTTACATTTATCTTTTAAAATGACTCCTATTACAATACATGGAAAGATCATTTTATACAAACCAAACACACTCTAAGGAACAAACACATAAATCACAATAGATTTTTACAATTTTCACTACTCAAAATGAGAAATTATATCCTTATAATGATCTATTAAAACCAATGATCAAACATTACACTATAATCACCATGTGTATTAAAAATGAGAAGATATTATCCTTGAACCTGTGATACACAATTTGCCTCTAAATTTTTGTAATGTTCACTCTCATAAAAAAATATGAAATATAAAATTATAGCAGAAAGATATTATTCATACAATAAATACTTCCATAAAGTTTTCATTTTGATTATTATTCTTATTATTATTCTCCTCCATCTACTCCTTCCTCTTTTTCCTCTTCTTTACTCTCTAATTATCTACACTGTCATGACATCAAGTTCTCTCATCTTCTATCCCTCCTCTCAAATATGAATTCCTACCATAATTTTATGTGAGAAATTCTACACCAACCATTCCCATTTATTTTCCAACCATCATATCTATATAGTCCTTCTAACCACACTTAGATATGATTAAAGGGACTAAAATATAGAGTTAGATAATCCTTTAAAACACCAAGTGTTTCACATTAAAAAATAAATCTAATTCTAGATTCTGGTAAGAATCATGATGCAATCCATATTATTATAATTTAATCATCACTTACATGACATGGGAAATAGATTCATAAAATGAACAGATGTTTTTCCTCTTCCATTGCAATGTGAAAATATCCACTATGAAGTGATCATTTTCTCCTTCAATTCCAGAGATGTTCCAAATTCTCATGGCCTAATTGCTATAGTATGACACTTAAGAAGTTACTCTTACATATCTTAAATTTTAATCCTATGAAACATAGGTCATGGTGTTGTCTTTTCCTTAATTATTAATCTAATTTTTTAATACTCTAGATTATTCTTACATACTCTAGATTATCCTTCATGATGTAACATCTTTCTATTCATTTTACATGAACTCAGCTTATATATACATTTTAGTGTGAGCTAGTCTTATCCGATGTGACTATCTAGAACCTATAATCTTTAAGAGAACTAATTTATCATGGTATACTCATTAAAATGTGAGTATAGACTTCATAGTGTAATTAATTCTCTTTATAGTGTGATTTCCTTTACTTGAAGAGTGGTTCAAAAACTTCATCACATTTATTCTCCAATAATGGTGTAAACCATTTTATTATGACATGATATAATCCTAATTCAAATAAATTTAATCTTACACTATGTGAATTATGGTGTGGCCATTTTTATTGTGGTGGGATTACATCTGTAGCACCAAAACTTCTCTAAAACTCTATCTTTATAAATACAAACACCTTTCATTCTATTCCAATCTTCCAAAACACCTTCACCTAAACAAAAAATTCAGGAATTACTTAAGATTGAATATAACACATAAAAATAAAAATTAATTGAATAGAAAATATAACTCAAAATTAATGAATCATATTCACTTCACCTTCACTCCAAAAAACCACCATTTTAACAAACATCGCTTAATGTTTAGGGATTCCTCTTCCTCAACTCTAAAAAACACCACCAACACTATAGTCTTAAAAAACTCCTTTATCTTGGTCTTAAAAACTTATATGATCATAAATTATGAGTAAATGGAATGTAGTTATAAAAATATTTAACCTTTTAGCCCTGAATTTAATACTTAAAACACATTCATGATTCTCCAATACATTTTATCAAATTAAATGTTACAATCGATGATATCCAATGTAGAAGTTTCTAAAACATTAACACTTAATGTTAAAATTCCTTAATCAATTATAGAGTGTTATCTAAATTATAAAATATTATTATTCACTAAATACTTCCTTGAGATATATAAAAAACAAACACTACAATTTACATAGACAATTATAATACAATATCACTGTTTCGGTGCGGATGTGCGTCGGGTTACGCTGTTCCGCCAGGACGCGTTCGCGCGTGCACCCGTCAACCCGAGGGGATGGGCGCGCGGCTTGTGGTCCCGCAGTCCCGCTTTCCAAGGGCGGGCGGCATCCGTCCCTTATTCAGGGGCGTCTGCTCCTTGATCGAAACCGGGATGATGGGATGTCGGCTTCTCCTTCCTTGGACGTCTCCTCGGAACTTGTCGCCTAATCCGGGTCTCCCTCATAGACTTAAGAATGTTCGTGAATCTCGTTCCCGGCGCCATATCTTCATGGACACCGGTTAATTACGCTGCTTCCGCCCGGACGTTCCAAGGAGTCTGGGCGGGGCAGCAACCTGCGGTGAGAGGGCCGGGTGGCTCTGGGTGCTGGGGGCGTGTCGTAACACTGCGGCTCTGCACGTCTGTCTTCCGTCCCTAATAGGGCTTCTCGAAGGCACGATGGCCTGAGGCATCCCGTACTAGGTGCGGGGAACTGTATCACCTGAGGTTTTCCTCAGCTTCCCGTGTTTAACACGGGGTATGCCGCGAGTTTAACGTCCAGCGGGGACGGCATCGGACCGATCAACACGAAAAGTGGATCAGATGACGAAACCCCTTGCGGGGAACCTCCGACGCTGGGGCCAGCACATGGGCGGCTTCCCAAGTAACGTGGAGTGAAGTGAAGTGGCATGACCCCACCGGGATGTGGCGGCCCGGGTAAGGATCAGGGTGGATGATGGAGTAAAGAGCTTGGACCCCAGAGGGGCTTCCTACGTACCGCGCGTTAACACGGATCAAAGTCAACGTAGTTCGGGCATACAGTTTAACGTCATGCTGGACGTCGGCAAGCCGACTCACGAAGAGGTCGAGGCCGCCGGGCGGAGGATTGAACCGAACCACCTCGCACGGAGGGGGATGGAACGGCCGGGTGGATCACAGTTTCACGTCATGCTGGACGATAAAAGGGGAAATGGAAAAGGGGGGCTGTGGGGAGGCACCGTGGAGATACACACGGGCGGTCTCCCACAGGGGCGGATTCATAGGTGAATCAACGCAAGCGTGAACCCTGGAGGGGTCCACTGATGGACGAACCGACGTAAATACGACCGGGACGACCAGGTGGTGGGCTTGGACCTCAGGGAGGCTTCCTACGTACCCTGTATAGAAGACAGGGATCAAAGTCCACGTAGTTCAATCTGTCAGGACTTACGCACTTGGGGCAGCCCGGATACTGCAAAACTCAGTTGGAAGGGACTTGGACCGAAAGCAAAAGACACCTCGATCCCAGTCAGACCCTCTACTGGCTTCGGCAGTGGGGAGGTGCAATGGAGATACACATGTGCAGCCTCCCACGAGAAACTAGGGGTTTGTAATACCCTGCCCCCGTAGGGAAAAGCCACTCCCATTAAATCGTCCCAAAAGGGGGACAATCCCGACATCCCTGCAGAGACGAGCGGGTGGGGGCCACGTCCAAACCGGGGGAGACCCTGCGTGCGGAGCACGGGATCAGGTTGCGGACGGTTTAGCGTCTTGCCAGACGAAGTACAGTTTAACGTCATGTGTTGAGGACGAGGCACTTGGCAGTTTAACGTCTTGCAGCACGGACGATGGGGGCTAGGCAGTTTAACGTCGTGCAGCTTGGACGGGTGTGCAGTTTAACGTCATGCTGGGCATAGGTTGCCGGACGAAGCACTTGGCAGTTTAACGTCTTGCAGCGCGGACGATGTACAGTTTAACGTCGTGCAGGACGTATATGCAGTTTAACGTCATGCTGGACGAGTATGCAGTTTAACGTCATGCTGGACATATATGCAGTTTAACGTCATGCTGGACATAGGTGCGTGTCACTTCGCGCAAGCCTGGAGGGCCGCACGGGAAGACAACGCACGGTGCGGGCACCCGGGATGAGAATCATCGGGTGCCACACAGGCGGGTAACCTTGGGAGGTCAACGGGGGCGACCCTGGCAGATTGCGCGCAAAAAGGAAGCTTTGCGCGCAATACTGCGGGCCGGCGCGCAATCGGGACGGCTGGCGCGCAATTGGGCCAGCGCCTTGCGCGCGGATGCTTCAGATTGCTCACACCGGGCTTCGGATAGCGCGCGGGGGCAACGGCTCATTCTCTAATGAATGGCCACTTGAAAGAAGGGGGGTGCGCGCAATCGGGCCGGATTGCGCGCACCCCGGGGCAATTGCGCGCAAGCGGGTTCTTTTGCGCGCAAAGGCCTTAGGGTGAGTGTTTATTCAAATGAAAGGAGCCAGCGGGGATTGCGCGCGAAGGCGGACCCCGAGGCTTTCTTGCGCGAAAGAAAGGAGGTTACCTGAAGTTCGTCATTGCGCGCGGAAGGGGTTGAATTGCGCGCACGGGAGACGTTTCGACTTCCAGCAACCTTTGAAACGTTGGGGGTCGCCTTGTATTTATAGGCAACCCCGGGCGCGGAATCCAGGGTGCGAGCGCGAAATTCTTCTCGCGGGCGCGGAATCGGGCGCGGCGCGTAAGGGAGTCGCGCGGACCCGCGGCGCGCAGAATTGCGCGCCGAGCCGGCGCATTGCGCGCATCCCGGTGGTTTTCCGCGCGGGACATCACCTTTACGCGCGGGCCTCTGAAATTCCGCGCACGGCCTCCGGGCCCTCCGAAACATCCTTCCGACTCCAAATATGACCTCGCTTTCCGCATCCGGAGCTGCGTTTGGGAGCAACGGACTTTTCCGGCGTCTACAAAAGCCCCCCCTCGGAATCTGATCGGCGAGAGGTCGCAACGATCGGGTTCCGAGGGAGACGCCGGAATGCCGAAGTCCTGGGCGGCGCGGGACTTAGGCGCGCAAAAAGGGGCACCGGTCGCGAAATTCGCCGCTGCGGTCGCGCAAAGCGCTTTCCGCGCAGCGCGGGCCCGGCCTCGCCTATAAATAGGGGCGCTGGGTCCCGCGTTCCGTACTCTGGCCTTCCGCGCGATAAGCTCCAAAGCTCTCGTGCGCGAAATTGCCTCTTCCGGTCGCGAAATTCGCCCGATCGGCGCGCAAAACCGTCCGGATTTCGCCTGCTTTTGCGCGAAAACCCGGAACTTTGCGCGACGGTCTTCCCAATTGCGCGCCGTCCACTTGGATTGCGCGCCAACCTTCAAACTTTTCCACCAGCCTCGTCCGATCCCGCACTCTTCATCCCTTAACCCGCACGACTCCCGAAACTTCTGAGATGGCCGCGCACAGAGGAAATGAGGGGGATGCCGCCACTCGCAGAGCTGAGATGGCGACGAACGAGGAGGTTTACGGAGCCAAGGAGATTGTTTCCAACAATCAATCCTTGTTCGACTTACTAACGCCGGCCCAGAAGACATATCCACTGTCGGACAACCTGCCGCTCTGGAACTTCGGCATCCTCGATGAGGTTCCGGTGCCAGGGTTCGAGATTGATGCGCCGCGGACCTGGGTGACCCGGGAGGACGAGCTTCTCCGCTATAACATCACCAACAATGGGCATCCTGCCAGGGAGACCAGACACTTGGATGTCTATGTCCTGAACCCGAGGACGCGAACCATTGATGGGGGTGAGCCTACTGTGGAGAATTCTCCAGCCCTCTACTCGAGCACATACCGTCAGAGTGTCACTGACGACACCAAGGGCTGGCTGAAGGACTGGGACTTGCGATCCGGGGGCAACTTTACCAGTGAATGGGCCTGGGCGTTCTGGGTACGCCACACTTGCGATCACTTCGCAGAGGAGCTGCGGTACATCGGCCTGTTCGAGGCGGTGTGGACGTCGCAGTTCCACTTCTACCAGCAGTCTGAGCTCGGGCCGGAGCTGTTCACTCGCTGGTCCCCGGATACCAACACCTTCCATCTTCACCATGGGGAGGTCGGCATCGGTCTCTGGGACATCCACTGCATCGGAGGTATCCCGCTGGAGGGCTACCAGTACGATGAGTTCCTGCCACCGAAGAACATCTGGGAGGACAGGTCACGGACTCCCATTCTGACCTGGCATCTTCTTGACCTGGCTACGCAGCGGCTCGGGATCCAAGACTTCCAGAAGGACATAGCCTACAAGGATTGGTTCGGCCAGTTCCTGGAGCATGACCCGGCGGTCAAGATGCCAGGCAGGGGGAAGCGGTGCCCGACCGCAGCTCAGAGGAGCCGGAACGGGTCGTACTGGCGGGTCCTGGAGACGGGCGATTACCGCTCATGGGGGTACCGCGTCATCGAGGCCCGGGACCCGAACGTCCGGTACGCGGCGTTCCTGGCCGCCTTTCTGAGCGGGTGGCTCCTGCCAGTGCGGGATGCGAGGATGGGCGTCCGTCCGGCGACGCTGGCGATGGCGGGCGCCATGGCTGCCAATAAGAGGTACAACCTCGGGGTCCCAGTACTGGCGAGGCTGTATGCCATTCTGGGACGCATCTCACGAGGGGGGTCGCCACGAAGGATCTGTGGGCCCTTTCAGTTCTTCCACGGCTGGGTGGCTGCTCACCTTGGTGGGTATACGTTCCCAAATGCCATCAGTCCTCCGGGCAACGGCCTGCGACCCTCCCTGCTGAACATTGCGGGGGTCGCTCCGATGACCCTCAGTGAGGAGGGCGTGAGGGTTCGGATTGGCAATCATGCCAATTTCAACTTCAGCCCGTTCCCCACTCCCGTCGGCCAGATGATCGACAACGGACAGGGCCCGCTGGAGCAGCATGAATACTTCCTGAACATGCGGGGCGGGGTGCTCGTGGCTCGGATCGACGGGAAGGTGATCTGCGAGCCTTACGTGCCGACCCGGTTCGCCAGGCAGTTCGGGTGCCTTCAGCGGATGCCGAAGAGGGTATTCACTGCTGTCCGGGAGGAGACGAACCCCGGCGTCCTTCGCCAGATGTGGCTGATGTTCGTCGCCTTCGGCTCTGGCGACGTCATCACCCTCCCTCCTACCGGAGTTAACGCAGGCTTGGCAACCGAGTACGCCGAACACTGGGCCATCGCGTACCCTGAGGGGCTCTTGCGGAAGCTAGTTCGGCGGCTCGAGGCTACCCGTGCGGAGACCGGGCGTCAAGGAAGGAGGCGAGGCGCCGCCACACGGGGGAGAACGGAGGCGCGCCAAGCAGCGGGGCCGGCGCGAGCAGGGACTTCGGCGGCGGGCGCATCGCAGGCTGCCGCTACGACCTCAGCGCCCAGAGAGGGGGCACATGCGGCGGTCGAGGAGCGGCCCGGGAAGCAGGTGAGACGTCTGCTCGAACCCTCCCACGATGCAGTCTTCCCGGCGCTGTGGTCGGCCTGGATGACCCTGCGGCAGTCACTGGGGACCGACGTCATCTGGCGAAAGATACTCAGAGAAGGAATCTATCTGCCAGAGGTCGGGCGCCTCCAGATCACCGACAGGGTGGACTTCAACCGGCAATATGCATACCTGACGGCCATGGACGAGTACGCGCGCCAACGTGGTCAGCGTGCGGAGCCATCCCTTCTGGTGAAGGTGATGCTCGGTCTCGAGCCCGCTCCGGAACAGATGCCGCCGGAAGAAGATGACAGTAACGACTCCGAGGAGGAGGAGGAGACGGGGGAGGATGAAGGCTCCGAGGGAAGGTCCCATCGGGGGAGCCCACGGGAGAGCGGCGAGGTGGCCGGCTCTGACAACGTTGATGTCACTGAGCTCCTCGAGGTCCGCTTCTATCCCTACTCAACTTGCTTCATCCATTCTCTTATGCAGCTTCTAACCCGTTTCTCCATCCTTCTCAGGAGCACACGGACGTCGGTCAGGCGTCCTCAACAGGAGTAGGAGAGGCGCCAGCAGGACAAGGCGGGGGCCAGGCACCCATTATCGAATTGACAAGCGCTAAGGGGTCCCCTGCTGCAACTGTTCCTGCGGCGACCGGGGTAGCGGAAGATGATGCTCCGAACTCCCGTAAGTCTCCCTACTTTACTGCTGGTGCTTGCCATTGACGATCCGTGACTAACCATGGCATGCCCTGCGCAGTGATCTCAACATCGGAGGCTCGTCGGGTTGCCGAACCCGGGCCATCTACGAGTGGACCAGTGGTGGACATGCCGCTTGCTCCGGAACAGGCTTCCCAAACCGAGCCGGCCCCACCAACTGCTGATCAAGGGGCTGCGGACGTCGGCGGTGCTGCCACCGGAGAGAGGTTGGGGGCTGACGAGGGTGTCAGCGCCGCTGGGGAGAGAGAAGAAGGTTGCCCGGATGTTGGGGAACCTATCCCTCGTGAGGACCTCCCAGGGGCGGACCCTGCAGCAGACCTGCTGGCTGCCTTCCCTTCCTACCGGCCTGCCGACCCAGAGGAGATGGATGACTCGGACGCGGAGGCGGTCGAGGATAGCCGGGTAACGCGACGCAGGGGGTGGAAGTGCATCCAGCGCTTCCTCAAGCGAGACCCATCGGAATGGCTGGGGCGCATGGGATCACTTCAGACCTGGCTGCGCTTCCTGTGTGCCGGGGGAGCTGATGCTCAACGCCTCCATCTGACGGTCCGTGATTTCATAGCCGAGAAGATGCGCGAGAGCCGCCGGCGTGCCGACGTCGCACAAAGTCGGGACATGTCGGAGAGCACGCAGGCGCTCATCGCGGCAGAGCAGGAAGTCCGGCGCCTCGAAGGGCAGGCGGCAGAGAAGGAGGCCTTCGTCGCAGCATGTACCGAGCTTGTGGAGCAACTATCGGCACAACTGATCGACGCTCAGGTACAGCTGACGGAGGCGGGCCAACAGATGGTCACACTCCAAGTCGAGCGGGAGCGTGCACAGGCCAGGATTGACGAACTGCGTGCTGCGACCGCCGACGAGGAGAGGGCACGCAGAGAACGAGAAGCAGCCCTGGAGGCCGCCAGCCAAAGGGTAGCGGCATTAGAAAGACTCATTCAGCACGCTAATCCCTAAGGGCTGTTTTTTTGCCATTCCCAGAACATTTGCTTCCGCTACTTAATATTTGATCCACTTGTACGAATCGCCATATTTATCTGCGTCTTTTGGTTTAACATGCTCAACCACAAATTGTCTCGTGGGAGCGTTAACCAAGCATCAGGCATCCATAATTGGGCCTGGGTTTCTGGAGAAAAGAGGGAGGTCATTCCTGGGAAAGGAGACCTCAGACCTAACCAATGTATCGTCCCCCAACTTGTTCCAACACACGAGCGGGACAACGCTAGGGGCGTTGAGATTTTATCCGAACATAGGGAAATGAGAAAGGGTGAATCGCGTGTCCCGAATCCAGACATCCACAACGATCGGCCTTCCAGGAAATGCCCAAGACGGTAGGCGGACAGTGGATCGACCATAACAACTGCAATAGACGGACCGAAAAAGGCCATCATTCATATTGCAGGAGGCGGACCACATGTCATCATGAATACCGCTTTGGGGTTCCTTCAGACACAAGGGTGGAAAATCCAGATCAACAGGGCATGCGAAGCGTGGGGCGAAGTGACGATTTGTTCGGACAGAATCCAACGCTCTCAAAATTGCGCCACCGTGGGGAAAGCGTATTGGGCGGATGCACTAATCTGGCCGTGAGTCACCTCAATTCTCAGACAGCACCTCTCTGACGAGGAAACTGTCGCTTCCCATCATTGCGATGGGGCATCCCGAGCTGAATCGGGGAGAATATCACAACTGCACCACTCTACCCGAAGTCAGGCCAGACGACCGGCGACGAGGAGGGGCGGGACTTATCGATCCCTGAGGCTGGACCCGAGTCGAAATGTCCGGGCGTTCCTACGTACTCCATCAGGCTGGAGATCAAGCCACACGTAGTTCTGTGAGTGCAGTTTAACGTCATGCAGGACGTAGGACCCCATTTGGGGTAGATCTTAGTTTAGGGTCTTAGAGCTCGGACCATAAGGGCTGGATCTTAGTTTAAGGTCTTAGAGCTCGGACCATAAAGGTGGAGGATCTTAGTTTAAGGTCTTAGAACTCGGACCATAAGGGCTAGAGGATCTTAGTTTAAGGTCTTAGAGCTCGGACCATAAGGGCTAGATCTTAGTTTAAGGTCTTAGAGCTCGGACCAGAAGGGGAGATCTTAGTTTAAGGTCTTAGAGCTCGGACCATAAAGGGGGGATCTTAGTTTAAGGTCTTAGAGCTCGGACCATAAGGGGAGATCTTAGTTTAAGGTCTTAGAGCTCGGACCATAAAGGTGGGATCTTAGTTTAAGGTCTTAGAGCTCGGACCATAAGGGGAGATCTTAGTTTAAGGTCTTAGAGCTCGGACCATAAGGGGAGATCTTAGTTTAAGGTCTTAGAGCTCGGACCATAAAGGTGGGATCTTAGTTTAAGGTCTTAGAGCTCGGACCATAAGGGTGGGATCTTAGTTTAAGGTCTTAGAGCTCGGACCATAAGGGGAGATCTTAGTTTAAGGTCTTAGAGCTCGGACCATAAGGGGAGATCTTAGTTTAAGGTCTTAGAGCTCGGACCATAAGGGCTCAAAGCACGCCACATCGTGGTCATATCCCCTGGATATGCGAAGATGCACTGAGGGATAGTGTCAAGAGTGTCGAGGTTTCGCCTGGTCAGAATGGGAGGTGGAAAATGTGAATCATGCGGCCATTCACTCGAGGACCGGGAGCACCGGCGTGACGATATGAGAATACTGCCGACCGTGGCGGAAAAGCAGCATCAACATCGCACCAACCGTTGGTGGAATGAGGCAGCAAACGAGCATCGACCGCTCAATCGCAGGATTTATATCGATTTGCTGCCCGAGGCCATTGGGGGTACCGGCCCGAGTCGGTGGGAGAGCACTGAGGCATTGTGTCCGAACCGTTCACGGGGGCTCCACCCAGGGCGTAGACGATGGGTCCGAATGAAAGGGAGCACGAAGCCTGAAAAGTGGAGGAAACCTGACCAAGCGGATCCTGACCCTCCTGGCAATAAACCAGAGTACTCTTGACACCAGTGGACCACGGCAAGGGGTCGGGGAACACGCCTTGAGGGTGACCTGAAGGCGGCGGATTCCCCAGAGAAGGGGGAATCTCTAAGAGGTGGGGGGCTGGACCCGAAGTTTCAAACATCCGGGCGTTCCTACGTATCCCATAAGGATGGGAATCAAGCCGCACGTAGTTCTTGAAGCGCGGTGCAACACAATCGGGCACCAGCGCGGGGAAGAGTGCGGGTCTGACCCTCGCACACAAAAGGAGCGGCATTTGATATTTCTTGTTTGTCCTTAAAGATGAATGGTTTTTCTTTGTGCGGCGACATGCCCGTGATTGAGAAATCTCTGGCGTCGCCACAATAATCAAGCCATGGAAGGCATTGATGAATGGCGTGGTCATTAACCAGCGCCCAACATGAGTGTCCCCTGAGGAGGACATCACGATGCAGTGCCGTTTCTCGTCGGGCGGCCAAGACGATCACAGTTTACGGTCGTGTGGTAGGACCAGACAACACAGTTTAAGGTCGTGTGGTTCGGACCATGGAGGAATCCGCTTACCGCGGTACGGCGGACACGGCGGAGGTGGGAGCATACCCAGCCCTGCGGTCACGCACGATTCCAGGAGAAGAGTCTTGGGATGGGGGTCTGCGTATGTCCATCACCCGAGGGGCAGAGATGCTAGCCTCCAGATATACTGGGCCCAGAACGCAATTGTTCGGGCGACTCCCTCCTCCTTATGGGGACGAGGGTCCAGCTACGCATGGCCCTTAGGGAGGATATCTGCATATATCCTTGGTGCTCAGATCATGGGAGCCTCGAACGACATCATTACCCTGGTTGGTCTGCCTAACGTGTAGAGGCGTACCGGAGGTCGGTATGAAGAGAGTGTCAAGATCCCACTACAACGCACAAAGGCGGAGTGTGATGAGGACTGCGCAACCAATGTTCAGAGCCCGAGAGAGCTGACATGGCGATCAAGGACGTTGCTGACGCATTCGCAACACAACATCCGATCGCGTCAGCCTAAGACGGGGCAAGCAAACGAGCATCAACCGCTCAATCGCAGGATTCATATCGATTTGCTGCCCGAGACCCGCCGGTAAATCGACCCGGAGCGGTGGGAGAGCACTGAGGCATCGTACCCAAACCGCTAACGAGGATCCCTTTGAGTGAAGGCTCGAACAAGAGGAAGCGTGAGGCCTGACAAGCAACACAGGACTTGTCGGAATTGAATCTGACACTACGAGTCATAGACCGAAGCACCCCAAAACATGTTAACAGATCTCCGGAAAGGGTCGGAGGACTCACCCTGAGAGCAACCGAAGGGGGGCAGGTCCCCGTGATCAACCAAGAGACGGGGCTGGACCTGAGACACAAGCGTCCAGGCGGTCCTACGTATCCCATAAGGATGGGAATCAAGCCATACGTAGTTCTGGAAAGGCAGTTTAACGTCATGCAGGACGATGAGGGGTGTGAGGTAGTCCCACACACGGGGGAGGCGTACGGCGCGGCCAGTAGACCGACGTGAATGAGGACATAATCCCCTGCTCACGCGATACGCCTCGCACAAAAAGGAGGGGAACTGGGGCCAGAGGCCCAACGCGGGATAGAGATTCCCGGGAAATGGGGCTGGGCCTGAAACATGAATGTCCAGGCGGTCCTACGTATCCCACAAGGATGGGAATCAAGCCATACGTAGTTCTTGAAGTGCGGTTTAACGTCATGCAGGACGATGAGGAAAAAAGAAGGGGGGAGCAGAAGGCATCCCCAAACGTGGAGGGGGGCGTACAGCGTGACGAGCAAACCGTCGTGAATGAGGGCATAGCCCCGCACTCACACCATACGCCGCACACCCCGGGACAACTGGGCCAAGGGCCCGAGATGGGATGGAAATTCCCGAAGGATGGGGCTGGGCCTGAAACACGAGGGTTCAGGCGGTCCTACGTATCCCATAAGGATGGGAATCAAGCCATACGTAGTTCTGGAGAGGCAGTTTAACGTCATGCAGGACGAATGCTGAACAGTTTAACGTCTTGTAGCTCGGACGTAGTGCAGTTTAGCGTCATGCGGGACGAAGCACTTGGCAGTTTAACGTCTTGCAGCGCGGACGAATGCTGAACAGTTTAATGTCTTGTAGCCTGGACGAATGCAGTTTAACGTCGTGCAGGACGTAGCACTTGGCAGTTTAACGTCTTGCAGCGCGGACGAATGCTAAACAGTTTAACGTCTTGTAGCCTGGACGAATGCAGTTTAACGTCGTGCAGGACGTAGCACTTGGCAGTTTAACGTCTTGCAGCGCGGACGAATGCTAAACAGTTTAACGTCTTGTAGCCTGGACGAATGCAGTTTAACGTCGTGCAGGACGTGGTGACACTCAGGCAAAGTATTGCTTGAGGAACCTAGCGTTGGTGGGAGGAGTGACACGCTCACCATCCATAGTCGCTAGGGAGTACGCGCCATTGGGATAGACCTTGTGGACAACAAAAGGTCCCTCCCACTTGGGCTCCAACTTGGGCGGCTTCCTGCCGGGGATCATCGGTGCTCTTAGGGCTAGCACTAGATCACCCTGTAGGAAGGAGCGGAGGCGAACCTTCTTATTGAAAGCTCGAGCCATCCTGCTTTGATGCCTCTCCAAGTTGTGCAAAGCGCGAAGTCTATTCTCATCCAGTGCTTCCAACTCGACTAGACGGGCTTCAGCAACTCTGTCCGGCGCTTGCTGGTCGTAGACCGCAGTGCGCAAGGACGGTAACTGGATCTCGATGGGCAGGACGGCCTCAGCTCCATACACCAGGGAATAAGGGGTCATCTGGGTGGAATTGCGAGTCGTCGTCCGATAAGCCCAGAGGGCGTTGGGGAGCTTGTCCGGCCAACTCTTCTTGTTCTGACCAACCATCTTTTGCAGAATGTTAGAGAGGGTTTTGTTAAACGCCTCGATCTGTCCATTCGCCTGCGCATGATAGCGAGATGTATGGTTCGAGCGGACGTTATACTTGGCGTACAACTTCTTCAACTCGGCTGCTCGGAAATTGGTTCCGTTATCCGTGAGGATAGCGTGAGGCACTCCAAATCGATAGATGATGTTGGAGGTCACGAAGTCAGCGATCGAACAGGATTTGACCTCTCTGAGCGAAATCGCTTCTGCCCATTTGGAGAAGAAGTCCGTGGCGGTCAGAATGAACCGGCACTGGCGAGCTGTCGCCGGCGGGTAAGGTCCCACAACGTCCAGTCCCCAGACTGCAAAGGGCCAGGAATACCTTGTGGTATGGAGAGGCTCCGGCGGCCGATGCACAAAGTTCGCGTGAACCTGGCACGCATGGCACCTCCTGGCGTACTCGATGCAGTCATGGATCATAGAGGGCCAGAAGTATCCCAACCTCCGAATCTGGTGGGACAGCTTCGGCCCAGTTTGGTGGGCGCCGCATGAACCAGCATGAACCTCTTGCATGACTCGTGGGATCTCAACTCCCTGAAGGCAACGGAGGAGAACACCATCAAATCCGCGTTTGTAGAGGATCTGCTCCAGGCCGGGACTGCTCTGGAGGACGAACTGCGATGCGCGGCGTCGAACTCGCTCGCGCTCGGCCCGATCTGACGGAAGAATGCCATGTTGGAGGTACTCAACCAAAGGCGTCCTCCAATCAGGGGCTGATCCGACTGCTATATCTGGGGTACTCGGGGCTCCGGGCATAGGGGCAACCGTGGTGAGATTACTTACCAACGGGCCGCGATCTTCTTCCGGGATAACGGGAGCGATGAGCCTGCGGCGCGTCACGCGGACGATCAGGTTGTCCTGTTCAGGTTCCGCAAGTGACGCAGCCAGGCTGGCCAAAGCATCTGCTCGACCGTTCTGCGACCGGGGAATATGGACAATTTCTGGCCGAGAAGGGAACCGGGCCATCAGAAGGAGGGTGCACTCCAACAATGGCACAAGTTCCGGCTTCCTGACAACATAGTCGCCATTGATCTGCTTAATGACCAGCTCGGAGTCCCCTTTCACACACAGATGGGGCACGTCGATCTCGAGAGCTAACTCGAGGCCGGTGATGAGGGCATGGTATTCCGCCTCATTGTTGGTACAGCCCTCTGACAACAGGAAAGAGTATGGCAGCACGGCTCGCTCCGGGGTAATGAAGACGATGCCCAAGCCCACTCTATTGAGCTTAGGATTATCGAGTCTTCTACCGGTGGGGCTCCGGGAGGCACCGTCAAAGTGCATCTGCCAGCATGGATCGGCTCGATCAACCGAGAGAATGGTCTCATCAGGAAAGCCTAGATCCAGCGGCTGATCCGCGGAGGTCGGGTGAGCGGCCAGAAAGTCTGCCAACGCTTGCCCTTTGATGGCCTTCTGAGACACATACCTGATGTCGAACTGCTGGAGAATCACAGCCCACCGCGCTAGACGGCCAGTCAACATAGGTCGGCTCAGGATATATTTCAACGGGTCTACCCGAGAAACCAACTGTACCTCATGGTGCTGCAAGTAGTGCCGTAATTTCTGTACGGCAAATACGAGCGCCAGGCAGCTCTTCTCGATGGGGGAATACCTAACCTCCGCATCGAGGAGCATGCGACTGAGGTAATAGAGGCTATTCTCTGTTCCCTCGTTGTTCTTCTGGGCGAGAAGGGCACCCAGGGACCGTTCCAGGGCGGTCACATAAAGGACCAGCGGCTTTCCGGATACGGGCGGCATCAGGACCGGAGGTCGAAGCAGGTACTGCTTGATTTCCTCGAAAGCGGCCTGACACTCTTTATCCCATACATAGGTGACACCCTTCTTCATAAGCCGAGAAAAGGGCTTACACTTGCCGGCCAGATTCGCGATGAATCGGCGTATATAGGCTAAGTGGCCTTGGAACCCTTGCAGTTCCCGGACGGTACCCGGGGGAGGCATCTGGCTAATCGCCCTGATTTTCTCTGGGTCGATCTCAATACCCCGGTATCTTACCACAAATCCAAGGAACTTTCCGGAGGTGACCCCAAAGGCACACTTCAACGGGTTCATCTTCAGGCAGCGAGACCGGAGGAAGCTGAACACTTTCTCAAGATCTTTGAGATGGTCCTGACGCTGGCGCGATTTGACAACCAAGTCGTCGACGTAGCATTCCACCAGTGTGCCGAGGATTGGCTTGAATATGCGGTGCATCGCCCGTTGGTAGGTGGCACCTGCATTCTTCAGGCCGAAGGGCATGACCCGGTAGCAAAAGGTACCTTGGGGGGCCCTGAAGGCAGTGAACTCCTCATCCTCAGGGGCCATCCGAATTTGGTTGTATCCGGAGTATCCATCCATGAAGGAGAGGGCTTGGAACCCTGCCGTGGCATCAATCAACAGCTCTGTCACTGGAAGGGGAAAATCATCCTTCGGACAGTGGCGGTTGAGATCGCGGAAGTCGATGCAGACTCTAATCTGCCCGTTCTTCTTCCTGACCGGCACAATGTTGGCCAGCCATTTGGGGTACTGAACTTCCCTCACGAAGTTGGCTTTGATAAGCTTGTCAACTTCGGCCTCAACCATGGCACCATGGGATGGGTGCATTTTCCTGGGAGGCTGCTTGAACCCGCGATGGTTCGCCGGGAGACCTAGGCGGTGGACGGCTACCTGAGGATCTAGCCCCGGCATCTCGTCATAGCCCCAAGCGAACACATCACGGTGCTGCCTGAGAAAGTCCACGTACTGCTGCCGCTCCTCAGAGGGCATGGCGGCACTGACCAATGTGGGTCTTGGATCTGCCTCGGTTCCAAGGTTCACCTGTATTAACTCATCGACCGTGGCGGGGACGCCCTCCTCAAAGGCTGGGGGTGCGTCTTCCACGTCCTCTCCACTCGGGGAGGGATCATCCACGGGAGAGACTGCGTTGGAAACTGCATTGGGGCTACCAGATCCTGCTGGGCCACTGGTGCTGGCGCGGGCGGTCGCGGCCGTCTCATCAGGAGACTCGCGGACCGTCAAGACCATGGCGACGTCCAACCGGTGAATCGGGAGGACGTAAGCGTCATCCAGACTTGCCCAGGGATCGCTTGCAACAGCGACAGGCTCAACCTCACCTGCCAGGATCTGCTTATCCTTGCTCTTGTAATAGTCCGCGTCCAGATAGCGGGCTTCACATGAGGCAAAAGGAGAGGCATCTCCTTGAAGCACGCCTACTCGACCATTAAGGGAGTATTTAAGGCATTGGTGGTATGACGAGGGAACCGCCGCATGAAGGTGAAGCCATGGCCTGCCCATCAATGCGTTATACGCAGTGTCCTGAGAGACTACCATGAATTCGGTGTTGGCAACCAAGTCACCGAACTGGGTCTTCAAACGTATCTTGCCGACCGGGGTTTGCTCGGTGCGGTCGTACCCCTGGATCCTGAGGTCGGAGGGAATCAAGTCATCCTCAGACAACCCCAATCTCCGGAGCGTCCGAGTTGGAATCAGATTAATCCCGGACCCCGTGTCGACAAGACAACGCCGGACTTCAAGGCCATTGAACTGGCCAGTGACATACAGCGGACGGATGTGTCCCTGTATAGGAGGGTCCTCATCCTTACCAGAGAACGAGATAACTGCCTGACATTCGGCGTCCTCGATCGTTTCGGCGTGGAAGGCCTCTGCAGCCGCAACCTCTGTCTCAAACTGGAGGGGGCTTTTCAGGGCTTCAGCGAGTGCCTCGCGCATCTCAGATGACATGCGCAGAGCCTCAAGGATGGAGAGCCTTGCTGGGATGTCGGCCAAGTGCTTCAGGACATCATACTTTTTGGCCAAGCGCGAGCTCCTGGTTGCAGGAGATTGCTCTGCGGTTGGTGGCATGACGGGCCTTACCGGTTGGATCGGCGGCCGACTGGTACTTGGCGCATCTCGCTGTTCACTGGTCGCAGTCCGGGAAATGGTCACCGTACTGGAGTCAGGAGGCCGGGATGGACTTGTGGCAGGGCGGAGCTGGTCGCGACGCGGCTGAGGCGGTTCTGCCCGGTCCCATACCACAAACAGTGGCGGAGGCGAATCCGTCATCCCCGGATGGGGAGCCTGCGCACGTTGAGCTCGATCTTGAGCCTGCCGCCTAGTCTCAGTGGCGTGCACGGCCTGGCCGGAGGTACCGACGGCTGTGCCCCGGCGACTCCTGCTGCTGCGGTTCTTCCGACGGTGGCGACGACCGGGGACGCTAGGGAGGTCCACCTGGTGTTCTTCAACGTCGGGAACCGAAAAGGGATTTACCAGCTCGACGGTGTTAACCGAAGCGTACCCAATACCGTCATCGGACGAATCATCCATCACCGGGCGGATCCGAGGAGGGACCCCCATCCCCGGGGGCATGAAATCGCCGAGAGTACGGGATAGTGGCGGAACTGGCGGGGCGCGCTCTTCCTTCTTGCGCTGCCGCCGTTTGCTCCTCTTGGAGGAGGCAGACTGGGACGACGATGCCGAAGCAGCACCCGCAGGTTCTGGGGGCTCAGGCTGATTCAAGCGCGCACGGATGATTCCCTGGGCGCGAATGGTCGTCTTGCGGGCCATCCAGTTATTATACTTCTGGGACCCGCGGTTGGAGACCAGCTGCCATTCGTCCTCGTTGCCACTATCGTCATCTGATCCCACGAACACGCCCGCTACCTGTGCTGGAGCTGGGCCCAACCTGATTACATTGTTGTTAATCTGGTCTTGGAGCCAGTCCTTGAACACATAGCACCGCTGGATGGTGTGCCCCAGGGCCCGATGGTAGGGGCAGTAGCGGGGGTTATCTGTGAGATGTGCCTCCTCTGGCCTCCAGCACTCAGGCAATCGCACAATCCTCTGCTCCAGGGCGCTCCGGAAATAACCGGGGACCTGATCCTCATGGAATGAGTACGTCAGGTGTCGCGGGCCCCTGGGAGCGCGGTCTTGACGAGGGGCCGGAGGGGCCTGCCGAGGAGGTGGACCCTGATTATCTCGCCGGGGTTGCGGCGGTACATTACGCGGAGGGGCCGGCCGGTTCTGAGGCTGCCGTTGCTGGGCCGGGAACTGAGCCCGTGGAGGCGGATTCCTGTGAGGCTGCGGAGCTGGCCTCACCGGCAGCAGCTCCAACGGCCTGGGAGCCTCTATCTGGGCCACAGCAGCGGGCTCAGCCCTGCTGGCTCTCCTTGCAGGAATCATAGGAGGCAGCGGGTGTGCCTGGCTGGCCTGTTGCAGGGCTTCCTCAAGACGTTGAGCTTTGTCTGAGAAGTCCCTGAACCCTCCGGGGTAATTCTGAGTGATCAGGGAAGGGACCAGCTCGGTCTTGACGTTCCCGACGCACATTGTCAGCAACTGCTCCTGAGTCAATGGCATGTCAAGGGAATACGTGAGACCCTTCCATCGGGCGACGAAGTCCGCGACTCGCTCATCAGGCCTCTGCTTGCACTTGAAGAGGTCTGCGATACTCGTCTTCCGGGTCGTGGAACTGAACTGGTAGAGGAACTGTCTACGGAGGTCCTCCCAGCTGGTTACTGACCCGACGGGGAGCTGGCTGTACCAGACAAATGCTGGCCCTTCCAGTGTCTGGACAAAGCAGCGAAGCTTAGCGGCCTCTTGCTGCGCCGGAGTCCCCAACATAGGCCCGCACCTCGAGTTGAAATGGGCCAAATGTTGTGGCGGATCTCCGGTCCCGTTGAAGGGGGCGAAAGTGGGATTCCCGAATCCCGGAGGCGCCGGCATGTCATCCACCCATGCTGGGTATGGCTTGCCGTCCGGTGGGATCGCCACCTGCCGAGTCTCCAAGGCTTCCAAGCGGGCAATGAGTGCCGCCATCGGATCGTCCGGACATGGGTTCCAGTCCTGGCGAGGATCTCTAACCACGAGCGCATTGCATGGCCCTTCAATCGGGTCGTCGACCGGATCGTCGAACTCGGCAGCTCGTGGGATGGCTGGCGGAGCGGCCCTTGGGGCAGCGGGAGGAATCCGAGCGGGGTCCCTCAAGTAGTCCCGCCGCTCGGGAGGGTGTGGCGAAACATACCGCGCCCTCTTGCCGTAGGCAATGGCCTCTCTCCTGTCGGCGAACACGGCGTAATCACGGTTGCCCGGGAGAGTCTCATCGAGGGGTGGTTGTTCCGGTCCCTGCTGCCCTGGCCTGGGATCACCGTAGTCAGGCCGCCGTTCTGCAGCGCGCTCGGCGAGGAGCTGGTCAACCAGCCTCTTCTGTTCGGCGAGCTGCTGACGTAGCGTAGCCTTCTCGGGATCCTCCTCTGCCTTCCGCATGGAGGCAGATGGGTCGGCGGGCCTTATAGCCTCGCTGTGCTCTTTTCCTTTGCTGACGTTTCGGCTCAACGTCAGTGCTTCAGTGGGTGCGGGGAGCCCCAGGAGGTTCCTCTGATGACGAGTAACTCTCACTGATGGGTCTGACGACGGCTTGTCTTCGGGGGGGAAGCCCCCGTCGAGAAGTTCCAAGTCGTTCCCCTCTCCCGACAGGTCAGCCATATTGACTGTTCCTGTCCCTGGGGATATACCCTCAGGGCCACCCAACGAATCGGGCTGTCGGCGAATCACACTGAAGCGTAGGGCAGCGTACTGCCCCCATCCACGGATATACACGTGGGGAGTGGCTTCCTCGATAACTTTGCGGAGTACTTGAAAGCACTCAACGCATCGTTGTTGGAGGGCCTCGTGGTGCCCAAATGACCCGGGGTGCCGAACCGCGGGGAGCATGGCCAGGTCAATTTGACGGCACTGCTCACCAATATCCTCCAGGTGTAGTTGACTCCCGGGGTATGGCATTTGTAGGCAGTGAAGACGGGAGTGAGTCTCCCGGAGAGTTCGGCGGAAGCACTCGAACTCATCCGGGGTGAGCGATTCGGGTGCATCAAAGCCCGGTCCTGCGACTGGCCAAAACTTCTCAGGGAAGTGGCCCTCTGCAAGGACGGTCCAGAAGCTCCACGACTCAAACTCGGGACCCAGATCTCCTCGGTCCTCTTCCATGGCTGGGAACGGACGGGGAACTGGTAGTGGTGCCGAGGCGGGCCGTCGGGCCGACGGGCTGACCGGCGGTGAATACGGCGAGCAGGCCGATTGGCCTCCATATCCCGGGCCTCCCCCTGAGGGTGGCGGTGCCCCAGCTACCACATCACGATAGGACGGGCCGGCGAGCGAACATCCTGCCGTAGCATCGGTGCTCGCCGAGGGCGCACCAGATCGTGGTTCGACCGTCGGTCCCCAGAAAAAGTCTCCGGCTTCTCTGATCGAGACGGAAGGCACTTCCGGAGGGGCCGGTACCAACCGCAAGTTTGATCCTTGGGGGTCTACCAGGCCCTCGTTACTCCGGATATACCTTCGGAGAGACGCGGGGATCACATCGATCTCGCTCTCGGGGAGCACGAGGCTGACGTGCCGCATTCCTACCCCTGCCCTTGACTGGCGGGATTGGGGAAGGGGCTCTGTCGCCGAATCGTACTCTGCCTCTGAGTCAGAGAAGCAAACCGGTCGGATCTCTGTCCGGAACTCCGCAACATTCTTCCCTCGGCGTCGACGCCTTGCCTTCCTGCCCCTGGGTGGTTCTTCGGGGCAGGGCTGATCTCTGTCCTGGCGTCCTCCGGCCGCACTGGTGCTGGGGCCGAGAGGACTGGGAACCAAGGTGCGAGGGGCACCGGGACAGATATCAAAGGGGACGCGGGGAGAGATGATCCCGGGCAGGACTCCGGGCCGGGATCGGGAGGTGGGATGACCCATGCCTCCTGGATCGGCCACACAGAGTAGATCCTGCCGGTGAATAGCGCTACCGCGAGGTGGTCCGCGGTGGCTACTGCCAGTGCCAGCAACCGGGAGAGTCAACCCAACCTGCCTTTGGGGCGGTCGGGGCCTCGATCCGGGTCGGGCATAGGAGTTCCCCCGCTCAGGATGCGCAGAGGCCTGGCGACTGGAGCCAGCAGTGGCTTGGGCCAATGCGGCCGCTGTTGCTAGAGCCCCAAGGTGGGCATCCTCTTCCGCTCGTGCCCGACGTTGGCGTCGAGACAGACGAGCCGGGATGAGCGGCGCGGGCAGGTGGAGAGCCTGTTCCTCGACTTGAGGGGCCTGGCGGCGATGTCGCCGTGGCCTGGCGGGAGCCCTTATCGTGGATCCCTGGAGCGGACCTCGGATAGGGTGATCCTGGGCATCTTCCACTTCATCCGCATAGGGAAGGGAACTGTCAGAGCGCTCCGGGGATAAGCTCCCGAAGCGGTTGGACGTTGAGGTAGGCGGCGGTGCCTCCCTGCGCGGCCCTCGGGGGCGGCGGTGGTGGCGAGGCGCAGCCTCCTCAAGGTCTAGGCGAGCCATTTCCCTAGTGGGGATGACTCCCTCTTCCTCGTATCTCCGCACCAGGGTGTTGATCACCCTTCTCTGGATGACCTCCGAGGGGGAGAGAGGGCGTGGTCGTCCCGCAATTGCGGCTGCTGGGACGGCTGTGGAACGGGCGGGACCGCGCGGAGTAGCCGCGTCGGTGTTTCCCCTGTCCCTGCGCCAGTGGGCGGGTGGCGTTCGGGCACTAGATCGGGCGACCTGATTTCTGAAAGCAGGGAGAATGACCCATTAATACTGACAGGAAAAAGGAATCGACAACCAACCATTAGCGCCACGACGCCTTCCGTGGGGGGAACCCAGGCCCTCGACGTTGCGAGACGGAGTGCCCGATGTCCCTTCCCCAGCCCCTGGCGGGTAAGACTGAATGCTTGGCCGGGCAACACGCCGGTCTTCCAACACCTCTGAAAGCCATCGGTCTTCGTATCGAGGAGAAGAGATTCACGTCGGGTTCACCATTTTTCTGTTTCGGTGCGGATGTGCGTCGGGTTACGCTGTTCCGCCAGGACGCGTTCGCGCGTGCACCCGTCAACCCGAGGGGATGGGCGCGCGGCTTGTGGTCCCGCAGTCCCGCTTTCCAAGGGCGGGCGGCATCCGTCCCTTATTCAGGGGCGTCTGCTCCTTGATCGAAACCGGGATGATGGGATGTCGGCTTCTCCTTCCTTGGACGTCTCCTCGGAACTTGTCGCCTAATCCGGGTCTCCCTCATAGACTTAAGAATGTTCGTGAATCTCGTTCCCGGCGCCATATCTTCATGGACACCGGTTAATTACGCTGCTTCCGCCCGGACGTTCCAAGGAGTCTGGGCGGGGCAGCAACCTGCGGTGAGAGGGCCGGGTGGCTCTGGGTGCTGGGGGCGTGTCGTAACACTGCGGCTCTGCACGTCTGTCTTCCGTCCCTAATAGGGCTTCTCGAAGGCACGATGGCCTGAGGCATCCCGTACTAGGTGCGGGGAACTGTATCACCTGAGGTTTTCCTCAGCTTCCCGTGTTTAACACGGGGTATGCCGCGAGTTTAACGTCCAGCGGGGACGGCATCGGACCGATCAACACGAAAAGTGGATCAGATGACGAAACCCCTTGCGGGGAACCTCCGACGCTGGGGCCAGCACATGGGCGGCTTCCCAAGTAACGTGGAGTGAAGTGAAGTGGCATGACCCCACCGGGATGTGGCGGCCCGGGTAAGGATCAGGGTGGATGATGGAGTAAAGAGCTTGGACCCCAGAGGGGCTTCCTACGTACCGCGCGTTAACACGGATCAAAGTCAACGTAGTTCGGGCATACAGTTTAACGTCATGCTGGACGTCGGCAAGCCGACTCACGAAGAGGTCGAGGCCGCCGGGCGGAGGATTGAACCGAACCACCTCGCACGGAGGGGGATGGAACGGCCGGGTGGATCACAGTTTCACGTCATGCTGGACGATAAAAGGGGAAATGGAAAAGGGGGGCTGTGGGGAGGCACCGTGGAGATACACACGGGCGGTCTCCCACAGGGGCGGATTCATAGGTGAATCAACGCAAGCGTGAACCCTGGAGGGGTCCACTGATGGACGAACCGACGTAAATACGACCGGGACGACCAGGTGGTGGGCTTGGACCTCAGGGAGGCTTCCTACGTACCCTGTATAGAAGACAGGGATCAAAGTCCACGTAGTTCAATCTGTCAGGACTTACGCACTTGGGGCAGCCCGGATACTGCAAAACTCAGTTGGAAGGGACTTGGACCGAAAGCAAAAGACACCTCGATCCCAGTCAGACCCTCTACTGGCTTCGGCAGTGGGGAGGTGCAATGGAGATACACATGTGCAGCCTCCCACGAGAAACTAGGGGTTTGTAATACCCTGCCCCCGTAGGGAAAAGCCACTCCCATTAAATCGTCCCAAAAGGGGGACAATCCCGACATCCCTGCAGAGACGAGCGGGTGGGGGCCACGTCCAAACCGGGGGAGACCCTGCGTGCGGAGCACGGGATCAGGTTGCGGACGGTTTAGCGTCTTGCCAGACGAAGTACAGTTTAACGTCATGTGTTGAGGACGAGGCACTTGGCAGTTTAACGTCTTGCAGCACGGACGATGGGGGCTAGGCAGTTTAACGTCGTGCAGCTTGGACGGGTGTGCAGTTTAACGTCATGCTGGGCATAGGTTGCCGGACGAAGCACTTGGCAGTTTAACGTCTTGCAGCGCGGACGATGTACAGTTTAACGTCGTGCAGGACGTATATGCAGTTTAACGTCATGCTGGACGAGTATGCAGTTTAACGTCATGCTGGACATATATGCAGTTTAACGTCATGCTGGACATAGGTGCGTGTCACTTCGCGCAAGCCTGGAGGGCCGCACGGGAAGACAACGCACGGTGCGGGCACCCGGGATGAGAATCATCGGGTGCCACACAGGCGGGTAACCTTGGGAGGTCAACGGGGGCGACCCTGGCAGATTGCGCGCAAAAAGGAAGCTTTGCGCGCAATACTGCGGGCCGGCGCGCAATCGGGACGGCTGGCGCGCAATTGGGCCAGTGCCTTGCGCGCGGATGCTTCAGATTGCTCACACCGGGCTTCGGATAGCGCGCGGGGGCAACGGCTCATTCTCTAATGAATGGCCACTTGAAAGAAGGGGGGTGCGCGCAATCGGGCCGGATTGCGCGCACCCCGGGGCAATTGCGCGCAAGCGGGTTCTTTTGCGCGCAAAGGCCTTAGGGTGAGTGTTTATTCAAATGAAAGGAGCCAGCGGGGATTGCGCGCGAAGGCGGACCCCGAGGCTTTCTTGCGCGAAAGAAAGGAGGTTACCTGAAGTTCGTCATTGCGCGCGGAAGGGGTTGAATTGCGCGCACGGGAGACGTTTCGACTTCCAGCAACCTTTGAAACGTTGGGGGTCGCCTTGTATTTATAGGCAACCCCGGGCGCGGAATCCAGGGTGCGAGCGCGAAATTCTTCTCGCGGGCGCGGAATCGGGCGCGGCGCGTAAGGGAGTCGCGCGGACCCGCGGCGCGCAGAATTGCGCGCCGAGCCGGCGCATTGCGCGCATCCCGGTGGTTTTCCGCGCGGGACATCACCTTTACGCGCGGGCCTCTGAAATTCCGCGCACGGCCTCCGGGCCCTCCGAAACATCCTTCCGACTCCAAATATGACCTCGCTTTCCGCATCCGGAGCTGCGTTTGGGAGCAACGGACTTTTCCGGCGTCTACAATCACTATATCATATCGAATGATATGCCTATGGTTCATGTATTTCATACTATACAACATACTAATATCATACACTATGATATATAGGATTTAGGATTATTTTTGATAATGTATGTAGAGGAAGTTTCTATTAGGATAATGGAAAACTTGGCATTTTTTAGATTCAATGGATTATTTATAGTGTACATGATGATGAACACTATGACTAATGAAAAAACTTTTGAAGAATTTGAAAATTTTTATTAGAACTAAAAGAGAGTATATTTTTCATGTTAATTTATAATTAATTAAATATAATGAATAAATAATTTGTTTTTCAGTTATTTATTTGACATAGGTGTCAATTGTACAAAGGGGATTTGGTTGTATTTTTATTGCATTGATGAGAACCAAAAGTAGAGCCTCTCTAAAAATGATCCGCACGTGCTCCTTTGAACTTGAAGCATCACTGATGGTACTCTGGGGGCTAGTGTGATGGTACTGATCATCTTGTGTCACTCCCTAGACCAAAACACATTCATTTAGACTTAAAGGTATCTATAGTGATCTCTTTGGATTTATAGGAAAGGAAGGAGGAATATTAAATCTCTCAATATTGAGAAAACCCTAGATACATTCTTGTTGAGAGAGAATTATCTAGGGGTGATAATCTTGTGCACAATGACTAACTTCTCAAAATTCTCATAATTGTCTATTTATATCCTCAAGGTAAGGGTTTTATATTAATTAATTACACAAAGACCATTAATAATATGTTAAACCCAAAAGTAACCTTATTCCATGTAAAATACTATTATTATTATTTTATTTCATGGTGTATGATAATCCTCGCAACAATAAATATTATTTATGGTATGGTAAATAAATATTTATAATTAGACCAAAAACTATGTTAACTCACCCTTCTTGACATTTATTGAATTACCAAATAAATATCATAAATAAATATTATATTTATTCTGGAAAATAAAATATTTATTTTAATATTCTTGTAATTAAATAAATAAATTATTAATAAATAATTATTTATTACCTTGTGAATAACAATAGATAAATATTATACATTCAATAAATAAATAAATATTATATTCACTGTCTGAAAAATAAAATATTTATAATGATATTCATGTAATTAAATAAATTATTTATTAATGAATAAATAAATATTTATTACCTTGTTAATGAAAATTGATAAATATATATTATATATTCACATGATTAAAAAATACCTTGTGAATAAATATTTATTTAATATTTGTGATCATTTACTAAATCTTGAATAAATATTACTTCTCGGCCTAGAGAATAATATTTATCACAACTGTTAAATATAATATTTAACTTGGATCAAAGGAAACTCTCTGTGTGATCATCTAGGACTCCTCTTCTATGGCATTAGGTGGGCTTGCCTAATGTCTAATATTGTTTTCTAGCAATGGTTCAAGGAAACCATAGAGGAAGAGGGTATATCGTAATGACAAAAAACCACATATGAATGATTGTTATTTAATATAATCTATTTATTGTGATATCTCATCAAGTTGGTTTCTCACCCATGTCATCAACCTATATGATTGATAGATATTTATTTTACTATTTGAAATAAACTCATTATTATACCATGTCTATTGAATTTAATTTTACGGTTCTATTTTAATCAAAGGTCTCAGATATCAACTTCTATAAACATGGAAGGGACAAAGCCTTCCTCAACCTATTAATTAATAATATATCATTTGTGATATACTTAATGTACTCAACTTCACTGTGATCATATGTAATCACGGTTTATGGTAATAAATAAGTTTGTGAGACATGACATTTATTAATAATAATATTAACTTTAAAGGATAATTACATAAACTCATGGATAGGAATATCCAATGACATATAAACATGTGGATTTCCTACAGAGGGGTATGTTCTCATAATATCTCATCTAGAAGATTACTAAGAGTGATATTCATGATATAAAGTATCATTTTCTTATGAGTACTCACACCTTAAGATCAACATACTATGTGTCCCATTATAGAATATTATCTGACTATAGAACAATATTTTTGAATATCATCATAGAACTTGAAGGTTCTCATCATAGAGGGGAACTTTTATGACCTATTCAATGTGATAGATATTATAATACATTATCACATTAATGTTATGGAGAAGAAGAATCAGTATGTGATATATGATTTATTAATATTTAAATCTATGAATATATAGGAAATCCAAAGTACAAAGTAATTGGTTCTGGGGCATCAACTCCAATAGTCTCCCACTTCCATTAGAGCCAACTACTAATAATTGGTTAGTTATCACATGTTAAACATTAATGTACTAATTATGGATATAGATATTGGTACTACCATGTTTTCACAGCTAGGGTTGGTATAGCCACATAACTATGTAGTGAATTTTCTTATTGTGGCATCATTACCTTGAGAAAATCCCTCAATTGGTAATATTATTGAGTATCCACCTCTTATTCCCCAGTAAGAATACTGAAATCTTGATTAAGTAAATATTCAAATATTATCATAATAATGATAAAATTCTTACTTTTGGTATAATCCAAAATAGGAGCAAGCCATTACTAAAATGATTCTTAAGTTGTATCAAAAGATGTAACATTATTAAATATTATATATATGGAAAAAACTTGTTGTAATAAGTTTTTATTTCATATTAACTTATCCTTACTATGATATTAGATCTAATTGAACTAAATGAAGAAAAATGTTCAATTCCCTACACCACTAGTAATCCTGATCCTCTAAAAATTGAGAACTCATCCAGTTTTACTTTATCAAGTGATGTTGGGCAGTTATAACTACAAGTTTCTGCAGTTATATTGGATTTGTTTGTTATTCACAAATTACACATCAAGCTTCAATAGTATCATACATCAAGACATATTATAGAATATGAGATAAATTATTAGCACTTAAACTATTGAAATTTTTCAATCTCAATAATCTCTTCCTATACCCATGCATGTTCTACTAGAAAGATTGTATTCCAAAAACAATTTGTTCCTGAATTATTTCAACTTTTATTTTTCAATACATTATCAATATATATACTATGACTAAATTTAGAAAACCCATGGATTTATTTTTTTTATCTTCTTCCCTAGAACATGGTTGGTACTTTAAGTTATTCTTAGAGAAATACATTCTTTAGTCTTAAAAAACTTGTAATACATAACATTTTGTCCATATGTTATCAACATATCTATCTTGAAAACATATAGTGCTCCCACTTACCTGATAGAGACACATGGAACTCCTTTATTTCAGGTAAATATTGAGGTGACCAAATAATTTCATACATAAATATTACATCTTATTAGATAAATAATCATTACATATCATTATGATCCACACTAGAACCATGAAGATTTAGTGTATTTGGAAACTTAGGACATAAAAAACTGGTACATAAAAATTCTATATCATATTACAATAATTTATACAAAACTAGAACCCTTATTAGACATATCATACACAAAACCTTTATTCATATCCTAGAGAAAATTATACATATTAAAGGGTGAGATCAGATTCTCAGTAAGGGTAAACAAGGGAGATATCAACCAGAGATCTTTTTTAAGCATAACATGAGCATAAGGGTATGATAACATGAGATTAACATTTGAAAATCATACCCAAAAATTCAGATATCATAATCACGAGTCATGACATAAATCTTGGAAGTTTAAAATAAATGAATCATAAAGTAATCAAAGAACATTATCTATGAGATCATAATTTTGGCATCAGATCTTGTCACAAAAAAGTGTCATAAAGTGAGGCATAATTATAATCATAGAAATCTTATGTTAAGGATACCCAAAAAGACATTAATTAAATGTTAATATTGGTATTACATAATCTACAAGACTTTAATCATGATAAAAATATCATATATATTCATTATATACATATTTAGAACCATCCATAAATGGTACAAATAAAAAAATTAATTACACCATTCATGGAGATGGTAATCCATATGTACACATGAACGCTATTTTTATTTTATAAAGAAAACTAGTAAATAAATATAAATTATATTTTATCATTATAGAATCATAATTATACCATATATATAATATATATTTATTAAATCATTTATTATATCCATTAATGTGATGTGGTGATGGAAAATGAATCATATCACTATGTTGAGGTGGTAGTCCACACATATGCATGAGCGATACTTTCATATCCCATTTGATGGAAAGGAGGGAGAATATTTTTATTACATCATAATAATAACATATCAGTATATTTATGATGCTATATTCCTCATTTTATTATGGATATAAAAATTTTAGAGAAGGTGGAAGAAGAAATAAAATTGAAAGAGCTCAGTTAATATTTTTACCTCTTCTTTGAGAGACTTCCTTTGGCTTACACCTTAAGCCTGGAATGATTGGTATTTGGAGAATACCAAGGGATCTAGGATGAAGGTAAAGAATCTAGTAAGGGATTATATTATTTATTTTATAATATATAAGTCTCAAAATTTATTAATATCATGGCAAAGTAGGTTCTCATTTATAAGTGGGGGAGATGACACACATGGAATTACTTAAAATATTTAAATAATATATAGTCAATTTCTTGTGAAAGTAGAACCAAATGGATAAGAATTAAAATATAGGATAATATAAGGTTCAAATATATTCAAAAAATAATATTTTTATAGTTTTAAGTTCCATTTTTATCTTTATCTATTAGTTTAACCCCTTGGTAAACCTGCTTTAACCCTAACTATGGTTACAAATTTTAAATATTTTTACTATTCATTGTGACCAAAAATGAAATTTACCTCATTAAAAAATTTGTACATGTTGGTTCTAAATATTTAATTTATTTAATTAAATTCATTTTCTATATGTGTAATAAATTAACTTTAAAATAAGTGTGCAAAACACAATAAAAATATATTTTTAGAGGAAAAATATATTTTTAAGCATAAAACTAAATTTACTTCTATTAATTTACATGTAAAAAACTATTATATGAATATTTAAATATTATATTGAATAAATATTCTTTAAATTTAATTAAAATTATTAATAAATTGTCATTGATTTAATTTATTATGATAAAAACACATTATGCACATAAAAAATTATGAAAAATAAATTTTTTACCTTTAAGTGATTTTATCTTCATTCCTAACCTTTAGATAACTAATGTATGGATTATTATTAATTTATTCATATAAATTATAAATATATTTCATTGAAATCGTTTTTCAATAGTGATCAATATACTTTTCTTATATAAAAATACATGACATGTATAAAAATATATTTCTTCAAAAAGAGGTGTTTTAATCATTAGATGGATTTATTAAAATTGAATTTTTATCAATAAATTTTTATCTTACTAAACCAATATAAATATATTTAATAATTTTTTTAGTCTTATTAATATCTTCCAATCCAACAACTAGGTTATAAAGTTATATTATATCACAGTTTATTTAGACTCGGGGTTGGGTGTAAAGCAAGCTATCGAACACTTCAAGTTTATTTCAAAGGAAATACATATAAAATCCTGGGGTGTTACATTATAACCACTTTAAAATTAATTTAACCCTAAAAAATATGTCACTTAGATAAAAATAAATTATAATATTTCTACTTCATCAGATCTTCGGTTCCTATATAGCTTCCTTGAATTTCTGATTCCTCCAGAGAACTTTAACCGAGTTAGTGGTATTCTTCTGTAGCACTTTACCTCTATGATATAAGATTTATACCAATTATTCTTTATAAGAAATTTCATGATCTAGTTTTAAAACCTCTAAGTTTAGTACATGTGAATTATTAGGTATGTACTTCCTCAAAAGTGATACAAACAACACACCATGAACTTGAGAGAGGTTCGGTGGAAGCACCAAATGATAAGAAACCATCATGATCTGATCAAAAATATCAAAAGGTATTATATATCTATGGCTCGTATTTACATTATTTTTGAATATCATAACCTTATTTCATGGATGAATTTATAAGAATAACTTATCACCAACTTTAAATTCCAAATATCACTGATGATTGTCAGTATAAGTCTTTAGTTGACTCCAAGCTGGCTTGATGTGCTACTAAATGGATCAAACCTTATCTTACAATTCCATAGCTTGATCAGGTCCTAATAAGTTTATTTATACCACTTAATCGCGTCACATTTTAGTTTTATATATCCTTATATAAATGTATTTATAAGGATCTATCTGAATTCCCGATTGAAAGATATTGTTAAAATAAAACTCAACTAGAGGAAGGTTTTGATCCCAACCACCTTTGAAATCTGGAGAATAGGATCTCAATATATCCTATAGAGTTTTAATGGTTCTATTAGATAGAAATTTTTATAAGGATGATAGTAAGTACTGAAACAAAACTCTGTATCTAGATATTTCTAATTATTTCACCAAAACATTGAGGTAAACCTAGGATCTCTATAAAATACAATAGAATGTGTTACGTCATGAAACCTTTCTACTTCCATAATGTATATCCTATAAAGATGAACATGATAGAAAAATTATATAATGGTAAATAAGTCTGATGAATTAAAAATGTTTTTGACTATAACCCAAATAGAATTATGGCCTTTATATATTTTAGGGAGTTCGATGATGAAATCCATGGTGGTGTTTTCCCATTTCCATTCTGGTGTGGGTAATGGTTATAACATCCCCTTAGACTTTTATCTCTCAGCTTTAAGTTTTTGACATACCAAGAATCGAGATACATACTCTACAATATCTCCCCACATGTTAACCCACAAAAAAATATTATTTTAGGTCTCTATACATTTTTATACTTCCAATATGAATAGATAATAATGATCTATGATCTTATTCTAATAACACCTTCTTCAAGTCTAGTATTGATGGGAAACATACTCGGTTCCTGAAACTTATCATTCCATCACAATAAAGGTTTAACTCATGAACATTTCCTAGTATATTTTTTAGATCTACATCCTCATTATGAACCTATTTATTCATCACATGGATATATAGTTAAATACACATTTTATAAAGATAAAATTTCTCCCGTTCTTTTAAGATTTTGATTTTTATCCTTCAAAAATCCAAAAATATTGAATCTTTTGTAGTCCTCATCATAGATAAGAAAGTATGATCCTTTAGACTCAAATAACCATCTATTTTTTAACTTTCCCAAGGTAGTGATGTATTGAGGAGTCATAATATTTAATAAAATCTAACCATATTATCTATCTCATATTCAACTCTTTATAGTTGAATATTTACTTTAAAATTTTATGATAAATATATATGCCACACCTTTATGTATAAAGATAATGAATACATATATTTAATGTGAATATTATCACTTATAACTCCAAGACATGTTTTGGGTAATTCTTTTCATTTTAATTTAATTGATGAGAGGCATAAGATATCATCATGTCATTCTGTATAATAACACATCATAATATCTTATTTTATGCATCACTATAAATCAAAAACCCTTTTTCCACTATATGGTAGTGTGAGAACAAGTGTACTCACCAACATTCTATAAAGTTCCTTGAAATTTTATTCACATTCTTCAGTCTAATGGAACTTAACTCCTTTCTAAGTTAACTTGGTTAGTGGATCATATATCCAAGAGAAATTATTCACAAAGCATCGATAATATATAGCCAATCCAAAAACACTACGTAACTAGGTCACAGTGGTTAGTTTGGGAAAATGTTCAATAACTTTAATATTTTATGGACCCATTGATATACCCTCAGTTGAGATTATATGAACAAATAAATGAAATGTTCTATTGCCAAAATTTACAATAGGTAAATTTTTCATACAACTTCTTATTCCTTAGGTCCTTCAGTGTAATTCTCAAGTGGCATTTTTTTGCTTCCTTTCACATGAAGATATAATAATATCATTTATAAATACTACTAAAAAGTGGTCAAGGTAATCTCTAAATCCTCTATTCATTAAATCCATTAATATATTTGGGGAAGTAGTAAGACCGAATGGAATCACTATAAATTCACAGTGTCCATACATCAAACGGAAGGTTGTCTCAGGTATGTCTTCACTTTTGACCTTCAATTAATTGTATCCAAAATGAAATTTAATCATTGAGAAGTATTGAGTTACTCACAATTTATCAAAAAACCCATAAATATGGGGAATAGGATACTTATTCTTGATCATGATCTTGTTAAGTTCTTGATAATAAATGCAGAGTCACATTAATCCATATTTCTTCTTAAAAAAAGAATAAGTTCACCCCATGGATATGCACTTGCCCGAATGAATCCCTTATCAAGATTCTCCTGGAGTTTCTTCTTCAATTCCTTTAACTCAATCAAGGCTATTCTAAATGGATTCTTTGAAATAGTTATAGCACCAGGTATGAGTTATATTGAAAACTCAACTTCATGATTCAAAAGAATACAAGGAAACTCTTCCATAAAAACATAAAAAATTACCATACAATGGGAATATCTTCAATTTTGAGTTTCTCCCCAACAATATGAGATAAATAACCCCTTTGAATAGGACTTAAGACTCATACAATGGATGTAATTTGAAGTTTCTGGGCGCAGCGGAAGCGCGTGGGTGGATGTGCCCACTTGGATTTTTGTCATTAGCAATGATCAATCCGGGATCAATACGACGATAAATACCAGTCTCCACGGATCGAATCACAGAAAAGGACAAAGAATATGGTTTGTCTTGGAACCACAAACAAGGATCGTTACAGGTTGATTATAATCAATTTAATTAATTATAAAGAAATACCTTTTGGCTGTTATTTCTTCATTGATGTTCTCGATCACGTTGTCGATGTGATCCGTCGTTGCGTCGTAGAAGCCAAGTGTAGACTCCCTCTAGCGGTGATCCACACATGTACCTTGTATCTCTAGACGTCGCCAAAGGATTCTCCGGGTGCTAGCGTGGAGAAGACTTTGCTTGTGTTATCCACCTTAGATCGTCTTGATTTGATGGAAGAGGATCTCTCTCGGTCTTGAGAGCATTCTTGGAGGAAGAGGTTCTTTCGGCCTTGAAAGAATTCTCCAGAGATGTTGTGCACAACAATTCTCTTGTGTGTCGGAAAAGAGTTGGGGTTGTGAGGATATTTATAATCGGGTGTGTGGGGTTATAGAGTTATGACAATAAATAAACATGTTACACGTTTTATTTATTTCATTGACTCTTTATTTAAAACCCCCATGTCGAATAAATAATTCCTTGACATGCGCCCACACTGATTATAATAAATATCATTTAAAACAATATTATATCCTCAAAATCCCGACTGGAAAAACTACACGGCGTGTAATAATAAATACATGGCGTGTACTTGTTTTTCATTGAAAAATACATGGTGTGTACATTAAATGTACACGGCGTGTATATCTTGTTTTCATTTATTCATTTCCTTTCCAAAATAAAACTACACGGCGTGTAATAATAATACGCGGCGTGTACTTGTTTTATTTTATTTTTCCTCCATCATTAAAAACAACTTAGGATTCCTTGAATAATTATTAAACCATGTACGGGAATAATCTTTATTCAACTTGAGATACTTGGATACACTTAGTGTGTGACCCTCTAGGCCTCTTTCTCGTTCGCATTAGGCAGGTTTTCCTAAAGTCCAAGATTACTGTCTAGCAACGGGTCAAGGCACCCAAGAGAAAGAAGTTGACGCCGCATTGACGTATCACCTCATACGAACGCTTACTGTGTAATTTAATCCCTTTGTCTCGATATCTCATCAAGTAGGTTTCATGGAAGTGTCATAAACCTATATGCTTGATATGTCGTTCTTTGACTACCTGAAATAAACTCGTCATTTACACCATGGCCATGGAATTTAATGTGACAGTTCTATTTCAATCAAAGGGCCGAGATATCAACTTCCATAAATGGAAGGGATAAATCCTTCCTCGACTTATCCATTAACAACATGTCACTCGTGACGCACCCAACGTACCCTACTTCCCGCCAACTATCTGTGTGACGGTTTTCGTCAGTAAATCTAAGTGTGCGATTCATGACATGAGTTAATGATAATATTCCAGTCTAAGTACCATTACACACGCTCGCAGATAGCAATATCCAATGACACCAAGACATACGGAATTACTACAGGCGGGTCTGTTCTCATAATCTCCTATCTTGGAGATTACCAAGTGCGAACTCCATGAGAGAGAGTCCCGTCTTCTTATGAGTACTCGCACATGACGGTCTGTATACTATGTGTCCTATCATAGTATGTCATCCAACCGTAGAACTTTATTTAAGAATATTGTTATAGCATTTCAAGGTTCTCATCATAGCGGGGATCTGTTATGACCTTATTAATGCAACAAATATTCCAGACATTATTATATTATAGTCATGCAGAACAATGAACAATATATAATAAGTGAACATTCATGTAATCAAAGTACAAAACAGTTGGTTATCAGGACACCAACCCTTACATAATTTCCATTGGAAGTTCATATTCATCCTCTCATTGATAAACAATCATAGTTTGGTTTGAAAAATAAAATGCGGCTTACCTTCCTTGTAAATTGATATGTGATCTATATAGATAGATCCAATCCATTCCCAAAATAACATCAAATTCAACTAGAGGGACAATAATAATATTTTAATGAATCACCTTCCCATAAAATTCAATTAGATAAGAATAATATACATAACATGTGATCATCATACCATTAAGATTTTTCAATGAAAATTCAATATCTAATCATTGAGGTAGTAACGTGATACCCTTACCAAATTTTGTAGATATAAAAGAGTAGGTAGATCTAGAATCAAATAAGAAATTAGTGGTTCTAGAGTGGATTGTAAGTGTATCTTTCATAACTTCATTCTCATAACCCACATCAGTAATAGTGATCACATGATATTTCCCTTTTTCTCTGGGATGAAGAGGTTGTTGACATCGATCGTCATATTTAATCCTCATATTCAATCACAGTTTAGCATAATGCTCATACTTATTGTATTTGAAACATTTTAGTATTGGTGGTTAATTATATATAGCTTTATCTCTATTCACAAAATTATATAACTTATTCTCATCACTTTGATTACCTAATGACCTTAATTTATAAACTTAAAGCATTTTCTGTCCCCTTGAGACAATTTAATCTATGTTTCTTTCCACACTTCTAGAATAAAGTAAGAGTAATATTCTTCTCTCCATTATTTTAATTATTATAATTTTCTTTGAGATATATCTATATTTTTTTATCAAAACTATAAGATTGATTGACGACTTTGATCTCTATTTATACCTTGAGATAAAATAAAATGATTTATTCATAACTACTACAGTCTCTTATGGATAACACCCTTTAGAGACTCAATTTTAAGATACTGAAGATTCAATAAATATTTCTTTCAGGTTAGGTGGTATTACTAGAACCATACCTTATAAGTCTTATAAAATTTTCCTTATGGGAACTAATGGATTCATCACCCTTTTGTTTTAGCTCAAGTAATTAATTCTCCATTTTCATATGAAGAATAAGAGTAAATTACTTGTTGAAAAAATAACCTTTTAAAATTGTCTCACTTCATAGAATGGATTTCTTCATGTTTCCTCATGTTTTTATATGATTCCACCATTGATCTACTTTGCCTTCCAAATGATAAATAGATAAAATAACATTTTCATGATATAAGCACTGGAAAATGGAAAATATATTTTCAGCCATATTGATCCATTGCTCAGTAATTAGTGGATCAACAAAACCACTAAAATAAGGTTTATGTTGCCTCATGGAGGACTAAATGGAATGTTTATTCCTTATTTTATCATTTGAAATAACATTATGATTCATGTATTGAGAAAGTTGTTTAAGCATAGAAATGATTTTTTTCATTCTATCTATTATAACATTTAGTTTCTCAAGAGTAAAATTGTTTCATTTTATACCACATTCATCATTAACATAGTTCCTTCTAATTACATTCATTGAATATAACCAAAAATTATATTTTGAGAAAAAATAATCATAGTGAGAAACCATATAATCAAGAAAATAATCTATGGGATTTCTAAATCATGACACCTTATTTTTAATATAAGACACCTAAGGTTTAACCTAGGTCATCCATGTCATCATCTATTAAAATAATTTATAATGGTTCATAAATAAAATGTGAATTAACCCATACATTCCCTCTAGGAGTGTTTAGTATGGTGTGTAGTCATATTCCCACTCATCGGGAACCAACTACGATCACGTTAATACTAAATCTTCCCCTTTTAGAGTTATCACCCCAAGGTGCATCTATGCGACAGTCTCATCCACTTTCCAGTATCTATACAAGTATTTATTTTCTAGGAAATCCACACTCCTTACTTTACCATACCTTAGGATATTCTCTTGTACTTAAGATTATCTTGAGGGTTGTCACTAAATTTTTTTATCATCCTAGTCTCAAAAAATAATTAAACCTTGATTTGATACCAACTAAGGTGGAAAAATCATTTCATACATAAAAATTACATCTTATTAGATGAATACACATTACATATCATTATGATACATGACAGAACTGTAAATGTTTAGTGTCTTTAAAAACTAGGATATATAAAAAATTGGTACATAAAATATCAACATCATATCTCACTGATTACTTCACAACCATCGCTGTTATTTTACATATCATACTTAAAATCATTCATCATATCCTAGGGGAAATGGGACATGAGAAAGGGTGAAATCAGATACTTAGTAAGGGTAAACAAGGTGGATATCAATCAATTGTCATTTTTAAGTATAACATGAGAATAAGGGTATGATAACATGAGATTAACATTTGAAAATCATATTCAGTAACTCATATATCATAATCATGAGTCATATCATAGATCTTTGTAGTACATATGACATGAATCGTAAAGGAATCAAAGAATATAAGCCATGAGAGAATAATATTGGCATAGGATCTTATCATAAAATAGTTCTATAGTGTGGAATAATCATAGAAATATTATATCAAGGCTATCCACCAATATATTCATTATATGTTAGGATTAGGCTACCTACTCATGTACCTGCTTTGGGCTTGGGGAAACCTCTTGTATACCCTTATAGGGATTGTATAACCTCTCGTGTACCCTTTGAGATCATAAAACATTAATATCCACTCAATTAACTATATGGATACAATATAACTACCTATCTCATAATCATAATCCATTCATATGTATTCTATAAGATCATGAAAATATTTATCATTTCATCATAGCTTAACCCATGAAAAAGAAAATAGGTTTTATCAATATTTCATTATCATAATAATAAACTATCCAAAGAAAGAATAAGGATGGTATAATATGATCACATCCCTAGTGAATCATAAGTAACATCAGAGGATTTTATCATAGATGAAAAAATCTTTCAAAATATCACTAAAATGTTTTTTGAGGAAAATACTCTTTTCATTTTGAAATCACTTATTTTAAATCTCAAAATTTGAAAAATATTATGACAATAATTTTTTTAAAATAATAATGGAATATTATAATTTAATATTAAATTCACTTAGTGTTCATGATGGTAGGAAAATTCATTCGTACGTTATATGTTAAAAGAAGATTCCTTTCACACCTTCGGTAAAAACTCAAAACTGCCTCATTTGGAAATTGACAAGAAGATTGATTTTAAAAAAATTTATATAAATTCAAAATTTGTTAAAAATGAATTTAATAAATATTCTTAGAATATTAAAAACACTCCTGAAATAATTTTATAAAAAATACAAACATGGAAGAAAATATTCCTGACCGAAAAGAAAGAAAAGTCTATTTTCCTTAAAAACATTCTTTCAGCCCTTTGAGTACTTAGGGAGAGATAAATTTAAGGAAAACTTGTGATTTCTATAAATAATAATATTATAAGAAAATAAATGATATTTTTTAGAGATATATAATATAATTTTATCATCATAAAATTTAATCATAAATAGTCCTGGAAAAAAGTGATATTGTAACATAAAACGCTTACCTCAAGTATGACTTTCTTTGTAAGAAATCTGACCTATTTTATAAAAATTTAAATTTATTATAATTATATAAAAAACAATATAAATATTTATAATATCATATATGATCTAATTATGACATTTAAACACCCATTTATTAATAATTTTTTATTAAAATCATTGTTTTTGTGTGTTAACTGTTTAAGTTTTCATGTAAGTTTTAGTTTTAAAGTTATGGTCCTTGTACTTTAATCATAGTTACATAATAATAATAATTTTAGTCATTATATATAAATAATATATATTCATTATATAAATTTTTAGAACCTTCTATAAAATTTAGAGATAGAAAAAATGAATTACATCATTCATGGGGATGGGAGTCTGTACGTACGCATGAACGTTGTTTTCATTTTCTAATGAAATGAAGTAAAGAAAAACAAATAATATTTTATTATTAAATAATCATAATTATATCATAAATATAATATATATTTATTAAATCATTCATTATTTCCATTAATTTGATTTGGTGATGGAAAATGAATCATATCGCTACATGGAGGCGGTATTCCACACGTACGCACAAACGATACATTCGTATACCATTTGATGGAAAGAAGGGGTAAATGGTTATTAAATAATCATAATAAAATATAATTACATTTATAATATTGTATTAATCATTTTATTATGTATAAAATGGGTTTAGATATGGTGTAATAATAAATAAAATTGAAAGAGCTCGGTTAAGATTTATACCTCTTCTTTGAGAGACCTCTTTTGAATTACACCTTAAGACTTGAAATATTGGTATTAAGAGAATAAAAATGGATTTGGGATGAAGAAAAGTAATTTATGAAGTAATTATGTTAGGTATTTACTAATCTATAAGACTCAAAATTCATGAATAAGGGAGGAGAGGAGGTTCCCTTTTATAAGTGAGGGAAAGGATACACATGGAATTGCTTAAAAGATTTAAATAATATAAAGTCACTTTCATATTAAAGTTACTCCAAATGAAAAATAATTATAATTTAGGATAATATACGGTATAAATATCTTAAACCAAAAATATGTATACAATATTAAGTGTCATTTTTACCCTTGTCTCTTAGTTTAACCCCCCCCCCCCCCCCCGATAAACCCGTTTTAACCCTAATCCTGGAAACAATTTTTTACTACTTTAACTATTAATTATGACCAAAAATTAAATTGGTACCATTGAAAAAAAATTAATTTATTATTATAAAAATTTAATCCATTTTATCAAATTAAATTTTTATAATTGGTAGAAATTAACTTTAAATTATGTGCATAATATGCAACAAAAACGCATTTTTAGAAAAATGAATTTTTATGAATAAAATTGAATTTACTTTCATTCATTGACTTATAGAAGCTATTAGATGGATATTAAAATATTTTATTGAAAATATGTTCTATACATTTCAATAAAATAATTAATTAATTGTGATTAACTTAATTTATTATGATAAAAGTACATTCCGCGCATAAAAACACTTTTATGAAAATAACTTCTTTTACCTTTAAATAATATTATCTTCATTCATAACCTTTATATAAATAATGTTTGGTTGATTATTAATTTATTAATATAAATTATTAATTTATTTCATTTAAACAATTTTCCAATAGTGATTAATATAATTTATTTTGATAAAAATATATTACATTTAGAAAAATACATTTCTTCAAAAAATGGGTCTTTTAATCATTAAATGATTTTATTAAAATTGAGTTATTATCAGTACATTTTTATCATCCTAAACCATTATAAATATATTTCCTTATGTAGTTAATCTTATTCATACCTTCTAATCCAATGTCTAGGTTATAAAGATACACTATATCACAGTTTATTTAGACTCAAGGTTGCGTGTAAAGCAAGCTACTGAATACTTAAAGTTTATTTCAACATAAATACATATAAAATCTTGGGGTGTTACATTATAACCCCCTTAAAATGAATTTATACCTTAAAATTATGTCACTATAATACAAAAAAATAGAATATATTTGCTTCATCGAATCCTCAGGTTCCCATGTAGCTACTTCGAATTTATGATTCCTCCAAAGAACTTTAATCTGGTGAGTATTCTTATTCCATAATGTAAAGACCCATAAATTCCATATAATTTTTTTTAAATTATATGGAATTATTATGAGATTCCTAAATTCTACTTCACGTGATTCTGAGGCCCAGAGAGCTCGGAAGAGAGTTTTGAACTTTTTTTCAGGTACGTTCAGTAAACGTACGAGTAGGTTTTTCTATCTTTTGAACAGGTGATCATATTGAAAATCTGAGGGCACCGTTGAATTTGTAATGTCGGGATTTGATTAGGTGAAGCTTAACATTTTTCGGCAAGGGTCAGATAGAAAAGTTAAATTTTGGACTTTTTGGAAAAATAATAAAATAACTAAATGAGTTATTTTATTCCTTCTTCAACTGTTGAACGACGGTTGGCGGAACCGCAGTGTAATGATGGTTATTAAATGAGAGTCATTTAATGACTTGTTACTTTGGTTTTGTAACTTCAATTCTCATGTGTTTAATGGATCATTAATTAAGGTTCATAAATGAACCACATTAATGATCAATGTCAAAACCATTTTTATCTTTGTTTAAATCAATCCGTTGGAGAACGGATTGAAAACTATGGGAAACCTCTGACGAAGTTCCGACGAAGTCACCCACCAATGAAGAACGGTGATCGATCGATGACCATTGGAGGATTCAATCTGGAGATCGACGAATGGTGATGAATGTCTTCGAACTCGGATTCTTTCCTTCGTCTAAAGAAGATTCCTCCAAATCCAGGTAGAGGAATTAATTTATTTCTAAGTGTATGAGGTTTCTTCCTTCTCATTCTTGAATAATATGAATAACGTGGATTAACCGACTAACAGGTTGATCCATGATTAATTATATATTGTGGGTGGTTGTTGTGAGGTTTTGCATTGGGGTTATTCTTAAACTTTGAGATTATTGTTTCCATCCCCATGTTAAAACACTAACCCGTAGGTCACGGGCCAATCCGAACAAGACCCGTACCCTCTACTGATCTCAGTTTTTGTGCGTTCTTCATGGACAACCGAGCAACATGGTAGAAAGGAAAATCCAAGGGGCTCGTAGTGAAGGTGGTGACTCGAGAGGCTCGTAGGTGCAGACAGGATAGAAAACAGACCACTGGAGCATCTTCAGTGGCACGCGGAAGGAGTCATCGGTGCGGCGGTCGGCATGTGCCAGCTGCATAGAGAAGGCAGCGCCCACAGTCATTGTGGTTGGGTGGAGGACGTGGCGCCTACATGCCGTGTGGAGATGGAGTGTCCCGTTCGGACCACTCAGTTGGCACACCAAAGGCCGGCTCGTGCCAGATGTTTTGGGAGAAGGGGTGGAGCCTCCCTGGTGCCGCTAGTTGGGAGAACCGAACGCCCTACATCTGGTCCAGTGCAACTGGCCCGCACCACATGGGGCGGGTTCTCCATGCAGGCCAGACCCGCCTACAGGGCTAGACCCCGCCGGCCGGGCCGGACCCCACCGGCGGGGCCAGACCCATAGCCCCAATAGGTTGGACCTGCGGGCCCAACGGGCTGGATGAGCTGAACCCTTACTAGACCTTTAATGGACCCTCAGGTCGGGTCAGGTCGGTCTGACCAGGTCAGCCGGGACCTAGACCCGACTGGCCCCGTTTCACTAAAACGCCTATATCTTACAGACCAGGTGTCTAATTGACGTGTCATCTATGGTATGAGGACCCTTGAGATAAGGCGGTCCTTTTAAGATACTCCTCTTGAGTTTTGGCAGAATTTGGAGTATGGTCGGGTTGGATCGGACTCGAATCCAACTGGGCCCTATTTACCTTTTTTCCAATATCTTAAATACCAAGTGTCTGATTGACTATTCGTCTATCGTGTTGGAACCCTTATGAAAATATGGTCCTTTGGGTTACTTCTAAGTGGGACTTCATGGCGATTGAGATACAACCGGTGGCTTGAGGAGCGTATCCTATGGAAATCAAGCATGCTAAGTGAGGGAATCTTTTGGTTGACTGTGAAATGATGAAGGAATAGTGATCCTTTGTGGGTCAGTACTTAGAGATCCTCTGTGGTTCATCACTTAATGATCCTCTATGGGTCAGCACGTATCAATCCTCTATGGGTCAACACCTAGAGATTCACTGTGAGTCAGCACGTAGCGATCCTTCGTGGGTCAACACCTAGCGATCCTCTGTGGGTCAACATGTAGTGATCCTCTATGGGTTAGCAACTAGCGACCATGTGGGGTCCAACAACAAAAGCCTCTCGACAGAATAAGATGATCTAGCTTTATGACTAATTATATTTATTCATGATCTTTAAGTTATATACCTGGTGTGATATGTCTTTTACTTTGTGCCCTGTGAATGAGGTCTTGCTTTGTAATTTTTCCTTGTGGAATTTCTAGAGACCTTTGGGGGTCTTGGGGTCCTTACTAAGTATTTTTATACTCACCCCTATATGGGATTCGCTCACACCTTGTTGTGTCATGTGCAGATGACGGACATCTTGACTGAGACTTTGGAGAGCCAAGACTAGACCCACGCCAACCGAGCTGGACCCGCGCCAGCTAGGCCGGTCAGGCCAGACCCTTACCGAACCATTATTGGACCCTCACCAGACCCTCGGGTCGGGTCGGGTAAGTTTGGTCTGACCGGGTTGAATGGGACTAGGACCCGACCGACCCCATTTTAATAAAATGCATACATCTTACAAACCGGACGTCTGATTGATGTGCCTTATATTGGCTGAGGACCCTTACGAAGAGGTGGTCCTTTTAAGATACTCCTCTTGAGTTTTGGCATAAGTTGGAGTGTGGCCAGGTTGGATCGGGCTCGAATCCAACTGGGTTCTATTTACCTATTTGCTGATATCTTACAGACCAGGCATCTGATTGACGCACTGTCTATTGCGCTGGAACCCTTACAACAAGACGGTCATTTTGGTTACTTCTAAGTGGGACTTCGTGGTGGTTGAGATACGACAGGTGTCTTGAGGAGTGGATCCTCTAGAAATAAATCATGCTAAGTGAGGGAATCTAGTGGTTGGCTATGACATGATGAAGGAATAGTGATCCTATGTGGGTCATCACTTAGTGATCCTCTGTGAGTCATCACTTAGCAATCCTATGTGGGTCAGCACCTAGCGGTCCTCTGTGGGTCAGCACATAGTGATCCTCCGTGGGTCAGCACCTAGTGATCCTCTGTGGTTCATCACGTAGTGATCCTCTATAGGTTAGCACTTAGCGATCCTCTATGGGTCAGCACCTAGCGACCCTGTGGGGTCCAGCAGCAAAATTCTTTCAACATAATAAGATGATCTAGCTTCATGACTAATCATCTTTATTCTTGTTCTTTATGTTGTATACCTGGTGTGAGATTTATTTTACTTTGTTCCCTATGAATGAAATCATGATTTTTGGTTTTTCCTTATGGAGTTCTAAGAGACCTTCGAAGGTCTTGGGTCCCTAATGAGTAATGTTATACTCATCCCTACACGAGCTTCGACCACACCTTGTTGTGTCTTGTGCAGATGACAGATAGCTTGAATGAGACTTTGGAGAGCCAGGGTTGTACATGGAGGTGACCAATTGATGTGGTGAGCCACAATGATGAGTTTTACCTACCCTTCAGGTAGGATCCTTGGAAGACAATCTCTGGAGCTTTTTTTCCTTTTTTTTGAACTAATCTTTCAGTTGGGTTTGTATACTGGCCCCCTTTACTCTCAGTACTTACTTTTACTCCTAGTGGTGGTTTTTAGTGGTGGTTGTTCTACTTATTTTCTATTGTGTTTTACTTGTATGCAGTGTGCCCTATCTGTGCGTGTACAGGTTTAAAGTCAATGCCCTCCGTTTTTGGGTTTTTCCTTTCCGGTGCTAGTCAGCAGCCCCTGGCCTATAGAAGGCGGGCTTAGGGTAGTCACGACATGGGCCACAAGGGATGGGTCGTGACACATAGAACTTTATCTATATAATCTAATATTTCTACCAATTATAAGTCATAGTAAATATCATACTCCAGTGGTACAACCTATGATTTTAGTTTATTTTAAGGATCAGGTATATACTTTCTCAAAATTTATACATGGAAAACATCATAAACTTGAGAGAGGTTCAGTGGAAGCACCAATCAATAAGAAACCATCTGAATCTGATCAATAATCTTAAAAGGGATGAAATATCTAGGGCTCATCCTTCACTTATTTCTAAATTTCATAACCTTATCCCATGGATAAATTCATAGAAATACATTCTCACCAACTTCAAATTTCATATCTCTCCAACGACTATCATCATAACTCTTCTTATGACTCTGATATGCCTTGATTTGTTGTTGAATGAACATAACCTTATCTATTATTTCATTATTTAGCTCATGTACCAATATATTTATTTATCCAACTTCATCACAACACATTGGAGTTCTGCATTTCCTTCTATAGAGGGCTTCATAAGGATCCATATGAATGATCGCGTGAAATCTATTATTATAATAAAACTCAACTAGAGGAAGGTATTGATCTCAACCCCCTTTGAAATCCAGATAACAAGATATCAGAATATCCTCTAGGGTTTGAATTGTTCTCTATAACTTACCATATGTATTACAATGATAAGTAGTACAAAAATAAAATTTTATATCCAAATATTACTGATGACTTCTCCATAACTTTGAGGTAAACCTTATATCTCGATCAAATATAATAGAATGTGGTTCTCCATGCAACTATACCACTCCCTTAATGTATATCCCAGCAATTTGGTCAATAGATAAATCTTCTCTAATGTTAATGAAGTTTTATGACGTCATAAGGTGATTAACTACAACCCAAATAGAATTATTTCCTTTAGATGTTTTGGGGAGTCCAACGATGAAATCCATGGTGATGTTTTCTCATTTTCATTCTAGTGTGGGTAATGGTTGTAACATCGCATTAGACTTATGTATCTCATACTTAACTTGTTGACATACCAAGCACTAAGATAAATACTATAAAATATCTCTCTTTATGTTTTACCACCAAAAATTCTCTTTCATATCTCTATACATCATTGTACTTCTAAGATGGATAAAGAATGATGAGCTATGAGCTACTTACAATAGATCCTTCAACAATTTTTGTATTGATGGGACACATACTCTGTTCTTAAATCTTATCATTAAATCATAATTAAAGTTGAAGTAAGGTTCCTTTATCACCTTCTTTTGTAGATCTATATCATCCTTCTTCTCCTATTTAATCTTTACATGGATAGATGGTTGAACACTCATTTTAAAAAAGATAAGTTTTCTCCCCTTTCTTAAATATTTAAAGTTCTATCCTTTGTAAATATATAAATATTAGAACTTTTGTGATCCTCATCATAGATAATCTAGAATAATAATTTCGACTCAAAGCATCATACACCTTGTTCACTTTCTAGAGGTGGTAATGTATTGAGCAGTCATGATCTTTAATCAACTACAACCATATTCTCTAGTGCATATTCAACTCTTTATGGTTTAATATATACTTGAAACTTTTATGAATAGTATATATGTCACACATTTATCTGTAAAAATAATGCCTCCATATCTATAATGAAAAGATTACTAATTCTAACTCTAATTCAAGGGTTAGGTAATTCTACCCATGAACCTTTAATCGATAAGAAGCATAATCTATCACCATTTAATTATAAATAATAACACTTTACATTATTTTATTCAATATATCACTATAAATCACAAAAACCTTCTCCATTTTAGGGTAGCATTATAATAGGTTCACTAATCATTCTTCTCTTTAGTTCCTTGAAATTTTCTTAATATTCATTAGTCTAAAGGAACCTGGAACCCTTTTGAGTTAACTTGTTAATCGTATTAGATGTCCATGATAAATTATTCACAAATAGTTTATAATATCTAGATAATCCAACTAAACTATGGATTGAAATCATAGTGGTTGGTCTGAGAAAATTTTCAATAACTTTCATCTTTAATGGATCCACCTATATAACCTCACTTGAGATTATATAATCCAAAAATGGAACTTTCTATAGCCAAAATTCACACTTGGTAAATTTTTCATACAAATTCTCCTTCTTTGGGGTCTTCAGTACAATTCTCAAGTGATCTTCATGCTCTTACTTGATCTGGGAGAATATAAGAATATATTCTATAAATAACACCACAAACTGATCAAGGTAATCTCTAAAGACTTTATTCCTTAAATCTATGATGATAGTGGATCCATTAGTAAAACCAAATGGCATCACTATAAATTTATTGTGTACATTCCTCATATAGAAGGTTTTCTTGGGTATGTCTTTAATTTTTTTCCCTCAATTAATAGTATCTGGAATGAAGTTCAATCTTTGAGAAGTATTGATCTCCTCACAATTGATTAAAAAAATCATCAATATGGGGCATAGGATACTTATTATTGATTTTAATCATGTTAATTTTTCAATAATCAATGTAGAGTCACAATGATCTATATTTATTCTTAACAAAAAGAACAGGTGCACCCCATGGTGATGCACATGTCCGAATGAATCTCTTATCAAGATCCCCATGGATTTTCTTCTTCAATTCATATTACTTGATTGGGTCCATTCTATACAGAGGATTTGAAATAGGTATAACACTTAGTATGGGTTATACTAAACACTCAACTTCACCATTCGGAGGGAGACTCAGAAACTCTTCTAAAGATACATTAACAAAATCCCATGTAGGATTGAAGAGTAATACAATTTATACATGATGGGGGTAAATTTTAGTTTAAAAAATAAAAAAAAACAATTTTTTAAACCACGTTATTATCAAATATCGGGCAGATACTTCATCTAAACTTCAGAGTTTATAAATCAGATATACAGTTTTTCAGAATATCGAAGTTTATAAAAATTTAAAATATGTAAAGAATTAATATAAAAATGCATAGTGGTGAATAAAAACCTTTATAAATAATTAATATAGAATATTATAAAACAAGTAATAAAAATTTATAGATGTTTTTTAAGAATTATCCACACTTTAACCTTTATAGTTAAGGAAGTATATAACCTAGACTTTAGGTTTCCATGGTTTTAACCAAACTATAAAGGTTTTTCTTCCTTAATAAAGGAATCCATTGATACTAAGATTGGTAGAACTTTGTTTCCCTAGCTATGAGAACCATCAATCATCAAGATCGGACACACCTCTATCTTCTTATCCTCATAATCCCTTGATTAGCAAGATCGGAAAAATAGTTACAAAACACGAAATTTCTTGAGGTATTTAAAAATAATACTCTCAAGGATGCCTTAAGAAAAATAATTTTAAAATATTACAGTAAATCAGTCTCAAAGTAATAATATATTACAAACTATTTACGGCGACTCTTGATAGTTAGTGATGATAAATATTACTCCTCCTTGATCACTGCTCTGATTCATAGGAAAATCTCAAACGGTCATATTCTGTGAATCTCAGAGGTTATTGAAATAGCCTCAGAACAAAATCTTTCTTAACAGATCAGCCTGTTCTTCTGATGCTCATTAGTTTATACACCATCATAGTGTAATATTGTTTCATCTATTGGAATGAATTTGTAAATTTAGAAAAATTGTATATATCTATCTAAAATATTTAATGAAAAGTTCATCTAGAAAACATATCTTATTCCATACATATAATTTTTTTCTGAAATTATTAATATAACTTATTTATTTTGGACTTAGTTATATTCTAAATTTGGTAATTTTATAAATCTCTATCCATAAATATGTGCATGTCTATCCAAACTTTAAAACATGTACTTCCTGGATATGGTAATTTATTCCACCTGATAAATTGGTATTCCTTTATTCAGAAAAAATATTTCTTGTAAAAACATAGTTAAAACTATGGAATTATAAAAGTTAGTAAAACATATAGGTTAAGGATATGTATTGTGATTTACAAAATCAAGTTAGAATGTTTTGAAAGACATTTTGACTCAATAATCTCCCCTTTTTGAAAAGCACAAAACATAAATTTTTGAGAGAGAAAAAATTGCTCCCCTTATGTTATACAACTACCCTTTTACCTTTTTATACTATGTTTATTTTATCTATCTTTGTTTTATTACTCTTTGATTTATCCCCCTTTATTTTAGAGTATATAACTTCTTAATATTTTTCTTCAATAGTTCTATAGCTTTCTATTCAGAAAAGTTTTAAGCCTTTCTCCCCCTTTGTTATTTTTAAAAAAAGGGTTTTATAGAACTTAGAAATTTTACCTAAAATGTTATGGAAATAAATTTCTATAAAAAACAAAAAAAAAACTATGAGAAAATTTATAGATATTCATTCAAAAATGATAGAAAGATATAACCAAATAAATTGGAATCATACATAAAAATAAATTGGAAAGAATATTCATTCATAAATATATATATCCAGTCAAAAAAATTGAATTATTATAAAAAATAATATCACAAGAGTTCAAAGAAATATATATCATAATTTCTTCATAATATCATTGATAATAACCTCCATCTTCTTTACATCCTATTTGTATTTATTTATTTATTCCAAAGATGCCTACAAATTTACAAAATATCTATTTCAATAACTTGGATCTTATTTTTTTCTCCCTTTAAAAATAATATATCCTCCTCTAAATATTGTAATTTAGAACTTTTGGATTGAATTTCTTAAATAATTACAACTATTTTCTTTAAACTTTCAACTTCTTTTTCTAAAGTTAGGACTTCAGAACTTTCATCTTGATCAACCACTTGAACTCTAGGTACTTTATTCAAATTTCCAAACTCTTCTTCCAAAACATAAAACTTATTTTAAAATTTTAAAAATTCATCATCTTGATTCATCACCAAAAAATTTAGACTATTAATACCTCTTGTGGAGTTAGAAACTTCTCCATACATACTTATAACAGCCTTAGAAGTTGTTTTTGATGATCCCATCACTATATCAATTAGATAATCATAAACTTTCATGCCATTTTCAAAACCTCTCATCCATATCATTATTTATTTTAACTTCCTTCTATCATCATGAACTCTTTCTTTGAAATATTTTAATTCAAATACATTTTGAATAACTAATTCAGCAATATTTTTCACTAAATTTGAATTCTCAAAAATATCAAACTTACTTTCCGTATACTTACACCTTACATGTTTTTCTAGAAAAATTTCCAAGATATCATCCAATATTTGAATAATCTAATTGAAATAGTTGAGTTTCATATCTATTATATTCAAAGTATTGGAATGAGGAGAATTCATGGAATAAAATTAAATTGTTGTAACTTGATAGATTATAGGCCTAGAAGTTTCAAGTCTCATGAAAACTTATTGATTAATACCATCATCATAAATTTCCATCACTTCTCTTTTATCTTCATCACCAACATTATCAGATTTACTTCCATCATTAGCATCATTACCAACCTTACTAACATCAACATGATTAACATCATCATTATGAAGATCAGACTGATGTTTTTTTTTAATTTTTACTCTAGAATGATACTCTATTTCTACAAAGACTTATATATCTGGAACATCTAAAGAAACATTTTTGAATGAATTAATAGATAAAGAAACTGATTGTGATCCAAATAATTCATCTAGATTTAATTTTTCTTTCAACTCTTGAAATATTTGAGATTTCATCCTTAGTCTCTTCTTCCCTGAAAATGTTTTCAAATATATTTGTTTGGAACCTTTTCTTTTTGAGCTTGATATTAAGAAAGAACCAAAGTAACTGCCTTAGATATATCTATATCCAAATTTTTAATTGATAATTTTGTAGATTGAACTTCTAGAATTTCAAAGTGATTTACTTCTAGAAATTCATACATATGATCTATACCTTTTATAATAGCTTTTTCCTTTTTTTAATAGATTCTATTTGATTAAGAAATTATTCTGAAATCTTTTCTTGTATTTATTTTTCATCTTTCATCTTGTTAATTTCTTATTCTCATATATTTTGATATGTATTCTATTTTAATTCCAATTCTTTTTCTTTATACAACCTAAAAGTTGGATCCTCATGATTTGTATCCTATTTATTTTTCATAAAATCTAAGAAAGATTCATCTATCATTTTCTTTGGTTTCTTTCTTGGAATGGGAGGAGAGTTATAAACTTCCTTCCTCTTTTCTAACTTAGCTTTAAGTTTTTCAATTATTTCTTATGATTCAACTTTTCTAGGATTTTCAAAAAACTTCTTATGAGAAAATTCATAAATTAACTTCATCTTTCAAATAATATCTACGCCAATTAAAGAAATCTTTTCTCTCACAGCATTTGAAACATCATTAATTTTTATAACAATCATAAATTCAAATAAAAACTTATTGATAAACACCAAATAGAAAATCAATTTTACTTTTAATGAATCTGACTTCACTACTTCAATTATATTCAAAACATACATCAGAAAATTAAATGTCCTCATATTACAAAGGAAATCCAGCACATATATATCTTGTAATTTCAAGGTATCTCTATAAATTTTCCTAAGAATGAAGAAATTTAGTGTCTAAATTTATAAAATTTGGTTTTCTAGATTGAGGTGGAATACGTTACAAACTTTTTCCTTAGAAGAAAATAAGTAAGCTTATCCCTTTTCTTTCATGAAATATCCCAATTCTTTAGGTAACTTATATATAACTAAATTTACTTCACCATCCAATGAAATTTAAAATAACTCTGATATCTACTTGATATTAAATTTTTACTTATTTTAAAATGAATAAAAATTTATACATTTCAATCCATCTTCTTTTGAAAATTTAGAAAATGAATAAAAATTCCTTACTAACTCCATATAGTGCAAGTCAAAATCTTTATTCTAAACACATAAAGATTACCATCCTTAGAAAATAATAACTCTTTTAAGCAGTGAATCATAATTATCAAACCTTACATTCTCAATTAGCCTTTATTTTACTGGGACATGGTTATAAATATTTATTGAAGAATCCATGAGGTTAGAAGAAAAATCAAATGAATCACCAAAGTTCGGACGAAGGAGAATTAGAGAGCCAAGAGTTGGTAGTAGGGATAAACAGAAAGCAAAAAGAGATAGCCCTGCTCCCATATATATAGCCTTTAGAGAGAGACGGTTCATCTTCCCTAGATCTAACAGTTGAGATCAAAACCCTTATTCTGATCAGCAACTCATAGAATTTGGAAAAAATATTTTTGAACTATTTTTTTTATTAGGTTTTTTATATATGTTTTATCGATTGGATATTTTATACGATAAAAACTATACTTTAAAAAAAATAAAATTATTATAAATAAAATAACAATTATAGAACTTATAGAAATTGAAATAGAATACTTATATATTTACCTTTTGGAGATGAATTTATAAACTTTCTATCGAAATATTGTTTAATAATATGAACTTATTTGAAATAAATATTAAAAAATATATAAAATTTTAAAAATAAAATATTAACTAAAGATTTTGTAATAATAAATTCATCCAGAAAAAATTTGTAACAAATATTTTATATCAAAAATTTTGTAGCGAAAATTTTGTAATGAAAATTTTGTAACTGAAATTTTATAACGGAAATTTTGTAATGTAAATTTTTTGATGGAAATTTTACAACCAAAATTTTGTAAAGGAAATTTTATAATGGAATTTTTTTCATGGAATTTTTATAATAAAAAATTGGTAATAAAAATTTTGTAATGAAAATTTTAAAATGAAATTTTTGAAATGAAATTTTTTTAATAAAATTAAAATTAATGAAATTTTTTTAACAAAATGAAAATTAATTAAAATTTTCTATAAAATGGTTTTTCTTGAATTTTTCCTTAACCAAATTTTTGCCTGAGAAAAAAATTAAACACAAAAAAATATGTACTCCCCCTTTTTTAAGGAGTTCATTACTGTAAGGAGATGATTTAAACATGAATTAGACATGAATGAACATTTTTTATCAACCATTATTATATTATTTTTAATTTATTCAAATCTATTAAAATTAAGGGATTTTGTAAAAATATCAGCAAATTGTTAGTGTATTCCGATGAATTGTAAAATGATATCTCTATTTTCTGTGTGGTCCCAAAGGAAATGGTGTATTATACCTATGTTCTTAGCTCATGAGTGATGTGTTGGGTTTTTACTTATAGTAATGGAACTTGTGTTATCACATAAAATTGGAGTTTTACTAAAAATAAAGTCAAAATCAGTGAGTGTGTGTTGAATCCACAACACTTGAGCATAACAACTTTTAGCTACAAATTATTCTGATTTAGAAGTGGAAAGTGCTATAGAATATTGTTTCCTAAAAAAACAAGAAACTAAAACTTATCCTAAGAAATGTAAAGTTCTAGATGTACTTTTTCTATCCATTTTACATTCACTAAAGTTTGTATCTAAAAAACCTTTAAGTTCAAAATTATTTCCAGAATAATAAAATAAGCCAAGATTTATAGTTCCCTTAGATAATGAAAAATTCATTTTACTGGTTTTAGATGGGACTCTTTTGGATTAGATTGATATATTTCATATAGGAATACTGAAAACATCAAATTTGGATGACTAGTTGTAAGATAAAGTAAACTACCTTTCATTCCTCTAAAAATATTTTGATCAACTCGTTTCTTAGATTCAGCAAGATATAAAGTATTTAAGGTTCTGATATGAGTACTTGTGATTATAGTGTTTCTATATCCATATTTCTTAAGAATATATTTTATATACTTATATTGAGATATAAAATTTTCTTATAGTTTTTTTTTTGAAATTTGAAAACCAAGAAAGAAAGTAGGTTTACCCATCATGCTCGTCTGAAACTAAGATTTTATAAGATCCACAAAGGAATATATAAGAGATTTTTTATTTGATATAAACATAATTTCATCGACATAAATTTGAACATTGAGGGTGTTTTTAAAATCCATTTTAATAAAAAGTGTTGGATTTTTTTATCCCTTAACAAAGAAAAATTTGTTGCAGAAATCCAATTAATCTATCATACCAGGAACTAGAGGCTTGTTTACGTCTATAAATTTCCTTAGTAAGTCTAAATAAATGATCTGGAGATTTTTTGTTTTCAAAACCAGGTGTTGTTATACATAAACATCGTCTTTTACATATCCATTAAGGAAATCACACTTCACATCAATTTGAAAAAGCTTGAAATTTAGAAATGATTCATAAGATAGAAGTATATGAATAGATTCAAATCTAGCTAATGAAGCATAAGTTTCTTAATAGTCTATGACTTCCTATTTATTATAACCCTTTGCATCAATTCTATATTTATTTATAACTATGACTCCATTTCCATCACACTTATTTTTCAAATCCATTTTACACTAATTATAAGTTAATCTATAGGTCATTCAACAAAAGTATAAACTTCGTTCTTTTAAAATTCATTAATTTTATCTTGTATAGATTTTATCCAATATTCATCACCTAAAGTATTATCATGAGGTTTTTGTTAGAATTGAGATAAAAATACACAATGTTAAACTTTATTTATTAAGAAATTTATAGTTCTAACTGGTTGATCTACATCACCAATGATATTATCACTGGGATGATTCCTATGGATTAACATATTCCTTGGATTTTTAAAAATATATTATTTAACAAAAAGTTGAATTTATTCTTGAGATAAAACTTTTGAAAAAAAGTTCCTTCAGTTATTCTCTCATAAGAATAACTTTCCAACATGGGTTGAAAGTTAGTTTTTGAAATAACATCCAAATATATGGGTTGAGGTTGTTTGAAAAAAAGTATCTATTTCATCAAATTTAACATGAATTGTTTCCTCAACAGTACTAGTATTTTTATTAAAAACTCTATAAGCCTTACTAGTATTAGAATAACCTAAAAATATTCCTTTATCATATTTTAGAGAAAATTTATGTAAATTTTCTTTAGTATTTAGAATGAATGCTTTTAATCCAAAAAACATGAAGTGAGAAAATTTTGGATATCTTCATATCCACAACTCATAAGTATTTTTATTAATAAAATTTCTTGTTAAAATATGATTTATAATATAGAATGTGCTTCTAACTGCTTCATCCCATAAGTGTTTAGCAATTGAGTATTCACTCAACATGGTTCTAGTAATCTCCTAAATAATTCTATTTCTTATTGAAACTACACCATTTTTCTAAGGAGTTATAGGTGATGAGAAGATACGTATTATAATTTTTTTACTAAAAAAAGTTTAAAATTAAGAAATAAAAAATTATCCACAATGATCACTATGAATAGTTATCAAATTTATATTTTTCTAGTCTTTAACATGGGATACAAAAGTTTCAAAATAGAAAAAGGCTTCAAACTTTTTTTAAAAAAAATAGACCTATGTATATCTAGTGTAATCATCAACTAAAACATATCCATATTATTTTTCATCAATAATTCCAGTTTTTATAGGACCAAATAAGTCTATGTGCACTAACTGTAAAGCATTAGAAGTATAAAAATCACTAATAGATTTCAAACTTGAATTATGTTTCTTTCTAAAATGAAAAGGATCACAAAATTTAGAAGAATTAAACTTAAGCCCTAGTAAATCTCTAACTAGTCCTTTCTTAGATAGTTTTTCTAAAGTTATGACATTACAGTGTCCTGGACTTCTATGTCACAACCAAGATTGATCTTCTATTTCATTAATACAAGGTATATCTTGGATTATAAGGTCTTATAAATTTATAGTGTATACATTCTCATGTTTATCAACATAAAGAATAAACTTATCTTCTGAACTATGAATAGTATATGTATCATTCCTGAATTTCACAAGATAACACTCATCACATAATTTAATTATACAAATAAGTATGTTCTTAAGTCCTACAATATACAAAACATTTGAAATTAAAGATTTCCTAAGAAGGATCACTACTAGAAAGCTAGGATATACCCATAGACCTATACCAATAGTTTTCAAAAAACATTGTTATAGGTGTTCCTATCCCAATAGTTCATCATAACCATTGGGATAGGAAAATTATCTTAAGACTATCTCAATGGTTTAAAAAACCCATTGGGATAGATTTTTGTAGACCAATGGTTTTTAAAAACATTGGTATAGATCTGGATATACCAATGGTTTTAGAAATCTATTAGTATAGTATTTCCACAAGTACACAGCCCTCATGGGATCCCCTCATTATATCACATTCACATCCATAACCCTAGAAGCATTCATTGTTCAAGTTTATTCTCCACTCATGGGGATCTCTTGTTTTTTCTTGTTTTAATTCCATTCTTCTTAAATATTAAATTGGTGACTTCTAAATCATTCAGTTATTCTATAAACCATAAATTTTATTTTTATTCTAGGTATAAAACACCATGATATATTCTTTTTTTCACATTTAATTTATTTTGATATGTCTAAATCTGCTTGTGGATGTTGAATCAAGGTTTTCCCATGCCTATATTAAAGGATAATTTGTTAGTTTTATGGTTACTCATTATTTATTTCACTTGTCCTCTACATGGACTATTGTGATATATATAATTTTAGTTTTTCAATGGATTATTTTTTTTCTCAATCCCACTAGGGGACTTATTTAGTGATGGTTTGCTCACTATAATTATCAGCCTTTCATTTTTGATATGTGGAACCTAATTTGACTCTCTTGGGAAGTTTTTTCAATTATAAGTTTTTATTTTTAGTTTTTCACTAACATGTGAAAAAATGATTCACTTTAGCATCCCTCAATATGAGATGGGTTGATCACTATAATTATCCCCTTGGACATTAGTTTTTCACTTATCTCTAGTCTTCCATTATTCCCTATTGAAGGGGAGATTCACTAAGGCGCTTACCTGTAGGTCCTTTATGCCTCATCAATTTATTCACTCAACTACACCTCATTTAAATAACACCCATAAGTATTTATATTTCATAAGGTGCATTATCATAATTAAAAGCTTGACCCTCGATAGATGAGGAATCAATATAGCGCTCATGTTCCACCATGGATTTGGCACATTATTTGATTCAAAACCATATATAACATCATAAAATATATAAATCATTGATTTTAAAAAAGTTAAATTGCACAATGTTGATAGACCCACATATATCACAATAAATATAAAAGTATGTATAATACTAATGGGTTGGTTTAAAGGACCACTTATCTTATAATCTATGCAATTTCCTCTTCAACCACCACCTGACCATTACTTTGTAGGGTTATCCAAGTGTATTGGTTATTTACCTCACACATGGGGCACTATCTCATGAAAAGAACTGCTAAAAAATAATTAGAATATGTATAATAACTAATCAATTTATTTTAAATTTTTATAAATACTGATTAAGTCACCGAGTGATTGAACTACATGGAAATTGTGACTAAACACCTATAGATGGTCCATAACATACCCTCTAAACTATCCTGGGTAAAATCCATATCACTCAAAAAAAACCATAATCACTTTAATTAAAATTAATTTAAAACCAAAAGAAAAAAACCAACATGCAACATAACTTCAATGAAACAGCTTGTGATGGATTACGAATATCATCTTAGGACATCCTCTACACAAGGCACATAAAATATCTATAGAACTAAAATGGTTTAATCATTTCACATGTGTCACTCCTACTGCGCCAAGCCAAATTTCCTATCAATAACTGATCAAGATAATCTCTTGGATCGATCTTTCCATCACACTCGACCCATCACTTATTTAATCCCTCTCCATGATGAAATTATAAACTCATATAATAGGATTTGGGCCTCTATGAATGTAGGAATCATAGTTAAAAACATCGGTTTATATACCAAAAATAGATGCTCACTATTCCATTACACAACAGACGCCTCATGTATAGAACACATGCAACCTCAATATCATTTAAGCATTATTGGTTTACACTCCTATACTACCCAATAAATATTCCATATGGAACAATGCATTCCATGTGTGTGATTTATACCTAGATTACATCAAAACTAAATAGTTTCACACTCCTATGTAACTAGATAGAGAATCTAGTCCCACACACTAAGAGTCACATGAACCTAAACCTAGGATCACTCTATTAAACTAATAATTATGATCAAAATTCATGTTAATCCCATATAAAAAATTACTTGGTACTCCTCTTTAAAATTGAATCTCTTACTCATGACAAAGTCTACTGCATGCACAACCACCACCTTGAAAATTTTCCATAATCTACAACATCAACCCACACTTTATTTTCCTGAGATCTACCCATTTAGAGTCATCATCAAACATCCCATTAAAACACACAAAACAAAAAGTCTACAGAGTTAGGCATCCAAATTACCCTTCCCTAAAAACTATCATTGATACCAAATAACTTCTACTGAAGTTGCATTCCTCATATAAATCTAAGGCATGATCATGCCTACAACATATATAGAATAAACTTTTTTTCATTGATATTAGGGTGAGGAAGGATTCACTTTAACATCCCTCAATATGAGAAACCACTAATTATGGATTTATCCAGCCTAAATTAATAATTTATCTGTACTGTATAATATTCTTACCTATAAATAGTAATATTTTATACATTAATTTATAGAATAAGAATAATATAAGTTAAAAGTTTGATAAAACAATAGAAAGAATAAAAATAGCAATTATAAACATTATTTTTTGTAGTATTATGTATAGTTATTACTCATTGATATAATGGAATTTAATATCATGGTTTTATATTTATAGTATTTTGTTATATATATAGTATTTTTTTGTCTTTTTATATTATGATTCTCATATAGACTAGTGTGTCAGTTATGGTTTCATATAAAGTGAAAAATTCTTGTTTCTTTAGATATAGTTTTGATTTAACTTCAATCTTATTTAATTTCTTTTACTACATGATATATAACATTTTTTTTTACAGAATGGATAGAATTTGGATATATAAAATTGATCAGATCTCAAGCAATTTTCAAAACAATTTGGATATATTTTTAGATTTTTCATTTATCAATGCTTCAGATAGTGGTCATATACATTGATCATGTTATAATTGTGTTGTAAGACCTTGTTTAAGTTGTGAAGAATTTAGATACCATATAACCAAATATGGTTTTCAAACAAACTAATATATATGGTATCATAATGGGGAGAAAATTTAATCTCAAAATGTTCATGATTTGAATGAGAGGACTCAATTTGAGAATTTATTAAATGAACATTTCCAGTTTATTCATCATCATGATAAATAAAGGATGTCGACCCAAGAAGACTTTGATAGGAGCACACATGGTGCATGTAATGAAAATATTGATGTTTACAGGGTAAAAAAAATTGAATGATGCTACCATGACTCTAGTATATTAGTAATGTGGTAAATTGAAAAGGATGTAATTTTTAATTTGAGTGTTTCATGGGAAAATTATGTATGGGATTTATAATACTTCCATCTATTATACTCATAAATTTTTGAAGGGCTTACTTCTAGATGATGCAAATATTCCATCAAGCCATTGTATGACATAGAAGTTAGTTGATGAACTTGTATTTTCTAATAAAACCCATGCTTTCCTAGAATATTGTAGATTATTATAGGAGAAAATTACTAAATGAAATGATTGTATAAAATGTGGCACATCCCTGTGGAATCCAAATGTTGACACCATCTTGTGTGCCATAGAAAGTAATGTGGCACTTTATATTAATTCCTAGAATCTAGAATCTTTTCATGTCTAATGAAATATCAATAAATATGCAATTTCATGATACCAAGAGAAAGAAGGATAATAATTAGTTCATTTATCCTGTAGATGGATTTTCATGAAAGACATTTGATGCTCGATGTCCTGATTTTTTAACTCATGTTTTTAATGTTAGGTTGGGTATATTATGTGATAGTTTTAATCTGTTTGATAATATGCTTACTTCACACAGCACATGGCCAGTTTTCATACACATTTATAACCTTCCTCCATGGATTTGTGTGAAAAAACATTTCACTTTCATGAATATACTCATATTTGGACCTTCCAATAATAGCAATGATATAGATGTATGCATGCAAGCTTTAATAAAATATTTGAAGCATATTTGGAATATGCATATGCACACATATGATTCATGTTTGAAAGACATATTTTAGATGTGTGCTACATTTATGTGGATGATAAATGATTTTCCTACTTATTCAATGATGTATAGTTAGAGCATGAATGGAAAACTTTTATGTCCAGTTCTTATGAAGAATGCATGATTTAAAAGACTTAAATATCATTGTAGTTTTAGTTTTATGGGATATCTATGATTCTTTACAATGGATCATCTATATAGTAATAATCGTCAAAGGTTTGAAAATATCATGGAGACCGAAAATCCACCTCAGCGTATGTCTAGAACTAATGTTCTTAATGAATTGTAAGATATTAGTTTTTCATTTAGGAAGGGTCGTATGAAATATATAAAGAGGAAGAATGTTTCCATTGAAATCAATAAAATTGGAAGAATAAAATTGTCTTTATTTAATTGGCATATTGGTCAACCAATTTGTTACATCATTTCTTAGACATAATTCACATTGAAAAAAAATATGTGAAATGTTGCTTTCAATTATTTGAAATGTTAAGGGAAATACAAAATATGATTTATGATCTTGGAATGACTTGGAGTATTGGGGTATCAAATCATAATTTCATCTTGTGTGTATCAATGAAAATTAATGGAATGTTTTGTGTGATTCTTATGTGATTACACCTATAAAAAAATTCTACAAGTAATAGAGATAATTAAAGTTCATAATGGATATTCAAGAAACATATCAAAATGGTTCAACAAAGAGAGTTTAAGCTAAAATCTTTGAAGACTTGTGATGATCACATCCTTCTGTGTGAGTTGATTATAATAGAAATATGTCGTCTACTATCCAATATTGTAAGGGTGGAAGTTATTTGTTTATTCCATTTTTATAGAGATATTTTTTCTAAGAATTTGTCCACACTTTCTTTCAAAAAATGTTTGAAGAGGCACTATTAATTTTGTATGAGTTAGAGCACATGAGCCTTAGCCCGGTTGGTAAGGACTCTGTAAGTGCATCCAAGTGACCAGGGATCAAATCCAGGCAGAGGCAGAATTTCCGGGGGTACTGTAGCAGCACTGTAGTAGTACTGTAGTAGGTACTGTAGCGGGAACTGTGCAGTACTATAGCAGGTACTGTAGCGGGAACTGTAGCAGGCACTGTTTGGCATTGTAGTAGTCGGGAATATGCCCCTGTTTGGGCATTAGGGTCACCGATTTGGTCCCTGAGTCCTGTAAGGCCTTCAGGCCACCCAGACCTTCGGGTTAGTAAGGCCTTTGGGCCACCTCAAGGCCTTCGGGCCACCTTAAGTGCAGATGCAAACTAGACAACCTATAAGGAACAAGCTCTACAAGGAGGATGAGCAAGGAGCTTTCACCACAACAGAAGCTAATCGGATTGCAAGAATGAGAGGGTATGGCTCCTGCCATCGGGACATGCATGTTCATGCACGGGAATGCCTATCCAAACAGCCATGTGAAGGTGGAGAGCTGATTTGACGATGAAGATACTAGGGAGGAGCAGTTCCAAAGTAGTTAGTCTGGGTTGTATGTAATGTTTGAAGCCTACGAGCAATGAATTCCTCTAAGGCCTACGGGCCATGTAATACTTATGCCTACAAGCCTTTTAAGGGTTCCACCTCACCCCTTGAAAGGTGAATTATCAAAAATCAATAAAAAAAATGAAGGCCTTCGGGCCATTAGAGGAGTTAGAGAAATATGTCCTCCATCATTTTTCACATACATATTGCATCTAAATGTCTATATTAGAACTAAAATAATTCTTAGAGGACATATTTATTTTCATTGGATATATCCAACTAAAATAAATATGTACACATTTAATTCTTAGGTCCAAAATATGAATCATCTTAAAGGTTCTATTATGAAAGGTTACTTGGATCAAGAATTTATGGATTTATGTTCAATGTATTTGTATGATGTGACTATGAGGTGGAATAAACCAATGAGAAATGAAGAAGAGATATATGAGAAAATTGAACCCATTTTTCCATCACTTACCCAAATAGGTGTAATTCCCAAATCATATACATTTACTACATTAATTCTTGAAGAGAGAGATATGGTACATAACACAGTTTGGTTTAGCTGTGATTTGTTTGATTACTACATCAAGTAAGTAAATTGAACATGTATATTTTATATCATATCATGTAATTGTACATATCTATTAAACTATTTATATTTTTTCTATAGGTAATATAAACAAATTATAAATATAAATCATCATTATTTATCTTTGATAAGGATAGATATTTTCATAGAAAAGAGTTTTCTACTTGGTTGAAATTGAAGGTATAAATATTACTATAAAAAATTAATAAAATTAATATTTAGTTAATTTTAATATTCATTTATATTTCAGGTATTGAGATTTTATACTGACTATGTCTCTAAGGAAATAATATCTTTGGCTTTTGGTCCTAATTCTATGGTTCGTGAATGAAAATCAATTGTGATCAATGGGTAATAATTTATAACCACTAAATAAGAAATAAACATGAGAACACAACATAATGGTATTATGGTAACTTCCAAAATATACTATTATGCAAGTGTATTGGATATTAAACCTTGGTTTAAAAAATTATCTTATTATGGATTCATTGAGAAAATACTAACATTGGATTATTACTCTCATGGTCGAGTCATTGTGATTAAATGTTTTGGTTTGATTCAATGACATGGTGTGGCACATTTATTGAGGAATGTGGATTTTGAGTTATTGACCTGACTCGCACTCTTGCTACTGATGAACCATATATATTGGAATCAATTGAGAAACAAGTTTTTTATGTGAAATATCATTTGTGATCTGAATTTGGTGTCATTATTGAAGTAATACCAATACATATTTTTGATGATAGCGATAGTGAAATTGACACAATCACTACTCCCATTGGCCCTAGTCAATTTATTACTTATGATGACTCCAATAGTTCAATTTTCAGATTTGATTATGAACCTAAAATTGTGGTAGGAAATATATAGAATCATCCATATGTGTTCTTAGTTCTTTTGGTTTAGCTCGACTTGGGTTGTTCAGGTTGGTACTATTCAAATTTATTAACTATTGATTACAAATATTTTATATCCAAATTGACCTTCATGTTCATTTTCAATATATACTAGTTGTATTTTTCTTTGATTTTCATTCTAATATAGAATTGAACTGTATTATAACTTACCAAACCAAACAAAACTAAAAAAATTATATTATAACAAAAAAAGATGAATTGAATTGAAACATATTAAACTAATTATAATTAAAATAAAAACCAATGAAATGAATGAACTAACCAAAAAATGGTAAAATAACCAAACCCAAAATATGAACCTAATGACCTAACCCAAAAAAATGGACAAATGACCTAATCAATTGACCAAAATGAATGAAATGACCTAACCAAAACTGAACTGAACATTTTAATTTTTTTATGACATGTTTTTTATGTTTTTATATTCTTCACACTAAATATAATATGATTTTTTTTTATATCACTACATACCCTTTATTTGGTTTGATAATTATTATTCCTTAATTAAGTCATGTCCCATCTTATTTCTTGTTTAGATTACACATTAGTTATGAATTTCTAATTAATTCTATTTTTTTCAAATGAAGGAAATGAACAAAATTGAAGAGGTATAAAGGAAGAGGATGATAGACAACAATCACCCCATAAGAGAGATGAGAATTCCTCTTTTGGTGCCTATTATGATTATTTTATTTCAAATATATATATCAATAACATATAATTTCATGTGATTAATTTTTTTAATATGTTAATCAGGATCCACCACCTAGGAGAAAATTATTCTCTGATGAACCTAGTGGCAACAGTACTAATTTAAAAGATGTGAAGGGGCGGTACTAGATCTACACACACCACTCGGCATACCTGATCACACCAGTCCCTTCATCTGCTATACCATCTAGCACACTTTATTATCCCACCGTTTCATTAAAGGAACCCAGGATATTTAGACCACCTATATTTTCACCACCATTTACATTTGATCCTCCTTGTATTTATTTCCCTTATCTGACGATGGGTCCTACTCCCCATATGTATTATACATTTCTACTGACATCTATGTCAGATTATTTACCTTCTAATTCCTTCTCCTCAATATTTTATTTTCATACTCCTTCAACTTCTACTCTGACACGTTTTAAGCCTATAGAGAAAACATTGGGTCCCAATCCTACTGTACAGGTTGATTATCCTTCAGATCCTAGGGATCCAGCGACACCCACTGATCTGACTAGCTTAGGTATATTTATAGAACCCTAGTAAATTTTTTCACCACAATTTATTTTCATTATAAGATATATTATTATAATAATTTTTTTATATCATAGTTACACCTACCACTAGGAGGCTGGGTGTACATGCATATGTGAGGTGTGGAACCTCCACACACAGATGATGGTTGAGTACAACAAGCATAATCAAATTATTGGAAAAATAGGGTGAGAATGTAGGGGTTTTATGGTAATGCTTTCCAAATACTCTGACATCATTCCTATCAAACCACTCTCCTAGATACACTTTCAAAATGAAGTAAAAGATAATTATTGGTCATAAATATGGGTAAGAAAATTCATTGGATTTAATTTTATATTAATATTTTATTTATATGAATTAATATTTTGGTGCTAGCTTTATTATAATTTTACCAATGGTGAGACTGTGAGGACAGCATGACTCATGGAATTAGGTGAGTTGTGGATATTATATAAGCATGATCTTTATAGTGTATGGCATGCTAGATTTGGTATAGATTTAGAGTCCACACCTATCATGAATGAGTTTTCAAAAGAACATTATCAGGAAAATATTTCTTATTGGAAGAGTATTGAGTTTAAGGTATTAATCAAATTTGAGGTTTTTGAATGAAAATTTCCGTGATTTTCATTAATACTTTTTTTATTATTTAAAATTCTTTTTTAGGAAGCTTTAGAAAGAAATAAAATAACAACGATGTTATAAAATACCTCTACACTTTGGGGTGCACTACGATACTGAAACATGAGAGGAAGAAAGTACAACACTTGTTTATAATTTGTCTATTTAAATAAATTTTGGAAATAAAATTTCTTTAATTGTAAATTATATAGATTCATTAGAATTTTTTCTGAACAAATATATTAAATAATTATATATTTTGGGATATGTTAAATATTTATTTATTATAGGGAAGTGTAAAATCGGGTTTGACAAAGAATATATTCTTGGGGAATCCTATATAAACCCTTAATAATTCTAAAATGGGAGATATTGATTGACCCTAGACAAGGAGAGTGATTTATATACTAAAACCCATGAATTTAATTAATGAATTAAAAGAATTTTCAAGATAATATTATAGAAAAACAATTCACTCTATATTCAGGAAATTTTTGTATTAACATCCCAAGAGGGAAATTAGGTATATTTGTAACATGGTTAGTAGTAGGTAGGAATAATGTGTGAATGTTATATGTGTTAGTTAGGATACTATGGGGAAAGAGAGTGGGGTGACTCTTATGAGGTAATTGGAAAGTGTTTAGTGGGGAATGGTTATCATAGATTTCAATTATATCAAACACGTATAAACATTTTACAAACTTAAAACCAATTAGAAAGATAATTTCTTAGAAAAATATAAAATAAACATGATGAACACAAATAAAACACACCTTTTATCCATTAATCATTAAATTAGATGATTATTGATGATTAGTTAAAAGTAACCAATATATTATTGCTTCGTAAGGTAATCCATCAATATTGAAATATTGAAATAACATTAGAAGGATCTTATTTCTCACTAATAGTATTCTAGTACCATATATACAGTATGGGAAGTAATAAGATTCATAGTTATTAATTTATTATAACTCGCTATGTTTTTTGTATATCTTTAAATGAATCAAGTAAATCCCTACTATAAGCCGCATTCATTAATGAAATGTCATTTAAAAATTTTTAACATCTCACAAATGTAATACTTGAAATATCTCTATATTGAATACATCACTCCAAGTAATAAATATCTCATAAAATGATATAAATATATTCTTTCAGAGTATTTGATTCAATAGTGTGCCCAGTTTCTATTATATAATTAGTTGATGTTGGATACTTAGATAAATTCTAGTTAAAAGATCCACTATTGAGTAAAAAAATCTAGATTATGATCCTAAATTATCCTTGTTAATTTAGATTCTATTATCAATATAACCATTTACAATTATTACTTACTTGTATCTAATGACTAAGGATACATATTTAATTATTATTAAGTATCTAAGGATATTTTTTACAATGATCATGAGACATTTACCAAAATCTTATTAGTATCAAATAGTTATAACAAAATAATATAAAAATTATAGATTAGTATAAAACATGGTATACATTATTGATCATATTATAAAATCATAAGTAATCTCATTCATATGTCTCCTTTCTATCTTAGTTAATGTATATTTATTTTATAAAAATATAAACCATCTAACATAAGTAAAAACACTCTACTATAGTTATATATAGTAAACCTATTTGAAATCATATCAATATATATGTTCTAACTCAGACTAATAATCCACTTAAATAAATATTTGTAAATACATATACCCAATATCTAATATGTTTCACCCATTTCTTTAATTGAGAAAAATTTTCCCAACTAATCCTTTATAAACATCATAGCAAGGGTATCATTTTTATGAGCAGTGTTTCATATGCATCCAGTTGTTGTTGTTTTATTTTACTCCATGTAACTCACATATATATATATATCCAAGATTTAATTCATTTATTATGAAACTAATCCCTTTTAATGAATCATCAAAATGTATATACCAACTCTAAGATTATTTCATCAATCCATAAATGAACCGTCATAACTTAAATGCCTTTACATCACTATTTAGATAATAAAAACCTTTAGGATATATCATACGAACATCCTTGGGTATAATTTTATTAAATAATATAGTGTTGACATCCATTGGCAGATTTCATAATAATAATATCCTACTATAAAAAAAATCCTATCAGACTTTATCATCTCTAGAACTTTTAATTATGTTTATAAACTCCCACAAGCATTAATAAAACGTTTGTATAACTCAAAGGTAGAACTGAGGAATTTAAAGAAAATTATAGGATGCAATTCCTTACTTTACAGCATTGAACATTGTAGAAATTTTCATATTAAACACTTATTTAAGCCACTTCTTATGCCCATTTAATAACTCATTATCTCCCTTAAAACTCACACATGATTTAGTCACCTATACCACTCTTGATCTTAAGTTTAAATTAAATTATAGAAGTGAACATAAGTTATTCAACCCAAACAATAAATAACTTCATGTAAAATACCATTTACATGTCAACATGCCATATGATGATTTAAACAAAACATTATAGATCATTAATGATCACTCCCCACACAAAAAACACTATTAAAAAAATTTGAACACATCAATATGATTTAGTGTTGTTAATTCAAAAATTGACACCTTTATCACCTTTAAACACTATTATATCAATTTACCCCTTTAAATCTCATTTAATAGTTATTAAATACTAGATAATCAAATTTTTATAGTATAAATTCAATGAAATAAAACATCATAAAACATTTTATTCCACATAAGGTCTATATTAAATCACACAACTCATTTTATTCTATAGCATAATTAATTACCTAAAATATTCTAAGCTAAACATAACATAATTTTACATTTTTTATTATTATTATTATATAAAAAATCGTGTTAGAACATCCCTATTTGAATTATTATCTAATTTCATATCAAACAATCAGAAAAAAAAACTAAATTCAATTATTAGATTAACCATAATACACTAGAGTAGTGAATTATAATCTCAAAAAATTTCACAACCACTTACGTGAAGGCATGTTACCATTCCTTATAGGGATTAGAAGCCTAATTCCCATTATAATTACCAAATATCAAGAATACACTAAGAACTAAAAGAAAAACTAGAATTAAAACATAAAATAAACTAAACCTCTTTTCCTTTTACCTAAATGATAAGGAAAACAATATAAACACAATTTCAACACAACAAATAGATTGTTAATATTCTTAGAACATAAAATTTTAATTTTAAATACCCTCATGTTAACTAAACATTATCAATATTTAACTAAAAAACAATAAATCCAATTATTTCATGTGTCTTTTTAACAAAAACAAACACCAATATTGACTATACACTTCCATCAATATCCATCAATGAAAAATTTACCTTAATTTTCCCTATTTTAACCACTTTAAAATTAAATCATATAAACATAGAAACAACAAAATATGAACAAATCTAGAATTTATTTCACCTTTCCATTTTACCATATTATACATATATTTAATCTTGAATAGTTTTTTCAATAAAGGCATTCCATTTCCATTATTCTATAATTACATTGCCCTTATATTTATGGAAATAATATATACAAACAAGAATCCTTAAATTACAATTTAAGTTAATTTTTCAAATCATTATTTAATCATATTATCAACTCTTCTAATTTATTATATAGAATTTCTTTTGTTAACCAACTCATATCATACTATCACAAAGTAACCAATCATTATAACAAATCATATTTCATCATCGATCCATTTGATTTTGAGTTATGAAATTAATTATTAATAACCTATTTTGAATTATGTTTTTCTATATTCAATTCCACTTAAGAGGGAAGTTTTAAATATTTAAGGATGTTTTCCTCAAGAAATTTTTTTTTTCTCGAGCAAAAAGAAGAAAGATGGAAGCACGGTAAATGAATAGACATGGCAGTAGATTGTAAGTTTTACTTTGTTTATTTAAAATTTTAAAATCTATTTTATAATTAAATAGTCTATTTATATTTTTAATAGTGTGATTTATAGGCCCTTGATGAGAAGGAAGCTAACAACTTTGGGAAAATGATCATTTACATCAGGTATTAGGATATGAGAACCATTATTGAGTATGTTGTCGATCAGGAAAGAGTATTGTCCCCACTATATATTGGCTTACTTCAGGTGCCAATTATGGTAGAACCGAGTTGGAAATAGCTCATGCATAGGCATCACAGGCTCGATCCTAGGCAAAAGAGGCCAAAAAATTTCATATAGGATTATGAATGGAATCAAAAGGACAAAAATGAATTTATGAAATTTATGGAAGTATTATGTCCATCAATTTCACCAGATACCACCAAATATTTTTATTCATATATATCGATGATTCATACATTATATGGTACACCAGTGATGGTCATAGAAGTGGTCGGGGTGATGATGTTCCTGGCGATGGTGATGGAGATGGAGATGGTGATGGTGGTGGAGATGGTGATGGAGATGGCGATGGTGATGGATATGGAGATGGCCATGGTGATGGTGATGGTGATGGCAATTGTAACACATCAAAATTCCATGGTACGCTTCTTTTTTAATAATACAATAGCTTGCGATGTACGTAGCTTCGAGTTCTAGCACACTATGACCAATCAAACTAACCGTTTAAAAAGTAGTTACGAATAGTAATACCCACTTTTTGAAATTTTATAAATTTTATTTTTCAAAATGGAATTTATTTTTGGATTTGGAATATCAAAATTATCATAGAGTGAATTTTTTTTATTTTTTTGAAAACTTTCAATTTTTGATAAATAGTGAAAAACACTGCGTTATTGTTTAAAAATGAAATTTTATTTAAATAATTATTTTAATTTAAATTTATTTTAAAGTCAAAATAGATACATAATTCCTATATTGGTACAATTTAATTCATTGGAGTCATTTTATAATAATATTAGATGTATAAATTTTTATTGAACCTTTTAACGTATTTTACCCACCTTCTAGGCACATTTGCAAATTTGCATAAAACGTAATTTTACCGATTCTGTGAATTGAATTTCAAAAAACTGACAGAAATAGTTTTCATCAGTAAGTAAAATTTGATTCAATAGGATGAAAATAATTTTTTGTGAATAGTAACTTTTGAATTTTATTTACCATGGTTAAAAGTAAATAGGGTAATTAAAGGTAAAAATAATATTATAATAATATAAAATTACCCCAAAATATGTCATAATTCTATTGGATACATTTATTTAGACCAAAATAAACTTTATACAAAAATATGATCCTTTTTTATCCACTTGAATTAGCTTAGGACATTTATTATATTTTATTTAAAGAAGAGTTAAAAGTATTAAATCCAAATTTTAATAACTAAACAATTTTTAATATAGGGTTATACATAAGATAAATTCGACTATAAATATTAATTATAAATATAAAAATATTTCATACCTCATGGTATTTTATTTATAATTTTTAGACATTAAATAATTAAATTTATTTATGACACAATGATGATGTAGTAATTGCCTTATTAATGAAAGATTAAAATAATTAATATTATAAATATTAAAATAAATAAAAATTGAAACTTTTGAAGCCATCCACGAATGTTTTAGGTGAATATGACATGTTAGGGTTTATTCAATGTATTTTTTTCAAAGTAATCAAGTTTTTATGACTTTCACAAAAACCAAATACTAAATAGTGTCAAAATTGACATAAATGAATTTCTAAAACAAATAATATTTTATTAAATTATATAATAGTCCTAAAAATATAATATTCTGAAAAATGACTTATATAATGTTAAATATTTCATTAAGTAACGACTTTAGGTTTTCTTGTCATTTTATAGTAACTATATTAACCATGTAGTATAAAAATACAAGAAGACATCGTAAAAGTTAAACTATTTAACTAAAGGTTAAGTCTATAAGATAAGGTTAATATGGTGACCTAATTATGTATAAAAACTATTGTATGAGTGTATTTACACCCATACACACCTTATACTCTAAATAAATCTATTTTTAGCTATTAGAAACTGAAAATCGTTTTATAATAAATTAATATTTCAATCTTTTCCTAAAGTGCTCATCACCTCTCTTATAAAACGGTACTTCCCCTTATCTTAAATTCACACATAAAAATACATTTTTATTGGACAAACCCTACTAAAATATCCTAAAAACTATCATCACTTAAACCTAGAGGCCTTAATTTGATCATAAAGCCAACCTAATGATCCCTTTTTTTCAAATCAAAAGGAAGCACTCGAAGAAGAGGTAATGATTTTATCACCTCTTCCAAAGTTCTTTTCTTATTCCACTTCCTCTTTCTTTGTTTTTTTCATACTAAAATAATAACTATATTAACTTATACATACTGATATGTTATTATAAATATGGTACAACCATATTCATTATTCTATCCATCCTATTAATGACAAAGTCACCATACGTGCGTACATATGGTTTACCGTCCCCACGTCGTGGTGTAGTTTGTTATTCACCACTTAATTATTTGTATGGGTATAATAATGAGTATAATTTATTTAAATAATAAATATAACATGTTAATGATTATTTATATATAATATACCATCCAATTACATACTATTTCACCATCAATATAATGATATTGTCGCTCGTGCATACGTACGGCTTACCGTCTCCACGACGTGATGAGATTTCATTCCCTGTCGTAACAATTCAAGAATAATTTTCATTTGATGATTAAAAAATAATTTTGAAGAAATTAATATCATTATGGATATGAATCAAATACATCTTATCCATAACAAACATTACTTACGTAACAAAACATATAAAGTAAAACGAATCAGTTAACACCCGAAACAATGATACTACTGAAATATTATTAACAAAACAATATTATAGAATAATATATGATATCATATTTATATATGTAGTTATTGTATAATTTAATAAAAATTATTTAACCATTATACATGAGGTTATATTAACCTTGACTAAGTAAAATTACAAGGTAAGGGTTAATTTTACAATATCTTTATTATCCGTGATTTTTATACGTAAGTATCTACTGAGAATTCTTCATCATCCACATCCTTGTTTCTTAAAAATGTATTTCAAAACATTTTTACTATTTTCTATACTATGGGTTAAAGTAATTTATACCCTTGTTTTACTTTTTATAAAATGTTTTTAAATTAATCCTTTCTTCGTTTTCCAAACAAGGTACTTTATGACCTTTTTGACAAATTAAGGAAATAATGTTTTTTTACTTATACGGCGGGTGCGGCTATTTTCCACCGTTATAACACCTTCAAAACTTCCATTAAAATATTATATGAATATTTTCAAAATAAATGTTTTATTTTATAATTATGAAACTTTTAAATGATTTCAAAGTAGAAAGATATATTTCTCTCAAATAGTTTTTGGATTGATTTCATCTGTATCAACATCTATTGTTGGATTTTATGTTTAATTGAATTTGATTAATTATGATACAATATTCTATATTTTATTGATAGTTTTATGATATGTTTTACTATGGATGTTCTATTTTTATACCATTCATGGTTTATGGTTAAATTATTGACATTTCGTATGCTATTTTTAATACGAATGTTTATGTTATGTTTCACCCTTTTCATATGAGGAATGCATTGGACTTATTAAGTAACAGAAGGGGCCCGCTATAACCCCTCGATGCATCGGTAGGTCTCGTGAGACAAACAAGTTTCTTGGAACAAGTACTTGACAATATTTTTATTTGTAGTCTTCGCATGAGGACTTGACTATGTGGTTATGATGTTCGGCATTATGTATTCCATCATTATGAGATTAGCTATTGATATTACATGAGATTATTTGACTAGTAGAATATCCATGTGAATAAGTAAATTTAATTATTTTATTTATCTTTTCCATATTATGTTGAAGTTTAAGTTTAAAAGGATTTTGTTTTATTCTTATACATTTCCTTAAATGTTTATGCTTATTTATGATAGTTTCTGCTATATTGTTATCTTTACTGAGCATCTGATCTCACCCCTTTCTTATGTTTAATTTTTTCCAGGATGCAAATAAGTATATTATTACTAAACTACAAGGATAGTCTAAGGGATTTGAGTGTGTTTAAAGGAGTCACAGTGTTTCTTTTTCATTTCATAATGTTATGTAAAACTTATGTATGTATCTAGTACTTCCAAGGCTACTAAACTGATCAGTCTTTTGGGACTTGATCTATTGTGATCATTCCAATGTTATGTAATAATGCACCGAATCTAGGTAACTGTGGTTGGGGAATTACAGCGATGGTGATGGCGATGGTGATGGCGATAGCGATGGGGAGGATGATGGTGAGGATTACTATGAGGATGAAAATGATAATATTTATGGTGATGGTGATGAGAGAGAGATTGATCCTTTACATTTTTTATTGATATTTATGAAATTTGATGTTTGATGATTAGTTGTGAATGAATATATGTGATGTTTTAAATGTTTTTTATCACTAGTTGAAGGAATTAATTAGTTTCTTGTTTTATCATTGTTTGTATATTGGTTGGTGATATTTGTTGCAACTGTTTGGTGATTTTTGTAGGTAATTGGTAAGGGTGGGGGTATTGCTGCCTATTTAGTGATTTCTACTAGCTATTTGGTCAAGGTGGGGGTGTTTCTTCCTGGGAAGGTATGAAAGGTCTATACCAATGGTTTTAAAACTTTTGGTATAGACCTATACCAATGGTTTCATGAAAACATTGGTATATCTTGCATCCAGGGAACTCTATTCCAATAGTTTATAAATTTTTTGTTATATGGCTTTAGCAATGTTTTTTTAAACTATTGGTAACATGAAATTTCAAAAGGACTATACCAATGGTTTACTATAAACCATTGGTATAGGTCTATACCTATGGAAAATTATCCAATGGTTTGTAGAACCATTGGTATAGGTTATACCAATGGTTTGTAGAACCATTGGTATAGGTTATACCAATGGTTCTCAAGCCTATACCAATGGTTTTAAACTTTTGGTATAGCCAAATTTTCTAGCATTGAATGATATTACTCATACCAACAACTTATCCCTTAGCATTTTCACCAAAAGTAACTTTGAAACCTCTTTTATTAATAATATTCAGGAATAAATTCTTATTTTTGGTCATGTACTGAGAAAAACCAATATCCATATACAAAATATTATTGTTGTTAGTAAAGTTCTCATTTTCATAAAATTAAGAAAATTTGGACTTTATTTGTAACATCCCAGGTAAATAAATAATATTACATTCTAATGTTTATCAATATTTTTGAATAAAATGTTAATATTACTTTAAAGAGAATGCTATGCTTGATGGCGTACCCAATACGCAACAACGAGTTTCTTTGAAATCTTACGTTGCACACTAATAATATAATAATATTATAATAGTTAATGCCTAACCATTGTAATGGAGGGAATGAACAGAAATAACTAAAAATTATTACATATGTTTGTTAAATATTTTTTCATTTATCCAATAAATTTTAGAGGCTTAAAATCCAAATGAATCCAATTTTAAGAATAAATACTCTAATATTTTTAAAAGATTGTTTTACCGCCTTTTGATAGCGAACCTTTTTTTAATCTAACTTTTGACAATTTTATAAGCTATATTTGTGAAAATAAACTTATTCTTTATGATTTGGACATTGAAATTTACTTTGGTTAAATTTTTGGTATGTTTCTGACATTGTTCATTTTTTTAATGAATAGTGAAAAATACTGCATTTTACATCAAAACTGCTTTTTCATCTAATTTAAATATATGGTTAGATTATATTTTTAATTGGTTTTAAAGTGTAATTGGAATATATTTTTACCATTTAATCCAATTGTGGTCATTGGAATTAATTTCACTTTGAAATTGGACTTAAACTAGTGTCAATATTTTAATAGATATTATTTCTTAAAAACACGCTATTTGTTTTGACAGTGGGAATGAATTATTAAATTAATTAATGCAACTATATATTTTGAATTTTGTAAAATAGACATCATTTTTTAATTGGGAATATCAAATATAGCTTAGGGTTAATTTTTGGTATTTTTCTGAAAAACTTCAATTTTTGATGAATAGTAAAACCACTAAGTGGTAGTTAAAGAAACTGATTTTTCGTTTAAATGAAACTTTACCACTTCTGTGATTTGATTTTCAAAAATCCAACATACATGGTTGTAATTAGGAATTAAAATTTGGTTCAATGAGATTAAAATAATTTTTTGGTGAATAGTAACTTTTAAGTTTTAATAATCGCGATTAAAGGTAATTAGTGTAATTTAAGGTAAAGATAATGTTATAATAATATTAAATGACCTTGACACATGTCCTACCCCTATTTTATGAGTCATTTTCGACCAAGACAATCCATGGGTCAACTTGGGGACCCCATAGAGCCACTTTGGTTGGAAAATGACATTAATAACTTTTTATTTAAAATTAAAATTAAAATGTTACAAACATGTATTGTTTTACTAAAACAATTTTTACATAGGGTTATACAAGTCATATTTTTAACTATAAATATCCATTAGAAATATAAAAAGATTTATTACATCATAGTATTTTTTTATAATTTTTAGACATTAAATAAATTAATTTATTTGTGACACCATGATGATGCAGCGATTACCTCATAAATGAATGATTTAAATAAAATGAGAAGATAGGGTGAAATCTAAGTATTACACTTGTCACAAACCTATTGGATGGGTGGATTTCGAAACCTTATCACCTTAGCCTAGAAATATATCCTTTTGGGATCTTTGAAATCTGAAAATCATTTTATAATAAAGTAATAGTTTATAACTTTCCAAGAGTGCCCCTCCTCTTCTCTTATAAAAGGCCCCCACCTATACCACCTTAGCCACACCTCTCAAGCCTTTGGCTCGGCCAACCCCTGCCCATTTCATCTCTCCACATACCTCTCTTCATCATTGAAGCCTCACCTTTGGCATAATTCTCTTCAATAAACCCTTTTGGTTCAAACCAAGAGGAGTTACCCAATTTAAAGGAATATAAAGAAACGAACAAGACAAGTCGGACTTGAGGTAAGGGATCATACCTCTCTCTTTCTTTTTAAGTACTCCTTTTTTAAGTAACTTACTTTAATATCCTATTTCTTATGTTGGGGGATGTTATTTTATATTTATATTGTTGTAAATTTTATATTAATATGATGAGAGACCCTATTTGATCTTATCAATCCATTTTTGGAAGTTTTATGTAGCGCCGTTAGGCTTCCGAATTTTCATAAGGGTATTTTCATCTCACTTTTTATTCCCGTGAGATTCATGCTACATTGGCCACTATTTCCTTTTTTGTGGTGTATGTACTTCCCATTATTTTACTATTTGTATAATATACTCTCATTTATGGGTAGTTACATCTTTATTGTATGACCCTTCTTTCATGGGGTGTACGTTTCGAATGTTGCCCAAATCGGTAAGGGAACATTTCACACTCCTCCTTTAAAAAGACTTATTTTGTTACGTCTTTTAATTTACATCTTTTTATGTTGAGATATGTTCTTCTATATCCTTATTGATGTAAATTTTATGTCCAAGTGATGAGATACCATTTTCTATCTCATCAACTAATCTTATGAGTTTTAAAGTGACGTCGTTAGGGTGTCGAATTTTACCAAGGGAACTTCTTAACCCAATTTCGATTTCTTTGGGTTCAACATGTAGTTATTGAATATGTCATCCTTTGAATATGTGTGAATGACCTTGGATTGTTTTACACTTAATATCCACTTATATTTGGTGTATTTATATTTGTCACACATAATTATGAGATTGATTTATCCTTAATTTTAGGATACCTTCGTTATAAGGGATTTCATCTCATTTTACATTTCTATTGAGACTTCGTTGTTGTTATGCACCAATTCACTCTTATATGGTGTATATACTGTCCTTTGGAATATTATATCATGAATCCATTTATTCCCATGATATTATAATGTTATGATTAAATGTTATTCCTCAATTATTGTATTCAAGTGTCTCTCATTTTGTTAAAAACCCTTTAACTAAAATATCGTTTTAAATGTTTTAATGATTTATTCTTATAAATATTTATAATTAATATCTATTTTTTCAAAATGGTTTTAAGGATTTATTTATATGGATATTAATGGTTTAAAATGTTAAAAGATTCAAATTGGTATGGGACACTTTGATTCAAAAATCTCTTTATTAAATGTTTTAAATGGTTTTGAAAATGGTTTTTAGAACTGATTCATTATTTCAATATCTTAAAATGTTATATTGTTATTGCAATGTGGAAATGTTATCTTTACTTTATGATTAAGTTATGTGCTATGATTATGTTATGTTTCTTGGGAATTTCTTATGAAAACGGGTGGTTCCGTGATAAACTAAGAGCAGGTGAGCCCGATATAGCTCTCCAATGCATTGCGTAACGCGAAGGGGTTAAACGTTATGGTTTCTCCAAAGAGATTTAGAGAATATACTGTGATGGGTATTCCAAACGTAACCATGAGGGTTACTCCCTACGTAATAATGTTATGAATGCCTCAAGTTACCTTTATGTCTTATGATTTCTATGAGTTATTCATAAATATTATGATTTCATGAGGTATATTAACGTGCTTATGTTTTATGAGTAAAGTATGATTTCATTGATTCTTATGTATACATGTACTAATGTTTCCTTTCCGAATTTTTATATTCCTTACTGAGATTTTTATGCTCATCCCAAGTTTTTGAAATGTTTTTCACAGGTCAAGGGAAAGGTACATGATATGATGATAGTGTCAAGGAAGTGTCAAGAAAGAATCCATGTTTTATTTTAAATATGTTTCCATTGATGGGAAAAAATGAATACTATCTTTTATGTAACCACTTTGTTTAAATGTGGAATGTAATGCATGATTTATGATCTAATTCTATAAAACTCTAAAACTGAAAAGATCCTAAATGTGTATTCTTGAAATAACTCAAGATTAAGTAAGGTTTAAGGCCGGGTCCTTATATTATTTCCCAAACTTTCTTGGATCCATCAATATTAGAAAAATTATTTTAGGAATCCATGTATTTCAAACTTTTTTATATTGAACAGATTTTAATTATTTATAAAAATAAGATTTATGAAATCCTAAGGATTTCACTCTATTTAAATAACAATTATTGTTATAATGTCAACCACTTTGTCACTTAGTACAAAAAGGTGCACTTTTTTGAACAAAATAGTTATTTTGAAAATTTGGTTTTGAATTAGTAAAACATATTATAGAAACATTTCTATAAGGTTTTATTTTTCTATACATCGTTGCGCCCAAATTTACCCTACAGGTATTCGGTCTTTGTAGTACAGGTAGGGGTCGAATCCACAGGGACCGAAGAAGAAACCTTGAGACACTTTGATTAGATTCGAGATTGGCTATGAAGTGGCCAACTATGGTGTTGATTGATTTGAAAAATGTTGATTTAATTTAAAGAACAAAACCAATAAAATTACTTGAATTAAAAAAACTAATTAAGGTGAGTTGATACTAGGTTTTCCCTTGGGATTGATTGGATGTATTTGTTTTTCATTAGATTTTCTGTTCATCGGTTCCAGAGGTATCCATTAAATGAAATAATTCCTCAATATCATTCTCTGATTTAATCCATACACAATTTCAAGGATAATCACAAATTCACTTAGAGGATCAATTAAATGAGCACCCCAAGGAATTGGATCGTACTAGCACTCAAAATGTGTCGTCGTTAAAGTCGGTGAAGACAAAGAAGAAGATAAATCAAAGAAAATAACTCTTAAAATAAAGAACAAATTTAAGAATTTAAGAACATAAAATAACATTCAATCCATCCCATGAAACTCCCTAGGATCAACCCATAAAATTTTATCCCTCCATTGATGTTATTATATCAATGTAAGTGGGTAGTTTACTTAAAGAAGCGGGATTTAAGAAGAAAAACATTAATCAAAATGAACACTCCACCGTTGTGTGATGAATTCACAAGTGCGGGTGTGAATAAATTAACACTTCGATTCAACGGTATCAACGTGTGAAGAAAAGGAAAATAAAAAGTGAAGAAGAAGAAATTTTATTAAAATACTAAACGTTAATGAAAAACTTACATTAGAGAAATTGACGATGCGATTACAAATTGAAAGCAGGAAATTACAATTGAAAGAAATACAATGGATGATAGAAAAAATGTTAGATTCAAAGAAAAATGTTAGATGATAATTCCCTTCAACAACATCTAATTATATAGGAATATTAGAAGCCTTAGTTCAACCCCCCACAATCAATTCACCCCCCAACAATTAATAGATTCAAAACGAGGGTGAATAATCAAAAGGAAATTGACGTTTCGAAGTTGACCTGGAAAACTGTCCAGATTCGTCCACCATTTTGACATTCGAATATTTAATTTATGGAGGCCGAATCTTGAGGGGTAGTAGAATCCAAATATATTCCTCCATGTATCCTCTATCATATGTAAAACTTTCAGGACATTTGGCTTAGCCGTTTGGAATTTATGGTCGAAATGGTGGGATGGCTTTATGCGCATTAATGTCGGGTCCACCATTTAAATCTCAGCTTTAGATCCTTTTATCATCATGAAAACTTCAGAATTAGCTCCGAACACAGTTGAATAAAATGATCCTCCTATTTTTATATTTCTACTGTATAAATTTTAGCTTCATTGGGCTTGGTTTGTGGGCCCCACATTTTTTTGATGGGCCTTAGGCCCATTATGCTTTCTCCAGCAAATTTCTGCATTTGGGTGAAAACTTATCCATCTTCCCTTGGGATTCATCTATCGGACCTAAAAGATAAAATGTTCTAAACAAAGTGATAAATCATATCCCAAAAATTCAAATTCATAAAATGAATATAATTTTGTCCACAAAACAATGAATGATTGGGCCCAAATTTTCATTTTAAACATGAATTGCATTTTAGATGAGAAATGAAGTTCTATTTATGTAATGCACTAAAAACAATATTTATGGACTTTGTAACAATGAATATAAAGATATTAACAATTAATATTATCTACTTTCAGTGACTAATGAATACATATTATTAAAATTTTCCTTACCAGAAGTAAATTTTGATGGTAATGTCTTTAGGCAAAAAAAATCAGAATTTAGTTCAACAACTAAATATTTATTTTCATTGGATGTAGTGGATTTTTATTTTTCTAATTCTTTTGAAAGATTATATTTTTCAAAGTTAGATTTCTCTAAATATTTTGAAATATTTTAAATTTTAGTAGTAAGTTTATAAATTCTCTTATTTTCTTTGGTGCAATCTTCTTTAGCACCTTTGAGTTTTTTAGAAACTTTATAAAAAAAATTTAACATTTTATAAAAATGAGAAACTCCTTCATATATTGTTAAAGTATTATCCTATTCTGATGAAGTATATTCTTCATCTTTAGATGTACAATTATTTTCATTTTCTAAATCAAGATAATTTACATTCAAAGTAAGGTTGGTTAAGGTTTCAACAGATACCTTAGCCATAAATAAATTTTTGTTCTTCAGAATTTTAGATAGAAAATCAATATTATTATGGTTATCATTTTCACTATCTGAATAATGATATGAAGAGCTATCACATCCACTTTCACTCTAAGTGTCTGTAGCTTTAAAACTTTTCTTACTTTTATTCTTGTAAAACTTATTTGACATTGTTTCTAAATTTTTGTCCTTATTCTCTTTTTTTCAGTCTAGGAAAATCTGGCCTTATTTGACCAGGTTTCTTACACTCATAACATATAATCTCAAAATAATCTTTATTATCATTTTTTATTTGAAATTATTCTTATATCTATATCTAAAATCTTTCTTACTAGTAATCTTATTCATTGTCTTGGATAATTAGACAAGTTCATTCTGACTTTCTTCAGAAGAACTAATTTCAATCCCAATTCTAACTTTCTTATTCTTAGAAGATTTAGAAACTTTTTTCTATATACTTGAATTTTTTAGAAACATCTGATGTAGATGAAAAGGTTACTCCATCATTTTTCTTTCTCATCTTTTCAGTATCTATTTTCAATCTATCCTCATAATGTATAAGAGTTCCAATCAAATCATCTAAGCTCAACTTTTTTATTTTCTTAGTATCATCTAGAGTTATTATTTTATATTCCCACTCTTTAGGAATAATCTCGATGATCTTATCAACCAAAAATTAATTAGTAAGATCTTTATCACAAAGATATTGTAAGTAGTTAATGATTTCCATGAACCTCTGATGCATATTTATAATAGATTCTCTATATAAGAAATCAAAATATTGATAGTATGATCTCAATATAGCTCTTATAGCCACAATAAATTTGGTTGTTATAAAGAGTGTAATCTAAAGATTTTTCTAGATACTATTAGTAGATTCACAAAAAGATATATGACTTTAGATATTTCTAGTCATATAACACAAAAAAGTATTTTTGTCTCTGTAATTTAGTTGATATTATAACTTCTCTTGATTAGTAAAATTAGAAACTTATTTTTTAGGAATCTGATAAATTCTAATCAGTATAAAAAATTATCTACCCCAGTATTGATAATAAAGGTTTTAATATGATCTCTATAATATTCATAATTAGAACCATCAAAAATTGTTGGTATGCTGGGATTTAGATTCTCAAGAGTTACAACATTTAAACCTTCCATCTTTATAACATTAAAAATACTCTTTCTAAAAATACACATCAGTGTAAAAATAGTTTACAACAAAAAATTTAAACAACCAAAATTCATAAACTCAAAATATTTCTTGAATATAAATGTAGAAATTATAACAAAATCCTGTAAGTTAAAGTAGTAGAACCTCCTTTGATACCAAATATAGGATCAAAGAGTAATATAATGGTGACAATAGGGGGTGAATTTTAGTTTATAAAATAAAACTCATAATTTTTTCAACCTCTTTATAATCGCATATTTGACAGACAGTTCATACTTAACTTCAGAGTTTATAAATTGAATAGACGGTTTTTCTGAATATCAGAGTTTAGAAAATTTTAGAATAAGTAAAACTTTTCTATAAAAATGCAGATTTGAAAATAAAAACTTATAAAAACAAGTGGTGTGAAATCTTGTAAAAAATAATAAATACTTAAAATGTTTTATAAAAATGATCCACACTTAAACCTTTAGTGTTAAGGAAGTCTATAACCCATAATTTAGGTATCTGCAGTTTTAACCAAAATGTAAAGGTTTGTATTCTTTAAGCAAGGAAGCCCTTAATACTAAGATCAATAGAACTCTATTTCCATATCCATGAGAACCATCGATCATAAAGATCGAACACAACTCTATATTCCTATCCTCATAATCCCTTGATCAGCAAGATCGGATAAACAGTTACAAAACATGAAAGTTCTTTAAGGCATTTACAAATAATCCTCTCATGGATGCCTTAAGAAAAATACTCTCAAAAGATTGCAGTAAATCTCTCTCAAGGTAACAAGATGTTACAAATTATTTACATAAACTCTTGATATTCAGTGATTCAAAAGTTTCCTCCTCCTTGAACACTTCTCCTATTTATAGAAAAATCTCCAACAGTCATATTCCATGAATCTCAAAGGTGGTTGCAATGGACTCAAAAAACAATTCTTCTTAATATCTTAGCATGTCCATTTGATGCTCATTAGTTTATAAACCATCACAGTGTAACAATATTTTGTCTAGTAGAATGAATTTCTTCATCTAGAAAAATTGTATATTTCCATCAGAAAGAATTAATGAAAATTCCATCTCTAAAACACGTCTTCTTCTATCTAGAATTTTTTTGTCCAATTTTCTTAATATAAATTTTTTAGTTTGGATTTAGTTATATTATAACTTCTGTACTTTTATAAATTTTCATCCATAAATATGTGACTATCTATTTGAACTTTAGAACAAGTCCATCCTGAATATGGTAATTTATTCCTTCCAATAAATTGGTATTCTTTTTTATGGAAAAATAGATTTCCTATGAAAACATACATAAAACTATGGAAGTATAAAATTTATTAAAACATATACTATAAGTAAATGTATTGTGATTTTCAAAATCAGGTTAGAAAGTGTTGAAAGAAATTTCAACTCTATATCCTATACAATGGGAAAATCTATAATGTTGAGTCTCTCCCCAACCACCCTTTGAATAGGAATCAAGACCCATAAAATGGATGTAATTTCCATTGGAATCTCATATTCATCCTCACATTGATAAATGATCATAGTTTGGTTTGGAATATCAAATTTGACTTCACTTCCTCATAAATTGGTATGGGATCTATATATAGAGATCCAATCCATACCCAAACAAACATCAAATTCAACTAGAGGGAGAATATCAATATTTTCATGAATCACCTTACCATAAAAATCAATTAGAGAATAATTATATACTTAATATGCAATAATTATACCATTAATATTTTTCACTGTTACATAAACATCTAATCATTGAGGTGGTAATGTGATACCCTTACCAAATTCTATAGATATAAAAGAGTGGGTAAATCCAAAATCAAATAATATATTAGTGGTTCTAGAGTGGATGGTAAGTATACCTTTCACCAATCCATTCTCATAACCCATATCAGTAATAGTAATCACATAATATTTCCCTTTGTCTATGGGATCAAGAAGTTACTGATGTTGATTATTGTCATTATTCCTCATATTCGAGTACTGGTTAGAATAATTCCAATACTATTTTGATTTGAAACATTGTAGTGTGTATGGTATATTCTATAGAGCATTTTATCTATTCGCATCATTAGATAAATTCTTCCCATCACTTTAGTATTTTATTGCCTGATGGTTTCCCTTTCCACACTTAATTCATTTCTTAGTCCCCTTAATAAAATTTCCTGCACGTTTATTTCTACACTTCTGGCATAAATGAAGACTTGTATTCTTCCCTCTATGGTTTTTATTGATATAATTTCCTTTAAATTCCATCTTCATTTTTCTTGTCTAAACTATGATATTTATGGATGGATTTGATCTTCATTTCTACCTTGATAGCACATCGAATGATTTATTCATAGCTACTGAAGTCTTTTATTACTAAAACCCTTTAGAGACTTGGTTTTCAGTGAATTGGGTTTTTCAGTATATGACTTTGGAATATTTCTAGGAATATTTATGAAGCTAGGCATTGAGTCAGCATGGAGTTCCAGGTCCTGAGAGCCTTGGTACAGTCATGTGAAAAATATTAAATATATTTTATCACACATGCATAGTTCTATGGTAAATGTGGAATAACTATTTATTGAATACTTGTACTTGAAATCTGAGATAGTGGTTGAATTTAGAAAATGGATTTTACCCCAATAATGACATAAAGTTTGTCGGCATAAAGTTCTTAGTTGGAGGCGAGTGTTGGTGGGGTGTTGAGTAAAGAAGTATACATTTAATAAAAATTAAATTAATAACCACATCCCCCTTGTTTTACACACACAGTGGAAATTATTGGAGGGTTTCCTCCCATGGAAATAGATGAACAAATGGGAGAAGGTGCCACCAGATCCCGTTTTTGAAGTTGATCATCACAAAATCAAGGATCAGAATGTTCTGGGCATTCTATTAGACATTAAGCTTATGCATTTTACCATGAGGTAGCCAGTTTTATGTGATTTATATCCCAAACCCCTTTTGATACATTTTTTTAAGGTTTTAGATCCCTTAAAAATTTTTAGGGACCCTATGGGGTTTGATCTGTGGTTTCGAGAGAGAAATCGGGGGTTTCGAGTGGCTCAGAGGAGATTCCCATTGGAATTTCTAATCACACATCATGTAGAAAAATGGAATGTTCCATGTGTTCTTCCAGTTTGGGGAATAATATCTTTTTAATATTACATGTCATATACAGGGGTTACATGCCATGTAGTTAGCCAAGTCGTTTGGCTGAGGAGCTTATCCAGTCTAACTGTTTTTAAGGACCTGTCCATGTAATAGTACATGGCCAAAGAACATGGGCTTGGGCCTAGGTGAAGGGAAACATGTCGTGTACTGAGGGTACATGCCATGGGTATTTACATAGAAATCCATCTATGTATGGAAAGGACATGCCCAGGGGTATTGTGTGAGGTCGCATGCCATGTGGTTTTGGGTAAATTTTGTGTATTTCCTTTTTATACACACTAAATTCCATAAGGGGGAACAGCCATGGACCAGTGTTGAGAGGAATGTCGTTTATCAGGTGTACATGACATGTAGTCCCCTTGGAGTCTTTTCTCCCTCATTCATCTCCTTCTTATGGACTCATATGGAGGCCTTTGAGTAGCCTATCCTAGGCGAATTTTCTATATATAATGTGATGGTGGACATGGTTTAGGCCTTTGAGGTGCGATGTAGGGTGATTTTTTGGGTCACTATGGTTAGAGATGTTTATAACTGTTGTGGTTAGGTGTGTTCCCTTGGTTTATCTCAACGAGGGTTTTTGGTATCACTTCCTCATCACAAGATTATGACCCCTCTTTAGATTCTTTGAGTTTGTGAAGTTTGGGTGTGTTCCCATATGTCGGGTGTCTTTACATATTCTAGAGTGAGTTTTCTTAGTCTTCTTTGACTACAGACTCATCAGATTGGATCACATGTCACTCTAAGAGGCCTGGAGTGATCCTCGCATCCTTTCGTGTTTCTCTTGGTAGGGTTTGTGGAATAGATGTGACCAGTATTTACTTGGTCATCTATCCTCTACCAAGGAGGATATTTATAGTTGGGTACAAAGCCCCTAGTGATCCTTGGGCACATACCATCTATCTATGTATCAATATCTTATCTTTCTGATGGGGTTTTATTCTTATGGAGTGTATATCTTGAATGAATCCCCTTAGTTTCCTTCAAATTTCTACAGTGGTGCTTTTCTAAGAAGATTTTATTGAACCGGTGTGACCAAACCTACATTGGCATTGATCCCATACTATAGAGTTGTTCTATATTAGGGTTTCATTGTTAAACTACCCTTTTATGAGTGTGGTTTTCTAACTAGGGTTCGTAGTGACCCCTATGGTTCCTAGGAGGGATCCCCTACCTAAGTTTTGGAGATCTTTTGGGTCACTTGGTGAATTTATTCGTGGTTCTTTCTAAAGATCATGTCCTCATGGATAGGTACCACCAGTGATGGAAGGGTTATGCCATTGTTTTAGAAATATTCGATGGAGTGAAATCTCTCAGTTGAGTTCCATCTAGGGTGGAGATGTTGGTTCATCAGTTTTGAGATGCCCATTTTTATAAATCTCTCGGTTTCATGCCATTAGGGATGGTTGGGATCATGGGTCAAGTATCCCTAGGATAGTGTTGCATTGGAACCTTGAGTAGCTAGCTGTGAGGTCAGAACCTCATAAGACTTGGGATTTTTTTGTGAGTATATATGAGATTATTTTGGGTGACCTTGTGGTATGTGTCATCTTGTTTGAAATACCAGGGGGTGTTGAGATGACTAGTCTTGTATAGACTAGGATGTTCAAGATGGAGTTTCTCTATTGTTTGGGTTCCCTATGGATGGGTCGAGTGGATAAATGCATTTTAGTTTTTCTCTTTTTAGTTTGGGATTTTGGGGCACCTACTGGGTATTTTTAATACCTATCCCTGCATAGGTTTTTCCCACACATTTTGTTTCTTGTGCAGACTATAGGTTTCTTAGAACTTTCTTTAGGGGACCAAGAGTAGGTAGAGCATAGATCCGGGATATATATAATTAGGGGTGTATCAGTCATTCTTTTGGAAACAGTCCCCTTCTTCTGAGTTGGTCAGACTCTTCTACAGTTTTCTTTTAGTAGGCTTGTTTTTTTCCCTATTTATTGGTGTCATATACTTGTGTACTCTTTTGGAGGATATAGATGTATTAAATCATTATTATTAGTTTTATTTTATCTCTTCATTGTTTCATAGAGATGTATGTGGCTACATGCATACAAGTACCATAGGATAAGGTCTCCCATTTGTGTGATATGGATACTCAGTGATCGATGCTAGCTCCTGGCCTATTGGAGGTGGGCTTGGGGTAGTTTTGGATCAAGCCCTGTTGGGTTGGGTCATGCTGGGTGGTATAAAAGTGGGTTCCACTTTGGGATTACAATGTAGTATTTGTCTATTTGTGAGCTTGTTTTAGGTTTTATAGTAATATTTTTCAAGTTTTTTGAGTTTGGATTTCCGGATAGGGACTCCAGTTTTGGTGTGGTGGTTGACTTAATCATTCACCAGGACCCTGATAACCTGCTTGTTAACTCAGAAAATTTGGGCACTAGTCGTAAGGAAATATTTTGGTGCATGCATCATATAGGACTGGGTTGTGGTTTTCCCTATCTTTATTGATTCATCTCCCCATATATACTCTTTGACCATTGTACATCTTATCTTCTTTTAGGATGTTTCCACAATGACAACCTTCAGGTTTTCCATAATTGGGTCGAGGGTATGACCCGTTAAGTGATGAGGTCACCTTTTAGGGGCCTAGTCATGAGGAAATGTTTACTTAGAGTGGATATGTGGTAGATATTACACCCATTAAGAAATGAGTATATCCACCCCTAAGATTTTGGGTGGATACAGCTTGTCAGACTGAGTTGTGGATGGCTTTATTAGTGCTGGATGATGATATGTTAGGATCGAGTGCATATCGTGAGATTCATAGGTAGGTTTATCCTAAGGTCTAGGTTAAGTAGGACTTGAACAAGATAGGAACATGATGTAGGAGGAACCATAATTCATGGAGGCCTCAGGAACAGATCGGTCCTTTAGGTTCGAGGCGTATTATGCTTGTGAGGGGTATGGAAATATTGTGTGAGAGTTTCCTACCCATCGAGCTGTTGTTAGAGAGACATTATATGGACCGTTGAGGTAGAGGTAGTAGTATCAGTGAGATGTGTAGAGTAGAGGATGTGGCATTGGAGCTGGAGCAGCTAGAGGTGGTTTTCACTTTGATCTATTGTCATCGCCATCACCCCCATGTGGTCTAGGCTAGGCTCAAGTAGCTTTTGGATGGGTACATGGGCAGTTGTAGGTGATAGATGTTTCTAACCCAGAGGATCTGGGAGGGTTTTTAGGTTAACTCTGTATCCTTTCTACCTTTTCAATTGTTTTTTTAAATATATATGATATACCTTTTCCTTGACACTTCTTATTTGAAGATTTTTTTGGGGTGACACAGGGCATCGGTGGGGCCTTGTGTTGGTGTTTTTTGGAATATCTCTGGACTCATGAGGATGAGGTATGCTTCCCCATAAAAGACATATTTTTTATGTGATTAAAACTATTTCAGTGATTCAGTTTCACCCAAATCATATAGTTTTGTGGTGTGTTGGATGATTCCCTTGTACTTGTGTGTGTTTGGGGTAGAGTTTCATGTTTTTCAATTAATATATGGAGGTCCTAGTAAGACCTGGTGTGTACACTTGGGCATACCGATGTTTTTTGTTAGTACCCTATCATGCTCGGTGTTAGCTTTGTATGTGATACACTTGAGGAGGACGTGGTGCGGTTTGATAGGGATATGGACTTACAAGAATTAGGGACACTTTACCCACTGAGATGCATCCTTTTGATGTGATAAAAAATCATTTGGGTGAGTTAGTGTCACCCAAATTGAATATTGTTGAGATGTGGTGGATGAGTCCCTTTGACTTGTGTGTCTAAGGAGGTTGGGGTGTTGCAGTGTCGAAGCAGGCCCTAGTTGGGAAGGACGGGTGGGCTAGGAAAGGAAGATCTTTGGGAAGAAGGTTCTTCTAGACTGAGTTCTCAAGTGTGGTTTGGGGTATGACATGTGACTAATTTTCCTCAGTTGAAATTTTCAGTCATGAGATAATTTTTCTTATGAGTAGACCTTGTCTGATACCTAGTGACACCATAGGAACCCTTTTTTATTGACCGATGATTTGAAGGGTTTCTATAGGGTTTCATGTGTTTTTTTAAGGTTTTGTGAGGGATTATAAGACATGTTGTGTTCACTTGGTTATCCCTATGTTCTCTAGGTGGTAGATATGTTTCTTGTAGTTTGTATTTACAAGTTATCCATCCACTACTAGAAAGATAGGTGACAGAGTGGTCTAATTCTTGCAGTTAACCCTTACGATTGAGTTTGGTGTGGTATTTCTCTAGCTGTTGATTATTTTCCCTTCTCTTTTTCAGAAAGTCATGGATCTATAGCTTGGAGAATTTGTTTGTGAGGTCTCAATGTGACTAGATATCCACATGACCTGATCTTAATGGATTTTATGAAAGTGGGGAGTAATTCGCCCTTTTGAGGCTTGATGATGACACCAGTCACGTTGTGAGATGGAGTTTTGAGGAGGTTTCTTTCCCTCATCGGTACACCCAAGATAGGGGTGGTTGCTCCAGATAAGTGTACTACTCAGGTTTTGGAAAACATGCTTCGGGTTTTTCATATTGGTGTAGTGTTGGTGTTGGTTGTGTAAGGCACAGGTTATTTGGAGTTGGATAAGGTCTATAAGGAATTTTTTAGGGTAGTTTTATACTAACAAGGGTTTCCATTGGAGGTCAGCAATGAGGTCTAGTGTTCGATGGGATCTCACCTCATCGAGGGTTTTGAGAGTTGGTTAGGGTAAAATGCTATCTCCTAGGTTTATGAACCCATCCTTATATTACTATGTGGATTAGTGGGGTCCCCTTACACTAGACCCTTTAGTGACCATTGGGTGTGGTTTGGACTTGTGTTTATCCTAAGTGTGTGCTTGTAGGTAGCACAAGAACCCCTGGGTGAGCTTGGTGGTGTTGCAGTCCCAATGAAAAGCTCAATTTTTTATTACTCATGCCCTGGATTTTTCTTTTTTAGGATGAAAATCCTTAATGTGGGGAGGATTTAGTGACTTAGGTTTTTCTATATAATATTTTGGAATATTTCTAGGAATATTTCTGAAGATAGGTGCTAATTTGGCATGGATTTTTGGGGCCCGGATAGCCCTAGTGTAGTCGTGCTAAAGATATTATATATATTTTATCACGTGTGAATAGTTATGAAATAATGTATAATAACTATTGATTGGAGGATCATACCAAAAATACAAGGTTGCGGTTGAGTTTAGAATGTAGGTTTTACCCCAGGCATAACATAAAGTTTTTCGGCGTCAAGTGCCCAGTTGGAGGTGAGCATTGGTTGTGCATTGAGTGGAGGAGTATTCATTTAATAAAAAATAAATTAATAACCCTATACCCTCTTTTTCCCATTCATAGTGGAAGTTATAGGAGGGTTTTCATCCATGGTGATAGATGAACAGAGGAGAGGATGTGCCTCTAGATCCCTTTTTGATGTTGATCATCACTAGATCAAGGATTATCACGTTTCGAATGTTCTGTTGGACCCGAAGATTTGACATTTCTCTACAAATTAGGCAGTTTTACATGATTTACATCCCAAACCCCTTTTTATGCATTTTTTAAGGTTTTAGAGACCTTATACAACTTCTAAGGACACTGTAGGGATCGATTTATGGTTTCGGGAGAGAAATAGGGGTTTTGGGTGGCTTGGAGGAGATTCCCATTAGAATTTACAATCACACAATGTGTGGACCAGTGGACCATGATGTGTGTTATTCCCATTCAAGTAAGAAGATATTTTTGGTACTACACACCATGTACAGGTGTTACATGCCATGTAGTTAGCCAAGTCGTGTGGCCGAGGGGCTTGGCCAGTCCATCCATGTCTAAGGACACAGTCGTGTAATAGTATAGGGCTAAAGGACATAGGCTTGGGCCTAGGTAAAGAGAAAAATGTCATGTATTATGGGTAAATTCCATGTGTCATTACATGGCCATCCATCCATGTATGGAAAGTACACACCCAGGGGTATTGGGTGAGGTCACACGTCATGTGGCTTGGGGTACATGCCATGTATTTTCTTTTTATACACGCTGAGTACCATCAGGGGACACTACTAGGGGCCAATGTTGAGAGGCACATAGTGTACTGGGTGTAAACATCATGTAGTCCCCTTAGAGAATTTTCAAACTTACACATATCCTTCTTCTAGACTCAGAAAAAGGCCTGTGAGAAGGCTGTCCTGAGTAGTTTTCTATGTATAAATCAAAGGTGGCCAGGGTTTAGACCTTTGAGGTGTGATGAGAGGATTTGTTACAGGTCACTATGGTTAGATATGTTTAGACCTAATGTGGTTGGGTGTGTTCCCTTGGTCAATCTCTATAAGGATTTTTAGCATCACGTCCTCATCACAGGATTGGGACCCCTCTTTGGTTGCTATGAGTTTTTGCAGTCTGGGTGTGTTACTATATACTAGGTGTGTTCCCATATTCTTAATTGAGTCATCTCTATCTGATTCGACTATAGACTCAGTGTCTTAGAGCATGTATCACTCCAAAAGGCCTAGAGATATCCTCATGTAATTTCGTTTTTCCATTGGTAGGTTTTGTGGAATCAATGTGACCAATATTTACCCAAGTATAGATCCTCTACCGAGGAGAATGTTTCTATTAGGAGACAGAGCCCTCAGTGAGCCCTGGGTGCAGACTCTCTATCATTATATCGAGATATGATCTTTCTGATGGGGTTGTATTCTAATGAAATGTCTATCTTGGATGAATCCCCTCAGTTTCCTTCATAGTTCTATGGTGGTTCTTTCCTAGGAGGATTTTGTGGAATTTACATGACCAACACTACATGGGATTTTATCCTCTTTTTAGTGAGTTGTTCCAGATTAGGGTTGTGTTGTAATACTACCCTTTTCTAAGTATAGTGTTCCAGGTAGGGTTCATAGTGTCCCCTAGTAGTTCCTAAGAGGGATCCTGGTGACACCCAAATTTACCCTACTGGTAGAAGTAGTCATTGAAGTACAAGTAGGGATCAAATACACAGGGACTAAATAAGAAACCTAAAGACATGTACATTATATGGGGGATTGGCTGTGAAGTGGCCAACTTAGGTTGATTTAAATTGTGAAACTAAAATACTAAATTACCTAAAATAGTGGATTGAATTAAACAATTAAACACAATAATATTTTAATGTAAATAATTAAATAATATGACTCAATCCTAGGTTTTTTCTAGGGTTAGATTGGATGTATTTGTTTTCTTAGAAAATTTCAGATAACTAATTCAATATGTATCCACAAAATGAGATAATTCTCCAAAATAATTCACCAATTTAATCCCTACACAATGATAATGCTAAAAACCAATTCACTTAGATTATCACTTTAATTAGAACTCAAATTAATTGGATCGTACTAGTACTCAAAATGTTTCATTATTAAATTTGATGAAGATGAAGAAGATAATAACTTATTAAAATAATGAAATTATTTAAAATATTAAATATCATGAAATAACATAAAATAAACCCCTTTATACTCCCTTGGATCAACTCATAAGAGTTTTATCCCTCCATTTATGTTATTATATAAACAGAGTTGGGAAGTATACCCATGAGGGAGGAATTGAAGAAGAAAACATTGAAATAGCGATCACTCCACCCTTGTGTGGAGAATATCCCAAAAGATTATGTGAAGAGATTAACTCTATAAGGAAATTATATCAACGTGATATTAATAATAATATATAATTTCATGAATAAGAACATTTATTTAAGAAACAAAATTGATTCAAACAACTTATATGAAAGAAATTGAAGAAGTAATTACAAAATGACAGTGTAACATTACAATTGAAAGAAAAACATGCCTACCATAATTACTTCATCAAAACCACATTAAATAGTAAATATTGTAGCTTTATTTAGATATAACATCAATAAATTACTTCCCCATTAATTAGTAGAGTCAAATGTGGGTGATAAATAAAAGGAAAGAAGACCTTTCAACTTTGACCACAAAAATAGGACCAGATTCGTCCCCCTTTTTTATGTGTGAATTTTACATTGAATATAGCCTAATATAAAGGGTTCATAGAATAGAAATATATTCTTATATGTGTCCTATAATATCTTTCAAAATTTCATGCCAATTTGATCAACCATTTTGATGTTATGATTAAATTGGTGAGATGAATTTATGGGCCTTCAAATCTAACCCACAAATTAAATGTCAACTTGGGATCCCTAGATCTCCTTGAAAACTTAGGAATTATCTCTATACATAGTATAATTAAATGATCCCCATAATTTTATATATCTATATTTAAAATTTTAGCTTCATTGGGATTAATTTGTGGGCTTCGCTTTTACTTGATGGGCTTAAGGACCATTATGCTTTGTCCTAAAATTTCCGCATTCATTTCCAAAAATATCCATCTTACCTTATAATTAATCCATTTATCATAAAATAAAAAATGTTCCACGAAAATTTATAAATAAAATCCCAAAATATAAAATTAAAATAATCAAAATAATGAATTTTTCAAGCAGATGATTAATTGGGCCCATATTTTCACTTTAAACATGAATTGCACATGAGATGAGAAATGAAGTTCAATTTATAAAATGCACTAAAATTAGTGTTTATGGAATTTTAAACACGTGAATATTAAAATATAATCAATGAATATTATCCTATTTTAGTGAATAATCGCACCCCACAACTTGAGTTTTTCTAGTCTCGAGCAAAAAGTCCCTCAAAAATATGAAATTGAATTCCCTTTTCCCAAAACATTTTAGCATAAAATTCTTACAAAATGAAATCATGAAAAAAAATCATAAAACCTATAAAATCATTTATTGCAATATAAGATCACAAGAATATACCAAGCCCAAGCCCATTCCTTTTTTCAAATTCCTCATCGTATTTCATCCAATTTCAATTAGGTTTGATGATGTGTTGTGCATCATAAAAGGGATGGGGCCTGTTTTCTTTTTAAATGGGAAAATAACTAAAAGTGATAGGTGAGAATCTCATTAAACCTTAATATGAGTATCCAATTTTATCTTTTTCTTTTTTTTTCTTTTTTTTAAACATAATAGAGATGAAAAAACTAACTTTGGGTAAGACAACTATGGACTCACAATCCCTAAGTACCAAATTCCAAACATATTTTCAATTTCATGAATTATAATAGAGATGTAAAGCCTAAATCTTGGAAAGAAAACTATGGAGTCATGATCCCCAAGTGTCAAACACCACACATTTTGAAAAAACATTGTTCTACGTGGTCATTATTTTCATTTTTTTGGATACTCAAATTAAAAAAAAAGTTACCTTGAACCCTATGATATGATGAAAGGGGATCAAGAACTCAAACATACACCTAAAATCAAATGGATTTTCATTATGTAATTTTGATTAAGAGTATGAAAATTTAAACATTGAAAATTACATTGGACAATCGCACTTTCCAAAAACTATGCTCATGAAAATAAATGTACGTTAAAATCATAATCAAGGCATTAAAAATAATTTTACATTCATTTTGCATATTTAAAAATGTAAATTAATGCATTAAAGTATAATTAATTTAATTTTTTCATTGAATTTATTTTTATCATAAATTCTTGGTTTTTTTCTTCACAAACTCATGTTTTCACTCCCCAAACTTAGAATAAAACTACCCTCATTTTTAAAAGAGAAGAGTATAGAGATATTAGAATTGGGAATAAATGGGGGGAGATATTATTTGAAATAAAATCATAGAAAAAAACACCTGGTTTGAATTTTATAACCCATCAATAAGAAATTGACAACTTTAGCTTCAAGTCACAAGTAGACTCTTCAAGGATGATTAGTGGAAGGGTTTGAACTTTATAAATCATGGATTTTATTTGGAAATACTAAAATGATTCGGCTGATAAATATCACACACAAGATATATTAGATAACATTGAAAACCCTGAGAGGGTTTCCTTAAAAAATCACAAAAACATACAAAATAAAATTAAAAAAATGCAGAAGCTGGGTTTCCTCCCAAAAAGTTCTTAGTTTAATGTATTTAGCTCTACTTAGACCCTAACTTATCTAGTACCAAATTTCAACATTTTAAGGACCCCATTTTTCTTCAATTCTACTAGATTGAGATCGATTGTTTTTTTAGAATTTATTTCATATACAAACCTTTTTTCTATAATTACTGGTAAAATCAATATAATATCAGAAATGGTTGATCTGGTTACTTTTGTTTTCTTTCCTAGCACATCAAGGATAATTCCTACTTTATTGGTTTCAAGAGAAGAATGAATGACTACTGCAAGGTCTTGGTTATCATCTAAGAATGAATACTTGAGTGGGGAATGAAGGAAAATAATTTTGAGTTTTACTTGATTGAAATTTCCTAAATAATATTGATAATTTTAATCAAAATTTGTTTCTTCTCCAAAAAAATAGAAACAATTGGTTCCTTTTAAAAATATGATTCATCCCCAAAATTGGTCATTTGAATGGCAGGAGTGGGTATGGACTCAATGTTTGTGATTTCACTAAATTTTTTAGTGATTGGTCATCCTGAAAAATCAATTATAGAGAAATGTTTGGGAAAATCAATCTGTGATAACAAATTACCCTCTTTTGAATACATAAAATCAATTTCCTCCTAATTTAAAAACCCTTCAAAATTTCTTTTATGTTATTCATCTATCCTAAATCCTAAGGTTGGTTCTTCACTAAATTCATTAGGGGTTTGTGTGTAACAAAATTCTTCTATCAATATTGATGAAGGGATAGCCCGAGTGGGAATGGGGACCATAACCATTTCAATTCCTTTTAGTTCTGTTATCAATGATAAAACTTCTAAATTCATTTTCTCCATTTATTCACACAATTATTCAAGTAATTGTTAGTGATTGGTCTAGATAGAATTTTGTACATAATTTACTTCCTCAATATTAATCTCTCCAATCATCCTTAAGAGGGCAGTAAAATTTATCCTTTAAACATTTATCATCTGAATGATTATACATCTCACTAGGTGTGGAGTAATCATTCAATGTTTGATTGATGAAATTCAATTTGTTAGGGGTTTCCCAATATTGATTTACAATTTGATTCTATCCTGGGTTTATGTGGGGTATTTTTTAATATATTCCATTGGAGTAGATAGATATTTGGATTTTAGATTTTCAAGACACACACAAATAGAAAGGGGGAGAGAGAAGAGAAATGTGGGTGAGAATAGAGAATTTGGGGTAAGAAAAGGATGCTAGTGTCTAAGATAACTTACTTATATCCCCATAAATAGTTCCAAAATTTAGTGAAACCCAAATTTACCCTATTTTTAGAAGCGGTCATTGATTTACAATTAGGGATCAAATCCACAGGGACCGAAGAAGAAACCTATAGATATGTATATTCTATGGGGGGATTGGATATGAAGTGGCCAAATTGGGTTGATTTAAATTGTGAAACTAAAATAGTAAATTAACTAAGAGAGTGGATTGAATTAAATAATAAAACACAAAAATATTTTAATTTAAACAATTAAAGAAGATGATTTGATCCTAGGTTGTCTCTAGGGTTAGATGTATTTGTTTTCTTAGAAAATTTCAGATGACTAATTCAAGATGTATCCATAAAAAGAGATAATTCACCAACATAATTAACTAATTTAATCCCTAAAAAAATACAATTCTATTCACCAATTCAATTATATGATCACTTTAATTAGCACTCAAAGGAATTGGATCGTACTAGCACTCAAAATGTGTCATTGTTAAATTTAACAAAGACAGAGAAGATAGTAACTCATTGAATGAAACTATTTAAAATAATGAACTTATTTAAAATATTAAATATCATGAAATAACATCTAATACACCCCTTTATACTCCCTTGGATAAACCCATAAAAGGTTTATCTCTCCATTTATGTTATTCTATCAATGAAAGTGTGAAGTAGACTCATGAGGGTGGAATTGAAGAAGAAAAATATTGAAATAACAATCACTCCACCGTAGTGTGAGGAATATCACAAAAGATTATGTGAATAGATTCACTTCCTAATGAAACGGTATCAATGTGATATGAATAATAATATAAATGGTGATTAATAAGAACATTTATTTAATAAAATAAATTGATTTGAATAACTTCCATGAAAGAAATTGAATAAGTGATTACAAAATGACAAGATAACATTTCAATTAAAAGAAAAACATGCCTACCCTAATTCCTTCACTACCACCTTAAATAAAAAATATTGGAGTTTTATTTATATATTCCATAAATAAATTCATTCCCCATTAATTATTATAATCAAAGGTGGGTGATAAATAAAAGGAAAGAATACTTTTTCAACTTTGACCACAAAAATAGGATTAGATTCATCCCCCTTTGGGACATAAATTTGACATTGAATGTGGCCTAATATTAAGGGGTATTATAATTAAAATATATAATTCTATATTTCCCCTAATAAATTTTAAAATTTCATTCCAATTGGATCAACCATTCAAAAGTTATGATGAAATTAGTGGGATGACTTTATGGGCCTTCAAATCTAGCCCACAAATTAAATATCAACTTGGGCTTCATAGATCTCCTTGAAAACCTAAGAATTAGCTATGGAAATAGTTTAATTAAATGATAAAAATAATTTTCTATATTTACATTTAAAATTTGAGCTTTATTGGTATTGATATGTGGGATACATGTTTACTTGATGGGCTTAAGGCCCATTATGCTTTGTCCAGAAATTTATGCATTAATTGCCAAAAATGTCCATATTCCCTTATGATTAATCCATTTATCAGGAAAGAAAAAAATCCACACAAATTTATAAATAAAATCCCAAAATATTAAATTAAAATAATCAAAATAATGAATTCCAAAAGAATATGATTAATTGGGCCCAAATTTTCACTTTAAACATGAATTGCACATGTGATGAGAAATGAAGTTCAATTTATAAAATGCACTAAAATTGGTGTTTATGGAATTTGAAATGCATGAATATTAAAATATAATCAATGAATATTATACTATTTTAGTGGATAATTAGATCCCCTACCTAAGTTTTGGATATATTCTAGGTCACTGGGTGACCTTATCCATGGCATTGTCCAATGAGCATGCCCTCGTTGATAGGTATAACCAGTGATGTTAGGGTTGTGCCGTCAATTTAGCGATGTTTGGGGGAGTGACATATCTTAGTTGAGTTTAATCTAGTGTAGTGAGGTTAGGTCATTGGTTTTGAGATTCCTGTTGTGAGATGCCTCTCAGTTGCATACCATTAGGGATGGATGGGCTCATGGAGCAAGTATCCCTCGGAGAGCGTTGTGTTGGAACCTCAAGTAGCTGGCTGTGGGGTCAGAACCTCATGAGACTTGGGAGTATGTTTTAATTATATCTATGATTACTCTGGGTGACCTTGTGGTATATTTCATCTTGTTTGAGATACTAGGGGTGTTGATCTGACTAGTCTTGTATAGCCTAGGATGTTTGAGATGGAGTTTTTCTCTCATTTGGATTCCCTGTAGTTGGGTCGAGTGGAATGATTCCTTTTATTTTCTCCCTTTTTTGTTTGTTTTTTTTGGGGCACCTATTCGGTATTTTTAATACTCACCCTCACATGGTCTTTTCCCACACATGTTGTGTCTTTTTCAAACTAAAGGTTTCCTAGCACATTCCCTGGGGGACTGAGAGTGGGTGGAGCATAGATCCAGGCTAGACAGACCAAGGAGTGTATTGATCGTGATTTTGGTAGTAGTCCCCTACTTTTGAGAAGGTAGGAATATTTTTTCCCTATTTACTACTTTCCTATATTTTTTTACTCTATTGTGGGATATAGATGTATGCATGCATTTTTATTAGTTTTCTTTTATCTATGCACTCTTTCATGGAGATGTATGTGGGTGTGTGCGTACAGGTACCGTAGGCTAAGGCCTCACATTTGTGTGATATGCCTACTAGTCACTGGATACTAGCCCTTGGCCTATTGGAGGTAGGATTGGGGTAATCATTGCTCAAGCCCTGTTGGGTTGGGTCTTGACATGGTTTTAAGCCACCAAATAATTGATCGATCTTATATTCAGGTTAGATGATAATACTAGAATTATACCTCACAAGTCTTGTAAAATTTGCCTCATAGGTACTAATGGATTCCTCATCCTTCTGCTTTAGCTTAAGGAATTCCTTATTTATTTTTGTATGAAGAATATGAGGAAAGTATATGTTGAAAAATAACATTCTAAACTCATCCCATATTATAGAGTTAATTTATTCTTATTGCCTCATGTTATTTATAATATTCCACCATTGATCTTCTTCTCCTTCCAGCTAATAAAAAGTCTAAATAACTTCTCCATGCTTCAAGTACTAGAGAACAGAAAATATATTTTCAGTGGTGCTGGTCTATTTCTCAATAATTAGTGGGCCAACAAATCCACTAAAATAAGGTGGATATTTTCTTGTGGAGGGCTCAACAAAACAATATTACCTCCTTTGATCATTTTTAATCTCAACATGATTCATGTGTTGAGATATTTATGTAAGAATAACAATGATATTTTTCATTCCAATTACTATAGCATTCGATTGCTTGGGAGAAAAATTATTTCATCATCTATCACATTTAGCATCAATACAGTTCCTTATAGTTTCATCCATTGAATACAACCAAAAATCATAGTTTGAGCAACAATAATCATAGTGATAACCCATATAATCATGAAAATCATTTATTGTATTTTTAAATTAGGACACCTTCTTTTAAATATATGACACATTAGGTTTAACCTAGGTCATCCATGGTCATCATCTATTAAAATCCTTCATAATGGTTCATAAATAAAATTTTAATTAACCCAATAATGTCCCTTAGGAGTGTCTATCTAGGTGTGATATATTAGGAACACTCATCATACACTTATGAAGGTCAAGTTAATACTCAATCCACCCCTTTCAGAGTTTCCACCCCTAGGTGAATATGTGCTACAGTTGTATCCACTTTATAGTATCCAAACAGGGATGTATTTTCTAGGAAAACCACACTCCTTTCTTTACCATAACTTAGGATATTTTCTTATACTTAGTCTTATCCTAAGGGTTCTCACTAAATTTTTTTTCATCCTAGTTTCCAAAAATAACTAAACCTTTCTCTGATACCAACTGAGATGACCTAATCATTTCATACATAAATTTTAAATCTTATTAGATGAATAATCATTACATATCATTATGATCCACACTATAACCACAAATATTTAGTGTATTTTTAATCTTGGATACATAAAAAATTGGTACATAAAATATCTACATCAACTCCCACTAAGTTCTTAATAACTAGTTCCCTTCTTAGACATATCATACATAAAACCTTTTTTTATATCCTAGGGAAAGGGAAACATAATCAAGGGTGAACTCAAATGCTCAGTAAAGGTAAACAAGGGATATATCAATCAATGATCATTTTTTATCATAAAATGATCATAAGGGTATGAGAAAATGAGATTAACATTTTAAAATCATACTTAGAAATTCATAGATCATAATCATGAGTCCTGACATAAATCTTTCTAGTTCATAAGACAAGAATCATAAAGTAATCAAATAACATGATCCATGAAATCCTAATATTGGTATAATATCATTTTATAAAATATTATCATAAAGTGTATAATAATCATAATCATATAAATATTATGTCAATGATACCCACCAAGACATTCATCGCATGTTATACTTGGTATAACCACTTGTGTACCTGCTTTGGGATCAGGATAACTTCTTGTGTACCATTTTTTGGCTTGGGATAACCTCTTGTGTACCCTTTTTGGACTTGGGATAACATACTAATAAAATATTATCTTTAACCAATTCATTAAAATGCTATAATAAACCCATCATTCTCATAATCATAATCATAATCATTTCTTTCTGATTTTATTAAAACTTAATTAAGAATTACCTCACATTACTGTGAATTTTTAGATTCAACCAACACATAGATTCCATTAAAGGATGATGAAGATGAAGATGCACCAACTAAGACTAAATTATCAGTGACCTTGCATAAAGATAACTAGAATAAGGTAGATGTGTTGGTTTAAATCATGCAAGCCACATCCACCAAATAAGTTGTGGATGAAGTAAAGAAAAAGGTCTCATTCTTTATCTTCCCCCACCATAAAAGTAAAAGTACATTGATTTAGGTATGGATATAAATTAATATATCCATGGGTTCCTTTAAAACCAGTTAAAGCTAAATAGAACTAAAATAATGAGGATGGGGTGATTCAAATCATGCAAGACACATCCACCGTCGGATTTTGGGTGAAAAAATGGAACTTCCATCTAGAGGCATTAAAAAACTAGTACCCACTTGGGGGTACAAAAAAACCCTTATCAATCTTATATTCCTTAAATTTCTATTTATTTTTATTTATTTCATGTTAAAAAATATTTTTTTATGTTTTTTCTTACTTTCTAGGTCTAAAGTGCCAACATCCATGAGCTTAACTCAAGACTTTCACTACCAAAATAAACTCAGGTTGTGTTTTTCCTTATTTTTGGTTTTTATTCCCTTAACTTTTTAAATCTATTTAATCTTAAATAAAATGATGTTTTGATAATATATTTGGTTGGATTCCAATATATTTTAGGAATTTTGTGTGTTCCCTTTTTATTTTTCATGTTTTTTTAATATTTTTAGATTTAGATTTCATGTTTTGTTCTCTGTTTTTAATTTTTGTATTATTTTTAAGATTCTTGAGATTCATTGAATAATTTGGGAAATGAAAAAAATCTTAGTATTATTGACACATTTATTTATTTAAAAATTTTAGGATTTAAATGATTGGTGATATGGATTTTTTCCTTGGTTTCTAATAATTTCATTTAAGGAAGTTTGATTGATTGCAAAACTCATGTGCGCTAGTACTATCCAAATTGAAAATCTTTCCCAACCTGAGAGGTTTCTGAACATATTCAACATATTATTCACATTTCTATTTTTCTTGAAAGTCTTGATTCATGTTTTATGATCCATAACCTGGTTTTTTCTATTTTTCAAAACTGTTAGAGTTCATGGAATGTGTCAAGTATGATTGAGACATCATTTTGAAGGATCCTTTTTACATTTAACTCTTGTTTTGGTCTGTCTTTACATACAACCTTTATTAATTCCTTACTTTCCATGAAATACCATGTTAGGAAGATACATTAAAATCTATTTATCCATTTTCATCCTACTCTAGAAGTGAATGAATGGTTATTATTGAACTCAAGGTGGGGATTTGTTATCTTGAAGAATCTATTTGATTTGAATTTAAATTGTTTCCATATTTATTGTCGGTTGGGTAGATAAAAATCATGATTGAAAGATGGATGGGTGGACTAAAATATATTTACAAATCTAGGATAGTATTTCACTATTGTTTAAAGATCAAAGGTACCTCTCTTCCCTCAAAAACACATATTTGAGCTAAAATTCATAATCTGAAATAAAGGGAAAAGCTGTTGAAATGAGAGAAGAAGTAAGAAATATTTTGGTGTTACTAAAATAATCAACAGTGGACTACCTAAGGAAGGAAAAAAGGTTTTTAGAGGTGAATAGTTTTCAAGATGAGTGAGGAGTGTACCATTCTTGATAGAAAGTTTTTCATGCATTTACTTCACTTTAGAGATTAACTCTCCTCATTATTCCTCTAATGTTTATACATTATAAAACCTTCCAACAATTATCTATAGAAAAAAACCATGTAAAATACCTCATTATTAACATATTTGTGACTCTATTAAGTAGTGATATTAGGAGGACAACAAGACCATGGATATCATTCATATGCTTGGGAATGAGAAAAGCATCACATTAAAATACTTGAGTGAGAGAGAAATGCATTTCTTGGGAGGTTGGTACAACATGCACATGGGGATTAACATGAGATTGAATATAATTTTATGATTAAATTTAGGAGCTGTGAATTTTGGTCCATGTGTGAGGTATGATAATTCTTTGGGTGTTTTATTTGAGTGGTATTATTATTGATGCCATGTAAAGTTTGTTTTAACTTTAGTATAGATGATTTCTCAGGAGTGCAACGGTTAAGTGTGGGGAAATGATAAAGCTCATATTTTCATAAATTTTATTCTATAATTAAATATTTTTAATCCCATTAAATTATTATTTTAAGGGTAATTGCCACATTTTTATATTTTTTGAATGATTTTGGCTTAATTGTAAAAATGGGTAAATTTTTTATCTTTAAGTGTTTTTTGTCACTTTAGTATTTCATTCATAGAATTTTCTACACTGATCTAAATTATGAAATTATTTTTTTAAAATTCCATGTTTTTTGGGATACATTTTGTTAAATATGACCAAATATTAAATCCAACAATTTAAGGCCCAAATGAAGCTTATAATTGATGCAATAAAATATGTGCACAATTTGGATCAATATTGAAGATGGGATCATATCTCACAAGGTACTAGTATAAATTAGTTAAAATTTCATATGAAGATATAGGATATTCCAATGAAAATTTTCTTCGACTATGGATGCTTGAGATTCATTCATTTTCAAGGAAATTAATGCATGGGAAACCGACACGTTGGAATTCGAATATTCTACCAGACCATAAATATTTTCTCAAGTAATTATATTATAATTTTTCCTATACGTGTTTTATTAAGATAAAAAAATAGATTTAATAACCAAAAAATATTTGACAAACTTTTTAGGAGAAATGTTTCAAGGATTCATCCATTTAATAGTAAAAAAATCACTAACTTTAATAGGATATATTTTATAGTGAAAATGAGTTACCCCTTATCCTATAAATGTGTACTTTCATAGCCTTTCAATGAGTTGTCCATTTCTATATCTAAGGAGGGTATTTTTATTATGTAATAGTATTATAAAATTTTAATATATATTAGTTTTATTATTCACTCATTATTTCTTTTCTCTTTTGTGTTCTTCCACTCTTCCCTTCTCAACCCCATAAAAATGGAGGACTAACCTTATTGGTTGTTCAAGGAAGGAAGTAGTGTTTGTTTTGAGTTTTATATCCTTGAATATATTTTTCTTATTGTATTTTGGGAATTAAATGATAGTTAAACTAATTAGGGTGCACATTCACCCCCATTTTCCTATCATATGTTTTCTTTTTCTTCACAAATATTCCTTCTCTTTAATATTTAAGTCATGTATATAGTGGATTTTGAGTTATGTATTGATGTGGAAAAGTATTATCCTATATACAGAGGTAATGGTGTGGGGTAATTAAAATTCAATGTAAGGATATGGTGTTATGGGTCTTGATCACCACACTAAATAAAATTTTGATATTATTTTTTATATAACAATGATTTCATCACTATGAACTCTAAAGAATGATATCTCTCCTCTTATTTCTTTCTTTATTGCTAACTTCATTTTTTCTAAATGTTTTTTTATTTACATTTATATATATTTATATATCACATAAATTTTATAAAACCCAATTTATAATATTATTACTTTTAATAGTATATTTTAATTTATAAATAATGAAAATAGGATAATACTTTAATGTAAGTTTCCTTATCGAGAGATTGATCCTGATATTATACTATATTACAAGCTTAGGTAATAAAAATATTGACTAGGGATCCATGATATATTCTCATGCATCAAATTTATAATGGGAAAAATTCATGTATCATATTACTTAATTTAACTGATATTAATTTAGTAAAACAAAAATAAATAAAATTGATCAAGACACTGGAAAATATAATTTTAAAAGAATACATAAGATCAATAAAGTAATGGGTATATAAAAAATATAAAAAAATAAAATATAAACCTTTTTCCATTATTATATTAAATTATTCATCTTAATAATGTGTTATAAGCTTTAAAGTTAAAATATATAAATATGACAATAATATAGAAATAAAGAAATGAAAAGTAACAAAAAGTGTGATACTTAAGATTAAGATGGAAAACATTTTAACTTTTGGAAGCTCAACATGATTTATGGATTAAGAAAGTTACATAAGAATAGTAATGAAATTTTTTATTCCAGTTCCCATAACATTTGATTGCTTAGTAGTACAATCATTACATTGTTTGTCACATCCAACATTAATATGGTTCCTTCTAGTTCTAAACACTTACTACAACCAAAAATTATAGTTTGATCAACAATAAAAATAGTGAGAAACCATTTAATAATAAAAATAATTTATTGGATGTTTAAATCATAACACCTTCTTTTAAATATATGACACCTTAGGTTTAACCTAGGTTATCCATGGTCATCAACTATTCAAATCCTTTCTAATGGTTCATAAATAAAATGTGAATTAACCCAATCATATCCCCTAAGAGTATCTATCCAGGTGTGTTATCTTAGGTCCACTCATCATGAACTGGTGACAATTAAGTTAAAGCCCAATTTTCCTTTTTAGAGTTGTTACCCCTATGTGCATTTGTGCCACAGCTGAATCCACTTATCGGTATCCAGATGGGGATCAATTTTCTAGGAAAACCAGACTCTTTTCTTCACCACAACTTAAGATGTTCTCTTTTACCTAGGCTTATCCTAAGTGTTCTCACTAAATTTTTTATCATCCTAGTTTCCAAAAAATAACTAAACCTTGCTCTGATATCAATTGAGGTGATCCAATCATTTCATACATAAATATTAAATCTTATTAGATGAATACTCATTATATATCATTAATATCCATCCCAAAAATTGTAAATTTTTAGTGTCTTTGGAAACTTAGATACATAAACAATTGGTACATTAAATATCTACATCATCTCCCACTAAGTTCTTCATAACTAGTTCCATATTAGACATATCATACTTAAAACATTTATTCATATCCTAGTGAAAATGAAATATAATAAAGGGTGATATCATATTCTCAGTAAGGGTAAACAAGGTAGATATCAATCTATGATCATTTTTAAGTATTACATGAGCATAAGGGTATTAAAACTTGATCTTAACATTTAAAAATCATACCCATCAACTCATAGATCATAATCACGAGTCATGGAATAAATCTTGGAAGTTTATAATACATGAATCATAATTTAATAAAAGAACATAATTCATAAGATCATAATATTGACATAAGATCCTATCATAAAATAGTGGCATAAAGTGTGGAGTAATCATAATCAGAGAAATCTCAATTCAAGGCTACCCACCAAGACATTAATCACATGTTTGGCTTAGAAAAACCACCCATGTACCTACTTTAGGATTAGGTTAATCTCCTATGTTCCATTTTTGGGATTGGGATAACCTCATGTGTACCCTTTGATCTCATAAAATATTAATATTTACCTAATGAATTAGAGGGATATAACGGACCCATCAATATCATAATCATAATCATTTATTTATAGTTTTATTAAAACTAAACTAATAATTACCTCCTACTAATTTTAATTTTTAGATTCAACCAACTCATGGATTTCCTTAGAGGATTATAAAGATGAAGATTCCCCTACTGAGACTAAGTTCCCAATGACCTTTCCTGAAGAGATCAATTTTCATGTTGATATACTTGAAATGGGATACTTTTATATTAATTCACCATACATTTCGTTTATTCAAACTGATCATTTCACTGACATTAACTTTCTTGAAATTTCCTATGTGCTATAAATGATATTACCCTAGATAAAGTTTTATAAGAGTCTAAAGAAGTTATGGATGAAGTAAAGGAAAATGGCTTATTCTTTCTCCTCCCCCACCATGAAAGTTGTATTTCATTGATTTGGTGATGGATCAGAAGTACTCTATCCATGGGTTACTTTACTACTAGTGAAATCTAAAGAGAAATGGAAGAATAAGGATATGGTGGTTCAAGTCATGCAAGCCATATCCACCATCAGATTTTGGGTGAGAGCTAGAACTGCCAACTGAAGACAGTAAAAAACCAATAACCACTTTAATGGGTCCAAACCAAGACTTATCCCTCTTCTCTTCCTTCACTTCCTATTTATTTTTATTTTAAAAAAAATCATACTTTCTATGTCTAAAGTGACAGCATCCATGAGCTCAACTCAAGGCTGTCACTATCTAAATAAACTTAGGTTTTGTCTTTCCTTCTTGTTTGTTTTATTACCCTTATATTTGTAAATCTATTTGATCTTAAATGAAATGGTGGTTTGATATTATGTTTGGGGGATTTAAACCTTTTTTGAGTAATTTTGTGTGTTTTCTTTCTATTTTTCATGTTTTTAAAATCTTTTTAGATTTAGATTGCATGTTTTGTTTTTTGTTTTTAATTTTTTTTATTATTTTTTTGATTCTTGAGATTTTTTAAACACTTTGGGAAATAAAAACCATCTTGGTATTCTTGAAACATTTATTGATTTGAACATTTTAGTATTTAAATGATTTCTTATGTGGATTTTGTTTTCTGGATTCCAATCTTTTAATTTAAGGAAGTTTGATTGATTGTAAAACTCGTGTGCACTAGTACTATCCAAATTGAAAAAAAATTCCAACCCAAGAGGTTTCTAAAATTTTTCAACATATTCTTCACATTTATAATTTTTTAGAGTCTTGAGTTATGTTGTGTGATCCATAACTTACTATTTTTATCTTTTTCAAAACTATTAAATTTCATGGAATGTGTCAAGTATAATTGAGACATAATTTTGAAAGATCCTTTTTACATTTAACTCTTATTTTGGTATGTCTTTACATCTAACCTTTATTAAGACCTTACTAGACATGAAATACCACGTTATGAATCCACATTACAATTTATACTTTTACAACCCACTATAGAAGTTAATGCATGATTATTATTGAACTCAAGTGGGGGAGGGAGAAGATGGGTTGTATTCTGTTATCCTGAAGAATCTATTTGCATTGAAATAGAAAGTGTTGAGATGTTTATTGATGCTTGGGTGGAAAAAATTATGATAAAAATATGGGTGGGTGGAACAAAATATATTTACAAAGCTGGGATGTGATTTCACCACTGTTTTAAGACCAAAAGTACCTCTCTTCCCTCAAAAACACAAATTTGAGCTAAAATTCTTAATCTGAAACAAAGGGAACAAAGCTGCTCAAATCAAATCATGCATTACATATCATATTGAAACCATTGTGGTATAATCTAAAATAGTACAATCCAAATCATGGGTAATATCAACCAAAGGATCACTATAGGTTAGGCTAGATAGGCACTCATACCCAAACATAGATAATCACACACGTCAAGCCTCTAGGCATATGCATTGAATCTAGAGAGCATAGGAACACCCCAAAAAGTGAACCCTCCAAAAGTGTCTAACAAGTCCCTAGAACAAAAATCCTAGGGAGTAAAGGAACACTCCATGAGTGAACCCCTATATAGTATCAACGGACAAGGCTTATTACTATACCTTCCACCTGAGTACCCAAGACTTCCCATGTGCTACATTTTCCAAACATTTTCATCAAAACCGTGCTTTGAAAACCATTTCATACATCCATTTCAAATTTATTTGAAAATACCTTTTATTTTACCAAAATAAGGGGAAAACAATCAAAAATCCATTTTCACACACACAATTCAATCATGAAAATTCATTTATAAAACAATTTATAAAAATATAGCAATATAGTTCATCCAATGTAGTCAAGAGACGGAACCACCTAACTCAAAATCAGGTCACACACACCCATAATGGGATACAATGACACAAAAGAAAGAAAAGATGTCAACAAAGGCCCTAGAATCAATCCCCACATCTCATAATTAATTCAACAAAAAAAAGCGGTCAGTGGAGAGGACAGATCATGAAAAACCTCAAAGAACACACACCCACCGCATCGTGACCAACAAAGGATCAACCCCCGAAATAAGATCACATAGTGGATCTAGAAATAAAAACACCACAAGATAAATAGATCTAAAAACATAGTGCAACGTCCCTACTATGATCAAGGGCAACAAAGAAATGGGCAGATCACTTTACCAAAGATACACAATATAACAACCCTGATGATCAATCTTCGAACGAAGTGATCCAGAAGGAACGAAGGTCCCCAAAATTTCCCAGGAGATATCCTAGTTCAAGATAGAAGATGTTACATCTAAATAAGAAATAAAATCACCCATAAATATCTTTAAAACTTGTTTACCCCAACCAATACATGGCGTATAAACCCTTCGTGTTGTGTAATTCCCAATTAAAAAGTTCCGCTGAAAAACACATCACCTCAAATTAAAATACTGATCCCAACCATTTCATGACATGTAAAATTTTCATGGAATGTAATAATTTCACACTCTGAACCAAAATCATGACATCTTCCTAGAAACAAATACATGACATGAACACTTTTCATGGTGTGTAAACCTTTCACAATGTGTCATCATTTCATGATTTGAAATCACCCAGCAGATAGTAACCAGTCAACATTCTACTCAAAATCCCAAATCAACATTAGTGTTATCTGAACATGAGGAGAAACCCACAAATCCTTTAACACATTTATACCTAGAATCCATTAATTTAAACAATCAGGAATCCCCAGAATTTAGGTTATTTTTTCCAGCAAACACTCTTCATCCTTGGGAGTCCCAAAATGCACCCAATTAAAGAGGGAAATGAAAAAGAGAGAATAGAAATACCTAAAAGTGGGTAATGGGATGTTACAAACTCTCCACCATAAGACTTTCCATACCCATAAGTAATTTATAATAATGGTTTCTAGAAATAGGTGAGTCCACTGCTCCCTCATCGATATTTTTTCTCCCAAGACTTGTCAAAATCTGATTTGTGATGCCATAACACTCAAAACAACGAAATCAACTTCACATGAAATACTTTCACCTGAGAGTTAATAATCTCCATTGGCATCTCTAAAACAAAAATTTATGGCTCCAAATCGATCTCTTCCCAACTCAAAATGCGAGAGGTGTCGGGATGATACTTCCTGAGATGCAATATATGGAAAACATCACAAATACCCATCAACTGAACTAGAAATTCCAACTGATAAGCAACCTTCCCAAGATGCTCAGTGAACTAAAATAATCCAACATATATTGGATACAAATTTACCTACATTACAAGAAAATGGTGACCCAACTGAGTAGAAACATTCAATAAAACCTATTAATTAATGGAAAACTCCAAAGGATGATATTGTCGATCCGTATACAATTTCTGTCGACTATGAGTTGTAACCAGGCACTGATGTATATCCTAAATATTTTCTGACATATCCTAAATGAGACTCGGTCCCATAAAAGTTTCATCACCCACCTATGACTAACAAATAGGTGATTTGCATGAGCGACTATACAAATCCTCAAAGGGTGTCATTCTGATCGATGATTAATAACTTCTATTATAAGAAAACTCAACCAGTTCCAAATGGCTATCCCATGATCCACCAAAATCCAAGATGTAGGTACAAAGCATATACTCCAGGATATAAATAGCATGATTAGTCTGGTTTTCTATCTATGGATGGTAAGTTGTATGCAACCTGACCTAGGTTCAATTGCGCAAAAGAGTCCCATAAGGTTTCACTCTCCCTTTGATTCCAAAACAACTTGTAATGGTACTTTCTATCTAAGAGTGTTTTTAATGACATTCCCCTTCCTTGGGGTGTATAAAATGTTGAAGTTAAATTTTTTAAGGTATTCCACCCACCACCTATGTCTAAGATTCAATTATTTCTAAGAAAAGATATAACTCATACTCTTATGGTCAGAAAAGACCATGAAAGTCTCCCCAAAAAGATAATATCGCCAACACTTAAGTGCATGCATAACCGTGACAATATCTAAATCCTGAGTGGGGTAATTCTTCTCACAATGTTGAAGATGGAGAGATTTGTAAGCCACCACATTATCATCATGCATAATCATGCAACCCAAACCTGCGCCAGAAGCATCACAGAAAACCACATACCCCTTACTAAGCTCAGGTAATATCAGAATAGAATCTAATGTTAGAAGTCGTTTCAGCACATTAAAAGAATACTGACACTTTGCATCCCATTTAAATTTCACCTCTTTCCCTATAAGATCAGTCAAAGGTGATTCCAGCTTTGAGAAATAGTTGAAGAACTGTCGATAGTATCCAGCAAGACCAAGGAAGCTCTGAATCTCAAAGAAATTTTATAGCTCTTCCCATGAAAAGATAGAATTCACCTTATCAAGATCAAATGATAATCCATGCTCATAAATAAAATTCCTAAGAAATTCAATTATTAGATCCATAATCTTCATTTTGAAAGCTTTCCATACAAATGGTGATTCTTTAGGATTTCCATAACTAAACTGAAACGGTGCTTGTTCTCATGATCGGATCTCGAATAAACTAAAATATCATCCACCAAAAAGTGTTGAGATACTCATGGAATATCTGATTCATAAAATCCATGAAAATTTTAGGAGCATTAGTTAGACCAAACGACATCACATGATATTATTAATGGCTATAACTACTCCTGAAATCTTCCTTTGATATATCAGACTTCCGAACATTGAGCTAATGATAACCTGATTGAAGATCGATCTTCAAAAACCACTTTTCCCCCTTTAACTGGTCAAACAAGTAATCCACATGGGGTAAAGGATACTTATTCTTAATCATTACCTAGTTTAACTTCTGATAGTACACACACAATCAGATTGAACCATCTACCTTCTTGGAAAAGAGTATAAGGGTTACCCAAGGTGAAACACTAGGGAAAACAAAACCCTTCTTCATCAGATCATCCAATTAAATCTTGATCTCTTTATTCTCCGATGGTGCTATAAAATAAGAGGGTATCAAGATCGTTTGTGTGTCTAGCACAAGATCAATCATAAAATCTACCTTCCACTTTGGAGGAAGACCAAATAAATCATCTGGGAAAATATCAAGAAAATCATGAACAACTGCAGGAAGATCAGCAATGAAAGAAATGTTATCAGGCTCAATTGCTGCAACAAACAACAAAATCCTGAGTTCTAGACAGGAAGGTCCTTCATGACCAAACCTCGGATCTCACTCTCCCCAAAACACCTGAGAGATCCCATTGGTTGCAAAGAACAAAACATGTCAATGATAATAATCAACCTCAACATGATGAGCGAAAAGCCCATCTATCCTAATGATGAAATCAAATAGATCTAGATCGAGAATGAGGAAATCCTATACTAACTCTACATTAGCTATTGATAGAGAACGAGGACATTGAAACCCTTTCTCTTTCCTTTTCCCAAGAGGTGTCACTAAATCCATAACAAAGGAAATGACCTCCATTAGAAGTTTAAGCATATCAACAGTACAACCAGAAATAAATGAGTGGGAAGCACCTGTATCAAATAAAGCATTCACTATTGAAGATGCAATAAGATGGTACCTCTCACTGTCGTTGGACCTGCATCTACCTCCATCAGAATCTCATCTACTGCGTGAAGGTGCTTCACTCCTGAAGCCTATGATTAGAGCCATGTATTCTTTGAATCATTTGAATGTGCTGCAGTAGCCTTTGGAGATGACTATCCCTAACCATAATAAGGTGTAGATATAGCCTAAAAAACGCTCCATATGGCCATAACGCCCACAACCATTACACATCTTTGTGGGTACATAACAAGAACGTCGGTTGTGCCCAACCTTGCCACATAGGTAGCAAGTTAAGGGTACACTACTAACTGTAATTAAAGGTGCAAAGGAGACATGCCACTGAGAACCACTTCCACCACTCCTACGATGATCATGGCACTTCCTCTTTTTTCCCAGTGTGCCACTTAAATTGCTACTGGGTGGAAGTTAATGGGTAGAATAACCAACATTTTCTGCCATATTCATCGTTGAAATCATTTCCATGTCTACCATCTCTACGTAGGTTGAAATATTCAGCATAAATACATGCGATATGATATCTGATCACAAACCCTGTAGGTACTTCTGAGCCTTCAGTTGGTCATTATTTACTACCTCTAGAGAAAAACGAACCAGCTCAGCAAACTGATTAGTGTACACCGACACTGAAAACTCTACCTACTGCAAGGAGAGGAACTCCATAGACTTCGTTATCATCAGCAAGTCTGGAAAAAACTGTTAGAAGGAGAGAGTCTTGAAACCCTTCCAGTCCAAGATCACATGCTTATACGCTTGTTCCATAGAATCCCACCATTTCTTGTTGGGACTCTCAAGTCTGAACGATGCACACTTTACCTTGATACTCTCAGGTGTATCCATGATGTCAAAGATCTAATCAATCTGGTCAAGTCAATCCTCTACCTCTTGGGGTTCATTTGTACCCTTAAAGGACAGTGGCTTCTCGCATAAGAACTTTCATGATTGATCTCTTTCTCCTTTAGCTCCTGGTTGTACCTCAACAACTGCATTCTGGACTTGCGGTACATTTTTGTCTACGGCATGAACTAACCATATGATAGCCTCGATAAGATTCTGATCTAGAGGTGGATTCCCTTGAGGAGCATATGTTGCACCCTCTTGAGGAACCCGTGGAAGATGCCTAGGAGGCATACCGCTGCACACCAAAATATAAGAAACGATCATACAACAGAATAATCTCAGTTCAAACCAGAAAACTATAAGCAAGATCAAGAACTCAAAACAGGTGACACACATCTCAACATCTCATGTTAACTTGAGTCTCATCATGACGAGAACTGACCAGACACTCACCGCAACCTACCTCTCAAGTTCCGACAATCCTATCTTCAGTCTACCAAACGTCCCAAGACAAGGACTCTTAAGGAAAAACCTCCCTCTGATACTAAACAGTGATGAACTCGACCCAGATATCCTCTCTAACTAACACCTGACCTGAACCATTACATACCCGAAGGGCGTTCCCAATCCTCATGGACTGACGAATAGCACCTGAACATCAACAACAACCAGAGGGGACGATTTCGCCTAACCTAAATCAGATAACATGATGTATATATAACAGGAAGAAACAATGGAAGAATAAACAAGAATATATGTCATAGTAAAAATGGAAACAATAGAAGTGAAACAACTCAAAGGTAGTTAAACAATCTTCAAGATACAAGTCCAACATCAAAGGACTACTAGAACCGAAACAACTACTCCATGTGACAGTGTTGGAAAACTTCCACCATCTCACCACCAACTACATAGATACAGCTGACAGAAATCTCACTGCCTTACCGCAGCGCCTTGTATTTTCCTGTATCAAAAGACATAACAAGGGCTACGAACTGCTGAAGGAGTGCGTGGGGTGTGAGCTAAACAGGCTCAGTAGGATCTCACCCAGACGTTCCATAATAAGTCTCTGTGCAAGAATTTGAACATGCTAAACTTTAATAAAAACAATGCATAATAAATAGTTAAACAATTTTTATATCAAAAGCATGGTAAAACATTTTCCCTTTTTCCACAATCCCAAATAATCTAGGTGAAATAGTTTCAAAGCATTTCATATACATCAAAGCAGCCAAATCAAATCAAAGCATGCATCACATATCATATCAAATTCATTGGAGTACAAACTAAAACAGTACAAGTTAAAGCACAGGTAACATTAAGCCAATGATCACTATAGGTTAGACTAGTTAGGACACTTGTGCCCAGACAGAGACAATCACATGTGTCAAGCCTCTAGACATGTGCATCGAATCTAGAGAGCAAAGGAACACCCCATAAAGTGACCCCCCCCCCCAACAGTGTCTAACAAGTCCCTATAACAAAAGGCCTAAAGAGCATAGGAACACTCCATGAATAAACCCCCCGATAGTATCAACGGACAAGGCCTGTTACTTCACCTTCCGCTTAAGTACTCAAGGCTTCCCATGTGCTACATTTTCCAAACCATTTCATCAAAACCATTCTTTGAAAACCATTTCATATATCCATTTCACAATGCTTTGAAAAATACCTTTTCTTTTACCAAAATAAGGGGAAAACCATCTTTTCTCAAAAACTCATTTTCACACTCACAATTCAATCATGTTAATTCATTTATAAAATAATTTATAAAACTAGAGTAATACAGTTCATCCAACGTAGGCAAGAGACGGAACCACTTACCTCAAACTCAGTTGGCACGTGCTCGCAACGAGGTCCACTAACACGAACAACAATGAAGGTCCTAGAATCAATCCTCACATTTCAGAATTAATTCAACAAGCAAAGTGGTCGACAGAGAGGACCGATCATGACAAGCCTCAAAGAACACGCATCTGCCGCACTGCAGCTAACAATGGATCAACCCCCGAAAGAAAATCACACAACGTATCTAGAAGGAACAACACCACATGATCAATGAATATGAAAACATAGTGCAAAAACACTGTTGCGATCAAGAGCAATGAAGAAACATGCAGATCAATTACCCGAAGAGACGCAACGCAACAACCCTGATGATCATTCGCTGAACGAAACGATCTGGAAGGAGCAGAGGTCCCCAAAATCGTCGAGGAGAGCTCCTAAGTCAAGAGAGAATAGGTTGTAGCCAAATAAGAAATAAAAACAACTGTGTGGCGCTTTAAAACTCGCTTGCCCTTGACCAATACATGGCGTGTAAACCCTTTGCATCATGTAATTCCCGGTTAAAAAGTTCCATCAAAAAACGCATCACCTTGGATTAAAATACCGATCTCAACCATTTCACGACGTGTAAACTTTTCACGGCATGTAAGATTTTCACACTCTGAACCAAACTCACGACATCTACTTGGCAACCAATACACGACGTGAACACTTTTCACGACGTGTAAACCATTTATGGCGTGTAATCATTTCACGTCGTGAAATCACCCAGCAAACAACAGATAGTCCAAATTCTGTTCAAAAGCCCAAACCAACACCAGTGTTCTTTGAACTCAGGGAGAACTCCACAAAGCTTTTAACACATATATATCCGGACTCCATTAATTCAAACAAACACACATTCCCGAACTTTAGGCCATTTTTCCCAGCAAACCCTCTTCGTTCTCGGGAGTCCCAAAACACGCTCAATTAAAGATGAAAATGAAAAGAGAAGAGAAATAATTGAAAGTGGGTAACGAGATGTTATAGTGATTACATCACTATGAACTCTCAAGAATGACATCACTCATTTTCTTTCTTTGTTTCTTGCTAACTCCATTTTGTCATGTTTGTTGTTGGATTTACATTTATATATATTTATATATCACATACATTTTATAAAACCCCATTATAATATTATTGCATTTAGTAGTATATTTTAATTTATAAATAGTGACAACAGGGTAATAGTATTGTGTAAGTTGACTCCTCGTGAGATTGATCATGAGATTGCACTGTATTGCATGCTTATGTAATAAAAATATTGATCGAGGATCCGTGATAAATTCCAGCACATCACATTTAAAATGGAAAAAAATGCATGCACCATATTACTCAATTTAAATTCTTTCTCAAGGATATTAATTCAGTAAAAATAAATAAATAAAATTGATCAAGGCGATGGAAAGTATAATTTTAAAAGAATACATGAAATCAATCAAGCAATGAGTCAACAAATAAAATATAAACCTTTTTTCCATTGTTATATTGAAGTGTTCATGTTGATAATGTGTTATAGGCCTATAAAATAGAGAAATACGAGAATAACATAGATAAAAAAAATGAAAAGTAACAAAAAGTAAGATATTTAGGATTGAGATAGAAAACATTGGTAATACATGAGATCCTGAACATTTTAACTTTTTGGATATTTTTCAAACTATTTATTATTGGATAATTAGTTGGACATTTAATAAGTGGATTAATATTTATAAACTACAAATGGTTGGATAATAAATAAATAACCTTTGTTGGGACTGTAACATACATCGATGTAATATTTATTTATAATAATATTTGTTTTTTATTTTCAAAATAAAATTAAACTTTTATGAATGGGAAAGTAATTTCTTGTTTTTTACGTCCTCAACGCAGTTTCGTTCTCCGGAGGGGCAGTTGAATTTAAGCCGTTTTGATAATATTTTTTTACATCCACGTACCTAACAAGCTCCCCTTCGCTTCGCTGCCTTATCAGAGAAGAGGGGTAGCCATCTTCGGTCGTCGTCGTCAACCCGTTCAGCGCGACACCTCTACGAGCCGCGTCAGTTGCCACTCCGGGTTCCCATCCTCTCTATCTTCCTCCATTGAGATTCGATCTCAGGGCATCAGGTTGATCTTCCAATTTGCATTTAATTTGGTAACGGTTTAGTTTGTAGTAGATTTTGGCGTTCCTTCGATGGATTTTTAAGGTTTCCGTTCACTTTGATTAAACACGGCCTAGCACGTTATCCGGATTTTATTCGTTGATGTTCGTTTCCATTCGTGTAATTAAGCACGGAAGCATCTGCGGTTTTACCTTCCGGTTTCTATATTATTTTGTAGTCGTTTTCATGAATCTCGAATGTGATCCGCGTCATTTAGGGTTTTGGTAAATTGTTTATTCCCTCCATTCCTTGTTCCTTGGCCTTTTTTTTTGTTGAATTTAACTCACTTCCGACTCTTTGAGGAAGGTTTTCTGGATGATACTTGAGGAAACAGTAGTGAATGTTTTTTGGGCCTTAATACCGTTATCTATCCCGAGTTAAACTTTTTGAATTTAGTTCATTATATTTTGTTTTGTCGGGTTATTCCTTTTGCGTTTAATGGTTCGTTAATAATGGTTGCAGTTAACGAACGCGGCATGACTGAGAAAGGCTTAATATATAGCTTTGTTGCAAAAGGAACCGTTGTTCTTGCAGAACACACACCATACTCAGGAAATTTTAGCACTGTTGCCGTTCAATGCCTGCAGAAGCTGCCTTCAAACACCAGCAAGTGTACATATTCATGTGATGGCCATACATTTAACTTTTTGATCGATAATGGATTTGGTATGTCCCCCCCCCCCCTCTCTCTGTTGCCTATCGTTTACAATACATGTGTCATTGTGCTGAAAATGTTCCTTGCGTCCCCAGTTTTCCTTGTTGTTGCGGATGAGTCAGTTGGAAGAAGTGTGCCCTTTGTATTTCTTGAGCGAGTGAAAGATGATTTCAAACAGCGTTATCCTGACAGTATTAAGAGTGAGGGACCACACCCTCTTGGCATTGATGACGACGATGATGATTTATTCGAAGACCGGTTTAGCATTGCATACAATCTTGACAGGGAATTTGGGTTGTTATCTTGTATATTCGTTTTTATTTTTGGTTTTGGTTAGTCTGGTTTCAGTTCTGACCTGTGGTTGATACAAATCTTGACGAAGCCTGCTATGTTGTGTGATCTTTTGCAGACCAAGAATTAAGGAGCATATGCAGTATTGCAGGAACCATCCAGAGGAAATGAGTAAGCTGTCCAAATTAAAAACTCAGATTGCAGAAGTCAAAGAAGTAATGATGGACAACATTGAAAAGGTTAGCTGTTCTGGGTTCAATGTGGCATGTTAGTGGGCATGAAACATGTATAACTGTGTCTTCCAAACATACACTGCTCCAATTTATTTGTGGATTTTGACTCTGATTTTATAAGGGGAAGCTTTCATGCTCATTGTAGCACCTTTCATTCACCAAAAAGCTTCTCTCTCTGCTAGAGCTGCCACAACCTGCACTGCACTCTGCACTCTGCACTCTGCACTCTGCAACTTCCTTGCTGCAGTCTCAATTAGGGAAAACTAATTCTAGTGATATTCTTATACCGAGAGAGGTTATAAACGACAGTACTGAACACCTTCATGGAAGGAGGACCGGGACTACATGTTATTACCCTTGTCAATAAGATGCGCCTTTTTCCCCCTTCCAGGAATCCTGTCTGGTTTGGAGAATTTTACGCCTCCCATTTTCTTGGGACAGCCTGTTCATTTTTAGATGGTGTAAAAAACCCTCCTTATTCTTTCCATTTTGCTTTTCAGGTACTTGACCGTGGTGAGAAAATTGAACTCCTGGTGGATAAAACAGAAAATCTTCAGTTCCAGGTTAGTTTGATCATCTTAGGTGTTGTATTGGCTTATGGCGTGCAGAGGAATATGTATAGACTCATGCCCATCAGCCTAACCTGTTCCATTTATTAATGTTTTTTAAATACTCAGTGGCCCCAGCCTGTTTTCAATTTTGTGTGCCAGTGGATCCTCGGGTCCTTGTATGGTGAAAGTCTTTGTATTGTATGTATTAGGCGGACACGTTCCAGAGGCAGGGGAGGCAACTGCGGCGCAAAATGTGGCTGCAGAACCTTCGCATGAAGCTGGTGATTGGAGGAACCATCGCAGGTTTGATAATTATTGTGTGGTTGATGGCATGTGGAGGTTTCAAATGTTGATCTGAAAGGAACGAAGCGGGGATTGTGTTCTTTGAGGGGTGTGTACAGCTCTAATTTTCTGTTATGTGGAATGGAACGTGGTGTTGAGTTTTCTCCACGATATGAATCTTCTCGTCACATGCATTTCTATGATTTTGTTTAGTAAGAATGATATATACCTTTTATTTCAATTTACCTATCTCAAGAGATTAAAAACATTTTTCTTTTGAGAAATAAAAAAATCACATTTTCCAAGAAACATTAATTGAGAATTATGAATTTAGTCTCGAAGAACTATCAATCGAAGAATCGAGTAGATTTTGATCAAAATGATGCATGTCATCCCGCTTCTCAAGGCATCCGCTAGGGTCCTATAGTCCCGTCCCAATCTTTGCTCTTGACAATAAGCCATATCCAAAACCCCATGGTGTTTCTTCGGCCCGTTGCTCTTGACACCAAGCCGTATTCAAAACCTCACGGTGGCAAGCCCCATCCTCTTCTGATTCCATATCACATCCCAGTCCCGCTACCTAGGTACTATTCTAAGCTAACTCACTTTACTACCTAGGTACTATCCTAAGCTAACTCACTTTTACCCTCTTGCATCTCAATGCAAAGTCATCCTACAATTCCCACGACCCACACTCAGGTCTCATCTCAGATCTTCCTCAGAATCCATCAACTGGAGGAAACCCTCCCATGTAGCACCTTGTTTAATCCTGAAGTACTTATCCATCTCAAGGCACTCATTAAGACTTTAATCCACCCTTAAGTGGGTGTTCCCATCAAGTGTGAGAAGTACGACCATTTCACTCGTCATCTCAAGGCCTAAGCCTCTCATATATGACCAACTAGATCTAGGTAACTTGCGTAGGTTATTCACGTCTCATCTCACATTCTGAGATTTGCTTGAGGTTTGCCATCAAACCAACCGGTACCTTTGCACCTATTGACATAGTCATCGGGCAATACCAATTTACTCGAGTGCTAAAGAGTACTTATTCTCTGTCCAAGAGGTGCATTGTCATCCTATCTTTTTCACCTTGGGCACTCTCGGTCCCATGCAACATATATGCATTCAAACTCATGCATAAACAAGCATATGATTTTATATTATAGGGGCCAACTACCTTTGCCACAAAGTCACCATCAATGCCAAGCTCCATTCATCCTCACCCAAGCCCGCCCATGCATCGTCCAAACTTGTACCCCTCCTGAGACCCTATCGCACACCATAACACCAAAATAATTAATTATAACTAATTCTAATTAATTATTAAATTTAATCTAAAGAGGCATACTCACCAAAAAAACTAACCAGGCAACGTCGCGTCACCAAAACTACATTAAACCTTGTGCATTCATCCTTATGGGACCCCTCTAGCCATGCTAAGCAAAACCCTCATCTTTCTCACAGAATTAGTGCCAAAACTCTAGCTTGAATCATCCCAAATCTAAAGGCGTTGAAGGGAAACCAAAACACAAGACAACGGAGGGAGAAACTCACCTTAAGATCACTGCGGAACACCCAAAAATCACCCCTTTGAGGGGGAATCACATGGGGGAATGGAGGGGGGATTCAACTGAAATGAACCTCTCCCTAGTGATTCTCAACCTAAAAATGAAGGAGGGACCAACCTTGAAATGATAGGTTTGTCCCTCATTTAAAAACAGTCCAGGTGCCCAGTTATGGAGCGACCATGAGGGTCACACCGCGACACCACCCTGTCAGGCCACACTCCTACGTGACCCTCCTAACTGCAATGCAACCAGGCCCCAAAAGGTAGGGGTTGATCATGTTGGAGTTGGTGCCCTAGAACCAACTTTTGCGTACTTTATGATAATATGTATTCATTGTTTTGAATATTAATTAACTCTTTATCACATCATGATTGTTATTCTGTATGATATAGTATATAATAATTTCATAAGAGTAGAATATATGTTCTATAGTAGGATGTAATCATTTGAGGGACACAAATGATACGAAATATCATGGGTGAATAATCATAAGACTTTGAGACACCTTCTCATGGTATACACCTTTGGTAATATCTAGTATAGGATATTATGAGAACGAGACCCGCCGGTAGGAAATCCACATTTATATGTCATTGGATATTCCTATCTACGGTCGCGTGTATTGATCCTTAGACTTTAAGATTATTATTAATGATTATTATAAGTCGCGTACTTTGATGTATTGATGAAAACCATGACAACATATGCTTGCGTCGAGGTAAGAAACGTTGAGTTCATCACGAATAATATTCCATTAATGAATAACATGAGAAAGAATTTTTCCCTTCCGTTTTTAAGAAAACATGATATCTAAGACCCTTTAATGGAAATGATATAGCCTAAATAAATTCATGACTGTTGGGGTTAATTATACTAACCCTAATGAAGCCAAGATCCACTGGTTTATAAAATGTAGAACAGTTAAAGAAACGTATTATTAACAGAATCGTTTGAACCCTGATAAATCTGAAATAAGAATCTCAGACGTGATTTAAGATGAACAAACCTTTGCAAGATAGTAAAGAACAACATATATAATGTGCTTCAGTCCCGAGGGGACCTACGTGCACGGCGAGAACACCACCCAGGGCAACTATTTTATTAAGAAAGCAAGAAAGGTCACATGCACACAATACATACTCGAATGCAGAAAGAAAGGACCAGAGAAACTATCCGAGGAGGCCGAGCTTGCTGAACTTGGTGGCAGTGATCAAATCTGTCACCAAGAGTCAGCCCCGTCCACTCCTGGACAGACTCACGCACACACGCAAAAAGGATATAGTAGCATACATATCAAAGAAAAGATAAACCGTGACAGAGCCAAGATCTACAAACCAGATCGTGGATATGGTAGAAAAGAATGTCAATACTGTTACCCCTTGAAGCGTAGCCGTCGAAGAACCCAAAAAACTGGGACGATCACCACTGAGTCTCCACTGGAAGAGATGTCTGGTTACATGAGGCGGCTCGTGCTGCGGCAGTGGGGAGTGCGGGCGCCGGAGGGCCCCTGGTCAGTTCGTCCTTCTTCTTCGCGGAGTCAAAGCAGATCCGAGCTCGTCGAGAGCTCTCGCGGAACCAGAGTGAACCGTCTACCTCAAGCCGCCTCTCGCACACCGAGAAAGAAGAGAGACAATCAATGCGCAACAGACAGACAGTCGTCTGTTCGACGGATTAGCGGTATGGATGCCGCGTGGACGACAGGGATCGTCGGGGCGGTTCGAATAACCGAGGCGATCCAGCGCATGGGGCACGTGGTACCGATCGAGTGGAGAGGCACGTCGTAAAGCGGATCAAGGCCAGCCAAAAGAAACACAACAGGCACAAATCCAAGCCGTCGGATGGACGGTAATCAACGACCACAACAGGTCCACGCTAACAGTAAGGAAAACAAATAAACCGGGTCCAAACACAGTGAACCGGGAAACAAGGCCGAACTGTAAACATGCAAACAAAACCCCATGCCATGCAAAAGAACATGCAGAACGAAAAAACAATATATAAATGGAACGAATGAATGAATTTCATTGCAACAGAATGCATGCAGACATATTCAACAAATCTCCACCTTGCAATCAAATACAATTCAAGGATTCAAGGATGATGTTCTCACAACCTACATTATAGAATAGGGACCAAATTCATAAGCCTAAGACAAAGCATGAATTTAGATAACGGAACAGCCTTAGTCAAACTATCGGCCGGGTTATCGCCAGTGGGTATCTTTGTGACACTCACTTTCCCAGATTCTATAATATCCCTAACAAAATGCAACCTAATGTCTATGTGCTTCAACCTACCATGGCAGACATAATTTTTAGACAGATGCAAAGCAGATTGGCTATCACAGTGAACTACTATACTATCAGCAGATAATGAAAACTCAGAAAGCAAACCTTTAAGCCATATGGCTTCCTTAATAGCTTCTGTCAAGGCAATATACTCTGCCTCAATAGTAGAAAGTGCAACCACTGATTTCATGTTGCATTTCCAGGAGACCGGTCCTCCATATGCAAGAAAAACAAAACCAGTGATAGACTTTCAGGTGTCAATATTAGCAGCATAGTCAGAATCAACAAAACCAACAATGTCATCATTAAAATTAGTATTCAAGCCATATCGAATGCACAGTTTATCAGACATGGAAACATACCTTAATAACCATTTTAAAGCATGCCAATGTACCTTACCAGGTTTCCTCATAAACCTACTCAAAGTAAAAACAGCAAAGGCTAAGTCTGGTCTGGAACAGACCATGACATACATAAGACTTCCTACAATATTTTCATAAGGAATCTTATTCATAAAGGCAGTCTCATCTTCATTCCTAGGTGATTGATTTAAGGACAACTTAAGGTGTTGACCTAAGGGAATGTTAACAGGTTTAGCATGTTCAAATAGATATCTTTTTAATACCTTCCTAATATAAGCATACTAGGATAAGTACAAGGTTATAGCCTTCCTATCCCGAATTATATCCATACCAAGAATTTGATTTGCATGGCCTAAGTCTTTCATTTCAAAGGCACAGTTCAACTGGTGCTTTACAACATTTATAATCCTCATGTTTTTGCAGATTAACAACATGTCATCAACGTATAATAAAAGATAAACATGCTCATGTTTAACAGTCTTAAAGTATACACATGCATCAAATATGCTTCTAGAAAACTGATTTTCAATCATAAAAGAATCAAACCTTTTATACCATTGTCTCAAAGATTGCTTAAGTCCATACAAGGACTTCTGTAAAAGACAAACATGATTAGGTTTGAAAAAATTTGAAAATCCTTCAGGAGGTGTCATATAAATAGTCTCATCTAGGTTACCATGTAAAAAAGCAGTTTTAACATCAAGTTGTTCAACATGCATATCAAATTTGGCAGCAAATGCAAGCAGGATTCGAATGGATGAATGCTTATCAATGGGGGAGAAGATTTCACTATAATCAATGACTTCACGCTGTAGAAATCCTTTTGCTAACATACGGGCTTTAAATTTGATTTTAGTTTCTCCTACATTGTTCTCCTTTTTCTTATAGATCCATCTACAACCTATAACTTTTTGGTTATTGGGTCGAGGAACAACAACCCAAGTGTTGTTCTTAAGAAGGGAATTCATCTCCTCTTGCATTGCTCTCAGCCAACTATTGGCTTCTTTGGACTTAATGGCTTGCTTATAAGTTTGGGGCTCATCATTGGACAGATCCTGAGCTACATTAAAAGCACAGGCAACAATGTCTGCCTAGTTGAAACGGGCTAGGGGTCTAATAACCCTTCTCTCTCTGTCTCGGGTAAGCTGATAGTTGCTCAGGTCATCTGATTCTGGGCCCTCAGGTTCTGATTCCGAACTGGAATCTGATTCAGGTTGGGATTGGGTGACCATGGGAGCAGTGTCAGTACTGGACCGTGTCTGGTCACTGGATCTTAAAGGGACTTCAACACCTAGAGGGGTTACGTCCCGTGAGGGTTCAGTATCTTTTTCAGAGGGTCCAGCTGGTTCAAGCTCCTTATCTTTGGACATGCCGGATTCATGGAAAACAACATCGCGACTGATGATGCATTTCTGATAACCAGGTTTATCTACCCATAAATGATACCCTTTAACACCTTCTGGATATCCCACGAATACACACTTAACAACCCTAGGAGCAAGCTTATCATTCCGTGAATGTGCATAAGTTATGGATCCAAAAATCCTAAGGTGACTAAGATTTGGGGGAATGCCCTTCCAGAGTTCTTCTGGTGTCTTAAAGGAGTTGGCAGAAGACGGGCAACGATTTATGAGATACACTACTGTGGAAGCAGCCTCAGCCCAAAAGGACCTGGGGAGTTTTGAGTGGGACGACATACACCTCACCCTCTCAAGGATAGTCCTATTCATTCTCTATGCTAACCCATTCTGTTGTGGATTTTCCACTACAGTTCGGTATCTTTTAATTCCTTCTGATTCACAATATTCAATAAACTCATTGGATAGATATTCTAAACCAATATCGGCCCTAAGGGCTTTAAGTTACTTGTTGCTTCCACTCTCTACAGAAGCTCTCCATTTCTTAAAAGTCTGAAAGGTATCAGACTTGTGTTTAAGTATATAAATTCATACTCTCCTAGAGAAATCATCAATGAAGGTAACAAAGTATAAGCCTCCACCATGGGAGGTAACTCTAGAAGGACCCCATAAATCAGAATGCACACATTCGAGAGGCTCTTTAGCCTTATACAAAGACCTGCTAAAACTTACCCTCCTAGACTTCCCATACACACAGTCTTCACAAAAGGGAAGACTGTTCAGAGTAATATTGCTTAACAGAACCTGTTTTTGGAGTTCACCAAGACCCTTGGCACTAACATGCCCTAGTCTCCTATGCCACAAAGCAGTGGAATCGATTCCTGAGCCAGAAGAGGCATTCAACTGATCTCTATGTACCTTACCATCTAACACATACAAGCCATTGTGAAGGGTTCCTTTCATTACTTTGAGGGATCCTCGGGCTATTCTAAGGCTTCCAGATCCAGACTTGAAGTTGTACCCTTTCTGGTCAAGTATTCCTAGGGATATTAGGTTTCTTTTCAGTTCGGGTACCCACCTAACTTCCTCTAGAGACTTGACAGACCCATCATGAAGCTCAAGAGATATTGATCCTATTCCCATAATGTGGCAGCTCTTGTTATTCCCTAGAAAAACCTCACCGGACTTGACTTCCCTTAACTCAGTAAAGAACTCCTTCCTAGGACACATGTGGAATGAGCATCCTGAATCTAGAATCCACTCATTTGTAATGGCAGTATCAGAGACATTTAACACATCAACAGTGTCAAAGTCTTGTTCAACTAACAAGGAATGGTCATTATTACTTTCTTTATAGTCACCCTTCCTATTAGGATAGTTCCTCTTAATGTTCCTAGGTTGTTTACATTGGAAACACTTGATTACCTTGCCTTTAGACTTGCTCCTATGTTTCTTAAACCGACCCCTATCTTTGCTTTTACCCCTTGACTCACTTCGGCCTCTTGACTCACTTCTGTCCCTAACATTTAAACCCTCAGCCTCAGTTTTTACAATACCCTTTCTTTGCAAATCTTTAGAGAGAAAGGCAGATTTAACTTCCTCTAGAGTCAATGTGTCCTTACCATACATTATAGAGTATTTAACAGAGTTAAACGAATCATCTAATGATGTTAACAATATAATGTCTTGGTCCTCATCATCCAGCTTAATATCAGTGTTGGCCAGGTCTAATAATATTTTATTGAATTCATCAATGTGTATCCTGACTGCAGTTCTAGGGTGCATTTTAAATGTATACAATCTCATTTTATTATATAGTCTACCAACAGGGGATTTTTTCATATAAAGGGATTCCAATTTAGACCAAATACCAGCGGCAGAGGACTCATATGCGACTTCTCTTAAGACCTTGTCTCCTAAAGACAAGAGGATTAAACTACGGGCTTTTCTCAAGGTTTCCTCGGGGACATCTACAAATGAAGTGGAAGCCTACCCATCAGGGGCAGTAGTTGTGATTTTCTTCCTAGTGCCATCAAGGGTATCGATAAGGTCGTTGTGATCTAACAAGGCTGTCATCTTAATTCTCCAGAGATTAAAATCGTTTTCTCCATCAAACTTATCAATATCAAATTTCGTCGAACCCATAATAATAAAACAGAATGCTCTGATACCACTTGTTGGGGTTAATTATACTAACCCTAATGAAGCCAAGATTCACTGGTTTATAAAATGGAGAACAGTTAAAGAAACATATTATTAACAGAATCGTTTGAACCCTGATAAATCTGGAATAAGAATCTCAGATGTGATTTAAGATGAACAAACCTTTGCAAGATAGTAAAGAACAACAAATATAACATGCTTTGGTCCCGAGGGGACCTACGTGCACGACAAGAACACCACCCAGGGCAACTATTTTATTAAGAAAGCAAGAAAGGTCACAGGAACACAATACAGACTCGAATGCAGAAAGAAAGGACCAGAGAAACTATCCGAGGAGGTTGAGCTTGCTGAACTTGGTGGCAGTGATCAAATCTGTCACCAAGAGTCAGCCCCGTCCACTCCTGGACGGACTCACGTACACACGCAAAAAGGATACAGTAGCATACATATCAAAGAAAAGATAAACCGCGACAGATCCAAGATCTACAAACCAGATCGTGGATATGGTAGAAAAGAATGTCAATACTGTTACCCCCTTGAAGCGTAGCCGTCGAAGAACCCAAAAAACCAGGACGATCACCACTGAGTCTCCACCAGAAGAGATGTACGGTTACAGGAGGCGGCTCGTGCTGCGGCAGTGGGGAGTGCAGGTGCCGGAGGGCCCCTGGTCAGTTCGTCGTTCTTTTTCGCGGAGTCAAAGCAGATCTGAGCTCGTCGAGAGCTCTCGCGGAACCAAAGTGAACCGTCTACCTCAAGCCGCCTCTCGCACACCGAGAAAGAAGAGAGGCAATCAATGCGCAACAGATAGACAATTGTTTGTTCGGCGGATCAGTGGGATGGATGCCGCGTGGATGGTAGGGATCGTCGGGGCGGTTCGAATAACCGAGGCGAGCCAGCGCATGGGGCACGTGGCACCGACCGAGTGGAGAGGCACGTCGTAAAGCGGATCAAGGCCAGCCAGAAGAAACACAACGGGCTCAAATCCAAGCCGTCGGATGGACGGTAATCAACGGCCACAACATGTCCATCCTAACAGTAAGGAAAACAAATAAATCGGGTCCAAACACAGTGAACCGGGAAACAAGGCCGAACCGTAAACATGCAAACAGAACCCCATGCCATGCAAAAGAACATACAGAATGAAAAAACAATATATAAATGGAATGGATGAATTAATTTCATTGCAACAGAATGCATGCAGACATATTCAACAATGACCATGGTGTTCTATAAGCAAGTTCGATTTCTGGAAAGTTAAAGAAATAGACATCGAGCACATTGGTTGATGACACCAGCATGTAACCCAGTTGATTAGAAATGTCATGATAAATGGATCATATTACATAGTAAGCGTTCATATGAGCTATTATGTCATTGTGGCATTATCTTATTTCTCTATGGATGTCTTGATGTGTTGTTAGACACTAACTTTGGACTTCATGCTGTTTTGCCTAATGCCACTAAGAAAGAGGTTTAGAGGGTCACAAACTAAGTGTATCTAGAATGTTAGTTAAATAATATATTATTATTTATTATTTAACAAGTGGAATAAATATTATTATTATATGTGGTTTAATAATTATTTATGTTTTCTTGATCGCATATATTCTGTCATTAGTTATTTGAGAGAATATTATGTGAGTAGAATATTTACTAGATATTTATTTTCTATTTAGTGAATATAATATTTATTTATTTACTGGTGAATAATACAATAATATTTATTTATTAAATAAATAGTCATTATTCAAGACCCGATAAATATTATGGAGGAATGACAGACCAAGTTTAATGGTCTAGTGAGAAATAATATATATTGAATATTATTTAAAGAAATAATAATTAATTTAATCCGTGAGTTTAGCACATGTTGAGGAATAATAATAATAATAATATTATTATAGACATGGGGTTCCACAGGGATTACAAAAATAATAAAGGGCACATGTGCAATTATTATTTCTTAACCCCAACGGTATATAAACTCAATTATATTATTTTATTAAGAGAGCCAATTAAATTTGAGTTATACACAACGAGATTAGGAGAGAATCATCTCAAAGCCCTAGAGCGCTCCCTCTCCATGAATGCTCTTAAGAACGAAGATCGATCATCCTCCACCACAACTATCAAGTCTAGAGAGATCGAAGAGAATCCTTCTTTGAAGCGATTCTTAGGGCAATCAAAGGTGAACAACGCAAGCAATATGATCTATCGTGCTAGCACCCAGAGATTCCTATGATGATGTTTGAAGGTTCTTGGAACACGTGTGAATCAACGCTGAAGGAAATCTATTCTGGATTCCTACAATGCAACGACGATACGACGTAGAGATCTCAAATCCACCAACGAAGAAAGAATTTCTCTCAAGGTAATTCTCTAATTGCTTAAATTAATTATAAATAATATGCGATGGTCCTGTGCTTTGGTTCCGGTGTTTATCTATTGTCTATATTTTTTGATTCAATTTCATTGATCATAGCATTTATCATCATGTAAATCTTGGATTAATCATTGATCATGACAAAAATATGAGTTGGGCATGCCCCATTCGACACTTTCATTGCGCCCTGAACCTATAAGTGGTATGAGAGGGGCCGCATAATTATTTATAAATTTTTAAAGATCATTGATTGATTTATGCATTTTTCATTAGTTTTCAATTCGAGTTTAATTGTTCTTTAATTTGAATTTCACGATCTTCTTTCTTACTTTTCATTTCTCAAAAATATAATCAAATTGATTAATTTTATGAGAAAAATAAATTTGAAGATCGCATCCGGAGGTGCCAAGGAGTCTGATTGGATAACACAAGAGTACATGCCGTGTAACTCAAAGGTACATGTTGTGTATTAGTGTTTAATGTACTCTAAATTAATTCAGAATTAATTCAATCTGTGTGTATTTATCACACACAATGAATTTAATTATACACCTCATGTTGACTAGGCTAGTCTAGTGCACGGTCGACCGGAGTACACGTCGTGCAACTTCCGTACACGATGTGTAGTCCTTTAGTCACAGATGGGCAGCGTATCCTCTTGAACAACCTACATGGATGGTGGTCGTGTAACTCGGAGACTATAGTACATGCCATGTACTCCGATATTTTCTGTGGCATGGTTACACACTGAGTCCCTAGACATGTGTCATTGATTGACGGTGAGAATAATAGATGTTGTGTAGCTTCAATGTACACACTGGGTACTTTTATCAAATTATGCAGAATTGAAAATTATTTTATTATACTGTTCAAATATTATCAACATGTGTTCCGTGTGGGAATTAAAGCATAACACACTATGTAAATACCATGCGTTCCTTGTGGTCATTAAGTTGATAGTACACACCATGAAATTATGTGATAAGTTGTGTATGTCACATGTCGCAAGAGTAAACTGTATATGAGTATAATACAAGTTGGGTAGTTCGGACGGGTACTCAATGTGTTGCCTCCAAGGTACATTTTTGTACATAGTTAATTTTAAATAAAATTAATTAATTTGTTTAAAATTATGATGGATGAGAATCTCAAGAAATTTCAGATGAGAATTAAGATAAAAAAATTGATTAATTAAAGAAGATAATTAATTGATTAGAGCGTGATTTATCTTAAATAAGAACGATTAGAATTGAATGATAATTTTATTAAATGCATAATTTGTTGCATGCATGTGGATGATCATGAGCCTAGACCATAATTTTGTATGTGATTGGTTTCTTTTAATTTATTATTAAATTAAATTATTGGCATGCATGTTATCCCTCCTCTCATTATGTAAGGGCTTTCATGCTCATGGTTTCTTTTATGTAAAACCCTTGACCAATTCTTTAGTTCCCCTCACCTGCGTGTGAGTATAAACATATGTCACTAGTACAAAAACTATTTATTGCATAGGTTTTTTCATGTCGCTTATTGAGAACCGACATGTAAAGGCGTGAAAATTGATTTTTCATGTTGGTTATATAATAACGGACATGAAAAAGGAATTTGGATGACTTTTTCATGTCGGTTCTGAATAATCGACATGAAAAAGCAATTTTTGCATCTTTTTCACGTTGGTTATATAATACAACCAACGTGAAAAATCAAAATTTTACACCTTTTTCACATCAGTTATAATATAACCAATGTGAAATATCATTTTAAAATTTATGAATTTTCATGTGGAATCATTTAGGGGTATTTCTTTCTTGTGACCGTAGTCTCGTTACTCTCACTCTGAATCCCTAAAACTTTTTTCTTCAATTCCAGTGGACTCAAATCTTTCATTACTAGCTTCATCGACCCTCACCCATCGTTGGCCACCGCTTGCGATCTCTCTGCACCTTATTCCATTGTCACCGTCTCCTCAGTCATTCATCATCGCATTTATATTTGATGTTGGTGTTTATTTTTTCGATTTCCCATGCAACAAGGTATGTTTTAATTGATGCATGTTGATTTTGGATTGTTGCTTGAATCATATCCTCTGGTGCTAATATATTTTTTATCGATTGATGTTCTGCTTCTCTTCACCAGTGCTCATATATTTTTATCAACTGATTCACCCCTTTTCAATTGATTTCATGTCATATTATGATGCATGTGAATTCTTATTTGGATTTCTAAAATTTTGATGATTGATATCTAAAATGAAACATAGTTGATTTTTTTATCATTGTTACAGTAAAGTAAATTTGATATTTTTAAATCAAATAAGGGTTCCCAAAAATATTATTTCACTAAATATAGTTATATCGAATAAATTAAAAGTTTTTATAAATAGTAAAAACATTTACCTTGAAAATGGATATTTATAGAGGTGCATTAATTAAATTACCAAATTATTAACTTCTAATAAATGTAATGTCTAATTATGGTGTAAAAAAATATTTTTCTAAATTTGAGGTTTATGGAGTTACTACACATTATATTTAATATTTTTTAATACTTAAAAATTTCATCCCCCATTTGTTAATGAAAGAATAATATTTTTATTTAAGCTTATATATCGTGGATCATTTGAAAAATAATCATCACATCAATATGATACTTTTTATTAATGAGTTTAATTTTTTATATAGTGATTAAGAAATAATATTTAGTATAGATTCACAAATTTTTTTAATCATTCTATGTAATTTTTTTCTAGTAAATTAGATCATTCAATGTTAATATTTTATTTCAAAATTTGTGATTATTCACTAAGATTTGTGTTTGAAATTTCATTAGAGTTTCTATTAATGTAAGAATTTTTTTCTCAGTGAGTGTCTTAACTTCAACCTTCATATTATTTTACTGGAAACTACTACTTTTTACAATACTTATATACTTATTCTCTTATCTTCCAATTGACATTCAATTTTATCTCCAATGTTATGAACTTCTTTAACATTATATTCACTATCATTGAAAATCACAACAACATTTTACTGATGAATAAAACAACAAGTATGTCTTCTTGATTATCAATGAAATAATCTACCATCCCCCCAACTCACTTTTGTCACCACTATATTCTTTTAACAAGATATTTGTTATAGATTATAATGTGCCGAAGTTGTATTACTGCACTTTGAATAAGTGATGAATATGAGGAAGGTGTCGATGATTTTTTGGAATTTTCCAAATGAAATGTTCCAAACAATGACATGTTTTTATATCCATGTTTAAAATGTTTAAATTTGAAGAAGTTTAAAAGCATAGAGATCAAAGATCATTTAATTTTTCATGGTTTTAATATGAGTTATAACCTTTGGATTTGACATAGTGAAACTGGTCAGAATTTCAGATCTATTGATGATGATGCATTGCAAGATGATAAGTATGATCAAATTGAAGAAATGATTCATGATATTGAAGTAGAGGAAATTGATAAAGAATTGAAAATTGAGCATCTATATAGTGCTGTTGAAAACCATTGTATCCAGGTTGTACAAAATTTATGGTTTTATCGACAGTGTTAAGGTTGATTAACTTGAAGGCGAAAAATGGATGGAGTGATAATAGTTTTAACGAGTTGCTATAATTGTTGAAAGACATTCTTTCCAAAGAAAATGATCTTCCAGATTCACATTATAAAGCGAAGAAAATATTATGCCCGATGGGATTGGGGTACAAGAAAATAAATGCATGCCCGAATGATTGTGTGCTACATAAGAAATAATTCAAATTTCTATTAGAGTTTCCTAAATACGGGACATCACAATATAAATTGAAAGAAAAATCATAGGCTAATATAGTATTTACATAAACCCCTACCAAGGAATTTTGGTATCTTTCTATAATTACTTGTTTGAAATGTTTATTTTCAAATTCAAATAATGAAAAAAGGTTAATATGACATACATATGAGTAGATATGTGATGTAAAATTACAGAATCCAACTGATTGTCTACAGTGGAATAAAATTATCAATATATTCCTACATTCAGAAATGAAGTTAGAAATCTTAGACCCAGGCTGTACATCTATGTAATGAATTTATATCGAAGATTTCGTAGCACATATAGTTCATGGACTGTTTTATTGGTAATTTACAATTTATCTCCTGAATTTTGTATGAAGCGAACATATTTCATATTGAGTTTAATGATCTCTGGACCAAAACAACCTGGAAATGATATTGATGTTTTCTTGTCACTATTAATTTATGATTTGGAACTTTTATAGGAGAAAGGTATTAGGGTGCATGATTCTTATCAAATGGAATATTTTCAACTGCATGTAATGATTTTTTTCACTATAAATGACTTCCCAAAATATGTAAATTTTTCTAGATACATTTTTAAGGGGAATAATGCTTGTCCGATTTGTGAATAATATACTTCATATTATCAACTGCAACGTGGGATAAAAATAGTATACATGGTTCATTGAAGGTTTTTGTCTATGGATCACTATTATAAAAGATTTTAAAAGGCATTAAACAACTTACAAAAAATTGATATTGCTCCAAAAACTTTGTCCCATATCATTATTTTGAGAGGGTGAAAAACATTGATGTGACATTCATAAAGACACAAAAATCTGGTAATGATAGAAATATTTGGAATAAACGATCAATATTTTTCAAGCTACCATATTGGAGATATCATGAGTTCAAACATAACATTGATGTCATGAATGTGGAGAAGAATATTTTTGACATATTGATTAGAACATTATTAAATATTAATAGAAATATTAAAGATGGGTTGAATGCAAGATTAGACTTACTTCCAATGGGAATATGTTTGGAGTTATCTCTCAATCCTGATGGAAGCTGAACATTCCTACCCCCCAACTTGTCATACATTATCCAAGAGGGAGAGAATTGTCTTTTTTCAGTGTCTTAATGATATCAATGTGCCACAAAGTTATTCTTAAAATATAATTTTTTTTGCGTCTTTAAAGGATTTGAAGTTGATAGGTATGAAATCTCATGATTTTCATGTCATGATGCAACAACTTCTACTAGTTTCATTGCATGGAATATTTCCCATATGTGTCAGAATGAATATCATGAAGGTGTGTTATTTTTTCAATTTAATTTGTAATAAGGTGATTGATCTAAATGCTTTGAATAATTTGGAGAATGAATCAGTTTATATATTGTGTCCATTAGAAATGTATTTTCCTCCATCTTTTTTTTGATATCATGGTGCATTTAATGGTTCATTTGGTGTGAGAAATAAATCTTTGCAGACCTGTATATACTACATTGGATGCATCCTTTTGAAAAGTGTATGAAGATATTAAAGGGGTATGTTAAGAATCCATATCGACCTGAAGCCTCCATTGTTGATAAGTATATTTCTGAGGAGGTTTCAAAGTTTTTTAAAAGCTACTTATTTACAGGGGAGCACATTAGTTTGCCTATATCTCGCCATGAACAAGTCAAATTTTTTTGGGGAAAGGGGATTCATGGCTTAAAAGTAAAATTGTTGATAGGTGAATAGATAAAGAAGGCACATTTATACATATTTAATAAAATAGATGATGCTCAACTATATATAACATTTCATATTAATGTGTTAAAACAATGTTATCCAAAGAAGAAAGATATGTGGATTTTGAATGAGCATAAAAAAAATTATTTTCTGTGATTTATAGAGATCGTACTTGGTAGATCAGATGCATCAGAAACATTGAAGTGGTCAGTGGGAGGTCCACATTTTAAATTTGGTAACATAGTTTGAGTATGACATTAATGAATATACATTTCATATGAAATATCAAGACAATAGAATTTTAGTTCATAATAGTAGTGTATTAGTATTAGTAGAAGAAATATATCTTTCGAGTGTCAAAGAAAGAAACCCAATATCCATATCAAGTGGATATTATGGAGTCCTTGAAGAAATATGGGAGGTTGATTATATTAAATTTTGAATTCTAGTGTTTAACTACAAATGTTTTATCAGTAACAATAGTGTTAGACATGATGAATTTGGAATGAAACTAGTGAATCTGAATATATTGGAATACATAAATCATCCTTTTATCTTGGAAACACATGCAAAACAAATTTTTTATGTTTTTTATCATTTCAATATGTAATGGTCTATTATTTTACAAGGAAAAAAATAGTATGTTGGTGATGATAAACTTAATGAAGATACTAATTTATGTGAGATACCTACTTCCATGGAAAGATTTATAGATAATATTAATGAGTATATCGTAGACATGATTTGTGCCATACGAAATGATCATGATGAAGGAACTTGAAAAAACAACCCTTTAGTATATTCCTAATATTACAGGAAACATATGTTTATTTCTGGTTTAATTTTATAAATTTTATAAAATGTTAGATAGTTTAGATTTATTTTCTTTATTAAAAACGTATTGTAACTAATAAGTTAATTTGTTTGTTTATATTAGTTTAGTTTTGTTTAGTTTTCCATGTTTACCCTTAAGCAACTTATCTATTTATTGATTTTGTTGAAAAAAAATTATTTTAAATCCAATATGTTAAATAAAAAAAATATTTTATAAAAGAGTATATTCAAAAAATATTATTTTTGGTGTAAAAAATGATTTATTAGGTTGGAATATTTTTACTATTCAGACACTGTTTTTGGATTTTCTTTTATTCTTTTATATCTTTTCATATCTCATTAATTTTGTTTTTATTTTAGTAAACTACTATAACAAATATGAATAAAAATTTGGTCAGTTTAGTTTACTTTTTGTTAGATCATTTTCCATACATTTAAAGAATATTATTTTTGGTGTAAAAAATGGTGTTATACATTGGAGGATTTTTACTATTCACACACCATTTTAAGATTTTTTCATTCTTTTATGTCATTTAATATCTCATTAATGTTGTTAGAATTTTAGGAACTATAAAAAATATGAATAAAAATGTGTTTAGTTTAGTTTAATTTTTATTTGATAATTTTTCATTTTTTATTTACATGTGAATGTAATAGTTGGATATGTATATTTGTGTACTAATTGTTTGTTACTTTGATTTTTAGGATAATTACTGATCAAACATTTGATCCACCACATACTTCTAGAGAGGAGCATACACATAACTCTGGGGAGTGACATATGCATGCTCCTATCGATGAGCCTCATCATCCTTCTTTATAAGAGACATCTACCTCCATAGGGGAAAAAAGAGTTTTAGGGATGGTAAATGTGGCTGCACACATTTACCAAAATTATCAGTTGCCCATACCCTAGACTAGAGGATACAAATAGACTTTGATGATAATGATATTCTAAGATGTCCTAATTCAAAACAATTCAAGTTTTTTATTTTAGTTCAGACTAAAATAAAAATTAGTATTTTGATTGATGATTAGAGAAGTGTTGATAAAGTGGAAACATATCAATTATGGGAGACCATTTTGATAATCTCGTTTGTTATTATTTTACTTATCATGAAATGTTTATAATAATATATGTTTCTCCCCTTCTTATTAGATGACATATGATATGTCTGATACTAAAGGAATCAAGAGGAAATGTTTATTATTGGATGCTAGGAGATGGAGGGATTTTAAATCAACCCTCACATCAGATTTAATTTTTAGGGATATAAAACATCACAATCCATGCCATATTTACCTATTTATAGATGAAGATACATGGAATCAATTTTTTGAAAGTAGACAATGGGAATAATTTTTGGTAAGTGTAATGTTACCTTTTAGAAGTTGTTTTTATATTAGTGATCATATTAATTAATTATTTATTCTTAATTTATAGTAATCAAGGATATCTCATCAGGAGATCTAATATAGAAACATATACCCTCATACTTTATTTAGAGGAGGGTATACGTTATTGAAATAACAAATGATGGATGAATTTTTTTAAAAACTGAGAGCCAAGTCTTTAGGATCTGTTAAGGTTGAACCTCCTTCCCCCACTAGACATGAAAAATAGAAGAAGGCTCAAATGAGCAAAAAAGGATAATATCTTATGGAAGAGTTGAGGGTTGTAGCTGAGAGGATTGTAGTATGATCAATTCATTTATTTATTTAAGTTAAATAAATTTTTTATATATTGTGATTCATTATGGATTTTTTCAAATATCCTATACAAGATTCTCTTGAGGAGAATAACAAATAAGGGGTGTTCATAGATGAGGATAAGAAGGATGTTTTAGCCATAACATTGGGAAATATCAAACACCGAGGTCGTGTATGAGGATAACAGATAGGTGTATCGGTAAAAAAATAATTTCCACATTCTAAAGCCTCTTCAATGGAGGATGTTTATAAAAAAAATAGAATCTTTAGAAGCTGAAGTTTAGGATATTCATGTGATGATGGAGGAAAAGATTAGAGATTTGGTACAATTGATGTTTGATGACATGGAAAGATAGTTTTAGACTGCTGATCCTACTCCTCCACCACCGCCAACAGATCTCACTCCTCCACATCCTCCAACAGATCCCACTCCTACTTATCCTACTCATACACCTCAACCTACAAACTCCATTCCTCCTATCTATCCTACTCATACACCCCCTCTTTTTTAGATTCCAATTTATCGTGAGATATATATTAATGATCCCCAACATCATACTGTTGCATATAGAATAATATATTATACTGGAGATACCATTCATCATCAATAGATATAGATAGAGAATAATAGGGTCACTGCACAAGATATTATAGATAGATCAACATGAATAAAATTTTCTATAGATGAGGTGAGTACAGTTGGAAAAAGTATTGCCCATTTTTTAGTTTGTCCATCCCAAATTGTTTGACATATTAGTATATAGGTATTTGTATATTATATCTTTTATTTCATTTTGCTATTAATTTTAATTAACATTTTAGAGATTATTTTTATCTATTTTTATAGGAATAATTTAAATGTAAATAAATCCTATATAGACAAAAAAATACTAAGTGTTATGACTTCAGATACAACTCATACTAGTCTTGATAGATTGTCAACATATTCAAATTTTTTGTTAGATGTTTATGAGATTCCAATGAAATCTAAAATTTGTGGGCATGTAATAATCATGGGGATTTTGAAAACTGATATCATGGAAATTTTAAATGGATATCAGTTGGACATCAACACGATGCAAGTTTTTTCCATGTAAGTCGATTAACAAAAATATTTTCGTATGTTTAGTTTATTGAAAATTTATACTTATACTTGTTTTATATTAGTTATCTTTATACAATTCATAAGAATAATGAAAAGACATATGTATATGGGTTTATGGAGCCACATTTTATTTCACCTATAGTGGAGACAATGACAGATTCAGAAAGAACAGTTTATATTGCTGAAAGATTTCATCCAAATGTAATTATTCAGTGCTAGATGTTTTCTTATCTTCAAGAGTTTGAAACATATATCTCTTAAAGTGTTATTTATATCTTAAAAGAATAACCAGTCACTTTAAATTTTCTTATATATCATTTTACATTGGATTTTGGATGTTTTATATCGAAGGGATAAGACACTACACCGACTATACTCTATCCATGGTGAAGTGTGAGAAAATTTTAAGACTGTATTGAACAAGTAAGTTTGAATAATTTAATACTTATTTATATTATAATAAAATTTAAATTTATTTTATTCATATTATTTTCAAACAGTTCATGAGATTTATTTAGGGAGACAACAAGAAACAAGGGAGACAAGTTCAAATATATAAAAGAAAAGGTGATTTTTCATTAATAATTACTAATTTTTTGATGTAGTACTTAAAAATGTTATTTTGAATTGAAAATTTATTTTGAATAAAAATTTCATAAACAAGGAGTAAAGGAATGTGGATATTATGTTTTAAGATTTATGTACAAAATAATTTCAACCGGGACAGTTATAAAGTTCAATATGGTTATATTTATTTATAAACTTTTCCTTAATATTTCATTTATTTTATTAAGAATACATCTTAACTACCTTTTTTAAATTTGTATCATTTTGATGACCCTTATAACTACACTAAAAAAGAGTTGAGACACTTACAAGTTGAATGGGAAAATCATTTCATAGGTTTGATTGAATTTATTTTATTTGTAATAAGCATTGTAAACATGAAAATTCAAATTGTAAGTGTTTGTGATTCTATTTTTCTATTGGTTTTTTTCTATTTTTTATATTTTTCTGCCATTCTTTTGTTGTTGGGGAGGGGATGAATTAATTGTAATTTTAAAAAAATATTTTCTTTCACTTCAGTTATTTAAAAACCGATGTGAAAAATGCTATATAAGCATTTTCTATATCAATTATTTGAAAAAACCGACATGGAAAACACGTATATACCATTTTTCACATTGGTTATTTAAAAACCAATATGAAAAAATTCTTCATAAATCTATTTACAATGTCTATTTTTATTAATAGACATTAAAAACTTATTTACAACGTCACCTTAAATGACGTTGTGTAACAACCGACATTAAAAGGAAAAAAAACCGACCTGAAAAACCATATTTTGCACTAGTGCATAATGGATGGAGCTCCCAAACTAGTGGAGATAGTTCAATTTTGGAGCCAAGGATAAAACAATCCAAGAGAGATACATAGGTGGATAGGTGGAAAACTACAACATGAACCATAAATGGTTCAAGGTGTGTTTCGTCTAGGTTGAAAGTTAGTTTATCATCTGCTAGATAAACTAAACATTAGTAAATGATCATGGCCATACCACTTTATTATTTTATTTCTATCAATTAGTATGGTTATTTCATTATGGATGTTTTTTCATAATCACATGAATTAATGAATTAAAAATCATGTAAGATAGAACTACCATAAATTGAATTATGTGTAAACATTATCTAATACATGGTTAATCCCTTAAATGAATCCACTTAATATTAAAAATCATGTAATAAAGATAATTACTGGAAATTTATGAATAAAAGATAAAATACCTCAATTATATATATTAAGTCAGTATAGCCTTACACTACTTTAGTTAAAATCAAACCATATCTCGAAGTACTTGACCAGCCAAAGTTTGGATTCTTTTAATTATTGGGGAATTCTAGCTTGAAGTTTTAGGTTGACTTAACTTAGTTCACATAAATGGTTGAATTCAAAAGTAGGAATTAGTGTAACAAATAGGAAAATGTAGAAGAAATCCAATTTAAGGATTTTAGGACTGCAGAGTCCACTCAACAGATCAAGGAACTATAACTTAATGCAGTTGGTATTTGGAATACCTCTGTAATGACCCGAAATTTTGAATAAATTTTGTTTCCTAACTTTGTGTGTTATTTTATTTTATACTCAACAAAACTATTTCATTTAATAAAATGAGTATAATTAAAATAAGACTGTTGGGTTTCGAATGTTATATGACCGTTGGTCAATATAATAGTAGGAAACTAAATGTTGCGATTATTGTCTATAAATACAAGTGATCTTGATTAATTAATATAGAAAGAAGATTCGATGGTCCCATCCAGTAGTCTCGGGCCGATCGAAGCCCATCGGATGGAACTCGGGAAGGAGGTAGTACCTTTGGGCTTTGCTCTGGACCAAACCCAAGCCGAACTTCATCGTGTGAAGTTGGAACGGAATCCCCTTCACGAGAAGTTCAAGATGATATAAATCACTACTCGAGCAATGTTGGCTGAGCCGCCCCAAGATTCTATCACCCTATCACACCTTACTCTTAGGTCCTATGCTGGTGTTATAAGGGGATATGAAACGAGACCGTAACTCCCTTGTGTAATCCTTTGAATTAAATAAAAATTGTGATTTCTTCTTATGGTGAAGTTTGTGAATTTTCAAATGTCCGGATAAATATAGTATGCATATTATTGATGAATTTTAGAGAAAGGATATTTTAAAAATATTTATGTAAACCTCAAATAATTAATAACGTGTAATGATTTTAAAAAAATGGTCTTCTATAGTTATGTTCAGTAAGAAATTTAGAGTCTAATAAGATCAACTTAATTTTTCATGAATAGTAAATTATGAATAGTGATTTTACACTTATGATTAGTAATGTGATTAAATGAATTAAGTAACCACACTTAAGAAAGTATTAATATAATTTAGACACCTTTATTAAGTAACGTGATTCAATAAAATAGGTAAATAACTATTTCAGAAATTATTGGTTAAGTATTAGTTTTTTCAGGTGAATAGTGTTTTTTATTTAAAAATTAAATTAAAAATATTTAGACAATTACTTTCATAAAATGGAGTTCATTTTTGAAATCAGAGCATCGATATTTGGTTAAGGTGATTTTTTTGGGATTTTTCTTAAATAGTTGAATTTTCAGTGAATAGTGTTTTTATTTAAAAATTAAATTAAAATATTTAGAAAATTATTTTCATAAAATGGAGTTCATTTTTGAAATCAGAGCATCAATATTTGGTTAAAGTAAATTTTTGGGATTTTTCTGAAATAGTTGAATTTTCAATGAATAGTGTTTTTATTTAAAAATTAAATTAAAAATATTTATAAAATTATTTTCATAAAATAGAGTTCAGTTTTGAAATAAGAGCATCGATATTTGGTTAAGGTGAATTTTTGGGATTTTTCTGAGAAAGTTGAATTTTCGGTGAATAGTGAAAATACAGTTTTTGAGTTTCAGGTATTTAATGACACCATTAAGGATGTAATAATTATGAAATAATTCTGGTAGACTTATGAATAGTAAGATAAGGTATGAGGTGTCCCAAGTGGCCAGTACCATGGGAAAATACCATGGGAAAGCCCATGGTTTTGCCAATAACACCGATGAGGTGTCCCTTGGCAATTAATGCTTTGTCCCCTCACTTCTCCTATAAATACCAAGCCATTCCCTCATTAATTTCATTTCCAAATCCTCCCCAACAAAGTTCTGGTCTCTTTACCTCCCAAGGAGTCCTCCCAAGGTGCCCTCAAGCCTCCCAAGGTCCCGACCTTCAAGCTTTTGAAGTTACTCTTCAAGGTAAGGGATCCTTTAACTCTCCTCTTTTAAGTCATGACTTCCTTTACGTTGTGTCTTATAATTTCCATCCCTTTATGTTGAGGGTATGTTCTTATATGTTCTCATTTCTTTCCATTTCATTGAGAGACCTTCTCCGCTCTCATCAATTTGTTTTCTGAATTTTTAAGTGACGTCGTTAGGCTGCCGAATTTTTCGTAAAAGAAATCGCATCTTCTCATTTCATTCATGTTTCTTTTTTTCATGTGGTATGTCATTAAAATATCCATACCATGATCTTATTCAGTACCCATACTGTATTATGAGTTATTTATGAGTGGGTGACACTTTTCCCCTCTCTTTTCAATGTTTTCTAAAACCATGTTATATGGCCGTTATGCTGCAGAAATTTCATCTCAAAATTTCTATCTCTTTCTCTCAAGAAATTATGTTGTTTATTTATGTGAATAACTAGACTTATTTCGTTTAATTGGGTGTTCATAAATGTATAAATATGATATATTTTATTCTAGAATTGACACACATATAACCCTCACCCCCTTTCCATGGGTTATAAATGACATAATGATCTTATTTTTAAGCTCTTTTTAAATGTCACGATTTTGACATGAAACTCATTTCTTTGATTCCATTTGGGTTATTTATGAAATGTTTGATTATGATCTATGTGGATCACATGAAATTAAAGACATATTAAGGGTGAACCCTTAAATCTCTCCAATGCATTGGGTAAAGAATTAATCTCTAGAGATGACAAGTTTTACGATGCCTTGGTGAATAACCTTGGTAATTTTTATGGCACCTTGGGGATGGACCTTGGTGACATGTTCATGAATTTCTAAATGAAATGTTGTAGCCACATATTCAAGTTATGTTTCAAGTTCTTTTCATTATGATTTTCTTATACTTCCATTTCTCATATCTTTATATTGTTATTCAAGTTCTTATTGATATCACAAGTACACTGATTTCCTTGTTTACCCTTACTGGGCCTTCTTCTCACCATTTCCTTTGATGTATGTCTCCCGGATATGAAAGGAATTATTTTTACTTAGGATGATCTTATGATGAATCCTTAAAAGTGGATTAGAAGAATGTTTTATGTTGTTTTCATGTTTTATTGTTCCGGATTTCCAAGACACTAGACTTTAAAGATCCTCTATATCTAAAATGTAATGAAAAGTTATGTATTAAAAAGAAGGGATGCTATATTTGGTATCAAAGGATAGTTTAGTTATTTATGGAAATTAGGATATGAAAACTTTAGGAAGAAACCTATAGAAAAGTTTAAATATAGGAAATCTTCCTGGTATTTTGGTGAGTATTGAGTAAGTGGTTTATCAAGAAAATACATACCTGTCTGGATACGAGTAGGTAGAGGTGGCTCTGGCACAAATGTACATAGGGGTAAAACCCGAAAACACATCTTTGAGCTAGACTCGAACGGGAACTGGTACACGAAAATGGGAATTGCTGAACTCTTGGTTACGACACTCCTAGGGGATATGTTTGGTTAATCACATGTTTTTTATGAATCATTCTGAAAGAATTATAGAAAAATGTAATTGTCTAAGCATGAAGTTTTAAGTCATAAAATCATTTTTAGTTAAAATATTCGTAAATGAAATATGTTTCTCACAAAGGATTTATTCTTTTAGAAAATGTCCCCATCGTCCAGGAATACGTTGACGTATTTCCTAGGGAGTTACCCGGACCTCCCCCAGAAAGAGAGGTAGAGTTCTCCATTGAACTCGTACCTAGATCTCATTCGATGTCAAATACCCCCTATCAAATAGAAAATGTGGAGCTGAAGGAATTAAAGAAACAACTCCAAGATCTTTTGGAGAGTGGGTTTATCCGACCAAGTGTGTCTCCTTGGGGAGCACCAGTTCTCTTTGTGAAGAAGACAGATGGATCGATGTAGTTATGAATTGATTATAGAGAACTGAATGGGATCACAGTGAAGAACAAAAACTCTCTTCCAAGAATTTATGACTTATTTGACCAACTTCATGGGTCTCAATTCTTCTCTAAGATTGATCTTCATTCTGGTTATCATCGATTGAGGGTGAAGAATGATGATATTCTAAAAAATGCCTTCCAATCAAGATATGGGCATTATGAGTTTGTTGTTATGCCCTTCGGACTGACTAATGCACCTACTATTTTTATAGATCAATAATAAGTTGATTTTGGAAACTTATGTTTTATCAAATGGATATCCTTTTTATAGGAAAATGATTTGGTTATTAAATAATAAAGGTTATTTTAGAAGATGTTTTCTCTTTTGGAGTACTATATTCTGAAGGGAAATAAAATACTATAGGATTTAAATTGAGGAGGAATGGTTGAATTTTTTTTGTAAGAATTTACGTATTTATTGTGGACATATGGTGATTTGGGTTATTTCTGGAAAATGATGAACCTAGCATAGAGAATATGTGAATAGGTTAATTACACTTTAGTATGAGACTTTAATTGCAGTCAATGATATTTGGAGATAAATGTTAAGATTTTTTTGGGGGAAGACTATGTGATTAAATCCTTCTGAGTTTTGGGTTCCAATCTTAGTTTGGATTATTATGAAGAATTTTAAGGATGATTGTGTATTGAATGGCCTTTCTGGAACTTTGGGTACTTTTGTTGAATTTTGGAGATTAATAGTCATATTTATTTTTATAAAGGATTATCCTTTTTGGGGATTATATGATCTCATACTGACCATTTTAGTTTTAGTCGATGAATAAAGACAAGGGAAAAATATAGTTATTCTTTGGTGGATTATGTGATTCTCTAGAATATGATTCTTGTGCTTTTGATGAGACCAAGTATTTTTGAATGCTCATTGTTTGGAGAAAAGATTATTCTTGGTGGAAACTTATTAAGGGATGAAACTCTACTTGAAGGTAAGTATATTTCCTTATGTTTTTATTCTATGTAGTAAATGAATTCCTCAAAATTATGCAAAGGAACGTAAAACAAAAATGTTGTTGGTTTACGTTTCCTACTGGGCAATCAAATACCATTTAACACATCTTAAGTTTGTGATATTCTTGTGGTTAATTTTCTCCTAATCATGTTTTCTATTACTCTCTATCAGAACTTGAACCTTTGTTTTCTCTTCCATATCCATGTTTTCCTACATGGAATCCTAGTATGGGTTAAATCGGGTAACCTTTTTACTTCCCTTTCTTTCTTTTAAAGTAATAGTTTTACTGACTCTTTTTCTAATGTGGGACTTTTAAGAAAATTTCCAAGCCCAATTTTAAAATTGCGAGGAAACAATTTCTTAAGGGGGAAGAATGTAATGACACAAAATTTTGAATAAATTTTGGTTCCTAACTTTTTGTGTTATTTTATTTTATAATCAACAAAACTATTTCATTTAATAAAATGAGTATAATTAAAATAAGACCATTGGGTTTCGACTGTTATATGACCATTGGTCAATATGACCATTGGAAACTAAATGTTGTGATTATTGTCTATAAATACAAGTGGTCTTGATTAATTAATATAGAAATAAGATTCGATGGCCCCATAGTGTAGTCTCAGGCTGATCGAAGCCCATCTGACGGAACTCGAGAAGGAGGTAGCACCTTTGGGATTTGCTCTGGACCAAACCCAAGCCGAACTTAATCATGTGAAGCTGGAATGGAATCACCTTCATGAGAAGTTCAAGCTGATAGAAATCACTACTCGAGCAATGTTGGCCGATCCAACCCAAGATTCTATCACCCTAGCACACCTTACTCTTAGGTCCTATGCTGATGTTATAAGGGACTTTGTAATGAGACCGTAACTGCCTTGTGTAATCCTTTGAATTAAATAAAAATTGTGATTTCTTCTTATGGTGAAGTTTGTGAATTTTCAAATTTCTGAATAAATATAGTATGCATATTCTTGATGAATTTTAGAAAAAGGATATTTTAAAAATATTTATGTAAACCTTAAATAATTAATAGCGTGTAATGATTTTCAAAAAATGGTCTTCTACAGTTATGTTCAGTAAGAAATTTAGAGTCTAATAAGATCAACTTAATTTTTCATGAATAGTAAATTATGAATAGTGATTTTACACTTACGATTAGTAATGTGATCAAATGGATTAAGTAACCTCACTTAAGAAAGTATTAATATAATTTAGGCACCTTGATTGAGTAATGTGATTCAATAAAATAGTTAAATAACTGTTTCAGAAATTATTGTTTAAGTATTATTTTTTTCAGGTGAATAGTATTTTTTATTTAAAACTTAAATTAAAAATATTTAAGCAATTACTTTCATAAAATGGAGTTCAGTTTTGAAATCAGAGCATCGATATTTGGTTAAGGTGATTTTTTTTTGGGATTTTTTGGAAACAGTTGAATTTTCAATGAATAGTGTTTTTATTTAAAAATTAAATTAAAAATATTTAGAAAATTATTTTCATAAAATGGAGTTCATTTTTGACATCAGAGCATCGATATTTGGTTAAGGGGAATTTTTGGGATTTTTATGAAACAATTGATTTTTCAATGAATAGTGTTTTTATTTAAAAATTAAATTAAAAATATTTAGAAAAATATTTTCATAAAATTGAGTTCATTTTTGAAATCAGAGCATCGATATTTGGTTAAGATGAATTTTTGGGATTTTTCTGAGAAAGGTGAATTTTTAGTGAATAGTGAAAATACAGTTTTTGAGTTTCGAGTGTTTAATGACATCATTAAGGATGTAATAATTATGCAATAATTATGGTCGACTTATGAATAGTAAGATAAGGTATGAGGTGTCCCAAGTGGCCAATACCATGAGCAAATACTATGGAAAAACCCATGGTTTTGCCAATACCACCGATGAGGTGTCCCTTGGCAATTAATGCTTTGTCCCCTCACTTCTATAAATACCAAGCCATTCCCTAGTTCATTTCATTTCCAAATCCTCCCCAATGAAGTTCTGGTCTCTTTACCTCCCAAGGAGTCCTCCCAAGGTGCCCTCAAGCCTCCCAAGGTCCCGACCTTCAAGCTTTCGAAGTTACTCTTCAAGGTAAGAGATCCTTTCACTCTCCTCTTTTAAGTCATGACTTCCTTTATGTTGTGTCTTATAATTTCCATCTATTTATGTTGAGGGTATGTTCTTATATGTTCTCATTACTTTCCATTTCATTGAGATACCTTCTCCGTTCTCATCAATTTTTTTTCTGAATTTTTAAGTGACGCCGTTAAACTGCCAAATTTTTCGTAAAAGAAATCGCATCTTCTCTTTTCTTTCATGTTTCTTTTTTCATGTGGTATGTAATTCAAATATCCATACCATGATCTTATTCAGTACCCATACTGTATTATGAGTTATTTATGAGTGGGTTACCCTTGTCCCCTCTCTTTTCAATGTTTTCTAAAACCATGTTATATGGCCGTTATGCTGCAGAAATTTCGTCTCAAAATTTCTATCTCTTTCTCTGAAGAAATTCTATTGTTTATTTATGTGAATACCCAGACTTATTTCATTTCATTGGGTGTTCATAAATGTATAAAGATGATATATTTGATTCTGTAATTGACACACATATAACCCTTACTCTTTTTCCATGGGTTATAAATGACATAATGATCTTATTTTTAATCTCTTTTTAAACGTCACGATTTTGACATGAAACCCATTTCTTTGATTCTATTTGGGTTATTTATGAAATTTTTGATTATGATTTATGTGGATCACATGAAATTAAAGACATATTAAGGGTGCACCCTGATAGAGCTTCAATTCATTGGGTAAAGAATTAATCTCTAGAGATGACAAGTTTTACGATGCCTTGGTGAATAACCTTGGTAATTTTTATGACACCTTGGGGATGGACCTTGGTGACATTTTCATGAATGTCTAAATTAAATGTTGTAGCCACATATTCAAGTTATGTTTCAAGTTTTTTTCATTATGATATGCCTATACTTCCATTGATCATATCTTTATGTTGTTATTAAAGTTCTTATTGATATCATAAGTACACTGATTTCCTTGTTTACCCTTACTGGGCCTTCTGCTCACCCTTTCCTTTGATGTATGTCTCCAGGATATGAAAGGTAGTATTTGTACTTAGGATGATCTTATGATGAATCCTTACAAGTGTATTAGAAGAATGTTTTATGTTTTATTCAAGTTTTATTATTCCTTATTTCCAAGACACTAGACTTTAAAGACCCTCTATATGTAAAATGTAATGAAAAGTTATGTATTAAAAAGGCGGGATGCTATAGTTGGTATCAAAGGATAGTTTAGTTATTTATGGAAATTAGGATATGAAAAATTTAGGAATAACCCTATAGAAAAGTTTAAAAATAGGAAATCTTCCTGGTATTTTGGTGAGTATTGAGTAAAAGGTTTATCCTGAAAATACATCCCTATCTGGATACGAGTAAGTAGTGGTGGATCTGGAACATATGTACATAGGGGTAAAACCCAGAAACACCGCTTTGAGCTAGACTCGAACAGGAACTGGTACACGACAACAGACCTTGCTGTACTCTTGGTTACGACACTCCTGGGGGATATGTTTGGTTATTTGCAAGCTTTTTATGAATCATTATGAAGGAATTATAGAAAAATGTAATTGTCTAAGCATGAAGTATTAAGACATAAAATCCTTTTTAGTTAAAATATTCGTAAATGAAATAAGTTTCTCACGAAGGATTTATTCTTATAGAAAATGTATCTATAGTCTAGGAATACATTGACGTATTTCTTGGGGAGTTACCTAGACCTCCCCCAGAAAGAGAGGTAGAGTTATCCATTGAACTCGTACCTGGATCTCATTCGATGTCAAATACCCCCTATCGGATGGAAAATGTGGAGCTGGGGGAATTAAAGAAACAACTCCAAGATCTTTTGGAGAGTGGGTTTATCCGACCAAGTGTGTCTCCTTAGGAAGAACCAATTCTCTTTGTGAAGAAGACAGATAGATTGATGAAATTATGAATTGATTACAGAGAACTGAATGAGATCACAGTGAAGAACAAATATTCTCTTCCAAGAATTGATTACTTATTTGATCAACTTAGTGGGGCTCAATTATTCTCTAAGATTGATCTTCATTCTAGTTATCATCGATTGATGGTGAAGAATGATGATATTCCAAAAAATTCCTTCCAATCAAGATATGGGCATTATGAGTTTGTTGTTATACCCTTCGGACTAACTAATGCACCTACTATTTTTATGGATCAAGAATAAGTTGATTTTGGAAACTTATGTTTTATCAAATGGATATCCTTTGTATAGGAAAATGATTGGGTGATTAAATGATAAAGGTTATTTTGGACGATATTTTCTCTTTTGGAGTACTATATGCCTAAGGGAAATAAAATACTACAGGATTTAAATTGAGGAGGAATGGTTGGATTTTTTTTGTAATAATTTACGTATTTATTGTGGACATATGGTGATTTGGGTTATTTCTGGAAAATGATGAACCTAGCATAGAGAATATGTGAATAGGTTAATTACACTTTAATATGAGACTTTAATTGCAGTCGATGATATTTGGAGATAAATGTTAAGCTTTTTTAGGGAAGACTATGTGATTAAATCCTTATGAGTTTTGGGTTCCTATCTTAGTTTGGGTTATTCTGAAGAATTTTAAGGATGATTGTGTATTGAATGGTATTTCTAGAACTTTGGGTACTTTTGTTGAATTTTGGAGATTAATAGTCCCATTTCTTTTTATAAAGGATTATCCTTTTTGGGTATTATATGATCTCGTACTAACCATTTTAGTTTTAGTCGATGACTAAAGACAAGAGAAAAATATAGTTATTCTTTGGCAGATTATGTGATTCTCTAAAAGATGATTCTTGTGCTTTTGATGAGACCAAGTATTTTTGAATCCTCATTGTTTGGAGAAAAGATTAGTCTTGGTGGAAACTTATTAAGGGATGAAACTCTACTTGAAGGTAAGTATATTTCCTTATGTTTTTATTCTATGTAGTAAATGAATTCCTCAAAATTATGCAAAGGAACGTAAAACTAAAACGTTGTTGGTTTACGTTTCCTACTGTGTAATCAAAGACCATTTAACACATCTTAAGTTTGTGATCTTCTTGTGGTTAATTTTCTCCTAATCATGTTTTCTATCACTCTCCATTAGAACTTGACCCTTTTTTTCTCTTCCATATCCATGTTTTCCTATATGGAATCCTAGTATGGGTTAACTCGGGTAACCTTTGTACATCCCTTTCTTTATTTTAAAGTAATAGTTTTACTGACTCTTTTTCCGATGTGGGACTTTCAACAAAATTTCCAATCCCAATTTTAAAATTGGGAGGACACAATTTCTTAAGGGGGAAGAATGTAACGACCTGAAATTTTGAATAAATTTTGTTTCCTAACTTTGTGTGTTATTTTATTTTATACTCAACAAAACTATTTCATTTAATAAAATGAGTATAATTAAAATAGGACGATTGGGTTTCGACTGTTATATGACCGTTGGTCAATATGACTGTTGGAAACTAAATGTTGCGATTATTGTCTATAAATACAAGTGATATTGATTAATTAATATAGAAAGAAGATTTGATGTCCCCATCCAGTAGTCTCGGGCCGATCGAAGCCCATCTGACGGAACTCAGGAAAGAGGTAGCACCTTTGGGCTTTATTCTAGACCAAACCCAAGCCGAACTTCATCGTGTGATGCTGGAAGGGAATCTCCTTCACGAGAAGTTAAAGCTGATAGAAATAACTACTCGGGAAATGTTGGCCGAGCCACCCCAAGATTCTATCACCATAGCACACCTTACTCTTAGGTCCTATACTAGTGTTATAAGGGGCTATGTAACGAGACCGTATATGCCTTGTGTAATCCTTTGAATTAAATCAAAATTGTAATTTCTTGTTATGGTGAAGTTTGTGAATTTTCAAATGTCTGGATAAATATAGTATGCATATTATTGATGAATTTTAGAAAAAGGATATTTTAAAAATATTTATGTAAACCTTAAATAATTAATAATGTGTAATTATTTTTAAAAAATGGTCTTCTACAGTTATGTTCATTAAGAAATTTAGAGTCTAATAAGATCAACTTAATTTTTAATGAATAGTAAATTATGAATAGTGATTTTACACTTATGATTAGTAATGTGATCAAATGGATTAAGTAACCTTCCTTAAAAAAGCATTAATATAATTTAGGCACATTGATTAAGTAATGTGATTCAATAAAATAGGTAAATAACTGTTTCAAAAATTATTGGTTAAGTATTAGTTTTTTCGGGTGAATAGTGTTTTTATTTAAAAATTAAATTAAAAATATTTAGAAAATTACTTTCATAAACTGGAGTTCATTTTTGAAATCAGAGCATCGATATTTGGTTAAGGTGAATTTTTGGGATTTTTCTGAAATAGTTGAATTTTCAGTGAATAGTTTTTTTATTTAAAAATCAAATTAAAAATATTTAGAAAATTATTTTCATAAAATGGAGTTAATTTTTGAAATCAGAGCATCAATATTTGGTTAAGGTGATTTTTTTGGGATTTTTCTGAAACAGTTGAATTTTCAGTGAATAGTGTTTTTATTTAAAAATTAAATTAAAAATATTTAGAGAATTATTTTCAAAAAATGGAGTTCATTTTTGAAATTAGAGCATCGATATTTTGTTAAGGTGAATTTTTGAGATTTTTCTGAGAAAGTTGAATTTTCAGTGAATAGTGAAAATACAGTTTTTGAGTTTCGGGTGTTTAATGACATCATTAAGGATGTAATAATTATGAAATAATTCTGGTCGACTTATGAATAGTAAGATAAGGTATGAGGTGTCCCAAGTGGCCAATACCATGGGAAAAAATCATGGGAAAACCCATGGTTTTTCCAATACCACCGATAAGGTGTCCCTTGGCAATTATTGCTTTGTCCCCTCACTTCTCCTATAAATACCAAGACATTCCCTCATTCATTTCATTTCCAAATCCTTCCCAATGAAGTTTTGGTCTCTTTACCTCCCAAGGAGTCCTCCCAAGGTTCCCTCAAGCCTCCCAAGGTCCCGACCTTCAAGCTTTTGAAGTTACTCTTCAAGGTAAGGGATCCTTTCACCCTCCTCTTTTAAGTCATGACTTCTTTTATATTGTGTCTTATAATTTCCATCTCTTTATGTTGAGGGTATGTTCTTATATGTTCTCATTTCTTTCCATTTCATTGAGATACCTTTTCCGCTCTCATCAATTTGTTTTCTGAAATTTTAAGTGACGCCGTTAGGTTGCCGATTTTTTCGTAAAAGAAATCTCATCTTCTATTTTCTTTCATGTTTCCTTTTTCATGTGGTATGTCATTCAAATATCCATACCATGATCTTATTCAGTACCCATAATGTATTATGAGTTATTTATGAGTGGGTGACCCTTGTCCCCTCTCTTTTTAATGTTTTCTAAAACCATGTTATATGGCCGTTATGCTGCAGAAAGTTCGTCTCAAAATTTCTATCTCTTTTTCTCAAGAAATTCTATTGTTTATTTATGTGAATACCGAGACTTATTTAGTTTCCATGGTTGTTCATAAATGCATAAAGATGATATATTTGATTCTGTAATTGACACACATATAACCCTCACTCCCTTTCCATGAGTTATAAATGACATAATGATCTTATTTTTAAGCTCTTTTTAAACGTCACGATTTTGACATGAAACCCATTTCTTTGATTCCATTTGGGTTATTTATGAAATATTTTATTATGATATATGTGTATCACATTAAAGTAAATATATATTAAGGGTACTCCCTAATAGCGCTCCAATGCATTGGGTAAAGATTTAATCCCTAGAGATGACAAGTTTTACGATGCCTTGGTGAATAACCTTGGTAATTTTTATGACACCTTGGGGATGGACCTTGGTGACATGTTCATGAATGTCTAAATGAAATGTTGTAGCCACATATTCAAGTTATGTTTCAAGTTATTTTCATTATGATATGTCTATACTTCCATTTCTCATATCTTTATGTTGTTATTCAAGTTCTTATTGATATCACAAGTACACTGATTTCCTTGTTTACCCTTACTGGGCCTTCTGCTCACCCTTTCCTTCAATGTATGTCTCCAGGATATGAAAGGCAGTTTTTGTACTTAGGATGATCTTATGATGAATCCTTATAAGTGGATTAGAATAATTTTTTATGTTGTATTCAAGTTTTATTGTCCCTGATTTCCAAGACACTAGACTTTAAAGATCCTCTATATGTAAAATGTAATGAAAAGTTATGTATTAAAAAGGCGGGATGCTATAGCCTCCTTAAAACCCTTCAAATTGATTGACTGGCCATAGTCAGGGTGATGAGAAGGGGAATATGGATCATTTATACTAGAATTTACAAGAAACATGATATTATGAAGCAAATGGAAAGAGTTATTGGGTTTTGATAAAACAGTTGGAGATTAATAAATATAATATTTGTTTTTTTTTTGTTTAAATTTTATAAGATAAAGTACTAAAACTCTACTCATATTATTTTTAGAAACAATAATAAAAATGATATCAAACATATAACTGTAATCCATACTTGAGAATGATAACCTTCTCACTGGAACAAATTTCCAAGAGTGGCAAAGACACTTAAAATAATCCTAAATAATGAAAGGAAATTGTATGTGTTGGAAGAACCTATTCCTGATGTGCTTGGTAAAGAGGCTAGTGAGGAAGAGTTGTCTCTCTATGAGAAACATTTGAATGATTCCATATATGTTCATCATTTCTTTCCATCATCCACGATCAATGATATTTTGAAGCAATATGAGGACATGGATGTGTATAACATGATGTCTCACATTTAGGATCTCTATTAAGAGAAGATGAGATAAGAGAGATATGAGATCTCCAATTCTCTATTTACAACTAATATTGTAGATTCAACACCATCTAGGCCTTATATAATCAATATTATTGGCTATATTTAACTTTTAGACATCTTAGGGATTACATTTATAGATTATTTTCACCTAGATCTCATACTTTCCTCACTACCCAAGTCCTTATCATGTTTTATTGTTAATTATAACATAATCAATAACAAGAAGAGTCTTTCAGAACTTCTTTCTATGATTCTCCAAGTGGGAAAGGACATAGGGAATGGAAAACCCATGGTTCTTATAGTGAACAAGAAAACTAAGAACAAGGTGAAGGGGACCAAGAATCATAAAAAGTATAAAGATCCCAAGCACCGTTCTTCCAATAAGTGGAAGGTCTAGAGGTAGGGTAAGGAAAAGGAATCATTATATTTTTCATGTGGAAAGCAAGGACACTGGAAGAGGAATTGAAACTAGAAGCAAAGGGAATCTAAAGGTGCATTCATTATCAAATTTAATCATTCAATATATATATATTGGGTATTAGATACAGGTTTTTGTGCTCATATTAGTATCCCAATACATGGACTAAGTAGATTTAAAAATATTTCTAGAGGAGAGGTAGATTTGCGAGCTACCAATGGTTCAAGGGTGGATGCACCATCCATTAGTGACCACCACCTTTCATTTCCAATAAGAATGATATTGGTTTTAAGATATCATTATTATGTACCAACTATTACCAAAAACATAATTTTTTAAATCATGACTAGATACAAACGGTTTTATTTTAAAACGTGTAAATACAAGTTTTTTTTATAAAGAAAACATATGTTATAGTATAAAACATTTAAATAATGGTATTTATGTATTAAATTAAAAAAACCAAGTATTGTGAATAGATAACAAATCATGTTCACATGACTCATATAACATCTAGCTATGGAATCATTATCTTGGTCATGTAAATGAGAAAAATTTGAAAATATATATCAAGATGGTTATTTAGACTCTTTTGAGCTAAAACCAATTGAAAGATGACATGATTATTTATAAAGAAAAATGACCAAACCACCAGTTGGTGGCCACCAAGCTTTTAGGATTGGTACACACTGATATGTGTGGACCATTTCTTGTAGAATCTAGAGGTGGGTATTCTTACTTCATAACTTTTACTGACGACTTCAGTGGATATGGATATGTCTACTTAAAGAAGTATACATTCGATCCCTTTGAGAAATTAAAAGAACAAAAGAATTAAGTAGAGAATCAACTTGGAAAGAAGATAAAGAAGATTCGATTGGATCAAGGCGATGAATATATTAACCTTGAGTTTATTTAATTTCTATAGGAGTTTGGGATTCTATCTCAACTCACTCCACCTTACACACCACAGTGGAATGGTGTTAATGAAAGGAGGAACCATACCTTGTTAAGGTTGATAATGATTCATGTAGATATTCTATTATCATTATGGGGATTTTCATTACAAACTGCGACATACACACTAAACTAAGTGCCAAAAAAAGAGAACAACATAATTACCTTCGATTTATAGAGTGGAAAGAAACTTGTTTTGTTGCATACCCATGTATGGGTTTATGAGACGTTTTTTAAGGCCTTACAGGAAAAAAATTAGCACCTTGGGGTATAAAGTGTATCTTTATAGGGTATCCTAAAGAAACAAAGGGATACTACCTATAAAACCCCTCAGAAAAGAAAGTGTCTGTTGTTAAACAAGCTGTATTTCTTGAGAGGGAAAACATCCTCAAAAAGTATAGTGGGAGAAAGATTGACTTCTATGAAGTTGATGATCAAGATACACAAGAGTTGGAATATGAACAGATTCTATAGGTCCACATGGAAGAAGTAGTTCCTAAAACACAAGTACTATATAGGAGTATGAGAGAGGCAAGAGAATCAAAGAGATATGGTTTTCTAGTCACTGAATATGGTGACTCATTATTGGTTGACAATGATGAAACTTTATCCCATAAAGAGTAAGTAGAGAGCTCAGAATCTACAATATGGAAAGAATAAATGAATTTTGAAATGAATTCCATGTATCAGAACCAAGTTTAGGTTCTAGTTGATGCACCATTTGATGTAAATCCAGTAGTGTGAAAATGAGTATTCGAGATAAATGTCACGACCCGTCCTTGGGGCCTGTGCCGTGACTACCCCAAGCCCGCCTTCCATAGGCCAGGGGCTGGCGACTAGCACCAAGGCGTAAATCTCAGAAAAAGGGAAGGCATTGCCTTTGTAAAGTAAACAAAAAACACCACAGAGTAAGCAGGCAGAAGTAAACACTAAGTAAAAATTGGTACAACAGTAAGTGCGGAAAAAGTAAGTGGGCCAGAATACAAACCCAAAATGAAAGTAAAGTACAACTCGAAAGGGAAAACAACAACTGAAAGTAAAGCCGCAACGTCGAGCCATCCACTGGAAGTCCCACCTGAAGGGTGGGTACAGATAGCCTCCACTACTCCTCGGGTCCAGCCGACCGCTCCGAGTACGTCCCACCCAGTGGTCCACCTCCAGGTACCGTCCTGCTCCGCAAGCCTCCACCACGATCAGCGCTGTCCGTCGTCTGCAACCAACACAACGTAGTGCGGGAATAGCCCGTGCAGGGGTGAGTATAAGCTACTCAGTAGGGACCCCGAGACCCTCAAAGGTCTCCTAGAATCCACAAAGGATAAACCACAAAGGAAAGATACAATCACGAAGTAACATCCGACACGGCTTAGGTATATGCCCATACATATACCTAAGTCATCAATTCTCGCTCGGCTCCAACATCCGAGCTCAAGTACAACCAAGTCCACACAGGAAAGAAAAACGTAAATCCACACAGGATAGCACAACACAATCCACAAAGGAAAGCAAAACAGGATTCAGCTCACACATGTATACTTCTTCATATGACGTTAGAGATGATCATATGTAGCCACTGATTCATCTAATCCATCGACCCACAAAGGATCTGTAGGTACTAACCCCCGCAATGACCCACACAGGATCGATCATGAAGTTAAACCCAAAGATATTGGGAAACTCCTTCTCCATCAAGTACAGTGGTTATGCCGCTACAACCAAGCACTTCCCTCTCAACTTGGACTGCTGTAGTACTCCACCTATCGAGTACTGTGGGCCTGCTGCTACAACCAAGTGCTTCCCACCATGGGTCTGTCGCTACAACCAAGCGCTCCCCCTCATAGCCTCTAGAGGTACTCCTTCTGTTGAGTACCACGGGTCAGTCGCTACAACCAAGCGCTCCTCCGACGTGAGTCTGCCGCTACAACCAAGTGCTCCCCCTTGCTACTACAACCAAGCGCTCCTCCGTCGTGGGTCTGCCGCTACAACCAAGTGCCCCCCCTCATAGTCTCACAGAGGTACTCCTTCTATTGAGTACCGCGGGTCTGCCGCTACAACCAAGCGCTCCGCTGCCGTGGGTCTGCCGCTACAACCAAGCGCTCCCCCTCATAGCCTCTAGAGGTACTCCTTCTGTTGAGTACCACAGGTCTGCCGCTACAACCAAGCGCTCCTCCATCGTGGGTCTGCCGCTACAACCAAGCGCTCCCCACTGGGCTATCCGGAACACACCGAGTCGTTCGATCAGCAGTCGTCAAGTCTCAACCGGCTCTAGGGTTTCCGCCCACAACATGCTCGTTCAGGGAGGGTTCACTCCACGAGCTAAGAGGTCGATGCATCAACTGACATGTAGTACAGAGTTGACGTATCCCAAGATATACCATAGTGGTCACTGACGAAAACATGGAGGATTCCCGTACTGTTTTCATCATTGTCGCAGTCGCATCCACTGAGGATCTCTGTACAGTCGTCATCATCACAGTAGCAATTGCAGCTAGCTCTAGGGTCCCCGCACACAACAAGCTCGTTCGGGAGGGTCTGCTCCACGAGCCGAGAGCCTGATACATCAACTGACACATAGTCCAGAGTTGATGTATCCAAAAGTTCCGTATCGCCAACAGGAACTCAACGTCGCAGATGGTGCGTCAATCGGACGCTCGGTCTGAGAGTTATTGGCCTTTTCGTCCCAGGGGCCCGATTGGTTTTTAAGGAAAAACCAACCTGACCATACTCCAACTGCGTCCAAACCTCGGGCGGAGTAAGACAAAAGATCCATCTCACTTATAGGAATTCAACAAAGTCGACGGCACGTCAATCGGACGTTCGAAGCTCAAGATATGAGCGTTTCCGCTCCGAGGGCCCGGTTGGTTTCGTGTACGAACCAACCCGGCCGAACCCAAAGTATTCCGAAACCTTGAGTGTGATATAACGAAACGACCGTATCGATCCAAGGATCGCATCTCCACTAGAGGCGTGTTATTCGGAGGCCCGTGGCTCAAGTTATGAGCAAAAGACCGAAAAGGTCTGGAAACGGGGGGACTGGGCCCGGACCGACCCAGCCCGGCCCGGCCCGGCCCGACCAGAGTGGCCCCGCCTGGCCTGGGCCCGACCCGGCCCGACCCGACCAGAGTGGCCTGGCCCGGCCTGGGCACGACCCGACCCGAACCGGTGGGTCGGCCTGGCTCGGCTCGGCCGAGCGGCCAAGCGAGGAAACCGCGGGGCGTGCGGCCCCCGCGGAAAGAGGAGCTGCGGCCCCGCGTGGGGTCGCACTTGGTCAGCGGACGCGGCAAAGCCGCGTCCCGTGTCTCGCCGAACCCACGCGGTCGCGGGTCTGGTCGGCCGCCGCCGCTGCGGCTCCGTCCGGCGGCACGCCGGGGCGCCGCCGCCTCCAGCAGCCGGCGCCGCCGCACTGGCGACCCGCGCCACCGGTGGAGTCTGCGGGCCACCAGAGTTGCTCCGGTGGTCCGATTTCACTTCCGTCTACGCCGTAGCTCATCCTGGGTCCCGTACTTCACTTCGGAACCAACAAATCATCTCTGCGGCACATTTTTTCATCGTCCTCCGTTCCACACACCAAGAACAATGGGCGGTGGGTTCAGACTTGTTCGTTGGTCTGTACCCACCGCGTTAGCGGTTTGAAACAACACCAGAAAATCCCAGAAATTGATGAACCATGACCCGCAATAATAATCCGCGGACCAACTTGTTAATTGGTTGGTCCGCATTCTTTCCTTGGAGGAAAACAAACATAAGTAAAATCATTTTCAAAACGACCCCTACCTCTTCGTAGTCGTCGGACGAGTTCTTCACGGAATTGACCGTCGCGGTAGAAGATGATCGTCGCGTCACGGAAGGGCGTCGTGTCATCGCGATATATGGCGTCGCGTCGACGAACTCCGAGGATCAAGGACATAAAAATTTAATTATAACAATTAAATCGATGTTGATGTTATAATCCACAAAGAATAAAAAGGACCGCATTCTCTTACCTTAACGGATGATCGAAGATCTATCGCGGAGAAAGAACGTCACGGAAGAAGCGTCGGCGTTGCATCGATCTCCGTGGGTCGGGCGTTCTTCTTTGCCTTTCGTCGGAGGCCGGCGTTCTTCGCGTTCTTCACGTTATTCTCATTCTTCGCGAAGGAGGATGAAGGCACAGAATATTCAAATCCTCTCAACAAATCGCACCCAAGAAGAAAGGTGTGTTGGTCTTATTTTATTAATATGCCAACGGTTGAAAAACAGGTTAAGAAATGAACAAATTAATTCATAGAATTAATTTCAAGGAATTAACCGCCAAATTAAAAGGAGCGTTTAATAGATTAAGAAACGCCCCAGTTGACTTTCATTTAATAGGGGTTTTCGCGGGTGCGTTACTTAGCGGAAAAGAAACGGTGGGGCTCGTGCGGGCCCCACCTCACAAATATCCTACCAAGAGGGTTGGATATTTTGGGTTCCACCCTATCCGCTTCGACTCAGCTTAAGCAGATTTAAGTGGCTTTAAGCGGCTTTAAGCGGCTTCAAGTGAAATAAAATAAAGTTTGTCATACCACATTATTTTATTTCTTAACTTAAAGCCCAAAAATTAAAAAACCACACCTGAGTAAAGGCAACTCCGGAAGAGGCGTTTCTAAGAAAATATCGGCGCTGTGATTCCATTGGTGCCCTCAGAATTCGATTCCGAGCACCGGTTCAAAAGTTAGAAAAACCCGCTCGTTCGTTCACTGAACGTACCTGAGCCAGACTTCGGAAAATGATTCCGGGAACACCGGGCCTCGGAATCAGGTTTCGTCAGAAACTGCGTTCTTGTAAAAATTCCAAAGAAAATTAAGAAAAAAATTTCCTTGAAATTTACGGGTCTTTACATCACTCCCACCTCAGGGATTTACGTCCCCGTAAAGATACATCATAAACTAGGGAAACAAATGTGGGTACTGAGCACGCATCTGAGCCTCCCGCTCCCAAGTGCTCTTCTGGAGGTTCCCGTGCTGCCATCTGATGCACATTAGTGGAATCAACCGTCCACGTAGGACCCACTCCTGTCAATCCTCGATCTCCACCGGGACCTCCGCAAAAGTCGCCCCATCATCAACGTCTAGCTCCCCATGGTCAATGATGTGCGTCGGGTCATGCACGTATCTCCTCAGCTGAGATACGTCGAAGACGTCGTGCACCCGGTGCAACTGAGGTGGTAGAGCCAGGCGATAAGCCACCTCGCCAATCCTGCTGAGGATCTGGAATGGTTCGATGAAGCGTGGAGACAACTTGCCGCCTTGGCCAAATCTCTGTAATCCACGTCGAGGTGAGACCCGCAAGAAGACGTGGTTGCCATCCTCAAACTCTAGTGGCCTCCACCTCCTGTCAGCATAAGACTTTTTCCGGCTCTGAGCTGTCCTCATCCGCTCATGGATGACTTGGACCTTTCTGGTCCTACAAGAGTTGCTGAGATTTCTTCTTTGCCGATAAGAGAAATCCGGTCTCATCCCCTGGATGAACCATGTTCTTCGCCTAATACAGTCAACCCTGACATGGATGATACTATTCCATACTAAGGATGACATCGTAAGGCATCGACGCTACTACCAAGAGATACAACCATTACTCTCGCCTCCAAGGGTTGAGTCACACTGTCGGCATCAGTGTGTGGTCACTGGGTCTCCTCCAGTAGGTATCTCAAAGTGAGGGTCAAGTCAAAGGTTTTTAAACCGAAACCTCTTAGTAACAACTAAAATAGAGAACAAGAGGGTAAATGTCACAAGAAAAGTGTCTTTTATTACTGCAACTCAAAGTACAAAGACACAAAACATCTAAAAACAAACATCAACAACTCTAGAAGCAGCATAAACAAAAGTCTCCAGGTCTGGAGCTAGTCCCGCTCCTGTCCATCTGCTCTCGGAGCCCCATGATCATAGGCCTCAGCTGCCTGAAGATGAGCTCTCCCATGTCCACTAGCTTCTTGTGGTCGGGGTGGACCTCCTGGTGGTGGTGGTGACAACACCTCGAATCGTCATCCACCTCCAGCTGCATGGCCAGCTCCCCTGCCACGGTCTCCTGCTCCATGCGATCTGCCTCGATCGAACCTCTACCTCTGCCTGGGAGGTCCTTCATTCATCTGCTGGTCATCCGTATGGCGGGTCGGACAGTCACAAGCCATGTGACCAACCCCACCGCAGGAGTAACACTGTCCACTCATGGTAAGTCGTTGTCCACCCCGGGTGCCTCGCACAAACGATCCTATGTCACGCGGTCGACCACTGGTAGGTCTATTCCTCTTGGACCCCTGCGTCATCTGTCTACTGCCTGCTGCAGAAGACTCTGCCGCATGCCGGCTAGTGGTGGGTCCTACTGCTGGAGACTGCTCAGCAAAGAAACTCTCCACTAAGAGGACTCGCTCCAACACCCCTGTCTGTGTCGGAATGCTGTGAGAAACAACTGAAGCTCTGATCTCTCTCTTGATCCCCTTCTCGAAGGTTCGGGCCCTGAAGAATGGGTCACGTACCATGTCCGTGGAATAGCGCGAGAGATCGGTAAACCTCGCCATGTACTGGGCTACTGTCATGCTGCCCTGCTGCAGCTGTAGTAGCTCCTGGATGCGTACCACTCGGAGGGTGGTTGTGACGAACTCTGAGCGAAAAAGGCTCTCAAAGTCCGTCCAAAGGAGTGATGCCTCGTCGTGCACCTGGAGAATCAAGCTCCACCATCTTCCTGCTGCCGCATGGAGGAGGCTCGCTGCAAGGACCACCATAAGGTCTGCTAGTGTCCTCACTAACCGGAAAACTCATACAACCGCCTCCATCCAGTTCTCGGTTGCCTGGGGGTCCGTCTCCCCGCGGAACCTGGGCAGTCGCTGGCGCTGGAACTCATGCAGTGCACTAAGGCGACGTGCATCGTCAGCGGCTGGGGCTGGAAGCATCGGTGGCTCGGCGGGTAGAGGTACCGCCGGTGCCTCTGCTGTCAAAGGGCCCTGCACCGAGGCCTCATCGCTCGGCGGGCTGTCGTCACGCTCAACTCTCGGAACCCTAGCTGGCTGCCGTCGTGGGGCCATACTGAAAGAAACAGGTGCGCCACGGTCAGAATAATATACCTGGTGAGCTGATACAAGTAATCACAAAGAAAACTTGAAACACACATGCAAACAATGTTTTCATGCATTAAGTCGGAAATCAGAAGTCAGGGTCCTGGTGTACGGATACGTCGGCCGCCGCACCAACACTGTAATCCCTAGACTGATAACCACACCCAATACGCTTAACAATATTGCTTCACATAGAAGAAATATCAGAGTCTGCGGTAGAACCGAACTCCTCTGATACCAATTTGTCACGACCCGTCCTCGGGGCCCGTGCCGTGACTACCCCAAGACCACCTTCCATAGGCTAGGGGCTGGCGACTAGCACCAAGGCATAAATCCCGGAAAAAGGGAAGGCATTGCCTTTGTAAAATAAACAACAAACACCATAGATTAAGAAGGCAGAAGTAAACACTAAGTAAAAACTGGTACAACAGTAAGTGCGGAAAAAGTAAGTGGGCCAGAATACAAACCCAAACTAAAAGTAAAGTACAACTCGAAAGGGAAAACATCAACTAAAAGTAAATCAGCAATGTCGAGCCGTCCACTAGAAGTCCCACCTGAAGGGTGGGTATAGATAGCCTCCACTACTCCTCGGGTCCAGCTGACCGCTCAGAGTACGTCCCACCCAGTGGTCCACCTCCAGGTACCGTCCTGATCTGCAAGCCTCCACCACGATCAGCGCTGTCTGTCGTCTGCAATAAACACAACGTAGTGCGGGCATAGCCCGTGCAAGGGTGAGTATAAGATACTCAGTAGGGACCCCGAGACCCCCGAAGGTCTCCCAGAATCCACAAAGGATAAACCAAAAAGGAAAGATACAATCACGAAGTAACATCCGACACGGCTTAGGTATATGCCCATACATATACCTAACTCATCAATTCTCGCTCGGCTCCAACATCGGAGCTCAAGTACAACCCAGTCCACACAGGAAAGAAAAACGTAAATCCACATAGGATAGCACAACACAATCCACAAAGGAAGGCAAAACAGGATTCAGCTCACACAGGTATACTTCTTCATATGATGTTAGAGATGATCAGATGTAGCCACTGATTCATCTAATCCATCGACCCACAAAGGATCTGTAGGTACTAACCACCGCAATGACCCACACAGGATCGATCATGAAGTTGAACCCAAAGCTATTGGGAAACTCCTTCTCCATCAAGTACAGTGGTTATGCACTACAACCAAGCGCTTCCCTCTCACATTGGACTGCTGTAGTACTCCACCTATCGAGTACTGTGGGCCTGCTGCTACAACCAAGCGCTTCCCACCATGGGTCTGCCACTACAACCAAGCGCTCCCCCTCATAGCCTCTAGAGGTACTCCTTCTGTTGAGTACCACAGGTCAGTCGCTACAACCAAGCGCTCCTCCACCATGGGTCTGCCGCTACAACCAAGCGCTCCCCCGTGCTACTACAACCAAGCGCTCCTCCGTCATGGGTCTGCCGCTACAACCAAGCGCTCCCCCTCATAGCCTCCAGAGGTACTCCTTCTGTTGAGTACCGCGGGTCTTCCGCTACAACCAAGCGCTCCTCCGCCGTGGGTCTGCCGCTAAAACCAAGGGCTCCCCCTCATAGCCTCCAGAGGTACTCCTTCTGTTGAGTACCGCGAGTCTGCCGCTACAACCAAGCGCTCCTCCGCCATGGGTCTGCCGCTACAACCAAACGCTCCCCACTGGGCTATCCGTAACACACCGAGTCGTTCGATCAGCAGTCATCAAGTCTCAACCGGCTCTAGGGTTTCCGCCCACAGCATGCTCGTTCCGGGAGGGTCCACTCCACGAGCTAAGAGGTCGATGCATCAACTGACATATAGTCCGGAGTTGACTTATCCCAAGATATACCGTAGTGGTCACTGCCGAAAACACGGAGGATTACCGTACTGTTTTCATCATCGTCGCATCCACTGAGGATCTCTGTACAGTCGTCGTCATCACAGTAGCAGTTGCAGCTAGCTCTAGGGTCCCCGCACACAACAAGCTCGTTCGGGAGGGTCCGCTCCACGAGCCAAGAGGCTGATACATCAACAGACACATATTCCAGAGTTAATGTATCCAAAAGTTCCGTATCACCAACAGGAACTCAACGTCGCAGATGGCGCGTCAATCAGACGCTCGGTCTGAGAGTTATTGGCTTTTTCATCCCAGGGGCCCGGTTGGTTTTTAAGGAAAAACCAAACCGACCATACTCCACCTGCGTCCAAACCTCGGGCGGAGTAAGCCAAAAGATCCGTCTCACTTAGAGGAATTCAACAAAGTCGACAGCACGTCAATCGGACGTCCGAAGCTCAAGATATGAGCGTTTCTGCTCCGAGGGTCCGGTTGGTTTTGTGTACGAACCAACCCGGACGAACCCAAAGTATTCCGAAACCTTGGTTGTGATATACCGAAACGACCGTCTCGATCCAAGGATCTCATCGCCGCTGGCGGCACGTCGTTCGGAGCCTCGTAGCTCAAGTTATGAGCAAAAGACCGAAAAGGTCCGGAAACGGGGGGACTGGGCCCAGACCGACCCGGACCGACCCCCCCTGGGTCGGCCCAAACCGAGTCGACCCGACCCGGGTCCGGTCTCACCCTTCCCGGCCCGGCCAGAGTAGCCCGGCCCGGCCTGGGTGCGACCCGGCCCGAACCGGCGGGTCGGCTCGGCTCGGCTCGGCCGAGCGACTGAGTGAGGAAACCGCGTGGCGTGCTGCCCCCACGGAAAGAGGAGCCGCAGCCCCGCGTGGGGCCGCGCTTGATCAGCGGACGTGGCAAAGCCGCGTCCTGTGTCTTTCCAGACCCGTGCGGTTGCGGGTTTGGTCGGCCGCCGCCGCCGCACCGGAGACCCGCGCCGCCGGTGGAGTCTGCGGGCCACCGGAGTTGCTCCGGTGGTCCGATTTCACTTCCATATATGCCATAGCTAATCCCGGGTCCCGTCCTTCACTGCGGAATCAACAAATCGTCTCTGCGGCACGTTTTGTTGTCATCCTCCGTTCCGCACACCAAGAACAAAGGGCGGTGGGTTCGGACTTGTTCGTTGGTTCGTACCCACCGCGTTAGCGGTTTGAAACAACACCACAAAATCCCAGCAATTGATGAACCACGACCCGCAATAATAATCCGCGGACCAACTTGTTAATTGGTTGGTCTGCGTTCTTTCCTTGGAGGAAAACAAACATAGGTAAAATCATTTCAAAACGACCCCTACCTCATCGTAGTCGTCGGACGAGTTCTTCGCGGAATTGACCATCGCGGTAGAAGATGATCGTCGCGTCGCGGAAGGGCGTCGCATCGTCGTGGTATATGGCGTCGCGTCGACGAACTCTGAGGATCAAGGACATACAGATTTAATTATAACAATTAAATCCATGTTGATGTTATAATCCACAAAGAATAAAAAGGACCACATTCTCTTACCTCAACGGATGATCGATGATCTGTCGTGGAGAAAGAACGTCGCGAAAGAAGCGTCGGCGTCGCGTCGATCTCCGGGGGTCGGGCGTTCTTCGTCGCCTTTCTTCGGAGGCCGGCGTTCTTCGCGTTCTTCACATTCTTTGCGTTCTTCGCAAAGGAGGATGAAGGCACATAATCTCCAAATCCTCTCAACAAATCGCACCCAAGAAGAAAGGTGTGTTGGTCTTATTTTATTAATATGCCAACGGTTGAAAAACAGGTTAAGAAACGAAAAAATTAATTCATAGAATTAATTTCAATGAATTAACCGCCAAATTAAAAGGAGTGTTTAATAGATTAAGAAACGCCCCAGTTGACTTTCATTTAATAGGGGTTTTCACGGGTGCATTACTTAGCGGAAAATAATCGGTGGAGCTCGTGCGGGCCCCACCTCACAAATATCCTACCAAGAGGGTAGGATATTTTGGGTTCCACCCTATCCGCTTTGACTCAGCTTAAGTAGCTTTAAGTGGCTTTAAGTGGCTTCAAGTGAAATAAAATAAAGTTTGTCGTACCACATTATTTTATTTCTTAACTTAAAGCCCAAAAATTAAAAAACCACACCCGAGCAAACGCAACTCCGGAAGAGGCGTTTCTAAGCAAATATCGGCGCTGTGATTCCATCGGTGCCCTCAGAATTCGATTTCGAGCACCGGTTAAAAAGTTAGAAAAACCCGCTCATTCGTTCACTGAACGTACCCGAGCCAAACTTCGGAAAATGATTCCGGGCACACCGGGTCTCGGAATCAGGTGCCGTCAGAAACTGCGTTCTTGTAAAAATTCCAAAGAAAATTAAGAAAAAAATTTCCTTGAAATTTACCGGTCTTTACAATAAAAATGGACATGAAAGGAAAAGTAAATACCTACAAAGAAAGGCTATTGGATAAAGGGTTTAAACAGTGTCAAGGAATTGACTATGATGAAACCTTTTCACCAGTTTCAATGTTTAAATCCATCAGAATTCTACTTGCTATAGTAGCTTACCATGGCTATGCAATTTGTAAGATATGTGTCAAAATAAATTTCCTTAATAGGAACCTTGAGGAAAATGTCTACATGACACAAACAAAAGAGTTTGTGACTCTAGGTGATGCAAAAAATATATTTGAAAGCTACAGAGATCTATTTATAAATTGAAGTAAGTATCTAGGTCATGGAACATTCAATTCAATGAAGTAATAAAATAAATTGGTTTCATTAAGAACAAATGTGAGACATGTGTTTATAATAGGTTTATTGGGAATTCAATCATTATCATATTATTATATATTGATAATGTATTTATTATTGGAAATGAAATTTTAGTCTTACAGTCTATTAAGAAATGGTTAAACAAGTGTTTCTCCATGAAGGACTTAGGTGAAACAGCCTATATTCTAGGGATCAAGATCATTCTTGATAGATCTAAGAGGCTTCTTGGACTAACTCAAAGTGTATACATTGACTAGATACTAAAGATATTTAGTACAGAACAATCAAAGAGATGATTGGTCCCAATGTCACATAATATACATCTTTCTAAGAAAATGTGTCCTCATATATAATATGATAAAGAGATAATGAGTGAGAAATAATGCACTTCAACTATAGGATCAATCATGTATTCCATGTTATGAACTATACTGGATGTTTCCTATGCATTGACCATGGTAGGAATATATCTTACTAATCCATGAGAATAATAGTTGTTTATTTTTAAGGATGTCCTTAAGTATTTGATAAGAACTAAGGATATGTGTAGAGAACCAAGCTTGATGTACATGGACATTAAATTAATTTTTTGTAATACTTAATACAAAAACAGACACCCAAGGACCATAATAGTTTAGTGTCTTTGGAAACTTGGAGAAAAATCTTCTAATCATGGTGAAAGATCTTCAACATCTCCCATAAAGATATTCCCCTTTTGTTTTCTTACCTAAAACCTTTATTTATATCCCGGGGAAAAGAAAACTTAAAAAGGGTGATCTCAAGTGATCAGTAAGGGTAAGCATAGATAAAATAAAACAAACCATATACATTTGAACTTAAAAACATGAACATAATGTTTAAACATCAAAATCTTTAGTTGTGAAATAAATCTTGGAAATACGTAAGGCATAGATCATAAAGGAACATTAATCATGATAAAATAGCATGAGAATAAAACATGTAATTGTGGAATCCATTAATCACCTGATATGATTTCCATAGTATCCAAGGTATTGCTGCCAAGACTATTATAGTGGACAAAGTCCATTACTGAACCGAGTTTACTTGTCGTTCCATCCCTGTATTACTGAACCGGATTTTACTTTCCATTCCACCCATGTCTATATAATGAGATATAAATCTTTACCCAATGCATTAGAGGGATATATAGGTACCACCCATCTCATAATTAAACCATTATTATGTGTGCCACAAAATCATAAATCATACATCATAGCATAACCCATGTAATAGAATGAGATTCTTAAACATCATGCCATCATAACATAATCCATATAAGATAAAAGGACATCATAAAAATAATTCCATCATAACATAATAAAATCAATGTAATAATAGTAATATAAACATAACCCTATATCATCTTAGATGGAAAATAATTTTAATAAAACATTTGAACATAGTACTTAAAGAAAATATCCTTTCTTCTTCAAAAACATTTTCCGTTCTCAACATGTCATGCAATTTTAAAATAAAAGAAGTTAATTGAAAATAAACATGAAAAATTTTAAAAGAATATTTATGGAAATAATGTTCTCTGAAAGCATACAAAAATCCATTCATGATGTATAAGTTAAAAAAAACATTCTTATCATACTATGGCCAGAAAAGTCAAAAAGTATCTCGTACTGAAAACGACAAAAGATTTCTTTCATATATTTTAATAAAAATTCACTAATTGGTAAAATTATATTTAAACAATTGTATGAGGATATAAATAATATTAAATATTGATGAAAAACGTAAGTGGATGATAAATATTCCCCAGTAAATACTGAAGTATAAACAATCTCAGATAAAAATGAGATTGAAAGATTTTCCCTTACCTTATGTACAATTTCTTCTATATGTGTCTGAGACTCATATATAGTGGGTTTAAACATATTATTAACTTTTAAGAGAACCAAAATAATATTTATTATATCATATATGATTCACTTATGACTTTATATTACCTGTTCATTTGTCAATTCCATGTTAAAGCAGCGTTTTGGGTAAAATCATTTCATTTATCGTACGTGTTTTGACTTGTAATTATTCATATGATTACTTAGATCATGATTAATTAATTTCAGAATGTAAATCATGATTTATATATATAATATATATTCATCATATAAATATATATAGTAGATCGATAAATAAAACACACCGTTCATGGAGACGGTAGGCCGTATGTACGCATGAATGCTGTTTTCATTTCCTTATTAAATTGAATGGAAGTAAATAACATATAAATAAATATAGTATAATTATTATTTCATATATTTAATTATTATTTATTATATATACTTTATAATAATTCTTGAATGGTTAACTTGGAGAATTAATCTCATCGCGTCGTGGCAACGATAATCTGTACATACGCACGAGCGATGATATCGTTCCCATAATTATTCAATGGAATTGGAGTGGATGATATAATATCTCAGAATTAGTATGATGTTATAATAATCATATATAGTTATTATTTAAACCATTATACCCATACAAGTATGGTGGTGGTGGAAAAACAGATTACACCACGACGTAGAGACGGTAAGCCGTATGTACGCACGCGCAGTGATTTTGTTTTTCGTAAGATGGATATAAGGTGAAATAGGGTTTTTTCACATTTATAATAACATATAATTATATTATTTATACTTATTTTATTACTTTATAATGAAACAACTAAACAATATGAAGTAGAAGAATAAAGAAACTTGAAAGAATCAGTAGAAGAGATTACCTCTTCCTCGACGCACCTCCTTTAAGATTTCTCTTAAGGGAATAGAGTTGGTATTTTAAGAAGATCAGAACCTCTAGAATGTGACTAGGGAAGTTTAGAAGAGTAATGGTTAGGGTTTGGCCAAGCTTTAAGGCTCAAAATTTTGTGAAGAGGAGAGGGATGAGGTTCCCTTTTATAAGAGAAGAGAGGGGAACTTTTGGAAACCTCAAAAATATTAATTAATAATAAAATAAAAACCCAATTAAAAACATCCAAAAATCACTCAATTAAAATATTATATGAGATAGGGTTGTAATATCATCAAAAAATAAAATTTATACAAGTTTTATGTTTATTTTAAACCCTATCATTTTGATTTATCCTTATTTAATCTATTTAATTTTATTTGCGGTAATAATATTCTAATTTTTAAATTGTTATAAATACTTACTTATGTGTTGTGAATTTTCCATAATTAGATATATTATTACATTTTAGACCATATAATTTTAAATTTTAAATTTTTAAATATTTTTTTGATTTTTAAACAATTTAATAATATGTTATTTTTATAAAATATCAATAGTGTCAATTTTGACACTATTCAATTATTTGAATTTAAATAAAATCCCAAGAGAATATATATTCGAAATAAATATTTAATATATTCCTAACATGTCATATTAATCTAAAAAATTCATGGAGAACATTAATTTGTTCATATAATATTTATTTTAGTTTTTTTAAAACCATTTATTTGATATTTCTCTTAATAAAATAATTACTATAACATCTTTGTAATTATGTAATATATTTATTTTTTACATAAAAATTAAAAATAAAATACTATGATTTAGATAAATCTAATATCTTCAATAAGAATACTTTTACTCGAATTTAATCTTAAAATCACAACATTTAAATTGTTATATTTATTAAAGTATGAAGGTGACAACTTTGACATCATTTAAAATAAAATAATATAAGTGTCATAATCGCTTTTATAAGGCTCCAAATGGTCAAAATGTTTACCATTGGATGATTATGGTTTACATGTACACAACCAATAAGTTTTTGTCAGATGTTTGTGTCTTTTATGAGCATTATTATTTTAATAAAAACCGTATTATTGATTTTTGACTTAATAAATAATTTCTGCATCATTAATGTATAAGCTATTAAGGTAATTATATATTTATTAAAAATTAAAAATAAATTAACATAATAAATAAAAACATTTTAGCTTTAAAATTAGTATTTATAATCGAATTTATATTCTGTATAACCTTATATTAAAAATACTTTAATTATTAAAGTTTGAGTGAGACATATTTCATTTTCCTTTAAATAAAATAAATTAAAGGTCTTAATCACATCCAAGTGGGTTCCAATAAATTCTATTTCAACCCAAGTATGTTTTATAGAGAAATATAATCAACCAATGATATCAAAACAAGTGTTAGAGTAATTTTATAATATTATTTTTTACCCTTAATTACCCGATTTACCTTTAACTATGGTAAATAAAATTTACCGCAGTTACTATTCATAATGCCCAAAAATAAAATGTAGCCTATTAACATAATTTGGACCTAATAATTACAAATATGGAATCCATTTTTCCAAATTCAATACACAAAAGTTTCAGTATTTAATTTAAAATTAATCCCACTGTTGAGAAAACAGGTTTAAAAGATAAAACATTACAAAAGATTGAAATGTTTTTACCTATAAATTCAATGTAAAATTAATGATAATGACTTATATTATATTAAATGGTAAAAATATATTATATTTATACTTTAAAACTATTCAATACTATAATTTAACCATATAAATTATCTCGATGAAAAAAGTTGTTTTTAATTAAAATTTAGCATATTTTTACTATTCATCAAAATATAAAGGTTATCAGAATAATGTCAAAAATCTATCCAACGTAAATTTTTATATCATAATTCAAAATAATAAGTTTAATTTTTCAAATTGAACTTATAAACTTGTCAAAAATTTTATTTAAAATGGGTGCACTATAAAAATACGGCAAAACTGCATTTTTTTGAAAAAATACTTCCTTTATACGAAAAATTGATTTTGTTCTCATACCATGTTCTTGAAAATGTGTAAGATGAATTATAATGTTATAAAATTCAAAATGTGGTTAATAATATTCATAACGGATAGTTCATAATAATATTATAATATATCATTGTTTAGTGAAACTTAGTATTGCGTACCACGCAAGCTATCGAGGAAGGTCACTCTTGTGTGTAACAAAATCCAAGTATATTATAGCATATACTACAAGATAATCTTAGTGTAGCATACAACAGAAGATATCAATTAAATTTAAAATAATATATCTCATAAAATCTTGGGGTGTTACATTCTACCCCCCTTAAAATGAATTTCACCCTCGAAATTCGTCAGAGTTATAAATGGTTTACTACTTGAAAGTTTCTTTCATAGAAATCCACATCTTAAAAAGGAATAATAAAAATTAATTTTAAAAAGGAAAGCTAGAAACATAACAGTCACCCAAAGTAACTCAACACTGGGTTTCCACATAAGAGAATATAGGTGAAAATATGGATATGGAAGAGAAATATAATCATCATGTTCTAATGAAGAGTATTAGAGAACATGGCTATGAAAAATCCAATAATCAAAAAGCAATAAATTTGTGATGATCTAAGGTACCATCTGATTCATCGAATATGAGGGTACTAGGACAACATTTTTAGTTTTCAAGATCATTTCCCTAAATTTGATGATTTTTTTTTCATAAGGATAAATACTTTTCTGATTTCAGTGTAAAATCATCATTGGTCATTCTATGAAAAATTTCCCCTTCATCTCTTATTTAAAGAAATGAAGTTGAATTTGTCATTCTTGATGTATTAGATGATCATGCGATAGAATGATAGGTCATTCCATCTGTCTATGTCACAAAAAGGTTAGCACAAATTACTAAATATACATAAGTCTATTTATGGTGAGATTAATTGTATATGATTCAAAAAATGGACTTATACTTCATCAATAATACTGCTTAATAAAATAAAACTATTTTATACTAACCAGAGACTTACTGTAGGCCAGTGGTAGGCGATAAAGGCCTGCCACACTTCAGTTGTGGGTTTGATTCCCGAAACCTTGTCTGACGTGACAGGTTTTTGCCCATCCTGCATGTTGTCCTTTTTCTAAAACTATACTATTATAACATTCTAGAAAAAAAATTAGCCTTAAACAATAATATCTACTGTCCAAATTAATCCATTCCATTCTTTAGGATTATCCAAAATACTTATGTCCAATCTCATAGTATAAAGAAAAATATTACTAGAAAGATCATCTACCAAGCATGTAAATACCCTCATTTATCCCCATATATCATAAGACATATCTTGTTGGTCACACTCCAAACATGTGAATACCTTAATCATGTATTCTCTTGAAATTTCTATATAATCAAACCATTATATCAAATTTTCCTTATATCAGTCATGAGCTCATTAATACTATCAAACATATTATTTTCTCCTTATCCCTTCATTAAGAACATATCATCTGCTTTCCAAAAATATTTCAATCAATTTTCATGGTTACCGGTACCATACAATTATTGAAAACCACAATAAACCGATACATAGATGTTCCAATATTCCACGATACTAAAAATGAGATTCCACAAGACTATTTTGGAATCCTGTTACATAAACACTTAATCACTCCACCACTTTGTTGTCATATTCAACATCGCCAATAGTGATCACATCTGACTTCTATTTGTCCCTTTCCTTAAGAGGTTGTTGATGTCGATCATCATTAACCCTTGGATTAGGGCATTGGTTATCATAATGCCCCATTTCCCTGCACTTGTAGCATTTAAGTGTTGGTGGTGCGTTCTCTGTAGTATTTTCTCCATTCACATCATTAGCTACCTTTTTCCCATTACTTCGGCACTCAGCTTCTTGATTACCTTCTTCTCCACACTTAAAACATTTTCTAGTCCCTTTAAGACAGTCTCCACCATGCTTCTTTCCACACTTTGAGCATAACGAAACATTTGTCTTTTTTCACCATAGTTTTGATATTTTTCCTTGAACTCCATCTTTCGTTTCTTGTCAAAAACATGAGATGGATATGTAACACCAACTTCGAGTTCTACCTTGATAGCACAACACACAATCTCTTCATACCTACTGATGTCTCTTATAGCTAATGCCTTTCGAAGACTTGGTTTTAAGCCACTGAAGAATCAATCAACTTTACTTTCAGGTTGGATGATAAATCTAGATGCATACCTTGGAAGCCTTGTAAAATTCGCTTCGTATATACCAAAAGATTCATCATCCTTTTTCTTAAGCTCAAGGAACTCCTTTTCTATCTTTGTTTGAATAATAAGAGGAAGGTACTTATTGAAAAATAAGTTCTTGAACTCATCCCATTCCATGGATTCAATTTCATCTTGGGGCCTTATATTCTTTATTAGAGTCCACCATTGGTATGCTTCACCTTCTAAATGGTAAATAACTAGAATTACTTTTTCATGTTCCAAACAACTAAGTATGGAAAATATCTTTTCAATGGTACTGATCCATTATTCAGTAATAAGTGGATCAGAAGACCCATTGAAAGAAGGTGAACGTTGCTTCATGAAGGACTCGATAAAATATTGTTCCCTTATCTGCTCATTTGGAAGTCCAGAATGATTCATAGCTTGTGTAAGTATAGAAATAAGATTTTTCACTCCATGTCCCATAATATTGGTTTGTTCAAGAGTACAATCATTTCATTGTCCATTACATTGATCAACATGGTTCCTTCGGGTTCCAGCCATCGTCTAAAACCCAAAAAGAATAGTGTGAGAGGAAAAAATCATGCTAGGAAAACAACATAATAAATGGGGAGTACCTTCAATATCTAACATCTTAGGTTTAATTATAAGATCGTTACCATAATTCTAGGATTATAACCTATACTTTTACTTAACCTTAGGGCCATCCCTAGACATACCTTAGAAATATCTCTATGGATCTCACTAATGTTTTCGCATCCTAGTTTCCAAAGGTTAACTAAACCTTTTCTCTAATACCAACTATAGAGACCCAAACTTGACGAACATAGAAATTACATTAATTTTGCGAAATACTTAATAAAAATACAGACACCCAAGAACCGTAATAGTTTAGTGTCTTTGGAAACTCGGAACATAATCATCTAATCATGGTGAAAGATCTTTAATATCTCCCATAAAGATCTTCCCCTTTTGTTTTCTTACCTAAAAACTTTCTTTACATCCCGAGGAAAAGAAAACATAAAAAGGGTGATCTCAAATTCTCAGTAAGGGTAAGCATGGAGAAAATAAAACAAACCATAAACATTTGAACTTAAAAACATGAACATAATGTTTAAACATCAAAATATTGAGTTGTGAAATAAATCTTGGCAGTACGCAAGGCATAGATCATAAAGGAACATTAATCATGATAAAATAGCATGGGAATAAAACATATAATTGTGGTATCCATTAAGTACATGATATGATTTCCATAGTAGCCAAGGCATTACTTCCAAGACCATTATAGTGGACAAAGTCCATTACTGAACTGGCTTTACTTGTCGTTCCAGCCCTGTATTACTGAACCGGATTTTACTTGCCATTCCAGCCATGTCTATCTCATGAGATATAAATCTTTACCCAATGAATTGGAGGAAGATTTATTTCCCACCCATCTCATAATTAAACCATTCTTATGTGTGCCACAAAATCATAAATCATACATCATAGCATAACCCATGTAATAGAATGAGATTCTTAAACATCATGCCATCATAACATAATCCATATAAGATAAAAGGAATTCTCATAACATAATCAAATAAATGTAATAATAGTGATAGAAACATAACCCTATATCATCTTAGATGGAAAATAATTTTGATAAAATACTTGAACATAGTTCTTGAGGAAAATATCATTTCTTCTTCAAAAATATTTTCTGTTCTCAACATGTCATGCAATTTTAAAATAAAAGAAGTTAATTGAAAATAAAAATTAAAACTTATGAAGGAATATTTATGGAAATAATGTTCTCTGAAAGAATAAAAAAATCCGTTCATGCCGTATAAGGTAAAAAAACATTCTTCTCATACTATGGACAGAAAAGTCAAAAAGTATCTAGTACTGAAAACAAAAAAAGATTCCTTTCATATATTTTACTAAAAATTAACCAATTGGTAAATTTAGATTTAAACAATTGTATTAGGATAGAAATAATATTACATATTTAGGAAACACATAATTTTATGATAAATATTCCATATTAAATACTGAAGTATAAACAATCTCGGATAAAAACGAGATTGCAAGATTTTCCCTTACCTTATGTCAAATTTTGTTCCATATGTGTCCGATACTACGGTATAGTGGGTTTAAACATATTATTAACTTGTAACAGAACCATAATAATATTTATGATATCATATATGATTCACTGACGACTTTATATTACCCGTTCACTTGTCAATTCCATGTTAAAGAACCGTTTTGGGTAAAATCGTTTCATTTATCGTACGTGTTTTGACTTATAATTATTCATATGATTACTTAGATCATGATTACTTAATTACAGAATGTAAAACATGATTTATATATATAATATATATTCATCATATAAATATATATATTATATCGATAAATTAAATACACCGTTCATGGAGACGGTAGGCCGTACGTATGCATGAACGCTGTTTTCGTTTCCCTATTAAATTGAATGGAAGTAAGTGAATAACATATACATAAATATAGTATCATTATTATGTCATATATTTCATTTTTATTTATTATATATACTTTATAATCATTCTTTAATGGTTAACTTGGAGAATGAATCTCATCGCATCGTGGAGACGGTAATCCGTACGTATGCACGTGCAGTGATTTCATTTTTTGTAAGATGAATACAAGGTGAAATAGAGTTGTTTCATATTTATAATAACATATCAGTATATTATTGATACTAATGTTATTACTTTATAATGAAACAACTAAATAATAGGAAGTATAAGAAGAAAGAAACCTGAAAGAATCGGTAGAAGAGATTACCTCTTCCTCGACATGCCTCTTTTAAACTTCCTATTAGGGCACTAGAGTTGGTGTTTTGAGATGACCATAACCTATATAATGTAACTAGAGATGTTTAGAAGAGGAATTTTCAGGTTTTGGATGAGATTGAAGGCTCAATATCGAGTGAATAGGAGAGGGAAGGGGTGCCCTTTTATAAGAGAGGAGAGGGGCACTTTTGGAAACCTCCAAAATATTAATTTATAATAGACTCAAACCCCACATAAAAACTTCCAAAGTGACTCAAATTCAGATATGAGGTAATATAGGGTTGTAATCTCATAAACAAATCAAATTTAGACATGTTTTGATTTTATTTTAAACCTTATCATTTTGATTTATCCTTATTTAATCTATTTAATTTTATTTGCGGTAATAATATTCTAATTTTTAAATTATTATAAATACTTACTTATGTGTTGTGAATTTTCCATAATTAGATACATTATTAAATTTTAGACCATATAATTTTAAATTTTAAAATTTTAAATATTTTTTTTTTAATTTTTAAACAATTTAATAATATGTTATTTTTATAAAATATCAATAGTGTCAATTTTGACACTATTCAATTATTTGAATATAAATAAAATCCACACGGAAGATATATTCGAACCAAAATATTTAATAGATTTAAAACATGTCATTTTCATCTAAAAAAATCATGGAGCATATTAATTTGTTCATATAATATTTATTTTAATATTTTTAAAACCATTTATTTGATATTTCTCTTAATAAAATAATTACTACAATATTTTTGAATAATTATTTAATATACTTATTTGTTGCATAAAAATTAAAAATAAAATACAATGATTTTGATAAATCTAATATCTTCCATAAGAATACTTTTAGTAAAATTTATCATCTTAAAATCACAACATTTAAATTGTTATATTCATTAAATTATGAAGGTGACGACTTTGACATCATTTAAAATAATATAATATAAATGTCATAATCTGCTTTATAAGGCTCCAAATGGTCCACAAGTCGACCCTTGGATTCTTATGGTATAGATATACTCGACCAATAATGTTTGGTCAAGTTTCTGGTCTTTTTCATGGGTATTATTATTTTAATAAAAACTATATTATTGATTTTTCACTAAATAAATAATTTCTGCATCATTAATGTATAACCTATTAAGGTAATTAAATATTTATTAAAAAAAAGAACTTACCATAAAAAATAAAAATATTTTTGATTTCAATTGATTATTTATAATCTAATTTATATTCTGTATAACCTTATTTTAAAAATTCTTTAATTATGAAAGTTTGAGTGAGACATATTTCACTTTCTTTAAATAAAATAAATTAAAGGTCTTAATCACATCCAAGTGGGTTCCAATAGATTCAATTTCGACCCAATTATGATTTAGGTAAAAATATAATCATCCAATTATATTAATACAAGTGTTAGGTTAATTTTATAATATTATATTTATCCTTAATTACCCGATTTACCTTTAACTGTGGTAAAAAAAAATTTACTGTAGTTACTATTCATAATGCCTAAAAATGAAAAGTATCTTATTAACATAATTTGGACCTAAAAATTCCAAATATGGAATCAATTTTTCCAAATTAAATACATATAAGTTGTATTATTTAATTTAAAATTAATCCCGCTATTGAGAAAACGGGTTTTAAAAGTTAAAACATTGCAAAAGATTGAAATGTTTTTACCTATGAATTCAATGTAAAATTAATGATAATGACTTACATTATATTAAATGGTAAAAATATATTCTTTTTATACTTTAAAACCAATAAATATTATAATTTAACCATATAAATTATCTTGATGAAAAACATTTCTTTTAAGTAAAATTTAGCGTATTTTTACTATTCATCAAAATATGAAAGTTATCCGAATAATGTCAAAATTTTATCCAATGTAAATTTTTATATCTTGATTCAAAATAAGAAGTTTAAATTTTCAAATTGAACTTATAAACTTGTCAAAAATTTTATTTAAAATGGGTGTGCTATAAAAATACGACAAAACTGCATTTTTTGAAAAAATACTTCCTTTATACGAAAAATTGATTTTTTTTTTCATACCATTTTCTAGAAAATGTGTAATATGAATTATAATTTTATAAAATTCAAAATTTGGTTAATACTATTCATAATGGCTAGTTCATAATAAAATTATAATATATCATTGTTTAGTGAAACTCGGTGTTGCGTACCACGCAAGCTATTAAGGAAGGTCACTATTGCGTGTAACACAAGCCAAGTATATTGTAGCATATACTATAAGATAATATTGGTGTAGTATAAAAAAGAATATATCAATGAAATTAAAAAAATATATCTCGTAAAATCTTGGGGTGTTACATTTTAGCCCCCTTAAAATGAATTTCTCCCTCGAAATTTGTCGGGGTTATAAATGGTTTACTGCTTGAAAGTTTATTTCATAGAAACCCACATCGTAAAAAGGAATAATAAAACTTAATTTTAAATACTAATGTATGAAACCTAATGGTTACCCAAATTAACTCATCACTGGGTTTCCACATATCAGAACATAGGTGAAAACATGGATATGGAAGAGAAATCTAACCATCAAGTTCTGATGGAGAGTGGTAGAGAACATGGCTATGAAAAAGCCAACAATCACAAAGCCATAAATTTTTGTTGATCTAAGGTACCATCTGATTCATTAGATATGAGGGTACTAGGACAACATTTTTGGTTTTCAAGATCATTTCCCTAAAGTTGATGATTTTTTTGCATAAGGATAAATACTTATTTGATTTTAGTGTAATATCATTGTTGGTCATTCCATGAACAATTTCCACTTAATCTCTTATTTAGAGAAATGAAGTTGAATTTTTCATTCTTGAAGTGTTAGTAGATCATGTGATAGAATGACAGCTCATTCCATATGTCTTTATCACAAAAAGTACAACACAAATTTTTAAATATACATAAGTCCATCTATGGTGAGATTAACTGTATATGATTCCAAAAACAGACTTATACTTCATCTATCATACCGCTTAATAAAATAAAACTAATTTCTACTAACCAGGGACTTCCTGTAGGCCAGTGGTAGGAGATAAAGTCCTCTCACGGTTGTGGGTTCGATTCCCACAAACTTGTTCGACGTGATGGGTTGTCACCCATCCTGCAGGTTGTCCTTTTTATAAAACTATACTATTATAAAATTCTAGAAAAAAAATGTTAGCCTTAAATAATAGTATCTGATGTCCAACTTAATTCATTCCATTCTTTAGGCTTATCCAAAATACTTCTGTCCAATCTCATAGTATAAAGAAAAAGATTACTAGAAAGGTCATCTACCAAGAAAGTAAATACCATCATTTATCCCCCATATATCATAAGATATATCTTGTTGGTCACATTCCAAACATGTGAATACCTTAATCATGTATTCTCTTGAAATTTCTATATACTCAAACCATTATATCAATTTGTCCTTATATCAGTCATGAGCTCATTAATACTATCAAACATATTATTTTCTCCTTATCCCTTCATTAAGAATATATCATTTGCTTTCCAAACATATTTCAATCACTTTTCATGGTAACCGGTACCATACAATTATTGAAAACCACAATAAACTGATACATAGATGTTTCAATATTCCACGATACTAAAAATGAGATTCCACAACACTATTTTGGAATCTCATTACATAAACACTTAATTATTCCACCACTTCGTTGTCTTATTCAACATCACCAATAGTGATCACATGTGACTTTCCTTTGTCCTTTGACTTAAGAGGTTGTTGATGTTGATCATCATTAACCCTTGGATTAGGGAATTGGTTAACATAATACCCCATTTCTTTGCACTTGTATCATTGAATTGTTGGTGTGCGTTCTTTGTAGTATTTTCTCCATTCACATCATTAGCTACCTTTTTCCCATTACTTTGGCACTCAGCTGCTCGATGACCTTATTTTCCACACTTAAAACATTTTCTAGTCCCTTTAATACAATCTCCACCAATATTCTTTCCACACTTTGAGCATAACGAAACATTTGTCTTCTTTTCACCATAGTTTTGAGATGTTTTCTTGAACTCCATATTCCGTTTCTTGTCAAAACCATGAGATGGATATGTAATAACAACTTCATGTTCTACCTTCATAGCACAACACACAATCTCTTCATACCTACCGATGTCTCTTATAGCTAATTCCTTTCGAAGACTTGGTTTTAAGCCACTGAAGAATCGATCAACTTTACTTTCAGGTTGGATGATAAATCCAGAGGCATACCTTGCAAGCCTTGTAAGATTCGCTTCGTATATACCAATAGATTCACCATCCTTTTTCTTAAGCACAATGAACTCCTTTTCCATATTTGTTTGAAGAATACGAGGAAAATATTTATTGAAAAATAAGTTCTTGAAATCATCCCATTCCATTGATTCAATTTCATCTTGGGGACTCATATTCTTAATTAGAGTTCACCACTGGTCTACTTCACCTTCTAAATGGTAAATAGCCAGAATGAATTTTTCATGTTCCGAACAACGAAGTATGGAAAATATATTTTCAATGGTACCGATCCATTTTTCAGCAATAAGTGGATAAAAATACCCATTGAAAGAAGTTGGACATTGCCTCATGAAGGACTCAATAGAATATTGTTCCCTTCTCTGCTCATTTGGAAGTCCAGAATGATTCGTAGCTTGTGTAAGTATAACAATAAGATTTTTCACTCCATCTCCCATAACATTGGTTTGTTTAGGAGTGAAATCATTGAATTGTCCATTACATTGATCAACATGGTTTCTTCGGGTTCCATCCATCATCTAAAACCCAAAAAAAAAAATAGTGTGAGAGGAAAAAATCATGCTAGGAAAACAACATAATAAATGGGGAGTACCTTGGTGGTTAGATTTCTCTTCCATATCCATGTTTTCAACTATGTTCTCCTATGTGGAAACCCAGTGATGAGTTAATTTGGGTAACCATTAGGTTTCATATATCAGTTTTTAAAATTAAGTTTTAGTATTCCTTTTTACGATGTGAGTTTCTATGAAAGAAACTTTCAAGAAGTAAACCATTTATAACCCGGACGATTTTCGAGGGCGAAATTCATTTTCAGGGGGGTAGAGTGTAACACCACAAGATTTTAAGTGATATATTCCTTTTAGTTTCATTGATATCTTCTGTTGTACGCTACACCAAGATTAGATTTTAGTATAAGCTACAATATACTTGGATTGTGTTACACTCAAGAGTGAACTTCCTCGATAGCTTGCATGGTACGCAATACCGAGTTTCACTAAACAATGATATATTATAATATTATTATGAAATATCTGTTATGAATAGTATTAACTAAATTTTTAATTTTATAACATTATAATTCATCTTATACATTTTCTAGAACATGGTATCAGAACAAAATCATTTTTTCGTATAAAGGAAGTATTTTTTCAAAAAATGCAGTTTTGCCATATTTTTATAGCGTACCCATTTTAAATCAAATTTTTGACAAGTTTATAAGTTCAATTTGACAAAGTAAACTTCTTATTTTGAATCAGTATATAAAAATTTACATTGGATAAAATTTTGACATTATTCGGACAACTTTCATATTTTGATGAATAGTAAAAGATGCTAAATTTTACTTAAAAGAAACTTTTTTCATCAAGATAATTTATATGGTTAAATTATAATATTGAATGGTTTTAAAGTATAAAAAGAATATATTTTTACCATTTAATATAATGTAAGTCATTATCATTAATTTTACATTGAATTCATAGGTAAAAACATTTCAATCTTTTGCAATGTTTTAACTTTTAAAACTCGTTTTCTCAATAGCGGGATTAATTTTAAATTAAATACTGCAACTTCTATGTATTGAATTTGGAAAAATGGATTCCATATTTGGAATATGTAGGTCCAAATTATGTTAATAAGATACTTTTTATTTTTAGGCATTATGAATAGTGACTACGGTAAATTTTATTTACCATAGTTAAAGGTAAATTCGGTAATTAAGGGAAAATATAATATTATAAAATTAACCTAACACTTGTCTTAATATAATTGGATGATTATATTTTCCCCTAAAGAATACTTGGGTCTAAATGGAATATATTGGAACCCACTTGGATGTGATTAAGACCTTTAATTTATTTTATTTAAAGAAAGTGAAATATGTCTCACTCAAAATTTAATAATTAAAGTATTTTTAAAATAAGGTTATATAGAAAATAAATTATATTATAAATAATCATTTGAAATCAAAAATATTTTTATTTTTTATGGTAATTTCTTTGTAATTTTTAAGAAATATTTCATTACCTTAATAGCTTATACATTAATGATGCAGAAATTATTTATTTAGTGAAAAATCAATAATATAGTTTTTATTAAAATAATAATACCCATTAAAAAGACCAGAAACTTGACCAAACATTATTGGTCGAGTATATCTATACCATAAGCATCCAAGGGTCGACTTGTGGACCATTTGGAGCCTTATAAAACAGATTGTGATAGTTATATTATATTATTTTAAATGATGTCAAAGTTGTCACCTTCATAATTTAATGAATATAAAAATTTAAATGTTGTTATTTTAAGATGATAAATTCAAATAAAAGTATTATTAAGGAAGATATTAGATTTATCAGCATCATAGTATTTTATTTTTAATTTTTATACAACAAATAAGTATATTAAATAATAGTTCAAAAATATTGTAGTAATTATTTTATTAAGAGAAATATCAAATAAATGATTTTAAAAATTTTAAAATAAATATTATATGAAAAAATTAATGTGCTCCATGATTTTTTTAGATGAATATGACATTTTATAAATCTATCAAATATTTTTGTTCGAATATATCTTCTGGGTGGATTTTATTTAAATTCAAATAATTGAATAGTGTCAAAATTGACACTATTGATATTTTATAAAAATAACATATTATTAAATTGTCTAAAAATTGAAAAAATATTTAAAAATGACAAATTTAAAATTATATGGTCGAAAATGTAATAATATATGCAATTATGGAAAATCCACAACACATAAGTAAGTGTTTATAACAATTTAAAAATTAGAATATTATTACCGCAAATAAAATTAAATAGATTAAATAAGGATAAATCAAAATGATAAGGTTTAAAATAAAATCAAAACATGTCTAAATTTTATTGGTTGATGAGATTACAACCCTATCTTACCTCATATCTGAATTTTAGTCACTTTGGAAGTTTTTAAGTGGGGTTTGAGTGTATTATAAATTAATATGTTGGAGGTTTTCAAAAGTGCCCCTCTCCTCTCTTATAAAAGGGCACCCCTTCCCTCTCCTCTTAACTCAATATTGAGCCTTCAAGCTCAGAAAAAACCTGACAATTACTCTTCTAAAACTCTCTAGTTACATTATAGAGGTTCTGGTCTTCTCAAAAGCCCAACTCTAGTACCCTAAGAGGAAGTTTAAAAGAGGCACGTCGAGGAAGAGGTAATCTCTTCTACCGATTCTTTCAAGTTTCTTTCTTCTTCTACTTGCTCTTATTTAGTTGTTTCATTATGAAGTAATAACATATGTATCACTAATATACTGATATGTTATTATAAATATGAAACAACCATATTTCACCTTATATCAATCTTACGAAAAACATAATCACCGCACGTGCGTACATACGACTTACCGTCTCCACGTAGTGGTGTAATCTGTTTTTCCACCACCACCATACTTGGATGGGTATAATGGTGGAAATAATAACTATATATTATTATTATAACATCATACTGATTCTTAGATATTATATCATCCACTCCAATTCTATTCAATAATTATGGGAACGATATCATCGCTCGTGCGTACGTACGGATTACCATCTCCACGACTCGATGAGATTCATTTTCCATGTTAACCATTAAAGAATGATTATAAAGTATATATAATAAATAATAATGAAATATATGACATAATAATGATACTATATTTATGTATATGTTATTTACTTACTTCCATTCAATTTAATAAGGAAACTAAAACATCATTCATGCGTACGTACGAACTACTGTCTCCATGAACGGTGTATTTCATTTATAGATCTACTATATATATTTATATTATGAATACATATTATATATATAAATCATGTTTTACATTCTGGAATTAAGTAATCATGATCTAAGTAATCATATGAATAATTACAAGTCAAAACACGTACGATAAATGAAACGATTTTACCCAAAAGGCTGCTTTAACATGGAATTAACAAATGAACGGGTAATATAAAGTCGTAAGTGAATCATATATGATATCATAAATATTATTATGGTTATGTTACAAGTTAATAATATGTTTAAACCCACTATAGAGGAGTCTCAGACACATATGGAAGAAATTGGACATAATGTAATGGAAAATCTCACAATCTCATTTTTATCCGAGATTGTTTATACTTCAGTATTTACTGGGGAATATTTATCATTCACATCCATGTTTCCTCTATATGTAATATTATTTATATCCTTTTATAATTTTTTAAATCCAATTTTACCAATTGTTTAATTTTTATTAAAAGATATGAAAAGAATCTTTTATCGTTTTCAGTACAAGATACTTTTTGACTTTTCCGGCCATAGTACGAGAAGAATGTTTTTTTACCTTATACGGCATGAACGGATTTGGGCTAACCTTTTTGAGATAAATACAGATGTAATGGCCTATCATTATATCACATGATCTTCTAACACTTCAAGAATGAAAAATTCAACTTCATTTCATTAAATAAGAGATGAAGTGGAAATTGTTCATGGAATGACCAATAATGATATTACACTAAAATCAAGTAAGTATTTATCCTTATGCAAAAAAATTCATCAACTTCAGGGAAATGATCTTGAAAACCAAAAATGTTGTCCTAGTACCCTCATATACAATGAATCATATGGTACCTTAGATCAACACAAATTTATGGCTTTGTGATTTTTGGCTTTTTCGTAGCCATGTTCTCTACTACTCTCTATCAGAACTTGATGGTTAGATTTCTCTTCCATGTCCATGTTATCACCTATGTTATCTTTTTTGGAAACCCAGTGATGAGTTAATTTGGGTAACCGTTAGGTTTCATACATTAGTTTTTAAAATTAAGTTTTAGTATTTCTTTTTACGATGTGGGTTTCTATGAAAGAAACTTTCAAGTAGTAAACCATTTATAACCCCGACAAATTTCGAGGGTGAAAATAATTTTAAGGGGGTAAAATGTAACACCCCAAGATTTTACGAGATATATTCTTTTTAATTTCATTTATATATTTTTTTGTATGCTACACCAATATTATCTTGTAGTATACGCTACAATATACTTGGCTTGTGTTACACACAAGAGTGACCTTCCTTGATAGTTTGTCTGGTACGCAATACCGAGTTTCACTAAACAATGATATATTATAATATTATTATGAACCAGTTATTATGAATATTATTAACCGAATTTTGAATTTTATAACATTATAATTCATCTTACATATTTTCTAAAACATGTTATGAGAATAAAATCAATTTTTTGTATAAAGGAAGTATTTTTTCAAAAAATGCAGTTTTACCGTATTTTTATAGCGCACCCATTTTAAATCAAATTTTGACAAGTTTATAAGTTCAATTTGACAAATTAAATTTCTTCTTTTGAATCAGGATATAAAAATTTACATTGGATAAATTTTTGACATTATTATGATAACTTTCATATTTTGATGAATAGTAAAAATACGCTAAATTTTACTTAAAAGAAACGTTTTTCATCAAGATAATTTATATGGTAAAATTATAATATTGAATGGTTTTAAAGTATAAATATAATATACTTTTACCATTTAATATAATTTAAGTCATTATAATTAATTTTACATTGAATTCATAGGTTAAAACATTTCGATCTTTTGTAATGTTTTAACTTTTAAAACCTGTTTTCTCAATAGCGGGATTAATTTTAAATTAAATACTGCAACTTCTATGTATTGAATTTTAAAAAATAGATTCCATATTTGGAATCATTTGGTCTAAATTATTTTAATAATCTACTTTATTTTTAGGCATTATGAATAGTAACTATGGTAAATTTTATTTACCATAATTAAAGGTAAATCGGGAAATTAAGGGTAAATATAATATTATAAAATTAACTTAACACTTGTCTTAATATAATTGGTTGATTATATTTTGCTATAAATCATACTTGTGTCGAAATAGAATATATTTGAACCCACTTGGATGTGATTAAGACCTTTAATTTATTTTATTTAAAGAAAGTGAAATATGTCTCACTCAAACTTTAATAATTAAAGTATTTTTAAAATAAGTTTATACAGAATATAAATTAGATTATAAATACTCATTTGAAGTCAAAAATGTTTTTCTTTATTATTGTAATTTATTTTTAATTTTTAAGAAATATTTAATTACCTTAATAGCTTATACATTAATGATGGAGAAATTATTTATTTAGTGAAAATCAATAATATAGTTTTTATTAAAATAATAATACCCATAAAAAGGCCCAAACACCTGAAAAACTCTTATTGGTCGAGTATAGATATACCCTAATAATCCAAGGGTCAACTTGTGGACCATTTGGAGCCTTATAAAACATATTATGACATTTATAATATTTTATTTTAAATGACGTCAAAGTTGTCACCTTCATAATTTAATTAATATAACAATTTAAATGTTGTGATTTTAAGATGATAGATTATACTAAAAGTATTATCATGTAAGATATTATATTTATCTACATCATAATATTTTAGTTTTAACTTTTATGCAATAAATAAGTATATTAAATAATTATACAAAAATATTGTAGTAATTATTTTATTAAGAGAAATATCAAATAAATGATTTTAAAAATATTAAAATAAATATTATATGAACAAATTAATGTGATACATGAATTTTTTAGATGAATATGACATGTTAGAAATCTATTAAATATTTTGGTTCGAATATATCTTCTCTGTGGATTTTATTTAAATTCAAATAATTGAATAGTGTCAAAATTGACACTGTTGATATTTTATAAAAATTACATATTATTAAATTGTTTAAAAATCACAAAAATATTTAAAAATTTAAAATTTAAAATTATATGGTCTAAAATGTAATAATGTATATAATTATGGAAAATTCAAAACACATAAGTAAATATTTATAACAATTTAAAAATTAGAATATTATTACGACAAAAACATTAAATAGATTAAATAAGGATAAATCAAAATGATAAGGTTTAAAATAAAATAAAAACATGTATAAATTTTATTGGTTGATGAGATTAAAAGCCTATATTACCTCATATCTAAATTTGAGTCACTTTGGGTTTTTATAAGTTGGGTTTGAGTTTATTATAAATTAATATTTTGGAGGTTTCCAAAAGTGCCCCTCTCCTCTCTTATAAAAGAGCACCCCTTCCCTCCCCTCTTCACTAAATCTTGAGCTTTAAAGATCTACCAAACCCTGACAGTTCCTCTTCTAAACCTATCTAGTTACATTATAGAGGTTCTGGTCTTCTAAAAAGACCAATTATAGTGCCCTAAGAAGAAGTTTAAAAGAGGCACATCGAGGAAGATGTAATCTCTTCTACCGATTCTCTCAAGTTTCTTTCTTCTTATACTTTATCTTATTTAGTTGTTTAATTATAAAGTAATAACATCTGTATCAATAATATACTTATATTTTATTATAAATATAAAACAACCCTATTTCACCTTATATCCATCTTACGAAAAACAAAATCACCGCGCGTGTGTACGTACGAATTACCGTCTCTACGACGCGATTAGATTCATTCTCCAAGTTAACCATTCAAGAATGATTATAAATTATATATGATAAATAATAATGAAATATATGACATAATAATGATACTATATTTAGGTATATGTTATTTACTTACTTCCATTCAATTTAATAAGGAAACGAAAACAACGTTCATACGTACATACGACCTACCGTCTCCATAAACGGTGTATTTCATTTATTGATCTACTATATATATTTATAAGATGAATATATATATTATATATAAATAATGTTTTACATTATGGAATTAAGAAATCATTATATAAGTAATCATATGAATAATTACAAGTCAAAACACGTACGATAAATGAAACGATTTTACCCAAAACGCTGCTTTAACATGGAATTGACAAATGAACGGGTAATATAAAGTTGTATGTGAATCATATATGATATCATAAATATTATTATGGTTATATTAAAAGTTAATAATATGTTTAAACCCACTATACAGGAGTCTCATACACATATGGAAGAAATTAGACATAAGGTAAGAGAAAATCTTGCAATCTCATTTTTATCCGAGATTGTTTATACTTCAGTATTTACTGGGGCATATTTATCATCCACTTCCATGTTTCATCAATATGTAATATTATTTCTATCCTGATAAAAATTTTTAAATCCAATTTTACCAATTGGTGAATTTTTATTAAATGATATGAAATGAATCTTTTGTCGTTTTTAGTACGAGATACTTTTTGACTTTTCTAGCCATAGTATGAGAAGAATGTTTTTTTACCTTATATGGCATGAACAAATTTTTTTATGATTTCAGAGAAAATTATTTCCATAAAGATTCCTTGAAAAGTTTTCATGTTTATTTTCAATTTACTTATTATATTTTAAAGCTGTATGACATATTGAGAACAAAAAATGTTTTTGAAGAAGAAATGATATTTTCCTCAAGAACTATGTTCAAGTGTTTTATCAAAATTATTTGCGGTAATAATTTTCTAATTTTTAAATTTTTATAAATACTTACTTATGTGTTGTGAATTTTCCATAATTAGATAAATCATTACATTTTCGACCATATAATTTTAAATTTGTAATTTTTAAATAATTTAATAATATGTTATTTTTATAAAATATCGATAGTGTCAATTTTGACACTATTCAATTATTTGAATTTAAATAAAATCCACACAGAAGATATATTCGAAAAAAAATATTTAATAGATTACTTACATGTCATATTCATCTAAAAAATTCATGGAGAACATTAATTTGTTCATATAATATTTATTTTAATATTTGTAAAACCATTTATTTGATATTTATCTTAATAAAATAATTACTACAAAATTTTTGTATAATTATTTAATATACATATTTGTTACATAAAAATTAAAAATAAAATACTATGATGCAGATAAATATAATATCTTCCATAAGAATATTTTTCTTCAAATTTATCATCTTAAAATCACAACATTTAAATTTTTATATTCATTAAATTATGAAGGTGACAACTTTGACATCATTTAAAATAATATAATATAAATGTCACAATCTGTTTTATTAGGCTCTAAATGGTCCACAATTCTACCCTTAGATGGTTATGGTTTACATGTACACGACCAATAAGTTTTGGTTAGATGTTTTGCCTTTTATGAGAATTATTAGTTTAATAAAAACTATATTATTGATTTTTGACTTAATAAATAATTTCTGCATCCTTAATGTATAAGCTATTAAGGTAATTATATATTTATTAAAAATTATAAAGAAATTACCATAATAAAGAAAAAAATTTTAGATTTAAAATGATTATTTATAATATAATTTATATTCTGTATAACCTTATATTAAAAATACTTTAATTTTTAAAGTTTGAGTGAGACATATTTCACTTTCTTTAAATAAAATAAATTAAAGGTCTTAATCTAATCCAAGTCGCTTCCAATAGATTTTATTTCGACCCAAGTATGTTTTATAGAGAAATATAATCAACCAATGATATCAATAAAAGTGTTTTTATAATTTTATAATATTATTTTTTACCCTTAATTACCTGATTTACCTTTAACTATGGTAAATAAAATTTACCATAGTTACTATTCATAATGCCCAAAAATAAAAAGAATCATATTAACATAATTTGGACCTACTAATTCCAAATATGGAATCCATTTTTCCAAATTCAATACATAGAAGTTGCAGTATTTAATTTAAAATTAGTCCCGCTGTTGAGAAAATGGGTTTAAAAGATAAAACATTGCAAAAGATTGAAATGTTTTTACCTATGAATTCAATGTAAAATTAATGATAATGACTTATATTATATTAAATGGTAAAAATATATTCTATTTATACTTTAAAACCATTCAATATTATAATTTAACTATATAAATTATCTCGATGAAAAAAGTTGTTTTTAATTAAAATTTAGCGTATTTTTACTATTCATCAAAATATGAAGGTTATCAGAATAATGTAAAAAATTTATCCAACATAAATTTTTATATCCTGATTCAAAATAAGAAGTTTAATTTTTCAAATTGAACTTATAAACTTGTCAGAAATTTTATTTAAAATGGGTGCGCTATAAAAATATAGCAAAAACTGCATTTTTTGAAAAAAATACTTCCTTTATACGAAAAATTGATTTTGTTCTCATACCATGTTCTAGAAAATGTGTAAGATGAATTATAATGTTATAAAATTCAAAATGTGGTTAATACTATTCATAATGGCTAGTTCATAATAATATTATAATATATCATTGTTTAGTGAAACTCAGTATTGCGTACCACACAAGCTATCGAGGAAGGTCACTCTTGCATGTAACACAAGCCAAGTATATTGTAGCGTATACTACAAGCTAATCTTTGTGTAGCGTACAACAGAAGATATCAATGAACTTAAAAGGAATATATCTCATAAAATCTTGGGGTGTTACAATATGTTTCTGTTGTATGGAAGATATGAGGAGCTATTCATCAGTGGTTATACTGATTTTAGTTTTAAAACAGTTTAGAATGATCTAAAGTTAAAGTCAGGATATGTTTTCTATCTCAATGAAGGAGTTACGAGCTGGAAGAGTTCAAAGTATCCAATTGTTGCTGATTCTCTAGTGGATTCCAAGTATATAGCGGCTTATGATGAATCTAAGTAATCCATTTAAATACAAAACTTTTTATATAAGCTATGGTACCTAACAGTAAATACCCTATCATAATGTATTGTGATAATACTAAAATGTTGGACCTTTAAAAATATCCAAGGCCACACCAAGGGAAAAAGCACATACTCCGAAAGTATCAACTCTTATGGTATTTTTCTCCGAGGGGTGAAGTTACAGTAAGTAGAGTTCCCATAGAAGAAAATATGGTGGACCCCTTGACTAAAGTCCTACATCAGTAGAAGCATGAGTATCATGTTTGAGCTAGTGGAATGAAGGTTGTTATCAGTTGGTTCTAGTGCAAGTGATATTTTGTTGGATTTTGTGCCCTAGAACCAAATTTTGTGCACTTTATGGTAACATTTATTCATTGTTTTTAATATTAATAAAATATTTATCATATAATAATAATTATTTTGTGTGATATAGTACGTGATAATGTCCTAAGAGTAGCTATCGTACAAAAATGACATAGCAGTTCCCCAGTATGATGATAACCTAGAAACTTCCTGATAGTATTTTTGAAATATATGTTCTATATCTAGATGAAATCATTTTAGAGACACAAATGATACAGTATATCAAGGGAGGAGACTCATAAGACTTTAAGGTAGCTTCTTATAGTGTACTCCCTTGGTAATATCTAGTGTATGATATTATGAGAATGAGATCCACTAGTAGGAAATACAAATTTATATGTTCCATTGAATGTTCCTATATACAGACATGTGTATTGATCCTTAGACTTTAAGATTACTATTAATGATTATTATAAGACATCTACTTTAATGTATTGATGAAAACCATAATGTCATATGTGTACGGTGAGGTAGGATATGTTGGGTGTGTCACGAGTAATATTTCATTAATGAATAAGGTGAGATAGGATTTGTCCCTTCTATTATTTAATAGAAGTTGATATATTAGGCCCTTTGATGGAAATGATATAGCCTACATAAATCCATGACTATGGTGCTCTATACGAAAGTTTGTTTTCCTAAAATTCAAAGAAAGAGACATCGATAACATAGGTTGATGACACCATCATGCAACCTGATTGATTAGAGATATCATGATAAAAGGATTATATTACACAGTTCCTTATAATTTTTCTAGATGTTAACTTTGGATTTTAGGATGCTTCACCTAATTCCACTAAGAAAGAGGCCTAGAGGTTCATACACTAAGTGTATCTAGAATCTTAGGTTAATAATATATTATTATTTATTATTTTAGAAGTTAAATAAATATTATTCCCACTTGTAGTTTAATAATTATTCATGTTTTCTTGATCACATATATTTTTTCACCAATTATTCAAGAGAATATTATGTGATCAAAATATTTAATAAATATTTATTTTCTATTTAGTGGATATAATATTTATTTATTTATTGGAGAATAATGCAGTGATATTTATTTATTAAATAAATAGTCATTATTCAAGGCTTGATAAATATTATAGAGGAATAGAAGACTGAGTTTAATGATCTGGTGAGAAATAATATACATTGAATATTATTTTAATAAATAATATTTAATTTAATTCACGAGTTTAGTGAATGTAAAGAAATAATAATAATAATATTATTATTATAGACATGGGTTTCCATTGGAATTACGAAAATAATAAAGGCTGTATTTTCAATTATTATTTTCTAACCCTAGCAGTATATAAACCTAATTATATAATTTTATTAAGAGATAAAATTCATTTTGTGTTGTGCACAACAAGATCTGGAGAGAATCCTCTCAAATCCCTAGAGAGATCCCACTCCAAGAATGCTCTCAAGAAAGGAGAGAAATCCCCCTCCACCACCAATCTCAAGTCTAGAGAGAGGAAAGAGACCCTTTCTTGAAGTGATTCTTAGGGCGATCAAAGGTGAATGATGAAAGCATTAATATCTACTGTGCTAGCACCCAGAGATTCCTAAAATTATGTTAGGAGGTTCATGGAACACATGTAGATCACTAATGGAGGTAATCTATTCTTTATTCCTATAACAAAATGATGGTACGATGTATATACATTTTCAGATCCATCAATGAAGAAATAATTTCTCACATGGTTATTCTTAATTGTTTAAATTAATTATAAATATTATGTGATGATATTATGATTTGGTTCTAGTTTTTATCCATTATATATATTCTTTGATTCAATTCCATTGATCATGAAATTTATCGTTGTGTAAATCTTAGATTAATCATCAATCATGAAAAGAAGCTGAGTTGGGAATTCTCCATCTAATGCTTCTACTGCGATCAGAACCAAAAACCCCCATAGAGAACCCTTGTGGAATGGTCCTTATGTCCATATTGCAAGGAATACACCTTGTGAGGGCCCAGATACAAAATATCCCACCATTTCATCGTGGTTTATTTGGATTAAAGTCTCCATGTTGTGGTTCCCTCCATTATCTTGTGACCTCTTTCCCTCACCATAAGTTTACTCCTATGAAAAACCTTCCACACAGTAAATTCCTAGATATGGCATGGTACATAGACTATACCCTCCTCATAGTTATATTCCCTCCACCACAACATGATTTCAATTCATAAGGTTTTTTCCTTATAGAAAAACCTGCACAAAACACTCACCACATCGTGACACCCACTGGTCATGATGCGTCTTGTCCCTTACAGTAAAACTCATCAAAGGGGGTCACCCTGAACCCACTATGACATTTACTCAAGAACTTGAAGCATATATCATGCCTCTATAAATTTAAAAAAACTAGATGTCCCAACCCTTAGAATTCAGATATGAATCCTAATTCTCATAGAGCCCCCTGTTTTGGAACCAAAAATTTAAATTTCCCTAGATTTTCAAAACCAGTAACAACACTGGTCATTACAAACCCCTCCCCATAATTCCTATTGTCATAAAGAAGATGTCATACTCCTTCATCCATTACTATTGACACCTTAGTTATAAATTCACCACTAACTCACCACATTACATCCTCGACACCAAACAAGATTCCACTATGCAACTCCAAACACCAAGGTTCTTTATTTATCAAAGGTCAAGCTACTTGCTCATCGCCATCACCAATAATAATATAGAGCTCAACTACACCCATTTATTTTGAGACACCAATGTGTCATCAACCGATTCATTTTTAGGCCTATGGTTCTCCCCACCATAAGGTTCTCACAAGGATCGATTCCGAGTTACGGTGCTCCCCACTATAGGAATCACTTACCAAAAAAGTATTTCCAATGGTCCATCGACATGCTCGGTGTAGTTTACACCTAAATTCATCCAATTTCACAAAAAAACTATTGGATTTGGTTTCTTAAAACCAAATACTTTGTACTTTGGACTACATATATATTAAAAGAAGTGAATATTAATATAAATATCTTATCACATATTGATTGTTTTTTCATAACATTGATGTGATAATATCCTATAATATTTGTCACATTGATAAGGATATATAAGTTCCCCACTATGACGATAAACTTAAGATTCTATGAATACATCTCTTAAATATAGTTCTACAGTGAGATAACATACTATGATAGGGCACATAGTACATAGAATATCAGGTGAGAGTGCTCATATGTGGACAAGGCTTCTTCTCATGAAGTTTTCACTTGGTAATATCTAATATGAGATATTATGAGAACAAACCCATTAGTATAGATTCTCTATGTTTTGGTGTCATCAGATATTCCTATAGGGATTCTGCATGTTTTAGTGTCATGAGACATTTCTATCTACAAGTATGTGTAATGGTCCTTAGACTTTAAGATTATTATTAATGCATTTCATGACTCACGCTCTTATATTTATTTCATAAATCATGATGATAATAGTTCTTGACAAATTTGGATATATTGGGTGCATCACGAATGATGTGTTGTTAATTAATAAGTTGAGGAAGGATTTATCGCCTCCATCTTTATGGAAGTTGATATCTCAACCCTTTGATTGAAATATACACACCGTATTAACTTCCATGGTCATGGTGTAATGATGTTTATTTTAGATAGTCAAAGAAATATGTGTCAAGCATATAGGTTGACCACACATATGTGCAACCTTCTTGATGAGATATTGAGACAAGGATATTATATTACACAATGAACATTTGTACGTGGTTGTCTTCATTATAGAATTAAGTTCTTTCTCTTGGGCACCTTAACCTATTTCTAGATAATAATCTTGGACAATCAACAAGCCCATGTAATTCCAACAAGAAATAATCCTAGTAGGTCACACACTAAGTGTTTCTGTTGACCTCGATTTAATTCTATTTGAATTTAATTAATGTGATAAATATTATTCTCAAGACCGATGAATAATTTTATCCAAGTTTTATTGATTCCTAAAATTCACAAGGTAATAAATAATTATTTATTTATTAATAAATATTTTATTTGATTACATGAAGATATAATAAATATTTATTCACTAGATTTTGAATAAAATATTTATTTTATTTATTGGATATTTTAGTAAATATTTATTTTCTATATTTTGAATAAAATATTTATTTATAAATAAAAATATTTTTCAGGTATTTAATAAATGTTTAAGAGTTTTAGTAGACCAAGATCTTGTCCGTCGAGGAATATTAATATAAAATATGGTAAAATAATATTTATCATTGTGCAAGTTAGCACGTACCATAAAATAATAATAATAATATTATTATATGGAATGGGGTTTTTTAAAAGATTATAACATTAGTTAATGGATGATATGTAATTAAATAATATTTTAACCTAAACTCTAACTCTATATATAGATGGTCATGTCTATTATGTAGGGTTAATTGAGAATTGAGAATCATTGTGCACAATAGATTTCTCTCTCAAATTCCTCCTCTCCTTCCATCAAGAATGAGAAGTGCAAGAGAATTTCCTTCAAGCTTAAAGGAACTATAAGCGGTCAAGATGAATGATGAAAAAAGATTGATTTTCTTTTCTAGAAGCCAAAAATAAATCGGTGTCAATCAGAGATCAAAGGAGAATGTGTGGATCACTTCTTAAGAGATTCTAAACTTGGATCCTTACAGTGAAATGATGGTGATAAGTGTATTTTATGTATAAATTTTAGAATATTTTAATGTATTAATTTTGAATTTAATTGAATAATCTTTCCAATTTTGAAGATAATTGATTTGTTTTATGTTTTATGGCTGTAAATGATGAATATTTAAAAAATAAATGAAAAGAGGTAGAAATGTGAGCTAAAAGAAACTTCGCACCATGAGCAAAGCGAAGTATTGTGACATTAGATTTTTGAGAAGGAAGAGGAGCTGGAAAATAAAGAAACACTATTACACCATGTGTAACTTTATTACATGTTATTACTTCATCAATTGAGGCCACTGCTGCCAGAGAAATTTGTGACATTTATACATGCTGTGAAATAAGGTTGCACATCATGAGTCCCCAATACATGTCATGAACAGAGTCAAAGATTCAAATCCGTATATGATATTTGCATGAATTAAAAAATCATGGAGGTAAAAATAGATCAGGATTACACGATGTGCAATCACATTACACATCGTGACTTGGGTCAGGAAAACCAATTTGAAGCCTATAAATAGAGCCCATGGCCACACCATTTGGAGTATTCCAGAGCTCGATGAGGAGCCACTGCCTGGGATCCACACCACCGCGGAGTCCTGTTTTACCACTTTTTATGAGATTTTCATTAATTATTTTTCTACACCTGCTCATGGTTAGCATGAGCGGGTAATTTATTTGTTCTAGTGCATGTGTGATGAAGGGGAATTGATTTTATGATTTATTTTATATTTTAATGCAATTCTTGTTGTTATTTCACATCTTTTCTTCATTTCTATAATTTTCTTGATTTCTTCTTGCATGACCATTGTGAGAAGGTTTGGGGAATGAGCTAATTTATTTATATCTTTGAGCATGAAAATTTCTAGAGTATATTGAATGAAATTATTTAATATGATATCTAGGGTGTAGACTTACACCATGACCATTGGGTTTGTCTCTTCCCTATTTTTAAATAAGGTTTCAGGTTACCCATCCTTTGCAATCCTAAGTACCTAGCCATGAAAAAAGGAGAGTTTGGGATGGAGTGTGTTTATCATGACCATTGGGCTTACTAGGACCTGATTCTGACAACTGCATAATTGTTATTGGATTATTTCATACCTTGTCATCTCATTAACCTAGAATCATTGTTGCACGACTCCCCTTTTATATTATCTTCTCCCACCTTCTTAAAAAATCCAATTCTCTTTAGATTAGATTCAATTTATTCAAATTGAAATTATGTTAGGTTTATTTTATTTAATTAATATTTTCTCCAACCCTGTCTCTGTGGGTTTGAAATCAGACTTACATATCCTATACTACCACGTAATTTAGTGGTTTGTCTATTTCGTGCTTTTAAATTTATAAATTCGGTAACCCAGTAGGAATTAACAACATCCGTAGGGTTATTATATGGTAATCCAGAAAAAAAGGTTTTTAGAATGATTATTATCTACATCAAATAAAGAAACTAATATGAGATAACCATTTATTCCAATCTAAATAAATTAATTTTAAATTTAACGTGAAAAGATCCTCTTTGGGTTTTGGGTTTCCTCTATCTCAATATTCGGTGGAAAAATTTCATTGTTCATGACATTCAAATCATTGAAAATATTTCGAATGATCAATCAAATAAAAAATAAATCTATGGTAATCTTTCCACCACAGTGCTTCCACTATTTGTGGAATGGTCAAGTGGTATCAGATCAGCCACATTTCAAATTTATAAGTATTTATTTAATTGTTGATCTATATGCACAATAGTGGTTAGATATTTCATTTCAAGATTATTCATTATTTAATTGGATTGTTTAATTAACATGATTCAACATTTTAATTATCACTATTCATGATTTCATCTTCTTAAATTTCCAAGAACAGATGAATAATGATCATAGATATTGTTGACACTCGCTAAATGAGCATCGAAAATTTTAGAATCGAAGAAATACCCAAATCATAGGAATTATTTTCTCTAAAAAAGGAAGAAGGAGAAACATGGATACATGGAGATTAGGTGGAAAAGTTATATGAATCATTTAATCCCCAAGAAGACACATGACTGCATAACCCTAGGAATGTCACAAGAATATGTGCTTCACATGATCTTTTCATCATCACATGAATCCCCTCCAACAAGCCATCATGATCATGTAAAGTCTACCAAATGAATTACTCCAATCACAGAACATGTCAACCAATAGATGCCTGGAAATCACCCAAATTCCCTTATAAAATAAAAGCTAAAAAATTTGGAAGCTTCATGCGATGGAAGTTATGTTGACTTTCATGAAAAGGGGTCGCTTAACCTACATGATTAGTTCAAAGATCATGCAATATCCCTAGAATCATGTTATCCATACCACATGAAATCCTTTGGGTACATTACCTTCATCATGAAAAGGCCCCCAGACATGTCCATTCGATCATGTGATGCCCCTTAAGTTCCACAAAAAAGAAGATTGATTGTCTGTGACAATGATTGTGTGTCATTATGAGATCCAACATTGATCACGCGATGCACAATAGAAAAGCATAGAGACCATTCATGACAATGATTGTATGCCGTTGTGATATCCATTATTGATAATGTGATTCCTTGACCAACAACCAATGATAAAAAGTCAAAGGTATTGGAAAATATAAGATAAAAATCTGGGAAAGATGGAAGCCTCATGAGAATGAAATTTATGCCATTTTCCATGTGGAGGGATGATGTCATCCACATGATCATTCCATTAATCATGTGAAATATCAAATATAATGCTCGATTCATCATGTAAAGGATGCTGGACACATCACCTCTATCATACAAGGGATATCAGACTTTTCAATTTGATGACGCAACACCCTGATAGAAAACCAATGAGAGAGCATCACAAAACTTATAAAATAAAATCTAAAAAAGGTTTTACCCTTATGAGAAGTAGAGTTATGATATTTTTTATGTGAAGGTCCTTCAATGATCCAACATGATCTCATGAAGGCCCCCAGAAAATTCTCCTTTAATCACACAAAATCATCTTTTATAGGAATTCTGATCTCACAAAGACTCCCTAACATGTTAGCCTGATCTTGTGAAGGCCCTTTGACATGTCGATTTGATTATGTGAAATCCATTTGAAAAGACATGGGTCTAATATATATGGTGATGAAATAGTGATCTCACAGTCACTATTTATCACACGACACAAAGATGAATCCATGGATGACCTATGATAGGTTCACACAAAACATGTGATGCTCCACTAACTCAAGCCCATATCTATGATATACACACCATGTAAGGTGGCATAGAACTGGGATGACGAGGCCAATAAATTCCCCCCCCTCAGTACAAAAAACACACACACATTGGTGCATAGAGGCAAGATCAGACTTTACAGAGTGTAAAGCCACGCAATCACAAGGGTCTTCCAAGAGGTAAACCTAGGGTGAGACTTTAGGGATTACACTACATGTATAAATGATTCACATGATCAACTTATTGATCACATTAAGGAATTCTGGTGCAATGGAAAAATTACAAAAAAGAGTTTCCGCATGTTGACTTCATTGCGCAAGATCCCAAAAGGCCATGTCTGATAAAAATTGAGGAATTTATGAAATAAAGGCTAAAAAATATAGAAGACTTACATGAAGATAGATATGTTTATTTTCATGAAAAGGAATCATGAGCTTCACATGAACTATACAGATCATGAAACAACACCCAGACATGTCATCCAGATCATGCGACAACACCCGAGCATGTTATCCAAGTCATGAAAATTACTCCATACATGTCATCAAAGTCACATTAAGTCCTCTAGAAATATCTACCAAGCTATGAAAAGTCCTCAAACATGTACATCAGATCATGAGACAACCCTTAGAAATGTTATCCTTGATCATGTGACACCCTTGGACATGTATGCATTGATCACATGAAGGATACCTAAAAAATCCAGTTGAATCATGCATAAATTCTCTGACATGTATGCTTTAATGAAGTTAAGAAACTTGGACACATTAGCCTTGTCATGCAGTAGCCCCCATACAAGTCAGGTGGATCACCTAAAAATTCTCAGACATGTACACCAAACAACTAGAACATGTCTATACATACTCATACACATCAAGAATATATCCCCAACATGTCAATTGTGTCAGGCATAGACCCTCTAACATGTAATGTGTTCTAGGAAGACACTTAGGTATGGATAACCTTGTCTGATATACACACTTGTACATGCACCATTTTAAACTACAAGGCCTCTAATTCCTATTCAAATAGGACATGTAACATGCCTTCCTAAGGTCCAAGTTCCAATTGGGCATCCACCTTGGTGTAAGTCCCTGTATATCTCAGGAACTCTGACCCATGGGACCCAAAATATCCTATGAGTTTATTGTTTTTCCTCATCCATTAACAGATTGAGAAGCTAATTGAACTATTTGGACTCTAATTCTTGATATAAGTAGGATACATAAGATGCCTTACTAAAGCCTGATCTCTATATCAAACAAACCATTAGGGATTCCCTAGTGCATAATTCACGTATCCATATGTGGTGAGTTTGATCACTTTTAATACCTTATTTATCACACTAAGCATAACTCATATGGGATTAGGGGTTTTCAATGATCATATAACTAGCATCATGAATTTCCTCTATCCAAGGAAATCTAAGTGTGTAAGGCCCGTTCAGTGACATGATATGAATGCCCGCATATAAGGTTATACACCTTGGTGTAAGTCCCGAAAGCATTACCATATCAGAAAAACATGGGGAAATAACCCTCATAGGCATTAAATATCTTACACCACCCTTTAGTGGGTTTAGGTAAGACTGAACTATGATGAATTTTATTCCTATTATAAGTAGGATATACATGATTCCTTCTTAAGGATTGAGCTCCATACTCAGTGCCAAAGTTTCCTTATATATGTCCTTTCATCATGACATTAAACTGCATGACTTGAAATTAAATAAACTATGTGGATTTTGATTCATATTATACACAGGATATATAGGACACCTTATAAAGGTTTAATCCCATCCTCAAAACATCAGTCGCCTCCCTAGATGGTAGTGAAATATAGAGTGATTGCATATATGGATTCAAAATATAAAAAACTATCCATTGCTAAGAAATAATGGGAAATGAATAGAGAAACTCAGATACATAGAGATGGTCTCATTAATAGAACCCCCATTATATGAAAAAGGATTCAACACCCAATCATTTTATTAGGGAAACTAGTCCCATATTGGTATTTATAAGAGATTCACAAACATATCTCAAATCTATAAGAGAGTACCAAAATAGAAAATAATCCCCCCCAAAAGGGTGTGATGAGCTTGACCTCCCATCATCTTGAACAATCTGAGTTGTTAACTATTTTTGGGCTTGAAACCCCAAATGATAGACTTCCTTTGGAAAGTAGATATGTACCTTGTTATGGATATGGGAGCCGTTGGGAGTTTCCATGAGAGAAGAAAATGGTGAATTTAACATGAATGATTGTGCATCCATACTTGAACCCCCTGTAATCAATCGTCAACCCCTAGTATTCAAACAAGAAACAAAAATAGTGAACCTAGTGTAAAATCATGTAATGATAGAGTAACTGAATCATTATAATCACCATGCATCTTGTCTCCCAAACCTGGGACACCATACTATATCCAAAGGAGACAAAAATGATGAACTCTACATGAATCTATCAAATAATAAAAATGATTGTTTGACCATGTGTTGGGAAATTTTGTTTTGAATTCCCTACACAAACGAAAATTCTGAGTCCTATGTGAAATAATTTAATAATAAAACATAACTGAGGTTCCCATAAAATAACAAATTATCAATATGAAAATTACACATGATAGAAATGGATGATATGGGAATAATAAAGGACAATTGTATTACCCATTAATAGATGATTAAGAATGTTTCACACTTGTGATGATGCACTGATTGATGGCCTTGTTCATTATTGTCTTTTTGACTACAGAAACTGCTCTCACATAAATCTTGACCCGAGATCATGTCTTCATCAAGTGAATGTTCTGGAACCTTAGCTATGATAGTAACCTCTGAGAGTCACAAAACAACATCATCCACCTGATACCTTTAGCTTCGAGTGGTGAACATGATGGTTCAAGAGTACCACTGATATGGTACAATCCTGACCCTTGAGGCTATGTGTAGAGGTATCCATATGCTAAAGCTAATAAGTTTTCCTCATTTAGGGAAAGATGAAATGAAAACAGTGGCACCTATAACCACCACCAATCACTTTAAAATCCTATCCCTAAAGTGTGACAATCAATACCTTCCATATCTTAGGAAGGTGGATCAAGGAGTTGACTACAACTCCATCCCGGTTTAGGAGAAACCTAAGATGACTCCTGTCAATTACCGCCACTGGTATCATCCTTCTAGTGCCCCTTAGTTTCCTACTGAGAGCACCACTCAACAAATTTACACCTTGTCCCATATCCCTGCTTATACTGATGAATATTATCAGCATATATAGGTGGTAGCACACAGAAATGATCATATACATACCCACTCAGATCAAATATGCATACATATTCTTGAAACAAGCATGGGGGAGGCACATGTACCTTTCCCTATGCATGAATCCCATCATTATATTTTGATGGAACAATGAGGACTAGAGTGGGATTATATCACTTCTTCAATTGAATACATATTCCAATATATCTTGGAGACCAAGAATGTGTAGGACTATATTCCTACACACACTTTGATAAAGTGTCACAACATTCTAGCAACAACAGAAGAGCCCCACCAACATATTCTAGAACTGGTATAGATATAGGGATAGGAACATATTCCTATCCCGAAATACAGAGCAGCATATCACCATGATCAGTAAAAATAAGTGGCTACTCTGAAGAAAGTGTACATTCTTGCTCATCTTTAGAAGGATTATCAGCATATTCTTGTAAAGTATGAGACATAGGACCGATATCACATCCCTATTCCAACCGAGGCTCACCAAATCCATTTGGAACATGCCTCGGGAAAGGCACACATACCTTTAGAAAAAGACCAATGACATACTTCAAAGGAAAAGGATTGGGCTCATATCCCCATTCTGATCAGGGCTCACTAGCTTAGTTTAGAACACATCTCAGAAAATTCACACATTCCAATCAAAAAAGACAAGTGACATTCTTGAATGGCATAATAATAATCTCATATCCTCATTTCAAAAAAGGTTTGTCAGTACAATATGAAAATCACCTCAGAGTAGGCTCATATACCTACCAATGAAGCTACTCAGCATATTCCAATAGATCATGGAATCCAAACTCATATCCATACTTTTGCTAATGAACAAATTCACCATAATCTTTTAGAGGTTATATAGAAGAAGGATCACATCCCTTATCCCATTCCAGAGGTCCATTAGCATATTTTGATGGGGAATGAATATTTGAACTGGGATCATACCCCTACTTCAGCTAGGACTGACCAATATATTCTAGAAACCACCCATATATAGGCTCATATTCCTATAAATACTATATAATCTTACCAAAATAATCTAAAAACTTCTCATTAGCGAGTTCATATCCCCACAACACAAAATTTTTATCAACATATTCTATAAAACATTATCTATAAGGATCATATCCCTACTCAACCCCAAAAGGAAGATCAATATATTCTGTCCATAATGATGAATGAGGATTATATCTATGATCCCATCAATGATAGTTTCCTTAAGGCTATTCAATGCATATCCACAACACCTAAAGGGTTCATCTACTCTTTAACCAAAGTATAAGGCTATCACCACTTTGATAGTCCGCCTCAAATTAGTGAATAGATGGATCGTAGGGACTCTACTTTTGATACCCACCATGAATAAAATCCGCATGATGATATCTATCCTAAACAAGGAAACCATCTCATTTCCTAGACACCTTTGTATAGATAGATTTTCAAAACATTGGAGTTAATCATAAATAGTGACCCATCGACAATTAGCAACACTTCATTACAGCCAGCAAGAGACCTAGAGAAGAAACCTCTATGGTATAGCCAAATAGGGGCATATAATTTTTATGAGGAAGAGGTATACATGGATATATGGAGATAATTATCTAGAAACAACCTCCCAAACATGTTATGAACCATCACTACTTCCAACCATGAGATACCAGATAAGCTAAAAAATGAGCACATACCTTACCTATGCCAGAACATGTGGGCGACTCATCAACATTTAAAGGCTAGACACATCCCCCATTTAAGATATGAGGGTTACCCATAGAAAATAAACATATTCTGTTTTTAAATAGACTTGGAAACTATCTCTATGAACCAAGACTCAAGATTAAAAAATCATAGTGATAATCTACAACATGCTTGTCACCATTGCACCATAACTATTAAATAACTAATCCCAGAGGCCTTTCCAGATATTCATATCCAAGTATGGGGGAAAATATGGAGTGTTTCACTTTACCACATCCTCAAAACAGTAGAACTCCCAAGATATGAAATATTGTAATTTAATATCCATAGAAGAAATTAGGGGATTGGGTAATGCACATTCCATTTGATCAATATAGTGAGACTCCCATGCTTTAAAGACGTAAAGAAATCACAAATATAGGGAGAGGGCTACTAAAATACTCCTAAGTTGGGCCCCTAAAAAATGGGAAATCATTTCATGTAACGCCCCGACCCCAGTTACCCAAAGTCGGTGCATTACTATGTAACATTGGCATGATAAAAAAAGATCAAGTCTCGAAAGGCCGATTAGTTTAACATCTTTGGAAACACTAGATACATTCATAAATGTTACATTACATCATAAAGTCAAAAAACTACAATAACATGGTCTCCATAGTCCACAATCATATCCCCTTCAGACTATCCCTGTAGGTCAGTCATAAAATATTTCTTCACATCCTAGGAAAAATAAAACATAGAAAGGGGTGAGCTCAGATGCTCAGTAAGGATAACAATATAGCGGAAACTTTCATAAATAAACATAAACATTTAAGGCAATGTATAACTAAAACAAAAGCCTTTTAAACTTGAACTTCAGCATAATATGGCAAAAATAAAATGAAGTAATGCTATTTACTTATTCACATGGATATTATACTAGTCGAATAATCACATGCAATATCAATAACCACTTTCATAATGATGTAATTCATAATGCCAGACTATCATAACCACATAGTCAAGGCCTTGTGCCAAGACTACAAATAATATTTTTTTCAAGGCCTTGTGCCAAGACACTAGTTTGTCTCATGAGACCTACCGATGCATCGAGGATCTATAGCGGACTCCACCCGTCACTTATTAAGTCCAATTCATTCCTTATATGAATAGGTTTAAACATATCATAAACCATATCATAATCGTATCACATAAAACATGCATAATGGAAACATAACATTTCCACATTTCAATCACAAGATATCAATACAACACATTGATATAATAAAAACATTATCAAAACCATTTTTAATACCAAAATAAAAGAAAATTAAAACTTGGTATTTATTTTTCATTTAAAAAAAGTTATGGCTTGTAGAGGAAGCCGAAACTCAAATAATGGTCACGACGGCGGAGAAGTCGTTGTCGCTACATACGTAAGACAAAAAATTCCTTTTATCATTTAGTAAAAACGCTTCATATAAAAAGATTCATTTTTAATAAAAGTAAAATTCAAAGGGGTTTATACACCGTATAAAATAAAGTTGTGTATAAAACAAAATATGCCTCAATGAAAGGAGATTGAGACGAAGTCCCTTACCTCGTGTCCGACTTGACTCTATCGTTCTTTAACCTCCTGAATAATAAAATAGAGTTAATTTATACTTTATTAAGAACATTTTTTAAGTTCATTATTCCTTTTATATCACTTATTACCATGTTATGAACATTACGTAATTATTTAAGTTAATAACAATCATTTTGTCGATCTTTGGTACTTGAGTCAAAAATAAACTTCTTATAATTACAAGTTGTTGATGTGGTAAAATATCCATTATATCCAGAATTATATTCATGATGTAGATATAATATATATAATACATATCTAGTATGTACATTCATTTATAATATTATATAACATTTAGAGGTAAGAAATGAAATGCACCATTCATGGAGACGGTAAGCCGTACGTACGCATGAACGCTACTTTCATTTATATTTCGTATTTAATGGAATGAAATAATAATTATATAAAGGTATATTATAATTCCAGTATAATATAATATATAATATCATTTACTCCTCCTTTATACATCCCACATATGGCATTAACGATTCAAATCACTTTGAGGGAGCGGTAGTCCACATTTCCTAAAATGAAATTATCGCGTTTACCCATAATGGAAATCATAAAGGTATGACATAAATGAAAAATAAATAAGCATAAGGAAAACATAAACATAATATATATCATATATAAATATAGTTACATATTAATGGCTACCACTATAGGTGTTAAAATAAGATTGAATAATCATCGTTTCGTGAGGCAGTAATTCGCCACCCACAGAAACAGTATGTTCTTTAACCATTAGACGAAGATGTGTGTAAGTGTAAATAAAATAATTCTCATAAAAACATCCTAGTATATTGAAGATACTGGTTTTGTTACAAAATAAAGTAATATAAAGAGTTTAATGGGTTGGAGAAGCAAAATAAAACAAAATAACATAAGAGAAGACATTACCTTAAAATCGGGTAACTCTTTTTGATTTGATCCAAAGGCTTCCTTGGGAATAATTCTGCCAAAAGTGAGGATTCTAGGAGTAATATAGGGAAGTTTATAGAGTATTTGGACAGAGTTTGGCCAATCCAAATGGCTTTTAAGGTGTGAATAAGGTGGTAGAGGTGGGGGCCTTTTATAAGAGGAGAGGAGGGGCACTCTTGGAAAGTCATGAAATGTTACATTATTATGAAATGATTTTCGGATTTTAAAGGTCCCACAATGATATATTTCGAGTATAATGTGATAAGGGTTCGAAATACACCCATACAATAGGCTTTAGACAAGTGTAATCCTTATATTTTACCTTATCTTTTCATTTTATTTAAATTGTTCGTTAATGAGGTAATCGCTGCATCATCATGGTGTCATAAATAAATTTATTTATTTAATGCCTAAAAATTATAAAAAAAATTCCATGATGTAGGAAATATTTTTATATTTCCAATGAATATTTATAGTCAAAAAGTTAACTTATATAACCCCATGTAATAATTGTTTTAGTAAAACAACACATGTTTGTGACAATTTTATTTTTACTTTAAATAAAAAGTTATTAATGTCATTTTCTTACCCAAGTGGCTCCATGGGGTCCCCAAGTTGACCCATGGATTGTCTTGGTCATCCATGACTCATCCAATAAGGGTAGTATAAGTGTAAAGGTAATTTCATATTATTATAACATTATATTTACCTTAAATTACACTAATTACCTTTAATCGCGATTAATAAAACTTAAAATTTACTATTCACCAAAAATTATTTTCATCTCATTGAACCACATTTTACTTACTAATGACAACCATGTATGTCGGATTTTTGAAATTCAATTCACAGAAGTGGTAAAGTTTCATTTAAACTAAAAATTAGTTTTTTAACTACCACTTAGTGGTTTCACTATTCATCAAAAATGGAAACTTTTCAGAAAAATACCAAAAATCCACCCTAAGCTATAATTGATATTCCGAATTCAAAAATGAAGTCCATTTTGAAATATAAAATTTATATAATTTCAAAAAGTGGGTATTACTATTCATAATGGCTATTTTGATTGGTCGCGGTGTGTTAGAATCTCGAACTTGCGTACAATGCAAGCTATTGCATTATTGAAAGAGAAGCGTATCGTGGAAGCTTGGGGTGTTACATTCTCCCCTTCTTCAATAAATTGTGTCCTCACAATTTGAAATTGTTCTTCTAAAATAAAAGGTTCAAAGTAGAAAATACCTTTGTGGAAAACCTATATCGGAAATAGGGTTAATAAAAATATAACTTTAAATGAAAGAAAGAGAAGTACAAAGGTCACCCGAGATAGCCCATACTAGGATTCTACGAAAACATGGATATGGAGGAGAAACAAACCATCAAGGTCTGATGGAAAGTTATATAAAATAGAATTAGGAGAAAGTTAACTACAAGAAAATCACAAACTTGTGATTGGTTAAACGATCATTGATTCCCCAGTAGGAAAAGTTAACCGACAACGTTTTTGTTTTAAGTTACCTTTCATAAAGTTGAGGAATTTATTTAGGAGATTTACTAAGAACCTAAGGAAATATACATACTTGTCATGTAGAATTTTCATTCTTTAATAAATTTTTACCATAAACCCATCTTTCACTCAAAAATATAATAGAACTCAAAAATATTATATTTATCCTAATCGTACAAGGTTCCAAATATTAACACATACCATTTAGATTAGGAAAACTATTTTGTAATAACCAGAGACTTCCTGTAGGATAGTGATAGGTAATAAAGGCCTGCCGCACTGTGGTTGTGGGTTTGATTCCTACAGCTTTGTCTGACGCGACGGGTTATCCCTCAACCTGCAGGTTGTCCTTTTCTTAAAACTATAGTATTATAATATTTCAAAAATAATCTTCAGAAATGTTTTAACCTTAAAAAATACTATCCAAAGTTAAACTTAATCCATTCCAACCTTCATAGTTATCCAAAATACCTCTGTCCAGACTTTCTCTAAAAGGTATCTAAATTCCAAAATCAATTGTAACATCAGATTCCCCAAACAAAGTAAAATTTATCTTATTGTCACATACTAAAAATATTATTACCTTCATCATATTAAAACCTTAATGAAAACAACAAGTACTGCAGTACAATCCTTATATATATCACATTATTCTTATAACCATAATATAGTTCTTGAGTCCAAAAACACAAATATAATAATTATTCAACTTCATCTGTAGTAACAACATAAGCTTGGTCTTGCTCCCTTGGCCTTTTCTGAGGTAAGTTTACTTGGCTCTTAGGGCATTCATTTGTATAATTACCCATTTCTCTACAATTTTAGCATTCATCATTGATAGCCTCTTTCTTTCCCTTACAATCACGAGCTCGGTGACCTTTTTCTCCACATTTATAACAAACTCCCATTCCTTTTAGGCAAGTACCGGGGTGATTCTTCCCATAATTATCGCATAATATAAAATACTTCTTTCCCTTTTTCAATTTATCTATCTCTTGTTCCACCGTTCTCTTCTTCTCTTGCTTTACTTTATTGTCATAAGATTTAGAGAATTCCTTTTCTGTCTTGATAGAACATGAGACTATATATTCGTACATTGAGAAAGATTGTGATACTAATGCTCGACAAAGAAATGGTTTTAACCCATCGATCAATCTTACATCTTGGGTTACGTATATAATCTACAACATACCTTGCTAACCTTGTAAAGTTGGCCTCATACTTTGTGACATTCTCATCCTCCTTTTGTCTCAGACTCAGAAATTGCCTTTCCATATCTGCTCGATGGTCACGAGAAAAATATTTTTCTAAGAAAATATCTTTGAACTCCCTCAATTCCATATTTTATACTTCATCATCTTCCTTTGTGTTTTGAATCAATGACCACCATTGATCAGAATCTCCAGTGAGGCGGTAAACTGCCATGATAACCTTTTCCCTTTCACTACTCCCCAAGGCATGGAATATATTTCTCTAAGGAATTTATCCATTGATCAGATACTAAGGGATTTTTACTTCCATTGAATGTTGGTGGTTGTTGCCTCATGAAGCATTCTAACATTAATACTCCACGTTACGGATCAGGGTGATCCATACGAGTAAGGTTATTATTCATAACCTGAGTGAGTTGTCCAAGTATGGTGATTAGCTGATCAGCACCAGTTGCATCACCAGCTCCACTATAATTATCTTGAGCAGGAGGGAAATCCCTACATGGAGTACATGCATTGATACGGTTTCCATTCCTTTCACTAGGCGCCATTTCTAAATAATGTCATAAACTAGATTAGTTTATGAATCAAAATAAATAATTCCATACTTGTAAAAAACTTAACATAAATTGAACTATTTATGGATATAATCCATAATCATAAAAAAATGTTTTCTTTGAGGAAGTATATACTCATAAACCCTTCATAATGGTTTGTAAAGAAATCGTGAATTATCCTAAGCATATCCCCTGGGAGTGTCGTAACCAAGAGTGAAGCAAGGCCTGCTGTTGTGCACCAGTTCCCGTTCGAGTCTAGCTCAAAGCGGTGTTTTCGGGTTTTACCCCTAGGTACATTTGTGCCAGAGCCACCTCTGCCTGCTCGTATCCAGACAGGGATGTATTGCTTGGAAAATACACAAAATCTATACTTTACCAAAATTATAGGATGTTCTTCTATACTAATCCTCAAAGTCTATCTTAGGGCTATGTGCTCTAATCAGAATTTATCTAAATCTAGATTCCAAGGTTAGTACTAAACTGCCTCTGATACCAACTGTAACGCCCCGATCCCAGTTACCCAGAGTCGGTGCATTACTACGTAACATTGGCATGATCACAAAAGATCAAGTCTCTAAAGACCAATTAGTTTAGTAGCCTTGGAAACACTAGATACATTCATAAATGTTACATTACATCATAAAGTGAAAAACTACAATAACATGGTCTCCATAGTCCACACTCATATCCCCTTCAAACTATCCCTGCAGGTCAGTCATAAAATATTTCTTCACATCCTGGGAAAAATAAAACATAGAAAGGGGTGAGCTCAGATGCTTAGTAAGGATAACAATATAGCAGAAACTTACATAAATAAACATAAAAATTTAAGGCAATATATAACTAAAACAAAAGCCTTTTAAACTTGAACTTCAGCATAATATGGAAAAAATAAAATGAAGTAATGCCATTTACTTATTCACATGGATATTCTACTAGTCGAATAATCACATGCAATATCAATAACCACTTTCATAATGATAGAATGCATAATGCCAGACTATCATAACCACATAGTCAATGCCTTGTGCCAAGACTACAAATAATATTTTGTCAAGGCCTTGTGCCAAGACACTAATTTGTCTCATGAGACCTACCGATGCATCGAGGAGCTATAGCGGGCTCCACCCGTCACTTATTAAGTCTAATGCATTCCTCATATGAACGGGCCGGGCCGGGCCGAGCCTGCCTTGAAAAGTGTCGGGCCGCCGACCATTATTCGGGCCGACCCGGGCCGGCCCGAACAACCCCATGAGGCGGCCCGAGCCCGGCCTCGGGCCGACCCAAACCATCAGGCCAGGATGGGCTTTTTCGGGCTGGGCCGGGCTTTTTCAAATCGGGCCGTGGTGGGCTTTTATTATTTTCAAAATAATTGTCTCTTAATTTTTTTTATTTAAACATTTTTATAACATTTATTTAAAACGTTTCTTTACATTTATTTTTAAATGCATGTTTTTTGTAAAAACGTTTATTTTATTTTTTATTAACATTTTACAGTGGGTGGATATGTTTTTTGTCTAAATATAAATAAATATATATATATATATATATATATATATTATTTGCAAATTGTAAAAAAATAATGAGGGGTGCGCAGCTGCCGTGGGTGAGTTTAAAGCCTTATTATTTAAACGTTTTTCTAACATTTATTTAATACATTTTTTACATTTATTTTTTTAACTTATTTATAATTTTTAAGCGTTTGTTAGTATTTTTTATTTAAACATTTTTATTTAAACTGTTTTTTTAACATCTTTTTAAAATGTTTTTTTGCATTTATTTTTAAATGATTAATTTAAAACATTTTTAATTTTTTTTAAACGCATGCTTTTTACAAGTATTTTTTTAAAACATTTAACTTTTTTTTCACATTTTAATGTAAAAAGTATTTTTTAAGTGTTTATTTAAAAAAAATTAATTTAAATGTTTGTTTTAAAAACTTTTTAAACATTTTTATTTAAACCATTTTTTAACACTTGTTTAAAACTTTTTTTTACATTTATTTTTAGACGTTTAATTTAAAAAGTTTTTTTGAACGCATATTTTTTACATGTATTTTTTTAAACATTTTACACGTTTTTTGTAAAAACATTTTACAATGGGTGAATATGTTATTTTTTTATATAGATTTATACATGTCTGTGAATTTATATATATTATTTACAAATTAAAAAAATAATAATGAGTTATTGGGGGGTGCGCAGCAGTGAGTGGTTAGTTTAAAGTGTTGTTATTTAAATGTTTTTTATCATTTATTTAAAACGTTTTTTTACATTTATTTTTTTAACTTAAGTATTTTTTAGGGTTTGTTTAATTTAAAACATTTTTTTAAACATTTTTTAATTTTTTTGCAGGGCAGGCCCGACCCGGCCCTGTCTGGACTGAAATTACACTCTTAGCGGATGCGCAGCAGTGGGTGAGTTAATTTTTTTCTAAATAAATTTATATATGTATATATAGTATATATAATATATGAAAGTTTTATCATATTTAAAAAAAAAATAATGAGGTTGGGGTGTGCGAATATCATTTAGTGAGTAGTTATTTTTTGTTAATATATAATAAGTTATTATATATATATATATATAATATGAGAAAATTGTAAAAAAATAATTAGGGGGTGTGCGCGAACATCATTGGGTGAGTTAATGGCTTTGTTTATATATATATATTGGGGGTGTGCGCAAACATCATTGGGTGAGTTAATTTTTTTTTCTAAATAGATTTATATATGTATAGTATATATAATTTATGCATGTTGCAACATACTTAAAAAAATTAATGAAGTTGAGGGACTTGCACGAACATCATTAGGCGAGTGTGTTATTTTTTATTAATATACAACAAGTTATTATATATATATAATATTAAATCATATACATATACATATACATACATACATATATATTATTAATGGATTTTTAAAAACCATACTTATTTTTTTATTAATATACAAAGAATTATTATATATATATATAATATTAAATCATTGATATATATATATATATTTATTTATTTATTAATAGCTTTGTTTATATATATATATATATATTATTAAATCATACACACACACACACACACACACACACACATTATTAATGAATTTTTAAAAACCACACTTAATTGATACATATTATTAATGGATTTGTTTATATATATAAACTATTATATATATAATTATATATCGTTGTACATATATATTTATACACACATTATAATTATATATAATAATAATTATATGTATATATATAATATCATTTTTTGTTAATATATAACGATATATGCACATATAGATAGAAATACACACACACACATATATATATATAGATACATATATAAATAAATATAAATGTATAAAGATACATGTATATATACATAGATATATGTATATATAGATAGATATATACATATAGATATTGAGATATATATATATATAAATAGATCTATATATATACATATATCTATATATAAATATAGATATATGTATATATAGATATATGTCTATATAGATATATGTGTATATAGATATATGTATATAGAGATAGATATATATCCAGATATATATATATATATATATATATATATATAGATCTACATATATATATTTAAATATATCTATATATACACAGACCTGTGATTAATTTACAGGCGCAACCTTGGGAGCTTGAGTTAGGGGGATCAAATCCCCCTACCTGCAGTTCCCCGTTATATTTTTTACAGCAGGCGGGCCAGCGGGCCGGGCTTCGCGCGGGCCCGCGGGTCGGGCTTTTTCGGGCCGGCCCGGCCTGGCCCGCGGGCCTGCCTGGAAAGGCCCAGGCCTGACCCGCAGAACCTGCGGCCCGAGCCCAGCCTGGCCCGATGCGGGCTTTGCAGGGCCGGGCCGCTCGGGATTTCGGGCCGGGCCTGTCGGGCTTTCGGGCCGCCGGGCCAAAATTACACCCTTACATATCATAAACCATAACATAATCGTATCACGTAAAACATGCATAAATGAAACATAAAATTTCCACATTTCAAACACAAGATATCAATACAACACATCGATATAATAAAAATATTATCAAAACCATTTTCAATACCAAAATAAAAGAAAATTAAAACTTGGTATTTATTTTTCATTTAAAAAAGTTATGGCTTGTAGAAGAAGCCAAAACTCAAATAATGGTCATGGCGGCATAGAAGTCGTTGTCGCCGCATACGTAAGACAAAGCATTCCTTTTATCATTTAGTAAAAATGATTCGTATAAAAATATTCCTTTTGAATAAAAGTAAAATTCAAAGGGGTTTATACACCGTATAAAAGAAAGTTGTGTATAAAACAAAATATGCCTCAATGAAATGAGATTGAGACGAAGTCCCTTACCTCATGTCTGACTTGACTCGATCGTTCTTTAACCTCCTGAATAATAAAATAGAGTTAATTTCTACTTTCTTAAGAACCCATTTCAAGTTCATTATTCCTTTTACATCACTTATAACTATGTTATGAACATTATGTAATTATTTAAGTTAATAACGGTCGTTTTGTCGATATTTGGTACTTGAGTCAAAAATAAACTTCTTATAATTACAAGTTGTTCATGTGGTAAAATAAACATTATATCCAGAATTATATTAATGATTTAGATATCATATATATCATACATATCCAGTATATACATTAATTTATAATATTACATAACATTTTTAGGTAAGAAATGAAATGCACCGTTCATGGAGACGGTAAGCCGTAAGTACGCATGAACGCTACTTTCATTTCTATTTCGTATTTAATGGAATGAAATCATAATAATATAAAGGTATATTATAATTCCAGTATAATATCATTTACTCCATCCTTTATACGTCCCACATATGGCATTAACGATTCAAATCACTTTGAGGGGGCGGTAGTCCGCATTTCCTAAATTGAAATTATCGCGTTTACCCATAATGGAAATCATAAAGGTATGACATAAATGAAAAATACAGAACACAAGGAAAACATAAAAATAATATATATCATATATAAATATAGTTACATCTTAATGGCCACCATGAGAGGTGTTAAAAGAAGATTGAACAATCATCGTTTCGTGAGGCAGTAATTTGCCACCCACAGAAACAATATGTTCTTTAACCATTAGACGAAGGTGTGTGTAAGTGTAAATCAAATATTTCTCATAAAAGCATCCTATTATATTTAATATACTGGTGTTTTTACAAAATAAATTTATAAAAAGAGTTTAAGTGGTTGGAGAAGCAAAATAAAACAAAATAACATAAGAGAATACATTACCTTAAAATAGGGTAACTCTTTTTGATTTGAGCCAAAGGCTTCCTTGGAAATAATTTTGCCCAAAGTGAGGCTTCTAGGAGTAAGAGAGGGAAGTTTAGAGAGAATTTGGGCAGAGGTTGGCCGAGCCAAATGTCTTTTAAGGTGTGAATAAGGTGGTAGAGGTGGGGGCTTTTATAAGAGGAGAGGAGGGGCACTCTTGGAAAGTCATGAAATGTTACATTATTATGAAATGATTTTAAAATTTTAAAGGTCCCAAAATGATATATTTAAAGGATAAGCTGATAAGGGTTATAAATCCACCCATTCAATAGGATTTAGACAAGTGTAAGCCTTATATTTAACCTTATCTTTTCATTTTATTTAAATTGTTCATTAATGAGGTAATCGCTGCATCATCATGGTGTCATAAATAAATTTATTTATTTAATGCCTAAAAATTATAAAAAAATATCATGATGTAGGAAATATTTTTATCTTTCCAATTAATATTTATAGTTGAAAATTTAACTTATATAACCCCATGTAATAATTGTTTTAGTAAAATAACACATGTTTGTGACAATTTTATTTTTACTTTAAATAAAAAGTTATTAATGTCATTTTCTTACCCAAGTGGATCCATGGGGTCCCCAAGTTGACCCATGGATTGTCTTGGTCGTCCATGAATCATCCAATAAGGGTGGGACAAGTGTAAAGGTAATTTCATATTATTATAACATTATATTTACCTTAAATTACACTAATTACCTTTAATCGCGATTAATAAAAATTAAAAGTTACTATTCACCAAAAATTACTTTCATCTCATTGAACCACATTTTACTTACTAATGAAAACCATGTATGTTGGATTTTTTAAATTCAATTCACAAAAGTGGTAAAGTTTCATTTAAATGAAAAATTAGTTTTTTAACTACCACTTAGTGGTTTCACTATTCATAAAAAATTGAAGCTTTTCAGAAAAATATTAAAAATCCACCCTAATATATAATTGATATTCCGAATTCAAAAATGAAGTCCATTTTGAAATATAAAATTTATATAATTTCAAAAAGTGGGTATTACTATTCGTAACGGCTATTTTGATTGGTCACGGTGTGTTAGAATCTCAAACTTGCGTACAATGCAAGCTATTACATTATTGAAAGAAAAGCGTATCGTGGAATCTTGGGGTGTTACATTTCGGTCATGAAAAAAGAAGTTGATGACTACTCGATAGCTTCCCATAGAAAATGACTCTCATCATAGGTGTATATTTCACCCTCATACATGAGCACAATTGTACCAAATCAAACAGATTGTAATAACAGATTCCATAGTATCCATCCAGGAGAAAACCTATCCCACAGGGATGGAGTAATTTTTACCACTTCCTCCAACCCTAGTGTAATCAAATCCTAAGAGTATCTAGAAAATATCAACATAATCTAGAAACCAACCCAAGCTCACAGGGATGGGGAAATTTTTATATTAATTTCCACCCCCAGTTTCATCACACCATAAGAGGTTCCTTCATAAATCATTATTGGTTCTATATCAACCCCAACCTGTAGGTTTTGGGGAATTTATATCTCAATTTCCATCTCATGATCCATCAAATATTTGACTGGAATCATCAAATCCTCAACAATAGGACTAGAAAGTGCCAATAAAGGCCCCAAATTGACCCCATCCCATAGGTATGGGGGAATTTTTATCATTATCATCACTCCAGAAGGAAGGGAGGTAAATATTGATAGTTGACATCCCATCTATTACTCATTCCATGAGACATACCCTTTCTACTTAGGGCCCATTCGGCAAGCAAAATTAGAAACTCCCTTAAGGAAACTATTTATAGACCAATATGGGAGGGATTCATGAGATAGGAAATCAAACCTTATAAGGTTCGTAGGCCAAAATAGTCCAATACATCAAGGGGTAGATAAATAACCATGATTCAACCCTCAAAGGGGGAGTAAGTGGTATAAAATCACCCTATTGTGCAGAGAGTAATGGGATAACTACCATTTTTTGATACAACTCAGTGAATTTAGTCACCATAAATCCAATAAATGATGTGAACTAGGATGTAAACATATAGGTATGCAATAAAAAAACTATTCCTTGAGAGGTAGGTGATTTGGATGCACCAACTGAGGCTGCATGTATGTGGAATCAGAGAAGGATACAGAACCTGGCACCTTTGAATGATGAATTTCTACCTTTATGGTGAAACAATACCAATGATAAAAGGAAATGTGTGGATACATACCACTCACTATCCATAGAAGATGAATTTCACACCACAGATGAACGATCAACACAATATGAGAATGTGATGAAAAATCTTAGATAGCTTAATGAGAAACTAATCCTAGGAAACATTCCTACTAGCTATCATCTTAAAATAGAAGAAAATATCCCTCCTACCATATATAAGGATAAAGATAATATACCTAAAAGAGTAGCATTTGAGCACAAATCTAGATTTGGATCTAGGTAACTAGTCAACATAAATGAGGAAGTCGAGGATGATCACGACTTTCCTCCATAACGGTTACAACCACTCCCATAGTAGAGAAATCATTCAATCCTAAAATAGATTTAGAATCAGAGGGTTATGAAAATGGGGCCACCTTATCAAGACTCACCCACTCCCTATAGATATTAGGCTGTCCAGATAGTAGTACCTCTAGAACTCCTCAACTCCATTGAATCCTTAGCTGGTCGAATAGAATCCATGGAAGGGTAGTGTGCATTAGTACAGTCTGAAAAGAATCCATATCCTGAATGGGTGGATAAAAAGTTTCCCCCACCCAATTTTTTAAATCCCATATTCTCAACCTTTGATGATGTGGGAGATCCAGAATAGTATCTCACACACTTCGTGTCCTTATACAGCCCAATGATGGGCCCTCAAGACCAGCAGGAGGTGACCAAATTGAGATGTTTTGTACAAACTATGATAGGGATAGCCTATATTTGGTAAAAAAGACTTCCATTAGGATCCATTATAGGATGGAAATACCTTCTTCATCAATTCCTTTATTAGTTAAACTCCACACTAAGGAAAACAACAATTATCGACCTCACAATATGCAAACAATGAAAAAATGAGAGGGTTTCTGACTTCATTAATAGATGGAAAGGCTTAACCAATTCACTCAATATCCCTCTCTCACAAGGGAAATTGCTGCAATTCTATGATGAAAATATTCAAGATGTGCTACAAATACCTTTGATCCTGATGAAGTATGCAGGAAGATTCCATGAGTTTACAAAGATGGTTCAATGCCTAGAAGATGTCATTCAGAGGACCCGTGATAAATATTATCCCAAGCCCATGACATAGGGAAAAAGTTCTAGTAAGGCATAGACTCCTGTAGTTACCCTCAAACCAATAGCAGTGCCCGTTCAATCACCCAGGTAGGCCTCAAATCATCTTTTTCCTACCATCGAGTAGTAGCAACAAAAAAATCACCCTCAATCAAATGCAAAAAGAGATTAGGTTTGTCTGTAACGTGATGAATAAATAACATTACTATGAAATGAGTAGGTCCCCAGTTATTTACTTATAGGAATGAAAAATAATATAATCAAGCTATCAGAGCCCAAGAAACCCAATGAGGCCAACCTCACTAATTGTCTTTACAAATTAACTTTCCATAGAAGGCTAGGTTACACCATCCAAGACTTATTTGTATTTAAATACATTCTATAATGTGTGGTTTATTATAGATAGGTGATACTAGATAATTATCCAACACAGGTAACTTGTGTAACTATCTTCCAATAAGAAGAAGAGGGTGATTGGTAAGAATTTTCATCCATGCATATACATAAGTTCAATAACTGGATGACTTGAAAGACTATTTACCAAGCTCATGCCACCCTGAGATAATAGATTCATAAACTAACAACAATACTAGTACTTATGAAGGTGTCATGTAATACACTTCCTAGAGGAATATGTAATCATCATACATAGGAAAAGACACAAGACAAATAGCTATATCTATCTCCCACAAAATATTTGAATCATGAAGTATTATTTCCTTTAATATCTAGATAATGGGAACCACCTCATCAAAAATAACCATCATCAGATAAAGAGACAATTTTTGGTTATGTTAACATAGTTCACTTAATAAATTCCTTCTCCAATGATAAATATTCCTCCGAGTATGACTTACCCATACCTGAATAGAGAGTTGAAGGCTGAGGGTGTAGAAAATGAGGATATAGGGGATGATGTAGGTGTGGTCAAACCCAATATTTCAGCCACATTCCCATGGAATCCATATATGTAGAAGAGACACATGGGAGAGCACTAAAACAATCCCAACAAAAACACACGATGCCTTAGATACCTCCATCATTCATTCAAGACTATTCATCTTACATGACTGATTGGTGGGGGTGAGATTGTATGATCAACCCATATATAGGGCAAATCTATGTGACCCATTCCACTCGCAACATATGATCCTTCAACCTCTACTCAGGAACCAGGTCTGTCCACCTAAAACACTGTGACTATTGATCCATAGAATAGGGATAAACCCCACCTTGTGAAGCATAGAACTCTAGTAAAAAAATATGACATTATGAAGGAGTTGGTGGTTATTCCATTCAAACTCTTAATCTTGGATTCTCACCATATTTCAAAAGAGATCAGAGAGTCACTCATTGAGGTCGTCCAGATCCCATTGGAGTTTGAGACATAATTCACTGCATTTAAGGTTTATTGAGTGGATACTATGGAATCAAAATGTCATATCACCATCTCGTTCATAGAACAAGATCATAAAGAAGTTAACTAAGGAAATATTAGACCCCTGTACGTTTTATGAAAACTTGATAATGTCAACATCCAAAGGTCACTAGTTGAAGATGTTTCTAAGATTAATCTCATATTAGTTAGAAGCCTTTTACATGTAATATATGGATAGGGGGACTCATCTCTGACAAAGATATCCATTCAAGGGTAAAATAAGAGAGAACAAAGAACTATTGGGAAGATCAAGGTTGAGGCTCAGTTTGGGGATCTCATATCTAAAGATGAGTTCATAGTTATTCATAAATACAAAATATATAATGTAATTTTTGGAAGAACTTGGATTCATAGACACATAGAGATACCTTCAACATTTCATCAATTCTTGAAATACCCCATCGACGAGAAGGTTGACAAACTACATGGTGAAAATGTCCCCTTAAAGTATTACAAATACATATATGATGAGGAAGGGTTCTACAAGATGGAAGGAAAACAACCAATTATGGATGATGATATGTAGATTTTAGCCCTCAATTTATTGGGGATTGCCCCTGTGAATCCTTGGAACATGATCGACAGTAATTACATGCTACCCAAAAACCTAATTGAGGCAGTAAACTTAATCCTAGTAAGTCACTGTGAATCGAAAACTTCATTGGATCATGTACATGTGATAGATTTAATGTCATCTAAATTAGATTCATCAAAAGGGGACCATGATAATTATCTATTAGGATCTAATAATTCCATTACACTAACAATGAATATTAAAATAACCACAAAAAATTCTCTTCAACTCATGATTTCCAAGATTCTCCTACCCTCAGTGGAAGCATAAAGGGAAACAAGCATCCCCATAATATCTATGTGACGACTATGGAAGTTTAGGATTATAATGTATCTTCCCATGGCCTATATTACCTCAACAATGACAGATATGTCCTCAGATTACTCACCATGTCTGAAAATTCCTCTAAGGACATAGATATTTAAGAAGAAGAGGATGAGCTCATGAACACCCATCCCTCATTTGAGGAAGGTTTATCCACCACCATTAATGAGATCAAGTAGGTGAATATTGGAACAAAAGAAGACCTGTGACCTACATTTATTAATTTCTCTATGAATCTTGAGGAGAAAGATATGTATATTTCATTTCTAAAGCATCATCGATACGTGTTATTTTAGAATTATATAAAAATTCCCAATCTAGACCCTGATGTACCAACACATCACCTATGATTACCTAATGGACATCGAGGTTTCAAGTAGGTATCTAAAAGGATGAAATCATTTCATGCTACTAATATAAAATCAGAAGATAAAAAATCTATCAAAGAAGAATTTTTGAAGGAAGTGTAGTACCCAAAATAGAACTCTAACATCATCCTCATCAAGAAAAAGAACAGCCACATTAGGTTATGCATCGATTTCAGGGACCTTAATAGACACTTCCCAAATAATTATTTCCCATTACCGATCACAAAAAATTTGATCAATGAAATTGTTGGATTCCAATTCCTTTACTTCATGGATGGGTATTCAGGGTATAACCAGATAAAGATGGCCCCTGAAGACAAGGAAACCACTACCTTCAAAGTACCTTAGGGGATCTTTTTCTATCATATCATACCCATTGGATTAAAGAACATTAGAAATAATTAATAACATGCCATGCATCATATCTTATATCCCTTATTGGGATGAATAATAGAATTTTATGTCGATGACCTAGTAGTCAAATATTGATAGAAATGTGATAACCTTAGTGATATTCAAACAATATTCAACAAGTCTCAACAACATAGTTTGAAGATAAATCATATGAAGCATGATTTCAGAATAACATATGGGAAATTACTTGGATATGTGGTATGATACCATGGCATTGAGGTCGATCTGAAAAATAATAGTGAAATCTTATAAATTTCACTCCCTTGGAATATTAAAGAACTGAGGGGGCTCCAATTGAACCTTGCTTAAATTCAGTGTTTCATAGCTAACCTGGCCAACAAATCTCTCCCCTTCACCAAGTTAATGAAGAAGGGAGTCACATAATAATAGGATGCATATTTCTAGGAATCCTTTGAGAATCTCAAGCAGTAATTTCTGCACCCACCAGTTTTGATGGCATTGATGGAAGGAAAGTCACTTATCTTATATGTGGATTCCATGGAATGATCACTTGGTGCTCTCCTCCCATAGAAAAATTATGTTAGGAATGAAAATAGCCTCTAATATCTCAATCTAATGATTCTAGGTACTAAGAACCAGTATTCTGATATTGAGAAGAGCTGTCTCGCACTCATCTTTATGGTAAAAAAGATGAGACATTACTTGTAGTGTTATGAAGTCCACTTGGTCTCTCATATTTAACCTCTCAATTACATCCTTGGATACCCTATATTGAATGGGCATTTGGCCTGATTTGTAGTTACTCTGAAACAATATGACATCCATCTTGTGTCACCAAAGGCATTTAATGGGCATACCTTGGCTGATTTCTTTATAGCACATCCCACCCCAGAAAGCACACAAGTGGACACTAAACTTCTAGAAAAATAAGTTTTCTATGCCCATGACACTATCTGAACATGGGAAATTTATTTTTACAGTGACTCACAAAGTTCTATCAACAAGATAATAGAAAAATAAAAGCTCAACCGGGTTAGTCTAGGGATTGTGTTTATTTCCCCCAAAAATAAAATTTTCCCTACTCTTTCTCATTGTCCAAAGGCTACACTGATAATGAGGTAGGATATCAAGCCCTCAATACCGACTTGGAACTAGAATTATAGCTGTATACAACCTAACTAAACATTAAAGGGGATTCAAAGCTTGGGATTAAACAAATCAATGGTGAGTATTCTATCAAGAAGGAGGAATTATCCCCTATCATTAGTTACAATAGAGGACTGATGAAATAATTCCCTTTTGAACCAACATTGCATCACATAACTCGATAAAAAAATGCTCATACCGATGCACAGGATAATATAGACATAGTCCTGGTTGACCCCAATTATGATGAAGTGGTTTTTTGCATCACGCTTATAAGAGTGGTATCATCAGTCATCATTTGTGACATAGAGAAAATAAACCAAGTCAACACTTCTCTAGAGCATGATGAACTGATATACACCCCTAGATGGATGTATCCCTTAGTTGATTACCTCCAAAATGGAACCCTCCCATTAGATCAATCCAAAAGAGAATATAATCAATGTTGAGTAGTGAAATTTACCCTTAGGGATGGGAAAAATGATAAAAAACACCTCTAAAAATGTGGCTTAGATAGAATCCTCCTCAGATGCATAGTAGAAGGATATATTCCCACCATCATGGAAGAAGTACGTGCAAGATCCCATGATGCTCATCAATCTAGGATCATACCCTCCCACCAAATTAAGAGGCTTGGTTATTACTAGAAAAATATGATACATGACTGTGTGGAATCTACTAGGTAATTTCATGCATGCTATATTCATAAAAAAATCATATATTAACCCCCATATTTTATACATATAGCTAATTATTTCTTACTATTTACCTTATGAGGAATGGATGTTTGGGGCCATATCCCCCAGCCACAATGAAGAAGTTTAAGTATATCCATACCATTATCAACTTCTTTTCCAAATAGGATGAGTAAATAACCCTCAAGGAAGTTGGGATGAATAATACTATTAACTTCATAAAATCTAATATCATCACTAGATTTGGTGTCCCTCAAGCAATATTGATAGACAATGACACCAACTTTCATTATACCAAATTGAAGAAATTATAATAGGAGTACAAAATCAAATCCAACCATTTATCCCTCCATCATACAATGAAAAATATAAAAATAGAGGCCTTTAATAATACTCTATCAAATATACTCCATAAAATGGTGGAAAATGATAGTAATACTTGGCCAGAAAATCTCCTTCATGCTTTATTGTCCTACCACACCACCATGCACATTGCCACCCAAGTGACTCCATATTCATAGGTATATGAAATCAAATCAGTGTTGACCATTGAAGTCCAATTACCCTCACATCATATAGATATTTGTGGAAAACTCTCATATGATGAGAAATCAAAAAAGAGACTAGATGAGTTGGAACAAATCGATGTGAAAAGGTTGTGCCCACTGCACAACCTTGAATTTCATCATAATTGGATCACACAAGCCTTCAATAAAAAGATTCACCTCCTATTGTTTCTATAAGGAGAACTGGTATTAGATCTCAAAACCCCAATTATAACAAGAAAGAAAACTACTTATCTAGAACCCAAGTGGGAGGGGCCTTACATCATATATAAATTCTATTCCAATGGAGCTTACTCATTGGACACAATGGATGGATAATTAATTAAACCCAACACCAATGTAAGGTTTCTCAAGAAGTAATTTTCATAGCTACCATCAGCATCCCAAGTCCTAGAAGTAAGACTTAAACTACATGGAATATTTATTCCTTACCACATTATGTTAAACTACATGGAAGATGTCCTTAATGCATGATGTTATACTATACGGAGAAAGTTACTTCATGGATGGTTCACTACACATGAGATAGATCTATTTTAAAGAAAAATGAAGTACTCTTATCCCTATGTGTGAGTCAGATCCACATTGGGAATCTCCCCATTCAATAACTACACATGTCTTGATTCCTGCCACCACAAGAGACATAATGATGCCCATATCTAAAATACTAGGTGAAACCACAATATAAATATAAAAATTTCCCCCTCTATATATGGTTCAGACATACATGGAGAGTTTTATGTTCAAGAACTACATGTGTATTTATTATTACTATCAAAGGATACATAGTGATGATCAGATCTCAAATCCCAGGTCCAACAAGAATAAAAAAAATTTCCCCCCGCTGTGTATGGGTCAGACCTACGTGGAGAGTTTTCTATTCAAGTACTACATGTGGCTTGATTCTTGCTATCATAGGATACATAGTGACACCCCGATCACAAATCCTGGGTCTAACCACAATATAAACAAAAAATACCCCCCTATGCATATGGTTTAGACCTATATGAAGAGTTTTACATTCAATAACTACGTGTGTCTTGATTCTTACTATATATAAAAGTAAAACCCTTCCTATGTATGGGATGGACCTATCCAGGGAACCATTTGATAACTACATTTGTATTTATTTCTATCATTAGTGGATATGTAGTGATGCTTGGATCCTTCATTCCAGGACCATCCATAAGTCATCATCACTCCCAAACATGTCCCTCCACAAGATTCATATTCAGATATAGGTCATAGTCCACAATAAATTGTGGACACCCTCATATATTCCCCACCATGTACTTGTGCACGACTTAATTTACTTCCCAGTTATCCCTTGTTTTTGACACCGATCATGGATCATGTGAGCTTAGGGAACCTAACAGGACACTCTGGATGATGTGATCGTGATGTGTCTTGGATAGGGAACTAAATCCTAATTACATGATGTTAAACTATGAGACAACGTCCAAGTCTCACAATGTTAAACTGCATGAAAACAGGTCTTTATTCCAAATAGATCACCCTAATGATTGTGTATTCAAGAATTGTATGTATTATCCCTTTGCATTGAAAACGTGTTTGATAAATTATAGTTTAGACTTAAAGGTGCTCGAACCACTCCTAAATCTTAAATTCTTCATGAACCAACTTTATATCTTTAATATCTGAGTTAATGACAACCAATTCATTGAGTTTATATCCTTATCTTGTAACCTCATAAACCTTGGGTTCCCCTTCTCCTAGTTCTTCATTATAGAAAATTGGTAACATGGATTGGATAATCATAAAGGACACCTTGGGTATTCACTATATAATTGAAACAATGACAAAGAGATTTTTCCTAGAGGATGTTTGGTCCTAGAGGAGAGACCCCCCTCAAACCCAAGAGTTATTTTCCAGACTATATAGAATATGGGATGCCACCATTATCAATGGTTGACCTATACCAACTAGATTCCTCCTCTAATTGAATCAGATATTCTTGGGTTATGATTTACACTCCCTATAACCAAACTATTCCACTATATTCAGATACTCTTGATGTTACTCATCTGTGCATCGTACCCATTGTCAAAGAATGATTATGACATTGAATTATTGTTACCCTTTCATTTTAGGTTATGTATACCCCATGAAGACCTAAATTCCTTAAGATTTTAAATCCCTTTAGATTCTACCTTTTCAAAATTTATGTCTCAGATACATATAATCTATTTTCTCCATGTACAAGAGGGATAAAAAATGACTCAATGGTTTATGCCTTCATATTCCAAGTCTTGGTGGAAGGAATTTAAACTACATGGAATTTATATCAGAACTATGTGTGGATTTATTCTTGTTATCATAAGATACATAGTGACAATGAGACCTTAGATATTGGGTATAACCATGATGAAAAAGATAAAAATACCCCTTCCCTTGCATATGGTCCATACCTATGAAATGGATTATCTAAAATCAGAACTACGTATGGCTTGATTTCCATACTATGGGACACATAGTGATGCATGGATATCCATTTCAGGACTAACCACAAAACATCCTAGGAACATGAAATTAAACTGCATGACAATGTCCTAGTTTCATGACGTCAAAATGCACAACAAGAGGTATTCATGTTGAACAGATCACCCCTGATGATTTTTTACTCAAGAATAACATGTTTTATCCCCTTACCATAGGTGTGTTAAATACATGCTGGTGTAGCCTTTAGGGTTCTCGAACCCTTATTTAATATTACATTCTCCATGAAATAACTTCATATATTTGATATATGAGTTTATATGAACCAATTCTTCAAGTTTATATTCTTGTCTTAGAACCCCATGGACTTTGTGTTCCCTTGCTTCTAGTTCTCACCTATAGAAAACTAGTAATAGGGACTGAATATTCCAAAAAGACCCTACTAGGATTCACTGGAGGATTGACATAATTCCAAATATCTTTTTTATAGAGTATTTTTGGTCCCAAAGGAGATCCCCCCTTAAACCCAAGAGTTATTGTCCTAACTATGTGGAATATGGGATTCCTCCATTATCAATGGTTAAACTATACCCACTAGTTTCCACCACTAGTTACCTTAGATATTCTTGGGTTATTATTTACACCTTCTATAACCCAACTATTCAAGAGGATTTAGATACTCTTGATGTTATAAATTTGTGGATCACACCCATTGTCAAATAAAGACTATGACATCATATTCTTCTACTCTTCCATTTCAAGTATGCATATTCTATAAAGATCTAGTTCCCATAAGTTGGTTATTCCTCTCAAAAATACATCCTAGTCGCATGATTTTAAACTGAATAAAAACATCATAGTTTCATGAAATTAAAATTCATGACATATGGTTCATCCTGCAAGGACTAAATTTTTTTAGAGTGGGCCATCTTATCCATGAATCTATGTTAGGGGTGAAATGTTCACCTCCATGCCATAATGAAGTATAGAAATCATTACCCCTACGTATGAGCCTAATCTATGTAGATAACCCCTTAGATAACTATAGTGTTGATACTCAAGGGAAGGAGATATAATTCCCATCTCCCCTGCATATGAGTCCGATCTATATGGAGATATCTCCTTAAAGGAGCTGATTATCGCATGATTCCTACCCTTATAATATGTATAGGGAAACCTAGGGAATCCCAACTATAAAAATTGAATTGAACTCTATTTAAAAATGACCAAGTCATACAGACTTGATTTTCCTATGTATGAGTTAGATCTATGTATGGATTTGTTTCACATGAGATAAATCTATGAAATAAAAGATCCAACATATGTCTACCCATCAATAAGAATATGCATGGATAAAAGGCTTTTCCCACAAATAAATCCCCATGACCAATGAAAATTTTCAACAAGGATATCTTGCATAATTTCACATCAGTTCCTCATCCTCATTGTGTGATGATAAACTACAAGGAAAAAAATCCTTGTCGCATGATGTTAAATTGCATGACAAATATGTCCCCCTAGATGACATTAAAATGTGCATACCATCATCCATCTTCATTCCTTATCTAAGGACCACAAGAGCTTGAACCTAGTCAACCATAGTATGAGGTACCTCCATCATCTTTTAAACACCTCAACCCATAGATAATGCTTTGGGTCTTGAACATATCAGGTTTCTTCCAACCTTTCATGGACCCTAGAAAGAATAAAATATCTCTCTATTTGACCATGAAAGTGGTGGATCCGCATAAGGTACTTAGACACATAAATATGAGGCATCTTGTCCCTTCAGGAAGGACCTTCTGATCCTTGTGATCCCTAACATCGTTGCAGTGGATCTCATCACCTTAGAGTGATTCAAAATAATTTTCTTCATGATTATATCATACTATTACTCCTGACTTGAGAACTTTGAGCCATGATTTACAATATTTTCATCTCCTGCTCAAAAGGATTTTTTGAGTACTCTTGAACCTGGGTATCCTAATTAGGATATTGTGTAACATTCCCATCATATCGGGTCCAAATGCATCATGAACTTAAACTTAATGTACTTTGGTTATAGATGTACAACTTTAAACTTTAGACTTTAATGTTCCAAGCCATAAGACCCTAAACTTCCATTGAAAGAGACATAAAACTTTTCAGGCTGAAAACCCGCAAAGGGAAAACTGAGAAAAAGTAAAGTCTCTACTTTACAAACTCTTCATATCTAGAGTTTAGGAAAACATTATAGAATAAATAAAAATGGAATAAAGTTCATGGGGCTCACTTTTTGGCCCTAGTAAAAGCTGATCTATGCTCGCTAAACCCTCTGAGTCTAATAAAACATTAGAGAAATGATTTATCACATCTCCTCGCCATAATAATGTGTTCGCTAGGTGGTAAAAAAGCATTTAGGGTGCTCGAAACCTTCTTAAATATTATGTTTTCCATAAACCACCTTCATGTATTTGAAGTATGAGCTAACACAACCAATTCCTCGAGTTGATATCCTTCTCTTGGAACCTCATGGACCATAAGATCCATTTCTATCGGTTCTTTCCTATAAAAAAATGGTAATCGGGACTAGCTAATCCAAAAGTAATCCTCTAGGATTCACTAAATAATTGAAACAATTCCAAAGAGATTGTGCCTATACAATGTTTAGTCCCAGAGGAGAGGCCCCCCTTAAACCTATGAGTTATTTTCTTGACTTCATGGAATCTGGGATTTTTCTATTATCAATGGTTGACCTGTACCCACCAGTTTCCACATTTAGTTGACTCAGATATTCCTAGACCCTAATTTAAAATCCCCATAACCTGACTATTCAAGTGGATTCGACATCCTTGACATTATGTTAATGTGTATTATACCCTTTATCAAAGTAGGAATGAGATATTCCATTAATGATCCTTTTGATGACCCACACCATGTGACTCAAAACCACATGGTGTAGGGACCAAGTTTCCCAAAGAGAAACTAAACTTTCCTAGGGTTCTAGAACCCTTCTTGGATGGATTTTTATCCATACCTCACTTCATCATCCAAATGTTTGAATATTAAAGAATCCTTCATGGACCTTGGAAAAGAGCTAGGATCCCATTTTATTAACCATGCATGTAATACCTATGGGATCATAAATAAGGGTCCTTAACCCATTAACTAGATGTTTCTCCTCTTTGTAGGAAAGGGTATCCAATTCTCATGATCCCTAGTAACACCGTGGTAGAACACAACACCTTAGGGTGTTTTGCAGTTATCCCTGACTTGTCTTCCCCATTCTATATTCAATGGTTTAAGCTTCTAGATACATGATTTACACAAACCATATTTCAAATATCTAAGTGGTCTCAAAATCACTAATATTTCAGCATATAACAAAACTAATATCAATAAGGATATAGGGTGTCACAACCCATTATGGAAATTTATGCTTCATGTTTTCTACAAGAACACAGGGTGCCAGAACACTTTATGAACATCCATTATTCAAAATATCAATCGATAATGTAGAGTTTCAAAACCCATCATAGACACCCTTTCTTCATAATCCCATCAAGGATGTAGGGTTCTTTAACTGTTCATGAATACCCATCCTTTAACACTATCCATAGATGGTCCAATCTAGGATACCTTTAACTACAACACTAAATAGTTTGAGTTAGAATTACTTAAACTACATAAAAAGAAGATCCGATCTAGAAGACCTTAAACTACATAAAAGATAGTCCAATATAAAAGACCCTAACTAAAATAATAGATAGTCTGATCTAAAAGAACCTAAACTACAAAAATAAATGTTCCATGATAAAATATCATAAACTATAGAAATAGAAGGTCCTAGCTAAAATGACTTAAAATAAAATCAATAGAAGTTCCAAGATAAAAGACCCTAAACTATAGTAATAGAAGGTTCAAGCTAAAAGACCCTAAAATACATTAATATATAGTACAATATAAAATATCTTAACCTAAAAAAATATAAGGTTCGAGTTAAAAGACCCTAAACTATAGAAACAATCCATCTTGAAAGACCTTAAGAAGCCAATTGAAAGAGACACGATTCTCACCAGGTTGAAGACCTGAAAAAGAAACCCTAGAAAAAATTCAACTCTATGATCACTAGACATGCACATTGTGTGGTACAGGCAATGTTGAGAACTTATAAAATCTAAAAGGCACAAAATTTTTCAAGTAGAAAATCCATTAAAGGGAGGCCTGAGTAAAATCCAAGTCTACACCTGTTAAGGTTTCCCCATATGAAACTTAAGAAAAATTTAGGGAAATACAAAAAATAAATAAATACAAATATTATAGGGATCATTATTTTTTTATAGTAGAAATCAAGCTATACTTTCTAGGTATACTGACATAGGAAAAAATTAGAGCACCTTCTCTACAAGATATATTTATCCAAGTTATCCTTTTAAACTAGGTGATCCTTGGAAAACCAGAGTAGATACATCAATGGGGAATCTCATTTTGATGTCATTCATGAGAAATTATCAATAAAAATATGTTATGATTCAAGATTTCAAATCCATGTAGTTGGGATTACATGATATTATACAAAGGATGTGTATCTTTGATGATCCATATTATATCAATTTAATGAAATTCCATGCACAACATAAATAAAAAAACTTGATAGTTACATAAAACATTTGAAAAGGTTTTTTCATTGATAATGCACAAAAATAGGGATGCATCTATAAAACCCAAAGTATCGCCTATGAATCCTCAAACAAATTGAGATTCATGAAACTATAAGACCATTAAAACATGTTCTTAGAGAATTACTTAATTCTCACTGACCTTTTATCCAGGGAGAAATAAATTTTCACAATTGATCAATAGTTCCATTTTCTCCTCTGTAATCCACTGCAATGATTCCACCCTAGCAACAACATCTAATATAGCCTTATCCACTAGGTCAAAGAACCTCTACTTCTCTAATACAATTTTCTATTAGGTTTGAAATGCATTCTAAAACCATGATAGCTCCTCCTAAAGTTGACTGATTTCAGACGAAAACTGACCAATCTCAATCTCCCCAGCATTGATCATATTTTAGTGAGTTGTTTCCTTCACCACATGTTGGGAATCCATATTTAGGGCCTCGCCTCGACTTCATTTGGTCAAAGATTAATCTATTCCACTACTACCCTCAATTCAAGGCCCCTCGTATTCTCTCTCAGGTAAATCACTTCCTTCACTCAGAAATGGAGATCTATATAGTCAATTCCCCAATAGCTGAGGGAGGTAAAAATATAATTGAGATGACCCAGTTGGTCCTTAAGATTCTCCAAAGGACCCTCTGAGATTAGGGTCCAAATATCCATCAACACTTGTTGCCACATTAGTTGATAGAGCATTGTACACTCCTATACTTGAATCAAACCCAGTCTAATAATAGGAATTTATTCTAGGACTAATTCACTGAGTGAGGGACTCATACTCAAAACCTTCAATGAGTTGGGTATAGAGTCATCCTCCACATTAGTCAACTCAGTCGGGGGAATTTCTAAAGAATAAGGGACCAGAACTTATAATCTTTTAGGTGAAAGTAATTTAACAAGAAACACAAAGGGTTATCGATTAGTGGGTGAATAATATGAATATTTTAGATGGTCAATGAAAATGATGAATTTTGGAAATATATATTTCTCAGTTGAATCATTGGAAATATCTTTCACCCTGAACCCATATTTAGGGGAAGAGGAGACACCCTCTTATGATGATCATCTTGATGGAACCACTAATGTTTTGTCCATTGACATACTTTAATCACAACCTTTAAGGTATGTAAGAGAAAATAAATGTTAGGTGATATAATACAAAGTGGAAAATATGTTTGTTCAACGAAGAAGTTCTCAACTTCTTCTAGAGATACCTCCATCAAGGCTAAATTGGTAGCAGAATAGCTACCAGCATCAGACTTCTCCAAAAGTGTGTTTTCCTATGCTAGGTGAAAAATTGACAGTAAGATCTAGGTATGATTATGCCAGAACCTAAAATGTTTCTACTTATTGATAGTCTGAGTCCAATATTGAAGGTTATAATGGAGCGAAAGAACACCCACCCATATCCTCGGGAATAGATGTATGTTTCTCCATGAGAGCATAGTGGGGACTTAGGCATTTTTGAAAAACAATAATAAGATACTAAAATGGGCTGAAATAGAAAAATAAGTACAGTTTAATGATTACTTGAGTATTTTGGGTGAGAGGAATATGATAATTTGGAGTTCTTCCTTTTTTCCGTTCCTCTTCGAGGAAGTCCCCCTATAAGGGGATGACACTGAAGTCATTGAAGATAGAACTGATGTAAGTGTAGATTATGATGCCTCAGGGATGGTAGTCACCACCCTCATTAGATCCATTAGACATGGGGAGCCCTTATCTTTAGTCCCCTGGTCACCTAACAAGTTTTCTCTAGTATCTGTACCCCTAGGAGAATATATTGGGGATGGCGGGAGTGACCGGTCTCCTTCATTTTCTTTCCATACCCACATAAATTATAGGGCGACCCTTTTCATCCATGAAAAACTCCATCATTCCAGGTATAAGTCCCCAACGTTAAACATTACATAATCTTTAGTTAAGTAAAGAATTAACATTGAGGATATTTCTAGGTTTAGAGGTTTAGATAATTAGGGAAAACTCTTACAAAGTAAACCCACACATTACATGTGGATAGTTACACTAAGTACCTACTTTTTCCACCAATGGAAACCCTTTTAAAATAAAAAATGATTTCTTTTGAAAAACATATTCAACTATTTCATCATGAGATATTCTTTGTCCTTAACAATATTAAGACCTGTAAAAAACATTTTAAAACTTGGGATGCGCATAAAAATCCCAGTAGGGGATATAAAATAAAGAATGAAACCGCTGGTCCATGAATATTATAAACTCATGAAAATATTTTCATAAAATCATACTTTTCACCAATAAAAAATAATCTCTTTAACATACTTCATGAAATCATAAGGTTTATGAAAAAATTATTAGCAATCATAAATAATAAAGTTTATTAGGGAATCCATATCATACTTACATTGTAGCATTCACAGCTACATAGAGAGTAACCTTCATGGTTACGTTTGGAATACCCATCACAGTATATTCCCTAAATCTCTTAGGAGAAAACTTATCATTTAACTCTGTCTCATTACCCAATTCATTGGAGTGATATCACGAGATCAACCGCCCTCAGTTTATCATGGAACCACCCATATACATAAGCAATTCCCAATAACCATAACATAATCCTAACACATAAAACATGCATAAAGGAAAAATAATATTTCCACATTTCAATCATAAGATATCACTTCAAGATATCGATATAATCAATCCATTCTCAAAACCATTTCCAATAACAAAATACCTAAAAAAGAAATATGAAATTTAATTTTCTTTTAAAAACATTATGGATTTAGAGGAAGTTAAATACTAAATAACGGTTATGGTGGTGAATAAGTTGTTGTCGTCGTATATATTAAAACAAAAAATATTCCTTTTATCATTTTATAAAGAAAGTAAAACACTTTGTATCAAAAGATTCCATTTTGAAAACTTTTAATGAAATTAAAGATAGACATATAATTTCCTATATAATCCTTTTATATCCATATAAATAAATATGTAAATTAATACCATGAAGAAAAATATTTGATAATTAAATATTTAAAAGTTCAAGGTGTCCCATACCACTTTGAACATTTAAATCTTAATCTCCATGAATTAATACATTTACCAAAATAATAAATAACATTATTATTGATAAAATATGGACACTAAATGTCATAGTGTCTGTATATATGCCTTATAAAAGAATAAATATACATATTATCAATAAATGCCTCAATGAAAGGAGATTGAGACAAAATCCCTTACCCTGAGTCTAGATTGTCTCGTACGTTATTTATTTTCCTGAATAATAAACTTAGGTTAATTTATAATCTATTTAGAACATTTTTCGCGTTAATTATTCCATTTATACTATTTATTATCATGGTATGACAATTAGATATTTATTTAAGTTCATATCAGATGTTTTATTGATATTCGGTACTTGAGTTGAAAATAAACTTGGTAAAATTTCAATAGTCCTTGTGGTCATAATTACATCATATATAGAAATAAATTCATTACATAATAATAATAAATTTTATACATCAATTATAATTTTTAAATCAAACCATTAATTTATGGTATAAAAAATGAACAACGTTCTAATCATGGAGGTGGTAGGTCATACGTACACATGAATAACGTTTCCATTTTTCATTGATCATTATATAAATAAGGTAATTATTATTTTACCTTTCCAAAATGATCATAATATAATTAAAATCATAATAAACAATTAAATATACCTATATATATCATAAAAATTTTGTGGTGAATAAAAACGATTCACATTACTTCGCGAAGGTGATAGTTCACACGTACACACGAACAACATTATCATTTTTATGTGCATGGAACATAAGAACATAATTGAAATATTATTCTTTTAAAATGATAAATATGTAATTAATATCATATATAAACATTGATTCCATCATTATAAAAATCATTGATAGACTATAATGAAAAATGAATTAGATCGGTTCGTGGAGGTGATAGTTCACACGTATACACAAATGATTAATTAGTTTCCCATTTGATGAAAGTGGAGATGGATTTAGGTGATGATATTAACATAATAACATATCATTATATTTAGGATACTAGAGTTATTATCTCATAATAGTTGGAGGATATTTTAAGTATATGGAAGAAGAAATAAAATAGAAATACTTAAAAAATGACACCTCTTCTTCGGTTGATCACCTTTGAAGAACACCTTAACAACTCTAAGAAGGCTTTTCTACCAAATCTAAGGCCTCAAGAACGTGGGGATTGATTCTAGGAAGATTTTTGGGTAGATCTTTGTAACACCCTGAGATTTTATGAAAAATATTCTTTTAATTTCATTTATGTCTTGTGTTGTATGCTATACCAAAAGGAGCTTTCATTACACGCATCCCTGACTTGGCTTGCATTACACGTAATTGGGACCTTCCACGATAGCGTGTGTTGTATGCAATACCGAGTTTCACTAAATAACGATATGTTATATAAACTAGCCGTTATGAATATTAATACCCACTTTTTGAAATTTAATAAATTTTATCTATAGAAATGGACTTCATTTTTGGATTCGGAATATCGAAATTAAACTAGGGTGAATTTTTGGTATTTTTCTGAAAACCTTCAATTTTTGATGAATAGTGAAAACACTGGGTTACTATTTAAAAACTGACTTTTTATTTAAATAATTATTTATTTTATTTAAATTTATTTTAGGTCAAAATTGATACATAATACCTATATAAGTTCAATTTAATTCATTGGAGTCATTTTATAATAATTTTAGATATATAAAAATTTTATTGAACTTTTCACCGTCTTTTACCCACCTCCTAGGAGAATTTAGAAATTCACATAAAACTTAATTTTACCGCTTCTGTGAGTATAATTTAGAAAATCTGAGAGACACGGTTAATATCAAGGACTAAAATTTGGTTCAATGAGATGAAAATAATTTTTGGTTAATAGTAACTTTTTTACTTTTATTTACCACGGTTAAAAGTAAATAGGGTAATTAAGAGTAAAAATGATATTATTATTACCCTAAAACATGTACTAATTATATTGGATAAGTTTAATTAGACCAAAAACAACCTTAGGAATAAAATATGACCATTTGGGTCCACTTGGATTAGATTAGGACATTTATTATTAATTTATTTAAAGAAGGGTTAAAATTGTTAAAATCAAAGTTTAATAACTTATTAATTTTTAATATAGGGTAATGCATAAGATAGATTAAACTATAAATATTCATTAGAAAGATAAAAATATTTCCTACCTAATGGTATTTTATTTATAATTTTTAGACATTAAATAATTCAAGTTATTTATGACACAATGGTGATGCAGTAATTACCTAAATAATGAAATATTAAAATAATTGATATTATAAATACCCAAATAAATGTAATTTGAGACTTTTTATGAATTAAAATAAATTTATAGGTTAATATGACATGTTATTATTTATTTAATTAACTTTTTTCGAACTAATCATGCTGTTATAAGTTTCACAAAAATCAATTACCAAATAGTGTCAAAATTGACATAAAATTGTTTTTAAAACAAATATTATATTATTAATTGTTATTTTATTCCTAAAAATCCAAGGTTCGGAAACATGACATAGATAAAGATATATATATTAATAATGAACGACTTGGGGTTCTTTTGGCTTGTTATAGTAAGTTTATTAACCATATAGTGTAAGAAAACAAGAAGACACGGTAAAAGTTAAATTATTTAACTTAGAGTTAAATCTAAATGATAAGGTTAAAATTGTAACCTAAACTTGTCTAAAATATATTGGTTGAGAGTATTTAGACCCATAACCACTTTATCTTAGAAATAAATCAACTTGGAGCTATTATAAACAGAATATGACTTTATTATAAAATAATATTTTAAGTTTTTCCAAAGGTTCCCCTCTCCTCCCTTATTAAAAGGGCACCCCTTCCCTCTTCTATTCACACCCTCTTGAGCCTTGAAGCTCGGAAAACCCCTGCTAATTTCTATTCTCCACTTCCCTAGATACATTCTGGAGGTTCTTGTCTTCTCAAAAGACCAACTCTACTTCCTTAAGAGGAAGCTTAAAGGAGGTGCGTCGAAGAAGAGGTAATCTCTTCTTCTGATTTTCTCAAGTTTCTTTCTTCTTATACTTCTTGTTCTTTAGTTGTATCATTATAAAGTAATAAAATAAGTATTAATTATATACTTATATGTTATTATAAATATGAAACAACCCTATTTCACCTTCTATCCATCCTACGGAAAACAAAATCACCGCGCATGCGTACGTACGGAATACCGTCTCTACGCCGTGGTGTAATCTGTTTTCGACCACCACCTTACTTAGATGGGTATAATGGTGTAAATAAATAACCATTTATTATTATTTTAAATTTATATTTATTATTAAATATTATACATACACTTAAATACAATTCCACGATCATGGGAATGATATCATCGCTCGTGCGTACATACGGACTACCGTCTCCACGACGCGATGAGATTCATTCTCCATGTTAACCATTCAAAAATGATTATAAAGTATATATAATGAATAATAATGAAATATATGACATAATGAAGATAATGTATTTATATATATATATATATATATATATATATATTTCATCTACTTACTTCCATTCAAGTCAATAAAGAAAGGAAAACAGCGTTCATGCGTACGTACGGCCTACCGTCTCCATGAACGGTGTGTTTCATTTCATTTATCTATCTATTATATATATATATACTGAATATATATGATATATAAATCATGTTTTACATTCTTGAAGTAATTAAATCATGATATAAGTAATAATAATATCAAGAACAACAAGTCCAAACACGTATGATAAATGAATGTTTTTTACCCAAAACGCTACTTTAACTTGGAATTGACAAATAAACGGGTAATATAAATACCTAAGTGAACCATATAGGATATAATAACAATGAATATGATTATTTAATAAGTCAATGACATTATTTAAATCATTATACAGGAGGTTCGGATACATACGAAGCATATCGGACATAAGGTAAGGGATAATTTTGCAATCTCATTTTTATCCGAGATTGCTTATTCGTAAGTATTTACTGGGGTTATATTTTTCATCCATGTCCTTAAAAATGTTTTCATAAAGTGTTTAATATTATTCCATGTATGTTTAAAGTCATTTATACCCATCTTGACTTTTACTTTGTGTTATGGAAGGAATCTTGCTTTTGTTTACCATACGTGGTACTTTTTGACTTTTCCGACAAAAGTACAAGGAGAATGTTTTTTTAACTTATACGGCATGAACAGATTTTTACGGTTTTATAACTCATTATTTTCATAAAGCTTAATCTACAAGATTGCATGATTATTTTCAAAAAAACCTTTTATTTCAAAATTTCATGGAATTTTTTGAAAATAAAATGATTTTGAAGAAGAAAGGATATTTTCCTCAAGAATTCATTTCAAGTGTTTTAATCTTTCTAAATTTCATGGAATTTTTTGAAAAGAAAATGATTTTGAAGAAGAAATGATATTTTCCTCAAGAATTCATTTCAAGTGTTTTATCAAAACCATTTTCCATCTAAGATGACATTATTTCATATGTGTATGTTTCAAGTATAATGTCTCTATGATTTAAATGGTTTAAATTTTCTTATTATTAAATGATATCCATTTCTTTTATATGGATTATGTGATGATGAGATGATGTTTATGAAACCCATTTTATTCGTTGGGTTATTATGAATGATGTATGTTTATTTTGTGGCATAAGTAAGAATGATTTCATTATGAGATGGGTGGGACTTATATCTCCCTCCAATGCGTTGGGTAAAGATTTATATCTCATGAGATAGACATGGATGGAATGGTAAGTTAATCCGGTTCAGTGATACAGGACTGGAACGAGGAGCGAACTCGATTCAGAAAAGGACTTTGTCCACTAAGATGGTCTTGGCAGCAATGCCTTGGCTACTATGGAAATCATAACAAGTGCTGAATGGTTGCCACAATTACATGATTTATTCCCATACTAATTTATCAAGATTGATTTTCCTTTATGATATATGCCTTACGTACTTCCAAGATTTATGTCTTTGCTCAAGATTTTGATGTTTAGATTTCATGTTCATGTTTTTTGCTTTCAAATGTTTATGGATTGTTTTATGTTCTCTATTCTTACCCTTACTGAGCATTTGAGCTCACCATTTATATGTTTTCTTTTCCCCAGGATTTAAAGAAAGGTTTTAGGTAAGAAAACAAAAAGGGTAAGATCTTTATGGGAGATGTTGAAGATCTTTCACCACGATTAGAAGATTAAATTCCGAGTTTCCAAAGACACTAAACTATTACAATCCTTGTGTGTCTATGTTTTTTATGTATTAATTATTCCACAAAAGTAATGTAATGTCCATGTACTACAAGCTTTGGGTCTCTACAGTTGGTATCGGAGGAAATGTTTAGTTAACCTTTGGAAACTAGGATGCGAAAACTTTAGTGAGATCCCTAGAGATATTTCTAAGGTATGTCTAGGGATGTCCCTATGGTTAAGTATAAGTATAGGTTATAGTCCTAGAATTAGGGTAACGATATTAGAATTAAACCTAAGATGTTAGATATTTAAGGTACTCCCCCTTTATTATGTTGTTTTCCTAACATGAATTTTTCCTCTCACACTGTTCTTTTTGGGTTTTATACGATGTTTGGGACCTGAAGGAACCGTGTTGATCAATGTAATGAAAAATGCAATGATTGTCCTCCCGATCAACCAAATGTGATGGGAGATGGAGTGAAAAATCTTATTGATATACTTACACAAGCTATGAATCATTCTGGATTTCCAAATGATCAGAGAAGGGAACAATATTCTATTGAGTCCTTCATGAGGAAACGTCCACCGTATTTCAATGGGTCTTCTGATCCACTTGTTGCTGAACAATGGATCAATACCATTGAAAATATATTTTCCATACTTCGCTATTCAGAACATGAAAAATTCATTTTAGCTGTTTACCGTTTATAAGGTGAAGCAGACCAGTGGTGGACTCTAATTAAGAATACAAGTCCCCAAGATGAAATTGAATCCATGGAATGGGACGACTTCAAGAACTTTTTTTCAGTAAGTACTTCCCTCGTATTCTTCAAAAAAAGATGGAAAAGGAGTTTATTGAGCTTAAGCATAAGGATGATAAATCTGTTGGTATATACGAAGAGAATTTTACAAGACTTGCAAGGTATGCATCTGGCTTTATCATCCAACCTGAAAGTAAAGTTGGTCGATTTTTGAGTGGCTTAAAACCAAGTCTTCGAAGGGAATTAGCTATAAGAGACTTCAGTAGCTATGAAGAAATTGTGCGTTGTGCTATCAAGGTAGAACTGGAAGTTGGTGTAACATATCCATCTCATGGTTTTGACAAGAAACGAAAGATGGAGTTCAAGGAGAAATCTCAGAATAATGGTGAAAAGAAGATGAATGTTTCTTTTTGATCAAAGTGTGGAAAGATGCATGGTGTAGATTGTATTAAAGGGACTAGAAAATGTTTTAAGTGTGGAAAAGAAGGTCATCGAGCAGCTGAGTGTCGAAGAGATGGAAAAAGGGTTTCTAATGATGTGAATAAAGAAAAGACTGCAGAGAACGCAACACCAACACTTCAATGCTTCAAGTGCAAGGAAATGGGGCATTATGCTAATCAATTCCTTAATCCAAGGGTTAATGATGATCAATGTGAGAAACCTATTAAGGCAAAGGATAAAGGGAAGTCACATGCGATCACTATTTGTGATGTTGAGTATGACAATGATGTTGTGTAATGATTAAGTGTTTATGTAATGGTATTTCAAAATAGTATCATGGAATCTCATTTATAGTATCGTGGAATTTTGAAATATCTGTGTATTGACCCATTAAGGTTTCCTATAAGAATATGGTACCATGAAAAGTGATTCAAATATTTTGGAAAGCAGATGATATGCACATAATGAAGGGATAAGGAGAAAATAAATTGTTTGATAGTATTCATGAGCTCATGATTAATATAAGGACTAAGTGATATCATGGTTTGAGTATATAGAATTTTGGGGATTTTGGTATGTGGAAAGTGTTAACTTTTAACTGCATTCATGTTTTCACTAAGGTTAAATGGGTATTCATTTTCCAAGAGAATACTTTATTAAGGCCTTCGAATGTTTGGAATGTGACCAACAAGATATATCGTATGATATATGGGGGATAAATGATGGTATTCACGTACTTGTTATGTGACCTCTCAAGTAATCATTTTCTTTACACTATGAGATTGAACAGAAGTATTTTCAATAAGCTTAAAGGTTGGAATGGATTATGTTGGACATTAGATAGAATTGTTTAAGGATAGGTTTTTTTTCTTTTGATATTATTTATGGAATGTTATAGTGATGTAGTTTTAGAAAAAGGACAACCTGCTGGACGGGAGACAACCCGTCACGTCGGACAAGGCTGTGGGAATCGAACCCGCAACTGAAGTGAGACAGGCCTTTATCACCTACCACTGGCCTACAGGAAGTCCCTATTTATTAGAAACCAGTTTTATTATATTAAGAAGTATGATATATGACGTATAAGTCCATTTTAGGAACCATATATGATTAATCTCACTATATATGAACTTATGTATTTTTGATAACTTTTTCTAACATTTTGTTTGAGACAGATGGAATGAACCATCATTCTATCACATGATATGCTAACATTTCACGAATGACAAATTCAACTTCATTTCTTTAAGATATGAAGTGGAAATTGTCCAAGGAACGACCAACGGTGAGACTGTACCAAAATCAAGAAAGTATTTCTTCTAATTCCAATTTCTTCAACTTTAGGGAAATGATCTTGAAAACCAAAAATGTTGTCCTAGTGTCCTTATATCTGATGAATCAGATGGTACCTTAGATCATCACAAATCTATGGCTTTGTGATTGTTGTCTTTTTCATAGCCATGTTCTCTACCACTCTCCATCAGAACATGATGGTTAGATTTCTCTTCCATATCCATATTTTCACCTATGTTCTCCTATGTGGAAACCCAATGATTAGTTAATTTGGGTAACCGTTACGTTTCATACTTTAGTTTTTAAATATTGGTTTTGGTATTCCTTTTTACGATGTGGGTTTCTATTAAAGAAACTTTCAAGTAGTAAACCATTTTTAACCCCGATGAATTTCGAGGGCGAAATTCATTTTATGGGGGGTAGAATGTAACACCCCGAGATTTTATGAAAAATATTATTTTTAATTTAATTGATGTCTTGTGTTATACGCTACACCAAAAGGAGCTTGCACTACACGCATCCCTGACTTGTCTTTCATTACACGCAATCGCGACCTTCCACGATAGCGTGTGTTGTAAGCAATATTGAGTTTCACTAAACAACGATATGTTATATAAACTAGCCGTTATGAATATTAATACCCACTTTTTAAAATTTTATAAATTTTATCTTTAGAAATTGACTTCATTTTTGGATTCAAAATATTGAAATTATCCTAGGGTGAATTTTTGGTATTTTTCTGAAAACCTTCAATTTTTGATGAATAGTGAAAACACTGGGTTACTATTTAAAAACCGACTTTTTATTTAAATAATTATTTATTTTATTTAAATTTATTTTAGGTCAAAATTGATATATAATATCTATATAAGTTCAATGTAATTCATTGGAGTCATTTTATAATGATTTTAGATATATAAAAATTTTATTGAACTTTTTATCGTCTTTTACCCACCTCCTAGGAGAATTTGGAAATTTACATAAAACTTAATTTTACCGCTTCTGTGAGTGGAATTTAAAAAATCCGAGAGACAAGGTTAATATCAAGGACTAAAATGTGGTTCAATGAGATGAAAATATTTTTTGGTGAATAGTAACTTTTTACTTTTATTTACCACGGTTAAAAGTAAATAGGGTAATTAAGGGTAAAAATGATATTATTATTACCCTAACACATGTCCTAATTCTATTGGATAAGTTTAATTCGACCAAAAACAATCTTAGGAATAAAATATGACCATTTTGGTCCACTTGAATTAGATTAGGACATTTATTATTAATTTATTTAAAGAAGGGTTAAAATAGTTAAAATCAAAGTTTAATAACTAATTCATTTTTAATATAGGGTTATGCATAAGATAAATTCGACTATAAATATTAACTAGAAATATAAAAATATTTACTACCTAATTATATTTTATTTATAATTTTTAGACATTAAATAATTCAAGTTATTTATGACACAATGGTGATGTAGTAATTACCTAAATAATAAAATATTAAAATAATTGATATTATAAATACCCAAATAAATGTAATTTGAGACTTTTTATGAATTCCAATAAATTTATAGGTTAATATGACATGTTAGTATTGATTTAATTAACTTTTTTCGAACTAATCATGCTGTTATGATTTTCACAAAAATCAATTACCAAATAATGTCAAAATTGACATAAAATAGTTTTTTAAAAAAATATTATATTATTAATTGTTATTTTATTCCTAAAATCTAAGGTTCGGCCAAATGACTTATATAAGGATATATATATTAATAATGAACCACTTGGGGTTCGTTTGGCTTGTTATAGTAAGTTTATTAACCATATAGTGTAAGAAAACAAGAAGACACGGTAAAAGTTAAATTATTTAACTTAGAGTTAAATCTAAATGATAAGGTTAAAATTGTAACCTAAACTCGTATAAAATCTATTGGTTGAGAGTATTTCGACCCATACCCACTTTATCTTCGAAATAAATCAATTTGGAGATATTATAAACCGAATATGACTTTATTATAAAATAATATTTTAAGTTTTTTCAAAGGTGCCCCTCTCCTCCCTTATAAAAAGGGAACCCCTTCCCTCTTCTCTTCACACCCTCTTGAGCCTTTAAGCTCGGCCAAACCCTGCCCATTTATCTTCTCCACTTCCCTAGATACATTCTGGAGGTTCTGGTATTCTCAAAAGACCAACTCTACTTCCTTAAGAGGAAGCATAAAGGAGGTGCGTCGAAGAAGAGGTAATCTCTTCTTCTGATTTTCTCAAGTTTCTTTCTTCTTCTACTTATTCTTCTTTAGTTGTCTCATTATAAAGTAATAACATAAGTATTAATTATATACTGATATGTTATTATAAATATGAAACAACCCTATTTCACCTTCTATCCATACTACAGAAAACAAAATCACCGCACGTGCGTACGTACGGAATACCGTCTCCACGCCGTGGTGTAATCTGTTTTCGACCACCACCTTACTTAGATGGGTATAATGGTGTAAATAAATAACAATTTATGATTATTGTAAAGTGATATTGATTCTGAAATATTATACATACACTTCAATACAATTCCACGATCATGGGAATGATATCATCGCTCGTGCGTACGTACGGACTACCGTCTCCACGACGCGATGAGATTCATTCTCTATGTTAACCATTGAAGAATGATTATAAAGTATATATAATGAATAATAATGAAATATATGACATAACTAAGCTACTGGATATATATATATATGTCATCTACTTACTTTCATTCAATTCAATAAAGAAAGGAAAACAGCGTTCATGCATACGTATGACCTACCGTCTCCATGAACGGTGTGTTTCATTTCATTTATCTATATTATATATATATATATATATATATATATATATATACTGAATATGTATGATATATAAATCATGTTTTACATTCTGGAAGTAATTAAATCATGATATAATTAATAATAATATCAATAACAACAATTCCAAACACGTACGATAAATGAAACAATTTTACCCAAAACACTACTTTAACATGGAATTGACAAATAAACGGGTAATATAAATACCTAAGTGAACCATATAGGATATAATAACAATGAATATGATTCTGTAATAAGTCAATGACATTATTTAAATTATTAAATAGGAGGTTCGGATACATACGAAGCATATCAGACATATGGTAAGGGATAATTTTTCAATCTCATTTTTATCCAAGATTGCTTATTCGTAAGTATTTACTAGGGTTATATTTTTCATCCATGTCCATAAAAATGTTTTCATAAAGTGTTTAATATTCTTCCATGTATTTTTAAAGTCATTTATACCCATATTGACTTTTACTTTGTGTTATGGAAGGAATCTTGCTTTTGTTTACCATACGTGGTACTTTTTGACTTTTCCGACAAAAGTACAAGGAGAATGTTTTTTTAACTTATACGGCATGAACAGATTTTTACAGTTTTATAACTCATTATTTTCATTAATCTTACTCTACAATATTGCATGATTATTTTCAAAAAAACCATTTTCTTTCAAAATTTCATGTCATTTTGTGAAAAGAAAATGATTTTGATGAAGAAAGGATATTTTTCTCAAGAATTCATTTCAAGTGTTTTATCAAAACCATTTTCCATATAAGATGAAATTATTTCATATTTGTATGTTTCAAGTATAATGTCTATATGATTTACATGGTTTAAATTTTCTTATTATGACATGATATCCATTTCTTTTATATGGATTATGTGATGATGGGATGATGTTTATGAAACCCATTTTATTCGTTGGGTTATTATGAATGATGTATGTTTATTTTGTGGAAAAAGTAAGAATGATTTCATTATGATATGGGTGGGACCTATATCTCCCTATAATGCATTGGGTAAATATTTATATCTCATGATATAGACATGGCTGGAACGGTAAGTTAATCTGGTTCAGTGATACAGGACTGGAACGAGGAGTGAACTCGATTCAGAAAGGGACTTTGTCCACTAAGATGGTCTTGGCAGCAATGCCTTGGCTACTATGGAAATCATAAAACATTCTGAATGGTTTCCACAATTACATGATTTATTCCCATGATATTTTATCAATATTGATTTTACTTTATGATATATGCCTTACGTACTTCCAAGATTTATGTCTTTGCTCAAGATTTTGATGTTTAGATTTCATGTTCTTGTTTTTTGCTTTCAAATGTTTATGGATTGTTTTATGTTCTCTATGCTTACCCTTACTGATCATTTGAGCTCACCCTTTATATGTTTTCTTTTCCCCAGGATTTAAAGAAAGGTTTTAGGTAAGAAAACAAAAAGGGGAATATCTTTATGGGATATGTTGAAGATCTTTCACCACGATTAGAAGATTAAATTCCGAGTTTCCAAAGACACTAAACTATTACGGTCCTTGTGTGTCTGTGTTTGTTATGTATTAAGTATTCTGAAAAAGTAATTTAATGTCCATGTACGTAAATCTTTGGGTCTCTACAATCTTGGCCGAACCAAATGGTTCTTGAAGTGTGAGTATTAGAGAATTCATGGTACCATTTTATAGGAGAGGGGAGGGGCACTCTTGAAAACTCTTAAAATATTAAATTAATATAAATTCAATTTCAGTTCCAAATGGTCCCAAAATAATTTATTTTTAATATAATATTATGTTGGTTAGAATATCCATCATCAAATTAGACAAGTTTTGAATATTTTTTAATCCTTATTTTTTGGTTTAACCCTTATTTCACCCTTTTTAATCTTATCGTGATATCATGTTATTTACACTTTGTGTGTTAATGTAATTACCATAACATATCAAAAGACCAAAAAAGTATTATTTATGATATATTAGGACTTATAATTACCATTTTGTGGAATATTATATTTTTATAAACTTTATAACATTTAATAAACTATTTTATATTTTAAGTTATGAATTATGTAAATTTTGACACTATTATACTTGATTTTTTTTAAAAAATTATAACAGCTTGATTACTTAGAAAAAAAATACATTACCGCAATCCTAACATGTCATATTCATCCAAAAAATTATTGGATGGAATAAATTATGTGAAATAATATTTATTTTAATATTTATAATATCAATTATTTGATTCATTCATTAATAAAGCAATCAATGCATCATCATTGTGTCATAATTAAATATAATTATTTAATGTATATAAATTATAAATAAAATACCATGATGAATGTAAATTTTTTAGCTTTATAATTACTATTTATAATCTAATATATCACTTATATAACCCCATATTAAAATTGTTTTAGTAATAAGAGTCATGTTTATGTTAATTTTTCCTTTACTTTAAATTAAAAGTTATAAATGTCATAATCACACCCAAGTGGATTACAAAGGAAAATTTTTCTTCCCTAGGGTTGTCTTGGTCTGAAATATCTCATAAAATAATATTAGGACAAGTTTTAGGGTAGGTTTATATTATTATAATATTATTTTTACCTTTATTTTCTTGATTTACCCTTTAACCGTGGTAAATAAAAATAATTACTAAAGTTACTATTCATCATGTCAAAAAATAAAAAGGAACTATTTAAATAATTTATAACCTATAATTATAAATATGGAATCCATTTTTCTAAATTCATAATATATAAGTTTCATTATTTAATTTAAAATTAATCCTTGTTGTCAAAATGAGAAAACAAGTTTTTTTAAAAGTAAAAACCATCAAAATATTGACATGTGTTTATATCAAATTTCAATGTGAAAATAACTCAAATGAAAAAAATTATATTAAAATATAAAAACTTAATCCAATTAAACTTTAAAACCAATTAAAATTATAATATAACTATATAAAAAAATTAGACGAAAATGCCGTTTTGAATGAAAATGCAGTATTTTTCACAATTCATTATAAAATGAATTTTATCAGAAAAATACCAAAATTCAACCAAAGTAAATTTTGATGTCCTGCTTCTAAATAAGAAGTTTATTTCTTAAAATAGAACATATAAAATTGTAAAAAACTATTTTAAAAAAGGTTTCTCCATCAAAAGGCGTTAAAAATACCTTTTAAAACATATTAGAGTATTTTATGCTTAAAATTTGATTTATTCTCATTTTAAGCCTCTAAAATTTATTGGATGAAAGTAAAATCATTTAGTAAACATGTGTAAACTTATATCATTATTTCTATTCATTCCTGCCAATACAACTGATAGGTGTTAACTACCATGTAATATAATAATATTAATATTGTATTATTTTTCAATATATCTCAATCTTGTTTACAACATAAGATTTCAGAGAAACCCATTATTGCATGTCAGGTACACTATCTAAAAAAGCATCACCTTTAACATAAAATTAATATATTATTCATAAATATTAAAAGATATTAAAGCATATTATTCTGTAATTACCTGCGATGTTACATCCTTTCCCCCTTTTGGAAATTGCATCCTTGAAATTTTAAAATTTGGCTTGGTAACTTCATTGAAATCCCACATCGGAAAAAGAGTCAACAACACTTCCACTTTAAAATAATGAAATTACTGTATTAAGGCCATATGAGATAACACATACTAGTATTACATGTAAAAAAATATGGATATGGAAGAAAAAATAACCATCAAGTTATGATGGAGAGTGATAGAAAACATGGTTAGGAGAAATTTAACAATCACAAAACCATAAATTTGTGATTGGTTAAAAGGTCATTGATTTATTAGAATGAAAAGTAAACAGATACAATTTTTTTCTAAGATAATTTTCATTGATTTTAGAAATTAAATTACTTCCCAGACTATGAACATAAGGAAACATACTTACTTGAGAAGTATAGATTCATCCTTTAATCATATTCCACCATGAACTCATCTATTTCTCCAAAAGATGAGTATTCAAGATGAATCAACTTCTATAGAATCACATTTTCCATAAAATATTAAATATATATTTCTCTTGTCTTGAAACATTAACCAAAACCAATATGGTTCAAATAAGATAAAAAAATTCTCCAAAAAGAATATACAATTGGATAATGAAAAACTACTTTTAATCTCCAAAATTCAACTGTAATACAAAAAGTTCAAAATAGACCATTCAACAAATAACTGTTCTTAAAATCCATTAAAATAATCCAAAACAAGTTTTAAACCCAAAACTTAAAAGAATTTAATCACATAATCTTCCAAGATAATTTCAATATTTATCTCCAAATAACATCAACTACTCTTAATGTCTCATACCAAAAAGTTATTAACCTAATCACATATTATCCATGATAGGTTAATCATTTCCATAAATAACCTAATTCCCATAAATCCACAATTAAATCATAGATTTATCTGAAAATAATTCAATATTTATTCCTCAAATAAAATCCCATAGTATATAAAGTTCTCAAAATAGTGAACGTCTTCCAAAATAACATTTATCACTTAATTCCCAAATCATTTTCCAATACCATAGTTAAATATTCAATAAAATATATGTCTAAAAATCAAATTATTATCCATCCATAAAATCATTTAACTAAAAATAATAAGTCATAATAACCAGGGACTTCATGTAGGACAGTGGTAGTCGATAAAGCCTTGTTACACTTTGGTTGTGGGTTTGATTCCCATATCCTTGTCTGATGCGATGGGTTGTCACATGATTTTCATGTTTTCCTTTTTTTCTAAAACTATGTAATTTTATAAAAAATGAGATAAAATCCTCAAAAATAACCATTACATTTTTTAACCTAAAAGGTAATTTCACACCGTCTCATTTTCACCCCAAAAAGTAATAACCCATATCTACCTAAAAAATAAATGTCTCCAAAAATATCATTAATTTCCTTGAAATTTCATAACATAAGCCTAAAAAGGAATTTATAAGATATTGATATTATGATCAACCTAAAAATTATAAACTCATATGATATCCCTATCACTTAAGAAGTCATCCTAATCTCTAAAGTTGTCTAAACTATCCTCTGATATCAACTATAAGGCCCCAACCTTAAACATTACATAATATTGAGTTAAGTAAAGAATTAACATTAATGATATTTTTAGGTTTAGAGTTTTAGATAATTAGTATAAACTCTTACAAAGTAAACCCATACATTACATGTGCATAGTTACACTAAGTATCCACTTTTTCCACCAATGGAAACCCTATTAAAATAAAACATGATTTATTTTGAGAAACATATTCAACTCTTTCATCATGACATATTATTTGTACTTACCAATCTTAAGACTCGTGATTTTTTTCAAACTTGGGATGAACATAAAAATCCCAATAAGCGATATAAAATATGGAATGAAAACGTTAGTCAATGAATATTATAAACTCATGAAAATATTTTCATAAAATCATACTTTTCACCAATAAAACATGATCTCTTTAACATACTTCATGAAATCATAAGATTCATGCAAACTACTTATCAATCATAAATCATAAAGGTTACTTATGGAATTCATATCATACTTACATTTTAGCATTCACAACTATATAGGGAGTAACCTTCATGGTTACGTTTGGAATACCCATCATAGTATATTCCCTAAATCTCTTAGGAGAAACCTTATTATTTAACTCCATCTCATCATCCAATGAATTGGAGAGCTATCATGGGCTCACCTGACCTCGTTTTATCACAAAACCACCTACATACATAAGAAATTACTGTCACGACCCGTCCTCGGGGCCCGTGCCGTGACTACCCCAAGCCCGCCTTCCATAGGCCAGGGGCTGGCGACTAGCACCAAGGCGTAATTCCCGGTAAAAAGGGAAGGCATTGCCTTTGTAAAGTAAACAAACACCACAGCGCAAGAAAGTAGAAGTAAACACTAAGTAAAAACTGGGTATAATAGTAAGTGCAGAAAAGTAAGTGGGCCAGAATACAAACCCCAACTGAAAGTAAAGTACAACTGAAAAAGGAAGTACAGTAACTGAAAAGTAAATCCGCAACGTCGAGTTGTCCACTGGTAGTCCCACCTGAAGGGTGGGTACAAATAGGTTCCACAGCTCCTCGGGTCCAACCGTCCGCTCCGAGTACGCCCCGCCCAATGGTCCACCTCCGGGTACCGACCTGCTCCTCATGCCTCAACCATGATCAGCGCTGTCCGTCGTCTCCAACCAACACAACATAGTGCGGGCATAGCCCGTGCAGGGGTGAGTATAAGCTACTCAATAGGGACCCCGAGACCCCCGAAGGTCTCCCAGAATCCACAAAGGATAATCCACAAAGGAAAGATACAATCACGAAGTAACATCCGACACTATTTAGGTATATGCCCATACATATACCTAAGTCATCAATTCCAGGTCGGCTCCAACATCCGAGCCCAAGTTCGATTACGTCCACACAGGATAGCACAACACAATCCACACAAGAAAGAAAGACAATCATATTGAAGATAATGATTGAAAGTCAAGATTCAGCTCACACAGGATATACTTCTTCGTAGGACGATAGAGATGATCAGATGTAGCCACTGATTCATCTAAGCCGTCAGAACCACACAGGATCGATAGGTACTAACCCCCGCAATGACCCACAAAGGATCGATAGGTAACTAACCCCCATAATGATTCACACAGGATCGGACCCACATAGGATCTGTAGGCGCTGGCCCACATAGGATCGCTGAGCACTAACCCACATAGGATCAGACCTACACAGGATCAGTAGCACTGATCCACGTATGATCGCTGAGTGCTGTAGTCATCGCCGTCGAATCCACGGAGGATTTCTGTACAATCGTCATCGTCGTCGCAGTCGCAGCCAGCTCTAGGGTTTCCGCACACAGCAAGCTCGTTCGGGAGGGTCCGCTCCATGAGTCGAGGGGCTAATACATCAACTGACACATAGTTCGGAGTTGATGTATCCAAAAGTTCCGTATCATCAAAAGGAACTCAACGTCACAGACGGCGCGTCAATCGGACGCCCGGTCTGAGAGTTATTGGCCTTTTCGTCCCAGGGGCCCGGTTGGTTTTAAGTCAAAACCAACCTGACTGTACTCCAACTATGTCCAAACCTCGAGAGGATTAAGCCAAAAGGTCCGTCTCACTTAGAGGAATCCATCAAAGTCGACGGCATGTCAATCGGACGTCCAGAGCTCAAGTAATAAGCGTTTCCGCTCTGAGGGCCCGGTTGGTTTCGTGTACGAACCAACCCGGCCGAACCCAAAGTTCTCCAAAACCTTGAGTGTAATATACCGAAACGACCGTCTCGATCCAAGGATCGCATCTCAGCTGACGGTGCATCGATCGGAGGTCCTCATCCCAAGTTATGGGCAAAGGACCATGAGAGGTCCGATATTAGGGGGTTCGGGCCCGGTCCGACCCGTCCCGGTACCCCCTGGGTTGGCCTGAAACGGATCGACCAAACCCGAGTTCGGGTCCGGCCCATTAGGGCGCGGCCCAGCCCGGTGGGGTGGCCCGACCCAGCCGGTGCGGCCCGGCCCGACCTGGGCGCGGCCCGGCCTGGCAGCTCGGCCAGGCGGCTCGACCGTAACGACCGAGCGATGAAGGGGGGGGGGCACACTACCCCCCCGCGTTGTGAAACCGCGGACCCCATGTGGGGGGCCGCTCCAGCTGGCCAGCCGGGGGTTACGACCCCCGACGCTTCCCCCTGACCGGCCGGCTGCTGCCGCCACGGGACCAGGGTGGTTCTGTCCCCCTGCTCCGACGCCTGCGGCCGGAAACCAGCCGCCGTTCCCTACTCTGCCGCAGCCTTGGTCCGTCCGGCGCGGCACGATGGTGCCGCACCCCTCCGCTGCGGCCCCGCTCTGGTCGCGATGCTTTTGTGGTTCTCCGGCGTGGCGCGATGGCGCCACGCCTTGTTTGACTTCAACGGCGCGGTGCGATGGCTTCACACTTCTTCGCCCAAATTTCATAGCTTCCGCATGGTGCAACAGCACCGCGCCGCCTCACACGTGCCACAAAAAAATCAAACAAACAAGGGGGAGGAGGGTCAGCCGTGTTCATGCGGTCCGACCTCCTCCCGTTATTGCGATATCAGGCGGCTCAAATTGAAATGAAGAATGGCGGCGGAAGTAATCACGAACAAGAAATTAAAATAATCCCCTACCTCGAGCACAGTTGAACGAAGGCTCGTCACGGAATTGCACGTCGCGGAAGAAGGCGTCGCGGAAGGAGGATCGTCGCGTCGCGGAGAAAAGATTCGTCGGCATCGCGTCGTCGATCTCCGAGGATCCAGAGTTTTTGTCGACCTTCGTCGGAGGTCGGCATTCTTCGTCGGTGGCAGTGCGTTCTTCGTGTTCTTCACGGTCTTGACGAAGAGGAAGAACTTCAAGGCTTAGAGCTTTTTCTCCCAATCCTATCACAACCCCAAAAACTCTAATAAAATAAGAGTTTGTATTATTTTATTTCTCAAGACAAGCGTTTTGAAAAAAAAAAATGAATCAAACAATTAATTGAATTAATTGCAACGTTTAAATCGCCCATTAAATAGAGGCATTTAATATTTAATTAAACGCACGAGTTGACTTCAAATTAAAAGGGGGGGGGGGGGCAGGTGCGTTACCTTATTAAAGGAGGGGGTTTGGGAAGAAAAGAAATGGTGGGGCTCGTGTGGGCCCCACCTCACAAATATCCTACCTAGTGGGTAGGATATTGTGGGTCCCACTTCATCGACTTAGTTTAGGTTAAAAAAAATAAAATAAAATTGGTTGCACGACTTTTATTTTATTCCTTCACTTAACCCAAAAATTTAAAAACCACACCTGAGAAAACACAACTCCGGAAAAGGTGTTTCTAAGCAATTACCGGCACTGCGATTCCATCGGTGCCCTCAGAATTCGATTCCGAGCACCAGTTCAAAAGTTAGGAAAACCCGCTCATTCGTTCACTGAACGTACCCGAGCTAAACTTTGGAAAATGATTTCGGGCACACCGGGCCTCAGAATCAGGTGCCGTCAGAAACTGTGTTCTTGTAAAATACCAAAGAAAATTAAGAAAAAATTTCCCTTGAATTTTACATGTCTTTACATCACTCCCACCTCAGGGATTTACGTCCCCTTAAAGTTACATCATAAACTAGTGAAACAAATGTGGACACTAAGCACGCATCTGAGCCTCCCACTCCCAAGTGCTCTCCTGGAGGTTCCCGTGCTGCCATCTGATGCGCACTAGAGGAATCAACCGTCCATGCAGGACCCTCTCCTGTCGATCCTCAATCTCCACCGGGACCTCCGCAAAAGTCACCCCATCATCAGAGTCCATCTCCCCATGGTCAATGATATGCGTCGGGTCGTGCACGTATCTCCTCAGCTGGGATACGTGGAAGACGTTGTGTACCCGGTGCAACTGAGGTGGTAGAGCCAGGCGATAAGCCACCTCGCCAATCTTGCTGAGGACCTGGAATGGTCCGATGAAGCATGGAGACAACTTGCCGCCTCAGCCAAATCTCCGTAATCCACATCGAGGTGAGACCCACAAGAAGACGTGGTCGCCATCCTCAAACTCTAGTGGCCTCCGCCTCCTGTCAGCATAAGACTTCTGCCGGCTCTGAGCTGTCCTCATCCGCTCCTGGATGACCTGGACCTTCTCTGTCGTGGCCTGGACCATCTCCGGTCCCACAAGTGTTGACTCCCCAGGGTCTGTCCAGCACAGAGGAGATCTGCAAGTTCGGCCGTACAACGCCTCGTATGGTGCCATCCCGATGGTGGAGTGGTATCTGTTGTTGTACGCGAACTCCACCAAGGGTAGGTGGTCCTCCCAGCTGTGACCAAAGTCGAGAACACATGCACGGAGCATGTCTTCGAGAGTCTGAATGGCCCTCTCCGTCTGACCATCTGTCTGAGGGTGAAAGACGGTGCTCAGACGTAGCTGCATCCCGAACACCTCCTGCAACCCCTTCCAAAGCCAGGAAGTAAAGCGAGCATCTCAATCGGAGACGATAGATGATGACACACCATGAAGCCGTACAATCTCCTGAACGTAGAGACGTCCCAAGATCTCCACTGAGCCCTGCTCTCTGATGGGTAAGAAGTGAGCCGACTTGGTGAGTCAGTCGACAAACACCCAAATGGAGTCGTGACCTCTGGAAGTGCGTGGAAGTCCAGTCACGAAGTCCATAGATATGCTGTTCCACTTCCACTCTAGGACCTCCAAGGTCTGTACCAAGCCTACTGGTACCTGGTGCTCTGCCTTCACCTGCTGGCAGGTGAGGCATCGAGAAACGAACTCAGCCACAACCTTCTTCATGCCCGGCCACCAGTGCTGTTGTCTGAGATCCTGGTACATCTTCGCCACTCCAGGATGTACCTCCAAATGGGAAGTGTGAAACTCTCTCAGCACCTCCTCCCGTAAAGCAACTGGTACCAAGGTACGCCCTCTGAAAAGGACGTCGTGATCTCCTCCTAAAGAGAAACCATCAGGTTCCTATCCTGAGGATATCTACGCACGCCGCATCTCACAGTCGGCGTCCCCACGCCGTGCCTCTCTGACCCGCTGTAGTAGTGGAGGAGTGGGTGTGAGTGACTGAAGAAAGGATGCTCCATCACAATCCACGAAGGATATCTGCAAAGCGGCTAGCTACTCTGTCGCCTCCCCAAGTAGCTAAATTCCCGTCCTCCTGCTGAGTGCATCGGCTACTACGTTCCCTTTTTCAGGAGTATAGACTATCTCAAAGTCAGAGTCCTGGAGGAACTCGATCCATCGCCACTGTCTTAGGTTCAGGTCCTTCTGCGAGAAGATGTACCTGAGACTCTGATGGTCAGAATAGACTGTAAAGCGCTCGCCCAATAGATAGTGTCGCCACATCTTCAGAGCAAATACCACTACTGCTAACTCCAGGTCATGGGTAGCGTAGTTCTGCTCATGCGGCCTCAACTGATGTGATCCATAGGCGATCACTGCTCGCTCCTACATCAGGACACATCCGAGTCCAGTCCCTGATGCATCACAGTAGACTACGTACCCTACTCCCTCCTCCGGTAGCCTCAAGATAGGCGCGCTGGTCAATCTCTGTCTCAGCTCCTGGAAGCTCTGCTGACATCTGTCTAACCACAAAAAGGGTTTCCCCTTCTTCGTCAAAGCTGAGAGTGGTGCCGCAACTCTCGAGAAGTCTAGCACAAATCTCCTATAGTACCCATCTAATCCCAAGAAACTCCACACCTCCGTCAGCTCCTGGGTGGCTCCCAAGCTAGCACTGCCTTGATATTCACAGGATCCACCGCAAATCCCGCCTCAGAGATGACGTGTCCCAAGAAGTGGACCTCGAGTATCCAGAACTGACACTTCGAGAGCTTACCATAAAGCTGGTGCTCTCGGAGTGTGTCCAGTACAACCCTCAAGTGGTAGGCGTGCTCCTCCTCAGTCGTCGAGTATATCAAAATGTCGTCGATGAAGACCACGACAAATCGATTGAGGTATGGATAAAAGATCCTGTTTATGAGGCCCATGAACACTAATGGAGCATTGGTTATGCCAAATGGTATAACCAAGAACTCATAGTGGCTATACCAACATCTGAAGGCCGTCTTCTGCACATCCTCGTCCCGAACTCTGAGTTGATGATAGCCTGATCTAAGGTCTATCTTTGAGAACCACCATGCTCCCTTGAGCTGATCGAAGAGGTCATCAATCCTTGGTAGCGGATACTTTTTACTCACTGTCACTTGTTTCAGGCGACGATAGTCGACACAAAGTCGCAAGCTCCCGTCCGCCTTCTTGGCGAACAATATCGGGGAATCCCAGGGTGAAACACTAAGTCAGATGAATCCCTTGCCCTGCAAGTCCTCAAACTATACCCGTAGATCTCGAAGCTCATCGAGGGCCATCCAATATGCTGGAGTGGATATCGGGGCTGTCCCGGGGTACATGTCAGTATAGAAGTCTACCTCTCTGCGAGGAGGTAGCCCTGGGACGTCATCGGGGAAAACTTCCGCATACTGAACCACCACTATAGGAAAACCAGGACTCCGCACGTCAACTAATCCTAGGATGAGGCTAGCCAACTGATGAGTGATGGGCTGTCCTCTCCTCTACGAGAGTCCATCCTATGCTGTGAAGGCTCCCTTCTCGCCGGTGAAGGTGAACCTGCTTCCGTCGGTGCGTAAACACCGCACCTTGCACCTAATACAGTCAATCTAAGCACGGACTGTAGATAACCAATCGATGACCAAGATGACGTCATAAAGCCTCAACGATGCTACAAGAAGATCCCAGCCGAAGCTCTCGCCTCCTAGAGTAAGCTCACACTGCCGACACCAGTGCGTAATCGTCGAGTCTACTTCCGTAGGAGTCTCTAGCCGTAAGGATCGAGCCAACGGCTCTGTCGGAATCTCCGAGCTCCGAACAAGAGCAGCAGCTATGAAAGAATGACTCGCTCCTATGTCTATAAGAACTGCAGCAAGGGTGGAATAGACATAGATAGTACCTCAAATCATCTCTGGTGCGCCGTGGTCACAGGCCTCTGCTGCATAGATCTGTGCCTGTCTCTGCCCGCCAGCTCCCTGTGGTCGGGGTGAACCTACTGGGGGTGGTGGTGGTAGAGCCTCAAAGCGTCTCCCACCACCTGCTGCTTGGCCAGCTCCTCTGCCTCGTCCGCCTACTCCCTGCGGACCACCACAGTCGACCCTCAACCTCTTCCTGGGTGGTCCCTCAACCGTCTGCTGCTCCTCCGTACGGCGGGTTGGGCAGTCATGAGCCATGTGGCCCTGCCCACAGCATGCGTAGCACTGTCTGCCTCTCGAAAGACTGGCTCTGTACTGTGTGCCCCGCACCACTGAGCCAGTTTCCTGAGGTCGTCCGCCTGAGGGTCTGGTTCACCGAGACCCATGTGTCATCCGTCGACTGCCAGCTGCAGAAGACTCTGCTACGTGCCGCCCTGCAGTAGGTCTCGCCGCTGGTGTAGACTCAGCAAGAAAGCTCTCGATGAGAAGGGCTCACTCCAGTACCCCTGCCTGAGTCAGAATGCTGAGGGAGATCAGCGGTGCCCTAATCTCCTGCCTCAATCCTTGCTCGAAGGTCCGAGCCCGGAAGAATGGGTCCCGTACCATTTCCATCGAATAGCGTGAGAGATCTGTAAATCTCGCCGAGTACTGGGCGACCGTCAAGCTGCCATGCCGCAGCTGTAGTAGCTCCTGGATTCACATCGCACAGAGGGTGGCTGGGACGAACTCCGAGCGGAAGAGGCTCTCAAAGTCTGTCCAGAGGAGAGATGCCTCATCGTACACCTGGAGCATCAAGCTCTACCATCTGTCTGTTGCCGCGTGCAGGAGGCTCGCTGTGAGGATCACCATGAGGTCTGTTGGTGTCCTCACTAACCTGAAAACTCATACAACTGCCTCCAGCCAATCCTCGGCTGCCTGAGGGTCCATCTCCCCGCGGAACCTGGGTGGTCGCTGATGCTGAAACTCGTGCAGTGCACTAAGGCGATGTGCATCGTCAGTGGCTGGGGCTGGTAGCATAGGTGGCTCGGCGGGTAGAGGTACCGCTGGTGCCTCTACTGTCAAAGGGCCCTGTACCAAGGCCTCATCACTCGGTGGGCTTTCGTCATGTAGAACACTCAGAACCCAAGCTGGCTGCCATCGTGGGGCCATCCTGAAAAGAAATAGGTGTGCCACGGTCAAACAGTATACCTGGTGAGATGACAGAAAGTAATCACAAAGAAAACTTGAAACACACATTCAATCAATGTTTTCGTGCATTAAGTTGGAAATCAGAAGTCAGGGTCCTGGTGTACAGATACGTCGGCCGCCGCACCAACACTGGAATCCCTGGACTGATAACCACACTCAATACTCTTAACACTATTGCTTTACATAGAAAAAGATCAGAGTCCTGAGTTCTGCGGTAGAACCGAACTCCTCTGATACCAATTTGTCACGACCCGTCCTCGGGGCCCGTGTCATGACTACACCAAGCCCGCCTTACATAGGCCAGGGGCTGGAAACTAGCACCAAGGCATAATTCCCGGTAAAAAGGGAAGGCATTGCCTTTGTAATTAAACAAATACCACAGAGCAAGCAAGCAGAAGTAAACACTAAGTAAAAACTGGGTACAATAGTAAGTGCGGAAAAGTAAGTGGGCCAGAATACAAACCCCAACTGAAAGTAAATTACAACTGAAAAAGGAAGTACAACAACTGAAAAGTAAAGCCACAACTTCGAGATGTCCACTGGTAGTCCCACCTGAAGGGTGGGTACAAATAGGCTCCACAGCTCCTCGGGTCCAGCCGTCCGCTCCGAGTACGCCCCGCCCAATGGTCCACCTCCGGGTCCCGACCTACTCCTCGTGCCTCAACCACGATCAGTGCTGTCCGTTGTCTACAACCAAAACAACGTAGTGCAGGCATAGCCCGTGCCGGGGTGAGTATAAGCTACTCAGTAGGGACCCCAAGATCCCCGGAGGTCTCCCAGAATCCACAAAGGATAATCCAAAAAGGAAAGATACAATCATGAAGTAAAATCTGACAATACTTAGGTATATGCCCATACATATACCTAATTCATCAATTCCAGGTCGGATCCAACATCCGAGCCCATGTTCGATCACGTCCACACAGCATAGCACAACACAATCCACAAAGGAAAGCAAGACAATCATATCAAAGATAATGATTGAAAGTCAAGATTCAGCTCACACAGGATATACTTCTTCATAGGATGATAGAGATGATCAGATGTAGCCACTGATTCATCTAAGCCGTCGGACCCACACATGATCGATAGGTACTAACCCCCGCAATGACCCACAAATGATCGATAGGTAACTAACCCCCCCAATGACCCACACAGGATCGGACCCACACAGGATCTATAGGCGTTGGCCCACACAAGACTGCTGAGCGTTGACCCACACAGGATCTGACCCACACATGATCGGTAGCACTGATCCATGTAGGATCGCTGCGTGTTGTAGTCATCGCCGTCGAATCCACGAAGGATTTCTGTACAGTCGTCATCGTCGTCATAGTCACAGCCAACTATAGGGTTTCCACACAGAACAAGCTCGTTCGGGAGGGTCCACTCCACGAGACGAGGGGATGATACATCAACTGACACATAGTCCGGAGTTGATGTATCCAAAAGTTCCGTATCGTCAATAGGAACTCAACGTCACAGACGGCGCGTCAATCAGACGCTCGGTCTGAGAGTTATTAGCTTTTTTGTCTTTGGGGCCCGGTTGGTTTTTAAGTCAAAACCAACCTGACTGTACTCTAACTATGTCCAAACCTCGAGTAGAGTAAGCCAAAAGGTCCTTCTCACTTATAGGAATCCATCAAAGTCGATGGAACGTCAATCGGACGTCCGGAGCTCAAGTTATAAGCGTTTCCACTCCGAGGGCTCGGATTGTTTCGTGTACGAACCAACCCGGCCGAACCCAAAGTTCTCCAAAACCTTGAGTGTAATATATCGAAACTACCGTCTCGATCCAAGGATCGCATCACAGCTGACGGTGCGTCGATCGGAGGTCCGCAACCCAAGTTATGGGAAAAAGACCGTGAGAGGTCCGGTATTAGGGGGTTCGGGCACGGTCCGACCCGGCCCGGTACCCCCTGGGTCGGCCCGAACCGAGTCGACCTGACCCGGGTCCGGGTCTGGCCCGTTAGTGCGCAGCCCGGCCCGCCCTGGGCGTGGCCCGGCCTGGTGGCTCGGCCGTAACAGCCGAGCGATGAGGGGGGGGGGGGGGGGGGGGCGCACTGCCCCCCAGCGTTGTGAAACCGCGGCCCCCATGTGGGGGGACGCTCTAGCTGGCCAGCCGGGGGTTACGACCCCAGGTGCTTCCCCCTGACCGGCCGGCCCGCTCCGGCCGGCCGGCTGCTGCCGCCACGGGACCGGGGCAGTCCCGTCCCCCTGCTCCAACGCCGGCGACCGGAAACTGGCCGCCGTTCCTTTCTCCGCCGTGGCCTATGGCCACGGCCTTGGTCCGTCCGGCACGGTGCGATGGCACTGCGCCCCTCCGCCGCGACCCCGCTTTGGCCGCGATGCTTTTTTGGTTCTCCGGCACGGCGCGACGGCGCCACACCTTGTTCGACTACAACGGTGCGGCGTGACGGCGCCACGCTTCTTCGCCCAAATCTCATTGCTTCCGCGTGGTGCAATGACACCGCTCCGCCTCACATGTGCCACAACAAAATCAAACAAACAAGGGGGAGGAGGGTCGTCTGTGTTCGTGCGGTCCGACCTCCTCCCGTTATTGCGATATCAAGCAGCTGAAATTGAAATGAAGAATGACGACAGAAGTAATCACAAACAATAAATTAAAATAATCCCCTACCTCGAGCGTAGTTGAACGAAGGCTCGTCGCGGAATTGCACGTCGTGGAAGAAGGCGTCACGGAAGAAGGATAATCGCGTCGCGGAGAAAATATTCATCGGCGTCGCGTCGTCGATCTCCAAGGATCCGACGTTCTTGTCGACATTCGTCGGAGGTTGGCGTTCTTCGTCGGCGGCGGTGCGTTCTTTGCGTTCTTCACGTTCTTGACGAAAAGGAAGAACTTCAAGGCTTAGAGCTTTTTCTCCCAATCCTCTCACAACCCCAACAACTCTAATAAAATAAGAGTTTGTCTTATTTTATTTCTCAAGCCAAGCGTTTTGAAAAACAAAAAGGAATCAAACAATTAATTTAATTAATTGCAACGTTTAAACCGCCCATTTAATAGAGGCGTTTAATATTTAATTAAAAGCACGAGTTGACTTCAAATTAAAAAAGGGGGGTGCGGGTGCGTTACCTTATTAAAGGAGGGGGTTTAGGAAGAAAAGAAATGGTGGGGCTCGAGTGGGCCCCACCTCACAAATATCCTACCTAGTGGGTAGGATATTGTGGGTCCCACTTCAACCACTTAGTTTAGGTTAAACAAAATAAAATAAAATTGGTTGCACCACTTTTATTTTATTCCTTCCCTTAACCCAAAAATTTAAAAACCACACCCGAGAAAACGCAACTCCAGAAAAGGTGTTTCTAAGAAATTACCGGCACTGTGATTCCATCGGTGCCCTCAAAATTCGATTCTGAGCACCAGTTCAAAAGTTAGGAAAACCCTCTCGTTCGTTCACTGAACGTACCCGAACTAAACTTTGGAAAATGATTCCGGGCACACCGGGCTTCAGAATCAGGTGCCGTCAGAAACTGCGTTCTTGTAAAATCTCAAAGAAATTTAAGAAAAAATTTTCCTTTAATTTTATGTTTATTTACAATTCCCAAGAACCATAACATAATCATAACACATAAAATATGCATAATGAAAAAATTTTTCCATATTGCAATAATAATATATCATTTTAAGATATTGATACAACCAATCCATTCTAAAAACCATTTTCAATACCAAAATACCTAAAAAGGTAATATGGTATTTAATTTTCTTTTAAAAAAATTATAGCTTGTATAGGAATCTAAATACCAAATAATGGTTATGGTAGTGGAGAAGTCATTATCACCGTATACGTTAAAATAAAAAATGTTCATTTTCTTCATTTTGTAAATAAAGTAAAATTATTTGTATCAAAAGATTCCATTTTGGAAAATTTGAATGAAATTAAATATAGTCATAAAATTTCATGTATAATCATTTTATATTCATATAAATAAATATGTAAATTAATATCATGAATAAAAATATTTTACAATTAAATCTTTAAACGTTCAAAGTGTCCCATACCACTTAGAACATTTAAATCTTAATATACATGAATAATTACATTTACTAAAACAATAAATAACATTATTATAGATAAAATATGGATATTAAATGTCATTGTGTCTATATATACACCTTATAAAAGAATAAAAGTGCATATTATCAAGAAATGCCTCAATGAAATGAGATTGAGATAAAATCCCTTACCTCAAGTCTGAATCATCTCGTACATTATTTTTCTTCCTGAATAATAAACCTAGATTAATTTATACTATATTTAGAAACTTTTTCATGTTAATAATTTATTTTATATTACTTATTATCATGTTATTAAAATTACATAATTATTTAAGTTCATGTCATACATTTTGTCGATATTTGGTACTTGATTCGAAAATAAACTTGGTACGATGTCAATAGTCCATGTGGTAATAATTCCATCATATCAAGAAATAAATTCATGAAATAATAATCACTTTTATATATAAATTATAATTTTTAAATCAAACCATTAATTTATGGTATGAAAAAATGAACAACATTATAATCATGGAGATGGTAGGTCGTACGTATGCATGAGTAACGTTTCCATTTTTCATTGATCATTATGGAAATAAGGTAATTATAAATTTTTATTTATAGAATGATCATAAAATAATTAAAATAATAATAATAAAATAAATATACACACACATATATATATATATATATATATCATACAAATGATGTGGTGAATAAAAATGATTCACATCGCTTCGTGAAGGTGATAGTTCACACGTACACATGAACAACACTATCATTTTTATGTGCCTGGAACATAAGAACATAATTTAAATATTATTATTTTAAAATGATAAATATTTCATGAATATCATATATAAAAATATATTCCATCATTATAACTAGTCTTGATAGATGGTAATGAAAAATGAATTAGATCAGTTCATGGAGGTGATAGTTCACACGTATGCACGAATGATTAATTATTTTCCCATTTTATGGAAGTGGATATGGATTTAGGTGTTGATATTAACATAGTAACATATAAGTATATTGAGGATACTAAATTTTTTATCTCATAATGGTTGGATGAGATTTCAAGGATGTGGAAGAAGAAATAAAATAGAAATACTTAAAAAACATGATACACCTTCTTTAGTTGATCACCTTTGAAGAACACCTTAACACCTCTAAGAAGGGTGTTATGACTAATATGAGGCCTCAAGAATGTGGGGATATATTATAGGAATATTTTTGGATAGAGATTGGATGAAATAAATGGGTCATGAATTGTTATTATTAGAGAAGAGAGGGTACCATTTTATAGGAGAGGGGAGGGGCACCCTTGGAAACTCTTAAAATATTAAATTAATATAAATTCAATTTCAGTTCCAAATGGTACCAAAATCATTTATTTCGAAGATAATATTATGTTGGGTCGAATCCCCATCATAAAATTAGAAAATCTTTGAATATTGTTTAATACTTATCTTTTTGGTTTAACCTTTATTTTACCCTTTTTAATTTTACTGTGATATCATGTTATTTACACTTTGTGTGTTAATGTAATCACCATAACATATCAAAAGACAAAAAGCACCATTTATAAAATATTAGGACTTATCCTAACCATTTGTTATAATCTTATATTTTTAGGAATTTTAAAACATTCAATGAACTATTTTATATTTTAAGTTATGAATTATGCCAATTTTGACACTATTCATACTTGAATTTTTTAAAAAAAATCATAACTTGATTCCTTAGAAAAAAATAAATTAAATCAATAATAACATTTAATAACCATCCATAAAATTCATATATGTTATAAATTATGTAAAATAATATTTATTTTAATATTTACAATATCAATTATTTGATTCTTTCATTAATAAAGCAATCACTGCATCATTATTGTGTCATAATTAAATTTATTTATTTAATGTCTAAAAATTATAAATAAAATACCATGATGTAGGTAATATTTTTAGATTTATAATGACTATTTATATTCTAAGATATCACTTATATAACCCCATATTAAAATTGTTTTAGTAAGAAGAGTCATGCTTATGATAATTTTTCCTTCACTTTAAATTAAAATTTATAAATGTCAAAATCACACCCAAGTGGATTAAAAAGGCCAAATTTTTATACCAAGGGCTGTATTGGTCGTCCATATCTCATAAAATAATATTGGGAGAAGTGTTAGGGTAGTTTTATATTTTTATATTATTATTTTTACCCTTATTTACCTGATTTACCCTTTAACTAGGTAAATAAAAATAATTACTAGTTACTATTAATCATGTCCAAAAATAAAAGGGACCTATTTAAATAATTTAGACCTTATGATTACAAACATGGAATACATTTTTCAAAATTCAAAACACAGTAGTTGTACTGATTAATTTAAAATTAATCCCCGTTGTCAAAACGAGAAAACAAGTTTTTTAAATATAAAAACTATCAAAAGATTGATAAGTGATTATATCAAACTTCAATGTAAAAATACCTCCAATGAAAAAAATTGGATTAAATGATAAAAAATTAATCTAATTACACTTTAAAACCAATTAAAAAGACAATATAACTATTTAAAAAATTAGACCAAAATGCAGTTTTGAATTAAAATGCAGTATTTTCACTATTCTTTAAAAAATGAATTTTATCAGAAAAATACCAAAATTGAACTAAATTAAATTTTTATTTCTTGATTATAAATAATAAGTTTATTTTTTTAAATAGAACATATAAAATTTTTAAAAACTATATTTAAAAAGGGTTTGCCATCAAAAGGTGGTAAAACTACATTTTAAAACATATTAGAGTGTTTTATGCTTAAAATTGGATTTATTCTCATTTTAAGCCTCTAAAATTTATTGGATGAAATTAAAATCATTTAATAAACATGTGTAAAGTTAATATCATTAGTTATGTTCATTCCCACCAATATAATGACTAGGTGTTAACTACTATTTCATATAATTATATTAATATTGTATTATTTTTTGGTATATCTCAATCTTGTGTGCAATATAAGATTTTGGAGAAACCCATTTTTGCGAATTGGGTATGCTATCGAAAAAGTGCCCACTTTAACATAAAATTAATATCATATTCATAAATATTAATAGATATGAAAAAGTCTTATTCTGTAATTACCTAGGATGTTACACTAGAAACCACCATCCATTGCACTAGGGGAATGTATCCATCCCTTCATTATTTTAATCATTGTATCGAGGTACCTAAGAAAAGACTTAAACTCAGTGGGATGCTTTTTGATGGATACACCTACAAAATAAGTAACAAATGAAAATCTCTCCAAGTGTATCTCCACTTGGTGTAGTATCCCCTAGGGTTCAACATCTTAGTTTTATACCCTTTAGTTTATCTATTGGAGAAACATAATAAGAAATACTAGTACAAACACAAATTCACTCATAGGTACTATTATCATTTCATCCATGCCAGTTGTCACTTCTTCTAGTAACAAAAATGATGATAAATGTCTCACCACATTGTGAGGAATATCTAAGGTTGTCAGTCTTATATAAGTGAGTTGATTTCCATGAATTGGATTGGATTCAATGGTCAATGGTAACTTTACTGCCACAAATACTGATGTGGATAATTTCCCATTCAGATATAGAAGAATATAAATCTCAGTATAATGTTGAGACAAACCAATTTTTGAATTCTTTGGAGGAAATTATATCTGAATTTGACTCTCCTATCTAGTAAATATTAATTAGAACTTGAGATCCACATTTGGATGATTTTCAAACCATACATGAAGAGGGGTAGGGTATTTTTTTTCTGAATACATCGAAAATGATGACTAAAACGAAAAGGAACATAACATTTTTAGAGAATGATACCATCAATTTGAGTATAAAGTATGTCTTCATAGGCTGACATCATATAAAATCAATCCTCAGAGTTGACCCCACTGTTGTCAGTTATACTACCAATGGGAATCCTATAGGGCTTGAAATAGAAGTGTTCATGGTATCTCAGGTAGGCCATGATTTCCCATTCCTTTAATGTGATGGGCCTCACCACACTAATTCACTACAAAAAAGTCTTGAAATGGATTCCAAGGATATTATTGATGCTGAAATATTTTTATCCTCCTAAGATAGCTAACACACAATCCCATAGCACCTGGAAGGGACCATAAATTATTTGCATGGATCTTCCCATATAAATATGGAATACGTGGCAGTATAGTCTGTAAAACATAGGAATATCCAACCCAATGTGTCTCCATTTTTCCATTGATAATTCCATCATAAAGGTGTAAAATCTTACTCCACCCTTCTCACAAGTTGAGAGCAAGTACCCTCTTAGGTACATTGTTAGAAATCAGAACAACTAGATGGATCAGTTGATTCTAGGTATAACCTCCCACCCCCAGTTAGCGAATTAACCCACTTCAATTGTGGGAAATTATGCACCCTCATCACTACATGGTTATTTTGTGGGAAAATCCTTAGGATTCTTGGTTTTGGCTTCAAAAGGGTATTTCTTGATAAAATATACTACCCATTTCTTAAACAAGATGTATTCCCTAGGGAGAAAGGCCTTCTTAAGGACCTTTTCACTAAGCCTGGTCAACTCCCTAGCATTGAGAGTAGACCTCTATACATCATCCCAAACATAAGATAAAGGGGTAAACTCATCATTCATATCACCTAATATCGGTGTTCCATAGATCTTCTCGACATCCTAAATATTAATGTTGAATTATCTATGCCGAAGATGAAATGTATTTGTATATGGACTCCACTGAATAAACAAGTACTCCATCAAAATATTGTTATAGGAAGTGAAGTTTTTGGTGATCTAGATGGATTCATACATCCCAATGTTTTTCATATCTATGGAAAATTTGGAATCAATATGCTTCATCCAGTTGGGCCAACCCCAGTCCATCTCGAATATCCATCATGATTAAAGGTCCCATCTATCCAACTATATCAACCTATGCTTCATGAAAAATTTCCTAATTATTGATTGGTACATATAGATGTACGAATAGAATTTATGGTAGTTACCTCTAAATTTAGTTGGCATAAAATTCATCATATACATGTATGAAAATTTCTACTCAGAAATAAAGTAATCCATATTAGAGATATTTTCTCTGAAGGTATTATGGGTCTTTAGGACCCAAGAGATAGGTATGATCGATAACTTTGGTGGAAATATGGGAGAATAATTTTTAAGACCAAAACCATAAAGGTTTAAGAAGTATGATAAGAGATATTCTATAAGAATTATCCCCATCAGGTCTACTAGATTCATTTGGGACAATTGGATGACTAAACGATGGACGATGTCCACACTTGTGACTATGACATTCTGACAAGTCACCACTACTACAACCTCTTTTCTTGAAGGATTATGTCAACTGAAATCCATTTTTACAGAGCAATAAGAATATTTCATATGGAAAATTAACCTTGATAAAATAATTTCATAACCCATATAGCATTATGTAAATTTCATGAACCACATAAGGGTTCATGATCACATGGACTGATATAGGTCTCATGAATCTCATAACCCATGAAGCATCTCTAGATCACATGACCCATTTAAATACTTGTGATTTCATGAATATGAGGTAGTCACACAAACCTCATAATGATCAAGATATCACATGCTAAAGAATCAACAGATCATGCGAAGCCTGTGGGATAACTATGCGGCTGAGAACATGTGTTAAGGGTAATTTTTTTTATCGATAATTAGTTTGTAGAGATTGTTTGAGAAAGTACTAAGAAAACCTTGATCATGTAAAGAGATCACAAAATTATATCTCAAAAATGTTTCTTATGATAGGGGTTATGTGAAGGAGTCTTGTGAAGTAGTCATGCAAGAGAAGAAATCATGAGTGATCTAGAGGTTTGAGTTACCGATGGAATGCACGAACTTCTCGCTCCCCTATTTATAGGTCACCGTACGGAATGACAAAGGTCACCTGGAAGAAAAAAATCCACTCAAAACACCGAACATTAGAAAACCAAAGGACTCAGGCAGACATTTTATTTACTTAGAACCGATTCCTTGTCCCTGTAAACCTTTCTTATGAGGGGTAATTTGTTGACACCTTCTAAATGAGAATCAGAAATTTTTTAATTGAATAAATACCCAAAGAACAGGTATTGTTTTATTTTTAAGAGGAAGGAGTAACATGTCTATATGAAGATTAAGTAGCTAGGTAACACAGATCACATGACCCCCAAGAATACATGCAATCACATGACCCTGGGAACATCACATGAACATGCTCTTCATATGATTTTTTCATGAGCACAAGAAACCCTTATGAAAATCTCACATGATCACGTGAAGGATACCAAAAAAGTACCTTTGATCATATGACACATCAACCATCAGACTCATGACAATCACCCAAATTCCATTATAAAATAAAAGATGAAAAATGAGAATATTCATGTGATGGAAATTATATTAATTTTCAAATGAAGGGATTATATAACTCACATGATCAGTACAACAATAATGCAATATCCCTAGTGTCATCTCAGCCATACCCCGTAAAAGCCTTTGGATATTTCACCTTCCTTATGCGAAGGGACACAAATATGTATATTTGATCATGCGACACCCCTTCAGATCCATATAAATGTGGAGCGGATGACCATGATATTGATCACACACTGTCTTGAGATCTAGTATTGATCATGTGATGAAACACAAAAAATTAGAGAAACTATCCATGATAATGATTGAATGCCACCATGATATTCATTATTGATCATGTGATTCCTTTAAAAAAATTATAAAAATTCAAAGGTCTTAGAAAATAAAAGATAAAAAGATAGAAATGATATAAGCCTCTTGTGAATAGAAGTTATGCTATTTTTCATGTGAAAGGTGGTTGAGATATGAATGATCAATCTATTGATCACATGAAATCCCCACTAGCATGTTGGATTCATCATGTTAAGGCCTATCGACATGTCACCTTCATCATACAAAGGATCTCATATATGTCCACTTGATCACATGATGCCCTAACAGAAAACTGATTAGTGAGAATCATAGGACTTATAAAATAAAATATGAAAAATGAATTACCCTTATGTAAATGAGAGATACACTATTTTTCATGTGAAGTACCTCCGATGATCCAACTTGATCTTGTGAAGGGCTTAGATAAGTCTCCCTCAATCTTTTGAAAGTCTCTTTGACTGGTGTTCTAATCTCATTAATACTCCCCGACATGTTAGAAAAATCTTGAGAAGGACCTTTGAAATTTCTATTTGATTATGCGAAAGACCTTTGAAAAGACATGGGTCTAATAAATATGGAAACTATGGAGTGATATCATGATCATTTTTATCACATGACACAAATATGACACCATGGATGACCTGTGGAAGGTTCACACAAAATTCACGATGCTCCACCAAATAAATCCCATACCCGCGATATAAGTTCCATTCAAGGTGGTGTAAAACTAAGGAAATGAGGATTATAAATTCCACCCACTCGGCACAAAAAATACACACACATGAGCATAGAGGTGAGAGTGGACTTCTCAGAGTGGAAGGCCATGAAATTGCAAGGGTTTTCCACCAAGTAAACTTGAGGACTGACTTAAGGTATTAAACGACATGTACATATGCTTCTCATGATCACACTATTGATCATGAAAAGGATTTTTGATGCACCGATCAAATGGTGAAAATGAATTTCCATGTGTTGAATTGGTAAAAAATGATCCCAATAGGCCATGCTTGACTAACATTGAGGAATTTACACAATAAATCATGAAAAAATATAAGTCTTACATAAATATGGATATGATGATTTTCATGCGAAGGTGTTATGTGCTTTACATAACCTATCTAAATCACGTGAAAACACCTAGAAATTTCATCCAGATCATGTGACTACACCTAAGCATGTTATCCAAGTCATTAAAATTCCTCTATACATGTTATCCAAGTCACATGAAGTCTTCTAGACATATTGGGCAAGCCATGTGAAGTCTACTAGACATGTCTTCCAGATCACCTGGCATCCTTCTGACATGTTAACCCTGATCACATGATATAGTTGGACATGTATACATTGATCATGTGAAGGATACCTAGAAAAATCATTCAAATCATGCGGAATACCTTTGACATGTTTGCTTAAATCATGCAAAGAACCTTGGACATGTCGGCTTTGTCTTGCGGTATCCACCCTAGACAAGTCAGCTAGATCATTGGATAGTTCTTATAAGTATCCTCTAGACAACTAGGACATGTCCAGACACACTTAAAAATGTCAGGAAGACATCACAATATGTCAACTGTGTTAGGAATAGACCCTCTGACATGTCAATCATGTCAAGAAAGCGCCTAGGGATGCAATAACCTTTTCTGAAAGACACACTTGGACATACACCATTTTAAACTATGATGAATCTGATTCCTATTAAAATTGGATATGTAGGACACCTTACTAATACTTTATATCCAATTTGGAAACCAATTTAGTGTAATTACCTCTATATCTTATACAGTCTAACCTATGGTACCCAAACTCTCCTATGAGATTATCATTTTTTCTCATCCAACAGAATATTGAGAAGCTAATTTAACCATGAGGACTCTAATTTCCGCTATAATCAAGATACATATGAAACCTTCCTATGTCCTGAGCTTTGTATAAAACACCCCATTAGAGTCCCCCCATTACATAAGTTTTGTATCCATATTCGGTGAGTCTGATCACTAGTTATCCCTTGTTTCTCACACTGAGAATAACTCATGCAGGCTTTGGGATTTGAAATGACCATATCACTAGCATCATGAATTCCCCCCATCTAGAGAAACATCAATGTGTAATCTCTATTAAGTTACATGATACGACTACCCCCATACAAGGGAATCCACCTTGGTGTATGTCTTGAAGGAATTCCTATATTGGTAAACCCTAGGGAAATAACCCCCATGAGCATTAATTACTTACCATCACCCATCAGTGGGTTGAGGAAATATTGAACTATGATGACTCTGATTATTGTTATTAATAGGATATATAGGATGCCTTCCTAAATCTTGAGCTCTATACCCAGGGCCAAAGTGCCCCATATATGTCCTTTATACATTACATTAAACTGCATGACTTGAACATAACTGAACTATGTGGGTTTTGATTCCTGTTATACACAGGATATGCAAGACACATCATGAAGGTTCAATACCATCCTTGAAAAATCAATCACATCCCTATATGACAGTAAAATCTAGAGTGATTTGTTATAAAACTTAAAAATATAAACAACTAAAAACTTATAAGAAATAAAACGAAATGGATGGAGAACCTGAGATACATAAAAGTGGTCTCATTAATAGAACCCCCTTTACATGAGGAAGGATTAAACACCTGATTATTTTATTAGGGTAACTAGTCCCATATCAAGATTTTGAAGAGATTCATGAACATATCTTAAATATATAAGAGAGTCATAGAATAGAAAATAATTCCCCCCAAAAGGGTGTGATGAGCCCAACCTCCCATATTCTTGACCAATATGAGTTCCTGTGTTTCGTCAGGCTCGAAACACCAAATGAACACCTATCTTTAGAAAGTAGTTCTATACCTTTTTATGGATATGGGAGATGTTGGGAGTTTCCATGAGAGATGAAAATGGTCAACCCAATGTGAATTATTTTGAAACCATACTTGAACCCCCTACAATTAATTTTCATCTCCTAGTCTTCAAATGAAAAACCAAAATGGTGAACTCAGTGTGAAAGCATGTAATGACATAATAACCAAATAATTATAAGTTTCAGGCATCTTGTTTCCCAAACTTGGGGAAACATACCATCTCCAAAGGGAACAAATACTATTGGGAAGTGTCAAGAATTTTGGTTGGTAAGACTAGGTTACATGGAGTGTAGCCAGAGTACACATCGTGTACCCAAGTGCACTACAGCTGGAGGTTCCATGAGATACACGACATGCCAATTAGTAACTACACATGGTGTATTAATTACACACCGCACCTAAACTAGGCCAGGATGGAACATGGATTTTCATATTACATGGCATGTATATGGAATACACACTATGTATTATACATGATTTAACAATTTTTTTTGGTAATCATGTGGTGAAATACATGGTCAAAATTGAATGAGATTGACAACATGGAGAATAATTACATACACGAGGTGTATACAATGTATACGTCATGTAGTTCATTATTTCCTACATTCAAAATACACGATGAGTTCCTTGGAGAGTTATGAAAACACATGAAATGAAAGATAAATGACACGTAGATGGATTATACATTTCATGTAGTCATGTGTTCGATGAACACACCAAGTTCTTTGGTGCATTGTGTGGAAACATGACATTCAGATCACATAGAATGTAGAATCAATAGTACACACCATGTAAACCACTAAGATACATGTTGAATACCCATGCATGTAACCCAGGTACATGAAAAATGAGATACATTGTGTGTATCTTGATAGTACATACCGTATAGTCTCACAATAATGTACATAATTAAATGACATTAAATTGCTAATTACAACATTAAAACCTTATTATATTGGTTGTTACCTATCTTGTTTGAAAATTTAATAATGGTTTTAAATAATTATTAAATGATCAATTAATTTATTGTAATTATATGCAATTATTGGTTATGCTATTTATTTTCCATGAACACCTTATTGATGGATATATCCAAGTGAATTAATATGGTCATTAAGATAAAAGGGAGTTAATTAATTAATTAATTCAAGTGTGTTTATCATAATAATAAATAACAAATAGAAATGAATGTTACCTAGTTTTACTTTTGTGTATCCATTGTATGTGCATGACTGTTCATGATCTTGATCAAGACCTGTGTATGTGTTGGAATTATTTAATTTAATTTATTGCATGAATTTTAAATTATTAATTATTAAATTAAAATATGATAGTCTGTAAGTCATCCCTCCCTCTATTATTATGTAGGAACTACCTGTCTAAGTTTATTTATTAAATTCCCCTTAATAAATCCTTTGGTCCCCCTCACTTTCATGTGAGTTATAAATACATGTAATAAATGAAGTATCCCAAGGTGTATGAAGGAAGTTCAAGATGAAGTTGAGATGATGCCTACCAAACTGATATATAGGTTGATAAGTGGAATGTTACAACTTGTGCCAAGATCATAATAATGAGTTATTTCCCCTATGTCAAAGGTTGTTTTACTCTAAACTCAATAAATCAACCGTTAGATAAGCTCATGATTGCGTCACTTATATATATATATATATATTTCTTATGAATTATTTATTTTATATATACAAGACCATGATCACATAAATAAATGAATTAATGTGAAAATATGGAATATAAATAAATGATTTATGTGTAAATGTTTTATCTAACATGGTTAATTAATCAAATAAAATCCACTTAGTATTAAAAAGACATGTGAATGATAAAAAAATATAAAATTTATGCATAATAAATAAAAAAACCTCAAATATATATTAAGTCGGACTTATATTTCTATCATATGAACTAAGATAAAACCATTTTATAAGTTTTGGTTCGGCCTCCATTGGGGGTAATTTTAATTATCAGGAATTCTTAAATAAGATAGTGGGTCAAATTAACTAAATCTTTATTGGGTTTAATGGAATCTATCTATCCAATAAATATTTGGAGGTAAGTATTGAGTAAATCTGAGTCAAGGTTTTTAAATTGGGGTGTCTACTCAATAGATCAAGGATCTATAAACCCATAGTTGGAAAGACCACATACCTAAACACTTTTTAGTAATTTTCATGGCCTTCGTATAGATTATAAGAATGGAAATATGAACCCTTTATACTAGAATATCATAGAAAATAGAGATTAAAAGTTTAATGGTGAGGGTTGGTAGGACTTGATAAAATGATGGGAGAGTTAATAAAATTAATTATTATTATTTATCACCTAATTTTTAATCAAGTTAAGTGATAGAAATTTATTTTAATTATTATAGAAATTGATGAGAAAAATCATGAAAATAGTGTGATCATTCCTTAACTCAGGGTATTTTTTTATAAATAAAAATTTCTAGATATGATATAATCATTTATGTGATGCATTATTATCAGAAATTTTGTATTATGTGTTAGAATCCTCTATTATTGTTCTACCACCCTAGAAGGTGATGGAAGGTGAAAATTATTCATACCATAAGTATGTTGAGGATACTTCCCATGTACATTGTTTTATATTATCAACTATATTAAGAGAGTTAATAATACAAAATAAATACATGGATTCTTACACTATAATATCACATATTTATTCTCTTGAGAAATAAAAAAAAGTATAGAAATAAATAATATTGTCAATGCACTATATCAGTGTAAATTGGAAGAAGGTAATCTATCTATTTATCATGATTTAAAAATGATGGGGTACATTGATCCGTTGGTGAAATTAAGCTTCCACTTGGATAAGAAATTATCCATTATTATTATCTTATTATCCTTACAAACAAAATTATCCTTATTTTTCTATTCCTGGATAAACGAAATGGATAATTCACTTAGAAAAATTTTGTTCGTACTTCACCAAGAAGATAAGGATTGGTTGAAACCTATTTCTCCACTCCTTTCAGTGAAAAGTTTAAAATAAAAGGTTTAATATCCCATGGATAATCTAAATAAAAAAGATCCTTTATGGTTTCATTAAAAGAGACTAAAGATTCAAAGGCATAAGAATGAATAGGAGGCAATTTGGTTTTTATGTAGAAAGAATGGAAACTGGAAAAGAAATTGCAATGAATTGAAGAATCAAGCAGTCTCATCAACTTTACATATATTCATCATGTTTCTATTTACTATTTTTGTTTTAAATAAAACATGCTTACAACATACATGTATTTAAATATAGGAAACAATCAAGAATAAAAAGGTTGCAGAGTGAACTCAAAAGGAGATGAGAAAGGGAGATTCCTATGTTATCCAAAGGGAGATCTCTATTTTTAATTTTTGTATTGGATTGATCCAAGTTTGTAATAAGTGTTATCGAAACATTTATCTTAGTTTCTGAATAGACACACTGTGACATTATTTCATTTCAAAATAAATGTTGTTATGGTAATTAAATACTAAACTAACTGTTCAATAACTACTCAATCACAAATATTCATTCCAATGAATGATGAATATAAATTACAAGACTCTTACCTAATTGTGACAAGATAATTATTTCTAAAATAAAAATGAAATTATTAGACCTATTTATACCCATTAAAGTGTGTTACTCTCAATTGAGATAAGCTACTTAATATAAAAACAAACTACTTATCATGTTTTATATAAATAGACCATTTATAGTTGGTTCAACATGGCCAAATGAACCATTATAAAGTTAAAGGTAACATCATATACTTAATGATATTACTTTAAGAAATATTAGAAATGCTTAGTGAAGTAAATGAGTACACTTAGTAAATATTGAGAAGTATCTAAGCCATCTTGTCAAAGAACATATTATCTAAGTAATCATTGATCATATATGTGGAGTAAAGGTTATCCTAAACACACATTTACTTATATACATCAATGTAATGATGGTATTAAAAGGAAGATAAATGATAATATATATATATATATGTTTAAAATCTTCCATTATTTATTCCAAGACATATTTTTTAAATAGAAGTACAAAAAATAACCATATACCAACTATATTGTCTAATATATATAATATCAATTACGATATGATAAGAATCTATTAGGAGACTATCACAAGTGTTTTTAGAAAACCTTTCATTAAAATTTGGTAGCTATAAATGAACATCCAAACACTAATGTGGATATGAGTTAATGATCATATATCTAGTAAGTACACTAACGTCTAGTTATGATCAACTATATTTATTTAAAGGAATCCTATCTATTTGAAAATATTGGGAGCATACTTAACTTCTATGGGTTAAGGATTTGGATGAACATGAGTTAGCATAGGAATGTTGGACTTCACTAAGCTCAGTGGGAGGATTAGTTCCAGTGACACATACTCCATAAGAACTTATAACTAAAGAGGTGGTTTATGTTCACCGTGGTGTATGATGCATATTTTATTATTCTAGAATACATATTCCTAGAATGAAATATAAAATGGTAGTACTATATGGTTGAAAAGTATGTATAAACTCAAGAATGGAATCCATGTATAAATATGTAGGGATTATGAATTTTTAATATTTCTAAGACTTAATACCATTGGTGAGTATTCAAGAGAAATTGGACATGGATGGTATAATATGGTACCGATATAAAATGATAGATTATTGAAAGGTTTAGTTTATGACTAAACTTATTCACCACTCGTTATGACTAAAATTATTTTTCGAATTATACTTGTCAAAGTATATTTATGTGATAATCATATTGGTCTATTTATTTTCAAGGACACATCATTTAGAATAATCCTTATAGAAAATTTCTATATGACACGACCAAAAGGATATCCTATGGTATATGTCTACTAGGCATAACTAAAAGGGTCAATGACATAAATAAATTCCAATAAGATATGAAGATTACACAAATTCATTTATGAAAGAATCATCCATGGAGATTATAGAAAATTAATGTGGAAATTAATGAGTGATATGTTTCTTTAACTAGTTAGTGTGAGCACTATAAGTATTCAAGATAAATATGTTGATAATATATGGAAACAACTATTGTGTCTTACCAATTTGTTAAGACTAAGGAATGAAATGTAACACCATGATTTTTTAAAGTTTATTTATTTTAAATAACTATAATCACTTTGATAGTTTATGGTATATGAAACCCTGATACATTAAATGAATAATATTATGTTTTGATATCTTATACGGCATGCAATACTGAGTCTAAATGAACCATAAGATACTATTTAAATATCACAGTTATAACCTAGTCATATAATTAAATGGTATGAATAAGATTAACCAAATTATTAAAGATATATAGAGAGTTCCTAATAAATAAAAATTTATTGAAAAATGATTCATAAATAATCAATAATTTTTTTAGTAAAGTCATTTTATGCTTCAAAATATATATTTTTCAAAAAATGGTTTTATTTTGCATTTTATGTTTGTAATTATAATAAATTTATACCACTTTTATAAATTTTATTTTATAAAAATAAGATAATTTTTAAATTAGAATAAAAAAATTAACTTAGGGTGAAATTTTGGTATTTTTCTGAAAATGTAAAATTTTCAGCGAATAGTGAAAAATGCCGATTTTTCAAATATTATTATGTATTTTCATTAAATTAAGTAATTTTAAAGAATATTTATGATATTAATTTTATTTTAAAGTAAAAAAATTATTATTTAATTATATTTAAAATAATTAATTATATTGTAATCATATTTATACCCATTTTTATATAAGTTTATTTTTAGGCTTAAAATCATAATTTTCTGAAGACTGTTTTTAAAGGAATAATCTTCCTCCATTTTAATTCATTAAAATAATATTTAATTATAAATGATTTAAATTAAATTTCTAGATTATATATCTAAATATATTATTTTAAATCCATCTCATGATGATTACTATTCATATATTTATTATAAGATCATTTTATGCTTGAAAAATGCATTTCTTGAAAACCCATTTTTTGATACGTTTGCGTGTTTTATTTTAAATTAAATTCTACCAATTATGTGGATTTAATTTAGAAAAATTAATTCAATAATTATAATTATCATAATTTATATTATATAATAACTCCAACTTAATTTTTGTTTCATAACGAATAACGAAAATAGCAAAAATATTTTACCACGGTTAAGGTGAAAATGGGTTTATCAGGGGTTTAACTTAGAAGATAAGGGTTAAAATAACATAAAAACTTGTATAAATACTATTTAATGGAAATATTTCAACCATGTAACATATAAGGTTATAAAACAATCCATTTTGGAGCCTTTTGGCATGTGAAAAATGTGGGTATGATTTATTCTTTTCAAAAATTCTATGTGTGTCCTCTACCTCAATTATAAAATGGCACTCCCTCCCCTAACTTATTAAAACCTGTAAATCCATTTTACTCAACCAAAACCTACAAAAATATCCCAAAAACACACTTATCCACATTATATATGTGTTGTTCTTCCCAAAATACCAACCTTAGGGTCCTTAATAAGAGATCCAAAGGAGGTTCTTCTAAGAAAAGGTATTGTCTTCACTAAGCTATTTCTTTTTAATTATTATTTTTACACATTAAGTTATTTATTAAAAATTAAAATATAATAACACAAATATATAAAATATAATGATATGTTTTTATATTTATGGTATAATATTTATCCATATTCTCCTCCATCAAATGGGAAATAAATCCACCGCTCATGTGTACAGAGGACTACTGCCTCGCGAATCGATTTAATTTGTTTTGCATCATCGAATCAAATGTATTGTAATAATGATAGAAATAATGAATATATATAATAAAATGACATGATATTAATTCTTTAAAATTAATATATCATCCACTTCCTTACCCTTCACCCATTAAGGGAATGATATCGTTGCTCATGCATATATATAGCCTACCATCTCCACGAAGTGATGCCACTCATTTTACATGTCCAAATCTCAAGAATGGTTTTAAAAATGAACATAATAAGTAAATATGATATTTATAAAATTAATATAATTCTGTATATTATTTAACTATGTACTATACATAAGAACTGGGACTTTCATGACAAAACATGCATGGGAAAACAAGGCAATTAACATCCGAAACAATAATAATAATAAAATATTGTTAATGAATGGATGTTAAAATGTTATAAGAGGATTATATATGATATTATAATCCTTAATATAGTTTTTTATAAATTAATAACATTATTAAAATAATTATACATGAGGTTAAAGCACATTCAACCAAAATAAAGCATGAGGTAAGGGACTTCATCTCAATTTTCCTTAATTGAGGAAAATTTTAATGTCATAGACCTAATTTATTTTATATAGTGTATATAATACCTCTTTAACATATAATATCATGAATAATTCTTACTTAATGGTATTTTAAGTTTCAATTTTAATTATTTAATGGTATTTTACTTAAAAATTACCAAGTAGTAAAAATTTCATAACTCAATTTGTTTTCATTGGGTTATATTACTGCATCAATGTATTTTATATTATAAGATTATGTTTTTAATTAATTTTTTTTATTTTTTATTTAAACTTATTTTATATGGATTTACATTTTATATACAAAATAGATCATTTATTAATTCTTTCTTCAATATTATGATCATTGTAAGGGTTGATCATCTCAAATTATCTTCATTAGGACATATATTATTCTTTTATAAGGTTTATCCACTATCCCTTTGATATGTTATATATTGAATATATTTATTTTCATGGTATTTAATTTTTCATTTTATGTTATTCCTTTAATGAGGTTTATGATTTTAAAGTTACCAAAGTGGTAAGAGATTTATGTTTAAATGTCATTTTGATCAGGTTTATTTATACTTGAATTTCCATTGAAGGAAATTATTTTATAATTATCTAATAAAACCATTAAATTTTATTATCCTTTGGCTATTCATGAATTTTTCATGTAATAGTAACATTTTCTTCTACTTGGTACTTATGATAAATAAAATTTTTCTAATAAAATTCAACTATATTTATCTCTTCATTCAAAAAATAATTTTTCTTCCTAATCCATATTTTCTAAAAATGTTTTCAAAAATGTTTTAATATGATTTTTTAAATTAATTTTTACCTATAATTAAATTTTCAAAAAATTATTTTAAACAAATCTTCCTTTCATTTTCTAAAAAAGTCATTTTTTACTATTCTTACAAAAATGTGATAGAAATATTTATTTTAACATACTTGTTATAAATAGAACATTCACACAATCATGACCACTCATTTATTTTAAGATTACTTTATAATTTTAAACAGTTATATTTAAGGAAAATGGTTTTCCTAATATTTTGAAAATTATATGTTTTTAAAAGTGATTTTCAAATTGAAAAGTTTATTTTACTCAATTTTTTTAAAGATATTTTTATGGTATTTCTATTTATCAATAAAAAAACCATTTATTTTACCTATACTCCACTAGGGATATGTTGTAATGATACCATCCTTATTCTTTCTCTATATTTTTTATGACCAGTTTGACCCGGGAAAGTATTGAAGTTATTGTTCTTGATTAGTTTGTGTAATCATTAAATTTCCCTTGAAATATTCACTTTCTTATGATCATTATACATACATTTCCTCTAAATATACATATTATTTATCATGGATATGCTTATTTTTTAAATTTTACATCATTTATACATACATTTCTTTACTTTGAAAGTTATTTGATTGACTAGGTAAATATTGATATTATGTATTATTTATTCAATAGAGACATTTATTGATAAGTAATATTGTTCATTAATTAAATTGATCATTAAATATATGATAAATGAATTAGAAATGTAGTGATGGGTGGGGAATATAATTATATAGCCCCTCGATGCATCTATAATCTCATGAGGTGAATCAATAAGCCAAAATTAAATGGGTTTTTACCCATAGTTTTAAACCATATTATGAAATGTATGGAAATTATAGATATCATGAAGTACAATATTAAGAATTTACTATATTAAGAATTTTTTTATTATCCATGAAATTATTACATTGATATTATCTATGGATGATTTTTTTCTCAAGTTATTGATTAAATTGAATGTGTGTTTAGTTATTTACCTTGTCATATTTATTATGCCTCATATAATCATGATAATCAAGTTATTTATTAAATGGAATGTGTATTAATATATTTTCCTTGTCATATTGATTATGAATTATAATATCATGATAATCAAGTTATTGATTATATTGAATGTTTGTTAAGTTATTTACTGTTGTAAATTGATTATTACTTATTGATTATGCTTTATTTATTCATGATAGCTTCTTTTTTACATAACTCTTACTGAGTATTTGAGATCACCCTTATTTTGTTTCCTCTCCCTAGGATATAAAGGAATCTTTGAATGAGTCCAAGGATGCAAATTTTTTAATTTCACCACGTTTTATTTTATTTTTTCAAATGTAATGTGATATTAAAATATGTATCTAGTTTACCAAGACTACTAAACTATTCGGTCCTTTGGGATGGAATCACTTATATCTAGCACTAATGTAATAAAGAAACTGCTAAATTTGGGATACTGGGGTCGGGGTATTTACATTTGGAATTAGAGAAAGTTTAGTAAAAAACTTAGGAACTAGATTTAGGAAAATATATATTAGGAAATATAACTCTATGATATAATTTGAGGATAATTGTATAATAACATCCTATAATTTTGGTGAGAAATAGATTATGTGGGTTTCCTATCAATACATCACTGTATAGATACTATAAGTGGATATAGTTATGGAACAGTTGTACCCATGGGTAATAAATCTAAAAAGGGAACATTGGTATTTAAATCAATCATCACATGATGCATGGAAACTATCCTTACTGCACACCAGGTTTAACACTCCTGAGGGATTTTTTTAGGATAATTTACATTTTGTTTATAAACCATTATAAAGTATTTGAATAGATGATAAAAATGAATGAACTAGGTTAAAACTATGGTGTATTAGATTCAAAATAAGGTGACATGATTTATACATCCTATAGATGATTATATGGATTTTCTAATACATTGTTATTTCTTATACTATGCTTTTTTGGTTTTAGTCAATGGATGAAACCTAAAGGAATCATGTTAAAATTTAATATGATGGACAATGTGGTGATTATGAGAAACCAAATGGGATTATTAATGAAGTTAAAGATATCATGATTATGCCTAATCAGATATCATGATATATGTTTAAATATTTATAACTTAACTAACTCTCAGAATCACCAAATAAGATAAGGATGGAGTTTGTTAAGAGATCGAGTGGTAGAGACTATGGAGAAAAAAGGGCTTGATTTCCTTCATGTTATAAATGTATAAAAGTACACCAAGGATAATGTCTTAAAGGAATAATAAAATGTTATATATATAGAAAATAAGGGTATAGTGTGCTGAATTTCTGATAAAAAGTGAGGAATTTAGTGGAGAAAAATAAATTTCATCATAGGAATCCATTTATAGTTTTTTCTCTTGAATGTGGGGAACTTGGGAATTATCCGAGTTAATTAACTCTTTTAAAGGTACACTCTTAGACCAAAGAAGGACCTATGTGGAAGTAAATGGGTTTAAGTATTTAAGTATTGGGATTCAAGAATTAAATTCTATAAGTATTTTTATCAATGTTATTTTAGTTATATGAATCATGAAGCATTTAAGGATTATTTTAATTTTTTGAAGAATATATGTCTTCATATAAGATTAACTATAATGTTATGGATACCATTATGGGTTTATGAGTTTAAGGTTAATCATAATTTCAATGTCTTAAACACACATTTTTTTAGGTTTTATATGATGAGAATCTATCAAGATTAAGGATATTTTCATATACATTTATTGCAATGCAACCCATTGGTTTAGTATATGAAAAAAGTATAAGGAAGAATGAATTTACATTTTATGGACATAATATTAAAGGTATTCATAACTTTAAGGTTTATCTTATCTTTTATGTTTTAGTAATCATGGTTCATCAAAATTTATGAACTTTATAGGAATTATATTAATATATTTTTGGAAAAATGACAAACTGTATGCTGGGTGACAACCCATCACATCCAATGAGGCTGCAAATACTTAACTCACAACTGAAGGGCAATAAGGGTGAAACTCCTACCAATGGCCTGCATGATGTACTATTTAATATGGTATTATTTTTACTTAAACTATTTTATGTATAATTATTAAGTTGAAATTTGGGTTTTACTATTGAGGTTTAGAGATTAATGTATTATATTAACTTGTGCTAACCATTTTAGTTTTGGTAAGTATTTAGAAATAGATGGAAATACTTTTTACTCGTTTACGTATCTTATGATTTGTTAAAAGTAAATTTTAGTTTTTAGGCATAAAAATTCATTTTGGATATTCATTTCTTGGAGTAATAGATCAAGTGTAAATTGATTGAAGCATAACCAAAACATAAAATTCTGCTTATTAAATAGAAGTATATCAATTAAGTATATTTCATTTTATTCTTATACAAAAAAACAATTCCTCAACTTTAGGAAAAGGATCTTGAAATAAAAAATTTATCTTATTACCTTTATAACTAATGATTCAAATGGTCTTTTAAATCAACATATATATTTTTGGGTTTAGGTCGTTAACTTTCTATTAATCATTAACTTTTTTATGATCAATGATCTCTATCACTCTCTATAATTATTTACACTTTTCTTCCATGTATATATTTTCAATTCCCACTAATGTTCTTCTAATAAAAAACCCAGTTATGTGATATTATAGATGATATTCACACTTCCTTTTATCTTTTATCAATGTTTTATTAACCTATTTTATGATGTGGGTTTTCAACAAATGAATTTTCAAATTTAAAACCCTTGATTTCCAAGTGTAAGTTCAAATTGTGAGGATGAAATTTATTAAAGGTGGGGAGAATACAAAACCTTTAGATTTTAAATTGTATTTCTTTTAAATGAATTTAATATCTTTGAAAACTTATGGTATACAAAAACTCAATACTTTTAAAATAAGATCATTTTGTTTGATAGCATATATGACATGCAACACCAAGCCTAAACAAACTGTGAGATACTATTTAATATAACCATTATAACCTATCCATTGAATTGGTGGGTATGAATAGGATTAAAAAAATTATTATATATATATAGGTATAAATTAATACAAATTTATTGATAAATTCTTATTAAATAATCACTCAAATTTTTAGCAAAGTCATTTTATGCTTCAAAATACATATTCTTCAAAAAATGGTTTTATTTTGCATTTTATATTTGGAATTATAATCAATTTATACCACTTATAGAATTTTAATTTTTTAAAAAGAATATAATTTTTGAAATAATAATATCAAAATTATATTAGGTTAAATGTTTTGTATTTTTTTTGAAAATGTTGATTTTTTACTGAATAGTGAAAATACCAATTTTCAAATAGTTTATGTATTTCCATTAAATTAAGTAATTTCAAAGTCCAATTATGATTTTAATTTAATTTTAAAGTTAAAAAATATAATTTAATTATATTTAAAACAATTAATTATATATGAATAATCTTTATACCTTATTTTTATATAATAATTTTTAGGCTTAAAATCGTAATTTTCTTAAAACTGTTTTTAAATGCATAATGTTCCTCCATTTTAATTAATTAAAATAATATTTAATTATGAATTATTTTAATTAAATTTATATATTATATATATAAATATATGAATTTAATTCTATCTCATGATGATTACTAGTCAAATAGTTAATATGAGATCACCTTTTGCTTGAAAAAACGCATTTTATGAAAACCCATTTTTCAACAAGTCCATGGGTTTTATTTTAAATTAAATTATACATATTATGTGAATTTAATTTATAAAAATGTATTAAATATTTTTAATAAACATAATTTATATTATATATTAAGGTTGACATAATTTTTTATCATAATTAATAGTGAAAGTAGTAAAAATATCTTACCACGGTTAAAGTGAAAATGGGTTTACCAGGGGCTAAACTAAGAAGATAAGAGTTAAAATGTCCTAAAAAATTATCTAAATCTTATTTTATGAACATATTTAGATCTTATCACATATAATATTCAACAATTATCCATTTTTTAGTGTCATGTGAAAAACATGTGTATGATTTATTCTTTTGAAAAATTCCATGTGCATCCTGATCCTCAATTATAAAAGGGAACTCACCCTCCACTTATTCAAACCTATAAATCCAATTTTATTGAAAAAACCTTTAAAAATATCTCCCAAAAATCATTATACACATTATATATGTGGTTTTATTCCCAAAATACCAACTCTAGGTTCCTTAATAAGAGATCCAATTGAGGTTCTTCTAAGCGAAGAAAATTATTTTCACTAAGCTCTTTCTTTTAATTCTTATTTTCCACCTTAAATTTTGTATTAAATTTTAATATAATAACACAAGTATATATAATATATTTATATTATAATATTTATCCATATATTTATCCATCAAATGGAAAACAATGTCATCGCTTGTGTGTACGACGAACTACCGCCTCACAAACTGATGTAATTTTTTTCTATCACTGGCTCACATGGAGAGTCATAATAATATAAATAATGAATATATATAATATATATGACATGATATTAATTTTTTAAAATTAATATACCATACACTTCCTTGCCCTTTCACCCATTAAGTGAATGATATCGTCACTTGTGCATACGTATGACCTACCGTCTCCATGAAGCGCTGTGAGTAATTTTACATGCATAAATTTCAAGAATGGTTTTAAAAATACATAAAATAATTAAATATGATATTTATAACATTAATTTAATTTTTTATATGATGTAAATATATCATATACATTAGAACTATAAATTTCATGACAAAATAGGCATGAGAAAACAAGAAAATTAACACTCAAAACAATAAAAATAATAAAGTATTGTTAACGAATGGGTAGTAATATGTTATAAGTGGAACATATATGATATTATAAATTTGAATATATTTATGTTATAAATTAATAATATACTTAAAACCATTATACATGAGTTTAAAGTGCATTTAATCAAAAGAAAACATGACGTAAGGGACTTCGTCTCAATTTCCCTTCATTGAGCCATATTTTAATTATATGCACCTAATTTATTTTATAGGGTGTATATAATGCCAATTTTAAATATAATATCACAAATCCTTCATACTTAATGGTATTTTAAGTTTCAATTTTAATTATTTAATGGGTTTTGACTTGAAAATTACCAAGTGGTAAATAATTTCACAACTCAATTTCATTTCATTGGGTTATATTAATTCATAATTATATTTTATATTATAAGATTATGTGTGTAATTAATTTTAAGTATATTATATTTTATTTCCAATTTTTTTATGTGGATTTAAATTTTATATACAAAATTTATTCATTGATTAATTCTCATTTTAATGTTATGATCATTGTAAGGGTTTATCGTCTCAAATTGTCTTCTTTACAACATATATTATGTTATACACAAATATTATTTTATGAGGTGTATATAATACCCATTTTATATATTATATAATTAATCTATTTATATTAGTGATATTTATTACTTCATTGGATGTTATTCCTTTCATTGGGCATACGATTCAAAATTTACCAAAGTGGTAAGAGATTTATGTTTCAATCTCACATTAATTAAGATTATTTATACTTGAATTTACATTGATGAAAATTATTTTATAATTGTATAATAAACACATTTAATTTTATTATCATATAGTTATTCTTAAAGTTTTCATGTAATATTACAATTTTCCTTTCTTTGTCACTTAAAATGATTAAGAAAATGTTTTTAATAAAATTTAACTTCATTTATCTCTTCAATCAAAAATCATTTTTCTTAAAAATCTATGTTTTCTAAAAATGTTTTCAGTTTTTTTAATATTATTTTTTAAATTCATTATTATCCATAATTGGATTTTTACATAATGTTTTTTAAAGGAATCTTCCTATCATTTTCTGAACAAGGCACTTTTTAATTTTCTTATAAAAATGTGAAAAAAATATTTTCTTAATGTACTCGGCATGAATATAACTTTTTCATAATCATGACTAATAATTTCTTTGAAGGTTTATTTAAAAGTTTAAATCGTTATATTTAATGAAAATGGTTTTCCTAATATTCTATAAATTCTTAGTTTTTCAAAGTTATTTTCAAAGTGAAAAGGGTATTTTTGTCAAGATTGTTTTTAGTGATCTTTTTATGGGATTTTTATCCATTAATGAAAACAATCATTTATTTTACATATACACCACTAGGTATATGTTGTAATGATACCATCCTTATTATTTATCTGGATGGTTTATGTTAAATTTGACCAGGGAAAGTATTGACAACCTCATTCTTGATTAATTTTTGTAATCATTAACTTTGCCTTGAAATATTCACTTTTTTTGTGATTAATAGACATAAATTTCCCCTAAATATCCATATTATTTATCTTGGATATTATTATTACTTAAATCATTTATCATTTATACATGTAGTGTTTTACTTTTAAATTTATTTGATTGACTGGGGAAATATTATTATTCTTTATTCTTTATTCAATATAGATATTTATTTATAAGGAATATTGTTCATGAATTAAATCAATCATTCTATATATGAGAAATTTGTTATATATACAGTAATGGGTGTGGTCCAAAATTATATATCCCCTTGATGCATTAATAGTCTCATGAGGCGTATCAGTACAATAACATTAAATGAGTTTTTACCCATAGTTTTAATGTTTCTTTTAAAAGGTATTCATGATATAGATATCTTGATGTCTGAGATCATGATGTCCAATATTAAGCATTTCCTTCCTTAAGAATTTAGTTATTATTTTCCATGAGATTATTTTATTGATATTATCCATGGATGCACTTTGTTCTTAAGTTATTGATTAAATGTAATGTCTATTCAGTTATTTACCTTGACTATTTATTACACCTTATCTAATCATGATAGTCAAGTTACTAGTTAAATAGAATGCATTTTCAGATATTTACCTTTTCATATTTATTATGCCTTATCTAATCATGATAGTCAAGTTTTTGATTAATTGGAATGTGTGTTCAGATATTTACCTTACCATATTGATTATGCATTATTAATTATGATTTATTTATTCATGACAAATTCCTCTTTTGATAACTCTTGATGAGCATTTGAGATCAGCCTTATTTTGTTTCCTCTCCATAGGTTATGAAAAATGAATCCTTGAATGATTTCAAGGATGATTTTTTTACTTTTACTATGCTGTATTTCATGTTTTCAAATGTAATGTGAGATTCAAGTATGCATCTATTTTACCAAGACTACTAAAATATTTAGTCCTTTAGGATGAAATAACTTTTATCTAGCACCAATGTAATAAAGTAACCACCAGCTCTATGGTATTGGGGTCAGAGCCTTTATATGAAATTTCTCAAAATTTGACTTAATGTCGCAACCATGTTCTAGGGAACAATATATATAAAATGGATCTATGAGTTTTATAAATCTAGTCATACTTCATATATTGAAATCATATTTAAAATACAAGTTGAAAAAATTCATGACCAAATTTTTATTGGCATACAATCCTTTCAGCAGAACAAGCACGAGAATAGGAAGAGATTATAGAGATTAAAAGAATTTCACAATCTTAAGTACTCGGAATTCATATCATTTTACATGATATGTACGAATGTTTTACATTACTAATTCATAAATCATAATAAGTGAATATCAAACAGATCTAATATAATTGCATAAAATTATAGTTAGAAATATCCAAGAGTACATGGAAAAGTATAACTGGGCGAGATCCTAGTGTCTGGAGAAGTGGGAATACTAGTGATCAAGGGAATTGAATACTTATCATCATTTAGTTTAGTTTGAACTAGTATTACTAATAAGGATATAATAATATGAAAGAAAAACATATTATATCAATTGGTTTCCATATCTACAATATTTGAGTACATTGTGACTTCTAATGTAGCTTCAGAACAAGTTTAATAATATCCTATTCCAATATTGGGTTATAGAAGAAGAAATAGATTTATCATTTTATAGTAAGATTTGAATACAAATTTATTCAGGATGTCTGGATTTTGACATGGGAAAAAGAGGTGGATAATCAATTATATCACTAATTAAGGTATTTTATCAATATATTAATGTTTTAGTAAATATATTCACTACACAAAAATGTGTATTAACCAACCCTAGCCACTGAAACATGGAATATCTAGAAACTATATCCATACTCATTAGAATCATGTTTAACATGTGAGGACTAACCAGTCATTATCAGTTGAATCTAGTGAAGGTGGTAGTTTATTAGAGTTGGTGCCCTAGAGACAACTAATTTGTACTTTGGATTACATATATATTCATAGAATTTAATATCAATATAAATACACTTCACATATTAATTGTTCATTTGCATAACATTGATGTGATAATGACCTAGAGTATATGTCACATTGATAATGTTATAGAAATTACCTACTATAATGAGAACCTTGAAATTCTATGTTGATATCTCTTAAATATAGTTCTATAGTCGAATAACATACTATGATAGGGAACATAGTACATAGGCTGTCATATATAAGTACTCTTAAGAAGACGAGGCTTCTCTTCATGAAGTTTTCACTTGGTAATATCCAATATAGGAGATTATGAGAATAGACCTACTAGTAGGAATTCCACATGTTATGGTGTCATCAGATATTCCTATATGTGAGTGTTTTTAGTGGTCCTTAAACTTTAAGATTATTATTAATTCATGTTATAACTCATGAACTTAGATGTATTTTGTAAACTATGGAAATAGTTCACAGTGAAGTTGGATATGTTGGGTCCATCATGAATGACTTTTTTTAATTAATATGTTAAGGAAAGATTTTCCCCTTACATCTTTATGGAATCTGATATCTTGTCCCTTTGATTAAAATATAATTATTTCATTAAATTCCATGGCCATGGTGTAAAAGTGATTATTTCAGATAGTCAAAGAAAGACATATCAAGCATATAGGTTGTTGACCCATATGTGAAACCAACTTGATGAGATATTGAGACAAATGAATTATATCACATAAAGAGAAATTATATGTGGATGTCATTATTACAACATTAAGTCCTTTCTCTTGGGTTTCTTGGCCTATTGCTATACAGTAATCTTGGACTTTAGGCAGGCCCTCCTGATGCCAATGAGAAATAATCCAAGGGGGTGGTCGATATCGATTAAATTTTATTTAAATTTAATTAATGGGATATATATTATTATCAAGATCGAGGAAGAATTTTATCCAAGTTTTATTGACCTCTTATATTCACAAGGTAATAAATAAATATTTATTTATTAATAAATAATTTATTTGATTATGTGAATGTATAATAAATATTTATTCACTGGATTGTGAATAAAATATTTATTTTATTTATCAAATATTTTAATAAATATTTATTCTATAGATCGTGAATAAAATATTTATTTATGAATAAAAATATTTATTCAGTTATTCAATAAATTTTGATGATTTCAAGAAGACCAAGATCGCGTTCAGTGATGAATATTAATTTTCAATCCTATAAATAATATTTATCATAGTGCAAGTTTTCATGTTCCATAAATTAATAATAATAATTGTGTTATTATTATATGGAATGAGGCTTTTTAAAAGATTATAATATTATTTAAGGACCCATAAATAATTAAATAATATTTTAACCTAAACCCTAACTCTTTATATAGTTAGTTAAGTCTATTGTGTTGGGTTAATCGGGAATTGAGAATCATTACGCACGATCAACTTCTCTCTTGAATTCCTTCTCTCTTACTCTCAAGAAAGAAAAATTCTAGAGAGTTTCCTTAAAGATCAAATGAAATATAAGAGATGAATATGAACAATGAAAAATGATTGATTCACCACACTAGAACCAAAAAATTAAGCAGTTTCATTCATAGATTAAAGGAGTATGTGTGGATCACCTCTAGAGGGATTCTACACTTAAATCCTTACAGTGCAATGACGGTAATCAGACAAAATAGTTTTTGGAATGATCAACATCTAAATGAAAGAAAGAACCTGAGATGAGCTAATCATTTATTGATTTATAAATAAATTAATTATAAATTTAACATGAAAATATCCTCTTTTGGTTCCAAGTTTCCTCTATGTAAATGTTTTATGGAAAAAATTTGTTGGTCATGACATTCACGTCATTAAAAATATTGAGAATAATCCATCAAATCAACAATAAGTCTATAATAATCCACCCACCATGAAACTTCTTATATGACTGGAACCTTCAATATTCATAAGATGAATTAATAATAATCTTAAAGTCTAAGGACTAATACACATGATCGCAAATAGGAATATCCAATGAAACCAAAACATGCAGAATTCATATTGGTGAGTTTATTATCATAACATCTCTTCTTGGAGATTGAAAATTGCAAACTTCATGATAAGAAGCCTCATCCTCTTATGAGTACTCACACTTGGGAGTCTATGTACTTTATTACCTATCATATCACATTATCCAACTATAGAACTATATTTAAGAGATATCATTGTAACATCTTAAGGTTCTCATTATAAACAGGGAACTTTTATTTATTTGTCAATGCGATAGATACTCCATGACATTATCACATCAATGTTATGTAGAAGAACAAAAAAAAATATGTGATAGGATATTTATATTAATATTCACTTCTTTGAATAACATTTTTCTATGCAAATCCAAACACCAAGGCTCACTATTTATCATAGGACGGTCTACTCACCCATCACCATCACCAAATCTGAGATGGTGATCAAATACACCCATCTATTCCAAGACACCAATCTATCATCAAATGATTAATTTCTAGGACTATGGTTCTCCCCACCATAAGGCGTCACTCACAATTATGTATTCTGAGTTATGGTTCTCCCCACCATAGGAATCACCTACCGAAAAATTATTTCCAATGGTCCATCACCATGCTCAGTGTGGTTTCCACCTCAATTCATCAAATTTCATGAAAAATCATGGGTCGGTCCTCCTATTGATAACCACTCTAAAAGATGATTAGCTATAGCCACCAACTTAATATCACACCACCTGATCATGATGCCTTAATTATCGGAGGCATCACAAAATTGTCTAAACACCCACATAAAGACCCAAAATTGAAACTTTGTGTAATTACACAATTGGGTCCTTAACTAACCATTCCAGTTATCATACTCACTCTATGAGAAACGGTGCACCTTCGATATGAATCACTCTTGGATCACATCAAATTCTATCCCGAGACCAATTTTGACACACAAACTCTATCCAAAATTGTGTATAAATCCAAAATATTATATTTTACATGGAACCAGGTCACATGATATATTTTTATCATTATATTATTAGGTCCATCTCAATAATTCAACAACAAGTATTTTCACATCCATGACCCATCCAAAATGAGAGTTATTCCTCCATGACTGATAAGATACTCCCAACCATAGGAGTATATTTATCATCACTCCACTGAACTAAAACACTTTTTTCTATGGACCACATTTCACCCATTACATAACATAATTATTGGATGTGATAGTCCCACTCATACTTGAGTTACATCATTAAACACATATCACCACTCATCATTAGATCACCAGGAATGACATCCCAATATTCTCCAAAACCCACCCTGAATGAGGGCCACACCCTCCAATAACCAATGGTGTTCTCCCCACCATATAGCTTCCATGACACCTCTCTATGAGCACAACACCTAAAAATTCCAACATATCATACATATTTCTCCTCTCAATCCATGATCATCCATCCTGAAAACCCATATCAAGGTAAAATATTTGATCAAACATACAATTATTTTGGGCCCTACAAAATCCAATATGATCAGGGAAGAATAAAAAAGTCGATAAAAAATAAAATGGGATAAAAATTTAAGGTATAAATTGGAAAAAGAATAATTTCTATGATGAAAATTATGGTTCATGAAACACCCTATGGTTCACAAAGCATGTATTTATAAAGAACATTTCTTGTTAATGAAGTACTTAAAAGATCAAAAGGTCTATTTTTTGATACTCTAAGGTGGTGAATAAATTATTTTTTATATTCCCTTCACATTCCACCTATTTTTTTCATGGGTAGCATGATTCCTCCATGGGAAAAATGATTCCTTCATAAAGAACCTTAAAAATTTATGAACCTTTTTATATCCTCTATACCTTAATCATTTGTAACTATGAGGTAGTGATTTTTTCCTCACTACAAATATTCTTTGTGAGCCATTATCGTTTACGGATCTAAGGCTACTGCATACTCCCTATGTTGTAAATACCTGTAACCTAATAGCCCAAAGTCAGTGGTTACTTTATTACATTGGAAGTAGTTAGAAGGAATCACATCCCGAAGGACCAAATTGTTTAATAGTCTTGGAAAACTAAATACATACTTTAATTCCACATTACATTTGAAAACTTAAAATACAGAATATCATTATTTTTTGAGAACACCATTATTCCCTTTAGTATATCCCTACATATCAATTGTTATACACTTACTATCATCCTAGGAAAATGAAAAATAATAAAGGGGTTATCTCAGATGATCAGTAAGGGTATGCGTACAATAGAAGATATCATGAATATATAGTGAATAATCAATATAAAAAGGAAAAAAACTAAAAAAAAATCTGTTTAATCAATAATTTGATCATGAAGAATAATATGATAGTAATAAATGATGATCAAATAATTTTATATAAATAATCACATAAGCTTGAAACTTATCCATGGATATCATAACTAATAAAATAATCACATGTACATAAATAAATAATCTCATAATGAGGGAATACATAATAATGGAAATCATAAACATACTATCAAGCTCTCATGCCAAGACATCTTACATAAATGGGTATGGCCTTAGCCAAATATCCAAGATAGTTTGTCTCATGAGACCTACTGATGCATTGAGGGGCTATAGCGGTCCCCAACCATCACTTTCTAATTCCAATTCATTACTCATATGAAATGGGAGAAACATAGTCAATATAAAAATTCATATTTAAAAGTATCATATAAAATGTTAATAATTTACCCAATCAATAAACATAATTATAAACCACCTTGAGTAATATGGTGAATTATATCAAAATAGTACATCCCCAGTCAAACCTACCATAAACCATCCATTAAAATAATAAGTATGGTATCATTATAATTTATCTATATTGGATAAAAAATAAAATAAGGTTTATTTTCATTGATGAATAGAAAAACTATAAAAATGTTATTAAAAACATTCTTGAGGAAAATGAATTTTTTACTTTGGAAATCACTTTAAAAAACTAAAATTTTCCAGAAATTTAGGGAAAAAATTATTTAAAAATAAAAATGGAAACATTTAAAGGAATATTCAAAGAAATTAATGGTCATGATGGAGGGTAATTACTTACATGATGTTAAAAAACATTCATTTATCATTGTTGTAAAAAGGTCAAAAGAACCTCATTCAGAAAATGACAAGAAGATTCATTTTAAATTTTTTTGTAAAAATCTAAACATGGGTAAAAATTACTTTTAACAATCATATAATAATATGAAAAACATATTTAGAAAACATGGATATGGAAGAGAAATATTCTGGACCAAGTAGAATAACAATGTCAGTTTTTCTTAAAAAATTTATTTTGGTATCTTAAGTACTTAAAGAGAGAAATTTGAAATGAAAACTTGTATTTAAGAGGAATAAAAAATGATAAGAAAATATATTTGGTTTAATATATAACTATAGAATTATTTCCTCAGTAGTGACATAAACATAAACAATCCCAAATAATGATGAGATTGTGAAATAAACCCTTATTACTTTGGTAACTTTTGAATCATAACCCTATGAAAGAAAGTACCTCAAATGAAACATTAAATACCATGAAGATAAATTTATTCATGATATGACATATAAAAGGTGCATTATATACACCACATAAAATAGATAAGTGTTGAATATGGCATATGTGTCACAGAAGTAAAAGTGATAAGAGAAACCCATACCTCAGGTCTAATTTCCTTTTTACATGTTCTAAAATCCTATATAATAAATAAATATTTATTATAAATCTATTCAAAAAAAAAACAATCATATATATCATACCTTATATGATTTAAATATAATATTTTATTACTTATTTATTAACAATTCTTGTTAAAATCGCTATTTTGGGTAATAAGTGCTTCATTTTTCATGTATGTTTTGGTATGGTAGTTTCGATCCCTATAATTTCACCATGGTCACATAATCTATATAAATTTAAACATGATATAAATATTATATATATTTATTATATAATTATTTAGTATAGTCTATAAAATTAATAGATTGAAAAAGGAGTTATATTGTTCATGGAGATGGTAATCCATATCTACGCATGAACGTTGTTTTCATTTTTCTGATAGATGAAATGAAATAAAGGTAAATAATAGTGATCCTTTAAAAAAATTATTATATCATATATATTATATATATTAATTAAATATATCCTTACTACCATCCATTTCAAAATAAAATGAAATTTCTTTCACATCGTTTCATAGAGGTAGTAGTCCACATGTATGCACGAGCGACATTATCATTTTCTAATGGATTAGAAGGTAAGAAGGTAGATGTGATATTATACTTTCAAAAGTATTAAAATTTAATAAATAATATATATATATATATATTAAATACATCATTATATTTATCTATGAGAGGCAGTGATGGAAAATTAATTACATCAGTTCACGAGGTGGTAGTCCGCTGTACACATGATCGATAATTTATTTTCCCATTTGATGAGAGAGGGGACAAATTTAGAATATTCATCTAACATAATAAAATATTAGTATAACTAAGACACTATTTTTATTATTTTATCATATTTTGAGAATATTTTGAGGGGTTATTGGAAGGAATAAAATGAAGATGCATGGTTAAGAATTATATATCTTCTTTGGAGAACCTCTTTAGGTTTATACCTAAATCCTTCATAGAATAGTTTTTTGATAAAAATAGGGACTCTAGTTTATGGAGAGGGTTGTAAGGAAGGTATTTGGGTAGGTATTTTCAAAAAAAGGGCTCTTTAAGTGTGTAGATGAGAGGAGGGAGGCGTCCTTTTATAAGTAAGGGAGAGGACACACTTGGAAATTTTGAAAAGAATAAAATATACTCATGTTTTACACACACCAAATGGTTCCAAAATGGACAATTACTGAACATTAGATGAGATAATGTCGAAATATGTCATTAAAATATAAATTATAAAAGTTTATATGTCATTTTAACCCTTATATTTTTTAGTTTAATCCTCGATAAACCCGTTCTAACCTTAACCACAATAATTAATTTACTATTTTTACTATTCATTATGATAAAAAATTAAGTAGATATTATTAACTAATATTAATTATGATAATTAAAAATATAAAATCCATATTTTTAAATTCAAATTATATAATTGGAATAATTTAATTTAAAATTAAACCCATAAGCGTGTCGAAAAAACAGTTTTCCAAAGGAAAAGTTTTCTTAAGTATAAAAAGTTTTTATATCAAAAGTCAATATAAAATTAATTAAAATGAAACAATAGGATTAATGATAATATATTCGAACTAATTTTAATTTTATAATAATTTGAAAACCAAATGGAACATTTTAAATTCTTTTAAAAGGTCAGTATTAAATAAAAATTAGTATTTTCACTAGTAATGTGAAATGGGCAGGCTGGGGTAGGCCAGGCCAAACCCGTGCGAGTTTGAGCCTATGTGGGTTTGTCTGAAAAATCCTATATATAATGAGAACAAAAAAAATTCAAACATGCCCCGCTCTGCATAAGCCTGAGGGTTTCCTGTGGGTTTATCACATTTTAAAAAATTCATACTTTTTATAATCATTTAAATATTGTATTTTTTTCTCATTAATAATGGTTTTTGTTGTGATAAGTATGGATTGAAAATACCTAGAGTTTTAAGGGATCTGATTGAACATTTTTATATGTGTTAATGGTGGCATGCAGTGATGACAATGTGGTGGCGAACTGTTTCTATGTAAAGTAGGTGAGTGATCGGTGAGATGCAATGAATGATAATGTCGGTCATGTGGTGATGCAAACGACTGGAATGAACTACGAATTTCCAAACAACAATCAGTTTTAAAGGAGAATAATAGGGTTCCCATAAGATCCTTTCCTATTTTCTTAATAAAAAAATTAAATTAAATAATAAAAAAATTAAATGGACCCAAAAAATATTTTGATTATAATAACTCTTTTAGAATTGAAACCATATACAAGGGAGATGAGTTCCATTTTTCGAGAAGTGGGGTGACATGTCATGTGAATATGGTGAATAATTACAATATAAATATTATAATATCATATTACAATAATAAATATAAACCTATTTAAAATTCACATTTTAATGAATGGTGAATTAGTATGATAATTATGGTGAGAAATCTTATGTCATGGTTTAATCATATTTTTTTATTAAAAAAATAAAATAATAAAGAATCATATATTGTAAAAAAATATTTTTTTAAATTAGGCCCGCGGGTAAGCTCACACCCATGTGGGCTCAACCATCCATGGACCGCACCCACACAGGCTCAACCCACATTGGACCACACTCTAAACGATTATTTTTTTGGCCTTCCCCACCTCGCATCCGCCCCAAACCCGCAAATCCCGTAGGTTGCAGGCCCGTTTTTCATTACTATTGTTCAATATTCATCAAAAAATTAATATTTTTAGAAAATTCTAAAAAATTCCCCCAAAGATAATTTTCACATGATGATTTAAAAAAATTAAATTAAATTTAGTAAAATAAATTTTCTAAAATTGGGAAAAATTAAATTTAAAATAAGTGCGCAAAACATGACTAAACCACTTTTTAGAATAATAGAGTTTTAAACTTAAAACTGGATATATTCTTATACTATTCCTAAAAAAATATTAGATAAATGATAAAAAAATTTATTGAATATATAATATATAAATTTCCTTAAAATCAGAAACCAATACTGATTAATTCAATTTAATATAAAAAAATATTGCACGCATAATTTTTTTTCCTATAAAAATAATTCTTTTACTTTAAAATAATTTTTATTTTCATTTATACTTAATTGATAGCTAATGAATTTATTTTATACATGTGTAAAATATATAATTTTCATAATTTAGTTTATTCTATTCATACCTTCCAATTTAATGTCTAGGTTATAATAGTATACCATACTACTATTCATTTAGACTCAGGGTTGTGTGTATCACAAGTTATTGAAGAGGTTAAATTTATTTTCAAGAATTATTTTTTAAAGTTTAATGATGTTACATTCTTCCCTCTAAAAAATTTCATCCTCAAAATTTCCTTAATTTCACCTCATGAAAAGATTTGGTTATTTCTTCATCATAACTTCATCAGGTTCTCACACTACCTCCTCTATCTTAGGATTTATTCAAAGTAACTTTACCAATCAAGTCATTTGATTCATAAAAACTTATTATCTAGTGTCTATAATATAGATAATATCTTCATAGTAAGATATATTAAGTTCCAATTTTATTTCTTTAGAGGTGAGTACATGCTTTGGGTATAACATTTACTTCATTAACAATGATATATGAAACACATCATGTACTTTAGAGAGACATGGGAGAATTTATAAATGGTAATTGAAACTGATGTTTTTTTCAAAAAACTCAAGTTAATAATTTCCCCTTAAAATGAAATACAGTGGTGACCATAGGGTTGTCTCATGAGGAGGTTGAAAGCTAAGATGTCAAACTGTCACATTATTTATTTGTTTTTGTTAAATGTAAGAATTGTAAATGGGGATTTGAAATGAGTTAAAATAATTTAAATTATAAAAAATTAGAATTAAATAAGAAATATACATTATTTATTGAAAATTAGAAGCAAACTGTACTGAAAAGGACAAACTAAAGAAGGAAAAGGTGGACAACTACAATCTCCAGACACTCCTTTTATCACTGTCTACCAATTTCTTCCAATTAAATTATCCAATGTATAACTAAAGACCTTAATTTATATAACTATATTGAACAAAAAACATATCTAGACCTCAAATATGGGTGTTTATCCGCTTATGAATGTAATTTTATTTCTCAAATACCTCTTAGCAATCAGAACTAGTTGAACTTGTTGTGCTCAATGGGAAGACCTCACCCAAAGAAGTTTAAAAAACAAGAAAAATATTTTAAAATCATAAGTTGATAAAAATTTTATAAAAAAATATAATAAAATGGAAAAAATATATAAATATACCTCCATCAATCATGCAAAAAAAATCCAGGATAATTTTAAAGAAAAGTGTTTACAATGAAAAACACCAACTCAAAAGGGGAAATGCGTTCCAATATTTTCATCCCACTACCACTTGGGGTTTATATTTTTATGGATTGATTAATTCATGTAATAATACTCTCCTCTAGAATATATTCTCCATCATAGCTCACTACCTCCATTCAACCATCCTTGAAATGAAAGTGAAGTTGAAAATATAAAGGAAAAAGTGGTGGCCGGGGTGCTGTCCAGAATGTGTCCCTTGAATGTTGGATCTGTTTAGGGCCTTGTAAAGGTCACATTTACCTATATTTTATTCTATATAGTTTTTGGAAATTAAATTCTCTGTCTACCCTCCCATTTTTTAGAAAATTTTGAAACATTTTTAAAAAGATATGAATTTATTACTAAAGGAAATTGTTTATTCTCGAGGAGACCCTTCATCTTTCACATGTTTAACTTGATCAAAGAATTATTTAAAGAGATAATTATTCATTTAAACTCATAAATAACATGTTAATTTTTTTTATATCTCATATCAAGTTGGAATCAATTTATTTTCACACCTATATCCAAATTTATACCTCATTCAATAAGGTGGTGTCTATTCTACAGGCCAAAAAACTTTCTACAAATACCGATTTGTTTAGGTATATGTAAATTAGATAAAGACTTATCCCAATTTATAAATATGTATCCCACAAATAGAGGAATCCTAAAAAAATTATCACTTTATTTGGATCAATATTGAAAAATATATTCCCAAATTATAGAAGTGATTTAAAATAGTTAAAATTCAAGAATTGTGAAATTCTCAATTTTAAGCTAAAAAAATCCCTGAAATCCAAAACAAATGTAATTTATCTCAAATTGTTAAATTTTTGGGGTTTATATAATTTAAATACACTTGAAAAATATCTAAAATATCAACTCTATCAATTCCCTCACACTTATCACTTATACTCCTAAACAAGTGAGAACTCAAAATAAATTGCCAATGATAATTGAAAACATGTCAATGAAAATATCAAAATCAAAATCAAGGCACCCAACTCATAATTACACTTAAATAGATTAAATTAAAAATTATTAATTGTTTTAATTTATTCTATTTATATTTAATTCATTCTTCCATGCATAATTATTCCCACCTCACCATTTTTTTCTCTCAAAAAATGATTTTTATTTTGAACAAATATTTTCTCATCCAAATAAATGAAAGGGTCACCATAGTCTTTACAAAATTTTAAATCTCTACCCAATTGAGTCAAATAATTGTATCCATCATGAAGACCTATAAAGGGTTGTTTTGAGGTTTGAAGGTTGGTGGGTTTTCAAATGTGAAAACAATAATCTGAGGAAGAAAGAGATGACTTGGATCTTTGTTGAAGAAAAATTGCATGATTCCATTTTTTTATTTAAGCATGGTATTAACCTACTTATTCATGGAATAACATCGGATAAAAAAAAATTCAAAATTTCTTACATGGGAATCACAAAAAGTTTCCAAATCAGCAGCAATGGAACAACAATTTTTTCTCAAAATTTCATTTTTTTTCAAAGATCCAGATAGGCACAACATTAGTTCTTCAAGAGCTCTAGAAAGGCACAAATACATTTTCCATGAAATCTATAGAAAGGGCACAACTTTTATATTTTTTTTCCAATAGGAAAAAATCCCTTCAAACTTTGAATCTCCACCCAGAGCAACACCAAATGAGGTATCACACCACAAAGAAACTCCCCCACACTTAAGATTTACTAAAATCATGCAATATACTTCAAGAGTGGGTTGGAAAGGGAAAATTAGCTTGTAATTTGGATAACATAACAGGATATACATGGATACTAATGGATCAATAAAGATCAAATGTACAATGTGGGACAAAATAAAAAGTACTATCATGAAAATGGGATTTTAATCACAAATAAATTACCTCAATCATTTTGAACACAACTTCTTTAAAGCTCATAGGTTTTGACAGAAAAATGGATTGTTCTTGTTAAAAAAAGAATTCTTTGGTTTACTCAAGAAGGGGAGTGAATGGGAAGAAGGTGAAAAATTATTTCAAAATCCTCATGGGAAATTGTTTTTTAGTATTGGAAAACATTCATGGCATGAAATTTAGAATCCAATGGTCTTTTCATGAATTTACACAAATTGAATCACGAACAAATCACATTTCAGAAATTATTTAAGTTCATTTCCATGAATAAAATTGTTTCCTTCTATTGAAAAAAATTTTCAATTCACAAAGGATATTACTTTGAAGCTCACCAGTTTTTTAGCAAAAAATTTGAAATAAAATACACATAAATTGAAAAGTAAACACACAAAATCCTAATCTAACTATCATGTCCCCCACACTTATTTTGTACAATTTCCTCATTTTTAATAGTTTATATGAGAAATGAAATTCAAAAAAATGAAAAAACAAGTGGGAAGGAAAGATACAACTTGGTTTTTTATTGAGCAGCAACAACCTTGAGCTAACGTCTTAAAAAATGCAACTTGGAAACCTACATGAAAAAAACAAAAATAAAGCATCAAAATTTTATTAAAATCAATTAAATAAAAATAAACAGAAAGATAAGGAAAAATAGTATTAGTATGAACCCCTAAGTAGGTGCTAGGATTTCCCTACCCCTAGTTAGGTAGTTCCAGGTGATCATCCCCAATCTGAATGTGGGTGCAGTTTCTTTATCATGAACCAGAAAAATGATATATTTCCAATCTTCTTCATCTCCCAAAAATTGTATAATCTCCTAAAAATATATTTCTTTAGGTTCCAATCCATTAATTTTATGTTCTAATGAAGCAATGGAAGTGGGAACAAAATGTAAAAGAAACTTTCCATGACTTTATCCTCACAAAATGCCTCTAGTGGTTGATGAATTTTAATGTCATGATGTGGTTCATCATCGGGTTAATCTTTAAAAATGATTTTTTCATTGAAAAAAATCTCGGTACCTCCATCCTTGTGTGTACCAATGTACTCAAATGATCACACAATTATTTCTTCAATTCCAACATTAAAATCATCTTCATTTGAAAAATCAACCCACTGAGAAGTAATGGGAACTAAATCTACATTGGGATAAGTGGGTATAAAATTATTATGAAAATAATAAATAAAAATTAGATCAAGATTTGAGGCATCTCCCTGTGGCTTCTCAGGTTCAAGCTCTATCTTGGAGTCTAAAATAGTTGTATTAAAAGTGGATAGTAGATCTGGTTCCGCTGTACACTCTTAAAAAATGAATGACTCATGATTATATTTCTATTTATCCAAAGTTTCATAAAAATGTTCTGAATTTTCAATTTCAAAAGGTGGGCCTTCACATGAAATTTCATTTCCAAAAAACTGATCAAAATTATTTTTTAAAGTGTTTAGATTTTCAAAAGACACATCGATTGGGGAATCAATTACAAATTCTTCCATCAAATTTGAAAAAATTGATTCCAAATTATTTTTCAACTCATCCACAAAAGGTTCATCAACATAAAAAGTTAGTGGGATAAAATTTTCCATTTCTTGAGCATATTTTTGAGATTTCAATTATTTTAATTCATTAAAATCATTGGAAAGAATCTCCATTTATTTTCTTAATTCTTAAATCATGGAAGCTCAATGTTTAATCTCCAAATAGTTTTTTTGGATCATGAAATTATTTTATTGTAGAATTAAATTATTTTCATTGAATTTAGTTTTTAAAAAATCTTAATTACTTGAATCCTAAAATGATTAGTAATCAGGTTAGGCATATGAGTAATCACTTTGAAAATCTATTTTTTTTGGTTTTTTAAGACTCTAAAGCAGTAGTTAAAATACTAGAAATGAAAAAAAACAAACAAAAAAAACTTAGGAAACCTCCACAAAAATGGTGCCAAATTGACGCTAGTTTTTTTTTTGATGAAAATCTAGTCAGTAGTTTCCCCTTAAAATGCAATGTAGTGGTGACTATAGGGTTGTCTCATGAGGAGATTGTATGCTAAGATATCAAACTGTCACTTTGTTAATTTGTTTTTGTTAAATGTTAGAATTAGAAATAGGGATTTTAAATGATTTAAATAAGTTAAATTATAAAAAATCAGAATTAAATAATAAATCTACATTAGTTATTGAAAATAAAAATAAAATCATATTGAAAAGAAAAAGCAAAAGAAGGCAGTGGTAGAAAAACTAGGATCCTCAAACACTCCCTTTATCATTGTATACCAATGTATTACAATTAAATTATCCAATTTATAACTAAATACCTTAAGTTATACATCTATATTGACCAGAAACCATATCTATGCCTCAAATATGGGTGTTTATTCACTTATGAATGTTATCTGATTTTCCAAAGGCCTCCGAGCAATTGAAAATAGTTGAACTTATTGTTCTCAATGGGGAGACCTCACCCAAAGAAGTTTTAACAACAAGAAAAATATTTTACAATAACAACTTGAAAAACATTATAGAACAACATAGAATAAAATGAAAACAAGATATAAAGAGACCTCCTTAAAACATGCAAACAAATTTGAGGATAATTTAAAAGAAAAGAGTTTACAATGAAAAACACAAACTCAAAAGGGTAAATTCCTTCAACTATTTACTTCCCAGCACCACTTGGGGTTTATAACTTAATAGATTGATTAATTAATGTAATAATACTATCCTATATAATATATTCTCCAGAATAGCTCACTCCCTCTATTCAACCATCCATGAAATAAAAGTGAAGTTGAAAATATAAAGGAAAATATGGTAGCCGGGGTGATATCCATAATGTGTCCCCCAAATGTTGGGTCTTTTGGGGGCCACTTCCCAGAAAAATACCCCTATGTTTTATTCTATAGAGTTTTTATAAATTAAATTCTATATTGACCCTCTAATTTTAAGATTATTTTGAAATGTAGTGAAAAATATATGAATTTATTACTAAAAGAAACTATTTTTTCTCAAGGATACCCTTTATCTTACACTTGTTTGACTTGCTCAAATAATAATTTAAATAGATAATTTTTAATTAAAACTCATCACTAATGTGAAACTATGAGTGATATATCATATCCAATTGGAATAAAATCATTTACACACATTTAGAAAAAGTTATTCCTCATTCAATAAGGTGGGATCCATTCTTCCGTCTTGAAAAAGTTTCTACAATGATAGATTTTTTTGTGGCTCTAAAAGGCCAAATAAAGACTTATAATAGTTTATAAATATGTATCCCATGGATTTATGAAGCTTAAAAAAATAATCATTCTATTTTTTATCAATATTGAAAAAGATATGACCAAATTATAGAAGTGATTTAAAATATTTACAATTCTCGAATTGTAAAATTTTCAATTTTAAGATCAAAACATCCCTAAAATCCAAAAACAATGCAATTCAACTCAAATTGTAAATTTGGTGGTGTTTAAATCATTGAAATACACATGAAAAATATCTAAAATATAAACTCTATCAGTAATACATATATATAGTTCTTTGTAAGACTTCAAAAGGTCTGATGTAACTAGGGATCAATTTCAATTTCTTATTGAAACTTATAACAACCATCCATAGAGATATTTCATGAAAATTTGATCTCCCACTTAAAATTACAAATATTTCCTATATTTATCAGTATATATATTTTTACTATTTTATATACACTAATATGTGTTTGAGTAGCCTTCAAATTTTTAATTTTCTTCTCTATAAGTTCTAGACCTACTAGCTTTCATTCACCAACTTCATCCGAACAAGTTAGAGTATGAAATATCTTATCATATAATGTTTTATATGACTCGATTTTAATACTTGAATAGAATATATTATTATAGGAGAACTATAAAAAATTTACATATCAATCCCACACACCTTGAAAGATAAGATAAAATGATCTCAACATGTGTTTTAACGTTTAAATATCCCTTTTGAACTATCCATCATTTTGAGGGGGATAAACAGTGCTCCAATGAAGCTCGGTATCAAGATCCTTATGAAGAATCTTACAGACATTTGATGTAAATATTGGATCATGATCATACATAATTGAAATAAGAACATCATGAAGCCTTATAAATTCATTAATATAGAGTCATGCAAGGCACTCAAGAGGTAAATCTTCTCTTATAGCAAGGAAATGTGAAAATTTTGTGAGGTTATCAACAATAACCCATATTGAATCATTATTTCTAGGAGTATTTGGTAACATAGTGAAAAATTACATAGTAATGTCATCTCATTTCCACATAAGAATAGGTATTGGTTGCATGAATCCTCTAAGATATCATCTCTTAGCCTTCATATGTTTACAAACTAAACACCTTGACACATAATCATCAATTTCCCTCTTTATATTACCCCAACAAAAGTTTTCCTTTAAATATATATAAATCTTGGTGATAATAGGGTGTATAGATAAATTCTAGCTATTTGAATCATCCAATAATTTCCTATTAATATCGGGTGTATATGGAACACATATCCTCATTCCAAATTTAAAAATTCCATATTCACAAATGAAGTCTTAATATTTTCCATCATTCATGGATTCAATTTTATTTCAAAAATTATCATCATCAAGTTGATAATTTTACAAAATTTTTAACAAATATTATTTGTAAATAATTTGAAAAAGGAGTGATGTCTCCCCTACCTCAATAATTCTAATATCCATCTTTATTAGATCCATGAACATAAAATCCACATCAATCCTCATTTTGGACAAAACTCCATGATATTTCCTACTCAATGAATTTTATACCATATTTTCCTTCCCTAGGTGGTAGTGTATTGTGAGATCATAATTCTTTAGTAGCTCAGGTCATCACCTTTTCCTCATGATAAATACTTTTTGTAAAAATATGTATTTCAAACTATTATTATCTGTGTATATCTCACATCTATCACCATAGATATAATGTATCAATATCTTCAAATAAAATATTATGGATACCAAATCAATATCATGGTTGGATGGTTTTTTCCATGAATATTTAACTAACTTGATGCATAGATAATGACTTTATCATTTTTGTATAAGGACACAACCAAGTACCTTATTCCATGTATCACTCTATATCATAAATCCATCATTTCTTGATGTTAGAGTCAAAACTATATCATTCATAAATCACTTCTTCAATTATTCAAAACATTATTCACATTCATTTATCCCTAAAAACTTAACACCTTTAAGAGTAATTCTGGTTAATAGGTTAGCCAACATGGATTTTTTTGAAAAGATTGCTGATAATAACTTTCCAAACCAATGAAACTATATACCTAGGTTACGTTTTTTGGTGTAGGAAATTATTATACTACCTTTTTATTCCTAGGATCAACTAATATTCCATCCTAGAAGATAACATGTCCAAGAAAAGAAACTTTATAAATCCATAATTCACACTTTCAAAATTTTCCATATAATGCTATTCTTCTAAGAGTTTCAAGAATGATCCTCAAGTGATTATAATATTCCACATATATTTTAGAATAAACCAATATATCATCAATAAATAAAAAAAAAATCATTAATACAATCCTTGGATACTATGTTTATTAGTTCCATGAAGAAATATGGTGCATTATTCAATTCAAATGGCATTACCGTGAACTCATAATGTCCATACGTCGTACATAAATCTATTTTCAAAATATATTCATTCTATACTCACCATTTATGATACCCATGATGAAGTTTAATATTTGAAAAATATTTAAATCCATGAATTTGATCGAATAATTCATCAATGTGAGGTATATAATACTTATTATTTATTGTAATAGTATTGATTAACCTATAATCAATGTACATCCTCATCGATCCATATTTCTTATTTAAAAAAGAACAAGGTCTCACCAATGTGAAACCCTAGGGTATATAAATACCTTATCACACAAATCCATTATTTGTTTTTACAACTCTACTAATTCCACAATAGTAATTATATAGGTAGTATTTGATACTAGTCTTGAATTATAGATTAAATCAATGGAAAAATCAAATTCATGCCATGATGGATGCCCAGGTAATTCATTGGGAAATTCATCAATGTTTTCCTATACAATAGGTCATATTTCACCTACTATTCTTCCCTAAGAATTTTATTTAGAAGAGCTACTGGGGGTGAAACTATACATGGCTCAGATGATGAAGTCATCCCTCTAAAGATAAGGAATTTTACATCTTCATCATGAATCATAATTTCTTTATCTTTAGAATAAAATTTTCCACCATATTTTTAAATCTAGTTTGTAATAGGGATTATATAGAAATTAACCATAGGTATAATAATGAAGTCAACAAATTGGGCATGTTGATGTGTCATAATGGGAACTAACTGACACATCCTTATTGTGGAGAGATTTCCAATATAAGTACTGACTGATAACTCTCTTCCTAAAGTGATAGGGAAATATATAATTTTCATGGAAAACATTGAAAATATAAAATAATATAAAGATATAGAATCAAATAAATAATTAGTTAAATTTGAGGATATGCTTAAAGTACCTGCCACCACATCATTAGGGACTTTAACCTTAGATATTGTGATCATATAAACTTATCCTTGCTCCCTTGGCCTTTTTTGGGGTAAATCCCCTTGATAAATGGGATAATCATTTTCATAGTGTCCCATATCCTTATATTTGAATCATTTCACATTGGTAGATTATTTTTCTCCCTTACAATCATGAGCATGAAGGCCTTTCTCTCTACACTTATAGAAAACTCCCAATCCCAGTAAGCATGTTCCACGATGTTTCTTTCCATATTTATTAAAAGCTAGAAATTCCACTCTTCCATTATTCCCTTTTTTCATATTTCTTTTTCTAGAGTGATCAAGTTACATTTTATTATCTTGATTTCTTTTGAATCCATAAGACTTGGATACTTATTTATTTGTCTTGATAACACATGATATTATGTCCTCATATGATGATAATGTTTAAGAGAATAATGACCTTCAAAGGATTGTCTTAATACCATAAAATAAATGGTCAATATTTATCTTTGTATTGCGTATTTAGTCTGTAACATGCCTTGATAACCTTGTAAAGTTGGATTCATATATAATAACATTTTTATATTCCTTTTTTCTTAGTGTAACATCCCAGGTAAATAAATAATAATACATATTTCATATTTATTAAAATTTGTGAATTAAATATTAATTTTACTTTAAAAGGGTTGCTATGTTTGATAGCGTACCTGATACACAACAATGAGTTTCTTTGAAATCTTACGTTGCACACTAATAATATAATATTATTATTTTAAATGGTAGTTAACTCCTAGACATTGTATTAACGGGAATGAAAAAAACTAACTACAATATGATTATACATGTTTGTTAAATGTATTTACATTTATCCAATAAAAATTTAGAGGCTTAAAATGTGAATGAATCTAATTTTAAGCATAATTTACATTAAAAGGCCGATTTACCGCCTTTTAATGGAGAAATCTCTTTAAATCTATTTTTGGTCACTTTAATACATTCTACTTTACAAAATTAAATACTTCTTTGTAATGGGGAAATTAAAATTTACTTTGTGTAAATTTTTGGATTTTTTGTGATAAAGTTCATTTTTAATGAATAGTGAAAAATATTGTATTTTAATTCAAAACTATGTTTTAATATAATTTATTTATATGGTGAGATTATATTTTTAATTGGTTTTAAAGTGTAATTATAATATATTTTTACCATTTAATCCAATTTTGGTCAATGTAATTAATTTAACTTTGAAATTGGACATAAACAAGTGTCAATCTTTTGATAGTTATTGTTTCTTAAAAACACGCTATTTGTTTTAACAATGGGAATTAATTTTAAATTAATTAATGCCACTTCTATGTTTTGAATTTGGAAAAGTAGACATCATTTTTGAATTCATAATATCAAATATAACTTAGGCTTAATTTTTGGTAGTTTTTTGAAAAACATCAATTTTTGTTGAATAGTGAAACCACTTAGTAGTAGTTAAAAAAACTGACTTTTTCATTTAAATGAAATTTTACCAATTCTGTGAATTGAATTTCAAAAATAAGACATACATGGTTGTTATTAGTAAGTAAAATTTGGTTCAATAATATGAAAATAATTTTTGGTGAATAGTAACTTTTGACTTTTATTTACCGTGGTTAAAGGTAAATAGGGTAAATCAAGGTAAAAAGAATATTATAATAATTCAAAATTACCTTAACACTTGTACAAAATTTATTGGTTGAGTCATTTACGGCCATGGACATCTTTGGGTCGATTTTGGGACCCCATTGAGCCACTTGGGAGTGATAATGACACTTTAGATTAATTAACTTAAAGTAAAGGAAAAAATGAAAAAAACAAGTATCTTTTAGTAAATTAATTTTTACAAGGGGTTATCTAAATTATCTTTTCGACTATAAATATTAATTGTAAAGATAAAAATATTTAATACATCATGGTATTTTCTTTAAAATTTTTAAACATCAAATAAATTAAATTATTTATGACACAATAATGATGAAGTATTTACCTCATTAATAAAAGATTTAAATAAATAAGATTATAAATATTAAAACAATATCCAAAACCTGTCCAATTATTATTGGATGCTTTTATTTCGACCATGAGTCATCCTATATTATACTTTAATTATTTGTGGACCTTTATAAACCTAATATCATTATATAATAAAATAATATTATCACACTTTCCTAAAGGGCCCCTCCTCCCCCTTATAAAAGCTGTAACTTATAACCAATTCCTCACACCTAGAAAGACTTTTGGCTCATCCAAAATCTACTCAATTAATCTCCATATATCCCTCTCCTCCTCCTAGAAGCCTTACCTTTGGCAGAAGGCACTTCAATAATTCCTTTTGGTTCAAACCAAAGGAAGTTACCCAAATTAAAGATAACGGTTTCTCTTAACTTCTTTTCTTTTATTTTACTTCTCCAACGCATAAAATCTTTTTATTACTTTATTTTATAACAAAAAAAGTATCCTAAATATTCTAGGATGTTTTTTTGAGAAGGATTCAAACTTCACTTACACACACCTCTATCTAATGGGTGAAGAACATACTGTTTCTGTGAATGGAAAACTAACGCCTCACGAGACAATGATTGTTTGATTATCTCCTACCACCTATCAAGGAGGCCACTAAGATGACACTATATTTATATATGATATATTCTATGTTTATGTTTTATTTATGCTTCTGTATTTTTCTTTTATAGTAAACCTTTATGGTTTCCATTATGGGTAAACACGAAAATTTCATTTGAGGAAGTGCGGACTACCTCCCCCTTAAAGTGATATGACTCGTTAATTCCATATATGGGACGTATAAAGGATGGATTTAATGATATTATATATGATATTATACTGGAAGTATAATATACCTATGTATAATTATGTTTTAATTCCATTAAAATAAGAAATAGAAATGAAAGTAGCGTTCATTCGTACGTACGACTTACCGTCTCCATGAACGGTGCATTTCATTTCTTACCTCCAAATGATATGCACTGTTATAAATATAAATATAAATATATATATACTGTATATATATGATATATATGATATCTAAATAATTAATATCATTCTATATATAATGGACTATTGACCGCATGGACAACTTGTAAATATATGGTGTTCATTTTTGACTCAAGTACCAAATATCGACAAAACGAATTTTATTAACTTAAATGATGACATAATGTTTATAACATGGTAATAAGTGATATAAAAGGAATAATAAACTTGAAAAATGTTCTTAAGAAAGCATAAATTAACTTTAGTTTATTATTCAAGAGATTAAAGAATGAACGGGTCGAGTCAGACACGAGGTAAGGGACTTCGTCTCAATCTCCTTTAATTGAGGAATATTTTGTTCTAATACATGAATTTATTTTATATGCTGTATAAACACCTTTGAATATTCATTTAATTAAAATGGAATATTTTTCTACGAAGCATTTTACTAAACGACAAAAAAGAATGTTTCTTTTTAACGTAAGTGGTGACAACGACCTTTCCGCCACCACGAGTATTGTTTGATATTTGACTTCCTTAATAATCCATAATGTTTTTTAAAGGAAAATAAATACCATATAATATTTTATATATTTTTGGTATTGAAAATGGTTTTGATAATTGTTTTGATACGTTAATATATTGAAATGTTATATTGTTATTGCAATGTGGAAATGTTATCTTTCCTTTTTGATTATGTTATGTGTTACGATCATGTTATGATTCTTGGAAATTATTTATGTATATGGGTGGTTCCGGGATAAACCTAGGGCGGGTGAGCCCAAGATAACTCTCCAATGCATTAGGTAAAGTGACCGAGGTAAACGTGGATGTTTCTCCTAAGAGATTTAGGGAATATACTATGATGAGTATTCCAAAGTAACTCCTTATGTTTCTATAATAGCTACAATGTAAGTATGTTATGGATACAAAAAGTTACCTTTATGATTTATAATTTCTATGTGTTATTCATAAATCTTATGATTTCATGAGGTAAGTAAAATAGTTTATGTTTTTTATGTATTTATGAATTAATGTTTTCTTTCTTTGGTTTATAACCCTTACTGATCTTTTTATGCTCATCCCAAGTTTTGAAATGTTTTTCACAAGACTTAAAGATGAATAGGGTCAAGGATGGGATCAAGGAAAAGTCATGATATCTAAAACATAAAACTAGACATAACTCTTTTTTTCAAGAGTTTTTATTTTATGAAAAATGGAAACTGAGTAAAAGTGTCTACTTTGTAATATTTTGAGATGTAATAGTTATATCCTAATTCTCTAAAACTCTAAACCTGAAAAGATCCTCAATGTGAATTATTTATTTAATTCAATATTATGTAATGTTTTAAGGATGGGTCCTTATACTTAGACTCTAGAATTGTCTCCCCATATCTGGTCATTGCTCATGAGGAAAACAGTTTTCCAAGAAGAGTACTTCCAAATCCTTCCACTCCATGTCTTCTATTTCTTTTTCAACCTTAATGCTTTGAATCAATGACCACCATTAATCTGCATCCCCTAAAATATGATAAACTACCTTGGAAAGCTTCTCCCTTTCATTACTTCCCAAAGTTAGAAATATCTTCTCTAATGAACTTATCCATTGCTCAGCTACAAATGGATTTTTAGTCCCATTATATGATGGAGTAAAATGAAACATGAATTTATCTGACATTGTCACACCAAATTTTGGATCATTAGGATGCTCTATATTGGTAAGGTTATTGTTCATAACCTAATTCATATACCTAATATAATTATAACTTTTTCATCATTAGATCCATCTCCAGCTCTAGCTCCAACTTCATTATCTTACCTAGGAGGGAAATCACTACATGGATTACATGCATTGATACCATTTACATTCCTTTCACTAATGGCTATTTCTAAGAAATGGTATACACTAGATTAGATCATAACATTATGAATCATAATTTATGATTTCAAGAATAGTGAAACACTTAATATAAATTAAAAATTTATGTATAACTAATCTAAAAATCATAAACTTGGTATCTTGGGAAATATTATAAAGTTATAAAAATACTTTCAAATCATTCATAATTATTTATAAATAAAACATGAACTATCCCAAGCATATCCCCTAAGAGTGTCAAACTAGGCATGTAGTAAGGATCGTTGTCATGCACAATATGATTATCGAGTTAAATATCAATATTCCCATTTTAGAGTTATTAACCCTAGGTATAAATATGTCAGAGACACATCCAGTTATAGTATCCATATAGGGATGTTCTGATAGGAAATACACATGATCTCTACCTTACCAAACCTTTAGGATGTTATCCTATACTTATAATTATCCTCAAAGTCAGTCACTATTTTATGTTCTATAATCTCGGTTTTCCAAAATCTAGTTCCCAAGTTTTCTAATAAACATCTTATGATACCAATTATAAAGACTCCAACCCTAGTATCCTAGATTCAGTGGTTTATTTATTAAATTTTCACTAGATATAAGTAATCAAATCTCGAAGGACAAAATAGTTTAGCAGTCCTGGAAAACTAGATACATACTTGAATTTAGTATTACATTTGAAAACATAAAATACAAAAAAACATTTAATTTGATAACACCATTATTACCTTTAGTATATCCTTACATATAAATCACAATACACTTCCTGGCATCCTACGGAATGGAAACATAATAAATGGGTGAGATCATATACTCATTAAGTGTATGAATATAGTGGAAGCCATCATGAATAAATAAGTCATAATCAATATAACTTGGTAAGTAAATAAAAATACATGTAATTTAATCATTAACTTGTGCATGAAGAATAATATGATACGAATAAATGATGATAAAAAAATTACATATAAATAATCACATGATCTTGAAACTTATCCTTGGATACAATAACTAATAAAATAATCACATGGAAATAAATAACTAATAACATAATGATAGAATTCATAATGCTGAACATCATAAAAATACAGTCAATGTATCATGCCAAGACATCTTACATAAATGGGTAAGGCCTCAGCCAAATAAGCAAGCATGTTTGTCTCATGAGACCTATCGATGCATCAGGGGGATATAGAGGGCCTTTCTTATCACTTAATAAGTCCAATTAATTTATTATATGAAAGGATATAAACATAATCAATGTAAAAAATTTGTGTTGAAAAACTAGCATATTAAATGTTAATAATTTCCCAAATAAATAAACATAATCATAAACCATATAGAGTAATATAAAAATGGTTTTAAAATAGTATATACCTAGTAAAATCGATTATAAACCATCTAGTGAAATAATAAATAACGTATCATTACAAAGTATCCCTAGTGGAGCATTATTAAAATAAGGGTTATTATCGTTGATGAGTAGAAATACCATAAAATATCATTAAACAAAGTATTGAGGAAAATGTACTTTTTTTACTTTGAAAACCACTTCAAAAAAATAAACAATTCCAAAATATTAGGAAAATTTTTTTTATTTGAAAATAATAATGGAAAATTGTAATGGAAGATTCAGAGAAATGATTTGTCATGATGACAATTAATTTCGTACATGCCGTTAAAAAACATTCCTTTCGCACGGTTGTAAAGATGTTAAGAAACCTTGTTTAGATTATGGAATGAAGATTCATTTTAAACCATTTTTATAAATTTAAACATGGGTAAAATGAAGTTTAATAATCATAATATAATATTAAAAACATTTTTGAAAACATTTTTTAAAAAGATGGACATGAAAGATAAGGATTCCTGACCGAGACGAATAAAAATGTCGGTTTTCCTTAAATTTTTTTTTGGGTATCTTGAGTACTTAAATAAAGGAATTTGAAATGAAAAATTTTAATTAATAGGAATAACCATATTATAATAAAATATATTGTGTTTAATATAGAAATATAGAATCATTTCCCTAGTGGTGACTTAAACATAAACAATACCGAATAATGATGAGATTGTGATCTTACTAAGTGAATTGTTGTGATATGGGGATTTGATGATTGGAAGAGGACAACAATGGGTCGTGGGTTTTATTAAATTATTTTTCCATATGATTAATTCAAGAGGCGTTCTTAGAGTCTTGGATCAGTCTCTCTAAAGCTCGTCTTCCTCTGGATTCATGAATGGGACATGAATTTTGATCCAAACTCTGTAAAGAACACATATGCTCAATTATGGATATGAGTATGTAATCTTAACTGGCTATAATGGCACCCACAAATTTTATGAGATATTGCTTCGTCTGTTGATAATTTAATTAGGCTAGATAGGAAAACTGATAACCCCTCTTTTGGTCACTATGCGATGATTTTGGTTGAAGTTGATATGTCTCCACCCTTGTGGAATAAGTGGTGCTGACCGCTAAGGATGATAGTCTTACTCTTGGGATTATTTATGTTATGAAGACCAAGTTTTGTTTGAATTGTCACCACTTCATACATATGGCCTTAGATTACAATAGGCATAAGCTCTGCAGCTTCTGCAAAATTAGAGGACATGATGATTCGACTTGCAGAAGAAATAAGGTGTAACGCCCCGACCCCAGTTACCCAGAGTCGGTGCATTATTACTTAACATTGGCATGATCACAAGAAAGATCAAATCTCGAAAGACTGATTGGTTTAGTATCCTTGGAAGCACTATATATATTCATAAAGTTTTACATTACATCATGAAGTGAAAAACTACTACAACAACATATTGTCTCCATAATCCACACTATTATCCCCTCATGATATCCCTACAGGTCATTCATAATTTACTTCTTCACTTCCTGGGAAAAATAAAACATAGAAAAGGGGTGAGCTCAAATGCCCAGTAAGGATAACAATATAGTGGAAACTTTTATAAATAAGAATAATCATTTAAGGCAATGTATAACTAAAACAAAAGCCTTTTAAACTTGAACTTCAACATAGTATGACAAAAATAAAATGAAATAATGCCATTTAATTATTCACATGGACATTCTACTAATCGAATAATCACATGCAATATCAATAACCACTTTCATAATGATGGAATGCATAATTCCAGACTATCATAACCACATAGCCAAGGCCTCATGCCAAGACTACAAATAAGATTTTTCCAAGGCCTTGTTCCAAGACACTAGTTTGTCTCATGAGACCTACCGATGCATCGAGGAGCTATAGCGGGCTCCACCCATAACTTATTAAGTCCAATGCATTCCTCATATGAATAGGTTTAAACATAACATAAACATTCGTATTAAAACTAGCATACGAAATGTCAATAATTTAACCACAAACCATGAATGGTATAAAAATAGCACATCCACAGTAAAAAATAACTCATTCGATACAACATGGAAGATTGTATTGTATCACATTAACCTCAATCAAGAATAATGAAGGATTTTGACATAGATGAAAATAGTCATCAAAACTATTTGAGAGAAATATCCCCCTTTTTCTTGAAATCATTTAAAAGTCACACTATTTGTCAAGAATCCATTTAAAAATAGATTTTTGAATCAAAGTGTCCCATACCACTTTGAAACTTTTTAAAAGGAGTTTTAATTTTAAAACTTTAATGTCCATATAAATAAATCCTTAAAACCATTTTTTAAAACATGGACATTAATGAGCAAGATTTAGAAGAATAAGTCTTTAAAACATTTAAAAATGGTATTTTAGTTAGAGTTTCTAACCAAAAGAGAGACACTTGAATACAAATAATTGAGGTAATCAAAACATTATAATATCATGAGAATAAAGGGATTCATGATATACTATGTCAAAGTAAATTATATACACCACATAAAAGCGATTTGGTGTATATCAACAAAGAAGTCTCAATGGAATGTAAATTGAGATGAAATCTATCATAAAGGCCGTAACCTTAGGATAAGGATAAATCAACGACATAGTTATGTGTGAAAAATATAAATAAACTAAATATGATTGGATATTCAGTGTAAAACAATCAAAGGACATTCACACATAATCTTGTAAAAACAACACCAATGAATTGGATGTTTAACTCAACAAATGGAGAATGAGTTAAAATTACTCTTATCAAATTCATATCGATGACTTGAGAAATTATCAATGGAGTGATTATGTGTATCAAAAGTATATCCACAGAAAAGGGGAGTGGAAATTATGACATAATCAAATGAATAGAGATTCCACACATAATCTCGGAGTAAAATAATCAATGGAGTTTGTGTAAAGCCGAATAAATGGAAATTGGAATTTCAAATTCCCTTATCAATTTGGTAACTTATGAAACATGAACCCATGAAAGAAGGATAACACAATGATGATGTAAATATACATGAATTAAAGTATATTACACAATGAATACAAACATGGGCAGCACACACACCACATGCAATAAATAAGTGGTGAATAATGGAATTCTCACGAAATTAAGAGTGAGATAAGAAACTCCTTACCACATTAATCAACTGAGTCGTATGGAAAAAAGTTAATAACCACCAAATTATTTACATAATAACATGAATATAAATAGAATCATGATAATATATATCAAATGGCAGTACACAATACACCACTTTCAATAATTTAGTGGCGAACAATGGAAATCTCACGGAATTGAAAGTGAGATAAGAAAATCCCTTACTTTGTACTTTTTCCTTGGTTGACGGTAGGTTAAACTCCTGTATAATGGTGAAATAATTGTTATTGAATTATACAAGAATCATTTACTTTAATATGATATCATATATGATCTTTTAACATTGATTTGTTAATAATATCTTAGAATTATCGTCATTTCGGGTGTTAACGGGTTCATTTTACTTTATATTCTTTGTTATGTGATCCATATTAATTATTAATGGTATGTATATTATTCATATACATAATGATATAAAGTCATTATATAATATTTTTAAATCATCAAATTATAATTATACTTGAATGGATATGATGGAGAATGAATCTTATCGCGTTCGTGGAGACGGTAGTCCGTACGTACGCACGAGCGGCAATATCATTCTTTTGATATTAAAATAATATATAATTGGATGGTATATCATATATAAAGAATCATTATCATGTTATATTTATTATTTACATGAGTTACACATCATTATTATACCCATCCAAATAATAATAAATTGAATAACAATTACACCACGACGTGGAGACGGTAAGTCGTACGTACGCACGTATGGTGACATGTTATTCAATGGATGGATAGAATACTGAATATGTTTGTAACATATTTATAATAACATAACAGTATATATATGATACTGGAGTTATTATTTTATAATGGTAATAACAAAGAAAGAAGAAGTGGAATAAGAAAGGAACTTGAAAAGGGGTGGTGAAAACATTACCTCCTCTTCGGGTTCTTCCTTTTGATTTGATCAAAAGGGATCCTTAGGTTGTCTTTATGATCAAAATAAGTCCTCTAGGTTGTAGTGAGGGAAGCAGAGAGAGTATTTGGGCAGGGTTTGGCCGAACCAAAAGGCTTTGAATATGTGAAGAAATGAGAAGGAGGAGTGCCTTTTTATAAGAGGGGTGAGGGGCACCTTTGGAAAAGCTAGAAATATTAATTTATAATAAATTCATATTCAGTTTCTAATGTCTCTAAAGTTTATTATTAAAATGTTAAAGTGGGTATAGGTCTAAAACCATTCATCCAATAGAATTTAGACAGGTTTGGGTCACTATATTAACCTTATCTTTTAGTTTTAACTCTTAGTTAATTAGTTTGACATTTACCATGTCACTTTGTATTTTTATATTATATAGTTAATAAACTTACTATATACATCCAAGAGACCCCCAAGTGGTCCATTAATGATATAAATATCATTATATAAGTATCTTGGCCGAACCTTATATTTTTAGAAATTTAATATCAATTAATAATATAATATTTGTTTTAAAAACTCTTTTATGTCAATTTTGACACTATTCAATAGTGGGTTTTTGTGAAACACATAACAGAATTATTACTTCGAAAAAAGTTAATTAAATCAATACTAATATGTCATAGTAACCTAGAAAATTAGTTAAATTCAACAAAAGTCTCAAATTATATTTATTTGGGTATTTATAATATCAATTATTCTAATTTTTCACTATTATGGTAATTACTGCATCACCATTGTGTCATAAATAAAATAAATTATGTAATGTCTAAAAATTATAAATAAAATATAATTATGTAGGAAATATTTTTAGCTTTCTAATGAATATTTATAGTCTAAAATCAAACATATATAACCCTATGTAACAATTGTTTTTCTAAAAGATATATGCTTGTGTCATTTTTGTATTTATTTTAACTTAATTAAAATAAAGTGTCATTATCACTTACAATTGGATCCATGGGGTCCCAAAATCGACCCAAAGATACCCATGGTCGACCATGTATTAACCAATAGTGTTAAGGCATGTTTTAGGGTAATTTAGTATTATTATAATATTATTTTTTTAACCCTTGTTTACTGGATTTACCCTTTAACCATGGTAAATAAAATATTTACTGAAGTAATTATCCAAAATGTCTAAAAATAAAAGTTACCTATTTACACAATTTGAAAATCCTGATTCCAAATATGGAATCTATTTTTATAAATTCAAAACACATAAGTGGCAGAAATTAATTTAAAATTAATTCCCGTTGTTAAAACAAAAAGCGTGTTTTTAAGAGATAATAACTATCAAAAGATTGGCACTTGTTTATGTCTGGTTTAAATGTGAAATTATGTTCAATGGCCCACATTGTATTACATGGTAAAAATATATTCTAAATATAATTTAAAACCACTCAAATTCATAATTTATCACTATTAATTATTTTTATTAAAAAAGTTGTTTTTAGTTAAAATTTAGTAATTTTCACTATTCATCAAAATATGAAAGTTATCCGAAAAGTACCAAAATTTCACCCTAGGCTAATTTCGATATTCCTAATCCAAAAATGAAGTTCATTTTGAGAGATAGAATTTATAAAATTTCAAAAAGTAGGTATTACTATTCATAACGACTAGTTTGATTGGTTGTGGTGTGTTAAAATCTCGAAGTTGCGTACAATGCACGTCATTGCATTATTCGAAGGGAAACGTACCATGGAAGCTTGGGGTGTTACATTCTCCCCTCCTTCAATAAATTTCATCCTCGAAATTTTTAAAATTGTTCTTGGGAATATAATGGATAGTCCCACATCGGAAAAAGAGTCAATAAAACTATCACTTTAAAAGAAAGAAAGAGAGGTATAAAGATCATCCAAGATAACCCATACTCGGATTCCATGTAGGAAAACATGGATATGGATGATAAACTAAGTGTCAAGTTCTGATGGAGAGGGATAAAAATCATGATCAGGAGAAAGTTAAAAATAAGAAAACCACAAATTTGTGTTGGGACAAACGACCATTAGTCTCCTAGTAGGAAAGTAAACAGACAACATTTTTTCTTGTTTTAAGTTACATTACATAAGGAAGAGGAATTAATTTATGATATTGACTAAGAACATTAAGAGATATACTTACTTTTTAAGTATAGTTTCATTCTTTAATAAATTTCCACCACTAACTCAATTTTTTTTAAACGATGAGTATTCAAGAAGACTTGGTCACACTGGAAGAGCTAGAATAAACTTCTATAGAATCACATGATCCATGCAGGATAAACTATATATTTACATTGTCTTTGAAGATTAATCAAAACAAAAATGGTTAGTGAAAGATATAATGATCCCCCAAAAGGATATTCCTTGAGATAAATATGCACTAATCATAATTTCTAAAATTAAACCAACAATACCCCAAAGTTAAATAAATACCATTCAATAATAAATTGTCCTTAAAATCCTTCAATATAATCCAAACTAATATTGAAACCCAAAACATAGAAGAATTTGATTATGTAGTCTCCCATGTTAAATTGTATCTCCAAATGACATCAAATACTCTTAATGTCACATACTTAAAAGTAATTAACATCATCACATATTCTCTGTTATAGGTTAATCATTTCCATAAATAACCCAAATCACTATAAATCCACAATAAAAAACATAGATAAAAATCTACCATTACTCTACAAATGAAACCCCATTGTATTCTATTTTCCTTGGGTATATAGTGTTCCCAACAAAGTGAAAATCTTCCAAAATAACATTTATCACTTAATCACAAAATCATTTTCCTATACCAAGGGTATTCATTTGATAAGACATAAGAACCCAAATCAACTTATTATTGATCAATAAAATCATTTAACTAAAAAAATAGTCACACTAACCAGGGACTTCACGTAGTCCAGTGGTAGGAGATAAATCCCAATCGCACTTTGGTTGTGGGTTCAATTCCCACAGCTTTGTCCGACGCGACGGGTTGTCACACGGTCTACGTGTTGTCCTTTTTCAAAAACTATATTTTATAATATTACCAAAATGAGATAAATTCTTCAAAATAACATAATTTAACCAAAAATGTTATATCATACCTTTCATTTTCATCCCAAATTAGAATAACTTATAATTCTCTCAAACCCCAATGATCATACAAAACCAAATGGTTATTTATACCTATATCCACAAGAGAAGAGACAATTCTTCCTCAAATATCATTCTCACATGGCAAACTGCGGGGTTACAAATACAAGAGAAAATTATTCCAAAGTAAACCCATCAACAAGGGGCGCTAATACTTTTTAAACATTTCTCCAACCATTTATTTCCACATAGCTTCTTCTTTGACCAAGAAAATATCCTATAGAATAGGACATTCACTCGGGTAATGTCTAGGTCCCCTACATTTACGGCAAATGACTGTAAATGGACTCTTGGGACCATTTTTATCTTCTTCCATAGTACTCTTCATTTTTCTTCGGCAATTCTTCACTTTATGTCCTTCCTTCTCACACATAAAGCATTTTGTTGTCCCATTGAGACACTTTCCTGGGTGTCTCCTTCCAAATTTCCTACATGATGAAAATTGAGGGTTCTTTTCTCCATGGTCTCCATTTCTGGAGCTCTTATCATTCATCACCTTTCTCTTCCTTGTTGAGTCTGGGATTTGGTTAATATATATGTTGTTGATCATATTTTTGGAAAACTGATTTGGCATAAAGACGATATCTTTTACGCCTATCAACATTCCATTTTGTTGATCATTTCCACCACCATTCCCACCTTGTACATCACTCTCAAAGTCACTATGACTTCCTTGGAATCTAGCCATTGACTAAAACCAGAAAGCATTGTGTGAGTAACAATAGTCATAAAATCATTTAGAGATTAACATGTCACCATATTCTCAATTTGAAACATATTATGATTAACCAAGGTCATTTACTCTCATCTTATATATATATTACTTAAATCGGTTTGTAAATAAAATGTAAATTTTCCTAAGCATATCCCCTGGGAGTGTCGTAACCAAGAGTGCAGCAAGGCCCATTGTCATGCACCAGTTCCCATTTGAGTCTAGCTCAAAGCGGTGTTTTTGGGTTTTACCCCTAGGTACATCTGTGCCAGAGCCGCCTCTACCTTCTCGTATCCAGACATGGATGTATTGCTTGGAAAACTCACAAAATATCTACAATACCAAAATTCTAGGAAGTTCTTCTATACTAATCCTCAAAGTTCATCTTAGGTCTACGTGCTCTAATCAGATTTTATCTAAATCTAGCTTCCAAGGTTTGTACTAAACTTCCTCTGATACCAACTGTAACGCCCCGACCCCAGTTACCCAGAGTTGGTGCATTATTACTTAACATTGGCATGATCACAAGAAAGATCAAATCTCGAAAGACCGATTGGTTTAGTAGCCTTGGAAGCACTATATATATTCATAAAGTTTTACATTACATCATGAAGTGAAAAACTACTACAACAACATATTGTCTCCATAATCCACACTATTATCCCCTCATGATATCCCTGCAGGTCATTCATAATTTACTTCTTCACTTCCTGGGAAAAATAAAACATAGAAAAGGGGTGAGCTCAAATGCCCAGTAAGGATAACAATATAGCGTAAACTTTTATAAATAAGAATAATCATTTAAGGCAATGTATAACTAAAACAAAATCCTTTTAAACTTGAACTTCAACATAGTATAGAAAAAATAAAATGAAATAATGCCATTTAATTATTCACATGGATATTCTACTAATCGAATAATCACATGCAATATCAATAACAACTTTTATAATGATGGAATGCATAATGCTAGACTATCATAACCAAATAGCCAAGGCCTCGTGCCAAGACTGCAAATAAGATTTTGCCAAGGCCTTGTGCCAAGACACTAGTTTGTCTCATGAGACCTACCGATGCATCAAGGAGCTATAGCGGGCTCCACCCATCACTTATTAAGTCCAATGCATTCCTCATATGAATAGGTTTAAACATAACATAAACATTCGTATTAAAACTAGCATACGAAATGTCAATACTTTAACCACAAACCATGAATGGTATAAAAATAGCACATCCATAGTCAAAAATAACTCATTCGATACAAAATGGAAGATTGTATTGTATCACATTAACCTCAATCAATAATAATGAAGGATGTTGACATAGATGAAAATAGTCATCAAATCTATTTGAGAGAAATATCCCCCTTTTTCTTGAAATCATTTAAAAGTAACACTATTTGTCAAGAATCCATTTAAAAATAGATTTTTGAATCAAAGTGTCCCATACCACTTTGAAACTTTTTAAAAGGAGTTTTAATTTTAAAACTTTAATGTCCATATAAATAAATCCTTAAACCCATTTTTTAAAACATGGACATTAATGAGCAAGATTTAGAAGAATAAGTCTTTAAAACATTTAAAAATGGTATTTTAGTTAGAGTTTCTAACCAAAAGAGAGACACTTGAATACAAATAATTGAGGTAATAAAAACATTGTAATATCATGAGAATAAAGGGATTCATGATATACTATGTCAAAGTACATTATATACACCACATAAAAGCGATTTGGTGTATATCAACAAAGAAGTCTCAATGGAATGTAAATTGAGATGAAATATCTCATAAAGGACGTACCCTTAGGATAAGGATAAATCAACGACATAGTTATGTGTGAAAAATATAAATACACTAAATATGATTGGATATTCAGTGTAAAATAATCAAAGGACATTCACACATAATCTTGTAAAAACAACACCAATGAATTGGATGTTTAACTCAACAAATGGAGAATGAGTTAAAATTACTCTTATCAAATTCATATCGATGACTTGAGAAATTATCAATGGAGTTATTATGTGTATCAAAATTATATCCACAGAAAAGGGGAGTGGAAATTATGACATAAGCAAATGAATAGAGATTCCACACATAATCTCGGAGTAAAATAATCAATGGAGTTTGCGTAAATCCGAATAAATGGAAATTGGAATTTCAAATTCCCTTATCGATTTGGTAACTTATGAAACATGAACCCATGAAATAAGGATAACACAATGATGATGTAAATATACATGAATTAAAGTATATTACACAATTAATACAAACATGGGCAACACACACACCACATGCAATAAATAAGTGGTGAATAATGGAATTCTCACGAAATTAAGAGTGAGATAAGAAACTCCTTACCACATTAATCAAATGAGTCGTATGGACAAAAGTTAATAAACACCAAATGATTTACAGAATAACATGAATATAAAGAGAATAATGATAATATATATCAAATGGCAGTACGCAATACACCACTTTCAATAATTTAGTGGCGAACAATGGAAATCTCACGGAATTGAAAGTGAGATAAGAAAATCCCTTACTTTGTACTTTTTCCTTGGTCGACGGTAGGTTAACCTCATGTATAATGGTGAAATAATTGTTATTGAATTATACAAGAATCATTTACTTTAATATGATATCATATATGATCTTTTAACATTGATTTGTTAATAATATCTTAGAATTATCGTCATTTCGGGTGTTAACAGGTTCATTTTACTTTATATTCTTTGTTATGTGAGCCATATTCATTATTAATGGGATGTATATTATTAATATCCATAATGATATAAAGTCCTTAGATACTATTTTTAAATCATCAAATTATAATTATACTTGAATTGATATGATGGAGAATGAATCTCATCGTGTTCGTGGAGACGGTAGTCCGTACGTACGCACGAGTGACAATATCATTCTTTTGATATTAAAATAATATATAATTGGATGGTATATCATATATACAGAATCATTATCATGTTATATTTATTATTTACATGAGTTACACATCATTATTATACCCATCCAAATAATAATAAATTGAATAACAATTACACCACGACGTGGAGATGGTAAGCCGTACGTACGCACGTATGGTGACATGTTATTCAATGGATGGATAGAATAATGAATATGGTTGTACCATATTTATAATAACATCACAGTATATATATGATACTGGAGTTATTATTTTATAATGGTAATAACAAATAAAGAAGAAGTGGAAGAAGAAAGGAACTTGAAAAGGGGTGGTGAAAACATTACCTCTTCTTCGGGTTCTTCCTTTTGATTTGATCAAAAGGGATACTTAGGTTGTCTTTCGGATCAAAATAAGGCCTCTAGGTTGTAGTGAGGGAAGTTGAGAGAGTATTAGGTCAGGTTTTGGCCGAACCAAAAGGCTTTGAAGATGTGAAGAAATGAGAAGGAGGAGTGCTTTTTTATAAGAGGGGTGAGGGGCACCTTTGGAAAAGCTAGAAATATTAATTTATAATAAATTAATATTCAGTTTCTAATGGCTCCAAAGTTTATTATTCAAAGGTTAAGGTAGGGATAGGTCAAAAACCATTCATCCAATAGAAGTTAGACAGGTTTGGGTCACTATATTAACCTTATCTTTTAGTTTTAACTCTTAGTTAATTAGTTTGACATTTACCATGTCACTTTGTATTTTTGTATTATATAGTTAATAAACTTACTATATACATCCAAGAGACCCCCAAGTGGTAAATTAATGATATAAATATCATGATATAAGTCTCTTGGCCGAACCTTAGATTTTTAGAAATTTAATTTCAATTAATAATATAATATTTGTTTTAAAAACTCTTTTATGTCAATTTTGACACTATTCAATAGTTGATTTTTGTGAAACACATAACAGAATTATTACTTCGAAAAAGGTTAATTACATCAATCCTAATATGTCATAGTAACCTAGAAAATTAGTGTAATTCAACAAAATCTCAAATTATATTTATTTGGGTATTTATAATATCAATTATTCTAATTTTTCACTATTATGGTAATTACTGCATCACCATTGTGTCATAAATAAATTAACTTATGTAATGTCTAAAAATTATAAATAAAATATAATTATGTAGGAAATATTTTTAGATTTCTAATTAATATTTATAGTCTAAAATTAAACATATATAACCCTATGTAACAATTGTTTTGCTAAAAGATATATGCTTGTGTCATTTTTGTATTTATTTTAACTTAATTAAAATAAAGTGTCATTATCACTTACAAGTGGATCCATGAGGTCCCAAAATTGACCCAAAGATACCCATGGTCGACCATGTATTAACCAATTGTGTTAAGACACGTTTTAGGGTAATTTAGTATTATTATAATATTATTTTTTTAACCCGTGTTTACCGGATTTACCCTTTAACCATGGTAAATAAAATATTTACCGAAGTAATTATCCAAAATGTCTAAAAATAAAAGTTACCTATTTACACAATTTTAACATCCTGATTACAAATATAGAATCCATTTTTCTAAATTCAAAACACATAAGTGGTGGAAATTAATTTAAAATTAATTCCCGTTGTTAAAACAAAAAGCGTGTTTTTAAGAGATAATAACTATCAAAAGATTGACACTTGTTTATGTCTGGTTTAAATGTGAAATTATGTTAAATGACCCACATTGTATTACATGGTAAAATATATTCTAAATATACTTTAAAACCACTCAAATTCATAATTTATCACTATTAATTATTTTGATTAAAAAAGTTATTTTTAATTAAAATTTAGTAATTTTCACTATTCATCAAAATATGAAAGTTATCCGAAAAGTACCAAAATTTTACCCTAGGATAATTTAGATATTCCTAATCCAAAAATTAAGTCCATTTTGAGAGATAGAATTTATAAAATTTCAAAAAGTAGGTATTACTATTCATAACGGCTAGTTTGATTGGTTGTGGTGTGTTAAAATCTCGAAGTTGCGTACAATGCATGCCATTGCATTATTCGAAGGGAAACGTACCGTGGAAGATTGGGGTGTTACATAAGGTAAAGGATAATGGTCCTGATCCCTCTAAATCTAAAGGAGCATCAGATATTCAAAATGAGAAATACTCCAATGTGGGGAATTCAATCCAAGCCATTGTGGGAGATCCTACTCAGATCTCTGATGGTAAGGATCTCACTGCATCACCTACTCATTTTCCTTCTCAAGCTATGGCCCCTTCTACTATACCAGGATTTTTTCATCTGGACCCTTTCTTAGATGTTGCTCGAGGGGGGAATGTCTAATATTGACCAATTTCCTTCACAAACCACTATACCTACTAGTGGTATTGTTCATACTCGTTAAATGTGTGATCAGGATTCTGTTGAAGTCCCTGCTCTTATTTCTACTGGGTTAAAAGACCCAACTAATCAGATTGAATTTTCTACCTTGGCTCTTGTTCCTGGAGCTATGCTGGTGAACACTGCCTACTCTGATATTCCATCCAATGAATCAAAGTATATGACTCTTCCTCATAGTGGTGAAGCTCTTGATATTATAGGTGCTTGCCAAAATCTTGGACAACATTTTGGGGAATTTCTCCAGGTCCATCCAGACAAGGCTGTGAGGAGAAGACTCCCTACCAGTTTACTGCTCCTGTTGATCCCATAAACATATTCTCATCTCTCAGTCTTGATACCTCATGTATGTATGGTAATGAATCTTATACTCTAAATCAAGAATCATGTATTCCTTCCCCTGATGAGTCGGTTGCTATTTTATCTAATAAAATCTTGAAACAAAGTGATGATGAGCCTAGTACTAGGCTCAGGTCAAAGAAATGAAGATCTTATTTTGGAACTACCAAGGGATTGGGAATTCTCCTACAGTCATGTCCCTTAGGCATCTCATTCTGACCAATAAAACTTTACTAGTTGGTATTGCTGAGCCATGAATGAAATTTGAGAATTGGTGTTCCTTTAAGTGGTCTTCATTGGTCTATTCCTTTTTTTCTAATAACCAAGTGTGTGATAGTGTTGAATCCTTATGGGTCATGAAGCATCATAGTGTCTTGATTACTTCCCTCATGAAAGATTTATAGTTTGTGACTATCTCATGAAACATCAATTATCTCACTCTTTAAGTTACCTTTTTTTTATGATTTCAATATATATACAAGGAGAAGAGATTTGTGGAAAAATCTAGTAGATATTTCGTAGGGTATAAACAATAGTTGGGTTTTAATTGGTGATTTTAACATTGTCCCGAGACCTGAGAAAAAAACTGGTGATAATTTATATCATACTTCAGCTTTTGATTTTTCTTCTTCCATAGATAAATGTGGTTTGAATCAAGTTCCCGCGTCTGGAGCTAAATTTACATGGAGCAGGTACACCATCAATGTATGAAAATCAAGAAAGATGGATAGATGTTTTGTGCAAGTGGATAATAGGAATAATGAAATGGATGTGTCTGGAGTTACCTTTCCAAGATTACATTCTAATCATAATCCCCTTCTTGTTGAGGTCTATTCCAACAGAGTGAGGTCATATTCGATTCCTTTCAAATTCAATAATGCATGGCTGGTCATTCCAGGTTGTAGGTAGATTGTTTTTGATGCTTGGAAAAATGATTTCTTGGGAACCCCTTCTCATATTTTGTGTTGTAAATTAAAGGAAGTAAAAAAAAGATTAAAATAATGGAGAAAATATTATTTTTCCTCCCTTTATAATGACATTAAAGAAGCTGAAATTTTCTTGTTAAACTATCAGCAAGATAATATTTTTCAAGATGTGCCCTCCCAGGAGGAGATACAAGCTGCTCCAAATCTGGACAAGCTCTTGACTCTTAATGAGAGACTAAATCAGAATCAATTTAACATGAGATGGTTAAAGAAGGGAGATATGACTCTAAACTCTTTCATTATATTCATAGGGAAAAGAGCACTAGGAGAAGTCTTAATTCCATCAATATTAAAGGGCATATGTTCTCCTCTGAGAATGAGATTTCCAAAGCTTTCACGACCTACTTTGAGAAGCGTTATTCAAATAATGGAGTTGAAAACTCTGATAAAATTATCCATTACTTTGATCCTTCTATTAATGATGCTCAAAATAAAAGACTTATTGAAATTACCAATTCCAAGGAGATATATTATGCTCTCCTATCTTTGAATATTGATAGTGTGTCTTGTCCTGATGGTTTCACCAACAAGTTTTTTTATGTTTTACTGGGATATTTTCCAACATGATGTCACAAATGTGATGAGGGATTTTTGTAGATCCTCTTTTATTCCTTTTGGAATGAATTATAATTTTATTTCTCTAATAATGAAGAAGGAGTGTACTATTGATATTAAGGACTTTCGACCTATGACCATTGGGAATACCATACCCAATATTATCAGTAAAATCATGACTCAAAGGTTGGGTGGGATTACCAAGGGGATTATTTCTAGTAATCAATTTGGTTTTGTCCTAGGATGGAAAATAAAAAACTGCCTTTTCACTACTTCTAAATGTGTCAATTCTATGAAGAGGAGGAAAATATTTGGTAACATGGCTCTAAATATTGGCATATCTAAGGATTTTGACAGTATTATATGGGGTTTTATTTTTAAAATTCTTTAAATGCATGGGTTTTCGCAGAGATTTATTGAATTAGTTGGCTCCATCTTGGGAATTGTGAGGCTTTATATTCTTATTAATAGACCCACTAGAGGATTATTTCAATGTACAAGAGAAGTAAGGCTGGGTGAACCTCTCTTTGGAGCGCTCTTTTCTATTTCATAAGACTACTTGAGCTAGTTCCTTAATGATCTTTCTAATTTTGGTTGGTATCAGAAGATGAAAATTGGGAGGAATCTCTTTGCTCCCTATCATTTTTTCTATGAAGATGACATTATGCTATCTAGAAAGGCAGAAAAAGGAACCATTTCCTATATCAAGAGAATTTTCTCACACTACGTAGAAGTTTTAGGACAAGTTATTAGTTGGGGAAAGTCCTCGATTATGTTTGGTGAAGGAATTTCCATTTCGTGGAAAAATAGAATTTCTTTGAATCTTGGTATGAAGAGGGTAACCCTACCCTTTATTTATCTTGGTGTGCCTCTTTTTTTGGGAATAGTGAAACTATGTTATAATGATAATATTGCTCTAATAATTACTAATCAACTGATGAATTGGAAAGGAAAAAATATGTCTCAATCTGGAAGAATTTGCTTGGTCAATTCAGTGATTACTTCAATGTTTGTTTATTATTTCTCTCTATATCGATGGCCAATGTCACTTATAAAATAATTGAGTGGTAAGATCATAAAATTTATCTGGACTGGATCAATTAATGAGAAAAAGTTAGTCACATTGGCCTAGAAAGACTACATTAAACCTATCCAAATGGGGGGAATGGGGGTGAAAGATTTAAGACTATTCAATGATACATTTACTAAAAATTTTGTGTGGAATATGCTCTCTAGCTATAATCCCTCTATGGAGTTTCTGTCTTCCATGTTTGTGGTGAAGCTTTCCCATGGGTATGCCTGTCATCTGACTTCCTCTATTTGTCCTGCCCTCAAGTAGCATTGTGTTGAACTTATTGAAAATTCGAGATGGATTTTCTGTGAACAATATTCACTAAACTTTTGGAAAACCCCTTGGTTGTCCTGACCCATTGTGAAGATCTTACTATCCCTCCATCTTTGAAAAACCTTACTATTGCTGATCTTTGTAGTACTGTGACCGTGAATGGGCTATTACCTAATCACCCTTCTATGCCGATTTCATGATACATGTTTATGGATTATGACACTTTGGTTTGGATGCCCAATTTTAATGGGCTATTTTCCACCAGAGATTTCTACAAATTGCTTTGTGGTCCCTTCTTGAACCCTACATCATGGATCATAGGGTGTGAAGAAATATTTAATTCCTCCTTCTTCTACTATCCTTGTTTGGAAAATTTAGAAACAAAAACTCCCAATGTAGTATTTTTTGTAGAATACTGGTGTCCAGTTGGCTTTGGTCTGTCTCCTCTATTTAGAGGCAGATGAAACTTATCATCATCAATTTATTTCCTGCAGATTCACTAGAACAACCCTAATCTTTATTACACACTTAAACTGGTTTATTACATAAAATTCACTTAATAAAACATAGAATATTGAGAGGTATAGTGTCTTTGGGGCTTAGGAACATTACATAACAACTTAGAACATAAAACAAACACCATATTTATTGAAACTTCCTTTACATAACCACGACATTCCCTCATACTTAGCATTGCATGGGATAACCTAAGGACAAACATGTAAAAAGGTTAAGCTATAAAGCCTAGTAAGGGAGTAAAAAAGTCATAACATGAAGAATAAAATATATGTTAGGAAATAGTAATATCTATGGAGCATAAAATAACATGAACATAAAGGCATGATATAACATGATTATCATAACATGGAAATGTGGCAACAACATTTTACATGATATTAGCATGAGCCAAGGATTATTTCACATGGAGCATGAGTAAACCCTCATTGAACATGAACCATGAGTAAAACCTCATTTCAATTAAATTAACATGATTCAACACTCATTTAAAATTACGTATCATGATACTATACTTTACTCAATTCACTGGAGCACTATTAGGGCGCATCCTTCATAAACATTTCATTTCATGCATAAGTGTGCCACATGGATCATAAAAAATAGATTCATCAAACATCATAATTTATTCCATGATAAAGGAATGTGTAATTCATATATGAAACTCTATAATCAATAAGTAAATGTGTATAAAGGTGAATACCCTTGATAGAGAAATGAGCATGGTATTCACTACACAATGACTTTGGCTTGAAAAAACACTGTGCAATTTCGGCAGCATAACGACGTGACATAAGAATTCATAAAAAGGGTTTATGAGAGAGAAAAGGGTGTCTCATAATATGTACATGAAATGGATAGTAAGGGGGTCATATAGATACATGTCCCAATATAACTAATGTAATTTGGATTCATAATACAAAAGAATTACTTGAATGTAAATGAGGAGAGAGAAATTCCTTATGGAATTTTGGCATGGTAACAGGTGTACATGGGAGGAATTAATGAGAGAGAAAGGGGGTATATAATCTTTAAAACATAAAGAGGAAATTATGGGGGAGGTTATAAATCATACCCCAACATTTATAATTTAAAATAAAAGGGCATAACAATATTAAGAAACTTAGATAAAAATGAAAAGGAAGAAATCCCTTACGGAATTTCGGCATGGTAATGGGTATAAATGGAAGGAATTGATGAGAGAAAAATGGTTATATCACCATTAAAACATAAATAAAATATTATTGGGGAGTTTATAAATCATATCCCAACATTTATAATTTAATATAATAGGGAATAACAATATTAAGATACTTGAACATAATTAAGGAAGAAAGAAATCCCTTACTTGGAAGTGTGATCCCAAAGGCTTGGGAGAGGATTGAGAGAGGATTATTTGGAGCTTGGGATGCCTTGGGAGGATTATAGAGAGAGGAGGGAAGAGTTTGGACGAACTCCAAAGGCTTTTAGTGAAGAGGAAGTGGGAGATTGGGTGAGTTTATATAGGAAATGAGAGAGAATTATTTATTATTTAGGTTTGGGACACCACACATTAAACTAATCAAAAACACAAACCAAACCATGGTTTTTGCCCATGGGTTTTACCAAAGGGAAGTGGAAAACAATATTCTATAAGTTCAATGGTCTAAAGTATTAAAATAATACGTTTTCTTATGTGGAGGTGAGGCACACTCTCAAGGAAATCAGTTTAAAAAGCTAAAATGTTTTATAAGTCTTGGAGGGTCCACTAAGGCTTTGTAAAAAAACTAAAACTAACCTAAAATCATATTATTTTAATTTTAAAAAATATATTTTCCTAACATAATGTTTATGGTATTTTATTACATCACTATTGGGTCATTATGATGTCATAAAACACATTATATATTTAAACGGTATTTAATTTTTACCCGAAAATTTGACTGTCTCAGAAAATTATGAAAAATTCACCATTGGATAATTTTGAAATAATGATTCCAAAAATAATATTCATTTTATCAAAATAATTTTCTAAATATGTGATTTTTTAATTTTAAAATAAAAACTAACATTTATAAAAAATTCATGGGTTTTGACAAAAATAGATTTCAAACCTTAATAAAAATTGAAATTGTATTCATAAAAATTATACAATAATTTATATTTAATAGAAATTAATTTATTAGTAATAATATTTTATTAAAATGTTATTTAATTCAAAAATCCATTAATTCATCAAAATAGATTACTTAGTCGAATATTAACTAAAAATACTATTTTTGCTTTAAAAACTATTTACAAAGTAAAAATAATAAAAAGAATATATATTATATATATAAAAATAATGTACATAATCATAGTTATAGGGTCTTGTTACATATCCTCTTATAACACCCACATAAGACCTTAGGGTTAGGTGCACAATGGTGACAGACTATTGGTGTGGCTTGGATAACATCGCTCGAGTGAAAATCTCCATCAACTTCCACTTCTCTTGTAAGTGGTTCCATTTAGAGCTTAACATGTTGAAGATTGTCTTGGGCTTGGTCAAGAGTGAAGCCCAATGATGCAACCTCCTTTCCGAGCTGTGAAATTTGGGCTTCGTACGGGGCAAGTCTACTGGATGAGGCCATCAGTTCCTTTGTCTGAATAAATTGGATTTGTTAAAGCCATATATTTATACTAATCATGTGATCACTACTCAACGACTATATTATAAACGGTCACAATTCTTAATGATATTTTAAAAATCCAAAATCATAAAACTAAAAATTGAATATGTTATATAACCATTTTATATAATAGTAAATTTAATTAGATCAACAGGAGTTTCATTAATGAATGTTTGGGTCATTACAATATTCCCCCATAAGAAAATTTTCCCTTGAAATTTCCTTTTCCCACACTAAAATAGATGTGGGTAACTTTACTTCACCACTTCCTCTGATTCCCACATCGCTTCTTCAAACCTGTGGTTTCTCTATAACACCTTGACGAGTGGCATTGTCTTATTTTGTAGAACTTTTTCTCTATGAACTAAGATCTTCACTGGTTGCTCCTCATAAGAAATATCATCCTCTAACTGTACTACCACTGAAGAGAGTACATGTGAAGGGTTCGGTATGTACTTCCGTAAGAGTGATACATGAAAGACATCATGTACTTTGGCCATGGTGGGTGTAAGTGCTAGTCAATAGGCCATAGCCCCAACACGATCAAGAATCTCAAAGGGGCCGATGTACCTAGGACTTAAATTCCCTTTATTTACAAACCTCATGACCTTATTCCATGGAGATATGTGTAGAAATACCATATCTCCAACTTTGAACTCAAGGTCTCATCGATGGTTATCTGCATAACCTTTTGTCAACTTTGGGATGCCTTGATATGATGCTGAATGGTTTTCACCCTTTTCACCATTTCTTCAACCATTTCAGGCCCTAGCAGCTTATGCTCACTGACTTCATCCCAACACATTGGTGTTATGCACCTTTTCCCATAAAGGGATTCATATGTTGCCATTAAGATGATTGAATGGAAACTATTATTGTAGGAGAATTCAACTAGTTGAAGATGTTGGTACTATCCTCCTTTTAAGTCCATAGAACATGATCTTAACATACCTTCCAGTGTATGAATAGTTTGCTTAAATTGGCCATCGGTTTGAGGATGATAGGCCATAATGAAGTCCAGTTCAGTGCTTAGAGCATGTTGGAGACTTTTCCAGAACTTCAATGTGAATCTCAGATCATGATTGGATACAATAGATAGTGGTACTCCATTAATACTTACCACTTATTTGATGTAAATCCGTGTAATTTGATCCAATGAGAAGTCCTATTGAATCGCAATAAAGTGAGATGTCTTCGTAAGATGATCCATAATGACCCATATAACATTTTTTCCTCTGGATGTCCTTGGAATTCCAGTGACAAAGACCATGGTAATGTTGTCCCACTTCCATGTTGGTATGGGTAGTGGTTGCATCATCCCCTTATACTTTTTCCTCTCAGCCTTCACTTGCTGACATACCAGGCACTTTGATGTATATTCAGAAATCTCCCTTTTTATACTGTCCCATCAAAAGTTTTCTTGGAGATCTCAATACATCTTTGTGCTACCTGGGTGAATAGAGAAGTTTGAGCTATGTGCGTCATTCAGAATCTTCTTTATCTCTAGATCGAATGGTACACATTATCATGACCCAAATCTCACAATTCCATTCTTTTCAACCACGAACTCTTAGGATTTACCATTTCTGATAGCTTCCACCCTTTTCAGAATTTCCACATCCTTTCTTTGAGAATCCTTTACTTTATGAGGGACGATTGAGCAATCATTTGAGAAAGGATTGATGATGTTCCTCCTTTAGTGATTCCCAAGTCTATCCTCTACAAATCTAAGAATATTGAATCATTTTTAAATCTCATCATTGATAAAGATGTAGGATCCTTTCTACTTAGAGCATCCACCACCTTGTTTACCTTACCAGGATAGTAGTGGATTGAGCAGTCATAATCATTGATGATTTCTATCCATCTTAGTTGGTGCATATTAAGCTCTTTTTGTGTGAATATATATTTGAGTCTCTTGAGATTAGTATATATCTCACAATTATCCCCATAGAGATAATGCCGCTAGATTTTCAATGAAAAGATCACAACCACCAACTCTAAATCACACGTGGAATAGTTTTGATCATGGATTTTCAGCTTTCATGAGGCATAGGATATCAATTTATCATTCCTCATCAACACACAACCCAATCCCTTCTTCAAAGCATCACTAAATACCAAAAAAGTTCTCCACTTGTGGGTAAAGTGAGAACGAGCACAGTGATAAGCCTACTTTTTAACTCCTTGAAGATCTTTTCGCATTCATCACTCCAAGAAAACTTTACACCCTTTTGAGTTATCTTGGTAAGAGGGTTTGAAAATTGTGAGAAATTTCTCACAAATTGGTGATAATATCCAGATAACCCCAATAATATATGGATATTCGTTACTGATGTTGGCCTCAGCCATACCTCAATTACAGTTGTCTTAGAGGGATCCACATATATCCCATTGCTTGTGATTATATGACCCAATAATGAGACCTCCTTCAACCAGAACTCACACTTTCTATACTTTTCATAGAGCTTCTCCTTCCACAAGGTCTCTAGTACAATTATTAGATGCTCCTCATAATCCTCCTTAGTTTTAGAGTATATTAGAATATCATCTACAAAGACTACAAAATATTTGTCAAGGTAATCTCTGAAGACTCTATTCATCAAGTCCATGAAGATTTTTGGAGCATTAGTGAGTCCGAAAGGAATTACTATGAATTAATAGTGCCCGTATATTGTATGAAAAGTAGTCTTGGGGACATATTCCTTCTTCACCCTCACTTCATAATATCCCCCCCACAAATACACCTTGGAGAAGTATTTTTCTCCGCACAGCTGATTGAACAAGTCATCAATTCGTGGCAGAGAATACTTGTTCTTTATCGTGATTTTTTAAAGCTCACGATAATAGATGTAAAGGTGCCTTGACCCATCCTTCTTCTTGACGAAGAGGACTGGTGCACCCCATAGTGAAGAAATCGAGTGTATAAAACCTTTATCCAGATTCTTCTATAGTTGTTTCTTTAGCTCCTCAAGATCCACAATATCCATTCTATATGGAGTCTTGGATATTGGAAACACCTAAGTTATAAGATCAATTGAGAATTAAACATCTCTTATAGTAGGAAGACCAGTAAATTCCTCAGGAAACACTTCCACGAATTACACCACAATAGGCATGTCTTCAAGGATGGTTGCCTCCTTAGACTCAATCATCTGAGCCAAATACGTGTTCTCATAGGGAAGTAATATCCACGCTTGAGATGATAGATATAAATAAGATTCATCTTCCTCCTTGCACTTGTACATAATTGGGGGTCGATTCTCCACATGGAGAGTGATTTACCTCTCACAACAATCGATGTTGGATTTATATAGAGATATCCAATCTATGACAAGAATTGCATCAAATTCTACTAGAGGGAGTATTATGAGGTTTTCCTGGAAGTTCAATCCACCGATTATGACTGGGGAGGAGTTAAATTAATGGGTTGAAATGATTGTCCCATTTTTCATACTCACCGACATCTTCACTTCCATGATTTGTGGTTGTGTTGGGATTATTCTACTAAACTTTCGGGATATAAAATAATGACTAGAATAAAAAAGTATGTTTGCTATTATTGAATGAATAACTAGCGTACCTGTCACCACTTCGTTTTCACGGTTCACTTCGATAGTAGTGATGGAAAAATCTCACCCTTGCTACCTTGGAGGTTGTTAGTTGCCTCCGAAAACCCTTGTCTCAGGGAATTTATTTTCAAGATTCCCTGGTTCTTTGCAGTTGAAGCAATGAACAACTGGTTGAGAGTCGAATGGAGTGTTCCTCTCCTCTTTCACAGCCGTGGTTTTTTATTGTTGGTAGTTAATGGCTAGGTGCCCTTCTCTTCCACACTTAAAGAATTTCCTCTACCCCTTCAGGCAATTTCTGAGGTGCTTCTTTTCACACCTTTGGCAAGTGGGGTGCTGTATTTTCTTAGCACCATAGGATTTATCCATCAGACTTCTAGAATTAAATCCCACCTTACACTTCGTATCCCTATGATACCCCTGAGATTATCTGATCTCTATTTCAACCTTTAGGGCACATCAGACAATTTCCTCATAGCTGTCAAAGTCACGGATCGCCAGTGATTTCCACAGGCTAGGTTTCAGCCCACCAAAGAAGCAGACAACCTTTCATTCAGAGGTAACGACAAAGTCTGAGGCATATCGTGCAAGCCTTGTAAAGTTTTCCTCATACGCTCTAATGGATTCATCATCTTTTTTCTTGAGGTAAGGGAAGTCCCTTTCCATCTTAAGCCAGAGGGTGTGAAAAAATCATTTATTGAAAAACATCTTTTGGAAATCCTTCCATTCCAACGCCTCAATATCCTCCTCAGGATTCTTATTTTTTATCAATGTACACCATTGATCAGCTTCACACTCTATATGATAAGCAGCTAGAAGAACCTTCTCTTTTTCAGAACATTGAATAATGGAGAATATCTTTTCAATGGAATTGATCCATTGTTCAGTGATAGAGGGATCAGATGATCCATTAAAAGTAGGAGGCCTTTGTCTCATGAATCTCTCGATAGTGACTTGTTCTTTCTTAGGGGGGTTGAATGTTCCTCTTGACCCATGTTTCTATTCAAATCTTGAGTTAACAGAGAGAGTATTGTAACAAAGCTCACGATTCCTACTCCTATCAGATTAGGCATCTCATTAGAATAGTCATCACATTGATCTTTGTATCAGTTATTAGCCCAATTCCTATTATTATCATCCATTAGTTGGAATAAAAGGAAAGTTATGGGTAACACATAAAGGGAAATCCAAGGACAAAATGGTTGACTTATAAATAACTTTTATTTCCTTAACTTATGAATCTATAGGCTTCAATATATGTTATCCATGACCTACTTTATAACATATATTCTTGGGGGATTTTTTATTCCCTTAATAATGGTTCATACTAAGCTTCTGAATTTATCAAAGCATATCCACCAAGAGTGTCATAACCAAGAGTGCATCAAGGCCCATTGTCATGTACTAGGATACCCTGGGTCAAGCTTGAAACTCCTTGTTAGAGTTTTCATTCCTAGGTACATCTGTGCCAGAGCCGCCTCTACCCAATCGTATCCAGACAGGGATGTATTTGCTTGATAAACCACTTAATCAATACTCACCAAAACTTAGGGATGTTTTTATTATACTTAATATTATCTCTAAGGCTTCGCTATATTTTTCTAATCCTAATCCCAAAAATAAGTAAACCTATCCTATGATACCAACTATAATAACCCTGCTCTTTATTACACACTTAAACTAGTTTATTACATAAAATTCACTTGATACAACATAGAAGATCGAGAGGTCTAGTGTATTTGGGGATTAGGAACATCACATAACAACTTAGAACATAAAACACACAATTTTTTTTATTGAAAACATAATTTACATAACCACGACATTCCCTTGTACTTAGCATTGCATGGGATAACCTGAGGACATACATGTGAAAAGGGAGAGCTATAAAGACCAGTATGGGAGTAAACAGGGAATAACATGAAGAATAAAATACATGTTAGGCAATAGGCATATCAATGTATCATACAATAACATGAACATAAAGGCATGATATAACATGATTATCATAACATGGAAATGTTTCAACAACATTTAACATGATATTAGCATGAGCCAAGGCTCATTGCACATGGAGCATGAGTAAGCCCTCATTGCACATGAATAATGAGTAAAACCTTGTTGAAATTCAATTAGCATGAGTCAACACTCATTGCACATGACATATCCTGATACTATACTTTACCCAATTCATTGGAGCGCTATCAGGGCGCACCCTTCTTAAACATTTCATTTCATGCATAAGTGTGCCACATGGATCATAAAACATGGATTCATTAAACATCATCATTTATTCCACGATAAAGGAATGTGAAATTCTTACATGAAACTATATAATGAATAAGTAAATGTGTATAAAGGTGAATACCTGTAACATCCCCAAATGATAAAGGGTTAAATGACTAAATGATATGATTCATGTCAACAAGGTGCACCTTCCTTTTCAAGAGTCTGTCTGATTAGAACTCCACAATTAAGCGTGCTTGGCCTGGAGTAGTGATTTGGATGGGTGACATTCTGGGAAGTTTCCTATGGTGTGTGTGAGTGAGGAAAAAACACACTGGAAAGGACATGTGTTGGCCTGTGGGGACTATCATTAGTCATATTACCCATTCAGGCATGTGGGTGGACCCTTGGGTGGGCCCCACATGTCTGCGGGGCAACTGGTGGTACTAGGTGGGATAAGACCCAACGACCATGTTAATGTGGGGTGTCTGTGCTGTCACCGGGACCCGGTTGTCACATTTGGTATTAGAGGTGGTACCCAGCCTTAAGTGTAGCGCACTGCCTAGGTTGAGATGTAGGGCCCACAACGAGGACGTTGTGCTCTATAGGGAGGGTGATTATAACATCCCCAAATGATAAATGGTTAAATGACTAAATGATATGATTCATGTAGGGACCACAATGAGAACGTTGTGCTCTATAGGGAGGGTGATTGTAACATCCCCAAATGATAAATGGTTAAATGAATAAATGATATGATTCATGTCAATAAGGTGCACCTTCATTTTCGGGAGCCTGTCTGATTAGAACTCCATAGTTAAGCGTGCTTGTCCTGGAGTAGTGATTAGGATAGGTGACCTTCTGGGAAGTTTCCCAGGGTGTATTTGAGTGAGGAAAAAACACACTGGAAATGACATGTGTTGGCCTTTGGGGACTATCATTAGTAAAATTACCCATTCAGGCATGTGGGTGGACTCTTGGGTGGGCCCCACGTGTCTGCAGGGCAACTGGTGGTACCAGGTGGGACAGGACCCGACGACCAAGTTAAGGCGGGGTGTCTGTGCTGTCACCGGGACCCGGTTGTCACAATACCCATGATAGAGAAATGAGCATGGTATTCACTATACAATGACTTTGGTTTAGAAAAATGCGGAGAAATTTTGGCAGCATAACAACGTGACATAAAAAATCATAAAAAGGGTTGATGAGAGAGAAAAGGGTGTCTCATCATATGTACATCAAATGGACAGTAAGGGGGTAATATAGATACATATCCCAACATAAGTAATGAAATTTGGATTCATAACACAAAATAATTTCTTAAATGTAAATGAGGAGAGAGAAATTCCTTACGGAATTTCGGCATGGTAATAGGTGATTACTGTAACACCCCGAGATTATATGTAAAATATTATTTTAATTTCATTAATGTCTTGTGTTGTACGCTACACCAAAAGGATCTTTCACAACACACATCCTTGACTTGCCTTGTATTACACGCAATCGCGACCTTCCTCGATAGCGTGTGTAGTACGCAATAACGAGTTTCACTAAACAACAATATGCTATTAAAATATTATTAAAACTAGCCGCTATGAATTGTAATAACATCTTTTTGAAATTTTTTAAATTTTATTTTTCAAAATGGACTTCATTTTTGGATTCGGAATATCGAAATTAGCTTTGGGTGAAATTTTGGTAATTTTCGGATAACTTTTATATTTTGATGAATAGTGAAAATTACTAAATTTTAATTAAAAACAACTTTTTCAATCGAAATAATTAATAGTGATAAATTATTAATTTGAGTGGTTTTAAAGTATATTTAGAATATATTTTTACAATTTAATACAATGTTGGTCATTGGATGTAATTCTACATTTAAACCAGACATAAACAAGTGTCAATCTTTTGATAGTTATTATCTCTTAAAAACACGCTATTTGTTTTGACAACGGGAATTAATTTTTAAATTAATTAATGCAACTGATATGTTTTGAATTTGGTAGAATAGTCATCATTTTTGAGTTCATAATATCAAATATAGATTAGGCCTAATTTTTGGTATTTTTCTGGAAACTTTCATTTTTTGATGAATAGTGAAACCACTAAGTGGTAGTTAAAAAAATAATTTTTTCATAAAACTTAATTTTACCGCTTCTGTGAGTGAAATTTCAAAACTCCGAGAGACACGGTTGATGTCAGTAAGTAAAATGTGGTTCAATGAGATGAAAATAATTTTTGGTGAATAGTAACTTTTTACTTTTTTTTACCACGGTTAAAAGTAAATAGGGTAATTATGGGTAAAAATGATATTATTATTACCCTAACACATGTCCTAATTCTGTTGGACAAGTTTAATTCGACCAAAACAACCTTAGGAATAAAATATGACCATTTAGGCCCACTTGGATTAGATTAGGACATTTATTATTAATTTATTTAAAGAAGGGTTAAAATAGTTAAAATCAAAGTTTAATAAGTAAATCATTTTTAATATGGGGTTATACATAAGATAAATTCGACTATAAAGATTAATTAGAAAGGTAAAAAGATTTCCTACATAATGGTATTTTATTTGTAAATTTTAGACATTAAATAATTTAATTTATTTATGACACAATGATGATGCAGTAATTATCTTATTAATGAAATATTGACATAATTGATGTTATAAATACCCAAATAAATATAATTTGAGACTTTTAATGAATTCCAATAATTTTCTAGGTTACTATGACATGTTAGTATTGATTTAATTAACTTTGTTCTAACTTATCATTCTGTTATTACTAAATAGTGTCAAAATTGACATAAAATAGTTTTTAAAAAAAATATTATATTATTAATTGTTATTTTATTCTTAAAAATCTAGGGTTCGGCCAAATTACATAGATAAGGTTATATATATTAATAATAAACAACTTGGGGTTCGTTTGGCTTCTTATAGTATGTTTATTAACCTTATAGTGTAAGAACACAAGAAGACACGGTAAAAGTAAAATTATTTAACTTAATGTTAAATCTAAATGATAAGGTTAAAATAGGAACCTAAACTTGTATAAATTCTATTGGATGAGAGGATTTAGATCCATCCCCACCTTAGATTAGAAATAAATCAATTTGGAGCTATTTAAAACCGAATTTGACTTTATAATAAAATAATAGTTTTAGTTATTCCAAAGGTGCCCCTCTCCTCCCTTATAAAAGGGAACCTCCTCCCCCTCTTCCTAACACCACTTTGAACCTTCAAGCTCGGCCAAACCCTGACAAATTCTCTTCTCAACTTCCCTAGAAACATCCTAGAGGTTCTGGTCTTCGTCAAAGACCAATTTTAGTGCCCTAAAAAGAGATCTCAAAGAGGCGCTTCAAAGAAGAGGTAATTTCCGTTACCGATTCTTTCAACTTTATTTCTTCTTCCACTTCTTCTTATTAGGTTGTTTCATTATGAAGTAATAACATAAGTATCACTAATATACTTATATGTTATTATAAGTATTAAACAATCCTATTTCACCATCTATCCATCCTACGGAAAATGAAATCACCGCACGTGCGTACGTACAGAATACCGTCTCCACGCCGTGGTGAAATCTGTTTTTCCACCAACACCTTACATGGATGGGTATAACGGTGTAAAGAATAACTATATATGGTTATTATAACATAATACTGATTCTGATATATTATACCATCCACTCCAATTCTATTCAATAATTATGGGAATGATATCATCGCTCGTGCGTACGTACGGACTACCGTCTCCACGACACGATAAGATTCATTCTCCATGTTAACCATACATGAATGATCATAAAGTATATATAATGAATAATAATGAAATATATGACATAATAATGATACTGGATTTATGTATATATATATTTATGTCATCTACTTAATTCCACTCAATTCAATAAAGAAACGAAAACAGCGTTCATGCGTACGTACGGCCTACCGTCTCCATGAACGGTGTATTTCTTTCCATTTATCGATCCATTATATATATGTATATTCTGAATATATATTATTTATAAATAATTTTTTACATTCTGGATTTAAGTAATCATGATCTAAGTAATCATATGAATAATTACAAGTTAAAACACGAACGACAAATGAGATGATTTTACCCAAAACGCTACTTTAACATGAATTTACAAAAGAACGGGTAATATAAAGTCCTAAGTGAACCAAATCTGATATAATAACAATGAATATGATTCTTTAATAAGTAAATGACATTATTTAAATCATTATTCAGGAGGTTCAGACACTTACGAAGCAAGTCGGACCTAAGGTAAGGAAAATATCACAATCTCGTTTTTATTCGAGATTGTTTATACTTTGGTATTTAATGGGGTGTATTTTATCATCCACATCCTTGTTTTCTCAATATGTAATTTTATTTCCATACACCTAAAATTTTTTAAATCCAATATTACCCTTCGGTGAGTTTTTAGTAAAAGATATGAAAGGAATCTTTTGTCATTTTTCGTAGGAGGTACTTTTTTGACTTTTCTGACAAAAGTACGAGAAGAATGTTTTTTTAACTTATACGACATGAATGGATTTTTAAAACATTATTTCCAAGAAGCTTCCTTTACAAGTTTTCAAGTTTATTTTTAATCAACTTATTTTAGTTTAGAATTGTATGACATGTTAAGAAAGGAAAACTATTTTTGAAATAGAAAGGATATTTTCCTCAAGAATGGAGTTCAAGTGTTTTATCAAAATTATTTTCCATCTAAGATAATAAAGGGTTATGTTTCTATCCCTATTATTACATTGATTTGATTATGTTGTGATGGAATTATTTTTATGAATTCCTTTACCTTATATGAATTGTTTTATGATGTCATGTTGTTTAAGAATCCCATTTTTATTACATGGGTTATGCAATGATGTATGATTTATGATTTTGTGGAACACATAAGAATGGTATCATTATGAGATGGGTGGGACCTATATATCCCTCCAATGCATTGGGTAAAGATTTTATATCTAATGAGATAGACATGGCTGGAATGGTAGGTTATATCGGTTCAGTGAAACAGGACTGAAACGAGGGTGACTCGGTTCAGAAATGGACTTTGTCCACTAAGATAGTCTTGGCAATGAGTCTTGACTAATAAGAAATGACTCTCTATGATTATGTGTGTATGCCACAAAGTATCATGTTTTAAGTTATGATTATTGGGATTCCATTTCACTACTATGATTTATCCCATGTTATGAAATTATGCTCTCTTTTGCAGGTTAAGATTTCCAAAATTTATGTTCTTATGAATATGATGTGATTGATATTTCTTTTGTTTACCCTTACTGAGAATTTGAGCTCACCCTTTTATGTTTTCTTTTCCCCAGGATATAAAGAAAGGTTTTAGGTAAGAAATAAAAGGAAGATATTTATGGGAGATGTTGAAGATCTTTCACCATGATTAGAAGATTACGTTCCGAGTTTCCAAAGACACTAAACTATTACGGTCCTTGTGTTTGTGTTTTTGTTATGTAATAAGTATTCCACAAAAGTAATGTAATGTCCTTGTACGTTAAGCTTCGGGTCTCTACAGTTGGTATCAGAGGAAAGGTTTAGTCAACCTTTGGAAACTAGGATGTGAGAACGTTAGTGAGATCCCTAGAGATATTTCTAAGGTATGTCTAGGGATGTCCCTAAGGATAAGTATACGTATAGGATATAGTCCTGGAACTATGGTAACGATCTTAGAATTTAACCTAAGATGTTAGATATTGAAGTTACTCTCCCTTTATTATGATTTTTTCCTCTAACACTATTTTTTTGGGTTTTAGAAAATGGTTGGAAACAAGATGATTCACGATAATGGAGGATATTATGGACAATGGAATGATATTCTTCACGAGCAACCAAATGAAATGGGATTTGGAAGTCCAAACATAATTATTATGCCGAATCAGTAATCTCATAATATGATCAATAAAGTAAAATTTGGTAAGTTTCCTGACTCGAATAATAAGAGAAAGATGGAGTTTCATGATAATCATAGAGGAAAGAAAGTTCAATTTCCCCTATGTAAATCATGTGGAAAGAGGCATCAAGGAGAATGTTTCAAAGGAACTGGAAGATGCTTTGGGTGTGGAAAAGAAGGACACAAAGCCAGTAAGTGAAAAGGAAAAGGTTCAGTTAACACCAGGGATGAAGATAATGGTATTGCTACGACATCAACAATGGTTAAATGTTTTAAATGTGGAATGTACGGGCATTATGCAAACCAATGCCCTAAGGTAAAGTCTCATGAAGAGAATCAGTATGGTCGTATGGGTAGTATTTATGTTGATGATGATGAAGAGACTACAAATGATATGTGAGATGAAATAATTTTTGAAGCTCGGTCAATGGTTTAAGAATGTAGTGGAATGATTACATGTTTATCATGTGTAATGTTGTATAAGTAATCTCATGGTACTATAGAATAAAGAGACATCTAAGGATTGTTACACTGTTGTCTTTCCTTGAGTTTTGAAAGTGTATGATTAATGTTACCAGTATCCATGAAAGGTTATTCAGATATTTTTGGAATGTAGATGATATGCGCATAATGAAGGGATAATGAGAAAATTAAATGTTTGATAGTATTCATGAGCTCATGACTGATATAAGGAAATAGTTATATCATGGTTTGAGTATATAGAATTTTGAGGATTTTGGTATGTGGAAAGATTTATCTTTTGACAGCACTCATGTTTTCACTAAGATTCAATGGGTATTCATTTTTCAAGAGATTACATTATTATGGTATTCACATGACTGGAATGTGACGAACAAGATATATGAGGGATAAATGATGGCATTCACGTGATCATTTTCTCTATACTATAAGCTTGGACCGAAGTATTTTAGATAAGCCTAAAGGTTGGAATGGATTATGTTGGACATAAGTTAGTATTGTTTAAGGATAAAACTTTTTCGATATTTTTGATGGGATGTTATAGTAATATAAAAAGGACAACCTTCAGGACGGGCGACAGCCCATCACGTCGGACAAGGCTATGAGAATCGAACCCACAACCGAAGTGCGACTGGCCTTTATCGCCTACCACTGGCCTACAGGAAGTCCCTATTTAGTAGAAAATAGTTTTATTATATTAAGCAGTATGATATAAGAAGTATAAGTCCATTTTAGGAACTATATATGATTAATCTCACTATAGATGGACTTATGTATTTTTTGATAACTTTTCTAACCTTTTGTTTGAGACAGATGGAATGACCCATCATTCTATCACATGATCTGCTAACACATCACGAATGACAAATTCAAATTCATTTCTTTAAGATATGAAGTGGAAATTGTCCAAAGAACGACAAACGGTGAGACTATACCAAAATCATGAAAGTATTTCTTCTAATTCCAATTTCATCAACTTTAGGGAAATGATCTTGAAAACCTAAAATGTTGTCCTAGTTCCCTTATATCCGATTAATCAGATGGTACCTTAGATCATCAAAAATCAATAGCTTTGTGATTGTTGGCTTTTTCATAGCCATGTTCTCTACCACTCTTCATCAGAACTTGATGGTTAGATTTCTCTTCCATATCCATATTTTCACCTATGTGAAAACCCAGTGATTAGTTTATTTGGGTAACCGTTACGTTTCATACTTTTGTTTTTAAAGATTGGTTTTGGTATTCCTTTTTACGATGTGGGTTTCTATTAAAGAAACTTTTGAATAGTAAACCATTTATAACCCCGAAGAATTTCGAGGAAGAAATTCATTTTAAGGGGGGGTAGAATGTAACACCCCGAGATTATATGTAAAATATTATTTTAATTTCATTAATGTCTTGTGTTGTACGCTACACCAAAAGGATCTTGCACAACACGCATCCCTGACTTGACTTGTATTACACACAATCACGACCTTCCTCGATAGCGTGTGTAGTACGCAATAACGAGTTTCACTAAACAACAATATGCTATTAAAATATTATTTAAACTAGCCGTTATGAATAGTAATAACAACTTTTTGAAATTTTGTAAATTTTATTTTTCAAAATGGACTTCATTTTTAGATTCGGAATATCTAAATTAGCTTTGGGTGAAATTTTGGTAATTTTCGGATAACTTTCATATTTTGATGAATAGTGAAAATTACTAAATTTTAATTAAAAACAACTTTTTCAATCGAAATAATTAATAGTGATAAATTATTAATTTGAGTGGTTTTAAAGTATATTTAGAATATATTTTTACAATTTAATACAATGTTGGTCATTGGATGTAATTCTACATTTAAACCAGACATAAACAAGTGTCAATCTTTTGATAGTTATTATCACTTAAAAACACGCTATTTGTTTTGACAACGGGAATTAATTTTTAAATTAATTAATGCAACTGATATGTTTTGAATTTGGTAAAATAGTCATCATTTTTGAGTTCATAATATCAAATATAGCTTAGGCCTAATTTTTGGTATTTTTCTGGAAACTTTCATTTTTTGATGAATAGTGAAACCACTAAGTGGTAGTTAAAAAAATAATTTTTTCATAAAACTTAATTTTACCACTTCTGTGAGTGGAATTTCAAAAATCCGAGAGACACAGTTGATGTCAGTAAGTAAAATGTGGTTCAATGAGATGAAAATAATTTTTGGTGAATAGTAACTTTTTACTTTTTTTTACCACGGTTAAAAGTAAATAGGGTAATTATGGGTAAAAATGATATTATTATTACCCTAACACATGTCCTAATTCTATTGGACAAGTTTAATTCGACCAAAAACAACCTTAGGAATAAAATATGACCATTTAGGCCCACTTGGATTAGATTAGGACATTTATTATTAATTTATTTAAAGAAGGGTTAAAATAGTTAAAATCAAAGTTTAATAAGTAAATCATTTTTAATATGGGGTTATACATAAGATAAATTCGACTATAAAGATTAATTAGAAAGGTAAAAAGATTTCCTACATAATGGTATTTTATTTGTAATTTTTAGACATTAAATAATTTAATTTATTTATGACACAACGATGATGCAGTAATTATCTTATTAATGAAATATTGACATAATTGATGTTATAAATACCCAAATAAATATAATTTGAGACTTTTTATGAATTCCACTAATTTTCTAGGTTACTATGACATGTTAGTATTGATTTAATTAACTTTGTTCTAATTTATCATTCTGTTATTACTAAATAGTGTCAAAATTGACATAAAATAGTTTTTAAAACAAATATTATATTATTAATTGTTATTTTATTCCTAAAAATCTAGGGTTCGGCTAAATGACTTAGATAAGGTTATATATATTAATAATAAACAACTTGGGGTTCGTTTGGCTTCTTATAGTAAGTTTATTAACCTTATAGTGTAAGAACACAAGAAGACAAGATAAAAGTAAAATTATTTAACTTAATGTTAAATCTAAATGTTAAGGTTAAAATAGGAACCTAAACTTGTCTAAATTCTATTGGATGAGAGTATTTCGATCCATACCCACCTTAGCTTCTAAATAAATCAATTTGGAGCTATTTAAAACCGAATTTGACTTTATAATAAAATAATAGTTTTAGTTATTCCAAAGGTGCCCCTCTCCTCCCTTATAAAAGGGCACCTCCCCCCCTCTTCCTCACACCACTTTGAGCCTTCAAGGTCGGCCAAAACCTGAAAATTTATCTTCTCCACTTCCCTAGAAACATCCTAGAGGTTCTGGTCTTCCTTAAAGACCAATTTTAGTGCCCTAAAAGGAGATCTCAAAGAGGCGCTTCAAAGAAGAAGTAATTTCTGTTACCGATTCTTTCAACTTTATTTCTTCTTCCACTTCTTCTTATTAGGTTGTTTCATTATGAAGTAATAACATAAGTATCACTCATATACTTATATGTTATTATAAGTATGAAACAACCCTATTTCACCATCTATCCATCCTACGGAAAATGAAATCACCGCGCGTGCGTACGTACGGAATACCGTCTCCACGCCGTGGTGAAATCTTTTTTTCCACCAACACCTTACATGGATGGGTATAACGGTGTAAAGAATAACTATATATGGTTATTATAACGTCATACGGATTATGATATATTATACCATCCACTCCAATTCTATTCAATAATTATGGGAATGATATCATTGCTCGTGCGTACGTACGGACTACCGTCTCCACGACGCGATAAGATTCATTCTCCATGTTAACCATACATGAATGATCATAAAGTATATATAATGAATAATAATGAAATATATGACATAATAATGATACTGGATTTATGTATATATATATATTTATGTCATCTACTTAATTCCACTCAATTCAATAAAGAAACGAAAACAACGTTCATGCGTACGTACGACCTACTGTCTCCATGAACGGTGTATTTCTTTCCATTTATCGATCCATTATATATATGTATATTCTGAATATATATTATTTATAAATCATGTTTTACATTCTGGATTTAAGTAATCATGATCTAAGTAATCATATGAATAATTACAAGTTAAAATACGAACGACAAATGAGACGATTTTACCCAAAACGCTACTTTAACATGAATTTACAAAATAACGGGTAATATAAAGTCATAAGTGAACCATATATGATATAATAACAATTAATATGATTCTATAATAAGTCAATGACATTATTTAAATCATTATAGAGGAGGTTCGGACACTTACGAAGCGAATCGGACCTAAGGTAAGGAAAATATCACAATCTCGTTTTTATCCGAGATTGTTTATACTTTGGTATTTACTGGGGTGTATTTTATCATCCAAATCCTTGTTTTCTCAATATGTAATTTTATTTCCATACACCTAAAATTTTTTAAATCCAATTTTACCCTTAGGTGAGTTTTTAGTAAAAGATATGAAAGGAATATTTTGTCATTTTTCGTACGAGGTACTTTTTTGACTTTTCTGACAAAAGTACGAGAAGAATGTTTTTTTAACTTATACGACATGAATGGATTTTTAAAATATTATTTCCAAGAAGATTACTTTACAAGTTTTCAAGATTATTTTTAATAAACTTCTTTTAGTTTAGAATTGTATGACATGTTAAGAAAGGAAAACTATTTTTGAAGTAGAAAGGATATTTTCCTCAAGAATGGAGTTCAAGTGTTTTATCAAAATTATTTTCCATCTAAGATAATAAAGGGTTATGTTTCTATACCTATTATTACATTGATTTGATTATGTTGTGATGGAATTATTTTTATGAATTCCTTTACCTTATATGAATTGTTTTATGATGTCATGTTGTTTAAGAATACCATTTTTATTACATGGGTTATGCAATGATGTATGATTTATGATTTTGTGGCACACATAAGAATGGTATAATTATGAGATGGGTGGGACATATATCTCCCTCCAATGCATTGGGTAAAGATTTTATATCTCATGAGATAGACATGGCTGGAATGGTAGGTTATACCAGTTCAGTGAAACAGGACTGAAACGAGGGTGACTCGGTTCAGAAATGGACTTTGTCCACTAAGATAGTCTTGGGAATGAGTCTTGACTAATAAGAAATGACTCTCTATGATTATGTGTGTATAACACAAAGTATCATGTTTTAAGTTTTGATTATTTGGATTCTATTTCACTACTATGATTTATCCCATGTTATGAAATTATGCTCTCTTTTGCAGGTTAAGATTTCCAAAAGTTATGTTCTTATGAATATGATGTGATTGATATTTCTTTTGTTTACCCTTACTGAGCATTTGAGCTCACCCTTTTATGTTTTCTTTTCCCCAGGATATAAAGAAAGGTTTTAGGTAAGAAAAAAAAGGAAGATATTTATGGGAGATGTTGAAGATCTTTCACCATGATTAGAAGACTACGTTCCGAGTTTCCAAAGACACTAAACTATTACGGTCCTTGTGTTTTTGTTTTTTTATGTAATAAGTATTCCGCAAAATTAATGTAATGTCCTTGTACGTTAAGCTTCGGGTCTCTACAATTACCCGTTCAGGCATGTGGGTGGACCCTTGGGTGGGCCCCATGTGTTTGCAGGGAAACTGGTGGTACCAGGTGGGACAAGACCTAAAGACCATTTTAAGGCGGGGTGTCTATGCTGTCACCGGGACCCGGTTGTCACAATAACCATGATAGAGAAATGGGCATGATATTCACTACACAATGACTTTGGTTTGGAAAAACATGGAGAAATTTTGGCAGCATAACAACATGATATAAGAAATCATAAAAAGGGTTGATGAGATAGAAAAAGGTGTCTCATCATATGTACATGAAATGGAATGTAAGGGGGTAATATAGATACATGTCCTAACATAAGTAATGAAATTTGGATTCATAATACAAAATAATTTCTTGAATATAATTGAGGAGAGAGAAATTCCTTACAGAATTTCAGCATGGTAACGGGTGTACATGGGAGGCATTAATGGGAGAGAAAATGGGTCTCTAATATTTAAAACATAGAGAGGGAAGTATGGGAGAGGTTAAAAATCATACCCCAACATTTATAATTGAAAATAAAATGGCATAAAAATATTAAGAATCTTAGATAAAAATGAAAAGGAAGAAATCCCTTATAGAATTTTGCCATGGTAACAGGTATAAATGGAACACATTGATGAGAGAGAAATGGGTATATAATCATTAAAACATAAATATGACAGTATAGGGGAGGTGATAAATCATACCCCAACATTTATAATTGAATATAATAGGGAATAGAGATATTAAGAAACTTGGACATAAATAAGGAAGAAAGAAATCCATTACATGGAAGTGTGATCCCAAAGGCTTGGGAGAGGATTGAGAGAGGCTTATTTATAGATTGAGGCACCTTTGGAGTATTATAGAGAGAGTAGGAAAGAGGTTGGATGAACTCCAAAGGCTTTGAGTGAAGAGGAAGTGGGATATTGGGTGGGTTTATATAGGAAATCAGAGGGAATTCTTTATTATTTAGGATTGGGACACCACACATTAAACTAATCAAAACCACAAACCAACCTATGGTTTTTTCCCATGGTATTTGAAAAAGGGGAGTGTAAAACAGTATTTTATAAGGCTAATTTACTATATTCTTAAAATAATTGGGTTGCTTATGTGGAGGTGAGTCAAACTCTCAAGGAAATCAATTTAAAAAGATAAAATGTCTTATAAGTCTTGGATGGTCCACCAAGGCTTTGTAAAAAAATCAAAAAAACCTAAAATCACATTATTTTAATGTTAAAACTTATACTGGATGAATGTAATGTTTATATTATTTTATTACATCACTTTTCAGTCATTATGATGTCATAAAAAAATTATATATTTAAACAGTATTTCATTTTTACCTAAAAATTCAGCTGTTTCAGAAAATTTTGAAAAATTCACCGTTGGATAATTTCGACGTCCTGATTCCAAAAATAATATTCATTTTATATAAATAATTTTCTAAATATTTTAATTTTTAATTTTAAAATAAAAACCTACATTTATCGAAAATTAATGGGTTTTTACAAAAATCTCTTTCAAACCTTAATAAAAATTACAATCATATTCATAAAAATTAAACAATCATTTATATTTAATAAAAATTAATTTATTAATAATAATATCTTATTAAAATGTTATTTAATTCAAAAATCCATTAATTCATCAAAATAAATTACTTAGTCGAATATTAACTAAAAATTCTATTTGTGCTTTAAAAACTATTTAAAAAGTAACAATAATAAAAAGAATGTATATTCTCTATAAAAAATAATGTACATAATCATAGTGCTAGGGTCTTGTTACATATCCTTTTATAACACCTACATAAGACCTTAGGGTAAGGTGTGCGATGGTGACAGACTCTTGGGGTGGCTCGAATAACATCGCTCGAGTGGTAATCTCTACCAACATTCACTTATCTCGTAGGCGGTTCTGTTTCGAGATTAACACGTCGAAGCTCAGCTTGGGTTTGGTCAATAGAGAAACCTAATGATGCCACCTCCTTTCTGAGATTCAACAAATGAGATTCATATAGGGAAAGTCTACTAGATGAGGCCATTAGTTCCTTTTTTTGAATAAATTGGATTTGTTAAAGCCCTATATTTATACTAATCACGTGATCACTATTCAATGACTATATTAGCAATGATCACAATTCTTAATGGTATTTTAAAAATAAAAAATCATAAAACCAAAGAAGTGAATATTTTATATAACCATTTTAAATAATAATACATTTAATTATATTAAAAGGAGTTTTAATTAATGAATGTTTGGGTCGTTACATTCAATTGCAGGCTCTGGACGTATTTTCAAGATCTCTTCACATGCTGTCTAAATTTGTAGTCCATGGAAGATCTCCTACACTCCATCTACAGCAAGGAGCGAAGTGAACAGATCCATTATCTTCGGTTGGATTCTTCTGTGAGTGTCTTATCTTTCATATGAAGGGTAATAAATGATTTAGTTTTCAGCAACACAAATCCCTCTTTTCACAATGGTGTTCTATTCATGCATCTTGCAATTCGAACTGCCTCCCTTATTCAAACTGGATCTATGGATAATGATGTCTCTGACCTTGTTCTTTTGAGATCACTTGGTGTGAATGGGAGGATCAAGAATATGTTAATGATAAAGTATGTTCGATGAATACTTCCTATCTCCTGATAGATTAAAGTAAATGTTGATGTAGTAACCTTGGGTGCACCGGGCCCTACTGGATGTAGTGGTGTATTTCAAACTCATCAAGGGTTTGTGAAAGGTTTATTCTTCCATTTTATTAGAAAAAATATTAAAATTTAAGCAGAGATTTGGGATATGATTAATTCAATTAAATATTCTATTAATTATGGTCGGTATCAATTATGTTTGGAGTCAGATTCATCTATTTCTGTTCAAATCCTTAAAGATCGGTCATGGAATGTGCCATAGAATATCCTTCCAGCTTAGATTGAATGTCTTCATCTTGTAGAGGTGCTTTTCCTTGAAGTTACACATGTTTATCATGAGGCTAACCGGGTCACTGATTCTCTTTATAATAGAGAAATTTTGGAGGTCAGTTCCAGTTGGTCCTTTGTTTTACCTAACTACTGTAATGATCTTGTCCAGGCTGATCTTTGTGGTGAGGTCTACACCCATCTTTGTAGAGTTTCTTTATGATTTTTTTATTTTTTACATATTATTATTTTAATATATTTCCATAGAAGTATTTTCTAATGTCTCCTGACTTTTTGGGTATATATAATACCTTATATTATTTATATATAATATTTTATTACATGTTTATTAACAATTCTTATTAAAATCAATGTTTCATGTAATAACTACTTTGTTTTTCATGTATTGTTTGGTTCAATAGTTTTGGTCCCTAAACATTGATCATGGTTCCATAATTTATATAAATTTAGACATTATATATATATATCATATATATTAATTATATAATTATTTATAATAGTCCATAAAAGTTAGAAATAGAAAAATGAGTTGCACTGTTCATGGAGATGGTAGGTCGTACGTACGCATGAACAATATTTTCATTTTTTCGATGGATAGAATGAAAGAAAGTTAAAAAATATTTATACTTTATATAGTGATTTTTATATCATATATATAATATATATTCTTTAAATATATCTTTTTTACCATCTATTTCAAAATAAAATGAAAAACGTTTCACTTCGCTTTATAGAGGTGGTAGTCCACACGTACGCACAAGTGACGTTATCATTTTATAATGGATTGGAAGGCAAGAAGGTAGATATGATATTATAGTTTCAGAAGTATTATTGTATCATTAATATCATATAAATACATTTAATCCATCATTATATCTATCTATGAGAGGCGGTGATGGAAAACAAATTACATCAGTTAGTGAGGTTGGAGTCTTCCGTACACACGATTGATGGTTTCATTTACCATTTGATGGAAGAGGGGATGAATTTAAGTTATGAAAATAACATAATAACATATAATTATAATACATATACTATTTTTTATATTTATATAATATTTTTAGGGGTTATAATATGCAAAAAAAATGAAGACGCATGGTTAAGAACTATACCTCTTCTTTAGAGAACCTCTTTAGGTTTATACCTAAAGACTTCTTAGAATGATTTTATGATCAAACCAAAGACTCTAGATAGTGTTTAGGTATGTAGGTAAGGTATTTGGGAAGGTATTTACCAAACCAAATTTATATTTAAGTGTGTATTGGATATGATAGGGGTGTCCTTTTATAAGTGAAGGAGAGGACACACTTTAAATTTTTAAAAGGAATAAAATATACCCACATTTCACACACAAAAAATGGATAAAAAAGACCATTATATAACCTTATACGAGATAAGGTATAAATATGTATATAAAATAGAAATTATATAATTTTATTGGTCATTTTAACTCTTATCATTTTAGTATAACCCTCGATAAACCCATTTTAACCTTAATCGTTGTAATTAATTTTTACCATTAATTATGACCAAAAAATTAATTGAACTTATTAAATAATATTAATTATTATTATTAAGAATATTTAATCCATTTTTTATAATTTAAATAATATAAATGGAAGAATTTAATTTAAAATTAAACCACCAAGCACGTTGGAAAAAAAATTTCCAAAAGAAACGTTTTCTTAAGTATAAAATGTTTTTATATCAAAAATCAATATAAAATTGAATAAAATGACCTAAATTGGATTAATTATAATATAATTGAACTAATTTTACATTTTAAAAAATAAAAGAAAATGGAACTTTGTAAATGCTTTAAATGAAAAGGCGGTTTTCAATAAAAATGAGTATATTTCACTATTCATTAAAAAATAAATATTTTTAGAAAATTATAGAAAAATAACTCTAAGATGATTTAAACATATTGATTTTTTAAAAAATTAATATAATTTATTCAAATAAATTTTCTAAATTTGAAAAAAAATTATTTTAAAATAAGTGCACACAATGTGATGAAACAATTTTTTAGAAAAATATAGTTTTTAAGCATAAATTTGGATTTATTATTATCCTATGCCTAAAAAAATATTAGATGAATGATAAAAAATTTGTTTGAATATATAATATATAAATTTCATTAAAATTTATCACCAATAGTGATTAATTTAATTTAATATAAAAACACATTCCTTCCATAAAAATAGTTTTTTAGAAAAACATTTCTTTTAATTTCAAATGTTTTTTATTTTCATTTCTACTTAATTGATGATAAATGAATATATTTTATACGTGTGAAGACCATAAAAGTTTAATAATTTATTTATTACTATTCATACCCACTAATTTAATGGCTATTTTATATCATATTACAGTTCATCTAGACTCGGGGTTACGTGTATCACAAGTTATCAAAGAGGTTAAATTTATTTCAAATAATTATATCATAAATCCTTGAGGTGTTACATATTTTGTTTAACATTTTTGGAAAGTAGTTATTTATGGTTTCCTATAAATACTCCATGACCTCCTCTAAATTATAAAGGTGCAAAGAGACCCCCGAGGATATTTTGAGGAGAATTATTGGTGACTCAGAGTAATCTTCTCTTTCATGAGACAAATCTTGAGAAATAATCACCAGTAATCTATGAGTTAAGACCTAAAGAGTAAGACTAGGGAAGATATTCTTGAAGAACCTACTTCATAAAGCATGTCCACAATCCCCTTTAATATGGATCCTTTGAAAAATGTCTCCATGAATTCTCCACTTCATGGGGTTACTTCACAGAGTAATCCCATGAACCTAGTTCACAGAGGGTGGATCATATAAGACCCTTCATGAAGACACTTCCAATCCATGCCCTATATGTTCCATGTACCCTTCACATAGATACTTCCCTAGGAAAAATGGTGGAATTCAAAGTACTCACCACTCACTACCAAGTTTCCATGGATCAAATCCTATGGAAACTTCATGACGTACTCAAATGGTGGAATAACAAAACTTTCATATGTGTCACCCTTCACTTGGATCTCTTACTTGGGATATTCCAATCCAAAAAAAACTTTATGACTTCCTTACGCTAAGGTGAAAACCCAAAAAAGGCCAAATCAATACCTTTTCCAAAACCACTAGACATACATGATCATGCTAGGAATGTTAGACTCCCCCCCATAGATCATGTATTCCCTTGATAAAAGGAGGTTCTGATATTTTTATCTCAAATATATAGAACCATCAAGGTGATAACAACCATGTATTCCCTTGAAAATGAGGTTCTTTATTGAGTTGAAAAAAATTTGGTCTATCCTAGATTGAGATTATAATCCTAGTCATCAGAGTCTGTATCAAGAATACTTGATTCTAATTAATGATCCATGAGATAATGAGCCTCATACTTAGGTGTAATACTGATCATTTTTTTCATTGATGTTTTTATCAACATGAATCATCAATGACCTAGGGAGAGAGAAAGTGTATTAGCAGCATCCATGTTAGTTGTGCTTGAGAATTGGATGGGTAGATCATACATAAACCCCATAACCTCCTCCTCATGGGGTTATATTCATCGTGAGTTCCATTTTAATTCATTTCTAAAGTATTAAACAATAATAAGTATATGAAAACATGTCGGCCTCCTAGTAGGTGTAAGCCCCTACTTTTCTTTCATGGGAATATCATGCAAAACCACCACTCAGTCCTCTATTTTCACCCCTTTCATGACACATAAATCCTAGTCACATGAAATAAAAGTGAATGAAAACATCTTTAACACATGAAATTAAATTATATAGTACATTTCTATCACACAACTTTAAACTGTGCAGCTTGAACTACATGGACTACGATTCCTGTTTTAGTATGATACTCAAGATGCCTCCCTAAGGTTCAAACCCAATATAATCACTTATTAATTCCTATTCACTAGGTATGTATTTCCTATCAACCCATCTTTATGTGTAACACCCTAACCCAAATCACTCTGTCTGGATAGGAGTTCCACATGACATCATGCATGCCTCCCCGTATGTAAGATGTTGTTGACTAGAAGTTAGGGTTTGAAAGGTGTACTGGGAAGACTATTTCCTTAGTATCAAAATCCATATATCATAATAATATTAAGAAAAGGATAATAATAAAAGGGGGTAACATTAGAACTAAAATAATTAAAATTCTATAACAGACGGCGTGCCAATTATCTCAGAGTCATAACAGGTAATAAACCAAGGACCCCCAATGTGGAAAGTAAAAACAATAAAAAATACTATGACATTACTCCAGAGTCCATCTTGATACCACCTCCAAATAATAATCTTATTCTCCTCAGATTCCTATCATCAGACCCTTTCTCTTACCTGGATCCCTAATCATGAAGTCTGTATGCACATTAAGATTCACATGTAGGGCGTGAGTATAAATCCTATGCAAAATCACTAATGCATCCTTAACACAAGTGAATATATACATAGGGTGTATTACATAACATTAAAGTAATTAATAAGTAAATAATCAACCACATAAGTGTTAGGTCATCATGTTCTAACCAAAATTTCAGAACCCCAACCCACCTTCTTTAACACAATACCAAGAAGGATTCTAGTTCTAATCACAAAATGTCTTGAAGCATGCCACAAGGTCCATGTGTGGGTTCAGCACCCTATGCCCACTAGTCATATTACCATGTTCCATATTTAAGGAAAAAGTCTCACCTCACCATAAGGTGGTAATCTGTCCTCACTTGATGGTATGTACACCTAACATGATCAATATATTGGATCACAATCACCCTTGCATGGTATTTATTTTATGTCAGCATTAAAACACATTGGATACACTTAACCCCTGCATTGTCTACTCCCATATTGTCTGGACATGTTCGTGATATATGAATAGTACCATCAAGCTATCACAAGTCATTTTCCTTTTTTACAACACCCATACTCCCCCTCAAAGGGGAAATTTAGACAAATCTGAGAAACCCGACCATCTTGATACCTAATGAAAATTCGAGAGGCCATGAAACAACCATAACCAATTCATATCATAGAAAGATCATTTTACCATATCAAGCATGGTTCTCTCAAGGCCACACACACAAACAACAACAACAACAAACATCAATAATGGGTATTAAGTACATAAGCACATACCATCATATCATTCCAGTAATCATATACAAGGGATATATATGATAAGGAGATTCCAACCACAAGTGCGCTGATTCCAAAAATCAGTATCTAATAAGAGTCATAACCTAAACCAATCCTAAATTCCAAGGATTCCTATAAAAAGTCCAAATTCATAAATAAATAGGAATCTAGAACAAGACTCTATAAGAATAACATGATGAGGTCTTGAATTCGATTAGGATTACCCAATGAGATCCACCACCAATGGTGGATTTAGACCCATTCGAGAGAGAGGAAGTGGTTTTCAAAAGATATGGGATAAGATCATTCAAAAATTCAAAAATTCTCTATTGTATCACATAGGAATCCATAAAACTAGCCATAACATCCCATATCTATAATTCAGCCCAAGAAAAAGAGGAAATATCTGGTGAGATCAATAAGTTTGCAGAACAATGATCACATACCTTGAATTCTCATAGACCAAAGTCTTTCAATTTACTATATTTTTATTTTTAAGGGATAATATTTACCAAAACTACCAAAATATTCCCTAGGTATCAATACCAAGGAATATTAGGAACAATGAAGATATTTGGGGGAGGTTTAGAGTTTAAAACTCAATTTTTAGATTAATTAAAACTCTATTCATGGGTTGGTCACATGGTTTAATAAATCATGAACCTACCATTAAAATATATCTACATATTCTAGGAAAATACATGGTTTGGTAAACCATTTCACAACCATTATTTTCACCACTCTCTCCAATAAAATTGATTTTGAGGGAATTTTATTGGTTATCTCTAACCGTGATCCAACAACTATATATTTCCAAAAAGTCGCATAGTTTTCTAAGGAGAACTGAAAAGTTTTCCATTACTGTTCTTAAACTGTGCACCCCCTTGAAGTCCTCCAAAACACTAAAAAATCATCTAAAAGCTACTCAAGAATTTACTCAATCCAATTTTAACTCAAAAAACCCAAAGAAGGGATCAAAATAAGGCATAAGGTACCTATAAAGTTTGAACCTTTACAATCTCCCTTTTAAGAACTTCTAATCATCTAGAAGTGTCTACAGAGTTCTTTCTCAAATAAATTTGGACATTTAGACCATACATCATATTCTCACTCTCAAGTGTCCTATTGGATATGTCAATTCTACAAAAAAACTCTAAAAATTGGTACCATATTCCCCATTAACGCCTTCTCATTTTGGTCCACAACCTGTATCGATCGCTTGAAAAATGATGCATCTAGTTCTAACTCACCATACTCATTTTAAACTACATTTATAGGATCAAGATCATAACTCAAAATACAAGACACATGGAACACATTATTCATACATTGATATCATGGAGGGAGGTCCAAATGGTAATCCATTATTCTAATGCACCTAGTGATCTCAAATAGTCCTATAAACCACGACACCTCTTCCCTTGCTTTCACAAATGAAGATTCCCCAACCGAGGTGACACCTGGAAGAAAAATAATTCTCTCATAAAGAACTCCAAAGGCCATCTCCTCTAGTCAGAATACAATTTTTTCCTACTATAATCAGTAACCAACCACTTCCTAATCAACCACACCCTCTCAGAGGTCTTCAAAACCATTATCGGTCAAACAACAGTTGCCTCACCAGCCTCATTCCAACACAATGATGAGCGACATGATCGACCATAAAGTTACTCTAAAGGTTCTATTTAAATCAAAGACTAGAAAATTTTATTTTATGTAAAATCCACCAAGTTTATATGATCTTTTCATGCTCCACTAAAGTCTAGGATGCATTCCTGAAGCATATCCTCTAAGATCTAGATTTTTCTCTCTAACTATCTATCAATCTACATATGATACATCATACTCAGTTTTAATTGAGTCCCCAAATCTTTCTGAAAGACTTTCCAAAACTATGAAGTAAAACACACACACCTATTTTATACAATACCGGAAGGTACTACATGAATTTGTATAATCTCCCAGACATAAAGCTTTCCCAACTCATCTACAGAGCGAGTCTCTCAAATCGATAATAAATGTGCTACTTTTATTAGCTGATAAAATATTACCCAAATAACATCTATAATTTTTATGGTATAAGGAAAACCCATCAATAAGTATATTTTCACATCATCCCACTTCCACACAAGCATGATAAGTGGCTGAAGAAAACCTTCTGGTCACTAGTTCTATGCCTTGATCCCCCGACAGGTCAGATAATGAGAGATGAAGCTCGTGATATATATCTTAATTTCCATCCACTAAAAGTTTCACATGATATCTTGATATATCTTCATTGAAAAGGGGTGAAATTCCCACTAATTGGAATAATATTCCCTTATCCACTCTTCCCTTATGGATTTGGGGACCACAACCCTCCCATGGACAAAGATCACATCATCACAATACATTGACTGTCCTGGAACTAGGTCACTTCCTTCCAACTATTCCCACATCACTAAGCATTCAAGATATGACTCCTACCTGGTCTTACCCCATCCACCAATGTTGATGTGATAATCAAGGGAGAAAATTTTATCACCCATTGAACCTCAAATTTATCCACTAATAATTCAACTAACAAGCTCATCAACCTCTATTCCTCTACTGAAGTTCTCTCTCTAAGCTCTTGTATTTTCCTATCGAGAGTATCTACAATTAAATTACCTTTCCTTGGAGCATAATTCATTTAAAAATAAAATGTTTTTAAATACTCCACCCAATTCCTCTATCTAATATTCAAGTATAGAAAATAGAAGATGTACATAAGATCTTTTGGTCCATATATATGAAAAAACTCTCACCAAAGAGATAATGGAACCAAAAATTTAGAGCATGGACCATATCTGCCAAAACCAAGTCATATTTTGGGTAATTCTATTCATGGTTTCATAGTTGGTGAGACCCATAAGCTACTACCCAATCCATATGCATTATAATATCTCTTAAAACAACAACTTATGTGTTACAGAAAACTATATATCCAATAAAAAGTTCTAGAAATGTCAATATTGGAGTTGTATCCAATATCTTATTCATCTCCAAGAAGGCCTATTTACACTGTTTATTACATTAAAATTTTACCCCTTTCTTGCTAAACCCAATAACAGGCACTTAAAAATAGGATAATTCATTTATAGACCATATCTAGTATCCTTCCAACCAAAGGAAACTTTTGAAATCAAATAAATTTCTAGAGAGTTCCCAAGACATCATAACCGCCACTTTTTTTGGGTCTATATAAATTTACACTTCAGAGATCACATCCCCAATAAAATTTACCTCCTAGATATTGAAATGATACTTTTAGAGATTGGTATAGAGTTGATGTGCTCAAATTATACTAAAAAAAATATCCAAGTGTCCAACATGCATCTATGAGGCCCATGAGTATATGAGGATATCATTAACAAAACCACAACTAAGGGGTTGAGATATGGATGAAAGATCATATTCATGAGATCCATGAACACTGTTGGTTTATTTTTTAATCTAAAAGGCATGAAAAGATACTAATATAGTTCGTATTTACTCTTGAATGTTGTATTATGAATATCCTCTTCTCTAGCCTGAAGTTGGTGGTGGCCTGATCATAGGTCAATCTTAAAGAACCACTGCCCCCCAAAAAAAATGATCAAACAAGCCATTAATACCCATCAATGAGTATCAATTCTTCATGGTCACATAGTTCAGATTCCTATAGTCCAAACATAACCAAATACTATCATCCTCCTTTTCTACGAACAACACTAGGTAACCCCATAGGGATGTGCTTGGTCTGATAAATCCCTTTGTCTCTAAATCCTCGAGTTGAACCTTCAATTCCTCCAACTCTGTTAGTTTAATAAGATATAGAGGAATAAATATATATTTCCCCAAATAATGAGTTTGATCTCAAATTAAATCCCTATATAATAAAGGAGTATTGAGAAATTTTCTGGAATACATCCTAATATAAGTTTATTATAGGTGGAAAAGTGGATGAATTCATTATCTAATCTTTCATAAGACCCATTACCTATACTTGAACAATAATAACTTAAAACTATCTCAAATACATACCCATTATACCCACTCTAACATACCATTCACCAATAAAAACGAACTTATCTCTCTTAGGCATAGTGAAGGATACTCATCTCTTGTAGAAATTGATGTGTGACCTTTAACTGGTCAATCGGTCCATGTTGAAAATTACATCAAAACTAGTTATCTCAAGATTCATGAAATACCATAAATGTCTATAGATAAAAACTAATATGGGAAATTCTAGAAATATTTTGTGATGATTAACTTTCTTCCCCAAGGGTGTTTCTATAGATAACAACTCATAAAATAACTTAACCATACATTCATTTCCATAAACTACTTGATCAGATATGAATTAATGGGAAGCTCCTATATCAAAAAATTAGTATAAAGCATAGATTAAATAAAGACAATAACTTGAATAGTTTATGGTCCCTAGACACTATCATCTAGAACCTGATCCATTATATACATATTTCTAGCATTAAGTCAATGGACTTTCCCCTGAGGACCCTGGATTACCTAAGTCATCAAAGTATGAGGGTTATGTATACTCAATGGAGGTTGTCCACCCCCATTATGACCTGATCAAATAGAACTCATTCATTAAGACCTTAAAAAAATGAAAGAGATGGGAAACCTTTCCATATAAGTGACACTCCATAGTTAGTTTACCATATATATATCTAAGGTACTATCTCTTCCCATAATTGAAGCACCAAATGAGACCACCTACAGTAGAGGGAGTTAAAGAAATCATGCTATACTATTTTAGCCTACAACCACCCTAGAATGACTCCTTTAAATTCCTATTACACTTACCAGAATAGGAACCCATAAAATTACTTGGTATCCCACTAATTAGTCTACTAAAAGATAAAATAAATCTGACAGTGTTGTCCTCCTCTAGACCCTTCTAAAAGGTCAGGGCCTTATGAATCACCTTTGAGTATGTCATCAGGTCAAATATCATAACCTAGCACCTTAGTTATGTTCAAATTACAATCTCACACTTCTTAACCTTCTAAACATCATTTATATTTAAGATAAAAGTGAAGTGAATAAACTCTATTAAATGTGTATAGTAGGAATACAATGAAATCATCCCCTAATGAACCCCTAAGACCAATACACGCATTTTAACTTCAGTGTGCTTGAAAATAATTCCTTGAATAAAAGTTCCATGAAGGTAACCTAGGTAATACCCTCATCCCCAAATTCCTGAATCATAACACCCCACCATCTCATGGAATATCCCTGAGCATGAAAGTATCCAACTTCACCCATGGATCTTTTGGTGTCTCAACCAGGTCAAATATCATCTCAATGATGTTTATCCATTCCTCAAAGTACCAAGGAATTATAGTACCCTATAAGGTTTGTGGATAATGAAGTTGAAAGTACTAATCATAATTGACCATTGTCCTCAGTGCCCCTCTACCTTGGAATGGCACTAACTGGAAGATTCTAGGTTGTAATAGTTTCGCTACCTTAACTTCTAGAGTGGGTGATGAAGTATACTCAAGTTAATCCTCCTATATAACTTATGGTGGAATAAGTGTGTCCACCCATGCGTAATTATTATAGTTTTTCTCATCAAGTAGTCCCATTAAACATCTCTGTGGTGACATTATTTGAAATTCCAAACAAATGTATAGAATGACTATAATAGCTCACTTCAGGTAACCACCTATGCAATGAGTTGGAATAACAAGTTATTTATATAATAAGACCTATCATATAAGGATATCCACAAGGATAAGGAACAAACCTCCTAGTAATACCTAAGGTATACACCTCATCTTCAATACCTGCATGTTAGTCACAGTTATATATCCTAGTTATGATGCATGAATGTACCAAAATACCATAAAATATAAAATCACAACATACTCATGATCATCATGAAACCATAAATCCACAACTATAATAGTGGTCCCATCACTAATAACTTAGAGGCCTATCATGTAAGAGCTATCCAAGCACTTATGTCACTCTCCTACCAAATTTCAACACAATATATCTCTTTTATACATTTCCCCAAACATAATCAAGAAGAAAAGAAAAAGGAAAACCTTCTATGATACCACTTTGTAATGCCCTGAACCAAATCATTAGATCTCGGCTAGAGTCACTACTAAAAACACGGCCTTTATCAGCGCAAAAAATGGCCTTTATCAGTGCTAGAAAAGTGCTGATAAAGCCAGCGTAGATAGGGGGGGGGGGGTCCCCTTTATCAGTGCTCTGAAAAGCGCTGATATAGGACCCCTTTATCAGGGCTAAAAAAAAGCGGTGATAAAAGTACCCCTTTATCAGCACTTTTTTAGCGCTGATAAAGGGGTTCTATATCAGCGCTTCCTTTATCAGCGCTTTCGTTTTAGCGCTGATAAAAGTTAAAATAAATTAAAAAAAATTAAAAAAATTTAAAAAATATTAAAAAATACTGCCAATCGGGGGGGCTTTTATAACGCTTGAACCCCCCCTTTTACAGCGCTTTTCGGCCCCTATACAGCACCCCACGCACCCCCCTCCACCCTTTAACAGCACTTGCTCAAATATTCCCCATGCGCGCGCACCCCTGCCTCCACCAGGATTTGAACTCGAGACCTCCCCCCTGCGCGCCTAAGCCCTTACCACTACTCTATTTTGATTTGCTTTCCAATTCATGATATCTTTATATATATATATTTATATATTTAGTTATATTTATTCGTATAGTAATATATATTTATATTAATATATATATATATATAGTTATATTATAATATATATAGTAATATTAATATATATATATATAGTTAGATTAATATATATATATAGTTATATTATAATATATATAGTAATATTAATATATATATATAGTTAGATTAATATATATATATATATATTTAGATTAATATATAGGTATATAAATATTCATATATTGGTATTTTAAATAAAATGGATATTAGTTATTATTTAGATAAAGCTAATATATTTTATATGTAAATATGTTTAATTATTTATTTAAAAAATTTAATTTTTAGGTGCGAATATATAAAAAATATGTACATATAGTTATATATTTGATTATAAATAGCAGTTCATTATAAAAAAGGATGAAATTTCAAAGACATAATATCAATATTAATGTAATACCTTGGAATAAATTCAGTCCGTGCCAAAAACATCCAATAATACCCCCTTAAACGAGTTTGAAAATCCACAAAATGTTAAAAAATCAGGGTACCCCGACAAAAAACTCAGTTTTGGAGGCCTTCTGGGCCTCTTTTGGCCTCGAAAAACGCTTGACCGGGGTGTTACCTAATCATAGCGACGTAGATCTCGTCACAGGCTTCGATTCGATATGTGGTAGAGCTCAAACGGACACCCGGATCAAAAGTTATGGCCGTTTGAAGTTTGAGTTGCGTTTTCAACATATTTTGGATCTTTTTTTAATTTTTTTAGTCCTAAAATTGTTATTAAATGACTATTACTCCATAATGATTATCAAATTATTAATTAAAAATATTTTTTTAATTTTTTAAGAAGTCATTTTCACTAAATATCTTATATATTAAGTATAATATGTGTAAATGTACATTTATAATTATCTAAAATATATTTAAAAATTATATATTATATTTATATAACAATATAACTATATTAATATATTCATATATTAATATATTTTTAATTTTTTTTAAAGCTGACCCTTTATCAGCGCTTTTAAAAAAAGCACTGATAAAGGCCCCCCCTTTATCAGCGCTACTAAACAAGCGCTGATAAAGGGGGGGCCTTTATCAGCGCTAACAAAAGCACTGATAAAGGGGGGTGCTGCGAAAAACTGTTTTTGTGGTAGTGAGTGACAAATGACCTCATGCACATCTCCCCATATTCAAGAGGATTATAACTTACAGAAAGAGCCTAAATAGTTTAGTGGAGATACTATACCCTCAGTATCAGGATCCATACATCATAACCATATTAAGAAATGGATAATAACAAAAAGGTCGCACAATAGAACTCAAATAAAAACAATAATCTAAAAAATGACATGTCATGTATCTCAGATTCATAAAAGGTAATATACCAATGACACCCAATGTAGAAGGTCAAACAAATAAACACTATTTAATCACTCCAAATTCTGTCCCAATACCACCTCTGAACACCAAACTTCATCTCCTCGGATTCATGTCACCGAGCCCTTTCCCTTACTCGGATTATTGATCATGTCTGTACATTCATCGATATTCCCATGTAAGGTGTGATTATAAACCCAGTAGGACGCCACTAATGTGTCCTTAACATAAGAGCATATATTCATAGTGTGTATGAAACAAAATTAAAGTAATTCATAATTAAACAATAAACCACGTAAGTGTTGGGTCATCACGCACTAACCAAGCTACAATGAATCCCAACCTCACCCACTTCACCACTAAACCGGTATGGATTCCAGTGTCAATCACCACATGTATTATAACATACTATATGGTCCACACATCAGTTCAACACCCTATGAATACCGGTTTTATGACCACATTACACCTTTTAGAAACACCTCACACCCCACCCTAAGGTGGCCATCTATCCTCGCTTGACGGTATGTCCACCTGAAATTACCAATATATTGGATCAAAATCAACCCTACATAGTCTACTCCCACATAGACTGGACATGTATGTGATATTATAGTAGAACCATAAAGCAATAACAAGTAATTTTACTTTTTCACAACACCCACACTCCCCGTTAAAGGGGGCATTTAGCCCAATCTAAGAAACCCGACCATCTTGATACTCTAAGAAAGTTACACAAGCTATGAAGCACCCACAAGAAATTCATATAATAGAAATATAATTTTTTCATATCAATAATGGTTCTCAAAAATACACACACATACACACAAAAACACTACAAACAACACACATCATTCATGAGCCTCACACACACAAGCACATACCATCATATTATGAAAACAACCATATATAAGGGACATATTTGGTAAGGAGCTTCATACCTCAAGCATATTGATTCTAAACATTATTATTCACTAAGATTAATCACCCAATCAATAACACAATCAAAGTATCCATAGAAATAATTCTAATTTATCATAAAACAGTTTTCTAGAATAAGACTCAAGAAGAATATGATGATAAGGGCTTGAATTCAATAAGGATTACCCTATGCGACCCCCACCAATCAGATATCTGGTCCATTTGAGAGAGAGATAGAGGGAGAAATTATCAAAATATATGGGCTTAGATCCTTTAAATATCCAATAATTATCTATCAAATCACATATGAATACATAGATCTGGCCATAGTAACCCATATCTATGATTCACCCCAAGAGAAAGAGGAAGGATCTAGTGAGAGAAAGAATGATGGAGAACAATGATCACATAACTTGAATTCTCACATCCCAAAGTCTTTAGAGTCACTAAATTTGGTGTTTTAAGGGATAATAATCATAAGAAATCACTAATGGAGTCTCTAGGTTCAAGATCCCAAGGCATAAGGGGAATAATTAATAGATTTTGGGAGGTCTCAGGTTTAAAACTCAATTTTGGGATTAATTAAAATATTGTGCATGGTTTGGTAACTTGGTTTACTAAACCACATACCAACCATGCAAGTCTCTCAACCTATTATGGGAAATGATATGGTTTGGCCACACCGTTTGATAAACCTTTCATCTGTGATCCAACCTCATCCACTTGTCAGTCTAGAAAGGGTTTTCATTGCTAAGAAAACCACACACTCTTTAATTTAACAAATTTAAGATTTTTGGACATCATGATGGATTAAGAAAATTATATAATGAGAGTAAATCACATTTTCAATATATAAAATGTGTGATAATTCTATATAATTACAATCATGATGACATTACAATAAAGGTTTGTAATTGAAAATGGAAGGGGTGGAATGAGAAGCCTTATGTCAACATAATAATAAAATAGAAAAAATGATATAATGAGAGGGTATAACTATTCTATAATTAGAAACATATAAAATTCTAGATAATAAAATGAAATTAAAATCAAGATAATATGTGTAAATAGTATTACAATAAAATATTTTCAATTAATAAATAAATACAAGGATTGGAAACCCTTACCTTGATAAGTAGCTTTTTAAAGATTGGGACGACTCCTTAGAACCTCAGGAACTCCTCAGGATGAATTTAGAGAAGGAAAGGGAATGTAAATTCATGATCAATTCCTTTGGGGTACAGAGGGATGAGAGAATGGATAGGAGTGAGCTCCTTTTATAGTTGAAAAATAGGGGGTTTTCTATGGAAATCAAAGTTAGGTAATGAGTGAGGATGGTATCACATGGGGTTAGGTGGGTTTGGTGATTTCATTAAATTAGGTGGGAAAATATTTGTGCAACATGTAGGTATGAATTTAAAACATAAAAAAGGTATTATATAAGGTATAAGTTCCAAATGGATTTAGTAAAATGTGAGACACATTAGATGACCCATTTTAACACACAATATATCTTGATTAAATATTAATGATGGTAATTATTTTATCACAAAGAAAATATATGACGACTATTATTACCATATATTGATGTGATGAATTATAATTTTGTCTCCACTTAACATAATCCAATTTCTATGTATGAAAAAATTAACTTTTAAATTAAAGCATAAAATGCGTAGAAAAACTGTTTTTTAGAAAGATGGTGTTTTAATTGTTAGGTGTTCTTAATATTATTTAACATTAATTATAAATTAAAAGAGTTTTAATTTATTTATATATATGTATAAACTTTATATTAGAGCCCTAATTTTAAAATAGATCTATTAAAAATACAAAATATTTATAAAAGTATTATTCATTAAAAAATAACTGTTTTACCGCAACAACTAATATTTACCTTGGTAACTTAATTTTATGTCAACAAAGAAAATTTACCTTATTACCTAATTTGAAAATTCTTATTAATAATATGGAAATAATTTTATTTTATTCAATTTATAAAATTGATAAAAAAAATAAACTTTAATATTAGCATATATAATACGTAAGAAAGCCCATTTTTAGAAAAAGTTTATTTTTAATATTAAAATTTATGTGTAGGATAAAATTATCATTGTATTATTATTTTCATGACATAAATTGGTTTATTATGAAATAAATAAAACTTAAGTGCATTCCAAATTAAATTGAAATCGAATTTTATCGATATAATATTAATTAAAAGAAAAGACCAGAAATAGTTTTTTTGGAAATTATTACTCATGTCCTTAAACTGTTAATCATAGGTTTTATAAATTAAAAATAATATTTTTAAAATATTTATCTTTAATTATTAAAAATTTGAAAAATTAAAATGTATTATAAACTTGAAATTCTTATATAAATTTATAGTTTAGGTAAAAATTCCATTTTTCAATATTCACTTAAAAATCAAATATTTCAAAAACAAACACAAAAATGCACCCTAAGTTAATTTGAACATAATTAATATCAATATAACATCATTTTTATCAAATATAAATTCTATAATTTAGTAATTTAACTTTTAAATATCATCATTAATAAAGGATCTTTAGATTTTGAATTGTTCAATTGTTTTCGAGATGTAGTGTTTACCTAGAAGAGTAAGGTCTTAGGTATTACATGGATTTTAAAAGAAAGTTGAAATGAGTTTCCCTAAATGTGTTAATATTTTATTGAGATAATTTACTTTCATGGATTAATTTTAAAAATCTAGTGTTTATGAATGATTTTATGATATTTATGATGAGAAGTGAAATGTATTAAATGTTTTTAAATTAATATATAAATAAAAGTACATGTTATTTAAATGTTTTGATTTTAAGGCATGATACTTTGGAATTATTGATAAATATGAGAATAGAGAGTGAACCCAAACCCTTAAGGAGATATTTACATTATGTGATGTGTGGGTCCATTAAATCACTCCAATGAATTGGGAAATGTGAAAAAAGTTAACTAATTTTAAGTTACTCCAATGAAGTAGATGAAGAGAGCTTATTATAAGTTACTCCTATAAAGTGGACTGAGTTAACTGTTAAGTTAGTCTTATGAAGTGGATAGAGATAAATTGTTATAAGTTACTCCTATTAATTATAAAGAGTTATCTATTAAGTTAAAACTATGAATTGGATGGAGATAAATTGTTATAAGTTACTCATATGAAGTGAAAAAGTTAACTGTTATAAGTTACTCCTAATATAATGTTATAATTATCCAGTTAGCTGATTCTATTTTGAATAATGACGAATTTAGTTCCTCGAGATGATATTATTATTTCTATATGATCTTAATAATTTTTTTCTTAGAAATATTTGGATTTTATGAAAATAATTTAGCTTTTATAAATATGGTAATTTTTATCCTTTCATGGATTAAGGTTTTATGTTTTAAGAAAAATATATGGTGTTATTAAAATTCAAAGGTTTTTATTTTAAATAAAGAAGATTTTGCTTTAATATTTTAATGATTGCTCAAAAAAAATTCGAAATTAATATTTTTTCCTTTCATATTGCTTTATGAAACTATTTTATGAATATTTTCAGGTAACTATGTTTTTTATGTTTACATAAATGTTTTATTAATGGATTAATGTTTTTATTATTTTAAAGGAATGCACAAATACAGATTTTTCATAGGTTTTTCAAAGGTTTAACACATCCCTAATTTTTAAAAAACCCCCTTACTGATCTTTTTTATGTTCACCCCAAGGTTTAAAATGTTTTTCATAGGTCTAGGAATTGTGTAAGAGAAATTATGTTGTTTTTATGGTCTAGATTGTTTTGTTGAAGGTGTATCATTTGGAGATTTTTTACTTTTCCATCAGAAAATGAAAATATGGATTTTTATATGTATCAATTTTCCGAGTTATATAAATCTATAAACCTAAAAATATTATTTTATATGTAGCAACTCAATATTTAGAATTGAGTTTTTTCTTATAAATTATTAAAATCAAGTTACTTATTTTGGTATCAAAGATATTAAAAAAAGTTAAAAAGGTTATGTTAAATCCTAGACCCAAAAAACAATATTGGAAACCCTAATCCCTAAACAATAAAACCTAAAATATTGACCCAAAACCCAAAAAATATACCCTATAACCAAAAAGCATTCAAAACCCATTAAAACGGTTCAAAATCCTTAAAACATAGTTAAACCCATTAAAAAACCCATTCACAACCCTTAAAAACCCATAAAAACCCTGGGAATACATTTAAAACCCTTACATAACACTTATAAACCCTTAAATACCCTTCCCAATCAATTTAACACCCTTATATACCAATTTTACACCATTACAACCTACGAATATCCCTTAAACCCGTTTTAAAATGCAAAACCCCCTTAAAAATGACTTAAAACCCTTCCCACACTCTTAAATGGTTATATAATGGTTTTAATAGTTTTTTTGGGGTTTTAAAAGGGTTTAAAGGGTTTAAAAAAATGTTTTAGGATTTTAAAAATCCCTTGAAACCCTTATATAACCCTTTAAAACCCTATACTTGAAACCCTAATCCCTAAACTCTAAAACATAAAAGCTTAACCCTAAACCCAAAAACCTATACCCTATACCCTAAAACCATTAAAAAGTATTTAAAACCATTAAAAACATTAAAAATTCTTAAAAACCACTAAAAAACCCATTCACAGCCCTTAAAACCCCTTAAAAACCTTTAGAGTTTAATAATAAAAATGGGGTTTATAGGGTTTTTAAAAATGTTTTAAAGGTTGTGAATGGGTTTTTGAATGTATTTTAAGTATTTTTGAGGCTTTTGAATGGTTTTAAACGATTTTTAATGTTTTTAGGGTTTTATTAGGGTTTTAAAGGGTTATATAAATTTTTTATGGGTTCTTACCCCAAAACCATTCAAAAACCTGTAAAGTCATTAAAAAGCCTTAAAGTCCTTAAAAACCATTCAAAAACCCATTCATAACCCTGAGAAACCTTAAAACCCCTTAAAAACCTTTCAAAAACTCTAAAAGCCGTTCAAACCCCATTTTCAGCCTTAAACCTCCATTTTCAACCCTAAAAACCTATAAATAACCTTGAAGACCCATTTTTACTCTTAAACCCCCATTTTTAACCCTAAAAACCTATTAATAAACCCAAAACCCTTAGGTTTTAGATTTTAGGGTCAGGGTTTAGGGTTTAGGGTTTTCATTATTTTTAAGGTTTTTTATGGTGGGAAGGATTTTTATGGGTTTGAATGTTTTTTAGGGTTTTAAAAGGGTTTTTAAAGGTTATATTTTAAGGGGTTTTAAGGGATGTGAATGGTTTTTTAAATTATTTTTAAGGATTTTAAAGGGTTTTGAATGGTTTTAAAGGGTTTTGAATGGTTTTAGGGGTTTTAAGACATTTTAAGGGATTTTTGGGAGTTTAAAAGGGGTTTAAAAGATATTAATAGGTTTTAAGGGTGTAAAATGGGCATATAAGGGTGTTAAAATGTTTTTAAGGGTTTTTATGGTGTTAATTATTTTTAAAGGATTTTAATGTTTTTAGGGGTTTAAAAGGGTTATATAATGGTTTTAAGGGTTTTTTCGGGTTTTAAAAGGGTTTAAAGGGTTTAACAAATATTTTTAGGGTTTGGGATGAGGGTTAGGGTTTATAGGCATTGGATTCATAAGTGAGGGTCTTAGGGTGTCACACCAATAGTTGAGGAATATCATGAATTCCATCTATTGGGGTAGTGGCTAGAGCCATTTCAAGCGAGCTACCCTAGGTCGACTCACACAGGGTGCCAAAAAAATCATAGGTCAGTTGACTATATCTGGATCTACCCCCAACCTTTAATTATATGGATGCCTAACTATCAATACCACTAGAACTTCTTGGACCTATTTAGTCACTAATAGCCCAAATAGAGGCCATATAAGTATGACGTAAACCTATATATCCAAAAAATAAATTCATTTCATGAGTGGATTAATATAAATCCTCATATACCCAACTTTGGGAATCCAATTTTACTAATATTAAATTCCCCTAGAGACCTAGATAAATATATGATGCTCTTTGTGTCTCAATGTGGGCCCATGATGGGAATACTCAGACAAAAATAAGTAGTCCAACTCAGATGCTTCATATAGACTGTATAGAGACCAACATTCATCTAGTTTAGCAACCTACTACTTGGGTTTGTTATAGGCTAGGAATATCTCTATCAAAAATTCCTCTTCCAATTTAGCTCAATTATGAGAATATTATTATCCTCAATCTCTCTAACTAAAATTTTAATAATAATGTGAGGTTCTCAAAATTTATTTCCAGATGGAAGGGTCTAATATACTCCTTGAATATGAGACTCCCACAAGAGTATTTACTAGATATATATATATATATATATATAAACTCAATGAATAGTTGTATATGTCATTTATCCCACTAAAAAATATCTTGACGAATATTTAGAGTTTATAGCAGTTTCAAAAACATTGAAGGATGTTAACAGATGATTGAAGCATAAGTCTCTATCAATGATGGTAGCTCAAAGAAAGAGGTTCATGAAGAAAAAACAATAAATATCATGATTAATATATCTCTTATGTTTTCTGCAATACTCAAATATATAAAATATCATACAGTGCCTCCCCATGAATGACACAAAATATATAAATTCCCCCAATAGTAAGGAAGAACGGACTAAATATGTTCACCATTTTAAAATTTAAAGAATAAAGTATATTATTTTCAAAAATATAAATTCATAGGATACTTCATAACAACTATATAGTATAAAATAATGAAGTTTCCCAAATATAATAAACCCAATGAGATTGGTTTTAATGAACGCTTCAATTATTTCCCCAACTATTGGATATCAAGGCATAATATTCAGGAGTTATTCATTTTCAAAGACATAATTCAAAATATGGTTGAATTGGGAAGGTGAAACTAAGAAACTATCTAGTGTAGATGGGATATATATACACTACCTCATTAAAGGATGAATTATAATGAAATAAAGTTCCAAGAAAAATCACACAAAAGTTTGACAACTAAATGACAGGAAATTCAGTCAATCATGTGCATGCCATCTTTAGGGTGAAACTAAATAAAACAATTATGGCCCCAAACCCCCTAAAACAGCTGATCTAGATTATTAAATATTTAATTATTCTAATATTTATAATAAATATCCAAATAAAAATAAGTTACAGGATAAACAACCTCTATTGGTACCCAATCTGGTTCAGACTCTTAAACCCTCATCATTGGGAGGACGATCACTACCAAACTAAATGGAATCTTAATCAAATGAGGTGTCACAATATGATTTCATCAACATTATCTACTTGGAGAATCATTAATCTAGTAAATAATATTCATATTCCTTAAAATTCACTACCCATGACCCTAGAGGATGGGTAACAAGTTATAGAGGATGTATAGTGACCAAACTTTACATACATAAATAATCCATATTATTAGCATAAAATTCATTACATAATAATACAATACATGTAACAACCATAAAGGTTTAGTGTATTTAGAAACTTGGATACATAAACAAATAATATATTATATATATATATATATATAATTTCCCATTAATTAATTCACAACTATAACCCTTCTTATAAATATCATACATAAAAAATTTCTTTATAACTTAGGGAAGTTAAACATAAGAAAGGGTGAGATCAAATGATCTACAAGGAAAACAAATATCAATAAATTCTCATGAGTGAGCATAATATAATCATAAAGGTAAGATAAAATGATAATTATTTAAAATAATCATTCCCAACTAGTCAAATATATTTAATAATGAAACATGGAGTAAGGTTTTTTCAAACAAAGGAAATAATACCTAAGAGTGTGTAATGATCAATAATTAATCATGACACATGAGAATATAATATAAGAATAATTCATAAGTTTTCATCATACACATAAGTATATAAAATCATTCCCTTAGTCAAGGCTCACTGCCAAGTCTATAATAGTGGATTGGGTTCACTCCCTACTCTATCATTTCCTTAGTTAAGGTTCAATCCCATACTATATTATTGAAAAAATCCCCTTACTGACCTATATTCACTCCCTATTCCAATAATTTTTATATCATGATATATCCATCTTTATCAAATTCATTTTAGGGCTATATAATTTATGGTCCACCCATCATATAATGAAAACCATATATATGTTTACTATAAGATCATAAAACATTCATCATATCATAACATATGGAAAGGATATGGGTTTCACACATATTTCATCATCATAATAATAAATAATATATATATAAATAATAAATATGGTAAAATTTTATCATAACCCCAATAAATCATAATAAACATAAAAGGATGTTATTATATATGAAAATACCTTTAAAATATTACTAGAATATCTCTTGAGAAAAATACCCTTTCATTTTAAACTCAATTATTTAAAATCTAAAAATTTCCAAAATATTAAGTCTTTTTTAAAATAATACAATAATATTATAATGTAAGTTTTAAATAAAAGAGTATTCATGATGGTAGGGAAATTCATTCATGTGGTGTATGTTTAAACAAAAATTTCCTTCATATTTTTGATAAAAAATTACCATGTTTAGAAAATGATAAGAAGATTCATTTTAAACCATGGTAAAGAAGTTAAAAAATTTAAAAATTACTTTAAATAATCTATGTATAATATTATAAAAATTCTTGAAAATATTTTCAAGAAATTATGGACATTGAATAAAAGATTTCCGATTGAAGAAAAAAACAACGCCGGGTTTCCTTAAAAATATTCTTTCAGTATCTTGAGTAATTAAAGAGAGGAAAATAAAATTAAAGAAATGTAATATACTGAAATAAATATAGAATAATAAAATAAATAATATTTTGGATAGATATATCATATAATTTCTTTATTGTAATTTCAATCATAAATAATCCTGGTAAAAATTGAGATTGTAACATAAAACCCTTACCTCATGTTCGTCTTGCTTTGTAAGCACTCTAAAATCCTATATAATAAATTTAAATTTATTATAATTATATAAATAAAACATTACCATACCTACAATACCATAAATTTTTTACTTATATCATCTTATCACCAATTCATTAATAATCTTTCATTATCATCATCATTTCAGGTGTTAATTGCTACATTTTTCATATATATTTTGGTTTAGTAGTTATAATCCTTTCACTTTGATCATGCTATATTCATATATAGAATGTAAATAATTATATAAATATCACATATATTAATTATATACATATTTATAACCATTCATAGAAAGCGGTGATGAAAAATGAATTATATCACTACATGGAGATGATAGTCTGTACGTACGCACGAGTAATTTTTCCATTTTTCGATAGATGGAACAAAATAAAGGTAAATAATAATTCACATTTACAAAATAGTTATTATATAATAAATTTTACATATAGATATATTAAATCTATAATAATAACAAACTATAAAATATGGTGGTGGAAAATGAATCGTATCGCTACGTGGAGATGACAATCCACACACACACACACACGATACTTTCATCTCCCATTTGATAGATAATAAGTGGAAAATAGTTGTTAAATAATTATAAAAAAATATATTTATATTTATTATATTTTATTATTCCATTTTATTGATAAAACATGTTTATATTAAGTTTAATAAGAAATAAAATTGAAAGATATTGGTAAATATTTATACCTATTCTTTGAGAGACCTCATTTGGATTACACCTTAAGACTTGAAGAATTGGTATTAGGAAAATAAAATAAGATATATGATGAATGAAAGGTATCTAGGAATGTTTTGAGTTAATATTTTATGATATAAAAGGATCAAATGGTGTGAATAAGGGAGGAGGATATGTGCCCTTTTATAATCGAGGGGACAGACACACATGGAATTTCTTTAAAGATCACAATGACATAAGGTCACTTTCATTGGAAGGTGACTCCAAATAGAAAAGGATTAAAATTTAGGATAATATAAGTTTTAAATATCTTTAAAAATAACAATTATATAGGTTTTGGTGATAAAACTACTCTTATCACTTGATTTAATCCCCGATAAACCTGTTGCAACCTCAACTGTTGTAACAAAATTTTACTATTTTTACTATTCACTATGAAGAAAAATTAAGTCAAACCTATGAAATCATATTCATTATGATGATTAAAAATATGGAATCCATTTTACCATATTAAATTTCAATAATTGTTAAAATTTAATTTTATATAAGCATGCAAACCGTAATGAAAACCTATGAAAAAAATGCATTTTTAACCATAAAACTTAATTTACTTGCACTCCTTGCCTTTTAAAAAACATACAATTAATTTCAAAATATTGTATTGAATATATAATCAATAAATTTACTTAAGAACATTAATCAATAGATATTAATTTAATTTATCATGATAAAAATTCATTCTGCATATAAAAATATTTTTTAGAAAAATGCATTTTCAAGCCCAAAAATGAACTTATACCAAAAACAAGTATAATGATGATTCCAATGTATTTAATTAGATTATTTATAATTAAATTATTTTTATATTACTTTAATATTAAATTAAAAAGTATTACTTTTACTTAAAAGGAAATGTCATATTTTATAAAAATTAGTATTTCACTATTTAGTAAAAATTAAATCTTTTTAGAAAAATAATAAAAAATAACTATATGATAATATTTGAATGAAAATTTTAAAGATTATATTAATTTTATAAAATAAAATTTATAATTTTTTTTGAAATTAATTGTAATGTTTACATGAAAAAAATGTGATAAAAACCATTTTTGAAGAGAACATACTTTTAAAGCATAAAATAACATTTTTAAAATTTAAGTCCTTATTTATTATTCGTTAACAAATATATTTAAAATATTTAAAAACTTTAAAAATATTTACAATAATGGTATTATTATTATTTATGTCTTCCAATTTAATTACTATGTTATAGCGTTTTACTATATTGCGGTTCATATAGACTCGGGGTTATGTGTAAGGCAAGCCATAAAATACCTCAATTTATTTAAAAGGAAATAAATATAAAATCTTAGGGTGTTTCATTCTACCCCATTAAAATGAGTTTTTACTAAAAATTATATAACTAACATATAAAAAAATTAGAATATATCTACTTTATCACATCCTTAGGTTCCCAAATTGATTCCTTAAATTTAGAATTCCTCTAGTGAACTTTAACAAAGAAGGTAGTATTATTACATAGCACATTACCTATAAGATAAAATATTTTTATTGATTGTTATTCATATAAAATATTATTTCCATGTATTAAAACCTATGATTTCAATACATTTGAAGGATCATGTATGTATTTCCTCAAGAGAGATATATGAAACACATCATGAACTTAACAGAGGTTTGGCATGAGTACCAAGAGATAAGCTACATTACATTATCAATCAAGAATATTGAAGGGACCAATATATCTAGGGACCATATTTCCATTCTTTCTAAATCTTATAAAATTCTTCCATGGAAAAATTTATCGGAAAACCCTGTCACCAACATCAAATTCTAGATCTCAACGATGATTATCAACATAACTCTTATATATACTCTGAGCTACCATGATGTAATTCTGAATGGATCTAAAATTATATACCATTTTTTCATCTATCTTAGGTTTCAATATCATTATTTATATATAATCTGATCTAAAATTGCACATATTCTCACACTACCCTACAAAGGAGGAACCACACCCTGTTGGACATGGTGAGATCAATAATGAGTCATGTGAGTCTTCCATTATCCTTTTGGGGATATGCATTACAAACAGTAGCACACATACTAAACCAAGTACCAACTAAATCGATAAATGGTATTCCATACGAATTATCGAGTGGATGCAAATCCATGTTATCAAATTTACATGTGTGGGGTTGCGAAGCATTTGTTAAGGCCTCTTCAGGTAAAAAACTTGCATCCTGAGGCACAAAGTGTATCTTTATAGGATATCCCAAGGAAACAATGAGATATTACCTATACAACCCCTTAGATAAAAAGGTTATAGTGTCAAGACATGCCATATTACTTGAGAGGGAGAACATCTCCAAAAGATATAGTGGGAGTGAGATAGACTTCAATGAAGTCGAGGCTCATGATACACGAGAGTTGGTACAAGAACAGATTCCACAAAGCCCCGTGAAAAAACAATCTGTTCTAGTGACACAAGAACTACGTCGAAGCACGAGAGAGGTAAGAGAACCAGAACGATATAGTTTTCTTGTCACTGAGGATGGTGACTCATTATTGGTTGACAATGATGATCCTCTTACCTACAAGGAAGCAGTTGAAGGCACAGACGCTGCCAAGTGGCAAGAAGCCATGAATTCTGAAATGGATTCCATGTACCAAAACCAAGTCTAGATTTTGGTAGATCCTCCAGTTTATGTAAATCCTATTTGTAATAAATGGATATTCAATAAGAAACTAGACATAGAAGGGAAAATCAGCAACTATAAGGCACGACTAGTTGCAAGAGGTTTTAGACAACGTCAAGAAATTGACTATGATGAAACTTTTTCACCAGTTGCGATACTGAAATACATCAGAATCCTGTTGGCCATTTCCGCTTACCATGAATATGAAATTTGGAAAATGGATTTCAAAATAGCATTCCTTAATGGGAACATCCCAGAAGATGTCTACATGACACAACCTGAAGGGTTTGTGACTCCAAAGGATTCCAATAAAGTATGCAAGTTGCAGAAATCCATTTATGGATTAAAACAAGCATCAAGGTCATGGAACATTAATTTTTATGAAGCTGTAATGGAATTTGTATTTATTAAGAACGAGTGTGAGCCTTGTGTCTACAAAAGGTTTAGTGGAAGTGCAATTGTTTTCCTAATAGTATATGTTGATGACATATTACTAATTAGAAACGAAGTACATATCTTATAATTAGTTAAGGCATGGTTGGATAAATGATACTCTATGAAAGACATGGGTGAGGAAACATATATTCTTTAGATCAAGATCCATCGTGATAGATCTAAGAGAATACTGGGCCTAAGTCAAAGTACATACATTGAAAAGATACTGAAGAGATTCAGTATGAAACAGTCCAAGAGGGGATTGTTTCCAGTGTCACATGAAATTCATCTTTCCAAGAAAATGTGTCCTCAGACACATGAAGAAAGAAAGAAAATGGAAAGGATCCCTTACACATCTGTAATTGGGTCAGTCATGTATGCTATTCTATATACAAGGCTAGATGTTGCTTACGCATTAAGTGTGGTAGGTAGATATCATGCTGATTCAAGAGACTTCCATTGGATGTTAGTCAAGACTATCCTTAAGTATCTGAGGTGTACTAAGGATATGTTCCTGGTTTATCGAGGAGATGAGGAACTAGTCATCAAAGGATATGTAGATGCTAGTTTCCAGACTGATCAAGATGACATGAAGTCACAGACATGATACATCTTTATTTTGAATGGAGGTGCAGTGAGTTGGAAGATCTCAAAGCAAGGTGTGGTCGCATATTCTACAACAGAGTCTAAGTATATTGCAGATTATGAGGTAGCTAAAGAAGTAGTATGGATGCGAAGCTTCATCCAAGAGTTGGATGTAGTACCTAGAAATAAAGATCCTATCACACTCTATTGTGATAATACTACAGCAGAGGCACTTGCAAAAGATCCAAGGTCACATCAGCGGACAAAGAACAAACTTCAGAAGTATCATCTCTTGAGGTATTTTTCTTAGAGAGGTGAAGTTTATGTGAGTAGTATTTTCACAGAAGACAACATGGCATAACCCTTAACTAAAGCCTTGAATCAGCAGAAACATGATCATCATGTGAGGTCTAACGGACTAAAAGTCATAGGGAGTTAGCTCTAGTACAAGTGGGATTTTGTTAGGGTTGGTGTCCTGAGAACCAACTGTTTTGTACTTTGATTACATGAATGTACACTTATTATATATTGTTCATTGTTATGCATGACTATAATATAATAATGTCCTGGAATATTTGTTGCATTGATAAGGTCATGGAAGATCCCCGCTATGATGAGAACCTTGAAATTCTATAATAATATTCTTAAATAAAGTACTATGGTTGGATTACATACTATGATATGACACATAGTATACAGACTGTCATGTGCGAGTACTCGTAAGAAGATAAGACTCTCTCTCATGGAGTTCGCACTTGGTAATATCCAGGATGGGAGATTATGAGAATAGACCCGCCAGTTGAAATTATGCATGTTTTGGTATCATCGAACATTGCTATCTATGAGCATGTGTAATGGTCCATAGACTGGAAGATTATCATTAACTCATGTCATGACTCACACACTTAGATTTGATGACGAAAACCGTCACGAAGACAGTTGGCAGGAAGTAGGGTACGTTGGGTGCGTCATGAATGACATGTTATTAATGGATAAGTCAAGGAAATATTTGTCCCTTCCATATTTATGGAAGAAAATATCTCGGGCCCTTTGATTGAAATATAACTTTCGAATAAATTCCATGGACATGGTGTCACGAAGAGTTTATTTCTGGAAGTCAAAGAATGATAGATCAGGCATATAGGTTTATGAAACTGCCATGAAACTTGCTTGATGAGATATTGAGACAAAGGGATTAAATTACATAGTAAGAATTCGTATGAGGTGACACGTCAATGCAGCGTCAAATTCTTTCTCTTGGGTTCCTTGACCCATTGCTAGACAGTAATCTTAGACTTTAGGCAAGCCCGCCTAATGCCAACGAGAAAGAGGCCTAGAGGGTCAGACACTATGTGTATCCAAGTATCTTAAGTAGAATAAAGATTATTCCCATATGTGGTTTAATAATTATTCAAGGAAGCCTAAATCATTTTAATGATGGAGGAAGAATAAAATAAAAACAAGTACACTCCTTGTATTAATGATTACATGCCATGTAGTTTTTATTTTGAAAACAAGTACACACCATGTATTATTGAATGTACACTCCGTGTAGTTTTTATTTTGGAAAGGAAATGAATAAATGAAAACATGATATACACACTGTGTACATTGAATGTACACGCCATGTAGTTTTCAATGAAAAAAAATCACACACTATGTATTTATGATTAAACGCCGTGTAGTTTTTAAAGTCGAGATTTTGAGGAAATAATATCATTTTATTAAATGATATTTATTATAATAATTGTGGGTGCATGTCAAGGAATTAATGACTCCACATGGGGTTTTTAAAAGAGTTAATGAAATAAATAAAACACATAACGCGTTTATTTATTGTCATAACACTACAACCTCAAACCCGATTATAAATATCTTCACTACCCCAATTCTTTTCCTAAGAGAATATTTGTGCACAACAATTTTGGAGAATTCTCCCAAGACTGAAAGAACTACTCCCTCCAAGAACGCTCTTAAGACCGAGAGAGATCCAACTCCATCGGATCAATGTGATCTAAGGCAGACAACGCAAGAAAAGGCTTCTCCATGCTAGCACCCAGAGATTCCTTTGGCGACGTCCAGAGATACATGATGCACATTTGGATCACTTCTAGAGGAATTCTACACTTGGATTCTGCGACGCAACGATGAATCACATCAGAACGTGATTAGAAATATCAACGAAGAAAGAACACCATAAAAGGTACTTCTTGTTAATTAATTAAATTAATTATAATCAACCTATGATGATCTTTCGTTTATGTTTCTAGGAATTTTCTTCTTATTTGTCTATTTCTGTGAATAGATCTATAGAGACTGACGTTTATCATCGTATTGATCCCGGATTGATCATTACTAATGAAAAAAGCCAAGTGGGCACATCCACCCACGAGCTTCCGCTGCGCCCGAGACCTTCATAATTCGATATGGGTAATGGTTATAACATCCAATTTGAATTATTACCATTAGTATTAAATTTCTTACATACCAAAAAATTAGATACATACACCATAATATCTCTCTTTATGTTGTCCCACCAGAAATACTCTTTCATTCTCTATATACATTTTTAATTCTAGAATGAATAGAGAATGAAAATCTTTGAGATTCTTATAATATCTCTTTTTTAAAGTCTGGTATTGATGGGACACATAATTGATTCCCAAACCTTAGAATTCTATCATATTCAAATTTGAACTCAAAAACATTTCTCACTATCTTGTGTAACACCACATCCTCTTTATACGCCTCTATAATCTTTAAATGGATAGACGATTAAACACTCATTTAGGAAAGATAATATTTCTCCCCTTCTTTTAATATTTAAAGGTATATCATTTGTAAATCCATAAATATTGGATAATTTTTTATCCTTATCATAGACAAGTTAGAATGATCTTTTGGACTCAAATCATCAACCACCTTGTTCTCTTTTCTAGGGTGGTAATGTATTAAGCAGTCATAATATTTAATCAACTCCCACCAACGTCTCTGGAAAATATTCAATTCTTTCTAGGTGAATATATAATTTATATTTTTATTACCAGTATATATGTCACACCATTATCCATAAAGATAACTCCTCCACATCTTTAATGAAAAGAATACTACTGCTAACTCCAAATAACGAGTTGTGTAATTTTTCTCATAAACCTTCAATTGGTGTGAGGCACAAGCTATAACTATATCATTATACATAAGATCACACAACAACCCATTATTTGATGCATCATTATAAACTAAAAACCTTCTCCATTGTAGGGTAGTGTGAGAATAGGTGCAATGGACAACCTTCTCTCCAATTCTGGGAAATTTATTCACATTCACCAATCTAAAGGTACTTAACTCCCTTCCGAGTTAAATTTGTGACTGGATTAGATATCCATGGGAAATAATTCAAAAATCATTGATAATATCCATCTAATACAAGAAAAATATAGATATCAGTCATAGTTTTTGGTTTGGTCCAATGTTAAATAACTTATTTCTTTGATGGATCCACTAATATAGCCTCAGTTGAGATTATATGACCCAAGAATGAAACTTTATATACGAAAAATTCACACTTGGTAAATTTTTCATACAAATTTTCCCTCCTAAGGTTCTTTAGTATAATCCTCAAGTGATTTTCATGATCTTAATTACTCTTGGATTAAATAAGAATAACATCATTAAAGACTACCACAAAACTTATCTAGGTAATCTATAAAGATTCTATTAACTAAATCCATGAAGATAATAGGGGAATCATTAAGAACAAATAGAATCTTTATAAATTTATAGTATCTATACCTCGAATGGAAGGTTGTATTGGGTATGTTAGAACTTTTGAATCTCAACTAATAGTATAAAAATCAAATACCAATCATGGAAAAATATTTAGATCCTCGAAATAGATAAAATTTTTTATCAATATGGGGTATATGATACTTATTCTTGTTTTTTATCTTGTTAAGTTCCCAATAATAAATGCAGTGTCTCATTGATCTAACTTTATTATTAACAAATACTATATCTTCACCCCTTGCTGATTCACTTGGCCGAATGAATTTCTTATCAGGATTCTCCTGGAGTTAATTCTTAAATTCCTAAAACTCAATTGGGTTCATTCTATATGGGATTTTTGATATAAGTGTAGCACCTAGTTTGAGTTCTATTGAAAAATAGAATTTATGATTCAGAGGAAAACTAGGAAACTCTTTTGGAAATACATCAATAAACTCCCATACAATATTCATATCTTCAATTTTAAGTTTCTCCCCAAGCATCTGAGATAAATACCACCATTAAATACGAATCAAAACCTATGAAAAAGATATAATTTCCATTGTAATTTTATATTTATCCTAACACAAATGGACAATAATAGGTTGGTTTGTAATATAAAATGTGGCTTACCTTACTTATAAATTTATATGATATTTATATAAATAAATCCAATCCATTCCCAATATCACATCAAATTCAACTAGAGAAATAATAACAAAATTTGTAGGGGTCACACTCCCATAAACTTTAATTGGGGAAGAATCATAGACTTGATATGTGATCATTATACCATTATGAGTTTTTAATACTATTTAAATATCTAATCTTTTAGGTGGTAATATGACACACTTAGAAAATTCTTTAGATATAAAAGAGTGGGTAGAACAAAGATCTAATAAGACATCAATAGTTATAGAGTGGATGGTAAGTGTACCTTTTACCACTTTTTTATCATACCCCAAGTTAGCAATAGTTATCAAATGATATTTACCTTTGCTTCTAGGATTAATAGGTTTATAACATTGATCATTATCATTAACCCTCATATTCAAGCACTGGTTGGAACAATCCTGATACTCCTTGTATTTGAAACATTGGAGTTTGGGTAGTGTATTCGGTTGAGTTTTTCAATCATTGTTTTTATTGACTGGACTCTTCACATAAATTTGGAATTATTTTTATACATGGTAATTAAAATATTTACTAGTCCCCTAAAGAAAATTTTCTTTATTCTTATTTCTATGATTTTTTCATAAAGGAAAACCCATATTCATCCTTCCAATGGATTTTTATTATAATTTCCTTTGAATTCCATCTTTATTTTTTTTATGAAATCCTTAATATTGATGGGTAACTGTGATCTCAATTTCTACCTTGATAGCACATTGAATAATTTATTCATAGATTCTGAAATTTCTTATAGCTAACAACCCTCAGATACTTGGTTTTAAGACACTAAATAATCAATCAATCTTATTTTATGTTTCAATGATAATACCAAAATCATACCTCGCAAGTCTTGTAAAATTTACCTCATGGGTACTAATGGATTAATAATCCTTTTGGTTTAGCTCAAGGAATTATTTTTCCATATTAATAGAAAGAATATAGGGAAATTACTTATTGAAAAATAATCTCCTAAACTCATCCCACTTCAGAGTGTCAATTTCTTCCCATTACATTATTTTTTTGATAAGTGTCCATTATTGATCTGATTCATTTTACAAATTATAAATATCTAAGATAACCATTTCATGATCTAAGAACCGGAGAATGTAAAATATCATTTTAGTGAAACAGATCCATTACTCAATAATTAGTGGATCAGAGGGCTCACTAAAAGAAGGTGGATGTCGCCTCATGAAGGACTCAATTGTACATTGTTCCCTCCTTTTCTCATTTGGAAGCTAAGCATGGTTCATGGCTTGAGAAATTTTTATAAGCATATAAAAAATATTTTTAATTCTATCTCCCATAACATTTAGTTTATTAGGAGGGAAATCATTGCATTTTCTTTCACATTTAACATTAACATGGTTCCTTCAAGTTCTAACTATTGAATAAAATCAAAAAATAATATAATGAACAAAAGTAATCAAAGCAGAAAATCATATAATCATGAAAATAATTTATAAGTTGCATAAATCTTGAAAAATTACTTTTAATCTAATACAACTTAGGTTTAACCTAGGTTATCATTAATTATTATCTATTCAAATACTTTATAATGGTTCATAAAAAATGAATATTAACCTAAGTATATCCATTAGAAGTGTCAAACTTGGTGTGCAGTGATGACCCATTCACTGTGCACAGGAATGATGATTGAGATATACTCGACCAACTATTTTTGAGGATATTACCCATAGATGTATCTATACCAAAACCACGTCCACTCATAATATCAATATAGGGATGTATTTCTAGGAAAACCACACTCCTTTATTTACTATAATACAATATTTTCTCTTATACTTAGGATTATCCTAATAGTTTTTAATAAATTTTTCGTATCCTAGTTTTCAAAAATGACTAAGCCATTCTATGATTATAACTATAGAAACCAAAACATTATATACATAAATTATTTATCTTATTAATCGAAAATTCATTATATAACAATATGATCTAGTACATAACCATAATGTTTTAGTTCCTTTGGATAATTGGATACATAAAAAACCGGTACATAAAATATCTATATCATTTTCCATTAATTTCTTCACAATTAGCACCCTTATTAGACATATCATTCTCAAAAACTTTCTTTATAAACTGGGGAATGAAAACATAAGAAATAGTGAGATTATATTCTCAATAAGGGTAAACATAAGAGATATCAATAAATGATCATTGGTGACCATAATGTAATTATAAGGGTATGATAAGCTGATAATGACTTAAAATAATCATACATAATTAGTCAAATTTATTTAATTAAGAAAAATAGTGTAAGGTTTTATCAAACAAAGGAAATAATACATAAGAGTGTGGAATAATCAATAATTTATCATGATATATGAGAACGTATCATAATAATAAGTTATATTTTTTTGGAATACACATAATCATAGAAAATAATTTCCTTAATCAAGGGTCACTACCAAGACTATAATTGTGGAATGGGTTCAATATCCATTCCATCATTTTCTTAATAAAGGTTCACTCCCATACTATACTATTAGAAAAATACCCTTACTGAACTAGATCCACTCCCCATTCCAGTCCTTATCATCTCATGATATTTATGATTTACCCAATGAATTTAAGGGATATATAATTTAGGGTCCAACCATAAAATAATGAAAACCATACACATGTGTGCCATAATATGATAAAACATTCATCATATCATGATATCATAACCTGTGGAAAGGATATGAGTTTCATAAATATATCATCATTATAATCATTAAACATTCATAGAAATAATAAATATTGTAACATTGGATCATAACCATAGAAAATCATAATAAACATCCATGGATGTTGTCACAAATGTAAATACCTTTAAAATACAATCATAAAATTTATTGAGGAAAACACCCTTTCACTTGGAAATCACTTATTTAAAAAATAAAAATTCTCAAAATATTAAGGAAAAAATTTTATTTTAAAATAAACAAGGAATATTATAAATTATGTTTTAAAGAAAATATTATTCATAATGGTGGTGAAATTCATTCATGTGGTGTACATTAATTTTTTTTCTTTCACATGTTTGATAAAAAGTCAAAAGTACCACATTTAGGGGATGATAAGAAGATTAATTTTAAAACATGGTAAAGAAATTAAAATATTTAAAAATAAATTTAAATAATATATGGATAATATTGAAAATATTATTGAAAATATTATAATTAAAATATGAACATGGAATTAAATATTCCTGGTCAAAGAGAAAAACAATATCGATTTTCCTTAAACAACTCTTCTAGTGTATTGAGTACTTAAAGAGAGGAAAATGAATGGAAAACATGAAATCTCCACAAATAAATAGTGTATAATAAAATAAATAATTTTTTGTATAAATATATCATATAATCTCTTCATCATAAATTCAATCATAAAAAATCCCAGTAAAAAATGAGATTGTAACATAAAACCCATACCTCAAGTTCATATTGCTTCATAATCACTTTAACCTTCTGTATAATAAATTTAAAATTATTAAAATTATATAAAATAAACATAATAATACATATAATACCATACATGGTATATTTATAACATCTTATCTCCTGTTCATTAAAAATATTTCATTATCATCATCCTTTCGGGTGTTAACTACTTCATTTTTCATGTATGTTTCAGTTCATAAGTTATATTCCTTGCACTTTTATCATGGTATATTCATATTAAAAATTTAATTCATGATATAAATATCATATATATTCATTATATACATATTTATGACCATTCATATAAAGCGGTGATGAAAAATTAATTACATCACTACATGGAGATGGTAGTCCGCACGCACACATGAGTGTTGTTTCAATTTTTTGATGGATGAAAAGAAATAAAGGTGAATAATAATTAAATTTTATAGAATCATTATTATATCATAAATAACATATATATACATTAAATATATCATAATAATAAACCATGAAATATGATTGTGGAAAATTAATCGTATCACAACGTGGAGGTGGTAATCCACACGTACACATGAGTGATACTTTCATCTCCCATTAGATGGAGAAGAGGTAGTAAATGGTTTTTTATCATTATAATAACATATAAATATATTTATTATAATTTATTAATCATTTTTTAATTTATAAAACATGTTTATAGGAAGTACATGAGAAAATAAAATTGAAAGAGTTTGGTTAAGATTTATAGCTCTTCTTTAAGAGACCTCCTTTGGATTACACCTCACTCCTTAAAGGATTGGTGTTAGGAGAATAAAAGAAGATATAGGATTAAGGAATGGATATAAAAAGGTTTTTATTAGGTTTTTTTCAAGATATAAATCTTAAATGGTGTGAATAATGGGGGATGAGAGGTTCCCTTTTATAAGTGAGGGGAGGGACACACATAAAAATTCTTAACAGATTTCAATGATATAATGTCACTTTCATGGGAAAAGGCTCCAAATAGAAAATTATTTGAAATTAGGATAACATTAAATTTAAATATCTTCAAAAAAATAGGAATTATATAGTTTTGGGTGGCAATCCCACCGTTATCCTTTAGTTCACCCCCTGATAAAACCATTTTTACCTTAATAGTGGTAACAAAGTTTTACTACTTTTACTATTAACCATGAACAAAAATTAATTTGAACCTATTAAATTATATTAATTATTATGATTAAAATTATGGAATCTTAGATTCAATTTCTATATTTTTTAGAATTTAATTTTAAATAATCACACAAACTACAATGAAAACCCACTTTATAAAAATGAATTTTAAGCATATAACCTAATTTACTTCCATTTTTTTCCTTGTAAAAACACTAAAATTAATGTTAAAATGTTATATTTAATATATCATATATTATTTTCATTAAAATTATAAATAAACAGATATTAATTAAATTAATTACGATAAAAAAATTCCATACGTAGAAATTGTTTTTAAAAAAATTTGTTTTTAATCCTAAAAATGAACTTATACCAAAATAAAGTATAATTATGATTCCTATGAAATTAAATATATTATTTATAATTAAATAAATATTTATTACTTTAATATTAAATCTATAATATAATGGTAATTTTACTAATAAAATGATATTTTTAGAAAATGGGTATTTTCACAGTTTAAGGGGGAGTCCACCACGCGTCCTCCTAAGAATACCATGCACCGCCACCTCTTTGAAAATTTTCTAACCATTTTTCTCTTGTGATTCTTGCTGGTGGATTTTGAGTAGATCATGGAACCCTCTCTGGTGTTGGTGGATGCCATCAGGTTTCCACAACCAAAATTATGTTCACTCCCAACCCTACCCTCCAATTTGATCAGCGCTTCAAAAGTGTGTTCCTTTAAATATTACCTCTCTAGATCACCATATTAGATTCTTATAGCTTTTATACCTATCATCCTGTACATATCTCTTACACCAAGGTGCTCTTCTCATGTGGATTGTTTCCCTATAGTGGATATGGTCGTGAAAAATCTTAGAGAGGCCTCGACTTATCATCATTGGACCATGGTTGTGAAATTTAGTCATGAGTGGTCATATCTTCCTTATTTTTGGGATTTGTTTGGAACTATGGGTCTCATTATTCTTGTGTAAGTGTTAGAGATCTTTAGGAGTTCATTATGAATCTATCTCTTATTTAATGTATATTTCACAAAGGGATGGTCCCAAGAGGTGCAAATGTGTGGTGCTTGGAGGTTCTCACTCTTACATTGGACCTATGATGCACACGTTAGTAAATATTAGAGCTCATAAATGGTTTGGGTGAAGTTTCTTGGTATTGAAATTATATTTCCCAACATTTATATCCTTAAAACCATTGGATAAGTGTTTGGTGAATTTATTTATGTGGATGAAGATAGTTTGAGCATTCGGTCTTCTCTGTTAGCTCAAATCTATGTGAAGATGGATATGTGAGTGGTCATAATATTTCATTTTCTTATTTAAGATAGATATGGATTCTCTTAGTGGAAGTGAGTATTCTACCCGTCTCCTCTATGATTCTAAGAGACATTTCATCTCCAGGGTAATTCTATTATTTTTCACACTTTAGGATTTGTGGCTTCAATGTAGAGATACTTGTGGATGATGGATCTTTAAGTTTGTCCTAAAATGATAATATTTATGTTCTAGTTTATGATCCTCTAGTATTTGGGGTCTCTCTAGTGCATGCAGTTTCTTTAGGTACTGGTTCTTCCCATTTCCCCCTTTTGTTTCCCAAATTTCCCCTCATAAGGCATGTTCTTATCCTCCTGTGTCTTGCCCATCCTCCCCTATGAGGGTTGGGTCACTGGTTTATCCTAGTCTGGGGTAGGACCCTTCTAGGGAGTAAGAGGGTGATGATACTATCAATGGATTTAAGGGCCCTATGAGTGGCACTGAAGTGGTTCTTCCTTCCTCTTTGTTTTCTCAAGATAACTTGATCTTTAGAAATCTTAGTGTTGATGTTGGATTCTCTATGGACCTAAAGTTTTTTATGGAGGTTATTCTATTCATCTCACCTAAAAAGGGTGGATCCATGTAAATGAGAGATATGGACTGCCCGACTCAGTTGGTATGCATGCCAAATCATTTTGTGGCACTAGGGGGTTTATATTCCAAGTTAGATGGTCTGGATTCTTCAGTTTTTAGTAGGGGTGGTCGTAATATGCATTTCCCATTGTCCACGTATGGAGGCAGGATCACCCATTCCAAGGCCAAATATCACTTCAATATGGTGAGGTCAGTTTCAAATTCTAATGGGACTCTAGGATACAAGCACACCATTCTATCATCTCCTTGAACTCTATCATTGTATGAAATTGTTAGGGTCTATAGGATTAAGAAAAGTGTGTCTTTCTTGAAACTGAGGTTTGAAAGGATTCCATGTTTGTAGTTCTAGAACTCAAGAAAAATGAGAAGATAAACTCTTATTTTGTGAACAAACATGGATTTTCAAAATTCATGAATGAGAATCCAAGAGAGAAACACATCTATATTTTTTTTGTAAGAATAGTGTTTCTATGGAAAGGATATATGTATCACCTCAAAATATTTCTACCAAATTGTGATCTATTAGACCAACATTCTCCTTCTTCTTCATCTACACAAAATGTGAGGCCTCCTAAAGGAAAAAGATGTGGAAAAACTTCTCATTCATTCAACCAAGGAACCTAGAATGGTTTATTATAGGAGACTTCAATAGTATTATAGAGATGTAATAAAATAAAGGAGGTGTTGTGTACTATAATAGAGCTATGAAATAATTTAGGTATTTCTTGAAACATAATGGCCTTATGGACATGGTTTTTTTAGGAGACTCATTAACTTTATACAATAATAAAAAATGGAGTGGAATAATTTAGAGTAGACTAGGCCAATGAATGTCCAACCTATAGGGCATCGACTCATTTTCCCAAGCTACCATAGTACATATTCCTCATGTTATTTTATATCATTCACCACTCTTGGTGTAATTAAAGAGAAAGAACATTATAAATAATTAGTTATTCTACTTAGAAAATTGGGCTCAAGATGAAGGTTTCTTGTATATTGTGAGGAATTCCTAGGAGAAACCTATGTAGGGAGCTTCATGGGAAGGATTAAGTGATCATACCGAAATATTGAACAATTACTTATGGTAGTGGAACTCTAGTAAAACCATAAATGAATCTAGAATATAAGAGATAAAAAATACATCGATAGGATAGAGGGGAAGCTAAAGGGGAGATGAGACAATTATAAATTTTCAATTATGGTTAGAAAAAAATTCTATTGGATGAGAAATTATTGGAAATAAAAATAGTGAAAAGGGAGAAGCTAAGGGATCTTTGTCTTAGGGAGGGTGATAGAAACATAATCCTCTTTTAAGAATGTGTGAAGCTTCGTCCAAGAGATGGATGTAGTACCTAGAAATAAAGATCCCATCACACTCTATTGTGATAATAATGCAGCACTGGCACTTGCAAAAGAGCCAAGGTCACATCAGCGGTCAAATCACATACTTCAGAAGTATCATCTCTTGAGGGACTTTTATGAGAGAGGTGAAGTTGCAGTGAGTAGTATTTACACGTAAGACAACGTGGAAGACCCCTTAACTAAATCCTTGACTCAGCAGAAACATGATCATCATGTGAGGTCTAGCGGACTATAAGTTGTAGGCAGTTAGCTCTAGTACAAGTGGGAGTTTTTTAGGGTTGGTTTCCTGAGAGGAAACTGTTTTTTACTTTGATTACATGAATGTACACTTATTATATATTGTTCATTATTCTGCATGACTATAATATAATAATGTCATGGAATATTTGTTGCATTGATAAGGTCATGGCAGATCCCCGCTATGATGAGAACCTTGAAATTCTATAACAATATTCTTAAATAAAGTACTACGGTTGGATTACATACTATGATATGACACATAGTATACAGACTATCATGTGCAAGTACTCATAAGTAGAGGAGACTCTCTCTCATGGAGTTCGCACTTGGTAATCTCCAAGATGGGAGATTATGATAACAGACCCGCGAGTAGAAATTCTGCATGTTTTGGTGTCATCATACATTGCTATCTATGAGCGTGTGTAATGGTCCTTAGACTAAAAGATTACCATTAACTCATGTCATGACTCGTGCACTTATATTTGTTGACGAAAACCGTCACGAAGACAGTTGGCGGGAAGTAGGGTATGTTGGGTGTGTCAGGAATGGCATGTTATTAATGGATAAGTCAAGGAAAGATTTTTCCCTTCCTTATTTATGGAAGAAAATATCTCAGGCCCTTTGATTGAAATAGAACTGTCGAATAAATTCCATGGCCATGGTGTCATGACGAGTTTATTTCTGGAAGTCAAAGAATGATAGATCAAGCATATAGGTTTATCAAACTGCCATGAAACCTGCTTGATGAGATATTGATACAAAGGGATTAAATTACACAGTAAGAATTCATATGAGGTGACACATCATTGCAGCATCAACTTCTTTCTCTTGGGTTCCTTGACCCGTTGCTAGATAGTAATCTTGGACTTTAGGTAAGCCCGCCTAATGCCAATGAGAAAGAGGCCTAGAGGGTCATAGACTAAGTGTATCCAAGTATCTTAAGTAGAATAAAGATTATTATCATATGTGGTTTAATAATTATTCAAGGAAGCCTAAATCGTTTTAATGTTGGAGTAAGAATAAAATAAAAACAAGTACTCACCGTGTATTAATGATTACATGCCATATAGTTTTTATTTTGAAAATAAGTACACACCATGTATTATTGAATGTACATGCCATGTAGTTTTCATTTTTTAAAGGAAATGAATAAATTAAAACAAGATATACATGCCGTGTACATTGAATGTACACGCCGTGTAGTTTTCAATGAAAAACAAGTACACACTGTGTATTTATGATTACATGCCATGTAGTTTTTCCAGTCGGGATTTTGAAGAAATAATATCATTTTATTAAATGATATTTATTATAATCAGTGTGGGCACATGTCAAGGAATTAATGAATTGACATGGGGTTTTCAAAAGAGTTAATGAAATAAATAAAACGCAGAACACGTTTATTTATAGTCATAACACTAAAACCTCAAACTCGATTATAAATATCCTCAAAACCCCAATTCCTTTCCTAAGAGAATCGTTGTGCACAATAATTCTAGAGAATTATCCCAAGACTGAAAGAACTACACCCTCCAAGAACGCTCTCAAGACCGAGAGAGATCCAACCCCATCAGATCAAGGCGATCTAAGGCAGACAACGCAAGAAAAGGCTTCTCCACGCTAGCACCCAGAGATTCCTTTGGAGATGTCCAGAGATACATGGTGCACATGTGGATCACCGCTAGAGGAAGTATACGCTTAGATTCTGAGACACAACGATGAATCACATCGGAACGTGATCATAAATATCAATGAAGAAAGAACACCATAAAAGGTACTTCTTGTTAATTAATTAAATTAATTATAATCAACCTATGATGATATTTCCTTTATGGTTTTGGGACTTTTCTTCCTATTTGTCTATTTATGTGAATCGATCTGTGGAGACTGGATTTTATCGTCGTGTTTATCCCAGATTGATCATTACTAATGACAAAAATCCCAGTGGGCACATCCACCCACGAGCTTCCACTGCGCCTGGGACCTTCATAATTCAATATGGGTAATGGCTATAACATACAATTTGAATTATTCCTATTAGGATTAAATTTATTACATACCAAACAATTAGATACATACACCATAATATCTCTCTTTATGTTGTCCCACCAGAAATACTCTTTCATTCTCTATATACATTTTCAATTCTAGGATGAATACAGAATGATGATCTTTGAGATTATTCTGATATCTCTTCTTTAAAGTCTCGTATTTATGGGACACATACTTGATTCCTAAACCTTATCATTCTATCATATTCAAATTTGAACTCAAAAACATTTCTCATTATCTTGTGTAGCACCACATCCTCCTTATACGCCTCTATAATCTTTAAATGGATAGATGTTTAAACACTCATTTAGGACAGATAATATTTCTCCCCTTCTTTTAATATTTAAAGGTATATCATTTGTAAATCCATAAATATTGGATAATTTTTTATCCTTATCATAGATAAGTTATCATGATCCTTTGGACTCAAATCATCAACCACCTTTTTCTCTTTTCTAGGGTGGTAATGTATTAAGCAGTCATAATCTTTAATCAACTCCCACCAACTTCTCTGGAAAATATTCAATTATTTCTGGGTGAATATATAATTTATATTTTTATTACTAGTATATATGTCACACCATTATCCATAAAGATAACTCCTCCACATCTTTAATGAAAAGAATACTACTGCTAACTCCAAATAACGAGTTGTGTAATTTTTCTCATAAACCTTCAATTGGTGTGAGGCACAATCTATAACTATATCATTATACATAAGATCACACACCAACCCATTATTTAATGCATCATTATAAACCAAAAACCTTATCCATTTTAGTGTAGTGTGAGAATAGGTGCAATGGACAACCTTCTCTCCAATTCCTGGAAATTTATTCAGATTCACCAATCTAAAGGTACTTAACTCCCTTTAGAGTTAAATTGGTGATTGGATTAGATATCCATGAGAAATACTTCAAAAATCATTGATAATATACATATAATACAAGAAAACTATAGATATCAGTCATAGTTTTTTGGTTTGGTCCAATGTTCAATAACTTATTTCTTTGATGGATCCACCAATATAGCCTCATTTGAGATTATATGACCCAAGAATGAAACTTTATATAGAAAAAATTCACACTTGGTAAATTTTTCATACAAATTATCCCTCCTAACGTTCTTTAGTATAATCCTCAAGTTATTTTCATGATCTTAATTACTCTTGGAGTAAATAAGAATATCATCCATAAAGACTACCACAAAACTTATCTAGGTAATATATATAGATTCTATTAACTAAATCCATGAAGATAAGAGGGGAATCATTAAGAAAAAATAGAATCTATATAAATTTATAGTATCTATACCTCGAATGGAAGGTTTTATTGGGTTTGTAAGAACTTTTGAATCTCAACTAATAGTATAAAAATCAAAGACCAATCTTGGAAAAATATTTAGATCCTCGAAATAGATCAAAAAAATCATCAATATGGGGTATATGATACTTATTCTTGTTTTTTATCTTGTTAAGTTCCCAATAATCAATGTAGTGTCTCATTGATATAACTTTATTCTTAAAAAATACTATAGCTTCACCCCTTGCTGATTCACTTGGCTGAATGAATTTCTTATCCGGATTCTCCTGGAGTTAATTCTTAAATTCCTAAAACTCAATTGGGTTCATTCTATATAGGATTTTTGACATAAGTGTAGCACCTAGTTTGATTTCTATTGAAAAATAGAATTTATTATTTACAAAAAAACTAGGAAACTATTTTGTAAATACATCAGAAAACTCCCATACAATATTCATATCTTCAATTTTAAGTTTCTCCCAAAGCATCTGAGATAAATAACACCTTTAAATATGAATCAAGACCTATGAAAAAGATATAATTTCCATTGGAATTTTATATTTTTCCTAAAACAAATGGACAACCATAGGTTGGTTTTTAATATAAAATGTGGCTTACCTTCCTTATAAATTTATATGATAATTATATAAATAAATCCAATCCATTCCCAAAATCACATAAAATTCAACTAGAGGAATAATAACAAGATTTTTAGGGGTCACACTCCCATAAACTTTAATTGGGGAAGAATCATAGACTTGATATGTGATCATTATACTATTATGAGTTTGTAATACTATTTAAATATCTAATCTTTGAGGTGGTAATATGACACACTTAGAAAATTCTTCAGATATAAAAGAGTGGGTCGAACATAGATCTAATAAGACATCAATAGTTATAGAGTGGATGGTAAGTGTACCTTTTACCACTTTTTTATCATACCCCAAGTCAGCAATAGTTATCAAATGATATTTCCCTTTGATTATAGGTTTAATAGTTTTCTAACATTGATCATTATCATTAACCCTCATATTCAATCATTGGTTGGCACAATCCTGATACTCCTTGTATTTGAAACATTGGAGTTTGGGTAGTGTATTCGGTTGAGTTTTTTAATCACTGTTTTTATTGACTGGACTCTTCACATAAATTTGGAATTATTTTTATATGTGGTAATTAAAATAGTTACTATTCCCCTTAAGAAAATTTTCTTCATGCTCATTTACATGATTTTTTCATAAAGGAAAACCCATATTTATCCTTCCAATGGTTTTTTATTATAATTTCCTTTGAATTCCATCTTTATTTTCTTATCAAAACCTTAATATTGATGGGTAACTATGATCTCAATTTCTACCTTGATAGCACATTGAATAATTTATTCATAGATACTGAAATCTATTTTAGCTAACACCCATCAGAGACTTGGTTTTAAGACACTAAATAATCTATCAATCTTATTTTATGTTTCAATGATAATACCAAAATCATACCTCGCAAGTCTTGTAAAATTTACCTCAGGGGTACTAATGGATTCATCATCCTTTTGGTTTATCTCAAGTAATTATTTTTCCATATTCATAGAAAGAATATAGGGAAATTACTTATTGAAAAAAAAAATCTCCTAAAATCATCCCACTTCATAGTCTCAATTTCTTCCCATTACATTATTTTTTTTGATAAGTTTCCATTATTGATCTGATTCACTTTCCAAATGATAAATATCTATGATAACCATTACATTATCTAAGAACTAGAGAATGTAAAATATCATTTTAGTGAAACTGATCCATTACTCAATAATTAGTGGATCATAGGGCTCACTAAAAGAAGGGGGATGTCCCCTCAGGTAGGTCTCAATTGTATATTGTTCCCTCCTTTTCTCATTTGGAAGCTAATAATGGTTCATGGCTTGAGAAATTTTTATAAGTGTATAAGAAATATTTTTAATCATATCTCCCATAAAATTTAGTTTCTTAGGAGGTAAATCGTTGTGTTTTCTTTCACATTTAACATTAACATGGTTCCTTCAGGTTCTAACCATTGAATAAAATCAAAAAAATAATATAATGAACAATAATAATCCAAGTAGAAAATCATATAATCATGAAAATAATTTATAAGTTGTATAAATCTTGAAATATTACTTTTAATCTAATATAACTTAGGTTTAACCTAAGTTATCATTAATTATGATCTATTCAAATCCTTTATAATGGTTTATAAAAAAATACATATTAACCTAAGTATATCCATTGGAAGTGTCAAACTAGGTTTGCAGTGATGACCTATTCACTGTGCACAGGAATGATGATTGAGATATACTAGACCAACTCTTTTTGACGATATTACCCCTAGATTTATCTATACCAAAACCACTTCCACTCATAATATCAAGATAGGGATTTATTTCTAGGAAAACCACACTCCTTTATTTACTATAATAAAATATTTTTTCTTATACTTAGGATTATCCTAATAGTTTTCAATAAATTTTTCGCATCCTAGTTTTCAAAAATGGCTAAGCCTTTCAATGATTCCAACTATAGAAACCCAAACATTATATACATAAATGATTTATCTTATTAATATAAAATTCATTATATAACAATATGATCTAGTAAAAAACCATAAAGTTTTAGTGCCTTTGGATAATTGGATCATAAAAAACCGGTACATAAAATATCTATGTCATTTCCCATTAAGTTATTAACAATTAGCACTTTTATTAAAGATATCATTCTCAAAACCATTCTTTATAAACCAGGGAAAGAAAACATAAGAAATAGTGAGATTATATTCTCAATAAGGGTAAACATAAGAGATATCAATAAATGATCATTGGTGACCATAATGTAATTATAAGGGTATGAGAAGTTGATAATGACTTATAATAATCATACATAATTAGTCAAATGTATTTAATTAAGAAAAATGTGTAAGGTTTTATCAAACAAAGGACATAATACATAAGAGTGTGGAATAATCAATAATTAATCATGATCCATGAGAACGTATCATATTAATAAGTTATATATTTTTTTGGAATACACATAATCATAGAAAATAATTTCCTTAATCAAGGGTCACTACCAAGACTATAATTGTGAATTGGGTTCAATATCCATTCCACCATTTCCTTAATAAAGGTTCACTCACATACTATACTATTAGAAAAATACCCTTACTGAACTAGATTCACTCCCCATTCCAGTCCTTATCATCTCATGAGATTTATGATTTACCCAATTCATTTAAGGGATATATAATTTAGGGTCCAACCATAAAATAATGAAAACCATACACATGTGTTCCATAATATGACAAAACATTCATCATATGATCATATCATAATCTGTGGAAAGGATATGAGTTTCATAAATATATCATCAATATAATCATAAAACATTCATAGAAATAATAAATATTGTAAAATTGGATCATAACCATATAAAATCATAATAAACATCCAAGGATGTTGTCACAAATGTAAATACCTTTAAAAGACAATCATAAAATTTATTGAGGAAAATACCCTTTCACTTTGAAATCGATTATTTAAAAAATAAAAATTCTCAAAATATTAAGGAAAAAATTTTATTTTAAAATAACAAAGGAATATTATAAATTAAATTTTAAAGAAAATATTATTCATTATGGTGGTGAAATTCATTCATGTGGTGTACATTAATTTTTTTTCTTTCACATGTTTGATAAAAAGTCAAAAGTACCACATTTGGGGGATGATAAGAAGATTCATTTTAAAAATTTGTAAAGAAATTAAAATATTTAAAAATAAATTGAAATAATATATGGATAATAGTGAAAATATTATTTAAAATTTTTTAAATAAAATATGAACATGTAATAAACTATTCCTTGTCGAAGAGAAAAATGATATCGATTTTCCTTAAAAAACTCTTCTAGTGTGTTGAGTACTTAAAGAGAGGAAAATGAAAGGAAAACATGAAATATACATAAATAAATAGTGTATAATAAATTAAATAATTTTTTGGATAAATATATCATATAATCTCTTCATCATAAATTCAATCATAAACAATCCCAGTAAAAAAATGAGATTATAACATAAAACCCTTACCTCAAGTTTATATTGCTTCATAAGCACTTTAACCTTCTGTATAATAAATTTAAAATTATTATAATTATATTAAAGAAACATAATAATACATATAATACCATACATGGTATATTTATAACATCTTATCTCCTATTCATTAAAAATATTTCATTATCATCATCCTTTCAGGTGTTAACTGCTTCATTTTTCATGTATGTTTCAGTTCATAAGTTATATTCCTTGCACTTTTATCATGGTATCTTAATATAAAAAATTTAATTCATGATATAAATATCATATATATTCATTATATACATATTTATGACCATTCATATAAAGTGGTGATGAAAAATTAATTACATCACTACATGGAGATGGTAGTCCGCACGCACACATGAGTGTTGTTTCAATTTTTTGATGGATGAAAAGAAATAAAGGTGAATAATAATTAAATTTTATATAATCATTATTATATCATAAATAACATATATATACATTAAATATATCATAATAATAAACCATGAAATATGATTGGGTAAAATTAATCGTATCGCTACGTGGAGGTGGTAATCCACACGTACACATGAGTGATACTTTCATCTCCCATTAGATGGAGAAGAGGTAGTAAATGGTTTTTTTATCATTATAATAAAATATAAATATATTTATTATAATTTATTAATCATTTTTTAATTTATACAACATGTTTATAGGAAGTACATGAAAAAATCAAATTGAAAGAGTTTGGTTAAGATTTATAGCTCTTATTTAAGAGACCTCCTTTGGATTACACCTCACTCCTTAAAGGATTGGAATTAGGAGAATAAAATAAGATATAAGATTAAATAATGGATATAAAAAGGTTTTTATTAGGTATTTTTCAAGATATAAATCTTAAATGGTGTGAATAATGGGGGAGGAGAGGTTCCCTTTTATAAGTGAGGGGAGGGACACACATAAAATTTCTTAACAGATTTCAATGATATAATGTCACTTTCATGGGAAAAGGCTAAAAATGGAGAAGTATTTGAAATTAGGATAACATTAAATTTAAATATATTCAAAATATAGGAATTATATAGTTTTGTATGGCAATACTACCATTATCCTTTAGTTCACCCCCTGATAAAACAATTTTTACCTTAACAGTGGTAACAAAGTTTTACTACTTTTACTATTAACCATGAACAAAAATTAATTTGAACTTATTAAATTATATTAATTATTATGATTAAAAATATGTAATCTTAGATTCAATTTCTATAATTTCTATAATTTAATTTTAAATAATCACGCAAACTACAATGAAAACCCACTTTATAAAAATGAATTTTAAGCATAAAACCTAATTTACTTCCATTTTGTGCCTTATAAAAACACTAAAATTAATGTTAAAATATTATATTTAATATATCATATATTAGTTTCATTAAAATTATAAATAAACAGATATTAATTATATTAATTATGGTAAAAAAAATTTCGTACATAAAAACTGTTTTTAAAAAATTTTGTTTTTAATCCTAAAAATGAACTTATACCAAAATAAAGTATAATTATGATTCCTATGAAATTAAATATATTATTTAAAATTAAATAAGTATTTATTACTTTAATATTAAATCCATAACATAATTGTAATTTTACTAATAAAATGATATTTTTGAAAAATGGGTATTTTCACAATTTAAGGGGGAGTCCACCATGTGTCCTCCTAACAATACCCTGCACCACCACCTCTTTGAAAATTTTCTAACCATTTTTATCTTGTGATTCTTGTTGGTGGATTTTTAGTAGATCATGGAACCCTCTCTGGTGTTGGTGGATGCCATCAGGTTTCCACAACCAAAATTATGTTCACTCCCAACCCTACCCTCCAATTTGATCGACGCTTTAGAAGTGTGTTCCTTTGAAGATTATCTCTCTAGATCACCATATCCAATTATTATAGCTTTTATACCTATCATTCTAAGCATATCTCTTACACCTAGGTGCTCGTCTCATGTGGATTGTTTCCCTATAGTGGATATGCTAGTGGAAAATCTTAGAGAGGCCTCGACTTATCATCATTGGACCATGGTCGTGAAATTTAGTCATGAGTGGTCATATATTCCTTATTTTTGGGATTTTTTTGGAACTATGGGTCTCATTATTCTTGTGTAAGTGTTAGAGATCTTTAGGAGTGCATTATGAATCTATCTCTTATTTAATGTATATTTCACAAAGGGATGGTCCCAAGAGGTGCAAATGTGTGGTGCTTGGAGGTTCTCACTCTTACATTGGACCTATGATGCACACGTTGGAAAATATTCGAGCTCATAAATGGTTTGGGTGAAGTTTCTTGGTATTGAAATTATATTTCTCAACATTTATATCCTTAAAACCATTGGATAAGTGTTTGGTGGATTTCTTTATGTGGATGAAGATAGTTGGAGCATTCAGTCTTCTCCATTAGCTCAAATCTATGTGGAGATGGATCTGTCAGTGGTCTTAATATTTCATGTTCTTATTCAAGATAGAGAGGGATTCTCTTGGTGGAAGTGGGTATTATACCAGTCTCCTCTATGATTCTAAGAGATATTTCATCTCCAAGGTCATTCTATTATTGTTCACACTATAGGATTTGTGGATTCAAAGTGGAGAGACTTGTGGATGATGGATCTTTAGGTTAGTCCTAAAATGCTAATATTTATGTTCTAGTTTATGATACTCTAGTATTTGGGGTCTCTCTGGTGCATGTGGTTCCTTTAGGTACTGGTTCTTACCATTTTTCCCTTTTGTTTCTCAATTTTACCCTCCTAAGGCATGTTCTTATCCTCCTATGTCTCGCCCATCCTACCCTATGAGGGTTGGGTCACTGGTTCATCCTAGTCTGGGGTAGGACCCTTCTAGGGAGTAAGAGGGTGATGAAACTATCAATGGATTTAAGGGCCCTATGAGTGGCACTGAAGTGGTTCTTCCTTCCTCTTTGTTTTCTCAAGATAAATAGATCTTTAGAAATATTAGGGTTGATGTTGGATTCTCTATGGACCTGAAGTTTTTGATGGAGGTTATTCTATTCATCTCACCTAAAAAGGGTGGACCCATGTCAGTGAGCGATATAGATTACTCGACTCAGTTGGTATACATGTCAAATCATTTTGTGGCACTAGGGGTTTAGATTCCAAGGTAGATGGTCTGGATTATTCGGTTTGTAGTAGGGGTGGTCGTAATATGCATTTCCCATTGTCCATGTATGGAGGCAGGCTCACCCATTCCAAGGACAAATATCCCTTCAATATGGTGAGGTCAGTTTCAAATTCTAATGGGACTCTAGGCTACAAGCACACCATTCTATCATCTCCATGAACTCTATCATAGTATGAAATTTTTAGGGTCCTTAGGATTAAGAAAAGTGTTTCTTTCTTGCAACTAAGGTTTGAAAAATAAAGGATTCCATTTTGGTAGTTCTAGAACTCAAGAAAAACGAGAAGATAAACTCTTATTTTGTGAACAAACATGGCTTTTCAAAATTCATGAATGAGAATCCAAGAAACAAACACATCTATATTTTTTTGTAAGAATAGTGTTTCTATGGAAAGGATATATGTATCAACTCAAAATATTTCTACCAAATTGTGATCTATTAGACCAACATTCTCCTTCTCCTTCATCTACACAAAATGTGAGGCCTCCTAATAGAAAAAGTTGTGGGAAAACTTCTCATTCATTCAACCAAGGAACCTAGAATGGTTTATTAGAGGGGACTTCAATAGTATTATAGAGATATAATAAAATAATGGAGGTGTTGTGTACCATAATAGAGCTATGAAATAATTTAGGTATTTCTTGAAACATAATGGCCTTATAGACATGGTTTTTTTAGGAGACTCATTAACTTTATACAATAACAAAAAATGGAGTGGAATAATTTGGAGTAGACTGGGCCAATGCATGTCCAACCTATAGGGAATCGACTCATTTTCTCAAGCCACCACAGTATATATTCCTCATGTTATTTTATATCACTCACCACTCTTGGTGTAATTAAAGAGAAAGAACATTATAAGTAATTAGTTATTCTACTTAGAAAATTGGGATCAAGATGAAGGATTCATGTATATTGTGAGAAATTCCTAGGAGAAACCTATGTGGGGAGCTTCATGGGAAGGATTAAGTGATCATACCAAAATATTTAAAAATTACTTATGGTAGTGGAACTCTAGTAAAACCATAAATGAATCTAGAATATAAGAGATAAAAAATACATGGAGAGGATGGAGGGGAATTTAAAGGGGAGATGAGACAATTATAAATTTTCCATTATGGTTAGAAAAAAAATATATTGGATGAGAAATTATTGGAAATAAAAATAGTGAAATGGGAGAAGCTGAGGGATCTTTGTCTTAGGGAGGGTGATAGAAACATAATCTTCTTTCAGGAATGTGTGAAGGATAATAAGGTGAAGATAAGTATTAAACTTTTTCTCAAATATTGATCATACATGGGGAATGTTGAGGTGGTAGGTAAGATCACAGAGAAACACTTTTAAGATCACCTATTAGGATTATCCAACCTAGATGGAGATACATGTTCGAAGAGGGGGGATATAGAGGAATCCTTCCAATGTAACATTTCTGGGTTGGTGGAAGTTATCACACCTTAGGTGATTGATGTATTGTAATAATTTTTTTTATGATGGAACTCTTACAAGAGTGGTTTGTGACTTAAATATCATTTTGATTCCAAAGTTTAAGGTTCCTACTATACTTGGCTATTATATGCCTATATGCCTTCACATCGTCTCCTAAAATGTTCTCACCAGCATCATAAAAAAAATATTTGGACATGTTCTACCAAAAATCATTTCATAAGAATAACATGACTTCATGTAAGGCTGAATAATTCAATGGGATATTGTTTTTTACAAATAGATTATGCATAATATCAACAAGAAAACCCCTAAATCTAACCTTATTATCAAGGTGGATATGGATATGGTATATGAACAGATAGATTTGGGATAAATTTTGAAGGACATGAGATGTTTTGGATTCACAGAGTGGGTTTTAGACCTACTATTCAAATGTTACATGTCACTATGGATCTCAATTTCGATCATGGGTAGGTTATTTGGATTCTTCAAGTCTTTTCACAGGCTCTAATTGGGAAAATAGTCTCACCCAACTTGTTCATTATAGCATAAGAGACACTCAACATAAATACCAATGTGATATTTCTAAGGGGAAGATCCTTCCTTTAAAAATTAGGTCTAGGACTAAAGTTGTTATAAAACTTATATTAACTGACTACATGTTTCTATTCATCAATATAATACAAATATCCATCTATGACTTCAAAAAAAAACTATGGATATCTATTATAACTATAGTGGTAAATGAATCAACTAGGTGGAGAGTAGTGACTTCATTCATAAAACCTACTCGAATTAATATGGTAAATGTATCCATGATAAGCTGGGTATTTAAAGGATAAATATTTCGATGGTATATATTGGAGCTCCCATATTAGATTGAAAAATCAATAATTTGTTTTTTGAAAGTATCATCAATAGAAAAAAAATATCTCAATTTTAATTAGAAGAACCAATTTATATTATTTGGGGGAAGGATCACCCTGGTAAACCACATTCTCACATTCATATTGATGCATGTACTATTGTTCATCATTACTCTAAAAGGTAAAGTTACTGAACTTTAAAAAATTATGAATGTTTTCATCTTGGAAAAAAAGAAGGAAGGTAAATTCCACTAGGATTATTGGCATAGGATGGTCAAACCATTCACAGAGGAAAAAAATAGATTAAGAACTGTGATGGGTCTATGCAGGGCATGCCTGAAAAGTTGTATTATTAAATCATTAAAGGTAATTATCTATGGGTGAATTGTGTGAAGGGTTTATATGGTGAATATTGTGTATTATGTGTAGAAATGACAAGAATGAACTCTAGACTATCGCATTTCATGATCAAATATATGGACATTTTGAAGGAGAAGGTGTGATGGGTGGTTGGGTATGGTGACATTAAATACTTGAAGAAAAATTGGGTTGGTTGTATCCTCTTTTTTATAGTGTTCCTAGTTATAGATATATCCTCTAGACAAAAAAGTTTTTATCCCAAACATATTAACAATTCCCTTGATGAGTAACATAATATTTTGTATGGAAGCATCAATTTGATGGATAAACTTGACATGTGTGTTTTTTTAGAGTTAGAAATTGGTCTCTTTAGTGCTTATGAGTTTCATTCATTGATGCATTTAGATCAAGGGACTGATGAACGAGTGAGAAATATTTGGTACAAGGAAATCCTAGTGAAGATTAACTTCATCATATGAAGGTTGAAAAATAGAGCCATCCCCACTGACAATAATATTTATAAGTATTGTATTTACTTGGCCTCACATGGTCAATGTTGTGAGTTCCCAAAAATGAATCAGTATAGCACTTAATCTTTCAAGGTAAATGTGATAGTTTCATTTGAGTTCACATCAGATAATTCCTATGAATTTTAGTATATGGGGGCCCTATCCTCAATTTTATTTCAAACTAGTTCTAGGGGGGATATGGAAAGGGTATTAAAATGTGCATCATGATGTTTTTAATGGTGTGTTGGGTGATTTAAGAGGAAAGGAACAATGATCGAGAAGGTAAGCACTATTCTCAAATATTTTTTCAAGATCATTTGAGTTCTCTTTTGGAAGATCTGAACACTATTATCCTAGGTATAGAGACCATGAAATCCATCAAGGGGATTATTCCAAGGAACTCAATACCCATAGATGGTATATATTGGAGCTTCCATATTAGACTGAAAAATCAATAATGTGTTTTTTTAAAGTATCATCAATAGAAAAAATATCTCAATTTTAATTAGAAGAACCAATTTATATTATTTTTGGGAAGGATAATTGGCATAGGATAGTGAAACCATTCACAGAGGAAATAAATAGATTAAGAATTGTGATGGGTCTATGCAGGGAATGCATGAAAAGTTGGATTAGTAAATCATTAAAGGTAAGTATCTATGGGTGAATTGTATGAAGGATGTATATGGTGAATATTGGGGATTATGTGTAGAAATGAAAAAAATGAACTCTAGACTATCGCATTTCATGATCGAATATATGGATATTTTGAAGGAGAAGGTGTGATGGGTGGTTGGGTATGGTGACATTAAATACTTGATGAAAAATTAGGTTGGTTGTATCCTATTCTTTATAGTGTTCCTAGTTATAGATATATCCTTTAGACAAGAAAGTTTTTATCCCAAACATATTAACAATTCCCTTGATGAGAAACATAAGATTTTGTATGGAAGTATCAATTTGATGGATAAACTTGACATGTGTGTTTTTTTAGAGTTAGAATTTGGTCTCTTTAGTGCTTAGGAGTTTCATTCATTGATGCGTTTAGATCAGGGGACTAATGAACGAGTGAGAAATATTTGGTACAAGGAAATCCTAGTGAAGATTAACTTCATCGTCTGCAGGTTGAAAAATAGAGCCATCCCCACTGACAATAATATTTATTAGTATGGTATTTACTTGGACTTATGTGGTCAATGTTGTGAGTTCCCAAAAATGGAATCAGTCTAGCACTTAATCTTTCAAGGTAAATGGGATAGTTTCATTTGAGTTCACATCAGATAATGCCTATGAATTTTAGTATATGGAGGCCCTATCCTCAATTTTATTTCAAACTAGTTCTATGGGGGATATAGAAAGGGTATTAAAATGTGCATCATGATGTTTTTAATGGTGTGTTGGGTGATTTAGGAGGAAAGGAACAATGATCGAGAAGGTAAGCACTATTCTCAAATATTTTTTCAAGATCATTTGAGTTCTCTTTTGGAAGATATCAACACTATTATCCTAGGTAGAGAGACCATGAAATCCATTAAGGGGATTATTCCAAGGAACTCAATACCCATAGATGGAGGTGGAAGGGATCTCCAAGTGAGGTGTGTTAAATGGAGTCCACACAGCTGTGGAATGAAGTTAAATGTGGATGGATCATATATTCATGGTGACATAAGATGGTGTGTTTTAGTGTGTGGTGGAATGGGTTTAGGGGTATTTGGTTTCAGTGAATTATATAGAACTAAAAACTCCATTGGGGTAGTGACAAGAGAAATGTACAATGGTTACACTTTATGAAGGCTCTTCAAAATCAATATTGTGATGTTGGATTCTGATTCCAAGATTCTGTTAGGATTCCTTTATGAAAATTACAGTGTCCCATGTCAATTAGTCTACTACATTAGGAAGTTCCAATTTCTTATCATTATAGTCATGAAATTTAATCATACTTAGAGGTAGGGGAACTTTACAGTTGACATCCTGGCTAGTAAAGAGAACTCTAGTGAAAGTATTATTTTATATCATTGTATGGGATCTATACCACATGATTTTAATCTCATTGTAAGTGGTTATTCTTTAGGCCTTCACCACTTTATACCCCCCCTGAGTTTCAGGTTTTACTTTAATAAAAAGTTAATTATGAGTGAGTGAGTGGGATTTTCACTATTTATTGAAAAACATATCTTTTTAGAAAAATATTAAAAATTTGATTTAAGATAATATTGACATGTTTATTTAAAAAATGATATTAATTTACTAAAATAAATTTTCTAAAAATGTTATAAATTAATTATAATGTTCACATGAAAAAAATACGATAAAAACCAATTTTGAAGAAAATATATTTTTGAAGCATAAAATGACTTTATTAAAAATTAAGTAATTATTTATTATGAATTAATCAATACATTTACACTATTTAAAAATTTTATAAATATTTTAATAAGGTAATTATTACTATTCATACCTTCTAATTTAATAGCTAGGTTATAATAGTTTGTTATAACATGATTCATGTAGACTTGGGGTTACATGTAAGGGAAGCTATCAAATACTTCAAGTGTATTTTAAAGAAACTACATATAAAATCTTCTAGTGTTATAGGCTGAGGAGGCTGAGGAATATGGGGTCTATATAGATCCCAAAATTTTGAAAATGTCTCCACTAAAACCATTTATTCTATAGAGACCCATAAACAAACACTTTAATGGGCCAAACAAGAGCACCGGTTTACTATAGAATTATCCAAAGCCCATTTTGATCTAACTATATTAGATGATGGTTTAGAGAATGTGTTGTTGTTCATTCATAATCATAATACGAGAATACTAACTCATCCCAACTGAAAAATGGTAGCAAGGGAAAGAAACCACGAGCACAAGCATCCTCAACCTCCAAGCCTTAGGATAGGGAGAAACCTCATGATAATAAGCAAGGGTCCCTAGTCCATAAGTGTGATATCTTGAAGAAACTTTCTATATTTTTGATAATATCTCAATCTTGGATTTCATTTACCTTTCAAATTATCTACTAGAAGTGCTCATCGAGTCCCTCTTAATCCCTCAAGAGTTTATGGACAAGGTATTAGTTGCAGAGGCATATCATGTAGGGTATGATCCTTCCAAATGTCTCATGGACATTTCATTCATAGAATAGTAATTGGAGGTTTCCATTCAAGGACTCATAAAACCACTATACATATCAATAAATCTAGGTGATATCAACATTCATTGGGACTTGGTTGATAATGGTTTTAGGATCAACCTCATATTGGTCGAACACTTTGATGGTTGGGTTACATTGAGGATGAATTGAATCCCTCCAACCTGAAGATCCAAGGGTATAAAAAGATAAAGAAGAATCAAGATCAAATATTAGTTTAGGAATCTCTTATTTGACTCTAAACTCATGGTTGTCTATTAAGATATGGCTTTCAATGCTCTGTTGGGAGGACTGTGCTTTCATTTTTACATGGAAGTTCCTTTTTAATATCATTAGTGTCTTGAGTACATTATTAATGGGAATGTTTGAGTGTTTTATGGTGATATTTCCACCTTTAATCCTTTTAAATCTTAGTATATAAACACAAGATTCTATGTAAGGGAAGGAAAGTAGTCGGTGGTAGAAAATTTCATCTAGATCATGACCTCTAACAACTTGTAAATGTATCCTATCAACCCATTCAATAAAATCAATGAGGATTATATGTCGTCCATTAATCAGATCGAGGAAATCACTATGGATTTAGGAATCCATTGGGTCATGTAATTCTTGTTTTAAAGGTTTAATAATCATATTTATTTCCCATTATATGAATGTTATGTAGTTACCCCTATAGAGAAGCATCCACCAAAAGAGGAAAATAAAATCACACCTTCTATAAAGATCAATATCACTTTTGAATATCTCTACATGTAAAGACCTATATTTTTCCATGTAATTTTTTTTTTAATTTAATGAAAATATTACAAGTCCATGAAAATTGATGGCACATGATTCCGAGGCTCGGTGTGCTCATAATTAATTTCTGAAATTTTTTTCATGTACGTTCAGTAAACATGTGAGTGGCATTTTGTAACTTTTAAACCGGTGCTTGAAATTGAAATCTGAGGACACTGTTGAACTCGCAATTCTGATATTCTCTTAATGAGACCTTCACCTTGACCGAAGTAGTTTGAGGTTGAAATTTAGTTTTTTAACTTTTCGTGGGGGAAAATAAAATAAGCATTCTTTATTTTTTTTTGTAATTGAAACCTTCCTTTTTGAATTTAGTAGTGGGGACCACCCGAGCTTGAAACAACCCTATGATACCAATTTTTCATGACCTAACCCCCAGGGCTCATGCCATGACTACCCCAAGCACTCCTTCCATAGGCCAGGGGCTTGAGACTAACACCAGAAAGGAATATCCCAAAAACTAGGAAGACATTTCCTCAAAACCTGTAAACTCACACAAACCAAGCACACAACAAGATACATGCACAAGGTAAACTATAAAGTAAATAGGTTGTGTACAGTTTATAAAGGCAATTCCTTCCCATTTTAGGTAATATTCCTTCTGTTGCTTGTTACCAGCCCTGTGCCTATGGAAGGCGAGCTTGCGGTAGTCACGACACAGTCCCTGAGGGATGGGTTGTGACAAGTTGGTATCAGAGGAGTTTGGTTCTACCACATAACTATGACTTTGATCTTTTCTATGTGGAGCAATAGAGTTAAGTGTTTTGAGTGTGGTTTTCAGTTTGGGGAGTCCAGTGTTGGTACAACGGCCGGCGTATCCATTCACCAGGACCTTGACCTCTGATTTTCAACTCAGTGCATGAAAACACTGATTGCATATGTGTTTTTGAAAAGTTTTCTTTGTGATCTCTTTGAGTTATCTCACCAGGTATAAACTTAATGACCATGACACACTTATTTATTTTCAGGATTCCTCTACACAGACAGCCAACCAGGGTTCCGGGTAGGGTACTTGATGACATCCCACTGAGCGACGAGGCTTTGGTGCAGGTCCCCCTTATGACAGTTGTACCATTGGGTGGTGTACCAACAACATCACTACCCATTGGGTTGTTAGTTCCACCAGCCGTATTTGTAGAGGATGCACTAAAATTGAGAAAATTACACGAGTTCTAGTACTAGAGGCCACCAAGGATCTGGGGTGAGACAGATCCACAGGCGGTTAAGAATTGGATGGAAGTCGTGGCTAGAGACGAATAATACAGAGGTTAGTTACCTATCGACTCTGGGTGGGTCAGATCATATGTGGTTCATTGTTGGGGTTAGTACCTATGGATCCTGTGTGGGTCAATGCTCATTGATCCTGTGTGGGTTAGCACATACCGATCCTGTGTGGGTCAGATCCTGTGTGGGTCAGCGCTCAACGATCCTGTGTGAGTCAGTGCATATCGATCCTGGGTGGGCCAGATCCTATGTGGACCAGTACTCAACGATCCGGTGTGGGTCAGCGCATACCAATCCTGTGTGGGTCAGATCCTATGTGGGTCATTGTGGGGGTTAGTACCTATCTATCCTGTGTAGATCAGACTCCGTATAATCAGCATCAGTGCATCTTGACAGAATAAGATGATCCAGCTTCGTGACTAATCATATGTACTTCTATGCTTAACTAATACATGTGTGAGCTGAGTCTTATATCTTCATGGTGTACCTGTGTGGTACTATATCTTCATGGTGTACCTGTGTGTTACTTTATCTTCGTGGTGTTACCTATGACGTACTCCTACCTTCGTGGGGTAGCCTATGTGGTATTCTTACCTCCTGTGTGAGATGAGTATATCTTGATAACTTAGGTATATGTATGGGCATATACCTAAGTAGGTTTGACTGTTGTTTCTATATTTTTTGGTTTGAGAGACCTTTGTGAGTCTTGGTGTCCCTACTGAGTTTTGTTATACTCACCCCTACACGGGATATGCCCGCACCTTGTTGTGTCTTGTGCAGATGACGAACACCGTTGACTGAGGGCGAGGGTACCAGGACTGGAGACTGCTCAGAGGTGGACCTTAGATGAGGTGTACCGCAGAGACGACCATTTGAGAGTTGTACCTACCCTTCAGGTAGGATCCTTAGCAGGTGTTCACAGGAGCTGTTCTTTTTTAGTTTACTTGTACTTTCTAGTTGGGCTTGAATTCTAGCCCCTTTACTTACTATACACACCTTGTTTACTTTATAGTTTACCCTGTGCTTGTATCCTTTTGTGTGCTTGGTTTGTCTGAATTTACAGGTTTTGAGGCAATTCCCTCTTGGTTTTTAGGATATTCCTTTCTGGTTCTAGTCTCCAGCCCCTGGCATATGGAAGGTGGGCTTGGAGTAGTCACGACATGAACCCCGGGGGTTGGGTCGTGAAACTACATGAGCGATGGTCTTACTAATATTCTGATCACGTAGTTAAGGGTTTTCAATAAAATTGACCTCAACCCATAGAGAAAGATATGAGCATGGTTCCTTGACACATTCTATCTCATCCTTATAATTTCAATAGCATATGTTGAATCTAGTCATGTAAAAGGGCAATGAGATATGGATGGAGATCATGATGCCCTTACCAAATATAACCTTATGTCAACCCTTTTTGGATCCAAAGACACTTACTCATCATCAATAAGGGTGTATAATACCCTCACATCATTTCGTAAATCTTAGGACATTGTCACATCATTTTCCATAGATTACAGTGGGGAGGAAGGAGGAAATATCTAGGATTTCTATGATGATGATGCCCTTATATCCACACCCTAAAGAACTAAAGGTTCCTCCTCATTAGTTATAGAAGATTAAAATTTTTCCATATTGTATATTGGATCATGAAGTTTTCTATCATCTCCAGATTACAGTGATACTGAATCAGAGGTAGCAGAGGAAGAGGATCTTAGAGATTCTCCTACAGCATTTGAGGAAGGCATCTCTACCACTATTTATGTACCCAGACAAGTGAATCTATGTACAATAGAAGATCTATAACACACATTGATCAGTGACTCCATTCCCCTTATAGATAGAGATACATATATTTCCTTATTTAATAATCATTAATATGTATTCTCTTGGAACCATACTAATATTATAAAACTTAATACTAATGTGACTACCCATAATTTGGGTCTTTCAGATGAGAATTGCAACTATAAGCAAGAGACCCTAATAATTCACCCAACCCACACTTCTAAGGTGGAATCCAAAGTCAATAATATTATCAAATCCAACTTCATTCGAAAAGTTAAATACTAAAATTGGATAAATAATATCATCCCTATCAAATATAAGAATGGTAAATTTCAAGTTTATATTGAATTTAGGAATCTCAATCAAAATTTCTTAAAAGATGATTTCCTAGTCCCAAAAATAGAACTTTTGATCAATTAAATGGAATGGTTCTCAGACCTCTCATCCATGGACATATAATCATGATAAAACTAAATCTAAATGGAACCCAAAGATGTGGATTCCACTACTTTTAGGGTACCCCAAGGTATATATTGTTATCAGGTGATTCCCTTTGTCTTGAATAACATCAGTTCCTTATACCAATTCACCATACATCCTATATTTAATCCAATCCTAGATAAAACCTCGGAATTCTATGTTGATGACTTGGTGGTCAAATATCAACATAACCATGATCATATTTTCAACCTTGAAACATTTTTAATAAGATACAGAAACAAACCTTGAAGATAAACACATTGAAATGTATTATTAGGGAAACATTGGGAAAATTCCTCAGCTTTATGGTGTTCCATAAATTCATCAAAGTCATCTTCGATAAGACTAAGGTGATCCTTGACATAAAAACACCTCAACATATTAAATAGTTGATAGAAATTCATGAACGTATTTACTATATTAGATTCTTTATAGATAACCTATCTGGAAAATTTTTACCCTTCACAAACCTGACAAAGAAAGGGGTTCCATATTAATGGGATGATATTTTCTAGAAAGATTTCGATGAACTCAATTAGTACCTCTTTCACCCTTTTGTATCGATGCCTCCATTTTAAGGAAAATCATTAATTTTGTATGTGGTGACCATAGAGTGATCAATTGGTTCCATTATAAAATAAAATAATATATGAATAAGGAAAATATTTTCTACTACCTCAACTAAACATTACTGGACATTAAAACCTGGTATTCTGATATTGAGAGGAAATTCCTTGCATTAATCATCACGATACAAAAGCTAAGAAACTGTAAGTAGTATATTGAGGTCCACTTGGTCTCTCATATATATCCACTCAAATACATTCTTAATCTCCCAATGATATCTAGAGGTATAACATAATGGGTGTTCATCCTGTAATAGTTTTAAATTCATTTTATTCCCCAGAAGGTAGTTAAAGGGCATATTCTGCAAGAATTCTTGGCAGAATACCCTACCTTAGAAAGTGTGTTTGTGGACACAAAGTTTACTGATGAGAAAGTCTTATCCATTAACCAAACTCCCTAGATATGGGATATGTACTTTTATGGAGCATCTAGAAGTCCAATGAGAAGAAGAATGTATAATTTGAATCTCAAAAAATTTATCTTGCGATTTTTTCTCATCTCTCCCACAAAGATGGTTTTACCCTACTTCCTTTTGTTATCATAGGGTTGAACCAATAATTAAGTATAATACCATGCACTCATTTAAGTCTTGGAGCTATCTTTAAAAATACTAGTATCCTATTTGAATATCAAGGGTGACTCAGAATTGGGGATCAATTAGTTTAATGGTGAATATATCATTAAGAAAGAGGAATTAATTCCACTACATTATTATATATGAGGATTTATTCAAGCTAATGTTGTCTCATGTCTTGCGTTTATAGTATATCTATGTTGACTCCATGGAAAATGTAGCCACAAAACCAGTTGATATTGACTATGATGAAATCATTTATATCTCACATTACAGGGTGGTCTCTCCATTCATTAATAATGATATAGATGAAATCAATGAGATTAAAACCACCCCAGATCAAGGTGACCACATATACTTTTCAATTGATACCTTAACTAGATTGATGTACCCCATAATGGAATACCTCCAAAGTGGAAATATTCCATATAATTGATATAAGAAGGAATATATTTGATGTTGGATAGTGAATTTCATCCTCTATGATGGAATAAATTCTCAAAAAAATACTCAAAAAATGAGGCTTCGATGAAGTCATTCTAAAATGCATTGATGAGGGAGAAACCCGCACTATCATGAAGGAAGTCCATGTGGGAACCTACGATTCTCATAAATCTGGAGCCAAAATCTATCATCAAATCAAGAGGCTTAGATACTTTTAGACATGGATGATGAAAGGCCACATGAAGTTCACTATGAAATTACATAATTTCCATATATACACTAATTTCATCAATTAACCCTCAGAGCTATTGTATACCATTAATAATCTTGGTTTTTTTGTATTTGGGGAATAGATGAAATGGGACTATATACTCCATCCATATCTCGCTAGTTTAAGTAAATATATATTTCCATCGATTTCTTCTCCAAGTTGGCTAAGGCTATATCCCTCATGGGAATCAAGACAAAGGTGATCATAAACTTTATAAAGAACAAAATCATCACTAGAGACCCAACATTCTCTCATATATGAATATGGGGTCTCTTCTGAATTGAAAAGGTTGTATTAGAAATATAATATCCAATATTACCCCTCATAAAACTTATATTTAGAAGAAAATGGATAGATATAGGATTTTTAAAAAAAACCTATATAACATTCAGAATATGGTGGAAAAGGACAAGAAATTAGGGTTAGAAAAATTCCTATAAGATTTATGGGATTATCACACCACAACCCATACTACCACACAAGAGACCCCATACTTTCTCATATATGAAACATTGGTAATCTTACCAATCAAGGTTTATATTTCCTCACTTTTCACCGCCATCTGTAATCAGTTGTTTAAATATAAATAGTCCCCAAAGCAATTAGACGAGTTAGAGCATCTTGATGAAAAAAGGTTGCATACACTAAATGATAATTTGAATTGTTTTATTATGGAAAAGTAAGGCGATGATAGAGGAAAAGGTGAAAAGGGGAAGGGGGAAAATAATTAACATCATGGGGATGAAAGTTTTGTTTCCCAAAAGCATAATCATATAGAAAATCCTTATAATCCCTAGGAAGAGAGTCAACACTTTAAGTAAACCTAGAAATTTATCAAAATTGGAATGCATGATCATTTAATAAGAATATTCTCATCCACTAATTCCTATAATGATAATTAGTATTGTATCTTAAAATACTAATGATACATGGGAAGAAGGATCCAAAGAGAAAACCAAAATTGGATTGTAACAAACTAAAATTTTATAAATGAAATTCCTTTTTTGAATGAATAAATTAATTATTAAGTAATGTTTCTATAGAAAACACATGCACTGCTTTTGTTATTTTAGACCATTATAAGTTATATCATGTTGTATTTAAAGTACCATTAATCATAATATCCATTGATAAAATATCAGTTGTATAGGGACTATTAGGATCAATATATTAAGGGTTATGATAAAGTCTAATTGACACAGAAGGATGGAATGGTGACATCAAGAAATAGAATCGTACCTTATGAATACAATTTACTGGAGCCTTCAAGGGAGATAATATCATTGGTATTTTCAATTAACCAAGCCCAATATAAGATTCAACAACTAAATCATGACAAAAAATATTTATTATAGAAGTTCAAGCTCATCAAGATCACAACCCAAACCATGTTCATTAAACCACCCCCTGAAAATATCACAATCACATGCCTTTTCCTAAGGGAATACATTGGTGTACTAAAAGGTTATGTATATTGACACTAATAGTATAAATTTATATATTTTTTTTTAATAAAAAAATTATTGCATTTATCCATTTTTAATATTACTTTTTAAATCATTAAATAATTATTTTGATAAAAATTATATTTTGATACGATGAAACACAATTTTTATTTTTGATAAATATACAGTTTCAATCAAGACACTCTTTTTGATGAATTCAAGAATTTTTGAGATAAATTATATTTTAATAAAATATTATTATTAAATAAAATACTATTAAATATAAATGATAATATAATTTTATGAAGTCAAATGTATTTTTATAAGCATCAGAAATAATTTAGTGTCAAATAACCTGTATTTTTCAATAAATATGGATTTTTGATTTAAAAGTGTAAATTATAATATTTAAATAATTATTTTGATAAAATAAATATTATTTTTGTAATCACCACATAAAAATTATCCAATGGTGATTTTTTTCATAATTTTTTTAGATAGTCAAAATTTTGGGTAAAAATTAAATATGGTATAAGTATACGATATGTATTATGACATCATAATGACCAAAAGTGATGTAATATATTCCATAAAACGTATATATGACCAAAGATATATTTCCCCATTAAAATAATATATTTTTGAAGTTATTTTATGAATTTGATAAAGCCTTATTGAATCCTCCAAAAGATATAGTATATTTAAGGTTTTAAAATAAATTCCTTATAAACATGACTCACTTACACATTACCAAGGGAATTATTTTAATATTTTCAGTTCTTAGAGTTATTAAATAATGAACAAAACCCTTATTTGTTAGAATCTATTGGAAAAAATCATGGTAAGGTTTATCTTTTATTACTTTATCATATAGATTCCAAAACCTAAGTTTGAAAATTAATTAATAATTATCCTTTATTTTTCTATATAAACCCACCAAAAATCCCATTAATATTTAATAAAAACTATTAGATCATGAAATATCTATAGATTTCACTCCTTATAGCCTTCCCAAGGTTCCACCAAGCTCTTACGAAGCTCCTCCCAAGCTCTTAGAAGTGTCATCTCAAGGTAAGGGATCCTCTCTTTCTCCCCTTTATTCATGCACAATATTTGTATTATGCCATTTAATTTCTAATTTATCATGTTGGGTTATGTTCTTACATAACCCTTTTACTTAAATTATTATTTTCAAGTGATTATAGACCCATTTAACTCTCATAAAACCCTTATATTAATCTTTATGTAACATCATTATGCTACCGAAATTATCCTGTGATTTTTCATGCCAAACGATTGTGTAGTGAAAACACATACCCATTTCCTCTCAAGGGTATACACCGAGATGTACCTAACTTTAATTTAACGGGGACTTATATATATGTATTTCACACTCCTTAATCATGTGGTAAAAATTAATGAAATACATCCTTATGTTGTATGATCTATGTGGCACGGTTATGCATGTGCATGATATGAAAGTGATGAGTGAGCATATAATTATTTAGAAATCCAATATATTGGGTAATGTTTTTATATCATGAGATTACATATATGGTACACATTAGGTTATCCCCAGAACACTATGTTATGTTTTCTTTCCATTTATCCTTGACCTGTGTTTATGATATCATGTTTTATATTGTTTCCACATTCCTATGTTACCTTTATGATATCATGTTATATCATGCCTCATTGTTCAATATTATTATTCTCACCCCTCTTATGTTACCTTGATATGAATCTAGTCTCACACTTACTACTTTACCTTATGTTATTATTTTGTTATTCCCTTATTGGGCTTTATATATCACCCCTTTCTTATATATGCCCGCAGGCTATCTCGTGCAATTTTAGAAGAACGATGTAATTTTAAGTGAATGTTAAGGAAGTTTTAAATAATTTTATTATGTTATGTTGAAACTTTTTATGATATGTACCTAAATTACCAAATACACTAGTATTCATGGTATTTTTGTATTGTTTAATGTGTATATTTATGCAATAGATCATGAATTAATGTTTACTTAATATATGAGTTGTCATCATTGGTATCAGATAAATGTCTAGTTATTTTTGGGATTAGGATTAGAAAATTATAGTGAAATACTTAGGGATAATAAAAATATGAAATAATCCTTAAATTTTGTTAAATTATATATTAAGTGGTTTCCAATAAAATATGTCTCTATTTGGATACTACAAATGGATGTGGATCTTGCACAATTGTACTTAGGGGTAATAACCCAAAAAAGGGAACATTGATATAGACTCTATCATCACGTGGTTCATGAAAACATTCCTTACAACACACCTGGTTTTACACTCATAGGGGATATGATTTGGTAAATCCACAATCTCCTTACAAACCATTATTATGGAAATAAAAATTCCCATAATATTTTTTGTTATGAATTAGATCATGAATAACTTAGATTAAAAACCAATAAATTCATAAGTTAAAGAATATATATCATTTATGAGTTATCCCTTTAATTCTCATGGTCTCCCATTTATGTTTTTAATAGTTTAATAATAGAATCCTTAATTTCCCATTTATTTTTTTGTCAATGGATGGAAATAGGATAAACTGATCCAACAACCAATGTGATGGGAAATCTGATGACTAAAGTTCCCAGTTAGGATCCAAGAATCACTGAGAGAGGGAGAGGGTAAATCAGGGATATCTTTTTCTTTTTAAGTTTACCCTTTTTGAAACAAACTTTGCCTCCTGTTAAAGAGTTTCTTCCCTGCTAAACACACACAACCAAAAGAAAAAAATATTTACAAGGTTCACTACTCAACAAGAGTAGCTACGTCCTTGGTATGGTACAAAAACAATCCATTACCACACAATCAACTAGAAAAAAATCCTTTGATGTGGAATACAATGATTAGGATATAACCTTACACTCATGTAACTCTTTGAAAACAATCCAATAGTGTGTTTTATCCCTCTTAGAACAAATAGGGTAATACAATGGATCAGTGCTTCTTAATGAGCTTACACAAATCAAATCTTTCAAATCAATTCTTCACTTTCCTACCCAGAAGCTGGTAGGAACCCCTGGAAGAAAACATCATGCATGCCCACTTCCACTTGCAGGACCTATACTTGCGCGCCTTATACTTGCACACTACCTACGTGCGCGCTACCCTTCAAACGCGCTGCCTGCTTGCAGCCTACGCGCCAACTAACACTTACGTGCCTCCAACTTGTGCATCCCCAACTTTCGTGGCTTCTAACAACCCTAAACTTGCGCGACCAACTCTCTACTTGTGTGCCCAGTGCTCAAAGATAATTCTCAAGAGCTTTAAAAAATTAGGAGGCTAGTCGTCTATTTATAGGAATTTCGGTGACTTGCGTGACCTAGACTTGCGTGCCAATACTTGTGTGCCACTCCATCACTTGCGCGCTGCTTCCTCACTTGCACGCCCTTCCATCACTAGCGCGACACTTTCTTTCCTTTGTCATATTTTGATATGATGATGTTGGAATATGACTTGCGCACAACATGGACTTGTGCACCAAGACTTGTGCGCCAATACTTGCATGACACTCTTGACTTTCGCGACACTTTATAACTTGTGTGCCAATTTATTTCCTTTGTCATATTTTGATTGGGTAATCTTTGAAATATGAATTGCACGCCACTTACACTTGCACGTCAATACTTGTGCGCCACCACTTGCGCGCCAATACTGGCACGCCACTTTCTTTCCTTTTCCATATTTCTGAAATAATTCTATTTTGAAATATGGCTTGCGTGCCTTTACATCACTTGCGTGCCGACACTTGCACACCGCCACTTGTGCAACGCCACTTGTGCGCCGCCACTTGCGTGCCTTCTTCTTGCCTTTGTCATTTTTGGATAGTATGATATTTGAAATGTGTTTTTCCAAAAACACTTCTTTACTCTCTCTATCCTTCATATGACTTGCACCACAAGTTCTCCAAACTTGTGATGATTGTAAAATACAAATCAGCAAAGCATCGTCTGATTTACAAGTCCTTTACAAAGTTAATTGATTTAGATTTTTGACAAAAAAGACATCACTCTGTAACACAAAACTTTTCTTACTTCCTTATCCAACCAACCTGGTCACAACAATCTCCCCCTTTGGATTTTGATGTCAACCATGATTCATAAATCACTGAACTTTGTAACCTTAAGAAATTGATTACTTATCAACAATTCTAAGTCCGCGTGAGCTAACTCATTATAGGAAACAAGAATTATTGACAGCCAAAACCATGTTTTCCAAAAGCAGTGACTATGAAATATCATGAGTGTAACTTCTTAGCCTTCTTCAGATCATCTTTAAAGCTTCTATCTCAACATTCTTCACTTTGTTGAATTTCCTGGAAAACAACATTGTTTCCTATAACCACTCCAATAAACAGTTAGAATAGTTCACACATATACATGCTGGATTCACAGCTTACCCACAACCCCCCCTTTATGCATGCTTCTATAGGGATAGATTTATGAAAATATTCTCCCCCTTGACAACACTATCCAAAGGTAAGACGAGAGAGGGGACGGAAACACGTACCTTAGCCTTGATGAGAATGAGGTTGGACACCCATGTTCAACCTCAATTTTGCAAATGGTTCCTTTGGTAACAGTTTTGTGAATATATCAGCAACTTGTTCAGATGTAGGAACATACTCCAACCTCAACTCATTCTTCTCCACCTGCTCTTTAATGAAGTGGTACTTTATATCAATGTGTTTTGAATGAGAATTTTTTACTAGATTTCTTGTAATATTGATTTCACTTTGATTATCACAACCCAAGAGCAATGGTATATTTACTTCAACAAGTAGATCTTCTAACTGAGTCTTCATCCACATTAGTTGAGTTGCAGCTTGAGTAGTAGAAACATAGACGACTTCAGCTGTGCTAAGTGTTACTGAATTCTATTTCTTGGTATTCCAACTAAAACAACTTTTCCCCAGAAAGAAAACTCCACCAGATTTGGATCTTCGATCACCAACATTTCTTGCCCAATCAGAATTAGAATACCCGAATAGATCAATATTTCTTGATCCATCATACCTAATTCCAAAATTTGTGGTGCCTTGATGTATCTGATAATTCATTTTTCAGCAATAAAATGTGATTCTTTAGGATCACTCTGAAATCTTTCACATAAAGTGACAGCATAGACGATATCGGGTCTTGAGGTAGTCAAATACAACAGACTTCCAATCATCTTTTGAAACTCTTTCTGATCAACTTCCTTGACTTCTTTATCTTTAGAAAACTTGGTTCCCACTGAAATTGGTGTAGAAAATTGTTTCTAATTTTCCATGCCAAACTTTTTCAGAAGTTCCTTGGCATACTTTTCTTGAGACAGAAAAACGTGATTTTTCTTTTGTGAAATTTGTAGCCCAAGAAAGTACTTCATTTCTCCCAGCATGGACATCTGAAATAACTTCTTAATCTCCTCAGCAAATTTTTCAAATGATATTTCATCATTTCCAGAAAATATAATATCATCGACATAAATAATAATGATCAATGAAACCTCCTGACATTCCTTGATGTAGAGATTGCTGTCAACTCTCCCTTTCTTAAATTTCATCTTCTTTAAGAAAGTATATATTTTAGAATACCATGCTATCAGAGCCTATTTTTTCCCATACAAATCCTTATTCAACCTGCACACATAACTTTCATCCTATATAATAAAAAATCCTCAAGGTTGATCAATGTAAACTTCCTTGTCAAGGTCACCATTCAAGAATTCATATTTTACATCCATTTGAAAGATTTTGTAACCTCATTGTGCAGCAATAGAAAGAAGGATTCTGATTGTTTTTAATATTTCCACTGGAGCAAAGGATTCATCAAAATCAATGCCTTCAATTTGTGAATACCCTTTTCAAATCAATCTTGCTTTGTTTCTTATTACATTACCTTCTTCATTCAGCTTGTTCAGGAAAACCCACTTTGTACCAATAATGTTCTTGTTGTCCGGCTTGGGTAAAAGTTCCCAAGTATCATTCTTCTCTATCTGATCAAGCTCTTCATTCATTGCATGAACCCATTATGGATTCTCAAATGCTTCATTTATATCATTTGGTTCAACTTTCAAATAAAGATAAGTATGTGATATAACATCCGTTGTTATTCTTGTTTGAACCCTATGATATTTATCTCCAATAATATTTTGAGCGTCCACTTGTTTCCTTAACCTAGGATGAGTTGTTCGAAATTCATCCTCATCACTCGAGATTTATGAGTCAGATTCCTCTTCAATGGTAGGATTAACACAGTCTGTAGCATTATCAGAATCATTAACAAAAGCATCTCTATCCTGCTCAAATTCCACATTAACATATGATTGCTATTATTTCTCAACATTTTCAACATTTTTTATATCTAAAGAATCAATAATTATTCCCGTTTCTTTGTTGAGACTTCTATATCCTCTTCCTTCTAGAGCATATCCAAGAAAAATTCCATCATCTCATCTTTGCTCAAACATTCCAAGGTTTCCACCTTTCTTCTTTATAATGCATGGACTCCCAAATACTCTTAAATGTTTCAGACTTGGAGTTTTTCCATAAAACATTTCATATGGAGTCATATCTGAGTTTTTCCTATAGAAGCATCAGTTCTGAATATAAATAGAAGTGATCATGGCTTGCCTCCAATAATAATGAGAAAGACTATGTTCAAGTAACATAGTTCTCCCCATTTCTAATAGACTTTGATTCTTTCTTTCAGCAACCCCATTTTGTTGAGGTGTGTATGGTGAACTGAACTCATGCCGAATTCCATGCTTCTCAAGATAAAATTAAAACTCTTCATTCTTATACTCACCACCATTATCAGTTCTCAACGTCTTCACTGAATACTCACATTCTTTTTCTGCTTTCCTCCTGAAACTCTTAAACATTTTCAGAGCATCTGACTTATGTCTCATATACATAACACAAGGAATGCGAGTAAATTCATCAATGAAAGTAAGGAAGTAATTATCTCCATTTTTTAATTGCTTTCTCATTAGTACACATATATTATAATGTATAAGTTCCAAGGGTTTTTTGAATTAATTTCAACTCTCTTATGAAAAGAGTTTGTAATCTTCCTTTTTTCACAAATAGTGCATCACTAATCTCTTCTTCTTGATAAATCAGGCATACCTCAGACACTGTCTCGCATTGATAACTTGCACATATGTATTTGACACATATGACCCATACTTTTATTACATAGTTGATTTTCATCCACTACACCCATGTAACAACAGTTCTGTACTTCACCAACTTGGAACAAATTCCCTCTTGTACATTGGCCCTTTGTAACTATATTCCCATAATTTTCACTTTTAAAAAAAATCCACCTTCTCTGAAGATAACTTTGTTTCCCTCATCATAGAGTTGTGACACACTAAGCAGGTTATGTTTCAGCCCATCAACATATAGTATTTTACTGAATTTCATCTTTTCTTTTCCAATGATGGCTGATCCAATGCCTTTGATCCTTAGAGATTCATCATTTCCAAATGTCATTGTTCCTTTTTTGAAGTCTTTCACATTATTCAGCAACTTTAAATCTCCTGTCATATGAGAAGAACACCCACTATCAATAATCCATGGTCATTCTGCTTTTGTAGCTTTCAAAGCAGTTTCGACAACAAGATATTTTTGTTCTTCCTTTTCCTTCACTTTCTGTTGTGCTTCCTCCAATTTCCTAGCCAGGTCAATGTGTTTTGGCCAGAAAACCATGCACTCTTTCTTTTCGGACTTATCAGAACTGTCCCTTTTAGATTTTAAAAACTCTAGCTTTTGAGAATTACTAAGAATCTTTTGTTTCTCTGGTAAAACACTAAGGCAACCCCTGACAAGATGTCCAGGTCCATCACATCTTTCACAAATAGTTTCCAGTGGTTGGAACCTATTCTCAAATTTCACATCATTCTTCTCAGATATCTTCTGAAATTTAATTAGATACTTTCTATTTTGAAAGGGTTGACTCCCCCTCAATCCTTGTCTTTCAAAACTCATGGAATATTTGTAATGTTATTGGTTGAACCAACATATATTTTCCATGTGTCCGAATCCACCACAATTCCAGAAGTAACCATAGAAAGAATATTTTCCTCTAAAACTTATATACTAACCAGATTTGTGAACACGCTTCTCAACGACCTTCTTAATATAACTATCTTGACCATAAACCTTCATGTTTTCATTTGTAACTCCCTTTCCCAGTTCAGATTTAACATCACCAGAAGTATTAGAAGTCTTTCTTGACTCGTGATTTTTATGCAATTCTAATTTTTCATCATTGCTGACTTTGACTACATACCTGGTCTTTCCATCTTTGTTCTTATCAGAACCAGTTCTGTATTTCATTTCAACCTTTGAAGGTAACTTTTGTGACTCCTTGTTTGGTTCATTCTTACTGGAACATTCACCATCTTCTGAGATATAATTTTTGAAACTGATATTCATTTCTTGAGCTTTATAAATTTTCTGTTGGACAAGTTCCAACTCTTCTTCTTTTGCCTTCATATTTACTTCAAGATGATCATTAAGATTATTTGAATTCTCAAGAGAATTTTTCAGACCATCAATCTTATTTTCCATCTTGATTTTCTCATCAGTAAAACCTTCTTGATTGCTAAATGGGGAATTTTCATTTATCAGCTTATTGTTTTCCTTCTCAAGCCTTCTGATCTTCCTCAAACATTCTTTAAATTCTACTTTCAGATGATATTCAAGTGGAGTTTCTTCTTCTTCTGAACTGTTTCTCTCGTACTCTTCATTATTCAGAGCTGCGGTAAAGGTATTCTCTCTAGCTTTCTCAGCAAATGATTTCCCAGATTCAGCTTCTCTATCATTTTCTTCTTCATATTTAGATAAAAAGCTTCTTCATTTTGATTTGAAGAACTTTTATCCTTACCCTTTGAAAAATATTTTTCTTTGTTAGTTTGATTATTCCATGACCTTCTTGGCCTTCTTTCATCATCATCATTGTCTTTTTTATTCTTTTAAGGATAATTAGACGCAAAGTGACCAACTGCTCCACACTCAAAACACTTCAAGAGAAGTTTCCCCTTATATTTCCCTGTACCTCTTTTCACATTTTTAGAAAACATGGATAAAATTTCATCAAAATTTTTGCATACCTCATTTTCAGAATCGGATTCACCAGTATCATCTTCAATAAGGGTCTTCTTTGACTTCTCTCTCTTTTTAGCCATAAATGACATTTCTCTATCAGATTTTGTTTTGATCTTCATAGTCTTCTCCCTTATCATTTCATAAGTAATGAGAGTACTACGCAAATAATACAAAGATAATGTTTCAGGGTCTCTGTCTTCTAATGAAGACACTTTAGCATAAAACTTGTCAGGCATAATTCTCAAGATCTTTTTGACAACCGTAGAATCCTCCAACATTTCACCAAGACATCTGATTGTACTGACAATGTCATTAATCCTAGTAAAGAAGTCCCCAACAGATTCAGATTCTCCCATTTTGATGTCTTTATACTTCAATCTCCAGTTTGGTAGTTTTTCCTTCTTCACTTTTGTATTTCCTTCATAGATGTTCTTCAACTTATCCCAGATTCCTTTAGCTGTACCAACACCTTTCACTCTTAAAAATTCACTCTCTGAAAGAGATGAGAGTAACACATTTTTAGATCTTCCATCGTTCTCAAGGTTCTTCTTATCGACAGGAGTAAGAGGAACCTTGTCATCAATAGTAGGAAATCCATCCGTTTTAGTTTCAAGAACTTCATATCCAAGAGACATAAGATAAGGAATCATTATGTCCTTCCATATGTGATAGTTCTTTCCATCAAAAATCGGAATACCCTTACTATTCACAAAATTTAGATTCTCCATCAAAACTTCTCTTCAACCACTTCAGAAAATAATAAACAAAGGTAACATGTCCCTTTGATACCAATTGAAGTTCCCAGTTAGGATCCAAGTATCACTGAGAGGGGGAGGGGGTGAATCAGTGATATCTTTTTCTTTTTAAGTTTCCCCTTTTTGAAACAACATTCGCCTCCTGTTAAAGAGTTTTTTCCCTTCTGAACACACACAACCAAAGAAACACAAGATTTGTAAGGTTCACTACTCAACAAGAGTAGCTACATCCTTGGTATGGTACAAAAACAATCCAGTACCACACAATCCACTAGAAAACAATCCTTCGATGTGGAATACAACGAGTAAGATATAACCTTACACTCTTGCAACACTTTGAAAACAATTCAATAGTGTGTGTGCTCCCTCTTAGCATAAATAGGTTAATACAATGGATCAGTGCTTCTTAATGAGCTTACAAAAATCAAATCTTTCAAATAAATTCTCCACTTTCTTACCCATAAGCTGGCAGGAACCCCCGGAGCAAAACAACTTGCGTTCCCACTTCCACTTGCGCGACCTATACTTGCGCACCTTATACTTGCGCGCCTCTTATTACGTGCTGCATACGTGCGCGCTGCCCTTCAGACGCGCTGCCTGCTTGCAGCCTGCGCACCAACTAACACTTACGCACCTCCAACTTGCGCGTCCCCAACTTACGCACCTTCTAAAAACCCTCAACTTGCACACCAAAATCTCTACTTGAATTCCCAGAGCTCAAATATAATTATCAAGTATTTAGACTTAAAAAATGAGGAGGCTAGTAATCTATTTATAGGCATTTCAGTGACTTTCACGACCTAGACTTACGCACCACTCCATCACTTGCGCGCCGCTTCATCACTTGCACGCCCTTCCATCACCAGCGCGACAATTTTTTTTCCTTTTTCATATTTTGATATGATGATTTTTGAATATGGCTTGCGTGCAATATTCACTTACGCACCAAGAATTGTGTGCCAATACTTGCGTGACACTCTTGACTTGTTTAACACTTTCTAACTTACACGCTACTTTATTTCCTTTGTTGTATTTTGATAGGATGATCTTTGAAATATAAATTGTGTTCCACTTACACTTGCGTGTCAATAGTTGCGTGCCACCACTTGCGTGCCAATACTTGCGCGCCACTTTCTTTCCTTTGCCATATTTCTGAAATAATGCTATTTTGAAATATGACTTGCGCACCTCTACATCACTTGCGCGCCGCCACTTGTGTGCCGCCACTTGCGCGCCACCACTTACGTGCCGCCAATTTCCTTTGTCATTTTTGGATAGTATGATATTTGAAATGTGTTTTTCCAAAAAACACTTCTTTACTCTCTCTATCCTTCATACGGCTTGCACCACAAGTTCTCCAAACTTGTGATGATTGTAAAATACAAATCAGCAAAGAATTGTCTGATTTACAAGTCCTTTACAAAGTGAATTGATTTAGCTTTTTGACAACAAAAGACAACACTCTGTAACATAAAACTTTTCTTACTTCCTTATCTATCCAACTTGGTCCCAACAATGATCATCCAAATGACATTCCCAACCCTATGGGAGTAGGAATCATGAACTTTGTGACATTACTTTCTCAGTTAAAAATTTTTATTAATAGAAACTTGAATCAATATGAACTCTATAACACACCTAAGAATGAACATGTTTCAATTGAGACCTTTATATGACAAAGGCCTCTAACTTTCAATGGATCTTACGATCAATTAATCACTAAAAAATGAATCAACTCTACTAAAATGATCTTTAACATCCTTTAATGCTCTGAGTAAGATAAGGTTGTTCTAGTTGTTTATCTTATAGAGGGAGAATTTGATTAATAGTGAATGTTGGTTAAAAATAAAAATCATGGAGAGGAGATCAAAGTGATGAAGTGGATGGAATTTCAAAAAAAAATCAGTTTTTTTCCCTTTTACTCTCTAACTAAAAATGGAGAGGGACTTCCTTAGACTTAATAAAAAGGATGATAATTTCATTCGGGCGTATGAGGAAAAATTCAAAAGAGTTGGATGATATGCCTTAGGATTTTTTATTACCCCTAAAAGTAAATTTTACCACTAATTTGGTGGAATAAATCTGAGTCTACAAAAATCCATATCCATTAGAGACTTTGAAAACTATGAGTAAATTGTCTGATGTACCCTTTAATTCGATATGGGGATTATTGAATATAAAGGGTCTCATGGGACTAGAGATAATAAGTGGATAATGGATTTTAATTTTGGTGGTGAGATGAAAAAATATCAAGGGGAAAGAAAGTCCAACACCCCACTTATCAAAAGTGTGAGAATAAGCATCTAAAAACTTTCCTAAAGGGGATAAGTAAATGCTTTAGGTTTGGGAAGGAAGGGCCCCTAGATTGTGATTTATAATGGGAGAAAACCACTAATTTAATGAAATAAATGAATGCTCTTGTCAACCCTTAGACTATTTTATAGTGTTTAAACTGTAAGAAATAAGGACACTGTGAATATCAATTCCTTAAGATAAGGTTCGTCGATGAAAACTAATGAAAACAACCTCTAAGGCCTAGATATAAATGGTAAGCTTATGAAATCACAACTACCAAGGTGGATCCAAAAAATTAAGTGGTGAAAGGTATTCTAGTTATCTATTCAAGAATAGTGAACATAATTTTTGATTTTGGTTTTATTAATTTTTTCATATCATGCAAGTTTAGTAGAACTATTTAAACACCACCTTAAAACATTGAATTAAAGTTATCAGTGAAGATAGTTAATGAGTAAATTGTTATATCCTAATCATATAAATCATCTCTTATATAAATTTATGGGATGAAATTCCCATAAAACCATGTGATACCCACTTAGAGAAATTTATTGTAATTTTGGTCATGGATTAACTTTACTTATATAGATCAAAAATAAATTGTTGAGAGAAGGAAATCGCCCTCTGTTTCATGAATCTTCCTATAATTATATACACATGAAAGGAGGATGATGAATCTTCTTTGGTACAAAAATCTTAAGAATGGATATTGTCACCTTTCAAGAAAGTGTATCTAGATTAAATGATTGAGACTAAAGAAAATATCATCCTTAATGAAAAGTCCATTTTAAGGGATTTTGCTGATGTGTTTCCCAGATAGTTTTCTGCTCTTCCTCTTAGATGTGATGTTGAATTCTCAATTTATCTCATACCTGAATATTTTTCAATATCCAAGAATCTATATAAAATGACCTTTTGTTTTAAATTGAGGAGTTAAAGAAAAAATTAAATAAGAATGTGGATAAAGGGTTTATGCACCCAAGTGTGTCACTATGGGGTGCACCAATCCTTTTTTTCAAGAAGAAGAATGGGTCAATGAACCTCTATATTGATTATCTTGAGCTTAATAAGATCATGAAAAATGAACAAGTATCACATGAAATGAATTTCTAAGCTGTTTGATCATATACATGGAGCCCAATACTTCTCCAAGGTGTATACTTAGTCGGGATATTATCAATTAAAGGTGAAGAAGGAGAATATATCCAAAATAGATTTTCATACAAGGTACCTACATTATGAGATCATAGTGATTCCATTTAGACTCACTAATGCTCAAAAAAATCTTCATGGACTTGATGAATAGAGTATTTAGATATTACCTTGACAAATTTGTGGTATTTTTTATAGATGACATTATTATATACTCCAAAATCAAGGAGGAACATGAGGATAATATGAAATTATTTATTGAATAATTTTTGAAAGGAAAAGTTATTTTCAAAGTAAAGTAAAAACGAGTTTATAAGAAGAATGTAACCATCATGGGGCATGTTATCATAAAAAAGGATATATATGGATCCTTTAAAAGATAAGGAAATTAAAGGATGTCCAAGACCAATATATTATTAAGACAATCAAGGAGGATAAAAAATGATGATTTTCTATAGAAGAAGGAAGTAAATATCCATAGTTAAACTTTTACAAAGATGAAGTTATAAGGTTTTGAACCTGGATATATTTGAAGAAAAAATTTAGTGGGATAACATGCAGAGGGTGATTGCAAATTTTGTATCATAATTCTTGGTATGTCAATAAGTCAAGGATAAATGAAAGAAGTATAAGGGTATTATGAAACCATTTCCCATATGATTATAGAAATGGAAAAACATAACCATGTATTTCATTGTATGACTCCCCAAGACCCCTAAAGGAAATAATTCCATCTGGGTGGTAGTCGATCACCTTACCAAGTCAGTACAATTCATTATTATCAAGGAAGATTTCTCTCTTGACCAAATCATCAAGATATACATAAGGGTAGTGGTAAGACTACATGATGTTACAATCTCTATTATGTCTATTAGAGATCAAATTTTTACCTCAAGGTTTTGGAGAAGCCTCCAACAAGTGTTAGATATGAAGATGAGATTTGACACTACTTATCACCCTCATGTGGATGGTTACTCTGAAAGGACCATTAAAACTCTAGAGGATATGTTAAGATCATGTTCAATGGGTTTACACAAATATTAGGACAAAAAAATTCCCCTAGTAGAGTCCTCTTATAATAATAGTTTCTAGTCTATCATTCAAATGGCACCTTATGAGGCTTTTTATGGGAAGAGGTTTCAGACTCCAACATTCTCGGATAAAGTTAGAGAGAGGAAGTTTATGGGACATGATTATATCTAAGAGATGATATATAAGGTTCAAACCATTTTGTGACATATAAAATCCACAAAAAGTCGATAGAAAATATATTCATACAATTATCAAAAAGACATAGATTTTGTGGTTAGAGATAAAGTGTCTATTCCTATATCACCATGGAATAAATTCATGATTTTTAGAGAAGAAGGGAAAGCACATTCCAAGATACATTGGCCCCTTTGAGATCCTTGATCACATCAGAGTGATGGAATATCGATTAGCACTCCCACATAACCTATCTCAAGTGCATGATGTGTTCCATGTATCCCTATTGAGTAATTAAATAAAATACCCCACACATGTATTAAATCTAGAGGTGGTACCATTATAGAATGATATTTTGTATGAGAAGAAGATAATGAAGTTATCATATTGTAGAGATAAGGTTATACTAAACAAGACAACTCACCTGGTCAAAGTGTTATATCAGAAATATAAATTTGAGGAAGTGACATGGGAACTAGAAGGGAAATGAAACATAAGTCCCCTCGTCTATTTTAGTGAATGAAATAAAAAATTTATGGGAAAAGTTTCTGAAGGGGGGGGGGGGGTAAATTCAATGGAACAAACCTTTATAAATTAATTTTATTTTTTAAATGAATAAATTATATATTAAGTAATGTAGCTAAAGAAAATACATGCACTAATTTGTTTATATTAGAGCGTTATAAGTTATATCATATAAAAATTTAAAATATCATTAAGAATCATTAACATTGATAATATAGATATTGTACAGTTAACATTAATATTAGTATATTAAGGGTTATGGTAATGTTCAATTTATAGTTCCCTGACCTACTTTTCCACTCAAATAGTACTCCAGGCTGATTTTCCAATAGGCCTTAAGCGCACCTCACCATACACCAAAGGTTGATGAATAGTATTAGGGTATGATTAGATGATAGTCGGGAGACTATAAACTCATGTAATTATAATAATAATATTCCACATATATATAACAGAGAGGAAGAAGGACTATAAATAATAAAAACATCAATACAACTCAGCAAAATCATAATAAAAAAAATTAGTAATAATAATTCAAATACATAACACCATTTGTAGAAGAAAAATCATGTCACAAAAGGTTATAAAAATGATAATCAAGTTCAACCATGTTTGACCATATAATACATGTGTATAAAACTCAAAATAAAGGTCCAACTCGATGTAGGGAAACCTCCTAGACCACTACCATCCATCCCATGAAAATGTACATCTACGATCACCAAGTTCTAGCTCCCGAGCCTGGTCCATTACCTGATCTCAAAGGCATAAAGTCTACATGCATCCCAAGGGGCCCATGTAGGGTGTGAGTGTGAACTAAATTGGACACCACCGACATTTTATTGACTTACATCCATAATTATACAATGTATTAAAAATATAAAAAAGGAAACACACACATGTTTAATAATTTAACATGTTTCCCTTATACTCAACAACAACAAGGAAGCATTTAACTTCTTCAGCCAATGTTAGTATATCTCTAAAAATGTTCCCCCAAATATATATATGGTATAAAATAAATTTATTTATATATATATATATTTTTAGTGGTGAGGACCCATGGATTTGTGCCCAGGAATCCTTTGAAGAATATCATAATTAGAGTGCCTTAGGCTCCTCCCATAAATAAATCAATAGCACCTCATGCCATATGAAACCTCACATTCCACCAATCAAGTATCTGACATCCAAATAGCACACCCATCAATAAGTCCCATATCCCTCAGACCTCAAATTAGAAGGTCATCATCAACCCAATAACCTGATGTATAAAGACACAGTAATATCCATCCTCCAAATATAATAAATAACCTTCATCTCAACAACCCGACATCCTAAGGCATGATGATATCCATCCTCCAATAATCCCGACTCATTGAACTCAATGTAACGACAAGCCTCTTCTAAAAATCGATGGTATCAACACCATCACATGATGTTCCATCACCATCAATTGTGGAATTCTATGTTAAGAACCTCCAACATCACTGATGGTCAGAACCATCCCCTAAGCCACAATATCTATAGAGGCCTCCACCCATAATGAGTGGTCAACACCACCTCAATGAAGTTCTATACGTATGAACATGAATCCAATGGCACATCGGCCAACAATGGTGAGATGAAATCACCAACAATACCTAATCCACATCATCTGGAACCTCACGCCCCTGTGACCACATCACCCAAATCCTGATGTTCAACACCATATAATGTCCTACGGTCTATGCCCATAACCTGAGGAACTCATCACCTCAAACTAAAAACCATGTCATCACAACATGGTAATCATCATCACTAAATGTATCTTGAGCCATGCCCACAACCTAATGACCATGTAACCTTAGTCCCGGTGATCAACATCACCTAAAATCCTCAAGCCATGCCCACCATATTCCTATGAAACCATAGAGATCATAATACAATTTAACTGATTAAATAACCAAAACCAGTCTAACCTACCTAGTTGGTCACAACACCCTTACCCAACTCAACAAATATGAAGAGGCTAGGGTATGCTCAATGGAATCCCATATCAATGGTTAGTCAATTTAAAAAGAAAAGTATTAATTTAGTAAATGTTTCCCTAAAAAAACCCAACATGAATATTTAAGAACTCACCATATAACAACCTAAAAATTAAGGAGAAATCTAGGCACCACCTAAATTATACCTGTAGGTTATCGCTCATTTGAAATCAGCCTCTAACATGAGATAAAATGATAGAAATCATAGTTTTAGAAAAACGTCCTAAAAATAGGTCAAAATAGCTCACACAGATTTAGAATACTACATGGTAAGACAAAATAAGAAGAAAATAAATTGGATTCAAGGCCTAACACTATGCTTAAAATGCACCCAACAATGTTTAATTCAGGGTTCGATTAGAGGAGGATGCTCAAAACCTACTAAGATGGAAAAGGGAGCTCCATGACTGTTAGAGGAGAGGATCACGCATGTGAGGAAGAAAAATAAGGGGATAAACTTAAAAGAAATTAGGTTAGTTTGGTAATTTTTAACTTTTTAAAGATGTGTATGGTTAATTCGCACAGTTTGTCTAAACATGTGCCAAAAGTGAGCACTCACTTTACAAAGGGTCGTCCATTTGAAACTGGTTGCATAGTTTGGTTGCATGGTTTGGCCACACCATGCAGTAATCATGCACACTTACTGCCTCAGTGTCACTAAGTGTGTTGGATACACTGAATAGTTTGTAAAACCATATATAGACTATGTTAATGCTTTCATAAGGGCTGTAGAGCCCCCACATGGTTTCTCCTAGGAGGTCGCATGGTTAAATCCAAATTTACACCTCTGTTTGTACCTTCTAAAAAAGAGATTTTGGGCCCCCGACACTCTTGAAACTCATACAAACCCCTAAGGAAATAACGATAACTTAAATCACATCTAAGAAAACATATTTTAGTATTAAAACTATCAGAATTATGTTCCAACATATAGAATTAAAGTTGGTATATCCACCAACGATAAAAATTCTAAAATCTTGGGAATTTTGACCCTCTAAAAACCTTGGATGTTACAATCACACCACCTTAAAATAGATATTCCCCGAGCTATGCTATCTCTAACTGATATAGTACCAAACATACACATCTCTTAAACATCACCTGGGTCTACCCATGTTATTAAGTCATGGGATAATTCCCCTTATGGAACTCCCGACCTTTTGAATTACCTACCTGGTCACTTACCAACCAAGAATTTAAATATTTTGATGGTCCACTGACCATCCTAAGATATAAAAGTCCTCCCATGACATAATTTCATTTCTATACCTCATCAGGTTCTCATTTAATGCATGTGTCATACATAACACCCATCAAATCCTGCATCTCATCAGAATCCCATTTCATACTTTTTCCAAACACAACACTCATCAAGACCTGCATCCCATCAGATGCTTATAATTACTACATATCAGTAGATGCACAGAAATAATCCTACATAATATATATATTCCCATCATATTACCAATTCCTACAAGCCTCATAAAAATCACACATCATCTTGATTGCAATATACTAACCAACACCCGGTTAGTTAAAATACAACATGTACACCACATGCACTAAACCAGCCATAAAAAACAAAAGGTAAATTCCCAAAATCATATCATACCTCTAAGAATCACCATCTCCCCTATATACTCTGACCCAGGTATCTCAACAACATGCACCTGGCCTGAAGAATGACTTCCTGAGGCCTAACCTCCTTGTGGATCTACTCTATATACTAGCCATTAAACACACTACTAGGTCTCTCTATCTATACCACGACCTCTATGTACAATTGAATCCCAACTACCAGCTCCAGATACTACTCCTAGTCCTACCTATGATCACTAAGTCTAAACAGGTCCCTAACACCTTGCTATTTGTGAAAGATTTTTATAGAATATCAACAAATTTATTATTTTTCCACATGCCCGACTCTCTAATGGAGCCTACTCACACTAAGTTTGGACATAGACCAGTTGCTCACACTGAAAGAACACAACTAAATAACTACACCTTAGTATCCTACCCGAGTCTCTTTCTTGACTAACCTACTAAAACTCCTCATGGTATCACTTTTTTCCACTTGAATCATCACCATTAAATGAACCGGGCACTGTTACCCATCTCAAATAAGCTCGGTCTATCAAGTTTACCTCGATTATCAGTGCCTGATTCACCAACTCTAAGAAAAAGGTCATTCTGAAGATATTTACCTAAAAATTGATTGCTTTATTCAAGACATACTCAAAACACCTCACCTTGTAGAATCCATTTCTCACCATAGCAGGTGAAAAACACCATAGGTTAGTGAAATTGTATGCATAATCTATGATGGATAGATATCCCTGATAAATATTCATGAACTCACGGGCTCTATCCTACCTCAACATCTCCAAGAAGATATAATCGAATAAGCTGCCCTTGAAATCCTTCCAAGATAGTCCCTCATGTCTTCCTTCCTAAACCTGCATACCCCACTAGTTCTTTTCCTGTCCTCTGAGCATGTGCGTAACCAGCTTCACCCTCTGACCTGGGGGTGTCTCAAGCTGATTGAAAATCATTTTCACCAACTCAATCCAGTTCTATGTTTCCTGTGGTCCACCCTCACCCTGAAATAATTGTGGTTTCTAAGACTAGAACTCATGGGTCAAGTAATACATGGGCGAATCAGCTCCCTAGGCTCCCCTATTGACACCCTATATAACTTGATCCAAGATCTCCATGAGCTGCTCATTTAACCATGGTCCAAAATCGTCCATCAGTCACAGATAACCCAATTGTACTAGATCATGTACCTATGAATCAATATCATCCCAACCCTCCAAATCCTGATCTTGACCCTCAAGGGCCTCACCCCTTGCATGCTCATGTAGTACCATATCTCTTCTCTCCTGACGCTCCACTAGACTTCTTCTAGGTGACATAATTATGAAGACTAAATACCATGGTCAAACATCCATAACAATATGTATATATATATATATATATATATATATCACAGATCAGAAAATATGTAATAGGAATCACATCTCACCACCCTTACACTCCCCTACTGCACCCATCTCACATGAAATCTTGCCTCGTGTCACTTACCTACCCATATCAGAGACAGGTATCACATATAATCCATCCTCATGGCCCCTTTAAAACCTATAATAGAGTCAGGTATCACATATCATCTAGCCTCATGGACCATTTCCTACCCATAATAGATCCAGGCATCACATATCATGTATAACAAGATAACATAAAATTGAGTTAGTTGAGTATAATTCCACCAAAAAGGCTAATATGGAAAACATTGTTTAGTTTCTTTGTTGACACTTTAAACAAATCACACTCTTTCATCATTTTTCCTACCCTTATTTGGTTCAAGCCTATACATACTATATATACATAGAATCATGTATTTATATTATTGAAAACCACATACCTGGGATGGATTAGTATAATTTCACCAAAAATGATAACAAGGAAAACATTGTTTAGCTTATTTTTTAAAACTTTAAACAACCCAACCCCTCTTAGAACATTCTAGTTTCCCAATGATGATCATAAGAAAATCACACATCATATAAGCCTAAGTGCCTACCATGATGAATAAAAAATCCTCCCTTTCTATACCGAGCCATGGGTAAAACCAAAAAATTGAATAACATCACACCCAAGTGCACAAATCGAGGTAAAAATCAATCAATTGTAAAAGTGAAAAGCATAACATCAATTTTACACCCTTGGAAACTTGGTCTACCCCCCATGCATGGGGATGTAGGCACCCAAACATAAGATCTTTACCTAGATCTGACTACATACTAGTCTCCTATCTACCATATCCAAAATATTAATACAAAAAAGGAAAAGAAACTCCTCTGATACCATTTATATCACCCTGACCTGGTTTTCCACTCAAATAGTGCACCAAGCTGGTTGGCCACTTGGCCTTAAGCACGCCTCCCCATATGCCAAAGGCTACTGACTAGCAGTGATGGTCTAATTAGGTGATAGTGGGGAGACTACACCTTCAAATGATTTTAATAATAATGGTCCATATATATATAACACAATAGAAGAAGTTCCATAAACAATAGAAGCATTACTAAATCCCAATAGAAGCATAATAAAATTGTAGCAGTAACAAGAAGTCCAAATAATAACATCATTTGTAGAAGATAAAAGATTTCATATAAGGACATATAAAAATATAATGAAGGTCATCCATGGTCGAACATATAGTACAAGTTTATAAACCCAAAAGAAAGGTCAAGCTCAATGTAGAGGAACCACCAGGTCCATTGTAATTCATTTCATACAATGGTACATCTATGATCACCAAGGTCCATCACCCATTCTTGACCCCTTACATGATCTCAAAGACATAAATTCTACATAAATACCAAGGGCTCTATGTAGGGTGTGATTATGAGCTCTATAGGTCACCACCAATATGTTCCTGACTTATATCCATAATTATGCAGTGTGAAAAATATAAAAATAGGCAACACACAAAAGTTTAACAATTTTACCTACTTCCCTTGTGCTTAATAAACACAAGGAATCATTTAACTACATCATCCAATTCCAGTATATCTTTGAACACATATCCCCAAATATATATATGGAATAAAATAAATGAATATATATATATATATATATATATTTACAGTGTTGAGTACCCATAGCTTATTGCCCAGGAATCCTAAGAAGAATATCATAACTGGAGTGCCCTAAGGGTCCTCTCATAAATATATCACCAAAACCTCATGCCATCCGACACCTCAATTTCCACCAATCAAGTATCCAACATCTTAATAAAACACCGATCAATAAGTCCCATGTCCCTATGAACTCATCTTAAAAGTTCACTATCAGCTCAAAAACCTGACGCCCTAAGGCACGATGATATCCATCCTCCAATATATAATAAATAACTATTGGCTCAATATCCTAATGTCTCAAGGAAAAAAATATCCATCCTACCCTAATCTTGACCCATCAACCTCAATGTAACAGTGAGCCTCAACTCCCAACTGATGGTATCATCACCATCACCCGATGGTCCATCACCATCAACCGTGGATTTCTACAGTGATCACCTAAAACATTATTGATAATAAAAACCATCCCCTAATATGAAATATCTACATAGGCCTCCACCCATTATGATTGGTAAATACCTCCTCAAACGAGTCCTATCTGTGTGCACATGACTCTAACAACACGTCATCAAAAAATGGTGAGAAAAAATCAGTCACAATACCTAAGACACATCATCTATCGCCTCATGCCCCTATGACCATGTTACCAAAATCCCAATGGTCAACACCATCCAAAGTCTTGTAGGCCATGCCCTCAACTTGATGACCTCATCACCTAAAATCAAAGACCATACCACCTCAACCTGGTGATCATCATCACCCCACATATCTTGGGCCACGCCCTCAACCCAACAACCATTTCACCTTAGTCATGGTGGTCAACATCCCATCAAATCCTTGAGCCATGCCTATCACATTTCCATGGAACCATAGAAATCAGAATAAAATTTAATTGATTAATGAAACACAACCAGACTAACCAACCCAATTTGTCACAAGCCCCTTACCTAGATCAGAAGATATAAAGAGTCTAGGGAATGCTCAACGACATCCCATAATAATGGTTAATCAATTTATAAAGGAAAGAATTAATTAATTAAAGGTTTACCTTGAACAACCCAACATTCATATATACGATTTCACCATATAAAACCCATAAAATTAAGAGGAAATTTAGGAAATGGATACAATATACTTATAGGTGATTTCTCTTCTAATATCAACCTCTAACTTGATATAAAATGAGAGAAATAATAGTTTCAGACAAAGGCCATGAAAATAGGGAAAAATATCTTTCATGTATTTAGTCTACCATATGGAAATATAACAAAATATGAGAAGAAACATGATTGAAGGAAATACCACTACACTTATAGTACACCCAAAATCATTTAATCTGAAGTCTGATCATAGGAGTATTATTAAAGCATAGTGAGAGGGAAAAGGGATCTCCACAACTATTAGAGATGATGAGAATGTATGGGAGGAAGAAAAATAAAAGGAGAAACCTAAAAGGAAGGAGTGATAATGTGGTGATTTTTCACTTTTTAAAGAGTAACATGATTAAGTCACATGGTATGGATAACCTTTCACCAATTTTGTTAATTCACTATCCAATTCATCACCCATTTGAAATAGGTCACATGGTTTGGCCACATGATTTATCCAGACCATGCACTAACCATGCACACCTACTGCCTAAGTGGCACTAAGTGCACATGCTAGGACTCACAGTTTGGAAAACCATGTGAAACCCATGAACACCCTTTTAGAAGGGATACATACCCCCACATGGTTTCTCCTTGGATGCATCATGGTTTAATCCAACTATGTGCTTCTGTCTGCACCTTTTGAAAAATGATCTTTTGGGGCCCCGGTGTTGCTGAAACTCATTTGAACCCCCGATACATTCACTAGTGCCTTAAAAATAATCTAAAAACAAATCCTTAGAGCATGAAAAATCTCATAATTACATTATCAATTCAATAATTTTTTGTTGTTCTATCCCCCAATCTTAAAAATTCAAAAACTTCAGGGATTTTGACCTACTTAAAAACCTGGAATGTTACACAATTAAAAAAGAAAGAATGATCGACAATATCAACTCATAGGATCATACCCTATTAAGCACATTTATCTAATATTCTAAGAGAGATATAATCACTATGATTTTACCTTGAAAAATCCTGAGTTGATATTTAACAACTAATTAATGGGTGAAACTGTTTATAGGAGATGACCAAGCTCATAGAGACCACAACCCAATCCATGTTCATCGAATCACCCCATGAAAAAATCACAATCGTACACCTTAGACTTAGGGTATTCACTACTGTAATAAAAGGATATATATCTATACACTAATAGTTTTAATTTCTATAATTTATTTTTAATAAAACAATTATTATATTTATGCCTTTTTAATATTACTTTTTAAATGATTAAATAATGTGTTCGATAAAAATTCAATTTTTTTACGATGAAACAAATAATATATTATTGAGAAATATATAGTTTCAATCAAGACATATTTTTGATGAATTCAATAATTTTTAAAATAAATTATATTTTAATAAAAAATTATAATGAAATAATATTTATTAAATATAAATGATCATATAATTTTATAAAGTGAAATGTAATTTTTATGAGGGTCAGAAAACTTTTTTTGTAAAAAAAGAGTATTTTTCAATAAATGGGTATTTTTTATTAAAATATTTAAATTGAAATTTTTATAGAATTAATTTTATAAAGTAAATATTACTTTTAAATCAACATTTTTAAATTATCCAATGGTGATTTTTTCATAATTTTCTAAGACAACAAAATTTTTAGGTAAAAAATAAATATGGTATAAATATGTGGTATGTATTATGACATCATAATGACCCAAAAGTGGTGTAATATATTAAATAAAATGTATTAATGACCAAATATATATTTCCCCTTTAAAATAATGTGTTTTTAAAGTTATTTTATTAATTTTATAAATCCTTAATGAATCATCCAAAATCTATTTTATATTTTAAGGTTTTAAAATAAATTCTTTATAAACATGACTCACTTCCACATCACCAAGGGAATTATTTTAATTTTTTCGGTTATTATTATTATAAAATAATTAAAACCACTCCTCTTTGTTAGAAACCATGAGAAAAATTATGGTAAGGTTTTTTTTGATTACTTTATTATATATAGTCCAAAACCTAAGTTTGGAAATTAATAAATAATTATCCTATCTTTTGCTATATAAAACCACCCAACCCCCCATTACTCTTTACTAAAAACTCTTGGAGTACGAAATTACTCTTCCTTACCCTCTCTTTATTCCTCCAAAGGTTCCTCTAGGATCTTAAGAAGCTCATCCCAAGATTTTATAAGTGTCCTCTCAAGGTAAGGGATCCTCTCCTTCTCCTATTTATTCAAGCACCTTATTTATATTATGCATTTTTGTTTACAATTGTTCATGTTGGGATATATTATTACATACCACTCTTACCATGCTTATGATTTCTAAGTGATTAGATACCTATTTCACTCTAATTAATCCCTTCTATGAATCATTATGTGCCACTATTATGCTGTTGAAATTTTCCTGTGATTTTTTATGCCAAACAATTGTGAAGTGAGTACCCATCCGCATTTATACTCAAGGCTATTCACCTAGATGTATCTATCCTTAATTGGTTGGGTAGTTCCATTTATGTATCTCACACTTCTTAATCATGGGATTAAAAGTGGTTAAATACATCCTTATATTGTATGATCTATGTGGCACACTTATGCATGTACATGACATGAAAGTGACGGTTGGGCCCGAGATTATATAGCCCAACAATTCATCGGGTAATTTCTTTTATGTCATGAGAATCCATGTACGGTGAATGGGAGTTATCCTAATAACACTATTTTATGTTTTATTTGTGGTTATCCTTGAATTATGTCTATGGTGTCATGTTTTATGTTTTTACCACATTCCTATGTTGCCTTTATGTTATCATGTTATATCCTGACTCATTGTTCAATATTATGATTCTCACCCCTCTTGTGTTACCTTGATATTAATCTAGGATAACATGTATTAATTTACCTTATGTTATTCTTTATGAGGATTTATATCTCAACCATTTCTTATATACTTTCCTAGGATGTCCTGTTTAGTTTTAGAAGAACGATATAATTTTGGGAGCATTTTAAGAGGGTTTCAAATAATGTCATTATATTTATGTTGTAATTTATTATGCTATGTACTTGATTTAGAAAATACACTAGGATTAATGGTCTTTTAGTATTTTATAATTTGTAACTTTATATAATAAATCATTAAATAAGGTTTATTAAAGATAGGGGTTATAATATGGATAGACCTTATGCCATACACAAGGTCTACTCCAACAGAGCCAACTACCTCATCATGATGGATAAAGAGCGCATAATATATACTAACAATGAGTTATTTCTCAAGAAGTACTTTTTATAAATTCATGTTGAGTTCAGATTTTCCTTGATTCAATTCAATAAAATTAATAACCAATATCCTCATTATATGACCTTAAACTGTAGAATGCCATGGTCCTAACTGTAAGAACTTAAACTACACAGCATGTTCATCCTAACAACATGATGTTAAACTTAAAAACACCCAAATCCATTTTTCACGACATTAAAATTATTTTAAGACATCCTGATCAAATGATATTAAATCTTAATACATACAATACCAATTGAATGATGTTAAAATACATAATATATGGTCTATACTACAAGAACCTAAATGGCATGGAATAGTCTGATCAATAGGGCCTTGATTCCTTGTGTTTGAACTAGATCAATGTATGTGTCTTTGGAATTTGATTCCTTATAAAAAATCTATTATAAATAAAACAATTCCCCACATTTCAAATGAAAAATTCCCCTCCATAATTTGGGTACCCTATCTATCTCACATGACCAAATATTTCAGGGAAAGAACATTGTTATGGGGCCTGGTGTCAACAAAAATGCCTCTCCACTGTGTAAGAGCTCGATCTGCATAGGACCCAACCACAAGCTCAATCACAATTTTTCCCTCCACCTTATTCTAGTACTAGAACCCTCATTATATTCTGATTAGGTGTATTCTCTTCATTCTGTAATAAGACAAGGTGATCCTATTTTACCCCCTATAATAACTATGTGTGGATTTATTTCCATACCATGGGATACATAGTGACATTCATATCACTTATCTTAGTCCCAATCACAAGTTCAGTCAATATCTAACCCCTATAGTGTATTGTATCTCTATTCATGGTGGGTCTCTTTATATTAGACTTTATAGTGAGATGAAATATTTTATAAAAAGTTCCTTATCATACAACCTTAAACTATAGAACATCTGATTCATAGTCGCATGATGTTAAACTGCATGATTCATGGTCCACCCTATATGACCTTAAACTAATAAGAATAATCTATTTGACACTACCAAACTTCCATACATGAGATTAAGATCTATGTAATGGTGTATAGAATATGGTATCTATATATAAACCTATTCTAGTATAAAATTACCCACTCTTAAAATTACTCAAAATATCCTATACTAGGTGTAGGTTATGGAGTTTCTCTTCATTCCAATTTCATACTACGATAAATTCCCCTCTCCTACTTGAAAGCTAGATGTATGAAAATATTATTTATCAGAACTATGTGTATATTGATTCCTATTACAATAGGATATATAGTGATTCCCATATCACTTATCCTAGGAACAACCTTTAATCCCTATCCTATACCTATTTCATCCCGATACTTGGGTCCTACCTATTCACATTAGGTTTCCCCTCAACTAGTATGACATTGAGACAAAGACATAATTTTCTTTATACAAGACAAAACATTGAAATATCCATAGAATATTTTGTATTCATAGACCTATGAATAGGTTGACACATCCCCATTTTATATGTCTTAGTCACATGACATTAAACTATATAGAATTTTTTCATGGTCACATGATGTTAAACTATATGGAATTGTAACATGACATTAAACTTTATAGAATTTTGTCCTAGTATCGCAATGCTAAACTATATAGAAATGTATCCAATTTACATGAAAATAAACCGAATGTCATGATTTCCTTATTTCATGATGTTAAACTACACAATGTATGGTCTATCCAATATGACCTTGAACTATTTAGATTGGTATGCCTTATGTGGCCTAACTTTCTTAGATAAGAGATAGATCCATGTAATATATTCATTAGCACATGGATATCTATCCTTGATTCTATGGAAAAACAAAATTATCTTACCCTATATGAGATCCAGATCCATGTATGGTCACATAATATGCAGTAACCTATAATTGGGTAAAACACCCCCTTTTCACTAAAAAATTTATCTTTAGGGATTCCCATGTCTATGATTGGATATATATTATATTATTTCTCTTGGAATAGTCATGGGGATTCTTTTTCTCTTGATCCCATATCAAGATATGAGAGTTCCCCTTCCCTATATTTGAGCTATATTGATGTAGGGGTTACCCTTTTAATAACTATGTGTGGCTTGATTCGTATTACCTTGGGGTGCATAGTGAAACCCAAACCACATACTTTGGGTTTATCTATAAATTTCCATCTATATACATCCCTAAAAATCTTAATCATGGTTAGTTCAGGACTAATACATTCTAATCACCTCCTAATTTTTCCCCATATACCACGCTTCATTTATTGAGTGTTTGAGTCACTATAAACCTTTAATGGATATCAGTAATGATTGTATCTAGCTATAAAGGACATATGTATTTGTTAATGATCATTATCACTTCCATATTTGGCCCTTCCAACCAAATAATTTTTTATCTTGAGGAGAAATTCATCTAATCTTTATACGACTCTACCAACATTACTATAGAACCCATTATTAAAATACTGGTTAGTTTTCAGCCTTGGCATACTTATCAAATCTCAAATTCCTAACTCAAATAATTTAGATCATGTTTTACATCTTTTCCATTCCTTATTCAAAGGTGTTTGGATACTCTTAGCTCTATAGTCCCATGTGGGTTTCCATATCACAAACCCACTATATGGTCCAAGTACCATGACCTTAAATTGTATAAACCACCCCATTGAATGATCTATACTAGAATTGGTATCCTTATTCACTTTAGGTTCTTCCCTACCCATGCTAAATAGATTATATCACCATATAGTATAAGAATCATTACACTAAACTGTGTGCATACACCAATGAGATGATCTACACTAGAATTAGGATTCTAAACAATGATGGATTCTACCTTACCCTCTTCAGTTATACTATCTCACCCTTTTTGGATATATCTACATAACCTTAAAAATAACCATAGATAGTCCAAGCATCATGAACATAAAATTTATGCACCCCCAATAGATGGTATGTAGTAGTGTTGGGATCCTAATTCACATTGTTAAAAATGATTTTTTATTATTATAGAAAGAGGAGAACGCCCTACATGGTACCGAATGATCACGGTGGTCTAAAATGATGATGTCCTAAGGCATCCCCTTGGACAAGCATATTACATTCACTAGGAAGTGAGCATTGCGACCTTGAACTATGTTCACACCCTATCAAGATGATGTATACTAGAATTGGGATCCTTATTCACACTATGTTCTCCCTAACCCATGCTAAATAGACTATATCACATTTTAGTTTGATCACTGTGACCTTAATCTTTATGTACACATCCTTGAGATAGTACAAACTAGTGTTCAGAAATCATTCATGTTGGGATTTCAATTTCCAACACTAGATAGGTGATATCAATATTTGGTCAAAGTCGAGTGACCATAAAGCCTAGCCATAATTGATCAATTTTTTATGAACTTAAACTATTTACCCAATGGTCCAAATTGAATCACCATTAAAATATAGATAAAAAACACATGTAAAAATTTTCAAGACAAAAACCCATAATGGGTAACTTGAGAAAACATTAATTATATGATCAATAAGTCATATTCCTTATAGACATAATAAAATTTAGATCACAAGATTGAAAAGGTACAAATATTTTGGGACTCATAATATAGATCTAGAAAAATTTGAGTTGTTCTCACTGGACCCACTGGTCTAGGATAAAGTTAGAACAATTCCACATTGTATCATTTTCCCCCAAATATGTATTCAATACATGTTGGTGTAACTTTTAAGGTGACCAAAAAATTATTAAATACCCCTACCTCCACAAGAATACTTCATTCCTAAAGTGTTTGAATAATAATAAACCTTACATGATTATCGATAACAAGAACATACAATTCCAAGGGACACCTTTATTTGATAATGATCATCAATGTTTCAATATTAGACCTTGCTAACCAAATATGTATTTTTCCTGAGTATAATTTACTTTAATCTTTTCATGCCTTGAAAACATTACAGTACAACCCATCATTAAAATGTGGTCTATGATCATCCCTTTCATACCTGTTCCATATCACCATCTCCCGATTGAAATATCCTAAGTTATGATTTACAAATTCCACAATCCAACTATTCATCTATATTTAATACCATTGATGTTACACAATTGTTCATCATAACCATATTCAAAGTAAGAGTATGACATATAATCCTTAAATTTTTTATAGGTCCTCATCATGTAACCTTAAACTAAATGACACAATGGTCCATGCATCATGACCTTAAATCGTTCACTCCTATTTTCAGAGTAGTCTGTACTTGTGTTGTTTCCCTAGTTCATGTTGAGTTATTATTGTTACCTTATTGAATAGACTATATCATCCTTTGGTAAAAGTTGTCCTACCTTAAATATAATTTATGTGGTCCAAGAATCATAACCCCCAAAATGAATGCACCTACCCTTGAGGCGATCTATATTAGTCTCACTTAGCACCTCATCCATAAAGATATTTATTTGACCATATTATTATGGAAATTGCCTCACCTTTTTGTCAAATATATTTTAACTTAAACTCCTGCAATATTTTTCTTACTTTCAATACCATAAACTAACCAAGGGAATTTGAATTGTACTTTGTAGGTTGATAACCGGAAAAGGGTGGCCTAATAAATAGTTGATTCTCCACTTTATAGACATGCATCTCACATGGTCTATGAAAAATTGAGTATCAGAAAAAGAATTAATATAAAACTAGTCAAGATAAAAAACTTGAAAGGGATTCTTGATAAAAATATGAGTTCAAACCCACTTGGTCTCCCGCATCCGGGACTTAGAAAAAAATTAGGGTGAATAAAAAGGATAAGACATAAATTTTGCAGGTTTTACTATATGATCATGGTAAAATTAAATTTGTGCTTGCTAGTTCATCAACCAAGGAAAAAAATAGATATTCTTTTTGTTCCTCCCTACATTACTTCAAATATCCATGTGAAACACACAAAGATATAGATTAAGTGTACTTAATCACTTTTAGACATTGGGATCCTCATTCTAAATTCTCCCTCTATGATCCTTATGATGTTGAGTCATCCATATTCATATCCTAATTAACTAACACTAGTGAATGGTGTCGGTACATATGCGTATACCTATTTATGATCACACACTTGGTAGGAAATCATCCATATCTGAATGAAAAACTCTAGTGTATGGTGATTGTACAAATTCTTATATCCATTTGTGAGCACACACCTAAGAGGAAATCATTTATATCTGAATGGAAAAACTCCAGTGTATGATGATGATACATATGCCTATACAAATCTGTTAGCACATTACCAAGAGGAAATTATCCATATCTAAATGGAGAATATCTAGTGTACAATGATGGTACGTATTCCTATACATGTCTATGAGTGTACGTCCAGGATAGAATTTTATTGACTCAAGTTATTGAAGATCACTATTAACTAAATCTGTTAATATTCATTGTTTAGTTTAATTTTATTATCTTTATGTTACTCATTTAAGAGTTTCAAAATTCATTATGAATCAATGATAAAAATGGAACACGAATAAAAAAATTGATGATAATTAGATGAAATTTTTCTACTTAATATTCATAAAAAGGAATAGAGTAACTATAACACCCAAAGATTTTATGGTATACCCCTTTTAAAATTTAATATATTCGATAGTTTATGCTTTACACAACATCAAGTTTAAAACCATAATATACTATTAAATATGATAGTTGGAATAATAATGTGACCCTTAGGAATAGTAATCCAGACAATATAATAGTAAAATAACCTATAAAATTATACATAAAATTTAGGTATCTTATGAATTAAAATATAATATATTTATATCCTGGAATAAGTAAATAAATGTTTTAAAAATTATAAATTAAGTGTTGGTATTTTTTTGAAACATAAATGTTTATTTATAATTTTATAATTAATATAATGATTTAAAAATAAATTATTTTCATAAAATATATTCATAAATTAATATTTTCTTTTCTTATGATTATAATATAATTTTATGATACCTTAATTAATTTTTGAAAGTGACATAAAATCCATTATAATACTAAAATCAATATTTTTTGAGTAAATGATAATTTTGTTTAAAAATTAAATTTATAATATTTAGAAAATTATTTTCATAAAAAGGATTCCATTTTTTGAATTCTACATGTTGAAAAATGGTTAGAGATATTTTTTGGGATTTTTCTAAAATAGTTGATTTTTTCATGAATAGTGAAATACAATAATTTATGGTATTTAACAAATACATGAATTATTGAGTCATATATTATGTATGGATAATTTAATCACATAATATTGAAACATTATTTATTATTTTACTATATTTAGTTATAGGGTTCTAACTATTTATAGCCTTGAGCCAAAATAATAAACTATTGAATAAAATAATAACAACACTCCCCTCTCCTCCACAATAAATATCGCCCCTCACCACCGCTTCTCCACACACCTCCAAATCCTAGAATATTGTCCAATTTATACCTAATACATTTACTTAACCACTCCCCATGTTATATTATTTCTAGTGTCACCCAAAATACCATTTCAAAGTTCCTTAGGGAGGTTCTCAAGGAGAGGGATTCAAGAGGTAAAATCCTATTTCATTGTTTTATTTATTTTTTGATTTTCTTTATTTTATTATCGTTTCCTTACCTAATCTATACAAAAATTCATGATAAATATATCATATTATATATAATATAATTTTATTAATATAATAGGATATCCACCATCAATTATTTTCTATTTCCCTTTTTGTCCTATAAATGAAAACATCGTTCGTGAGGTGCCGATTTACCGCCTTTATGGACAATGAATATTTGTTTTTCAATTATTTCTTCAAGGATGGTCATAAAACTATTTATTTATGGTTAAAATAGATTATAATATCTATATTAAAACTTAATAATTTTTCTATAATCAGTATATATAAATACTTTTAGTTAATAAGACAAAACTAGTGTGTGATGAGCGAAAAAATTCAAAATAATCTAAACAATCATCATTAACATTTTAACTAATGAATCATACACATATATGAAAAATGATATATAAGACCATTAAATATTATTAAATTTAATTAATAACATATAATTTTAATTCTTTATAACCATTCATATTTCACATGACTTTTCGTACATATATACAAGTGAACCAATCATGAAAACCAAGGAAATAAACAGTTCTGAATGAAAAAATTGAATCTTATTACTCATAAAAAAGACTATAAATGAACTTAATAAAATTATAACAATTCAAATAAATGTTTAATAGGTTATAAAATAAATTATTAATTAATATATTTTCATTATCTAGGACATTAATCACAAGTGAAGAACACTTTCAGACATAAGGTAAGGGTTTCTTCCCGAACCTCCATTTTTCGGGTTATGTTTCATCTCTATTTAACCCAATGTAATTCTTCATTATTTTTATATAATTCTTATAAATTATATTTATATGTTCCAAAATCATTTATCCATATAATTTCATCTTTATTTTATGAGAGAATACATGTTTTATAAGGTTCATTTTTCAATTCCTCCTGATAATCAAGCCTGATTAAAGGGTACTTCCCATTTTCTTACCCATTTTCTAGTACACTCCATAATCTGTTATAAAACACAAAAAATTTATAAGATAAATATTTTTATCATGAAATAATATATTATCTATATTCTATTTCTATGTAAGAAAATAATCATTTTTCCTCTTTAAAGTCTCTTTTATGTTCTCCCTCAAACCGCACTTAAGCGACCCATTTCTAAAGTTCTTAAAAACTATTTTTACATGTTTTGACTTTAGTTGGAAATAATTTATCCCTAAAAAATAATTAAACTATGATCCTTTTTATTTTATAGGATATAAATTTTTATAATCTATTTTTATGAAAAATAATTTTTTTTTCAAAATAACTCTTCATTCCAAAGTAAAAAGGTTTCTCTCAAGAATTCCTTGATGATTTTATTGGAGTATTTCATCTATTTCAACACCCTCTATTGAATATTATGATTAATTATGATTGATATTTTATGATATAATATACCATATTTTATTAAATTATTTATGATCGGTTTGACTGTGGATGTTCTATCCTGATACCGTTCACCATACTGTTCATAATGCTTAGTGATTATGTTTACTATTTGGGGAAAGTTATTTACATTTTGTATGTATATATTGTTTATGTTTATCACTATTAATATGAGGAATTAATTGGACTTAGTAAGTGACAATAAGGCCCCTATATAGTTCCTCAATACATTATTAGGTCTCATGAGATAAAATAGATATAGATTTAGCCGAGACCATAACCATTTATTTTCAAATGTCTTGGCCGAGGCCTCAACAGTATGTTTCAGATATCCAAAATTATGTATTCCTTTATTATGATATTATTAATTTATAATCCATGTGATTATCTTACTAGTATAATATACATGGTTAAGTTTCATTCTCATGTGATTATTTATAATGCATTATTTATTCAGCTTTTATTCTATCCATAATACGCTCAAGATTATGTTTTAATGACATGTGTTTTAAGTTATTCACTATGCCTTATTGTTTATGTTTATATTAGTTTACACTGTGTTTTTATCCTTAATTATCATCTGAGATCACACATTTATTATGTTTTATTTCTCCCCTACATGCAAATATGTATATAATGAATGACTTGTAGGGATAATATAGGAGTTTTTTTTATGTTTCTAATGGAGTTTCTATGTTGTATTTCATTTAAAGTTGTAATTTAAAACTTATGTTTTTATCTGGTTTTACAAATCTACTAAACTATTTGGTCCTTTGGGATGCGACATCCTTGTTTATTATACCAATGTAATAAACTAAGGCACCATATCTAGGCTACTGGGGTCGGGGTCTTTATAGTTGGTATCAGTGTAATTTTATTAGAAACCTTGAAAACTAGATTTAGAAAACATAGATTAGGGAACATAACCCTAATATATACATTGAGTATAAGAATATAAGAACATCTTAGAATTTTGGTAAGTTAGAGTGGTTATTCCTATAAATACATCCCTGTAACACCCCAAATCTCATAGTATGTTATCTCATTAAAGTAATTTAGTAGCTTGTGCTACACGCAACACCGAGTTCGAGCGCACCAAAGCATTACCAAACTAATTGTTCAAAAAGCGGTTATAAATAGTATTAATTTCATTTTGAATCTTATATACTCTATATAATTTTAACATCCATATTATCTGTTTCTTAGACATTATATAAGAACAAATTCATTTTTTTCAGATAAAAGAAGTATTTTTCAAAAAATGCAATTTTACCACCTTTCAATGGAGAACCCTTTTTAAATAAAATATTTGACACTTTTATATATTCAATTTGATGAAATAAACTTCTTATTTAGAATCAGGATATAAAAAATTAAGTTTCTATAAATGTTTGGTATTTTTCTGATAAATTTCATATTTGGGTGAATAGTGAAAATTTCTAAATTTTAACTGAAAGCAACTTTTCTAATCAAAATAATTTATAGTGTTCAATTATAAATTTGAATGGTTTTTAAGTATAATTATATTACATTTTTATTATTTAATACAATTTTGGTCATTATAAGTAATTTCACATTTAAATTTTACATAAACACATGTCAATCTTTTGATAGTTTTTACTTTTTTTTAAAAACCCGTTTTTTTGGTTTTTACAACGGGAATTAATTTTAAATTAATAAATTAAACTTCTATGTTTTGAAATTGGTAAAATACAATTCATTTTTGAATTCGGAATATCAAAATTATCTTAGGGTGATTTTTTAATATTTTTCTGAAAACTTTCAATTTTTGATGAATAGTGAAAAACACTGAGTTATTGTTTAAAACCGACTTTTTATTTAAATAATTATTTATTTTATTTAAATTTATTTTAGGTCAAAATAGATACATAATACCTATATAAGTTCAATGTAATTATTTGGAGTCATTTTATAATAAGTTTAGATGTATAAAAATTTTATTGAACTATTTACCGTATTTTACACACCTCCTAGGAGCATTTGCAAATTTAAATAAAACTTAATTTTACCGCTTCTGTGAATTTAATTTCAAAAATACAAGAGACATGGTTGATATGATTAAGTAAAATGTGGTTTGATAAGACAAAAATAATTTTTGGTGAATAGTAACTTTTGACTTTTATTACCACGGTTAAAAGTAAATATGGTAATTAAAGGTAAATATGATATTATTGTTATCCTAACACATGTCATAATTATATTGGATAAGTGTAATTAGACCAAAAAAACATTAGGAATAAAATATGACCATTTAGGTCAACTTGGATTAGATTAGGACATTTATTATTATTTAATTTAAGGAAGAGTTAAAAGTGTTAAATTCATGTTTTCATAACTAAAATTTTTTAATATTGGGTTATACATAAAATAAATTCAACTATAAATATTCATTATAAAGATAAAAATATTTTCTACATAATGGTATTTTATTTATAATTTTTAGACATTAAATAATTTAATTTATTTATGACACAATGATGATGTAGTGATAAAATTATTAATGAAAGATTAAAATAATTAATATTATAAATATCCAAATAAATGTAATTTGAGACTTTTGATGCATTCCACTAATTTTATAGGTTAATATGACATGTTAGTGTTGATTGGATAATTGTTTTTGAATATATAAGGTTGTTATGACTTTCAAAAAAACAAAATACCAAATAGTGTCAAAATTGACATAAATTAATTTTTACAACAAATACTATATTATTGGTTGATATAATATTCCTAAAAGTCTAAGGTTCTTCAAAAGGGAATAATAACATTATATATTTCATTAATGAACCACTTGAGGTTCTATTAGATGTTTATAGTATGTTTATTAACCATATAGTGTAAGAATAGAAGAAGACACGGTAAAAGTTAAATTATTTAACTTAGAGTTAAATCTAAAAGATAAGGTTAAATGGTAACCTAAACTTGTCTAAACCCTATTGGTTGAGAGTATTTATAAACAAACCCACTTTATCTTCGAAATAATTCAATTTTTATCCATTATAAACTTAATATGATTTTATTATAAAATAATATTTCAATATTTTCCTAAGGTGCCCCTCACCCCTCTTATAAAAGGGAACTCCCCCTTCTCTCAAATTCACACCTACAAAGCCATTTTTCTCTGCCAGAACCTGACAAAAAATCCTCTCAACTATCCTAAATTCATCTTAGATGCCTTACTTTGGTCATAAATCTAACCTAAGGATCCCTTTTGATCAAATAAAAAGTAAGAACCCGAAGAAGAGGTAAATATTTCATCACCTCTTTCAAGTTCTTTTCTTCTTCCACTTCTTCTTTCCTTGTTGTTTCCATTGTAAAAAAATAACTCCAGTATATTCTATAAAATTTGACGTTATTATAAATATGGTACAACCATATCCATTATTCTATCCATCCTATGAATGACATGTCACCATACTTGCGTACGTACAACTTACCGTCTCCACGTCGTGGTGTAGTTGTTATTTGGTACATTATTATTTGGATGGGTATAATAATGATGTATAATTGATATAAATAATAAATATAACATGTTAATTATTATATATATATTATATACCATCCAATTATATATGATTTTAATATCAAAGAATTATATTGTTGCTCGTGCGTACGTACGGATTATTGTCTCCATGAACGCGATGAGATTCATTCCCCATCGTAACCATTCAAGACTAATTTTCATTTGATGATTAAAAATAATGTTTAAAGACTTGATATCATTATGGATATGAATAATAAACATCCCATCCATAACACACATGACTCACGTAACAAAGAATATAAAGGAAAATGAATTAGTTAACACCTGAAACGACGATAATACTAAAATATTATTAACAAAGCATTATTAGAAGATCATATATGATATCATAATTATGTATATGGTTCTTTTATAATTTAATAACAATGACTTAACTATTATATAGGAGTTTAACATTACCTCGACCAAGGAAAAGTACAAGGTAAGGGTTAATTTCACAATCTCTTTATTATCTGAGGTTGTTTTTTTGTAAGTATCTACTGGGACCTCTTTATCATCCACATCCATGTTTTCTTAAAAATGTATTTCAAAACATTTTTAAAATTTACAAAACCATGGGATAAAGTCATTTATACCATTTTTTTTAATTTTTATAAGATTTTTATAAAGTAATCTTTACGTCATTTTCTAAATAATTTACTTTATGACCTTTTCGACAAAATTAAGGTAAGAATGTTTTTTTACTTATACGGCGGGTGCAGCTATTTTACACCTTTAAAAAATCATTGAATATTCCCTTATAAACTTATAAGAATATTTTCAAAATAAACTTTTTCTTTATAATTATGTGACTCTTAAATGATTTCAAAATAGAAAGATATATTTCTCTCAAATAGTTTGGATTTCATCTCTGTCAACATCCTTTGATAAATTTTACACTTGTTTGAAGTTGATTTATTATGATAAAAATCTCCCATATTGTATTTAAGGTTTTTTGATATGTTTTAATGTGGATGAGTTATTTTTATGCCATTCACGATTTATTTTTAAAGTATTGACATTTCAAATGCTAGTTTTAATACGAATGTTTATGTTATATTTCAACCTTTTCTTAACATGAATGTATTGGACTAGTATGTTTCGGGTTAGGGACCGGTAAAAGTAAGCCCTTGGGGTTGGGGTCCGGTTACAGCAGACCCTCCAGGTTAGAGTTTGGTTATAGAGGCTCTCAGGGTTGGAGTCCGGTTACAGAGGATCTCTGAGTTGGGGTCTAGTTACAGTTATCCCCTAGGTCCTGGCACAAGGCCTTGATAGAGAAATTAAAGTCCAGTACTATACATTCCATCATTATGAAATTAGTTATTACATGTGATTATTCAACTAGTAGAATATCCATGTGCATTTTTATATGGTAATGTATGATTTATTTTTATCTATATTATGTTCAAGTTTATATTTAAAAGGCTATTATTTTTATTACGGATCTTGCCTTAAAAGTTTATAGCTTCTGCTAAATTATTTACCCTTACTGAGCATCTGAGCTCACCCCTTTCTTATGTTTTATTTTCTCAGGATCCCAAGAAGTTTTTTATGTTTGAGATGTAGGTTTAAGCTAAGGGAACAATGGAATTCTCAAATGATTATTTTTTTGTTATATGTTAGAAAGTGTAATGTAACGTTCATGTATGTAATATATTTTCAAAGATTGCTAAACTGATCGGTCTTTCAGGACTTGATTCCTTGTAATCATGCCAATGTATTAAAATAATGCACCGAATCTGGGAATCTAGGGTCGGGGAGTTACAATCCCTATCTAGATACTATAGGTGGATGTGGTTCAGGAACAGATGTATCGAGGGGTAACAACTCCAAAAAGGTGTATTGGCCCCGACTCAATGTAACCTGTATATGACTATGGAACTTACTACATACCTATTTTGACACTCCCATTGGATATTCTTATGATAATTCACTTTTTCGTTACAAACCATTATGAATGATTTAAAAGTAGACATTTACCTAAAGAAACCATGTTTATGATTATGATATTAGCTATGCATAAATTTCAAATTTATGTTAAGTGTTTTTCTAGTTCAAAAATTGTGCATTATGATTCATAACCTAATTTAGTGCATTCCATTGTTTATAAATGGAACCTAGTGGAAGGAATGGTAACCATATCAATTCACATATTCTATGTAGGGATTTACCTCATATGTAATATAATGTTGTTGGAGTAGGAGCTACAATTGGAGCTGAGAAACTTATAACTATATTGTGATTATTGACTCAGGTTATGAGAAATATCCTAACTCGCATGGATTATCCTGGTCCACGGTGTTGTGTAAAAATGTTAGACCTCTTTATATGACAAAAACCTTTATCATTCAATGGGACTAAAAATCCATTTGTAGCTGAGTATTGGATAAGTTCCTTAGATAATATATTTTTCACTTTAGGAAGTAATGAAAGGGAGAAAGTTATGATGGTAGTTTATCATCTCTCAGGATATACAGATCAATGGTGGCCATTAATTCAAAATAAAAAGGAGGAGGAAGAAATTGTGAATATAGAATGGAAGGATTTTAAAGAAATTTTCTTGGAAAAATATTTTCTTCAGGAACAACGAGTAGATATGAAGAGAAAATTCTTGAGTCTGAGACAAAAAGAGGATAAAAAAGGTTCTAATAATGAATAAAACTTTACAAGGTTATCAAGGAATGATGTGGATTATGTACATAATCCAAAGAGTTAGATTGATTGATTCTTTGATGGGTTGAAACCATTCCTCTAAAGGGAACTAGTCTCCCAAACATTCTCATCATATAAATATATATTCTCATGTGATATCAAGATATAGAAATAATTCTCTAAGTTTAATGAATTTAAGGGAAAACAAGATAAGAAGAGGGTGGTGGAGTAAATGATGGATAAAGAGAAGAATAAAAGAGGTAGTTTTCTAACATGTGACACTTGTAGAAGGAAACACCCTGGTTTCTGCTTAAAGGGAAAATGAGTTTGATATAAGTATGGATAGAAAGTCCACCAAGAACATGATTATGAGGGAAGGAAAGAAGCTACCGATGTTCAATACAACAGTTTTTGGGAGATGAGACACTATATAAATGATTTTCTAAATCATTAAGAAAAATTTCCCCAAAATATGCTAAGGGATCACAGATAGTCTTATGTGATCACAAAAAATGAGGTTGAACTTTCTAATGACATAGTGATTGGTATTTTAATTATCTCCTAAATTTTTTCTAAAGCTTTATTTGATTTTGGATCACCACGTTCCTTTATATCTTCCTAGTTTTCTTTAAAAATTAGATATTTCTAATTCACGTTAACAAGGGAGTTTTCAATAAAGAATCATAGTGGAAACCTTATTACAAAAAATATGCATCAAGTAGTTGCTATTATGACACATAAACGTGCTCTAATTACTAATTTTATAATCATAATTATGGTTGATTTTTATATAATCCTTGGTAAGGACTGACTTCAAGATATAATGAAAAAAATTATTTCAAAGTGAAGGAAATTACGATTCATGATGAAGGCATGGAATTTCTCAGATTTAGAGGGGAGAATTCATCATCTGATTCATATCTAGATCCACCTCTAGTATCTCTTCTAAATGAAATTATTGTGGAAGAAGTGAAAACATCATCTATGGATGAGGAACTAAATATTAAAATTGAGGATGTACCTATTATACAAGAATACATTGATGTATTTCAAGAGGATTTACCTAGAAATCCTCCAAGTGGTAAGTTGAGTTTTTTATTTGATTTAATCCCTAATTCAAGGCCAATATCAACGACTCCTTATAGAATAGAAACTGTGGAATTAGTGGAGATGAATAAAAAATAATAGAAGTTGAGTAATAATGAATTTATTCACCCCAATGTTTCTCCATGGGGATACCTTATTCTCTTTTTCAAGAAGAAAGATGGATCCATGAGGCTGAGCATCGACTATAGAGAAATCAATGCTATTAAAATATAGAACAAGTATCCTATGCCTCGTATTTATGATTTATTTGATCAATTACATTGAAATTAATATTTTTCAAAGATCAATATTTTATTTGGATATCATCAATTTCATATGAGTAAGGAAGATATTCCAAAGACAATATCTAAACTAGGTATGGGAATTATGAGTTTACAGTAATTCCATTTGGACTAACTAATTCACCCTATATTTTTATGGATCTAATGAATAGAGTGTTCTAAGAATATCTTGATTATTTTTTATTGTATTTATTGATGATATATTGATATATTTCAAAATCTACGAGGACCATGAGAATAACTTACAGATTGTGATGGATACACTTATAAGAAAAGATATATATGGGAAGTTTAAAAAGTGTAAATTCTGGCTTCAAACAGTTTCTTTTCTTGGACACATTTTCTCTAAGGATGAAATATCTATTGATCCTATGAAGAAAATGATTGTTCAGGAATGGAATACACTAATGAACATAACCGAGGTATGTAATTTCATTGTTTTAGTAGTTTACTATTGGTGTTTCATTTATAATTTTTCTTGATCAGCTAAAACATTAACCAATATTAGTTGTAAAGGGGTTAAGTTTATTTGGAAAAATGAATGTGAAGAATGATTTAAATAATTGAAGAGGATATTAGTGAATTCTCTATTCTTAACTCTACCATTGGAAAATGATGGATTTTTTATTTATAGTGATGCATCAAAGAAAGAACTTGGTTGTGTCATTATGAAGAATGATAGAGTTATTGCCTATGCATCAAGGTAGTTAAAACTCATGAAAAAATCTATACAACTCATGATCTTGAGTTATCATCTGTAGTATTTTCTCTGAAGATATAGACACTATCTCTATGGTGAAAAATGTAAGATATATACAGATCAAAAGAGTTTGAAATTTATCATCTCACAGAAAAAAATCAATATGAGGAAAATATTATGGCTTTGGAAACTCAAGGATTATTATTTTTTAATACACTATCACCCATGGAAGGAAAATATGGAAACATATGTAAAAATCAAGAAGGATCATGAAGTTTTAAACAAAATGAGGATCGAAAGGGATCTTGTGTTCATGAATCTAATGAAGATGGATATGGGAATTATCAAAAAATGTAAAACATCACTAATTTTTCAATTGGTTTTCCAACCATATTTATTGTAAAGGATTAAAAGTTCTCAATTTGAAGATGAGAAATTTCAAAGGAAAATTAAAGCTGTGATTGTTGGGAAGTGGGCATAATTCATGTATAAGGATTGAATTCTGAAATTTGAGAAGAGGCTTTGTGTTCCCTCTATACCTGAGATAAAAATGGAATTATTGGATGATTACCATAGATTAAATTTTTCTATACACCTTGGTAACACTAAGATGTATATAGATTTGATGGAAAATTTATGGTGGGATAATATGAAGTGGGAAATTACTGATTATGTATAAAGATGTTTGGTCTGTCAATAGGTTAAGGCTGAAAGAAAACATCCTAGAGGAGTTATGAAACCTCTGCATATTTCTACATGGAAATGGAATGATATGACGATGGATTTTGTCACTATATTACCAAAAAATCCAAGAAATAATGATGCAATATGGGAAATTGTTTATTGACTTACCAATTCTTCACATTTCCTTGCTATAAGGGAGGGTTTTCCACTATAGTTCCTTTCATGACTCTATATTAATGAATTATTAATACTTTATGGAGAACCTATTTTAATTATGTCTAATTGTGATCCATGATTTAAATTGAAATTCTGGAAAATTATTCATAAACCTTTGGATACCGATCTTCATTTGAGTATTTCGTATCACCCTCAAACTAATGGGTAATCAAAAAGGATGATCCAAACTTTAGAATACATGTTGAGATCATGATCACATGACTTTCAATGCATATGGGATCAGTATTTATCTTTGGTAGAGTTTACTTACAACAATTGTTCCATTAAAGTATTCAAATGGAACCATATGAATCATTGTATGGAAAGAGATGTCGTACACCAACTTATTGGGATGAAGTTTGTGAAAGGAAGCTTTTAGTCCCAGATCTTGTGAAGAAAACAACAAAAATGGTAAAAACTATTCAAAAATATATCAAAGAAGCATTAAGTAGGAAAAAATGATATGCCGATAACTGGAGAAAATATTTAGTGTTTCAAATGGGAGATCATGTTTTCTTGAAAGTATCTCCATGGAAGTGTGTCATAAGGTTTGGTAAGAAAGGGAAACTGAGCCCCAAGTACATTGGAACTTTTAAAATTCTAGATAGAATTGTAACTATGGATTATCATTCAGTAATGTAACCTAGCCTCTCTAAAGCACACAATGTGTTCCACATATCTTTACTATGGAAGTACATTCCTGACCAAACACATGTCTTCACTTCTGAAAGAATATAATTGGAACCTGATTTATCTTACTATGAAGAGCCTATCCAGATTATAGACACTAGAGAATAAGTTTTGATGAATTGGTTGACCTGTCTGGTAAAGGTACTTTGGAAAAATCATAAAATTGAAGGGGTGATGTGGGAACTAGAGGAAATTATGATGAATAAATACACAAATATTTTTATGAGGGGACATTTTAGAAATTTAGAGGAATTTCTTTTGAAGGAGGGGATAATGTAACACCCCAAGATTTTATGGTATTCCACTTTTAAACTTTAATATCTTTGATAGTTTATCCTTTATACAACACTGAGTTTAAAACCATAATATACTATTAAATATAACCGCTAGAATAGTAATGTGACCCTTATGAATAGTAGTCCGACCCATAGAATAGTAACTTCACCTATAAAAGTATACATAAAATTTAGGTATCTTATGAATGAAAATATAATATATTTATATCATATAATAAGTAAATAAATGTTTTAAAAACAATAAATTAAGTATTGGTATTTTTGTGGAACATAAATGTTTATTTATAAATATATAATTAATATAATGATTTGAAAGAAAATTTATTTTCATGAAATGGATTCATAAATTAAATTTTTTTTCTTATGATTATAACATAATTTTATGTTTCCTTAATTAATTTTTGAAAGTGTCATAAAATCCATTATAATATTAAAATCAGTATTTTTTGAGTAAATGATGATTTTATTTAAAAATTAAATTTATCATATTTCGAAAATTGTTTTCATAAAATTTATTCAATTTTTTTATTCTATATATTGAGAAAATGTTTTGGTTAAGTTTTGGTTTGTTTCTAAAAAAGTTTAATTTTTAGTGAATAGTGAAATACGGTAATTTTCGATATTTAACAAATACACGTATTATTGATTCATAGATGATGTATGGATGATGAAAACCCATTATCTCGAACTATCCTTAATTATTTTAATATTTTTAGTGATAATGTTTAAACTATTGATAGACTTGAGCCAAAATAATAAACCAATGAATAAAATAATAAAAAACACCCCTCTCCTCCACTATAAATTCTACCCCTCACCAAATCTTCTCCACACTCCTCCAAAGCCATGAAGATTTTCCAATTTATACTTAATCCCTCTACCTGACCTCTCTCCAAGTTCTATTCTTTCTGTTCTCACCCAAAATACCATTTCAATGTTCATTAAGGAGGTTCTCAAGGAGAGGAATTCAAGAGGTAAAATCCCCTTTTGTTCTTTTATTTTTATTTTGATTTATTTTATTTTATTATAATTTTCTTAACTAATCTATCAAAACATGAATTATAAATCTATTATATTCTATATACTATAATTTTATTATTATAATGAGATATCAATCACCAATTCTTTTCTCTTTCCCTTTTTTTCTAAAAATGAAAACATCATATGTGAGGTGCCGATTTACCGCCTTCATGGACGATGAGTTTTTGTTTTTCAATTACACCTTCATGGTTAGTAATAAAACCATTTTTATGGTTAAAAAATATTATAATATGTATATTAAAACTTATTTATTTTTCTGGAACTAGTATATATACATAATATTAATTCATAAGACAAAACTAGTGCATGATGATCGAAGAAATGAAAAAATAATATAAATAATTATCATTAACATTTTAACTAATGAATCATCCAAATATCTGATAAAAATGATATATAGTACCCTTAAATCTTATGTAAGTTCATTAATAACATATAATTTTAATTCTGGATAACTATTCCCATTTCACATGACCTTTCGTACATGTATACAAGTGAACCAATCAGGAAAACTAAGGAAATGAACACTTCCGAACGACGAAATTGAATCCTATAACTCATAAAAAATACCATAAATGAAATTAATAAAGTTATAATAAATAAAATAAATTTTTAATAGGTTATAAATTAAATTATTAATTAATCTAATTTCATTACATAGGACATTAAACACAAGTGAAGAACACCTTCAGACATATGATAAGAGTTTCTTCCCGAACCACCATTTTTCATTCGGTATATGTTTTCTCTCTCTTTACCCTAATGAAATTATTAATTTTTTTATATATTTATTCTATATTCTGTGTATATGTTTTAAAATTATGTATACATGTGAGTTCATTACATGATTTATAAGGTTCACTTTTCAATTCCTCCCAATAAGCTAGCCCGATTAAAGGGTAATTCCCAATTTCTTACCCATTTTCTAGTACACTCCATAATCTATTATAAGACACCAATATTTTTCTAAGATAAATATTTTTATCATGAAAACCTATATTATCTATTTTATGGTTCTATGTAATCAAATAATCCTTTTCCCACTTTAAGGACTTTTATATTCTCCCTGAAACTGCACTGAAGCAGCCCATTTCTAAAGTTCTTAAAAACTCTTTTTAAATGTTTTCAATTCATCTGGACATAATTTTTGCCTTAAAATAATTTAATTTTATTAATTTTTATTTTCTTGGATATAAATGTTTATAATATGATTTTATGAAAAATACAAATGATTTTTCCAAAAAAAACTCTTCTTTATAAAGAAAAGGGGTATTTCTCTCAAGAATTCCTTGATGATTTTATTAGAGTATTTTCATATATTTCAAAACCCTATATTGAATATTATTATTAATTGGGATTGATATTTTATGATATCATATACCATGTTTTATTAAATGGTTTATGATCAGCTTGATTGTGGATGTGCTATCTTGATACCATTCACCATATTACTCAGAATGGTTTGTGATTATGTTTACTGTTTGAGGAAAGTTATTTAAATTTCATATGTATATGTTGTTTATGTTTCACCCCATTTATATTAGGAATTAATTGGACTTATTAAGTGATGGTAGGGTCCCAATATAGACCCTCAATATATTATTAGGTCTCACGAGACAAATCAAATATGGATTTCGCTGAGGCCTTAAACATTTATTTTCAGATGTCTTGGATGAGGCCTCAATGGTATATTTTAGATGTCCATAATTATACATCACATAATTATTATATTAGTAATTTATAATACATATTATTATTTTACTAGTATAATATCCATGGTTTAGTTTCATTCTTATGTGATTATTTATAGGGAATTATTTATTCATCTTTTATTCCTACCATAATATGCTCAAGATTATGTTTTAATGGTAGGTGTTTTTAGTTATTCACCTTGCCTTGTTGTTTATTTTTATATTATCTTACACTTTATTTTTTACCCTCACTGATCATCTAAGATCACCCCTTTCTTATGTTTTTTCCCTAGGATGCGAAAATGTATATTATGAATGACTTGTAGGGATAATCTAAGAGTTTTTTAAAGTTTCCAATGGAGTTTCTATATTGTATTTAATTTCAAGTTATAATGTAATAGTTATGTTTGTATCTAGTTTTCTAAATCTACTAAACTATTAGTTCCTTTGGGATGATTCATCGTTTTTTATTATACCAATGTAATACATCAAGGAATCAGCTCCATGCTACTGGGGTCGAGGTACTTATGGTAACATCCAAATTTTGGATCCTCACTCATAAAATACAAAAGGAAGATTGAAAATGAATGAAGTGAAAAATAATTATTGATTGACTTGTGTAGTTAGATAAATTTTTTCTCTGAGTTATTCACAGTTTGGAATAGTCCAGCTAGCATTTCAAATTCTGCCTCCATATCAGGTATCATCGCATATTCCCTCATAGTAGCATTTGTTCTTGATCTTTCATCCTCTAAAACTAGTTATTTGTCATATTTACCTAATTTTTTAGTAGTGTCCATCTCTTGGAATAACTTATCTAACTCTTGGTGCAGTCACTCTACCAGATCCCATCCCACTATAGCCTGATATTTTTATTTCGTTTCTATTTCCATATGTTGTGAAACTTCATTGATTATTGTGTTTCAGGTCTTACAGAAGTATACCATAAATCATATAGTCACACAACTTGAATGGAGTGAACTAGTAATCATACCCACCATTTCCCAAAGTGATGCAAATATATTGGATATGAGGCAGTTGGTCATCAATTTCACCAAGAGGGGTATTGAGAATTAGTTATGAAATATTCCTCCACACTTTCCACCATAGAATTATTTGAAATAAAGTGTGATAAGAGTTATATTTTAAGATAATTGTTGGGATAAACAAATAATCTAATACCAAATCATTCAGATAAGGGATTACTTTGATTCCCCCTAAGCGAGATAACATCATATCAACCCATGTCTCCACAATCTCTATTAAATGAAATACTAGAGCGGGTTGTAAATTATAAAATTATATTACTCAAATGGAGTGCACTCATATGCTTCTAGGAAATAATAATCTCCTTCAATTTGGTACAGATTATTTAGTAATCATACCCACCATAGCCCAAAGTGATGAAAATATATTTGAGATGAGACAGCTGGTCATTGAGTTCACCAAGATGGGTATCATGGATTAATGATGAGATATTCCTCTATACTCTCTACCAAAAAATTTACTTAAATAAATCATGATATGGGTCAGATTTGAAGATCATTATAGGGATTAACACATAATATAATATCAAATCATTCAAATAAGGAATTACTTGGATGCCCCTTAGCGAGCTAGCATCAGATCAGTCTCTGTCTCCACAGTCTTTATTGAATGGGAAACCAGAGTGGCAACACCTTATGTATTTATAGAATATGGAGGGGTTTGTATAATTTACATTGTAACATATCAGTCAATAGGCATGAAAATGAGTCAAAAATAGGAGGTATGATTACGTAACCTCACTCACTAGAACATTAGTCTCCTCAATTTTTGTCATCCCATTAGTAGGTATAGCAGATGGGTATTATTATGGAAGTTCCCACACAAGTATTTGGTATGAAAAAACTATTTCTGAAGGAACTAAACCCTCCATAGAAGTAATGGGTCCAAATAGAACTTCTAACCTAGGCCTCCCTGAATCATCACCATGAATGCCTACACATAGAGTCCAACATGGTTCATCATGGTTACAAAATAACATTATAAGTACTAGAGCCACTAACCATATTAAATATACATGTTTATCACATCAAGTCCAAGGGTAGATCAATTTATTATTATTGAGATATATATGAGGTCCTCCACTAGCCTTGAATGCACATGAATGATGTTTAATGCATATTAATTGAAGGGAGATCCTAATCATTGTTAGAATTCAACCTCTGTTTCCACACCTACAGAGGCCCCTAATGAAATCACAGAGGATATATGTTCCTGAGGAGAAAAAACCCTAAATTTTGGAACCTCTATGACATCATTCACTCTCCTCAAGACCATAATAATTGTATCTAATACAAACAACTCCTTATTTGGGCATTAACTTACCTAGATTTCCCCTATCACTAATTCCATAGAGGTCACTTTTGAGTGCATGTGGTCTGAACACTTTGAATAATTTGATACCCTTGATCATGAAAAACTCAGAGAAACATCTGTGAAACCTAGTACATTAATATAGAGTGAAAAGATAGCTCAAAATATTATCGATAAATATAATACTCACATAGAAATACCGAGAGAATGTGGATCATCAATGATATCACCCACTTTCATTTATTAATATCTACTAAATATGGATCCATGGGATAATTCATTAGTGGTTTCATCAATACTTCTTTAGAGGTATTACAGATCACTACCCTCATATTCTCCATAAGTGTTGGGGGTCCTTATTCATCCACCCTTTATTCTAAATGAGAACCTACACCGACCATTTTTACTATAGTCAATCAGTATGGACATGAGACATGCCATTCATCCCTATCATCTTCCTATAAAAAAGAGGAAGAAAGTTAATAGAGGGTTATAAAAAAAACAATGAGTGTAAATGTGGATTCATCTCACTTCTCCCTATGAACTAATTGACTGGCCTCCCCTTCCTTAGTTTTACTTTCTTGGGATCTCATTATTTCAAGGATCTAATCCATATAAAAGATTTTTCCTTTGAGAAAATGGATCTATTCCTTAATGTCTCCAATATAGGATTCCACTTCTTCATCTTAACTCTCATAGAAGATGACCTTAGAGGTAGATACATTTCTAAACCATATTAAGTCCACTTACCTCATCTGAAGGAAAATCAATGCTTACTTGGAAATAAGTTTTCTTATCAGAGTCTCATTCCCTATAAGCCATTGGGAATGCATCTTCAGTAGGGATGGATGATTTAGTCACCACACCACTTTACAAGGGATCTAATTCCTGATGCCTTTCCCACTTCCTTTTCATATTATATATAAGATAATTTCTTAGTGTATCCCATTTTTTGAGTCATACTTCCTCTACTAGTGGATCCCTTTCCAATTTCGCTTCATCTTTTGGTGGACCTTTAACTTGAGGTACCATGTTTGCTATCTAGGCTTTATAATATGATCATATACATGTTTTGGCATAATTTTTATCCATCCCAATTACAACATCATTAAGAAAGAAAATGACTTGAAACCACATCTAGTATAAATTTCATCCATAACAAACATGTTTGAAAGAGATAATTTGTTTCACACTACTATGGGGTAAAACACATATTATATACACAATGAAACTAGCATACAAATATTCAAGGTGTGTACCCCTCACAGATTATCTCCATATCAATCTTGGTAGGAAATATATCATCCCTCAGGGATATGAGGTATGATTTATCCTTGTGCATGACACTTATATTATCTATAATAAAGCAGGTTGGTGGTGCATATGGTGCGAGAAAGAACTAGTTTGGATGGTTGATTTTAATTTTGAAGTCTTTATCATTTAAATTTTGTGGATTGAATCCACTTATACATTGGATATATAGTTTTTATTACAATTTTGGGATCTTATATTCATTTATGAATTCATATCCCACTATATAGGCTATGATCCAACCCCAGAGAACCTAAAAATTTCCAAAAATTATGATCAGGGCCTTCCCTCTACAGATGTTCCTAAAGAGTCGATATAACATTTCCAATATTGGCACTGTTAGGTTTATTCACATATCAGTCTCCAATTTAGTTGTTATAAAAAATATCCTAGTCCTAACCCTAGTGCGTGACTATGTCACCGGGTGAAGGTACCCATTGAGGAACATGGAAATGGAAGCTTCCAATGAGTTTAACCAATCAATTTAGAGGTGGTCTATCAACCCCATTCGGTGTAACAACTCTCTTATTGAATCGACCAATATGCATTAGGAAGTTCATGGGCCTTGTGGGTCTGGCTGCTTCTCAGTCTCCTAACCCTTTGACCTAAATTATTCAGTATAATAAACATATCGACCTAGGTATTGAAAGGTATATTTATCTTTAAACTAACCTCCTATACTGTCACACTATGAAGTGTCACAGGAAAGCCTCTTATGAGTTGAGAATTCTTTCCCATATTGTCCGAAACATCAGGAGGAGAGATAAACTCTCCACACATGTACCCCATAATTAGTACCCCTATAGTATTATGCACATCCTATAGGCTTATCACCACCACCCCATACACTATATAGAAATAGTACATGTTGAGGAATTGTCTATTGATCAAGTTAGATATGATATACTTATTATGATAGGAGAAGAATTGTGAGACTTAAAAGGTCTCATATAACCCCACTACTTTGAGTTTTGTATTAAATTACTTGAAAAATAGTACACCCAAAAGGGTCAAACCTAATCCATGATAAAATATTCTGAGTGCGAATATATCATCTCGATGACCACCCTAATTTCTGGTTAGTTATAAATTTCTCAAAAAAGTATTTGTGGCTATGGGTATCTGGCTCTGGAATGAACTATTCTCCCTTTAGGGTTAGAGGGATGTACCCCAAAACATAATCTTCAAAGTGGTAAGACACTTTTTATAAAGATCCCAACTAGTAAACTGTTATCCCTAATTATCCCCTAATGATGGTTCATATAGCTAGATAGCTGGTTATTGAGGTATAGTACTGGAATGGGTATGTCAGTTAAAATCTCAGAACCCCACATCATAATCATTCCTGACTCTAAATAATCTCTGACACCATCCCTTATTATCTCTAATTTGAGACAATAATTTGGGTGAATGTATCATTTCTAACCAGATTTGACACATCTAATCATCACATTCCTTCTGGTTTTAGTAGCATAAACAATCTATTTGGGGGTCATTTTCTTCTAAAAAAATAAGATGGTAAGAATTCAAAGAAATTTGGAAAAAAATGTGGCAAAGACCTATTTTTTATATAGTACATATGAAAAATGTGTAACTGCAACATAGATAGTGTAGTTACTATATGTTGTTCTAATACTTGTGAGCCTCATATATTGAGTTTGTGGGTTCTTACTCTATGATTTATGAAATGGAGTTTGGGAAGGAGGCCTCTTATATAAAATGTTGACTGGATACATGATCTCTAAATCATCATCAACATGCCCTATAAGTCAAATCTAAAAAATTTAGGGTCCCAATGGACGTTATATAAGGGGAACTCCCCATGGGGGACAATATAAATTTCACATGGGCCACTTTTGTACCTCAAAATCAGCTTCAGTTCATGCTAATCGATCCCAATCTCGAATGGTTAATTTTTTAGAGGCTAAGAAATCTATAATTACCAGATAATAACCAAAAATAAGATTAAAAAATAAAAATAGATCCAAATTTGGGGTGGAAATTGGAAAGGGGGGATGTCCATGAAGTACCCTTTGGTTTGTGAATTTTTATTTCATGAAGTTTGTTTATTGTTCACGAAGTGATTTAACACTCAATAAGCCTTATATATTTCAACTACGGGTACTGAATCCATGACCCTTTATAGCCCCTTTATGGGTCACCTGATTCCATCATGGGATTCATGATTACTTCATGAATCACCTTGATCATTCACAAATGTGCTTCACTCTTCTAGACATTCATCGTTTACAACTTAGAGGTGATGGATTTTTCTACACTACATAGGCAATTCATGGACCTATATCATTTTCCTCACTATTATAACTACAATAATGAACCAATATTTTTATACATGAATATTATGTCTTAAAATATGAATATCCAATAAATTGTAGAAAAAAACACACTCCAAGACTGTATAGTGTCTATGGAGATTAGATATAAATATTCTTATTTTATAAATGATCTTAAAAATCAACCACAAAGATCTTCCCCCATGGTACTCTTTTTTATTAAATGTGGCATCTTGGTCAAAGACCAAGACACAATTTTTTAAGAAACAAAGAAACTATTACAAAAGTATGAAAGAGCGGATTTTATTACAATCTTTTTCATAGAGAGGGAGTAAATCAACTGGTAATTCCTCCATCCAAGAGAGGTCTTGGTTGATACACTTATTAGTGAGGCCATCCGCAACCGAATTCGCTTCATGAAAGGCATGTGTGGCTATATAATTGATTCCCCATAGAGAATCAAGGCAGCTCATCCATCGGGTGGTAAGCGGTCAAGCAAGATGCAATGTACCATTCCAAATAGCTTGAATAATGGTAGTAGAGTCACTTTCGATCCAAATGTTATTCCATCCCTTTTTTCTAACAAACTCAATCGCATGGATCACAACCAACAATTCTGCCTCTAACGAGGTGGCCAAACCACAATTGGTGAAGAAGCAACCAAGAATTTGGCCTTGACAATCTCTGAAAATAGCACCGCACCTAGCAGGACTTGGGTTGCCTTTAGAAGCACCATCAACATTAAGTTTGATCCAGCCAGGAATATGAGCCTGCTAGAAAACCTCAAAAGTGTGTCTTGGAAACCTGTAAAGCCCCTTGATTCTAATTTGTCAAAGGATCATCAGATCTCCAACCGTGTTGTTACAAGTATCATTTTGTATATAAAATCATTTCTATCATACCATATAACGTGGATGAGTTTCGAAACAACAATTGTAAAAAGGTTCTTGATTTGTGGAGAAAAATCATGTGCTAAACAGCCTTGGATTTGAGAAATAATGGAGTCAAAATGAAACCATCTGTAGTCAAACACATCAGTAATAGAATCCCAAAGAGCCAAATCCATGGCGTAGGTCAAGAAAAGGTGATTGATATCTTCCCTGTGCTGAAGGAAAAAAGGACATTTACAGAAAATCTGAATACCAAAACTTTGAAGACATACCTCAGTAGGAATGTGGTTATGAGAAATATGTAAAATCAAGTTGAGCCTATAAGGTTTAATCTAAGGATTATTAAAATATTTAAACCAATTAAAAATAGAGTCAGACAAATTGAAATTATGATTATAAAAAACTTTTAGAGTCCATCACACCATTATGTGAAGGTTCCCAAATAAGAAAATCATCAGTGTGAGTAAAAGGATAATTGTCAACCAAATTCAAGATATTATCAGTAAGATTAGAAACATTAGATTGAATCACATCTTTAATGGAACAATTAGTGTCAGTAGGGGGTGGAATTTGGAGATAACATAGAGAGCAGGGGGTGCCGGTCCAATTATCCAACCAGAAGTTCATGGAGGAGTCAATGCTAACCATCCATCTAGAATTATTCATGATGCTAGAGAAAGAGAGTCTGATGGAAGGCCAGATCAAAGAGATCACATAATTCAGAGTACCTTTATTAAGCTTCATGAGGAACCTATTCTTGAGGAAGGAAAGGGAGTCAGTTGAACTATGAATAAAATTCCAAGTAAATTTTGCTTTAAGGGCCTCGTTAAAGCGCCTAAGATTTTTAATGACCATGCCACCCTTCTCCATAGGGGTGCAACAGTTGGACCAGGGGATGGTGACAAGATTCCGAACCAAAATGTTACCAGACCAAACAAAGTTTCTAATGTACCCATTTACTTTTTTTAAAAGAATGGAAGACCATTTATATATCATCATGGAATAAACCATTTTAGAAATAATGGTAGATTTAACAAGACAAACTCTTCCGGCCATAGAGAGGGATTTTCCCTTCCAGGAAGCAAGTTGTTGGATAACCTGGTCCATAGTCGAGTTGAAATACAAGGCCTTAGGCCTTCCCCAGAAAATGGGAACCCCCAGGAAGATGAAAGGGAAATAGCCTTCTTTGATGCCAAGATTTTTTATGATGCTATTTTTTCTATTAGGCGAGAAACTTTTACCAAAAATGACAAAGGATTTGTTCCAACTTATAGATTGACCAAAGACTTCTTCGTAATGAGATAATGAATTTTTTAGAGTTTGAACATTTTTGTTGCCACCTTGCAAGAAAACAATGATGTCATTAGCGTATAGAAGATGTGTTGGCATGGTAGGATTTCTGGCCGCCTAAATAGGTTTGAGCTTGTTTTGATCCACAAGTCTAGGAAGTAATTTGCTTAGGTAATCCTCCATGATGGAAAAACTAATGGCCGATAGGGGGTCACCCTGCCTGACACCTTTGATGCATTTAAAATAGCCTTTAGGAGAACCATTAATAAGAATAGAGATATTGGATGAAGAGAATAAGGTGTTAATTCTACCAATAAAGGAGTTATTAAAACCAAAAGCTCATAGGACTTTAAAAATGAAACCCCAATCTATTGTATCAAAAACCTTCTTAATGTAAAGCTTGAGGGAAATGTTTCCCCCTATGGTGTTTTTATTTAAAGAGTTTGTGCATTCAGAGGCAAGACCGATGCAATCATGGATAGACCTTCCATTGATGAAACCAAACTGATTCCAAGAAATGATTTTATTACAAATAGAAGAGATACAGTTGGCAAGAAGCATAGTGATGATTTTGTAGAGGGAGTTGATGAGGGCAATAGGCTGGAAGAGGTGGATTTCAGAGGCATTGTCCACTTTGGGGATTAAAGTAAGGAATTGCATGTTGAGACCATGAGAGAAGAATCCATGCACAAAAAAGGATCTGACAAGATTATAAACATCAGCATGGATGATCTCCCAGAATCGTTGATAGAAGCCATTGTTAAAACCATCTGGTCCCGGGGCACTATCCGAGTTGAGGCTAAAGACCGTGCTTTTGATCTCATGATCTAGAGGAAGTCTTAGAAGATTAAAATTGTCTTCGTCATTCACTAAGACCGGGATGACGTCAGGAAGAAAGTCCTTATGAATGTGTGTACAATTAAAAAGATTTTCAAAATAAGAAACAACATGACTGGTAATGGCGGCCTCAGAGTCAAAAATGGAGTCATTGACCTTGAGAATAGATAGCGGCCTATTGACCTTTCTTATTCTTTCAGGGCTTTGTAAAACTTAGTGTTCCTATCACCATCTACAAGCCACTTAGCTTTAAAAACTTTCTTGAGCAAGTTATCTTTAAGCAACAGAAGAGATTTGAGCTTTCTGGAGATATTGATTTAATTTTGAGGATCAATAGAAAGATCAGAGTTGGTGGAGATATTTTGTATCTACATAAGATCTTTTTCAAGGTTGGTGATATCCTTGTTCATTTGGTTAGATTTATCCTTGCACCAACCTTTTAGACGTTGTTTAAGATGCTTAAGCTCATTGATACAAGCAAAGGCACCCAGCTTGGAGCACTCTAGGTCGACAGCCCAAGCCTTATTGAATTTGAAGGGGGTAATGGACTTCGGTCTCTTGGAGAAAATTCTGACAAGAATATGATGATGGTCTGAATTTATTTTTTCCAAGGTGATACTAGATATGGTATCCAATTTGTCCAGATAAAAAAGATTCGTAAAGGCCCTATCTAATTTTCTAGCGATGACCCTATTATAATGTCTCCTATACCAAGTGTATTTGGCGCCCAACAAGCTGATTTCAATTAGAGTACACTCATCAAGAGTAGCTCTAAATTCCCTAGAGGAGATGAGGGTATCAGAGGGATCAATTTTTTCCCCAAGAGAAAGGATGGCATTAAAGTCTCCGAAAACCAACCAGGGGTCTTGCATAGTGATAGATAAATCAACAAGATCAATCCAAAGAGTCCTACGATCTTGATATCTATTTTTTGCATAAATCATAGAGCAAAAGACATGAAAACCATGAAGATAAAAATCAACTGTTAACATTTTATCAGAATACTTATAGACCTTGACATTTTGTAAAGAACTATGATAGAAAACCCAAAGAGAGTCAGCACTCACCATATTCTTACAAGAACCAAGGAAATGATAACCATACACACATAGAATTTGATATTTCAAAGAGAAATTAACTTTGGACTCAGCCAACACAAAAGGTTTTGGTTTATGAGTCAAAATATTTCTTTTAAAAACAGAAAGGGTATCCAGATTTGCAATACCCTGACAGTTCCAAAATAAAACATCCATTAAAGTCACCTAGAATTGGGGAAAGATCCCCTCTTTTTCTTCTTAGAACCACCGAAACCTCTCCTCTTCTTAGATCTTCTAAGAGTTTGGGAAGATCCCGGACTATTCTTTGCATCCTGATTACTCAAAAAAGAAACATGGTGGCTATTAGTAGTACCTGAATTTTACATAGAAGTTGAAACTGTAGGCGGAGCACTCATGTGTGAAACCATAGGATCAACAATTACATCCTTGGTGTTATTCAGAATCCTAGTGTCATCGGACAGAACCTGAGTAGGCAGCGTGTCCACTGCTGTAAACATGTAAAGGAAAATTCAATAAATTAAGGAGTCATGGAAGTGAGAAAATCCTCTCATTCTACTTAAGTTAAAAAAATATTTCTTCTGTATTTTTGTCGATAAAGTTACAAAGTACCTCATTTGGAAACGGGAAAAAATATTCCTTTCAAACCATTTTGTAAAAACTAAAACATGGTTAAAAATGAATTTAAATAATTTTATTATAATAGTAAAAACCTTTTTTATTTTTCTAGAAAAGTTAGACATTGAATAGAAATACTCCTTATCCGAGACTTAAAAATAAACAATCCCGAATAATGATGAGATTGTGAAATAAACCCTTACCTCAAGTCTTTATTTCCTCACTCACATTAAAAAAATACTATATAATAAACATGGATTTATTATACATGTATTATATAACCATATTCATATCTATAATACCATATATGATTTATTTATATCAACTTATCACCTGTTTATTAATAATTTTTTATCAAAATCACTATTATAAGTGATAACTGCTTCGTTTTCTAAGCATGTTTTAGTTCTGAAGTCTCATTCCTTATACTTTGATCATGATACCATAATTTACAGAATTTTAATCATGGAATAAAAATAATATATATTCATTATATACACATTTATAATCATTCATAAAAATTAGAGATATAAAAATGAATTACACCGTTCAGGGAGACGGTAGACCGTACGTACGCATGAACGCTATATTCAATTTTTGAAGGATGGAACAAAAGAAAGTTAAATAATAATTCAGATTTAAAAAATAATTATTATATTATTTATATCATATATATTTATCATATCCAATTTATTTACCATCCAATTAAAATATAAATTAAAATGAATCACATCACTTCATAGAGGTGGTAGTTTACATGTACGCACGAATGACATTTTCATTTTCCAATGGTTTTGAAGGTAATAAGGTAGATATTATAATTTTATTATAGAATAATAATTATTTTATAAATATAATATATAAAATTTAAACACATTATAGTAATCATCCATAAAGTATAGTGATGGAAAATGAATTGCATCACTATGTGGAGACAATAAGTTGTATGTACACATGAGTGATACTTTCACTTTTTATTTGATAGGTAAGTGGGTGTATAGTGGTGTTTTAATAATAAAAATAAAATGGGTATTTAGGATATATAATTTATTATTTTATAATAAATATCATATACTTTTAGGATTTAAATAAGAGTATAAAAATAAAGTTATCGGTTAGGGTGATTACCTCTTCTTTAAAATGACTTCTTTAGATCTCCTCTAAAGGGATCTAGTTTTGTTTTTTTGGAAATAAAAGAAACAATAACATGTGACTAAGTAATTTTAGGATGTAATTTTTTAGTGTATTTTTAGCTATAATTCTAAAATTGGTGTAAATAAGTGTGGGATGAGGGGCCCTTTTATAATTGAGGTGAGGGGAACTTTTGGAAATTCTCAAACGATTAAATTATACTAAGAATATTCTAGATATAAATGCCTCCAAATAGACTATAATAGCACTGAGGATAAAATTTTGACTATATATTATCCCATTTTCATTATATAATATTTTTATGATTTTTAAATAATTTAATAATTTTTTTTTTAAAATATCATTATTTTCAATTTTGAAACTATTCATTACATTGAATTTAATTAAATCAAGAAAATAATATAAATTCAAAATAAATATTTTAATACACTGATAACATGTCATTTGAATCTATAAAATTCATGGATCACATAAATTAGTTCAAATTATAATACTTTTAATATTTTTAATATCATTTATTTGGTTTTTCCATTAATTGAATAATTACCGCATTAGCCTTGTGTAAGAATTTAAGGTAATTATTATTTCAATAAAAATTAAAAATAAATTTTTATGATGAATAAAAACATTTTATATTCTAAAATACTATTTATAGTCAAACATATCCTATAGATGACCCCATATTAAAATATTATATTTATTAAAAACAAGAGTGTGACATTTTCGACTTTTCTTGAAATAGAATATTGTAAATGTCATAATATCATCCAAATGACCAAAAAAGATCATATAAATGGAAATTGGATGATTATGTATGGAATTAACTCATAAAATAAAATTTTTAAATGTTTTAGGGTTATTTAAATGTCCTTATCATTTTATTTTTAACTAAAATTACCAGATTTACCCTTACCCGAAAAAAATTACTACAGTTACTATTCATAATGACCAAAAATAAAATGTAACTATTTAAAAAAATTGAACCTAATGATTAAAAATGTGAAATCCATTTTTCAATATTCAACTCACTTAAGTGGTAGTGTAACACCCCACCCCTACCTCATTGGCTTGAGGAGGCTGTGAGGGTTAATTAGCCTTAAGTGACGTTCCCAAGGCACTAAAGGCTGGCAATAAATGCCGAGGGCTCTGAGAACAATTGTTGAACGATTTTCCCTTGAGAAAAAACCAACCAAACAACCACAACTAAATGATGCATGTCAACAGAACCAAACTCATACATTACCAAAGACAACCAAATAATCCATAATCTCACATGCCAACACAACCCAATATAACATCAGAGTACAATATAGAAGACTCAAAAAGAACACCATGAGCCATGACACCACCACAGATCCACACCAAGCTCCAAGATCCAAGTTCCACCAAGACATCACAATGCACCACTAAAGGAGGTTGATGCCTTACCTTTGCCCACGTCACGATACACAACATCTACAAAGACACCAATGTTCCAAAGTAGGGGGTGAGTACTAAAACTCAGTAGGTTTTCCCCCAATGAATTCCCTACACATGCCACTAGGATAAAACCGTTATCACATTTATATAAAACAGTTTATAAAAAATAAAACACAAGTGAAACCATTTTCATAAGCCAAACGCGCCCTTACCAGGACATCACATCAAAACCAAACAACCAAGGGAAAGACAACCGACAAGCCACGACCATTCCATCATTTACCCATTAGCACAACAATTCCATCTTGAAAAGCAGTACATAACAAAACAATCATAATGGTGGAGCTTCCATCCAACCTGTTTCATCCATTTACAACTAGTGGCTCTTCCCGTCCACTTATCATTGATGGTGTCCCTTCCGTCCACTATCCATATTCCTTTATTATAGTGGTACTTCCCACCCACTTCCACACAACAATTAAACCAATCACAACCAAGCATATAATCCATCACGGTCACAACAACATCATGTAATCAACCAATTCCATTACATGTCAATTCACTTCAATAAATCACCCATTTATTGAAAACCATTTTCCATGCCAAACCTTATTTCAATAAAAACAAACTTTTTATTGAAAACCATTTCTATCAATCATTTTCAAAAATCAACCATAGCATCCCATTTTAAAATCTCCATTTTAAAATTCACAACAAAATCATTTCACCACAAAACCATCTTTTTCCCAAAAATCCCCAAAACATCACCCAAGGGATTTTCCACCAATTTCACACATCAAAACAAAATTAATTTCAAGCACAAAAAATTAATTGTAACAAGGAACCACTAGTTCTAACCAAGTGGAGTCGAGAGAGAAGCCACCCACCTTTAGGGTTCCCGAGAAATCGACCCATGAACAACCGTGCCTCAAATCTGGAAAACGCACCACCAACACCTCTCTAGATCCCCTGCCCTAACCACAAAAAGCCTCAAAATCATCATCCAAGGCAACCCCAACCCTATATCTACACACAAAAAGTTTAGATCTAGAAAACCAAGAAAGAGAGGGATGTAGATCTAGAGTAAAACACAAGAGAAGCAAGAGGAGAGACTTACCCGAGAGAAACCACCTTGAATCCACCTTGAAACCCCTTCGAATCGCTTCCAAAACGAGCAGGAGAGCACCCCTAACCCCTAAGAACCCAAAAACCCGAGTGAGGCTCGAGTGGGAGGAAGAGAGGAGTGAAATGAGACAATCCCGAGTGAGCCTGGAACTTATAACCATAACTATAAGTGGTCGCACGGTTAGCCCTCATGGTTTGGAAAACCGTGCGCTAACCGTGCGGACGCCACTGCCTCAAGATCCAAGGTCCGCATGGTTTCATCACACGGTTTGGAAAACCGTGCACAGGCCGTGCGAGGCCTATTTTCTCGAGAACAAGGGTCTGCACATTTTCCTGGGGAACCCGCACGGTTTCCACTAACCGTGCTCAAACCGTGCACCCCTTTAAAAGCCTCTAAACTCATCAAAAACCATTCCAAAATCTCACAACCTATTCCCAACTAATTTCATGCACTTTAAATACATAAAAATTCATAAACAAAGTCCACATACCTCAAAATGGGGGTGCTACATTCTCCCCACCATTGGAATTTTCGTCCTCAGAAAGTAGTGAACCCGCCCTTTGCCGAAAGAGCTCGGGCCAATGCTCGACCATCTCTTTCTCCCGCTCCCAAGTCTCCTATTGAATCTGACCATGTTGCCACAAAACACAAACTAAACCGATGATTTTGCCACACAAGACTTTCTATTTCCTATCCACAACCCGCATTGGCATGTGCACCAACGAAGCATCCAGTTCTAGCTCAACATGATCCCATCGAATCACATGGTCACGATCCAGATGATACTTTTTCAATTGCAAGACATGAAACACATTGTGCACCGCACTAAACCGTGTTGTCGAAGCCAAATGATAATCCACCTCACCAACCCGCTCAAAAACCTCAAAAGGTCCAATATACCTCGGATATAGCTTTCCTTGCTTCCCAAACCGACGATGTCCCAACCTAGGAGAGATCCTCAAGAACACATGATCACTCACCTAGAATGAAAATGGCCATCGACGATGATCTACATACAATTTCTGACGACTCTGAGTCATCTCCATTCTCTTCCTGATCAACTTGATCTTCTCTGTAGTCTCCTGAACAAGATTTGGTCCAACCATCGAAGACTCACCTGCTTCCACCCAACATAGTGGAGAACGACACGACCGCCCATACAATGCTTCAAACGAAGCCATCTGTATGGATGCCTGATAACTATTATTGTACTAGAATTCAACCAATGACAAGTGCTCCTCCCACGAGCCACCAAAATCCATGACACAAGCCCACAACATATCCTTGAGAGTTTGTATCGTCCTATCGGATTTACCATCCGTCTGAGGGTGATATGTCATACTCATCGTCAACTGCGTTCCAAGGGCTTGCTGTAAGTATTTCCAAAAATGATATGTAAAACTCGGCTCTCTATCTGATACAATCGAAACTGGAACACCATGCCTCTTTACCACCTCCTGGATATAGATTTTGAACAGATCCTCCACCATATGAGATTCACGAATCAGGATGAAATGGGAAGAATTCGTTAGCTGGTCCACTATCACACAAATGGTATCGTACTTCTTGACCGTTATTGGGAAACCTGTGACAAAATCCATTGCTATCTTCTCCCACTTCCATAGAGGGATTGGTAAAGATTGCAACATTCCTGCTGGCCTATGATGCTCTGCCTTGACCTGCTAACAAAGTCAAGAATCTCAAAACAAACTCAGCCACACTTCTTTTCATACTAGACCACCAGAACTATGATTTCAACGCTTTATACATTTTCTGAATTCTAGGATGAACAGCCCACCAAGAATGATGATACGCCCTGAGAAGATCCTCCTAACAGGCAACTGGTACTACCATACATTTTTGAAAACACAAAACTGAATCTCCATTCGGTTGTCAACCCTCAATGGTCTCCCCACCATTGAGTCTTGAACCCACGGTCACACACACAGAATCAGATATATGTGCCTCTCTAACTAGGACAACCAATTTAGGAATCAACACAACCGGAAAGAAGACTGCTTTATCGCCCTGGTCCTCACATTCCAACCACATATCAGCTATAACCGACATCAACTTCCACTGGTCTGATGCTTGTTTCACCACCTGAGCATATGATTTTCTACTTAATGCATCTTCCATCGAATTTACCTTACCCGATGTGTACATCAAGTCAAAATAAAACATCTGGAGATATCCCATCCATCTCCTTTACCTCAAGTTCAAATCCCTTTGTGAGAAAATGTGTTTCAAGCTCTTATGATCTGTATATACCGTGAATTTCTCACTGAAGAGATAATGACGCCACACTTTCAAAGCATGGAGCACTACTGCCAACTCCAAATCATGAGTTGGGTAGTTCTTCTCATGCACTTTCAACTATCGTGAGCCATATGCAACCACATGATTCACTTTCATGAGAACGCACCCCAACCTTGATCCTGATGCATCACAATACACCACGTACCCTTTTCCTGATTCTGGAAAAACCAAGATTGGTGCTGATGTAAGATGACCCTTTAGCTCTTAGAAACACTGATAACACTATTCATTCCACTAGAATGGAACATTATTTCTTGTCAAAGCTGTCATTGGAAAATCCAAACGTGAAAAATCATGAACAAAATGCCGATAATACCCAGCTAGACCAAGAAAACTCAGTATCTCAAACACATTATTTGGCGGTTTCCACGAGACAACAACCTCTATCTTTTCTGGATCCACTGAAACACCCCTTTCAGAAATCACATGGCCAATAAAATGAACTTCCTGTATCCAAAATTCACACTTTCACAACTTCGCATACAATCGATGATCCCTCAAGATCCCCAGCACTGTCGTCAAGTGCTGCTCATGCTCCACCCTTGTCTTTGAATACACCAAAATATCGTCGACAAACACCACCACAAATGAATCCAAATATATCTGAAATATCGGATTCATCAATTCCATAAACACCGCTGGCACATTCATTAGACCAAAGGTCATAACCACATATTCATAATGGCCATATCTACTTCTGAAATCCGTTATAGAAATATCCTCCTTCCTCACCCGCAATTGATGATATCCCGACCTCATGTAGATCTTAGAGAACCCCTCAGATCCACTCAACTGGTTGAACAAATCATCAATTCATGGAAGTGGATATCTATTCTTTATCATAACTTGGTTAAGTCTACGATAATCAACACATAGCCTCAAGGTTCCATCCGCCTTTTTCACAAACAGCACTGGCACTGCCCACGGAGACATGCTAGGCCGGATAAAACCTTTGTTTTCTAACTCTTCCAACTGGATTTTCAATTCCCACAATTCAGCTGGTGCCATCTGATAAGACGGAAGTGATATAGGTTTGGTCCCTGGAAGGAGATCAATCGTAAACTCCACTTCTCTTACAGGAGTTAGCCTAGAGAATTCATCAGTAAAAACATCCATGAACTGATCCACCACTGCCATAGGAACACTCTGCTCAACACCCTCTACCGATTCCAATGACAACACCACCAACTGATATGATAACGTACCCACTACTAGTGCCAACAAACCCATTGCACCCTGCCTTTCATGCTTCTCATAAAGATATGTCTAATGCCATTGTTTGTCATAAAAGTCACTGTCTGTGCATCACAGTTGATGTGGGCCTTAAAATCCACTAGCCAATCCATTCCCAAGATTACATCAAAACCATCCATCTCAAGCATTGAGAAATCCCACACTATCTCAACCATACCCACAACTATACAACATTCTCTACACAAGAAATCTTGAAAATATCTTCGACCCAGAGGAGTTTGAAGTTTCAAAACCGATGGCATCATTTCTACCCTTAAACCCAAAAAATCAACCACACATGCAGCAATAAAAGAGTGTGAATCACCTGTATCAAACAACACTTGCATCAAGGTAGAATTTAAAAGAATAGTACCTTGCATCGTGGATGGTCCCGACTAATCATCCACCACAACCTGCTCAGTTCCAAACACATGTTTTCTTGCCACACTCTGTTCTTTATTGCCCTGTTGAGGCGTCTTGGTATTTCGAGAATCACCATGACCCACTTTACTCTACTGTCGAGGGGTATGTTGTTGCCCCCGTCCCGTCATAGCATACGACGTCTGCGATCCTGAAGGAGTGTCATGAGCACCTGACCTTGGAGCATTCCGAAAATAACACTACAGATGTCCCATCTGATTATAATTATGACATTCTCGAGGTTGTTTCATACAATCCTTCTTGATGTGGCCTGTAGAACCACACTGAAAACATCCCAGCTTGCTCTGGGGCTTCGGAGGAAGATTTACCGGTCCTTCCGTCGGATTATATGTTATATTCCCGACCTGGGAATAAGTGTCCCTCTTCCACTTGAACCCAGCGTTAGAGTTCCCACTATTCTCCATGGGTATCACCATGCTTCTCCCGCCCGGAGCGCCCAATAAATCCTGCTCATCCACCGAGGCTCTATTCACCATCTCCATGCAATCATCTATACACAGCACCACTATCTTTGAACGTATTTCTTTCCTCAACCCTGCTTCAAAGATCCTTTCCTTCAATGACGTGCTACCCACCACCTCGGGTGCAAACCGCACTATGTTCATAAACTTAGCTGCATACTCCGTCACCGACATCATCTCTTGCTTCAAACTGAAGAAATCAGTCGTATGCTGAATTCTAAGCATATGTGGGTAGAATGTTTTGTTAAAAAATTCCTCAAATCCTTCCCATGTCATACTCTAGTCCATACCAGCTTGAACTACCAACTCCCACCACTGAATGGCAAGATCTTCCAACATATATGTGGCCAACTTCACTTTTAACTCTACCAGTGTTCCCAAGAACTCAAAGATCTTGTTTATTCTATTCAACCATGCTTCTTCCCTCTCAGGCTCTCAATCACCATTGAAGACGGGTGGATTCTTCTTTTGAAACTAAACTGCATGATCCACATACCTTGGTTCATCCCCTCTATTTCCACTTCCCATAGCTTGGAAAGCTTGAACTATACTTTGCACTAGCTGTTGGTTCACCTGAGGCTCAGGTGCAACCACATTCTCATCAGCCTCCTCTGGTTGGTCTCTACGACGCCTACATGGTGCCATTTCTATAAATAGAAAACAAAAAACCATGAGTCTAACTTCCGTAGATATCATGAAATCCCATTTAAAATCACATTACACAACACTATCACAACAAGGCTTTCCACCAGTTCACATTTTTTCCACATGTTCCATGTTTCACCATTTTGACAACCAAACCATTTTCAAAATACCAATTCATTCAAATTATAATCGCATTATATCATAAATCATTATACCCCAATGAAATATGCATCCTAGAGGGAATTCATTTCTACCATGCATGTCATGCTCATCTCATTGGCTACACCCATGACAATGAGATATCCAATGCCTATAAGTGTCTTCAAAACACTTATGTACCCAAATCCCTGGTAACTTGAACTTCAGCATAAAAGGGTTAGCTATGTCCTTTTATGCTATACATTCTAAGTTCTGACAATCCTACGCCTTGATACCATCCCAACTCAAGGAGTATACCACAATGAATGTCAACACCAAATCTGAGAATCAACTCCAAAGGACCAAACAAACTGATACCACTTGTAACACCCCACACCTACCTCATTGGCTTGAGGAGGCGGTGAGGGTTACTTGGACTTAAGCGACGTTCCCAAGGTGCTAAAGGATGGAAATAAATTCCTAGGGCTTCGAGAACAATTTGGGAACGATTTTACCTTGAGAAAAAATCAAACAAACAACCACAACTAAATAATGCATGTCAACAAAACCAAACTCATACATTACCAAAGACAACCAGATAATCCATAATCTCACATGTCAACACAACCAAATACAACATTAGATTACAATGCTGAAGACTCAACAAGAACACCACGAGCCATTACACCACCACAGCTCCACACCAAGCTCCAAGCTCCAAGTTCCACTGAGACATCACAACACACCACTAAAGAAGGTTGTTGCCTTACCTTTTCCCACGTCACGGTACACAACATCTGCAAAGACACCAATGTTCCAAAGTAGGGGGTGAGTACTAAAACTCAGTAGGTTTTCTCTAAATGAATTCCCCACACACGCCACTAGGATAAAACCATTAGCACATTTATATAAAACAGTTTATATAAAATAAAACACAAGTGCAACCATTTTCATAAGCCAAAAGTGCCCTTACTAGGCCATCACATCCAAACCAAGCAACCAAGGGAAAGCCAACCGACAAGACACAACCATTCCAACATTTACCCATTAGCACAACAATTCCATCTTATAAAGCAGTACACAACAAAACAATCATAACGGTGGAGCTTCCGTCCAACCCATTTCATCCATTTACAACTAGTGGCTCTTCCCGTCCACTTATCATTGATGGTGGCCCTTCCGTCAACTATCCATACCCCTTTATTATAGTGGTACTTCCCGCCCACTTCCACACAAAAATTCAACCAATCACAACCAAGCATATAATCCATCACGACCACAACAACATCATGTAATCAACCAATTCCATTACATGTCAATTCACTTCAATAAATAACCCATTTATTAAAAACCATTTTCCATGCCAAACCCTATTTCAATAAAACAAACTTTTTATTGAAAACCATTTCTATCAATCATTTTCACAAATCAACCATAGCATCCCATTTTAAAATCTCCTTTTTAAAATCCATAACAAAAGCATTTCACCACAAAACCCTCTTTTTCCCAAAAATCCCCAAAACATCACCCAAGAGATTTTCCACCAGTTTTGTAACACCCCGAGATTTTATGGAAAGTATTATTTTTAATTAATGTCTTGTGCTGTACTCTACACCAAAAGGAGCTTGCACAACACGCATCCCTGACTTGACTTGCATTACATGCAATCACGACCTTCCTCGATAGCGTGTGTAGTACGCAATACCGAGTTTCACTAAACGATATATTATTATAATATTATTATTAACTAGCTGTTATGAATATTATTAACTAAATTTTTAATTTTATAACATTATTATTCATCTTAAACATTTTATATAACATGGTATAAGAACAAAATAAATTTTTCGGGTAAAATATGTATTTTTCAAAAAATGCAGTTTTGCCACCTTTTGATGGCGCACCCACTTTAAATCTAGTTGTTGACATGTTTATAAGTTCAATTTGACAAAATAAAATTCTTATTTTGAATTAGGATATAAAAATTTACATTGGATAAAGTTTTGATATTTTTCTGATAACTTTCATATTTTAATGAATAGTAAAAACACGCTATATTTTAATTAAAAACAACTTTTTTCATCGTAATAATTTATATGGTTAAATTAAAATATTGAGTGGTTTTAAAGTATAAATAGAATAAATTTTTACCATTTAATATAATTTATGCCATTAGCATTGATTTTACATTGAATTCGTAGGTTAAATCAATTCAATCTTTTGCAATGTATTAAACAAAAAACCGTTTTCATTCGACAATGGGATTAATTTTAATTTAATTTCTGCAACTTCTGTGTATTGAATTTAAAAAAATGGATTCCATATTTGGAATAATTGGGTCCAAATTATGTTAATAAGATACTTTTTATTTTTGGGCTTTATGAATAGTAACTACGGTAAATTTTATTTACCATAGTTAAAGATAAATCGGGTAATTAAGGGTAAATATAAGATTATAAAATTAACCTAACACCTGACAAAATCATATTGGATGACTAAAAGTAGACCCATATCACCTAAGGGTCGGATTAGAATCATTTAATGGACTTTTGTCCATGAAAATAACTTAATTATTATTAAAACCAAAGAAAGTGACAACATGTCACTCTCTTAAATATTATAAGTATATTAATTTTAATTTAGTGATAAACTTCAGGAAACTTCTAACATGAATAGTATCTAGAAATATAATTAAATTATCTAAATCATATAAATTTATTTATAATTTTTAGGTATTAAATAATTATCATTAATTTTGACACAATAGGGATGCAGAAATTATTTATTTAGTGAAAAATCAATAATATAGTTTTTATTGAAATATTAATACATATCAAAAGGCCCAAAAATTTGCACAAAACTTCTTATTAGTGTATATATAAACCCTAAGCATCCATTGGCCGAATTATTGACCATTTGGATCCTTATTAAGATGATTATGACACTTATATTATTTTATTTTAAATGATGCCAAAGTTGTCACCTTCATAATTTAATAAATATAACAATTTAAATATTATGATTTTAAGATGATAAATTCGATTAAAAGTATTATTGTGAAAGGTAATATATTTATCTTCATCATAGGATTTTATTTTTAATTTTTATGAAACAAGTAAGTATATTAAATAATTATACAAAAAATGATGTAGTAATTATTTTATTAAAATATAAACCAAATAAATGGTTTTAAAAATAATAAAATAAATATTATATGAACTATTTAATGTTCTCCACTTATTTTCAAGATACATATGACCTTTTATGAATCTATTAAAGCTTTTATTTTGAACATATCTTCTGTATATATTTTATTTAAATTCAAATAAATGAATAGTGTCAAAATTGACACTATTGTTATTTTATAAAAATAATATATTATAAAATTGTTTAAAAATCACAAAAATATTTACAAATTATAAATTTAGATTTATATGGTATAAAATGTTATAAAGTATCCAATTATGGAAAATTCACAACAAATAAGTAATTATTTGTTATAATTTAAAATTTAGAATGTTATTACCACAAATAAAATTAAATTGATTAAATAAGGATAAATCAAGTTGATAATGTTTAAAATAAATTCCTAACATGTCTAAATTTGATTGGTTGATTAGATTACAACCCTATCTAATACAATATTCGGATATGAGTCATTTTTGGAGTTTTTTAAGTGGGGTTAGATTTATTATAAATTAATATTTTTAAGAATTCCAAAGGTGACCCTCTCCTCCCTTATAAAAGGGCACCTCCTCCCTCTCTTCCTCACACCACTTTGAGCCTTCAAGATCGGCCAACCCCTGCCAAATTCTCTTCTCCACTTCCCTAGAAACATCCTAGAGGTCCTAGTCTTCTTCAAAGACCAATTTTATTACCCTAAGAGGAGGTCTCAAAGAGGCGCTTCAAAGAAGAGGAGGTTTGGATACGTACGAAGCATATCAGATCTAAGGTAAGGGATAATTGTGCAAATATCATTTTTATCCGAGATTGCTTATTCGTAAGTATTTACTGGGGTTATTTCTATCATCCATTTCCATGTTTTATAAAAGTGTATTCATGTATGTTTAAAGTCATTTTTACCCATTTTTACTTTTACCCCATGGTATGGGAGGAATCTTTCTTTTATTTACCCTACAAGGTACTTTTTGACTTTTCTGACTAAAGTATGAGAAGAATGTTTTTTTAATGTATACGGCATGAAAGGAGTTTTACGGTTTTATAAAGCCTTATTTTCATGAAGCTTACTCCAAAATATTTCATGAATATTTTCAACAAAATTCTTTTCTTTAAAAATTGCATGACATTTTGTGAAAATAAAATGATTTTGAAGAAAAAAGGATATTTTCCTCAAGAATTCATTTCAAGTGTTTTATCAAAACCATTTTTCATCTAAGATGAAATTATTTCATATGTGTATGTTTCAAGTATTATGTCTCTATGATTTACATGGTTTCACTTTTCTAATGATGAAATGATATCCAATTTTTTTGTATGGATTACGTTATGATGGAATGATGTTTATGAAACCCATTTTATTCTTGGGATATGATGAATGATTTATGTTTATATTGTGGCACACAAAATAATGATTTCAATATGAGATGGGTGGGACCTATATCTCCCTCCAATGCATTGGGTAAAGATTTTATATCTCATGAGATAGACATGGCTGGAACGGTAAGTTAATCCGGTTCAGTGTTACAGGACTGAAACGAGGAGTGTACTCGATTCAGAATGGGACTTTGCCACTAAGATGGTCTTGGAAACAATGTCTTGGCTACTGTAGAAATAATTACATGTGTTTAATGGATTCCACAGTTACATGTTTTATTCTCATGCTATTTTATCATGTTTTATGTTCTATTATGATCTATGCCTTATGTACTTCCATGTTTTATGTCGTTGCTCAAGATTTTGATGTTTAAACATTATATTCATGTTTTTAAGTTCAAATGTATATGGTATGTTTTATTTTATCCATGCATACCCTTACTGATCATTTGAGCTCACCCTTTTTATGTGTTATTTTCCCCCAAGATCAAAAGAAATGTTTTAGATAAGGAAACAAAAAGTGGAAGATCTTTATGGGAGATGTTGAAGATATTTCACCACGATTAGAAGACTACGTTCCAAGTTTCGAAAGACACTAAACTATTATGGTCCTTGTGTGTCTGTTTTTGTTATGTATTAAGAATTCTGCAAAAGTAATGTAATGTCCATGTACGTCAAGCTTAGGGTCTCTACAGTTGGTATCAGAGGAAAGGTTTAGTCAACCTTTGGAAACTAGGATGTGAAAAGGTTAGTGAGATCCTTAGAGATATTTCTAAGGTATGTCTAGGGATATCCCTAAGGGTAAGTATACGTATAGGATATAGTCCTAGAACTACGGTAACGATCATAGAATTTAACCTAAGATGTTAGATATTGAGGATACTCCCCCATTACTATGTTGTTTTCCCTAACATGATTTTTTCCTCTCACACTATTCTTTTTGGGTTTTAGAAAATGGCTGGAAACAGGAAGATTCACGATAATGGAGGATATGATAGACAATGGAATTATTTTCTTCATGAGAAACCAAATGAAATGGGATCTGGAAGTCCAAACATCGTTATTATGCCTAATCAGCAATCTCATAATATGATCAATAATATCAACTTTGGTAAGTTTCCCTACTCAGATAATAAGAGAAAGATGGAGTTTCATGATGATCATAGAGGAAAGAAAGTTAAATTTCCCTCATGTAAATCATGTGGGAAGAGGCATCAGGGAGATTGTTTCAAAGGAACCGAAAGATGCTTTGGGTGTGGAAAAGAAGGACACAAAGCCAGTAAGTGCAAAGGAAAAGGTTCAGTTAACACCATGGACAAGGATAATGGTATTGCTACGACATCAACAATGATTAGATGTTTTAAATGTGGAATGTATGGGCATTATGCAAACCAATGCCCTAAGGTAAAGTATCATGAAAAGAATCAGTATGGTCGTATGGGTAATAATTATGTTGTTGATGATGAAGAGACTACAAATGATATGTGAGGTGAAAGAATTATTGAAGCTCGTTCAATAGTTTAAGAAGGTAGTGGAATGATTATATGTTTATCAAGTGTAATGTTGTATAAGTAATCTCATGGTACTATGGAATAAAGAGACATCTAAGGATTGTTACACTGTTTTCTTTCCTTATGTTTTGAAAGTGTGTGATGAATGGTACCAGTATTTTTGGAAAGTAGATGATATGCGCATAATGAAGGGATAAGGAGAAAATTAAATGTTTGATATTATTCATGAGATCATTACTGATATAAGGAGAAGGTTATATCATGGTTTGAGTATATAGAATTTTTGGATTTTGGTATGTGGAAAGAGTTAACTTTTGATAGAATTAATGTTTTCACTAAGGTTCAATGGGTATTCATTTTTCAAGAAAATACATGATTAAGGCCTTCGAATGTTTTGAATGTGACCAGCAAGGCATATCTTATGATATACGGGGATCAATAATGGTATTAAATCTCTGGTAATCGTTTTCACTATATTATGATAGTGGACTGCAGTATTATGGATAAGCCTAGAGATTGGAATGGATTATGTTGGACATAAGTTAGTATTGTTTAAGGATAGAAGTTTTTTCGATATTATTGATGGGATGTTATAGTAATATAGTTTTAGAAAAAGGACAACCTACAGGACGGGCGACAGCCCATCGCGTTGGACAAGGCTGTGGGAATCGAACCCACAACCGAAGTGCGACTGGCCTTTATCGCCTACCACTGGCCTACAGGAAGTCCCTGGTTAGTAGAAACTAGTTTTATTATATTAATCAGTATGATATATGAAGTATAAGTCCATTTAGGAACCATATATGATTAATATCACTATAGATCTACTTATGTATATTTAATAACTTTTGCTAACCTTTTGTTTGAGACAGATGGAATGACCCGTCTTTCTATCACATGATCTGCTAACACTTCACGAATAACAAATTCAACTTCATTTCTTTAAGAGATGAAGTGGAAATTGTTCAAGGCACGAACAACAGTGAGATTGTACCAAAATAAAGTAAGTATTTATTCTAATTCAAATTCTTCAACTTTAGGGAAATGATCTTGAAAACCAAAAAAGTTGTCCCAGTGCTCTTATATCCGATGAATCAAATAGTACCTTAGATCTTCACAAATCTATGGATTTGCGATTGATGGCTTTTTCATAGCCATGTTAACTACCACTCTCTATCAGAACTTGATGGTAATATTTTTCTTCCATATCCATAATTTTTTTTTTCACCCATGTTTTCCTACGTGGAAACCCAGTGATGAGTTAATTTGGGTAACCGTCACATTTCAGACTTTAGTTTTTATATCCAATTATTGGTATTCCTTTTTACGATGTGGGTTTCTATTAAAGAAACTTTCTAGTAGTAAACCATTTATAACCCCAACGAATTTCGAGGGCGAAATTCATTTTAAGGGGGGTAGAATGTAACACCCTGAGATTCTATGAAAAGTATTCTTTTTAATTAATGTCTTGTGTTGTACGCTACACCAAAAGGATCTTTCACAACACACATCCCTGACATGCCTTGCATTACACGCAATCACGACCTTGCTCGATAGCGTGTGTAGTACGCAATACCAAGTTTCACTAAACGAGATATTATTATAATATTATTATGAACTAGCCGTTATGAATATTATTAACTAAATTTTAAATTTTATAACATTATTATTCATCTTAAACATTTCCTAGAACATGGTATAAGAACAAAATAAATTTTTCGGGTAAAATATGTATTTTTCAAAAAATGCAGTTTTGCTGCGTTTTAATGGCACACCCACTTTAAATCTAGTTGTTGACATGTTTATAAGTTCAATTTGATAAAATAAAATTCTTCTTTTGAATCAGGATATAAAATTTACATTGGATAAATTTTTGATATTTTTCTGATAACTTTCATATTTTAATGAATAGTAAAAACACGCTATATTTTAATTAAAAAAAACTTTTTTCATCGTAATAATTTATATGGTTAAATTATAATATTGAGTGGTTTTAAAGTATAAATAGAATATATTTTTACCATTTAATATAATGTATGTCATTAGAATTGATTTTACATTGAATTCGTAGGTTAAATCAATTCAATCTTTTGTAATGTTTTAAACAAAAACCCGTTTTCATTCGACAACGGGATTAATTTTAATTTAATTTCTGCAACTTCTGTGTATTGAATTTAAAAAAATTGATTCCATATTTGGAATCAGTGGTTCCAAATTATGTTAATAAGCTACTTTTTATTTTTGGGCTTTATGAATAGTAACTATGGTAAATTTTATTTACCATAGTTAAAGATAAATCGGGTAATTAAGGGTAAATATAAGATTATAAAATTAACCTAACACCTGCCAAAATCCTATTTGATGACTAAAAGTAGACCTATATCACCTAAGGGTCGGATTATAATCATTTAATTGACTTTTTTCCATGAAAATAACTTAATTATTATTAAAACCAAAGAAAGTGACAACATGTCACTCTCTTAAATCATTTAAGTATATTAATTTTAATTTAGTGATAAACTTCATGAAACCTATAACATGAATAGTATCTAGAAATCTAATTAAATTATCTACATCATATAAATTTATTTATAATTTTTAGGTATTAAATAATTATCATTAATTTTGACACAATAGGGATGCAGAAATTATTTATTTAGTGACAAATCAATAATATAGTTTTTATTGAAATATTAATACATATCAAAAGGCCCAAAAATCTGCACAAAACTTATTATCAGTGTATATATAAACCCTAATCATCCATTGGCAAAATTTTTGACCATTTGGATCCTTATTAATATGATTATGACACTTATATTATTTTATTTTAAATGATGCCAAAGTTGTCACCTTCATAATTTATTAAATATAAAAATTTAAATATTATGATTTTAAGATGATAAATTCGATTAAAAGTATTATTGTGAAAGTTAATAGATTTATCTTAATCATAGGATTTTATTTTTAATTTTTATACAACAAATAAGTATATTAAATAATTATACAAAAAATGATGTAGTAATTATTTTATTAAGAGATAAACCAAATAAATGGTTTTAAAAATAATAAAAAAAATATTATATGAACTATTTAATGTTCTCCACTAATTTTCTAGATACATATGACCTTTTATGAATCTATTAAAGCTTTTATTTTGAACATATCTTCTGTATATATTTTATTTAAATTCAAATAAATGAATAGTGTCAAAATTGACACAATTGTTATTTTATAAAAATAATATATTATAAAATTGTTTAAAAATCACAAAAATATTTACAAATTATAAATTTAAATTTATATGGTAGAAAATGTTATAAAGAATCCAATTATGGACAATTCAAAACAAATAAGTAATTATTTGTTATAATTTAAAATTTAGAATGTTATTACCACAAATAAAATTAAATTGATTAAATAAGGATAAATCAAGTTGATAATGTTTAAAATAAATTCATAACATATCTAAATTTGATTGTTTGATGAGATTACAACCATATCTAATACAATATTCGGATATGACTCATTTTTGGAGGTTTTTAAGTGGGGTTAGATTTATTATAAATTAATATTTTTAAGAATTCCAAAGGTGACCCTCTCCTCCCTTATAAAAGGGCACCTCCTCCCTCTCTTCCTCACACCACTTTGAGCCTTCAAGCTCGGTCAACCCCTGAAAAATTCTCTTCTCCACTTCCTTAGAAAGATCCTAGAGCTCCTGGTCTTCTTCAAAGACCCATTTTAGTACCCTAAGAGGAGGTCTCAAAGAGGCGCTTCAAAGAAGAGGAGGTTTGGATACGTACGAAGCATATCGGACCTAAGGTAAGGGATAATTGTGCAAATCTCATTTTTATCCGAGATTACTTATTCGTAAGTATTTACTGGCGTTATTTCTATCATCCATGTCCATGTTTTATAAAAGTGTATTCATGTATGTTTAATGTCATTTTTACCCATTTTTACCTTTACCCTATGGTATGGGAGGAATCTTTCTTTTATTTACCCTACAAGGTACTTTTTGACTTTTCCGACAAAAGTATGAGAAGAATGTTTTTTTTAATGTATACGGCATGAAAGGATTTTTACGGTTTTATAAAGCCTTATTTTCATGAAGCTTACTCCAAAAGGTTTCATGAATATTTTCAACAAAATTCTTTTTTTTTAAAAATTGCATGACATTTTGTGAAAATAAAATGATTTTGAAGAAAAAATGATATTTTCCTCAAGAATTCATTTCAAGTGTTTTATCAAAACCAATTTTTATCTAAGATGAAATTATTTCATATGTGTATGTTTCAAGTATTATGTCTCTATGATTTACATGGTTTCACTTTTCTAATGATGAAATTATATCCAATTTTTTTTGTATGGATTACGTTATGATGGAATGATGTTTATGAAACCCATTTTATTCTTGGGTTATGATGAATGATTTATGTTTATATTGTGGAACACAAAATAATGATTTCAATATGAGATGGGTGGGACCTATATCTCCCTCCAATGCATTGGGTAAATATTTTATATCTCATGAGATAGACATGGATGGAATGGTAAGTTAATCTGGTTCAGTGTTACAGGACTGAAACGAGGAGTGTACTCGATTCAGAATGGGACTTTGTCCACTAATATGGTCTTGGAAGCAATGCCTTGGCTACTCTGGAAATAATTACATGTTCTTAATGGATTCCATAGTTACATGTTTTATTCCCATGCTATTTTATCATGGTTTATGTTCCATTATGATCTGTGCCTTATGTACTTCCATGTTTTATGTCGTTGATCAAAATTTTGATGTTTAAACATTATGTTCATGTTTTTAAGTTCAAATTTATATGGTATGTTTTATTTTATCCATGCATACCCTTACTGAGCATTTCAGCTCACCCTTTTTATGTTTTCTTTTCCCCCAGGATCAAAAGAAAGGTTTTAGGTAAGGAAACAAAAAGTGGAATATCTTTATGGGAGATGTTGAAGATCTTTCACCATGATTAGAAGATTACGTTCCAAGTTTCCAAAGACACTAAACTATTACGGTCCTTGTGTGTCTGTTTTTTTTATGTATTAAGTATTCCGCAAAAGTTATGTAATATCCATGTACATCAAGCTTCGGGTCTCTACAAGTTTCGCACATCAAAAAAAAATTAATTTCAAGCACAAAAAATTAATTGTAAAAAGGAACCAATATTTATAACCAAGTGGAGTCGAGAGAGAATCCTCCTACCTTTAGGGTTCCCGAGAAATCATCCCACGAACAACTACGCCTCAAATCTGGTGAACGCACCACCAACACCTTTCTAGATCCCCTCCCATAACCACAACAAGCCTCAAAATCATCATCCAAGGCAACCCCAACCCTATATCTACACACACAAAGTTTAGATATAGAAAACGAAGAAATATAGGGATGTAGATCTAGAAGAAAACATAAGAGAAGCAAGAGGAGAGACTTACCCGGGAGAAACCACCTTGAAACCCCTTCGAATCGCTTCCAAAACGAGTGGGAGAGCACCCCTAACCCCTGAGAACCCAAAAACCTGAGTGATTCTTGAGTAGGAGGAAGAGATGGGTGAAATGATTCAATCCCGAGTGAGCTTGGAACTTATAACCCTAACTTTAAGTGGCGAGAGGGTTAGCCCGCACGGTTTGGAAAACCGTGCGCTAACTGTGCGCACGCCACTGCCTCGAGAGATAGGGTCCGCATGATTTCCTTGCACAGTTTGGAAAACATTTCATAGGTCGTGTGAGGCCTACTATCTTGAGAATTAGGGTCTACACGGTTTTCTGGGGAACCCGCACGGTTTCCACTAACCGTGCTCAAACCATGCACCCCTTTAAAAGCCTCCAAACTCATCCAAAACCATTCCAAACTCTCCGAACCTCTTCCCAACTCATTACATGCACTTTAAATACATAAAAATGCATAAAAAGGAAACGTACCTCAAATCGGGGGTGATACAGGTAGAATTTAATTTAAATTTAATCCTGCAAAACGCAATGAAAAATAGTTTTCTTGAAAAATTCATTTTTAATCCCAAAAATGTACTTATATGAAAAAAAAGGTATAAGAATGGTTAAAATTTAACTAATAAGACTATATAAAACTAAATAATACTTAAATTACATTGAGATAAAATTCAAATCCAAAATTTACTTTTCAATCTAAAGGAAATGCTAGTTTTATAAAAAACAGTATTTTACACTATTCACTAAAAAATTAATCATTTTAGGGAATTATTAAAAAAATCCTAAGTAATTATTACATGATAAATTAAAAAATGAAATTAATTTTTTCAAAAATTTTCTAAAACTTTTAGAATTTAATTATAAAATTCACTCACAAGAAAACCCATTTTTGGAGAAAACGTGTTTTTTGAAAAATAAAAAGACTTTTCTAAAAAATTGAATTATTGTTTAATAAAAATTTATAAAAACATTTATACTGATTAGGAAATTTATATATATTTAATAAAATTTTTAATCATATTCATACCCACCAAATTAACGGCTAGGTTATAACTTTCACATTAAATAATAATAATTTAATAGTGTATTTCGGTTTGTTTAAACTAGATGTTGTGTGTAACATAAGACATAAAAGAAACAAAAAATTTTAAAGAAAAATATCTTATAAAATATTAGGGTATTAAATTATCCCCCCTTTAATAAATTTTATCCTCACAGTTTAACTTGTTCTTGGTAATCAAAGGCTTGGCATTTGAAATTTTTTTGTGGAAACCCACATCATAAATAGAGTTAATAAAATTTTCCCTTGAAAATAGAGAAAGGGAAGTATGGAGGTCATATGGGATTACACATACTAGGTTTTAAATTATAATAACGTTATTGGGAGGTGAATATATAGAAATGGAAGAAAATTAATGTCCATATATCATTCATCACAAGAAATTGAATGATCTTGAGAAGGTTAACAATCACAAAATTGTAGACCACTAATGTGGAAAATACCATCAATTCATCAAAAATGAAGGTTATAAGAAAATATTTTTGTCTTAAGATCAATTTCCTAGAGTTATGTCATTACTTTACCATATATACTAGGAACATAAGGAAATATAATTACTTAACAAGTATAATTTCATCATTTAATCAATTTCCACAACAATTTCATATTTTTATCCAAAAGATGAATATTCAATATGAATATTTCAAGGCTCAAGCACTAAGATCAACTTATAATGGATCACATAATCCACAAAATCATAAAAAGATACTCCTCCTATATTTAGATATTAACCAAAACCAAAATGGTTAGCATAAGTTATCCAATATGGATAAATACATTAATTTATAAAAAACAAAAAATAATTACCATGGTTTATATTAATCTAATTCATAAGTAGTTAATCATAAAACTCCTCCAAAATATGTGTGACTACATTCAATAAACAAAAATTTAGAAATAAAGTTAATACGGTTCCAGAAATATACTTAACATTAATCCCAAAAAGTATCTATTATTGTTACATAGCTAATATGTCAACACCTTGGTTATATATTCTTTTGAAACACGGTAATAACCTAAATTACCATAAAAATATAATGAAAAATTAATGATTCCAAAAATTAACATTATCTTTTTTATCAAATAAAACCACTGACTATTGAATATATCTTTTAAATCAAAAATGAAACAAACTTCATCAAAGATGACTTAAATCACATTTTCAAAAAATAACTAATCAATTTCAAGGTTATCAATACTATCTTATCAGTTTCAATTGTATATTTATCCCAAATAAACATTATTATATCCATATAGGACATATATTATGGGATATATTTCCATAAATAATCTATTTTCAAAAAAGATCATATTGTCACTAAATCACTTTTCTTGGTTATTGGTACCATTCAACATATAATTTCAATTCCTTAAAGAAAAAAATGAGGAAAAATACATATATCTTTCATGATTCTAATAATCCAGAATATTATTCATAAACCACTTTTACAACATAATTATAAAATCCAAAAACATAAGCATTCAATAATTCCACTTCCTTCTTAATACATTATCCAAGCATCATATTCGTATTCCTTAAAACTTATTTCCTTTAATGTGTCATTCATAGTCATTTCATCATCAATAGAAAAACCATTACTCATAAAACCTTGTTGATCCTTTTCTGGAGACCCCCTCCCCTAGGACATAGATTTGCATACTGCCTATAATTTTTATGTTTAAATCATTCAACTGTCAATGATGCCTTATTGAAACCGTTATTCCCATCCATTGTGTTAACTAAACCATTCAATTTTCCTTGGAAATTTCTTTCTCTATGTCATAATTTTCCACACCCAAAACAACTTCCTATTCTTTTGATACATTCTCCTTAATTATTCTTCCCACATTCTTGCCATGATGAAAATTGAACTTTATTTCCTCTATGATCATCATGAAATTCCATTTTCCTCTTATTAGGTATGTTGGGTAACTTACCTAATTTGGTATTATTTATCATATTATAATATTACTAATTAATCATAATAATAAGGTTTATCCTTCTAGTTGGCATTTTATTTGGTTGCTCAAAAGGAAAATCATTCCATTATCCATCACATTCACTATTAATTGAATCCTCCAGGTCCCAACCATTATCTAAAACTGAAAACATAGTTTTAGAAACCATAATCATAGTGGGAAACCATTTAATCATTTATAGGATGTCTAAATCCTAACGCCTTCTTTTAAATATATGACCCCTTATGTTTAACCTAGTTCAACCATGATTATCATCTATTCAAATACTTTATAATTTTTCATAAAGAAAACATGGACTAACCCAAAGCATATCCCCTAGGAGTGCCAAAATAGGAGTGTTGCAAGAACTATTTTCATGTACCAGGTGATGATAAATTATAGCTCAATGTTCCATTTTCGTGGTTTTTACCCCTAGGTACAATTGTGCCAGAACCTCATCCACTTATAGTATCTAGATAGGGATGAAATTTCTTGGAAAATCACATAATCTCTTATTTACCAAAACATTAGGATGTTATCCTATACTTAGACTTATCCTTAGGGTTTACACTAAATTTTTCTAACACTAATATCCAAAGGTTTACTAACCCTTTCTCTAATACCAAATATAATGACTCATGCTTTTCGTACATAAATATTACATCATAATAGATGAATAATCAATACATTGTATAAAAAAAATACACTCGAGGGCCATATAAGTTTAGTGTATTTGGATATTATATATCAATATTCTTATTTTAAGAAATATCTTCAACATTTCCCATAAAAATATTCCCTCATGATACTCTTTATAGGCATACCCTACTAAAAAATTTCTTTATAACCTATGGAAATGAAACCTAAGAAACTCCTAGCTCAAATGCTCAATAAGGGTACGTATGGGAGATATCAATTCATAATAATATTAAATCATCAGATAATCATAAGGGTATAATATCATGAGCATCACTTTAAAAGTTCATAACCAATCTAAAATAGATCATAAAACATGATTTATGGCATGAAATTTTAGTATTTCAAAATACCTGAATCATAAGAATGGGAAATAATTATAACTCAATCATTAACTAAAAGTTCATGTCATAAATATGTGTGGAATAGTCATAAGTATATAAAATAGTTTACTTAGTAGTAAAGGATAATTTACAAGACTATCATAGTGGAATGGTGTACTCCCCAAACCATCATAGCAGTCTAGGTTCACTCCCAAGACTATCTTAGTGGATAGATTCCCTTATTGAACTAGGCTTACTCCCCAATCTCGTCTTGTTTATCTCATAATATATAAATATTTACCCAATGAATTGGATGGAGATATAGGTCACACTTACTGCATAATTAAAATCAAACATATGTGTTCCAAAATATTATAAATCATTCATCATATCAAAACCCATAAAATAAATGGGTTTCATAAACATTTCATCATAACATAACTCATGGAAAAGAAATGGGATTTATAAACATCATTCCATCATAAAAATAAACCATCCAGAGAAAGAATAAGGATGTTATCCTTGGATCATATCTCCAGTAAAGCATAATTAACATAAAATAATGTTATCTTAGATTTAATATAATTTTTAAAGATTGCATGGAATAATTATTGATGAAAATAAGCTTTCTATATTGAAATAATTTATTTTTTAAAGCCAAGAAATTATAAAGGAAACCATTTTATTTGAAAATAACCTTTTAAAATTGTAAAAAAAACTTCAAAAACTTAAGGTGTTATGGTGGAGGGAAAATTTTATCATTTTGTATAAGTTAAAAAAATTATTCCATATTTTTGTAGGAAAAGTCACAAAGTAACTCATTTAGAAAACTAAAAAATATTCCTTCCAAACCGTTTTATAAAAAGAAAAACATGGGTAAAATAAATTTTAAAATTTTTAAGAGAATATTAAAAACATTTTTGAATTTTTTTTAGAAAACATGTACATGGAAGATAAATATTCCTTATTTGATACATAGAAACAAACAATCTTGAATAATGATGAGATTGTGAAATAAGCCCTTACCTTAAGTCTCACATTTTCACATTCATGTCAAAACAACCTGTAAAATAAATATGAATTTATTATACATGTATCCCATTTACATATTCATATCTATCATAGCATGTATGATTTATTTATAAAATCTTATCACCCATTTATTAATAATGTTTTATTAAAATCACTATTCTATGTGATAATTGCTTCATTTTCCAAGTATGTTTTGGTTCAGCAATCTTGGTCCTTATACTTTGATCATGATCCCATATTTTATAGAATGTTAATAATGGTATAAAAATCATATATATTAATTATATAAATATTTATAATCATTCATAAAAATTAGATATAGAAAAATGAATTACACCGTTCATAGGGACGGTAGGCCATACATACACATGAACATTGTATTCACTTTTTAAAGGATGAAATGAAAGAAAGTTAAATAATAATTCACATTTAAAAAATTATTATTATATCATGTATATCATATATATTCATCATATCCATCCTCATTATCATCCAATAAAAATAAAAATAATAAACGAATCACATCTCTTTGTGGAGGTGGTGTCCACACGTATGCACGAGGGATGTTATCATTTTACAATGGTTTGGAAGGTGAGAAGCTAGATATTATATTTTCATTATATAAGAATAATTATTTCATAAATATAATATATAAAACTTTAACCCATCATAGTAACCATCCAAAAAATATGGTGACATAAAATGAATTGTATCATTATTTGGATATGGTAAGTCGTACATACGCACGAGAGAGACTTTCACTTCTTGTTTGATAGAAAAGATGATGTATAGTGGTGTTTTCATAAACATAATAAAATTTCAGAATATTGAGAATACTTAGTTTATTATTTTATGATAAATATCATAGATTTTTAGGTGGTAAAAAAGAGTAGAAAAAGAAAGTTATCAGTTAGGGTGATTACATCTTCTTCAAAATAACTCCTTTAGATCTCCTCTATAGGGCTCAAGGGTGGTCATTTGGAAATACATACACCTATAAAATGTGAATAATTAATTTTAACAGATATTTTTTCATTATTTTCTATATATAAGGCTCAATGTGGTGTAAATAAGTGAGGGAGAAGAGACCCTTTTATAATTGAGGCAAGGAACAATTTTGGAAATTCTTAAAATATTAAATTATAATAAGATAATTCTAGATCCAAATGATTCAAAAGAGCCTATAAATGCATGTTAAATGAAATTTTAGACTATATATTATCAAATTTGACCTCATTTAAGATTTTTATGATTTTAAAATAATTTAATAGAATATTATTCTCATAAAATATCATTATTTCAATTTTTATACTATTCATTGCTTTGACTTTAATAACATTAAGAAAATAGTATAAATTCAAACCAAATATTTTAATAAATTTATAGAATTTTATTTTTATATAAATTTTTTTTATCACATAAATTATCTTGAATTATAATAATTATAATATTTTTAATATCATTTTTTGATTATTCCATCAATTGAATAATTACGGTGTCAATGTTGTGTAAACATTTAAGGTAATTATTTATTCTCTAAAATTAAAAAATAAATTACCAAAATTAAGATAAATATTTTATATTTCAAAATACTATTTATAGTTAAACATATCCTATGGATAACTCCATATTAATATATTATAGTTATTAAAAATAAGAGTCTAACATGTTTGGATTTTCAGGAAATAAAATACTACAAAGGTTATAATCTCATACAAATGGATAAAAAGGTCATATAATAGGAAATTGGATGAGTATGGACGAAATTAAATCATATAAAAAATTAGTAAAGTTTTGGGGTTATTTAATAGTACTAATCATATTATTTTCAACAAAAATTACCCGATCTACCCTTACTGTGGTAATAAAATAACTATAGTTGCTATTCATAATGACCAAAACTAAAAGGGACCTATTTAAAAAAATAATCCTAATGATTAAAACTATCGAATCCATTTTTAAATATTTAACTCACAGAATTGGAAAATTTTAATTTAAAATTATTACCGCAAAACACAATGAAAAATAGTTTTCTTGAAAAATCTGTTTTTAAGCCCCAAAATGTACTTATATCAAAAAAAGGTATAAGGATGATTAAAATGTAATTAATTGTAATATATATAAATAAATAATAACTAATTTAATTTTAAATCAAATTAAAATCATAATGGAATATTTAACAAAAATAAAATTATTGTTTTATAAATATAGTTATTTATTACTACTCATTGGAAAATTAATATTTTCAGAAAAAAGCTATACAAAATAATCCTAAAATAATTTTAACATGATGAATTCAAAAATGAAATTAATTTTTTCAAATAAATTTTCTAAAAATATTATAAATTAATTACAATATTCACTCACAATAAAACCTATTTTTGGAGAAAACATATTTTTTGAAGAATAAAATATCTTTACTAAAAAAATTTGAATGATTATTTACTAAGAATTTATCAATAAATTTATATTGAATAAGAAATTTATATATATTTCATAAATGAGTTAATTATATTCATACCATCAAAATTCACAGCTAGGTTATAACTGTCACATTAAATAGTAATATTTTTACAGTGTATCAAGGTTTGTTTAAACTCAATGTTGTGTGTAACCCAAGCCATCGAAAAAATAAAATTATTTAAAGAGAAAAATTTTCAAAAATATCAGGGTGTTACAAATGTATAATTTTTAATACCATTATATTTTATGAAATATTTTTTCCAAATAAATTTAATTTCATTAATAAATTGTGTTTCATGTAATATTTAATTTTAATGAATAGTGATATATTATTAATATTATTATTTAAACAAAACAGTTATAACCTATAAATTAAACTTGGTGGTATAAAATTGAATAACCAAATTTTTAGTAAATGTAATTATGAAGTTTTTAGATAAATAAAACATTTTTACAAATAAGTACTTAATTTTTGGTAAAGTCTTTATATGCTTTGAAAATATATTTTTTTCAAAAAATAATATTTACTGTTTTTTGTGAACAAAAAAAATTAATTTTTTCCACTTTTTTAAAAAAATCATAAAATTGAATTCATTTTTGGAATTAACATTTCATAATTACCTTAGGTTTAAGTTTTAAGATTTTTCTTAAATTTTAATTTTTTTAATGAATAGTAAAAAATGCTAACTTTTATTAAAAAACTATCTTTTCATTTAAATAATTTAATAGAACCATTTTGTTTTAAGATTTTTTAAAAGTAAAATTAGTTCAATTATATCATAACTAATAAAATTTAGTTCATTGAGGTCAATTTCATATTTAATTGTTATATTTAAAATTTCTACACTAATATAGACTTTTTCTTTGGAAAATTGTTTTTCATCCCGTCTATATGTTTAATTTTCAATTAAATTCTACCACTTATGTGAATTGAATTTGTAAAAATTTATTCAAAATTTATAATCATCATAATTATTATAATATAATAATTTAATTTTAATTTTTTGTCATAATGAATAGTAAAAATAATATAAATTAATTATTCTGGTTAAGGTTAAAACGGGTTTACTGGGGGGGGGTTAAAATAAAAATATAAGGATTAAAATGACCTAAATACTTGTCTAAATACTATTTTTGGGTATATTTTGACCTTATATCATCTAGGGTTTTATAATGATCCATTTTTTATACTTTTTTGTGTTTAAAATGTTGGTATATGTTTTCCTTTTAAACAATTCCATGTGTATCTTCTCCCCCCCCACTTATAAAAGGGAACCCCATATCCTTTTCTATTCAGACACCCAATTCATTTTTGTTAAGAAAATACCTACCAAAATCCATTAATTAATTCCATAACCATATCTTAGAGGACTTATTTTTATTATTAAACCCTAATAATAAGTCTTTAGGTGTAAACCTAAAGAGGTTCTCTAAAGAAGAGGTATAGTCCTTAACCATAAATTTTCATTTTATTTATTATTATAAATCCTTAAAATATTATTCAAACATGATGATATAATAGAATAATTATCTAAAATATACTTATATGTTATTTTGTTAATGTCATGGCCTGTATCCATCTATTCTCCCATCAATGGGAAATGAAATCGGTGACCGTGTATACAACAGACTATCGCCTCACGAACCGATGTAATTAATTTTCCCTAAAAAACTCTTAAAAATGGATATAATTATGGATTTAAAGTATTTATATGATATTTATGAAGTAATAATACTTATTTAATTATAACATCACATATACCTTATAACCTTCCAATCTGTTGGAAAATGATAACAATGCTCATGCGTATGCATGGACTATCGCCTACACGAATCGATGTGATGTGTTTTACATTTTATTTTGAAATGAATGGTAATAAGGATTGATTAAGTAAATATATATGATATATTTTATATAAAAATTATTTTTTAAAATTGAATTAATATTTACCTTTCTTTTTTTTCATCTGTCGAGAAAATGGAAATAGTGTTAATGTGTACGTACGACCTACTGTCTCCATGAACGGTGTAATTTATTTTATATATCTAACTTTAATGGATTACTCTAAATAAATATATAATGAATATATATTATATTTAAATAATTTTTAACACTCTTTAGATTATTTAACCATGATCAAAGTAAAATGACTTAAAATACAAAACCAAAACATACATGAAAAATGATGCAGTTATTACCCAAAACATGATTTTTACAAGGAAATCGTTAATAAAAGGGTAATAAAAGTCCATAATTAAATCATATATGGTATTATATACATAATTATGGTTATGTAATATATGTATAAAAACCTATATTTATTATACAATAGGTTCTACCGTTTATAAATAATGTCGATACTTTAGGTATGTGATTCTCGTCTCACTATTATTTCTATGGGACACATGCCATATTCCCCACTTGTTTATTTTGTGTAGTTTATATTGTAACTATAAATTTATTTTTTTATTATTATAATGAAAATTATTTTATATTCATATCAATATAATTTTCTTTCTTTTATAGGGCTTATTATTCAAACATTACCAAAGTGATAAATCTGTTATGTTACAATCTCATTGATTATTGAGATTGTTTATGATTATGCATTTGAAAATGAAATATTATTATATATCTATCAATAAACACATATATTTTCTTATCCTCTAGTTATTTCTTTAGAATACATGTTTCTATTTCATTTTCCTCTCTTTAATTACTCAATATACCTAAATAATGATTTTAAGAAAAATCAACTTTACCTCTCTCTTCGGTTGAAAATCATTTTCTTCCATGTACATTTTTTCAAAAAATGTTGTAAAGAAAGATTTATAATTATAAAATGATTTTTTAAAGAAATTTTTACCCATTTTTTAATTTTTACAATATGGTTCAAAAATAAATTTCTTGTCATTTTCTGAAAAAGGATTTTTGACTTTTTATCAAAAATTTGAAAGGAATCTTCATTTTAACATGTATGGAAAGAACGATATTTTCCTCCATTATAATAAATCAATGATTTAAGGATTATTTTAAAATTTTACAAGGTTATTTTAAAATAAAAGGATTTCTTTAATATTTAGAAAAAATTTAGATTTTAAAAAAAGTGTTTTTAAAGTGGAAAGGTTATTTTCCTCATGAATTATTCTTAGTGATGTTTCAAAATCATTTTACATCTAGGATGAAGTCCTTTGATATTACTTAATATTTACTGGGGCTATGATCTAATTATACTATCCTTATTATTTATTTGTATGTTTTATATTTATTATAAAAATATTTGTAGGAAACTTATTATTTTTCTATTGGTTATGCAATGATGAAATGATGAAATGTTTATGAAACTCGATTCTTTTCCACAGGTTAAGATATGATAAAATGTTTATGAGACCCATTTATTTTCATGGGTTAAGATATGATGATTTTTTATGATCCTATAGCACAAATATGTATGGACTATGTGATGGGAGGGACATATATCTCCCTATAATTCATTGGGTAAATATTTCTATATCATGAGATAAATATGATTGAAATGGGTAGTGAAGATAGTTTAATAAAGGACTTTTCCACCATGATAACCTTATGAGTGAACTTTGAATAATAACATGGTTTGGTGACTGAACCCATCCCACTATGATAGTTTTTGGAAATGATACTTTACTACTAAGGTAATTGTTTTCTATGATTATATGTTCCATAAATCAATGTATTATGTCAATTTTAGGTTCTCATGGATCATTTTCTTTGATTACTTTATGATTAATTTCTTATTAAATCCCATGATTTATTCCATGACTCAATTTTATGATCTATGATATACAAGGTATAATTTTAAAATCTTATTCTCATGTTATCATACACTTATGCTCCTGTTATGTTGATTTCTCCCTTATTTACCTTTACTGGGTATCTAATATCTCTATTTTTTGTGTTTCCTTCCCCTAGGTTGTAAAAAAGTTATTATATATGATATGTATAAGAAGGGTTCTAGTTGTTAGGAACTTAGTGGGAGATTACACAGTTCACTTATGAACTAGTTGTTTATGTATCCATGTTTCCAAAGGCACTAGACCTATAATATTTTGGCATGGATCATTATATTATGTAATGAATATTAATATATTAATATTCAATATCTATTTATGAAAAGTGTGGGTCTTTATAATTGTTATAAGAGAAAGTTTTAGTTAAACCATTGGAAACTTTGTTGAGAAAACTTTAGTGAGATCCCTAGGGATATTTCTAGGGACATGTATAAGGATATGTATAAGGATATGACAAAGTATAAGAATATATACTTGAATTTTGGTGAGTGATAGAGAGAGTGGTTTACAAGATATTACATCCCTGTTTTGATATTATAAGTGGATGTGGCTATAACATAGCTGTACAAAGGGGTAATAACTCTTAAAAGGTAATATTGGTATTTGACTTGATCATCACCTGGTAAACAACAACAGGCCTTGTTGCACACCTAGTTTGACACTCATAGGGGATATTTTTTGGAAATTTACAAATCATTTATGAACCATCATGAAGGATTTGAATAATGATCATGAATAAACTAGGTTAAACCTAATGTGACATAGATTTAAAAGAAGGTTACATGATTTAGACATCTTATAAATGTTTTTTCATGATTATGTGGTTTCCCAATATGATTATTGTTTCTCATGCTATGATTTGTATTTTTAGTTGATGAATAGAACCTGAAGTAATCTTGTTAATGATTAAAGTGTTGGAAAATGGAATTATTTTCCTTCTAATTAACCAAATTTTATTGGAACTAGAATGTAAAATCTCATTGCTATACTCACACAAATTTCTCAAGATATGAATAATGCTAAACTCCTGAATGAGCAAAGGAGGGAAAAATGTTCTATTGATTCCTTCATGAGTAAACACACACCTTATTTTATTGGTTCCACTAATCTACTAATTTATGATAAATGTATCAGTATTAAAAATATATTTTCCATTATATAGAGTTTAGAGTTTGATTTTTTTTTGTCTATTGTTTTGAAAGAGAAATGAATCAATGGAGGAATATTATCAAGAATGCAAGTCAATAAGATGTAATTGACTCCATGGAATGGTATGAGTTGAATAAATTATTTTATAACAATAAATATCCTCTTATTGTTCATATGAAAATGGAGAAGGTTTTACTTGAGTTAAATAAAATGGATAATGAATTGTTGGAACCCCTGAGGCATGTTTTACAAGACTTGTGAGGTCCACTTATAGTATTATCATCCAACCTAAAAATAAGGTTGATTTATTATTAGGTGGAAAAAAACCTAAAGTACTTAAGTATCTGTAAAGAAATAATTTACTTTGCTATCAAGAAGTAAATGGATATTAAATTTACCCATAAATCTCATGGTTTTGATAATAAAAGAAAATGGAATTCAAAGGAAACTATAAAAACTATGGAGATATGATGATAATTTTTTATTAATACTTAAATTATTGAAGGAAACATAGAGGATATTGTATTAAGGGGATGATAAATGTTTTAAGTGTGTAAAGTAAGTTCATCAGGTAATCAATTATCGAATTGATGAGAAGAAGTAAGCTAATGACGTGAATAGATAGAAATATCCATAGAATGCACCACCCACACTTTAGTGTTTAAAATGAGAGTAGTATAGGAATTATGATAACCATTTCCCCAAAAAAGGTTAATGAAAATGATCGATGTCATCAACCTCTTAATCTAAGAGACAAAGGGAAATCTCATGAGATCATCATTTCTAATGAGGGGTGCGATAACAATGTGGTAAAAGGTATACTTAATATCCACTCTAGAACTGTTAATTTATTATTTGAATCTATATCTACCCACTATTTTATATCTAAATAATTTTATAAGGGTATCAAAATTCCACCCCAATGATTATATATTGAATTAGTAGTGAAAACCCCTAATTGTGAGATGATCACATCTCAAGTTTATGATTTTTCTCTGGTTGAATTTTTTAGAAATATAATTCCTAAAAACCTTGTTATTATTTCCCTATTTAAATATGATGTTATATTAGAAATGGAATGAAATTATCTATATAAATCCCACATTAATTTCAAAGGAATTTAAGTTACATTTGACATTCCCAACCAACCTATGATCATCTATCAATGAGATAATAAATACGAAATTCTGATTGAAATCACATCCATTGTATGGGTCTTGATTCCCATTCAAAATGGGTGTTTATCTTTGATGGTTGGGGAGAAAGTCAACATCGATGATATGCCTATTATGTGGGAATTTTTTGATGTATTTACAGAAGAGTTTCATAGTCTTCCATCGAATTATGAATTTTATTTCTCAATAAAACTCATACATGGTGCCACATCTATTTCAAATACTTTCTATAGAATAGCCCCGATTGAGTTTCAAGAATTAAGGAAGCAACTCTAGGATAATATCAAAAATGAATTTATTTAGAAAAGTGTGTCACCTTATGGTGCACCTATTCTTTTTGTTAAGAAGCAACATGGATTAAAGTGACTCTGTACTGAATATCTGGAGATGAACAGGATTGTAATCAAGAATAAGTATCCCCTTCCATATATTGATGAATTGTTTGATAAAATGTGTGGAGATTAATACTTTTATAATATTAACCTTCATTTTTAAAATCATCAATTAAGGTTTAAGAAGGAGGATATACCCAAGACATCATTTTACAAAAGGTATGAACACTATGAATATATAGCGATTCTATTTGGACTTACTAATGACCTCTATATCTTCATGGATTTAATGAATATATTTTTTAGATATTAACTTGATCATTTTTTCATAGTCTTTATATAAGATATTATTATCTATTTAAAGAGAAATGAAGAGCATTACAATCACTTTAGAATTGTACCGGAAACCTTAAGAAAGGAGAAAATGTATAAAAAATTTAAAGTGTGAATTTTGGCTATAAAAGGTTTCATTTTGGGTCATATAATATCAAGTGAGGGTATATTAGTGGATCCATCAAAGACAGAGGCTATTTAATGTTGGCCTATACCAACCACTATGACTGATATCCAAAGTTTTCTTGGTTTGGTTAGATATTATTGATGGTTTTTGGATCATTTCTCATTCCAATGTAATCCACTCAGAAAGTTAACTTAATAGGGATCTAAGTTCCTCTGGATAGATTAATGTGAGGAAAAATTCAAGGAAATAAAGATAAGGTTAGTCAGTGCTCTTGTACCTACATTACTTTATGGTGGAGAAGTGTTTATAATCTATATTTATGCATCAAAGAAGGTTATGGGATGCTTTATCAGGAATAATGACATGGTTGTGGCTTATGCATCATGAAAATTGATGGTTCATGAAAAAAATTACCCAACTCGTGATTTGGAGTTAGATGCGGTGTTTTTTTCTTTAAATATATGGATGAGTTTTCTTTATAGAGAAAGGTGTGTTATATATATGTATATATATATATATATTCTGATAATAAGTGTTTAAAGTATATATTCACATATAAATAGTTGAATATGTTCCAGAGAAGACAGATGGATCTGATTAAAGATTATGAGTGCTCAATACATTACCACCCTGGGAAAGTGAACAATGTGGTCAATGCTTTGAGTTTAAAGGATCATGATAGCTTATCTATGATGAGGATCACAAAAGATACAATATTTTATATTTTTAAAGTATGAATCTATAAATCATGAAGGAAGGGGGAAAAAGTTTCATTCTCAAATGAGTGTTCAACCATCTAACCAATTGAATATTAAATATGTGTAGAAGGATGATGTCGAGATGTGTAAGAATGTAATAAATTTTCCTGAGTTTAAAGTTTATTATGATGGGATGATAAGGTTCATGAATGGTGTATATGTTATATCCATACCAAATTTAGAGGAGCAGTTAAAGGAAGATTATAATTATTTATTCTCTATTTATCTTGGAAGTAAAAATATGTATAGATATTTGAGAGAGTATTTATGTTGGGATGGTATGAAGAGATATATTCTAGAGTTTTTATCTTAGTTCTTGGTATGTTAGAAAGTTAAGGCTAAGAGACAAAATTATAAGGGAATTTTACAACCCTTACCCATACCTAAATATAAATGGGAAAACATCACCATGGATTTTGTCATTTGACTCCCCAAAACATAAAAAGGAAACAATGATATATAGGTTGTTTTTGATCTCCATAAGAAGTCAGAACACTTTATCACTATTAGAGAATATTTATATATATATCAAATTTATAGATTTTACATAAAGTACATGGTAAGGTTACATGGAGTACCAAATTCTATTATATCATATCTGGATATCAGTTTTACCTTGAAGTTCTGGAGAAGACTTTAATAGGAGTTGGATATAGATTTAATTTTAAGCACATCTTACCATCCTCAGACAGATGGTTGGTCTATGAGAACAATAAAACCCTAGATGATATGTTGAGATATTGTTCTATGGATTTAAAATGTGGTTGGGATCAACACCTTCCTCTAGATGAGTTTTCTTTCAACAATAGTTTTCACTCTAGTATTCAAATGGATCCCTGTGAAGTCCTATATGGAAAGAATTGTAGAAATACAACATTTTGGGATGATGTTTTAGAAATAAATATATTGGTATTTTATCTGGCTAAGGAAATGACATAGAAATTTAGAGTCATTCAACAACACATCAAGGAATCTTAGATTCAATAGAAAGGTTATGTTGACAATCATCGGCATGATATGTAGTTTGAATTTTGTGAGAATATTTTCCTATGAATTTATCCATGAAATAAGGTTATAATATTTTAGAAGAAAGGAAATATAATCCCTAGTTATATTGTTCCTTTTGAGATTATTGATTGAGTAGGGATGGTTACTTATCGGTTGGTGCTTCCACCAAACCTCTCTTAAGTCTATGATGTGTTCTATATATCTCTCCTGAGGAAGTACATGCCTAATCCTTCACATGTACTAAAATAAGATATCATACCAATGGATAATTATCTTTACTATTGAGAAAAAAATATAAAGATTATGGATCAAATATATAAATTGAAACTGAACAAAACCACTTACCTGGTCAAGGTTTTATTGAAAAACCACCAACTTGATAAACTTATATGGTAAACTGAGGAAATGATGAGGCAGAAGTATCCTCAGTTTTTTTGTATTAGAGTGACATAATTTTTAGGGAAAAATTAATTTTAATGGGAGTATAATGTAACACCATGAGATTTTATGAAACTCTTTTTTCAAATAAATTTAATTTCTTCGATATCTTGCGTTATATACAATATTGAGTTTTAATGAACCATGATATACTATTAAAATTATAATTTAAAAAAGATAGTTAAAAATTAGTTATTAAATATAATGGTATGAAAAGGAATAAACACATTTTGAAAAAATATTTATGACAATTTTTTATAAATAAAACATATTGATAATTACGTACTTCATTTTAAATAAAGTCTTTATATGCTTCGAAATTAATTTTTTCTCAAAAAATGATTTTTATTGATTTTTTTGAAAAGATAATAAAATTGATTTTGTAAAATTTTAGGAAATGTATTTGAAATCATGAACTTAATTTTTTTAATCAACATTTCAAAATTTTATTTGGGTGATGTTTTGAGATTTTTTTTGAAAAGTTTAATTTTTAATGAATATTGAAAAAAAAATATTAAAAACTACAATTTTTAAAGAATTTACAAGTAATTTTTTTAAAATATGATATAAAAAGTAAATTTAGTTCAATTATATTATAATTAATCTAATTTATTTCATTGAAATCAATTTAGAAATGAATTTTTATATATAAACTTTATGCGCTTACAAAAAACAATTCTTTGGAAACCCGTTTTTTTTTTCAACACATATTTAGGCTCAATTTTAAATTAAATTCTCCCATTTATGTGAATTGAATTTTGAAAAATGGATTCCATATTTTTAAAATAGTTAATATTATTTAATAAGGTTTACTTAATCTTTTTTCATAATTAATAGTAAAAAAAGTAAAAAAACTAATTATCATGGTAAAGGTTAAAACAGGTTTAGTGGGGGTTAAACTAAAATTAAAGGGGTTAAAATGAACTAATAATTTATAAAGATCATATATTATGATTATATTTACAATTTATATTGTCTAAGTTTCGATAATTATACCGTTTTTATCCTTTTGGAATGTTTAAAACATGGTACCTTTTTCTTTTCAAAAATTCCAAGTATATCCTCTCCTCCACTGATGAAAGGACACACCCTCTCATCTCCTCTTTAGATTCCCAAAGCCTTTTGGTTCATCCAAGACCTACTCAAATAAATTCCTTAATTCCATCCCTATATTCTATATTCCTTTTTTATTACAAAACCATCCTAATAAGGTTTTATGTGTAAATCAAAATAGGATCTCCGAAGAAGAGGTATAGTCATTAACCATGTGATTTTGTTTTATTTATTTGTCTAAATCACTCAAATATTATTTAACCATGATTATATAATAACATTAGTATCTAAAATATAATTATTTTTTATTTTCATGACCAATATGTATCTCCTTTCCCATTAAATGAGAAATGAAACTGTCGATCGGGTGTACGTGGACTACCAACTCACGAGCTGATGTAATTCATATTCCATCACTGCCTCTTACAGATGGATATAATGATGAATTTAAATTATTTATAATATTTATGAAATTATTATACTTATTTAATTATAATATTACATATACCTTCTTACCTTACAATCTGTTGGAAAACAATAATAGCACTTGTGCGTACGTGTCGACTACCGCCTCCACGAAGTAATGTGGTAAGTTTTTCATTTTACTTTGACATGGATAGTAATAAAAACATATTAATTTAATATATATGATATATATGATATAAAAATTATTCTTTAAAGGTTAATTAATATTTACCTTTTATTCTTTCCCTTTTTTGAGAAAATAGAAGCAACGTTCATGTGTGAATATGCCATATCGTCTCCATGAATGGTGTAATTCATTTTAAATATCTAACTTTACTGGATTACTAAAAATACATATATAATGAATATATATTATATTTATATCATGTTTAATATTATAGATATTATGGAACTATGATCAAAGTAAAAGGACCAAAAATATCAAACTAAAACATACATGAAAAATGAAGTAATTATTGCCTAAAACATGATTTTAACAAGGAAATTGTTAATACACGAGTAATAAAAGGTTACAAGTAAATCATATATGGTATGGTATATATTATTATTAGTTTTTAATATATGTATAATAAAACTATATTTATTATACATTATTTTCAAATGAGTATGAAGAATTTTTACACTTAAGGTAAGGGGATTTTCATCTCACTTTTATGTCTGTGGGACACATGTCATATTCACCGCTTGTTTATTTTATGCGGTGTATATTATAACCATAAATATTATTTATGATTATTATCATTAAAATTATTGGATATAAATATCTATATTATATCATCCTAATATTACCATACATGGATATTACATCATTTTAGATGAATATTCAGTACACTAGAAAAATACATGCCAGAGGATCTTAAAAGTTTAGTGTCTTAGGAAACTTAGAAATAAAATATTCTATCCTAGTGAAAGATATTTCACATAAACCATAAATATCTCCACCATTAGTACTTCTACAAAAATATTTCTTCATAACATGTAAAAGGAAAACATAAGAAATGGGTGAGCTCAAATGCCCAGTAAGGGTAAACAAGGGAGACATGTATGAATAAACATGATCATAAGGGTATGAGAATGTGACCATGAAAATAGAAGATCACAATCTATATATAAAACATAATAAATATCAATCCTAGAATAAATCTTGGTATTTTATAATACATAAATCATAAGGAAATAAAGATCATAATCCATGGAAGCATAACTAAGAATAAAACATGGAATTGAGGAAAAAACATAAGCATATAATGCTTTCCATAGTATCCAAGGAATCACTACCAAGAACATCTTAGTAGTATTTGTTCACTCCCCATACCATCATATTATTCATGGTTCACTCCCATGACCATCATAGTAGCAAAATTTCACTCCTCATACCATCTTAGTAGTCATGGTTCACTCCCATGGCCATTATAGTAGCATGAGTTCACTCTTCATACCATCTTAGTACTCATGGTTGACTCACATAGTCATCATAGTAGTCAAGGTTCACTCCCAATACCATATTAGTTTATCTCACGTGATATAAAACTTTACCAAATGAATTGGAGGGATATATATGTCCCACCCATCACATAATAAAATCATATATATATATATATGTTCCACAAGAACAAAAATAAACATTTTGTAACCCGTGAAATTAAATGTGAATCATAAAAATGTAAATGTATCATAAAAAATGGAAAGAGACGTGTTTCACAATAATTTCATCATAAAAATACCCTCTGAAAATAATCAAGTTTCAAAATCATATAACCCATGAATGAGAAACAAGTTTCATAACATCATAGCATAAAAACATAATCCATTCAGAGAAAGAATATAAATGGAATCATTTAATAATTTCCCCATAAAGGCATGAGTAACACCAATGGATGATATATTAGTTGGGAAATAATTTTTAAATGTATTTTAAAAAATTTATTGATGAAAATATACTTTATTATTTTAAAAATTATTTTTATAACATAAAACCTTCTGAAAACCTTTTTCTTTGAAAATAGCTTTGAAAAATTATAAAGAAGACTTGACATCATTTTGGAAACAGTTTTCCAAGAAAACATATAAAATAAGTTTGAAACCATTTTTAAAATAGTTTTCCTTGAAAATTAATTTTAAAAAAATTTTCTTAACGATTAATATTTTTAACAATGCAACGGTAGATTCGAAGAAATGATGACAGGTAAATCTGTACATATCGTAGGAGGTCAAAAGAACATTCCTTTTTCAAGGTAAAAAGGATAGAAAAGTTCCTTTTTAGATAAGTGATAAGAATATTCCCTTGAATATATTTTTAAAATACAAAAATAGTAAAAAATTATTTTAAATATTATATTATAATGTTATAATATTCTTGAAAACCCTTTTTAGAAAACATAGATTTCAACCAAATAAAGTGTAAAGCCAGGATTTCCTAAAAACACTTTCTTAAATATGTTATGAAACAAAGGTTAGAAAATGGTACCAATGCATGAGTATATAATGATATAATAAAGGATAAGTAAACTCATGAATATTCTTGAGAGATGTATCATAATATTTCATCAAAGGAGTCATAAATATAAACAATCTCGAAAAGCAATGAGATAGTCTCAATAAACTATTATAACTTGGTATCTTGGGATCATGATCTCCATATAAGGGAAGGAAATTAAATGAATAATATAATTTCATGAAAATATTTAGATTCATGATATTAAATTTAAAATGGAATTATATTCACCTCTAAAATGAGTTGAGGTGCATAACAAAACATGAGTCTCAAAGAAGGAAAATTGTGACAAAACATTTTTACTAATATGGTAACTTTTGAAACTTAAAACCCATGAAAGAAGGATCATACAATGGAAATGTTAATAACCATAAATTTAAGTAAAAGATACATAGAATACAATAATGGGTAGTACATACACCACACAAAAGGAAATATTGGTGAACATAGCTTGTATCACATAGAAATTAAAAGTGAGATGAAATCCCCTTACCTTGTGTCTTGACTCTCTCCGTACTCATACAAGATTCCTTTATAATAAATATATGTTTATTATAAATATTTTACAGAATAATATTACTATATATATAACCATATATGGTTTGATTATGACCTTATATTAACTTCTTGTTAACAAACCTATGTTAAGGTTTCACTTCAGGTAAAATTCACTTTGTTCTTCACATGTATCTTAATTTGTTACATATTTATTCATTATAATTATATCATGATTCCAGAATGTAAATCATGAAATAAATATAATTTATATATAGTATATTTTCATTATAATAATCTATATAATATAAGATTATTGATAATAGAGTATTATGAAATGTAATACACCGTTTATGGAGATAGTAAGTCGTACGTATGTATGACCATTGTTTCCTTTTTTATTATCATATTGAAAGAATATATGTAAATGATATATATATATTTATTTATTTATTTATGTATATATATATATAATTATTAAAATATCATTAAAATATCATATATATCATATAATTTTATTAAACGCGTCCTTAATACATTCTATGTGATGTGTGAATGAATCACATCGCTTTGAGTGGGCGTAGTCCACAGTTCCTCAAACGAGATCATCGTATTAACACAAAATGAAAAGTAAAGAGATATATGTTGTAAAAGGAATACATAAGCTTAAATACATATAAAATGTAATATATGACATATAGAAGTATATTTTACATTATAATGGCCACCATGATTTGTGGTAAAGGAAAAATGAACAATCATCGTTTTGTGTGGCAGTAGTTCGTCGTACATAGAAACAGTACGTTCAACATCCATTAGATAGAGGTTTGTGTAAGTGTGGTTTAGAAACTTTGCATAAAAAATCATATTATATGAATTATAATTGTTTTTTCACATAATAATGGAATAAATATAGCGAAGGACGTGGAGAAGGAAAATAAATGGAAGGAGTTTGAGAGAAAACGATACCTCTAAATCGAGTAACTCCTTTTGGTTTGTGCCAAAAGGCTTCCTTAGGAAGCTTTCTACCCAAAGTGAGGCTTAAAGGTTTAAGAGAGTATTTTTGGGAGGCTAATTGGACATATCTTGGATTAACTTAAAAGTTTTTATAGTTTTTAGAATGAGTAGAGGTGTTGGCCTTTTATAGGGAAGGAAAAGGACTCACATGGAAGTTTTAGAAAAAAAATTAGTGTGCACATGTTCTTACCTAAAGAAAGTCATTAAAAACCAAAGAACTCAATAATGTAAGTTTTATGTCCTAAATATGGACATAAAATGGGTTTTGGATAAGTTTCTAGGTCATTTGGTCCCTTGATTTTAAGATTTAGTCTCTAAATAAGCTTAATTTGGCCTTTACCGTTGTGATTAATTTTAATCACTTTTACTAATTGACGCACGCTTATCATATGCAGTGGAATTTTTTTTTTAAATTTCCTATGTGTATTCTAGTTATTAAACCTAGGAATTATCCCAAAGAGGAGTGCACACAAAATAGTTTGTCACTTTTAAAAAAGGGTAAAAATTGAGTGTTTCTTGAATAAATCAAAAAGAAAATTATTGAAAGGAAATTTGAAATTCAAAGGATTAAAAACTATGATATTGAAAGGGTGATTAGGTCATGGTAATTTTCTTAATTTTAATTATATACTTGTTCAATTTAATTAAAACCTTTTATTCTGAGTTGATTAAAGTGATTTCCCACAATTGTTTTCTCTCACTTCCTTAGTGAAATTATGATGGTGAGATAAAACTCTACCGAGATCTTAGTTTGGTCAACTATCCTTCTATATACAAAAGAGTTGTATTTAATATCTTAAATTTATTTGGGAAATACCTAATCGAGTCTTTTTTATCCCAAAAAATCAAGAACATTCACTACCCCTTTTACACATACTGACGATCATCGAGTACTTCACCACTAATCCATGGTCTATTCCATAACATATAAACCAGAAATCAGTGGAGGGATATAATGATTGTTTAACAAAGGAAAAAATAAATAATGGAATTAAATTCAAGAACTATATTACTTGAGAATAAAATTTTCTATATGAAATTGAAAACAAATTTGAAGAAGAAATAAATTTCATTCAATTATGTCCAAGAACTCAAGCATTACAAAATAGAAAACCAACCCTTCCCCAATCACTTAAAATGTTTACCCCACCATGTTAAGGGTAATCTAGATTAATGGGGAAAAATAAGGCATTAAAATTTTATGTAAAATAAAATAAAATAAATAAAATAGATAAATCTGAAAAGTTCTCCTCCTTGGTGTCCCAGAAGGAATAGGATGGAAATGAGATGCCCTGATAGAGAGAAGTTCCCCTCATTTTATAGGAAGAATTTTTTCACCTAAAGTTGACTCATTTTAGCCCCATTAAATTACATTCTAACGCATTTTATCCTTCTTTAATGTTGTTCATAATTATCTTGTATATATCTCCTCAAAATTTCAGCATATTTGGACAAGTATTTCGAGAGTTATGCCCATTTTACTCTGACAATTTATTATGTCCAGTCAGACTCTCTAGATCTCAAACCTCTAGATTAGAATACTTTAATGACCTTTAACACGGCCAATTCGCATGTACTAACCTTAATTAAAGATTCTCCAAAACATCTTGCGTGTACACCCACCAAATTTTATAGAAATTGGTCCCCCCATGAACGATTTATGGACCCCACACAAAAAATAGACTGATCTGTAAATGGTTTACATGGTCCAACTTGTGAGCTTCTTTTTAGCTTCTATATGGTCGATTCAACTTTTGGTAAAGAAGGATGGAATGAAGCCCGAGATATTTAGAATCTAGAAATGGAATAAGTTTTCAATTTGGATTAATTTATAAAATGTTATGTCTAAAATATAGAAATAATTCGAAATAGTTAAAAATACAAAATGGGTCATTTTTACTATTAAGCTCAAAATATCACCAATATCATAAAATGTGGTAATTTATCTTAAATTAAAACATTGGTGGGATTTAAAACAATGAAATTCAATGTAAATTGATTGAAAATATTTTCTCTATCAATTATCCCACACTTAGCACTTAGACTCCTGGTTAAGTAAATATCAAAATTAAATCAAATCAAATCCAAAACACATACCATTGATATGTACCAAACCCACACTACGAAACAACAAGATATCATGCCACATAAAAAACAATTATTTCAAGTTCTCCATTTTATATTATTTAATATATTTCCACTTAATTTCTTATCCCATGCACACAAAACACCTACCTCACATGAATTTTCTCTCATCTCACAATTGTAAATGTTCAACAAGGATTTTCTCATCCAAACTCATGCAAGAGTCAGCATAGTCTTGATAAATTCATACATCTCCACACAATATGATTCAATTACATGTGTTTATCATGATGAATTTTCAGGTTTGTTCTGTGGATTCCGGTTGGTATGATTTATATGTTAAAAAGTTTCGTGGCCAGAAAAGGAGGGCTTGGATCTTTTTGAAGAAAAATTGAAAGATTCTAATTTTCACTCTGGTATGGTCTCCTTCTCTTCCCCTTTTTATAAAATTATCTCTATCATAATGAAAAATCAAGGAAAGTTCACACTATTTATCATTTCACAAGAAAAAAATCTTCTCAAACATAGTTTTTTTTCTTGAAATATCTAGATAGGCACAACTTTCTTTACACTTTGGAAGCTCCAGAAAGGCACAAATTATTTTATCATGAAAGCTCCATAAAGGCACAAATTTTAACAAAATGAACTCTTCCATAGAAACATCAACTCATAAACATTTAATTTTCCACCCAATGTATCACCAAATGAGGTATTACACCACAATACATCCTCCCCCACACTTAAGTTCAACTAGATCATTCAATTTCACTTCAAGAAAAGGTCGGATAGGGAAAATTGACTTGTAATGTGGATATCCTAACATGATGTTCATGGATTATAATGGATACAAGGATTAATGTATAAGTTTGGATACAATAAAAAGTATTATTTTGAAATGGGGCTTAAAACCAAATAAATTCCTCAATCATTTAAAACACAAGTACCTCAAAGCCTCATGTTTTGACAGGAATAAATCAAATTCTAGTTAAATCAAGCATGGTATGGTTCTCTCAAGAAATGAGGAAAATGTAAAGATATAAAAAATGGTAAAGAATCCTCAGGAAAGTGATTTCAAAAATAAAGACATTGAGATGTAGCATGGGATTTAAAAACCAAATTACTTTTCATAGAATTCAAAAAGATTTGAACTTGAAACAAAGTCATTTCAACATACATTTAAGCTCGGCTTCATGGAATAGATTTATTCACTCGTTTACATGGTTTTAAAAATATAAATGATAACAATTTGAGATCAAAAGTTTTGAAAACACACTATATTTTAAAAACTAAACACACAAATATCTGAAAAACACACAATATTTTACAAAAAATAAACCAAAATTCAAATGAACATCCTAAACTACAAAGGTTCCCTCCCCCACACTTAAATTATGCAGTTCCCTCAGTGAATTCAAATGGATTTAACATGTAAGAATATTTGAAAATGAATCACAACAGGCAAGAAAATGTAAAGGAGAGGTATAACCTGATAGATTTTATTGATAAATAGGTTAGAGGAGTGTGATCTCCTCTACTGGCTCTGATGACATGGTCCCAAGGAATTTCTTCAACCTATGCCCATTCACGGTGAATGGATCCTACTCTCTATCCTTCATAATTTGCATAGAACCAAAAGGATATACATGAGTAACTATAAATGGACATTCTTATCTAGAATGAAGTTTACCTGGCATCATCTTTAGTCTTGAGTTGAAGAAAAAAACTTTTTCTCCCGGAGAGAAGTCTTTGGGTTGGATAAACTTTTCATGGGACACTCTTATTATTTCTTTGTAAATACTAGAATTTTCAAATGCTTCCCTTCTAATTTCCTCAAGCTCTTTCAACTTAAATATTTTTTCCTTCCCAGTACTTTCAAGGTCTAAATTCATTTTCCTCATAGCACAATACGCATTATGCTCCAATTCCACAGGTAGGTGGTAGATTTTCCCATAAATCAGCCTATATGGACTCATTCCAATTGGGGTTTTGTAGGCCGTCCTGTAAGCCCATAGGGTATCTTCCAACCTTTGGCTCCAATCCTCCCTGTTTGGATTAATGGTCTTTTCCAAAATTCCTTTGATTTCCCTGTTGGAAACTTCAACTTTCCCATTAGTCTCTAGATGATAGGGAGTTGTTGTTTTATGATGCATCCCATACTTTTTCAGAAAAGTCTCCATTTTTCAATTGTATAAGTGAATCACCTGATCACTTATGATAGATCTAGTCACTCCAAACCTACAAATTTTTTTAGCCCTGACAAAATCACAAACAACTTTAGCATTGCCAGTCCTGGTGGCTTTTTCTTCCACCCATTTGGAAACATAATCAATTGCACGAAAGATATAAGAAATTCAAAATGACATTAGGAAAGGTCCCATAAAATCTATCCCCCATACTTCAAAAATGTCGCAAAAAATTAGAGGATTTTGTGGCATTTATTGTCTCTTGGAAATATTTCTTAAAAACTGACATTTTTCACACATTTCGAAAAATTAATGAGCTTCTTTAAAAAATTTGGGCCCATAAATTCCAGATTCTAAAAACTTCCTTACTATTCACTGAGGTCCAAAGTGTCCTCCACAAGATAATGTGTGAAAAAACTCAAAGACATATTTAACCTCAGTTTTAGGTTAACATCTTCCTATTACTTCTTCATTGCAAATATTCTAAAGGAATGGATAATCCCAAATGTAATACCTAGATTCAAGTTTTAGTTTTTGAATTTGGTGAGAATTGAAATGAGATGGGACCTGAGATGTTACCAGATAATTGACCATATCAGTATACCAAGGCACTTCTCCTTCCATCAATAATACCTTCTCTCCTAGAATTTGATCATTTAATGGGTCTTTTTCTGGAATTTAAATTTCATTAGTTCATGGAAGTCTAATTAAGTAATTATACACTTGGTTCTCAGATCCCTTCTTGTCATTTATTTCTATATTGAACTCTTTTAGTAGTATCATCCATCTCACTAGCATTGGTTTAGCATCAGCTTTCTTCATAAAGTACCTCTGAGCTGCATGGTCAGAAAACATAGTGATTTTAGTTCCAAGAAGATAAGATTTAATCTTTCTAAACCCAAAAAAAATACTAAGAACTCTTTTTATGTGGTTGTGTATTTAAATTGGGACACATATAAGGTTCTCGGGGCATATGAAATGACTTGTGGTATTCCCTCAATTCGCTGAGAAAGGACTGCTCCAACTGCTTGGTTGGAATCATCACAAAGTAGCTCAAATGGTGCCTCCCAATTTGGCGGCTGCATCACAGGTGGTGAAATCAATCTATTCTTAAAATCATCAAAGGATTACCTACATGCACCATTTAAATCAAAATCATCATCTTTCAAAAGTAATCTAGAGAGAGGGAGATAAATCTTACTGAAATATTTGATAAACATCCTATAGAATCCTTCATGTCCTAAAAATAATCTAACATGTTTCACACAAGTAGGGTAAGGAAGTGAATTTATCACTTCAGTTTTTGATTTATCCACTTCAACTCCATTTTGGGAAATGACATGACCAAGTACAATTCCTCTTTTAACCATGAAATTACACTTTTCATAATTTAAAACAAGATTTTTTTTCAATTCATGTTTTTAAAACTTTTTCCAGATTTTTCAAACAGTGATCAAAAGAATCTCCAAAAACTGTGAAATAATCTAAGAAAACTTCCAAGAAATTTTCAATGTGATTAGAAAATATACTTACCTTGCACCTATTAAATTTACTTGGAGAATTACATAATCCAAATGTCATTCTTTTATATTCAAAAGTACCAAAGGTACATGTAAATTTCATCTTCTCTAGATCTTTGGGAGCAATGGGTACCTAGAAGTAACATGAAAATCCATCCAAAAAGAAATAATGAGTTCTCCCTACCAATTTCTCTAATATCTAGTCAAAGAGGGGGATGGGGAAATGATCTTTCTAAGTGACCAGGTTAAATTTCTTTAAATCAATGTATACTCTCCATCTATTTTGAATTCTCATATGGATTAACTCGTTATTTTCATTCCTCATAGTGGTAAGTCCATTTTTTAGGAATGACATGAATAGGGCTAACCCACTATGAATCTGAAATGGTATAGTTGATCCCATATTCCAAGATCTTCTCGATCACCTTCTTCACAACCTCCATCAAGATGGGATTCAGCCTCCTTTGGTTCTATCTAACAGGTTAGGAATCTCCCTCAAGAAAAATTATATGTTAGCATATTTTTGGGTTTATTCCTAGGATATCACCTAAGCTCCACCATAATTCCTAGACATTATCTCTCAAATGATAAATCAAAGATTTTACTTGGGTTTTAGATAGATTATTTGCAATTATCACTGCTAGTTTCTCTCCTTCCATAAGGTACACATATTTCAAATCATCGACGAGTGGTTTTAATTCAAGTTAAGGGGGATTCTAAAGGGATGAAATTAAACTAACATTCCTTAATTCCAAAGGGTGTACCTCCTATAAAAATAAACAATATCATATTCCTTATTAATCAAAAAATCATCAAACAAATTAGATTTTACCTCTTCTTACCACATAAAATCAGATTCTCCAATGGTTTGGGCATTCACATGTTCATTAATGGAAAACTTTTCTCCTAAGTCTAATAATTCATGGCACATACCTGATTCTTCAATGGGTTCAGTACTAACATTATAGGAGAGTGAAAATATTAAGTGATCATCTAATGGGTACTTCATGGATTCAAAAATGTTGAAGTGGACTGTGATATCTCCAAATTCCATGGTGAGTGTACCTTCATGGACATTGATCATGGTTTTAGCTATCTTCAAGAAATGTCTCCACAAAATGATGGGTGAGTGTGAAGGGATCTTAACTTCTTCCATATTTAGCACATAGAAGTCAGTTGGGAATAATAGATCTTTTACTTTCACCAAGACATCCTCTAGATTTCTAGTTGGTAAAACTGTGGATCTGTTTGCAAGCTGGTCCACCACTCTTGTGGGATTTAAGTCTCCCATCTGCAAATAATTGTATATATATTGAGGAAATACATTAATTTAAGCACCTATATCACACAAATCATTATAGAAATTTAATGAACCAATGGTTCCTGGAATGGAAAACGTCCATGGATCTTGACATTTGGTTGGAATCTACAGTGTGATAAGGGTTGAGACAATTCTCCCTATGTTGGTTCTTTCATTCCCATGAAGTCTTCTCTTTTTGGTGAAAATATTTTTCAACAATTTTTCATACCTTGTAATTTTTTTGACATCTTCAAGTAGTGTATATTGATTTCCATGATCTGAAAAGTATCTAGAATTTCTTCTTGAAGTGTTTCTTTATGAAATTTATTTAATTCAATTATCCTTGTTGGAGATGGTGGGGGTAAGTTTTTCTTCTCCATTTGTTTCTTTGCATTGGAATTTCTTGTCTCTTATTCTGTGGCCTATCCTTCTCCTCCTCTTCATTTTCTTCTTCTTGGTGTATTTTTACAATATTTTATGAATTTTCAACATCATTCTCCCTCAGAACAGGTGGTATTGTTTTAGGTTTAAGGTTGAATGGAGTTGGGATTTCTTTTCCACTTCTTGTTATGATTGAATTGAAATTATATTCATGATTTGACACTATTTGGGATGGAAGCTTCCCTAGATTCTTGGTTATAATTTCCAAAACATTTTTTAACTGGTTGGATAAGTCCTTCACATTTTATTTAGGCCCATTAACATCTGACTGTAGTTGTTGTTTCTCATTTTATGGTTTTGCATTGGAGATGATGTGTTGTATTTGGTTGGAATTTCCTCTGATGATAGGTAGCAACACAAAATTTAGTTCACTGCACTTATGGACACTGGTCAGTGTAATGATAATTAGAAGATCATAAAACACATACCTGATTCGGTTCTTGTTGTTCCTTCACTTGCTTCATAGCCATCTTCCACACTAACCTGGTGAGTTTTCCCATTTCTCTTCTAATTAATTCTGTTGAATCATATGTTCTCACCTCATGGATTCCTCTTGTTCCCGACCCTCTTGTTCCAAATTGTTGTGATATTTGAGAAATCTTCTCTATTAGTAATCTGATATCTGCAGGTGACTTTTCAATCAGGGATCCCCCAGATGAGGCATCTAGAAGATTTCGATCAATATCCAAAATTCATTGGTGGAAGAACACAAGGAATTGGTGTTCCTCCATTTCATGATGTGGGAAGATGGAACATAACTTCTTGAAATTCTCCCAATACTCATAGAGGGTTTATCCAGTTGATTGTTGTATGACATAAATCTTCTTCTTGATGGTAGTGATCCTGGATGTGGGAAGGAATATTTGCATGAAACTTTTTTTTAGGTCTTCCCAATCATTGATCTCCCCTATATGTAGATTATACAACCATTCTTTAGCCACTCCTTTTAGTGAGAAGGGGAATTCCCTCCATTGAAATTGGTCTTCAGGTGTTTCTCTTAGCCTGAAGCTTGAGCAAGTGTATCTAAATTCTTGGATGCATTGATTTGGATCTTCTCCTGCAAGACCATAAAACTTTGGAAGCACCAGAATCATTTTGATACGTAATTAAATATAATTTGGTTCAGTGGGTGCAATGAGTTGGTTATTTTTAATGGAAAATTGAGGTGCACATTGATCACGTAGGGTTGGGTTGGGATTTCCATCCATGATTTCAGGTTCAGAGTGAACATAAAGAGTTTCACTTGAATATGAGAGATCTATTTCTTCAAATATTTTGGGTAGGTTTCTTTTTCTTAGTTGTTTTAATGTTCTTTCAATTTATAGATCAAATTCAATTAATGGTTCTTTTGAGTTGCAGGTCATTCAATTTTGAAATTCATTTTTTTGTGTTGCACTGCCTCCCTGGAAATGGCACCAAGATTGATAGGAGTGCACATAAAAACGGTTTTTACTTTTAAATGAGGGTAAAAATGGTGTGTTTTTATAATAAATCAATAAGAAAATTATTGACAGGAAATTTGAAATTCAAAGGATTAAAAAATATGATATTAAATGGGTGATTAGGTTGGGGTCAGTTTCCCAATTGTAATGTAATCATTTTTCAATTTAATTCAAACCTGTTCTTCTGAGTTGATTAAAGTGAGTTTCCCCAATCATTTCTTCTCACTTCCTTGGTGAAATTATGATGGTGAGAGAAACCCCTACCAAGATCTCAATTTGGTCAACTCTCCTTCTATATGAAAAAGATTTGTATTGAATATTCTCAATTGATTTGGTCAATACCCGATTGGGTATTATATATCCCAAACAATCAAGAACATTCACTACCCCTTTTATACGTATTGATGTTCGTCAAGTACTTTACCACTAATTCTTGGTCTATTCCATCATATATAAACTTGAAATCAGTGGAGGGAGATAATGATTATTTAACAAAGAAAAAAATCAATAATGGAATTAAAATTCAAGAACTATCGCACTTGATAATAAAATATGCTATATGAAATTGAAAACAACTTTGATAAAGAAAGAAATTTCATTCAATTATGTCCAAGAACTAAAGCATTTCAAAATAGAAAACCAACCAATCCTCAATAACTCAAAATGCTTACCCCACCATGGTAAGGGTAATTGAGATGAATGGGGAAGAAGAATGCATTAGAAATATATGTAAATAAAATAAAATAAATAAAAGAGAGAAATCCAAAATTTCTCCTCCTTGGTGTCCCTGAAGGAATAGGATGGAAATGAGATACCCTGAGAGGGAGGAGATCCCCTCATTTTATAGGAATATCCCCCCCCCCCAAATTTTATGCATTGTATCCACATTAAATGATATCTTCACACATTTCACCCTTCTTAAATGTTTTTCATAATTATATTTTCCATATCTCTTCAAAATTTCAGCATATTTCGACAAGTATTCTGAGAGTTGTGCCTATTTTACTTTGAAAATTTATTTTTTCCAGTCAGACTCTCCAAATCCAAAACCTTCAAATTAGAATGATTTAATGACCATTAAAATGGTCAATTCACACGTATGCACCTTCATTAAAGATGTTACAAAACGTCTTTCTCATCCACCCACTAAATTTTACAGTAATTGGGCCCACCATGAACGAGTTATGGACCCCACACCAAAAATAGAGAGATCTTTAAATAGTTTTTATGGTCCAAATTGTGATCTTCTTTTGAGCTTCCATATGGTCGATTCAGCTTTTGGTCAAGAAGGATTGAATGAATCCATGGATGTGTGGAACCTAGAAAAGAAATAATTTTTTAATTTTGATTAATGTATAAAATATAATGGCCAAAATACAGAAATAATTTGAAATAGTTAAAAATATGAAATGGGATATTTTTACTATTAAGCTCAAAATATAGCAATTTCATAAAATGTAGCAATTTATCTTAAATTAACATTTTGTTGTGATTTAAAACAATGAAATCCAATGTAAATTGATTGAAAATATTTTCTCTATCACTAATCATTTTTGTCAAAAAATTAACATGGTATTATTAGAATCTAAATATTTGACTGAATATAATAGTGTGTGATGGATTTTTTAAATTCAAATCACATAATAAGAAAAATTAATATTAGTGCTAATCCCATAGACAAGATGAAATAATGAGGTTCTAAATTAGGAAAAAGTTTAAAAGTTTGTTAATATTTTATATTTAGTTTCAAAGTGAAATTGATTCTCATGAATTACATTGTATTAATAAATTTAATGTTAATATTATTTGACCTTAAAAGATATTTATAATATCATTTATCAATAATAAGTAATTAGACAGAAGGCAGTTTTTAACTAAAAAGCAGTATTTTTTACTATTCATCAAAAAATGAAGTTTCACAGAAAAATCCAAAAAAATCACCCTAGGATAATTTTGAAGTTATGAATTCAAAAATGAAGTTCATTTTATCAAATTAAATTTCCAAATGTGTCTAAAATTACTTTCATTATTATAAGAGTTTCATTCGAGAGAACGATATTTTTTGCATAAAAGGACTTTACAAAAAATCTTATCTTTCATTATCAATAAGTTTTATTTATATAAAAAAATTATAACCAATATTTAGAATGTAGTTATTAATATTCATATAACTATTTTTAATGGTTAGGTTATAATTATCTCATTTAATTAATTATATATATATATAATGATGTTTCAGAGATACTCAGTGTTGCATCTATCGTACGCCAAGTTGGTGTTTCTTGGAGCGTAAGAAAAGTTGGTATTGCATGTGAAATGAATGTTTGAATTAGTGTTTTAATATATATATATATATAAAGAACTATTTCTAGTGTCCTGAAAATTAAAAAATATTGAAAAGATAAATTAATTTTAAAAAAAAATAATTCTCAAAATCTCAGGGTGTTACATTTTAGCCCCTTAAAAGTAATTTCACCCTCAAAATTATTTTGAGTTATCAAAGGTTTAATACGTCAATGTTTCATTCACATAAACCCATATCATAAAAATGGATACTAAAACTTCAATTAAAAAGGAAAATTTGGAACCATAACAGTTACCCAATGTAACATATAAATATGTTTCCACATTGGAGAACATTAGTGGAAAGTGAAAACATGGATATGGAAGAAAAATCATACCATCAAGTTCTGATGCAGAGTGATAGAGAATAATGTTAGGAGAAAGTTAATAACAAGAAATCCATAAATTTGTAATGACCTAAGGGACCTTCAGATTCATCGAAAATGTAGGTATGGGAAATCATTTTTAGTTTTAAGAAAAGTTAAAGATTTTTCATTAAAATATATACTTGCATGGTTTCTAGAAAACATCACCCTTTATTATTTGTTGATCTAATTCACCTCTTTCTATAAAAAAATAATGCTACCTTTTCATTCCTGAAGTAATAAAAAATCATGAGTTCCACAATATGACATCCCATTTTTCATTAGTTACCATCCACATAAGGTAGTTTTAAAGGCTATACAATATGCATAAATCCTTATATGGAATATAACACTTTAATCTTACATAATTTAAAGTTTAACTTAAACATTCCATAAATAGTTACCTCATAACCCCTATGAAAGATGAAAATTCATGGCATTAAAAAGAAGGTCATGAAATCAGCTTAACATTTATTCTCTTGTATAACAAAAATTATCTCTTGTTTGTCACATTCTAAACATGTGAATATCTTCGTCATATATTCCCTTAAAACATGGTAATAACCTGAATTACCATAAATCCTTTTGGAAAAAATGTATGCTTCCTTATTCCAATGATTACTGGATACATCCCTTAAACCCAATAAGTTGTAAACTTCATCCTTGATGGCATAGAACATTTTGTCAATAATCAGTTCCAGGGAAATCTGTACCATCCAATTTACTTATTCATATCTAGTATATCTTTATCCAAACATCATTATCTTGGCGTCAGGTATTAATTATGTATTACCTTCCCTTAATCAAAATATCCCCTTTCCATAAAATTACATTTCCATGTCTTCATCACCATTCAACGTGTCATTTCCACTCCTTAATGAAAACTTATAATGAAAATACTTATATATTTCATGATTCATATAACAGAGTCTCTGAATTCCAAATCATAAATACTTAATTCATCCAAAATTATTCATAAACCATTACTCAGGATTCATTAACTTATTCCTTAATACCTCTTTCCAATAATATATAATAAGAATCAAGTCTTAACATTTACCAAACCCAATTTAATCATTCTTATCTATAACATCACATACCTTTCATATGTCATTCATAGTTTCTTCATCATCCATAGAAAAATTGTTACATGCACCACCTTGTTGATTCTCTTCATGATCCTTCCACAGAGTACATTGATTTTAATAATGCCCATACTTTCCACATTTAAATCAATCGTCGATTGATAATACCTAAGGGAGGCCAAAATTCCTATCCATTTCATTTAATGAACTCTTCATTTTTCCCTTACAGTCATTTGATTTGTGTTTTTCTTTTCCATAGTCAAAAAACCTTCGTGTTCCTCTAATACATTCACTTAGGTGATTATTTCCACATTCTTAACATAGAGGAAACTAAATCTTATTTCCTTTATGATCTCCATTACCCATACTCTCAGCTAACTCCTTTTTTCTCTTCCTAGGTGAGTCTGAGAGTCAATTAAGGTAAAAATTATTAATCATGTTTCGTGAAAACCGATTAGGCATGATCATGAAATATTTCACTCCAATGATCATCCCACTTGACTACTCATCAGAAAATCTCCCATCACATTCAACATTAATCCAGTTCCTTCTGGTTCCCGCCATTGACTAAAACCAAAAGCATGGTGTGTTCATTACTTATCATATCATAAAACCACATAGTCATGAAAATAATTACTTATTGGATTTATAAATCATGACAGTCTCTGTAATATATGAAACCATGGTTTTATCCTAGGTTATTCGTAAATAACTTGTATCTAAATCCTTCATGATGGTTCGTGAAGAGTTTTTGAATTCCCAAAGAATATCCCCAGGGAGTGTCAAACCAGGTGTGTAGCAATGCCTGCTTTTGTGTACTATATTACCCTGAGTCAAGCCGAGAACATCTTTTCGGAGTTGTTTCCCCTAGGTACATCTATGATAGATCCACATTCGCATATAGTATCTTGATAAAGATGTATTTCTTGTAAACCACTCACTCTATCATTTACCAAAATTATAGGACATTTTCCTAAACATTAACTCATCCTTATACTTATCCTTAGATACATACCTAGACATATCCTTAGAAATAAACCTACATATATCACTAAGGTTTTATCATCCTAGTTTCCAAAGTTTGACTATATCTTTTCTTTTGATACCAACTATAGTGAGCCTTTCTTTACAAACATTGAAATTATATAACTTTTTCAAAATACTTAAACATTATACAAAAGACGCTCAAATACCGTAGTTGGTATAGTGCCTTTGGAAACATGGAAACATAAAAATTGGTACATATGTGAGATACAACATCTTCTACTAGGTTATTATTGACTGGAACCCTTTTTTTACATATCAAACATAGTACATATCATCATAACCTAGGGGAAAGTAAACATAAAAGGGGTGAGGTCAAATGATTATTAAGGGTAAACATGGGAGACATGTAATCATAAACATGATCATAAGGGTATGAGAATGTGATAAGGAAAATAGAATATCATACTCTATATATCAAAGATCATAAAGATGAATAATGACATAAAGATTGACTGTTTATAAGACATGAATCATAAGGAAATAAAGAGCATAATTGATGAAAGCATAACATAGGAATTAAATATGGAATTATGGGAAAAAAACATAAGCATATAATGATTTACATAGTAGCCAAGTCATCACTACCAAGATCATATTAGTTGTATGGGTTCACTCCCCATACTATCATAGTAGTCATGGTTCACTCCCATGGCCATCATAATAGCATGAGTTTACTCCTCATACCATATTAGTATTCTTGGTTCACTCCCACGGCCATTGTATTAGCATGATTTCACTTCTCATACCGTCTTAGTAGTCATGGTTTACTCCCATGGCCATCATAGTAGTCAAGGTTCACTCCCAAGACCATCTCAGTTTATCTCATGAGATATAAAAGTTTACCCAATTCATTGGAGGGAGATATAGGTCCCACCCATCACATAATGAAATCATAAATGCATATTCCATAAGATCATAAATAAAAAAAATTAACCCATGAAATGAAATGGGAATCATAAACATGTAAATGTATCATAACCAATGGAAAGATACATGTTTCACAATCATTTAATCATAAGAATACCCTCTAAAAATAAGCATGCTTCAAAATCATATAACCCATGAAAGAGAAATGGGTTTCATAACATCATACCATCAAAACATAATCCATTTAAAAAAATAATATGAATGGAATCATTTAATAATTTCCCAATAAAGGCATGAGTAACACTAATGGATGTTATCTTATTTGGGAAATAATTTTGAAAGAAATTTTAAAACATTTCTTGAGGAAAATATACTTTCTTCTTTGAAAAATTCTTTTTATAACATAAAAGCTTCTGAAAAACTTTTATTTGAAAATATCTTTGAACAATTATAAAGAAGAATTTAAACCATTTTGAAAATAATTTTCCATGAAAAAATATAAAAGAAGTTCGAAACCATTTTGAAAAAAAATTCCTTGAAAATTACTTTTAAAAATATTTTTTAAAATACTTACTTTTTTAACAATGAGAATGGAGCTTTTAAGAAATGATGACGGGTTAATCCATGTATTTCATACGAGTTCAAAAGAACATTCCTTTTGCATGGTAAAAAGGATAGAAAAGTGACTTATTAGGAAAGTGATAAGAAGATTACCTTAAATATATTTTTAAAAGGAAAAAGGTTAAAAATTTATTTTAAAGCTTATAGGATAATAGTATAATATTCTTGGAAACCCTTTTTAGAAAACATAGATTTTAAATGAAGAAAGGGTAAAGTAGGGATTTACTAAAAATACTTTCTTAACTATATTATGTACCAAAGAGTATAAAATGGTACCAATACATGAGTATATCATTAAATAACATAGTATAAGGAAACTCATAAATATTATTGAGATATGGATCATAATATTTCATCAAAGGATGCATAAATATAAACAATCTTGAAAAGCAATGAGATTGTCTCAATAAACTCTTATAACTTGGTATCATGGGATCATACTCTCCATGTAAGGGGAGGAAATTAAATGAAGAATATAATATCATGAAAATATTTAGATTCATGATATGTCCTGTAAAATGTAAGTATATTCACCTTGAAAATGAGTTTAGGTGCATAACAAAACATAAGTCACAAAGAAGGAAAATTAAGACAAAACATTTTTATCGATTTGGTAACTTTTGAAACTTAAACCCCATGAAAGAAGGATAATAAAATGGGAATTTTAATACCCATAAATTTAATCAAATTATACATAGAATAAAATCATGGTCATTATATACAACACACAAAAGGAAAGAGTGGTGAACATATCTTGCATCTAACAGAAATTAAAAGTGAGATGAAATCCCCTTACCTTATGTCTTGACTCTCTCCGTACCCATACAAGCTTCCTGTTTAATAGATATATATTTATTATAAATATTTTAAATAATAATATTATTATATATATAACTATATATGTATTTATTATTACCTTATATTACCTGTTTTTTATTGAACCTATGTTAAGGTTTTACTTTAGGTAAAATTCACTTTCTTCTTTGCATGTGTCTTAATTTGTTACGTCTTTTGTCCTTATACTTATATCGTGATTATAAAATGTAAAACATGATATAAATATAAGGTATTTACAGTATAATTGTATTATAATAATCTATAAGATATAGGAGTATGAAATGGAATACACCTTTCAAGGAGACGGTAAGTCGTACGCATTCATGAACATTGTTTCCGTTTTTATTATCGTATTGAAAGAAAGTATATAAATGAAATATGTATATATATGAATGTATATATATAAATAATTATTAAATTATCATTAATATATAACATATATCATATAAGTTCATTAAACCCATCCTTAATACATTCCATGTGGTGGGAGAACAAATCACATTGCTTTGAGGGGGAGGTAGTCCACACTACCTCAAATGAGATTATCGTATTAACACTAAATGAACAGTAAAGATATGTGTGTTTTAAAAGAAATAAAGAATATTAAATACATATAAAATATAATATATGACATATATAAACAAATTTACCATCATAATGGCCACCATTATTGGTGGTAAAGGAAAAATGAACAATCACCGTTTTGTGAGGCTGTATTTCTCTATACAAAGAAACAGTATGTTCAACATCCATTAGATGGAGGTGTGTATAAGTGTAGGTCAGAAACTTGGCATAAAAAAAATCCTTATATATTTAGGATAATTGGTTTTTCATTAAATAATGTAATAAATATAGTGGAGGGGTGTAGAAGGAAAATAAATGGAAGGTGTTTGAGAGAAGACGTTACATCTAAATCGGGTAACTCCTTTTGGTTTGTGCCTAAAGGGTTCCTTGGGAAGATTTCTGCCAAAAGAGAGGATTAAATGTCAAAGAAAATATTTTTTGGAGGATAATTGGGTAGATATTGGTCTAAATTAAAAGTTTTTAGAGGTTTGATGAATATGTAGAGGTGGCGGCCTTTTATAGGGAAGGAAAAGAACTCACATGGAATTTTTAGAAACAAATTAGGTGTGCACATTTTATTACCTAAAAAAAATCTTAAAAAACCAAAAATACTAAAAACTATATGTTTTATAGCCTAAATATGGACATATAATGGGTTTTTTACAAGTTTCTAGGTCATTGGGCCCTTAATTTTAAGGTTCAGTCCCTAATTAAGCTTAATATGGCCTTAACCACTATGATTAATTTTAATCACTTTTACTAATAATTTTGGTCAAAATTAACATGGTATTATTAGAATCTAAATATTAGAATGAATACAATGTTTTATGTTAGATTTTTTAAATTCAAATCACAGAAGTGGTAAAATTAAGATTAGTGTTAATCCTGCAGACAGGATGAAATAATAGGGTTTTCCAGTAGGAAAAAGTTTAAAAGTTTGTTAAGATATTAAATTCAGTTTCCAAGTGAAATTGATTCTAATGAATTAAATTTTATTAATAGATGTAATATTAATGTGATTTTACCTTAAATAATATTTATAATATAATTTATCATTAATAATTAATTAGACAAAAATATGGTTTTTAACTAAAAAATAGTATTTTCACTATTTATCAAAAAATGAAGTTTCTCATAAAAATAAAAAAAATTAACCCTAGGATAATTTTGATGTTTTCAATTTAAAAATTTTGTTTGTTTTATCAAATTTAATTTCTAAATGTGTCTAAAATTACTTTCATTATTAGAAGTAGTTCATTTGAGAGAATAATATTTTTAACATAAATGGACTTTACCAAAAATATTATCTTTCATTATCAATATGTTTTATTAGTATAAAATAATTATAACAAATATTAGGAAAGTATTTATTACTATTCCTATAATTTTTTAATGGTTAGGTTAGAATTATCTCATTTAATTAATTAATTATATATAAAAATATGTTTCATAGAAACTCAATGTTGCGTGTGTTGTATGCCAAGTTAGTGTTGCTTGGAGCACAAGCCAAGTTCGTATTACATGTAGAACATGCCAAGTTGGTATTGATTGTGAAAGGAATGTTTGAATTAGTGTTTTAATATATATATATATATATAATTATTTCCAATGTCATGTGAAATAAAAAAATATTGAAAAGATAAATTAATTTGAAAAAAATAATTTTCAAAATCACAGGGTGTTACATTCTACCCCCTTAAATTGAATTTCACCCACTAAATTTTTCTGGGTTATCAAAGTATTAATACTTGAAAGTTTAATTCATTAAACCCATATCTTAAAAATGGATACTAAAAATTCCCTTAAAAAGGGAAATTTGGAACCATAACGGTTACCCACACTAACATATAAATATGTTTCCACATTGGAGAACATACGTGGAAAGTGAAGACATGGATATGCAAGAAAGAACTTACCATAAATTTATAATGGTGAGTGATAGGGAAAAATTTTAGGAGAAAGTTAAAAACCAGAAATCCATAAATATGTAATGACCTAAGGGACCTTCTGATTCATCAAAAACATAGGTATAGGAAAAACTTTTGGTTTCAAGAAAAGTTAAAGAGTTTTCATTAAAATATATACTTGCATAGTTTCTAAAAAACATAACCCTTTATTATTTTTTGATACACTTTACCTCCTTATATAAAAAAAATAAGGTTACTTTTTCATTCTTAAAGTAATAACAGATCATAAGTTCAGTGATATCCTGTCCCATTTGTCAATAGTTACCATCCACACAAGGTAGTTTGAAAGGCTATACAATATACATAAATAGTTATATGGAAGATAAAAATTTAATATTACTTACTTAATCTGAAGTTTAACTTAAACTTTCCAAAAATGGTTAACCTTATAATCCCTATGAAAGATGGAAATTCAAGGCTTCAGAAAGAAGGTCATAAAATTAGCTTAACATTGATTCCCTTGTATAACACAAATTATCTCTTGGTTGTCACATTCCAAACATATTAATACTGTTATAATATATTCTCTTGAAATATGGTAATAACCTAAATTACTATAAATCCTTTTTAAAACATTCATGCTTCCTTATTCTAATTATTACTAGATATGTCCCTTAAATCCAAGAACTTCTAAACTTCATCCTTAATGACATAGAACATTTTTTACATAATCAATTCTAGGGAAATATGTACCATCCAATTAAATTATTCATATATAGAATATATTTATCCAAATATAATTATCTTGGAATCAGTTATTAATTAAGGATTACCTTCCCTTAATAAAAATATCACCTTTCTATAAAATCACTTTTCCATGTCTTCGTCACCATTCAACATGTCCTTTACAATCCTTAATAAAAACCTATACTAAAATAATTATATATTTCATGATTAATATACCCTAGTATTTGAGTCCCAAAACATAAATACTTCATTCATCCAACATTATTCATAAACTATTACTTAGGCTTCATTAACTTATTACTTAATACCTTTTTCTAATAATATGAAATAAGAATCAAGTCTTAACATTTAACAAACCCAATTTAATCATTATTATCTACAAAATAACATAAATTTTATATGTCATTTGTGGTTTCTTCATCATCCATAGAAAAACTATTACATGCACAACCTTTTTGATTCTCTTCATGATCCTTCCACGGGGTTTTAAAGTAGGAAAACGTTCAAAAATTTTGTTAAGATTTTATATTAAGTTTTAAAGTGAAATTGATTCTAATGAATTACATAATATTAATATATGTAATATCCATATAATATGACCTTAAAAAAATATAATATCATATATAATTAATAATTAATTAGACAAAAAAGAATTTTTTAACTAAAAATGAGTATTTTCACTATTCATCAAAAAATGAAGTTTCTCATAAAAATTCAAAAAATTCAACCTAGGCTAATTTTGATGTTCTGAATTAAAAAACTAGGTTTATTTTATAAAATTAAATTTCTAAATGTGTCTAAAATTACATTCATTATTATAATCCATTCATTCGAGAGAACGATATTTTTAACACAAAAGGACTTTACCAAAAATCTTATCTTTCATTATCAATGTGTTTTATTTATATAAAAAAATTATATCTTATATTTGGAAAGTAGTTATTAATATTCTTATAACTATGTTTAATGGTTAGGTTATAATTATCTCATTTATTTGATTATGTTTATATAAAAATATGTTTCATAGAAACTCAATGTTTCCTGCATCGTACGCCAAGTCGGTGTTTCTTGGAGTGCAAGCCCAGTTGGTATTGCGTTTAACAAAAGCCAATTTGGTATTGCATGTTAAATGAATGTTTGACTTATTGTTTTAATATATATATATATATATATAACTATTTCCAGTGTCATGTGAAATAGAAAATATTGAAAAGATTAATTAATTCTAAAAATAATAATTCTCAAAATATTGAGGTGTTACATATATAAGGTTATTTATTTAATGGGGCTTACGATTTTAACATTACCAAAGCCGTAAAGTTTTTATGTTACAAACTCATTATTTATCAGGATTTTTTTTATGATTATGCTTATGATAATGAAATATTATTATCTATCTCTTAATAAACTCATATATATTATTATAATCTATTTATTTATAGAGAACACGCGTTTTCATTTCATTTCCCTCTCTTTAATTACTTGAGATACTGGATAATTGTTTTAATAAAAATAAATTGTATCTCTCTCTTCAGTTGAAAATAATTTTTCTTCCATTTCTATGTTTTCTAAAAATATTTTAAAGAAATATTTTAAAATTCTCCAATGATTATTTAAATAAATTTTTTACCCATGTTTGAATTTTTACAAAATTGTTTAAAAGGAATATTCTTGTAATTTTTTAAACAATGCTATTTTGAATTTTTACTAAAAATGTGAAAGGAATCATCATTTTAACATGTAAAACATGAATAGTATTTCCACCTTCATGACCACACAATGATTTAAAAGATCCTTTAAAATTTTACAAGGATGTTTTCAAATAAAAAATTTTCTTTAATATTTGGGAAAATTTTATATTTTAAATAATTTTTTTCAAAGTAGAATGGTTATTTTCATTAAGAAATGTTCCAAGTGATCTTTCAAAATCAATTTCCATTTAAGATGACATCTTTCATCATTACTTAAGATTTACTAGAGATATGATCAAATAATACCATCTTTATTCTTTATTTAAATGGTTATATTTATAATCATAATATTTTTATGAAACTCATTCCTTTTACATGTGTTATTTTAAGATGAAATTATTAAATGTTTATGAAACCCATTTCTTTTCCATGGTTTATACAGGGATGAAATGTTTATGAAACACATTTATATTAATCAGTAATGATATGATGAATATTTTATGATCTTGTTTTATAAAAATTAATGTATTATGTGACACATGAGACCTATATCTCCCTCCAATGAATTGAATAAATATTTATATCTCATGAGATAAATAGGGATGGATTGGGGAGTGAACCTATTTCATTATGGTACTTTTACAACTATGATAGTCTTGGGAGTGAACCATTACTACTAATATGATTTGGTGAGTTAACCCATTACACTATAATAGTTTTGTAAATGATCCTTGACTATTAATGGAATGATTTTTTATGTTTATGTGTATACCACAAATATATGTCTTATGCCAATATTATGTTCTCATAGATCATGTTATTTGATTAGTTTATGATTCATATCTTATGAACTACCAAGATTTATTTCATGACTCAATTTTATGATCTATGATATACAGGTTATAGTTTTAAAATTTTATTCTCATGTTCTTATACCCTTATGCTCATGTTATGTTGATATCTCCCTTGTTTACCCTTACTGAGTATCTAAGATCATCCTTTCTTATGTTTTCTTCCCCATGTTATGAATAAAGGTATTATATATTATGTGTATAATAAGGGTTATAGTTATGAACAACTCATTGGGAGATAACATAGTTCACTTATGAACTAATATTTTATGTATCCATGTTCTAAAGGTACTAGACCTATACAATTCTAGCATGGATCGTTATATTATGTAATGTATATTCATATATTAATATTAGATATATATGTATGAAATTCATGGGTCATTATATACTCACTAAGTGGTCACCCATTTCAGAAAATTATTTAATCAAGGTTCTATATAAATACCTTTTTACCTCCTCGGAATCAGAAGATGTGAAGAGACCCATAGGGAGACTTTGAAGAGAATTATCAAATACTCAGAGTAATATTCTTCTTCATGGGACAACCTTTGAGAAATACCCATAGGTAATATCTAAGTTAATACCTGAAGTGAAATATTTGGGAATATATTCACATATAAACACCTTCATGAATTATCTCTACAGACCCCTTTCAGTGGGATTCTTTGTTAAATTTATTCATGAATTCCCCCTATATGATTCCTTTACAAAGTAATCCCACAAACCGAGTTAGTAGAGGGTTTCTTAAATAAGACCCTTAAAAAATTCACTATAAATCCATTCCCTATACGATCCATGTATCTTTCACATAGACCCACCTATGTGAATGTAGTGGGCTTGAAAGTACTCACCACTCTTTCCCAAGTGTCCATAGACCGTGTAGCACCTGGATCTCCTATGGAAACTTTACGAAGTAGTAGAATAGTATAATAATGAAACATTCATATATATTTCCATTTTCTAGGGTCTTCTACCTAGACCACACCCATATAAATGACCTTAATGGATTGCCTATTCTAATTTCAAAACCATTAAATGTTTAAAGAAATATATTCTCCAAAATCACCAAATTATAATGATCAAGCAAGGAACATGATAGATCCTAACTTCAATCATGTATTTCCAAGATAATATGAGAATCTTAGATTATACTCCTAGATGGATAGAACCATTAGTTTGATCACAACCATATAACCCCTTCCTAATGAGGGTCTTCATTGAGAGGACACCAGAGCACCCCCTCCTGGATAGAGATGCTCATCCTTACTGGAAAAGTGTTTAGTACGAATACCTAATTATAATTAATAATCTATTAGAGAACGGTCCTCCACCTTAGGTGTAAGCCATAGAATTGTTCCCATTTATGATTTCATCACCATTAATCATCAATAATATAGGGAGATAGAAAGGGATTTGGAATCATCCATTCCAATTGCACTCAATCATTGTATGAGAATCTCATGGGTATACCCCAACACCTCCTCCTCTTGGTGAAATATACCTCGTGAGTCTAGTTTTGCTTCACTATTCAATTATTAAGAAAAATAAAGTAGACACAATCATATGGATCTCCTACTAGGTGTAATACCAACTTATATTTTATGGTATTCCCATGTGTAATCCCCACTCAATCCTCTATTATTTCCCCTTTCACAAAACAAATATCCTAGTCACATGATGCAAAACATCATGACGATATCTTTACCGCATGACATTAAACTGCATCGTATGGTCTTTTCACATGACCTTAATCTATATAACTCAAACTACATGGTCTTTGATTTTTGTTTTAAGAGTATACGTAAGAGGCCTCCACGAGGTTCAAACCCAACATCATCACTCCTCCATAACTCTTCACTAGGGACACATTCCATATGAAACCATATACATGGGGATATATTACTCATTAAATTTCCTATATCCCCCCACTGGGCTATATTTTCCATGAACCTAGATGTTGTGATGTTCTGCATCCACACTCCCAGATTCAGTGTCATAAATATATACTTACATACTGGCTTTGATACCAACTATAAAATTCTCAGACATAACTATCCTATAATTACATGACTTAAATAAAATATTATATTATAAACATTCATAAGAACTTTTAGGTTTATGGATATAGATAATTAGTAAAAATCATAAACTATAAAAACCCTTCTCTTTCTCAACTAATGGATATTTTTTCCACTATATATGAAACTACTTAATCCACAAGGAGTCTTTATTGTCTCCCACAATTACTTCCAAACATTATATTCTTATAAACATATCATGTGTATTACTTTTCTATATAAACAATGGAATGAAAACATAATAATGGGGAAAGATCATACGATCTGTAAAAGAAACATATAACTAAATCAATCATAACATAATAATGGTATACATAATATGGGTGGAATAAATAATTTATATAATTCCATAATCAACTAAAAGTGATATAATTCTATATCAAAGATAATAAATGAAACCAAGTATATCAATAATACTGATATCATACTGATGGAATTCATAATTGCATACATCAAAAACATACTATCAAGGCCTTTTTCCAAGGAACTATTTTGTTATGGGAATATTTATACACTAAAACCCAACCTTTATTGTCTCATGAGACCTATAAATCTATATAGGGGATATATAATGATGGTTCCCACACATCACTTGATTAAATCTAATACATTCACCATAAGAGTCAATGATAAATTTCTTACTATTCCCTAAGAAACCTCTGGCAGACTAAAAAACATGTCTATCAATGTATTGAAAAATATATAATTTAAATACATAATTAACCTAAATTAGTAGTCAATAATCATAAATAATTTCAATACTTTTTACCATGTAAATAAAAGTATAATATGATCATAATTCATCTAGTGGAAGAAGGTGGATGGTTAAAAAAATATACTCAACTTACCAATAATTATCCATATTTTAATAAAAAAATATGGAACAACAATATTTTTCCCCATTTCAATATAATAACATTATTTATATGTGAATGTCATTGGGTCCGAATTATGTAAAATGTGATGTTCACACCATATAGATCAATGAGTATACGTCTAAGTAAATACTGGAATAAAAATATCTTAATAAATCTATATAAATAAGGTGGATGGATTCAAAATAATATATCCCTAGTGTATTAAATGAAACCAATAAGGATATTAACATAGATGAAAAACATCCATGGAATAGAATGCTTGAATGATACCACCTAAGAAGAGATTATGAATTGGATTGTTTGGTACCATGAGTTCATTCCCCCAAAAGTTGAATACATATTAGATTATAAATATTGAAACAAAAAAACTACTTGGGTAAATCATTTTTAAAATGAAAATAGAAATGGGAGTGAAAACATAAAAGAGATTTTAGAAAACATTTTTAACATTGATGTAGAGGATGATGTTATGGGTCCCTTCCAAAAGTCTTTCCCAAAAGGTGAAGTGGAAAATATTTGAAAAATATTAATTTTTTAAAATAAACTTTAATAATAGGGCCTTGAAAATATATAAATTTTATCTTGGATAAATGAGGAGAGGAAGATAAAAACATATGAAAGTAAATAGAAAACAGCCTTTTTATTATTTTCAAAATACCATTGTTCAAAAATCACATTGTAAGAAGAGTGAAACAATATTAATTTGTAATGAAGCATAATTTTCCAAAAGAGTATTATAAAATATTATATGATAAAATATTATGGTGGGAGAACCCAATAATGGAAAATTAGAGTTCAAGATGAAACATTATAACTCAACGAAAAGAAATTTGAGTTATCAAAATCCCTTATGAGAAACATACTCCATGAAGAAAAGAAAATTTGAAAAGGATTTTATATTTTAAAAGTGTAAAAAATTATATAATAACATATAATAAAATAAAAGGGTATAATTTACCCAACTTATGTAAAATAATTTCAGTAGAACGGTCATAAATCAACGAAATTTGAGTTACCAAAAATCCTTACTACCAAGGAAAAAACTGAATCAATTGCCACCTGAATAATGGAACATTTTTTTATAGAAAATCCCATAAAATAAAAATATTATGATAAATATATATCCATGGTTATTGAATACACCATATAAATAAAATATGGTGCACAAAATGCATTATGTCTTAATGAATCAAAATGTTGACTAAGAAAACCCTTACGGATGTAGAAAATTTTCAATCAAAACCACTTAAAAGTGATAGATTGTAATTCAACTTAAAATAAAATGATTAAAAGATAATTCATGATATTATATCTCAAATAGTAATTATATACACAATATAAATAAAATTAGTTCCATAATATTAAACATGTCTCAAAGGCTGGAATTTTTTATGAAAACTATTACCTTATTTACTTACTTAATTGATAACACTCTAGACTCCTGTAAAACAAACATGGATACTATAATAATCTATTTAATAAACTTATTAATATATATTACCTTTTATATACCTCATTTATAATTATTTATTATGGTTATATTTGCTGGTTATAGTTTATTTGAACTATCAGGTGTTAATAAATTTCTCCATTTTACATGTTTCATAATGTGTATATATATATCAATACACTTTTATTTTCATAAAATCACTTTTAAAGGATAAGTAAGAAATTAAAAAAAAATACATACCAAATTATTATACACCATTCAAATAAAAAAAACATCAACTAAAAAATACAACAAAAACTCATAGTGGGTTTTATCTCATTCCATAAGCCAATACAATCAAATAAAAATTAAGCTACTCGTTGATACCTCCATAAGTGTTTTAGTTATGCTGTGTGAAAATGGAATTAGTGTTGAATTATTTCAATGATTGTAGAAAATAAAGATGATAATTTAATTAGAAGATAAATAATTAATAGAATATTTCCAAAAACGTCATTTTCTTATTATATGATGATAATGTTACTATTTATATTTTTATAGTCATCCATGATAGAATTCTATAGCATCGTCCATGTAGGTGGGTAAATCGACCCAAATTTGAACACAATTTAAATCAATGGGTGGGTATCATTAAGGAGGTATTTATTCTAAAATAATATAAATATAAGAGAATAATAATTATATTATTTTTATTATTTTTAATGGTGAACCATATTTTAAGATTTTTGGATAAATAATTAAAAGTTAGATAAAAAAATTAAAAATGGTTCTTTACAAAGGTGATAGTCCACGCACATGAAAGATTAACGTGAATTTACTTTTATAAGTGGATGGAAATGAATAAATTTTGGTTATTCCATTAATATAACTACATATAAGTATGATAATGATACTTAATTCATCATATTGTTATGGTGACAATATATTTGGAAGAGTAAGATTAAGAAGAAAAAATCAATAGGGAGATAATACTTATGTTACAGACTTGATCTTTCCTTGGAATACTCCTTTGAATTGAAGAACTTTCGATAACATATTGTGACTAGGGAAATTAGTAAGTGGGAATGGGTTATAAATGGATAAAAATTTTATGGTTTAAAGGATAAATTTTAAGTTTAAGTGTAACTTTGAAAGGGTGTAAGTCGTATCCTTAAGTATAGAAAAGGGAACTTTTGGAAATACTCATCATTTTTCAATAATTCCATGACACTATTCAAAGGTCAATGGATAAAAAGTTCAAAAAATATTGGGTTTCAGACAATATAATTTATAAAATCCTTTAATGTTTTCATTTTGAGATAAGGTGAGATTGATTTAAGGCTTTTTTACTTTTAACCTTTTACCAAAATTAACTTTTACTATGGTAACTAGTTTTTAACAAAGTAATTTTATATATTATTAATTTTAAAAGTTAAACCATATTAAATAATTTTTATTTAATTAAACCAAATTAAATCACAATTTAATCTAATTACATTTCTAAATGATGTAAAAAGTAACTTTTAAATTAAAACATATTATATATAGAAAAATTGTTTTTGTATGTTTTTACTATTATGTTTCCTTAATATTATTTAGTATTAATTAACCATTAAATGAGTGTTAATATATTTATATATATGTTTAAACATATTATTACATTCATCATTTAGAATATATTAATATAATTTATTAGATAAAAATTATGCATCACTATTAAAACAATTCAAAAGTAGTATTTTCACCGTTAATATGGTAATTAGTATTAACTATGATAATCTAATTTTTATGAATAAAATTAAATTTTCCTTCTTAAATAATATTAAAATTTTGATCAAAATTATTTTATACATTTAATATGATTAAATTACTACAATTAGGAAAGTGTGTTTTTAGTGTTAGCATATATAACACGTAAAAACCTATTTTTTTAAGTAGAGTAATATTAAGCATAAAGTTTATGTAAAGACAAAAATTATAAATTATTTTAATTATAATGATATTATTAATATTATTAATTTTAAATAAGATTTATGTTACTTTAAAATAAATCCAAATCCTAGTCTCCCCATGTGTAAAATTTAATTAAAGAAACAGATGAAAAATAGTTTTCATAAAATATTACTAGATTTTATAAAATGATATACATGGGTTTTAAATACTAAAAATAATTTTTTGAATGAATTATTTTAATTTATAAATATATATTTTTTATATAAAAAATGTTTCAAAAACTTCTAAGTCATATAAAAGTGATAGTATTAGCAAAATCATTTATTTTCATTATTAACCTAAAAACATATTATTTTAGATAAATCACAAAAATTCATCTTGATATTATGTTTATATTCTAAATACAAAAATTACATACATATTATAAAATTAAATTACTAAAATTTATAAATTCATATTTTTAATAAAATCATATAATATAATGAAAGCATGCCTTTATTGGAAAATTTCATTTTCAAATATTAGTTATTATCATTATTATCTCATATCATTTATCAACTAAATTGGTATTAAAAAATTATTAATATCAAACATAATTCATCATAATTAATCACATGTTTCTTGAAATATAAATTCTTATCACATATAAGGAATTTTTTTTGAAAAATACTTTTCTAGAAAATTAATGATATTATTAGTCATTTTAGGTATACTAATTGAATTTGATTTATATTAAAAGTAGCCTTTAATTTATTTATACATATATTTCATAAAGAAGTTACTGTTATTCATTCCTTCTAATTCAATGGAAATGTTTTAGCGGTCATACTTAAAATATAGTGGCTTCTAGATACATACCTTTATCGGCTTAATTTTCATTATATTGTTTCAACCAAATACTTAATCCAAAAAGGTTATGATAAAATTAAAAATATGAATATGAAAACTTTAATATACATATTTTATTCTCTATGAACCAATTTTATTTAATATATGATACTTTTGGTTCAACCAATGAAACTCTTTTTTTAATCCTTGGTTATACATGTTATTTTATTTTGGGTGTTAATCATTGTATCGTCACATGGTGCATGAAAAGAGTCCTGATTACACACATGAATTGAAACTACTGGGGGATATGATATTGTTTATTTTGTGTTGGATTTATTACCCCTAGTTATATTTGTGTTAAGACATGCATCCACTTATAGTGTCTATACAATTATTTAATTTCCAGGATATCCACACAATCTATACTTTACCAAAATTTCAAGATGGTATCATATACTTAGACTTATCCCTCAGACTTATCCCTAGGGTTTTCACTAATTCTATCTTATCCTAATCCCAAAATAAAATGTATATTATTACCTTAACATTAAAAGATATACTATCCTAGGGTCATATATACCTTTGAAATTATGATCAACCTTAACTTATCAACCCTTAAATTATCCTCAAAAAACATATTAATCTTTAAATTTATCTGAACCATGTTATGATTCCAACTGTGACACCTTAGGCCTATAATATAGGATTTTATGTCATAAATACATAAATACATATTATCTTTGATACCAACTATAAAATTCCTAGACATAACACTCCCATAATTACATGAATTAAAGAAAATATTATGTTACATACATTCTCAAGACCGTTTAAGTTTTAATATTTATTGAATTAAGAAAAAACATAAACTAGAAGAAACCATGTATTTCCCAAAAATGGGTATTATTTCCACTATATAATAAACTACTTAATCCATAAGAAGTCTTCAATATCTCCCATAATTACATCCACACTTTCTATCCTTATAAACATATCATGTGTTCCACTTTTCATGATAACCTAGGGATTGTAAAATAAGAAAGGTATGAGATCAAACACTAAATAAGATAAATATATAACTGATGTTGTCAAAAAATAATCATGGTACACATAATATGTTAGGAATAAATAATATGAATAATTATATAATCAACTGAAACTAAGGGAATTTTATATCCATGACAATAAACTAAAACAAGGATATCCATAATACTAATCTCATGCTAATGGAACACATAATTCCAGACATCAAAAATGTATTTTCAAGGCCTTGTTCCAAGACACTATCTTATTATGGGAATATTTATACACCAAAACATAACATTTTTTGTATCATGAAACCATTTGATGCATTGAGGGGATATATAATATTGATCCCCATATGTCACTTGATTAAGTATTCTGATTTCATCATAAGAGTCAGCAAGAAATTTCATACCATTCCTTAGGGAACCTTTATATAGATAAAAAAATTATTATCTATATAATTAAAAATATGAAATTTAATACATAATTAATGAGTGTTAACATTCAATAATAATCAATAATGTCAATAATTGTCCCCATGTCAATCAGAGGGATAATATGATCATAACCCATCCATTATAAGAATATGGATAGTTAAAAAATACATAGTAAACTTGAAAATAATAATCTATATTGGAATAAAAACATATTAAATTCCCATACTTTTCCCCATGTTAATATAATAACATTATTTCTAGGTGAACATCATCCAATATGAATTATTTAAAATGTGATATTCATGCCATATAAATCAATGAGTATATGACTAAGTCAATACTATAATAACATGATCATAATCCATCCATAGAAATAAGTTGGATGGTTTCAAAATAACATATCCCTAGTGTAACAAAGTAAACAAAGAAGGATGTTTCCATAGATTAGAAACATCCTTTCAAAATAATTCTTGAACAATACCACCCAAGAAGGGATCAGGATTGATTTTTTTGGTAAATTAAGTTCATTCCCCCAAATGATGAATAAATATTAGAGTATAAATAGTGAAATAAAAACAATTTATAATAAAATTATAGTGAAAATAAAAATTAACATGGAATTGAAAACATAAAAGATATTTTAGAAAAAAAATTTAACATTGACATAATAGACGATGTTACGGGTCCCTTCGAAAAGTGTTTTTTTTCAAAAGGTGTAGTGAAAACTCTTTGAATAACATTATATTTTAAAAATAATCTTTAATAATAAGTACTTTAGAATACATAATTTTTATCTTAGAGAAGTTAGGATAAGGAGACAAAAAATATAAAATTGAAAGGAAAAAAACCCCTTGTTATTATTTTCAAAATACCCTTGTTCAAAAATCAAATTGTAAGAACAGTAAAAAAACATTTATTTGTATTAAAAATTAATTTTCACAAATAAGATTATAAAATAACATATGATAAAATATTATGGTGGTATAACATGATCATGGAAAATCAAAGTTCAAGATGAAACATTATAACTCAGAGAAATGAGATTTGAGTTATCAATATACCTTATGGGAAACATACTCCATGAAGCATGAAACATTTTAAAAGTGATTTATGTGATAAAAATTTAAACAATTATATAATACATTGTAATATTATAAAAATGAATAATGTACCTAATTTATATGAAATAATTTTAATATAATGATCATAACTCAATGAATGCAGGTTTAGTTAGAAAAAAATCCTTACTACTAGGGAAACAACTAAATTAATATCCACTTGAATAAGGGAACGTTATTTGTATAGTAAATAAAATTAAATAAAAATAGTATGATAAAAAAATATTCATGGGTATTTAATACACTATACAAATAAAACATGGGGCTCAAAATGTATTAAATCTCAAAGAATTATAATTAAGACCAAGAAAACCCTTACAGATTTTGAAACTTTTGAATCAAAATCCATTAAATAGTGGGATAGAAATTTAACTTCAAATACCATAGTTGAATTATAATTCATGATATTATATCACAAATAGGTATTATATACACTACATAAATAAAATTAGTTGTATAATAACTAAAATGTCTCGAAGAGGGGAATTTGAGACAAAAACCCTTACCTCGTTTCCTTTGTTAGTTGATGAAACTCTATCCTCCTGTAAAAAAAACATGGATACCAAAATAATATATTTAATAACATTATTCATGTTTATTACCTTTAATTTCTGTAGGATCAAAATAAAAGATGTAGATTTCTCAATTACAAGAGGGGGTGAATTGTAGATTTTAAAAACATTTTTTTTAACCTTAAAAAAATCTATGTTTAACAAAGTTAAACAATATGAATTCACAAACAATCTTTAGTTTTTTCAAATAAACTAACTTGCTTAGGATCTGATAATGTGGATATGATAAAGAAAATAAATAAGTTTACTTAAGGAAATATTCTACCTTAAAGCGTATAAAATCTAATATATGAGAGATTGTACAAGAATAAGAAAGTGTAAGAAAGTTACACTTTCTATATGTAACTAAATGCAGTGGAATACTAGAACTTATAGTTAAAAAAGTACTACAAGTGTAATGAAATCTTTTAACCCAAAGATAAGGGAATTCAAAAACCTTGGATAAAGGTCCATTGATTTATACTTTCAAGAAAGTCTATCTTACCCACACCAGGGAAGCCCTCAATACAAAGATCGAAATATATCTTGGTATCCCTATAAGACCTCGATCTGTAAGGTGATCGACACATTTGTCTTCATTCATCTTGGAATCCATCTATTTTGTACAGCAACAATTGGAATCACAGTAGGAAAAACAAAGATTTTTTAATATTTAAGTATGTGGAACAAGCTATTCACAACGTAAACTCTTCAAGTATTTCACACAAAGAAAATATGGTGGAGCTCTCGCAGAGTGTCAATTATTCAAAACGATCACAAATATCATCATGTTCAAAGGATTGGGTATTTATAAGCAAGATATATATTGGTCACAATCTCCTCCAACGTTCATATTTCCCCAAAATTTAGGAGGGACCTATACATGTGGCACTCATACAACGGTCACATTATAACAATTTGGATGTCATCAATTTATAAAACAAGATAAGAGAAACAATGTGACAACATCATTTTTTATAACACATTATGAGTAACATTATCATATTTTGGATCTAATAAAATGGAATGTTACATTAAAAAAATTCAGTAACTATAAGAAAAAAAATAATCAGATTCCAAAAATATTAAAAGTCAATTTCAAAATTCTAAAGAAATTGTGGTCTAATTTCAGAGGAAATTCGAATCTAATTTCAGAATAAATCAGAGTCAAATTTCTAAGTAAATTGAAGTTTGGTTTTTAAGGAAATTAAAATCTAATATTAGAAGAAATCAGAATTTTATTTTAGAAAAAACTAGATTTACAATTCTAGGGAAATAAAATTTACAATTAAGGTTCTGACTTATCTTAAATAAATTTTGACTTAAGGAAAATGGTTAAACTTGTTTAAGAAAACATTTAGTAAGATGTTGAAGACCAGGGGTAAGTTATAACATGTTCTATAATATAATAATTCCTAGGGAAATAAAAATATCTTTAATAATATGTGTTTGTGATTTTCAAAACATAAAGGGATAGAAAAGTCATAAAGAAACTTTTGACTAAACAATATCCTCCTTTCTAGAAATCATAAACAAATTTTCATAAAAGAATATAAATATATAAGGTTTTAATTTTTGAACTTAAAGGAAATACTTACTCCCTTTTTTTATGACTCATAATGAATACAACTAACTCCCCCTTAATTTATGAAATCCCTTTAAGGATCGTATTCTTATTTTTGAGTTTTTTTGTATTTATTAAAGAAATGATTCCCCCTTTACTTAATGATTACTTCTTTAAGTAATCCCCCCTTTCATAAACATCATCCCATTTAGTTTAATATTATTTTTGAAAATTCTTTTCTCCCCCTTTGTGATTTTCAAAAAGTAATGGGAAGATATATATTTCACCTAAAAGGTTAGGAAACATAGAAGATGAAACAATGAAAAGCAATAATTTCCTTAGATAACTAAAGTGTCACAAAATTTTATTAAAAAAAGATCAGATTTGGAAAAAAAATTATTCATCCTTCTTATTTTTAGGCATCATTTTTTTCATGATAGCTTTCAACGTCTTCAACTCCTTATGATCTTCTTGAAATTTCTTGAGCAACTCTTCCTGCTCCTGATTTTTCTTCTCAAGGTTTTTGATACTTTCTCCCTAAGACTTAATAAATTCATCTTGATACTTAATCAACTCTTCTTGGGTTTTATGTTTCTTAGAAAACTCTTCCATGATTTCCTTTTACCTTTTTATATTAAGAGTAATGGAGTTCAATTTTCTATTCAGATCTTTATCTTCTTGTTGGTAGACAACATGTTCTTCCATTAGTTTCTCTGAAAAACTTGTTGAGAGATTCTTGAGTTTTCCATTGGATTTATCAAAAGTATCCATGATTGAGTCACTAAAGTCATCAAAGATTTTGAGATCACTGATGATATATTTGGTCCATTTGGAAATCTATTTTCATTACTTTATATGAGCTTCCTAGTTTTTGAGGAAGTTCTTGAAATCAACTTCAAATTTGATGAATTTATCCATAAGGAGATTTATTGATTATGTCATATGATTGACTGATTCTTGAAATAGTTGACACCTTGAGTCTATGATAGTAAAGAATGGAATGGATTTTACTATAATCTGCAGGGACTGAACCACAAAATATTCATCAATTAAAGAGGAAGATTCTGAAATAGAAACTTTCCTTGTTGAGGAAACTTCAATTTGCTCATCAACTTTTTTATTGGATATAGGAACAAAATTCTCCTTTATTTTTTCAACAAAAAATTTTTGAGGTGTAACAACAACCACTTTCTTTCCTTTTTATACATTAGATATTAAATTTTGAATTCTCTGCGTTTCTTTCTCTTTATCTGAAACTTTTCCTATTCTATCATAATCTTTTTCAACAACATCAGAAAATTTTTCTTCAACACGTTGTAAAATATTATCATTTTCAGTTTCATCATCTGAGGGAATTTTATTTAATTCCTCCTAAGAAACATAATTCTTCTAAAAATATGTTCCTTCTGAAATTATCTTGGTAGAGGAATCTTTGGAACTACTTAATAATACCTTGTCGGAATGAATTTATTTTTCATCTTCGTAAACAATTTAGATCTCCTATTCACTTTTCTCTTATTCATTGGTTTCTACTTCTTTTTGGTATTTTTATTTAACTATTGGAGTTAGAACTGAAACAACTTTCTTCCCATTATCTGGTACTGGGGTCTCAATTTTTACTATTACTAGAGGGACCTTGGGTTCTTGTAAGAATTATTCTGGTACTTGATGTTGTTCAAAGGCTTTCTCTTTGTCTCTCATCATGTCTTGTATAATTTCAGCTTCCCACATTTTCTTCTTTAACTTCTTCTCTTTTCCTTGTTTCTAAAGATCATCAGTATTTCGTATTTTTAAGGCCTTGGCCTCGGTAGGATCTAATCCAAAAATAAGATTTCTTTATTTTCATTTTATCTTATGGTATCTCCATTTAGAAACTACTTCTTCTAAGAAGGTTTTATATTTATTAGGATTAAGTGGAGAAAATGTAGGTTTAGAGACTTGAGGGGGTTTATGAGGTTCTATAACTTGTTATTATGATTCTTAAACTATTCTTTTCTTAGGATTTGACTTTGAACTTTCGCCAACATGGTCTTCTTTTCCATCTAGATCAACAAACTTAGATGTATCAATAGAGAATAAAACTTTATTCTTCTAAGAGTGTCATCACCCAACAACATGATTCTTAAAGTCTTAGGATTTAAATTTCAAGTAAATTTGTGGGTTTATAAGTAGATAATAATTATCTTGGACAAGATATATGGATGCATTAAAATTTGAGACTTTATCATTCCATTCTTTATGTTTTTTATGGTAAGGAAGATATACTCCATCAAGTTAATCTTTCTTAGATTAACTAGACAATTAATATGTCTGATGTATTTAGGATTTCCTTGTCCTATTTTCTTGGAATTTGAAGTCCTTTAATACAAATATCTACTATCCTATGGTTTGCTAAGATATTTGAGATCTTAGTTTTCTTCACTCCTAGAAGTACTAAACATTCCATATCCTTAATATTATCAAAATATCCTTCTTTTTCTGGAAACCTATGAGAACAGAAGCATGCCTCTCCATCATAAGTTATCTCAAGAACACTTGCGACATTCTTGTAGGATAAAGAGTAATCACTTCCATAACTCTTGATCTAAAAAATATATTTACTTACTTATTCATAAAATTGAAATGTTTTATAAAAATATATTTTAAGATCTAGATAAACCGGATCTTGATTCTTTTCCTTTGCAATAGAAAAACCTTCCCATTCATTGAGTAAGATAATTTTCCTTATGAGTGAATCATACTTGGAAAAGAAATTATGATGAACTAAAATTTCTCTGAAGATTTTCCACTATTTGGTTTAATTTTGTGAAGACATCGAAGTTTGGGAAGAAATTTCCAACTACATTCAGAACCTAAAAGAATGATGTGAGAATCGAATCGGTAGCTTTGAAGGGTGATTGGGCTTGGGAAAAAAATCTGTGGAAACTGATGTGGGACATGAAGGGGGTCTCTTTATATAGGCTTCACAGTGATGGTTCAACTTCCCGGTTCAATAAAACGATTGATATTATCTTCATATAATCTAAAGGTTGATATTAATTATTTAGATTCCAATCTTTAAAGGTTTTAATGAAATAATCGGATTTAAGGAAAGATGAATCCGATAGAATTTTCTTAAAATAAATTTGAAATTCCAAAAAATAAAAATGAAATTAAGAGAATGTAAGTAAGAAAATGTACCTTCCAAAGTACCCAGAGATATTTTTTAGTATTGAAAAGGTTAATCTTCGAAAACATAGGTTCTGGAAAAAAAATTAGGTTCCAAAAAATTTTACGTTCTGAAAACTTTAGGTTCCAAAAAATTTATGTTCTGAAAACATTTCATAAAAAGGAATTTTTTTTATTTAAAAGAATGAACATATGTACTCCACTATGGAAAGGAGTATCTTAACGTTAGGATATTGGTTCAAAAAAAGTAGATATGAATGATTACCTTATATTTATCATTCCAAACTTTTTTTAATGTATTCAAACTATCGGAAAGTAATGATTTAGTAAAAATATCCATAATTTATTCTTTTGTTCCGATAAATTGTAAAATAATATATTCTTTAATTTTGTGATCCCTAAGAAAGTGATGCCAAATATTTATGTTCTTTTCATGATAGTGATGTGAATATGTTTTTCTTAAGTATATAGAACTAGTGTTATCACAAAGTATCTAATTTTAGTAAAACTCATGCCATAATCTGTGTGTGTTTCATCCACAACACTTGAGCATAACAACTTCCAGCTACCACATATTTAGCTTCAGTTATAGAAAGTGTTATAGAATGTTTTTTCTTACACGATTAAGAAACTAATGAATCTCTTAATAAATGACAAGTTTTAGATGCACTTTTCCTATACATTTTACAACCACCAAAGTCAGTATACAAAAATCTTTTTAAATTAAAATCATTTCCAGAATAATAGAAAATTACTCAGTCCAAAGTTCTTATTAAATAGAAAAAAATTATTTTCATAGATTTTAAATGTGATTATTTTGGATTATATTGATATCTTGTACATAATAAAACTAAAAACATTAATTCTGGATGACTATCTATAAAGTATAACAAACTTCCTATCATACCTCTAAAAAATGTTTGGTCTACTGGTTTCCCAACTTCATTAAGATACAGAGTATTTGAGATACCGATTGGAGTAATTATACTTTTATTTTTGTCATATCCATACTTTTTAAGAATATATTTAATATACTTATGTTGAGATATATAAGTTCCTTCTAGTTTTTGAAAATTTGAAAACCAAGAACAAATGTTAACTCACCCATCATACTCATTTCAAACTCATATTTCATATGATTCTCAAAATAATCAGTAAAGGATTGCTGATTTGATCCAAATATAATGTCATCAACATAGATTTGAATAACTAAAACATTTTTTTTATTTCTTTATAAATAGGGTTGGATTAGCAATTCCCTTAACATAATTTTTTTGTAACAAAAATCATGTAAGTCTATTATACCAAGCTCTAGGGTCTTGTTTAAGACCGTATAGATATTTTGTAAGTTTCAAAACATGCTTAGTATTTTTTTTTCTTCAAAACCAAGAGTTTGTTCAACATAAACTTCCTCTTAAACATATATATTAAGAAAACAACACTTAACATCCATTTTAAAAAGTTTGAAATTAAATAATGATGCAAAGTATAAGAGAATTTGAATAGATTCAAGCCTAGATACTGGAGCATAGGTTTTTTAATACACCATTATTTCTAGTTGATTATATCCTTTAGAAAATAATATTTCTTTATTTCTTACTATGATTCCATTTTCATCACATTTATTTCTAAAGGAACACTTTACTCCAATTACAAAAGTTTCTTTTAGTCTCTCAACCAAGGTTCAAACTTTCTTCCTTTCGAATTCATTTAGTTCATTTTGCATAGCTTTAATCCAGTCTTCATCACCTAAAGATTCATCAGTAGTTTTAGGTTCTAATTGGGAAATAAATGGTAGATTCTCTACTTCATTTCTTAAGGAACTTCTAGTACTTATGGACTGATGTACATCACTAATGATACTATCACTAGGATGATTCTTAAGAAACAACTAACTTGGGTTTTGTAAAACTTGTTCATCAATATATGGTAGAAAATCTTTGGAGTGAATATTTAGGAAACATTTTCTTGAGTATTCACCTGATTAGAATATTATTTCATCAAAGGTTGATAATCAGTTTTTGAAAACACATTCGAAGATGAATTTTGGGATTTTTTTTTAAAAAGGATCGATTTCATCAAATTTAACATGTATTGTTTCCCCAATAGTACAGGAGTTTTTGTTAAAAACTCTATAAGAATTTGAAGTTATGGAATAGCCTAAGAAAATTCCTTCATAGAATTTGGGTTCAAATTTGTGTAAGTTGTCTTTAGTATTCAAGATGAATACTTTTCATCCAAATACTCTGATGTATGAAACTATAGGTTTTTGACCAATACATAACTCATAAGGTGTTTTATTAAGAAATGACCAAATTAAAACTCGATTTATAGTATAATAATAAGTACTTACAGATTTGGCCCAAAAATGTTTAGCAATTGAGTATTTTCTCATCATGGTTCTTGTTATTTATTGAAGAATTCAGTTTCTTCTTTCAACAAAACCATTTGGTCGAGGATTTCTAGGGGATGAGAAGTTACGAGTAATGCATTTCTTACTACAAAAAGTTTCAAAATTATAATTTTCAAATTCTCCACCATGATCACTACAAATAGTTATCAATAGAAGGTTTTTATCATTTTTAACTTTGGCTAGAAAATATTTAAAATAAGAAAAGTCTTCAGATTTCTTTGCTAGAAAATATACCCATGTAAATATAGTGTAATAATCAACTAGATTAAATACATAGTATTTTCCTTCAACACATCCAGTTTTTGTTGGACCGAAAATATCCATGTGAACTAGCTATAATGTATTAGAAGTTGATACTTCACTTATTGATTTAAATTTAGAATTATTTTTCTTTCCATATTGACAAGGATCGCAAAATTTTGAAGAATCAAATCTAAGATCGGACAGATCCTTAACAAGTCTCTTCTTAGAAAGTTTTTATAAGTTCCTAAGGTTATATTGTCGTAATATTCTAACCAATATTGATCTTCTATTTCACTAAGGAAATGTATTTATTGGCTCCTAAGGTCTTCTAAGTTAAGTGTATAAACATTCTCATGCCAATGGATAAAGAGAATGAACTCATCCTTGGAATTGTGTACTAAGCATTTATCATTCCTAAAATTCACAAGGTAACCTTCATCACATAATTTACTTATGTTATAAGGTTGTGCTTAATACCTTTAACAAATAGAACATTTGAAATTAAGGATTTTCCAAAAAGAACAATATTACTTATACCGACAATTTCTCCTTGATCATTGTCTCCAAAAGTTACTTTTCCACCTTTTATCCTAAAAATATTTTCAATGAAGTTTTTATTACCAGTTATGTGCTGGGAACATCCACTATCCATGTACCATGTATTTTTGTTAGAACTTACTTTGTTTTTATAAAAATTAAATAATTATACTTTCAGAATGCAAACATGTTGGGATCTGGAATTGTTAGAAAGTATAATATTAGGTATCCACATTTGTTTAGAAAATTAAGATTTATGAAAATCTAAGGATTGAATTTTTTTAAAGAATAGTTTTCCTCCCAATTTCCACCACTTTTATACTTAGTGTAAAAATAGGAACTTTAAGGTACAAAATAATTGTGACTAAAAAATGGTTTTGATTTATAATAACCAAACCCATAAATATTCTTTAGAGGAAAAAGTTATGAATGCATTTTATCAAATTCTTTCCTTCCAGAAGAAAATTTTGAAAAAAGATTATTTAAGGAAAATATTTCAGATCATATTCTTATAACTAAATTTTTATCCTCATAGTTATTAGTATTAGAATTTGAGTTAGTCACTAAAACATTTTTCTTAGAAAAAACTTTTTCTAAGTCCTTATAAAGTTTTTCCTTCTCAGAATTAACTTTCTTAAGTTTTTTTTGAAATAGAAACAATTTCAAAAGATTTTTCATCAAGATATTTAGAAAGATATGATACTTATTTTGTTAAAATATTGATTCTATATTTTTCCTTATCAAGTTTCCTTATTATCTAAGTGTTTTCATTTTCAAGAAACTTGGAAAACCAAGATACTTCTTCAAAAGAAGGTAAAGAATTGTCTTCATCTGAGGAAAATTCTTCAACAGAAGATTCATATTACTTTTCATCAGGGAAATTAGAATTCAAAGAGATATTATTTAAGGATTCTATTGTGTTTAACTTATTTATAAAACATTATTTTTCAATAGGTACTCTGGAAACTAGACCAATATTCTTTTTTCTAGAAGATTCAATATCTGAAGATTCATCATATGAGTCTCCACCACTTGCACTCTAAGAATCATTATTCTTTAAGAATTTTATTCCTTTAGTCTTGTAATATTTTTTCTGATTCATTTCAAAGTATCTATCTTTATTATCCTTTATTTTAATCATAGGATAATCAGTTCTGATATATCCTAATTTCTTGCATTCATAACATGTGACTTCAGAATCTTTCTTATAGTTTATATCCTTCTTCTTATAGCTATACTGAAATTCCTTCTTACCAATAATCTTGTTCATACTTTGAGAAATATTTGATAGCTCATTCTCTGAATATTTATATTCACTTTAGTATGACTGAAAAAATAACTTTCCTAGATTTTTTTTGAATTAGATAATTTATCAGGAGTCTTGTATTTCATCTGATTTGAAGTAGTTTTAAAAGAAATACTCTCATTATTCTTCTTAATATTATCCGCATCTCTCTTCAATATATTCTAATTTTCAAGAGAGTTCCAAATATCTCATCAAGAGTAACTGTTGTAACTTTTATCGATTCATCAATTGGTGTTCTTTTAGTTTCCCACTTGTTAGACATGATATCAATAATCTTGTCAACAAGAATTTCATTATATATCCCTTTTTCTCCCTTTGATTGTAGGTTGTTCCCAATAGTCATGAATCTTTATTTTACTTTATATATGGGTTCTCCATAGGGAAATACAAATCTATGGTATTCATCTCTTAACATAGCTCTTATTGTTTCAATAACCTTGGATGTACCAAAATTTTTAACTTCTAATTTCTTCCAGATGTTATTATCAGCTTCACATGATGAAATTTGGCCATAGATATTCTTGGTCATAGAACACAATAAAGTATCTCATAACTTAAATTTAAGTTGATACTCTTGTTTTTCTTGATTGGTGAAGGTTCTGACTTCCTTGTTAGGAATCTTGTAGTCTCCAATAAGTATGATGAAGTTGTCAACTCCAATATTGATAACAAAAGTCTTCATTCTATCTATCCAGTATTCATAGTAATTCCCATCAATTATTGGTGGTCCGGTAGGATTTAAGTTTTCTATTTATCCAATTTTTATTTCTACCATTCTTAATATAATTCTTTTCCATAAAACAGATTAGTAGAAAATGTTTATAAAAAAAGAGTTTATAAAGAACATTTTAAGAAAAACTTGAACAGGTAAAGTTAAATAAGAAAATAAGAGCAAGAAAACTTATATGTAAGTATAATTATTTCATAAAACTTCTCTAATAACAATTTTAGGATCAAAATATAATATGTAGACTGCTCAATTACAAAAGGGGGGTAAATTTTTGTTTTTAAAAACTTTCGTTTTTAACCTTAAGAAAATCTATGTTTAATAATGGTAAACAATATGAATTCACAAACCCTCTTTTGATATTATCAAAGAAAATAACTTTATTAGGAAGTAATAAAAGTGTAATGAAATATTTTAACCCAAAGATAAGGGTATCCAATAACCTTGGATAAAGGTCCCTCAATTTATACTTTCAATAAAGTCTATCTTACCCAAACCAGGGTAAGCCCTCGATATAAAGATCAGAATCTATCTTGTTATCCCTGCAAGCCCTAAATCTATAAGTTAATCAGCACTTCTGTCTTCCTTCAGCTTGGAATCCCTCGATTGAATATAGAAACATTCATAATCACACTATGAAGAACAAATATTTTTTAAGGTTTAATTATGTGGAACAAGTTGTTCACAACTTTGACTCTTCAAGGCTTTTGCATGAATAAATTTTGATAGAGCTCTATCATAGTGTAAAATCTCCCAAAATTTCACAACTCTTATCACATTTAAATGATTGGGTATTTATAGGTGAGATATACAATGGTCACAATCTCCTCCAAGGGTCATATGTCCCAAAAAAATTTGAAGGTACCAGTATAGGTAGCACTCATGAAATAGTCATAATATAACAAATTGAACGTCATCGTTTTATATAACAAGATAAGATAAAAAATGTGATGACATCAATTTCTATAAAATAATATGAGAAACATTATCATATTTTGGATCCCATAAAATTGAACATTACATTAAGGAAATTCAGTAACTGTAATAAAAACAAATAATCGGATTCTGAAAATATTAAAAGTCAGTTTCTAAATTTTGAAGAAATCAGAGTCTGATTTCAAAGGAAATCAGAGTCTGATTTCAAAAGAAATTGGAATTTGATTTAAGAATAAATAGTATTATAATTTATGAGGAAATCAAAATTTTATTTCAGAAGAAATCGAAGTACGATTTCTGAGGAAATCAGAATCTTATTTCAGAAGAAATCGGTGTCTGGTTTTTTAAGAAATCAGAGTCTGATTTCTGAGGAAATCGGAGTTTTATTTCTAAGGAAATTGGAATCTTATTTTAGAAGAAATTATAATCGGATTTCATAAAAAATAGGATTTATAATTCTAGGGAAATTGAATTTATAGATAAGGATCCAATTTATCTTAAATAAATTTTGACTTAAGGAAAATGGTTATACTTGTTTAATAACTTTCACCATTTGTGCATGTTTTATAATGTTGATATCATTACCCATTCTATGATACCAGGTTAATAATTAACATATAATTTAATATATTTTAATATATAACTTATATTTATTTATAAATTTCTTATATCATTCCATAAGTGTTTTAGTTACACCGTGTAAAAATAGAATCAGTGTTGGATTATTTTGGTGATTTTAGTGAACGAAGATGATACTTTAATATTAAGTTAAATAATTAATATAATATTTAAAAAACCATATAAAAATAATTTTTTTTTTATTATTTATGTTTTCATAGTCTTCCATGATAGAGTTTTATAGCATTTTTCATGTAGGTGGTTAAACGGACCCAAACTTGAACAAACATTAACTTGATGGGAGAGTATGGTTAAGGAGGTGTTTATTTTGACATAATATCATTATAAAATAAGAATAATGATATTATTTTTATTTTTTATTAATTTTAACCATATCTTAATATGTTTTGATAAATAATGAAAATCTAGATGAAAAATGGAAAAAGGTTCTTCACGAAGGCGGTAGTTTGGGCACATGCATGATTGATACCCCTTTATTTATATAAGTTGATAGAAATGAATAATTTTTTGTTGTAATATTAATATAAAAACATATTTTTATAATAATAATACTGAAATAATCATATTATTATGGTGACAATATATTTTTAAGAGTAATATTAAGAATAAAAACTTTATAAGGGTATAATACTTAAGTTGGAGACTTGATCTTTCCTTGGAATACTCCTTGGAATTGAAGGGATTAAGATAAATTACTTTGAATAGGGGATTTATGAAGTGGTATTGGGTTATTTTGGGATAAAAATAGAATAGTTTTAATGATCAATTCAAATTTTAACTATAACTTTCTAGGGTGTAAGTGGAATCCTTTTATTTGAGAAGAAAATTCCACTTTTGAAAACACTCATCATTTTGCAATAATGTTATGATACTATTCATGGGTAAATGGTTCCAAAGTGGAAAAATATTAGGTTTGGTACAATATAAGGTCTAAAATACTCTCATACATTGATTTTTAGACAATTTTAGAGTGATTTAAGGCTTTTATTTTTTTACTTCTAACATTATACCTAAATTAACTTTTACTATGGTAACTAGTTTTTAACTAAGTAATTTATATTTTTTTAAATATAAAAGGTTTAATATATTATATAATTTTAATTAATGAACATAAATATAATACTCATTTAATACAATTAAATTTATAAATGATATAAAATGTACTTTTAAATTAAAACTGATTATATATAGAAAAATTGTTTTTGTACAAAAATGTTGTTTTTACAATTAAGTGTTCTTAATCTTATTTAGTATTTATTAGAAATTAAATTAGTATTTATTTATTTATATATATGTTTAAAAATAATATTATATTCATAATTTAAAATATATTAATATAATTTATTAGATAAAAATTACATGTCATCATTAAAACAATTCAAAAGTAACATTTTCATAGTTAACATGGTAATTAGTATTGAACGAAAAAATATAATTTTATACCTAAAAATGAAAATAACCTTAATAAATAATATAAACATAATTTTCTCAAAACATATTTCCATTTTATTAAATTAAATTTATACAAATAGTAAAATTAATTTTTATATTAGCACATATAACATGTGAAAACCTATTTTTTCAAAAAGTGTATTTTTAAGCATAAAGTTTATATATAGAAACAAATTATCATAATAATTAATTATAATGATATTAATAAGATTATTATTATTAAAATAATATTTATATTAAGCTAAAATAAATCCAAATCCTAATTTCTCCATGTATAAAATTAATTAAAGAAACATATGAAAAATAGTTTTCATAAAATATTACTTGATTTTCTAAAATGATATTCATGGGTTTTATAAATTTAACATGGTATTTTAAAATTATTTATTAATATTTATAAATATATATTTTTTATATAAAAATATTTCAAAAACTTCAAATTCATATAAAAGTTATGGAATTAGCAAAGTTAGAATTTTTCATTATTCGCAAAAAAACCAATTATTTCTGAAAAATCCAAAAATATCATCTTAAGATAATATTTTTATTCTATATACCAAACTTATTTTAGTATTGTAAATTTAATCCAAAAATTTATAAATTAAATTTTCAAATAAAATCATATATTATAATAAAAAACATCTTTATTTGAAAATAAGATTTTATAATAAGATTTTTTATTATTATTATTTCATATTATTTACCAACTAAATTTGTGTTAATAAATTATTAATACAAAAAATAATTTATCATTATTAATCACATGTCTCTTGAAATAGAAATTCATATTTCATAGAAGTAATTTAAAAAAAATACTTTTTATAATAATAAATGATCTTGTTTGTCATTTTAGGTCAACTAAATAATTTTCATTTATATTAAAAGTAGACTTTATTTTATTTATACATATATTTCATAAATTGGTTACTGTTATTCATTTCATTTAATTCAATGGATAGGTTTTAATGTACATACTTAAATATTCATATTTTATCTGAATATATCGTGGTTTCATTTAAGTTTGGTGTTGTGTGTGGAGAAAGCTATCAGTCACATTGACTTATTTAAAGTATGTCATATATTAACATAATGGGGTGTTATAAATGTATTTTAATTAGGGCCATATTATATGGGATACTTTCTGATTTGATGAATCCTCAATCCTGCTTAGTGGTACATATTCCCATGGGCCAAATCAACCACATATCTCATGGGGATATATTCCCTATGAAACCTCAAACCTTTATCAAAGGTCCATATTCCTTTCAAGAAGAATCAGAAAGGGATTCCCATGAATAATTCCCACACCAACCATTATTAGGACCCTTTCACCTAAAATTTCACACTACATGACATTAAACTTCATAGAATTGGTCATGAAAGTATGACCATAAAAATCATCACCATGTTTCTTATCACATGGACTTGAAAGGTGTGATGTTTCATGTTAAATGGGTCTAAACTGTATGGGTTTTGATTCCATTAAAATGGATGAATAGGAAGACTTCCCAAGGGACTAATATTAATACCATAAGAACTTACTACCTCCTGGAAGACAATAATCTCCAAAGTGCCAAACTATATGGATTTAAACCCTAGTATCACTAAACAATAATAGAAATATATAAAGGATATGATGCATAAAAATGTTCACATTTATGGAGAGAATGTGATAAATACATATAGTCATTTTAATGGATAAGATTTGATACATACATATGTTCAAATTCAGTATACATTTTTGGTCAGATCACTAGAATGGTGGTAATAAATCTCACACTAGGATTTATAAAGGATTCAAAAACATATTTTAAATTCATAAGTGTCTTAGAGTATAAAATAATTCTCCATTAAAGATTGTGATGGGACCAAACTTCCATCATATTTACCAAAATTTATTCTAAAGTGCCGCTAGTAAAGAACCAATGGCCACCTGTCTTTGGAAAGCAAGTCCTCCAATGGTGGAAAGATGTTGAATAGTAGGTGTATGTTGAGTTTTCCCACTAGAAACACATGTAACTCTAATCCATCCATGATGTCACCATCCATCAGTCCTTATCCAATAAATGACCACTCACTGGTCCATATTTCAATGTGAATTGTGTATAACCATCATGTTATTTCCCTCACACATCGAGACTTTTCCCTAGAAATCCACACCAACCCTCACTATTCTTATATAAAGGTATATTAAATATCTTTAAGAACCATATAATAGGTTATTTCCCTCTATAAATCTTAATCCCATATGAAACCCTCAGGTGTACACTCTCATACAACCTAATCACAACACTTGACTCATGCTCCCATGAGTTATGTCCTATCAAACCTATTCTTACATGCCTAGCCCACTGATAATCCCCCACTACATATCTATATCATCTAACAAGAATAACCCCAATGATTACTCTCCCACAAGACCAAGATATATCACTCATACCAAGGCTAACCACATGGTCACATACCTCCCAAAAATCATTCCAAGACGACAATAATTTACCCATTCTCCCACTATGCCACTTGCAAGTAAATCTAAAATCAACAAGTCTATGTATCCAACTTATCCAACCCTCCAAACCCCAAAATCAATAAAAAAATCAATCCAAGTGGTTTTTTTATTGGAAACATAATGAATTCTCACTTGTATTACCTCAACTCTCACAGGGGTATTTATATCCTTAGGGTAACTCATTCTCATCTTTATGTCAAATCTTATGCATATAATTATTAAAACGACCCACCATGAGTCATTATACATCCCTTGTGTAAAGGGGTTGTGTAGACATCATTAGAGAATTTATTGTTATAATATCCACATGAGATACCACCAAAAATAAAATACTATCGTTCAATTGAGTATAATTTCACCAACAAGTTACATGGTAAAATACAATATAGGTTTTTATGGAAACTTTAAACAATTAAACCCCATATTTTCTGGGAAATCAATCACATACAAGTGCACATATTTCATATGAATTCTATGTGTCAACTAATATGAATGTACATATGCCACTTTTCAAGGGTTTAAGAGATAAAACCATAGATAAAAATCAATAATAAATGCATCATATTTGAATAAATATCTCAACCATAATAGTAAAAACCAAGAACAATAATCCCATAACCTTGGTAACCTAGCCTTCCCATCAAAAGGGTGTTCAAGAATCACCAGTTTTAGGTCCATCATAATCTACGACACATCCCTATACCCTATATACCGTATTCTCTAATATTAAGAGAATAAAAATGCACTCTGATACCATTTCTCCATGCCTTTCCCTGATATCACTCATCAGTATCTGAACTAGTGACACGACATGGCATCAAGTGCATATTCCTATATGTTAGAGGCTACCGATTGTAAACAAGGGCCTAAAACATATATTGGGGAGACTATTCCCTTGAATCAAAGTCATAGAAATAATTAAAATAGTTAAATAATGTGTATAAAAAATATTATAGTGTGTATAATAAAATAAACGACCACATAATAACTAATGTACGATGCATGATTCATAAAACCACACATCCCACTGATCACCCATCGAGCCGATCACATGTAAAAAATAAATAGAAATAAAATACAAATAGGATTTACTGACATCCTCAAGACTCACCAATATAGTCTTTAAATCCATATTTAGATATTTTATCCCAATCCACTGCACAAACTATTCTCTGACCTAAAATCAGAAATGAGGTCTACATGCGCACCAGGGTGCCTGTATAGGGTGTGGAATTCATCTCAGTAGGGTCTAACAAAGATCCCCTAATATGTTTCATCATATACGTGTATGCATGAGGAAGATAAATAAGTAAAATAAATATGTATACATAAGAAAGTTGGAACATCTTGTGCTAACTAGGCCACCATGACTCCATGCATATCAGGTCAACATGTGCTTACAAGGCCACCACAACACCTGACCATACGTACTTTGGCCTAAGACAAAATCCAGTCACTTCATTCCATATGATCCAACCCATACTAGAAGACTTGGGATAAGGTTTAATTAAGTCATGACCACTACCCTAAGATGTTGGGTAGGTTCCTATGTCCATGTCCTGGTCCATCCTTCACTTAAGGTTGTCCTACATCCAAGTCATGAACCATACCTTATTACTCAAATGGAGGTTTCCCACTAAGTTCTAGATTCTACCTTATCATATAAGGTAGGTATTTCTATCACATCACAACCAGTGTATTATCGCTCAAGGTAGGGTCCCATACTACATCAATCCCTTGACTAACCTTATCACTCAAGTAGGTTTATACCAATATATTATCACTCAAGATGAGGTCATTATATTGACTGCTACCTTATCACTCATGCCAGGGTTCAATATCACATCGCAACCTAACAACTACCTTCTCACTCAAGGTTGGTTCCTTATAGTACCTTTTTACTTAAAATAAGGTCAATATCCAAACCACTACTTTATCACTCAAGGTAGGGTATGATATCACATCCCAACTGCTACTTTCTCACTCAAGGTAGGGTTATTTCAACACCTTGTCACTCAAGGTGATTCCAAGCCATTGTATATTTCATTATCCATACTAGGATCCATCTCCTTGAACATTCACATAGTCAAAACACATATACAACAAAAATCATGGAATGCAACTTTTCCTACAATCTCATAAGTTTGTCACATGTGTTATAGTCACACGATACCTAACCTATACCTCAAAGTGTATCATGTAATCCATTTATAAAATCTCACTTGTTCTCACAAGAACATCCTCTCCTCCCAATCATAACATGCCTTCCCTCTCAGTGTTCTCATATCTACCCTCAGAGCATCTAATAGGGTACTTCAAACGTATCCTTGCCTCAACTCTCACCACCAAACCATATTCAACACCCTTCACTGTTTCCTCATACCATAGTCTCATCCTGATCTTTTCCTCAAAAGTCAAATCACATCCTCTACTAATTTTATATCATGACCTGATCCCTCTACCCATGAATTATCCCAAGATAACTCACTCTAACCCCTTATCATTCCAATTCTAAGTCATCGAGACAATTCCCATGACCCTCACTCATGTCCCATCTCACATCTACCTCAAGAGAATTATCACCCATAAACTAGAGGAAACCCTCCCACTCCACACTTTGTTTAGTCCTGGAGGACTTATCCCACTCAAGGTACTCTCCAATCCTCTAATCCACCCTCGAGAGGGTATTCCCATCAAGTGTGAGATGGGCAGACATATCACCCATTATCCCAATGTCTAAGCCTCTCATTTATACCCAAATAGATCTTGGAAACTCACCTAGGCTATTCACATATCATCCCATATTTTGAGACCTACCCAAGGTCTCCCATCAACTCAATCAGCACCTTCACTACTTAGTGACATAGTTTGAAAGGGGTCCCAATTTACTCAAGTATAAAGAGCATTAATTCCCTATCTATGAGGCTCAATGTCATCCTATATCATTCACCTAGGGAGTTCTATATTCCTAACCCTTTACTTGGTCCCATGAAACATGAAGTTATGCACACTCATTCATAAACAAGTATATAATTTTATATTTTAGGGACCACTTTCCTCTATCATAGAGTGACCATCCATGTCAATCTCCACTCATCCTTGGCTAAGCATGTCCATTCTTCATCCAAGATTATACGACCACCCAAGACCCTACGTCATGCCATAAAACCAAAAAATAATAACTATAACTAATTATAATTAATTTTACAATTTAATCCAAAGAGGAATAATCACTGAAAATATCATTGGGAAAAAAAAGAAAAATAGAGGGAGAAACTCACCACAAAACACCCAAAAATTTCCCCTCTCCAAGGGGGGAGAGGGATGTGTTAGTTGAAGTGGATATCTCCCATGTTCCTCTCAGCATAATAATGAGGGGAAAACCCTTGAAATTATGGTACTTTCACTTGTTTAAAAATAGCACATGTTCTTGGTCATGGTGTAGTAATGAGGGTCATTCCACGATGCCTCTACATCAGCCTACACAATAGTGTGGCCCTCTAGGTTGTGTTACAAACAACCCCTAAAATCTATGGGTTGATCCACCTCTAGAACACTGAAGCATAATTTCCCTTATGGTTGTTCCATGAAGCATCCAGCCTATAAAATTCCCACAACATATCCTCCCACCATTCCACCATGGTTTCCATAGCTTAAATCCATCATACTCGGTTACCTCTTTTATTCCAAGGCCTTATTCTCTCAACTAGAATTTAAAAGGGGACCAACCCTTATGTGTATGAGTTTAATTTTACACATCACCTATCATGCCATAAATCCCTTGGTTGTGGTGTGATCTATTGATCGATACCTCACCATGATGTGATTCCCACTACCACAACATGACCTCAATGTGTAAGTCTTTTTCCTTAGAGAAAAACCTTCCCAAACACTCACCATGTTGTAACCCCCACTGTTCATAGTGTAAACCTTCCCCTATAAAAAACTTAAGCCAAGGGGGTCACCCCAACCTTGCTTTTACATTTACCTGAACACTCAAAACATCTCTTGGGCATTTTTATATGTCCAAAAACTTCTCAAAAATATTTTCCAAACATCAGAATTCTGATCTGAAGACTGGATCTTGAAATATCCCTAGATCTAAGACTATAAATTAAAATTCCCCCTAATTTTTAAAACTTGTAATGATGTGGGTTGTTACAAAATGATGGGTTTTGGTCATGATAGTTGGTTTCCATCACAACGTGTCCATAACTATTACGATGTGATGATGGTATTTCCCTTCCACATTTTGGTTAATTGGAATAAATAATTAATTGATGTTATATATTCTAACCACAAATAACCCTTATTTAATCATATGAAACCTATTTTTATATAGTTAGTTTCTAAAAATACTAGATTGAGATATTAATAGAGATGAGTAGATCAAATGATATCAGGTGATCCTCGAATCTAGAGAATAAGATTCTTCATCATAAATCACCAATGATTCCTGATGTAGACACAATCTTCTTTAATGGATGATACAATCATGATATAGATATTTTTTTATCATGATCCATTATTTATGATTTCAATCATAAAATTTCATTCTTGAACTAGTTTCCTAATTTCTTGTCCCAATGATTTATCCATTTTTATTTTATCCATGCATGAAACCCCAGAATTTTATGTTTCTTTCTTCTCAATTATTAATCATCAGTGATTCCATGGATAATAAATGGTTGAATAATTTTGTAATTTAACAACATTGATGTAGAAATATATTATTCCTAATTTTTCCCCTTATTTTCTTTACACGTTTAGTGTCGACCATTTCTAGGGGTAGAGGTTTGATGGTTCTTGGCTCGGATTAGTGATTAATTGTAATATGGGTCTGCAGTCAATGGATTTCGATGTGAAATCACTAAAAAGGGTGTGTGAGGTCATTAGTATATAATGAGAGGTCACTATATGTCATGGGGATGTATATTATAGAGGTGTAGTGGCATTATGGGTATCAAGAGTACACATGGAAAAATTGAAAACTATTTTTTCAGTCAGACATAGTTAGAAATCAACTACTAGAGGCATGATGACAATGGGAGAGTCATTTAGCAGTGTTTCGAGCCCAATTAGAGGAAAGACTGGTGAAAATGTAATAATTACAAGGTTGTAACACTATGATCTTGGGAGTCATGGCATGACAAGGTGCTTGATCTGGGAATATGCAATGCCGGAGGATGGTAGATCATAGAGTTTGGATGGCTGGAGGTTCAACATAGAAGAGGGGTGTCATTTAATGGTGATCTTGAATGGTGAAAATGGAAGATTATTATATCATATGTAAGGTTATATGATCATGAAATGGATGAGGATGCCATGATGTGAAGGCATGATAAATTCTGAGATTCTATGACATGGTTGAGGTTTCCATGGTGTGATAACCTATAAATGGGGACAGTCATGGGTAGTGAGAGAATGGTTCATGCCATTATACCCTCTTTGGGCTAGGCCATCACGAAATGACCAACAAGATCACATCACAATTTTTTCTTTACAACGGGTCTATGTGATGATGTTTTCTTTTCTAAGTGTAATGTGATGGTGCACTTCACTTCAGTGTATGTGGTGAGATGTAAATTGATGTGTGTGGTTTAGTCGACATAGCTATATAAGTCCGATGATGGGGATTGGGCATGGTGATCAAATTTTTCACAAGGTCAAGCACTCCCCCATCAACCATGTTCTACTCTATGTTGTGTGGATCAACTATATTACTGATACATTTAGGGTATTCATTTTTTCCATTAAATAATTAATCAAATCATGTCTATTTTAATTTTTCATGTAATCCATGGCATGAAAATACATTATTCTAGATTTCAAGTGGATTTTCATATTATAATGGATTTTGGAGTGAAATAGAAAGAAAATATACTATGTCTCACCACACTAGATGATGTAGAAATACGATATGATTTTCATAAAATTCAGTGATACTTTTTATTAATCCTTGGGGAAAGTTCATAATGAATATTCTCATGCATTTAAGAGATTGAATTTTTGGATTATGAATAAATATAGTTATATTGGGTCGAAAGTTTCATTCCACATTGACAGTTTGAATTGGGATTCAATAAAATTTATTCACTTCTTGTTGGAAAAGCGTGTGTCGTGATGGTGAAGTAAAGATGAGGTATTGTAGGGATTTCATGCAAAATAGAAGATTGTGTTATTGATTCTGAGATCGTGACCATGATAGTGAAAACATAGATGATGGAGTTCCTAGTTATTTTTTTATGTTAATATTTCATACTTTCATACCATGATAATAAGGAATCAATAGAGATGTGTCATTGTTGGGTTATGCGGCAGTGAAGAATTGGTTTGTTTTGTGTTGATGATATCATAATAAAACTAGTATGGGTCATATTTTATAACTAATCTAGTGTTTGATGGTATATAATTATGATATTATCATGGAGGGGATACAATGGGTGCGCTATATCCATACATAAGTGATGAATGGGTTCTTGTAAATAATGAGTTCGCACCATGACAGATACCTTCATGTTGCGACATGAATGGTCATAGATATTAAAAGATAAATCCTTCCAATATATTAAGAGTAAATAAATCAATTTTAACTAGATGATTCCATGTGAATCTCAAATAACTTTAAAATTGATACACAAACACTATAGTGGGAGATTGATAAGCCATGGGGAGAAGTTTCAAAGGTTTCCACTTGAGGATATTATTGTAGTCATCTTTCTTCCCTATTTTTATTTGTGTAATTATGTATTGATTACTTTAGATTATAATTATTTGAGGTATTTAATCTTACTTTATTCAAAATTTTATTAATTTATATATTATATTTTACCTTCCAGGGTTTTTAGTTTACCCATTATTAAAGATCACTTGGAAATGAGTGGTTGAACTCCTAGGAGGGAGTGGAATTCATTGATGAGGGTGTATGTTGAATTATTTTGATTAAAATTTTCTCATGGGATAAAAATATTTAGTTGTATTTTACCATGAATTAATATTTTTTATTATTTTTTATTATATCATTGAAGAGAAATATTTAATAATGAATGAGCCTCATCATAGTAGAGGTAATTAATTCATTAACAGTGAACCACATTATTCTTTTACACATGCGATATGGAATTAATTCACCTTCTCTATTTTAGTTCTTCATATCATAGGAGTTAGTATAATAGTGTAGTTTTGATAGGAATTGACCAAATTAATTTATATTATATTCATGATTTTGAAACTACTTAGTTTGATATTTTGCAAGCAAAGTTGTTTTAATCTTCTTAGAGAAACTTCCCTTGGATGTTGATTCCCCTTTCCTTATCTTTTCCTCTATTTTTCATCTAGATTTGATTATTTATCTTGTTAGTTTATATTTCCTTTCATGACCCTGAAAAGGTTGTAAAGATCTAGTGGTTAGTTTATATTCATCATTAATATTCCTTTTTTCCTCATGGGATCGAACTAAAACTTTCACAATACTACACCTTAGTAGTTAGTGTCAATTTAGGAGAAATATAAATTATAAACTTTGGTATCCCTTTACAATTAATGATGTTAGTGGTTCCTTTCAAGTTTTTGGAATTATTACCAAGAAGAAGAAGAAACAAATAAACAACTTGAGATTGGTCGATTAGGTTAAAGAGTTTTCTCTTCTCATTTCTATGTCTAAATTTTAGTTTAGGTTTTGATTTTGTATTTGATTGTATTTTTTCACTTTATGCACTTGGTGTTTGTGTTGGTGTATTGACACGTGCCTATCATGGGGTGTGACAAAAACAAATAAAACCTAAGTTAAAATTTAGTAAATTAGGTAACCTAAGTTGTCTCCAGATAGGAGTGCACAATAATTACGTTTGTCACTTAAATTAAAGAAATAAGAAGAGGTTATTTTTGACAGTTGTTTAACTTGAAAAATAAAGAAAAAAATTGAAAAGAAAGGTTGAACAATAATGGATGAAGAGAGTGATGGGGTCAGGGTAGGATCACCTTTTTTAATGTCATCACAGTCACAAAGATCATCTTACCTCTCTCCCTTTTGAATGAAAAATGACAGACTCCTCGATCGAGTTATCTATCACCCTTGGTTAAAGAAGAAAATAGAACTCACTCATATGTGCATGGAAGTTCATAAAAAATTCCTAAACAACTAAGGAAAGTCCAGATCGGGATGTTTTGCTCCTTATAACTCTAGAAAAAGTTTACTTGTTCTACACACGTGCCAACGATCGTTAGACACTCACCACCTAACACAATCTGCTCGATCGAGACAAATTGCACTAGGCGGAGGGAGATTAAAAGTTTTTAACAAAAGATATTAAAAATGAATACACAAAACTCAAAACATTATCCCATTAAGATAATTGGGAAACACTAAGAATATATTTCATTCAAAATAATGATAAATTTTTAAATTTAAGCACAAAACTCCGACATTACAAAAGAGAAACTCCCCCTTCCCCGATCACTCAAAGGTTTTACCCCTCCATGTAAAGGGTATTAGAGTTGAAAGGGGAATAAGAGAGAATGATGAAACTAAGTAAAAATAAAATAAAAAATAAAAAGAACTTAAATAAATCAATCATCCATCATAGCCCTTCTTGTACCTTCTTCCACCCCTTTGAATGGAAGTGAACACTCTTATTTATATGCTTGGGGAGTAGAAAATTTCCCTCCAAAATTACTCCCCAAAAAGTTTGAGTTCGTTTGGTATAGTAAATGACAGAATTTGGGAATTGGTCCTTATATAATGTTGTTCCTCCATCTCCCATATATCGACACACGAAATTTTAGCTTCATTGTCCAGGAAATTTAGGGGTTATGGCCGCCTCACTAAGAATATTTAATTCTGCCAGATAGACTTTTCATCTTCCAATGCACCGAGTTCCAACGAATTAATGACCTTGATAATGAAAGAATAATGCGTGACCATACTAATAAAACTTGTCAATCCGGATTTTTTCCAGATCCATGTAAAATTTCATCTCCAACGGTTCTTCCATTAATGAGATATGGTCCCCACAATAAAATTATGTTGTTCTGTACAGAGTTTTCGAGGCCTGAATTGTGAGCTGAATTTGAGCTTCCAAATGATGGATTGAGCTTTGGGTCCAGAAGGATAAAATGAAGCCCCCGAGCATAGAAATCCTAAAAAAATTAATCATACAATTTTTATCAAAAATATAAAAGATATTCCCGAAATACAGAAGCTCCACAAAACTGCTAAATTTCCAGAATTAACCAATTTCCACATTTAATCCCATAATTCACCAAAATACTAAAATGATACAAATCAGCTCAAATTGATTAATTGGAAGGTGTTAAATCATTGAAACACATATGAAAAATTATGAAAATATTATCTCTATCAATTCCCCCGCACTTAGCACTTGGACTCCCGGACAAGTCAAAATCAAAATCAAATCAAACCAAATTCGAAACACATGCCATTTAGATCCACAAATTCCACACCAAGAAATAAAAGATATCATGCCTCATCTATAATCATTTTTCCAAGATCTCAAATCAGGTCATTCAATATTTTTCCTCTTTATTTCTCCTCCCATGCACACAAGACACCTACCTCACATGAATTTTCTCTCATCTCACAAATATCACTTTTCATCAAAGTTTTTCTCATCCAAACCAATGCAAGGGTCACCATAGGTCTGACAAACTCCTACTTCTCCACCTGATGTGAGTCAAGGACATTTGTTTATTATGAGTAATTTTCAAGGTTTTTATGTGGCTTTTGGTTGGTAGGATTTTTATGTGAAAAATTTTGAGGCCGAATGAGGAGGGTTTGGCTCTTTTTGAAGCAAAATTGTACAATTATAATTTTCACTCAAGTATGGTATCCTCATCACTCCACTTAGTAGAAATTCAGCTCCATCATCATGAAATATCAAGAAATGTTCAATCATATCAGCATTTCAGCAGAAAAAAATTCAATCTTCTCAAACATGATTTTTCTTGAAAGCTCCAGAAAAGGCACAACTTTCTTCCTCCATTAGAAGCTCCAGAAAGGCACAGCTTTCAACAGAATTTTTTTTCATCAGCACACACATCTCTTCAACATTTTTATTTCCACCCAAATTTTCACCAAATTAGTTAGCACAACAAAAAATAGATTCCCCCACACTTAAGTTCAACTAGATCATGCTATTTCACTTCAAGAGTAGGTTGGAAATGGAAAATTGGCTTGTAATGTGGCTAACCTAATAGGAAGTTCATGGATTATATGGGATAAAAGGATTAATTTACAAGGTAGGCCAGAATGAAAGGGGTTATCTTGAAAAGGGGGATTTCAAACCAAAGAAATGCCTCAATCATTTAAAACACATGTACCCCAAACCCTCAAGTTTCGAAAGGAATGAATCAAATTCTTGTTAAGAAAAGCATGGTATGGTTCTCTCAAGAAGTGAGGTGAATGAAAAGAAGATAACAATAATGGTTCAGAAGCCTCACAGAATAGTGATTTCAAAGATAATGAAAATGAGATGTGGCATGGGATTCAAAAACCTGAGTACTTCTCATGAAATTCGCAAATAATTGAACTTGAAACAAAATCATTTTCAGCATTCATTTAAGCTCAGTTTCATGGAATAAATTGGTTCACTCAATGAAATGGGTTTAAAAAATGGAAATGATGATCATTTCATCTCAAAAGTTTCAAAAATACACCAATAATTGAAAAATAAACAAACAAAAATTTTAAAACACACAATTTTTAGTTTTTTTAGAAAACAAACACTAAATGAAAATCCTAAAGTACAAATGTTCCCTCCCCAACACTTAAATGATGCAGTGTCCTCAATGAATTCAAGTGGATTTAACATTTAAGTAGATTTTAGAATGAATCATAGCAGAAAACACATGTAAAGTAGAGGTACAACCTGATGGCTCTTATTGATAGACATCTTGGAGGAGCGGGATCTCCTCCAGTGGATCTGATGGAATGGTCCCATGGAATTTCTTCATCCTGTGCCCATTAATAGTGAATAGATCATGCTCTATATCCTTCACAATCTAAATAGCACCGAAAGGATATACATGAGTAACTATAAAAGGACCCTCCCATTTGGAACGAAGTTTACCTGGAATCATCTTGAGTCTTGAATTGAAAAGCAACACTTTATCTCCAGGATGGAATTCTTTCGGTTGGATCATCTTGTCATGAGACACTCTTGTTCTCTATTTATAAATCTTGGAATTTTCAAATGCTTCTCTTATAATTTTCTCCATCTCCTGTAACTGTAACCTTCTCTCTTCCCCAGTACTTTCAAGATCCAAATTCATCTTCCTTATAGCCCAATACGCCTTATGCTCCAGTTCCACAGGTAGGTGACAAATTTTTCCATAAATAAGCCTATATGGACTCATTCCAATCAGGGTCTTGTAGGCTGTCCTATAATCCCATAATGTGTCTTCCAGCTTCTAACTCCAATCCTTCCTGTTTGGTTTAACAGTATTCTCCAAAATTCCTTTGATTTCCATGTTGGACACTTCAGCTTGACCATTTTTTTTGTGAGTGATAGTGAGTTGATGTTTTATGATGCACCCCATACTTCTTCAGTAAAGCCTCCATTCTCTTATTGAAAAGGTGAGTACATTGATCACTGATGATGGCTCTAGGAACTCCAAACCTACAAAATATGTTAGTCCTAACAAAATCACAAACAACTTTAGCATCATCAGTCCTGGTGGCTTTTTCTTCCACCCATTTGGAAACATAATCAACCGCAAGCAAGATATAAGAATTTCCAAATGAAATTGGGAAAGGGCCCATAAAATATATCCCCAAGACTTCAAAAATCTCACAAAAATTAAGCGGTTTTTGGGGAATTCCGTGTCTCTTTGAAATTTTTCCAAAAAACTAACATTTTGGACACCTTTTGCAAAATTCATGAGAATCTTTAAAAATGGTTGGCCAATAAAGTCCAGATTATAAAAACTTTTGTGTTGTCCTTTGAGGTCCAAAGTGGCCTCCACAAGCTAATGTGTGACAAAAATCAAAGGCAGAACAAGTTTCACTCTCAGGAAAACATCTTCTTATCACTTGGTCATTGCAAATCTTCCAAATAAACGGATCAACCCAAATGTAATATCTAGATTCAGCTTTCAGTTTGTTAATTTGATAAGAATTGAAATGAGATGGGACCTGAGATGTTACCAGATAATTGGCCATGTCAGCATACCAAGGCACCTCTCCTTTAACCATGTACAACTACTCTCCTGGAAGGTGATCATTCAGTGGTTCTATTTCTAGAATTTCAGCTTCAGTAGTGTTGGGAAGTCTTCTTAAATGATCAGCCACTTGGTTCTCTGATCCCTTTTTATCCTTGATTTCTATGTTGAACTCTTGTAGTAGTAACATCCATCTCACCAGCCTCGGTTTAGCTTCATCCTTCTTCATCAAGTACCTGAGAGCTGCATGATCAGAAAATACAGTGACGTTAGTTCCAAGAAGATATGATCTAAATCTTTCTAAAGAAAAAATGAATGCTAAAAACTCCTTTTATATGGTTGTGTAATTGAATTTAGCCGTATCCAAGGTTCTTGAAGCACATGAAATGACTTGTGACCTGCCCTCAATTCACTGAGAAAGGACTGCTCCAACTTCTTGGCTGGAAGCATCACAAAGTAGCTCAAATGGTTCTTCCCAATTTGGTGGCTGCATCACCGGTGGTTCAATCAATCTCCTCTTCAGCTCATAAAATAATTCCCTACATGCACCATTGAAATAAAAATCAGAATCTTTCAAAATAAATCTAGAGAGAGGGAGAGAAATCTTACTGAAATCCTTGATAAACCTCCTGTAGAATCCTGCATGTCCCAAAAAAGATCTAACATGCTTCACACAAGTTGGGTAAGGCGAATAATTTATCACTTCAATTTTTGACTTATCAACTTCAATGCCCTTTTTGGAAATGACATGGCCAAGAACAATCCCTCTCTCAACCATTAAATGACACTTTTCAAAATTTAAAACAAGATTCTTTTCAATGTAGGTTTTCAAAACTTTTTCCAGATTTTTCAAACAATGGTCAGAAGAGTTTCCAAACACCGTGAAATCATCCAAGAAAACCTCAAATAAATCTTCAATGTGATCATAAAATATACTTAACATGCACCTATGAAATGTACCTGGAGAATTACATAATCCAAATGGAATCCTTTTATATGAAAAAGTGCCAAAGGGACATGTAAAGGTTGTCTTATCTTGATCCTCAGGAGCAATGGGTACCTGGAAATAACCTAAAAATCCATCCAAAAAGTAATAATGAGTTCTCCCAGCCAATCTCTCTAACATCTGATCAATGAAGGGAATGGGGAAATGATCATTCCAAGTGACCTAATTCAACTTCCTAAAATCAATGCACACTCTCTAGATATTTTGAATTCTCACAGGGATTAATTCATTATTTTCATTGCTCACAGTGGTTAGGCCAGTTTTTTTTGGAACTACATGAATTGGACTAACCCACTATGAATCTGAGATGGGATAGATGATCCCAGCTTCCAATAGCTTCTCAATATCTTTCTTTACAACCTCTATCAAAGTGGGATTCAACCTCCTTTGGGGTTTCCTGACAGGTTTGGAATCTCCCTCAATAAAAATTCTATGTGAGCATATTTTTGGGTTGATTCCTGGAATATCACCTAAACTCCACCCTATTACTTGGATATTCTCTCTCAAAAGATCTATCAATGATTTCTCTTGGATTTCAGAGAGATTATTAGCAATTATCACTGGTAGTTTCTCTCCCTCCCTATGGTACACATATTTCAAATCAGTGGGGAGTGGTTTGAGTTCCAAATTAGGGGGATGCTCAAGGGATGAAACTAAATTGACATTTCCCACTTCCAAATTTTGGACCTCCTACACACAAGAAACCATATCATCTTCATCATCATTTAACAAATCATCAAAGAAATCAGATTTTACCTCCTCCTCCCACATGAAGTCAGAATCACCAGCATGTTGGGAATCCACACGTTCAATGATATTTTCAATGGAAGAAGTATCTCCTAAGTCTAAGAATTAATAGAGAATTCCTGATTCTTCAATGGGTTCTACACTAACTTCATGAGAAAGTGAAAAGAGGGAGTGATCATCCAGTGGGTTCCTCATGGATTCAAAAATATTGAAGTGTACCATGCTCTCTCCAAACTCTATGGTGAGTTTCCCCTCATGGACATTGATAATGGTTTTAGCCGTTTTAAAGAAATGTCTCCCCAAAATGATGGGTGAATGTGACGGGATCCTATCTTCTTCCATATTGAGCACGTAGAAGTCAGCTGGGAAAAAGATATCTTTGACTTTCACAAGGACATCCTCCAAAACTCCTGCAGGAAAAACTGTGGATCTTTTTGAAACCTGGACCACCACTCTTGGGGGATTCAAGTCTCCCATCTGCAAAGAAGTGTATACCGAGTGAGGCAATACATTAATCGAAGCACCTAAATCACACAAAGCATTAGAGAAATTTAAAGAACCAATGGTGCATGGAATAGAAAATGTCTCTGGATCTTGACATTTGGTTGGAAATTATGGTGTGATAAGGGCTGAGACACTTCTTCCCAAGTTGATCCTTTCATTCCCTTGATGTCTCCTCTTCTTAGTGCACAGATCCTTCAAAAATTTAGCATACATTGGATTTTTTTGACTGCATCAAGTAAGGGGATATTGATTTCCACTTTCTAGAAGGTGTCCAGAATTTCTTTTTTAAGTTATTCCTCTTGTAATTTCTTTTATTCAATCATCCTTGATGGAAATGGAGGGGGTATGTCTTTCTTCTCCCTTTGTTGCCTTCGAAATGGTGTTTCTTGTATCTTTTTCCTTGTCTTATCCTTCTCTCCCTCCTCTTTCTTCTCTTCTTCATAATGAATTTCCACAGAATTTTCATAGTTTTCAACTTCATTCTCCCTCAACACAAGTGGTCTTATTTCAGGTTCATGGGATTCTAGTGGTGAGACCTCTTTTCCACTTCTTTTTGTTATCATGCTGACATTCTCCTTTGGGTTTGGGATTATTTGGGAAGGAAGTTTCCCATGATTTTTGGTTAGGAATTCCAAGTGACCTTCAAACTTGGTGGTCAAATATTTTACAGAGCCTTTCAGTCCCTCAATATCAGATATATGTTTTTGGTTCAAAATTATGGGTTGTGCACTGGTTGATGGCTTCTCATAGGATTTTAAGAAATTGGGTGGTTGGTGGTGAGAAAGTTGGCTATAATATTGCTTTTGTTGAAATGGTGGGGGTTTTGGAATTGTTGTTGGAATGGGGGTCTAGCTTGATTCTGCTAATTTCCAAACCCATATTGAACATGCTTTGGGTCTCTCCATCCTTGATTTTGTTGGTACTTCCTTGGTTGAAAGGTTTCCGCACAAGTTTCCATTTCCTGTATTTCAGCACATTGGTCAGTGAAATGATCAGGTGATGCGTATAAACCATATACCTTAGTTGGTGCTTGTTAGTCACCCACTTGTTTCAAGGCTATCTGTCTCACCAAACTAGTTAGCTATTAAATATTAGTTTCTAGTAAGGGTTATGGATGAGAAGTTCATACCTCATGAATACCTCTTGTTCCAGTACCTCTTGTACCAAACTATTGCGAGTTCTGAGAAATCTTCTCAATCAAACCTTTTGCTTCTTCTGGAGACTTTCCAATCAATGCACCTCCAGATGATGCATCAAGAAGGTTCCTATCATTTTCCAGTAATCCTTCATAGAAGAAGACAAGAAAGTGATGATCCTCGATGGCCTGATGTGGACAGCTGGCACATAGATTTTTAAATCTTTCCCAGTACTCTTAAAGGGTTTCTCCAGATGATTGTTTGATGGCATAGATATCCTTTTTGATGGTTGTTCTTCTAGAGGTGGGGAATAATATTTTCATGAAGAATATCACCAGGTCATTAAAATCATCCACATATCCAGGTTTTAGACCATACAACCATTATTTCGCAGCTCCTTCCAATGAAAACGAGAACGCCTTCCACTTTACTTGTTCCTTAGCTACTCCACGTGGTCTGAAGGTTGAGCAGACATGTGTGAACTCTTTAATATGCTTGTTGGGATCTTTACCTTCCAAGACATGAAACTTTGGAAGAAATGGTATCATATTAGGTTTCATCTCAAAATCATTTTGTAACACTAGCATGACATGTTGATTATTCTGATTAAGGAATTTTGGGGCACAAAGGTCTCTGAGAGTTGGGTTTTGATTTCTAGCCATTATGACAGGCTCAGAGTGAACACTTGAAGTTTCACTTGAGTCTGTGAGAGAAATTTCCTCAAATTCAGATTGTAAATTGAGGTTTCTGAGCCTATTCAACAAAGTTCTTTCAATTTCAGGATCAATGGGGAAAGGTTCAGTGTTTGAGGTTCTAGTCATGCAACTTTGGAATGAAAATAAGAAAAGAGAAAAGAAAGAATAAGAAGAAAAATGTTGGCACTACCTCTCGGCAACGGCGCCAAGTTTTGACACATGCCTATCGTGGGGTGTGACAAAAACAAATAAAACCTAAGTTAAAATGAAGTAAAGTAGTTAACCTAAGTTTTCTCCAGAGAGGAGTACACAACAATTACGTTTGTCACTTAAATTAAAGAAAGAAGAAGAGGTTCTTTTTGACAGTTTTTTAAGTTGAAAAAAAAAGAAAACAATTGAAAAGAAAGGTTGAAGACTAATGGATGAAGAGAGTGATGGGGTCAGGGTAGGATCACCTTTTTTAATGTCATCACAGTCACAAAGATCATCTTACCTCTCTCCCTTTTTAATGACAAATGACAGACTCCTCGATTGAGTTATCTGTCACCCTTGGTTAAAGAGGAAAATAGAACTCACTCCTATGTGCATGGAAGTTCATAAACAATTCCTAAACAACTAAGGCAAGTCCCGATCGGGAATTTTTTCTCCTTAGAACTCTAGAAAAAAATTTGTAGTTCTACACACGTGCCAACGATTGTTAGACACTCACCGCCTAACACAATCTGCTCGATCGAGACAAATTACACTAGGCAGAGGGAGATTAAAAGTTTTTAACCAAAGCTATTAAAAATGAATACACCAAACTCAAAACATGATCGCATTAAGAGAATTGGGAAACACTAATAATATATTTCATTCAAAAAAAGATAAGGTTTTACATTTAAGCACAAAACTCCGACATTACAAAAGAGAAACCCCCCCCTTCCCCGATCACTCAAAGGTTTTACCCCTCCATGTGAAGGGTATTAGAGTTGAAAGGGGAAGAAGAGAGCATTATGAAACTAATTAAAAATAAAATATAAAATACAAATAACTTCAAGAACTCAATCCTCCAGCACATCCCTTCTTTCACCTTCTTCCACCCCTTTGAATGGAAGTGAACACTCTTATTTATAGGCTTGGGGAGTAGAAAATTTCCCTCCAAAATTACTCCCCCGAAAGTCTGAGTCCGTTTGGCATAGTAAATGACAGAATTTGGGAATTGGGCCTTCTTAAAAGTTGTTCCCAGATCTATCATATGTAGAAACACAAAATATCATCTTCATTTTCCAGGAAATTAAGGAGTTATGGCCACCGAACTAAGAATATTTAATTCTTCCAGACAGACTTTTCATCTTCCAATGCACCGAGTTCCAATGCATTAATGACCTTGAGAATGAAATAATAATGCATGTCGATATTAATAAAACTTTTCACTCCGGATGTTTTCAAGCTCCATGTAAAATTTCAGCTCCAATGGTTCGGCCATTAATGAGATATGGTCCCAAAAATTAAATTATGCAGTTCTGTACACAGTTTTCGAGGCCTGACTTGTGAGCTGAATTTGAGCTTCCAAATGATGGATTGAGATTTGGGTCCAAAAGGATAAAATGAATCCCACAAGCATAGAAATTCTACGAAAAAGTAATAATACAATTTGGATCAAAAATATAAAATATATTCCCGAAATATAGAAGCTCCACAAAACTGCTAAATTTCCAGAATTAACCAATTTCCACAATTAAGCCCATAATTCACCAAAATACTAAAATGATACAAATCAGATCAAATTAATTAATTGGAAGGGTTTAAATCATTGAAACACATATGAAAAATTATGAAAAATATTATCTCTATCATGTATTCAGGATGGATTACATTAAAAACCTTTACTATGTTACACCAATGGAGTATAAAAGTTATCATAAGGAGTTTGTTTTATGCACAACATAGAATTATGAATGTTTTAAATTACAAGGAGTAGTATGGTGTGGTTCATATTCTTTTGGATATAATTAATTCAAAAATAAAATTGGAGTGACATATATTTTCATCCATACATAGGATAACCCAACTTATATAAATTATAAATTGATTATTTGGCTAAGAAGTATTAATAGGAAGAGTTAAATTTCAAGAACCTCGGGAGCAGAAATCACAAGGATTTTTTATGGAAACACTTTTGAAGTTCACTGAAAATACTGATATGAGAATAAAAAACATGAGGTACAATTCAAGTAAAATGAGGAAATTTCCAACAACATATCTAAAATAGGTAAAATTTTAGATTCCCTTATGAATAAATTGTTTTTACATTCAGATATAGGTAATGAGAAAGAATAATAGGTTCAAGTTGTCAGATTAATGAAGAAATGAGACAAGGAGGAAGTGTACCTTGGACTTGTTGAATCTTTTAAGGAATAAAAACCTAAAAAACTAGAAAAATAGAGAAGGATATTAAAATTAAAATATCTATCACATAATTGAAAGAGAAATATAATGAATATGAATAATTATTGAAGTAAATTTAGTTCAATGATTTTTTTTAATTCATTGAGGAAGAATAGCCTTCGGCACTTGGAGAAGAGAAGAAAGCTACTGAAACTCAAATATCTATCAAAGAATTTGAAGAGAAGAAGGAATAAGTTTAGGAGGAGGATAAATGTTATGTAATTTTTTAAGTTTATAAGATTATATTTAATTCTTTAAATTATTCAAAATTTATCACATAATTCAAGGACCAAAATAATGAATATGAATAATTGTTGAAGGAGTGTGAGTTTAGTGATCCGGTTAAAGTCGTTGAGGAAGAATAACCTTAGGCATTTGGAGAAGAGGAGAAAGGTACTAAAACTCAAATATATATTAGAGAATTTGAAGAGAATAAAGAATAAGTGTTCAAGAATGATACATGTTATGTAATTTTTTTGTTTATAAGATTATTTTTCATTCCTTAAAATATTAAAAAATCTAGAATCTACCACAAAATGGTGTCAAAATTTTGTAATGGAGGAAGTGTAGAACTATTCTATTGGATGAGAAAAATTCATATTCATTTCTAAATCTAAACTGGGGAAATTTTTATCACCCTTATATTACATGACATGGAGGTAATGTTTGGTGGAAAATACCTTAAAAATTGATTCTAAGTGCAAAATTTATTTTTTTCTAAGAATTATAAACTTCCTAAAATAATCTTACAAAGTATCACTAACTATTACAAAACCCATCTAGTGGAACGAAATCCTCTAGTGTGGCCTGAAAAAGTATATTTTCCATCTATTTCACTCCAAAATCCATCATAATCTATATAAACTCTTAAAATTTAGATTATTGTATTTTCCTACCATAGAACGCATAAAAATTAAAATATACAAGATTTAATTAATTATTCAATGAAAACCCAATGAATATATATATGTATATATAATATAGATATCAAACTCCCCCACACTTAAACATTTTCTTATCCTCAAGAAAAAACTCAACATATAAACACAAAGGATTCATATTTTAATAAGAGGAATATTCCAAGTATCATGTTCATAAAAATAAAGGTATAATTGAAAATATAAAAATCAAAAAACTTATGTAATAAAGGGTGTATCAATAATGATTTATGTATAATTTAAATTCAAGATATGTTTTATCTTCCACTCACATATTTTTACCTTTCATTAATATTCATTCCACTTATGATCTGCCTTACAATAATTACATTTCAATCATCAAAAAATATTATGTAATTAGATTTATACTTTATCTCAAGTATATGCATTTTTTCCATAGGCTTTAAAGTAATCAAAATATCCACTTAGAAATTAAACCACCAAATTCATGAGGATTTTTCATTTAGGTTTGAATAAATCTAAGGCTAAAATAAATAGGGTAATGATGTGAAAAATTAAAATCAAGGGCTTGAAAAGGATGAATAATTTATCTAATCACAATGCATGATATTCAATATAAATCTCAATGAAATAAATTTCCCCCTTCCAATTCCCTAAAAAAATACAATATATATACTTCCTTCCCCTCTTTCGCATAGGTTCAGAAACCAATTTTGAATAAAAAAACAAAAAAATTTCCTCCTTTCATAATTTTTTAGGATTACCTTTTTAATAATTTTTTTTATTTTCCTTTAATTTTTTTATTTTTTTTCAAAAAAATGAAGAACTAATCACAATGAATGACTGTTTCCAAACCCTTCTCCCTAGATAATCCAGATATACTTCCCCCATACTCATTGATGGAACTATCATCCAATGATACTATGAAACACAAAACACCCTATTTAAAGGTTAAAATAATAATCATTCGATTATACTAAATTAATGAGGTTAGAAGGATAATTATTCTTGTAATGTTGTTTCCTATTTATGTATTCCATGGTATCTAAATCATCACAAATGATCAGATGTAGGGTAGGTATCAAGATAAAATGGGCTAAATAGCATATCAACTGGTGGAATAAATAATTTTAATATAGTTCAAAATCATCATGTTCTAGTCAGACTAATAATAAATTTCTAGTAGTTATGCACATCTTGATTCCTCTCGAGAAAAAGGGTATAAGAAATAATATATAAAAATGTATCAAAACCCTCTCAGGTATGGGAAACAAAATATGATCCAATAAGGTCATGAAATGAACACTGCAAATTATTATACTAATTTCAAAATTCCAAGAATTAAAATTATGAATTGAATTCATATCATTAATCACTTTAAAAACAAGTCAAAATTAGAATAAGAATGTGAATTCTAAAAATTTTCACTTATATCTCTAATATTTACGATGATGATGAATCAAAAAATAAAATAATCCAAAATATATTTCTTAAATGTTGATTTCTTCTAGATTATTAATTTCAAAAAAACATCCCATTGGTGAATTCAATTCATTCTGATATTTAAAAAAATCTTGCTTCTTTTTTTTAAAAAATATATGATGGTGAATAGAGAAAGTAAAATATACACAAGATAGAATAATACTCCCCTATATATAAAATTATATCCTTTTTTATCTTCTTCTACAAGATTATTACTCTTCATTTTCCCCTATAAAATTATAAACAAACATGTAAAATAAGTTTGAATCCAATTCATCTAAAAAAGATAAAGGAATTCATAATCAACCACTCTGATAGTTCCTCAAATAAACTAATTTCGAGAAGATATAAAAACTAGGTTGCCTCTTAGAATCACTTTTTTAATGTATTTTAGCTAGACCACACCTTGCTGTCATGTAATAATAGAGTGATAAAAATTAACCAAGTTTAGATTTATAAATGAATCTTAATTCTACTTATCTAGTTGAACAGTTCTCTACTTCCTCCATTACATCATTTTGATGCCTTCTTATAGTGGACTTTATAAATTTGAATGTTTTTTATAATGAAAAATAATCTCAAAACTGACCAAATATTATATCATTTCTCCTCCACCATGAATTATTCATCCTTCTCTTCAAATTATTTGATAAATCCTTGATTGTTAGTAGATTTCTCCTCTTCTACAAGTGTTAGAGCTTCTTATATGTTAATGATTTGAATAAGCTCACTAAACTCGTCTCCTTTAATACTTATTCATATTATTTCTTCTATTATTTTAATTCTATGATAAATATATGAATTTTATTATCCGTCACCTTTTTTTCCAATGTTGGAGGTCTTTATTCCTCAAAAGATTCAAAAAGTTCAAGGCACTCTTCCTCATTTCCCCCCTCCTTCTTCACTCCAATGGTTTGAACCTCTCATACTTTCTAATTCTATGTATATGAATGTAAAAACAAGTTAGTCATAAGAGAATCTAAAACTTCACCAGATTTAGAATTTTTTTTGGCCATATCCTCTTCTTACTTGAGTTTCACCTCATTTTCTTTGATTATACTATCAATATTTTCAGTAAACTTTAAGAGTGTGTCCATAAAACTTCCATGTGAGTTTTGATCCTCAGGTTATTAAAATTCAATATCTTCTTAGAAATACTACCCGGACCATTACTCGCCTTGGTAGTTATGAAATTTGGGAGATCCTCTATATGGATAAAAATAGGTGTCACTCCATTTTTGATTTTTTAATTCATAATATCCATACGAATATTAATCACACCATCCTACTCCTTATTGTATCCACCATTTATAATTTTTTGAAATTCATTCAATTGAATCCTCTTGATAACTTGTATTCTCTAGTGGTGTATCATAGTACTAGTTATTCATGTAATTCATCCTACACACACCAACATGATCACTAATCATGTAAAATATATAAACCAAAGAAAAACCAAAACCAAACCAAAACTAATAATACAATTCATTGTTAATGAATTCACTCACAACACACTCAAAAAATTATAAATAGAGACAAGACAGTTCCTGATAAAGTAATTTGAACTATGATTGAAACTATCATGTCATTATTATGAGGAAACAGTGGTGATAATTCCACAATTGGGTTATGTTATAGTAAATAATTAATAAATGTTGTGTGTTGATGTTGTCACAATGTGAATTGTGTGAGTTTTATTTTATGATTGATCTAATGTTTTTTGTTTGATGATTATGATATACTCATGGAATGAATTTTGGGGGTACTCCATGGTCAAGCATAAGTGATGAAAAAGTTTACACTATTACTAAGACATTCATTCCACAACATGCATTGTCACTAATATTATAATATGCAAACTTACTATATATTTAGAGGGAACAAATCATGTTTGACTAGGGAGATTTAATGTGTGACTTCGAGGACATTAAAAGGGAAACCTAATCACTATATAACAGGATTTATTGACCATAGAGATAAGTTTCTAGGGTTCCAACGTAGGAATATTACTACAGTTAGGTTTCTTATTTGTTTTATTAATTATCCATTATGTAATTTCGGATTTCTTACTTTATATTATCATTATTTCATGTATGTTTAATACTTTTATTCATTAGTTTAATTGTTTATTTATTATATGTCACGACCCGCCCTTGGGGTCTGTGCCGTGACTACCCCAAGCCCGCCTTCCATAGGCCAGGGGCTGGCGACTAGCACCAAGGCGTAAATCCTGGTAAAAAGGGAAGGCATTGCCTTTGTAAAGTAACAAACACCACAGAGTAAGAAAGCGGAAAGTAAACACTAAGCAAAAGCAGAGTACAACTGAAAGTGCGGAAAAGTAAACGGGCCAGTATAAAAACCTAAACTGAAAGTAAAGTACAACTCGAAAGGGAAAACAACAACTGTAAAGTAAAAGCCGCTACACCGAGCTGTCCACTGGAAATCCCACCTGAAGGGTGGGTACAGATAGCTCCACTGCTCCACGGGTCCCGCCGTCCGCTCCGAGCATGTTCCGCCTAGTGGTCCACCTCCAGGTACCATCCTGCTCTGCAAGACTCAGCTAAGATAAACACTGTCCGTCGTCTGCAACCAACACAACGTAGTGCGGGCAAAGCCCGTGCAGGGGTGAGTATAAGGTACTCAGTAGGGACCCCGAGACCCCTGAAGGTCTCTCAAAATTCACAAAGGATAAACCACAAAGAAAGGTACAATCACGAAGTAACAACCAACACTGCTTAGGTATATGCCCATACATATACCTAAGTCATCAATTTCAAATACGCTCCAACCTCCGAGCCCAAGTACAACTCAGTCCACACAGGAAAGTAAACGTATTCCACACAGGAAAGCAAAACGAAATTCACACAGGAAAGTAAACGTATTCCACACAGGAAAGAAAAACGAAATCCACACAGGAAAGTAAACGTATTCCACACAGGAAAGTAAAACGTAATCCACACAGGATAGCACAACACAATCCACATAGGAAAGCAACAGGATTCAGCTCACACAGGTATACTTCTTCGAAAGACGATAAAGATGATCTCTGATCCATCTAAGTCGTCGGACCCACGAAGGATCGATAGGTAACTAACCCCCGCAAAAGACCCACACAAGATCGGGCCCACACAGGACCTGTAGGCGCTGGTTCACACAGGACCGCTGAGCGCAAAGACCCACACAGGATCGGACCCACATAGGATCGGGCCCACACAGGACCTGTAGCACTGATCCACGTAGGATCGCTGAGTGCTGTAGTCGTCGTCGTCGAATCAACACAAGATCGGGCCCACACAGGACCTGTAGCACTGATCCACGTAGGATCGCTGAGTGCTGTAGTCTTCGTCGTCGAATCCACACAGGATCTCTGTACTGTCGTCGTCGCAGTTACAGTAGTAGTAGCAGTAGCAGTCACAGTCGCAGCCAGCACTAGGGTTCCCGCACACAGCAAGCTCGTTCGGATGGTCCGCTCCACGAGCCCAGAGGCTGATACATCAACTGTCACAAAGTCCAGAGTTGATGTATCCAAAAGTTTCGTATCGTCAAGAGGAACTCAACGTAACAGACGACGCGTCGATCGGACGCCCGGTCTGAGAGTTATTGGCATTTTCGTCCCCGGGGCCCGGTTGTTTTTTAAGGCAAAACCAACCCGACCGTACTCCACCTACTTCCAAACCTCGGGCGGAGTATGCCAAAAGATCCGTCTCACTAAGAGGAACACAACAAAGCTGACGGCTCGTCAATCGGACGTCCGTAGCTCAAGATATGAGTGTTTCCGCTCCGAAGGCCCGGTTGGTTTCGTGTACGAATCAACCCGGCCGAACTCAAAGTGTTCCGAAACCTTGAGTGTAATAAACCGAAACGACCGTCTCGATCCAAGGATCGCGTTGCCGTAGACGGTTCGTCAATCGGAGGTCCGTGGCTCAAGTTATGTCCAAAAGACCGAAAACGATCCGAAAACGGGGGGTCCGGGTCCAGGCCGACCCGGCCCGACCGGCGGCGGTCCGGCGCGGCGGCGCGGTCCGGCGCGACGGCGCGGCCCGGCCGGCGGCGGCGCGGCCTGGCGCCGCTTGTCGCCACGCGCGGGGGACAAAGCCCACGCTTCATCAGTTTGGCGGCGCGGCTTTTAGCCACGCCTTTTTCCAATCAACGGCCCCCCTCCTGGGGGCCTGCTTTGAGGAGAAACCAGGGGGTCGCCTGCCTCCCTCAAAGAAACCCCCCCCCCCCTCGTGAGGGGCCTGCATTGAAGAGAACTGGGGGGCCGCCTTCCCCCCCTCAAAGAACCCCCCCCCCCCTCATAAATGGGGGGGTTTCAGTGCTGGCCGGGGGAATTAAATTCCCTCGGCCTTTGACCTTCCGGCAGGCCACCTGGCCGGCCGGTTTTTCTCCAAGGGGACCGGAAAACGGGTCCCCTTTCCGGCTTCCGATGTCGGCGGCCTGGCCGCCGGTCTTCTCGTCCCGCCGCGGCCCGGAACCGGCCGCGGTGTTCGTCGTCCGGCGCGGTGCGACGGCACCGCGCCCCTCAGCCGCGCCTTTGATTCCCTTCGACGCGGCGCGACGGCGTCACGTTCTTGATGATCTTTCCACGGCACGGCGCGACGGCGCCGCGCAATATAATCGTGTGAATATCCGCGTGGTGCGAAGGCACCACACCATCATGTTTCAACCGCAAGATAAATCATCAAGAACAAAGGAGGGGGTTCGGCCGTGTTCATGCGGTCCGGCCCCCTCACGTTAAACGATAACACATATTTAAATATCCTCACGTTTGTCATGCTAGAACCACGAACGAGAATAAATAAATAAATAAATAATCAACAACAACCCCTACCTTGGTTTCAAGTTCGAAGATCGTCAACGACCAGCGGAAGACAACGTCGCGGAGGTCGGGCATCGCGGTAATCGTTCGTCAAATCCGATGACGAAGAGGTACGTCCGAAGAGGTACGCCGTTTCGTTAAAGTCGGTTAGAAGACGAAGAAGTCGAGGAGGAAGAAATCTGAGAAGACGAGTCAAGATGTCATCGTCGGTGTTCTTCGTGGGCGGCGGACGTTCTTCGCATTCTTCCACGAAGGAGATGAAGAAGGTGGAGGATTTCTTCAGCTTCTCTCCAAAGCTCTTCCACACCTCACCCAACAATCCAAATAAAATAAGGTCCCTCCTTATTTTATTTACTAAGCCAAGCATTTCAAAAACTTAAATTTCAAAAACAAAACACTTAATTAATTATACATGAGTTGTGTAATTAATTAAGTGTTAAGTTATCAAGCTTTAAAGAGGGAGAGAGGGGAGTTAGAATTTGAAAAGGTTGGGCTCGAGTGGGCCCCTCCTCACCTTAATCCTCTCTTAGGTGGTTAAACCACCCAACTTCCAACAAAATATTTTAACCACTTTAATGATATAAAATAAATGTTGTATCACAAATTTATTTTACTCTTCATTTCATCCAGAAAAAATTAAACAACTCCTTCTAGGAAAACGCAAATTCGGAAAAGGTCTTCTTAAGCGAATATCGGCGCTGCGAGTTCATCGGTGTCCTCGGATTTCAAATCCGAGAACCGGATCAAAAGTTAGGAATTCCCGCTCGTTCGTTCACTGAACATACCCGAGCCAAACTTTGGAAATTAATTCCGGGCACTCCGGGCCTCGGAATCAGGTGCCGTCTGAAACCGCGCTCTTGTAAAATTCCAAATAAAATTAAGAAAAAATTTCCCTTGAATTTTACGGGTCTTTACATTACTCCCACCTCAGGTCTTTACGTCCCCGTAAAGATACATCAAAAACTAGGGAAACTAATGAGGGTACTGAGCACGCATCTGAGCCTCCCGCTCCCATGTGCTCTCCTGGAGGTTCCCGTGCTGCCATCTGATGCACACAAGAGGAATCGATCGCCCACGCAGGACCCGCTCTTGTCGATCCTCTATCTCCACCGGGACCTCCGTAAAAGTCACCCCATCGTCAATAATGTGCGTCGGGTCGTGCACGTATCTCCTCAGCTGAGATACGTGGAATACGTCGTGCACCCGGTGTAACTGAGGTGGCAGAGCCAGGCGATAAGCCACCTCGCCAACCCTGCTGAGGACCTAGAAGGGTCCGATGAAGCGCGAAGATAACTTGCCGCCTCGGCCAAATCTCCGAAAACCACGTCGAGGTGAGACCCGCAAGAAGACGTGGTCGCCATCCTCGAACTCCAGTGGCCTCCGCCTCCTGTCAGCATATGACTTTTGCCGGCTCTGAGCTGTCCTCATCCGCTCCTGGATGACCTGGACCTTCTCTGTCGTGGCCTGGACCATCTCCGGTCCCACCAGTGCTGACTCCCCCGGGTCTGTCCTGCACAAAGGAGATCTACAAGGTCGGCCGTACAACGCCTCGTATGGTGCCATACCGATGGTGGAGTGGTAGCTGTTGTTGTACGCAAACTCCACCAAGGGTAGGTGGTCCTCCCAGCTACGGCCAAAGTCGAGGACACATGCGCGGAGCATGTCCTCGAGAGTCTGAATGGTCCTCTCCGTCTGACCATCCGTCTGAGGGTGAAAGGCTGTGCTCAGACGTAGCTGCGTCCCGAACGCCTCATGTAACCCCTTCCAAAGCCGGGAAGTAAAGCGAGCATCTCGATCGGAGACGATAGATGATGGCACAACGTGGAGCCGCACAATCTCCTGAAAGTAGAGACGTCCCAAGCTCTCCACTGAGCCCTGCTCTCTAATGGGTAAGAAGTGTGCCGACTTGGTGAGTCGGTCAACAATCACCCAGATGGAGTCTTAACCTCTGGAAGTGTGTGGAAGTCCAGTCACGAAGTCCATAGATATGCCGTCCCACTTCCACTCCGGAACCTCCAAGGGATGTACGAAGCCTGCTGGTACCTGATGCTCTGCCTTCACCTGTTGGCAGGTGAGGCATCGAGAAACGAACTCTGCTACAGCCTTCTTCATGCTCGGCCACCAGTGCTGTCGTCTGAGATCCTGGTACATCTTCGCCACTCCAGGATGTACCGCCAAAGGAGAAGTGTGAAACTCTCTCAGCACCTCCTTCTCGCAAAGCAACTGGTACCATGGTACGTCCTCTGAAAAGGATGTCGTGCTCTGCTCCAAGGGAGAAACCATCAGGTGTCTGTCCCGAGGATATCTGTGCACGCCGTGTCTCATAGTCAGCATCCTCATGTTGTGCCTCTCTGACCTGCTGTAGTAGAGGAGGGGTGACTGTGAGAGACTGGAGGAAGGCTGCTCCATCACTATCCACGAAGGATATCTGCAAAGAGACTAGCTGCAAAGATTTGTCCTTTGCCGAAAAGTGAAATCCGGTCTCATCCCCTGGATGAACCACGTTCTTTGCCTAAAACAGTCAATCCCGTCATGATTAGTTAATTCATGGCATGGATGACGTCGTAAGGCCTCGACGCTGCTACCAAGAGATCCAACCGTTACTCTCGCCTCCAAGGGTTGAGTCACACTGTCGGCATCAGTGTATGGTCACTGGGTTTCCTCCAGTACGAATCTCACAAGTGAGGGTCAAGTCAACAGTTTTTAACCGGCACCTCTTAGTAAAAACAAACAAAAGACAAGAAAACAAAAGTCACCAAGGAAAGTGTCTTTTATTACTTCAACTTAAAGAACAAGGTCACAAAGAAACACAAACTACGAAGCTAGAGGCATTATGGGAAAAGGCCTCTATGCCTGGAGCTAGTCCCGCACTAGTCCACCCGCTTCCGGAGCTCCATGATCGTAAGCTTCAGCTGCCTGAAGCTGTGCTCTCCCCTAAGGTCGGGGTGTACCTCCTGGTGGTGGTGGTGGTAGAGCCTCAAAGTGTCGCCCACCACCTGCTTCTCGACAAGCTCCTCTGCCTCGTCCGCCTCCTCCCAGCGGACCGCCACGGTCGAACCTCTGCCTCTGCCTAGGTGGTTCCTCAATCGTCTGCTGCTCCTCTGCATGGCGGTTCGGGCAGTCACGAGCCATGTGGCCTTGCCCGCCGCATGCATAGCACTGTCTTCCACTCGAAAGACTGGCTCCGCGCTGTGTGCCCCGCACTACTGAGCTAGTGTCCTGAGGTCGTCTGCCTGAGGGTCTGGTCTGTCTGGACCCCTGAGTCATCCGTCGACTGCCTTCTGTAGATGACTCTGCCACGTGCCGCCCTGCGGTGGGTCGCTGCGCTGGTGTAGACTCAGCAAGGAAGCTCTCGATCAGAAGGGCCCGCTCCAGTACTCCTGTCTGAGTCGGTATGCTGAGAGAGATCAGCGATGACCTGATCTCGTGTCTCAAACCCTGCTCGAAGGTCCGGGCCCGAAAGAATGAGTCTCGTACCATGTCGGTCGAGTAGCGCGAGAGATCAGTAAATCTCGCCAAGTACTGGGCGACCGTCATGCTGCCCTGCCACAGCTGAAGAAGCTCCTGGATACGCACCGCACGAAGGGTGGCTGGGACGAACTCCGAGCGGAAGAGGTTCTCAAAGTTCGTCCAAAGTAGTGATGCCTCATCGTGCACCTGGAGCATCAAGCTCCACCATCGTCCTGCTGCTGCGTGTAGTAGGCTCGCAGCGAGGATCACCATGAGGTCTGCTGGTGTCCTCACTATCCTAAACACACGTACCACGGCCTCCAGCCAGTCCTCTGCTGCCTGGGGATCCGTCTCCCCGCGAAACTTGGGTGGTCGCTGGCGCTGAAACTCATGCAGTGCGCTGAGGCGACGTGCATCGTCAGTGGCTGGTGCTGGAAGCATCGGGGGCTCGGCGGGTAGAACTACCGCCGGTGCCACTGCTGACAAAGGGCCCTGCACCGAAGCCTCGTCGCTCGGTGGGCTGTCGTCACACTCGACTCTCGGAACCCTAGCTGGCTGCCGTCGTGGGGCCATCCTGAATAGGAAACAGGTGCGCCACGGTCAAATAGTATACCTCGTGAGCTGACACAAAGAAATCACAAAGAAAACTTTGAAACACACACGCAATCAATGTTTTCATGCATTAAGTCGGAAATCAGAAGTCAGGGTCCTGGTGTACGGATACGTCGGCCGCCGCACCAACACTGGACTCCCTGGACTGATAACCACACTCAATACGCTAAACATTATTGCTTCACATAGAAAAGATCAGAGTTCACGGTAGAACCGAACTCCTCTGATACCAATTTGTCACGACCCGCCCTCGGGGTCCGTGTCGTGACTACCCCAAGCCCGCCTTCCATAGGCCAGGGGCTGGCGACTAGCACCAAGGCGTAAATCCCGGTAAAAAGGGAAGGCATTGCCTTTGTAAAGTAACAAACACCACAGAGTAAGCAAGTGGAAAGTAAACACTAAGAAAAAGCAGAGTACAACTGAAAGTGCGGAAAAGTAAATGGGCCAGTATACAAACCTAAACTGAAAGTAAAGTACAACTCGAAAGGGAAAACAGCAACTGTAAAGTAAAAGCCGCTACACCGAGCTGTCCACTGAAAATCCCACCTGAAGGGTGGGTACAGATAGCTCCACTGCTCCACGGGTCCCACCGTCCGCTCCGAGCACGTTCCGCCCAGTGGTCCACCTCCAGGTACCGTCCTGCTCTGCAAGCCTCAGCTAAGATCAACGTTGTCCGTCGTCTGCAACCAACACAACGTAGTGCGGGTACAGCCCGTGCAGGGGTGAGTATAAGGTACTCAGTAGGGACCCCGAGACCCCTGAAGGTCTCTCAAAATCCACAAAGGATAAACCACAAAGAAAGGTACAATCACGAAGTAACAACCGACACTGCTTAGGTATATGCCCATATATATACCTAAGTCATCAATTTCAAATACGCTCCAACCTCCGAGCCCAAGTACAACTCAGTCCACACAGGAAAGTAAACGTATTCCACACAGGAAAGCAAAACGAAATCTACACAGGAAAGTAAACGTATTCCACACAGGAAAGCAAAACGAAATCCACACAGGAAAGTAAACGTATTCCACACAGGAAAGAAAAACGTAATCCACACAGGATAGCACAACACAATCCACACAGGAAAGCAACAGGATTCAGCTCACACAGGTATACTTCTTCGAAAGACGATAAAGATGATCTCTGATCCATCTAAGTCATCGGACCCACGAAGGATCGATAGGTAACTAACCCCCGCAAAAGACCCACACAGGATCGGGCCCACACAGGACCTGTAGGCGCTGGTTCACACAGGACCGCTGAGCGCAGAGACCCACACAGGATCGGACCCACACAGGATCGGGCCCACACAGGACCTGTAGCACTGATCCACGTAGGATCGCTGAGTGCTGTAGTCGTCGTCGTCGAATCCAAACAGGATCGGGCCCACACAGGACCTGTAGCACTGATCCATGTAGGATCGCTGAGTGCTGTAGTCGTCGTCGTCGAATCCACACAGGATCTCTGTACTATCGTCGTCGCAGTTACAGTAGCAGTAGCAGTAGCAGTCACAGTCGCAGCCAGCACTAGGGTTCCCGCACACAGCAAGCTCGTTCGGAGGGTCCGCTCCACGAGCCGAGAGGCTGATACATCAACTGTCACAAAGTCCAGAGTTGATGTATCCAAAAGTTCTGTATCGTCAACAGGAACTCAACGTAACAGACGACGCGTCGATCGGACGCCCGGTCTGAGAGTTATTGGCATTTTCGTCCCCGGGGCCCGGTTGGTTTTTAAGGCAAAACCAACCCGATTGTACTCCACCTGCCTCCAAATATCGGGCGGAGTATGCCAAAAGATCCGTCTCACTAAGAGGAACACAACAAAGCTGACGGCACGTCAATCAGACGTCCGTAGCTCAAGATATGAGTGTTTCCGCTCCGAAGGCCCGGTTGGTTTCGTGTACGAATCAACCCGGACGAACTCAAAGTGTTCCGAAACCCTAAGTGTAATAAACCGAAAAGACCGTCTCGATCCAAGGATCGCGTTGCCGCAGATGGTTCGTCAATCGGAGGTCCGTGGCTCAAGTTATGGCCAAAAGACCGAAAACGATCCGAAAACGGGGGGTCCGGGTCCGGGCCGACCTGGCCCGACCCCCCCCCCCCCCCCCCGGGTCGGCCCGAACCGAATCGACCCGACCCGGGTCCGACCCGGCCCGGCCGGCGGCGGTCCGGCGCGGCGGCGCGGACCGGCGCGGCGGCACGGCCTGGCGCCGCTTGTCGCCACGCGCGGGGGACAAATCCCCCGCTTCATCAGTTTGGCGGTGCGGCTTTTAGCCGCGCCTTTTTCCAATCAACGGCCCCCCTCCTGGGGGCCTACTTTGAGGAGAAACCGGGGGGCCGCCTGCCTCCCTCAATGAAACCCCCCCCCCCCTCGTGGGGGGCCTGCATTGAAGAGAACCGGGGGGCCGCCTGCCCCCCCTCAAAGAAACCCCCCCCCCCCCTCATAAATGGGGGGGGTTTCAGTGCTGGCCGGGGGAATTAAATTCCCCCGGCCTTTGACCTTCCGGCCGGCCACCTGGCCGGCCGGTTTTTCTCCAAGGGGACCGGCAAACCGGTCCCCTTTCCGGCTTCCGACGCCGGCGGCCCGGCCGCTGGTCTTCTCGTCCCGCCGCGGCCCGGAACCGGCCGCGATGTTCGTCGTCCGGCGCGGTGCGACGACACCGCGCCCCTCCGCCGCGCCTTTGATTCCCTTCGACGCGGCGCGACGGCGTCGCGTTCTTGATGATCCTTCCACGGCGCGGCGCGACGGCGCCGCGCAATATAATCTTGCGAATATCCGCGTGGTGCGACGGCACCACGCCATCTTGTTTCAACCGCAAGATAAATCATCAAGAACAAAGGAGGGGGTTCGGCCGTGTTCATGCGGTCCGGCCCCCTCACGTTAAACGATAACACATATTTAAATATCCTCACGTTTTTCATGCTAGAACCACGAACAAGAATAAATAAATAAATAAATAATCAACAACAACCCCTACCTTGGTTTCAAGTTCGAAGATCGTCAACGACCAGCGGAAGACAACGTCGCGGAGGTCGGGCGTCGCGGTAATCATTCGTCAAATCCGATGACGAAGAGGTACGTCCGAAGAGGTACTTCGTTTCTTTAATGTCGGTTAGAAGACGAAGAAGTCGAGGAGGAAGCAATCGGAGAAGACGAGTCAAGATTTCATCGTCGGTGTTCTTCATGGGCAGCGGACGTTCTTCGCGTTCTTCCACGAAGGAGATGAAGAAGGTGGAGGATTTCTTCAGCTTCTCTCCAAAGCTCTTCCACACCTCACCCAACAATCCAAATAAAATAAGGTCCCTCCTTATTTTATTTACTAAGCCAAGCATTTCAAAAACTTAAATTTCAAAAACAAAACACTTAATTAATTATACATGAGTTGTCTAATTAATTAAGTGTTAAGTTATCAAGCTTTAAAGAGGGAGAGAGGGGAGTTAGGGAATTTGAAAAGGTGGGGCTCGAGTGGGCCCCTCCCCACCTTAATCCTCTCTTAGGTGGTTAAACCACCCAACTTCCAACAAAAGATTTTAACCACTTTAAAGATATAAAATAAATATTGTATCACAAATTTATTTTACTCTTCATTTCATCCAGAAAAAATTAAACAACTCCTCCTAGGAAAACGCAACTTCGGAAAAGGTCTTCTTAAGCGAATATCGGCGCTGCGAGTTCATCGGTGTCCTCAGATTTCAAATCCGAGTACCGGATCAAAAGTTAGGAATTCCCGCTCGTTCGTTCACTGAACGTACCCGAGCCAAACTTTGGAAATTAATTCCGGGCACTCCGGGACTCGGAATCAGGTGCCGTCTGAAACCGTGCTCTTGTAAAATTCCAAATAAAATTAAGAAAAAATTTCCCTTGAATTTTACGGGTCTTTACATTATATTCTCTCTACTAGGGTGTTTTTTTACCCGTTGTCAATCATCACTCGGTAACAAGTGGCCAAAATCCTAGAAGAATGCGGGAATGATTAAAGGGGTGTGTGTATTGATTTTTTTTTATTTTTCTTTTCTCATAAAATAAACTTATTTAGTATTATTATGTTGAGAATTAATCTGTTATATTATTCATTACTAAAATAGTGAAAAAGTATTTAATAACGAATAATCCCCAACATAATAGAGGTAACTGATTCATTAACAATGAATTGTATTATTATTTTGTGCATGCAATATAAACTTAATGAAACTTTTCTATTTTGGTTCTTTAGATCATCAATGTCAGGATGATAAGGTAGTGTTGATATGAATTTACTAAATTAATATTTATTACATTTATTATTGCACAACTATTGTGTTTGAGTGTGTTGTGAGTGAATTTAAGTTAATATTATTACACTCACAAACACAATAGTTGTGCAATAATAAATGTAATAAATATTAATTTGTTAAATTCCTATCAACACTACCTTATCATCCTGACATTGATGATCTAAAGAACCAAAATAGAAAAGTTTCATTGAGTTTAGATTGCATGCACAAAATAATAATACAATTCATTGTTAATGAATCAGTTACCTCTATTATGTTGGGGATTATTCGTTATTAAATACTTTTTCACTATTTTAATAATGAATAATATAATAGAATAATTCTAAACATAATAATACTAAATAAGTTTATTTTATGAGAAAAGAAAAATCAAAAAAAATCAATACACACACCCCTTTAATCATTCCCGCATTCTTCTAGGATTTTAGCCACTTGTTACCGAGTGATGATTGACAACAGGTAAAAAAACACCCTAGTAGAGAGAATATAATAAATAAACAATTAAACTAATGAATAAAAGTATTAAACATACTTGAAATAATGATAATATAAAGTAAGAAATCCAAAATTACATAATGGAGAATTAATAAAACAAATAAGAAACCTAACTGTAGTAATATTCCTACGTTGAAACCCTAGAAACTTATCTCTATGGTCAATAAATCCTATTATGTAGTGATTAGGTTTCCCTTTTAATGTCCTCCAAGTCACACATTAAATATCCCTTGTCAAACATGCTTTGTTCCCTCTAAATATATAGTAAGTTTGCATATTATAATATTAGTGACAATGCATGTTGTCGCATGAATGTCTCAGTAATGGTGTAAACTTTTTCATCACTTATGCTTGACCATGGAGTACCCCCAAAATTCATTCCATGAGTATATCATAATCATCAAACATAAAACATTAGATCAATCATAAAATAAAACTCACACAATTCACATTGTGACAACATCAACACAAAACATTTATTAATTATTTACTATAACATAACCCAATTGTGGAATTATCACCACTGCTTCCTCATAATAATGACATGATAGTTTCAATCATAGTTTAAATTACTTTATCAGGAACTATCTTGTCTCTATTTTCACTGTTATGGACACAATATCAAAATCCACAGAATGATATTCTCTCTTTCATGAAATCCCTTCACTACCATATCTTTATTTCACCATTATGGAACACATTCATAGAACACGACATGAACATATCTTGATTCAACTCCATGAAAACTTTTAGCATGATGTGACACTTGAGACACATTGTGAGCATATTTATTCAAAATCCAAAAAGGAAATATCTTATGTAAGAAATTTCCCCAAGGAGTCTTATGAAGTATCACAGACTCTAATGAAACTCATGTCATAGTATATTATCCTCTGGCACGGTGTGATAGAGTATATTTTCCTTTTTTCACTCTAAAATCCATCATAATATTTAAAATCAATTCAAATAAATAATAACATATTTTCATTACATATAACACTTTAAAAATTAAAATAAACAGTATTTTATTAATTATATAATGAAAAATAAATGAATATATATATATAATTGGTATAAATGGGTCCTCTTTCTATAGTTTTAGATACTCCCTCACCTATTGAGTGCTACTTGGGGTTTGGGTCCTTTCTCCATGTATTTAGTACCTCCCTCATCTATTGTGTGTTATTTGATGAGGAATGATTCCTCCATTAAAGTTCTAAAAAGGTGATGGGTTGCTAGTTGGGTGGTTTAAATTATTGGGGATACATTTTGATTCTCCTATGACTAGGATGTGAAGAGTAGGACTACCTCCTATGTCTCATATTCTCTCATTTAAAGAATATATGGGTTTTTTTATTATGGTTTACTTTTCCCTTAAATCCTTTGTGGGTTTGAACTAACTGGTCATTTTTATTCCTTTTTTATTTTTAGGGAATCCTATTTTATTTGTATATACTCACCCCTATATGGTAATCTTTTCATATACATGTCATATCTTATACAGATGACAAATATTTCATCAATGAATTTGGTGGACATAGTTTTAGTGGAGCTTAGTGAAACTAAGAGGCTATGGTAGTAGGTGACATTCATGTTTGGAGCTAACTCATTGTGGGGACCTCTTCATCTTAGTTATTTAGTTTGGTTTTTCTTAATGGGTTGTTAGGCATGTATCTTTCCCCTTTATCATTATAGATTATATACACATTTCTCATTTGTGGATCTTAGTGTCTATTACATGAATTATATATTATAGTTAGTTTGATTTGTCTATTATGAATTTCTATATACTTTTTGGAGATGTTTTTTTGTGTATAGATACATTATGTTAAGGTATCCCATTTTTTGAGACATGCCTACTCAATACCAGTCACCAAACCCTGGACTATTGTAGGTGGGATTGGGGTGGTACACTTCGCTTAACGTCACCAAGGAAGGGTCTTGTTAGGTTGGGTCATGTTAGAGTGGTATCTAAGTGGGTTTATCTTATGGGAGGGGTTTAGAGTTAGCTGTCAAGTGAGTATTGGTTTGGTAATTTAAGGTAATTGTGTTAAAGGGTCTGAAGTTTGGATTTTGGTATAGGGAACTCAATGTTTGTGTTATAACTGGTGTATCCATTCAATAGGACTCTGATAACCTTCTTATTAACTCAATACAGTAAGAGATAAGTTGTAGGGAACAAATAAATTATACAAGAATCACATAGGAACGATTCATTGATTTTTATGTCCTTATCGAGTCATCTCTATAGATATTATTTTATGAATGTGGCACATATTTCTAAAATTGTAGGATTCGTCTACACAGTAAACTATATAGAATACCACAACAAGGTTATGGTGTGTCTGTTCCTATGATTGAGCCTCATTTCTTCAACTAGATGAGCAATGAGGATTGCATCTAGGGGCCAGGTCATGAGTTTTTTCCACCAATTATGTGGGTAGTTTTACCTCTACCTATTGTGTGGTGAGAAGACCCACATCTTGTAGTACATGACAATGTTCCTACACTTATTTTTTAGCTAATTATTCTAGTGGGATAGGATGAGGATACACATAGTCTGAGTGCACTACATGAGTTATAGTGATAGTGTCCACCTAGGTTATAAATAGATCTTAGACCTCATTAAATTTAAGACTAGCTTGCGATAGTGGTTTGAGTATTCTACCTTTTTTGTATGCCTTTTGATCATATGGTAGTGCTGGTGTTCAAACTTCTTCATCATGTGGAAATTCATAGTAGACCTTGATAATATAGACCCATGGTGAAGCAACTCTTCCATGGATAGAGTTTGAGCATCTTTTTTGTGAGGAAACCTACCTAAAACATTGAGGAATGTTCACATATTAGAATTATTAGTGTTACAGTAGGGAAACATGTATATTTTTTAGTACACATCGAGATTTATTGATCTCATGAGGTACTCCCTTGACATAATCCATGATGGATTCTTTCAATCATATAATTTTGAGTGCAGCCTTCATGGATACATTTGATCTGGTGTTGTTCCCCTCTAAATCCCCACATATATTAGGGTTATAGATAAGGCCTTACTGATGGAGAGCTTCATAGAATAGGGGAAATGGATGGAAATTTTTAGTGGGGTCATCTAGGAGTAGATTAATCAGCTACAGTAGGCCACCATTAGGAATCAAGGGTCGTGACATAAGATCCAGGAACATGTGCAGTCTTAGACCAGAGGACCAATATATCATGATTCATTTAGAGGATCTCATCAGTTAGGGGATAAATTTTGTTTTTCCTATAGAGTAAGAGGTCATATGGCATGTAACTACTCAACCCAATGTGTAGTAGAGGACAGTAAAGCAATATATGTACCTCCCTGTTAGAGGCAATGATGAGATTAGGGATCTCTAGAAGGTAAGAAAGTTGGTCATCAAGGAGGTGGTTTTGACAGAGGATTTAGTTGTTCACTAAGAGGATGAGATGGAGGAGGAAATCATTGAAATATACTTCAACCACATCCACCCCTAAGAATTCTATACCAGAATCAAATGTCTTGAAATTAAGGATTCATCTAGATATATGTGATAGAGGGTTATGAACATGCATTTTCTGATATGATTTGAGGTATTTTGTCTATTCTACTTTGGAACCCATAATCATAGATACCCACATGACCCATTCCATCATTATTTAATCATTATTTTTAGATCTATAGATTCTAATCCCCTAACCTGACCAATACAAATAGATAATACCAGCAGAAATCGCACCCTCACTCACATTTATCGATGATGCAAGCCGAGACTTGGTAGAGAGAGATTTCATGGGACCTCTTACTAATTGTGATGAATTAATATAATGGTATCCTTGGAATAGAGTATTTATCCTTAGGTTGTTACTTGATATACTATTACAATCAAAGAGTGATGTTTTTATGATTTGATGGATCAGATTCTCCATTGTGGGTGAGTGGGACCTTCAATAAAAATGAGTAGGGCCTCTGTACAGAACATGATACTGATCACCCATTAGTTAGTGAGTTTGGCTCTTTTGTGGTGGATTCCTTATATGATAAGCTTTCTATGGTTGAAAAAAATTACATGGACATGTTTCCCAAGGATATTCCAAGGTTTCCCCCTCATTGAGAGGTCAAATTCGGTATCAATCTATACCATAAGACCATATTGATATCATTTTAAGTTTATTGGATGGGACCAGCTGATCTCAAGGAGAAGAAGGTGTGGTTTGAGGACCTTATAGAGGAAGGTTTCATATGATTGGATAGTCGTTTTACCGAAGTTATGTTATCGGTGTCCCAAATTGTTTTACCCTAACGAGTATAGTACTAGTAAGGGGTTTATCCATAGGGAAAAGGAAGTTATTTTTGTCTTTCTTATCTAGTTTTTATTTTTGTCTTAGTGAAGTGTACTGAATTTAGAGTCGATTTTTAATGTTTGGATAAAAAGGTAATTGGATTTAAATTTCTTTAGCATATTACTTAATAGATAAATAAAAATACGGGAAATTGGTTTTGATACAAATGTGGTGAAAAATGTGTCGTGGTTGTGGATTCTTAAGAGGTTGTTTATTAAATAAAATTGATTATGAGGTTGTGTTATTCATAACAACCCAACACTATGGGTTTCAATTTGTAACAAGGTTTACTTGGTCTGGTAAACTTATGTCTAGAGCAGAGGAAACTGATTCCTTGGTCTGGTAGTCATTGTTTCATAGTTCTTTATTTGGCTTATTCTATTTTTGAGTTGATGAATACTTCCAATTATCATGAAAGTATTCATCTTTATTCTTCTTTTGAGTCCTTGAAAATTCTTCCCTTGGTCTGGCTAAGAATTTTCAATGATAAAATAAATTGATTAAAGAAGAATAAGAAGAGGTTAATAGAAAAAACACATTCATAACAAATAATCTAAATTACAACTCTTTAATCTCCCACAACTCCAACACACTGGGTATTTAGTTACACATAGAAGAGAAGATAAAAATAGAACCCTTGATACCTGATGTGATCATTGCAGAAACTTTGAGGAGATATTGGATCTTTGGTAGACTGGTATAATGGTGAAGTAGTTGGATGATGGCAACACAGTAGCAGAGCTTCTTTCCTTCGTAACTTCACCCCCTATTCCTCTGCCTTGAACCGGAGGTCAAGGCCTCTATTTATAGAAAATAAAAGTACACGATATTTGTAAAAAGTACACATTGTGTACTTTTTTCAACGCTATTTTGTCATATGTTTTCCCGCCAGTAGATAGCCTAACACTCCATCTTTGACTTGGAACACGGCGCCTCCTGGTAGGTGGATGTACACAGTGTGTAGCTCCACCATAAATGGCGTGTAATATTATTTTATTTCCCACCAACCACTTCTAGAAGGGAAGACACGACGTAAATATGATGTACATGGCGTGTAAATGTCATTCGGTCACATGGGTGTGTAGACTACTTCTCAACTGCCAACCGCTTCTAGAAGACTATACATAGTGTGTAGTTTTAGTACACAGTTTGTACGTGCTTCTGGTAACTTGGGTATGTACTTTTCCAAGCCAATCTGTGTCTGAGTCTGATTATACATGGTGTGTATATATATACATGTTGTGTAGTTGTAAATTTTGCTTATTTTTTCCCCAGTTTGTGTGTTTGGCTAGAAATCACCTGAAAATGAACAAGATCACCAAAATCAAAGTATTTTTCCACTAAGTAGTAGCTATTTTCTGAATACATGTTCTTATTTTAAATAAAGTATTTTGAAATGTATACACAAATCGGGTGCATCAAACTCCCCCATACTTAGTCATTTTCTTTCCCTAAAGAAAATACCAACATCTAATTAGAAGATTATATATTTAAAAAGGATGGAATTTAGTTTATCATAAATGTAAATCATTGTTTCGCACGGATTCCGGGGATGACCTCCTTGACGGGAGATTCAAACGTTCTGATCGGTTTCTAGCGGGTTTGTTCGTAGAACCGGAAACATCCAATGATTACACATCCGTTTGGACCTACTTTCCAAAGGTAGGTGCTCATTAGTTTGTGGACTAATGAGGCTTAGGAATTTGCATTGGTCGAGAGGATGGGAGGTCGGACTCATCACACCTTTTTGAGGAGAATTATTGTCTACTCTGAGACTCTCTTTATCGATTTAAGTTATGTTCGTGAATCCTTATTACATTACCAAGTATAAAATGAGATTTCCTTTAGTTTTAACAATCAATGATTAAATATGCAAGAAATTTAGAGAATCTCTTATATGTATTCGAGGTTCTTCATCAATAGAGAATCGTCTATATCTATTTAGAGATTCTTGGTCAATGGTATCCTTCAAAACATTTATATAAAAGTCTCTTGGTCATTATGATGACCAGGCTGATTTTAAATCCACTCAGTGGGGCACTTTAAGTTTATCGTCATTCAGAAGGACAGGGATTATTTCAAAGTTGGGATTGAACCCATAAATGGGCTACCTATGTATCCTTTGTTTTGGAAAAGGAATCAGAACCCACGTAGTTCGAGTAATGGAGTATGATGTTTATGATTGATGGCTCAAAGAAGAATTTCATAATTACTTTTACACTCTGAGCTCACGTGAGTCATGCTCGGTGTGAGAAACAAGGGGTATTGGTAAAAAATTAGACAATTGTGCCATGAAAGATGCAATCATAAGAAATTGTTTGGGGCTTATGTATGTATGACTGCCCAAATAGATGAAGGTTTAGGATTTACTTTTAGGGAGAAAATCCAGGAACAGGGTCCATAAAGGTATATGTGATTTATGGAGATTTGAATACTCTAATCTTGGGGCTTACTCCTAAGGAGGATGCCCAAATTATGAGGTGACTTATGATTGGGTTTTACTCCTAAGAAGGATGCCCAAAATTATGACTGGGATTTATTCCTGAAAAGGAGGCCCAGGTTAGGGGACTTGGGGCTTACTCCTGAAAAGGAAGCCCAAGATTATGATTGAGTCTTATTCCTGAAAAATAGACCCAGGTTAGGGATTAAGGTTTGGGGCTTACTCCTGAGAAGGATGCCCACATTTGAGATTGGGGCTTACTCCTAAGAAGGATGCCCAAGTTTGGGAACTTTAAGAATTTGGGGCTTACTCCTGAGGAAGATGCCCAGATTAAAGGATTTATAACTGGGGATTATTCCTAAAAAGGAGACCCAAGTTAAGGATTCTCTCATCTTAAAGGATGAGGTTGAATGAACGAACTCTCAATCTTTGGTGACATAAATATGTATAAATCACTAGGTTTTGAGAGATATTCCACCGAATTCCTTTCAGATAAGGAAGTCAAATCAAGAAATCATACCATAAATGGATTTTAAGAGTATCTTGAAGACTGAATCTTGAATAGGAAAGGTGAAATGGCTTAAGAGGGGTAAAATGGGCAAGATGGGCACCCAAAAAAGGTAGGGGCACGCAAGTCTTGAAAGGTGCGCAAGTCTTGCGTGGGCGCGCAAGTATTGGTCACGCAGGTATACCATGCGCGACACATGGTGTACTTGCGCGATTTTTCAATCGGAATTGAAATACTTGAGCGACTCCTTTTTAAACCCTTTAGAATCCCCTTGAGGTTCTTCCAGAAAAGGGACGCGCAAATTCTATTGAAGGAATAAGGCGGTGTGCAAGTATGACCAGTTCCCTTAAGGGCTGGCCATTGAGGCGCTCAAGTGTTGATGAGTTTCAACACTTAGGCCTTCCTCCCTCTCTTTGGATATTCCTTTCTAGGTAAGAAATTACCATAGAAGTGTTCCGGAAGCTTTGAGAAGAGACTTGGGCGTCGGGAGCTTTAATCCGAGTTTCTGGAAAAAGATCCTCTCAAATGGGGGGCCCACAGGGTCTATTTATAGGCAGGAGAAGACCCCGGGCGGTTACCGGGCGGTTACCACTTAGGTCGCGCAAGTCACTTGCGCGAAAAAGAGCGTCGCGCAAGTGTACTTGCGCGACAGTGATAAAACTTGCGCGGTGCAGTTGCTGTTGATCCTTTCTTCCTGCCTTTGTCAATTTTTGATGTTTTCTTCAAAGGATGAATCACTTTGAGCTCAGATATTCCCTTTTCCGATCTTTAGATTCTGTGACGAAAGGAGCGTCAACAAAAGTCCCCCCTCAGAGTTTGGATCTGGAGAGAAATGAGGATTTGACTCTGAGGAAATCGAATCCATCCAAAGGAAAAGGGGGGCGCGCAAGTCTTCAGTGCACAGAGGGCGGCGCGCAAGTTTGCGTCGCGCAGGCCTTAAGCGCTCTGGGTACGGCGCGCAGATATGCTTACTGGCCTATAAATACATGTCCTCACCTCCGTACAAGTATCCGGATTTTCGGACTTCATACCTTTGAGCTCTCGCCGCGCAGGTCACCTTAGCCGTGCAAGTTGCTCTATTTTCTAGTGTTTTCCTTGATGTCGCGCTACTGTAAAGGTATCTGTACTTGCGCGGTTTATACTTGCGCGTCAAAAACTAGCGCGGCACACGAATACTTGCGTGTCATTGTTTAGACTTGCGCGACTTAATGCCTTATCCATTTTTCAAATTTCTTTCACAAATTTTATGAAAAATAAACCTATTTAAGAGTTAGTTTATTCATCTTTTGTGCAGATTCAGTGGTTCCCAAGAGAATTGGAATGGCTGATGAACTGGCTAGAAAGTGTATTGATGACATGATGAACATCATTGGCCATGATTACTATGATATCTACAACAGCACTCTCCCAGATTTGGCTAAGTACTTGAAGAAATATCATCTTAATTTCCCACAGAGCATCTACCTGTCTCTATGTGGTCATGGTCACTTGCAAGGAGTCAATGTTCCAAATGCAAACAACTATACACCTAAAATGCAGCTGTGCTACTACTTCTTCATTTCGGTTATGTTGTGCATTAAGAGCAACAACAATGGTGTGAACTTTCAAATTCTTCCTCCATGTCATTTCCTTGCAGATATGAAAATGGCAAACCCATGGGCTGAAATGTTTTCCACTACTGGTTGGTGGAGAGAAGACAAACATGGTATTAGAGCAATATCTGAAAAGAGTACTCTCTCCAAATGGCTCTTTACTTCCAATGCTCCATTCTCAAATCCATGTATCCATCTTCCAAGTCTCTTGGACAGAAGCAGAGTCACTGTTTGATCAGAAGAAAATTTTCTCAAACCGCACTCAAGAACATCCTCTTACAATTGTTCTAAGAAGAGCTGGTATCACTGCATATCTTTTTGTATCCAGTTGAATGAATGAATTCTAGGTGGTTGCTGATGAATCTCGAGATGCCGTAAATCAAATGAAGTCTTATGTTGACAATCTTCTGTAATTCTTGAAAAAGAGAAGAGACTCCAGTCTGTGGATGTCTTTCCATCTCCTGTGTATCAATGAAAAACACTTTTGTCTTCAATCATTTGTACCTGCATTCTTTCATTACCTACTTCAATTTTACCTAAGCCAATGGGCCTAGTAAGCATAGTTTGATTCTTAATAGGATTATTACAAATAATCCTACAAACTTTGAACCTTTTAATTGCTCAATATTACCTAAATCATACAAAAATGTATATTTAGTGAGATGGAACTTGACTTTTATTCAGAGTTCCTTTGTCTTTTGTGGGCAGTTTAAAGTCATACATGCCGGACATAAAGGGGCTAATGTTTAAGGTCGAAATAGCTTTGACCGAAATGTACTAAAATTGATTCAATTCCTTGACAATTTATCTGAAAACATATTACCATACTCGAGTATGAGGGAAAAAATGTAAAATATGGCTTAAGAATATTTGAATCTGAGGAATGATATGAAAAAGAGCTAAAAGGCATTAGAAGAAGTAGTTTCCAAGAATGAAGTTACTATTATTTAACAAAACCCGTTAGGGGGTTGAAATATGCAGGGCCACCTAAGGGCATTGGCTACATGGTTAAATAAATAGCATCTTTCGGCTGACAAGTCTATTATGTGGACTGTTTATGCAAGGCCACCTATGGGCACGTGCTGCATAGTCAGGCAAAAGAACTCCCAGAAATTTACTTTCCTAGTTCTAAAAGCCAGTGAAAGTTTATGGAGATTCAAATTTTCTAAAGTATAGAGTTTGTTGTATGGAAAGAGGTACTTGAATATGGAGAAGATATTTCCAAACAAGAATATCGAAGAACTGGATGAATATCACTCCTACGAAGGTCTGACCCAAACGTAGGGAAGAAGAATAAATCATAGACTTGAATACTTTCAGATCATGAAAAAGGATATGGGACAAATATGTTAAGGATGGATATTTTTTTGCGGATACCTACATACTGTCGTTTAAGACAAATAAGGACAAAAGAGGCATTCTTCCCAAGAATGAAGTTACTATCATTTAACAAACCCGTTAAGGGGTTGAAATATGCAGGGCCACCTAAGGGCATTGGCTGCATGGTCAAATAAATAGCATCTTTTAGCTGACAAGTCTGTTATGTGGACTGTTTATTCAAGGCCACCTATGGGCACGTGCTGCATAGTCAGGCAAAAGAATTCTCAGAAGTTTGACATTTTTGTGATTAGAAGTCATGAAAAGGGTTATGAAGATCTGAAAATATTTAAGGTTAGGATTATAACACATAAAGATGGGTATTGTCCAATGTATATAGAGATACATAGGTCAATGAAAACCATAATCATGTTGTGGCTGGGTCCTGAATTGAAATTTTGGACTTCACTACGTATCTCCTAAGAATGAGAATCAAGCCATACTTAGTTCTTGAAATGCAGTTTAACGTCGTGCAGGACGAAAGTATGAGTGATCTTAGTTTATGGTCATAGAATTCAGACCATAATAATGAATACACAGTGTGTGTTTTCATGAGGACTTTTCAGCCAAGGGACTGAAAGTGAAATTTGGGGTTAGGCCCAGAAGACTTGGGACTGGATTCGAGGGATACTCGAATGTTCCTACGTATCCCATAGGGATGGGAATCAAGTCCACGTAGTTCTAGAACTACCCTTTGTACAAATTTGGTTCGTACATGTGAAGGGTGAAAGGGGACTTTAGTGCAATGATGGTTTAACCTAAGATAAAAAGTTTAGGCATTACCATGTATGCATGTAGTCTTTTGAAAATGAAAACCATGATTGAAAAATCAATGTCAATAATAGTTCTCTCTCAAATGAGGAAATCAAAGAATATTGTAGTTTATTGTCGTACCGGACAAAAGTGTTGCATAGTTTAACGTCATATAACAAGGACAAAAGTGAATCAATGTAAAGATATTGATTCTAGGTGCGGTTTCACGAATCAACATCATATGAGATGGTGGTGAACCGATGTGAAGAGATTGTTTTTGGGCTTGAACCCTGGGAGGTTGCCTACATACCCAGCCTGGAGGGAAAGGATCAAAGTCTGTGTAGTTCAATTAAAGAATGAATTAATGATCAAATTGTTCTTGGGGACAATGATCTAATAAAAAATGTTGTTGGTACTTACACATGGTTAGGGGCCCAAAGAGAGTGTTATGGTTGAGGTTTGCTCTAAGCTCACGTGAGTCATACTCGGTGTGAGAAACAAGAGGTAATAACAACCTTAACGATGCACAGTTTAATGTCATGTAGGACATATTCAGGGACTATGCAGTTTAAAGTCTTGCAGTTAGGACTATTGGTGCTGCACAGTTTAGTGTCATGTAGCAGGGAAAAAATAACAGTTTAATGTTATATAGGACAAAAAGGGGGAATGTGCAGTTTAATGTCATGCAGTAAGGAAAAAAGAGTGTACCATTTTAACATCATGTCAGATGAAAGTGAAAATAGTTTAAGGTCATATACATGGACCGTGAATGGTGCATTTTAATGTCATGTTGGACCTTATAGTTTAACGTCTTTCCGGACGTGAGGGACTTTTACACAGTTTAGCGTCATGTAGTTAGGACGTCACAGTTTAACATCTTGATGGACATAAGGGATTTGAAAATAGTTTATGGTCATATACATGGACCAGGGATGATGCAGTTTAAGGTTATGCTGGACAGTTTAGGGAACTTTTTCACAGTTTAATGTCGTGTGGGACGAAGTTGCAGTTTAAAGTCATACTGGACCATTGCTGTATAGTTTAATGTCATATAGCAAGGACGAACTGGTGTTGTACAGTTTAAAGTCATGTAGCTAGGACTAAGGTGACCCAATATGAGGATATCAGTTTTGGGGACTTTTTACATTTTATCGTCATGCTGGACGTTGGAAGTGCCACACAGTTTAATGTCATGTTGCTAGGACATAATATAGTTTAACACAATACAGTTTAGTGTCATGTAGGACATAATAGTAACCAATGTGACAGTTTAACGTCGTGTTGGACGATAAGGGAACTGACACAGTTTAACGTCATGCTGGACGATGAAAGTGCCACATAGTTTAATGTCATGTTGCTAGGACACAATATAGTTTAATGTCATCTCAGACAAATAAGGAACTTCTGTACAGTTTAATGTCTTATAGATAGGACATAATATAGTTTAATGTCATCTCGGACATAATATGAATCAATGTGACTGTTTTGGATCTGGGAACAATATTTTGTGTTTATACAAAATACTTCTTCAGAAATATGGCATTAGTTGGAGTCGTGATGTGTTCTCCATCCATTGAGATTGGAGAATACGCTCCATTGGAGTAGACCTTATTTATTGAATAAGGTCCTTCCCATTTTGGTTCAAGCCTGGGAGGCTTCTTTTCGGGTATCATTGGTGCTCTGAGAACCAATACCAATTCTCCCTGAATGAATGAACGAAGACGAACTTTTTTGTTAAAAGCTCGTGTTATTCGATTCTGATAGATTTCCAAGTGGTGCAAAGTGCACAATCTTTTCTCATCTAACTATTCCAATTCATTCAACCGCTTTTGGGATTGCTCATCTGTAGATAACTGATCACAAATGGCTATTCTGAGTGAGGTCAATTGAACTTCAATTGGCAAGACTACTTCTATTCCATATACCAATGAATATGGAGTTGACCGCGTTGCATTGCGAGTGGTATTCTGATAAGCCCATAAAGCATGAAAGAGTTTATCAGGCCATGACCTCTTATCTTTATCCACCATCTTTTGCAGTATATTTGAAAGAGTCTTGTTGAAGTCTTCTATCTGGCCATTAGCCACTGCATGATATCGTGATGAATGGTTGGACTTAATGTTGTATTCTTGATACAATTTCTTTACCTCAAAAGAACAGAAGTTCGTGCCGTTGTCCGTCAATATGGTATGAGGGACACGAAATCTAGTAATGATGTTAGACTTGATGAAGCTAACAATGCATTTAGAACTGACTTCTTTGAGAGGTACTGCCTCTGCCCATTTGGAAAAGAAATCAGTAGCAGTAAGAATGTACTTAAACTGCTTGGCCGTAGCTGAAGGGTAAGGTCCCACCACATCCATTCCCCATGTGGAAAATGGCCATGAGTATTTAGCTGTATGAAGCAACTCTGGAGGTTTATGAATGAAGTTGGCATATACTTGGCATGAATTACACTTCTTTGTGAAATTAACACAATCTTGTATCATTGAAGGCCAAAAGTATCCAAGCCTTCGAATTTGATCAGACAGTCTATGTCCAGACTGGTGGGCACCACAGACTCCTGTATGCACTTCTTTTATGACAGCCATTGTCTCTTCACCATCAATACATCTGAAGAGAACTCCATCAAAACCACGTTTGTAGAGAATTTTCTCGAGGTGGTTTGGGCTATCATAAAGAGTAAAATTGACCACATGTCGCCAGATTTGTTCTTTCTCGGCTCTATCAGGTGGAAGTGTTCCATTTTGAAGGTATTCCCTGATAGGTGACATCCATCCTATAGTATGACCATACGGTTCAGGAATGGGACTAATTTCATTAATTTCCTCTGTTCTAACTTGAACATAAGGTGAAATTGCACGACGGTGGGCAATACAGATGGTTGTCTCGTCCCGATTTGGATCTGCTAAAGATGTGGCTATATTAGCCAGTGCATCAGCTTGAGCATTTTGTGATCTTGGGACATAAGAAAATGTCGGTTCTGAAGGGAATTCCGACATTAACTCTCTGACGTAATCATACAAAGGGATTAATTCTTCTTTTCTGATGGAATAATCCCCATTGACTTGTTTGATTACCATGTCTGAATCACCTTTCACCTTTAAGTGATTCACTTGTGCTTGAAGCGCTAACTCCAAGCCTATAATGAGAGCTTGGTATTCAGCTTCATTATTGGTACCACCTTCCCACAACAAAAAGGAATAAGGTAACACTGCCTTATCTGGAGAAATGAGCACAATTCCTAAACCAACTTTGTTGAATTTAGGATTTTCCATTTTCTTCCCTGTTGGACTTCTAGAAGCACCATCAAAATACATTTCCCATGTTTGAGGACTCTCTTGAATAGAGAAAACTTCCTCATCAGGGAGTTCGATATCTGAATACGTGTCTTCCACTGAAGGATGTTCAGCCAGGAAATCAGCCAGAGCTTGGCCCTTAATTGCCTTTTGAGACACATACTGAATGTCGAACTGCTGTAGAATAACCGCCCACCTTGCCAGACGTCCTGTAAGCATTGGACGACTAAGGATGAATTTGAGCGGATTATTACGAGATACCAATTGGACCTCATGATGTTGCAGGTAGTGTCTCAGTTTCTGAACTGCAAATATTAATGCTAGGCAGCACTTTTCAATACTTGAATACCGGGTTTCTGCTTCAAGCATAGTTCTACTGAGATAGTAGAGACTATTTTCATTCCCAGCATCATTCTTTTGAGCGAGAAAGGCACCCAATGATCGCTCTAAAGCTTTCACATAGAGGATAAGCGGTCTACCCTCAACAGGTGGCATGAGTACTGGTGGACTCAAGAGGTATTTCTTGAGAACATCAAATGCTTCTTGACATTCTTCAGTCCACTGGTAAGTGACTCCTTTCTTCAATAATTTGGTAAAGGGTAAACTTTTGCCTGCCAAATTGGCGATGAAACGCCGAATATAGGCCAAGTGTCCTTGAATTCCTCTTAATTCTTTCAAATTCTGAGGAGGTGACATACCAAGGATTGATTTGGTCTTCTCAGGATCAACTTCAATACCACGATGGCGTACAACAAAGCTGAGGAATTTTCCTGAGGTTACCCCAAAAGCACATTTTAAGGGGTTCATCTTCAAATTATGTTGTCGAAGCTTGTGGAATATGACTTCCAAATCAGCCAAGTGATTAGAACGTTGTTTGGATTTAACCACCAAATCATCTACATAGAATTCAACAAACTTCCCTAAAAGAGGTTTGAAGATACGATGCATGGCGCGTTGATATGTTGCACCTGCATTCTTTAAACCAAAGGGCATCACCCGGTAACAAAACACACCTTGAGGAGCTCTGAAGGCTGTATATTCATCATCTTCTGGGGCCATTAGGATCTGATTATATCCAGAATATTCATCCATGAAAGAAAGTACTCCATAGCCAGCCGTCGCATCAATTAAGAGTTCTGTAATCAGAACTGGGAAATCATCTTTAGGACAATACCGATTAAGATCTCTGAAATCGATGCAAACCCTAATTTGTCCGTTCTTCTTCTTTACAGGGACAATATTAGCCAACCACTTGGGATATTGAACTTCTCTGACGAAGTTGGATTTGATCAGCTTATCCACTTCAGCTTCAATTTTGGAAGCATAGGTTGGGTGTGTTCTTCTCGCAGCTTGCTTAAAACATCGATGTTCTTTTGGTAAACCCAAATGATGAGTAGCAACATCAGGATCAAGCCCAGGCATTTCTGTATAATTCCAAGCAAAAATATCTTTATTTTTCTTTAGAAAAGAAATATACATCTCTTACTCTTCAAGGGTCATGGCCGCACTAATTAAAGTGGGGCGTGGATCTTTCTCTGTACCCAGATTTACTTCTCTGAGTTCATCCATAGTGGTAGAGATACCCTCTTCAAATTATGGAGGAGCATCTCTAAGATCTTCCTCTTCCTCTTCATCATGTGGTATTTCTTCCATTTCTACTTGCAAAGTAGATGAAAAAACGAAATTCTCATGATCATAAGAGATGTCAAAATTTTCACATTTTGAAGAAGAAGCCTCCATTTCCGACCCTATTGATGATAAAGGGTCTTCTTTGGGAAATAAAGAGGAGATGATGGATTGAGAATAGACATCATTATTCACCTCTGGTGTTGCTATAACTTCTTCTGGCCTGATTAGCGAAGTATAGACTTGTTGGACTTCAGCAGATGAAATGAAAACGTCACCACTTATGCTTTCATCACTGCTTGGTAGGTTACCAATTTCTCCCATGTTGTCTGGCTCGATCGCCGTAATTGACATTATGGATCTTTCCATAAGAGTATTTTGATTTGGGCCTATTTTGTCAATTTGACTGATAGGTAACACATAATCTATACTCACATGTAAAAATGGATTTATTGGAATTTTCTCCAAACCATATGGAGCATTAACTTTGGTAATTTCCTTCATTGTAGATTTTTCTCTTCCCTTCATGTGATAAAATTCCGCCTCAATGTATTGAGACTCACATGTCTTGAACGGGGCCTTATCACCATACAATGTTCCAACTTGACCATCGAAACAGTATTTGAGACATTGATGGTACGATGAAGGAATAGCTGCATGCTGATGTAGCCAGGGTCTTCCAAGCAAGATATTGAAAGCTGAGTCTTGATCAACAATCATGAAATCCGAATTGGATACAAGATCTCCAAACTGAGTTCTGAGTGTAACTTCTCCCAGTGGTTCTTGTTCATTTTTATCATATCCTTGTAACATCATGGTAGAAGGAGATAAATCAGATTCTGTGAGGCCCAATCGACGAAGTGTACGAATGGGCATGAGGTTGACTCCTCAACCATTGTCAATGAAAGCTCTTCGAACATCTACACCATTGACTTTTCCAGATAAGTACAAAGGTTTTATGTGCCCATGCACAACATCATCTTCATCTTTATCAGTAAAAGATATCACTACATGGAATTCTGCAGGATTATTCTCTATGTGATAGATTTCAGCTGCAGCAATTTCAGCTTCAAACTCCTGAGGACTTGACAAAGCTTCGATGAGTGCTTCCCGAAGATCTTTTGACAGATTCAAAGCATCCAAAATTGATAACTTGGCTGGTACTTGGGCCAAGTGTTTCAATATATCATACTTTTGATCTAGAGGTCTGTTTTTCCCAATAGGAATATGCGGTTTAGCAGGTACCTTGGAAGCAGATGCTTTGGAAGCTGATGCATCTTGTATTGAAGTTGGAAACATCCTTGGTTTTGGAAGATTAGACTGATTAGATCCATTTACTTGCTGAGATAAAGAATATGGAACCTTTAATCAGTCTTCCAAAATAACTGTGCCAAAACTGAGTTGGCCATTGGCAGAAGAACTTGCTTGTTCTTTTTGAGCTCGCTGAAGGGCTCTACTACGAGTTTCTGCTGCATATACAGTGCTAGCAGGGGTAAAATTAGAGTAGTGGATTCGGAAAGATCCACGTCTTCCCCTATATACTGAACCTCTAGAACCTCCTAGGATTCCCTTATTTGATACAGGGAATTCAGGCTCATCAAGACTGGAATATGGATCTGTTAATTGAATCATATTAACAGAACCAAAGATTAACTCTTCTTCTGATAAAGACTCTGCCTGGTTAGCCTGTTTAGGCTGTGTCGTTTGATGGGGCGGTGCCCGTGGCTTTGAAGTAGATGGCATGAAATCTGCCAGAGTCAAAGAAAATTTAGGCTTTGATACATACTCATCTTCTCCTGATTCCTCTTTCTTCTTTTAATTGCACTGCCCTTTTGAGGATTTGTCTTTTGATGGAGGCTTTACTGCAGCTTTTGTAGGAGACACAATTGGATTCTTCAATTGTGTTCGCAAAATGGAATGGGTCTGATTGATTGTCTTTCTGACCATCCAATCATCATATTTTTTCGCAGTTTTTCTTTTGACTTCCTGCCACTCGCCTCCTTCCTCTGGATCTGTAGCGGTAATACACGCTACATGAGCTGAAGAACCCTTCAATTTGACTTGTCCCAAGTCGACCATCTTTTGCAGGTGGTCTTTAAAGAAAAAACACTCCTGGATGGGATGCCCCAACATTTGATAAAAGGGGCAATAATTGGGACGGTCTTCATCTCCTTCCTTGTTTGGCCTCTTGGGCACTGGTAATTGAACCAAATTATTTTCCAGAGCTAAAATGAAGTAACCAGGAACTTGCTCACTTAGGAAAGAGTATGTTTTACTCTTCAAATCCTCAAATTGTTTTCGTCGTTGATCTCTTTGATCATTTGGACGAAACAGCCTTTGTTGTTGGCGTTTAGGAGGTGGAGCCCTTCGAGAAGATGAAGTTTTTGAAGTAGAAATAGGTACAGGTGCTTGTTTAAGCATAACTGTAGCAGTTTCCGCTTTACCCATTCTCCTTCCTGGAGCTGATGGAATTATATGAGATTTAACCTTAGCCTGTATAAGGGAATCTTCAATCTATTGAGCGATTTAAGTAAGGTCTCGAAACCCTCCTGTGTATTTCACAGGGATCAATGGCGTGCGTAATTCGTCACGCAAATTTGCCACACAGATTGGCAACAATTCCTCCTGAGGGAGTGCTAAACTCAGGGAATACGTTAATCCCTTCCAACAAGCAATGAAATCAGAGAATCTTTCATTCTCCCCTTGCTTGCAGTTTGTAAGATCGAAAACTATCGTTTTTGGCAAAGTTGAGCTAAACTGAAGAAGGAATTTTTGACAAAGATCCTCCCATCCGATGACTGACCGGGATTGCAAGCTTGTATACCAGAAAAAAGATGGTCCTTGCAAGGTTCGCACGAAGCATCTGAGTTTCACTGCTTCTTGCTGCTCTGGAGTTCCCATCATAGGATCACAACAAGACACGTAATGCGTCAAATGTTGTTTAGGGTCTCCTGGTCCATTGAAAGTAGGGAAAACAGGGTTTCCAAAACTGGATGGAGGAGAAATTGAATCTACCCATTCAGGGTAAACTTTCTTTTCAGGTTGAACTTGCACCCGTTTCCCTTCCATAGTTTCTAACCGAGCTGTTAATGACTCAATAGTAGTTATTAACTTTTGAGAAATATCAGGTTGAACTTGGTTTTGGGTAGGTGCAATGAATGGAGCTTGGACAGATGTAGTGGTTGGTGCTGCAACTGATGGTAGTGCTTCCAACCGTTGTTGCGTTTGACCCATAGGATTAGACCTCTGAGGGTGTACTGATAAAAGAGGATATTCCTGATCCATCTAAGTAGTTACAACAAATTTCTTCGGTTGTCGGACTTCAACATTCTTAAGAAGAAGACTACTCTGAAGTAGTTCTGCATTCAACCTTCTTAATTCTTTCATTTCTTCCTCCTGTTGTGCAAACCTTTTCTCTAATGAGAGCGATTGACCTCCTTCAGAGGAAGGGTGAGAAGTAACATGATTCTTTCCTTTCCCCTTATTAGATCCTTTTCGGAGAGGGGGAAGTGAGTTACTTGAAGGAATACCCAGATTTTGGGTAAGTCTTTGATTATGTGTGCGCACACCTTATTCATTTAGGTCTCTGTGCGCAACTTCTTGAGCAGGAACCTCTTCGTCTAATCCCTCTGATTGAGCCTCATCTGGTGAATCAGCAGTAACGGCATTGATGACATTAATGGATGCATATTGCATGGAATCCTTTCTATCAGCATTTCTGTGATATTTTCTTCTTCCATGTCCATGATGAGACATGGAATTCCGTTGATTTGATCCCTTAGGAACTTCTTGGAGAACCGTCACTTGGAGAGAATCTCCTGATAGCTTGGATCTTCGTTCCTCTTGAGGCTTATTCCCTAATCAAGAGAATATTGACTTTATCTGAGGGAGGGATTGAGGATTTGAAAAAGTCCCCAGTCCGGTAGACTGGGGATGTTCCTGCTGCTTCCGCTCAACTCCTCGAATCCCATTTGTTGACTCTGAGGGTTGGGTTAGAGAAGTCCCCAGTCTGACAAGCTGGGGTGTCTCTTGACATGCTATGTCTGAGATCTTCTTAAAATCTCTCTTGATCTTGCGAATCTTAGTTCGGAAATTAGCTGGATGCATTAACCTGTATCCACTTTTATCACCTGGTTCAACAGACCGTTGGATGATTTCCGAAACTTCTGTCATTTGATGATGTGTTTGCTCCAGACGAGAGGCTTGTGCAATATTCTCGCCTGCTTGATGTAGGATCAATTCAACAACTTGTTCTCTATATACTTGATTTTGAGAGGAACTAGTTGAAGCCTGTTCTTGAAAAAGATTTTGATTATGAACAGAGCCCATTTACTGTGGCCGGACATGGGCAATAACATTTCATGAGACCATTTTCGGTGGGCTTTGCTGACTGGAAAGCACTGTGAAATGTAGTGCTCCGTGAACACCCCATCCTCTGATATGAACATCAGATGGAGCATTGTAAATTAACTGACGCAATTTTCTTAGTGCGCTAAGGCATGAACGTTGAAGGGTTCTCTGTTGCTTTTCAGCCTTCGGATACCGAGAGACTGATAGAGATGCCAAATCAATCTGGCGTTGTAACCCTTCTATTATCTTAATATGATTTTCATAATCACCGTAAGATAATACTTTCTTCTTCAATTGACAAAGAGTCTTCCATATGTTGAGACGAATATCATGGCTTCCATCATCCATCAACATATTTGGAATGTCGTACTGGGAGTCAGCCAAAGGCCAAAATATGACTGGTACTTCACCTTTTGTCATTTTTTTCCTCATGTTCAGCATTTCCTATTTATCATTAAATGAAGATTCTTCTACCTGTTTTGACCAGAGTTAGTGTTTCCTTGTTGCTTCATCGGATTCAACAAGATTGGTAGAGAGATCATTAATTAAACTAGAAGATGCATGACTTAGGGGTGGTTCGGAGAATGACCTACACCCTGGGCTATCTTCTTATTGAGAAAGTATTTCACTTGTTAGTGATAAAGCATCAGACATGACTGGTTTTGCATTTGCAAGTGCCTCAAGATAAGAGGGCTTTCTCGGCACTACATTGTCCATTGGAGTATTTTTCAGGCAATGTGAATCACTACTGCGGAGAGGACTTTCGCAGCGAAATTCATCATCATGGGGAGGACCACCATAATGGGTTACAGAAAAAGATGAGATCTCTTTCTCCTTGGTCTTCTGACCACACAGAGGGTTCCTGTGGCTCTCATATGAAGAAGAAACTTCAAGATTGACCGAATTTTCATGAAGCAAGCCTTCATGAGGAAGTGTCTGTTGAAGACCTTCAGAATTAATGTTCCTGTTATCGGGAACTGAGGGAGTAGAATCTTGAATTCCGATAGATAAATGTCTGAGGGCTTTAAGAACTCCAGCATCGAGCAAGGCCTTGTTGCAGATTGGCCTTTGATCTCCTGACTGTTCTAGGCAGATCTTTTTCTTAGATGTCTTCTTACTCACTTTAGAAACCACTTGTTGACGAAAGTGGTTACTCTGAGCAGGTGTATGTGCCTGATCAGGAAAGATGGTCAGGTTAGGCTGACGATCTCCACTCAAATCAGGTGTATGTGCCTGACTTGGTTGTCCGTATGATATGGGGGAGTATGCCCCATAACCCTCTTGGACTGGAATAGATGTGTGTGTCTGTTCCGGAGTGAATCGTTGATGTGTCACTCCATTTCTAGGGAAAGATTTATGTGTCTGTCCCTGAGATGATGCTGAAGCTGTTATGATATCCTGGCAAGAATCCAGAATATGAGCAGGAATTTGCTTCTGCTCTTTCACCATTGACAAAATATGTTTGGTGACTTCAGCCGCCGGAACGGGGATATACGTCCATTCTGGGCTTGGAGTAGGTGTATGTGTCTGCTCTTGTCCTCATTTTCCTGTCAGTGAATCCTGACAGTACTCAAGTGTGGAGGCAGAGAGTTGAGTCTGCCTCCTGTTTGTCGTCTGGGCTTTCCGACTGACTTCTCCGTGCGCTACCAAGCGAGACTGTTGGTAGGCTTGATTAGTATTAGCAGGTGTATGTGCCTACTGATTACACTTCACCAAACGCGGTTGACGAGATCCATCATATGTAGTCAGACGAGCCTGCTAACTAACTGGTGATGTATAAGCAGGTGCATGTTCCTGCCAATGGTACTCCGCCGGAATTGCCTGGCGGGATTGGCGTGATGCTTCCAGACGAGTCTGCTGGACAGCGGAATTAAAACGGACAGGTGATTGTGCCTGCTCGTTATTTGACACCAAGTTAGGTTGGGGGACTTCTCCGGAGATGGCAAGGATGACAACTAGCCCATTATTAATCGGATTCCGTCTCTGGCGGTTCATCTTTCCTACTCGGGTTCGAGGAACCTGAGCTGAATGCCTGGAGTCGGTACCCTCATCATGTTGAGGGCACACTACCGCACGAGTCTGGCAGCGATTGTTGATGGGAGCCCTCGAGAAGGACTCCTGTATTTTTGAATTAAGGCCCTACGGGACCTGCTCATTCACTTCCTCAGAGTAAGGGAGTGAATGGAAATTGTGTTCCGGGGATAACGACCTAAAACGGTTGGAGATGGTAGTCAGCACCGCCTGCTTCTTGATCGCTGGTCGCCGTTTTCCGGACGACCAGGTAGAGTTGTTAACTTGGAGGGCTTGATGAGCGGCCTCCAGAGTTGGGATAGTACCGTTGCGACGGTACTCCTTAACCAGTGCATTAGAAACCCAGTGTTGAAGATGCTGAGTTGGTGATGTCATCCTTAGAGCGGACGACGTTCCAGCAGGAGTAGCAGCATTGGTTTTCACAGCAGCAGACCTCACAGTAGAGGTGTTCACAGCAGCAGTATTCACAGGGGTGAATTTAAGAAAATCCATTTTGCAGAAGATCTTGAGAAAAGAGTGCATGTTCCATATAACAGACATAATCAAGATGAATCTGGACACTGCATCTTTTGGATGAGCACATGTCAATGATTGATTTTTTGGACCAAGGGGCATAACAAATAAGAAGAACATAACTTTAACTTGGTTAAGGATTCATGTCGGGTTCACCATTTTTTGTTTCGCACGGATTCCGGGGATGACCTCCTGGATGGGAGATTCAAATGTTCCGATCGGTTTCTAGCGGGTTTGTTCGTAGAACCGGAAACATCCAATGATTCCACATCCGTTTGGACCTACTTTCCAAAGGTAGGTGCTCATTAGTTTGTGGACTAATGAGGCTTAGGAATTTGCATTGGTCGAGAGGATGGGAGGTCGGACTCATCACACCTTTTTGAGGAGAATTATTGTCTACTCCGGGACTCTCTTTATAGATTTAAGTTATGTTCGTGAATCCTTATTACATTACCAAGTATAAAATGAGCTTTCCTTTAGTTTTAACAATCAATGATTAAATATGCAAGAAATTTAGAGAATCTTTTATATCTATTCGAGGTTCTTCATCAATAGAGAATTGTCTATATCTGTTTAGAGATTCTTGGTCAATGGTATCCTTCAAAACATTTATATAAAAGTCTCCTGGTCATTATGATGACCAGGATGGTTTTAAAGCCACTCAGTGGGGCACTTGAAGTTTATCGTCATTCAGAAGGACAGGGATTATTTCAAAGTTGGGATCGAACCCATAAATGGGCTACCTACGTATCCTTTGTTTTGGAAAAGGAATCAGAACCCACGTAGTTCGAGTAATGGAGTATGATGTTTATGATTGATGGCTCAAAGAAGAATTTCATAATTACTTTTACACTCTAAGCTCACGTGAGTCATGCTCGGTGTGAGAAACAAGAGGTATTGGTAAAAAATTAGACAATTGTGCCATGAAAGATGCAATCATAAGAAATTGTTTGGGGATTATGTATGTATGACTGCCCAAATAGATGAAGGTTTAGGATTTACTTTTAGGGAGAAAATCCAGGAACAGGGTCCATAAAGGTATATGTGCTTTATGGAGATTTGAATACTCTAATCTTGGGGCTTACTCCTAAGGAGGATGCCAAAATTAGGAGGGGACTTATGATTGGGTTTTACTCCTAAGAAGGATGCCCAAAATTATGACTGGGATTTATTCCTGAAAAGAAGGCCCAGGTTAGGGGACTTGGGGCTTACTCCTGAAAAGGAAGCCCAAGATTATGACTGAGTCTTATTCCTGAAAAAGAGACCCAGGTTAGGGATTAAGGTTTGGGGCTTACTCCTGAGAAGGATGCCCACATTTGAGATTGGGGCTTACTCCTAAGAAGGATTCCCAAGTTTGGGAACTTTAAGAATTTGGGGCTTACTCCTGAGGAAGATGCCCAGATTAAAGGATTTATAACTGGGGATTATTCCTGAAAAGGAGACCCAAGTTAAGGATTCTCTAATCTTAGAGGATGAGGTTGAATGAACTAACTCACAATATTTGGTGACATAAAGATGTATAAATCACTAGGTTTTGAGAGATATTCCACAGAATTCCTTTCAGATAAGGAAGTCAAATCAAGAAATCATACCATAAATGGATTTGAAGAGTATCTTGAAGACTGAATCTTGAATAGGAAAGGTGAAATGGCTTAAGAGGGGTAAAATGGGCAAGATGGGCACCCAAAAAATGTAGGGGCGCGCAAGTCTTGAAAGGCGTGCAAGTCTTGCGTGGGAATGCAAGTATTGGTCGCGCAGGTATACCTTGCGCGACACATGGTGTACTTGCGCGATTTTTCAATCGGAATTGAAATACTTGAGCGACTCATTTTTAAACCCTTTAGAATCCCCTTGAGGTTCTTCCAGAAAAGGGACGCGCAAATTCTATTGAAGGAATAAGGCGGCGCACAAGTATGACCAGTTCCCTTAAGGGCTGGCCATTGAGGCGCGCAAGTGTTGATGAGTTTCAACACTTAGGCCTTCCTCCCTCTCTTTAGATCTTCCGTTCTAGGTAAGAAATTACCTTAGAAGTGTTCTGGAAGCTTTGAGAAGAGACTTGGGCGTCGGGAGCTTTAATCCGGGTTTCTGGAAAAAGATCCTCCCGAATGGGGGGCCCACAGGGTCTATTTATAGGCAGGAGAAGACCTCGGGCGGTTACCGGGCGGTTAGCACTTAGGTCGCGCAAGTCACTTGCGCGACAAAGAGCGTCGTGCAAGTGTACTTGCGCGACAGTGATAAAACTTGCGTGGTGCAGTTGTTGTTGATCTTTTCTTCCTGCCTTTGTCGATTTTTGATGTTTTCTTCAAAGGATGAATCACTTTGAGCTCAGATATTCCCTTTTCCGATCTTTAGATTCTGTGATGAAAGGAGCGTCAACAATCATACAGTCACAAGAGAAAATTCTAAAAAGGTACAAAACAGTTTCAATTCATAAGATATTCTAATCATGCCTCATATACAATTCAATTAACTACTTTCATCCTTTTTTAAACACACGTTTCAACCTTTCAAAAATAAGCAAGCCACTTGATGATCTAACTCACCAATAATATACTCAACACTCAAGATATTTTAAATAAAATTTATGCTCAATCAAAGATATATACACTCTAACAATTGGTTTGTAAGAAATCTAGTTCTATAATTCATAAAATTGATTTACAAAAATCATGAGGGCTTTTCAATAAGGATCAGATGTCTCTGTGGCTAAGGGTTGGTAGATAAAGATGTAAAAAATAACTCTAATGCTTGAAAAATGAGGCTAAATTATTTAAATAACAGTTCATGATGTTCAAAATTAAGCTCAATGTAAAAGCATCCTCAACAAGCTCTGTAAAATGATATCATCACCACCATCTCCTTTAGTTAGGTAGGGTTCACAAACCAATAAGTGAGTATATGGTTCCTTTGTCTGTATCATTTTTTAATAGAACAAATGGGACCTTTTAGAAATTCCACAAATAGAGGTTTGGAACCCTTTTTTCCCCAAATGATCAAGAGGCTCTCCCCCATACTTAATTTCATGACGATTCCAAAAAATATGTCATGTACTGTCAATTACTTCTCTTAAGCTCAAGTGAATAATCATGAAAATTCATAAAATAATTAGGGTAGTAAGGGAAATAAACTTGTAATATGGCTTCCTATAAAGGTTGTTCATGGTTTCTAGGGGCTTCACGAAGATCATATGTAGGTTAGGTCTCAAGATAAAGGGGTTGAAACAATCTAATGCCTCAATAATTTTAATGTAATTCAAAAAGTCTTCATGTTTTGACAAGAAAACTTGCGAATTATGGTAGTTATGTATATCCTAAGAATCTCTCAAGAAATAGAGTATTAGAAAAAATATGATGAAGGGTTTAGAATACCTCTCAGAAGTTGGAAAAACAAATAAAGAGACAATCAGGTCATGACTTGCATATAAATGATTATCCTAATCAATGTAATTATCCAAGGATTATAAGTTGCAATTTAAACTATATCAGCAATCATTTTAAAACACTTAAGAACCAAAATAAGCATGTAACTTTTAAAAAGTTCTCACTTTCAGCTTTTATTATTTAGAAATATTATTAACCAAAATTTCTTCACATTTTCAAATATATCTTCCATTAATGATGTCTCCAAGATGATGATAAAGGCAAAGACTAAGGTGGTTGAGAGATTCTACCCCATACTTAATATCGCACGTGGTCCACCAAGTGAAACATAAAGGTGGATAAGGGAATGTGGGGATACAATAGTGGACCAGAACAAGGAGAAGTAAGAAAATAAGTAAATCGAGAAAGAAAAAGAAATAAACAGAATGTATGAAAAACAATACTCCCCTCATGTCTAGGTGAAGAAATATGGGAAGTGTTGGAGAAGTACAACCCAAAGCATGTTAGAGTACTTATGATGGTAGTGGAGATAGAACATTGAAATCATACAAAACATACATAGGCATAAGATATCACAAAAATATATATAATAGAAAACATGTTTCCAAAAACTAGTCAGGGGGTAGCCTCAAAAGAGGCATCATCTGGTACAGAAACAGCCAGGAGAGAAGGATCAGGAGCCGTGGAAACCGGAGGCTCGGAATCTTCACTCAGAAGAGAAGTCATAGGAGTCAGATTTGTAGGATCTAGACTCGGAATAGGAGGCTTAGCAGTGATCCCTGGACTGGTAGTAGTAGCGGCAGCATCTGAGCCCATAGTGGAGATGAGAACTGAATCTGTGGTCAGTGTGGTAAACGGTGGTGGAGCTATAGAAGAAGGTCTAGGAGTCGAGGTAGGGGAAGATGGTGGTGGTAGTGGAATATCATGATGCAGAAGAACAAGCCCCAACATCTTCTCGAGTCGGTCCTGATGTCGATCAAGAAGAACAAAGTTCTGCTCCACCTCGGCTAGGCGAAGAGAAAAGGATAGATCGACCAAGGTTGCAGAGTTAGGGGCAGTAGATGGAATTTAAGAAATAAGGGCGGAAGAATGGGGTGGGGTGGGGAAGTCGGAAGGGGTGGGGAAGCCAGAGCAGGTAAATCTGTGGTGGTAGGAGGGTCGGAATGTGGTTAGGGTGGTTCCTGGGCAAGGACCCAAGCACCCCCTGCTTTCAGACCAATCCCATGCAAATAATCATGATAAATTCCATTCGTTGGGGGAACCTAACCGGTCATGGGGAAGGGAAGGCTCAAAAACCCCGAGGTGGTGGGAAAAGAGGGTGGCATAAAACCAACTATTCGGGTTTCCAAGACAGTCGGTAAACATGGTGTGGAAATAGGAGGCGGCAAGGTAAGGGAGGTCTGGGTAGTCCTGCCGGATGACACAGATGAGGATCTCCATGTCATGGTCGGTCATAACCCCCATATCCTCGTAGATGGGAAAAAGATGGTGTTAAAGCACCTGTGGGTGAAGTAGAGGATAGGGTCAGAAATGAGGGTACTCTTCTAGGCAGTGGGGGTGTATCGGTGGTCAGGCCCAACAATATCCCGCCACAAGGCAATGATCTCAGAGTGCTAGGGGTGGGTTAGGATGGAGACATGGGGTGGGTGATGGGATGAGGATAGAAACCACACCCTCGGCCAAATTCGGTCATAGTAAGGGAGAAGGGTTGTCCTCCTAGCCGAAATAAAACCATCGGGACTGCATCTCCATGCATCTCCTGGTACTCGAGCCTATCGAACTCGAAGGAAGTAACAAACTCTAAAAATAAATCTCAAAAAAATGGAGTGCTAACCTTGAAGATCATAAGTAATGGTGTGTTCTTGATGATATCCTCTAACTCTCCCCAGATACCTAGCTTCTGAGGGATTCTTCTGTCGAGATAACGATTTCTCAATGGGTTCAGGTGGTGAGATAAACACCGGACCTTGTCATGTTCCAATTCTATGACTAGGAACACCATACAAGGGTAGGGGATACCAATAGGGGCCTCACTAGGTGGTATAGTAGCAAGGGCTGGCTCTGGGGGCAGAGCGGCTACAGTAGATAGAGGCTCACTGGATGGGGTGGCCGGTGATCGAGAAGCTGCGACTGAGGATGTCTCAGGTGGTGTGACAAATGGTGGGGAAGAAAGGGTGGTGCTCAGAGGCTCTTTGTGGGTTGGTGGTGGTGCCGCGGTACTAGGACCAGCATTGGCCAAGGTGTTGAGTGGTGGAAGGATGGCCAGCGGAGGAGGCTGGTACACCGTATAGTCTGGAGCTAGTGTCATCACCGGTCGGAGTCGGATCCAACAAAAAGTGGGCCTCTCACCCACAGTGGAAGAGGCGGGCCTCTTCCCACGTGAATGGTCTCTATATGCCATATCCTAAAAAAGAAAGAAAAGGAAAACAAAAGAAAAATAAAAGAAAAAGGAAAAGAAGGAAATGTGATAAAACTAAAAAATAAAAAAAAGTACACCGCATGTATATTCATAGTACACGGCGTGTAGTGGAAGCGGGTTAGCATCCCGTGTTCTCTGGATAAACATGTCGAGTGATCATGGAATAGACTAGGGAAGGATACATGATGTGTACCGAACATACACTCCATGTACGTGAAAAGTGATTCTGGTTTTGTGGTTCCAAAGACACGGTCACCATATGAGTAGAGTTAAAAACATAAGACACGCCTTTTGAAGGAACAACAGGAAGTGTGCAAAAATAGAGGGCAGATGCCCATGTTAAGTTCTAGACATGGACTAGCCAAAAGAAATGGTATACATGGCGTGTACCGAATAGACACGCTTTGTACAGGAACATGGTGTATGTGTTCGTGTGAATAAGGTACCCGGGCACAATGTGGGTTGTTACACAGTGTGTACTGAACATACACATCGTGTATTTTCAAATTGTGAAGTATTTAGTGCGTGGTCGTGTACAGAAGTACATGGCGTGTGTTCTTCAAATCGTGCTCGTGTATCGCGGAAGCTGAATGGTCGACCAATCCCTAAATCACCCTAAACGCCTATGAAATCTTGAAATAAAGGGTGTATAAGGGCGTACCTAGACCGAGGATCACAATGCAGTAGAAATCGAACTCTAAAACACATGAAATCTGCGGATTTGGAAAAGGGGAGGCCGAATGGCATGCAGGAGAATAAATGGGAAGGGGGGTTCCACACGACACGGGCTCAAGCCAGGTGGGGTACGACTTTTATAGCCACATTACATGGCGTGTATCAGTGGCTTACACTCCATGTACCACAAGATTTTTTTTGGTTATATATATATATAATAGTAAACTATATAATAATTAATATTAATAATTAAAATAATATATATATATATATATAATTTAAAAATAAAACTATACACGTAATGTATCGGGAAATACACGTCGTGTGTTCTAAAATTGGAAAAAGAGAAGTACAACCTTTGGTCTGGTGCTTGGGGTGAGATTCGAACCTGCGATCGGCCGTTCCGAACGGAAGCTCTCAACCACTAGAGAAAAGGTTGTACAACTACTCTTATTTGTTATTTAAATATATTTAATGTATAAGGTATATACTGTACGAGAGGAAGGGAATGCAAGACGTGTGATTTTTAATTATACAAAAAGGGATGAAGCAGGGAGATTAACCGAGTTCGAACCCGGGTCTTTTGGATCCATGGCTGAGACTCTACCAATATACCAACTTCACCCAAATGCATTTCTTTATGTTGAAAACCCTTTCAGTTTAGTAATGAAAACATGATGCACATGACGTATATCGAAAGATACACCGCCTATTTTTATTAAAAGTACAAATGATGGAAATGGGGAGGTTGTCGGGATTCGAACCCGGGTCTTTTGGATCCAGTTTACGGCCCTGGCCAACTGATCCATCCCCATCATTGGTTTTCTTATAAGAATATATATATATATAATATGAAAAATACCACACACTCCATGTAAGAAAACATGAATATAAAAAGGAGGAACCATGTGTCGAATATAGGTCGGGAGGGATTTGAACTGGTGACAGCACGGATAAACTCCAGTGACCTTACCATCGGCACCAAAATCATCCCTATTTATTACTTAGTTAAAATATATATTTATAATAGTTAGAAGATAAATTAAAAAGAATAAGTACACACTGTGTGAAGGTAAGTGGTACACGGCGTGAATCCGCTGGGTTGCCTCCCAGGAAGCGCCTTTGTTTTTATGTCGTTGGCTGGACCGACTTACTTATGCTTACCTGAGATGTATGGTGGACAGTGTTCCCACCATGTCTTCCATGTGATGGTAAGTATTCCACCATTGTCTGTTCACCTTGAATGGTTGACCATCCTCTCCATAAATTTCCACTGCTCCATGATGGAATACTCGTATGACTCGGAATGTTCCCAACCATCTTGACTTTAACTTCCCTAGGAATAATCGAAGATGAGAGTTAAAAAGTAGTACCTGATCACTGGGTTGGAATTTTTTTCATGAAATCATCCGATCATGGATTTCTTTTGTCTTCTTCTTGTACATCTTGGCATTCTCATATGCCTCTAATTAGATTTCAACAAATTCCGGCAGTTGGAACTTACTCTTCTCTTCAGCTACCTTCATATCAAAATTTAGGGCCTTGATGACCCAGTAGGATTTGTGCTCCAACTCTACTAGAAGATGGCATGGATTTCCATAGATGAGTTGGAATGGGGACATCCCCAGTAGTGTTTCGAAAGCAGTCAGATATGCCCACAAAGCATTGTCTAGCTTCTTGGACCAGTCTCTCCTCGAAGTGTTCACTATTTTCTCTAGAATCTTCTTAATCTCATGGTTGGAGAACTACACTTGTCCACTGGTCTGGGGATGATATGGCGTCCCCATATGATTCTTCACTCCATACTTCTACAATAATCCTTTCATCAATGTGTTGTCGAAGTGGTTCCCTCTGTCGCTAATGAGTACACGGGGAATGTCGAACCTGTTGAAAATATGTTTCTTTAAAAATCCCACTACTACCTTGGCCATGTCGTGTGCTATAGCAGCGGTTTCCACCCATTTGGAGACGTAGTCGACATAGACCGGGATGTAAGTGTTTCCTAAAGATGGGGGAAATGGTCCCATGAAATATATTCCCCAAACATCGAAGATCTCGACATCTAGGATGGGGTTCTAGGGAATCTCAGCACAACATCCCACATTACCTATTCTCTGGAATCGATCACAACTCAAAATAAAGGCTCAGGCATCTTTATGCATGGTGGGCCAAAAAAACCTAGACTTTAAGATCTTTGCTATAGTATGGTCAGGCCCATGATGTCCCCCAACTGGAAAGGTGTGACAGAATTCCAGGACTCCATGAACTTCAGTTTCCAGGATGTAATGACAGATCACCCTATCTCCACAAGATTGGAACAAAAGAAGATCTTCCCAGAAGTACCTCTTGACATCAGAGAGAAATATCTTCCTTTGCTAGAAGGATAGGTGGAGGTGAACGACACCTATAACCAGAAAATTAGTAATATTAGTATACCAAGGTCTAGGTTTTTCATTGACCAAAAAGAGGTGCTCATCAGGGAAATCCCCCCTAATCTCTCAATCATCCTCCTCCAAATGAGGCAGCTCTAGGTGGGAGAGATGATCAGCAACAACGTTCTCACTCCCTTTCTTGTCTCGGATCTCCAGATCAAATTCTTATAGGAGGAGTACCCATAGGATCAGTCATGGATTCACATATCTCTTGTTTAAAAGGTACTTTAGTGCTGCATGGTCATTATAAACAATAACTTTATATAGCACTGAGTAAGAATGGAATCTATCAAATGCAAACACCAATGCCAGCATCTCCTATTCTATGGTGGTGTATTTCATCTGTGCCTCGTTGATCATCCTTCTGGAATAATAGATAGGTCATAAAATTCAGTTAAGCCACTGACCCAATACTTATCCTACTGCGTAGTCATTCGCATCGCACATCACTTCAAATTGTTCCTCCCAGTTGGGAGCAACCATTACTGGATCTTCCACCATGTGCTAATTTAGGTGCTCAAAATCTATGGTGCATGGCTTATCAAAATCAAATACGGAATCCTTGGTCAGAATATTGGTGAGGGGATGGTCTATCTTTGAGAAGTTTCGGAAAAACCGCCTGTAGAAACCGGCATTCCCTAGGAAGCTACAAATAGATCTAACAGAAGTCGGAATAGGAAGTCATGAAATGACTTCTATCTTTTTCGGGTCCACCTCTATCCCCTTAGCCGAGATTCTATGGCCAAGGACGATGCCAATTTTCACCATGAAATGACACTTTTCCCAGTTCAAAACCAGTTTAGTGTTCTCACATCTTTCCAAAACTAGCTCCAAGTGCCGCAAGAAAGTGGTGAAGGATTTTCCATAACTGGAAAAATCATCCATGAAGACCTCTAGTATTTGTTCTTCCATGTCATGGAAGATAGCTAGAATACAAATTTGGAAGGTGGTGGGGGCATTTCACATGCCAAAGGACATCCTTTAGTAAGAAAATATACAGTAGGGGCAAGTAAATGTAATCTTTTATTGATCCTCTGGAGCAATGGAAATTTGATTGTAGCTAGAACAGCCGTCGAGGAAGTAGTAAAAGTTTGACCCACTAGTCTCTCTAGCATCTGATCCATGAAGGTTAGGGGGAAATGATCTTTCCTTGTGGAATTTTTAAGCTTCTTGTAGTCCACACAGACTCTCCATCCCGTGAAAGTGCATGTGGGGATGAGATCATTCTTATCATTTGAAATCAGAGTGATACCCCCTTTATGGGTATCACTTGTAGGAGACACACCCATAGACTATCCAAGATGGGATAAATGATTCCCACATCCAACAACTTAATTACCTCTTTATTCACAACATTCTTCATGGGGGGTTCAGGCATCGATGTGGTTGACATGATTTCTTGGAACCTCCTTCAAGAAGCACCTTGTGGGTGCAAATGGTAGGTAAAATCCCTTTCAAACCTACAACTATCCACCCAATTTCGTTCTTGAGCTATTTCAAAACCTCTAGAATTTCATCCTCCTACTCATGTGATAGTGTTTTACTAAGTATTAAAGGATATGTATGATTGTATCCCAAATACTTGTACTTCAAAGAAGATGGAAGAGGATTCAATTCGAGTTTAGGTTCCTTTAGAATCGAAGGTACAAGTGGTTTCACCTTTCCCCGCTTCAGAATATCAGGTATAACTACATGTTTCCAGTAGTGGATGCACTGGCCTTATAGGAATTACAGGTCCTCTGGTGCTTCATCAACTAGAATGTCTGGAATAACCAAGTCATCTAAGGTAAAAGAACATACCAGATCATCCCCTTCTCTACTCAAGTGTTCATCCATAGTGGTCACTGTATAACATCCCTCATGATCTGACAATGATTCATGCTTGACTACTTTGAGGACATTATAGGAGACTCTCTCAACTCCTACCTAGAAAATTAACTCCCCCTGGTGCACGTTGATCAGTACCTTCCCAGTGCCCAAGAAAGGCCTTCCCAAAATGAGATGTGCCTCTTGGTCTTCCTCCATGTCAAGGATGATGAAATATTAGGGTAGGATTAGCCTACCCACCTTGACCAGCACGTCCTCCAATATCCCCTTCGGATATTTGATTGATCGGTCGGCAAGCTGAAGGGATACTTAGGTAGGCTTCAGATCGTTGATCCCTAGCTTCTTAAAAACTTCGAGGGGCATGAGGTTGACACAAGACCCTAAGTCACAGAGGGCCTTCCCAAACTCACATGGTCCAATAGTGCATGGAATAGTGAAGCTACCTGAATCCTAGAGTTTAGGAGGAATCGAATACTAGATGATTGTTGAACAGTCCTTATTTAGTGCAATGGTTCCTAGATCCTCCATCTTTCTTTTGTTGGGGAGGATCTCCTTCATGAATTTCGCATAAGTGGGCATATTAGTCAGTGCCTCTGCAAATGGAATATTGATGTGCAGCTTCTTGAACACATCCCTGAATTTTTTGAACTTGTGGTACAAATTTCTATGCTTCATCCTCTCCGGTAAGGGTAAGGTAGGGTCAAAGGGTTTGACAGCATCCTTTCCTTTACCCTGTGAAGCCTCCTTCACTGGAATTTTAGATGAAGAGGGGTTTGTAACTGTACATTCATTATCAGCAGGGGGTGTAGGTGCACCTAGCTGTGCTGGTTGGTTCTGTTGTAGCTCCATTCCACTCTGTATTGTGACAGCATGGGCCTCCTATAACGACCCATACTTTACATACATTGTTATTACTTCAGAATTGAAGCATACTTATTACAACATATAACAAAACCATGAAAGGACCGTATAGGTATAGTGTCTTTAGAAATTGGGAAACATAAACAACTGGTTCATAAATCATCTACGTTGTCTCCTATTTATTTCATCATATCTAGAGTCCCTTTTGGCATATTCTACTTAATAACCTTCTTCCTGACCTGGGGAAATAAAACATACAAAAGGGTGAGTTCAAATGATCAGTAAGGGTAAACAAAAGAAATATCAATCACATCATATTCATAAGAAGATAATATTTTGGAAATCTTAACCTGCAAAAGAGATCATAATTTCATAACATGGGATAAATCATAGTAGTGAAATGTAATCCCAATAATCATAACTTAAAACATGAAAATTTGTGGCATACACACATAATCATAGAGAATCATTTCTTATTCGTCAAGACTCATTGCTAAGACTATCTTAGCGGACAAAGTCCATTTCTAAACCGAGTTCACTCTTCATTTTAGTCATGTTTCACTAAACCGGAATAACCTGTAGTTCCAACCATATCTATCTCATGAGATATAAATATTTACCCAATGAATTGGAGGGAGATATAGGTCCCACCCATCTCATAATGAAACCATTCTTATGTGTTCCACAAAATCATAAATCATACATCATAGCATAACCCATGTAATAAAAATGGGATTCTTAAACGTCATGCCATCATAACATAATCCACATAAGATAAAAGGACATCATAAAATATATTCCATCATAACATAATCAAATAAATATAAAAATAGGGATAGAAACAGAACCCTATCTTATCTTAGATGGAAAATATTTTTGATAAAACACTTGAACTCCATTCTTGAGGAAAATATCCTTTCTACTTAAAAAACATTTTTCCTTTCTTAACATGTCATACAATTTTAAACTAAAAGAAGTTGATTAAAAATATACTTGAAAATTTGTAAAGTAATATTCATGTAAATAATGTTCTAAAAATACATTCATGCCGTATAAGTTAAAAAAACATTCTTCTCGTACTTTGGCTGGAAAATTCAAAAAGTACCTCGTACGAATAACAACAAAAGATTCCTTTTATATATTTTACTAAAAACTCACCGAAGGGTAAAATTGGATTTAAAAAATTGTAGGAGGATATAAATAATATTAAATATTGAGGAAACATGTATGTGGATGATAAATATTCCCCATTAAATTCTGAAGTATAAACAATCTCGGATAAAAATTGAGATTTGCAAGATTTTCCCTTACCTTAGGTCTGATTTGCTTCGTAAGTGTCTGAACCTCCTGTATAATGATTTAAATAATGTAATTGACTTATTCCAGAATCATAATCATTGTTATGATATCATATATGGTCATATTCTTATCTTCTTCTTAGTAATATTTCATTGCTACTTGTTATTCGGGTGTTTATTACTTTTTGTTCTTATGCGTGTTTTGTAGAATAAATTCTTATTCTTCTTTCTAGGTTATAGATACCTCATTTCCAGAATGGTATTAGTGTAATATATATCATATTTATTCATTAAATTCATTTATATAATCATTATTCAATGAAGATCATGTAGAACGAGTCGCATCACATCGTGGAGACGGTATTCCGTACGTACGCACGAGCGATGATATCGTTCCCATGATCGTGGACTTGTATTGGAGTGTATGTATACTATTTCAGAGTCAATATAACTTTACAATAATCATATATAGTTATTATTTACACCATTATACCCATCCAAGTAAGGTGGTGGTGGAAAATAGATTACACCACGGCGTGGAGACGGTATTCCATACGTACGCACGCGCGGTGATTTCGTTTTCCGTAGGATGGATAGATGGTGAAATAGGGTTTTTTCATACTTATAATAACATATCAGTATATGATTGATAATTATGTTATTACTTCATAATGAAACAACAAAATAAGAAGTAGAAGAATAAATAAAGTTGAAAGAATCGGTAACGGACATTACCTCTTCTTTGAAGCACCTCTTCTTAACCTCCTCTTAGGGTACTAAATATGGTCTTTGAAGAAGACCAGGACCTCTAGGATGTTTCTAGGGAACTGGAGAAGATAAATTGGTAGGTTTTGTCTGAGCTTGAATGCTCAAAGTGGTGTGAGGAGGAGAGGGAGGAGGTACCCTTTTATAAGGGAGGAGAGGGGCACCTTTGGAAAAACTAAAAATATTATTTTATTATAAAGTCATATTCGGTTTTTAATAGCTCCAAATTGATTTATTTCTAAGCTAAGGTGGGTATGGGTCTAAATACTCTCATACAATAGAATTTAGACAAGTTAAGTTTCTATTTTAATCTTATAATTTAGATTTAACTTTAAGTTAAATAATTTTACTTTTACCATGTCTTCTTTTTTTCTTACACTATAAGGTTAATAAACTTACTATAACAGGCCAAAAGAACACCAAGTGGTTCATTATTAATATATATATCTTTATATAAGTCATTTTTCCAAACCTTAGATTTTTAGGAATAAAATAACAGTTAATAATATAATATTTGTTTTAAAAACTATTTTATGTCAATTTTGACACTATTTGGTAATTGATTTTTGTGAAAATCATAACAGCATGATTAGTTCAAAAAAAGTTAATTAAATCAATAATAACATGTCATATTAAACTATAAAATTATTTGAATTCATAAAAAGTCTCAAATTACAATTATTTTGGTATTTATAATATCAATTATTTTAATATTTCATTATTTAGGTAATTACTGCATCACCATTGTGTCATATATAACTTATATTATTTAATGTCTAAAAATTATAAATAAAATATAATTAGGTAGGAAATTTCTTTATCTTTATAATTTATATTTATAGTCGAATTTATATTATGTATAACCCTATATTAAAAATGAATTAGTTATTACACATTGATTTTAACTATTTTAACCCTTCTTTAAATAAATTAATACTAAATGTCCTAATCTAATCCAAGTTGACCTAAATGGTCTTACTTTATTCCTAAGGTTGTTTTTGGTTGAATTACACTTATCCAATAGAATTAGGACATGTTTTAGGGTAATAATAATATCATTTTTACCCTTAATTACCCTATTTACTTTTAAACGTGGTAAAAAAAAGTAAAAAGTTATTATTCACCAAAAATTATTTTCATCTCATTGAACCACATTTTAGTCCTTGATATTAACCGTTTCTCTCGGATTTTCTAAATTCCACTGACATAAGTGATAAAATTAAGTTTTATGTGAATTTTCAAATTCTCTTAGGAGGTGGGTAAAAGACGGTGAAAAGTTCAATAAAATTTTTATATATCTAAAATTATTATAAAATGACTCCAATTAATTAAATTGAACATATATAGGTATTATGTATCAATTTTGAACTAAAATAAATTTAAATAAAATAAATAATTATTTAAATAAAAAGTCGGTTTTTAAATAGTAACCCAGTGTTTTCACTATTCATCAAAAATTGAAAGTTTTCAGAAAAATACCAAAATTTCACCCTAGGATAATTTCGATATTCTGAAACTATAAATGAAGTCCATTTTAAAAAATAAAATTTACAAAATTTCAAAAAGTGGGTATTACTGTTCATAACGGCTAGTTTTAATAATATTTTAATAGCATATCGTTGTTTAGTGACACTCGGTATTGCGTACGACACAATCTATCGAGAAAGGTCGTGATTGCATGTAAAGCAAGCCAAGATAGTGTTGTGTGTAGTAAAAGAGTCCTTTGATGATTTATATAACATAAAAACAAATTATTTCTCATAAAAATCTCGGGTGTTACACCTCCTCCCTCGGGTTCTTCTTAGTGTTACCCGGTAGTGTACCGAGTTGCCTCCCTTAGAGTTGGTTTGCCAGCTAGCCAATTTGGTTCTCCAGGCCTCAAATGGAAACCTACAGATTCTGAAATCTGGTTTCATTAGTAGATATAAATTTGCTCATGAGATCCTTTAACCTTGCGGTATTCCCCTGCTGTGGTGGTTGTGCAGTTGGTGGAGGTGGTGGATGTCGCGGCTGCTGTGGTGAGGGTTTTGATACCCTTGATACTGATAAGTGTCCTGCTGGGGATATTTTTGCCTTGGGTACTGGTTCTGATAAGGAGTCTGACCATAGCCGAGCAGTTTCTAGGGTGAAGGATTCTGCTGTTGTTAGCCCCAGCCTGTGCTCTGTTGATCACACCATGCCGGGTTCTGGTACTGCTGGAACTAGTTTGGCCATCAGTTTTGGAAAACATCGATAAATTCGCTTGTCAAATAGTTGCCTATAGGTCCTGGGAATTCTCCCATGATGTGGTTATCACCACATTCTCTACATTTCAGATGGTTTGTCGCATGTACTTGGGACGCACCCTTCAGATTGAGCGTGTCGATCTTATTGGACACAGCGTCCGACTGGACAGCTAGCATAGTTGTGGCATCAATATTATGCATACCTCATTTTTTTGTTCCCAGATCAAAATTCCATTGGAAGCTATTGGAATAAATTTCTTCCAGAATTTTGAAAATCTCTTCAGGAGAAATCCTCATAATTGTACCCCCAGCAGCAGCATCCACCACAGACTTTGTATTCTTTGTCAGTCTGCCATAAAAGGTTTGGACTTGCATCCACAGTGGGAGTCTGTGGTGTGGGAATTTACACAATATATTCTTAGAGAGTGCTCATGATTCATACAATGACTTTGAGTCGTTCTTCTAGAAGTTATGTATTTCGTTCTACAGAGTCACCATCTTTGAGGGTGGGAATTATTTAGACAGGAACACCTAGGCTAGGTCCACCCATGTGAGGATAGATCATTGCGACAAAACTTTAATCCAATATTTCGCCTTATCCATTAGAGAGAAGGGGAAGAGGTGAAGACAAATGGCATCCAGGGACACTATGTGGTAGTGGAACGTGTCACAGACCTCTAGAAAATTGGAGATATAGGCATTGGGGTCCTTACTGGGTAGGCTGCCGAACTGAACGGTATTTTGGATTAGCTGCATAATGACAGGATTTATCTCGAAGTGTTGGGTTTTCACAAGTGGACGGACGATGTCTGTGTTAGCTCCGTGAATAGACAGTAGGTCGTACTCCATAAGAGTACAGCGTAGAGGTGGATACTGAGGGAGTGGAGGCCGCATGTATTGTTGTTTCTGAGGGGAAAAGTGTGGCCCCTGACCTGGTTGTAAAAATAGAATCCGCACCAGTTGGAACTGTTGGAGCTGCGGCAGGCCATACCCTAGAGCTATTGGAGCTTGCTGGTTCCAATTTTCATCCAGACCAAACATCTATCCAGCTCCTTGGATAGCAGCTGAATTTCCTTTTTCATTCTACGTCATAGGATTGTTTTGGTTGTGCTTGGCCATGAGTGTTTTTTGTTGCCTCAAGAGCATCCTTTTAATTTCTAGGTCAGTTAGGAAAAGCCTTTATGACTCAGCATTCTTTGAAAGAAAGAGGTAACCTATCATACACTTATGGGCCTACACAATACTAAACACACCATGCGTAAATGAGGATGAAGAAAGATAAATAGAAATAAGATTAGAAAGGAGATTTTTGGGAATTTATGATTTTTATTTCCACTAAAATTTGATACAAACTTAATTAAAACAAGAAGAAAATTAAATTTTCTTAGTTCCCTGACAATGATGCCAAAATTTGGAGAGTCATTTTACCGAATATATGTTATCGGTGTCCCAAATTGTTTTACCCTAATGATTATTGTACCAATAAGGGTTCAATCCACAGGGAAAAAGAAGTTATTTTTGTCTTTCTTATCTAGTTTTTATTTTTGTCTTAGTGAAGTGTACTGAATTTAGAGTCAATTTTTAATGTTTGAATAAAAAGTTAATTGGATTTAAATTTCTTTATAAAATTACTTAACAGATAAAGGAAAATACAGGAAATTGGTTTTGATGAAAATATGGATAAAAATGTGTTGGGGTTGTGGATTCTTAATAGGTTGTTTATTAAATAAAATTTCTTATGAGGTCGTTTTGTTCATAATAACCCAACACTCTAGGTTTCAATTTGTAACAAGGTTTCCTTGGTCTGGTAAACTTATGTCTAGAGCAGAGGAAACCGACTCCTTGGTCCAGCAATCAGTGTTTCGCTATTCTTTATTTGTCTTAGTCCATTTTTTAGTCAATTAATACTTCTAATTATCATGAAAGTATTCATCTTTATTCATCTTTTGAGTCCCTACAAATTTTGCCATTGTTTTGGCTCAAAATTTTTAGTGATAAAATGAAGTGATTAATGAATAATAAGAAGAGGTTAATAGAACAAACACATTCATAACAACTAATCTAAATTACAACTCTTTCATCTCCCACAACCCCAGCACACTGGGTATTTAGTTACACATATAAGAGAAGATAAAAATAGAACCCTCAATACCTGATGTGATCATCGCAGAAACTTCGATGAGAGATTATCTCTTTGGTAGAATGGTATAATGGTAGAATGGTGAATTAGTTGAATGATGGTAGCATGGAAGCAAAGCTTATTTCCTTCAAACCTTCACCCCCTATTCCTCCTCCTTGAACCAGAGGCCAGGGCCTCTATTTATAGAAAATAAAATTACATGGCATGTGGAAAAAGTACACTCCGTGTACTTTTTTCATATTTTTCTCTATCGATAGGTGGCCTAACATGATGTCTTTGACTTGGAACATGGCCCTGCCTAGTTGGTGGATGTACATGGCATGTATCACCACCATACACAGCATGTAATCATTTTTTATCAGCCACCAACCACTTCTATAAGAGAATACATGGCATAAAGATGATGTACATGGCATGTAAACATCAGTCATCCAATGGGTGTGTAGACTTCTTCTTAACCACCAACCACTTCTAGAAGACTATACACATTATGTAGTTTTAGTACATGGCATGTACATTCTTCTGGTAACATGGGCATGTAATTGTCTAAGACAATCCATGTTTGAGTCTAACTGTACTTGGCGTGTATATATGTACACGTTGTGTAGTTGTAAATTTTGCTCATTTTCCCCCAGTTTGTGTGTTTGGCTATAAATCACCTAAAAATGAACAAGATCACCAAAATAAAATTATTTGTCCACTAAGCATTAGTTATTTGCTGAATACATGTTCTTATTTTCAATAAATTGTGTGGAATGTATACACAAATCAGGTGCATCAATGATCTAGTGTATCCCCCAAGAAAACTACGATGTTGTTTTCCAAGAATGAAGATATGATCTTGAGTCTTTGTATTAACTATCTCCACCTGAATCAGGTAACAGTCAAGAAAAAGTAGGCTTTTATCAAGGACTAAGGACCAATTATACCAAATTAAGGGTGTGAAGTGGTTCTCAAATATCAATATTAGGTTTATCTATCACTAACTTTAGGTTCCTGAGGAGGATATTTCAATGATTTTGTTTCTATGTCATTATATCCATTATGAGTTTTGTATGATGCCCTACGGTGTGATGAATGACTCAGTTATGTTCATGAACCTTATGAACTAGATCTTCCAGCCCATCTTGGACTAGTTTATGGTTTTCTTCAAAGATTAAATCCTCATTTATTCATCATTGAAGTAAAATAATATTGGGAAGCGGAGAATTTTCCATGACATACTTTGGGAAAACGAGCTATATGAAAATATATAAAAATACCTATAATATCTATTTTTTCCAATCTAAAGCTTTGAAATATATATAGTAATGTTTTTAGAGTCATGTATTGAGGCAGAGTGAGATTATGAGGCCTGGTGAGCCTAGTATTCATATTCTAAAATAATTAAATATATTAATATCATGTGCATGCATATTTCCTAAAGTAGTAGAATAGCTCTATAATGGAGTCTCAGATTGGAAATATGAGGACACCATTGAGTTTAGAGGTTGGGTTCTACCCTAAGCATGACATAACCATGGAGCACATCAGATGGTTGGGTTTAGTGCAGTTTTGGGTAGATAAATAAATAAATTTGTTTTTTTGTTTTTTTTGTTTTTTTATTTGTTTAATTTCCATGAACAAAACTATTCTATATAAACACCCAGTTATTGATAAATCTTATGGTTATACTTATAACCTTATAGACCTAGAGAAGAGTCATTAGAGGATTATTCTTGAAGGAATTATGACGGGATCATGGATCAATGATTGGTGTGCAATGGAGTTCATGGATCTTAGCAACGACAGTAATACGAGACCATTCATCATTATCAATTGATTCAAAATCAAGGTAGGATGTTTTATTTGTGTGTATTCATCCTGTTTTGATATCCCTTGTCTAATGTGGATCAATTCCACAAACAATAATTGATTCGTGCGTTGATGGTTGATTTATTTATGATTTATTAGATTATTGTTGGTTAATTTGTTCATCGCTTTAATGTAAATGGATCAAGGAAAACCTAAACAATGGATGATGTTATTTTTTCTTTTATTTTTCTTGTATTTATCCCCTATTTCTTTTCATGTTGATGATGGGAAAAAAATCTTCCCACAGTTTTAGGAATACCTGATATTTGGTCGTTGTGTGACCGAACTTTGGAACAACGGATCAATACCATGGGTGTAGTTTGAGATCAATAATATGATCAAGATTTGTGATGATGGTGGGTGAATGGGTTCATATTTGTATATTCCTAGTTGTGGTTCTTGTAATTTTGGTGAACCATCATGATCACAGATGAACTCTTGATCGGATTTGGTGGTCGGATTCCAATCAGCGGTGATGGTGGAGCTTGTTTGAGGGATGATTTGAGATTAGTGGGTGTGATCAATAGAAGGATTAGTGGATATAGAATAATCATGAGTGTATACATTAAAGAACTATTGATTTATGGAAATCCCAAATTACATGTCATGTAATATGGAGATACATGTCATGTGGGACCCCAGACTACGGTGCTAAGGTTTCTGCAGAAAATTAAATTTCACACACTGTGTGTCCCATTATTGGATGCTTGACATGTACTCTGGGAGTACATGGGAATTGAAATGGCTAGGAACATGGGCATGGGTAGAGTAGACAGGTATTTCTTGGTACTCAAACACGGCCCAGTACACAGGAACAACCATAATGCAAGGGCATGGACTGAAGTACACAGGCATGGCCAAGTGTACACGGGCATGGGCGGGCAACATGCCTAGTGTCGACTCAACCTCTACATGTTGTGTACTCCCAAGGGATAAACCATGTATATAGAGGTTTATATATCATTTGATACATAGAGACACAATCAGACTACGGGTTGGAAAGACACGTTGTGTACCCCCCCCCCCCCCCACACACACACACACCATGAACTCCATCTAACGGTGTTTAGAGCCATTTGTTTCTTCAGTTTAGACAAGCTTTAGTTGAGTGAGATTCCTAGGTCTCTTCCTATAACAGTACAATGTGTCATTACATCCTCAACAGGGGATGGTTATCCCCTCTATGGGTTTGGTATCAGATGGATTTCAGTGTATTTCCCTTTGGTACTAGTGTAGAATCCTCTATCATTACTAGGTGTGGTTCATGGAATTAGTGTGATAACCATGCATAGGTAGTTGATCCCCTATCTAAAAGGATAATCCATTAGGGTTTTTTATTTTCCCTTAGTTACCTTGGGTGTGATCTCCTACCTATATAATGATATCTTTAGAGTTCCAGTGAGTACTTCTGGGTGAGTCCAGACAAGCACAACCTCTTGGATGAGTGACTTCAGTGATAGCATGAATCATGGGGTATATTCTCTTGAAACAAGAGTTAAAATGAATACTAGGATAGTATCCTATGTTTGGAATTGGATGATACCACCCTTTTAGACTTGGAGTCCATTATGAGTATATTTGTGTTTATTATTTATGTGTCTCTTATCTTGTTGACATATCTTGTGTTGAGATGACTACTCTTGATGCTTTATACTTAGTTATTTTAGGGTTTCCTCCTATTCCTTGTTTATAATCACCCCCACATGGGATTTTCCAACACATTTCTTGTCTTATACAGATTATAGTCTATTTTATGGTGTCCAATGAGGATTTAGAGCAAGCAGAGCTTACTTTACGCTAGACAGACTGAGGTGTTTACCAGGTGTTGCACTTGATTGTAGTCCACTCCTTTTGACCAGGTCAAAATCCTTATATTTTTGGTTGGGAATGTATTTGTTCCCCTTTACCAATTACAATACTTATAATGTACTCTAATTATTTGATATATGTTATTCATGAATTGGTATCAATTGTGTTATTTGACATTTTAGTATTGTGTGGTCATGGAGATGTGTGGGTGCATATAGGTACCATAGTCTAATGCCTCTCATGTGTGTGAAATTCCTACTCTGCATTAGTCACTATCCCTTTTCCTATTGGAGGTATTCTTGGGGTAGTCACACTCATTTTATCATTGGACAGGTGGGCCCCAGTGGGTTGGGTCATGACAGAGTGGTATGAGAGGATTCGGTTCTATCTTAGGACTAGAGAATAGATTTTTCTTCTAGCTATGAGGTTGGTTTGGGATTTATGGAAATAGTGTTAAAGAGTTTTGAGTTCTAATTTTAAGTTAGGGACTCCAATGTTTGTCTGGTGGCCAATGTATCTATTCACTAGGACCTTGATAAACTTTTTTTAACTCAGTACATGTATGCATTGGTTGTAGGGAAAAATATTGGTACATGCATCATATAGGAATGGGTTATGATTTATTTTTCCTAATTGAGTTGGTTACCTGGATATACTCATTAAACAAGGTTTTTCTTATTTATTTCAAGATTACTTGATGAATATATCCATTTAGGATTCCATAGCATGATCATGAAGATGATCCGCTAAGTGATGTGGCTTCAGTATAGGGGATAGTACATGAGGTGGTAACTCCATGCAGTTTTCTAGCTTTTCCACAAACCTTAGTGATGGGATGAGGTTTTAGTTTTTTGTTGAAAAGGGAACCTATGAAGATAAAGATGTTCTAATACGTGGGAGAGTTCATATGATTACTCACTAGTTGGCTTGCATGACTCTTGGAGTAATGGATTTTGTGGGCTACCAGTTTCCTGCAGTGGTATCGAAGTATGAGGATGATTTTCCCAAGGACATTCTAAGATTACCTCACTGCTAAAAGATAGAAATATATATTTACTTACACCATAGGATTGCCTTGATATCTATTACAACAAATTTTATGGATCCCAGGGAGCTTTGAGAAGTGAGGGTGCAGTTGGAGGATTTTCAAAGGAATGGATTTGTTAGGCCCAGTGTTTCTACCTAGGTAGACCCAGTATTATTCGCCAATAATGTGGATGGGAGATTTAGGTAGGTGTGGATAATAGGAACCTAAACTAGGTGATCATAGAGAATAAGTATCCACGATATAGGATCGATGACCTCTTTGATCAGTTGAGATGGGAGTTATGGTTCTCAAATATTAACCTCATATTAGGCTATCTCCATATAAGATTATAGGATGGGGATATATTGAAGATGCCATTCTGATGTCACTACATTCACCATGAGTACTTGTTGATTCCTTTCGGTGTGATTAACACTCCATTAGTGTTCATGGGACTCATTAATTGGATCTTTTATCCTTTCTTAGACTTATTTTTAATGGTCTTCATAGATGACATCTTAGGGTACTCATTGTTTGAGGAATAGCATGAGAGACACTTGAGTATGGTCCTAGACATACTCCAAGAGCACCAGGTTTATGAGAATATCTCAGAGTGTCAGTTCTAGATTCAAGAGGTCCAATTTCTAGTACATGTCATATCATCTGATACTGTAGCAGTGGACTCTGTAAATTTCTAGGTAGTGTTATCTTGGGAACCACCCAAGAGCATGGTGTAGGTGTAGAGCTTCCTTGTGTTGGAAGGTTATTACAGGAGATTTTTTCCCTATTTAACTATAATATCGATACATTTGACTTCTTTGACCTGGAAGGGGTATCCTTTTGTTTGGACATAGAGGTGATAATAATATTTTGAGGATTTTAGGAAGAGATTGAAGAGCTCCATCATATAGAGATTTATAGAGGAAGGAGTTGAGTATATAGTTTTATGTGATGCCTCAGGGACCAAACTTGATTTTTTAGTGATAAAAAGGTAGGCTATGATCATCTATGGGTTTTAAAATTTTAGATTTCATGAGCAGAACTATGAGACCTACGATCTTGGGTTGGTAGTGGTAGTCTTCTCCATAAAGATATAATGACACTACCTTATAGGTGAGTGTTTCATCATCTAATCTAACCAAAAGAGTCTCAAGTATATATTCTCTCAAAAGGATCTTAACTTGAGATAGTGGATATGCCAATATTTTCTCCAGGATTATGACTTAGAGATTGTTTATACTTCTGGGAAGGGGAATGTGGTGGAAGATTATCTTAGTAGGAAATATTGTTCATAGTTTTTTATTAAGGTTTCTGAGTAGTTGGCTTATTTATAGTTGTCCTTAGTGGACAAGGATGATGTATCATATCTATAGTCGATGGTTGTTACCCCACATCTTTTATAATGTATTAGGAAGGATAAACAGGGGATACTAACTATGAGACTGTGCATACTTAGATATCCACCACATGTGCTCCTAATGGATTTTTTGAAGGTGGGGATCATGTCATCCTTTTTAGAGGTCAGACTGTGATACCAATGAAATTAAGGAATGGGGTGATGAGAGAGTTCCATAAATTCCATTTTTCTGTACATCCAGGAGTGGAATAGATGTATCGAGATATTTGATGTCAGTTTTTGTGGCCAAGTATAAAGAATTATGTAGAAGAGTTTTTCTCATGATTCCTCATTTTTTGATAGGTGAAGGTTGAGCCCTAGGTTCCAATGGGTTTAGCTCAACCCATTTAGGTGATAGAGTATAACTGGGATGGTATATATATGTAATTATTGATGGGGTTACAATGAATTTCTAGAAGACATGATTCCATCTAGGTGATTATATACTAACTCACCAAGTTGGGCCACTTCATATTTGTATAATATTAGAGTTTAGAAGAGATCTTATGATGACTTTACATGTAAGAGATAGTTTGTCTCCATAGATTTACCTCGATGATTGCTTCATACCATGATGCTCACTTCATATCACAATTATGTAAAGGATTATAGGAGTCATTTAGGACTTATTTTTATTTGAGAACAGTGTTCAACCTTCATATTGATGGCTAGAAAAAGAGGACCATTCAGGTTTTGGAGGACATGGCTTAGGCTTACATGATGTACTTTGGCTATATTTGGAAGGATTACCTTCCCTTATTGGAGTTTGTTTGCAATAATAGCTTCCATTCCACTATCTATGTGTCTCCATTTGAGGATTTGTGCGGGTGACCCTATAGGTCGCAACTATGATTTACTAGGCCAAGTGTATCATAACTTATAGGTTCAGAGTTGGTGTGAGCTATAATGAGAAGGTTCAGATCATCCAAGAGTGAATGAGAACTATACAAATCCATAATAAGTCCTACAAAAACTAACGATGGTGGCATTTGGTGTTCGAGGAGGGAGACCATGTGTTCCTAAAGGTATCACATAAACATAGACTATTGGGATTCATCTAAGGTGTCAACTTGTCTCTAAGATTCATTGGATCTCTCAATATACTACATAGGGTCTCTGAGGTGGCATATTTCTTGGCCTTACCACTTTAGTTAGACCAGGTACACAATGTCTTTCACATGTCATAGTTGAGGGGGTATATGCATGACCCATCACATGTTACCAACTAGGGAGAGCTATAAATTGAGGATAGATCTACATTTGTAGAGTACTATGTGGATATCATGGATTAGGAGATGAATATCCTCCATGGTTGAGTGATTCCTTTGGTGTGTGTCTGGTGGCAGCATGGGAATCTTAAGGAGAGCTCTTAGGAGTAAGAAAACCATATACGATCTCAATACCAACATCTTTTTGAGTAGTCTTTTTCACTTTTCAAGATAAAAATAACTAAGGTGGGAGAATTTAACATCTCTATTTTTTCATTTAACTCTTTTAAATATATCTAATAATATTTTTAGATCCAAGCATTGATACAACATGAGTTTTAAAAACCTAGTGATACCGGTATTTATATTATAAAAATATTAAAAATATTAATATCACTCATGTGAAGGTTTTATAAAATAGTGGAATAACTCTATAATAGCGGATAAAATCATAAATATGAGGTCGTTGTTGAGTTTAGAGTATGGGTTTTACCCTATGCATGAAATAACATTGGAGCATGTCAGAAGCTTTGGTTGAGCGCGAACATGGGTGGATAAATAAATAAATTTATTTATTTTTTTATTTTTTTATTTAATTTTCATGACCAAATACCTCCTCTATAAATACCCAATTATGGTAAAAAATCATGGTTAGCCTAACCCTAGATACCTTGAGAGGATCCGTTGGAGGATCGTTCTAGGAAGAATGATTACCGGATCATGGATCGATGACCGGTGTGAAGCAGAGTTAGTGGATATCACCAATGATGGAAATGTAGGAACATTATTCATTAGGGGTCTATCCAACTCAAGATAGGATGTTTTATTTATATGTATTTATCTCGTTTTATATCACATTTCAAATGCAGATTAAATCCACTAACAAGAATTGATTCACACATTGATGGTTGATTTTTTTATGATTGATTTGATTATTGTTGGTTAATTCATTTTTCATTATAATAGAAATTTATTAAGGCCAACCCAAAAAAATAGACTATGTTTATTCCTCTATTTTTTTCTTGGATTTCTCCCTTTGTTTCTTTTTATGTTCATTATGATCAATTTCTTTGGCCCACAATTTGATGAATACCTGGTATTTGTTTATTTCATGACCTATCTTTAGTGTAACAGATCAATACCATGAGTGCAGTACACGATCTAGGATACAATAAAGGTGTGTAATGAAGAGGGATAAACAAGTTCATATTTAGAGATTATTTTTTGGGATTCTTGGAATTCCAATGATACGGTGTAATGACATACAAACTCCCAATCAGATTTGGTGGTCGAATTCTGACCAATGGTGATGGTGGGGCTTGGTTGAGTGACAATCTAAGGATAGTGGGAATGATTGATGGTAGGATTAGTGTATCTGGAAGTGGTGTGAGAATACACATAAAAGATCCATGGAGTTCTATAAATCTTGAGTTAAATTATGTGTAATCCGGAGATACATGTCATGTGGGAGATTGGGATGCGGTTCTAGGGTTTCCATGGAAAATTAAATTTCACACATAATGTGTCATGTGGATAGTGGATCAGTGTGTAATCTAGGAGTATACAGGAATAAACATGACCAGAAACATGGGAATGGGTATAGTACATGGGCATGGCCTGGTACTCAGACACAACCCAATACATGGGCAGGACCATAGTATACGGGCATAGCCCAAAGTACACGAGCACAGCCCAGCGTACACAAGCATGTGAAGGCGGCATGCCAAGTTCTAGCTCGACCTCTACATGAAATATACCCCTAAGGGGAAAATTGTGTATATAGAGTTTTTTCATGTTGTTTGAGATAACAAGACATGGGAAAACTAGAGGTTGGAAAGACACACCCTATACCCCTAGTACACGTCATGTACTCCCTCTAAGGGTGTTTGGAGACCTTCATTTCTTTAGTATATATCCATTTTAGTTGCGTGTGATACCTTGGTCCTTTTCCATGAGGGTAAAATGAAACATTACATCCTCGGAATAGGATGGTAATTCCCTCTATGGGTTTAGTATCAGATAGAGTTTGGTGTATCCCCTTATAGGACCAGGGTGGAATCCTCTTTCATTATTAGGTGGGTTTCATGGTATCGACATGAATACCATGCATAGGGTTTAGATACCCTATCTATTAGGATGATCCAGTAATATTTTTTTATCCTCCAATGTCCTTGGGTGTGATACCCAACCATGAAAATGAGATCTTCAGAGATCCAGTGAGTACTTCTTAGAAAGTTCTGATGAGCACAACCTCTCAAATAAGAATCTTTAGTAATATCATGGATCGTGGTGTAGGATCTCCTAGAACGAGATTTACCTTGAATCATAGATAATATATTGTGGATATTAGTGGATAAGATCCCCATTTGATACTTGGAGTCTGTTATGAGTATATATGGTTTTATTATTGCTATGTCTCTTATCTTGTTGACATATCATGTTCTGAGCTAAATACTCTTGATTCTTTATGATTATTGATTTCAGGGTTTCCTACTAGTTGTTTTTATACTCACCCTTGTATGTTATTTACCCATACATGTCATGTCTTATTAAGATGAAAGTCCATTTGACGGTGTCCTAGGACGATTGAGAGCAGGAAGATCTTAGTTTGGTCAAGATAGATTGAGGTGTTTACCATGTGTTGAATTTTACAGTAGTCCTCTCATTCTGATAATTTTAGTCTCCTTGTAGTATTGTATGGGCTTGTATTTGGTACCTTTATCTCTTCTTGTACTTCCATTTTACTATGATTGTCTTATTGATGTTATGCATGCATTGGTATTAGTTTTGTTTTTGGACTCCTTGTTTTAATGATCACAAAATAATGTTTATTATGATACTAATGAGTTTTATATTATATGATAGCATTTTGAAATATAATATATATTGGATAAAATATGGTTAAGTCTAGGAAAGACTCGCCACCAAAGATGTCTCACCGCCAGTGAATCACCGTTAATGATGAGTCACCACCAGAAAGTCTCACCGCCAAGAAGTATCACTATTAGGGTTGAGTCACCGCGAGAGGCTAACTCGCTGATGAACCAAGAATTTGGAAAAGTGTTGAAAACAATCACCATCATACTTGACACCATTTAAGATGAGTTTCCATCAATGATTATTCACCGTTGAGATCCAAAATCAATAAGGTACTGAAATTACCAACCATCAGGGATGAGTCTCTGCCATAACAAAAATGCGGTTGTGTTGGAGTCACTGCTAGCCTAACATGCTTCTATCTAATGTTAAAACCAGAGTCAAACACCACCAGAGTGTGTCTCATCACTAGAATCTAAGTCATCACTATATCAAGAAACTTCTAGAGACCTGTCACCATTCTAAAGAATCCCTATACTATTTCAGTTCATTTTGAATTTAAAATTTCTAACGTCTAGTTTATCGAATTTAATACTAAAATTATTTTAGTTTTTGTTTCTTAATTTCATGAAAGAGATGCATTAAAGTTAATTTTAGACTTTCAACACAAGGATCATAGGATCCATAAGATTCTATTTTCTTTTTTCTATTAAAAATTTCAAGCAGACTCCCTCATGTTCACATGTGATGTGTTGAACAAAAATATAAAAGTACATGTGAAGGGAGTTGAGTTTCTATGAATTGTTCCTTACATGAAGAATACATACCAGTGATCAACTGTATATGAAGAAAATAACATTGACCATCTGTAAAACTTCCTATTCATTCAAATTAAGGAGTTTACAACACTCTTTTCTATAGGAGATTTCAAAAAGATGACTAGAACTTCATTTCAAACTACATCTAAGGATTCACAAGCTGCATTGCTTTTTAGATAGAGAAACACTATTATTTATTACACCTTTTCTTTCTATATTTTTTATTTATATTTACATTATGAACACTGTGTGTATACTCTGTATTTCTACACACACACTATCTCATACTTTAAACTGGAATATATCTTCTCAAATCCTTTTTACTCATGTTTCCCATGATTACTATGGAAGAGGTCCCTGTGTGACATGTTATCATTTTTAATCCCATGATTACTATAGAATAGGTCCTTGAGTGTCCTAGATAGTTTTTGTGTTGTTTTATACCCAATCTAGGTTGTGTATCATAGTTTATTTTCATATAAACTACATTTAAGTAGGTGATTTCCAAGTGTAGAGGACTAAGTCTCAGCTTGAGACTCAACCTCTTGTATTCATTTCCTATGTTTGTTTTGATTTCTTTATTTCTAAGCTTTAAAATCAAATTTGTTTTAAAATAAAAACAAAACCATTACTTTGATATTTAACCTTAATTAGTGTTTATATCAATTTGTGATTGAGTAAATTGATTTCAAATGTTAAAGTAATATTATATATTGTTTTAACCTAGACCTAATGAATCTTTGATAATTATTTTAAAAGGTAAAGTATTGTATCGATCAGTTTATTTAGTTAACAGGTTTGTATTTAAATTAATTGGGGGATTTTATTTAAACCTATTTTAATAGAAATTTTAATTGGGTACCTAATTTAGCCCCCTCTTGAGATACTCAATCCGACCAACATTTGGTGTCAAAGGTAAAATCGTTGGTATCAAAGTTTTTCAAAACTTTTTCAAGATTTAATTTAGTTGTGATTTAAAGATATTAAATTTATATTTGTTATAAATTTAATTATTTAAATAGATAATAGACAAGAAGGTTATGATACTAACAAAATGTTTTTTTTCAATTGAAATAATTATGCTCAATGGAAGATCAAAATGAAAATACATATTAAAAGTACAGGTTTTGATATTTGGTCTTCTATTGAAGATAAGTATAAGTAACCTAAGACTGTTCAGAGTACTTGGGATGATACTACAAATATGGCCTATAATAATAATTTAAAATATATGAATTCATTGTATTATGCCTTAGGTGATGGGGAATTTAATATAATTATTGTTAGTAAAATAGCATTTGAAATATGGGACACATTAGATATTTCTCATGAGGTAATAACCAATGTCCAAGAGATGATATTGGATACATATACCATTAAGTATGATAATTTTAAGATGAAACCTAATGAATTAATTTATGATATGTATCTCAAGTTCAATGAAATAGTAAACACCATGAGTTCCCTAGGAAATCCATTGTTTGACTATGATCAGATTATGAGATTATTCAGATATCCTCCTCAAACATAGAGAGGGACATCAATGTAAATCATATAATCCTATGACATTAGAAAACTTTTGGTTAAGGAGTTAATTGGTAAGTTCATGATGTACAAATAAGAACTGAAAGAAAACAGAGAAGAGGATGATGATCCAAAAAGAAAATCAGTAGTCATCATGTCTGTTGTATCTAAACAAAAAAGAAAAGGAAAAGGAAAAGATACAAGCTAAAATTTTCAATGATAATGAGTCACAACCTAACAGTGATGAAGAGATGGACCATATGGCCAAAAGATTTAGGAATTTTTTTTGGAAGAAGATATTTTTTAGAAAGACTAGTTACAAAGGAAAGTATGATAGTAAAGGAAACTATAAGAAAGATTGGAAAAGGTATGATAATACAGATGAGATAACCTTGTATGAATGAAAGTGAAAATGACATGTGAAAGAAGACTATCCAAAATTAAAATACAAAAATAAATATGAGGAAAATGATAGAAAATTCAAGAAATCCATCAAATAAACTTGGAGTGCCTCTAAGGATAGCTCTAATGACTCATAATATACTCTTAAATAGAATTCTTATTGAGTCAACATGTTCTTCATTACTAATGTCTCTAAGGTACCTATTGTATCATTTGTGATTAATTCTGATAACTTTAAAAGTGAACATAATAAAGATGATATTTATCAAGAATAAAATTTTGAATATTGTACTATGCTTGAGGACACTTTTAATGAACTTAAGGATAAATATAAAATCCATAAAAATAGCAAGATTTATCTGTTAATACTAAGTCTGACCTTCTTATAGAGAAAACAAATGCTCAGTTATTAAAGGATAATACTAAAATTAAATTTCCTAATGAAAAAATGAATAAGGATTTGAAAATTTTACCAATGGTAGAGAAACCTTAAATTAGATTATTGGTAAACATATTGCTCCAAAGTATGTTGTAGTATAGGATACCAGTCTGGACAAAGAAGAATAGTTCAGAGTACATTTGTACCTAAATCTAATTATGAAAGTTATACTGTCGGTTATTTTTCTAAGGGACCAAACAAAGTGTTTATTTCAAAAATCTTACAATCTTTTTATAAGAGACCTATTAAAAAAATTGGGTTCTTAAAGTCTTGATTACTAACACATCTGGACCTAAGAAAGTCTAGGGAACAAAATCATTCCTTGTATAAATTTAATTTTGTATTAAATCTTCTTTAATACCTCTTATAAAAGTTTATGATACTTGTAAAGTGGATGTTCAAGGCATATGACAAGAGACTAATCAATTTTCAAGATCTTAATAAAGTTTTATGGTGGTCAAGTCACATTTTGAGACAATGCTAAGGGAAAATCATCAGCCTTAGCCAAATAGGTAACACTAATTCTATTTTAATTTCCAAATTTCTATTTGTTAATGGTTTGAAGTATAATTTTCTTAGAATCTAACAATTATGTGGTGATATTTTCTTGTTAAATTTTAAAATAATTCATGTAATGTTTATGATTCTAAAGATACTTAATTATTTACTTCTTTAAAGAATGAAATGTCTATGTTATTGAATTTAATTATTTAATTTTTCATAATGTTTCTTTATTTAGTGCCTTTCATAAAGAATATTTTGTTTGGAATAGGAGACCAGGCCACTATAATATTCACTCACTTAGGAACCTCACTAATAAAGTATTAGTCAAGGATATACCCAAAATTGAGTTCCCAAATGACAAAGTTTGTAACCCCTATCAAAAAGAGAAAGAGAACAAGATTTATTTTAAATTAAATAAATAATTTTCAACTTCTCAACCTCTTGAGTTGGTTCATATGGATTTATTTAGACCATCTTTAATTTCTAGTCTAAATGGGAAGCACTGTGTTTATGTACTAGTAGATGACTTTTCTAGGTATACTTGGGTGCTATTTCTAGCTCACAAAAGTAAATATTGTTCTCACTTTACCAATTATGTTAGATCTATATAAAATTTAATTGTACTTAGAATTAAGACCCTAATAAGTGACCATGGCCATGATTTTTAAAATCAATACTTTGAAACTTTCTTCTCATAAAATGGTTATAGTCATAACTTCTCTACTCTTAGGACCCCCAGTAGAATGGAGTTATAGAAATAAGAAATAGAAAACTTCAAGAGATAGCCTAAACTATGCTAAATGGATATGACTTACATATATACTTTTAGGTTGATGGTGTGAACAAAGCATGTTATATAATCAATAGATTTTTAATTAGACATGTCTTAAAGAAGAACACTTGTGAGATTTGAATATTATAAATCTTAAGGTTAATTAATTTAAAGGTTTTGGTTGAAAATTATTTATTCTTAACACTCAGGATAATCTGGACAAGTTTTCCTTGAAAAGTGATGAAGGAATTTTCCTGGGTTATTCAGCCTCTAGAAAATCTTATAGAGATTTTAATAAAAGAAACAAGATAGTGTAAGAATATTTTCATGTAAAATTTTATGAGACATATATACATGATCCTAATACCTGTTTAGAAAATATTTGGGATGATTTATCTTCTCTGAAATTAAATTCCAAAGCTACTTATTCAGCTATGAAGTAATCAGAAAAATCATCTAGTTCTGATGAACTTCTATAACTTGAACCTAAACCTATATAAAATCCCAAGGTGACCAACCCCTCTTTTTTAGATATGTTAGAACCCTTAAGTACCATCCTTTATATACTATAGTTAGAGATCTAGATATAGGTATATATATTAGAGCTTCTCTAATAAATCATGTTGAACATTAATCATTTTTATCACAGATTGAACCAAAGAACACCAATGATGTAATTAATGATGAATTCTATGTAATTATTTTTCAAGAAGTAAATAAATTTGAAAGAAAAAAAGTATGGTAACCAGTGGATGGACCCAAATACACATTAAATATTGTAACTAAATGGGTTTGTAGAAATTAGGTAGATGAATAAGGAATGATGGTAAGGAATAAGTCTAGAATTGTTGCATAAGGGTATAGTTAAGAAGAAGAAATAGAATATGAAGAGACCTTTTCACCAATAGCCGAACTAGAATAAATTAGAAAACTACTTTCCAATTAATCTCATATAGAATTAAAAATTTATCAAATGGATGTAAAAAGTGAATTCTTAAATGGGTATATAGTTAAGGATGTTTTTTAACAACTCCTTAGTTTTCAAAATCCCAATTTTACAAATTGTGTTTTAAAATTAAAAAAAGCTTTGTATGGTTTGAAACAATCCCCAAGAGTTTGGCATGATAAGCTCAAAAAATTTCATATTTCAAAATTTTTTCAAAAGATATAGCTGATCCTGCCCTTTTTATAAAATAAATTTCAAAATATGTTTTACTTGTACAAATTTATATAGGTGATATTATTTTTTTGGATCTTTAAGAAATTATGTATGTACTGAGTTTTCAAAAAAACTTAAAAATTAATTTAAAGTGTTTTTAATGGGAGAAATTAAATTCTTAATTTCTTTTAAAATATTTTAAAATAAATAAGAAATTATTTTTGAATCAAATTAAATATAATAAGTATATTTTAAAACATTTTAACCTGGATAGAACTAAGAGTAGTGATACTCTTATAAATAACACATATAAATTAGATCTTGATGAAGCTGGGAAACCAATTGATCAAACCAGTTATAGAGGTATGAATGAATGACTTCCTTACTTGACCACTAACTAGCCTGATTTATGTTCAGTGTGTGTATGTGTGCTTGTTTTCAAGAAAATCCAAAATATTCACACATGGTTGCCGTAAAAATAATTTTCAAATTCCTTAAATATACTACTAATTTATGACTGTTCTATCCAAGGGTACAAGAATTTGAATTAGTTATTATGATGCTGGTTTTTGTGAATTTAAATTAGATATAAAAAGAACTTCTATAACATGTCACCTTTTAGGAAATTATCTAGTATCTTGGAGTAGTAAGAAACAAAATTGTGTTTCATTGTCCACTACTAAAGCTAAATACATTTCTGCAGGTAACTGTTGTGAAAAATTTTTTTTGATGAAACACACATTATTAGACTATGGATATCAATTTCAACATGTCCCTATACACTATGTAAATAAAAGTGCTATTAAAATTTCTAAGAATCATGTTTCACATTCTAGAACAAATAATAATTTTGTAAGACATCACTTTTTGAGAGATCATTTTCAAAAGGGTGATATCACTCTTGAATAAATTGGTACAGAACATCAACTTGGTAATATTTTTACTAATAATTTGAATTTTAAGAGAATTAATTACATCAAACACGAGTTAGGTATAAAAAAATTTGCTTAATTTTAATTTTTTGGGAATCACTGTCATGAGTGTCTCACCATTGTGAATGTCTCACCATTATGAATGTATCGCTATTGTGAATGTATCACTTTTTTGAATGTCTCACCATTGTGAATGTATCACCATTGATACTTATCACTATCTATACTTCTCACTATTTATATTTCTCATTGTTGATACTTGTCATTATTGAGAAATTATCACCATTGGAGTTCTCATGCCTTTGTCAATTTTTTTTCTCTTTTATGTTTTTAAACTGTCGATTTTTTTTACAGTTTATTTAATTTATGATTCGATTCAAATTTTTTTCGATTTTGATTTTTCAAATCCATAAATACCAAATGATATAAATTAGATTATTTTTATAATTACAACATTCACCTCTCTCATTCCATTTCTCTTGAACCCTGTTACTTACTTTCCTCTCTCGATTGCTGAACTTATTTCGCATTTGTTCAAATAGATCTAGGCGATCTCTATGGAAAAAGTGAAGCATCCTTCATTGTCTTTTACAAATGAGTCGCATCCTACTATGAAGCTAAAAGGGGAGATGAGTCATCCAACACTGGTAGATCTAGTAAATCCCAACCTTATGAAGATGGTTGTAGTACCCGAAAAAGAAGTTCAATCAGAATGGATGTTTTCAAGTAAATATTTGGTACTAAAAGTGTTGTAAAACCATGGATGGATGGAATGATTCTCTTATAATAAAAGACCTTTTTATCTTAGTTTGGTGCATGATTTTTACCATTTTGTAGAGTTTTATTTTGAGGAGTATGAAGATTGGATTAGAACAAGGATTAATGGTTGGAAATTCAACTTTTCATCAAGTTGGTGAGCTAGATATTTGAAATTTCCACATGAAGGAGTTGATAAATATTATTAAGGAACCATTACATATGATGGTGATAATTTTATCTATGAATATTCCTTGGATGAGTTAAATGGTAATGGAATAGTTATAAGGCCTTTATCTTTTGAACTTGATGGTGAATGATGGTTAGTTTTCAAATTCATCCAACATATGATTTTCCCAAGAAAGGGTGACTTTACTACCATGAGGTATCAAGATGTATACATATTGTGTTCATTGATAAGAGGTTAGAAGATAAAACATGTGTTGATACCTTATGTTTCACATGTTTGAAATGACCAAACCCACTTCGATATACAACTCCTTGATCTACCCGAAGTTTATTTATTCTATGTTAAAATCCAATGGTTTGGTTGGTAAATATGAAGAATATGTAGTGGATTGTGGTGGATACTTTATCACTAGAATAATATGTAGAAGGATGAAGTTAAATTGGATTCCATGGAAAAAGAAATGGGTGGTTGATGATGAAAAGTTATATATTGATTTCAATCCTATAGACCACCCTTTAGGACTGAATAAACTTGTTGATCTTGGTTTGGATCCAGATCAAGTGGTGGAATATTCATATTAATAGAAATAAGAGGCTTTTATTAGATGGAATGAAGAGGAATAATTTATTTTGGATAAAGGAAGTGATCTAGAACTTTCCAAAATTCCTCCTACTATAACTTTAGTGATCCTAGTTTTCCTAGGACTCCCTCTAAAAGAGAGAAACTTTTAAAGGAAAAAATTGATGAGGATGAGACTGAAGTGTCGAGTGAAGAGAAATTCAAAATTACATTCAAATAATCTGATGAAAAAATGGTTATAAAGAATAATAAGATGATGAAAAGGATGATAAAAATAAAGAAGTAAATGTTGATGAAAATGGAAATGGAAATATAGATTTTGATGTAGATGGAGGTGATGGTGATGATGGATTTGGACCTAATGGTTCTAGTGAAATAATTAGAGATGAGGATGTGGAAATGCCTTAGGATCTTGTCCCTTATTCTGGAATTTTTGTTTCTAGATCATAGGAAAGACCCAAATTTGTTCAATAAGTGTAACTGGATGCTAAATAAAAGAAAGAGGTATTAATTGAGGGGGATAAATACCCAATTTTTTAGAGTATCTATGTTTTTTCTAATGATCAAATAGTTTTAGATCAAGTTTTTGTTGAGAAGATGAAAGTTGTTATTGTTAAGTAGTTTGTGGTTGAGCATATGGAAGTTGAGCATGTTGAGAAAGTTGTTGATGAATAGAGATCTATTGAGACCTCTGTTAGTGTACTTATTGTGGTGGTATCTATAGTTTTTGTTTCTTCAGTTGTTGAGGTTCTTGGTAAGACCTATGATAGATTGACCCTATGTATGACTAATGGGACAAGTTTTTTGGGAAAATTGGGATTCCACCAAACAATGGTAGACCTGATATTCAAGATTCAAGGGATCCTAAAAGATCCATAGATGATCAAATTGATGATACTGGTGATTTCTAGCCGTTGGAATCTAATGTACCAACCAGGTATGATCCTGCTACTCCTTTACCTACACTTGTTATCCCATATGTTCCATTGGATATGGTCCCCAAGTTTGATATGGATGCTTTTTGTGAAAAAAAAATTATCTGGGTTTGATGTGATGTTGAGGAATCAACCTGCCTTGGTTACTAAGTTAATTGAACAGGATGCTCGATATATTTTTTGAACTAGTGATTCAATAAATTCATCCAAAAATGATTCATCATATCCAATAAGTTGAAATAGAAAACCGAAAGTTGGAAAATGAATTGGAATCTTTAAAATCCACTACAGAGGAGATGTGTTCTTAATTTCATCTTCCTTAACAACCTTGTAGAAAATGATTTAAAATCTTACTTCTTGGTTTTCTAGTTATAGTGATCCTCCTCCTACTATTGATGCTGAGATTCTTATAATTTTAGTGGGGGGAGAGATTAGATATGCTTTAGGTAGTGAACCCTTCATACCTTAAGAAATTTTTAAGAAGTTTGAGCAACATAGTGATCATGTACTTATATTAGTTAAAGAGTGTTTGAAGGATATGAAGGTTGATAGAGAGACTATAAAAAAATATTTCAAGTATTATATGTCTATAATTTTCAACAATAAGGACATGTATTACCATTTTAAGTTCTTGGTATAAAATCTAAGGATTCCTCAAGTTTCCCAAGCCTTCAAAGAAAAAGTCAACTGGTTGAAGTTTTTGACTCCTCTGATAAAAAATTTTATGTAAGTGAATAAATACTTCTTTAGTGTAATGGATAGAGGTGGAAACATCATCATGGATTTTTTTCAATTTGGTGAAACCATTTATAAATGTGCTTAAAACTGTAGTTGTAGCTCACAAGGCCATACCTGTTACTACCCATCTGACTCCTCCAGCTACAGATCCAGAGTTCTTCTGAGAAAGAGTGACCAGAGATCCTCTTGCACCTTTTCTAGATAGATTCCAGCCTTTTTCCTTATCTCCTAGAGAAAATGATCAGCACCTCAAACCAATCATCATCATAGATCCTCATTCTATGATAGATTTTCCTATAGTTGTTCCTACTAAAACCCTATCCTTAGTTTCTATAGGCTCTTCCTCAGTCGAGGAAAAAGGAAAATCACCTCTTGACCCTCCATTCAAGCCCAAATACTATTGATTATTAGACTTTTTTTCTTTGATGGTATTTTTGTCACTCATTTTGTAAACCTTTTTGTTGTAACTTTTGTGGATAAACATTAGTTGGTTTCTAATGAAAATTATCTTATTTATACACGGATTTTTCTACTTTTCCTATTTTCTTATTCACTTTTTGATAATCCCAAAAGGGGGATAAGTATAATATGGTCATTTATTTCTATTAATTTTCTACTAAATGTGTCTACTTTTCCTTTGATACTGTTCTGTTTCATTTCCTTTAATACCATGTATCCTTTATTTATCTTTAATACCATCTAATTAATATCTTTGATACCTATTGTATCTTCTTTACCTTTAATTACATGATGTATAAAATACCATTATTTATCTTTGATACCATTTATATAAAATGCCATGATTTATCTTTGATACCATGTATATAAAATCTCATGATTTGTGGTCATCAAGAAAGGGGAGATTTTTTGCCTCCTTATTTTAATGATCACAAAATCATGTTTATTATGATACTAATGAGTTTTATGTTTTATGATATAATTTTACAATATAAGACAGATTGGAAAAAATATGTTTAAGTTTGGGAAAGACTCACCACCAAAGATGTTTCACCACCAATGACTCGCCATTAATGATGATTCACCACCAAGAAATATCACCATTAAGGTTGAGTCACCGCTTGAGGATAAATCACTGATAAACCAAGAATTTTTAAATAGTGTTGGAAATAATAATTATCAAACTTGACACCATTTAAGATGATTCACTGTCAAGGATGAGTCACCACTGAGATCCAAAATCAGTTAAGTACTGAAATTACATAACTTTAGGGTTGATTCACTACCAAAAACAAAAAATAAAGTTCTTTTAGAGTCACTTCCAGCCTAAAACACTACTAAAATATGTCACTACTAGACTCAAAGACCACCAGAGTGTGTCTCGCTACCAAACTCTGAGTCGATACTAGATCAAGACACCACCAAAGACTTGTCACTATTCTAATGAATCACCACCACTATTTTTCTTCATTTTGAATTAAATATTTTTAACCATGAGTTTATCAAATTTAATGCTCAAACTTATTTTAATGATTGTTCCTTAATTTCTCAACATAGATTCATTAATGTTCGTGTTATAATTTTAGTATGAGGAGTATAGTATCTGGTTGATTCTCTTTTCTTAATTCTATTAAAAAGTTAAAGTAAACTCACCCATGCAGACATGTGATGGGCTGAAAAAAAATATAAACATACATGTGAAGAGGTTTGAGTTTTTGTGCAGTGTGCCTTGAATGAAGAATTTATACCAGTGATCAACTGTATATGAAGAAAATCACATTGAGCTTCTAGATAACTTCTTATTCATTAAAAAGAAGGAGTTTACGACACTTTGTTATAATGTAGATTTCAAAAAGGTGACTCAAACCATATTTCAAACTACATTCAAGGAGTCATGAGTTGCATTACTTATCAGATAGAGAAACACTATTATTTATTACACCTTTACTTGCTATATTTGTTTATTTATATTTACATTATGAGCAGTGTGTGTATACTCTATATTTCTACACACACATTGTCTCCTTCTTTGAACTGGAATATACATAGATATCTTCTCAAATCCTTTTTACTCATGTTTCCCATGATTACTATGGAAGAGGTCCCTGTGAGGCCTGTTATCTTTTTTACTCCTATTATTACTATGGAATAGGTCCCTGAGTAACCTAGAAAGGTATTGTGCTATTGTATACCCAATCTAAGTTGTGCATCGAAGTTTATTTTTATATAAAATGTTTGGCATTAGGTGATTTTCAAGTGGAGAGGACTAAGTCTCAACTTGATACTGAACCTCTTGTGTTCATTTCCACTATGTTTTTTGTTTTATTTCTAAGATTTAAAATCGAATTTGTTTTAAACTGAAAAAAAACCATTAATTTGATAGCTAGAATTAATTATTATTTATATAAGTTTTTTATTGATTACATTTATTTCAAAGGTTAAAGTAATATTATATTTTTTTCATCGAGACCCAATCAATCTTTGATAATTCTTTTAAAGGTAAAGTCTTATATTGATCAGGTGTTTTAGTTAACTAGGTCATATTTAAATTAATTGGGGAATTTTATTTAAATCTGTTTTTAATAGAAATTTTTAATAGGTACTCAATTCACCCCCCTCTTGAGATATTCATTTCGACCAATAGTTTTTTTATAATTTATCATTGTATGGGCTTGGAGATATGTGTGTGCATACAGGTACCTTATACTAATGACACCCATGTGTGTGGTATGCCTACTCAGAACTGGTCAGCATCCCCTGGCCTATTGTATGTGATCTTGGGGTAGTCATAATCAACTTATTGTTGGACAAGTGGGCCCTAGTGGGTTGAGTCCTGATGGTGTCAGTTCTAGATTTGAGAGGTCCACTTCCTGGGATATGAATCTCAAATGGAATAGTAGATGTAAAACTAGTGAAGATAAAGTTAGTTCTAGATTGTTATCTACCAAAGATAATGTTTGATTTGTGGTGGTTCCTTGGGCTGGAATGGAACTTCTAAAGATTTATGAAAGTATTCTCTAGAATTGTGTGGCATGTGACTACCCTTACTTGGAAGGGGAAGTCATTTATGTAATCTGAGTGATGTCATAGAGCATTCAGATATCTTAAGTATAGGAATATGAGTGATCATATCCTAAGTATTATATAGGTGGGGGTCGATTACATAGTGTTATATAATGGCTCTATATATGGGATTAGTTGTGTGTTAATACAGAGTTGGGTGGTGACTACTTATGGGTCCCTAACAGTTGAGACCCCATGAGCAGAATAATATGACCCATGATTTGGAGTTATCAGTGGTAGTGTTTTCCTTGATGACTTATAGACATTTCCTTCTAGGAGAGTGGTTCATAGTCTATATATACTATAAAAATCACAAGTACATATTTACTTAGAGTGATATTAACCTGAGTTAGAGGTGTTATTTGGAGTTCCTATAGGACTATGATTTTTAAATTTTATATACTCTAGGGAAGGGAATCATGGTGAATGATTCCCTTATCATGTAGTCCCATTCTCAGTTTTTAGGAGATGATTTTAAGTAATTGACCTCGTTACAGCTATCCTAAATAGATAAGGGATAAGTGTATTATCTATGACTGATGGTGGTTTCCCCTAAAATTATTTAACATTTAAAGGAGTCCTGATTAGAAAACATTTATTTCAAGGTTTTTCATGACCAGATATCCTCAAGAGGTGCATCAAGTGTATATTCTGGAGGTGGGGAGAACATCATCCTCATTTGAGCACAGATAGTGGCTCTATCCTGTTATATAAGGAGGTGTTGAGTGATTTATATAATTATCCCTTTAAATACATCATAGAGTGACGGTGATCTACCAAGAATTCAAGCATCGGTTCTGATGGGAAGGTATAAAATCGAGTGTTGTTGAGTTTATCTCATGATGCCTCACCTATCAGTAGGTGAAGGAAGATTACTAGGTCCCAGTAGATTTGGCCCCACACCTTGAGTTTCCAAATTATAAGTGGGATGAAATATAAATGGATTTTTTTAATATATTTCCATGAATAGTGAGGGTCATGATTCTATCTGTGTGATTATAAAATAACTATCCATGTCAGCACAATTTCTTGTTATTTGGGAGCATGGTTTATTGGAGACCTTGGGGAACTTGTACACGGAGGAGATCATCCATCTACATGGGATACCCTTGATGATCATTTCAAAATTATATGCTTGATGTATGTGATGTTTATGGAGGATCTTGTAGGATTCATTCAAGAATCCATTATAGATGAGAATAGTGTTCCACCCTTAAATCAATTATCAGACCAAGCAAAACATTCAATTTCCTAAGTATATGATGATGGGTTATAAATTGGATTTTTTATGGAGCTAGGAAGATCACTTTCCTTTATATTATTTCATTTAAAATAATAGATACCACTTCACCATTTGAATATATCCTTTAAAGGCCCTGTATGGGAGACCATGAAGGCCTCCCTTGTGTTGAAAGAGGGTTGCAAAATCATCACTAATGGGGAAGGAGTTGGTGCAGGTGATGAAAGAGAGGGTAAAAATGTTCAAAGAGTGGATGAGTACCACTTAGAGACATCATAAGTCCTATGAGAACCTATTATGAAGCCATTAAGAGTTATATGATGGGGTTTATGTGTTCTCTAAGGGATATCCATAACATAGTTTGTAGAGATTTGGTTAGGAAGGAAAGTTTTCCTTAAGATTCATCAGTCTATTCTAAATATTACACAAGGTCGGAGAGGTTTATTATCACATGGAATTACCCATGTAGTTAGACTATTTTTATAATTTATTCCACATGCTATAGCTTAGGAGATATTTTTTTGACCCATTTCACATCATTGAATGGGTTGAGATGGACATCAAGCATGGTGCCACCTTCTTGAAGTACCTGGTGGTGATCGAGGATCGATAGGAGAGGACTAATCATGGAATATCTATTATTTTGGTTCGCATACTTTTGTAGCATAGGAACCTTTATGATAGCTCATGGGAGCATGGAAACTAGATGCACAAATAGTATCATCACCTTTTCAAGTAAGTGTTTCTTTTGAAGAAAAAAATATTTAAATGTGGGGATGATGTAGAAACTCTTTTTTTTAATGTTTGAATCATTAGAATATTTAAATAATATTTTTGAGGTTGGTCACATAGTTTTTTCTTCATTTATGGTGTCATGGGGCCTCAGAAATAATATGTTTGTATGCGTGTGTGTTGAATATTTAAGTTAATGAGATTCCAGGGTGTGGTCATTGATGTCACGATATGGACTTTGGTGTCACCACATGAAGTGTTGGGCCAAAAAGTGTCCTTTGTGAGAGGAAAACTTAAGGATATGCTCAAAATTGATAGGGGGGTGAATTAGTGTTGGGAAATTTATATCACTTTACCTATTATACTTGTTATAATTTTGATTCTCCTATTCTATTTTCCTTATCGTATGCAATTATATTAATGAAAATAAAATATGGGGTATGATATTTTCACAAGGTTCACTAATCAATAGGAGTATATATTGCTTACCAAATATGATGATGACTAATACATATATTCTATACTATAATTAGATACATGTAACAATGGTTTGGATAGAAAACAATCCTTAGCCTAAGTGTGGTTCTCTACACTTTAGAAGGGGTGGAAGTAATCCTAAATCCCTAGACTGGTAATAACCTTTTAAAACTTTCATACCCTTAATAGTTCTTTATACTACCTATATAGTTAGTTTATAACTTTTTTAGTTACTTTTTAACACTAAGAAATTCTTCCACTATATGATAATTCGATTGGATTTCATAGTATTTCATTGTTATTATTCCTTATTCTTCAAATTTTACTTGCATAGCAGCGAGCAAGAAACTTGACTTATTTTTATTTATTCAACTATAAAATATATATTTTTTACTCAATAAAATATTTTTAATATAATTATATCTATCTAATGATGTTCATCTAGTGATGGTTCACCTAGTGACAGTTCATATGATCCCTTCTTCTTCTTCTTCATGTTCATCTAATCACCAATTGAGAGGAAAAATATATATGGTATCTAGTAGATCCTTACTTCCTCTTATTATCAAGTAACTATTATTCTTTTGCTTCTGTTCCATATGATACCTTCTTATTAGTATGGTTCTTGTTTGTATGGTCACTTCTTCCCTTCTTCATTTGGTTCTTAATTTCTTTGTCCAGTGCTTTAGCTCTGTCTGGTACCTATGCACTCGAAACTTTATCCCAAATGTGAATTACTCTCAATATTCATGGACAAAACTTTATTATAGTAGTTCAATTATTCATCAAAAAATGTATCCTCATAACTATATATATCATTGCATCACTCTCAATGCATCATCACCCCTTTATATAGGCAGCGATTCCTCCAGGTTTACAGGGTGAGGCAAGAACTTAAAATTGAAACTTCCATCTAAAGTTTTTAGAATCCTTCTCAAAACATATTCAATTCTTGACCATATTAAAACTTACTAAAATATAGGATTAAACCAATATTTATAGGAAACTTCTTTAGATAATTGTTTTAATGTTCTTCTTTAATCCTCCTAAAATCTTAGCTAGAATCACGATCATCCATTCATGATTATTGAAACATTGATCTTCCATATCAACATTTCCATAATTAATAACTTTATAAAAACTTTAAAAAGTTATTTGAACATTATATCTAGTAAAATTTCAAAAAAAATCTTACATCCAATGATACTTCATTTGATGTTCCTTCATCACTTTATAGTAAAATCTCTAAATCTTTCACAGGATGCTTCCTCTAACTGATGGCATGCTTCACAAACATTTATCTATTGCCTTATATTAAAAACCTTTGACTAATGAAATTAATTTTATAATATATGTCTTATGATCCTAAAAGAATTCATTTGGTGGATGTGCAACCTTTATTATTTGTTTTAAATCATCTGTTTGATGCCACTGCTCAAAAATTTCAGTCAGATGAATTTCACTCAAAAAAATTCTGATCACTTTATCCAGAAACTTTTGTCTGGTCAAACTAATCAAAAGCCTCTTTAAACTCATACCAATGATCTCCACATATTTTATTTACTATTTTTCGGAAACTTATTCCCAATAATTTATAAACCCTTATCATCTACGCTTTCTTCATTTATTCACTATAACTTCTTCACATATTATTCTTCACACAAGTTCTTTTGTTAGACTTCATACATGAGAAAACATTATTCTGGTCGATGAAGTCTATCTGATGAATCACTGAGTTCATGTTCCAAAATTCATACTTCCCATTAGTTACAACCTTGTAGAATACTTCTTCATTCATTCACTATAACTTTCTAACTTCCCATCTTGATCTTTGTACAAGTCCATCTAATAACATTTTTAAAATTTTTCATAAAAATTCAATAAGAACTTTCAAATGATTGATAAAATAATCTTTCCCATAACTTTTTTATATCTTAATGACTTTAAAATTATATATTCATTCCTCAATATATGCTTTGGAATTATCTGATTGAAATCACTTTCAGAAAAATTTTCTTTCATCTAAAATTCATCTTAAATCATATCCACAAGGAATTGTGATGTTTGATCAATAAAAACCACATCACTTACAAACATATGATATTAGTTTGTTAGATCATTTTCTATCTAATGGAAACATGAATGTAATTGTTCAAAAATTTATTTTCAGCTATCATCTGATCAAACCGGTCCATTAACATCATTCTAATATTACTATGAATATTCTTTTGATGGTCTCCCAATATTTCCTTTATTTTATTAGACTTTTCGTCTTTGTTCATTTGATAGAATATTTTAGATGAATTTTGAATGTTTCATCCAATGAAAATTATTTTTCTGAATTTATAAAATTCCATCCATTAGAAACTATGTTTGATCGAATAACTCAGAAACCTCCATCTAATGGAACTATTATGGAACCTTTATCTAATGGAATTGGTCTCATAGACTCTGTATGATCACCTCAGTATGCTATCCTCCATCCGATCATCATTTTTTATCTATCTATTCTACTTTTAAAACTTTTGAAGGAAACTTCATAAAATTCATAATTTTGATAACGAAAATGATTCTCCAATCATCAAGTACATGTTTAGGACATTAGAATCAGCTCATCAATCATCATAATTAAACTCAAAGTCTTCAAAATACTTTTTCATTTCAAGTAAATAATAATATCCATCTATTCTAAAGGAAAGAACAAAATTTTTATGTTTCTTAATATAATAATACTTGAGCACTTCCTTTCTTCTTCATCCATTAATTCAAGATAAATCGACATCAACTTTATTACTAAGCTTGGATACTTAAACAAAACTTTCTAAAAACATATTATTTATAACTTCTTTAACATATTTAAATCAATGATATCTTTACATTACATTTAAATCCATTGAAAAAAAAATTCACACACAAATTGGGCTCTTCAATCTCCCCATTTGTATTTTTTCGTAAAAACTTCAAAGTGATGGGTTTTTTATGTTTATCTAATAATAATTTTCAGTGGAAGAGAACCCAAAAACAAAGGAGATCTATCTTTGAGAAATTAACATGTTAATATTATCATGAAAGATAGTATATGGAAAATTCGATTTTCATCTTCTTTCATTTTCATTTTTAAATTGAGTTTTCTTGCGGAAGATCATGAGGAGTGGTGAATGAATTCACCCTACCTCTAAGGTGATACACCAGCTAATGGATCCATGAACGCTTCATGAGGAAACCTAAAAACCAAAGGGGTGATAACACCTTATCAAAGAAGATAAATGAAGTTTAGGGAGGAAGAGAGCTTAGTAGAAGCTCATGCACATCACAACACACACACACCCAATAAGATAGGATCTCATCCCCTTTTATAGTTGAATCCTAACGCTCCAACTAAATAACACATCATAGGTGTTTCTTCCTATTGGGTATAATTTAATGAACATTTTCAATGAATTTAATGAAAATACTTAGTCTATTCATAATGGATTTATAAATAAACCATTTGATAGAAAATGAATAATATATATTTATTATATTCATACATCACATACATGAAAAATATGTTCATCATACGTATTAATAAATGTACACTATACATAATATCATATCATATATATATATATCATATATCATGTGAATTTGAACATGCATCTCATGTATGTACATTTTAGTTCACATCCAAATAACTCCAAATTTCACTAAAATCCTATAAGGACTTTATGAAAAAAAATCACAACTCTTTGTGGATCCAGTAAAACTCATTTGGATATGGTTTTTCCTAAAAATATTTTCATTTAAAAAAAATTCAAAAAAAATTATCCTTATCTAAGGTTGAAATTTTGAAACCCTACGGGCCTTAGTAGTGTTGAAAACAACTATTAAATACCTATTTCATTTATATAAGCAAATAGTGTCCTCTAGAAAAGATTCAATGCTACTCAAGATACTAAGGGTTCTAGTGTGAACTCTATAAAATATACTCATATCTATATATGAACATGTCCACTAAAATGTTCATAATATGCCTCATATGTATAACTATATAATAATTTTTCTATTACATAGGGTGACCACTATACATGGTACATATTAATATAGTATTGGCCTCTCATCATTTCACAATTTTCCAAAAAAGACTAACCAAGTCAATGAATACATCACATGTCATTAATTTATATGATAAATACATCACATGTCACTTATAAAAGTAATTAAACACATCATATGTGAAACAAATAATCATGGAAATTCATTTCATCATTATAATTTAATCAAGGGAAAAGTGTATTTAACTTTTAATAAAAGGGGAATATCATATTGGTCATGATCCGGCCGTCTACATGATTAGTAACATACCCAACCACTCCTATATTTTCTAAGTCAAAATATAGAATTTCATAATTAGGTTATAAAAGTATAAAGTATATAATTCTAGGTATCTCTCCAACCTTAGGTAAAAAGAATTTATAATAAACATATAATCTCGAGTATATCAATGACTTTTTGTCATTACATGAGATATACTTTAGCGGATCAATAAAAGTAATTAGTATCAACTTATTACCTCATGAATCTATTATTTGTATCTCTTATATAAATATTTGAAAAAATAAAATACTCTATTCATGTTAAAATTATCATATCATTACAATCCATAATACTCCATAATGATCGCCAGTTAGGGATAACTCAAATTCATACTTTGAGGGGAGATTATCATTCGAAAATTCATGTAAAATAAAATTACAATACACATGAATGAATGATAATTGGATATTTACTTTTTTATAGTAACATGATACATTTAAAACTATTACAACCAATTTCTCAAGTTTCTAACACATATTGGTTCTATATTACCCTCATGTTATTGTTGTGATTATGGTTTTGTCAATGGATGTCATCACCCAACTCATCTTTACATCACCCATATCAAAAATATCCCATATGATATGGTATTTTAAAAGAATTTATTTGTTCATTTGATGATATTGGGGTTCCTTAGCCTAAGAAATAAATCAATTGTTTTCAAAATATAGATCAGTTACTCCCTAAAATCTAGGAACCACTCCACATTCAAAAATGAGCTTCTTGATCCAAACAACTTCCTTCCTAGCATTAGGTGCAGTGATGTGTTTTGCCTCTATTGTCGAGTCTGCTATGGTGGCTTGTTTGGAACTCTTCTAACTAATTAATACACCATTTGGGAAAAACATGAATCCAAATTGAGATTTTATATCAACTTTTTTGGATTGGAAACTAGCATCTGTGTGACCCTTTACACAGATCTAATCCTCTCCTCCAAAGACCAAGAACATGTCATTAGGACTTCTTAAGTACTTAAGGATGTTATTTAGGGAAATCCAGTGTCTATCACCAAAATTGGATTGGTGTATACTTTTTATTATTAAATAATATGATACATCATGTTGATTACATAACATTACATGCATGATAGATCCAATGGAAGATGCATAAGGAATATTATCCATCATATATAACTCTTTATAAGGATCCTAAATCTTCCTATGATTCATACCATTAAACAGAAGTAAAGACCCCTTATTAGAGTTATCTATGTGAAACTGTGTTAACACTTTATGAATATATGTGTGCTGGCCTGGTCCAGGAAACTTATTATATATATATATCTATAGATACTTATACTAAGTATGTAAGATTATTCACCCATTTCTTTACTTTATAAACATTTACTCAACCACATATTCATAGAGTGAAGTGTTGGGATTTAATTTCCAATAAGTAGTATGTAATTTACATAAAAAATTATAAAAACTAGTATACTCCCATTAACCTTCTTGTATACATAGGAAACATATCCATTCTTTATGAAACCAAACTATTTTATTGAATCCTCAAACCAGATATTCCAAATATGAGAAGCTCAATTTTGCCCATAAATAGACCATTGCAACTTGAAAACCTTAACATTGTTATTTGAAACTTCAAAACCCTTAAGTTGTATCATATACATGTCCTAGGAAAAATTAATATTAATGAATTTGGTTTTTACATCCATTTTATATATCACATAATCATAATGATTTGTTATGGATATAAAAATATTAATGGACTTTATTATCGCCACGGGTGAAACAGTCTCTTCATAGTCAATACCATGAGCTTATTTGTAACCCCTTTCCACTATGCATGCTTTATAGGTAAACACTCTACTATACATGTCATATTTATTAAGGAACCCAAACTTTCACCCTATGGGTCTCACCCCTTTAGGTGCACCCACCAAGTTCCAAACTTGGTTAGTGTATATGGAGTCCATCTCATATTCCATGTATTTTAACTATTTATTAGAATCAAAAATCCCTATGAACTCTTGGTAGAAAGTTGTTTAATATCCTATAAACATTAATTTATCATCATTCTCCATGATAAATATATATCTCCCAAGTTTCTAACAAATCCTACAAAACCATTGAGGTTCATGAATAACTTGAGTTAGTTTTTTTTCACAAATCTTTGTAGAACTCGCTCAAATTCCATATCAGAAACACATCCTATTTATTGGTCTTTATCTTATCCAAGTTCAAATTTACTCCCAATAAATCATTGACTTATATGTTTCTTCTAAAAGAAAATAGTATGTTATTCCACAAACACTTTGTGTTCAATACGTTGGTATAAATAATATCTTACAGTTTCTTTTGGATAAGCAACAAATAAGCACTTATCTAATTTGGAGGAAATATTATCAGAAGAAAATTATTGTACAAGTTCTTTATAACCCCAAATTTTCAAAAAATGCATTTTCGGATGTTTAACATTACATATCTCATATGTTGTATTTATGATTTCTTTATATGGAACATGGTTTAGTAGGAATGTAGAAGTCTCTAAATAATAACCCTAAAATGATATAGGAAGGTCACATAAACTCGTCATTGATCGAACCATATCTAACAAAGTATTATTCCTCCTTTAAGATACATCATTCCATTGTGTTCTTCAGGGAGGAGTGAGTTGTGAAATAATTCCACAATCTCTCAAATGATCTATGAATTCCTAGCTTAAGTATTCACATCCCCAATCCAATCAGAAGAGTTTAATAGTTTTTACTAGTTGATTTTGTACTTTTTTCTAAAAATATTTGAACTTTTAAATAGTTTTATACATGTGATTCATCAAAAACACATACCCATTTCAACTAAATTCATTGGAAAAAGTAACAAAGTACCTAAAACTACAAATTTTTTGACCACATACGTTACTATGTATGAGATCCAATAGTCCACTAGCCCTCTCTCTTTTTCTCATAAATGGTGACTTTGTCATTTTTACCAATAAACAAGATTCTCATGTATCAAATGATACATAATTGAATGATTCCAATGATCAATTTATATGGATTATTTAAACACATTTCTCAATTATATGTCCAAGGTGAAAATAAAAATGGTAGAATGGATTAAAATAAAACCTAACCATATTATTATGAATGGTATAAGTAGGATTATCTATGTTAAGAATATATAAACCATTCATTATATTCCCAATTCCATAAAACATTTCATTCTTATATATAGAACAAATATTTTTCATAATAATGAATAAAAATCCCATCTTTTCCAAAAAAGATATACAAATCAAATTTCTATTTAGGGCAGAAACATAATAACAAGTTTTAAATTATAGGATCAATCCACTTGGTAAAATCATATCATAAGTTCCAACCTATAATTTTGAAACTCTTGATCCATGATTGAGAATAATATCTACTTCTACCTCCATCAATTCCCTCTTATCTTTGAGTTTGTATTTTTCAGTACAAATGTATGTTGCACACCTGGTATCTGATACCCATGAATCAGAGTTGGGTAAATTAATTTCTATAACATTCACATTTGGGTATTCTCATTGTTTTCCCTTGAGAACACTTCTCAATCCTATATACCAATGTTTAAATATTTTATAGTTCATACATATTAATGATCTTAATATTATTAATGTGAATAATACCATAATATACAACAAATACATATTAATAGGTGAGTATCATGTATTATATATTTTCATTAATAACTTTAATTGAAAGTGATCCCACTAAAAATGATAACCCCATACATAATATTCATTTAGGGAGACAAGATCCACATTTCACTAAGTAATAAGCCTGATTTAGAGTTCATCTCACTACATAGTTAATAAGATATAGAATCATAATAATTGTGACTCTTGGATAGTTGAGAAGATAACCACTTATCCAAATCTATCATATGGATTCACTCAAATCCATTCCTCTATTTTTATATCTGTTAGGAATTCCCAGCTAGTGTAACCCAATTGAAATGCCAAAAACATGTTAACCAAGGACAATTTAGGGGAACCTAGCTTTGGAATGAAACTAACTGACAAGAAAACCTAGAGTCACTTATTATTTTCTTTACATACACAATATAATCAAGGGGAGCCCAGCTTTTTCATGAAACAACCCAATTGTATGATCAATGACTTGATAAGTGTTTCTTTTGATGGGATCTCATACTTAGTATTTGTGGGGTTTTCTTTTAGGGTCTCAATGGTTTAATATATATCATATCAATGTTAAATCCATAACTATTACATATTATGTAATATTTATCTTTTAATTTTTTATTTCCTTTTGTGTATACATGCTTCTAACAATTTAGTCTTGTAAATCCTTATTCCAACCACAAAATTAATTCGTTCATAGAAAATTAATGTGTAAATATTTACACAACCCACAAGTCTAAGTTAATTACCCAAAAAAATTCAAGTATATTCATACATATCTAAATTAATAATATTAATATGGTACATAAACACTTCATGTAAAGGCATAGAGTTATATGATATTTACAAACTCCACAAGAGTAAGCCTGGAGTGATAAATAGCCAACCTCATTCACTTTCCTAGCCAAGGAAAGCCTCTAGGAAATTAGGTGGCTAAACCCTAAGTCCCTCTACCTAAGGATACTTTACTCAAAATATGATTCAGTTTATGAAAAATTATAACACCTAATATGTATGAACTATTCCCAACAACTATTCTCAATCTCATAACTAAAATTACAAATCAGGGTCAAGGTAGATGAAAACTAAATTTTATGATATCAAACCGAGCATGATATGAAAGGTTATATCCTAGAATAAATTTTATCATATAAATGGGCATATAAAATATTCATATTTCATAAACAATTTACTAAACATGAATATCAAGAAAAGTTTATAAATAAAGAATCAATTTATTTATTTTCCAAAGCATGAGACATTTATGAACTATTTATAAATAAATGCTAATTATAAAAATTTTAGAATTTAGTAAGAATATAAACATTTTATATTTATTTCTATATGAATCACTTCGTATTTAATATTAAATGTATTTTATATAATATTTTATGAATTATAAAATTCTATAATTCAATATATATTATATAAATATTTTAAACAATTAAATTGTTTATTTAGAAATCATAAGAGTCAATTTATAAAATTCTATAATTCAATATATATTATATAAATATTTTAAACAATATAAATATCATATATATTTTTTAATTTGTAAACACTTTATAAATTGACTCTTATGATTTATAAATAAACCATTTATTTCTATATCATAAGCCATACCATATAATTTATCAAAAGGTATTTTTAAATATTAAACTTTAATATTTGGGGAAAATGTTTTATAAACATTTATTTAATTAATTATAAATAATTTATAATTTATTTATTTATTTATAAATTCCTTATAAATAAAAGACCCCAAAATACATTTTATTATGATATATAAACATTTTTTAAAATCATAAAAATAATTTAATATTTTGAAAAAAAATTAAATATAGTTTCCAGTTACCCTTCCAAGGAACCCCTATTCTGTGTAAGGGTGTCCTCCCTTTACCCTTATGCAGGACATCTGGAAGCCTATGTGTAAAGGTAAGTAACTCCTTACATTTATGGGACTTAATTTATATAAGGGTGTATAGGATATTACCCTTATGTGAATACTTTATGTAAGGATGTTACCTTTACGTATCTTCCTCGTATAAAGGTATTACCTTTATGCAAATCCTTTGCATAAGGGTACTCTGAATATTCCATTTGTCGTGTAAAGGTAAAAATCAAGGACCTTTATATATCATCTCTAATACCTTTAAATGTAAAGTGCTAATGACCCTTGTGAAAACCTCATATGTAAGGGTACTACCTTTATGCGACACTACTGTACGATTGTGTAAGGTAACCTTTATGAAACTCACTTGCATAAAGGTAACAAAGAGGTTTCCCTTACACAAACCTTATAAATGAGGGTATCACATAAGGGTGAAGAGAAATCTACCTTTATATAATGGCTCATGTAAGGTTATTTCCTTTACACATGAAACCTGCATAAGGGTAAATCATATTTACCTTTACACAGCTCATGTAAGGGTATTTAATGATTCTTTAAGTTTACAAAAAAAATAATTTTCCTTTGAAAACCAGTGATTAAAACACATTTAATTCTTGAAGAACTTCACTCTAATACTATTGAATGGTGGTAGAATCTCTATTCCTCATATGAAAATTTCCAATGGATAATACATATAAACCTATTGAAGGAATCCATTTCCCTAAATCTTTGGGTATTAAACTCTTTGCATCACAATGGATCCCGTGGGTGGAGAGCCACACTTTGTCACCATTCATGTGTGAGTTATTAGGAATCAATTAACTCTTTAACCTTTCCTTTGATACCACTTATGGTTTTTTTATGATAATATAATGATCATTTACAGTGGAATACAACCCAAAAACATAAGAGATCTATCTTCAGCAAATCAATGTGTTAATATTATCATAAAATAGAGTACCTAGAAAACATGACTTAGAGCTTCTTACATCTTCATTCTTTGATGGAGTGTTCATGGGGGAGGTCATGAGGATTTATGAACAAAAACAACCTACCTAATAGGTGACACATCAATCAATGGATCCATGAATGATTTGTGGGGATAACTGAAAAAATAAGGGGTGCTAGCACTTTCTCAATTGAGATAAATAGAGTTCAAGGATAAATAGAGTTTAGTAGTGAATCATGAACATCACACCACACACACACACCCAATTAAAGAGTTTCTCATCCTCTTTTATAGTCAAAACCTAACACTCCCACTTCATAATACCTCATATGTGTTTTTGTATATTGGGTATAATTCATTGAAACTTTTCAATGAACTTAACGCAAAGCCTTTAATTCATTTGTGCCTCCTTTGTTAGAGGAGATGACCAGTCCTTGTGTGTCTACATCAAAAGAAGAAGAATAACACATCACCTCTAAGCTACTAGGGAGATCGCCGAGCTCGATTGTTGAAGCAACCCAAACCAAAGTAGCCTCTTGAGGATATACCCAAATCACTGTTGATGGCCTCCATATTTTTAGCCATGTTGAAGCAAACCATCACATGTCAGATTGAGGGACAATCCATATATATACATATAATATAATAATAATAAAAGTAAAAAATATAAAATAATAATAATAATAATAAACAAGAGAGATAAAATATATATTTAAATTAATTGAGGTATATTTTTTCTAACGAAGGTTATCAATAAATCAAGAATCAGGGACACAAGTGCATGTTTGAGCTCATGGTTTTTATCATAGGTGAAGGATACTATGATTGAAATTGTATGTTCTTGAAGTGTGGAAATTTTTCGAAGCAGTTAGTGTTGGAAGATTTAGGTGTAACTTGATGAAGTTGGAAAGTGCATGTAGAATTAAAATTTAGTTCACTGGAACCTGCAGAAATATTCTAGAAACTATTGGAGTTTTGGTGACATGAACAAGTGCAAGGATAATAATTTGTTATGTTATTTACTTGAATCACCTATGAGGATGATGTAAAGTAATGTACATTCCACATAGAAGTCAGGGACACATTTTCAAGTAGTGACCATGAGTGTGCATTGGTTATGCGCATGAAATTTTCTATTAAAGAGGGAGGGAAACACCGGACTCTGATAAAAGGGGGTCAAGATTCATCATCCAAATTATATTCCATCATACCAGATCATAAGAAGTAGGATCATATGACCAAGCTAGGGAGGAAATTAATCTTGAAATGGTGCTCTAGGAAGAATATGGACTCATCAGATATTCTTTATCTTCCCTATTACCTCACTATTTGGATTTCTCTTTTCAATAACATGAATAGATAAATTGATTACGGGATTTCACTTATGATGATTTGGATCAATTTTATACATACATATTTTATTAATTAAGTTTTCTAGTGAATTTTAAGTTTGGTTTTCAGTTCATTCAATTATGAGCATCAATTCACACTACTCAAGAATCGATAGGTGATAGAAGTTAATCCTTTCACTCTTGATCATGGAACAAAGTACCAAAAATTGGGAAAGGTAAATTTATATCTTCTCCATGATGAATGGATTAATTATAAAGTTAATATTGAGATATTGATACTTAATAAGATTCACTGAGTCGTGGAAGTTTACTTAAGTGGTAGCTCAGTGAATCGCCACTTTTATCAAATTAATGAATGATTGTATTAATTCAAGTAGGATTTGAGAATAGCAATTTTTATTCAATTAAAATCAGTTTGAGGAACCTTGTTTCTATTTTTATTCTCCCTATACCACTTCTATTTCACCATTAATTTCCACACATTTTATTTCATCACTTTCTTGTTTTAATAATTTTTTATTTGTTTTTATTTTTTTTCTTGATTTGGTCTCTTACACACACATTAGGCCTTTCCTACGGGACTGAATCCCACCCACCATTATACTAGTTATAGGTATTTTTAGGGTTTTATAAATATTAAATTTTCATGTCTTCAATGATAGATCACATAAAATTTTGGAATAATTTCTGGGGAGGGCATGGGAAACCAAGTAAAAACAAAAACACAAAAAAAATTATATAAAAAACTTCAAAAAACTAGAAATCTAAAAAAATACAAAACATAAAAAAATTAAAAAAAAATTTAATTTTTTTAAATTCCTTTTTCCTTGAATATATTTCTACTGAAACTTCATGAACACCCAGAATTATAATTTTTAACTTTAAACTTCAATATCTAAAATAAAAAAACTAGTTTATACTTAGAAAGAAAAAACAAGCCAAAATATCAGAAATGGAGAATCTGGAAAACATAGATGAAAATCAAAACTTCAATGTTTTATAGCCTTTAGTTCTTTCCCCTAAGAGACATAGACTTAGGGGGTTTTGAATACAAAAAGTTTCATGTAATCCATCCTGTATAAGGTTGTATCTTAGGTCTAATAACTATGCAATGAAGCAGTCTCATATCTCTCAGCTTCCATCATTCAATGGTTTTCTAGCAGAGGATTCATTAGAATTCATTAGATACTTTTATAGTTATGTCCAACAATTTTCTTTTTGAGGGTTGAGATAAGAGGAGATTAGGTTGAGATTATTTCCATTATGCCTTAATGGGGATAGGACTTGGTTCCATAACCTAGATGAAGAAAATTTTGAAACCTTTCATAAACTTTTAAAAACTTTTGTTTACAAAATTTACCCCAATAACACAACCATCTAGGTTAGGCACAAGATCACTAGGTTTGTCTAGGATGAAGGAGAGTTGTTTCACAAGGCATGGGATAGGTTTAGAGGTCTCCTCGGGTAGAGTCCCAACCAATAGTTAGCTCACCACCTGCTTATGGATACTTTTTATAATTTCATCACTACTTACAACCAAAACTTAGTTGACCAATCATATGGTGATGACTTCTTTGATTCTAATGTTGATGATCTTAATAATTTTTTTTGAAAAATTGGACCCAAATTCTCAACACAAGTTCACTAGTAAAAGAAAATATAGAGAGATAAAACTAATACTTGAGCTACTATTATTAATGAAAAAAATACTTATGGAGAAGTGTTTCCATTGGGGGATGTATGGTTATACTCAGAAATGTTTTCTTAACTTTAACCTCCATATGAAATCTGAGGAGAGTGCCCATTTTGTGGATTATAGAGTTTAAAGACCCAAATTTTTTCATGTAATTATTTTTAATTATATGGAAATATTAAGAGTCCTCGAAAATTGACGGCACGTGATTCTGAGGCCCGGTGTGCCCAAAATTAATTTTTGAACTTTTTTTAAGGTACGTTTAGTAAACGCGCCAGCATCATTTTCTAACTTTTGAACCGGTGATCAGAATTGAAATATGAGGGCACCATTGAACTCACAGTGCTGATATTTTCTTAAGGAGACCTTCACCTTGACCGTAGTAGGTCGAGGGTGGAAGTTATTTTTTCAGTTTTTTGTGGAAGAAGAAAAATAAAATAATTAACATTTTATTTTTATTTTTGAAACCTTCTTTTTCAATTATAGAGGTAGGTACCACTCGAGTTGTAAATTCTCCCAATTTGAATTTTGTGGTGGGGATCACCCGAACCCCTATTAATGTGGTAAAACCTTTCAACTCTCCATGGTTAATTGTGCCAACTTCAATTAGTTAATTGTGCCAACTTCAATTAATTAATTGTTCCAACGTTAATTAATTGATAGACTTATTTTTATTATGTTGGATCCTCATTTCCATGGGGGAAAATCATTGGCAAAGGAGGGTTGGGAGAACCATGGAGAACCGGGAAGAACTTTCTCCAATGAAGAACTCTTATCCTTCTACAAAATTCTCTCCAACAAAGAACTTCATTGAAGAGTCTCCAATGAGGAATGTCTTCAATGATGATGAACCAACGAACGTCACTCCCACTCCTCACTGGCGTCAACGAATCTTTGAGGTAGGGATTGTTGTTTCGAGTACCCCTTACCTTGTTCTTGTCGTTCTTCATGAATCAAGAACAATTATGCCTCTTTCTACCATTCTAACATGGAGGGTGCGGGCCAAATAAACATGGCCCGACCCCTCCACATCCTTTTTGGATGTTGGTGGTCTTGAATTGATGGTGATGTCCCGAGACAAGTAAGGGAGTCTTTAGAATGAAGATCGGGCCACCGGGGCACACCCGGTGACCCAAGTAATGTCGTCGGCGACCGTGTCGGTGATCGGCACTGGTGGGACTCAGGAACAATGGCTGGCACTTCGTCCAGCCGTGACGATAGAAGTGATGAGACCACACGCCCGGAGAAGGGTCGTGGCCCATCGACCGTGGCAAAGCAAGGGTGGCAGTTGGCGCACGGTCGGGCGTGTGAAGGAGGTGGCGGCGCACGTCTGCGCCGCCAGTGTCTAGGGGCCATGGCATGAGGCCGCGATGGTGAAGGAGGGTGGTCGGATCACTATCGGTCGTGCCACATGGGTCGGCTAGCCGTCCAATCAGTCGGGGAGTCGAGCAGGACCCGGGGTCCCACGTGCCAGCTGTCAACGCCACGTGGCGCTAGCCGATTGGTAACCCAACCCGAACATCCTAGCAATTCAAGTTACCCAGGGGGCGCCTCCCCTTGGGTGGCGGCTAGGGAGGACCCCACCATGGGGCCACCCAGCCGAGGGCCAGCCGCGGGCCACCCAGCGCAGGCCACCCTACTGGCTGGGCCACACCGGCAGGTCGGGCCGGACCCAGGGCTAGAGTTGGGTCAGGCCGAGTCGGACCCATGTCTAGACTTGGGTCGGGCCGAGTCAGGCCAGGTTGGTTCGACTGGACCCAGACCAGATTCAACCCTTTTTCACTCTTTTGTCCATAACATGCGCTATGGGTGTCCATTTGATGAACCGTCTACGGTGACAGAAACCTTGGATCAAGACGGTCCTTTTGGTATACCCCACTTGAGATTTAGATAAATTTGGGTATATCCGGGTTGGATTGAACATGAATCTAACCGAGCCCCTGGGACTAAAAGATCAATAACTTACAGACCAGGCGTCTGATTGACACACCGTCTATTGCATTGAGACCCCTTTTACGTGGCGGTCCTCCGGAATACTTCTTCATGGGACTTCATGGTAGTTGTAGTATCAACCTGAGGCTTGAAGATCAGACCCTCCCAGAATCAAGCGAGCTTAGTGCGAGAACCCTATAGTTGACTGTAGCATGAGAAAGGGATAATATGTTGGTATGTGCCTTGGGATCCTACGTGGGTCTGTGTTCGAGGATACCACTTGGATCCGCTCTAGGAATCCACGTGGGACTACTCTAGTATTCTACATGGGTCTTCTGTACTAGGATCCTACATGGGTCTGATGATTTAGGATCCTACGTGGGTCTAATGATTTGGGATCCTACATGGGTCTGCCTCTCAATAGGGTAAGATGATTTAGTAGTTACATCTAATCATCTTTACTACCGTACCTAAGTTATACCTGGTGTGAGATGAGTTATATCTTTGTGGTATTATTCTGTGTGGCATGACCTTTGTGGTACATACATTTGTGGTGATACCTTTGTGGTATACTTCTGTATGGATTTTCCTTTGTGGTACTTACCTTTGGGGTGTTACCTTTGTGGTAATCTTTCCTCCGTGGAACAGTTGAGATTTTGGATAAAAGATTTGGGCCTTGTGTTTCCTCATGAATGAGATTGGTATACTTGATAACTTATGTATATGTATGGGCAAATACCTAAGTAGGTTTGTTAGTTGTTTTTATGCTTTTTGGTTTATCCTTTGTGGATTTTGTGAGACCTTTGAGGGTCTCGGGGTACCAACTGAGTATCTTTATACTCACCCCTACACGGGCTACACCCGCACCTTGTTGTGTTCCGTGCAGACGATGGACATCGCTGACAGAGGACGAGGGTACCAGGACTGGAGGTAGCTCAGAGGTGGACATTAGACGAGGCGTACCGCTTGGATTACCATTCGAGAGTCGTACCTACCCTTCAGGTAGGATCCTTGGTGGGTGTTCACTGGAGTTGTTTTCAATTTTACTTGTACTTTTTAGTTTACTTGTACTTTACAGTTGGTCTTGTATTCTGACCCCTTTTTTTTCTTTACACACCTTGTTTACTATATAGTTTCACTTTGTGATTTTATCCTGTTTTGTACTTAGTTGTGTGAGTTTATAGGTTATAAAGGCAATGTCTTCCCAGTTTTAGGGAATACGCCTTTTGGTGCTAGTCGTCAGCCCCTGACCTATGGAAGGTGGGCTTGGGGTAGTCACGGCATGGGCCCCAGGGGATGGGTCATGACATAGAGCTAGAAATAAAGGAGTCCAAGATCCTTTCTCAAATCAATACAATTTTTTGATACAAAATCACCCCAACCTATCTTAGAAATAACAAGGTGTAATTAAAGATTTCGGTGCCCTAAATTACTGAACTTATCCCAGATGTAATTATTAAAATCAATTTGGGATGAATCTTAAAATTATAAAGGAGAAAATAAGGGCTTCTTGTATCAGGTTCTAGGTGATATTGGTTCATTAAAAAAGACACATACATGACGCACACCTATCATGGGGCATAGAAAAACAATATTTAAATTACTTAAGTGTAGTATTGTAATTAATCTTAGGTAATAACCTGAAAAGGAGTGCACATAAAACAAGGTTGTCACTTTTTATTGGTTTCCTAAAAATAATTGGTTTTAATTAAATTTGAATAATGTGAGATAAAGAAGCAATTTTATTTGATTAGTTTTAAGAAAATGAGAAAGATAGTTATCGAAGAGGGTTTGGCTAGACCTAGTGTTGTTCTATCATGGTTTCAAAGTTTTTTCCTTTTCATCCACTAACTAGTAAGAGATATATTCATCTACTGAGTCCTTTATCCCCCTTGTCTAGATGATTATGATGAGAATATTCCCATTTAAAACCTCAGGTAGCTCTATTATCCTTACCATGTGTGTAACATTGCAGTAGGTTTTCCTGATTAATTAGAAAAATCCTTGACCAAGGATTATTATTCCCTAATAAATCAATATTAAAACATATAATATTACTCATGTGATATATACCATGAAGCACTCACCACCCAATCCTAATATATTCTACTGTATACAGAAAAGAATCGTGTGGAGGGAGATATGGATCATTAACCAAAGTAATTAAAAATAACAGAATTAAAACCTAATGAAATTTCATTAGGAATATAAAACTAAATTATAAATTGAAACAATATTTAGAAATAATAATATATCTTAATAATTTGAATCACAAGAACTCAAGAAAAGAACATAGGTACAGCCTCCCCCTCCTAATCACTCAATGAAACTACCCCTCCATGGATGGGGAAGTCGAGATGATATAGGAAAAGGAGAAATTATAGAGTAAATAAAAGAAAAGAAAATAAATATATATATAGGTGGTTTTCTTCCAATGTTCCCTATCCAGTCAATTGGATGGTGTGGGATGGATTAGAATTCTTTGGGAAGGAGGATCTCTCCTCCTTTTATAGGATATAATTTCCATTCAAAATTTACCACATGTTACTCCCATTAAATGGTCAATTAACATATTCTCTTCTTTATTAAAGTTTTTCATAAATGTATTACGCATCTATCCTACAAATTTCATCATATTTGGCTATGTTTAGTGAGAGTTAAGTCTATTTTACTTTGAAAATTTATTCTACCCATGTAGACTCTCCATATTTCATATCTTCGATTTCCCATGCATTAATGGAAATTAAAAAGGAATATTAACAAATAAAATCCTTCATGAAATTTTCTAAAAATGTCTTTTGTATATTCACACCAAATTATAATGTATTTAGTCCATCAAATCATGAGATATGGTCCCAACATCATAAATCTCTAGATCTGTGAACAGGTTTCAAGGCCCAACTTATGAGCTGGTTTTGAGTTTCGAGATGGTGGATTTAGATTTGGATCCAAAATAATAAAATGAACCCAAGGATGTATAGAATCCTAAAAATAAATAATTTTATTATTTAGATAAGTATATAAAATTTCATGGCCTAAATACAGAAATAATTTAAAACAGTTAAAATCCAAATTAGGCCATTTTTCGGATTAAGATCAAAATACCACTAAAATAATAAAATGTGATAGTTTACCTTAAAGTAACACTTTTATGGGATTATAAAAATTTGAAATTAAATGTAAAATTATTGAAAATATTAGTTCTATCAATTCCTCCACACTTAAACCATGATTTTACTCAAGCATAAGATCTCAACATTGAAAATTAGTGGGCACCAATGTTACCAATATTCAAATTCCAAGGAAATAAAATTAGAAATCATCAATGTCAAATAAAATTATCAATGTTACATAAAATATCAATTCAATTTTCCATTTTTCAAAGAAATATTCAGTTCATGTATTTTAATTTTTTCCTTTGAAAAATGATGGAACTTCTCCTTTCATTCATTCATGCTCATCAATTCATTATTATTAAACATGCCAATTCATGATCTACCTCACAATGGATTATTTTCTCTCATCACTCATGATAAAATTCAAGTATAGTTATTCTCATATCCTGAGATTGTGCTCCCTATCTATAGGATTTTAAATGAAATACTTTATCCACTTTGTAAAGAAAAAAGGCACATAAAATCAAGAGGACTTTTCAATAAAGGTTCAAATGACTCTGAGGCTTAAGGTTGTAAAGATTTGATGCTTTAAAAATTAATGCTCAAGGACGAGGTTTACCTCTTAAGTAAAAGTCATTATATCAAGAAGTGTAGTGAAATTCTCCCCTTCAAAGTAGCAACTTCCACTTCCCCCAACACTACTACAAAATGTGCATTTATCAGTGCTGATATTTATTAGTGCTAGAAAAATGCACTGAGAAAGTACATCTTTATGAACACTAAAATAAGCGCTGATAAAATAGAACCTATATCAACACTTTATTTTAGCACTGATAAAGGTTACCCTTTATCAATGCTTTATTTTTAGCACTGATAAAAAGTACCCTTTATCAGTGCTAAAAATGAAGTACTCGTAAATGGTAACCTTTATCATCACTTTATTAGCACTGATAATGCTCTATAAAAATGAAATAATTAAACAAATAAAATTATTTTTTCTAAAATAATTTCATTAATTAAATAATTATTGTTAAAAATTAATAAATTGAATATACATATATGTAAATTTTAAAAATTAAGAAATAGTATATATTAAATATATAGATATGTAAAATGAATAAAATTAAATAATTAAACAAATAAAAATTTAAAATGAGTAAATTAAGAAAAATATTAAACATTTTATTAAATAAATAATTATTGAAAAAAATGAATAAATTTAATATACATATATATATTATAAATATTGATAAATAGTATATATTAAATATAGATATATAAATGCATATATAATTAAACAAAAAATTTAAAAATGAATAAATTACAAAATTATTTAAAAATTTATTAATGAAATAATTATTAATAAAAATGACTGAGTATAATATATATAAATATAGAAATTATAAATCGTAATAAATAATATATATTAAATATGAATATATATATATATATATAATGAAAAAACTGTTAATTACAAACATATTAATGTCTTATTCATTTTTAATACTATTTAATTTTTCAATTTAATATATATCAAACATCATGTGTTACATTGATTTCACGTACATATATATATGTAATTAATTCAGTTTTATATATAAACACACAAAAATATATTTATGCAATATATAGAAACACATACACCTAATATTTATGTAATTTAATCAAATTTCAGTATATTTTAGAATTTCATTATAACATGATAAATTTAATATATTATGTTTTTAATAGATCAATTTTATTTACTTATTTTTAATAATATTATAGTTAGGGTATTCATTTTTAATATTTTTTTGTTTTTTATTATATTTCTTAATTTGATCATTTCCTATTATTTATTTTTATTTATTTATTTATTATATTTTAGTATTTTAAATATGTATTCATATTTACTTCAATATATATATATATATATATATTTAATAATTTATATTTAATTAATAAAACTTATCCATTATTTCAATATTTTTAAAGTGTACTCATTTTGAATTATTCAATTTCACTCGTTTTTAAAATGCATGTATTTCATATTATATATCCATTAATAATGTTAAAAACATATTTGTAAAAAAATATTTATAAATAAATATATTTATACAAGAATAATTTCTATATTTAAATTTTTTTTATATTTATAATTATTATAAATAAATAATTATTATTTTCTAAATAAGTATTTATATAATTATAAATAGATATTTATTTATTTATTTAATAATTATAAAATTATAATAAATTTATTTAAATAAATCCTTTATCAACGCTAAAAAGGAACTTTTAAAAAGAATCTTTATCGGCACTAAAACATTAGCACTGCTAAAGATGTTTTTTATCAGATCTTTTTTAGCATAGATAAATCTTGATATTTATCATCGCTTTTGTAGTTATAATAAATATCCCTTTTATCATCACTTATCAATTTAGCATTGATAAAAGTGATATTTATCATCGCTTTTCTGAAAGTGCTGTTAAAATTGTTCTCAATCTATTTAAAAGAACCCCAACTGGTACTATGTCAGTCGTGATTCTCAAGATCTCATGGAACTCCTCTGCTGCTGATGCGACTCCTCTACGTTCCCTTGAACAAATCAAGGCTAGAATCTAATTTATGTCATTTTCTACTTTTCCTCTATCCTTTTTTGATCTTTTTGGTTCTTCATTTTTCGTTTTTGTGTTCTTCTTGACTATGAAAAACCCTATATCTCATCTCCTCGCCACTGCCAGTGTGACTCCTCTAGGTTCATGTAAGGATCATAATGATGTACCGTGATATTATTCAATATTTTTTGTGGCCTGTAATGATGAAATGAATTATATTATTCCTCTCTAAATTGTTTACCTATAATCCGGTGAAAGAAAAATATAAAAAACCAATAAGTAATCTCAATACTTTCTTTTCCTATTAGGAAATAGGATGAAACCATAATGGATTTATTGAATAATTTTTCAAGGTCAATTAAATAGAAAGATGTGGTGTGGGTTATAGTGAATCACCTAACTAATATTAATGGATTATTACATATTGAATAGGCTTACTCAGTTGATGAACTCGATTAATTCTATGTCAAAGAGATAATAATGCTTCTAGGTGTCCCATCTAGTGTTGCATCTGATAGGGATATGATGTTTTTATCTTGGTTATATCAAGGACGTTAATTTTCTATGATGTTATGGGTGAAATTTTATACTTCCATTATTTCATAGACTAGTGACCATTCAAATCATACTATCTTAATATTGGAGGATATTATTTGAGCCTTAATTCTTAACTTTAGTGGATCATGGAAGGATTAAACTTCCTTGGTGGAATTCTCTTATAAAAACAATTATCAATCACTTATCCAAATAGACCCATATGAGGAATTATATTAAATACATTTTCAATTTTCTTTATATTGGATAAATATAGAAGAATCTCCTATGAATAGTTCTAATCTTGTCTAATAAATAATCGACCGAGTGATGTTAATTCGAAAACATTTTGAAACTACTCAAATTAAACTAATATCCTACAATAACCATCAGAGGTAACCCTTGTAATTTAATGCTAATTATCATGTATTTATTTATGTTTCCTTGAGATTGGTTAACTAATGAATTATAAATAAGAGAAAATTAACCTCAAAATACATCAAACCATTTAATGTTCTTGGAAAAGTCCAGGAAATTTCTGAATATCTAGCCTTACACATATGAAAACCAAAAGGTTGAATCTATTCCCTCAAGAATCTAGTTGAACCTTATTGAGTATGAAATTCTTGAGGCAGTGGAGGTTTTAAATGTCTCATCCAATCTAACCATGTAATCCCCTTTAATTTTAGTATCTTAGTCTCATTTTGGGTGTATTTTGTGTTGAAGGGGAGTTAAAAGAGGGGTTATAGGATTTTATAGGAGAGAGTGGTGAAGAGATAGAGGTACCCTTGTGTGATAGGCATTGAGTACCTGATGAAATGGAACCAGGTACTTATTGATATTCTAGTGCAAGTAGGGCCACTATTAACACAACCAAGAACCTGGTGGCCTAGTATTTGTTTATATGGTGGTACTTTTGATATTTGATTAATGCTGGGGGTTTTTTATCTTTTTAATCATAATAAACTTGTATACTAATTAAATTAGGTCCTAATACCATGTCGTTGGGTTAAACATGACTACTAGTTCCTCATTCTTGTGGTTTAGAGTGAATTGTGTCTTCTTTTTGTCTTGGTTTATGTGGGTAAGCTTTTAAAATGAAAACTATTTTGAAAATTAAAATGATTTCTTTAAAATGGTATCAGATTTGAAAAAAATGGTGTTTAAAGGAAATTGTTTTTGATTAAAATTTTGTTAAATTATTAGTTTTGGCGATAAAGTGATAAGTGTGACCCTAGGTATTCCTTATGAGTGTTTTCATATGTGTGGGTATTTGAGGAATTGATTCTGAACCTGGTTTTATTATTTTTGTGTTATTCAGAATATGTCACCCGAAAAGGCTCTGAATTTTCTAGTGGGTCTCTCCCTATTTCTAGTTCTCCTCTGTTTTTTCCCACCTTCCATGGAAATCGAGGTTCGTTAGAGGTATTGAAGTGGATTTAAGAAGTTGAGAATATATTTAGAGTGTTGGGAACTCCCAAAGCCATTAGAGTTCATACTGTTCTGGATCTCCTTGGGGGTCCATCTTTAGAAGAATGTGAGTTGTTTTCCCAGCCAATGATGCAAGTTGGGACGATGTGGTAAGTTTTTAAGTCCTTCTTTGTATACCTAAGGAGGTAAAGATGAATAAAAGAGAACATCTCATGAGTGTCTATCAAGGTCAATGGATGGTGAAGTCTTATGTTGAACACTTCAAAGAGATGGTTTCCTTTTCTCCAAAGGTGGTGTCGTAGGATCTGTTGAAAGCTTATCTTTTCATTGGGGGTATTCATCCAAAGATCAAGGAGAATTTACTATTCTATAAGGATCTCTATTTTGAGAAGTTAGCAGAGGAAGATTTTTGGCTGAGTAATTGTGAAAGAATCATACAACAAATTAGCTCAGTTGTTGTCTCCCGTGTTGGGGTGAAGACGTTCGGAGTTTCTTCATTTCAGTTTTATGGATATTGTAAGTTCATATTTAATTATAAAATAATGATGAAACTATCCTTTTATAGTTCAAATGGTTTTGTTTTTCTGAATTTTAACATTTAAAAGGCTATCCTTTCATGAATTAGTTCCCCTATTTATATCAGGCATGTTCGGAGATGTCTATTTTTGTGGAAATCACTCTTTCTGCCTTTTGTGTGGGTTCGTTATTTGATTATAGATCCTTTTTGGGTTTATCCCCTTGTCATAAGAAGTATAAATATCTTTTAATATAAAAGTACCACATGTTTTAGATTCATATTGTTTTGGTACTTTAATTCAATGATCTATAAGTCATTTGTGATGTATAGGAATCATATGCACCTCAATCTGACACACGGTGTGACCGGTATGACTCTAAGTGCATATTTTTATTCAAAATTGACACACTCAAAACTAAGAAAATGAATTTGTATTGTTTTGGTACATTAGGAAAATGATTCATAAGTCATTTGTGACATGCAGGAATCAGTCACACTATAATTCGACTCACGGTGTGACTGGTATGACTCAAAGTGCACCTTTTTATTCAAAATTTACATTAATTTTAGTAAAAAACAACTGACATGCTCTATTATAGTGTTTTTTTTTTGTATTTATATTAGAAATTTTATTTCATTTATATTTATTATTTTAGTAATTTATGTTGTTATTTATAGTGATGTAGTCTGTTGTTACAACACACTACACCTATTTATAATGTTAGTGTGTTGTAGCATCACACTACAATGTTGATCTTTATCAATGTCACTAAATGCGCTGATAAAGATAGAATTTATCAGTGCTAATAAATGCATAGATAAATAAATCCTTTATCAGCGCTTTTATGAGTGTTGATAAAGGATTCCTTTATCAGTACTTTTTAAAGTGTCGATAAAGGTATTTTTATTAGCACTTCTAAAAGCAATGATAAATGGTGTTTTTTGTCATTGATTTTAAAAGCATTGATAAAATTATGATTTATCAATGATTTTATTTATGGTGATAAATATACTCTTTATCATTAATTTTTATCATTGATAAAATAATTGACCTTTTAACCATGCTGAAGTAGTCTGCTCTTTTCTAGCACTGATAAAGGCTTATTCTAGTGCTGTTAAAGGTGTGTTTTCTAGTAGTGAAAAATCGACGTAAGGTCATGATAAAATTATGCATAATGAATGATTTGTTCACCCTCTTGAATTTTTTTTACAAATAATATATTTTTTCCATTTTTTTCTTTTTTTTAATGTTATTCTTGAAATAAACCTCACATCCATCACTTAACCACATATGATAAAAATCATTGGTCTAGTAATGGTGATTTTTGGTTTTCCTAATTCACAACCCATTTTTATTTCATCATTTTTTTCTATTTTGTTTATTCAAGAGCAAAAAAACAATAAAGAGTACAATGAATAAATCAAATGGCCTTTCTCATTACCCAAAGTAGCACCCACACACTTTTTCTTTATAATTTATATCATCCCTTCCACAATGATTCACTTTACCCCCACACTTTAACTTTAAAATACCATGAAAATACCAAGAGTAGGGTAGAAATGGATAAAAATGGCTCGAAACATGGCTCATCTCTATAAAATTCATTCATGGTCTCTATGGGATAAAGAAAGATTGATGTAAAGGTGGTCTTTTATAGATAATTGGTTTATCAAAATATGTCGCAATCATACTAAATGTGGTTTTGTAAAGTCATATATTTGATAAGTTAAAATTCAAGTCCTAGCAAGTGATAAGTCCCAATATAGGTCAAGAAATATGATCAAGATAAAATAGGAAGTAGTTGGTCTAGAAATCCTCTCATAAATGGGAATATGATATTGGAAAATCACTCAAGGCATGACTAATAATAACAAATCAATTCACATGAATTTCAAAAAATCAAATCATTAAAAATGGTAGGGATTACATGAATCAATCGATTCCCTTGAATCATGAGTCATCATTTAAATATCCTTGATTCACTTTAAACATTCAATTATCTATTTTAATCATTCAATATCATAAACATTAAAATCTAAAACATGGAATCATAATATTTCTAAGAAACTTATGTCTCCTAGATAAGTCAATAAAGCATTAATTCTAGTGTGGATATTCAATTTTTGATTAAATCTCAAAAAATAGATTTTAAAAATATATATAGGTAATTCAAATGATATTGAATGTAAAATAAAACTCTATTTAGCAATGATGCTTAAATCGAGTGGTGCATGTCATATTCCTTCAATTTTGTTTTGCAACACTTTCGCTACGTGTGTTCTGTTTATTATTTCTATTTTTCAGCCTTGCATGATCTTTATTAATGAACCCGAAATATAAATAAAAAAAGATGATAGTGAAGGATTATCCAATTATTCTAGAATATGACTGAGCAGAAGAGTGGACTAAGGGACAAAATATAGGTTGCCACCCAGAAGTTATTTTGTTTAATTTTGTTGATCCAACTCAAAAATATAAAATTTTGAAAAATCCTAGACTACAAGATTCCCTCCCCCACACTTAATTGATGCAGTGTCATCAATGCATTTAAATTGATTTTTTCATGTAAGTATGTAAAAAATGGAGTTAATACTTTTAATCAAGTGTAATTTAAGGATAAAACTCAGTAGGTATTCATTGATAATTAGGGTGAAGGAGTGTGATCTCCTCTACTAGTTCTTGAGGTATGGTCCCATGGAACTTATTAAGCCTCTACCCATTTATAGTGAATGAGTTTTCTCCTCCTTCCTTTGTAATTTTCAAAAAACCGAAGGGGTATATGTGAATAATAGTAAAGGGGACTTACCATATGGAATGAAGTTTACCTGGTATTAGATTAAGTCTGGATTTTTATAATAGCACTTGATATCCAAGGTTAAAGTTTATTGGTTGAATCATCTTGTCATGGGCCATCCTTTTTCTATATTTATAGATCATCGAATTTTCAAAATATTCCTTCCTGGTTTCCTCTAGCTCCTAAAACTATAATCTTCTCTCTTTCCGAGCTTTATCAAGGTCCAGATTCATCTCTCTTACCGCCTAGTAGTCTTTATGATCCAATTCCACAGGAAGGTGGAAACTCTTTCCATAAATCGATTTATACAGGATCATCCCTATGGGTGTTTTGTCAGCTATTTTGTATGCCCATAAGGTATAATATATTCTATGGATCTAGTCCTTACTATTGGTTTTAACAATATTTTCCAGAATTCCTTTGTTTTCTCTATTGGATACTTCTTCTTGGCCATTTTTTTGGGGATGTTATGGTGTTGACGTTTTATGATATACCGCAAACTTTTTCAGAAATGCTTCTATTTTCCAATTATAGAAATGAGTTCCCTAGTCACTTATGATTTCTTTTGGTACTCCAAACCTATATAGTATGTTAGCCTATATTATTTCACCATTGATAATGTAGAGTTGTTCTCTAGGAAGCTCATCATTAATTGGGTTTTGGTTTGGAATTTTTTCTTTAGCGGTGCGGGGTAGTCAACTTAGATGATCAAACAACTTATTTTCAATTCCCTTTTTATGTTTAATCTATGAATTGAACTCTTGTAAGATTAGAATCCATCTCACCAACCTTGTTTTAGAATCTAAATTTTTCATTGAATATTAAAGTGTTGTATGATCAGAAAAAATAACTTTAGTGCCAAGAAGGTATGATCATAATTTATCAAGTGCAATGACAACTGCAGGGAAATCCTTCTCAGTGGTTGTGTAATTTATGTTTTTTTAATTAAAGGTCATTGATTCATAGGATATGACTTGAGGGTTGTTTTCAATTCTTTTTGATAGAGTGGCTCCCACTTCTTAATTAGATGCATAATAAAGTAACACGAAAGGGTACTCCTAGTTGCGTGGTTTCATTATTGGTGGTGTGATCAACCTTTTCTTCAAATCATCAAATGATTCTTTACATGCATAATCAAAATTAAATTCAGTATTCTTTAAAAGTAATATTGATATAGGGAGATAAATATTACTAAAATCCTTGATGAATCTTCTGTAAAATCCTCTATGCCCTAAAAAGGATCTATCATGTTTTAAACAAGTTAGATGTGGCAAGGAATTTATTACTTCAACTTTTGATTTATCAACCTCAATACATTTTTTGTGAAATTATGTGCCCTAACACTATTCCCTTTTCAACCATTAAATTACATTTTTCAAAATTTAAGGCAAAGTTCTTTTCAATGCATATTTTCAAAACTTTTCTAAATTTTCTACAAAATGATAAAATGAATTTCGGAAAACTGTGAAATCATTGAGAAATACCTCTAGGAATTCCTCAATATAGTCTAATAAAATACTCACCATACACCATTTAGATGTACTTGGGGAGTTTCATAGACCAAAAGGCATCCTCTTATAGGTGAATGTGCCAAAATTATAGGTTAATTTTGTCTTATCCTAGTCTTATGGTGCGATCGGTACCTGGAAGTATCCTAAGAATCCATCTAAAAAACAGTAATGAGTTTTTCCAACTAACCTTTATAGAATTTGATTGATGAAGGGAATAGGAAAGTGGTCTTTTCTGGTAACTTGATTTAGCTTCATGTAATCTATATACACTCTCAATTTGTTTTGTACTCTCAGGGAGATCAGTTCATTTATTTCGTTTTTAATAGTGTTCAGGGTGGTTTTCTTTAGGACTACATGATTTGGGATGACCCATAGTGAATCTGATATTGGGTAAATGATGTCAGATGATATCAATTTTTCTATCTATTTATTAACAACCTCCATGATGGTGGGATTTATTTTTCCCTAAATTTTTCTAACTAGTTGGGAATAAAATTCTGAAAATATTATATGAGAGAAAAAATTGGGATTGATTCCAAGTATATCACCTAAACTCCATCCTATAACTTGGATATTTATTTTTATAAGGTCAATAAGAGTTTATTATTTTTATTGGGATAGGTTATTGGAAATGATTATTGGAAATTTCTCTCCTTATATTAGGTAAGAATACTTCAAATCACTTGAAAATAGCTTAAGTTCCAAACATGGGGGTTGTTAAAGGGATGATATAAAATTTAGGTTTCCTACATCTAAGGCTGTAATCTCCAATATAATCTCACTATCTTTTAACAAATCAATAAAAACATCATATTTTACCTCTTCCTCTAACATGAGATCAGGATTTTCAAGTTCTTAGGAATTAGAACATTCAAATGAAAAATGTTCTCCAAATGATAAGAAGTCATGAAATATACCTGAATATTCAATTAGTTTTATACCTTCTTCATGGGAGATTACATAAAGTGAGTAATTTTTGGAAGGATGTTTCATCTTATCAAGAATGTTTAAGTGTACTATATTTTCTCTAAGTTATATTATGATTGTTCCTTTATGGACATTGATGATCATCCTTACTATTTTTAAGAAGGGTATCCCTAGGATGATGGGAGATTGGCCTAGTTCTTAGTCTTCTTCCATGGTAAGAACATAAATGTCTACTAAAAAGATCAATACTCTTACTCCCATAAGTACATCTTCTACGAATCCAATTGGAAAAATGGTGGATCTATTTTCTAGTTATACCACCACTTGAGTTGGTTTTAGTTCTATGATCTGTAAGGATGAAAATAATGTGTGAGGCATAATATTTATTGAAGATCCCAGATCACATAGTGTATTGGTAAAATTTAAAGACCCAATAGTGCAGAGAATAGAGAATGTCCCTCAATCTTTAAATTTTTATTTTATAGGTGGTGTGATTAGTGCTGAGACACTTCTTCCTAAGTTGATTCTCTCATTTCCATCCAACCTTCTTCTTTTAGTGCACAACTCCTTCAGAAATTTTTCATACTTAGGTATTTGTCGGATTGTATCTAATAGTGGTATATTAATCTCAATTTTCTATAGGGTTTTCTGAATTTACCATTGAAATCATTCTTCTTCACCCTTCTTAGACTCAACTAATGCATATGGGAATGGTTCTTGGATATCCTTTTTCTCCCTTTATTGTTTTTGTAAAAGAAATGGACTTTCCTTCCTAAATATTGTTCTTTATCCTTTTTTGTTATGGTCTCATTATTTTGGATGGATAGGTTGAGCTTCATAATGTTTCTCAGAATCATCATCCTCACTTTTTTTAGGGGACTGGATCTATTTTTTGATTTTTGTTGTGATTTCATTGATATTATCCTTTGGATTTGGAATAGTCTATGCTGGGAGTTTTCCTTTATTATTGGTTAGAATGTCCATAAGGATATCAAAATTATTGTCCCAATTTTTCACTATCATATTTATATATTTAATATCTATTTATTAGTGGTTATTTTGAGATATTTTGGGGTTGTTCAAATTTTTTCTATTGTTATGGTTGTTTATAGGGTTTTTGGAAAGGTGGAGATTTTTGGTATTATTACTGATGGAATGGAGGTTAAATTTGGTATTTATTCTTAAAATGAGGTTTTTCCTGGTTAGGTTTGTAGCTGGCATGGCTGATTTGGTTGGAATTTACTTTACTAATAGGACACATCACAACTTTCAGTCCCCTGCACTTATAGAAATTGATCAGTGTAATGATAATTAGAAGAGCATAAATCACATACCTGAGTCGGGCCTTTTTGTTCATTTACATCATTTATAGTAATTTTTCTCATCGCATTGGTCATTTCCTTAAGTGTTGCTTCAAGTAATGGTGAGGAAGAAACTAAATCCCTTACCTCATGGTTGCCTTTAATGCCTGTACCTCTAGTGCCAAATTGATGTGATTTTTATGGAATATTTTCAATCAGACCTATGGTGTTTGCTGATGACTTTTCAATAAAGTCTCCTCTAGATGATGTTTCTAGTAAGTTACAATCATTATCGAGTAGTCCTTGATAGAATAAATTAAGTAAATTGTGTTCTTATATAGTCTGATGTGGGTAGCTGGCACAGAGTTTCTTGAATTGCTCTCAGCACTCATAAAGTGTCTCACTGATGGATTATCGAATAACATAGATCTATTTTTGAATGATCATGATTCTGGATGTGGGAAAAAACCTTTGCATGAAGAATATTTTAAGATATTTCCAATCTTGTACCAATCCTAGTTGTAGACTGTACTACCATTCCTTTTTCGATCCCTCAAGTGAGAAGAGGAATGCTCTCCACTTTAACTATTCTTCCACAACTCCTCAGGGTCTGCAACTGGATCACACATTTATAAATTCCTAACTATTTCTATTGGGGTATTCTCTTTCAAGGCCATGAAATTTAGGTAGAATTTTAATCATGTTAATACACAATTCAAAATCATTCTATAAGGTAGGGATAGCTATTTGATTTTGTTGGTTAGAGAATTATGGTGCACAGATATCACACAGAGTTTTGTTGGGATTTCCAGACATTATTATAGGTTCAGAGTGATCACTAAATGAGTCACTTAAATCCATGAGATGAAATTATTCAAACTCTTTTTTCAAAAAAAAATTCTCAATTGGGTTATTATTCATTAAATTTTTGGATCAAATTCAATTAAAAGATTATTTGAACTATGGGTCATTCAAAATAAATAAAATGGTCTTTTGAGGCACTACCACCCTAGAAACGGATTCAAGTCTGGCGTATGCTTATTTTGGGGTGTAGAAAAACAATATTTAAATTACTTAAGTATAGTATATCAATTAATCTAAGGTAGTGTACTGAAGAGGAGTAAACACAAAACAAGGTTGTCACTTTTTATTGGTTTTTTAAAAATAATTGGTTTTAATTAAATTTGAATAATGTGAGAGAAATTAGCAGTTAAATTTGATTGGTTTTAAACAAATGAGAAAGACGGTGATCAAAGTGGGTTTGGCTAGACGTAGTGTTGTGCTATCATGGTTTCCAAGTTTTTTCCTCTTTCTTCAACTGACTGGTAAGAGAGAGGTTCATCTACCGAGTCCTTTCTCTCCCTTATCCATATAATTATCATGAGAATATTTATATTTTAAACCTTAGGTAGTTCTATTCTCTTTCTTGTGTCTGTAACGTTGCAGTAGGTTTTCTTGATTAATTATGAAAATCCTTGACTAAGGGCTATTATTCTCTAATGAACCAATATTATGACATATAATATTACACATATGCTAGAGATCATCAAAAACTCCCCACCAAACCCTAATTTTTTCCACCATATATAGAAAGAATTTGGTGGAGGGAGATATGGATCATTGACTAAAGAAATTAAAAATAACAGAATTAAAACCTAATGCAATCGCATTCAGAATCTAAAACTGAATTGTGAATTGAAAACAGATTTATAAAGAATAATACATCTTATTAATTTGAATCATAATAACTCAAGAAAATCACATAGGTATAGCCTCCCCCTTTCCCAATCGTTGATTGAAACTACCCCCATGGATGGGGAATTCAAGATGATGTGGGAGAGGGGATACATTAGAGAGTAAAAAAATAAAATAAAAAGAAAAAAATCTATATGATTTCATCATCCAATGCTTACCTCATCGGTCGATTGGATGGTGTGGTATGGATTGAAATTCTTTAGGAAGGAGGATCTCTCCTCCTTTTATAGGCCATAATTTACCTTCTAAAGTTTCCATGTTTTAGGCCCAATAAATGATCAACTAGCATGTGGTCTTCATCATGAAATGTGTTCATAGATGTCGTTATCATCTCTCCTCCAAATTTTAGCATATTTGGAAATTTTTAGAGATAGTTATGTCTATTTTACTTTGAGAATTTATTCTACCCATTCAGACTCTCCATATTTAATATCTCTGGTTTCCAATGAATTTGTGGCCATTAAAATGGCATATTAACATGTGTAATTATTAATTAAAATTATTAAAAAAATTCTTGAAAATCCACTCGCCAAATTTCAGAGTGTTTGGGCCTTCAAATCACGAGATATGGGCCCAATATAAAAAACACCATATCTATGAATAGTTTTCAAGGCCCAACTTGTGATCTGGTTTTGAGCTTCGAGATGGTAGATTTCGTTTTGAGTCGAGAAGAATGAAATGAATCCTAGAATGTATAGAATCCTAAAAATAAATAATTTCAAAATTTATATAATTATAGAAAATATTATTTCCTAAATAAAAATAATAATTTAAAACAGTTAAAATCCAATTAGGCCATTTTTTCGATTAATCTCAAAATACCCCTAAAATCATAAAATTTGATAGTTTCCCTTAAAATAACACTTGTTTAGGATTAAAAAATTTTGAAATTAAATGTAAAATTATTTAAAAAAATATTTCTATCAATACACTAGGATACATAGTCTAGAAATTTAAATGGTTCAGATGGCTAGAGACCTAGGAGGAAGAGATAAAGGAAAACTACCTTGCACAACTGAGTCAAACCCAAGATAAAACTTTATAGAAGTAACAACCAAGTCAGGTCTAGAACCAGTTAGGAAATAGTCCAGGTATTATAAAATTGATGTTCATTCTGAAACTATAAATTAAAATCTATAAAATCTTGAATCAAAAAATTTGGACAGAACTGAATAATCTGAGAAAAATGATAACCCTTCACATGATAAAACCATATATCAAAGGAAAATTAAGTGGGTGTTTGTTAATGAGGGAAAGAAGAAATTAATTTTTAATTATGAGAAGAATATTCCACCCATTTTTTTATAATTATCCCCTTTCCATCTTTTTTCCACAATGGATGAAAAAGAACAATGAACCTGATTACCTCAAATTCCTTAAAATGTTCATGATATTTAATGTTAACATGCCATCTGTGGATGCTTTGAACAAAATACCATATTATCTCAAATTTCTTAAAATTTTTTTATTAAAAAGATGTATTGGTTTGAGATATCAAAAGTTAATATGAATTCGGAGTGTAGTTCCATAGTTCAAAATAATATTCCTCCCAAACTGAAAGACCCTAGTAGTTTTATTATTTCCTATAAAATTGGTGGGAGTGTGGATTTTAGGTGATTGGGTGATTAAGGATCTATAATTAACCTTATTCTCTATTCCCTATTAAAATTTTTTGGCCTTGGGTAGATGAAATTGACTTTAGTGTCACTATAGCTAGTTAACAGGTCACTTTCATACTCTTAAGAGAGGTTGGATGGCCTATTATTTAATGTAGGGAAACTATTTTTTTCCACATACTTCAATATTCTACACATGGAGTGTGATAACATGGTACCAATCATTTTAGGTAGGACGTTCTTGGCTATATATGGGGTTTTTATCATGTATCAATGGGTAATCATACCGTACAAGCTAGTGTGGAATAAGAGGAATTTTATTTTTTAGAAGAGTCTCCACTTAAGGTGAGATATAAATTGATTGATGTTTAGGATTAGGTGTTTAAAGATTAGGTTATAAAGTAAATTCATCATCCCGTTTTTGATTTTATAACTGAGTCTATTAGTGAACATTTTGAAGAAAATTTTATTTGAATATGAGTCCACACTTGAGATGGAAATTCTGGGGAGAATTGAGAATCAAATTAGAAAATACATTTTTTTCAAGACCATGAAGTGGTTAATCCTAGAACAAGTTATCTTAATGATGGTTTTTTTAATCTGTTTAGACTATACCACCCTCCCATGTACCCAGACCTATTTCTGATACCTATTCCTACCAAATTGTGGAGAGAGGGTATATTGATGGTGTTTTTAGTAATGTGAATTCTAAGGCTAAGGATTATTTTAAAATCAATTCTATTTATATTAGGGTTTAATTTGAGTTTTCTTAATTACTTAAAAGTGAGTTAGAGTATTTTCTTGACATTTTACAATATTTGGAAAATAGGTATTTCCTTGCTTCTTTATTTCACTTGGATGATGATATTTTTTCCATGAATTTGATAAGTTCTTAGAAGATCTTTAGGATCCTTACTCATCCTCACCAAGTGATATTTCTATTTCCACTATTTTTTGGTTTCCTATACTTGTAACTATCAAAAATGTGGGTGAGATTGCTCGTGATCAAATGAAAAGTAAGTCTAGTTCTTTTGATGTTGGTGATGAGTTGTTTTATCCTTTTCTTGATTCATTAAACGATAATATGGATGTTTAATCCATTTATGGAAGGATTTTTAGTCCTTTAGTTTTCAAGATTTAAATTGGAATTCTTTAAGTTGTTGAGTTTCATAAAGTCTTTTGTGATATTGTTCAATTTTCAAAATAAAATTCTCAAGCCCCAGTTAATGATGCATCTAACCCACTAAATGACCATAGTTAAAATAATTTAGGGGGAAAGGTCTGGATATGGATTATTAAACTAGAGCTATATTGGATTAAACCCATGATTTTCTTGTTTTCCTATTTTTAATTTTCTATTAAAATAAATACTCTATCCTAGGTTTTTTGTCTCCCTAAGTTTCTGAACCATTTTTGCTATAGTTTTCACCATATGATATTTCACATGTTTTATTTTTATTTGTTTGAAATTATTGGGGTTATATATCATGAGGTGAATTTATTTTTTGGTATATGGAGTTACTATGAAAAGTGTTTTTGTGGTAATTTAAGTGTATGTATGAAGAGGGTGTGGTTGGTGGTGTGATTTTTTTACCAGTGATAGATTCATTTTGAATTTCAATACATAAGGATATATAATCCGAGCTGAAAATTGGATAACAGCCCCCTTTTTCCTTATATCTGGTTATCTTCTTTCTGAGATTTACATTGTTAGGTCACATTTTAATTTTTTCATTTTGCTTGAAACAATATATTTACATGTTTCTACAAATTTTAATTTCAACATTAGGGACATTGTTGAGTTTTAAGTGTGGGGGAGGAGTATTAATTATGCTAAACTATATTTCATTGTAAGACCATAAAAACCCTTAATTTTTTTCAATTTTTTTCACTTCCATGCATCGATTTAGGTTGTTTGTAAATTGAGTAAAAAATAAAAAAAAATCATTGTTTACTACCTAAGTAATAATTTCCTTCTAAATTTAGGGGTTTTTCTTATTTTGAAATTGCTAGAATACTGTGATTGTTGAGTGATATGTCAAAATATTTTATGGATTTTCTATTTAGGAACTAATAAAGGGAGTAATATAATATATATTTTAGTGGAATTTATATTATAACTTGAGAAAACTTTTTATTTTAACTTGAACCTAGGTAACTCACCTTTATTAACAAACTCCTCAAGGAGAAAACTCAAAAGATAATAATATAATTCCTTTGTAACCAGATTAAAATAAACAATTAGGATCCCATGATGAATATTTGAGACTTTAAGAACTGGTTGTGTGTGTAATCCCTCTATACATATCAAATAAGTTATTTTCATAGTGCTTTTCACATATATGGTTGGGTAAAATTATAAAAACAAAAAAAAATATTGTGCCTAATATTCAAAAATGAGTTCATTAAGGTGAGGGAAATTTTGAATCTAGATAAAGAAGGGGATAATTGACTTATAAAATAATATTATGAGTTAAATCAATGAAGTGAAAGTATACATTTTATTTTTTTCAACCTAGGGAAGAGTGATAATTACAAGTGTATCTTGTTAAAATTTTAAATAGACTTTTATCTAATCTATTTCACTCCAGAACTAGAGCTTGAATTAGAATTGAAATGAGGAAGTTTTGGCATTCCCATAGGAGTTGTAACATGCTATTATGATTTAAGGTATGCCTCATCCTTTGGTTTTTGGTTTGAGGTCTTTTTTATAGAAACCATAATTTTTGTTGCCAGCAGGGCGGTTACACATCATGTAATGGAATTACATGTCATGTAATGTTAACCTAGTAGAAGCTGTGAAACTGGTGCATAACATGAAATGATTACACACCATATATAGTTTACATGACAATAAATGTAAATAATCATATTAAAAAAACAATTCATTTTTCAACGTAAACAAACTTCAAGGATTCTACATCATGTAATGGGAATACATGATGTGTAAATATCATAGTCTGTACATTTTAGGTGTAAGTTGGATGATTTGTTTCCCATTCCACTTCAAACCTTTACCTTCTCGACCCAGACACATCCCTAGGTAATTTTGGATATCTCCAATCCCTATAAATCATCTATTTGGTGATTGATATTCATGTTAGTTGTGGTGCATCTCTCTATGTAAGCGATCTTCTTATCTCTTCTATTCTCTCTTTATTTCCTCCTTGGAGTTTGATAGATCATCTTGTGATTGATGGATATATACTATGTATTGTTTAATATTGATTCTAGGTTGTGTACCTATATCTTTTGTTCCTTCTTCCTTCATTGGGGAGTCTCATTGTAGGTGTTGGTATTTTATTCCATGATTAATGGTAGGTGGTTCTGTTTAATATTTTCCATTTGATTAAACATTTATTTTCTTGATTTTGATTTAAATTACTTTTAATTAATCTATGAAAATCCAATTTGATACAAATTGGAATTGAAATTGATATGGTATGGATTTTGGGAAAAAAACCCAATTCTAATGGAATTTTAATTTGGGCTGTGAATTGAAATTGATGGAAATTGTTAAATGATTTGAGAATTGATTTTAGAAAATGGATTAAATTTCATTGATAAAAAACTATGATTTATTATGTTTTGAAAAGGCATGATGTCATGACCCGAACTAAGTCGGGCTCAAGTTGCAACTACCCCAAGCCCAAATCTATAGGGAAAGAATGGAGACAAGCGCTGAAGGCATACTAACTCGAGGAGGAATTTTCCTAATTATATGTACACACACACAACTATCTTGATGAAAAAGTGCAGAAGGAGAGATTAAAAGATGAAACACTTTTATAAAGTAAACCAAGCATGCATGAACCTCTATACAATATAAAAGTACGGTAGTATAAATTAAAATGTAAAGGGGAAAAATACATGCCCAACTAGAAATATGTCCCAACCTGAAAAAACTAGAAAAGTAAATAGCTAAGAGATCCCAACTCCTGAATCCCAAGCTAAGACCAACATACACGGTCCAAGAACTCAGTATCTCTAAGATCATCTATAGACGTAGTCGACCTGTCCATCATTTTTATAAGACAAAACATGTGTGGGAAAATCCCATGCAGGGGTGATTATATACATACCTTGTAAGAAACCCTGAAATCTAAAGGGGGAGAAATAAGATATACAAAATGAATAGAAAGATAGTGGATGAAATATACAGTCAAAGAGAATAGATCAAACCAACCAAGAGTGAAATTAATCTCATTTAAACATAAGGGGTTGAACAAAGTGAGTATATGAAGTACCTGTTGAGTCTTTTCCACATATAAACACGGAAATCACGTGGCATGACGCATACATATTCACCTCACCTATAAGGAGAGTAACCAAATCCAAGTTTTGGATACATAAAAAGAATATATATATATATTATCGATCAAAGAATCCAAAATGAGAGAGTAAGGGGATATTCATCTCACAGCTCGGCCTAGTAATAAGAGTATCCAATAGTTCCAAATGTCCATCAACAATGCCCAATATCTCACGCGTCTTCCCAAAATATAGTCATCCAATTCAATCCATGCCTCGTCACCATGTCACACAGTCGAGGGTCCATAAACTTTAAGTAGAGGACCACACCCTAATACGTTAAGGGGGTTCCACTCTATAAGTATCCATAGAGTACTTGTGCCCTTTCCAATGGGGGATTCCACTCCAGTGTCAGGAGGACTTTCACCCTATGCCTATAGGGGGGTTCCACTCAGTAGGTTAGAGGACTCGCACCCATACTAATGGGGGTTACACTTTATAGGTCGAGGACCCACACCCTGATGCGACAAAGAGTTCCACTCTAGTCATTAAGGACATGTGCCCTACCCTATTGGGGATTCCACTCAGAAGGAATATATAGAGGATTCATTCCCATGATGATGGGGGGTTACACTCTAAAATTCTAGGACTCCACTGCCCAGCTCTACTTGAGGCTACAAATTGGTTGTCTCTGGTGATTCTGCCTAATTACTTCACATCGTCAAGCATTTCCTAAGTAATATTCATGCTTGAAACATTTCACATCGTATCTCATAATCCAAAACCAAGGGAACCATCACATTCTACATGTAATAACACTCAGGATAGGCTAATTTTGGGATATAATATGATTTTAAATGAGGGAGATGCAAAGGATTGAATTTTCCTCAAAAGAGTTCAAGGAGTAAACGGCGTGTGAGAGGACCCACATGATGTGTGGTCCTACTCCACCACCTGGTCATGTACCTATATAGAACATGGATTCATCCCATGTAGTATTACATTCCATGTAGGTAGACTACATAGCATGTTTGGGATAACTAGGACCAGTTCGTGTCCTTCTCGTCGTGTCTGTGTACTGGACCCCATGTCTGTGTACCAGACCTCATGTATGTGTACTCAAGTAAAAAATTGTGTACCTAAAAATATACTTCCATGTGGTTTCTTACCTGTGTGATCAATCACATAGGTTCCCATCTAGGGAAGGGGTACACAGTGTGTAGGAGGACTACACGCTATGTTATCCTTATCTTTTCCAAAACCCAAGTTGTCACCACTGAGGGGTCTACACATCATGTGTTCATCCTTGTACATGGCGTGTTGTTGGGTTTTCACTCAAATATTCATATCCAATTTCCATTCCTCAAATTTTTCCATCTGATTTGATTTTAGCCTCTAATCCTACCGAAAACTTTAAATCTAGGCCTAATCTAGTGTTTCCAACCATTGTTCACTAGAAAACAAACACTGATATTTTTTCAAGGTTTCACCATACATTATTCATGTATTCTCTCCTTTAACCTCTAATTTATTAAAATAAATCACCAAAACAAAGATCCAAAACTCTTAAACACTCCTGATCTATGCTAATATTGTCAATATTCTTCTTGTTCGTGAAACTGCTATGAATCTGGGGGTCCAATCTAGCTCAATACCACCCGACAGTTGTTGAACTGTGACCTTGGGGTCCAACCGATGATGAATGTGAAGAAACAAGGTGTAAAATCACCACAATAAAGGTTAAATGATTGATTCCAAGTATTCATGGTCAATCGATCAAGAATGGGGAAATAAGGGTTAGAAAACAATTGAAAATCAATTTAGTTTTTGTACACGTTCACATGAAAAGGCTGCAACATGGTGTAGATAGATAGAAGGGGTTGATCCACTAAAACTATTTATTCAAGAGGGAATAAAAAGAATAATTAATATGTATTACCTTTATTATGTATTGTTCATTGATGAATAATGCATCTTCCAACAATCGATAGAAGTCATTGTGTTTTCTTAATCCTGAACTGATCATATCTGTCATTTCGTCATTATTCGATGAGATTCTCCAACAGAGGGAGGAATATCTTTGTATTTCCCTCAGGTTTTATGCGACTAGCCCTTGATAAATAATCCTAGAAATGATCTTATAGATCATTTCACTATGTTTAAATAATTTAATTAATTAATTTAATAATTAATTAACTCACTGAACGTACCTCCAATGAGAAAGGAGTCTAAAAACCCTGTGCTGACCTATTTTATGTCATGACTATGGTCAACACCATGTTTTTTACACAACCTTGGTCTCAAATTTCTGATCTTAGTTTACTCTAAAGATTTATCTCATTTCCTTTAAGAATATGTGTGTGTGCAATATAAAATATATTTAATAATTTTATAAAATTAATTCTATGAACATTGTTCCTTGGAATTGAATGTCGTCTCTACACCTAACTCTGGAAATATATATAGAAATATTTAAAAGTCTTACAAACAAAAAACCAAGTCTCTACATCATTCTCTCCTTCAATATTTTCATCCCCAAAAATAAAAAACTAAGAAAAAACTCGGGATACTAAGCCCACACTTGGATCTCCCTCTCCTAGGAACTCTCCTGTAAATTTTTGGTCTACCAAAACATAAGAACTAAGGGGATGGTCCATCTATGTAGGGTCCTCTCTTGTTAATCCTCAATCACTACAGGGTGCTCCAAAAAAGTGGCTCTATCCTCAATGTACATCTCACCCCAATCGATGACATGTGTTGGATCATGAATGCATCTTTTTAGCAGCAACATGTGGAATATGTCATGCACCCACTCCGATTTTGGGGTAGGTAGAGGTAGTAAGCAACCTCGCTAACCCTTTACACGATCTCAAATATCCCAATAAACCTAAGGGATAGTTTTCCTCTCTTGATGAACCTCTACAATCCTTATCATGGTGAGACTATTAGGAAAATATGGTCTCTCTAATCGAACTCCAAGGGCCTAAGATGGTGATATGTGTAGGATTTATGCCTGCTCTGGGTCATCCTTATCTTCTCATGGATGACCTGGACTTTCTCCATCATCACCTACACCATCTCTGGGCCCATAAGGGATGTCTCATCAATCTATTTACATCACAATGGTGACTTGTAGGGTATCCTGTATAGGTCCTAAAAAGGTTTCATGTTGATGGTAGAGTGGTATCAGTTGTTGTATGTAAACTCTACCAAGTTTAGTTGATCCTCCAAGCTCTGACCAAAGTCTAACACGCAAGCCCTCAGTATATCCTCCAACACATGGATAGTGCACTCAATATTCCCATCGATCTGGGGGTGAAAGGTTTCACTCATCCTTATTTGGGTCCTGAATTCCTCCTATAAGGCTCTCCACAATCATGAAATAAACCATGTGTCATGATCAGAGACATTCATTGAGGGTACCCAATGAAGGTGAACAATCTCCCATATGTACAACTGCCCCAAACTCTCTACCAAACTCTACTCCTTGATAGAAAGGAATTGTACTGACTTTGTGAGTCGGTCAACTACCATAAAGATAGCATCATGGATATTTTTTGTGCATAGAATCCCTATGATAAATTCCATAGATATGTTGTCTCACTTCTACTCTATGATCTAAATGGGTTGCAACAAACCTATAGGAACTTGGTGCTTAGCCTATATCTACTGACAGGTGAGGCACTGAGAGATGAACTCAACTATGCTTCATCTCATGCTGGACTATTAAAACTTCCACTAGAGGTCTTTGTACATATTCCACACACCAGTATGTATAACTAGGTTAGAAGTGTGGAACTCTCACATCACCTCCTCCCGCAATGTGACTGGGACCATAATCTATCCCTATAAAATGATGATGTGATTCCCTCATTCTGAATATCCATCTAGTGAGTCACATTTGGTTATATGATCATGTAACATCTCACAATTTATTTCTCCAAACTAGGAATCTCTCACATACTAAATAATCATAGGATTAAACACTATTGAATTCAAAAAAATTATACTCTCCTCCTCTTCTAGGGTTAGATGTAAGGAGGTCAATTACTCTGAAGCCACGTATACTAAGCGAGTCCGGGACATTCTGCTAAGGGAATCTTCCATAACTTTTCCATTCCCAAAAGTATAGACTATCTCAAAGTCATAGTCCTAAAAAAACTTCAACTAGTTTCATCATCTTAGGTTTAAGTCTCTATGCATAAAGACATACCTGAGACTCTAGTAGTCTAAGTAAACCACAAAGTGCTCACCTAGAAGGTAGTTCCTTTACATCCTCAGGACAAAGACTACCGCTACCAGCTCTATGTCGTGAGTTGCATAATTCTGCTCATGGGGTCTCAACTACATTGACTCGTGTGGGTTAACTACCTATCACTATGTCAACACACAGCCAAGACCAGTTCCCAAATCCTTGTAATACACTAATATCTCTTCACCATTCTCCGGTAGTCTCAACACTGGAGCACTCTTTAGCCTCAGCCTCAACTCCTAAAATTCCCTCTGGAACTTCTTAGAATAGGTAAACAGATTCCCTTTCCACGTTAGGGAGGTCAAAGGGGTTGTGATTCTAGAGAATTCTTCCAAAAATCTTTTATATTACCCCTCCAAGCCTAGAAAGATCTGCACCTATGAAATGTTATTGGGTGGATCCCGAGAAAGAACTGATTTTATCTTCACTAGATCCATGGATAAACAATGCTCAGAAATGGTATGCCCCTAAAAGAAAACCTCATGAATCCAAAACTGGCACTTCGAGAGTTTCCCATAAAGCCGGTGTTCTTAAAGAAGATCTAGGACCATCCTCAAGTGTTCTACATTCTCCTCCTCTGATGTACATTAGATGAGTATGTTTTCAATAAAGACAATAAAAAACTGGTCCAATTATAGCTGGAATACCTATTTTATCAAATCCATAAACACAGCGGGGGAATTTTTCACACCAAAGGGAATCAACAGAAACTCATAGTGTCTATAGTGACATCAGAATGCCAACTTTGGAATAACCACCTCACAAACACACAACCATATCACACCTCACAACTAGTAAAATAGGTCATCAATCATCGGTAAGGTGTACTTGTTCTTTTTTGTGGCCTGGTTCAGGCACTGATAATATATGAAAAGTTGTAAGCTCCCATTTTCCTTTTTCACAAATAATGATGGAGTCACCTGAGGGAAACACTAGATATGATGAAATATTTCTCTCAAATATTTTCCAACTACAACTACATATCTTGAAGCTCCGTAGGGGCCATATGATATGCCTTAGAATATATATTAGCGGTTCCAAGATGTAAGTCAATGAAAAACATCATCTCCAACCTCAAAGGTAGTCTCAAAACGTCCTCAAGGAATATGTCCATGTAATAATCCACAACTGAATAAATCTTGATGCCTGAAGAGATTACTTTACCATAGGATATACTTGCCAACTGATGGGTGATGGGATGTAGCCACTTGGTCATAGAACCCACTTTCCCTATTGTGAATTTTCTCTTGTAGGAACCTCAAGATGAAACTACTAGACTAGCGCCTCAACTGGGATCTCCGGGTATCTTACTATGAGTATATATAAAAAGAAATGACTGTAACTTGTATTTATTAATACTGAAGAAAGAGTATAATAAACACATATCATACCTATAATCATCTCGTGTTCTATGAGATCATAAAACTCCAAATCCTACATCTGTTTGCGGCCCCGACCATGATCTCCCTGAGCCTGACATGGGCCTCCTAGTGGTGATGGTGTAAGGATATCATAGCTTCATCCACCACCCATAGCTCCTCCTACTCATATTCTAGATCCACCTCCATGGGGACCACCATGTCTTCGCCTGGGAGATCCCTGATCACTATGCTACCTCTGTCGTGGCGGTCCATCAGCTGTCTTCTTGTTTTGCTCAGCACATCTGGTTAGGCTGTCTCACACCATGCAACCTCGCCCATCACAAGTAAAGAACCACCCCAATATGGAATTCCTTGTTCCTATGTGTTTCCCATGACCACAAGACTGAGTCTGATCATGGTGAGGTATCATGCACCGATATCCTAGTGCCTAGTGTCTGCTAGCTATTGTAGGTGACTTAACTCTACGGATCCCACTCCCATCTCCATCTATCTGACATCCCTCTGAAAAAAATCTCTTTATCACCAGTTCCCAATCCAACACCCTATAATAAGTGGGGATACAAAAGATCACAATGATGGATCAGATCTCTCTGTGGAGTCCCCTCTCAATCTTCCAGGATCAGAAGTATCCATCTCAGATCATGTTAATACAGTACCATGTAAGGTCTGTTAATCTCGCTACATACTTATCCACCTTAATCCCTCCCTACTTCAGCTCCAGAAGCTCATAGATCCAAACTGAGTACAAATAGGAGGGGTAGTACTCCTCATGGAACAACTTCTAGAAGTCAGTCCATTAGAGTGTCGACTCATCATGCATCTGCATGGCAAGAATCAACCAGCACCCGACTACTCCATGGAAAAGGATAGATTCTAGTGAAATCGCCAGGTCTGTCAGTGTCCATATGAGACTAAATACATGAACCACTGACTCTAGCCAATCCTATGCTGCATGAGAATATGGATCATTGCAGAACCTCAGTAGCCTCTGGTGTTGGAACTCTTAGAGAATGCTAAGCCCGCACGCATTTTCATCATACTTTGCTAGAATGATCTGCTACTTGACAGGTGGATGTGCTTCTACCTTCACACCTAGAGGAAGGGGTTAGTGGGATAGACCTAGAACTAAGGCCTCATCTCTCCTTGGATCATCGTCACAAACCATAACTAGTATCATGGCTAGCTGTTTTCATGGAGGCATCCTGATATTTATCAAGACATACCACAATCAAATGAGCATATATATATATATATATATATATATATATGGAGAACTAACTCAAGAAGGATAGTTAAATAATCAATCCTATATGATTCATATACCATTGATCCCTGCAACCAATGTCTTGGTATGCCGAGTTGACAAGTAGGTAGTCAAGGTCCTAGTGAATGGATATGTCAGCCACCTACACCATCATTGTAATCCTTTTCCTAAGACCTGAACTCGAGAAAATTTGATATTTTTTCCCTAAACCCAACCAAATCCTCTTAAGTGTGATAGTCTAAAAAATGTTCCAAGGAATTAACTAACATTGATACCAATCTGTCATGACCCGACCCAAGCCAAGCTTGAGCCGCAACTACCCCAAGCCTGCCTCCATAGGCCAAGGGGTGGAAACAAGCACCGAAAGAATAACTAACTCAAGGAGGAATTTTCATAAGTACCTGTATTCACACACATATCCATATCAATAAAAAAAATTAGAGGGTAATATTATAAGATACAACATTTATATAAAGTAAAATAATCATGAATCAACCTATACATAATATAAAAATATATTAGTGTAAACTAAAAAGTAAAGGGGAAAAATACACACCCAAATAGAAATATGTCCCAACCTGAAAAAAAAACTAGAAAAGTAAATAGATGAGAGAGCCCAACTCCTAAATCCCAAGCTACAACCATTGTAAGTGGTCCAACCACTAAGTATTCTTAAGCTCCTCTATATTCATGGTTAACCTATCCATTATCTGCATAATACATGATACCTACGGGAAAATCCCATGCAGGTGTGAGTATACAGATACCCAGTAGGACACCTTGAAATCTGAATTGGGACAAGTAAGTGGTACAAAAGGAATATAAAGATAGTATACGCGAGATACATTCAAAGTGAATGGCTCAACCTAACCAAGAGTTAAAGTAATATCATCAAAACACAAGGGGATAAACACGGTGGGTAGATGAACTACCCATTGAGTCTTCACCACTTATAGTAGGAGAGTAAACTCTTCCAACCATGAGAATCTAAACATGGAAAGCATGTGGAATTATCCTTGTGTATTCACCTTTCCTATAAAGAGAGTAACCAAATACAAGGTTTGGATACAGAAGAAGAATATATATATATATATATATATATATATATATATGCTCAGTCAAAGAATCCCAAATGAGAAAATAAGGGGATCTACATCTCAAAAATCATCCCAGGAAGAAGAGTATCCAACATTTACAAAAGTCTATCAATGATTACCAATATCTCAAATGTGTTCCCATAAGGTATTTATCCAAGTCAATTCATACCTCATCACATTGTTACACAATCGAGGGGCCACAAACTCGAAGTGGAGGACTCGCATTCTAATACATCAGGGGGATTCCACTCTATAAGAATTCATATAGGACCCACACCCATGTCGATGGGGGGTTCCACTCTAGTGTCATGAGAACCCATTCCCTATGCTGATAGGGGTTCCACTCAGTAGGGTAGAGAACTCATGCACATACCGATGGGGGGTTCCACTCTATAAGTCAAGGACCCACACCCTAATGCGACAGGGGGTCCATTCTAATCATCGAGGACCCACTCCCTACCCAGTAGTGGGGTTCCACTCAAAAGGAAGATATAGATTACTATTCCCATGTAAATGGGGGTTCCACTCTAAAAGTCAAGGACTCCACTACCCATCTCTACTGGAGGCTACAACTCAGTTGTCTCTAGTGATTCTGCCTGATCACTTGGCATCATCAAGCATCATATAAGTAGAAACCATGACCTAAAAATTTCACATTGTATCTCGTAATCCACAACTGAGGTAACCATCACCTTATACATGGAAAAACACTCAATTAGTATACTCATGGGCCAAAATCTGAGTTCAAACATAAGAGATAAGAAGGATTAAAGATTGCTCAAAAGAGGTCAAGGGGTACACAAAATGTGAGGGGACCCACACAACGTGTGGTCTCCCTCCACCACCTGGTCGTGTCCCTAGATATCACATAGATCTATCCCATATAGTAGTACACACCATTTAGGTGGACTACACAGTGTGTCTAGGCTAATTGGGATCAGGTCGTGTCTTGGTCGCCATGTCCTTGTATCGAACACCATGTCCATATACTATACCCCATTTCCATGTACCAAACCCTATGACCATGTACTCGAGTACATAGCCATATGACTGGATGTGTACTTCCACATTGTTTTCAACCCATGTGATCCATCACATGGGTTCCCATCCAGTGAAGGGGTATACAGTGTGTAGGAGGACTAGATGTCGTTTTATCCTTATATTTTCCAAAACCCTAGATGTTTCCACTAAGGGGGATACATGATGTGTGTGCATCCTTGTACATGGTGAGTAGTTGGGTTTTCACCCAAATATTTATATCTGATTTTTGTGCCTCAAATATGTCCATCTTCTTCAATTTTGTCCTCTAATCTACCCAAAACATCTAATATATTCCAGATAAAGCATTTTTAGCCATTGTTCGCCAAAAAACATTCACTAGTGGTTTTTTAGGGTTTCAACGTACATTATGCACACAATTTTTCCTTCCACCACCGATTTCTTAAACTCAAATCACTAAAACAAAGATCCAAAACTCAAAAAAAACTCCCAATTTACAATAAGATCATCAATCCACTCCTTTTTCATGAAACCACTATGAATTAGGGGGGGTCCGATCGGGATCAGTACCACCCTACAATTGTTGAATCAGGACCTCAGTGTCCAACTGGTGATGAATGTGAAGAAAGAAGGGGGGAATCACCAAAAAAAGGTTAAATGATCTATTCCAAATGTTATTGTCCAATCGATAAATAATGGGGAACCCAGGGTTAGAAAATAATTGAAAAACAATTTATTTATTGTACACAGGCACATGCAAAGGATGAAACTTGGAACACATCAATATAAGGGGTCGATCCACTCAAAAAATTTAACCAAAGGGAGTAAAAACACTGATAGATGAGTCAAACTAGATTATGGATCATTCTTTGATGAATAATGTATCCTACAATGATCGATAGAATTCATTTTGTTCGTTATGTCTTGATCTGATCTGATATGTCATTTTTTCATAGTATGATGAGATTCGCCAATAAAGAAGAAAGAAATATATCTAGATTTATCTTAGGGTTTATGCAGCTAACCCTGGAGAAATCAGCCTGGTATTGATCTTATAGATCATTACCCTGTGTCAAAATGGATGAATTAATCAATTTAATAATTAATTAACTCACTGAACATACCTTCAATGAGCGAGGAGTTTGAATTCCTCATGCCGACACATTTTATGAATCACTTGGGGTAAACACCATGTTCTAGACTCAAATATGGTCTCAAATTTTTTATTCAAGCTTCCTCTTAAGAGTTATCATGTTTTTTTTAATAATTTTCACATTCATAATATAAAATATTTTTAATATTTTTATAAAATTAATTGTGGACACACTGAACCTCGGAATTATATGTTGTCTTAGCACTTAACTCTAGATATATATATATATATATATAAATATTTCAAATTATTACAAGGAAAAAACCAGATCTCTACACATGAATTGTTGAAAAACCAATGTTTTTATTTTTTAAAGTGAATTAGAATTTTGAAAAAGGAAAGTGGGTAATTGAATTGTTAATGAATATTTATTTGAAATGAAATAATTTTCCCTTTTTAAATTGATTGATTTATTGAGCACATGCGATATTGGGTGGTTAGTGGGTTATTTGGGACAATCATGCTTGGATGATTATTCCTTAGAAATAGATTGGTGATGAAAAATATAACAAAAAACCTAGTTAGACAGATCTTATCCCCAATGGGATGTTGATGATTCATATTCATCCTGATCCTGAGGGATGTATGTACACATATTTTTGTGACCACTGATATGAGATGTGTGAGGATACTCTAACTAGAAACTATTGTACTGCAGGTCAAATGACCATGATGCTTATTGTGACTATTTTGATTATAACATTCATTTATTATGAAACTTATTTACTCATGAATATTAATTTATATAAAAAAATTATATAAATTGTTTATTTAATCCATGTTTGAAATGTTTTCTATCATTCTGAAATGAAACCATGTATTTTTTAAATATTCAATTTTATCTCCATGCCCTATTTTATTGAAATTGAAATCATGATTTGGTTTATTATTATGGAATATTATTATCAACACTTAGTGAGACCCTGATGGTATTTTTAACTCACACCCTACCATTTCCTTTGGGTATTTGTAGATTTCCTACTACCATATCTGAGCACAGGGAAAGTGCCTCTTAGATGAGGTGGATATTCTTGACACTTTGGGCTTGGAGTGTTGATACCTTTGGGATGTTTTAGTTTTATCTTGTCAGATTATGAGTAATTTGATGATGTACTATTTTGGTTTTTTGATATACCTATTTTTTTTGGTACTGTCTCCTTATGGATTTTATAGCATACTAACTTGTTTATGTGTCTTCTACTATTTTGTAGAAAATCATTCCCTATTTTATCTTGTGTGATACAGGGTGTTATTCACCAACCCATAGGGATTGGGAATTACCTTCCGGCTATGTCAGTGTTAGATCAGGTATTAGGGTATCAGGTTATCTGGGCTGGTTCTTAGTAAAGTGGTATCATAGGTGCGGGTTAATCATCTTGCTTTGACATTATTATATAATTTGGAATATCTTATTGGGACATAGGAGGTAGTTGTGATCAATTTCCTAGATATCTCTTATCACAATAACCCATAAGTTACTATGGGTTGTTTGGGAAAGGCATATTGAGGGGTAGTTTTAGTTTGTTTTCCCACTTTTTATTTGGATAGGTTGAAATCCAAATCTTTTTATGTTGTTTTATGGGATTAATTTACTTATTTTTCTTGTTCGATTTGTTGATCTGATTATTCTCCTAATGTCATTAATGTTATTTTTTGATGTTTTCTAGCATCATGACTCTGAGAATATGTGTGAATAGGTCTAAATAGGAAGATTCTAGTGAACCATAATGAGTAAATATTCCTATGGACCAGAATCTGGTTGAGATTATTCTACGTGTTCTCCAAGCTCTTGGACAGGCACCTACACCCATTCCTATTTAGGCTACAATTGTGGAACCTCAGAGGGATGAATCTTGGAATCATTCTCATGAGTTATTTCACCAGAATCCACCAGTGTTCTAAGGCTCAAATGATCCTCAAGAGGCTAAGTATTGGTTGAGGAAGATAGATCTTTTTTTGAGTTCTTAGAATTTACTAATTCAATTAAGGTTAAATGTGACACCTTTAAGCTAGAAGGACCTGGTAAGAGATAGTGGTACTAGATGGTGATGGTGAATAAGCATGAGGGTTTAGAGTGAAAGGTATTTAAATTTCCTATCACTGACCAGTTCTATCTAGAGTCTATGGTGTTGGCTAAGGCTATGGATTTTTTAAAACTCGAGAAAGCTAAAGGATGGTGATAGAATATATGGACCAATTCACCAATATTGTGCAATTTTCACCTGAAATTGTATTGAATGATAATATTAATACTCAATGTATTAATATAGGAATTATATCTGATATTCATTCTTAGTTTTTCTTGTTGAAGCTATTTTCTTATTCTAATGTGTTGGATAGGGATTTAATGGTTGAGCATGACCTAGCTGGTAATTCAGGGTTGACGAGAGTTCATTTTTATCCTAGTGTAAGTTATGTGAGTTACTTTAATGGTAAGATAAATTTTTATGAGTATCGTGGTGGTTCTCGATATTAATTTTCTTCTAGACCTCCTACAATGCATGGAATAGGCCATTTGACTTTCTTCTAGTGTGGTAATCAGGGCCATTTGAAACAGTTATTCACTAAGGAACCCAAGATATGTGGTTCTTATGGTCATTCAGGACACCTACATAAGTTATATTATATATTCTCTATGCCACATAGTGTAACGATCTCATCAGTGCCAAAAATTACTACGGTGAAATCAAATGCTTTGAAAAAAGGGGTTCCAGCCACAGGCATCTGGAACGAACCTTGTTCATGCAATGGAAGAGTCTCAAAAGGAAGAAGGTATGGGTCCAAAATCCATGAGAGGTACCATAAATATATCCTCATCTTTATTGACTAATTTATTTGATCCTGGTGCATCTCATTCATTCATTCATTTTGACTCGTATTGCGAACCTTATAATTCTTCTTATAGATATTTTATCTTATATGATTGATATTACTACACCCCATGGAATGACGATAGAGGAGGTATCCATTTTTCTACTAATTTTTCCCCATTATCATATATTGAGATTACTTGGTATTTTCTGGTTCTCAACATGAAACCTCTTTATGACATTTTCATGATAGATTGGATCATTGCTAATAAGGCCCAAATTGATTTTTATCTTCGATGGGTATCCTTTACCACACCCGATGGGGTGTTTCATATCTTTATGGGAGAATGGGACCAGAAGTCAAGTAGAGATGGATCTTCTTATCTAGATTTTGGGAAAGTAATATCAGTGTTTCTTTTGATCTGGAGTAGAAATCATTGATCGATGATCTCTCTCCAATTATCATCGATTTTCCCAAGGTTTTCCCTTCCGAATTCTCTAGTTTTCCATGAGTAAGAGAGGTAGATTTTTCTATTGATTTTTTAATTGGTAATAAAATTATGTATATTCCTTCTTACCATATGGAATTAGCTGAAATGAAATAGTTGAAGAGTTATTTAGATGATCTATTAGATAAATTCTATATACGCCCGAGTGTGTCACTTTGAGCGGTTTCTATTCTCTTTGCTAAGAAAGTTGATGGAATACTCCACCTTTGTGTTGATTTCCAGAAACCCAACTGAGTTATGGTAAAGAAAAAGTATCTATTTCCATATATTGATGATATTTTTAACCAATTGAAAGGGTATGGGTTGTTTTTGAAGATTGATCATCAATCCAATTATCACTAATTGAGAATAAAAAAAATTAACATTCAGAAAACTACCTTCCACAGAATGTATAGACATTTTGAGTACCTTTTCATTCCATTTAGTCAAACCAATGCTACTTCAATATTTATTGATTTGATGGATAGGATATTCCAAGAGTATCTTGATATGTTTTTGGTGGTCTTTTTGGATGACATCTTGGTTTACTCTTAATCTGAGGAGGATCATGTGCGTCAATTAAGAGAAATTATGGAATTATTGAGAAATCATCAGCTTTATGACTAGATTTAACAATGTGATTTCTGGATTCATAAAGTGAATTTGTTTAGACACATGGTCTTAGAAAATGGTATTTCATTTTATCATGATAATATGAAAGCCTTTATGACATGGAAGCTATCATGTAATGTTTTTGAGATTCATAGCTTCTTGGGTTTAGTGGCGTATTATTGTTGGTTCGTAAAGGATTTCTCTAAGTTGGATTCTAAAATTACTAATCTCATGTGAAAGGGGTGAAGTTTTCTTTGGATGATAAATTTCATATTTCTTTTGTTAATTTGAAGCATATTTTTACTTCTATACCAGTTTTGACTCTCCCAGAGGCTGGGTAGGGCTATGTGATCTTCTGTGATGCATCAAATTTAGGTATGGGATGTGTTCTAATGTTGGGTGATCATATGGTAGCCTATTCCTCTCAACATATTAGGTCACATGAGAAGTCTTATCTAACCCATGACCTTGAATTCATATTCATGATTCATGCGCTTAAGAGCTGATGGAATCACCTTTTTAGAGAAAGGTTTACCTTGTATTCTGACCACAATATCATGAGTTATATATTCTCTAAAAAATATTTGAATCTCTAGTAGAGGTGTTGGGTGGAGTACCTATAATCCTTTGATTTTGAAATCACCTACACCCTGGGTAAATGGAATGTCATTGAAGATGATTTGAGCAGGAAACATCTCACCCAGGCCATAAAAGAATCATCGGAAGAGTGAAACTTAATGGATCTTTTTTCAAGGTTTCATTTAGGAGTTTAAGAAATAGAGGTTGAGGATATTTTGGATAATTTTCATTTTACCTCCACTCTTCTCTAGATTATTCTTAAAGAACAACAGCTTTATGAAGAATTCATTAGCATTAGGAACTCTCTTTATGGTAGGGAGACCATGGCTGAGTGGTTGTTCTCTATGGAGGTTATTCTATGTTTTTGGAACCGGTACATTATTTATTTATTTTTTAGTAAATATGTGATGTGAGATTTAAAAAATTACCAGTGGTAATTTCACCCAGGAACCAAAAATATGTTTTATGATATGCGACATCAATTCTAGTGTTCTGTTATAAGATGGGGAATTGATGATTTTGTCTCTTTTTGTTATACTTGCCAATAGGTCAAGGTTGAGTACCAAAAACTTTTGTTTTTTATTTAGCCACTTCTAATGCCAACTTGTAAGTGGTATGATATTTCTATATACTTTGTGTTTGGGTTTCCATGTACCCCTATAAAGAAGAATGAAATATGGGTTTTGATTGATTGACTGACCAAATTGGATCAATTTATATCCATTCATGATACAACCAAAGATGAGGAGTTGGGATATCTATATGTGAAAGATATTGTTTATTTTCACATAGTTACATATACTATAGTATCTAACAAGGATCCCCATTTTACTTATTTCTTTTGTAGAGGCCTCTAGAAGGCATTGGGATATCAAGTTCGTTTGAGTATGGAATACCATCCACAAACAGATGGCTAGACAGAGAGTGCTATAAAAATTATTGAGGATATTCTTTGTGCGTGTGTTCTTGACTTTGGTGGATCTTGGAATGCCCATTTTGGATTGGTTAATTTTTCTTATAGCAATAGTTACCATTCCACAATTAGAATGGATCCTTTTGAGGCCTTGTATGGAAGGCTATGTAAATATTCATTGTATTAGTCAGAGATCAGTGAAATTTACTTGGTAAGACCAATCTTAGTTCAAGAGAAATTAGTAAATATTCATTTTATTCATAAAATAATTTTGATGTCAAAGATCTAGTATAAATCTTATTTTGATCATTGCTATAGGTCGTTGTAGTTTTTAGTTAGTGTTTGGGTGTTCTTGAAAGCTTCACCTCGCTTGGGTAATCGACAGCTAAGGAGGTAAGGTAAGATTTATCCTCATTTTTGGGACCTTTTGAGGTTATTTAGAAGGTGGTGGAATTGGATTATCATTTATAACTTCTACCATAGTTGGCATTAATACATAATGTGTTTTATGTATCATAGATTCAAAAGTGTATTTCTGATCCATATCACATTTTGAGATAGATTGATCATGTTGTTAAGCCTAATTTATCCATGACTGAGCATCCAGTCAGGATTTTTGATTTTGAGACCAAGGTATTCAATGGGAGGATTATACCTTTGGTATGTGTGCTATGGAAGAAAATTTATAATTCTCATGAGACTTGGGAGAGGGAGACACTTATGAAAGAGTAGTGACCTCATATTTTCGATATGGAAACTTCTTGACATGATTTTTGGGGATATAAAGTTTTTATAGTGGGGAGGTTGTAACATACCTTTATGGATTAAGGTATGTCTTGTCCTTGTAGTTGGGGTTTGGCTTAGTGGTAAGCACCTCATAATCCAACATGAAAAATGGTGGTTCAAAACCCAAGGGGCGCAGGTACTATAGCAGTACGGTAACAGTACTGTAGCAGCGGTGATACTGTAGATCGGCGAGAACTGTAGCGGCGACAGGGCACTATAGCAGTGGCGGGTACTCTAGCAGCTGGGTTACTATTCACAGAATGGGCCTTAGGCCAAAAATTTGGGCCTACGAGCTATGTAATGGGCTACATGCCCATTGGGCCTTTGGGCTATGTGATGGGTCTCCCTCTACCTAGTTAAAAGATGTCTTTGCTTTGCTTTAATAATAAAATGAGGCTTTGCCCCCAACCTTTTAAAAAAAGGTATGCCTTGTCCTTTAGTTTTTTTTTTTGGGCTTTAGTACAAAAACTGGTATGTTTGATATTTGTTGGGTGATTATATTTCATGTAATAGAATCACACGTTGTGTAATGTTCACCAGGTAGAGGTTGTGAAACTAGTGCATAGTGTGAAATGATTACACACCATGTACAATTTACATGAAAATAAATGGAAAAAATTGGATTTTAGAAAAAACAAGACTCATTTTTCAGCATAAACAACATTTTAGGATTTCACATCATGTGATGGGAATACACGTCATGTAAATCTTATGGCCTATAGGTTTTAGGCATGGGTCGGATGATTTTTTTCTCATTCCACCTGAAACCTTACCCCTCTCAACCCAAATACATCCCTATGTGATTTTGGAGATCTCCAATCCCTCTAGATCATTTGTTCAATGGTTGATCATCGTGTTGGTTGCGATGCATCTCTCTAGGTAAGCATCCATCCTGTATATTCTTTTATCTTCTTCTTTCATCCATGGAGTTTGAAAAATCATATTGGGATTGATGGATCTAAACTCTATGTTGTTGAATCTTGATTCTAGGTTGTTTTATTAGATCCTTCATGCCTTCATCCCTCATTAGTGAGTCCCATTGTAGGTGTTGATATTTGATTCTATGATTAAAGGTATGTAGTTTTGTTTAAGATTTTCCATTTGATTAAACATTTATTTTCTTTATTTGATTTAATTTTATTTTAATTTATTTATGAAAACTCAATTTTAAGAGAATTTTAATTGAAATTGATACAGTATGTATTTTGGAAAAAACCCTAAATTCCAATGGAATCATAATTTCGAGCAATAATTGATATTGATGGAAATTGTGAAATGATTTGAGAATTGATTTTATAAAAATGATTAAATTGAATTTATAGAAACCTATGATTTTTTTTATTTTAAAAAGGCATGAATTGATGACCCTATGTTTTGGTTTTTTAAAGTGAATTAGAATTTTGAAAAGGAAAAGTGGAAAATTGAATTTTGAATGATGATTGATTTTAAAATGAAATGATTTTCACCTTTTTAATTGATTTATTGATTGAACACAAGAAATCCTAGGAAGTTAGTGGGTTATTTGGGATAAACACAATAGGATGATTATTCCCTAGAAACAGATTGAAGATGACAACAATAAAAAACCTAGTTAGGTGGATCTTATCCCTGATGGGATTTTGATGAGTCCTATTCAGCCTAAGCTTGAGGTAATTGTGTGCACATATTTTCATGATCACTAATATGAGATGTGTGAGGATCCTATAACTAGAAACTATAGTACCATAGAGAAGATGACCATGGTTCTTATTGTGACTATTTTGATTATAAATTCCATTGATTTTAAAACTAATTTAATCATTCCTACTAATTTATATAAACTATTTTATTTAAATTGTTTATTTAATTCATGTTTGAAATGTTTTTCATCATTCTGAAATGAAATCATATTTTTTTTAAATATGAAATTGTATCATCATGCCCTATTTTATTGAAATTGAAAGAATTATTTAGTTTATTATTATAGAATATTATTATGGAACACTTGGTAAGTCCCTATTGGGATTTTTAACTCACCCTACCATTGCCTTCGGGAATTTGTAGATTTCCTTCTACTAGGTCCGAGAAAAGTTAAAGCACCTCTTGGACGAGGTGGATGTTCTTGACCCTTTGTGCATGGAGTGTTGATACCTTTGGGATGTTTGACTTTTATCTTGTTAGATTTTGAGTACTTTGATGATGTACTGTTTTGGGTTTTCGATATACCTGTTTGGTTTCTAGTACTTTCTCCCTATGGAGTTTTTGATCATACTAACTTTTTTATTTATCTCCCATAGTTTTGTGAAAAAAATCCCTCTTTTATCTTTTATGTTATTAGGTGATAGTATCCAACCCATGGTGATCTGAAAATCCTTTCAAGCTATGTCAGTTCCGATTTGAGTGCTAGGGTGCCAGGGTATCCGAGCTAGTTCTTAATAGGAGGCATTATTCTTTTAATAAATGGATGAATTTTTAAATTCTTTTTTATTCTTCAGTGAATTTTAGTTTACGAAGGAAAATCATTTCTTTTTTATCATTCTTTATAAATAAATAAAATTCATTAAATTTCCTAAGAATGAAATTGATTAAGTGTAGGGGAATTTGATGTGGATTTCATTTGGTACATTTTTTCACATCATTTATTATAATTAATTTTTTTTATTAGTAAAATAATATTTTTTATTGAGTAATTTGAAAATGTTTTCTTTTAAATGTGGAAATATCAATTTATTTGTTTATTTATTGTTTTCTAGTTAATTTATTGTTAAATAATTAAATTATTTTAAGCCACCTTTTTATTCCTATATTTTTGTTAAATTATTAATTAAAATTCTTGTAATTATTTAATTTTTTTATTTAAAAATAATAATATTCAATTATTTAATGTCATTATTTCATTTTTTTATTTTTATTCCAATTTTATTTTAAAATAATATGTTTTAAAAGTTCTTAATTTTGTTTAAGTGTAAAATTAATTAATTTATTCATTCTTTATTTTATTTTTAATTTATTAATTTTTTTTACTGTTTTAAATTTTATTTCTTTTATGTATTTGAAAATTGATTTTAATTTATTAATATTTTTTATTCTTCAGCTTCAACTCCTGTAACCATTTACCATATGATATCGTAAGGGTCAAGTATTGATACCATCATAACATCCACCATTCCAGGATACTACCACCCACATCTATCATCCCACTCCTATTATCCCAATATTTTTCATCCCACTACTACTATCAGCCATGTCCTAGTGCCAGTTCTTCTTACTTTCAGAAATCCTCAAATCAATCTACCACAACCCACTCTCAACCATTCTACCACTACTATTTTTTCCTACCATTACCATACCTACCACCAGATCATTCTACTATGACCCACTCCTACCACCTGTAATCTACTACCACCACCTTAAACTACCGCCAACCCTAAACCACCACCACTATCTTATACCATCCCACCTCTACCACCAACTTCTCCATTTGCACCATCTTCCACTTTCTTCCACCATCCACAATCTATCACTCTATGCTACCAACATCCAACTACACCACCCCCAAATTTGATATTCTACACCACCTCTTGAAGAAGAATCCACCACTGATGCTAATGAAATCAAAGAAATAGAAGCCACATCTGACCAATTGAATATCCTCCAAGATTGATCGAAGATAGAATCCAGCCACATAGATGCCTCACTAGATCTATAACTATGAGGATGGTGACCAAAGTATAATATGAACCACTCATTAGTGTCTCTATACTACTTGAGTACCACTAGATCCACACTATTGAAAGACGAAGACTTTCACTCAATGACACTACTGACACCCTCCATTGAAGGTTGAAACCACATTGCCTTTACTAGAGGAGATGAGCATACATCATGCATCTGCCTCAGAAGAAGAAGAATATGTAACCTCTGAGCCACTAGGGAGATCTCCAAGCTCCACTAATGAAGCAACCTAAACCAAATATGTTGATTGAGGATGTACCTGAACCACTACTGATGCCCTTGAGCACACTAGTCGTGTTGAAGCTAACCACCACGTGCCAAATTGAGGGAGAAACCACATATATACATATAATAATAATAATAATATATAATATAATAAAAGTAAAAAATATGTATATAATAATAATAGTAATAAATAAGAGAGATAAAAAATATTAAATTAATTGATGTATTTTTCGTCCAATGCATGTTCTCAATAAATCCGGAAGTGAGGACATAGGTGCTTGGTTGAGCTTGTAGTTTTTTTTGAGATAAAAGATAATGTGCTTAGAATTGGATATGATCGAAGTATGGAAATGTTTCAAAGTAGTTATCATTTGAATTTTTAAGTGGATCTTGAAGATGTCAGAAAGTGCACGTATAATTAAAATTCAGATCACTAGATACTATAGGAATAATCTGGAAGTTGTTGGAGATTTGGTGACATGTCCATGTCCAAGGAGCATAATTTTTTGATATATTTTATAGAATCACCTATGAGGAAAATTTACAGTGATGTACATGCCATTTGGAAGTAGGAGACATGTTTCTAAGCAGTGATTGTGACCACGCATTAGTTATGCGCACAAATTTTTCTTCTAAAGAGAGAGGGCGGTACCTGACCCCGATAATAGGGGGGATCCAGATCCATTATCCAAATTCCATTCCATTAGAACAAATCACATGAAATATGAGTAGACGACTGGTCTAGTTAATAACTTGATCTAGAAATGGTGGTCCAAGAAGGAGACGATCTCACCAGAGATTCTTTCTCTTCCCTTTCACCTCTTTATTTGGATTTTTCTTTTCAATAGAATGAATATATAGATTGATTAAGTGATTAAAAATATGATCATATAAATCACTTTTATCCATACTTCTTTTATTAATTCAATTGTTTAGTGAATTTTATGTTCAGTGTCCATTTCATTCAATTATGAGCATCAATTCGCGCTACTCAAGAACCAAAAGGTGGGGTAGTGAATCATTTCACTCTTGATCATGGACCTATGTACTAAAAATTGGAAAAGTTAATTATATGTATTCTCTATAATGAATGTATTAATTCTAAATTTAATATTAGATATTGAGACTCAAGAAGTTTCACAGAGCAGTATAAGTTCATTGAAGTGACAACTTAGTGAACCTCAATTTTTTATCAAAACACTAAATGATTGTATTAATTCATGTAGGATCAGAGAATAATAATTTTTACTTAGTTCAAAGTATTCCAAGGACCCTATTTACATCCACTATTATCCCGTTTTTTTTATTCTCCCTACATCACTACCATTTCACACTTCATTTCCATACACTTCATTTCATTACATGCTTGTTTTTGTTTGTTTTCTTTTATTTTTTTTTTTATTTTTTTGGCCACTAAAACATGAATTATGCCTTCCCTATGTAATTGAAATCTTGATCACCATTATACCAGTTATAGGTGGTTTTAGGGTTTTATAAATATTAAATTTTTATTTATTCAATGAAAGATCATGTCACTTTACAAACTGATCTTATTACCTCATGGAATGAGAAATCATAAACTTATCTTCAAGGGTTGTCCACTTTTATTCTAGGATAAATATACCAATAAAGAGATGAAACAATTTTAATATAGATCAACCTAAAACTCTTACACTCACTTAAAAAATGGATTAAAAACATTTAAGTATAAATGGTAGAATAAGTGGCTTTGGTACACTTTCATTAATTCCAATTTTCTTAAGTTGTTGATTGATTAAATTTCTCCCCCTTTGTGTTAGGATGTTTATTTTATAAAAATAAGAATGATAGATTATGAAATTCATAAATTTAGTAATTAATTTACTTTAATCACATTCTAGAATAATTATATTTACATGAAATGATAATTCTAGCAACAACAACATCATACTTCACTTGCCTCCCCCTCAAGGATAGATTCCATACAATCTTCATAAAGATGAATCTCTTCAATAGATATGATATAGAAACATTATATTAAGAAAGTAACAATCATATATTTATTATTTGGTTGTTTATACTTTTAAAAATATCCAAATATTTACAAAGGATTATCTTTTTCAATGTGTTTCATTGGAATTCTAAATATAATATCAAATCAAGATGGAATCTTTTTCACTTTTCTATAATGTTTTGACAGAAACCACTTTAACATCATCAAGGATGATCCTCTTAATTTTTATAATAAAAAACACTTAGGAAATATTCAAAGATTAGAACTTCCATATCTTAGATATCCAAAGTTGGTAGCCATTCCTCCTTCACAGGTTCTCACCAGGAGTACATGCCTCCCCCTTAATTCCCTATTTTTTGAAGAACAAATACAACGCACAAAGGTTAAGGGAATAAAGTGGATACTTATTTCTTATTAATGTAAACAATAAGTTTGAGATTATTTTCTTAACTAATTTTCTCTATTTCCTCTACTATTCATGCTTCCACATCTATACTCTAATTCTGATTGCATTTGTGTGGCTCTTATCACTTCTTTAATTTCTTTGTGTGTGAACTTTATCATTTCAAGAGACTTTAAGAAACTTGTATCACCTAGTGCAAATTTTTTATTCTTTAAGAACTCTTCTTATGCTCGAATTTTTATGGGTAAATCTTTATGAGTGTTTTAATCCTTTATTAAAACTCACAAAATAAGATTCTTTAACTTCATGTGTAGTTTTTTCTTCTCATTTTTAACTAGTATTTTCTTATACATCTTCCATTTTCTTTATTCTCTCTAAATTTTCTATCCAGATTACTAAAATATCATTAGTACCACTGGTGGTGAGTTTAGTTTTTCCACATATCTTCTTTTGAGTGTCATCCTTCTTATTAGTTCTTTTTGATTTTTCGCTTTTCTTCAACTTCTTGCATTTGGAATCCAAGGACATCTCACCTTTCCTACTTGAAGTATTATTGGAAGAATTTTTATTTACAACATTCTTCATATTACTTTTAAAGGTTTCTTCTTCTTTATTAACCAACTTTTATGGTCTTCTTTTTTTAACATCTTTAGATACATGTCAAGATGATCATGCACCATTCTTATGACCACCATCTTTTCCAACATCACGGGTACTAAAATTTTTCTTACTATGTGAATGTTTATTCTTTTTCTTTGGATTTCTCCCCCTTTAAATAACATTCCTTTATGCTTTTTAATTTATATTATTATACCAAAAATCCAATGCATAATTCCCAAATCTATTGTAGTTCCAACATTGACCCAAAAACCTTAATCTTATTATTTATTATGTATGATTTTTTGGGGTTCTCTTCATAAATTAATGGGATCTTCATGGGAACTATATTACACACTCTTTTTTCTATCCACCCTAGTCATGGTGGTGGTCTTATTATCACCTTTCTTCATCCATGCATTTATAGATTTTTTTTACAACCTACACTATTCATGAAAATGGATTTAGAAACATTATTATAAAAAGGTATGGATGGTACCTATTTCTTCACAGATTATTGAGATAGATCATTGAATGAGGTCATGATATTCGTATCACATGTAGGAGGCCTTTTAACCTTATAATCCTCTAGTGATGATTGTGTAGTAGTGTCAAATTTATCTTTCTTTTGTAAGTACACAAAATATGTATTTTCAAGATTAACAAACTTGAATTCCAATTATAAATATATCATATTGAGGTTTTTTTTATAATCTTTAATTAGAATCACTTTCTCTTCACAAACATTATTCATTCTTTCAACTTCCAATTCATGTAGAATAAATTTTTTTGTAACAAAGAGTCAAGTTTTGTGATATTCTTGTATTTTACTTCCAATTGAAAATCCTTGACATCAATGCTATTTTTCAAATTTACTTCAATTTCATGGATATTTTATTATATATTATTATTGACTCCATATTTCTTCTCAAATTATTTGATCCATTATTATTTGAACTTTGAGGAACTTATTTCAAGCTCCACCCTTTTTATTTTATAGGATCCAACCTGTTTGGAGAGATTTATACATTCTATAGCCTTTTATTGTAAATCCTTCTCAATATTATTTGCTTCTTCCACCAACTGAGTGATCTATTCCTATATAATTTGAAAGAATCCACAAATAAGAGAGACTATTTATTTTTAAATTAAATTAATAATATCTTTCAATATACTAATTAATGTATCCTGAGAAGTTGTAGATAGATCATTATCACTAATTATGCTAGGATATTCTTATTGAGGATAGTTTGTACAAGAATTTTCACATACATAATGAAAAATTAACATTATTGATTCACTTGAGGTAGGAAATATTCCCTTATCCATGGTGGAAACTTGATCAACCTACACCTCACTTTCCAAAATAGAATTTTCTTCTTTATTATCATGGCATGGAGAAACTGATACTTCCTCTTATTTAGGAAAGATGGATATCTTCTTTAGCATTATTTTCTATTCCTTTATCCTATGCATCATGGTCTAAGTAGAAATATACTTTTGAACATAGATAACTGAATATTCATCAAAAGTGTGATTCATTGTTAATACAGGAAAGAAAATCAAACCTTTAAAATATAATAACTTCAATATATAGAATCCAATATAGGTGAACCAATGTTATGATACCAATTGAGAGGAATGCTTTAGGATATAATCAACACTGGGAGGAATCAGTTTTGGGAACTTTTTATCTAATTTTAACTTTTTATCCCTTTAACTATTAAACCTATTAGGATCTTGATTCTCTTATTTTTTTCCTTATCATATACAAGTATATGAAATAAAGTAAAAAATGACACATGATATTTTTATATGGTTCACTAATTGATAAGAGTAGCTAGTCCATATTGTTTATGGTGAGGAATAGTACATGGATTCTCCACTTTAATGAGATTAATGTTACAGTGGTTTGGATAGAATTAAAATTATTAGACTAAGTATAGTTACCTAAAATTTAGGATGGGTGTGGAAATAATCCGTAATCATTGGACTGGTAATAACCATGTTCAAATTACAACTCCTTTTTGGTCCTTTATACTACCTGTGTAGACAATTTCCAAATCTTTTAGTTACTTTGTGACACCAAGAATGTTTTCCACTAAAAGAGACTTTTATTGGATGTCAAAGTGATGCATTTTTCTCTAATTTCTTATTCAAATTGTACTTGAAAGCAGCGATCAACCAACTCCCCTTCTTCTTCCTTCATCTTGAACCTATTTATATGATCCTCTATCTTATCCTGTCAATATGATCTTGTTTTTTTGATTATGTTCATCTAGTGATGGTTTTCCTAGTGAAATTTCATATAATACCTTTTTATTATCCCTATTAATATGATCACCAATTTATAGGAAAACTCTATCTAGTATGTGGATGATTCCTTCTTCTTATTGATCATCTGGTACCTATTCATCTAGAGATTTTACTCCATCTTATATCTTATACTCAATCTAATACCTATTCATCTGGTAACTTTTTCTATTCTTTTTTTGGTACTTGATTTCTTTTTCTGATGATTTAGCTCCATCTAGTACCCCCTGATATATCTGATACCTCTTCCCTCAAAAATTCATCCCAAATAAGAATTTCTCTCAAGCTTCATGGATGAAACTTTATTACAATACTTTTATTCTTCTTCATAACACACAATCATTAAAATATCTATATAATTGCATCTTTATCAATGAATCGTCTCCCCTTTATATAGGTAGTGGTTCCTCCAAGTTTATAGGGTGAGTTGCAAAATTCAAATTCAAACTTCCTGTAAAATTTTTTATAATCTCACTCAAAACTTATTTAATTCTTGAACACATTCAAACTTTCTAAAATATAGGAGTAAAATAATATTCATAGTAAAATTCCTTAGATATTAGTATCAACATTATTCTTCAATCCTCCTGAAATTTAATCTTGAATCATGATCAACCCTTCTTTATTATTGAAACATTGATCATCCAGCTCAACATCACCATAATTAATAACTTTATAAAAACTTGGTAAAGTTATTAGAACATTATATTTAGTATAAATTCATAACACATATTCTGTCTAATGATACTATATTAGGTATTTTTTCATCACTTTATAGGAACATCTCAAAATCTTTCACAAGATACTTCCTCTGGCTGATTACATTCTTCGAAAACCTTTATTTATTGGATTGTATTATAAACCTTTGACCAATTAACTTCATTATAGACTATATATTTTATGTTATCGAAAAAATTAATTTTGTGTAAGCACCAACTTTCTTATTTGTTAAAAATCATTTGTCTGATGTCACTACTCAGAAACTTCAGTCTGATGTATATCACCTGAAAACATCTATATGGTGACTTTATATGGAAATTTTTATTTGATCTAACTAATTAGAAGCCTCATCGACCTATGAATCATGATATAAATATCTTTTATATAACTACTATTAGGAAACTTTTTTTGATCATTTGGAAACCTTTATCATCTAAAAATGATTTGTTTATTCAGCATATCTTCATCACATCTCGTTCTTCACATAATTCCATCTTTTGAATTTTACACATAAGTAAATATTCTTCTGAATGATGTAGTCTATTTGATTACTCACCAAGTTTGTGCACCAAAATTCATACTTCCTTTCGTTAGTTGTAACCTCATCAACATCATACTTTTTGTGTTCACCGTAACTTCTTAACTTCTCATATTGATCTTTTTACAATTTCATCTAGTAGAATTTGTATAGTTCTTTATACAACTTCAATCATCACTTTACAATATTCTAGAACCTGAGTTCTACTGTAAATTTAATATCTTTATGAATTCATAATTTTACAGTCATTCCTCAATCTCCCCTTCAGACTTAGTTGATTGAACTCTCTTTTAGATACTTTTTACTTCATCTAAAATTTAGATTGAATCATAACCATAAGTCATTATGATGTTTGATCAATGATGAATACATCCTTTAGAAACATATGATATTATTTTTTTGAACATTAACTTCCTTATGTAACCATGCATGTAATTGGTCTAACATTTATTTCCACCTATCATATAATAGAATCATTTTATTCTCATTAGTATGATGTTACTGTGAATGTTATTTCAGTGATCTCCCAATATTTCCTTTGTTCAATTAGAATTTTCATCTTGTTCTATCTGATGGATTATGTTAGATGACTTTGGAAAGTTTCATCTGATGGACTTTTATTTGATGAATTTATAAAAATCAGTCTATTGGTCACTATTTCTGATGGCACAAATAGGAAACCTCCATCTAATGGGGCTACTCAAAAACCTCCATCTGATGGCCTTGGTCTGATAGACTTTATCTAATCACCTCGATATGTTGGCCTATATCCAATCATCATTGTTATCTCTATCCATTCAAATTCAAAAACTTCTTAAGTAAACTTCATAAACTTCATAATGTTGATAACAAACATGTTTATATAAACATAAAATACATGTTTCAGACATTAGGATCAGCTCATAAATTGCCATAAGTAAACTCAAAGTCTTAAAAGAACTTTATCCTTTCAAGTAAGGAATAATACCCATCTCCACTAAAGGAAATAAGACCATTTATATTTTTATTAAGATAATAATCCTTGAGCACTTCCTTTCTGCTTCATCTGTTCATCCAATCTAAAATAGAATCAACTTTATTACTAATATTGGATACTTAAACCAAATTTTTCAAAAAAAATCTTTATAACTTCTTCAATATATCGACATCAATGAAATATTTCTATTTAATTAATAACCATTTACATCGACGATTGACAAAAAATATAACTCACACACAAACTAGGATATTCACTTTGGTGTCGCGATGTGCAGTGTAGGCCATTAGAGTTTGGAGTTGTGTTGTTTTGAAGAAGAAGTATAGGTCATGACATGATGGGTGTTGGTCATAGCATGGGGGTTTCCATCATGGCATTTCCCCAGTTTGCATGGTGTGATGGTGGTCTTTCCCTTTCGTGGTTTGGTTAATTGAATTAATTAATTAATTAATTAATGTTATATCATATAACCCTAAAAAGACATTATTTAATCATATTAAACCTCTCTCACTAGGGTTAGTCTCCATAAAACCCATCTTGAGAGAAGGAGATAGAGGATTATATTGAGGGAGATTCAATGATCTATAGAGTCGGTGAATGAGATTCTTCCTCAAAGATCACCAATGTCACCCAATATAGATGCAATATTCATAAATGGATGGTCTAATAGTGAGGTAGGTATTTTTTATTTTTATCTTTCTCTGTAATTCATTATTTTGAGTATGGAATGACACTCTTAAACTAGTTTCTTAATTTCTTGGACTTGTGATTTTTTTTTATTTTCCTTTATTCTTTCCTTAAATCCCTAAATTTTGTGTTTTTTTCTTCTTGAATATTCATTGTTAGGGATGGTATGCCTGATTAATGCTAACTTGATCCTAGTATCATCCAACATTGATCACTCTGATGATTGTTCTTTGTTAATTTCTCTATTTTTTCCTCACTCTTTAACCATGGGCCTTTTCGAGGGTCATGGATTCTATAGTTTTTTTCTCGGATTGGTACCTGATTGGAATTTGGGTTTATGATAGATGGATTTGGACATGAAATCAATAAAAAAGACATGTAAACCCATTGGTAGATGATGACATGTCACTATAAGTAATGAGGATGTAGATTATAGATGTGCGACAACACTATAGGCATCAAGACTATGTGTGAAATGATTTTGAATTATTTTTCTGATGAGGAACAACCAGAAATCAACTAATTGATGCATGACAGTGAGGAAAAAGGCCTTTAGTGTTGTTTTAGGTCCGATATGAGGAAAGAACATTGAAAAAATGCAATTTTGGGTGTTGTACTAAGAAAAGACCACCATACTATGATGCAACGAGTCACAGCATGACAAGTTGAATGACACATGATCACTCCATATTAGAGGATGTCATGGTGTGAAGGTTTTATGGATAGAGTCCATGAAATGGTTGAGAGAAGAATTTGAGGGAAATTATCGAGTGGAAAAAAATGGTTGAGTCTCATATCATATATAAGATTATATGTTCACAGTGTGGTTTGAGATTCCATGAAATGAAGGCAGGGTGAAGGATCAGATGCCACAACATGAAAGAGGGTGTGCCACAACATGTCAACCTGAAAACAGAGGCTCATAATTTTCAAGAGAAGGGGTCATTTTATGGGTCCCCCTTTGGTATGGTCTATCACAACATGACTAACATGATCACACTACGATGGTTTCTTGTCAGTAGGTCTATGTGACATCATTTTATTTTCCACAAGTAATGAAATGGTGCACTTATATTTGGAATACAAGGTGATATGCACAGTAATACATATGGTTTGGTCTCTTTATCACTATAGGGATGAAAATGGGGATCATTAATGGATATTAGAGTATTTATGAGGTAGGGTACTCCCTTAACTATTATGTGTTACTCAAGGAGGCATTGATCCTTCGTATTACCGATAGAGTTAGTTCCTCATCCGTATTTTGTGTGTTACATGGGGTGAAGGTCCTCTATCTATGGATTTAGGTCCTCCCTCATATTTTGTGTGTTACTCAAGGTATGATTCCTCTATATATGGAGTTATATCCTCCCTCATCTGTTTTGAGTTACTCAACAAGGTTCGGGTCCTCCATTAAAATTGTTGAGATGTGAAAATATTATTAGTTGGGTGATTCATATTCTTGGGGATTCTTTTTGATTCTCTTGCAGTTGGTCCATGAAGAGTGGGAATCCCTTATATGTCTCGAGTTCTCTCCTTTAAAGCATATTTGAGTTTTTTTATTGGTTACTCTTCCCCTATTTTACTTGTAAGTTTGATATGACTGCTCATCCTTTTATTTCTTTCTATTTTTTGATGTTTCCTACTAAGTATCCATATAATTACCCCCGCATGGGCATATTTTTATACACATGTAATGTATAATATAGATAGTGAACAGTTTGGTGAAAATTTTAATGGACACAATTTTGGTAGATATTTGCAGTACCGGGAGGTGGTAGTAGCGGGTGATGTTTGTTTTTTGGAGCTATCTCATTGTGGGTACCTTTTCATCTCAATAATTTTGGTTAGTTTTTCATATTGGTTTGTTTGGAATGTATCTTTCCCCTTTATCATTATAGATTATGTGTTGATTTCTCTTTTTTGGATCTTAACATCTATTGTATGCATTATATTATAGTTATTTTTATTTTTATATTATTCATTGTTATTCCCTTTGTGTAGATGTCTATTATGTATAGGTACATTAGGATTAAGACTAATATTATGTGAGATATTCCTACTTGGTACTAGTCACTAACCCCTGGCCTATCAAAGGAAGGATTTGGGTGGAACACTTGGCCTACCATCACCCAAGAAGAGTCTCAATGTGTTGGTTCATGTCAATACAAGCCAAAACAAAATAGTATCACCACTATTGTAGATGTGATGAATGTTGACAGGTGCTCATTGATCTTCACTTTCTACTCCTTTATAGATTGGTTGTGAATACTATCACAATCATAGCTTCACCTTCCATGAGATGAAATGGAAACCCCACCTTCCTTCCTTGGAAAGATCATAAAAGAGTGTCGATGTTATCTTTAATCTTCTTCCACTCTATTTTTTGGAATTCTTATTCTCTCTAATATTTCATTAAACTCTATTTTTTCACAATAGAAATCCCATTATTAATAGAGATATAGATATTTATAACTATATTTATAGAATATCTATTCTCTATTACTGATGAATTATTCATGTTTCCCTCTATATTTAAGTTTTAATAAGTGTAATGGGAAGATTCATCCAATAATATCCCCTAAAAAAGAGTCAATGTAATTCATAAAATTACCATATTTTCCTCCAGAAATATAGTATATTCGAAATATGGAAAAAAAATTACTCATCTTCTTCAAAGTGTGAGAACTATCATCACAACATCATGTTTGGATTCTACTGATACCTTGAATCCAATCTCCTACCTCTATAGGCACCTCCATATCATTACACTTCCCTTTATGGCATGTCATTATTTTTCCTCATCTAGATCATGGCATGATTCCATGCATTACAGTGTGATTCTAAGTCAATAACTATATCCATTAAATCCTCTCAATATCTAATATTTGACTCCTCGTATATCATCGAATGATTCTCCTTTAATCATGACATAATCTTCTTCATCACGGCATGAAAACATCCATGACTGTACATTTTATCAATCATTTCTTATGATATATTATGTATCATAATCCACTGCTAGTTTGATTATCAATCATGTTTTTTGAATGATAATAACCCTTATGTATCAGATATTTTCATGGAAATGACTCTTATGTATACTTACCTATACATGCATATACAAATTTCTTTATTAGAATAACTTTTATATATCAGCTTGATTACCTTTATGTATCATAGTGCACTCTAGGACTTTTCTAAATTATTACCACTCTACTCAAACTCTTATGTACTGAGTGGTTACCTTTATATATCATAGGGAAAATTTCACACTATCATTTTTCTAGAATGTTGCAAATGTTACTTTTACATATCATCCTAGATAACCTCTATGCATCACCCTAATGACTTTAACGCATCATGAATTTGCCATATTTTCAGCATAATCTACTCAAAGTGGCCCGAATGTATTGATTAAAGTTAATCTTATATATTTTGGACTTTTCCAAATTTTAGATTTTGACCAAGATGACTCTTATATATTGGAATGGTTACCTTTATGTATTACCTTTTACATTTTCCAAAGTGTGTTCGAGATGACTTTTACGTATTAGCATGATTAACTTTATGTACTAAAATTCTTGTTTGTGACTTTGGAACATTTTCAACATAATGGAATATATTACCTTTATATATTGGTACTGCTGACCTTTACATATCATACGGAATTTTTTCCCTTTTCCGCATTTTATTCCTCTTTTATATCTTCTCTTATGTATGTAGGGATCTTTATGCCTTTTTAATTTTCCTGTAAACTTAGAGTTTTAGGTGAATCATACGTATTGTCCTAAATGAATCTTATATATCATGAATTTTCCAATTCTTCAAAATTTTCACATCCAAAACCACTTATCAGAACCCTATTTTTGAATAAATTACGAGCCATATTTAATTCATATTTTAAAATAACTTCTGAACCTTCTTCAATTCCTCCTCTAGACTAACTTTCAGACCATATTCAACTATACCCCCTAAATATATTCCAAAATTTTAATTTAAATTTGAAACTTTAACTTTCAAAACAACTTCAGTTTCAAAACACCTCCATCTCTTCTTTTAGAATACCCACATATCCTCTTCTAGAATAACTTTTGGAACACCTAAACTTTAAGAACAATTTCTAGAATTTCTTCATCTATTATTCTATAATATCTTATGAACAAATAATTCCCCATCCTGAATAACTTCGAGAACATACTCATCTCCTTCTAGAATATATTTACTTAAGTGCCAACACCAAAAAACACACTTTTTTTACAAAAAATACAATATAAACACCAATCTACAGTTAGATGATAACAACCTCTCCCTTTGGATTTTTTGGCATCACTATCATGAATCCATACCAAACAAACATCATGATACTAATAATATACATCATAATCTGTATAATTTTTTCTTATCCCCCATGGTTACAACTCTTTATATTCATGATGTTTCCACTTCGGCAACCTTTAGATTCATGATCCCCCCCAACATCATATCCAAATCATATCTCCCACTAAAAATATAACATATAAAGAATATTTGTAAAAACTTTACCTTGAGTATCAAGTGAAATGTCTAATGTTACTATTATCCTCATGTCTTCTTGATGTTAAACAAAACAAGATAAAATTATTTGACTCTTATTGTAATGTTCTTAGGGGAAATAGTTGATACCAATTGTTAGGTTATTTAAAGTAACGACACTTATTACCAATTATCACATTTAGTATTATTGTTTTTATAGAGGTATTGTCCTTTATAAAATAGGGATATGAATAAATCTACTCCCCTTTTATCAATTTGTCCCTTGAATAAAATTATATAGACTTGTCTCCCCCTATTTCAATACACTTCAAGGATCCTTTGTTTTTTAGCTAGATATTTACTTGTTTAACATAATTATATATTTGAATTTCAAGCTTTGGAAAAATTTTAAATTGTGGATTCTTTCTCAAATATTTTTAGTAAGTGAATTTTCAACTTAGAAATGTTTCATTAACAAAACTGCTACACCTATTGAGTCAAAAATCGGTGTAGAAAATAAGAGATTATGTTAATAACACCACTGGTCTATGTTTCACCCACCTACTTCCATAAATTATAAGTAGTAACAATATTAATATTCTACCAAGGAGATCCTCATATAATCTCAAAAACAATTTCACAAAACCATTAATGAATAACATGAATTACAAAGTATGTGAGATATAGTGGATTTATTATTTATAATTTATCTCTAGACATTAATATGATACTAATTGTTAAAACTAATTCCTTATTCCATCTACTGAGTGTATTTCCTTGGTTAATGGGGAAACCACCTTTTGGATCTTCATATGAAAACTTCTCTTAAATATATCAATTTTATCACTGAATATAAAACTAATATTCAGTATAAGAACCATCCACCTATAGTAACTTTTGATATCTTGATAAAAATCAGATGATACCACATGATAGACCGCATTATAGACCGCATGATAAAGGTTTATTCTTCCATATTCAAGGTATGATTATATTAGATGATATTTTCTCTTAACATCAATGCTTCAAGTTGACATCGATACTAATTTTTTATCACTCTGATGCTTGTTGTTTCTCTCATGTACTTGCAATTCCATATTCAACTAAACACCACTTGCACTACTTCAACCTCATTTGGAACTTTAGATCATGTCACCATATCACTTTTATTTTTTAATTCAATCTCCAAATGGATTATATCTCCCCCCCCCAAACCCGAAAATATTCAACAATATTTATAGCATTTAAATATATTGGGATAGGTGAATTTGTAATTTCTTCAAATGGAGGAATGTGGCTAGTCATGTTAAATAAACTCATTGCTTCCAAATTACTTCCAATACGTTATAGTGGTTCTCCTTTGAGTAAAAATAATTATAAAAACTTCATTAAAAATTATTGATTTAGATTTATTCTTTATTAGCCTAGGATTCACCACCTTTGTGAGACTAATCCCACTAATATATATTTCTTCATTTGATTCCTATCACTGCATCTTTCATTATTATTCCTCCACCATATGAGGGATCTAACACTAGTCTTAATATCTCATATTATAGTGGTATTTATGTGTCCACTTAAATAATCTTCATGTCTTTCCTCCTTGATAGACATGAGATCCACCTTGGCCTTTTACATCCTTGGTGGATCTTTCTTTACATTCTCTTACACTTTTCTCACAACTGGAATAGATTCTTTATTTTCCTTCCATATTTGTTTTAATTATTTCCATGAGGGATATAGTGAGTTCACCATAATTTTTGGTGAACCCTTTATTGATATCCAATATTATTTTCCTCCAGAGAAATAAATTTATTTTCTAGAAAAACATATCTTCTTTTAGTGTAAGATTTCTTCCCATTTGTCATGAGAATGGAGGAATTCCTTATGAAATCTTTTTATCTTACCTTTTTTTGTTTTTTATCCATATTTCAATTTCTATCACATATAAAACATCCACATTAAAAACATGTCTCATGTTTTATTTTCACATTTGATATGTTATTGTAGTAGATTTTCTTCCACCATTATGACCTTGGGCTTTTAGACAATACTCATAGTGTGTCCCAATATTAAGAAGTAGAACTTTGTAGCTACCTTATTTATAGAGTTATATCTTCAATATTTATAAATAATATTTTGTTTATTCACTAATTATAGATTTGAAACTTTTAATACTCCACTTGTAGAGGTTTCCATGATGGGAGTTCCTATATGAACCTTAAATTTCAAAGATTTTAACTTTAATTCAATATCATTAATCATCATTTCCTTATATTTTAATTAGGAAGCCATCCTTTCCAACCCTGAGGTAGATATTTTCTGAATTTTAGCCTCTATTTAAGTTGTGTTTTTTGAGGGATAATTTTATCTTTTATATCTTTCTCTTTGGCCTTTTTTTTCCTACTTCATGTGTAAATTCTTCAAGTAGATCATTTTAGGCATTCATCTTTTCACCCATTTTCATAATGTTTCTGTTCAAGGGAACCTCTACTTTCTTTATTATTTTATTCGTCATGGATAGGTCTTCTATGAAAGCATTGTACACTTTATTCATAATATCCCATTGATCCGCCTTTTCATTTAAGGGTTGGATATCCTTTTGATTGTTGCATAAATACTCTCAGGATTGATGAATTGATGGTTTCAACAATTATTCCACTAAATCAACATCTGATTCAATATTTTTTGTGGAATATGAATTTTTATATTTTTAAGTTACATGAAAAATAATGTTAGACATAGATGTAACATTGATCTCAAAGTCACTCACCTCAGTGGGTGTGTTCTTCTTCTCAGGAGTCTTTTTCCTATTCGTTATCTTTTTCTAATATTCCATAAGGTAGTCTTCACCAGATTTGATCATTGATTTCACATCATGGATATATTTTAAATAATATCTTGAGGTAGGCCCTATGATTTTCTTTTCTTCCACTATTTTTCCATTTATCTTTTCCATCATAACCCAACTACCAAAATCACTATCAAAATGAATTTTTTCCATGAATACTTCACCAAAAAAGTCTTTGTTTAAAAAAAATTGTGCCTCTGTATCATTAACTCATTCACTGTGCTTTATCAAATTATCATCTCATTGGAAATATTCCATGATATCATCACCACAATCTTAAAAAAACAATACATCTCTATTATCCATCCACAAAATTGAGTACCATTGAAAACAATAATATTTATCATTGGATTCATGTCACCAAAATACTATAAGGATGGAATAAAATTTAACTAAAAAATCAATTAGATCACTTTAGAAGAAAAAATCCAGTAAAAATAAAATATATATTATACCACATGTCAGTATATCAAGGGTATTTAGTGAGATATACCCTAAGAGGGGGTGAATTAGGGTATGAAACTCATTCCAACTTAAACATTGATTCCTCAAACTATCACCACCCTTACTACTCTTGACCTCATAGTTATAAGGGTCACACTCAAGTTCTTATTTAAGTGATGATAATTATTGTTATTTATATAATATGTATCTCTTAATCAGTTTGTTCAATGATTACTTAACCCATACTCACCAATTTATATCTTACAAAATATAAGTAAATCATGAACACAAGACATACGAATTTTACTTGGTTCACCAGTACTAGGTTAATATAAGGAGTGTAGATGTACTAGAATCCACTAAATGCACTATTTTGGTGGTGGTTTTAGTATAGAAAACTCTAATCTTGGGGTCACTCCACTTAAAATATTTAGGTATAGTGAACTACCTCCCAAAGGTCACTACCTTACTCCTCTCCTTTACTCACTAATCTATAAAGGAAAACACCTTTGTATGAAATCCAACACAAAAATAGTATCATTTCTGTTATTTAAGGATTTAATGTAGATAGGTTCTTGTTGATATCCATTTGATTCTCCTTTACAAACTAGTTATGAACACCAACATGATCACAACTTCACCTTCCATGAGTTTTCATGGAAACTCTAAATTCCTTAAAAATATTTTCAAATAGTCCCAATGTTACTTTTATATATCATCCCTGATTACCTTTACATATCATACCAATATGGCTTTTACATATCATAACTTTACTATATTTTTTACACAGGTTGCTCAGAGTGACCCTTAAGTATTGAATAAAGTTACTCTTATATACTAGGAACTTTTCCAAATATTTAGAGTGCATCGTGGATGACTCTTACATATTGGTATGGTTACTTTTATTTATTACCTTTTCCATTTTACAAAGTGTATCCTATATAACTCTTATGTGTTAGCATGGTTACCTTTATGTATTATAGTTCTTGTTCCTACCTTTACCACATTTTCAACATATTGGAATATATTACCTTTATGTATTACTACCGGTAACCTTTAGATATCACAAGAAATGTTATCCCTTTACCTCATTCTACACTTCTTCTAGAACTACTATTATATATATAGGGAGCTTCATACCTTTTTCATTTTCTTGTAAACTCTGAATTTTGGATGACTCTCACATATTGTTTAAGATGAAACTTATGTATTAGTACTTTTCCAATTCTCTAAAATCTTAATATCCAAAACCACTTATCGTAACTAATCTCATTACTTATTTATAAATATCTTATGAACCATATATAGTTACTATTATAGACTAACTTTTGGACCTTCTTCATCTCCTCTTTCAATATAACTTTTGAACCATCTTAAACTCTTCTCCTTGAATAACTTCTAAACATTTAATTTACTTCTATAACTTTCACTTCCAAAAAAACTTCATTTATAGAACACCTTTATCCCTTCTTTTAAAACATAAAAATCGAATCTTACTAAATAACAAATAGAACACTTAAACTTCTAAAACAACTTTGGAAATTTATTCATCTCTTTTTTGGAATACATTTCATAAAACTGATTCAACTTACAGAAAAACATCTAGAACATCCTTAGCTCCTTTTGGAACATATTTAATTTAATTACAAAAAAATCTAACACTAATAATAATCCTTTTTTGGTAATAATCAAAATAAAAACACAAATCCTAAATTGGATGCTAAAAATACATTACAGAGGAAAGAGATTGAAGGTTTTCTCTTTTGATCCTCATAAATCATGAATTGAAGGCAAGAGAAGCACTGAAATCCATTATAAGGTACATAATATTTATTTTAGTTTATTTTATCTCAGTATAAAAATCATAGTGATCATTTAATTTATGGTTTCTAATCATTTCTGTTACATTTATTAATTGTTAATTGGTCATAAGAAACCTAGCAATGGTATCAGATTAATACCATGATTTATGATACGTGAAATCTTGTTGAAAATGAATATTTTTGAAATTTTATTACATGTAGAATTATATATTGTTAGATACGATAAGTTAATTGAAATTTGGTTATACATAAAATATAAGATATTATAGGTTGTGATTGGGTCATGGATTATGATTTGAGATATTGTAGGCCGTGAAATAATGTAATTATTTGGTTTTTAGTGTATCATAGAATATGATATGCAAAGATTTGTATTAGATAAAATTGATAAATATCACTTTTAAAATAGATCATCATATATATAATATGATATCAATGTCAATCATAGAATATGGTTTCCCAAACACATAAATTTTTTACCTTATGTGAGAACCTATAATAAGTTGTGATTGTCAGGAACACATCGAGTTAATTATATACAGAGGATTATTGACACGTGTCTATCATGGGGTGTGGAAAAACAATTACTTACTAAGTTAAAGTACATTATATTAATTAACCAAGGTTTTCTCCAAAGAGGTGCGCACAACAATCAAGTTATCACCTTAAAAGTAGAGAAAGAAGTGATGATGTTTTTTTAATTGTTTGATTTTGAAAAGATAAGAAAGAAACTAAACAAAGGAAGGAAATTAATATCAAATTTATAAATCAAGTTATTGAAAACTATTATATGAGATGGTGGTCAGGTTAGGATCAATTTTACAATTTTAATTCTATCATAGTTCAACTTATCCAATTCTCTTCTTCTAAGTCGATAAAAGTGAGAATCCGCAATTGTTTCTTCTCACTCCCTTGGTCAAATAGTAATGTTGAGAATAAACCGTACTAAAATATAATATTGGTATACTCTCATTCCATTGTATGATAGATTTATAAAGAATACACTCAATTGACTTAGAAATTTCCCAATCGGGTATTGTTTATCCCAAACAATCAAGAACATTCACTACTCCTCACACACATACCAGTAATCACTGAGTACTTCACCACTAAGAACTGATCTATTCCATCGTATATAGACCAGATCCTAGTGGAGGTAGAAATTTATCATTGAACAAAGTAATAAACATAATAGAATCTAAAATCAAATATAGTAGTATATCATAATAAAAACCGTTATAAGAAATTGAAACTCATTTCGCAGAAGAGAGAAAAGGATCTTAAAACATTAAGTGAAAGAACTCATGAATTAAAATATGGAAAACCTCTCTTTAACCGATCACACTGAATTTTAACTCACCATGGTAAGGGTAATCGTGAATAAGGTGTAAGAATAACTCATTACAAAACTAATAAGAATAAAAGGGGAAAATAAAAACAGAAAATTTTCTCCTTCAAAATTTGTCCACCAGAAGATGGCTTCTATTCTGCACACCAGAAGGCTAAAAATCATAGTCGTATCTTCTTAAAAGATGTTTGGAATGAAGTTTTTTATCTACCCTAAAATTTTAAAATTCTTTATATAGGTGTAAATAAATATATGTCTGAATCAATGAAAATGACTTTTCTTGGACACCAAACATTGTTTCACCCACTCCACTTATAAGCGCTTAAAAGATGCATTAATGAGATCCTTAAATTATGAAATTTAATTTAAACCGTAAATTTTGAGTCTTATGTTTAAAAAATCTATAATAAAATCATTTTAAGGTCGGTGATATGAGATGTGACTAATTTAATATGGTGGGGTCCATTCTTTCGACCATAAATATTTCTCCAATTGATTGATTTTTCTGGATCATTGTGTGTCTAATTGTGTCTGGGTTCTAAATACAAAGATTAATCCCATGAGAAAAGAAATACTAAAAAATGAATCACTTAATTTGGATCCTAATTGTAAAATTTATTCCTGAAAAACAGAAGCTCTAGAAAACTATGAATTTTTCATAATTAAGCAATTATCATAATTAAGCCCAAAATTCACCAAAAACACTAAAATGGTGAAAATGTACTCGAATTTACTAATTGGTAGGGATTAAATCCTTTAAAATCGTATGAAAAATAATGAAAATATTAACTCTATAAATTCCCCCACACTTAAAACTTGGACTACTAGACATGTAAACATCAAAAGAAAACCAAAGAAAATTTAATACACATATTCATGAGATCCGTCATTTTAACACCAAGAAATAAAAGATATCCTTACTCATAAAAAACCATTATTCCAAGTTATCAAACCAGATAATTCATTATATTTCCTCTTCATTTATCCTTCCATACAAACAAGACACTTACCTAACATGAATTTCCTCTCATCACATAAATGTCAGTTTTCAACAATATCTTTCTCATCCAATAATCATGCAAGGGTCACCATAGTCTTGATAAATTTCTTCATCTCTACCCAATGTGAGTCAAGGACATTTGTTTATCATGAGTACTTTTCAGAGTTTCTCTGTGGATTTTGGTTGGTGGTATTTAGATGTTAAAAATTCTTAGGCTGAATGAGGAGGGTTGGCTCTTTTTGAAGCAAAATTGCATTATTCTAATTTTCACTCAAGTATGGTCTCTTCCTCACTCCCCTTAGTAGAAAATCAGCTCTTTCATCATAAAAACTCAAGGAATGTTCACCCAATTTAGCAGAAACAAACATTTCAATCTTCTCAAATATAATTTTTCTTGAAATCTCTAGAAAATTCATAGCTTTCTTTCTCCATTAGAAGCTCCATAAAGGCACAACTTCTCTTACCATAAAAGCTCCAGAAAAGGCACAGATTTCACCAAAATAATTTTTTTCATCAATAAAAAAATAATTTAAACATTTTATTTTCACCCAAATTATCTCTAAATTAGGTTTCATAATACAATACAACTTCCCCCACACTTAAGTTCAACTAGATCATGAAATTTCACTTTAAGAGTAGGTTAGATAAGGAAAATTGGCTTGTAATGTGGATAACCTAATAGGATGTTCATGGATTTTAAGGTTTAAAAGGATTAAATGTTCAAGATAGGCCATAATGAAAAGGATTTTATTGAAAATGAGTCTTTAAAACCAAGTAAATACCCCAATCATTTAAAACATAAGTACATCAAACCCTCAAGGTTTGATAGAAATAAATCAGATTATGGTTAAATCAAGCATGATTTGATTCTCTCAAGAAGTGAGTTGAATGTAAAGAATATGAAAACAATGGTTAAGAAGCCTTATAGAATTGTGATTTCAAAGATATAGACAATGATATATGGAATGGTATTTAAAAATCAGAGTACTTTTTATGAAATTTCTAAATATTTTAACTTGAAACAAAGTCATTTTCAACATTCATTTAATCTCAGTTTCATGGAATAATTTTTTTCACTCATGGACATGGGTTTTAAAAATGTAAAATATAATTATTTATGATCAAAAGTTTCAAATACACTTAAAAATTGAAAAAATAACACACAAATTTTGAAAAACACACAATATTTTTTTTTGAAAATAGGAAAACAAACAACAAATAAAAATCCTAAACTACAAAGGTTCCCTCCTCTGCACTTAAATGATGTAGTGTCTGTAATGGATTCAAATGTATTTAACATGTAATAATATTTTAAAAATGAATCACAACAAGCAAGAAAGTGTAAAGGGTAGGTACGACTTGGTGGATTTTATTGATAAACAGGTTGGAGAAGTGTGGTCTCCACCACTAGATTTGATGGAATGGTCCCATGGAATTTCTTTAGCTGATTTCCATTAATATTTAATGGCTCCTGCACTCCATCCTTCACAATTTTCACAACACCAAAAGGATATACATGAGTAACTATAAATGGACCTTACCTCTTGGAATGAAGTTTACCTAGCATCAATTTGAGTCTTGAGTTGAATAAAAACACCATTTATCTAGTATAAAAGCCTTTAGATTGGATCATCTTGTCATGAGATGCTATTCTTTCTTTACAAATACTATAATTTTTAAAAGTTTCCCTTTTAACTTCTTCTAACTCCTGTAACTACAATATTCTCTCTTTTCCATCACTTTCAAGATCCAAATTCATCTTTCTCACTGCCCAATATGCCTTATGCTCTAATTCCACTAGAATATAAAAACAATTCCCATAAATCAACCTATATGGACTCATTTCAATTGGGGTTTTGTAGGCTTTCCTATAATCCCATAATGTATATTCCAACCTTTGGCTCTAATATTCCATTTTTGGATTAATAGTCTTTTCCAAAATTCTTTTTATTTCCCTATTAGAAACTTCATCTTACCCAATGGTCTGTGGATGATATAGATTTGATTTTCTAGGATGCACCCCATACTTCTTCAATAAATCATCCATTCTCATATTACAAAAGTGAGTCCCTTGATCACTGATGATGGCTCTGAGAACTCCAAACCTACAAAATATGTTAGCCCTAACAAAATCAAAAACAACTTTAGCATTGTCGGTCCTAGTGGCTTTTTCTTCCACCCATTTGGAAACATAATAAACTGCAATAAAGATATAAGAATTTACAAATGACATTGGGAATGGTCCCATAACATTTATCCCCCAAACATCAAAAATTTCTCAAAAATTCAGTGGATTTTGGTTCATTTCTTGTCTCCTTGAAATATTTCCAAAAAACAGACATTTTTCACACCTTTTTCAATATTCATGAGAATTTCTAAAAAGGGTGGGCCAATAAAGTCTAGATTCTAAAACCTTTCTTGTTATCCAATGAGGTCTAAAGTGGAATCCATGAGCTAAAGTGTGAAAAAACTTAAAGATAGAATCAATTTCAATTTCTAGAAAACATCTTCTTATTACTTGGTTATTGAAAATCTTCCAAAGAAATGGGTCATCCCAGATGTAATATCTAGATTCATATTTAATCTTTTGAATTTTGTGGGAATTTAAATGAAATGGGACCTGATATGTTACCAAATAATTTACCATATCATCATACCAAGTAACTTCTCCATCAATCAAATACAACTGCTCTCCTGGAAGGTGGTTATTCAGTGGTTCTCTGTCTGTAATTTCAGATTCAGTGGTGTTGGGAAGTCTACTTAAGTGATCATCCACTTGGTTCTCAGATCCCTTCTTATCTTTGATTTCTATGTTAAACTCATGCAGTAATAGCATCCATCTTACTAACCTCAGTTTATCTTCTACCTTCTTCATCAAGTACCTAAGTGTTGCATGATCACAAAACACGGTGACTTTAGTTCTAAGTAGATATGATCAAAATCTTTCTAAATTAAATAAAAATGCTAAAAAATCTTTTTCTGTTGTTTTGTAGTTTAATTGGGTTGCATAAAATGTTCTTGAGACATAGGTAATGACTTGTGGCCTTCACTTAATTTACTGAGAAAGGACTGATCCAACTTCTTGGTTTGAATCATCACAAAGTATCTCAAATGGTTCTTCCAAATTTGGTGGCTACATTACTAGTGGTGTAATCAATCTCCTCTTCAACTCATAAAAGGCTTCCCTACATGCACTATTTAAATAAAAATCATCATATTTCAAAATTAATCTAGATAGAGAGAGAGAAATATTACTTAAATATTTGATAAATCTCCTATAGAATCCTACATGTCCTAAAAATGATCTAGTATGCTTCACACAAGTTGGGTAAGGAAAAGAATTTATGAATTTAATTTTTGATTCATCAACTTCTATGAACTTTTTCAAAATTTCATGACCAGGGAAAATTACTCTCTCAACCATGAAATGACACTTTTCAAAATTCAAAACAAGATTCTTTTCGATGTAACTTTTCAAAACTTTTTCCAGATTTTTTAAAAAAGTGTCAAAATAATTTTCAAAAACTGTGAAATCATCTAATAAAACCTCCAAGAAATCTTCAATATGATTAGAAAAATACTTATCATGCACCTACGAAATTTACATGGAGCATTACACAATCCAAATGGCATATTTTTGTATGAAAAAGTACTGAAGGGACAAGTAAAGGTAGTCTTCTCTTGATCCTCAGGGGAAATAGGTGCCTAGAAATAACCTATAAATCCATCCAAAAAGAAATAATGAGTTCTCTCTACCAATATCTCTAACATTTGGTCAATGAAAGGGATGGGGAAATGATCTTTTCTAGTGACCTAATTCAACTTCCTAAAATCTATGCACACTCTCCAGCTATTATGAATTCTTACAGGGATTAATTCATTCTTCTCATTCCTCGCAATGATTTGGACAGTTTTTTTTTTGGAACAACATGGATGGGGATAACCCATTGTGAATATGAGATGGGATAGATGGTCCTAACTTCCAAGAGATTCTTAATCTCCTTCTTCACAACCTCCATCAGGGTGGGTTTCAGCCTCCTTTGGGGTTGTCTAACAGGTTTGGAATCTCCCTCAATAAGAATTCTATGTGAGCATATTTTTGGGTTGATTCTTGGGATATCACCTAAACTCCACCCTATTGCATATAAATTCTATCTAAAAATCTCAATAAAAGATTTTTCTTGGGTTTTAGACAAATTATTAGCAATTATCATTGGTAATTTTTCTCCCTCCATAAGGTAAATATATTTTAAATCAGTGGAGAGTGGTTTTAATTCTAAATTAGGGGGCTGGTCAGGGATGAAATTAATTTTAGGTTCCCCACTTCCAAAGGGTGAATATCCTGCACACAATAAATCATATCATTATCTTCATCATTTAACAAATCATCAAATAAATTAGATTTTACCTCTTCCTCCCACATGAAATCAAAATCTATAGGAGTTTGGGAATCCTCATGTTCAATGATATTCTCAATGGATAAAGTCTCTCCTAAGGATGAAAATTAATGGCACATACCTGATTCTTTAATGGGTTCAGCACCAACTTCATCGGAGAGTTCAAAGAGGGAGTTATCATCCTATGGGTTCCTCGTGGATTCAAAAATATTGAAGTGAATAGTGTTATCTTTAAACTCCATAGTGAGGGTCCCTTCATGGACATTGATGATGGTTTTGGCTGTTTTTTAGAAAGTTATCCCCAAAATAATGGGTGAGTGTGATTGGATATTATCTTATTATATTATTTATCACATAGAAGTCAGTTGGTAATAAGTGATCCTTGACTTTCACTAAGACATCCTCCAGAACTCATGCTGGGAAAACTGTGGATTTGTTTGCAAGCTGGACCACCACTCTCGTGAGATTCAAGTCTCCCATATGCAAATAAGTGTATACTATGTGAGGAAATACATTAATGGAAGAACCTAGATCACACAAAGTATTAGATAAATTTAAATAACTAATGGTGCATGGAATGGAAAACGTCCCTAGATCTTGACATTTGGTTGGAAACTGTAGTGTGATAACAACTAAGACACTCCTTCCCAAGTTGATATTTTCATTCCATTGAAGTATCCTATTCTTTTTGAAAATATCCTTCAAAATTTTAGCATAATTTGGAATTTATTTTATGGATTCAAGCATGGGATATTGATTTACACTTTATGGAAGGTGTCCAGAATTTCTTTTTGAAGTGCTTATTCCTACAACCTCTTTGATTCAATCATCCTTGGTTAAAATGTTGGGGGTAAGTCTTTATTCTCCCTCGGTTTCCTTTGAAATGGTGTTTCTTATCTCTTATTCCTTGGAATATCCTTTTCCTTCTCCTCTTTCTTCTCTTCTTCATAGTTCATTTTCACATAATTTTTATAATTTACAACTTCATTCTCCCTTAACTCAAGTGCTCTTTCTTCGGGTTCATGGGATAGTGGTGGTGGGAGTCCTTTTACAATTCTTGTTGTTATTATTCTGAAATTCTCTTTTGGGTTGGGGATTGTTTGGTATGGGAGTTTTCCTAGGTTTTTGGTTAGTAAGTCCATGAGACCTTCTAAATTTTTGGACAAATATTTTACGGTGCCTTTCAACCCCTCAATTTCAACTTTTTGATGTTGGTTTTGAATTGGAGGGTGTACACTGGTGGATGGATGGTCATAGTGTATTTGTAAAGTGGGTGGTTATTAGTAAGAAGGCTAGTTATAAAATTTCTTCTGTTGAAATGGTGGTGGGTTCTGGAATTGATTCTAGAATGGGGGTTGGTTTTGGAACTGATTTTGGTACAGGGGTTCAGCTTGATTCTGCTAATTTCCAAATCCATATTGGACTTGGTTAGGCTCTCTCCATCCTTGATTTTTCTGAAATTTCCTTGGATGAAAGTATATTGTGCAACTTTCCATTCCTTGTATTTTAGAACACTATTCATTGAAATGATCAGGTGATGAGCATAAACCACATACCATAGTCGGTGCTTGTTGGTCACCTTCTTGTTTCAAGGCCATTTGTCTCACCAAACTAGTTATCTCTTCAATATTAGTTTCTAATAATGGTGATTTATGATAAGTTTTTACCTCATGAATACCTCTTATGCCAATATCTCTTGTACCAAATTATTGCAAGTTTTTAGAAATTTTCTCAATCAAGCCATTAGCTTATTTTGGTGACTTGTCAATCAATGTGCCTTCATATGATGCATCTATAATGTTTCTATCATTTTATAGTAAACCTTGATAAAAGATGACAAGAAAGTGATGATCCTCAATTTCCTGATGTGGGTAGCTGGAACATATCTTCTTAAATCTCTCCCAGTACTCGTAAATAGTTTCTCCAGATGAATGTATGATGGCATAGATTTCTTTTCTGATGGTCATGATCTTGGATGTGGGGAAGAATCTTTGCATGAAACATCTTACCAATTCATTCTAATCATTCACATCTCTTGGTTGTAAGCCATACAACCATTCTTTGTCAGCTTCTTCTAACGAAAATAGGAACACCTTCCACTTTACCCGCTCCTCAGCTACTCCTCAGGGTCTGAAAGTAGAGAAGACATGCGCAAACTCTTTAATATGATTTTTTGGGTCTTCAGCTTACAATACATGAAATTTTGGGAGAAATAGAATCATGTTAGGTTTTATATCAAAATCATTTTGTAACACTGGCGTGGAAATTTGATTGTTTTGATTAAGGAATTGTGGTGCACAAAGGTCTCTAAGTGTTTGGTTTGGATTTTAAGCAATGATGACAGGCTCAAAGTGAACACTTGAAGTTTCACTCGAGTCTAAAAGAGAAATTTCCCCAAATTCAGATTGAAAATTCAGGTTTCTAAGTCTATTAAATAAGGTTCTTTCAATTTCAAGATCTATGGGGAAAGGGTCAGGGTTTGTACTTCTATTCATGCAATATAAGAAAAAAATTGTTGGCACTACTTCCCCAAAAAATGGAACCATGTTTTTCCACGTTCCTATCATGGGATGTGGAAAAAATAATTATTTTATAAGTTAAAATTCAGTATATTAATTAACCTAGGTTGTCTCTAGAGAGAATCACACAAAAATCAAGCTGTCAACTTAAAAGTAGAGAAAGAAGTGAGGTTGTTTTTTTTAATTGCTTGATTTTGAAAAGACATGAAAGGAACTAAAAAAAGGAAGGAAATTAAGATCAAATTTATAAAACATTATATTGAAAACTATTATATGAGATGGTGATTAGGTCAGGTTCAGTTTTCCGGTTGTAATTCTATCATATTTCAACTTATCCAATTCTCTTCTGCTAAGTTGATAAAAGTGAGAATCCACAATTATTTCTTCTCACTCCCTTGGTCAAATAGTAATGTTGAGAATAAACCTTACTAAAATCTCATATTTGTCTAATATTCTTCCATTGTGTGATATAATTATATATAATACCCTCAATTGACTTAGGCAATTCCCAATCGGGTCTTGTTTATCCCAAACAATCAATAATGTTCACTACTCTTCACACACGTACCGGCAATCACTAAGCACTTCACCACTAAGAACTAATATATTCAATTGTATATAGACCAGATCCTAGTGGAGGGAGAAATTGATCATTTTCCAAAGAAATAAATATAACATAATCTAAAATAAAATACAATCATATATGATAATAAAACCTGTTATAAGAAATTGAAACCGATTTCACAGAAGAGAGTCGGACTCCAAATAACTTACTGATTACAACCGTGTATGCCGGATTTTCAAAATTCCAAACACAGAAGTGACAAACTTATGTTTAAATGTCACTTAGAACTTAGTAGTTCATTGTGTTGTGTTTTCATGTTATTTTATTACATACTTATGGTAAGGGAATTTCCATTGAAAAAAATTGGGTCGTTACAGTACACACCAAAAAATAATATTATTTTTATTTTTATATGGAATAGGGTAAGATTATGTTTATTATATTATTTACGGTTTTTTTTCAATTAAATAAAATTTTAACCCAAACCCTAACTCTATAAATAGATGGTTGTGTCTATTGTGTAGGGTTAATCGAGAATTGAGAATCGTTTCGCACAAAGGAATTCTCTCTTGAATTCCTCCTTCTCTCCTACTCTCAAGAATGAGAAGAACAAGAGAGAATATTTCAAGACCAAAGGAACTTATAGTGATCAAGATGAATGATAGAAGATGATTTATATTTCATGTTAGCACCGAACATTCCACCAGTGTCACTCAAAGATCAAAGGATCATGTGTAGATCACCGCTAGAGGGATTCTAAACTTGGATCACACAAGCGCAATGGAGGTAATCTAAAAAAAGGTTTTTTGGATGATCAATATATTCATCAAAGAAAGATCCTAAGACCATGTATTATTTATTTAGATATAATATAAATTAATTATAAATTTAATGTAAAAAGATCCTCTCCAGGTTTCAAGATTTTCCATTGTCAATATTCGATAGAAAAATTTCATTGGTCATGACATTTACATACTGCACAATTTTTGAATGATCCATTAAATCCTACAAAAACCTTTATGGTCTTCTACACACTTCCACTATGCCTGGAACCTTCAAGTGGTATCAGGGCAGTCACATTTAAATTTATAATTATTTATTTTATTATTTATCTATATGCATAGTAGTGCTTTGATATTTTATTTCTAGAATATTTTTTATTTAATATGATGTTTAATTAACATGATTTTGACATTTTAATTTCATCATTCAAGATTCATGATTTCTTAAGAGAAAAAATAGATGAATAAAGATCAAAGATGTTATTGGGGAGTGCCAAGGATTCTGTCTAGTGAGACTAGATTGCCTAATGTGTATCAAGATTACATGTCGTTCACCCAAGTGCATTGTACCTAGACATGTCGTGGGATATATGGCCTATCAAGCAGTAACTACACATGGTGAATTTATTTAAAAACCTGGATTTTATCAAATATATAGCTATTTTTTTAAACTTTAATCCTTTTTTTATTCTTGGTAAAAATTCCCTACGACCTAAGGAAAGTTTTAGGAGCATCCAGGGCTTTTTCGAAGCCTAGAGCTCTGAGAATTGGGAAAACATAGTGAGTTGCATGGTTAGCAGAGGGTTAGTATTAACCATGTGGGTTAACTGTGTAGGGAACTCAGTGGCCTACAGGAGGCCGCATGGTTTTCTACAACTATGTGAGCCCAAGTTCATGCCCATGCATATTTCAGAGGGGTTTGGGATAATTCCTTACATACATCTTGTGCACGGTTAGCCAAACCATGCTCCTAACCCATATAGGGTCCCACCTTAGGCAGTGATATAGTGCACGATTGGCACACAGTTTGGCCTACCATGTAGTCAAACCATGTGACCCAGAGTTTCATGGGTAAAAATAAAATTTTTACCATATTGAATTTTAATACCTCATCCCTCTTTATTTCTCTCATTTCTAGAAAATGAGCTTCATCTCTTCCTCTTGTGAGTTCTCTCAAATCCTAACCTAGGTAATTTGATAACTCCATCATTTGGACTCCAAATCAAGATTCTCGAGTCATGTTGGATCTGCATCGATAATTAATTAAATCCTCTTTCTTCCTTTCATAATTTTTCTTCGTATTTATTTCAATATTTAGGTGCAAACTAATATGACCTATTTTTAGGGCGTTGGTATGTTCTTCATTTTTCTTTCGATTTACTTTAAATATGAAGTCGATATTGGAAGAGGAGTCATATAAGGACTTAAGGTAGGTGGTCTAGTTGTTTTCCCTCAAAGTTTAGTTTTTTTTTACAACTTCATCATTGTGTCTTGTGTCATCCATTGTCACACATCGCCTTAAAATGTGTTCTTGATTTCTAATTAATTATACACATGATGTTATACTCCTGTGGACCCTTACCAAGTGATAAAAGGTTTTTGACCTTTTTCATTGCCACCCATTTGGGTGTGATAAATCAATTGAACTTATTTATATAAATTTTTAATGGATCAGAAAACCTTTTAAGTGTTTGGGGTAACTTTTAAATGGAGTTTTCCTCTCTTGTTTAGTTGTGTTAGTTGATCATAGCACCAGCTAAGTGCTTTGCGTATCATGAAATGGGATTGTTCTTCTTAATTAATTAAATGGATAAATTTTAATGAATGGTAATGGGTGGAATGGCCTCTCCATGTGATGTGTGATTTATTATATGGACTATATGAACTTTGATTCCCAATTATATATTGGGGCTTGATGATTATGATGTATTAGTGGTGATACCTCATTTTTATTATTATTATTATTATTATTATTATTATTATTATTATTATTCCATTGATATTGGTTGTTAAGAAATGGTTAAGGGACTTTTTGATCCTGATGTTTCACTCTCCCTTGCATCAGGTGTTGTGTAAGGCATCTCCCATTGTTATACTCTTGTTTGGGAGATGGGCATGATGTTCCAAATTCCTTGTATCGGGTGTTGGGCATGATGTATCACCCCACCTATCTCAAGTGTTGAGAATGAAACATCACATTCATTATGAGATTCAAGGAACGTACCCTTTTCTTGAGCCTATAGCTCATCAGCCTAGTTATGGATGCTTAAGTTATGCCCCAGGTTCTGCCAACACCTAGTATCCAGGTATATGCCTACTTACGTCCTTGCGTACTTAGTTCATATAGTTAGATAGAGTATATAACTATACAATATATATTATTACTATATATATGTATGGTTACTAATCACACTCTTATAACGGCCTATGACGAAGTAGGTAGATCCATCCAGGTGTCCTGTAGGAACCTGAGTAGGCTAGTATATATTTATTCATCTTTGTTTATTATTCTTTATGTCTGCACACTACTATTTCTATGTACATGGGATAGATTATTTCTAGACACCATTTATGGTGGCCTACTATGATTTTATCTCACACCCTACTTAGGTTGCCTTTGGTACCCAATTAGATTACTTGTCTATAGGTTTGGATAAGGGAAATAACCCTCCTATAGATGTTTGATTATTTTTACTTATAACATGGATCATAGGAGAAGAGGACCGAGCTTATGATCAATATTCTAGTGGATCAATTTTTTATACTTTTTGTATTTTTTTATATCATGTTGTATATTCTTGTCCCCTATATCCCCTGTACCTTTTTCTATATCTATATGCCATGAAATCATTGTATATGACTTAGCTATTTTTATTTTGATATTGTTACAGTTTTTTGGTTATTTATGATTCCATGGTTTTTTATCATATTTTTTTATATTCTTCTTAATCTACAGTAAGTTACTGATTCTGTTATTATAGTGTCTATTTCCACTATTCTATTGGTTATTCATATGCTTCCACTATTTTCTAATTGTTTACTTTATCTATTGTTACACTCTAATATGAGGGTACATTCTCCCCCATTGTACCACATTAGAACTTTACCGCTAGTCGGCATCCTCTAGTGTATGGGGAGTTAGGCTTAAGGCCATATGAACCACTGTCTTGGGGCACGGGTTCAGTGTATCATGGGTCAGGATGTTACAAAGTGGTATTATATGATTTTATTTTTTTCTTTACTATTTTTAGATAATATATATTAGATTTGGAAAGTTTTGGAATTTGGTAATGATTTATGCCTAGGAGTAGCTAACCCATGTACAAATAAAATCCAAATTACCACAAATTGGTTATTACTGTTATTGGATTTTGACTGTTATAGTACGACTTCACCATTGGGTGATACACATTTCTAATGATGTTTGTATTATTGGTGTTATTATAATGATATTTATTTTACTTTGGATTTATGAAAATAGGGTGTGAAATCACATATATCATCATTGGTACATTAGGAATAATATTTCATGCATTTTTACATGTCGCGTTTACTTTATGCATGCATTTTTTTATAGCATACTATTAGTTCCTTGATTATTATCTATTGGAAATGTGATGAAATTTCATGCAAGACTGAGAAAACCTGATTAACACTTAAAGTTTCTTCCTTTACCTAACAATTTTTTCCTGTATAGTTTAAAGAAGAAACCATGATCAGTCAGTTATGGCATGTTGATCCATGGAACATTGGATGCATGGGCTAGAACGTGTTATGGTTAGGATTAAGTGAATTCCACATTGAACTTTATAAGGTGTATGGGCCATTATAAATTGAAAATAGTGATCCATATAATTCAACCATTTAAAGATATTTAAATACATAAATGTGCACAAACTTAAAATGAATATAAATTTTACAATCAAATGGTCTTCTTAAACATTTGATATGAGACTTAGAACCGAACCCAACCTTGGTAGTGGGTATATAGGGTTGTCTCTTGTAGTTCTTATGGATTGTTATGGTATTTTTCTTATCACCTGGACCTGGAGTTTAGAGCAAACAGAGAGGTGTGATCTGTTTATAAGAAGACTATGTACTTATCCAAGTTATCTATCTGAAATATATTCACAGTTAAATTATTTTCTAAGGTGTGTTTTTGTCATTGTAGATCCATACCACCACAATAATATCAATTCATACGGCCTGAAGGGATTGATTACCATGCATCAGAGGTGGGGGGACCTGAGCTGCCAGGGATCCCTCCTGTAGTGCCACCTATGGAACCACTTGTTGTAATTGATATGGGCAGCAGTACCTAGTTTCATGAAGGATTTTTTGGTATGATCCAATCTATGCAATGTGTCACTCAACCTGAACTGACTGTAGAAGAGTTGAATCAAAAGTTCCAGTATCAGAAGCATCCCACCTTCTTGGGGGATGGTAGACCACATGTTGTTGAGTCATGTCTAGAGGTCATGCTTTCTATATTTGATCATTTAGAGATGCCTATAACGACCCAAAGTTTAATCAATGGAAATTCTCTTCTTATTGTCATATAGTATAATCACATGAAATCACAACACAATGAATTACTAAGTACTATGTGACCTTTAAACATAATATTATCACTTCTATGATTTTAATTTCAAAATTTTAACATACACGGTTGCGATCAGTAAGATGTTTGGAGCCCGATATGAAAAACTTAATTTTTAATGAATAGTAATTGATCCTTATGAATAGTAATGTTGCCCTTATGAATATTAATATAACCCTTATGAATAGTAAATCTCCCAATTGAATAAGTAAAATCACCAATGAAAGTATAAATAAAATTTATCCATCTTATAAGTGACAATATGATATAATTATATCATAGTGTTGGTATTTTTGTGAGTCATGTATATTTAATTACAATTTTATGATTAATTTAATAATTTAAAAGAAAATTTATTTTCATAAAATGTATTTATAAATAATTATTTTTATGAATTTTGATTATATGATAATTTTAAGAAACCTTAATTCATTTTTCAAAGTGTTAGAAAATCAGTTTTAATTTTGAAATTAGTATTTCTCAATTAAATTATGATTTTAAGTAAAAATTAAATTTCACATATTCAAGAAATTATTTTCATAAAATGGAGTTCATTTTTTAATTCTATATGTTGAAAAATGGTTGGGGTGATTTTTTGGGATTTTTCTGAAATACTTGATTTTTTGGAAAATAGTAAAATATAGTAATTTGTTGTATATATACATTATATGTTAAATACACTATTTATTGAGTCATAGCTGATGTAAGTACCTTGGGTTTGAACTCACATACACATATTACTATTTTTTGTCACAAGAATTAATATTATTTCTTTTCTTGAGTAAAATAACAAAATAATGAATAAAATATTGAGAAAACTCTCCTCTCATCCACTATAAAAACCACCCTCACCTTCCTCTTCTCTTTACTCCTCTCAAGCCATGTGCCTAGTCCAAATTTTTCTCAAAGGCCTCCCTAAGCCTCTATCCCACATCCAGAAACCCTTGGTATCTTCAAAAGACCAAATCCTCTCCCCTAAATAGATTCTCAAGGAAGATATATTAAATAATACATTAAGATCAAGTGAAGGACACCATCAGATTTAAGGTCATTAAGATCAAGTGAAGGACACCATCAGACTTAAGGTAAGGGATTCTACCCAAACATCCTTTATTCCTTCAAGTTTCTATATCATTATTTTTACCCAAATTAAGTTATATTTTATTTTTATGTACATATTATAAATGATGTGTATATACTCCAAACTCATGTATCAAGATTTATTCATCATTCTCTTTCAGGTACATACATGGTTTTAAATGATTTCCTCCTCAATACTTCCTGATAAGCAAACCCATTTAAGGGAACTTTCTGAATTCTTACCCAATTTCAAGTGAACTCTATAATATATTTTAATACGCCATTATTTTTATAAAAAGACTATTTTTATTATGAAAAAATTATTGGTTCACTTATGGATTTATATAAAAGATTATTCCATTTTCTGTTTAAAGTGATCTTTGATATTTTTCTTAAACCGCACTAAAATGATTTAATTTTAATATTTCTTAAATGATATTTTTGAATGTTATCACTTCAAATTGACATCACTTATCATGATATATGCCTAATATACCATATAAATGTCCATGAATGATCTAATTCCTTTCCTTCATGGACACTATTATGATATGCCTATTTGTTATGCTTTATAACATGAATATGATACCTAGTTATTTCTATGGGTAACCCTTATGTTTATTTATGATTTATTATGTATGATTATGTATGTAAAAAAGAATATTCAAGAACATATTATGATGGGTGAGCCCAGATAGTGCTCTAATTAATTGGGTAAAGTTGAGTCTCATGATACGTTATATGCAACGGTCTTGGCAGTTAGCCTTGACTCGTGCTATCATGTGAAACAGTCTTGGTGGTTAACCTTGAATTGTGGTGCTCTATGTGAAAAGTGACTTAACTCATTCTAAATTCATGTTTTATGTTTCTGCCACATTACTATGAATCCATTTTTATATGATCCCATGTTTATATATTATGATTCCATATATTCCATGCCTTATTATATCATTATTTCATTCCTTCTAAACCATGTTCTAAATATTTATTCTTATGTTTATTCCCTTACTAGTCTTTTAGCTCATCCCTTTGTTCATGTTATCCCCTGATTATCCTATGAAGATGTATGAGCATAATTTAAGTTAGGATCTCTTTATGAATACTAAATAATGAAATGTTATATTTAGTTTCATGTTTTAAGTTTTATGTACCTAGTCTTACAAGACACTAGAATTTATAATCCTTAGCTTATAATATGATGTTTTACTATTCTTAAAATAATTTAATGATATGTGTAAAAGGATAGGGTTGTTATAACACCTCCAGAGCAGAGGTTAAAAATCACTGCTTATATGTTATGAGATTCTACCAAGCAATGGTTGTATGTTATTACCTAGGTAGATAGACATAGAGATGTGATATGGGTGGACTTATGGATGATATTTTACGATTATTTATTTCCACAGACTTTGAGGAATAACCGAGCTGAAGAATTTATAAACCTCTAGTAGGGATCCATGTCTATCATGGAATATTATTCTTATTTTACTAAGTTGCAGCAATTCACCCTGATATTATCGGGTGATGATCTTATGACCACCAGACAATTTGAGGATGGCGTGGTGTACAACATTTGATCATAGATCAATGTTTTAGGATGAATACTATTTTTGAGATAGTTAATTAAGCCTACATTACTAATCATAATCTGAGGGAAGCTGATGGTGGGAACCAGTCTGGTTTATCACCTAGATCTATTAGTGATTCATCTAGTGAGTGGAAGCATCGCTTCAAGGTTTCTCACAAAGGTAGTAGAAGTTAAGAATCTTGGATTGACAACTTTCTTATCTTTCATCAGTGTGGGAATCCAGGACATACGAAACCTCAGTATATGTGTGATCCAGTGGAGTGTAGAGGTTGTGACAATATGGGGAATATCCATCACTTCTGTAGGGATTTCTCATCAGTTCCTAGAAAGTAGGGATCTACACATGCCCCCTGTTCTGGAGCGGAGCTAGTAGTATCTTGTCAAGAAGGTGGCTAGAATAACATTGGTCGCTCAAGTCGAGGTAGTGGTCAAGGAAAAGGTAATCAGCCATAGGATTCTCAGCACCAATAAAGAGGACTTGCTTAGGTAGTCAGGTTGTGACTCAGGGTCATGGTACAAGCCAGTTACATGCAATAAGTCCTATTACAGAGGGTCATAGCACTAAACCTTATACTATTCTAGGTACTATTCTAATAGCCTCTACTTTAGTGTCTACTTTATTTGAAATACATGTGTCGCATTATTTTATATCTAATATGATTATAGAGAGTTCGAGACTCAAGATAGAAGTCTTATGTGGCATGATGACTCTCAATACCCTGTTGGGTATCCGATCAGAGATCGTAAGCTGTTTTAAGGATTGTCCCCTTGTGATAGGAAGATATCTCTTCGAGTGGGATCTATTCATCCTTGACATGATAGGGTTTTATGTAATCATTGGGATATAATGGTTAGATCCCTACCAAGACCACACTGACTATTATCACTGGAGGGTAACTTTAACATCACTAGAGGGTGGTATACACATACATATGAGAGAATGGTACATCCAAGCATCTTGATCAGTACCTGAGTATTAGGGGATAGGCAGTGTGACAACCCAAATTACCAGTCTTTTCTTATATGATCAGGGGTTACTGACCACGTTTTCATGACACATCAAATTTATTATGTTTTTAAAGTTTATTTATATTCTATAGTAGACCCTAGATCATCTATCAAGGATATTTAGAGGTTTAAAGTGTGTATTTTTAATAGAAAGGACTAAAAGAGGGGGAGTTTTTGAAAATAATTTTAAAAATAAAATGAATTAATTAAAGAGTTTAATAGTTAAAAAAGGAAGGTTATTTTTTTATAATTATGAGAGAAGAAGTTCATATCAAGTTCACTATACACATTTGTTAGTTTATATTTCTTAAAAAATACAAATGGTTTAATAGAATCCTTTGGTTGAGGGTTTTCAAGATATCGATTCCCATCTTGCCATTTAAAATGATGCATAAAGAACTAACCCTTGACATAATAATAACATTTTCAAGGTTTGGACCTAAAACATAGTGTGTATGATGACAAATCATACTGATATATCATGTATGTGTGAGAGAAAGAAGATTATTTTCTTTATCAATTGGAACAACCCAAGATTCCCATTTAAATCTCAATCCAATCAGTATTGAAATGAAAAATGTTTCATTTTATTAAACCAAAGAAATGAATTCAAGGGATAATCATGTTAAGATAGAACATAAGTGAAATATTTCACACACAAATTACACAAAACCAGTATAAGAGAAAGTGTTGAAACTCCATCCCAAGTGTTTATAGCTTCCTCAAAATGACCATCCACTATTTAGCTTACCATCGAGATGAGGAGGAGGCTTGGGTAGAACTTTGCCTTCATCCTTGATCCCCCTATTAGGATAGGGCCCTCCAAAACTTCTAGGATGAGTATAAAACTCCTTTGGGTCACCAAAATGGGAGATATTTTCTCCCTGGACGATCTTGAAAATGAGGTTCCCAAGGTTCCCTTTTATAGGCAAAGTGGAAGGTGGTTTTGAGCACCTAGATTTCGAGAAACCACTTGGACCATGGTTTTGGGTATCTATAAAGTATTATATCACTTTGGAAAAAAATAAAAAATTGTTTCCTAATTAATTTAATATCTCCACCGAAAAGTTTGAAACATTTTAAAGACTACATATTGGTATATGGATGAAATACTGAACCAAACTTTTGACTTTGAGAAGATTATTTTTCTTGTATATATCAGTTAATTTGGGTACCTTAATGTATTAATTGGTCTTGATTGTATTAATAAGAGTTGTATCCCATTAAAGTTTGGATCCTACTTAAAAATTTCATCCTAATTTGATGCATGGATTAGTTGAAGTGTCTATTTGAGTCTACATGTATTCTTGGATTCCTACGTAGTTTGGCCCACTTTGCTTTAATTCCATCATGGGTGCTCCAAATAACCTACACCTATAATGAAATCATCACAAAAAGTGAAATTACCCATTTTAAAAGTGATAAAAAATTGAATAAAAAATGAAGTTAAATTTGTTATTATATTTGGAATTTATAATACAAAATCATTTTAATACAGTGGTGTATAGTGAAATAAAATAGTTAATCATATTGCGATCACACCCCCACACCTAATCATTTGAAATCCTATAAAAAGTCACATTTCCAAAAAGTGTGCATTGAAATATTCATAGCTTCATAAAGATTTAACATTAATTTAAAATTTAATTCTTTATAGAAATGTGATCAAAGAAAAAAACAAATGAAAGAGGTATTTTCAGTGTTCATGTAAAAAGATGTCTCATAAATTGTATCAGAATGAAATTCAAGGATATGAATGATACCAATTTGAGAAAATAATTCAAAAGTAAAAAAATCACTAACTCTCCATGTGTGTGTGTGTGACAACCATTTAATGCTATTCTTTCCCCTTTCTATCCAGTAAATATAGGTCATTTTAAAAAAAATATGCTTACATGATTCTTTCCACCGAACCTTCCCTACATCCTTTGCAATCAAATTTCTAGACCCACTCACTTAAGAATTCCTAGAAGTAAAACCTTAAGCTCTTAAACTAGATATCCCCATATGTTTTACATTTCATCACTTACCTCAATAATTATTTTTTTTCTTTTTTATTTTATTTTTATTTGTAGGTTTTTTTCCTTTTTTTAGGGTATACAGTAGTCAGATAATAGGTACACATGCATAGGTCAATCTGGTACAATAATGAAATCGATCATATAAGGAATGAATTTATGGAAAATCATTTTTGAAAATAGAGAAACATTAACCTGACTTATATTTACCTTTTATTAAGTTATAAATATTCACACTTCATGGTTGGGGGAAAAGATGTGTAGAGAAATTAAGTGACACAATTTCCCATAAAATACTCACACAAAGGGTATCAATCTTCTCAAAGGTTTCAAAGTTATACAACCATTTATATCATCTAAAAAAACCAATTTTCTATAAACATTCACCCCACAATGTTAAATTCATTCTAAAACACATATTCTATCAGTGAAATGATTTTTTTGTTAAAACAACTTGAAAGAGGAAAATTATTCATGTATTTTAAATAATTTTCATGATTAAGTAGAAATTAAAAATGAATATTCCAGTACAAAAGTGAGGAGGGGAAGGGGGGAAGGTAACAATACTCTACAGCAAGTGAAAAAGAGAAAAAGAAGAAAGATGATAAAAAATACTAACTAACCCAGGAATGTAACCATACCCCCACACCTAGAGTATGCAGTGTCCTCACTATAATAAAAGAGAATGTGGGAAGGATAAAACCTAGTGGGTTTCATTGGTAGGTTGATTCTTGAATGTGAAGTTCTTATAGTGGGGACTCCAAAATGGATTCATGAAAGTGTTTTAGCCTCTACCCATTGACAGTGAAGTTTTGTTTTGTTTCTTCATTTTGAACCTAAACAAAACCAAATGGATAAACATCAATAATAGTGTATTGGAAAAACCAGCAGAAACAAAGCTTACCTGGATGAAACTTCAGCCTTACATTAAAAAGGGGGACCTTTTACCCAATGTGGAGTTGATAATAAAGGATTAGGCATTTGTGGGAATCATTGGTTCTCTCCTTATAAATCTAGGATTTCTCATATGAGTCTCTTTTCATTTCCTATAGCTCCTGAATCTATAATTTCCTTTGAGAACATGCACCATAAAGATTATAATTACATTGTTTAATAGGCCAATAGTCCTAGTTATCTATCTTAATAAGGAGATGGAAAATATTTCTAAAAACAAGATGATAAGGTGACATTTCAATGGGAGTTTTGAAATAAATATGGTAAGCCCATAATGAATCATCGAGTATAAGACTCCAATATTTTCTATTGGATTGAACCATTTTTTTAATAATTTTTTTTACCTCTCTATTTGACATTGTATCTTGACCATTGGTTTTTGGGTGATATACAGTAGACACTTGATGCCTGACCCCATACCGATGCAAAAGTGTTTTCATTTATTAGTTATATAAATGAGAACCATTAACACTAATGTGGTACCTAGGAAATCCAAACCTACATAAAATTTGTATTCTCAAAAATTCCACAACTATTTTTGAATCATCAATCCTAGTGTCTTGTGTCTCTAACCATTTTGACACATAATCTATTTCCATAAAAATGTAAAAGTTCCCAAATGAATTGGGGAATGGTCCCATAAATTAAATGCCCCAAACACCAAAAATGTCATGGAAGATAAGGGGTTGTTATGAAATTTAATTTCTTTTAGATACATTCCCCATTCTTTGATATAGAGAACAATATTTATAGAAATCATGGGAATCCTAAAATAGTGTTGGCCAAAATAGACTAGAATTGAGGACCTTGTGAGTAATCTATTAGGAAAAAAAGTGTTCCCCATAAGCAAGAGTGTGGAAAAACCTAAGTACGGAATGAAACTAACTATCAGGAAAAACAAAACCTGAGGACTTGATCACTACATGTGCGCCAATGTTATGGGTAATCTTAAATGTACCAATAGGAATCATGTTTCATAAAATCATCTTGGTTTTTGTTGAAATCAGAAGAAATTCAATATGGTACCAAATAATGTACAATTTCAGTATACTAAGGAATAGAATCTTGTACTCTATATAATTTCTCATCAGGAAACATGTCATTTATAGGAATACAAGGGGATGAGTCAATGTATGAGGATGGGAGTATCCTATTGATTTGGTCAACCACCACATTATTTGATCCTTTTTTATCCCTGATTTCTTGATTAAGTTTTTGGAGTATGAGCATCCATATAATGAGATGTGGTTTGGATTTCAGTTTCTTAAGGAGATACCAAAAGGCTGCATGGTCTGAGAACATAATTACTTTGGACCCTAAAAGTTATGAACTGAATTTATCCAAGGAAGACATAATGGAAAGTAAATATTTTTATTTTTGGGGTAGTTTTATTGGGCAAGGTCCAATTTTCATGAGGCATAGGCAATGACATGTGGAGCTTGATCAACCCATTGTGATAAGAATTCCCCACCTGAATAGTTAGAGGCGTCACACATGATCTCAAATAGTAAATCCCACTGAGGTTATTGCATTATCGGGGGTGATATTAGACTCCATTTAAACTTGTTAAAAGATTACTCACAATTTTTATCAAACATAATTTCTTTTTCTTTTTGGAGTAATTGGGATATGGGGAGTGCAATCTTACTAAAGTCACAAATGAAATGATGATATAATCTAACATGACCTAAGAAAGAACGTATATCCCACACAATTTTTAGGGAATGGTAGGGAAGAAATGATATCCAATTTTGATTTATCTACTTGGATACCATCCCCAAAAATGACATTTCCAAGTACTATACCTTATCACACCATGAAATGGAATTTATCATAATTTAATACAAGATTGTTTTCAATGCAGTGATGTGGGATAAAACCAAGACTGCTCAAACACTTATCAAAAGAGTATCTATATACACTAAAATCATCCATGAATACTTCTATGAAATTCTCTAGGTAATCCAAAAAAATACTAACCATGAATTTATGGAAAGTACCTAGATCATTGCATAGACCAAATGGAACCCTCCTATAGTAAAATGTGCCAAAGGGTAAAGTAAAGGTTGTCTTTTTCTAATCCTCATGAGAAATATGGATCTAAAAGTATCCAAAATATCCATCAAGGAAACAATAGTTAGAATTCCCTGCTAGCCTCTCTAACATTTGTTCAATGAATAGAAATGGGAAATGGATTTTCCTAGTGTGTTTGTTTAGTCAGCAATAGTCTATGCAGACACTCCCACTATTCTTCACACAGGTTGCAACCAATTCATTGTTTTCATTTTTTATTACTATTAAACTAGTTTTCTTAGGAACTACCTACACTAGACTAACACATTAGCTATCACAAATAGGGTAAATGATTTCAGTAGACAATAATTTTGTTACCTCCTTTTTAAAAAAATCTAGGAGGTTTGGGTTTAGTCAACATTATGCCTGACTCGCTAGTTTAGTCTCGTCATTTAACAATATATGATACATACAAATTGATGGTTTAATACCATAAATGTTAGCTAGTGTCCAAACTAATTCTTGTTTATACTCCCAAAAAAGTTCAAGCAGTCGTAATTCATGCTCTAGAGGTAATGAACTAGCAATGATGAAAGGTATCTTGTTTCCATTCTCAAGATATGAATATCTCAAATTTTTAGGTAGTGGTTTAAGTTCCAAGTCATGGGGATTTTGAATTGGTGGGATTGAATGTGAAAGTGAGAGGTCACTAATATCATCTAATTGCTTAATGGTAACATCCTCATATGAGGAATAATCTTTTAAAAGTTGAGTAGTGTCATCGGTGGTCATGGGATCCTTAGTGCCCAAGAAATCATCAATTAAAGAACATTCTTTACATTTTTCTAAACTAGTACAACATTCAATGAATGATTCATTGCTTATCATTTATATTAATTATGAAAACTTAGAAATGGGATTAGGGAAAAGAAAATAAGTTTTTTAGGGGAAGGGAGTGCATCAATGGAATTAACTAAAAGTGAGGAATGTTCTTCTGAGGGGTGCTTCATGGAATCAGTGATATTGAAGTGGGAAATGTCACCCCCAAACTCTATAGAAAATGTATCATTGTGTAGATTAATTATAGTTTTTTCGGCCTTCAATAAAGGCCTCCCTGATATAGTTAGGGCATTTCCATCAATCCTATCATCTTATATTTTAATCTCATAAAAATCAGTAGGGAAAATTAGATTTTTCACCCTCATAAGAAAATCACATAACACACCAGTGGGGTGTGTGGTACTCTAGTTTACTAGTTTAACAACAATTACAATGGGCTACAATTCCTCAACCTGAAATTAAGATAAAATTGAGCGATACATTACATTTATAGAAGTACCCAAATCAAGTATAGCATTGTAAAATTAATACTCCTTAATGGTGCATGGAATCGAGAATGTTCCAGGATCATTTCATTTGGTGAGAAGTGATGGATCAATAAATACTGAGATATTCCTCCCCAAGCTCACATTTTCATCACCTTGAAGTCACCTTAAATGTGTACACATCTCCTTGAGAAACATTATGTGTCATGGAATTTTAATCATGTCATAAATCAAGGGGACGTTAACCTACACTTATTGGAAAGTTTCTAATATTTCTTTATCAAGTTCAGTATCTATTTGTTTTCTTGGTGGACCTTTGGGAAGATGGATGTAACACCTGAGATTTTTATGAGATATATTTTTTTTTATGTTATATACATCATAAAAGGAATCTTTTACTACACACAATACTATCTTGGCATGCTTTACACACAATCGTGACCTTCCTCGATAGCTTGTGTTGTACGCAATACCGAGTTTCACTAAACAACGATATGCTATTAAAATATTATTAAAACTAGCTGTTATGAATAGTAATACCCAATTTTTGAAATTTTATAAATTTTATCTTTCAAAATGGACTTCATTTTTGGATTTATAATATCGAAATTAGCCTAGGGTGAATTTTTGGTATTTTTCTGAAAACTTTCAATTTTTGATGAATAGTGAAAACACTGGGTTACTATTTAAAAACCGAATTTTATTTAAATAATTATTTATTTTATTTAAATTTATTTTAGGTCATAATTGATACTTAATACCTATATAAGTTAAATGTAATTCATTGGAGTCATTTTATAATAATTTTAGATATATAAAAATTTTATTGAACTTTTCACCGTCTTTTACCCACCTCCTAAGAGAGTTTGAAAATTTAAATAAAACTTAATTTTACCGCTTCTATGAGTGGAATTTAGAAAATCAGAGAGACACGGTTAATATCAAGGAGTAAAATGTGGTTCAATAAAATAAAAATAATTTTTGGTGAATAGTAACTTTTTACTTTTATTTACCACGGTTAAAAGTAAATAAGGTAATTAAGGGTAAAAATGGTATTATTATTACCATAACAGATGTCCTAATTCTATTGGATAAGTTTAATTCGACCAAAAAAACCTTAGGAATAAAATATGACCATTTAGGTCCACTTGGATTAGATTAGGACATTTAATATTATTTTATTTAAAGAAGAGTTAAAATAGTTAAAATCAAAGTTTAATAACTAAAACATTTTTAATACAGGGTTATAAATAAGATAAATTCGACTATAAAGATTCATTAGATAGATAAAAAGATTTCCTACATAATGGTATCTTATTTATAATTTTTAGATCTTAAATAATTTAGTTTAATTATGACACAATGATGATGCAGTAATTACCTTATTAATGAAATATTAACATAATTGATATTATAAATACCCAGATAAATGTAATTTGAGACTTTTTATGAATTAAAATAATTTTATAGGTTAATATGACATGTTAGTATTTATTTAATTAACTTTGTTCGAACTAATAATTCTGTTATGATTTTCACAAAAAAATCAATTACCAAATAGTGTCAAAATTGACATAAAATAGTTTTTAAAACAAATATTATATTATTAATTGTTATTTTATTCCTAAAAATATAAGTTTCAGCCAAATGACTTATATAAGGTTATATATATTAATAATTAACAACTTGGGGTTCTTTTTTCTTGTTATAGTAAGTTTATTAACCATATAGTGTAAGAAAACAAGAAGACACGGTAAAAGTTAAATTATTTAACTTAGAGTTAAATCTAAATGATAAGGTTAAAATAGTAACCTAAACTTGTCTAAAATATATTGGTTGAGATAATTTCCACCCATACCCACCTTAACTTCTAAATAAATCAATTTGGAGATATTAAAAACCGAATATGACTTTATTATAAAATAATATTTTAAGTTTTTCCTAAGGTGCCCCTCTCCTCCCTTATAAAAGAGCACATCCTACCTCTCCTCCTCACACCACTTTGAGCCTTAAATCTCGACCAAACTCTGCCAATTTCTCTTCTCAACTTCCCTATAAACATCCTAGAGTTCCCGGTCCTCTTAAAAGACCATCTTTAGTGCCCTAATAGGAGGTTAAGAAGAGGCGCTTCAAAGAAGAGGTAATGTCTATTACCGATTCTTTCAACTTTATTTATTCTTCTACTTCTTATTATTTAGTTGATTAATTATGAATTAATAACATCAGTATCACTCATATAATGATATGTTATTATAAATATGATACAACCCTATTTCACATTCTATCCATCCTATGGAAAACGAAATCACCACACGTGCGTACGTACGGAATACCATCTCCACGCCGTGGTGTAATCTGTTTTCCACCACCACCTTACTTGGATGGGTATAATGGTGTAAAGAATAACTAAATATGATTATTTTAAATTTATATTTATTCTTAAATATTATACATACACTTCAATACAATTCCACGATCACGGGAATGATATCATCGTTCGTGCGTACGTACGGCCTACCGTCTCCACGATGTGATGCGACTCGTTCTACATGATCTTCATTGAATAATGATTATATAAATGAATTGAATAAATAAATATGACATATATTACACTAATACCATTCTGGAAATAAGGTATCTATAACCTAAAAATAATAAGAAGAATTTATTCGACAAGACATGCATAAGAACATAAAGCAATGAACACCCTAATAACAAGTAGCAATCAAATATTACTAATAAGAAGATAAAAATATGACCATGTATGATATCATAACAATGAATATGATTCTGTAATAAGTTAATTAAATTATTTAAATCATTATACAGGAGTTTCGGATATGTACAAAGCATATTGGACCTAAGGTAAGGGAAAATCTCACTATCTCATTTTTATTCGAGATTGTTTATACTTTGGTATTTACTGGGGTGTATTTGTCATCCACATCCATGTTTCATCAATATGTAATATTATTTCTATCCTCATACAATTGTTTAAATCCAATTTTACTCATTTCTGAATTTTTAGTAAAAGATATTAAAGGAAACTTTTGTCGTTTTTTGTACGAGGTACTTTTTTGACTTTTCCGGCCAAAGTATGAGGAGAATGTTTTTATTTAACTTATACGGCATGAATGGATTTTTATAAAATTATTTCCATGAAGATTCCTTTACAAGTTTTCAAGTTTATTTTTAATCAAATTCTTTTAGTTCAAAATTGTATGACATGTTAAGAAAGGAAAAATGTTTTTGAAGTAGAAAGGATATTTTCCTCAAGAATGAAGTTCAAGTGTTTTATTAAAATTATTTTACATCAAATATAATATAGGGTTCTGTTTCTATCCCTATTTTTACATTTATTTGATTATGTTATGATGTAATTATTTTTATGATGTCCTTTTATCTTATATGTATTATGTTATAATGGAATGATGTTTAAGAATCTCATTTTTATTACATGGGTTATGCTATGATGTATGATTTATGATCTTGTGGAACACATAATAATGGTATCATTATGAGATGGGTGGGACCTATATCTCCCTCCAATTCATTGGGTAAAGATTTATATCTCATGAGATAGACATGGCTGGAATGGTAGGTTAATTCAGTTCAGTGATACAGGACTGAAATGAAGAGTGAACTCGGTTCAGAAATGGACTTTGTCTACTAAGATAGTCTTGGAAATGAGTCTTGACTACTAATAAATGATTCTCTATGATTATGTGTGTATGACACAAAGTTTCATGTTTTATGTTATGATTATTGGGATTACATTTCACTACTATGATCTAACCCATGTTATGATATTATGATCTCTTTTGCAGGTTAAGATTTTCAAAATGCTATGTTCTTATGAATATGATATTTACTTTGTTAACCCTTACTGAGCATTTGAGCTCACCCTTTTGTATGTTTTCTTTCTCCAGGTCAGGAAGAAGGTTATTAAGTAGGATATGCCAAAAGGGACTCTAGATATGATGAAATAAATGGGAGACAATGTAGATGCTTTATGAACCAGTTGTTTATGTTTCCCAGTTTCTAAAGACATTATACCTATATGGTCCTACCATGGTTTTGTTATATGTTGTAATAAGTATGCTTCAATTCTGAAGTAATAACAATGTATATAAAGTATGGGTCATTATAATGGAAGAGGAATATTTTTTATTGGTGTTTCTTCAAATGAAACTCTTTTTACTTTGGAAAGGATTCTCTCTGGAGATATTTTTTCCTTACTTGGGCCATTTTCAGTGGTTTTGATGGTCGTTCCCTTAGGAGGGTATAACTCTAATAGAGGGTTCATTTGGATTTTAGGTTGAGTTCCACTTATAATGGTGATGGAACTAACATTTCTCTTATTATTAGGGTTAACTATTGGTTGAGAGGGTATTTTACCCAATCCATGACTTTGAATTTTCCCCACTGAGTTGGAGAGATGGTTTTATTGGGTTTGTAGGTTTTTTATAGAATCTTTGGTGGTTTTTTGGAATTAGATATTGTTTTAAACCATTTATTTCATCATTTATTATAGGTTAGGCTCGAGATTTTGAGGGTATTGTTGGAAAGGTCTTTATGGTAATTGAGGATTTTTGGGTGGCAGTGGTGGATGAATACTCTGTCTCAGTTGGTTCCCTGGTTATTGAGGTTGGTTTGAATACCCCCTGCCTATAGGTTTAGTTGTCTTTCCACCTAGGTTTGGATGGAGAGTATGGTTATTTCCTAATGGGTTGGTTATAGTGGAATCCTAGAAAGATTGTATCACAACTCTCAGAAGTTTCTTTCAATTGAGGGAATTAGTCATAATAATGGGTGTTAGTGGCATAGATATCGCAATGAATTGGAGGATGAGGCTGGGATTTACCTTGGGAAAGAGAATTTTTTGAATAATGGTAATTACTTCTTCAAACTTCGTCTCCACCTTCTTCTCAAATTATGAACTTTTCACCTTATGGACACCTCGAATGGGTACATTGGACCTTGAACTGAATTGTTGAGTGTTCTTCACCGTGTTCTCAATGAGGTTCCTTGAATTGATTGGGGTTTTTCCAACTAGCATGCCACCTATAGCAGCATCAATCATGCTATGTTCAATTATAATTAAACCATCATAAAATTATTGTATTAACATTTTATCACCAATTTGGTGGTGTGGAAAACTTAAAAAAATACTTTTAAATCTTTCCTAGTATTCATGAAGTGTTTCCCATTATTATTTACTTATAACACATATTTGTTTCCTTATAGTTATAATTCAAGAGGTTGGTAAGTATTTTTCAAGAAAAATGTGTTTCATGTCCACCCAGCCTCTTATTGGGTAATTAACATAATATAACCAAAATTTTGTTGTGTCTTCTAATGATAAAGGTAATTCCCTGAGATTTACTTATTAGTCATCCACATTTATAGGTTTTAATGTTAAGCACACAGTGTGAAATTATTTTAAGTGCTTATGTGGTTCTTTTCCAACAAGTCCATGGAATCTGGGTCATAAGTGAATGAGTCTGAATTTAAGTTCAAAATTAGGTTCTTTTCCTTGTATTTAAATGCATGCAGGTTGGATCTTGATAGCAGGTGAGGTAAGTTCTTTTAATGTTAGGTTATTTTAATACATATTATGCAAGTTTATTTCAGTCTTGATTTTGGTTCTAGAATAATAATAAGTAGAATGATCTAGAAGAGTGTTGATGTTTTGTGTGTCCTCCTTGAAGGGATCGTTCAGTGCTTCTTGGTGTCGATGACATAATATCCTCTCTAGTTCGTGTTCAAAATGAAGTAGTTCCTCTAATGAAGATATCATAATACACAAGGCCTACACAAGAAATAAATTAGAACATAAAAATATATATAAAGGTATAAGATAAAACAAGTAAATATTCATAAAAATTAAAAATATCTCATCAAAAACACGCACTAAAAATTGAAGTGCTCCCCAATAACGGTGCCAAAATTTGACTATGTTGTCATGATATGTCAAATTTATTATGTTTTTAAAGTTTATTTATAATCTATGGAATACCCTAGGTCATCTCTCGAGGATCATTGTAGGTTTAAAGTGTGTATTTTTAATAAAAATGACTAAAATAGAGGGTGGTTTTGAAAAAAAAAATTAAAAATAAAATGACCTAATTAAAGAGCTTAATAGTTAAAAAAAAGGAATTTGGTGTTTTTAGAATTATGATAGAAGGTGGTCATGTCAAGTTAATTACACACCTTTTTTATTTCATCATTCTGAAAAATAAACATGGTTTAATGGAATAATTTGGTTGAGGGTTGTCAAGATCTTAATTCCCCCCTTGCCTGTTAAAATGATGCATAAAGAACCAACCATTGACTCAAAAATCATGTTGTTAATGTTTGGACCTCAAACATAGAGTTAAGTCTACCAAAACATACCGATATCTCATATATGTGTGAGAGAAATGGTATTCTTGTCTATTCCAATCCGAAAAACCCAATAATCCCACTTAAATATCAACTCAATTTTGTATTCAAATGAAAAATGTTTCACTTTATTAAACCAAAGAAATACATTCAGAGGAAAATCATGTTAAGATAGAACAAATGTAAAGTATTTCACACATAAATTACACAAAACCAGTATAAGAATGGGTGATAAAACTCCCTCCCAAATGTGTGTATCTTCTTCAAAATGGTCATCCATCGTTTAACTTTCCATCGATTTCAGAACCAAACTTTTTAATTCAAGTATATTGTTTTTCTTTGATAGATCGGTTTGATTGGGGCCATTAATGGAAGAATTGTTCTTGGTTATCTTTAGAAGAGTTTTTTCCCACTGAATTTTGGATCAGCTGCAAAATTTCAGCCCAATTTGATTCATTTATTAATTGTAGTGTTCGTTTGAGTCCACATATGTGCTTTGATTCCTACGCAATTTGGCCCACTTTTCTTGAATTCCATCATGGACTTTCCAAATCACATCCACCTATAACAAAATCAACACAAAAAGTGAAATTACCCTTTTTAACAGTGATAAACATAAAATATTTGAATCAAACATGAAGTTCAATTTGTTATTATATTTGGAATTTACAATACAGAATTAGTTTAATATAGTGGTGTAAGGGTGAAATAAAACAGTGAATCGCACTACGATCAGTTACGACCTACTTTTTCCCTCCTATGGTGGGTCATTTTAGTGATTTCTTCCCTGAATACTTTTCTGGGATACCTATAGTGTGAGAGGTAGAATTTACCATTGAGCTAGTTCCAAGAGTAGCACTAGTGTATATTCCTCTTTATAGGATGGAACCTATAGATATTTTGGAGCTCAAGAAACAATTGGAGGATCTGAAGGCTAAAGGTTTTATATGCCCCAACACTTCTCCTTGGGGTTCTTTAGTTCTTTTTTCCAAGAAGTTGGATGGTACCCTCAGGCTTTGCATGGATTATCATAAATTGAACTAGTTCATGGTAAAGAATCGGTATCCACTACCTCAAATGGATAACCTCTTCAATTAGATATAAGGATAGAGAGTGTTTTCAAAGATTTATTTGAAGTTGGGATGTCATAAGATGTTTTTTAGGATATCAAACATACCATGCATAGATTTTAGGAGTATGTATGGTCTATATGAGTACTTGGACATGTTGTTTGCACCTGTAGTTTTCATGGATCTAATGAATAGGGTTTTCCACCCATATCTAGATTCATTCGTGGTAGTATTTGTGGATGGAATCTAAGTGTATTAACTCTCTTGACACAACTATTCCAACCATCTTGAGATCTTACAGAATACATTGAGAGAGAACCACCTGTATGTAAATCTTGGTAAATGCCACTTTTGGATCAACAAAGTGCACTTCCTGGTTCATATCATCTCACAGTCAGGAGTTTCATTAGGCCCATAGAATGTAAGAGTTGTAGTTTCTTGAGATTATATCAGGAATGTCTTTGAAATGTGGAGTTTCTTGGTTCTAGTTGGATATTACAGATGCTTCATTCAGAATTTCCCACACCATGAAACGCCTCTAACTGGTCTGACTAAAAAGGGTGTGAAATTCACATGGTTAAAATATTATGAAGAATCCTTTCAGGGGTTGAAGGTAAGATTAACTTCAATGTTGATCCTAATTCTTCCAGCTCTATAAAGGATATATACCATTTACTATAATGCATCAGGTATCGGGTTGGGAGTTTTTTTGATGCAGGATGAGCGGTTCATCGCATATGGGTCTAATCAATTGAGGCCTCACAAGCATAATTACCCAACACATGGCCTCGATCTAGTCGTTTTAGTTCATTATATATGTTTTTTGAGGCATTAATTACTTGGAGATCATTTTTTAGTATTCAATTATCACAAAATCCCCAAGTACATATTTACACAACATGATTTGAATCTCAGGCAGCCGAGATGGGTTGAATACTTGAAATCATTTGACTTTGATCTTGCTTATGCACCTGGAAAAGGAAATGTTGTAGTTAATGTTATGATCCATAAGACTCATACAAAGGTGGTTTATGAGGTTAGTGGAGAGTGGAAGCTCATGGATTTTTTTTAGAAATACATGTTGAAGTTTAGAAGGATCATGCGAAGACTATCCTCTCAGCTTTAGCAATAACCTCTATCCTTCTAGAATGGGTGATAATTAGGCTACTTTCAGATCTCATGGGTCTGATCCTAAGGGATAGTATCTTAGATGATGATTCATCTTTAGTTTGGAGCATGGATGAGGATAATACCTTGTAATTCCATGAGAATGTTTGGGTTCTAGATGACATTATAAAGGAGTCGATGTGTGAATTTAATGCCTCTGTTTTGGTGGTACATCCAAGTGTCACCAAGATGTATCATGACTTACTTCATCAGTATTGGTGGCATTATATGAAATGGTCTATATCTCACTTTATCACTCAGTGTTCTACTAGTTAGTAGGTGATGGAAAAACATCAGCGATCAGTAGGTATTTTACAGCCATTGTCCATTCCTGAGTGGAAATGAGAATATGTTTCTATGAATTTCATGACTAGTTTACCCAGATCACCTCGTGGAAATGATACAGTTTGGGTTGTCATTGATTGTTTGAAAAAGGTTTCACACTTCTTACCTATTCAAGAGACTTTCTTGGTAGATGAGATAGGGGGTCTATACATTAGGTAGGTCATATGTCTTCATAGAGTTCCATGATCTATCATATCTGATAGGGATGCTCACTTCACATCTCAATTCTGGAGGGGGTTGTAGAAGGCCATGTACAGGTGGTTCTGAGCACGGCCTACCACCCTCAGACTGACAAACAAACAGAGCATATGATTCAGGTGTTGGAGGACATGCTTTTTGTATGTGTCCTTGACTTCTGGTGTTGGACCATGTCTCATCCAAGAGACTTTAAAGTAGTTTCATTTGATCAAAAAGTATATAATGATACCTCAATCCAGAAATAAGTTATATCCCAATAGACACTAACAAACTCTTGATTTTGAGGTCGAAGATCAGGTTTTCTTTCAAGTATCACCTGGGTTAGGGCATTGATGTATTCAGAAGTAGGGTAATCTTTCACCTCGATTCTTTTGACCCTTTGAGGTTGTGAAACAGATCAGACCAATGGCTTACTAGATATAAATTCCTCAGAAATATCAGTCTATGCATTATTTCTTTCACATATCTTAGCTTCATAGGTATTATCCAGACCTGTCTCATGTTTTAATGTCTGATGAGGTAAATTTGGATTTGGATGCTTCCTTTGAGGAGTATCTGGTGTGTATTATTGGCCAAATCATTAAGACACTCTGAGGAAGGTCATTTACTTTAGTACAGGTGCAATGGTAGCATGGTCGAGTACAAGACAAGACCTAGGAGCAAGAAGCTAATATACTAGCCTAGTGGCTAGAGCTATTCTCTAATGAACTCTCTTTAACTTCAGAAGGATAACTCGGGGATGAGTTACTTTAAAGATGGGAGGTTGTAACAACCTAGATTTTCTCAAAGTTATAGATCATTTTATAGCTTGAATACTTTGTTTAATCTTGGTAAATATTCCCTACATCCTAAGGAAGGTTTCAGGAGTGTTTGGGGCTTGTTCGGAGCCTGGAGATCTGATAATTGGGTGAATAGAGTGAGCCTCACAGTTAGTTCATGTTTAATACTAATAGTGTGAGGGAACTCAGTGGCCTTCAGAAGGTCACACAATTTGTCTACAACCATACAATCCTAGGCATATTCCCTTACTGATTTCATAGGGTTTGGGATAATGTCTTGTGCATGGATTGTGCATATTTATCCAAACTGTGCACCTAGCCTGTGTAGGGTCCCTCCTTAGGCAATGGTATGGCGCACGATTGGTGCACAGTTTTTCCAACCATGTGGACCAAAAAGATTTGGGTAAAAAGACCATTTTACCCTTAATGAATTTTAATGCCTTCTCTCTATTTCTTTCTCTCGTTTCTAGTGGATGAGATTCATCTCTTCCTCCCATGAGTTCTCCCAAAGCCTAACCTAGGTAATTTGATAACTCTTTCATCTATACTCCAAATCAAGCGATTTCGGTCATGTTGGATTTGCATCGGTAAGCACTTGAATCCTCTTGCTTCCTATCATCATTTCTCTTAATATCTATTGTTCTATTTAGGTGAAATCTCATATACCCTATTTTCATGGCGTTGGTTTGATCTTCATTTTTCTTCTGATCTACTTCAAATATGAAGATAATATTGTATGAGGAGTCATATATGGACATATGGTAGGTGGTCTAGTTGTTTTCCCTCAAATTCGAGTTTTTTTCATAGATTTTCTACTATGCTATATTCTAACTATTTTCATTCATTACCTTAAAATGTGTTATTAATTTCAAATTAATTGTATTCATAATGTTATACTCCTATGAAACCTTTCTAGGTGATTAAAGGTTGTTGAACTTGTTCATTGTCACCCCTTTGGGTGTGCTGAATCAATTTCCCTTATTTATAGAAATGTTAAATGGATTATAGCACATTCTAAGTGTTCGACCAGACTTGTAAATGTAAATTATCTCTCTTTTTTAGTTATTAGTTGATCGTAGAACCTTCTAAGTTCTTAGATTATCATGAAATGGTCTTGTTCCTATTAATTAATTAAATGGATAGATTCTAATGGGTGGAAAGGCCTCACCATGTGATGCATACTTTATTATATGGACTATATGAAATGTGACACCCATTTATATATTGGGGCTTGATGATTATGATGCATTAGAGGTGATCCCCCATGGTTATTGTTATTATTATTAATTCATTGATATCAGTTGTAGAATGATGGTTAAGGAAATTGTTGAGTATGATGTTCCACTCTCCCTTACATCAGGTGTTGAGAAAGGCATATCTCACTATAATACTCTTATTTAGGCAATGGGAATGACGTTACATGTTCCTTGTATCGGTTTTTGGGCATGATGTCTCACCCCACCTATCTCGAGTGTTGAGCATGAAACCTTGTATTCATTATGAGATTCAGGGCATTTACCCTTTGCTTGAGCCTATATCTCATTGGTCTAGTTATGGATGCATGAGTTGTTCCCTAGGTCCATCCAGTACCTAGTATCTAGGTATATACCTAATTACATCCTCGTGTACTTATTTCATATAGTTGGATAGAGTATATAACTATATTATATATATTGTTACTATATATATGTATGGTTACTGATCAGACTCTTATAACGGCCTATGAAGAAGTAGGTAGATCCAGTCAGGTATCCTCTAGGAACCTGAGCAGGATAGTATTTATTTATTCAGCTTTTTTTATTATTCTTTATTACTACACATTGTTGTTTCTATGTACCCATACTAGATTATTTGTAGACACCATTGGTGGTGGCATACTGGGATTTTATCTCACACCCTACTCAGGCCAACTTTAGTACCCGAGTAGATTACTTGTCTACAGGTATGGATAAGGGAAAGCACTTTGCTACATATGTTTGATTCTTTTTTACTTATAGTATATAGAATGGGAGTAGAGGAATGATATTATGCTCTAGATTCTAGTGGAGTAGTCTTTTATCCTTTTTTATTTTTGTATATCATGTTATATATGCATGACCCATGTATCCCATGTTCTATTTTTGTATATCTGCATTCCATGAAATCATTGTATATGACTCATCCGGTTGGATTTTGACATTATTACAGTTTTTGATTACTTACACTTCGGTGGTTGTCTATTATATCTGTTGTATTATTATTTTTCTATGGTGGGTTACAGGTCCTGTTATTATAGTGTTTTTTTCCATTGTGCTATAGGTTATTCATATGATTTCTCTATTATCTAGTTGTTTACTTTATCCATTGTGACACTCTGATATGAGAGTATAATCTCTCCATTTTACCACCTTAGACCCTCAATGCTAATCGACTACCTATGGCATACGGAGAGGCGCACTTAGGGCCATGTGACCCACTAGATCTAGTCATGGGTTAAGTGGATCTCAGGTTAGGACGTTATAATTTATTTCACGCCGTATGTAGATTGGGACAACCTAGTACATGGAATATTGGATTATACGACATGTATTTGGTGTACATGTTGTGTAGTCTACATAGTTTAGTGGTGAAATTTTCACTAAAATTATGGTAAAATACATGGTTTGACATCGCATGAGACTAACGACCTGGAACATTAATGAAACACAAGACGTGTAGTTGGAATAAATGGCATGTAGTTCATTAATTCTCACATCTGAAATACATGCTGAGTGATTTAGTGGGTTATATGGACACACAGAAAGTGATATACACAGCGTGTAGCTGGTTAGCACACATCATGCAGTCTCATGTCTAAAGAAAACACCAAGTCATTTAGTGGGTTGTGAGAACACATGAAAAAATTGATACATGGTGTGTAGTTGGTTAGTACATGTCATGTAGTCTGGTGGAGGTACATGTTGAAGCCCCAAGCATTTATCTTGGGTACATAGTAATCAAGGTACATGGTGTGTAGCTCGTAAGTGCATGCCATGTAGTATCCTAATAAAAGACAAAATAAAATTACATTAAATAATTAATTGGAACATTAAAACCTTATTACATTGATTGGAACCAGATTTGTTTGACAATGCATAAAGGTTTTTAATCATTCAAAATGATAAATTTATTTATTTTAATTTTCTATAATTATTGGCCACTCTGTTTATTTACCATGAATGTATTAATTATGGGTATCTCCAAGAGGATTCATATGTTCATTAATATTAAAGGTAATTAATTAATTCAAATGTGTTTATCCTAATAATAAAGAATGAATAGAAGATAATGTTGACCAATATACTTTTGTGTATTATTTTCATGTGCATGGTCATTCATGAGCTTAACTGAGACCTTTGTATGTATTGGTTTAATTTAATTTAATTTATTTCATGGTTTTTTAATTATTAATTATTAGATTAAAAATGATGGCCTACATGTCATCTCTCCATCCTTTATTATGTAGGACTTGCATGTACAGGGTTATTTATGTAATCCCCCTTAATAATATTTTGGTTCCCTTCACCTTTGTATGAGTTATAAATAAATTTAATAATATGAGTATCCCAAGGTGTGTAGAGTTGATTAAAGACAGAACCAAGATGATACCAACCCATGTGATATAGAGGTGAATAGGTGGAATGTTATAACTCATACCAAGACCAGCATAATGAGTTGTCCCCTAGGTATTAGGTTGATTTATTATCCGCTCAATAAATCAAACTTCACATAAGCTCATGATCGGTTCATTTATTTATTTATTTATTATCAATTATGTATTTTATAGATACAAGACCGTGATCACATAAATAAATGGATTCGTGTAAAAATATTTAATTTAAATAAATAGATTATGGGTAAATGTTTTATCAAAACATGTTTAATCACTTAAGTAAAATCTAGTTAATATTAACATAACATGTAAAGGATAAAATAATAAAAAATCATAATAAATGAAAATCCATTAACTTAATATTAAATCATACTAAGCCTTACATTACTTGATTGGGAATGAAATTCATTGAACTAAGTGTTTGAGTAACCCCCATTGTGACATTTACTTTTATCACGGAGTTCTTATGAAGGTTATGGGTTTACTTAACCATCTTATATCAATATAAATATCCATTTCTACAATATATGTAACTTGGAGATAAGTTTTTAGGAAATCCAAGTTAGTATTTATAGTCTATATAGTCTAATCAATGGATCAAGGAGATGAAATCCCATAGTTGGAAAAGACCTACCTATCTAAATACCTTCAAGTATCTTGAGAAACCCTCATTGTGGTTATGAAAAGGGGTATATGGATCTTTAACACTAGATTGTCCAAGAAACAAGGAACTAAAAGTTCAATGGTGAGGTTTATTGGGACTTAATATAATAGTGGGAGACTTAATAAAATAAATTTCTTTATGTATCACATAAATTGTAATCAAGCAAAGAACTAATAATCTACTCCTTTTAATTATAGAATAACAGAAAGTTCAACATCCACATTATCCCTATAATAAATATTATATAAATACCATATCCTTACTAACAGTTACTTCTAGGAATAGTTTAGGTTTCTATAGCTTGTGTTGTGCTGTGAATTGAAATATTACATGCTAGAATCCTCACTACCTAATTCTCCAATAATATAGGTGAGTGATGAATAGTTCACTATATATGATAAAAAATTTGATTGATTCAATCAATGTTAAATTTTTAATGATTTCATTCATGACTAGTGAACTCATTATTATAATTAAGACATGGATTCTTATATCATGCTTGAGAATTGATCGTACCGCGATTCACTACTTTATTTCACCCTTATACCACTGTTTTAAACTGACTTTGTATTTAAAATTGAAAATTTAATAAAAAAAAATCACTTCCCATTTTATTCAATTATTTAATTTTCATCACTATCAAAAAGGTAAATTCTACTTGTTTTGGTTATTTTATTATATGAGGAGGTAATTTGGAGGGCTGAAGATGATCCAGAAGGAAAATGGGTCAAACTACATGGAATCCCAAGGACACTTGTCCACTGTTTTGAACATTCCGAGAAATCCATGCATCAAAATGGGCTGAAAATTTTTATGATTAAAAATTAAGTTGAATACAACTCATATCAATAAATTTAATCCCAATTCATCCATCTGGTAGCCCATTCAAACTTATCTGTCTAGGAAACTGAATCTACATGAATTCAGAAGTTGGTTCGTATTTTGACAATATATCCCATTAAAGATTTCCAATGGACTCCAAAATTTATAGGGAGATGTTAAATAGGATTTACAATAACTGTACTCTTTTATCCAAGTCAATATATGGTCATTTACTAGTCTAAAACTGAGATACAAGTGGTATATACAAATATGGGTTCTCAAAACCACCTCTGATTTTGGCTATAAAAGGGCACCTTTGGCGCCTCATTTGGAAGTTCGAACAAGGAGTGAAGTGATTCTATTTAGGAGTCTTATTATCATCCTAGAAGTTTTTATGCCCCTATCCTTATATATGGATCAAGGATGAAGTGGGAGATCCACCTGAGATTCCTCCCCCTCTCGATGTCGGGCTAAACGATGGGTGTTAATTGTGAGGGAGCTAAACACATGTAAAGGGGGATTCAATGTATATTTTAGATACTATTTTCAAGTAATTTGGGTGTTAAAACATTTCATTCCATGTATCTTACATGATTTCATATTTGAATGATTTTTTTGATGCATGTGAATGTTATGCTCTTAATTTCTAACTAATTAGTGTGAGGTTTTAAGTGTGTGACTTGTGTTGTTTCGATTGGAAAACACAAGAATAATTTTCTTACCCAATTTCTTAAGATTTCAATATAATTTGTAAGCTATTATTCCATGCATAAGTGCTATACCTTGTCAATACGATTGTTATTTCAAGGTTTAGTTCATCGAGCATTAAAATAATGCTTAGTAATTAATTAGGATTCCAATTAATTCCAACCAAAGAATTACTCTAAACTTGAATGAATTTTTAAGAACAATGAACATGAAAAGTGTGTAGTGAAATCAAAATGACCCCTCTATCTCATATTTTTCAAAATCCACTTGGTCTTTCAACTATTAAAATCTTTAAATTAAGTTATTTTTTTAAAACTATTTTCAAAACCACCCTCCTATTTTAGTAAATTTTATTAAAAATACACACTCTAAAACAATCAATACTCCTTGATTGATAACCTAGGGTCTACACTAGACTATAAATAAACTTAAAAAACATGATAAATTTGACATGTCATGACAACTCAGCCAAGAATATATGTTACTTATATCAGGAGAGAGATAGACAAGAATAGTTTGAGATATCCAAGGCACTCTTTCAAATTAATATTATAGAGGGTTCACTAGTTGGGCCTCATGTAGTCAAACTCATTAGATACATTGAGAACCTAGAGGTTACAAGGTTTAAAATCCCCGAATAACTACACACCAATCTCATTCTTGCATCAATTCCTTAGATATTCTCCATCTTTATTGTTAATTTTAATATGAAAAACATTGATAAGTATCTCCTAGGTCATCTCACTTTACTTATCCAAGTTGAAAAGTGTTGGTCTTCTATTCATGAATTGGAGTATGGTTTGTGTTTGTTTTCAATCCTCAGTGGAAGTTTAAAATTTGTACTGGTAATGTGATCATACAGTTCAAGCAGACAACAGTATTGAAGGTGGCGCCGTTTCCCAGTGTTTGCCAAATTTTTTGGCCTAAAATTTGAAAAATGGATAAAAGTGTTTTTGGAAAAGAGACTTGTGCGCCGTGTACTTGAAGGAGAGGAAACTTGCGCACCATATGTTTTTCAAGATCAGAACATGGAAAAATGGCAAAGGGATAAGGGTCGCGCAAGTTTTGGGCTGGTCGCGCAAGTGACATGCGCATCGAGAAACGACTTGCACACCGATGCCTAGGAGGTTTGGAAACTTGCGTGCCAGTTGTTCTTCATGATCAGAACTCCAAAATATGACAAAGCAAAATAGGTTGTGCAAGTATTGGTCGGTTCACGCAAGTGAGTTGCGCGACAGAGGCTAGGGAGGTTGGAGCTGCGCGCCGGGACTTGTGCATCGTGAGGACACTTGCATGCCACCATGCAGGGGGTCCATTTTTCCTATAAATAGAGGACCACCCCACCTCATTTGTAAAGAAGTTCAAGACTTATAGATTTTTTCGAGCTCTCTTCGCGTAAGTGGTTGAGTCGCGCAAGTGGTAGTTGGGTCGCACAAGTAGAGGTTGTGTGCCAGTTGTTGGTTGCGCGACCAAGGCGGTTTGGGAGTTAAAGGTGCAGAGTCGCGCAATTTTGGAGTTGAAGGAGGAAGTGTCACACAAGTGTGTTGGTGTCACCTGTGCGCCGATTTTGTACCACGCAAGTGACTTGCGCGCCATTCTTGAAACTTGCACGCTGGTCTTGGAGAAGCGCACCAGGTGAGGTTGTTGTACGTCAGTCCTTTTGGAGCTGCACAAAAACTGGAATATTGCCCGATACCTTCGATGTAAAGTGGAATTAGTATAAGATTGAAAGTTGGACTTCAACAGAGTATCTACATTCAACATAGGATGCATTCTTTTGCAATGATGAAGAGACCTTCATATCTATAAACTGAGTGTGACTTCACCAAGGGTAGTGAGCCAGGGGGAGTCAATGGGAGTGACCCGAGGGAAGCAGTGAGCTATCCCTGAACCTTTGTAAAGGCAGTGAGCCTGGGACAGAGTGACTCTTCCCGAACCATTGTACTCCACAAGTAGTAAAGATTAGTATAATTTGGTACGACCGACAACTTGTCGGCGTATACTCCTTGGACGTATCCCTTAGTGGTGAACCAAGTAAAAATTATTGTGTCATCTCTTTGCATATGAATGTTTCATTACTGATCATATTCATCATACGGGTTTAATTAGTTCCTACCAACATGGGAACAAGATCCTTGTTTTTAAAAGAAAACGTTGACACCCTCATTCACCCCTCCCCTATCAGGGTGTCCCGAGGTCCTACAAGTGGTATCAGAGGGTAAAGGTTGCTGGTGTTGAATCTGTCCTTTGATGTCATGGAGAATGCAGTCAATGTCAGGGAAGTACCTCTCTTCGATGGAAGTAATTTCCAGATCTGGAAGAACAGAATGAGATCTCATTTAAGATCTCTAGGAATGGAAGTCCTCTTTTCTACTTTGCAAGGAATACATGTTACTGATCCAACAGGTCTGGCTATGACTGATACAAACAGGAAAGTTCTTGATGCAGATGCTAAAGCTCAGAATGTTGTCATTGCAGCTCTTTCTGATCAAATTTATCTAAAGGTGATGAGTTTCACCTCAGCAAAGTCTATGTGGGATAAACTTGAAAATATCTCTGAAGGAGACAACAAAGTGAAAGAGGCAAAACTTCAAGTTCTGCACAACAGGTTTGATGATCTAAATATGCATCCTGGTGAGAATTCAGATTCATTCTTTAACCTAATCACTAAAATAGTGGGAGAAATTTGAGGTCTTGGAGAGTAAATAAAAGAAATTGATATTGTAAAGAAAATCTTGCGAAGACTTCCTCCTATGTACAATTCAATGGTATCAGCCCTTGAAGAAATAGATCTATTTAAACTATCTCTGGATGATCTGATAAGTAGTCTAGTGGCATATGAGATGAGAGTCAAACCCGAAGAAGCTACGAATCATGTTAGCAAGGAAATGGAATTCAAATCCATGGACAAACTGAAAATTTCAGAAGATAGTGGTGATGAATATGGTGAGGAAAAAGAAGTTCTTTCTCTTATTTCCAAGAGGCTGAAGAAGGGAAAAGGTAAATTTAAAGGTAAGTTACCTCTGGAATGCTTTCGTTGTGGAAGAGTTGGGCACATTACATCTCAGTGCCAAAGAAAGTTCAATGATGAAGAAAGTGAAGAAGAAGACATTGAGAAGCCTCGGAAAAGTTTTTTCAAAAAGGGTGACTTCAAATCTGGAAAGAAGATACAGAAGAAGAGTTTTGTCTGGGAAGAGGAAGAGGATGATATTGAATTCTTTGAAGAAGAAGAACCTGAATTTAGAACTGGAAACCATGCTTCCATGATGGCTACCGTTGAAAAGTTAGAACCCTCTATCGACAAAGACAGAGACAATCATATGACTCATAATTGTGATCCTAAGTTGAAAATTAAGGATTCCTTTTCAAATCTTGAGAACAAATGCAATAAATGTAGTAAGTGGAAAGAAATGGTGAAAGAATCATCAGAATATGTGGATGAGATTGAAGCTGAAATTGAACGACTAGAAGAACTATTGAGAGTTCAATCTTCAATCCTTGAAAGCACAGACGACATTGTAGAATTGAATCTTAGAATTTAATAACAAGAAAAGGTCATAAATGACCTTACATCTAGACTATAAGAGAATTCCATGACTGTTTAGGGTCTTGAGGAAGAAGTTGTTATTATTAGAAGAAAATTGGAGGGTCGATCAACCACATATGAGGGTAAGAAGAAAATTCATTTTGGAATATTATCAGATGCAGAGTTACTGGCAAGAGCCAAGAGTGGTTCAGATGGGGTTGGAAAAATCTTGAGTGATCAAAGACCCACTTTTATGGGAAAGAGTGGAATTGGATGTGAAGCTGAGACTTCAACCGCTATAAGTAAAGAAATCCAAAAGAAATACAAGATGAAAGTTGGACTTGTTGAAATGTTTCCTGAATTTCTGAAAAAGAAACCCTCAATCCAAACTAAAAGGAGAACTGAAAATTATCCCCATAAATTCAGAAATGAAATGTAGTCCAACTATTCTCCCAAGGAAGAAAGTATGCGGAGAAACTCAAGTGAGAAGACATTTCCTCTCATGAATTGTCAGTTCTGTGGCTATCCGGGCCATACCATGTCATATTGCGAAGAGGTAAGGAGCTATCTGAATGGAGATGGTCTGGGACATCAACAAATGAGACTGAATTCATATCCTCCATCTTATAGAAGAAACAGTTTCTATGGATACTGTTTTCATTGCTCTAACTTTGGTCATAAGGCTATTAATTGCAGGCAGAGAAGGGACATGGATACTTCATACTAGAATTCAAGACAAGTCAAATCTCGTCGATAAGATAGTGTTACTCTTTCAAACAGGTTTTCTCCTCTCGAAGAATACTTCAACTATGAAGAAAAAATGTACACATATGAGATAATTGAAAGGCCATCAGTGTTCTATACTCAATCCAATATCTCATGGAAAGAAAAGAAGAAGATCGAGAAATCCAATCTTGCAGAAGTAACCCTAAAAGCTACAAAGAGCAGCAGCAACTGGATTCTTGATAGTGGATGCTCTTCCATATGACGGGAAATGCTGATCTTTTGAAGAAAATTAAAAATAAGGTTGATGGAATAGTGAGGTTTGGTAATTATGGTTCTTTGAAGATTAAAGGTAGTGGGAATACTTCTATCTCCAATGGAGAGCTAAATAAGACTGATGTTCTTTATGTGGACGGTCTAGTCACAATCTCCTTAGTTTAAGTCAACTCTATGACTCAGGGCTCATAGTAACTTTCAATCAAAAAGGCTGCACTATAAAGGGAAAAACAGGTAATTCTCTTATGAAAGGTTGTAGAACAGATGAAAACTTATATCAGGTCGACAGCAAAGTGAACTCCTGCTATTTGTCTGTTGAATAAGAAAACAATTTGTGGCATCGAAGGCTGGGGCACATTAACCAAAAATACATGGAAAATATATCTAAGTTGAAGATATTCATGGATATCCCCATTATGAAATGTGAACAGGAAAAATCTTGTGATTCTTGCATTCGTGGGAAGCTGGTCTGTAGTTCATATCGGCCAAAGAAGAAAAGGGCATCGCATCTTCTTGATCTCATTCATACAGATGTATGTGGCCCGGTAAATGTTGCTGGAACTCATGGAGAAAGGTACTTCTTTCTTTTCATAGATTATTACAGTATAATGACATGTGTAATGGTTATACATAGGAAACAACAAGTGCTTGACTGTATGAAAACGTATCGTCGAATCGCCGAGAATGATACTGGACGAACAATCAAAGTGTTGCGATCAGAAAGTGGAGGGGAATACACATCCATTGAATTTAAAAAATACCTGGAGAATCATGGGATACAACATGAGGTTGTTTCCATGAAAACTCCACAACAAAATGGAGTTATTGAGCGTAGAAATCGACAGGTTAAAAATATGGCTAGGACTATGCTGATTGAGAGCGGTATCTCTCGCCATTACTGGAAGGAAGCTGTATTGCACATTCAGAATCGAACAGGGCTTTATATGGGAGAAACAATGACACCATATGAATTTTGGCATGGAAGGAAGCCTCCATTGAAATACTTTCGTGTTTTCAGAAGAAAATGTTTCATCCAGAACAAAGAAGGAAATCAAGGGAAGTTTGGTGATAATGCTGATGAAGGAATTTTTCTTGGTTATCCAATGAACAGAAAATCCTACAAGTGATTAGGAAAGATTGTGGTAAGCAGTGATGTTAAGATAATTGAAGAGAAAACCAAAAATGCTTCAAGGACGTCGTATGTTGATGTAATAGAAAGTGAGGAAGAAATTGAACGTGGAGAAAATACAACTACAGAAATAGAGGAAGCTGTAAAAAACACTCAGCAATCACATCATGATGTTGACTCAGAAGAAGAATCTGAAGAAGAAACTGTGGCTGGAGAAAATGCAACTGAACCGCACAGGAGAAATCGTAGAGCTGAGATTGATCCATCTAACATAATTGGGGACATGAATGCACCCACTCAAACAAGGAGGATGAGAAATAACATGTAATATGAATTTTTGTCAGTTGTGGATCCATCTTCATTTGAAGAAGCTGCAAAGGATGAATCATGGGTGAAAGCCATGAATGAAGAGTTAGATTAGATTGACAAGAATCAGACATGGGATCTTGTCCAAAGACCCTAAGGTCACAATGTGATTGGTAAAAAATGGATCTTCAAGAACAAGTTTGATGAGCATGGTAGTGTTATCAGAAACAAGGCATGACTGGTTTGTAAGGGATATTCCCATATTGAAGGTGTTGATGTTGAAGAAACCTTTTCTCCAGTGGCTAGACTAGAGTCAATCAGGTTTTTCCTTGCAATGGCACTCCAAATAGGATATAAATTATATCAAATGGATGTCAATAAAACATTCCTAAATGGTGTAATTGAAGAATAAGTCTAAATTGAACAACCAGTGGGTTTTGTTCTTGGTACTGATGAAACAAAGGTCTGCAAACTGAAGAAAGATCTATATGGTTTGAAGCAGGCACTACGAGCGTGGTACTCCCGGCTGGATTCTTATCTCAAGAAGGTGGAATTCAAAAGAGGAGGAGTAGATCACAATCTATATGTGAATAATTCTCCAAAAGATCAATTCATGGTTCTTATCTATGTTGATGATATCATATTTGGTGACAGCGGGCAGAAATCAGTGGATGAATTTTCCAATCACATGAAATCAGAATTTAAAATTTCTATGATTGGGTATCTCACATATTTTTTGGGGATGTAGGTGATTCAAAAGAAGGATTACACTTTTATTTCTCAGGAAAAGTATGCAAGAGACTTGTTGAAGAATTTTAACGTGCAAGACTCCAAACCAATGTCAACCCCGATTTCAGTTGGAACTAAACTTGGAAAGCATGAGGATGGGACCTTTGTAGATCCCACCATGTACAGGAGGATCATTAGAAGCTTACTGTACCTGATAGCGACATGGCCAGATATTGTCTTTTCCACATGTCTTGTAGCCTGCTTTCAGAGTAATCCAAAAGAGGAACATATGGATGTAGTAAAAAGAATCATGAGATATATTCAAGGCACTCACAATTATGGATTATACTTTACTGCAAGAAGGAACAGTGAATTATCAGCATTTTCTGATGCTGACTGGGCTGGCGATGTTGTGGACAGAAAGTCCACCAGTGGTGGAGCTTTCTATATTGGAAATAAATGTGTTGGATGGTTGAGCAAGAAACAAGAAAGTACTTCTCTTAGTACTGTTGAAGCTGAGTATATCTCCACCACAAAGGCATGCACTCAAATGCTATGGATGAAGCAACAATTAATAGATATTGGTGATGAGGTGAAGAAACCAATGGTGATTTACTGTGATAACAAGAGAGCAATTGATCTTACGAAGAATCCAGTTCAGCATTCTCGTACAAAACATATTGAAATCAGGTATCACTTTATCAAATAAAAAGTTGAGCAAGGGGTGATTAGAATGGATCATGTGGGAACTGATGATCAAGTGGATGATATCCTGACCAATCCACTGTTAGCGGCTGTGTTTGAGAAGAATCGGTTGAACCTCGGTGTTCATCCACCTCCCAATGCATAAGGAGGTTTCACAATACCCCTCTCCCCGATTATGATAACTGTTTTTATCTATTTATGGATGTGATGTAGGTTTGTAGGGGAGATAATATCTAGGGGGAGTATGGTTTGAGTTGTACATTGAATAAATTACCGGTCTTTGGTTTTATTGTCAATGGGGGAGAAAGTAATAAATTAAGGCATGTTCTGGCATGTAATGCTCCTGTGACACGATGTGAACTTAGTGTCAGTGATAGGATGAGAAGGATGAGAAGGAATACATCGGTCATGTAATGCTTCTTGGGCGTCATTGAGAATTATGAAACATTGGAACCCAATTCAAGCATCCTCTCTTGTTTTCTACACCAAGCATTGCTCACATAGACTTAGAGTGTTGGCTGAGTTGATTATTGCATTTTTGGTTTGCACATGGATGGGGATCTATTGAATTTATTTTCTGATTGCCAACAAACACAAAGGGGGATATTGTTGGAACCATGGTCTTTTATGCATGAATTGGAGTATGGTTTGTGTTTTTTGTCAATCCTTAGTGGAAGTTCAGAATGTGTACTAGCAATGTGATCATACAGTTCAAGCAGACAACAGTATTGAAGGTGGCATCGTTTCCCAGTGTTTTCCAAATTTTTGGGCCTGAAATTCGACAAATGGAGAAAAGTGTTTTTGGCAAAGTTAATTGTGCACCGTATACTTGAAGGAGAGGAAACTTTCACTCCATATGTTTTTCAAGATCAGAACATGGAAAAATGGCAAAGGGATAAGGGTCACGCAGGTTTTGGGATGGTCGTGCAAGTGACTTGCGCGCCGAGAAAGGACTTACGCGCCGATGCCTAAAAGGTTTGGAAACTTGTGCGCTGGTTTTTCTTCATGATCAGAACTTCAAAATATGGCAAAGGAAAGTAGGTCACACAAGTGAGTTACACGACAGAGGCTAGGGCGGTTGGATCTACATGCTGGGACTTGCGCGTCGTGAGGACACTTGCGTGCCACCGCGCAGGGGGTCCAGTTTGCCAATAAATAGAGGACCACCCCACCTCATTTGTAACGAAGTTCAAGACTTAGAAATTTTTCGAACTCTCGTCGCACAAGTGGTTGATTCGCGCAAGTGGTAGTTGGTTCGCGCAAGTAGAGGCTGCGCGCCGGTTTTTGGCTGCGCAACCAAGGCGGTTTGGGAGTTAAAGTTGTAGAGTCGCGCAAGTTTGGAGTTGAAGAAGGTAGTGTCGCACAAGTGTGTTGGGGTCACCTGCGCGCCGATTTTGTACTGTGCAAGTGACTTGCGCGCCATTCCTGAAACTTGCGCTTTGGTCTTTGAGAAGCGCGCCAGGTGAGGTTGTTGTATGTCGGTCCTTTTGGAGCTGCACGAAAACTGGAATATTGTCTGATACCTTCGGTGCAAAGTGGGATTAGTATACGAGTGAAAGTTAGACTTCAAGAGAGCATCTACATTCAACATAGGATGAATTCTTTTTCAATGATGAAGAGACCTTCAGGTCTATAAATTGAGTGTGACTTCACCAAGGGCAGTGAGTGAGGGGGAGTCAACGGGAGTGACCCGAGGGAAGCAGTGAGCTATCCCTGAACCTTTGTAAAGGCAATGAGCCTGGGATAGAGTGATTGTTCCTTAACCATTCTAATCCAAAACTAGTGAAGATTAGTGGAATTTGGTATGACCGAAAACTTGTCGGCGTATGCTCCTTAGACGTAGCCCTTAGTGGTGAACCAAGTAAAAATTGTTGTGTCATCTCTTTGCATGTGAATGTTTCATTGCTGATCATATTCATAATATAGGTTTAACTAGTTCCTACCAATGTGGGAACAAGATCCTTGTTTTTAAAAGAAAAGGTTGACACCCTGATTCACCCCTCCCCTCTCAGGGTGTCCCGGGGTCCTACAAAAAGGACATGAAGCATAAAAAAACTTATTTCCTTATAGTGAATAAAAGGAAACACCATGTGAATATTCCTAAGCCTAAATATTATTCACAACACCCTTACAATAAGATAATGATCAAGGGATAATCAAAGGATCAAAATGTAATTTTTTTCATATGTGTCAAGAAGATACACTAGAAAAAAACCACACCTAGAAAAAATAAGCGAGAAGAATATTTAGGTGCATTTTTTATCAATTTAAATTTATCTACTTCTAAAAATTGGTTATTAAATGTAGCTTATAGTTCTTACATTTTTATTAAAATACAGGAACCAAGTAGATTCAGAAAAAAAAATTGACTGGGGGAGGTAGATCTATGAGTAGCCAATGGTGTCAGAATTTCTATCATGTCTATCAGGGACTACCACTTTACGTTTCCTACAAAAATGATCTTGGTTCTTAAATATTGTTATTATGTGTCATATATTACCAAAATCATTATTTCTATATCTAGACTTGATATGGATGGATTTATTTTCAAGTTTGGGAATAAATGTTTTTTCTTTTATGAATATAACATCTTTTATAATAAGGAATATTTAAATAATGGTATTTATATGTTGTATTACACAAACCAAGTAATGCCAATAAATAATGAAACTACTTCACATGACTCATACCTCACCCAACTATGGAATCAAAGGCTAGGTCATATAAATAAAAACAATTGAAAAAATTACACCAAGATGGATATTTAGATTCCTTTAAACTAAAATCACTTGGTATATGTCACACATGTTTACAAAGAAAAATGAAAAAATCCTCATTTATTGTAAAAGGTGAAAGGGCCAAAGAGATTCTTGAATTAGTTTATACTAATGTGTGTGGAACATTTCAGTTGAATAAAGGGGTGGGTACTCATACTTCATAACTTTTACTACTGAATTTAGTAGATATAGATATTTCTACTTGATGAGGTATAAGTTGTATTCCTTTGAGATATTCAATGAATACAAGAATAAATTTTTGAATCGACTTGGTAATAATATTAAGAAACTCCACTCAGAATGTGGTTGAGAATATCTTAATCAAGACTTCATTTATTATTTATAAGAGTTTGGGATTCTATCTCAACTCACTCATCTTTATATACTAAAATGTAATAGTGTATGAAAAATTAAGAATCAAACCCTTTTATAAATGGTAAGATTAATAATGAGTCATGTGAGTCTTCTATTATCCTTTTAGGGATACACATTACAAACAACACCACAAATACTAAACCAGGTGTCAACTAAAGTGACATATTATAATGATGCAGGTATTTATAAGATCATACTTTTTTATTTCTATTAATATTTATGAATAAGATATTAATTTTATGTTAAATAGGACACTTTTTCCAATAGTATACTCGACACGCAACAACGGGTTTCTATGAAATCTTACGTTGCACACAACATTGAGTTATATTGAAAAATAATATATTATTATTATTATTATTATTATTATTATAAATGGTAGTTAACGCCTAGACATTGGAATGGAGGGAATGAATAATACCAAATTAATTTTAAAATATGGTTTAAATATTTTTAAATAATGATTCATTGGTTACCAAATTTATTATAAATAGAAATAAAAACCAATTGAATATAAAGGATGTGTTTTTATGAAACCCTATTTAAAAGAGAATAATTATGGATTTTTATTTAATGAAAAATATATGATATATATTCAATGCAATGTTTTAAATTCATCTTATGTATTTTATAGATATGATATAATAACAAATTCAATTTTTTGGATAAAAGAAGTATTTTTCAAAAAATGCAGTTTTACAGCCTTTTGACGGAGAACCCTTTTAAATCTAGTTTTTGTTACTTTTATATGTTCTATTTGACAAGATAAACTTATTATATAGAATCGGGATATCAAAATTTACTTTGGATAATTTTTTGGTAATTTTTTGATAAAGTTCATTTTCTAATAAATAGTGAAAAATACCGCATTTTAAGTCAAAACTGCTTTTTCATCTAATTTATTTAAATATTTATATTGTAATTTTAATTAGTTTTAAAGTGTAATTGGATTATATTTTTATCATTTAATTCAATTTTTTTTATTGGAAGTAATTTCACTTTGAAATTGGACATAAACACATGTCAATCTTTTGATAGTTATTACTTCTTAAAAACTCGCTTTTGGGTTTTGACAACAGAAATTAATTTTAAATTAATTTCTGCCAATTCTATATTTTGAATTTGGAAAAATAGATTCCATATTTATAATCAGGAGGTAAAAATTGTGTAAATAGGTACCTTTTATCTTTAGACATTATGAATAGTATCTTCAGTAATTATTTTATTTACCATGGTTAAAGGGTAAATCTGCTAAATAAGGGTAAAAAATAATATTATAATCATATTAAAATACCCTAGCACATGCCATAATCCTATTTTATGAGATATTTCTTACCATGGTCATCCTTTAATCTATTTTGGGACCCCATGGAGCCACTTTTATGTGAAAATTACGTTTTATAAAAATTAATTTAAAGTAAAGAAAAATGTATCGTAAACATGTATCTTTTAGTAAAACAATTTTTATATGGTGTTATATAAGTGATATTTTAGACAATAAATATTAATTAGAAATATAAAAATATTTTCTATATCATGGTATTTTATTTATAATTTTTAGACATCAAATAAATAAATTTATTTATGACACAATGATGCTTTAGTGATTGCCTTATTAATGAATGATTTAAATAAATGAGATTATAAATATTAAAATAAATTTATTTTGAAACATTTTTTGACATAGATGAATTTTAGGGATGTGTATTACTTGTTATATTTTAATTAATTAGGTTTTTTGGAAATAATAAATTTATTATGTATTTTTAAAAAGTCATGATATGAATAGTATAAAAATTGACATAAATGAGTTTTTAAAACAAATACTATTTTATTAAATGATATAATAAGCCTAAAAATATAATATTTGAAAAAATGACTTATATAATGTTAAAAATTTTATTAATGAACCACTTTAGGTTCTATTGTAATTTTATATTAACTATATTAACCATATAGTATGAATATACAAGAAGACATGGTAAGAGTTAAATTAGTTAACTAAGGGTTAAAGTTAAAAGATAAGGTTAAATTTGTGACCTAGACTTGTCTAAAACTTATTGGTTGAGAGTTTTTAGAACCAAAATCATATTATATTTGAAATAAATTACTTTTGGACCATTTGAAACAGAAAATAATTTTAAAATAAAATAATATTTCAATACCTTTCTAAAATGCCCCTCCTCCCTCTTATAAAAGGGCATCACCCCTACCCGTTTAATAACACCTCTAAATCCCATTGATTAGTCCAAAATATTCCCAAATAATCTCCCAACATCACTCCCTTCCTCCTATAATACTTACCTCGGGCAGAAGGAAATTCCAGAAAGCCTTTTGGCTCAAATCAAAGGGAGTTACGCGTTTTAAGAGGTAGTGTCTTCTCTAAAGTTTCTTTCCATTATTTTACTTATTCACTCTCTATTATATTATTATTATTTGATTACATAACCAAAACAGTATACTCAATATAATAGGATATTTTTATGAGAATTATTTTAACTAAACCTACACACACCTTCATCTAATGGATACGAACATATTGTTTCTATGTACGACAAACGGATGCCTCACAAAACGATGATTGTTCGATTTTCCCCTACCACCTCTCATGGTGGATATTATGATGGCACTATATTTATATATGATATATATTGTACTTATTTTGTCTCTATACTTATTTAATTTTCATTTATATTATACCTTTATGCTTCCCATAATGTGTAAATACGATAATTTCATTTGAGGAAGTGCGGACTACCGCCCCCTCAAAGTGATATGACTCGTTCATGCCATACATGAAACATATAAAAGATTGAATTAATGAACTTATGTAACATATATATCATATTATATTATATTGGAATTATAATATACCTATTTATCATTTAGTTTTCATTTCTTTAATATGACAAATAAATGAAAGTAGCGTTTATGCGTACGTACGACTTACCATCTCTATGAACTGTGCATTTCATTTCTTATCTCCAAATATTATGGACTATTATAAATACATATAATATATATATATATATGATATTTAAATCATTAATAATATTATAGAGATAATGTATTTTTGACCACATTGACAATTTGAAATTATAACAAGATCATTTTCGACTCAAGTACCCAATATCGAAAAAATGACCAATATTAACTTAAATAATTATTTAATTTTTATAACATTGTAATAAGTGATATAAAAGGAATAAAAAAATTGAAAAAATTTCTTAAAAAATTATAAATTAACTTACGTTTATTATTTATTAAGAATAAGGAACATACGTGATGAATCAGACTCAAGGTAAGGGACTCCATATCAATCTCCTTTCATTGAAGCATATTTTGATAATATACCCCTCCTTATTTTATACAGTGTATAATAAAACCCTTTGACTTTTAATTTCATTCAAAGGGAATCATTTTTCTACAAATCCTTTTACTAAACGATAAAACAAATTTTTTAACATATGTGGCGACAATGACCTCTCCGCCACCATAATCGTTATTTGATATTTGGCTTCCTCTATAAGCCTTAATTTTTTTAAAAAGAAAAGAAATCCCTTATTCCATTTTTGGTTGTTTTTGTATTAAAAATTGCTTTTAAAGTGGATTTACTATTTTAATATCTTGGAATTATTTCTTTTGATTGCAAATGAAATGTTATTAGTAAAATGTTGATATTTGCAATATTTTATGTGTTGTGATTATATAATTGTACTTGGAAATTTGACAGGTGGTTACGTGATAAACAAATGACGGCTGGTTATGTGATAAACCAAATGAAGGGTGATTCTATGATAAACTAAGGAGATTTGGTTACGTTATAACCACTAATGCATTGGGTATGGAAGTCATCCATATGGCTATTCCATTTAGTGATATGTGTGGAAGTCGACTGTATGGTTATTCTATTTAAGTATGTTTATGTCCCCATATAACTTTTTATGTTATATATTGATTTCTATAGGATTTATGGTAATATTTTGGTTACAAAAAGGGTAAGTAATGAGCTTATATTCAGTGAAGTGTTTTTGATACTTTTTAAAGGTTAAAAGTATTACTTTATGATAAAGTTTTCATGTTTTACATGTTTTTGCAAGACTAACAGTTCTATTTCATTATGTATCCCTTACTGAGATTTTTATTCTCATCCCAAGTTTTGAAATGTTTTTCATAGGACATAATGAATAATATAGTCAAGGATGTGATCAAGGAAAAGTTATGTTGTTAAAACATGAAACGATGTCATATTTCATTTTAAAGAGTTTTTGTTTTATGAAAAAAAAGGATAGTGAGTAAAAGTGTCTAATTTTAATATTCAAGATGTTATTTATAAGTTATGACATAATTTTATAAAGATCTAAAAGTAAAAAGTTACTCTATGTGAATTAAAGTAAAAATTATCAACTTATCTCAAGATTAAGTAATGTTTAAGTTTGGGGCCTTATAGTTGGTATCAGTGGTCATTTTAGATACCTTTAGAGGTTTGGGTGTTATTTAAGAATAAGTGACATAACCATAATGGTTAGCATGTTAGAAAAATTCATAGTTATTTTAGATAAATTTAATGATTTTAAGATAACATTAGTAAGAATATATTAGTGTTTACCCTCCTCGTAAGATAGTATATGATGATTTTACAGATATACTCACACTGACCTTTTTAGTTTTAGAGTAAATTGATGGATCTAATAGGCACCAAAGTAATAATGGATGTGAAGGAAATTTTGGTGGTTTTATGAATAAGAAATAAAATGAAATGGGAGCTGCAATGAGAACTCTTGTGGTTATTCTTAACCAGCTATCTAGAGTCATGATTGAACACTTGAACCTTGGTGATTTTTCTAAGGCATCATATATGTGAGAAACTAATCCCTATGGAAGTTCAGGTAATAATAATAAAGGTAAGTATATTAAAAAACCTATGTGTCAAGGATGTGGAAATAAACATGTATGAAATTGCTCCAAAGTGATGGGAAGATGTTATAGATGTGGTAATGAAGTTCATAAAGCAATAACCTTCCATGGAAAATGGAAGCGTTCGGTTGACTCCAAGAAAGGGAAAGAAGCTCTTTCTGATGAATAAATTCAATGTTTTAAATGTAGTGTTCTTGGTCATTATGAAAATAAATTTCCTATGAATAAGGTTTAAGAATGGGATCAGCAAGACTGTACAAATATATGTTTACCAATACCTAATGTCATTCCAATTGAGGATAGGGAAACTGGCATTGACCTATAAAAGGTATGGGTTATTTCTTAGCTCATGGTTTGAAATTATTCAAATCTTAGGACATTATGCATGATTTTGTTTTTAGGAAATAAGTATTAAATAATAATATGGAAAACATGGATAAAGGATCATGAATAATGTTCGATGATTAAGATGTCTACATTTTAGTAATTTAAGAGTTATGTTGGATTTATGGATGATGATATGTTTAAATATATTAATAATGGGATTACTTTGGAAGAGTTCTAGTATTTGTAACCCCTAAGTTTTTTATATAAAAATGTTAATTGAGGAATAATTATCTTTTCTTTTGTGGATATAGTTATAAAGAACCATTAGGGTTTATATGATCCTTGAATTTGAGGTAATTAAGGGTTATTACTTTTTGGGATGAAAATGTGAGGTATGAGATAACCTTTGAGGTTAAAATATGTTATGGTTATTTTTGAAGATTTTATCTCATTTTGTGAATGTTTTAAGAATTATATAGTTTTTTAAAAAATATGACATGAAGACCATGTGACAACCCGTCGCATCGGACAAAGCTGTGGGAATCAAACCCACAACCAAAGTGCAACTGAAATTTATCACCTACCACTGTACTACGTGAATTCCCTGGTTAGTATGACTAATTATTTTTAGTTAAATGATTTTATGGATCAAGAATAATTTTATTTTGGGAAATTTTGTTTTATCAAATGTATATACTTAGTATAGGAAAATTATTTTGTGATTAAGTGATAAAGGTTATTTTGGAAGATGTTTTCTCTTTTGGGAACACTTCATGCCTAAGGAAAATAGAATACTATGGGATTTCATTTGAGGATTAATAGTTGAATTTTGTTTTGGAAAAATCTATATTTTTTATTGTGTACATATGGCGATTTGGGTTATTTATGGAAATAATTAACCTATCATGGAGAATATGTGATTAGGTTAATTACTTTTAAGTATGATTCTTTAAGAGTAGTCGATGTTATGTGGAGCTAAATGTTAAGATTTATCGTGGAATAATATGTGATCAAATACTTATGAATTTTGGGTTTCAATATTAGATGGATTGTTTTTAGGAATTTTAAGGATAATTGTTTATTGAATGGTCTTTTTTGAACTTTGGGTTTTGTTTGTTGAATTTTGGAGATTAAGAGTAGTATTTCTTTTTATAAGGATTATCCTTTTTGGGGATTATCTGATCTCGTACTATCCATTTTGGTTTTGGTTAATGTATAAATATAGGGAAAATATATAGTACATATTTTTTGGATTATGTTATTCTCTAGAAGTTTATTCTTGCGCTTCAGGTGTGACCAAGTCATTTTGAGTACTCATCGTTTTGAGAAAAGATGAGTTTGTGGTAGAAATTTAGTAAAGGATGAAAGTCTACATGATAAGTAATTATATTTCCTTATGTTCTTATTAAATCTCATAAATAAATTCCTCAACTTTATGAAAAGTAAATTAAAACAAAAAAAATTCCATTTACTTTTCCTATTGGGGAATCAAAGACCGTTTAACCCATCACATGTTTATGGTTTTCTGGCAGTTAACTTTCTCTTGATCATGTTTTTTATCACTCTCTATCAGAACTTCATACTTAGTTTCTCTTTTATATACATGTTTTCCTACATGTAATCCTAGTATGTGTTATCCTGGGTGACATTTTTACTTCTCTTTCTTTCTTTTAAAATGATAGTTTTATTGACTCTTTCTCTGATGTGGGACTTTTAAGGAAGTTTCCAAGCCTAATTTTAAAATTACGAGGATTCAATTTCCAAAAGGGGAGAAGGATGTAACAACCCATGTATTTATATGATAATACTTTTTTATTTATATTAATATTTATGAATAAGATATTAATTTTATGTTAAAGAGGACACTTTTTTTGATAGCGTACTCAACACGCAACAATGAGTTTCTATTAAATCTTACGTTGCACACAACATTGAGTTATACCGAAAAAATAATATAATAATATTATTATTTTAAATGGTAGTTAACACCTAGTATTTGGAATGGTTGGAATGAATAATATCAACTGAATTTTTAAATATGGTTTACACATGTTTAAATAATGATTCATTGGTTACCAAATTTATTAGAAATGGAAATAAAAACCAATTAAATATAAAGGATGTGTTTTTATGAAAACCTATTTAAAAGTGAATAATTATGGATTTTTATTTAATGAAAAATATATGATTTATATTCAATGTAATTTTTTAAATTCGTCTTATATGTTTTCTATATATTATATAAGAACAAATTCAATTTTTCGGATAAAATAAGTATTTTTCAAAAAATGCAAGTTTACCACCTTTTGATATAGAACCCTTTTTAAATATATTTTTTTCAATTTTATATGTTCTATTTGACAAAATAAACTCATTATATATAATTGGGGCATCAAAATTTAATTTTTATAATTTTTTGATAATTTTCTGATAAAGTTCATTTTTTAATGAATAGTGAAAAATACCGTATTTTAAGTCAAAACTGTCATATCATATAATTTATTTATATAGTTATATTGTAATTTTAATTGGATTTAAAGTTTAATTGGATTATATTTTTATAATTTAATTCAATTTTGGTCATTGAAAGTAATTTCACTTTGAAATTGGACATAAATACATGTCAATCTTTTAATGGTTATTATTTCTTAAAAACTCGCTTTTTGGTTTTGACAATGGATATTAATTTTAAATTAATTTATTCCAATTACTTGTTTTGAATTTGGAAAAATTTATTCCATATTTGGAATAAGTATTTACAAATTGTGTAAATAGGTACCTTTTATTTTTAGACATTATGAATAGTAACTTCAGTAATTATTTTATTTACCATGGATAAAGGGTAAATCTGGTAAATAAGGGTAAAAAATAATATTATAATAATATTAAACTACCCTAACACATGTAAAAATCCTATTATATGAGATATTTCCGACCATGTTCATCCTTGGGTCGTTTTGGGACCCCATGGAGCCACTTGGATGTGAAAATGAAATTTTATAAGAATTAATTTAAAGTAAAGAAAAATGTAGCATAAACATGAATCTTTTAGTAAAAAAAATTTATATAGGGTTATATAAGTTATATTTTAGACTATAAATAGTCATTATAAATCTAAAAATATTTACTACATCATTATATTTTATTTATAATTTTTATACATCAAATAAATAAATTTATTTATGACATAATGATGATGTAGTGATTACCTTATTAATAAATGATTTAAATAAATGAGATTATAAATATTAAAATAAATTTATTTCGAAACTTTTTATGAAATATATTGATTTTAGGGATGATTATGACTTTTTATATTTGAATTAATGATGTTTTTTCAAAAGAATCGTGTTTTTATGGATTTTTAAAAAGTCGTGATATGAATAGTATAAAAACTGACATAAATGAGTTTTTAAAACAAATACTATTTTATTAAATGATATAATAGTCCTAAAAATATAATATTATGATAAATGAATTATATAATTTTAAACATGTCATTAATGAACCACTTGAGGTTCTATTGTCTTTTTATAGTAACTATATTAACCATATAGTATGAATATACAAGAAGACATGGTAAGAGTTAAATTAGTTAACTAAGGGTTAAAGCTAAAAGATAAGGTTAAATTTGTGACCTAGAATTGTCTAAAACCTATATGTATAGATCTTTTAGACCCAAAAGCATATTATCTTTTAAATAAATGACTTTGGGATCATTTGAAACTGAAAATAATTTTAAAATAAAATAATATTTCAATACCTTCCTAAATTGTCCCTCCTCCCTCTAATAAAAGGGAATCACACCTACCCATTTAATAAAACCTCTAAATCCCCTTGGATCATAAAACATCTACCCAAATAATCTCCTAAAATACCTACCTTACTCCTATAAGCATTACCTTTGGCATAAGGAAATTCAAGAAAGCCTTTTGGATTAAATCAATGGTAGTTACACGTTTTAAGAGGTAGTGTCTTCTCTAAAGCTCATTTCCATTATTTTACTTATTAACTCTATATTATATTATTATTATTTGATTAAATAACAATAATAGTATCCTAAATATACTATTATTTTTTTATGATAAGGATTCAAACTACACTTACACACACCTCCATCTAATGGATATGAACATACTGTTTCTATGTACGGCGAACTGTTGTCTCACGAAATGATTATTGTTTGATTTTCCCCTACCACCTCTCATGGTGTACATTATGATTTAAATATATTTATATATTATATTTATTATATTTATTTTTTCTCTATGATTTTTTATTTTTAATTTAAATCATACCTTTATGCTTTCCATAATGTGTAAATATGATAATTTCATTTGAGGAAGTGCGGACTACCACCCCCTCAAAGTGGTACGACTCATTCATGCCATACATGGAATGTATAAAGGATGGAGTTAATGAAATTATGTAACATATATATAATATTATATTATACTATAATTACAAAATACCTATGTATCATTTAGTTTTCATTTCTTTAATATGACAAATAAATGAAAGTGGCGTTCATACGTACGTACGGCTTACCATCTCCATGAATGGTACATTTCATTTATTATATCCAAATGTTATGGACTATTATAAATACATATATAATGGATATATATGATATTTAAATCATTAATACTATTCTGTAGATGATTTATTTTTTACCACATGGACAATTTGTAATTATAACAAGATCATTTTTGACTCAAGTACCCAATATCGACAAAAGAGACTAATATTAACTTAAATAATTATGTAATTTTTATAATATGGTAATAAGTGATATAAAAGGAATAATAAACTTGAAAAAGGTTCTTAAGAAAGTTTAAATTAACTTAAGTTTATTAATCAGGAAGAACAAGGAACATACGTGACGAATCAGACTCAAGGTAAGGGACTTCGTCTCAATCTCCTTTCATTGAGTCATATTTTGATAATATACACCTCCTTATTTTATACAGTATATAATAAAACCCTTTTAATTTTAATTTCATTCAAATGGAATCTTTTTTCTATGAAGAATTTTACTAAATGATAAAAGGAATATTTTTAACGTATGCGGAGACAACGACCTCTCCACTTCCATAATTGTTATTTAATATTTGACTTCCTCTATAAGCCTTAATATTTTTAAAAGGAAAAGAAATGAGTTATTATATTTTTAGTTATTTTGGTATTGAAAATTGTTTTCAAAGTGGATTTACTATTTCAATATCTTATAATGGTTTCTTTTGATTGGAAATGAAACATTATTAGTGAAATGTTGATATTTGCATTTTTTTATGTGTTATGATTATATAATTATACTTAGACATTTGACAGGTGGTTACGTGATAAACCAATGACGAGTGGTTACGTGATAAAACAAATGACAGGTGGTTCTGTGATAAACCAATAATGGGTGGTTACGTTATATCCTCCAATGCATTGGGTATGGAAGTCGGCCTTATGACTATTCCATTTAGTGATATGTGTGAAATTCGACCATATGGTTATTACATTTAAGTATGTTTATGTCCCAAATTACCTTTATATGTTATATGTTGATTTCTATGGGATTTGTGGTAATATTTTGGTTAAAAAAAGGGTAAGCAATGAGATTATATTTAGTGAAGTTATTTTGATACTTCTTAAAGGTGAGAAGTATTACTTTATGATAAAGTTTTCATGGTTTACATGTTTTTGAAAGACTAATAGTTTTATTCCATTATTTATCCCCTGCTGATATTTTTATACTCATCCCAAGTTTTGAAAAGAAATTCACATGACATAATAGATAATATATTCAAGGATGGTATCAAGGAAAATTTATATTGTTAAAACATGAAATGATGTCATATTTCATTTTAAAGAGTTTTTGTTTTATGAAAAAAGGATAGTGAGTAAAAGTGTCTACTTGTAATATTCAAGATGTTATGTATAAGTTATGACCTAATTATCTAAAGATATAAACCTAAAAATATCCTCTATGTGAATTAAAGTCAAATTATCAACTTATCTCAAGATTAAGTAATGTTTAAGGATGGGGCCTTATACATATGGTATTCCATACCAATTGTGGAGTGGAAAGAAACTCATATTTTTATACTTACATGTGTAGGGTTGTGATATGTTTTTTAATTCCTCTTCAAGAAACAATATTGAAACCTAAGTCACAAAGTGTGCCTTTATAGGATACCCCAAGGAAATAAGGGGATATTACCTATACGACCCTTCAGTCAAAAAGGTGATAGTTTTAAGAAAAACCATATTCCTTGATAGGGATAACATCTCTAAAAGAGATAGTAGGAGTGAGATAGACTTTAATGAAGTTTGGGATCAATGTACACAAGATTTAGCATAAGAAAATATTCCACAAATACTCATGCAAGAAGATAATACAGAGACACAAGTACTACATAAGAGTATAAGAGAGGTTAGAGAAATAGAAAAGAATGGTTTTATAGACACTAAGAATGGTGTCTCGTTATTAGTTGATAATAATGATCCTTTACCCTACAAGGAAGTAGTAAGGGGCATAGATGTTTCCAAGTGTCAAGAAGCCATGAATTCTAAAATGGATTCCATATACTAAATCCAAGTTTGTATTTTGGTAGATCCTCCAGTGGATGTAAATCATATGGTTGTAAATGGTTATCCAAGAAGAAAATGGACATGTATGGATAATTCAATACTTATAAGGCATGGCTGGTTTCAAAAGAGTTTAAATAGTATCAATGAATAGGATATGATAAAACCTTTTCACTAGTTACAATGCTAAAATCCATCAGAATTATACTTTCTATTATGGATTTTCATGACTATGATATTTAGAAAATAGATTTCAAAATAGCATTCCTTAATGGGAACCTTCATGAATATTTCTATATGACACAACCTGAAGGGTTTGTGACTCTAAAGGATTCCAACAAGGTATATAAGTTTCAAAGATCCATTTATGGATTAAATCAATCATTTGATTCATAGATCATTCAGTTTGATGAATCCATAATAGAATTTGGTTTCATAAATAATTAATGTAATCATTATGTCTATAATTAGTTTAGTGGGAGTGTGGATATTTTATTAATAGTATATGTTGATGAAATATTACTTATTGGAAATGAGATACCAGTTTTATAGTTTATTAAAGCATGTTTGAATTATTGCTTCTCCATGAAGTACTTTGGTGAAGCATCTTATATTCTTGGGATCAAGATCCATCATGATAGATCTAAGAGGATTATCAAAATAAGTTAAAGTACATAAACTGATAAGATACTAAAGATATTAAGTATGGAACAATCCAATAGGGTATTGTTTTCAATGTTACATGAAATTCATTTTTCAGGAAAATGTGTCCTCGAACACATGAGGAAAGAAAAAGGATGATGAGGATTTCATATGCATCTATGATTGTGTTAGTTATGTATGTTATGATATATACTAGTCTAGATGTCAACTATGACTTAAGAGAGGTAGGGATATATCAAGATGACCCGAGTGATCGTCATTGGATGATAGTCAAGACTATCCTTAAGTATCTGAGGCATAATACGGATATATTTTTGGTCTATGGAGGAGATGAGGAACTAGTCATTAGAGGGTATGTGGATGATAGTTTTAAAATAGATAAAGATGATCTAAATCGAAAATGGGGTATATATTCATTTTGAATAGAGGTCTTTTGAATCAGAAGAGTTCAAAAAAAGTTATGGTCGCAAATTCTACAGTAGTGTCAGAGTATATTGCAGCTTTTGATATAGCTAAAGAAGCAATTTGGATATGAAAATTCATCAAAGATATTGATGTGGTTCCTATTATTAAATACCCTATCGCTCTCTATTATGATAATATTGTAGTGGTGGATCTCATAAAAGATCCAAGGTCACATCAACGGATGAAGCATATACTTAATAAGTATCATATCTTGAGGGATTTTTCTTAGAGAGGTAAAGTTGTAGTGAGAAGAATGTCCATGGAAGACATCATAATGAACCCCTTTAATAAATCCTTGACTCAACAGAAACATGATCATCATGTGAGGTCTAGAAGACTGAAACTCATAAGCAGTTAGCTCTAGTCCAAGTGGGATTTTGTTGGAGTTGGTGTTCTAGGACCAACCTAGCATTAAACATTACAGATTCTAGTGATTTAAAAGTATAATTATATTTATTTTTTTCAAATATATTTTAGGTTTATAATTTTAAGTAATTTGTAATAAATCTATAAGAGAGTCCCAAAATAGGCAATAGTTCCCCACAAAAGGGTGAGATGAGCCCGAGTTCCTATCCTCCTGACCAATGTGAGTTTTTAAGTGACTAAGTATGATTTTATACATAAAATAAGATATCTATAATATGGGTAGGTATTATAGTAATTTATTTAAATAAATTTATATCTTTAATAGACAATGGATAATCAATAGGGAAAGGTAGGTGAAGCATAAAATATAACTAGGCATGTCATCTTAGATGGAGAAGGATTTTGAAAGATCACTTGGAACATAACATTTATTTAGTTTCAATTTGAATTATCTCATCCAAGGGGTTTTATTTGAATATGTCCTTGAATATATTTACCCTTATTGTCATTGTTTCTTGAACTTCCACAGGGATTCATTTTTCTCATATATGATGCATTGTAAAACTCACTACCTCGAGGGAGAATCGTCGAAGCTTCAGGCGTTTTTCATACATTAACATTACATAAATTTTAAAGAATAATTAAAATATTATACAAATAGATTCTCAATGACTATATTATTCTAGTTCCCAAATGCCTAAAAATGGACAAAAATTCAAATGTATGATAATATAGAGGTGTGTCCTGAATCCTATTGGGGATTGACGACCCACCTCATGAACTGATTTCATTAATATTTTCATAAACACATGTAAAGTTTGGGTATGAGGATTGATATAAATTGTATAAATGATATTTATATCATAATTATGGTATATGTCACATTGATAAGGTCATGGAACTTCCTCACTATGATGAGAACCTTGAAATGATATGATGATATTCTTAAATTCAGTTATGTGGTCAGATAACATTCTATTATGGGGAACATATTATGTTGGTTTCCAAGTGTGAGTACTCATAAGCGGGTGAGACTTCTTCTCATAAAGTTCATACTTGGTAATTTCCAAGATAGGATATTATGAGAACAGATCTGCCAATAGAAATTCTACATGTTTACGTGTCATCAGATATTCATATCTATGAACATGTGTAATGGTCCTTAGAATTTAAGATTATCATTAATGCATTTCATGACTCACACACATTTTACTAACTAAAACCATGATGTTATATGTTTGAGGTAAGTAAGGTATGTTGGGTTCATCATGAATGAAATGCTATTAATGGATCGGTTGAGGAAGGATTTGTTCCTTCCATATTTATTGAAGTCGATATCTCATACCTTTTATTGGAATATAATTGTCATATTAAATTCCATGGTCATGGTGTAATGATGTGTTTATTTTAGACAGTTAAAGAAAGACGTATCAATTATGTAGGTTAATAAAACAGATGTGAAACCTACTTGATGAGATATTGTGACAAAGGGACTATATTTCATAGTTAGTGCTCATATGTGGTCATCAATGTTGCGATATTAAGTAATTTCTTGTGCATGTTTTGACCCTTTTCTAGACAGTAATCTTGGACTTTAGGAAATCCCACCTAATACCAATGAGAAATAATCCTAGATGGTCACACACTAAGTGTTTCTATTAATCTCGATAAAATACTATTTGAATTTAATTATTGAAATAAATATTATTCTCAATATCGTTGAATAATTTTATTCATATTTTATTGATTTCAAATATTTATTAAATATTTATTTTCTAGATTGTGAATAAGAATATTTATTTATTTGTTGAATATTTAATAAATATTTATTTTTTAGACTGTTAATAGAATTTTAATTTATGAATAAATATTTAATAAATATTTATTTGGGTATTTGATAAATGCCAAAGAATTTGAGCGTACCAAGATCCTTTTCAGTGATAAATACTAATTTTCAATTTAGTAAAATAATATTTATTATTGTGCCAGTTAGTGCATGCCTTAAAATAGCAATATTATTATTATTATTATATGTCATGGGGTAAGATTAGGTTTATTATATTATTAAAGAGTTGTTGTAAAATTAAATAATATTTTAACTTAAACCCTAACTTTATAAATAGATGGTTATGTCTATTATATAGGGTTAATTGGTAATTAGGAATCGTTTCACACAACAATATTGGAAAATGGGGCTATATAAATGGTTTAAAACCATTGGTGTAGGCTGTAGAACCATTTATATAGCATGTACCAATGATTCTACAAATCATTTTTATATCCTATATCAACGGATCTCCAAACCATTGGCTATAATGTTGTGGGTATTGTCTTATACCAACATTTTACTATAAACCGTTGGTATAGACCACCTAGTATCACATATTACCAATGGTTTTATGAAACATTTTTAATAGATATATGCCAATGGTTAGCAAAACCATTGGTATAGATCTATAACAATAGTTTGAAAAACCATTGGCATAGCCTTCCATGAATGGAAACTATACCAATGGTTTTATGAAATCATTGGTATAGATTTATGCCAATGGTTTTTCAAACCATTGGTATAGAATTTACTTACATTAGAAACTAGCATCACCCCACCTTGGACTGCAATCATCATCAAAAACTTTAAGGACCAATCTCTCTCTCATTACAACCAATATCATGACCATCACCATCATCATTGTCATCATCATCCTCATCCTCACCATCATACTCACCATAAACCTTAATATCATCCTCACTATCATCATCAGCATCGACATCACCATCACCATCACCAAGAACATCATCGTCTCGACCATCACTAGGACCATCACCTAGTGCACCATATAATGTATGCATCATCGATATATATGTTTCACAATATGTAGTGGTATCTAGTGGATGTGATGGACATAAGTCTAATATAAATTTCATAAATTCATCGTCAGTAGTTTGATTCCATTAATGCTCCTACATGACCATTTTTTGGCCTCTTTTGTCTCAGTATGAGCCTGCGCTGCCTCCACACAAGCCATTTACAACTTGGTGCTACCAAAAACAGAACCTAAAGTGCAAAAATATCTAGTGGATAAAATACTCTTACCTGGTCAATAGTGTACTCTCCCATGGTTCTCATCTCCTAATACCTGATGCAAATGATCATTTGGACCAAATTTATCAGTTTCCTGCTCATCAAGGGCCTCCAAATCACACTATTGCAAATATAAATGAACTATTTAGTTAAAAAATAGATATTAAAATTTTTAAATCAATAAAGTAAAACTTAAAATATATTGTTTTGTTTGTTCATTTACCACGCTTCCATATTTCTTCTCTCTGCTTAATAAAAACAATTTTTCTCAAAGAACACATCCTTCAATATTCAATACCTTCCTCTATAGTGACTTTGAATGTAGAAAACCATTATTCAAAAATTATTGAGGAAAGATTATCATAGTTAAAATTAATATAACTAATGTAAATTCAAAAAACAATCAATAAAAAGATCATGAAAAATGATTATAATAGTAACCCAAAATGCCAATAAACTCAGTAGTCCATATGTATTTCAAACAAACAAGAATATTTTCATTTTTTAGGATGTATAGACATAGTTTAGTGCTTATAAATATATAAATTATATCATAATCTAAGAATAAAAACTAACCAAAGAATAAATAATAAAATAAATTACGAACCCATTAAGTAACATGATGAAATGGATAAGAAAATTTCTCCCCACACGCACAATTTTTAACAGCAATTAGGTGATTTTAATATATATTAAAATCCAATTTAAAAGGTAACGTGTGATGGTTTTTAGAGATATAAAATCCAAAATATAATTAGAGAGAAAATGAATCTTCCTTGAGTTGAAGCTTAAGTACTTTTGTTTTCCTTTAATTAATATGTGCCTATATTATTTACATGACTATGATTTTCTCATAACATGTTTTATTGTTTTATTCAAGGATTTATTTCATATAAAATTCCACTATTCTTTAATTTATTACAATTTTAAAATATATTTTATAATTATTTATTTTATTTTATTTTTGATATTACTAAGGTTATCATATCCCCAAATGGGTTTTCAGTACTAAGGAAATTAAGGTTAGAATTCCTGAAGTGATAGTCATTTACTATATTCTAATGGGTGTTGTAGGAAATGGGGAATGGTCCATGTATGGTCATATTTTTTATGGTATAATGATTACACCCAATTTATTATCATCGTCATTTTTCATGAGGTAGTCTCTGGTATGGCATTGGTGTAGTAGTTCAGGGTCTAAGAGGCCTTTGTGTCGATCATATCCTAATAAAAATCATAATTATATCCTTTATGGTAATTTTCAATGGTTTTGTAATGGGTCATTTTGTAAGATAGATTGATCCAAATCTACCCATTAGGAAGATCCCCATGATCAACCTACTAAACCTAATCCAGATAAAGTGTCTCTAAAATAAATTAAATACTCAACCTATAAAGGAAGTGGTCAAAAGAATAAGTTTTATAAGACCTAATTTAAAGGAATAGCTTAATGGTATAAATTCTATAAAAAATTAAAACCAAAGACTAATGGTTCTATAATCAATGAGTTATGTTTTATATTATTCATATATAATAATAAATCATTATACTACCTTGAAATATTAAATAGAAAAATAAGATAAAAATGAGTAGTGGATATGAATTAAGAAATGGATTCTATGTATCATAATCATTTTTATATTATGGGAGTATTTTCAACTAATTTAGAATGCACAAGGTCTAAATGGGTATTCAAGAAAATTTGTACATGGATTTTAATGATACTACATATTAAAAAAATGTTGTTAAAAGTTTAAGATCATACATAGTGTTATGTTTTTGAAAAACATGTCGTTAATAGATATGTTTAAATCATTTTTGAAATAAAAATTATATATTATATAACTATGAGTAATATAAAAAAGTTGAATATATTAGTTTATTGATCAAAGAAAACATTAAACCATGGGTTGTTTTTTGTAATGTGTTTACTATTGAACCTATTGAGAATGATTTCATATTTATTATCAATACATGGGAATGGTAATTTGATATGGAAAAAAATGTTTGGTGATGTTTCGAAATTTATAGAGATTATTTTTCTAGGTTCTTAGAGTTTTAGGATACTAGTGAATTTATAATGGATTTTATGAGTGTTATTTTGAATATATACTATGTATATAAGTGTCACTTTTAAATTACTCTATATAAGTAAGAGTTAACTTGACACTATATGAAATATGTAAGATTAAATCTATGAATATTAAGTACATGTTAGAGTAAAAAAATTCTATGTTTTATTTATGAGTTACCATGGGATTCTTAAAGATTCATAAGCATGCCTCTAATTTTATAAAGGTTTCATAAGGTTATGTTTCATTCATAATAGATCTATAGAATATTGATTCCAAATTTCCTAGGGGTATGGATTATTACATTTAGAAGAAAGAGTTGATTTCATATGATGTGATCTAAAGAAAAATTTTAGAATAAACTCCATCTACAAAAAAAATATGTTATTCCATTGATTTGGGGATGACTATGCCTGAGAAGTCCATAGATATGAAAAAATAATTGGTTTTGGTAATCGATATCAGTCCAAAAAAGATGAAATTGAATTAGATTATTCATAATCATGTAATGTCTATGTCAGAATGAGAATGATCTTATAGAATATTTATATGGAGGTTTCCCAAAGGATAATTCAAATGAAAAATAAGTTAGTTGATACTTGTATTTTTATTTAGTAATTGAAATATATAGATTACTATTATAATCATGAATCAATCTATAGGTTTTGTTGATGATGACTATTTAATTAAAAGTTGTGTTCCATGATTGAATATTCATGTTACAATGGGTTTATTTCATGTGTTCAAGAACATGTGGATTAATGAAAATTTAGGGTTTTTTTATAATTAAAGGGGAATGGATGATTATGATATGTTTATGGAAGACCATGAGGAAAATCCTAGGCTATGATTTATAGGATATCAAATATGAAATTTTTCAATATTGTTAAAAAAATTATAGATTTAATCAGTTATTTGTGAATCTAAATATCATGTAATATATCATGGACATATAATATGTAGTCATTGTCATGTTTTATATTTATATAACTGATCATGTAATTGATGGGGGGATCCAACAAAACTAAAGGAGGAATTTTTTTCTTAAATATGGGAGGTGAGACTACTAAAAATGGTGATACTGAATGTTTTAGTTATGAGAATCTTTGGGAGGGGGAGATAAATAAAGATTATTGAATAGTTGATTTATTTAGTGCATGAAGTTATAAAGGACAAAAATGCACTTTATAACTAGTATAGAGTGACTCCACAGAACATATGATGTGTAGAACATGAAAATTTAGTATATAATATTTTTTAATATTCCACTGAGTAGAAATTATAATTTTCTAATATAGTGTATGAATCTTTAGTTTTCTATGGATTGAATAAAAAATAAGATGACAGATGTTTGAATCATTTAGGGGTGTTAAATAAAAGATCACAAAACATAAAATCTTCATAACAATCTATGAGTTCGTAGAACATATACATATAAGTATAGAACATTTATCTTGAGTGAATATGTGGCATTGAAATTTATAAGAGATATATTTTGGATTGATTAAGAATATTTTGTATAATGATATATCAAAATAATAAGACAAATTATAACTTGATAGAGCACAAAACACATATTGACTGAAGGCATAGAACTTAAGAGATGAATATATTTTGTGAGACTATTTTATTGAAAGTTGGTGATTAGAATATATTTCTCTATATTAAATACTATCAAAGATGAATTTTGAAATAATTTATCATAAAATATGGAAAGTTTTTCTTAGACCTTCTATATAGAACACAAGGATCAGAAGAAGAAAAAAGTATTTCCCTCTATCATCTAGTTCTAAATGATTTATTATAGAAAAATATTTTATTCATTTTATATCATATTTTTCTAATTTTTATTGAATATTTTAGTGGAAGTTGATGGTTAAAGAGGTCATTTTAAGAGCATAGAAGGTGGTCATATAAGAATAGATCATATATTCTATAATTAACTAATTTCACACACAAAAATTGTGTTCATCCTAGTATATACCAAGTTAAAGAAATAAATATTATTTTGATCATCTATTGAGATATAACTTTAAATTTTTTTCATTTGAAATTTTGTTATAGAATTATTGAGGATACATAAAAAAATTTCATTTATAATTATTAACTATGATGATATATTTTTAATAACTGTTATAATTATTAAAAATATGAGCTCAAGAAGTGTTCAAATTTTTTATAGAGTGTTTTTAAATAGTTTAAAAATAATTTATATGATAATTTAACAGATTATGAAGAGGATTTATATTACCAAATAGTTTGAATATGAAATACCCACAATATTTTTATTGAGTGTCTTAAAGGAAATGATTTTATTTTAATATTACTGGATATACTAAGTAGGTTATATAAAAATATTATTGAACATATTTTATGAGTTGGAAATATATTTTATGAAATAATAATTAAAAATACTATCAAAATTAAATGGATCTATAATGTATTGAATTTAAAATAATTTCTTCCTCTTATGTTTCGGAATCATATTCTTCTATAAAGTGTGGAGGTATTTTATAGCATCCTTTTTTTATTTCTTTTTTATTTTTCCTAAAAAGAATTTTCAATAATAAAAAACCTATTATTAATGTAAATCATCGTAATTTTCATTCAAAAACCTCAAATTTGATTAATACCATAAACTCGATACTCTTCCAATGATCAATCATTTCCCAATAATGTGATGTTGGACACTCATTCATGATAGTTATGACCTCTAAATCTATTCCAACTCTAGTAACCTAGACACTATACAACTCATACTTATATATGATCTTCACGGCTCATATAATTTTATGAGTCAAACAGTCCTCATAACCTCACCATCGAGAAAATTATAATAAATTTGGTACCAAAATATTAATTTATATAAATAAAATAATAATATAAAAATAAATCTATTGAATTTTCTTACCCATATTTGTTCCTGAGTATTATACTTTACTTCATTTTGAAGGTGTCTACAAGAAAGTGTTCTGATGAGAATGATGTCATAGTATTTGGAAAGCATCACCATAAAACTTCTATATTTTTACCCTATTATTCTAATCATTTTATTATCCTGATTTTACTCAACCATAAATTGTGTGTGGCAGTTCCACACGTCACACATGCGTGTACACCCATGCCTCCTAGTGAAAGATCCATTTGTGAAAGAAAAAAACAAATATTATACCAATACATCTTATAATGAAGATAAATTATGGTAAAAAAATTACTAGGGTTCTATAAATATACCTAATCCAAGCTAATAAATGGATACTACTAGATCCCTAGGCTCTGAAGGATCATTGACTTGTATAATAGTAGTGGGATCCAATGTCTACTTGTCAGGTTCAGAATGTGTTAGAGTAGAAGTCGAAGGAGCATGAACGTATAAGTTTAGGGAGAATGAAGTAGAAGGAAAATAAGATGTCATAGACGTTTATAGAAAATTATAACATGGATGGAGAGTAGGATCCATCATCGGATAAGGGAAAGAAAGATGAGGAATATTAAATGTGAATAGTGCTGAAAATATAGGCGACCTAAATATCCCAAGTGACTCTAATGACACTATAGGATAAGAAAGTGTACTAGATGGTATATCTTATAAAGGTATAGGGTGTGATCGGGTACGATGAGTGGTGCGAAGCATAAAATATAACTAATCATGTCATCTTAGATGGAGAAGGATTTTGAAAGATCACTTGGAACATAACATTTATTTAGTTTCAATTTGAATTATCTCATCCAAGGGGATTTATTTGAATAAGTCCTTAAATATATTTACCCTTATTATCATTGTTTCTTGAACTTCCACAGGGATTCATTTTTCTCATATATGATGCATTGTAAAACTCACTACCTTGAGGGAGAATCGTCGAAGCTTCATGCGCTTTTCATACATTAACATTACATAAATTTTGAAGAATACTTAAAACATTATACAAACAAATTCTCAATGAATATATTATTCTAGTGCCCAAATTCCTAAAAATGGACAAAAATTCAAATGTATGATAATATAGGGGTGTGTCCTGAATCCTATTGGGGATTGACGACCCACCTCATGAACTTATTTCATTAATTTTTTCATAAACACATGTCAAGTTTGGGTATGAGGATGGATATAAATTGTATAAATGATATTTATATCATAATTATAGTATATGTCAGATTGATAAGGTCATGGAACTTCCTCACTATGATGAGAACCTTGAAATGATATGATGATATTCTTAAATTCAGTAATGTGGTCAGATAACATTCTATTATGGGGAACATATTATGTTGGTTTCCAAGTGTGAGTACTCATAAGCGGGTGAGTCTTCTTCTCATAAAGTTCATACTTGGTAATTTCCAAGATAGGATATTATGAGAACAGATCTTCCAATAGAAATTCTACATGTTTACGTGTCATCAGATATTCATATCTATGAACATGTGTAATGTTCCTTAGAATTTAAGATTATCATTAATGCATTTCATGACTCACACACATTTTACTAACTAAAACCATGATGTTAAATGTTTGTGGTAAGTAAGGTATGTTGGGTTCATCATGAATGAAATGCTATTAATGGATCGGTTGAGGAAGGATTTGTTCCTTCCATATTTATTGAAGTCGATATCTCATACCTTTTATTGGAATAGAATTGTCGTATTAAATTCCATGGTCATGGTGTAATGATGTGTTTATTTTATACAGTTAAAGAAAGACGTATCAATTATGTAGGTTAATAAAACAGATGTGAAACCTACTTTATGAGATATTGTGACAACGGGACTATATTTCATAGTGAGTGATCATATGTGGTCATCAATGTTGTGATATTAATTTATTTCTTGTGCATGTCTTGACCCTTTTCTAGAGAGTAATCTTGGACTTTAGGCAATCCCACCTAATACCAATGAGAAATAATCCTAGATGGTCACACACTAAGTGTTTCTATTGATCTCGATAAAATTCTATTTGAATTTAATTATTGAAATAAATATTATTCTCAAGATCGATGAATAATTTTATTCATATTTTATTGATTGAAAATATTTATTAAATATTTATTTTCTATATTGTGAATAAGATAATTTATTTATTTGTTGAATATTTAACAAATATTTATTTTTTAGGCTGTTAATAGAATTTTAATTTATGAATAAATATTTAATAAATATTTATTTGGGTATTTGATAAATGCCAAAGAATTTGAGCGTACCAAGATCCTTTTCAGTGATAAATACTAATTTTCAATTTAGTAAAATAATATTTATTATTGTTCCAGTTAGTGCATTCCATAAAATAACAATATTATTATTATTATTTGTCATGGGGTAAGATTAGGTTTATTATATTACTAAATAGTTTTTGTGAAATTAAATAATATTTTAACCTAAACCCTAACTTTATAAATAGATGGTTATATCTATTATATAGGGTTAATTGGTAATTAGGAATCGTTTCACACAACAATATTAGAAAATGGGGCTATATAAATGGTTTAAAACCATTGGTGTAGGCTGTAGAACCATTGATATAGCCTATACCAATGGTTCTCCAAATAATTTTTATATCCTATATCAACAGATCTCCAAACCATTGTCTATAATGTTGTGGGTATGGTCCTATACCAACAGTTTACTATAAACCATTGGTATAGACCACCTAGTATCACATATTACCAATGGTTTTATGAAACATTTTGTATAGATATATACCAATGGTTAGCAAAACCATTAGTATAGATCTATACCAATAGTTTGAAAAACCATTGGCATAGCCTTACCTGAATGGAAACTATACCAATGGTTTTATGAAATCGTTGGTATAGATTTATGCCAATGGTTTTTCAAACCATTGGTATATACTTTCCTTACATTAGAAACTAGCATCACCCCCACCTTGGACTGCAATCATCATCAAACACTTTAAGGACCAATCTCTCTCTCATTACAACCAATATCATGACCATCACCATCATCATTGTCATCATCATCCTCATCCTCACCATCATACTCACCATAAACCTTACTATCATCCTCACTATCATCATCAGCATCGATATCACCATCACCATCACCAAGAACATCATCGTCTCGACCACCACTAGGACCATCACCTAGTGCACCATATAATGTATGCATCATCAATATATATGTTTCACAATATGTAGTGGTATATAGTGGATGTGATTGATATAAGGCTATGATAAATTTCATAAATTCATCATCGGTAGTTTGATTCCATTAATGCTCCTACATGACCATTTTTTGGCCTCTTTTTCCTCAGTATGAGCCTGCACTGCCTCCACACAAGCCATTTACAACTTGGTGCTACCATAACCAGAACCTAAAGTGAAAAAATATCTAGTTGATAAAATACACTTCCCTGGTCAGCAATGTACTCTCCCATGGTTCTCATATCCTAATACCTGATTCAAATGATCATTTGGACCAAATTTAGCAGTTTCCTTCTCATCAAGGGCCTCAAAATCACACTATTGCAAATATAAATGAAATATTTAGTTAAAAAATATATATTAAAATTTTTAAATCAATAAAGTATAACTTAAAATATATTGTTGTGTTTTTTCATTTACCACACTTCCATATTTCTTCTCTCTGCTCAATGAAAACATTTTTTCTCAAAGAACACGTTCTTCAATATTCAATACCTTCCTCTATAGTGACTTTGAATGTAGAAAACCATTATTCAAAAATTATTGAGGCAAGATTATCATAGTTAAAATTAATATAACTAATGGAAATTAAAAAAAAATCAACAAAAAGATCATGAAAAATGATTATAATAGTAACCCAAAATGCCAATGAACTCAATAGTCCATATGTATTTCAAACAAGCATTAATATTTTCATTTTTTAGGATGTATATACATAGTTTAGTGTTTATAAATATATAAGGTATATCATAATCTAAGAATAAAAACTAACCAAAGAATAAATAATAAAATAAATTACGAACCCATTAAGTAACATGATGAAATAGATAAGAAAATTTCTCCCCACATGCACAATTTTTATCAGCAATTAGGTGATTTTAATATATATTAAAATCCAATTTAAAAGGTAGCATGTGATGGTTTTTAGAGATATAAAATCCAAAATATAACTAGAGAGAAAATAAAGCTTCCTTGAGTTGAAGCTTAAGTCCTTTTGTTTTCCTTTAATTAATATGTGGCTATATTATTTACATGACTATGATTTTCTCATAACATGTTTTATGGTTTTATTCAAGGATTTCTTTCATATAAAATTACACTATTCTTTAATTTATTACAATTTTAAAATATATTTTATAATTATTTATTTTATTTTATTTTTGATATTACTAAGGTTATCATATCCCCAAATGGGTTTTCAGTACTAAGGCAATTAAGGTTAGAATTCCTGAAGTGATAGTCATTTACTATATTCTAATGGGTGTTGTAGGAAATGGGGAATGGGCCATGTATGGTCATATTTTTTATGTTATAATGATTACACCCAATTTATTACCATCATCATTTTTCATGAGGTAGTCTCTGTTATGGCATTGGTGTAGTATTTCAGGGTCTAAGAGGCCTTTGTGTCGATCATATCCTAATAAAAATCATAATTATATCCTTTATGGTAATTTTCAATAGTTTTGTAATGGGTCATTTTGTAAGATAGATTGATCCAAATATACCCATTAGGAAGATCCCCATTATCAACCTACTAAACCTAATCTAGATAAAGTGTCTCTAAAATAAATTAAATACTCAACCTATAAAGGAAGTGCTCAAAAGAATAAGTTTTATAAGACCTAATTTAAAGGAATAGCTTAATGGTATAAATTCTATAAAAAAAAATTAAAACCAAAGACTAATGGTTTTATAATCAATGAGTTATGTTTTATATTATTCATATATAATAATAAATCATTATACTACCTTGAAATATTAAATAGAAAAATAAGATAAAAATGAGTAGTGGATATGAATTAAGAAATGGATTCTATGTATCATAATCATTTTTATATTATGGGAGTATTTTCAACTAATTTAGAATGCACAAGGTCTAAATGGGTATTCAAGAAAATTTTTACATGGATTTTAATGATACTACATATTAAAAAAAATGTTGTTAAAAGTTTAAGATCATACATAGTGTTACGTTTGTGAAAAACATGTCGTTAATAAATATGTTTAAATCATTTTTGAAATAAAAATTATATATTATATAACCATGAGTAATATAAAAAAGTTGAATATATTAGTTTATTGATCAAAGAAAACATTAAACCATGGGATTTTTTTTGTAATGTGTTTACTATTGAACCTATTGAGAATGATTTCATATTTATTATCAATACATGGGAAGGGTAATTTGATATGGAAAAAAATGTTTGGTGATGTTTTGAAATTTATAGAGATTAATTTTCTAGGTTCTTAGAGTTTTAGGATACTAATGAATTTATATTGGATTTTATGAGTGTTATTTTGAATATATACTATGTATATAAGTGTCACTTTTAAATTACTCTATATAAGTAAGAGTTAACTTGACACTATATGAAATATGTAAGAGTAACTCTATGAATATTAAGTACATGTTAGAGTAAAAAAAAATCTATGTTTTATTTATGAGTTACCATGGGATTCTTAAAGATTCATAAGCATGCCTCTAAAGAAAAATTTTAGAATAAACTCCATCTACAAAAAAAATATGTTATTCCATTGATTTGGGGATGACTATGCCTGAGAAGTCCATAGAAATGAAAAAATAATTGGTTTGGGTAATCGATCTGAGTCCAAAAAAGATGAAATTGAATTAGATTATTTATAATCATGTAATGTCTATGTCAGAATGAGAATGATCTTATAGAATATTTATATGGAGATTTCCCAAAGGATAATTCAAATGAAAAATAAGTTAGTTGATGCTTGTATTTTTATTTAGTAATTGAAATATATAGATTACTATTATAATCATGAATCAATCTATAGGTTTTGTTGATGATGACTATTTAATTAAAAGGTGTGTTCCATGATTGAATATTCATGTTACAATGGGTTTATTTCATGTGTTCAAGAACATGTGGATTAATGAAAATTTAGGGTTTTTTTATAATTAAAGGGGAATGGATGATTATGATAGGTTTATGGAAGACCATGAGGAAAATCCTAGGCTATGATTTATAGGATATCAAATATGAAATTTTTCAATATTGTTAAAAAAATTATAGATTTAATCAGTTATTTGTGAATCTAAATATCATGTAATATATCATGGACATATAATATGTAGTCATTGTCATGTTTTATATTTATATAACTGATCATGTAATTGATGGGGGGATCCAACAAAACTAAAGGAGGAATTTTTTTCTTAAATATGGGAGGTGAGACTACTAAAAATGGTGATACTGAATGTTTTAGTTATGAGAATCTTTGAGAGGGGGAGATAAATAAAGATTATTGAATAGTTGATTTATTTAGTGCATGAAGTTATAAAGGACAAAAATGCACTTTATAACTAGTATAGAGTGACTCCACAGAACATATGATGTGTAGAACATGAAAATTTAGTATATAATATTTTTTAATATTCCACTGAGTAGAAATTATAATTTTCTAATATAGTGTATGAATCTTTAGTTTTCTATGGATTGAATAAAAAATAAGATGACAGATGTTTGAATCATTTAGGGGTGTTAAATAAAAGATCACAAAACATAAAATCTTCATAACAATCTATGAGTTCGTAGAACATATACATATAAGTATAGAACATTTATCTTGAGTGAATATGTGGCATTGAAATTTATAAGAGATATATTTTGGATTGATTAAGAATATTTTGTATAATGATATATCAAAATAATAAGACAAATTATAACTTGATAGAGCACAAAACACATATTGACTGAAGGCATAGAACTTAAGAGATGAATATATTTTGTGAGACTATTTTATTGAAAGTTGGTGATTAGAATATATTTCTCTATATTAAATACTATCAAAGATGAATTTTGAAATAATTTATCATAAAATATGGAAAGTTTTTCTTAGACCTTCTATATAGAACACAAGGATCAGAAGAAGAAAAAAGTATTTCCCTCTATCATCTAGTTCTAAATGATTTATTATAGAAAAATATTTTATTCATTTTATATCATATTTTTCTAATTTTTATTGAATATTTTAGTGGAAGTTGATGGTTAAAGAGGTCATTTTAAGAGCATAGAAGGTGGTCATATAAGAATAGATCATATATTCTATAATTAACTAATTTCACACACAAAAATTGTGTTCATCCTAGTATATACCAAGTTAAAGAAATAAATATTATTTTGATCATCTATTGAGATATAACTTTAAATTTTTTTCATTTGAAATTTTGTTATAGAATTATTGAGGATACATAAAAAAATTTCATTTATAATTATTAACTATGATGATATATTTTTAATAACTGTTATAATTATTAAAAATATGAGCTCAAGAAGTGTTCAAATTTTTTATAGAGTGTTTTTAAATAGTTTAAAAATAATTTATATGATAATTTAACAGATTATGAAGAGGATTTATATTACCAAATAGTTTGAATATGAAATACCCACAATATTTTTATTGAGTGTCTTAAAGGAAATGATTTTATTTTAATATTACTGGATATACTAAGTAGGTTATATAAAAATATTATTGAACATATTTTATGAGTTGGAAATATATTTTATGAAATAATAATTAAAAATACTATCAAAATTAAATGGATCTATAATGTATTGAATTTAAAATAATTTCTTCCTCTTATGTTTCGGAATCATATTCTTCTATAAAGTGTGGAGGTATTTTATAGCATCCTTTTTTTATTTCTTTTTTATTTTTCCTAAAAAGAATTTTCAATAATAAAAAACCTATTATTAATGTAAATCATCGTAATTTTCATTCAAAAACCTCAAATTTGATTAATACCATAAACTCGATACTCTTCCAATGATCAATCATTTCCCAATAATGTGATGTTGGACACTCATTCATGATAGTTATGACCTCTAAATCTATTCCAACTCTAGTAACCTAGACACTATACAACTCATACTTATATATGATCTTCACGGCTCATATAATTTTATGAGTCAAACAGTCCTCATAACCTCACCATCGAGAAAATTATAATAAATTTGGTACCAAAATATTAATTTATATAAATAAAATAATAATATAAAAATAAAGCTATTGAATTTTCTTACCCATATTTGTTCCTGAGTATTATACTTTACTTCATTTTGAAGGTGTCTACAAGAAAGTGTTCTGACGAGAATGATGTCATAGTATTTGGAAAGCATCACCATAAAACTTCTATATTTTTACCCTATTATTCTAATCATTTTATTATCCTGATTTTACTCAACCATAAATTGTGTGTGGCAGTTCCACACGTCACACATGCGTGTACACCCATGCCTCCTAGTGAAAGATCCATTTGTGAAAGAAAAAAACAAATATTATACCAATACATCTTATAATGAAGATAAATTATGGTAAAAAAATTACTAGGGTTCTATAAATATACCTAATCCAAGCTAATAAATGGATACTACTAGATCCCTAGGCTCTGAAGGATCATTGACTTGTATAATAGTAGTGGGATCCAATGTCTACTTGTCAGGTTCAGAATGTGTTAGAGTAGAAGTCGAAGGAGCATGAACGTATAAGTTTAGGGAGAATGAAGTAGAAGGAAAATAAGATGTCATAGACGTTTATAGAAAATTATAACATGGATGGAGAGTAGGATCCATCATCGGATAAGGGAAAGAAAGATGAGGAATATTAAATGTGAATAGTGCTGAAAATATAGGCGACCTAAATATCCCAAGTGACTCTAATGACACTATAGGATAAGAAAGTGTACTAGATGGTATATCTTATAAAGGTATAGGGTGTGATCGGGTACGATGAGTGGTGCGAAGCATAAAATATAACTAATCATGTCATCTTAGATGGAGAAGGATTTTGAAAGATCACTTGGAACATAACATTTATTTAGTTTCAATTTGAATTATCTCATCCAAGGGGATTTATTTGAATAAGTCCTTGAATATATTTACCCTTATTATCATTGTTTCTTGAACTTCCACAGGGATTCATTTTTCTCATATATGATGCATTGTAAAACTCACTACCTTGAGGGAGAATCGTCGAAGCTTCATGCGCTTTTCATACATTAACATTACATAAATTTTGAAGAATACTTAAAACATTATACAAACAAATTCTCAATGAATATATTATTCTAGTGCCCAAATTCCTAAAAATGGACAAAAATTCAAATGTATGATAATATAGGGGTGTGTCCTGAATCCTATTGGGGATTGACGACCCACCTCATGAACTTATTTCATTAATTTTTTCATAAACACATGTCAAGTTTGGGTATGAGGATGGATATAAATTGTATAAATGATATTTATATCATAATTATAGTATATGTCAGATTGATAAGGTCATGGAACTTCCTCACTATGATGAGAACCTTGAAATGATATGATGATATTCTTAAATTCAGTAATGTGGTCAGATAACATTCTATTATGGGGAACATATTATGTTGGTTTCCAAGTGTGAGTACTCATAAGCGGGTGAGTCTTCTTCTCATAAAGTTCATACTTGGTAATTTCCAAGATAGGATATTATGAGAACAGATCTTCCAATAGAAATTCTACATGTTTACGTGTCATCAGATATTCATATCTATGAACATGTGTAATGTTCCTTAGAATTTAAGATTATCATTAATGCATTTCATGACTCACACACATTTTACTAACTAAAACCATGATGTTAAATGTTTGTGGTAAGTAAGGTATGTTGGGTTCATCATGAATGAAATGCTATTAATGGATCGGTTGAGGAAGGATTTGTTCCTTCCATATTTATTGAAGTCGATATCTCATACCTTTTATTGGAATAGAATTGTCGTATTAAATTCCATGGTCATGGTGTAATGATGTGTTTATTTTATACAGTTAAAGAAAGACGTATCAATTATGTAGGTTAATAAAACAGATGTGAAACCTACTTTATGAGATATTGTGACAACGGGACTATATTTCATAGTGAGTGATCATATGTGGTCATCAATGTTGTGATATTAATTTATTTCTTGTGCATGTCTTGACCCTTTTCTAGAGAGTAATCTTGGACTTTAGGCAATCCCACCTAATACCAATGAGAAATAATCCTAGATGGTCACACACTAAGTGTTTCTATTGATCTCGATAAAATTCTATTTGAATTTAATTATTGAAATAAATATTATTCTCAAGATCGATGAATAATTTTATTCATATTTTATTGATTGAAAATATTTATTAAATATTTATTTTCTATATTGTGAATAAGATAATTTATTTATTTGTTGAATATTTAACAAATATTTATTTTTTAGGCTGTTAATAGAATTTTAATTTATGAATAAATATTTAATAAATATTTATTTGGGTATTTGATAAATGCCAAAGAATTTGAGCGTACCAAGATCCTTTTCAGTGATAAATACTAATTTTCAATTTAGTAAAATAATATTTATTATTGTTCCAGTTAGTGCATTCCATAAAATAACAATATTATTATTATTATTTGTCATGGGGTAAGATTAGGTTTATTATATTACTAAATAGTTTTTGTGAAATTAAATAATATTTTAACCTAAACCCTAACTTTATAAATAGATGGTTATATCTATTATATAGGGTTAATTGGTAATTAGGAATCGTTTCACACAACAATATTAGAAAATGGGGCTATATAAATGGTTTAAAACCATTGGTGTAGGCTGTAGAACCATTGATATAGCCTATACCAATGGTTCTCCAAATAATTTTTATATCCTATATCAACAGATCTCCAAACCATTGTCTATAATGTTGTGGGTATGGTCCTATACCAACAGTTTACTATAAACCATTGGTATAGACCACCTAGTATCACATATTACCAATGGTTTTATGAAACATTTTGTATAGATATATACCAATGGTTAGCAAAACCATTAGTATAGATCTATACCAATAGTTTGAAAAACCATTGGCATAGCCTTACCTGAATGGAAACTATACCAATGGTTTTATGAAATCGTTGGTATAGATTTATGCCAATGGTTTTTCAAACCATTGGTATATACTTTCCTTACATTAGAAACTAGCATCACCCCCACCTTGGACTGCAATCATCATCAAACACTTTAAGGACCAATCTCTCTCTCATTACAACCAATATCATGACCATCACCATCATCATTGTCATCATCATCCTCATCCTCACCATCATACTCACCATAAACCTTACTATCATCCTCACTATCATCATCAGCATCGATATCACCATCACCATCACCAAGAACATCATCGTCTCGACCACCACTAGGACCATCACCTAGTGCACCATATAATGTATGCATCATCAATATATATGTTTCACAATATGTAGTGGTATCTAGTGGATGTGATTGATATAAGGCTATGATAAATTTCATAAATTCATCATCGGTAGTTTGATTCCATTAATGCTCCTACATGACCATTTTTTGGCCTCTTTTTCCTCAGTATGAGCCTGCACTGCCTCCACACAAGCCATTTACAACTTGGTGCTACCATAACCAGAACCTAAAGTGAAAAAATATCTAGTTGATAAAATACACTTCCCTGGTCAGCAATGTACTCTCCCATGGTTCTCATATCCTAATACCTGATTCAAATGATCATTTGGACCAAATTTAGCAGTTTCCTTCTCATCAAGGGCCTCAAAATCACACTATTGCAAATATAAATGAAATATTTAGTTAAAAAATATATATTAAAATTTTTAAATCAATAAAGTATAACTTAAAATATATTGTTGTGTTTTTTCATTTACCACACTTCCATATTTCTTCTCTCTGCTCAATGAAAACATTTTTTCTCAAAGAACACGTTCTTCAATATTCAATACCTTCCTCTATAGTGACTTTGAATGTAGAAAACCATTATTCAAAAATTATTGAGGCAAGATTATCATAGTTAAAATTAATATAACTAATGGAAATTCAAAAAAAAATCAACAAAAAGATCATGAAAAATGATTATAATAGTAACCCAAAATGCCAATGAACTCAATAGTCCATATGTATTTCAAACAAGCATTAATATTTTCATTTTTTAGGATGTATATACATAGTTTAGTGTTTATAAATATATAAGGTATATCATAATCTAAGAATAAAAACTAACCAAAGAATAAATAATAAAATAAATTACGAACCCATTAAGTAACATGATGAAATAGATAAGAAAATTTCTCCCCACATGCACAATTTTTATCAGCAATTAGGTGATTTTAATATATATTAAAATCCAATTTAAAAGGTAGCATGTGATGGTTTTTAGAGATATAAAATCCAAAATATAACTAGAGAGAAAATAAATCTTCCTTGAGTTGAAGCTTAAGTCCTTTTGTTTTCCTTTAATTAATATGTGGCTATATTATTTACATGACTATGATTTTCTCATAACATGTTTTATGGTTTTATTCAAGGATTTCTTTCATATAAAATTACACTATTCTTTAATTTATTACAATTTTAAAATATATTTTATAATTATTTATTTTATTTTATTTTTGATATTACTAAGGTTATCATATCCCCAAATGGGTTTTCAGTACTAAGGCAATTAAGGTTAGAATTCCTGAAGTGATAGTCATTTACTATATTCTAATGGGTGTTGTAGGAAATGGGGAATGGGCCATGTATGGTCATATTTTTTATGTTATAATGATTACACCCAATTTATTACCATCATCATTTTTCATGAGGTAGTCTCTGTTATGGCATTGGTGTAGTATTTCAGGGTCTAAGAGGCCTTTGTGTCGATCATATCCTAATAAAAATCATAATTATATCCTTTATGGTAATTTTCAATAGTTTTGTAATGGGTCATTTTGTAAGATAGATTGATCCAAATATACCCATTAGGAAGATCCCCATTATCAACCTACTAAACCTAATCTAGATAAAGTGTCTCTAAAATAAATTAAATACTCAACCTATAAAGGAAGTGCTCAAAAGAATAAGTTTTATAAGACCTAATTTAAAGGAATAGCTTAATGGTATAAATTCTATAAAAAAAATTAAAACCAAAGACTAATGGTTTTATAATCAATGAGTTATGTTTTATATTATTCATATATAATAATAAATCATTATACTACCTTGAAATATTAAATAGAAAAATAAGATAAAAATGAGTAGTGGATATGAATTAAGAAATGGATTCTATGTATCATAATCATTTTTATATTATGGGAGTATTTTCAACTAATTTAGAATGCACAAGGTCTAAATGGGTATTCAAGAAAATTTGTACATGGATTTTAATGATACTACATATTAAAAAAAATGTTGTTAAAAGTTTAAGATCATACATAGTGTTACGTTTGTGAAAAACATGTCGTTAATAAATATGTTTAAATCATTTTTGAAATAAAAATTATATATTATATAACCATGAGTAATATAAAAAAGTTGAATATATTAGTTTATTGATCAAAGAAAACATTAAACCATGGGATTTTTTTTGTAATGTGTTTACTATTGAACCTATTGAGAATGATTTCATATTTATTATCAATACATGGGAAGGGTAATTTGATATGGAAAAAAATGTTTGGTGATGTTTTGAAATTTATAGAGATTAATTTTCTAGGTTCTTAGAGTTTTAGGATACTAATGAATTTATATTGGATTTTATGAGTGTTATTTTGAATATATACTATGTATATAAGTGTCACTTTTAAATTACTCTATATAAGTAAGAGTTAACTTGACACTATATGCAATATGTAAGAGTAACTCTATGAATATTAAGTACATGTTAGAGTAAAAAAAAAATCTATGTTTTATTTATGAGTTACCATGGGATTCTTAAAGATTCATAAGCATGCCTCTAATTTTATAAAGGTTGCATAAGGTTATGTTTCATTCATAATATATCTATAGAATATTGATTCCAAATTTCCTAGGGGTATGGATTATTACATTTAGAAGAAAGAGTTGATTTCATATGATGTGATCTAAAGAAAAATTTTAGAATAAACTCCATCTACAAAAAAAATATGTTATTCCATTGATTTGGGGATGACTATGCCTGAGAAGTCCATAGAAATGAAAAAATAATTGGTTTGGGTAATCGATCTCAGTCCAAAAAAGATGAAATTGAATTAGATTTTTTATAATCATGTAATGTCTATGTCAGAATGAGAATGATCTTATAGAATATTTATATGGAGATTTCCCAAAGGATAATTCAAATGAAAAATAAGTTAGTTGATGCTTGTATTTTTATTTAGTAATTGAAATATATAGATTACTATTATAATCATGAATCAATCTATAGGTTTTGTTGATGATGACTATTTAATTAAAAGGTGTGTGCCATGATTGAATATTCATGCCACAATGGGTTTATTTCATGTGTTTAAGCACATGTGGATTAATGAAAATTTAGGGTTTTTTATAATTAAAGGGGGATGGATGATTATGATAGGTTTATGGAAGACCATGAGGAAAATCCTAGGCTATGATTTATAGGATATCAAATATGAAATTTTTCAATATTGTTAAAAAAATTATAGATTTAATCAGTTATTTGTGAATCTAAATATCATGGAATATATCATGGACATATAATATGTAGTCATTGTCATGTTTTATATTTATATAACTGATCATGTAATTGATGGGGGGATCCAACAAAACTAAAGGAGGAATTTGTTTCTTAAATATGGGAGGTGAGACTACTAAAAAGGGTGATACTGAATATTTTAGTTATGAGAATGATAACTTTGAGAGGGGGAGATAAATAAATATTATTGCATAGTTGATTTATTTAGTGCATGAAGTTATAAAGGACAAAAATGCACTTTATAACTAGTATAGAGTGACTCCACTGAACATATGATGTGTAGATCATGAAAATTTAGTATATAATATTTTTTAATATGCCACTGAGTAGAAATTATGATTTTCTAATATAGTGTATGAATCTTTAGTTTTCTATGAATTGAATAAAAAATAAGATGACAGATGTTTGAATCATTTAGGGGTGTTAAATAAAAGATCACAAAACATAAAATCTTCATAACAATCTATGAGTTCGTAGAACATATACATATAAGTATAGAACATTTATCTTGAGTGAATATGTGGCATTGAAATTTATAAGAGATATATTTTGGATTGATTAAGAATATTTTGTATAATGATATATCAAAATAATAAGACAAATTATAACTTGATAGAGCATAAAACACATATTGACTGAAGGCATAGAACTTAAGAGATGAATATATTTTGTGAGACTATTTTATTGAAAGTTGGTGATTAGAATATATTTCTCTATATTAAAGACTATCAAAGATGAATTTTGAAATAATTTATCATAAAATATGGAAAGTTTTCCTTAGACCTTCTATATAGAACACAAGGATCGGAAGAAGAAAAAAGTATTTTCCTCTATCATCTAGTTATAAATGATTTATTATAGAAAAATATTTTATTCATTTTATATCATATTTTTCTAATTTTTAATGAATATTTTAGTGGAATTTGATGGTTAAAGAGGTCATTTTAAGAGCATAGAATGTGGTCATATAATAATAGATCATATATTCTATAATTAACTAATTTCATACACAAAAATTGTGTTCATCCTAGTATATACCAAGTTAAAGAAATAAATATTATTTTGATCATCTATTGAGATATAACTTTAAATTTTTTTCATTTGAAATTTTGTTATAGAATTATTGAGGATACATAAAAAAAATTCATTTATAATTATTAACTATGATGATATATTTTCAATAACCATCATAATTATTAAAAATATGAGCTCAAGAAGTGTTCAAATTTTTTATAGAGTGTTTTTAAATAGTTTATAAATAATTTATATGAGAATTTCACAGATTATGAGGAGGATTTATATTACCAAATAGTTTGAATATGAAATACCCACAATATTTTTATTGAGTGTCCTAAAGGAAATGATTTTATTTTAATATTACTGGATATACTAAGTAGGTTATATAAAAATATTATTGAACATATTTTATGATTTGGAAATATATTTTATGAAATAATAATTAAAAATACTATCAAAATTAAATGGATCTATAATTTATTGAATTTAAAATAATTTCTTCCTCTTATGTTTCAGAATCATAGTCTACTATAAAGTGTGGAGGTATTTTATAGAATCCTTTTTTATTTCTTTTTTATTATTCCTAAAAAGAATTTTCAATAATACAAAACCTATTAATAATGTAAATCATCATAATTTTCATTCAAAAACCTCAAATTTGATTAATACCATAAACTCGATACCCTTCCAATGATCAATCATTTCCCAATAATGTGATGTTGGACACTCATTCATGATAGGTATGACCTCTAAATCTATTCCAACTATAGTAACCTAGACACTATACAACTCATACTTATATATGATCTTCACGGCTCATATAATTTTATGAGTCAAACAGTCCTCATAACCTCACCATCGAGAAAATTATAATTAATTTGGTACCAAAATATTAATTTATATAAATAAAATAATAATATAAAAATAAATCTAATGATTTTTATTACCCATATTTGTTCCTGAGTATTATACTTTACTTCATCTTGAAGGTGTCTATAGGAAAGTGGTCTGACGAGAATGATATCATAGTATTTGGAAAGCATCTCCATAAAACTTCTATATTATTACCCTATTATTCTAATCATTTGATTATCCTAATTTTACTCACCATAAATTGTGTGTGGCAGTTCCACACCTCACACATGCGTGTACACCCATGCCTCCTAGTGAAAGATCCATCTGTGAAAGAAAAAAACAAATATTATATCAATACATCTTATAATGAAAATAAATTATGGTAAAAAAATTACTAGGGTTCTATAAATATACCTAATCCAAGCTAATAAATGGATACTACTAGATCCCTAGGCTCTAAAGGATCGTTGACTTGTATAATAGTAGTGGGATCCAATGTCTACTCGTGAGGCTCAGAATGTGTTAGAGTAGAAGTCGAAAGAGCATGAACGTATAATTTTAGGGAGAATGGAGTTGAAGGAAAATAAGATTTCATAGACGTTTATAGAAAATTATAACATGGATGGAGAGTAGGATCCATCATTGGATAAGGGAAAGAAAGATGAGGAATATTAAATGTGAATAGTGCTGAAAATATAGGCGACCTAAATATCCCAAGTGACTCTAATGACACTATAGGATAAGAAATTGTACTATATGGTATATCTTATAAAGGGATAGGGTGTGATCGGGTACGATGAGTGGTTCGAGTAGCTCTAGTACCCCCCCCCCCCCCCGCATAATCTGGATGAGCACTAGGTTTGTTAGAGAATAATTGTCTCCTAGGTGGTGGATCCTGATTATAAGTTAAAAACAAAATTAATCACATGACATTATATGTTATTGATATATACATTTGAAATAAAATACTCACAACATACACCAAAGGATGAATTCCCAGCTCTCTTATGCAATGATTATTGTATGAAATCCTCTTCCTTCATACCTCTTTAATGTTTTTCATTTACAACTTTTGAAAACAAATATGCATTTAATTATAAATTCATAACTAATGTGAAATCCAAAAAAGAAAGAAGATGTGAGATGACTTAATTAAGGAATACCAATAATCAAAAAAAATAAAGGATACGTAGTAACATAACAAATTCATATTATATTTAGTGGGAATAATATCAAAACATAAAAGACATGTCATATAAAAATCAACACATTAAAATTAGTATGTTTAACATGGGTATGATATAGTTTTCTTATTTTATTTTCAATTTGATCCAATTCAGTTTTGCTTAAGTCATTTGGTTCATTTTGCTCAATTAATTAGGTCATTTGTCCATTTTTTGGGTTAGGTCATCTGGTTTATATTTTGGGTTGATCCATTTTTTAGTTTTTTTGGTTAGGTCATTATTTTAATTTGTTTTGATTTTCATTATAATTAGTTTAATATGTTTCAATTAAATTCATCTTGTTTTTTATTGTAATTGAATTTTTTAGGGTTTTTTTTGTTTTTTAGCTTCTAGGATATTTTAATTCAATATTAAAAAATGTAACTCAAAGAAAAATGAAACCAATATATATTAAAAATGACATGAAGGTCAAGTTGGATACAAAATATTTGTAATAAATAGTAAAGCAATTTGAATAGTACCAACATGAACAACCCAATTCAATCTAAACCAAAAGAACTGAGAACACAAATGGATGATTTTATATATTTACCACCACAACTTTAGTTTCACAATTAAATCTGAAAATTGAACTATTAGAGTCATCATAAGTAATAAATTGATTAAGGATAATGGGGGAAATGATAATGTCAATTTATCCCCACCATCATAAAAAATATGGCTTGGTATTACTTCTATAATGACACCAAATTCAGTTCACAAATGATCTTTCACATAAAAAAATTATTTCTCCAATGATTCCAATATATATTGCTCATCCATAAAAAGAGTTAAAGTCATTTCAATAACTCTAAATCCACAATCATCAATAAATGTGTCGTGTCTCATCATCGAATCAAACCACTTTAATTTCATCATAGTGACTCAACCATGAGAGTAATAATCCAATATTAGTATTTTCTCAATGACTCTATAATAAGATACATTTTCAAATCGAGGTCAAATATATGATGAACTAGAATAATAGTCTATTGTGGTAGTTACTATAACACCATCATGTTGTGTTTTCATGTTCATTGCTTTTTCATTGATAATAAATTTGTACTCATTGATCAAAATTGATTTTCATTCATGAACCACATAATTAGAACCAAAATCAAAATATCTTATTTCCTCAGAGATAGAGTCAGCAGTAAAACTAAATACCTAAAATATAAATGAATATTAAAACTAACTAAATATTAATTTTATTAATTTATTTCAGTAATACTTTTACCTTCAATTTCAACCAAGAATAAAATTATTTTCTATGAAAAGTCTCTTTCCTTATCAAATATAAATAATGATAATTTCTATTTATAATATGTTTATGTTCCCTATAGAAAAAAATATAAATAGATTAATATATATGTACAATTACATGAGATAATATAACATATAAATGTTCAATTTACTTACTTGATGTAGCCATTGAAAAAATCACAGTTAAAAAAATGTGATGTGTCATCTCTCGCTCTTTAAGGCTTAATATAGTCAAATTATATAATCTGAGAATTCCCCCTGTTTGGGGGAGTGATGGAAAACTTGATTCAATTTTCCCATACTACTCTTCTTCATTTATCATTAGTTTGTTTTGTCTCATAGTCAAATCAGACAAATACATTGAACATAAATCCATACATTCTTGAGTCAAGAAACCTTTCATGATAGAACCTTCAGGATGATTCATGTTCTAAACATAAGACTTCAATGTATACATATTTATTTCAATTGTATACATCCAAAAAAAAGAAACATGTCCTCAATGAATTATTTTGGTTGGAATATGGACAATTAGATGTTGCATGCATGTGAAAAATGATGGAGGAAACATTTTCTCTAACTCACATAAAATTAATAGTTCCTTTGCCATCATTTTTTGTGAGAAATACTTGGACAACTTCTTAACACAAAGATCTCTATAAAAATAGAACAATCGAATAACTTCCACCCTTACATTATTAGAAAGTAGATGACAGATTTATATTGGAATCAACTCATATATAAGGGTGTGATAATCACAAGTATTCAAAGATTTTAACTTCAACTCTCTTCTATTGACCCATTTTGATATGTTACTTGAATATCCATCATGAACTTTGATGGTCTCTATTACTTCTAGAAATAGATTTTTTTTAGGTTTCATCACATAAAAAGCACATAAAACTTTCCATTTATTTTCACTGATACATACATGATGCAATTCTGGTCTGATACCCCAATCCATCAAGTCATGCAGAGATTGTAAATCATCTTTTGTATTTCCCTTGACATTTATAATAATTGAAATCAACATTTCACATATATTTTTGTATGTTAATTATATCTAAGAAATGATGTAAAAAATTGGTTGACCAGTAAGCCAACTCAAAGAAGATACTTTTCTTATTTTAATTGTAATTGGATTCAGTGTAAACATTATTCCTCTTTCTAGATTTCATCTGACCCTTCCTGAAAGAAAAATTGAAATCTTGTAATTCATTAAGTACATCATTTCCAGACATACAAAGAGATGGATTTTCGGTCTCTATAGTATTATCAAACCTTTGATGATTATTCCTATATGGATAATCCATTAGAAAGAATCATCGATGTCCTATAAAACTGAAACTACAATGATATTTAAGTATTCTAGATCATGTATTCTTCATACAAATAGGACATGAATTTTTTTCCTTCATGCTCTATCCAGACATCATTGTATAAGAAATAAAATCATTTACGGTCCAAATAAGTGTAGCGCACATCTAAAATATGTCTTTCAAACAAGAATCATATGTTCACATACCCACATTCCAAAGATGCTTCAACTCTTTTATTAAACATTTCATGAATACATACATATATATATCATTGTCAAGATCAGAAGGTCCAGATATGAGTATGTTCATGAAAGTGAAAAGGTTTTTCATACACATCCATAGAGGAAGGTTATAAATGTGTATGAAAACTAGAAATGTGTTGTGTGAAGTAAGCATATTCCCAAACAGATTAAAACCAACACATGATAGACCTAGCCTCACATTACGTATGTCAGTTGCAAAATCAAGATATCGAGCATTAAATGTTCATCATGATAATCTATCTGCAAGATGAAAAAACTCATCATTATCCTTCTTTCTCTCAGTATCATTTTATCACATATTTATTGATATTTCATCACACGTGAAAAGATTCTGGAGTTTGGGAATCAATGGAAAGTGCCACATTACTTTTGTTGGTATACAAGATGGTGTTCCATCAGCTTTTGGCTTCCATTATCATGTTCCACATTTTATAAAATCTTTTCATTCAGTAGTTTCCTCCTACGATAAGATGCAATATTTCGAGCAAGCAAGAATTTTGTTTTTATAAAATCCAAGTTCATCAACTAACTTCCATGCTATATAATGGTTTGATGGAATATCTTCATCATCTAGAAGTAAGTCCTTCAAAAAGGTAAGAATATAATCGATGGTAGTATTAGAAATCTCATACATGTTTTTCCCATGAAACAACTGGATTAAAACTTCCATCTTTTTTATTTTACCACATTATCGATATACTGAAGTTGTGATAACAACATTCAATTTTTTCACCCTCAAAACATTATCATTTTCATTACATGAATCATGTGTGATCGTATCAAAGCTGTTTAGGGTCAGAATCCTTTCTTTCTCGTGATAAGGAATAAATAGAAATCGGTCATCTAATAAATTCTCCAATCAAGTCCTCTCATTCAGATCATGAACATTTTGAGATTGACTTTTCTCCCCATCATGATACTATACATAGTATTTTTTTTTAAAACCATATTTGGTTGTATGGTAGCTAACTTCTTTAGGACTTAACCAAGGTCTTCCAACACGATTATAACATGGGCAGTCTTTAAGACCTCTATTTGAAGCATTGTTAAATGAAAAATCTAAAAATATCTTAAGCTTATTTTGAAAACCTCTTGAGATCTGATCAGTTTCATACTTCTAACTTATATCCATTCTGTAAAAAAATGTTATATGTCATGTCATAAAAGAAATGGAAGAAGATCAAAGTTAAATAAAAAATATATTTAAGGAAACAAGAATTGTTCACTTTATATAAAACCATAACTAACACACTAGTATATATGAGAATTATAATATAAAAGAGAACAAAATATTGTATATATAACAAAATACTATATATATAAAACCATGACATTGAATTCCATTATATCAATGGGTGGCTTGAAATTTTTTTCCGAACATAAGTTTTTATTATAGAATAATCAAGCCTCTTCTAAAGTGTTAGTGATCTCCATCAAGAGTCTTCAAAAAATCACTAACTATCCAATCTCTTTACCAAAAAACAAGACCAACTAGTAATAAAAATTTAATTGATTTGAAAAGGTCAACTCAATTGTATATTTTCGCATAAAATTAGTGTAGTTCAACTCACTAGTGCATTGTTGGTCTAACTTGTAAATTTATTACTCAAGTAGAAAACATTTTTATTGATTGAAAATTTGATTTTCTCACACTGCACTTTTCAGCATAAAGATGAAAATAAAAAATGATGAGTGAAAAAACTTCCCAAGAGAGTCAAATTAGGTTTTAGAAATAAAAAATGCAAGGTTGGTAACTATAGTGATCATCCCATAACAAGTCCCATATAGGGATTGAGCTAAAAAATAATCCACTGACAAACTAAAATTAAATAGATAGTAGTAGTGCATGTAGAAAATGAGAAATAGAGAGAGTGAACAAGCATAAAATTAAGAAACTCCCCTTCCATAGATGTATGGAAAACCCTTGTTTCAATAGCACACAAGTAGAAAAAATTCTCCAAAATCAGAGTAGATGTCACCAGAAAATTAGACCGATCCCAAAAACTTAGACCACCCCACAAAGCAAAAGAACCTTAGAAAAATAAACAAATCCACCTGCCCCCCACATCATTCATACAGTAACCATGTCAAACCACTTCCACTAAAATAAACACGTCATCATTAAAATTCTAAAAAAAAGTTACATATATCCAAGAAAACTCTAATAATAGTAAGGATAACCAGAACAAAAGCATATAATAAAAAACTAATTACTGCAACCCATGAGTACTAGTACTAACCCTTGTTCAATGAATCTGGAAGAATACTGGCATAAAAAATCTAGGTAAGTGTTTTATGCCTAGAAAAAAATGAAAATGATTCTTGGTAGAAGATATGATGGATTTGGAACTCACCAATTTGAAAGAACTTGTAGCGATCAAGTCAAATGACACAAGATGATAGATCCTCTTCGGGTTTCAATCTTTTCCAATATCAATATTCGATGGAAAAAAATTATTGGTCATGAAGTTTATGTCTTGAACAATTTTTGAATGATCCATCGAATCCCATAAAAAAACCTTTATGGTCTTCCGCCCACTATGGCGCTTCCACTTCGCCTCGAACCTTCAATGATTGGGATGATGCCCTACCCAGATAACTAAGTGGTGAGAGAAATGCTAAAGAAAACTCATTGCTTAGTGAAATACGGATCTTAGACCACTAATAGATATGATGAGTTTAAAAGGGGTAATCAGTTTTTATGGGAGCCCATTTAATAAAAGTATTTATTAAATGAATGTAAAACATGATACTCATATGATATAAACTTTTTTTGTAGATAATTTCATCATCACCATCTTCGATCTTGACTTTGAGATCTATCTTGGATAAGGAAAAACTTAATGGTGGTAATTTCCTTGACTATTATTAGAACATAATAATAGTTCTTAAGTGAGAAGGTAAATTCTATGTATCAGAGAAACCACTTCTCGAGCAACCAATTGGTGAAGTTGTTCAACAAATGGATATATATACTTATGAAAAGCATATAAAGGATTCACTAGAAGTTTATACTATCATTCTTTTGACCATGGAATCTAAGTTGCAACAACAACATGTGAACATGGATGCATACAAGATGATAGAAAACCTGAAAATGCTCTATCAGAAACAAGCAAGACATTAGAGGTATGAGGCGTCGAATGCTCTCTTTTGGTGAAAGATAGTAGAAGGAACATCAGTCTCTACACATGTACTCGTTATAAATGGGTACATTAATGACTTGGATAGACTAGGTTCACCTCTTAGGTTTGATCTGGCCACGAAGTTCACTCTATAGTAACTACCGGAAAGCTTCTGACGGTTCATTGGGATTTCATGGTTCTTGAATAATAATTCATTATCTATCACTAATGACCATTTTGTACAAAAATACCTATTTTATTTATCATGATGATCATTGTTTTACCACTTCGGGTCGTAAAATTATTTTCATAACATTTATTAGATTATAAAAGTTATATAACTCTATCATCTCGTATATGAACTATAAATTCACTTCAAGGCAAATATTGAATGAATTATATAAGATGATACTGATAATCTATAAACACGTGATAAATAATAATTTTCTCTCTATATATTTCTACTATATTAACAAAAAAATGATAAATGAAATTATCCTTCAACACAATGTCAAACGACACTATTTTCATATCTTCCTTCAAGGACCCAATATTCCATAAATATTAATAAAAATTATTATGCTCCTTAAATATTTATTGTCATCAAACCACTTATGGTGGTTATATTATTATAATATTTATTTATTTTTCTTATAAACAAATAAGAAATGATGATCATCGCAAAATTTCATATTCACCCCAAGCATGATTTAAAATAAAATTATGTAAATTTGAATTCACTTCAAGGAATGAAATAAAATTGTTTTAATAAACACTCTTATTCATTTTAGAGAGCTGAATAAAATTATTTGATTGTGTTTTTGGCGCCTTCAAGATGATAGCATGAATGTTTAATTCAATATTTTCATCCATTTTGAGGAATGGATATCAATAAAATATATTTGTGTTGTTTTTTACGAATGCTTAATTTCTTTCATATATTTTGCATATTAGAGCTGGAATAAAAGAGAGAAAACAAAACAATACAATATTTATTAAAAAATACAAAAAAAATATAATCTTCGTAATGAACGTTTATACATCACAATCAAGCTCAACACCTTTATGGTGTACAAAGAAATAGAAAGTGTCAAATTTTATCATGTCATCATCATGGTTCATGACATGATTAACGAAGTTTGCTTTGGCGTACGACAGTTACACGGTGTTCATCATTCAATCATTTTTTATGGTCTCATTTCATCATTTCATCTGATGAATAGTGTTTGTCTCACCACCAGGCATGTCGATTATTAACACGATTTCGATAATAGTTAACCACATTCACTTCAACGAATGAAATGAAATTTGACAGTTGCAAGTCATTACTGCTCTTCGGGGGTCATTGTTTTTCCCGGTAATAAAAGATAAGGAAAACAATTCATATTTTTTCAAAGTTGTCAAGAGATAGAAAGATAAATATAAAAAAAATTATGATATAAAATAAGATATGTTTGTTGATATGATTCTTCGAATGTGTGGAGTCGATGTTCACGCAAATGTGCATGCTAAAAAAATGTTTGGAAAACATAAAACATGTATTTTTCATGTACAAATTATCTTAATGATAACGATGATGCTAAAGTCATCACAATTTACAACGCGGAGAAGGTGAACATGATGATAATGTGTTATGAAACATTATTGTGACATCAATTGAAACCATGAATTATTTTGAAATCGAGATCTTCGTTGTCGATCGAAAATGAAATGTAATTTTAAATGTCGGCAAATTATGGAGAACTAGGGTATTATGCAATTACAAAGTAAAATAAATATACATACACAAAACAAAATATGCGGTCAAAAGTTTTATTTCATTATCACATTATGAAGTATATATAGGCTATATGATATGACAATTAATGGTTCATATTAATCTTTCAAGTCAAATTTAAAGTACAGATCTATTTCCTAATGATTCCCAACACGGTGAATTATCTATAATTATCATATAAGGTTGATTATATCTGTCGAACACAACACAATCAAATAAAACTTCAGTGAAAAATACCACTCTGGGCCCAATCTACTGAGTTAGGGTTGTCAAAATCTACATCCCACCTGGGGATTAAAATACTCCCCAATACAGAAGTGCTCTTTTGAGTTCCCTCCAGTAATTTTTCCAGCTGGAGAATTTCAGCCAAAAACGAGTCGTTCCGCATTCTTGGGCCCAGTCTACGAGCTTCCTTTCTCTTTCCCCGTTCTTCCGCGCGTCCAGGTTTGCTGGTCTTCATCAGCGACTCCATTTCAGTGTCATCCGAAGCGTTTCCACAGCACTACAGTCTACGGCAGCTGTTGCTTTTGCCAATTTGGCGAGGGGGAAGTAATGGTTTTGAAGCGTACCCTTCCCAAATGGGCGTCTAAGCCGTGTATCATGGGCATCGACGAAGCTGGAAGAGGCCCTGTTCTAGGTTTCCTCTTCTTCTTCCCGTGATATCTCATCTTCGTTCTTATATTCTTTAGCGTATGTTTGATTTTCAAGTTTAATGACCGTATTTTTCCCCTTCGAAATATAAATCGGCAAGGTCCAATGGTCTATGGGTGCATCTATTGCGCTCGCACTTATGAGAAGACTCTTTCCTCTTTGAAGTTTGCAGGTGAAAATCTAATTTCCTTCTCGTAGACTGTCCAATTTCAATCATTTTTTGTGATATGCAGTTTTTAAAGAGCTCTCTATTTATTGTTCCTCGTAAATAGTTTCCTGCGTGGATTGAATTCAATGTAATGAGCCTTTGATGGAAATTCTAATTCGTTGTTGTAACGGGGCTCTTATAGGATCGCATTGTTCTTTTTTCAAAAAATTTTAACTGGGTTATAAGGAGCAGCTGGTAGATCATATGGCTATTGTTGATGTCATCAAACTGATAATTATCTTTATAGACCAACACATGTTATTTCAAATCCAAATCGCATCACTACACTTCTGATTGCATATTTTCTTTGATACCATTTGTCATGACCTGACATCTTGGGTCGCGAACCTCACCAGCCCCGGGGACTTCTGATAATGCCCTGGTTGTCTTCATGGTCAACCGTAGACTACTTACCTCCTGGGATCACTTATTAAATTAACGACTATCGCCACAAATCAACACATGTTCTTTTAGTGCTCATCTTGTACCCTCAACCAAGTTATATGCCATTAAATTTCTTGCTTGCAGATTCAAAGACTCTCAAAGAAGAGAAGAGGGAGGAACTGTTTGAAAACTTGAAGGCTGATGAATCAATTGGGTGGGCTGCTGATGTCATAGATCCAAGAGAGCTGTCGGCTAAAATGCTAAACAAGTCTGAAGTGAATGAATATATAAAGTGTTCTAGTTCCCGGACAATTCAGCAGCTTTTTGAGTAGACTTCGCTGTTTTTGTTGACAGGAATAAGATAAATCTAAATGAAATATCTCACGAGGCTGCAATGGGTCTCATATCCAGATCACTTAGCATGGGCGTCCTTCTAACTGAGGTAAATTTCAGAAATCTTTACAGTCAATCTGTCTTTGGAAACCATTAGCTCCTTTGCCGCTTTGTCCTTGGCAGGTTTATGTCGATACAGTAGGAGATCCTGAGAAATACAGAGTTAAACTGTCTGAAAGGTTTCCAACTATCAAAAAATTTGTGGTAGCAAAGAAAGCTGATAGCCTCTATGAGATTGTTAGCGGGGCAAGCATAGTTGCCAAGGTGACTTGAATATCCTATTCAGTTTCATATCTGGTTATTTTGTCAACAGTTACTGACATTATGCTGTCATTTATTCAAATTTCAGGTTACAAGAGACCGAGCCTTGAAGGATTGGGTGCTCGAAGAAACGGCAGAAAATATGCATCGGAACTTTGGATCGGGGTATCCTGCAGGTAGAACATCCTCAATTCTATGGATTGGGATCCTCTCCATTAAAATTCCCGTACTCGAGAGACAGGTATCCATTTTTAGTTCATTTTCTACTGGGAATTTTCAAATTTCAGTGAAAATTCCACTGGAAAATGAACTGAAGATGGATACTTGCTTCTCCAATACTGGAATTTTATTTGAAAGGATGATTTGGGCAATTCCACTCCCCCCCCCCCTCTCTGATATGTTATATTAAAATGTTCTGAGAACCTATGTCATTAGATCCTGCAACTAAGGCGTGGCTAGACGATCACAAGCATCCAGTGTTTGGGTTCCCAACACTGGTTCGCTTTAGCTGGGGCACATGCACTCCATACTTTAAAGACATCATTGAAGTGCTCTGGTCAGTCCTTCACTCTGTACATGTGAAAATGGCAATTCATAGACAATTTTTTAAAACAATGAACTTAAAAACAATTTCCCATATGGTAAAGTTTTGTGCATTAAGATTGAAATATTTGAAAATGAATATGGTTATTGCAGGGAATCGGACAAGACGGATGAGGAGAAGTGTGGGAAGCAGCAGTTGAGTTTAAGCGACATGGGTATCACTGGGTGCAAAAGGAAGATTGAAGAGATGGAATCAAGTGGGAAGGGTCGCTGTAAATTTTTCCAGTCTCGCAAACTTCAGCAAGTCCATCTTTTCTGATGAAAGATCGGTTCTGTACTCAATTTTCCAAACAGTTTCAATTTAACAAATCCATTATTGGATCCAACAGGGTTTTTTTTTGCAGGATTGCAGTACTTCTAAGCCAAACCTAACAGGCATAGCAACAAAAGATGCTTCCATTCCTGATCACTTTCTGGTTCATCATATTAAAAATCTAATCATCATTCCCACTAAAACTCTGTACCTTGCAAACCGGAAGCAACACCAAATACCAAAAAGGTGAATAACTAAATCGATGTCGAAAAGGAGTTTTTCAATAGATAAACCCAAAAGAAGCATTCCCAAACAGATCGCGACAACAGTCTAGCCTGTGCGTACACCATCCTCGCCCAAAGCAAAATCAATTCAAGGTAAAACATGATGCATCTTTGTCATTGTGGATGTATACTCTAAAAATGTTATGTATTAATTGAATAGGTTTCTAGTAAATCAATTTCAAAGACACCTTTTGAATTTTGGAGAGGCAGGAAACCAAGTTTGAGATACCTATATGTAGGAGGTTGTCAAATGGATGTAAAAATAACCTTTTTAGATGGGAATTTAGAGGATGATATATATATGCATCAATCAATAAGTTTTTCCGAAGGAAAAGAACACATATTAACCAAATTAAAGAAGTTAGTATGTGGATTTGAACAAATTTCCCAACAATTGTATCTTAGGTTTAATGATATTGTTGTGTCCTTGATTTAAAAAAAAACATCGTTGATCAGTGTTATATCAATAGGTCAATGAGAGCAAGTTTATTTTCTTGATTTTGCATGTTGGTGATATATTGTTTGTTACGAATGATATCGATTTATTGAGTGAGACTAAGAAATTAAAATCTAATAATTTTGAAATGAAAGATACGAGTAAAGCCAAATATGACATTAAATATTTCGTAATAGATCATAAGATTTATTAAAGTTATCTCGGATTGCATATATTAACAAAATTTTAGAGAGGTTTAGGATGAAAAAATGTTTAGCATCACCAGTTCCAATTCAGAAAAGCGATAAATTTAATTCCAATCAATGTTCCATGAATGATTTGAATAAAAAAAATGAAAAGAATTCCTTGTGCACTTGTTGAAAGTTTGATTTATGTTCAAACATGTAAAAGGCCAAATATTAACTTTGCAGTTGGTATGTTGGGAAGATACCAAAGGAATCCCGAATTAGATCATCGGTGAGCCGCAAATAAAGTCTTAGGATATCAGCTAGGAACAAAATATCACATTCTTATAAAAAAATTCAATGAGCTTGAGGTGATTGAATATTTTGATTTAGACTTTGTCTATTGTATTGATTTAAGAATGTTTATTTCTGATTATGTGTATCTGCTAGACAAAGGAGGTATATCATAGAAGAGCATAAAGCATTCGATCAATTCTGCTTCGACCATGGAAGCTGAATTTGTAGCATGTTTTGAGGCTATAGTTCAAAGCATGTGACTGCAGAATTTTATTTCAGGACTTGGAATTGTCGAGAGTATTGTCAAGCCCTCGAAAATTTATTGTGACAATACAATAGTTGTAGTCTTTTTAAAGAATTCTAAATGTGTAAAATACGTGGAATTAAAATACTTTTTTGTTAAGGAAGAAGTTCAGAGAGACAAAACAACACTTAAATATATCAACATCAATCTCATAATTATCGACCCTTCGACAAAAGGTATGTCGCAAAAGATGTTTATTGGACATGTTGAAAGAATAAACACTATTGCTGAGTAGGTTTCATTGCACGTGATGATGATTATATTTATTACAATTAATATTTTAATCTCATTAATGATTTTAATTTGAGTTACCCATTTTCAATGTGTATGCATTATGGAATTGGTTAATGATACCATGCAACGTCTAAAATTAAGATATTATCATTGAATCAATTATACCTATCTTATTTTTAATGATGATAAGAAAAATGCAAGCATTATAATATTGGTAATGGACCGTTAAAATATAATGTATGACCACCATGACTCATGTTAAATATATTCTTTATTATGATGAATGTTGTACACATTATGGAATAAATATAAATGTACATCATAGTTTATCAATTTATTAAACATTATGCATTAATAACACATGTATTATGTGAGATAATGTTAAATTAACCCATAGGATATTTGTTTAATAAATATATAAATGATGGGATAATAAGGCACAATACCATCAAATTCATGGACTTTGATGGTTAATAGTAAAACTAACCACAGTAAACATTTTATCCATATTTTTGAAGGACTCGAACACAACGAAAGCGCATTGGTGGTCCTCCAACTTTTAATTTTTGGTGTAGATCTGATCTAGAATTGTCAGATCTACAGATTCTTGGCTTGAATCTCAGAACATGATCTGCACATCAATGTGTAATTAAATTAATTGTAAAAAAATTATAGCATTTCATTTGATTCTCGTTCGTTGTTGTTGTTTTTCATTTCCAATAGAATCCAAATTTGAATCCCTATAGCGATATCCACACGAGAATACACAAAGCCCAGGATGTCGACCTCGAGGCGTCGGGTGCTAGCGTGACAAATCTAAATTTCACCAACATCCCATGTTGATCTTGTACTCTAATCTTGTGCGCGTTCTTCTCTTGATTCTTGATAGGATGACAAAGCTCCCATTTTGTTGTGCACAATGATTAGTGTTAGATTGCATTTGACCATAATCCATGACATAACAATGGTTGGTCCAGTAGGCATTACACAATGACTCGGGGGGGATTGAGTTCTTAGATTTTTACCGCAAAAGAACAACCCTCATAAAAGATCATTAGAATCTGTCATATACTCTTTATATGATAGGCCATATAAAATTAAAAACATAACAGAAAGAGTAGGACATAAGGAATTTATAGTGGTTCATGACACAAAGATCCTCTAATCCACTCCACCAGCACTCTACTCCACGAGTTTGGTGATATTCATTAAACTATCCCTTTTCTATGGGATTCCCAATTGAGTGCAAGCAGTTGTTAGTTGGTACAATATCCAAGAGATTTCAACCAGGATCTACCTTTGGAAGACCTATCCATGACTTTAACAAACTCACAAAAATAAGTGTAAGATTTACAAAGAACTTAGAAACAATATACCATATGGTAAAGTTTTGTGCTTTATGATTGAAATATTTGAAAATGAATATGGTTATTACAAAGAATAAGAAATGATGGATGAGTAGAAGTGTGGGAAACAACAATTGAGTTTAAGCGACATGGGTATCACTAGGTGAAAAAGGAATACTGAAGTGATGAAATCAAGTGGGAAGGGTTGCTGTAAATTTTTCCAGTTTCATAAACATCAACAAGTCTATCTTTTCTGATGAAATATTGGTTCTGTACTCAATTTTCCAAATAGTTTCAATCTAACAAATCCATTATTGGATCCAACAAGAGGGTTTTTGCAGGATTGCAGTACTTCCAATACAAACCTAACAAGCATAGCAACAAAAGATGCTTCCTTTCTTGATCACTTTTAGGTTCATCATATTAAAAATCTAATCATCATTCCCACTAAAAATTCATACCTTGAAAACTGGAACCAACACCAAAGACCAAAGAGGTGAATGTCTAAATCTATGTCCAAAAGGAGTTTTTCAATAGAGTCCTCGCAAGGCAACACACACTATATTCTAACAAACCTCTCATGGGCCCCTCTATCCCGTTGGGAACTGGCCTAAGCCCAAGGGTTGGCTACCTTGGGCCTCGCTGGGGACGTGTGGCACGCAGGTGGGGAGACCACCCCAATACCTCATTACCCAACAACACGTTTTAAGCCCGCGGGGCACGGGTGAGTTGGTTAAAGGCGGGCGTCCTGACCCCGAGGTTCCGGTTTCAAGTCCTCACAAGGCAACACACTATATGCTAACAAACCTCCCGTGGGCCCCTCTACCCCATTGGGAAGTGGCCTAAGCCCAAGGGTTGGACACCTTGGGTCTCACTAGGGACGTGTGGCGTGCATGTGGGGAGGCCACCCCAATAACCCAGTACCCAACAATACGTTATTGCCTGCGAGGCACGGGTGAGTTGGTTAAAGGTGGTGGCATCCTGACCCTGAGGTTCTGGGTTCAAGTCCTATCAAGGAAACACACTCTATATGCTAACAAACCTCTCGTGGGCCCCTATACCCCATTGGGAACTGGCCTAAGCCCAAGGGTTGTCCACCTTGGGCCTCACTGGGGATGTGTGGCGCGCAGGTGGGGAGGCCACCCCAATACCTCGTTACCCAACCACATGCTTTTCCCACGGGGCGGGTGAGTTGGTTAAAGGCGGTGGCGTCCTGACCCCAAGGTTCTGGGTTCGAGTCCTCGCAAGACAACACACACTATTTGCTAACAAACCTCTCGTGGGCCCCTTTACCCTGTTGGGAACTGGCCTAAGCCCAAGGGTTGACCACCTTGGGCCTCGCTGGGGACGTGTGACGTGAAGGTGGGGATGCCACCCTAATACCTCGTTACCCAACAACACGTTTTATTTTGCCACTTCGGTGGTGGTGTGGTGGTGAAGGAGAGTGGTACAACAACGCTGTTCTTTGGGAGGTCCAGGGTTCGAATCTCGAGAGTCCACTTTCAGGGCGATCCTCTCCCATGGGATCCACCCATCTTTCTGGGTCGCTTGGTCTCAATTGGGCGGGCAAAATGAGGCGCGACCCAATGTGCTGACAGATTTCTTTGACGAATCATCGTCGATCGGGCTGTCACCCTCCGGGACGCTCTGCCATCTCAGCTGGTAGTGACTCCTTCCCCGGATGGGGCTCTACCTCAGGGTAGTGACCTCCTCATGGGGGAGGGGGTTACCATGTGTGGAGGGTTCGAAAAGGCCACACATGAGAATTCCCTTTTTAAGAGAAAAAAAGCTTTCCCAAACAGATCACAACAACAGTCTAACCTGTGCATATACCATCCTCTCCCAAAACAAAACCAATCCAAGGTAAAATATGACACATCCTTATCATTGTGGATGTATTCTCTAAAAATTTCATGTATTAATTGAATAGGGTTTCTATTAAATCAATTTCAAAGACACCTTTTGAGCTTTGGAGAGGTAGGAAACCAAGTTTGAGATACCTAAATGTAGGAGGTTTTCAAATGGATGTAAAAAACATTTCTAGATGGTAATTTAGAGGATGATATATATATATATATGTGTGAATCAATCAATAAGTTTTTCTATTGAAGGAAAATAACACATATTAATCAAATTAAAGAAATTAGTATATGGACATAGACAAAATTCCCAACAATGGTATCTTAGGTGTAATGATATTGTTGTATCCTTTATATTTAATGAAAACATCATTGATTGGTGTATATATCAAAAGGACAATGGGAGTAAGTTTATTTTCTTGATTATTTATGTTGGTGATATTTTTTTTTGTAAATGATATTGGTTTATTGAGCGACACTAAGAAATTAACATCTAATAATTTTGAAATGAAAGATATGAGTAAAGCCAAATATGTCATTAAATATTCTGTAATAGATCACAAGGTTTATTAAACTTATCTTAAATTTCATACATTAACAAAATTTTAGAAAGGTTTATAATGAAAAAATATTTAGCATCACTGGTTCCAATTTAGAAAATATATAAATTTTATTTCAATCAATGACCCATAAATGATTTGGATAAAAAATGAAAATAATTCCTTATGCATTTGTTGTTGAATGTTTGTTTTATGTTCAAACATGTAAAAGTCAAAATATTAACTTTATAGTTGGTATATTGGGAAGATACTAAAGAAATACTGAATTAGATCATCAGTGAGATGAAAATAAAGTCTTACGAGATCAGTAAGGAACAAAATATCACATTCTTATAAAAAAATCCAATGTGCTTGAGATGATTGAATATTTTTATTCAGACTTTGTTCGCTGTGTTGATTTAAGAAATTTTATTTTTGGTTATATGTATTTGTGAGACAAAGGAGGTATATAATAGAAGGGTATAAAGCAGTCAACCATTTCTTATTCAACCATGGAAGCTAAATTTGTAGCATATTTTGAGGATATATTTCAGAGTATGTGATTGTACAATTTTATTTCAAGACTAGGAATTTCAGAGTATCGTAAAGCCCTTGGAAATTTACCGTGACAATATAATAGTTGTATTCTTTTCAAAGAATTCTAAATATGTAAAATACATGGAATTAAAATACCTTTTCATTAAAGAAGAAGTCCAGAGAGACAAAGTGGCAATTAAATATATCTGCACCAATCTCATAATTATCAACCCTTTGACAAAAGGTATGTCACAAAAGACATTTATTGGCCATGTTGAAAGAATAAACACTGTTGCTGAGTAGGTTTTAGTGCATGCGATGATGATTATAATTATTACAATTAATATTTTAATCTCATTAATTATTTTAACTTGAGTTACCCATTTTCAATATGTATGAATTATTGAACTGGACAATGATACCATGCAACGTCTAAAATTAATATATTATCATTGAACCAATTATACCTATCTTGATTTTAATAATGATAATAAAAATGTAAATTTTATAATACTTGTAATAGATTATGTTAAAATATAATGTACGATCGCCATGACTCGTGTTAAATATATTCTTTATTATGATGAATAGTGTACACATTATGGAATAAATATAAATGTACATCATAGTTTATCAATTTATTAAATTTTATGTATTAATATCACATGTATTATGTGAAATAATGTTAAATTAACCCATAGGATATTTTCTTAATAAATAGATAAATAATTGGATAAAAAGGAAAAATATCATCAAATTCATAGACTTTGATGGTTAATTGTAAAACCAACCATAGTAAAAATTTTATCATTATTTTTCAAGGATTAAAACACAAAGGAAGTGTATTGGTGGGCCTAAAATTTTTAATTTTTGGTGTAGATATGATCTAGAACTACCAGATCTACAAGTTCTTGGCCCGAATCTTATAATAAGATCTAAACATCAATGTTTAAATTAATTGTAAAACAATTACAGTGTTTCATTTGATTAAAACTTATTGTTAATGTTTTTTGTTGCTAATAGAATCATAACTTGAATCCCTCCAGGGATATCCTCACGGGAATACACAGAGCTCATGATGTTGGTCCCAATGCATCGGGTGCTAGCACAACAGATCTAAATCTCTCCAACGTCTCGTGTTGATCTCGTACTCTAATCCTATGAACGTACTACTCTCAGTTCTTGAGAGGAGGATAAAGCTCTCATTTTTTTGTGCATAATGATTAGTGCTATATTTCATTTTTCCTTAATCTAGGACATACTAATGGTTGGTCTAGTAGGCATTTCACAATGACTTAGGAGGTGGGTGAATCGAGTTATTAGATTTTTACCTCAAAAGAACAGACCTATTAAAAGATTATTGGAATATGTCATATACTCTTTACATGACAAAAAGTAGAAAAATTTAAAAAAGAATAAAAATAGTAGGTCACATGAATTTTATAGTGGTTTGTGACAAAAATATCCCTTATTCCACTCCACCAATACTATACTCCACAGGTTTGATAAATTCACTAAAATAACCTTTTTTATGGGGGCTTCCCAACTGAGTGCAAGCAACTGTCACTTGGTACAAGGTACAAGATATCTCAACCAATATATCCATTTACAAGACCTATCCATAACTTTCATACACCTAGAAAAATGAGTGTAAGTTTTACAAAGAAATAAATATAGAAAAGATAACGAGTTAGCACACAGTTGTAAAAAGCAACTAACAGAAGATGAAGAATGTACAGAGAGATAGAATATGATTTCAATTTTTATATCTAGAGTTCCTCAATTGAAAAAACTATTCTTGAATGCACAAAAATAATATATGTTCTTTATCATTCATGCGACAAGAATGGATGTGAAAAACAGAGCATGCGGTTTGCATGCATCTGTCCACTATTCTTATTGAACTTGAATATATATATATATGTATATGTATGTATATATATATTATCTTTTTGAATTCAAACATTTCTTCTTAAATGGTTGATAGAGAATATAACTATCCAAAAAGATAGGTTTTGTTCTTTTCATGTGTCCTTGTTTCAAAAAATAGCAAGAACCATAGGTAGTCATTTTTTAACTACAATATTCATTGGAACTTTACATATTCTTGAAAATTGATTCTTTATTTAAAATGGTCTTTCCATATCTAGAAATCTCCATTTCCGATATAATAAAAACATGAGTAGTATTTTTCTTGTAAAACTGTAATGGTAATAAATTCCTTGAAAACGATAATTAAATAATAAAATAAAATTTAATATTCAAGAGACTTCATCATCAGGTTAATACTATTATTCTTTTAAAAATATTAGAGTCTAACAATACTTGATTTCCTTTACAATATATTCTAAAATGAGAGTGAGAATTTGAGCTCCACATAGAATAATTCCATAGAAATAGGATAATTGATATGGAATCATTATTTCCATAAGACAATTCCTTCACCGTACGATAAATTGGCATTGTGTAAGTTAAATTAGGTCTTCTCATGATGATCTGATTCTACATAAGATAAATGAATTTTAAAGAGATTTAACTTTTTCAGAGCATAGGATAAATTACTTTTGAAGCTTATCACATAAGATAATTTACTCCTCACTGGGTTTTAATAGACCCCGTAAGATAAAATGCCACTAGATTCTTCAAAGTGATAGTTTAAAATCTATAAGATAAATTACTTATGAGATATCCATGAGTAAAAGAATTTACTTAAGATGAACTCCATTAAGATAATATCCTTAGCTGGAAATTGAATACTAGTGTCCGTATGATGATCTTATTAGTAACATAGGACAAAATCCTTTAGAAAAGATACTTTAAGATGGAAGCGATGTAAGTAAAAGTCCTTGATAAATTTTTGATACAACTGGAATAAAAGCATAGTAAAATAAAATCATTCAAATGAATTATTACTTTGAATAAATATGATATATTAACCTAAAATCACTTAATAAAAACTTATTAGATAAACAAATAGAGATTTTATGAGTATCAAAACATTTGGATATGTTGGAAAAATATAAATATGACCAACAATATTCCCCCTTTTGATGATCACAATACCCATACAAATTTAAACATAAAATTTATAGAATTAACATAGTAAGATTGTAATAAATCATAAAATTTTGGGGTTTCCCATAAGTCTTAAATTTTTTGTGTTTTCCCTAAGTTCACCCTATTTTTGTGATATCAAGAAGAAACAGTAAGAATATAAAACATAGTTAGATGTTGTACAATGAAAATTGAAACTAGAAGAATATAAGGTGATGAAAGTAATAGATATTTCACATGAAATTGTATACATGTAACAATAAATTAGAAACCAGAAAGAAACTGTTGGATGAAGATTATGCCATGGGGATCAACTTTATAAAAATTAAAGATATAAATAAAATTAATGCTATAAAATATACAATGATGTAAAGTAAGAAATCAATATAATTGAAGTAAATCATAGTGGAAATTAAAACAAGGAAATTATGCGAAATCATTAAGGAAATTAAAATGAAGAAAATAAAAGGACATGAATAATTTAGGAAAGAAGTTTAGAAATAGTACTGAAAGGTGCTCCTACATCTCCTCCTCATGATAATGATTGTGAAGTTCAATATGAAAAACCCCTTGGTTTGAATAAGACCCAAGGAACCAAAAACACTTTGTTTTAACAGAAACCAAGAACCTTAAAAACTCTTGATTTTAATGAAATTGCAAGAACCTCAATCCCTTGGTATGAATGGGGAACCAAGAACCAAAACCCTTAGTTTAAAAAAATAACTAAGAACCAAAGAAATAAAGGTATAAGAGAAATAGATGACTTACTTAATTACAAGTCCTTTATAATGAAAATCCTTCACTCTCTCTTAAAATAATTAGAGAAATATAGAAATGGGGAGAGAGAAGGATAAGAAGTAATATCCAAGGGGTTTTATAAAAGGCTCAATAGAAGGAGAGAGAGAGGCACAAAATATTTGAACAAGAATGTAATTGGTGATTTAAAATAAGTCATTGAAGAACAAACCCTTCTTGATTCGATGCCCTTTTCTCCTTAGTTGATGAAATTTTGATCTCCACTTGAAAGATGAAATTTGAGAACTTTAATATATTGGGTGATTTTATGATAAATGGATAAACTTTGATCTTTGAGAGTATTTTATCATTATAACTTTGATTATGTGGGAGTATAATGAGAATTGAGGCTACATTGATCTCCATTTATAACCTCTATAGGGTTATGGGGTCCAATGAATCGATCCAAGGCATCAAATACCTGAACCAAAATATTTTTTACCACATTTAAATCCTCCTTAGATTGATAATCCCAATGCCACCAAATACCCTATAACCTCTAATAGGTATCCGATGGTGCTGCTAGAATAAAATGCATACTATCTCATCTCACCAGCTAGTCGATGCACCTTCATCAATTAACCGGTGGACCCCAACTACTTGAGAGGGTTCTGACCATGCCACCAGCTATCATGTGGAACTACACTGGGTAGCCATAATTTCCCTGCTATAATAAGCTTAAAAGAATCCATTTGAGCCTATTTTGAAGTGGTCCTTAATCCACGTGCCTTCCTTCCAAAATAACATAATAGAAACACACAAAATACAATTGAAACACATTAAAACAAGTTAGCACAACATTAAAGTGTTTGTTATCATTAAAACAATTACATTTTAGGGTCCATCAATATACTACCTTTTAATGATCATAAAAACTAGATATAGAAATCAAGATAAGGGAGAGAAAAGATAAAAAGGAAGGAGTTTACTAAATAAACATGAAACCATGTCTCCCTATCTGTAAAACTTTGAAATAAATCCCCCCCCCTTATAAAGCACCATTTGAAACAAACATTATTTTATATTATACCTTTATCAAAACCTTATCCCCTTTTGATATTATCAAAAAGGAACTTACAATAATGAGATTTAGAGAGATATAATACGATAATAGAAATTTGATTTTTTTTGTAAAGTTAAAAAAAGAAATTAAAAAAGGATATGGATCCCCTAAAATGATAACATAATTGAGGTAAAAGAATCATATCCAGAAATGAGAGAAAATTTAAAAAAAATAGAAAAATAAAAGTTTTAAAAAGAAGTTTATCCCATTTTAAAGAAAGCATAGATATGAGAGAGGAGTGATTTTGAAATTAGATTCAAGAGAGAACTAAACTAATAATAATGAAGAACCTATTTCCATGAAGTTCAAGATTGATGTCCAAATCTTATTTGGAAAGGAAAAATCTAGGATCCCCCTCACTTAGAGCATAAAATATTAATCTCAAGGTGGAAAGAGTCGATCAATCACTTCAAGGGGTAAAACAACATCTTATAAATAGAATACACTATTTGATATATCAATGAGGTTTGATGGAAAATCCCTATAAGAAATCATTTAAAAGAGCCTTTTGGTACCCTTGAGGGTCTGAAAATGTCATCACAAGATGATTTGGGAATGGAAAAAAATTTAGATCCACAAACATTGGAAACTAATGATTTAGGGAACCAAACTTGATTATATTTTTTAATAATATTATAAGAAATATGGATTTATTTCGGCCTTCCATATCTATAATTTTTTCAATCACATTCGTATATACGATAACCATATTTATGAAAATAATTTCAAAATTTGTTTTGAGAAACACCTTTCACAAAACAAGTGTATTTTGAATAATTTTCATTATAATTTTAAAAACCAAAACCATGATTATTTATTTTAACACATTGATAACCAAGGAACATATTAAGATATTTTTCACCTTGGGTAGATATTAAAAGAGATATTTTGAGAACCTTGATTTTGGTTTTGAAAACTTTAACACAAGGTTTATTTTTTAATTTAAAAACCAAATCATAATTTTCTTTTAAAATAAGATCCTTTTCATTAATAAAATGTTTATAATTTTTTTAAAGATTCACATATTTTGAAATAATTTATTAACAAAAAAAATTCAATTTCATTTTCAAAGAAAGAAGAGGAAGAAGAAAAAGAATGAGAGGGAGAAGAGGAATGATAAGGATAGTGGGAAGTAACCTCTTCACCTACCTTGAGATGATCCATAAGGAATTTAGGAATTGAGATTCTAGTTTCATAAGTTGAAATTTAATATTCAATAACACTCCATGTTGTGACATTTATATCCTTCTTACCATGATTCTTGTATTTAGAATTTTTCTTCAATAGACAATCCATCTTCTTGTGGCCATTCTTTTTGAAACCAAAGTAGTTACTTCTGGAACATCAGTTTGATATTTCTTTTTTAGATCATCAAAAATATTTCTTTTTTTTAAAATTTTGCAATTTTTTCAATATTACCATCAATAATTTAATCTCACTTTAATTATTATAGTCTCTTTCAAAATAATAATCAACCATGATTACTTTAAATTCTAGGTTCTACTTGGTTTGTTTGGATTATAAATATTCTTTAAATGATTATCATTACATCGTTATCTCATAAGTCATTAAGAATCTGATGAGTTCTTAAACTTCTATATTTTTACTGTCCTTGTATTCTTGGATTTCCATGAATTTGGGATCCTATAAACTAGATAAAACTCAAATTATTTTCTTAATGAGAATTTTTATGGACAATTCATCACTGAGAGAATTTCTACCATTTCAAATTTTAGTGAAATGGGTAAACATACTAGTAATATATTCATTTGCATGCATGGATAAAATTTTGAAGTCATGTCTAAGCATATTCAATCTAGTATATTTAACTTCATTTGTATCTTCATAAGTAACTTCTAAGAGTTTCCATATCTCATTAGTCATTTTTCAAGAAGATGTTATATTAAAATAATTTTGATCTAAACCAAAAAAAAAGATATGAATTCATACCTTTTACATCTAATTAAAAATATGAAATATCTTGAGGAGTCTATTTTTATTTAGATTCAGTTTTAGGGGTATAACCATGAATAACCATTTTTCAAATAGGATATCCAATGCATCTAAAAAAAATAGAAATTCGAGTTTTCCAATATGAATAATTTGAACCATAAAAGAAAGGAGCATACATATAATAATCATATGAAATTTTTAAATCAAACTTTGAAAATCAGTTAAGATTTGAAAATCAAAATTAATTTATGAAAATAAGAAAATTTTGAAAAAGTGATTTTGAAATAGAATCAAAATATTCTTCTAATAAAAAATGTTGGCTGAATATTATGGAAAGAGGGGGGAGGGAAATTTCCTTTTTAAAAATTAATTAAATATATAAAATTGATATTAAAAATGATACGATGATGTAACTTAAGAAATTGATATAATCAAAGTAAAGAATAATAGAAATTTAAAAATGAAATTATGTTAAAATGTTGTGGAAATTAAAATGTGAAAAATAAAAGGACACATGAAATTTAGTAAAGAAGTTTGACAATAAAACCACAAGCTACCACTATATCTCCTCAAAAAAGAACAATCATGAGGTTCAATATAATAAACCCATTGTTTTGAATAGGAACTAATAAACCAAAAACACTTAGTTTTAATAGAAACCAAAAACCAAAAAAACCCTTTATTTTAACGGAATAGAAAGAACATCAATACCTTGGTTTGAAAAGAGAATCAAGAACCAAAACCCTTGTTTAAATGGATAACCAAGAACCAACAAATAGATGTAGAATAGAAATAGATGATTTTTTTAATTGAAAGTCCTTTCCAATGCACAAAATTCACTCTCTCACGAAATAATTAGAGCAATATAGAAATGTAGATAGAGAGAAGGATAAGAAGTGAGAACCAATGGGTTTTAAAAAAGGATCAATAGGAGGAGAGATAAAGAGGCACAAAATATTTGAACAAGAATATCATTGGAATATTGGATAAAGTCATTGAAGAACATTTCCATCTTGGTTTGATGATTTGATCTCCCTGATTGATGAAAGATAGATCTACCATTGAAATATGAAAGTCAAGAAATTTAATATCTTGGGAGATTTTGAGACAAATGGATAAATTTTAATCTTTAAGAGTGTTTCGACATTAGAACTTTGATTTAGTGGGAGTATAATGATAATTGAGTCTACCTTAATATCCTTTTATAGCCTCCACAGGGTTCCAAGGTCCAATGAATCGATCCAAGACATTAAAGACCCAAACTAGATTATTTTTTACTGCATTTAAAGACTCCTCAGAATATAAGTCCTAACATCATTAGATACCCTATATCCTCCATTGGATAGCTGATGGTGCTGCTAGAATAAACTGCACATTGTCTTCTCTCATCAGCTAGCTGGTGCACCTCCATCGATTGGTTGGTGGAATCCTACTGGGTGAGAGGGTTCCTCCCATGCCACTGACTATACAATGGAACTACACTAGGTAGACAATGCTTCCCTACCATAACAAACTTGAAATAATCCCTTTGAGCTTATTTTAAACCAGTCTTTAGGTCAGATTCCTTCCTACCAAACTAATATAATAGAAACACACAAAATACACTCGAAACACATTGAAACAAGTAAGAAAAACATTATATTTCTTTTGATCATTAAAAAAAATTAAACTTTTGGGTCTAATAGAAACATGAATAAAAGATCTAATAATTTATTCATAAATAAAAGAGAATGAAAAAGGCATAGAAGAATAAATCCTTTAGTTTTTTTTTGAAAATTGGGGATCGGTGGGTTTGTATTTTGGAGGTGGTTTATTGAAGTATTGAGTATGACTATGAGGTAATGATGAGGTAGGAAAATTAGTAGCATCATCTTTTGGTAAAAGGTGAGAAATGGAAATAATAGAACTGAAATCTACTCTAAGACTAACCTGATTTTTCTTGGAAGTATTAACTATACTATCCCAAACATATGTATTAGATTCTTGATCCTTATCCTGATTATACTTGGCTACAGAGGTGAATATAATTTTAAAGGTTGTGATAGGAGGATAAACTAGTATAGGTATATCAACAGGAGTCTTCTCATTCTGCTACTGATAGAATTTCATAGGATCAAAAATCTCTTTAAACTTTTTCTTCACTTCATGATAATTATTAGGAATGACAGGACCAAGATATATTATAATAAGCAATTGAAAGAGTGAATCAACACACATTTCCATTCTCTTGATTATGTCATTACGATAGGATTCTAAAATGACAGTGTATCCTTTATATGATTTCTATCCAAACACACCTACCCAGTTTTAAAGGCCAAATTTATGACCACAACTTTTAATAAAACCATTCAACACCTCCATCTGTATAGAGGATATTCTGAAAAAACTTTATGGGACCATAGAAACATCCAAAACAACATGATTTTGTGGAGAAACAATGATTTATTTACCTTGGGTGGTAACTAGATGAACTATAGGTTCTGTAAAGGCACCATCCTTCAATAATTATAAATATGTAGAGGATATAAATTAAACAATATATTTCTGAATATTTTTCAACTTATTATCAAGGTAGTGGAAATTACAAGAGAGATATCCTTCAATGTTTCCAAGGCCTATCAAAATGGCATGCGATTCCTCAAAATTCTTGGAATAAGTTTCTTTTAAAGAAGCAACATTTTCATGAAAAAATGTAGCCAAATCATGTCTGACATTAAAATTTCCAACTATAATAGCCTGAGCATCAATATTTTCAGCACTAATACAGCTTCAACTTCTTCCCTTTTTTACAACAAGAACAATGACAAAAAATTCCATATGAACATCCTCAAAAAGAGTAGGGTTCACTTAAATATCCTATTCAGCTCCAATTAGAAAGATATTTTTTAGAGAAAAAATTTAAAAACATCCCTTCCTTTCGAAAACACCAACTCCCATTTTCATCAAAAAATGGTACTTAGAGTCCATTACTTCACTAAACAGCATGTCATATTTTTTAAACATAAGAGCCTAGATCCTTTTGAAAGGATAGAAACTCAAGGATATTTTCTGAATATGGTACATGCATCTTAGAATATACCTAGGATGGTTTATCCTTTTCTAAATCATCAATAGGTAAAGTAGATAAACATTATGGAATAATATTTTCTCAAAACCACCTGTACACTAGGAAATGGAGAATTGAATGAAATTTAATAAGACCTTTTATTTAGGTTCAAGGTTAATGACTGACTTCTTTTCAATATATAAAACAATAAAAATAGATTTCATAATTTATGAAGGGATAACCTCAAATTCAACGACAATAGTGGCATTGAAGTTGAAACTTCCCTCACGAGGATAGAGAAATACTTCATCCTTATCAACTGATAAAATCAAAAAGTTATTATGATTTACCTTTGAAGTAACCAAGAATTAACTTTTGAAAAATCTAAACTCAACATTACTATAAAATCCTTTAACTTCATTTTCATAAAATAAATCAGTTATCCTTTCATCAAAGATAAAATCCCACCCTTTTAAGTTTAGAACCTTTTTCAGCAACATATCTATTCTATCCAGCAAACTAAAATAAATGAATTTCCCACTTATAAATTTCCTTAACACTTTTTATTTCTTAAATATATCATATGAAACATTTTTTGATCACTTCAACTTCCCCATTATTGATAGGGTGAGGCAGAGTGAGGTTTGGATGATCTAGGGAAATAATGGTTCAAGTTCAAAAGTGGAGGCTTTGATGTTTTCAAAGGTGAGGTTTTTCAATACATGGATTGATAGTTTCTTTTCAAACAATATGAAGAGTCACTAATAATGATGCAATAAAACAAAATTAAAATTAAAATGAAAGAGGAAACATGTCACTTTATGACATGATAATATATTTGACAAAAATAAAACACGTGAATAACTAAAACTACACATTATGTATTTTACATGAATAAATAATTAAATGACATAAATTTGAGCATTAAATTAACTTAATGAAATTTTTAGTTTGAAAAAAATATTTAAAATTGAATAAACTCAAATAAATTTTAATAAAATAAAATTGATCAATAAGAAGAGTCTTTGTAAATATGTTTTTAATTGATTTTTAGTAGAAATGAATTTAAAAGAGATATCACCTTTTTTGAGTGACCCCTTAAGAAATGATTCCTTAAATCAATGTGTTTTGTTCATAAATAGATTATTGGATTATTTTAAATGTTGTTAATATAAGTATTATCATATTTAATTGAGACTTGATCAAAATTGAATCCAAATACTATTAAAGTTTCTTTCGTCTACAACACCTGAGCATAACAACTACCAAGTGAAATATATTCAACTTCAACAGTTGATAATGCAACAAAGGGTTGATTTTTACTTGACTAAGAAACTAAAGAATTTATTAGAAAGTGGAAGGTTCCTAAGGTACTTTTTCAATCAAACCCACACCCACCAAAATTGACATTTGAATATGAGGTTAATTCAAAATACGAGGTTTTAAAAAAAAATAAGGATAAAGAAATAGTTCCTTTTAAATACCTTAAAATTATTTTGGTGATAATTAAATGAGACTTTAGGGTTTTCTTGAAATATAGCACTTAAGAATATAGAAAACATAATATCTGGTCTATTTTTAATTAGACAAAGTAATCTCCTGATTATTCCTCGATTTAGTTCACTGTAAACCAGTTTCTCAACTTTATCCAAATTAATCTTAATATTGTAACTCATAGAAGCTGAGTAAGTATTATTGATTTTTAGTCCAAATATTTTCAATAATTCATGTATGCATTTTCTATGTTTTAATATATTCTAAAAGTTCTTTTGAAAAATCTAAAATTTGAGAAAGAAATTTAACTCAACCACCATGATCATTTAAAATTATTTTTGAATGAGTTTTGAAAATTATTTTCATAAATTTTGATTTGTTGAATGAATAATCACATCTTTAACATAAATTTAAACTAAAAAAATTTCATTTGATAAAGTTTTATTAAAAATAGTGGGGTCTGAAAAACCCATAATGAAATCATTTGAAAAATAAATGAACTTAGTCTCTTATACCATGATCTAGGTGATTATTTAAGACCATACAAGGATTTGGTAAGTTTGAAAACAAAATTTTGAAAATGAGGGCCTTTAAAACCTAGAGGTTGTTCAACATAAAATTCCTCCATTAAAAATCCATTTTAAATACATATTTTACATCCATTTAAAATAATTTAAAGTTCATATAAGATGAATATGGTAAAATAATTATAATAGATTATAACCTAGAAATGGGAGAAAAGGTTTTGTTAGGTCAGAATATACAAAGTAACACACAAGAAGGGGGGGAGGGGGTGAATTGTTTCTTTTAAAATTATTCCAACAATTATTTATTTTGACACCCTCTATAATTTATGCAGATATGCAATGTTTTTATTATATATAAAAATATGTAGTGAATAAACAGAAATAAATAACACAAATTTTTATAGTGGTTTGGGGCACAAAGATCCCCTAGTCCACTCTACCAATCACTCTCTCAGTGAGCTTGGTAAATTTCACTAGAATGACCCTCTTATCACAAGACCAAGAATTCCACAACCAAGTGCAAGAAGTTGACACCTTTACAAGTTTAATTAAAAATCCTTCTGGTTCTATAATAGAGAATCAATTATCCAAATCTTAAATCAAGAAGCTAATACTCTACCACAATTGAGTACGAGTAGTTGAAATTCTCAATAAATCAAAAGAGACTGATTTTTTGAAATAAGTTAAACTTCACAATTACAGCAGCACGTAATTGATAGTAGATGAATATTATTCTTTAGAAATGATAATCTTCAAGAATGAAATAGTCTTAAGTGATCTAGTTTCAAAAATATATTAAAAAAGGTAGCAACTTAAATAGTATTAAAAGATTGAACATGTATATCTCCAAAGTGTAGCTTCTTTCAGAATTGATTGTTCTTTAAAATAACACAGTAAAGAATTTTCAAAAAAGTAGTCATATATGTGAATCACTTATCACAAACATATATTTGAAGAGATACTTTGAGAGAATATATAGAACAAATAAACTTTCTTTGGTATTCCAGATCCAAAAGAATAGCCTAATTGATCATGTAAATTCAAATTCCAAATGTCCAGGAGAGTTTTAACTTCATATAGAAAAAGGATATATTTTCTTCAATGAACACAGTTATTTGAAACAATCAAAATGATCCTTGAATCGGTCTTTAATTCTGACTTGACCATTGCAGTAATCTCATATTAAAAATACAGCTTGAAGAACTTTGCTGTTGAGAACACAACATAGGGTTGAGCTGCATAACATAGGGTTCCTTTGCGTAACATAGAGTTCCATTGCGTAGTGTAGGGAACAAATAAGCATAGGGATGATGATCTATATTTTTATCCTTGTCAGCATAAAATCCCGAACATATCATTGATTAACCATACATTCAACTTTCTCGAACGAAGGGTATGGACAGTAAATCCAGACTCAAATGTAGGGTTACTGATCCATACACATGTCAATTTTATGAATGTAAGGATGACGATCCAAACACAAACTCTTTAGCATAACATAGGTTTGATACCATACATAAGATATAGCTTTGTAGCATATCATAGGGTTTAAAACCGTGATTCCCATTTCATTCTTGTAATGCTAATTTCCTTTAAATAGAATATAAATTCCTATAGAACTCACTCAACAAAACTTCATTTAAAAAAGGGGTGTTTTTGAACATAAAAATCATCATAAATTATATAGTATTGTTGAGATAACACATTCCCAACAATATCCTACCTTTTTATGATCACAAAACCCATAACATAATCCTTAAAAAAAATTAAAGAAAATATAGGATTTGTAAAACACAAAAGTAGATATAATTTTTTTTCAAAATTTCAATTTCACAGAATTATTTTGATAAAGAAAAAATTTCAAAAGAAAATGTTGTGGTTGAAAATATTCTCCCTATATCCCCCAGAGATAGTTTCCATTTTATAAAATTAAGTATTCTCCCCCTTTTATGGTATAAAAAATACGGTTGTGAAAGAATAAATGAAATAAACCACAGTTAATATAACACATAACTATAAATGAATAATTATGAAATTCTGGCATAATAAAAATAAATTTGAGATTGGAAAACTTAAATAAAAGAAAATAAATCTAAATATGAATAAATTGAAGTTAAACAAACATTTTTTTTGAAAATTTATAGTACAATCCATAATCAATCAAAGAGTATTAAAAATGAATGGTTAAAGTTTAGTTTCAATAGGGATAGAGGGTTATCCAGGATGAGAAAGGGCATGAACCGCAATACTAAGATCAATGAGCTTTAACAATAGACTCTAGAAGTGGTTGTTGAAAACTTCTAACCAGTGCTAAATATACTTCTTTGAATCATTTCCAAACTTCAAATTATCAACCAAATTGATCTTTATAAATACATTAATGACTTCCTCTGACTGGATGAATGAATTAAAATTGTCTTTAACTTGATTAATCATTGGTTCCAACCAAGATTCACTTGAATTTAGTTGACTCACCAGATGTATTTGATTGTCCAAAATAAAATTCAAAGGAATTTTATCACACTGAAGAGTTTGTATCCTATCATTAAAATAAACCAAAATTGAAGTAATTACTTTAAACTTTCTGAGAAGTACTAGTGGTGTCTGTTGAGAAGAGGTTGATGCTTGATTTCTTGCCTTGAGGGACTAAAATTCTCTCCCTACCATCAATTTAAACTCATAAAATTCTATCTTCTTGATAGATTCATCCTTTGATGAACAAAATTCTCTTGAAATTTTGGCTATTAGTTTTTTAAGATATCTAATAGAAATGAGATTTTCTTTGATCAATTCTCTTAAATGAAGTTTCTGAGATTTAAACTCTGTTCTCGGTATAGAAAAAACCTTGTATTCTTAAAACTTTTTTATTCTCAGATTCCAAAAATTCTCTTATAAATAAATTCTAAGACTCCAATAGTTTGATATTTATAACTTGTTCATTAGCCTCTGAATCTAAAGATTCACGAGAATTATCTCCTACTTGATCAACTTCAACTAAAGCCAGGCTTGGCTCACCAGATCCTTCTGGTCTGTTTCCCAAACCAGACCCTCCCAAAACACCAAGATTAGGAACAATTTGATTTCCAAGGTTAGGGATATCTTCGCTGTGAAGTTCTTGACTTTGAGCCTCCTACTCAACTTGCTCATTCACTTGATCCACACTCCCAGCTTCTATTTTCTCACCAAGTGGAGTGGCATCCACTCCTCCAATAGGAGCTCCAACTTCAACATCTATAACATTAACTGAAATTCTTCTTCTTTTCTGAACATGAGATTATTTTGGCCTTGAAGTTCCTTTATCATCAGGCCTCTGATGAACTGATCCAACTGAAGGGATAACCCTTTGCTCCCCCTGAGCAGCTGCTAACAACTTCTATTTTTTCTCCACACCAACTAGTAACAAATTATTAAAAGAGTTTCTCGAGACAAAACCAAGCTTCTTAACTATTCTAGAATTCAAGGTATTTCTTTAGTGATATTTTTTTTCATAAAACATATTCACAATCTTTCCTTTTATTCACATAAATAAAGAAAGAATCCTAGCATAAGGATAATATCCCATCTTTTAATCTGCATGACAGTAGTGGTTTATATATCTTATCATAAACCAAAAAAATTAAACTTTACATTGTTCAGAAGTAGAAACATGATATTCATGTTTGGGTAAAAGACTTTCTCAAGATCAACAGTCCTAGGCAAGATCCCAGATTGAATAAACTTCATCATCACTCAGTTTTCAGGAGAAAGTTTTTTCATAAAAACTTTCCTGACAATTCTTGTTCCAAATAAAAAAAACATAATGTCCTCAGACATATGTCTTCCATTATCAATATGTCTTAAATAAAACTAAAACTCCCCCTCATGGGGATATTAGATCATCTCTGCCATTTCCACAAAGGATAATGAAAATTCCTTATTATCAATCAAAGAGATAATAATGTATTCTTCAAAACCAAGACTAAAAGAAGCGCTTTTACAAAATTATTTAATTTCTATGTCATAAAACATTGGGATGTTATCTTTACTAAATGAATAAGATAGACCTTGAAAACACATTTCTTCCTTAAGCGATAGATTTGTAGAATCTTGATAGCCAAAATCTGTTACCTTTCCTTGCAACACATTGTAATCTTTTCTTGAAGAATATACATTGTTATCCAATTTATCATCCATGGATCCTCATGAGGTTTCCATATATTAAGGTTTTGTGATTGAATGGATTTAAGGTTTAGGGTTTTTGGTATATAGGAATCGAAAGAGAAAGGTACTATGTAAGCTGAAAGGACATATAGGAGAGGAGAGAGCGGGAGAAGGCAAACAATTTTCTCACGCTGATTAATAATGTACTTATTACTTTTTAATTTTGAAAAGAAAAATAAAATATAATATAAATGAAATACTTTTCAAAATAAATTAAAACAAAATAGAATAAAACATATTAAATAAAGATTAATAAAATAAAAATAGAGAACTAGAAATAAATTAATAAATAATCACTTAAACTCAAATATTCCTAACTCCCCCTTAATAAAATCAAAAATAGCACTAGGAAGTGGTTTAGTAAAAATATCAGTTAATTGATATTCAATATTAAAAAATTATAAATATATATCCTTTTTAAGAACATGATCTATTAGAAAATGATGTCGTATATCAATGTACTTAGTCCTAGAATGACTTATAGGATTCTTAGAAATATTAATAGCACTAGTATTATCACATAAAATAGATATAATATTAAAGTGAAATCCAAAGTCTAGTATATTATTTTTCATCCACAACACTTATGCACAACAACTGCCAGTAGATACATACTCTTCTTCAGCGGTTGACAGAGCAACTGAGTGTTATTTTTTACTAGACCATGAAACTAAATATTTTCCTAAAAAGTGACAAGTTCATAAGGTAATTTTTTTATCTAATATACAACATCCAAAGTCAGCATCTAAATATGAAATTAAATTAAAATCATAAGTTTTGGGGTAAATAAGAGATTGAAAAATAGTTCCTTTTAAACATCTAAAAATTCTTTTAATAGTAGTAAGATGAGACTTTTTTGGATTTGATTGAAATCTAGCACAAAGACATACAAAAAACATAATGTATAGTCTGCTAGAATTAAGATATAACAAACTACCAATCATACCTCTATACAACTTTTTGTCAACTAGTTTTCCAGCTTCATCCACATCAAGTTTTATATTGATACACATAGGAGTTGTATATGTCTTTTTGTTCTCAAGTCCAAACTTTTTCAATAATTCTATAATATATTTACCTTGGTTTAAAACATTTCCATAATCTTTTTGATAAATTTGATATCCTAAAAATAAAATTGGTTCTCCCATCATACTCATTTCAAATTCTTTTTTGTATTATATTTGAAAAATAATGAAAAAGATTTTTATTAGTTGAACAAAAAATAACGTCATCAACATAAATTTGGACTAATAAAATATTTGAACATGCAGCTTTATTAAAAAGTGTTGGATCTTCCAAACCAGCAGTAAATCCATTTTTCAAAATAAAGGAACTTAATCTTTTATACCAAACTCTAGGTTCTTTTTTAAGGCCATAGAGAACTTTAGTAAGTTTAAAAACAAAATTTTATTTTTGAGAATTTTCAAAACCATGGGGTTGTTCAACATAAAATTCCTCCATTAAATAACCATTTAAAAAGGATGACTTAACATCCATCTGATATAATTTAAAATTCATATGAGATGCATAGGCTAAAAGTATTATAATGGATTCTAATATAGCTATAGGGAAAAAGATCTCATCATAATATACACCTTCTTCCTGATTATATCCTTCAACTACTAATTTGACTTTATTCCTTATAATGATACCTTAATCATCATATTTATTTATAAAGACCCACTTGGTTTCTATAACTGGATAATTGGTTGGTCTATATACTAGTTCCTAAACCTCATTTCTTTTGAACCGGTTTAGCTCTTCTTTCATGGCTAACAAACAACTCTCATAATATAAGGATTCCTTTATAGTTTTAGGTTCTAACTGGGATAAAATGTAGAAAATTCAGCTAGGTTTCCTACATTTCTTATAGTTCTAATTCCTGTGTCTAGATATCCTATTATAGTTTCTAAATAATGGTTCTTTAGGGTTCTAGATTGTCTAGGCAAGACACTTTCAGGTTCTTTAGTATCACGTTCTTCAAAAATTGATTGAATTTTATTAATATCATTTTCAAAATCATTTTAAGGGTTTTAAGTCTTATGTTATAAAAAAAGTCAGTGACTTCATCAGTTTGATCTTTATTTTTAATGAAAGGGTTAGTTTCATTAAACTTCATATGAATTTATTCTTCAACAATCCTTGAATTTTTATTAAAAACTCTATAAGCTTTATAAGTAGTAGAATATCCTAAAAATATTCCTTCATCAAATTTTGTATTGAACTTACCAAGGTTTTCCTTAGTATTAAATATGCACAACTTGCATAATTTTTTTAAAAGTACTTTACTTTTGGTTTTCTGTTATTCCAAAGTTCATAAGGCGTCTTTTTAAAAATAGGCCTAATTAAAACTCTATTCATGATATAGCATGTTGTGCTTATAGATTCTGCCCAAAGATAGGTATGATGACTATATTAATTCAACATAATCCTAGCCATTTCTTGAATAGTTCGATTTATCCTTTCAACAATTCTATTTTTTTGAGGTGTTCTTAGTGCAAATAAGGTGTGTTTAATACCTAGATTTGAGAAAAAATAATTAAATTCTTGATTTTCAAATTCTCCACCATGATTACTTCTTAATGAAATTATTTTAAAACCTTTCTCATTTTGAAAATTTTTACAAAAACTTTCAAAAACAGTGAAAACTTCACTTTTGAGTTTTAGAAAATAAACCCAAGTAATTCTAGAATAATCATATACTAAAACATAAAAAATATAATTTAACATCCAAAATTTCTATCCTTGATGGTCCAAAAAAATTCATATGGATAATTTTTAAAGGTTTACATGTAACAATTTTGTTAATATATTTGAAAGATGTTTTGTGCTACTTTCCAATTTGGCATGCATCACAGAATCTGTCATTGTTAAACTTAAGACTAGGAAAATCAGAAACCAACTATTTCTTAGAAAATTTATGTAAAGCATAAATATTATAGTGTCCAAGTATTCTATTAAAAATCCATGATTCATTTGTCTTAGTATTTAAACAATTCACTTTCTGTTTACATAAGGAATTTAAATACAAAGTATAAACATTGTTAGTTCTTGGTGCTATAAACTTAAGAAACTTATCTTTAAACATAGATAAATAATTATTAGAAAAATCAACATAAAAACCATCATAAAAAAGTTTATAAAGACTTATCAAAATTTTCTTTAACCCTTTAAAATATAGTACTTTGTTTATTGAGATAGTTTTTGTATCTCCAACAGTTCCAACTTCAATTATTTTTTCTTTGGTATTGTCACCAAAAGTGAATAATCCTCCATATATTTGAGTTAGTATATGAAATTTTGATAGATATCTACTCATATTCCTATAACATCAACTATATATATACTATATAAAATTTTTGTTCCTATGGCATGTTTCCTAAAAAATCATTTAAACATATTTCTGTTTTGGTACCCATATTTTATTGGGTCCAGTAGTGTTAGCTAGAAATGATTTGGGAATCCAAATATTCTTTTCTTTTCCATAAATCATATCATTTGTTTCATAAAAACTTTTGGAAATAAAAAATATTTTAATTCCACTAATTTTGATTATTTTTTAAATAATAATTATTTTTTACATGGCCTTTTGTCTCACAATGATAACGGGATGCATTTTTAGAATTGGGTATAAAATCATTTTTATGCAATTTTGATTTCTCACCCTTGCTTAATTTTACATATCTTTCCCTTTTAATGAAATTATTTCCAAGAATTTCATTTAAGATATTTTCTCCTTTAGTAAAAAAAAGAGAAACTCTCTTATGGGATTCTATTTCATCTTGTAATTCCTTGATTTTTTTCATGATTGATACTATTTGATGTAGAGGAATTGAATTTTTCAAGTAGCTCTTGATGTTGTTTTAGCATGGTACCCCTTTCACCTAAAACAACATGTTGAATATTTTTTAAAGACTTGTGATTTTTTATTATAAAATCATATTTTTCTTCTAACATAGAATATTAGGCTGCTAGTTTATTATTTGAGAAACTACTAGTGTTAGAATCAGAAGAATAATAAATTTATACCTTTTCTTATTATTCATTGGACATAAAGCACACATTGGCATTTAGATTTGATTTATCCTTTTATTAATTAGACTTCGAAGGACTTATGGAGTCTTCAGATACACTCTATGTAGATTTCATTTCTCTTTTTTCCTTTGTTCTCATAATCAGCATTCTTATGATATCTATTTTCTGGAATTTTCCTTTAATCTTTCAGTTGAGGGTAGTCTGGTCTAATATGACCTAGTTTTTTTATATTCATAACATCAAAATTCTCTTGGTTCTTTGACATACTTTTTGAAGGATTTTTTAAATCCTATTTTCTTCTTGTATAACTTGCTAAACTTTCTAACTAGTTTTGCGAGTTCCATTTCAAAATACAAGGAATCTGATTTTTTCTCTTTTTTGACTTCTTGCTTTGATCTTATGCTATATTTCTAAGATGTCACTTTTAGAGAAGTATTTTCCTTATTTACTATAATTTTATGATCTTCAGTTTTATCTTTCATTTATGCTTCATACATCATTAGTGTACCAATTAGTTCTTTTATTGTCAGATCTTTGACAGGTGATGATTGGAGAATAACAGTAGATATACCATTCCATTTTAAAGGGTTACTCTAAGTACTTTCAAAGCTTTATTAGATTGTTTTATGGGTTCTCCTATGACTGTAATATTTTTAATAATCTTTTTAATCCTTACATTCATCTATGTGATGGCTTTACCATCAAACATTCTAAATGTATCAAATTTTAGCATGGATGTAGCATATCTCATCTGTATGACATTATCTGTTCCTTCATAAGAAACTTCAATAGTTTTCCACATTTCATAGGTAGTTGGACATTGTGATACACGATTAAATTCATTTGGTCAAAGACCATAAATAATAAAATTCATTGCCTTTGAATTCATATCATATTCAACTTCTATTTCTACATCCCAAGTTTTTGGTTTTTTAGGAATCTGATAAGGAGTAATAATTTTTTATTAGACTCTGAATCCAAGATTCTTTAGATAAATAATCATTTGATATTTCCACCATCCATAATTTTCACCATTAAAATTTAGAGTTCGTACCATTGACATTCCTTCTCTCGGATCATCAATTTCCATCTTTGTATTGACCTTTTCTTTTCATCTTGCTATATATTTATCTAAAATCTCTCTATTGATACCAATTTTTTGGTCGTAATATACAAATTAACACACAATAGGGGGGGGGGGTGAATTGTGTATTTTCAAATTCTTACAACAATTTTGGCTTTTGACACCCTCTGTAATTTATTCAAATATGTAGTGTTTTTATTCTGTATGAAAATATTCAGCGGATAAATAAAAATAAAGAACATATCTTTTTATAGTGGTTAGGGGCACAAAGATCCCATATTCTACTCTACTAATCACTCTCTCAATGAGTTTGGTAAATTTCACTAGAATGGTCCTCTTATCACAAGACCAAGAATTCCAAAATTGAGTGTAGGAAATTGACACCTTTACAAGACTAATTACAAAGCCTTTTGGTTCTATAATAGAGAACCAATTATCCATAGCTTAGACTGAGAAGTTGATACTCCACCACAACTCAGTACAATCAGTTGAAACTATCAATAAATTAAAATAGATTAATTTGTTGAAACAGGTTAAACTTCACAATTATAGCAGTACACAATTAATAGTAGACGAGTCTTCTTATTTAGAAATTATAATCTTCAAGAATGAAATAGTCTGAAGTGATCCTATTTCAAAAATATATTCAATAAGATAGAAACATAAACAATAGTAAAAGATTTAACATATATATCTCCAAAGTGTAGCTTCTTTCAGAATTGATCGTTCTTCTCAGTAGCACAATAAAGAATTTTCAAAAAAGTAGTCATATATGTGAATTATTTATCACACACACACACACACAGATATATATATATATATTAATATATACTTTGAGAGAATATATAGAATAGAAAAACTTTCTTCGGTATTCCAGATCCAAAAGAATAGCCTGATTGATCGCATAAACTCAAATTCCAAATGTACAGGGGAGTCGTAACTTCCCATAGAAATATGAGAGATTTTCTCTGATGAACACGATTATTTTAAATAATCAAAATGATCATTTAATAAATCTTTAATTATGAATTGACCATTTCAGTAATCTTGGATTGAAAACATGGCTTGAAGAACTTCACCGTTGAGAACACAACATATGGTTGAGTTGCGTAGCATAGGGTTCCTTTGCATAGCGTAGAGTTCCTTTGAGTAGCATATGGTTTCTTTGTGTAGCATAGGGAACAAAGAAGCATAGGGATGATGATCCATATGTTTATCCTTGTCAGCATAAAATCTTAAATGTAACATTGATTAACTATATGTTTAACTTTCCCGAATGAAGGGTTTGAATAGTAAATCCAGACTCCAATGTAGGGTTGCTGATCCATACGCATGTCAATTTTCCAAACATAAAGATGATGATCCAAAAAAACTCTTTAGTATAATGTAGGGTTGATACGATATGCAAGAGATAGATTTCCAACATAATGCCGGGTTTAAAACAGTGTTTCCAGTTTCATTTCCATAATTCTAAATTTCTTTAAATAGAATATAAATTCCTATAGAACTCACTCAACAAAACTTCATTATAAAAAAACAGGGGTATTTGTGATCATCAAAATCATCATAAATTATAGATTATTTTTTAGACAATACATTCTCAATAGTTTTCCTCATAATCTTTTATTTCTTCTTGATTCTAACCTTTAGAAACTAATATAGCTTTAGTGATCACACCTTGATCATCCTACCTATTTCTAAATACCCATTTAGTTCCAATAAAAGGATAATCATAGGGTCTATCTATTAATTCCTATTGAACTGGTTTAACTCTTCTTGAATGGAAACTAACCAACTCTCATCACTTATGGATTCTTCTATGGTTTTGGGTTCAAGATGGGATAATAATGTAGAAAATTCAGAAAGGTTATTTAAACTTCTTCTAGTCCTTACTTATTTATCCATGCTTCCTATATCAGTTTATATGGGATGATCCTTAAGGGTTCTAGGCTTTCTAGGCAACACACTTTTAGGTTATTCATATTCAATCCTTTTAGGTATAAATTTTACTTGATCAAGTTTCAAGTAATCATGATATTTTTCATCACAGGGAGGTTCAAGTATCATATTTTAAATAGAATCACTTAAGTCATATATTTGAATATTTTCATGATCAAATAGATCAATTTTAAAAAATTACATATGAATATATTATTCAATTATCTTTGAATTATTAATGAAAACTCTATAAGCTTTAGAAGTGGTAAAATAACCTAGGAAGATTCCTTCACCTGCCTTGGATCAAACTTACCATGAATATCCTTGGTGTTCAAGATGTACACTTTGTTTCCAAAAAATTTAAAGTATCCAACCTTTAGTTTTCTATTATTTCATAACTCACAAGGTATTTTATTCAAGATAAACCTTATTAGAACTATTTTGATGATATAACACACCATGTTAACAACTTCATCCCAAAAATGAATAGGCATACTATATTCACACAATAGTTTTCTAGAAATTTATTCCAAGGTCATATTTTTCCATTCAAAAACACTATTCTATTGAGATGTCCTAAGGAAAGAAAAGGTATTTTTAATGCCATGTTTTGAGAAAAATAAATTGAATTCATGATTCTCAAACTCTCCCCCATGGACACTTACCAAGGAAGAAATGTTAGCATCTTTTTCATTTTGTATAATCTCACAAAAAATTTATAAAAATATCACAAACATCATCTTAAGAATTAAAAATTAAACTTGAGTAAATCTTGAAAAATCATTATCCAAAATGAAAAAAATATTTATCACCAAGTATAGCTATTCTAGATGGCCCAAACGGATCCATATGAATAAGTTATAAGGGTATATGAGTAGCGACATCCTTAATTGGTTTGAAAGATGATTTGCATTGATTTCCCATTTAGCATGCATCACATAGATTATTTTTATCTAGTTTAAGTTTAGGAAGATATGAAATAAATTTATTCTTAGATAATCTTCTCAAAGAATATATATTAAAATTTATAATAATTTTATTCCAAATTGAAGATTCATTTATTTTACAATTCAAATAGTTCAATTTTTTTTATATAAAGAATAAATATTTAAAGTCTAAACATTTTCAGTTCTTAGTGATCTAAAATTAAACAAGTTATCTTTAAATATAGAATAATAATTGTTAGAAAAAATAATAGAAAATCCACCATTACGAAGTTTAAAAATACTTATCAGGTTTTTCTTTAAGCCAAAAACATAAAGTACTTTGTTGATGAGGAAAAAATATTGATCTCTAACAGATCCAACCTCAATAATTCTTCCTTTGGCATTATCACTAAATGTTACATATCCTATATCAATATTTGATAGTGATTAGAAGTTATAAAAATTTTAAATCATATTTATTGAACAAAGATTGTCCATAAACCATTTTTTCATTGTTTTTTCCCATGACTTGTTCCATATAAAAAAAATTAAACAAGGTGTTTTCATACCAAAATTCTCTTGGGTACAGTAGTATTAGCAAGAAAATACCTAGAAAACCATATCTGTTTACATCTAGTATAAATTCTAGATTTAACATTAAGTAATCTTATGGTAATGTGAGCATTTTTTATTACACAGATTTTAGGATTTATAAGACTATAGGTATGAGCATAATGTATAGAAATTCTATAATGAAAGTGGGTACTATTGGAAATGATTCTGTTTTTTAAACTAGGTGAAAAATAATTCCTATACAATTTAGGTTTTTTCCATTACTTCCTATGCCATATTTTTCTTTATTTGATTTGTTTTTACCAAGCATTTGATTTAGGCAATTCTCCCCCATAGTAAAAACACTAGTATCATCTTGTAGGGGCTTTACTTAATCTATTAATTCATTTATTTTAGTTTTATGATTAGTAAAATCTGATGAATATTTTTTGAAGTTAGATTTCAATTCTAAAATCTATTGATTCAGTTCAAAATTTTCTTTTTAAAAAAATCATAATATTTTCTAAGATACCTTTTATATTTCTTTATATATTTATATTTATCTTTTAACATTGAAAAATATTCATTCAACTCATCAAAAGAATAATTTTTTGATTTATATTTAGAGGAATAATAATTAACAGGTTTTACCTCATTAGTCTATACTGTGAAGCATATGCTGACATTTTTATTTTATATATTAGTATTTAACTTAGAATGAGATTCACTAATAGAGACTTAAGAAGTTATCCAAGCAACCTTCAAATATTTACTTTCTCTATTTTTCTAATAAAATTTTCTTTTGAACTTCTTTTTAGAAATTTTCTTTTCTTTCAAATGAGGGAAATCAGGCTTGATATGCCCAATCTTTTTATATTCATAAAATCATACTTATTTAGGATTTTATTAAAACCTATTATATTTTTTAATGTATTTTTTGAATTCTCTTCTCTTTTTGTAGTAAATATTTATTTTTTTTATAAAACTAAGCATGTTATCCATCTGATTATGAGAATCTTGACTCTTCTTTATTGGATGAGATAGACAATGATTTTTCTTTGAGTTTCCTCTCATCATTTGAAGTAGAGTATTTTAAATATGTATTCTCCTTCTTGATCAACTTTTGATCATCAACCTATGATTGTATCTCTACCTCATGCATCATGAGAGTTAAAATTTGGTGTTTTATTTTCAAATCCTTTATAGGTGTATATTATCTGATTGTAGTAGATATTACACTCCAATCTAAAGGTAAAACTATAATAAATCTTAGATATTGATTGAGTTTAGGAATAGGAGTGACCAAAGGAGAAATATCATTGAAAATTTTAGTGAGTCTATAATTCATTTGAGTATGATTTCACTATCTATCATTTTTAATGTGTAAAACATGAGTTTAATAGCATTATACCTTAACTTTCTGACAATATCAGTACCTTCATACACAATGGTGATGGTTTCACACTTTTCATTAGCTGTAGGACATTTTGAAACATTATTGAATTCATTAGGTCATAGTTTTCAAATAACAGAATTCATAGCTTTAGAATTTAAATCATATTCAACCTCTTGAGTAGCAGAAGATAGTTTAGGATTACTAGTAAGAAGTTTATATAGTTTGAAAACTTTTAAATAGACTTTTAGTCTATGTTTATTTAGGTAAATGGTTATCCCATCCTTCCAACATCCATAGTTCTCAATATTGAAGTAGAGATATCTTCCCATAGATATTCCTTCCATCATTCATAAATTATAACAACTTTACAAATGATCTTTATAATTCAACTGATAGTTTAGAACTCAAATTTCACTTGCTCTGATACTATTTATTAGCCTAGTGGATGTTAAACAATGACTCAAGAAGGGGGGGGGGTGAGTTGATTTCTTTAATTTTTACCCCAAAATAATATCCCTCTTAAAAGATTATTTGAATATGTCCTACACTCTTTATCTATTAGGTAGAGGAAAATTAAAAACAAAACATTAAGATATGGAAATAAGAAATTTATAGCAGTTCATAGCACAAAGATCCCCTAGTCCAATCCACTAACACTCTACTCTACGAGTTTGGTGATTTTTACTAAATCAAACCTTTTTCAGGGGGATACCTAGCTGAGTGAAATCATTTTTCACTTGGTACAATGTATAAGATATTTTAACCATAATATCCCTTCATAAGACCCATCCATGACATTTACACACTTATAAAAACAAATGTAATATTTACAAATAAATGAATGTAGAAAAGTTACTTAGTTTAATTCATAGTTAAAAGCAATTGAAATAAGTTGAAAAAAATACAGAGATATATAACATGACTTTAAGAAGTATCTCCATAGGTTCTTTATCTAAATAAACTAATCATGAATTCATAAAATTAAGTGATATATTTTTTTAGTCCCGCAATAAGAATGGACATGAAAAATAGGCCAAGTGGTTTTCACTCATCCATCCATTATTATTCTTGAACTTGAATATATATATATATATATATATCTATTCTATTTTCAAATTAAAACATTTCTTCATCAATAGTTGAAATAAAATATAATAATCTGAAAAGATAGGTTCTGTTCTTTGCATGTATCCTTATTTCCAAAAATATAAAGAACCATAGATAGTCATTTTGTTAGCTATGGTATTCATTTCAACTACACATCTTATTGGAAATAGATGCTTTATTTAAACTAGACTTTCCTTATTAAAACATATCCATTTCAAATACAAGGAAACATAGTAACATTTTTCTTGTAATATTGCAATGGTAATAAATTCCTTGAAAGTGGTAATCAAATAAGAAAATAATATTTCATCTTCAAGGTAATTCATCATAGGGTTAATACTATTCTTCTTTCAAAAATATTAAAGTCTAGTAAGGTTTTATTTCCTTTGAAAGATATTCTAAACTAAGAGTGAGACTTTTATATCCACATATATTAATTCCATCAATGTCTGATAATTGATCTAGAAACACTATTTTCATAAGATAATTCCTTCACCATAATATAAACTGGCCATGCAAAAGATAAATCAGGTCTTCTCATGATGATCTAATTTTGTGCAAGATAAATTAATTTTTCAGAGCTTTGAATTTATCAGTGAATAGGATAAATTACCTATGAATCTTCTCACGTAAGATATTTTACTTATAATTTGGTTTTAATAGATCCTATAAAATAAAATCCCACTAGATTCCTTAAGGTGATATTTTATAATCCATAAGATAAATTAATTACAAGAAATCCATTCATAAATTAATTCAATTAATATAGACTCCCATAAGATAATTTCCTTAGCGACAGTTTGAATACTAGCATCTATAAGATGATCAAATTATTCATGCAGGATAAAATTATTTATAAAATATTATTCAAGATGGAAAGTGCATAAGAGAATGTCCTTAGTAATTTTTTAACAAAACTTAAATAAAAGCAAAGTAAACTAAAAACATTCAAATGAATTAGTACTTTTTATAAATATGAGATATTAATCTAAAATCACTTAATACAAAATTATTATAGAAACAAATAGGGATTTTTTGATAATAAAAACATTTAGATATGTTGGAACAACATAATTATATTCGAAAAAAGTGTATTTAATACTAGGGTTAATAAAAAAAATTAAAAAATAGACCATGGAATATTTTCCTTTTCTAAAATAAACTACTTGACACCATTAACCATTTATTTAATAAATAAATAAATGTGATCCATGGATTAATAATATTTAATATATTAATTCTTAAATAAATAATAAAATTTATTTAGGAAATATATTAAGTAAAATCCCCACACTTAAATAATTAAACCATGAAGTAATCTCATGGAACCAAATCATTAACTGAATCTGAATTCTATCATAAATAAATATTTTCATACTCATTATCTTGAATAAAAAAAGAATAGTAAATAAATATAATTTAATTCCATCAACATGACCATAAATAGACCAGGATTTAATTATCATTGTCCAAACTTGAATAAACATTGATACTATAACATCTTAGCTTTGTTTTGATTGTAAAAGATGTTTAAGTTATAAAAATCGCCCATTCATATTTTGATTATTATCTCATATGGTCTGTTAAGAGGTCAATTTTAAGTGGATTAGGGTTTGAGTTTTAAAGTTATAATAGTTGAGGAAGGGATCAACCTTAGGGTGGCTAGAAAATAGCGTTTGGACAGCCAATGGGATTCCAGTAAGCCTAGTAGCTACAACAGGCCCCACAGACCAGCTGGTGGTGCTAACAGAACCAATGAGGTTCTGTCCAGCACACCAGATCACCATTACACCTAGTACAAGGGTGTATTAGATTCACCCCATGAATTTTAATTCCACATTTATTTACCCTTTTTAATTACCCAAATACAAAACTAAACATTCCATTTCGAATTTGATACCTCCTCTCTAGTTACCGAAGTCCTCTCATTCATCTCCCCTTGTCTCTCCTTTATCAAAACAGTTTGTAAATTCATAATCGGTGAGTTTTTCTCTAGATCTATGCCAAATTATTCACCCTTATTGAGATATTAACATAGATATATGACAGATCTATGTTTTTTATCGTGATTCGACAATAAATTCTTTTTTTCTTCATAGACCAGTGATAAATCTTTCATGTTGATAATGGTTCTTGATTGATTCAAGATATACCATTGAAAAAAGTCATTATTCAGGTAAGTGTTTATTAAATATATTTATAGAACATGTATTGATGAAATATTCATGATAATACCTTAATACATTAAATATTCCTGGGTAGATTTGTGGAGGATTCAATATGTCAATGACAACCGCTCTTGACCAGAGACAGGATTCTCAAGATCAGTGGATGTTTTTAGGTAAGTCATCTTTAATTGATCATCATGAGGCTCTATTCTTCTTGAATATCTTTTTTCTATTGAATTATTATTGATCGATTTATGTTTTTTGGATATAACTAAGACACTCTCTAGAATTGGTGACTAATTCACTATCCATTCTTTGAATGAAAACAAATATGGTGAATTGGAATTCTTTCCTTTGACATACCTTGGAATCGATTTTTTGATGGTTCCATAGGGTATGTGATTATATAATCACCTTATTAACATATAACCATGTCGTAACTTGTTATAAACCTCATTCTTGAACTGGAATCTGATTTAGGCATAATTTATGTGTGAGCTTTCTCTCTATGGGTTTACAATGTGATTTATCCTTTGTTCCTTTAAGAACTTCATAGTAATTCATAAAAAACCCTGTGGTAGGAATTTAAGTACCTTATGAGGCCCTTGTATACTCTTGTTGACTTGATTTTAAGATATGTTGGCATGAAATGATGTTCTTTATTGATGGTGATTTATTGTGGATGTGTGCATTGTCATGTTAACCATTTATGATCCTTATTTCCATGAGTATTTATAGAGAATATTGTTGTTATACTTATTGATGATAAAATGTTGATTTATGTTGCTAATACATTCTCATAGTGATATGATATGATTTTACTTGTATGATTTACCATGTTATGTGTGTTACCCATTAATTTGGAGGTATTTCCTTGGTACTCATAACTGGTGTAGTGTCATGTTGTGATTACTCCTTGGGGGGGGGGGTGAAATCAACATGTGGAGATGATGATAGTGGACCCTATATAGTGTAGAATCAAGTTAGACTTGTGGACCAGCTCAAAACTCGATACCGTGAGGATACTGAGTAACAATCCATAACTTGATTCCTTATAGAAGCCAAATAACATGTCAAATTGTTGTCGTGAGGATATCAGGTAACATGTGCACTAGCCTTGTGGATTTTTTTGGTCATTTCCAACATTCATACAAATATCCTTCTGGCATGGAGGTGAAGAATGTATGGTTGGGGCTTGTGGTGGATTAGTTAGCACACAGGTACTGGTCCCATGATTGATATGATTATATGTTAATTTATTATTATCATGGAATACGATTTTTATGCATGAGAAAATTTATTAAGGATGCATTGGTGGTGTTATACTGGGTTTTATTACTCACACCCTACATGAAAATATTGATGAACATGCAGAATTCCTGTATAGGGATCTACCAAGTTTTATTTATTTATTTATCTATTTTCACTTATACTCTAATATGTCTTTACATAGTGGGAGATCATTTTTTTATCTATATTTATTATTGGATTTATGTTTCATCTATTATTAAATTATTATTATTTAGTTTTCCACATGTTACTCTGATTATTATATTATATTTATATTAATGGTGCAATGACATGATGCCTATGGTATAGTCTCCCCACTGATGGACTTTGGACCTTAATTGCTAGTCAGAAGCCTCTTGCATACAAGGAGGAATTAATGGGGTCTTGTGACTCACTAACTCATACCAAGTGGTTTGGGTTGGGTGTTACAAAATGTTATTAGAGCATAGTTTTCTTCTTTTCTTTTTTGACCAACCTTGGACATGGTAGAAAAGAGATAGGTTGTGTGGGACTTGGGTAGGGGAGTTTCCATGTTCTTAGATGACTCATGTGTAATGAACATCCAAGTTTCCATTGATAAGAGTACTATTATAGTTTTATGGATTTTCAGGTGCATTCATGCATCATTAGTTGGTATGTAGGATCACATGCTAACATATTAGTTTTTTTTAATTTAATGACCTGAATTATGCTATGTATTCGGGATTGACTTGTATTCTTAGTTGTGTGATATATATATATATTTATATTACTATTATGATATATATATATATATATATATTCTATCCTTAATTAGTTGAACTTGATCATGCTATTATGTTTAAATATATATGACTATGACTAACATACAGGGATGGAGAACATTAGTTAGTACTAGGAGGAATATACCTTGGGTCGTAGGTAGCCTTACAGGGAAACTTTTATGTGATCCCATAGACTAATTAGGATCTATATTAAATGTTTTAAATGTATCAATTCATTTTAAAAAATATATCCCCTCTTATAAGACTAATGAGACCACCGATTGACATGATCCAGGGTAATCTTGCTAGAGAAGATTCCCTTATCCCACTGCCTGCTATGTAGGAGGGTAAAGTAGAGAACAATCTCACACCTACTCCTATAGAATTGGTAGTAGGGACACATCATATGGGATACCTTCTACTTATTCTTGTATAGGGTGGATGGGTACCAAGTTCCATGGTTTAATTCACTAGAGACTTCTATCTATAACACCCCCCATCCTTTCAGAGCACTAGAGGGCCGTAAGATTTATAGGACTGGATAAAAATCATCAAGGGTGTATTTGACCTCATTGAGACACCTGAGGTCATGAAGGTAAAGCTGGTGGTGTACATACTATAGTGACCCACTAAGCGGTGGTGGGGGTTTAGTGAACCTAATAGAAAGATATAAAGGTCTGACTTGGAAAACCTTCAAGTATTTTTTCTTAAAATAGTCTTTCTAGGTACACTAAAGTTGTACTATTATCACAGGTTCACAAATCTTTGAAAGATCTTAATAATGGTGTATTCTTACATGACATGATTAACAGAGGTACTTCATAAGGACCTGATGATCATGAAGGGTATGTAGGAAGATAGAGTTTTGGGTATTCTTCAAGTTTCCAATAGAACTTCCATAGATACTTACAGAATAAGTAAGATGAAGGATGAGGGACACATCAGGGAGTCATTATATGGTTAGAACAGAGTACATCTTCTTCACCCCCCTTAGGAGGATCCCCATAGTGATTTAACCACAGGAAAGTTAGTCATTATCACATGTTTTTCACATCATATTAGAGAAAGTGTCAGCAATATGGAATGACAAGGAATATTCTAAAGTTTTTATCATGGAATTCAAGGCTAATATTCCATAGATTTTCATGCCATATATATTTTATAACCTAGGGATCTAACTGGAGTCCTTAGTAGTAGGATCCAACAACAATGAATCAAACTAGTCATGCATCTCAAGGGCAGGGTCATAGAGATGAGGCAAGTCTTGTTGATATAGAGGATCAAACTCTAGAAGATGGTGGTGAGAGACCATTTACTCTTAGTGGTACACTATTTATCAATTATATATTATCTATTGCCTTGTTTGATATGGTTTCTTAAAATTACTTTATATCTACACAAGTTATTGCTATAATTGACCTACCAGTCAAGTTTTCTTATGAGTTACTTTCCCTCAAAACACAAATGGGAATGAAATTGGACCATCTTCAATGATTACAAGAGTATCCTATAGTCATTTTTAGTTATCTACATGTATAGGAATTCATGATTTTGGATATGATGAGATTAGATGTGATTCATACCATGGATTAGTTGAATAGATTCTAAGATCACATTGATTCCTTTCATAGATGGGTATCATTCACTTACCCCAAGGCAGAGAAGTATGTGATGTCTGGAGAATGGAAAATAGGATCAAGTAGAGTTAGTAAATACTAAATCCAGCTCAGGATGATTATGGTGAAGATTGTGTGATTGGATCATTCAGTATGATCAGTGGAAACCCCTTGTTTTCCCCCATTTGTGGATCTCTATTAGGATGTATTTCCATACGACTTAATAGAACTTCCCCCTGTTCAATGATTTAACTTTGAGATAGAGTTTCTTCTCGGTGTGCATCCCATTTTGATACCCCCTTATCATATGGTTCCAGATGGGTTAAAGGATATCAAGGTGTAACTTGAGGAATATAAGATGAATGGATTTATCAGGTTGAGTACTTCATTGTGGGGTGCACCCATTTTGTTTTACAAAAAGTAAGATGGTGGTATTTGAATCTATGCAGATTACTATAAATTGAATCAATTGATGAAGAAGAAAAAATATCCCTTACCTAGGATTAATGATCTCTTTGATCAATTATGGGGAGCCTGATAGTTCTCCAAAATTGAGCTCAGATCTAGCTATCACCAGTTATAGGTTAGAGTAGAGTACATCTTGAAGATAGAATTTCAGAGAAGGTATTGGCTATACAACTACTTGGTGATTTCATTTCGATTGATGAATGTGATTGAAGTTTCCATCACTCTCATGAAAAATATATTACACCCATATTAGGACCTTTTTTTCAAGGTGTTCATTGAATTCATCCTCATCTACTCACCAACCCTATAATAGCATTCTAGATATATTGATATAGTCTCGAGTACACTTAAAGTGCACCAGATTTATACCAAGCTATAGAAGTGTAACTTATGGATTCAGGTGGTGAAATTATTAGGGAATGTGGTATCTGAGATAGATCCATAGATCTAGATAAATCGGAAACAATGATGTTGTAGACACATACCTAGAATGTGTTTGAGATCAGAAGATTTCTGGGTTTATCAAGATACTACCAATGTTTTATCCAGGACTTCTCTCATTATATGCACCCATGAATGTGATGAAGAATAAGGGATTGAATTTATAGTGGTTAGATTGGTTTGAAGATACATTTCTTGAGATGAATAAGATATTTACAAAAACTACTGTATTGATACTTCCTAACCTAGGTATAAAATATGTTGTGTATTGTGATGAATTAGGTGTTAGTTTAGGATAAATACTAATATTGAGGGAGTAGGTAGTATATTATGGCTATCATCATCTAAAACCCCATGAGTGGAAATATCCTACCCATGAATTGGATCTAGAATTCATGGTCCATGCCTTGAAGTGTTGGCTATAATATTTCTTTAGTGATAGGTTTGTTGTCGACATTGACCATAAGATCCTTCTCTATATCTTTACATAGAGGGACCTCAATCTATGGTAGAGGTGTTGGGTAGAGTATCTTTAGATATTTTAATTTGTTATGAAATATGTAATGACCCAAATTTTTTTATAATATTTATTTCCTAAATTTGTGTGTTATTTCATTTTATACTCCACAAACTATATCCTTTAATTAATGAAGTGATACCGTTGAGTTTTGATTGTTATATGACCGTTGGAAACTAAAATATTAACATTAAAATTATTGTTTATAAATTCAAATGATCTTGGTTAATTAATATAGAAAGAAGAGTTGATGGCATCATCTAGTAGACTCGGGCCATATGAATCCCATCCATCAGAGCTTGGGAAGGAGGTAACATCACTGGGATTTTCTCTGGACCAAGCCCAAGCTGAACTTCAACATGTGAAGCTTGAATGAAATCGCCTAAGGGTGAAGTTTAAGCTGATATAAATCACCACTCGGGAAAAGTTGTCCGAGCCACTCCAAGATTCTATCACCATATAACACCTTACACTTAGGTCCTATACAGGTGTTATAAGGAGCTATGTAACGAAGCCTTAGTTACTTTCTGTAATCCTTTTGTATAAATAAAATTTTTACTTCTTATTATGGTAAAATTTGTGAATTTAAAATGTTCGGATAAATATAAGATGAATTTATATAAGATACATATTATTGATGAATTTTAAAAAAGGGGTATTTTAAAATATTTTTGTATTCTTTAAATAATTAATAATGTGAATTGATTTTCAAAAAATGGTCTTCTATAGTTGTGTTCAGTAAAAAATTTAGAGTCTAATAAGATCAACTTAATTTTTAGTGAATAGTAAAGCATGAATGGTAACATACCCATATGAATAGTAATGAATAGTAATGAATAGTTAATTGACCAAAAAAATAGAAACTTCACCCATGAATGTATAAATACATTTTAAACATCTTAAAAGTGAAAAAAAGACCATGGTATAAGTTTTGGTATTTTTGTATGTTATAAATGTTTTATTTATAATTTTATAATTAATTTAATAATTTAAAATGGAAATGTATTTTCATAAAATGTAATAATATATTTTTACTTTATTGTCTTATGGTTATACGATAATTTTATGGGACCTTTATTACTTTCTTAAGGTGATACAAAATGAGTTATAGTTTAAAAGTTGTATTTTTGGAATAAATAATGATTTTTAAAAAAAATTAAATTAAAAATATTTATAAAATTATTTTCATAAAATGGAGTTCATTTTTTAATTAAGAGCATCAATATTAGGTTATATTTAATTTTTGGGATTTTTCTGAAACAACTGATTTTTCAGTGAATAGTAAAAATACAGTTTTGAGTTTCAGGTGTTTAATGACATCATTGATGATATAATCATGATGTAATAAATATGGAAGACTTGTGAATATTAAGATATGTTATGAGGTTTACCAAGTGGCCAATACCATGGGCAAATATTATGGGCAAGCCCATGGTTTTTCAAATACCACCGATGAGGTGTCCCTTGGAAATTAATTAAATATTCCCTCTTTTTTTCTATAAATACCAAGACATCCCCTCATTAATTTAATTCAAAAATACTCCTCAATTTTTTATTAGTCTTTTTACCTCCCAATTAGTCCTCCCAAGGTTCCCTCAAGCCTACCAAGGTCTCGACCTTCAATATTTCGAAGTTACTCTTCAAGGTAAGGGATCCTTTCACCCTCCTCTTTTAAGTCATGACTTCCTTTATGTTATGTCTTATAGTTCAATTTTATTATGTGGGAGATTGTTCTTATATATATTTACTACTTTCAATTTCATGTTCAAATTATGAGATACCCTTTCTGCTCTCATCAATTGATTTTATGAATTTTTAAGTGACGCCGTTAGGCTGGCGAATTTTCGTAAAAGAAATCGCATTTTCTCTTTCCTTTCAAGTTTCCTTTTCACGTGGTATGTCATTCAATTGTCCACACCATGATATTATTTATTTTTATTATGTACCTCTACTGTAAAATTATTCATTTATTTATGGGAGACCCTTGTCCCTTCTCTTTTTATTATTTTCTAAAACCATGTTATATAGCCGTTATGCTGCACAAATTTTATCTCAAAATTTCTCTCTCTTTCTCTCAAGAAATTCTATTATTTTATTTATGTGAATACCCAGACATATTTATTTTCTATGTGTGTTAATAAATATAAAAATATGATATATTTTATTATATAATTGAAATAAATATAACCCTCACTCTCTTTCCATGGGTTATGAATGACATAATGATCTTATTTTTAGGCACTTTTAAAACGTCACGATTTTGAAATGAAACCCATTTCTTTTATTCTATTTGGGTTATTTATGAAATGTTTTATTATGATCTATGTAGCTAACATGGAATTAAAGACATATTAAGGGTGCACCCTGATATCACTCTAATGCATTGGTTAAATAATTAATCTCTAGAGACGACAGGTTTCACGATACCTTAGTGAATAACCTTGGTAATTATTTATGACACCTTGGGGATGAACCTTGGTGATATGTTCATGAATGTCTAAATGAAATGTTTTAGACACATATTCAAGTTTTTATTCATGTCTTTTTTATTATGATATGCCTTTTTTCCATTGCTCATGCCTTTATGACTTTCATCAAGTTCTTATTGATATCACAAGTAAACTGATTCCCCTGGTTTACTTATTGGGCCTTCAGCTCACCCTTTCCTTTGATTTATGTATCCAGGATATGAGATGCAGTAATTTTACATAGTATTAATCTATTATTAAGCATTAAAAGTGTATTGGAAGAATTTTTATGTTATTTTCATGTATTTTGTTCCTGATTTCCAAGACACTAGACTTCAAAGATCCTCTGTATGTAAAATGTAATGAAAAGTTATGTAATAAAAAGGTGGGATGCCATAGTTAGTATCAAATGATAGTTTAGTTATTTATAGAAATTAGGATATGAAAACTTTAGGAAGAAACCTATAGAGAATTTTAAATATAGAAATATTTACTGGTATTTTGGTGAGTATTGAATAAGTGGTTTATCAAGAAAATACATCCCTGTCTGGATACGAGCAGGTAGAGGCGACTCTGACATTGATGTACCTAGGAGTGAAAAATCTGACAAGGAGTTTTGGTCTTGACCCGGGGTATCCTGGTACTCAACAATGTGCCTTGCTGCACTCTTGGTTATGACACTGCCGAGGGATATGTTTGGTCAATCCTAAGATTTTTATGAATCATTATGAAGGATTTATAGAGAAATGTAATTGTTTAAAGCATGAAGTTTTAAGAAATAAAATCCTTTATAGTTAAAAGATTCATAAATTAAATAATCTTATCACTAAGGTTTTATTCTTTTAGAAAATTGTGGGCAATAGTAGGAACTGTGCAAATGGTGACTGTAATGGACCATGCGCTGACGGTCCTCTAATGGAAGCCGGAATGGAAACTTTTATGCGAATGATGAACCAACTGACTCAAGTTATGGGAAATAACTTGAATCAAGCTGAGAGACCGATCTCTCCATAAAGGGAACAACATTATGTTGAGTCCTTTATGCGTCAACGACCACCAACCTTCAGTGGATCGACTGACCCACTGATTACGGCGCAGTGGATCAGCTCTATTGAGAAGATCTTTTCTGTGCTCTACTGTTTAAAGCAAGAGAAGGTCACCCTGGATATCTATCACTTAGAAGGAGAAGCTGAGAAGTGGTGGGAACGGATTAAAAACATGAGGCAAAGAGTGGAGGTTGAAGATATAGAGTGGGAAGAGTTCATAGGGATCTTCTTTAGTAAGTATTTCCCTCGTTCCATGAGAACAAGAATGGAAGAGTTTCTCAAGTTGAAGCAGAAGGAGAATAAATCTGTGAGAAGCTATGAGATGAACTTCACAAGGATTTCATGTTACACATATAGATTTGTCATGGATCTAAATGGTAAGTTTGATAAATTCTTCGATGGACTGAGACCTCATCTGCAGAAGAATCTATCCAACTGAGACTATGATAGCTATGAGGAGATCATGCGGAGTGAGATGAAAGTCAAGATGGAGTTTGATGAGATGCATTGGTCTCATAAATTTAATGACAAGAATAGATCAATGAATCCCATCTTAGGGAGGACCTTTGATTAAGGAAGAGGAGGCAAAAAAGTGCAACGTCCCACGTGTAATAAATATAGGAAGAAGCATTTGGGGAACTACCTGCTCAGGAGTAAAAAATGATACAATTATGGAAGAGATATCCATATTGCGGGGAATTGTTGTAGTGAGGTGAAACCTCAACTTCCAAACACTAACGAAAAGGGGAATATGGTGCATGACCTACTTGATGTCCAGTTATTTAAGTGTGGACAACTTGGGAACTTTTCCAATCTCTCTCCAAATCTGAGGGTAGTGGAGGGGAATCACCATCAGCCTTAGCAGCGGCCAAGGGAACATGGTCATACTTTTGCGATCACTACGGCTGAAGTTGAAGTGAAAAATGATGTGGTGGTAGGTAATCTTATTGTTCTATCAAATATATAAAGTACTTTGTTTGATTATGGTTCTATGCATTCCTTTATTTCCTCTAAGTTTGCAAAGAATTTAGAATCAACCCTCAATTTTCTATAAGTAGAGTTATCAGTCAAGACTTTTGGTGGGATTATCCAAGCATCATTAGTGTTTAGAAACTCTAGTATTTACTTTAGTGAGAAAAATATTATCTCAAATATAGTAGTCATTCCCATGCTGGAATTCGACATTATACTAGGGATGGACTGACTCTCAAAGTATAATTCTAAGATCAAATTCATAAGCAAGGAAATCTCAGTAGTCTTGAATGGAAAATCTACAGTTATCTTCCAAGGAGAGATATCTCAACCTGATCTTTGTCTAGAAGAACCTCCTATATCCTTCTTTATGGAGTTGATTAGTGAAGAAGAAGAAGGAAATGAGAGTTTGAGGATAGAAAATGTCCCCATCGTCCAAGAATACATTGACGTATTTCCTGAGGAGTTACCTGGACCTCCCCCAAAAAGATAGGTAGAGTTCTCCATTGAACTCATACTTAGATCCCATCTGATATCAAAGACCCCATATAGGATGGAAAATATGGATATGGAGAAGTTAAAGAAACAACTCCAAGATATTTTGGAGAAGGGGTTTATCTGACCGAGTGTGTCTCCTTGGGGAGCACCTGTTTTCTTTGTGAAGAAGAAGGATGGATCAATGTGGTTATGCATTGATTATAGAAAACTGAAGTGGATCATAATGAAGAAAAAATACCCTCTTCCAAGAATTGATGACTTATTTGACCAACTTCGTGGGGCTCAATTCTTCTCTAAGATTGATCTTCGATATGGTTTTCATCAATTGAGGGTGAAGAAAGAAGATATTTCAAAAACTTCCTTCCGATCAAGATATGGGCATTATGAGTTTGTTTTTATGCCCTTAGGACTAACTAATGCACCTTCTATTTTTATGGATTTGATGAATAGAGTCTTTAAGGACTACCTTGATAAATTTGTGGTAGTTTTTATTGATGATATTCTGATATATTCCAAAAGTCATGAGGAGCATGAAGATCATCTAAGGGTTATTTTTCAAACTCTATGGAAGGAGAGGCCTTTTGGAAAGTTCAGTAAATGTGAATTATAGTTGCAAAAAGTTGCTTTCTTGGGGCACATTATAACCAATGAAGGAGTCATAGTTGACCTTGCAAAGAAAAAAGTTGTAGAGGAGTGGCCTCAGCCTAAAAAAATAAGTGAGATTCGAAGTTTCCTTGGATTAGTAGGATATTATAGGAGGTTTGTGAAAAAAATTTCACAACTTTATAATCCATTAACCAATTTAACTTGAAAAGGGGTTAAGTTCATCTGGACAAAGAAGTGTGAGGAAAGTTTCCAAGAGCTGAAGAAGAGATTGGTTACTACACCTGTGTTAACTCTTCCCTAAAATAGAGAAGGATTCGTTATTTTTAGCGATGCATATCTGAAAGGGGTTGGGTGTGTCCTCATGAAAAATGATAAAATCATTGCTTATGCATCTTGACAGTTGAAGACTCATGAGAAAAACTATCCTACGCATGATCTGGAGCTGGCTGCAGTTTTTTTTGCTCTGAAGATATGGAGGCACTATCTTTATGGGGGGAAATGTGATATATACACAAACCATCAAAGTTTGAATTATATTTTCACACAAAACGAATTGAATACGAGACCAAGGATATGGTTGGAACTTCTCAAAGACTATGATTGTTCAATTCATTATCATCTCAGAAGAGCAAACAAAGTCACTGATGCATTAAGTAGGAAATACCCAGTTGTTCTTCCTATGATGAGGATTCAAAGAGATCCTTTGATCAATGAACCAGTGAAGATGGAAATGAGAATTATAAGGGAAAGGACATCATCAACCCTAACCCAAATTATTTCTCAACTGTCTTTACTAGAAAAGATCAAGAAATCTCAGAAAGAAGATCCTTTGTTGTAGAAGAAGTTTGAGCCTATGAAGGATGAGAAGTTTTCTGAATTCAATAATGATCAAGAAGGTGTAGTGAAATTTCCTACAAGACTATGTATTCTATCTATTCTGGCAATAAAGAAGGAGCTGATGGATAAAGCTCATAGCTCTACATTATCTATACATACTGGAAGCACAAAAATGTATAGGGAACTTTGTGATCTTTATTGGTGGGATAATATAAAAAAGGAGATTGCTGACTACACTTCAAGGTGCCTGGTATGTCATAAAGTGAAGGCAGAGTGACAACTTCCTAAAGGGGTATTGCAACCACTACCCATACCAGCATGGAAGTGGGACAATATCACTATGAACTTTGTCACTAGTATCATGATAACTTCCAAAGGAAACAATGCAATATGGGTTATCATGGACGGTCTCACCAAGAATGCCCATTTTATCTCCATAAGGGAATATTTCTCTCTTGATCAACTTGCCAGGATTTACGTGAAGGAAGTGGTAAGGCTGTATGGAGTTCCACTTATCGTATCTGATCGTGATCCAAGGCTCATATCAAAATTTTAGAGAAGTCTTCAACATGCTCTAAGTACTGAATTGAATTGCAGTACGACCTATCAACCCCAAACTGATAGCCAATCTGAAAGTACTATTCAAACACTTGATGATATGCTGAGAACATGCTCAATGGAATTTAAAGGTGGATGGGATCAACATCTTCCTTTAGTTGAGTTCTCTTAAAACAATAGCTTCCACTCGAGCATTCAAATGGAACCCTATGAAGCTCTATATGGTAAGCGATGTAGAACTCCTACTTATTGGCATGAATCTGGTGAGAGAAATCTTCTTGGGCCTGATCTTGTGTAAGAGATGACAGAAAAGGTCTATGCCATCCAGTAACACATTTAGGCTACTTAGAGTTGGCAAAAGATCTATGCCGACAACCATAGAAGGGACTTGGAGTTTGATGTTGGTGACAAAGTCTTTCTTCGGATTTCACCTTGGAAGTGATTCATGAGGTTTGGGAAGAAAGGGAAGCTCAACCCTAGGTACATTGGCCCCTATGAAATCCTTGATCGTGTGAGAGTAGTGTCCTATCGGCTTTCACATCATCCAAATCTATCACAAGTTCCTGATGTCTTCCACGTATCCCTCTTGGGGAAGTACATAACTGACCCTTCACATGTAATAAATCCAGAGGTGGTACAACTGGAACATGACCTCTCTTATGAGGAAAAACCGGTGGAGATATTGGATCGTAGAGACAAGGTTCTACACAACAAGACTACCCACCTTGTTAAGGTGTTGTAGAGGAACCACAAATGTGAAGAATCCACGTAGGAACCAAAGGAGTCTATGAGGCAGAAGTACCCACACCTTTTCTCTTATGAGGGTACGACTTAAATTTTGGGGATGGAATTTATTAAGGGGGAAAATGTAACGAACTGAGCTTTTTAATAATATTTATTTCCTAAATTTGTGTGTTATTTCATTTTATACTCCAAAAACTATATCCTTTAATTAATGAAGTGATATCGTTGGGTTTTTACTGTTATATGACTATTGGAAACTAAAATCTTAATGTTACAATTATTGTTTATAAATTCAAATGATCTTGGTTAATTAATACAGATGAAGAGTTGATGGCATCATTCAGTAGACTCGGGCCATATGAAGCCCATCCGTCGGATCTTGGGAAGGAGGTAGCATCACTGGGCTTTGCTCTGGACCAAGCCCAAGCAGAACTTCAACATGTGAAGCTTGAATAGAATCACCTAAGGTAGAAGTTCAAGCTGATAGAAATCACCACTCAAGCAATGTCGTCCGAGCCACCCCAAGATTCTATCACCATAGAACACCTTAAACTTAGGTCCTATGCAGGTGTTATAAGGGGCTATGTAACGAAGCCTTAGTTACTTTCTGTAATTCTTTTGTATAAATAAAATTTTTACTTCTTATTATGGTAAAATTTCTGAATTTCAAATGTCTAGATAAATATAGGATGAATTTATAGAAGTTCCATATTATTGATGAATTTTGGAGAAAAGGGGTATTTTAAAATATGTTTGTATTCTTTAAATAGTTAATAATGTGAATTGATTTTCAAAAAATGGTCTTCTATAGTTGTATTCAGTAAGAAATTTAGAGTCTAATAAGATCAACTTAATTTTTAGTGAATAGTAAAGCATGAATAGTAACATACCCGTATGAATAGTAATAAATAGTAATGAATAGTAAATTGACCAAAAAAATAGAAAATTCACCCATGAATGTATAAATATATTTTAGACATCTTAAAAGTGAAAAAATGATCATAGTATAAGTTTCGGTATTTTTGTATGTTATAAATATTTTATTTATAATTTTATAATTAATTTAATAATTTAAAATGGAAATGTATTTTCATAAAATGTAATCATATATTTTTACTTTATTTTCTTATGGTTATACGATAATTTTATGAGACCTTGATTACTTTCTTAAGGTGTTACAAAATGAGTTATAGTTTAAAAGTTGTATTTTTGGAATAAATAATGATTTTTTTAAAAATTAAATTAAAAATATTTATAAAAATATTTTCATAAAATGAAGTTAGTTTTTTAATTCAGATCATTGATATTAGGTTAGAGTGAATATTTTGTATTTTTCTGAAACAATTGATTTTTTCAGTGAATAGTAAAAATACAGTTTTGAGTTTCGGGTGTTTAATGACATCATTGATGATGTAATCATGATGTAATAAATCTGGTCAACTTGTGAATAGTAATATATCTTATGAGGTGTCCCAAGTGTCCAATACCATGGGAAAATACCATGGGCAAGCCCATGGTTTTTTAAATACCATCGATGAGGTGTCCCTCAGAAATTAATTAAATATTCCCTCTTTTTTGCTATAAATACCAAGACATCCCCTCATTCATTTCAGTCCAAAATCCTCCTCAACTAAGTTCTTGTATTTTTACCTCCCAAGGTACCCTAAATCCTCCCAAGGTCCTGACCTTCAAGCTTTCGAAGTTACTCTTCAAGGTAAGGGATCCTTTCACCCTCCTTTTTTAAGTCATGACTTCCTTTATGTTATGTCTTATAGTTCCATTTTATTATGTGAGAGCTTGTTATTATATATTTTTACTACTTTCCATTTCATTTTCAAATTATGAGAGACCATTTCTTCTCTCATCAATTTATTTTATGAATTTTTAAGTGACGCCGTTAGGCTGCTGAATTTTTGTAAAAGAAATCACATTTTCCCTTTACTTTCAAGTTTTCTTTTCATGTGGTATGTCATTCAATTTTCCACACCATGATCTTATTTATTTTTATTGTTTACCTCTAATGTAAAATGATTCATTTATTTATGGGGTACCATTTTCCCCTCTCTTTTTATTATTTTCTAAAACCATGTTATATAGCCGTTATGGTGCATAAATTTAGTCTCAAAATTTCTCTCTCTTTCTCTCAAGAAATTATCTTATTTTATTTATGTGAATACCCAGACCTATTTCGTTTCTATGGGTGTTCATAAATATAAAAAAATGATATATTTGATTCGGGAATTGACATACATATAACCCTCACTCCCTTTCCATGGGTTATAAGTGACATAATGATCTTATTTTTAAGCACTTTTAAAAAATCATGATTTTGAAATGAAACCCATTTATTTTATTCTATACAGGTTATTTATGAAATGTTTGATTATAATATATGTGGCTCACATGAAATTAAATACATATTAAGGGTGGTACCTGATATCTCTACAATTAATTGGGTAAAGAATTAATCTCTAGAGATGACAAGTTTCACGATACCTTGGTGAATAACCTTGGTAAATTTTTATGACACCTTGGGGATGAACCTTGGTGATATGTTCATGAATGTATTAATTAAATGTTGTATAAAAATATTAAAGTTGTGATTCATGTCCTTTTTATTATGATATTACTCTTTTTCCATTGCTCATGCCTTTATGTCTTTCATCAAGTTCTTATTGATATCACAAGTAAACTGATTCCCTTGGTTTCCTTACTGGGCCTTCAGATCACCCTTTCCTTTGATGTATATATCTAGGATATGAGATGCATTAATTTTACATAGGATAAATCTATGATGAATCCTTACAAGTGTATTAGAATAATGTTTTATGTTGCTTTCATGTATTATGTTTCTAATTTCCAAGACACTAGACTTTAAAGATCCTATGTATGTAAAATGTAATGAAAAGTTATGTAATAAAAAGGCAGGATGCCATAGAATATGATCCATGTAAGGTTAAAATCATTGTAAATGATCTTACTTGTAAGATACTGGTATCTTAGGAGCTTGGTGAGTGACCTTCTGATGAACAATGGCACCTGATGAGTTTGTTGGCCGATTGGAGGATGAACGATTCCTAGCACCATGGATTGATGACTTATTCCCCATTAGTGATCACATATTCTCCTGTAGAATAGTTAAAGGATGGTTAGGAATCTAACACTGAGTGTGATGTGAAGTGGGAATAGTTATTTAGAGGTGACCCTATGCCTAGGATCTCATTTGACAACAACGATGTGATCCCTATACATGGGATAGTTGTAACCCTTTCTTCCATCCGAGAGGAGATGATGAGAGACTTCCATACCTTTAAGTTGGCGGTACATCCTAGTGTGATAAATATTTATCAAAATTTTAGGTGATAGTTCTATTTTCCAGTTATGAAGAGGGATATCATTGGATTCATTTCTCAAAGCCTTACTAGCCAGAAGATTAAGGTCGACCCTAATGTCCTAGTGGTTTTCTCCATCCACTTACTGTTCTCATGTGGGAGTGGGAGGACATCATGATGGAATTTTTATGGGGTTTTCTAGGACCACGAGGAGTCATGATTCTTTCTGGGTGCTTATTTATTGGATAATAGAAGTTTCTTATTTCTTACCTATCCATGAGACTGACTTAGTAGATGAGATATGGAAGATTTATATCTATGAGATAGTACAATTTCATGGATTTACCTTGAGAACCTTATCTAATAGAGACATAAATTTTATGTTGTGGTTTTTAAGGGATTATAGAAGGCCTTTGAGACTCAGCTATAACTGATCACAATGTACCATCCTTAGACAGTCAGACAGTTAGAGCAGATGATTCACATTCTGGAGGATATGATTTAGGCTTACATCCTAAACTTTAGTGAATAATGGGATGATCACTTATGCTTGGTTGAGTCCACATAATTTTTTTACCAAGTCTCAATTCAGATGAAACCTCATGAGACTCTTTATGAGAGTCAATGTCATTCATTGATTTTTTAGCAAGAGGATGGTGGGGCAATATTTGTGGGGCCGAACATGGTATATAAGATCTCCAAGAGAGTGTATCTTATTCATAATAGGTTTATCACGACTGATAATAGTCAGAATTATTATTCCAACTATATGGGAGACCTTTTTAATTATATTTAGGAGATTGAGTTTTTTTAGAGTGACTCCTTGATTAGGCCACCAATGTTTTAGGGATAAAGAGAATATACACTGCGTTTTGTTGGATGCTTTGTGATCACTGAGTAGGTTGGGACATGTTGGAGTAAGTTCCATAGAACCAACTTATATATACTTTATGATAAACTGTATTCATTATTTTAAAAATTAATAAACTCTTTGTCACATCATGATTTTTCTTTTTCATAACATATTATGTGATAATGTCCTAAGAGTAGTTATAGCACTGAAAGGTTAAAGAATTTCCATGATATGATGAGAGCCCATAAGTTGCATGTCAGTATTCTTAAATATACATTATATATCCTAATTAAATAATTTTAGGGACACAAATGATACAGGATATCAGGGGTAGAGACTAATAGGACTTCGAGACACCTTCTCATGGTACACACCCTTGGTAATATCTAGCATAGGATATTATGAGAATGAGACCCACTGGTAGGAAATCTACATTTATTTGTGTTATTGGATTTTTTTATCTTTGTACATGTTTATTGATCTTTAAAATTTAATATTATTATTAATGAGTATTATAAGTCATGTAATTTGATGTATTGATGAAAACTGCGATGATATATGTTGACGAAGAGGTAGAATACATTAGGTGCATCATGGGTAATATTTCATTAATGAATAATGTGAGAAAGGATTTTTAAATTATTTTCTTTAATAGAAGTTGATATCTTAGAACCTTTTATAGAAATTATATAGCCAAAATAAATCCATGTCCATGTTGTTCAATAGGAAAGTTCAAATTTTTTGAAATTCAAAAAAAGATACATCAATCATGTTAGTTGATGGCACCGACATGCAACCTACTTGATTAAAGATATCATAATAAAGGGATTGTATTACACAGTAAGTATTTGTATGTGATTTTATGCTTTTTTGACATTGAATTTTTTCTCTATGGGTACCTTTCCATGTTACTAGATTCTAAGCTTGGACTTTGGGCTACTTCGCCTAATTCCACTGAGAAATAGGCCTAGAGAGTCACACACTAAGTGTATCAAGAACCTTAGTTAAATAAAAATATTATTTATTATTTAAAAATTTGAATAAATATTATTACTTCACATGGTTTAATAATTATTCATGTTTTCTTGATCACATATATCCCATCACTAGTTATTCAAGAGTATATTATGTGAGTATAATATTTAATAAATATTTATTTTCTATTTAGTGAATATAATATTTATTTATTTATTAGTGAATAATGCAGTTATATTTATTTATTAAATAAATATTCATTATTCAAGGCATGATAAATACTGTGGAGGAATGACACATTGATTTTAAAGGTTTGGTGATAAATAATATATATTGAATATTATTTGAATAAATAATACTTAATTTAATTTGTGATTTTAGCACATGTTGAGAAATAATATTAATAATATTATTATTACAGACATGGGGTTTCATAGGAATTAAAAAAAATAACAAGAGTGCGTATGAAATTGTTATTTTCTAACCCTAGTTATATACAAACCAAATCATATTATTTCTCCAAAGAGTTAATTCATTTTGGTTGTGCATAACAAGATCTGGAGAGAATCCTCTCAATGAACTAGGGAGCTTCCTCTCCCATAATTCTCTAGAGAACAAAGAGTGATCCCCCTCCACCACCACTCTCAAGTATAGAGATATCAAATAAAAATCCTTCACTGAAGTGATTATTTGAGAGATTAAAGGTGAACAAAACAAGCATTAGGATTTTTCGTGCTAGAACCTAGAGATTCCTACATCAATTTTAGGAGGTTCATGGAACACGAGTGGATCACTGCCGTAGGTAATCTATTATTGATTCATGAAACTCAATGGTGATATGATGTAGAAGCGTTGTCATATCCATTAAAAAATAAATAATTCCTCAAAAGGAAATTCTTTAATTTCTTAAATTAATTATAAATAATATGTGATGAACCTGTGCTTTGGTTTCGACATTTTCTCTAATATATATTCTTTGTTTTAATTCCACTGATAATGAAGTTTATCATCATGAAAATCTTAGATTAATAATCGATTACAACAAAAATAAAAATTGGGCATGCCCAATCCAATGCTCCAGCTACACAGAAGTGTACCCATGTTTATTGCACCTTAGATTAATTCAAAATTAATTCAAGCCATGTGTATTTATTATATTCTATGTATTTAATTATGCAATACGTGTTTACTGGGACAACCTTATGAAAACCCTGATATTTTATTACACAATTAAACATAATTTATTGCATAAACTTCACTTGATACAATATATAATATTGAGAGGTATAGTGTATTCGGGGATTAGGATCATTATATAACTACTTAAAACATGAAATACAACATCTTTATTGAAAAATTCCCTTACATGACCACTACATTCCCTCGTACTTATCATTGCATGGGATAACCTGAGGACATGCATAAGAAAAGGGTGAGCTATAAAGCCCAGTAAGAGAATAATCATGGAATGACATAAGGAATAAACTACATGTTAGACAATAGGCATATCAATAGAGAAAAAGAGAAGAATAAACATAAAGGCATAATAAATCATGATAATCATAACATGGAAATGTGGCAACAACACTTAACATGGAATTAGCATGAGCCAAGGCTCATTGCACATGAAGCATGATTAAATCCTCATTGCACATGAATCACGAGTAAAACCTCATTGAACTTGAATTATCATGAGTAAACAACCATTTCACATGATGTATCATGATACTATTCTTAACCCAATGCATTGGAGCACTATAAGGGCACACCCTTCTTAAACATTTCATTTCATGCATAAGTTTGGCACATGGATCATAAAACATTGAATCATTCAACATAATAATTTATTCCACGATAAACGAATGTGGAATAAATTCATTAAACTCTTTAAACAATAAGTAAATGTTCATAAAGGTGAATACCCTTGATAGAGAAATGGGTATGATATTCACTACACAATGACTTTGGCTTGGAAAAAACGCGGTGCAATTTCGGAAGCATAACGGCATGACATAAGAACTCTTAAAAATGGTTGATGAGATAGAAAGGGGTGTCTCATCATATTTACATGAAATGGAAATTAAGGGGGTCATATAGATACATGTCCAAAAAAATGTAATGGAATTTAGATTCATGATACAAAAGAATTTCTTGAATGTAAATGAGGAGAGGGAAATTCCTTTCAGAATTTCGGCATAGTAACAAGTGTACATGGGAAGAATTTAATAAGAGAGAAAGGGGTCTCCCATAATTAAAAAATAAATAGAGAAGTATGGGGGAGGTTCTAAACCATACCCCAACATTTCTAATTGAAATTAAAATGGCATAACAATATAAATAAAATTGGGAAAAAATTAGAAAGAAAGAAAAACCCTTACCGCGTTGTAATCAATCGAGTCGTATGAGAAAAGTTAATAACCACCAAATTAATCACAGAATACCATGAATATAAATATAATCATGATAATATATATATCAAATTTCATTACACAATACACCACATGCAATAAATAAGTGGTGAACAATGGAAATCTCACGGAATTAAAAATGAGATAAGAAATCCTTTACCTTGTGTCTGACTTGACTCGTATGTTCCTTGTTCTTCCTAAATAATAAACTTATGTTAATTTTTAATTTATTAATAAATTTTTTAATTTTTATTATTAATTTTATATCACTTATTACCTTTCAATAACAATTAGTTAATTATTTGAGTTCATATCGGTCATTTTGTCGATGTTCGGAATTTGAGTTAAAAATGAACTTGTTATAATTACAATTTGTCCATGTGGTCAAAAATCCATTATCTAAATAATGATATTAATGATTTAGATATCATATATATATAATATATCCAGTGTATATATATATATATATTTATAATAGTACATAACATTTGGAGATAAGAAATGAAATGCACCGTTCATGGAGACGGTAATCCGTACGTACGCATGAACACTAATTTCATTTCTATTTAATATTTAATGGAATGAAAACTTAATGATAGATAAGTATATTATAATTACATTATAATATCATATTATATATATGTTACATAATTTCATTAACTCCATCTTTATACGTTTTATGTATGTTAAGAATGAATCATATCAACTTGAGGGGGTGGTAGTCCGCACTTCCTCAAATGAAATTATCATGTTTACACATATTGGAAGGAATAAAGGTATGTTTGTCAATAAAAATTACAGAAGAATATAGAAAAAAACATAATATATATCATATATAAATAATTTTTTATCATAATGTTCACCATGAGAGGTGGTAGGAGATAATTGAACAATCATCGCTTCGTGAGGCGTTAGTTTTCCATCCACAGAAACAGTATGTTCTTCACCCATTAGATGGAGGTGTGTGTAAGTGTAGTTAGAATACTTCACATAAAAACATCCTAGTATATTTAGGATACTGTATTTATTATAAAATAAAATAATATAAAGAGTTTAGGGGGTTGGATAAGTAACATAAAACAAAAGAACTTAAGAGAAGAAGTTACCTTTAAATCGGGTAACTCCCTTTGGTTTGAACCAAAAGGGTTTCTCGAAGTGTTTTCTGCCTAAGGTAAGGCTTATATAATTAAGGGAGGGATCTTGGGAGATTATTTGAGTAGATATTACATGATCCAAATGCTTTAGAAGTGTGAGTAAAGAGTTAGAATTGAGGGATTTTTATAAGGGAGAGGGGGGGCTCTTTAGGAAGGTTTGAAACAATTATTTTATTAGAACCTCATTTTCAGTTTAAAAAGGTCAACTATTCATTAATATAAAATTTAAGATGACTAATATTTGAAATAAAATAATCCAATAAGAATTGGAATGGTTTTGGATATTGTTTTAATATTTATAATCTTGTTTATTTAAATAATTTATTAATGAGGTAAATATTGTATCATTATTGTGTCATAAATAATTTAATTTATTTGATGTCCAAAAATTATAAAATAAATAACATGATTTAGGAAATATTTTTATATTTCCAAATAATATTTATAGTCGAATATCTATCTTATATAACCCCATGAAAAAATTAAAAGATATTTGTTTATGACATTTTTGTCTTTACTTTAAATTAATTAATATAAAGTGTCATTATTACTCCCATGTGGCTCCATGGGATCCCAAATTCAACCCAAGGATTCCCATGTAGGGATATGTATTAGAAAATAGGATTATGACACTTTTTGGGGTATTTTAATATTATTATAATATTATATTTTACCCTTATTTATTATTTTTTCCTTTTAATCATTGTAAATAAAATATTTACTGAAGTAATTATTTAAAATGTCTAAAAATAAAAGTTATGTATTTAAACAATTTGGACCTACTGATTCCAAATACGGAATCCATTTTTCCAAATTCAAAAAACAGAAGTGGCATAAATTAATTTAAAATTAATTCCCGCTGTTAAAACAAATAACGTGTTTTTAACAAATAATAACTATCAAAATATTGACACTTGTTTATGTCCAATTTCAAAATTAAATTACTTACAGTGACCAAAATTAGATTAAATGGTAAAAATATATTCTAATTACACTTTAAAACCAATTAAAAATACAATATAACCATATAAATAAATTATATTAATAGGCACTTTTGAATTAAAATAAAGTATTTTTCCTTATTGATTAAAAAAATGAACATTATAAAAAATATACCAAAATTTCATTCAAAGTAAATTTTGGTGTCCCAATTCTAAAGAAGAATTTTATTTTGTCAAATAGAACATATAAAAGTGTCAAAAACTAGATTTAAAGAGGGTTCTACATTAAAAGGCAGTAAATCAACCTTTTTGTGAATATTAGAGTATTTATGCTTAAAATCAAATTCTTTACTTATTTTAAGCCTCTAAATTTTATTGGATAAATGTAAAAATATTCAACAAACATGTATCATAATATTTTAGTTAGTTTTATTCATTCCTTCCAATACAATGACTAGAAGTTAACTACCATTTAAAATAATAATATTATATTATTAGTGTGCAACTTAAGATTTCAAAGAAACCCATTGTTGCGTATCGGGTACGCCGTCGAACATAGCGTCCACTTTAAAGTATAATTAATATTTAATTCACAAATATTAATAAATATGAAAATGGAATATTCTTTATTTTCTTGGGATGTTACATTCTTCCCCCCTTTTGGAAATTGCGTCCTCACAATTTTAAAATTGGGCTTGGAAAATTCATTGAAAGTACCACATTGGAAAAAGAGTCAGTAAAACTATCCCTTTAAAAGAATGAAAAAGTAGTACAAAGGTCACCTGAGTTAACTGATACTAGGATTCCACATTGGAAAACATGGATATGGAAGGGAAAAAAACGTTCAAGTTTTGATGGAGAGTGATAGAAAACATGATTAGGAGAAAATTAACCACAAGAAAATCACAAAATTATGATATGTTAAACGGTCTTTGATCAACCAGTAGGAAACGTAAACCAAAAACGTATTTGTTTTACATTATTTTTTATAATTTTGAGGAATTCATTTACTACATATAATAAAAACATAAGGAAATATAATTACCTTCATGTAGAGTTTCTTCCTTTAATAAGTTTCTACCAAAAAACTAATCTTTTCTCCAAACAATGAGCATTAAAAAAAACTTGGTCACATCAAAGCACAAGAATCATATTCTAGAGAATCACATAATCCACAAAAGAAGAACTATATATTTATCTTGTCTTTAAACAAAAACTAAAACCAAAATGGTTAGTACGAGATCATATAATCCCCAAAAGGATAATACTTAATAAAAATAAACACTACTATTAATCTCCAAAATTCAACAAAAAGTACCCAAAGTTCCAGAAAGACCATTCAATACACAATCATCCTTAAAATTATTCAAAATAATCCAAACTAAGATTGAAACCCAAAACTCAAAAGGATTTAATCACATAGTCTTCCACAATAAATCATAACATTTATCTCCAAATATCACCGACTACTCTTAAAGTCACATACTAAAGTGTAATGAACCTAATCACATATTCTCTATGGAAGGTTAATAATTTTCCAGAAATAACCCAAATAACCATATGTCCACAATAAATACATAGATTCTGATAAAAAAATTTCAACCATTCCTCCATAATTTAAATCTTGTAGTATTTTATTTTCCTTAGGCATATAGTATTCAAAAAGAGAAAACATCTTCCAAAATAACCTTTATCATTTAATCACAAAATCATTTTCCAATACTAAGGATATCCATTTGATAAAACATAATTTCCAAAAATCAACTTATTCTTGATCCATAAAATCATTTAATTAAAAATAATAAGTCATACTAACTAGGGAATTCACGTAGGCCAGTGGTAGGCGATAAAACCCAATCGTACTTTGGTTGTGGGTTTGATTCCCATAGCTTTGTTTGATGTGAAGGGTTGTCACATGGTCTGTGTGTTGTAATTTTTATAAAACAAAAAAACCCCTAAAATGTTTTAACCTTAATGGTTTTCTTATACCTTTCATTTTCATCCCAACACATTAAGATAGTTCTTCTCGTATCCAGACAGGGATTTATTTGCTTGATAATCCACTTACTCAATACCCACCAAAACTAAGGGATGTTTTTATTATACCTAGTCTTGTCTCTAAGGCTTCAATAGAGTTTTCGAATCCTAATCCAAAAAATAAAAAAACCTATCCTATGATACCAACTATGACAACCCTGATCTTTTATTACACAATTAAACATAATTTATTGCATAAACTTCACTTGATACAATATAGAAGATCGAGAGGTCTAGTGCCTTTGAGGCTTAGGATAATTACATAACTACTTAAAGCATGTAATACAACATCTTTATTGAAAACTTACTTTACATGACCACTACGTTCCCTCGTACTTAGCATTGCATGAGATAACCTGATGACATGCATAAGAAAAGGGTGATATATAAAGCCCAGTAAGGGAATAATCATGGAATGACATGAGGAATACAATACATGTTAGACAATAGGAATATCAATAGATCACAATAGAATAATAAACATAAAGTCATGATAAATCATGATAATCATAACATGGAAATGTGGCAACAACACTTGACATGAAATTAACATGAGCCAAGGCTCATTTCACATGGAGCATGAGTAAATCCTCATTGCATATGAATCTCGAGTAAAAACTCATTGCACTTGAATTAGTATGAGTAAAAACCCATTTCACATGATGTATCATTATACTATTCTTAACCCAATGCATTGGAGCGCTATAAGGGCTCACCCTTCTTAAACATTTCATTTCATGCATAAGTGTGCCACATGGATCATAAAACATTGAATCATTCAACATAATCATTTATTAAATGATAAAAAAATGTGGAATACATACATGAAACTATTTAAACAATAAGTAAATGTTCATAAAGGTGAATACACTTGATATAGAAATGGGCATGGTATTCACTACACAATGACTTTGGCTTGGAAAAACGTGGTGCAATTTCGGCAGCATAACAGCATGACATAAGAACTCATAAAAATGGTTGATTAGAGAGAAAGGGGTGTCTCATAATATTTATATGACATGTAAAATAATAGGGAAATATAGATACTTGTCCCAAAAAATTTAATGTAATTTATATTCATGATTCAAAATAATTTCTTGAATGTAAATGAGGTGAGGGAAATTCATTTCAGAATTTCAAAATAGTAACGGGTGTACATGGAAGGAATTTAATGAGAGAGAAAGGGGTATCCCGTCATTAAAAAATAAATATGGAAGTATGGGGGAGTTGAGAAACCATACCCAAACATTTATAATTAAAATTAAAAGGGCATAATAACATAAATAAAATTGGGAAAAAATTAGAAAGGAAGAAAAACCCTTACCACATTGTAATCAATCGAGTCATATGAGAAAAGTTAATAACCAAAAAACGAATCACAGAATACCATGAATATAAATATAATCATGATAATATATATATCAAATGGAAGTACAAAATACACCACATTCAATAAATAAGTGGTGAACAATGGAAATCTCATGGAATTAAAAGTGAGATAAGAAATCCCTTACCTTGTGTCTGACTTGACTTGTATGTTCCTTGTTCTTCCTAAATAATAACTTATGTTAATTTATAATTGATTAATAAACTTTTTAATGTTTATTATTACTTTTATATAACTTATTACCTTTAAATAATAGTTAGTTAATTATTTGAGTTCATATCGGACATTTTATCGATGTTCGGAATTTGAGTTAAAAATGAACTTGTTATAATTACAATTTGTCCATGTGGTCAAATATCCATTATCTACAGAATGATATTAATGATTTAGATATCATATATATATATAATATATCTTGTGTGTGTATATATATATTTATAATAGTACATAACATTTGGAGATAAGAAATGAAATGCACCGTTCATGAAGACGGTACGCCATACGTACGCATGAACGCTACTTTCATTTCTATTTAATATTTAATGGAATGAAAACTTAATGATAGATAGGTATATTATAATTCCATTATAATATCATATGATATATATTTTACATAATTTAATCAACTCCATATTTATACATTCCATGTATGTCAAGAACGAATCATATCACCTTGAAGGGGCGGTAGTCCGCACTTCCTCAAATGAAATTATCGTGTTTACACATATTGGAAGGCATAAAGGTATGTTTGTAAATAAAAATTATAGAAGAATATATAAAACAAAAACATAATATATATCATATATAAATACATTTTCATCATAATGTCCACCATGAGAGGCGGTAGGAGATAATTGAACAATCATCGCTTCGTGAGGCGTTAGTTTTCCATTCACAGAAACAGTATGTTCTTCACCCATTAGATGGAGGTGTGTGTAAGTGTAGTTCTAATACTTCTCATAAAAAAATCCTAGTATATTTAGGATACTAGAGTTTTTATAAAATAAAATAATAGAAAGAGTTTAGGGGGCTGGAGAAGTAAAATAATACAAAAGAACTTAAGAGAAGACGTTACCTTTAAATCTGGTAACTCCCTTTGGTTCGAACCAAAATGGTTTCTTGAAGTGCTTTCTGTCTAAGGTAAGGCTTCTAAAATGAATGGAGGGATCTTGGGATCTTATTGGAACATAGTTTTAATGATAAAAAGGCTTGATAAGTGTGATGAATGAGTTATAAGTGAGGGATTTTTATAAGGGAGAGGAGGGGCTCTTTAGGAAGGTTTGAAATAATTATTTTATTATAACCTCATTTTCGGTTTAAAAAGGAAAAATATTATTTAATATCAAATTTAATATGAATCATGGTCGAAATAAAATAATTAAATAATAATTGTACTGGTTTTGGATATTGTTTTAATATTTATAATCTTGTTTATTTAAATCATTTATTAATGAGGTAAATATTGTATCATTATTATGTCATAAATAATTTAATTTATTTGATGTCAAAAAAAATTATAAAACAAATAAAATGATGTAGGAAATATTTTTATCTTTCCAAATAATATTTATAGTCAAATAGATATCTTATATAACCCCATGTAAAAATTAAAAGATATTTGTTTATGACATTTTTGTCTTTACTTTAAATTAATTAATATAAAGTGTCATTATTACTCCCATGTGGATCCATGGGGTCCCAAATTAAACCCAAGGATTACCATGGTGGGATATGTATTAGACAATAGTATTATGACACTTTTTAGGGTAATTTAATATTAATGTAATATTATATTTTACCCTTATTTATTATTTTTACCTTTTAATCATGGTAAATAAAATATTTATTGAAGTAAATATTTAAAATGTCTAAAAATAAAAGTTACCTATTTGCACAATTTGGACCTACTGATTCCAAATATGGAATCCATTTTTCCAAATTCAAAACATAGAAGTGTCAGAAATTAATTTAAAATTAATTCCCGTTGTTAAAACAAATAGCGTGTTTTTAAGAAATAATAACTATCAAAAGATTGACACTTGTTTATGTCCAATTTCAAAATAAAATTACTTACAGTTACAAAAATTAGATTAAATGGTAAAAATATATTCTAATTACACTTTAAAACCAATTAAAAATATAATATAACCATATAAATAAATTATATTAATAGGCACTTTTGAATTAAAATAGAATTTTTCCTTATTCCTTAAAAAATGAACATTATCAGAAATATACCAAAATTTCATCCAAAGTAAATTTTGGTGTCCTGATTCTAAATAAGAATTTTATTTTGTCAAATAGAATATATAAAAGTGTCAAAAACTAGATTTAAAGAGGGTTCTCCATTAAAAGGTAGTAAATCAACCTTTTTGTGAATACTAGAGTATTTATGCTTAAAATCGAATTCTTTACTTATTTTAAGCCTCTAACTTTTATTGGATAAATGTGAAAATATTCAACAAACATGTATCATCATATTGTATTTAGTTCTATTCATTCCCGCTAATACAACAACTATATGTTACCTACCATTTAAAATAATAATATTATATTATTAGTGTGCAACGTAAGATTTCAAAGAAACCCATTGTTGCGTATCCGGTACGCCGTCGAACATAGAATCTCCTTTAAATTAGAATTAATATTTAATTCACAAATATTAATAAATATGAAAATTTAATATTCTTTATTTTCTTGGGATGTTACAAACCTGGTGCATGGTCATCCGAAGTACACACCCTATAACTTTCATACATGATGTGTAGTCCATTAGTCATAGATGGACCATGTATCTTCTTACATGGACTATATGAATGATGACCATGTAACTCAGAGATCACATGACATCTAGGACATGTACACTCCATGTACTCCAATATTTTATATGGCATGGTTACATGATGAGTCTCTAGGCATGTGTCATGGATAGATGGTGAGAACAATACATGATGTGTAACTGGAATGTTCACACTTTGTATTTTTACCAAATTACAAAGAATTAATTTTTTTTATATTGCTTAAACCTTATCAACATGTGTTTTTTATATTCATTAAGTTGATATTACATGATGTGTGATGGGTTATATATATATTAAATGTATAATTAATTTTTTTCATAATGTTCAAAACTACATATCATGTATATTTCATAATACAATTATCACTCTATGCACATCAAAATATTACATGATACATAAATACCATGTGTTCCATGTGGTAATTAAGACAATAGTACATTCCGTGACATTATATTATAAGTCATGTATATTATATTCCGCATGAGTAAAAAATATATGAATATAATACACATTGGGAAATTCAGACAGGTACTCACCATGTTGCCTCTAAGGTATATGTATTATACATAGTTAATTTTAAATAAATTTATTTTTTTTAAAATTATAATGGATTAGAATATCAAGATAAATTTGGATGATAATTAAGATAAAATAATTTATTAATTAAAGAATATAATTAATTGATTCAAGCATGATTTATCTTAAATAAGAATGATTGGAATTGAATTTTATTTTTTTAAATGTGAAATTCATTGCATGTTTTTGGATGATAATGAGAATGGACCAGAACTTTGTATATGATTAGTTTCTTGTAATTTATTATTAAATTAAATTACTGGTTTGCACTCCATCTCTTCTCTCATTACATAGGATCCCGTATGCCAATGGTTTCTTCTATGTAAACCACTTAACCAATCCTTTAGTTCCCCTAACCTCTGTGTGAGTAAAATAATATGTAATGGATAGAGATCAAAAGATAGTGGAGGTGGTTCAAGTTTGGAGATGAGGAAAAAAAATGAACGAGAGATACATATGTGGATAGTTGGATAGGTGGAAAGTTGAAACATGAACCATAAATTGGTTCAAGGTGTTTTCACACAGGATGATGGTTAGTTTATCATCCACTAGATAAACTAACCATTAGTAAAAGATTATGATCATAACACTTTTTTATTTTATTTATTTTAAGTTTCATGGTTATTTTATTATTTATGTTTTATCATGATCACATGAATTAATTAATTAACAGGTATGCAAGATAGAACTAAAATAAACTGGCTTATGTGTAAACATTATCTAAGACATGGTTAATCACTTAATTAAATAAAACTAATATTAACAATAAAATAATAAAGATAATACTTGGAAATATACAAACAAAGATAAAATATCTCAATTATATATATTAAGTTGGTATAGCCTTCCAATACTTAAGTTAAATCGAACCATAGTTCAAAGTGATTGACCCACCAAAGTTGGGGTGCTTTCAATTATTGGGGAACTCTAACTTGAAATTTTGGGTTGAATTAACTTAGTTCACATCAAGGGTTGACTGATAAAGTGGGACTTGATATAACTAAGAAAAAAAATTGAGGAAATATAATTTTAGGATTTCAAGATTGGGGAGTCCACTCAATAGATCAAGGAACTATGAGTTAATGAATTTGGTCTTTAGAATGACCACTTAAAACCCTTCAAATTGTTTGAATGACCAAATTTTGGGTGATGGGAAGGGGAATATGGATCCTCGACACTATAATTCCCAAGTAATAGGATATTTAGAATCCAATGGTGAGGGCTATTGATTTTTGATAAAATAGCAGGAGATTAATAAATATAATATTTATTTATTTATCTATAGATTAAGTACTAAAACTATGCTCATATTATTTGTAAAAATAATAATAAACATTAATTCAAACATATCACTACAATCCATACTTTAGAAGGATAAAATTCTCACCAGAATAAATTTACAAGAGTGAAAAAGATGCTTATGCATTATCCTATGCCATAAAAGAAAATTGTATGTGCTAGAAGAACCTATTCTTGAAGTGTTCGGTAAAGAGGCTAGTGAGGAAGAGTTGTCTCTTTATGAGAAATATTTTAATGATGTTAAATTTTTTTAGTGTTTAATGCTATAATAAATTACCAATGAGCTTCTAAAGAAACATTAGGACATGGATATATTTAGCTTGATGTCTCACCTTTGGGACCTCTATCAAGAGAATGTGAGATGAGAGAGATATGATATTTCCAATGCTCTGTTTACAATTAAACTTAGAGATTTAGCACCATATGGTCCTCATGTAGTAAATATTATTAGATATATTGAAAGATTAGACATCTTAGGTATTAAATTCCTAGATAAGTTGCCAAAAATTTCATACTTCCATTACTACCCAAGTCCTTATATACTTTTATTGTTAATTATATCATGAGAAATAATGAGAAAATTCTTTCAGAAATTCTTACTATGATTATCAAAGTGGACAAAGACATGGGATGTGAAAAACTCATAGTACTTATGGTGAATAAGAAAAGTAAGAACAAGGAAAAGGGGACCAAGACTCATAAAAAGTCTAAAGATCTTGGGCACCATCCTTCCAAGAATAAAAATATCCATAAGTAGGGAAAGGAAAAGGAAGCATTATGTTTTTCATGTGGTAAGAAAGGTCACTAGAAGAGGAATTGTACCTTGAAGTAAGTGGAAGCTAATGGTGCATTCATTATCAATTTAAATCTTTCAATATCTACACATTGGGTATTATATATATATATTTTGGTACTCACATCTATATCCAAATGTAGGAACCAAGTAGATTCTGAAAAATTTCTAGAGGAGATGTGGATCTGCGAGCTGCCAATGGTGTATGGATGGCTGCTCTAGCCATTAGAGGCTTCCACATTTCATTTACAACATGAATGATATTGGTTTTAAGATATTTTTATTATGTACCAACTATTACCAAGAACATAATTTTTTTATCCTTTCTAGATAAATGTGGTTTTATTTTAAAATTTGGAAATAAAAGTTTTTTCTTTTATAAAGACAACATATGTTATGGAATGAAACATTTAAATAATTTCCTTTATGTATTAAATTATGAAAACCAAGTATTGGAAATAATATAAAGAATATTAAATTGGATTTAGGTATTGAGTATCTTAATTAAGAGTTTATTAAATTTTTATGGGAGTTTGGTATTATTTCTCAACTCACTCCAACTTATACACTATAGTGGAATGGTGTTAGTGAAAGGAGGAACTATACTTTTATAGACATGGTAAGTTCGGTGATGATTTATACAAATATTATATTATCCTTTTGGGGACATGCATTACAAACTATAACATATATATTAAACCGATTACTAACTAAATCGGAAAATAGAATTACCTTCAATTTATAAAGCGGAAAGAAACCCATTTTTTCACATAAATGTGTATGGGGTTGAGAGAGAATTATTATAAGATCCAAAATTTTTATGGAGATGTATAGAGATCATTTATAGGTACTATTTTCCTTATGTTGAGTAATTTTCAATTTTATTTTAACTTGGGGTGTGTTTGGGTGAAAAATTGAGAATTTTAGGAGGAGGGAATGTGTATGGTTGGTGTATGGTTTTCTCAAACTGTGCTCCCTGGCCCAGAAAACTGTGAAAACCCAGGTAGAGGGGATTCACACAACTGGCGCATGGTTTTCCAAACTATGTTACCTATTAGAATACATTGTTCACCCCTAGAAGAGGAACATGGTTCAGAAAACTGTGCGCCCCTTTCTAGTAAACCATGCATGGGATTTAAATTAAATTTAAAATTAGTTTTAAAAATTCTCAAACCCCCCATTTTAACCCCTAATCGTCCATAACTAGACCCTAAACATTATTTCACAATTTTAGAGGATCCTAGATAGATTCCAAACCCTCATAAATTCCATTATTTGTTATTAAAAGTTTGGATTGAATATCTTCACCCCTCTTGATAAGAAGATCTAATCCCAAGTGGTTTCATTCTTCTATTCCATTTATACCTCATTTTTAGAGGGAAGTTATCATCTATTTTTTTGGATCTATATCTAGGAATTTTAGATCTAGATCTAGAATTACGAGATCTTGATTTTTTGATCTTGAATTATGTTTAATATCCATATCTCATTCTACGTCTTGATTCTGCTCAAATTGGGGATTTTCCATTGGCGATCATTTGTCAAATAATTGGGGTAGGTGGTCTATAATTAAAATCCAAGTCTTGATTTCAATTAAATGTATATAATTGTAGAATTTATACTGGATGATTATTAATTGAGTTTCTTAATTTGGATTAATTAATTTCATAAAATTAATTAATTAAGGGATTGTGAAATTGGGGATATTGGGATTGTTGAATTAAATAATTAATTATTGGATTAATTATAGGGAAATTGGGATTATTAAATTGGATTAATTAATTATAGAATTAATTAATGAGAATTTTCATGTTTATGAAATCAATTAAGTTAGAATAATTAATTTCTGAATTAATTATGAAGATATTAAGATCATTAAATATGATTAATTAATTTTGGAATTAATTAATAGAGATTGTTATTATTATGTGATTGATTGAGTTGGATTAATTAATCATTGGATTGCTTAGTGGAACTTATGTTATTAATTAATTGTTAGATTAATTAATGAGAATGATGTGATTAATTAATTTTTGAATTAACTAATGAGATAATTTGATTAATTAACTATTGAATTAATTAATGAGATAGATGTGATTAATTAATTGTTGAATTAAATAATGATATAGATGTGATTGATTAATTGTTGAATTAATTAATGAGATGATGTGATTAATTAATTTTTGGATTAATTAATGAGATGGATGTGATTAATTAATTGTTGAATTAATTAATGAGATAGATGTGATTAACTAATTGTTGAATTAATTAATGAGATTTATGTTATTAATTAACTATTGAATTAATTAATTAGATAGATGTGGTTAATTAATTATTGAATTAATTATTTAAATTATGAATGGTAATAATGAAATTCATATGTGAATTGAAATGATGAATGGTAAAAATGGAATTCATATGGGAATTGAAATGATGAATGGTAATAATGCAATTCATATGTTAATTGAAATGATGAATGGTAACAATGGAATTCATATGTGAATTGAAATGATGAATGGTAACAATGGAATTCATATGTGAATTGAAATGATGAATGGTAACAATGACATTAAAATGAGAATTGAAATTATGAATTATAAAAATGGAATTTATATGTTAATTGAAATGATGAATGGTAATAATGGAATTCAGATATATGATATCCCTTGGGGATAATTCAGACTTTGTCATGGGCCTAAGCAGGTATTGAGAGTTTAGGTGTCCTTGGGAACCTGAGAGTTATGTGGCTAAATAAAGAGTAATTGAATAAGTGTAAAATATTTACTTTATTAATTTAATTTATATTTTATACAAATACATACACTAGTTTGACTGGCTATTATTTTATACATCATTGGTGGTGGATTACTAAGTTGTAGTCACACCCTACTCGAGCTGCCTGATCAGTACCCAAATAGATTTCATGGTTGAAGGATGGGTTAAGATCAAGGGACCTATGTTATATAGATGAGTTGGTATGGAGCATGGATGAGGGAACTGAACATGGTTTGGACCCACTTGGGAGTTTTTAGTGTCTTTATTTATTTTGGGTTTTTCATATTGACACTTGACATGTACTTTGGAAGGAAATATCTATTGTTTAGTTTTGGTATTCTATTTTCTGATTTGGGCATCATGTGATATTGGTATCATTCTGGTTATGGTTATATTATATAGATATTTTTTGTGTGTATTACTCTCATAAAGAGGGTATAGTCTCCCCATGATTTATGTTAAACTATCATTACTAGTCGGAAGCCTCTGATGTATGGGGAGGTGTGCCTGAGGTCATGTGGCAAATCAACTTAGGGCACCAGTGTGTGAAACCTAGGTCAGGACGTTACATTTGTTAAGGAATTATCAGGAAACAAACTAGTACCCTGAGGCACAAGGTGTATTTTTATAGGTTATCCTAGGGAAACAAAGTGGTACTACCCATATAAACCCTCAGATAAGAAAGTTACTATCTTTAGAAAATCCATATTTCTTGATAAGGATAGTATCTACAAAAAGGATATTGGGAGAAATATTAACTTCAAAGAAGTTTATGCTCAAGATACTCAAGATTTGGTATCAGAACATATTCTAAAGGTCTCTATGGAAGAACTAGTTCCTGAAACATAAGTAATGCGTAGGAACACTAGAGAGACATGATTTTCTAGTCAACGAAGATGGTGATTCATTATTGATTGACATTGATGAACATATCTCCTACAAATAGGTAGTAGATATCTTAGATGTTGAAAGATATCAACAAGACACGAATTCTGAAATGGATTCCATGTATCAGAACTAAGTTTGGGTTCTGATCAATCCGCTGATTGATGTAAAGCATGTTGAGTGAAAATGGGTATTCAAGAAAAATCTGGACATGAAAGTTAAAGTAAATACCTATAAAGAAAATATAGTGGATAAATGGTTTAAAAAAATTCAGGAAATTTAATATTACAAAACCTTTTCTCTAGTTTCCATGTTTAAATCCATCAGGATTCTTCTTTCAATAGCATCTTACCATGATTATGAAATTTTGAAGATGGATGTCAAAACTGTTTTACATAATGGGAACCTTTTGGAAGATATTTATATGAAACAACCAGAAGGTTTTTTTACTCTAGTTGATTCTAAAAATATTTTCAAATTGTAAAGATACATTTATGGATTGAATCAATCATCCAGGTCGTGGAACATTCAATTTTATAAATTTATAATAGATTTTGGTTCCATGAAGAATGAATGTGATCCATATGTTTATAATAGGTTTAGTGGGATTGTATTCATTATTCTAATAGTATATATTGATGTCATATTATTTATTATAATTGACATACTAGTCTTACATCCTATTAAGGTTTGGTTAAACAAATGTTTCTCTATGAAGGACTTAGGTAAAGCAGTCTACATTCTAGTGATCAAGATCATTCATGAAAAATCCAATAGGTTTCTTGGACTAAGTAAAGGTATATATATTTAATAGATAATAAAGATATTTAGTATAGAATAATCTAAGAGTGAATTGGTTCTAGTGTCACATGGCATATATATTTTTAAGAAAATCCTTCCTCAAACACAATAGGGGAAAGATAGAATGAGTAAGACCCATATGCTTCAGTGATATGATCAATCATGTATGCCATGTTATGTACCATAATTAATGTTTCCTATGAATTGAGCATGATATATAGATATCAAGATGATCTAAGAGAAATTTTTTTTACTATTAAGGATATACTTATGTATCTAAGAAAAAATAAGGAGATATTTCTGGTGTATGGATGAGACAAGGTGCTAGTCATCAAAGATTTTATTGATTCTAGTTTTTAGAAAAAAAATGATCTGAATTTTCAATCATGATATGTTTTCTATCTCAAAATAAGAGTTGTGAGATGGAAGAGTTTAAAGCATCCGATTTTCTCCAATTCAAAAACAGAGTCTGAGTATATAGCATCTTTTGATTCAAGCAAAGAAGTTGTTTGGATATGGAACTTTTTCTAGGATCTTGATGTGGTTCTTAATAGTAAAGACTATATCACATTGTATTGTGATAATACTATAGTGGTGGATCTTAAAAAAGATATGAGGTCACACAAATGGACAAAGAGCATACTTAAAAAGTGTCACCTCTTGAGGTACTCTTCTCATAGGGGTGAAGTTGCAGTAATTAGATTTTCCATGGAAGAAAATGTGGTGAATACCTTGAGTAAAGGCCTATCTTAGCATAAGAATGAGTATCATGTGAGATCTAGCATACTGAAGGTTGTTAGAAGCTGGATCTAGTATAAGTGGGAGTATATTGGATTTGGTTCCCTAGAACCAAATTATGTTTACTTTTTGATAACTTGTATTCATTTTATTAATATTAACAAACACCTTATTCACATTATGATTGTTATTCTATGTATTATAGCATTTAAAAATTTCTTAAGAGTATCTATCGCATTGAAAGGTTACAGTAGTTACCCACTACGATGAGAACCCAGAAGTTCCATGATAGTATTCGTAAATATTATATATATATATATATATGGTTGAAATAAATTTAGGGACAAAAATGATATAGGATATCAGGGGTAGAGACTCAGGACTTTGAGACACTTTCTCATGGTGCAATCCCTTGGTAATATCCAGTATATGATATTATAAGAACAAGACCCGCCAGTAGAAAATACACATTTATATGTTTTATTGGATGTTCCTATCCGTGGATATGTGTATTGATACTTAGAATTTAATATTATTATTGATAAGTATTATAAGTTATTTACTTTGATGTATTGATGAAAATTGTGATGATATAAGTTCACAGGGAGGTAGGATACATTGGGTGTTTCATGAGTAATATTTCATTAATGAATAATCCAAGAAAGGATTTTTACCTTATGTTCTTTAATGGAAGTTGACATATCATGCCCTTTGATGAAAATGATATAGCCAAAATAAATCCACGACTGTTTTTTAGGAAAGCTCGATCTTATAAAGTCAAAGAAAGAGACATCGATCACATAGGTTGATGGAACTAGTATGCAACCTTATTAATTAGAGACATTATGATAAAGGGATTATATTATACAGTAAGCATCTGTTTGTGGTTTTAATTCATTGTGACATTATCTTATTTCTCTATGGGTGTTTTGACATGTTGCTGGATTCTAACCTTGGAATTTGGGATGCTTCGCCTAATTCCACAAATAAAGAGGCCTAGAGGGCCACACACTAAGTGTATATATAACCTCAATTAAATAAAAATATTATTTATTATTTAATAAGTTGAATAAATATTATTCCCACATGTGGTTTAATAATTAGTCACATTTTCTTGATCACATATATTCCTTCACCAGTTATTCAAGAGAATATTATGTGAGTTGAATGTCTAATAAATATTTATTTTCTGTTTAGTGAATATAATATTTATTTATTTATTAGCGAATAATGCAGTGATATTTATTTATAAAATAAATAGTCATTATTTAAGGTCTGATAAATATTGTGGAGGAATGGATGACCGATTTTAAAGTTATAGTGATAAATAATATATGTTGAAAATTATTTTAATAAATAACAATTAATTTAATTTGTGAGTTTAGTGCATGTCAAGAAATAATAATAATATTTTTATTATTATAGAAATAGTTTTTGTAGGAATTAAGAAAAATAATTAGGGTGCATATGAAATTATTATTTTCTAACCCTAGATATCAATAAACCTAATTTTATTATTTCTCCAAAGATCTAATTAATTTTGGTTATACACAATGAGATCTGGAGAGAATCTTCTCAAAGTCCTAGAAAGCACCCTCTACCAGAACACTCTCACAACAGAGTGATCCTCCTCTACCACCACTCTTAGTTCTAGAGAGATCAAAGATAACTCTTCCTTGAAGTGATTCTTGGGGTGATTAAATGAGAATGACATAAGTGTTACAATCTATTGTTCTAGAACCAGAATATTACTATAGTGATATCTGAAGGTTTTTGGAACACATGTGGATCCCTACTGAAGGGAATATATCCTTGATTCCTGTAACACAATGATGATATGACATAGAGACACTTTCAGATCCATAAATGAAGAAATAATTCCTTGCAAGGTAATTCTTTAATTGATTAAATTAATTATAAATAATATATTATGATTCTATGTTTTGGTTCTAGTGTTTTATATCATCAATATTCTTTGATTTAATTTCATTTATCATGGTATTTATAATCATGTAAATCTCATATTAATCATCGATTATGACAAAAATATGAGTTGGGAATTCTTAATCTAATGCTTCCTTTATACCCATAACCTTCAGGATAGTGGTGCACCTTATGGATATTCCTTCACATTATTAAGGTATGCATGATTCATTTCATATGTCTCAACTCCATAGGTACATAATCGATTCCATGCATGTCATAAACTACAAGGATATTGAGCCAGAGCCCAATGCATTGTATGTGGAGAACCTAATGTAGATCAAAGACCAGAGTGAGAAATTCCTTCAAGGGAAGATTATACCACTAGTACAAGTTCTATGGAATCATGGAAGGATCTAGGAGGAGACTTTGGAGTGAGAGGATGATGTTTAGGTTCAATGGCCTGAGTTGTTTGAGCATAACCTTTTAAGGTACTTCTCAGGGATAAGAATCCTTTAGAGGGGGAGAATTGTAACATCCATGCTTTTTTGGTTGTATAAGAAGTTATAAAACTACTCCATTCCACTTTTGTTTATTCTCTCATTTGGGATGTTAATAGGTCTATTTTAAGTGGCTTAGGGTGTGTGTTTTGATGATGGAATAGTTGAGGAAGGGATTGATCTTGGGGTGGCTAGAAAATAGCCATCGAATTGTTGGTGAAACCTATCAACTAGCTGATGGGGTTCCATTAAGTCTTATGGCTATATAAAACCCCACCGACCATCCAGTGAGGTGCCACTAGCTAACCAGTGGTACTGGAAGAACCAAGGAGGTTCTTCCCAGCACGCCAGCCAGCCAGTGAGGCCCATTATTTGGCCAGTGTAGCTAGTATAGGGATGCATTAAATGCACCCCATGGATTTTAATTCCATGAATTTTGACCCTTTTTAGTTACCCAAATACAAAAATTTACACCTCATTTTAAATTTAATACCTCTTATCTAGTTATTAGAGTCCTCTCACTCATCTCCCCTTGGATCTCCTTCATTGGAATGATCTATCAATGCCTAAATGGTGAATTGTTTTCTATATCCATACCAACTTCTTCATCCTTATTGAGATATTAACATTAATCTATGATGGATATGTGTTTTTATCATGATTTTATGATAAATTAATCCTTTCTTTATAGATTAGTGGTGGATCTGGTATATTTAAAATCATTCTTGATCTAATTGAGATCTACCATCGACTATGAGAATTCTTCAAGTAAGTGTTTAGGAACCATCTTTCTAGAACCCTTATTGATGAAAGATTTATTTTATAACCTTAATTCATTGATGAATACTTATTATATTGTTGGAGGATTTTACATGTCAATGAAAACCCGTCTTGACTAGAGATAAAACTACCAAGAATGGTGGATGTTTATGGGTAAGTCATCTTTAATCGATCATACCGAGACTCTCTTATTCTTGAATATATTTACCATTGATTTATTACTAATCAATTTATGTTTATTGGATATACCTGAGACTATCTCTATAATTGGTGATGGATTCATGATCCATTCTTTGAATGAAAATATATATAGTTAATTGGTGTTTTTCCTTCAACATACCTTTGAATCGATTCTGTTGATGAACTCCATATAGTATGTGATTCTAGAATCACCTTCTTGACATGTAACCTTATTGAGTCTCATTATAATCCTTTTTATTGAATTAGAATCTGAGTTAGGAATCCTTTATGTGTGAGCTAGATCTACATGGGTATACAACATGATTTATTCTTCATTCCTTGATGAAATTCGAAGTTATTCATCAATAACCTTTAGGTAGGATGTTCATTACCTTTTGAGAACATTTTATACACTTTTTTACTTGATTTAATGATATGTTGGAATGGTGTTCTTTCCTTGATCGATGGTAATTTCTTGGTGGTATGTGCATTTCCATGTTACCCATATATGATCCTTGTTTCCATGAGTATTACTAGAGTATCATGTTACCATATTTGTTAATGATCACATATTTATATTCATTTCTAATATATTCTCATGATTATATTCTATGATTTTCCATGTATTCATTACCCTATTATATATGTTACTATTCCTTTTTGAGGTTTTTCATTGGTAATCGTGATAGGTGGACCATAGTGTTATGATTACCCCTTAAAGGGGGAGTTCACTCGATATGCAGTGATGACCATGGTGGACCTTACATATGGAAAGATCATGTCAGCCTTGTGTGACGAACCAAAACTTGATTTCATGAGGATACTGAGTAATAGTCCAGAACTCGATGCCTTGTGGATATTGAGTAACATGTTGACTTGATGTCGTGAGGATACCTAGAAACATATACATAATCCATGTGGATTGTTTTGGTCATTTATGATATTCATACAAATATCCTTCTAGAATAGAGTCAAATCATGTACGGTTAGGGATCATGATGACTTCATTAGAACATGGGTACTCGACGCATGATTTATATGCTTGTATATGAATTTATTATTATCATGGAATACACCTATTATACATAAGAACATTTTTAAGGAAAAATTAGTGGTTTCATAATGGGTTTTATTACTCACACCCTATATGAACATCTCAATATGCATGAAGAATTTTTTATAGGAATACAAAAAAGGGAAAGGGGCCCATGGAAGATAACTGAGTCATGGATTATAGAGCTGGTGACAGGATCGTGATAGACTCTGGAGGATCCCATAGAGCTTTATTTATTTATTTACCTTCTTTCAATTATACTCTAGTTTGTATTTCCATAGTATGAGATATTTGTATATCTTTATTTAAATTTATATTTGTGTGCCATACATTATTACATTATGATTATTTAGTTTTACACATGTTACTCTAATTATTATAATATATTTATATTATTGTCATAAGGATATGATGCTGATGGTATAGTCTCCCCACTGACATACTTTAGAACCTCAATACTAGTTGAAAACCTCTTGCATATAGGGAGGAATGCATGATGTGTTGTAAATCAGAGGCTTGGAATAGGTGGTTCAGGTCAAGGTTTTATAGATACAAAAAATTTGACCAATTCTATTCTAATGATTAGATTCGTTTGAGTCTAATGATCTTCCTAATCCACTTAGTGTGTACTCCTCTAGGACCCATTATTGATGGTAGTAGTTTCAACCCATAGAGTAAGAGCGATATATAGAAACACATAATGAACCTAAAAAAATAAGAGAAGTTTCCACAAAGACTTCCTCCCGTGAATTATACTATGTAATATAATCCATTTTTTAACCAATATCTCATCAAGTGGGACACATACCCATGTCACCACCCCTTAATGATTGATATGTATTTATTTAAATTTATGAGATAAAAATTACTTTCACTTCTATGGACATGTATTTAAATAAGGAACTATCATTATAATCAAATGTACATAGATATCTTCCTCTATAATTTAGAAGGGGAAAATCCTCTCTTGATCATTAAACCAATCATCATACTATTCATGATATACCCAATGAAAAACAATTTTTATAGAAGATATATTTCAAGGTTTTTATCATGCATAAAAATAAACCCTTCATGATATACATTGAAAATGACTTCAAGTTCATGAAAAAATACACATGCTCATATATAGAAATATTGAAGTTACTTTGGGTTTATTCTGTAATGATTGTTATATTTTTTTTAACATTTTTTTGTGAATGTTTTTTGTGTTTTAGGTGAAATTGAGTTTCTTATTATCATAATAAGCCTTATTTAATTCTATTACTAAGTCATATGATGTTATAATAATCCTCATATTTTATAATATCACTGTTACTAAAAAAAATTCATGGGTAAAGATGAAGTTTTTGAACAAAGAAAGTTGTAAAAAGTTCAAGTTATAAAGTACATGTAAATTTCAATATTACAAAGTATGAAGGCTACCTAAATGAGTTGATTAGAAAAAGAAGTTGTAGGAAGATTTCATTAGTGTAATTATATAGAGTGTATTTTTGAGTAAGTTACTAGGATGAGTTTTCTAAGTCAAGCTAATCAAAAAAAGACAATTAGATAATGAGAAACTTGTTCTTGTACCATACAGATAAATTTGAAGCCATTCAGATGAAAAATGATGATGATCATAAATTAAAAATCCATCTAATAAACTCTATAAATATCATCATACAAACATTCAAGAATATATTATATGGAATTTTGTGAGTCCATTAAATGGGAAAACCATTGAATTTATAATCTCCAAGAAATATTTCCTCAGTCAAAGGTTACTAGAAGAAGGGGATCTAGAAAAAGTAGCACCATAAAAAAATATATCAGATAGATTAATTCTTATAAATATTTCTCGAAAAATAAAGCGTGAGATTGCAAGACCAATTTTATTAAATAGATAGGATTTTATGGGGGTTTGGATAAATTTACCTAAACTTTGTAAAGTCAAATATTGTGATGATATAGAGCTATTCTTTCAGTGTTCATAAATCTATCCAAAATTTAAATAAGTTTTGAAGAGATCATTGATGCTTAATTATAAGGAAAATTTACTAAAAAAAATTTACTATGAAGTTTCAAAGAGTTTAAAGGTGGTAAAACATAATTTTATTTGGGTGGGAAATTTAAATTAGAGCCCATGATTTTCCCTTGATTTTTAGAGGAATTATTCATATATAAAGGGGTGAAGGATTTTGTGAATTTTTTCTGTTAATTTTGAGGAGTATAATTACTTATTTTTTTAGTGAGATATCATCACGTGTTACCAACTAGGGATTATCTTAGTTGAAGAATAATCACCTAATGAAGGTGTACGAGACACATATACATTTGGTAGAGCATCATTAGACTAAGGTTTACTAGGCATACTTGTACTGATTAAGGAATATTAGATGGAGGTTCACTAGATGGAGAGACACCAAATATAGAGGTTCTATATAGATATTACTAAAAAAAATTGTGATCTACTTTCAAAGTTTTATTATTGTGCGTTGCTTCAAAGTATAAGAAATTTTTTTAACTGGTGGGAGCCAATATAATTTTCTATTGGGAGACAAAAGAAGCTTAACAAGACTTGGATAATTTATATTTACTTTATTATATAGTGGATATCCTTGGATTAATGAGAGTCAACATAGTAAGGAATAAGTACCCACATTGGGGTAAAACCTTGTAAAAACTTGTTTTCTTTGATTTATTTTATTATATTTTCATACAAGTAAGGTTGAGTTATAAATTTTTGAGGATAGAAAATTTAACAAGATACATAGGTTAATTTTAAGAGAATTGTTTTTTGTAAAATATTACCACATATTCAACTCCCCACTCTTAGTGGTCTATGAAATCCTTGGACCTTCAATTAGTAGCAGAGTGAGGTTCCCTCTATAATATCCCTATACTCTTTATCATGGATAATTTCAACTCAGTCAACATCAGAGGTATTACTACCTTCATCGAAAAAAATTATCATGGATAGAAAAACATAATGAAACCCTATCTTCTATATATTTTTCTGGAGATGATTGATACAACTACCATAGGGTTTACAACGATGAAGAAATATGCTCCTATGACATTTACTAACAAAATTAATCTTGAGGTTAATGGAAAATATTAGAATTATATTATTATGTACTTATCAGAAAATGTTTATATGAGGGTGATGGGTCTCAAAAATAGTAAAGGAAACTTGGGAAAATATCAAAAAAATCTTCAACAGAAATATAAAAGTGAATGAAGAAAAAATAAAATATGGAGAATTAAGTTTGAAGATATCAAAATAGTAGAAGATGAAACTATTTATGATTACCTCACCATAGTAAATGAAATCATCATAACATTAGAGGATTTAAGGATGTCTTAGAATATTTAACTTTTTTTAAAAAATTGATGAGGAACTTTATAGATAGGTTTGATCCTAAAGTCTCTGCTTTATAAGATAAAGTTGATTTATTCCTTGATGGATTGCATAACATTCTTATTGTATATTAAATTAGGAAATATCCCAAATTAAAAAATAATATTAAGGAAGATATAGATTTTGAAGCTATAAAGAATTTAAAAATACGAGAGCCAAAAAATGAGGTGATGTGCCTTAGTGAATCAGAAGAGAAAGAAAATGATGTTGAAGTGAATCATATAATTATTTTCCTTATCTCTAAAAATTATTAGAAAGGTAGAGGCAAGTACAAAGGAAAAATTCCACTTAAATTTTTTGAGTGTGGAGGCATCAAATTTTTTTCAATGACCTGTCCAAAGAATAAACATGGAGAATATGATTACGATGATTCTAAATAAAAACATCAAAATAAGAAGTGGGTTAAAACTTCTAAGTTAATAAATACACTAGGATAAAGAAAAGGTTCACTGGAAGAAAATAAATAAGTATGTTTAGTAAAAGGGAAGAGTATGAATCTACTTAAAAATAGTTTATTAGAAGATTAAAATCTGTAGAAGTTTATAACCTTCACGACTCATATTAAAAGAAAAGAAGATATTTCAAACAGTGAAGAAGAAGAAGGTAAAAAAACCTATAAGGAATATCAACTAAGATCAGAACTTATGGCATGTCTTGATTAAATAAAAAATATCAAGAAAGAAGATAAAATATTTAATAAGTAAAGTGAGAATAATAATGAAGGAAAAAAATAATTTCTTAAAAAGGAATATGCATACATAAAATAAATTAATAATCTCAAACTAAAAGTTGAATAAAAAGTAAAAATGGTGAATTATCTTGATGAAAAACTTATTGCTAAGGAATAAAATCTATGTAAGAAAAAATCATGATTTATTGAGGCTTAAAAAACCTTAAATAAAATAAAATAAAATTTCAAAAAATATTTATAGGTAAAGGAAGAAACATATCAAGATGCTGGTAGAACTCATCCCAAGAATTAGGTGAAATATACACCCACTAAACTCAAAAGTTAATCTGATTTTACTGACCATTAAGGTGTAAGAATCAATAATGGGGGAGATTAGGCTGAGAAATGGTGTTAGAAACATATAAAATTAACATAAGTTAAAAGTAACTACCATAATAATGATTCCCCACATCAAGAGAAATTATATACTGATTCTCAACAAACTTATCCCATGGGAAATCCATACTTCTATAGAATATAAAGGTTCAATGGTTATTGTTGGTGTTATGGGATATATGGTAATAAGGAATATAATTTCTAGAACAATATGTCTCTCCATAGAAGTAGGTATGAACTAAGGGAGTGCAATAATGGAAGAAAGGGAGGAAACTATCTAAAGCTTAAGGAAGAAACAAAATTAGAGTCATCATACGTTAAAAAGATCTCCTTGAAAAATAAATTTGACTACTTGGAAGAAAATTTTGAAATGTTTGACAATACAGGTCACTATGATAAATATTATATTATATCACTTCCAAGAAAAAAATACTTGTATCAGAAAAGAAGAGGAATCTAGGAAAAGGAAAATTGAAGAAACATATTTTATTATTGATACTACTTTAAAAGATATAAAAAGGAATAAACCAAATATTCTTGATAGTGAATGTTCCTCACATATGAAAAGTGATGTGAAGATCTTAAAAAATATTGAATAACATGAGGGGATAATAGTAACTTTTAATAATGATAGTTCCTTAAAAATAATATGAGTTGGTACGGTCCAGATTGGAGCTCAGAAGCCAAAGTCAAAGGAAGTTATATTTTTTGATGGGATTAAGCACAAATTACTAAGTGTTATCTAACTTTGTGATGATGGTAAGGAATTTATCTTTATAAAAGATTCATGTATCATCCAATGTTTAAAAAATTGAAAAGTTGTTAATAATGGAGAAATAACTAGTGACAATCTATTTCAAATTAGAGTTCCAAGTAATTCTTTCTATTTAAGTTTTTCTGATGAAAATAAGATATGGAACCAAATAATTGTAAATTGGGCCAAAAAATCATGAGAATAATTTCAAGGTAGGATATTGTAATAGATTTAACATAACTTAAAAGAAAATATGATTCTATTTGTACAAATTTCCTGAATGGAAATATGATTAGTGGAACACATAAGAAAGTTTAAATTCAATCCATCAGAACTCTTGATCTCATAAAATCTGATCTGTGTGGGCCGATGAGACATCAATAAACAAAGGGTGATTTTTTATTTTATTACTTTCATTGATGATTTCACTTTAATGAACCACATAATGTTCATGAAACATAAATTAAAGGCTTTAGAGTTTCTCAAAAATTTCAAAAGGGAAGTTGAGAAAGAAATGATTGTATATATATTGAAGATGAGGACATAAATGGAAAGGAGTAAAAAATTAATTCTTCTGATTCATATATAAACATGGAATTAAACACTAATATAGTAATCAATACAATCCTAAAAAAATGGAGTATTAGAAAGTAAAAATAAAAGTTTAGTTGAAAAGAAAATAAGCATTCCCACTAAATATAAAATTTCAAAATTCTTATGGAGAGAATCAATAAGTACAAATAATCACATTCAAAACAAATACTTGTTTTTCCTAGAATAAAAAATGAATCCCTATAAGTTGTAGTATAAGATAAGTACTATAATTAAATACTTCACATTTTTTGGGAGTCTTTTCTTAGTAAATATAAAATATTCATATTTAGGAAAGTTTTATTAGAATAAAGAAGAATGAATTTTCATGGGATATTCATCCAATAGAAAAAGTCACAAGTACTGGAAAAAATGAATAAATAAGTTGGTTGATTCATTTAATGTAAAATTCATTTAAAACAATCCCACCATACCAAATGTTATTGAATATGATAAGGGTGTTTTAGCTAAATATAAATTGATTTATTCTAGATAAGTTAATGTGAAAGAAGATGATTATGAGCCTAATATTATACAAGTTTATTCTGGGAAGTCTAGTGATGAGGAAAGTAAGACCATAAAAAAATCACAAAAAATATAGAATTTAAAAAAATAGGTTGAATTCAATAATATTATGAAATATTAGTAAGCTCCAGTTATGACCAGATAGAAATTGAGTTTTTAAAATCAAATTTCACTTATCTCATAGGTGGAACCACAATTTGTTTCAGAAGAAGTTGAAAAAAAAGGATGGATAAAGGAAATGAATAAAAATTTGGATCAAATTGAGAAAAAATGACACTTGGGATCTTATCTCTCAACCAAAGGGAAATAATTATATAGAAAAAAATGGGTGTTCAAAAATAAGGTCAACCAATAGGATATATTTAAATAAATAAATCGAGGATTTTTTTGTAAAGGTTACTCACAGGTGTAAGGTGTTTATTTTGAAGAAATATTTTCCCCTATTGCAAGGCTTGAGAACATCATAATGTTTTTGTCTGTTACTACTCATTAAAATTAAAAAATCTATCAGATGGATGTTAATTCAACATTCATAAATGGTAAAACTGAATAAGAAGTTTATATAGAGTAACCTAGAGGGTTCATATTTGATAATGATCTAACCATGGTGTGAAACTGAATAAATAATTATACAAGTTGAAACACGACCCTCATTCATGGTATTGAAAACTTGACATTTTTTTGATGTAGTTGAAATTTTCAAAAGGAAAGTTTATTGTAACTTTTATGTGAAAAAAGTGAGCATAGGTACCCTAATTTTCATTAATTATGTTTATGATAATTTTTATAGGAGTCGTGGATAAATATTTTGAATAATTTGATGACCAAACGAAGAATAAATTTGAGATGTCAAATCTTTGAGAGTTGAATTTCTTTTTGGGATTACAAATCAAACAAAAAATAAGATACATCTTCCAATCACAAGAAAAGTATACTAAATAGTTTCTAAAAAAGTTTATCATGGAAGTTTGAAAATAAGTTACAATCATATTTTTGTTTACATGAGTGAAGATGAAGCTGGGAAAAGTGTAAATTAGAAGGAAATATGGACATTAATTAGAGGTTTTCTCTATCTTACTACTTTAGGACCAAACATTTCATATGATGTAACTTTGTGTGAAAGATATCAGAGTGATCCAAAGGAATGACACATTATTACAGTAAAAATAATTCTCAGTTATGTTAAAGGAACACTAAACTATAGACTGATATATAAACAGAGTAATGATTTTACTTTTCTTGGTTTCACTGATGATGATTGATCTAGAGATTGAAATCATTAAAAATCAAAAATTAGTAGGAGATTTATTCTTGGGAGAAATCAGTGTGATCTATCTAAAAATCCTTTTCAAAATTCTAGATCAAATCACATTGATATCGAATACCATTTCATCAAAGATTTGGTTGTTAATGGAGATGTTTTTCTTGAGTATATTTCAAAAAAATACCAAATTTTAGATATTTTGAATAAAGAAATTCCAAATGAAATATTTGAGAAATTGAGGCTAAAACTACATGTTCAGCCTCCACCACTGAATTAAAGAAGTTATTAAGAATACCCCCATTATCCTTTGGAATCTTTTGATAAAGGGGTATAATAAGTAAAAATATATACTCTATATTTAGTGAATATGAAGACAGTGTTATAAAAAATGGGTATTATAAAGGTTTGAGGAAGTTACCAAAAGATATAATTCTAGAAGTTGAGATGATTTGTGGGTGGGGGTATCAATATCATGGACACAAAATAGCTTGTAAATAAGGGATGAAATTCCTTAAAAAACATTTCTTAATTTGGCAGCGTGGTGTTAGGATACTCTCTATGAAAAAGGTTGTGGTTTGATGAAATTTAAGAAAATAATTGTTTATAATTTTTCCAAAAAATTCAAAGGGGGATATTGAAGATCCTTTGGGCTGATTCTATAATGTTTTTTGTCTTTGTTTTCAACATTTTGATTTTGAATGTTTTTGTGTTTGAGGTGAAAGCGAGTTATCTATTATCATAATAAATTTGAGTTACTTCTCTTACTAAGTTGTATAATGATATAATGATCCTTAAAGTTTCTAACATCATGATTACTAAAAGGTTTTTATGGTTTAATATAAATTTTATAGAAAATAACAATTGTAAAAAGTTCAAATTATGAAGTCTATACAAAGGTAAAAGTTAGAAAGTATGAAGGCTACTCAAATAAGTTGATCTGGTATAGAAGTTTGTGAAAGAGTTTGTCAGTGTAATCATAAAGAGTGAAGGTTTGAGGAAGTTGATAGGATGAGTTTTGTAATTTAATCTAATACAAAAAATATGATTGGATAGAGGGAATATTGTGATTGACTAGATATATAAGTTTGAAGTCTTCTAAATGATGAAAGATGTTGATTACCAAATGAAGGTTCATCAAAAAAAATCTCTAAAGATCATCAAATGAACATTCATGAATCCATAAAATGGAATTCTGTGAGTCAATATGAGGTAGAATACCTAAAGTTTGTAATCTGTAAATAAGAGTTCATCTAAAAATGGCTACTGGAAGAAGGGGATCTAGATAAAGCAGCATCAGAACAAAAGTTACAGGACATAGATATTATTATGAATATTTCCAGATAAATAAAGTGTGAGTTTACTGAACCAAGTCAATCAAATAGACAGGATCATATGGAGGTTTGAATAACTTTACATAAAATCTGTAAAGTAAACTATTGTGATTATGTAGAGTTGTTCTTTCAATGTTCGTAGATCAAGAAAAAATTTAAGGAATTTTTGAAGAGATTGTTGATTCTGAGTTATGAGGAAAGTTTGTTGATGAAAGTTGACTTTGGAGTTTTATAGAGTCTCAAGGTGGTAAAATGAAAGTTTAGTTGAGTAGGAAATTAAAATTGGATCCCAAACTTTCCCCCTTTATTTTTAGAGGAATTATTCCTATATAAATGGGTGAAGGATCATTGTGATTTTTTTCTGTTATTCACAAGGATCATAATTTTTGAAGTTTTTGTGAAAGAGAAGTGTGTGTTACGAACTAGGGATTATCTTGAATGAAGAAGAATCACTAGATAGAGGTGTATCAGAAATAGGTATGTCAGAGAGAGAATCATTAGGCAGAGCCGTGCCAGATAGAATTATACCAGATTGAGGCATATTAGACTGAGGTGCACCAGACGAAGATACATTGGATGGAGAGGTTCTAGATAGATATTTTGGGCAACGGTTTGTGAGATAATTTCAGAATTTTATTATTATGTTGTCTCTAAAGTATAAAAAAACTTTGTAACTGGTTGTATCCAATATAATTCCCTTTTTCACTAGTGGAAATAAGGGATTTAAACGTGACATAATAACATTGGTTTTTTATAAACTGACGCCAATAGTATGTGCGGGAATTTTTTGGCGTCGGTTTTCAGTAAAAACGACGCCAAAAACCATTATTTGATGATATTTTGTGCCGGTTTTGTAAAAAACAACGCAGAAAATAAAAAAAATGTTTTGGTGTCAGTTTTTAGGAAAACTGACACCGAAAATTAAAAAAAGATTTGGTGTCATTTTTCAGGAAAATCAATGCCTTAAATCCAATTTTTGGCGTTAGTTTTGGAGAAAACCGATTTCGAAATTAAGAACTCGGATATTTTTTGGTGTCAGTTTTGGTAAAAACCGACGTCGAAAATAAAAAAAAGGATTATCAGGGTCGGTTTTGGTAAAAACCGACGCTGAAAATTAAAAAAAAATTATTATGGGCGCAGGTTTTTAGAAAAACCGATGTTGAAAGTTTTTTTTTTATTTTCGGCATCCGTTTTTCTAAAAACCGATGCCGAAAGTCTTTTAAAATCTATCGGGGTTGCAAAAATATCATTTTGTTGGATCTTCGAAATCGAAACCTGCGGCGGTGCCTTCAACTCAGGACGACATTCAAAGCCCTATTTGTGATCTTGGACGACCATCTTTGACGGTTTTATTCAATTTTCACAATTTTCAGTTTGCGTTCTTCATTATCCATCTTGATTTATCTTTTATTGTTTATTTCTCCTTCCATAACCCTATTTTACGTGACTTTTAGTGGTGGTTTGAATTTAGTTGTTTTTTATCATTATTTTTCATTAGTATTATCATTGTTGGTATAGATTTTGCAGTGTTTGTTTATCTATGTCATTATACGAAACACAGTTTGGATTGAGGATCTCCATTCGGGTTAAACTTCAAATTTTGTAAGTTTTTTTTTAATTTTGTAGATAAATTATTTATTATTTAATTTTGTTATTGATTTGCTTCAATTATTAGTTTATATTTTATTTTAAATGTGTTAGGACATGGTTAAATATTCTCTCAATAAACATTCTTAAATACCCTGTCAACAAATTGTATCTTTTTACATTGACTCCAATCAAATTTCACCCAATTCACTTTCTGCATCCTTTAAATTAATGCAATCTTCAATGCTTTTGACACATGCAACATATAAATAATGCAACAACTATGTAAAATGAACTAATAAATTTTAAAATAATGATATTATAATTAAATTATAATATAAATATAACACACATGTATATAATATGAAAATAAAATGTTTACTATTTATAAATGTGTTTCATATATGATGTTTTCTATCTGATTATCAATAGTTTTTATTAAATGTGTTTTTGTCTACAAATTATTTGATAGATATTTAAATGTTTATATGTTTTAATATATTCACCAAATATATTGTGATATCAGGTATTTAATGTATCGTAATTGGATTCATCTACGAAGAACCACTAGTGAATATGAAAAAGGAGTTTATATATTTTTTTGAATTCACTAAACAGAATCTTTAAAACATTGATTTTATTTTATGTCTGTGTGTGAAGTGTGTAAATATGAGAAAGTTAAACTCTAGAGAAATCAAGGATCATCTCATTTGTTATGGTTTTAACATTAATTATACATGTTGAATCTGGCATGGTGAAAGAACTGAAAATTCAACATCTGATGTTAATGACGATATTCATAATGAGGCAGAGGATCATATTGAAGAATTAATTAATGATTTAGGTGTTGAAACCATCGAAAAAACACCAACTGTTTAACGATTGTATGGAGATTTTGAGAAACTAGTATTCCCAGGTTGTAGTAAATATACAGTGTTATCATCAGTTTTGAGATTAGTTAACTTAAAAGCAAAAAATGGGTGGAGTGATAAAAGTTTCTCAAGTTTACTTGAGCTTTTAAAAGAGCTACTTCCAGAAGGAAACCGACTTCCGGATTCTAATTATGAGGTGAAGAAAATATTATGCCCAATGGTATTGGGGGTATAAAAAGATACATGCTTTCCCCAATGATTGTGTACCGTATAGGAAAGAAAATGAATATTTATCAAGTTGTCCTACATGTGGGACATCATGCTATAAGATAGATGGGAAAGTCAACTCATATTCATTCTCAGGTGATGTCATCTAATGTCATGAAAAATCAATTTTGTACTTTCCAATGATATCATCCAATATTTTTTGCTTACAATTATGATAATTCAATTCTGAATCATTTTTAGGTACTAGAATCAAAACTACTGCTAAATCAATTTGGTACCTTCCAATAATTCCTCATTTGAAGCGTCTATTTGCAAATTCAATTGATTCAAAAAGGTTAAGATGACATTCAGATGAGTGCATCTCTAATGGTAACTTACGTCACCCTGCCAATTCACCACAGTGGAAGACTTTTGATAAAAAATTTCATGATTTAGGAAGTGAAGTTAGAAATCTCAGAATGGGATTGTGTACTGATGGAATGAATCCATATTTGAGCCTCAGTAGCCAACATAGTTCATGGCCTATTTTGTTGGTAATTTACAACTTTTCCCCACATCTATGTATGAAGAAAAAATATGTTATGATGATCTTGATGATTTCTGGACTAAAAAAATTGGGAAATGATATTGATGTGTATCTTTCACTATTGATTGGTGATTTGAAATTGCTATGGGAGGTAGGTGTTAAAGTTTTCAATGCATACAAGAAAGAGTATTTTCTTTTGCGTGCTATGATAATGTTCACTATAAACGAATTTCCTGCATATGGAAACTTATCTGGATATAATGTTAAGGGACATAAAGCATGTTCAATTTGTGAAGAACAAACTTCATATTATCAATTGAAGAATGGAAGAAAGACAGTGTACATGGGACATTGAAGATTTTTGCGAATTGATCATCCTTATCGTACATTGAAAAAAGAATTTAACGGTTTACAAGAATATAACCTCCCCCCTCGACCATTGTCAGTTGAAGAATACTATGACATGGTAAAAGATATTGATTCGACATTTAGAAAGAGAAGAAGTTATGGTTTTCAAAAACATATTTGGAAGAAGAAGTCTATTTTTTTCAAACTACCTTATTGGAGATTTTTAGAGATAAAACATAACATTGATGTTATGCATGTTGAGAAAAACATATGTGACAGTTTTATTGGAACTTTGTTAGACATAAAAGGAAAGAAAAAATATGGATTTCATGCTAGATTAGACATGATATTAATGAGAATACATTTGGAGTTAGCTCCCACTGTGAAAGGAAACATAACATATTTGCCTCTGGCTTGTCACACATTAAGAAAGATTGAAAAGATGAATTTTTGTCAGTGTCTTCATGGTATTAAAGTACCCAGCGGTTTGTCTTCAAATGTAAATAATTTGGTGTCATTGAAGGATTGTAAATTAATAGGTATGAAATCTCATGATTTCCATGTGTTTATGCAACAACTACTACCAGTAGTAGTGCGTGGTATATTGTCGACAACTATCAGAAAGACTATCATCAGGTTATGTAATTTCTTCAAATCCATTTGTAGCAAAGTCATTGATCCAAATTTGTTAGATGTGTTGGAGAATGAAACAACTCTTATTCTTTGTTAACTATAAATGTATTTCCCACCCACATTTTTTGATATAATGGTTCATCTATTGATTCATTTGGTGCATGAGATAAGAATATGTGGGCCTGTTTATTTAAAATGGATGTATTATTTTGAAAGATATATGAAAGTTTTGAAAGGATATGTTAAAAATCCTTATCGACCAGAGGCCTATATTGTTCAAAAACATGTATCAGAAGAGGTAATTGAGTTCTGTACTAATTATTTGTATTAGGTGGAGCATATTGGTCTCCCTGTATCTCAACATATGACAGTTGATAGTGAAGGTAGAGGGGTTCGAGGCTTAAAGGTAAAGTTTATTCCATGTGATGAAGTGATGCATGCACATTTATACATTTTGAACAACACAGATGAGGTTCAATCATATATATCCTCACATATTTCGGAATTAAAGTTATGATATCATAAAATAAATGAAAAGTGGGTGATGATTGAGCATAAAAAGATATTTGTTTCATGTTTTAAAGAGAAAGTCACCCCAAATATATCTGCATCAGAAACATTGAAGTGGTTAGCAGGGGGACCATCTCTTAATGTGATCACATGGTCTGGTTTTGATATTAATGACTACACATTTTACACAAAAAAACTTGGATGAAAAGAGTACCATTAAGAGTAGTGGTGTGATGGTTTTCACTAAAGTAGTGCATTTTTCGAGTGCCAAAGATAAAAACCCAATTTCTGCATCAACGTCATATTTTAGAGTTCTTTAATAAATATGGGAAATTGATTATATTAAATTTTGAGTCATTGTTTTTAAGTGTAATTGGGTTGATAGTAATAGTGGTGTGAAACAAGATGAATATGGGTTTAAACTGGTTGATTTGAGAAGATTTAATTACAATGAGGAACCATTTATCATGGCGACACATGAAAAACAAGTATTTTATGTAATTGATTCGTCAAATGATCAGTGGTCAGTTGTTTTGAATGGAAAAAGACACCATTTGGGTGATGAGGATGATGCTGATGATGTTAGTGATTATATGAGCCTTCTTCATCTATTACGCAATTTCCAGATGATTAAAATGAGTATAAGGCATACATAGTGCATGTAGTATGTAATGATCATGATGAAGGCATGTGGGAAAACAATAAATTAGTCTCTTAATTTTTCTGGTAAAAATTTATATTTTGTTTCCATTTTTGAAACTTACAAATGCATGCCTCTTTTTTTACTTAATTATTTTTGTCTTCCTTGTTTCTAATTATTCAGCTTTCTAATGATATGCAGGTACACAAAATTTCATTACACTTTCTAATAGTAATGTCAGATATAGATATAGAGGAGTAGTTACTGAGGTATATCAATTTTGACATATTATTAAATATTCAGTAATATACTTATTTAATGAAATAAAACTGTTAATTTTTTTAAAAAAATTGTAGGACTACTAATGCGTCCTCGACAGAGGAGACTTCTCCCGTTACTACTCAAAAATCAAGTTCTCAAGTTGGTAAATGTGGTATTTTGCGTTTACCAAAACTATCACTTTCTCGTGATGATGAAAAAGCACACATCCGTTTTGATGATAATAATAATGTAGTTGGCCCAAATGCAGTTCAGTTTGTCAGTTATATAGCGATGCAGAGATGTTTTAGGATTAATATTTTATATTCTGATTGGAAGTCAGTGGACAGGATGACGAAACAATAGCTTTGGGAGGTCGTGATGATAAAATATCTTAATTGATTTCTTTTATCTCATTTTTTGAATATTATATATTTTAAATGACTTATTAAACTTATTGAATTACAGATGACATTCAATTTTGAGGAAACCAAAGAAATTAAGAAAATAAATCTCTCTTTAGCAGCGGTTCGATGGAGAGATTTTAAAACCAAACTGACAAAAAATTATGTTTTTGGAAAGAGAAGGTTTGAAAGCCCATGTCTTAAGTATCTATAAATAGATGAAGATACATGGAAGTGATTTTTTGACAGTCATCAGGAAGAGAAATTCCAGGTATGGTAATTATTTTATATTTTAAATTTTATCATATATTTTTCTTATTACTTAGTAGTTTATTTTTATATAACAGGCCTCCAAGATATCTCATCAGGAGATCTAGTTGAGAAATGTATACCCTCATACTTTATCACATGGAGGGTATTAGTATTTGGAGCAGAAAATTATTGAAGAAAAATTTGAAGCATTAAGAGTTCAATCAAGTAGTGGTTCAGAAGAGGTCCAGTTTGGTCCTCCATCTCCTCCCACTCACCATGAGAAATGGAAATGAGCAAGAAGAAAGAAAAATGAAAAGCATCTTACAGAGGAAGCTCAGAAAGTGGCTGAAATAATTGTAAGTAAATATTATTTATTTGTTAACAATTTTTATATTTTATAAATTGTAAACACTAATATAACTTTTATATTTTTCATTTCAGGATGAACTTCAGGAGCAAGAGACACAAGGCTCTTTTATCCCTGAGGGTAGGATGGAAATCCTAGCCACTGATTTTGGAAAGGTAGAACACCCCGGCCGTGTTAGTGGATATCAAGAGGGTGTTATTATTCAGAAGGTTTTTGGTAAGAGTAAGAAATCAAGAGACCCAGAAATAGAATCCTTAAAATAAGGGCTGAAAGATATGAAACAGTCTATGGATGATCAAATTCAAGAAGCAGTGCAGAATGATTTATTAGAACACTTGGAAAGACAGTCACAGTCTGTGCAGCCTTCCCAGGTATATTATTTATTTTTCATAAATTTTTCTATTTTATAAATTATAAACACAAATATAAATTTTTCATTTTTCATCTTTCTCAGCCTACTCACCCGGACTACCCTGCCTCATCTTCTTACCCTACCCCGTCTACGCAACCTTCATAGGTATATTATTTATTTGTCATCAATTTTTCTATTTTATAAATTATAAACACTAATATAAATTTTTTATTTTTCTTCCTTCTCAGCCTACTCACCCGGACTACTCTGCCCCACCTGCTTACCCTGCCCTGTCTGCGCAGCCTTTCAAGGTTTATTATTTTATTTTCATCAATTTTTATATTTTATAAATTATAAAAACCAATATAACCTTTTCATTTTTCTACCTTCTCAGCCTGCTCACCCAGACTACTCTTCCCCACCTGCTTAACCTGCCCCGTCTAGACAGCCTTTCGAGGTATATTAATTTATTTTCATTAATTATTCTATTTTATAATTTGTAAACACTAATATACCTTTTTCATTTTTCAACCTTCTCAGCCTCCTCACCTGGACTACCCTGCCCCATTTTCTTATCCTGCCCCATCTATGTAGCCTTTCGAGGTATATTAATTTATTTTCATCAATTATTATATTTTATAATTTATAAACACTAATATACCCTTTTCATTTTTCAGCCTTCTCATCCTCCTCACCCGGACTACCCTTCCCCATCTACTAATCTTTCCCCATCTGTACAGCCTTTCGAGGTATATTATTTTATTTTTTTTCAATTTTTCTATTTTATAAATTATAAACACTAATAAACCTTTTTCATTTTTTTACCTTCTCATCCTGCTCACCCGGACTACCCTACCCCATCTGCTTACTTTGAGCCTTGACCTCGTCGCTCGGATGAAGCCTTATATTGCGCGTTATTTGCTAGAGATCCTCATGTACATATTATTGCATTAGGACATGTGCATTTTTTGGGGGACTCAGTACATCATCAGCCTATGAATATGGGTCAGTTTAGAGTATCGATACTTGATATTATAGATCCTACTACTCTACTACCATTTTCTACTGAGGAGATCACCTATGTTGGAGAATGTCTGAGCCATTTTTTAGTTTGGAAAAATAGTCTTCTACGTTATATTTCATATGAGGTATGCATTTTTTTAAATATGAATTACAAATGATTCAAAATTACTTGTAATGTTTTCTGACATTTAACTTATATAGAAATATATGAAAGTAAAAGAAACTGCCCAAATGCAACAAAATGTTTAGGAACAGTCGGCTTTAGAACCTTCTAATATTTCTTCTGGGTTTCAAAGATTATCTTAGGCTTATGCTTCCTTGAATTATATCTATTAGTTTCAGATGATTCTCGATATATGTAGAAGAATTTATCATTTGAGAATAATGAAAGAAGATATCATGCATTTAGTTGATTTTGAAGAGCACGAAATGAGTGTGGTGCAGTTGTTTTCCATGTAAGTAAATTGACATTTGAATTGTTGTTTATTTAATAAAATATGGTTTTAAATTGACTAACTATATTTTCTTTTTAATTTAGGTATCTACACAATCTTCTTTTACAAAATGAAAGAACAGGCATTTACAGTTTTATAGATCTAGAGTACATTTCCTTGGAAGTCGTAAATGTGAAGAATGATGATAGAGTTTAATATATATATGAGAGATTATCATAGACAGAGATTTAATGTTGTTTTTTTCCATTTCTTGATAAGTAAGAACATAAACATAATTATGAACTAATAATAATTATAATTTCATTAATTGTGAACATTTTGTATTGTAGGGGACATTGGATGTTAGGTGTATTTTGCCCAAGTGAATGCACCTTATATTGGTTTTTCTCTTTATTAGGAACAGTTCATAAACCATTTTCCACCTTATTAAACAAGTAAGTTTTTATTTTTATTTTTTATCAGCTCATTAAGTTTAATTTTCATTATTTAGACAAGTATTATTAGTTCATATATATGAAAATGTAGTTCATGGAAACAATTTAACAAGGAATACATGTTAGTAAAGAAACTAAAGAAAATCAAATATGTGGAAGTACAAGTAATTAGTTTTTATATTATATATATTTTTTATGAATTTATTGTTATATATTGTATTTATTATCAATTTACTGTTTTATAACTACAGTTTCATCATCAAAATGGAAATGTTGAATGTGGTTATTATATTTTACGATTCATGTACAAGATAATCACAACTAAGGAAACTACTGATTTTTATAAGGATAGTTGTATTAATTTTTTTATATTTTCTTCCATATTATTTTATTTTTTAACCTCATATCATTCAATATTGTTGTAGGTATTCAATGATTCACAATCTTATTCTCAATCTGAAATGACCCATATTCGATCTACTTTCGTGAACTATTTGTTAAGTCTGATTAGGATTTGAGGTATGTATATTCTAATATTTATAAATAATAATACATATGGGTTCAAAAAACTAACTCTTTTGATATATTGGGTGTTTGAACCTACCAATAATCAAATGAATGCTTCAACAATTACCAACAATGAGACTGCTGTAAATTTCAAGTACGTCTATTCTAAATTTTCTTTTTTAAATTTCAACGTCGTATTTTTTTTATTTATTCTTGGTATATGTAATTTATAGGTTTTTATTTAATGATAAATACTATTTGAATGTTTCTGTATATTTTGTTTTTTTGTACAGAAGTTTTGATATTTTTAGAAGTGTAATTTTCTGATTTTTGTAATTTTTTTAATTTACAGCGTCAGTTATTTTAAAAACCGAGGCCAAAATGTTTAAAAAAATAAACGGGGTTTTGGAATCGGTTTTCTATAAAACCGACGCAAAAAACCCATCGAAATTGACCTTCGATGTCTTTTTTTTGTAAAATTGATTCCAAAGGTCAATTTCGACTGGGTTTCGGCATCAGTTATATATAAAACTGACGCTAGAAGGTCAATTTCGACCAGTTTTCGGCATCGGTTATATAGAAAACCGATGCTGAAACCCTTAACGAAATTAATTTTTGGCAACGTTTTTATAATAACCGATGCTGAAAATCATATTTTTTACATCGCCTTTATAGATTTCATTTTTTAACCGATGTCAAAAATAAAAAAAATCCGACGTTAAATTGTGTTTTTGCACTTGTGTTGGGAGATAGAAGGAGCTTAACAGGAGTTGGATCAATTGTATTCACTTCATTATATAGTGGATATCCATGGATTTAATGGGGTCTACATGATAAAAACTCGGTACCCACATTGAGACTGAACCTTATAAAAACTTGTGTGCCTTGATTTGTTTTCTTATCTTTTCATATGAGAAAGGTTGAGTTATAAAGTTGAGAGTATTTAACTTTAACAAGTTGTAGAGGTTAATTTTAGGAGAAAAGAAATTGTAAAATATTATCACTGATTCACCCCCTTATCTATGGTCTACACAATCCTTAGACCTTTAAATATGTTGGTGGAATCACAGCTCCAATACACTAGAATATACATTTCTTGAATGCTTCAAAAGTGAAAAGAAGCATAGAAAATTCTTTGAATAGAATTCACCCCACAATTTTTAGTGTACCAAAACTTAGGAAGAAAATGCCTCTACCTAAATCACCACATTGAGTTGAAACTATCAAATAATCAACAAAAAATAATGAACAAACATTAAATTATAAAATAAAATAATAACATAATGAATTATATAGTTCAAATATTAAGTCCTATGTACATGGGAGAATAGTGTTGCATTTCTATTCCTTTAGAAGTTATGAGAATCACAATCACTTTGGTAGAAAAATTGATTTGATAAAAAATTAAAAGTAACTTCTCAATAAAATCATCACAAACATATAAGTTGTCACACCCACTTATAGTAGGTCCCATATGATCAAACAGTTCAACCAAATTGCAATATTGATAGAAGTACCTCTATTGAGCATGGTGACTGTTGATTTTCTATAGCAAGTCCAGCTACAACTTATGAATTCTGATGAAAATTACAAATTACTTTCATATATCATTGTATGATCTTTATATATCTCCCTCTACTACAAAAAAAATCTATAAATATTTTCTCATAACTTACATAACATCTATTCTACACCTTCTTTACCAATGACTAGTACACACCAGAAACATAACTTTCATAATTACCACCTTTGATGGAGTCTTCCGCTGCTACGGTCTGATTAGGTTGAATACAAATTTGAAATATTCCCATTATTTTAATATAAATAAGAACTTAAATAGACTTCAAATTACTAAATATCCCCCTGAATACTACTTCAAGGAAACCATGAAAACCACTATCACTTATGTAAAAAACAAAACCTTCTAAAAATTCCACAACAAATAGTGTCCCCACCACCTTCCATTCACCCAAGTAACAATGAGGAAAAATGTTTCCTTAGACTTTCCTAGAGTAGAACCTTGTTTAATATTTCAATTTTATTTTGTATTATAGTTATCTTCTATATATCTATCTCCCTTTCCTCTAGCATCTTTTAGATGAAATTATATTTTAGGTTAATGTGTTTCAACAGAGTCTGAAACATAAAATTATTTTCCAAATTTATTACACTCTAACTATCATAGTAGAGAAATCCATATTTATATATTCTTTAGATATCCTTCAATAAACACTATAACCATATCAATTATTTCTATGCTTCTACAATTGCAATATATTCTACTTCCATTGTGGAAAAATCTACCACCAACTATAGCCTTAAAATCCAACTAATTTTTATTCCTCCAAATGTGAACACATAGCCTATTTTACTCTTCAAAGTATCTTAATATCACCAAAAGTATGTATCTAGATACCCCTATAACGAATCATATGTCTTAAAACATAATATTTTATATTTTTATCCTTTGATATAACTAATGATCTAATTCATGGCCTCCCAATTTTATTTCCACAGATTTGATATGAAATAGCTAAGAAATCCCACTATAAATGAAATGTATAGGTGAGTATATACCACAATACACGTCAAGAAACCTACCCCTGATGAAAAAATAAATTTCACTATATACTTCACTACATCTTCGATTTTTGGTGCTTGGTCCCTAGATAATTTGAAGTGTCTAATTTTTTTTTCCGAGACCAACCTACATATATAGACATTGCAAACTATTCAATTATCTTTTGGATATACTAACTATAAAACAACACCAAACTCCCAAATTTATTATCTCTCGCAATCCTCATTACTATTTTTTTCTTGGGCTCCCTAAGATCTTTCATCTCAAAATTTCCAAGAAAATCTTCTTCAGCTTCTGAATCTTCCTAATATCCTATCCTACCAAAAGCATGCCTTCCACGTATAGGAGTATAATGATAGAAATTAAATAGTCAAATACCTTAGGTTGAAACAATGATATATGTTTCTCAATATGGAACCTTTATCATCCATGAAAGTGTCAAAACTATAGTTCCATTATTATGGTGATTTTTTCAAGCCAGATAGGATTTTATTCAACTCACACACAAATTCTATGTTCCTATTATCCTTGAAAGAAATTGGTTGCTTGATGTAAATTTATTATTCCAAATAAACATGGGGAAATTCCTTCTTTACATCCATCTTCTCTAAGTAATTTTTTTATAGAAACCACACTGAACACTATCTAAATAGCAGTGTGCTTAAATACCAATGAAATGTTTTTATAGAAGTCAATTAATTCCATATGATGAAATAATTTGATGATCGAACTAGCCTCATACCTTTTTTTACCATCAGATTATTCTTTCAAACAAAATAGCTATTTTTTATCAAGTTATTTCATCCCTTTTGGTAGTTCCATTATATCCTAGGTTTCATTTTCATACAATGAATTCAACTCATCTTTCATAGATAAATCCCACTTGCCAGAATCAATGATACTTGTCCCTTATAGGATATCAAGTTCTCTTATATTTTCTAAAACCAAGAAATTCATATTATATCCAAACCTCAATAATGGTTATCTAAACATGTAAGATCCCCATATTTACAGCCACATCTCAACTCTTTCCGATACTACAATTTCTAGAACATCACTTTCTGGAACCCTCACTTAAGATTCATTAGTCCTAGAGCTCCCCATTACATCTTTCAAAAGCCAAAATTCTAAACTCCGAATGCTCCCTAAAATTTATAAAACTTACGTAATTCCAAAAATTTTATTCAGGTCAACTTGGACATGTTCATTTGAGTCTTTATTCTCAATTTCCTTTTCCAAAAAGTTTTAATCTTTCCATAAGAATATCTCATTGAAGAAAATATTTCAGATTTTGATAAATATACACTTTTAATCATCCCAATTTTGGAATCCAAATATTTCATCATCATATCCTATAAATAAACATGTATGGGATTTATCTTTGATTTTATCGCTTTCCTTTGTATCTATATAAAAATATGATAAAATTATAAAGAATTTTATATGGATATTTTTTGATTTTTTTAGGCCATAACTGCTCTGGAATATCTCACCCCACAAATTCCAGCATACTTCTATTAAATAATTATTCTATACATTTAACTACATCAACCAAATCACCTTGGAAATCCAAAATATAACCTCACGCTCCACACCTTTTCAATTAACATTCAATTCATTCTCTTTGCCATATTACTATACTTTAGTGTCCTAGGTACCATCTTTTCCATCCCAATTCCTTTATTCTAGTAGTAGTTTTGGAAATCCCTTCATCTATGTTCACTACCATTATTAGGCCTTAAGCATTTCATATTTCTACCAATCTCCCTTTCCACCATGTACTTCCTTTGAACAAACACTTTGAATACCTCAGATATTTTCTTCAAAAATTAAACCCATAATTTTCTAATTGGATCATCAATGAAATCCATAAATTATTGTGATCCACCATGATAGTGGACTGGAATGGGTTCCCAAATGTCTGTCTTAACTAGTTCAAACTTCCAATATCAAATATTACTTCTATTTAATTTGAACGATATCATTCTTTACTTTCTGAGTATAAAACTCTCAAAACTTCTAATTTCTATTTCATTGATATTTATTAAACCATTTACACTAAAAATTTAATGTATTCCCATTGAGGTGTCAGATACTATAATGAAACAACTATGGACTTTAAAAAGTTATTACTCTATAAATTTCATCTCCATATAATATTTTAGTTAGATATAAGTTTCCATCATTTAAACCTTTATCCATAGCCATGGATCCTCAAGTAAATTTTTATAGTCTATTTTCAAGGATTGTTCCAAATCATACTTCATCTAGATGAATAACATAAATTAGGTTCTTCCATAGACTAGGTATGTGTCAAACTTATTTCAACTTCAAGAATTTCCCATTAGACATCCAAATGTTAACCTCATCCTTTCCAACTACTTCCAAAGCTTCATAATTAGTAAAGTGCACCTTGATAAATCATAAAGATACATAATTTACCATGAATCCTTTATTTTTTATAAAATGGAATGATTATTTGGAATAAATCACTCATTATTTCACTAGAATGTTGGCACTCAGTATTAAACTACTACTAAAATTAGCTAAAACACTAGAAGAACTTGAAATTTTAGAATTTAACCTTTAAGAGTTTACCCTGTGATCCCCACAGTCTTTTTTGTGATTCCCTCTCTTCCTAAAATGTCAATATATGAGTCTATATTCGGTCAATTTACCTCAAATAATCTCTTTTTACTTACCTTATGATTTCCTCTCACTTGAATTATGATGAGGATACCATCCTCTAACTTCAACATCATATTCTATTCTAATAAGTGGTTATAATTATCTCTATCTAAGTTATTTATTTAGAATAAGATCTCTCAAATCCTTAAACACTAATATACTTTTAATGAAATAATTACTTACATCATTTACCATTTTATCTCATAATTCTAGAAGCAAAGATAATAATAACAGCAATGAAACATCTTTTACAAACATGACTTTCACAGATTCGACCTGATACCTAATCATGTTAAATTCATTCACATTATTAGTATATGGTCTATATTTTTATAAAAACGTGTCAAAAAACCTATAAATCAAGAATACATTGCTCAAATATATTGAATTATAATAAATTTCCACTAGATCTTTCATTAGATCTACTAAAGTTTTCCCTAAAAAGATGTTAAAGGCTATATTCTAAGCTAATGAAATCCTGACCAACCCAAGTGCCTTTTTTCCAAATTTTTTCTATTCTACTTTATCCATCTCATCTGATTTGACCCCTATTAATGTAACTTTAATATCCCAATGAATTATAAAGTCTTCTATATGCATGGTCAAAAAGACTAAGTATGACCCATACAACTTGTTTATTTAGACCTTACCTTATTCGAAGAACATAACTTTTGATATAAATAAACTCCCACTAAATTGAAATAACATAAAGAAAAGAGTGAGTACACCTAAGTCTACTATTGAGGGTGTGTTGGTTATCCCCTAAATAATATATGATACTACTTTTTAGAGGAACCACACCACTAAACCACTAGAATATACACCATTTGAATTCTTCAAATGAGAAAACAAGCACCAAAAATTAATTTAATGAAATATTCCCCATGACTTATAATTAAAATAACACACCTTAAATCATCAAACATAATAGAACCCTGCACACAATCAAGATAGAATCACAAATATGTATTCAAGAAAAATAAAAGCAATGAATGAACATGATGAATTATGAGGTTTATACATTAAGTACTACATACAAGGGAGAACACTATTTCATTTTTATTCCTTTGTAATTTAAAAGAATTATAATCACTTTGGTATAATAACAAATTAGAACAATAATTAAAAGTAATTACTTAATCACATCATAAAAAAGTATGGACTAGATGGTTCCACATTCCCCCAGTTCTCCCGACGCTATTGTCTCTTCACCCTCTTCCCCAACCTCCTATGATTTCTCATATTACAATGATTTCATCTCCATGTTTCTCCTCCCCTGGCTCCATGATGACTTTTATTAGGTGCCTTACTAAGCTCTAGCCTTGATTTCTACTGCTCCTATCCAGGTTGGATCTAGAGTGGAGGTTTCACCGAGGTTTTGGGATACAGTTTGGCAATTTAGGATCCTCTTGGAACTTCTGGACTTCTTCCTTCAGGGTTTCATCCTCTGGTCTCCTTCTAGGGTTTCATTCCCATTCTCCTTTTCCCTATTTCCTCCTTGGGTTCCAATCCCTCTCTTTCTTCCTCTCTCTCGGTAATTTAGGGTTGTATTTTGTTGAGGGTTTTTTATTTTATGTTGCTGGTTAGACGTTGGATGTGGTGTCAGAATAGGAAGGATTATTTGATGCATTGTGGATGGAATCAGTGAAGGAGAGAATCGACTGGTTGTCATATAGACAAGATCTTACTTGTTTTGGATTCTTCGATGGCTCTGGTTTTTTGTGGACATGTTATTCCCAAAGGAGTCTCATATAACGTTGTTGGTGGGGTTTGGTGCATTATCTTTGGATTCCACCGACATTTTTGTGACTTGGGGCTAGTGATGTGGGTCATATTAGCATGGATGCTTGTGGAGGTCGATTCTAAGGTCAGATTTGTTCAGGTCTTTTCTGGTTTATCGTGTTCCCTGGTTCTAGGTATCCTAGTAGGAGATGGTCTTGCCACTATTTCTTCATGCAAAATCCCATTTGTTTCTATGTTCTGGAGCCAGTATTTCACCATTATCTCTAAGGTGGAGCTATGAAATGGTCTTCAAGGTTATTTGGGAAGTGAGTTTGAGTAGGCGGATTCGGGAGGTGATGGGGATGATGATCGATTGGCGATGACAATGTATGGAGTTGGTGATGATGTCGATGTTTTTAGTGAACAATGGCTTTGTGTAGGTGAAAAAGGTGTTGTGCTGATGGTGGAAATGCAATGGTTGATGATGGTATTGTCTCACTATAGGGTTTATGGATCAAGTCATTGATGTGGATCTGTTTTTTGAAATTTTAATAGGGTGTGTGGTGATGGTTTGAGGCGCGGTGTGTTAGTGATGTTTGAATTTTTTGAATTTTGAAATCTGTGGTGAACTTTGTTTTTGGAGGGTCCATGTTTGTTGCTGTTGTGAATGTTTTTGTATGTTACCACATTTACTTAAAGTGTTTTTTAATAAAATAATAGAAATGATTTGGAGGGACATCATCAAAATTTAAAAGTGGCCCCACACACTTATAGTAGGTCTTTTTTAGTAAAATGGTTCAAATGAATTTTGATATTTATAGAATTCCCTCATTAAGAATAGTGACTGCTGATTTCCTATAGTATGTTTAGTTACAACTTATGAATTCTGGTGAATAGTATAAGTTACTTTCACATATCATTTTATGAACATTATGTATCTCCTTCTATAGAGAAACCTAATATGAATACTTTATTGTAAATTCCATAACTTCCATTTCAGACCTTCCAGACCATTGACTAGTACACACCTATTTTGTAAATATAACTTTCAAAATTCCCACCTCCTTTGGAGTCTTCCACTACCACTGTCTAATCAGGATGAAGATAACTTCCATATCTTCTTCTTATGGTCATATAAATTAGAACATTAATAAACTTCACATTCATAAACTAATATCCAATGATTCTCATGACATTTGAAATTCCTATGGTGGGTCTGTCATCATGACATCTCTACTTAGAGATCACTAGGTACGAACTTAATGATAAGAATTTTCAATGCTTATGATCCCCCAAAAACTAATAGTAAAACATAATCTATGTCTTGTTAGAATGACGTATCTAGGAAATATAACATATGTTTAAGAATATTTTCATAGAATACCCAGGTTATCATCATGATGGGTAACTTCCATAACCTATCAATGTGATAAATATTCTATAAACATTATCATATAAGGAAAATGAAATTATAAACAATATGTAATAAGAATAATCACCATTCATATATCAAACTATATAGATTAAAAATAATAAAAAATTACATAAAATAAAGTTAGTTATAGGGAACCAACTATAGCATAATCCCACTTTCACTGGAGCCAACTGATACATTTCTCAACCCGCTAACCCTCACATGATATTCATGATTCTATTGAGATATGTATTTAGTTATTGGGTCCCCCATATTCTCTTATATGACGACTATAATAACTATGAATTCACCTCTTTGAGTGATATACCTCAAAATATGATACTTATGAAGTATATAACTTGTTACGTGATGTGATCAAGGATCCTTGTCTAGAACCACTATCATAGTGTGATGAAAAAAAAATGTGATAGGATATTCATTGATTGAAATTACAACAAGATCTGAGACAAATATACTTATCCAAATTACTTCCTCAGTTGTACCAATATTTGTGATATACTCAGATTCTTCTATAGAATCATCCACTACTTGTTTCTTAAAGATCCTACAACTAATTTTAACATGGTTTAGGCTAATTCATAGTCTGGAGGTGACTTCAAATCATCATGATATATTTAGAAACTAGCACTTATATATCCCCCATAACTTATTCTCTTCCTCTTCTATATACCATCAACAAATCCTTTTTATGTCCTTATAGAAACCAAAGTCTCATACACATTTTATTACATGATTTTTGACATAAATTTCTATAAAATATAACTCATAAATCTTGAGGTCCAGTGTCTTTAGGAGATTGGATACAAGATACATTAACTTCAAAATAAATTAATATATATTTATTTAAATCCATGTAATTTTCTTATAAATACCATTAATCTTATATTACTATACAGAGTACCCAGGGGATATATATAAATGAAAAGGCTAAGTTATAAATCCCAGTAATGGAATAATCAGAGTAAACATGATGCTAAAGTAATACATATGATTCAAGATACATATCATGAGATCATACAGAAAAAAACCATAAACATGATATCATGGAATAATGTAAATAATATCATAAGATAATGGCATTATAAATAATTTATTATAATAAAAAACATGACATTATAATAATAAGTCAAGGATCACAACCAAGACATTATAACAAAGTGTGCTATGATAACTTCCTTTGCACCATACATGGTATCTCATGAGATGAAAATATTAATCAATTCATTACAGGGCTATATAAATCTAGGAACACCTATCTCAGCATAATATGTAAATTATAATGTTTTCCACATAAGAAAATCACATATAAAAATATGTATAAGAGAAACCCATGAAAAGAAAATAGGTTACATATTTTTGTCTAAAACCATAACAAAATGATGTATCATGGAGATTCAGAAGTGAAGAAAGAATTAATTATTTTTGGATATCCATATTTAGATAAAGAATGACATGTCTAAATTATAGATTTATAAAGATTAAAATCCTTAATAAATCCTTTGAGAAGTAGGTATAAAAAGGAACCTCATAATCAGTGTTTTAAGAAAGGAGTAAAGAATATTTAAAGAAGGTAATAACATTATATTTTCTATAAGATCAGAATGAAACCAAAAAATATTTTTATAAAATAATTCATGTTTTAATATTAAAAACTTTTTATGGAGTGATATATCATATAAAATAAGAAATATAGAAGTTTCCTTTTAATTCAGTTCTCTTAAAAGAAGGAATTGAGAAAGGAACCATAAAATATTGTATTTCCCTAAAAAAGAAAGGTAATTTAAACTAGGTATATATGTGAGGAACATATATACAAAATATAAAATAAATTAATGTGAATAATAGATTGATAAATTGAGGTTTCAAGAGATAAATAATAATCTGAAATAAAAGAGGGTGGTTCTAAAGTCCCCTTACTTTAGGTCTTGAGTCTCTTGGTGCTTGTGACTAACCTTATAAATAATAAAATTAAATTTATTAAATAATTTATTCAAAACTTATTTCAATTATATTTAATTTGTTAAGGTTCATTTATTATTATATATCCTTCATTTATTAAATAGTATTTTTTCTCACATCATCCATTTGAGGTTGTCTGGTTAACTTCTCTAAATCTACTTCGTTATTTTGATCATGGTAAAAGGTATTATAAAATAGTTCCATAATATCCCTAATTATATATTTATAGATTATATATCATTATATCAGTATAAAAGTTATACAGTTTTATGGGTTGTATAAAATAGATTCAAACTTATAAAGGTACCTCAATATACTTATTTTGGATGGATTAAATTACTATGGCCATTATTTGTTATTATCATTAATATAAAATCCAATTTTTATTTCCAAAATATTAATCATGTTATAAATATTTTTATATTAATTGAATAAAAATTTAAATCCATCCATGTAAGGGGATAATTGAAAATGAAACACATTGTCCATGGAGGTAGTGAACCATCCATAATATAGGAGATAACGACCTTTTATAATTAAAGAGAATGATAGAGTGAGAGTACGATATTTGATATTATATTGATATAATAAAATTTTATTATACATATGATACTGATGTAATTATATTTTTATGGATTTAATTGATTTATTAGAAGTATAATAATAAATAAACTTGAAATAAATTGGTTAAGAAAATACCTCTTCATTGGATATCCTCCTTTTGTCACACATTAAGCCTTCTTAGATTGATGTTTTGGTGATAGAAAAACCTCAAGGACATTAAAAAGAGGATGAGGGAGGTATTTGGGTAGAGTTTGGGAAATATAAGGGTCTTATAATGTGTGGATAAATGGGGTGGTGAGGGGTGGTATTTCTATGGAGAGGAGAGGGGAGTTTTAAAATAAAATATTTGAGTAAAATATTATATCTTCAAATAGTGACCCAACATGTGATTCAATAGTAAAGGGATTATGAATAAATATTAAAGGGTATAATAAAATATTCATATAACTTCTATAAACCTAAAAAATTCATTCATATACACCATTAAAAAACATGGCACTCATACCATATTTCACTATTCACCTTTATATTTTATTTTTATAAAAAATACATAAAATTCAACTTAACCATTTTTCAACATGATCATTCCAAATATGATATCAATTTTATCAAAAATAATTTTCTAAATATGAGAAATTTAATTTTTAAATACAATCCTTATTTATTGAAAAAAATACTAATTTTTATGAAACGATCAATTTTTAGGCCCTTTGAAAAATTAAATATAGTTTCATAAAATCATTTTATTATTTTTATAAAATTATATATGGTTTACTAAAACAATTTTATCAAATTTTATTTTAATATATCATAAAAATATATTTTAATAATAAATAAAAATATGTTACTATAAATAAAATTTTACTTTCTTCGTGTCAAACATTTATTTTATCATATTTAACACTTTAATATATGTTACTTTTATTTTTATTTATAAATTAACAAAATATTATTTTAATATTTATACCCAAAAGTACTAAATTTCATCATGATCTAATATTGACCTCTTGATTCTGATTATGGAATCAAATTCATCTGTACATTAAAAAACTGTGGTATTGGGGTAAACACCATTTCATTTCGAAAATAATTTACACTTTAATACTACCTATCCCCTAGATACTAAACCCATTATCACATGAGAAAAATACCTTTGGTAAGGTGTGAAATGGTGGTAATTTTATGGTGCGGTTTGACTATCATTGATCTGATGGTGATTTCCACTAAATTGATCTTCTCCCATAGATGATTCTGCTTGAGCCACAAGTTTTTCTTGAGCTTGGTCAAGGTAGAACTCCAACAATGATACCTCCCACCCATGCTCTGATAAATGAGCTTCATAAGGAAAAATAATATTTATTTTTGGAATATTTTCTCCCTTTTTAATCAATTAGATATTACAATTACCCTTAATATACACTAATTCTAATAGTCACTTTATAACAACTACATTACTAAAGGTCATAATGCTCAATGATCATAATTCCCAATGGATATATTATGACCATATTTATTCTATAAATTTATTGTTCCAAATTAATAATAAAATGTTGTTAGTATTTATTATTTTTTGAAAGTATTTTATACTATACTATATACTAGATATAGCACACATAAGCTTATTTAGAAGGAAGTTTCCATATAAAAAAGTCTGGGTTATTCTATTCTTCCCCCATTTAGAAATTTCACCCTCAAAACTTTATTCCATACACTAATTTGAAAATAGATGAGGGAACTTTTGTTTCATTTCTTCTGTAGGTTCCAATGTTTCCTTCATACTTATGGACTCACCAAATAAATTTGACTATGTGAGTTGTCTTGTTGCGTATAAATTTCTCTCTAAAGTCCAAGATCTTCATTGAATTATCCTCATAGGAAAGATAATTATTTAATTATACCACCTATGTATTTAGTAAATGTGAGGGATTTGTTATATAATTCCTCAATATGGATATGTTTAACACATCATGCACTTGAGATGGGTTTTGTGGGAGTTATAGTTGATATGCCACAACTCTAATGCGATCAAGAATATTAAAGGGGATAATATATCTGGGACTTAGCTTTAACTTCTTACCAAATATCATTACTCTCTTCTATAGAGATATATTAAGGAAATTTTTGTATCTAACATCAAAATATAATTCTCATCAATGATTATTAATATATCTCTCATGTCAACTCTATGATACTTTGATGTGTTACTGAATGACCTTGACCTTTTTTTCCATTTCCTCAGCTAGTTCGGGTCCCAATAGCTTGCGCTCACCTAATCCATCCCAAAAAATGGGTGTTTTACATTTATTCTCATATAGTAATTCATAATGATCCATCTAAATGCTCGATTTGAAGTTGTTTTTTCTTGATAACTCAACCTAAGGAAGATATTGATCCCAACCTACTTTGAAGTCCATAGAGTAAGCTTTAAACGCATCCTTAAGTGTCTGGATAGTTCATTCATACTAGCCATCAGTCTAGGGTTGATAGGTCATACTTAATTTTTACTTTTTGTTCAATTCATATGGAATAATTTTATAATACTTTTAGTTAAACCTCAAATATTTATTATATACAATTAATAGTGGTGTTCCATATTGCCTAACCACTTATATGATGTATATATTTTCAATATGATTAAGTGAGAAATCCTATTGAATGGTGATGAATTGAGAAGTATTTATAAGATATTCCACTATAGATCATATGGATTCATGTACTTTGGATGTATTTGGTAGACTCATGACAAAATATTTGATATGTTATCCAATTTTCATGAAGGTATGGGTAATGGTTGCATCATCACATTGGACCTTTTCCTTTTTTACTTCACTTGCTGACATACCATGAAATTTGATGTATAGTAAACAATACCCTTCTTTATATTGTTCCACCAGTTGAAATATAAGAGATATCTATACATATTTGTGTTCCCTAGGTGGATAGAGAATATTATGCTATGAGCATACTTCTTTATCTTAGGTTCTGATAATACACATAACTGCATCCCAAATTTAACAAATAATTTATCAATGATGAAATCTAAGGATTTAACCTTTCTTATAACATCCACATTCTTCTATATCTCCATATCACACCTTTTAGCTTCCTTAATATTCTCCATAATGGATGGTTGATAAATTATTTGATTGAGGTAGGATGTGGTTCCTTTTTTATGATTCCAATGTCCATTATTTTCATGTATAAAAATATTATATACTTCTAAATCCTCATCATTGATAAAGTTTCAATATATTTTATACTTATATAATCTTTCACTTTATTCACCTTCTATATATAGTAGTGGATTGAATAGTCATAGTCCTTGATCATCACTAGCCATATTTTTTGGTGCATATTGATCTCCTTCTATGTGAATATATACTTCATGATCTTATAATCTATATATATGTCACACTTTTATATATAGATATAATTCCTCCAAATCATCAATGCAAAGATTAAGATAACTATATTTAGATCATGTATCAAATAATTATTCTCATGAAACTTTAAATGTCTTAAGGAATATACTATCATTCTAATTTTATAGGATTTCTATGAATAGAACTTAAGGAATATGCTATCACTTTCTCATTTTTCATGAATAAAAAACCTGATACATTCTTTAAAGAATCACTATAGATCAAAAATTATTCCCCACCTATGGGTATTTTGAGTAGAGGTGTAGTGATTTACCTCTTATTAAATTCCTTGAAGTTATCTCTACATTTACCGGTCTAGAAAAAATTTAATCCCTACTAAGTTAACTTGGTTAGTTGGTATGAAAATTGTGAGAATTTCCTCACAATTTTTTGGTGATACCCATCCAATTCAATAAAAATATGGATATCTATTATAGATGTTGATCTAGGTTGTTCTTCAATCACCTTTTTCTTTGAAGGATTCCCAGATATCCCTTTACTTGTGATAACATGCCCTAATAATGTTACTTGATCCATCCAAAACTCACATTTACTATTCTTTCTATATAAATTATCAATTTTAAAATTAATTAGAATAATAATTAAATGATCCCCATGTTATTCCTCACTTTTAAAGTATATAAGAATATCATATATAAATACTAAATTTTTTTTGAGTTAATCGTTGAAGACTCTATTCATCAAGTCTATGAAAATTACTGGAGTATTGGCGGGTCTAAAGGGAATTACTATGAACTCATAGTATATGTACCTTGTATGAAAGTCGGTCTTGGTAATATTATCAGTTTTCACATTTAATTGATAATATCCTATCCAAAGGCCCAATTTAGATAAGTATTTGGCCTCACATAGTTGATCAAACAAGTCATCAATCCATGGTATGGGTACTTGTTCTTTATCATGATCTTATTGAGTTTAAAATAATCAATATAGATATGCATTAACCTATCCTTCTTCCTGACAAAGAGGAATGATGCACAACATGGTGAAGCACTTGGTAATATGAAACCCCTTTTCAGATTCTCTTGTAGCTACTTCTTAATTTATTCTATTTTAATGGGGACCATTATATAGGGAGTTTTTGTTATGGGTAGAGCTCCAGGTATAAGTTCAATTGAGAGCCTAACCTTTTGGTCAAGGGCTAGTATAGGAAACTCATTGGGTAATATATTTGTATATTCCCTCATAATGGTAATGTCTTCAATTATGATCTACTCCTTTATATCAATCATTTGAGATAGACACACTTCCTTATAAGGCAATAATATCCATGCTTGAGAATAATTTTACAAATAATATTCACGAGCCTCCTTGCACATGTATAAAATTTAATGATGATTTAAGATATAAATATTAATTTATTTATCTAAAAATTTGATTTTGTCTCAATATAAAGATGAAAAATACATACCTAGTATAATATCAAATTGTACTAAAGAGGGTATGAAAAGTTTTTTATGAGATTCAAAAAAAAAATATAGAATAGGAGGAGTTATATATTTGAGATGAAATTATTTCACCACTTGGTATTTTCAAATATAATTAAACCTCCATGTATTGAGGAAGTTCTTGAATAGTTACACTAAAGTTGTATGATATGAGAGAATGTGTAAAACCAGAATCAAATAAGACATTTTATATTATTGAATGAATAATAAGTGTACTTGTCACTATAGTGGTTTTGTGATCCACCTCAGTAGTAGTGATACAAAAAGATCATCCTTTATCTCTGGGATTTTTTGGTTGTTGTCGTTGGTTATCTTTGACAACCCATGTCTTATATAATTAACTTTCATAGTGTCTCTATTCCTTTTAGTTGAAAAATTGGATCATATGTTGAGGATTGACTTGACCCTTTTTATCTTCTATCATATTAGAAGGATTATTCATCACCCTTTGATATTAATTAGATTTATTCCCCTTATTTACAAACTTAAAATATTTCATTATTACCTTGTGAAAATTTATGGGATGATTCTTCCCACACATATAATAAGTGGAAAGTTTGGTTTTCTTTTCTCTGTGGGATTTATCCATTTATCTTTCATAATTAAACTCTATTATCTACTTTTTATATCCATTCTTACGGTTATTTATAACCATTAATCTCCATCTCAACTCTATGGGCACATTATAATATCTTCCCATTTATTTTAATGTCTTGAATCAACAAATATTTTCAAACATTCCACCTTATCCCACTAAATAAGTGGTAAAACTTATTTTTGTGTCAATAAAAATTCTAGAGGTATAACATAAAATAATTTAAAAATTTTCATCAAATTAAATAATTGGTTCATCCTATTTTTTCTTGAGTCCAAGGAACTCCCTCTCCATTTTAAGATAAATACTACTAGGAAAATATTCAGTAATTTTTTTTTCTTGAATCATTTCCAATCCATTGGTTATATTTGTTCTATAAAATCCTATTACTTTTTTCAGGTACTACTCTACCCTTGTTTTGATTATTCTTTGGTTGGGTCTTGATTAGGGGTGCTTCATGTGAAATTTGGATAATTTTGGAGGCTTTTTGGGCTATGCATGTTTGGTGCATGATTTTCCCAAACCGTGCTCCCTCACAGTACAAACCTTGCAACCCTAGATAGTGAAAGTCTGCATTGTTAATACATGGTTTGAGAAACTACGCACCCACCTAGAATAACTATGCACCTTTTATAGTTAATCTAGAGGGGGCACATGGTTAGGGCACATAGTTTATCTAACCATGCAACCCTATCCAGGAGACCATGAACACAAGTTTTAATTAATCTAAAAATTAATTTTTAATTCCTCATCCCCCTGTTTAAATTTCCTATCACCCCTAATTAGAATTAACTCAATTTTTATGGTTGAGAAGGCTACCTATAAGTAATTTTGGATCGTCCAACCCTCTCCTTTGATGAATCAAAGTTCCAGTGGAATATCTGATCCCTCTCTAATAAGTGGATACACTCTCATTTAATCTATCTCTAAATCTCATTCCTCTCTCCTTAGAGTTTGATGGATCATCACGTGTTGGATGGATCTAAAATTTGTTTGATTTTATATTGATTATAGGTTGTGTTTATAGATCTCTAACACCTTTATTATTCATTGGAGGATCCCATTGTAGTGTTAATTATTAATATTTGATTAAAGGTATGTGGTTCCATAATTATTTTCCATATAATTGAAACCTTGAATTTCTAGATTAAATTGAAATGAGTTTATAATTTATTTAAAAATATGGAATTGTGATGATTTTATTCTTGATTTTAAAGGGGTATGAAAATTGATAAAAACCCCAATTTCAATGGAATAGAAATTGTGGGGTGGATTTATGAAATTTGATGGCTTGATTTGGATTTTTTTTGATTAAATAATTTGATATTTATTTTAAGAAAATGACTTAAATTTAAAAGTGATTTGAAATGGAATTAAATGATGAAAACCTATGATTTGATTTTGAAATGTAAAATTCATGTTGAAAATTGAAATTAGTAAATTGTGTTTTAAAATATTTTCAAATGATTGATTGAAAATTGTATTGATTATGAAGTACATGTTAGCCTGGGTAGTTACTGGAAATAGGGACAAGCATTCTAGGAACTTTCATCCCTATAAATGGATTGATGATGACAACTATTACTAAAAAAACTTCTGCATGACTGCCCGTAATGGGTTCCTCTATTGTAGTGTAAACTTCCCTTGATGGTTCCCCTTTTTTGGGTTGTATTTGTGTGTGAACACCTAACTAGATATGTAATCACTATAATATGTACAAGGATCCTATTACCTGATAAACTAACTTACCATGGGGATTTTGTACATGGTGCTTGCTTTTCTATGAGTTTTTTTAACTTGATTATACATTCCATTGAATTGTCAAACTATTTTATTCATTACAACTTATTTATATAATTTTTTTATATAAAGTGTTCATTTAATCCAATTCAAAAGTTATTATGATATATCTAACATCTTTTTGAAATGAAATCATGTTTTTTTAAATATGAAAATATTATTCCATGAATAGTTTTATTTAAATTTATACCATATATAGTTTATTGTTTTTTCATTGATTATGAAACACTTGGTGAGACCCTAATAATATTTATAGTTCACACCCTAACTTTTCCTTCTGGAATTTTTATATTTTATTATGCCAGGTTTGAGAAAAGGGAAAGCACCACTTGGAGGTGATGAATGTTCTTGATCCTTTGGACCATGGGTTGTTTCTATCATCTTGGGATGTTTTTATTTCTAGTGAGTACCCTGATGATGTACTGATTTGGGTTTTATTTTACCTATTTTGTTTCCAATACTTTCTCATTTTAGAGTGTTGAGAATACTAACTTGTATTCTTTATCTTCCTCTATTTTGTGGTAAATTCATTCCCTCTTTTATCTTTTATGATTCTAGTTGCTAGTCACCAACCCGTGGGCATAAGGAATGCTCTTCAGACCATGTTAGTACTGGATCAGGTATCAGGGTACATGGTATTTAAGTTGGTTCAAGACAAGGTGGTATAAAATTTTTAGGTTTAACATCTTTACTTGATATCAATATGTAGTTTTGGATATCTTTTTGGGACTTAGGAGGTAGTTACGAGCGATTTCTTGGACATATCTCATCATAACAAGACTTAAGTCACCATGGGTGGTTTGGGAAAAGAATATTGAGGAATATTTTGTGGCAATTATAGTATTTTACCTACTTTTGTTTTGGATGGGTTGAAATCCAAATCTTGATATATTATCTGATTGAACTAATTTTTCCATTGATCTTTTTTGAGTTATTGATTTGATTAATATTATAACGTCTTCAATGTTTTATATGATATTGTGTAGTATCATTCCTCTAAGAAGACATGTGAATAGGACCCAAGAGGAAGATTCCAGTGAACTACAGTGAGAAGATCCTCCCATGGACTAGAACCTTGTTGAGATTATTGTGCATGATATCCAAGCTCTGGTATAAGCACCGAAACCTATTCCCATTTGGGTTCCAATTATGGAAACTCAAAGGGATGAATCTCGAAATCATGCTCAAGAGTTCCTTCACTAGAATCCACTAATGTTCCAAGGATATAATTATCATCAAGAGGATATGGATTGGATGAGAAAGATAGATCTTATATTTTATTTCTAGGAAATTACTGATTAGATTAAAATTAAATGTGCCACCTTCATCCTAGAGGGACCTATCAAGAGATGGTGGGACTCAATGATGATGAATAAGAAGCATAAGGGTTTGGAGTGGAAGGAATCTAGGGTTATTTTCATTGATCAGTTCTATATTGAGTCTACATTGCTGGATAAGGATACAAAGTTTTTTAAACTTAAACATGCTGATTGGACCGTGATAGAGTATGTGAACCACTTTGACGAGATTATGCAGTTTTCAACTGAGATTTTATAGAATGATTATACGAAGACTAAACAGTTTGATATGGGTCTTCACCTTGATATTCATTCTTAGGTTTTCTTGCTAAATCTCACTTCTTATACCGACGTGCTGGATAGGGCGTTGATGGTTGAGCTTGACTTGGATGGTAAGTCAAGGTTTTTGAGAGTTATTTTTTCTCCTAATGGAAGTTATATGAGTTCCTTTAAAGGGAAGATAAATGGTGATGAGTATTTTTTTGATTCTTGGAAGTAAGTGTCCTCTAAACCTCCTACAGTTTCTAGCATAAGACCTTTGAGTTGTTTCTAGTGTGGTAAGGTTAGGAATTTGAGATATACTTATACTGAGGAACCTAAGATCTATCTTATGGTCATTCAGGACACCTATAGAAATTATTCCATTTTTTTACTCTATATAGTGAAATGGGATTATCAGCACCTAAAAGTACTATGGTGAAATCAGATTCTTTAAGATCTAAGGGGTTCTAGCCATAGGCATTCAGAACAAAGCTTCTTTACATAGTGGAAAAGTATCTAGAGGAATCTGATACAGGTCTAGTGACTATGAGAGGTTCCATCACTATAGATTAATATTTAGTGAATTCTTTATTTGATACTAGTGCATCTCATTCATTTACATTGACTCTTATTGTGAACCTACTAAATCTTCTTATGGAGATTTTTTCTTATGTGATGGATATTACTACACCCTTCAGAATGAAGAGAGAGAAGGGTCTCTGTTGTTCTTCTTGTGTATTATCATTGTTAGAGATTGAGCTTACTTGGTATTTTTTGGTTCTCAACATGAAACCTCTTGATTCCATTTTTGAGATAGATTGGATAATTCTTAATAAGGCTCTAATTGACTATTATCTTTGATGGGTCTCTTTTACCACACCATATGGGGTGTGCCGTATCTTTCAAGGAGAATGAGACCTGATGTCGATTAGAGATATAAATTCTTATCTAGAGTTAGGGAAAGTATTATTACTGTTTTATTTTGATATAGATCATGAATCTTTGAAATGATGATCTCCCTCCAGTTGTCATTAAATTTTATGGAATGTTTCCTTCTGATTTATTTGGATTTCCACTAGTAAGAGAGGTAGAGTTTTATATTTATTTAGTGCATAGTACTCAAACAGTGTTTATCACTTCTTACTACATGGACCCATCTGAAATGAAAGAGTTGAAGACTCAGCTGTGTGATCTATAAGTGAAAGTTGATAGAACATGTAACCTATGTGTTGATTATAGGAACCTCAATCAAGTTATAGTGAATAAAAAGTATCTTTCTCCTTGGATAGAAGATCTTCTTGACCAGTTGAAAGGGGAAAAGTGGTTCTCTAAGATTAATCTTCAATTTTATTATCACCGATTGAGAATAAAAGAATCTTACATTAAAAAAACCTCATTCTGGAGTAGGTATGTCCATTATGAGTATCTTGTCACGCCATTTGGTCTAAAAAATGCTCCTATAGTCTTTATAGATTTGATAAACAAGATCTTACATGAATATATTGATATGTTTGTATGGTCTTTGAGGATGACATATTGGTTTACTCTAATTCATAGGTAGATCATGCGTGTCATCTGAGAGTAGTTATGGAATTTTCTGATAAATCACTGACTCTATGAAAAGCTATCGAAATGTGATTTATGGATTTGAGAGGTGAAGTTTTTGGGGCATGTTTTCTCATAACATATCATCTATGTTGACCTCGAGAAGGTAAAATATGTTATAAAATGGGAATAATGATGAAATTTTTTTATGATTTAGAGATTCATGGGTTTAGTAGGCTATTATATATGGTTCATATAGAATTAATCAAAGTTGGATTCTATGATGATCACTCTCACCTGGAAGGGAGTTAAATTTGCTTGGGATTAAAAATTTCAAAGTTCTTTTGTTGAGTTGAAATGCCTTTTGACTTCTGTACAAATATTGACTCTTGGAGAGGTCAGGCATGACTATGTGGTCTTCTGTGATGTATTAGGTTTAAGTTTGGGATATGTTCTTATAGATGGTGATTATGTGATAGCCTTTGGTTCTTGAAAAATTAGGCCACATGAAAATAATTATCTAACCCATGACCTTGAACTCGAAGTCGTGATGCATGCGCTTAAGAGTTGGTGACATCACCATTTTAGAGAATGCTTTACCATATATTATAACTATAAGAGCCTAAGTTATATCTTCTCTAAAAAATATTTTAATCTCCATCAGTGTATTTGGGTAGATTACTTGTAATATTTTATTTTGGCATTGCCTATACCCTGGGGAAAGGGAAGGTCATTGCTGATGCTTTGAGTTAGAAAATTTCAATCCAGGCTGTAATAGAATCATTAGAAGAGTTGAAATTGATGGATCTTTTTTCACAGTTACATTTAGGAGTCTGGGAGGAGGAGACCAAGGTTGTCATGGAAAGTGTTCAGCTGACCTCCACTATTCTTGAGATGATTCTTCAAGAGAAGCATCTTGATGATGAATTCCATAACATTAGAAACTATTTTATGATGGGGAGACAATTACTAAGTGTTCATTCTATATAGATGTTATTATATGTTTTCATAATAAGTTTTTTGTACCTTATTTCATGAGGATGGCTATGATGGGGTATTTTTATAGTTCATAATGGTTTTTTCACCCAAGAACCATAGATATTTTCTATGATGTACGGTGATGATTCTGGTGGCTAGGTATGTGATGAGACATCGATGACTTTGTTTCACATTACTATACCTATCAGCAGGTCAAGACCAAGCACTAGAAACCTTTAGGTTTACTTCAGTCACTTCCCATTATAACTTGGTAGTTGGATGAGATTTCTATGGACTTTGTGGTCGGGTTTCCACATACCCCTAGAAAGAATAATATGATATGAATAATTATCAATCAGCTGACAAAATTGTCTCACTTCATACCAATATGTGATATAACTAAAGTAAAGGAGTTAGTAAATCTCTATGTTAAAGAGATTGTTCATTTTCATGAAGCTATATCTTCTATAGTCTCTAATAGAGATCCTTATTTTACCTCTTGTTTTATCAAGGAATTCAAGATGCAATGGGGTCTCAGGTTCATTTGAGTACGGCATACCATCTACAGATAGATGACCAGACAGAGAGGCCTATACAGATTCTTGAGTATATGCTACATGCTTGCATTCTCAACTTTGGTGGAGCTTGGGATGACCATTTGGGACTGGTTAAGTTTTCTTATAACAATAGTTACCGATAATTAGAGTGACTCTTTTTGAGTCCTTGTATAGTAGTTTGTGTAAATATCTATTGTTCTGGTCAAAGATTAGTTAAACTTACCTAGTTGGATGAAGTTTGGTCCAATAGAAAATGAAAAATATCCAGTTTATTCATCAAATAATTTTGTCATTGAAGATACAGTATATTTCTTAATCTAATTGTTATCGAAGATAGTTGGAGTTCTTTGCTAGTGAACGAGTGTTCTTGGGAGTTTCACCTCAGTTGGGTCACCGATGTCTTGGAAGGAAATGGTAGCTTGCTCCTCATTTTGTGGGACCTTTTTAGGTTATTGACCAGAAGTATAAAGTGGTTTACTATTTAACATTTCTACCCTAGTTGAAATTGATACATAATCTATTCCTTGTACTTCATCTCCAGAAGTATCTCTCTAATTTATATCATGTTCTGAGATGGAGTGATCTTGATGTTGATCCTGATTTATTTATGACTGAGAATTTGGTTAGGATAGTTGATTCTAAGATAAAGGTACTTCATGGGAGGATTATACCTTTGTTATGTGTTCTATGGAATCATGATTTTAATTCCCATGATACTTTGGAGAGGGAGACACTAATGAGAGAGTAGTGGCCTCATATCTTTGTTATGGTAACTTATTGATAGGATTTATGGGGATATAAAGTTTTTATGGCAAGGAGGTTGTAACATCCTATTAATTTTTTTCAGGTAATTCTCATCCCTTGTTTTGATCATGCTTTGGTTGGGTATTTTTAGGGGTGATTTAGGTGAAATTTGGATAATTTTGGAGGTTTTTTGGGTTGTGTATGGTTGGCGCATGGTTTTCCTAAATTGTGTGCCCCCTCAGTTAAAACTGTGTAACCCTGGACAATGATGGTTTCCATATCTAGTGCATGATTTGAAAAACTATTTAACCACATAGGAGAAACCATTCACCTTGGATATTGATTCCAGAGGGGTGCATGGTTAGAGTACATAATTTTTTTAACCTAGCTTCCCTCTATAAGAAACTATGCGTGCAGGTTTTAATTAATCCAAAAATTATTTTTTTAATTTCCATACCCCGTTTAAATTAACCATCTCCCTAATTTGGAGTAATGTGATTTCTAGGGTTGATATGGCTCCCGAGAAGAAATTTTGGATTCTCCAACCCTATCCTTTGATGAATCGACGTGGTAGTGGAAGATATGGTCCCTCTCTAGTAAGTGGATATCCTTTCATTTAATATCTCATGATCTATACTTCCTTCCTCCTTATAGTTTTATGGATCGTCACATGTGGGATGGATCTAAGATCTATTTGATTGGATCTTGATTCTAGGTTGTGTTTTTAGATCTCTGATGTGTTTTTTCTTTGTTGGCGAATCCCGTTGTGGGTGTCAATTCTTGATATTTGATTAAATCCAGGTGGTTCTATAATTCTATACTCTATAATTGAATCCTTGAATTTCTATATTAAATTAAAATGAGTTTTTAACAGATTTAAAAGCATATAATTGTAATTATTTGATTCTTGATTTGAAAGGGGTATGGAGATTGATAAAAAAACCCAATTTTGATGGAATTGAAATTATGGGGTGGATTTATGAAAATTGATGGATTTATTTTGAAATCATTTTGATTGATTTATTTGATGTTGATTTTTAGAAAATGTATTAAATTGAAAAGTGATTTGAAATGTTATGAAATGATGAAAACTGATGATTTGGTTTTGAAATGGAAGCTGAATGTGGAAAATTAAAATTAGGAAATTGTATTTTAAAATGTTTTAGAATGAATTATTACTAATTGTATTGATTGTGGAAGCACATGTTAGTTTGGGTAGTTAGTGGTAACTGGGAAAAGTACACTAGGACCTTTTTTCCATAGAAATGGATTGAAAATGACAATTGTTTCTAGAAAAACTTCTACATAACTGCCCGTAATGGGTTCCCCTATTAGGGTGTAGACTACCCTTGATGGGTTCACATTTTGGGGGTGTATTTGTATGTGAATTTATAACTAGAGATGTGATAACTTTAATATTTTTGAGGACCCTATTACCTAATAAACTAACTTACCACATAGATTTTGTACATGGTGTTTTTTCTATGAGTTATTTAACATGACTATACATGCCTTTAAATTGTTGAACTATTTTATTCATGCCAACTAATTTATATAAATAGTTTTATAAAAAATGTTCATTTAATACTGTTCAAAAGTTGTTTTGATATATCTTCCATATTTTTGAAATGAAATCATGTTTTTTTTAAATTATGAAAATTTAATTCCTTGATTATTTTTATTTAAATTGATAAAATATATGGTTTATTGTTTTTGAAATTGATTATGGAACACTTGGTGAGATCATACGGGGATTTATATCTCACACCCTAACTTTTCCATTAGGCATTTGTATATTTTCTTATGATAGGTCCGAGCAAAGAGAAAACTCTACATGGAGGTGGTGGATGTTCTTGATGCTTTGGACCATGGGTTGTTGTTGTTGGCTTGGGATGTTTGTATTTATACTAAGCACCTAGATGATGTAATACTTTGGATTTTGTTTTACTTGTTTGGTTTCTGGTACTTTTCCTTTTGGATTGTTGATAATAATGACTTTTAATCTTTATATTCTATTGTTTTTTGGTAAATCCATTCCCTCTTTTATCTTGTATGATGCTAGGTGCTAGTCGCCAAACCATAGGGATCATGAATGTACTTCGAGCTCTGTCAGTGCTGGCTTGGGTATTAGGGTACCAAGCTATCCAGGATGGTACATGACATCTTACATTGGCTTTGTATTCTTGATAAGTTCCCACCACTAATAGAATTGTCCTTCTAAGTGATAGATGAACACTACTGTATTCTCTTTCTAATAACATTAGAGGATAGATAATATCTTGTAAATTGAATTAATCCATTTTTCCATGATTGGGGGATTAGAATATCCACTAAAAGTATGAGTACTTTTTGGAATAAAGGAATTAACTATAACTTGTTCACTCTTAGTATAAATAGAGTACTCCACATGATTCAAGTTATTATTCATAACATGAGTCACTTATGCAAGTACCACTATGAATTTCTCAACTATCACCCCTATTATATTATAAATTTCATTAAGGACCCATCACATAGGTTTTTGGAATGATTCCTACTATTTCCATCCATTTAATAAAATAAGGAAAGTTAATTATGAGAATAATAAAATTAATAAGTATATAAAAATAAAAACTATGAATTTAGAAGGAATAAATCATAAATGGAATGTATACTATAAATTATGAATTTATAGGTTTCAATATAGGTTATCCATGGTCATTATCTTATAAAATTATCTAAACTAACTATTTATATATTACATCATAAAATTATACAATACCATAAAAATATATATTCAAATAATTAATAATGGTTTATAATGAGCACGTGAATCAACCAGTGCATATCCCTTAGGATTTTTAAACTTGGTGTGCAGTTGGATCCACTTTTTATGCACCAAGTGAATATTGAGTTAAAAACCAACCAAACTTTTTAGGGTTATTACCACTAATATAGAGCCTATATCCACTTGTAGTATCCAGATAGAAATTTCATTGCTAAGAAAACACACACTATTTACTCTACCAAAAATTTCAGGATATATTCAAATACTACAACTTATCCCTAGGGGTTTCATTAATGTTTTATCATCCTATTCATTAAAAATAAATAGGCCCTTATTTGATACCAACAATAAAAAACCAAGTCTTAAAAAAATTATTACATGATTTTTAACATAAAGTTTCATAAAATATAACCCAGAAATCTGTAGGTCTAGTGCCTTTAAGAGATTATATATAAGATAAATTAACTTCAAAATAAACTAATACATATTTTTTTAAATCCACATAACATTCTCATAAATCCCATTGATATTATATTACTTTATAGTGTAATTAGGGGAAATTTAAAAAGGAAAAGTGTGATCTATAAATCCAAGTAAGGTAATAATAATAGTAAAGCATAATGATGAATTAATACGTTTGTGTCAAGATATATATCATGATATCATAAAGAAAAGGATCATAATAATGTGATCATGGAATAATATAAATAATATCATAAGATAATTCCATCATAAATATGTGGAAACAATATAAAAAATGACATTATAAACATATGTTAAGGCTCACTTCCAAGACACTATAACATAGTGCACTAGGATAACTACCCATACACCACACATGGTATCTCATGAGATAAAAAAATTATCTTATAAATTGGGGGGGTATTATAATTAACTGCACACCTTTATCATAATAATATGTACATTTTTATGTGTTCTATATAATGAAATCATACATAAGGCATAATCATAAGAAAAATCCAAGAAAATAAAATGGGTTACATATTATTATCTCAAATCATAACAGAATGATGTATCATTGATATTGATAAGAGATAAAGAAATTGATTCTTTTTGGATATTCATATTTATATAATTAATCATATTTATTTATTTTTTATTTAAATAGAGGGTAATCCATAACAAATCTTGGGATAAGTAGGTATATAAAGGAACCTCATAAGAAATGTTCTATGAAAGGAGTAAATAATTTATAAAGAAGGTAAGGAAATTGTATTTTATTTAAGACCTGAATGAAAAAAAAATTATTTTCCATAAAATAATTCATGTTTTTAGATAAAATTTAATATTAAAAAAATTATGGAGCGACACAAGATATGAAATAATAAATAAAGAAGCTCAATTTTTACTAGGTTTGGTTAAAAGTAAGAATTGAGTAGGGATCCTTAAAAAACTTGTATATCCCTACAAAATGAAGGTAAGTTAAACTAGGTATATATGTGAGGAATATATATATATATATAATATAAAATAAATACATGATAAGAATAGATATATAAAGGGTGGTTTAGAGAGATAAATACTAACTCGAAATAGAATACGGTGGTTCGAAAGGTCCCTTAACTCAGGTCCCAAGTCAGTTGGTACTTGAGTTTAAGTTCTTGAATAATAAAATTAAGATTATTATATATTTTTTTAATTTTTTTCAGGTATATTTAATTTTTTGAGGTTCATTTATTTTTATATGTCCTTTATTTATTATGTAGTTTTTTGCTCACATTGGATGCTTGAGGATGTTTGGTCAACTTCTCCAAAACTGATTCCATATTTTTATCATGCTTAAAGGTATTATAAAATAGACCCATAATATATATAATTATATAGTTATATATTATTTATCATTATATAATTTTAAAAGTGTTATAGTTTCATGGGATGTAAAAAATATATCCAAACTAAGAAATTTATCTCGGTATGCTTGTTTTGGATAGTTAAAATTATTATGGTCGTTATTTATTATTATCATTAATATAAAACCCAATTTTCCTATATATAATATTAATAATGTTATAAATATTTTATTTATTCATTTAATATATTTTTAAATTCATCCATTCAAGGTGGTAATGGGTAATGAAACACATCATCCATGGTGGCAGTGAACTGGGTATGATATGGGTGATGATTTCATTTTAGAATTAGAGAGAGTGAGAGAGTAAGATAATTGATATTACATTGATATAATAAAATATTAGTATACATATGATACCAATTTAATTATATAATTATTTATTTAAGATATTTAGTAGAGGTGTAATAAGAAATATAATTAAAAAAACTCAGTTTAAACAATTACCTCTTCCCTAGATACCCTCCATTTGATCACACATTAAGCCTTGTTAGATTGGTCTTTTAGTGATACTGTCACCTATATGATGTGGGAAATAGACTTGGGGATATATTTAACTAGAGTTTTGGTGATATAGGGGGATTAGGATGTGTGCAAAATTGGGGTGGTGAAGGGTGGTATTTATAAGGGGAGGAGAGTGGTGTTTTAGAATAAAATATTATAATGAAATATTATTACTTCAAATAGTGAACAAACACATGATTAAATAATAAGAGGATTGTGTAATAATAATAAATATTCAATTTAAATATTTATATAAATTTTAGAAACCAAATTTTTTTTTTTCATTTAAACTATTAGAAAATACATTACTTGTACATCACTATTACAATATTTCACTATCCACCTTCATATTTTATTTTTATAAAAACTAAAGAAACCTCAACATAACCATATTTAAATGATATGATTCAAAAAATAATAACCAATTTATCAAAATAATTTTATAAATTTTATAAATTTAATTTTTAAATAAAATCCTTATTTATTGAAAAAGATGTTACTTTTTATAACACTTTCATTTTTCAAACTCTTTGAAAAAGTAATTACGATTTCATAATTATTTTATCATTTTTATAGAAGTATATGTGGTTTTTTGAAAACATTTCATAAAATTTTATTTAAATTTATCATGAAAATTAATTTTAATGATATATATATATATATTACTAAAAATATAATTTTTATTTCTTTGGGTAAAACATTTATTTTATCACGTTTAACAATTTAATATAAGTTCCTTTTATTTTTATTTATTAAGATAACCAAATATTATTTTATTATTTCTACCAAAAATTATCAAATCTTACCCATAGCTAATATTAACATCTTTATTCCAAATATGATATTAAATTCATCCACACATTAAAAAAATGTGGTATTGGGGAAAACACAAATTCATATCTAAAATAATTTACACTTTAATACCACCTATCCCGTATATACATAACACCTTATCACACCAAAATAATACATCATGGTAAGGTGTGAAATGGTAGTACTTTTATGGGGTGGTCCATCCAACATTGGTGGTGATTTCCATTAGCTTGAACTTCTCTCATAGGTGATTCAATATGGGCCTCAATTGTTGAAGTTCTACTTGAGTTTAGTCAAGGGTAAACCCCAATGAGTCCACCTCCCTCCCAAGCTCTAATAAATGAGCTTCGTAATGGATAATCCTACTAGTTTAGGTCACCATTTAAACCTTATTCATCAATTATATCTTATCATTACCCTTAATATACACCCATTCAAACAATCACTTTATAATAAATACAATAACAATAGTCATAATGACTAACTACCATAATGACTAATGATCGTATTATGTCTATATTGATTCTCTAAATGTAATTTTCCAAATTAATAATAAAGTATTGTTTATCTTTATTATCTGTTGAAAATATTTTATACTATAATTTATTATTAGATATGACACACACATATTTATTCAAAAAATAATTTCAATATATAAAAGTCTGGGTCGTTATAGCCACAAGTACTTTAGGATTATTTTAACTACCAACTAGTGAATATATCATAGATCTAGTTGATATCTACATACCATGATCAAGGAATAGACAAAACCAACTCTAGTATATAACATTACATACATGATACATCTAATTATCTAGGAATATGAAATCATACTCATTATTTATTTCTAATCTTATGGTCAAGGGAACATCTTCTTAGAGACATTTTTCCATGTGATATAGGAAAAAATACCTATTGGATTGTTCTATCTTGTATCTTTTAATAACCTTTTCAATGTATGTACTATGACTTATTCTAAGAAGCCTTTTATATCTATCTATATAGATCTTAATATCTGAAAGACAGTTTTCTTCACATAATTACTTTATAGAAAATAAATCATTTAACTATATCATTACTGACTGTAATATTTGCATCTCATTTCCAATTAATAATATGTCAATGACATATATTTCAAGGAATATTTTGGAGCCAAGGTGATCCGAGATAGTGTTTTTATGTTGTGTTGTGTTTTTTTCAATACATTTTTGGGATGATCAGGGATATTGATGCCTAAGGAATATGGTTTTTATAAGGAGGAAGCCCATATAAGGCATTGAATAAGTTTAGATATTATGGTGATGTTTCCTAGCATTTGATAATTTTTCAGGGTCACAGTTATTAGAGGGAACATAAAAATGGAAAATGATGGGTTTTCTTCATAAGATTCATGTGGATAACATGATAATTATGTAGTATAATAATGGAATCACATGACCATGTGAGGACCACATCATTTTCAATGATGTGAATATGTTTTTAGCTGACCATGTGGATGATTATATAGAAGAATACCAAGTGAAAGAAGACCATATGATCATATAAGACACTCATCTTTCATGGTCTTAAGGTAGCAACTATTTTAGACTATAATGGAATTATGTGGTGTAGTAAAGTAGTGAATAGTAATCATGGTCATTTGTGAGTTTTCCATAAAATATTTTCCCTTAAATACCACACTATTGACATTATTAATATAAGGATGAAAAGTTAAATTCCTGGATTTATTTTGAAAAGTAGATAAGTAAAGGAGTTCCATGAAGATAGTGTGTGGAAGTGGTTTATATAAGGTAGTACTTATAAAGAATACATGGAAGGGATCCATGTAAGAGAGTAAACGAAGGTATTTCATATAAGTTAGTATGTAAAGAAGAATAATAAAGGGAAACTAGTGTAAGGTAATACATAGAAGGATCATATGGAGGGAGATCATGGTGGGAATTACATAGAGGATCGTTACACAAAGGTAATATGAAAAGATAGTATATGAAAAAAATAACATTACATGGTGAGTAGTATTCTGTGTGAAAAATTATGTATAAGATAGTTTTCTACAAACAATTTTTATGTGAAACATAATGGTGAGTATTCAGGAAACTATAGTTCATTAGAGCATCATTTTCTAGCATTAATGACTTAAATCATTAAATAAATTATTACTAATGAGGAGGAAATATTAAAGTAGTTAAATTGAGGAAGACTTTATCTAATGTAGTGCATAAGGATAAGTCAATAGAAGTAATTTGAGAGAGGTAGTGCACCATCCCTAAATTAATTGTAATTGTGTTCCCAGTATAAAATAACCCTGACCAAACAATATTAATCCACCAAAACCACTAAATCTTTGTTTATTATAGTATGACTAACACATAATCAACATATGATCCTTGGACTAGCACATAGTGATGAATAAAGTAAAAATATCATTTTTAGTTTTATTTATGAATAAGTGTGTTTGGTGAATGTGAATTATAATTAGGCTGGTTTAATGAGTTTTTACTATCATGGGGACAAGATCTATTTTAATCAAAATAAAAAAATTTCACACTGATTCACTCCTACCCTATGATGGTGTCTTGGGATACAATAAGTAGAATTAGAATAGTGGTTCTAGAAATTAAATATATCTTCAGAAGTAATTTGAGATGGTGAATTCAGTAAATACTAAAGGAGATCCTCTATTTGATGGAATAAACTATCACATTTTGAATAATAAAAAGATATAACATTATCAATCCATCATGATAGAAGTTTAGTTTTTCTACTTTTCATGGGATTGAAGTTAATGAGGCAATATCATAGTCCATTAGTGAAGATGATAGGAATTTGTTTGGATGCTGATGCGAAAGCACAAAATTATTTATCTAGAGTTATGTTAGATCAGATCTATATCAAAGTAATGAGTTTTAACAATTCCAAGTCCATGTGGGAGAAATTATCCAACATATATAGGGGTGATATTAAGGTGAAATAGGTCAAGATACAGGTCCTCCACAACAAATTTGATGATTTGAAATGCTTCCATATGAGAATGATAATAGATTATTTGACCAAATCACTATATTTTTGGGAGATATTTTAGGTCTTGGAGAATAGATAAAGGATATTAATATTGTTAATAATATTTTTTGACTATTTCCACCTCTGTACAATCCAAAGGTATCATCTCTAGAAGATAGGTATTTGTCCAAGCTCTCTCTAGATGATCTGTTAAGTATTTTTTTGGATTATAAAATGAATGTTAATCCAAAATGTACAAAATGTAATTAAACTAAGAATATTCCATTAAAATCTATTGAAAATTTTGGAATATCTAAAATCAGCATCTATGAAGACAATGTGGATGATGAAATCCTCTCTCTCCCTCGTAGCTAGAAAATTCAAGAGAGGAAAGGGTAGATTTATAGGTAATCCAACATTGAATTGTTTACAATGTGGTAAAGTTGGGAATATCACATAAAGGTTTCCAAGAATATTTTATGATGAATAAATTAAAGAATAATTTACAAAAAATCCATGAAGAAGCTTCCCCCAAGAAGAGGCTCTACAAGTGGGAGTTTATTTATTAAGAAATTTAAAAGGAACTGCTTTGTGAGAAAAGAATAAAATGATAAATAATAATATATGGAGGAAGTTATAATGAATTTTAAGTGGAATGTTAAATATTTCATGATGTCTATAATTGAAAAATAAGAACTTACAAAGGAGGCATACAATCAACCGGAAGGTGTAGTTGATCTCATGGTGGAACTTGAGACCACTCTCAAGAAGATCGTCTACAAAGAAAGAAAATTTAAAATATTAATGGAATTATAATTTAATCCTCAAAATATATAGATCAGATTAATGTAGACACTGATTGGTTGTAAGAAGAGCAAGATAATAATATTTATAGTTAGATGAATTCAGAAGAATTTACGAATTTCAAGATAAATATTAAATAATAGACTAAGGTGATATATGTATTTAATTATAGCCTAGAGAAAAAATATAAAAAGGAAAGGTCCCTTGAAGAAGAGGTTGTTTAAATGGTAAATAAGCTTAAATGGGGAATTAAATCAAGTGATCCTCATAAGAATCTATACTTTAGGCGGTTCAAAAATGGGGAATTGATAGAAAGGGCCAAGAGAGTACCTGATTGTCTCAATAACATTTTTAATGAATATATAACCATATTGGTGGGTAAAATTAGGATAAATTGTGATGTTGAGACATAAAAATAAACAAAAAAGATATATTTTATTTAATGAAATTAGAAGGTTTGTGATTTTTGCATCAAAACTAAGTCACCAAAAGTTGAACAATGATCGCTTTGAATAAAGGAAATCAGAGGGATGAAAACAACCCAAAATACTCAAAAACAATTACACATGAGGTGACATGATAAGGTTGGGGACATGTAGGGGAATGAAGGAGATACGATTTTCCCCCTTATTAAGTGTTAATTATGTGTTTATTTTGGATATAATATGTCATATTTTTAATATGAAATAAGTTATTTGAATGGGGAATCTCCTGGTAGTTACTAAAAGAGAATGAGACCATATCCATCATCAAATAGAAGAAATAATTTCTATAGATATTTTTTTTCTAACTTTGGTCATAAAGACATTGACTGTAGGAAAATATGGAGTGGAAAAGTAACTACAGATCTTAGAGAAAATGAATACAGTCCAACCAAGAAAAATCCTTTTAAAAAATAAACAATATTTGTTAAAAGAATAATATGAGTATTATTTCACCATTCATACTGAGGAGAAATTAGAGAGGCCATACTATGACTCCACTCAACCAGGTATCTCATGGAAGGAAAATAAGAAGACTAATAAAGAAAATATGGTATAAATTTCCCTCGATGAAACAAAGAACAACAACAACTAGATTCTCGATAGTGGGTGTTCCTCCCACATGAATAAAAACTTAAATATACTGAAGAATATAATGGATAAAGTTAACAGAAAAATACATTTTAGAAATTATAGTTCCCTAAAAATAAAAGGTGGTGGTAATACTTAGTTTGTTGGGGGATGAAATTAATAAAATATAAGTCCTCTACATGGATGAATTATAACACAACATATTGAGTGTGATTCAACTCTATGAATCTGGATTTTAGGTGATTCTTAATTAGAAGGGATGTGTTATCAAAGGAACATCTAGATACTCTCTTATAAGAGAATGGATGATGAATGGAAATCTATATCAGGTTGATAATAAATAAAGCACTTGTGTCTGAATAGTATAAGAGGAATTTTTTTTGTCATAAGTTATGACACATTCACCAACAGATCATGGGGAACTTGTGCAAGATAAAATTTATATTGGATACCCCCAATTAGAAGAAATATTAGGAAAATACATTTGATGCTTACATGAGAGGAAATATAGTTCAAAATCTATATTGGAAAGAGAATAAATTGGAATCCAATCTCATAGATTTAGTGCATATTGATGCCTATGGTATAATTAATATATTATGAACCTATAGGTAAAGGTAATTCATTTTTTTATTGATGATTATATTAGAATGGATTGTATTATGTTTATTCATAGTAATATGGAATTGATGTATTAAATGAAGAGGTATTGGAGAAGAGTGAAGAATAATACCATATGAATAATTAAGATCTCACATTATGAAAATGAATTAGAATACACGTCCATTGAATTTTAAAACTACCTTGAGAAGCATGATATTAAGGATGAGTTATCCTCCATAAGAACTCCACTACAAAATGGAGTTATAGAGCAATAAAATTGAAAGGTGAATATTATATTAAAGACAATACTCATTGAAAGTGGTGTATCTCACTATTACTAGATGGAAATTGCACAAGTTTTAGTGTGTACTCAAAACCAAGTAGTGTTGATCCTTGGGAAAGAAAGAAAAACTTATGAGATGTGTCATGGATGTAATACCTCACTATTTTTTTGGGTATTTAGAAGAAGATGTTACATTCACAATAAAGAAGGCGGTCATGACAAGTATGTTTATGTTTCAGACAAAGGAGTATTTGACGCACACCCATCGTAGGGTGTTGAAAAAGAAAATTATTTTACTAATACAATACAGAGGCAAACCATGGACGTCTCACTTGAGAAGATTTCTCAGTTGATCACTCACTTAATCTAATTCACCTAAACTAATTCATTTTGATTGTTTTTTTAATTTAGAAAAGTAATGTAATTTAATTGAAATAAAAGATAAAACTAACATGAAATGAAAAAATTTAATTAATGAAGAAAGAACTTGGACTTTATGGTTTGGTTTGTGGGTTCCATCATTCTCCTTATTAGTGTTTAAATTATATTTGATAGTTCAATTTTAAAATCTCATGAATGAATTACTATTCTTTTATTTAGTGGTGTGAAATATTGAATTTATTTTGTAATATTAATTTCACATCCTCCTATAATCAAGGTTGATGACACACCTCAATCGAGAGTGTTATATCTACTAGGACCTGGTTCCATAGTATGTCATTTCATTCAATGAATGTCTCAACTCCATCATTTGAAGAGCTTGTATCTAGTGGAATGGAGGAAAAAAATTTAATAAAATAATATAAATGAGTTTGAGTTTAGTATAATTGTGTATGATTTCCACACCCGTGAACATCACTCTTTCTCATCACAAACTAAATAAAACTTAATAATTTAAGTGCAGAATAAATGAAATTGCCACATACCTCCCTCGGGCCAAGCCTCGGGTTATCCCCTCATTTTTTAGGGTAAGAGGTATTGGTGGATAGAATAAAAAGAAAACAAAATAAAATAAAATAAATGAAAATAATGAGTATGATAAAAGAAGAACAATAATAAGAAGAAAAATAACATGGTGGAACAAAGTTAAGAAAACATGAATTTATTATAAATTTAAATTAAAATTGAAAAATAAAAAAATAAAGAAATAAAATAAATGAAAAAGAATAAAAGGGGGATATTTGCAGCTGGCCTCCCTCAGTGGAGTTCTCCTCCCTGGTACCTCAGATAGAATAGTAAGGAATGACATGTTTTGGGAAGGAGGAGAACTCCTCCTTTTATAGGCCAGAATCCGTCCTCCAGAATTTTGTGTCTTTTTCCCATTAAATGGACGATTCACACATTTCATCCTTGTAATAGTTTTTCATAAATGTCTTTTGCGTTCACCCTCATATCCAGGTCTAATCACCTCAATTTGATGTGTGTAGGCCTATTTATGCTTCTGTTATGGAGGTGGGGTCCATGCTGTCTACCCAAACAATTGTAAAACTTGATTGATTTTTTCAAGCCTCATTTTTTTCAAAATTTCTCTTGATCCTGAAGTAAAAGTTGAAGAAAATTAATCAAGGAATCATAAAAAAAATAATCCATTAAGTTGGATTAATATTTTAAATTTTATTTCTAAATACTATTATGATATAATTCTGTCAAAATTCCATAATTAACCACTTTTTATATTTTTTCTCAAAACACACCATTAATCCAAAATTGTTAAAAATAAGATCAAATTGATAAATTGGGATGGTTTAAATAATTGAAATGTATATATAAAATGAATAAAATATTATCTCTATCAATTCCCCCACACTTAAATCATGTTTTTCCTTAAGCATAAAATCTCAAAATGAAATCTTTTAGACACTAATGTTACCAATATTTAAATTCCAAAGTAATAAAATAAAAAAAATTTAATGTCAAATCAAATATTCAAAAATGAACATAAAATATCAATTTAAGTTCTCATTTTTTAAAAGAAATAATCAATTCATTTTTTTTTTGAAAAATGATTGAACGTCTCCTTTCATTCATTCAAACTTATCAATTTATTATTATTAAACATGTCACATCATGATTTAACTCACCTTTAAATATTTAATACCATATCTCATGATATAAATCAATTAGAGTTATTCTCATATCATGAGAATATGATCCTTACCCATATGATTATAAAGGAACTACTTTCTCCACTTTGTAAAGATAAAAGACACATAAAATCATGAGGACTTCCAATAAAGGTTCAAATGAATATGAGGCTTATGGTTGGTAGGATTTGATGATTTTAAAAATTAAGGCTCAAAGAGGAGGTTTATCTATTAAGTAAAATGCATGATATCAAAAATAAAAGTGTAATGAAATTCTCCACTTCAAAGTAGTAACTCCCACTTTCCCAAACTCAAAGTAAGGTCATGATCAAATTATGCATAATGAATGATTTTTGCACCCTCTTGATTTTTTTTCAAATAATTATTTTTCATTTTTTGTCTTTTTTAGAAAGTTCTATTTAAAAAAAACCTCACAACCAAAACCTAACCACATATGATAAAAATCATCAGTCTAATAATGGTGTTTTTTAGTTTTCCCAAAACAAAACCCATTTTTATTTCATTTTTTTCTATATTTTTTATTCAGGAGGGTAAAAACAATAAAGAGTACAATGAATGAATCAAATAAAATTTTTAATTACCCAAAATAGCACTCCCAAACATCTTACTTACAATTTATATCATTCCTTCTACCATGATTCCCTTTACCCCCACACTTCAACTTCAAAATATCATGAAAATACTAAGAGTAGGGTAGGAATGGATAAAAATGGTTTGAAACATGGCTCATCCCAATAAATTTCATTCACGGTCTCTATGGACTAAATAAGGATTGATGTAAAGGTGATAGTTAAGGTAAGGGATTTTAAAAAGACTCCTCAATCATTTTAAATGTGTTTTTTCATAGTCATTATCTTTTACAAGTTTCAATCCAAGTTCTAATAGGTAACATATCCCAAGATCACTCAAGAAATATACTCAAGATAAAATAGGAAATATATGTTCTATAAATACTCTCTAGAATGGGAAATATTATTTGAAAAATCACTCAATACATGATTAATAATAACAAATAAATTAACATTAATTTCAAAAATTCAAAGCATGAAAAATGGTAGGGAAATTTTATTTAACAGAATCAACTAATTCCCTCAAATCACGAGTCATCATTTAAATATCCATTCTTCAATTTAAAAATTCAATTTTCCATTTTACTTATTAAATTTCATGGACATTGAAATCTAAAACATTCCATAACTTGATTCCTAAGAAACTTAAGTCTTCTAGATAAGTAAAGTTAAGCATGAATTCAAACATGGGTATGCAATTATAGTTGAAATATCAAATCATGATTTGGACAAAAATGAAAGGAGTTTAAAAGTTTAGGAAAAAATGAACTCCCTTTTTCCTGAAGCTTACTCCTTCTATTCCATTTTCTGAGGATTTCTTATTCCATTATGACCCTATAAAATAAAATCACTCAATTAATCATAAGGATCATGTAATTTAATCTCAAAATGAAAAGAGGTATTGGGTTGCATGATGGACTAATCTAAAAAAAAAGAAATTGAAATTTTAATTCCTAGAAAGAATTCAAAGATAAATATTGGTTTGATTCTCCAAGTGAGCCCTAAATTTTTACTGCCTATCAAAGGTAGTTCTATCTATTATCCAAAGTCTAATGGTGGTTGGGGCATCTTTAACATGAACAAACAAATGTGGATTTTCCTAGAATACATATCATCATTTTTGGTGAGGATTGATCTATTAATAAAGTACACCAGATCCTTCCCCTTCACAATTAGTTACATATTGTATGGAGGGGGTAGGATAAAGTATGCATCATCCTAATTTTTTCTATGTGTGAAAATTATTCTTCTATGTAAAGTGGTTGCTCTAAATTTGACTTAATGTTTTCATCTTATATATTTGGTTCTTCAGGAAGATCCACTGAGATCTCTTCTTATACTCCCTAAATTAAGTGTTATTTTTGTTTAGGGAGATCTAAATGTTCTTCAACAGGTGCATTTTTATTTTTATCATCTTCCTTTAGGGCGTCATGCAAGTTGGACGAATTTGAAAATTAAAAAATATTAGGTGGGATACTCAAATTAGCTTCAAAAAAATAAAATGAGTTTGAGTTCAAGAATCTATCGTCTCCCTGTGTTGGTTCATCTTGAATCTCATCTTTAGTGGAAAACACCTCTTGGATTTGAGCAATTGTAGATGGAGGTAGGTTGTAAATCTTATCCATTTCATGGATTTACTTTTAAAAATCTAGAAATACTAAGGGGGACTCTTCTTGGACCTTTAACACTTGATAAAATTTTAGAAAGTATTGGGAGAACTCAGTAAGCTCCCGAGCCATCACTTCAAAAATTTGTTTGTTCATGTCCTCCCTCTGGCCAGTTATGAATTCTTTGAATTCTATCTTCCCATTATTTAATTTCCAAAATGACATCACCTATCTAAAAATAATAGAAACAATATCCACCATGGATAAGGGTGAGTCAATAATTCGTTCTTTCACCTATGGGTAAATGTTCCATGAACTGGAAAAATAGTTATTTGAAAACATCATGGAAAAAAGGAATTTTTATGATATTTTTAATAAAAAAACAATTAAATTTTATTTTTTAATGTGAATTTATAAAAAAATGATCGAAATAACTGTTTAGATTTCTGGAAACGGTGTTAGTTTTGACGCACGCCTATCGTAGAGCGTGGAAAAAGAAAATTATTTTTCTAATTTAGTATAGAGGCTAATCAGGGTTGTATCACTTGAGGAGCTTTCTAAGTTGTTAACTCACTTAATCTAATTTACCTAAACTAATTATTTTTGATTGTTTTTATTTAATTTAGGAAAGTAATAGAATTTAATTGAAATAAAAGGTAAAACTAACATGAAATGACAAAGTGCAATTAATGAAGAAAGAAATTGGCCTTTATGGTTGGGTTTGTGGTTCCATCATTCTTTTTATTGGTGTATAATTAAGTTTGATAATTTAATTTTGAAATCTCATGCATAAATTACTATTCTTTTATTTAGTGGTGTGAAATCTTGAATGCATTTAGAAATCTTAATTTTACATCCTCCTATAATCAAGGTTGATGACACACCTCGATCGAGAGTGTGATATCTACCAGGACCTAGCTCCATGGTATGTCATTTCATCCACTGAGTGAGTCAAATCCATCAGATTAAGAGATTATATCTAGTAGAAGGGAGGAAAAATATTTAATAAAAGAATAGAAATGAGTTTGAGTTCAGTGTTATGGTGGATGATTTCCACACCCATGCACGCCACTCTTGCTAGTCACAAGCTTAATAAAACATAAGAATTTAAGCACATAATAAATGAAATTGACACACACCTCCCCCAAGAAAATCCTAGGGTGAGTCCCTCATTTTTAGGGTATGTGGTCATGGTGGATAGAAGAAGAAAAAAAGAGAATAAAATAAAATAAATGAAAATAATGAGGATGAGAAAAGATGTAGAAGAAAAAGAACACGGTGGAGCAAAGTTAAGAATACAAGAATTTATTAGAAATTTAAATTATAATTGAAAAATTAAAAAATAAAGAAAACAATTAAATAAATAAGAATAAAAGGGGGATATTTATGGCTGGACTACCTCATTGGAGTTCTCCTCCTTGGTACCTTAGATGGAATGGGATGGAATAGAATGATTTGGGAAGGAGGAGATATCCTCCTTTTATAGGTCACAATTTATCCTTCTAATGTTTGTACGTTTTCCCCCATTTAATGGATGATTCATGCATTTTATCCCTCATAAAAGTTGTTTATAAATGTCTTTCATGTTCACCCAAAAAATTTCAGTATAATTGGACTTCGGAAGAAGGAGGTATGGAATTTTTATTGACTATGAATTTTTATGGATGAGAAATCCAGGAAGCTTCCTTCAATGTAAATCATTCAATTTCTTCCTTAATGTTTGTAATATTCCATGTAATTTATTGGTAGAATGTTTCTTTGAGTTATCTTTCATATTTAGGTGTAATTACCTAAATTTGAGGTGTGTAGGATGATTTATGCTTATGTTACAGAGATGGGGTCCACACTATCACCCCGAACAATTGTACAACTTGAATGATTTTTTCAAGCATAATTTTTTAGAATCAACTCTTAATAGTAAAAAAACAGTTGAAGAAAATAAATAAAGGAATCATAAAAACTAATCACTCAAATTGGATTAATATTTTAAATGTTATTCCAAAATACATTTGTGATAAAATTCTATCAAAATTATATAATTAATCACTATTTATATTTTAACTCAGTACACACAATTAATCCAAAATTGTTGAAAATAAGATCAAATTTATAAATTATGAGGGTTTAAAAAATTTAAATTCATATATAAAATGAGGAAAATATTAGATCCATAAATTCCCCCACACTTAAATCATTCTTTTTCTCAAGCATAAAATCTCAACATGGAATTTTGTGGTCACCAATGTTACCAATATTCAAATTCAAAAGTAATAAAATAAAACAATTTTTAATTTCAAATAGAATATTAAAAAAACCATATAAAATATCAATTTAATTTCTCATTTTTTAAAATAAAAAATCAATTCATGTATTTTATTTTTTCCCTTTGAAAAAATGATGGAACTTCTCCTTTTATTCATTTAAGCTTCCCAATTTTTTATTATTAAACATGTCACATCATGATTTACCTCACCTTTGAAACTTTCATCTTTTATATCATGATACAAATCATGTATACTTATGCTCATATCATGATAACATTCTCCTTACCCATATTCTTGTAAAGGAACTAATTTCTAAACTTTCTAAATACAAAAGTTACATAAAATCATGAGGACTTTCAATAAAAGTTAAAATGAATCTGAGGCTTAAGGTTGGTAGGATTTGATGCTTTTAAAAATTAAGGTTTAAGGAGTAGGTTTATCTCTTAAGTACAATGCATGATATCAAAAATAATAGTGTAATGAAATTCTCCACTTCAAAGTAGCAACTCCCACTTACCTAAATTAAATGTAAGGTCATGATCAAATTATGCATAATGAATGATTTGCACACCCTCTTTATTTTTTTTCAAATATATTTTTTTCATTTTTTGTCTTTTTTAGAAGGTTATGTTTGAAAAAAACCTCAAAACCATCACCTAACCACATATGATAAAAATCATCGGTCTATTAATGGTGATTTTTAGTTTTCCCAAAACACAACCCCTTTTTATTTCATTTTTATATAATTTTTTTATTCAAGAGGGGAAAAGCAATAAAGAATATAATGAATGAATCAAATGACCTTTCTCATTACCCAAAATAGAACCCCCACACTTTTTACTTACAATGCATATCATTCCTTCCATGATGATTCCCTTTACACCAACACTTCAACTTTAAAATATCATGTAAATACCAAGAGTAGGGTAGGAATAGATAAAAATGGATTGAAATGTGGTTCATCCCAATAATGGTCATTCATGGTCTGTATGGGAAAAAGAAGGATTAATGTAAAGGTTGTATTTAAGAATAAGAAATTTTAAAAATATTAATTAATCATTTTAAATGTGTTTTGGTATAGTTAGTAGTCTTGATAAGTTTCAATACAAGTTTTGGCATGTGACATTTCCCTATATCACTCAAGAAATATGATCAAGATAAAATAGAAAATATTTGGTCTAGAAATCCTCTCGAGAATGAGAAATATGATTTGGAAAATCACTCAAGTCATTATTAATAATAATAAATAATTTCCAATGAATTTCATAAATTCAAATCATGAAAAATTCTAGGGAAATTTAATTTACATGAATTAACTAATTACCTCAAATCAGGAGTCATCATTTCAATAACCATGATTCACTTTAGACATTCAATTTTACATTTTACTCATTAAATTTCATTGAAATTGAAATATAAAACATGGAATCACTAGATTCCTAATAAACTCATGTATCCTAGATAAGTCAAGTTAAGCATGAATTCAACCATGAGTATAAAATTCTAGTTGAAATCTCAAATCATGACTTGGAAAAAAATGTAAGGAGTTTAAAAGTTTAGACAATAAAAATGAACTACCTTTCTCATGATGCTTAGTCCTTTTCTTCCATTGTCTGAGGATTCCTTCTAACATTATGACCATGTAAAATAAAATTACTCAATTAATCATAAATATCATGTAATTTAATCTCAAAATGAAACGAGGGAGTGGGAAACATGATGGACTAATATAAAAAAAGAAATTAAAATTTTAATTACTAGAAATCATTTAAAGATAAATCTTGGTATGATCCCTCCAAGTTGGTCTTGAATTTTTACTACCTCCAGAAGGCAGTTCCAGCTATTATCCAAAGTCTGATGGTGGTTGGGGTTTCTTTAACATGAAATACCACATGTGGATATTACCATCATTCACATCATCATTCTTGGTGAGTAATGATCCTTTGATAAAGTACACTAGATACCCCTTCACAATTAGTTAAATCTTATATGGAGGGGGTAGGATGAATTATGAATCATCCGCCACTTTTTCTGTATGTGAAATTTATTCTTCTATGTAAAGTAGTTACTCTATATGTGACTTAATGTTTGCAGCTTCTAGATTTGGTTCTTCAGGTAGATCCATTGGGATCTCTTCTTATACTCCCTCAAGTAAGTGTTCTTTGTGTTCAGGGAGCTCTAAATGTTCTTTAATAGGTATATTTTCATTTTCATCATCTTCCTCCAGGGTGTCATAAAAATTGGCCAAATCTGAAAATAAAATTTTTTAGGAATTATACTCAAATTAGTTTTTAAAAAATCAAATCAGTTTGAGTTCAAGAATGGATCATCTCCCCAAATTGGTTCATTTGGAATCTCATCATTAGTGGAAAGCGCCTATTGGATTTGATCAATAGCAGATTAAGGCACATAGTTAGGATCTTCCATTTCAATTATCTCCTTGGAAAAATATGGGAAGACTAAGGGGGACTCTTCTTGGACCTTAACCACTTGATAAAATTGTGGAAAGTATTGGGAGAACTCAGTAAGCTCCTAATCCATCACTTCAAAAATTTATTTGTTCATCTCCTACCTCAGGCCAACTATGAATTCTTTGAATGCCTATTCCCCATTATTGGATTTCTAAAATGAACTCAACTTTCTAAAAATAATATAAATACCATCCACCATGGAAAAGGGTGAGTTAATAATTGGTTCTTGCACATGTGGGTAACTATTCCACGAATTGAAAAAACAGTCATTTGAAAAAATCATGAAAAAATAATTTTTAATGTTTTTTAATAAAGGAAACAATTAAATTTTGTTTTTTAATGTGAATTTTTTTAAAAAGTGATCGAAATATCTGTTTAGCTCCGTGACAACGGTTCCATTTTTGACGTGCGCCTGTTGTAGGGTGTATAAAAAGAAAATTATTTTCCAAATGCAACACAAAGGTTGACCAGGTTCATCACACTTGAAGATCTTTCTTATTTATTCACTCACTTAATCTAATTCACCTAAAATACTTCTTTTTGGTTGTTTTTATTTAATTTAGGAATTTAATGGAATTTATTTGAGTTAAAAGATAAAACTAACATGAAATGAAAAAATATAATTTATTAAGAAAAAACTTGGTTGTTGTGGTTTGGTTTGTGGGTTTCATCATTCTTCTTATTGGTGTTTAAATTATGTTTGATAATTCAATTCTTGAATATCATGCATGAATTACTATTATTATATTTAGTGGTGTGAAATATTTAATGAATTTAGAAATCTTAATTTCACCTCCTCTTATAATCAATGTTGATGACACACCTCAATCGAGAGTGTGATATCTCCCAGGACATAGCTCCATGGTATGTCATTTCTTCCACTGAATGGATTAACTGTATCATATGAAGAGCTTGTATCTAGTGGAAGGGAGGGAAAAGATTTAATTAAAGAATATAAATTATTTTGAGTTCAGTGTCTTGGTGGATGATCACCACACCTATTAACATCACTCTTTCTCATCTCAAACTTAATAAAACTTATGAATTTAAGTGTAGAATAAATAAAATTACCATATACCTCCCCCAGGACAAGCCTCAGGTTTGCCCCTCATTTTTGAGGTTAAGATGTCATGGTGGATAAAAGATGACTAAAATAGAATAAAATTAAATAAATAAAAAGAATGAGGATGTTAAAAGAAGAATAAAAAGAATAAGAAGAATAAGAACATGATGGAATAAAGTTAAGAATACATGAATTTATTAGAAATTTAAATTACAATTGAAAACTAAAAAAATAAAGAAAAAAATAAAGAAGAAGAATAGGGGGATATTTTTGGTCAGCCTCCCTCAATGGATTTCTCCTCCATGGTACCTAGAATATAATGGGATGGAATGGAATGATTTAGGAATGAGGATCTCTCCTCCTTTTATAGGCTATAATGTGTCCTCCTAAAGTTTGCACATTTTTGTTCCATTAAATGAATGATTCATGAGTTTAATCCCTTATAAATGTTTTTCATGAATGGATTATCTGTTCAACCTCAAAATTATACCATATTTATCCACCATACGAAGGAGTTATGGAATTTATATTGACAATGACTTTTTTTGGTGAGAAATCCAGGAAGCTTCCTTCAATGTATATCATTTAATTTTACCTTAATGGTTGGGAAAATCCATGTAATTTATTATCAGATTTCACATTTGAGATATCTTTCATATCCAGGTAGAATCACCTAAATATAAGGTGTTTAAGTTGATTTATGCTTCTGGTATGAAGGTGGGGTTTACATTGTCTTCCTGAAAAATTGTACAATTTAAATGATTTTTCCAGGCCTCATTTTTTCCAAATTTTCTCTTGGTCCTCAAGAAAAAGATAAAGAAAAAAATCAAGGAATATTAAAAAAAATAATCACTCAAATTGGATTAATATTTTAAATGTTATTCCAAAATACCCTTGTGATAAAATTCTATCAAAATTCTAGAATTAACCAATTTTTATATTTTAGCTCAAAACACTCCATTAATCCAAAATTATTGCAAATAAGATCAAATTGTTAAATTGGGAGGGTTTCAAAATTTTAAATTCATATATAAAACGAGGAAAATATTATATCTATCAATTCTTACACTCTTAAATCATGCTTATCCTCAAGTATAAAATCTCAACAGGGAATTTGTAAGACACTAATGTTACCAATATTCAAATTCCAAAGTAATAACATAAAATAATTTTTAATTTAAAAAAAATATTAAAAAATACCCAAAAAATATCAATTTAATTTCTAGTTTTTTTAAAGAAACAATCAATTCATGTATTATACTTTTACCTTTGAAAAATTATGGAACTTACTCTTTAATTCATTTAATCTTCTCAGTTAATTATTATGAAACTTGTCACATCATGATTTATTTCACCTTTGATATTTACTCTCATATCTCATGATACAAATCAATTTTAGTTATTCTTATATCATGATAACATACTCCTTACCCATATTATTATAAAGGGACTACTTTCTACACTTTGTAAAGAAAAAAGACACATAAAATCATGAGTATTTACAATAAAGGTTCAAATGACTATGATGCTTAAGGTTGGTTGGACTTGATGATTTTAAAAATTAAGGCTCAAGGAGCAGGTTTATCTCTTATGTACAATGTATAATATCAAAAATACAAGTTTAATGAAATTATTCCCCATAAAGTAGTAACTCCCACTTCCCTAAACTCAATTTAATGTCATGATCAAATTATGTATAATGAATGATTTTTGCACCCTCTTGATTTTTTTTTTTCATTTTTTCATTTTTAGAAATTTATGTTTGAAATAAACCTCACAATCATCATATAAACACATATGATAAAAATCATCGGTCTAGTAATGGTTATTTTTTAGTTTTCCCAAAACATAATCCATTTTTATTTCATTTTTTTCTATATTTTTTTATTCAAGAGGGGAAAAACAATAAAGAGTACAATGCATGAATAAAATAACCTTTCTCAATAAACAAAATAGTACCCCCACACTTCTTATTTATAATTTATATCATTCCTTCCACCATTATTTCCTTTACCCCCACACTTAAACTTCAAAATATCATGTAAATACCAAGAGTAGGGTAGGAATAGATAAAAATGGATTGAAACATGGATCATCCCTATAAAGGTCATTCATGGTCTCTATGAGCTAAATAAGGATTGGTGTAAAGGTGTTATTTAAGGATAAAGTATTTTCAAAATATTCCTTAATCATTTTAAATGTTTTTTTCATAGTTAGTATCTTTGACAAGTTTCAATACAAGTTATGGCAGGTGACATGTCCCAAGATCACTCAAAAAATATACTCAAGATAGAATATGAAATATTTGATACAGAAATCCTCTCGATAATGGGAAATATGATTATAAAAATCACTCAAGGCATGATTAATAATAACAAATCAATTCACATGAATTTTATAAATTCAAAGCATGGAAAATGTTAGGGAAATTTCATTTACAAGAATCATCTAATTCCCACAAATCACAAGTCATCATTTCAATATCCATACTTCACTTTAAAAATTAAAAATTAAATTTTACTCATTAAATTTCATTGACATTGAAATCTAAAACATGACATCAATGGATTCCAAATAAAATAATGAATTCAACCATTGTTATTTAATTCTAGTTGAATTATAAAATCATGATTTGGAAAAAATGTAAGGAGTTTAAAAGTTTAGACAATAAAAATAAACTCCCTTTATCATAAAGTTTAGTCCTTATCTTGCACTGTCTGAGGCATGCTTCTACCATTATGAACCTATAAAATAAAATTAATCAATTAATAATAAGAATCATGTAATTTAATCTCAAAATGAAAATAGGTATCGGGCCGCATGTTGGACTAATCTAAAAAATGAAATTAAAACTTTAATTACTAGAAAGAATTTAAAGATAAATCTTGGTATGATCCCCCAAATGGGCCCTAAATGTTTTCTTCCTTCAGAAGGTAGTTCCAGCTGTTATCCAAAGTATAACAGTGATTGGGGCTTCTTTGACATGAACCACCACGTGTGGATTTTCCCAACATCCACATCATCATTGTTGGTGAGGAATGACCCATTGAAAGAGTACACCAGATCCCCCCTTCAAAATTAGGTAAATATTGCATGGAAGGGGTAAGATAAAGTATGTAAAATCCTTCTTTTTGGTTACCTGTGCAAATTATTATTCTATGTATAGTGGTTTATCCATATTTGACTTAATGTTATTGCTTCTAGATTTGGTTCTTCAGGTAGAGCCACTGGGATCTCTTCTTATACTCCCTCAAGTAAGTGTTCTTTGTGTTCAGGGAGCTTTAAATGTTCCTCAACATGTGAAGTTTCATTTTCATCATCTTTCTCCAGTGTGTCATACAATCTGTAAGAATCTGAAAATTCAAAATTATTAGAAGTGATAATCAAATTAGTTTCAAAAAAATCAAATGAGTTTGAGTTCAAGAATGTATCACCTCCCTGATTTGGTTCATCTTGAATCTCATCTTTAGTGGAAACCACCTCTTAGAGTTGAGCAATAATAGATGAAGGCATGCAGTCAGGCTCCTCCATTTCATGGATATCCTTAGAAAAATATGTGAAGACTAAGGAGGACTCTTCTTGGACCTTTACCACTTAATAAAATTTTGAAAAGTAATGGGAGAACTCAGTTAGCTCCCAAACCATCCTTTTAATAATTTGTTTTTCATGTCCTCTCTTAGGCCAACTATGAATTCTTTGAATTCATGCTCCCCATTATTTGATTTACAAAATGACCTCACCTATATAACAATAATAGAAACACCATCCACCATGGATAAGGGTGATTCAATAATTGTTTCTTGCACCGGTGGGTAATTGTTCTTTGAATTGAAAAAAATAGTCTTTTTAAAACATCATGGAAAAAGATTTATTATTATTTTTTAATAAATAAAAAAAAATTAATCTTTTTTTTAATGTGAATTTAAAAAAAAGTAATCAAAATAACTATTTATCTCCCCGAAAACGGTGTCAGTTTTGATGCACGCCTATCATAGGGAGTGGACAAAACAAATTAATTTCTTAATATAGTACAGAGGCTGACCTGGGTCGTGTCACTTGATGTGATTTCATAGTTGTTTACTCACTTAATATAATTTAAATAAACTAATTCTTTTTGGTTGTTTTTATTTAATTTATGGAATTAATTAAATTTAATTAAAATAAAAGATAAAACTAAAATTTAATGACAAAATGTAATTAATGAGGAAAAAACTTGGCCCTTATAGTTTGGTTTGTGGGTTCCATCATTCTCCTTATGGGTGTTTAAATTAAGTTTGATAATTCAATTCTAAAATATAACGCATGAATTAATAATATTTTATTTAGTGGTGTGAAATCTTGAATGCATTTATAAATATTAATTTCACCTCCTCTTATAATCAAGTTTGATGATGCACCTCAATAAAGAGTGTGATATCTCTCAGGACCTGGCTCCATGGTATGTCATTTCATCCACTGAATGGATCAACTCAATCATATAAAGATCTTGTATCTACTGTAAGTGAGGGAAAATATTTAATAAAATAATATAAATGAGTTTGAGTTTAGTGTTGTGGTGGACAATCTACACACCCATGCACGTCACTCTTGCTCATCACAAACTTAATAAAACTTAAGAATTTAAGCGTAGAGTAAATGAAATTGCCACATACCTCTCCAGGCCAAGACTCAAGTTAGCCCCTCATTTTTAAGGAGAAGAGGTCATTATGGATAAAAAAAAGAAAAGGGAATAAAATAAAATAAATAAAAATAATTAGGATGATAAAAGAAGAAGAAGAAGAATGTGGTAGAACAAAGTTAAGTATAAATAAATTTATTAGAAATTTAAATTAAAATTGAAAACTAAAAAAATAAAGAAAAATAAAATAAAATAAGTAGAAGAAAAGGTGTATATTTACGGTTGGCATCCCTCAGTGGAGTTATCCTCCTTGGTACTTCAGATGGAATGAGATGGAATGAAATGATTTGGGAAGGGGGATCTCTCCTCCTTTTATAGGCCATAATATGTACTCCAAAATCTTGCATGTTTTTGTCCTATTAAATGGATTATTCATGTGTTTTATCCTTAATAAAAGTTTTTAATAAATTAATTTTGTGTTTAATCCAAAAATTTCATCATAATTGTCCACCAGATGAAGGAGTTATGGAATTTATATTTAATATAACTTTTTCTGAAAGAAATATCCAGGAAGCTTCCTTCAATGTATATCATTCAATTTATTTCTTAATGGTTGAAAAAATCCATTTAATTTATTAGTAGAATGAAACATTAAGTTATATTTAATTTTCAATTGGAATCACCTCAATTTGAGGTGTGTAGGCCGATTTATGATTTCAGTACGGAGGTGGGGTCCACACTATTTTCCTAAACAATTATCCAACATGAATGATTTATTCAAAAATCATTTTTCAAATAATATCCTAATTCTAAATAAAAAGTTGAATAAAATAAATCAAGGAATCATAAAAAAAATAATCACTCAAATTGAATTAATATTTTAAATAATATTCCAAAATACCCTTGTGATAAAATTCTGTCAAAATTCCAGAATTAACCACTTTTTACATTTTAGCTCAAAACACAACATTAATCCAAAATAGTTGTAAATAAGATAAAATTGATTAATTAGGAGGATTTAAATAATTTAAATAAATATATAAAACGATAAAAATATTATCTCTATAAATTTCCCCATACTTAAATCATGTTTGTCCTTAAGAATAAAATCTCAACATGGAATTTTTTAGACACCAATCTTACTAATATTCAAATTCAAAAGTAATAAAATAAAACAACTTTTAATGTAAAATAAAATATTAAGAAATAAAAATAAAATATTAATTTAATTTCTCATTTCTTCAAAGAAAAAATCAATTCATGTATTTTACTTTGTCCCTTGGAAAGTGATGGAACTTCTCCTTTCGTTCATTCAAGCTTCTCAATTTATTATTATTAAAAATGTCACATCATAATTTATCTCACCATTAAATCTTTATGGTCATATCTCATGATACAAATCAAGTAAAATTATTCTCATATCATGATAACATGCTTCTTACCCATATTCTTGTAAAGGAACTACTTTTTCCACTTTATAAAGAAAAAAGTCACATAAAATCATAAGGACTTGCAATATAGGTTCAAATGACTCTGAGGCTTAAGGTTGGTAGGATTTGATGCTTTTAAAAAATAAGGCTCAATGAGGATGTTTTTCTATTAATTACAATGCATGATATAAAAAATAAGTGTAATGAAATTCTCCCCTTCAAAGTAGAAACTCCCACTTCCCCAAACTCAAAGTAAAGTCATGATCAAATTATGCATAATGAATGATTTATGCACCCACTTGATTTTTTTTTTCATTTTTTTTATTTTTTTGAAAGTTATGTTTGAAAAATAACCTCACAACCATCACCTAACCACATATTTTAAAAATCATCATTCTAGTAATGGTGATTTTTAGTTTTCCCAAAACACTACCCATTTTTATTTCATTTTTTGTTTTTATATTTTTTTATTCAAGAGTGGAAAAATGATAAAGAGTACAATGAATGAATCAAATTACCTTTCTCATTACCAAAAATATCACCCCCACATTTCTTCCTTATAATTTATATCATTCCTTCCACCATGATTCCCTTTACCCCTACATTTCAACATCAAAATATCATGCATATACCAAGAGTATGGTAGGAACAAATAAAAATGAATTAAAACATGGATCATTCCTATAAAGGTTATTCATGGTATCTATGGGATAAATAAGAATTGATGTAAAGTTAGTATTTAAGTATAAGGGTTTTTCAAAAGATTCGTCAATCATTTTAAATGTGTTTTTTCACAGTCAATAGTTTTGACAAGTTTCAATACAAGTTATGGCAAGTGACATGTTCTAAGATCAGTCAAGAAATATGCTCAAGATAAAATAGAAAATATGTGGTCTATATATCCTGTGTGGAATGGGAAATATGATTTGGAAAATCACTCAAGGAATTATTAATAATAACAAATCAATTCACATGAATTTTAGAAATTCAAATCATGAAAAATGGTAGGAAAATTTCATTTACATGAATCAACTAATTTCTTCAAATCATGAGTCATAATTTCAATTTCCATGCTTCACTTTAAAAAATCAATTTTACATCTTAATCATTAAATTTCATTGAAACTGAAATCTAAAACATGGAATCATTGGATACCTAAGAAACTTGTGTCTCCTAGATAAATCAAGTTAAGCATGAATTCAACTATGGGTATATAATTCCAGTTGAAAGATCAAATCATGATTTGGATAAAAATGTAAGGAGTTTAAAATTTTAGATATTAAAAATGAAGTCCCTTTATCATGAATCTTAGTCATTCTATTATACTATATGAGGCTTCCTTATGCCATTATGACCCTATAAAATAAATGTTTTGAATTAATTATAAGGAACATGTAATTTAATCTCAAAATGAAAATAGGGAGTGTGACACCTGCTAGAATAATCTAAAAAAATAAATTAAAATTTTAATTCCTAGAAATTATTTAAAGATAAATCTTGCTATGATTCACCAAGTGGGTCTTGAATTTTTACTTCCTCTAGAAGGTAGTTCTGACTATTATCCAAAGTATGATGGTGGTTGGGGATTCTTTTATCTGAAACACAACATGTAAATTTTACTAGCATCAAAATCATCATTATTGGTGAGGAATGATTCATTGATAGATTACACCAGACCCCCTTTCACAATTAGCTACATCTTACAAGGAGAGAGTATGATGAATTATGCATCATCCTCTTTAATACATGTGTAAATTCTTCTTATATGTACATTGGTTTCTCTATATGTGACTTAATGTTTAAACCTTTTAGATTTGGTTCTTCTGGTAGATCCACAGGGATATCGTCTTGTACTCCCTCAAGTAATTTCTCTTTATGTTCAAATATCTCTAAATATTCCTCAACATATTCATTTTCATTTTCATAATCTTCCTTTAGGGATTCATACAAGTTGGCTAAATCAGAAAATTCAAAATTATTAAGAGTGATACTCAAATTAGCTTCAAAAAAATAAAATGAGTTTGAGTTAAAGAATGTATCATCCCACAGAGTTGGTTTATCTTGAATATCATCTTCAGTGGAAAGAACCTCTTGGAGTTGAGAAATATCAGATGGAGGTAGGTATTCAAGCACCTCCATTTCATGGATCTACTTGGAAAAATCTGGGAATACTAAGGGGGACTCTTCTTAGACCTTAAATGCTTGATAAATATTTGGAAAGTAATGGGAGAACTCAGTTATCTCCCGAGCCATCATTTCAAAAATTTGTTTGTTCATTTCCTCCCTTAGGCCAGCTATAAATTGTTTGAATGCCTACTCCCTATTATTTGATTTCAAAAATTACCTCACCTATCTAAAAATTATAGAAACTCCATCCCCCATGGATAAGGGTGAGTCAAAAATTATTTCTTGTACCAATGGGTAACTATTCCATGAATTGAAAAAATAGTCATTTGAAAACATCATGGAAAAAGAATTATTTATAGTTTTTTTAATAAATAAAATAATTAATTTTTTTAATGTGAATTTTAAAAAAAAGTGATCTAAATAACTATTTAGCTCACTGAAAATGATGTTGGTTTTGATGCACACCTATCGTAGGGTGTGGAAAAAGCAAATTATTTTCCAAATGCAACACAAAGGCTGATCAAGGTTGTCTCACTTGAGGATCTTTCTCTGTTGTTCACTTACTTAATCTATCTCACCTAAACTACTTATGTTTTGTTATTTTTATTTAATTTAGGAATGTAATAGAGTTTAATTGAAATAAAAGATAAAAATAACATGCAATGTCAAAATATAACTACTAAAGAAATACCTTGGCCTTTATAGTTTGGTTTGTGGGTTCCATTATTTTCCTTGTTGGTGTTTTTTTAAGTTTGATAATTTAATTTTGAAATCTCATGCATGAATTAATATTCTTTAATTTAGTGGTGTGAAATCTTGAATGTATTTAGAAATCATAATTACACATCCTCCTATATTCGAGGTTGATGACACACCTCAATCTAGAGTGTGATATCTCCCAAGACTTGGCTCCATAGTATGTCATTTCATCCATTGAATGTCTCAATTCCATCATATAAAGAGATTATATCTAGTGTAAGGGAGGGAAAAGATTTAATAAAAGAATTAAAATGAGTTTCAGTTCAGTTTCATGTTGTAATATCTCCACACCCATGCACATCACTCTTTCTCCTCACAAACTTAATATAACTTAAGAACTTAAGTGCAAAATAAATGAAATTTCTACATACCTCTGTGAGGCCAAGCCTCTGGTTTTCCCTTCACTTTTAAGGGTAATAGGTCACGGTGGATAGAAGAAGAAGAAAAGATAAGAAAATAAAATAAATGAAAATAACGAGGATGAGAAAAGAAGAAGAAGAAAACGAAAATGGTGGAAGAAAGTTAATAATACATGAATTTATTAGAAATTTAAATTACTATTGAAAACTAAAAAAATAAATAAAACAAATAAATAAAGGAGAATAAAAGGGGTATATTTTTGGCTGGACTCCCTCAGTGGAGTTCTTCTCCTTGGTACTCAGATGAAATGGGATGGAATGGAATGATTTGGGAAGGAGGATCTCTCCTCCTTTTATATGCCAAAATATATCCTTGGATTTTTTTTGAGTTTTTATCTCATTAAATGGATGATTCATTAGTTTTACCCTCCATAAATGTTGTTAAAAAATGTATTGTGCGTTGAACCACAAAAGTTCACTATAATTGACCATAATTTGAAGGAGTTATGGAATTTATATTGACTATGAGTTTTTATGGATGAGAAATCTAGGAATCTTCCTTCAATTTATATCATTCAATTTCTAACATAATAGTTGTAAAACTCTATTTAATTTATTGATAGAATGTTCCTTTGAGTTATATTTAGTATAAAGGTGTATTTACCTCAATTGGAGGTGTGTAGGCTGATTTATGATTCCGTTATGGGGGGTAGAGTGCATGCTATCCACCCAAACAATTGTCCAACTTGAATGATTTTTTCGGGACTTATTTCTTTTTTATTATCTCTTGGTCATGAAGAAAAATTTGTAGAAAATAAATTAACTAATTATAAAAAAATAATCAATCAAATTGGATTAATATTTTATATTTTATTCAAAACTACCCTTCTGATAAAATTCTATCAAAATTCCAAAATTAACCACTTTTTTATATTTTAGCTCAAAACACACCATTAATACAATTTTTTTTGTAAATAAGATCTAATTAATAAATTGGTAGGGTTTAAATAATTGAAATGAATATATAAAATGAGTAAAATATTATCTCTATCAATATTTTTGGGCTACTCAATAAAGATAAAGGATTAAAAATTATTTAAGAAAAGTTTAAACAAAATAGTGGAGTTTAATGATGTCAAATTCAGTTAATAAAATATTGGAAAGATTTATCAATTTGTTAATTGAGATGAATTATCTTCAGAAGAGAAAGAAGTTGAAACCAATCCTATTGTCCAAAAAATTTCTCTAAATGATGAAGATTCTAAGGCTAAATTAGAAGAGGAGATGGTTATGGCGGAAAGTTATCCTGAACCCTAGAGGAGAAATAAAAAAATCCATCCAATATAAGCAGAGACAAAACTACCCCTATTTATATTATAATAATGATTAATTTTGAGCATGATACTCTACCAACGATTGAAGAAACATCATTATTTTTATAATTAGTAAAGATGAATCATGGGTTAGATCCATGAATGAGGAATTAGATCAAATTGAGAAAAAATCAGACTTGGGAACATGTGAATAATCTTAAACATCACAATGTGATCAAGATGAAGTGTATCTTCCAAAATGATTTTGATGAACATGGAAATTTTATTCAAAATAAGGAACATATGGTGTTAAAATGAAATTCCTAGATTTAAGGTGTCAATATTGAAGAAATGTTTGCTCATGTTTTATGAATGGAGTCAAGTAGAATCTTCTTAGTTATGGAAATTCAAATAGGTTTCAAGATTTATCAAATGGATGTTAAAATGGACTTCTTGAATGGTGTACTTCAAGCAGAGGTTTATATTTAATATCTAATGGGTTTATTGATTTGTAATGATGAAACTAAGGTGTACATATTAAAAAAAGGACTTTTATTGTCTAAATAAGGCACTAAAAGCATGGTTTTATCTTCTAGACTCATATCTGAAAAATATTTAATTCAAAATAGGTGGTGTTTATCACAATAACTATGTAAAAATATCCAAGGAAGAATAATTTATGGTGTTGGTCTATGTCGATGACTTCATATTTGGTGGGATCAAATTGAAATACATGGATGAATTTGCTAAGTTTATCGACTTAAAGTTTAAAATATCTATGATTGTAAATATTACATGTTTCTTGGGGCTGAAAGTGGTTTAGAAGTATAAATAAACTTTTATATATAAAAAAAGTATGTGAGAGAGTTATTGAATAAATTTTATATAAATTATTCCAAACCAATTTCACCTCTAATTTTAATTGGAAATAATATTGGAAAGCACAAATTTGGAAAGTCTATGGATCCTAATTTTTACAGGAGGATTATTGGCAGCTCGTTATATTTGATAATAACATGATTTTAGGTATTCTTTGAAACTATTATATAAACTTGTTTCCAAAGTTATCTTAATGATGAGAATCTCATAATAATTAAGTGAATTATGAGGTACATCAAAGGTACTATCAATTATGTATTTCTTTTTGATGCAGGGAAGTATCATGAGTTATTTTTTTTTTGATGTAGATTGTTTTGGATATGTGGTGGATCATAAGTCCACTAGTGATAGTGTGTTATTTATTAGGATAAAATGTGCTAGATGGTTGAGTAATAAATATGAAATCACTTCACTAAGTATGACATAAGTATAATACATCTCAGTGACCAAGTCATGTGCTCAACTTCTATTGATGAAGAAACAACTATAGGATATTGGTGAAAATTTTAAGTAATCAATGGTGATATTATTTTATAATAAGAGTGTGATAAAACTCAAAAATAATCATGTTCAATACTCACAAACCAAGAATATATATATCTAGTATCACTTTATCAAAGAAAATGTGGTTCAAGGAATGGTCAAGATGGAGTATGCTAACATTTATGAATAGGTTATAGATATCATAAAAAAAATGTTGGCCACTCCCATATTTTAAAAGCATTGGTTTAACCTCAGCATTAAACCACCTCCCATGGCTTGAGTATGTTTAGAATTACCCCTCTACCCATCAATATCTACTATTTTATTTTTTGTGTTTCATGTTTGTTAAGTCACTTTGGGTTTATGGTTAGGGTGTAACCATAAAATTTATCATATTCCCTTGAAATTCAAATGGTCAACAAGTGGTTTTAGAGATATACTCACTCATTCAAGTGGAGTGCATGGAATGAATTTAAAGGGGATATACTATACATTGAGAATTAAGGATTGGAATTTTATCATGTTATGGAAGATAGGGTTTTTTTGGATTGAGGAATGAAATGAGTCATGGAATTATATCTTGAACTCTTATTTTCTAAATCAAGAATAACTCTCGTTGTCTTAAGTGATGGATGAGTTATATTATAGTGACCCAATTTTTTATTACATTGATATTACATCATTTTAAAGACAAATAACATAATAGTATTACACATATAGGATCCAAAGGGTTAGTGTCTTGGGAAAACTAGGACCATACATAACAATTATAACATGAAGCATAAACATTTATTCAATTTCTTCTTCTCTAGATTCTTACTGGCACTTGACCTCTCCTTAGTACATGTAGCCACCTGAGTATATACATCAAAAGGGGTGAGATAGAAGGCCAGTAATAGGATAGATAAGAAAAATAAAGCATGAGGTGAGCATAATCATAACATAGGCAAAGGTTCATTAACATGATAGGAAGTATAAATATAAAACTTGAAATGTGGTTATGCATAAAAATGAAACATCATGTCTTAGTAGTTAACTACCAAACATACTTGTGAACAAATCCATAATCTTGTTCACACATAATTTCAAATTTACTCATGAGATTCATCACTTTACCCAATGCATTGGAGCGCTGTATAATTCTGGGCACACCTGTCACATTGAAACATTCATATTGCGCTATATAATTCCGGGCGCACCCGTCGCATCATAACATTATCATTTATCATGTATGACAAAATGAACATATAAAAAAATGAACATAACTATCCCATGAAAATTAATGGGTTTCATCTCATAGGAAAACATTCATAAACATTGGGTTCCAAAAAGAAACAGGGAATACCATACATGTTACAAGAACTGTCAATCTTGAATGAGAAGTAAAAGGTGTGTTCTTAAAAGAAGAGTTCTTTTGGAAAACAGTTGGTGTGACATAAATACCAGTTAAAAATATGTATATCCCAAAAAAGGAAAGACAATGATGAATAAAATATTTTTAAGGAGTAACAATATCAAAAAGGAGTGAAAGAGGGAGAACCCGAAGGATGAAAGTTAGGTTTGAGAATTTCCCCTTACCTTGTTTTCGAATGCTTCCTGCCCTTTAATGTCTTGTATAATTATATTATATTCATTAATTAGAAATTACAAAACCTTTTATAAATTAAAGGGGTACATTTTGGTTACATTATGTTATTTTATGGGCCTTTTAATGAGTTATAGGGTTTAAAAACATTGTTCGAGAATGTTTGTTTTTATGGTTTTCTTGAGTGGTTCACTTGTATTCATAAATTGAAGTTTAAGTAGAACATGGGTAAACATAAATAACTAATATTAAATGTTATTAATGATATTTCATGAGTTTAAATGATATTATAATGAATTATTTTATATACCATGTGGATGGATCATTAGATAGGAATTTAATGATGATCGTTTGGGTTAAGTTGGGCGGTTTTTCAACCACAACAAACTTGTTTTGATTAATCATTTAGTAATATGAACATAAGTTAGTTTAAGAACATTAAATAGGACATAATACATATAACATATTCTGGTTCAACCATAAAAATGGTTTCATGACCAGATCTGAAAGTAGAAATGGAAGAAGAAAACATGTCGTTCTTGAAGGTGATAGATTAACACCTCATGAACTACATTTTCTTTGTAAAATAAAAAGAAGAGGAGAAAGGGGGTTAGATGATATAATATCCCATTATTATCATAAAATTACAGTATATTTATAATACTAAAGTTACAAAAACATTTGGAAAAAGATAGGTTTGGATATAATAATAAAAGAACTTGAAATTGAAAGGAATTTAAAGGAAAACAATGAGAGAAATTACCTCTTGAATCCTCCTCTTGAGATCCTTCTTAAGGGGCCTAAGCTTGGTATTTTTATGAGACCAGAAGCTCTTGGACATGGGGGAGGGTCTAGGAAAGATTATTTAGCAGATTTTAGATAAGTATTAAAGGTTTAGAGGTGTGTGGAAATGAGGGTGTGAAGGGTGGTATTTATAGTGGAGGGGAGAGAGGATTTCTCAATATAAAATTCATTAATTTATTATTTCCCCTCAAGACAAGGAATATTGATTCTTCCCTGACAAAAAATTGTAATTTTATCATGTGATCCCAAACCAAGTGGTCTTACATCATCAGAACAACATACACGACTCTATAATTACCTTATTTAGCTTATTTTTGTAAATTATGGTATTTCACTATTCATCAAAAATTCAAGTATTTCAGAAAAATCCCAAAAATTCACCCAACCCATTTTTCGGCATGTAGAATCCAAAAATAATTCCATTTTTCAAAAATTAATTTTTAAATATTATTAATTTAATATTTAATTAAAATCATAATGTACTTGAAAAACAATTTTTAATATTAAAACTGACTTTATAATGCTTTCAAAAATTACTTAAGGTATTATAAAATTATCTTAAATATAGAAGACATAGATTTGTTAATTTATGAACAAATTTTAAGAAAATAAATTTTATTTTAAATTAAATAATTAATTATAATTAATTATTTATGACTTACAAAAAAACCAATACCTTTACCATGTTCAAATTGTCACTTATAAATTTTATTTAATTATTCAAGGGTAAAGTTACTATTATTTTGGATGATTCACTATTCATAAGGGTCATATTACTATTCATAAGAGTAGGTTACTATTAATAAGGGTATGTTACTATTCACCAAAAATTATTTTTGTTTTATTAGACTCCAAAAATCATCTTGAACACAACTGTGTATGTCAGATTTTTGAAATTCCAAACACAGAAGTGACAAAATTATGTTTAAAGGTCACTTAGCACTTATTAGTTCATTATTTTGTGTTTTCATGTGATTTTATAACATTTTTTTAGGAAGGTAATTTCTATTGAAAAAATTTGTGGCGTTGCATATTTCACTACTATCTAGGAGAGCATCAGGAAGTTGGTTCTGAATTATATTTCTCTTTGGGTTTCCAACAAACCCAAAGGGGGATAATGCTGTAACCAAGGTGATTTGATTTGGAATTTTGATATTGTGTTGTGTTTGTTTTCATTAAATTTCTAGGACTATCAAGGATATTAATGTCCAAGTAACATTGTTTTTATGAAGAGGAAGTTTAGATAAGTCATTAAAAAAGGTTGGAGATTATGGTAATTTTTCCTAGTGTTTGCCAATTTTTTAGAGTCTAAGGTTTTGGAGGGAAAATTAAAAATTGAAAAGGATGGGTTTTCTATATACTATTTACACAGAAAGTATACTAATTATGTGACTATTCAAGGGATTACATGACCTCATGAGGACCACATCATTTTCAGTGATTTAACAGTGTTTTTAGCCAACCAAATGGATGATTACATAGAATAAGACTACATGAAGGGGGGTCACATGAATACACAAGACACTCATCATTTTTAGTTGTAAGGTAATAACTATTGTGCAATGTGAGGGGATTGCACATTGAAAAAAAGGATTGAATTGTAATATTGTTCATTAGTGAGTTTTTCTAGGAATATTTTCCTTTAAATATCTCACTGTTTACATCATTAGTATAAGGGTGAAAAGATATAACCGAGAATTTATTTTGAAAAACAGAGAAGGAAATTAGTTCCATGAAGATAGTCTGTGAAAGTGTTATATGTAAGGTGGTAAACACAAGGATTCCATATAATGGACATTCTTAAGGGATTGCATAAATTTTATTCATATAAAATGGTATGCAAATAAGAAGTATGTGGGGTAGATTGTGTAAGGAAATTCGTGGAGGGATCACGTCGAGGGAGATCACAATGAATATTACATGGAGGTAAATCATGTATAGAAAATATGTAGAGGCAGTAAATGGTATGAAAATAAAATTATATGGTGATCAATTTTCCATATAAAAATTACAATAAAGATGGTTTTCCACAGGCAATTTTTATATGACACATAATGGTGGGTATTCTAGAAACTAGAGTTAATTGGAGCATCATATTTTGGAATTAATTATGAAAATAATTCAATATATTCTTAATGATAAGGATGAGAACTTTAAGTCATTAAACTGAGGAGTAATTCATCCATAGCAGTGTTCAAGTAGAAGTCTACTAAAGTGATTAAATGGAGGAAATGCACCATCACTAAATTCATTGTAAAGGTTGTGTTCCTAGAATAAAGTGACCATACCAAAAAAATGTAATACACCAAAAATAATTAAGCTTAGTAGATTATGGTATGATCGAAACATCATTTACGTATGCTCGTTGGAATAACCCTTAGTGGTGAACCAAATAAAATTTTTGTGTTCAGTTTTATTTCTATATTAATGTGTGTTGAAATAGAAAAATGTATTCCATGCACTTTTCTATAGAATTCATGATGCGATCCTTAATTAAACAAAAAATGTTGAATTTGAGTAAAGATGTGTCCCTATACCATAATAAGATGCATGTTGGATCCCCATATTCCACAATACTTCTCCATAATGAGGGAAATTTATTACTTATAAATACTTCCCAATATGGTGGTATAGTGGAGAGATACCCCTCCAGAAGTAGGCCTTGGATTCCTAAAAATCACTTATATAAAGGTTTTTAAACCTTAAGATGAGTTTTTTATTATATTAAGAGAGCATTTTTGGCATTAGAAAACAACTCTATAGAATAGTTCACTTTTGAAGATTTGATTTGACTAGTCATAGAGCCAAAAAAAAACTTATAGATCCAAATTTATGGCTCTAAGAATTTGGAAAAATTTTATAAAGGAATTTGCATTACCTCATAGCCCATTCGTACAACCCTTTTTCACAAGACATTAGTGTAGTCCCTTCACATAGATCTACCATCTGATCTATAAATATACCCCTAGAACTCTAATTTTTAGAGGATGGATAGACTCCCAGACGAAAAAATAGGGTGAGAGCTCTTGTCATGCATCTCCTTCACCTAAGAAGTCCATCCTTACTTGGGTGAACTATGACGCCCAACCCTCTATGTGGATGAGGCCCCCACCTAGGCAAGCCCACACATGGGTGAATTACCTAGGTGACCCACACCTTGGTGATCCATACCATATTGACACATACATGATCGAACTATACTTGGGTGACACATGCCTGGGTGACCCATAGTTCGGCGACCTAAACCTGGGCAATCCTTTTCCCAAGTAACCCATACTTGGGAGAGACTCACTTGAGAGACCTATACCTAGGTCAAGGAAATTTTTGGTTTGTGACACATATAACCCAAACTCTCATTCAAAATCACCATGAGTGGAGATAATCCTTATCATTATAGAAATATAGGAATCCTACTATGTGTAATCCCTAACCAAACTGAATCACTATGATTCAAGATACTATCCATGGTTCCTAAAATATGGGCATCCTCCAAGGTTTAAGCCCCAACCAAACCAAGTCACCATGAGTTGATATATTCCTCATGGTTCCAAAAATATAGGAATCCTCCTAGGTGTAAGCCCCAACAAAATATCCAAATCACCATGAGTCGAGATCCTCCTCATGGTTACAAAAGATGATGATAGAACCCAGAGAAGTTTCAAAGCTCTGCTCTCCCAAGTCCTTCTCCCAGGTCCTTAAGACCATTCAGGTAGCTCTATAAAACTAGATATAATAGGTAATTAAGGGGAATAATGGGATCAAAGTCCCTACATTGTGTTAAATACAAAACACCTATATAGGGCACCAATTCCCTCTAGTCAACAAGTACTATCATGAAGGTCCCCTCATAAATTCAAAACTTGCGCAAGGACCTTCTGGGGACACTTGAGGAAACCCTTAGATCCTAAATCAAGGCCTATACCAATTGTTTCCCCCCAAGTTTTCTTTCATCCAAAATTCACCTCTAGCTCACATAGGCCTACCCCATGCAAAGCACCTCGGGTCCACCCAGGCCTTACCCTATCCAAGAACCCTCTAGCCCACCCATCCCTTACCTACACATGGATCTTTTGAGCCCCATCTTAATTCCACCAATGGTAGTAAACCTCCTTCCTTAAGACACCCACACAAATTAAAAAAAATCAAATCCTCCTCCAAATCCTCCAAACATACATAAATATGAAGAAAGACACACCAGTGTGTCTCCCTTTAGATTTTTAATTCCTTAAGAAAGTGGTGTCCCATGCTTTCCCTACCTAAAGAGTAGGGTCCTCAGGGTGTGTAAAGTTTCAAATATTTTTAGTAATGAATAACCCAACACTAGGGGAAGTTCTAGGGACCTCTTGACCTCAGAAATGAGGGCTTGGGATTTATTATACCCTTTTTTCTCTCTCAGACATAAGGGTTGGAGTCATGTCCTTCAATCATCATCTCTCATACTAGGGACCTCCCATTTCAGATAATAGGGTGGATAACACTTGATTTTCTCTTTTAGGGTTATTAGATTATCCTCCTCTCTTATATAGAATAGGGAATAGGTAATTCCTCATGTAGTAAGCCCCTAAACTTTCTTATGGTCTATAGACAGATGTGACAATTATGGTTATGAAACAAGGGAGAATATGGTCACATAAAATCCCTTTCTACTTTTCCTATCACCCCAACCTCATCCCCTAATAGATAAAAAAGATTTCATGGTTTTCCAGATCTTCCTCTTACTCTTGTTTTCCACACTGAGCATGAACCATGTGGGATTAGAGGTTAGTTATTATCATGGTATCCACATGATTAGATGCATGTATCGGTAGAGAATACTTTCTCGAATCTCCCTCCCCCATTCTTTCAGAGGACCTCCATAGGAATGGGTCCTCAAAGCCATGTATCCAACCAAATGGGTATCTCCCTATATGGTGTAATCCCAAAAATCATTCCTTAAACTTTAAAGGGGACACATTCCTAATGAAGCTACAAGTGGGACTCTTGTATGACATAAACCCCAACCATACCCACTAAAATGGGGATTTTACTAGATGTAAGCCCCAATCAAACCTCTAAATCACCATGAGTTTAGACATTCCTCATGGACCCACTCAAAAGGGGATTATATCTGGTATTATCCCCAACAATAATATCACCATATCAAAGGGCCATAACCCCTAAAAGCTAAAATCCTGAGGGCCTCCATTGGAATGAGTCATCATAACCGAACTACATGGGATTTCATTCCCATCCAAATGGGATATGTAGGAAGACTCCTTGAGGTCCAAAACCAACACTGCAAAATCAGACTAATTTCCTCTAGATCATATTCCATGTAGGGTCACATCCAACATGGGAGACCATATCCTTTATGGGTTCCCTAGGCTAATTTTATGTAATTCCCACACTATCCCTTTGACAAGGTACCTTCTACCTAGACGTCCTTGTCGTATGACATTTAAATACACGATTTGGTACTCATAAAATGACCTTAAAAAGTATTATGTGTCCTATTAAGGGGCATTGAGCTACATGGGTTCTAATTCTTTTCACATGGATACATAGGAATCCCATTTCATGGGCTCAATCCAAACATCAAAACAACTCTTGTCTCCCTAGATAATGTTAAATTTCATAACAACCCACTGCATGGCTTAAAAAAAGCATCGTAATAATAAACAACCAAAGGATCTATAACATGTATGCAAAAGGATACCATCGACGGAGAACCTCAGATACATACATATGTATTCTATGATGAAGAACCTTGGATAAATACATATTATTATAAAGTTAATGTATTCTAATAATTGATTGTTAACCCAAGGTAGAACCATCTTATACTTGGGATTCAATAAAGGATTCTGGAACATGTCTTAAATATTTAAGAGAATCCTGGAGTAAGAAATAATAACAAACAAAAGGGTGTGATGAGTCTGAACTCCCATACTCTCGACCAATGTGAGTCTTTAAGTGTCATTGGAACCATTTCCTAATGACCAACTAACTTTCAAAAGAAAGTTCGTGAAACATCTTGAATAAGGGAACCGTTGGGTGTTTCTAGATCCATGAAAAACCCCATTAGAATCCATTCGAAAATGGTGAACCTGATGTGAATGATTATAAAAAATTCAAACCCCCACAATCAAGCCATCAATCTTAAAATACACACCACATGATTTTCTTCAAAAACAATGTTTTTTGGTGAGTACACATTATAATTGGGAAGGTTTAACAAGTCCCTACTAATATGGGGAAAGGATCCATTTTAATCAAAATAAAAATGAGACACCTTGATTCACTGCTCCACTATCAAGGTGTCCCAGGGTACAACAAAAACTATGTCACTCTCAATAACTTCTTATATACACGGGGTTCACATTCATTTTTAATGAAACCAAAATCTCTTATAGCCTCCCCAAATGAACATTCCATGATCTAACAAATTTCTTTAATATATAAATGGATTTATTAAAGTTTAATAATTTATTTGAAAAATCAAAATATTATCATTTATATACCTTTAAAATAATACTATGTTTGATTTCATGCGCCACATGCAATACTGGGCTTAAAATGAAATGTAACATTCTATTAAAATACTGTTATTTAAATACGTTCATCATAATCTAGCTATTGAATTGGAAGGTATGAATATGATTAACCACATTATGAAATATATATAGAATTTTTTTCTTTAATAAAATGAATAATAATTCATACAATGATGATTAAAAATGAAGTTAAAATCATTTAAAGGTAAATGCGATATTTTTCACAAAAAAAATTTATATACGAAAAGTATTTTTATCAAAATAAATTAATTTAATCACTATGAATGAATAATTTTAATGAAATTTATAGATCTTATATTTAATAAAATAAATCAATATTCATATAATAGTGATTACTAGATAAGTAATGTGTATAAATTCATTTTCTAATTCAAAAATATATTTTCTTCCAAAATGTTTTATTAAAATTTGTGTGTAGATATTATGATTAATTTCTGATAAGTTTAGAAATTATATTTTATAAAATGGAAATAATTTTTTAAATTATCTCATAAAAATAATATTAAGATATTTTTTTGTATTTTTTTGAAAATTTTGATTTTTGGGTGAATAGATAAAAATACCAATTCTTGAAAAAACTATTATTATTTTTTTAAATAAAAATAATTTCGATGCTACTTTTGGTTTTTGATTTTTTAAAGTCACATAATTTTAATTTTGTCAAATAAATAAAATTAATTCCATGTGAATAAATATTATACTTGGTTTTGGTATAAAATCATTTTTATGCTAAAAATAATTGTTTTTGTAAAAATTGTTTTTCATTGCATTTCACACACTTATATTAAAATTAATTTTTACTATTTATGAAAATTAAATCACAGAAAAAAGATTCAATATTTGGAAATATCATATTCAAATTATGTAATAAGTTTAATTTCATTTTTAGTCATAATTAATTGTAACCATTGTAAATGTTTATCACCACGGTAAAAGGGTAAAATAGGTAAAATGGGGTTAAAACTATGGGATAAGGTCTAAAAATCAATACAAAACTTTAAATTATTTCATTATATGAGTATATTTTGACTAAAATCATCATATATTCTGAAATATGTAATTTTAGTTCCACATGCCTTTAATTACAACCTTTATATTAATTTAAGTAAAGTATAACTACAAAATGTCACTCTATTTTAATATATAAATTTTGTTGTGATATGTATAAAAAGAAGTTATGAATAGATATAAATTATTATTTTTAATATTAATATTTTTTTTATTATAGTTATTTATTTTTAATTTTTAGTGATGGTATAATTATATTAAATGCTTAAGGTTGACACAACGCTTGTGCAAGCAATTGAAAAATCAAGTAATTTGAAAAAAAAAGTAATATGTCTTGGATGAAGTATAGTGATAAAAATATTTCATGAATAATTAAAATGAATAATTGATGGTGAAATTTTTTAAATTTGAATTCCATTGTTATCTTGATTCCTTTAAAGTCAAGATATGTGAATAGTCATGAAAATTACATTAAATGATATTTAAGTTTTAAAAAATATTTTTAAATCATTAAAAATAATATATTAACCCAATTTGATGTGAAATTTTCAATATTATCATTCATGGTTTAGTTTTTTTTCTACTTCTAATTTTTAAATTTTCTTTTATGACCCTTAAGGATTAAAAAATTGTGAAAATTCCATTGATTTTTTCCTATAAAAAGGGGCTCACTTCAACCATTTCAAAACACAACTCGAGTTCAGTTTTATCTAAATTTTTTTCCATAATCCCTCTATATACATCCTTTTTCAAGTCCCAAATTCTCTATAGTGACTATAAACCTCTCCTTCAATGGCCTTAAGCTCAATCAAAAAGAGGATATTAAACAAGGAGGTATAAGTCTTAACCGATTTCTTTTATGTTTATTTATTATTATACATCCTTGAAATATATCATAAAAATGTTGATATAATATCATTAATATCTAAAATATACTTAAATTTTATTATTATAATTGTAAAATCATTTCCATCACCTTTCCATTCAATGTGAAATGAAAGAATCGCTTGTGTGTGTGTACGGACTACCGTCCCCACAAAGATATTTATTTTATTTCCCATCACCACAATTCATGGTTGGTTATTATGATGGATTTAAGATCTATATATGATATTTATGATGTAATTAAGTTTTTTAAATGATAATATATTATCCACCTTCTTACCTTTATACCCATTGGAAAATGATAATCTCGCTCGTGTGTACGTGCGGACTACCACTTCCATGAAGTGATGCGATTCATTTTTCCTTACCACCTCACATGGATAGTCATAAGGATTGAATTAATAAATAAATATGATATTTATAAAAAATTTATGATTCTATGGAAGTAAAATATTATTTAATTTACTTCTTTTCTACATAGTAGAAAAATGAAAATGTTGTTTATGAGTATGAACGAACTACCATCTCCATGGAATGATGTGCTTCATTTTTATAACCTCATTAGATGAATGGTTATAAAAGTATATTTATTGTATAGAAATTATAATTATAACTTTTTTAATATTATTTATAGGTTGAATCCATGACCAGGGTTTAAGGACCAAATTCATGGAATCAAAACATGCATGGGAAATGGGACAGTTAACCCATAAAAGTTGATTTTAATAATGAATTACAAGTACATGGGCAATATGAAGTTGTGAGTGAATGGTACTTGGTATGTTAGATATAAATATAGTTATAATATGTTTGTATAATAATTCCAAATTTATTATATAGGGAATTTAGAGCATGACCGGCTAAGTGGAAGTCCGAGGTAAGGATATTTTTAACTCAATTTCTTTTCATTAGGTTATATCACTTATTCATTGGCTATTTATCCCAATATTATGTGTGTTATGGCCACTAATTTTTTATGTTGTATTTAGAATTTTTTATGTTTATTTACATTTTTTCCACATAATATTTTCATTAACAGATTCCTATTTCAAATGTCATGATCTTTATAAGGGTTCGTGGTCTCAATATTTAACTCCTTAAGACATGTTTCATGTTTCACACCATGATTTATTTTATATGGTGTACTTACTTTGCAATTAATGTGTTTTAAAATAATATTTTATTTTAATTATGGGTTGTATAGAATCATATTAAGTTCCTTCATATAATTACTTTTTTTATTCAAGCATTACCAAATTCGTAAGGGTTTATCATCTCAAACTTCCTTCTCTAAGACATGTATTGATTGATGTACCTATATTATTTTACATGGTTTATATAAATCCAATTTAAATATAATATCATGAATCTATTTATTCTCATGGTATTTCAATTTCCTTCTCAATTTATTTCTTTCAAAGGGTTTTAGATTTTAAGGGGATGTAAAGGGTTTTCTTTAAAAATGATACTTTAAAGGTTTTGAAATATTTTAACAAAATGTTTTTCCTTTTTATATTTTAATTATGGAGGGTTAAAATAGAGTCAAATATATTGGTATCAAAACCAAAATTATAAGGAGTATGTTTTTATCACCAAATTAATGCGTACAAGTTTGGGTCATTATTTGTTGGTATCAGAGTAAGGGTTTAGATAAATTTAGTGATTATGATGATTAATATTAGAATATTTTAAGAGTTTTAGATACCATAATGCTTTAGTCATAATTTTAAAGTCATAAATAACCCTATTGAGGTTTTATGTGATAATATTTTATGATTATTAATGATATTTTGGTTGACAATTATGGGAATAAAACTCTTGGATTTAGTATGTGTTTTAGTGAAAAAGTTATTTGAGGAGGAAAGATTTTATTTTTTATAGACATAAGTTGGAAGGTATTTATAACCTTCAGGTTTAAAATGACCTTTGATATTGAATTAATTATGGTTAATTGGGATAAATAGTTATTACATTTTTGTAATATATGTTTTAACATATAGATAACCATGGTATTGAAAATTAATTTATTGGATGAGTGATTAATGTTATTTTTAATGAAGTTCACTATTTTGGGAACATTAAATGATTAAGGTAAATATAATTTAAGGAATAAATATTGGGTTAATTTATGTAAGAATACATGATTTTATTTTGTAAAATATTGGCATATTTTGGAGATTATATGATTAGAGAATATACATTTTTGGTATGTGACTTTATGTGTGATTGATGTTGTTCAGATATAAATGCTATGTTTATCTTAAAAGAATATGTGATTAAATATTTTTTATTTTTGGGTTTTGAATATGGTTTGTAATTTTTTTAATTTATTTAAGGATATTTATTTATGGAATATTTAAAGTTCAACTTTGGGTGTTATTATTAAGGTTTTAGAGATTAATATAGTATTTCTTCACAAGAAGGTTTACTCATATTGAATTTATCCTATATTATGCTAACCATTTTGGGTTTGGTTAATAGATAGTGTATGGATAAATAACTTTCAATCAATTTTTAGATCTTGGGATCTATTGAAAGTTAATTTTAGAGCTCTAGACATGAAAAAATCATCATTTATCATTTAGAATAGGATATGAAACAGAGGTGGAAAAGTGATCTAAATGCAACCAAAGGTAAAAATTATGCTTATGGTATGGAATGAATTCAAGTAAGTATGCTTTATCTTATTACCTATATTTATGTCAAAATAATTCCTCAACTCAATAAAGTGAAATATAGATCCATGGAGTCTTATAAGGAAAATATCACTCAGATATGAAGGTATGATTTATGAAACTGTTTGACTAAAACGAGACTCATTATGGTAAATGTATAGTTACAAAAATACTAATTAAATTATAAGATTCATAGTATAAACCTAAAAATTAATGTAATTTTCAAAAGTAAATTTTATCAATGTGGATTAAAAGATATTTCCTTTCACTTATGTATATTTATCTTCCACACTTTGGAATTGATTCTATGAATGTTTTATACCATTTTCTATCAAAAACAAGATAAAACTTCAAGGACACAATTTCCTTAAAGGGGGTATAATTTAACACCCTAATATTTTAGTTTACATTAATTTAAATATAATACTATGTTTTATTACATGTACCACATTTAATACTGTTCTTAAAATGAAATAAGACATATTATGAAAATATTATTATTTAAATATGATCGTTATAAACTACTTATTGAATTGATGGGTATGAATAGGAGTAACCAAATTATGGAATATATTTATATTTTCCCCCTTAATAAAACTAATAATCATATATACATTTATAATAAATTAGTTAGAAATGAAGATAAAATTGTTTAAAGGTAAATGATATATTTGTTTCTAGAAAAATGATTTATATGTGCAAATTATTTTATCAAAATAAATTAACTTAATCACTATAGATGAATAATTTCAATGAAATGTGTAGATCATATATTTAATAAAAAGAAATTAAGATTAATATAATGGTGGTTACTTGATAATGAACGAGTATGAATTCATTTTATACTTCAAAAATACATTTTCTTCAAAAATGGTTTTTGTTGCATTTTGTGTGTGAATAGTATGATTAATTTCTTCCACCTTTAGGAATTATATTTTATAAAATGTATTCTTTTAAATCACAATGTTAATATAATCTTAAGATATATTTTTTGTATTTTTCTGAAAATTTTTATTTTTGGGTGAATTGTAAAAAATATTGATTTTTTTACAAAAAACTATCATGCATTTTCTTTTAATAAAAGTAATTTATTTGTTATATTTGGTTTTAATTTTTTTAAAGTCACATAAGATTTATTTTATTAAAAATAATCCAATTAATTATATGGAAATAAAAATTATACATGATTTTGGCATAAAATCATTCTTATGCTTTAAATGGGTATTTTTCTAAAAATTGTTTTTTGATGTGTTTCATGCACTTATACTAAAATTTATAATTAACAATTATATAAATTAAATATTAAAAAATGGATAAAATATTTTTAATCAACATATTAAAATTATGTAAAAATGTTCATTTCATTTTTAGTCATAATGAAACCAAGCTAAAAGTTAATCACCACAATTAGGGGCAAAATGGGTTAAACAAGATTAAAATTATGGGATAAGTTCTAAAAATAAATAAAAAACTTTAGTTTATTTAATTTTATAAGTTTAGTTCGACCAAAATCATCCTAGGTTAATAAATATGGAATTTTTGTGCCACTTTCCTTTGATTACAACCTTTATATTTTTTTAAGTAAAAGATAATTACAAAATATCACTCTCTTTCTTTTAATATCTATAATATGTTATAATAGGGATAAAAAAGTTATTAATGGTTATAAATATTTATTTTAAATATTAATAAATTATTTTTATTATATTAATTTATTTTTAATTTTTAGTGATGATATAATTATCTTTAATGCTCACGCAACGTTGGCGCAACGCTTGCACAAGTAATTAAAAAATTAAATAAATTATTTTAAAAAAATTAAAAGTAATATTTTTTGGATTAATTATGGGTTTAAAAAAATTTAATGGATAATTAAAAAGTATATGTGATGGTTAAAGTTTTTATATTTGAATTATATTGTTATATAGATGCCTCTAAAGTCGATATATATGAATAGTCATGAAAATAACCTTAAACAACATTTAATGTTTAAAAATAAACTTTAAATCATTATAAAATCATAAAAATATTATATTAACTCCATTTTATGTTAAATTATTTATTACTCTGTCTATAGTTAATTTTTGTTCCACTTGGTGTTTTTAAAATTACTTTAAAGGCCCTTAAAGATTGAAAATTTATGAAAATGCCATTGTTTTTGACTTTAAAAATGGACTCACTTCAACCTTTTCAAAACACAACTCAAGTTTAGTTTTATCTCAATTTTTTTCCAAAATAAATATATATAATACTTTTATGACATCCAAATGATATTTTAATTACCATAACTTCTCCTTCAAATAACTTAATCTCAATCGAAAGGAAAATATAAAATGATGAGGTTTAAGTCTTAACTGAATTCTTTTAAGATTATTTCTTCTATTACCTCCTTAAAATATATCATAAACATAATGATATAATAAAATTAATATCTAAAATATAATAAAATATTATTATTATGATGTTAAAACTATTTTCCATCACCTTTTTTCATCCAATGGGAAATGAAAGTATCGCTCGTGCGTACATACGAACTATCATCTCCACGAAATGATGCATTTCATTTTCCATTACTACCTTTAATGGATGGTTATTATAATTTATTTAAGGTATATATATATTTTATTTATGAATTAATTATTTTTATTTAAATATAATATATTTTTTACCTTCTTACCCTTCCATCCTTTGGAAAATATAACGTCACTCATGCGTATGTACGGACAACCACCTCCATGAAGTAATGTGATTCTATTTTCATTACTGACTCACGTGGATAGTCCTAAGGATGGAGATAATGAATAAATATTAAATTTATAACATAATTATTATTCTATAAAATTAAAATATTTCCTACTTTACTTCTTTCACACCCATTAGAAAAATGAAATCGCTATTCTTGCATACGTATGAACTATTGTCACCATGAAATGATGTGATTCATTTTTTATGAACTCCATACATAAATGTTTACAAAAGTATATTTAATATATAAACATGAAAATTATAAAATGTTTAATATTATGGAGTGGATGAAACCATGACCAAGGTTCAAGGACCAAAATCGTCAAATCAAAACATGCATGGGAAACATGACAGTTAACACCTAAAAGTTTATTTTAACAAATCATTATAAGTAAATGGGAAAAAAGTTGTGATTGAATGGTATCTAGTAATTTATATATAAATATGGTTCTGATATGGATGTATAATAAGTATAAATTTATTATACAGGGAATTTAGAGTGCGTCTGACTACGTGGAAGTCTAAGGTAAGAGTATTTTTAACTCAATTTATTTTCATTAGGTTAAATCACTAATTTATAGACTATGTTATTCCAAGATTATGTGTGTTATTAAATTTATTTTTTATTTTATTTACAATTTTTTTGGATTAAAATTTATTCCATATAATATTTTAAGTTATTTTTAGTCAGAGTAGGACACTCAAGAGGGGGGATGAATTGAGTTCCTATAAAAATTTATTTTAAAAGACTATTTAAAATATTCTCCCAATTTAAAACTTAACAGTACAGTTAATCAAAGTACTGAATTTATAATAGTCTAAATATTCAACTAATTTATCAAAATATTGATTATTTAATAGTTTCAACAATATGAGATATTGATACAACTTTTGAAACTAATATAATAAGCCAAAAAAATTATAAACACGATACAAGACTAATAATCAAATTGAAATTAAGTTTTCTGAAATACAGGTAAAAATAAATAAAACTAAATATGAAAACACGGAAGATATAAAACAAGAGATTTAGTCTCAAGATGATACTTAGTCTTCTGTACTTGGTGATCACCTGCCTCCAAGAAATATATATAGATAAAAGTGTTTATCTACACCCTGGATTGGGGTTTACACAACAGTACACATACCGTTCGGGTCACAAGATCTATACCACAGTTCTATGTGGTAAAAAAATACAACCAGGTCACATAGGACCTCTACCACAATTCTACATGGGAGAAATAATTGTAAAGAGATAGTTGTGTGAGAATATATAGTATCCTCCAGTTCAGTTTAGTAGAAAATGTGTGTTTTACAGACAGATTCACACACTGCTCAAAAATGTAATAAAAGGCACAGAATAGATAAATAAAGATTATATAGGGTTTAGAAGGCTCTTTGTGTTATACAGTTCAACTCTGGACACTTTGATGTATCAGAGTTGAAGTTAGATTCCTCTTCTGAAAGAAGACACTGAAAATAGAGTGTTGTGGAGCATTGTTTTCTGTCTTCCAAAAAGATGAGATGTTTTTCTCCTTAGGTTCAGTTGAATGCTATAGAGATATTGGGACTTTGATGAATAGAAGTTCTCTGGATCACAACAAGAAGTAATTAATAGTTCCTCGTGTGTTCTTCCGTTATGTATGTTGCTCGTGTGGGTCTGCTACTTTGTTAATGTGTATATTTGTATCTCTTTCCTGTGACCTTTTTTATATCTTTCCTCTTGAGTCCTTTTATTTCATATTCTTACATCCCAAAAATGTGCATGTTTGAGGTAGATGTTGTACCTCGTATTTCCGAAATCCTCATTAAATATGTATTAAAAAAGTATTAAATTAATTAGTCATATTAAAACACTCAAAATATGACCGTTAGAAATAATATTAAATAAAATAAAATTTAAACAATCTATCGGTGACTCCTTTGTAGATGAATACTGCATCGGTGACTCATTCCATTGATGAGTCCTTCTATCAGTATTGGTGTATCATTCTATCGGTGTCTCCTTCTGTTGGTCTGTCTGTGCATCTATGAGTACTTGTGTCAGTAACACCATGGATTGGTAGCACCATGCATCGGTAGCACCACACGTCAGTTGCACCATGCAGTGGTAGCACCATGCATCGGTAGGTGAGTCCTTCTATTTTTGAGACAATTAAACTATCAGTGACTTGTTTGAACTATCGTTGAGACATTCTGTCTATCGTTATCTGTGATTTCTTTGTCCTATTGGTGTCAGCTTCTCATAAAAAGAAAATATTTCTGTTTGAACTATCTTAAAATAGAAATATTATCAAAATGTGTTAAACTTATATGTGATCATGGATAATCATAATTTCATATATTTAAACTTAAATAAACATGATGTAAATGATTAGACATGATTTGTGATTATTAATATTATAGAGGGTGTCCAACAATCTCCTATGGGAAAACATTTACATATTCCTATTTAAAATGTTACACTCTTTGTAAGGGCTCTTGGTCTCAATATTCAATTCATTGAGACACATTTCATGTTGTGAAACTGGATTTATTTTATATGGTGTAATTAATACCCCATGAATGTTTATAAACATATTATTTCATGGAAATTATGGGTTTTATAAAATCATATTAAGATTATTCATTCAATGGATTTTTGATTAAAGCATTACCAATGTTGTAAGGGTTTCTCATCTCAAACTTCTTTCATTGAGACATGTTTTGATTGATGAAACTATATTATTTTACATGGTGTATATACTAACTATTTACATATAATATCATGGATATATTTATACTCATGGTATTTTAAGTTCCTTATCAAGTTCTTTCTTTCAAAGGGTCTTTGGTTTTAAAGGTTTGAAAAGGGGTCTCTTTAAAAAATTTACTTCAAAGGTTTGAAGTCTTTTACTAAACGATTTTTTACTTTTGATTTTGTAATTATGGATGGTTAGAATTGAGTCTCATATACTGGTATCATATCTATAATTTTAAATATTATATTTCTAGCATCAGAACATGGTGTATGGGTCTAATGTGTTATATTTGGTATCTAATCAAGGGTTTAGAAAACATTAGAGGTTAGTATGATTTATATAAGGATATTTTAAGAGTTTTAGATACCATCATAAGTTAATAAAAATTTTAAAGGCATAAATACCCATTTTTAGGTTTTATGTTATGGGAGTTTAAGATAATTATTGATATTTTGGGTGAAATTTACTGGAATAAAACCACTGGGGTTAGTATGTGCTTTAGTGAAAATGTTAATAGAGGAGGAATAATTTTATATTTTATAGACATAAGGTAAAAGGTATTAATAACCTTTAGGGTTAATATGATATTTTATGTTGAAGTAATTATGCTTAATTTTGATAAAGGGTTATTACATTTTGGGAACAAATGTTTTTATTATATAGATAACTAGGGGATTAAAAGTTATTTAGTGACTAAGTTATTAACGTTACTTTTATAATAAGTTCAATATTTTTAGAACATTAAATGGCTAAGGGAAATATAATTTAAGAAATAAATATTGGATTGATTTATGTAATCATATATTATTTTATTGTGGAAAATATTATCATATTTTTTATATTATATGATTAGAGAATATATATTTTTCTTATGTGCCTTTATGAGTGATTAATGTTGTCTAGAGATAAATGTTAAGCATACCTAAAAAAAATATGATATCAAATATTTATTATTTTTGAGTTTCTAACTTGGTCATGAATATTTTGAATAAATTGAAGGATAGTTATTTATATAATTTTTAAATTTAATTTGGAAGTTATTATTGAGGCTTTGTAGGTTAATATTATATTTCTTCATATGAAGGTTTATTCATATCCGATATTATCTTATCTTATGCTACTGATTTTTTGATTTGTTTAATGTTTATAAACATGATAAATTACTTTTAATCCTTTTTTGGGTATATTGATCTGTTGAAAGTTAATTTTAGTGCTTAAGGCATGAAAAATTCAACATTTATCATTTGGAATATGAGATAAAGAAGTGGTGGAAAATCACTCGAAACACAACCAAATGAAGAAATTATGCTTATCATATGGAATGAAGTAAATTAATCATATTTTATCTTACTATATATCTTGATGGTAAAATAATTATTTAACTCAATTAAGAGGAATATAAATCCATTTAGTCTTATATGGAAAATATCACTCAGCTATAAAATCACGCTTTATGAAACTCTTTCACTAGAACGAGTCTCATTATGGTAAATGTATGGTTTAATAAATACCAAGGAAATGATAGATTTACTATTATAAACCAATAATTTAAAGTACTTTTAAAAAGTAAATATTATCAATTTGGATTAAAAGGTATTTATTTCTACTTATGTATATTTATCTTTCATGCCTTAGAATTGATTCTTATCATGTTTTAAACCTTTTTTTCAGGTATGAGATAAAATTATGAGGATGAAATATATTTAAGTGGGTTAGACAATAACACCCCAATATTTTAGTTTAAATTCGTTTAAAAATAATATTATTTTCTATTTCATGTACCACGCATAATACCGAGCTTAAAATGTATCATGATATACTATTAAAATATTATTATTTAAATATGGCCATTATAACATAGCCTTTGAATTAATAAGTATGAATTGGAGTAACCACATTATGAAATATATGCATAAATTTTTTCCTTAATAAGATAAATAATCATTCATATAATGATTATCAATTATATAGAAATGAAGATAAAATCATTTGAAGGCAAATGAGATATTTTTCAGAAAACTAATTTATATAGACAAAGTATTTTTATCTAGATAAATTAAGATAATCAATATAGATGAAGGATTTAAATATAATTTATAGATAATATATTTAATAAAATAAATTAACCTTAATATAATGGTGGTTTCTATATAAGTAATGAGTATAAATTCATTTTATACATTGAAAATACATTTTCTTAAAAAATGGGTTTTATTGCATTTTTTGCGCGGATATTATGAATTTGTTTTTCAAACTTTATAAATTTTAATTTATAAAATGTAATTTTTTGAAACCATCATTTCTAAATAATCTTAAGATATTTTTTTTCTAAAAAGTTTGATTTTAGGATGAATAGTGAAAAATACCAATTTTTGAAAAAACTGTTATTCCTTTTCTTTTAATCAAAGAAATTTCAATGTTTAATTTAGTAACATATTTTTTTAAATACAAATAAGTTTAATTTTATTAAAAATAATCCAATTAATTCCATGGTAATCAAAAATATGCATGATTTGGGTATAAAATCATTTTTATGCTTAAAATAAGTATTTTTTTAAAAACTATTTTTCGTTGTGATTCAAACACTTATATTAAAATTATTTTTTAATAATTATAGAAATTAAATATTAGAATATGGATAATATATTTATAATTATAATAATCAAATTATTTAAGTTCCATTTAATTTTTAGTTATAATGAATAGTAACCATGGTTAAAGTTAATCACCACGATAATGGGGAAAATGGGTCAAAGAGGGTTAAAACTATGATATAAGGTCTAAAAATCAATAATAAACTTTCTTTTATTTAATTTTATGAGTTTATTTAGACCAAAATAATCATATATTTTAAAATATGGATTTTTTACTCTTTCCTTTTGTTGAAACCATTATATTATTTTAAGAGAGGATAATTCAAAAAATTTACTCTCTTTTAATATCTCTAATGTATTTTCACAGGGATAAAAATTAGTTATGAGTGGTTATAAATAGTGTTTTTAAATTTGAAGAAATTTTTATTGATAGTAATTTATTTTTAATTTTTATTGATGGAATAGTTAGAGAAATCAAGTAAATTATTTAAAAAAAATCAAAACTAATATGTTTTGGATAAATTATGGTTTTTGAATAATTTTATGAATAATTTAAAAGTATAAGTGATTTTGAATGTTTTTATATTTTAATTCCGTTTTTATCTTGATGCCTTTAAATTCAAGATATTTGAAGAGTTATGAAAATGAATTTAAGTGACATTTAACGTTTAAAAATTATTTTTAAATCATTATAAAATCATAAAAATAGTATTTTTATTAAATTTAATGGTATATTATGGAGACTATTATTCATGTTTTATGTATGTTACACTTTTAATTTTTAAAATTACTTTCATGACCCTTATAGACTGAAAAACTATGAAAATTCCATTGATTTTTACCTATAAAGGGGGCTAACTTCAACCTTTTAAAAAAAATTAAGTTAAGTTTTCTCTTAAAAATATGACAAAATAAATCTCTATATTTCATTAAAAACATAAATAATCCTCTTTAATGACCATAAACCTCTCCTTAAAAGGCCTTTATCTTAATCAAAAGAAGGATATTGAACAAGAAGGTATGAGTATTAACTGATTTCTTTTATGTTTATTTATTTTTATACCTCCTTAATATCTATCATAACCATGATGATATAATAACATAAGTGTATAAAAATGATTTTTTTTATTCTGATGTAAAAACCCTTTTACATCACCTTTTCCATCCAATGGAAAATGAAAGATTCTCCTGTGCGTGCGTACGGACTACCGTCACCACGAAGCAATGTATTTATTTTTCCATAACAGCCTTTCATAGAAAATTATTATGATGTATTTAAAATATATATATATATATTATATTTATTAAATAATTATTTTTCTATTAATTTAATATATTATCTACCTTCTCACCCTTCCATATGTTAGAAAATGATAACATTGTTTGTGCGTACTTGTGGACTACCACATTCAAAAAGCAACGTGAAACATTTTCCATTACTGCCTCACATGGATGGTCCTAAGGATGGAAATAAAGAATAAATATAAAATTTATAACTTATTTATGATTATATAAAAGTAAAATATTATATAATTTACTTCTTTTCCACCCAATAGAAAAATAAAAAATGCCATTCATGTGTACATGCGGATTACCATCTCCATGAAACAATGTGCTTAATTTCTCATTAACTCCTTAAATTGATGGTTATAAAATTAAATTTAATGTATAAAAATTATAATTATAATACTTTTAATATTTTTGAGATGATTAATCCACGAACAAGTTCAAAGGACCAAAATCACTGAATCACAACATGCATGGGAAACAAGACAGTTGACACCTAAAAGTTGATTTTCATAAATAATTATAAGTAAATGGGTAAAAAGATTTTTTAGTTAATGGTATATAATAAGTTATATATAAATATGTTTCTGATATAGATTTATAAAAATCATAAATTTATTATAAATGGAAGTTAGAGCACATTCGACTAAGTGGAATTCTGAAGTAAGGGGATTTTTAACTCAATTTAGTTTCATTGGGTTATATCCCATATTTATTGACCACATTATTCTAATATTATGTGTATTATGACATATGATTTTTTATATTTTATTTAAAATTTTTTATGTTTATTTATATTTGTTCCACATAATATTTCATTGATGGATTCCTATTTCAAATGTTATAATCTTTATAAGGGTTTTGGTCTCAATTTTTAATTCCTTGAGACATGTTTCATGTTGTGCTCCATAATTTGTTTTATATGGTGTAATTAACACCCCATGAATTTGTTTTAATATATTATTTCATAGAAATTATTTGTTTTATATAATAATATTAATTTCCTTCATTCAATGACTTTTTGATTCAAGCATTACCAAACTTGTAAGGGTTTCTCATCTCAAGCTTCCTTCTTTGAGATATGTTTTTATTAATGCACCTATATTATTTTACATGGTGTATATAATGAATATTTAAATATAATATTATTATTCTCTTTATTATAATGGTATTTTAGGTTTATTATTAATTTCTTTCTTTCCAATGGTTATAGGTTTTAAATTATTATAAAGTTTTTTCTTTAAAACCATTGATTTAAAGGTTTCAAATTATTTTATGAAACTCCTTTTACTTTTTATGTTGTAATATTTTATGGTTAAAATTGAGTCTCATTTTTTGGTATCACAACCAAAATTGTAAATATTCTATTTTTATAACCATATCCTAGTGTACGAGTTAAGATAATTATATTATTAGTCTTTAAGGGTGCCATAAACCCTTCTGGTTGAATCATATAGTCATCTTCGAAATGATTATCATTCAAGAAAATAGATTTGACATCCATCTATAAAATTTCATAATCATGGTAAATATAATAGAAATTATAATTATAATGTATTTGATCATCACTAATAGTGAAAAGGTTTTGTCATAGTCAATGACCTAACATTGTCCAAAACCTTTAATAGTGAAATACGCTAGGATATCGACCGTACCATCCTTGTATAGATTCTTCTTGAATACTCATTTTATACCAATGAGGTTTAATCTAATCTTAGTATTTACTAAATTCCAAACATGATTTTGGTATATGGAATCCATTTTTGAATTCATGGTTTCTTTCCATTTGGAAGCTTCTGGGTCTTCCAAAGTTTCCTTATAGGACACAAGTTCATCATTCTTAATAAATTACATATCACCTTAATCGATGACAAAAAAACCTATATATCTAGTTCTATAACCTCCCTTTACTTTTACCTAGAACTTGGGTCTCTGGAACAACTTCTTCCATGGGATCTTGTGGAACTTATTTTTGTGTCTACTATTTTGCATCTTAAGACTCAACTTCATCAAAGTATACATTTATCCTAGGAACTCTCTTGAATATGTGATCCCTTTAAAGGAGTATAATCCATATCTCAACTATTAATTTCCTATATAAGATATTGTAAAAGTAATATCCTATAGTCTCATTAGGATATCTAATAAAAATGAACTTAGTGCCTCTTTATGAAATTTTTATTTTCAGGGTCATCCTTAATAAATGATTTACATCCCCATATATGAATGTGTGGTAAGTAATTCTTCTTACCAAACCATAACTCGTATGGGATCTCACTCTTTACTATAGTTGTCACTCGCTTGAATGTGTATGTTATTTTCTGCATTGCATATCCCCAAAAAGATAGTGTAATATTTATGTGACTTGTCATTGATATCACCATATCCAACAAGGTATGATTTCTCTTTTCACTCACACCATTCCACTATGGTGTATAATGAGGTGTGTGTTGGGATAAAATCCCATACTATTTGATATTATCAATGAATTCTTGGAAAAGATACTCTCTTCCTTGATCTGAATTGAGTATTTTTATCTTCTTTATTAATTGATTCTCTACTTTACTTTTATGTACCTTAAATTTATTAAAGGAATCCAACTTATACCAAATCAAGTAGACATATCCATATATATTGATATCATCATTAAAGGTGATAAAATAATAGAGCCCCCTTACAGTTCTACTAAATATGGCCTACATACATTTGTATGTACTAGTTATAAAAGCTCTATGGATCTTCCAACTTTACTAATAAAAGATACCTTAGTTATATTTCCTCATAAAAAAGTGTAACATGCATCCAAGGGATTCAACTTGAAAGATACTAAGTGTAACACCCCAAGATTTCATAGTACGTTATTCCTTCAAAGTAATTTAATAACTTGCACTACACGCAACACCGAGTTCAAGCACACCACAAGATTACCAAACTAGCCGTTCAAAAGCGGTTATGAATAGTATTAACTGAATTTTGAACATTATATAATCCTTATTATTTTAGAATCCATATTATGAGTTTCTTAGACATAATGTAAGAACGAAATCATTTTTTTCATAAAAAAAGAAGTATTTTTCAAAAAATGGAGTTTTACCGTCTTTTAATGGTGAACCCTTTTTAAATCCAATATTTGAAACATTTATATATTCAATTTAACAAAATAAACTTCTTCTTTAGAATAAGGATATAATAATTTAGTTTCAATAAATTTTTGGTACTTTTCTGATAACTTTCATATTTTGATGAATAGTGAAAATTACTTAATTTTAATTAGAAACAACTTTTTTAATAGAAATAATTAATAGTGATAAATAATGAATTTGTGTGGTTTTAAATTATATTTAGAATATATTTTTATAATTTAATCCAATTTTGGTCATTGGACACAATATCACATTTAAACCGGACATAAACAAGTGTCAATCTTTTGATAGTTATTATTTCTTAAAAATACACCTTTTGGTTTTGACAACGAGAATTAATTTTAAATTAATAAATGAAACTTATATGTTTTTAATTTTGTAAAACAAACTTCATTTTTGGATTTAGAATATCAAAATTATCCTAGGGTAAATTTTTTAGTATTTTTCTGAAAACTTTCAATTTTTGATGAATAGTGAAAACACTAAGTTATAGTTTAAAACCAAATTTTTATTTAAATTTTTATTTATTTAATTTAAATTTATTTTAGGTCAAAATATATACATAATACCTATATAATTTCAATTTAATTCATTGGAGTCAGTTTATAATAATTTCAGATCTATAAAATTTTTATTGAACTTTTCACCGTCTTTTACCCACCTCGTAGGAGAATTTGCAAATTCACATAAAACTTAATTTTACCGCTTCTGTGAGTGGAATTTCAAAAATCAGAGAGACACGGTTAATATCAAGGAGTAAAATGTGGTTCAATATGATAAAAATAATTTTTGGTGAATAATAACTTTTTACTTTTATTTACCACGGTTAAAAGTAAATAGGGTAATTAAGGGTAAAAATGATATTAATATTACCCTCACACATTTCCTAATTCTAGTGGAAAAGTTTATCTCAACCAAAAACAACCTTAGGAATAAAATATTATCATTTCGGTCCACTTGGATTAGATTAGGACATTTATTATTATTTAATTCAAAGAAGAGTTAAAAGAGTTAAAATCAAAGTTTAATAACTAAAACATTTTTAATATAGGGTTTTTCATAAGATAAATTCGATTATAAATATTCATTAGAAAGATAAAAATATTTCCTACATCCTGGTGTTTTATTTATAATTTTTAGTCATTATATAAATAAATTTATTTATGACACAATGATGATGCAGTAATTACCTTATTCATGAAAGAATCAAATAAATGGTATTATAAATATTAAAATAAATATAATTTAAAAGTTTTTATAACATACACGAATTTTATAGGTGAAAATGACATGTTAGGATTGATTTTATGTATTTTTTTGAAGTAATCATGTTGTTATTATTTTAACAAAAAACAAATACCAAATAGTGTCAAAATTGACATAAAATAGTTTTTAAAACAAATATTATATTATTAATTGATATAATGGTCCTAAAAATCTAAGGTTCGGAAAAAAGACTTATCTAATAATATATATGACATTAATTAACCAATTGGGGTTCTATTGGTAGTATATAGTAAGTTCATTAACCATATAGTGTAGGAATACAAGAAGACACAGTAAAAGTTAAATTATTTAACTTAGAGTTAAATCTAAATAATAAGGTTAAAATGGTAACCTAAACTTGTCTAAAAACTATTGGTTGAGTTTTTTTAGAACTATTCCAACCTTATAATTTAAATAATAAACTTTTTATCCATTAGAAACCGAATATGAATTTATTATAAAATAATATTTTAATTTTTTCTTAAGGTGCCCCTCACCCCTCATATAAAAGGGTACTCCCCCTTCTCTCTAATTCACACCTTCTTAGCCATTTGGGTCGGCCAAACCCTAACCAAATACCCTATAAAATATCCTCCATTCATCCTAGAGGAATTATTTTTATCATAAAGCCAACCTAAGGATCCCTTTTGATCAAATCAAAAGGAAGAACCCGAAGAAGAGGTAATGTTTTCACCACCCTCTTTCAAGTTCCTTTCTTCTTCAAATTCTTCTTTCTTTGTTATTTACATTATAAAATAATAACTCCAGTATCTTCTATATAATGTGATGTTATTATAAATATGGTACAACCATATTCAGTATTATATCCATCATTTGAATGACATGTCACCATACGTGCGTACGTACAACTTACCGTCTCCACGTCGTGGTGTAATTGTTATTCATTACATTATTATTTGGATAGGTATGATAATGATGTGTAATTGAAGTAAATAATAAATATAACATTATAATTATTCTGTATATATGATATACCATCCAATTATATATTATTTTAATATCAAAAGAATGATATTGTCGCTCGTGTGTACGTACGGACTACCGTCTCCACGTACGTGATGAGATTCATTCCCCATCATATCCATTCAAGAATAATTTTCATTTGATGGTTAAAAATAATGTTTAAGGAATTGATATAATTATTTATATGAATAATATACAACCTATTCATAACAAACACAGCTTATGTTAGAAAACATATAAAAGAAAACGAGTTAGTTAACACCCAAAACGTTGATAATACTAAGATATTATTAACAAAGCAATGTTAAAAGATCATATATGATATCATATTAATGTATATGATTCTTTTATAATTTTATAAAAATTATTTCACCATTATAAAGGAGGTTAATCTACCCTCAACCAAGGAAAATTACAAGGTAAGGGTTTATTTCACAATCTCTTCATTATCCGAGGTTGTTTATACGTAATTATCTACTGGGACCTCTTTATCATCCACATCCATGTTTCTTAAAAATGTATTTAAAAAAATTCTTACTATTTTACAGAATATGGGTTAAAGTCATTTGTACCATTATTTGAATTTTTATAAGAAGTTTATAAAGGAATCTTTACGTCATTTTCCAAACAAGGACCTTTTTAACCTTTTCGACAAATTAAGGTAAGAATGTCTTTTTTTAACTTATACGGCGGGTGCGGCTATTTTCCACCGTTGTAAAATATTTGAAGCTTCCCTTACAATATTATAAGGATATTTTCATAGTAAATGTTTTCTTTTACAATTATTTGACTTTTAAATATTTTAATGATTTATCTTTCTAAATATTTTTAATTAATGTCCCTGTTTTCAAAATGATTTTAAGGATTTATTTATATAGACATGAATGTTTTGAAATGGTAATTCTTTTCAAAAGTTTCAAAGTGGTATGAGACACTTTGATTCAAAAATCTATTTTAAATTACTTCCTTTATAAATGTGTTACTTTTCAATGATTTAAAAAAATAGACATTTCTCTCAAATAGTTTTGATTTTATCTATGTCAACATCCTTTGATGGATTTTAAGCTTATTTGAAGTTGATTTATTATGATACAAAACTTCCATAATGTATTGAAGGTTTTGTGATATTTTTGACTGTGGATGTGTTATTTTTATACCAATCATGGTTTATGGAGAAAGTATTGACATTTCGTATGCTAGTTTTAATAAGAATGTTTATGTTATGTTTAAACCTATTCATATGAGGAATGCATTGGACTTAGTAAGTGACGGGTGGAGCCTGCTATAGCTCCTCGATGCGTCAGCAGGTCTCATGAGACAAACTAGTGTCTTGGAATGAGGCCTTGAAAAAAATCTTATTTGTATTCTTTACATGAGGCCTTGGATATGTGGTTATGATAGTCTGGCATTATTCATTCCATCGTTATGAAAGTGGTTATTGATATTTCATGTGATTATTCGATTAGTAGAATATCCATGTGAATAAGTAAATGGAATTATTTTATTTTACTTATTCCATATTATGCTACAGTTCAAGTTTAAAAGGCTTTTGTTTTAGTTTTATACAGTGCCTTAAATGTTTATGCTTATTTTTTAAAGTTTCCGCTGTATTGCTTACCCTTACTGAGCGTTTGAGCTCACCCCTTTCTATGTTTTATTTTCCCAGGATTCCAAGAAGTGTATTGTGATTGATATACAGAGTTAAGCCAGGGGAATAATGGTGTTCATAAAGGATTATTTATGTTGTTTTGTATGTTATAAAGTTTAATGTAACATTCATGTATGTAATCTATTTTCCAAGACTGCTAAACCAATCGGTCCTTCGGGACTTGATTCCTTGTAATCACGCCAATGTATTAAAATAATTCACCGACTCTGGGTAACTGGGGTTGGGGTGTTACAGTTGGTATCAGAGGAATTTTATTACAATCCTTGGAAGATAGATTTAGATAAACTCTGATTAGAGCACATATCCCTAAGACAGACATTGAGGATTAGTATAGAGTAACTCTCTAGAATTTTAGTATTGTAGAGATTTTGTGAGTTTTCCAAGCAATACATCCCTGTCTGGATACGAGCATGTAGAGGCAGCTCTGGCACAGATGTACCTAGGGGTAAAACCCGAAAACATCGCTTTGTGCTAGACTCGAACGGGAACTGGTGCACGAAAATGGGCCTTGCTGCACTCTTGGTTACGACACTCCCGGGGGATATGCTTAGGATAATTCTCATTTTCTTTACAAACTATTATAAACAGATTATGAGTATATAATTACTCAAATAATTTTTTTATGATTATAGATTATATCCATAAACTGTTTTATTTATGTTAAGTTTTTTACAAGTTTGGAATTAGGTATTTCTATTCATAAACTAATCTAGTGTATGCCATTGTTTAGAAATGGCGCCCAGTAGAAGGAATGAGAACTCCAACAATACACATGATCCAAAGAGTAAGAAGGATCATATCTTTCATGGTCATAAGACAGAATTTAGAAGGGAAATAGTCTCCCACGTATTATCATCATATGAAGAAATAGTATCATGTTTTTATAAGATAAGTAAAGAATTCTCGGAGTCCTATGGCTTTGAAGGGAAGCCAGAGAAGAAAAGGATGGTATAGAGAAGGACAGATAAAGGGAAGAAGGTAAAGAAGGATTTTCCCATATGTTATAATTGTGGAAATAATCACCTTGGAAAATTCTTTAATGGATTGGGAGTATGTTATAAGTGTGGAGAAAAAAGACACCAAGTACGTGACTGCAAGTGTAAGAAAAAGGTTTCAAATGTACAATGCTTCATCTGCACGGAGTTTGGACACTATGCAAACCAATGTCCCAGTCATCAGACTATACCACAAATGATGCTACTGGATAATAATCAAGTTATGATACTACCACAAATGAAGAGGAATTACTAGTGTTCTTATGTTGTTATTTTGGAATTATTTCATTTAAGTGTTGTATCAATGATGTTCTAGAAATAAATAAGGATTGTACTACAGTACTATTTCATTGAGGATTTGGGATTTTATGTTACTAAGAAAAGTGACTCTATAATGAATTAATTTTTTTGGAAATTACATGGTTGAAGGAAAGATAAACCTTAATATGGTTCTAATATTGAGGTACTAATTTTGGAATAAGATATGGTTGATTTGGGTAAATTATATTGGATATTCTTGAATACCTTGAAACCAATTAATGATTTTTCATCGTTGGAGTTTACAAAATTTTTGATATAAGGAATATATCTAGTATTCTATAAGGAATAAGGGATCATGAATGTAATCAATAAGGTTTTATAGTAATTCAGGGTGTTAACATATTTTAAAAGAATACATGATGAAGGTATTCACATGTTATTACGTGAAAAAAAATATCTTCATTATATTTAACTTCCTTATAAATTTTGGACTGTGAGTTTGGACAGAAGTAATTTGGATAAGTCTAATGGTTGGAATGGATTATATTTTACATTTGATATAATTGTTAAGGTTAAATAATTTCTAAAGATTATTTTTGGATTTTTATAAAAAGGATAACTCGGAGGTCGAGCGACAACCCGTCGCATCCGATAAGGCCGTGAGACTTGAACTCGTAATCGAAGGGAGACAAGGGTGTATCACCAACCACTGACCCATGTGATGTCCTGGATTGAATAATGTAGTTTTTTAAAGGGTCTTTTAGATGAATTATAAATTCATTTTTTTGTAACCCTATATGAATAGGATAAATAGAATATTGTTTTAAGTTCTATTATCTTTTAGAGTGAAAGATGAATTTGTGGTAGAAATTAGTTAAAGGATGGAACTCTACTTAACAAGTATACTTTTTTCTTATCTTATTCTATGAAGAAATAAATTCTTAAACATTAGGTAAGGAATCTTAAAACAAAAAATGTGTTATCCTAATACCTCATGTTTTGTTGAACTGATGGTATTTTAAATCATCATAGATTGGTGGCTTTGAGGCCCACAATTCTATAATTGTTTGTGATTGATGACCTCAATCACTCCCTATAAATATTTATGTTTTTCCTCCAATTATGTGTCTCTAATTTCCACCAATTTTCTCATAATCGAGATCATAATTTGATGGTGAATTTTTTATTCCCCTTTTCCTCTTATTAAGAATAAATTTTATTAACCCAATTTCCGATGTGGGTTTCCCCACAAAGGTATTTTCTATTTTCAACCATTTATTTTCGAAGAACAATTTCAAATTGCGAGTATGCAATTTATTGAAGGAGGGAAGAATGTAACACCCCCAGATTTCATAGTACGTTATTTCTTCAAAGTAATTCAATAACTTTCACTACACGCAACACCGAGTTCAAGCGCAACACAAGATTACCAAACTAGCCATTCAAAAGAGGTTATGAATAGTATTAACTGAATTTTGAACATTATATAATCCTTATTATTTTAGAATCCATATTATGAGTTTCTTAGACATAATGTAAGAACAAAATCATTTTTTTCAAATAAAAGAAGTATTTTTCAAAAAATGGACTTTTACCGTCTTTTAATGGTGAACCCTTTTTAAATTCAATATTTGAAACATTTGTATATTAAATTTAACAAAAATAAACTTCTTCTTTAGAATTAAGGCATAATAATTTAGTTTCAATAAATTTTCAGTACTTTTCTGATAACTTTCATATTTTTGATGAATAATGAAAATTACTAAATTTTAATTAAAAACAACTTTTTTAATCAAAATAATTAATAGTGATAAAGTATGAATTTGAGTGGTTTTAAATTATATTTAGAATATATTTTTACAATTTAATCCAATTTTGGTCATTAGACATAATTTCACATTTAAACCGAACATAAACAAGTGTCAATCTTTTGATAGTTATTATTTCTTAAAAATACGCCTTATGGTTTTGACAACAGGAATTAATTTTAGATTAACATTTTTTGAATTTGGTAAAAAAGACTTCATTTTTGGATTTAGAATATCGAAATTATCCTAGGGTTAATTTTTCGTATTTTTTGGAAAACTTTCAATTTTTTATGAATAGTGAAATCACTAAGTTATAGTTTAAAACTGAATTTTTATTTAAATATTTATTTAATTAATTTAAATTTATTTTAGGTCAAAATAGATACATAATACATATATAATTTCAATGTAATTCATTGGAGGCAGTTTATAATAATTTTAGATATATAAAAATTTTATTGAACTTTTCACCGTCTTTTACCCACCTCTTAGGAGAATTTGCAAATTCACATAAAACTTAATTTTACCGATTCTGTGAGTGGAATTTCAAAAATCCGAGAGACACGGTTAATATCAAGGAGTAAAATGTGGTTCAATAAGATAAAAATATTTTTTGATAAATAGTAACTTTTTACTTTTATTTACCACGGTTAAAAGTAAATAGGGTAATTAAGGGTAAAAATGATATTAATATTACCCTCAAACATGTCCTAATTCTATTGGAAAAGTTTATATCGACCAAAAACAACCTTAGGAGTAAATTATTATCATTTAGGTCCACTTTTATTAGATTATAACATTTATTATTATTTAATTCAAAGAAGAGTTAAAAGAGTTAAAATCAAAGTTTAATAACTAAAAATATTTTAATATAGGTTTTTGCATAAGATAAATTTGATTATAAATATTCATTATAAATCTAAAAAGATTTCATACATCATGGTATTTTATTTATAATTTTTAAACATTATATAAATAAATTTATTTATGACACAATGATGATGCAATAATTACCTTATACATGAAAGAATAAAATAAATGGTATTATAAATATTAAAATAAATATAATTTCAAAGTTTTTATGATATCCAAAAATTTTATAGGTTAATATGACATGTTAGTATTGATTCAATATATTTTGTTTGAAGTAATCATGTTATTATTTTAACAAAAAACAAATACAAAATAGTTTCAAAATTGAAATAAAATAGTTTTTAAAACAAATATTATATTATTAATTGATATAATTGTCCTAAAAATATAAGGTTCAGCCAAAAGACTTATCTAATAATATATATGACATTAATGAACCAATTGGGGTTTGATTGGTAGTATATAGTAAGTTTATTAACCATATAGTATAAGAATACAAGAAGACACGATAAAAGTTAAATTATTTAACTTAGAGTTAAATCTAAATGATAAGGTTAAAATGGTAACCTAAACTTGTATAAAACCTATTGTTTGAGTTATTTTCTACCTATCCCCACCTTATACTTTAAAGAATCAACTTTGGATCCATTAGAAACTGAATATGAATTTATTATAAAATAATATTTTAAGTTTTTCCTAAGGTGCCCCTCACCCCTCTTATAAAAGGGCACTCCCCCTTCTCTCTAATTCACACCTTCTAATCCATTTGGCTCAGACAATAACTGCCCAAATACCCTCTAAAATATTCTCCGTTCATCCTAGAGGCCTTATTTTGATCAGAAAGACAACCTAACGAGCCCTTTTGATCAAATCAAAAGGAAGAACCCGAAGAAGAGATAATGTTTTCACCACCCTCTTTCAAGTTCCTTTCTACTTCAATTTCTTCTTTCTTTGTTATTTACATTATAAAATAATAACTCTAGTATATTTTATATAATGTGATGTTATTATAAATATGGTACAACCATATTCATTATTCTATCCATCCTTTGAATGACATGTCACCATACGTGCGTACGTACGGCTTACCGTCTCCACGTCGTGGTGTAATTGTTATTAAAAACATTATTGTTTGGATGGGTATGATAATGATGTGTAATTTAAGTAAATAATAAATATAAAATTATAATGATTCTGTATATATGATATACCATCCAATTATATATTATTTTAATATCAAAAGAATGATATTGTCGCTCATGCATACGTACGGACTACCGTCTCAACGAACGTGATGAGATTCATTCCCCATCGTATCCATTCAAGAATAATTTTCATTTTATGGTTAAAAATAATGTTTAAGGAATTGATATCATTATGGATATGAATAATATAAAACCTATCCATAACAAAAAATGACTTATGTAACAAAACATATAAAAGAAAACGAGTAAGTTAACACCCAAAACGATGATAATACTAAGATATTATTAATAAAGAAATGTTAAAAGATCATATATGATATCATATTAATGTATATGATTCATTTATAATTTAATATTAATTATTTCACCATTATACAAGAGTTTAATCTACCCTCAACCAAGGAAAAGTACAAGGTAAGGGTTTATTTCACAATCTCTTCATTATCCGAGGTTGTTTATACAAAATTATCTACTGGGAACTCTTTATCATCCACATCCATGTTTCTTAAAAATGTATTTCAAAACATTCTTACTATTTTACAGAATATGGGATAAAGTCATTTATACCCTTATTTGAATTTTTATGAGAAGTTTATAAAGTAATTTTTACGTCATTTTCCAAATAAGGACTTTTTTAACCTTTTCGACAAATTAAGGTAAGAATGTCTTTTTTTAACTTATACAGTGGGTGCGGCTATTTTCCACCGTTGTAAAATCTTATAAGCTTCACTTACAAGATTATAAGAATATTTTCATAGTAAATGTTTTATTTTACAATTATGTGACTTTTAAATGTTTTAATGATTTATCTTTCTAAATATTTTTAATTAATTTCCATGTTTTCAAAATGATTTTAAGGATTTATTTATATAGATATGAATGTTTTGAAATGATAATTCTTTTAAAAAGTTTCAAAGTGGTATGGGACACTTTGATTCAAAAATATCTTTTAAATTAATTCCTTTATAAATGTGTGTCTTTTCAATGATTTCAAAAAAGAGATATTTCTCTCAAATAGTTTTGATTTTATCTATGTCAAAATCCTTTGATGGATTTTAAGCTTATTTTAAGTTGATTTATTATGATACAAAACTTCCATATTGTATTGAAGGTTTTGTGATATGTTTGACTGTGGATGCGTTATTTTTATACCATTCATGGTTTATGGAGAATGTATTGACATTTCGTAACCTAGTTTTAATACGAATGTTTATGTTATGTTTAAACCTATTCATATGAGGAATGCATTGGACTTAGTAAGTGATGGGTGGAGCCCGCTATAGCTCCTCGATGCATCAGTAGGTCTCATGAGATAAACTAGTGTCTTGGCACGAGGCCTTGACAAAATCTTATTTGTAGTCTTAGCACGAGGCCTTGGCTATGTGGTTAGGATTGTCTGGAATTATGCATTCCATCGTTATGAATGTGGTTACTGATATTTCATGTGATTATTCGATTAGTAGAATATCCATGTGAATAAGTAAATGGAATTATTTCATTTTACTTATTCCATATTATGCTGAAGTTCAATTTTAAAAGGCTTTTTTTAGTTTTATACACTGCCTTAAATGTTTATGCTTATTTTTGAAAGTTTCTGATGTATTTCTTACCCTTACTGAGCGTTTGAGCTCACCCATTACTATGTTTTATTTTCCCAGGATTCCAAGAAGTGTATTGTGATTGATATGCAGCGTTAAGACAGAGGAATAATGGTGTTCACAAAGGATTATTTATGTTTTTTTATGTTATAAAGTGTAATGTAACATTCATGTATGTAATCTATTTTCCAAGACTGCTAAACCGATCGGTCCTTCGGGACTTGATTCCTTGTAATCATGCCAATGTATTAAAATAATGCACCAAATCTAGGTAACTGGGGTCGGGGTGTTAGAGTTGGTATCAGAGGAAGTTTAGTACATACCTTGTAAGCTAGATTTAGATAAACTATGATTAGAGCACATAGATCTAAGATAGAATTTGAGGATTAGTATAGAATAACTTCCTAGAATTTTAGTATTATAGAGATTTTGTGAGTTTTCCAAGAAATGCATCCCTGTCTGCATACGAGCAGGAAGAGGCGGCTCTGGAACAGATATAACTAGGGGTAAAACCTGAAAACACCGCTTTGATCTAGACTCAAACGGGAACTGGTGAACGACAACGGGCCTTACTGCACTCTTGGTTACGACACTCCTGGGGGATATGCTTAGGATAATTCTCATTTTCTTTACAAACCGTTTTGAAGGGCTTATGAGTATATACTTACTCAAAGAAAAAAAAATTATGATTATGAATTATATCCATAAACTGTTTAATTTATGTTAAGTGTTTTACATGTTTGGGATTAGGTATTGATATTCATAAACTAATCTAGTGTATGCCATTGTTTAGAAATAGCGCACATTATAAGGAATAAGAACTCCAGCAATAAAAATGATCCAAAGAGTAAGAAGGATCATATCTTTCATGGTTATAATCCAGAATTTAGAAGGTAAATAGTCTCCCACGTGTTATCATCATATGAAGAAATAGTATCATGTTTTGATAAGATAAGTAAAGAATTCTCAGAGTCCAATGACTTTTAAGGGATGCTAGAGAAGAAAAGGATGGTAGAGAGAAGGACAGATAAAGGGAAGAAGGTAAAGAAGGATTTTCCCATATGTTATAACTGTGGAAAGAATCACCTTGGAAAATTCTTGAAGGGAATGGAAGTATGTTATAAGTGTGGAGAAAAAGGACACCAAGTACGTGACTGCAAGTGTAAGAAAAATGTTTCAAATGTACAATGCTTTATCTGCAAGGAGTTTGGAGACTATGTGAACCAATGTCCCAGTCATCAGACTATACCACAAATGATGTTATTGGATAATAATCAAGTTATGATACTACCACAAATGAAGAGGAATTACTAGTGTTCTTATTTTGTTATTTTGGAATTATTTCATTTAAGTGTTGTATCAATGATGTTCTAGAAATAAATAAGGATTGTACTACAGTACTATTTCATTGAGGATTTGAGATTTTATGGTACTAAAAAAAGTGACTCTACAACGAATTAAACATATTGGAAATTACATGGTTGAAGGAAAGATAAAACTTAATATGGTCCTAATATTTAGGTACTGATTTTGGAATAAGATATGGTTGATTTGGGTAAATTATATTGGATATTCTTGAATACCTTGAAACTGATTAATGATTTTTTATCGTTGGAGTTTACAAATTTTTTGATATAAGGAATATATCTAGTATTCTATAAGGAATAAGGGAGCATGAATGTAATCAATAAGGTTTTATGTTAATTCAGGGTGTTACCATATTTTAAAAGAATACATGATGAAGGTATTCACATGTTATTACGTGAAAAAAAAAGATCTTCATTATATTTACCTTCCTTATAAATTTTGGACTGCAAGTTTGGACAGAAGTAATTTGGATAAGTCTAAAGGTTGGAATGGATTATATTTGACATTTGATACAATTGTTAAGGTTAAATCATTTTTAAAGATTATTTTTGGATTGTTATAAAAAGTACAACCCGGAGGTTGGGAGACAACCTGTCGCGTCCGGCAAGGCCGCGAGACTTGAACTCGCAACCGAATGGAGATAAGGGTGTATCACCTACCACTGACCCACGTGATGTACCGGATTGAATAACGTAGTTTTTTTTAAAGGGTCTGGTAGATAAATTATAAATTCATTTTTTTGGAACCCTATACGAATAGGATAAATAGAATGTTTTTTTAAGTTCTATTATCTTTTAGAGTGAAAGATGAGTTTGTGGTAGAAATTAGTTAAAGGATGGAACTCTACTTGACAAGTATACTTTTTTTTTCTTATCTTATTCTATGAAGAAATAAATTCTTAAACATTAGTTAAGGCATCTTAAAACAAAAAATGTGTTATCCTAATACCTTATGTTTTGTTGAACTGATGGTATTTTAAATCATCATAGATTAGTGTCTTAAAGTCCCACAATTCTACAATTGTTTGTGATTGATGACCTCAATCACTCCCTATAAATATTTATGTTTTCCCTCCAATTATGTGTCTATAATTTCCACCAATGTTCTCCTAATCGAGATCATAATTTGTTGGTGACTTTTTCATTCTTCTTTTCCTCTTATTAAGACTAAATTTTAGTAACCCAATTTCCGATGTGGGTTTCCCCACAAAGGTATTTTCTATTTTCAAAAATTTATTTTCGAAGAACAACTTCAAATTGTGAGGACGAAATTTATTGAAGGAGGGAAGATTGTAACAACCCAAGATTTCATAGTACGTCAATTCTTCAAAGTAATTCAATAACTTGCACTACACGCAACACCAAGTTCAAGCGCACTACAAGATTACCAAACTAGCCATTCAAAAGCGGTTATGAATAGTATTAACTTAATTTTGAACATTATATAATATTTATTATTTTAGAATTCACATTATGAGTTTCTTAGACATAATGTATGAACAAAATCATTTTTTTCAGATAAAAGAAGTATTTTTCAAAAAATGGACTTTTACCATCTTTTAATGGAGAACCCTTTTTAAATCCAATATTTAAAACATTTGTAGATTCAATTTAACAAAATAAACTTATTCTTTAGAATTAAGGCATAATAATTTAGTTTCAATAAATTTTTGGTATTTTTCTGATAACTTTCATATTTTTGATGAATAGTGAAAATTACTAAATTTTAATTAAAAACAACTTTTTTAATCGAAATAATTAATAGTGATAAATTATTAATTTTAGTGGTTTTAAATTATATTTAGAATATATTTTTACAATTTAATCTAATGTTGGTTATTGGACATAATTTCACATTTAAACCTGACATAAACAAGTGTCAATCATTTGATAGTTATTATTTCTTAAAAATACACCTTTTGGTTTTGACAACGGTAATTAATTTTAAATTAATAAATGAAACTTATATGTTTTGAATTTGGTAAAACATACTTCATTTTTGGATTCTAAATATCAAAATTATCCTAGAGTGAATTTTTGGTATTTTTCTGAAAACTTTCAATTTTTGATGAATAGTGAAAAACACTGAGTTATAGTTTAAAACCAAATTTTTATTTAAATAATTATTTATTTAATTTAAATTTATTTTAGATAAAAATAGATAAATAATACCTATATAATTTCAATTTTATTTATTGGAGTCAGTTTATAATAATTTTAGATATATAAAAATTTTATTGAACTTTTCACCGTCTTTTACCCACCCCTTAGGAGAATTTGCAAATTCACATAAAACTTAATTTTACCACTTCTGTAAGTGGAATTTCAAAAATCCAAGAGACATGGTTAATATCAAGGAGTAAAATGTGGTTCAATAAGATAAAAATAATATTTTGTGAATAGTAACTTTTTACTTTTATTTACCACGGTTAAAAATAAATAGGGTAATTAAGGGTAAAAATGATATTAATATTACCCTCACACATGTCCTAATTCTATTGGAAAAGTTTATCTTGACCAAAAAAACCTTATGAATAAAATATTATCATTTAGGTTCACTTGGATTAGATTAGTACATTTATTATTATTTAATTCAAAAAAAGAGTTAAAAGAGTTAAAATCAAAGTTTAATAACTAAAACATTTTTAATATAGGGTTTTTCATAAGATAAATTCGATTATAAATATTAATTATAAAGATAAAAATATTTCCTACATCATGGAGTTTTATTTATAATTTTTAGAAATTATATAAATAAATTTATTTATAACACAATGATGATGCAGTAATTACATTATTCATGAAAGAATCAAATAAATGGTGTTATAAATATTAAGATAAATATAATTTCAAAGTTTTTATGACATAAAAGAATTTTATAGTTTAATATGACATTTTAGGATTGATTCAATGTATTTTTTTTAAGTAATCATGTTGTTATTATTTGAACAAAAAACAAATACCAAATAGTGTCAAAATTGACATAAAATAGTTTTTAAAACAAATATTATATTATTAATTAATATAATGGTCCTAAAAATATATGGTTCGTCCAAAAGACTTATCTAATGATATATATGACATTAATGAACAACTTTAGGTTATATTGGTAGTATATAGTAAGTTTATTAACCATATATTGTAAGAATACAAGAAGACACAGTAAAAGTTAAATTATTTAACTTAGAGTTAAATCTAAATGATAAAGTTAAAATGGTAACCTAAACTTGTCTAAACCCTATTGGTTGAGTTTTTTTCGACCTTGAACCACCTTATACTTTAAATAATAAACTTTGGAGCCATTAGGAACCAAATATGAATTTATTATAAAATAATATTTTAAGTTTTTCCTAAGGTGCCCCTCACCCTTCTTATAAAAGGGCACTCCCCATGATCTCTAATTAATACCTTATAAGACATTTGGCTCGGCCAACCCCTGAAAAAGTACCCTCTAAAATATCCTCCCTTCATCCTAGAGTACTTAGTTTGATCAGAAATCCAACCTAAGGTGCCCTTTTGATCAAATCAAAAGGAAGAACCCGAAGAAGAGGTAATGTTTTCACCACCCTCTTTCAAGTTCCTTTCTTCTTCAACTTCTTCTTTCTTTGTTATTTCCATTATAAAATAATAAATACAGTATCTTCTATATACTGTGATGTTATTATAAATATGGTACAACCATATTCAGTATTCTATCCATCCTTTTAATGACATGTCACCATACGTGCGTACGTACGGCTTACCGTCTCCACATCGTGGTGTAATTGTTATTCAAATCATTATTATTTGTATGGGTATGATAATGATGTTTAATTGAATTAAATAAAAAATATAACATTATAATTATTCTGTATATATTATATACCATCCAATTATATATTATTTTAATATCAAAAGAATGATATTGTCGCTCGTGCGTACGTACGGACTACCGTCTCCACGAACGTGATGAGATTCATTCCCCATCGTATCCATTCAAGAATAACTTTCATTTTATGGTTAAAAATAATGTTTAAGGACTTGATATCATTATGGATATGAATAATATACAACCTATCCATACCAAACAAGGCTTATGTAACAAAACATATAAAAAAAACGAGTAAGTTAACACCCAAAATGACGATAATACTAAGATATTATTAACAAAGCAATGTTAAAAGATCATATATGATATCATATTAATGTATATGATTCTTGTATAATTTAATAAAAATTATTTTACCATTATATAGGAGTTTAATCTACCCTCAACCAAGGAAAAGTACAAGGTAAGGGTTTATTTCACAATCTCTTCATTATCTGAGGTTGTTTATACGTAATTATCTACTGGGACCTCTTTATCATCCTCATTCATGTTTCTTAAAAATGTATTTCAAAACATTATTACTATTTTATAGAATATGGTTTAAAGTCATGTATACCCTTATTTGACTTTTTATAATAAGTTTATAAAGGAATCTTTACATCATTTTCCAAACAAGGACCTTTTTAACCTTTTCGACAAATTAAGGTAAGAATGTCTTTTTTTAACTTATACGTAGGGTGTGACTATTTTACACCATTGTAAAATCTTCGAAGCTTCCCTTACAACTTTATAAGAATATTTTCATAGAAAATGTTTTCTTTTACAATTTTTTGACTTTTAAATGTTTTAAATATTTATCTTTCTAAATATTTTTAATTAATGTTCATGTTTTCAAAATGATTTTAAGGATTTATTTATATGGACATGAATGTTTTGAAATGATAATAATTTTCAAAATTTTCAAAGTGGTATGGGACACTTTGATTTAAAAATCTCTTTTAAATTACTTCCTTTATAAATGTGTGACTTTTCAATGATTTCAAAAAAGAGATATTTCTCTCAAATAGTTTTGATTTCATCTATCTAAACACCCTTTGATGGATTTTAAGCTTATTTGAAGTTGATTTATTATGATACAAAACTTACATATTGTATTTAAGGTTTTGTGATATGTTTGACTGTGGATGTGTTATTTTTATACCATTCATGATTTATGGAGAAAGTATTGACATTTCGTATGCTTGTTTTAATACGAATGTTTATGTTATGTTTAAACCTATTCATCTGAGGAATAAATTGGACTTAATAAGTGACGGGTGGAGCCCATTATAGCTCCTCGATGCATCGGTAGGTCTCATAAAGAAAAACTAGTGTCTTGGCACAAGTCCTTGACAAAATCTTATTTGTAGTCTTGGCACGAGGCCTTGGATATGTGGTTATGATAGTCTGGCATTATGAATTCCATCGTTATGAAATTGGTTATTGATATTTCATGTGATTATTAGATTAGTATAATATCCATGTGAATAATTAATTGGAATTATTTCATTTTAATTCTTCCATATTATTCTGAAGTTCAAGTTTAAAAGGATTTTGTTTTAGTTTTATACATTGCCTTAAATGTTTATGCTTATTTTTGAAAGTTTCTATTTTATTGCTTACCCTTACTGAGCATTTGAGCTCACCCCTTTCTATGTTTTATTTTCCCAAGATTCCAAGAAGTGTATTGTGATTGATATGCAGGGTTACGCCAAGGGAATAATGGTTTTCATAAAGGATTATTTATGTTGTTTTGTATTTTATAATGTGTAATGTAACATTCATGTATGTAATCTATTTTCCAAGAATGCTAAACTGATCAGTCCTTCAGGACTTGATTCCTTTTAATAATGCCAATGTATTAAAATAATGCATCGACTCTGGGTAACTGGGGTCGGGGCGTTACACTAAGTAACCATATCAATGTATCTTTATCAGATGCTTCTAGTTTACATGACCTAGTCAAAAGTACTCAAAATGGAATAACACAAGCCATGTGAGTTTGTTTCATCATTGATTTCTAATAAAAAATTATTCAATTCAAGTATATATGAAACATTGTTCAAATGAACTATATTATAAAATATATTTTCTTTATGAATGAAATAATTACTATTTAAAAACTTAAAAAAACCACTTGTGTATAAACTCGACATAGATATTATGTTCTTGGTAATACTAGTAACATAATAGCAATACTCCAATACAAGAATCATTATTCTAGAAAACTAATATGGAATTATCTTATATCAAATGTATCCATCCTTTATATATTAAAAACTCAAATATCCACATAAAATCTTGCAATATTTCAGAATCTACTTGGTTTTAAATTTTGTATATAAATGTGTGAAAAAAAGTTGTATCTAATACCCAAGATATATAATATTAATTATTACAATAAATGATGAACATACATGAAGAATAAGTATCCCCTTGATTCTTCCTTTCATGCTTGCAATTCTTCTTCTAGTGGAATTTATTTTCACAAGAAAAGTATACAATCACTTTCTTATTTCCATATCTTTAAAAAATTGGCTTCTTAGAAGGAAGTTTCACCTATGACTTAGATTAGATCTAGCCTTTAGTCTCATTTACTTTTCATTATTCTTGTATACCATAAGTACTGAAGGTTTAATTATCTTTATATCATTATTTTATTAGTGAATCATATCCTACAATTTAGTGAGTGATATCTCTATAGTATTCATGTCAAAATTAACTATGAAACTAAGAAACTAGGGGGAAGAGAAGAAATTATGAAGTTTGTGGAAAACTCTTTATCTATCTTGATTCTAATATTCTCTAGTCTATTAATTCACCTAATAATCTTTAGTAAATTTGAACCAACTTAAACACAATATCTTAACTTTCATGTAAAATGCATGATAGAGATCTCATATCTATCTTTCCTATCCCTTTATTAATAATGTTCCTTAATCTTAAACAACATGGTGTATTCACCCTTGTATTTTAACTACTTATACAACTCACTTGGCATAGATTATGACATGATACACTGAACAATTAGTGAATCATCCTTGTGATTTTTATAGGAATATTTATTTGACCTACTTTCTCCCTGATATGGATTAGTAGCCTTAGGGGAATATATTATGTAAACTTTTTATTCTTGGAGTATTATTATGTTAAATATCTTTTACTACTCTTATAAATTCATGTTGGCGAGGAAATTTTCTTTTCCAAATACAATTCATAGTGTTAATGACTTAGTGGTGTGATTAGAAATTTATTCAACATAATAGTATATTAGACTAGTAATTTATATTTATTACCTTTTATAAACATTATTAATTAATTTAATATGTCTCCCACTATTTTATCAAATCATAACAACCCTCACTATTGGATTAGGAATATTGAGTCACTGGATATTCTAGTGGAAAATATCCTTATTTCCCTTATTTCAATATAGACTATGGTCATCTTATTACTTTAAGGTATTTAATTAGGAAACTCTTTGGCCAACTACATTGACTCAAAAATCCTTAATTTGTTGAGTGGACTCCCCAATCCTCAATCATTGGTCTTGAATTCATTAATGCTTTCCCAAAAATTATACAAAGTAGGCTATGTCACTTAAATTTATCTCAATATGGTCAAGTTTGATGGGTTTTAGTGGATCTTCATATGATTATAGATATAAAATAAACCTAATATATTTTTGGATCTATCATCAATAGAATCAATATATAAAATGAGAAAATTAAATAAATAGTAATAACATGATCACAATAAGTTACATATCTATAATAAATGATGGAGTATGCTTGATTGTGATCACTAAGTGTAAATTGAATGATTATTTCCTCCATAGGTGGTACAACATCCACTATTATTCTTATTCATAACAAGAGGACCCCTGAACATCAAAGGAGTTCCAACACCTTCTTTACAAATACAAATAATGATTAGGGATGAAGATATATTTGGATATGGCTTATAAGTATCAAATATTCACTAATATGGAGGTCTCATCCCTTATATATTCTCTATTGATTAAATGAGGGAATTAGAGCATTGGATTCCAACTCATGGTAGTTTTCATACATTACAATAACAAATACCCATTAGGTTATGATCATTTGAACACTTTAAATGATCATGATCTATTCCTGTATCCAAAAATTAATATCTTAATAATTCATAAATGAAGTAAAATAATAAAAAAATAAATGTAATAATCCATTAATGAAATATTATATATCACATTTCTATTATAGACTATGATAAAAACCAATTATATGATATTATAGATTCATCCACATTCCCATATCGCAAGCTATGAATTAGGGATATCATAAAATATGATATCCATATTTTAGTGTATTTATAATAATCTACTAATGCACTAAAGTCCTATAAAGAATTTATTCAAAAGATAAGAACTTTTTAATACATCCAAACACCCTTGGATATATTTTATTAAACTCTCTTTATTTTGGAAAAAGTAATGTGTCCAAAATTTTAATCCTTATCCTAGGGACTAACTATGTATCCATGTGGGCCTTCATATCATTTAAAAAAATGAAATCAAGAACATTACCACTACAAGACATATCATATACATCATATGTATATCTACATAATCCCTTTTCCCATGACACCAAGTGAATAACATATTTAAAAATATCAATCCAGTATAGTACATCTCAAACATTCATAATTCTATGTAAAATACTAACTAGGTTGATGAATAAAATATATATAATTAATATAGTAAATTATAGAAATGCATGTCTCACATCTAAGTATTTGATCACATCACATGTCACTCAACTAAGAAAGGACATGGATTTCCTTTGTATAACTCAATTAAGGTCAAGATTCCTTTTTTAGTTATACATGTGAAAAAAATCCAATCTTGGTTGAGCTCTAATTGATTCCATGATTTACAATATACCCAACCAACCCCTAATTAGCTAAGCCTTAAGGATTTCATAAGAAATGTATCAAAGTATGAATATTTTCATACTAGGTGTCTCATCAACCTTAGGTAGAGGGGAATCATAATAAACATGAATCCTTAAGTATATAAATGGATCTATGATATTCTATTTGATATTCTTTGGTGAATCAGACCAAATAAGAAGTCTCCACTTATCACCTCATGGGTCTTATATACTCACACTAATATTAACATATCATCACAACCAGAAATACTCTATAATAATCATTTATTGGAGGAAAATTGAAGTATTATACTAAGGGGATATTACTATTCCACTATTTATGTAAAATAAAATTCAACACACATGAATGAATGATAAATAGAGAGAGTATTTATTATAAAATCATGATATATTTTACAATAATTACTTCTAATATCTTATGTATAATATAACAATAGATTCACTATGACCCTCGTGATTTTTTTATTATAATGGTTTCATTAAGTTATCCACACTAGATCATCCTTTATATCTACCCAATATATCTATACATCTCCCCTATCAATGATCTCTCTAATGAGATGGAAATTGTAGAGGATGTGTGTGGTTCTTTGGTGAGACCAGGGTTCCTTGGCCTAAGTGAAAAATCCATTATTTTCACAATAAATCTTGATTTATCCCTTTATTATATGAACTAACCCAAGTTTAATGATAAAATTATTAATCTAAATATATTACTTCATAGCATTTGATAAATAACATACTCTTACTCTATTTTCTAGTCTGGTATAATGAGTTGTTTGGAACCCTTCTAATTGACATCTCCACCATTTAGGAAAAATATGAAACCAAATTGAGATATCATGTATTCTTTATTAGATTAAATTTTTTTATTAGTGTAACCCTTTATTCAAATCTTATCCTCTCCTATAAAGACAAAAATCATATACATAATTACTCTCAAGTACTTAAGGATGTTCATTACTAAAATCCATTGACTCTCATTAGGATTGGATTTGTATCTACTAGTTATGATCAAATCATAAGTGAAATTGGGTCAAGTACACAATATAGAATACATGATAGATCATATAGATGACACATAAAGAATAATATCCTTACTTTACAACTATTTAGAAGGTTCTTAAATATTCCAATGATTCATGCCATGTAACACTAATAAAGACCACTTTTGGAGTCATCCATGCTAAACCACCTTACCAAATTACTAATATATGTGTTCTAAATTAGTTTAGGTATCCTCTTATATCTATATCTATATATATTCACACTTGATATATATGCTTCTTTGCACATGTATTTCATTAATAATAATTTTTCCAACCACATATTTATATAGTGTAAAGTCAAGAAATCATTTTTAATAAGAATCATATAATCTATATAAAATATTAGAAATACCACCACAATACCAATAATACACTTTTATACACAAGAATAATCCATTTTCTCAATGAAATAAAACTATTTGATTGCATCATCATACTAGATATTCTAACTCTAAGAAGCTTTCTTTAATCCAAAAATAGTTCCTTGTAACTTGAAAACCTTAGAAGACTCATTTGGAACTTCAAAACCCTATGAATATATCATATACATGTAATTTACTAAATTATAATTAAATAAATTGGGTTTTACATGCATTTCATATATCTCATAATCAAAATTAGTTGTTATGTAAAGAAATATCATAATATAATTTATCATTGAAACTGGTGAAAATGTTCCTTCACAATCAACACTGTGAATTTATTTATAACCATTTTCCACCTGGCATGCTTTATAGGTAGAAACTCTACCATACATTTCCATTTTCTTATAGAAAACTCCCTTGAAATATATGGGTCTCACCCATATAGGTGCATTCACTAAGTTCCAAATTTGGTTTGTGTATAGAGAGTCCATTTCAAATTATATGGGTTTTATCCATTTCTTAGAATCATAAATATCAATGTCCTCTCAGTAGGTAGTAGTTTTATCACTTATAAACACTAATTCCTCATCATTTAACATAATAAATCCATATCTCTCAGCCAGACCTTGGATTCTCTTGTGTAACTTGAGTGGATTCTTCTTCCACACTTATTTGTGGAATCAGATCAACTTCCATATCAAAAACACTTCTTGTTTTCTAGTATTTAACTTTTGTAAGTTAAAATTTCCTCCCATGGACACCTAAAACAATATGTTCCTTCTTAAGGAAAACATCATGTTGGGACACAAACACTTTGTATTCAGTCATATTATAGATAAAATATCCCATATTTTCCTTAGTATAACCAAAATATAAGTATTTCTATTATTTAGGGATGATTTTATCAGAATATAATTGTTTTAAATGTGCTTTAGAACCCTAATTTTTCATAAAAGATATATTCATACATTTCCCATGCTATATCTCATATAATTTATTTATGATTCCTTTAGATTCAATGAGGTTTAGTGAGAACGTATTAGTTTCCAAATTATATCCCTAGAATGAAATAAAAAGTTCATACTGACTCATAATTGATAGAACTATGTCCAATATGGTATGATTAATTATCTCATACACACCATTCCAATATGTTGTTTTAGAAGGAGGGATTTTTGTAATAATTCTATAAAATCTCAGATATTCACCACCTTATTCTGATCGAAGAATCTAAATACTTTTTCTCAATTGACTCTTTAATTCATTCTAAAAATATTTGAACTTTTTAAAATTTTAATACTTATATATCATTAAAAACCCATAACCATACCAAATAAAGTTTTTTTATAAAAATTATGAATTACACATACCTACCACTTTCTTAAATATTCATTGGACCACATACATCACTATGTATAAGATCCAAAAATCCACTAGAACTTTCACCTTTCCCTCTAAAAAGGTGTTTTGGTAATTTTTCCTAATAAAAAAGATTCATAGTTATCAAACGATTAATAAGTTAATGACTCCAATAATCCATATATAAGGACTCTTTGGATGTGTTTCTCATTTATATTTCTAAGGAAATAATTCCAAAGGTATGTGAGATTAAAATCAACCATAACCTTCTTATTCAAAGTACTATTAAAATTATTATCCATATATATAATATATAAACCATTTATTATATTCCAAAATCCATGAAAAAATTCATTCATATATATAGAAAAAATATTGTTCTTAATAATGAATGAAAATCTCTTCTTGTCCAAACATTATGTGGAAATAAATTTTCTATATATGGTAGGAACGTAATAACAATTATCCAATTCCAAAACTAATCCTCTATGTAAAATTAGATCATAAGTGTCGGCTTACAATGAAAAAACTCTTTCTCCTCTACTAACACATAGATCAAATTCACCTTTCTTTAATTTTCTCATATATCTAATTCTATGTATATCAACAAAAATGTGTGATGGACACCCAATATCTAATACATATGAGTTAGAATGAGAGAAATTTACCTCTATAACATTCATTATCAAATTCTTAGAATAATTTATTTGAAAACACTTCTCAACCTTAGATACCAATATTTAACTGTTTTATAGGTCATACCTATAAGATATCTCTAAATTATTATCATGATATATTCTATAATCTATAATAAATACATATCTATGGGTGAGTATCATGTTTTATATCTTTTCATCAAGGAATTTTAATAAAATCACTCCCATTCAAAATGATGATCCCATTTATCATATCCATTTAGCAATCCAAGATCCATATTTCATCATTAATTACACTAGTTATAGAACATAAATAAACTATGATTATATTTGGTAGAAAAAATTCTCATTCATATCATATATGATCCTTGTATAGTTGAGTGGATAAAACTTTATCTAAATCCATCATATAGATATAAAATCAAATATATTACTCTAGTATCCTAACTATTATAGCTTCCTAACCAAGTGTATACTAAATAAAATTAAAATAATAAGGAACCAAAATATTATGGTAACCTTATTATATGATTTTCTTACATAAGATAATCCATGGGAACTTAACCATTAGGGTCACCCGTACTGAATGATCAAGATCTTGAAATGTACTTATTTAGAAGGAATCTCACACTTAGTGTTTGAGGGGTTTTCTTTAAAGTATCACCAATTTAATATACATCATATGTATATTAAATCCATATCTATTACAGCTCTTGTAATATTTATTTTCTCTTTTTTATTTATTTATGTATGCATTATTCTAAGGATTTAGTTTTAGAATCCATATTCCAACCACCAAAATAATATGTTCACACCATATTAGTGTGTAACACTTTAAATAGCCCATGGTTTGTGTTAATTACCCAAATTAGAAGTTAAAAGTATTCACACATATCCAAACCCATCTTATTCATAAGGTATATAGACTTTTTATATAAAGGTTTAGAATTATATTTAGATTTATAATATTTACATGAGTAATCCTAGAGTCACAAATAATCAAACCCCACCTTTATATAATAAGTAAAAAACCACCAAACTAGTGGGAAGTCTGGTCCAACGTCCCTCTCCCTAGGGATAATTTAATTAAGATAAAATCCATCATAAATCCAATACCTAATATGTATAAAATAAGTCAATACCTAAATTTAAACTAATAATTTTAATTAAAAAATGAGGTTATGGTAGATGGAAACTAAATCGTATTTGGTTGTACCTAGAATTTAATGCATGGAATAAAAATGTTTTAGAAGAAATTTACCACATAAATTAAAGTATATATAATTTCTACATTTCATAAAAAAATTATAAATATGAATAAACATAAGGAATAAACAAATAAATATAAATTTTATTTATTTTCCAAACATGAGATATAAATATGAACATTTCATATTTTATTTAAGAATGGAAATATCTTATTTACAATGTATATCTATTATCTTTTATAAAAAATTTACAAACTATAACAATTTATATCCAAAATATTAAATTTTAACCATTTTGGATATATTGTATTTTTTGATTGATAATTGGGCATTATGAATCATAAGTTGCAATTAATACATAAAGGTAACTATACAAAGGATTTTTCATTTAAGTGTAAAAGGAAATGACCATTATGTATGTGTCATATTTGATGATATATGATATATCATAATTCATATGTAAAAGTAAACCATGCATAGGAATATTTTTACATAATGAGTAAAATAAAAACGCAATGGCCCTTACATATGGTCTAGTCATCTTTTACAATACATGTTAATCATAACTATGAATAAATGCATTATTTTCATGAAAACCTAGTTTCATTCATAGCCTATGATATCTCTTAAATCATAGCTTATGAAATAGAACAAAATCGTAGGTTTTAAATGTACCATACCTTATAATATACAATAGTTGTACACTATAACTAAGAAAAATAGAAGCATGAATTCATACCAGGCTCTATGATATGGCCTCAAGCAGATTATGATATACACGTTCATTATAAAAATAGTTAAATATAATTTTTATTAATTTATTAACATGAATTTGATACCATTAATGGGATTTGGTGAATCATCATATGATCATAGTAGAAGATGAACCCCATTATAGTTCTCTATCTATCATCAGAAAAATCAACATGAAAACAAAGAACAGAAATAAATAGGTATACCTTGATTGTAGTAAGATCAATATCTATCAAATATGATGGAGTATGCTTGATTGGGACCACTGAGCAACAATTTAATGATTCTTAACTCTACAGGTGGAACACCGACCACTAGGATCATTGTACATAATAAGATGACCCCATGAACACAGAAGGAGTATTTGCTCCTACTTAGCAATGAAAAATAGTGACCAGGGAGGAAGAGTGATTCAACTATGGCTTGTAAGTATCACATATTCACCAAAAGGGGATACCATCCCCTTGGAAGTCTTAATTCATTATAATAGTTTATGCTCATTGGGTAATGATTGTTTGAACATGTCAAATGATTATGATCTATTTGTATAGCCATAAATGAAACATCTTAAAGATTTATAAATGAATTAAACCAATTGGAAAGATATGGAGGAATGAATGAATGTGATATCACATATCATATATTAATTAAAAAACATGATAGAAACCAATCGTATTCTATGATAGAAGCATTTACATTCCTATATAACTATTTATGAATTGGGGATATCCTAAAATATGATATCACCATTTTATTGCATTTCCATGAAATTTGACCCATTACTTTGGTTAAAAATATCAAATAACTAGAAGTGATCTCGTCTATGGCTAGACCATAACATCAAACAATGGTTGTATCCCAAATAAATGGTGGAATGAATTTTAATTAATATTATCTTTGATGGATTTTGTTTAGGCCTATGTAATCAAGTTTTATTTTCGAGCATGCTCATTAACCATTCTACATGACCACTTACATAGATAATTAACCATTAATAATAAAAAAACATACACACTATCCATTTTTATCTAAGAATATTGATAATTAATATATTATATGTGATCGTATACATTTATAATTTAACATGAGACTATAAAAATATACGTAGCATGATCAGGAGCTTTGAACTAGTGATTAGTTCACTAAGTAGTGGAAAAGAAATTAATACCACAGGGGGAGTAACTCCTTGAGTATGGATTGAATCAAGTTTTAATATCATCCATTCTACCATAGTCACATATATTTGTATTTCCTTTAACTCACCTATTTAATCAACTCCTTATGAGATCTTCACTTTTACAATTGTATTCTCACACGTATTGGGAGAACCATGGGTAATGGGTTACTGTAGGGTCCTGAAAATTCTGAAAGGAGGAAATCCAATTACCGAAAGACCTGGAAAAGGACCGAACCGGTCCATGCGCCGACTCCCAGCAACAGCACGCGGCCGGTTCGGTAGACCACCCTCCCGCAATTCCGCGGACCAGCATCGTCCGCGAAATAGAGGCGGGGACCCTCCACGGGCGCGAAGCAGGTTGAGCACCAGGCCGTTCCACCGTCGTGAACCCCATCGTTCGCGGAACAGAAGCGGAGAGGTGCACGGCCATGGAGCAGTTCTGCAAAACTCGGTTCCAAAACTACCTATTGACCGAGTCGTTCGCGGGTGTGGGGGTTCCTTTATGGGCTTCCGCAAAACGTGTCGTGAGCCCATCAATATTGCCTCCTCGTGACTCTATAAATATTCACCGAGGGGCAACAAAAATTCACGGAGGAAGGACGGGTGAAAACCCATGGGGAGATGATGGAGAAATCTCTCCCAGCCGTCTGTGACCATCCGCGGACTCCATATCGTCCGCGGATGCGCTCTTCCACGGAGAGGAGAAACCAGTCAGCGAACCACATGCAGACAGATCCTCTGCGGCCAGCCCTCAGTGGCCATCTCCTTCTTGGACAACCATCTCCTTCGCGGATGACCATCTCCTCTGGGGACCAGTGTCGTTCGTGAAATGGAGGCGGAACCCCTCCGCGGGCGCGAAGTAGGACGGGAACCAGCCCCTTTGCAAACACCCTTCACGGACAACCATCTCCACCGCGGACATCACCCTTCGCGGACAACCTCCTTCACGGCTAACTCCTTCGCGGCCTGCTCCCTCGCGACCAGATCCTCTGCAGACACCCTTTGCGGACAACTAAACCGTGAACCACATACAACTCCTCCACGGCCAGTCCCTCGTGGCCAGTCCTTCACGGACAGCTCATTCGAGGAAATCCCCATGCGGAAAACCCCATGCACTCGCTGGTCCATACCGCGGGGGCTGTGCCCCCGTACCCCCGCTCGGGATCAGTGCCCGGCTACAGTCCCGGCCCTCCGGGCCCGTCCCTTCGCTACCATCACTGACCCCCATGAAAATGGACAGTCGTACCGCGAACTTTTCAGGTTGGGATGTCAAGATTTTCCATTGCACCCTTGTGCCTCCCCAACATCCGTTCTATACATTCCATGAGTCGAGCTACTACTCATAACTCTCATTTAACCCCCATTTCCTAGCTCATTTTTCTAGGTTCATACAGAAAGGGCCGCCTTTGCGTAAGTCCCACACCAACCATTTCTAGGTGTCTCCTACCTAGTTGTCCTGACCATATGACGTTAAACTGTATGGCCCTCATCCTATCCATATGACGTTAAACTATACAGAAATAGTCCTCTCTACATGACTATAAACTATATCATTCCCCATCATTCAATAATTAGATGCCTCTTGCTCTATGAAAGAGATGCCTTATGCTATGTTTACAGTGGCATAACATCAAGAGCGCTGGAATCCATTCAAACATACCATCAATCCACCCCATGCTTTGCGTGTCCTTCATTCGGATCTCCATCCTCTTTCATGTCTAAAAGGACCCCCTAACGGCCTGTCCTCATGCTGCATCAGCTCACCTACCGTCCTAGGCCAATGCTCCAAAAGACTTTGGACAACACTTCGAGATAGGTCCTATGTTTCGGATATGGTCAGCAGTCGACCCTCATTTCTTTGTCCCCATTTTAGGTTATCACGATATGGATGCTATGTTTCGAACATGGTCAACAGTTATACTCCATCACCATGCCACCCTCATTGTGTTCCAAATGATGGGCATGTAATTCACACTTTTCATCTCCCTTTGTTTGGATTGATTCCAACACCCTTGGAATTATCCCGCTTGTGCACTTGCACATAGGAATTGGCCCCCATTATACTCCTCAACCCACCAATGGGTTGGGATTCCCTCATGGCCAAACATGAGGAAGACACCTCGGGTGTCCATCTCGGAGTAAGACCTGACCTTCTGGGCCTCCTCAGAGTGTAAGCCCCAATTCATCATCCTAGGTCGCTCCATGCGTAAGCCCCACTCCGCTTCTCACAGACGCACCTTTCACGACGTGATCCTCTGGTCCTTTCTGCCTCTTATTTCTCACACCGAGCATGACTCGCGTGGGATTAGAGTAAGCATCGACCATGACATCCTACAATGGGCCTCCTCAGAGTGTAATCCCTAATCCATCATTCTGGACTGCCTTAGAGCGTAAGCCCCAAGCCTAAGTGAACTACGTGGACATTGATCCCTGTCTCCTAGACAGGGTACGTAGGAAGCCTCCAAGGGGGTTCAAGCCCAACAACTGGTCGATCCGATCATCTCCGTATCGGTTCACCGCGCCACTCCTGGTGCCGCCTCAAGCGAGTTCCAACCCTTCGGGGTCATTAATCCAACGAGGGATGGTAAACCTTAGGCATAAATGATTCCGAACTCCTGCATCCATTTGACCATTGCCCCTCAAGGTTAAATCCGTGGATACTATGTTTGGGTATAAACCAAAGATTCGCGAACATATGAATACGTCTTAAATCTATATGAGAGTCCTAGAACAGGCAATAATCCCCCCCCCCAAAAAGGGTGCGATGAGCCCAACTTCCCATCCTCTTGACCAATTTTAGTTCTTAAGAGTCGTTGGTCAGACCATCCGACGAGCGCCTACCGTTGGAAAGCAGGTCCATCAATCATTGGATATGGAGCCGTTGGGCGTTTCGTGGCCAAAAACCAAAACAAAACAATTACATATAAAAATAAATATGGATACCCAGGCCCATACATAATAGAGTGAGATCGATGATACATAAATCATATTAATTTATTTAATAAATAAAAAATCACATAAAAACAATTCAATAATTAAATTAAATAACTATCAACACATGTCAGTCTCGGCTTATGATCATCCTCCATGAGACAAAATAAAAAAACTATATAATATCTCATTCGATATTATTTAATAATTAAAAATAAATAAATAAATAAATAATTTTAATAATTTCCTTTTATTTACTTATGATCAAAATTAATAAATTATAATAAATTAGATCTTATCCCCTTTACTTATTATTTTATAAAATAATATTAATAATAATAAATTTTTTAAATAAATATTATTAATAAATAATTTTATTTTATAAAAAACAATTAAAGATATTTTAGGATGCCGAGTCTGGTAGGCTGGTTTGGAATTGGTCCAATCCCTTTCCTACCCACTTGTAAGGTCATGCAAGAGAATATAGATAATTTAGTTATTTGGGGAAATTTGGCTAGGTCCTTATGTGGTCTAGTTAGTATCTGAACATGTTTCCCTAACATATCCACCGGCTTAGTCAGAGTATCCCACACCTTAAAGAGGTGCAGGGAATAGTCTATTCCTGGGTTAGGGTGGGGTGTCCCACTTCCGGGCAAGGCATTCCCTGTAGTGCCCTGGGTAAGGAGCCCTATCAGTATCAGTCCCCTAGAGGGGTCATAAACTACCTAGTTGTCCGAGCAAGGAAGGTATCTTCATCCCGTGCAACCCTTGACCCTAGGATGTGTGGTGGCATGGGTAAATGACCCATAAAGGGGTGTGAAGCTCCACCTTTGGACCCTTTTTCATACAACGATAGTGGTAGTGGCCTTGAAGGGGTGGCTCTATGACTTACTGTATGCCTAGGGTGGGACACGACACCTTGATAGGTGTCCGAAAAGGCTATTAATGGTCGTAATATTTTTCTAGTTTCTTGTGGAAGACTCATGTTATTTAGTAAACCCTTAATTAAATCATACCATATCCAAGATAATCAAATTTAATCCACAGATTCCTGATCTAAATAGATCTATGCCCAATATATATAACTCTTCATATATGGGTCTTATATCTAAAGATCAAGATCTAGATATACCTAGAATTGGTATATCAAATCCATATTTTGTTGGACTATAATGATGATGAAGACATAAGACGGGGTGATTTGTGTTCTTTTAAAAACACTAGAGAATTTTAAAACCAACTCTGCTGAGCCTAGAAACTACAATATTGTCCCTTATTTAAATAGAGCATGGAGTAAAAAATAAAATAAGAGTAAACAAAAAAAAATTATGGTGGTTAGGGGAATAAATATAACAAAGTCCACTCCATTAACACTATCTTAGTAAGATTGGTTATTTTTACTAATATATCCTTTTCCAAGGGATCTCGATAGTTGAGTGCAAGAAACTGCAACTTGTTACAAAATATTTTATAAGGATTTAAAACAGGATAACCAAAAGTTCTCAAAACACTCCACACTAGAGTGTTTAGACAAAAAAATTGTATTTGTTTAGAGAAATTATCTTTGAAATATTTTATAAGTAGAAGATTCAACTGATAGATAAAAATATATTCATGGGAATAAATGAATATCTTCAAAGCATTGTCCTCAATAATAATCTCCAATGTTGTTGTAAAATATTCCAAAATAAAGCAACAACATAAATTATTTGAAACTTCATAGGAGTAAGAAAAATACACAAAAACATCTATAACATGTATTTATCTAATGTGTAGTCCTAGAAAACTTCAATAAACTACAACATATGTATCATAGATAAGAAACAACAATTGCAGTAGAAAAAAAATTCTTTGGTAATAAGAAAGATCTGACAAAGTTTTAGAGAAAGAGATTCATATTTATATTTAGATTTAGAGAAATAGATTGTTAGCTAAGAAGATCGATATCTTTCCAGATATATCTATTTTATAATTAAATAAGTAGCTCGATTAATTCTGGTAAAAAAAATATGTAAAATTCACAAGATAAATAGTGTTCTTGAAATTTGAATTTAAATATACATGGAAAATCATAACTTCCATTAGAAATTAGAATGAATAAATTAATTGTTAAAGATGCACTGAAATGGAATTTGAATAACTTTAATGATATATTCAATCTAGTGAAATCATAAAAAAAATATCATAATAATTCAAAATTCAATTCTCATAGATGATTGCTTTTACATGGTGTTTCTTTGCAAGAGGATAACTCCAAAAGTACTGTTGACAGTGTAAAATTGATATTAAACATAGAGTTATAGAACGTGGAGTATGATACCAACATTATGTTTCTTACATTAAGTACATACCAAATGTTAGGTTCTCAAATGCAAGGTTCCTTAGCAAAATTTACGATCCCGAACCTAACTTTTAGCTCAAATGTAGGGTTGGAGTCCAACATTAGGATACACAATCACTTTATGAACAATGATTTTAGACTTCTTAAAAACATCCAGAATACATTGCAGAAAAGTTTTCACCCATATATAAAGGTCAAATAAAATAATTCTATAATTCCATATAATTAAAATAATTATTCAATTAAATATAACCTAAAATCCACTCAAATTAATTTTATTAGTAAAATAAATAAGTGTATTTGTGAGCATCAAAATAAATGAAAAATTATTACATAAACATCCATATTCAGAATAATATCCCACTTTTATTATCAAACAACTCAAAGAATTTAATTAAAAACAAAACTAAGAGGTTTACAATTATCAAAAAAAGCAAACAAATTTTTAAATTTGGACATAAATTATTGATAAAGTCTTTTTCTAATTTTTTTATATCAGAATTTATTATCCATTTTTCGAGATAAAATATAAATTATAAAAATGAAATAAAACACATTTAATTTTTCATAGAACTTTATGTTAATATTATTTAATCCAAAAATAATAGTATTCTAAGAATATATACGATTAAAAACAAAAAATAATAGCACAAAAAAAACATAAATACAACAGAAAATAAAAAATTATTTCATTAATAAATGATTCTATATTACAATGAGTTTTAGATTTGGATAAATAGTTTAACATGATGGATGAGGGGGAATATTGGATTTAGGTTGATATTATTCATAAGAATATTCATAGTTTGGGAAATCATTAAGAGTCTCATACACGGTCCTCAAATCCACCATATGATCTTTGAAATTATAATTCAATGGAGTAGCCCACTCTCTCAGAAGATTATTTGAATTCTTACTCACCTTTATCACTTAAACTATATTCACTTTGAGAAAGTCATAAACAGTCTTAGAGGACTGAACATAATTATCCATTATTATTCTTAAATGCTTGATCAAAACTCTAAATCATGGTTCTATAGAAACTAACATTTCAACCAAATATTTTTGATTTTCTAAAATCATGTGTAGTGAAACACTATCTCACTTAAAACTTTGAATATTCTAATACATAGCTAAAATATTAACATACAACATCTCTAGTGACCTTAATACGAATCTAGAACCTTCTCCACCAGATAAAGAATCCCTTCTCCGACTTGAACTAGATCACTTCACACTTTAAAAATACTTGTCCAAAAACTTCTATAGATAACTAAAATATGAATTTAAAACCCTATCCCCTTTTAGTTTTTCAAACTATCTAGCTACATACCTTCTCAAAGTATCAAAATATTTCTTGGAAATTGATCTTTCCTTCAAACTTTTATAATGATTTTGAAAAGACTCATAATATGTTCTAGAAATAGATTCATTTCTCAAGTCCTAAAGGGCTCCCAAGAACTCTCAATTTCTCCTTGGAGTTTTATAACTTCTTTCTTTAATAGATTAAACCTAGAAACCACATTAGTAGAAAAATTTTGTGCACTAAACTTAAAACTTTATACCTCTTGATATTCTGATGACTCCTCCTGAAGCCTCACAGGTGGTTCTCAAACTATAACCAACTTAAGGGATTAGACTCCCAAGCCTTCTTCATAAGAAGAGGATAAATCTCCAAGAACCTTTGTAACCTCACCACCTTCTTCAATATTCTTTTTCAAGGACTTATTAAGTAAAGAAAATTTTTTGAACCTTAATAAACTCAGTATAAGTAGCTGCATGTGAACTTACTTTCTCTACAAAACGGTTTTACTATAACCTTTGAAAATTTGGAGAATGAGTAGCTACCTCAACTAGTTGTTACTCCACATTAACAACTTTCTCATATCTTTCTTAAATAATAGAAAGTATCTACAAAACTTCCCTAGTAGAAAAATTAATAAAATGATCAATAGGCACCTGATCCTATCTTCTTGGAGGATTCTAAACAAAAAAAATTGTATTATCTACACCAAGAGATGGATCTTGATAAACTCTAGGAAATTTAAGACTCCCCCAATTTTGGCTAGAATGTTCACATCCTGGATTTTCCTCCTTATAGTACTTGTAGGGATATTATCTATGTTAAAAATGGAGTCCTCTAAACCTGCATCTCCACCTCTATAAAAATGTGTCCTAGAAACATCTCCTTCCACTTTATACTCACTAAATTATTCTACACTAAGCCTTGAAAAAATAGTAGACTTCACACTTTTGTGCTCCCCTCAACATTATCACTAGATGGTTCGTCAAATTATGCCCCAAATAACATAAGATTTTCCCTCATTAAATTCTCAAATAAACAAAATTTTCTTAGAGTTACAGTATAGACAACATTTCTATAATGATATCTAAAACCAATCCTGATGTCATAAATCATCCATCTCTTATAAAGAATAAGAGATACTAGCCTACCATAAGGATAAATATTATACTTTAATATTTCTATAAGCAGTGATTCATGTACCTTAACATGTACTGACTCATATTGAACTTTATATCACTTATCCTGAGGAACATGATATACATGTGAGGAAAAATAATTTTCCCTAACTCTATAATCCTAGGAAAAGATACAATATAGATAAACCTAACAAGAACTTTCTGATCAGCTTATAAATCCTTCATAATAATTTTTATGGCATGGGACATTCTAAAAATAAAAGAAATGATTTACTCAGACTTGTAAACTCTATCTCCAATTTATCTAAGAATGAAGTTGAAATTTCCTTCACAAGGTTATTGGAAAAGCTGAACCATCGCTATTGAAGAAACCAAAAACTCCTTGTCGTTTACCTTGGAAGAAACGTTATCTTCACTATCATAGAAAATAAAATATTCATTTTTATAAGACTTGTTTACTTCAATTTAAAAAATATAATTATAATTACCTCTATAAAACATGAATTATAGTCCTTAAAAAATTAACACCTACTTCAGTATAAAATTTGTATAAAAAACCACTCAATGTTAAAAAAACATTTCAGTATAACACTCTTCGATCTGAATTTTAAGGCCTCTATCTTTTTCCACCGCTAGGACCAGCCTCATCATTATGATTTTTATTCATTATTGTGAGAAATAATATAAGGGTTAGGATTTAGAAAAGTTAGGTTTTGAGAGATCAAAATATCTAAGAGAATGAAGAGGCAAGGGTTCAAAGGAAGAAGAGAGAGATAATATTATCTCTGATGGTTTTAATCAATGGTTCAATCTTTGAGCCAATTATTCAGTTTAATCATTTTAGATTTTAAAATAAAATGGAAACTTTGTAAATTAAAAAATGCAACATATTTTATAATAATAAAAATAAAAATCTAATAAACAAAAAGATAAATAAATAGTTAAAACAAATATTTTAAAAGATAAATAAAACAAATTACTAATCTAAACTGATATTAAAAGATAAATGTTACTTAAAATTAAATAAAAATATATCCTAATTAAAAAATAAAAACTTATAGGGGGGAACGATTTAGTGAAAATATCCGCAAGATAATATTTAATATTAATAAATTCTAAATAAATATCACCCTTTTGAACGTGATTCTTTAGAAAATAATGTTGAATATCAATATGATTGGTTCTAGAATGAATCATGGTATTTATATAAATATTTATAAAACTGATATTATTAATTAAAATAGGAACACAAGCAAAATTAATTCCAAAGTTTAGAAGTGTGTGTTTCATCCACAACATTTGTGTACAACAACTACCAGCAAAAATGTATTCCGCCTCAATAGTTTACAATGCAATTGAATTTTTCTTCTTACTAGACCATAAAACCATATAATTTCCTAAAAAGCGACACGTTCATATGGTGATTTTTCTATCTAATCTAAAAACACTAAAATCAACATCTTTATATGATATTAAATCAAAAATAGAGGTTTTGGATATAGTAAAGATAAATAAATGGTTCCTTTTAAATAACTCAAAATTATTTTAACAATAATTAAATGTGGATCTTTTATATTAAATTGAAATATTACACATAAACAAAAAACATTATATCTAGTATAATAGTAGTAAGATTTAAAATAATTTGAATCATACCTCTATATAAATTGTTTTTAACTGATTTACTAGCTTCATCCAAATCAAGTTTTATATCATTATATATAGGATTTGTTTGAGACTTGCTCTTTTTAAGAAAAAATTTTTCAAAACAAATCAATAATATATTTATTTTGATTCAAAACATTTCCAAAGTACTTTTGAAAAATTTGAAATCTAATAAATAAATTTAATTCTCCCATCATACTAATTTTAAAATATTTTTGTATAATTTTTGAAAATTCATTACAAATTTTTGATTATCAGAACAAAAAAAAATCATATACATAAACTTTAACTAATAAAATATAATATGATTATATTTTCTTAAAAATATCAGGATTATTCAGTCTTGAAAAAAACATTTTCTAAAAGGGAATAAATCAACTTCTCATACCAAACCCTTGGTGCTTGTTTAAGACTATAAAGAGTTTTATTAATTTTAAAAACAAAATTTGGAAAATGAGGATTTTAAAAACATTGGAGTTGTTGAACATAACCCTCCTTAATTAAATAATAATTTATAGGTATATTTAATATATATATATATATATAGTATAATTTTAAATTCATGTAATATGTATAAGATAAAAGGATCCTAATGGCTTTAAACCCAGCAATAGGGGAAATACTGCCCTTATATTCTATTCCTTCCTCATGATTTTAAACCTTAAAAACTATCCTATCCTTATTCTTAGTAATTACACCTTAATCATTTTGAATATTATTAAAAACTAATATAGTTTCTATTATAGGGTTATCCAAGGATCTATCAACTAATTCCCAAACTTTATTTCTCTCAAATTGATTTAGATCTTACTGCATATTTAACACCCAAATCTCATCATCTAAGGTTATTCTATAAACTTAGACTCAAACTAGGATAAAAAGGTAGAAGGATTCTGATATTCCCAATTGTACTAACTCCATCATCGATATCTCCTACAATAGTTTCTAAATGATAGTCCTTCAAAGTCATAATTTATCTAGGTAAGACACTTTTAAGTTCCTTATTTTCATTTTATTCAGAATTGGGTCGATCATGACCATGTTATAATTTACTTTAAAAGTTATAATTTTAATTATCAAGCCTCAAGTTGTTTAAATAATCAATAGTTTCATTTTTTTTATTTTATTATGATCAAATGGATCACTCTCATCAAACATAACATGAATAAATTATTTAAATATCCTTGAATTTTTTTAAAAACTTTATAAGATTTAGAAGTAGTATAATACCAAATAAATATTTCTTCATTATCTTTTTTATAAAACTTACCAAGGTTTTACTTAGTGTTTAAGATATAAACATTGCATCTAAAAACTCTAAAGTGACCAAATTTATGTTTTCTATTATTCTATATCTCATAAGGTGAATTTTTAATAAGAGGTATAATTAAAACTATATTAATAATATGAAATTTTGTATTAACATATTATAACTAAAAATAAGTTGGTAAGATATAGTCATTTAACATAGTTCTATCCATTTCTTAAATAGTTTTATTTGTTCTTTTAATAATTCCATTTTTTTATGTGTTCTTGGAGAAAAAATGTTATGTTTAATAACTAGATTTGAGAAAAAAGAATTAAATTATTGACTCTCAAATTCTATTCCTTGATCACTTCTCAAATAAATTATTTAAAAAAAAAATTTCAAAACAACTTACAAATACTCATAAAAAGAGAAAAAGATTCTCTTTGAAACATAAAAATGTAAACCTTGGTAAATATAGAAAAATCATTAACTAAAACAAAACCCAAGAATTTTACAGCTAACCTTGATACTCTAGAGGGTCAAAATATCCATGTGAATGAGTTCTAAAAGTTTAGATGTAGTATTTTTGTTGATTTATTTTAAAGATGAATTGTGTTTCTTGTCTATTTGAAATTCATAACAAAGTATTTTATCATCAAACCTAAGACTAGGAAAATTGGAAAATAATTATTATTAGATAATTTAGATAGGTAAAATATATTATAATGAAAAGGTATTCTATCTCATATCCAGGATTCACTTACTTTTGTATTTAGACAGTTAAAAAAATTTCACAAAAGGAACTAAGGTCTAATGTACAAAACTTTTCTATTCTAAGTGATCTAAACATAAGTTGTCTATTCTTAAAAATAGAGTATGAATCATTAGAGAAATAAATAGTGAAACCAAATTTATAGAATTGAGAAATAATTATCAGATTATTCTTCAACCCTTGAACATATAGAACCCCGTTGATCAAGATATATTTTGGATTTCCAACTTACCCAACTCCAATAATCATTCCTTTATCATTATCTCCCACAGTAATCAAAACTCCATCAAATTTAGATAGTGGATAAATTTTTACAATTCTATACTCATATATATTGAACAACCACTATCCATATACCATATATATATATATATATATATATATTTCCTATGGATTTTCACTTACAAAAATATCAAACAAGAATTTTTTTAGTACCCAAATGCTTTTGGGTCCTGCAGTGTCAGAAAACAATGAATTAAGAAAGTAAATCTATTTGATTTTTTCATAAACTCTAGAAATAAGTTTTGATAAATCTCAAGAAATATAATATTTATTAATACTAATAGTTTGAGTATTCCTTAAGGAAAAATTATTATCACAATGACCTTTATATCCACAATAAAATAATGTAATATTGGACATGTTATGAATGTTTGAACTTAGAATATAATAATTTCTATGAAACTTAGGTTTATCACCATTAATACCAATTATATATCTTTCATTATTGTATACAATCTTTCCAAGAGACTTATTTAAAGAATCTTCTCTTTTCGTAAGCACACTAGAAGTAAATTTTAATAATTTTACCAAGAAAGCGTATGAGCTAGCGAAATCCAAACCCATAAAAATATAAAAAAAGAGAAAAGCAAAGTCAGAGTTACAAGGGGTTATTACATATCTGAGAGTGAATCACGCCACATATATTATCATTCACTATTTATTTAGTAAGTAACTATTTAATTTTAATTTCATATTCAATATCACTTGAATCATGTTAATTTAGTTTTTATTCTTCAGATATTTATGCTTTTTCTTCCAAATTTCGTATTTATCTTCTAATGTGGAACATATTAAATTAATTTATCATTTCGGTAGGTTTAAGAATCATAATTAGAAATAGAATAATAGTAAGGTTATACCTTATGTTCATTATCCATAAAGAATATATTTTCTTTCTAATTTTATTTCTCTTGCTCAGTCTTTGGACTTGAAGAACTGTTGGAATTTGACAATACACTCTCAGCTTTATTCATGAGATCCCCAATCGATTCCTTCATTGTTAAATGTTTAACATGTGTGTATTTTTTAATATAATCAAAATTTTCATTCCAATTAGAAGGAAATACTCTAATAACTATCCATTATTGATCTGGTTCAGTCATAGGTGTTCCTAGAGTAGTAACACCATTAACTATCTTAGTTAATATTCAATTTATCTGAGTAATACTTTCACCATCATAAATTTGGAAAGTATCAAACTTCAATTTCAAATAATTTTACCTTAATTTACTAAAAATAACAATTCCTTCATAGGAAATAGTGATTGTATTCCATATCTCATAAGAATTATCACATTGAGAAAGGTGATTAGACTCATATAGACTAAATCAAAAAATAATAGCATTCATAGCTCTTAAATTTCGATCATATTTACCATTTGTGATAGCAACCCATTTTTTTTGTTTTATCCTTTGTAATTTCATATGAATTTACAGCCTTCAAATAAAATTTCAAACCAATATTTTTTAGATATATAACCATTCAAGATTTTTAGAAAACATAATTTTTACCATTGAAATATGGAGCCCTGATCATTGACATAACTTCTTTAAGGATATTAGTAAATATCGGTCTTTGGATGGATATTTAAATCAAGATGGTTAGATATTAAAATAAAATTTTAATATAGAATTATTTTGATACCAATTTTTTTTTCCAGAATGATGATAAAGACACAAGAGGGGGGGAGTTGAAATATTTTCTTTTTAAAAACAATAGATAAATTTAAATCCAATACCCCTTGATCTTGGAAGTGACATGTTATCCTTTATTTAAATATAACATATATTATAAAATATAAGGATATGACATAATGAATTTTTATAGTGGTTCAGGGAACAAAGATCCCCTAGTACACTCCACTAATTCTCTCTCTGTGAGCTTGGTAATTTTTACTAACAAATATTTTTCCCATGGATATTGATTGTTGAGTGAAAGTAAATGTAACTTGTTACAAAATAATTTACAATTATTTAAAATAGGATAACCAGTATACCTCTAAAAACTAAATATCAATGTTTTTATACAATATTAACTGTATTTGGTTGGAGAAATTATATTTGAAATCATTAAGATACAGAAGATACAACTGACAGATGAAAAGAAATTCAAATGAATTGATTGATATCTTTAAAGAAATATCTTCAAGAAGAATGTCCAATGTTTTTATAGAATATTTTCAGTTAAATCAGTAATAAAAATTATTCAAAACTTCAAATCATGATGATGAATATATAGAAAGATCCATAATTTGTATGTCTCTAAATTGTAGTCCTAAAAATATTCAAAAAACTATAGTAGATGTATCGTAGATGAGAAGAAATAGTTGCAGTAGAAAGAATAATTTCTTTGGTAATATGAAATATCTAATGAAGTTTCCAAGAAAGAGATTCATATTTTTCGTTAGATTCATAGAAACATATTGTTATCCAAAAATATTGACAACCATATAGATATATCCATTTTATAATTAAATAAGAATATGAATTTAATTCTTTTCAAGAAGATCCTAGAAATTCAACATAAAAACATTATTATTGAAATTTTAATTTAAAAAGACATGGAAAATCAAAAATTATATTATAAATCATAATGAATTAATATATTGATAATGATACTCTAAAATTTCCTTTGAATCACTTTAACAATAGATTTACTCCAGAAAAATTATAGAATAAATATTAAAATAATTGAAAATTCAAGTCCTATAGATGATTGATTCAACACGAGATTTCTCTGCATGAGGATGACTCTAAAAGTATAGTTAGAAATGTATGGTTGATACAAAATGTAGAGTTCCAAAACATGGATTATGATACCAATATGACTTTTCTTACATTAGGTACATACCAAATGTTAGGTACTCAAACACAAGGTTCCTTATCAAAAGTTAGGATCATGAACATAATGTTGAACTCAAACATGGGATTCTAAACATGGGGTTTGATAACAACATTCGGATCCACCATCACCTTATGACCAGTGATTCTATGCTTCTTTAAAACATCCAAAATACTTTTCAAAAAATCTTTCACCCAAATATAGAGGGAAAATAAAATAATTGCAAAATTCTAAACAAATAAATTATTATTCAATTAATTATAAACATGAAACCACTCAAATTAACTTTATTAGTAAAAAATGAGGGTATTTATGAGCTTCAAAATCAATGAAAATTATTGGATCAAAATACATATTCCCAACATATTTTTTCACAAATTAGATAATTGGATAAATAAAATTGATTAAATATATAAATATTTAGTAGATAACATCTATAATTAATTATACATCGATTTCAACTATTATAATACCAAATAAAAGATATGGGCACAGTGGAATCACATTGGAAGGATTCTAACTTTTAATTTTTTGTGTAGATAAAATCTAAAACTTTCAGATCTAAATTTTCTTGGCTCAAATCCTAGAAAAATATGTGTGCATCAGCATGTAATTAAATTAATTTTAAAACAATGACCTCGATTCAATAAATTCCCACTCATTATTATTGTTTTTCAATATAATCAGGGTACAAAATTAAATCCATTATTGTTATATATGAGTAAATTTTCAAAGATCAAGATAACGGTCTTGACGCATCACGTGCTATCATGGTAGATATTGATCTCTCAAGTGCCTCATGTCGATCTCACAATCTAATCTTCTGTGTTTTATTCTCTCAATTTTTGAGAAAATTGGAGAGATATATTTTTATTGTGCATAATGACTAGTTTTAAATTGTATTTATTCATAATCAATGGTATAATACTATCTTTAATACTAGGGTCTATTACAAAGTAAACTGAAAAAGTCCCTAAATATTTTTTCCATTCTAACATAAAATCCTTGAAACCATTAACCATTTATTAAATAAGTAAATAAATTATTGAAATGGATTAATAATATTTATTATATATTTCTTCTCAAATAAATAATAAAATTTATTTTAAAAATATATTAAATAAAATTCCCACATTATTAAATAATTAAACCATTAAATAGTTACATTTTACTAAATCATTAAGTAGATTAAAATTATAACCTAAGTAAATATTAACTTACTCATTAACTTGAATAAATTAAAAATATTAAATAATTAAAATTAAATTCACTAACCTCAATCAAGACTAACTTGGTATTCAATTATGATAGACACAACACGAATTGACACTAATCTATAAACTTTGACTGATTCCATTCTGATGATTATATTTTTTTTTGAATCTAATGAGCTTCCAGATCCACTTAGTGTGATACTCTCTAGAACCATTTCTCAATAGAAGTGAGTCTAAACACCATATCAAGTGAGGTATCTAGAAATTCATCATGGTCCCTAAATAAAAAAAGATAATTTTTGGCAATCATAACCTCCTATGAATTATACAGTGTAATTAATCCCTTTTTCAACCAATATCTCATCAAGTGGGTCACATACCCATGTCATCATCCCTTAATGATTGATATAACTTTATTTTAATTTTCAAGATAACCTTTACTTTCACTAAAATGGTAATGGATTTAAATAAGGAACTATCATCTCAATAAAAGGGCCCGAGATATATCACTCTATAACTTTGAATGGATAAATTCTATCTTGATTATTCAATCAATTTTCATACCATTCACAACGTACCCAACACAAGATACTTTTCCAATATCATATACATAAAGGTTTCTATAATGTATCAATGTACATGTTTTATGATATGCATTAACAATAACCTCAAGTATAATGACCAATAAACACTCTCATGGGTAAGGATATACAATGACACTCATGATACATGGAATTCCTATGATGGGTTTGTCCCTGTGATCTCCTTACTTAGAGATTACCAGGTGTGAATTTCATGAGAAGTAGACTCAATTATTTTAATCCCTCAATAATTTATAATAAAAAATAATTTATATCCTTTTATAATTATTTTTTTGTAACATAGGTCGTATGTTTAAGAATATTGTCATAGTATACTTAGGTTATAATCATGATGGGGGATTTCCATGACCATCGATGTGATAAATATTTTAGGGATATTATCACATAAGGAAAGTATAAGTATAAATAATATGTGATAAGAATATTAATCATGAATATATAAAAACTATATAAATTAAATGTTAATCAAAATTATATAAGATAAATTTGGTTCTATGGTTCCAACTCCAATATATTTATAGGATCTTATATGTAAAGTCTTATGGATTTTAGAGTCATTGAATTGAGATTTGGGTTATATTTATACCATCCTGATAGATGGGTGAATTTAGAATTTTAAATTAAAATTAAATTGAGGATATTTAGACCATGTATAATGTGATTTGTGGGGTGTTCGGGTTGTTTTTGGATCTCTCTAGGGTAAGTTTAGGTGATTGGGGGTGGGGCAACCAAGTGGTGAACTACATCTTGGCTGCAGTCATCACTAGGTACCCATCCAGACTGGAAGAGTGGGTTAGCCTATACCTAGGGCCACCAGGTTACTAGAGTCACTCATCGAGTACCCATTAGGGTCACTAGGTACTCGGTGAAGACATATCAAGTACCCAGTGGAGCTCCACCCTATTTTGTTTAGCATAAAAAATAATTTAATAGTCATTCCCCCTTATCCTTGTATAATGAATTGGGATCAGTGGAGGTTTTTTTGATGGAATCTCCCCCTATAATTACCCCTCTTGGTTCCCCTTTGATTCTCCGTCAATCATAGGTGGTTTGAGAGTTATTTTTGGTGAATATTAGAGGTAATATTGACCATTTTCTATCCTCGTTTCATACCAATTCATATTTCTATAATTTTATGTATCACACTAGGGTTTTGGAGATATGATTCTACTAGATCATGGTGGAATCATCCCACTTATTATGGATTTTATCTGTGGTTTTTAAAGGAGGGATCATAAGGATATGTTTAAGTTTTTGTTCAGTGTTTTTATTGTGGTAAGTCACCCAATTGAATTATTTAGTTTTTTTGGTGAATTGGGATTAAATTGATTATTGAATTGGTGTTGTAAATTAGTTATTTTTATTTTCTTGTGGATGAGAGTCTTTTGTGGTTGGCCCACTACCCATTGGTTATTGGTTCAATGACATATATTTGCTAGATGAGTTTTTCACTATTTTCAAAACCTTGGGTTTTGGTTTTAAAACTTTAGTTTAAAAATTTAATGTTGTTTTTTATTAATATAGGTTCTCTTAGGATCATGGTGGGTGGTATGCTATTTAGACTAATTATGGATTACTAGTTGAGGTAGGGGGACTCTAAATTTTTTATTATCTTGGTTATTTGGATTATTTAGTGATTTATGTGATTATTATTATTATTATTTTGACATATTTCATGACTTTGTGAAAACTCACCCATGAGAATGTGATGGTATTGTTTCAATTTAATATTCATCAAGTAACATATAGGTTTCTAAATGGTTCATTGTTGGTACCTTGGTCTAATTAATTTTGATGACCCTTTTTATGGATTGTTTTGGTTTCATGAGTTGGGTTTCAAGAGGAAATTTGGTTTTCCTTTTTAAAGGTGGTTTTAAAATTATTTTTGTGTAAAAAAAAATTTCTCATTGAATTATTTTTAAAAATATAATTTCAAGGTGAAAAGGGGAGTTTTAGAAAGATGGTTTGAAATGGTATTTCAAAAAAAAACATGGAGTTAACAAAGGGTTTTTCAATGGGTTTTTTGGTTCAATGGCCTAATGTGAGAAATTATGTCATTTCATGATTTTATAAATGGTTATAGAGATTATTTGACATGTATTTTTAATGTTTCCCTTGAGTTCTTGTTTTAAAATGGGTTTAGATCCATTTGACCTTGTGTTCATAATACATTACTTTCTATATTTTGTTTTACTATTATTATGCTTCTTGATTATAGTTTCCAGTATGTTGGATATGTTTTATGATGGTACATGATAGAATAGAAACCATGGGTGTGAGACCTTCCCATGGGTGATGAGTTAGTTTAGCTAGATTGTGGTGATGATTAGGTTCCCTTTTGGTATAGGTCTATATGAACCTTAGAATACCAATGAGAGATGTGAGAGAGACTGATGCAAAGTGAGTGATGATTAAGATATTCACCACAAGAATTTGGGATTTCATTGACTTTATTGAAAAGCTTATGATCTCATTAGTCCCTCAGAAAAGAGTCTCATGTTTATCCTCAACCCAGGTCAACCAACAATATCACCCAAATTAGACTACCATAAATCCAAAAGCATGTTCCCGATCGCTATGGGCTGGAAACACGCACTAGGATATCATACAAAGAAACATGGAAATGATTTCATCTTCAATGGAAATATTATAAAATAGAAAAAATTAGTGTATTGTATTATATGTACAAAGATACATTATATGTTAAAACAACACAACCATAAAGGTAACATCCAACAAGTGGATAATAAGGCCTTAATAAGAAAACTGGAAGACCATGAACTTGGAACCTGAAGAAACCCATGGTTCCATATCCATGTGACCATATGTCACCAATAAACCAACCCACTTAAAGGAAAAACAAAAAAAAGAGATATGTCCTCTACATGATGATCTTCCCTTTACTTAAATCATGAAAAACTAATTCTACATACCCCCCCAAAAAATTAGTGTGTAAGCACTAAATTTAAATAGTATTTTACCAAGAATATATACAATTTTTTTACACATGCATATGTTAGTTCTTATATAAAATATATTTCTAAAACATTTCTAGAAGAAATTATTTTCCCATATAAAATCAAAATTTTGTTTTTTATTCAAAACATGTCATATTAAAATAAATAGAGTAATATGACATAACATATATTCATAAGGTATAAAAATATATATGGAATAGTTTTAAAGTATCAATATCTATAATGTTACCTCAAATAATAAGGGGGGAAATGCATATAATATAACCTAAAAGCACCAAGGGGAAAATTCAAGGGTGTACGCAACTCATACAAACAAGGACACTACCTAGCATAAGTGAATCTTAATGTTCAGAAACCTCAATCCCTCAGAAAGGTTACCCACTAGAAACTATGGAATCATGGGCACATCCTCTAGTTATATCTTACTCCACTAGGTATTTCATGTGTATAGTTTTCCTATATACCCAAAGTTATTCCTAACGTGCTATTACATTATCATTCCATTCAGTAAACCAAATTCATATTTCATAAATTATTTTCCTAGGAAAATAAATTTTATTTCCAAGACCATATTTTTATAAAACATTTTCTATAGTGCTTCCACACCACTCCCATGCTTGAAAAATTATTCCCATTTCAAAAAAAATCTTTGAGGAAATTTATAAATCACATCATTCATATCAAAATGGGTTTAAACAAAAAACCATTTTAGAAATCATTTCCACAACCATAAAAGATAAATTTTACCTCTCATGGATTTAAAACATTCATTTTCATAAATCAAAACCAATGTGAAATAGAATAACATAAGCATGCCATGGGAATATATATAATATAGATACACCTACCTCAAGGTTGATTAAAACCTTATTACCTTTAAAAATAGTGGATAGAGAGGATGATATCTAGGCTTTACAAACCTAGATCCACCAAGAGAAATCCAAATAAGATGGTAATCACCCTAAGATGTTGATAGATGAGAGATAAGTGTCCAAAATCTCTTCTTTTAATACACTAGATTTGGAATTTGATATAAAGGGGAGTGAAGAATCATTTTAATAGAAGAAAAATGAGTCAACAAATGCATTAAAACCCCCAGGCTAATCACACATGGCTGAAGTAACCTCCCCCTAAAGATCAGGAAAAAAAATTGGAATTTAAAAAAATCAAAACCCCCCACCACCACACCATAGTGAATCCCACCATGGCATGGTGGCCTCACCCAAGAGATCAACTAAGAGCACTGTCCATGCCCTAGATCTAAGACCCAGACCATTTTGGCTTGGTTATGGCCTCCACCATGCTCATGGTGATGCTTGTTAGTCATGGTGCATAGGGAGACCACCAATAGGACACACCCAAGACAACACCTTACACTGGGTGTGGTGACTCAGACCATTTCACATAGGAATCCCAAAGGCACACCACGACCTCAGTGCTACTATTTTTTCATATAAATGGTTCAAAATCCATTTTAAGCCACTAAGAAACTCAAAATATTCTAAAACTAATTATACAAAGATAAAAGAGGCTATGTAACTAATTCCACATATCAAGGGATGAAAAATATCTTGACTATAAAATCTTTCTAATTTCCCAAAAGGATCACGATTACAAACCCAAAAATAGATAAGTCCATTGTTGTATCATTAAGACCTCATGATCCCATGTCTCATGGTTTTCCCTAACACACTTCCATATCACTTTAACCAGTGGGGTAATTTTTCCACACAACACCTTATCATGTCAGTCCACTATCAGAATAATGCTTTCTACCATTGAGGTGTCGAGTTCAATTTCAACATCCTCCCACTAAATCATGTGGGATAGATCCAATTGTTACCTTTTTCATTTGGGAAATATAGAACACATCATAGACAGAAGTTAAATGACTAGAAAAGTATAATCAATAATCCACCTTCTCGACTCACTCCATAATCTCAAATAGGATAACATAAAAAGGTGATAGCTTTCCCTAACTCCAAAAATATCTATATCCCAACCAAGGTGAAACTTTGAGAAAAACCCAATCACCTATCTCAACTCAAATGGATGAAGATATAAATCAACATAAGATTTTTGGTGACACTTAGTTGTTTCTAATATTTTCATGATCAAATGAAAAATATCCTTTATATCTTAAATAATTCTTAATCCAACCAAGGGACCTTCTCTAATATCTACCCAAAAAAGAGGTGATCTACAATGTCTCCTATAAAAAACCTCAAATAGTTCCATCCTAATTGAATCTTGATGAATATTATTATTGGAAAACATCACTAGGGGTAGATGTTTCTCCCGTGATCCAATGAAGTCAACAAAACATCCTCAAAGTATATCTTCAAGAATATAAATGGATCTCTCAAACTGTCCATCCATCTAGGGATGATAAGTCATGCTTAACTTCAACTGAGAACCCATCATTTCCTACAATCCACTCAAAAACTAAGATGTGAAGTGAGGGTCCCTATTAGAAATGATAGATGATGTCACACTATAGAGTCTAAAAATCTCCTTCACATATAAGTGCCCAAGATCCTATACCCTCCTTGAATCTTTGATAGGTAGGAAATGAATTGATTTCATGAGTTGATCCATAATCACCTATATCACATCCTTACTACTAGGAGTTTGAGGTTTCCAAATCAAGAAGTCCATGTATATCTCATCCCACTTCCATATTGGAATGGGTAAGTGTTGAACAAACTAGTAGGCCTCTGATGTTCTACCTTAATTCACTGACATGTAAGGCACTAAGACACAGAATCCACAATCGATCAACTCATTCATGTCCGCCAATTGATGCCTTAAGTCATGATAAAACATGGTAGCTCCAGGGTGTTCAAGACAATTATATTGGTGTCCACTATTTATCAATTACTATATAATGTCTATTAGAAAAACAATCCTATCTCAGAATAAATAAAACCCCATTGGGAGACTAAAACCACTCTCCTGAGGTCTCACCCCCATAAAGATTCCTATTAAAGCACTAAATATCCACATCCTTAGCCTTCCCAATTCAAATATAATCATTCATAAATGATCTAATCCAATAACAATATAGAAATACCTATCTTTCATCCCTCTATTTATCCTATCACTTTTCAGTAGACAAGCTCATCAAGCACCATTCTTCCACTGATTCATTCACTACCCGAGTTGTTAATTTTCTGCTCAATGAATCTACGAACACATTTACTTTTATAAGGATTTATATAATATCAAAATCAAATGTCTAAAGGTGCTATAACCAATGTCTATTTCTCATGTTCAGATCCCTACAACTAAATATATACTTCATAATCTAATGGTATGAATATACCGTAAACCACTCCATGATGATATAGTGATGCTAAGTCTTAAGAGCATGAATCACTTCTACTAACTCAATATCATGATTAGGGTAGTTCTTATCATTATGGAATAACTAATGAGATCCATAAGCCACTTTATATCTCCCATATATTAGAACACAACCCAAACCCATACCTGAGGCTTTATAGTAAACATCATATCCCAAACCTGACTCTGGAAGAATCAAGACTAGAGTTGAAGTTAATCATACATTAAACTGCTCAAAATATATTTATCACTGATCTATACAAAAAAACTTCACACCCTTATAGTTTAATTCTATCATTGGAGATGTAATCTTGGAGAAATCTTAAAAAATAACCTATAATAACCAGTTAATCCAAAGAAACTTTGGATCTAAAACACCTTTCTAGGATTATCCCAAGATATCATTGCCTAAATATTTTCAAGATCCACTAAGATACCTTTATTATAAATCATATGGACTAGAAATTTCTCCTCTTAAATCCAGAACTAACATTTATATGGTTTCCCATACATAAGATGTTCTTTCAAGATCCCAAGGACGATATTTTTATGCTAAGAACGATCTTTCTTCGATCTGTAATAAATAAGGATATAATCCATAAAAACATGAAATAATCCCAGAAATGATGGAATAGTCGATTCATTAAATCCATAAACACTACAAGATAATTAGTAAGAAAAACAAACATGACAAAATACTCATAATTCTCATACCTTATATTGAATGTTGTATTAGGAATATCTTCCTGACATACCCTCAGTTGATGATACCCTGAACTCATATCAATCTTTGAAAACCATTGAGATCCCTTGAGATGATCAAAAAGGTAATCAATCCTAGAAAAATGATATTTTCTCTTAATTATCACCTGGTTGAGTTTTTGGTAATCAACACAAAGTAAAATAACCCCATCCTCTTTCTTTTCAAAGAGAACAGGTGATGCCCAAGGTGAAATGATAGGATGAATAAATAACTTAACCTCAAGATCCCCAAGTTGTACCTTTAATTCTTTAAATTTAGTGTTCTATATGTGGTATGAAGGTAAAGAAATTGGTCTCATATCTGAAATAAATTCTATATAAAAATTGACTTCCCTTGAAGGTGAAAAACCAGAGAAATTATTTGGAAAAAATTCAGGATACACACTCACCACTATAGGAAGAGGTCCACTAATATGTGAATCAACAACATCAAGAAACATCTCCAAAAACTCTAATGGTATCATATTAGAACTAGGGTAAATGAGACCTAAACTATCTTATCTATAATCCCACTCACCCTAAAATACATGAGTGACTCCATTGGAAGAAATAAACAAGACACAAAGATGATATAAATAGATACGGGATTTATAGTTAATAATCTAATCCATGCTAGTGATGAGATCAAATATTTCAAGAAAATGCCAAAAAAAATTCATGGTTAGCTATCATCATCAAACACTTGGGACAACTAAAACCCCACTATTACTTCATTCCCAAAGGAGTGGAAAGAGTCATCATTAAAGGAATAAACTCTAAACACAAACCCATCACATCAATGATCTTAGATGAGATAAATTAATCAGTTTAACTAGTGTTAAAAAAATCTATAACCATAGAAGATGTAATAAATACTATACCTATCATGGTATTTAATCCAGACTCAGACTCTTTGGATTTATAGTCCACTGCATAGATATGTTCATCATCATATTTTCCTTTCCTCACAACTTGAGAATCATTGTTGGAATGAGGTTTAGATCCCACACCATTTTCTATATCATATATAAAATGAGATCCCTTGGTGAAGGTGGATCTAGATCTACTTCACTAGGATGAAATCTTATAGAAACACTAAATATGAATAGATTTACCACATGCATAACATACATTGGGTGTATTAGTACAATTAGGTTTGAGGTTTCCCTTTCTTTTACACTGGTAATAGACCACTTTCCCCTACCATAACATCTATTGAGCACTCATATCACCACCTCAATGTTGGTCACCTAACTTCATCTTCTATCAAGAAAATTAACCATAACTACCTCTTGTTATAACTAAATCTCTACCAAAACTCATCTTCCCATTTAAGTCTTCCTTGTCTATACTCACTTCATTAACCACCTTAGAAAAGTTTGATAGGTACAAGAGGGTCAAAATTAACTAAATATTATCCCTAAAACCCATATCAAACTTCTAATCTATAAATTAGTCATTAAAAACAAACTCTAGTTATAGGTTCACAAAATCCAAAAACCAAGTGGCATACTCCAAAGCAAAATTCTCCCCTTACTCAATGGTTAAAAATCCATGATACTTCGCAACTCATAATGTTTCCGGATGAACATATTGATTAAAATATTTCTTGAAGGTAGTCTAGGTGATATCTTCATGCAAATTTTATTCTAAAATAGATACCCACCACCTCCTTCCCTTACCCTCATTTTTACAAGTAGTGAAACCAAACTTGGAGTCTTCATGAGTTTTCAAGAAGTGGAAGATCCTCTCAATATTCATAATAAATTCCTATGATTTCTGGGATCCCTTATCAACAAGAAAGATCATTAGATATTTCTTAGTGAACTACCTATCATGGTCCACATTTCATTCATATTCAAAACTTACATGGACAAAGGAATAGACTATTAGACTACAGTTTCCACCAATACCGAGTCAGTTAGAAGATTTTTCTATGAGACTTTCTCTAAAGATTCTTATATAGAACTTGAAGATGGTTTATTTGAGGATCCATATTCTATAAAACTAATATAATGAAAACCATTAATTAAAAAAATTGTTTCCTTTATCATAAACAAAAATTTTAGAAGACTAAATACAAAAAGTATAAACCTATAAACAAGGTTTCTAGATGACCCCAGACTTACATGATCTAGAAAAAAGCTACAGGGTACCATAAAAATAAACATGGAAATTGTTTATCCCTATATATATATATATGATAAGATATAAAAATAATAGTATCACATTAGATATCCAAAGATATATCATATGAAAAAATAGCCAAACCATAAAACTAACATCCAACACATGGATAGTATGGTCATAAAAAGTAAACTAGAAGACAATAAACATGGAACTTGAAGTAACCCATGGGTCCATCTCCATGTGACCATATTTCATGACCAACACAACCTACTGTAAGGAAACAAGAAAAGAGAGACTCATCCTCTATATGATGCCCTTCCCTTTACATGTATCCTGTAAAACCAAGACTATAAATTCCCAAAGTAAAAAATTAGGATGTGAGAAATAAATATCAATAGGATTACATAAATAATATATAAAATTTATGTCAATATTAATCTATTAGATATTGTATAAAATATATTTCTAAACTATTTCTAGAAGAAATCATTTTCCCATGTAAAATAATCATTTAGTTTTCTTTTAAAAAATATATCATATTCAAATAAACATAAAAATATGAATAATAGATATCCATGAGGCATAAAAAGATATATAAAATATGTTTCAAGTATAAATATCCATAACAAGTACAAAAATAATAATATCATGTTCACATGCATATAATGTAACCTCAAAGAACTAAGGGGATAATCACAACACAATGGTGTGCAAAACTCATACAAAAAAGACCACTAGCCTTCATAAGTGAATCCTAATGATTTGGTACCTCGATCCCCTAGAATGACTACCCACTAAAAACCATGGCATCATGGGAACCTACCCTAGTAATAACTTACTCCACTATAGTTCACAAAATTCTAGTTTTCCCTCATACCCCAATGTATTTCTAATATACTATTACAATATCATTCAATTCAAGAATCAAAATTCATGTTTCATAAAAATATATAAAGAAAATCCATTTCATTTCCAAGACCACATTTTCATAAAACGTTTTATATAGTGTTTTTACACTACTCTGATTCTTAAAACCCCATTTCCATTTCAAAAAATTCTTTGAGGTAATTTAGAAAACACATTTTATGCATTAAAATTATTTTCAGAAAAACCATTTTTAAAAATCATTTCCATTGAAATAAAATACCAATTTTACCTCTTATGGATTTAAAATCATCATTTTCAAAAATAAAAAAATGGAAACAAAGTAATATAATCATGCCATGAGAATACACCACAGGATAGAGGCACCTACCTAAAGATTAATGAAAACATGATTGTCTTCGAAACCAATGATGGAAGAAGAAGAGATATGGTCCTCACAAACCTAGATCCCTAAAGCGAATCCCAAAGAAGAATGAAATCACCCTAAACCACTACTTTATAAAAGATAAATGTCTAAAACGCATTCCTAGAATACCCCAGATATAGAATCCAAGACAAAGGGAAGTCAAAAATAGGTTTGATGGAAGAAAATTGAGTTAATCAACGCATTAAAACCCCACATGAAGGTTTCACATGACTTGAGTAATGTCCCATGGAAGATTAGGTAAAAAACAGGCATTTAAAAAATCCAAAACACCCACCACCATGCCCTATTATTTCCCAATAAGGAGTGGCCTCACCTAGGATATTGACTATGGGCATCAGCCACACCCTATCCCCAAGACTTAGTCTATTTTTTCATGGCCATGACCTCCACCACACCAGTTGTGAGGCTTGTTGACCATGGTGCACATAAAGACCATCAACATACCACACTAAAAGAACCTAGGTTTTCTTATGAGATATTAATCGTTTTTATTTTGGTTTAAAATTTTTAAATACGACTTAATGTGAGTACCAAATTTGATCACATGTGTTTTGGGGGTGTTAGGGGATTTTTTAGAGCTCATAACCCAGATTTTGGGTTGAAAAATGTCTGGTGTATGGTTAGTTCAAATTGTATGGGGAAGGCCACATGGTTTGATAAACCATGTGAGGCATGTGTAGGGAGAAAGAGGAGGTTATAAAATTAGAGAAAACCGTGTGATTCAAGCCACACAGCCATACAACAACCTCTGTAATTTTTATAGTGGGTTTTGGCATGGTTTTCACACGTTAGTCAAACCATGCAAGGAAACCATGCGATGTGTCCTTCCCTATAACTAACAGTGCCCGATTGGAGAACGGTTTGTCAAACCGTGTGCTCAAACCATGATACCCTTTTTTTTGGGTATATTTTATAAATTTTAATTTTAATTAAATCTATTTAAACCTAAAATCTATCACTTTTTCCTCCCATGGACAGTAGCTCATTTGAGAGCTCCCCTTGGGTGACTATTATTATATTTGAGGTAACTCCATCATCAGATATCTTATTCAAGAACCGCTCATCTCATTGAATCTGTATCGATGAGTACTCGATTACTTTTTAGTTATTCTTCGTTTGTATTGGTATTAGATGTTCTATTTAGGTGCACGCTAATTTTCCATATTTTCAAGTTCTTCATTCGTTCTTCATTATTCTCCCGATTTGAGTCAAATTAGTATTTGATACTGGACATGAACTATACTATAGAGATACAGTAGGTGGTCTATACATTTCATGTCAGTTTTGGTGCTTGATAGACCTAGTATTCATTGTTTCACCCACCATACTTTCTAGCGTGGCCCCAAAATTGAAATGATAAATTGAATTAAATGAATTGGGACATCTTAGGGAATCTCTTTTGTACCCTTGAGATGAGTTGATGATTGTTTCCCTATCTAAGGACACCCTTAGGGTGTTTAATTTGCCTATATCAAATGTTGAACCACCCACAGGGTTTGATTTCATATTTCCTACTTAAAGGAAGATTAGTTATATTTAAATGATATTGAATTTCTTAGTTAGGAGATGTTTTTCCTCCATTGCATGTTATTATTGATTAAATGGTTTATATTGAACTTAAATTACCTAAATGGTTTATTTGGGAAATGTGGGAATGAGTGGGTAAACTCATGTGATATGTTTAAATGTGAGTTATGAACAATGAGTGGGTATACTCAATGGTTTCCTTTTAATTTTAATTTTAATATATGAGTGGGTATACTCATGAGATGAAATTGAACATAAATGGTTATACGAGTAGGTAGAATCATATGGTATTAATTGGTTAAAGGTATAAAAAGGTGAATGATTCCTTAAATACCTTGGATGATGCTCCTTGGATCTTGAATGTGGTAGTGGATGCCTTGGATTGAATATGCTCCTTGGTTCTTGATTCTATGGGATGCCTTAAGCCTTGCTACCCCTTGGATCCGGCTTTCTTGGACTCACATAGGAATCCAACTAGTGCCTAACCTAGTTTCTATCAAGACACTCCTGGGACTCGATGAGGATACCTTGTTCTTATACACCTTGTATCCATAACTTCATGGCCTAACACTTTGATTATAACACATGACCATGGTAAATGTGACATGTGTGATTATACGGCTTGACTGTGGTTGTTCTAACTCTATTGGTTGTACGGAAATGCCTTGGATTACTTGATATATATGGATATATGATGAGTTCATGTTGGTTATTCCTATTATATTATAGCTACCTTATTAGTATCTTGAAACTTGTTTTGAAGGAATCCTTTAGAGGCTATTCGGTATCACTTTCTTAGTAGTATATATGTCATGGACACCTTACATTTATTTATCACTCTCTTATTTTACTTACACACTACTAGATTTTTATATTACACATGCTGGACTATATAGATCTTTGGGTGGTTACCTACTAGGATTGTATCTCGTACCCTATTCAGGCTGTCATTGGGTACCTGAAGAGACTATTTGGATGCAGGTAGGGATCGTGGAAAGCACCCATGGTTCGATATTTGATTTTTTTCAATTCATAGGAGCAGGGTAGCACATGACTAAGCCGAGGCTTGTGATGCTATTTGGATATATCACTTTTGATCATTTTGTAATTTTATTAAATTTATTGTATATCTGAATTGTATACCTTTTTTGGATTCTTTCTTAGACACATGATATGTATCAGCATTTTGTATATTAGGTGACTTCTGGCATTGCTTATATATCAGTCTTTTATTGTTTACTCATTGTCTAGTTATTATACTATTTACTTATTATTGGTTATTGATATTTTCTTATGTTACACTATATTAATGAGGTCATAGTCTCCCCATGGACACACCATAGTCCCTCATTGATAGTTAGAAGCCTCTAGTGTTTGGGGAGATGTTCTTGAGGCTATGTGGATAACCAGGCTTACGACACTATTGAGTGGAATCCAGGTCCAGGACATTACAAATTGATATCAAAGAATTTAGCTTATAGTTTGATTTACTATTTAAAAAAAATAGAAAAGGATAAAAATAAATTGTGACTTGGTAATGATTTGTGCCAGGGAGTAGCTACCCAACATACAAGAAAAAGGAAAATTGCGTCAAATAAAATTATTGTTTTCTAGATTTTGTCTATTATAGTTGATTTGATTCCACCAATGGGTGATTCACTTGAATTATGATGTTATTATTTATACAATTATGGGTTCTATTTTGTAGAAACCTAATGAGATGAGGTTATTCTATCTCATGCATCATTTTAGGCACTTGTTAGAGATCACATTCCATGAATTATGTTATGCCATCTAGGATACATTACTTTATGCATGCTGTTGTGATAGGTGGCCTTATAGTTTTACCTACTATTGTGATAGATTTTTATATAGTGGATAGAGAAGTAATTACATATTTTAGTTCATAAAGGGTATGATACCTTATAGAATGTAAAGTGACACACCTTTTGATCAAATCATTTTAATTGAATGTGATATGGTGTGAATTATATGGGCACCACATTTTGATTCATATGGTGTATGGGACCTTATGGATCAGAACTTGGTGACCCATTAGTTAAAACATTTAAAATTAATTATGATATAATATAAATAAATATTAAATGAAATTCAAATAGAAAATTGAACTTTGAAATAATGACTTGACCTAGACCCTACTTTTGAGTGGGCATGAGGCATAATATCTAGTGACTTTTTGAATGTTTCTTTATACAGTCCTGAATTTAGGAGTAGGTTTTGTATTATGACCTTTTTTTATGAGGGTTTGATTTTTCCTATGATTTTGAGTTATGATATTTGATATCATTATTTTTTTAGGCGTTAATTTGGCATTATAGAGGCATGACACCATGACACCTATAGTCATGTGCTGAGAGGGTGGCAATGACCACACTCTAGAGGTGGTGGGCCATGGGATACCAATGGATCTTTCTTTAGTGCCAGATGTGACACCAACTACTATTCTGGACACATGTGTTGAGGCATAGTTTTGTGAGGGATTCTATCACTCCATGTAGACTTTTCCATGAGCACCATAGCTTGCCTTATTTAGGGATGATCTGAAGCATATGTTTTAGTAGTAGAATACTCCCATATTTTTAGGGGATGGAGGTCCATATGATACTAAGATATTTATTGAGACTACGCTTGCAATCTTTAAGCATTTAGTGACACCTCCTGAGAGGAGAGTGAAGATCACAACTTACATGCTTCGTGGAGCAGAAAAGAACTGATGGGATGTATTGAACTAAGATAACATGACATGAGATATGGGTTGGGATGATTTTCAAAATCAATTTTATGACTAATTTTACCCCAAGACTCTATGTGTAGAGTGGGATAGTTAATTCATGCGTTTGGAGTAAGAAACTATGAATGTTATGGAGTACTCGACATGCTTTATAGAGTTGCATCATTTTACATAGATATAACTTACCAATGACCTATTAAAAGAGAGTCACTTCAAGGAAGGTCTCCAACATGCTATCAGATCTCAGTTAAACATGTTCAGATTGACCACTATGACTAAATTTTTTAATTAGGCATTGATTGTAAAGCAAAATCTGAGAGAATCTGGGGGCGCAAAGCCGGGCAGTGTTGTCTCTCAACCCAATAGTTCAACTTCTAGTGGTTAGAAGTGATGTTTTGAGTCTTCCCATAAGATGAGAACCAATTAGGATATGAGTAATGGTACCTTGGTTTTTCTATCATCAGTTTGGAAGATGGGGCTACATGAAGAATCAGTGTGATCACGACCTAGTCGAGTACTGATCTTGTGGTAGGATGGGCCGCCTATAAAATTTTTACAGGACCTTTCCTCCACCTATGAGTGGTAGGGGTCCAGATTCGATACCAAGTTCAAGAGAAAGTTTCTTAGCTCTGCATTAGGTCGGGAGATGGAGCAGTGCTAGTTGATTTAGACGAGGTAGTGGGGGTCGTGATTGAGGCATCCAGACACCAATTATACTAAGACATCAGAGTGTCCCTACTTCGATCAATGAGGCTGTGTCATAGGGTTGTGGTCTGGGATATGTATTTCTTGTACAACCTACCCTCTATAATCTTGTCACTATACCATTTATGTTGAGATGTACAATCTTAGTAGCCTCTACCATTTCATCTGCTCTTTTTGATATAGTTACATAGTATAGTTTCATATCTTCACCTATGTTGAAAATCCTTATGCTCATTATACTGTCTTCTGAGAGCATTATGATGATAGACACTCCATTGGTAATGAGAAGAGTGGATGTGTACCATTTTTGGGAGTCCCCCCTTAAGGTTGGTGGGTGTCACATCGTATGGAATCTTTATGTCCTTGAGATGAAAAGGTTTTATGTCATTCTTAGGATGGATTTTCTAGTTTCTTATCGAGCTTAAATTAACTACTATCATTGGAGGGTGAATTTCACATCACTATAGGGTGAATTTTATACTCACAAGGGTGAATGGGATGTCTAGGCGAGCCGAGATGGACCATAGAATCATGGGATAGGTAGAATGACATCCAATATTTTTGTTTGTATTTGAATGATTAGGGAACATGTAAATAATATTTCTCTCTAATGGTTGATCATTTCATGTATGTGTTCCTGGAAAAATTTTATGGTTTACCTCCTGAGATAGAGTTTGAATTCTCCATTGAGCTATTTCTAGAAGCTACACCAGTATCCATTCCTCCTTATAGGATGGATATGATGGAGTTTCAGGGGATCAAGATGCAGCTAAAGGATTTGGAGGAAAAGGGGTTTATTTGACCCAGTACTTCTCTATGGGGTTCGCCTATCCTTTTTACAAAAAATGTAGATGGTACCCTTAGGCTATGTGTGTATTATTATAAACTAAACTAGTTGAAGGTTATGAACCGATATCCCTTTACACGGATAAATGAACTGTTTGATCAGCTTCAAGGAGCTTAGTCATTCACAAAAATTGATTTGAGTTTGGGATATCACTAGGTACTTGTTCGACCTATAGACGTACCTCATAGATACTTTCATAGTAGTTATGGTGTATATGAGTATATGGTTATGTCATTCAGTCTCATGAATGAACCAGCAGTATTCATGGTGATGATGAACTAAGTGTTCTATACTTAGATGGATTCTTTTTTGGTGGTTTTCATGGATTATATCTTGGTGTATTCTCATAATATAAATTACCATGAAAAACACCTTCAGATCATTTTGGATTAACTGATGGAGCATTATTTATATGCTAATCTCACAAAGTGCCACTTCTAGATGGATCAAATTCACATCTTAGGTCACATAATCTCAAGGATATGAGTATCAGTAGACCCAAATAAGGCGATATCTATATTTTCCTAGGAGAATCCCAAGAATATTTTTGTCATATGAAGTTTTTTGGGGATAAATAGATATTACAAGAATTTCATACATGACTTCTACTGCTTAGAAGCACCACTTACGGGCTTGACAAAGAAGCTTGTAAATTTTTTATGGTCAGATACCTACAAAATTTCCTTTTATGAGTTGAAAGGAAGATTGACATTAGCTTTGATCCTGATACTTCTAGATCAGATTAGGGGTTGAACTGTGTATTGTGATGTATCAGGTATTGGGCTTGGATCAGTGCTGATGCATGGGGATAGAGTCATGACATATGAGTCTTGGCAGCTGAGTCCACAAGAGAGGAACTACCCAATGCACGATCTCAAGTTAGTTGCATCTGTTCATGATTTTTGTTGTTTGATACATTACTTATAGGGAAATAATTTTGTGGTGTAAACAAACCAAAAAATCCTCAAGTATATATTTACACAACGTGCTCTAAATCTGACGCAAAAAATGTGGTTTGAGTACCTATAGTCTTTTGATTTTGAGCTTTCCTAAACGTTTGTTAAAGGAAATTTAGTAGTTGATAAACTGAGCATGAGGACTCAGATATAGAAAGTTCATTAGGCCAGTAGCAAGTGAAATCTTATGGATTTTTTATCAGAGATGCATTTGGAGTTGTAGGACAATTAGGGGAATACTTTTCTATCATCCTTAACTGTGAACTCAACCATGTAGGATAGAGTGAAGATGAGGCAGCTATCAGATTCACAGGACCTACTCCTATGATAGATTATTTGAAATGAGTACCACGTCCTATTTTGACTATAGGCAAGGATGATATTCTACATATCTATGGTTGTGTTTGTGTTCGAGTGGACATACGTGAGGTGATGATGCGGGAGTTTCATGCCTCATCTTGGGAAGTTCACCTTGTCATTACCAAAATGTATAATAAATTATGCCATCAGTACTGGTGGTCAAGTATGTAATGCGAGGTAGCAGGTTTTTTTATGAGGTGTTCCACCTATCAGCAGGTGGGGGCAGAATATTAGCGACCATCTGGGATTTTATAGTAGTTACCTATTCTGGAGTGGAAATGGGATGATGTCGTGATGGATTCTGTGACAATTTTACTATGTTCACCAATAGTTAATGATGTTTTGTGGGTTTTTGTTGATAGTCTCATGAAGGTTTCTCATTTCCTGATGATAAAAAATACTGTCAATGTGGAGGAGTTTTGGAGGTTGTATATTCGTGAGATCATACGACTTCACGAGGTCCCGCACACTATAATTTCAGGTAGGGATGCCCAGTTTACATATCATTTCTGGTATATTTTATAGAGGATTCTCAAGACACAGGTGCTTTTGAGCACAACATACCACCCTCATATTGATGGTTAGTTAGAACATATGATACATGAGCTTGGGGACTTGTTGCAAGCATGCATCCTAGATTTTGGGTGCTCTTGGGAGAGGTATATACCCCTGGTTGTGTTTACCTATAAAAATAGCTATCAGGAGACTATACAGATGGAACTTTATGAGGCTATGTACAGTAGGCCATGTCAATTTCCCCTGTTCTAGTTAGAGATAGTCAAGGCAGCTTTACTGAGAGTATGTTTTATAGAGGAGACTTATGAGTAGGTCTGATAGATTCATAAGCAGATGGATACTATAAAGTCTTTAAAAAAAATCCTACATTGATCACTAAATATGATCTATATAGTTTTAGGCTTAGTATTGGGTCTTTTTACATGTTTCACCGAGGTTGGGACACAAATGGATGAGGAGACAGGGTAATATTTCGCCATGATACATCGGGTTGTTTGAGATTCTGGGTAGAGTTATGCCAGTAGCCTATCGATTGAAGTTACCTCAAAGGTATCAATCCATGCATAATATCTTCCATGTATCTCTGTTGTTTCACTATTACTTAGATCCATCTCATTATGCTTCTATACCAACGGTTTTTAAAAACTGTTGGTATAGGCCCCATTTCCCAACGGTTTGGCCAAACCGTTGGGAAATCCCACTTTGAGGTACCGTTGGGAAAGGGTATGGCTTTCCCAATGGTTTTTCCAAACCGTTGGTAAAATTACACTTTGAGGCCACTTTTCCCAATTGTTCGACCAAACTGTTGGGAAAGGGTGGGAACCTATCATAACGGTTCTCAAAACAGTTGGGATATGATTTTCCCAATGGTTTTGAGAACCATTGGGATAAATGCCCTTATTTTTTATGAGTACATTTGTCGAATATCGTCAAATAAGTCAAGATATAAATTAAATATATATATATATATATCCAAATATATTCACAAAGGATACTCTAGGGTAGTGGTAAAGTCATTGATTTATAACGTGGAGGTTGTGGGTTCAAACCTCTGTTGGAACTCTTTTTTATATATTTACCTATCCCAACGGTTTCCTCAAATCGTTGGGAAAGACCTATCCCAATGGTTTTCCAAACCGTTGGGAAAGACCTATACCAACGGTTTTAAAACCATGGGGATAGGTCTTTCCCAATGGTTTTCTCCAAACCGTTGGGATAGGGCTTCATACGGTTGGTTTTCCCAACAGTTCAAGCCAAACCGTTGGGAAAAACTATCGCAATGGTTGTGCCAAACCATTGGTATAGGTTCATTTTTCCAACCTATCCCAATGGTTCTGTGTAAACCATTGGGAAAAGCTTTCCCAACGTCTTACTTACTAATGGTTTGCAGAACCGTTGGTATAAGATATACCAACAATTCTACAGGCTTTCCCAACGGTTCAAAACCGTTGGGAAATTGTCCATTTCTAGTAGTGATTTTCAGATCGAGGAGGTTGAGTTATATGTTGGTGTGTCCTCTGAGGAGCATCTGATTCGTATAATTGATAAGAGGATGAAGGTTCTACGAGGCCGATAAGTTCCTCTAGTATGGGTGCTATGGTAGTATATCCATTTACTGGATAAGACTTTGGAGTGGGAGGCTGACATATGTACTTAGTGGATGGAGTTGTTCACAGATAAATATTGACCACCCTTGTGAAGAAAATTTAGGGACGAATTGCTTTAAGGGGGAAGATTGTAAGAACCCGGGTTTTCATATGAGGCACATATCCTTTTTATTTTGTTTTAAATGTTTCAATACATCATAATGTGAGTACCCAATTTGATCATGGGTGTTTCACAGTTTTCTGGGGCTTTTCAGATAATGAAACCCAACTTTTAGGTTGACAAATTTCTGGCTACTGTTAGTTCAAACCATACACGGTCTGATAAACCATGTAAGGCAAGAGAATAGAGTAGTATGAGGCTACACAGTTAGATAGAACCATGATATTTGGGCTGCATGACCATATTAAAACCACTATAATTTTAACAGTGGGTTTTGGCACGGTTTCCACATGGTTAGTCAAATCATGCGAGGAAACCATGTGATATTCCCTTTACTATAGATAATAATGCATGGTTGGCACACGGTTTGTCAAACCATGAAATAAAACCATGTGAACCCTTTATTTTTGGTAAATTTTATAATTTTAATTTTAATTAAATCTATTTTAACCTAAAATCCCTCACTTTTTCCTCCTACAGACAACAACTCATTTGAGAGCTCCCCTTGGGTGACTATTCTTGTATTTGAGGTAACCCCTTCGTTCGATCTCCAATTAAAGTGTCAATCATCTCATTGGATCCACATCAATGATTAATTTATTCCTTTTTATCCATTCTTCATTCATCTTGGTATCATCTTGCTATTTAGGTGAAATACAAGTTTCTCTATTTTCATGTTCTTCATCCGTTCTTCATTTTTCTCCTAATTTGAGTCGAACCAAGAGTTTATAATAGATGAAAAGTATACTATTGAGCTATGGTAAGTGGTATATACGTTTCCCATTGGTTTTTGTGCTATATAGACCTAGACTTCATTGTTAGACCCACCAAACTTTACAGCGCGACCCAAAAATTGAAATGATAAATTGAATTAAATGAATTTGTACACATTAGGGAATCCCTTATCTACCCTTGAGATGAGTTTATAGTTGTTTCCCCAACCAGGATCACCCTTGGGGTGTTCCATTTTTTTATGTCACATGTTGAACCACCCATTTTGTGTTATTTTGGCTTGTCTACTTAAAGGAATATTAGTTATATTTAAATGAGATTGAATTGCTAAGTTAGGAGATGTTTTGACTCCATTTCATGTGATGCTTGGTTAAATATTTTATATTGAACTTGAATTTCTTAAATGGTTTATTTGTAAAATGAAAAAGTGAGTGGGTAAACTCATGTGATATGTTTAAATGTGATTTATGAACAATGTGGGGGTATACTCATTAGTTTCCTTTGAATTTGAATTGTAATATATGAGTTGGTATACTCATGAGATGGAATTGAACATGAATGGTTATATGAGTGGGTAGACTCATATGGTATGAATTTATTAATTGTTTTAAATGGAAAATGATTCCTTAGATTTCTTGGATTATTATCCTTGGATCTTGAATGTGGTAGTGGATTCCTTAGATTGAGTATGCTCTTTGGGTCTTGATTCTGTGGGATTTCTTGGGCCTTTCTATCCCTTGGATCCATCTTTCTTTGACTCGTGTAGGAAATGTTCAGTATGATATGATCCTAGGACTCCAACCAGTGCCTAACTGAGTTTCCATCAAGTTTCTCTTGGGACTCAATGAGGATGCCTTGGTCTTCTACACCTTGGATCCAACCGTTCATGGTCTGACACTTCGATTGTACAGAATGGTCGTGGTAAATGTGACATGTGTGATTATATGGATTAGTCGTGGTTGTTATGGATTTATTGGTTATATGGAAAGGTCATGGATGACTTCATATGAATGGATGTATGGTGAATATGTGTTGGTTATTTCTATTCTATACAGATTCCTTGTAAGGATCTTGACACTTGTTTTGAAAGGATTCTTGAGAGGCTATTCAGTATCACTTTCTTAGTATTAGATATTCCATGGGAGCCTTACATTTATTTACTAATTTCATATTTTACTTTTACACTACTATATTTTTATATTTCACATCTTTGATTTTATAGATATTTGGGTGGTTACCTACTGGGATTGTATCCCACGCCCTATTTTGGCCACTATTGGGTACCCAAACATACTATTTGGATGCAGGTAGAGACTAGGGAAAGAACCCATAGTTTGATCTTTTATTTTGTTCCATTCTTAAGAGTATGGGGGCACAAGACCGAGTTGAGGCTTGTGATACTATTTAGAGATATCACTTTTTTCTTTTTGCACTTTTGTTACACATATTGTATATCTGTATTGTATACCTATTTTGGCTACTTTCTTAGACACATGACATGTATTGTTATTTTTTATATTAGGTGACTTCTGTAATTTATTATATATTAGTATTCTATTGTTTACTCACATTCTAGTTAGTATACTTTTTACTTCTTGTTGGTTATTGATATTCCTCTATGTAAAACTTTGGTAATGAGGTCATAATCTCCCCAAGGAAACACCCTAGGAACTCACTGCTAGTTGGTAGCCTCTGGAGTTTGAGGAGATATGTTTAAGTCCATGTGGCTAACCGGGCCCAGGACACTATTGAGTGGAATCCGAGTCTGGGACGCTAAACACACCCTACACCAGTCATGGTGGATTAGTTTATTTTTTAAAGGATTACCAAAGGCACACCATGAACTACACCATGTTCATGGTGCTTCCCATTCACACCTAAATGGTTCAAAAACCGTTTTAAGCCATAAACCACCTCCAAATATCTCAAAAAAAAGAAAAAAGAAAAATGAGGCTTCATACCTAATTCCACAGATTGGGGTGTGGCAGGGGAGTTGGTCCAGTATTCTTGATTGAAATATTATATAAAATTCATGATATGTGACCTTTGTAGAATATTGATCATTATTATAGAACTATATATGGGATAAGATATGAGTGATTCCCCCTTGTGTTGTTGAGATGATGATGACAAGTCTTTCTCTTAGTTGACATAACATATATACTTTGTGAGATAGTTTGACTGGGCCTATGGGCATTATGATTATGCATTATGATTATGAATAACACCTATAGATTATGTGTCAATACATATAGGAGGTTATTTCTAGGATGGACCACTGTTTTGAAATTGAAAACGAGGAGCTTCAAGGTTTTCATGTTGTTGGAGTATTGTGGAATTGGTTAAGGCATGTTAGGGTGAGATTTTAGTGTGTTATTCTCTAGTAGAGTACTCGGTAGAAGTAAATTGTTAGTTTGGAGATTGTTATGGGTTATGTATGATTGTTCTATGTTGTTATTGACCATACTATATGGATATTAATATATATGAGACCTCTCCTATAGTGTGAGGTTGTGGTTAAATGGAATTATATGGGACCTTGCTCTGAGTGAGAGGGTGGAGGTATGTGATATGATATGAGACCTCACCCTAAGTGAGAGGTTGGTGGTATGTGATGCGATATAAGACCATTTATAGAGTGATGGGGTATATTTATGTAGAATTATATGAGATGTAGCATGATGACTCACCCTTAGTGAGAGAGTTGAGGCATGTGAATTACAATGTGACATGGTATGCGACCTCACCATGAGTGATAGGGTGGTGGTATAATATGGGATATGAGATCAAGTATTGGTTTGATACCTTACCTTGAGTGATAGGTAAGTTTTCAATGCTCAGTTTTAGGTTCTTTCCCTAAGTGATGGGGAATATACTAGGTTGTTTTGTGAGATGACTTCACCTACTAGCATTGATATAAGTAGATGAGGTCAAGTATCATGATTTTTTAGTCAGCACACAATGAACTGAATGAATTTATTTCATGTGTATTTTTTGTTATTTTTTTAGGTGGGTGTGTTCCATGAACATGGATGGTAATTTTTTATGCCTTTCATGCACATCCACTTGATCACACAAAACACTCAGTGTGTTGAGCCGGGTGAGGGAATCCTACCGGGCCATTGAATTCACCCATTCCCCTGTACATATTTTATGTTTTGATTTATGTGGGTATAAATTCCTATTTTTGGACTTGGATATGGGGTTTGTGTTCAAGAAGATATGGAGGTTAATGATTTAGTAGCGATGATCATCTAAGTTGGAATGGATTCCATTTTTTTACTTTTCAATTATCATACAAATTATATATTAGCCAGTGTGCTAGAATGATCTTTATATTAATGATACATTTTATGAGTATCAAATACTACCCTTTAATATTATAATTCATCATTTAGGTTTTTTACTGATTCTATATTTTAGATTGAAGTGGCCCTCTTGAATTTCTATTTATGTCTATTCATTTTTGGTATGTCAGTTATATAGATGGGTCATGCCAAAATTTTGGTAGACATGAATATGAACCTAGGGAGTTAATTTGTATGGAATAGTCTCACTATGACTATTTTAGTAACTCATAACTAGTCGGTATCCTCTGTGTATGGAGAGGTTCCCCTAAGGTCATATGGAAACCCTCACTTGGGTGTCGTTTGGGTGATCCAGTTCAGGGCATTACAAATTGGTATTAGAGTGTGTGTTTGGTTGAGAGAGTATTAATTATATGTAGAGATTTAATTTTAGGTCTTGGGAGGTATATTGAGATCATTCGGGCCAATATGGTTTTGGTTGAAACACATGTTTCCATGGGATGTCCAATGATGAGACTAGTCACTCTATGCATGAGTGAGGTGTTGGATTGAGAATCCCAATTTGGGATGGATGAGGCTAAATATGAGTCATATGACTTGGCTAAAATCCAATGTATAGTTTAGGTATCATGATAGTTTTATTCTTAGGTCCTGATACATGTGCCTATGGGTGTTGTTGTTTGACATATTGCCTTATTGGGATCCATTATTAATTAAGTAAAATTATAATATATTTTATGATTTATCAAATATAATATAAGAGTAATATGGATTTGATGGTCTTGTTTGATTGATTTTTTATTATGATTGATTGGACTCTGAAGGTAAATGATTTTTAGGATGTTTTTTCTTGATAAAAACCATGTTTTCTAAAAATAAAACTCATGTGGTGGTATGAGGCATTCATAAAATGGTTACATAAATCTGTTTTACTAGAAATATCTCATAGATCCGATGATTTTGGAATGATTTTGGAATTTTGGGTTTTAATGAAATTGAGGGTTTTTTTTGAAATTAGATTTCAAAATGGGTTTTGAAAATGGAATTGACTTTCAGGAAAAACTGGTTTAGCCATGTATTTTTGGATTATAATTTTTTTAAAAACCCTTTAATTCAAAGGGGAGTTTTTAAAAAAATTTATGAGTTTTTGCATGAATAAAATGGCATGTGTTGGTTTTCATGTAATAAAGTGGTACCCATGTAAATCATGTTTGATTGGTTACTATTTTAGATCTAGAGTGACCCAAATTTTTGAATCATGTGCTCAGCTAGTGTGTTTCATTTTTTTAATATCCAAGTGAGCTGGGAAGGTATATAATGATTTGGTGTAGTGTTTGAAAAAGAAACTAATTCTTATATAGATAGGGTCTTCTTAGTTTTCAGTGATTGACTGGGGGTGGCCTGGGTATTTGAATTGTATATTCAGTGAGTATGTTGTGGTTTTTTTGAGAGATATTCGTTTATTGTGATCAAGGTATGGATGTTTGGTGTTGATATTGTGTTGTTCGATGTTTTATTTAATGACTTTTGGAATTTGGACCATTGAGATGTATATTCAGTAGGTGATTACTATGGTGGGGAGAACCATTAGATAGAATCATATTTATTATTTAATTAATGTACTGAGGAGAACCATAAGATCAAACCTAGTTTAGTTGTTGATATTTTAGTGTTTTTGGATTGGTGATTTCATTGTTCACCATCTTTGTGTTTTGGTGTTGGATACGAGCATGATGCTCAGGTAAGTGGTCTTAGGTTTTGAGAGTGTCAATGGATATCTTGGAGTGAAATGACACCAAGTATGTGATGGTGGTCTTGGATAGAGCCATGGGAAGCTCAGTGAGTGGGTTGCTTGATTTTTAGTGAATGGTGATTTTGTTGTTAGTAGAATCACTTTTAGTGGTTAGAGATAGACCATAGAGAGTGGTAATGAATGTATGACTTAGGTTAGTGGATATTTATGGTAGGAGGACCACTATAAATTCTTGACGATAAGAAACATTATATTAGGGAGTTTATAATGACTCATGGATTTTCAAAGTTTATGAATCAGGCCAAGAGTTAGAATTTCATCATCCTAATGGATTAGTGAATTTTAATTTTTGAATTTGATTCAATGTGAGTAGATTGGGATCACATTTAAGGTATTTTATAGGATTTTTGGATTGGATTTGGATAACTTTGGGGTAAGTTTAGGTGATCGGGGGAGGGTTAAACTAGATAGTGAACTATGGTTTGGTTATAGTTACCACTGGGTACCCATTGAGACTGGAAAAGGGGGAAATCCCTCAACCCAGGGCCATTGGATGGCTAATAGCACTCATTGGGTATCCAATGGATTCACCAAGTAGATGGTGAAGTAATATTAGGTGCCTAATGGGACTCTTCCCTATTTTTTAATAAGGGAAGAACAATCACTTGAAGGCCACCCTCACCCTTATATCATGAATAGGGTTCAGAGGAGGCCATTTTAGATAGCCTCTCCTTCTCTCTTTACCCCATTTAGTTCCCCCTAGTGCTCCCTCAATTGGAGGTGGTTTGGGAGCAATTATTCGTGTGTATTCAAGTTAAAAGAGACCTTTTACTCTCCTCTTTCCTTCTCTCTTCATTTTTTTCTAATTTTGTTTATTAGGATAGGGTTTTTAAGATATGATTCCATCATATTATAGTAGAATAATCATTCTTCTTGGGGATTTTGTGTGTGGTGTATAGAGGAGGTCCCCAAAGGAGATATTAAAGATATCATTCACTATTTTTCTTGTGACATGTCACTAAATTTATCTATTTAGGTTTTTAAGTGAATTGGGTTAAAATTTCTCATCAAATCAGCATTTTAATTTTTTATATTTTACTTGTATTAGGGTTGATAGTCTATTGTGAGTGGTCTATTTCCCATTGGTTATCAATTCAAAATTGTGGAGTCACTCGATGAGTTTGGTGTTAGTTATGACAACTTGAGTTCTAGATTTTAAATGTTCGGTTTATTAATTTGATCTTGTTTATGATTAAGATGTGTTCTTATGGGATCATGGTGGAAATTAGTATCTTGAGACTGATATGTATTCCTGGTTGAGGGCGGTGACCTATAATTTATTGAATCTCTTGGTTATTTGTATTATTTAATAGTTCATGTGATCATTATTATTATCATTTTCATGTTACATAAATTCAAGTAATCTCGCTCATAAGGATGGGATGGTCTCATTTCATACTAATGAGTTTTCAATGGTGTTTTTGGTATATGGGCCTAGTATAGGTAAATAATGAATTTGATTCCTTTTTTAAATAGTTTTATATAGTTTTTGAATTTTATTTTTGAATTAATTCTTGAGGGGTTGTTTTAAAATGGGTTTTGGACCATTTAAACTTGTGTGGGTAATGAACTTCTTTCCAAAGTTTTTATGATTATAATTGTGCTTCCTAATTTCAGTTGCATTTATGTTTAATGTTTTTGATGATGGTACATGAGAGAATAGAAACCATGTAAATGATAATTTCATATGGGTAATGGGTTTGTTGGGATAGATTATGATGATGATTAGGTTCCATTATGATGTAGGTCCATAAGAACCAGGGAATACCCATGAGAGGGGTGTGAGACCTTGACATTGACTGAGTGATGGGTGAGATGTTAATTGTAGGACATTGGTATTTCCTTGAATTTCTTGATGATTTGTGTAACCTCCTCATTTCCTCAAAGGGGAGTCTCATGTTTGGCCTCAGTGGTTGAGGTGGGAGTTGGTCCAGTGTTCTTGAGTGATGATGGGAGACATGTTCATGAGATGTGGCCTTTGTGGAATACATAAAATGGATATAGTGACAAGATATTAAATGATTAATTCCCCATTATGTTTTTAAAAGAGGAAGGTGAGTATCACTCCTAGTTGATGCAACATATTCTCTTTGTGGGATCTTAGTGACTGGGAACATAGCCTGGGGGCATTACGATTGTGTGATCGACCTTTATATGTTTCTTCAAAACTTACAGGAGGTGACTAATAAAGATACTAACAAAAAATATATATATATATATATAATGTTGATATATTAATATATTAGTATACATTATTAATATGTCTTATTTTATGACATATTGAAACCAATCCATGTAGTTTACATGGTTTGGGCATATTTTTTAGTATGATATAAGTGATATCATAGTCACTACCTCAGACTATCGTTTTATACAATATATCTATATAATATTGCATGAATTATAATATAAAATTCATTTAAAGTTGGAAAGTATTTAATAATTAAAAATTAATATCAATTACACTAGATATCATTAATATAAATGTTTTATAAGATGTATTGTTAGAGAGGATCATGTGAATGCATTCATGTGATGAATTCATAATTGGTCAAACCATTTACTCTTACATTTGTAACATGAGGAGTAAATGCAAGATGTATTCCCAAAACTTATAAAATAAGGAAGTACCCATGAGGATGGGAATGCAGGAAGGGGTGATTATTAATTCATTTAAACCAAATTAACTGAGAAAATTGAGCACTTATGGTTAAGTTTCCTTTTAAGTGCTTTATAATTGAATTATTTAATTTTTTAAATGGTTAATTAAGTTAAATCAACTAGTTCTTGGTTTTATAAGTTGAATATTGAATATCTAAATTAACCAAAAAAAATTAGAAAAATAGATTCACTCAAATACAATACTCGATCTGGATGATTCCCTAATGATTCTAAAAATAAATAAATAAATAAATAATAGTTTTTAAAAAAATGTCACACATTTACTCTTAATTTATTCTCCACTAACCTAGAACCCTCTCCAAACCATACTCTTCCTTCCCGGTGGCATAGGGATTCTAAAAACCCCTTATATATACCGCCTTTTCTCCCAGAGATTCACCTATACACACCATCATCAACTAATAAGAGACAACAAGAGATCTTTAATTTGTGAAAAGGAGATGATTGGAAGCATCGTCACCAACAACCACCATCAGTATATCCACCAGCACCTATAAAAATATATCACTTCTCTAACTCTTATATCATACCTTCCATGTGTGACATTAGTGAATTTCATATTTTATCTATTTGAAAATCACTAAATCAGTTTTTTGTTTTAATGTTAGATAGATTGAATGTGAAAAGAAAAATATATGATAGCTTAATTTTTTTCTTATCCTTCATCCCAAATATGATTTTTTTTGGTAAATGATGATATGTATTTTATGATGTTAATTTATTTTCTTATTTCTACTAATATTTGGATTATTTTGTTTAGTGAGCACTGGACATGTACTTTGATGAGTGAGTGTTGGGTAGTTGCAACACTTTTACTGCATAGAAGGTTGGTTAATTATTATTTTATAATTTAGTTAGTAAACTCAATTTTCTATTTTTTTATTTTTGTTAGTAAGTTGGTCATTTTTGTTACTAAATAATCTTTTTTTTTCTATTTTTTTTGAAAAAATTGAACCATTTTAACCCAACTGATCATTTGATCACCCCTACATGTGATCGTGGCCTAGACTTGGATGAATATCTCTTCCCTTCAAAGATATCTTTATTATTCATCATTTTCTATGTGATGTACTAGAATATCATGGATGTGAGGATGGTCCCACCCATAAAATGGGTGATTCATTTAACCTATAGATACACTGTGAAGGATATATTTATTTAGCTACCTTTAAAGAATCTTCATCACACCATTATAATAAAGATTATAATATAGGCACAACTGGTGAAAGGTAAAGAGTGTTAGTAATTTATATTTATACATGTTTTTAGTATTAATCACGTATTATCTTGGGATTTTTGGTTTCTTATTATTTTTTATACTTAGATTAAGTGTTAATCGATACCTATAAACTCATAAGTGGTATCAGATCTTTTCTGTGCTTCATGATTCATGAAATCATGTTTGAAAATAAAGAAAATATATATCATTTTGGATATCATTTTATATATCATTAAAAATGACAAAAAATTTGAACCATGTCTATCCTTATTGAATAATATGTCATAGTTTCTAATATGTTCATGCTACATGATATAAGATATCACAGGAAGTGACACAACATGTTCCTTCATTTTCTCACTAAATTGCAACATATGATATAGGAAATCGTAAAGGAAGAAAGCATTGTGCTGCATTTGCAAAAATAGAGCATCACATATGATATAATGTATATCATAATATAAGATAGGAACATCATTAAAGGTTATATCATAGGATGTGAATTATCCATCATTAACTATGATAGATAATGGACAAAATCACACCTTACCATATAAGGATATTATAAAATATGATATCATGTAAAATTTTAATTTTCAAAAAATTTAATTATGAATTGATTTAGAATTTATTTTTATTTTTTATAAATTATAGATAAATGTATTTTGGTATATTTATTTTATTTAAAAATTTTGTATAAATTAATTAATTATAAAATATTTATAAATAATTATTACCAGTTTATGAAACATTTAATTGATAAATATTCCAAAATGATAATTATTAATATTAAAATATCTATTTAAATTACATGGAATGACTTATAATTTATATATAAAATGTTTACATAGAAATTATAAGGATAATTTTTAAAATGATAATAAATTAAAAAATAAGGAAAAAATATAAAAGAGTTTATAGTTGAAATTATGAATTTTTTATAATTCTTTAATTTGAATTGCTCAATTTAAAAATGAAGTATTTGAGAACTTATTTAAACCATATCGAAATAATTTTTGATAATTGATATGAAAAAGTATTAAATAATATTAAATGTGTGATATTCTGAATATTTAAATAATATATAAATATTTTATAAACCTAATATTTATATTTCAAATTTCGTATATTTATGTAAAATTTCTTATAAAAGATAATATAGAGTTCATATTATAGATAAATATAAATTTTTTATATTTATCTAACTATGGAGTGTCCATGGAAAATGATTAAATCATAAAGTATTTATAGTAGTTTAATTTATGATTTTTTCATTAATTGTTTATCTCATGCTTAAGAATATGAATTATTCATTTATTTAATTTATTCTCTATTATATTCATGAATATAATTATTATATTATGAATGAATGTATTCTTTATTTTAAAGTGTTAATACAATTCAATAAATTCCCATGCCTGAATCTAATGAGTTATATTCTAGGCATGAAAATTGATTTAGTTTTATTCTACCTTTAATTTGGATTCTACTAGATTTTGATCTTGAATTTACAAGTTATTTATATTTTATACATATTAGGTGTTTAAATTATATTAGAAATGATGTATCTCTTTAGTAAAGTATCCTTTGATAGAGGGACTTTGGTCTAGACTGCTCACTGGCCTAGTGGAAAAAGTGATGGTTGCTTATGTTTCTATCCAATCCTACACTTGTGGGTATTGTTGATTTCATTTGAGTCTAAGATTTTGTATGAAAAGTTTTCACGTACCTTATGCATGGGATGCATTTTTATGTTCATAAATATAGTTTGTTTTTAATTTGATATTGTAACACAAGCTATGAGGTGTGTAAATAGTTACACATTGATATTGTTTGAACATGAATATTTAGTGGAAGGAATAGGATTCAAAACAAAATCATTAGAAGTAAGAAAACATATAAAGGGAATACATGGGTTAAAATGGTGAGTAAAAATAAATTTAAAATACCAAGTGTCAGATTCCTTCAAAATAAAACACATGTCAAGACCTCAATCATTCAATAGGGTAGATTTTGCCAAATTAGGGTGCTCATGAATTATCTTGTGTAAGGAATGGTAGAAATGGACAACGCTAAAAGTTAGGTAAAAAAAATACCATAGTGATATTTGGGTTACAGTTATCTAGTAAACCCTATGATATAGGATAATATATGAATAGATTTGGATTTATTATGATGGATTGCATAAAGATTTTTCTACTCAACTATCCAAGACTCATATATGATATAATTTTCATGATGACCTGCCTAAATAAAAAGTGGTGAGAGTTATGCCAAAGTGTACTCTTTTCTTATTGAAATATGGATTTTGGCCTATTAATTGGTATGATCAGTTTAAAAGGGGCCATCATTTTAGTGGGAGTATATTTAATAAAATTATTTATTAAATTTGTATAAAACATGATACTCATTTGATAAAATCTTCTCTTTTAGATAAGTGGAATCATCATTATAAAATATAACTTTTAAATAAAAACTTTATAAAAGATAATCATAATATAAGAAACTTCTTAGACTAATATAAAACATAAGAATTTTTCTTAAACAAGATAGAAAAATTCTATGTGTTGAGTAATACATTCCTAAGTAACCTAATGTTGAAGTTTTTTAGTAGGTGAATCAAGATTCTTATGAAAATCAAAGAATGATTCACTAAAGTTTCGAAATTCATTATATGCATGATGATCTAAGGAACTTTATTATTCACTCATATACTCAATATCATTGGTTATGTTAATGATTTAGAGAGACTGGAGGTTTCAATGGCCCCATATTCGGATGGTGCTCCCAGAACTCTCAACATTCTACTTCCTCTCCTTCCTCCTAGGGTTTCCTATCCCATTCGGTGGCAATAACACACCTCACTTCACATGGCCTTTCCTTATATTCTCTATCTTGATCTATTCTACCGCTGGGGTTTGTATTTCATTCTATGATGATAATGCTCCTTGCTTCTCATGGATTATTTTTCTTATTTAGGTCTAATTTTCTCCTTCCCCTTATTTAATGAAGCTGATCACTGGTGTGGATATCTATCACCTCTAACCACCACTATTTTTGCCTACCCCTATGCATTAGACCTCTATGTTTGGGCCTAGGTGTTGATGCTTTAGGCTATTTGGGTTAGAAACAATGGTAGAATCTGTTTTTATTCCTCTCTACATCCCTTTATAGCCAACCCATCTCACTTGAACCCATATTCTCCATGCTTGATAATTTTTTCAGGAAACTTGAGATGGTGTTGGAGGGGGACTATCAACAGTCTCAGGTTTTGTTCTTTGATGGCTTCAAATTCCTATTTTCTCTTGCATGTTTGATTCTCTTCATTTTGAGGTTTCTTCTCAGTGATGCTATTTATTTTTTGTTCATATTTTAAGGTTTATTTTTAGAGTAAATTTCTATAGATATTTATTTTGGTATGTGTCATTTGAGCGACCACTGGTTTTCAGGAGGAACATCCAGTGTAGGCTACTCCCCCTTTGGTCATGGGAGGAATTTATTCTTGTGGCTTCTGGAGGATGATGATTTGTTCGGGTGATCCCTGTGAGTTTGTTACTCTATTGTATTTACTATTTTTCCAGATATGAGTTTTTTTTCAGTAAAGGTATTGGGTTTTAGTGAGTTTCATCTTAACGATAGGGGATGGTGATGATGATGATGGTTGGAGTGGACGATGATGACGTGATGATGATTATAGTGACGTGATGATGGTGGTGATGTAGTGGTTGAAGTATTGGTATCATCATTACATCTATTAATGTTGGTTTTATTAGGTGGATATCATGATTTTTGAGGCTTTCCATTGGTTTTGGTGACAAGTTTTTTCATTTCATTTTTTCTTTTGGTTTTTAAATTTTAAATCTGTAATCATTTTTTCCAGAGGAATGTTTGATTTGGATTTTGGTATTAGATTATTGAATCTGTGATCAATTGAACCACTGTAATGTGAAATTTGGACATTTTTAGGGTTCCCACTATACCCTTAAAAGTGGTTTTATGAAAATTAAAAAAATGATTTGGAGGAGAGATTGGAGGTTTCCTTAAGGCTTGTTCTAGTTGTAGAGTTTATTCTGATGTAAATGATTTGGAAAGATGAATGAGTTTAATAAATATTTACTCTATATTTATCAAAGTGTTAAGGATATGTAGACTAGGTATGTGATATCTAGGTTCTGGTGATGAATTAATAATACACATGGGTAAAAGTTCAAACCAGAAGAAGAAAAATTATTTAGAAGCCTAATAATGTTTCTTTAAGTAACTAGTTAAGGTCATTGAAACATAAATGAATAATTTGGAAAGAAAAAACATATTTCCATATGATGTAATTATCATAAATACTTCAAGGAGTTTAAAAAACTATACCAAAATTCCATATAAAGTATCGGTGTTACAAAAATCAATTCTTTGATTTTTAAAGGGTATATGATACCCACTGTATGTTTTATAAGTGTTGTAAATATAGAAGAGTTAAAAATCAAAGTAAGGGTTGATAAATATTATATTTTACATTAAAATAATGAAAAAATGTATATTTTATCATATATTTTAATTCAAAGAAATATATCAATCTCAAATGGATCTTAGATAAGGATGTATATAGTTATCACATTTCTTTTATATGATAAGAGAAGTTGTATTTTATAAAATTATTTTTATGAAAAATATTAGATTAAAAATTTAATACACATGGTTTATGATTCATCATATTTTATAATATATTTTGAGATGATAATAAGGATTAATGGTGTTTTATAAAGGATAAAAAAACTATACATATTTTTGTTAAAATATAAGGGATTTGTTCCCACCATCAATAGAACATTTTAAAGAATAATTTTTTTGAATATTGCTCTAAACACATGAAATACCATATAGATATTGATATAATTGTTTATTTGTTAAAAATTTCCACTAAAGGAAATAAGTTTTATTTACTAACACAAAATTAGTTTGCCTACCTTATAATGATATTCTAAAGAGAGTGAAATGAATACGAGGAAAGTGGGGGTATATTTGGATTTATAGAATTTTAAAGATTAAAAAATAAAATATTAAACTAGTCAAAATCATATTGAATGTCACTTAATATCCAAAAAATTTTAGGTCATGTTGAGAAAATATTAATATACACATTTTCATTAGTTTTCAAAATATTTCAAGAAAAAAGTTTGATGAAAAAATTATAAGAAAGATAATGATGGTTATAATGAAATAGCCTAGGAAACCACCAAAATGGAACCTAAATTGATCATCTACAAGTATTGAAGTGTGTTCCCAATCTGAATGAGATGGTTAAAATAACAAATATATAAAATTATACCCATTGAAAATGGTTTCACCCTTATAATATGAGAAACTGCAACATGGACTCCATCGAGAAATTCAGCATGACCCATCCATACATTAGATGCTCATGTATGAATTAACAGTCCAAATATAAATGAAATAGAATATCCTTTACAATTATTTTGTAATATTTTTTTTTATGTTTTGAAAACTAAGTTTTGTTAAACAATGTTTTTTAAAAAGATATGAGAAAGAAATTTATTTAATAAAGTTATCATTAGAAAGGTGGAAAGTTTGTTTTAATAACTTTAAACATAAATTCATATGATTATTTTATTATCATTAAAGTTCTTAACATCATGAGAAACTCAAGATCCAATCTAGTGTGTAAAAAATTTGTAGAAAGTGTGTCAAGACAAACAATTTCCAGAAAAACTATTCAGAAAGACTTTTATAAAGGTTGAAATAAATAGAATATAGTGATCAAATGAAGAAGTCACTAAGGTACATATTTTTGGATAGAGTTTTTGTAATAATCTTCAAATAGTGGAACCAGTATAAGTTTTCAGAAAGTGAAGAGAAGTGAAAATGTTCTGATTTACAAAATATAAAATTCCAGATGAAATTTTTTAGAAAAACCATCCCAAAATATGTATAAGATGGACCAGGGTAGAATTTTTTAATACAGATGATTAGACAGTTTTCCAAATAGAAAAACGTTCAGCTTACTAGATAGATAAATCATAATAAATCTATGAATTAAAATTTACTAAAGGGAATTGGGAATAAAAAATACATGAATTTCCATAGTAGTGTTTTTATAGATGGAGTTTTAGTAAGAAAATATAACATTACAAAGTTGTTTATCAGATGGGCTAGTGATGAAGTTTTTGGAAGATTATAAGTGAAGTTTGATTCTGTAAAAATAAATATCAGATGAAGTTTAAATAAGTAAGTTCCTTCAAAGATTTCTTATCAAACCTTTCCAGATGAATGTGATCATACAAATCAAACATAGTCAAACATATAAATTTCTAAACAAATTACATGAAATTTTTTTAGATAAAAAAATCAGACCTGATTTTTATAATAAGTCCTAGATCTAGAGTCATAGAGTTTGTGGAAGAAAATAGAATAAAAAATAATACAATTTTAAGAGAATTACAAAATTCTTATCATATAAAAATTTAGTTTTTTAGAAAAACATTCTATGGTCAATTTTCCCATTAAAAAATTTGTAAGAAATATGAAATTTATGATGTTATGAGTTTCTATACATGCAATATCAGTATGATAGATGTAAAACATGGTCATTTAATGAACTTTTTGTAATAATTTTGTACATTTTCATCCAAAAATAAAAAAACTTATTTTCAAAAAAATAATTTTTGGAAAGTTAAAAGTTGTTTCTAAGTTCGTTTGGTTATAAAAACTAAGAATAAAGTCACTATGCAGATATAAATACAAATAAGGAAAACTAAAAAAATGTTACAGTTGGAGTTTTTGAGTCAAATATATTTGCATACAACTGAATTCTTTATAATTTTCAACAATGTATTCAACTATCTTTAGTGAAGTATTTTCAAAATTTATTTCAATGGGTCAAGAGTTTCGGATATAAGCAGATGAGTTTTCTAGAAAAATATTTTGTATAAATTTTGAAGTATAGAGTTTTGTTTCATAATATATAATGCTTTAATTTTCAAAGTTACAAAGTGAGTTGATTTATAAGATAGAGAAATTTCAGACATACATTTTTCAGATGGATATTTATGATATACATTATGAAATATAAAAACCTAAACATTATGAAAATTTTAATTCAATTGGTTTTTATTCTCTTGTGGTATATGTTTTATACTGAGTTCATGAAGTTCAATGAAACTTATTAACATCTAAGGCTAATTAAATATGAAGATAAGTGCTAGATAATTCCTAAATTTTCAAGAAGATTCTAGAAGACTATGGAATTATTGAGAAGAGTATAGAATTATTCAGTTAAATTCAAATGTGAATGAAATTTAGGTTTATGAATTTATGTGAGTGGGAAAATGAAAATAGTTTTCTGCCTCCGCTATTCTAGGAGCACATATAAATAGGGGTACAAATTACATTGGTACTTGACACTTTTCATATGTACACAAAATATGAAATGCTATAGAAGTTGTGTTAGAAGTGAGTTTTCAACATAAGTTGAGTTTTGAGTTGAATAATTCTAGATAGTAGTTTTTGTTAGAATATCATATAAAGTTTTAGTTCAGAATTCCATATAGAGAATGATTGAAAAAAACATTCTGAGTAGATTTTGTGGTGAAAAGATTTATTATTTATAAAAAAACATATTTTTCTATTAGGCATATCAGATGGACTTTTTTAAATGGATTGAATCAGATGGACTAGATTTTTGGATGAAATTTTTTTGAGAAATTTTAAAAAGTTTCATAATTTTTATTATGGATCATTTTTATATGTAAAACTTTTAAACTGATGAGATTCAATATAATCATATCTAGCAAGTGATAAAAGTTGTATAATGGTAGTTGACATAAAAATTTGTATTCACTTCTTTGATAATAGTGGATTTCCATAGATCCATCAGAGTTGACATGTCAAGGATGTAAGTTCTCGCACCAAGTTCAAACCATGTAAATCTTACCTTCCTTGTTTAAATTATTATCGTTTCTTGTTTGTGATTTTGTTATAAAAAATTTGATAAGGAAATAACTCTAATAAGTTAAAGGGGTTATGTTTCTTAAATTTTTAAATTTATAAAAAATACACCATTGATTCAACCCCCCTTCCCCATCCCACCTTCTCAGTGGTTCAATGATCCTTAGGAACTTCATGTGGTACCAGAAAAAAGGTTCCTTTATTGAAACTTTATCATGGAAAATCTCAATTCTGTTAACAGCAAAGGTATTCCATCCTTCAATAGAAAAACATAGTATGGATATAAAAATAGGTTCATTCCCTATCTACTATCAATTTTCTTTGAGGTTATTTATATTGAAACTATTGGGTTTCCACCCATAATGAAAAATTGTCCTATTAATTTTACTAATAAGAGAAATATATAATTTTATGGGAAAGATAAAAATACTATTCTTATGTATTTGTAATAAAAAAAATTTCATGAAGGTGATGCGTCTCAAAATAGCTAAGGAAATTTGGGAAAAACTCAAAAGTATCTTTGAGTTAAACACCAAAGTGAAAGAATAAAAGTTATAAATATAACAAAATTGTTTGAAGACATTAGAATGAGAGATGAAGAAACTATTGATGAATACTTAACCAGAGTCAATAAAGTGTTGTGGAATATCAGAGGTTTTGAAGATATCTTGGAAGATTCTAAAATTTTCAAGAAACTCATGAGAAACTTCACTAATAGGTTTGACTCTATATCTAAACTTTATAAGATAAATATGATTTATCTCTTGATGAACTACATTACATCCTTGTTTCCTATGACATGTGAAAATATCCAACATCCAAAAAGAATATCAAATATGAAATGGATTTTTAAGCTATGAGAAAGTTTAAAATACAAGATTCTAATAATTTTGATCTTAGTTATTCAAAAGATAAAGACTATGGTGAAATGAATGAGAATATCTTGTCTATTTTATCCAACAACTATAGGATGTATAGAGGGAAGTGTGGAGGAAAAATTCCACTCAAATGTTTCAAGTGTGGTATAATTGGTATTTTTTTTTCTATGAATTTACCCAATAATAAAGTTGTTAAATATGATGATCATTCTAAAGAAAACCCACAGTGGAAGAAGTCCAAAAAATATTATAAGGAATATAAGTTTTCTAGAAATATAAAAAGTGTATTGGTTAAGAAATTTGAACTTGACTCAAATGAAAAAAAATCTTCTAAATATGAAAGTTAAAAAAAGTTTAGAACCTTCTTTGAAAATTTTGAGAAAAAGGAATATTTTTTAACCAGTGAAAAAGAAGAAGTAAGTGAAGAATCTTACATAGAATATCAACTCAGATCTAGTCTTGTATCATGTCTTGAGAACAACACAATACTCAAGAAAGAAATCAGAATGATGAATAAATAAAGTGGAAAAGCTAATGAAGGAATGAAATATGTCCTTAAGCTAAAATATGAGTATATCCAAGATATTTTAAACTAAAAACTAAGAGTTTCTAAATAAGGAATGATGGTTGAAGACCTTAGTAAGAAAATAATGGCTAAGGAATATTAATTTTGTAAATCATAGTAATAAAATCTTAAGGTTGAAAGTATCTTAAGAAATATGAATGAAAATTTTAGCAAGGATTTGAATGTAAAATATGAATCATCTCAAGTTGTTAAAAAAATATCACTCTAAAAAAGGTGAAATCTTCACCTACTAAATGTAAAATTTCATCTAATTTTACAAATAATATGGGTGTTGGAAAAAATGTGGGGAAATATTATATTGAGAAGTTATTTGAGAAATATATCACATCCACAAAATTTTAATATTAACTTCATAAGAAATATGACCCACACCCAGAGAAAGGAAGAGTATAAATAAGTTGTAAAACTTAATAAATGTTCTATAAAGGAAGATCATACTTATAAAGAAAACCAATATTTGATGGTTTTTTCTACTACTATGGAATTTATGGGCAAAAATCTTATTACTATTAGTATAATATATCACTTAATGAAAATATACATGAATAAAGGGTGAGAAATGGTGGGATAAAATGAGTAACTTTTCTAATCCATGAGAAGTTTAAAAATAAAAAAACTCAAGATGCTAAAAATTTCCAACTCAAAACAAATTTGAATGTACATAAGAATTCTGTGGTAGATGTAACCAAGATGGACATGTTGTTTAGGATTGTCTGACTACTCTTCTAGGGCAAGTTTTTTATTCTAGAAAAGAAAATGAGGTTGTAAATAATAAAGTTTATAAAAGTTCCTTTGTTGTTGAGACAACATTGAATGTAAAAAAAATCATGGATTCTTGATAGTGGATGTTCCTTATATATGAGAGGAGATTTATTTTTTTTAAAGATATTGAAAATTGTGATGGAGGGGAGTTACTTTACAAAATAGTTGTTCCATAAAAAAATAATGGAATAGGAATAACTGAGATAGAAGCTGAGAAACTAAAATCAAAGGAATTTTCATATTTTGATGGGATCAAACACAATTTCAGAGTATGATACAACTTTTTTATGATGTAAAATAATTCATCTTTAGGAAATATTCATTTAACATCATAAGTGTGTAAGATGGACAATTTTTAACTAATTGATAAAGAAAAATAAAAAATCTACTTCAAATTGGAGAACTCAATAATTCATGTTACTTGAGTGATAAATAATAAGTTATTTCATCACAGACCTGGGAAAATTATCTAGAAAATTATGATTAATGTTTTTAAATTTTATTCAATAATAATCTTACCAATAATAAGTAGGAAATATGATATTATTTGTACAACTTGTTAGAAATATAATATGGTTAAAAAAATGCATAAGAAAGTTGAAATTTAGTCTATAATACCTGTTGATATTATTCACTCGAAATTATATGCTCTAATGAGATATCGATCAATGAAAACAAATTTTTAATATATCAATTTTATTGATTATTTCACTTAGATAACCAAAATTATTTTTATGAAGAAAAACCGTGGTAGTAGAAATGTTCAAGTTTTTAAGAAGATAAATTGAGAAAGAAATATGTGTTTAAATATTGAATTTGAGAACTGATTATGGAGAGGAATGAAAATGAAATTATTTTGAATCATATTTGAATAATCATGGGATCAAACATCAGTATAGTGTTCCATACTCAATAAAATGGAGTGATAGAGAGGAAAAATAGAAGTTTTGTAGAAATGGAAAGAAATATGCTCATTGATTATAAAATTTCTTAATTCTATTAGATATAGGCTATAAGTACCATTTTACATGTACATAAAATATTTATTTTTGATACTGGAATCCAACATGACTTCTTATGAAATTTTGTATAAAAAAACTTCAGTGAAATATTTCAAGGTTTTTGGAATCCATGTTTACTAAATATTAAAATTCCAAATCTTGGAAAATTTGATTAAAAAGAGAAATAAGGAATCTTCTTGGGATATTCCCCCAATAATACAATATATAAATGTTAGAATAAAGGTTTAAATTTTTTTTTGGATTCATATGATGTGAAAGTTGTTAAAAATAAAACTTCCTTAATAATGGTTTTTGAAAAATTTGTGGAAGATAAATTTAAGACTTTAAATGAGAATTAAAAAGTGAAGATGAAAGTGAACCAAAGTAGGTAACTGAATTCAGAAGAATCATGTAGTGAGGAAAGTGTGACTAGAAGAAAAACTCTAAGAATTTCATACCCTACAAAAGTATGTATAATCTGAGAATATTATTGGAAATTATAAATCTCCAGTTTGGAAAAGAAATAAATTGAGATTAGAAAAACAAACCTCACTTATCTCATAGATTGATCTAGAATCAATTTTAAAAGTATTTGAGAATAAATAATTGGTTGGTGTATTGATTTAAGAATTATAAAAATTGATAAAAGTAAATATTAGGAACTTGTTACATGATAATTTAGGATAATATTATCGAAATAAAGTGGGTTTACTGAAGAAATATGAATAAAAATTGAGAAGTTTCTAGAAAAAAAGATTGAATTTTTTTTAAAGGCTATTCATATGTGATAGATATGGATCTTGAAGAAACATTTCCCCCCATCACAAGGATAGAAACTATCAAAATTTTCTTATCTATGACTGCACATTATTTTTAAAAAGTTTATCAGATGGATATAAAGTCATCTTTCTTAAATGGAGAGTTTGAGGAATAATTTTAAATTGAGAACCCTTATGGGTTCTTAATTGATAAATATAAAACCGAGGTTTATATGTTGAATAAATCCTTATGCGGGGTGAAAAAAATTACATGAACCTGCTACTCTAAACTTGATAGTTTCTTAAGAAAATTTAATTTTATAATGGGGAAGTTGATAGTAACTTGTATTTGAAGGATCTAAAATCAAGTAACATGATTTTTATTGTTTATTTAAATTAAATAATTTTTTCAGGGTATGGAGAAAATTATTGTAAAGAGTTTGAAAAAAAATAAATAATAAGTTTGAAATGCCAATGCTCATAGAATTAACTTTATTTATACAATTTCAACTAAAATAGAGGGAATGATACATCTTACTATCACAATAAAAGTATGCTAGGGATTTTTTTATAAAAGTTTTTTATGGCATATTCCAAATAATTTTATACTTCTACTTTAGCTATTATGATGATGAATAAATATGAGGCTGTAAAAAGTTTGAATTGTAAAGACTTATAAAAATTTAAAGAAAGTTTTTTCTATATTAAATATTTAAGGATAGAAATTATTTATTTAGTTAGTTTATGTGAAAGATATCAAAGTAGTCCAAAAGAATCTCATATGATGGAAGCAAAAATAATTCTGAGATATGTTAAAGGTATATATTCACATGGGTTGTTGTACAAAATAAGTTATGATGTGAAATTTATTGGTTATACTAATGCTGATTGGGATAGATATTGAAATGATATAAAATTAACTTTAAGAGAAACAATTTTCTTGGGATAATATTTTGTTAGTTGGTATAGTATGAAATAGGGTTCCGGGACTTTGAGCATAGTGGAAGTAGAGTATATTGGAGTATATTACTGCCACCCAATCTTGTAAACAGGTGATCTAGATGAATGTTCAATTGGAATATTTGAGGGTGAAAGTTTATAAACCATTGAAGATACTTTGTGATAATCATAGTGCCATTTATATTTCAAAATATCTTGTACAATATTAAAGATTGAAGAACATTGATATTAATTATTATTTCATTAATGATAAAGTTCATGGTGGAGATGTGATTCTGGAGTATAGTTTTATAATATATCAAATTTATGATGTTTTCAAGAAAGAAATTCCAAAAGAAATATTTATTGAATTGAAGGTACAACTACATGTTAAACCTCCTACAAAGACTTCATAAACTTAAAAATTAGTTCCCCATAATGTTTTGGATTATGTTGAAAAAGGGGGAGATAACATACAACTTTAACCTGATTGGGGGAGAGTAACATTAACCTGAAGAGGGGAGATCGCATATTTTTCTTAAAGGGAGATATTACATCTTTTCTAAAATTTTATGAATTTGAAGTTGTGGTTATAATTAAATGGGGGAGAGAATGAAAAATAAAGTATGAAGAGAGAATAAAAATTTGAGAAAAAAATGAGAGGAAGTTTATCTTAACATGACTGAAACTTTTCTTGTCACCGAGGGATATAATTCTTTCAAAAAAACTTACTTTATCTAGTAGTTTGGTGTCTGCACACTCGCTTTTGAAAAAGGATATGTTTTGGAAAAATTAAAAAATTTGAGTTGTTACAAAAATTAGTTGTGAAAAAGTATGAGTGATGAAAAATAACGAGTGTTAAAAATTATTAACGAATATTGTCAAAAAATCAAAAGGATGAGATTGAAGATCCTTTGTGATGCTTTGTAACAATTTTTTTATTTTTCGACAACTGAATTTTGTTAAATAATTTTTTAAAACAAATGAGAAAGAAATTTTTTGAAGATAGAGCAAGACAAAAATCTGGAAAGTTCTTTTTAAGAACTTTCTAACTTAAATTCAAACAATGATTTATTGATAATTCAAGTTATTAACATTATGAAAAACTTATTATCCAATATGGTGTGAACAAAATTTATACAATGTGTGTGAAGATAAATAATTTCCAAAAAAACTATTCAAATGAACTTTCAGGAAGGTTGAAATAAGTTGAAGATGGTGTTTAAACAAAAAAGTCACCAAAGTATATATTTCTAGATTGAGTTTTGGTAATAACCAACCAATAGTGGAATCGAGACAAGTGTGTACAAAGAAATGAGAAGTATAACTATTTTGATTTGGATGAACTTTTCTGGGAAAACCTTCCCGAATGATGTATTAGAAAGGCCAAGGGATAATTTGTGAATACAAATGATCAGATAGTTTCCTGGATAGAAAAAGATGAATATTACTAGATAAATAAATTATAAGAAATATATGAGTGAAAATTTACTGAAGGGAATTGGACAAACAAACTACAAGAGTTTCCAAAGCATCATTTTTTGGGATATATTACTCATAAGAAAATATGACATCGTAAAGTTGCTGATATAATAGACCAAAGCTAAATTTTTTGGAAGATTAGAATTGAATTTGGATTTGATATAAATAAAGATCATATGAACATGAATTTTGCACACATATTTTCGATAAAACCCTTCCAGATGAAGGTGATTATATGAAACAAACGTAGTTAAACTGATTGATATCTAGAAAAATTAAATGTAGATTCCTTCTAATTAATAAAATACAACTATTTTTTGCATTAAGTTCATGAATATGCAGCCATAGAGTTTGAGGAAGAAAAGGGAAGATAGGATAAGATAATTTTAAGATAAGTCCATAATTCATATCGTACAAAAATTTAGTTTTCTATAAAAACATTCTCTGGTCAATTTTTTTGGTCAAATAATTTGTAAAAAATATAAAATTTATGAATTTTTGAGTTTCTATACATGAAATCATAGGAATAGAGATATAAAACTTGGTTATCTAATGAAAATTTTGTAATAAGTTCATATATTTTCATCGAACAAGAAAAATGACGATATTCAGACAAAGAATTTATTATAAATTACAAAGTTTTTTTGAATCTGTAGGGTTACAATAAATGAAAATAAATTCATTATATCAATACAAATACAAAGTATAAAAATTTAAAAAAAAATAATCCAAAAAAAATAGGAAGAAATTCACTATAGCAATATAGATAGAAGGAGGAAAATTAAAAAAAATGAAGCCAAAGTTTTTGAGTTTAAGATGTTTTCATGAAACTAAATTATTTAGAAGTTTCAAAAATGTAGTCAACCATATTCAATTAATTTTTTTATAAGTTCTTTCAATGGTTCAGGAGTTTTAGATAGAGGTAGATGAGTTTTCTAGATAGATAGTTTGTATGAATTCTAAAGTGAGTAGTTTTGTCAAAGACTATGTAATGCTCTAATATTTAAAGTTACTAAGTGATTTGATTTATATAATAGAGAAATTATGGACAAAAATTTTCTGAATAGAGATTTTGGAGATGTATTTTGAAATCCAAAAACCTGAAAATACTGAAAATATTAATTCAATTAGTTTTTATTTTCAAGTGGTATGTGTTTTCTGTTGAGTTCATGAAGTTCGAAGAAATTCCTTAAGATCTGAGGTTAAGGAAATCTAAAGATAAGTAGTATAGAATTATTAAAGTTTCAAGAATATTTTAAAATAATATGGAATACTTTAGAATATTTAAGAAGCATTCTGTGAAATTCAAATGTTCATGAAATTTGGGTTTATGAATTTGAGTGAGGGGGAAAACAAAAATAGTTTCTTGCATTTTCTATCCTATGAGACCCTATAAATAGGGGTGAAAAGTACATTGGTACATGACACGGTTCACATATAAAAAATCTAAAATACTGCATTTGTTGTGTCATAAGTTATTTTTTAACCAAATTTGATTTTCAATTTGAATAATTATAGATAGTGGTTTCATTTAGAATATTGATAAAAAAAGTTTCATTTCAGAATTCCAAATATAGAAAGATTGAATACGGTGTTACCTAAGCATATATTTTGGTGTATAGATTTTTTATTCATAAAAAACTCATATTTTTTATCAGGTGTGCTAAATAGACTTTTTTTATAGAGAGAATCAGATGAACTGGATTTCTGGATTAACTTTTATGGAGTATTTTTAGAGAGTTTCATACTTTTTTATATGGAACTGATTTTTAATCAAAAATTTTAAATATAAAAGATTTAGTATAATCATAAATATATATAGATAGAATGTGTCTAATGAGATTTTACAAAAAAAAATTGTTTTCACTTCTTTGATAATATTTAATTTCCAAGGACCCATGAGAGTGTCCATGGAAATAATGTAGGTTCTCAAACTGAGGTTGAACCTTGTAAATATTGTGTGCATTCTTTAATTTCTTATCATTTCATGATTGTGAGTTTTTTTTATAAAACATTTCTTCGGAAATAACTCTAAAAAAATTTAGGGGTTAAGTTTATTAAATTTTTAAATTTATAAAAAGTTTTCTGCTAATTCAACCCCCCATGTCTCAGTGGTTCAATGATCTCAGGAACTTCAGAAACAACCAAACAAAGTATAACATATCAGGAATAATAAAATAACTCATAAACCACATCATCCCATATTGTAAAAAAAACTAATAAATAACCTTAAGGGTATAAATAACTAGAAGAAAGATCCAGGTTGAAAAGGTTGATATAATATCATCCCCAAAAACAAAACCAAGCCTGAAGCACTGCCAACAGTCTTTGTATAATCCATGATCACTTACCATAACTCCTACTGACCATAATTTATCAAACCCAAACATAAATCCAAAAATATATCATATACTAGGAACATGAAAGGGAACATAAGAAATATATACACTCATTGGTGTATGTAGGGTGTGAGATTACTATGTCTACTATTATTTCACCAAATAATATCTTCAATTCCATAAAAAGAAAATTTCAATAGTGCATGTCTGAAATATGAATTAAAAATATGTTTTTTCGTATAAGAAAGCACAGAAAAAACAAGTAACATGATATAATCCCTTTATATAAACCACAAACATTTTTAGAGAAAACTATTGTAGAACCCTATGGTTTGAAATATCTATCTTAAAACCTTTTAGAAAAAAAATTTATATATTTCTAAAGAAAAACGAAAAAATTACCATGCTTTAACTTTTCTTTAAAACACGCGCATAAGGTGAATCCTTTCCTTTGAAAACCCATTCCAAATACACTTTTGAAAAAGGTTTAAAAAAAACATTCCAAACCAAAATAATGGTAAAAAAATAAAAAATCCATTATATTGCTAATGAAATATATTTAAATAATATAATTTAACCACACCATAGTTATGCAAAATCCAATCGATCTAGGGGATAAAAATAAGGGGTAAAATGGGATCCCCTTTAAAAATAATCAATGGAAAATAAGCATCATAGGAAACTCGCTAGGATCTAACATGAAATAGTACCAGATTCAGTTCATTAGATCACTCACTGGGCCCCTATATAAAACTAGAACATCCCATTCATCTTCCCCATTAAATTATCATTGAGTATAAAATAAATCTTTAGGACGGTGATTCTCTCTTAGGGAAACTACCAGTAAGTTCACACTAAGATAGTGTAACATGAATCTAGACCATCAGATTAGATACCTAATTTTCCCATTACATAACACAAGAGTAGGTGATAAAACAAAAAAACCAAAAGAACCATCTCAGGAATTAATAATAAATAATTTTAAATAAACCTCATCTCACTTCCTACACCCTCACATGAAACAACCCCCTTTCAAATCCATGCATAAGCATCACAAAATGGTATAACAATATAAAATATCCACCCAAAACCGGCAAACAATTCCAATAATAATCAAAACAAAGGAGTATAATCATGGGTCCCATACTTGATATGAAAACCTCTTTCATAAAATTCCAAATGATCCTTTCCAAAAACCAACTCAAAATTCCATGTCATTTTTCACTAATTGGAATATACTTTTAAAACTTCTTTTTTAAACTAATCCATGCAACCACATTTAAAATAATTTAAATAATCAACAAAATTTTCCATTCAATCGTTTTAATGTTCACAACACTACTTTATTTTCAAATTATTATTTAAAACTACACATTTACTGATTCCAAGACCCAAATAAAGTTAATTTTTTTATCATTAAAATTCACTTAAAAAACCATATAATATTTTTTTACAAACACTAAGAATTCAAACATCACTTTTGAAATTGAAAAAATAATAATTAAATCCATCGTTATTCTAAGTGTAAAAACCCTATAAAATACTTTGTTAATCCACCATGATTACCACATATATGTTTAATTTGACAATAAAATTCCTTAGAAACATCAAACATTAAATTACATGTAAAATAAAACAAATTCACCAAAAAACCTACCTCAATCTATGAAAAATAAATATGTAATTTATTGACTTCAACGATGAATGCCTAGCCAATTAAAGAGACCTCTTCTAGGAACCCTAGACACCCAAAATATGAATTATAATTAACACAAACCCTAATATTAGTGAAAATTTACTGCTAGGGTTTTTTGAAGAATAATTAAACCAATAAAAAATAGTTATAGTGGATGGGATATGGGATGAATAAGAGGAAAATGAGACATTACCTAAATTTTTTGAATGGAATCGATAAGGATAATACATTGAAGAAAAGAGGAAGAGGGAGATCTCTTATGCATTCACCCCATGCTATGTTTAATTAGGAGGGGAAAAGAGGTCAAATCCACTTAAAAATAAAATAGGGGTAAAAATATAAACTAAAAAATTAAAAAAAATATACATAATAACCTCACAAATCAGCTTTAAGAACCATGATGTAGCACACCTCCCCAAGTGACCCAGTAGCATAGCATTTTGGATTATTGCATGGAGAATCTCCTCAAAGCAGGACCATAGACCTCGATCCCCAAGTCACTATGATGTGTACCTTATCTTCCACAACATAGATCACCACCCAATACCCTTCCCAAGGCACAATTTACCCAGGTGTGATGTGGCCACTCTTCTTTTCTGAAATCTTGAAAGGTAGAGGGAGTAAACCTCACTAGAAAATCAAATTCTCCCATTTCAAAACACTATGCCTATATATGGACTTCTCTATATTGAAATTTCATAAGGAAATAGAGGGGATAGATGTGGAATATCCCTTCTGGTTCATGGCATAACTTGTTGTGGTCTAGGCTGAAAAATTCTCTGAAACTTACTGAAACACTTAAAACAAACTAAAAAATAAAAAATAAAAAATAAACCAAATATTTAAATTATATACCAAAAAATGACACATGGGTGTCAAATTTCTCCCCATTGTACCAATTTATACCCCTATAAAATATTTAGAATAAATAGAGTGAAATGGAAGGAAAAACACAGTGATACCTTATGATAAGAGGTGAGTGGGTGGGAAATCAACAAGAGTTATCCTAAAGAAATGAACCACTGATCATTAAACAACTCCTCAAAATAATTAAATAACTCCATAACATCATTTAATTTCACTAAACACAACCCATTCACAATAAAGGGATATAATATCTAATAAAAATAGAGACCTATTATAGGTCTCCCAAATATTTAGAATTCATATAAAATAGTATGATAATGGAGAGATGCATCATTAAGCAAGGCATAAACAAAAGAAATATATCTCCAAAAAGTACCCAAGGAAACAATATCTCTCTACTAACAATAATAAATCATTCATAAAACCAAACATAAATCCCAAAAGAGGATAAAAACATAATAATATTAAAAAACATAAAATAAGATTCACCCATGATCCCATAGAACAAAATTACACAACCCACAAACATTCCTCATTAAAACAACATGGTCTCCAATAATGGGTCATGATACTCATAGAGGATAAACTATGACCTCAATCTCAGAACACTATTTCAAAAAAACCCATAAAACTAAACATGACACTAGAAATTTATCAAATTCACATGAAACACTCATCATAGTTATTCAGTCATGGACCCAGAGGTTCCCCGTGAGTAACTCCTTAAAGACCAATGCCCAACACATGACTACTATCATATGGAAACCACAAGATGCACAAATAATCAACAGGGAATGATAAAAATCATATATAATCAACACCTCTCCATAAAAAATGGAAGAAAGATATAAATAATTTACTAATCTATAATTATCCTCTAAATCAACATCGAATCTACACTCAATAGGCACAAATCCCTAAAATAGCTGATCACCCGAATCTAAATGACCACCCCAACAAATAAGGGATGGACAATCACTTCCTAAAATTCCAAGTCAGATTCAACCCACTCATTTTCCTATAGAAAAACTCAGTCCTCATAAAATAGAGGATAGTAATTTGAGAATCCATAAATGGGGGAATGGATCGACTCCACCATTCCATTTTCAGTCTAGTTAGAGTCAACATCTAGAAGGGATTCACCCCCAAATTGAAATTAATTTCCATAATGATAATATTAAGAGACAAATGTTTTTCTCTACGAAGACCTTTTCGAGATACATATTGCAAATAACATGAGGCATGGGTCCCACCCATCTATACCTTTCATTTTTAAAATAGTGATCCCATTTAAAACCAAGGGATTAAACTGAAAGTTCCAAAATATTATCACACTATGAAATCCACTTCTTTAACATTGTCACATTTTTAAAAGGAGTATAGGAAATCATTTTACAAAGAAAACCTACTTTATAACATTCCACTATCTTTGTAAAACCTTGAAAAATGAATTTTTCAACTTTAAATACTAAATTTCCTACTGGGAAATTTTCAAAATATTTTCACCATCTTTGAAAACCATCCACTTATTGAAAATTAGAATCCCACTAAAAATTCATAAAGTTATCATTTATTCTGAAAAGACTATGATTTCTATTATAAAACGAAAAAAAAACATAAATTTTATTTCCATTTCAAAACATTTCTATAAAATTCTCTCCCTTATCAATTTTTTTTCCAAATTCCATAATGAAATCAAAAACTTTAGAAACATCTCATGAAACTAAAAAATCCTTCACAATTAGACAATAACACTCAATTTCAAAAAACCAAACATTTCATAAAATTTCCTTCATTTTGAAAGTTTTTTTAAATTTCATTTTTAAAACTAATCACTCGAGAAAAAAACTTTAAAAAATAACATGGTGAATTAACAAATCCCACTATAGTAACATAGAAATATCATCAAACCCTCTTTTATCCACCTGAAATAAGTTAAAACCACTTTATTATTAGTTTTTAATCAAAAGTGTTAAAAAAGAAAAATTTCAAGAGGGATGTAGAGTTGTAAACAGGTTGGTTTCATGGTTTAGATGATTATTCACAAATTGTGTGACTGATATAAAGAAGTTTACAAGAAAATTATATAGGCTTTAAATAATTTTCTACACCATGTGAACTGACCATGAAACTCTTGAATTCTTCTTATTTTATACCAAAAGTTAAAGAAGACCCCCAAAATAACTAATGCACTCAATGGGGTTCAAAATATCATCATCAGAATAATCAAAAGCAGAATAAAAATTCAAGACTCAAATCCCAACTACCCATTTAAACTCAAGTTTCATTAGGAAGGGTGTTGATCAATAAAATATTCATAACCTACCTACTAAAATCCAACAATCCTATATCTGTTGGAGTTGGTGACCTAGAACCAACTACTTTGTTCTTTATATTTCCGGTATATTCATGGATTTAAATATTAATAAATACCTTATCACTTATTTATTGTTCTTATGTGTAACATTAGTGTGATAATGTCATAAAATATAGTTCACATTGAAAAGTTCATATGTAGTTCCCCACTATGATGATAACCTTGATATACAATGATGAAATTCTTAAAATTAGTTTTACAGTCGAATAACATTCTATGATAGGACACATGGTATGTTGCATGTCAGGTGTGAGTACTCATAATTGGATGAAACTTCATCTCATGAAGTTCTCACTTGGTAATATTCAAGACAAGATATTATTAGAACAAACCCACCAATAATAATTCTATATGTTTGTGTGTCATTGGATATTCCTATTTGTGAGCATTTGTAATGATCCTTAGACTTTAATATTGTAATTAATGCATGTCATGACTTACACACTTTGATGTATTTCCTTTAATCATGATGAAATATGTTCATGATGACGTTAGGTATATTAGATGCATCATGAAGGTTATGTTATTAATGAATAATTTAATAAAGTATATGTTCCTTCCATCTTAATAGAAGTCAATATCTCATCCCTTTGATTGAAATGGAACTGTTTCATTAAATTTCATGGTCATGGTGTAACGATATGTTTATTTAAGATAATCAAAGAAATATGTATCAAGCATATAGTTTGATGACATGGTTGTGCAACCTAATTGATGAGATATCATAGAAAATGGATTATATTACATATTTAATGTTCAAATATGGTTATTGTTGTTATGAAATATCTTCTTCCTCTCTAGGTACTTTTACCCATTATTAGATAATAATCTTGGACTTTAGGCAAGGTCGTATAATGCCATTGTGGAAGAATCCTAGAAGATCAAATACAAAGTGTTTTCCATTGATCTCAGTTAAATATTGTTTATATTTAATGATTAGAATAAATATTATTCTCCAAACCAAGAAGTGATATGTATTCAGTATTTATTAATCACAATTATTAAATAAATATTTATTTTCAAGGTGATTAGTTTATTACACTGATAAATAAAATATTTATTTATCTCTTGTTCTTTGAAAGGTGATAATTAATTATTTAGTGATTAATTAATAATTTATTAAATTACATGACTATTAAAATAAATATTTTATTTCCCAAACTATGAATATAATATTTATTTATTTATTGAATGTATTATATTTATCTCTTATTATTTACAATAAAATAAATAATTATTTATTAATGAATAATTTATTTAATTACGTGCATATTAAAACAAATATTTTATTCCCCATACCATGAATATAATATTTATTCATGATATATAAATATTTATTTAGGAATTCAATAAATTTCAAGGAGGAAGAGTGGACCTAGTTATTATCCTAGTGATAAATATGTATTTTCCAGATAGTAAATAATATTTATCATTATGCGGGTTAGCACATGCCATATAATAAAATAATAATAATATTATTATATATATAATGGGTTTAATTATGGGTTTAACATGTAATTAGGGGACTTTGTGGAATTAATTAACATAAAACCCTGAACTTGGGTCTATAAATAGACTATTTTGAGAATTATGAGAAGTTGGGTCACTGTGCACAATATTATCCTCCCTAGATAATTATTTCTCATTTGAGAACATACCTAGGGTTTACTCTCATGCTCGGGATATTCTCTATTCCTCCTTCCCATCCTATCAATCTAGAGATATTAACATATAATCATTTTTTTCTGAATGGATCACGGTAGCGATCAAGGTAGTGATACAAAATGATTGGTACCACTGCGCTAGCACCCAAAGTTCATTAGTGATGTTTTGAGATCAAAGAATCATGTATAGATCAATACTATAGGGGATATAGTTTGGGTCCTCATCAAAACAATGAAAATACAACTGAAATAAATTAATAGGATAAACAAATTCATCAAAGAAAGAACTCAAGACTGAGTTATTTCTTTATTTTATTAAATTGATTATAAATTAATGTGAGAAAGGTCCCCTCATGGTTCCAGTGAAAACATTTGTTAATATTATTCAGAAATATTTCATTGTTCATGATGTTAACTTCCTATGAATTTCAGATTTTCTATCAAAACAAACAAAAGAATGGTTGGACATAGGACTAATAGGCACTTCCACTATATCTCAAACCATCAAGTGTTATCATAGTAATTATATTTGATTTATAATTATATATTTATTTTTGATCATTTAAATTTTTAAAAGTTAGTTTTCATTTTAAAAAATTTGTTTTTAATCATATTATCAATATCATTTCTTCCTCTCTTCATTTTCCACTTAGATAACCTATATTTGGTTAATAATTAATGATGATCATCTTAAGACTCCATTAGGAGGTTTCAAGGTTTCTCAATAGATAACATAAGACTACATGGCGTACAACTCATTCTTACACATTGTGTCCCCATTTTCTTTACACCTGGGTGAACCATGATTAATTATGTTTGTTATGAAATAACTATATGTGCTAATCATTAAATACAGACCAAGTATTTATCAGGATAGGCTATAACATGGTTTTCTAGACTACACACTATATAAATTTGGTATACACCACGTAGTTCACGTGTTTTCATGATGGAAAACATGATGGTTCCAAGTCATGTCATACATTTATTACATGATATGAGGATTGAAAAACCATGCAACATCGAGGTCACATGACATATAACTAGTGTACATGTCATATACCTTATACATATTAGAACCTACTAAACACACTCAGTCCCTAGGCGTGTGTCGCATACATGGGAAGAAGATGTTACACAATGTGTAGCCCAAGCACATGAAATATAACCCATTATTCCATATGTATTTACTTAACATAGAGAGAAAATATAATTATATATTTAAACCTATTCACATGTTTTTAGTGTGTCATTTATTGATAGTAAATGTTAGGTGATAGGATTATTAATTATATATTAAATTAACTTTCATGTTAAATTCTAAACAAAAATTTATGTATGATATTTACTTATAGTGTATTATGTGTGCATTAATCACATCACTTGACACATAATTTTCATATGATCACACAACATTTATTAAAAAATTAATTATTTTTAATTATGTTCCATGAGATGTATCTTGGATACCATGTGAATATATTGTACAAGGACCATACTGGATGGTTTTTTATGGGTACATGTCATTGCCTCCAAGTACACATGTGTACTTATTAATTTTTTTTAAAAAAAATTATTTTATTTGTTAAAAATTCTGTTTGGTGGAAATTTCCAAGATAGATTGAATATATGTTAAGATAAAATGAATTAATTTATTAATCATATAATTAACTGGATTAATACACATGTGTTTTATCTTAATAAAACAATAAGTTAAAGTGAATTCTAGATAGTTTTTTAAATACGTATTCATTTCACAAGTGGATGAACATGAGCTTATACCAGCATGTGTATGTCTATGGTTTCTTTTAATTTAATTATTTCATGGGTTATATTATTATTATTATTAAATTAAATGGATGGACTATGATTTATCCCTAATTCATTATTATGTATGGGCTTTCATACCCATGGTTTGTTTTATGTAAACCCCCTTCAGGTTTTGCTTCACCTGTATATTATGTAAATGAATTATAAGGATGGATATCCTAGGAATATGAAGATTGTTCAAGATGAGACCAAGGATAAACCAAACCTTGAAGATACACAAGACATAAGTGGATTGTTTCAGGTTAATCACAGACCGGATCAAGGAGTTTTCTTTCACCAAGGGTCAATGGTTTGTTTATTGTCTACTCAATAAACAGAATACTGGTTAAAGATCATGATCATTCAATATTTTATTTATTTTATTTATGTTTGATGAATTATTTATTTTATCAATGTCAAACTATTATCACATAAATAAATTGATTAACATGAAATGATAGAATTAAAATAAAAGGGTTGTGTTTAAATATTTTATTGACACATGGTTAATCACTTAATTAATGTTCACTTAATATTAAAAAGAAATTTAAAATTATAAAAAATAAAATTCTCACATAACAAACAAAATTCCTCAATCATATATTAAGTCAAACTAAGCCTTCCATTACTTGATTAATAATGCAACCATAGAACTAAGTATTTACATGGGAATAGTCTAAAAACTTGATTTTATTAGAGTTATTATAAGGTTTTTGGGTATTCTTAACTAAAATTGTATTGAATTTAACAATCATAGTATGTTTAATACGAATTTAGAGGAAATAATTAAGGAAATTAGAGTCAATATTTTAGGATTAGGGAGTCCAGTCAATAGAAAAAGTAATTTGAAACCCATAATTTTTAAGACCACCCTAAACACATTCTTATGGTTTTTATGGCCACATCCTAGATTATAAGGAGGGAAATATGGATCCATTCTGCTATAATTTCTAAGTGATTAGACATTCTGAGTTTAATGGTGAGGTACTTTGAGACTTGATAAAATATTGTGAGACTTTATAAATCGCATTTATTTTGGTAATCAGTAAAGTAATATTATATCTATTTTAATTATTATAGTAAAAAATTGGCAAGCTAAAACAAAAATACACTGTGACCATTTCTTAACTCAGAGCATGTCCTCACATGCAAAAATTTCCTAGAGTAGAATAGATATATTATATTACTTTACTATCAGAGAATTTATACTATGTGTTAGAATCCATATTCTTTATTTTCATCCTTACTAAGCGTGTGATGGTGATAAGGCTTTCTATATGAGATTCATAAAGGATGACTCTTATGTTTGTCACATAATACTATCAATTATCTATATAGATATAATAATACAACATAAAGACATGAATTCTTACACATGAGGTCTTGTATCCTTGATCTAAAAAGATAAAAGGAGAGACTTTAGATAAATGATATTTTCACTTCACTTCATCATTATAAACTGGAAAAAGGACAATTATCTACTGATTATGTCTTCAAAAAGTTGAGTACATGGATAATCTAGAAATATTGGGCTTCCATTTAGATAATAAATTATCCATTAATCTCATATTATCATCCTCACTACCAAGGTTATCCTTATTCATCCATGATTGAATGAATAGTATGGATAAATCACTCGGGAATCCTTTTACTCTATTTTGGTAGCTGGATTTGGGATGGTGTTGATGGTCACACCGGTGGGTATGTGAGGAGGCCGGTTCTGGGGTTTGTCTGTTCTTCGGATGTTAGTGGTTCCTGGTTCGTGGTACCTCGGCCTTCTCTTGACGATGTCAGCTCCAACTTTGATGGTTTGTTTGTTTAAATTCCTGAATAGATTGTCCATCCTTTGTCTTGAATGTCGTTTATTGTGAAGGCTTGAATTATTTTATGTGGGAAAGTGGAGAAGTGGGGAAATAGTGAAGTGGTGAAATGGGGAATTCATGTATGGTTTCTCACTTTTTCCTCAAATGTGTTTGCATAATAATAAAAAACAATTTTCAGTCATGTTTTATCATTCCTTATTAACTAAAGGAAAAGGTAGAAAATACCATTCCAATTTTAAAGATAATGGTTCCTTTATAAAATATTTCCAAGAGAAAAAATATTAAATGGAAAATTAATTAATGTGAGTCAATTTACTTCTCATGTGGAAAGAAAAGTCATTGGAAGAATAATTATAATGAATTGAAGAATGAATAATATAAAGACTCTACTTAGAATATATTCATCATCAAACATAATTTTTATGACTTATTTATTGGGTCTATATTTTCACATATATATGTATTTAAAATATAGGAACCAAGTAAATATAGAAATATTATTAGAATAAAGGTTAATTCTTAAAGGAACAAAATAAGGGAAATTCTTAGATTAGTAATGTGAAGCGCACAACTTCTGGATTTCACAATGGAATGATTTAATAGAAACTATTGTTTTGTATTGAGTATTACCAGAAAAAATATATCAGTGTTTATTTTAGAAATAGTGTGACATTATTTCATATTTTAGATAATATTGTTATATTATTTCAAACTAGACCAATAGTTTAGTAACTCTAGAATCATAAATATTTAGATGACAATAAATGATGAATAATATAATATTTAATTACCTAATGGTGGAAAGATAATTATTTTCAAGAAAAATTGATAGTTATTGACTTGTTTATATCTATATAATTTTTTAGTCTCTTCTTCTCTAGTATAATAGGAATACTAACATACTACTTACCATATTTTAGATAAAAAATCCTTAAGAAATAAAGATACACCACATTTCTTTTAGAGTTCGTTCAGTAAGGCCATGTGAACTATTCTAATTCTATAGGTAAATTTATATACTTCATAAAACTTCTTTAAGAAATTTTAGAAATTTTTAAAGAAGTAAATGATTTTAATTGGTAAAGATAGAGGACCCTCTAATATGTCTTGTCATAGAACATCTTATCCATGTGATCATTGATCATTTACATGTGGAGTAAAGCTATTACCAAAACCATATTTCATTATATAAATTAATATACTTATGGTAGTAAAAGGAATATCGCGTTGGGGAATAATATTCCTCCTAAAATTACAGTACAAAATACCTGGTGGTTGAACTTTAGTTCACTAGTAGTTTTTATCCATAGGTAGTTCAGCATAGCAGAACTTCAAACCATTGGATCTTCCATCTCTGCCTTAGCGCATTGGAATTAGGAAGTCATCACCCTAATAACTTATCAAAATATTATTCACACAAAAAAGCATACAAAGAACAAAAAAATAAATAATAATTATTTTATGTGGTTTATACTTTCATCCAACATCTATAGGACAACACTTCTAAATCCTTTGAATTAACAAAAGATTTAGATTTACAAACATTATAGCTTAATAAGATAGAGTTACATTTTTCATAATTCATTTAAGTATAGTACAATATCATAAATTCTAATCTAACTTATTAGTGGTTTCACCACCATATATAGAGTATCATTACTTGTCCAACAATTGACTCCAACCTTTGACATTTGCGGTCAACCATTCACTGAATTCCCCATTAAGTTGTAGCTTCAACCAAATCAATCATCCCAATTGTTACACTATTAAACACACCCAAAGACTATTCTACATAACACCCATTAAAATTTCATGAAATTAAAATGGTATAATCCGTATTCTAAAGGTTCTTAATGTTGTTTTTCTGATAAGGCCAAAGTAAACTACCAGATACAGAACTTCTAATGAGCAAACTTCTGGTGACTTGAAGAAGAATTCACGATCCTAGAAATTTCACAATTGAAGATTTATTCAAGGAACCTTATATGTAACACCCCAAGATTTTATGCTATGTCACTTTTTTAAATAAATTTTTTCTCTTTAATGGCTTACTTTTCATAGAACAATTTGCTTAAACAAACTCCAAAGTATTATTATTTTAACACGACCATTATAAACTAGTAGTTAAATTTGTGGGTGTGAATAAGATTAACTATATTATAAAATATATATGAATTTAATTTTCAATACAAATTTATTTATTCATAGGAAATAAAAACCTAATTTTTAGTAAATTCATTTTTTTCTTCAAATATATGTTTTATTCAAAAAGCATTTTTTATTGCTTTCTATGAGAAAATAAATATAATTAATTTTTAAAAAAATTATAAAATTTATTTTATAAAATTAATATCATTTTTGAATTCATAATGTCAAAATTATCTTAGGATGAATTTTTGAGATTTTCTAAAAAAATTAAGTATTTTAGTGAATAGTAAAATAATCCCGATTTTTATAAAACTCTAATTTTCTTTACATTTAAAATGTAATTTTATGATTTTTAAATGATATAAAATTAAAATAATTAATTTTTAGTTAGATATAATATAATTAATTAAATTTAAAAAATCTTTGTAATTTATTATTTTATAAGTATATTTTTGGGCTTAAAAACCCATTTTTCCCAAAAAAATGTTTTTCGTTGCATTTTGAAAAATTAATTTAAAATATAGTTTTGAAAATTGTTTGTTATTAATTTTAAAAATTGTATTCTATAATTGGAATCATAATTTCTAAATTATGTTATAATCCCATTTTCATTTGTAGGCATAAAAAATTTACCATAGTAAAAAACGATTTACCACAGTATAGTTAAAATAAGATAGTGGGTTAAAGTTAAAAGGTAAACGTTTAAAATGCCTAAAAACTATAGAATTAAATTGGTATTTGATGTGTTGATCAACCTTAAATATAATTTAAAAATTAATTATCATCCAAATTCTTTGAAATTAATGCCACCCAATTGTTGTTGTCTTTAAATATAAAATAATCATTATTTAATCACTTAAAGCCACCCCTCCTTAAGTATAAATACCACCCCTAACCACCCCAATTATAATAAAAATCTTTTAAGATACTAAAATCTATTAAAAGCTCTATCCTCCCCAATCTACCCACATTCAAGTGCTTTTTATCTCACCTGAATACCAATTTCATGTTCCTTAAGGGGTCCTTCCAGGTGGTGATATTCAAGAGGTAACTTTATCAAACAATATCTCTTAATTTCGTTTATTTTTCAACCTTATATTAAAATAATTAATAAATAAAAGAAAAAAATATAGTATAATTTATATACTATAATAATATATTTCTATTATTATATATTCTATCCACCCCTTTTGTCATCTCCTTTTATTCAAATAAATGAAACCATTGTCCAAATTATGATGGTTAACTATCTCCAAGAATAATGATTTTTTGTTTTCCACTACCACCTTCAAGGATGGTCATAAAAGTATTATTATGGTTAAATTATATTTTAATAGGTATATTATAACTTATTTCATGTTATGTAACTATTATATATACATAATATTAAATAAAACAAAACTAGTTTGCGATGGTCGAAAAGACCGCCAAAATAAACTAAACATTTAACTTTAACGTTTTATAAAATGATTCATCCTCATGTTAAAAATAAAAATTAAATATGGTACCATTTAAACTTTTTTAAGTAAATGAATATCATTTCATTTTACATCTATAGTTATATTTACATTTGACAAGAAAATTCATAATTATATACAAATGAACCGACCATGAAATCATGAAATGAAGGCACCCAAAACAATTAAAATAATAAAATATTATTAATGAACGAGTGGTAAGATGTTATAAAATTATCATATAAGGTATTATTTTTGAGTCTATATTGATTTTTTTTCAATAATCCATTATATTTTAGTGTATTAATTGAGGATTCCTAGATAATTGTTATGAATTCATAAGCAATGGATGTCATGCTTGAACAATTATTCTTAAGGAAAATATGATGATTGTTGAGTTGATCTTCAATGATTAAAAACATATGATAAGAAGATTGTAAATTTTTTACAATAAGTGAAGGCCATAAAAAATTCATTTTATGAAGAATAATTAAATAAGCCCATGTATTGTGTTTTAATGCAAGAGGATGAGAATAGGAGGCTATGAAAAAAATATTAGTTCATATATAATTTTTCATAAATAATAAGTGAGGATTGTGAAGAAGTTGGATTGGAATTTTAATTAATGATGGATTTGTATTTCATATTATAATTAGATTATTCTAAGTAATTTTTAACGGAGTCCTTACTAAAGAATTAGGTGTCAACCCACATGGAAGCCAAGGCCATCTCAACTCTTGATCTCATGTGGGACCAAGGTCAACCATGCTCTCAAGGAGTCATCCTGGGCCATGCCAACAGGAAATATTGGTGGTAATATTAATTCACCTACATTGTCCTATTTTTATGGATAATAGGGGCATGGGTGAGGAGTCAATACCACAGTGGGCTGGCATAGTGGAAGAAAGAACTAATACCAGGTGGTACCTGAGGGGGTTCATGATTTATGGTCATTCCATGAGATGATTTAGTTGATATATTGGTGGAAATATACTTTGGAGTTTCGATTTGGGATGAATGGAACATATGTACTCTTCCCACATCTTAAAAATTTGTACATAACACAGACCATTAGATCATTCAATTTGAGCTGTCCGTTGAGATCTTGCACTCCACTAGTTCGATTGGGTCATCATTTTCCACCTTTTGATGTGGTTCTTCTACCCACATGAATTGAGACCATCTTCCATACAGAGATTGAGAAAATTTTTCCTCCTCACTTAACATATTGAATTATAAAGATAAGTAAGAACAAACTTAAGCACATGCAACTTCATTTTTCAAGCAAATATTTTTCATGTAGGCATCACATTGATCCCATCATAAGAACTAGAATCCATCATAAGAACCTATGAAAATTAATAAAGCATCGCATGATGGAATGATGGAATATCATAGTGTTTTTGTATGTTGATCATAGACCATGTGAAAGTAGGGATAAAACTTCTATGTTTTTACATAAATAAGTTTAAAATTTTGAGAGATTTGGTATTTAATATAAATTATTGCTTGGATTATTGTGATTATTGAGATAATGTTGACTAAGGAATCTCATGATCAACATATTGATCATTTGAAGAAGAAGTAAGAGTTTATGTGGTTTATGTAATATTTTCAGCATCGTAAGGTGAAGTCAAAATCCTCGTCAACTAAAGAAGATCCATATATCCTTGAGAGTAGTTAAACTTATGGAAACCATGCTTTTATTACACACTTAAACATTATTTATTACATAAACTCTTCACTTGATACAACATGGAATATCGAGAGGTCTAGTGTCTTTGGGGAATAGTAACATTACATAACAACTTAAAACATGAAACACAACATCTTTATTGAAAACTTCTTTTACATGACCACTACATTCCCTCGTACTTAGCATTGCATGGGATAACCTGAGGACATGCATAAGAAAAGGGTGAGCTATAAAGACCATTATGGTAATAAACATGAAATGACATGAGGAATAAAATACATGTTATTCAATAGTCATATCAATGGATCACAAGATAAACATGAACATAAAGGCATGATAAAGCATGAAAATCATAACATGGAGATGTAGCAACAAAACTTAACATGGAATTAGCATGATCCAAGGATCATTGCACATGGAGCATGAGTAAACCCTCATTGCACATGAAGCACGAGTAAAACATTATTTCACTTGAATTATAATGATTCAAAACTCATTGTACATGACGTATCATGATACTATAATTTACCTAATGCATTAAAGCTTTATTAGGGTGCACCCTTCTTAAACATTTCTTTTCATGCATAAGTGTTCCACATGGATCATACAACATGGAATCAATCATCATCATTTATTCCACAGTAAAGGAATGTGGAATAAATATATGAAGCTTTATAATCGATAAGTAAATTTTTCATAAAGTTTAATACGCTTTATAGAGAAATGGGCATGGTATTCACTACATAATAACATTGGCATGGAAAATCAGTGCAATTTCGGCAGCGTAACAGCGTGACGTAAGAATTCATAAAAATGGTTGATGAGAGAGAAAGGGGTGTCTCATCATATTTACATGAAATGGATAGTAATGGGGGTCATATATATACATGTCCCAGCATATGAAATATAATTTAGATTTATAATATAAAATAATAACTTAAATGTAAATGATGAGAGGGAAATTCCTTACGGAATTTCGGCCTAGTAACGGGTGTACATGGATGAAATTAATGAGATAGAGAGGGGTCTCCCACAATTCAAACATAAATATAGAAGTATGGGGGAGGTTAAAAATCATACACCAACATTTATAATTGAAAATAAAAGGACATAATAATATTAAGAAACTTGGCTAAAATGGGAAAGGAAGGAATCCCTTACTTGGAAGTGTGATCCCAAAGATTTGGGAGGGGATTGAGAGAGGATTCGTGGGAGATTGGGGTGCCTTTGGAGGATTCTAGAGATAGGAAGGAAGAATTTGGATGAACTTCAAACGCTTTGAGTAAATAGGAAGTGGGAGTTCGGGTGGGTTTATATAGGAAAGGAGGGGGAATTCTTTATTATTTAGGTTTGGAACACCACACATTAAACTAATCAAAACCACAAACCAGACCATAGTTTTTGCCCGTGGTTTTTTCCAAAGGGGATTGGAAAAAAATATTTTATAAGACCAATGCCCGAACATCTTAAAATAATAGGGTTTATTATGTGGATGTGAGTCACACTCTCAAGGAAATCAATTTAAAAAGCTAAAATGTTTTATAAGTCTTGGAGGGTCCACTGAAGCTTTTTAAAATAAATAAAACAAACCTAAAATAAAATTATTTTAATGGTAAACATATATTGGCTGAACATAATGTCCATATTATTTTATTACATCACTATTGGGTCTTTATGATGTCATAAAACACATTATATATTTAAACAATATTTAATTTTTACTCAAAAATTCAACTATCTCCGAAAATTATGACAAATTAATCATTGGATAATTTTGACATCCTAATTCAAAAAATAATATTCATTTTATCTACATAATTTTCTAAATATGTGAATTTTTACTTTTAAAATAAAAACTGACATTTATAAAAAATTCATGGGTTTTGACAAAAAAGGCTTTCAAAGCATAATAAAAATTACAATTGTATTCATAAAAATTGTACAATCATTTATACTTAATTAATGTAATTTAATAATAATAATATTTTATTAAAATATTATTTAATTCAAAAATCCATTAATTTATCCAAATAGATTTCTTATTTGAATATTAACTAAAAATATTATTTGTGTATTAAAAACTATTTACAACGTAACAATAGTAAAATGAATGTATATTTGTTATTATATACAAAAATAATGCACATGATCATAATGCTAAAATCTTTTTACATAACCCCTTATAACACCCACATAAGACCTTAGGGTAAGGTGCGCGATGGTGACAGACTCTTGGGGTGTCTCAGATAACAATTCTTAACAATATTTTAAAATCAAAAATCATAAAACCTAATAAGTGCATATGTTATATAACGATTTTAAATAATAATACATTTAATAAGATTAAGAGGAATTTTCATTAATGAAAGTTTGGGTCGTTACAATCATTCCCCCTAAAGAAATTTCACCCTTGAAATTTCCTTTTCTCATGCTGAAACAGATGTGGGTAACTCTGCTTCATCACTTCTTCTGATTCGCATATTGCTTCTTCAAACTTGTGGTTTTTCCACAACACCTTGATGAGGGGAATTGTCTTATTTCATAGAAAGTTTTCTCAAAAATCTAAGATGTTTATTGGTTTCTCCTCATAAGAAATATCATCCTCTAGTTGTACTACCTTTAAAGAGAGTACATGTGAAGGGTCCGATATGTACTTGCATAAGAGAGATACATGAAAGACATCATGTACTTTGGCCATGGTAGGTGGAAGTTCTAGTTGATAGGCCAAAGCCTCGACACGATGAAGAATCTCGAAGGGGCCGATGTACCTAGAACTTAAATTCCCCTTCTTTCCAAACCTCATGACCTTATTCCATGGATATATACGTAGAAACACCATGTGTACAACTTTGAGCTCAAGGTCTCGTCGATGGTTATCTGCATAACTCTTCTATAAACTTTGGCCTATGTTGATATGATGTTGAATGGTTTTCACCTTCTCCACCATTTTTTCAAACATTTCAGGTCCTAGAAGCTTACTCTCACTGACTTCATCCCAACAAGTCAATGTTCTACAACATTTCCCATAAAGGGATTCATATGGTTCCATTCAGATGCTCGAGCAGAAACTGTTATTGTAGGAGAATTCAACCAGAGGAAGATGTTGATCTCATCCTCCTTTAAATTCCATTGAACATGATCTTAACATATCTTCTAGTGTTTGAATAGTTTTCTCAGATTGGCTCTCATTTTGAGGATGATAGGTCGTACTGAAGTTCATTTCAGTATCAAGAGCATGTTGAAGACTCTTCCAAAACTTAGTTGTGAATCTTAGATCTCGATTGGATACAATAGATAGTTGTACTCCATGCAACCTTACCACTTCCCTATTATATACCCATGCTAGTTGATCCAATGAGAAATCCTCCCGAATTTTAATGAAGTGTGTAGACTTTGTAAAACGATCCACAACAACCCAGATTGCATTGTTGCCTTTTGATGTCTTCAGAAGTCCGTTGACAATGTCTATGGTGATGTTTTCCCATTTCCATGAAAGTATGGGCAATGGTTGCATCATCCCCTTAGACTTATGCCTCTCTTACTTCACTTACTGACACACCAGACACTTTTATGTATATTCACAAATCTCTCTTTTCATATTATCCCAATAATAATGCTTTCAGAGATCTCAATACATCTTTATGTTTCCTAGGTGAATAGAGAAATTTTAACTATATGCATCATCCAAAAGTTCCTTCTTCAATTCTGGACTTGATGGAACATATATTATTTTCCCAAATCTATCAATTCCTTCTTCATTAACATTGAACTCCAAGGATTTCCCTTTTCTGATATCTTCCATTTTCTTCTGAATTCTCACATCATCCTTTTGAGTATCCTTTAACATTTCCAAAAGAGACGGTTGAGCAATAATTTTTGAAAGGATTGATGATGTTCCTTTAATTATGATTCTCATGTCCATATTTATCAAATCTAAGAAGATTGGATCCTTATCAATTATCATCAATGATATAATCGCTGGGTCCTTTCTACTTAGAGCATCTACCACCTTGTTCGCTTTCCCAGGGAGGTAATGGATTGATCAGTTATAGTCTTTGATCATATCTAACCATATATGTTGGTGCATTTTGAACTCTTTCTGTGTGAATATATACTTGAGGATTTTGTGGTCTGTATATATTTCACACTTATCCCCAAAGAGATAATTTCACTAAATTTTTAAATTTAAGATCACCACAGCCAACTCCAAATCATGTGTTGGATAATTCTGCTCATGAAATTTCAATTACCTTGAAGCATAGGCAATGAATCTATCATTTTGCATCAACACACAGCCAGGGGCCTTCTTCAAAGCATCACTGAATACCACAAAAAGTTCTCCACTTGTGGGTAAAGTGGGAACGGGTTCAGTGATAAGCCTCCTTTTCAAATTCGTGAATCTTTCTTCACATTCATCACTCCAAGAAAACTCTACTCCCTTTCGAGTTAGCTTGGTAAGAGGGTTGGACAATCATGAGAAATTTCTCACAAATCATTGATAATATCTAGCTAAACCCAAAAATCTACGGATATCCATTACTGATGTTGGCCTCATCCATCCCTCTATTGCAACTGTCTTAGAGGGATCCACAGATATCCCATTGCTTGTGATGATATGGCCCAAGAATGAGACCTTCTTCAACCAGAACTCACACTTGTTATACTTTTCATAGAGCTTCTCCTTTCTCAAGGTCTCTAGTACAGTTCTTAGATGCACCTCATTATCCTCCTTGGTTTTGAAGTATATCAGAACATCATCTATAAAGACTACCAAAAATTTGTTGAGGTAATATCTAAAGACACTATTCATCAAGTCTATGAGGATTGTTGGAGAATTAGTGAGTCTAAAAGGAATTACTATGAATTCATAGTGCTCGTATCCTATACGAAAAGTAGTCTTGGGGATATCTTCCTTCTTCACCCTTACTTGATAATATCCTGACCAAAAATCTAACTTGGATATGTATTGTGCACCACGCAGCTGATCGAACAAGTCATCAATTCATGGAAGAGGATACTTGTTCTTTATCATGATTTTGTTGAGCTCATGATAATCAATGAAAAGTCGCATTGACCCATCCTTCTTCTTGATGAAGAGGACTGGTGAGCCCCATGGTGAAGCACTTGGGTATATAAACCCTTTATCCAGATTATCCTGTAGTTGTTTCTTCAACTCCTGATGCTTTACAACAGCCATTCTATATGGAGTCTTGGATATTGGAAATGTCCAAGGTATAAGATCAATTGAGAATTCAACATCTCTTCTAAGAGGAAGACCATACAATTCCTCAGGAAACACTTCAACGAATTCCCTCACAATAGGCATGTCTTCAAGGATGGTTTCCTCCTTAGACTCAATCATCTAAGCTAGATACGCATGCTCATAGGGAATTAATATCCATGCTTGAGATGATAGAGCTAAAGAAGATTCATCTTCCTCCTTGCACTTGTACAGAATCAGGGGTCGATTCTCCACATGGATAGTGATTTCTCTCTCACGACAATTTATGTTGGCTCTATATAGGGAAAGCCAATCTATGATAAGAATTGTATGAAATTTTACTAGAGGGAGTATGATGTGGTTCGTCGGGAATTTCAATCCACAAATTATGACAGTGTAGGAGTTATAATCATGGGATGTAATGATTCCCCCATTTTCCGTACTCACTGACATCTTTACTTCCATGATTTGTGGCGGTGTTGGGATTGTTCTACTAAAATTTTGGGATATAAAAGAATGCATATAACCTAAATCAAAAAGTGTGTTCACTATTTTTGAATTAATAACTAGCGCACCTATCACCACTTAGTTTTAGAGGTTCACTTTGGAAGTAGTGATGGAAAAATCTCACCCCTTATACCTTGGAGGTTGTTGGTTGCCTCCGAAAACCCTTGGCTTAGGGCACTGATTTTCAAGATTCCCTGGTTCTTTTTAGTTGAAGCAATGAACAACATTTTGAGAGTCGAACAGAGCGTTCTTCTCATCTATCACAGTCGTGGGTTTTTCTTTTCAGTAGTAAACAGTTAGGTGTCCTTCTCTTCCACACCTAAAGAATTTCCTCATCCCCTTCAAGAAATTTTTGGGGTACTTCTTTTTGAAACTTTGGCAAGTGGGGTGCTGGATCTTCTTAGCATAGTTGGATTTATCCATTGGACCGCCATAATTGAATTCCACCTTAAGATTATTATCCCCATGATACCCTGGATATTCATCGATCTCCATTTCAACCTTGAGGGAACATAAGGCAATTTCTTCATAACTGTCAAAGTCACGGATCACTAGGGCTTTCCGCGGGCTAGGTTTCAGCCCACCAAATAAGCGGTAAACCTTGCATTCAAGGGTAGAAAAAAAGCCTAAGGAACATTGTGAAATACTTGTGAAGTTTTTCTTATAAGCTCCAATTAATTCATCGTCTTTTTTCTTGAGGGCAAGAAAGTCCCTTTCCATCTTAAGCCAAAGGGTGCGCAGAAAATATTTATCAAAAAACATGTTATAGAAATCCTTCCATTCCAACGCCTTGATCTCCTCCTCAGGCTTTGTATTTTTGATCAATGTCCACCATTTATCAGCTTCACCCTCCATACGATAAGAAGCCATGAGAACCTTCTCTTGTTCGGAACATTGAAGTATAAAGAAGATCTTTTCAATGGAGTTGATCCACTGTTCAATGATTGAGGGATTAGATGATCCATTAAAAGTAGGAGGCCTTTGTCTCATGAAGCTTTCGATAGTGACTTTTTCTTTCTTAGAGGGGGTTAAACGTTCTTCTTGACCCATTTTTCTATTCAAATTTTTAGTTAACTAAGATATAATCGTGAAAAAGTTCACAATTCCCACTCCCATCGAATTGGGAATCTCATTAGCACATTCATCACATTGATCTTCATATCAGTTGTTATCCTGAGTCCTCCTATTACCGGCCATTAGTTAGAATAAAAGGAAATTTAGGGGTAACACGTAAAGGGTAGTCCAAGGACAAAACATATGACTTATAAATAGCTTTTATTTCCTTAACTTATGAATCTATAAGCTTCAATCTATGTTATCCATGATATACTTTCAAACATATATTCTTAGGGTAATTTTTTTAATCACCTTAATAATGGTTAATACTAAGCTTTTGAATTTACCAATGCATATCCATCGAGAGTTTCATAACCAAGAGTGCATAAATGCCCATTTTCGTGTACCAGGATACCCCAGGTCAAGCCTAAAACCTCTTATCGTGGTTTTCACCCCTAGGTACGTATGTGCCAGATCCGCCTCTACCTGATCGTATTTAGATAGGGATGTATTTTCTTGATAAACCACTTAATAAATACCCACAAAAATTTAGGGATTTTTTTATTATACTTAGTCTTGTCTCTAAGGCTTCACTAGGGTTTTCTAATCATAATTCCAAAAATAACAAAACCTATCCTCTGATACCAACTATGACAACCCTTCTTTTATTACACACTTAAACATGATTTATTATATAAACTCTCTACTTGATACAGCATGTAAGATCAAGAGTTCTAGTGTATTTGGGGCTTAGGAACATTACATAACAACTTAAAACATGAAACACAACATCTTTATTGAAAACTTCCTTCACATGACCACTACATTCCCTCGTACTTATCATTGCATGGGATAACCTGAGGACATGCATAAGAAAAGGGTGAGCTATAAATCTCAGTAAGGGAATAAACATGGAATAACATGAGGAATAAAATACATGTTAGACAATAGGAATATAAATTAATCACAATAGAAACATGAATATAAAGTCATGATAAAGCATGAAAATCATAACATGGAGATGTGGCAACAACACTTAACATGGAATCAGTATGAGCCAAGGCTCATTGCACACGGATCATGAGTAAACCCCCATTGCACATTAAGCATTATTAAACCCTAATTTCACTTTAATTAGTATGATTCAACACTCATTTAATAAGACGTATCATGATACTATACTTTACCCAATGCATTGGAGCGCTATTAAGGCACACCCTTCTTAAACATTTCATTTCATACATAAGTGTGCCACATGGATCATAAAACATGGAATAAATCATCATAATTTATTCCAAGGTAAAGGGATGTAGAATAAATACATGAATCTTTATAATCAATAAGTAAATGTGCATAAATTTTAATACCATTGATAGAGAAATGGGCATGGTATTCACTATACAATGACATTGGCTTGAAAAATCGGTGCAATTTCAACAGCGTAACGGCATGATGTAAGAATTCATAAAAATGGTTGATGAGAGAGAAATAGGTGTATCATAAAATTTACACAAAATTTATAGTAATGGTGGTCATATATATACCTGTCCCAACATATGTAGTGGAATTTATATTCATAATACAAAATAATTGTTTGAATGTAAATGAGGAGAGGGAAATTCCTTACAGAATTTCGACATAGTAACGGGTGTACATGGAAGAAATTAATGAGAGATAAATGGGTATCCCATAATTCAAACATAAATAGTTAAGTATGGGAGAGGTGAGAAATCATACCCCAACATTTATAATTGAAAATAAAAGGACATAACAATATTAAGAAACTTGGCTAAAATGAGAAAGGAGGGAATCCCTTACTTGGAAGTGTGATCCCAAAGGCTTGGGAGGGGCTTTAGAGATGATTCTTGGGATCTTGGGGTGACTTGGGAGGATTATAGAGATAGGATAGTAGAAGTTGGATGAACTCAAAATGCTTTTAGTGAAGATAAAGTGAGATCTTGGATGGGTTTATATAAGAAAGGAGGGAGAATTCTTTATTATTTAGGTTTGCGGCACCAAACATTAAACTAATAAAAACCACAAACCAGCCCATGTTTTTTCCAAAGGGGTGTGTAAACCAATATTTTATAAGTCCAATGGCCAAAAATCTTAAAATAATAGGTTTTCTTATGTGGAGGTGAGTCACACTCTCAAGGAAATCAATTAAAAATGCTAAAATGTTTTATAAGTCTTGGAGGGTCCACTAAAGCTTTGTAAAATAATTAAAAAAACCTAAAATAAAATTTTTGTAATGGTAAAATATATATTTGACGAACATAATGTCTATATTATTTTATTACATCATTATTGGGTCTTTATGATGTCATAAAACACATTATATATTTAAACAATGTTTTATTTTTACCCAAAAATTCAATTGTCTCAGAAAATTATGAAAAAATCACCATTGGATAATTTTGTGGTCCTAATTCCAAAAATAATATTAATTTTATCTAAATAATTTTATAAATATATGAATTTTTACTTTTAAAATAAAAACTGACATTTATCGAAAATTCATGGGTTTTGACAAAAATAGCTTTCGAACCTTAATAAAAATTATAATTTTATTCATAAAAATTGTATGATCGATTATACTTAATAAAATTAATTTAATAATAATAATACTTTATTAAAATATTATTTAATTCAAAAATCCATTAATTTATCAAAATATATTTCTTAGTTGAATATTAACTAAAAATACTATTTGTGTATTAAAAACTATTTACAAAGTAACAATAATAAAATGAATGTATATTATTTATTATATAAAAAAAATAATGCACATAATCATAGTTCTAATGCCTTGTTACATAACCCCTTATAACACCCGCATAATACCTTAGGGTAAGGTGTGCGATGGTGACAGACTCTTGGGGGGGCTCGGATAATAATTATTAATGGTATTTTAAAATAAAAAATCATAAAACCAAAGAAGTGCATACATTATATAGCCATTTTACATAATAATACATTTAATCAGATCAAGAGGAATTTTCATTAATGAAAGTTTGGGTCGTTACAGAACTAGTCCTTGGCATGCCTCAAAAAGTGGATGTACATCACCTATATAAATAGAGGCTCAGACGACAGTGTGGGTTGCTGAACTTTGAGATATTGGGAGGTATTTTTATAAAAAAATAATGTGTGAGATCCTTTTTTGTGAAGGAGAAATATCCTACAATACATAGGTCTTGTGAACAAGAAGGGAACCCATGAGCTAATCTGATCTTTTAAAGATTTTGAGACACCTAGGGACACACTTTTTGTCTTGAGAAAGAGAACCTGTGAGACAACCAGATCTTGTGAAGAGGTTTAGAAGAAACCCATGAATATAACCCTATTTTCTCACAAAAGTAACCTATGAGACATTTATATCTTAGGAAGGTAGGGAGAAAACATTTCATGGACAAATCTTATCTTATGATTTTTTTGAGGAGATACCCATATACACCACCTGTGTCTCATTAAAGGCAGAAAGTTTTGTATGACACTCTTGTGAATCCCTTATGCAAAGGAAATGAATAAATTCCATGTATTATTGTTGGATACATGAATAAAAGGAGAATTATATAGTGTAAATTCATATTCTTATGTGAATTATTTTTTTAAATAACACTTTACATCACATGATCACTTCATAAAAATGAAGTAGGATAACTAATGAGACACACCTAGATCATGCAAAAGTAGTAAACAAATAACACAAACTTGTACAGATCATGATCTTCATGTGATATAGTGAATAAGGTGGAAAAGAAATAGTTGTAATATATCACATGGAATAAATTTTATATATTACATGAATTAAAGATATGGAAAAGTGTATACCCATTCAGGTTTGTGCACAAGTCACTGAAGGTTCAAGGTGGACGGTGCATGTTCACAGGAACATGTGAACAATCTATTGATAAGTTGAGATACCCAAAACATAATTAAATAGGACATAAAGTTATAAGGTTTAATATTTCATGCAATTTATTCACGAAGTGCTCTTAATTTGATATTGAAGCTGAGTAGAATATCAAAATAGCATTTATCCAAGTTGAAAATGTTTGAGGATTTAGGAATTTAGACTGGGATGACATTGTGAAAGATCCTTATTTCATATAAATATTCTTGAAAAACATAGTTTTAATCTATTAAATACATTATAATGAGTTTGAGACTTTATTTACAAGGAATAATATTTCTATCATGGTTGCACTAAGACAACTGAACTGATACTAGTGATCAGAAATCATTGAGCAAGGGAAAAACATCTTCTGTGGATATTGAAGATACTTGAAGATTACATGATAAATTCAGATCCTACAAGCTTGTGGATGAATATTTAAGATCATACTACATTGGATCAATCCTTAATTAGAGTTTAAGACTTTTAACTGGTGTAGAGAGTAGTTGAACTCTTCGGTTGGATCCAAAGCAAGAAGTCTCTTGTGTGATTTAAGAGAAAAAGCCTTCAGTGTGGATTTTGGATCAGGATAGTATAGAAAATGGTACCACTATGGTATTTAGTATAAATAACATCCTATGTGAATTCGTTATAGATATAGTGTGATTTTTTTGACCATTATAATCACTGAAATAATATTATAGTATAGAATCTGTGTTGGGGGGAATAACCAACACAACAAGGAGTAGGTATTTGTACCAAACCATAAAAATATAATGTGTTGTGATATATATTATTAATTATACATATTAATTAAGACTATGATATATCACTAATTATATTTATAACTTTAACAAGTTCAAGAGGTTTATTTAAAAAAGAAATAATTTTTAAAAAGTAAACCACTAATCCCCCCTCTCAGTGGTTAGTCTGGAATGGGGCACTATAAGTGATATCAGAGATTATGTCACCTATAAATATCCAAGAGATTTTTTATAAAGTGTTTATTTTAATATAGGAGTGGGATAACTCAGATAGATAAAAGGGAATTTACTCCTGAGAATGCTAATCTATAAATTTCTACCAAGACTCAGAAGAAAGAAAGAATAGATAGGCAAGAAAGCTAAAAAAGATTATTATATTAAAGACATAGATATCTATCGGTGAAGATAATCAAAATGGTATATGTGGAAGTGATTATTTTGATTATTATTATTCTAATGAATACTTCTCAAGATGTGATTATGATGGATCACTTAGTAATATACTCCTTGAATTCAAATAACATCTGAAGAAAGTTCCCAAATAAGTTGTAATGAATAATGTTGAAGGTGTCAAGGTTCTTCAAGATGAAAAATTATAGTTGGAAGAAGAGTCTAATACTATTGAATAGGAATTATCTAAAAGATTTGTGATACCCAAAACTCTCAAAAAAATTATGAAAGATAAGGAAGAAACAATTTCACTTTGAAATGAAAGATATGCTGAAACTGTTGAATAATCGCAAGGAAGTTTTTGTGAGAAATAATTCATTGAGATTGTATTTGTAAAATCTTTCCATGCATTTTAAAAATTGAAAAAAGTTTATATGGTTGTTAATATTTATCAATTGGAAGATAGGGATAAAATTTTAAAGGATCCTAATAATTATTTTCAATAATAAATAATCATTCATAAAGAAAAAATGTAGAAGCTGAAGGAGGATTGGGAATCCTAGCTGAGATTAGTTAAAGATGAGAAGAACTCCCTCAACATGAAATTTTTAGAGCTAGAAGTGAGACTGAAAAATCAGGAATCACCAAAAGTTGGAACTTCCCAAATAACTAAAATAAGAGATGTTTCCACCCAAGTTTTCATTAAGTGTCATGTTTCTATAAAGAACTTTAGATCATCCTTTAATCAAATGGAATCATCCTCCAAGAAGAAGGTACCCCATTTCCCAAAGATTATTTTATATACTGATGATGTCTCGAGTAATGGTACTAGTTTTAAACCAAACTCAGGGAAAGTATGGATTGTGAAAAAAAATTAATCCACAAAATCAAGGGAGGATGTGAAATGTATCATGAAGAACTATTCACCTAGAAGCATCCCAAATAATGGTGATTAAAAATCTATGAAAACTACAAATATTACACCATAAAAGAAAAGAATAATTTTCATTGGATATTGTTGGTGTTTTTGGAAGTTTGGGCATGAATTTTTGGAATGTTTTAATAACATTAAAATTCATGAAAATAAAATAATACTTGCACTTAGGGAAAGAAAATATGAAGAAAATAGGAAACCTACATTAGAGTAGATAAATTCAAAAAAAGGAATCTCTCTATAAATAATACATTTCAATTATTTGAATATTTATTTGAATACTAAAATATAAGTGGTCACTATTATTATTAGTGTTGGTATGTACCTATCATGCACAAATCATCCGATAATGTGAAGATAAGACCAAAACAATAGTAAAGGCATGTAAGAAAAGAGGGTGACAATTCAGTCTTGAGATGTGAAAAAAAACAAGAAGACTGTTAATTCAATTTTCACTAAGAATGAAAATGAGAGATCTTGTCATATATCTAAGGGAGAAATAAATGATTTAAGATAATCACTACCCTTATTAAAAAGAAGGCTTGGTTTGAACAAGCACAAAAATAACAAGTATCTAGATAGAATACATATAAAGGTGGAATATCTAAGTTCATTGGTTTTTGTAGGTGTTGTGAAACTTATGGGCACAAATACTACTCTTTCTAGTATAACATGTCATTTATAATAAATAGACATTAATCAAGGGGAGTCATGGTGAAAAAATGTGAACAGATTCTCAAAAAAAGAATAATGTGACCAAAAATTTATCCAAGATTCTGAAACAATAACTATAAAGGCTTAAAATAATTTCATGATAGATGTAAAAAAAAGGTTCACAAAGTTCAGAAATACATGACAATAAATCTAACAGATATTCCCTATGATGAGAAAGGGAAGAGACTATAATAGAAAAACAGTGGTTATTCATGTGAAAATTCTAAGAAGATAGAGAATATCAAGGAGGAGTGCCTAGTTGTCTGTCCAAATCAATTAAAATTGGAAAAAAAACTGGAGGAAGATGAAACTATTGTTTATGGTAAAGTAAACCAATTACCTATATAAATTTAGGTGGAAAAATATATTCCACGAAAATATGGTGACTTGCGTATAAGGTGTGATAAATCTGGACATGATCCATAAAATTGTATGAAGACTTTAACAAATCATTGAGATCAATTTAAAATTAAAATTAAAGAACTAAAGACCTCATGTACTCAAATGAATACAATTTAAAAGGAAACTTCACACAAAAGAAAGATTGAGGTTGGGAGAAAATAATGTCCAAGTTTGAGAGACATATCTCAGCATGAATGTTTATCCTAATTAATAAGAAGGTACCTCCTTATTCCCTTATATATACAAATTATTTTGTATTAACATACAAGGAATTAAAGGGGATGGATACATCCTTTTAGTGGGGTCATTAATGAGATGAATTTGATAAATCATCACTACATAGTGAATTTGATAATTCTAAATAGATTTATAGAATTAGAAGTTGAGGTGTGCCAATTACACTTTCATACCATGTTCTTAATTATGTTAATCATATCAATTAAGAGGGAGTTATTGATAGATTAAAAGATAATAAAAAGGGGGAGATATATCATTTTCACTTTAAATTTATAATTTGTTTGTTTTATTATGTGAAGGATTATCATTACATTGATAAATCGTATTATTTCTTATCCCCTTAATGAGAATTGAGAATTTCTGAGTATTATTTCACAGTCATGGTGTTTATGGATTTCTTAGAGATCCTTGGTTGTATCTCTCTTGTTTTCTATACTAGGTTATCCCACACATACTTATATATGATTAACTAAAGTTTCTTTTCTAAGATAACTATGTAAAATCATTCCTCTCTTAGAATCAATCTTGAAATTTTCATAAGGCAGATAATCATTCTTTTGAAAAATTTATGAGTTGATAAGACCCCATTTACTCTTTTCAAATTGATTTTCAATAAGGGGGATAAAATTTAGCACAACATATTGACTTATGATATGTGCAGATATTGACAAAAAATACAATGAGGTATATTCTTGAGCCTAGATTTCATTTTTTTTCAATAATCCAGTATATATTGGTTTATAAAGTGTAGATGTCGGGAGAATTGCTATGAATTCATAAGTATTGAATTTAATTCTTTGAAATTTCTCCTTAAAGAAACTCTAATAGTTTTTGAACTAATCTTCAATGATTAAACACAAGTTCTAAGGATCTTTCACATTGTTTATAGTAAGTGAATTCCATTAAAATAGGTAATTTCATGAAGAACTGAAAATTCCCATGCATTGTGTTTTAATTCATGAGTATGTGAAGAGGTGTCCATGAAAAAAAATATAACTTCATATATAATTTTTCATGAAAAATAATTAAGGATTGAGAAGAAGTTGGCTTTGGTATTTTAAATAAGGATGGATTTGTATTTCATCTTATACTTAGATTATTCTAAATATTTTTTAAGGGAGTCCTTACTAAAAAAATTGGTTCCAACCCACATGGAAGCAGAGGATAGATAAACTCTTGAGATCAAGTGGGACTAAGGTCAATCACACTCTATAGGATCTATCCCGGGCCAATCCAGCAGGTACTATGGGTGGGTGCAGGAGTGCACAAGCATGGTCCCGTGTTTAAGGTCGACATGAGCATGGGAGTAGGGGTGGCACCACCATGCAGGGATGCATAATGGTAAGGAGAACCAGTATGGGGTGGTACCAGAAGGGGTTCAAGATTTATGGTTGGTCCATTGTATGACTTAGTTGATATATTGAAGGCAAGATGCTTCAAAGTTTTGATACAGGATGCAAGGCATGTGGGTATTATTCCCACATATTAAAAATTAAGACATAATACAGACCTCAGATCATTCAATCTGAGATATATGTTGAGATCCCTTTCTCTGTTAGTTTGAATGGGTCGTCGTATTCCACCTCTCAATGAGGTTATTTTTCCCTCATGAAATAATATTTTTATCCATCATGAGCTCAAGATAGTGGATCCTCCTCACTTGACATATAAAAGGATCAATACAAGGAGGAACAAACTAAAGCACATGAAACTTTGTTTTTTCATGCAAACATTTTTCATGTAGGAATCACATGAATCTCGTTGTAATAACTAGAATTCATCACAATGACCCATGATGATTAACAAGGAATCACATTATGGCATGATGGAAAATCACAATGTCATTGCATGATGATCATGGAGGATGAAACAGTAGGGAGACAACCTTGATGTTGCGTCATGAAGAAGTTTACAATCATGAGATCATTCCTATTTAACATAAATTATCTCTTGGATTATTATGATTATTCAGATTATATTTACTGAGACATCAAATGATAAATGGATTGATCATGAGAAGAAGAAGGAGTAGTTTACATGGTTCATGTGATATCTTCATCACCATAAGGTGAAGCTGAATGAATCATATATTAAAGATGATTCCGATATCCTCAAGATTTGTTGTATAGTCCCTTATCACACCTTAAAAGAGGAGTTGCATAACCTATATAAACAAAGGTTCAGATGATAGTGTGGATTACTGAACTTTAAGAGATTGAAATATCTTCTTATAAATAGAGAACTCGCAAGATACTTTATCATGATGGAGAAGTATCCCATAATACATAGGTATTGAAAAGAAGAAGGGAACCTACAAGATAATCTGATTCTGTGAAGAGTTTGAGACACCCATAGACACACTTTTTGTCTCGTGAAAGAGAACCTGTGAGGAAACCAGATCTTGTGAAGAGGTTAAGAAGAAACCCACAGACAACACCCTCTTATCATGTGAAAGTAACATATGAGGAATTGAAATATTGTTAAGAAAATGAGATATCATTCCATAGACAAATTCTTTCTTGTGAAGTTATTTGAGTAGATACCTAGAGACAACCACATGTGTTTTCTGAAGGGTGGAAGGTTTCACATAACACACTTGCGAAGCCCTTATGTGAAGGAAAGGAAGACCACCCACATAGTCTTGATGGATAAAAAAAGTAAAGGAGAAGGATATAGTGGATATTCATATTTTTACATGATGAATATTTTTGAATAACACTTGACATCACATGATCAATTCAGGTGAAGGAAGTAGGATAATCGATGAGCCACACCTAGATCATGAAAATGTAGTAAACTAATCACAAAAACTTGTAAAAATCATATAGTTCACATGATATAGTGAAAAAGGAAAAAAATCCAGGGTTTTCATGAAACACATTCAATATATTACATGTAGTGCATGAATAAGATAGATGAACAAGTTTATACCCATTCGGGTTTGTACACAAGTCATTGAAGGTTCAAGGTGAACAATGCATGTGAATATGCACATGTGAACAATATATTAAGAAGTTGAGATAACCAAAATGTAATTAAATAGAACATAAAGTAATAAGGTTGAAAATTACACGGAATACATGTACAAAATTTTCTTAATTTGTGACTGAAGCCAAGAAAAATATCAAAATAGCTTTTAGCCGAGTAGACAGTGTTTGAGGATTAAAAAAGATAGACTAGACTAATAATGTACAAGATCCTTATTGCATATAAATATTCTTTAAGAAAATATTTTTCACCTCTTGTACACATTATAGTGATATCATGACTTCATTTAGAAGTAAGAATAGCTCAAGCATAGTTTCACTGAGGTAACTGATCACATACAAGTGATCATAAATCAATGAGAAAGGATGACAAACATCTTTTGTGGTTGTTAAAGATACTTGAAGAGTACGCGGGAAAGTTAGATCCTAAAATCTCATGTAGGAATATTTAAGATAATCCTATAGTGGATCAAGACTTCATCAGAGGTGAAGTCTTTCAATTGGTTTCAGGAGTAGTTGAAGTCTTCGGTTGGAGCCAAAACAAGAAGTCTATTGTGTGATTCAGGAGCACAAGTATTCAATGTGGATTTTGGAGTAATCTAGTGTGGATTCTAGTAACACTATGGGATATAGTATAAAGAAACTATTTTGTGGATTTAGGAGAGATATGGTGTAACTATTTATTTACCATTTTATTTACTGAAATAATATTATAGTAGAGAATCCATGTTGGGGGGAATAACCAATATGGAAAGGAGTATATATTTCTAATGAAACTTGTACATATTGTGTTTTGTTATATCTATTATTAATTACACATAAAAATTTAAAAAATGATATATAATTGATTTTATTAAGAACCCTAATAGTTTCAAGAGGTTGAATTAAAAAAGAAAGAATTTTTAAAAATCAAACCACTGATTCACCCCTATCAATGGTCAATCTAGCATGGGGAAATACAGTTATAAATATGAGTATAGTTATAGAATTAATTAATCACATTATTTAAACCTTTATATTTGATGTTAAAATACACAAAACTAAATGGAAGCGTGTGGTAAGGTTTTCTTGTCTCACTTTTACATATGTGAGGTATATTCCTTATTCACAACTTATTTCTTTTAGGTAGTGTATATACTACCTTTTGATATATCATATCATGAATATAATTATATTAATTGTATTAAATGTTTAATTTTATAATTATTACTTTTATGGGTCATATAATTCAACTGATTATAAAGTAGTAAGAGATTTATTAACTCAATTTCCACTCATTGAGTTAAAATTCTAATTCATTGATTATTCAATGTTAAGATTATGTGTGATATGGATGTTGATTATATTATGTTATATTTACACTTGTTTTATTTAGATTTATAGATAATACACATAATTAATTCATTTGACTAATTCTCACTTCAATGATATGATATTTACAAGGTAATTTATTTTAAAAATTATCTTTTAAAAATTTACTTTAAAACTATCTTTTTCTTAAATGTCCATGTCTTCTACAAATATTTCCAATTTTTTTACTATTATCTTAGTATTTGTTGAAATTAATTTTTACTCATGTATAAATTTTAATTTTTTTTAAAGGATTGTTTTTATCATTTTCTAAATGGTGTTCCTTGTGACTTATCTAAAAAAAAGTACATAAGGGATGCTTTTTTAACTTATACGGCATGAGCAGATTTTTCTATTATCATGATACCTTAATGATTTGATGTTTCCTTTATAATATTAGAAGGTTATTTTCAAAGAAAATATTTTCCTTTATAATTTCATGGTTCTTTAAAAATAAATGTTTTAAAAATGGAAGTGTTATTTTTTTCAAGAATTATTTTAAGTGATATATCAAAATTATTTTTCATCTAAGATAACATTGTTTTATGTTACTTATGATTTACTGTGGATATTATTCAAGGATACTATCATTCTTTCTTTTATAGTTGTTTTATGTTTATGATGGTATGATATTTATGAAACCCATTTATTTTCCCTGGGTTGTTCTATGATGAATTTTTTATGAAACCCATTTCTTTTCATGGGTTATGATATGATGGATGATTTATGTTATTATGGAACAGATATGTATGGTTTTCATTATATGAAGAGTGGGAAATATAAATCTCTCTAATAAATTAGTTAAATCTTTATATCTCATGAGATAATAATGGGAAACAATTCTAAGGACTTGATCCACTATGAGATACAGGTGTGTCCTGGTCCACTATGGGAAATTGGTGTGTCCTAATACACTATGTTGATGTTCTTGGTAGTTAACCTTGAAATATGAAATATATTCATATAATTATGATGGTTACACACTTTTATGACATGATCTTATAGATCATGATTGATTTATTATTATTTCTCACTCTTATGGTCTATATTTTTTTAAATGATAATGTCTATTCCATAAATAATGTTTATAATCTATGACTGGTTGGGTATAAACTTCGTAAGTTATGGTCATGATCACATAGGATTATTCTTAACTTATGATTTCATATGATCATGGATTGATATCTCCAATTTTTATCCTTACTGAGAATCTGATCTCACCCTTTCTTATATTTCTTTTCCCTAAGATATGAAGAAGTGTATTAAGTATGATATGTAAAAAAGGGTTATAATTATCAAGGAATAAGTGGGAGATAATGTAACTATTTTATAAACCAGTTTTTTATGTTTCCAATTTTTTGGAGACACAATCCCATATGGTTCTTTCATGGTTTTGTTATGTTATGTAATGAATATTTATCTATTTAGATGTAATATCTATGAATGAAAGAGTGGATCATAATATTTGGTATCAGAGCACGTTTTAGTTATCATTTGGAAACTAGGATGAGAAAACCTTAGTAAGAATCCCAAGGGTAAGTCTAAGTTACAATCCTATAGTATTGGTAATGATCATGAATAACCTGGGATTAAACCTAAAGTGTCATAGATTAGAATTTTATAATCAATTTATCTTGATTATATGGTTCCCCGCTATGATTATTGTTTCTCGCACTATACTTTTTAGGTTTTAGACAATGGTTGGAACCAGGAGTATTCAAGTTAATGGTAAATGTGATGGATAAAGGAATGATATTCCTTATGAGTATCCAAATTAAATGGGATTAAAAATGAAAAACCTTATTATTATTCATAATCAAAAATATCATAATATGATTAATAATCTCAACTTTGGTGAGTTTACTCACCCATCTAATAAGAGAAAATGGAGTTTCATGGTGACCACAGAGGAAATAAAGTTCAATTTTCCTCATGTAAATAATGGTGTAAAAGGAATAAAGAAGAATGTTTTAAGAGAACTGGAAGATTATTTGGGTGTGGAAAATAAGTACACAAAGGAATTAATTGAAAAGAAAAATTGAAAGGTTCGTTTAATGAAATGGATAATACTAATAATATTTCTAAGGCATCATCTAAATTTAAATATTTTAAATGTGGAATGTATAGGAATTATGCAAATAGATGCCATAGGGGGAATATTGTGAACATAATCAGAAAGGTTGTATGAATAATAGTTATATTATTGATGATGAATAGACTAGGAATGACATCTGATATGGAATAAGTGTTAAGGAATAAAATTAAAAATCATGGTTAATGGTTTAATAAGGAAGTGGAATAATTGAGTATTTATTGGAATTTGAGAATAATGTTGTAGAAGTAATTTTATGGTATTATGTAATAATGAAACATATAAAGATTGTTCCACTATATTTTTTACTTAATTATTTTAAATTATATTTTGAATGGTACTGGTAACCATGAAAAGTGATTAAGGTGGTAAGGGGATATTTTTTGGAGAAAATGTGATTAAGGGAAATATAACCCTTAATATGTGCATGATGTTAGGCTAACAGTGTGATAAAGAGATGTTTTATTATGATAAAACAAATGGGATATAATTGATAACCTTGGAACTAATTAGTAATATGATGATAAGGTGGTTTATGGATTAAGTTTATAGAATATTTGGATTTATTGTATGAGGAAAGAGTTAATTTTTGAAAGAATGCATTTTTCACTAAGGTTTTATGGTAATAAAAGTTATTACCATGTTTCAAGAGAATACATGATAATGATCTTCACATGTTTGGTGTGTTATAATTAAGAGATATATCAAGTTTTTGGGGGACTAATGATAAGCTAATTTTAAAAATTTAGTGACCTTCATTCACAACTTTTGTATTTTAATCTTTTGGAAGGTTCATAAGGATAACCATTGAAAAAAATTTCTACATTGAACTTTGGATTAGGTTTTAAATATTAATGTATTACTTAACCATACAAAGATTTATGAGTATTAGATAACCTTTTCTAACCATTTTGTTATGATGATAACTAGAGATAGAAGGAATGACTTGTCATCCCATTATGGATCTTATGATCCACTAGTTCTTCAAGAATTACAATTTCAACTTCCATTCTTGGAGTAATAAATAAAGAGTAAATTGATCAAGGAACAAAAAAAGGATAATATTTTACTTCTAATATGAAATAAAGTATATCTTCATAAATTATTTTGAAATAAATTTGTATCCTATTATCATCATTTATTATGATATCAATTACCTTTTTCAGACCTTTTTGGTCTATATTTTTGTGGTCATTAACATTATCTTAGCCATGTTCTCTATCATTATCTATAAGAAATTGATAGTTATAATTCCATTCCATGTGTATATTTTTACTTTCCACTAATGTTATCCTAATCAGAATCCTAGTTTTGTGGTGACCTTCATCTTTTACTTCACCTTTTTTTAAGAGGAAGTTTTATTAACTCTTTTTACGATGTGTGTTTATGAAAAAGTAAGTTTCAAATATACACCTTTTATTTTTGAAGTGAAATTTAAAAATACTAGGATGATTTTTTTAAATCCTTGATCGTATTTGGATGGTTTCTTATCTATTGGAACTTCCATGGAATCTCTCTAAAGTTCATGGTGTGTTCTATGTATCTGTCCTAAGGAAGTACACACATAATCCTTCACATGTACTAAACTTAGAGGTCATATCACTATATAAAGTTAATTCTTATAAAGATAAATCAGTAAAGATTCTTGATCATGGAGATAAATTTCTAAAAAAGAATACCACTCACATAGTTAAAGTTTTGTGGTGAAACCACCATTTTGAGGAAGTTATATGGGAACCTGAGGATGTGATGAGGCAGAGCTATCCTCATTTTTTTATCCAAGTGATGAATTTTGAGGTTCAAATTCATTTTAATGGGGGGTAGAATGTATCCCCCCAAGATTTTATGGTATGTCTATTTTTTAAATAAATTTAATCTCTTCGATAGCTTACTTTTCATAGACCACCAAGCTTAAATAAACTCCAAAATATTATTATTTTAATATAACCATTATAAACTAGCCATTAAATTAGTGATTAGGAATAAGATTGACTATATTCTGAAATATATATTAATTTCATGTTTAATAAAAATTTATTTATTCTTATTAAATAAAAACATAATTTTTAGTAATGTCATTTTCTTCTTCATATATATGTTTTCTTCAAAAACATTTTTTATTGATTTCTATGAGAAAATATATATATATAATTAATTTTTAAAACTTTAAAAATTTTATTTTATATAATTAACATAATTTTTGGATTCATAATGTCAAAATTATCTTAGGATTATTTTTTGAAAATTTTCTAAAAAGTTTAATTTTCAGTGAATAGTAAAAAAATATTGATTTTTATGAACTCTCATTTTCTTTATATTTAAAAGTAATTTTATTATTTTAAAATGATCTCAAAGTAAAATAAATAATTTTTTACTTAGATTTAATATAATTAATTACATTTAAATAATATTTGTACCTTATTTTAGTATAAGAACATTTTTAGGCTTAAAACACATTTTTCCAAAACAAATGTTTTTCTTTATGTTTTGACACTTTAATTTCAAATGTAATTTTGAATCCTCAATGTTCTAAATTTTTTAAAATGGTTTACATGTTTTAAATCAATATTTTCAAAATATTTTATAATTTCATTTTCATCTTTAGGCATAATAAAGTTAGTGTGGTAGAAAAATATTTACCACAATATAGGTAAAATAATGTAATGGGTTAAAGTTAAATGGTAAAAGATTAAAATACCTAAAAAATACAGAATTTAATGATTTTTGATGTTTTTATCAAACTTAAATAGACTTTTCAACATTAATTATCATCAAAATTCAATGTAATTAATTCCACCTAAATTTGGTTGGCTTTAAATATAAAATAACCATTATTTAATCACATAAAGCCACCCTCCTTGAGTATAAATACCACCCCTTTCTCCTCACAATATTTGAATCTATTAAAATATCCTATAAACCCTCTCATACCCAATCTACTCATATCATAGTTCTAATAGTATCACCCAAATACCAATTCTATGTTCCTTAAGGAGTTCTTCAAGTTGGTGATATTCAAGAGGCGACTTTCTCAAAAAACCACTCTTAATTTTTTTATTTTTCTACCTTCTCTTAGCCTACTTCAACCAAAAAAGATTATAATAAATCCAATATCATTTATATACTATAATTTTATATTTATAATGTAATATCTTTTATCCACCCCTTTTCTCATCTCTTCTTATTCAAAGAAATGAAAACATTGTCCAAATTATGGCGGTTAACTGTCTCTATGGATAATGATTTTTCTTTTTTCCATTACCACCTTCAAGGATGGTAATAAAAGTTTATTCTAGTTAAATAATATTTTAATAGGTATATTATAACTTATTTCATGATCTTTAACTAATATATATAAATAATATTAAATAAAATTAAACTAGTTCGTGATGGTCTGAAAAACTACCAAAATAAACTAAACATTTATTATTATCATTTTATCTAATGAATCATCCTCATGTCAGAAGTAAAAATTATATATGGGACCATTTAAACTTATAAAAGTTTATGAATAACAGTTAATTTCACTTAGGTAGTTTTATTTACATTTTACAAGAAAATCCATAATTATATATAAATAAACCAACCATGAAACGAATGCACTTGAAAAAATAAAAATAGTGAAATAATATTAATGAAAGGGTGGTAAGATGTTATAAAAAGATCATATAAGGTATTATAAATATTATTATAGATCACTAATGAATTAATAACATTCTTTAAACCTTTATACAGGCGGATAGAGTACACAAAACTAAAGGGAAGTGTGAGGTAAGGGTTTATCAGCTCACTTTTACTTCAGTGAGATGTATTACTTATTCACAACTTATTTATTTTGTGTGTTCTATATACTTACCTTTGATATATTGTATCGAAAATTTCATTATCTTTATGTTATTCAATGTTTTATTTGATAATTATTATTTTTATGGGGCATACAATTTGACTGATTACAAAGTGATAAGGGATTTCTTAACTAAATTTTCATTCATTGGGTTAAAATTATACTTCATTGATTATTCCATGCTAATATTATGTGTGAGATGAAATTTGATTATATTATGTTTTATTTCCACTTGTTTTATGTGGATCTATGGTTGATGTACATTGTTTCATCAATTTTTAAAGGTGGGGAATGGGTTTTGCTCGACGGTTTGATTACGGGGGGTTGTAAGGCCTCACTCAATCACGTGCACCAAGTTTTCCATTTGTTTCATCTTCCTTATAAAATCCCAAAAATTCTTTCATTCATAGTTAGGTATGGACCTACTTTCCAAAGTCCAGGGGTCATCTAGGTTTTCAAGCCCAACGACTATTGGGACTCGCATTGGTCGAGATGATGGGAGTTCGGGCTCATCACACCTTTTTGGGGGGATTATTTACTACTCTAAGACTCTCTTATAGATTTAAGATATGTTCATGAAATACTTCCCATACCCCAATATAGGAATGGTTACCCCTATTTCAATGACTTGATTACAAACATGTATTGATGGGGACTATCACATGTATATCATGGGTTCTTTATTGCTCTCTAATTTAATTATGATGTTTGGTCCATGACCATGTTTGAGAACTCTGAAGTTTATTGATGTCTATGTATATGGATGATGTCTTGGGTATGGGATTGAACCTCTAAGAGGCATCCTACATATCCTGTGAAAATAGGAATCAAAATCCATGTAGTTCGTTTGACATAGTTTAAGGTCGTATTACTGGACCCATCTATGTTGTTTAACATCATAAGGTAAGGACATGAATATTAGGCTCAGACCACAATGATGTCTCCTACGTATCCTATTTTATATATGAATTATATTCCATGTATTTCTTGATATGGGTGTCTGTGTCATGAGGGATACAACAATAGAGGCCCTAGGTGAGACATATGCATATGATGGTGCCCTAGATTACTTTATCGAGAATATATCCATGTGAGTAGAGATAATATGTAATCAATATTACATCCCAATGGTGATTCCTCAACTAGTAATTCTCATCATGATATTGGTACAATCATCACTGGTCTCAAGGTTCACATGATCTATGCTCGGTGTGAGAAACAAGAGATAGTGGTAGATCAGAAACATTGCTTGTGAGCATATTCATACAGGGATTACAAATTAAAGTTTCACTTTGAAAGGGATGGTATCCCATATCATGGAGGATATGGTATGGATATCAGGCCTTAGGAATGCATCTTATGTATCTCGGTTATGGTGAGAATTAGAGTTCTCGTAGTTCACTTATCTCTTAACCTACGGACATGCTAAGGTGGATGATCGCACTTAAAGACATTATGGACATCCCTGAGGTTTTAGGAATGCTAGGGGTTTATGCAAAAATGGTTTCCCTATAGCTGGAGAAATATTATATTCTATTTGAAATTGGGGCATACATACTGAAGCTACCCAATTGTTCAGAGATTACACTCTGAGGATGCCCGATTGATCAAGGATTACACTCTAAGGCTACCCGATTGATCAGGGATTACACTCCAAGGTCACCTGATTGGTTGGGTCTTACACTCTAAGGTCTCTCGATCGATTGGGGATTACACTCATAGGATAACCATTTGGTGTACTCACATCATATCATTGGTTTGGGCTTACACTCTGAGGATTCTCGATTGGTTGGGTCTAACACTCTGAGGCTTCCCATTTGGTATACTCATACTATGGTGGATTAAAGAGAGGTGGTTATGACCAAGATGGTATATAAAAGAACATGATATTGGATAGGTCACATTAGTGTGTGACCTAAGCTTATCAATAATACTTCCCTTATAATAGGGGTATCTGGATGAAGGCTCCTAGTCGGGGTCCACATGACATGAGTCCAAGTAGATCTGTCAGACAAAGTGGAAATATCATAAGGGATGTGTCTGACATGTCTTGGACATCTATTGTGTGAGCCTTTATTGTCTACCCAATATGTCAGTGCACTGATGTGACATGTAAAACACATGAAAGGGTGTCTTCTTAATCTATTGGCATGACTTGGATGCCTTCGAATAGGCGAAGTCGGCATCTCTGAGATGCTTTGCATGACCAAATCTAGCATGTCAGGGATCTCATGCATGATCAACTGACTTGTCTCAAAAGTCTCCACCTGAGTGAATCGTACATATCAAAGTTTCTTCGCATGATTGAGTAGACATAACCATATGTTGTTGCCTGATTGAACTGACTTTTCTTCAGACTGTCTCATGTCAGTAAGGATATGTCCATGGGAAATCGCATGATCATTTCAACATGCCAATGAATCCTTAGCATGATAAAAATGAATTATCTAGGATTTATTTTCATAATCATGTCACGCGACTCTGAGGTGATTTTCAATATTGATGTGACTTGTTTTTGGGTCGTTATGTGACAATGGTGACATATCAAAGGGTTGTCAAGAGATCAATCTGACTTTTCTGAGTTTTGTCTTGTGATCAACATGGCATGTCCAAGCTTTCCTGAGGAAATCATGAGACCATTTAAGGGTATTGTGATCATGTGTACTTGAACCATTCACACGGTGGGGTCTCGTGGATATGTCTAAGGTATTTCGCTCATCCAAATACCGCAGGTTCGCATCTAAAGGATCGTGCTTTGAGTTTCACGGGCAACCAAATATTCCCATGTTTACATGTTGAAGGTGTACACCATAGGGATTTAATGGAAAAGGTAGATCCTATACATAGGATCATATTCTCACTTAGAGGGTACTCACATGATGGTTCCCTATTCATGTTATTCGCATAAACTCAAAAGGGACTCACAAGGGAGTCTGCCAACATATATGGAGGCTTCTTAATGACACAAACAGAATGGGTAAGTGTCTATGATTCATACAGTTGAAGGTTTTCCCATGAGTTCTCCCATGGATCAAGGACATGTATAGGCTGTTTAATACCCTCATGATGGATTCACATAAAGATTCACCATTCATTATAATATCATGACCCTGAAGGGGTCTTTTGAAGGGTTCTTTAACATCAAGTGGGCATGTTTTGTTGAGGCCTCATATACTAGTGAAGGCATGCATGGAATGAAGAGTGTGAATGACTTATGGGTTGTACGTCCACTCTGTTTATCTTTTATGGATAAGGTGTCTGCTGAGTTGTTATATTTCAAGGCATTCACTTCCAAGGCCACGTGAAATAATCATGTGTTACAGGAACTCTGGGTAGTGTAAGACTAAGTGGAAGTATTAGGGTCTATCTATCTTAACTATTAAAGACAAAGATGTAATCCCTCATGATCATGGGTTTGTGAGGGTATCTCGCACTTCATGCAACTTCTTTGTTCATAGGGTTCACACACTTTCAATAGAGGGTCTCACGATGGTCTCTTCCACCAAGCTAAGGAACCATGGAGGGTGCTTGCAGGCCAAGGAAACTATATCCAAGGCTGCATGTGATTATTACAAGACAAGGATACTCATGGTATTCATGATACTCGAGGGTTGTCATGTACACTGTCTCATAATCATGGGAACCAGTATGGGTGATTCACATATTCCAAGGCATGTATTGTTGTGTCACCTAAATTTTCATCATTCATGTGATATTTTCGTCCAAATGAGGACTCTTTGGGGCGTTCTGCTAGTGAATGTTGAGGGAACACACTGGTATAATCTACGCAGATAAGGGTCTTCCCTGGAATAATCATTAAAGAACTCAAAAAATGGAGGGGATCATGTGTTCTCACAAGAACCCCCCATCAACTAGGGGTTTCCTGATGTCCATTTCATCATGTGATTGTCTGTCCTTCAAAAGAACATGTGGTGGTGTTGAGTGATCACCTGAGGATTTCCTCTAATGGGCAGTGTCTAAAGTACCCTTTTCCTCTATCTTCCTTCCTTTTTTAATATCTTTTCCCTCCCTTCTTGCATTGTATTTTTTTTGGATAGAGTAGGGTTTATATAGGTGAGGGAGCCCAAATCTTCTTCAGCTTTGTATAGGATGAATATTGTGTGGATTGGCTGGCGTGGTGAAGATCACATCACATGATCATTTCATTTGATCATGAAATGCCTCTGTTTTTACCCTGTTTCCTCACATGATTATAAAATTCTAAATTAAATCGGATTGAAAATACTAGAATGGGTTTGTAGTCACTGAAATTCTTGTAACAGATTCAGGTACTATCCCTGATTAGGTTTCCTGATCAAAGAATGATCATGTGGTGGCCTCAACTCCCTTTTATGATGTTGTGTTCTCTAAATAAATCTGACTTAAATCTGATGAAAATACATCAGAGGTTAAAGGGTTTCACAATTGTAAAACTACTTGTGACGCCTTATCTTGTCTTCAATTCAGTTGTGTGATCAAAGGATGATTATTTGATGGCCTCAATCACTATCAGGGGGTCTTTTGAAATCCATTGGAGTTCACAGTTTGGACCTAATGGTGGCCTTTTCTAGATTCCTCAAACTCACGCTATCAGCAAAGTATTGGTGATGGCGTTGATGAAGAGCATCGAGTGATCATGAAACTGTGTTCGATTTTCCATGTTGAACCAACAGCATCAGTGCAGGAGGTTGAAGTTGGAGCCTCGCAGTGCGTGGGATCACTTGATTCAAATTCATGAGGTACAAGAAGCTTCAAGTTTGAAACAAACCCACAATGTGTGGGTTTGAAGCGGATGGTTGGGATCATTGGGAGGTGCGATCAGACGGTGTAGATCATCAGGCGGCATGATCGGACGATCTGGGTTTGATCACCATGAAAATATCGTGTACCACGTCGAATTATTACACCACTTCTTCTCTAGTATATAATATAGTCCATGGATAATTTTGGTTCGAGCCAACAATGTGGTCGGTACCCATACCATCTGTATCACTTCCACCGCAGGCTTCGGCCTTCCGAGTCTATGGCTAGGACTATGTGTCCACACCTACAGGCTTGGACACCACAAGCCCTATACATGGTCCGGACTTCCTCTTATGGGAGATATTCTCATCCGCTAGTCCACCAGTTGTCCCAGGCTGACTCCCCCAAGGCGTGGTTGACCACTGGTCCCACATGGGCCTATGGTCAAATTGGATTGGCTGGATGATGCCTAGCCATATTTTTTTTCTAAGGCTAGTAATAGAAAACCATTAAATACTAAGAATAAAATTCTTGGTATAATACAAGTCTCAAAGTGATCTCCTCTATATCCAAGTCCCCTTCTTTTAAGGATTCCATTCAAACCATATTTTCATTTCCAAAAAATCATAAAACTTATGAAATCACCGACATCAAAGTGTAAGTTTCACAAATATTAGTTCCAAAAAAAATGCCCCCACTTAGAATGAGATTCATCAGAATGAAAATAATTGTATTCTAAGGTAAACATAGATCACTTTGAAACATATTTGAATATCTAATGATTTAAGATACTAAACATCCTGGTATGATCTCTCTTGAGTATGTTTGAGGAACTTTCAAGTGTTACAAAGATGGTACATCTAGCCACAACCACTCGGATGAATCCAATATAGTAATTTGATTTGTCCTGGGGCATGGATACCCTGAAATTGGAATGTATATGAATTATAAAATGGAATAGGGGTTTAGTGAAAAGGAACTTGTGGTTGGATATGAAGTAAACCACACGTATGTATCTATGTATCCCGTGAGGATGGGAATCAAGCCGCACATAGATTTGAAATATATCACTATGCATATCAAACTCATGCATAGGAGACATAGGTTCATGGATAAATAACCCTATGATAAATTTCCTTGCGTATATATAACTCATACATAGGAGGGGGGATGTCACTATTTTGTGATGAAATGCTAGGTAGAGAGTCATGTATAAATGGATATGTTGATCAGATCACCCATGATGCTCATCCTTTATATGTAACACCAAACATATATGATTACCTGGATTTGAGTTCTTGAATTTCAACTAGTTTTTATTTGATAAATGCTCATGAATTCCCACTGACATGAAATTATTCATTGGTGCACCTGCTCCAGTAGTCTTGAGATCGTCTGATTTATAAGAACAATTTGGACATGATATGATTCCCTAATGCTTTGAATTTTTTCTAATATGAGGGACTTCACGAGCATATATTGATTTTTTATAAGTCTATATAATGGGCACCACATTATTTGTATCTATTTATTTACTTTTCCCTTACTTTTTTCTAATATTCATATGGGGGAAGACTTAGTGGGCATGGACTTGGATTTTTCTCAGGTCACCTTCTTACAGGTATTAGTCCTAATAATATTTTGTTCCTATTCTATTTTATAGCTACTCAATATAGTCTAGATCACACACAATGAATTTTTAATGAGAAGACACTCAAATTTTTCCCAGGATTCCATTATCAGGTTTTCATCTTGGCATGCATCATGTCTCTTGCTGTTTTAAGGTCCTGCAAACTAGACCATAATTGTTCTATAATTTAAGGTCTTTGAGATTGGATCTTCTCATAACTATATTTTAGGTTCTTTTATATTGGACCATAATTAATATGGATATAGAAGACCCATGATTACTCAAAACACTATGGGGTGATGAGTTCCATCATGTTATTACAAAGGCTCGCAAGGATTAGAGCTCTTTTCTTACAAGGAGGATATTCCTTTAGTTGGAGGGTTAAATCTCTTATGAATCGATAGTATGGCCAAGAAAATATGATCTCAACTCTTTTCTAAGGTCTTATAGAAGATTTATGGGGTGAATATGGTTGAGGTAGAAATACTAGGGAATCTAGGCCTGTTTGGATAGTTGGAATGTGGGTGATGTAAATCACAATCCAAAACTCTAAGCTAGGTAATATGGAATGGGGTAGACATGCTGAGTGTGTCCCTTAACACTATGGGGTTTCAGGTTCTTCCATGGTGTCATTGAGGCTCACAAGGATTAGTAAGTCCCTTATACTTGGCTAAGATGTTTCTAGTTAGTGGGTCTAATCCTTTACATCAATAGTATGGCCTAAATGATAGATCTATTTTACTTTACAGGGGATATGAAATATTTTTGGAGACTCAAACATCTAGATGATGAAGTTGGGTTTGGAAGGTAGGCTATCTAGGAAGGGTTCTGTCACCCTAGGGAAACTTATATCTTAATTGAACAGCTTAAGCCCTATGCCTTATGATTTCAAATTATGAGGTGTGAGCCATAAAAATGTTCAAGAATGAAGGGCCACATTCCAAACTTGAGAAAGGGTAAAAAACATGGTGATGCAACATCGAGGATATCAGATCCACTTGAATAGTCTAAGGAAAAGATGTTAAATCATATTCTAAAGTGATTAGATCATGAGAAATGTATGGGACAGCCACACTGAGGATATCTTAAAACATAATGTGGTGCTAAGTTCCACCGTAATGACACCAAGCTCACAATAATTATAAAGCCCTTTATACTAGGACAAGATGTCTCTTGTTGGTGGTTTTGAGCCCTTGCATCAATAACATGGCCAAGTGGAGAGATCTATTCTCTGCTTTAGGGGTAATGAAAGGTTGATGATGACTTGAGATGATTTAGATCATGAAGTGGTATTTATGACAAATGTAAGATCCAAGAAGGGTTTGATCACCCTAAAAGTTGTGTCACTGCCTGTTGAACATATTCTCATGGCAAGAAAATGTGAAAAATCATTGTTCTATTTTTTTTCTAGACCAGGGGGTCCATCAAGAATAGATTGGCTTTTACTAGGGATAAAGAGTAGACCCTATGAGATTTATTCCTTATTTATTTATGCCCTATTTTTTTCCTAAACTCTAAATATGAAAGGTTTATCAAGTGAAGACTTGAATTTTTATTAAGAATCCCTTAATGTTTTTTCAACATGACATGTTTTGTGTCTCGTTTTCTTAATAGTTTAATGTATTTTGATTTTCAATATTATAGACTATAGTTTAAGGTCTTGCATGTTTGACCAAAGTGTGAATAGTTTAGGGTCATGACACTTATGAACCTAACATGGGAGATGTTACAAAAGATCCTAATTAGGATGACCAGGGTAAAAAGAACTCCATAGTCCCTATCAGTAAGAGGTGAGACTATTGTAAATCATGGATCATGTTTCTTAGGTCATGAGTGGTGATATGGGACAATAATTATTGGGATAAACTAAAACACAATGGGGTGATAGGATCCGTTGTGGTGAAATTAGGCTCAGAAGAATAAAAAATACCTTTATACAAGGCCAAGATGTCTTAGGTCAGTGGGTATGATCCCTTGCATCAATAGCATGGTCAAACAAAGATATATCTTTTCTTTCTCAAGGGAAATGAAAGGTTGGAAATGAACCGAGATTCTTGAAACATAAAGTGTTGCATATGGATTGAGGTGCTTAAAAAGATGATGGAATCACCTCATTCTCTTGTTGGACAGGTTAATGATCTTGTGGTCCTTTGATAAGGAAGGATGATAAATGATGGTTTCCCCAGTTTAATGTCAAGTAGTAGGGACATGCCTTCCTCTGTGCATTTTAACATCATGTAGTAAGGATGTACTTCCATGTAGTTTAAATTCATGCGGTAAGTATGTACTTCTATTTAGTTTAACATCATGCAGTAAGAATGTACTTCCATGTAATTTAACATCATGCTATAAGGATATGGGAACCGAGTGAAAGTTTGAAAATTTTATGACAGGGGATAAAGATAGAGACTCATGAATCACTACGTGTCTCATGAGTATGAGAATCAGGCCACATGTAGTTCTAAATTAAGACTTCTATATAGGTCTGGCCCATATGCATGTAGGTGGGATTTTTATATTTATTTTTAGTGAATGGGCTCAGTGTTTTAAATTTGAGTGTCACTACATATCTTGCAAGGGAAGGAATCATCTCACATGTAGTTATTGAATGGGAAATAACCTACATAGGTCTGACCCATATGTACAGGTGGGAATTATTTCTATTGATCATTTCAACTGGGATTGAGATTAGAGATCCAAGTGTCACTACGTATCCTGTGATAGAAAGGAATCAAGACACACATAGTTCTTGATGTTCTGTGTAGTTTAACATCATGTGGTAAGGATGAGGGTAAACTGGTGTGAATTGATGGGAATATTTTGTTTGGGCCTAAGGCTGAATTTTTGGGCTTCACTATGTATCTCATGATAATGAGAATCAAACCACAAATATTTTTTAAGAACCGTGCAGTTTAAATTCATGCAGCAAGGACATTGACCATGAAATTTAACGTCATGTGGTGATGACTCATGGTATTCCTTTTAAAGTATTTCATTAAGGACTGAATGTACCTATTGTGAACTTTTAAACCTTTATTGTGAGGGTAAGTCCCTTCCGTAATTCCTATGCTCATGTGAGCTATGCTTGGTGTGAGAAACAAGGAATGGAAAGGGTTTACCAACAATGCATAGATAGTTTAGGGTACATTAAAAGAAGTTTGCATCATATAGTAGATGGACCAAGATATAGGATCAAGGTGTCCCTACGTATCTCATTATAAATAAAAATAAATTCATACATATTTCTATAATAACCATGTATTTTAACATCATGCGGCTAAGAAATAGGTGACTTGATGTGAATAGAGAAGGATATAACAGATATGTGCAATTTTATGTCATGTGGTAAGTACATTAGCTATGCAGTTTAATGTTTTTCAGTAAGGAAGAATGGTGTCTTGTAGTTTAATGTATTGCTTCTAGGATGAAAGGTTTCATGAATTTTAACATCTTGCTGCTAGGATAAAAGGTTTCATGCTACCAGAAAAAATTTGTAAAGTTTAATGTCATGTAACTAGGACGAGCGATGGTACTTAAACTGATGTGGATTCCCTCATAATTATTTGATACTTGATACAAAATATTGCCTCATCCTAGTCTAGATCAGTCAATAAGATGTTTGAATTATCCAATGTCTCAGTACAAACATTTTGTGATCGGGGAACATAATATAATATGGGATCAAAAGGGAACTTTTCCATCCATCCCCTAACATAGTCAGTGAGAGGGACCAATTCTTCCTTTTTGAAAGAATATTCTCCATTGACCTTCCTTATCACTAACAAAAAATCCAATTTGATGTTTAGGTAGGATATTTACAGCTATAGGTCCAATTCTGGGCCATTGATGAGGTATTGGTATTCTGCCTTGTTATTTGTGCAGCCTTCAGATTGTGAGAAAGAGTGGGGAAAAAACGATTTACATGAGAGAGAAATATAATCCCCAGGACAACGCAGTTGATCTTTAGGTTTTCCATCATTCTCATGATAAGACTTAGTGAGGTTCCATCAAAATACATCTCTCATATCCAGGGAGTTTCATGGGAATAAAAGACCTCTTCATCTGGAAGCTTAGTGTACACTGGTATATTCACTGGGGTGGGATATATTGTGAGGAAATTTTCTAAGGCTTGTCCTTTAACTAACTTATATGACACATACTAAATTTAATATTTCTGAAAAATGACCACCCATTGGGCCAAGTTCCCAGTCAATATCAGACGGCCAAGAATGTACTTGAGAAGATCAATGTGAGAGACTAATTAGACTTCGTGGTGCTGCAAGTAATGCCTCGGATTTTTCACAGTGAGGATGAGTGCAAGGAAGTTCTTCTCGATATCATATTATCAATTTTCAGTACCTATCATTGTCCAGCTAATAAATAGAGATTATTTTCACTTCCCGCATCATTCTTTTGTGTATGGAGGGAGCCTAATGAGCATTCTATGGTGGCCACATAAAATATGAGTGACCTTCCTTCCCCCAGAGGCATCAGAAACAATGGGTGCAAAAGTTATTTCTTAATAATTTCAAAGGATTATTAGTATTCATTGTCCTATCTTAACAAGGATGATGTTGGAAATCCATCTTGGGTATTACACTTTCTCAGACAAAATTGTCTTTGACTGATTTTTCAAATCTTGCCTCTACATTGGTGACATGAGAGTGGTGGATTCTCATGGATGTCTTCTTGAAGCCTTGATTCTCATTAGGTAGTCTGATATGGTGCGTAGACATATTTGGGTTTAGTTTTGTAATTTATGTGTAGTTCCATGAGAACACTTATCGGTGCTTCTTTAGAAATGTGATATACATCTCTTGTTTTTTGAGGGGAATGGCAGCACAAATCAGTGTAGGAAGAAGGTCTTCCCCAATTCCTAGATTTATCTTCCTAATCTTATCTATGGTGTTGGATAAACCTTCCTAGAATACTTGGGGGAGTTACTAAGATCGTCCTCATCTTCCTCATTTTTTGAGCCTATAGAGACATTTCTAAATAAAGATGGAAATATGGGGGGGCCTCTGTCACTATCGGGGTGAGAGAGGTCATGAGAGGAGAAATTTTCATACCCTATTATCTAAGTTTTCATAGAGAAACATCATATATTATTCAGATTTTTGGTTTTAGGGTTTAGAGATTAGGGTTTCAGATATAAGGTTTTGGGTCTAGGTTTTAGGATTTTTTTGGTATGGTTTTCGGAATTAGGTTTATGATTTCAGGGTTAGGGTTTAGGTTTTAAGTTTCAGGGTTTATTATTTAGAGATTAGGGTATAGGGAATAGGTTTTTAGGTTTAGGGGTCAGATTTTAGGTTTTATAGTTTAGGTATTATGGTTTTGGATATATTGTTTTGGGTCTGGGATTTAGGATTTTTTTTGTTCAGTTTTGGGGTTTCGGTTTATGATTTCAGGGGGAAGCTTTATGTTTTAAGGCTTATGGTTTATAATTTTGAGATTATGGTATGGGTAATATGTTTTTGGGTTCGGGGTTTATCTTTTAGGATTAAGGGTTTAGAGATTAGGGTTTCAAATATAGGGTTTTGGGTCTAGGTTTTAGGATTTTTTTGGTATGGTTTTCAGGTTTAGGTTTATGATTTCAGGGTTAGGGTTTAGGTTTTAAGGTTTAGGGTTTATTATTTTTATATTAGGGTATAGGGAATAGGTTTTTAGGTTTATGGGTCAGATTTTAGGTTTTATAGTTCAGGTATTAGGGTTTCAAATATAGTGTTTTGGGTCCAGGATTTAGGATTGTTTTGTTCAGTTTTGGGGTTTCAGTTTATGATTTCAGGGGGACGGTTTATGTATTAAGTTTTAGGGTTTATAATTTTTATATCTTGGTATTGGGAAGATGTTTTTGGGTTTGGGGTTCCGCTTTTAGGTTTTAGAGTTTAGAGATTAGGGTTTCGGATATAGGGTTTTGGGTCTAGGTTTTAGGATTTTTTTGGTATGGTTTTTTGGTTTAGGTTTATGATTTCAGGGTTAGGGTTTAGGTTTTAGGGTTTAGGGTTTATTATTTTGATATTATGGTATAGTTAATTAGTTTTTAGGTTCAGGGGTTAGCTTTTAGGTTTTATAGTTTAGGTATTTGGGTTTCAGATATAGTATTTTGGGTCTAGGATTTAGGATTTTTTTCGGTTTTGGGTTTTTGGTTTATGATTTCAAGGGGAGAATTTATGTTTTAAGTTTTAGGGTTTAGAATTTTGAGATTTGGGTATGGGGAATATTTTTTTGGGTTTGTTTTTCATCTTTTAGGTTTTAGGGTTTAGAGTTTAAGGTTTCGAATATAGGGTTATGGGTCTAGGTTATAGGATTTTTTTTTTGAATGGTTTTCAAGTTTAGGTTTATGATTTTTGGTTTATTGTTTAGGTTTTAAGGTTTAGGGTTTATTATTTTTAGATTATTGTATATGGAATAGGTTTTTAGGTTCAGGGGTCAGATTTTAGGTTTTATAGTTCAGGCATTAGGGTTTCAGATATAGTGTTTTGGGTCTAGGATTTAGGTTTTTTTTTCGGTTTTGGGGTTTCTGTTTATGATTTCCAGGGGGATTATGTTTTAAGGTTTAGGTTTTTAAATTTTTATACTTGATTATTGGTAATATGTTTTTGGGTTTGGGGTTTAGATTTTAGGTTTGAGGGTTTAGAGATTAGGGTTTCGTATATAGGGTTTTGGGTCTAGGTTTTAAGATTTTTTTAATATGGTTTTCGGGTTTAGGTTTATGATTTTAGGGTTTGGGTTTAGGTTTTAAGGTTTAGGGTTTATTAATTTTATATTAGGATATAAGTAAAAGGTTTTTAGGTTTAGGGCTCAGCTTTTAGGTTTTAGAGTTCAGGTATTAGCGATTCAGATATAGTGTTTTGGGTCCAGGATTTAGGATTTTTTTGTTCGGTTTTGGGGTTTCGGTTTCTGATTTCTGGGGGAGGGTTTATTTTTTAAGGTTTAGGGTTTATAATTTTTATATTATCGCATGGGGATGATTTTTTGGGTTTGGGTTTTAGCTTTTAGGTTTTAGGGTTTAGAGATTAGGGTTTCAGATATAGGGTTTTGGGTCTATGTTTTAGGATTTTTTGGTATGGTTTTCAGGTTAGGTTTGTGATTTCAAGGATAGGGTTTAGGTTTAAAGGTTTAGGGTTTATTATTTTCAGATTAGGGTATAGGGAATAAGTTTTTAGGTTCAGGTTTCAGCTTTTAGGTTTTAGATTTCAGGTATTAGGATTTCAGATATAGTGTTTTGGTTCGAGGATTTAGGATTTGTTTTCAGTTTTGAGGTTTCAGTTTATGATTTCAAGGGGAGGGTTTATGTTTAAAGTTTTAGGATTTATAATTTTGATATTACGATATGGGGATGATTTTTTTTGGTACGGGGTTCAGCCTTTTGGTTTAAGTGTTTAGAGATTAGTGTTTCAAATATAGGGTTTTGGGTCTAGGTTTTAGGATTTTTGTTAGTATGGTTTTTGGGTTTAGGTTTATGATTTCAGGGTTAGGGTTTAGGTTTTAAGGTTTAGGGTTTATTATTTTGATATTAGGTTATATTGAATAGGTTTTTATGTTCAGCGGTCAGCTTTTAGGTTTTAGAGTTCAGGTATTAGGGTTTCAGATATGGTGTTTTGGGTCTATGATTTAGGTTTTTTTTGTTCGGTTTTGGGGTTTCGGTTTATGATTTTAGGGGGAGGGTTTATTTTTTAAGGTTTAGGGTTTATAATTTTGATATTACGGTATATGGAATATGTTTTTGGGTTTGGGGTTCAGCTTTTAGGTTTTAGGGTTTAGAGATTAGGGTTTCAGATATATGGTTTTGGGTCTAGGTTTTAGGATTTTTTTGGTATGGTTTTTGGGTTTAGGTTTATGATTTCAGGGTTAGGATTTAGGTTTTAAGGTTTAGTTTTTATTATTTTGAGCATAGGGTATAGGGAATACGTTTTTAGGTTCTGAGGTCAGTTTTAGGTTTTAGGGTTCAGGTATTAGGGTTTCAGATATAGTGTTTTTTGTCTAGGATTTAGTATTTTTTGTTCGGTTTTGGGGTTTTGGTTTATAATTTCAGGAAGAGGGTTTATAATTTTGATATTAGGGTATGGAGAAGATATTTTTGGGTTTAGGATTCAGCTTTTAGGTTTTGGGTTTTAGAGATTAGGGTTTCAGATATAGGGATTGGTGTCTAGGTTTTAGGATTTTTTTGGTATGATTTTTGGGTTTAGGTTTATGATTTTAGGGTTAGGATTTTGGTTTTAAGGTTTAGGGTTTATTATTTTGAGATTAGGGTATATGGAATAGGTTTTTAGGTTCCGGGGTCATCTTTTAGATTTTAGAGTTCAGGTATTAGGGTTTCAGATATAATGTTTTGGGTCTAGAATTTAGGATTTTTTTTCGGTTTTGGGGTTTTAGTTTATGATTTTAGGGGGGTTTATGTTTTAAGTTTTAGTGTTTATAATTTTTAGATTAGGGTATGGGGAAGGTGTTTTTGGGTTCGAGGTTCAGCTTTTAGTTTTTAGGGTTTAGATATTAGGGTTTCAGATATACAGTTTTGGGTCTAGGTTTTAGGAGTGACCTTCCTTCCACCAGAGGCATCAAGACTGGTGGGTGCAGAAGGTATTGCTTGAGACTTTCAGAGGATTCTTAGCATTCATTTTCTGATATTAACAAGGATGATGTTGGTAATCCATCTTGGGTATTACACTTTCTCAGACAAATTTGTCTTTGACTGATTTGTCAAATCTTGCCTCTACATTGGTGACATGAGAGGGGTGGATTCTCATGGATATCTTCTTGAAGCCTTGATTCTCATTGGGTTGTACGAGATGGTGTGTAGACATATCTAGGTTCAGTTTGGTAATTTATGTGTAGTTCCTGTGAAAGCTTATCAGTTCTTCTTTAGAAATGTGATATACATCTCTTGTTTTTTGAGGGGCATGGCGGCACTAATCAGTGTAGGTTTTTGGTCTTCCCCTATTCCTAGATTTATCTTTCTGAGATTATCTATGGTGGTGGAGACACCTTCCTAGAATAATTTTTGGAGTTAATAAGATCATCCTCATCTTCCTCCATTTTTGATCCTATAGAGACATTTCTAGATGAATATAGAAATCTGGGGGGGGGGCTCTATCACTATTAGGGTGCGAGAGGTCATGAGAGGAGACATTACCATCCCCTATTATCTTAGTTGTCTTAGAGATACATCAAATATTATTGTATTTGACACTAACATTGAGGAAAGTCATGGCTTGGACCTCTGGGATTAGATCGGCCACCTTGACCAAGCTTATGGGGAGCGGTTAGTCACCATTGAGAAAACTCCAGGTATTTACAAGGGTGATATAGTACAATCATTATAGGTATAACCTAAAACACAACGGGGTGATTGGCTACGTTGTGGGGAAATTAGACTCACAAGAATCAGAAATCCCTTTATACTGGTCAAAGATGTATTAGTTCGGTGGGTATGATCCATTGCATCAATAGCATGGTCAAACAAAGAGATATCTTTTCTTTTTCAATGGAAATTAAAGGTTGGTGATGACCTGATACTCTTGAAACATGAAGTGTGGAATATGGATTAAGGTGCTTAAAAAGATGATGGAATCACCTCATTCTCTAGTTGGTCGGGTTAATGATCTTGTGGTCCTCTGATAATGAAAGATGATAAATGATGGTTTCCCCGGTTTAATGTCATGTAGTGGGGACATGCCTGCCTCCGTGCAGTTTAATGTCATGTGGTAAGGACGTACTTCCTTGCAGTTTAACATCATGTGGTAAGGATGTACTTCTATTCAGTTTAACATCATGCAGTAAGGACGTACTTCCATGAAATTTAACTTCATGTTGTAAGTATATGGGAACTGAGAAAAATTTTGGAAATTTTTTGACTTGGGATAAAGATAGAGACTCATGAATCACTATGTATCTCATGATTGTGAGAATCAGTCCACACATAGTTCTAAATTAAGTCTTTTACATAGGTCTAGCCTATATGCCGGGAGGTGGGACTTTTATATTTATTTGTTGTGACTGGGATCAGTGTTTTAAATTTGAGTGTCCCTACATATCTTGAAAGGGCAAGAATCATCTCACATGTAGTTATTGAATGGGAAATACTCTACATAGGTATGAACCATATGTATAGGTGGGAATTATTTCTGTTGATCATTGAAGCTGGGCTTGGGATTGGAGATCCAAGTGTCACTACATATCCTATGATTTAAATGAATCAAGACACACATAGTTCTTGATGTTCCGTGTAGTTTATGGTTATGCAGTGAGGATGAGGATGAACTGATGTGAATTGATGGGAATATTGTGTTTGGGCCTAAGGGTGAAAGTTTTGGCTTCACTATGAATCTCATGATATTGATAATCAAACCACACATAGTTTTGAAGAACCCTATAGTTCAAAGTCATGCAGCAAGGACATTGACCATGCAATTTAATTTCATGTGGTGATGACTCGTGGTATGCCTTTTAAGGTCATTAATTTAGGACTGAATGTACATATTGTGCACTTTTAAACCTTTATTGTGAGGTTAAGTCCCTTCCGTAATTCCTAAGATCATGTGAGCTATGCTCGGTGTGAGAAACAAGGAATGGAAAGTGTTTACCAAAAATGCATAGATAGTTGAGGGTATAGTAAAGGAAGTATGAATCATGTAGTGGATAGACCAAGATATATGATTGAGGTGTCCCTATGTATCTCATTATAAATGAGAATAAATCCATACGTAGTTCTAGAAGAACCATGTAGTTTAACATCATGCAGCTAGGAAATATGTGAATTGACGTGAATAGAAATGAATATCATGGATCTATGCAATTTTATGTCATGCAGTAAGTACATTGGCTATATAGTTTAATGTCTTGTATTATGGAATAATGGTGTTGTGTAGTTTAATGTATTTCTGCTAGGATGAAAGGTGTCATAAATTTTAACATCCTGCTACTAGGATGAAAGGTTTCATGCTACTAGGAAAAATTTGTACAGTTTAATGTCATGTAACTAGGACGAGTGATGGTACTTACACTGATGCGGGTTCCCTCATAATTATTTGATGCTTGATACAAAATATTTCCTCCTCCTAGTCTAGATCATCCAAGAAGATGTTTATATTAGCCAATGTCTCAACACAAATATTCTTTGATCGGGGAACATAATGTAATGTGGGCTCAAAAGGGAACTTTTCTATCAATCCCCTAACATAGTCAGTGAGGGGGACCCACTCTTCCTTTTTGAAGTTATATTCTCTATTGACCCACCTTATCACTAAATCAAAATACCATTTGATGTTTAGGTAGGATATTTACTGCTATAGGGCCAATTTTGAGCCATCGATGAGGGCTTCATATTCTGCCTTGTTATTTTTCCTGCCTTCAGATAGTGAGAAAGAGTGGGAAAATCGATTTACATGAGATAAAAATATAATCCCCAAGAAAACTCAGTTGATCTTCAGTTTTTTCATTATTCTTCTAATAATACTTCATGAGGTTCCATCAAAATACATCTCTCATATCTGGGTAGTTTCATGGGAATAAAAGACACATTCATTTGGAAGCTCAACGTCCTTTGGTATATTCTACAGGGCGGGATATGTTGTGAGGAAATTAGTTAAGGCTTATACTTTTACTAATTTATATGACACATACTAAATTTCATATTGCAGAAAAATGACCACCCATCAGGCCAAGAGCCTAGTCAGTATCAGACAACCAAGAATGTACTTGAGCAGATTGATGTGAGAGACTAATTGGACTTTGTGGTGTTGTAAGTAATGCCTCGGATTTTTCACTATGAGGATGAGTGAAAGGCAGTTCTTCTCGATATCATAGTAGCAATTAGTAGTACCTAGCATAGTCCATCTAAGGTAATAGAGACTATTTTTACTTCCTGTATCATTCTTTTGTGCATAAAGGGAGCCTAATTAGAATTCTATGGTGGCCACATATAAGATGAGTGGCCTTCCTTACAACAGAGGAATCATAATCGGTGGGTGAATAAGGTATTTCTTGAGACTTTAAAATTATTCTTAGTAGTCTTTATCCTATCTTAACAAGGATGATGTTGGCAATCCATCTTGGGTATTACACTTTTTCAGACAAAGTTGGCTTTGACTGATTTGTCAAATCTTGCCTCTAAATTGGTGAAATGAGAGGGGTGGATTCTCTTGGATGTCTTCTTGAAGTCTTGATTCTCATTGGGTAGTCTGAGATGGTGTGTAGACATATCTGGGTTTAGTTTGGTAATTTACATGTAGTTCCATGTGAACACTTATCGGTGCATCTTTAGAAATGTGATATACATTTCTTGTTTTTTTAGGGGCATAGCGGCACTAATCAGTGTAGGTAGAAGGTATTCCCCTATTCCTAGATTTATCTTCCTGAACATATCTATGGTTTTGGAGACACCTTCCTCAATACTTGGGGGAGTTACTAAGATCATCCTCATCTTCCTCCATTTTTGAGCCTATAGAGACATTTCTAGACGAAGATGGAAATATGGGGGGCCTCTGTCACTATTGGGGTGAGAGAGGTCATGAGAGGAGACATTTTCATCCCCTATTATTTGAGTTTTCATAGAGATACATTAAATATTATTCATCTTTTAGGTTATAGGGTTTGGAGATTAGGGTTTCAAATATAGGGTCTTGGGTCTTGGTTTTCGGATTTTTTTGGTGTGGTTTTCAGGTTTTGGTTTATGATTTCATGGTTAGGGTTTAGGTTTTAAGGTTTAGGGTTTATTATTTTGATAGTATGGTATAGGTAATAGTTTTTTAAGTTCAGGGGTCATCTTTTAGGTTTTAGAGTTTAGCTATTACGGTTTTGGATATAGTGTTTTGGGTCCAGGATTTAGGATTTTTTTTTTCGATTTTGGGGTTTCCATTGATGATTTCATGGGGAGGATTTATGTTTTAAGGTTTATGGTTTATAATTTTTAGATTAGGGTATGGGTAATATGTTTTTGGGTTTGGTTTTCAGCATTTAGGTTTTAGGGTTTAGAGATTATGGTTTCAGATATAGGGTTTTGGGTCTAGGTTTTAGGATTTTTTTGGTAGGGTTTTTGGGTTTAGGTTTATGATTTCAGGGTTAGGGTTTAGTTTTTAAGGTGTAGGGTTTATTATTTTGATATTAGGGTATAGGGAATAGGTTTTTAGGTTTAGGGGTCAGCTTTTAGGTTTTAGATTTCAGGTGTTAGGGTTTTGGATATAGTGTTTTGGGTCTAGGATTTAGGATTTTTTTTGTTCAGTTTTGGGGTTCCGGTTTATGATTTCAGGGTGATGGATTGTGTTTTAAGGTTTAGGGTTTATAATTTTGATATTAGGGTATGGTTAAGATGTTTTTGGGATTGGGGTTCAGCTTTTAGGTTTTAGGGTTTAGAGATTAGGGTTTCGGATATGCGGTTTTGGGTCTAGGTTTTAGGATTTGTTTGGTATGGTTTTCGGGTTTAGGTTTATGATTGCAGGGTTAGGGTTTAGTTTTTAAGTTTTAGGTTTTATTATTTTTAGAGTAGGGTATAGGGAATAGGTTTTTAGGTTCATGGGTCAGTTTTTAGGTTTTAGAGTTCACATACTAGGGTTTCAGATAGAGTGTTTTGGGTCCAAAATTTAGAATTTTTTTGTTCGGTTTTGTGGTTTCAGTTTATGATTTCATAAGGAGGGTTTATGTTTTAAGGATTAGGGTTTAGAATTTTGATATTAGGGTATGGGAATATTTTTTTTGGGTTCTGGGTTCATCTTTTATGTTTTTGGGTTTAGAGATTATGGTTTTAGATATAGGGTTTTGGGTCTAGGTTTTAGGAATTTTTTTGTATGGTTTTAGGGTTTTGGTTTATGATTTCAAGGTTAGGATTTAGGATTTATGGTTTAGGTTTTATTATTTTGAGATTAGGGTATAGGGAATATATTTTTAGGTTTAGGGGTCAGCTTTTAGGTTTTAGAGTTCAGGTGTTAGTGTTTCGGATATAGTGTTTTGGGTCCAGGATTTAGGATTTTTTTTGTTCAGTTTTGGGGTTTCGGTTTATGATTTCTGCGTGCGGGTTTATATTTTAAGATTTTGGGTTTATAATTTTGATATTAGGGTTTGGGGAAGATATTTTTGGGTTTGGGGTTCATATTTTAGGTTTTAGTGTTTAGATATTAGGGTTTCGTATATAGGGTTTTGGGTCTAGGTTTTAGGGGTGACCTTCCTTCCACCAGAGGCATTAGAACTGGTGGGTGAAGAAGGTATTTCTTGATATTTTAAAAGGATTATTAGAATTCATTATCCTATCTTAACAAGGATGATGTTGGAAATTTATCTTGGGTATTACACTTTATTAGACAATATTGGCCTTGACTGATTTCTTAAATCTTGCCTCTGCATTGGTGACATGAGAGGTGTGGATTCTCGTAGCTATCTTCTTGAAGCATTGATTCTCATTGGGAAGTCTGAGATGGTGCGTAGACATATCTGGGTTCATTTTTGTAATTTACATGTAGTTACATGTGAACACTTATCAGTGCTTCTTTAGAAATGTGACATACATCTCTTGTTTTTTGAGGGGCATGGCGGCATTAATCAGTGTAGGTAGTAGGTCTTCCCTTATTTCTAGATTTATCTTCCTAAGCTTATCTATGGTTGTGGAGGCACCTTCCTCAAATACTTGGGGGAGTTACTAAGATCATCCTCGTATTCCTCCATTTTTGAGCCTATAGTGACATTTATATATGAATATGGAAATCTGGGGGGGGGGGCTCTGTCACTATCGGGGTGGGAGAGGTCATGAGCGGAGACAATGTCATCCCCTATTATCTGAGTTGTCATAGAGATGCATCAGATATTATTGAATTTGACACTGACATTAGGGAAAGACACGGCTTGGCTCTCAGGGATTAGATCGGCCACCTTGACTAGGATTATGGGGAGCACCTAGTCACCTTTGAGCATACTCTATTTATTTACAAGGGTGATATGGGAAAGTAATTATTGGGATAAACTAAAACACAATGGGGTGATAGGCTCCGTTGTGGGGAAATTAGGCTCACAAGAATCAGAAATCCCTTTATACTAGGCCAAGATGTCTTAGGTCGGTGGGTATGATCCCTTGCATCAATAACATGGTCAAACAAAGAGATATATTTTCTTTTTCAATGGAAATGAAAGTTTTTAAATGACTTGAGATCCTTGAAACATGAATTGTGGAATATGGTTTGAGGATCTTAAAAATATAATGGAATTGCCTCATTATCTAGTTGGTCGGGTTAATGATCTTGTGGTCCTTTGATAAGGAAGGATGATAAATGATGGTTTCCCCAATTTAATGTCGTTTAGTGGGGACATGTTTTCCTCTGTTCAGTTTAATGTCATGTGGTGGGGATGTACTTCCATTTAGTTTAACTTCATGTGGTAATGATGTACTTCTATTCAGTTTAACATCATACAGTAAGGACGTACTTCCATAAAATTTAACATCATGTTGTAAGTATATGGGAACTGAGTGAAATTTTGGAAATTTTGTAACTGGGGAGAAAGATAGAGACTCGGGAATCACTATATCTTTCATGAGTATGATAATGAGGCCACACATAGTTCTAAATTAACTCTTCTACATAGGCATGGCCCATATGCATGGAGGTGGGATATTTATATTTATTTGTTGTGACTGGGCTCAGTATTTTAAATTTGAGTGTCACTACATACCCTGCAAGGGAAGGAATCATCTCACATGTAGTTATTGAATAGGAAATACTCTACATAGGTCTGACCCATATATATACAGTTGGGAATTATTTCTGTTGATCATTGCTGCTAGGCTTGGTATTTGAGATCCAAGTGTCACTATGTATCCTGTGATTGAAAGGAATTAAGATACACGTATTTATTGATGTTACGTGTAGTTTAATGTCGTGTGATGAGGATGAGATTAAACTGATGTGAATTTATGGGAATATTGTGTTTGGTTCTAAGGGTGAAAGTCTAGGCTTCACTATGTATCTCATGATAATGAGAATCAAGCCACATGTAGTTTTGAAGAACCGTATAGTTTAAAGTCATGCAGTAAGAACATTGACCATGCAGTTTAACATCATGTGGCGATGACTCATGGTATTCCTTTTAAGGTCTTTCATTTAGGGCAGAATGTACCTATTGTTCACTTTTAAACCTTTATTGTGAGGGTAAGTCCTTTCTGTAATTCCTAAGCTCATGTGAACTATGCTTGGTGTGAGAAACAAGGAATGGAAAGGGTTTACCAACAATGCATAGATAATTGAGGGTACAGTAAAGGAAGTTTTCATCAAGTAGTGGATGGACCAAGATATAGGATTGAGGTGTCCCTGCGTATCTCATTATAAATGAAAATAAATCTGTACGTAGTTCTAGAATAACCATGTAGTTTAACATCATGTGGCTAGGAAATAAGTGACTTGATGTGAATAGATATGGATATCACGGATCTGTGCAATTTTATGTCATGCGGTAAGTACATTGTCTATGTAGTTTAATTTCTTATCTTAAGGAAGAATGGTGTCGTGTAGTTTAATGTCTTGATGCTAGGATGAAAGGTGTCATGAAGTTTAACATCTTGCTTCTAGGATGAAAGGTTTCATGCTACCAAGAAAAATTTGTATAGTTTAATGTCATGTAACTAGGACGAGCGATGGTACTTACACCGATGTGGATGCCCTCATAATTATTTGATGCTTGATATAAAATTTGGCCTCCTCCTAGTCTAGATCATCCAAGAAGATTGTTTTATTAGCCAATGTCTCGGCACAAACATTCTGTGATCAAGGAACATAATGCAATGTGGGCTCAAAAGAGAACTTTTCCATCAATCCCCTAACATAGTCAGTGAGAGAAACTAGTTCTTACTTTTTAAGGTATATTCTTCATTGACTCGCCTTATCAGTAACTCCAAATCCCATTTGAGGTTTAGGTAGGATATTTACAGCTATAGGGCCAATTCTGAGCCATCGATGAGGGCTTGGTATTCTGCCTTATTATTTGTGCAGCCTTCAGATAGTGAGAAAGAGTGGGAAAAATCGATTTACATGAGAGAAAAATATAATCCCCATGACAACTCAGTTGATCTTCAGGTTTTCCATTATTCTCCTGATAAGACTTCATGAGGTTCAATCAAAATACATCTCCTGTATCTAGGGAGTTTCATGGTAATAAAATACATCTTCATTTGGAAGCTCAGTGTTCTATGGTATATTCTTCAGGGCGAGATATGTTGTGAGGAAATTAGCTAAGGCTTGTCCTTTTACTAAATTCTATGACACATACTAAATTTCATATTGCTAAAAAATGACCACCCATCAGGCCAAGTGCCCAGTCAGTATCAGACGGCCAAGAATGTACTTGAGCGGATCGATGTGAGAGACTAATTGGAATTTGTGGGGCTGCAAGTAATGCCTCATATTTTTCACTGTGAGGATGAGTGCAAGGCAGTTCTTCTCGATATCATAGTAGAAATTATCATAACCTAGCATATTCTAGCTGAGGTAATAGAGACTATTTTCACTTCCCGCATCATTCTTTTGTGCATGGAGGGAGCCTAATGAGCATTCTATAGTGGCCAGATATAAGATGAGTGACCTTCCTTCCACTAGAGGTATCAGAACCAGTGGGTGCATAAGGTATTACTTTAGACTTTCAAAGGATTCTTATCAGTCATTGTCCTATCTTAATAAGTATGATGTTGGAAATCCATCTTGGGTATTAAAATTTCTCAGACAAAGTTGGCTTTGACTGATTTGTCAAATCTTACCTCTACATTGGTGACATGAGAGGGTTTGATTCTCCCGACATTCTTCTTAAAGACTTGATTCTCACTGGGTAGTCCGAGATGGTGCGTAGACATATCTAAGTTCAGTTTGGTAAATTACATGTAGTTCCATGTGAACACTTATTGGTTCTTCTTTAGAAATGTGATATACGTCTCTTGTTTTTTGAGGGGCATGGTGGCACTAATCAGTGTAGGTATCAGGTCTTCCCCTATTCCTAGATTTATCTTCCTGCGTTTATCTATGGTGGTGGAGAAACCTTCCTCAAATACTTGGGGATTTACTAAGATCATCCTCATCTTCCTCCATTTTTTAGCCTATTGAGACATTTCTAGACGGAGATGGAAAACTGGGGGGGGGGATCTGTCACTATCTGGGCGAGAGAGGTAATTAGAGGAGAAAATTTCATCCCCTATTATCTGAGTTTTCATATAGATACATCACATATTATTCAGATTTTAGGTTTTAGGGTTTAGAGATTAGGGTTTCGGATATTGGGTTTTGAGTCTAGGTTTTAGTATTTTTTTGGTATGGTTTTTGGGTTTTGGTTTATGATTTCAGGTTTAGGGTTTAGGTTTTAAGGTTTAGTCTTTATTATTTTGAGAGTAGGGTATATGGAATAGGCTTTTAGGTTCAGGGGGTCAGCTTTTAAGTTTTAGAGTTCAGGTATTAGGGTTTTGGATATAGTTTTTTGGGTCCAGGATTTAGGATTGTTTTGTTTGATTTTGGGGTTTTGGTTTATGATTTCCGGGGGAGGGTTTATGTTTTAAGGTTTAGGGTTTAGAATTTTGATATTAGGGTATGGAGAAGATTTTTTTGGGTTTGGGTTTCAGCTTTTAGTTTTTAGGGTTTGGAGATTAGGGTTTCAGATATAGGGTTTTGGGTCTAGGTTTTAGGATTTTTTTTGGTATGGTTTTCGGGTTTAGGTTTATGATTTCATGGTTAGGGTTTAGGTTATAAGTTTTAGGGTTTATTATTTTTGGATTAGGGTATATTTAATAGGTTTTTAGGTTCAGGGGTTAGCTGTTAGATTTTAGATTTTAGGTATTAGGGTTTCTGATATAGTGTTTTGGGTCCAGTATTTAGGATTTTTTTGTTTGGTTTTGGGGTTTCCATTTATGATTTCAGGGGGAGGTTTTATGTTTTAATGTTTAAGGTTTATAATTTTGAGATCAGTGTATGGGGAATATTTTTTTGGGGTTGAGATTCAACTTTTATTTTTTAGGGTTTAGAGATTAGGGTTTCAGATATAGGGTTTTGGGTCTAGGTTTTAGGTTTTTTTGGTATGGTTTTTGGGTTTAGGTTTATGATTTGAGGGATAGGGTTTAGGTTTTAAGGATTAGGGTTTATTATTTTGAGAGTATGGTATAGGTAATAGGTTTTTAGGTTCAGGGGTCAACTTTTAGGTTTTATATTTCTGGTATTAGGGTTTTGGATATTGTATTTTGGGTCCAGGATTTAGGATTTGTTTGTTCGGTTTTGGGGTTTTGGTTCATGATTTTAGGGGGAGGGTTTATGTTTTAAAGTTTAGGGTTTATAATTTTGCAATTATGGTATGGGGAAGATTTTTTTGGGTTTGGTTTCAGATTTTAGGTTTTAGGGTTTTGAGATTAGGGTTTCAGATATAGGGTTTTGGGTCTAGGTTTTAGGATTTTTTTGGTATGGTTTTTAGGTTAAGGTTATTGATTTCAGGGTTAGGGTTTAGATTTTAAGGTTTATGGTTTATTTATTTTGAGATTAGGGTATAGGGAATAGGTTTTTTGGTTCAGGGGTCAGATTTTATGTTTTATAGTTCAGGTATTAGTGTTTCGGATATAGTGTTTCGGGTTTAGGATTTAGGATTTTTTTGTTCTGTTTTGGGGTTTCAGTTTATTTTTTTCAGGGGGAGGGTTTATGTTTTAATTTTTAAGGTTTATAATTTTGATATTATGGTATGGAGAAGATGTTTTTGGGTTCTGGGTTCTACTTTTAGGTTTTAGAGATTAGGGTTTCAGATATAGGGTTTTGGGTCTAGGTTTTAGGATTCTTTGGTATGGTTTGGGGGTTTAGGTTGATGATTTCGGGGTTAGGGTTTTTAGTTTTAAGGTTTAGGGTTTATTATTTTCATATTATGGTATTGGTAATAGGTTTTCAGGATCAGGGGTCTTCTTATTTTTAGAATTCATGCATTAGGGTTTCAGATATAGTGTTTTGGGTCAGGATTTAGGATTTTTTTTGTTCAGTTTTGGGGTTTCAGTTTATGATTTCAAGGGGAGGGTTTATGTTTTAAGGTTTAGGGTTTATAATTTTGATATTATGGTATGGGGAATATGTTTCTGGGTTTGGGGTTCAGATTTTAGTTTTTAGGGTTTAGATATTAGGGTTTCTGATATAGGGTTTTGGGTCTAGGTTTTAAAATATTTTAGGTATGGTTTTCAAGTTTAGGTTTATGATTTCCAGATTAGTGTTTAGGTTTTAAGGTTTAGAGTTTATTATTTTGAGAGTATGGTATAGGGAATAGGTTTTTTGTTTTAGGGGTCAGCTTTTAGGTTTTAGAGTTTAGGTATTAAGGTTTCATATATAGTGGTTTGGGTTCAGGATTTAGGATTTTTTTGTTTGGTTTTGGGATTTTGGTTTCTGATTTCAGGGGGAGGGTTTATGTTTTAAGGTTTATGGTTCATAATTTTGGGATTAGGGTATTAGGAAGATGTTTTTGGATTTGGGTTTCAGATTTTAGGTTTTAGGGTTTAGAGATTATGGTTTCAGATATAGAGTTTTGGGTCTAGGTTGTTGGAGTGACCTTCCTTCCACTAGAGACATTAGAACCGGTGGGTGTAGAAGGTATTTCTTGAGACTTTCAAAGGATTCTTGGCAGAAATTGTCCTATATTAACAAGGATGATGTTGTAAATCCATCTTGGGTATTACACTTTCTCAAACAAAGTTGGCTTTGACTGATTTGTCAAATCTTGCCTCTACATTGGTGACATGAGAGGGTGGATTCTCCTAGCTATCTTCTTGAAGCCTTGATTCTCATTGGGTAGTCTGAGATAGTGCGTAGACATATCTAGTTTAAGTTTGGTAATTTATGTGTAGTTCCATGTGAACCCTTATCGGTGCTTCTTTAGAAATGTTATATACATCTCTTTTTTTTAGGGACATGGCGGCACTAATCAGTTTAGGTAGCAGGTCTTCCCCTATTCCTAGATTTATCTTCCTAAGATTATCTATGGTGGTGGAGACACCTTACTCAAATACTTGGGGTAATTACTATGATCAAACTCATATTCCTCCATTTTTGAGCCTATAGAAACATTTCTAGATGAATATGGAAATCTGGGAGGGGGCCTCTATCACTATCGGGGTGAGAGAGGTCATGAGAGGAGACATTGTCATCCCCTATTATCCAATTTTTCATAGAGATACATCAAATATTTTTTCATTTGACACTGAAATTGAGAAAAGACAGGGCTTGGACCTCTGGGATTATATTGGCCACCTTGACCAGGCTTATGGGGAGCACCTAGTCACCATTTATCATACTCCATGTATTTATAAAGGTGATATGGTACAATAATTATAGGGATAACCTATAACAAAACGGGTTGATAGGAATTATTATGGTGAAATTAGTCTCACAAGAATAAAAAATCCCTTTATACTAGGCCAAGATGTCTTAGGTCGGTGGGTATGATCTCTTGCCATCAATATCATGGTCAAACAAAGAGATGTCTTTTATTTTTCAAGGGAAATGAAAGGTTGGAAATGACCTGAGATTATTGAAACATGAAGTGTGGAATATAGATTTAGGTTCTTAAAAAGATGATTGAATCAACTCATTCTCTAGTTGGTTAGGTTAACGATCTTGTGGTCCTTTGATAAGGAAGGATGATAAATGATGGTTTCCCCAGTTTAATGTCATGTAGTGGGGACATGCCTACCTCCGTGCAGTTTAACGTCATGTGGTAAGGATATACTTCCATGAAGTTTAATGTCATGTGGTAAGTATATACTTCTATTCAGTTTAACATCATGTAGTGAGGACGTAATTCCATGCAATTTAACGTCATGCTATAAGGATATGGGAACTGAGTGAAAGTTTAGAAATTTTGTGACTGTGGATAAAGATAGAGACTCATGAATCACTACATATCTCATGAGTACGAGAATCAGGCCACACGTAGTTCTAAATTAAGTATTCTACATTGGTGTGCCACATATGTAGGGAGGTGGGATTTTTATATTTATTTGTTGTGACTCGGCTCAGTGTTTTAAATTTAAGTGTCACTACATATTCTACAAGGGCAAGAATCATCTCACATGTAGTTATTGAATGGGAAATACTCTACATAGGTCTGAACCATATGTACAAGTGGGAATTGTTTCTGTTGATCATTGCAGTTAGTCTGGGGATTGGAGATCCAAGTGTCACTATGTATCCATCGATTGAAAATAATCAAGACACACATAGTTATTGATGTTCCGTGTAGTTTAACGTCATGCGATGAGTATTAGGGTTAACTGATATTAATTGATGGGTATATTGTGTTTGGGCCTAAGGGTGAAATTTTGGGCTTCACTATGTATCTCATGATAATGAGAATCAAACCACATGTAGTTTTAAATAATCATGCAGTTTAAAGTCATGCAGCAAGGACATTGACCATGAAATTTAACGTCATGTGGTCATGACTCATGGTATGCCTTTTAAGGTCTTTCATCTAGGACCAAATGTAACTATTGTGCACTTTTAAACCTTTATTGTGAGGTTAAGTACCTTCCGTAATTCCTAAGATCATGTGAGCTATGCTCGGTGTGAGAAACAAGGAATGGAAAGGGTTTACCAACACTGCATAGATAGTTGAGGGTACAATAAAGGAAGTTTTTATCACATAGTGAATGGACCAAGATACAGGATCAAGGTGTCCCTACATATCTCATTATAAATGAGAATAAATCAATACATAGTTCTAGAAGAACTGTGTAGTTTAACATCATGCGGCTAGGAATTAGGTGACTTGACATGAATAGAGATGGATATCATGGATCTGTGTAATTTTATGTAATGCGGTAAGTAAAGTAGTTGTGTATTTTAATGTCTTGCAGTAAGGAAGAATGGTGTCATGTAGTTTAATGTCTTGCTTCTAGGATGAAAGGTGTCATGAAGTTTAACATCTTACTGCTAGGATGAAAGGTTTCATACTACCAGGAAACATTTTTACAGTTTAATGTCATGTAACTAGGATGAGTGATGGTACTTACCCTATTGTGGATGCACTAATAATTATTTGATGCTTGATACAAAATATTTCCTCCTCCTAGTCTAGATCATCCAAGAAGATGGTTGTATTATCCAATGTCTTGGCACAAACATTCTGTGATCAGGGAACATAATGCAATGTGGGATCAAAAAGGAACTTTTCCATTAGTCCCCTAACATAGTCAGTGAGATAGACCAGTTCTTCCTTTTTGAAGGTATATTCTCCATTGACCTATCTTATCACTAAATCCAAATCCTATTTGATGTTTATGTAGGATATTTATAGCTACATGGCCAATTCTGATCCATTTTTGGGGGCTTGGTATTCTGCCTTATTATTTTTGCAGCCTTAAGATAGTGAGAAAGAATGAGGAAAAATCAATTTACATGAGAGAAAAATATAACCCCAAGACAACTCAGTTGATTGTCAAGTTTTCCATAATTCTCATGATAAGACTTCATGAGGTTCCATCAAAATACATCTCCCATATTCAGGGAGTTTTATGGGAATAAAATACCTCTTCATCTAGAAGCTCAATGTCCTCTAGTATATTCATTGGGGAAAGATATTCTATGATGAAATTAAATAAGGCCTGTCCTCTCACTAACTTCTATAACACATACTAAATTTCATATTGCTGAAAAATTACCACCCATCAGGACAAGTGCCCAGTCAGTATCAGACGACCAAATATTTACTTGAGTAGATCAGTGTGAGAGACTAATTGGACTTCATGGTGTTGCAAGTAATTCCTAATCTTTTTTAGTATAAGTATGAGTTCAAGTCAGTTCTTCTCGATATCATAGTAGCAATTCTTAGTACCTATCATAGTCCAGTTGAGGTAATAGAGACTATTTTCACTTCCCGCATCATTCTTTTGTGCATGGAGGGAGCCTAATGAGAATTCTATGGTGGCCACATATAAGATGAGTGACCTTCCTTACACTAGAGGCATCTGAACTATTAGGTAAAGAAGGTATTTCTTGAGACTTTAAAATTATTATTAGCAGTCATTGTCCTATCTTAACAAGGATGATGTTGGCAATCCATCTTGGGTATTACACTTTCTTAGAAAAATTTGGCTTTGGCTGATTTGTCAAATCTTGCCTCTACATTGGTGATGTGAGAAGGGTGGATTCTCCTGGTTGTCTTCTTCAAGCCTTGATTCTAATTGGGTAGTTCGAGATGGTGCGTAGACATATCTGGGTTTAGTTTAGTAATTTACATGTAGTTCCATGTGAACACTTATTGGTTCTTATTTAGAAATGTGATATACATATCTTGTTTTTTGGGGGACATGGCGGCACTAATCAGTGTAGGTTACAGGTCTTCCCCTATTCATAGATTTATCTTCCAAATATTATATATGGTGTTGGATACACCTTCCTCGAATACTTGAGGGAGTTACTAATATCATCCTCATCTTCCTCCATTTTTGAGCCTATAGAGACATTTCTAGATGAAGATGGAAATATGGGGGGGCCTCTGTCACTATCAGGGTGAGATAGGTCATTAGAGGAGACATTTTCATCCCCTATTATCTGAGTTTTCATAGAGATACATCAGATATTATTGAATTTGAAACTGAAATTGAGGATAGAATGGTCTTGGACCTCTAGGATTAGATTGACCACCTTGACCAGGCTTATGGGGAGCACCTAGTCACCATTGAGCATACTCCAAGTATTTACAAGGGTGATATCCTAAGACATTGGGAGCTTTAATCTATATGTAATTAGCCACCATTGGTTTCTTACCTCCCTTATTGTATAAATCTTCCTCAGCATAAGTGTCTCTATAGGTCTTTAAGGGGGCGTTATCACCATGTGGTATGCTGACTTTCCCATTTTATATTGATGATGTCTCCCAAAGATTGAGATGTCACACAGTTTATCATCCTATGACTGGGACGTGTCCCGTGTAGTTTTTCATATTGTGGTAATGACATATATATGGGTGGATGGGCTAAGATATAGAATCCATGAGTCCCTACATTTCTCATTATTATTAGAATCAAGCCATATGTAGTTCTATAAGAAGAACCATGCAGTTTAATTTCATGTGTAAAGGATGTGATCCGTGCAGTTTAATTTCATATGGTAAGGGAATGATCCATGTAGTTTAAAATCTTGTAGTAAGTATGAGATATATGAATTTTAAAATCTTGTATAAATTAAATGATACGTGCAGTTTAATGTCATACAGTAACAACATGATCCATGCAGTTTAACGTCTTGTGCTAAGGTCGAGATCCATACAGTTTAACATCTTGTGGTAAGGACATTATCCATGTAGTTTAATTTCATGTGGTAAGGACATGATCTATATAGTTTAACATCTTATGGTAAGGAAGAAGATAATTAACCTATTAGGAGAGTATCTCTTCTGAAAGATATTGGAAAACTCTTATGCATATTTCATGAGTTTTGGTATCTTTAAACTCTATCAAGCCTGCATATACCTATTTCTACGACTGATATTTGAAGACAAAGCATATTTCTTTTGTGTGCCCAAGATGTCAATGGTAGGTACAATGTTTTTCATGGCCTATCAACCCTGCCTCATGCAATTTTCTAATTGTTGAGAGTTCCATCAAAAAAAATTCATAAAATAGTCAAAAACTTTAGAGACATGCTTTTTTTGGAAAGAATGGGATTAGTTCAATCTTGATTTGAAATATGGTCTCTTATCCTTGGGATGTAGGTGGCCCATGCTTTGTTACAAAATCAGTGAACCATTTTCAGAGTAATAAGATGAATTTAGTGTGGATTCATGTGTCGGTGGTTCCAATATCCCCATGACCATCTGCACTTGAAGCCGGTCTTTAAAGGAAAATCAATATCCTAATGTGTTTCCATGTTTTTGATGGTAAGGAAAATGATTGTAATGGTCTGTTAACCCTACCTCCCTTAGATTTCTCATCATCGGTAGATATATCAAACCATTCTCCATGGAATAATTGTAATACCCTCGAATATGTTTGTCTTGTAAGGAATATACATTTTACTACTTGTCTTCGAGATATGGGCATCTAGACTGCTTCTCCTTCATGTTATGTGTGCCACCATTGGTGCAGGTGTATGGATGAATCTAGATTCTAGGGTATAGAGTCATGGTCTCTATTGATCTAGGGTTAGGTGTTGGAGCATTGGAAGTCTTAGATGATAGAGATGCTTCACATTGACTAAAAGGTCCCAAATATCCTGAAGGTTTTATAGTGACATATGAGGTTAGATGGTTTCTAGAATATCCATGGTGAAGAGATATTGGATCTCTCCTGATGAGAGGATGAAAAATATGAAAACACCACCAGTCATGTTGGTTGGGGAACTTCACTGCAAGTTAATCTTCTGTAAGAAGACATGGTCACATCATCCTTAGGTGGATATCTCAGTAGTATTCCAAAAATTATCTCCCAGAGATCCCTATTCTCTTAATGTAGTTGAGTGATTTGTTCCTCTATAGAAACTGCCTTGTCATCATCAAGGGGATAGCTGGTGGGATCCATGAAGATACCCCTTCCTCTGTCAGTGGTAGGGTGAGTAGATGATGATGGGAGTTTTTAGGTGGATCCCATTGACTTAATCCACTACTTCCACTATCCATATGATCCATTTTCCTTACCTTATGAAATACCAACATGATCGGTAACACCTCCTGTAGATGCTCAGAAGATACCATTGAGCCTTTATTTCTTTGTGTCAATGGTAAGAGGTAGGATGACCTGATGTGACCCAGAATGACTGTGGGAAGGTATGATTATACCCTTCAGAAGTTTTCTTGTATGGATCTGACAAAGATTATTTGGATCCAACCGATATCATATTGATTGAGACATAAGTAGGTTGGTTCTCCTCCTTGATAGAGTACTTCGTTTGATGGGTCGGTTCCCTATGTACTATTTGTGTGGTAGGTTCCCATGATGACATCAATCCCATGGTAGAATATGCTAAAAATACTCCCGTCCTTGTGTAATGGGGGTGTTCCTTAGGATTCCACAATCATCAAGGCCAGTTGTGATGAAGCCATAGGCTCCTAGCTAGAAGTGATCTGAGATTAATTCTGGGCCACTATTAGGATACACTGGTGGACCTTAGATAGATTAGCGGTAGTAGGGATATGAGACTACACTAGAATTTCATTGTTTGGATACCCCAGGTGGTCTCTCCTGTTGGGTTCCCCAACCTGGATAGTTGGTGTAGGCACAACCTCTTCTGCAGCTCCTTGTAGAATCATAGCCGCATATCAGCAATCATGATCAAAATAGACAAGATCCTTCCTAGGAAGCTCCTGGGTGATTATTTTTTATATTTACTATCCTTATTCACCTCACTACCATAAGGAAGGTGTACATTGCTTCTTTCCAGTGGTAGGTTCCCAAATCGGTTGAATGTGGTGACAAGGGCCACTTCATATCCTATAGCCTGTCGTGGGAAATATGGCCTGCAGGAACTCATCTTTAGAAGGATTTCATTAGCTGATACTAGAGTCATTATGGAGCATTTGATGTGGTATTCCCAGTCCAAGACATTCACAAACTGATATTGGAAGTGTTGTGTTGGTGATAACGTACGCTAGGGCCTCAGGGCCAAAGCAGCTTGTCCAATGATCTTGGAATCCATTGGCACATTCAATGAAGTCATTTCAATTTCAAGTAATCTTGATAATTCTTAATAATAAGACAAGGAACATTATCAATGTAGCATCATACATAATATTACATGTTGAATCAATAACTTTCATAGTTAAAAGGTAAATAGGGATCCACTTTCAGTATGGTTAGAAGAAACATGTTGAATTCATTGTTTTGTTGTGCAATGAGCACAACATAAACTACCTAAGGGGAACCGATAAATCCATCCTTTTTGACCTGATAAAGGGATTACACCATTAAATGAATTCATGTTAGGTTCTCCATTTTTTCATCAGTTTTTAAAGGTTTGGAATGGGTTTTTCTCGATAGTTTGATTGCAGGGGGGTAAGGCCTAACTCAATCACATGAATCAGTTTTTTCATCTATTTATTCTTCCCTAGAAACTCCCAATGGTTCCCTCATATTTATCTAGGTATGGACCTACTTTTCAAAGGCCTATAGTCATTTTGGTTTTCTGGCACAATGAATCTTGGGGAATCCCATTAGTCGATAGGATGGGAGGTTGGGCTTATAACATCCTTTTGGGGGGAATTATTACCTAATCCAGGACTCTCTTATAAATTTAATATATATTCATTAAATCATTTCTATACCTCGATACAAGATTGGTTACCCCTATTTCAATGGCTTGATTATAAACATGTATCTATGGGGACTATCATGTGTATATCAATGGCTCTCTATCACTCTCTTATTTAATTATGATTCTTTGTTCCATGTCCATTTTCAATAACTCTATAGTTTATTAATATCCAAGGATATAGATGATGTCCTTGGGATTGGATTGAACCTTTAAGAGGCATCTTGCATATCCTGTGAAAACATGAATCTAATCCCACATAGTTTGTTTGACATAGTTTAAGGTCGTATGACTGGACCCATCCTTGTAGTTTAACGTCATATGATAAGGATGTGAATATCAGGCTCGGGCCTCAATGAGGTATCCTATATATCCTATTTCATATAGGAATCATATTCCATGTAGTTCTTGAGATAGGTTTTTGTGTCGTGATGGATACGACAATAGAGACCATAGGTGGGACTTATGCATATGAGGCTTCCCTGGATTGCTTCATCAAGAATATATTCCTGTGAGAATAGATAATAAGTAATCAGTCTTACATCCCAATGGAAATTCCTCATTGGGTAATTCTCATCATATTATTGGTATAATCATCACTGGCCTCTAAGCTCACATGATCCATGCTCGGTGTTAGAAACAAGAGATAGTGGTATATCAGACACATTGTATGTGATCATATTCATACAGGGCTTACACATTAAAGTTTCCCTTTGAGAGGGATGGTTTCCCATCTCATGGAGGATATGGTATAGAGCTCAGGACTTTGGAAAGAATCTTATATATCTTGATTATGGCAGGAATCATATTTATCTATGTTCACTTATCCCTTAACCTGTTGACATGCTAAGGTGGATGATCACACTCAGAGACATTATGTTCATCCCCATGGAATCAGGAATGATAGGAGATTATACCAAAAATGGATTCCCTATAGTCGGGGAAATATTATATTGTGTTGGTAATTTGGGATTACATATTGAGCCTTCCCAATAGGTCAGGGCTTACACTCTGAGGCTTCCCAATTGATCGGGGCTTAAACTCTAAGGTTGTCCAATTGGTCAGGGCTTACACTATGAGGTTTACTGATCGCTTGGGGATAACACTCTTAGGCCTCCCGGTCGGTTGAGGATTACACTCTAAGGCTACCCATTTGGTGTACTCACATCATATTATTGTTCGGGGCTTACAATTTGAGGTTGTCCGATTGGTTGGGGCTTACACTCTAAGGCTGCACATTTGGTATACACATCCTTTGGTGGATTAAAGAGAGGCAGTGATGACCAGGATAGTCTGTCTGAGAACATGATATTGTTTAGGTCGCATTATTATGTGACCTGAGCTTATCAATAATACTTACCTTATAATAGGGGTATACGATTGAAGGCTCCTAGTCGGGGGGTCCACATGACATGAGTCTAAGTAGGTCTGTCAGAAAAAGTGGACATGTCATAAGGGATTTTCCCAACATGTACTTTCCATCTATTGGGCGAGCCTTGATTATCTACCCAATATGTCAGGGAACCAATCTAACATGTAAGACACGTCCAAGGGTGTCTTCCTAATCAATTTGAATGACTTGAATACCTTCAAACGGATGAAGAAGACATGTTTGAGATGCTTCACATGACCAAATATGGAATGTCAGGGATCTCACGCATGATCAAATTACTTGTCTCAGATGTCTCCACATGAGTGAATCAGACATGTCAGAGTTTCTTTGCATTATCGAGCTAACATAACCATATGTTCTCGCATGATCGACCTGACTTGTCTTCAGACTGTTGCATGTCAATATGGACATGTCCAAGGGAAATTTCATGATCATTCCAACATTTCAATGACTCTTTCATGTGATTGATGTGTGTTTCTTTGATGTCTTCTCATGATCAAGGTAGATGGCTCTGAGGTGCTTCGCATGATTGGCATGACTTGTCGTTAGGTCATCACGTGATAATAGTGACATGTTAAAGGGTTTCTTCAAGATAAATCTGACTCATCTGAGGTTTGTCTTGTGATCAACATGGCATGTCCAAGTTTAAATGAGGAAATCACAAGAGCATCAAAGGGTCTCATGATCATGTTTCCTTGAACCATTCACGTGGTGGGGACTTGCGGATATGTTTAAGGTCCTGTACTCATCCAAATACCATAGGTTCGTATCTAAAGGGTCATGCCTTGAGTTTCATGGGAAACCAAATATTCCTAGGTGAGAATGTTGAAGCTGTACACCATAGGGATTGCATGGAGAAGGTATATTCTATCCATAGGATCGTATGCTCACCAACAGGGTACGTGCACGATGATCCCATATTCATGCGATTTGCATGAACTCAAAAGGGACTCGCGAGGGAGTCTTCCAACGTGTATCCTAATGACACTTCCACCATGGGTCGGGGTCCATGATGAATATATCTAAATGTTTTCCCATGATTTATCCTATGGATCAAGGCCATGTACAGTCTTGGTAATACCCACATGATGGAGTTGCAAGAAACTTCACCAATCATGCGAATCTTATGACCCTAAAGGGGTCTTGCGAAGTGTGATTTGACATCAAGAGGGTTTTTTTATTGAGGAATCATATACTGGTGAATGCATGCATGGAATGAAGAGGCTACATGAATCTTGGGTTTCATGTCCTCTCTGTTTACCTTATATAGAGAAGGTGTCCACCAGGATGTCACATTTCGAGGTGGTAACTTCTAAGGATGCATGTAATCATCACTATTGATGGGGAATCCGTGTAGTGTAATATTGAGAGGAAATATTAGACACGATCTATCTTAGCCATCAAAGCCAAAGATGGAATCCCGCATGATCTTGGGTTTGTGAGGGAATCTCACACTTCATGAAACTTCTTTTTTCATAGGGTTCACACGCCTTCGATATAGGGTCTCATTCTGCTATCATGATAAGGAACCGTGGAGGGTGCTTATAGGACAAGAAAACCATATCCCCGGCTGCATGCGATCAGCACAAACAAGGAAGATTTTGGTATTACCGAGACCCAAGGGTCTTCTTGCACATTGGCTCATACTCACGGGCACCAGTATGGGTGATTTGCATATTCCAGGGCCTTTATTGTTGTGTCGCATGAAGATTAATCATTCATTAGATAGCATGATAAAAATGAGGACTCTTCAGGGAACTCTACTAGTGAGTGTAAATGGCACACGCTGGGATAATCTGTGCAGAAAAGGGTCTTCCCTGGCAGACACCACATGCCCTATACACAGGCCCGACTTCCTCTTGTAGGAGCTATGGACGGTCTGCCAAATTGTCCTATTTGTCTAGAGGCTATCCATATTTTTTGTCTAAGGGTGGTGATAGATAACCCTTAACTACTAAGAATAGAATTATATTTAGAAACTAAGTCTCAAAGTGATCTCCTCTATATCCAATCCCCTTCTTTAAGGATTCCATGAAAACTATATTTACATTGCCACACAATCTTCAAAATTTTAAAATCACCAATAGAAAAGTGTAGGATGCACAAATATGGGTGCCAACAAACATAATAAATTCATTTGATTAATTCTCACTTCAATGATATGATGGTTATAAGGGACTTTATTTTAAAAATTATCTTTTTAAAAATTCCCTTAAAACTCTCTTTTTCTTCCATATCCTTGTTTTCTAAAAAAAATTCAATTTTTTTTTTCTTATTCTATTATTATTTTATTAAATTCATTTTTACTCATGTTTGACTTTATAAAAAATGGTTTGAAAGGATTCTTTTTTTCATTTTATAAATGACATTCTTTGTGACTTATCTGAAAAAAGTACATAAGGAATGTTTCTTTTAACTTATATGGAATAAACAAATTTTCCTATTGTCGTGATTCATTAATTCTTTGATTTTTCCTTTACAGACTTACAAGGTTATTTTCAAGGAAATTTTTTTCCTTTATAATTTCATGTATCTTTAAAAAGAAATTATTTGAAAATAGAAATGTTATTTTTTTCAATAATTATTTCAAGTGGTCTCTCAAAATTATTTTCCTTCTAAGATAACATTTTTTATGTTACTTATGCTTTAATGGGGATATTATTGAATGATATTATCCTTATTCTCTTTATTTTTGGTTTATTTTTATGATGGAATTATATTTATGAAACCCATTTCTTTTTAATGGGTTATAATATGATGAAATGTTTATGAAACCCATTTCTTTTCATGATTTATGATATGATGAATTATTTATGTTCTTATGGAACAAATATGTATGATTTTCATTATATGATGGGTGGGAACTATATCTTCTTCTAGTTCATTGGATAATTCTTTACATCTCATGATATAACAACGAGAAACAATTCAATGGGATTGATCCACTCTGGGAAATAGGTGAGTCATGATCCCCTATGGGAAACAGGTGTGTATTGATCCACTATGTTGATGGTCTTGGTAGTTAACCTTGAAATATGAATTTTTTTCTATATTTATGACGGTGCCACACTTTTATGACATTATCTTATATATCATGATTGATTTATGATTATTTCTCACTCTTATGGTCCATGTTTTCTGAAATGATAATGTTTATGCTATAAATCATGTTTATAATCTATAATAGGTTGGGTATGAACTTCGTAAGTTAGGTTTATGATCACATAACCTTATTATTATATTATGATTTCATATTATCATGGATTCATATCTCCTATGTTTATCCTTACTGGGCATATGATCTCACCTTTTGTTATGTTTCTTTTCCCCAAGATATGGAGAAAGGTATTAAGTATGATATGTCAAAAAGGGTTCTAATTATGAAGGAATAAGTGGGAGACGATATAGATATTTTATGAACCAGTTGTTAATGTTTCCATTTTTACAAATACACTAAATGCATACAATTCTAGCATGGTTTTTTTATGTTATGTAATGAAAATTCATCTATTTGGATGTAATATCTATGTATGAAAGACTGGTTCATGATATTGTCAACATCCTCCAACACTTTGGGAAGACCAACTCCTTTTACTGTGTATGTTGCAGTGTTATCCAATCTCCTCTCATTCACCAAAGTACTATTTAATCACAATGTTTCCTCAAAATTTCTTAGACTAACACTTTTGTGAACATGTCGGCTATATTTTTATTTCTCATGATCTTCCAGAGATCAAACACCATGTCCTAAAAAATATTTAAAATGAAATAAAATTTTAGGTCAATGTGTCGTTCTTTCATGAAATACCATATTCTTAGAAAGGTAGAAAATACTCTAACTATAACAGAATAACATTCCTCCTTTTTTTTCTTTTTTGAGGTCTTCACCAATAAAATTAAACAAATCAATTATTTTCTTATAGTTGTAACACACTCTACTTCATATATATAAAAAGTCATTATCTATTGTATCCTTGATGTCCAGCTGATTATCGTTCTACCAAAGTATCCACAAAACCCTTTGTTCTTTTATGAGTGTCATAATCACCAATAAAATAGGCATCAAAAAATCATTATATAGAATAATCTTCCCTGAAGTACAATGTCATATCTAATGATCCCTTCAAGTATTGGATGAACCACTTCACATCTTCACAGTGCTCCTTCCTAGGGTTATACATGAAACAACTTACCAATCCCACTGCATATGTAATGTATATCCATGTAAAAACCATTACATACATAAATATTCCAATAGATGTAGCATATGGTACTTTTTCCATGTAATAGAACTCATCTTCAATTGAAGGTGTTTGTGCTTTGGATAACTTGAAGTGTCCAGTGAGGGGATTTATGAAATATTTTCATACGATTATTTAAAACCTTTTAATGATCTTCCAAATTTATTCCTTATTGGATAACACTATAGTACCATATTTAAGATCACTTTCTATCCTTATCCCCAATATTTTCTTTCCTTGACCAAGATCCTTCATTTCAAATCTAATAGAAAACTTACTCTTCATCTCTTGAATCTTATGAATTTATGGTCTTACCAGAACAATTTCATCCATATAAAGTAGGATAATAATGCAAGTTCTATCATTCCAGGACTTCATATAGAAAAATTGATCAGATTCACTCCTTATTAAACCTTTATCATTCATGAAGGAATCAAACTTCTAGTTTCACTATTGAGGTGCATGTTTCAACCCATATAGACTTCACTTCAGTTTTCAAACAATGACCTCCTTTAGATGGTCTTTAAACCCCTTAGGCTTCATTATGTAGATATCATTCTCCAAATCACCATAGAGGAAGGTAGTCTTTACATAAATTTTATCTAAGTATAAACCATTAGATATAATAATGCTTAACACTATTTGGATTGTAGTTTCTTTTCTACCAGTGAAAAAATTTATAATAAATTTATTTTTTCATTCAGTTGGAATACTTTAACCACCAACCATGAATTAGATATTCTTATTCCATCAGCATCTTATTTCAAATAGAAACCCATTTGTTCTCTAATTCTCATTTCCCCTTTGGAAGTTCAATCATCTCCCATGTTACATTGATCTTTAAATAATTTATCTCCTCCTCCATGGTCCACTGCCACTACTTCAGGTCACTATGATTTTTTTCTTTTTTGGATATTTAGCTACCCTAGAATTCATTAGGAGTAAGAGGTTAAAGTCAAATATGTACCATTAGAATGGACTTTCAACTCTAGAATATCTTCCCAGGGAAGTTTATGTATTTTTCAGAACTTCATTTTTCAATTCTTGAAGTTTTTGTGCCTATACTGTTGATTTTTTTTCTACCATATATTTTCCTTATACTTTTGATGTGGCACGTTGTTGGTGATGTTGAAATGGTCTGATGAGGATCACCACCTATCCCTTTTTTCGAAGACAATTTCCTATCAAATTCACCATTTCTTTTGTTTCGACCCATTCTGTGTCATTATCCTTTAAAGGGAGGTTGGATTAACCCCGTAAGGATTGGGTGATTCACCCCTTTTGTATAATGAAGGAGATTTCACAAATAGTTGGTCCCAGTAGGAGATTGTGTGGTTCAACTACTTGTGTAATCAGTCCCCCTCAAATATCACTTCCTTTTATGGTCTCCAACAGGTTTATTCGTGGAGCTAGAAACACCGAACAGCCCTAGTATCCATGATTCATGGACCTGTTTTCCAAAGGCAGGTGCTCATTGATTGATGATTTAGACAAAAACACTTGAGGACTCTATTGGTCAAGAGGATAGGAATTCAGGCTCACCACACCCTTCTGGGGGAGGATTATTTCATGTTCTGGGACTCTCTTATAGATTTAAGTCGTGTTCATATGTGCATGAATCCTTGGTTCATTCCTGAAGAGTATGTTCACAGGCTACCCTTGGTTTACAAGATCATCGTAGGCATGCATATATTTGATGCTATGGAGGTACTTCTAACTTGATCCATACGATAATGAGCTCTAGAGTTTATCGCCATCCATGGGGGTGGAAGGTGATTTGATATTGGGATCGGACCCATAAGATGGGTTTCCTACATATCCTCAGGAGAGGAATCATGACTTACGTAGTTCAGAATTATGTGAGGCTTACACATGGAAACTACCCATTTGGGGGGGGGACATGGTTGGGTGAACCCTTTTGGATGGGCGCCCTTTTGAGCTCAGGCCTTAGAGTAATCATCCTACATATCCTAGTTTTATCAAGAATCAGATTTCTCATAGTTCAAATTTTCTGGGGCTTACGCATAGAGGCTTCCCATTTAAGGAGACATTATTGGGCGGACCCCTTATGGGAGGGAACCCTTTTAAGTTTGGGTCTTCAGGTAGGCATCCTACATATCCTGGTTTTATTAGGAATCATAGTTCTCGTATTTTATATGGTGTGGATGTTGTAATCATCACAAACTTCTAAGCCCGTGTGAGTCATGCTCGGTGTGAGAAACAAGAGGATATGAGAGATCTAACCAACCACATGCTTCCTCTCCTGTTGGTGGGAGGGAGAGAGCCTATGACAGAAGAGGTTAGCGAGGCAGTGGGTGAGGGCACAAATTTATGAACCTTTCAATGTGAAATGGCATTAAAGGTCATGCGACCCAACCTCTAAATATTTGGGACTTACCTCAATGGGAGGTCCCTAGAATACGTTCTGGGAAGGGGGGAGTTTCTTCCTCATCAAAGGAGAAGAAAACATAACTTCTTTGACTGATCACTATTCATTATTGAATGGAAAAGAAAGTGATCACCCTTAATCCCTAGAACAGGGAGGTTCACGTCGGTGTCCCAGGGTTAGACTTCAGGTTACAATGGGAATATAGACCCACAGACATTCCTGAATCCCAAACTATTATGAGGAGATCCTTTGTGAATCCACATAACATGGGTATGTAGACTCAAAGGGGCGTGTTGATGAACCTGAGAGTCTGATCATATGGGTCTGGTGGCTTTGGAGGAGGCTTTGGCCTGATGTCGGAGGATTGGTTCACAGAGGGATTATGGAGGACTGGACGGTAGTAGAGGGTTGAGGTTGGAACTGGAGGAAATAAAACCCAAAAATACCTCATTCCGTGTACTGGTTTCTTATGTGGGATGGGGGAGGCTCCGCCTACTGTAGTGGTATGCGGGAAGAGGGGTCGTCGGCATACAGATGCGGTACGTGGGCATGGGTATGGACGACCGCATACCATAGTGGTACGCTGCCCATCATGTTGTTTTGGGTTCCATCCGTGTACTGTTGCAATACATGGCACCGGGTTCAATCTGTGTAGTGGTACGCTATGCAGAGCACCATATTGAAGGAGGGTCTGGGGGATTATTGTTCATGGGAAGCTCATCCATGAGAAGTATATGGTTTGTGGTTCCACTATATAGATTAAAAGTTCTCTTTTTATTATTAAGTTCTTCTATTTTATGTTTCACGGCTAGTCGTACATGTAGAGAGTGTAGTTCGCAATTCGGGCTTCGTCGATGAATCAAAACTAAAGCTGAAACCTTCTCTGAGTTTTTATTTCCAACCATTGAGTCCCCTTCAAGATTTATTAATCCATCCTTTCTCAATTCATTCTATGCTCCTTTTATAAAGCATCGGGGTAATTTTATCTATGGGCATGTGGCACCATTTGCAGAGGCCCATGAATAGATATCTTGACCCACAGAAGACTCAGTCAACTGGGGTTTGCAGAGGCTACGGTTTGCAATAATGGTTCGTGGAACCCTATTGGTTTGCTTATTCTATGAACTGATGAGTTCGCGGGATGGTACACGGATGACCTTTGCATGCACGATTCCTTAGGTGAAGCGGTACGCGGTCCACTAGGTTCTCTAGACATCACTCTGCGAACCAGCGATTCTCAAATCGTTTCGCATACCGATGGTTCGTGATCTAGGTGTTATGCGGACCTTTCCTAGTGATGGTATGTGGGACACTTGAAATTCTTTGAAAACTTGAATTCCTTCAAGTTTATTCTGAAATTTAAAACTCAATTTGAGTCTATTCACCATGTTATACTTTTAGGAGTACTTTCTTCCTACTGCAAAGTGATTTTGGGGGTATTTTCTTCCCTTGGAGGAATTTTTAGGACCCTATAAATTCCCCCCATCAGAATGGGGTCTGTTCGGAATAAAAAGGGGACTATTACAATGTAGAAGTGGTCCTGAACTAAAATGGTTTGTGGTAGAATAGATGGTCCAGGTATGAGGGGACCACACCTATATATAGGGGCCTATTTCATTTGTCTTTTACCATTTCTCATGGAAAAAAATTCTCTCGACTTCCCCAGATTCCTTTGTATTTTCACACTGTGCTTCTTGCAAAAATACTATTCATGAACCACTTCATACATGCTACAAACCGATATTTTTCACTATTTATCTATCTGCGTACCGAACTTTAGGTTTCACAAACATTGTTGTCGAACTTTAAAATTAAATTCCAAATTTCGTGTAGGAGAATTCTATGTTGCTTATGTGTCCGCATACCGAGATTGATCCGGTGAACTGAACTTTAAGAATTAATAATCTGAACTTAAAATTTAATCCGCAAATTTTGAACATGAACTTAATGAGGCCTAGGTTTTTAGTATACACCTTCCGTGAACCCTTCTATTCTCCATCCAACGATCTGCGGGCCAACATCTCGCAAATGGTTTGTGTACCATGGTTGTACACGGTGAAATGCATCTGTGTACCATAGTCGTAAGCGGGGTTGGTTCTATACATTATTATTATGCGGAATGTGCTTACCGTGTACCATTTCCGAGAACAGTACATGGAGCCTTATATGAACATATTTTATGTCCTTTATCCATTCTTTCATAGCCTTTATCAAACAATTTTTATTGAACTGGCTTTTCATCAGCTTCTGGATCTTCTTGTACAGGCTACAATTGTTGCTTCTCAGGATTATACTGACATCACTGCTTCTTCTAAGGCTACTACTACTACCCCTCTTTCTGTTGATGAAAAAATATCGAAGAACATTGCAGCTTTGGTTGAATACAAAATTCTAGTTGTTCTATTTCACCAATCTCTGGCGAATCTGCTTATGATGAGCCAACGAGAGTACCCAGTTTCAGACATGCTTCCTTATTATGAATTTTTCTATTGTCTGACACAATGATCCTAGTGCCAAATCTGACCGATCATCCTACCGCCTGGATAACTAATACCTATGTTCTAAAGGTATTGATTTCTTCCAAGGGGAGGTACCTTCAGAGTGATACTACCTCCAGGTCTTTGTTGAACCACATGCCTCGAACTTTAGAGAGAGTACAACAAAATCCCGACCATACGGCCCACTATTATCAGAACATTGTGCAGAAGGCTTCAGAAAATGAGCAGCATGGTTGTTCATCCCAGTGGGATCTTCACTCTAGAGGCTCATTTGTCTTATAATGGGGGTGGCCTTTTTGGGCTTTCCAGAGTTGTAAAGAATTCTGAACCGAGTTATAGACTATGGGACTATACGAGGCCACTTGGGTTTCTCAAACATACACCCATAGTCCTACTTCTCTAATTTCACAGCTCTTAAGTGGGTGGAGTCCTGAAGACCAACAACTTCTATTTGAACCATGGGGAGGTCGACATTAGTCTTTGAGACATCCATATAATTTTGGGAGTCCCTATCGTCAGGGAAATGTATGATGAATTTCTTCCTCCCTCCTCTACTTGGGATGATGAGGAAAGAACCCCCCTAGCTAAGAAACCCATTGTCTAAGTGAAGATTCTTCTACAGGAAAGAGATTCTGGTCTGAATGACTGGTTTGGTGATTTCGTTAAGCATGCTACTCTAGAGCCCGATCAATGAAGACTCGTGGCTTTTCCTACCAAAACAACCTGGAGGAAAGAAGGTACTTACTACCCCACCCTAGAAGAGGGGAATTTTCAAAAATGGGGATGAGAAATCATCCCTAACATTGATCAATTATTTCAACTAGAGGATTTATTGACCATGTTTTTGAGCAAATGGCTCATACCAGTGCAGTAATATGGTGGTGTAATAGCCTCAACTTTTATCATGGCTACTCAGTTGGCCACCAGCAAATACATCAATTTAGTTATCCCAGTGTTGGCCAAGATTTACCACCTACTAGGTCAAATCATCAAGGGGGCCACCTTATCAGATTATTGGGATCTTAAAAATTCTTTGGGGCTAGATGGGAGCCCACATAAGAGGTTATTCATTCATAAATTCCTTACCAATTAATCATTCAACCCTCCGTCTGTACCTTCAGAGCACCAGCGGGGTCATGTCAGCAGCTTGGGATTTACAGGATAAGCAAGATGAGAAAACCGAAAAGAACAATCAGGAATTAATGGATTATCTCAACGTTTACGAATGTTTCTATTACCACCCTTATGAGTCCCCTACTGGTACTATTACAAATAATGCATCTAAAGACTTCAACAACTGAGGTTACTTCTTTTCTTTGCAAGAAGGAATCCTGGTTTCCCATATCGGAGAGGAACTTATTTGCGAGGGATATGCACCATATAGATTTAGTCTAAAATTCAACTACATTTAGAATTTGTGTCCCCTTACTCTCAATAGTTCTTTTCAGGAGAAACATCTGATGATATCTCATTAATTATGGCTAATGTTCACCCAGGAGGACACCCAGTTCTAGGCCAGACTTCTGAATCATGGGGATTCTATACTCTTCCTTACCAAGAACTATGTTGAGGCCTAGGTTAAATCGTATCCCGATGGACAATTATCCAACCTAGTTCCTATCATGAAAACTTCTAAGGCATCCAAGGTGAAGGAAAAGAAGAATAAAATAGGAGTTTCTGAACACTCTTGATTGATAAAATTCCTCTGAAGGCCTCTTGGCTCCCCCCCCTAGGAAAGTTGTGCAATATGGGGTTGTGACTTCATGGTTAGCCGAACAAGTTATTGGAGTTGCTGCCGAGAGTTCACCATCCATCCCCCCTAAGGCCAATTTTCTAGTGGCCCAGAGGCAATGGGACCTTTTGAAATGTCATCCATCTACTCACGGTTGTCCCCTCACAATTTATGGAAGCTCCTCCGATTAATTGTATACTCACCTAGTGATTGATCCAAGCACCCTTATCTTTTAGACTCACTAGTACATATAAGTACATTGAAGCATGTCCTATCGGTAACTAGAGAACAACTGCTCATGCATCTATATATCTTTCCCCTTTTAGGGAAGAGGGAGGGTTTCCATCTATTATGGCTGACCAAAATAGGGAAACATGGGAATATGAAGTGACCAGTGGGGTTATTGACCTTTCCTATATGTCTTATCCCACTTGAAAAATCTCTTCCCCAATAATGGAAGAGCACCCAGAAGTTGAGCTCTCACTTGACTGTGTTAAGCCAACTCTCAAGGAGAGAGATAGGGTGGTCTTTATAGTAGGGTCTGAGTCCAGTGGCAAACTCCAGGCCTTGTAGATCTTGGAGGGGCTTCGAATATCAAGGATCCAGTCAATCTTGATCAGACAGCCTTTGCTGGAGTCACTCCAAATATTGATATTCTTTTTTCTCATGGTGGCTTTGGGGAAGTCACAGTCAAGGAGGCTGATGTTCAGACCCCTGAAAAATTTGGAGTAGGCTATCATGCCCTTTTTCTAGTTTTGAGAGGGGTTATGTTTCTAACCCTAGGATTTTGAGACCATTATCCTTATTTGGAATGATTATCTCCACAAGCCTTATATTGACCAGCAAACTTTTGAGGGCTTCCTTGAGGGATATTGTTTTGGCCGAGTATGGCCCCGGGTATTCAGTATTCCTGAGTAACCATGGAGCACAACTAATCATTGAAGATGTAGTGTCACCTATTTTATATAGTGGTACTATTGCAGGGTTTGGAGGTATTGAATTCCCCCCCCCCACCACCCTCAGAATCACAAATACAAGCCTTGGAAATATCGGTGGGTTCCCCTACATTGTCATCCATTACAATTACCATAGATGAGGTCGTTGTAGGGTCGATCCATGTTGTAGCTACTGAATCAATTCCCTCTCTTGTAACATTAATTTCTAACTACATTTTATCATCAGGGAGTGATTCTGATACTGATCAAGAAATCTTGGTCAATCTTCGTCCCACTCGGAAAAAGGCATGGAGGAACATTTAGAGATTAATTTCCCAGCCTCCATTAACTGGGATTCTAGTGAAATTTCCAAAGTTACACCACTAGTTGGTGGTTATGGGCTTTGTTTGATTTAACTATCATGGTATTTATGATATTGTAAGGTAGGTGGTTACTTCTTGGGAAGTAACTAATATGCCCGAGTCTCAATTTTATGTAGCAGATTCGATGACATATCTTGCTGCTATGCAAAAAATTCTCATCAATAAAGATACCACTCATGTTGGAACAGTTTCAAAGTTAAAAAAAAGAACTCATGAAGCAAAAGTCTTTTATAGAAAAAATTGACCCAGAAGTGGATCAAAAAATCCAGAAATTGGAGCATCTTAAATAGGATCGGGCCTAGGCCGCGGTCGCCATTGAGGAAGGGTGGTGGAAAATGAAAGAAGGAGAAAGTACCAGCATCCAAGCCATGAGTGATGCTGGGAACTGTGGATGAGTGCAGAGGCTGAGACTGTGAATTTATTGAAGATTCTCTAAGTCATTGATGATTCATACTAATCGTTGATGCAAATCTATGACTTTGTCAAACATATCTTATAAAGATCATTTCTTACTTATAAGGAGAGGCTCCAGGATGTGGATGCCCACCACATATTTTTTTTAAATATGATGGAACCATTTTTCCTTTGAATTATTCTGCTTTTACTTTTCCTATCATGTCAATTGATCAATCATATAAACATCATTTCAATCAGGTATTAATTTTAAACCATGATTTGAAACTAGTAAACTGAAATAATTGAATTGTGCTCTATTTTTTTCCTGATCCACGAGACTCATCGAGCGTAGTTCGACTATTGTTGAGGTCTTATGGAACAACCTCACAATTTTTTTTTGTCTTTTTCATTATTACCCTAATTTTTTCCTAAGCCTATTTAACACGGGATTAGTGGGCATAAATTAACTTTTTCTTAGGCTACCCTTTTTGGGTTTTCAATGTAACAAGCTTTATGTCTTTTTTGATGGCTCAACGTTTTTAACGAATCGATACTTGACTTTCACCCAGAGGTTCCTTCTGCAGATTTTCCCTCTGGAAAGTATGGAATCTTTTTCTTTGCAGGCAGATTATAGTCCTACCAATCAAACTTATTACTGATGTTTTTGGTTGAACATCTTTGACCAAACTTAATGGGGTAGGGCCCTAATTCGGGATCAACAGCTTGGAATGTTATAATATCCTTTATACATGGATTAGGGATTTTTCTTGACCTTAAACTTGTCATTTTTAGACATGCATAAGGATCAGGAGTTGTTTTAGGCATATGGTGGTAGGAGAGGACTCTCTTGGGGATGAATTTTCCTTTGATTGATGAGCGTTCTGTTGGCGACTTATGTAGATCCATTGAGGCATGATGTGCATAGTCAATAAAAGGTGTCAGTAGGACATTGTCCTTCCATCTCCAATGGCCTTGGTGGGATTTGAAACACTTTGAATTTATGTTAATGTTGGGAGACAGAGTGGGTGGGTGGCCTGAATAGTGGTGTCTGAAAACATTAGGTACATTCATGTCAACTTTGAGGGGGAAATTGTTCCCACATCGTTCTTACTTGCGTGATGGAGAGCCGGTGAATGGACAATTCAGTTAGAATTCTGTTTTATGTTTGATGCATTTGGAAAGAAGAATGTATGTAATCTGTTATCTAGAAGTTTTCCAATTCTAGGGGTGTGACAAGACATGAATGTCATTTAAGCGTACGGAAGCTGGAAAGGACTCTCCTGAGAATGAATTTTCCTTTTATTGATATCTGCTTTATAGGATATATATGAATAACCTCTGGGGCATGATGTACATAGTCAAACAAAGGTGTCCACAGGACATTGTCCTTCCATCTCCGATGGCTATTAAGAACTTTCTGGATATGGTATGTGACCTTCGACATGGGGTGCACCTGAACATGAAAATGATAATTTTAACTAAACTTATTTGGGGGAAACCAAGAAACAAGTGGGGGAACTCTTATTTTGTATGCGGATCAACTTCATGCATATAGATGGGGTATCTTTATAAACCTCAAAAGGGACCAGAGATGAATTGGGCCCGCATGTTCTAATATATCTAGGATATGTGTAGGGAGGAAAATGTAAACCATGACTTTGAGGGCCCTTGAATCAGGAGGGATGGAAAGAGGTTTGGAATCCATTGGGTGTACTGAGATAGGAGAGGACTCTCCTAGGGATGAATTTTCCTTTTATTGATGGCCATTTTTTGTGGGAAACATATGCAGAGCCACCGAGGCATGATGTGCATATTCAAAAAAAAGGTGTCTACAGGACACTAGACTTTCATATCATATAGCCTTGAATGATTATGGGGATTCAATATTTCTCAAATCATGGAGTTTGGGGTATGATAGAAGTGTATCTGGACATATTGGCGGCATTCGGGCTGTAATTTACTCATGGAATCAGGTGTCCCTTATGTAGATATGACTCATACATAGGGTGAGGTGTTCATCCCATCTTTGGGGTACCTGTTCATTTAATGTCGTATGGCCAGGATGAGGGGTTCCTCATAGGGAGGTAACTATGACATGTCTTTTAGGTTCGTGCTTCTAGGACCAAATTCTTGGACTTTTTTTCCATAATTTCATGGTGGATCTCTCACTAAGATCCCTAATCTCATGTGATCTGTGATCAGTGTGAGAAACAAGGGATTATGAGGATTCTAGGTAATTTCCTAAGAATAGAAAAATCAACATCATAGGAAACTTTAGGCTTAAACCATTGCTATGTACTTTAACATCGTACAACAAGGATGATTTTTGGCCTTGCAGTTTAATGTTGTTCTATGAGGACAAGATGATGTGCAGTTTAGAGTCATGTAGTGAGGATGATTATGTTGTCATACAGATCTTTAATATTTTTTATTTAATCGCAATCAAGATGTTTCGGCGTTCCTTAGAATGAGTGATGATAGAAGGTGTAAACCATAGTCTTAGGGGAAAATTAAATCAGGAGGGATGACATGGAGCTTGGAAGCCATTGGGCATACTGATATGGGAGAGGACTCTCCTGGGGATGAATTTTCCTTTGATTAACGGCCATTTTTTTGTGGGAAAAAATGCAGAGCCAACAGGGCATGTTGTGCGTAGTCAAACAAAGGTGTCTGTAGGACACTGGCCTTCTATCTCAGATGGCCTTGAAGGATTATGGGGATCCAATTTTTCCCGGGGTATGGAGTTTGAAAAATGGGAAATATGTGCCTGGGAATGTAATCAATACATATACCATGATTAACTATAAACTACTGGAGCTTCCACATAGGTCTGACTCATATGTATAGGGGGAAGCAAGATCTTTCGACTTCTCATGAGTGAGGGGCATGTGCGGGATATCGTGAAACTGAGAACTAGGCTACATATAACTCTTGAAGAATTTTTTAGTGTATTTTCATGTGATTAGGGCCTTTCATTGACTCCTCATAGAAGTCTAACCTATGCATGAGGAAAGGGGCATTTTTTATGGTGGTGGCTGGGCTAGAATGTCAAATCTATGCATCACAACGTATCATGTATGGGCAGGAATCAAGCCATACGTAGTTCTAAATGTTCCATGTATTGATTTGGCCCGGTCCATGTGTAAGGACATGTGAGGGAATTTTTTTAATTTTTTATGTCTGGTCTAGGATGCCAAATCTGAGAATAACTATGTATCCTACAATAGCAGGAATCAATTTGCACATAGTTATGAACGTTCCCTGTACCGATTTGGGTCAGTCTATGTGTAAGGACATGTGAGGGCATTTTTTTATGATGGTTGGGCTGGGATGCCAAATCCGGGAATCACTACATATCCTACAATATCTTGAATCAAGCCGCACATAGTTCTGAATATTCCCTATACCGATTTGGCTTGGTCCATGTGAGAGATTTTTTTGATGATTGATGGGCTGAGATTCCAAATCCGGGCATCAATACATATCCTACAATAATAGGAATCAAGCTACACATATTTCTGAACGTTCCATGTACCGATCTGGCTCGGTCATAGGGGTAGGGGAATTTTTTGTTCTATCCATCATGGATTTCAGGCCTACCATGTTACTCTATAGTTTTATTTTGTAAGAGAATCCCTACAACTGATCCTAATCTTGCGTGAGTTACACTCGATTTGAGAAATAAGGAGTGATAAGGGTTTCACTTAAAAATATGGGGAGATAGATGGCATGATGCAGGATTTTTTTTATAGTGGTGGTTAGGCCAAGAATGAGGGTCGAGGCATCACTACATATCCTGTGAGGGTAGGAATCAAGCCACACATAGTTCTGTGAGATATCATGCAGTTTATCGTCATGCGATTAGGATGATTTGTTCCATGTAGTTTAACATCTTACAGTGAGGAAATGGGTCATAGTTTAATATCATGTTTTAGGGACGAGTTCCTTATAGTTTAACGTCATGTGGAAAGGACAATAACTCATAGTTTAGGGTCATAGAGTTTGGACCATGGAAAGTGGGATTCACGGTATTATTGCTCATAGTTTAAGGTCTTAGAGTTTAGACCATGAAATGGCATTATTATAACTCATAGTTTAGGGTCATAGAGATTTGACCATGGCTAATACCATACATTTTAATGTCATTTTGATTAGGACAACAAATCATAGTTTAGGGTCATAGAGTTTAGACCATGGCATGGGAATTGATATTACGTGAAATAATTCTTCAAGAACTTTGCATTTATGGGAGCTGTGATGAGTTGACCATCCATTGATATCAGGGTATATGATCCATTGGAATAGACCCTATATATGACATATGGTCCTTCCCACTTTGGTTCAATATTTGGGGGCTTCTTCCCAAGTATCATCGGGGTTATAAGGACTAACACCATTTCTCCTTCGAGGAAAGATCGAAGGTTAAACTTTTTTTTGAAGGCTCGTGCGTTCTGATTTTGGTAGATTTCCAAATATTGTAAAGTGCGCAACCTTTTTTCATCTAGCTACTCCAACTCATAAAATTGTCTCTAGGATTTATCATCCATGTACAGTTGATCGTAAATTGCCACATGAAGTGATGGATCTTGTATTTTGATAGGTAACACTGCCTCTGCCCCATATACTAGTGAGTACAGAGTTTCCTGGGTGGCAGTGCGGGTCATGGTCAGGTAATCCCACAAAGCATAAAAGAGCTTGTCTGACCACAATTTCTTATCCTTATCAACTATCTTTTGGAGTATATTGGACAGGGTTTTTTTGAAAGCCTCTATCTACCCATTGGTCGTTGTGTGGTAGCAAGATGAATAGTTGGATTTGATTCCATACTCCTGGTATAGCTTCTCTAACTTAGCAGAGCATAAGTTGGTGTCATTGCCCATTAGTATTGTATGGGGGACACCAAATCTGGTAATGATGTCAGCCTTCACAAAGCTAACGATGCTTTTCACCCTGAATTATTTTAGGGGTGTGGCTTCAGCCCATTTTGAAAGGAAGTTGGTCACTGTGAGTATGAACTTGAACTTTCTGGCTGTAGTGGGAGGATATGGTCCCACAACATCTATCCTCAAGTGGAAAATGGCTAGGTACTTAGCTTTATGAAGTAACTCTGGGGGTCAGTGTATGAAATTGTCATGAACATGGAAAGAATGGCACTTCTTGGTGAATGTGTCACAATCTTGTATCATAATACGCCAGGTATACCCAAGCCTTCGAATTTGGTGAGAGAGATTAGTTGTTGATCGGTGCACTCCACAAGCTCAAGCATGCACTTCTTTCATTATGGCAGTAGTCTCTTCTCCATCAATGCACCTGAGAAGGACTCTGTCAAGGCCTCATTTGTAGAGAACCTTTTCTTAGTTCACCCCATTGTACAAGACAAATTTGACTGCCCGTCTTTAGACCCTCTCCCTTCCAACCCTATTTGTTGGGAGTTCCCTGTTCCGAAGGTAATTTGAAATGGGAATCATCCAACCAGTGGTGTGACCATAAGGCTCAGAAATGGGACTAATTTCATTGATTTCCTCTTTTTTTCTGTGGATAAATGGAAATACCATCTAGTGGGGGGCAATAATAATGACTGTTTCATCCCGATCTGGATCGTTCAAGGTTGTGGCTATATTTTCCAAAGTGTTAGCTAGGTCATTTTGTGACCGAGGGACATAAGTCAATGTTGGTTCTAATGGGAATTCTGTCATCAATTCTTGAAAATGGTTCATTGAGGGTTCAATACTTCTTTCTTAATGGCATAGTCACTACTGACCTGTTTGATGAATTGCTCTGAATCACCCTTTATTTTTTAGGTGTTTGGCTTGAACATGAATTACCAGTTCCAGGCCTACAATGAGGTCATGATAGTATGCTTAATTATTTGTACTCCCTTCCAAAAGTAGGAAAGAATAAGGTAGGATGGCCTTTTTGGGGATATGATTATAATTCCCAACCCCACTTTTCTGAGCTTGGGATCTTCTATCCTTTTCCCTATTGGGATTCAAGAAGCACTATTGAAGTACATTTCCTATGTCTGGGGGTCCTCCTAGACGTAAAATACTTATTTTTTCAGAAGTTCAGCATCCAACGGTGTTGCTTCCTCTGAGTTGTGATCTACCAAGAAGTCTTCTAATGTCTGGCCTTTGATGGGATTTTGGGGTATGGACCGTATGTCAAATTTTTGTAGGATGACCTCCCATTGTTATAGGAATCCATTTAACATTGGACGATTGAGAATATATTTGAGTGGGTTGCAGCGAGAGACCAGTTGGTCCTCATGGTACTGCAGGTAATGCTTGAGTTTCTGAACCATGATGATTAGGGCTAGGAAATTATTTTCAATTTTTGAATATTGAGTTTCAGCATAAATTTTTTTTGACTGAGGTAATAGAGTTTTTTCTCGCTACCGGTATCATTCTTCTATATGAGGAAGTCACCCAATGATTGTTCTAGTGAGATTGCATACAAAATGAGCAGTTTCCCCTCAACTGGTGGCATCAGCACCAGCAGGCTTAAGAGATATCTTTTGATATTGTTGAACGCTTCTTGGAAATCATTATCCCACTCATATGTAAGTCCTTTCTTCATGATCCTGATGAAAGGTAATCAATTACCTGCTAGGTTGGATATGAAGTGTCTGATGTAGGCGAGGTACCTCTGGATACCTATCAACTTGGTGAGGTTGTGAGGTGGGGACATACCAATGATGGATTTTTTCTTCTTGGGGTCGACTTTTATGTTGTGATGGCGTATGAAGAAGCCAAGGAATTTTCTAGAGGTAATGCCAAAGGCGCATTTTAGGGTATTCATTTTTAAATAGTGCTACCACAATTTTTTGAAGAATGTTTCAAGATCATCCAAGTGGTTTGAGTATTGTCGTGATTTACAACCAGATCATCAACATAACACTCGACAAATTTTCCCAATAAGGGCTTGAAGATGCAGTGCATGGTACACTGATATGTGGCACCAGAATTCTTTACACCAAAGGGTATCACTTTATAACAAAACAATCCCTGAGGGGCCCTAAAAGAAGTATCTTATTCATATCCTCAGTACATCCAGATCTAGTTGTATCCAGAATAGTCATCCATGAAAGGGAGGGCTTCGTATACAGTAGTTGCATCGATCAACAATTCTATGATTAGGACCGGGAAACCATCTTTTGGGCAATGTCTATTTAGGTCCCTGAAGTCAATAAAGATTATAATTTGTTCATTCTTCTTTTTGACAGGGACTATTTTCACTAGCCATATTGGATAATAGACCTCCCGTATGAATTCGGCTTTGATCATTTTGCCAACTTCAACCTCTATTTTGGAAGCATGTATCAGGTGGGTCCTTCTGGCTGCCTGTTTATAGCCCTGGTGATCTTCCTATAAGCCTAGATGATGAGTGGAAACCCAAGGATTGAGTCCTAGAATTTTAGTGTAGTTCCAAGTAAATGCATATCAATTATTCTTTAGAAAGTAGGTATATGCCTCTTGATCCTCAATGGGCATAGACACACTGATCAGAGTGGGATGAGGGTTACTTTTGATGCCCAAGTTTATCTTCTTAAGTTCAACGATTGTGGTGGAGACACCTTCTTCGAATGCAGGAGGGGAATCATTGAGGTCTTCTTCATCATATTCATCTTCTTCCTCTTATTATGGAGAGAGGATTTTTGAGATGAAATCTCCAATGTTAGGAGGGAAATATTCTTTTTTCCTTAGTGATTGAGGTGGGGGAAGTTTGAGGTCCCATGGATGGGTTAGGAGAATTTTTGGTAGGGATTATTCTATTACCATGGAAGTAATCTTGTTCTTCCGTGTCTTTAGACTTGGTGGCTACGACAGAGATCATGCAGACAATTGAGTCTGCATCTGAACTTGCACTTGTGCATTTAACTTGGTTGATGGGTAATACATACTCTTCCCCAATCTGATGGAGGGGGTCATTGGGAGCTGTTTCCAATCCATTCAGGGCAGTAATCCAATCAATTTCATTGGCTGAAATATGCTTTTCTTCTAATTCATAGAATCCTATGTTGATATAATGTGACTCACATGACTCAAATGGGGATTTATCAGTGTAAAATGTCCCATTTTTCCTATTAGTGCAATATTTGATGCACTGATGGTATGATGACAGAATTGTAGTGTGATGATGCAACCAAGGCCTTCCTAACAGAACATTGAATGTCGTACTTTTCCATACTACCAAGAACTTGGAATCTGACATGATGTCTTTGAGCTAAGTTTTAATCTTGATTCTTCCCAACAGCTTCTGCTCACTTTTGTCATATCCCAGCAGAGTTGTAGCACAGGGTTTTAAGTTATCTTCATCTAAGCCCGATCGATAAAGCGTTCGCAGTGGGAGGAGATTGACTCCAGAGTAGTTGTTGATAAAGATCCTCTGGACGTCAAGTCCATTTATCTTGTCGGACACATATAAGGGTTTGATGTGCCCTTGTATGATGGCATATTCATCCCTACCTATGAAGGAGATAATGGTGTGATATTCTTTGGGACTGGTCTCTATTCGATAGAATCCGACTGCTACTAATTCGGCCTCAAACTCCTAGGGACTTAGTAAGGCTTTGATGAGTGCCTCCCTAAGATCTGCGGACAGGCTTAACGTATATAGGATTGATAGTTTTGTTGGTACTAAATCCAAATTCTTTATAATATCATACTTCTTCTCTAAAGTTCATTGCTTCCCGGCTCAGGTTTTCTCTTTCATAGACACTTTATGGGTTTGGTCTTTGGATAATGATGATTCGGCCTTTGTAGCCAGGGTCGGCGATGTTACATTCCTTTCTGTGTTTGGCCAAATTGGTCTGTCTGTGTGCCTTGGGAAATTTGATATTTGTTCTTTCTATGAAGGATACTCCATGATAATTGGGCTAGGATTTATTCCGACAGGGGCGGAGGAGCATTCTGGTTCTTGTTTTGTCTACTGGAGGGTCTTTCCATGAGTTTCCATGATATTAACGGTTTGACTTATGGCGTGGCTGGGAATTTGACTTCTTCCATGATCATGCCTTCCAAGAAACCTATGGCCTCTGTAGACTCTTCCTTTGGATCTCTAGTTGGGCACAGGTAATTTGGGTTCATGGCTATAGTCTCTATCTAAGAAGGGGTCCATCAAGTGAATGAAATTAATGGATCTAAAGATTAGTTCTTGATCTGACACTATTTTTGTCTGACTGTCTCCTTTTGATGGTGTCGTTCAGAGAGGTGGTTCCCGTTGTACTGTTTGGTGGGGTGGCGCCTATATACCAAATCTATTAGAATGAATTTCGAAAGTGTAAACACTAACTTCGTATTTGGTTTCAACTCCTCTTCTTTATCTTGTTTTCTACCCTTCTGGCCTTTAGAGGACCGTGGGGCAGAGGAGGATGGATGTGCTATATTTTGGATCTTTTTGGGGCACAGTTGGTTGTTTCAGTTGTTCCTAGAGGATTCCATGGACTTAGTTGATGGTATTCTAGGTCATCCAATTGTCAAACTTTTTCTCCTTCTTACTGAAGACTATTTTCCATTCCTCTTCCTCTCTAGATTTTAAGGTGGAAACATCCTCCCCTTGTACTGGTGGTGAGCCCAACTTGGCTTTCCCAGAATCCATCATCTTTTGTAGGAGATCCTTGAAAATGAAGCATTCATGGATGGTATGTCCCATTATTCGGTGGTAGGTACAATAAGTTGGATGGTCATCAAGACCCACTTAATCGGATCACTTTGTCTCTAGTAGCTAGAGAAAATTGAAATTCATAGTATCTATGAAATAGTCTCAGACCTATTCATCTCAGAATGAGTAAAATTTATTTCTTTTTTCTTTGAACTGATTTCTTTTATAACTTTGTTGCTCATCTTTCCAAGGTGGGGGTGATTTTTGGTGTCCAGGGGGTCCTGCATGGTTCGGTGGGGGCCTCACAACTGAAGCTGGTGTTGGGGGTGGCTTAATCATGACAGAATCCACTTCAGATCTTTACATATTTTTTCCAGAGGATGATGGGGCCACTCGGGACTTAAGGTTGTTCTGTTTTAGGGAGTCTTATATCCTCTGGGCAATGGCAGAGAAATATATAAAAACACTTGTGTATTTCACCAGGATTAGCGGTGTTTGCAGTTCATCCCAAAGGCTATCAATTCACATAGTGATCATTTCATCTTGGGGGAGTGGCTGGTTTAGGTAATAAGTCATGCCTTTCCATCTGGAAATTAATTTTGAGACTCTTTTGTTCTCTTACTGCGTAAGTTAGCTGGAAATCTAGTATACCATATGAAATTAGAGCCCTATAGGGTTTGTACAAAGCACCAAATTTTTACTACTTCTTTCTGCTCTAGATTTCCCATCATGGGGTCACAATAAGAGGTGTAGTGCATTAGATGTTTTTATGGGTCCCCCGAGCCATCGAATATTTGGAATAAGGGGTTTCCAAAATTTTGAGGTAGAGGAACATGGCATACCCAATCAGGGTAGGGTTTTCTCTCTAGTTGTATTAGAGTGCATCACCCCTCCATGGCTTCTAGTCAAGCTGTTAATTGCTTAATGGTGTTTAAGATACCTTAATGAAAATCTTTATGAGCTTGAGCTTGGTATGGTGCAGTAGTGGCCAAGACTGGGCATGTCAGTGCTGCCAAAGTTTGGGGTGGATACCCAGTCAGGGGTATCCTTTGTGAGTTTACTTGAATATATTCTGGAAGCCTTCCTAGTGGGGGGAAGTCTTTATGTCCTTCTGAGGTCAGGTTGAAGTAGGTTTCCAATCCTGGTGCCAAATTGGACGATCCTATGATCTTGGCTTCATTTTCCAGGATGAGTGCCTGTGGAAAGGTCACCTATTCTAGGATAACCTACTGATGTTCTTTCAAGGGGAACACATACTACGAGATATCTCCCTAGACATAGATCAACATTAATTCACCTGATCTCTTTCGTTTCTTCCTTCTTCTTGGCAGACCTTTTCTTGAGAGTGAGGGATGAATTTCTAGGGGGAATAGAAGGTGGTTTATATATGACCATGGATTTATTCTTCTCCTTGTTGGGGTTTCGTGTGGGTGGTAATGTTGGTGTGGGATGTCTCTAGGAGGGAATCATCTTCCTTCATGTTCTATCCCTCTTCATAATTTCCTATAACATCTGTGGGGTTGACGTTTACCATGTTCACTGAGTCATACCACATTAGGGGTGATGTACCCGATCCTGAATGGTAGGAAGGATTTATGTGTTTTTTGTTGGACTTTCTCCTTCCATTCTATGGTATTCTTTGGGTTTCTTGGTGCAAATTGACCTGAAGGGATCCCTAGTCGGACCTCGTAATGTGCCTTTATCTCGGAGGGTGTGAACCATGAGAAGGGGTGAAACGGGTGACTCCTTTGTCTATCATTCTTCCCAGATGGTAGAAGAAATTTGTTCATTGTGTGGGGATTTGAGGTAAAAATTCCCCAATCCCGCAGGTTTGGGGTTGTTCACATTCTTCCATTGATGCACTACGACCTGGATTTGTTGGTCTTATGGGGGAATTTTGATTTAAATATTCCTCCAGCCTATGTGCTAGGGTTGTTCCAACATTACGGCAGTAGCTGCTGCAATTTCCACCTTTTCAATTTCACGTACTCCCACGCGGGTGTGAGCCAAGTATGGTATTGGGCATGCATAGAGTCTATGGTCTTTTGAATACATGAGTACTACTTTCTGGTTGGCTTCCCTTAGGTGGGAAGCCTACTGGATGTTCTTGCTTTCCTGACTTAGAAGCTTTTTGATGGCTTGATCTCTTTGGTCCTAACGCTTTTGAGACTTACTCTAGGCCAGGTTTTTTTTAGTATCCCATCTTTCCTGAGCATGGGTTTCACTTTATTGCTTCCCTTGGGTGATCAAATTGTAGGATGTCATTTCCAATGGGGAATGTTGGATGAGACGAGGGGTAAAGTATAGAGCTCCATGTTCTCCCCATCCCCGAATGTGAACTCCAATTGGGGTGTCACCAATGAGTCGAAACAACTTATGCAGTGCATGGAGGAAATCCAGTTCAAGATTTTTCTTTCACCTTTTTTATTTTGGTTTTCATGCGTACAGGAGGGATTCCAGGTCGATTAAACAATGAATCTCCCCTAACATGTTGACGTGGTCTGCATACCCTTCGTAGGGTAGGAATTTTTTTTCAACTAATGAATAGTTGTCCATATATTGAGGCAAATGTCATGTATACATTCCCCAAAAAAACTCTCTTGGTGTGTTGAAGTGAGAATTGGTCATAGGACAATACATCACTAGTATATTATCCTTAGCTAGTTGTCTCCTCACAAGAAATATATCCTATTGTTTTTCTTCTGGAGTCTCCTCTACTTGATATTCCCAGATCGACTACTTCTTAATAATTTCATTCCAAGAAACTGGGCTGGTGGGATCCTTATTGATATGCGGGCAGCACGGGGGTGGCTCGAAAGATAATTGTGGCCTCGGGCCATCCTCTGGTTGAGAAATAATATCACTCATTATAAACGGAGTACCTGATGTGTCTGAATTTATCTTTTCAAGCACCTCAGCATGAGAGGGCTTTATCATATTTTTTCCGAAAAGGGGAGGAACTTCTTTCCAGTATGAATTTTGGTTGTAGGGTGGACCATCACAATTGGTGCTCGAATAGTGAGGGCTACTATTACAACTTGATACCCGACCGTAAGGAATGTCCCTATGGTGTATACCCTGGGAAGAACCTTCAGGGAGGGCTATAGTGAGGGGAGTATAGTCATGTTACTTGATGTCACTGAGGGGAGGACCTTCTTGATGACTGTTGTGATGGTGAGGATTACTGTCACAACTTGATACCTGGATGTAGTGATAATTTATGCAGTGTACATCCTAGGGAGGGCCTTCAGGATGTACTGAAGGAGGGGAAGACCTTATTGTTTCTTGAAGTTACTATGGGGAGGGAATTTATAGAAACTTCCATTACGGTGAGGGCCTTCACAATGATTGTCATCATGGTGATGAATACCATCATGAATTAATGTCTGACTACAGGGAGAAGCATATCTACAGCATATACCCTAGGGAGGACCATCAGGGTAGACGAAAGCAAGGGGAAGACCTTCTTGCTATCTTATCTTAAGGTTGAGGGGGGGGATACCCCAACGCACATCAGGAGATAGTCTCTCATGATCGATCATTACTGGCCCACAGAGTGAGCCCCTGTGGGTGCTTTGTGGAGGACCTTTAGAGAAGCTTGTTGCGAAATTGAAGGGAGGGCCTTTTCAACTGCTACTACCACTTCCATAATTTGCTAATTAACTGAAAGGGTCTTGAGATTCCATTGATATATGTTTGAGTTAATCAAAAACCCCAGCATCCAGTAGAGCGGGATCATGTATGTGCTCTTCATTTCTTGGTTTCCATCGGTGCATTTAATTTTTGAGCACTCTCTTGTGGGTAACTAGGGACATCTTCTATTGGTAATGGCCTTCATATATGGGTACCTATCTTTTTGGGTCCCGTGATGTCATCAGGATACGCCGACAGACATCTTGAGTTTTGGCAGGGATATATGTCTGCCCTAGAGTGGCCTCCACATTGGACCGGCTTCCCCTAGTTGGAACGAGTATTTGTTCCCAATCCGGTTGTCTGTATATCGCGGGATATTATCGTCAAACCTCCTAGACTGGAGCATGGATGCATAACTACTCCAGAGTGACTAAATCATTTTGTGAGTGAGTCATTCTGTTTGAGGAAATCGGGTCGTGGGCCCGATTTCTTACCTTTTCCACTGATGTAATAATGTATTGGAAAGTTTGGATGATATGGTCTAGGATCGACGTCTGATCTTCCATCATTTCTAGGATGTAATGAGATGAATATTTGGCTCGAATGGGTATGAAGGATCATTCCTATGTCAAAGTAGGGGTTTTTTCCTGCTTGATTCCTCCATGAGTTTACAATAGATACTAGCAGTTCTTCTATACTGGGACAGAGGAACGAGTCTTCCACTAGTTTTATTCTCCGGTTGCCACTGTATTTGACAGGTGATCTTCATATTCATGAGCAAGAATTTTCATCTCCTCTCTTGCCACTGTATTTGTCTCACGGGATTTTTATGCATCCACATAAATTTTAATCTACTCATATTTAATTGCATATCTATTTAGATGGAGGGTTTGATATGTGTCAATAGGTATGTGTTCCTGTGTATATCTAGTTTCCGTCCAATTTGGTTGACGGGTTTATTTTTTGTCAGAAGATATTTGCATCTTCATGTAGTTTGTCACTCTTTCTGTACAGCGGGATCAACGAGCACTAACAGGAACATTCATGTGATCGTATTGTGCCAACCTATTTCTGTGATGGGTTTGAGTGGAATGGGTAGAGTTTTATATCTTCCTATTGGATGTTGTTGCGTTAGTACGGTGAAGTTTCTCCTCAATAACCAGGGTGATAGTGTGTTTCTGATTATATATTCACCTCCCTTGGCGGGCAGCCCAAGGTGCCCAGGTCTCTTGAACTTCAGTAGGTGCCCTCAGCATAAGATCCTCTTCAATGGAAGGAGGCTTATTCATCTGGTGTCAGCAGAGACGCTCTTTGGTAGGGGCCCTTGAGTAGGACCCATGTGTAGTTTATATGAAGTTATCATCATTGACTTCATCTACCTCCCTAAGGTAAGGGAGGTACTCATTATCACATTCTGGGGATAGGCTCCCGAAATGGTTTGAGACGACCACCGGGACTACCTTGTGTTGGGGTGTCGTTCGTGGCTGAAGAGGCGGTTGGAAGACCTTTACAGATTGGAGATCTTGTCTCGTAACCTCTAGTGTGGGGAGATTAACATTTTAGTGGTACTCTTTGATCAGGGTGTTGAATACCCAATGTTGAAGATTCTAGGTAGGCGAGGGGGTCATGCTCTTTATTGGGGCCCCAGAAGCCTATGGGATCAATGATTCGTGTGTCTGCATCGGTTGTCAGGATTTCATTTGGATTGAAGGTTTCTCTATGGGAACCTGCAATATACATATATGACATACATACCAAAAAACCTCGTCAAAGTAGAATTATTTTAAACATATGAATATCTGATGATTCATCTTGGTCTCCTTCCCTCTTTATTCTATTGTGGGATGAAGGGGCTAGAGTGGGTTAGAACTACCAACTTGGTTAAGGATTCACGTCGGGTTCACCATTTTTGTTCCGCTTTTGAGGCGGTGCATTTCATGCATACTGGGGTGAACAAAATGGTCTAACATGAAATATCCTTTTATTTATGTTATCATTGAGGTGGAATTTCCACCTTGATTAAGGATTCATGTCAAGCTCACCATTTTTGTTTCGTCTTCGAGGTGGTGCATTTCACACGTATCAGGGAGAACAAAATGGTATAATGTACAATATCCTTTTGTTTCTGTTATCATTGGGTTATAACTGACACCTTGGTAAAGGGTTCACATTAGGTTCACCATTTTTGTTCCACCTTCGGGGTGGCGCGTTGTGGGTGATGTTGAAATGGTCCGACGAGTATCATCACCCATCCCTTTTTCCAAAGATGGGTTCATGTCAAATTCACCATTTCTTTTGTTTTGACCCATTCTACATCATTATACTTTAAAATTATGTTGTATTAACCCCACAGGGACTGGCCAATTCACCCATTTCATATTTCTAAGGAGATGCCACAGTCGGTCGGTCCGAGCGGGTGATTTTGTGGGGTCAATTACTTGTGCAATCGGTCCCCCTCAGATATCACTTCCTCGGATGGTCTCCAATGGGTTTATTCATGGAGCCAAAAATACCCAATGGCCCTAGTATCCATGATTCATGGACCTGCTTTCCAAAGGTAGGTGCTCATTTATTGATGATTCACCAAACAACACTTGAGGACTCTAATGATCGAGAGGATGGGAATTCAGGTTCACCACACCCTTCTGGGGGAGGATTATTTCCTATTACGGGACTCTCTTATAGATTTAAGTCATGTTCATATGTTCGTGAATCCTTGGTTCATTCCCAAAGAGTATGTCCATGGGCTACCCTTGGTTTGTAGGATCTTCATAACTATGAATATATTTGATGTTATGGAGGTACTACTAACTTGATCCATACGATAAGGCACTCTCAATTTTATCATCATCTAGGGGGGATGAAAGGTGATTTGATGTTGGGATCGGACCCATAAGATGGGTTTCCTATGTATCCTCAGGAGAGGAATCAGAACCCATGTAGTTCCTAATTATGTGGGGCTTACGCATAGAAGATGCCCATTTGGGGGGGGGCATGGTTGGGTGAACCCTTTTGGATGGACACCTTTTTTAAATCAGGCCTTCGAGTAGGCATCCTACGTATCCTGGTTTTATCAGGAATCAATGTTCTTATAGTTTAGATTTTTTGGGTCTTATGCTTGGAGGATTCCCATTTAAGGATATATGATTGGGTGGACCCTTTATTGGAGGGCACCCTTTTGAGCTCGGGCCTTCAGGTAGGCGTCCTACAAATTATGGTTTGATCAGGAATCAGATTTCTCATAGTTCATATGGTTTGGATGTTGTAATTTTTACAAACCACTAAGCCCACGTGAGTCATTCTTGGTTTGAGAAATAAGAGGATGCGATAGATCCAACCAACCACATGCTTCCTCTCCTGATGGTGGGAGAGGGAGAGCCTACGGAGGAAGAGATTGGGGTGATGGTGGGTGAGGTCACAGAGCAATGAACCTTTCAATATGAAATGAAATTAAAGTTCATGCAGCCCGGCCTTAGAAGATTGGAGAGTTACCTCAGCAGGAGGGCCCCAGAATACTTTCTGGGAAGGGGAGGAGTTTCTTCCTCATAAAAGGAGAATAAAACATAACTCCTTCAACTGATCACTATTCCTCATTGATTGGAAAATAAAATGAGCACCCTTAATCCCTAAAATGGGGAGGTTCAAATCAGCATCCCAGGGTTGGACTTCGGGTTACCATGGGAATATAGACCCAAGGACATTCCCAAATCCCAAACCGTTATGGGGAGAGCCTTCGTGACTCCACTTACCATGGGTATAGAGACTCAAAGGGGTGTGTCGATGCACCTAAGAGTCTGATCATATGGGTTCGGTGGATTTGGAGGAGGATTTGGCATCATGCTGAAGGACTGGTTCACGGAGGTATTATAGAGGATTGGACGGTAGTGGAGGGGTGAGGTTGGAACTAGAGGAAATAATACCCAAAAATACCCCATTCTGTGTATTGGTTTCTTATGCAGGATGGGGGAGGCTCCACATACCGTAGTGGCATGTGGGAAGAGGGGTCATCCATGTACCGATGTGGTACTTGGGAATGGGTATGGATGACTGCGTATCATAGTGGTATGCGGTCCATCACGCCTATTTGGTTCCATCTGCGTACGGATGCAGTATGCGGCATCGGGTTCAGTCTGTGTAGTCGTACGCTACACAGAGCACCATATTGAAGGTAGGTCCATGGAATTATCGTTTGTGGGAAGTTCATCTGCGAGAATTATATGGTTCGTAGTTCCACCATTTAGGTTCACAGTTCTCTTTTTATTATTAAGTTCCCCCATTTTATTGTTCACAGCTGGATATACCTACAAAGAGTGTGGTTCGCAATTCAGGCTTTGTCGATGAATCAGGACTGAAGCTAGAACCTTCTATGAGTTTTTACTTCCAACCTCTTAGTCCACTTCAAGATTTCATTGTCCATCCTTTCTCAATTAATTCTATGATCTTTTTATAGATAATTGGGGAAATCATACATATGGTCATGTGGCACCATTTTCAGAGGCCCATAAAGATATATCTTGACCTGTGGAAGACTCATTCAATTGAGGTTTGTGGAGGCTACGGTTCGCGATAATGGTTCATGGAACCCTATTGGTTTTCTTCATCTGCAAACTAATGAGTTCATGGGATGGTATGCGGATGATCTTCACGAGCACGATTCCTTTGGCGATGTGGTTTGTGGTCTACTGAGTTCACTGGCCATCACTCCGTGGGCCAGCGATTCGCGAATCATTCCATGTACTGATGGTTCATGATCCAGGTGGTCTACGGACCTTTCTCAGTGATGGTATGTGGGACACTTGAAATTATTTGAAAACTTGAATTCCTTAAAGTTTCTTCTGAAATTTTCAACTCCATTTGAGTCCATTAACCTTGCTAGACTTGTAGGAGTACTTTCTTCCTTCTGCAAAGTGATTGTGGGGGTATTTTATTCCCTTGGAGGAATTTTCAGAACCCTACAAGTTCTTGAGAATTATAGAACATTTAACATTGGTAAAATTTCCAATTCATTTGATTTGATGTCTATTATCATATATATTTTCAAATTTCTAGTGTTTTCATCCATAATAACTTGTAACTTAGTAGTTAACCTCTTCTTCTTAACTTCTAATTTAGCCAAGTTCTAATCCTTCCATAGGATCTTCTCATTGAAGATTACATCTAAAATTCTTATGATCTTATATTGATCATCACTCCATAGTCAGTATCAAAAATCTTAATTTTCATATCCTATAATAAAACAGGATTTGAAATTTTCCTCTAACTTATCACTATCCATGGAATCAACAAGATCATTGGCAATGAAACTAAATATTTTGAGATGTGAAACTTCAAATGGATTATTGGACCAAAGTTATTCATGTATACTTTTTCCTGCTGTAAATGATATAATATTGTTTCATAAGTATACTACCATGTTAATTTATTTCATCCAGATAGACTATGTAATACCAGAGTTTACACACATATATCTAGCCTTCTCTTTCAATGTTTGGTTCATCATCTATGAAACTCCATTCTACTGTGGAGTTTTGGGTACTATTCTCTCAAGACTGATCCCCTTATTCCAAAAGAAGTTTTGGAAGTTTCTAATATTATATTCACAGCCATTATCGAATCTTAAACACTTCAATTTCAATCCACCTACCAATTCCGCCATGGATTTCCTCTCTATAAAGGAATCAAACACGTCAAATTTATTTTTAAGAAAACAAACCCATACCTTCCACATGGAATAATTAATGAATGTTATAAAGCATATTGATCCTCCATGAGATTGATGGTAATGAGGAATTCACAGACAAGGGTCTAGAGTTCATTACTACATAGGAGGAGTTGTGACAGGCTGAATGGGAGGCACATTAAGGGAAACTTTTCCAAGGAGAAGCGTGACTAGACCCAAAAACAACTTGGAACACTGGCACGTGGTTTCAATGGGAAAAAGATCAATGTAGAAGAGCTCATCCAAACCTAGGACAAGATGGTCTATAATTTTGAAAACCTACTCAAAGATGATTCGGATGAGCATGTTATTGTCCTTCAATGGAGTCTCCTCAGAGGTAAGGTCTCTAAAAGTCTTAAACTACAAATATAGATTCAGTTATGACGTATTATGTTTCTTGACTATCTTTGAATACTTGTCTAGTTTCCAACTTTTCCTTAAAAGTGTTATCTTAATAAAAAAAATATTTTTTGGTGGTTGTGGTGATTTTTTATTAACACCTTATGCCACTACCATGGATCATCGAGTAACTTTATAGACTCTATAGTTTAAATTAGTACCGAATACTTCATCATCTAACTTCCACACTGAAGTGAGATTCCTTGTGATTCCTCGTATGTGTCTCACTCATTTCAAATAAATATTAATTCCATTATGAATTCATAGATTAATTTATACCTTTAAAACCACTTTCTTAGCTTCATAATCTTACATGTAAACTTCCCCAAAGCTTCTAGATGCATAGCTTGTCATGTATCCTTAATAATTCAATGAGTGGAAGGATTCGCCAAAGTTAACCACCCGGGACACCATCAAATTATGAATACTGAGTAGTAGATCACTAATATTTTCATTATATTAATGGATTTTGAACCTCCAGTAGTTATTCCTTTGTTATTTCTCTTATAATTTATGGGGTTCCTCTAATGATTTCCTCAATTACCGCAATGTCAACAGGTAAGCCTGGGATGAGTCGAATTTCCATAAATCGTCTCTCTAATTTTTCTTATAACTTTAAATTATTCTTCTGATGATGAGAGTGTCCCCTTATATTATTATTCAATGCACTACTAAAAGGTTCTTGGACCTCTATTCTCCCAATATCTTTGTTGACGATCAAATTCTAGATATCTTCAAATATAAGATCATATTTCCAATAGAAATTTATTACCATAGAAACCAAGTCATCCCATGATTCCAGTAAAGATAAGAGTAGTATTATAACCCACACATCCTTTGTGAAGGACACTTTCAATAATTCAAGCTAAATTATGATCATGTTGAATTTTTTCATATGATCTTCCAATAACCATCCTTCTGATAGCCTCAAGTTAAACAATTGCCTCATTAGGAACACCTTTTTTAAATCCATTGTTTTTTCATACATCACTAATTAATAGGGATTTCATAAGTGTAATTGTAGTCTTATTGTTTCATATGTTGAAGGAAAAATTCCATTACAACATCTTCCTCACCAATCTTAAAGCATTTATAACTAACTTTTCTAATTAAACTTTCTTCATCTTGTTAATTTTATCACCCAATGGAAGTTAAAGGTCCTTTTGGATAAGATAGTCCTCTAACTGCATCTTCTAGAAATCAAAGTCAGTTCTGTTGAACTGGTAGATCCAAACCTTGGATTCATATATTTTCATATATTTGAATGATAGAAACCAAATAAGATTCAGTATGACTCTAAGGAAAGTAATAAAGTTACTTTATTTTTTGAGTGTGATAAACCAAGTATCCCTATGATTCCATTTATTAAGGAAGAAAAAACCTCCAAAAAAGTTGATACAAAATACTATATATTTGAACCTTGAGTTCACCGGTAGTTTGTATCCACCAGTAGTTCAACATAGAAAAACTTAAAACTACTAGATCTACCACCTCTATCTTAGATCACAAAAATTGTGAATTCAAGCACCCTAATTTTTTTTAAATGGCACAAAATTTAATTGAAACAAAGAACATATTACATGAGTCTAAAATAAGTAATCATATTACAGTCCTTCTCATGAAGAGAGTGCAAGTCAGCAGGGAGATCATCAAGCCATGTAATATCTTGATTTACTCCCTTATTAGCAATTCCATCTGCCACCGTATTCGCTTCACAATAAATATGAGTTATAATGTTATTGATGCCTCGAAGCGAGTGGCTGCATTCCATTCAATGAGTTGTAATCGGCCACGCAAGGTGTGTCACACCATTCCAAATTTCTTTCATAATGGTGGTCGAATCACATTCAATCCAAATATTTTTATAAACATGGATCCTTGCAAAAGTAATAGCATGTATTATGCCCATAATTTCGGCCTCCAGAGAAGAGGCAAAGCCGCATGATCCAAGAAAACATCCAAAGATCTGGACATGATTATTTCTAAAGATAGCTCCACAACCTGTGGGATCTAGATTGCCTTTGGAGGCACCATCCATATTAACTTTAATCCAACTAGGGAAGGGAGCATGCCAAAAAACTTCAAAGGTGTGGCGTAGTTGACAAAATTTTCCATCAATCTGAAGTTGTCGTAGAATTGTAAAGTCATTCACAATGTTATTTCAATGACCCTTTTGCATTGAAGCCGCTTCACAAATGGCAATAAGGATCCACATCAACCCTGCATTATGATTGAGTGAGTAGTTTTTATGAATAATAGAATTTCTATCATACCAGATCACATGGTGAAGCTCAGCAAACACAACTAGGAAGAGGTTCTTAATTTGATGAGAATTTTCTATTTCAGAACATCTCTTTAGTTGAGTGTTGACAGAGTCAAGAATCAACCATCTACAGTTAAAGATGTCAAAAATGTAGTTCCAAAGAGAATAAACAGTAGCACGGGAAAGGAAGATATGGTTATTGTCTTCTCTATGTTGATTGCAGTGTCTACATTTAGAGAAAATTTGAATACCAAACGATTGAAGGCACCTGTCTGTCGGAACTCTATTGTGAGAAAGGCACCAGATAAGAGTGAATCTTGAGGGTTTTATCCAGGGTTTTTTAAAAAGCTTTATCCAACCCAAATCACTTTAAGAGTTGAATAAAAAATGATTATAGAAATTTTTTGAATTAAGCATACCATTGGGTGTAGGTTCCCAAATTAACAAGTCATCAGTGTTTGAGAAGGGGTAGTTATTGATTACATGCATAAGGGATTCAGGTAGATGATCATTGTGAGAATTTAATATATCTCTAATTGAGTAATTAGTGATCTCAGGGATTTAGTTAGGATGAATCATAGAAATTAAGGGGGAGCCAGTCCAGTTATCCAACCTGAAATTAATGGAGGAGTCCCTGGTAACCATCCATCTGGAATTGTTCATAATGCTAGAAAAAGATTGTTTAATAGAAGTCCAGATAGAGGAGTTGAGAAAATTTAACTTTTTTTCCTTGAGTTTTCCAAGGAATCTCTTTTTGAGAAAAGAAACAGAATTAGAATTATTGTAAAGATGGTTCCAGGTGAGTCTAGCTTGAAGAGCCTCATTAAAGTATCGAAGATTTTTTATCCCAATCCCACCCTTTTCAATAGGTTTGCAATATGTTGACTAGGGGATGGTCACAAGTTTTTTTTCAAAGTACTATAAGTCTAAATGAAATTTTTGATAGAGGTATTCATTTTTTTAATAAGACAAATGGGCCATTTATAAACTATAATGGAGTAGACCATTTTACACACTATAGTGGATTTAACAAGACATATTCTGCCTGCCATAGAGATGGATTTACCTTTCCAAGAAGATAATTGGTTAAGAACTTGGTCAACAATTGTAGAAAAATGAGAGGACTTGGGTCTACCCCAAAAAATGGGAACACGAAGATAAGTAAAAGGAAAAGATCCTTCTTTAATGCCTAAGTCATTAATAATATTACATTTCCTACTAGGAGAGAAGTTTTTCCCAAAGAATATGGAAGATTTGTTCCAACTAATGTCTTGACCAGAAATCTCTTCATAATAAGAGAGAGAATTTTTGAGGTTTCGAATATTTATTTTTCCACCCTCTAAAAAAGGATAATGTCCTCAGCATAAAGAAAATGGGTGGGATCATTCACATTCCTAGACACATGGATTGTCTTGAGTTTGGTCTGATCCACTAGACGAGTGAGGAGGTGGATAAGGTATTCTTCCACAATAGTGAAGAGGATGGATGATAGGGGGTCACCTTGCCTTGCACCTTTGGTGTATTTAAAATAGCCCTTGGGGGAGCCGTTGACCAATATGGAAATAGAGGCTGAGGTAAAAAGGGTTCGAACTGTATTGATAAAAGAATCACTAAAGCCAAATCCTTGAATAACCTAGAATATGAAACTCCAATACATGGTATCAAAATATTTTTTGATGTCAAGTTTTATGGAAATATTACCCCCTCTATTAACTTTCTTTAGAGTATTAACACATTCAGAATCAAGAAAAATACAATCTTTTATGGATCTACCTTTAATAAACACAAATTTATTCCAAGATACAATTTTGTCTATGATAGTTGAGAGTCTATTAGAAATGATTTTGGTGATGATTTTTTAAAGGGTGTTAATGCGAGCAATGGGTCTAAATAGGTAGATCTCATAAGTATTGTCCACTTTAGGAATCAAGGAAAGGAATTGTGCATTAAGACCATGAGGGATGATACCCTTAGAGAAAAAAATATTTGACCATTTTACAAACATCCAAATGGATCACGTCCCAATAGAATTGAAAAAAAAACAATTATTAAAACCATCGGGACCTGAAGCACTATCAGGATTCAGACTAAAGACAGTGTCTTTAATATCATGATCAAGAGGTATGCTTATAAGGAAAGTGTTATCCTCATAGTTGACAACCTTCAGAAGGACCTCAGGAATAAGGTCTTTGTTGTTATCAAGACCATTAAAGATGGATTCAAATTAAGAGACAATATTATTGGAAATATCATCCTCATTGTCTAATAGGTTGTCCCCATTTTTTAAAATAGATAGAGGTCTTCAAGCTTTCCTGACTCTATGAAGCAAGTAATATAACTTAGTGTTTCTATCACCATCAGATAACCATTTAATTTTAAAATTTTGTTTCCTTATGTTATCTTTAAAGGTGAGAAAAGAGATTAATTTTATCGACATGTTGATTTCTTGAGTCGGATCAGTACACTGTTCACCACACCCAAAGAACCGTTTTCAGAATATCCAATGGAAGGTCATTAACTTTCGATGGTTTGACATGTATGTTAAAGGTTCCCACTACCACTGTTCTTACAAGGCTGGAGTGAACTATCAAAGACTAAAATTCCAATGAGTGAACTTTTAGTAACTTTAATAAATCTTCATGATACCTATAAATTAATTATAAATCTTATATATATTGAAAATATTCCATAATTTCATCCAAGACATGTTTTGAAAATAGAAGTTTAATAACTAATTATATGCCAACTATATTGAATAATAAATATCAGATAAATTACAATATTATGATAATATATTAGGTCAAAACCTCAAGTTTTTTTTGAAAACCATTTGTTAAAATATGGTCTTTAGTAATAAATGAACACCAAACACTTAGTGCATCTCAATTAATAATCTTATAATCACTAAGGATATTAACATCTATTCAATAACAAGTATGTTTATATAATAGAAACCTATCTCTTTTAATATAGTGGGAGTAGACTTAAATTATATGGGTTAAGGCTATGGATACACATGGGTTGGCATATGAATTTTGGACTCTGCCAAGCTCAGTGGGAGGAGTATTTATAGAGACACATCCTATTTAGTAATTCATACCAAAGAGGTTTTTTATGTTCGCTATGATGGGTGATAAATATATTATTCTTTCATAATAATGATTCCTATAAAGAATATGAAAATGGAAACATTATAATATTTACAATTATGTATGAATTTAGTAATGGATTCCATGTATCAAGATTTTGGGACTCTGTATTTTAGATATTTCTAATACTTGATATAGCTGGTGAGTATTCAAGAGAAACTAGATAAGGATGGTACAATATGGTACCAATAAATAATGATTTATTATTGAAAGTATTAGTCCATGAAAAAACATATACATCAATCATCATGATTAAAAATATTTTTTAATTCTATTTTTCAAAGCATACTTCTATGATCATCATATTGGGCTATTGATTTTCAACGCCACCTCATTTAGAGTAAAACTTTTTACAAGATTTCTATATTTCATGACCAAAATAATACCCTATGATATATGTTTATATGAAATAACTAGAAAGGGTTAGTGACATCAATACATGCCAATAAGATATATATATTGCATGAATTAATTTATAGATAAATCATGCATAGTGATCATATAATATTCATTTGGAAATGAAGGATTTACATGTGTTTTTAACAAGTTAGTGGGGTGTTATAGTTTTCAAGATGGATATGTTGATAACATGTGGGGAAAAAATGTTGTGACTTACCAGTTTTTTAATACTAGGGAATGAATTTATCTAAGAATGAAGTAGAAACCATGATTTAGGTAAAAAAATCTAAAAAATAGATACATTTGTGTTATAAATCTATTCACAATACATATAATGACAAAGTATTGAAAAATACAAGTTGGAATAATTCAAGACTAAATTGTTGGTGGCATATGAACTTTTTAGTGGAACATGTGTGGGTATAGGAGAGGATTATTGAGATAAAATAATTTCACAAGTTTATGTGCTAGTAATTTTTCCCATATGTCATGATATGTACTAAAATTTGATATTACTAATTCATGATTTATAGCAGGTGAATATTAATAAAATCCAACATAATGATAGTGACTTGTAGTTATAACTATCTTATATTACTTGAAAAAGTATAAATGGATGAATTCATGATGTTTAGAGAATTGGGAATATTAGTGATCAATGGAATTAAACTCTTTTATTAATTAATTTTAGTTTTATATAGTATCACAATAAGGCTAAGGTAATATGCAATAAAAAATTATTACAGGAATTGGTTTCCATATCTTAAATATTTAATTATATTTTGGCTTCTGATACAGCTTAATAACCAGTTTAACGACATCCTATTCCCATTTGGGGTTATACAGTTAGTGGTGTCCATTGGTTTTATGAATCTATTCATAGTACATATATTGAAAAATTATTGAAAAATACAATTTGGAACAATTCAAGACTAAATTTTTGTTGGCATAAGAACTTTCTAGTGGAACATGTGTGGGTACAGGAAATGATTGTTGAGATAAAATAATTTAACAAGCTTAAGTTCTAAGAATTTATCTCATATGTAATGATATGTACTAAAATTTTATATTATTGATTCATGATTTATAGTAGGTGAGTATCAAGAAAATTCAACTCAACTATAGTAACTTGCAGTTAGAACTATCTGATATTACTTGACAAAGTAGAATTAGTTGAATTTGTGATGTTTGGAGAAGTGGGAATATTAGTGATTAAGGGAATTAAACACTTATATGATTTTAGTTTAATTTTATCTAGTATCACAGTAAGGATAAGGTAATATGAAATAAAAGATTATTACTTCCAGTGTTTTCCATATCTATAATATTCAATTATATTGTGGCTTCTGATGCAGCTTAAGAAGTTCTTTAACAACATCCTATTCCCATTTGGGGTTATCCAACATAATTATAGTGACTTGTAGTTAGAACTATATAATCATATATAAAAAAGTAGAATTGGATGAATTCGTGATGTTTGGATAAGTGGGAATATTAGTGATCAAGGGAATTAAACACCTGTATTAATTTAGTTTAATTTTATTTAGAATCATAGTAAGGATAAGGTAATATGTAAGAAAAACTTATTACAACCAGTGGTTTCTATATCTACAATGTCCTACTATATTGTGGCCTCTGATGTAGATTAAGAAGCAGTTTAACAACTTCCTATTCCCATTTTGGGTTATACAAAAAGTATGATTCATGTCATTATTATGATAATATTTGACTATGGAATTAGCCAAGATGTCCGGTTTCTAATATGGTAACAAGAGGTAGATACTTGTTAATATCACTACTTTTGGTATTTTATTAAGGATATAAAGTTACAATAAATATATATAGCCACAAAGGCATATAGAAAAACCAACACTAGACATGGAATCATGTGGTAGGCCTAGAAATTATAGCTATACTCAGAAAAATCATATATATCATGTGAGAACTAATGGACTAAAAATTTGTTAGTAGTGGGCTATAGAGTAAGTGGGAGTTTGTTGGAGTTGGTTCCCTAGAACCATATACTTTGTTATTTAGACTACATGTATATTCATGGATTTGAATATTAATAAATACCTTATCACATATTGATTGTTCTTCTATGTAACATTAATGTGATAATATCCTAGAATATATATCGCATTGAAAAGGTCATATGCAGTTTCCCGCTATGATGAAAACCTTAGTATGGAATGATGATATTATTAAACTTAGTTCTACATTTGGATAACATTATATTATGGGAAACATGTATGTTGTCTATATGGTGTGAGTACTCATAATAGGATGAGACTTCATCTCAATAATCTTGTACATGGTAATCTTTAAGATAAGAGATTATGTGAATAGACCTACCAGTAGGAATTCCACATGTTTTCATGTCATTGGCTATTCATTCCTGTGAGTATGAGTAATGATCCTTATAATTTGATAATATTATTAATTAATTTCATGACTCATTCACTTTGATGTATTGTTTTAAACCATCATAAAATATATTCATGATAAAGTTGGGTATGTTGGGTGTGTCATGAATGATATAATAATAATGAATAAGTTGAGGAAGGATTTTTCCCTTCCACCTTAATAGAAGTGGATATCTTATCCCTTTGATTGAAATGGAACCATATAATTAAATTTCATGTTCATGGTGTAATGAAAAGTTTATTTCACATAGTCAATGAAACATGTATCAAACATATAGGTTTATGAAATAGGTTTCTAACCTGTTTAATGAGATATCGTGAAAAGATATTATATTACACAGTAAGTGTTTGTATGTGGTTGTTTTCATTGTGACGTATCTTCTTTCTATGTGGGTGCCTTAACCTGTTTTTAGATAGTGATATTGGACTTTAGGAAAGATAACCAAATTTCACTGAGGAAGAATCCTAGAGGGTCACACAAAAGTTTTTTTCATTTATCTTAGTCAAATATTATTTATATTTAATAGTTGGAATAAATATTATTCTCTAGAATGAGAAGTGACATTTATTCAGTATTTATTGATAGAAAATATTAAATAAATATTTATCCACAAGTTAGTTGTTTGATTACATGGATAAATATAATGTTTATCTATCTCTTTTTATTCTCAAGGTAATAAATAATTATTTATTGATTAATAAATACTTTAATTAATTATGTGAATATTAAAATAAATATTTTATTTGGAACGCTATGAATATAATATTTATTTATTTATTTATTGAATGTATAATATTTATCTCTTGTTATTCGTAAGGTAATAAATAATTATTTATTAATAAATAATTTATTTAATTACATGAATATTAAAATAAATATTTTATTCAAAAAACCGTTAACACAATATTTATTTATGATATTTAAATATTTATTTATGAATTAAATAAACTCCAAGGAGGATGAGAAGACCCAACTATTGGTATGGTGATAAATATTTATTTTCCAGACTATAAATAATATTTATCATTGCACAGATTAGCACACACCATGGAATAAAATAATGATATTATTATTTTACATGGAATGGGGTTCATTATGGTTTTAACATGTTATTAAGTGCATTTGTGAAATTAAATAATGTGAAACCCTAACCCTAGGTTTATAAACAGACTATTATGAAAATTGTGATAGGTTGGGTCATTGGGCACAACATTCTCCTCCCTAGAGAATTCTATCTCAACAAAGAACACCTCTAGGGTTTACTCTCAACCTCAAGAGATTCTCTCTCCCTACTTCCCTTCCTCTCAAGATGGAGAGATCAAAATATGAACCTTCAAGGGAAAATGGATTATGGTAGTGATCAAGGGAGAGATACTAGAATATCGATGCCACCATTCTAGTACCCAAATTATCATCAGCAATGTTCTAAGATCAAAGGATCATCTGTGGATTGTTTTTAGAGGGAATCTACTTTTGGTCTTCATTAACACAATGAAAATACAACTGAATGATATTTTCATGATCAACACCTACATCAAATAAATAAATCAAGAAAGAGGTATTTATTTTTTTCTATTAAATTAATTATAGATTAACGTAAAAAAGTTCCTCTCTCTTGGTTTCAGTGAAAACATTTTTCAATATTATTCATAAAAATTCCATTATTCATGACATTAACATCATGTACATTATGGATTATCCATAAAATCATAAAAATTCAAGTTGGTCAAAGTCCCAATAGGTGATTCCTCCATATATGGAACCATAAATATCTACACTACTAAGACACACACTAAATAATAAGAGGGAACCCTAATACCATTTTATAATGAACCGAATTGGGATACCACCAAATCACTACCTAAACTGATCCACCATGAGGCCCAAAGAATATTCTCAATCACCACGGGTTGGGAATAAGCATTATGGTTTCAAAGTATAACCCTTGGAAATGGTTTCAACCTCAGAATATGAGAAACAATAACATGGAATCCTTTGAAAAATATGGCATGACCCATATGTATATCAGATGCTCATGCATAAAATAAATAGTATTGATATAAACAAAACAACTAAATAGAGTATGACATAGTAGGAATAATAAAACATCTCATAAACCACATTATACAATAAAATAAACTTAAAAGAATAAACAATTTCATGAGTATAAGATAACCAAAAGAAAGATCTTGGCTGGAAAAGCTGATAAAAAATCATCCCCCAAAACAAAACAAAACCTAAAGCACTACCAACCATATATGTGGTACCCACAATCAATAAATTCAACCCCTACCAACCATCATTCAACACAAAAATAAATCTGGTAAGAGATCATATCTTGGGCACCTGAAAGGAAACGTCATAACTATATACACTAATTGGTGTATGTAGGGTGTGATAAAAATGGTTCCCAATAGGATTTCACTAAAGGGTTTTTAAAATTCCTTTCAAAATAAATTTTATTAGTTTTATTTTTAAATATGAATATAAAATATGTTTTTCTTAAAATTTAGCATAATAAAAACAGTGACATGCCATAAACCCTTTTCATAAACCTTGGTCCTTTGTAGAGAAAACAAGGGTATAACCCTCTGTTTAAAAATATCCATGTTAAAACCTTTTATAAAGGATAATTTTCATATTTCCAATGAAAACACAAAAAAATTGATCTTTAAAATTTTATTTAAAATCTGTACACAAGGTTAAACCTTTCGTTTTTAAAATACCTTTTCCAAATCCACTTTTTAAAATAGTTTAACAAAACATTCCAAACTACAATAAAGGTAATGCAATATAAAATACATTGTATCGTCAATGAAATAAACTTAAACAAGCCAATATAACCACACCATGGTGTCACATAAACCAATCAATATAGGGTTTAAAAAAAAGGTAAAATGGGATCCCATATCATAATCCTCAATGAAAACCAAGTGTCGTGAGAAAATCACTAGGATATAGCATGAAATAGTACCAAACCCGGTTCATCAGATCAATCACTAGGCCCTTGTGTGAAATCACAACATCCTGTTTAACTTCTCATTTTGGTTCTCACTATGTATAGAAAACCCCTTGGAAGGTGATACTCCCCTAGGTAACTAACCAACGAGTGCAAACTAAGCTATTGTAAAATGAATCTAGACCATCAGCTTAGCTACCCAGGTATCCCATGAAATAACTCAAGAAGAGGTGAGAAAACAAAAAATCCAAAATAACCATAAAAATAATCATTAATAAATCACTTTAAATAAACCTAATCTCACCTACTACAGCCTCACATAAAACAATCCCATTTCAAAAACATGTATAAGTATCACATAATGGTATAACAACATGAAACATCCCCCTATGGGTCCATAACCAATGCCAAGCATAATAAAAATAATGGGAACAACTGAGGGTCTCAAACTCAATATAAAACCCTATTTTATAAAATTCCAAACAATACTTTCTGAAAACCGACTCTGAATGCCATTTCATTTTCAACTATTTACAATCCTCTTTAAAAAATTTATTTTTAAACTAATCCATGAAACTAAAATTAAAATAATTTTAAAAATCAACCCCTTTTTTCATTCAATAATTTTAATGTATACAACACTAATTTTTTTTCAAATTTTTATTTAAAAGCCAAAATTTTACCAATTCCAAGAACTAAAGGGGTCAATTGCCTTTGGTCATCAAAAATTACTTTAGAAATTTTAAAATAATTAATACAGACTTTATGAAGTGTAAAAACCATATAACAAAGACCTTTCATAGGTATCCCCACCATTTATAATTCATCTAAGATGGTGAGATAAAAGAATGAAACATTGATAAATAAGGCATCACCAAAAGAAAAACATCTTCAAAAGTGCCCAAGGAAGCATTAAAATCCACTAACCATAAGAAACTATTAATGAAACTAGGCCTAAATCCCAAAAATAAGATAAAAACCATAATAATATCCAAACAAACATAAAATAAGGTTTTTCCATAACCCCATCTACCAAAAACAAAAGAACACAACCCACTAACTTGCCTAAAAAACAACATGGGCTCTAACCTTGGGTTACAATACTCAAAGAGGATAAAATAGAACCTCAATACTAGAACAATGTCTCATGATAAACCCCTAAAATAAAATACAACACTAGAAATTTCCAAACTACACGAATGCAACACTCATCCTAGTTACCCAAGCACAGGCCCAGAGGTTCCCCATGTTCCACTCCTTAAAGGCCATGGCCCAACACATGGATTTCATCATATAGAAACCACAAGAGACATAATTAATTGATGATATATGAGTAAAATTATATATAATAAATACATATCTATACAAAAATGGAGGAAAATCCAAATAATGCACCAATCCATAATAAGGCTCTAAAGTACCATCAGATCTACACCTAACAGGAATAAATCCCCAAAACAGCTGATCAACTAAATCCATATTTCCACCCTAAAAAAGGCTTGGAAAACCACTTCCTAATATTCTAAGTCATATTCAACCCAATCCTTCAACTACAACAAACTTAAATCACCGTGAAACATGGGATGATTATTTGAGAAATATAAGAATTGGTAAAGGGGTTAACTCTGCCCTTCCATTTCAAGTATGGGTATAGTCAAAAACTAGAATGGATACACCCCACATTTAAAGTAATTTACCTAAGGATAATATTAAGAGATGGAATCTATACTCTCTACTAATACCATTCTAGGAATAATATTATAAATATCCTGGGAATGGTTCTAACCCATCAATGGCTTACATTTCTAAAACAATAATCCCGTTTAAAAGTAAGGGATTAAACTAAAATCACTAAAATAAGATTAAAATATGAAATCATTTCTTTAAAATCACCACATTTTAACAATAAGTATGAGAATTAATTTTTAAAATAACACCTTATTTAAAAAATTCCATTATTTTTGAAAATCTATGAAAAAATTATTTAACAACTTAAAGTCCCAAATTCCCTACTGGTAAATTTTCAAAACATTAACACTAGCTTTGAAAACCATTCACTTAATTAAAATAATAATCCCACTAAATATTCATAAAGTTTTATTTTATTCTCAAATACTCCATCATTTCCATTATAAAACTCAAAAAAACATGGAGATCGTTTATATTTCAAAAAAACTATAAAATCTACTCACTTATCAAAACATTTTTCAAATACCATAATAAAATCAACCAATTTCTAAACATCTCATGATATTCAACAATTATTTGCAATTAGAACACAACACCCAGTTTCAAAAACTAAAACATTTCATGGTATTCTCCTTCATTTAAAAACATTTTATATCCCAAATTTAATTTTTATTACCCAAAACTATGGAAAACATACTCCAGGAGAGTCAAATTCCTTTATAAATCATCCATTGAAAACTAATTTCAATAATCAAACCATTTTATGAAACTCCTTTTGCACACATAACTATATTTTTAAAACACAAGTCTAAACAAAACATAAATGAAACTTTAATAAAACCCAAACCAACAATACTAAAACATCATAAAAACCCTATTTGATACACTTACATTATGTGAAAACTACTTTAAGATAAATTTGGAATAAAAAAGGTTCAAATAATAATTTTATGAGGGATGTAGACTTGTATGTGGGTTTTATTCATGGTTTGTTTGTCCATGAACCAACCATGTGACAACCTATAAGAAGTATTTAAGCCAAAGTGCAAACTCTTCACATGGTTTTCTATACCATGTGAGTTAACTGTGAAATTATATACCTCTTCTAATTTAACATCAAAACTCAAAGAAGACCCCCAAAATCACTATTACACTCAATAGGGATCAAAATATCATCATCAAAAAATAAAAATTGGAATCCACATTTAAGGATCTAACCATGAATACCCATTGAAACTCAAGTTTCATCATGAAAGGTATTTATTAGTTACCTACTCACGATCTACCTTTTGAGTTCTGAAAATCCTATCTTCACACTACCAAGAAACACACAAAATAACAAAATAGAACTATAATGCCATTTTGTAATGAACCGGCCCAGGCTATCACCAAACCGATACCTGAAAAAATATGCCAAAATTTCCATAAGTGTGTTCCCGATTTCCATGGGTTGATGAAAACTCCCAGAGTATTAAATTATAACCATTGGTAATGGTTTCACCCTTAGAATCCAAGCAACCAAAACACAAACTCCACTGAGAAATTCGACATGACCTATCTATACATCATATGCTCATATACAAAGTAAATAGTCTCAATATAAAACAAAAAAACCAAATTGAGTATAACATGATAGGAATAATAAAACAACTCATTAACCTCACCATCCCATAAACTAAACATAAAGAAATAAAAACCCCCATGGTTATAACATAACCAGAAGAAAGATTCTAGTCTGTAAGGCTAATACAAAATCATCCCAAAAGACAAAACTAAACCCAAGTCACTACCAACTGTATTTATGTGAACAATGGTCACTAACCACAAACCCTAATAACCATCATTAGTCCAAATCAAACATAAATCCAGAAATGGATCATATCCTAGGCACTTGAAATAAAATACAAGAATTGTATACACCCATTTGTGTATGTAGAGTGTGATCAAAATTATTCCCTATAGGGTTTCACTAAATATTTTGTGAAAATAATTTCAAAATACATTTCATTAGTTATTTTTTCAAATATGAATAAAAATAGGGTTTTCTCATAAATAATCATATGAGAAACAAGTAACATTCCATAAAACCTATCCATAAACCTTATACCTTTTAGAAAAAACAAGGGTAGAATCATCTAGTTAGAAATATCCATTTTAAAACCTTTTATAAATAAGGATTTACATATTTCATATAAAAACAAAAAAATAACTATGGTTTAAATTTTATTTAAAACTCACAAATAAGGTGAAACCTTTCCTTTTTAAAACACCCTTTCAAAATCCACTTTTGAAAATGGTTTAATAAAACATTATAAACCAAAATAAAGGTAATACAATACAAAAGGCACCATGTCGTTAGTGAAATAAATGTAAATAGGCTAATATAACAACACCATGGTTCCACATAAACTAATAAAGCTTGGGGATACAAACAAAGTTTATAAAAATATACCCTATCATAATACTTAATGGAAGATAAACATAATGGGAAACTCACTATCCTATAGCATGAAACTATATTGGGCGTGTTTTATCAGATCACTCACTAGTCCCCTATAAGAAACCAAAACATCACATCAAGCTTCCCCCCAAGTCTCGTTGAGTATAAAATAAACCCCTAAGAGGGTACTAATATCCTAGGGAACTAGATAACTAATGCACACTAATCTAGTGTAACACAAATCTAGAATACCAGCTTAGCTACCAAGGTTTCCCATGACATAACTCTAGAGTAGGTGAGAAAACAAACAATACAAAAGAACCATCACAATAATAAAGAATAAATCATTTTAAAAAACCTCATATTTCCTCCTACACCCTCACATGAAACAACCCCTTTTAAAATCCATACATATTCATCACATAATTGTCTAATTATATGAAACATCTTATCATGGGGGTATAACCAATTCCAAGTATAATAAAAAAATGGGTACAACCAAGGGTCTTATACTCAACATGAAAATCTCTTTCATATAATTTCAAATAGGCCTTTTAGAAAACTGACTCAGTATGCCTCATCTTTTTCTACTATTTTCAATCCACTTTTAAAACATCCTTTTTAAACCAATCCATGATACCATAATTAAAATAATTTGAAGAATCAACCCCTTTTTATATTCAATCATTTGAATGTACACTACACTACTTTATTTTCAAAGTATTCATTGAAAGAAAAACTTTTACCTATTTCAAGACACAAATAGGGTCAAGTTACTTTAATCATAATAATTTAATTTAAACAAAACATATAGGAATTTTCACAAACACTTGTTATTTCAAACATAACTTTAAAAACAGGAAAAATATTAAATCTACCTTTATACCAAGTGTAAACCCATATAAAGAACTTTTTAAATCCTCTATGGTGATCACATATAGGTTTAATTTAACAAAAAATCATTATAAAACCTCAATAATTCAATGAAATTTGAAATAAATAAAATGAACAAAAACATCTACCTCAATCCATGCAGAATCAAGTCACAACATATCGCCTTCAACAGAAAATTCCCAACTAAGTAATGAGACCTACTCAATGAAACCTAGACACCCAAAATACAAATTATAATTGACCCAAACCCTAATCTCAACCCAAATAGCCTCCTATGGTTCATGAAAGAAGAAATAAATCAAAAGAAAATGGTTGTAATGGAGGGTAGTGGGTAAAACAGGGGGAAAAGAAGATAATACCTCAAAATTATGATTAAAATCAAGGAGTAGAATACATAGAAGCATGGATGAAGAGGGAGAGATCCCATGCACACACACCATGATATAACTAATAATAGTGAATGGAAAAATAGTCCAAACTATTTTAAAAATAATAGGGGTAAAATGGAAACTCATAAAATTAAAAACTAGACATAAGAATATCATGGTGTAGCCCTGAGAATCATGGAACAACGCACATCCAAAGGTGACCTTAAAAAATTTCTTTATATCTTATATCATGGATCATATCCTTAAGGTAAGACTGTGGAACCTAATCCCCAGGCCACTATGGTGTGTCCCTTATCTTCTACAACGTAGAGCACCACCCAAAACCCTCCCCAAGACTTAGAACACCGAGGTATGGCATGGTTACACTTCCTTTATGAAATTTCACAATGGAAAGAGATGATTCCTCACTATAAAATTGAATCCCTATATGTAAAAACCCTATACCTACAGTGTGGAATTATCTTACCTGAAATTATAAAAAGGTAGAGAGGGATGGATACAACATATCCCTCATAGGTCATGTAGTAGCTTTCTATATTCTAGGCCAAAAACTTCTTCAAAACTAATCAAAACACTTGAAAACAAAGGAAAACTTAAAAATTAAAAAATAACACAAAATGTAGATAATATACCACAATAGTGGCATGGGTGTATCAAAATGAATAACTTAGAATGATTTCTAAGTAGGAAATAAAACATATTAATACAATAACATTATATGTTGTGAAGTTAAGGTGTTTGAATACTATGTTCAAAGAGTTGAACATTAGGGATATGATTCATAAGTCTCAACATTAGTCAAACTATATCCATAAATTTTAATCACTAAAGAGTTTATTGGGCGTGTTTTATCATATGTTCACATAAATATGTGGTTGTAATTACCTAGATATGTAATTAGTTTAACAAAAATCCTAAAAGTGTAGTAGACATAAGGTTCATATAGTAGTATGTCATACATGATATCATAAGCCAGAAACTTTCAAAAAATAAATGTATCATGTTATAATAAAGGATAATATCTACTTTATTGTTCGTTCATGTTGGTTTCATATATTATGTAAAGTGAAATGATAATTGACCTCTCAAAGTAAGACTTTGAGTTATCCCTAATAGATATTTATCATGTATTATTATAGGTTGTGTTGAAATTTTGAGGTTATCATGAGTAGGATTATTTTATCAGTATAAAAAATATGATCATGAGGCACAAAATGTTTTTGTTGTTGTGTGATTTATGAATCATACCACATAGAGTGTCATTAACTATTTATTTGGTATAATAGGGGTGTATGATTCATATTAGGATTTCCCAAATTCCTGGGTTGGTGAGATACCTAGTATAAGAACCTATATACTTTAATATCCTTCTTATTAAAGCCTTGAGGCTTATCTAATTGGGGTGTGGCTCATTATATTTCTAATCATGTCATCAATCATAGATCAAACAATATGGAATTTTTCCTCTCACATGACAAGTATAACATTTGGTCCCTTAATTGAGATAGACTGGAGAAGTTTATGACTATACCTAGATAATACATATGATGTCTTTATCTATCAGGTGATGGGAATATGATGTGCTCATCCATAAATATGAATAACATGTGATGCATTTGTTGACCTGATGAGTCTATAATTGGATAATTGAGGATATATGAGTATCTATACATGATTTTCATACTCTATGTCCCATTGTTACTTGATATCTTGAATAAAGAGATCATATGAAGATGAATTCTTGCATATAATTCCATTAGTGGACATAGAGATATAGATGCATGTGTTTAATGGAAATTATACTAGATCCCTTTATATCTTGAGTAGAACTGGTTCTTTTCTAGAGGCCACTCTTTTCTTATATTTTTTAATTTAGAAATTCATATTAATTTTTAATTCTATAAAGGACCATGGGGTTATAATTTGTTGTAAAATAAATTAGGATTGTGTTTTACTCTAAGAGATGGTATAAAAGTATTTTAGAGTTTATCCAAATATTATTTTATATGGTTATTCATAAATTATTTCATAGATTTGATACATGGTGGATTGATTATAGCTTTCCAAAAGTGTTTCAAAAGATATAAAAATTAGTTTTATACATGGTTTCATAAGTAATTGTATATGATGCAATATAAGTTGAAAGGGAAAAGATTCTATAAGGCTTTAGTAAAAGTAGAAGATTGAAATAAAAATTCCTTAAATACATATATATATATATATATGATGTTTATATTAAAATATCATAGTATAAAATATTGATATGTTGTATTTTACAATATATTGAAACAAATTCATGTAGTGTGCATGAGTTAGCCATATCATTTAGTATGATATAAGTGATATCATAGTCACTACCTTGGACTACCATTTTATACAATATAACTATATCATATTTTTTGGATTGTAATGTACAATTCAATTAAGGTGGGAGAGAGTTTAATGGTTAAATATTCAAATCACTTTTAGTAGATATCATTATTATAAATATTTCATAAGATGAAAAGTTAGGGTGGATCATGTGGATGTATTAATGTGATGAATGCATAATCAACCAAACCATTTAATATTACATTATATAGCGTAAGGAGTAAATGTATGATGGATTTCTAAGACTTATAAAAGGTGGCAGTACCCATGAGTATGGGCATGAGATATTTCCTAAGACTTGGTTGAATATCTCTTCCCTTCAAAGCTCTCTTCATTATTCATCCTTTACATAGTAAGGTACTAGCATACCATGGATGTGATGTTGTCCCCACCCATATAATGGGTGATTAATTCAACCCATAGATACACTATATAGGATGGATTCCTTCAGCTACCTCTAAGGAATCTTCATCAAACCATTATAATGTATATAGTAATACAAACTTGAATGGTGAAATGTGTTAGGCCTGAAACCTCCTAATAGGAAGTTATCCTCCAAAATTTCCATGGGTATAAATAAAGTCCAAAACTTATCAAATAAAAATGAACTCACATTAATTATGTTTCTAAAACAAGGATGAAAAATCATCCTATCTATTCACTTCAATACACATGTAAAAACCATAAATAAACTTCTAGAAGACAAACAAAAGAAACAACAAAGAAATAAAATAGCACAAGTATTTTACGTGGTTTGAAACAATCCCTAATACACATGGATAACACAAAAAATAATTTTATTAAGGAAATATAATATTATTACAATGTTGAACAGTATTAAAAAAATTACATCCTTATACAGTTATAAAGGGCCTAGCCGGTGCACCTGGTACATCGCCATCAGAATGTTGTGGGTGATCACCCACCACGGTTTGACCTCTAACTAAGTTACACTACTTAAATTGACTTATCAAATAAAAAATTCACACATTCAAAAACTCCCTGAGTTCTCCTTCATATATTTTTTAATCCCCTTATTTAACTATCATTAATGTTGAGAAACTATTACATAACTTCATAATTAACCCTCATACAAGCCTTTAGAATCTCCAAACTTCCTCCTTCCAAACTAATCATTGTTGATTCTGATTACTCTAATTTTGGTCTACCTAATTCCATAATTATTTACCTTAGTCACACCACTTAATCATCACCATATGATTTCAAAATTGGACTTCAAAATTCACTCCTACCTAATGTTCTAATGCTTAACTGAAAAATGGTTTTCACATGGGTGAACTGAAAAATCTCCAACTTGAAAATAATTTTCAGGATTCACCAATAACTTCTCTATAAGAATACAAAAATATATTATTCTCTCAATATTACTATGCATAAGTATGGTTCCCCCAATATTCTTCTTGTTGTCCTAACCTAATTATAGTGCAACACCTCCCAAATATATCTTGTACTACAACCTTGTTCATCATATGTTCCATAATCAAAACTCCATCCACTTTCTATAGGTCCAACACTTTTTCCTCAAATAACTTTTAGATGAATTGATACTTCACCTAAATATGGTTATCCCTGAAGTGAAACTGATATGATGATCTCATAGGCCTCACAATAAATAAAAAATCACAACTCCTTGAATATGGTTAAGGAAATTGACTAGGTTTGTCTCGTAAATATCTAAGATAATACACTCACTATCCTAATAATTTATATTTTTTTCATTATTTTCTAAATTAAAAGTAGAACAAGAATGGGGGGATTATGTGTGATGAAAGTGAATTGAAAAGATATATGAAAATTCAGAACATGAAATGGAATGTAAGAAAGGAGACAGTCTTGGATTCAAATTGAATGATTCTTCATGGTCTACTCACTGTATGCTTCAAACTAGTTACACACACACTCACTAAATAAATTTTGTGAATGGAAATAAATCCTTGGAAAACTCATAATTTCTCTCCCCAACACTATCTCAGTGGATCACAACCATGAGTCTACACACCACTCAAAATATTAATCCCATCATGCATAAAACATTTGAGTAGTGGGAGTGAAAATATATTTTAGCAGTGTGGAAGGAAGTGGGAGAAAGAGAAGTGAAATGTACTATCACTCACATTTTCTCATCAATAATATAATACCTAAAAGTAAAATATGGAATTCTAAGGATTGGTGTTTGAACTCTAGAATCATATAATTTCATCTAGGTTGTGATCCTAAGGTTATCCTCTCACCTTTTTTGAGAGATAGATGAATCAAAGTTATGAAAAATTAAAAATATAGATGGATAAATATAATACCCTAACCTTAAACATTACATAATATTGAGTTTTAGTCAATAAATTGATTTCTTTCACATTGATAATATTTTTCAGGTTTAGAGTTTTATAGAATTAGGTCATAACTCATACATAAAAAACCATAAAATACAAAGTAGACACTTTCAAACTGTATCCATTTTTTCCAAAATATAAAACTTTTAAAATAAAGCATTATCTATTTTATGAAAACTATTCATGGCTTTAAAAATGACTTCTTTTAATCCATTACTCATCCTTAATTCCTTTGAAAAAAAATAAAAAACATGGGATGATCATAAAAAAGCTCAATAAGGGATATAAAAATAAGGAAACCGTTAGTCGATTTATGAACAATAAAACCCATGAAAACTTTATCATAAAGTAATACTTTTCACCCTTAATAAGTAGTAAATACTTTCCTTTGAAAATAAGATCATTGATTACCTTTTTTTAATCACAATATTATCATAAAACCCATATTAAGTATAGAATACACATAAAGGTATCTCGGGACATAATTATACTTGTCACTCTTATAAATGGAATAACCATGTGGTCAACTTCTATACATGTAACTCTTCAAATGGAATATCCATATGGCTGACTTCCATACCCAATGCATTGGAGGGAAATAATGGATCCACCAATCATTGGTTTATCATAAAACCACCCATCATTAGTTTATCACAGAACCACCTGTCAAATGTCCAAGTACCATTACATAGTCATAACACATAAAATATTTCAATTTTAAAAATTAACTCATAAAATTTCATTTTTAATCACAATAAAACATTTCAAGAAATTTAAATAATCAATCCATTTTCAAACCCCATTTTTAATAACAAAATACCTAGGGAAAGGGAAAGAGGGGTTTCTTTTTTTCTTTAAAAACATGTAGGATTTTAGAGGAATTAAAATATAAAAATCAAAATAAAATTCCATTTAAAATGCTTTTATATAAATATAATAAATATGTAAAATAATAATAAGAATATTGACATGGAGAAAATATTTTGAAATTAAATCTTTAAACATTAAAAGTGTCCTTGTTGACGATTTGTTCCGTCACAGAGTCCAAGGAAAGACAAAGGGGAGTACCTCAAGAAAAGAAAAACAAAAATAAGAAGAGGGAGGGAAGAAGCATAAAATGTTGCAAAGGCATTATGACGTGCAAGTGACTTGCGCGCCAGCCTTGGGCACGCATGTTACTTACGCACCATCCTTGGGCATGTATGTTACTTGCGCAACAGATGTGAGGCGCACAGGTCACTTGCACGCCCAAATTTAAATTTCGCCATAATATTAGGAGGCCTATAAATACCCCCTGTGGGCCCTCATTTTCAAGGAGGGTTTTCCAGAAATCAGATACAGAACTATGGGTGCCCAAGTCTTCGTCTGACATCTTCCAAACACTTCTAAGGTAATTATTTACCTAGAATGAAAGCTAAAAAGAGGAAGAATATGGCCTAAGTGTTAGAACTCATGAATACTTGCACGCATAAGTGTCCATCCATTAAGGGAAATTAAGACACTTGCATGTAGCCTTGCCCTCTCAAGGGAAATTGTGTGCCACCATTCTTGAAGCCTCTAGGGATGATACTAAGGGCTTGAGTTCAAAGTCTCCCAAGTATTACCGTATGGTTGTACATCTCCCAAAGTGACTCATGTCGTGCAAGTCTACTTGCGTGACCAGGACTTGCGTGCTAGAACGATACTTGTGCTCCTCCTTCCTAGTCACCTCCTTTACTTAAATCTGCCTCTCCTCTTCAAGACCTAGCCTTCAAAACCCTCTTCAAAGACACTTATGGCATGGTTTATTTGTTGGCTTCCTTATGTGAAAGGAATTATTTGGAACATCTCCCAAAACCTTGTGACACATAACTTTATGTCACTAGGTTAGAAATTTCCTCCATTCAACCTTGTCCCTTAATATGAGAGAATCTTTGATATGGGAATCCATCTTAGGAGTAATCCCCAAGTCATTTTCCTTTAATTCTGGGCATCCTTGTCAGGAGTAAGCCACAAGTTATAGTTTCCAAATCTCCATAAATAACAGATACCTTTATGGACCCTGTTCCTAGGATTTGTTTCCTGAATTAAGTCCTAGTATTCATCTACTTGGGTAGTCATACATAAGTAAGCCCCACATCATTCCTTGTGATTGAATCTTTCATGGAACAATCGTCAGGTTTACTGATACCTCTTGTTTCTCACACCGAGCATGACTCACGTGATCTTAGAGTGTAAAAGTAACCATGACATATCTTCATGGACATTTATTCATACATAAGCCCCACACTTCACTTGAACTACGTGGACTTTGATCTCTACCTTAAAAGTATAGTATGTAGGAAGCCTCTTTAAGGTTCAATCCCATTAACCATTAATTCTCATCTTTCTCATATGATGTTAAACTATATCCTAATTCCCGAACTATGTGGGTTCTGATTCCTTTTTAACAAGGATACGTAGGTAGCCCATCTTTTGGTATGATCTCAACTTTGAGATAATTCATGTCTTTTTGAATGAAAATAAACTCCAAGTGCTTCACTAAGTAGCTTTAAAACCAGTATGGTCATCAATGACCAAGAGATCTTTACATAATGTACTAAAGGATACCATTGACCAAGAACCTCCAATACACATGGATGATTCTTTATCGATGGAGAACCTCAAATACATATAAATGATTATCTAAATCCAACACATAATAATTATTGATTGTCAAATCTTAGGGAAAGCTCATTTTCATGCTTGGTAAATTAATAAGGATTCGTGAACATATCTTAAATCTATAAGAGAGTCCCAGAGTACGCAATAAGTCCCCCCAAAAGGGTGCGATGAGCCTGACCTTCCATCCTCTCAACCAATGCAAATTCTTAAGCCTTGTCAGTCCATAACTAATGATCACCTACCATTGGAAAGTAGGTCCAAATGGATATAGAGTCATTGGGTGTTTTTGGTTCCACAAATAAACCTGTTGGAAATCTATTGGAAAGTTTGAACCTTAAAAAAAATGAGTTCATCCCCACTTTGGAGAGTGAAACAAAAATGGTGAACCCAACGTGAATCCTTAACCAAGTTAAATGATGTTTTACCTATTTGTTAGGCCCCTATTAAACTAAATATGAGGAACAACAAAGAAATCAATAATATATGTGCTCATCCAAAAGATGTAGCTTTGACTAGGATTATATTGATTATATTTTCTATATCAAATAGGCACTCCTTTCTCAAGATCTCTTAGCAATCCAAATGGATTCTCTAAAGTTCACCCCCATGAATGCCTCAGCTGCTACTTCTGTTGGATCCTCGTCCTCTCCCAGGACAACATCACCGACTCGACATATTCAATGCTGGGTCTCGAACACGTTGGTCAAGGAGTACCGTCATCACAGTACCATCCCGACTTTGGAGGCTTCCCGATGATCCCTCTAAGTCAACAACGCACCCTAGTCATCCGAACAACGACGACCAGTGGTCAAGAAGCAGGCGGTGCCAACCACCGCCTTTAATTGTTTCGGGTTTTTATCCCCAGAACGCAACAACCAGCCCCTCCCATACTACAGGGAGATTGATCAGGAGGTCACTCAGGGCCTCCATTCTAGGATGCAAGAGTCCTTCTCAAGGACTCCCACCAAAAATCACCTCCAGAATCATGCAGTAGTGCTCCCTCAACATGATGAGGGTGTCACCTCTAGGCATTCAGTTCAGGTTCCACAAACCCAAGCATGCAAGAAAAACCACCAAAGGTGACGACTGGTCAATAGGGAGTAGGTTCTTACCTCTTTCCCCTCCTGAGAAGTCCATTAACCTTACTTGATGGCAAGCAACGAGCAGGCACACACACCCGTCTGTTCTAATCCTGTTGTCCAGCAGACTCATCTGGCAGCAACCCGCCTTTCCCGCCAGGCAATTCTAGTGGAGTACTATATACAGGAACATATACATGTTTATAAATCATTATCTAGTCAGCAGGCTCATCTGACTACATTTTATGAAGCCCGCCAACCCAATGTGTTGACAACCGGTAAACAGGCACATACACCTGCTTACCCTCATCAATTCTTCCAGCAGCCTCGCCTGACAGTTTTGAAAGAATTTTGTCAACCACGTTCGGAAGAGTACAATCAGTAGGCACATACACCTGCTAGTATTCATCCACCTAACCAATTGTCTCGTTTGGTAGCTTTCGGAGATTTCAATTGGAAATCCCCAATAACAAACAGGATATAGATACAAAATTATGCCCCCACACATGAGTACTGTCAGAATCCACTGACAGGAAAAGGAGGAAAGTAGCAGGCACACACACCTACTTCAAACCCTAAATGGACGTATATTCCCATTCTGGTAGATAAAGTCACCAAGAACATTCTGTCAATGGTGAAAGAGCATAAGAAAATACCTGATCATATCCTAGATGCTTGTCAGGATATTATAACAGCTTCAGCAGCATCTAAGAGAAATAAACACAAATCTATCCCTATCAGTGGGGTGAATCATCAGCATGTCACCTCAAAATAGATACACACCTCTGTTTCAGTCCAGGAGGGTCATTGGGCATACTCCCTCATGTCATATGGACAACCGAGTCGGGCACATACACCCGATTCAAATGAGGATCATCAGCCTAACCTGGCCATTTCTCATGAGCAGGCACACAAACCTGCCCACAGTAACCACTTCCGTTAACAATTGGTTTCCAATGTGAGTAAGAAGGTGTCCACTAAAAATACCCATCCAGTACAGTTGAAAAATCAAGAGCCAATCTGCAATGATGCCTTGCTCAATGCTAGAGTCCTTGAAGCCCTTAGACAATTATATATTGAAACTCAAGATTCTACTCTCTCATTTCCCAATAGTGGGAACAATAATTCTGAAGTTCTTCATCAGACACTTCCTCGTGAAGGATTGCTTCATGACAATTCAGTCGATCTCAAAGTTTCATCTTTAGATGAGAGCTGCGATAACCCTCGGCGTATCTAGAAGACCAAGGAGAAAAATGTTTCATCTTTTATTGTAACCCACTATGGTGGTCCTCCCCATGATGATGAATTTATCTGCGAAAGTCCTCTCCACAGTATTAATTCACATTTCCTAGAAAATTCTCTAATGGACAATGTAGTGAAAGGAAGGCCCTCTTATCTTGAGGCACTTGCAAATGAGAATCCAGTCATATCTGATGATTTATCACTAGCAGGTGAAATAATTTCTCAGCGAGAAGACATCCCGGGGCATAGGTCATTCTATGAACCACCCCTGGGTTATGCATCTTCTAATTTGATAGATGAATCATCTACCAATCTTTTTGAATCTGATGCAACAACAAGGAAGCACCAACTTTGGTCCAATCAGGTAGAAGAATCTTCATCCAATGATAAATGGGAAGTACTAAACAACTGGCTAAAGGTGATGTACCAGTCATGTTTTGGCTTTTGGATGACTCTCAGTATGATATTCTAGAAATGTTGATGGAATATTTCATTCATGATGTTCATCTCAACATAAGGAAGACTCTTTTCCAATTAAAAAAAGATATTACCTTATAATGATTATCAAAATCATGTCAAGGTAATAGAAGGGTTGCAACACCAAATTGACTTGGCATATCTACTAGTTTCCCAACATCCAAGGGTTGAAAAGCAGTAGAGATACCTTCAGTGCACATGTCTTGGTGCATTAGAAAAGTTGCGCCAGTTAATTACTGATGCCCCATCTAGAATTCATATCAGAGGATGGGGTATCCATGGAGCATTGCATTTCATTTCACTCTCCAATCAACAAAGCCCGCCAAAAGTGGTCTCATGCAATGTTATTTCCCATGGTTGGTTGCAGCCAACTGATTTTTCATGTAATCAAAGACTTACTCAAGAATATGCCTCAACTAGTTATTACAAAAGTTAGGCATACAAAGAACAAGTTGTCGAATTTCTCTTACATCAAGCAAATGAGAATGTCGAACAAGCTTCTCGTTTAAAGAATGTGTATCATCAGAATCAGATGATACATCCGGCCCATTCCTGGACTAAAATTCACAAAATCAGGACATCTATTAAGAAAATTTCAGCTATAGCAGCTCAAGAGTCATCTCATCTTTCCAGACTAGGGACTTCTTCAATCCAACCCTCGGAGTCAACAAACAGGATTCGAGGAGTTGAGCAAGAAATACAGGAACAGCCCCAATCCTCTGGACTGGGTAATTTTTTAAATTTTCAATCTATTCCTCAGTGAAATTCATTCTTCTCTCGATTAGGGAAGAAGCCACAAGATGAACATAGAGTAGAATTATCAGGAAATTCCCTCCAAATTACAGTTCATAAAGAAGTTCCTGATGGATCATCCAAACAAAAGGAAGTCTCGTAACAGACTTGAAAGAAGACAGTATTGCATAAATGATGAAAGAAATGCTGCAATACATTATGCATCAATAAATTTTATCAATACCATTGTTACAAATCCCCCAGAACATGAGACTCACTCAGAGGGATCATATGAAGAAGTTCTTGTTCAAGAGGTTGTACACACGGAAATAAATTAAGGAGGTGTGCATACAAGAAGATAGAGGGTTGCCCAGGGGCAAGACATTCCTTTGGGTAATTCCCTTCCATACTCCAGAAAGGCACATGCCAAGGAAAAGGGTAAAATTCATGTTACATTCCACTCTACCTCTAGAGAAGGCCAATCACTCTCATTAGAGCAAAGGTTCGCACAGCAAGAAGAAGAAATGAAGGAATTGAGGAGATTGAATGAAGAATTACTTCAAGGTAGTCTTCCTCATAAGCATGTTGGAGTTAATCAATCAAGGGAATTTTTTGCAACTATTGTGATGGATCAAGAATATCCCCCTTTGAAAATACACCCTCACAGGTCCAATCCTACGGGTCATATGCGACAGCAACTGGCAATACTACCATCAGTGGCAGTACCGGTCGCCACACCCATCCAAACTCCAGTTATCACACCTCCTCAGGCCCAAGGTCAACTAGATTTTTCTCAAAAAATAATGACTACCATTGAGTCATTAACAGCTCGGTTGGAAGCTATGGAAGGTAAACATGCACGAGTTCCACCAAAAAAAGATCTTACCCTGAATGGGTGGATGCAATTCCTCCCCCATCAAATTTTTCAAATACCACATTCCCAATTTTTAATGGTTTGAGGGATCCAAAACAAAACTTGAAACATTTCATTTCTCATTGTGATCCTATGATGGTAACTCCTCAACAATAATAAGCAGTTAAGCTCAGTTGTTTTGTGCGGTCATTACAAGGACCTGCTTTTGTATGCTATACAAGTTTGCAATCTTGGTCAATTACTGGGTGGGAAGATCTCCATCAAAGGTTCCTTCTTCAATTTAGCTCAACATTTCCAAAGACAATAGTTTTTAATCTTACCAATTGTAAGAAAAGGGAGAATGAAAGAGTTTCATATTTCATTGCTCGCTAGAAGGAATTAACATATTCATTAAGTTTAGCACTCCCTCAAGAAGAGTTTCTGTCAATCTGTGTGGAAAATCTGCGTGATGAATTATGCACACCATTGATCCCTGTGAAATACGCAGGAGGGTTTCGAGAACTTAATTCAATCACTCAGCAGATATAAGATTCTCTTAAAAAGACTAAGGCTAAAGCTCATGTAATTCCATCAGTTCTAGGAAGGAGAATAGGGAAATTAGAGACTGATACAGTTACACTTAAACAAGCACTTGTACCTGCTTATACTTAAAAACCTTCATCATATCAAAGGGATCCACCTTCTGAGCGTTAACAACAATGGCCACCTCATAAAGATGATCAAAGAGATCAAAGGTAGAAATAGTTTGAGGATTTGAAGAACAAAGTTTATTCTTTCCGAAATGAAAAAGTTCCTGGTTACTTCATCTCGGCTCGGGAAAACAATCTGGTTTAGTTTCCAAGGCCCAAAAGGCTGAAAAAGTAAGGAGATGAAGACCTTACCAACTATTTCCCATTTCATCAGAAGTTGGGGCATCCTATTCAGGAGTTTTTTGTATTCATAGACCTCCTGTAAAAGATGGTGGAATCTAGACAAGTAAAACTAAAAGGTTCTTCAGCCCAGGTACCATGTGTTACTACTACTGATTCAGAGGAAAAAGGCAAGTGGCACGAAGTCAAAAGTAAAAATTCACATAAATATTATGATTGGATGGTCAAGAAAATGATCAATTGAACTCTTTCCATTTTACAAACACAATTGAATCAACCAATTGTGTCTTCTATTATGTCTTCCACAGCAAAACCCCCTTTATCAGAAAGAAAATCCTCAAAGAAGTAGCGTAATTTGAAGAAAGAAGAGCAGTGAGAAGAAGACGAGCTTGTGTCAAAGCCTTAGTTGTCTTTGACTCTAGCATATTTTATTCCATCTGCTTCAAAATCATGGGAACCACCCCACCAAAAGGAACAGCCTAAACTTGTTTATCAGGCAGAATCTTTATCAAATGAAGAATTGATCTTTGATTCTGTTAACATGATTCATTTAACAGATCCATATGCCAATGATATTTTTGATCATGATGAGCCCAAATTCCATGTATCTAACAGAGGAGTTAGAGGAAGATACAGAGGTCTAGGATATAGGGGAATACATGGATATTCCAGAAACCACTATTTCAATCCTACCCCTGCTAGAACTGTATATGCGGCAGAAACTCATGGAAAAGCCCTTCAGCGGGCTCAATAGGAACAAGAAAGTTCTTCCACACATGGAAGATTCAGTCTTGACACAGTTATTTTAGAAGACCGGTTAAAGGTCATACCTTATTCCTCTCAGAAAATAGATAGACTTAGTTAGTCTAATCTACCAAATCTGGGAGTGTTCCTAATTCATGCCCTGATACGGGATGCATCTACTTCCAAAGCATAAACTTCCAAGGAACCTGAAAAACCTCATTTTCATGATGGGAAACACAGACCTTTGGACCAAAAGTATGATTTCTTGAATAATTTGGACCAATTATCAGCCAATTTTTCAATTTTTGATGCCTTGAATCTATCAAAAGATCTTCGGGAGGCACTTATTGAGGCTTTGTCAAGTCCTCAAGAATTTGAAACTGAAATTGTTGCGGCTGAATTCTACCATATAGAGAATGATCCTACAGAATGCCATGCAGTGATATCTTTTACAGATGAAGATTAAGATTATTTTGTGCATGGACATATCAAACCTTTGTATCTATCTAGAAAATTCAATAATGTAGACATCCGATGAGCTTTCATTGATAATGGCTCATGAGTCAATCTCATTCCTATTCGTTCACTTTGTTGATTGGGCCTCACTGAATCTGATTTATCTTCTTATAATTTGATGTTTCAAGGATATGATAAGAATGAACAAGAACCTCTGGGCAAGATTACACTTAGAATTTAATTTGGATACCTTGTGTCTAATTCAGATTTCATGGTTGTTCGTTAAGACACAGCCTTCAACATTTTGCTTGTAAGACCTTGTCTACATCAACATGTGGTCGTACCTTAATTGTACCATCAATGTCTCAAATATTGTTTCAATGGTCAAATTGGGACATTGTATGGTGACAAGGCCCCATTCAAAACATGTGAATCTCAATACATTGAGGCAGAATTTTATCACATGGAGGGAAAGGAAAAATCCACGGCAAAGAAGGTCACCAAAATTAATGCTCCAAATGGTTTGGAAAAGATTCCAGTAAACCCATTCATATATGTGAGTACAGATTATGTGTTTCCTATCAGTAAAATTGACAGGATAAACCTAAATCCAAACACTCTTATGAAAACTTCCATAATTTCAGTTACGGCAATCAATCCAGACAGCATGGGAGAAATTGTTGATTCACCAAGCAATGATGAAATCTTAGATGGATATGTCTTCATTTTATCCACTGAAATCTATAAATTTTATACTTAATCAACCAGATTGGAAGAAGTTGTAGCAATACCAAAGGAAAATAGTGATGTCGATTTTCAATCCGTCATCCCATCTTTCCCCCCCCCCAAGAAAACCCTTCATCATCAATAGGGTTTGAAATGGCGGCCTCTTCTTCGAGATGTTCAAATTATAACCTCTCCCCTAACTGTGAAAGTTCTGCTTCGTCATCCACTTTGAAAGTAGAAATATAAGAACTAACACATGTTGAAGAAGAAGAGGAAGATCTCAAGGATGCTCCTCCAAAATTTGAAGAGGGTATCTCTACCACTTTGGATGAACTCAGAGAAATAAATCTGGGTACAAAAGAAAATCCACACCCCACTTTCATTAGTGTGGCCATGACTCTTGAAGAGAAAGAAATGTATACTTTATTTCTAAAGAAAAATTGAGATGTATTTACTTGGAATTATACAGAAATTTCATGTCTTGATCCCAATGTTTCCACTCATCATTTGGGTTTTCCAGAAGAACATTGAGGATTCAAGCAAGTAGCAAGAAGAACACACCCAACCTATGCCACCAAAATTGAAGCTGAAGTTGATAAGCTTATCGAGGCTAACTTCATCAAAAAAGTTCAATATCCTAAATGATTGGCTAATATTGTCCTTGTGAAAAATAATAATGAACAAATTAGAGTTTTCATTGACTTAAGAGGTCATAACAGGAATTGTCCTAAATATGATTTTCCAGCCCCAATTACAGAACTTCTAATTGATGCAACAGCTGGATATGAAGCACTTTCCTTCATGGATGGATATTCTGGGTATAATAAAATCTGAATGTCTCCAGAGGATGAAGAGGCTATAGCTTTTAGAGCTCCTCAAGGTGTGTTTTTCTATCAAGTAATTCCCTTTGGATTAAATAATGCAGGTGCGACATATCAACATGCCATGCACCATATCTTCAAACCCTTCTTAGGGAAATTTGTCGAGTGTTATGTGGATGATCTGGTAGTTAAATCCAGACAACGTCTGGATCACTTAGCTGATCTGGAAACCATATTCAGTAAACTTCAGCAACATAATTTGAAGATTAACCCTTTGAAATGTGCTTTCGGGGTGACCTCAGGAAAATTTCTTGGCTTTGTCGTACACCATCGTGGTATCAAATTCAACTGTGAGAAGAAAAAATCAATCCTCAACATGTCACCTCCTAGAAATTTGAAGGAGTTAAGAGGAATTCAAGTACACTTGGCCTATATTCAGCATTTCATTGCTAATTTGGCCAGCAAGTATTTACCCTTCACCAAATTTATGAAGAAGGGAGTTACCTACTAGTGGACTGAGGAATGTCAAAAGGCATTTGACATCCTCAAAAAATATCTCTTGAGTACACTGGTGTTGATGCCACATGTTGAAGTAATACCCCTCATTCTCTATGTGATAGCTTTAGAGTGATCATTGGGTGCCTTCCTAACCCAAAAGAATGAAGCTGGGAATGAAAACAGCCTTTATTATCTCAGTCTAACTATGCTTGAGGTAGAAACTCGGTATTCAAGTATTGAAAGGTGCTGCCTGGAATTAATCTTTGCAGTTCAGAAATTGAGACACTAACTTCAACATCATTTGGTCCAATTGGTATCCTGCAATAACCCGCTCAAATTCATCCTCAGTCGTCCTATGATTACAGGACATCTGGAAAGGTGGGAAGTTATTTTGCAGCAGTTCAATATCCAGTATGTGTCTCAAAAGCTAATAAAAGTCCAAGCTCCGGACGATTTCCTTATTGAACACCCATTGGTTGAAGATACATCTTTTAATATTGAACTTCCTGATGAAGAAGTCTTCTCTATTCAAGATAACTCTCAAACATGGGAAATGTATTTCGATGGTGCCTCCAGAAGTCTGAAAGGGAAGAGAATGGAAGATCCTAAATTCAACAAAGTTGGGTTAGGAGTTGTTCTTGTTTCCCAGGAAAAGGCAGTGTTTCCTTATTCCTTCTTATTGTCAGGAGGTGATACAAACAGTGAATCAGAATATCAAGCTCTCATCATGGGCTTAGAATTAGCACTTCAGGCACAAGTGAATCATTTGAAATTGAAAGGTGATTCAGATTTGGTAATCAAACAAATCAACATGGATTATACCATCATAAAGAAAGAGTTAATCCCTTTGTGTGATTACATCAGAAAGTTAATGACAAAATTTCCCTCAGAACTGACATTATCTCATGTCTCACGATCACAAAATTCCCAAGCTGATTCCCTATATAATATAGCCACAGCCCTGGTATATCCAAATTGGGATGAAACAATCATCAGCATTGCCCACCGTCGTATGGTTTCACCATTCATTCCAAGCAGAACAGATGAGATTAATGAAATTAGTCCCATATCTGAACCATATGGTCATGCTACAGGATGGATGACACCTATCAGGGAATACCTCCAAAATGGGACACTTCCACCAGATAGAGTCGGGAGAGAACAAGTCTGGTGATGTGTGGTCAATTTTACTCTTCATGATAGCCCAGATCATCAGAAAGTTCTCTACAAGAGAGGTTTTGATGGAATTATCTTCAAATGTATTGATGGTGAAGAGACAATGCCTTTCATGAGTGAAGTTCATGCAGGAGTTTAGGGTGCCCACCAGTCCGCACATAAACTTTCTGATCAAATTCGAAGGTTGGGATACTTCTGGCCTTCAATGATACAAGATTATGTTGAATTCTCTAAGAAGATCTATCCTTTCCAAGTATGTGCCAACTTCATTCATCAACCCCCAGAGTTTCTTAATACAGCTAAATACTTGTGGCCATTTTCCACATGGGTAATAGATGTAGTAGGACCTTATCCTCCAGCTACATCAAAGCACTTTAAGTATATTATTACTGCTACTGACTTCTTTTCCAAATGGGAAGAGGCAATACCTCTCAAAGAAGTTAGTTCTAAAGGCATTGTTAGCTTCGTCAAGTATAACATAATTTCCATATTTGGTATCCCTCATACCATATTGACGGACAATGGCACCAACTTCTGTTCATCTGAGGTGAGAAAGTTATATCAAGAATACAAAATCAAATCCAACCATTCATCTTGGTATCATGCAGTGGACAATGGCCAAATAGAGGCCTTCAATAAGACTCTTTCAAACATACTTTAGAAGATGGTGGATAAAGATAATAAATCATGGCCTGATAAACTTTTTCATGCTTTATGGGCTTATCGGACCACCACCCGCACTACTACGTGGTCAACTCCATATTCATTGGTATATGGAATAGAAGCAGTCTTGCCCATTGAGGTTCAATTACCTTCACTCAGAGTATCCATTTGTGATCAGTCATCCATAGATGAAAAATCTTAGAAGTGATTTGATGAATTGGAACGATTATATGAGAAAATATTGTGCACCCTGCACCACTTGGAAGTCTATCAGAATCAAATAGCACGGGATTTCAATAAAAAAGTTAGTCTTAGTTCATTCATTCAAGGAGAATTGGTATTGTTCCTCAGAACTCCAATGATACCAGGAAAGAAACCTCCAAAGATTGAGTCAAAGTGGGAAGGACCTTATTCAATACATAAGGTGTACTCTAATGGAGCTTATTCTTTAATCTCAATGGATGGAGAACTCATCACGACTCCAACCAATGCCAGATTCCTGAAGAAGTATTTTGTGTAACAAAAATGGTATCGTCCTGCATGACGTTAAAATGTATGTTCATCCTAAATGATGTTAAACTACACAACTTTCATCCTAGATACATGACTCTAAACTGTACAGAAATAGTCCATGCATATGACTTTAAACTATTTTCACTTTAGTCCCGACTATACGACGTTAAACTATACACCCCTATGTCCTATATGACGTTAAATTGTAAACAGTCCCTCATATGTCCTACATGACGTTAAACTATGCCTACGTCCTACATGACATAAAACTGTACTGTCTCCCATGATGTTAAATTGTGTGTTCATCCTACAAGACGTTAAAATGTAAATCCCCCTCATTCGTCCTACATGACGTTAAACTACAAACTTCCTACGTGATGTTAAACTGTACATGTTCTTCCTAAATTATGTTTAAACTGTAAAAAGTACCTTAATACATCCTACATTACGTTAAACTGTGCACATGTCCTGCAAGACATTAAACTGCACAACAATACGTCCTAGCTACATGATGCTAAATTGTGTAGCACCATCGTCCCACATGACGTTAAACTATGTACGTCCCTTTTGTCCCTGCTACATGACACTAAACTATGCAGCACCATCATCCTTACTATATGACGTTAAAATATACAGTCCCCCATTTTACTTGTTGTAAGACATTAAACTGTATTGCAATACGTCCTAACTACATGACGTTAAACTGTGCAGCACTGGTCCATGCATGTGACCTTAAACTATTCGCACTTTTGTCCTGTATGAAAATAAACTACAACAATCTCTAACACCCTCACTTTAGAGGGAATCATTATTGAAATTGATCTCCAATAATTTCATATTCCAAGGACTATGTGCATACATAGAAATTCTCGAACCTTTAATCTTGGGTCCAACCATCATTGCACTAAAGTCCCCTTTCACCCTTCACATGTACGAACCAAATCTATACAGAGGGTATTTCAAGAACTACGTGTGGCTTCATTCCCATCCTTATGGGATACATAGGAATGTTCGAGCATCCCTTGAATCTAGCCCCAAGTCTTTGGGCCTAACCCCAAACTCCACTTTGATTCCCTTGGCTGAAAAGTCCCCCTGCAAGCACATGAATTTGGTATGAAAACCCTGGTCTTTATTCACATCAGGTTTATAACAAACACACTATTTCTCCCTCATTATGGTCCGAGCTCTACGACCCTAAACTAAGATCTCATATACTCTTGTCCCACATGACATTAAACTATATTTCAAGAACTATGTATGGCTTGATTCTCATCCTAATGAGATACGTAGTGAAGTCCAGCATCTCAATTCAGGACCCAGCCACAACATGATTATAGTCAACATTGGTCTATGTTTCTCCTTCATTCATTGGACAATACCCATTTTCATGTATCATACTCCTAACCTTAAATACTTACAGATCTCCATAACCCTTTCCTTGACTTCTGGTCACAAAATGTCTGATACCTGGGAATTCTTTTGCCTGACCATACAGCATGTGCCCTTAGGCAGCCTTTCTTAAATAGTCTACATAATGGACCTGTCAGCCAACATATTCTATTATTTGACTATGCAACCAATTCCCTTAGGTGGCCCTTCATAATTCAACCCCCCTAACGGGTTTGTCAAATAATTGTAACTTCACTCTTGGGGGGAAAACCTCTTTTTTCCTTATTGGTCTTAATGATGATATATAGGGATCCACAAAAACATCCATCCTTAACATATTTGTCCCGTACTCTTTTTCATGGTCTGAAAGTATTCAAGTCTATGGTTTATATTTTCCTTCCCTACGTTTGGGTCAGACCCTCGTAATAGTGACATTCATCCGATTCTTTAACAATCTTGATTGGGAATATCCTCTCCATATTCAAGTGCCTCTCTCTATATAGCAGAATCTATGCTTTGGGAAATTTGAATCTCCATAAAATTTCACCGGATTTTATAAATAGAAAAGTAAAATTTATGAGAGTTCTTTTTCCTGACTATCCAGCATGTGTCGTTAGGTGTCCTTGCATAAGTAGTCTACATAATGGACCTGACAGCCAAAAGATGTTATTATTTGACTATGCAGCCAATGCCCTTAGGTGGCCTTGCATAATTCAACCCCCTAACGGGTTTGTAAAATAGTGGTAACTTTACTCTTAGGAAATACTTCCTCTAATTCCTTTTAACCTTTTTTTTATATCATCCCTTAGATTCAAAATTTCTTAAGTCATATTTTACATGTTTTTCCTCATACTTGAATGTGGTAATATGTTTTCAAACAAATTATTAAGGAATTGAGTCAATTATAATCCATTCGTTCAAAGCTATTTGACCTAAAACATTAGCCTTTTTATGTCCGGCATGTATAAATTTAAACTGCCAACAAGAGACATGGTACTCATTAAATTGGGAACCTATAAAGGTAACTCTGAACAAAAGTCAAGTCCTAGCTCGCTAAACATACATTTTGTATGATTTAAGAAAAATTGAGCAACAAAAAGATGCAAAGTTTGTTGGGTTGTTTTTATAATCCTAGCAAAAATAAAACTATGCTTACTTGGCCCATTTTCTAAGGTAAAAAAGTTAAAGTAGTTAAAAAGAGAATGCAGGTAAAAATGATTGAAGATAAAGTGTCTTTTTCATTGATGAACAAGATTAAAATAATATCCACAGATTGGAGTCTCTTCTCTTTTTCAAGAATTACAAGAGGATTTCAACATAACTATTCATTTGATTTATGACATCCCAAACCTCATCAGGAGCCACCTGGAGTTCATTAACTTGACCAACTTCACTCTTTTCATCTTGATGGAGTGCTTTCTTGGCATCTGTGATAGCTTTCATATCATCTGCATGGACTCCTTCCAATGAATTGTTAAGCTGGTCAAGTTCCCTAGTAACAGCATCTAGCTGTTGCTGAAGGTGCATCTGCTGGACAACGTTCTCTGTGATCTTCTACTTCATCTCCTTCAACTTCGCAGCATGATCAGTCTCAGCTCGGGACACCACAACCTATGCGCTTAAAACCTGTTCGCCTAAAACCTGTGCATCATTGAACCCTGGTTTCTCATTTTCCTCAGAGTCAAATCCTATTTCCTTTTTTAGATCCAACTCTGAGGGGGGAATTTTGTTGACACTACATTCCATCACAAAGTCCAAATAATGACAAAGTTGAGTACCTCAAGCAAAGAAAAAAAAGGAAGAAGAGAGAGGGAAGAAGCATCAAATGTTGCAAAGGCATTAAGGCGTGCAAGTCACTTGCGCGCCAGCCTTGGGCACGCATGTTACTTGCACACCACCCTTGGGAACGCATGTTACTTGCGCGACAGATGTGAGGCACGCAGGTCACTTGTGCGCCCACATTGAAATTTCTCCCTAATCTCAGGAGGCCTATAAATACCCCCTATGGGCCCTCATTTTCAAGGAGTATTTTCTAGAAATCAGATACAGAGCTCTGGGCGCCCAATTCTTCATCTGACGTCTTCCTAACACTTATAAGGTAATTCTTTACCTATAATAGAAGATATAAAGAGGGATAATATGGCCTAAGTGTTAGAACTCATCAATACTTGCACGCCTAAGTTTCCATCCCTTAAGGGAAATGAAGACACTTGCATGACACCTTTCCCTCTCAAGGGAACTTGCACACCACCATTATGGAAGCCTCTAGGGATGATACTAAGGGCTTGAGTTCAAAGTCACCCAAGTATTACCCCATGGTTTTCCGTTGCCCAAGGTGACTCATGTCGCGCAAGTCTACTTGCACGAACAGGACTTGCGTGCCAGAACGATACTTGCACGCCTCCTTCCTAGTCACCACCTTTCCTTAAATCCACCTCTCCTATTCAAGACATAGCCTTCAAAACCCTCTTCAAAGCCACTTATGGAATGGTTTCTTTGTTGGCTTCCTTATGTGAAATTAATTTTGTGGAACATCTCCCAAAACCTCATGACACAAAACTTTATGTCATTATGGTTAGATATTTCCTTTGTTCAACCTTGTCCCTTAAGATGAGAGAATCTTTGATATGGGCATCCTTCTTAGGAGTAAGCCCCCAAGTCCTATTCCTTTAATTCTGGGCATCCTTCTCAAGATTAAGCCCCAAGTTAGAGTATCCAAATCTCCATAATGCACAAATACTTTTATGGACCCTGTTTCTAGGTTTTTTTCCCTGAATTAAGTCCTAGTCTTCATCTACTTGGGAAATCATATGTACGTAAGCCCCATATCATTCCTTGTGACTGCATCTTTCATGGAACAATCGTCAGGAAAAATGATACCTTTTGTTTCTCACACCGATCATGACTCACGTGAGCTTAGAGTGTAAAAGTAACCATGACATGTCTTCATGGGCAGTTATTCATACATAAGCCCCACACTTCACTTGAACTACATGGACTTTGATCTATGCCTTAAAATTAGAGTACGTAGGAAGCCTCTTTAAGGTTCAAGACCATTAACCATTAATTCTCATCCATCCCATATTACATTAAACTATATCCTAATTCCAGAACTATGTGGGTTTTTATTCCTTTTTAACAAGAAAACATAGGTATCCCATCTGTGGGTACGATCCCAACTTTGAGATAATTCATGTCTTTATGGATGACAATAAACTCCAAGTGCTTCATTGAGTATCTTTAAAACCAATATGGTCATCAATGACCAAGATATCTTAACATATTGTACTAAAGGATACCATTGACCAAGAACCTCCAATATACATGAAAGATTATTTATCGATGGAGAACCTCAAATACATATAAAGGATTCTCTAAATCCCACACATAATAATTATTGATTTTCAAATCTTAGGGAAAGCTCATTTTCATGCTTGGTAAATTAATAAGAATTCATGAATATATCTTAAATCTATAAGAGAGTCCCAGAGTAGGCAATAATTCCTCCCAAAAGGGTGCGATGAGCCTGACCTCCCATCCTCTAAACCAATGAAAATTATTAAGCCTCATCAGTCCATAACTAATGAGAACATACCTTTGGAAATTAGGTCTAAATGGATATAGAATCATTGGGTGTTTCCAGTTCCGTGAATAAACCCATTGGAAACTGATTGCAAAGTTTTAACCTTAAAACAAAAGAGGTCATCCCCACTTTGGAGAGCGAAACAGTCCCATACCAATTTGAACATTTAAATCATAATCCACATGAAAGAAAAAAATTTGAAAAAAACATTAAATTTCATGATAATAAGTAAATTCCTTAAAGGATATGTCAAAATGGGTTGTACATACACCTCATAAAAGAAGTTTAGTGTATAACGTCAAAATATGCCTCAATGAAAGGAGATTGAGACGAAATTTCTTTCCATGAGTATGAATTTTCATGTGTGTATTTATATTACTAAATAATAAACTTATGTTAATTATTTAATTGATTCAGAAACTTTTTTAAGTTTATCATTACTTTTATTTCACTTATTACATTTTTTATACAATTATGTGTCAAAAACGAATTTGGTAGGTCAATTATGGTCAAAGGGGTCATTATTAAAAAATCTCCATGATAATAATAATGAAGTAATTATCATATTTATACATCAATTATAAATTTAAAACCAAACATGAATGATGGTTATGAAAAATGGACCAATGTTACAATCATGGAGACGGTAGGTCGTACGTACACATGAGTAACGTTCTCATTTTTCAATGATCATTATGGAAAGAAGGTAAGTAACATTTATATTTCACTAATGATAATTATATAATAAATACCATGTTATTTAACCATATATACTTACATATATATTTCTTATTATGTAAAATTAATCACATAACATTGAGAAGGCAGTAGTCCACATGTCCACAAACGACGTTATCACTATGTTTTAGTGTGAGAAAAGGGTAATAATGAAAATGATATATTATAATTACAAAAATGTAATTATGTACTTAATATAATATATATGTTATTTATGTTACATATTTTTATTAAAACCATCCTTAATACATTCCATGTAAATTTTGAATGTATCGCATAACTTTGAGGAGGTGGTAGTCCACACGTCCACAAACGATGTTATCGTACACCCAAAAAATAGAAATCAGGAAAGTATGTGTATATAAAAATTAAATAAGTATTAATAAATCATAAATAAAATATATATATATATATATATCATATAAAAACATTTTTTTCATCATAATTCCCAACCATGAGAGTTGGTAAAGGAAAAAATGAATGACATCATTTTGCAAGGTGGTAGTCCGCCATACACACGAAAAATAATTTTGTTGCCCATTTGATGGAAGTGTGTGTAGGTGTGGGTTGAAAAATTAACATAAAAAATATAAGAATATTGATTATAATTATTTTATTATATAATCTTTTAATAATAATAATTTAATGGGTGGATAAAGAAATAAAACATAAATGCATGTGCAAGAATCTTACCTCTTTTTCACGTAACTCCTTTTGGTTTGCACCAAGGAGATTACTTGGTTGGAATTATTTCAAAGTGAGGAATATAGGGAGAGTATAAGAATGTTGGGATATTAGTTTTTTAGGTTTTTTAAATGCCAAATTTATTTATAGGTGTGAATAAATGGGGGAGTTTGAGTGCTTTTTTATAGTGGAGGAGGGGTGAAATTTTTATAAATATAAAAAGGTAAACACTATTGGGAGGTCTCCCTTACATCATGTGCCTCGAATAATGATCCCAATTATATAAAATAGGGAATATGGTCTAATAATTTCCATTAAATTGTTTTTTTGAAAGTTTATAGTTCATTTGGACTCTTAAGATTAAATTTTAACCACTAAGTAAATACGTTTTTACCTTAATTGTTACAAGTAATTTTAACTGCTTTTGCTAATATTTTTGGCCAAAAACTAATTTGACCTTATTATAAATTATAAATTATGATTATTAAAAATATTTACAACATTTTTTCAAATTCCAACCATGTAATTGGAAGAAATTAATTTAAAATTAATCCCGTAGACGGGACAACAAAGCTGGTTTTTAAAGTGAAAATGTTCAAAATCTTGCTAAGTTTTTATATCTAAAAACACTTTAAAAATTATTAAAATGAAATAAATTGGATTAAATTATATAAAATTTGTATAATTATACTTTAAAACCGATTAAAAATATAATTTATCTATATAAATAAATTATATGAAAAAGTAGTTTCCAATTAAAATTGAGTAATATTTACTATTCATCAAAATATGAAACTTCTTAGAAAAATACCAAAAATTAACCCAAAGTTAATTTTGATATTCCAATTTAAAAAAAAATAATTTTTTCATATAAAAATTATAAAAGTTTCAAAAGTTATTTTTAAAATAGGTGTGCCCTTAAAAGATGATAAAATTGCATTTTAGAAAAATAGAGCTTTTAAGCGTAAAACTGGATTTATTCTTATCTTTTTCCTAGAAAATATGTTATATGAATGTAAAAAAAATTATAAAAATATGTAGACATAATATATTTAGTACTATTAATTCCAGCTAATACAATGGCTAGGTGATAACTTCCATATTAAAAAATATTATTAATGGTATATTATTATTAGGTATAACTCATTCTTTCATGAAACACAAGATTTTGAAGAAACTCGTTTTTTGATTTTCATGTATTATATTTTAAATAGAATACATTTTATTGTAAAATTAATATTTAATTCATAAATATTAATAAATTTAAAAAATAATTATTCTATCATTACATGGGATGTTATATCCTTACCCCTTTTGGAAATTGCGTCCTTACAATTTTATTCACTTATCAAATAAGTGGGGATATTTTTTCTTCATAGAATTTTCAGATTCCCATGTTGCCTCTTCAACTATATGTTTTTTCAATAAAAACTTAACCAAGTGGATTACTGGATTCTACAACACATGCTCTATATGTTCAGGAACCTAAAATGGTTATTCCTTATAAGAAATATTCTCTTCCAACTGAACTACTTTAGGGCCCAAAACATGAGATAGATTTAGTACATATTTCCTTAACATTGAAACATGAAATGTATTGTGTACCAGGGATAAACTTTGAGGTAAATCCACTCAGTAGACAACTGATCCAACTTTATTTAGGGTTTCAAATGGTCTAATGAACTATGGACTCAGCTTCCCATTCTTAACAAAATGCATCACACTTTTACATGGGGAAACTTTTAGAAAGACATGATCACCTACCTCAAAAGAAATATCATTCCACCAATTATCTACATAACTTTTCTCCCTTCTTTGAGCTACCCTCGTGTGTCTCTGAATCAACTGAACTTTATCTATTGTTTATTCTACCAACTCCAGTCCCATAAACTTCCTTTATCCAATATCATCCCAAAAAATTAGTGTTAGACACTGATTTCCATATAATTCTTCGAAATGTTCCATCTCGATACTGGAATGAAAACTGTTATTATAAGAAAACTCAACCAAAGAAAAATGTTTATCCCAAATTTCCTGGTAATCCAATGAGTAATAATGAAGAATATCTTCCAAGTATTGAATCATCTTCTTAGACTATCCATAGGATTTAGGATGAAATGATGTGCTAAAATTTAATTTAGTACTCAATGAATTTTGAATTCATTTCCAAAAATTAGATGTGAACCTAGGATTATGTTATGATATAGTGGAGAGAGGATCTCTATGTGACCTGAAAATCTCTTTTAGAAATAGTTGAGAAAGCATATCTAAAGAAATTACATCTTTAATGGGAATTAAATGTGTAGATTTAGTTAATCAATCAACAATAACCCAAATATCATTATTACCTTGAGAAGTATTTGGAAATATTATCACGAAATCTATTAATATGTTCTCCCATTTCTACTCCAGCACTGGAAAAGGATAAATAATCCCCTTCAGTAACTTTCATTCTACCTTATCCTACTAACAAGTCAAACACTTCACGATAAATTCAAAAATATCTATTTTCATTCTATCCCACTAGTAATACTCCCAAAGGTCTCTATACATCTTAGTGCTTCCCAGATAAATGGAAAATGGAGAACTATTTAGTCAACAACTCTTTCCTCAACTATGAATCACAAAGCACACATGATATTTTTCCAAATCATAAAACACATTCTTCTTCAATATTAAAATCAATAAAATTATCAGTCTTAATGGTTATACCTTTTCTTACAAAGATTGATCCACCTTCTAAGTCATCTTATTTATTTATGACAAAGTCAACTGCACTGAAACCTGAAACAAAACATAGGATTTCCTCGCATCTATAACTTCTAGTCAATAATTCATAAAATCATTAACCAAAAGGTCACATTACAAATGTAACATGGTTAATGTAGCATTAATTTTTCTAATCAAAGCAGCAACCACCTTGTTTGATTTTCTAGGATGATAATGAATCATGAAATCATAATCCTTTATAAGTTCCATACATATTCTTTGTCTCATTTTAAAATATTTGTGAGTGAATATATAATTAAAACTTTTGTGATTATTATATATTTCACACTTCACTCCATACAAATGATGCCTCCAAATTCCTAATTCAAAAACAATAATAGTTAATTCTAAATCATGTGTTGGATAATTTAACTCATAAGTTTTCAACTAAAGTTTGGAATAAGAAATTTTCTTGTCATTCTATATTAGGAAACAACCAATTCCATTTAATGAATCATCACTATATATGAAAAAATCACCATTTCTGGAAGGAATATCCAAAATTGGGGCATTAACCAATCTTATTTTTAGTTCCTAAAAAACATTACATTCTTCTATCAAGATAAACCTAACTTATTTTAATTTTAACAAAGTTAGTATGGTAGATTATTAAGAAAATTTTTCAATGAACCATTGTTAATAACACTCTAATCTAAGAAAACTATGAATCTCTATGACATTGGTAGGTCTTGGACACTCTTAAACAACTTTTTTTAGCAGGGTCAATAGTTATGCCATCTTTAAAAACAATATGTCCACAAAATGAAATTTTTTTCAAATAAAATTCAATCTTACTAAAATTTCCATGTATTTTATTTTCTTTTAAGGTTTTAAAAATAATCCTTAAGTTATTTTCATGTTCCTCATCGATTTTAGAATATACCAAAATATCATCTATAAACACAACCACAAACTGGTCTAAAAACTGATGGGAGACTCTATTCATAAGATTCATAAATATATAAGGTGAATTAGATAACCCAAAGGGAATAACTACAAACTCATAATACCCATATATTTTCTAAAATTTTGTCTTTGGAATGTCACCCCCTTCACCTTCTTCTGATGGTACCCGTACCTCATATCAATCTTCAAAAAACACTAAGCTCCCTACATCTGATCCAAAAAAACCATTGATATGAGGAAAATGATACTTTATCTTAATTTTAATGTTATTCAAAGATCTATGTTCAATGAAAATTCTCATGTAACCATATTTATGTTTCACAAATAAAATAGGAGTACCCCATGATGAAGTGTTAGGTCAAATGACAATTTTATCAAAAAATTCTTACAACTGGTTTTTCAATTCTGCAATTTCTACTTGATCCATTTGATAAGGTGTTTTAGAAATAGGTTTATTATTAGGCACTAAATCAATAGTAAATTAAACTTCCCGACCATGAACAACACTAGAAAAAATCATCAGGAAAAAATCCATAAATTCATTTACTTTTGGGATGTAACTGATCAAAACTATTTATTTCTTTTCAAAAAAATGAGCTACATAACTTTCATTTCCATATTTAACAAATATCTCAATTTCTTGGTATTTAATAAAAGGTATAAAATCATTTAATAAAAATTTCTTGGATTTACAATGTATTTTAGCATGATAAATTAAAAGTAAATCCATACCCAAAATGATATCAAACTTCACTATGTGTAGTTACACAATATCTATAGGAAATACCATCCCAATAATGGAAATAGTAATATTATTATAAATCAAGGTTACTCTAATACACCCACCAAGAGTTTTTACTAAAATTACTATTTTACTTTAATGAGGTGATATTCCCAATTTTATAGAAAATTTTTTAAAAATGAAAGAATGCAAAGATCCAGAGTCAAACAGGGTATTGAAAGAATTTGAATCAAAAAACAACATACCTTTCACCACTTAATTTGATGTCTCAACATCAACCATAGTAGTAGAAAAATATTTTTCCACACCCTTTTTATTTTGATCTTGATGGTCTCCACCCTAATTAATCATCTTTAGACACACATTGACATAATTTATTAACTCATTGCAACTAAAACATCTTACCACTAGATTTTCATTGCTTTCCTGATCATCTTCCTTACAGTCATGATCCATATGACCAAACTTACCACATCAGAAGCACTTCCTATATTTCAAAATACATTATCCAAGATTATTTTTACCACACTTCTAACAATATGTGAATTTGGTTTTCTTACCTCTAAACTTCTTTGATGATTGTTTTCCCATTGCCTTCCAACTAGACCTATTCTTTTGCTTATTTTCATAGGACACGTGATCATAGAAAAACTCCATTTATACCTTCTCAGCACAATGAAAATTTTTCTTATAGCTCTTGAACTCATTATAATTCAACTCCCTTCGATATACTATATTTAATCCTGATTAAAACTGATTTTTATTACTATCAATAACTCGAATAAAATTTGGTATGTACCTCGCCATTCGGGTGAAGATTTATTCATATGTAGCCACCAAATATTCCTCCTTTTTTTCTCAATTACAAGAATTTTTTTTCCATCCTAAGTCAAACATCCCTAGGAAAATATTTTTAAACTCATCTCATTCCAAGGAATCAATATCTTCACTTTCCATGATATTCTTATCCATTGACCACCACTGGTCAGTTTCACCTTCAAAATGATAAATTCTAAGAGTTACCTTTTGGTGATCCATAAAACTCATGACATATAATATCTTTTTTAGGGCATTGATCCATCCTTCATCTAGAATAGGTTTATATGATCCTATGAATGATGTGAGATGTTTTCTCATAAAATTATCCACTATCATCATATTCCTTTTTGGTAGATTTGGTTTCTCTCTTGCATGGAAACCACCACCATTTATATCATGTGTCAACTAATCCATCACTTCAACAAACTACTTAGTTACAATTTCAACCATCTCAAGATGCTAATTCAGAAGGATATTTTCCTCCTGGTGCCTTCCCACTACAGCTTCCGTGTTTCCACTATGCAAAACTATTCTGAAAAAACATACTTTAGATGAAGCAACATGGTAATCTTAAAATTCTATATCAATTCAAATTAACCATAAAGTTAAATATTTTAAAGGAATTATACTAATATTAACCTAAACTCTAAAGTTATCTAAACCATTCTTATAATACTAAATATAAGTCCTCATCCTTAAACATTAAAAAATATTGAGTTTTAGTCAAGAAATTACTTTCTTTTACATTTATTATCTTTTCAAGTTTGTAGTTTTAGAGAATTAGGCCATTAATCATACATAAAAAACCATAAAATAAAATGTGGATACTTTCAAACACTATACATTTTTCCTATAATCTAAAACTTTTAAAATAAATCATAATCTATTTTATGAAAACTCTTCACATCTTTCAACATGACTTCCTCCAATCTCTTACTAGTCATTAATTCCTATGAAAAACATTTAAAAAATGTGGGATGAACATAAAAATCTCGGTAAGGGATATAAAAATAAGGAAATTGTTAGTCTATTGATAAAAATTAAAACCCATGAAAACTTTATCATATATTAATACTTTTCACCCTTAAGAAGTAGTAAATACTTTCCTTTTAAAATAAACTCATTACTTACCCTTTTTTTAATCACAAGATTAACATAAAAACCATAACAATCATAGAAAACACATAAAGTTATCTTGGGACATCATTATACTTATCACTCTTATAAATGGAATAACCATGTAGTGGACTTCCATACATGTCACTCTTAAAAATGGAATAGTTATATGTTTGAATTCTATACCCAATGCATTGGAGGGCTATCACGGGCCCGCCCATCAGTGGTCTATGACAGAACCACCCATCAAATGTACAAGTACCATTACATAGTTATAACACATAAAAGATTTCAATTTTCAACATTTCACTTATAAAATTTCACTTTCAATCACAAGAAAACATTTTGATATATTGAAATAACCAATCCATTTTCAAAACCCATTTTCAATAACAAAATACCCATACAAAGGAAAAGAGGGGTTTATTTTTTTATTTAAAAACATGAAGGCTTTTTAAAATATCAAAATAGACATAAAATTTCCTTTATAATAATTTTATATCCAAATAATAAATATGTAAAATAATAAAAATAATATTGACATGGAAAAAATATTTTGAAATTAAATCTTTAAATATTCAAAGTTTCTCATACCACTTTGAACATTTAAATCATAATCCCTATTAAAGAATAACTTTTAAAAAATGAATTAAATAATATGATAATAAGTAAATTAATGATAGTATATGTAAAAAGGTTCTGTATATACACCTCATAAAATATGGTGGGTGTATAGCATCAAAATATGCCTCAATGAAAGGATATTGAGATGAAATCCCTTACGTTGAGTCTGGATTGTCAAATATGTATTTACCTTCATGAATAATAAATTTATATTAATTATTTACTTTATTCATAAAAAATTTCAAGTTTATTATTAATTTTATTTCACTTATTACATTATTCTATACAACTACTTAAACAATTAATTTTATGTCAAGTGGTTTGACCATATTCGGTTTATGTGTCAAAAACGAATTTGGTAGGTCAACTATGGTCAAATGGGTCATTATTGAAACTTATATAGAATAATAATCATGAAATAATTATCATATTTAATCATAAATTATACCTTTAAAACCAATCATGAATTATGGTTATGAAAAAGTAACCAACATTGCAATCATGGAGACGGTAGGTCGTACGTATGCATGAGTAATGTTCTCATTTTTCAATGATCATTATGAAAAGAAGGTAAGTAACATTTATCTTTCCAAAATTATATTTATATCATAAATAACATGTTATTTAATCATATGTACATACATATATATATATATATATAATTATTGTGATGTAAAAGGAATCACATCGCGTCGAGGAGGCGGTAGTCCACACGTCTACGAATGACGTTATCACTTTTTTTTAGTATGTGAAAAGAGTAATAATGAAAATGAAATATTATATTTAAAGAAGTTAATTATGTCATGAATATTATATATATTTTATTTATTTCACATATTTTTATTAAACTCATAATTAATACATTCCATGTAAAGTGTGAACGTATCACATCGCTTTGAGGAGGCGGTAATCCACATGTCCACAAATGATGTTATAGTACTCCCACAAAATGGAAAGCATGAAAGTATGAGTATATAAAAATTAAAAAAAAGTACGAATAAATCATAAATATCATATATATATCATATAAAAACAATTTTTTCATCACAATTCCCAACCATGAGAGGTGTTAAAGGAAAAATGAACAGCATCGTTTCGCGAGGTAGTAGTCTATCGTACACAAGAAAGGTAATTTAGTTACCCATTTTATGGAAGTGTGTATAAGTGTAGGTATAACCCTTAATATAAAAACATATAATAATATTTAAGATACTTATTTTATTATATAATCATGGAACAATAAGAATTTAATGGGTAGAGAAATAAATAAAACATAAATGCATGTTGAAGAATGTTACCTCATTTTCGGGTAACTCATTTTGGTTTGCACCAAATGGATTGGTTGTATTTCTTCCCAAAGTGAGGACTCTAGGGTGAGGAGATGGATTTTGGGAGCTTATTTTGGCAGGTTTTGAATGATACAATGATCTTTATAGGTGTGAAGAAATGGGGGGTGCCTTTTTATAGTGGAGGAGGAGTGGCATTCTTGTAAATATAAAAAGGTAAACACTATTGGGAGGTATCCCTTACATCATGTTCCTCCAATGATTATCCCAATTAGATAAAATATGGTATATTTTAGGATCATGTTTAGAAAATGGGTTTTGTACAAGTATTTTGGTCATTTGGACACTTAAGATTAAAGTGTAGCCATTAAGTAAACACATTTTTACCTTAATCACTGTAATTAATTTTAATTATTTTCACTAATATTTTTGGTAAAAACATAAGTTGAACTTATTAGAAATTATAAATTATTTTTATTCCAAATATTTAATCCATTTTTCTAAATTTAAATCAAATAAGTGGCAGAAAATAATTTAAAATTAATCCCACAAACGGGACGACAAATCGGGTTTTTAAAGTGAAAATGATCAAAGTTAATTTTGATATTCCAATTTCAAAAATGAGGTTTATTTTTTCATATAAAAATTTTAAATATGTAAAATTTTAGTTTTAAAATAGGTGTGTCATTAAAATTCAATAAAATTGATTTTTAGAAAAATGAAGCTTTTAAGCATAAAATTTGATTTATTCTTGTCTTATGCCTATAAAATCTATTGGATAGATTTAAAAACATTTTATAAATATGTGTAAACATAATATAATTAGTCCTATTAATTCCTCTGATAAAAAGGATAGGTGATAACTTCCATATTAAAAAGTATTATTAATAATATATTATTGTTTGGTATAACTTAGTCTTGCGTGCAACGCAAGATTTCAAAGAAACTCATTATTGTGTGTCATGTAAGCTATTATAAATAGAATCCATTTTATTTTAAAATTTATATTTAATTAATAAATATTAATAAATATAAAAAATACTTATTCTATCATTACATGGGCTGTTAAAAGAAAGAACATGAAAAAAATGGACACAATGCATATTAATTATAAAATATTAAATAAAATATAGAAGAAACCCAATATAAATCAATACATTTACAAAGTAAAATGTATATAATCTTTTGATAAGTGTGAAAATACAAAATATTTATAGGCACTGAGGGTAAATCTTTCATCCTTATAAAATTAAACATCAATCTCCCTCATCTCCGGATCACCTTAATGTGTACTACCTAAGGGTTGTGATTCTTCTGTACAAGAAATCTTCAAGAATATTCCATGGAATGTGATTCCTTCACCATTTATCATGATCTATTATTTCTTAAAAAAAATAATAGATGTTGTATTGAGATTTGGTTAATTATTACCCAATTAGAGTAGGCATAATAATGATGGATTTTTTAATTTGGTCGAGCCCCAACTCTTTTTGGGATGTTCTAGTTTAATCCCTCATGACACTAAAATCTAGGTCATACGGGCTCTTATCTTATGAGAAAAACTCATTCATCTTATATATCTTTGTATCCATGTGTAACTCTTATGTATTATCCAAGGTATCTTATGTGTGGGGAATATCTCTCTAGTACCAAAGGAAAATACCATTTTGTATCATATGCATCTCTGAGGTAACCCTTATATATCATATGCATCTATTAGACCAACCTTCAATGTCTTAGTTGTAAAATATTATATATCCCAGATGGGAACTCTTACATATCATATACACCATATATAAGGGTTTCCCTTTTTAATTTAAATACGAGGACAGGTTTACTTCTAATCTCACATAGCCTAGACATTTCAACCTGAAATATCAAGAAACTTCTAGAAATCAATGTAGGATTTGTTCTAACAATTATAAAAATAAATAAATAACTTAAAAATAAATATTCAACATATTTCTACAATAAATATAGAATATTACCAAATTATCAAAAGTGTATTAATTTTTAAGGTCTAATAAAAATATGGGGTAAATTTACATTGAAAAATATAATAAAAATTTGAAATTATTGGATATCATAACTCTGCTACACTAAAACTATTGAACTCCTGAGAAATGTAAATAATTCAAGTAAAAATTTTTATCTTACCCATATTATATACTCAAACTAAAAAATAAGAAAATCATTAATTATACATTATTGAAATTATCATGATTTTTTATGAGTTAATCCCACTACCCACTTCATCTTACTCAAGTTTTCAACCTTTAACTTTTTCCAACCACTACATGACCTACCTCAAATGCAATATTGCCCTCATAACTTAAATAACATATGAAATGGAGTTATACTTATTCTCAAAGGGCATTTGATCTACCATACGTTTGAAAAGGTCACAGGTTCTCAACCATCATATTTAAGTATGATAATTAAGATTACTTTCAAAATTTTGTTCTAGGATTAAAGGGATGGTAGGTTAAAAGGTAAAAAATGTTAAGGGAGAAGAATGAGTTTTTTATCTCTAAAGAAAAAAACATGTTATGATTTAATAAAGCATTTATAGTGAAAGTAACTCACTAAAACCCCTATAATGAAACAACCCCAACCCCCTTTTCCCCCTTTGTACATATTTATAGTTCATAGTAATATGGTCAAAAATAATGAAGAATCATCCTCTTTTCTCCATTTTTTAATTTATTTTTTATTTATTCTATTTTTATAAAAAAATTGTTTATTTCCTTTTTAATAAAACATTTTATAGAGAAAAAGAAGGGAAATGTATAATAGTAAAA